>CM071600.1:73756045-78756045 GCA_036435485.1 Saposhnikovia divaricata | reverse complement strand
TCAATAGCATTCTCCTCACAGTACTTCTTAAATTCTTCATTACTGAACTGTGTCCCATTATCCGTCACAAGGATTCGTGGGATGCCATATCTGCAGATTATGTTCTCCCAAAAGAACTGGGAAACTTGCTTGGTGGTTATTTTGGATAAAGGCTTAGCCTCAATCCACTTGGTGAAGTAGTCAATGGCCACTATAAGAAACTTCCTTTGTGCTGAAGCTACGGGGAAGGGACCAAGTATATCCATTCCCCACATCGCGAATGGAATAGGGGAGTTAACCGATGTTAGCATCTCAGGCGGCTGCCTTACTATCGGAGCATGCTTCTGGCATCGATCGCACCGCTTGACATAGCTCTGTGCATCGGCCAGCATCTCTGGCCAGTAGAATCCCAAACGAGTTATTTTGTGAGCTAGGGCTCTGCCCCCCAAGTGCTGCCCACAAATACCTTCATGAACTTCTTCCAAAGCTTCCCTTGCCTCTTGGGGCCTCAAACATTTCAAGTACGGGATAACGAAAGACCTTTTGTAAAGGACGCCCTCGATCAAGGCATATCTCAATGCTCTCACTGACAGCTTTCGTGCCTCCGAGGCATTGTCAGGGAGCCATCCGGTTTCTAGGTGAGCTTTGATAGGATCTATCCAACAGCTTCCCACATCAATTGGTGCCACTAATTTTGAGTCGATAGTCGGGGCCTTCAAGACCTGGAAGTAAACACTCCCTGCATAGTTTTCTATCTCGGAAGAAGCGAACTTAGATAGGGCATCGGCCTTAACGTTCTCTTCTCTCGGGATGTGTTGTACATAACACTCGTCAAACTGAGTCTTGACAGTTTTCACAACTCGTAGATACTTTGCCATAGTTTCATCCTTGGCCTCAAATTCACCATTTACTTGAGAGACTACTAATCTTGAATCTCCACAAACTTTGAGATTCTTGACTCTCATGATTCTGGCCAAGCCTAAACCAGCTATCAAGGCCTCATACTCAGCTTCATTGTTGGTTGTCTTGAAATCCAACTTCAAAGCGTATTCAACTGTGAACCCATCGGGGCTTTGCAATATTAAGCCTGCGCCACTAGATTTTTTTTTTTATGCTCCATCAAAATAGAGCACCCAATATTCCTTCTGATCAGGTTCAAGTTCTCCATCTTTATCTTGCTTCTCAGGGGTTGTTATTATCTCCTGCCCCCCGACTTCTTGGTTGCTAATGGTGCATTCAACCACGAAGTCAGCCAATGCCTGAGCCTTAATGGCTCTTCGAGGCTTATACGTGATGTCAAATTCTCCAAGTTCAATCCCCCACTTGATTAGCCTTCCACTAGCCTTCGGGCTATGCAAAATGTTTCTCAACTGTTGGTCCGTCAGGACTTCAATCTTATGTGCCTGGAAGTACGGGCGTAACTTCCTCGAGGCTGTTATCAATGCCAAGGCGAACTTCTCAATGGGAGAGTAATTCAGCTCAGCCCCGTGCAACACCTTGCTCACATAATAGATAGGTTTCTGGACCTTCTTCTCTTCTCGAATGAGAACGGCGCTCAACGCTTGCTCAGATACCGCCAGGTATAGATAAAGAGTCTCCCCGGGACTAGGTTTGGCCAGCAACGGGGCTTCAACCATGTACTTCTTCAGTTGTTTAAAGGCCTCTTGGCTCTCAGGGGTCCACTCAAAATTTTTCACCTTCTTCAATGCTTGAAAGAAAGGCAAGCATTTGTCACCAGACTTGGAGATGAATCTTCCTAAAGCCGCTACCCGGCCTGTCAACTTCTGCACATCTCTTATAGAGCGTGGTGGCTCCATGTCTAAGATCGCCTTGATCTTGTCAGGGTTGGCCTCTATGCCTCTCTTTGAAACCATCAGACCCAAAAATTTGCCTGATCCAACGCCAAAGGCACACTTGGCTGGATTCAACATCATTTTGTGGTGCCTCAACACTTCGAATGCCTCTCTGAAGTGCTTAATGTGGTCTGCCTTGAACAGGCTCTTGACTAGCATGTCATCAACATAGACCTCCATGGTTTTTCCAATCAGATGGGCGAATATCTTATTCACCAGTCGTTGGTAAGTAGCTCCTGCATTCTTTAGACCAAACGCCATAACAAGATAGCAGAAAACACCAAAGTCAGTTATAAAAGATACCTTTGGGATGTCATCCTTGTGCATCTTAATCTGATTGTAGCCGCTGAAACCATCCATGAAGCTCAACATCTCATGTCCTGCTGTGGCATCTATTAACATGTCTATCCTTGGTAAAGGGAAGCAATCCTTAGGGCATGCGTCATTCAAGTCGGTGAAGTCTATACACATCCTCCACTTACCGTTGGCTTTCTTGACCATCACAGGGTTAGCCAACCATTCTGGAAACTGAATCTCTTCAATAAACCCAGCTTCTAAGAGCTTTTCCACTTCTTGCTTTATGGCCTCTTGCCTTTCAGGTGCAAAGTTCCTCTTCTTCTGCTGTATTATCTTCCGATTAGGATCGACATTCAATCTGTGAGTTATGAGTTGGGGATCAATCCCTGGCATATCTGCTGCTGTCCAACAAACACATCGCTATTTTCTTGCAAGAATGCTATCAACTTGCCCTTCAGGGGTTCCTTCAAAGTGGCTCCTATATAAGTCACCTTCTCAGGGTCACCTAGCTCCAGAGGAATAGGTATTAAGTCCTCTGCTGGCTTTCCTCGGTGTTCATCATCACCACGGACATCCATGTCTTCGATCGGAAGTACCTGCCCCCCGATTCCATCAGCCCTTAACGCGGATACGTAACAATTTCTTGCCATCTTCTGATCACCCTTTTGTTCTCCAACACCATTCCTGGTTGGAAATTTAATCTTCATATGATATGTGGAGGTCACAGCCTTAAATGCATGAAGTCCAGTCCTTCCTAGGATTGCGTTATAAGTCGAGGATGCCATGATCACAAGGAAATTCAGCATCTGAGTAGCCTCTCTAGGTTCCTGTCCAATTGTCATGGGTAACTGAATAGTCCCTTCAACCTTGGACTCAACTCCATTAAATCCGTAGATTGGCATGTTGGTGGGGGTCAACTGAGAATCGGTGTACCCCATTTTCACAAACGCATCGTGAAACAAGATATCAACAGAAGCTCCATTGTCTATCAAGACTCGTTTCACCTCCGAGTTTCCAATCACAGGAGTTATGACCAACGGGTCGTCATGGGGGAACTTTACCCCTTCGAGATCTGAATCATCAAACCCAATAACTATTTCAGTCCTAGCACGTTTTGGGGCTTCTCCCATGATGTGCATTACTTCTCTGGCATAAGCTTTTCGAGAGTTTCGAGTCACGCCGGCCGCTGTCGGGCCTCCCCAAATCATGTTAACAACTGGCCCTCGGGGCTATGGGTTACGATCACGATCACGATCGTTATCTCTTCTGTCATTGTCTCTCCTGTCATAGTCCCTTCTTTGGGTTCCACGATCATCATTCTTCGTGAAACTGCTTAGCTTTCCTTTTCGGATCAAGAACTCAATCTCATCTTTCAAATGTCTACAATCATCTGTATCATGACCCACATCACGGTGGTATCTACAGTATTGATCCTTGTTTCTTTTCGTGGGATCACCCCTAAGTGGCTTCGGCCATCGGAAGTCTTTATCCTTCTCAATATCTAGCAAGATCTGACTCCTAGGAGCGTTCAGCCTTGCATAATCAGAAAACCTCGGTCCCAAACCCTTCTTTGGTGGTGACTCGGAATCCTTGCTAGTCCGGGGATACTTGTCCCTAGCATCGTACTCTTGCTCTTGCTTTCGTTTCTTCGAATCATTAGAACCCTTGTCATTGCCTCCTGTGGTTTCCTTCTTCATGCTGTCCTCAGCCTTGATATATTTGTCGGCCCTCCGTTGGAGCTCGGCCATATTTTCAGGAGGATGTTTTGCCAAAGACCTTTTAAAGAAGAGATCAGTGGCTCCGTGTTCCAGGGCTACCATGGCCACCTTATTTTCCAGATCAGTGATATTCAGCGTCTCCTTGGTGAATCGCTTGAGGTAATCCCTCAGATTCTCGTTCTTCCCCTGCACCACATACATGAGGGATGCAGAACTTTTCTCATGAACTCTTCCACTAATGAACTGGTTGACAAAGGCGGCACTTAGCTCCTTAAAAGAGCCAATCGAGTTTGCAGGTAGGCGACTATACCACCTTTGCGCCATGCCAGACAGGGTCTGAGGGAACGCCCTACACTTTAAGGCGTCGCTCGCAGGCTGCAACAGCAGTGCATTTGAGAATGTCCTAACATGGTTTGCGGGATCGCCCGTTCCATCATAGGCCTTAATCGTCGGCATCTTGAACTTCCTTGAGATGCGAGCATTCATTACCTCTTCAGTGAACGGAGGTGTAGGATCATCAGGATCCCCAAGGGGCATCAGATCCCTAGGGTTACTTTTGGGGGTCTCCACCCTTGTCGATTTTTCAGTTGGGGCTTCGGCCCTTCGTTGTCTCCTTGAGTGCCTCTCCAGATTTATAATGGGAATCCTCCCTGTAACTGGAGGAGGTTGAATCAGACTTCGCCTTGCTTGTTCTCTAGCAATATCATCCTTCAGCCTTTGGATCTCAGCCTCATGAGCCTTAATCCTTTCCTCAGCCGTTTGTGGAGGTCCATCATGGATTCTTTGGGACCTCCTTCGAGGTTCTTTACTAGCACGTCGCCTCCTCGGGGCTTCATCACGATCATCATCGTCATCCGCAGACGTTGAATCATCAGTATAGGGACCAGAGTAATCATCGTACTCTCGATCTCGGATCTGTAAGGCATGACCGCTCGGTCCAGGTTCTTTGTGTTGTGGGGGATAATTAGGCAGCCCATACATCGGGTTGGTATTCAAAGGGAGATCCGTGGTGTGGATCTGTACCCCCGGAGGCAGCGTACGACCAGCGCTATCAAGAGGAGAAACCACCATCTGAAGAGGGTTAGTTTCTTGGCTTTGAGGGATAGTCACGGGTAAAGTTCCCTCAACATGGGGAATCGTCCCTGAGGGTTGAGAGGTTAGAGGTTGAATGACCGTCCCTGTTGGTGGGGGTAATTGTCCTTCTTCAGCGGTGATGAGCGGATCAGAGATGGCAGGTGGAGCAGAGCTAAGGGGTATGGTCTCAGTCGATGTTGTTCTTCGTGTTTGAACCATGGTTGATGTTTGTTTCCCACAGACGGCGCCAAATGTTGTGGAATAAAAACTAGGTTACGATTTGTAATTAATGCTAGGGTGGTTGAGCTTCGAGCTTTAATGGCTGTTTCTGCGTTCGAGACTTAATCGGTCCTCACAGAGTGCCTACGTATCTCGTATTGAGAATCAAGCCAACGTAGTTCTGAGAATGAGGGGTCAGGCCCTTTATATAGGCTGAGAAGCCTTAGAATTATGGTAGGAGTCAGAGACTTGGTAGACAAGTCTTTGGGGAAGGTTCCAGATCTATTCCTTGTAGGAATCAGTTTCCATATTGAATTGGATGCCTTGGTGGCTAAGTCTGGTGGAAATAATATCCTTATTCAACTCTTATTGCTGAGCTGTTTATTACCCCCAATATTAATTACGAAATTAATATTATAATTGGGGTTTTGGGCCCCACGTTTGGACCATTCTTGGCCTAATTAATGCCACATTAAATGTGGTTTTAGGGCTTATTTTCAGCCCATATCAATAATAATAATAATAATATTTTCGACAACACTATCCGTTGTATGTTCAAAATTTAAGACAGGTGTTTCTATCGTAAGATTACGTTTGGGATCCACCCACAATTAAATTTAAAAAAAAAAAATCAAAAAGAATATAAAAAGATGAACCATCTTTGTCAGATACCCAAAATTTCACGTTAAGCCTGTTTTAAAAAATTTGATCAGCTTATGTTTTTTTATTTTTTTTCATTGTTTTAGGGATCAGCCTTCCTACAGAGAAAAGACTACTTGATGACCGTGTTTATAAGAAACACTAAATATATATGGTTAATAATTATGAGATATAATACTAATTATAAATGTTCAACTTATCTTGCAAATTTATATTATATTTTATAAGTTATATGTCTTCTAATTTTTATAATTTGACCACTATTTTATACGGTGTAGAAAACAACAACAACAACAACAACAACAACAACAACAATAATAATAATAATAATAATAATAATAATAATAATAATAATAATAATAATAATAGTAAGTTATATATTTACATTATCATTAACAACTAATATTGTTCACTATTATGATTACTTAAATCTATTTAGTTTATCATTATCAAATGTTTAAGACAGTGATTTCAAGTAAAAAATAATTTAGGTACAATTTTCACAAAATTATAAATTAATATACAATATTTTTCTTTTGTAGCATGTAATTTTATACAAAGTTTCTTTAAAGAACTTAATTAATTCTTTATTTTGTATAAGCTTTAATTTAATTGATAATTATTTTGAATAGTTTAACATTTTACTTGTTTCACGAGAAAGAAAAAAACATAAATATGAAAATTTAAGCTAACATAAATGGGAAGGATCTTCTGTATAATAATAAAAAATCAAAAAGCTTTCATTCTTTATATATTTAAATAATAAACAGTAAAACTTTTTTAATCAATTGTATTTTTTTTTTGAAAAAAACCGAATTTGTTGCCTATCTTTGGCTAATACATGGACAAGTAACAATGGTAATAACCAAAAAATCGTCAATTCTCATGATTACATAAAAAATAGTTTTGATCATGATAATGTTTCTGTAGGAACCAATGAACCAAAATTTATTGGGATTCATTTATTTTTTGTTACATGTATATTATTTTTTAGCCCAAGTCATCTTCTTCGCCCTTTTTTACGAATCTCGCTAATGAGGGTAATCATAATAATGTGGAATAAATTCGTCAACATACTTTATTAATATATATGCTCGTGGACATGTTAAGTCGATAAATTATGTTGCGAATACATTCCAATTTTGGGAATCAAATCTAGTTTTTCAAAAAAGATACATGACTCCCTTACCAGCTGAGTTGCATAGATTTACTCTCCAGGTTATATTGGCAATCTGGGCCCTATGCGACCAAATAAACCTTTAACACAAGTTTTAGCTAGGTTTATATAAAATCGATTCAAGAGGTCGTTTAGACACGCGACGGAGTAAACAGCAAAATTTTGTGACTTTCGTTTTTTCTTTAACTAGAAGAGGTCGTTTTGCATCCTCTAGCTTTACTCCAATTTCAATTATATATATGTAGTTTAATAAATTGCACTTTGCATCCCCCAACTTTAAATTATAGGTCAAATCACAATCTCTTACGTTTTCTATCAAAAATAATATTTCTTTTAATGATTGTATTCACAAATGCGATATAAAATTGTGTAGTGATTATATAATTTATATTTCAAGATGGTACAAATATATTTTAATGATTTTATACGTATCATATATCATAATAGTCACAACTTTATTTAATGGAAACATATTAGTTTAATTTTTTACAAATATAATATAATTGATTAATGGTCAAAAAATAATATTAAATTATAATTTAAAGAGTGTAAAATTAGTTACATGTTTAAAATCTATAATTTATATCATCATTGCAATCATTTTATATCACATTTGTTAATGTATTGGTTAAGAGCAATATTATTTTTGATAGAAAATGTATAAAGGATTGTGATTTGACTTATGATTTAAAGTTTGGGGATGCAAAATGTAATTTATGAAACTAAATATACATAATTAAAATTAGACTAAAGCTAGGAGATGGAAAATGCAATTAACTCTAACTATAATTAGTAAGTTGTTACTGCAAGTGATGCTTTTTTTTTTTATAGTTTACTGCAAGTGATGCTTGTGAATGGAGGAGGGGACACCTGAGGACAGGTGCATGTACAAAGCATTTAGATACGATGGTGACTGGTTCTTACATATCCCGTGCATGTAGTGTTTATGGTGACTGGTCTTTACATATCCCGTGCCTGTAGTGTTTGGATAATCGGAATATTAATAGTAAATTTTAAGTAATTAATTCATCTAAAATCTTAAGTTATTAGATAAAGGTATTATCCAGATCTTTTATTAATATTTCATCATTTCCCCTTACTCAAAAGCCCATTTATGGGTTGAAGAATAAATTATCGGCGTCCATAGTTGATCGAGCACTGATACCATGTAAAGTAACCAACACATAAGATTAAAAACGAATCCGAGTAATCCTGATTCGATTCATGATGTGTCAAATTATATTTAACCGCAAGCGCACAGTGTCTATTGCTAGTATAGAGTAGCAAGCGGGTCGTATCCACAAGGAGACAGTATTTATTAGGGCTGAGCATTCGGTCGGTTCGATCCAGAACCGAACCGAACCGAATAAACCGAAAATCGAAATGTCATTTTTTTCTGGACCAAACCGGATCGAAGTTTAATCATGGACCGAACCGGACCGAACCGAAATAATTCGGTTCGGTTCGGTCCGGACCGAAAAAACCGAATTTTTTTTTTTGAAAAAAAACCTATATTATAAATAAAGTTAAAAATTCATGATTTATCACAAAAATAATAATCAATTAATCACCACTATTTCACCAACACAGATATAATTAGAATTTGCAAATTAGATAATATAATTATATTTTATAAGATATATATAAAATGTATATAACATAAATATAAAAATTAAAGTATATATTATTCGGACTATTCGGTCTATTCGGTCCGGACCGAAATATTTTTCAAAGAACCGAACCGAACCGATTTTTATTTCGGTCTATTCGGTCCGGACCGAATAAACCGATTTTTTAAAAAATTAGAACCGAACCGAACCGAATTTGCACGATTCGGTTCGGTTTTTCGGTTTCGGTTCGGTTTTGCTCAGCCCTAGTATTTATCGATTCCGATTCAGTTATTATCAATTGTTTCAAACACAAACGATTATTTGGATATTTTTTACTAAGTAATAATTATAACTAAATTAACACTAACTAAATAGACACTAAATTAATATATTAAAATTCTAGGGCAATCAGGTCCACCATACTTAAAAAATAACTGGCTCCTAAGCTGAAGCAATTAACGTGGTCAAGTAACTAGAGTTTGTCATTCTCTCTCAAGTAATAACACTCTCGAAACATGCTTACACAATTAATCACTTTTAGTAATTCAATCAGTTAGGTAATTAAAGAAATGTTAATCTCTCTCGAGTATTAACACTCTCAGAAATCCAATGATGCTCTCGCACTCAAATTCAATTCTGCTAGTCATATTTGTGCCTCTAGTGAGTAAAATCTCTCGATCTATTACTGCTATTCACATACAATTGATTCATGATATCGACCGATTACACAAATCATACATAAAAACATAATCAACTAAAGAATTAACCATAACAAATCAAACCACTATGAAAATCATAACAAGATTAGTG
The DNA here is from genome assembly GCA_036435485.1 of Saposhnikovia divaricata. Classification (NCBI taxonomy): domain Eukaryota; kingdom Viridiplantae; phylum Streptophyta; class Magnoliopsida; order Apiales; family Apiaceae; genus Saposhnikovia; species Saposhnikovia divaricata. The sequence goes on along the minus strand of CM071600.1, from coordinate 78,746,648 downwards.
CAAACATGGCTTCCCCCTCGATGTCCTTGAAACTACTACTCACTAATACTAAGATTAAAAGCAACAAAAACAATAACTAAAGCCATATGAAACATATATTATAAACAAGAGAATATAAGGAATACCTTAAACTTTACATTAATGGTGATGAATCCAAACTATAAAGTACATCTCATCCTCCCAAGTGGTGAAGAAGACAAACCCTAGCTAGAAGTATGTAAAAGTAGCTATCTATATCCTTACCTAAAACTAATATTTCTGATCCTCTATTTAATAATAATAAAAGTCTTCTAATATTTTAATCAATATACAAATAGATATCCATAACTGAATGTAAAATTCGTAGCTGACTTTGCTCCTCTATTTCTGGGCTGTTCCACTTGGACTCTGCTTTTTGAGCCACTTCAGAATTAAAGAAAATTCTCTAAGCTTCGCGTGGACTGTAAGATCGTCAAAATCCGACTTCTAGAACTCAAGATAAGGCCCAAACAGTGTAGGCAGCCCGTATAGCCCAATAATAAGAATTTTCTTCTATTTAAACTCCAAAATAGCTCTTTTTGTTACAAATCCTTCCAACTTATGAATTCCTTATTTCCTACAATAAAACAATCAAATCTATTAAATAAAAATCCAAATCAATGCAAAACATAATAAATATGAAAATAAAATCATCTAAAATATATATAAAAATATATTCTATCAATTCATTAACAACAAATATAATTCGTATTCGTACAAAAAACGAGCAAATTCGAATCCTGTTTTATAATTCGAACGAATATCGGGTCGAATCTCATCACTCCAATATTCAATCATATTTTTATAGAATAGTTCGAATAATTTAAGAATGCTCGAACTTATATGCATTCGATTAAAATCCGTAAATAATGCCTACAATGTATATTATATGTAAAGTACATACTATTAAAGTGAGCACATTTTAGGTTTTTAAAATAATTAGTTCAATATTCTTAATTTTTTAAGATTATTCTAGATAAATTCGAATTCGATATCAAAAACGAGTAGTTCGGTATTCAATCGAGTTGATTAAATTACGAACATTTATATTTGAATTTGAGTCGAATTTGAACAAAGTATTAAAATTTTAGTTCAAATCTAGACCGGATTCGAATGAGTAACTACAAATTCGAGCCGAATCTGATCATACTTCTATTTACACATATTCGACTCGTTTACACGCCCGTCAACTCATCTAAAATCTTAATGTGTTAGAGGAAGATCTGCTAATCTTACAATTTGTAGCCAAGAAAGTTTGTTACTATGTCCGTCCCGGTGAATTGTTTACGTTGTTTGGAGAGTGTCTGACACGTATTTTAAGGTGCTTTTTAAGCATAGTTACATAACTTATTTTTAAATTATTTTTTTGGTATAAAAATAGGATTGTTCTATTTTTATACATAAAATGAAAATTGTAAAAATAAGTTATTGAACTATACTTTATATGCATATTAAAATGAGTGTCAGACAATCTTAAAACAATGTAAAGAATCTATTGGGACATAGGTTAATTAACTGTAAAAGGTTATATTTCAGCCCACATGTTTTTTCTGCTAACCATATTATTTTATAAAAAACAATTAAGAAAATTCCATATAATGGAGGCAAACCATCCAAGCAAGAGACTATTCTAGCTACCGTCATGGTACAAACATAGAACAGAACATAGAAAGTATTTTACAGTAAGAAAGCTTGTATGGTGAAAGTTTTTTGAAAACTGTTTGAATGCGTCTCCGCACAATTCTACTACCCTAGCAATCTGTTGAAGGTACAACATATTACATGGTCTTTGGCATGTTGCTAGGACAAATCGTAAAACACGTACCGTACATAATAGGATTTTTAATGTAAAAATATAGGGGATAAATTTTTCGTAGTACATGTACATACAGTACCAGCAAATGATAACAAACATTTACAGCAGACCATTCACCATTACATAAAAGGTACAACATATTACATAAAAATATAGAATAACGTTATGTTCATAAAATTGTATACATAATGGTTCATAAAATTACATGGCATGTAAACTTATCACACAGTCATAGCTATCGTTGATAACTCCAAGACCCGATCTAGTGCCTCCTCTGCCGTTCCCACGCCCGGTAAGAGGTGAAGCTGGTGGTTGGGCGTCTGCAAAACAACACCGGAGGGGGGTTTGAGCCCCGCGGCGCCTCCGACGTGAGAATAAGTGATGGCTTTGGAGAGTAAAAGATAAGGACTAGAGTATCTAATTATGGAGGGTGTGTGTATATGAGTGTGTATGTAAAAGAGAATGTAACCCCTTCACCTTTTTCTCCTTGTCTTATTTATAGGCCAAGGATTAGGGTTTAGGGGTTGGTACCTGCAATCATGAGCGTCGGATCCTAGGTAGGTGGGACACTTGTCCTTCTCTGATAATTCCCACCTGTCCAGGTAATATCTGTGGCAGCGTGTGCCCTGGGCGTGTCAGCACGTGGTCTGATGGGGACATGATTGTGCCAATACTAGGATTCCCTTATCTGTCGCTGTCATGTAGGACCCTAGTCATGACTCGTGTCTCCCGTGTTCTTATGCTCCCTGTGGCTGGGTTGCCCACTAGACCGGTTCGGGTCCAGTCCGGGCTTCCTATGGGCCGGACTCTTGGTACCTTGGGCCGAGTCCAGTTGGGATTGGTTATGGCCAATCATTTGCCCCCCACTCCCTTATACGGATTTTCCGTATGGGGGAGTGAGAGTTCGGGGGTAGCAGTGGAGATGTTTTCTTAGTTGATCGTTTGTGATAGAGAAAAAGTTTTTGGTTGAATGTTGCCTCCTAATCCGAATTGTTTTTAGGTTGAGACAATTCGGATTGAAGTAGCTTGAAGAAAAAGTTTTTTGGTTGGATGTTGCCTCCTAATCCGAATTGTTTTTAAGTTGAGACAATTCGGATTGAAGTAGCTTGAAGAAAAAGTTTTTTGGTTGGATGTTGCCTCCTAATCCGAATTGTTTTTAGGTTGAGACAATTCGAATTGAAGTAGCTTGAAGAAAAAGTTTTTTGGTTGGATGTTGCCTCCTAATCCGAATTGCTTTTAGGTTGAGACAATTCGGATTGAAGTAGCTTGAAGAAAAAGTTTTTTGGTTGGATGTTGCCTCCTAATCCGAATTGTTTTTAGGTTGAGACAATTCGGATTGAAGTAGCTTGAAGAAAAAGTTTTTTGGTTGGATGTTGCCTCCTAATCCGAATTGTTTTTAGGTTGAGACAATTCGGATTGAAGTAGCTTATATGAAGAGGCAGTTCGGATTGGAGTGTACCGCGGCAATTCAAGCGAATTTGGGGGTTTTTTGATTGATCCATTTCGAAATCACCTTACCCCATTTTTCCTAAAAAGGCGTGCGACAGCTGCGTGTCATTAAAGCGGTTGTCTTTTCACCCTTTTTAATTATTCCCCAGCCTATCAGAACGTGCCGCGTGGCCCACTCTGCCGTTTCCTTTCAGAAGTTATATATAACTCATTTTGAGTTGCAATTGTACTTCCATTCTTATAAACCCAAAAGGGCGAAAAACCCCCTTTCTTCTCTTTGTCAGACTTTGTGCTCTCTTCACCGGAATCCATCACCCCTGGGCCTCGTTTTCTATTATCTCTGAACTCCGTTTCGTCCCCTTGGGAAAGCTTTTATTTGTAAGTGTTCTTCTCTCTTCCTTTGTCTTTGTTATTTTCCTTTCTTTTGCATGTATTCATGACCCGTCTCTTTTTCGCTTGCAACTGTTCATCTTCTTGATTTTGTGTTCTTCATGTACTCCTTGGCTTCTTGTTGTTGAGTGCGAGTTCACAATGTCTTTTGTTGTCGATTCGATTTTGCTTGCCCCCCTTTTCGTAATTGAGGTTTTTTGTGTTTATGTTAGATCTGGGTTAAGGGGTTTTTTACTTGTTATTCTCTGCGTTCTTGGTTTTTGTACCTGTATGTGGGCGTGTATGTTTGTGTTTAGATCTTGGTAAGATGTGTTTGCCCTTTGTATCGCGTTTTTAGGTTTCATGTATGTGCCTAGTCCGGACTGGGATTTCTGTTTGCTGCGGGACGGTTCACTAGATCCGGACTAGGAGTATAATGTGTTTTGGACTATATATAGGTAGAGAATCACGCTAACCCGGACTAGATTGACTTGTTAGAGTAAATCCTTGCCCGGATTAGGTGTAATAAAATATTGTAGAACGAAAATTTGTAGATAAATTTGTAATAGGGTTAAAAGAAAAAGACTTAACTTTGGTAATTTCCTCAGGTTTTATGGTTCGTTACAAAAGCCGGGCAAGGAAATCGAAGCCTCCTTCGGATATTTTGGTTATTAGCTCTGACAGTAGCACCGGTAGCACTAGTTCTGTAAATCAACCTTCTCCACTATTAGATTTAGAGTGGTGTCTGATGGCCAGGAAGAGGAAGAGTGGCAAACCAGTACTCTCCCAGCTCTGCATTAAAGATCGGGGTCCCGGGCAGGCTTGCATGACTCCCGATGGATTTTGGGTAGACAGTAAGAACTTCTTTGTTCGGAAGTATGAGGTGGAAGAGGCTCTCTTTTACAAAGACCTTAGCTTCCAATATAAACATAGGCAACCATGTGGGGTGCCCGGCCCCTACGACAAAGCCCTCTTAGATGCGACCTTTTCTGGGACTGTGGTAAGTGAGGCCCCTTATCCTCTATCTCTGATCTATGCTGAATACTCTAAGTCCGATATGGACGATGCAATCCGGTCCGTGTTCCATCTTGGGCCTAAAATTGAATGGAGGTGGCCCCGTCATGGCGAGAGGATTTACCACAGACCGGGGGATGGGTATGTAGGAGTCTGGCTAGAGCATCTCCGATCTGGTTGGAATCCGGAGTGCCATATCTTTATTAAACACCTCTGTAAATATGAATACGGGATACCATTGATGCAATTGACTCCCAACGCCGTGAAATGGATATCATGGTTTTTGGCTGCTTGTAATCAGAGTGGGTTCTTTCCTAGCTTCAAGCTGTTCCACAACATTTTCACCCTTATCCATTCGAGCAAGAATCCCTTCTATGAGTTTAGGTTCCGGGGTGATGAGTGCGGCTATTCGTCCGGGTCCGCCAAACCGGTCATCCACTAATCTTCTCTGAAGGGTTGGAACCGGGAATGGATCTATTTAAAGGGTGTGGACCTTGAGTTTATGCCCCTCTTTGTTGAACGTGTAAAAACTATTCCCGCGAAAGAGACGTTCGAATTCGAGGGAGCTGCTTTCGATAAAATGCACCGGTTCTGTGAGTGTATCGGGTATCAAATGACCCGGGACACTTTCATGGACCACGAGAAAATGTACCATCTTGGATGTAAGTTGTTCCCTTTCATTATTTCGTACTATTTTTGTGTTGTGTATTGACTCTATTTCCTTTTCTTCCTTCAGGTTTACCTTTCTACGACCCCAGACTAGTCGAAAGAATGTCTAAGAACGATGCTACAAAAGCTCTTGCCTCTAAGCTGAAGAAGATAGCTGGTATTCACCAAACCAGAGTCCCCAGCAATCGAGTTCCCGCCGATTCTGAAACCGGTACTGGTGGTGGTTCTAATATTCCCAAGGAAGCGGGTGGCGAGTCTCTGGTCCAGGGTACAGTGGGCGGTCAATCTCCACCCGACCAAGCCCAAACTCATTCACCTCCTGCCAAAAGAGCGAGGTTATTCCAAGCAGATGAGGATTTTGAGCCTGGATCTCTTCAAGGTGTGAATGTTGGGGCTGTTCCTTCTGCAGGCACGGATGCCACCCCCCCAGAAGAGGCTGGGACTAGTAAGAAAAAGGGGTTCAAAGTTGGTAACTTTAGCATAAGGCAGATAGCTGAAATGGCTGGTTCTATTGCTGAGGAAAAAGACTGGAGAGTCATGGAGCGGCTTTCCAAGACCGATATTTTGAAGAGGAACTTTGTCACTTGGGCTCAGGTAACTTGTTTTGCTCCTTGAACCACTTCCACTTCCTGTTGTAAATTTTTACTAACCTTTGATATGTTACTCAGTCCGGGATCATGCTTGCCGGAGCTGCGGCCAATGCCCATGTTGAGGAGGAAAAAATTCAAGAGTTGGCTGAGAAGCTGGATGCCGCAAAGAAAGAGTGCACCGAAAAGGATTCAAAGATTACTGATCTAGAGCGGTCTTTGGCTGAAAGCTCCAAGAAAGATTTGAGGATCAGCGAGTTGGAGGGAAAGGTTTCTGATTTGGAGGCTGGGTTTAAGTCTGCTACAGATCGGGCTAGCAAAGCTGAGATGGAGTCCGGGGAGTTGAGGAAGCGGGTGACCGAATTGGAGGCCGAACTGAGTGTTCGTAAGCCGGCGGAGGAAGTTATCACTGAGTACAAGAATTCCGAAAGCTATACTGAGGCCGTCGCTGAATCTTTCGCGGAGAAACTTTACCGGTGTTGGCTTGTTTCGGAGAGGCTAATAAAAACTGATCCCGAGTCTTCTTGGAACAAGTTTACTGATCTCTATGTCGCCGCCGAAGAAGCTCATGACCGGGACGGTTCAGAACCCGAACCTTATGCTGGTCCTAATCCGATCATCCCTGCCATCCCTCCTACGGATCCAACTCCTGCAAATCCTTCTCTTGCCCTCGAGAATCCGGATGGTCGCACTGCTTGAACTTTCAATCTTTTGAACTCTTGCTCTGTAATTTTATCATTTGCTATTCCGAACTTATGTGTTGTAACTTTGAATTTTGCGCCTTATGTGCGCTCTGAACCTGTCTACGTTCCTTTCTAATTGCTCTTGTTTGCCTATTTCCCTCTGTGTATTTTTTTGTTATTGTTGTTACCCTCAGTCCGGATCATTATGCCCATGCGATGATCCGGATTAGAGCAATTGCCATCGGCTAAGTCCAAAGATTGAGGCTTTGGGTTACTTAGAAAATTTTGTAATGCGTCCCTTAAGTTCAAAGCCGAACCTCTTGAACTACTTAGGGAAATTTGCATGTGGCTCTTCTGCAGTCCGGAGTACTTCGAAGTGAGTAGATCCGGATTGTGATGAAAATTTTAAAACTTCTCTCCAATTCAAGGCGAGAGTCCCTGAGTTACTTAGAGAAGTTTGAATATAGTTGGGCCTTCAGTCCGGGTCTCCTCCAATTGGTTGGATTCGAACTGTGGTGCGAAATTTATACCTTCCTTAACTGATTCTTGACAGGATTTATTCTGACGCTGCGTTACGCATATTTTCAACGGTCAAACGTCTTGATTCTCGCATCGTCAACTGATATTAACTCCGTTCCAATTTCCAAGTATGACAGGGGATTTGAATCGCTTGGGCTCCCCTCATTCCCATCTCTATAAATACTGGCCCTTGTAGTTTTCTTTTTCCCTATTCTCCTCAGAAATATTTGCAATCTTCCTTTGTTCTTTCTTTCTGCGTAATGGATCCCAAAAGCCTGGTCTATGACTACGAGAACAACAAAGTCATTGTGGATGGTATGGTCTTCGACGGGCCAACCACCATGGCTGAAATTAGGGTTGTGATGAAAAGGATCGAAGAGGCGCTCGCACTACGGAAGATGGTCACCGACGAGACTAAGGGGAAGGTTGGCAAGGGTGGGGAAGGTTCTGGCGGTCCTAGTCCTGCTTCTGGAGGGACGGCCGTTTAATTGTAACGATATTGTACCCCCCCCATTATAAATAAAAATGGCTTGAAAAACAGCCATAAATATTTTATTGTGATTCCATTGTCGTACTTTTTGATGCTGTTCTTGTGTCGTTTCTCTTTTTCTGTTGCTTGTATTTCGATTGTTCTTCTTTCCGAAACTCCTAGATTTTGGGGGATTTATCATGTTTGCCCCCGGTCCGGACTCTTTTCGTAGGAAGTGGTCCGGACCAGAGTAATCGTTTTTGGCTAAGTTCCAAGTTTGAAAACTTTGGGTTACTTAGAAAAATCTTTCCATGTTTGCCCCCAGTCCGGACGCTTTTCATAGAAAATGGTCCGGACTAGAGTGATTGTTTTTAGCTAAGTCCAAAGTTTACAAACTTTGGGTTACTTAGAAAATTTTTCATGTTTGCCTTTAGTCCGGACTCGTTTCATAGAGAATAGACCGAACTAGAGTGATCGTTTTTAGCTAAGTCCAAAGTTTATAAACTTTGGGTTACTTAGAAAATTTTTCATGTTTGCCTCTAGTCCGGACTCGTTTCATAGAAAATAGACCGGACTAGAGTGATCGTTTTTAGCTAAGTCCAAAGTTTGAAAACTTTGGGTTACTTAGAAAATTTTTCATGTTTGTCCCCAGTCCGGACTCTTTTCATAGGAAATGGCCCGGACTAAAGTGATCGTTTTTAGCTAAGTCCAAAGTTTGAAAACTTTGGGTTACTTAGAAAATTTTTCATGTTTGCCCCCAGTCCGGACTCTTTTCATAGGAAATGGCCCGGACTAGAGTGATCATTTTTAGCTAAGTCCAAAGTTTGAAAACTTTGGGTTACTTAGAAGATTTTTCACGTTTGCCCCCAGTCCGGACTCTTTTCATAGGAAATGGCCCGGACTAGAGTGATCGTTTCTAGCTAAGTCCAAAGTTTGAAAACTTTGGGTTACTTAGAAAATTTTTCATGTTTGCCCCCAGTCCGGACTCTTTTCATAGGAAATGGCCCGGACTAGAGTGATCGTTTTTAGCTAAGTCCAAAGTTTGAAAACTTTGGGTTACTTAGAAGATTTTTCACGTTTGCCCCCAGTCCGGACTCTTTTCATAGGAAATGGCCCGGACTAGAGTGATTGCTTTTGCCCCGGCTCCGACCTTGCCTATGGCTTCCGGTCGGGGACTTGTGTGTGTTGGTGATATACTAATTTGACAGTAGCAGATGAAAATTGCGAGGCTAGGTCCGATTTCATTAGTCTTGATATTCAAATTACAAAGTATTTATTCTTGCTTCATTACAGAGACTAATCTATCTGTTGAAGACTTTTTGGGCTCAGAAGCAGCTCCTTGATTGGTTTTCCGGGCCTAGGCCTTTCTTTTACTGGTAGAACTTCCGGAGTCGGAGGCCGTGCCAGGTGTTGGGAACCTCCGAATCATCCATGTTGCATAGCTTATAAGTTCCAGGACGAAGAATTTCCTTGACCCTATAGGGTCCTTCCCATTTAGGCATTAGCTTTCCAGTGTTTGTCGGTTCGGAGGCTTCGGTGTCTCGAAGGACTAGATCTCCCGCTTGAAAGTTTTTGACCCTAGCCTTCTTTCCAAAGTATTCTCTGGTCTTCTCTTTGTATTTTTCCATTCTTGCCACTGCTTCATCCCGAACCTCATCTACCAAATCCAAGTTTATTCGAAGCCCTTCTTCATTTGCAATTTCTTCAAAGTTAATGACCCTGTGAGAAGGTGATCCTACTTCAACTGGTAACATTGCTTCAGACCCATAAGCTAGCTTGAAGGGTGTCTCTCCCATGCTTGTCCGCGTGCTAGTCCGGTAAGCCCATAGCACGTTTGGTAGTTCTTCGGGCCATTTGCTTTTGCTTTCCTGAAGCCTTTTTTCTATTCCCCTCAGCAAGATTCGATTTGTTACCTCAACCTGACCATTACCTTGTGGGTATGCCACCGAGGATCTCTTGTGTTTGATGCTCCTCTCCTTCAAGTAATTTTCAAAGTCTGAACCAACAAATTGAGGTCCGTTGTCCGAGACTAACACTTGGGGAATCCCGAATCTCATCAGTATGTTGTCCATGAACCGGATACAATCCTGCTGATTTATTGTTCTCATAGCTTTGGCTTCTGCCCACTTTGTCATATAATCAATTGCCACCAACAAGTACCTCAAATCCCCTCTAGCCCGGGGAAAAGGACCCATGATGTCGATTCCCCAGACTGCGAACGGTATAGAAGAGAGGACCGAAGAGGGTAGAACCGGGCTCTGCCTTTGGACATTGCTGAATGTCTGACAATTCTTGCACTTTCTGACAAACTCTACCGCATCCTTGTGAATCGTTGGCCAATAGTATCCCTGCCTTATTATTTTGTATGCTAAAGATTTTGCTGATAGGTGGTCCCCGCAAATCCCTTCATGAACTTCTTGCAAACAGTATGCCGCTTCGGCAGGTCCCACACATTTCAAGATCGGACTAGAGAATGTTCTACGATAAAGTTGTCCTTCTTCAACAAAGAATTTTGCAGCCTTGGCCTTGAGTCTCTGGGCTTTGTTTTTATCTTCTGGCAACTCTCCTTTTTCTAGATATGACATTATAGGGGTCATCCAGCTGGGCTGATTATCTATCTCCATTAATTCACTATTTTCAATGGTAGGCTTCTCTATTTCTTCAAAGTAGACCGAGATGTCTAGTTCTGCATCATTCCGGACTAGTTTGGATAATGAATCGGCCTCCGTGTTTTCTTCTCTATTAATCTGCATCATCTCGAAATTTGGAATTGTAGTTAAGTAACTTTTCACCAAAGCTTGGTATTGAGCCAGCCTTGGATCCTTAGCAATGTATTCCCCTTTCGTTTGCTTGACCACAATTTGAGAATCACTATAAACCTTCAAGTCTTGGACTTTCAATGATCTGGCCAATCGGAGTCCGGCCAAAAGTGCCTCATATTCTGCTTGGTTGTTAGGAAAGTTATCGCTTGTTGTATCTGGAAGCCGCGGGGGCTTTTCAGAACTAAGCCTGCTCCAGCCCTTTCACTTGTTGCAGATCCGTCGACATATAAAGTCCAAACCTCCGGATTAGATTCACCTTCTACCCTCGTATCTATGACCATGGGACCAGATTGGGGTTCGGGAAAAGAGCATTCCACGACAAAATCGGCCAACACCTGAGCCTTTATTGCTGTCTGGGGTATGAATGTGAGTTGGAACTGACTGAGCTCCACAGCCCAATTAACGAGTCTACCAGATACATCTGGCTTGTGAATTATTCTTCTCAAGGGCTGGTCAGTAATAACTTTAATTTCTCTCCCTTGAAAATAATGCCTTAGCTTTCTGGAGGCAGTTACCAGGGCAAAAGCAAATTTTTCCAAGTTGGGATATCTGGTTTCTGCATCTTTTAGAACCTGGATGACATAGTAGACCGGCTTTTGCTGACCGTCATGTTCCCGGATCAGTGCCGCCCCCACAGCCGAAGGACTTGCGGCCAGATAAAGGGACAGTGCTTCTCCGGGTTCAGCTTTGGACAGGATTGGCGGGGACGATAGGTATGCCTTTATAGAGTCGAAAGACCTTTGACAATCCGGGCTCCAATTTATCTCTTTTTTATTCTTCGCCCCTCTTAGCAGCTCGAAGAATGGTAAACATCGCTCGGCTATCTTAGGAATAAATCTCCTCAGAACTGCTAGCGAGCCAGCCAATTTTTGTATCTCCTTCTAAGTCCGGGGTGGTTCCATTTCTATTATTGCTTTGATCTTTTCAGGATTTGCTTCGATTCCTCTCTGACTAACCATGAATCCTAGAAATTTCCCTGCTTCCACCCCGAATGTGCACTTCTCCGGATTTAGCTTCATCTCGTGCTTCCTCAGATTGTCAAAACATTCTTGCAAATCCAGGATGTGCTCCTGCACTATTTGTGATTTAGCTATCATATCATCTACGTAGGATTCCAGGTTCCGACCCAACTGATCTTTAAACACTTCGACCATTGCTCTTTGGTAGGTTGATCCGGCGTTCATCAATCCGAAAGGCATGTATTTGTACGCATAGACAGCTCTATGAGTTATGAAAGCAGTTTTTGCAATGTCCGCCGGATTCATTTTAATCTGGTTGTAGCCAGAGAATGCGTCCATGAAACTGAACATCTCGTGACCTGCCGTGGCATCAATGAGTTGATCGATGCTCGGGAGAGGATAGGGATCCTTAGGGCATGCCGCGTTGAGGTCTGTGTAGTCCACACACATTCTCCACTTCCTATTAGGTTTCTTGACCAAGACGACATTGGCCAGCCATTCTGGATACTTTATCTCACAAATTATTCCTGCTTTGAGAAGTTTCTCAACCTCCTCATCGATTGCTTTTTGTCTATCCGGAGCAAAATTTCTCCTTTTTGTTTCACTGGTCTTTTGTCAGGATTAACATCAAGGCTATGCATGGCTACAGATTCTTTGAGTCCAGGCATGTCCTCCGGGCTCCACGCAAAAACGTCCGCATAATCTCTGAGCAGCTGTATAAGTTTCTGCCTGAATTCCGGATCTAGTTCGGATCCTATCTTTATTCTTCTGTCCGGGCTACCTTCCTCTAGATCGATCATCTCAGTTTCAACTGCGGGTTCTAACTTTCCGAGATCTTTCTTTGAAATGTACTGCTGAACCCGGGCTTGTGTATTGGACTCTAGATAACTTCGGGCTTTCGCGATTAGTTCTTCCTTGGTTTGAGCTTCGATACTTTCAATATTCTGAACTTCATGTCCGGGTTCCTTCTTGAAGTGGGCTCTGTGCTTCTTGCGGCTCAAGTTCTTTTGGTACAAGGTTGCTTTTCTTTTATTTTCTGGGTCTGTTTCAGCCATGATCAAAGCTTGACCGTAGCAACGACCGGCAGTTTCCAAATCGCCCTTGACTTCCCCAATTCCAGATGGAGTGGGGAACTTAAACTTCAAATGCGGGGTAGAGGTTATCGCTCGGAGCTTGGTTAATGCTGGACGGCCAAGTATCATGTTGTACGAGGATGGGGTGTTGATCACGTAAAATTTTACCATGTGAGTGACTTGCTTTGGGTAGGTTCCGAACTGAACAGGTAGATATAAAGTTCCTTGAATCGGTACTAAATTGTTTCCAAACCCGAAGAGCGGGTCCTCTCTGCATTCGTTCATTCTTATACTGCCCAGTTGCATTCTGTCGAATGTATGTTTGAAGATGATGTTGACTGAGGATCCGTTATCGACCAGAATTCTCTTGACCTCATTTTCAGCGACATCTAGGCTGACCACCAAAGCCTCATTATGGTTTGGATCAATTCCTTCGAAATCTGCGTTGCTGAAAGTTATTATTTGCTCGGGGAAAGATTGAATCATCATTACCTCATCACCTGAGTCCGGACTAGGGGGAGGAAAATTGGAACCTCCCATGACCACGTTGACAACATGCTTTTTTCCTGCTCCGGATGCCTCCCCTTTTTCCATGGTCTTCCGAGCTATATATTGCCCCATGTTTCCTTTTTTGATTTGTTCTTCAATAAAGTATTTGAGGGAGAGGCAGTTTTCTGTGGTATGACAGTGTGTGCCGTGGTAGTCACATTGTTTGTGAGTAGGTCGATTTTCCGGGGCAGTAATCATTGGTTTAGGTGGGTAGAAGTATGGCTTATCCCGAACCTCTTTCAGTATATCAGAGCGAGTTCGGCTGAGTGGAGTCCACTGAGGTTCAGGTTTTGGATCGGGTTTGGGCGATTTTGAGGCTTCGAGTCTGATTTGATCGTCACCGTTACCGGATCGGAAGCTCTTCCCGAGGCGGGTGGTTGGGAAGTTTGAATGTAATTAGCCTGTCTGTTCGGTTTGAACCTTTTTTCGGTCTGGTACCCTCCCAGAGAGCGGACATCTTTAGTAATCCGGGAAAAAACATTCCCTTGTCGAGTCATCCTCATGGCTTGGAGAACATCGCTTTCTTTGATGAATCGGGCAGCCATGGAGTATGCTGCAGCCAAACTTTCGGGCTCTTTGTTGATTAGCTCATAAACATATCTTTCATTTTGGTCGGGGTCTAGGTTTCTCCGGAAAATACTTAGAGCTTTGCGCTCATCCAATCGTGAGATTTTGTTGATTGCCTCCTGAAAGCGTTTAATGAAATCCGAAAGGGATTCATTATCATACTGTCGAATGGTTTCCAAATGACACATGTGTAACTCGTGTGTCCTGTTTGCTCTGAATCTTTTCAGGAAAGATTCTCGAAACTGCTTCCAGGAGTGAATGCTTCGGGAGGGGATGCGGCTGAACCATCTCTGTGCTCCTCCCTTCAGGGTTGATGCAAAGAATCTGCACTTGGTGATGTCATTATAGTAGTAGATCAGGGCAATCTGCTCGAAGTAATTGATATGTTCTTCCGGGTCTCCCAGTCCGTCAAATGAATAAAAATTGTAGTGTTTCAAATTCTTCTGCCTCGGTATAGCTTCCAAGGAACGGCTGAAGGGCGTCAAAGTGCCCTCGATTTCAAGTCCAGAGTCTTGGCCTACTTTTTTCTGTAACTCGTGAATCATTTGTATGAGATTGTCTTCAGGCTCTTCTTCATCTGAGATAAGTTCAGGACTGATTTCTCTCACAGCCCTCTTAGATCCGGACCGCCTCAATACTCGGTCCTCCTCCTCCTGGATCCTTTTCTGGATTTTGAGTTCGAGCTTTGCTTCTTCCTCTTGCCTGATCTTTTCTTTGAGTTCGGACAGCTTTTTAAGTTTTTCTGCTTCCTGATTTTTGCTTTGGGCTTTGTTGGCGGTTTGTTTTCCTTGGTTGCCGATTCGGTCGAAGACTGATCTTCTTGATCGGTGAGAGTGTTCAGAGCCTTGTGAATTTTCAGCTTGTTCTGGTTCGGGGGGAGGTGCTATCCGGCTTGCTCGATATGCTCGGATTGCATCCGCCAATTCGTCCCGAGTAAGATCTTGCATGTGGGCCGCGGCTAGAGGTACATCTGTATATTTGTATTGGTTGAGCTCGATGTCAATTCGGGCATCTCCAGGACCAATCCCTACCCTTCCCAAAGCTGGAGCTGTTTCCGTCGGAACCAAGGGCAGGTCCGGGACGGGATTCGGATCCTGGTCTCGATTATTGTTTCTTTGAGTAGATTTGCTCCCTCTCGGCATGATTTCAGGCTCACAAAATGTTTCACAAAATATTGATTGTAACAGAATGGGGCTAAGTTTCGAGTAAAGCAGAGTGTGTATGAGCTAAATGTTCAGATATAAACACAGGTAAACAGGTATAGACAGACAAGCAGGTGACTAAGAGCACAGATCTGTATGTCAGCTATATTTATAGGCCAAAGATCACAACTTTTACCAATATCTAGGCTATCAAGGCTAAATAATGCTGAACACGCATACACACGGCAAAGAAATGTGCAAAGGTGACATCTTTGGTGAAGGTTTTAGGGTTGTATTAGATCTTACTGATTTTGACTAGGACTCTTTTTCAAGAGCTTGTTGATGGAGTCGAGTCCAGTGGCACCGAGACCAAAGGACAGAGCCACCCCCTCCTTCTAGCGCCAATGATAACTCCAAGACCCGATCTAGTGCCTCCTCCGCCGTTCCCACGCCCGGTAAGAGGTGAAGCTGGTGGTTGGGCGTCTGCAAAACAACACCGGAGGGGGGTTTGAGCCCCGCGGCGCCTCCGGCGTGAGAATAAGTGATGGCTTTGGAGAGTAAAAGATAAGGACTAGAGTATCTAATTATGGAGGGTGTGTGTATATGAGTGTGTATGTAAAAGAGAATGTAACCCCTTCACCTTTTTCTCCTTGTCTTATTTATAGGCCAAGGATTAGGGTTTAGGGGTTGGTACCTGCAATCATGAGCGTCGGATCCTAGGTAGGTGGGACACTTGTCCTTCTCTGATAATTCCCACCTGTCCAGGTAATATCTGTGGCGGCGTGTGCCCTGGGCGTGTCAGCACGTGGTCTGACGGGGACATGATTGTGCCAATACTAGGATTCCCTTATCTGTCGCTGTCATGTAGGACCCTAGTCATGACTCGTGTCTCCCGTGTTCTTATGCTCCCTGTGGCTGGGTTGCCCACTAGACCGGTTCGGGTCCAGTCCGGGCTTCTTATGGGCCGGACTCCTGGTACCTTGGGCCGAGTCCAGTTGGGATTGGTTATGGCCTATCACTCGTGCTATTTTAATTCATTTTAGTTGTTACTTCGCATTCTAGCGTATATAATAAACTAGTTGATAAAGCCGCGCTTCGCGGCGGCGTTACAATTTTTATTTTTAAAAAAATTCAATATATTTACATTATATTATAATATTAATATTAAATTTTAATAATTAAATAATCTTCTCTAATGAATCAATTTCTTGTTAAATACGATTTTTTCGATTGAGCCGCTTTCTCGTTAAAACCGAAATCCCAACTTTTTAACATATATTATAAAGACTTATATAATATTTTTATCCATAAAATCAAACCGTAAAAATAAAAAAAAAATTATGACTACAGTATCAAATTCTAATAGCTAATACAATCTTTTCTAGCTAGCCGTCATCCCGTAAAATACGTTTCGAGCTGCTCTTCTTTGAAACCGAAATTCTAACTTCACTATATAAAGAGAGTAAATTCCAATTTTTATATTATTTAACCTTTCTAATATTTATGGAGTTTTAAAAGATGAAAATACATCTTATATTTTCTGTATATTATAGATAAACTTGTATAAAAAAGTTAAAATAAAGGATTTTTAGGAAAAAAGATGTATAGTTTTAAAAAAATCGTATATGACGTCTCCACCATCCGTGTATTCTACTTCCAATAAAATATTTTATTTTATGTATTATATATTTAAATTTAAACACTTTTTATACGGTCTTATTTAATGAACCGCTTTCTTGTTAAACACGGTTATTACTATTGATCCGCTCTCTCGTTAAGACCAAAAACCTAACTTTTACATATATTACTTGTATGATAATGTTTATCCATAAAAATCAAATCCTAAAAATAAAATAAATTTATAACATCAATATGGTATTTTAATAGCTAGTACAATCTTTTATAGTGAGCCGTCTTCCCGTTAAACATGTTTCGAGCCGCTCTCGTTTGGGATCGAAATTCCAACTTTATTACATATTATTATTGATGATAATTATCTTACACAACAATTTTTTTTCGTTAAAATCAAAACCTAAAAAATAAAGTGAATTCCAATTTATACCTTCTCTAGACTTTCTAAAAATTTTGGAGTTTTAGAAAATGAAAACACATCTTATTTTCTCTTTATATTATAGATACTCCTATATTTATTTAGGATTCTTGCATGAGATTGTTCTTTTATCATGTTAACACATCAATTCTTTTCTTTTTAAATACGGTGACTTTTTTAATGACAATAGTATTGGATTTATGAATAAATTTTCCTAATATAAGTATAATTAACTTATATAAAAAAATATATAATTTAATAAGATCGTACTTTCTATAAAATATTTAATTATATGTCTGCTCTATATATTCAAACACATATTCTACTTCTTGTAGAACGTTTATTTATATATTTTTTCTATAAATTCGAACTCTTATTCTCTATAAATTCGAACTCTTATTCTCTATAAATTCGAACTCATGTTCTACTTCCAATAGAACTTTTAATCGTATGCCTTATAAATACTTATTATACTTTCAATAGAACTTCTAATCATATGTCTTCCCTAATATAATCTTTTCTAGTGAGCCGTCATCCCGTTAAATACGTTTCAAGCCGCTCTTATTTGGAATCGAAATTCCAACTTCATTATATAAAGAAAGAGAGTAAATTCCAATTTTTATATTCTTTAAACTTACAGCTTCCGCATGGGAATGTCTTTCTATTATGTTAACATATCTAAAAAAATTAAATATGAAGACTTTTCGTTACGAAAATAATATTAAATTTATGGATATATTTTTCTAATGCAAGTATAATTAACTTGTATAACAAAGTTAAAATAAAGGATTTCTAAGAAAAAAATATATAGTTTTAAAAAATTGTATAAGATGTCTCCACCGTACTCGTATTCTACTTCCAATAAAATATTTTATTATATGTATTCCTTATATATTCAAATATCTTTTATACGGTGTGACGCCCCGGAATCCGGGGTCAAGGATCCGGGCCGTCAAGGTCCAATTTCCGATCAATATCAATATCTCTGTAGTCTTTTTTTTTTTTTTTTTTTTAAATAAATAAATCAGCAGTTGACCCCACACTAATACACACACACACCAGTCATATGCCCATAGAACAACAATCACAATATTTAAAAGTTTTAAAGTTAGCAGTTATTACAAGCCCAGAATTTACTAAGTACAATGTTGAACAAAGCTTCTACAGGAAGCACTTCAACAACTAAAGTTTATTACAACTTACACACTTAATTTACATAAGTATACTAAGCCCCTTCGCTTGTCACTACCTCGGGGATGGTCTCCAGCACTCGCTCAAAAGGTCGCCTTTCCCTTACCCTCTTGCGGGGTGTGGTACGTAGTATCGGCATGGGACCTAGCTGCTATATACATAAATAGCAAGAGTGAGCTATAATAGCTCAGCAAGATCATTCTGTAACTAAAATTTAGAATGTAAACAAGTATACATATATGTATAGGCATATGTAATAGCAGGAAACAAATAAAACCCTTAAGGAAGAGTAAAGCTCTTATTTAATAATACATCATCCACTCACTATTATAAGAAAGTAATCTATATTAATATAATATCAGTTTTTCTTCATCTGTATCCATAATACCATCATCTCATATCATTATTCTGTTTTCAGTATAGAAATCTGAAATAATATAATATCAGTTTTTCTTCATCTGTAACTATAATTCCATCTTCTCATATCATTATTCTGTTTTCAGTATAGAAATCTGAAATAATATAATATCAGTTTTTCTTCATCTGTAACTATCATTCCATCTTCTCATATCATTATTCTGTTTTCAGTATAGAAATCTGAAATAATATAATATCAGTTTTTCTTCATCTGTAACTATCATTCCATCTTCTCATATCATTATTCTGTTTTCAGTATAGAAATCTGAAAACCATTGTCTACACTTTCTTTTCAAAAACATTGGGGATATCTGCTGTCGCCTGATACGTTAGGACGATGATCAGTCGCCTAATCATACCTGCTCTCTTTTTACTACCGGTAGAAGGAATGAAAATCATCCCTGGAGGAAGGCCACCTGCTAACATCCTCCCTTGGCATCTTCGTGCCGTAATAAAAATAATAAATGCTGGACTGTGTCGCACACAGCCCTGACACAGCCACTTACGCAAGTCTGTTGCAATCCCCCTCTTTATCACATCATTATTCTCTTTTTAAAATATCATTCCACATTTCCATTTTCTCACTTTCATTTTCACATATCATTCTCTCATATCATTTCCATTCTCGCACATTACTTCTATAAAATATATATATCATAAGGCTTTGATTATGTTTCAGACCTCTCTTTCAAATTCAGAAATCAAATATACTTTTATATTCGTAAAATATTCCATCTATTTTAAGAGTAATGCATGTTAATCAAATAATATTTATTAAACCACTGATACTCAATAAGAACACCTTTACTATAATATTATAACCATATAACCCTCGATAACAACTGATACCATTCTCTCTTATTCTCTTGATCATAAGGCATGTTCAATTCATGCACAATCATCTCTATACATATCCATCTCATACTCTCATTCATAATCATATACATCTTATACTCATATCCATATTCATATACATCTTCGTATATCTTTCTTTTCAATATTAATACTCAAGGAGGACAATTTCTTCACAATATAGTAATAATAGCATCACATATATATTTCACAAAATCAAGTTTCTTTATGAAGATAAGTAGTTTTACAAATAGGGATAGAAGAAATCTTGCCTCGGTTTCGATATCCTGACGATATGGCTCGTCCCTCTTCCGGAGTTTCTATAAACACAAAAGGACCATCGTTAGAACCACATCTCTTACTCACTACACTCTTGTATAACATTACCTTTTGAAACTTTAATATATGTTTAACGTATTATTATTATCCCAAAGGCTCAAGAACTCAACCGTTTATAACCTAAATCGAAGTTTCAGGGGTTTTCACCATTTTCCTTAACGACCATACTTAACTGTAAAAATTCTCAGAAAATATGGATTTCGAATTTTAATGTAAGGTCAACTGTCAAGGGTCCTCTGACCCCCCCTACTACACTATCCCAAAATTTCGTGACTTTTAACAATGTTAAAGTATGGTAATTGTAACCTCAAGTTTGATACATTTACAATTTCTCGGTTTCTGAACCGCTTTCACTAAAACTGACTTTTCTCCTAAACCGTTCATCAGATTTTAACGCACCTTATATCAAAACGATCTATGAACTAAGCTCTATCATTTCATAGTTAATTAGGGACCTGGACAGTAGGGTACCATACGGATGCAGGGGGTCCAAAACAGGGCAACTTACATCCTAACGAAAATCGGGCATTATAACGGCTATAATTTCGTACTTTCATAAATCCAACTCCTCCAAATCCATTATCAAACACCATAATCCTCACCTACACCATGTGGTATGCTTCACCAGCCATGGTTACAAGTCCACAACACATTTCCATAATCATTCAAACACATATAAACAACTATAACATCATAAACATAACCTTTATACCACTTAATCACTAAACATAACATTATCCATCATAAACACAAAAGGGCAAGGGTTGTTATACCTTTGTGGAAGCTTGAAGAACACTTAATACTCCTTAATAAACCTTGGACACACCTTGAACAACCTTGAATTAACTAAAAGATTCATAAAAACAAAGTTAACTCTAAGATTCTACTATTCACTACTATTCATCAAGTAACTTGAATGATTTTATTACCTATGAAGAAGATGATGATTGGCTTTGAAACTTTGGGAATATCTCTTTCTAACCTCCAAGAAACTCCATGAATTTTCCTTAGATTTGTAGTTGATTTTTGCTAGGGTTTTGATTTTCCTTTTTCTCTTTTTTTTTCTTTGGGCCGAATGGAAAGATGAGGAAGGGGGAGAGTTCTTTTGCTTCTTTTTTTTTGATCTTATCTTACTAATCTCTTGTTAATCTAGTGTATGGTGGAAGCTTGGTAGATATTTTTGTGGTTTAATCCTTGCCAAAGTACTAATTTGCCCTTAGAACAAGTTAGTGGATGGTGATGTCATTTTGGTGATCTCATAATTCTCTTTTTCTTGATTTCTTTTCTAATTATAATGCTAGTACTCTTGGTAATTATAATGGGGTATGTATCCTTGTTATTTTATAAATCTTGGTTGCTTAATCTCCATATTCGTCTAATTGTGGTTCGTTTCGAATGTACCTCATTATCTCAGTGGTTTTGAAATCATTTAAAAATCCAAATTCCCTTAGCATTCCCTTAACTTAAAAGTCCCCTAGTTTAACTTAAATTCACTAATTCCTCAATATATAATTCCTTTAATATTTCTATGCTCCTTAATATCCAATAAATAGAAGCTCGTTCGAACTCAAAATCCTCAAAATCCATGCTTCAGGAATTTCTGAAATCTAACGTCATTTCGAGTCACTTATTTCCATTGTACAATACTAATATGGTTTCTGTTTATTCATTTTATGTTTCCATTGTAGGGTACCTATATACCATCTCTCTAAATCCTCGAAATTTACTATTCATGTGACCACTGTAGCATTACTGAAGTTAGGGTTATTACATCTTTCCCCCCTTAAAAGGATTCCGTCCCGGAATCATGTTGGAAAGGTCCATAAGTATCTTTCTCATTCACATCTTCTAACTTTCACACTACTTCCTTTATCCTTTTTCCTTCTATAATATATCTATCTTGTTTGCGCAGAAATATACTAACATAACTTCCTTGTCATTCATCAACATGCCATTTAGTTTATCAATAGCAGTCCTTTTACTGTCTTTTCCTCACAAATCTCCTCCTGTTTCCAGTCATTCCAGGTTATCTCGTCTCTCCTTCCTCTTTTGACGAAGATATTTGCCACTACATTGACCTTTTCTGAATGGTAGTGTATCTCACTTATGGTTTGACCATTTTCTGATCTCTATCATGACATAAATATTAATTCCTCAATATTCCTATAGCTCCTCTCTGTAAAATTTTCCAGAAAATAAGCTCTAATAATATTCTTTAAAACAATTGTAAGAAAATACTACCTATAATATATATTTCCTGTTCGTCTCCACAAACTTGTGTTTTCCCAAAACACTCCTACTTTTCTTTTCATAACGTTTCCTAGCCCTTAACAGATACTGATTTTCCTTATCTATTTTATTAACTTATTTATTCCATTAATTGATTAAGTCGATCCTTAACCAAAGACTTACACACAAAATTTAAATCGAAAAAGCAAGTACCTGTATCCGCATCTGGTTTTGTCAACGCTTCCCCTAAGGTCATGTTGTACACTCTAGCAGTAGGCCTATTTGAAGCAGCCCCACTCTGTCCTGATGCGTATGACCCACCTGAACGGCAATCTCTAGCAAAGTGTCCTAGTTTCCCACACTGGTAACACTTAACATCTCTTCTAGGGTTTGCATCAGTTGATGGGCACTGATTAAAGTAGTGTCCTTTTTGTCCACACTTAAAACAAGTTATTCCCAGCACTCTACAGACTCCTATATGCTTCTTACCACACGTCTCACAATCTGGTAATGGTGGTCGTGATTGATTGGACTGAAATGTTCCCGAAGATTTTCCACCCTGACTCACCGTCACACTAGTAGTCTTGTTACCCCCCGATTTTCCCACAAATTGAGATTTTTGTCCTTTACCTCCTTTGTTAAAGTAGCTTCCCTCACTTGAACCTCCTTTTGGGCCCTCAAATCTTCTTTTCTTATTCTCTCGACCTATTTGAGCTTGCTCACTCTCGGCCTCTATAATTGATGCCTTTTGAACCACTGCAGCATAATCAGTTAACTCAAATGGGGCCACTCTCGTTCGTAACCAGGGTTTTAACCCTTGTTGAAACCTTTTTGCACGTTGTTCTTCAGTACGCACAAACTCGGGAACAAACCTCGACAGTTCTGAGAATTTATTTTCATACTCTGCCACTGTTAGGTTATCCTGTTTTAACTCCAGAAACTTTAATTCCATTTGGTTTTCTAGATACCTAGGAGAATACTTTTCTAGGAACACTCTAGTGAAACGCTCCCAGGTTATCACTCCCGCTTCCTCTAGGTTCTTCCTAGCTTCCCACCAGTAATTTGCCTCTCCCTTTAGGAGATAGGCTGCAAAAACTGTTTTCTGATCTTCCTCTATCCTCAGTATTTCGAAAGCTTTCTCCATTTCTTTTAGCCATGCCCTGGCTACTACTGGGTTAGTGGTTCCCTCGAATTCTGGGGGCTTTAATGACTTAAAGGCACGAAAGGAACTAGCTGCCTGGTTGGGGAGAACAGGTGGTGGTTGAGGATTCTGTGGATTTGCTAAATTCTGCCTTAATAAGTCCATGAATTGGGCAAAGGGATCACCTCCCGGATTCCTTTGTTGGCCAGTTGATTCCTCTTCTCCTTCTTCATGATTTTCTTCATTATGAGCATTTTCGTTCAGTCTAGTACCTTCGATATTTCGACTTCTTTCGTCTCTCTCATTTTCCCTTGCATTCGCTCTACTGTCACGTCTAGGCGGCATAGTTCTGTACATAACAATAGTCCTTATTAATTACCCGAATTTGGGTTACCATATACATCATTTCTATATACACAATTATATCATTAATTAGCTCATTTGCATACCACAATATCTTTATCATGCGATTTACATCTAGTTATACCATAACTTTAGTAGGTAAGTGTATCGCCCTTAACACGATAGCCTTTTCATTAAGTCAATCACCTTTTATATATCAATATTTCTGAGTCTCAACATTTATTATACAAAAATATACAGCAAAAATTTAGATAGAAATGCACAAACTTCATTAATGTACATAAATATTTTACAATTTGGTTACAACATCTTTTACTGCTAATAATATACATCATCTAATACAAGGTTCGAAACCCAAAACATAGTCGTACATACTAATCCGATATCACCAAAAGTACTACTAACTGTCCTCTAATCAGACTGGGATTAAAACAGTGGACAACTAAACTAATCCCCAAAATGACATCAGCAAGATGACTAGTCTGATTAGTGACAACTACTATCCCGGCTCACACCCCTGCCCTGACAACATCCCGTATCTGGACCACCATGGTAGTAACCGTATCAACTATCTGGGCCCTCCACGCCGGGTCTCCCCTATCACCCAACAACCTCCTAAGATCTCCCAATGCTCGTAGCTCAATACTGATCATCCCCAGAGATATCCCATCCGGGATAACCCCTCCTCTCCCTCTCTCTAACCTCTGTAGAAGGGTGTCTATAGTCCTGCGGGACTCCTCCAACTGTCCCTGAAGAGCAAAGTACTCGGTCAATAAGGTAGCTGAAAGTGAGTCACCCGCCGGTAAGGGTGCCTCCTGAGGGGGTACAGCTAGGGGAGGTGCATCCACAGGTGGAGGTGGTGGTGGTGCAAAGGGTGGGGATGGAGGAACCGACTCTGTCTCAGCATCCTCTGAAGGATCCTCCTCCTCCTCAAAGAAACCAAAATGCCCTGGAGGGGTAAACTGCTCAAAAGGATCATCTATAGGGTCAGGACTAGGTAGTGGGGATGGAACTGGTGACGGCACCGGGATGGGTCGGACAGGAGTGGGAATCATCTGAATATCCCTCCACTCAATCGGCTCCTCAGGTATAACTGACAACCTAGGCCTCTTACGCAATGGCCTCTCCTCCTCTGGGATCTCCGATCTCACTCTGGAAGGACCTGCCTCGTCAGATCCTGTAGAAGGTCTACCCATATATGGCACTAGGGCCACAGCATCTCTCCGTCTCTGCTCCTCTGCCTCATCTCTCTCTAATCGCTCTCTAGCCGCCGCCCGGCGTCTCTCCCTGAGGTCCTCAACTGCGTACTCGGGGACCTCTACCCCGGCCAGCTGAAGATCTAATAGCTCCTGCTCTGACCTCCCTAGCCACTGGGGGTCCTGACTCGGCTCAACCATCTCCGCTCCCTATAATAAAACATAAAATTCTATTAGTAACAGTCTAATAAATTATAATATATGCTTAAAGTAAATACTACCTGCGATATACCACCCCTGAACTTGATGGAAGTTCACAATTTATATTATAACTGATACATTTATTATTATCACTTTTGTTTATGAGCATATGACTCTTAGCTCTGATACCATCTGTGACGCCCCGGAATCCGGGGTCAAGGATCCGGGCCGTCAAGGTCCAATTTCCGATCAATATCAATATCTCTGTAGTCTTTTTTTTTTTTTTTTTTTTTAAATAAATAAATCAGCAGTTGACCCCACACTAATACACACACACACCAGTCATATGCCCATAGAACAACAATCACAATATTTAAAAGTTTTAAAGTTAGCAGTTATTACAAGCCCAGAATTTACTAAGTACAATGTTGAACAAAGCTTCTACAGGAAGCACTTCAACAACTAAAGTTTATTACAACTTACACACTTAATTTACATAAGTATACTAAGCCCCTTCGCTTGTCACTACCTCGGGGATGGTCTCCAGCACTCGCTCAAAAGGTCGCCTTTCCCTTACCCTCTTGCGGGGTGTGGTACGTAGTATCGGCATGGGACCTAGCTGCTATATACATAAATAGCAAGAGTGAGCTATAATAGCTCAGCAAGATCATTCTGTAACTAAAATTTAGAATGTAAACAAGTATACATATATGTATAGGCATATGTAATAGCAGGAAACAAATAAAACCCTTAAGGAAGAGTAAAGCTCTTATTTAATAATACATCATCCACTCACTATTATAAGAAAGTAATCTATATTAATATAATATCAGTTTTTCTTCATCTGTATCCATAATACCATCATCTCATATCATTATTCTGTTTTCAGTATAGAAATCTGAAATAATATAATATCAGTTTTTCTTCATCTGTAACTATAATTCCATCTTCTCATATCATTATTCTGTTTTCAGTATAGAAATCTGAAATAATATAATATCAGTTTTTCTTCATCTGTAACTATCATTCCATCTTCTCATATCATTATTCTGTTTTCAGTATAGAAATCTGAAATAATATAATATCAGTTTTTCTTCATCTGTAACTATCATTCCATCTTCTCATATCATTATTCTGTTTTCAGTATAGAAATCTGAAAACCATTGTCTACACTTTCTTTTCAAAAACATTGGGGATATCTGCTGTCGCCTGATACGTTAGGACGATGATCAGTCGCCTAATCATACCTGCTCTCTTTTTACTACCGGTAGAAGGAATGAAAATCATCCCTGGAGGAAGGCCACCTGCTAACATCCTCCCTTGGCATCTTCGTGCCGTAATAAAAATAATAAATGCTGGACTGTGTCGCACACAGCCCTGACACAGCCACTTACGCAAGTCTGTTGCAATCCCCCTCTTTATCACATCATTATTCTCTTTTTAAAATATCATTCCACATTTCCATTTTCTCACTTTCATTTTCACATATCATTCTCTCATATCATTTCCATTCTCGCACATTACTTCTATAAAATATATATATCATAAGGCTTTGATTATGTTTCAGACCTCTCTTTCAAATTCAGAAATCAAATATACTTTTATATTCGTAAAATATTCCATCTATTTTAAGAGTAATGCATGTTAATCAAATAATATTTATTAAACCACTGATACTCAATAAGAACACCTTTACTATAATATTATAACCATATAACCCTCGATAACAACTGATACCATTCTCTCTTATTCTCTTGATCATAAGGCATGTTCAATTCATGCACAATCATCTCTATACATATCCATCTCATACTCTCATTCATAATCATATACATCTTATACTCATATCCATATTCATATACATCTTCGTATATCTTTCTTTTCAATATTAATACTCAAGGAGGACAATTTCTTCACAATATAGTAATAATAGCATCACATATATATTTCACAAAATCAAGTTTCTTTATGAAGATAAGTAGTTTTACAAATAGGGATAGAAGAAATCTTGCCTCGGTTTCGATATCCTGACGATATGGCTCGTCCCTCTTCCGGAGTTTCTATAAACACAAAAGGACCATCGTTAGAACCACATCTCTTACTCACTACACTCTTGTATAACATTACCTTTTGAAACTTTAATATATGTTTAACGTATTATTATTATCCCAAAGGCTCAAGAACTCAACCGTTTATAACCTAAATCGAAGTTTCAGGGGTTTTCACCATTTTCCTTAACGACCATACTTAACTGTAAAAATTCTCAGAAAATATGGATTTCGAATTTTAATGTAAGGTCAACTGTCAAGGGTCCTCTGACCCCCCTACTACACTATCCCAAAATTTCGTGACTTTTAACAATGTTAAAGTATGGTAATTGTAACCTCAAGTTTGATACATTTACAATTTCTCGGTTTCTGAACCGCTTTCACTAAAACTGACTTTTCTCCTAAACCGTTCATCAGATTTTAACGCACCTTATATCAAAACGATCTATGAACTAAGCTCTATCATTTCATAGTTAATTAGGGACCTGGACAGTAGGGTACCATACGGATGCAGGGGGTCCAAAACAGGGCAACTTACATCCTAACGAAAATCGGGCATTATAACGGCTATAATTTCGTACTTTCATAAATCCAACTCCTCCAAATCCATTATCAAACACCATAATCCTCACCTACACCATGTGGTATGCTTCACCAGCCATGGTTACAAGTCCACAACACATTTCCATAATCATTCAAACACATATAAACAACTATAACATCATAAACATAACCTTTATACCACTTAATCACTAAACATAACATTATCCATCATAAACACAAAAGGGCAAGGGTTGTTATACCTTTGTGGAAGCTTGAAGAACACTTAATACTCCTTAATAAACCTTGGACACACCTTGAACAACCTTGAATTAACTAAAAGATTCATAAAAACAAAGTTAACTCTAAGATTCTACTATTCACTACTATTCATCAAGTAACTTGAATGATTTTATTACCTATGAAGAAGATGATGATTGGCTTTGAAACTTTGGGAATATCTCTTTCTAACCTCCAAGAAACTCCATGAATTTTCCTTAGATTTGTAGTTGATTTTTGCTAGGGTTTTGATTTTCCTTTTTTCTCTTTTTTTTTCTTTGGGCCGAATGGAAAGATGAGGAAGGGGGAGAGTTCTTTTGCTTCTTTTTTTTTGATCTTATCTTACTAATCTCTTGTTAATCTAGTGTATGGTGGAAGCTTGGTAGATATTTTTGTGGTTTAATCCTTGCCAAAGTACTAATTTGCCCTTAGAACAAGTTAGTGGATGGTGATGTCATTTTGGTGATCTCATAATTCTCTTTTTCTTGATTTCTTTTCTAATTATAATGCTAGTACTCTTGGTAATTATAATGGGGTATGTATCCTTGTTATTTTATAAATCTTGGTTGCTTAATCTCCATATTCGTCTAATTGTGGTTCGTTTCGAATGTACCTCATTATCTCAGTGGTTTTGAAATCATTTAAAAATCCAAATTCCCTTAGCATTCCCTTAACTTAAAAGTCCCCTAGTTTAACTTAAATTCACTAATTCCTCAATATATAATTCCTTTAATATTTCTATGCTCCTTAATATCCAATAAATAGAAGCTCGTTCGAACTCAAAATCCTCAAAATCCATGCTTCAGGAATTTCTGAAATCTAACGTCATTTCGAGTCACTTATTTCCATTGTACAATACTAATATGGTTTCTGTTTATTCATTTTATGTTTCCATTGTAGGGTACCTATATACCATCTCTCTAAATCCTCGAAATTTACTATTCATGTGACCACTGTAGCATTACTGAAGTTAGGGTTATTACATACGGTCTTCTCTAATGAACCGTTTTCTCGTTAAACACGGTTGTTACTATTGATCCGCTCTCTCGTTAAAACCAAAAACCTAACTTTTACATATATCACTTGAATGATAATGTTTATCCATAAAAATCAAATCCTAAAAATAAAATAAAATTTATAACACCAATATGATATTTTAATAGCTAATACAATCTTTTATAATGAGTCGTCTTCCCGTTAAACACGTTTCGAGCCGCTCTCATTTGGGATCGAAATTCTAACTTCATTACATATTATTGATGATACTTATCTTACACAACAACTTACTCCTTAAAATCAAAACCTAAAAAATAGAGCGAATTCCAATTTATACTTATTCTAGACTTTCTAAAAATTATGGAGTTTTAGAAAATGAAAACAAATCTTATTTTCTCTTTATATTATAGATACTCGTATTTATTTTAGGATTCCTACATGACAATGTTCTTTTATTATGTTAATATATCAATTATTTTATTTTTTAAAAACGATGTCCTTTTTATGACAATAGTATTGGATTTATGAATAAATTTTCCTAATAGAAGTATAATTAACTTATATAAAAAAGTATAATTTAAGAAGTTCGTACTTCCTATAAAATATTTAATTATATGTCTGCTCTATATATTCAAACACATATTCTACTTCTAATAGAACTTTTATTTATATGTTTTTTCTATAAATTCGAATCTTATTCTCTATAAATTCGAACTCCTATTCTACTTCCAATATAACTTGTAATCATATGCGTTATAAATACTTATTCTACTTCCGGTAGAACTTATATGATATGTCTTCCCTATAAATTTGAACTATTCTCCTCTATAAATTCGAACACCTATTCTAGTTCTAATATGTTAAATGATATTTTTTTACTTCTAATAGAAGTTTTATTTATACATTTTTTCTATAAATTCGAACTCTTATTCTCTATAAATTCGAACTCCTATTCCACTTCCAATAGAACTTTTAATCATATGCATTATAAATACTTATTCTACTTCCAATAGAACTTCTAATCATATGTCTTTCCTATAAATTCGAACTATTCTCCTCTATAAATTCGAACACCTATTTTACTTCTAATATGTTAAATGATATTTTTAATTTATTAGTATTTAAAATTCTAAAATTCTAGAAAATTAGAAAAATAGATTGAGACGATCTTAGAGCGCCACCTAAACTCCCACTATCCTCCTTTATATATATATACTAGAATTTGTGAGATTTCTTAAAAATTAGAATTCTATGATAATTAGTTTTAAAATGAGAATAATAAATATGGATTTAAATTGAATAAAAACGGATGTTTGAATTTTTCATTTTGAGTAAGAATTTAGATTTCTAGAGATTAAAAATAGGATATATTCTCCAGATTTAATTCCTGTGTTCGAATAAATACTTATTTATCCCGGAATTGATTTCTGTTATTTATTTCGGAGATTTTATGAGATATTATATTATTATTAATTAGATTATCGGATCGGGAGTATTTTATTCTGAAGAATCGCTCACGTATTTCTGGTTGCCATTTTTAGAGAATAATCCCCGAGCCGTAGACCGAAGCCGAGTTCACGGGTAGAGTATAATTTTTATCTGCATTCATTTGCACTTCGAGATCGAGGCAAGTTCGTTCTTACCCTAACTTTTGGAAACTGTGAATTTCTGTTCGTGTTATTTAATTCCTTAATTATTTTTGAGATGTTATATATTGAGATTATCTGTTGCTCTATATGATGCAATAATTTCTTTTGAGAATTATTTCTTGTTAAATATTATTATATTGTCAAGTTAGTTTATTTGAGAATTATAATCCCTATATGCGTAGAAACAATTTAATTGATATCGGGTCGATCTCATTAATTCGAGACGACTATTATTTTATTCAGTGAAACTAATCTCATTCGTCCGAGATAGTTAAATTTATTCTTTTCGATTGAATTTATTGTACAAATTCAATCGTTATTTATTGATTATCTTTCAGTTAGTTCCTCGTTTGAACTAACCGATAGGAGTTTAAAATTATAATTATTAGAGATTTTTATTCGTCGATCAAGTGAAAAATATTCTATTTACACGTTCATCAATGTTGAGTATTATAAATATCGAGAAGTACTATTTGTTCAGTACGACTCCCAATTACTTTAATCTTAGGACTATTCTCATAGATTCGAGATAGTCGATTTTATTGTCAAGGTTTGGCATTTTGTTCATGTCAACCGATAAATTATTATTGAGGATTTACATCAGTCCATTGTTCGGATTGGTGGTGAAATTGAGTCATACTGGCAGTCCGCCAGATTTGTAAATATTTTCTGAAAGAGTTATCTCAAGTTATCTGTACCCAACTATTCGGGAATTCTGTATTCTACTGGTCAATTTTGAGCAAGAGGCCCTTTATAGAGAAAGAGAGACTCGTGTACCGTTTTACGGACCCGAGAATATTTAGGCATTCGTTGCCTTGGTTGAATTGATAACCATTATGATGCTAGCATTCATACATATATATTATAGTTGATATCGTATTGTAGCCGTGATCGGGCGAAGTGCGGTGTCATCGGAGGCCGGTATTCTTGGTTGGTTAGTTGATCGCCCCACCGAGATACGGAGAGGTGGAAGACCAGTTCATTCTTACATCATGAGTTATCAGAGTTATATCAAATGAGTCTTTTGAGTATTCTGTTTTGAGATGAGTTTTGAGCCTTTCGAGTATGATATTTTTCAAGATAAATTTGAGTCAAATCACATTGTTACATTCGATATTAAAATTTTGAGTACTTATTTCGGTAAACCTTATTATATTTATATACCGAGCGAGAAGAGAACTTGCTGAGCACTATAGTTGCTCATTCTTGCTTTACAACATTTTGTTCAGCTGTCAAGACGGAGAAAGGCGAGACGTCCAGCCAGGGCTATAAAGGGAAAGGGAAAGCGCAAGGCTATGGCGACAACAATTAGAAGATCCAACTGGAATCTTTATATTTCTACTGATGTGAACCTTTGTAACATATTAATTCGAGATGTATCAAGTTGTTTTGTATTATACTGTGAAGACGATCTTGGACCTGCGGAGTGGGACATTTTGTGCTCCGTTGTATTATATATTTTGCTTTGTTATTGCGTAACTTGTGCTACAGGATATTGAGACAATGTGACGACCCGGGTCCCCTGTCAGGGTGGATTTGGGGGCGTTACACCGACACCCGTTGTATATATTATAAAAATACTCAACATACACAATAATAAAATTTTAAATACTAAAATACTCTTTGACTTTGATTTACCGATTTTACCTCACAATTCTTTTTTTAAAATTTTAAATATATCTAAAATATCAATATAAATTGGAGAACACAATATTGTATAAATTAAATATACATAGATAATAAGATAAAATATCCATATATTTTTCTATACCGATTTTGTCTCACAATTTTTTAGGCCGACACCCATTTGTATATATTATAAAAATACTTAGCATACACAATAATAAAAATTTAAATATTAAAATGCTCTTTGACTTTGACTTATCGATTTTGCCTAACAATTTTTAGACCGACGCCCGTTGTATATATTTTAAAAATACTAATTATATACAATATAAATCGAGTAAATATGATTACAAACATGGTGATAAAATTTGATTATTAGAAGTAATGATTGTATATATATAAGAATATAAAATTTCTTTCCTATTTCGAATATATACTATTTCGAATATAATATTTTTTTCTATTTCGAATATATAATTTTTTCTTCCCAACAAATTCGAAAACCTTTTCAATTTCAAATATGTAATTTGAGTTCTTCTTCCCTACAAATTCGAATTCGAGAACCTTTTCTATTTCAAAGATGTTTATGTTTATGTTAATGTTTATATTAATGTTAAAAAGGAAGTTTTGATTTCTTGTCTAAAAAATAGGATTTAAAGAAGGAAATTTCAATTTTACATATTTAAAATAGAGGAGCTCTAGAAAAATAGATAAATATGAATCGAGCGATTCTAGAGCTCCACCAAACTCCCGGGGGTTTTCCTTTATATATATAATAGATAGATAGATTGATGTTATTATGTTTTTTTAAATAATAACTATAAAATACTACACCATTAAAACACACATACATAATCTATCATGTCAATTAAATTTCTTCAAAAAAAAAAATCATGTCAATTAAATCTTATATCATATTCTAAGAATCTTTAAGTTAGATATTTGCAATTAATAACTACAATCAATTGTACATATACTGCTCGCCTAAAATTAGTTATTCTGTCGCCTAATAAAAATTGTGTTTTATGAAGAGATCAAACTTGGTCATGCAGGGAGGGAATTGCACTGGTGCGTAACCAACAAACAAATTCTTTCTTGTATAACTTTGGGGAGAGTTGGTAATTTTGTTAGGTTAGAGAACTTACACAATCTGAGATTTACAATCATCAAAACAGAGCACACACCTAACCAATCGATTAGTTGACAAGATCTACCAAAGCGCAAAACAAGAACACACAAATACTTAACGTGGAAACACCCACGTCCCAAACTTGTATTATTAATCCAAACAATTATCAATAATACATCAAAACAATAACACCTTAAAGGTGTTCCAACCCGATACTTGAGCCAACAATGCTCAAGCATCCCCAAACAATACTTAAGACTACATCTCTTAAGCTTTCACCTCCCCACAGACAAATACGATATGACTATGTATATATAGCCATCACAAACTTAGCCACCAAGATATCCTAATCATACTTGGTTTCCAATTACAATCCTTATCATACTTGGTATCTAAATATACCATCTATAATAATTATCTAAACATATAATTATTACCCAACCCATATACGTTTTGGATCACTAAAACCCATACTATTCGTATTGTGTTTAAACCCAACAATCCTCCCCTTCAACCCAATACCCACATCGGATTGAACGGTAACCATCAAAGCCATTGACGTTCATCTGCCAACGCCTCCCCTCGAACAAGAATCTCCTCATCTTGCTCCTCCAATCTTGAGTGTCTCTAAAACCCGTATAGTGACCCTCCAAACCATCCAAACCATCGTTTTTCACCATAACGATGTATCCATCTACAAAATCACGTGCATAAACCACCACGAGTGCTCTTCCACATGTTGAGTCACCCGATCCTTGCTTTCACAATCCTTCGGTCTCTTGAAGAAAATCACTAGTATCATCCAAATAGTTCACCTGGTTGATCAAGCCATTGAAATAGTTGCGATGACCTCTTCCATCTTCTTCCATCTCGAGTCCGCACAGGATTGATCCACGGTGCAAGGCCAACCGAATAATCCATACCGCACGTAACTTTGTCTCTACCCGCTTTAGTAGCAATCTTCTTATCAGCAAATCATTCATCATGCTCTGCCATACCAATTGAACCTCGAACTTTCCCTCAACCTCATCCATCACGAACCCGAACCTTGGCTCTTGATACCACTTGTTAGGTTAGAGGACTTACACAATCCGAGATTCACAATCACCAAAACAGAGCACACACCTAACCAATCGATTAGTTGACAAGATCAACCAAAGCGCAAAACAAGAACACACAAATACTTGACGTGGAAACACCCACGTCCCAAACTTGTATTATTAATCCAAACAATTATCAATAATACATCAAAACAATAACACCTTAAAGGTGTCCCAACCCGATACTTGAGCCAACAATGCTCAAGCATCCCCAAACACTTAAGACTACATCTCTTAAGCTTTCACCTCCCCACAGACAAATACGATATGACTATGTATATATAGCCATCACAAACTTAGCCACCAAGATATCCTAATCATACTTAGTTTCCAATTACAATCCTTATCATACTTGGTATCTAAATATACCATCTATAATAATTATCTAAACATATAATTATTACCCAATCCATATATGTTTTGGATCACCAAAACCCATACTATTCGTATTGGGTTTAAACCCAACAAATTTAACATGTATTTATTTACAACTTTTATTAATCTAGAGACTAGCTAGGATGCTGGGGTAGCATTTTTCATTTGTATTTGTGGAAATTGAAGTAAGAAAGAAAATGATCAAATGAGGGATCGCCCTCAACAGTTGAGCCAGCAGTTGGGGCCTGAGCTCTGCTCCAACGTAGCAGTCAGATTCATGACTATGACAAATCCAGATGGAAACAAACAAAACAAAGGCCATGTAACAGTTAATTGTATATGTGCACAAGGACGAACAAGAGGGGTAGCTTAAACATAAAGCTGCTGATGAAAAGGTACACTACTTTTTACTAAGAGAGAGACCCTTGAATCATATGCTACATGATCGACGGCTGCATGTTAATTATGAAAACTAAAGTTAATCCCTGTCCATTCATCTCGTGATCATTATTGTACTGCGCATCTAGGTGGGCACGGATCTTGCGAGAATATATTACACTAAATTTAATAACTAAAGAGTAAAGAGGGTCATTATCTGGCAAATTTTAACGTGGAAAAAGACCATTCAAGACCAGAGGCCTGACCCCTGCATTCTTCCCACTAATTAGAAATGACAGGCTACTTGCTTTCCCCGCTTTATGCTTATCCCTGTTTACATTTGTTTCACTTCCATTTGGGGAATGATCAACATAATTATGCCGCAACATATTTGTCCCCTGTTTTAAGTGAAAAAACGACGATCATATCTTGCTACATTTAATATTCGCAATAATTATGTTGAGACAATTACGTTACAATTTATACTTGTCAATGAATTGTTACATTTAATATTCGCGATAACTTGAAATAGTTATGTTACAGTATATATTTGTTAGTGACCAGGATCTATATCTTTTTTTTCTTTTAGCCTTCTTAAATAGTTAATAGTAGTTTATAGGAGTACTCTATAAAATCGAAATTATTATAAATTAAGGAAGATTCTTTTTAAAAAAAAGTGAATACTACGTTTTATTGTGCTTAACACTCGCAATAAATATATTGCAATATATATTTGTCAGCGACAGGATTTGTACCTACTCATCGGTTCTTTATAGACGGAGACACGGAGACACAGATATCAAGGAATATAATTTAAATAGTGGATGTAATATTGTAGTGGTATGTGTAATAGTAATTTTATTGTTAAAATAATTAAAATAGTGGGTGTAATATAATATAAATATAATATAAATTATATGGCTCTTAGTAAGTTAGTATATAGATTTTTGTGTCAACTCCAACAATGCTCCTTATCTTGACTCATAATTTATATTTTATTAATATTTCAACCTAACTATGATATACATTTTTTTTTTGTCAAACTATGATATACATTTAAATCCAACTATGTGCAAGTGAATATTTTATTGGTTGAAAATAGTTAATAGCCATATAGTAGCTCTTAAAATTGAGGAGAGAGAAGAGGCTCTTAAGCTTTTTAAGAGCCACTAAGAGTATCTTAGAGCTCATTTTTTTCTCATACACTTTATTTTTGTACTTAAGAGCTTATTTAAGAGTCTCTTGAAAATGCTCTAATAGTGTAAAATGTTGAAAAAGTATAGTGAAGTAGTGGATGTAATAACGTAATTTATTATTTAAAATTACTATTTTTGGTAATATAAAGAAATGGATGGGACGTTCCAAAATACTAACTGTAAAGAACCTGTTGGATCGAAAAGAGTATATATCTTCCTTGAGTATTTGTAAAAGTCTTTGTAAAGAATAAGAAAAAATTAATTATATGCCACCTCGCTTCTTTGATACTCCACAAAACCGTAGCCCCCCTCTATATCAGCCGTCCCTACTATTTTTCAAGGGACTTTCATCGATTTTCATCGATGGAAATTTCCAATTCTTTATTTTTTTTGTTTTTCCTATTTAAGATTTTGTTTTTCTTCAATAAATTTTCAATTTATTTGGATTTGGTTTAATCTCTTCTTGTGAGAGTTTGGTTTTATTTTGTTGTGATTTGATGTTCTTCATGTCCGAGATTATAGATAGGCAGAATTTTCATGGGTTTGTGTTAACGGAGGAATTTGGTGATAACAAATTTCGGAGGTTGCTGGAATAACGAAATCATGAAAATAGGGGGATTTGGGATCTTGGATGTTTGGGGCTGGACTTGAGAGGTGTCTCGACTTGTTAGATGTGTCGGATCCCTTTTCAAGATGTCTGCGTATCTTATATTTATAAGGATCAAGCCAACGCAGTTCTGTTAAAAGGATTGGTTTTTAATCCCTATGATTATTAAGGGATGTATTTTGGGAATTATTAGATTTTATCTCTTTGAATTATATTCGCGTTGGGATATCTTCCTGATTTGAAAGATATCGTTTGGAGATATTTCTATCATTAATTCGAGATAATTCCTCGTTTCAGAGAGAGGAAATAATTAACTTGGGGATTAAGTTAATTATTATTAGATTCATATTTGGAAATTTGGGAGATATTAGAGGCAACCGAAAATATGGCGTAACAACTACCCCCCAGTTCTTCAGTGTAGCTTGCTGCAGTGGAGAACTAAGCCTGCTTCGATCTTCCAAATTTCCTGAGTCACTAAAACAGCTAGGAGAGGAAGATTAGTAAAAAATATGGAGCACCAAGGTGCCCGTAATATGCATGTGGATGTAAACGAGACAATATACGAGATGTAAAAAAGAATAAGTTTTGTAGGTGTGAGAGAATGTATCTTGTAGAGCCATCCAAGCATTATTCACAGAGTCGTGCAAAGCTTTCCGAGCAATACCTTGAAAAGCAAATATTCAAAGAAATATCCTCCATTAAGCACTCTGAAATACCCTCCTCAAAGAAGGACGTATTCTAGAGTTTCCATAACGTATTCCGGAAAATATCCTTCTCAAAGAAGGTCATATCCACCAGAATTTCCATAAATGCTTCAGAGATATCCCTCCTCACAGGAGGTGGATTTTCCGAAGCTCGAACCTTGATGAGGCGCCGGAAGTACGGACATCCGCCCCGGAAGTACGGTTTTTGCAAGGATTTAGTAATTTAGGGTACTCTCCTCAAAGGAGATCAGTTTTTGTTCAGAAATACCCTCCTCACAGGAGGTGGACTTTCCGAAACTCGAACCTTGATGAGGCGCCGGAAGTACGGACATCCCCCCCGGAAGTACGGTTTTTGCAAGGATGTAATAATTTGAGATACCCTCCTCAAAGGAGGTCGTTCTCCATTCCAGAAATACCCTCCTCAGAGGAGGTGGATTTTCCGAAGTTCGCTTCATTTTCACTAAGACACTCCTTAGAGGAGATCGTCTTTTAAATAAATCACAAAGACCCTCCTTAGAGGAGGTCGTCTAACACAAAAAAATAAGGGAGACCCTCCTTAGAGGAGGTCATCTTCCCAAAGTCATATCAATATCCCAAGATTCTTCCAAAAAATATCAGCAACACTTGAAGGCTCTTCTAAAAAATCAATTCTTCGAATAAAAGTCTTCCAAAATATTACCCATACAAAGGAGGGTCTTCCAAAATAATTAACTCTTCGAACAAAAGCCTTCCAAAATAATAAATTCTTCGAATAAGAGTCTTCAAAAATATTACCCCTACAAAGGAGGACCTTCTAAAATATTACCCACAGAAGAGGGCCTTCTAAAATAATAAACTCTTTAATTAAGAGCCTTCCAAACTCATGTATCACGAAAATTACACCTAAAATCTTGAAAATCTTCACAATTCAAATTCTGTCCAGATCTTGTTTTGGCATTTTTGACCTTCTAAACGATTTTTTCTGGGAAAACACAAAACATGAAAGTTGTAGATAACGAAAATATCTTTCAGATGATATATGGCTCATCAAAAATGGACTTATAACGAATCGGGAATCAAAGAAAACGTCTGCTGATCTCCTTCTTGATGCTGAAAAACGAGATCTGATTGTTTTTTGTGATT
Source organism: Saposhnikovia divaricata (assembly GCA_036435485.1). Taxonomy (NCBI): domain Eukaryota; kingdom Viridiplantae; phylum Streptophyta; class Magnoliopsida; order Apiales; family Apiaceae; genus Saposhnikovia; species Saposhnikovia divaricata. Next base: position 78,708,215 of record CM071600.1, on the reverse strand, counting down.
TCGAGAATACATCAAGATATAATATGAGAAAACTCAAAGAACGAAAGTTATAGACAATTTAACAAGATTTCCGAATCATTAAAAATCATCGAAATCTGACATGTATTGAATTTACTACGAATTTTATAAGATAATTAACTTGTATGGACAAAATCACAAGAAAACTTATCTTAATTCGGAATAGATCCACCGCCTCCACCGCTTAGCTCCTCCATTACAGCAGCTCCAGATCCATAATAACCCCCCATGCGTGTGAGTTGATTCTCCTGCACAATCAATAAATAATCCCCTCCTTCTAGCGCCAATTGTTAATGGAGGAATTTGGTGATAACAAATTTCGGAGGTTGCTGGAATAACGAAATCATGTAAATAGGGAGATTTGGGATTTTGGATGTTTGGGGCTGGACTTGAGAGGTGTCTCGACTTGTTAGATGTGTCGGATCCCTTTTCAAGATGCATGCGTACCTTATATTTATAAGGATCAAGCCAACGCAGTTCTGTTAAAAGGATTGGTTTTTAATCCCTATGATTATTAAGGGATGTATTTTGGAAATTAGTAGATTTTATCTCTTTGAATTATATTCGCGTTGGGATACCTTCCTGATTTGAAGGATATCGTTTGGAGATATTTCTATAATTAATTGGAGATAATTCCTCGTTTCAGAGAGAGGAAATAATTAACTTGGGGATTAAGTTAATTATTATTAGATTCATATTTGGAAATTTGGGAGATATTAGAGGCAACCGAAAATATGGCGTAACAGGTTTGATTCAATGATAAAGGTTTTTATGGGATCGCATCTACGGTCGATTGTTCAAAACAATCGGGTGAAAACAAGTACATATATTTAAATTATCATCAAAAAATCGTTTGGTTGCCTTTTCAAGAAGGAAGGATTCGACAGAGATATACTTAAACATTTATTCAATTTTCATTGTATTTGTAGACGTCGTACGACTTTTGATTAATGAATTGATTTCCTATTTTTAAAAAAAGAAAAAATTAATTATAATCTTATAGATTTTTTCAACAAAAAATTTGCGTTATCAAAAAGGGAAACCAATTTTAATATTTTTTAAGATCGGTTAACCGGGTTTCCATCCAAGTTACTTACTCTCTCCTCCATTCCATGTATTATATCCTATTATATAATAAGAGTAGGAGTGATAATAAACGAGAACTACCATAGTCAAGGGTAAGACTCCTAACAACATATATTTTATAAATAAAATTTAAAGTCATTAATAAAGCTTAATTAATAAGCATACTAAGTTTACACTTTTGATTTGTTTTTGTCTTGGCCTAAAAATCTTCTAATCGTATTCTGTCTATGCTGGCTTTTGTGAATACATATGTGTATAGTTATTAGTTAATTATATCTTATTATATAATAAAATTAAAAGAATATTATAAAAAAGTAATACCATAAATCAAGAGCTAATCTATAATATATTAAATATATATAAATATCTATTACTATATATAATTAGAGAACACAAGGGTAAAAATTGCCAATAAAATGGCTATCAAATGTCCATTTTACCCTTTCAAGTTAAAAAATTACAAAAATGCCACCATTTTATAATTTATACTAAAAACATGTTCCTTCGTGTATTCAATGAGAATCGAACCTTTAACCCCCGCTCAAGAATCTTATGTCATAACCAAGTGTGCTACAGTAATTCTTGAGTTTATTTCAAAAATCTTACTAGATTAATCACATCCTCTTCTTCTCTTCTATTTAATTTTTTTGTTATAACTTTTGAATATATAAAATAGTTGTTTACATTATTTATGTAATTCCGTTTTTTTCCAATTTCCGTAATTTTATATATAACTATATAAAATGTTGGTTTATATTTTTATATAACTCCTTTTTTTAGTTTGTGTATATAATATAACTATACATTCAGTCACTATTATAAATTTTTAATATTTTGTAGTTTTTTTTACAATTCAATGGATATCAATTATGTTACAATTGTTATTTTTTAAATTTTTAAATAAAACTATATCTCTTATTAAACTTAATACAAAATCGCAAACAAGAATCACATTCTCGATGAAAATCGAACACAAATCTATAATAATTAGGTCAACTGAATATATCGAACTCGCAGAACTTAAAGATACAACAAATCTATTATCTATTAATTCTAGAGAAAATGACCAAAATACCTCAGAGTGAGGTATCCATGGCCCAAAATACTGATTTTCGGAAGGACCAGCCCTGACTACCCACGGCACGCTACTGCGTGTAGCGTGTCTGAAGTACTGTAGCAATCACTGCGCCTCTCTCATCTCTCTCAGCTCTCTCGAATCTATTCAATCTCTTCGCCTCTCTCCGACCACCTCCACCGTATTTGAGCACACCAAACCAACCACCACTGCTTCCTCTTCGTTTTACCCAATTTATTTTATCGAATCTGGCCCCGCAGGGGCACATACGAGGTCATCGGAAAAAATGAGGGAGAAGAGATGGTTCGATTTGGGGGTTTAAATTCCGGCAAACCAAATGATTTAAGATGGGTATAGGATTGTAGATCGTCGAAAGACGATTCGAATGATGTATAACACGTTATGTGAAAGTACCTGTTGGCTGTGAACGGAGCATTTCTGTGATTTTCATCATCGGAATCGCCAGCTCGTGTTTCTCTGATTTTGGAGAAAACGATGGATACACAACTGGCAAATGCGTATCTTAAGATGCGCATTTGACAGTTGCGTATCTCAAGCTACTGTTCACCTTCGCCCACCAGCGTGACCAACCAATACGCCTTCTCCACCAGCGTGTCTAAGCGACACTACACTCCCAGTAGTGTGTCTGAAGATGCTCCACCACCAGTATTTGTGGGTATTCTGGGCCATCACCCTCTTAATTCTATCTATCTATCACTAAGATTGTGTTTCAATAAATATTTATATTCTATTTATAAAATCAAACATAATTATAAGTTGATCATATAATTTTAGGTTTACAAAAAATTAAAAATGTGAGTTAAATTAGAGATTTTGGTCGACCAACCATTTAGGCTTTGAACGATTTAATATATAATTTATATAAGAAAAATAAAAATTTAAAAATGTAGAAAAACTTTTGAATTTATGTTTAAAAAGAAGAACTTTAAAAATAAGATTTATGTTGTTTATAAATATAAGGTGATAAATATGTAATGTCAGATGAAAATAAGATATGATTTTTTAGATCATAAATATTATAAAATTATTAGTTATTATTAGTAATAACCCGTCGTATTATTACTTTACTATAAATTATGATACTACATATTTTATATAATACATTAAAATGATGCATTATGTCATATAATTTGGATTGATAAATGAAACTTTAAATATATATACACTACTTAACATTTTAAAATTTATCATTTGTAGTCTTGTATATTACCTTTATATAATTTTTTAATTATGAAAAATAGTATATTTGTCCATATATGTTATAGTCAATTTATAAATTATTAATCGGTATTGTGAAATTATTAAATTATATTAAGTAATATACATTAATTTTCAAAAAAGCATATAAAATAATTTAATTTTAGTCAAAAATGAGTTTTCATAATTTAACATTTCAATAATATGTAATGATTGAGTTATAATATATATTTAGATAAATGTTAGATGAAATCAAAAGGTATAATCCTCTCCCGATTCATTACAATTTCTAAAGATACAATTAATGGTTCACGACTTCCTCAATCGTGTTAAGCACTCAACAACAGATTAACAAGGCAGAGAAATCACAATATAACTACACAAACATAGTAACCATTGAATACTACCTAATTCCCGGATTAGGGAATTAGTTACTCATAATAAATGAAACAATTACATAATATCTAATCTGCTTTTGGACATAAGATAAACATAACTAGCATAATATACTTCTTCCAAGTTGATCTGATGTAAAATGATATGAACTATAATTTTATTATTTATTTATTTGTCATTTTTTTAAATTTTTCTTTGCAACCTCATTCTATTTTCTATAGGGATTTTGGTTTTATTGGTTCAAGACTGGTGTGAGAACATTGCATTATAGACTTGCAATAGAGATGACATTGACATATTTTAAGGGAAGCAAAATCTTATAGTTAAATCACGTCATTTTCACTTAACATATTTTAATGAGTATGTTATCGCTTGCGGCTAATTGTGGACGATTGTGTTGATATGAAAGCAGTGTCTATCACTATGGAAAGATAAAAATTATCACCTTAATCTCTCAAATTTATAATTACACGGTCCCCGTTCATAAATCAGACTTGTACATCATACCCAACAATATTAATATTGGCGTCTATATACATTCCATATTGGCATTCACTATTAACACATATCACTACTCATATTACAATTTCATAATTAAGAGTTTCCAGATCAGAAATTATTAAATCACCAGCTACCTTATTCTTTTGAACAAAATTAGAGAAATATTGATACTTTATTCTTTTAAATATTGATACCTTATTCTTTTAAATATATATAAATATTGATACTTTAAGTTATACTGAGAATTAGTTTTTGACTTTGACAAACTGTACTCGATCCACTATATTTATTGCAACTTTGTTTCGTGCATCAATTTTCAACTCTAAATCATAAATATTTATTTAGTGCGTGTTTGGCGTTTATTAAAATATGTAATTTTTATCTTATTATATCCTTATATTATATATATATATATATATATATATATATATATATATATATATATATATATAAAATATGCGTAAGAGAGATCTTATCTACAATTTTGATCACTGTATCGCCAAAACAATCTCAACCGTCGAATCTTATAATTTTAAACTAGACGATCAAGATTATATCAAATTAAAAAAATTATAATCTAAAAAGAATATAATTAAAAAAGGTTGTATTATAATCAAATTTTAAAAACAAAATTATAATTTGAAAAGGATATAATTAAAAAAGTTGTATTAAAATTGAATTTTATTTATTTTTTTAATACCATTAAAAAAAAGTTCATATTTTCTATTTGAGCTCTATCTCGAGATCAAAAAAAAAATCATATTTGGATGATTTTACAGCCCACGCGAATCTCATAAAATTATCTTTAATTTTGTGATGATTTTACAATTATCATCCAAATGGAAACACTGAAAATCTCATGATAAAATATAATTACGAATTTTTACATTAATCCTATTTAGTGTAGATGGCCTACATTGATAATCCTATTCAATGTAGCTAGAAAACCTAATTATATATTATTTTAGTCATTGACATTCACTTTTTCGTATTTCAATTTAAATACACTTTTTAGTTTACATATTAAAATATAAATTTTTTTTTTGCTAAGTCCAATGTTTTTCATCAACTTATTTTAAGATATAACGGTTCTTATTTAATTTGTCATACTGAGGATCAGATTACCGACTACCAAAATTTTGGACAAAATCACTTTTATACTTATCATTAAAACTGTATTTGGTTGTTAGTAGAACTATTTTCAAATAATAAGAAGGGTATTTTGATAATCGACACGAAAATATAAGTAGATTTCATAAATCGAATAGAATTTTCAACGTAAAAAATCATCAATTTCTTCTTCTTTTGTTTCTGTGTAGTTTTAATTGGAAAATAATTGTTAAACCATCACTAAATTAAACAGTATTTTGTTAATTTCACGTGGGCTGTAAAATCGTCCAAATCAAATTTAAAGAATTAAAGATAGAGCACAAATATTAAATTAAACGTGTAAAATTTTATTAAAATCTTATATATATCAATTTTTTAACAACAATTTGATATGTAAATTAATAACATATAAATATTAAAAAATTAAAATATTTACACATATTAAAAAAGGAGCCATGCGTTGCATGGATTATAAGCTATTATATTATAATCACCGCAAGGCAATTTGTAATTAAGCAGCACCACCTATCCCTGACATGTTTATATATATATATATATATATATATATATATATATATATATATATATATATATATATATATACTAGCTTATAATCCTGCGATCCACGGGTTTCTTTTAATATGTTATAAATTTTAATTTATGCTATAATTATGTTTTTTTTATAATCATTACTTTGTAAAAATTATTTTAACATTATTTTAATATAATTTAATATAAATTTATTTAATGATATGATGATTTAAAATTTATATTATAGAATTTTAAGTTAAATATGTCGGTGACGAGATTCGAAACTTGAATTCTTAGTAATTGTAATCATAAAATATACCTTATAATTACATCTAACTGTTCTTATTAATTACTAAAAATCTAACAGCAAAATGGTATAATATTTTGGGGTATACATTAATGATTGCAAATTTATTAATGATTGCAAAATTATGTATTTTAAAACTTATATTAATTTTTAAAAAAAATATGTCGTTGATAGAATTTGAGCCTTGAAATTTTAGTAAATTAATTTAAACATATAATATATTTAATCATTAGATCTAACGGTTCTGATTTTTTACTAAAAATCTAATGATCATTATTCGTTGTATACAGATTTCTATTATATTTTGTTAGTGATTAGACGATATAGTGTTATATTTTTGGCTATATATTAATTATTGTAAGATTATATTTCAAAATAAAAGTTAACGTGTTTTATTTAGAAAAAAATATTATTAATTGGAAGATACGATATTTTAGGTGTTTATAAAAGATAATATCATCAATCAATTAAAAGTAAACCTCTTTTTAATTAAAAAAAGGCAATCGGCTAATTATCACTAATTGAAAGATATGATACGATTGATTTTTTAGGTGTTTATAAAAGACAATATATTCAACTAAAAGTAAATGTGAAAAGGGCAATCAGTTAACTATCATTAATTATATTATGTATTATTTATTTTAATAAATAGGATACCCAAACCGAAAACAAAAACTTTTTATTTTAATAAATATAGGATAACCAAACCGAAAACCAAAAATTTCAATGTTTCGGTTTTAATATAATAGTATAGATATTTGTGAATATGATCTATTTGTGTCGTGATTTACGGGATCTTTATTCCTGTTTAGAAGAATATTAAGATTAATATTTCAAATAAAATTATAATCCAAACAGAGTTGAGTTGAATTTTTATTCAAACTTGATTCGACTATGAATATATAGGAATCGAATTCGAAGTTGAAGCCAAATTTTCAAGTCATCGAACAATTCAAACTTTTAAAATAATTTTTATGAATCTAACATATACTCCAATCCAAACTTATCAACCCAGTCAATTTCATCATATACAACTATTATTGAATTTGAATCAAGTTTAGTTTGAGCCATATTTTTAGATAAACTCAATTTTATTGTAAAAAATTAAGGTTGATTCAATTTGTTATCGATTTTAATTATTCGTTCGACTGAAGCACAAAGATGAATTAAGACAGACTTTTGTTGAGTTCATATGTGCTCGACGGGAATTACAATCTCAAATACATCCAACCTCTTCGATTGGATGCATTTAAAAAAAATTAATAATGATTTCTGAATGTAATGGTAATATTAATATTAATTGGGTATAAGGATAATTAGGTAAATTCAATAGATACCAACCAAACTTTTAATGTTTCGGCTTTTATATAATAGTATAGATTGATGATTGATTATTATTTTGGGAAGGTGTTAACCAACCAATCAAATATATCCATATTAAATACTATTGATAACCTTATAACAGTATAGTATAGAGTAGTTTCACTTATAATAGTGTAGTATAGATAGATTATAGTTTGTTGTAAATTTTAATAATTATGTGATGTTAAAATTATTTAAATTGATTTCGAAAATATTTGGTTTCCAAGTAATTGAAAGAGTCTAAAAAAGTTTGGTTGACGTAATTTTTTTTAATTCAAATATAACTGAAATAGTATGTAATTGAATATTAATGAGAGTATAGTTAAAAAAGTTTATTATTAAGTAAAATATGTGTTTTTTTTTGTAAAATTAAAATTTTATATGCATTTTACTTTAAGTAAAATATATGGTTTTTTTTGTAAAATAAAAATTTATATGCATTTTATTTTTTTATTCTTTTTGGAAGGTGTTAAAAACTTTTTGGAAGGTGTTAACCGACCGACCAACCAACCAATTATACCCTGTTTCGCTTATAATAGTATAGTATAGATATATATATATAGGCTAGCGTTCAAATAGAAACCAACCTTAGAATAGAAACTAGAAACCTACACTAACTAAATTATATTTCATTTATTTTAATGGCCCCGCTAGGGGCACCTTCACAAAAAACGTTTAAAATTCTTGGCTCTATTCAACAAAAATATAAAAAAAATAAAAAAAAAAATTTAAAAAAGTTACTGTTCACGTGCCACGTCATCACGTGAACAGTAACTTTTTTTTAGATTTTTTTATTTTTTTATATTTTTGTTGAATAGAGACAATAATTTTAAACGTTTTTTGTATTGGAGTACCCCTAATTTAGTCATTAGATTATCTTGAAATATTTAATTTAGGTTTAGTTTCTAGTTTCTAGTTTCTATTCTAAGTTAGTTTCTATTAGAATAAGACCCTATATATATATATATATATATATATATATATATATATATATATATATATATATATATAGAACCCGTGCGATGTACGGTTGCTTGTAAACTTTTTAATTTTATTTTATTATCAAAGTTTTAAGTTGTATATATATTTTATTATTAAAATAATTTTTTAACTTTATAAATCTCATGTATATAAATATTATTGTAATTATTTATTTTGAATTGTTACTTTATATATATATATATATATATATATATATATATATATATATATATATATATATATATATATATATATATATATATATATATATATATATATTACATAAAAAATATTTTTATAAACTTTTATTAAATAGAAAAAATGAAATTTATCTAATTATGTTGACCTTTTTTCGATTTTTATATAAAATTTTCTATATTGTAAGTGCTTTCCAGATATTGTGTAATTTTTTACTATATAGCTTATTACTCGTGTGATACAAGAATGTGTTTTTTTTTTAGTTTTTTTGTTTTATTACCCATATTTTCGTATAATTTTTTTAATTAGTAGGAAAATAAATTATAGAAGATAATAAAATATTGTAATATATGTTTGATAGTATTTTTAACGATAGTGTTTTAATTAATGATATGTTGTTGATGGGAAATGAATCTTAAACTCGTGAGAGTAGTTTATAAAATATGATATATGTGTTATAGAGATGTTTTGTTGGTGTGATTCGAACTTGGAAACTATAAGAGTATTTTAAATATTAGAAAATGAATATTCTTTTAGCATTAGATCCAACTATTCTCATTTATTTATCTTAAAATCTAACAGTTGTTATTGAATGTACTAAAAAAGTATATCAAACCGACAATCAAATATATCCTGTTTTGCTTATAATAGTATAGTTTTATAGAGATGTGTTGTTGGTAGGATTCGAACTTAGAACCTATAAAAATATTTTAATATACCATATTTTACTTATAATAGTGTACTATAGATAACTAATGTAGAATTGATTGATCAGTTGTTAACCAGCAGAAATTGGATGTTAATGAAGATTAGATTACATGACAGCGGCCATATAAGCTCCTTTCTCTGTTGATATGGTTTTCAAGTAGGATCGATATATATGGTTTCGACTTTTGAGTATATGTTACTCCATATCATGCAGCAATGTGAAAGAAACGTTTGTGGTTAATTATAAGCCTTGTTGTTTGATTAATCCAGTACTTAATTTATCACTTAATTGCGCGTGATTCGAGCCTAATAAATTATCTTGAAGTGTATATGGATAGGGAAAGATTTTATTAGAAATTACTAGATGCTATATATCGATTCATGAGTTGCAGAATTCGATTCCTCCACTTTAACATGACATACGCATGTTCCTTACTACTCTCTCTATGTCATCCATTTGTTTACATTTCTGAAAGAATGTCTGATACGCATTTTAAGGTGCATATAAAATAAGTTGCACTTCATAACAAACACCTTATATAACAAACAATAAAGAACACCTCATATATAATCTAATATAAGAATTCCGTCAAGACACCCAATACAAAAAGTTGTTATTTTTTTATCCTATATCCATCCAGCAAAAAAAAAATAAAAAAAATTTAAAAAAATTTACTGTTCATGATGACGTCACTGATGACGACGTCAGCATAACGTCATCATGAACAGTAATTTTTTTTTATAGTTTTTTTTATTGTTTTTTGCTGGATGGATAGAGGGTAAAAAGTTAATAACTTTTTGTATTGGGTGCCCCTGACGGGGCCATTGGATCTATTAGATCTAAGGTGTTCTTTATTGTTTGTTATATAAGGGTGTTCTGTATGGAACAATGACCCATATAAAATATAGTACCGTAACTTTTTTTTACAATTTTATGATTTTGAATAAAAGTAGAATGTTTATATTTTTATTCAAAAAAAAAATTTAAAAATAAATTATAGAATTATACTTTATATGCATCTTAAAATGCGTGCTGAATTTTCTCTCAAAAACGTAAATAATTGGTTGGGACTGAGTAAGTATTGCATTATATTTGTTTACTTCCCGCAGTCATGCGCACCCATATATAGACAATTACTGGAATATATACCCTTTGATTTATATATTTTTAAAATACCTGGAACAAGTTGTAATTACTTCATCTCCTAGCGAGCTCGTCATGTAATCATTTTATATACTATCAAAAAGTTGAAAACGAAGCAATCAAAACACCGATATTTGCAACAGATCGAAAAGGATAGCTAGCTAGTACTGGATTAGATTACCATGCATAATCTATCGTCCTTGACTAATTAATTAACAAATCTAGCACAATATATGCCGAACCCACTTGTTGTAAATAAATAAAGGTATAGATGATTGGGTTCGATTGTTAACATATAATATAAGATTCGTATAAGGCCTTCCTCTAACACCTTAAGGTTTTAGATGAGTTGGTTACTTAACATCGATCATAAAATAATATATTCATATACAGATATACATATATTCAGAAAAAAAAGAAAACACCATAACATTGTAAAGTTGGAGTTTGGTGAGTTGGAAAGTCTTAAGACTTTGATTATTCGGTCTTTACATATATGATTCTGAGAAAAAAAGCAACGAATGTATCTATGAATCTTTGAATGATTAGTTGAATTGTGGACAAAATGTAGAGTTTTAGAGTTGGTGGTCCTTTACGATGAAAGTTCCTTTGTTCAGGTTCTTTGTGCATGCACAAGTTGGTTTTAGATCTATGTGTTTGATTTTCTATCACCTTTTTTATTCTTTTGACTAAAATAGTTGAACACGACTCTATCTACTTGTAGATTTGCCCGCTTTCTTCTCTAGATTTTCCATTTTCGGTAGCACCAAATAATATTACATGTATACGTACGTACACGCAGATTCATTGCACACCGCATATATACATTTTGTATTGCATTAGGTCGGACAAGAACAATTCTAGTAACATGATATGTTTTAGATTTTGTAAAGAATATATGATAGTCTTTTTAAAAATATTAGTTCTAAATTAGATCTGATTAGAATATTTCTAATGATAGGATATGTTTTGGCATAAAAATTAAACTAGTTAATATTAAATATATTATTTCATTATTTATTAACATTACTAGAAAAAAGCTCATAGACATCGGTTTCTGACTGATGTCTATTTAAAAACTAGACCAATGTCTTTGTCGGTGATGTTAAAAGTACCATCTCATAGACATCGGTTTCTGACCGATGTTCAGGAAGTTTTAACACATCGATTATATATCCAAAAAATGATGTTTATATCTAATTATTTTGCTTAAATTGCATGAGGCTGACTTTTCTACCGTTCTATTACAAGTGCTATATGCAATTAAACCTGTTGTACACAACTCACACTTCAACATATACATCATTATTTGGAAGTAAAATGATGTCTAAGGCATTACTGGACATCGATTTTTTGTAACGCAACTGATGTATAAAGACTTATTAGACATCGGTTTTAGACGATGTTAAATATAACCTTAGACATCGATTTTCTTTGTGATAACCGTTGTGAAATAATATATTAGACATCGTTTTTTATACTTATTCGCTATTTAAGTTAAAGTTAGACATCTGTTTTATTTGTGATAACCGTTGTGTATATTTGTTATAGACATCATTTTTTACTGATGTATATTGTATTTTGTCCTGTATTGTTTTTTAGTAAATATTTCTTATTTAATTACTCAATTTGTCATTGACAACATTCATACCAAACATTTACATAATATCCAAACATTGATACCTTAATCCAAAACATTCATCTCATAACCACAACTATTCAATTTGTCATTTACAAAATATCCTACCTATGTCACTCAAACAACCATAATCCAAACAATGTACCATATCTAAAGAACTAGCTAGCCAAATCCAAAGTATGACAATGCTATACTCCAATCCGCAAAACCAACAAAAATGTATACTACTACCATATGCAAAAATAACCTAACTCCTAGAAATTTAGAACCATCAAGTATCTACTAGTCAAATGTACATCCAGTGATGCTCGAACAGAACCCCATGTTGATGAAGCATCGCCTTTAGCGAACTCAAGACCATCAAGTACTTCCTGCAAGTGAAAAATCAAGAAAGGATCAGCATATACTTACCTTCTGCTAGCTGCAGAAAATAGTAGATCAGCATCGATTTAAAGAATATGAAAGTCCATGAAATAACCAGCTATAACTAATGGACATTTACTACAGGGGACCATATGGCGTTACCTGTAAAAACTCTAAGTGTGACGCCCCTAGATCCGGGGTCAAGGATCCAGGTCATCACGGTCCAATTTCCATTCAATATCAATATCTCTTGAGTTTTTTTTTAATTAAGCAATTGACCCCACACTAATACACACACACACCAGTCCTATGCTCATAGAACAACATCCACAATATTTAAAAGTTTAAAATTAACAGTTATTACAAACCCAGAATTTTACTAAGTACATTGCTGAACAAAGCTTCTACAGGAAGCATTTCAACAACCAAAGTTTATTACAACTTACACACTTAGTTTACATAAGTATACTAAGCCCCTTCGCTTGTCACTACCTCGGGGATGGTCGCCAGCACTCGCTCAAAAGGTCGCCTTTCCCTTACCCTCTTGCGGGGTGTGGTGCGTAGTATCGGCATGGGACCTAGCTGCTATATACATAAGTAGCAAGAGTGACCTATAATAGCTCAGTAAGATAATATTGTAACCTAGAATTTAGAATGTGAACAAGTATACATATATGTATATGCATATATAATAGCGGAAAAACAATTAAAATCCTTAAGGAAGGATAAAGCTCTTATTTAATAATACATCATCCACTTACTATTATAAGAAATAAATCTAAATTAATATAATATTAGTTTTTCTTCATCTGTAACCATAATTCCATCATCTCATATCATTATTCTATTTTCAGTATAGAAATCTGAAATAATATAATATCAGTTTTTTTCTTCATCTGTAACCGTAATTCCATCATCTCATATCATTATTCTGTATTCAGTATAGAAATCTGAAAACCATTGTCTACACTTTCTTGTCAAAAACATTGGGGATATCTGCTGTCGCCTGATACGTTAGGACGATGATCAGTCGCTTAATCGTACCTGCTCTCTTTTTACTACCGGTAGAAGGAATGAAGATCATCCCTGGAGGAAGGCCACCTGCTAACATCCTCCCTTGGCATCTTCGTGCCGTAATAAAAATAATAAATGCTGGACCGTGTCGCACACAGCCCTGACACAGCCACTTACGCAAGTCTGTTGCAATCCCCCTTTTTATCACATCATTATTCCCTTTTCAAAATATCATTCCACATATCATTCTCTCATATCATTTCCATTCTCGCACATTACTTCTATAAAATATATATATATATATATATATCATAATGCTTTGATTATGATCCAGACCTCTCTTTCATATTCAAAAATCAAATATACTTTTATATTCATAAAATATTCTATCTATTTTAAGAGTAGTAAATAATAATCAATTATTATTTATTAAACCACTGATATTTGGAAAGAATATCTTTAGCAAAATATTATAAATCATATAACCCTAGATAACAACTGATACCATTCTTTTATTTACTTTTAATCATAGGGCATGTTCACTTCATGCATAATCATCTCTATACTCATATCCATATTCATATACATTTTCGTACACCCTTCTTTTCAATATCAATACTCAAGGAAGACAATTTCTTCACCATATAGTAATAATAGCATCACATATATATTCCATGAAATCAAGTTTCTTTGTGAAGATAAGTAGTTTTACAAGTAGGGATAGAAGAAATCTTGCCTCGGTTTCGGTATCCTGACGGTATGGCTCGTCCCTCTTCCGGAGTTTCTATAAACACAAAAGGACCGTCGTTAGAATAGCACTTCTCTTACTCACTAAACTCTTGTATAACATTACCTTTGAAACTTTAATATATGTTTAACGTATTCCTATTACCCAAAAGGTTCAAGAACTTAACCATTTATAAACTAAATCGAAGTTTCAGGGGTTTTCACCATTTCCCTTAACGACCACACTCGACTGCAGAATTTCTTATAATTTTTAAATTTCGAATTTTAATGTAAGGTCAACTGGAAATAGTTCTTTGACCACACTACTACCATATTCCAAAATTTCGTGACTTTTAACAATGTTAAAGTATGGTAATTGTAACCTCAAGTTTGATACATTTACGGTTTCTCGATTTTCGAACGTCTTTCACTAATACTGACTTTTCTCCTAAACCGTTCATCAGATTTTAACGCACCTTATATCAAAACGATCTATGAACTAAGCTCTATCTCATCATGGTAAATTGGTAACCTAGACAGTAGAGTACCGTACGAATACAGGGGTCCAAAACAGGGCAATTTACCTCCTAAAGAAAATCGGACATTATAACGACTATAATTTCATACTTTCCATAAATCCAACTCCTCCAAATCAATTATCAAACACAATAATCATCACCTACACCATGTGGTCTTCATTACCAGCCATGGTTACAATCCCAAACACTTCCATATTTAACTCAAACCACTTACAAACACATTTAACATCATAATCTTAATCTTTAAACCACTTAATCACTAAACCAACAATATCCATCATAATATAAAAAGGGGCAAGAGTGTTTATACCTTCTTGAAGCTTTAAAGATCCTTAATAAACCTTGGTATATCCTTAAACAACCTTATCTTAGCTTGAATCAACTAAAAGATCCATAAAAACAAAGTTAGTTCTAAGATTCTACTATTCACTACTATTCATCAAGTAACTTGAATGATTTTATTACCTATGAAGATGATGATGATTGGCTTTGAAACTTTGTGAATATCTCTTTCTAACCTCCAAGAAACTCCATGAATTTTCCTTAGATTTGTAGTTGATTTTTTGCTAGGGTTTTGATTTTCCTTTTTCTTTTTTTTTCTTTGTGCCGAATGGAAAGATGAAGAAGGGGGAGAGTTCTTTTGCTTCTTTTGATCTTATCTTACTAATCTCTTGTTAATCTAGTGTATGGTGGAAGCTTGGTAGATATTTTTGTGGTTTAATCCTTGCCAAAGTACTAATTTGCCCTTAAAACAAGTTAGTGGATTGTGATGTCATTTTGGTGATCTCATAATTCTCTTTTTCTTGATTTTCTTAAGTAATTTGCTAGCACTCTTGGTAATAATAATGTGGTATATATCCTTGTTATATTATTAATCTTGGTTGCTTAATCTCCATATTCGTCTAATTGTGGTTCGTTTCGAATGTACCTCATTATCTCAGTGGTTCTGAAATCATTTAACAATCCAAATTCCTTTGGTATTCTCTTAACTTAATAATCCCCTGGCTCAAATCTAAATTCACTAATCCCTCAATATATAATTCTTATAATGTTCCCATGCTCCTTAATATCTAATAGAAGCTTATTCGAAATCAAAATCCTAAAAATCCATATTCAGGAATTTCTGGAATCTATCGTCGTTTCGAGTCACTTATTTACAATGTACAACACTAACATGGTTTCTGTTTATTCATTTTCCATCTCCAATATAAAGTACTTACATACCATTTCCCTAAATCCTCAAATTTTACTATTCATGTGATCACTGTAGCATTGCTAAAGTTAGGGTTATTACACTAAGTGCCCTAGTCTATCATCTGTCCAGTAATCCCAAACATCACCATAGTGTCTCGGCCTCTCTTCCCAAGGACCAATAGTATCTTTCCAACGGACTGTATTAGGTAATCTATTACCTTCAATAAAATAACCACTTATACAAGACAAGAGAATCGTTCAGATTCTGTAGTCGCAATGCTAAAGCTACTTGTAACAACCCACTAAAATATATCTCAAATTCTGCATAACTAGAAACTTAATCCCAGAAGAGTACTAGCTAAACTTTTTCAAAAAAAATACCACAAAATATTACAACAAAACTCAAAAGAGCATTACAACCTAGTGTGGCATTTCATTTACCAAAAATCGCTTGAAGTTTAAAATTACACCGCTAAAAGTTGAAGCATTTAGACGTTCTAAGTTCCTTCAGGAATTTGCCTCAGATAGCAACACTTCAGACCTAATGCCCTAAGCTGAATCCTTACTTTTCTTTTCTCCGTAATCAGGGCTTACCTCTCTCTTAATTGTAAACAAAACAATGGATGTATTTATGAGCAAATGATGCTCAACAAGTGGTTATAATGAAGGGATAAAATCAACTTTCAAGAGGTTGGAAACATAAAACACTCCATTATACCAAAGAGATACTTAGCGAGAGACAAGCAACAGAGATAGCAACAATTTCATCAGGAAATTATACCATGGACAGTTAAGGTAAGATTTAAAACGAAATTATACATCTAATCAACCATGCTATGGGTGATCATCCCATATTACTCCCTGTTGTGCAACACTAAGGTCAATCATGACCTCTACATATGCACCATAGTTGCTGCTTCTCTCCAACAGCAACCTGCTCCATTATTTTCTCATCGAAGATACATATAAATGACCTTTAAAAGATATTACCAAATCATAAGAATCAAATTGTTAACGTCAATGAAACTTAGGAAGAAACAGAAGCATCAAGTGGACTAGAAAGAAAGAAAATTCCACTCCTCAGCTTTATTGTAAGCCGAATGATCATATGTAAAAGTTTCTGAAAACAAATTAAATTGCATATGATAAGAACATTTCTCGTGAACCCAAAAGAAGAGGAGAAATCAAAAATGAAATTATAAAAGTTTTGTCTTCTAAAGAACAAGAGACAAATGCTATTCAATAGCTTCTAAATACAAAAATTAGAATAAGAATTCCAGAGACAACCAAGACTTCAAATTCGCAGAAAAGCTTAATTGAGAAACAAAAGAAGATAAAAAATGATAACTTACCATTGGTTGGGAACCTCAAACTTATAAATTATTAGATAAGCAAGAAAAATGATATTAAAATGCCAAACTACCATTACATCAATCAATCATTGTACTATTATCCAGATATGGTTTAGAAAAACTAGCTTGGAAGCAAAACAATCATTAATCAAAGAGCCAAGATTCATAACTTAAAATAGCATGAGCAACAACTCCAAGGCACAACAGAACATGAAACAACAAAACCTCATATCGCAAACTGAAGTAGAGAAAAGAAGAGTAAGAATACAAGAATTAACGAGGACAAAAATTTATCAATTGAAACGAATCTGTTACAAGAGTTATAGAGTTATATAGTTTCAAGGAAGCAAAATAGAGTAAGGAAACTTAGTTTTGCAGGTGGTATATGTTAGGACAATCAGATCTTGGCACTGCGATTTTTGATACAATAAATTAACGAGTACGAATAGAAAAGTCACCTTGTTAACGGTTGATTCCACGCTCTTCTATTGTATTCCCAAATTCCCTTGAGCGAAGTGTGGCCTTCGTCTTCTCAAGTTAACCTCTCTTCTTGCTCCTGGGTGGCTACAAAATTTTTTCGACCAGCCCTCAGCAAGAAGAGAATAGGAATATATATAGGCTACAATAGGGATCATGGACAATTAGGTTGGGCCTTCTAATTACATCTTGAGCCTAGCCCAATGTAATTAAATATTAATTCAATCCACTAAAGAATTAATATTTGCACTACCTTTCCTAATACCGTAATTTAATTAATTAATTCGGTTCCAATATTATTTGCTTATTAAATTCCCCATGTTTAAAATATCGCATGTCCATTAATTAAATAAATTATTGATAATTCATTTAATTAATATCTTTTATCCTTGATCATCCACTCAACCTTTATTTAATTATGCCGGAATAAATCCACCTGCAGGGTTTCACATAATTAAATCTTTTTGAGCTTTCAAGGGGACATCATTAACCCGAATATTTTCAGGACATGGATTCCTTCAATAAATAATATCCATCATATATATTATTCCATCACCCAAAATATAATGAAATAAATCAAAAGAATTATTTCATATATAAATCAAAGCATGTAAATAATATACACGTGTCAATTACTATATCTGGATTAAGAACCTAAGCATTAATAATAACATAGAATCTTAGTTCACCTTCTTAATCAGTATAAGGGAACAATTCTAAATTTGATCCTGTTCAATATACACAAAGTATACTAGTATTATTTATTAGTCAATATAAACTATTCTAAATAATACTACAGCCATTCCAGTGGATTGTCTAACACCACCTGTGCTGTGAACCATATAATATTATATAAACCGTATTTAATAATCTAATATTCTGTATCCCATTTGATACTAGATTATTCACAATATATAATAGTTAGACAACATGTAAACATTTAAATGATTCTCAATAAAATAGGCCAGAAATAAATGTATATACTTCAAATAAATATTTTCAGTATACACCAACAATCTCCCACTTATACTCAAAATATTCTATGAGTATATCAGTGTTTATTTAATCCACTATTACTCACAAAACTACTTTATAACCAAATATCTGACTCCTATCTTTCTGGAAATCTGAATCGGTATACCCTATAGGAAACAAATCTGAGGCCTTGTAAATTAACATATACTCCTTAGTCCTTCTCAGGTACTTGAGTATAGTTTTTACTGCACTCCAATGTTCCTCACCTGGGTTCGACTGATATCTACTAACCATGCCTACAGCAAAGCAGATGTCAGGCCTCGTACATAATATAGCATACATTAAGCTTCCACATGCCGAAGCATAAGGAACTGCTTTCATGCTCTCTATATCCTTAGGTGTCGAAGGACACTGCTCCTTGGATAGAGCCACTCCATGCTTAAAAGGTAGAAAACCTTTCTTGGAGTTCTGCATGTTAAAACGAGCTAATACTTCATCAATGTAGGGCTCTTGAGATAAAGCCAACATCCTTTTCTTGCGATCCCTTATTACTTTGATCCCAAGGATGTATGCCGCTTCACCTAAGTCCTTCATTTCAAATTGTTTGAACAACCATGCCTTTACTGATGATAACATCTTAACATTGTTTCCAATGAGTAAAATGTCATCTACATACAGTACTAGAAAAACCACTGCATTACCCTCACTTCTCTTATACACACATGATTCGCTTGGACTTTGATCAAATCCATATGACTGGACTGCCTGATCAAAACGAATATTCCAGTCCCTAGAAGCTTGTTTTAGTCCATAAATAGACCTCTTAAGCTTACAAACAAGATGCTCTTGGCCTTCCATAATGAATCCTTTTGGTTGTTGCATATAGATGGTTTCCTCAAGACTTCCATTAAGGAAAGCTGTCTTGACATCCATTTGCCAAATCTCATAATCGAGATGAGCTGCTATAGATAAAAGAATCCGGATTGACTTAAGCATAACAACCGGCGGAAAGGTTTCCTCATAATCGATCCCTTCTTTCTGAGTATACCCTTTTGCAACAAGTCGTGCTTTCCAGGCTTTCACCTTTTCGTCAGATCCTCTTTTCTTCTTGTAGATCCACATACATCCAATGGGTTTTACACCTTTGGGTGGTTCCACGAGCTCCCAAGCTTGATTAGAATACATAGATTCCATCTCAGATTCCATTGCCTTTTGCCAAAGATCTGCATCTTTATCTAGAATTGCTTCTTCGTATGTCCTGGGATCCTCATCATGTTCACCAGAGACCAAGTCCGAGGACTCTCCCAAAAACATGAATCTATCAGGTTGTTGAACAACCCTCCCACTACGACGAAGCACCGGTGTGGTATTAGTGACAGGTTGTGCATTTTCTTCTGGTTGATCTACTTGTACTATTGGCACTTGGGGATTATCTGTCCCTCCCACTAGTTCCTCTAAAACGATACTACTCATGGGTTTGTGCTTCATTATATAGTCTTCTTCTAAGAATCTAGCATTGGTGCTAACAATGATATCTCGATCCCTAGGACTATAAAATGAATAACCTATCGTTCCCATGGGATAGCCTATAAACAGCCTTACTTCAGTACGAGATTCTAACTTGGTCGCGTTCTTGTTCAGCACATGTGCTGGACAACCCCAAATACGAATATGTCTTAGACTTGGTTTGCTACCAGTCCACAATTCTATTGGAGTCTTGGGAACCGACTTAGAAGGTACCAAGTTTAGAAGGTAAGCCGCTGTTTCTATAGCATATCCCCAGAACGACTTGGGTAAATCTGAATAACTCATCATCGATCTAACACTCTCTAAAAGAGTCCGATTCCTTCTCTCTGCTACACCATTCTGCTGAGGTGTGCCAGGTGCAGACAATTGGGATGCAATCCCATTTTCTGATAAATATTCCCTAAATTCTCCAAGCAAGTATTCGCCACCACGATCTGATCGTAGTGACTTGATACATTTTCCAAGATGTCGCTTCTCCGCACTTGCTTTGTACTCTTTGAATTTTTCAAAGCACTCAGACTTACGGCGCAACAAATAAATGTACCCATATCTAGAATAATCATCAATGAAAGTGACAAAATACTCATAACCTCCTCTTGCTTGGATACTCATAGGTCCACATAAATCAGTATGAACCAATTCTAACACTTCTTTGGCTCAATTCCCCTTTGCTTTAAAAGGCCTATTAGTCATTTTACCTTCCAAGCAGGATTCGAAAACTGGAAATGGCTCCACTGCCAACGAGCCTAATGGCCCATCTACTACCAGTCTTTGAATCCTCCTCAAGTTAATATGACCTAATCTTAAGTGCCAATGATATGTTTGGTTCAATTCAGAAGGTTTCTTTCTTTTATTTGAGCTAGAAAGAATGTTATTAGTTTCCTTATGATGCATCATTGGTTGGATAGGATTAATAATATATAAATTGTCTTGCAATGTACCAGAACATATAACTCGTTTATTCATCATAATAGAAACATTACGATCCAAACAAACATTATAACCATCCATGGCAAGTTTAGAAACCGAAATTAAATTCCTTCTAAACGAAGGTACATAAAGACAATTGTTCAAAACCAAAATCCTATCATCGCCAAAAGATAATGTAATTATTCCAACTGCAACTACTGCTACTTTCGTAGCATCTCCCATGAACACATATATCTCGCCATCTCTAAGCATTCTGGATTGCTGGAACCCCTGCATAGAGTTACAAACATGGTCAGTGGCTCCTGTATCTACACACCAAGTGCTCGTAGATATATCCGGTATATATGTTTCTGTAACTAGAGAAAGAGACATACCAGTATTGTTTGTCTTCTTAGGAAGAGGACAATCCTGTTTCCAGTGACCTAACTGCTTGCACCTGAAGCACTTGCCCTTAGGCTTTTTCACAGCACCTTGAACTCCCACTGTATTAACAATCTTTCCAGCTTTCTGTGTCTGAGTCTTTTTCTTCTTCTTACCTTTCGGCTTAGATGAAGAAGATTTCTCGGCCACATTCACTTGAACATTCTGCTTAAAGAGTCCTTCAGCTGCCTGAAGTTCTGTCAGAAGTTCCGCGAGACTATACATCCTTTTGTTCATGGTGTAATTCAAGCGGAACTGCTCAAAACTTTTGGGCAAGCTCATAAGGATGATATCGATCTGGGTTTCCCCATCAATATCAGCACCAAGGATCTCCATCTCATTCAAATGAGACATCATCCTGAGAACATGATCCCTTACAGGCGTTCCTTCAGCCATCTGAGTGTTCATTAAAGCCTTCATTGCTACTTGCCTAGAAGCCCTATTCTGTTCTCCAAAAAGTTCCTTGAGATTAAAGAGCATATCTGAAGCAGTGGGCATAGCCTGATGCTGATGCTGTAAAACACCCGACATTGCTGCCAGAATGTAACATCGCGACATCTCATCAGCCTTAACCCACCGCTTATAATACTCCTTCTCACTTTCGGGAGCATCTTCAGCAGGTTGATCTGGCTTGGGTTCATAAGTACAAAATTTGTACTCCTCAGCAGTCAACACTATGTCCAAATTACGTTTCCATTCAATATAGTTCGGTCCAGTAAGTTTGTTATCCTTAAGTATGGTGAATAGTGGATTAAAGCCCATAATGATCTAATCCTGAGAATCATACATGTAACACATAATTAGATAGTTGCATAAATCTTAAATCCTATTGGTTTCCTCTAACAATTAATTAAAATTAATGCACTAATATTTAAACACCATAAGTATCTGGTACGCCACGATGGGTGACATATATACCACTTAAATTCGTTTAAATATTACTTCGGTCCTATTACTAAATAATACGCCACGTTAGGGTGGACTATATATTATTTTTCATAGCTAAGTGTATACCATTATTTAATCTTAAATTACTAAAGACCGGATACCACCATTAAATATTTCAAATCAATAATCGATAATAAGATAATTCCCAGACCGGGGGGAGCATTGTCAAGAGGCATCACTTAAGACCCCTTTCTAGACAGAATCATCCTTTCTCTCTATATTGAAAATCTATATTCAATCATTGGCACCCTTCTAATTAATCGAATTCTATGAAACTTGGTACGCCACGTTGGGTGGCATATATACCTTTCAATATTCGTAATTAATTTAAGAAGTTTATCCTATTAATATCCATAACACTATCTGACACCATAAATCATATGCCACGTTAGGGTGGACTATATACAATTTATATTCGTCTTAGTGTTAAATTACATACAAACAATAATGGAGACCGTGAGATTTAATTCCTAATTAATTCCCTCACCCACTTAGAATTTTTATTTAAAATTGAGGAATTTTATCTAGATGCATCGCCCTATGTTATTTTTTCGAGGTCTACATGTTATAAAAATAACAATACAAAGAACACATAACATAGCAGCATGCATCATAAAATTAAAGCAATAAATAAAATTAATGTCCATGTCATCCTAATTATGTTAAATATGTAATAAAAAATTACACACATAATTAACAACAAACATAATAATTATTTAATGCAATAATTAAAATTAAATAGCGGAATTAAAAATTAAAACAATAATTAAATCCACTATTATGGCCCATTAAACAATTTCAGCAGGCCTAGAAAATTTTCTGCAAATCTGCAAACTGCAACAGCCGCCAGCCGCCAAACTGCTACAGTACCCGGTTTGCTACAGTACCCGGTTTGCTACAGTCCCGGTTTGCTACAGTACCGGCTTGCTACAGTACCGTTTTGCTACAATACCCGGTTTGCTACAGTACTGCTACAGTACCCTGGTAATTTTCTGCTACGCCGAATTCAGTTCTCTTCAACTTTCCAACAGCCACTGTTCTGTAGTAATAATACGAACCAACAGCTACGCAGCGGACAAGTTTTTGTCTCCGTTTCGATTTCCGATCGCACCTAATTGTTACAAAATATCCGGATCTTAATAAAACCCAACAAACAATTACAAAAAAATAGATCTAATACAAAACTAATTTTGTAAATCTATTCTAACACGATCAACCCTCGTGTTTTACAACCAAGATAAACCACGTGGAAACCAAACAAAATAACCACGATTAAACCACGTGGGATCCAAAAACATAATTAAAATATACATGGCCATAATAGTGGATAACAACCTGCAAAACAGAATTATACAAGCCTACCACTATATACATGCATATATAATTACGACATGGACATCGTATCAAAAATCGCAGAACCATTGAACCAGGCTCTTGATACCAATTGTTAGGACAATCAGATCTTGGCACTGCGATTTTTGATACAATAAATTAACGAGTACGAATAGAAAAGTCACCTTGTTAACGGTTGATTCCACGCTCTTCTATTGTATTCCCAAATTCCCTTGAGCGAAGTGTGGCCTTCGTCTTCTCAAGTTAACCTCTCTTCTTGCTCCTGGGTGGCTACAAAATTTTTTCGACCAGCCCCCAGCAAGAAGAGAATAGGAATATATATAGGCTACAATAGGGATCATGGACAATTAGGTTGGGCCTTCTAATTACATCTTGAGCCTAGCCCAATGTAATTAAATATTAATTCAATCCACTAAAGAATTAATATTTGCACTACCTTTCCTAATACCGTAATTTAATTAATTAATTCGGTTCCAATATTATTTGCTTATTAAATTCCCCATGTTTAAAATATCGCATGTCCATTAATTAAATAAATTACTGATAATTCATTTAATTAATATCTTTTATCCTTGATCATCCACTCAACCTTTATTTAATTATGCCGGAATAAATCCACCTGCAGGGTTTCACATAATTAAATCTTTTTGAGCTTTCAAGGGGACATCATTAACCCGAATATTTTCAGGACATGGATTCCTTCAATAAATAATATCCACCATATATATTATTCCATCACCCAAAATATAATGAAACAAATCAAAAGAATTATTTCATATATAAATCAAAGCATGTAAATAATATACACGTGTCAATTACTATATCTGGATTAAGAACCTAAGCATTAATAATAACATAGAATCTTAGTTCACCTTCTTAATCAGTATAAGGGAACAATTCTAAATTTGATCCTGTTCAATATACACAAAGTATACTAGTATTATTTATTAGTCAATATAAACTATTCTAAATAATACTACAGCCATTCCAGTGGATTGTCTAACACCACCTGTGCTGTGAACCATAAAATATTATATAAACCGTATTTAATAATCTAGTATTCTGTATCCCATTTGATACTAGATTATTCACAATATATAATATTTAGACAACATGTAAACATTTAAATGATTCGCAATAAAATAGGCCAGAAATAAATGTATATACTTCAAATAAATATTTTCAGTATACACCAACAGTATAAAGTTCCGTTCCATTATTAGGTGGAAGCTAACGGACCAAAGACCACTCATTGGCTGTTTAGTTACTCACACTCTGACCAATCTTTATGATCTTCACACTAGGATTTTAAAAAGGGAGTATATAATTATGTTCAATTAGAAGTAGTTTACTTGACAGAACCATATCCAATAGCTTCAGCGTTTGGCTCAAGTTGCATAAATTCTTCCTCGGTCCACTCTCTATCTTGACCTGATTAAATTTTAGATTTAATTCAAGAACAAGATAGATAGAATTTGACGTTTGTTGGTCTGTAATATCCCATTAATTTCTTTCAGAAAGCTTGTGCCTCGCAGAGTCTATAACAGATTTACATTAATTAAACAATTTGGCTTCCATGGCTTGTGATTTCTGAAGGCCCCATGGGCAACAGCAGGACAACCTTCATCTCCCTCACTAGATCAAAAAAGATAGATAACCCAGGCTCCCCCTGATTGCAAACCTGGATACATCATCGAAGAGTCCAATGGCATATCCAAATTAGCCTCTTCATATGTCAAAGAACTACACATTCATAAACAGATACACGCAGACCCCTACTATCAGCAAAAGGAAGTATAAATTAGGCACAACCATTTTTACTTGTGCAATATATACAAAAAATATAAACATATAAAACCAGGGAATGTCTGATTGTAACTTGATCTTGCATGCCATGATTCAGAAAAATAAAAAAAGCTGCATAGCTGAAGGAAAAGAAATAATGAAAAAAAAGGAAATTAGTAGACCAACATCATTATCTATAATCCTGCCATCCCTCTGGTCCTACTCCTACATATAGAACATGCAGCACCTCTTTCTTTAGGCTCATAAGTTCTATTTTTCGTATGAAGATAATAATTTTAGGATATTAGTAGACCAACATCATTATTTATAATCCAAATCATGCAAATGTAATGCAAAAAGAGACATCGCCTATAAAAACAAATAGTTAAATAATTTTGAAATGTCTAGCAAATTAAACACTCAAATGCTAAATTGTATAGAGAATTTGTAGAGGTTGGGATAACAAAGGGGACTTCACATAAACAGCATAAAGGCATTAGAACTCTAACTACGTATACGTTCAGTACATGAATCATATAACAAGGGAGGTAACAGTGGATACGAAATAAGGTTATTAATAAGAAAGCTTACAACATGTTTAACTTATAGACATAATGAAGTATGAGCAGCAAAGCCCAAAGGCTATACTTTACAGAACCACAAAATTGATAAATTGCCTAAGGCTATCAGAGATCTAAATCTTCTATGTACATTAATAGACAAGTCACACTGAGATCAGGCAGAATTGTGCCTAATGAATTGAACCATAGCTCTCAATTCATACAGCCTCCCTATGTCTAAATTCAATATTTCCACAATCAGCATTAGAATCCTCCAACCCACAGTAGAACCAAACCATTTTGGGTTCTCGGGGTAGAAGCTATCATCATGTAAACCAGAAAGACCGACATCTAATTACACTTTCTTAAATAATGTGCAAAAAAATAATTAGTAAGGCAGGCCTTAAAAAAAATTTAATAATTCTTTTTCCCAAATTAAAAATAAGAAAAAAACAAATTAAAATTTTAGGGTTTAGAGTTCAAAAATCCCTAATTTAAAACTAAATTGAACTAATTTGAATTTATGTACAAATGCAGGCTAACCCACTTACTAATTCGAGCTATGTAAAAAGTAGCTTCGAACAAAAAGATTTGAGTTATGAACAAATGGTTTACAACTTTGTAGCTTCAATTGGTTTTGAACAAATCCAGTCGAGAGAGAGAGAGAGAGAGAGAGAGAGAGATTAGAGCTTCGAGATTCTTGTAGCTTGAAGATTATGTTCGAGAGAGATTAGGAGGGAGGGGAAGGGGGAGAGAGAGTGGCGGGGTGAGATTTAGGGATCTTGGGAGAAGGGGCGAGGGTGAGTTGAGAGAGAGTTGAGAGAGCGATAGATTTCCTTCGGCTGTTTTCATTTCATTATGTTTTTAATATTTACTTTATTTGATTGTTTGTCAACTAGGAGGGAACCAAAAATTGGCTAAGGGGGAAACATTTTAACAAACCGGGGGGAAATATATTAACGGGGGAAACTATTTGGGGGGTGCGCGGGATTTAATTTTTTTAGCTTGTTTAAGACAACAGTTACTCTTACAAGCGATGTCCTAATACTGTAAAGCATAATGTAATGTAATATGTAATAGAGACATATATAACTCAACTAGGATAAAAGATAAATAATATTAACTCTATACAGGGATCGTGAAATTTGAAGAACAGGCATCAACAAGGATCAAGTCGCTGAAAGAAGTTCATTAACATGATCAAGCCTCAGTGACAAAATAAGATGTACAGATGATTCAGTTGAAGGGCCAAAAGATTCCAGTGATAAAGTTTTTATTAAAGAAATGATACGAAGACCACGAGTGAATGTTAGTCGTCTGTGAACCAGACCAGTTGCACTAGGCGTCAACACCTCACAAAGGAATCGAAGTATCTAACTCAGAAAAACTGTTAAGAGGTATGATTGAGTTTAGAGCAGTGTTGATATCCTTTAGTTAGTTGGAAGCTGAATATTTAAGGATGTCAAATTAAGAGGAAAATGAATAGTATCTGAAATTACTATTCATATGAATAGTATCCGAAATTACTATTCATATGAATAGTATTTGAAATTACTATTCATATGAATAGTATCTGAAATTACTATTCATATGAATAGTATCCAAAATTACTATTCATATGAAAAATATCTGAAATTACTATTCATATGAAAAGTAACCAAAAGTTTCAATCAACAAAAGCAGGTGGGATGAAAAGCAGGTGGGTCAATCGGCTCGTTTTGAAGATCAGAAAAGAAGAAAGCATGCGGCAGAAGTTCGTCATCCGTTACGAAATATTAGCTGCATAGTGATTTTCTAGATTCTATAAATAGGTCTGTTGTATTTCATTTCAAAATACACCTCAACACCCAACTCTTTCTTCTCTCTCTTATATCTTCTCTGTGTAAGCTGCAAGACAGTCCATCTAGTAGGAAAGCCGGCTTAGCCCGCTTTCAGGAAGTGTCGGGTAGAAGGTCCTCGTGCCTAAACTATCCTTAGGAGTGTTTTGTTTTGAAGCTAATCCATTGGATTAGAAGTTGTAACACCCCTTCGAGTTTATTATCAATAAAGATATATTCTCGGAATTATTTTTTTATTTTTGGTAGTATCGTATTCAACCCCCCTTGTGACGCCCCTAGATCCGGGGTCATGGATCCAGGTCATCACGGTCCAATTTCCATTCATTAAAATTCTACTCTTAGCAGCTGGAATAGAAATGCATAATAAAACTCACACAATACACCCCCACACTTTAATATTAACACACACCAGTCATATGCTCAGAGAACAACATCCACAATATTAAAAGTTTAGAGTTAAGGAGTTATTACAAACCCAGAATCTTACTAAGTACGTTGTTGAATAATACTTCTACATGAAGCATTCCAACAACCAAAAGTTTATTACATGAGCTTACACACTTAATGTACATAAGTCTACCAGGACCCGCCTGTCTATACGCTACCTCCGGGATAGGTGCCAACATTCTCTCAAAAGGTCGCCTTTCCCTTACCCTCTTGCGGGGTGTAGTACGGAGTATCGGCATGCGACCTAGCTGTTGTATAAGTAAATAGCAAGAGTGAGCTAAAATAACTCAGCAAGATAATTTCTGTCAACTAGCATCAAAGGAAAAACATAAGTATATCTGTATAATAAATAGAAGACAAATCATAATTATTATGAAAAAATTATTTTTATTTGATAAATACTCTTTCCAAATATCATAATTATATATATATATAGCATTTAAATATCCGCTTCTCTTCTAATGTAATATAATATCAATTTCTCTTCTGATATAATATAATATCAGTTTCTCTTCTAATATAACATAATATCAGTTTCTCTTCTTATTATAAAACATGTCCGTCATCTCATACTATTTTCCTTTTTCAGTATACAAATTGGAATCCATTATCAATTCTTTCTTTTAATCTTTGGGGATATCTGCTAGCGCCAGATACGTAGGACGATGATCAGTCGCCTAACCGCATCTGCTCTCTGTTTACTACTAGTAAAAGGAATGACAATCATCCCTGTAGGAAGGCCACCTGCTACATCCTCCTTCGGCAACTCTTGGGCCGTAATAAAAATTGAGTGCTGGACTGTGCAACTCCCACACAGCCTCTTACGCAAAATTTGGTGCCGGACTGTGCAACTCCCACACAGCCTCTTACGCATACTATTGCAATCCCCCATTTTCAAACCATTATTCCATTTATAAAACATCATTCCACATTTTCCATTTTCCGTTTCCATTTACATTCACATGTGTCATCACTCTTAAAGCTTATGCCATAATACTCTGATTATGACTCAGACATCTTCTCTGTATTCAATGACATCCAGTACTCTTATATATATATATATATATAATATTCCATCTACTTTAAAAAATAGTAGATAATAACAATCAAATACTATTTATTAAATCACAATATTAAAATAAAATGACAATATAAATCATATAACCCTAGATAACAACTGATACCATTCTTTCATATAACCCTAGATAACAACTAATACCATTCTTTCATATAACCCTAGATAACAACTGATACCATTCTTTCATATAACTCTTAATCATAAAGCATGTTCACTTTATGCATAATCATCTCTATATATCCATATCCATCTTTCTTTAATTCCCAAAATCAGGAAATAAATTCTTTACTAAAATAGCAACAATAGAATCACATATATATATTCCATGAAATTATTTTCTTTGAAGGTAAATAATTTTCCAAGTAGAGATAGAAAAATCTTGCCTGGATATCTAAAGCGAGTAGGTATGATCCTGAGTTCGTCTCCCGTTTCTATAGAAACGAAAGGATCACTGTTAGTATATATCCCACTTAATCACCTAATCTCTATACAATAACACCCTTGACACATATTATATGTTTAACATAGTTTTTATGCACCACAAGTTTACATGAACTTAACCATTTTTAAACTCGATCAAAGTTTTAGTGTATTCCACCTTTTCCCTTAATAACCACACTCGACTGTAAAAATTCTCAGAAAATATAAATTCCAAATTTTAAGGAAAGGTCAACTGGTAATGGTCCCCTGACCACCCCACTAAAATATCCCAAAATTTTGTAACTTTTAAAAATGTTTAAGTATGGTAATTATAGCCTCAAAGTTGATACAATTACATTTTATCGGTTCTCGAACGTCTCTCACTAAAACTGACTTTTCTCCTAAACCGTTCATCAGATTTTAACATACTTTATATCAAAACGATCTATGAACTAAGCTCTATCATCTCACGGTCACTTGGTACTCTAGACAGGGAGCTACCGTACGGAATTGGTGTCCAAAAATAGGGCATCTATTTGGTTTAACGAAATCGGGCATTATAACGGCTATATTTTCATACTTTCCAAAATTCAACTCCTCCAAATCCATCACCAAACACATATATCAACCCTACACCATGTGGTCATCATACCAACCATGGTTACAATCACAACCCACTTCCATATTCAACTTAAACCACTTACAAACACATATGTCATCATGAATAATCACTTATCATAACCTTAATCACTAAACTTTCTATAATCCATCATATATTCAAAGTAATACTAAAGGGTCTTGAGATTTATACCTTCTTGAAGCTTCAGTAACACTTAATGAGCCTTGGGATATGCTTAATCAACCTTATACTAGCTTGGATCAACTAAAGAAACCATAAAAAACAAAGTTAGTTTCTTAAAGTTACTATTCACTACTATTCACCATCAACTTCCATGATTTTATTACCTTATCAAATGATGCTTGATGGATATGAAACTTTGTGGATGTCTTAATCTATCCTCCAAGAACCTCCATGAATTATCTCTTGAGTTTTAGTGGCTTGGAGCTAGGGTTTCAAGTTTCCTATTTCTCTTTTTTTTTTCACCTTGGCCGAATGTGAGAAGAAAGAAGATGGGGAGAGATTTTTGTGTTCTTGTCAATCTTATCTTGTCTTAAATATTTTGACTTGGTATTAAGATAATTATCTACTAATCTTACTTGGTAAGTATTGGCTTAAAGTAAGTGGAAAATGATATAAGAAGTGATGTAAGATGAGGGATGTAATAAGAATTCTAGAATCTTGATTTTTTTTTCTTAATTTCCAAATATTATGCTAATGGTTATTGTAGTTACTAATATGGAATGTATCCTTGGTATGATACTAATCTTGGTTGTTTGATCTCCATACTCGTCTAATTTTGATTCGTTTCGAATATACCTCATTATCTCAATGGTTCTGAAATCATTTAACAATCCAAATTCCTTTGGTATTTCCTTAACTTATTAATCCCCTAATTTACTAATTCCTCAATATATAATTCCTTTAATATCTCCATGCTCCTTAATATCCAATAGAAGCTTATTCGAAATCT
Source organism: Saposhnikovia divaricata (assembly GCA_036435485.1). Classification (NCBI taxonomy): domain Eukaryota; kingdom Viridiplantae; phylum Streptophyta; class Magnoliopsida; order Apiales; family Apiaceae; genus Saposhnikovia; species Saposhnikovia divaricata. The sequence goes on along the minus strand of CM071600.1, from coordinate 78,676,403 downwards.
AAATTCTCAAAAATCCATATTCAGGAATTTCTGAAATCTATCGTCATTTCGAGTCACTTATTTTCTTAGTACAACACTAATATGGTTTCTGTTTACTCATTTACTATTTCAAGTATAGAGTACTTACATACCATTTCCCTAAATCCTCAAAATTCACTATTCATGTGATCACTATAGCATTGCTAAAGTTAGGGTTATTACACCCCTTCTACGATACTTTGAGACCTAACAATTGGTATCAGAGCAAGCTTCTAACATACAAGAAGTTTAAAGATCACTACCATGGGAATTAAGGATATAGGCGTGAAGATTCCAATTCTTGACAAAGATAATTACTTTCACTGGAAAGTAAAAATGCACCTTCATCTCTCAGCCATCAATGAAGGCTGTGTAGATTGCATAGAGAAAGGACCTCATGTTCCAATGAAGGCCAACTCTGGGATTGGTCAAGATGCTGGCACTGTAGCTGCTGGAAGGCCTATTCCAAAGAATCAAGCTGAGTACACAGATGAAGACTTGGAGGAGATTCACAAAGATAGGAAGACCATGAACATTTTGTTCAATGGAATCGATCAAGATATGTTTGATAATGTCATTAACTGTACCACTGCTAAGCAAGTGTGGGACATTATCCAAACCATCTGTGAAGGAACTGAGCAGGTCAGAGAGAACAAGATGCAACTCCTCATACAACAATATGAACACTTCCACCATAATTCTGGTGAAAATTTAACAGATATATTCAGTAGATTTCAGAAACTACTGAATGGCCTGAAGTTGTATGGGAGAACATATGAAGTCAAAGACTCTAACTTAAAATTTTTGAGATCTCTTCCTAAGGAATGGAAGCCAGTTACAGTTTCGTTGAGAAACTCCCAAGACTACAAAAGTTTTACACTTGAGAGACTGTATGGCATCCTAAAAACACATGAGCTTGAAATGCAGCAAGATGAGGAAGTAGAAAAGAGCCAGAAGAATAGTGGAGTTATGGCCTTAATGGCCAACAAACCAACAATCCAAGGTGGTGGAAGAATGAAGAGTGTAGAAGCGACACCAAGTTCAAAAACTTGTGAAGGTGGGGCTGAAACTAGCAAAGGTAAAAGCAAGATGATTGAAGAACCTGATGCATTAAGTGAGGATGAAGATGAAGATCTAGATGATTATTTGGCATTTCTATCAAAGACATTTTCGAAGCTAAGATTCAAGAAGAATCCAGCAGGAACCGGGCAATTCAAGAAAAGATATCAACCGAACAAGGATGTGGTTGAAAGATCAAAGATCAAATGCTATAGCTATGGAATTGTTGGTCACTTTGCCAATGAATGCAGGAAATCTCAAGCTGAGAAAGAGAAGAAGCAATTTGAAGCTGTTGATTACAAGAAGAAATATTTTGATCTTCTCAAGCAACAAGGGAGAGCATTCGTGTCAAAAGATAGTGACTAGGCTGCTGGAGGTGACTCAGATGCAGAAGAGGAGTTTGTCAATCTTGCACTCATGGCAAACGAAACTGATGAAGAGGCTAGTTCAGCAAGCAATCAGGTATACTCTACAAACCTAACTGAACTTTCCAACGATGAATGTGATAATGTTGTTAATGAAATGTCTAATGAATTGTATAACATGCATGTCACATTAAAATCGATTAACAAGGAGAACAAAAAGATTAAAGATCTTAATGCTAAGATAGGTGATAGGAATACTCTGTTAGAAACTCAACTAATTGAGTTTGAAACAATGAAGAGAGAATGCCAGGATGCTAAGAATGAGTTACTTGAGGCTCTGAAAAGAGAAGAGTGTTTAATAAAACAGTTAAAAGACGAACAAGACTTAATTGCTTAGTGGAAGGGATCAAAGGGTAAAACTGAAGAAATTTATAGTATACAAGGAGTTGATTCTTTTAACAAATTAGCAGAAGTAAAGTTAGGAGTTGATGGGGAGACTACTTCATACAGTGACTCAATAGATGTGGTATGTCCATTGAAGTTGGAACCTATCAGCAAAGCAACCTTGATTAAACTAAATAATCAATATGGACCTGTCAGCAAAAACTTTGTAGTTGGAGAGTGCAGTAAAACCAAATCTATTGAACAAGGAAAAATAGGCCATTTATCCATTAAGAAATTGAAGGATAAATTAGAAAAGACAGAACCAAAGGCTAAGGCTAAAAGGAAGAATAGAAATGCCAAAGTAGAAATTAACAAACACAGCAATTACACACCTAATAAGTATGCTCCTAGGAAAGAATGTGTAAAATGTGGTAGTGTTAATCATTTGTCTGTCAAATGTAAAACTGTTAAAAATGCTTCTGTGCCTAGTATGCCTATATCTGTGCCTATGCTTGCTATGAATGTTACACCTAACATGTTTGTCCAACCTGTTCATGCATCTAGTCAGTATGCTAACATGCCATTCATGCATAATCCATATTACAATAATTTTTACATGCCTCAGTTGCCATGGATGATGAATAACATGTATGCACAGACTATGCCAAATTATACATCTAGTTTTAATGCATGTGAGCAAGTGAAACAACCTATTTTTCAGAAACCTACACCAAGAGTTAAGGTTGATTTAACTCAATCAGAACCCCTGGGTAGTAAGGGCTTGAAAAATAAGAAAAAGGCTAACAAGGCAGGACCAAAGAAAACTTGGGTACCAAAATCAACTTGATTTTGTTTTGATGTGTGCAGGGAAATAGAAAGAATCTTTGGTATTTGGGCAGTGGTTGTTCTAGGCATATGACTGGAGATTCTACCCTGCTCACTAAGTTTGAGGAGAGAGCTGGCCCTAGCATTACCTTTGGAGACAACAACAAAGGATATACTAGAGGATATGGCTTGATTTCACAAGGGAATGTTGTCATTGAAGAAGTAGCACTGGTTGATGGACTTAAGCATAACTTGCTAAGTGTCAGTCAACTGTGTGATAAAGGCCAGAATGTCTGGTTCACATCTGAAGCTTGTGTCATTTTTAAGAAAACTGACAACAAGGTAGTGTTGATAGGAGATAGAAGAAGAAATGTGTACATTGTTGACTTCAATTCAACAAATGCAAACATGACTACATGTCTTCTCAGCAAGGCAAGTGTAGATGAAGGTTGGCTTTAGCATAAAAGACTGTCACACTTGAATTTTAAAGCAGTGAATGAGTTGGTAAAGAAGGATTTGGTTAGAGGTATTCCAAAATTGGATTACTCCAAGGATGGATTATGTGATGCATGCCATAAAGGGAAGCAGAAGAAGGCCTATTTCAAATCAAAGTCAATGTCATCAATTGATCAACCCTTGCAACTACTTCACATGGATCTCTTTGGACCAGTTAATGTGTTGTCAGTCTCAAAGAAGAAATACTGTCTTGTGATTATTGATGATTTCTCAAAATTTTCTTGGACATTCTTTCTGCACTCTAAGGATGATGCGGGTGAAGTCATTATAAATCACATCAAGATAGTCAACAACAATCCTTTACTCAAAATAAGGAGAATCAGAAGTGACAATGGAACTGAGTTCAAGAATTCTGCAATAAGAGAGTTTTGTGAAGAAGAAGGAATTATCCAAGAATTCTCTGCACCAAGAACTCCTCAACAAAATTGTGTAGTGGAAAGAAAGAACAGAACTTTAATTGAAGCTGTAAGAACAATGCTTGAAGAGTCTAAGCTACCAACATACTTCTGGGCAGAAGCTATAAACACTGCATGCTACACTCAGAATATTTCTTTGGTCAATCAAGCAAAAGGCATGACACCTTATCAACTTTTCAAAGGCAAGAAACCAATAATCAACTTTCTGCATGTCTTTGGATGCAAATGCATTGTACTGAAAAATCATGGTGAACATCTTGGAAAATTTGATTCAAAGGCAGATGAAACTATCTTTGTTGGATACTCAGCTGAAAAATCCTACAGAGTCTACAACCTAAGACTAAACATTGTAATGGAGTCCATACATGTTGTCTTTGATGACAAGAAAATATCTGGTCTAGTAGATGATGGTTTTCATGAGTCTCTCTCATTTGAGAATGAGAGAAGTGGTGAAGAAAGTGAAGATGATGATGAAGAATGGAGATCAAATGGTGTGATAAACAGACAAGGATCATCAGTTGAAGTGCAGAATGAACCACTTGTTGAAGAGCAACTTACACCATTAGTTGGAAATCAATTTGAAGCATCTGTTGATGAATCTGCAAGAATTCCATCAATCTCGAGGGCCATACACTCAGGGGGAGTTTCTCACAGTCAAAACTCAACAACAAACCACAATGATCAACACAGAGAAAATGAAGCCACTTCATCAAGGTCAAACTTACCACCACAAAGAAAGTGGACCAGGGATCATCCATTTGAGCTTATCATTGGAGATCCTAATGCAAAGGTCCAAACCAGAAGAGCAACTCAAGAAGAATGCTTATATAGCAGTTTTCTATCCAAAGAGGAACCTAAGAAAGTTGAACATGCTCTTCTGGATCCAGACTGGGTTTTAACAATGCAAGAAGAGTTAAACCAGTTTGAAAGAAATGAAGTATGGAAACTTGTACCCAAACCTAAAGACAAATCAGTGATTGGCACTAAGTGGGTATTCAAGAACAAGATGGATGAGAATGGCATAGTCACAAGGAATAAAGCTAGATTAGTTGCTAAAGGCTACTGTCAAGAGGAAGGAATTGATTTTAAAGAAACCTTTGCTCTAGTGGCAAGGTTAGAAGCAATAGGGATCTTCCTGGCCTATGCAGCGCATGCCAATTTCAAAGTCTATGAAATGGATGTTAAGAGTGCATTTCTGAATGATATTCTGGAGGAGGAGGTGTATGTTAGTCAACCACCTGGTTTTGAAGATCCAGACTTTCTAGAATATGTGTTCTTTCTACTCAAAGCACTCTATGGCCTGAAGCAAGCACCTAGAGCCTGGTATGACACACTCTCACAGTTCCTTATAGAGAATCACTTCATTTGAGGTACTATTGATAAAACTCTCTTTTATAGAAATGTCAATGGTTCTATGATACTTGTCCAAATATATGTAGATGATATAATATTTGGGTCTACAGATGAGAAACTTTGCAAGAGGTTTGCCAAACTCATGCAAAGTAGATATGAAATGAGTATGATGGGTGAATTAACTTATTTTCTTGGTTTACAAGTTAAACAAGTGAATGAGGGAATTTTTATAAGTCAAACAAAATACGTTTATGATTTTTTAAAAAGGTTTGATTTAGCAGATTGCTCTTCTGCAAAAACACCCATGGCCACTGCCACTAAGCTTGAACTGAATACTAAGGAAAAGAAGGTGGACATGATAAGCTATAGGGGCATGGTTGGATCTCTTTTATACTTAACAGCTAGTAGACCTGATATTATGTTTGCTACATGTTTATGTGCTAGATTTCAAGCTGATTCTAGGGAATCTCACTTAGTAGCTATTAAAAGGATTTTCAGATATCTCAAGGGAACACCAAACCTTGGCATTTGGTACCCTAGAGATTCTGGTTTTGATCTAATTGGTTACTCAGATGCAGATTATGCAGGTTGCAAAATGGATAGAAAAAGTATTACAGGTACCTGTCAATTCTTGGGAAACAAGCTGGTGTCATGGTTCAGTAAGAAGCAGAACTCAGTATCTACCTCAACTACAGAGGCTGAATACATAGCAGCTGGGAGTTGTTGTTCACAGATTCTATGGATGAGAAATCAACTACTTGACTATGGAGTTAAAGTTGAGAAGATCCCAATTTTCTGTGATAACACTAGTGCAATTGCAATATCACAGAATCCAGTGCAGCATTCTAGAACCAATCACATAGACATCAGATACCATTTCATCAGGGAGCATGTGATGAAAGGCACTGTGGAACTGCATTTTGTTCCTAGTGAAAAATAGTTGGCAGATATTTTTACTAAAGCTTTGGATGAAGCAACCTTTTCAAGGTTGGTAGTGAGCTTGGTATGTTAAATTTCACATGATCTTTTAAAATGTCTGTTCAATTTGCTTGCAGCCAGTGAATTTCATTCTCTTGATTTTGTTTGTTTTATTTGCTTATCTGCATGATTATTCTGGAGATATCATTGTAGCATAATTAAATAAATATTTTATTGACATATATCAATTAATGATATTTTGTTAATTTTATGTCTATTTAATTATGAGTTTATCTGATTATTGTGGATTAATTCTTGATTTACTGCGTGATTATTTTTAAATCCATAATAATTAGAAGTATTAAATATGTGTATGTGTGTATAGGCTGATACGTTTCGGTGATAAGATGTTTTTCGGCTGACAGGTTTCAGTGATAAGATGTTTTTCGGCTAATTAGGTTGTTAGGTGAGAAATTATTGAACGGTGTTATTTTTTCAACATAACTTGTCACTATCACACCTAACCCACTAAACCTTGAAACCTTATAAATGATGAGTTTCTGTTTGCGTTTAACATCATCATTTTTCAGATATACAGAGCATATACACACGATTGCTGAATATTTCGAGCTTTGATCGGAAAGATCTCTCAAATCTAGCTGGTGGTTTTTAGATCGGATTTCATATTCTTGCTTTATACAACATCCTTTATAAAAACTAACCCTTGTTTTTGAATTTCCTCAAAGTTTTGAAAATGGCATTGCAGGAAGCTTTTTAATTGCTAAAGTTAATCCTATTTCCATTCAGCAAATCGAAATCATTCTGGATGAGCAATTTCGGGCTTGGACACAATTTCTAAATGAACATTCATTAATTCGCTATGCTTTAGTTACACCAGTGCAGCTTAACCATGATGCATTGCGTGAACTATATTGTAGTGCGGTTAACACTTCTGGATAGGACGGGTGTGCAATCACATATCGACTGTTTGGTAGGTCGATTAGGGTCACTGAACGAGATGTTAATCGAATTCTTCATTTTCCTATGGAAAATCTTGTTTCTGATCCTACACCTGAACAGATTGAAATGCTTTTTCGTTTTATAAGGTACCAAGATGGAAATTTCAATATTGGTAATCTTTCTAGAACATTTCTAACCCAGTACTAGAATTTCTTCTTTTACACTCTTAACCATGTTTTTTCCTCAGATAGAACAAATCAAGATAGAATACCTGAATTTATTCAAAAATTAGGGTATGCGGTCGCCAATAATTTGAGGATTAATTTTGGAAAAATAGTGCTTTGTCAAATCATTTTAAAGATGAAACACTTGGGAAGAAGAGATGTTCGAACTCAAAATGTCAAATGTCTATATCCAAGGTTTCTACAGCTAATATTAAATGATTTTTTGAATGATGAAGACAGGGTACGCTTGGAAAATGGTCGAAAGGTGGAATGTTCTTACATGAAGACGAATGTAATTAATTACATAAGCAAAAAGAACTATACGGATGTGCCTACAGTCCTAACTGAATATCTAAAGACTGTCCCACTTCCGTTGTTACCAAGACCAGTGAGAGCAGGTATACGACAAGGTAATATTTCAATCCCTGCTATTCCAACCTCTATATTCCCTGCAGTGTCACAGGAAATACAGTTTCTACAGCCCCTAGTGGCCATCTTACCCGACCAAGAGCAGGAAATCCCACCGACTCTAACACAGGTCGAAGAGCCCATTCTACAAATGCAAACACAAACACAACAAACTCCTACACCTCAATTGTCACTTAAACGACCATCCATCAACACTTTTGAGGGAGATAGTGCCTCAGCAGCACCACATAAGGAGTTAGTTACATCAGCCGCTCTACCTCATTCTAAACGGAGTAAACCCAATGAACCTGAGGTAACGGAAACTGTTATTGAAACAATTCTTCCTTATCCAATGAGTGAAAATGTAAATGAGGTTGAATTGACGGGAGCAACTATCTTGAGTTCCATTTCACGGAACATAAGAGTGGTTGATGATCTTTCTTAAGATCAAATGCCTTCACAGGCATCCGAGAGTACAACAAGGTATTCGACAAGGTAATATTTCAATCCCTGCTATTCCAACCTCTGTATTCCCTGCAGTGTCACAGGAAATACAGTTTCTACAGCCCCTAGTGGCCATCTTACCCGACCAAGAGTAGGAAATCCCACCGACTCTAACACAGGTCGAAGAGCCCATTCTACAAATGCAAACACAAACACAACAAACTCCTACACCTCAATTGTCAATTAAACGACCATCCATCAACACTTTTGAGGGAGATAGTGCCTCAGCAGCACCACATAAGGAGTTAGTTACATCAGCCGCTCTACCTCATTCTAATCCGAGGTGGAGTTACCTACCTCAATAACTACTGGTGAATCTTCCATTTTACGGAAAGATCCATCGGTAGGTGGTTCTTTTATGAACCAAGTGTCTTCACAGACATACGAGGGAAACTTAGATTTTGTACCATTTAATCGATTCAAGTTTAACCTCCCAGAGGGAAAATCTCTGGATCTCTTTCGAGATTTACCACTCTTTACCAGTGGTCGGTAACTCGCTTCACGCGAGGACGGAAGCTCACGAACTTTCATTGCACCATATATGACCTCTGAAAAAGGGGCTAGGATGATTTCATTTGCAGGTACACATCTCGATGGAAGATCTGGAAGAGAGTTGAGGGAAACACAAACAGAACATGTAAGTGTAACCCAAACCACTAAACCGAGTGAATATAGAGTGTTGAGTGAAACACCTACAGAACGTACGAGTGAGCAACCTACTCAACCACATGCACCTGTAACCAGAGAGGAATACAACAGACTCCTTACACGGGTCCAAACAATGGAGAAAGAGTTTCCAAATATCTGTAAGTCTATTGCAGAAATCAAAAATTTGCAACTTATTCAACATGATGTATTCCACGTTCAATTGAATACCATGGCAACCCAGTTAAATGATGCAATCAACTCCTTGGTAAAGCCATCTTCGTCTAATTTACCAACTCCACATCCTACTACTCTGGAAGATAACCCAACTGAGGGGGAGAAGTTGGATGATCAAGAAAAATCTACTAGGCGTAAGGGCAAAGAAAAGGTTGTTGACACGGAATTAACTTTATTTTGGGAAAGAAAAAGTTAATGGGAGTATTAGTGCTATGTGGAAAGAAAGCAAGGCAAACTTGAAGATATGTTCAATCTAGAGGTACAATTAACTTGCACTTGGTTAATTTTAGAAATATGGAAAATGTATATATATGATCCAGAATGCACTTTAATATTATTTATCTTTGTATTTTATTTTGTTGTATCAGCTAAGTTATCCTCTAGGAATTTGCTTGTCAAACCCTAACAATCAAATAGGGGGAGATTGTAAAGCATAATGTAATGTAATATGTAATAGAGACATATATAACTCAACTAGGATAAAAGATAAATAATATTAACTCTATGCAGGGATCGTGAAATTTGAAAACAGGCATCAACAAGGATCAAGTCGCTGAAAGAAGTTCATTAACATGATCAAGCCTCAGTGACAAAATAAGATGTACAGATGATTCAGTTGAAGGGCCAAAAGATTCCAGTGATAAAGTTTTTATGGTTGCACAATTCTTAGTAGTGTTCTTAAAGACATGATACGAAGACCACGAGTGAATGTTATTAGTCTGTGAACCAGACCAGTTGCACTAGGCATCAACACCTCACAAAGGAATCGAAGTATCTAACTTAGAAAAACTGTTAAGAGGTATGATTGAGTTTAGAGCAGTGTTGATATCCTCTAGTTAGTTGGAAGCTGAATATTAAAGGATGTCAAATTAAGAGGAAAATGAATAGTATTCGAAATTACTATTCATATGAAAAGTAACCAAAAGTTTCAAACAACAAAAGCAGGTGGATGAAAAGCAGGTGGGTCAATCGGCTCATTTTGAAGATCAGAAAAGAAGAAAGCAGGCGGCAGATGTTCGTCATCCGTTACGTAATATTAGCTGCATAGTGATTTTCTAGAATCTATAAATAGGCCTGTTGTATTTCATTTCAAAATACACCTTAACACCCAACTCTCTCTTCTCTCTCTTATATCTTCTCTGTGTAAGCTGCTAGACAGTCCATCTAGTAGGAAAGTCGGCTTAGCCCGCTTTCAGGAAGTGTCGGGTAGATGGTCCTCGTGCCTAAACTATCCTTAGGAGTGTTCTGTTTTGAAGCTAATCCATTGGATTAGAAGTTGTAACACCCCTTCGAGTTTATTATCAATAAAGATATATTCTCGGAATAATTTTTTAGTTTTGGTAGTATCGTATTCAACCCCCCTTCTACGATACTTCGGGACCTAACAAATACATAAAGACATCGGTTTTAAAACGAGCGATGTCCTAAAGACTTTTTACATCGGTGGCATTACTGACTGATATTAAATCGGTGATGTCTATTACACTGTTTTTAGTAGTATAAATAGATTAATCGAAAATCAAAAACCTAACTTTTTATGTTTTTTATTATTCATTAAATAAAATAATCGAGTACCGACAATCAAAAACTGAAAACTTAAACGTTAAATGGTTCAATTTTATATATTTTATTAACGACTGGAATATACATTGTGATTTTTTTGGGTATATAACATAATTGGTACTTTTAGTTGTGTTTATATAATATAATATATTTTAAATTACAAGTAACCGTGTTTTTATTAGAAAATATTAATGATAGGAAGATATAATAATTGATATTTTCTGGTGTGTTTATAAATTATAATATCTTTTATTTAAAAGGTATCATGTTTTAATCAGAAAAGACAATCGGCTAGCTACTATTAATTATATTTGTTGTGCCCAAAATTACCATGCGCTGAATTTAGGCCCATTAAGCCATAGGGTCCAATCCATACAAGTAAGAAGATAGATTTAGTACGAGCCATGAAGATCATATGTGAAGGAATGAGCATCAGACAGAGAAATGATTAAGAAACCATGGATATCAGGAGGTTCCCGAAGAACTGGAAGCTGAGCAGATTACAAATGGACTAGGTTCCTCCTCGAAGAAGAGTTCGAGTTAGCATAGCAACAGTGTAACATCCCCAGATCCGGGGTCAGGGATCGGGTCGTCACGGTCTCATAATTTATACATAATACTTGACTTGAGTCTAAAATCAATAAGTAGCATGCTGTGACCCCACAATAATATCCACTCACACACACACCGTTATAGTCCCAGAGATGAAAGTGAAATAAGTCTTACATAAAGGGGTTTACGAATAAAAGTTATTACAAGCCAAAAGGATAACTTCATAAGTTTAAAAGTTTTGCCGTTGATTACATTAATTATACATATAGTTAAACAGGAAACAAAAGTTGTCTATCTATGCTACCTCGGCAATGGCGGCTAGCATCTCAGCGGGGAGTCCGGTGGGTCGGGTAACCCGCTTGCGCCGAGTGCGCCTGACGCGAGCCATCTGTCCTAGCTGTTGTTGTGACATAATAAATAAGCAAGGGTGAGCAATAGCCCACCAACAACAATATAACTGAACAGTGATGACATATATATATATATATATATATATATATATATATATATATATATATATATATATATATATATATATATATATATGTACAGCAGTTCAAACATCTTTGTAACCATATGCCATAATAATACCAGTATAAGGTAAATGATGAAGTTCAAACTTATATATTCCAATTATGAATACTTTTCAAATACTGCCAACAATAATAATGTTGCGGAAAATAAATGAATCTGAATGATGAACTAATACTGGAGTATTCACCGCGCCCACTGTTCCAATCCTTACGATGATCAGTCACAGATTGTATAGCTCAATTTAGATTTACTACCGGTAGAAGGAAGAGCTGACGGATTTACTTGTCTACCGCCCTGTTAGATCTCCCCGGCCAACGGTTGGGCCAATGGGATGGACCGGTGCTACTCGGCCTCTTACACAACTCCAAGTTCGAAAAGAAGATCATGATTCTGAACGCAAAGTTCGTCCCCCTTTCCCCAAGTATAATACTTGTTGATAAGACTCCACAAAGTAGTCGTATCTAGTTGGAAAGGTAAATTCAACATTTTATCTCCCAAGCTGTTGCTTGTTAGAGGATACCATCTTGTTCCGATAATCTTACCCATCGAATGATGAGAGGGTACATAGATGCAATAGATAGCATTTCTAGTTGCGAGTGAAAAGAATACTTTTCGAAAGATTTATGACCGGGAAGTCATCAAGATAAATAACATTTTTCAAGTAAGGTTCTCTTATTATTTGGAAGATAGATTCCAAGGAAGAACGACATTTTGAGAACCTTTCTTGATATAATATTAATAATAATCCGACTTCGAAGAAATTTTATAATTATCGAAGGTCAACGATAATATATGAAGTCATTTCAGAGTATTAGATAAATATTCAGAGAATATTTATTGTATCAGAAATAATTACAGAAGGCTTATGACTACGAGCGAATATTTAAATCGAAGTATTTCTTAGAATACTTCTTGAATAAATAAGGAGGAAATATTTATTGAATAATTAAATATTTAAATGAATATTTAAAATAATATTCGTTCAAGTAATAATACTTGAAAGGAATCTTGAAATAATATTCGATAAATAAATAGATCATCAGATGAATATTTAAAATAATATTCGTTAATTAATTAAGAACTTAAATGAATATTCACAAAGTAATATTCATTTAATGAATAATATTCTAAATGAATATCAAAATAATATTCATTGAGTAATCCAAGCTTTAAAAGAATATTTGAAATAATATTCGATAGATGAATCGACTTTGAATGAATATTGAAAAATAATATTCATTGAATAGATAACGTTCAAATAATTATTTGAAGTAATAATCGTTAATTAAATAATCTCGTACGAATATTCAAATAATATTCGTCAACCAAATAATGGAAAATATTTACTTAAATATTTTCCTCGAATGTAATTACGATATATCAAGAAATACTGACTCCCAGTCTACATTCAATGAATACGATATATATATGTCCTTATCTAAGGGACATATCAACAACCGGCTTATACTGATTATTTAACATTTAGCTTATAAGCCGACAACAATTCAAGGAACAGGTATCACAATATATTTTGAAAGTAGACATGCATGCTATGGCATATGTAACACAAAATCAAATCATATATATATATATATATATATATATATATATATATTCACAACAATAGCCTTTAAAAAGGATTTAGAACTTGCCTGGTAATCGAGTACGAGTAGGGGTAGTGGTAGGGCGTCCCGGGTCAGCTCGGCGATCTATAAATAGTCAGAAGATTCGAGATTAATCGCTTAACACTTTTAAAAAGGTTAAGTATCAACTTAAGTCGAAACATATTTTCGAATTATCTCGTTATACCCCTTTTTGTGTAACTCTTTTTATTACCGATACGATCCGAAATTTGTTCGTCATTAAGACATGTCATCATACTCACACTTAGTATATACTTAAGTCGTATAAGTTCCAAAGTCGATCGATTACGAACCAAGATTATATCTCCAGTTTTATCGCTCGTTTTCTAAGTTATAACCAAAGTTATACTTTTAAGGGGTTCGTTCGCGTTTAACCTTGATTCAAACATTTTTATAAAATCGAAAAACGATCCGATTCACATGAGGTTTTCTCTCACACCTTCCTTTTTACCTCTATTATTTAATTACCAAGATTTGCCACTGACTTACGTAATTTACGAGGGTTCAATTTCAGTTACGAATTCTCGTTTACGGCTTTGAACTACTTTTAGTATACCGGCCATAACTCCTAAACCGTAAGTCCGTTTCGCACGTTCTTTATATCAAACCGAAGCTTGGAACATTATCTATCTTATCATGGCAGATTTCGAAGCTAGGTAGTGAGTTACATCTACTGTCCAATTCGTTTTTCTTAAGGTTAACGAAATTTTGGCATTACGATGGCTATATATCGAACTTTCTAAAAATTATAACAATTCAACCAAGCCACACCGGGCATCCAAACAACTTATACACATAATAATCATCTCAACAAGTCCAGAAGATACTGATCTTAGCATCAAAATCATCATGCTTCTTAAATCCCTAAATCATTAACTAAGCTTGCTTATAACATGAACATAATCATAACTAAGCTAGATCCATCAAGAACATGCTTAAAACTCAAAGTAGATCTAGGGTTTTCAAGTATTATACCTTCCTTGGAGTATGTACTTGCCTCACAAAGCTTGGTATGGTCTTTGGATAGCCTTAACTTAGCTAGGATCAACCATGAAAACAAGAAAAACAAAGATTAGTTCTTGAAAACACTATTCATCTTCATCTTTGATGATTTATTTGAAAATGGAAGAAGATGAATTTGAAGCTGAAATTTCTAGGGGATCTAAGCTATGATATGAAGTACTCACCATAAATATTTCAAGATCAAATGATGGTTGGAAGCCTTACTTCTAGCACCTTGGCCGAAAGTTTCAAGAAAGAAAGGAAAATGGAGAGTTCTTTGTGTTTGCTTGGCTGTTTTATGATAATAATGCATAAAGTGATCTTTTTCTAGATAATATCTCATCTTGGTGTGTTAGTGGAGTGTGATGTAATGGATGAGGCATTTGGCAAGACATGTGTTATGTTTTGAATGGTTATAAGCTAACTTAGTGTTTGCTTTTTCTAAGTACTTGTTCAAGCCTTAATGGTTCTAGTTTCTTGCTAACTAGTTGGTTTCTAGATATTTTCCTTACTTGCACATGCATGCATCTAGCTTTCTATGCTTGATTCCTTCTTCGTTTACTGCTTAATTCGCTAATCGTTCGGTGGAATAACTCAAAGATTTCTAGTTAGGGTTTTACCGGAAACCTCCTTAATATTTCTATAATCATTAACACTTCTTTTCTATAATCTTGGATTCCAACTTTCTCGAATCTTTTTAAATAAATCTATAAATCATTCCGTATCTTGGGAATCTCGGAGAAAATAAAAGTGCCATTTTTCAGAATCCGACAGCTTTTACATACACTCTTTTTCTTTCCGGGTTAATAATACGAGCTCAGAATTTCGTTCCGGGTACTTCTATATAGCGTCGTCTAATAATATTCCTAATTCCACCAAAATCACTATTCATCCCTTATCCTTTACTTATCCCCTTAGGGTTGTACAATTGTCCCTGACCTCTTTTGATCATTCCTTAACCTTTTTACGGAACCACTGGATTAATCGTTACCGATCTGGATGACATGAGAATATTCTTCTGCTTGGAATTGCCATATCTTATTCCCCTAGGAGATAGATTATTCTTACCTAAGTTGTCAATCATTAGCATTCTTCAAGACATATAAACATTTAAATCGAATTCCATTCATTCATTCAGAAGATCAACTATTACATCATAGCCGTAACCACTATTCATTCTTACATCATTAAATAAATAAAAGTTTTAATTCTACCCAAAATCCGGGTTCTTACAAACAGCCAAAGAGAGAGCCAAGAAGCATGTGAAGATATCAGGAAGCTTTCCAGCCTAACAAGTTTGTTATTTGTGCAGGTACAGACGCATATACAGAGGTTCCTGATCAATAGGTCCCGAAATAAGGAGGTTCCTGAGAAACATGCTCCTGAGATATAGGTTCCTGAGCACCAGGTTCCTAAGAGCAACCGACAGAAAGATCTAGAAGCTATCTAGATCAGATATAGACTTATTATTGAAGTGTACTTCTAGGACGCATTTGATCCTAGATTGCCTCTAATAGACATGAGAATTATAGTAGGGTACGAACTTTAGTTCTACTCTGCTTAACCAACCAGTTCGTGGTAAAATCTAAAGGAACCTGAGTCCAACACGAACTAGACAATCGAATACAGCTGGTCAAGCAGAATCAGCTTAGCATTAGAACTACGTGAGCTTGATTCTTATATAAAGAATATGTAGGCACCTTGAGGGTAAGACGAATTTATCTCTCTAATTCTCTCTAAAGGCGGCTGAGATTATTGGAGACACCCTCGAGCTCAGCTCATCCCCACAAACACAACCCAGATCTTCCATTGAACAATTGATCGTTAGCCTTTACAACTCACCAAAAACCTCTCAAAAGTTGTTACGAAATCCACTCATCAACATTGGTGCTAGAAGGAGGGGAGTTAACATCTTAAGAGTGGAAAGATGGCAGGCAGCTCAGATAGCGAAGCAACCTGTTCCGTGGAGAAAACACCCAATGACGACGAATATGCTCATCAGGTGAAAAAGG
This sequence comes from Saposhnikovia divaricata, assembly GCA_036435485.1. Taxonomy (NCBI): domain Eukaryota; kingdom Viridiplantae; phylum Streptophyta; class Magnoliopsida; order Apiales; family Apiaceae; genus Saposhnikovia; species Saposhnikovia divaricata. The sequence continues at coordinate 78,660,265 of CM071600.1, read as the reverse complement.
TCACCTCATCAGATATACTTGAAGTCTTAAAATCTTTTGGAGTAAGATTGTCAACTTTGGAACAGGCATCAAGTAGGAGGAAAAAGAAAGCCAATAAGGTAAAAAATCGAAGGTTACCCCGAAGTAGTTGGATGAACTCGAGGAGGAAGCCGAAGAGGAGGAGGAAGAACCAAAACAGGATGATGATAATGAAGAACAAGAGAATCCTTAGAAGAATAAAACTCCTACCAAGAAGGTACAGTCCCAGGTTTATACGGAGTCCAAGGGAAAGAAGAAGGTTAAAGTAGGAGGTTCCTCTCATAAAAAGAAGAGAGATAAGGAGCCATCTGTTGAGATAATTGAAGATGATGAAACAGATTCAGAGGAAACTACTTATGAGTCTAGTACTGCAAAGTCACAAGAAGATGGAGGAACGAGAAAAAGATGAAAACAGAAGCTATTGGAGAGGTGACCGTTGAGGATGTTAAGAAGATATTGGCTATACTCAAGGATGAGAAGCATCTTACAACTAAACCTATAGCTTCTTCTCCTTTTACGAAGAAGGTTCGGAAGTCAGCTTTACCCAGATCCTATAGGCCCTCGAATTTCTTAAAGTTCGATGGAACCACTGATCCCATTGAGTACTTGGGTCGTTTCGATACGGAGATGGATGTTTATTTGGTGAAGGAAGCCACAAGATGTAGGTTGTTGGCAACAACTTTGCAGGGTGGTGCTCATCAATGGTTTAAAAGGATACCTACTGATTCTATTTGTTCCTGGGAGAGTATGGGAAGGTTTTTTATTACTCAATTTAGGGCATCTATCGCATTTTCACCTCATACCAATACATTGGCCAACATCAAGCAGAGACCTAATAAGAGGTTGACAGAGTATTTCAAAAGGTTTAATGCAGAGGTTCCCAAGGTCAGGAAAGCATCTGAGGAAACTTTGAAGAACTTCTTAATTGCTGGTGTCAGGGGAGGTTCAGATTTCTGGAAAGCATTGCAAGGGAAGGAACCTGAGATGTTGGCAGACTTTTATGCTCAGGTAGAATCTTTTCATCTTGTGGAGGAATCTTTAGCTAATTTGAAGAAAGATCCAGAGTTTGAGAAGCAAGGTGGATGGTCAGGAAACAAGAGAGCAAGGCCCAGAAGTCCTAATAACCGAGACAATAGAAAGGTGGTCAGTCGCACATCTCAGGTGAAGCCGGAAGCTGAACCTATCAATCCCACTAGACCTGCCATGAATCAAGTTCCACCACCAGCTTCCTATAATCGATGAGAAAGGCCTGTGTATGAAACTTTCACCCCTCTAGTAGCTCCAATTGATCACATATATGTAGTAAATGAGAAGTCTCCATGGTTTAAGAAGCCTTTCAAGAATGGTCCTCCAGGGAATAAGAATGAGCATCCATACTGTGATTTTCATGACAACAATGGGCATAATAATGTAGCCATCTAAGGGATTTAATTGAAACTCTAATCAGGCAAGGGCAGCTAACAGAATTGGTAGCTCCGGAAGGAAAGAAGTATAGAGAAGAGAAGACTTAGAAGGCAACAGAACCTGTGTTAATGGAGGGACCACCTAAGGCTGGGTGTATACGTACTATTATTGGAGGTCCCTACATTAGAGGAAACAACAAAAACGCCATGGAAAGGTATACTCGTGAAGCTAAGGAGCGTCATTTGACTAATGTTTGCAATCTATCGCAGAGGTCTCCCAAATTGTTTGAAGGGGAAGATGCATATACCACCTTCACAGAGGAGGATGCTTCCTGGGTACACCACCCACATAATGATGCTTTGGTAATCGAGGCAGGAATTGGGTCTTATGAGGTTCATAGAGTGTTAGTGGATAATGGAAGCCCTGTGAATTTGTTGTCCTACTCAGCTATCAAGAAGATGCATTTTCTGGATAGGGATCTAACTTCAACAAAGGACACCTTGTATGGCTTCACCAACAACCAGATTCCCATCAACGGAAAGATTCGTTTACCAGTGACTTTAGGTGATAAACCATGCTGCATTACACAGTTAGCCGAATTCATTGTTATAGAGGACAATATGAACTATAATGCTATCCTTGGGAGGCCAATCTTAAAGGAGATGAGGGTAGTTACCTCAATTTATCATCTTACTATGAAGTTTCCAACACCAAGTGGTATCGGTATAGTTCGAGGATGCCAATATGAGTCTAGAGAATGCTATACTAAAGCTTTGCAGCATGCTGCTAAAGCTGCTAAGCTTCATGAGCCAATGGATGAGGTTCCTCATGACTTTCCAGGGAAGAATCCAGATGACATAACAGTTGATTTACGAAGTCCACCATTAGAGGGCTTTGTGTCAGCTTCTTGTAGAGAAGTAAGAATTGAGGAAATCATAGAAGAGGAACCTCATGCTAAGATTCCAGTTTTTCAGAGACCAGATACCCCTTACCCCCTATGGACAAGGATGGTGATGTGTGTATGGCAGAAAAATTGGATGATGAAAAGTCTCGAAAAATGAAGTATAGTGGAAGCAGTGAGGATAGTCAGCCAGCATCTAAGAGAAGGAATGTCATGCATGAAGCATATGTACCACCTACTATTGAGGAACCCCAAGAAGAGTCAGCAGGTGAGATGGATATAGATTTAGATCCTCGAATGCTAGAAATAGTGGTTAAGGCTGGACCAGCTGGTGAGACATTGGATGTAAAGATAAATGACAAGGATGTTACAAAAGTGTTGAAGATTGAAGCACAACTTGAACCAGCTTTGAAGGAATCTCTTATTTATTTTCTGAACAAAACCCTGGATGTATTTGCATGGTGCCACACAGATATGGAAGGAATAGATCCAAAGGTCATGTGTCACAAATTGAACATCGATCCAGAGAAGAAAGGTATAAGACAGAAATGAAGACCAATTAGTGGAGAGAGAGAACAAGCATTGAAGGAGGAGGTAGATAGGTTGCTGAATGCAGGTTTGGTCAAAGAATCTTTCTATCCTGTATGGTTAGCAAATCTTGTCTTGGTGAAGAAACCTAATGGAAAATGGAGGACCTGTGTGGAATTCACAGACCTCAACAAAGCATGCCCAAAGGATAGCTTCCCACTGCCACGAATTGATCAGCTAGTGGATGCAACAGCTGGACATGCTCTACTCAGCTTTATGGATGCATATTCAGGTTATAATCAGATCCCTATGTATGAACCTGATCAGGAACATACTTCTTTTATTACGGTTAGAGGTCTTTATTGCTATGTATGCATGCCATTTGGATTGATTAATGCTGGAGCCACATATCAATGGCTAGTAAACATGATGTTTAAAGAGCAAATTGGTAATACCATGGAGGTATATGTGGATGATATGCTAGTTAATTCTAAAGAAGCTACTGATCATGTAAAGCACTTGGAAGAGATGTTTGGAATCTTACGAAAGTACAGAATGAAGCTAAATCTCCAGAAGTGTGTATTTGGAGTAGAATCAGGGAAGTTTCTAGGGTTCATGGTGAATCATAGAGGTATAGAGGCCAATCCGGCCAAGATTAAAGCGTTGATTGATATGAATTCACCAAGGACTGTGAGAGAGGTTCAGTCCCTTACTGGAAGAGTTACAGCTTTGAACAGATTCATTTAGAGGTCTACAGATAAGTGTCAAGAGTTCTTTAAAGCAATAAAGAAAGGAAGTAAGTTCGAATAGACAGAAGAATGTGAGATAGCCTTTAGAAAGCTAAAGGGGCATTTAGGAAGCCCTCCGCTGTTAGCAAAACCAATAGACGGAGAGACATTGATACTTTACCTAGCCATATCCGAGTATTCTATCAGTGTAGTCTTAGTTCGAGAAGAAGATGGTCAGCAAAGCCCAATCTACTATGTCAGTAAGAGATTGCTTGATGTAGAAACAAGGTATACAAGAATGGAGAAACTGGTTTTGCTTTGATTCTAGCTTCCAGGAAGCTACGACCTTATTTTCAGGCTCACAAGATATAAGTGAGGACCTCATTTCTACTTAGACAAGTGATGCACAGGCCAGAAACTTTAGGCAGAATGTTGAAATGGGCTTTAGCAGACTTTTTAATTGAGTTTCCACCTCATGTGGAGGTTACTGGTCAGGAGGAACCAAGAGAGTTGATGAAAGATCAGATAGAAGATGATAATTGTGTACTGTGGTGGACACTGTATGTGGATGGAACTGCTAATAGCAATGGAGATGGAGCAGGAATAGAACTAGTTAGCCCAGAAGGACACAGACTTTATAGTTCGATTCATTTTGCTTTTAGAGCTACTAACAACGATGCAGAGTATGAGGCGTTGATTGCAGGTCTCAAGCTAGCTTTGGAGATGAAAGTGGAGAATATTAGAATGTTCAGCGACTCGATGTTAGTAGTTTGGCAGATTCGTGGTGGTTTCCAGATGAGAGGTCCACGAACAGACTTGTATTTGAGGTACTCTCAGGAGTTTCTTGCAAAGTTCAGAGAAGTGAAGTTAGATTAGATACCACGAGGAAAGAATACCAATGCAGATGCATTAGCTAAATTGGGCTCGTAGAGGGAGTCAACGCTGTTGGGCGTAATTCCACTCCAGATTCAGGAACAGCCTAGTGTTTTCAGAGAGGAGGTTATGGACATAGAATTCCCTGTCGAAGATTCATGGATAACTCCAATCTATAGTTACTTGGCTACAGGAGAGGTACCTCCTAATCAGAATGAAGCTCAGAAGCTGAAGTATCATCCTTCCAAGTATGTGATTTATGATGGAATCTTATACAAGTGAGGATTCAATCAACCTTTGCTCAATTGTGTAGCAGGAGAACAGTGTAGATATATACTGGAAGAAATACAAGAGGGAGTATGCGGAAATCACTCAGGGGGTAATTCTTTAGCCATGAAGGTCCTTCGACAAGGATATTATTGGCCAACCATAAAAATAGATGCTCATAAGTTTGTTCAGGCATGTAGCAGTTGTCAGAAGTTTGTAAATTTTGATAGCTGGCCTGTAGCACCTATCAAGCAGATTGTCAACCCTTGGCCATTTGCCGTTTGGGGGATAGACCTCATTGGAGAGCTCCAAAAAGGAAAGGGAGGAGTAAAGTATGCAGTAGTTGCAGTTGATTACTTCATAAAGTGGGCAGAAGTAGAACCACTTGCTATGATCATAGCCTCCAAACTAACTGAATTTATTTTTCGAGCTATTGTTTGCAGGTTTGGTATTCCCAGAAGCTGATTTCTGATAATGGGAAGCAGTTTGATAGTAAAGAGCTTAAAGGATTGTGTGAACAGTTTGGAATTCAGAAAGCATTCTCAGCAGTGTATTATCCACAGAGCAATGGACAGACTGAAGCTGTAAGCAAGATTATCAAGCACACTTTGAAGACCAGGCTTGAAGAGAGGAAAGGAAGCTGGCTAGAGGAGCTTCCTGGAGTTTTGTGGTCGTATAACACCACCCCTAGAACTACAACTGGTGAGTCTCCTTTTACCCTCACTTATGGTTGTGAAGCTATGGTACTTGTAGAAGTTGGCACAGGTTCCTTGAGAAAAAAGCATTATGACCCCGAGAATAATGAGGTCAATCACAGACTTTACCTAGACATGGTTGAAGAGTTGAGAGCCGATTCTCAGATGAAGTTAGCAGCTTATCAGCAAAGAGTTCGAAGGTACTACAACAGAAAGGTGAAAGCAAGACATTTTAAAGTTGGAGACCTAGTTTTGAGAAAAGTCATGCCTAATACCAAGGTTCTCACACATGGAGCCTTTGGAGCGAATTGGGAAGGCCCTTACCAGATAAAGTCAGCCATTTGAGAGGGAACTTACTACTTGATGGATATGGATGGGAATCTCATTCTGAGAGCTTGGAATGCAGAACATCTCAAGAAGTATTATCAGTAAATCTCTTTTACTATGTTTTTCTTAGGAAAAGTAAGGCTCTTTCAGCCAAAGAATAAAGGCAGCTTATTAGTTGTAGCTGACCAAAATTGTTGTTTTTAGTATTTGATTGTGCATGTACTCGGGGGGTACCTGATGTGAACCTCCCTATTTGCAAAACAGTTTTAGTATTGAGCATTGATAGTTCTACGTTGCATTCTTTGATTGCATTTTTGATGATTATTGCTCTATAATAGTTCTTTTACGTAATAATAATTACCCAAAAGAACTAGGGGCAGTATTCCTACTTAGACAATATTGTGCATGATTGATTAGCTATTTCACATGCCAATTTGAAACTTTTTAAGTGATTGTTTTAGTACTTGTAATATAAAACAGGAACCTGCGATCAAGGTAACCTGTAGCTTTTACAGTAGTACTTACGAAGCATGAGTATGATGTGACAAAATATGAGTATGATGTGACAAAATGCATACAGAATGTGCAGATTATGATGATTGATTAGATACAGCTTGTATTGAATAAGCATTGTGTTAAGCCTCAGGTAGCTTCCTGAGAAAGAGATAAGCCTCAGGCAGCTTTCTGAGCAAGTATTGAGAATTAAACCTCGGGCAGCTTCCTGAGCAAGTATTGTATTAAGCCTCAGGCAGCTTCCTGAGCAAGTATTGATTTAAGCCTCAGGCAGCTTCCTGAGCAAGTTTAATTTAAAAGCCTAAGCTGACTGAGCAAGACATTTTAGTTAAAAGTCTCAGATTCCTTGAGCACATGATTAATAAGCCCTGTTGATAGGCACATTAAGTCCCGAGGAAAGGCATCTTAAAGGAAATTTTATGGAGCCAAGACTGGCATACAAGAACCTGAGACTATATGTTTCACCCCTCCGTGGAGCCGCCTCTGGCACGAGAGGAATTGGGAACTTGTGTGGAACCTAGACCGGCACACTTGTTCTTAAAGAGAAGCATAATAAGCTCTCCCTCATGTGGAGCCGCCTCTGGCACATGGGAAGAAGGGACTCAGTTCCTTAGCATTTACCTTCATAAGATGTCCAGCATGACATATGAAGAAGAAGGAAATGATATGGAACCCAGAAGGCATATCACTCCTTAAGGGGGCAATAAGCTTCCCCTTTATGCAGAGCCGAGATAGGTGCATAAAGAAGAGGAATTTGTGTGGACTCCTAGAATGGTGCATAGGTTCCTAGAGACGCCTTGAAGCAAGAGGAACCAACATGGAACCTAGATTGGCATGTTGGAACCTAGATTTTTAGGATTGGAAACCAAGCAGGTGACCTTCCTAGAGTTGGCCTGTACTAAACAGGATTAGTTCACTAATATTAACTATTTTCTGTTTTTATGTTTTTTGTTTTTATTTTGCAGGAATCATATTTTTCGTGACACAAGTTATTTATGGTGAAATTGGTTTTAGTTATTCAGTGAGAGAAGTTAAGAGGATTATAAAGTAAGATATTTTAGATGATGGTTTTGGAGGCAGTACTCGAGGTATAAAGAAAGAGGTTCTGAATTAGCAAGTAAGTTGTTATGATACGGTTAAGTTCTTTGAAGTATTTATCTTGAAAAATTATAAGTGAAAGTACGAGTGTGTTCTATTTCTTACAACGGGTTAGCCCACGTAAGCTTGAATGCATAAATATGGACACTAAGTAATTTTTAAGAGGCAGTATTGTTGCCCAGTAATTAACAATTGTAGAAGGGGGTTTGAATACAATTGTATAAGATTTTCGACTTAAACAGAAATGATAACACAAGTATGAATAAATAACAGCTTTATTAACTCTGATGTAAAACTGTTACAAACTCTCTCAAGAAATCCTTATGTTCTTGAGAGCTGTTAGGTTACAAGATAACTCGTGTAAGCGATTACAATCATGTAAAACCTAAACTGTGTTTATATAACATACACAACTGCACTATCAATTACAAGATATTCTAAATCAATTACATACAACTCTGAATGCATATCTTGCATGATAGCTGCCTTCCTATAATTTAGGAACCGACATATCAATCTTCCTTGATCTCTGGACTGATGAAAATCTTCATGTAATTCTGATCAGCTCATAATCTTGATAACACCCTAATACTGACGTTGCATTACTGATGACGTCAGCATCAGTATCTGATCAGTAGTCTAGATCCTGACATAACTTGAATCAATATCTAACAATCTCCCCCAATTTGTACTTTGTGAAATAAAGCACAAATTTCTTGATTCAATGATGTCAAAAACTCAAAACAAAATATTATAAGAAATTCTCAGGCTTAGTCTCAGAAATTCTCACAAAGAAATTACTCATCTGCAAGAAACTTGATAATAATTCTTCTTTTTTACGTTCGATAATTTGAATCAGTCTTTTTTTTAGATTCCTGATTTCTTCATCTTCCTCATTAATCTGATAAATACCTGCCCTGAGATTTTGAATTGAGCTTCTTGGTAAATCTAAATCTCCCAACAGTAGATATGCAAGTTCTTTCCCACCAGGATTCAGAGATAATTGTTCTTGATAAAATATCACTTCTTTAATAGCTGAACCCCTTTGTATTTCAACTTCTTATCCTACTGTATTCAAGTACATGGGAGTATAATTACCATAATACCTTGATCCTCCATCTAAATGTCTGCATCTGATAGTACTGAGAATTATGGTACACCAGTTATTGTAAATAGCTTCTTTATCATGAATTCTTTTATTCTTGAGCAGGTAAAGAACGTATTTCAGCTCTTTTGTTGATTTGCATAACACCTCCTGAATAGTCAGCTTCTTGACACTCTTGTCTTTCATGAAATACAACAACTTTTCTACCTTCTTAGAATCAACATTGCAAGCAACAATTGCAACAGCTTCAAGTTCCCAAAGATCATCAACTGTTAGTTCATCACCAATTCTTTTCACTAGAATATGCTGATCTGTTTGAGCTATAAACACAAATACTGATTCTCTAGAACCAATACCTCCTCTTGTGTTAGGTTCTAGTCCTTTCAACTCAGATTGCATTTTAGTCCATCTTGGTGAAAGTTTATCAGACCTAGAAACTTTATCTGCAACACTCAGTGGAGGAATAAGAAGTTTTTCTTTAGCAACTTGTGGAGGTTCAGTTATCACACCACCAGATTGAAAAACATCTGGTCTAGTGTAATTTATGTCATCAATCTTCTTCCACTTGTTTCCCTTCGTTCTGGAATGAGATTCATTAGTTTCTTTCTCCTTAGCTTGCTTTGTGATATCATACCACAACTTTTTGTCAGAACAGAAAACATTTCTCAAATACCTTTCACTTTCCCTGTCAGCAACAGTTCTTTTTTTTTCCCTGATAACCTTTTGCTTCTTCAAGTTTTCTGAATCTTTCTTGATCAATATTCAAGTTCATCTCATCAACTTCCAGATTATGAGATTCAATTACAACAACAAGAATCATCACTTCAAGATCTTTCAAGATTTCAGCTTCATCAGAATGAGGAATTACAGGTTGAGTAGTTCCAGCAGCAACATTCTGTGCTCTCACAGTAGCTTTACTCTTCCTAGCTCTCAGTAGATTTTCTTCTTCAACTTCTTCAGATACATTGACAATATCTTCAGTTTCATTAAATATGTTGTCTGGAGCCATTTCAAGAAGTAGTGGAGTTTTCTTCCTTTTAATTTCCTGAGGATCTTCAGTTATCTCCTCAATTGTGATTACACTAGACCTTGTTTGTCTTGTACTTGTCCGAACAAGTTTTCATCCTCTGCCTCTGCTTCTACCTCCTCTACCTCTCCCTCTACTTGCAGTAGGAGCTTCTTTCTGTTTAGCAATTTCCTCAAGAATTCTCTGCAGAGATCAAATCCAGTGCCTCCCTAGCATGATGTTGTTGAACTTTAATATCATTGTGATATACAATTTCACTCTCACCTGACTTGGAAGTAATCTTCTTAAAGAGATGTGGAGCATCTTCTATCTCAGTAATAAACAAATCCTCATCTTCTTCAGGAATTGTTGAAAGTGATTGATTTTGACCAGGTAGTTGAGATTGTTCTTCTGTCAGAATTTAAGATTGCACCATTGTCCTTACTGTTCTCTTCCCAGATTTAGAAACATGAGTTGACTGCTTGGTTTGAGTTTGATACAAACTTCTCCTTGTTACCAAAGCAGCATCAGAGGTTCCTGGTGCATGTGACTGAGCACCACCATCATTTCCAGAAGTGTCATCATCCTTTCTTACAACTGGATTAGGTGTGCATTTTGTTTTGACTACCTTCTCCCCCTTTTTGACATCAGAAGCATCATCAGTAGGATCAGTTAACAAGGATAAGATCAATTAGAGAGAATCTTCAATATTAGTCATCCTTAAGGACAAAGTAACAACCTTATCTTCCAAGGTATCCATCCTTGTGGTGAAGGCAGTGCTTAAACGTTGAAGCTGTTTAGCAGTAGCAATCTCAGAAGAATCCTTAACAAACCGAGCATGAAACTTTTCATTATCAATCTTGACAGAGTTAATTTCATCTTTAAAACCTTTTGCCAGAATAGTAGTACTCTTCAGATGAGCTTTGAGATTAGGATCAGAAAGCTTAGTAGCTATATGACTGGAGTGAAAAAAAGCATTATTGAAATTTATATCAGCAGTAGGCTGATTCCACTCAGTATACCATTCAGATCTCCTTAGAGCTTGAATATGTTCAGGAAGAAGATGGCTATAATCTCCTTTGATCTCAACTTGAGCAGCTGTAGATTTTCCCACAGACTCCATAAACTTGCTGGATGATCCATAAGTAGATCCTAGACTTGCTTTCATGACATCATTCAGCTGAGCGGCTTCAGCATCATCATCTGAGCCATCATTAGCCTCAGGAATTCTATCATCCACATTGTCTTCAGGATTCATAACTCCTTTCAATTTTAAATCAACAGCAGATGGTACTGTTGTATCCTGAAATCTTGCATTCAGATTAGAAACAATTCCTATATCTCTCTGTTTTTCTAAAGTGATCTCATCATTTCTCACAACATCACCTAAGTTACTTTCAATAGTAACTGCTACCTCACTAGAATTTTGAAACTTTTCACTCTGTTCTACCTCTCCTTTTGCCAGTTCAGGAGACTGCCTCTCTTCACTCTTCTTTTTCTCTAATTGTTCAATCTCTTTCTCACAACAAAGGTTCTGGCTCAACAAATTCAAAGAAATAAGAGGTGGCTGAGAGGAGTGGATTGAAGTCATACAAATAGAGGTATCCCTTGTCTCAGGTCTATCTGTAATCATGCTATCAGTAGTAAAATAAATAGAGATAGAAGTGTTACCTGATGAAGTAGTAAGAGATTCCATTGGTCTTGAAGAAAGTGGTTCAATGAGCAGTGGAATATTTGGATCAGAAATATTTACATCGGGATTGACATCTGCAACTGTAGAATGACTTGCATCAGTATTTGCTACCAATGGTTCTTATGGAGTCTGAGGTTGTGAAGCTGCTTCAACACTTTGAGTCAAAGGTTCTTGTGTGCTTCCCTCAAATGCAGTGTCCTTGAGAAGTTCATTACATTCAGCAATGTGCAAATCATGAGCAGCTTTATCTGCCAGACTTTGAGCTAAGTCAAATTCAATTTCAGAAATCCTTTGAGCATTTTCAGGTAACTTCTGTGCTAATGTGATTCTGCATGCATCTTCACTTTGAGAAGATGGTTCTTGTGGGGCAGGAATGTTCTTATCTTCACCTTCCATTTGAGAAAATGGTTCTTGTGGGACTATTCCTTCAGAAATGTCTGCACCCACACTTTGAGTGAGTAGTTCTTGTGTGACTGGATCTTCAGTAGATGCTAAACTCCTTTGAAGTTCAGGTTCTTGTGGGCTAGATCCTTTCAGAGGTGAAGTAATTCTCTGTTTTTTTTGTCTTTGAAAGACCCTTGCCTCAGCCTGTCTCTTCACTAGAATTGGTGATGGTGCAAGACCAAGCTGAGCAGCAATAGCATTTGCTTCTTCCACAGACATCTCAATGATTCTTCTTTTTAGAGAAGCAGGTGCTGGAGAATCAGAAATCTCAACAGTCTTTACAGGTGAATTATCAGGAGTAGAGGTGTCAAGATTGACAGTTGTGTCAGGAACTGATGAATTGTCAGGATTGGTAAAGACTTCAGGAATGGTCTCTATATTATCATCAAGATTCTATTTTTTCGTAGGAATGAAAAATTTGCTCTTGTTGATTATCCTCCTTCTTTTCTTTGGCTTTTCAGAGACAGCCAATTCTTTAGGACAACAGCAGCAATTTCCTTTTTCTTCAACATAACTGATAATGATACTGTATCATCACCAGAATTAGAATAAGAATCCCCCTTTTGACAAAATTTCCTCTTTTCTCCTGTTTCTTTATACACTCCCATTTCAATCAAAGATTCATCAACCTTAGAAACAGGTTTCTTCAAAACCAGGACCCCTTGTTCACCCCCTTGTGACTTCTTTTGAGTGAGGGTTGGAGTGGAGAAATCCTTTGATCCTGATTGCCTTTCAGACACATCAGATCCAGCTGATTTCATAGATTTTACAACTGATGCCTTTTGTGAGACACAAGAGGTGGTTGACTGTTTGGATGAGTGTTTGGGTTGTGTGCTTTGGTCAGAAACAGAATGTGTGTTGTCCTGTCTCATAGCACCAGAAATAGGTCCAAGACCATGAGTAATTGACCAATAATGAGTAGGCTTTCTCTTTTTCAAAAGAAGCATGACCTCATTAGGAATAATAGCATTGCCTTTGAGATTGTTTACCTTATCACATTTTTCCAAATTTTTGATGTTATTCTCAGAAATTTTGAATATAGGCAACACTGTATGATTTTCAAACTCAACATTGGGGCATAAGTGTGAGAATATCAATTGAAAGAATCTAATAAAACAGACATAACCACATTTATCTATTCTTCTAGCACTTAATGCTTTTAGAATGAATGACCCATAATCAAATAAAGTTTCATGGATTAGAGAATACCCAATGTGAACTGAAGCAGAAGGTAGTGCATCAAAGTTAGAAACTTTGTTCAAGAAGCATCTACTGATGGTGTCAAAGAAGAAATTCCATTCCTTCTTTATCTTGGTTCTGAACAGATCTCCAAACTTCTTTGGTTGTCCATTATAGCCCAAACTTGTAGCATATTATAGAAGAGCAGTATCAGAAATTTTTACTGGAGACTTACCATTTAGAGATGGTAATTTGAGCGCTTCAACTACAACTTCTGGAGTTACATGATGTGTAACACCATTGAATTTAAAGGTCAAGTTTGGTTTTCCTGAAGGTTCACAGTTGCCAAAGATAGCAGTATTTCAAACCTGCATAACACACTTGAAAGAGACTTTTGCAGGTTGGGTTAAAGCATAATTAATTGGACTTGTTGCCAAGAAATCTTGAATGATATGAAAATCGTTCGACAGTTCTTGATGATCAAGAACATCAACATAATTGTTAGGAGCAAAAGTGATACCATTGATAACAACCTTATTGTTTACGAATGAAGAAGTGTCCATTATAGTTGAGACTGTGATAGAAATTGAGATTTTTGAATAGTTAGGGTTTATGTTCGCACAGAGATGGAGAGAAAAGGCAATACTGATAGTTTTGAGAATAGCGTACAATTTAGAAAACTTAATTGATTTTAGACAAGGCAAACGATTTCTCAAATACAGGTGTCAGTGTATGATTTGTGCAAACATGAGTAGTTGACTAATTGACATGAGAGGGTGGTGATAACTGCATGCGACACATTTTACAATGTGTATCCATATGTTTCTGTGAGTGAAAAACACGCACCCGTGTTTTTAATTAAGAAATACAACTGTGATAATGATGAGACATATGGCAATGATTTAATTAAAGAAATCAAATATCATAATCTAAAAATACCTTTTACCAATAAAAACCAGAATATGAATCGTTTCATGTCCTCGTTCGTCTCCCACCTCTATTTAACACAACGAGACATGTCCACTAACTCTTTAACCCTTCATTCTCTCCTGAAAATCAAAAACCCTTCACAGAAAACACCTTAATAAAAAGGTGTCTAACCTTATCATCAAAGAAAAGAAACTCCATCTTGTAGAGAAGAGAGATATCTTCAGTTATACTCGTGAAGAGTTTGATGCCTTTGACTGGGAAAGACAACTTGAGACTTTGTGGCTGCAGATGGATGCCAGTCTTGAAGAGATCGATATGGAGAGACCTGCAAAAGTGATCGACATCGATGCTGCTCTCGAAGCAACATTTGCATGGCTTTCCTCTAAGGCATCCTCATCCAACTCCACCAACCATTGTTAATAAGATGTCAGCAAAAATAACCTTATCCCTTTCGACTTCCACCCATACAAAGTGGCAAAGATATGATCTGGGATAGCTGCTCTCAATGGTGTGGTTTAGACTTCACTTTTTCTTGTGCTGTTGAATAGATTAGTAGATAGAGAAATCAAAATATGTAATATTTCCATGTAATCTCTTTCTTATTATTAATGAAAATCTTTGTTTCTCTAATCTCATTCAATTTGTTCTGCATCTTTTATGTTATTGAACTATTCTTCCAAGAATTAAAACAAAGAAGTGAACATGAGAACTAATTAAAGTAATCACATTATCAACAAGTTCATTAACAAATAACCATAAATAAATCAGGAAAAAGAACAATAAAGAGTACTTAGATTCTGAAGGTTGTACTGATAATAGTACCATCGCATCAGGATTCGATGTTTGATTAAGATATTTTCAGGATTATTCACATCGGTATAATAACCCTAGATCTAGTCCTTTCACCTATTGGCATATTTGAAGTAGGTTGAATTGAGGATTGGTGGTCTGAATGAGTAGACTCGGAAGACATCTGCAAAGAACAGACGAGGAAGGGTCAAGTTTGAAGGAACCTAAGAGAAAGACTAAGGTCTTAAAATACTTAGACAAAGAAAATGATGATACGACCGTAAACAGACAAAAAGATGACTGAGAATGGTGAAAGTTTGTGTGTGCAACATAAGGTGTGAAGAACAAATACATGTACAGACGATGAAAGCAAATGATGATAAAAGGAGACGGCCTGCAAGGTCGAAACAAGCAGAAAAATTGAAAATTAAATCAAGTATGATAAAGAATAGAGAGAAATATGTCAGAATCATACGTGGAATTGAAGGAAACGGCAACGAAGAAGATAGATTGAATGGATGACCGTCGGACTTCTTCTTCTTCTCTCTCCCAGGGTTTTAGTAAATATTTGGTAAAGGTAAAAAAAATGAGGCTGGAACCATTCGCGTGTTTATATAACCAAGGTAAATAAGAGACCACTATGTACACGTGGCAGTGAATAACTGGTGCAACATTTGAAGTGATACACGCGCAAGAGGCGTGTGAACCTTGGAAACACCCACATTAACTACGGTCTCGGTATTTGATGAGGTTAATTCAAATTTTGAATTATCCCTTAAGATATTTACAGTAAAAAATTATTATCCTCACCAGTATTTTAGAGTTATCGAAACTCGAAGAGACGTGACAAGTTGTCCAATAGCAAGCCAGATTTCGCAGGAAGCTAAATACAGACATTGAGTTAACTTTGGAAGCTACAGTTTGAAAAAGAAAATAACAGAAGAACAGGTTCCTTGGTGGGAAGGAAGCTGACCAAGGATGTACTAGCTAAAAATATTTTATGTCCTCTTTTGTTAGTCACAGAGGCATGCCTGAATACATCTAATAACAAGCCCAAGTGGTTCGTAATGCTATGCATTACCTACATGACCTCTTAACTGAGGGAACCTCTAGTTGTAGAGTTTCTACTTGTTTGTACTATGTAATAGGCATCAAATTCTATCTGTGTAACTGTACCTACTAAGTCAAGAATAAAGCTTGAAAGAAGTTCTAAGGTTCATGCCTCAAGCAAGGAAATGAAGACTGTCAAATAATCACAGTTGGGATTTGAAGAATTGAAGAAATGAAGAAATTGCCTAAGTACTAATTCGAGAAGTACATTTGTTTATTCGAGAAGTCTAGCATTCGAGAAGTCTGGAGTTCGATATCTCAGAAGACACTATTCGATATCTCTCGATATCTCATTCGATATCTCAGGGATTCGATATGTCCATTACACGGTTCGAGAACTCAAGGAGTCAACAGTTCGAGTTCTCAAAGGGTCAACAAGTCAATGCTACATTCGATATCTCAAAGACTCAATATGCTATTCGATATCTCAGGGATTCGATATGTCAAAATGCTCTATTCGATATCTCAAGGAGTCCCAGAGAAAAGAGCTATTCGAGAAGTGATTCGATATGTCAAGATAACACTATTCGAGAACTCAGAGTTATCGATCAAGTCAACTCCAGTTCTCGAATCACTCACTTAGTCACTTCTCGAATACATTCTTGAGGACAAAATACTGAAGAATTGTACAAGTCAGAAACCTGCAACAAGCCAGGATACTTTATTTGACTCTGTCCTATAAAGCATGCTGGAAAGCCTACAAAGAAGCTTGGAGAGATAAGACAAGGGACAAGGAGCTGAAGAAGTGGATCTAAACAGGCTTTTCAAAGTCAAATCTGTAGCCGTTTGGACTCTTACTAAAATGAGATAGACAGACTGGAAAGTACTTTTGTTTTACCTACCTCATTTGTAGTAAGTGGGGGTATCCATGTCTATAAGGATACAGCCTCACTTCCTTAGCTGTTAAAAAGGTGTTGAAGTTTCTCAAATACCTAGAAAATATCTCTCTGAGAAAAACGAAGCTGAGAATACTATCATTTGTATTCACAGATTGTAGCAAAATCTTAATCTAATAAGATATTAGATTAAAGTGATATTGTGTTGTGTTTGTCTTTAATTATCCGCATCTTCATATCTCACACACTCATCACTTATCTTGCTGCAAAGATTCAAGAACGAAGAAAAGTTCAAGAATCCATTCACCCCCCCCTCTGTATTCTTTTACTGTATTCAATACTCAACAAGTGGTATCAGAGCAGGCTGTTTAATCTAAACAGAAAACGATCATGAGTTCGAATACACCAAAGACTACAGGTACGGTAAAGGTCCCTAAGTTCGACAAAGAGAATTACAACCTCTGGAAAATAAAAATGCTGTTGTTCATCAAAGCTGCCAATCCTCTCTACCCTGACATTCTCAAGAATGGTCCAGTCATACCACAACAAGAAGTTGCTGAATCCACAGTGGGCGCAGTAGTCATTCCTAGATCATACGTTCCAAAAGAGCCTTCCAAATGGACGGACTCAGAGAAGGAAAAGATTGCCCTAGACAGCCACCTCATGTTGTTAATCATAGACTCCATGGATATGTCGATGTTTGCCAACATAGCATCATGCAGATCAGCCAAGGACATGTGGAATCACATCGAGGTGTTATGTGAAGGGACAGAGGAGGTAAGAGAAAATAAGAAACAGATACTGGTCACACAGTATGAGGCGTTCATGGCACAGCCCAAGGAAAGTATCACTGATATGTTTGAAAGATTTCACAAGCTGGTGACTGAGCTCCAAATGAATGGGAAGGTTTACAGCACTAAGGAATTAAATATGAAGTTTCTACTATCGTCACCAAACCATCTAGAGCAAAGGGTCATATCCCTAAGAGAAAGAGATTTGAACAAAGTCACGTATGATGTGCTCTATGGGGTTTTAAAGACACACGAGCTTGAGTTGCTTCAAAAGAGGGCTATCCAAGCTAACCAAGGCAGAATGATAAACACATCCTGTGCCTTGATTGTCAACAAATCTATTCAAGACCTGGAAGCATCTGCAAGTCAGCTGAGAATAGAAGAGATAGTAGATGATGAAGAAACTGAGGAAGTAGTGACTGAACCTGCTGATGACAAGGAAGAAGATGAGTTCTACACTCTTGAAGAGCTGGATGGCATGGAAAATACATCATATGCTTTTATGGCTAGAAAATTCCCAAACATCAGATTCAAGAGGAATCAGCCCTTCAAGCCTAGACCTCAAAATCATTCATTCAACAAGAGCAAGGCACCTATGAAAACAAACAAGAACAGATTCAAAACCAGCTATGTGGATAGGTCATCTGTAAGATGTTACAGATGCAATGACCTAGGGCATTTTGCCAGTGAATGCAAGAAGCCTAAAAAGAAGGATAAGGAGTTTCTTGAGCTTGAAGCTAAGTATGAGGCCCTTCTAAAGAAGCAGACACCAGGTAAGGCTTACATAGCTGAAGGGAAGTGTTGGGATGATTCTGACAGTGATGGGGAAGAACAAGAATTCTGCAACTATGCCTTGATGGCCAATTCCAAGGAAGAACCATCTGCATCAGACTCACAGGTACCATCTCTCACTACCATAGACATGTCTGTTTCTGAATATAAATCTTTGGTTGAACAACTATCCGTTGAAATGTTTAACATTCATACTAGTATGACTGCTGCTAATGAAGAGATTGCTAAACTGTCTACTAGGAATGAACTGTTAAATAAGAGAAATGAGGAACTAGAGCTAACTACTGTGCAAATAGAAAATATTAAACAAGAGATAGAGTATCTAAAGAACAAAGTTCTATGTGCTAGTCAAGTTGAGAAAGCTCTTAGGGATGAATTAGCTGAAAATGAATTTAAGTTGAAAACATTTAAGAATTCCTCTAGTCTATTGCAGTCTTATCATGAGAAAAATCTAGCTAGACCTAAGGCTGCCATTGGACTTGATTATGACACTCTTAAACAGAGGAAAGGCTATGCAGTCATTGAAGATGACATTGTTGTTCAAGAGGAGGTGCCTCAGGTTTTGAAAAAGACTGAGAATCCAATATTTAAAACACCAACACTTGAGATTGATGAGGATGCCTTACTCATCAAGCAAATGTTGGAGGATGAAGATGAGGCACAATCAAATGAACAACAAGCATCCTCTGAGAGTAAGAATGTCAAAACCAAAGCCAAGGAGCCAGTAGGAGGTAGACCTAGACTTGAGAAATCTGTAAATTTTGTTTCAGCTGGAAATTATGAGAGTAAGAAGAAAGTGACTAATAAGAGACCAAACAGGAATGGCAAATTAGGGATTAACAAAGATAACAACTATGCTTATGTGCCAAATGCCCCTAGGAAAGTTTGTCAAAACTGTTTTAGCTCTAATCATTTGACTCATGCTTGCAAGAAACCATCTGGTAGTGTTGCTAAACCATTCTATGATTGCTCTGTGCCTTTAAGACATAGAGACTCTCCTTTCTGTGATAAACTTGATTGTATGCCATGTAACATGAATGTGATGACTAGTTGTTTTAATTTGAGAAGACAATTCATGGAGGGCTGTATCAATCATAATGTTCACACACACTACACAAGGACAAAGTCTTCAAGTCCTCCTAAAGTTAGGAAGGTACCTCTGTCACCTAAGTCTAAGAACCCTGATTCTAAGACTCCCAACAGTGACAAGAAGACCAACATCAAGAAAACTGATAAGCATGCTGATTTTGATAAAACTGTCACTAAGTCACATGGACCCAAACTCGTTTGGGTACCAAAGGAGAAGTAATACTTTTGTGTTTGCAGGGCAAAGAAAGTAAAAAGAAGGTCATGTGGATTTTGGACAGTGGATGCTCAAATCATATGACTGGTGATATGGCCCTGCTATCACAGTATGAGGAAAAGGCTGGCCCAATGGTTGCTTTTGGAGATGACAGCATTGGCAACACACTGGGATATGGCAAGTTGGAAATTGGAAATGTCATCATTGAGAATGTAGCACTGGTCAAGGGGCTCAAGCATAATCTACTGAGTGTTGGTCAATTCACTGACAGAGGCTTCAAAGTGAACTTTGACAAAGATGAATGTTTGATCACCCACAAGAAGACTGGTGATTTTGCTCTGTCTGGAGTAAGGAAGGGAAGCCTGTTTGTAGCCAATATGGACTCTGCAAGCAAGGACACAATTTGTTGCTTCTACTCAAAAGCATCAAATGAAGATAGTTGGCTGTGGCACAAGAAGCTATCACACCTGAACTTCAAAGCCATTAATTCCCTAGTCAAAAGGGAGTTAGTGAGAGGCATTCCCACACTTGAATTCTGTCAAGAAGGAGTGTGTGAGGCGTGTCAAAAGGGAAAAATGAAAAGATCAAGCCACAAGTCAAAAACAGTGACATCTATAACCAAGCCCCTGCAGCTGATTCATATGGATTTGTTTGGGCCTGTCAATATTATGTCACTAGGAAGGAAGAAGTATGCTCTAGTGATGGTTGATGATTTTACAAGGTATACATGGGTAGAATTTCTGGCATCAAAGGATGAGGCTCCACAAGTAATCATTGAGCACATAAAGAAAGTTGACAAAGAAGCAAAGGCCATAAATGCAAGTGTGATTGCATTAAGAAGTGATAATGGGACAGAATTCAGAAATGCCATGCTTGGAGCATTCTGCAAAGAAAATGGTATTTCTCAACAATTCTCAGCTCCAAGGACCCCACAACAAAATGGAGTTGTTGAGAGAAAGAATAGGACTCTGATAGAGGCTGCTAGAACAATGCTACTTGATGCAAAGATGCCTACATGTTTTTGGGCTGAGGCTGTGAGCACTGCATGCTACATCCAAAACAGAACCCTCATCAACAAAAACACTGGAAAGACACCTTACAACTTGATGACTGGAAAGAAGCCTACTCTAAAGTATGTTCATACTTTTGGAAGCAAGTGCTTTGTGCTAAAAGATAATTCAGAATATGTTGGAAAGTTTGATGCAAAGGCATTTGAAGGAATCTTTCTTGGCTATTCTATGGAAAGAATTGCATACAAAGTTTATGTCATTTGTCAAAAGAAAGTAATGGAGAGCACAGATGTAACATTTGATGACAGCAAACTACCTGGATTAGAAGAAGCCAATGATGAAGATAAAGATCCCTTGAAGTTTGACAATCTAGATGATTCTGATGAGGAGATTGAAAGTGAATCTGAACTCATAATCCAACAAACTCAAGTGAATGAAGAACCTGTGTCAACCAACAATGAAGAAACAAGCATCCAAGATACACCTGTGAGGAGTGACAACTTCACAGGGGGAGGAAATGTAGATGATCATGATCTAAATGATGAAGCAACATCAAGGATGAGAAATCAATCTGAACATACAAGGAAATGGGATAGATCACACACTGCAGATCAGATAATTGGAAATCCAAATGCAGGAGTAAGGACAAGGAGAGCAACTATAAATGAATGTCTCTATGGCTGCTTTCTATCCCAAGTTGAGCCTAAGAAACTTGATGATGCATTGTTGGATCCTGACTGGATAATTGCTATGCAAGAGGAGCTAAATCAATTTGAAAGGAGCAAAGTATGGGAACTAGTGCCTGCACCAAAGGATAGAACCGTTGTTGGAACTAAATGGGTTCTAAGGAATAAGATGGATGAAAATGGTGTAGTCATAAGGAACAAAGCAAGGTTGGTTGCAAAAGGATACTCTCAACAGGAAGGTATTGACTATGATGAGACCTTTGCCCCTGTTGCTAGACTAGAAGCCATCAGAATTTTCTTGGCATTTGCTGCACATTCCAATTTCAAGGTCTATCAAATGGATGTCAAGAGTGCATTCCTGAATGGGGAGTTGGAAGAAGAAGTATATGTGCAACAACCACCTGGCTTTGAGGATCCACAGTTTCCCCACTTTGTCTACAGATTACTTAAAGCATTGTATGGACTCAAGCAAGCTCCTAGGGCATGGTATGACACACTATCACAATTTCTACTGGAGAATCAATTCACTAGAGGCACACTGGACAAGACACTGTTCTACAAGAAACATGATGATGATATTATCCTAGTTCAAATCTATGTGGATGATATCATATTTGGCTCTACAAATGAGAAGCTGTGTGAAAAATTCTCTAAGCTCATGCAAAGCAGATATGAGATGAGTATGATGGGAGAATTAACATTCTTTCTTGGACTGCAAGTTAGTCAAAGGAAGGATGGCATTTTTATAAGTCAAACCAAATACATTAAAGATTTACTGAAGAAATTTGATTTGGAAGAATGTTCACCTGCAAAGACACCCATGGCCACTGCCACCAAGTTAGATGATGACGCTAAGGGCAAAAAGGTAGATATCTCAATCTACAGAGGCATGGTTGGTTCTCTACTTTACCTCACTGCTAGTAGGCCAGATATCATGTTTGCTACATGCTTATGTGCAAGGTTTCAATCAAACCCAAAGGAATCACACATGATAGCAATAAAAAGGATCTTCAAATATCTGAAAGGCACACCAAACTTGGGGTTATGGTATCCTAAGGACACAGGGTTCAATCTGGTTGGTTATTCTGATGCTGATTATGCTGGATGCAGAGTGGATAGGAAAAGCACATCAGGTAGCTGCCAGTTTCTTGGACAAAGGTTAGTCTCTTGGTACAGCAAGAAACAACAATCTGT
This sequence comes from Saposhnikovia divaricata, assembly GCA_036435485.1. Taxonomy (NCBI): domain Eukaryota; kingdom Viridiplantae; phylum Streptophyta; class Magnoliopsida; order Apiales; family Apiaceae; genus Saposhnikovia; species Saposhnikovia divaricata. Next base: position 78,638,045 of record CM071600.1, on the reverse strand, counting down.
GTCAACTTCCACAGCTGAAGCTGAATACATAGCTACTGGAAGTTGCTGTGCTCAAGTGCTTTGGATTAGAAACCAACTTAGAGATTATGGACTTGTGTTGGAAAGAATTCCTATCATGTGTGACAACACAAGTGCAATCTCTATAGTTGCCAATCCTGTCAATCATTCTAGGACAAAGCACATTGACATCAGATATCATTTCATTAGAGAACATGCAACTAATGGAACCATTGAGTTGCATTATGTTTCTACAGAAAAACAACTAGCTGACATATTCACTAAGCCATTAGATGAAGCCACCTTCACTAGGCTGGTCAGTGAGATTGGAATGCTGAATTCTTCGAATTCTGGCTAAGTGAATATATCAACTAGATTGTTGCAGCAGTAAATACTTACTTTATCAAATGCCTAATATTTCTGAAGTAAGTATTGGCTGGAGTATGATGTATAAATATTCCAATGCTGCACATGTTGAAAATCATACATATGTAGCTTGAAATTTCTGTAAAAAAATTTTTTTGAGTAAACCACTATTTAATTTGGTAGAATATTCGTCAATGAATATTTCTAGTAAATTTTAAAGGATAGTGGAAATTGAATTTTATGAGTGAAAAGTACAGTTCGATAAGTCAGACTTCTCGAATGGTTCATTGTTATGTCTTGGCTCGAGTTCTCGAATAGGCCTATCTAGAACCCTCTTGAGTTCTCGAATAGTGTCTTTTAGAGAAATCGAATAGCACACTTTGAGTTCTCGAATAGAGTATTTTAGTTCTCTAATGATAGAGTTCTCGAATACTGCATTTGAGTTATCGAATCATTTGAAAAGGCTGATTTTTCGCTGACACTTAATCGCTTTTTGGATTTATATTCAAACCTTCATTTCACTCATAAAAATATATTCTTAACTTTGAATTATTTTCTGAGTTAAATCACTGCCAGCTGTGAGTTAAAAACTGCCTGAGATATCGAATAAGCCTTTCTTGACTTCTCGAATAGTTGTTTCATACTTCTCGAATGACTTGTCGCTACAGAACACTTATCTATCGACAACTCAAGACATTCATATATATATATACAACTTCACAACTATTCAATTCATTTCGTTCGATTTCTCAAGCATCTCAACTCCTGAAACCTCTGAAAAACCCTAACTGCGAATTTCTTCTTCAATCCTAATTCTCTTTTCTTCTCTACCCAAATGGCAAACACTCAACTCACCATACCATCCCAAACTAATTTCATCGCAATCTCCAGTGATGTGGAAGCACCGAATGCCAATTTCAAGTGCTTTGTTCGGTGGTTGTCTGAATCATACATCAAGAGTGCGCTCTCAGCCAACCCAACTATGTACATAGATCTATTGGAACAATTCTGGAGGACTGCTACTGTGGAGGTCATCGCTCTTGAGAATCCTATCACCTCTTATATTGTTCACTGCAAGATTCAAGGAGAGGATATCACTATCACCACTGCAGACATGAATCAAGCCTTGGATATGCAGCAAGAGACGTATGATGCTCTGGCCTCCAATGATGAGTTGGAAGAATTCTTTGACTTTATCAACTACTCTGATACTATCAAGCTGGGAAAGTTAAATAGGAAGTTCTTGAGGAAAGAATGGAGCTTTGTATTTGCTACACTCCTTCAAGTATTCACTGCACGGAAATCAAGCTTTGATCAGATTAGTACACCCGTGCAGCAGCTTGCCTATGCCTTGGCTCATGGGAGAAAGATAGATGTTGGACTTCTAATCCTACAGGAACTCTATGGGAGACTTGGTCAGACCACAGCCAAGAGAGGTAATGAAATTTTCTTTCCTCGCTTTATTCAATCAGTGCTTAACTTTAAAAATGCTTCTTTGATTGAATTGCCTGGAGTAGATAAGAGTAAAATAGGCTATCCTAAGTCCATGACCAAACTCATTTTTGGTAATTTGGAGACTAGGAATGATGTGGATGTAAGACTTAACATAACTCCCCACATGGAGGGTTTGTTTAGGTCTTACCCCCACAACATGCCAATATTTGATTCAAAATCACAGTTAGCACAGCCTAAGCAAGGAGAACAAAGTGCTAACCCAAGGCCTGCTAACCAACCCCCTCAGCCAAACACTCTATCCAGCAAAGAGCCAACTGCATCATCCTCTCAAAAGGGTGATGTTAGTAAAAAGAAGAGAAAATAGGCTGCTTCTGAACCTTTAGAAATCTTAACTGAAGCAGCCTTGGCTGTAGAACTAGGGTTAGAAAGTGAGAAACCTGAGTCACCTATCATAAGCCTAACGAAGAAGAAGAAGTCTAAAACCACCTCTTCAGTCACTCAAATGGCTGAAGTTGCAAAATCAGGGGCACACAGCTCACTAGATGTATCCTCTCAACAGGATGCATCTATAGAATCAAGCATCCTCCCCAATGCACCTATCTGTAAAGAGTCAGCACAAGGGAGTGATAAGGCTGGCACAACACTGAGTGGAGAGCACATCATAACTGAAACTCCCTCTATTTCTCAGGGGGAGTTGCCAAAATCTTGTCTACAACACACTTCTCTTTCAGAATCTACCACTCATATTTCTTTGAAGCCTGCAACTCAAGCAATTGAGGAGCAAGGCATTGATCATCAAGAATTCTTTTCCTTTGATGAGCCAATGAATTCAAGTGACTTGGTGCATGACACCTTGCTCACCACCCAGGTACCACATTTGGATGGTCAGGGAATGCATGCTGGGGCATATCCTAATGACACCATCACAAACACAGAGGATTCACTAGTTCTTACTAGAGACTCTGTGCCTGTGTCAACTACTGTTGTAACTCATCCCACTTCTGTGGAGACAGCAGTAGTAGAGTCTGTTCATCCGGTTGCAGAAGTTGCCTCTGTAACTGAGGAGCCTAGCAAGCCTAGCTCTAGCTCTAACTTTTTGTCTCAATGGCTGAAGCCTGTGCAACATGACAGTGCTTCAGGATCAGGGTCTGTTCCACCACAATTGACGGTTGAAGCACTTCAAAGCTTAGTTGTGGATCAGATCCCTGAGTTCACAAAAATTGCTCAGCACCTTCTCACTGCAAACATGCCAAATCCAGACTATGAAGCTATTCTCCTATGTCACAAAGAGGATGTAGAGCTACAGAAGGAGAAGATCATAGATGAAACTGAGAGAGATGGGAATATCGATGCTTGGCTGCAAGGAACCAATTCAATCCCTCTCTCAGAAGGTCTCCAGTATCTCAGAGAAGAGTACATTACTTCACTAGGGTCCAATGCCAAATCTCTCAACCCTACTGATGTGTTTGAAGCAGTGAATGACAACTATAAAGGCATTCTCAAGGCTGCACACTATCTTGGTAAAGGCTTAAAGACAGAAATTAATGAAGTGTGCTCAGCTACAACCAAGGAGGTGCATGAGATCAAGAGGACTTTTGATGCTAAATTCCCTCAATTGGAGACTGTTCTCAAGGACATTCGAACCTGCAATGCTACTTGCACCAGGATGGACAATGGTTTGGCTATACTCAAGGATGCTGTCACAGGTCTGGGGCACAAATTTCAATCCTTATCAGATCAGACAACTGATGCCAATGCCATGCTCAGGACCCTCTTTGCAAATCAATATGGAGACAAGCTGGTCACTGAGGTTCCTGTGCATGAGATGTCAAGGTTCGAAGTGCAGAGACTGAAGGATCAATCCCTATCTGGTTTTAAGGCCAATGAACTCTTCATTAAAGTGGATACTCTTGAAAAGGAGGTAGTCTCTCTCCACAAGTCCAATGCTCATCTTACAGACACTGTGACAACTCTGACTGAGCAGTTGAACACTCAAGCCACCACCACAGCTGATGTTCTTCTGCATCAACAATCAATGTTGTCTGCAATGATGAAGCACATGGGTCTCCCTCTACCTGATGAATCTTCAACTCCAAAGGTGCCTCCTACAGCCCCTGTGTCTGTCAACAAGCCTAAGGGGGAGAAGAGGATATCAAAGAACTCAAATCCAAAGGGGGAGAGACCACTAGAAAAGGGCATCAAGATCACTGAGGGTGGCCATCAGAGAACTTTGAAATCTACTACTCATGTGCCTGGAAAAGGAAAGGACAAAGTTGATGAGCCTCCCAAGCCTCCCACTTCTCTGCCAGTTGTCACTCTACCAACTGTGCACATCACTACTCCTGATGGTCAAAGGCAGTCTATCACAACCACAGTGGTTGCAGGGAGTATGCCATCTGACAAGCCTCGAATCTCAATATCTAAGAGTGCCAAGCCAGTAGAAGTGAAGGTGGTCACTGAGGCCAAGCTACAAGAAATTGCAAACTCAAATGTCTATCATGATGATGCATTCTTGGAGTTTCTGAAAGTCTCTAGAGAACAGGCTGGTGATGCTCTGCTATATCATGAGAGTTTGAAGAGTCAGATTGACTGTCTCACTGTAGTACCAAGGAGGCTTAATAATCTATGGCTCAAGGAGATATTGATGGTAGGAAAGAACAAGATATGGCACTTAACCATCAATACTCTACAGAGTCTAAAGCACTCAGAAGTGAATGTGCTCCTTGGACTAATTGAGAAGGGAAATGAGAACAACAAGAGTCTTCATGATGACTTGAGGAATGGTCAACCTTCAAGGCTACCTGAAGTTTTCACAGATCCTAGAACTATTATCTACCAGGCTGGAACAAGAATTGAAGATATCAAGCAGCTGGTCATTCCTAAGCATCTAACTCCTCAAAATAAAAATCTCATCATAGCCATCATTGAGAAACTGATCAAGAAGAAGGGATCAAGAACAGCAGAAGAATTAGAAGCTATATCTTATCTCAGGTCATATATTGCAACTGGCATTGTATCTGAGACTGCTAAGTTCAACCCAAGCAAAGATCAAGACAAGGATGAAGATAAAAGTGACGGAAGGGGAAGACATCATAGGAGTAATAAGGGTGATGAAGACAAGAAGAAGAAGAAGGATGATGAGAAGAGGAAGAATGATGATGATCAAGGTAAAGGCTCTGAGAGGAAAAGTGGAAGACAGCAAGCCTCAGGCATTGCTGACAGTAACCTCACCACAACGCAAGACTCTAAGTCTAGGGTGAATGCTGCCAGTAGTGACCTTTCAAAATTTGCATCTATGGCTTCTGCAACTGTCTTGCCACCTCAAGAAGAGAAGAAGATTCAAGTCAAGAAACCATCTGTATGTTTCAAAAAGCAAACTGCTAATGGAATACTACAATGGTCTACAAACAAAGGTCACATACTGCTGCCAAGTAATCATGTAAAAAGAATCAAGTTCAAGCAAGCTGCAAGGAAATCAAAGCCAACCATATCAAAAACCCTGACAATCTATCCAGGCCTAAAACTCCAACCACTAGATGAAGATTATGATGTAGACCAACTGCAATTTTTGCAAGCTCAAAGAATCTATCATGTTGCCATTGTTGATAATTGCCTTGAGATTAAATATTCTGATGGAAGGGAGGAGAAATTCAAACAAGGAGGATGTCAACACTGGGGCAAGCTATATGACATAGAGAGAATCATTGCACTGTTGAGCTCAGAAGATAAAGTGGAGAGAGTATGGAAGCTGGAGCTAATTGATTTTGTGAAAATGAAGAGAGATCATGAGGAAAAAGTCAGAAAAGGGTGTTTTGAGAAATGGCTGGCAAGAGAGAGAGAAATTGAGAGACTGGAAAGTGAAGCAGAAAAGCTGAGGAAAAAGGGTTTGTGTAGAGTTCAGTTCAACCCCTACATGGTAAAGTATAGGAGGAGAAATGGAAATCCAGTCAACATCAGAATGAATCTACTCAACCACTATCCTGCAAATATTCTGGAACCAGTACTTGAAGATTTCAAAGACTCAATTTTGCTTGAAGAATTGGATGCTATGGCAGAAATAATAAAAGCTATGGATGAGAATACAAGGAAGGAGAAAGAAAGAAGAGAGAAAGAATATGATGAATTTCAAGCCAAAGCTATGGAAAGGGAATCAAAAGACAATGGCTAGTTCTTCATCATAGGCTGTAAGATTACTCACTCTGTAGTTCTATCCAAATTGCTAATGGAAATTCATACCTGTACTGTCAAGTTTTATCTTTATGTATGTTAGGCTTGTTATCAGACATGAAATTGTGACTAAGGGTCTTACTCACAATTTGGGGGAGATTGTTAGTCACAGAGGCATGCCTGAATACATCTAATAACAAGCCCAAGTGGTTCGTAATGCTATGCATTACCTACATGACCTCTTAACTGAGGGAACCTCTAGTTGTAGAGTTTCTACTTGTTTGTACTATGTAATAGGCATCAAATTCTATCTGTGTAACTGTACCTACTAAGTCAAGAATAAAGCTTGAAAGAAGTTCTAAGGTTCATGCCTCAAGCAAGGAAATGAAGACTGTCAAATAATCACAGTTGGGATTTGAAGAATTGAAGAAATGAAGAAATTGCCTAAGTACTAATTCGAGAAGTACATTTGTTTATTCGAGAAGTCTAGCATTCGAGAAGTCTGGAGTTCGATATCTCAGAAGACACTATTCGATATCTCTCGATATCTCATTCGATATCTCAAGGATTCGATATGTCCATTACACGGTTCGAGAACTCAAGGAGTCAACAGTTCGAGTTCTCAAAGGGTCAACAAGTCAATGCTACATTCGATATCTCAAAGACTCAATATGCTATTCGATATCTCAGGGATTCGATATGTCAAAATGCTCTATTCGATATCTCAAGGAGTCCCAGAGAAAAGAGCTATTCGAGAAGTGATTCGATATGTCAAGATAACACTATTCGAGAACTCAGAGTTATCGATCAAGTCAACTCCAGTTCTCGAATCACTCACTTAGTCACTTCTCGAATACATTCTTGAGGACAAAATACTGAAGAATTGTACAAGTCAGAAACCTGCAACAAGCCAGGATACTTTATTTGACTCTGTCCTATAAAGCATGCTGGAAAGCCTACAAAGAAGCTTGGAGAGATAAGACAAGGGACAAGGAGCTGAAGAAGTGGATCTAAACAGGCTTTTCAAAGTCAAATCTGTAGCCGTTTGGACTCTTACTAAAATGAGATAGACAGACTGGAAAGTACTTTTGTTTTACCTACCTCATTTGTAGTAAGTGGGGGTATCCATGTCTATAAGGATACAGCCTCACTTCCTTAGCTGTTAAAAAGGTGTTGAAGTTTCTCAAATACCTAGAAAATATCTCTCTGAGAAAAACGAAGCTGAGAATACTATCATTTGTATTCACAGATTGTAGCAAAATCTTAATCTAATAAGATATTAGATTAAAGTGATATTGTGTTGTGTTTGTCTTTAATTATCCGCATCTTCATATCTCACACACTCATCACTTATCTTGCTGCAAAGATTCAAGAACGAAGAAAAGTTCAAGAATCCATTCACCCCCCCTCTGTATTCTTTTACTGTATTCAATACTCAACATCTTTCCTACGCCGAGGTATTGTAAGAAGAAAGATTTAACATTGGACCCCGGATTAGAAAGCAGAATAGGTTCCTTTCACATTTACATGGTTTCAAGGAACTGGGGGGTAGTTGTTGTGCCCAAAATTACCATGGGCTGAATTTAGGCCCATTAAGACATATGGTCCAATCCATACAAGTAAGAAGATAGATTTAGTACGAGCCATGAAGATCAGATGTGAAGGAATGAGCATCAGACAGATAAATGATTAAGAAACCATGGATATCAGGATGTTCCCGAAGAACTGGAAGCTGAGCAGATTACAAATGGACCAGGTTCCTCCTCGAAGAAGAGTTCGAGTTAGCATAGCAACAACCACAGAGAGAGCCAACAAGCATGTGAAGATATCAGGAAGCTTTCCAGCATAACAAGTTTGTTATTTGTGCAGGTACAGACGCATATACAGAGGTTCTTGAGAAACAGGTCCCGAAATAAGGAGGTTCCTGTGAAATAGGCTCCTTAGATATATGTTCCTGAGCACCAGGTTTCTAAGAGCAACCGACAGAAAGATCTAGAAGCTATCTAGATCAGATATAGACTTATTATTGGAGTGTACTTCTAGGACGCAGTTGATCCTAGATTGCCTCTAATAGACATGAGAATTATAGTAGGGTACGAACTCGAGTTCTACTCTGCTTAGCCAACCAGTTCGTAGTAAACTTTAAAGGAACCTGAGTCCAACACGAACTAGACAACCGAATACAGCTAGTCAAGCAGAATCAGCTTAGCATTAGAACTACGTGAGCTTGATTCCTATATAAAGAATACGTAGGCACCTTGAGGGTAAGACGAATTTAGCTCTCTAATTCTCTCTAAAGGCAGCTGAGATTATTGGAGACACCCTCGAGATCAGCTCATCCCCACAAACACATCCCATATCTTCCATTGAACAGTTAATCGTTAGCCTTTACAACTCACCAAAAACCTCTCAAAAGTTGTTACGAAATCCAGTCATCAACAATATTGTTATATTATTTATTAATTAGAATTAAAGATTGAACATTGAAAACCAACATTTCAATAGTCTGATTTTAATATAATAGTACTATCTTATAACTCGTGTGATGTACGGATTTTTTTTGATGTACAATAAATTTTAATTTTATGTTATATTTATATTTTTATATAATCATTATTTTCAATAATTACTTCAATATTAATATTATATAATATAAATTTAATAAACGACAACCATGGTATAAATTATATATTATAAATTTTCAGATTAAATATGTTACTAAAGAGATTCGAACCTTTGGATCTTGGGCTTATTTTATAACTACTTAACCTAACTATTGGGCTTTTAAATATACTACCAACCATTCTAAAATTACAAGGATACGGTCCATATTTTCAGTTTTTTAAAAATATGTTATTCAGTTTATAACCCATGTATCTCTCATTCATAACGCAACCTGGACCACAATCTCTCTCGTTCACGCAGCTTCAAGCTTCAGTAGCGCCTTAACTCTTCTCCTACAGTTAATCGGCCCCGTAAAGGCAAATTCATGGTGGTTTTAAGTCGAATCGAAGTGGCAACGCGAATTTTATGATGGCCACTGAGATTTGTAAGTATATTTATGTGTATTACGTATGTATATACGCAGAATTGGCATTGATATAGAGTTTGAGATCAAATTGAGAGGAGAAATTTTGTTGTAGAATGAGAAAGTATGTACGTATGTCCATTTATTTGTTTTATGTATGTTATGTGTAGAATTGTGGTGTAGAAGTGTGCTTGAATTGAAGAAGGATTAATCATGAGAACATGAACAAATACGGATAATATTCAGTTGTGTGTTGTTCTGATGCACTCCCTGGCTGTTTGTTCGAGTGTACGATGTTAGAGTCTTTGCGTAATCACAGAGATAAGAGAGTTACCGATATGTACAATGTTAGAGTCTTTGCGTGCTTTGGTACAAAACTGGAGTTGGACTAACAGGAAAATAGCAAATGAAACCTCAACAAAATTGACAAACAAGTATGAGTAGATACTAAAGAACAATTACTTGTACTCGACAAATGTGACGGTATTTATCTAACTACTTCAATATGTCCACTTCAACTACTTCTATTAGTTGCAACCATGGTTGGAACCTTTGCAACCTTTGTCATTGATAAGTGCATATTTTTGCATATTTTTATTGCCTATTTATTGTTTGAACTCGTATTTTAATTAATTATTTTGTTGCATTTTAGGAAATTCAAGAAAAAGAAAAAGAAATGGCAAAATAAAGAAATAAAGAGCAAGAAAGGGCAAAAGAGGAAGAATTAGGACTAAAATGAAGAAAGGCAAAAGAAAAGGGAGCTTGGTGCAAAAAAGAGTAATTTGAGAGAGAAGGGAACACATGGAATGTGGGGATTCCACCAACACACCCACACACCCCAAAACCCAACACACCCCCAAAACCCTATTTCTAGCCTATAAATACCCCTCTTTCCCCTTGTATTCTACACCTTATTTTAATTTAGTTACCCTAGTTGTAGTAGTAGCTTCCATATTTATTTTGTAGTACCTTTCAAATCCTATAGACAATTTCTTTCATATTAATGCAAGCTTTATCTTTTACTTTACATCTTGCTTTTCTTTTCATCTTTTGGCTATAACTCATTTCAATTTTACAAATGGATAAAGTAGTAAATTTGCTAACCACTTAATCAATGTGCTTTAGTGATTTTGTCCAAAAAATGGCTTCTCGAAGGCTAATGGCTTCAACTTCTCGTGGTTGCCAATTACCTTCTATCTGACAATAGCTCGCTTCAACCTTATCTTCGCTCCAAACCTGGAGCAAATTCCGAACTGCAGCCAACACACCAAACAAGACAGCAAATAAAAAACACAAATAGTAGTTCGATTATCGGTCTGCGAATCGTGTGGTTCTTTTACTTGCAAATGCTGCACAAATTCTATGTCAGGCTATGGAGAGTGGTCTGTCACTCCTCCTGCATTTATTAATCATGTACTCAAAAGTGATAATTTCTAAGTAATGCAAGTACGATTTGTTTCAAAAAAAAAAAAAAAAATTTGCTAACCACTTGTAATTGAAAAGAGTTTTTGAATTAGTTTTAAAATTACGTTAATATTTTAGATCTAGTTACTTGTTATTTCTTTTTATTTTCAGCAGCTTCATTTATATTTCTGGCTACTGCTCGTGACTCAAATTTCAACCTGTTTCTAGCAGGCCTTGGTTGATATCATTCGAAAAACAAAAAAACAAAGAAAGAAAGATAGATCTCGACCCAAACTAGTTTTGGGTTGTGCTCTGTCAGCGGTCTTGTCTCTCATTTCTTCATATTCATTTACATGGTCTACAATTCTTTACTCTGCAGCAGCTTTACTAATGATATACAATGTTTCCTTAGTTCTGTTTTATTTAAAAATTTAACTTTCCATGCTTTCATTTTACCCATTTTGTTCTACTAATTTAATTAGATTTAATATTGCTGCTACTTCGTATTCGCTTGCTGTTAGTGTTTGTTAATTTAATCTATGTAATCATTTTTTATCATTATCGTTAGTAAGTTATTGAAAAAATGACATTTCTACCACAAATTTTTAATTTTCTTACCAAAATAACGATTTTCGGGGAGGGTGACCAAAACTACCAGTGCATTACGCATTTACCGAATGCGTAATACAAAAAAACAAAAACTGCTACCTATTACGCATGTAGCATATGCGTAATACAAAAAAAAAGAAGAAATAAACCTGTTACGCAAGTACGAAATGCGTAATATAAAAAAAATATTCATTCATTACCTGTTTGACAAATGCGTAATAACTTTCACCCATTCCGTACATGTGTGATAAAATAGTATTACCCTTTTTCCAAATGCGTAATACGTTATTATTTTTTTAAAAAAAATTATTGATGTTACGCATTTTGAAAATGCGTAACATCAATAATTTTTTTATTAATTATTGTTGTTAACCATCGAAACTTTTTTTATTGTTGTTTTATTTTATTCAAATAATAATGTTTAGGTATTTTATATTAAAATAATAATGGGTTCAACGGTTCCAATATTTGGGGTTTAAAAATATTAAATTTTTTAATTAAAATTTTAAAATTTATCTTTATTCCATTACGGGTTCAATAATTAACTTTTGGGGTTCAACTTTTCCATTTCGGGTTTTAGAAATATTCGGAATGACGAATAAACCGTATACAGACTTAGGGTTTAGGGTTTAGGTAATTTATCCTGAATTTTAAACGCGTTAGCGTTTAAAACTCAGGCCGCCGGATTCAATTTTATAATTTTTAATTTTTCTATATTCCATTAGAGTTTCAACGGTTAACCTTTGGGGTTCAATTTTTTTATTTCAGGTTTTAGAAATATTCGGAATGACGAATAAACCGTATACGGACTTAGGTCCTAATTTATCCTGATTTTTAAACGCGTTAGCGTTTAAAAATCAGGTCGCCGGATTCAATTTTATAATTTTTAAATTTACCTGTATTCCATTAGGGGTTCAACGGTTAATCTTTGGGTTCAACTTTTCCATTTTGGGGTTTTAGACCGTATTAAAAATACAATTTAATTATAAAAAAATAAAAAAAATAAAAAAATATATATGTATTACGCATTCCTTGCATGCTTAATATTTGTATTATGCATCCAGAGAATGTGTAATACAATTTGTTACCCTCCCTGCCAATGCGTAATAAGTTATTATTCTTAAAAAAAAAGTATTGATGTTACGCATTTAGAAAATGCGTAACAGTTGTTACGCATTCTCAAAATGCGTAACAGGTCGGTACTTTTGGCCATGCGTCAGCGCGCCTGGCATTCTTGTCGGTGGAATAAGAAAAAGAGGTATTGTTGGCCTTTTCCCTAAGTTATTAGATCTGCTAGTTTAGTCATTTAATTATGTCTTGAGTTTCAATTAATTATATCCTATATATAATTAGCTTAAGGAGGTTTAGGTGTCGTATGATCGTCAGGGTTGAAAATGTAAGCTTATTAAAAATAGAAATGGGCCAGGTTGAGCCATAGTATTGGTTTTAAAAAGCAGCTAAAACTATGCTACCAACTAACTAATTAATAATATTTTTAATTTAATAAATAAGTAGATCAAAAAAGAATGCACTAAAATAACATATTATAAAATGGAAAAAACAATTAAAGCTGAGAAAATTATTGTTAACTAAGCTTAATACATTTTAGAATAACATTTAAAATATAATGAAAAATACCTTACCACAAATAGTGTTTCAAGAAAACCTAATATTAAGAAAAGTCATAAAAAATTATCATTTTAGATTTTATAACAAACATCTTTTTAAAATTTATACTAACAAAGTCAACACAAATCAATAAATTAACATTTTATTATTTTGCAAAGATTCTAGATTTGGTACTAAATATATAATAATAATTTGTATAAAGAGCTTTATATGGTTTGGTCGTATAGTAAATTCAAGTTATAGGAAAAAGAGTTACAGTAGCTCAAAATTTATAAATCACAAATTCATTTTTCATATATAATAAAATACCATAATAATTTCAATTCAAAAAATATTTTTTTAAAAAACTAGAATTTACATATAATTACAAAACAATTTTTTTAAGAAAATATATGGTAAAACTAGATATTAAAAAAGTAATAAAAAACATTTCATAATTGGAAATGACACTTAATTAAATTCAACAAAATATAATTTACAAAAAAAATGCTAACTCAAAAAAAAATCTGAATTTATAAAACTAAAATAAAAAATAAACTTTAATATAATGCACTTAAAATAAATAAAAATCCTCACAAAATATAAAAAAATACTACAAACTTTCTTTTAAAAAAAGTACAAATGTAATGTTTGTTAAATTACTATAAGTTCCAACATGTATAAAGTATATTATATATATTCTAATAAATAGAAAAAACACGCAAAAAATATGAAAAAATACGTTAGGCTAAATTTTAAAATATAATTTAGAAAAAAATCGATTACCAATAAAAGTACATTTAATTACAAAACAAAAAAGTCTTTAAAAAATATATGGTAAAATAAAATATTAAAAAAGTAATAAAAAACATGTCATAATTCAAAAAAAACAAACGCCAATTCAAAAAAAATTTGATTTTAGAAAACTAAAATCAACAATAAACTTTAATATAATGCACTTAAAACAAATATAAACCAACACAAAAACATAAAGGGATAGTACTTATTTTCTTTAAAAAAAGATATAAAGAATAGTTAAATCAATATAAGTTCCCACATGTCTAAAGTAGTAAATTATATATAGGGATAATTTTATTTCTACCCATCTTAAGTTTTGGGCTTTTAAAAATATATAGCCTAACTATCAATAATTCTGGCGGTACTACACCTACTTTTGTTAATTTTAAAAATACGGTATATCTGTTATAACTGAACCAAACACCCCCCCCCCCCCCGCGCCTCTCATTCACTCGTAGCTCCAACTTTCGATTCACGCGGCTCTAATCTTCTCCTTCAGTTTGCTGGCCCCGCAGGGGCAAATTCACGACTATTGTAGGTTGAATCGGAGCTCCGGCAAGAGTTTTACAAAACCGAATAAAATTTGTAAGTTAATTTATGTGTTTTATGTATGTATCTTTGCAAAATTGGTACTAATGTAGAGATAGATACCAAACTGAGATGAGAGCTTTTGTTATAGAATGAGAAAGTATGTATGTATGTCCATTTATGTGTTTAATGTATCTATATGTGTAGATTTGTAGGATAGGCTGATTGATTATGTGTGTTTGAATTGAATCTATAGAGAATGATTAAGTACAATATGAGGAACAAAATTGTGATGAAATTCTGTTCCGTACCGATTTGATACAATAGCTTTTTAATTTGTGTATGTATATATGAAGATTTGGCTGTGATGTAGAGATAGAGATGAAATTCAGAGGAGAGCTTTTGTTATAAAATGTGCAATATGTATGTTTGTTAATGCGTTTTATGTAGACTTGTAGCATAAAGTGATTGTTTGAGTGTGATTCCAATTGAATATGTATAGAAGGATTAACAGAAGATAAGGAACAAATACGGATAAAATTCAGTTGCGTATTGATCTTTTGCAGTCGCTAACTGTTTTATTCGAGTGTAATTTTGTGTTTCATCAAATTCCTGCGTAGTTACGATATGATACTATCAGTCGATGTGAACTCTGTTTATATCTTTGCTGATTTGATAATGTTTTTAATTCTTAGGTATATTAGGAGTTTAGTAGCTTGTGACATTCTGAATAAGAGGCCCCGCAGGGGCACACATTTTCGATTATATGTGTTTGCTGTTTAGTAGGTTTGTAAGTACCCTTGTGAAATGAGTGTATCACATTGGATCAATAGTTAATCATTATATAAAAGCTCCTATATACATTGCAGGGGTCTTTGATTGAAACAATGGATCAAAGAACCGGGGAAGAATTGACCCTCTCTCAATGCATTAGTGGAATGTTCAGTTGGGAAATTTCAAACCCTTTGTATTTCACGGTAGTAAGGCATCTGCAAAGGCCTTTTAACATAAATCTGGATATTATAGAAATCCAGATTCGTTTTAACTCCGAAGATCTCTAAGGATCAACAAATGCTGGATGAATTTCACATTCTGGACGACTTTGACACCATCGGCTGAGGGTTTTAGGTCTAGATTTAGGTTTCATGTAATGAATTATCTAGATCAATTGGGAGTTATTTCAATTACCACTGTGATTAGGGCAGTTCAACATTTTTATTCTAGATATGAAAGACATATTATACAAATTCAGCAAAAAGAATCAATAAAATTTATGATTTATTGAATTTAAATAGTTCATTTGTTGATTTTGTTCATTTGTATCGATACAATATCATTTGTTCATTTATTGAATCGATATGAATGGAACTGATATGACATATATGGATTTGTTAATTTGTTTATTTTCTGTGTAACAGGCCCCGCAGGGGCACCAATCTTATTAGTCATATTCTAATATTTCTATCAGTTGCAACATTTTCAACCCTGTTTGCAACCTTCACAACCATGGTTGCATAAGTTGCAAACAAAGTTGCATAAGTTGCAAACAAGGTTGCAGAAGTTGCAACTACTATATATCAATATTAGTTGCAGTTAACAACTTTTAAATGTTAATGTTATAATTGGTTGCAAAAAAATGGAAAACATTGTTGTTATTCTCCAACACAATGGGGTATGGGATGAATGCAAAAATTATATCAGCTTTGAGGTATGTGGATTGTTGATTCCTAACGACTGCAACTACAACAACTTGGTCGCAATGATATACAATGAACTGAAGTTGGAACCCGGGTCAGTTGGGATTATAATAGAGTATCAAGTAAGAGATGGATACCCTCCTTTTACGATAACAAATGATAGTCAACTCATGTTCTATTTGCAGCTCAAGAAAAAGGAATCCGATTTCATAAAGTTCCCTTTATGCTTGACGAATGAAATTAAAAGCCTCCAGCCTTTTTCCACAAGCAGCGATTTGTTGTTCTTTGAGGCTACACAATCAGAAGATGTTGCATCAAATGTTGTTTATGAGCAGTCTGTTGGTACTGTTTCGGATGTGGTTACAGACTATGTTGAGTTTTCAGAGCTTATTTCTAGGTAGGTTGTTGTGTTTGATGAAGTTGCAGACAACTGCGTTGAAGAAAACCAGTTGAACAAGGATGTGGTCATTAGCAACAAATACCATAAGCACATTGAAGTTAACTAGGTATACATAGATAAAGAGACATTGAAGATTGTTTTGGGCCACTATGCGATCGACAAGAACTTCCAATATAGTGTGCAAAAGTCTTGTAAAAAAGAGTATCTTGTTTCTTGTGTTGACAAAAGTTGCAAGTGGATGTTACGAGCATCAAAGAAAGGGAAAACAAATTGTTCGTCATCAGAAAGTTTCATGATATTCATACATGTGATCTGGGGATCAGATTTAAAGATCAGCGACAAGCAAGCTCATCGCTCATTGCAGATATGATTAAAAACAAGTTTTCAAATATTAAAACAAAATACACGGTTGCTGATATCGTGAGAGACATGAAGAAAGATCACAAAGTACAAGTCACCTATGGAAAAGCTTGGAGATCTAAAGAAAAAGCTTTGGAACTGATGAGAGGAAATGAAACCGAAACGTATTATGAACTTTTCTCTTATCTATACATGTTGCATAGTTCAAATCCAGGATCAGCGGTTATAACAAAACAAGATGAAGATGGATGTTTCAGGTACGTTTTTGTGGCATTGTTTGCTTTGATGAAAGACTGGATAAATTGCATACCCACTGTCATTGTTGATGGCACGTTCTTGAAATCAGCACATGGAGGTACATTATTGGTTGCAGCAACTCAAGATGCAGGGGGTAAAATTTTTCCATTGGCATTTTCCGTAGTGGACTCAAAAAATGATATGGCATGGGAATGGTTCTTTGACAAGTTCAAGCAAGCTTATAATGTACGGGAAAACAAGACAATAATCTCTGATCATCGTGAAAGCATCATTAAGGCAGCGAGTAGAGTATAACATGGATTCTGTATTTATCATCTCTTGAATAACCTGAAAAGTAGGTTCAAGAGGAGCTCAAACAAGATAAAGGTTGATTTCTTTAATGCTGCAATTGCATACACTGTAAAGAAATTTGAGTATCACATGAACCAACTTGCAAATATTGACAGCAGGATTCAACCATTTTTAGAGCAAGTTGGATATGACAAGTGGGCAAGGGTTTACTCAGTGAATAATAGATACTCGAACTTGACATCTAACATTGCAAAATCTCTGAATGTTGTAATCACAGAGATAAGAGAGTTACCGGTATGTACAATGTTAGAGTCTTTGCGTGCTTTGGTACAAAATTGGAGTTGGATAAACAGGCAAATTGCAAATGACACCTCAACAAAATTGACAACCAAGTATGAGTTGATGCTAAAGAACAATTACTTGTACTCGACAAATATGACGGTATTATCTGACTACTTTAATATTGTAGCTCTACCTAGTTTTATCAGTTGCAACCATGGTTGCAAAAGTTGTAACCATGGTTGCAAAAGTTGCAAACAAGGTTGCAACCATGGTTGCAGAAGTTGCAAACATGTTTGAAACCATGGTTACAACCTTTACAACCTCTGTCATTCTAATGAAACTGCAAATTAAATTCTTGTTTAAAATAATGTTAAATCAACAGGTGAATCCATCAAATGACTCGATATTCGATGTTTGTAATGTGGACAAGAAAGCTATAGTTAATTTGGCTTCCAGAAGCTGTACATGCAACAGGTGATTCCCGATAGTGTTTCAACGAAATTTCATAAATACATGCTCTTCATTTATCTTTATATGATATATATTCTGTTGTAAAACAGGTTTCAGATGGATCAGCTTCTTTGTGCCCATGCAATTGCTGTTTTGCATAACGTAAATCATGATCCTTATGATTATTGTTCATCATATTACACAAGAGAATCAATGCTTGCTGCTTATAAAGAATTGGTATATCCAGTTGGCAAGAAAGATACATGGGAAATACCAGATGACATTAAAGCAGTGACAATGTACCCCCCGAAAAGCAGAATCAGAGTAGGAAGACCAAAAAAGAGAAGGCACAAAGCTGCGTGGGAGACAACTATACCAATGCAACAATTAAAATGCGGGAGATGCGGTCAATGTGGACATAATAGAAGAACTTGTAGAAGTCCGCCATTGAAAAAAACAAATTAGTTATTTACATATTACGTTGGAAATACTATTGCAAATATTGTTGCAAATGCTGAATTACCAAGTTGATTAAGTTTAAATTAGTAATGGAACAGATATGACACGTGTTTCTAATTTTCCAATTTTTATTTGTTTATTTTGAGTAGAATTGCAAAATTGTTGCAACTTTATTTGCAACATTTGCAACCAAATTTGCAAATTTTGCAACCATGGTTTGCAAATGTTGCAAACTTGGTTGCAACATTTGCAAACAAGGTTGCAAATGTTGCAACTGATCGATATAGTTGAATCCAGTACATAACATAGAATACAGAAACAGTGCTTGATAAACAGAACAGAATCAACAAAAAAGAGACAAATAATTCTTCATTATATATTAAATCATTCATATAATAATTTCAAGAACTACAAGCATTATATATTCTTCATTACATATAATCATTCTAAGAAGTAGAGGCTCCTTCTGTTTTTTGTTTCTTGGCTTCTTTTTCCTTCAAAGCTTTTTCCTTCGCATGTAAAATGCGAGACATGGTGCTTGCAAAATCAATTATTCGAGCGTTACGCTCCATCATCTTTCTTTCCTATTCTTGTTCGTCTAGTATTGCTAGCCTATAGTCCATTTGAAACCAATTGATCTGGACATTGTCTCCATAACTGAGGTTTGAACGAATTGATTCCGAGATATCTTCAACTTGGTAGAACACACCGTCAATACGAACAGTGTAGTCCTCATAAAAGAAATCATCATCTTGAAGGAGGGCCATTGAAATATTTAGTTGAAGAAGGTTTAGAGATATGTGGGAAGTTTGTGTTGGAGAAGAATGAGAGACAATGGAAAAGAGCATGGCATTTATAACAGAGGGTTGTGAATAGTATTAAGTTTAAAATATGAAGAGTCACAACTGTTCAAATGTGAACAGTCACAACTGCTCAAATTTGAACAGTCACAACTATTAAAATGTGAACAGTCACAACTGCACTCTTTAAAAATAGTTTCTAAATTTCCAATTTTTTTTGTTTATTTTGAGTAGAATTGCAACCTTGTTGCAACCATGTTGCAACCTTGTTTGCAACATTTGCAACCAAGTTTTCAACAGTTGCAACCTTGTTTACAAAAGGTTGCAAAAGTTGCAACCTTGGTTGCAAAAGTTGCAAACAAGGTTGCAAATGTTGCAACTGATCGATATAGTATACTCTTACTATTAATATGGGTGCCCCTGCGGGGCCTATTCCACATAAAATCAAATTTTATTTACATTACCAGTTGAGAACCATAAATTATTGAACCATTACCAAACATTAACAATTGCATAAAATATATAAACAACGAACCATTACCAAACATAGTTGAAAAACAAAGTTTCTATTAAATTCATCGAACCAAAAGAACTACGTAGTTATGTCAGCAACATTGTTTCTATTATCAAATTCATCGAACCAAAAGAAATACATAGTTATGTCAGCAACATTGTTTTACTACTACTTAATGTCATAACATAAAAGTCGCGACTCATTTCTTCACATCTCCGGCCTTTCTCTTTCTCTCATATGGCTTTGTTGTTGGAGCCTTTAACGTTGGAGCCTTTGTTGTCTGAGCCTTTCTTGTTGGAGCCTTTGTTGATGGAGCTTTTGTTGTTGGAGCCTTTGCATTGTTCTCCGAATCACTCTCAAAGCCGTATATTTGTTTTGACATTCCGTAGGAATAAAACAATAAGGCAAGCCTACTTCTGTGAGCACCAATCTCTAGTCCACCTTGCGGAAAATCCGGCATAGTAGCATAATACTCGGCATATGACAACATGTATATCCAGCTGTCACTGTATCAAGAAAAGGAAAACAATCAAATCATATAATATAATATAATATAACTAAGTATACATTATATAAGCTTAACAAACTTGAATAGTTTTGGAACTTACTTAGGTGATGAATTAATTTCTGAATGATGCAAAGTGACATCAAAACAGTCAAGAGTTGCCTTTCTAGAATACGCATAGCTTGAGAAATTTATATCTTTCCGATCATAAAAACCAGTTGACTTGAGATAAGCAGGCAACAACTGGAGGAATGGATTGGCTGCCTCGAGTAGAATATCGCTCACACCATCACATTGCAATGTATTGTAGACATGGAATTCCCTATCTATAAAGTTTAATCTCCCAAGAATCCAGTGTTCTTGCTCAGCAAGCCAAATAGGAAATAAAACATCATCGCTTAAAGCCCAAGGAGTATTGCAACCGATGATCTCACCCTTGACAATTCCGATCAATTACATATTTATTATCTTTCGGATCATAAGTTTCAAACTGAGCAGCAAGTCTACTCTGAAACGTGGAATCGACTGAAGTAATTTTGCGTGGAGATGTTGAGTTGGAATTCACCTTTTTCCTCAAATGGTAAAAAAATACATCAACATGCTACATAAATATTTTGGACATATCAATTAGCAAGAAATCAAAAAACAGTGCCATATGCAATCAAAAACTAAACAGGAAGTAAAACTTACAAAGTTGGTGGCATTTGTGCTACCATACTCCAAAGTATGAAACCACATCTTTTGGGATATTGAATGAACCCCTAAATCTAGAGGCGGGCTGATCACATTGTTTTTCCTCGAATAGAATGAGGTCGTCCTGAAAGAATATATGCATGACATGTGTTAGCCATGTGTGAGCCTGTACAAATGTATAATTATAAGTTGCAACCTTGTTTGTAACCTTTGCAAGTATGTTTGCAAAAGTTGCAACCATGGTTGCAACCTTTGTGCACATGGTTGCAAAGGTTGCAAATATGGTTGCAAACAAGGTTGCAAATATTGTTGAAAAATTTGCAACTGTTACAAATAGACAATTAAGGTCAGTGCCCCTGCGGGGCCGGTACTAATAACACAAATAAGAAAAAATATGAATCAATATCTATCTATCTATATGTGTGTGTGTGTGTGTGTTTAATTGAAGCCATACTTTTTCTTCGTAATCATTCCAGTATCCAGCCAAGTTGTGAAACCTTTCACGGCTTCTGAACTTGGCAACTGTCCGATATTGTCGTCCATGTTAATAGTATTTTTTGTTGTTCTTTCGCAGGGAAGGACTGAATGTAATATCAAGTTCAAGTATCCTATCTCTCACAATTTAGAAGTGTAGAAGAATGTTTGGTTTGTTTATAAACTAAATTAGACTAATTATCAATCGAGAATAAAATATATGAGGAAAACAATCCAAGAACTGGGGTTCTTCACTTGGTTTCAATGCACATTCAATATCTATGTAACATCTACGTTCTTACTCTGCTGAAAACAATTCTTCTAAGGTTATAATGTTCTCTTCCAAGATACAATATAGTGTCTACAACTACACCTTTATTGTCACTTCCGTGATACAATCAAAGTACAATCATAAACTATTACGCACCAAGAATTATAAGTCTTACAACTCTCCTATTAATCTTCCAATCAAATATTCGAGTTATGTCTGTTAAATCTTGTACTAAAATCGCAACTCCTCTTCCAAGTTATTACAATCCCTAAAATCCAATCAAAGGTTCATGACTCCCCTAATTGTAT
Organism: Saposhnikovia divaricata; assembly: GCA_036435485.1. Classification (NCBI taxonomy): domain Eukaryota; kingdom Viridiplantae; phylum Streptophyta; class Magnoliopsida; order Apiales; family Apiaceae; genus Saposhnikovia; species Saposhnikovia divaricata. The sequence continues at coordinate 78,616,323 of CM071600.1, read as the reverse complement.
TAAGCCCTCAATAACAGATCAGCAAAGCAAGAAAATCACAGATAATTAAACATACATTAATACCAAGGAATACTACCCAATCCTCAGATTAGAGATTTAGTTACACATAATTAAAGAAGAAATTAAAACACATGAATTAATAGAAGAACTCATAAAAATAAGAATATAGAAAAAACCTTTAATCTTTGATCTTCAAGGAAAATAAGAGTTCTCCAGAAAAATCCCTAAAAGCTGCATACAAAATTGGATCTCTACAACAATGAACCCCCTTTTTCCCATCCCTAGATGTGTTTATATAGATACTCCTAATCTTGCCCAACAAGCAATTACCTTCTATTACAATTAGAATTTAAAGAAGGTACCAAAACTGCCCAGAATACAATTAGAATTAGAAAAAAGGCAAAACAGTAAATTCATGTCCTTCTTTTATAAGAAAACGTGCGCGACTTTAATCATCACATTCCTTGCACGTGCTTTCTCTCCCAGGTTATAGAAAATCTCTCAAGCTTCGCGTGGGTAGTAAGATCGCTGAAAACGGACTTCTAGAACTCCAGATATGGCCAAAACAGTATAAGCTGCGCAACCTTCCCGGAAAATCCGAATTTTAATCAAATAAATCTCCAAAAACAATAGAAGCATCAACTTTAATCAACATTCTCGTAAATCTGCACAACTAAGCAAAACACATCAAAACTACAACATCTTGAGTCCAAAACAATCAATTTAAGCCGAACTGAGGCATTCCAAGTGGATATAAAATCCACTTATCAAACCCCCAAACTTAAACTGATGCTTGTCCTCAAGCATAAACAATTACAACTAACTAACTAGTACCACTTCCGTAGGTGATCACGGTTGCATTTGGCATATGCAATAAGCCCTTTAAACCCCTAGGCAGCCCTAGTGGACGAGTAAGGTCTCGTGAGGGCCTATAGCGAATGTACCCACAAAATCCATTTTACCTAATGCAATGCAATGCATGAATGCAACTAGTATGAACAATGCAACGATCCCCTTCAAACTAACCAAAACCAACTAGCAAGCAAATATCTCAAAGAATGCAACTAAATCCAAATAGAGCTCGACCAAGTTCCCGTATACTAACATTACATGAACAGAAACGTGCGTGTGTGCAATGCTAATCAGAAATACTCCCAAAACTAGGTCAAAATCATACATGCTCTTCGTCAAGACAATCACAGGTTTATAAATAGAATAGACTGTAGACACTTCATAACCTAAGAACACCTCCATCCTTATCCAAGGTAGACAGAAATTCATGCTTTATTACTAACTACTACGACACATATATACAAGCATGTTTTTTTAACCGTGCAATGGATGAGACCCCGAAAGGCTTATACAATAAAACCCATGTAACGAGCGTTAGGTCAGTGGATCCCAGACTATAAAAGCCTTAGGTCACTAGGACTAAGTCCCCTCAGACTTAATTACTCAAGTATTAAAGAGCTCACTCTGGTTAATTTTGCATATAACAATTGAAACTTTTTTTTTCTTTTTTTTTCAGTTTTTTTTTTGTTTTTTTTTTCTTTTCTATGCAATCTGGAATGAGAATTCTCAATTCCAACCCTAGACTACTCATATAAATATGAGCCGGCTACTAGCCATTTGTTTCTAGCAATTATTGACAATTATTTACAATTTAGCATGAAATCCCTGTTTTCCCCCAAACTTAGACTTAAGTGTTACTACGCTATCAAGGGAATAACGAAAATTCTAAATATAAACAAGTGATTAAATCTCAAAACATCCAAACAAGCATGACCCTAACCTATCCCAAAAGCACCCAATGAGACTGTGTAATTAGTTTTGTTTCCGAAACACATAAGTCAATTTCATAGAAACTATAAATCAACCCTCTATCCATCATTACCACACTCAATTAGACACCTACCTACCAATCAGAATTAGCTCGTTCTAAGGGAATCATGAAATATGCATGCTATGAAATGCAACTAATATGAACTCACATGGTATACGAAAAATAAAAAAAAGAATGTCCTATATGAAACAAACATAATTAATACGAACATACATACATGAATTACTACTAATATGCAAAGCATGATATCCTATATGAACACATATATACAACAACAACCACTAATCCCTCAAACCACCCCCAAACTTAAAATATTCAATGTCCGCATTGAATGGAAGGAAATATGAGGGATAGTAGAAAACATACCTACTCGTCCTCATCCTCGGATGAATCAGTATCTGGCGGTGGATAAGGTGTACGAGCTCCATAAACGGGCCACCGAGCCTGAATACCCGCATCTCTCAAAGCTGTAGCCATATCCTCAGCATACTCCCGGTTACTAGCATGTATAGCATCCATACGCCTATACAAGCGTCTAAAGTGAGCATCTAAAACCCTTGGTACTCTCGAAACCCGTGGCTGAGCGCCCGCTCCCTGACCACTAGTACCAGCACCACGAACATAATACCCAAGCCCCCTAGGATGTGGGATTCCGCCTTGCCATTCCGGCATCCGATTAATAGACACGTCAACAATGGACGGCAAAGGTGACTGCAACTCCTCATCCGCACCCCAGGTAACACCACTAACCATACACAACCCAACTATGATAGAAGCATGGGGCATCGATGACAGTGCACTAGACCTTAAACACTTGCGAATATTCTGCTGAACAATATGGGCAACATCAATGTATTTTCCCTTTAGAATGCCCCAAAGAATAATCGCTCTATCAGCTGTGACCTCACCCGTATGAGAAGTAGGCATAATATTGGCACAAAGAAATAGATACCATGCTCGTGCAAACTTATTCATAGCAGAAGACAGAAAAGAAAGAGGCTCATTAGTTCCCAATTTGTACTTCCAACTTGTACCGGGAACAAAAAGTTCACGAACAATCGCCTCCATATCCACATCATCACTAGTCTTTAGTGCCCAATTTTCATCTCCCACAAGCTTAGGTGGTTGTCCCAACATTGGACGAATAGCATCTGATCTGTAATCCACCCGTTTACCACGAACCATACACACACCATTCTGCTCATCTTTAGCATTTGCATAAAACTCCCTAACCAAATTCACTGGAACCGGAGTAGGTGTCTTACAAATCTCTCCCCAACGTAACTCACTAATCACCTCAACCAACCCATAATGATGAGATGGCAAAAACCCCCTTTCCTTCGCCACCGGCCTTGACAATAATCGATTATATTCTACCTCTGCCTCCGAAGAAGAAAATCTCTCCACCCTACTAGAACTACCCCTCATTCGTTTAGGAGCCATAATAATCAAAATCCCACTCAACAATAATTCCACCAACAACCACCAAGCAAAAATCACACCAAAAACACCCAAATAACAAGACTAATAAAAAACCCCCAATTCACAAGAACACAAATTCATAGGAAAAATAAAATTAGAGAAATAAAATACCCACTATGAATCAAAGAGGTGAACTTGTATAACTTCCCCCAAACTTGAATCCTTCTTGAGCTTGAATTTTTAGAGATGTAGATATGGAGAGAGTGAATTGGGTTTGTATGTATAGGTGTATATATATAATGGAGTGATAGGATGAATTTAAATTTTGATTGTGGAAAGGAGAAATTGGAATGGGTTTGAATTTGATGTAGGATAGAATTAAGAATTAATAGAAAAAGAATTGGGTGTAGAAATTTAGAAGAGATTTGGGAGGTTTTGGAATTAATATAGGAATAGGATTGGGTTAGGAGATGATAGTATAAAAAGGGAGAAAAGAAATTTGGGGAGAATTTTTTTTTTTTTATAAGGGAACAATAGCTGAAAAATCGAAGAAACCTTCTACATACAAAGCAGACTGCGCGCGGCTGGCGCAGCCTGCGCCCAATCCAGTAACGCAGGCGCAGCCTGCGCGTCTTACAGAAACACAGGCGCAGCCTGCGCAACCCCTATATATGTATATATATATATATATATATATATATATATATATATATATATATATATATATATATTTTCACAACAGTTTTTTTTATATACAACAAATACTACATCACTTGGGTTGCCTCCCAAGAAGCGCTCATTTAACGTCATTAGCTTGACGCCGATTCTCAACCGATGATAGGGGCTTGGAGGCGAAGAATGCTCATCCCTCGCTCCACTGTTTCTCCTAGCAGGTATGGATTAAGTCTTTGCCCGTTCACCTTGAATACATCTGACCCTTCTCTAGTAATCTCACAAACCCCATTAGGATAGACCCTTACAATCTCAAAAGGTCCGGACCATCGCGATCTGAACTTTCCGGGGAATAAACGGAGTCTTGAATTAAACAATAGAACACGTTGCCCAACCTCAAATTCCTTCTTCTGAATGTACTTATCATGCCACAATTTGGTCTTCTCCTTGTAGATACTAGCATTTTCATAAGACTGGAGCCTAATCTCCTCAAGCTCTCCAAGTTGAAGCAAACGCTTCTCTCCCGCGGATTTTAGATCAAAATTCAAATTTCTTGTCGCCCAAAACGCCTTATGCTGAAGTTCCACCGGCAAATGACATGGCTTCCCAAAAACCAACCTATATGGAGACATCCCAATAGGTGTTTTAAATGCCGTCCTATACGCCCAAAGAGCATCATCAAGCTTTGTTGACCAATCTTTTCTCGAACTTGCCACTGTCTTCTCCAAAATTGACTTCAGCTCTCGATTCGAAATCTCAACTTGTCCACTTGTTTGCGGATGATAAGGAGTTGCCACCTTTTGTGTCACACCATACTTTTTCAAGAGATCAGCCACCTGTTTATTGCAAAAGTGCGAACCTCCATCATTGATAATAGCCCTTGGCACTCCAAATCTAGTGAACACATTTTTCTTTAGGAACTTCTTCACCACTCTAGCATCATTAGTAGGAGATGCAATTGCTTCAACCCATTTAGAGACATAATCAACTCCCACCAAAATATACTTGTTTCCATAAGAAGATGGAAATGGACCCATGAAGTCCATCCCCCACACATCGAAAATCTCCACCTCAAGAATAGATTGTAAAGGCATCTCGTTCCTCCTCGAAATATTCCCAACTCGTTGACATCTATCACATTTAGCCACAAAGTCTCTAGCATCCTGATGCATGGTTGGCCAATAGAATCCCGACTGCAAAATCTTAGCAACTGTCTTCATGCTACTGTTATGACCTCCACACTCTAGAGAATGACAATGCCTGAAAATATGAGGAACTTCATCATGAGGTACACATCTATGAAACATTCCATCAGCACATTCTTTGTAAAGTAGCGGTTCCTCCCAATAGTAATGCTTCACATCATAAAAGAACTTCTTCTTCTGGTTATAAGAAAGATTATCAGGCACAACTCCTCCCACAATGTAGTTCACAAAATCTGCATACCATGGTGTAGACATAGACACAACTAGAAGTTGCTCCTCCGGAAATTTATCATTAATAGGTATTTCACCTCCTACCTCTCCATCTCCTTGGTCCAACCTAGATAAATGATCAGCTACCAAGTTTTCGCACCCCTTCTTATCTCGAATCTCAAGATCAAATTCCTGAAGTAAAAGAATCCAACGAACTAGACGAGGTTTGGCATCCTTCTTTGTCATCAAGAAACGAATCGCAGCATGATCCGAATAGACAATCACCTTAGACCCAACAAGATAGGATATGAATTTATCAAGTGCAAATACCACTGCGAGTAGCTCTTTCTCCGTAGTGGAATAGTTGATTTATGCATCATCAAGAGTCTTGCTTGCATAAGCTATCACATACATCCGCTTATCCTTCTTCTGCCCAAGAACAACACCCAGAGCATAGTCACTAGCATCACACATGAGCTCAAATGGCAAGCTCCAATTGGGAGATGTAACTATGGGTGCAGAAGTAAGTTCCTTCTTCAACCTGTTAAAAGCATCAAGACAACTTTCATCAAAGTCAAAAACGCGATCCTTTTCGAGAAGATTGCAGAGTGGCCGAGCTAACTTGGAGAAATCCTTGATGAACCGTCGATAAAAACCAGCATGCCCAAGAAAGCTTCGAATACCTTTCACAGATGAAGGTGGTGGCAATTTTTCAATAACTTCAACTTTTGCTCTATCGACCTCAATGCCTTTACTAGAGATTTTATGCCCAAGCACAATGCCCTCCTTCACCATGAAGTGACATTTTTCCCAATTAAGAACAAGATTCGTTTCAGTACATCTCTGCAACACCTTTGATAAACTGGCTAGACATAATTCAAAAGAAGAACCATAAACCGTGAAGTCATCCATAAAGACCTCCATGTCTCGCCCTATAAAATCTGAGAAAATGTGGTTCATGAGCCGTTGAAACGTCGAAGGACAATTACAAAAACCAAAAGGAAGCCTCCGATAAGCAAAAGTGCCATAAGGACAAGTAAAGGTGGTCTTCTCTTGATCTTCGGGTGCAATAGGAATCTGAAAGTAACCCGAAAATCCATCCAGAAAGTTGTAATACTCATTACCCGCCAACCTTTCGAGCATTTGATCAATGAATGGGAGGGGAAAGTGATCTTTACGAGTAGCGTTATTCAACTTCCTATAATCAATGCAAACTCTCCAACCTGTTACTGTTCTCGTAGGAATCAACTCATTCTTCTCATTGTTAACAACAGTCATCCCACCTTTCTTAGGCACAACATGAATAGGGCTAACCCATTTACTGTGTGGAACCGAATATATGATACCGGCATCAAGCAACTTAGTGATTTCTTTCTTCACCACCTCTTGAAAATTCGGATTCAATCTTCTTTGTCCCTCAATCACAGGCTTATGATTATCTTCTAAGGCAATTCTATGCATGCAAAGAGCAGGGCTAATTCCCTTGATATCTTGAATTGTCCAACCAATAGCTGATTTATATTGCCGAAGAACATGTAATAACTTTTCTAGCTCATCATCACTAAGCAAAGCAGAAACTACCACAGGATATGTATCATTAGGACCCAAAAAAGCATACCTCAAATTAGCAGGTAGAGGTTTAAGTTCAACCTGTGGTGCCTCTTAAAGTGTAAAAGCCATCTCAACTTTTGTGTCTCGTACGACAAGTGCTTCTTCTTCTACTACATCATCTAACACCCGTTCTGCTCCCACAAAGTGTTCATTTTCGAGCTTCACAATGTCATCCACTATGTCAATGGTAAAACAAGTTGCTCCAAAAGGAGGTATCTTCATTGCTTTATTCAGATCAAATTCCACTTTGTCCTCGCCAACATTCAATGTCAATTTTCCAGCTTTAACATCGATTGTAGTGCCAGCAGTAGCTAAGAATGGCCGTCCCAAGATAATGGGTATCTCGACATCATCATCCATCTCTAACACCACAAAATCACAAGGTATGACAAATTTATCCACTTTAACAACCACATCTTCAATAACCCCCAATGGATACTTAACAGAACGATCCGCCAACTGAAGTGAAATCCGTGTCTTTTTAAGTTCTCCAAGACCAAGCCTTTTGCAGATTGAATATGGCATCAAACTCACACTTGCCCCTAAGTCACACAAGGCTTTCATGTTTTCCATCTTCCCAATAGTGCAAGGCAAAGAGAAGCTTCCCGGATCTTTCAATTTCTGAGGAATAGCCTTCTGGATGACTGCACTGCATTCTGCATTGAGAGTAATAGTTTCTGCATCTTCAAGTTTCCTCTTCTTTGTCAACATCTCCTTAAGAAATTTAGCATAACGTGGCATTTGATTCAAAGCTTCAGCCAACGGAATATTAACATGCAACTGCCGGAACATAGTCAAGAACTTCTCGTACTGCTTCTCTAACTGCCTGTTGTGAAGTCTCTGTGGAAATGGAATAGGAGGAACATAAGGTGGTGGAGGAACATACGGCTTTTCTGATTCTTCTTCATTCTTCTTCTCATCTTCTTTTTCTAACGTATCTGCAGCAATCTCTACTGGCTTATCCTCTTTCTCAGCATCACTCTCTTTAGGCTTAAGAACCTCAACCTCGGGCAACTCTTTTCCGCTCCTCAAAGTAATTGCTTTGCATTGCTCTTTACCAGTCTGGTCGGGTTGACTAGGAAGAGACCCTTGCTCACGAACACCCATCTTTGAGGCAATCTGTCCAATCTGTGTTTCTAGCATCTTTTGAGATGATGCCATCTGATCTATTCTTGATTCCATATTAGCCAATGCCCCAGAAGTCCCTTGCATAATCTTATTTAGTGCAACCTCCCACTCAGCTGGTTCTTTCTTTGGTGGAGGTTGATACTGCTGCTGTGCTTGATATGGCGGTCGTGACTGAAAACCAGGAGGTTGATTCTACCTTGGAAATGCATAGGAAGGGTTGGCTGCATGATTATTGCTGTAAGAAAGGTTGTTGTTTGGCCTTTGATTCGGATTGTAGTAAGAATTATTCTGCACAGGCCAAAGCTGTCTTCCTTGAATAAAAGATGCTTCTTCTGGAAATTGTTGCACATACGAGTTCTGACTAGCACCATAATCATGATACCCTTCCATAGGTGAAGAAATAGCATTCACATTTACCTTTTGTCCTCGCACCTCCTGAGTTAGAGTATCCAACTTTTGAGCCAGCATGTTGATCATCTCAGATTCTTATGCTGCTTTTGCTGAGCTCGTCCCACTAGGTGCCCATGAATAATTATTAGATGCTAATTCCTCAAGGAGTGCTTTAGCCTGTGTAGTTGGTGCCTTCTTGAAATTTCCACCAGCAGCCACATCCAAACTCAAACGAATATCTGCATTCATGGCCCCATAAAAAGTACTAATGATCTGCCAATCTTCTAAGCCATGATGTGGACACTTCCTCAATAGTGCCTTGAATCTCTCTCATGCCTGATATAGACCTTCACCCGGTTGTGCTTTAAAACTCATAATCATAGTCCTCAACTGTTGCGTCTTGTCAGAAGGATAGTATTTGGACAAGAATGCCGTAGAAAGACTCTCCCATGTAGCAACCGCAATGTTTGGAAGTTGCTGAAACCATTCCAAAGCTCTTCCCTTAGTAGAGTAGGGAAACATATGGAGACGAATCTGATCACTCGTAACACCAGTGATTCTGAATGAGCCACACATCTGCACAAAATGCTCTAGATGTCTGTGTGGGTCTTCTAATTCAATGTCTCCTTCAAAAGCTTGATTGCTGATCATCTGAATTAAGCTTGGATTAATGTTAAATTGGGCTACACCAATCTCTGGAGTTTTGTACATGAATTAGTAGGATTTGGTGTCTCATAGTCCAAAATAGAAGTCGCATCAATATTAACAACTGCCCGAGGTTCTGGCTCTCCCATCTTAGCTTTATCTTTTCTTAGCTTTCTCAAAGTACGCTCGATTTCAGGGTCAAATTCCAATTTTCTAGCGCAAGATGAACGTAGCATACACCTGAAAATCACCAACAAAACAACTTGTGGAACCAATTAAAATCTAAACAATAAGAAACAATTAACCTAAACTCAAATATACTGCCTTCCCCGGCAGCGGCGCCAATTTGTTAATAGTATTTTTTGTTGTTCGTTCGCAGGGAAGGACTGAATGTAATATCAAGTTCAAGTATCCTATCTCTCACAACTTAGAAGTGTAGAAGAATGTTTGGTTTGTTTATAAACTAAATTAGACTAATTATCAATCGAGAATAAAATATATGAGGAAAACAATCCAAGAACTGGGGTTCTTCACTTGGTTTCAATGCACATTCAATATCTATGTAACATCTACGTTCTTACTCTGCTGAAAACAATTCTTCTAAGGTTATAATGTTCTCTTCCAAGATACAATATAGTGTCTACAACTACACCTTTATTGTCACTTCCGTGATACAATCAAAGTACAATCATAAACTATTACGCACCAAGAATTATAAGTCTCACAACTCTCCTATTAATCTTCCAATCAAATATTCGAGTTATGTCTGTTAAATCTTGTACTAAAATCGCAACTCCTCTTCCAAGTTATTACAATCCTTAAAATCCAATCAAAGGTTCATGACTCCCCTAATTGTATTAAGCCCTCAATAACAGATCAGCAAAGCAAGAAAATCACAGATAATTAAACATACATGAATACCAAGGAATACTACCCAATCCTCAGATTAGAGATTTAGTTACACATAATTAAAGAAGAAATCAAAACACATGAATTAATAGAAGAACTCATAAAAATAAGAATATAGAAAAAACCTTTAATCTTTGATCTTCAAGGAAAATAAGAGTTCTCCAGAAAAATCCCTAAAAGCTGCATACAAAATTGGATCTCTACAACAATGAACCCCCTTTTTCCCATCCCTAGATGTGTTTATATAGATACTCCTAATCTTGCCCAACAAGCAATTACCTTCTATTACAATTAGAATTTAAAGAAGGTACCAAAACTGCCCAGAATACAATTAGAATTAGAAAAAGGGCAAAACAGTAAATTCATGGCCTTCTTTTATAAGAAAACGTGCTCGACATTAATCATCACATTCCTTGCACGTGCTTTCTATCCCAGGTTGTAGAAAATCTCTCAAGCTTCGCGTGGGCAGTAAGATCGCTGAAAACGGACTTCTAGAACTCCAGATATGGCCAAAACAGTATAAGCTGCGCAGCCTTCCCGGAAAATCCGAATTTTAATCAAATAAATCTCCAAAAATAATAGAAGCATCAACTTTAATCAACATTCTCGTAAATCTGCACAACTAAGCAAAACACATCAAAACTACAACATCTTGAGTCCAAAACAATCAATTTAAGCCGAACTGAGGCATTCCAAGTGGATATAAAATCCACTTATCAGTCCAATGCAGAAACCCCTTTCAAAGTCTTCAAAACTTCATTACTTTTGCTTGAGCTCGAACCAAAATCTTGCAGAAATGGTGATTTCAAATATGTAGGAAGCTTAACACTCCTTTTTGGCATAGCAGGGGTAGTTTTAACCAAGATAGGCACAATAGAATCAGATTCAGGTGGAATACCAAGCCTATCAACGGGTTTAGCAGAAGCTCCCTATAATAAAGTAAATAACTACAAGTTATTTGAAATGAAAGATAAAAGCATAGTAATGAAAAGCATGCATATCACAAGAAGTATGTAATGAAATTAAAGCATGCATATCACAAGAAATATCTAATAAGATTTACCATTATTGAATTTTTTTTCTTAGTTGCACGAATCGCGGCCTGATCTAACTCATACAGGTCTTTTGCAGATATTTGGTCAAAAAAAGAGGCATCCGTTTCAAGGTCTGCAACTTCTAGAACCCCTACTGAAATATTTGTATCCTCTATTGATACCTTTGCAATATATATTGCAACTTCTGCAACATGATCAACACTTGCTGCACGAGTAGTTGCACAATCAGGAATAGTATCATCATTAACATTGACATTCGCATTATGGACATCATCATCGTCATGGTCATCATTTATCATCGAAGCCACCTTCACTGTCCTATCAAGATCAATCGAACCATTTTCGGACATTGATGCATCCTCACTATCCTCAACTACAACCTTTGGCACATCGGTTCCATCATTTACAACCTCCTGCCCACCCTCTTCAACCTGATTCTCAACCTCGTCGAAAACATCATTCCCAGCCTCATTGTCATCCGATATATTCTCAAATGCATCCTCAAAATTCCTACCCTCATCATCTACATTCTCATCCTCATGTGCAATTTCTACATCATTATAAGCAACATTTTGGTTGCTTTGTGGCCAACTACCCCAATCACCAACATTGGCCGCAACTTGATTCAAATATGACAAAGGGTCCAAAGTGCTTCCATTCTAAAGTCAAATATGATTAAAAATAATTAGCAAGTGTAATGAAAATAATCACATATGATTAGAACTAAACTAAACTTAAATTTGTAACTAATGCAAATCAGAGAAATGATGTAAGGGTCGAATGGTTGCAAAAATTTGCAAACAAGGTTGCAAATGTTGCAACTGATAGAAATTAGTTGACTCTGACTAATAAGATGGTTGCCACTGCGGGGCCTACTCCACACAAATCAAAACAAAAAAAATAGACAAAAAAAAGCCTTCAAAATCAAAGTCTACAGACCATAATATATGTAATTCATCTAATACGCGTACTTGTTTATCGACAATGGCACGCAACTTAGAGAACTTCAAATCAAAGTGCGACCGCATCTCAGATATGCTCTTCTTTAAACCATCTACTTCGGAAGTCAACAAGACAATCTTATTTTCCATTTCCAGCTGTGACATACGAGAATGAGGTTGATCAGAAGATGTAGAAGCACCCACAAATGATGGGGGAGGATGACCAACAATAGCAACATCACGATCAACAATATCTTCTAACTGTAGTTCTTCAATCTCCTTTTCAGTTGGAGATATGTTTCTTAATTGCAACTACAGAAACAATATGTTTGTCAATTAAAATGATATATACATATAAAGCAAGAAGAAGTAGGTAAGGAACGTAATGAAATATACCTTTGATGTAGTCAATGACAACGTCTGATACATTTCTCCGAACTTGCAAGCATATTCACCGGACCATTTCAGCATACGGGGGATACAACCAGCATCTTTCATATTGCAGTATCTCCCATTCAGGTACGGACAGCACTCATAAAACCATAGTTGAAACGCGTACGGGAAACCAACAAGCCTATAATAATTGTCCTTGGATGTTGTTCTCGCGGCATATTTCAATGATTCCAAAGTGCACGTGAAAACTTCCTTACCCCAAGGAAACTTGTGAAAATCTCCACTGTCTACAATATCCAGATCACCTTTAGGGATAGGACAATCATAAGTCGAGCTAAATAGGAAATTTTGCAAGAAGTACAGCTTTGCAAAATTCACTGCATCCTCATCTGTTTTCCACCCTCGAGAGTCAAAAACCTTCTTCACACTACTCCTACATACATGTACAATGTCTGAAAAATATGTAGCCCTGAAGTTGTTCTCAGGCCTAGCATAACGCGTCTTGTTGACTGAACCAAAACACCTAAGACCGGTGACAAGGGCAAACTCTTTGATCCCAAAAGACATCTTCACTCCAGCAACACCAATACAAATCTCATGACTGTTTGGTTGATTTATTTGTCTAAGCAGAAGGTTGTGGATGAGTAAGTGTTGTATCTTGAATGATGGTAGTCGCACAAAATTTCCAAAGCACCCAGCAGCAAAGAGAGCAACCTGCTCCGATGATAATGTGTCCCATATACCCGTAATAAGTTCATACCTATTGTTGGTACTTAGCTTGGCTGGCTTGTAATCTTTAACTGGAATAATATAATCCATCCCCTGCATTATTATGCAATACATGTGTGATTCATATGTGAGCCTTTACATATGTATAATTGTAAGCTGCAACCATGTTTACAACATTTGCAACCATGTTTGCATCCTTTGCAACCATGGTTGCAAAGGATGCAAACATGGTTGCACCTTACAGAAATAGACATTTAAGGCAAGTAACCATGAGAGTCAGAAAATACCTTAGTAACAGGAATAGGATTGTCATGGATGGCTAACTTGGGCCTCGTATATTTTACTGTTGCCTTGGATTTTGTATTTTTCTTTTGTTTTGAAGGTAGTACAGCTTTGGACGTTGAACCCGGGGAAGCCTCATCGACAGAAACCGGATCATCTTGGATGGCTGCCCTAGCCCTCTTAGTTGTCAAGGGTGCTTTGGATTTGTTAGTTATCTTTCGTGTTGGCGACATATCTGATTTCAATGTTGAACTCGGGCAAGACGAGAACCTTGTGTGAACCATGTTTCAACCTATGAAAAGACATATGCAGCAATTAAATGTTAATATAAAAATAAACAAAACATAATTGTAAGATGTCTGCCCCTGCGGGGCCTCGACTACTTAGTATAAAATTGATGGAAGATCGCTGAATGAGTCAAACAAATTCAATTTATTCGACTAATAGCTTATTAAAACATATAAACAAGATAAATAGTTTAACAATCTGATCTCAATTAACCTAAACAGATGCAAAAACTAACAAACTGATCTCAATTAACCAAAACATATGCAAAAATTGATTTCAATTCAACCTACAACCACATAACACCTCAGCACACTCCACCAGTTCCCCAATACAATAGCAATTACACAAACAATCCCTCATCCACAATACAGGCACACATCCACAACAATTCCAACACAAAACAACTGAAATTAGCAATCTACAGTACTAATCAAACTATATTAGGGCTGTAATCACACATGAAGTTAACAAAACAATTACACAATGCAATTAACAACTAATTTCATTACTTCAATTACAAATAAACAAGTTTTTCACTTCTATAAACATAACAAGCCTTGAATAGTCACAAATTCACTCTGACACCCCAAACAATAAACCGTGTGTGTGTGTGTGTGTGTGTGAGAGAGAGAGAGAGAGAGAGAGTACAGAATGATGGAGCTCACTGGATAACTTTCGAGGTCGCCGGAGAAGTAGAGGAGAAGTTTCGACTTGAAGAGGGAATGCGGAAGCCTTTCGATATCGCCGGGATGAGAGATGAGATGAGAGCGTGAACGGAGAGATGGAGATGAGAGGAGTAACGGTTATAAAGTTTGTATAATTATAAAAAGATAAAGTCTGAACTGCTTGTACCCGTATTTTTAAAAAACAGAAAGTGTAGATTCGAAACCAAATTTTAACAACAGTAAAAATGTAAAAGAAAGTAGAAAATATATATATTTATGTAAATATCCCTTATATATATTCTAATAAAATAGAAGAAAACATCCCAAAAAAATTGAAATCTTAAAATATATGTTAGGCTAAACCTTAAAATGTAATTTACAAAAAAATATCGTTTACCAAATAAAAGTGGTTTAAGAAAAAATTAATTTAATAAAAATCATTAAAGATTCTATTTTTTAGTTTGATAACAAATATATTTCTAAAATTTAAATTAAAAAAATGTGAGCACAAATCAACAAATAAAAAAGTTCTTACTTTGGAAAGAAAAATTTTAAATAAAAAAATGAACAGAAATCAATAAATGAACATATTTTAATTCGAAAGCAATCCAAACACTTACAAAATAAATTTATATTAATATCTAAATATAATACAACATAAAAATCCCTAAGATTATTCTAAACAAAAAAAACATAATAAACACCACACATGACAAAAATATAAAATTAACATGAAAATATAAGAATGTTCAAACAAATAAAAAAATTTAATATCACACATATTTCCAAAAAACTTAAAAAATTCCTTTAAAAACTATAAAAAAAACTATAACAAAATATCTAAAATTTTTAAGATAACCATTAAATTACATAATCAAAAAGATAAAAAAAATTGTTACACGAATATAGTACATATATGTTCCAAGTATATCATATGTAATCTAATAAAATAAAAAAATCAAAAATAATTATGAAATACTAAAAAATATGTTAGCCTAAACTTTGAAATATAAATTAAAGAAAAACCATTTACAAGAAAAAAAAGTATATTAAAACCATATAATATATGTGATATGGGCTGAAAATAAGCCCTAAAGACACATTTAATGTGGCATTAATTAGGCCAAGAATAGTCCAAACGTGGGGCCCACCAGCTGGGCCCAAAACCCCAATTATAATATTAATTTCGTAATTAATATTGGGGGAAATAAACAGCTCAGTAATAAGAGTTGGATAAGGATATTATTTCCACCAGACTTATCCACCAAGGCATCCAATTCAATATGGAAACTGATTCCTACAAGGAATAGATCTAGAACCTTCCTCAAAGACTTTTCTACCAAGTCTCTGACTCCTACCATAATTCTAAGGCTCCTGTAGCCTATTTAAAGGGCCAGACCCCTCATCTCAGAACTATGTTTTTGGCTTGATCTTTGATATTCATCAAAGTACGTAGGCATCTTGTGAAGGCAGATTCAGCCACGAACACAAGAACAGCCATTAAAGCTCGAAGCTCAACCACCCTAGCATTAATTACAAATCGTAAACTAGTTTTTATTCCACAACATTTGGCGCCGTCTGTGGGAAGAAAACATCAACCATGGTTCAAACACGAAGAACAACATCGACTGAGGCCATACCCCTTAGCTCTGCTCCACCTGCTATCTCTTATCCGCTCATCACCGCTGAAAAAGGACAATTACCCCAACCAACAGGGACGGTCATTCAACCTCTAACCTCTCAACCCTCAGGGACGATTCCCCATGTTGAGGGAACTTTACCTGTGGCTATTCCTCAAAGCCAAGAAACTAACCCTCTTCAGATGGTGGTTTCTCCTCTTGATAGCGCTGGTCGTACGCTACCTCCGGGGGTACAGATCCACACCACGGATCTCCCTTTGAATACCAACCCGATGTATGGGCTGCCTAATTATCCCCCTCAACATAGGGAACCTGGACCGAGCGATCATGCCTTACAGATCCGAGATCGGGAGTACGATGATTACTCTGGTCCCTATACTGATGATTCAACATCTAAGGATGACAATGATGATCGTGATGAAGCCCCGAGGAGGCGACGTGCTAGTAAAGAACCTCGAAGGAGGTCCCAAAGAATCCATGATGGACCTCCACAAACGGCTGAGGAAAGGATTAAGGCTCATGAGGCAGAGATCCAAAGGCTGAAGGATGATATTGCTAGAGAGCAAGCAAGGCGAAGTCTGATTCAACCTCCCCTAGTTACAGGGAGGATTCCCATTATAAATCTGGAGAGGCCCTCAAGGAGACAACGAAGGGCCGAAGCCCCGATTGAAAAATCGACAAGGGTGGAGACCCCCAAAAGTAACCCTGGGGATCTGATGCCCCTTGGGGATCCTGATGATCCTACACCTCCGTTCACTGAAGAGGTAATGAATGCTCGCATCTCAAGGAAGTTCAAGATGCCGACAATTAAGGCCTATGATGGAACGGGCGATCCCGCAAACCATGTTAGGACATTCTCAAATGCACTGCTGTTGCAGCCTGCGAGCGACGCCTTAAAGTGTAGGGCATTCCCTCAAACCCTGTCTGGTATGGCTCAAAGGTGGTATAGCCGCTTACCTGCAAACTCAATTGGCTCGTTCAAAGAGCTGAGTGCCGCCTTTGTCAGCCAGTTCATTAGTGGGAGAGTTCATGAAAAAAGTTCTGCATCCCTTATGTATATGGTGCAGGGGAAGAACGAGAATCTGAGAGATTACCTCAAGCGGTTCACCAAGGAGACGCTGAATATCACTAATCTGGAAAATAAGGTGGCCATGGTAGCCCTGGAACACGGAACCACTGATCTCTTCTTTAAAAGGTCTTTGGCAAAACATCCTCCTGAAAATATGGCCGAGCTCCAACGGAGGGCCGACAAATATATCAAGGCTGAGGACAGCATGAAGAAGGAAACCACAGGAGGCAATGGCAAGGGTTCTAATGATTCGAAGAAACGAAAGCAAGAGCAAGAGTACGATGCCAGGGACAAGTATCCTCGGACCAGCAAAGATTCCGATTCACCACCAAAGAAGGGTTTGGGACCGAGGTTTTCTGATTATGCAAGGCTGAACGCTCCTAGGAGTCAGATCTTGCTAGATATTGAGAAGGATAAAGACTTCCGATGGCCGAAGCCACTTAGGGGTGATCCCACGAAAAGAAACAAGGATCAATACTGTAGGTACCACCGTGATGTGGGTCATGATACAGATGATTGTAGACAGTTGAAAGATGAGATTGAGTTCTTGATCCGAAAAGGAAATCTAAGCAGGTTCACGAAGAATGATGATCGTGGAGCCCAAAGAAGGGACTATGACAGGAGAGACAATGACAGAATAGATAACGATCGTGATCGTAACCCACAGCCCCGAGGGCCAGTTGTTAATATGATTTGGGGAGGCCCGACAGCGGCCGGCACGACTCGAAACTCTCGAAAAGCGTATGCCAGAGAAGTAATGCACATCGTGGGAGAAGCCCAAAAACGTGCCAGGACTGAAATAGTTATTGGGTTTGATGATTCAGATCTCGAAGGGGTAAAGTTACCCCATGACGACCCGTTGGTCATAACTCCTGTGATTGGAAACTCGGAGGTGAAACGAGTCTTGATAGACAATGGAGCTTCTGTTGATATCTTGTTTCACGATGCGTTTGTGAAAATGGGGTACACCGATTCTCAGTTGACCCCCACCAACATGCCAATCTACGGATTTAATGGAGTTGAGTCCAAGGTTGAAGGGACTATTCAGTTACCCATGACGATTGGACAGGAACCTAGAGAAGCTACTCAGATGCTGAATTTCCTTGTGATCAAGGCATCCTCGACTTATAACGCGATCCTAGGAAAGACTGGACTTCATGCATTCAAGGCTGTGGCCTCCACATATCACATGAAGATTAAGTTTCCAACCAGGAATGGTGTTGGAGAACAGAAGGGTGATCAGAAGATGGCAAGAAGTTGTTATGTATCCGCGTTAAGGGCTGATGGAATCGGGGGGCAGGTACTTCCGATCGAAGACATGGATGTCCGTGGTGATGATGAACACTGAGGAAAGCCAGCAGAGGACTTAATACCTATTCCTCTGGAGCTAGGTGACCCTGAGAAGGTGACTTATATAGGAGCCTCTCTGAAGAAACCCCTGAAGGGCAAATTGATAGCATTCTTGCAAGAAAATAGCGATGTGTTTGCCTGGACAGCAGCTGATATGCCAGGGATTGATCCCCAACTCATCACTCACAGATTGAATGTCGATCCTAATCGGAAGATAATACAGCAGAAGAAGAGGAACTTTGCACCTGAAAGGCAAGAGGCCATAAAGCAAGAAGTGGAAAAGCTCTTAGAAGTTGGGTTTATTGAAGAGATTCAGTTTCCAGAATGGTTGGCTAACCCTGTGATGGTCAAGAAAGCCAACGGTAAGTGGAGGATGTGTATAGACTTCACCGACTTGAATGATGCATGCCCTAAGGATTGTTTCCCTTTACCAAGGATAGACATGTTAATAGATGCCACAGCTGGACATGAAATGCTGAGCTTCATGGATGGGTTCAGCGGCTACAATCAGATTAAGATGCACAAGGATGACGTCCCTAAGGTATCTTTCATAACTGACTTTGGTGTTTTCTGCTATCTTGTTATGGCTTTCGGTCTAAAAAATGCAGGAGCTACTTACCAACGACTGGTGAATAAGATATTCGCCCATCTGATTGGAAAAACCATGGAGGTCTATGTTGATGACATGTTAGTCAAGAGCCTGTTCAAGGCAGACCACATTAAGCACCTCAGAGAGGCATTCGAAGTGCTGAGGCACCACAAAATGATGTTGAATCCAGCCAAGTGTGCCTTTGGCGTTGGATCAGGCAAATTTTTGGTCTGATGGTTTCAAAGAGAGACATAGAGGCCAACCCTGACAAGATCAAGGCGATCTTAGACATGGAGCCACCACGCTCTATAAGAGAGGTGCAGAAGTTGACAGGCCGGGTAGCGGCTTTAGGAAGATTTATCTCCAAGTCTGGTGACAAATGCTTGCCTTTCTTTCAAGCATTGAAGAAGGTGAAGAATTTTGAGTGGACTTCTGAGAGCCAAGAGGCCTTTGAACAACTGAAGAAGTACATGGTTGAAGCCCCGTTGCTGGCCAAACCTAGTCCCGGGGAGACTCTTTATCTATACCTGGCGGTATCTGAGCAAGCGTTGAGCGCCGTTCTCATTCGAGAAGAAAAGAAGGTCCAGAAACCTATCTATTATGTGAGCAAGGTGTTGCATGGGGCTGAGCTGAATTACTCTCCCATTGAGAAGTTCACCTTGGCTTTGATAACAGCGTCGAGGAAGTTACGTCCGTACTTCCAGGCACATAAGATTGAAGTCCTGATGGACCAACAGCTGAGAAACATATTGCATAGCCCGAAGGCTAGTGGAAGGCTAATCAAGTGGGCGATCGAACTTGGAGAATTTGACATCACGTATAAGCCTCGAACAGCCATTAAGGCTCAGGCATTGGCTGACTTCGTGGTTGAATGCACCATTAGCAACCAAGAAGTCGGGGGGCAGGAGATAATAACAACCCCTGAGAAGCAAGATAGAGATGGAGAACTTGAACCTGATCAGAAGGAATATTGGGTGCTCTATTTTGATGGAGCATCAAAAACAAAATCTAGTGGCGCAGGCTTAGTATTGCAAAGCCCCGATGGGTTCACAGTTGAATATGCTTTGAAGTTGGATTTCCAGACAACCAACAATGAAGCTGAGTATGAGGCCTTGATAGCCGGTTTAGGCTTGGCCAGAATCATGAGAGTCAAGAATCTCAAAGTTTGTAGAGATTCAAGATTAGTAGTCTCTCAAGTAAATGGTGAATTTGAGGCCAAGGATGAAACTATGGCAAAGTATCTGCGAGTTGTGAAAGCTGTCATGACTCAGTTTGATGAATGTTATGTAGAACACATTCCGAGAAAAGAGAACGTTAAGGCCGATGCCCTATCTAAGTTCGCTTCTTCCGAAATAGAAAACTATGCAGGGAGTGTTTACTTCCAGGTCTTGAAGACCCCGACTATCAACTCGAAACTAGTGGCACCAATTGATGTGGGAAGTTGATGGATAGATCCGATCAAATCTCACCTAGAAACCGGATGGCTCTCCGACAATGCCTCGGAGGCACGAAAGCTGTCAGTGAGAGCATTGAGAGATGCCTTGATCGAGGGCGTTCTTTACAAAAGGTCTTTCGTTATCCCGTACTTGAAATGTTTGAGGCCCCAAGAGGCAAGGGAAGCTTTGGAAGAAGTTCATGAAGGTATTTGTGGGCAGCACTTGGGGGGCAGAGCCCTAGCTCACAAAATAACTCGTTTGGGATTCTACTGGCCAGAAATGCTGGCCGATGCACAGAGCTATGTCAAGCGGTGCGACCGATGCCAGAAGCATGCTCCGATAGTAAGGCAGCCGCCTGAGATGTTAACATCGGTTAACTCCCCTATTCCATTCGCGATGTGGGGAATGGGTATACTTGGTCCCTTCCCCGTAGCTTCAGCACAAAGGAAGTTTCTGATAGTGGCCATTGATTACTTTACTAAGTGGATTGAGGCTAAACCTCTAGCCAAGATAACCACCAAACAAGTTGCCCAGTTCTTTTGGGAGAATATAATTTGCAGGTATGGAATCCCACGAATTTTGGTGACAGACAATGGGACACAGTTCAATAATGAAGAGTTCAAGAAGTATTGTGAGGAGAATGCAATTGAGCTTCGTTTTACCTCTGTGGCTCATCCACAAGCCAACGGGCAAGCTGAGGTAGCTAATCGAATTATCCTTGATGGACTGAGGAAGAGGGTTGAACGCTCTAGAAACACTTGGGTAGATGAGTTGCTGCCCATACTATGGGCATACCGTACCACTTGTAAAGTGACCACTGGAGCAACCCCGTTCCTGCTGGCTTACGGAGCTGAGGTAGTTGTGCCTTTGGAGATTATGCAAGCGTCACCTCGAGTTGAGGCCTTTGAACCAGAAACTAACGAAGAGGGCATGAAACTCGCCCTAGACCTGATTGACGAAGTCAGGGATGAGGCAAACGCTAGAAATATGGAACATCAAAAGAAAGCATCCTTTTATTACAACCATAGGGTTAAGGAAAGGTTCTTTCGACAAGGCGACCTGGTTCTAAGGAAGATCGAGGTTTCTGGAGTTGGCCAGATAGGAAAGCTAGCCCCTAATTGGGAAGGGCCGTATCGAGTCAAGAAGACGTTGGGACGAGGATCATATAAGTTGGAGACCTTGGACGGGGTTAAGGTGCCCCGTACTTGGCATGCCTTGAACCTCAAAGTTTATTATGTATAAGCTATCCTTGCATGGATTCAGCTTTCTATCTATTTATTATGAGGAGTAGAAATAAGGTTCGATGAAACCATTCCAGGGCTTTACGCCCTGAGTAGGACAATAATAAGCTATGTAAGGGTTAAACCCATTTCAGATTATTAATGCAAAGTTTGTTTCCCTTCAATGATTTTGTGATTTTGTTTATGTACCAAGCACCTGTTGAGTGTGAGTCTAGGAAGGACAAGTACCGAAAACAAGTAAACAAACAAATGAGGAAACAAATGCATAAATAAAGACCCCGAAGGGCCAACAGTTAGGTTACATCAACAAGACAGATAAAAGTTTGGTCCCCAAGGACCGTGAATGAAATCTAGACAAATAAAGCCACATACGGCCAACAAGGCCATGCAAGGCCACGAACTAACTCCAGCTACTCCTCCCCAGAATCCTCTTCGCCAGACTCCTCTCCGCCGCTCTCCTCTTCCTCACTCTCCTCCTCTGAGTCTTCGCTGGAGTCATCTCCGGGCTCTGCTATCACCATTGGCTGAGCTCTAGCAACTTCGGCTCCTTTTTCCTCGGAAGATGAAGAAGAAGTAGAACTGCCCTCGTTCCGGATTAGTCTCTTCCCAGGGATGGGTTGGCGAACTACTCCAACTTTCTTTGGAGGCGAGATTTTCTTCCCACGGGAGCCAGAAGAAGATAAGTCTTGGCTAGCAGTGGGAACAACCCCCTTTGAGTTGGACCCAGAACGTCGATGACTGCCTCTGGAGCCGGACCCTGATGCCTGAGGAACAATTTTAGTTCCCGAACCAGAAGCTAGGTTAACCGGGATTGCACCCCAATATGGGCAAGGAAAATCAGCCGGGTTGACAACAGATGGATGCCTATGACTCACAGCGTTAATAGCCTTATCCCAACCAACAGACATGTTGAAGGGACGCACCTCATCATCATGATCATCAATGAGCTTAAGAAAATCTTCAGACCTATGGTAGGCCTGGATCACATGTCGACATTAGAGGCCTTCTTTTTGGCTAGAGAAGCAAGCTGTTTGCGGGTAGATGCGGCATTAGCTTCAGCACGAACAACTTGGGAGTGCAGATCGTCAATCTCTTCCATGAACCTTATTGAGTCATTTCTCAAGCTAACATTTTCGTCCCTAAAGGCCTGGCCTTGGGTCGAAACAGTTTGAAAATAAGCGTTGGCCTGCAACAAGGAAATAAGTGAGCCACGAGGAATATGCAGAGTTGAAATCAATAACAATGTCAAACTTAACAGAAGGAATTTCATACCTGATACAAGGCCTGGGCGCCCATGAGCTGAGACTCATCCATTTTGTCACCTGCATGCATTGTCGCTTGGTCAGGAGGAGTGATTGAAAGCTTGGACAGTCTAGGGCCAAATGAGGACTCCCAAAGACCGAGTCTTGTTCGCATATGCCCCAAGGAGGTATGAAGGGAGTCCGGACATCCCCGTCAGCGTTTCGGGATCGTTTACCACCTTGAGAACAACGCTCCAAGAAATTAGGGATGTGAGGCTTAGTTGGATTCAGCTTCTCCTCAGCCCTTTTCTTCATCCTCTTGGTAACAGTTGGCCGGTTCTCGGGATGATTATCAATCTCCTCAGCAGCTGAAATACAAAGAGAGAAATATCAGTATAAGAACAAACAGAGTTCATAATAAGTTCAAGTCAGAAAGTTACCCTCAATGGAAAGAAAGCTAAGGCCAGCCCCAATGAGATTCTTTTCATTTAAAAAAGTTTTATAGTGTGTGCGGCCGTCGTCAGTAAGAAGCCTATCTCGGTCCAACAATTCTGAATCAGTAAGGTCACACACGAAGTGGGAACTATCTTCCACGGACCCGAATTTCTTCACAAAGAAGTTGCCCCAGTCACCACCCTTCCACTCAAGAACTACAAACTCCCTTTCCCAGAAATGTTGTGAATCTGGAAAGGAGAAGGGATTCACCATGTGTGGAAGTTTGGCTCGGTGCTTGAGGCTCACCCATCCTTTCTTGGAGTCAGAAGAGTTGCTGGCCCCGAAGATACTTTGAAACATTGTGGTTGTCGGATGAATCCCCAGCTCCCGACACCTTATCAAGAAAATAGAAATGTACCTCCAAGCATTGGGATACAACTGACAGGGGTGGATCTGATACTCAGCCAGCAGTCTAATAATAAAATTGTCAACCGGGAACCTGAACCCAGCATCTAAGGCACCCCAATAAACACAGATCCTCTCAGGATGCCAGTTGCATGTTCTATCTGATGGATTCGGGAGACGAACCTGGATGGCACTTGGAAAGTGATAAGACTCCTTTATCATTTGGACATCCCGTTACGACAACTTACTGGGACTATTAAAAGAATCTAGGCTAGAACAGTTGGGAAATGCATCCCTCATGATATTTAGAAGTCCTAGCAAGGATTCGAATCTATGTTCAACATATGTAGGAGGTTTGATTCTTTCTTTACCTTTGGCGGTCCTCATTTTACTCCTCTTCGACATAGCTTCCATCAGGGAGACCGGGGGAGCCATTGGTTGATCACCTTCCGACATCTTGATACAGAAGCTGAAACTTGATCTTGGATCTGAAACCTGATCTTGAAGCTCGAACTGGATCTTGCAACTTGAACCTAAGAGAGCTTAAGAATTTGAGAGCTCAGAAATGAAGAAGTGAATGGAAATGAAGGCTACTTCTCCTCTTTTATAAAAAATACATGACCTGGTACATCAGGTTGAATCTCAGCTTGGTTCGTGTTTACAGGTCATCTATCGTTTATAGACGAAAAAAGGACAGAAATTATCCACGTTATACAGAAAGAATCGTTATAATTCATATCTGTCGGAAAAGAAATAGCTGGAATATTTACTGCATGGATGTTAGCACTTAAAAAGATAAACAACGAGTTTAGTCTTAAACACGAGGTTAGTAGTGCTAATCTTGAATAAAGGTGTAATACCGATAGAAGTCACGGGTGACCAAAATACTAAATTAGAGATCGAGATCCAGCTTCTGAATCCCTAGGATCGAGATCCAGCTTCTGGATCCTTGAAAGTCACGGGTGACCAAAATACTAAATTAGAGATCGAGATCCAGCTTCTGGATCCTTGAAAGTCACGGGTGACCAAAATACTAAATTAGAGATCGAGATCCAGCTTCTGAATCCCTAGGATCGAGATCCAGCTTCTGGATCCTTGAAAGTCACGGGTGACCAAAATACTAAATTAGAGATCGAGATCCAGCTTCTGAATCCCTAGGATCGAGATCCAGCTTCTGGATCCTTGAAAGTCACGGGTGACCAAGATACTAAATTAGGGATCGAGATCGAGCTTCCGGATCCTTGAAAATGGTCGACCATGACACCTGAAGGAGCCACGGCCGACCACCTTGTAGCCGACCACGGCGTTTTGGGATGCCTCGGCCGACCACGAGCTAAACGACCACGAACCGGCCGACCAAGGCACGCCAAGGAGCCCCAGCCGACCAGCCCGCATCCGACCAGGTGCCGGCCGACCACCTGGGATCAAGGCCTCTCGGCCGACCAGGTGTCAGCCGACCACCTTGGTTCGAGCTAGCCCTCGATCCGGCCGATCGCGGGTTAGTTCGTGGTCCTGAATCTTGATTTTTCAGCAAGTCTCGGGTAGTTTCTGGACCTAAATCTCAATTTTTTCGGATGGTTTTAGGTGCACCGTTTAGCACCTTTTATCGCCGTTTAGCGTCGTTTAACATCGTTTAAACGTCGTTTAAGGCTGTTTAGCACCGTTTAGTGTCGTTTAGTGCCGTTTAGCACCGTTTATCGCCGTTTAGCGTCGTTTAACATCGTTTAAACGTCGTTTAAGGCTGTTTAGCACCGTTTAGTGTCGTTTAGTGTCGTTTAGCACCGTTTATCGCCGTTTAGTGTCGTTTAACATCGTTTAAACGTCGTTTATGGCTGTTTAGCACCGTTTAGTGTCGTTTAGTGCCGTTTAGCACCGTTTATCGCTGTTTAGCGTCGTTTAACATCATTTAAACGTCGTTTAAGGCTGTTTAGCACCGTTTAGTGTCGTTTAGTGCCGTTTAGCACCGTTTATCGTCGTTTATCGTCATTTAACATCGTTTAAACGTCGTTTAAGGCTGTTTAGCACCGTTTAGTGTCGTTTAGTGCCGTTTAGCACCGTTCAATGCTACTGGCACAATCTAACATCGTTGTAAACGCATCGGTCGTTCCACGCTTTACATCAAAATGATATCAAAGATAAACCCTGACCCGAATCTCGAATTAGACAAGTAGAACTTCAAGGAAAACCTGATCAATTTTCCTAGAAGTTGGGGGGCAAATGATATGGGCTGAAAATAAGCCCTAAAGACACATTTAATGTGGCATTAATTAGGCCAAGAATAGTCCAAACGTGGGGCCCACCAGCTGGGCCCAAAACCCCAATTATAATATTAATTTCGTAATTAATATTGGGGGAAATAAACAGCTCAGCAATAAGAGTTGGATAAGGATATTATTTCCACCAGACTTATCCACCAAAGCATCCAATTCAATATGGAAACTGATTCCTACAAGGAATAGATCTAGAACCTTCCTCAAAGACTTTTCTACCAAGTCTCTGACTCCTACCATAATTCTAAGGCTCCTGCAGCCTATTTAAAGTGCCAGACCCGTCATCTCAGAACTACGTTTTTTGCTTGATCTTTGATATTCATCAAAGTACGTAGGCATCTTGTGAAGGCAGATTCAGCCACGAACACAAGAACAGCCATTAAAGCTCGAAGCTCAACCACTCTAGCATTAATTATAAATCGTAAACTAGTTTTTATTGCACAACAATATGTATTATTATAATTAAAAGTAAAAATAAATTATTCAAAATGCTATAAAACTAATTTTACAAAAACAATATTATAATCAAAATTGTATTACAATATTAATAAAGCTACCCGTGCATCCACGGGTATAAAGCTAGTTAGTTATAAAACGAGTACAATGTTTTGACACCTTTTAGTTTTTAAGCCCGCATTTACTACAAAGCCCGTTTTCTAGTTTGAGTTGTACGTTAGGCTCCTGATTTAATATCTGTCATAAATCTATCTATACTATTATATAAAAGCCGAAACATTAAAAGTTTGGTCGGTCGGTCAGTCGGTACGTACCTGTTGATTTTACTTATTTACCCTTATTCATCATACTAACTAATCAATTTCTTTTTTTAAGTTAAACATATTATCTTTTCTATTTTTCAATAACTAAACAATTTCCTTTTTCAGGTAAAATATAATATCTCATATATGTTATCTAACTAAAATTTCTCCTTTATTAATCAATTTCCTTTTTCAGGTTAAACATATTACCTTTTCTATTTTTCAAAAATAAAATAATTTCCTTTTTTAGGTAAAATACAATATCTTTTACATTCCTTTTTTAAAAACACTACGAGCAATTTTGTTTAATCAAATAACGTAATTATATTATAATTAATATTAACTAATCAATTACCCTTTTCAGCCATGTTACCTTTTCTCTTACTAAAATCTCTCTTTTTCCAATTATATCATGGACGATTACCTTTTTCAGCCAAAACACATTACCATTTTATTTTTTCTTACTAAAACCTCTCTTTTTTCAATTATATTACAGGCATTTCTATTTAATAAAAATAAAATAATAATATCATAATACTAATTATTAACCGATTACCTTTTCAGCTAAATTTTTTCCAAATTAAATTCGTTTTTTGTTCTAGAAATATCACGGGCAACATTAATATCTTTTTTTCTAAAAACACTATGAACAATTTTATTTAGTAAAATAAAATAATTATATTATAATTACTATAAACTATTCAATTACCTTTTTCATATAAATCATATTACTTTTTTAATTTTCATGTTACCTTTCTATTTTCTATAACTAAAATCTCTATTTTTTCAATTATATCACAAGCGGTTTATTTAATACAATAAACTAATAATATTATAATATTAATAATTAACTGATTACCTTTTTCAACTAAAACGTATCATTTTTTATATTTTCTAACTAAAATCCCTCTTTTAATGGAAATATCATGAACAATATTAATTTATCCTTTTCTAAAAATGTTACGAATAATTGTATTTAGAAAAATAACGTAATTAAATTATAATTGCTATAAACTAATCAATTACCTTTTTCACCTAGAACATGTTACCTTTTTAATTTTCTCTAACTAAATCCTCTCTTTTTCCAATAATATCACGGACATTCTATTTAATAAAATAAAATAATAATTTTATAATTACTAACAATTAATCGATTACCTTTTTCAACTAAAACCTATCATCTTTTCTATATTTTCTAACTAAAATCTCTCATTTTCTATAAATATCACGGATAACATATATATATTTATTATCAAATCATCTCATAAAAAAATTTAAGCCTCCAAAATTCATGTTTTAAAATAAATAATTTAAATTAATAAAAAAAATTAGATAATATTAAAAAAAACCGTGCATCGCACGGATTTTAAGCTAGTATATTTAATTCTTGGTTTTATGAAATCATGGTTGCCAACATTAAATACAGTAGTCTAATTGTTGGTGTGAACACTGGTTAATCACTACTACTAATTTGCTGTAATTATTACTTTAATAATTAAATAATCATTTTTGTAATTATTGCATGCCATTACTATCATCATGTAATTGATTTTCTTTTACATTTATATGGATTTTGGTCCGTTAATTTGCTTAGTTAGCCCATTAGCTTGGTCCGGGTTAGTTTCTGGGCAAATTATATATCCTGGCCTGTTATGACTCATGTTTTATTAGTCTCTAGCCCATTGAATTTCTACTTGCCCAGTTCCCATTCTATTTTGTGGTCCATTTTCTTTTTTCCACCAGTATTAAAGTTACACAACCATGTTTGCGAATCATTTTACAATCATTGCATAGTCACTGTTTAATAATTAGTTAATTATTGTCATTTTCATATCTTTTGTCTTATTATCAAATATAGCCTATATCCCGTGGTTTTTTTAAATTTAAACAATATTTTATTTATATATTAATAATTATATATTTCATATATATTACTTAATATAATATTGGCATAATATATTATTATATAATAAGAGCCTAAAAAAGTTGGGTATAAGTGAAGAATTTTAATTCAAACATAACTAAAAGAGTATGTAATTGAATATTATTGGAGTGTAATTAAAATAATTTGTTATTAAATTATATATATTATTTAATATAATATTGGCATAATGTATTATAATATAATAAGAGTCTAAAAAAGTTGGGTATTGTTAGTCACAGAGGCATGCCTATATACATCTAATAACAAAGTCTAATTGTCTGTAATGCTTTGCATTACCTACATGACCTCTTAATTGAGGGAACCTCTAGTTGTAGAGTTTCTACTTGTTGTAGTACTTATAACATGCATCAAATTCTATTTGTGTAACTATAATTAAAGTAAGAGAATAATGCTTGAAAGAAGTTCCAAGGATCATGCCTCAAGCTTGAAGATCAAGACTGTCAAAATAAACACAGTGGGAATTTGGAGAATGAATATTTGCCTAAGTACCAATTCGAGAAGTATGTTTGTTATATTCGAGAAGTCAAGCATTCGAGAAGTCAGGGATTCGATATCTCAAAAGACACTGTTCGATATCTCTGGAGGTCTACTAGTCAAAGCCTCATTCGAGAACTCAGAGATTCGACATGTCTAATACTCTATTCCAGAACTCAAGAAGTCAACAAGTCAAAGCATCATTCGAGTTCTCTAAGAGTCAACAAGTCAAAGCTACATTCGATATCTCAAGGACTAAAGAAGCTATTCGATATCTCAGGGATTCGATAAGTAAAATGCTCTATTCGATATCTCAAGGATTCCTGGAGAAAAGACTTATTCGAGAAGTGATTCGATGTGTTAGCTCAACAGTATTCGAGAACTCAGAGTTATCGATTAAGTCAATTCTAGTTCTCGAATCACCAACAGAATTACTTCTCGAATACAATCTTGGAGACAAAATACTGAAGAATTGTACAAGTCAGAAACCTGCAACAAGCCAAGATGCTTTATAGACCACATACTGTAAAGCATGTTGGAAAGCCTACAAAGAAGCTTGGAGAGATAGTACAAGAGACAAAGAGCTAAAGAAGTGGATCTGAACAGAGTTCTAAGAAGTCAAATCCGTAACAGTTTGGATGTTTACTCAAATAGGATAGACACATTAAAAAGCAAATTTGTTTGCTACCTTATTTGTTGTAAGCAAGTTGTTCACGTGATATAAGTGAACAACCCTACTTCTTTAGCAAGTATCAAAACAGAGTGAACTAGAATTTTTACAAGTAATATCTCTCTGAGAAAGAAGCTGAGAATACTAACATTTGTATTCACATATTGTAGCAGATCTTTATCTAATACAATATTAGATTAAAGTGATATCGTGTTCTTGTGTTTATATTCTGCACTTACATAATCTATTAAACACGAACACACACTCTGTTACACAACCAGATTCAAACCAAGTTAAAACAACCTTCACCTAAAACACTTATCAGAAAAAGAAAAGTTTGAGAATCCATTCACCCCCCCCCTCTGTATTCTCGTGTGTGTTCAATACTCAACAGGTATAGGTGAAGAATTTTCATTCAAACATAACTAAAAGAGTATGTAATTGAATATTAATTGGAGTGTAATTAAAATAATTTGTTATTAAGTTAAATAAAAATTTTATGCATTTTTATTTATTTTTTCATTTTTGGAAGGTGTTAACAAACAGTTTAGGAAGGTGTTAACCAACGACCAACCAACCAATTATACCCTGTTTCGCTTATAATAGTATAGTATAGATTAATTGGAGTGTAATTAAAATAATTTGTTATTAAGTTAAATAAAAAATTTATTCATTTTAATTTTTTTCCCATTTTTGGAAAGTGTTAACAAACATTTTGGGAAGGTATTAACCAACGACCAACCACCCAATTATACCCTATTTCGCTTATAATAGTATAGTATAGATTTCCATTTTTGGAAGATGTTAACAAACATTTTGAGAAGGTGTTAACCAACGACCAACCACCCAATTATACCCTGTTTCGCTTATAATAGTATAGTATAGATATGTATGTAGTTTGTCTTCGTAATTAATTCATTTAATTTGTATTAATTGTTGGTCTTTGATCTTAGTTGTTCTTTAGTTTAAATAATCTTCTCTCAAATTAACTTGTTCTGGTCTGCCTAAATTAGAAATTAAGAATCGCGAATTAATTTAGTCTCTGTGGAACGAATCTTAAAATACTAAAACGACGATCGTGCGCTTGCGATTTTAAATGTTTAATTTTTAGCACATCAAGTTTTTGGTGTCGCTGTCGGGGACTATAATTATTTTTCGCACCTTAATTTTTAATTTTTCGAATTAGTTTTACTTGCTTTGTTTCTGTTTTATTTTGTACGAAATTGGAGACTCGGGAAGCTTTGGCAAAACGTGGATAGAATTTGAGTAATTTTGGAAGCGTGATTTGGTAACCCGTATCTCTCCTTTTTCGTATTTTTCACTAGTTATAAAAAATCACAAAAAAATTGAAAATAAAAAAAATAGTTAATTAATTACATAATTGTTGCATCATGCATTTAATCACTCAGGAACACATCATTCTAGTTTTATTTTCTTGTTTTTAATTTTTCGTACCTTATAAATTGTGGTGATCGTTGGAGGTCCCAAAGGTACGTTAAATTTTCTTCTTTTCTTTATTTAGGACACGTAGTGTAAACATCCATAATTGTTTATCGCTTTAATAAATCTTTTTGTGTGTTGCATCATTTTAATAAATCTTAAGGGCAAAAACCCAATCAAAGATAAGGGAAGGGATTTCATCACTCTTTCCTTGGCCCACAACAATTAATCCTTCATTTTGCATACCATAGCCTTTAATAAAATTAATTAGACGTTAGCCCCTAGAATTTTCCTCAATTAGGAAGGTATCTGAAAAAGGACGTAATCTTTAATTATTCCGACTTTTGGTGTCTAGGCAAGCGAAAGCTCACCTGGCCAATTAGGATTTGGTATCTAGGCCGATGTTTAACCTCTTGGCAATGCTTGCACCTACCTGGCCAAATCGGTTCGAATAATTCTTGATTTACCGAATTTTTGGTGGTCCTTAAAGTTAGGAGCAAGGTCTAGTTTATTTTATTAAGGAACCCTAGGTTTAGAATTTTTCTTTTGATTTTCACCCTTTCTTTTGTTTGTTTAAATTATCGCACTTATTTGCTACTTGCTTACTATTCTGTTTATGCGCACTACTTGGGTTAGAGATAGTTCTTCTAGGTTAGTGAGACCAATTGAGTGTTCATCCTCTTCGGAATCCGAACCCGTAGAAATACTTGACCCCGTAGTTACCATGGCAGTATCTCCTAAGGATCGTTGTTACCCCGCCGGATCAACCCAACCTTCTTGTATCACTCTTCCACCGGTTAATGCTAATAGATTTGAAATTAAAGGTCATCACATTAGCATGTTACCTAAGTTTACCGGTAGTGAGGGTGAGGATCCGTATCTTTTCCTTCATGAATTCGAGGAGGTTTGTGCCCTACAAAAACTCCAACAATTGACCGAAGACTCCGTTAGGCTTAGACTTATCAACTTTGCCTTAAAAGAAAATGCTAAAAAGTGGTTGTATAGTCTACCCGCCAATTCTATTTCTACGTAGGAGGGATTTGTGATAATTTTTCTTAAAAAGTATTTTCTAGACCATAAGACTACAAGGATTACATACGAAATAAATCAATTTCATCAAAAGGAAAATGAGTCTTTTTGGAAATATTTTTGGAAATGAGTCACAATTTCACAATGGAGACTTTGTAAGATTGTCTACGAGGCATTAAATAGTCCAACAACCACTTTGTTAGAGTCTATGTGCCAAGGCAAATTCATGGAGAAAGAGGAGGACCAAGAGTGGGAGTTTTTCGAAGAATTAGCGAAAAAGACCATGTTGTGGGAGTCTACTAAGCAACCTAGTAAGTCTAACGAGTCATCTAGTTCAGCTAGGGGATTGAATTCAATAGGAAATTCCTTTGCAACCGATGCCAAATTAGTTACACTTACTAGAAGACTTGAAGCCTTAGAAACTCATAGTAGCCCCACACCTATGTCCATGTATCCGAACTACAATTCTTCGAATTTTGAGTGTCAACATTGTCCCGACTTTGAGCAAGTGAACGCAATGTTCCAACCTAGGCCTAGGAATGACCCGTTTGCACCGACCTACAATCCCGGGTGGAAGAATCACCCGAATTTTTCATGGAGTCAAGTTCAAAACTACCAATCTTCTTCTCCCTCCTTTCAAAAGCCGAACTCTTACCAAACTCCAAACCAAGGTCATTATTCAAACCCGATTCAAGCACCCTTGAATCCTTCCGGGTTTAACGATTTGGATAAGCGACTTAATTCCTTAAAGAAGAGTACCGAGGCTTTATTGAAATCTTAAACTAACTTCATGCAAACCAGAACTCAAGATAGGCAATTATTGAATTCTAATGCCCAAGCATCTAAGTTAGAGGTTCAATTCAGTCAATTAGCAAACACTATGTATGAGCGCGAGAAGAACAAGCTTCCAAGTCACCCGAGGTCAATCCTAAATTTCCTCTTAATCAAAGACCTCATGACAATGTGAATGCTGTTATTTCCCTAAGGTCCGGTAAGCAAATAGAAAATCATGTCGGTGATAAGTCTTCCGAAGAAGATGAGTCAAATGTTAAACCAAACGCTAGTCTTGAACTCGAGAGTTCAAAAGAACAAGGATCAACGAGTGGGACAACTTCGAAACCCATCCCCGAAGAACCTAGTGAACGAGTCTATAAGTCAAAAGCTCCTTATCCATAAAGACTCATCTCTAATAAACAAACGGCTCAAACAGACAAGATCTTAGAGGTTTTTAAGCAAGTAAAAGTCAACATTCCTCTTTTAGACGCGATTCAACAAATTCCCTCTTATGCGAAGTGTCTAAAAGATTTGTGCGCTCATAATCGAACCAATCACGTTCCTAAGAAAGCCTTCTTAACTTCTCAAGTTAGCTCAATTCTTTTGAACAAAATTCCCGTGAAATATAAGGACCCCGGATGTCCTACTATTTCATGTGTCATAGGAAATACCTTTGTGGACAAGGCATTACTTGACTTAGGCGCTAGTGTGAACTTGCTTCCATTTTCTGTCTATCAAGCCCTAGTTTTAGGAGAGCATCAAAGGACTAATGTTACACTTCAATTACTGATCGTTCTGTCAAATTTCCTAAGGGAATTATCGAAGATGTGCTAATTAAAGTAGGTGACTTTTTCTTTCCCATTGACTTTGTCGTCCTAGAAACCGAACCGGTCAAGAACCCTAAGAATTAGATTCCTATCATTTTAGGAAGACCATTTCTAGCAACCTCCAATGCCTTGATTAATTGTAGGAATGGATTAATGAAACTAACATTTGGGAACATGACCATTGACCTCAACATTTTTCATGTAGGGAAACAACCCGATGATTTTTATGATCAACCTATGGATGTCAATTTAATTGATGAAATAGTTGATCAAGAATTCAAAAATCCTAATGATTCTCTTGATTTTTGTTTAAACCACTTTGGTCAAAATTGGAATGTTTCCGAATATACAAATGAGGTCAATGCAATGTTAGATTCCACCATTCCTTCAAATAACCAAGCATGTGAATCAATTCCTTTGTCACTTTTCAAAGATAGTGAACCCGTTGAGTCAAAGCCGCCCGATTTAGAACTTAAACCTCTTCCCGACACTCTTAAGTATGCCCTTTTAGGTCCTAACGAGTCTCTTCTCGTTATAATTACCTCTAATTTGACCAAGTCACAAGAGGATGAGCTTGTAGGTGTGCTAAGAGAACATAATGAAGCCATAGGTTGGAGTATCTCTGATATTAAAGGAATTAGTTCGACCATTGTCCAGCATAGGATTCACTTAGTTGATAACGCCAAACTGGTTAGGGAGCCACAAAGGCGGTTAAACCCAACCATGATGGAAGTTGTTAGGAAAGAAATCCTTAAGTGCCCAGATAATGGAATCATTTATCTCTTTTCTGATAGCTCTTTGGTTTGCCCGATTCAGGTAGTACCTAAAAAGTCGGGTATTATCTTGGTGACTAACGAGAACAATGAGGAAGTTCCTACTCGTGTCCAATCCGGTTGGAGGTGTGCATAGACTATAGGAAACTCAATGATGCCACTAGAAAAGACCATTTTCCTTTACCGTTCATAGATCAAATGTTAGAAAGGTTAGCGGGTCATGCCTACTACTGTTTTCTAGATGGTTATTCTGGTTATTTCCAAATCCCCATAGCTCCCGAAGACCAAGAAAAGACCACTTTCACATGTCCCTTTGGAACTTTTGCTTATCGTCGCTTAGCTTTTGGTCTAACCACCGCCCGGCCACCTTCCAAAGGTGCATGATGAGCATCTTTTCTGACATGGTAGGAGAGTTTCTAGAGATTTTCATAGTTGACTTCTCCATCTTTGGTTCATCTTATCACCAATGCCTAAACCATCTTGAGTTAGTCTTAAAAAGGTGTAAAGAAACCAACCTCGTTCTCAATTGGGAGAAATGTCATTTCATGGTTAAGGAAGGGATCGTTCTTGGTCATAAAATTTCCGAAAATGGGATTGAAATAGATAAATCCAAAGTTGACCTCATTGCCAATCTACCCCAACCAAAATTGGTCAAATCAATTCATTCCTTTCTAGGATATGCTGGTTTTTATAGGCGTTTCTTTAAAGATTTTAGCAAAAAGGCTAGACCCTTGACCACTCTTCTTGGAAAAGATGTCAAATTCGAGTTCAATAGTGATTGTTTACAATCTTTTGAACACCTTAAGAAAGAATTGACCCCGACCCCAATAATCAAGTCTCCCGATTGAAGTCAACCTTTCGAGTTAATGTGTGATGCATCTGATTACGCATTAGGGGTGGTGTTTGGACAACGAATCAATAAGATACCTCATGTCATATACTACGCTAACAAGACCTTTAATGATGCGCAACTTAATTATTCTAACACCGAAAAGGAGCTTCTAGCCGTAGTATTTGCCCTCGAGAAGTTTAGGTCTTATCTTATTGGTTCGAAAATCATTGTTTACACCGATCATTCCACCCTTCGATATCTCTTCTCTAAGAAAGACTCAAAGGCTCGGTTGATTAGGTGGATCTTGTTGCTCCAAGAGTTTGACCTAGAAATTAAGGATAAGAAGGGGTCTGAAAATGTTGTTGCCGAGCACCTTTCTCGATTAGTGGTGGAGTCCACCATTGACTCGCCTTTGAATGAATCTTTTCCTGATGAAGATCTTCTTTCTATCTCTACTTCTCTTTGGTTCACCGACATTGTCAACTACCTTGCAACCGGTGACATTCCCTCTCATTGATCTACACAAGATAGATCAAAATTTTTCTCGCAAGTCAAACACTTCTTTTGGGATGACCCGTATCTCTTTAAATATTGTCCCGATCAAATCATTCGGAGGTGCGTCCCAAATCATGAGTTTAGAAGTATACTTTCCTTTTGCCATGATCAAGCTTGTGGAGGTCAATTTATTTCTAAGAAAACAACGGCTAAAATCCTCCAAAGCGTTTTTATTGGACTAGTTTGTTTAAGGATGCTGTAGAATTCTGTGCCGCTTGTAGTAGGTGTCAACACTTAGGAAAGATCACTAGGAGAAATATGATGCCAATGGGTCCCATCTTAATCATTTAGATTTTTGATGTGTGGGGCATAGATTTATGGGTCCCTTTCCTAGTTCTTTTGGCAACCTCTACATTCTCTTAGCGGTTGATTATGTGTCTAAGTGGGTAGAAGCCATACCGACCAAGTCCAATGATAACAAGGTCGTCCTTAAATTCTTAAAAGAGAATATCTTTTCTCGATTTGGCACACCTAGGGCTATCATTAGTGACCAAGGTAAGCACTTCAAGAATCATCAATTTACGTCCCTTTTGACAAAGTACTCAATTATTCATAGGTTGGCCACCCCTTATCATCCTCAAACTACTGGTCAAGTTGAAGTCTCGAATAGATAAATCAAACAAATTTTAGGAAAGACTATCAACTTAAATAGGAAGGATTGGTCCATCAAACTGATAGATGCCTTATGGGCCTATCAGATAGCATTTAAGACTATTTTGGGCATGTCCCCTTACAGAATTGTGTTTGGAAAGGCCTGTCACTTGCCCGTTGAACTAGAGCATAGGGCCTTGTGGGCCCTTAGAGAATTGAACTTTGACTTACCAACCGCCGGTAGTCATAGAAAGTTGCAACTATCAGAACTAGAGGAATTAAGAAATGAGGCCTATGAAAATGCTAAAATCTACAAAGAAAGAACTAAACTTTTTCATGATAAATCCATTTTGAGACAATCATTTTCTCCTGGTCAAAAAGTTCTTTTATACAACTCTAGGCTTCATTTATTTCCCGGGAAATTGAGCTCTAGGTGGGAAGGTCCTTACATTGTTAGGATCATTTTTCCTCACGGTGCTGTTGAAATTGAAAATCCTAAAAATGGTGATATATTTAAAGTTAATGGACAAAGACTCAAACCATTTTTAGAACTGTCAATTGATCCCAAGGAAGAGGTTATCCACCTCATTGATCCATGATTCAAGTAAGTTTCTTCAAGTAGGTAGTTGTAAACTCTCTTTCATCCTTATCAGGTATTTTCTCACCATTCTCCTTTTTCATTTCTCTTGCATTTGCTTACATTGAGAACAATGCATGATTTAGGTATGGGGGAGAGTTTTAGTGTAAATACATAAAATTGAAAAATCCAAAAAAATCAAAAAATTAAAAATCCAAAAAATAGAGATAGGTTAGCTAAGTTGTCCTTCCCACTCTTTAATTGTAGAACTAGTTCATGTTAGCAATTTTTCGAAAATTATATGTATAATGCCTTTAGATAATTTGAACGTAGTCAAGTAAGGTTTTCCTCATGAAACTTGTGTCGAACAAATTTTTGCTTAAAAGTCCAAGACGACACATTTGCACAAGACCTTTGATGGAAAGATTGTATAGGAATGTTATTCGATACCTGAGAGAGAGCCCACATGTTTGAACAATGCCGAATCAAACCTTTGCGAAAAAATTGTTCCTATAGTGACAAAAAAGAAAAAAGAAAAAAAAAAGAGTCAATTAAGTCTGAGGGGACGTGGCTAGTGGAAGACGTGGCTAGATTGGGCTCATTAGTACCCGAGCAATTAAGTCTGAGGGGACTTTGTGCCTACTAACCTAAAGCCCTGTGTGGTTTGGGATTGCTGACCCAACACTCGCTACATGGGTATTAGTGTATAAGTCTTTTGGGACCTCAATCATTGCACGGTCATTTCAACCATTAGTGCTAATAAATTCTTAAATGCTAATAAATTCTCAGTAGGGAAATCGGCTAGGTTGGGCTCATTGATAACCCGAGTAAGTAAGTCCGAGGGGACTTTATGCATAGCAACCTAAGGTCCTTTGTGGTCTGGGATTGTTGACCTAAAGCTCGCTAAATGGGTATCGATGAAAAAGTCTTTTGGGACCTCAACCATTGCACGGTCGGTCTAACTACTAAGAGCGTGAAGTTTGGCTAGAACCTTGTTTTGATAGAGATTGGGTCAGTTCAATATTGGTTGAAAAAGAGAAAATGTTCGTATGCACTTTTCCATCAAAGGCCTTAAATTCACAACACACCTTGGGATTTTTTGTAAACTTTTAGAGTCTATTCATGTGGATTATGGGAACCTATAACTTGGCTACTATTAGAATAATCTTTAAGGCATATATTTTCCTACAAAATGTTTTGTTGACACCAATGAAAGCTAGATTGTAATAGGAAAGTAGGATACTTACTGGTTTATCTCAAAGGTTTTATGGGTATATCTTCTGCAAACCCTTAGGAGACAACACTCCTCTTGTAGAGATCGTCTATGAGTTTAACGGGTTGGTAAACCTAAAATTACCCGTGATTCCTACGATAGTGAGTATAGGTTTTTCATTCTGCATTTTCCTTTTTGTTTTACTCGAGGACGAGCAAAAGATAGATATGGGGCATTTGATAAGTGCATATTTTTGTATATTTTTATTATCCATTTATTGCTTGAACTCGTATTTTAATTAATTATTTTGTTGCTTTTCAGGAAAATCAAGAGAAAGTAAAGAAATGGCAAAATAAAGAAATAAAGAGCAAGGAAGGGCAAAAGAGGAAGAAAAAAGGACAAAAATGAAAAAAGGGAAAAAGAATTAGGAGCTTGGTGCA
The DNA here is from genome assembly GCA_036435485.1 of Saposhnikovia divaricata. Taxonomy (NCBI): domain Eukaryota; kingdom Viridiplantae; phylum Streptophyta; class Magnoliopsida; order Apiales; family Apiaceae; genus Saposhnikovia; species Saposhnikovia divaricata. The sequence continues at coordinate 78,577,361 of CM071600.1, read as the reverse complement.
AAAGGGAATGTTTAATGAGGAAGGAATCATTTGGATGGCTAGGATTACTCCACCACACTCCACATGTGTATGGTGGAGATTCACCCAGCTCACCCCTTAACCCTAATTCTTATCCTATAAATACGCCCTTACCCCCTTGTAAATCATAACCTTGATTTTACTATTGTTTTAGGGTAGTATAAATTTCATTTCTCTTTCTTGTTTCTAGTTAAATTTTGTAAACACCTTTTTTTTAGATTAATGCAATTTCAAGTTTCCTTTATTTTCTTATCTTGCTCTTTCGTTTACGTTGCATCGCTTTCGTTATTTTCATAAATCCGTTTAGTGAATAAAGTAGCGAAATGCTAACCTCTTGGGGTTGAAAGTAACGATTTTTATTTTCTTGTTCTTAGTTGTTAATTGTAGTTGTACCCCTTTAAATCTCCATTTTATTGTGGGTTTCATAATTTTTAATTGTAGATATAATTTTTATGTTTGATGTGTTAGTGTAATAAAAAAACAACAAAAAAATATTAGTTTTTAAAATCTTTAGTAAATTTTTCTTTTCATTTGTTTTCTGCTTATTCTAAGTTCAGTTCTTCTCCCATGTTTTGCTAAATCGAACCAAAGACCCAATGTTGTCATCTTCTTTATTTTTCGAATTAACCTCCCCTTACCATTTCTTCTTCTTCCCATTTCTTCTTGCTCTTCAATCACACAACAGACCCCTCCCCTTCCCATGTTCTAGTTTTATTCGAACCAAAAACCATCCGAGTTATGTGTGTAGATTGTTCTGGAGATTTGTTTTCGATTTGTTCTGGCGAGTTTTTATTTTTATTTTTTGTTGAGTTTTCGACTGTAATCATTAACTGGGTTTGATTTTTTTTGTTCAGAGTGAGTTTTCGGTTTTTTCCGAATTGTATTCTTGTTCTGTTGTATTTGCGAGTTGCTGTTGTGTGTTGGTTTTGTTGCTGAGTCTTCACCAAGTTTTGTTGTTTCGTTTTGTTTGTTTGAGTTCATGTTTACAAACGATTTGCTGGGTCTGTTGTTTGAGTTGTAAGTTTTCTGGTTTGTCTGGTGTTTTTTTGTTTTCTGTTCGTTTGGTGATTCAACCGAGTTTTCGTTGTTTTTAGTTTTGCTTTATTGAGTTCTCGTTGCTCCGTTTTGAGTTGTTGTGTATATTGAGTTATTGTGTTCGAATTTTTGCTGAGTTGTTGGTTTCATTTTCTGAGTTGACTCGTTGTGAGATAAATATTGGTATCTGAGTTTTACGATTTTGGTTGTTTTAATTCGCGAGTAAAGTTTCCTGAGTTGTATTTTTTGAGCTGTTTTTCCGAGTTGTTGTGTAGTCTTCTGTGTAGTCTGAATCATTGTGACATGGAGTCATTGTTTTAATTTTTAATCGAATTATGAGATTGATTATTTTAGGATTGTTAGTAATTTTATTGGCTAGTTGAATTTACGATTAGGTCATGTCAAATTTTAATTAAAATTTTCTGTAAATAAAATTAGTTAAGTTCGAGTTTCTACTTTTTAGAATAATTTAGTTTTTACTCTTTTCATTATTCTAAAAAGTTGAAACTCGAACTTAACTAATTTTATTCTAAAATTATTCTAAATTATTCTAAAAACTTTTGTTCTAAAATTAAAGGGGTACAACTACAATTAACAACTAAGAACAAGAAAATAAAAATCGTTACTTTCAACCCCAAGTGGTTAGCATTTTGCTACTTTATCCATTAAACGGATTTATGAAAATAACGAAAGCGAGGCAACATAAACGAAAGAGCAAGACAAAAAAATAAAGAAAACTTGAAATTGCATTAATCTAAAAAAAAAGGTGTTTCCAAAATTCAACTAGAAACAAGAAAGAGAAATGAATTTTATACTACCCTAAAACTACACTAAAATCAAGGTTATGATTTACAATGGGGTAAGGGGGTATTTATAGGATAAAAATTTGGATTAAGGGGTGAGTTGGGTGAATCTCCACCATACACATGTGGAGTGTGGTGGAGTAATCCTAGCCATCCAAATGATTCATTCCTCATTAAGCATTCCCTTTTGCACCAAGCTCCTAACTTTTTCCCTTCTTTCATTTTTGTCTTTTTTCTTCCTCTTTTGCCCTTCCTTGCTCTTTATTTCTTTATTTTGCCATTTCTTTACTTTTTCTTGATCGATTTTCCTGAAAAGCAACAAAATAATTAATTAAAATACGAGTTCAAGCAATAAATATGTAATAAAAATATGCAAAAATATGCACTTATCAGTCATTCTAATGAAACTACAAAAAAACCTAAAATTCTTGTTTAAAATAATGTTAAATCAACAAGTGAATCCATTAAATGACTTGGTGTTCGAAGTTTGTAATGTGAATAAGAAATCTATAGTTAATTTGGCTGCAAAAAGTTGTACATGCAACAGGTGATTCTCAATACTGTTTTCAAAATTTCATAAATACATGATATATATTTTGTTGTAAAACAGGTTTCAGATGGATCAACTTTCTTGTGCACATGCAATTGCTGTTTTTTTAGAAAGTAAATCATGATCCTTATGATTATGTTTCATCATATTACACAAAAGAAGCAATATTTGTTTCTTATAAAGAATTGGTATATCCTGTTGGCAAGAAAGGCAATGGAAAGTACCAGATGATATCAAAGCGGGGACAATGTATTCCCCGTAAGGCAGAATCAGAATAGGAAGACCAAAAAAGACAAGGCACAAAGCTGCGTGGGAGACAAATATACCAATTTTACAATTCAAATGCGGGAACTGCGATCAATGCGTACATAATAGAAGAACTTGTTGAAATCTGTCATCGAAACAAATAAATTAGTTATTTACAAATTAAGTTTCAAATGCTGAATTGCTAAGTCGATTAATTTTAAATTAGTAATGGAACTGATATGAAATGTATTTCTAAATGGTGAATTTTTTTGTTTATTTTGAGTAAAATTGCAAAATTGCTACAACTATGTTGCAACCTTGTTTGCAACCTTTGCAACCATGGTTATAACTTTTGCAACCTTGTTTGCAACATTTGCAAACAAGGTTGCAAATGTTGCAACTGATCGAGATAGTTGAATCTTACTATTAAGATGGGTACCCTTGCAGGGCCTATTCCACATAAATTCAAATTTTATTCATATTACCAGTTGAGAACCATAAATTATTGTACTTTGTATAAAATCACAAAATCTCAAAACAATGAACCATAACCAAACGAAGACCAAAAAAGAGAAGGAGCAAAGCTGCGTTGCGTGGGAGACAAATATACCAATTCAACAATTCAAATGCGGGAACTGCGATCAATGCAGACATAATAGAAGAACTTGTAGAAACCCATCATCGAAATAAACAAATTAGTTATTTATGAATTAAGTTGCAAATAATGTTGCAACTGTTGAATTGCTAAGTTGATTGAGTTTAAAGTAGTAATGGAACTGATATGACGTGTGTTCTAAATTTTCAAGTTTTTGGTTTATTTTGAGTAGAATTGCAAAATTGTTGCAACCATGTTGCAACCATGTTGCAACCTTGTTTGCAACCTTTGCAACCGTGGTTGTAACTTTTGCAACCTTGTTTGTAACATTTGCAAACAAGGTTGTAAATGTTGCAACTGATCAAGATCGTTGAATCTTACTATTAAGACGGGCATCCCTGCGGGGCCTATTCCATATAATTTCAAATTTTATTTATATTACCAGTTGAGGACCATAAATTATTGAACCATTACCAAACATTAACAATTGCATAAAATCTCTAAACAACGAACCATTGCCAAACATAGTTGCGAAACAAAGTTCCTATTAAACTTTGAACCATTAATTATAAAATTCCTCGAACCAAAAGAACTACATAGTTATGTCAACAATATTGTTTTTCTACTACTTAATGTCATAAAATAAAAAGTACAATTTCTTCACATCTCCCGTCTTCTCTTTCTCCCATATGGCTTTGTTGTTGGAGCCTTTGTCATTGGAGCCTTTGTTTTTGGTGCCTTTATTGTTGGAGCTTGGCTGACTTGTGATCTTTGAATGGAATAATATAATCCATCCTCTGTAGTATTATGCATAACATGTGTGAGCCATGTGTGAGCCTTTACAGATATATAATTATGAGCTACAGCCATGTTTGCAACCTTTGTAAGCATGTTTGCAAAAGTTGCAACCATGGTTACAGAAGTTGCAACCATGATTGCAAAGGCTGCAAATATGGTTGCAAAGGTTACAACTGATAGAAATAGACAGTTAAGCTAACTACCCCTGCGGGACCTGTACTGATATCACAAACAAGGATACATCAGAGTCAGAAAATACATCATTAACAAGAATTGAATTAGCATGGATGGCTACATGGGCCTCATATCTTCAACTGTTGCCTTGGATTTTGTAATTTTCTTTTGTTTTGAAGGCACTACAGTTTCGAACGTTGAACCTTGGGAAGCCTCATCGACAGAAACTGGATCATCTTGGATGGCTGGCCAAACCCTCTTAGTTTTCAAGGGTGCTTTGGATTTTTAGTTATCTTTTGTTTTGGCGGCATATCTGATTTTGTTGTTGAACTTGGGGAAGATAAGAACCTTGTGTGAACCATGTTTCAAACTATCAAAAGATATAAGCATCAATTAATTGTTAATACAGGAATGAACAAAAGTTTTGTAAATAAGATATAAACGATCGAAAACATAATACAAAACTGATAGAAGATCACTAAATGAGATATAAATTTCACTTCATTCGACTAGTCGCTAATAAAAAACATCTACCTAAGGAAAATAGCATCGACTCATTTACAAGTTCTCGACTCATCAACAAGCCTACATAATCTCAAAACTTAATTGTAAGATGTCTGTCCCTTCGGGGCCTCGACTGCACAGTATAAAACTGAATGAAGATCATTAAATTATTCATGAATTTTACTTCATTCGACTCGTCGCTTATAACAAAACCTGAACAAGTAAAATAGTATCGATTCATTTACAAGTTCTCGACTCATCAACAAGCATACATAATCTCATAACTTAATTGTAACATGTCTGCCCCTGCGGGGCCTCGACTACACAGTAGATCACTAAATGATTCATACTAGTCACTTATAACAAAATCTGAACAAGTAAAATAGTATCGACTCATCAACAAGTTCTCGACTCATCAACAAGCCGACATAATCTCGGAAACTTAATTGTAAATTTACGCAATTAGGTTTACATTTTGTGCAATAATTACATCAATAAAATTTCAAATTAAGACAAAATAATAGGGCTATAATCACACTTATAGTTAACAAAATAGTTATACAGAGCAATTAGCTACTAATTAAAACACTTAAATCACATATAAACAAGTGTTTACACTTGTATACACATAACAAGCTTTAAATAATCATAAAATCATTCTTAAACTCCAATCAATAAATTGTGCGTGTGTGTATGTACGTGAGAGAGAGAGAGAGAGAGATAGAGAGAGAACGATAAAGAAAGAGAGAGAGAGAGAGAGAGAGAGAGAGAGAGAGAGAGAGAGAGAGAGAGAGAGAGAGAGAGAGAGAGAGAGAGAGAGAGAGAGAGAGAGAGAGAGAGAGAGAGAGAGAGAGTACGGATTGAGATAATCGGAGTAATCGAGGTCACCGGAGAAGAAGTAGAATTTTCGAACTTCCGTGAACGAAGGGGCAAAAGACCAGTTGAATCCTTGTTGCTGTTAATGGAGAGGATAATCAAACAAAGAAGAAGAAGGTAGAACAAAGAACAAAGAAGAAGAAGAAGAAGAAGAAGAAGAAGAAGAAGAAGAAGAAGAAGAAGAAGAAGAAGAAGAAGAAGGTAGAACAAAGAAGAAGAAGAAGAAGAAGAAGAAGAAGAAGAAGAAGAAGAAGAAGGACCGTATTTTTAAAATAACAGAAAGTTAAAAGTGAAGGTAACGATAAAAATAAATAAACGGTAATATAGAATTGTGATAGTAATTGAGGCACGGTAAAAGTAGTTAGAAAGTTAAAAACATATGTATTTTTGTAAATTTCTCTTGGATCTTTAGTAGAGTTATTTAAATATATAATATAAATTATCATTAGATCTAACGGTTCTTTTTAATTTATTAACTAAAATCTAACGGTCATTATTCGTTGTATGATTAAGTCGTTAAACCAAAATACAAACAATTATACACATATTTCCTTATTATAAATGCACTAGCTTATAACTTATGCAATGCACAAATTTCTTTTGAGTTGTTATAAATCTTATTTAATGTTACATATGATCATTACTATGGTTGATTTTTTTAATATAATTTAATATAATATTTATTAATGACATGCATAGTTTAAAATTTATATTATAAATTTTAGATTAAATATATCATTAACGGTATTCGAACCTTGAAAGTTTAGTAAAGTAGTTTAATCACATAATATATTTTATCATTACATCTTACAGTTCTTATTTATTACTAAAAATTTAACGATCATTACTCGTTAAATGATTGCATCATTAAACCAAAATACAATCAATTATAATCATATTTACTTAAATATTAATATAAATTTCAAAGTTTCAATCTAATTAATATAGATTATACTAATTCAGAGTTTCAATATTTCGGTTTTAATATAATAATATAGATTTGAGAATAGCTAAGTTGGAAGATAGCCAAAATTCTAATATCACAAATTCTTAAGAAATTTGTTACTTATTTTAGTAGATGGATTGCGGATACTCACATATTTGGAAGGGAACTAAGTTGAAAGATACCCAAAATTCCAATATCAGAAATCTCTACTTGTTAGGTCCGATAAGATTATAGAAGGGGGGGTTGAATACAATCTATACCAATTTATCGAAATTTGTTCTTCAAATAATATTTTATTTTAAACAAATTTGAGCGGAATAAATTGAAACAAATTTCAAGTTGAATATAACAATATATTAACTTGATGGGTGTTACAATTTCAGTACAGAAATTAATCAAGTTGATAAAAACTAATTTAGAAAATTCGACATGAACTTTTCTAATTTAGTTAATAAAAATCAAGATTAGAACTAGGAAACTTAATTCGCTAGTAGTACAAGAACAATAAATAAACAAGTTCCACCGGATAAAATATTACAAAGGTGTTGAACTTGATTTTGCAGAAAATAATCAGTTCTTGTGTTCTTGGAATATTTTAGAGAGAAAGATGGAGGCTGCTGTGTTTTTGTAGATGAAATGTTATGTCCGTGTGTCTCTCTCTTCTGGCTGCTGTCTTCTGCATCTTTTATACAATTTGCTGATTTGAACTGATATGACTATCGGTATGACTATCCAATCAGCTCATTATGACTGTCATTTGTACTAATATAACAATCCATTAATTCAATATGACAGTCGGTATGACTATCATTTGAATTAATATGACTGTCCCATTTTTCTTTTGGCTTAATATAACAATCGGTATAACAATCAGTTGAGCTATTATGACAATCAAATAATCCTTTTGCCTGATATAACAATCGGTATAACTATTGAATAGTTAACACTGAAATATGTTGTCAAGCAACAACCAGACGCAGCAGGAGAGAGTGTACAACACGCATGGGAGGCTGTACTATTTTTCTCGGGCGCGTGTTCACCACGCGCGGTGTAGGAGAGTAGCTTGGCCGACAGGATGCATGTGCTTTGACAGACTTTTGTTTCTTATTTTTTTCTTTCACTTGTTTATTTCTTTACCGACAACATTTCTCTTTTCAGCCTTTTACTTTCATTTTTTAATTCTTTGTTTGTTAAACAAACAAACAACCTTCCACCTTTTTATTCTTTATTCAAATGAATTTGGTTCGTCCAAATGCTTTTTAACCCGTACAGCTTATAACTTTTAATAAATAAATAATTATTTTAATCTAGAAATTATAAAAATAAATATCTAATATTATTAGATATTTATAAATATAATTTTCTAAATAAATAAAATATTTATTAATATAAAATTATACTTAAACTCTAAACTGCGGTTACCTGAGCGTCTGGAACCGGACTCCTTTTGCTTAACAAATAATATATCAATTCCAACCGGGGTTCCAGCTTTAAGAATATATCACTTTCCATATTCTTGTGATAATTCTATTTTCTCATAACCCGTCCAGGTGTAAGCTACGGTCTCTTGAGGATGTGAAACCGGACTCCTTTTGCTTAGCAAAAAATACAACAATTCTAACCGGAGTTTCAGCATTAAGAATATATCACTTAGAATTTCTTTATGATAATTCTTTTTCCTCGTAGCCAGTCCACTTGATAATAAAATCCTTGTGGTTAATGAATTTAACACTTCTGTTACCTGCACAATGATTTTCTCACATACCAGTCTTGATAGCTTGAACCACTGAAGTTAATGACGAATAACCACTGTTTAATGTTGACACTCGATGTACTGTCTGGTTCATGAGTGACTAACCGCAATGACTGTTCTTCATATATTGACTTTAAAATCTGGTTCCTTTTCTTTTCTCATCTCTCTTTTTGATTCTTTCTGTATTGTCTCTGTCACTGTCGAAATCTCTGTCACTATAAATGAATCCACTTCTTTAACGAATACTTCACTGAGGCTTGATCAAATGTCTGAGCTTCTTTCAATGTAGTAATTCTTCAAGTCTGTAGATTGACCTTGATCTTTTTTTTCTGACAGATAATACAATCTGAGATTCCTTGTGACAGTCTATATACTATTTACTAATACAATCTTGTTTAAGTTGAGTTGTATCCTCGAAATACAAATAGGCTATATCATATACCTTTCAATCTCCCCCTATTTGTTTGTTAGACAATAACAAGCAAATACCTAGAGGATAACTCAACTAACTCACTTAAACAAGAAAAAGATAAAACTTTTAAGAACTAAGTAAATAATACAAAAAAATTTTCTCTGGTTTAGATTTAACAATTCCAGAATCTTCAGTTGATGAAATGATAGATGAATGTTCCTATAGCACTGAACTGATCTTCAAAAGATAACTCATCTTCATTTCTGATTCTTCATATCTCTGCCTGATAATCCTTCACATCTTACATTGGTGATTATCAGCAGTTCTTGATTTACAATCACTTCACATTTCTGACACAGCTTTTCTCACTAAAGAAAAATAGTTGTTCCTACTATATAGACAACTTCTAGAATTTACTACTCTTCCACTTAGCCTTTATACATAGTACATTGAAAGACTAATAGAATAGTATTGTGATATAATTCTCCTTATATCTCCACTTCATAACAAATGAAAGTTCTTTTGCTTCTTCATCTAAGGCTCCCCCTTAGTAACTAGACTTGTTTCTCATTCTAAGCACAGTCTTTACTGCTCCCCCTTTCTAACTCATTCTTCTTTTACTTGTACCCCATACTTCTCCCCCTTAGTTGAGTATATCCTACTAAGGTAAGCTTTAAGCTTCAAGATCAAGATATCTTTTTCAATATATCTCTCCCCCTTAGTTGAGGAATCCTCCATTCAACTAATTGACAAAGTAGTTGATACCAAATTGTTACCAATTTATACCAATCGTTAGAGTACATTGAAATCAATTGATAAAGCTTTGTTAGAAAGGAAGTTTCATTTTCTTCCTCACTGTGAGTGTGTGATAGTGTTTAGTGTACCTCACAAGTGTTTCACTCTTCTTTCCACTCATTTGTGTTGAGTGTCTCACTTCTCTCTGTGTTTACACTCTTGCTCACTGGTGTATCACTCATATCACTCATAGCTCCAACATCCTTTAGTGTACCTGCAAGGAAAAATCACCCTAGCCCCTTCAAGAGAGGTCAGTGGTGGTGCAATGGGAGTTCGCAAATCCCAAATCCTCGTTGGACTCGTCAGACGAATCTGAGTCATAATCTACAAGTTGCTAATTTCCCTTTTTAGGGTTTTCAGATTTGAATTCTGAGAAGGTAAACAATGATCTATAAATTTAGCATTGAGATCAAGGTTCCCTTCTAATGTCTGTGAAGACATCACCTTGTTAAACTCATCAGGTAAAATCTGAATCATAGTTCACAAGTTGTCGATCCGCACCTATGTCGAATCCGTTACCCGCAGGATCCAGAGATGTTCCCTCTGGGGAGTTAGATAATGATCTTGTTGAATTTTGCATTTGAGATCAATACCTTCTCTCGAGGTCTGTGAAGACTCTTGATTCATTAAAGAACCTTTAACTTATAATCCTAACCGTAAAATGGTTGGATTATAGGTTTCCGTCAATTCATCCTTAGTGTGTGCAATCTCACTTGTGCATATGAAATATTTTGATTAGTGTATAAGGTAGTGACTCTCCAACTGAATATCCCACACATCCTTGTTTGCTGCATCAAGTGCAGTTATTCCCTGATGACCTCTAGTCTGATAGGTTACTTCCATTTAGGGGGTAAGATAGAATGTGTTTGAGTTTGATTGTAGTCTGGGACAAAAGTTGTTGGGTTTACAACCTTATGACTAAACATGTGAGAATACAAAATTTCATGTAGATGAACCTGCATCACAGAATATGAGCAATATAGAGATAAAATGCATTTTTAACATTGAAAAGTTTTCTAAGAAAATATTGCATTTTATTTTAAGAGAAATGATATACAGTTGTGATTTCAAAAGATTTACAATGTAAGCAATCATAGCTGTAAAAAGAGATTTTGAATTTAGGGAAGATGTAGATCTTGAGCTGGTTTTACTAAACAAAAACAAGGACAAAAATTCAATTAATAAAAATTAATTGAATTAATGTAAGTTAATGTTTAAACCAATACAAACAAAACTATTTTATCATGCTTTAGGTCCTGTAAGATAGATACCAGCTATTACAAATTGTTAGCACTTGATGGGTCTTGTCTTCCAATTGTTAGATCCTGAAAATCAACCATTAGTTCATAACCAATTGTATAGACACATACCAATTTGATACCAACATTGGTCAATTGTTAAGTCCTTAACACGAAGATCTGTTAACAGCAATCACAAAACAAAGATTTATACTTAAACTTCAGGTTTTGTGTGTGTTAATAAGAAGAACAACAAAAGAACCAAGTACAGTGACCTGTTGTAAGTTTTGAAAGTATAGTGACTAAACTGTAAAAACTATACAAACTATTTATATACACATGAAAAAGAATATACAAAAATAAGAAATAATATACATAATAATTATGCAAAATAAAAACTATAAGAAAAGAAAAATTCAAATTCGAATTAGTATAGAAACAAATATAAATAGTAAAACTATACATAATTTAATAATTTACATAGCTTAAACTATAAACGAACATACGACTAAAATAAAAAGACAAACACTACAAAACATGTTAAATAAGATTAACATTTAAAAATTACAGTACATGTACAAAAACATTAAGTATATACAAGAGTATTTATAATAGGTTAGCAAATCCATATATTTTCTGACAAAACAACTTTCTACTAGAAAATTATTTAGAGAGAAAATATGATTTAATAAACTATCATAAATATGGCAGCTATTTTAAAATAATAAAATTTTCAACAAAAATAGCTTCCTCAAAAATTCTAACTAGAGAATTAGAGAAAAATATTTTTAGAGAAAATTATTATTCTAAAATAAAGAAACATGGATTAAAACATTAGAATGATTATGACAATTCTTTTTAGAAAGATGACAAGATAGAATTCGAAAAGAATGTCATACCAGTTACTTAGCGCTCAAACCTTGGCACCAACTTCCACGTTTCTTGTTGTTCCAGATTCACAATTGCTTTCTCAGATTCCTTAGATTCTATACCTTGATTCTGAGAGGCCTTTTTTGTTCTTACTCCAACATCTGGATCACCAATGATCAGCTCTATTCCAAACAGACTGTTTGAGAAGGTTGGATCTTGATGAATCGCCTTGTTCTTCATTGTGATGTTGTGTTTGACTAGTGAATCCTTTGTTTACTTCCCTCGAGTTGTTGCCAAATGACTTGATGATTATTTTCCAGTGACATTGGTATTGCCAATAACAAAATTGTTTCCACCACTATCACTTGGATAATTATCATCATTAACATTTTAATCTTATGACTTCAAGGCAACTCCTCGATAACAACAATTGTTAACTCCTAACAACTGTTTGTTGGTAGACAATCTTGGTTCTGAAAATAAAACTTGATTACCAAGACTGTCTTGTCTGCAATCTTAGAAATAATTTTCTAAGTCCAATACACCTTGATCCATAGTATATAACATTTATTAACAAGTGATTAGAATCTTGCAAATAAGCATAAAAATTATTCAAAGTAATTGAACTATGGTAACTTTAGATATTTCAATATCCATAGTTCTACTTAGAGAATTTTTATACCATGTATAATAATATGAGTGAATTGTAAAAGATATAACAATGATTACTTAGAGGAGTTCTAAGTAATTTCACACATACCAATATATCTCACAATTAGTTAGTAAATAGAATTCTAACTAAATATCATTAACTGATATAAGTTAAAACTTCAGTACAACCAATTGTTAGAACCATGATATTAATTATAGTGAATTTCTGAAAATGGAATATTGAAAAAATTCACTAGAATTAACATCTGAAAACTAAACTGAAAACCAACAAAATTGTTAGGTTCAATTCAGTTCGTTGTATATTTATTTTGATGAATATGAGGTACAGAGCAAATACTTAAATTGAATTGCTTCAAGTTCCATAACTCAAATTAATCAAAGTAAATAATTAAATAGATAAATACTAAATCTCTATGAGTTAGATTTTAGCATTTAAATATTTAAGTTATCCTTAAATAATCACCACTAAAATATATTGCAATTATACACATGGCAATCATTCAACAGATAATTCTCAGTGTGAGGTCTGGATGTAAATAAGTTCACATGTCCTTTCAATATAGACAATTGAATACTTGTGAACTTATTCAAGAATTACTTAACAGATGGGATATACAAATCATATAGCATTAATAAAATCCCAAGTTTACAAGCCAATCTTGAAAAATTAATTTCATCAAGTGATTTAGCAAACGTGTCTACAAGTTATTCTTAACTAAAGACATGTTCTCTCAAAAGAATTGATACCTTATGCAAGTTGCTTAGTCCTTGAGTGTTCCACAGTGTTGTTGGAGATGAAATTGATTCCTTGTGTTCTCCTGCTTTCGTACAACTCATTTGATCTGTCTCTATGTAGCAAAACATGTCAGAACTGATGTCTCTAGGGTACCATCTCCGTAGATTTGGGTCCAACTTAAGACATCTGAAAATCAAGTGTAATAACTACGAGAATAGATTCTCAAGAATCCACTTGGGACCATGCACATTTGCATAATTGAGAATAAAATATGTGTGTAAGTGATCTATTAGCAATTGAATAAGATAATGAGCTAATGATTCCTCTATAGCCTGATTAGGTCCTAATTAGTAGATCCTGAATTTGTTGGGTCAAATATCTCTAGAATACCATTTCCTCATATCCGGGTCCATCTTAAGATTTTTTATTACCAACTTGTTAGATCCAAACTAACAGGTCAAAAGCCAGCTACAGTGGTTTGTTGGTAGGTAGTCTTAACAGGTCTAGAATCTTCTGAATAGAAACAAAAGATCCTTGACTTACTTTTATTGTCATCATTCTTTTGGCTTACTAAAGCAAATCAAAAGAATTTCAACTTTACCAACATCAAAACAGCAAATATCTTGATACCAATTTATAGCTAGTAGACCAACATATAATATAATCAAGATATCATTGCACATATATATCATTTATGTTTGTGCCTAAATATGTAGAGAGTTCTATGAATATGACACCAATTATTAAAAGATACCACCTGTTAAAGATTGATACCGAATATTAAATTATAGTTAGGGTGTCATACCATGTCTTCCATGCTTGCTTGAGTGATGATACCAGTTTATACTAACCTGTAGAGATCTTCAATTATCTCACCAACCAGGAGTGCACTTGTTCACATTCCTCTAGCATCCAGATTCAGTAGGTCAAGATGTCCATTATAATCTTGAATGTGCAGCAGGTGCCTGATATCCTCAAGTCTTGTCACTGGTGTTTCTTGTCAAATATACTGTTTGATCAAATTGTAACCTAGCATCCAGTTTGGCTTTGTCCCTCATAACAATGCCTTGACATCATCCAGGTAGACTTCTGGTTATCCTTGTACCAAATACAGCCTTGTTGTTTGGTCTAGATACCAGCTTCCCTTCAATCTGCCTTTTGTACTGATTGAGATCATCTTGCATTGCAATCACTCAACCTGGATCTTTCAGAGCTTTTGTAGCTTTCTTAGTTTCTTCTAAAAGAAGACTAAAGAAATAATCATTAGTACTTGAAGCTCTGTTAGTCTTTTACTTCCACCATTAGAAACACTAAGAACTAGAACAAAGAGTTAATTGAGTCAACACTCTTTATCTTGGCAGACATGTTCTCATAGTGTCCTTTGACTTTCAGTGTGGTGTTGAGTTGACTAGATGATCCTTCTTTTGCTCCCCCTAAGCTGTTGCTGGGTTTACATGAAGATTCTCAATGTTGACATTGTTTGGATCTGAATCATCATTACCATTGACAGCTGGGAGCTAGAAGTCGTTGAACATCACTAAGACTTTCAATCACCTTCTGTTGATTAATAACAATCACCCTGTAGGCTGTTGACTCCACCAAGTAACCAAGGAAATTATCCTATTGAGCATTAGCATATTGCTAGGATGCTCACTTTCATTTATCATTGCAAAACAATTTTCTTCATAACTTGTGGGGTCTTCCTATATTTCTTACTGATCAGGGTTTAATCATGTCAGTAGCAAACTATCGACTGCTTCAGCATTAATACTCTTGAAGGTGCAGAAATCATCCAGAACACTAATTGATAGGTCCTGTAATCTGGTCTCCAAGTTGTCATAGTCAATTTTGCTTCCTGACACTCTTCTAGATATGATCAATAACCATCAGTGGTGTCTTGTCTTCAGATTGTTTGAACAACAACTTGTTTGTGGAGAGAAGTCATCAGTCATCACCACTTAAGTATATTTTTCTTTGATGTAGAACTTCTGTGTGATTCGTTTTGACTTCCCTTTATGACATGCCTCATAATTTTATTTTACTTTAATTCTAGAAGAGGCAGTCTCCTTTACTGATTCGATTTCCAGGAAAGAATCTCTTGATTTGACATTCAGGTGAGAGAGCTCCTTATGTCATAGCTGAACTCATGTCTGATGAAGCTTTAGATTTGACCTTGTTGACTTCACCTTTGACTGAGATTCCATGTCAGCTACAGATAAGTTCTCTTTCCTTAATCCTCGAACAGTAGGCTCTTCATCTTGTAAAAGATGCTTTATTACTGACAACATTCCTTGGCTATTGAATAGCCTTGACCCTAGGTCATACCCTTGCTGTTGTCTCCAAGGGATGAACCACTTGGCCAGATACCGTCACCAATCTTGATAGCATGGCTCTATCTTCGGTCATATGCCTTGAACATCCACTGTCCAGAATCCACATAACACGATGTACCTGTTACACATTCTGCAATGCCAAAATAGTTAAACCTTTTTTGGGACCTAAATTTGATTTGGTCCGGAATATTTGAAGTATTGGCCTTTGTCAGGCAAAACCCTATAACAACATTTTTCAAGGGGACTGGACATTTAACAACATTTTTCAAGGGGACTGGACATTTAACCCTATAAACAGCTTTGACAATCTTTGATTTCATCTTGGGTATCCATGTCTTTTTAGCAGCAATAACATTTGTTTCACTGACTGGACATTTGACCTTGTAAATAGCCTTAGTAAAACTTTGTTTAGGCTTTGGTACAAATGTCTCTCTCCTAACATAAGGAGGACTAGAAGTCTTTGATCTAACATTATTCCTGTTCATATGTTGTCGAGGAGCAGTCTTATTATCACATGCATGATTACCATTAAAGTAAGCAGACATCACATTAAAAGCACAAGACATACAGTTGACAACACCACATGCTTTATGATTAGAATCAATGATAGGCATGTTACTGTTCTGCTTCAACTTATTATCACCTAATCTAGTCTTAGAAGAACTAGTTGTTTCAACAACCTTGACTGGCACTTTAGGTACATCTTTCTTGGATGAAACATTTTCTGGATTAGTGTCCTCAACAGATTTAGCCTTAACAAAGACTGTGACATCTTTCTTGGATGAAACATTCTTTGGATTAGCGTTCTTAACAGATTTATCCTTAACACAGACTGTGCCATTTGCACTATCCTCATTTCTCATTTCTTCCTAGATAACCATAGAAAGAATATCTGGTGGTCCAGCATCAGATTTTTTAAATAGAGGTTCTTTAACATTCTTGAGTACATGTGGTATTCCTCTTTCTTTAGCACTAACAGGGTTAGGGGAATTTATGCCCAATGATCCAACAGCTTCATTGTAGCCATACCCTATACCTGTTGTTCGTTCTACATCTTGATTGTTAAAAAACTCTTTTGAAACTTTAACAGAATTATAACAAGCCCTGACCTGTGTTTCAAGTTCAGTAATTCTAGCTATTTGTTTGCCTACAACTTCTAGAATAGCTTTCTCCTTTTTATGAAGCATTGTTATTTCATCTCTTTGTTGATCTTGATTAATATGCACCTTTTTCAATTCTGACACTTCATTTCCAAGTTTAATGCTTAGCAGATCTAGTCTTCTATATTCAGTTTGTGCATTACCTAAGGAATTATAAAGATTACGAATCAACTCAGTGTCAGTAAGAGTTACCGGTTTGATATAATGATCAGATGCTTCATCATTTGCCACCAGCGCAAGATTTCCATATTCTTCATCTTCGCTGTCCGTGTCATCCCAGCTTTTATCTTGGGCAAGATATGCTGTGTCTGCTTTCTTCTTACCAGATGCATACTCTCTCCTTGCATCTTGTTCAGGTTGATGACACTCAGTTGCAAAATGTCCCATTTCATTACAGTTGAAGCACCTGATCTTGCTTCTGTCTACCATTCCAGTCTCGTAGCCAACCCTTATGCTACTTGAGGATGAACCTCCTTGATGGAATTTGTTCTTAGTAGACCTGAGTCTGAAATTAGGATTTCTTCTAAATTTGAAATGATTAAACTGTCTTACAACCAGTGCCATTGATTGATCCTCCAACTGCTCCAGCTCCTCTGATGAATAAAATTCTCTACAACCCTGACTTGTAGCTGTCTTCCCATACTCTGCTACAATCACTTCCTCTTCAGAGCTGTAAGGTTGAACAATCTTAGCTTCCAATCTATTTTTCCTGACTTTCTTAGTTCCCTCGTTTATTGTTATAATGGTGTCCCAGATATGCTTGGCATCTTTACAGTTAACAACATGGTTGTACATGATCGCATCTAGGGATTCCACCAAAATTAATTGTACATTAAGATCAAGGGCAATATCCACTTTGTCATCATTTGTATAAACACTAATGTCCTTTGGATATGTCCTTGTGGGAACTACAACAACTCCTTCCACGATTATTTCCTCTTCAGTAATCATAGAAACTATTGGCCCAGTTTTCAATATTCCTAAATATTTAGGATTGGCCACTTGTAGAAAAAGGATCATTTTCTTTTTCCATAGTTCATAATTCTCCTTGTCAAATATGGGTATCTTAACAGCTCCAATTTTTGAAGACATGATGAATTTTTAAGAGAGTTAAAAATTCGAGATTGATTTTTGACTGAATAAAAATAGGATCTTGATTTGTGTATCAATCAATAGGCTCTGATACCAATTGTTAGGTCCGATAAGATTGTAGAAGGGGGGTTGAATACAATCTATACCAATTTATCGAAATTTGTTCTTCAAATAATATTTTATTTTAAACAAATTTGAGCGGAATAAATTGAAACAAATTTCAAGTTGAATATAACAATATATTAACTTGATGAGTGTTACAATTTCAGTACAGAAATTAATCAAGTTGATAAAAACTAATTTAGAAAATTCGACATGAACTTTTCTAATTTAGTTAATAAAAATCAAGATTAGAACTAGGAAACTTAATTCGCTAGTAGTACAAAAACAATAAATAAACAAGTTCCACCGGATAAAATATTACAAAGGTGTTGAACTTGATTTTACAGAAAATAATCAGTTCTTGTGTTCTTGGAATATTTTAGAGAGAAAGATGGAGGCTGCTGTGTTTTTGTAGATGAAATGTTATGTCCGTGTGTCTCTCTCTTCTGGCTGCTGTCTTCTGCATCTTTTATACAATTTGCTGATTTGAACTGATATGACTATCGGTATGACTATCCAATCAGCTCATTATGACTGTCATTTGTACTAATATAACAATCCATTAATTCAATATGACAGTCGGTATGACTATCATTTGAATTAATATGACTGTCCCAGTTTTCTTTTGGTTTAATATAACAATCGGTATAACAATCAGTTGAGCTATTATGACAATCAAATAATCCTTTTGCCTGATATAACAATCGGTATAACTATTGAATAGTAAACACTGAAATATGCTATCAAGCAACAACCAGACGCAGTAGGGGAGAGTGTACAACACGCACGGGAGGCTGTGCTATTTTTCTCGGGCGCGTGTTCACCACGCGCGGTGTAGGAGAGTAGCTTGGCCGACAGGATGCATGTGCTTTGACAGACTTTTGTTTCTTATTTTTTTCTTTCACTTGTTTATTTCTTTACCGACAACAATTCTCTTTTCAGCCTTTTACTTTCATTTTTTAATTCTTTGTTTGTTAAACAAACAAACAACCTTCCACCTTTTTATTCTTTATTTAAATGAATTTGGTTCGTCCAAATGCTTTTTAACCCGTACAGCTTATAACTTTTAATAAATAAATAATTATTTTAATCTAGAAATTATAAAAATAAATATCTAATATTATTAGATATTTATAAATATAATTTTCTAAATAAATAAAATATTTATTAATATAAAATTATACTTAAACTCTAAACTGCGGTTACCTGAGCGTCTGGAACCGGACTCCTTTTGCTTAACAAATAATATATCAATTCCAACCGGGGTTCCAGCTTTAAGAATATATCGCTTTCCATATTCTTGTGATAATTCTATTTTCTCATAACCCGTCCAGGTGTAAGCTACGGTCTCTTGAGGATGTGAAACCGGACTCCTTTTGCTTAGCAAAAAATACAACAATTCTAACCGGAGTTTCAGCATTAAGAATATATCACTTAGAATTTCTTTATGATAATTCTTTTTCCTCGTAGCCAGTCCACTTGATAATAAAATCCTTGTGGTTAATGAATTTGACACTTCTGTTACCTGCACAATGATTTTCTCACATACCAGTCTTGATAGCTTGAACCACTGAAGTTAATGACGAATAACCACTGTTTAATGTTGACACTCGATGTACTGTCTGGTTCATGAGTGACTAACCGCAATGACTGTTCTTCATATATTGACTTTAAAATCTGGTTCTTTTTCTTTTCTCATCTCTCTTTTTGATTCTTTCTGTACTGTCTCTGTCACTGTCGAAATCTCTGTCACTATAAATGAATCCACTTCTTCAACGAATACTTCACTGAGGCTTGATCAAATGTCTGAGCTTCTTTCAATGTAGTAATTCTTCAAGTTTGTAGATTGACCTTGATCTTTTTCTTCTGACAGATAATACAATCTGAGATTCCTTGTGACAGTCTATATACTATTTACTAATACAATCTTCTTTAAGTTGAGTTGTATCCTCGAAATACAAATAGGCTATATCATATACCTTTCACTACTCAAGTTGAAGGAAGATAATTTGAGAGACACATAATTCAAATTTCAAAAATCTATGCATTGTTCGTGTTAGATAAAAGGGACGGGAGGAGAGGCTCTGCTTTGTTGGATTTCGATGGAAGGGGATGGGGAATTTAGGTTGAGGAAGATAAACTAAGAAGGAAACCCTCTGATCGATATGTATAATTTAAAAATATAATAATTTTCTAAAAAGTTATTATTTTTGTAATACTAATTTCATTTTTTTTAAATAATTAGGATAATCATGTAGATCTAAATAAATAATCATGGATCATCCTATGTGATATTATCAAAGTTACACGATAAAACTATAGCGCGAAAGGCGTACTTGATTCCATGGCAGTAAATATGAATACGGATTATGGGACTTGTGATAGTGTTAGTGCCCTAGAGACAATGTAGTTGTGCTTCTAGGAAAGACTATTTTGTTATTTAATGATTATGTTCTATTGATTATTCTACATTAATTTATTATATCTTAATTTACTGCGATATAAATATTAGAGTAATAAATGTCCTTGGAATATAGAACACGTATTCTATATCTTTAAGTATGTGACTTAAAAATGAGATTATATGAATAGTGTTTATATTCCTAAATATCCCTAATCGAGCATTATTAATTTGGGACAATTATAATGCATAAAGATTAGTATGTTTGTTGATGGATGACCACATCTCATTGGTCATAGGTATAGTGATACTAAAGTCAAAAACATAGGTACATGTAATATTCTACATGGTACTGGATTGACCCACGGTGAGATTCTACATGTTGATAATGTCATTAGAAAGACTCACAGTGATGATGGTGTAATGATCCTTAGACTTGAGATCATTATATTTCTATACGAGGATTAATATACTTTGACTACATTAAAAGTTACCTTTGATCGGGTGATGATAAAAGTGGTCATCGGGTATATTATGAGTCGTATGAGAAATATGAATGATAGATATAGGATTTAACCCTCCTATTATTAGGAGAGATATTATTGGCGTCTTGATTGAGTGAGACTGTGAAAATGCATGGCCATGCTCAAATATTGATTTGTTTTTAATAGTCTACTCATTGATCAAGGAAACCCGGATTAAATGTTGAAGAGGATGACTAAGAACATGCCTCAAGTTTAATCTATAATATTTGGTTAAAGGGATTATATCACACGGAAACATTAATCACGAAAGGTTTAATTGGATCATCAATTATTATTATTATTACTTGGGTAGCAATGATGTATTACTAGATGGCTCTCATTGTTTATAATTTTATTATTGGATATTAAAATTATTGCCAATGTAATAATAACCTAAAGGATTACACACTTAGAATGTTTAAAAGGAGTTTTAATTTAAATTAAATGATTAAATTCAAAATTGGTTATTTAATTGAGCTGGTCTTAATTATTTAAATAAAATTTTGGATTTAATATTAAAACCAAAATCAGATTGGGTTTTAAGAAGCCCAAACTGATTTTGGGTTTTAAATCCCAACTCTTTCCACTATATATACATTATGATGTATGATTTTAGGTGGTTGGTGTTAATTTCATTTTCACAAAAACCCTAGCTGCTCTACATCTTGAGAGGCTAGAGAGAGAGAGAGAGAGAGAGAGAGAGAGTGAGAGAGAGGGGGGGCAGATATTCCCAAAAAGGGCTGCATGGTGATGCAAGAAGGACCTCCATTAGTCATCCTTTTTCTCAACTGTTAAAGCTTTGTTTTAAGGTAAACGTTCATAACTACGAATTAAACGTCTTGTTTTGCATGGATTCTGCGATTGGATTTCGATTTTATTGTTTTAATTATTGTTTTGCACTGCGTTTGTTGCCCTAAAACCCATTAACTTGATCTTCCACAAACTTGATTCGCCTCTAGCCGTATTTCGCTCTGACTGATGGGAATAGAGGAGTAGAGGTTGTGAATAACCTTGGGGACCAAGACCCTATTATGTTCTTTATATAGTACTCTTTAAACCCCATTAACCCTAACCTGATTACTATTGGATATTACACATTACAAAGCCCATACCGAATAAGATGTTATTGGATCCTTTATTTAAGACCACTTAATCGGTCCAAATATAGAATAAACATTAAATATAATTATCTTTAATTTGTAATCCCATAAATTATTATTAGATTATAAAAATAATCTAACAATCTCCTACTTGGGTTACAAATTGCTCCAAACAACAAATACATTCAATAACCATAAGTGCGCACAAAATTGTTTATTCTTTAGAAAACATCTTCCATAGTCAATCTGGTCCATCTTATATATAACCATGGAACCAAAGCGACCTTTGTCACATTGTCCTAACTCGATCCTCAATGATCACCACATAAATATATTCAATGACATAGATCAAGTATGGATGTGTAACTGGAAATTACATGCAATGTGATCTCAATCATGCCTATTTCCAATTGGTCCTTAATACCTTAGTGAGATCAATCTTTATTTTTTCAGCTTTATGTCAAAACCACAATTGAAAAAGATAACTCATATAGAAAGATAGAGAGAATAAAATAAAAGAAAATAACTTTATTCTGCAGAATACTCAAAGAAACAAATATCACCATAGTGTCAATAAAAACCGAGTACCCAATATAAGAACAAAACAAAAAACTCCCACTAAAACTGAATATTTTCCCATGAGACAACACCCATATGAGCAGCATGCCCAAGAAAAAAAAATTATGGTGTCAAAACTTTAGTAAGTAAGTGGGTCTGCTAGCATAGAATTTGTTCTTATATACTCAATAGACACTAATTGATATTGCATTCTCTCTATAATGACTTGATATTTAATGTCTATATGTTTAGACATAACAAAAAAAAAACTTAACCAGAAGTAGATTTTCTTGAATCTACACAACTAACATAATCAGAATCAGAATACATAATGATCTACAAATTTTTCGACTTCCGATAAATGAGCATGTAATATTTTGTTCATTGCTAGTACCTCATAACCCGTTTCATTGCAATCCAACGATTCATTCCGGGCTTACTTGAATATCTGCTTAACATACCCATAATGAATGCCAAATTCGGCCGGGTACAAACTTGAGCATACATAAGACTCCCAATAGCCAAAGTATATGGAATGTTCTGCATCTCCTTTCCTTCATGATCATTCTTTGGGCACTGTTTGAGACTAAACTTATCTCCTTTAGCTACAAGAGTAATTATTTGTGGATAATCTTTCATTCAAAAATTAGTAAGCAGCTTCTCGATATAAGCTCTTTTGTGATAACCCAAGGATACCTCGAGAATGGTCTCGATGTATCTTAATTCCTAATACAAAAGAGACGTCACCAAGATCCTTCATCTCAAAATGAGAAGTAAGAAATCTCTTGGTTTCGTGCAATAAGCCTATATCGTTGCAAGCCAATAGTATATCATCGACATAAAACACAAGGAATATAAATTTACTCCCACTGAACTTGTGATATATGCATTTTTTTTAACAACATTGAACTCAAAACCGTATGATACCGTGGTTTGATGAAATTTGTGATTCCATATACGGGAAGCATGCTTGTACCAAAGATGGATCGTTTAAGTTTACAAACCATAGACTTTGGATCACCAATTTCAAAGTTTCCTGGTTGTGTCATGTAAATCATTTCATCAATGTCATCGTTGAGAAAAGCTATTTTGACATCCATTTGGTGTAGTTCTAAATCAAAATGAGCCACAAGTGCCATTATTGTCCTAAAAGAATCTGTTTGCACAAAATCACGCAAGCGTACGTGGTCACAAGTAATACAGATAGAAGTCAAGTTCGTTCCCACAGAGATCTTAGGTTTCAATTCAGTTTTGTACCTATGCAACAATGTATGGTTATTATGCACTGCTAAGACAATTAAAAATATTAAGTTTTTACTAACTATAATTAACTAGGATACAAATTAACAAACTAAAAATTACTAACTAATGAGAATTAAAATTTAATTACTTATATGCTAGAAAACATGGAATCCTAACATCATTATCTACTTCACTTAGAGTCGATGCCTTTAATCAATACATACGATGGTTTTGATATCTGATCGGATAACACGAAACAAGTGAAAGTTACCTCTCGGTATACTAGCACCAAACTACACATACATCCACAAAAGAGATAGAAGATGAGTAGACACCTATTATGTTTAGACCCTATATCTCTATAGAATTTGAAAACATAGAGGTTTAAGCACAAGTTATCCACATAGATCACATAGGGTAGCATCATATCTCTATGTATGCCACAAATCATGATAATAATATCAACCTATCCTATGCTAGCATGGCAAGTTCTAAATCTCAAGATCCACTCTCGTTTCGCAAGAGATTAACAAATTAGATGTTCATGACTCATCTAAACACACGAAACACAACCATACAAGGATATCAAGAATTCACCACACATAAATCTTTAAAGCAATCAAACTACTAAGCTACATAGATAAATCCGTTAGAATCCCATGACAACGATTAGCTCATATTGAACCGCTCGTCATCATGGGATCTGATGAAACCATGATAATAAACAAAGTATGGAAGAAAGTAATAATATTAATAAAACAAGAGTTGAGAAAACAAATCTATGATACAAAATATGAAGTAGATCTAGATCCGTTGCTTGTCACGAGCGTTGAATCCTTCTCTCCTTTTCTCCCTTGCAGATCTAAGCTATATTATGTACAAGATATCTAATTGTCTAATTATCTAATTCTCTAATTCTCCAATTGTCTAATTTACAAGGGGTTGGATGTGTTTATATAGGCACTCCAAGTCTTGCCCAGCAAGAAATTGCCTTCTATTACAATTAGAATTCGATTTAGGTACTAAAAACTGCCCAAAATATAATTAGAACTTGAAAAGGGCAAAATAGTAAATTCTCTGCTCCCATCAGTCTGCTTGTCACGCAGATTGCGCCCATCACACGCAACTTGCGTGCGCGGATCCTGTCCTACGTTGTAGAAAATCTTCCAGGCTTCGCGTGGACAGCTTACAGGCCTCAAACGGACTTATAGAACTCCAGATATGGCCAAAACAGTGTAGACTGCGCAACCTTCCGGGAAAATCCGAATTTTAATCAATTAATTCTCCAAACACGATAGAAGCATCACCCATAATCGACATTCTTGTAAATCTGCACAACTAAGCAAAACACATCAAAACTACAATAAACTTGAGTCCAAGACAATCAATTTAAGTCGAATTGAAGCGATCCAAGTGGATATAAATCCACTTATCAGAATCTTTCGATGATACTGGAGAGAAAGTTTCTTTGTAGTCAATGCCTTCTCTTTGAGTAAAACCCTTTACGACTAAACGCGCTGTATATCTTTCAATATTGCCCATTGGATCCTGATGTGCTAAAAATATGACAATTAAAATCGCAAGCGTACGATCTCGTAATAGTATTTTAAGATTCGTTCCACAGAGACTAATATTTTCGCGATTCCTTAATTTCTAACTTAGGGGAATTAGAACGATTTTGATATTGAGGTGATTTTAATTTAACTAATTAACCAATATAAATGAAAATATAGATATAAGAAATTATACTACATGACTAAACAGATGGAATAGAATATATGGAAATGGGCTAAAAGCTAAGTAAGCAAGAAAATCATTATGCTAAATTAATAAATGAAAACTAAATGGGCCGAGAACTAAAATGGGTCACAAGGAAATTTGGGCTAAAAATGGATTGGGTTAGAAACAAAAGAACAAACATGGGCCGCATGTAATATTAATCATCTATTAAAAAGACAAGGCAGGATACAACAAACATAAATAAACTAGAATTAAATGATTAAATGATTTAGAAATCAAGTCAAATGCGCAATAATTTAAGAAGGGTCAAAGATGAATCAAATAAGCAGGCTAACTAATTAAAAATGACACACGCTATGAGAAATGGAATTGGGCTATGCTAGCAAATATGGAGATGGGCCAGGAATTAGGTAAAGAAACTTAATAAATAAACTTCATAACACGTAAGCAAGTAGTACTAATAAACTGGAAATTTAATTACACTAATTAATACTATACCACTTAATATTAATGACAATTTAATTAACTCTAATTAATACGAATGCTAATTCTAACACTATGTTAAAAATTATATTAAGTGAGCGGTTAATTAAGATACGGGCCATAAATTACACCATCTCATAAAAAAAATGAAAATGGGCTCAAATAGCATATAACTCAGATAATTAATCTATAGCTAACAATAACATCTCAGGTGATGCATCGGGAAATTAACGCAGTGGCCACATAAATAAGTCATACTATTATTAAACTAGTGCGAAGCGAGGTGAATGTAGTGAGCAGGAGTATGTGAAAAACAAATGTTAACAGGCTACTTAACCATTTAATAAAACATAAAATAAATTGTTCAAACAAAGAAACAACGTAATTGAAAAACAGGAAGCTATTGACAGAAAAGTGAGCTAGAATGATTAAAGGTAAGGTATTGACATAAAGCAAGAACTAAAATTATAGCATTAAAAATAATTGTAAGAGTTCCTTTCAACCCCAAGTGGTTAGCACATTTGCTACTTTATCCACTTGTAAAATTGAAATGGGTCTTAGCTATAAAATTAAAAGAAGAACAAGATGTAAGGAAAGAGAGAAAATTGGCATTGATAAAGGGAAAGTGTTTACAAGATGGAGTCTACAAAATTTAAGGTAAATAAACTAAAACTAAGATGTACTAAAAGAAAGCAAAAGGAATCGGCAACAAAGAAAGTAAAATAAAGGTGACCCTCCTTTTCATCATCTCCCCCTTCTATTTATAGGCCAACATATCATCATTTGTAAACAAAGGTTGCTTTAGTGCATTGACAATTTGTTAACCATTGCTGTATTTTTCTACCATCATTTCCGTGGATGGTGGCAAAATTTGACAAACACACTTATTACAACAGAATGTGACTTAAAGGGGAAGGGGTGTGTTTGAAATATTCCAATTTGCTCCAAACCCCTAATTCTTTTTTTTCCTTCCTCTTTTATTCTGATCCTTTTTCTTCCACTTTTTCCTTTCCTTGCACTTTATTTCATTTTGTCATTTCATTATTTTTTCTCGAATTTCCTGAAATGCAACAAAATAATTTATTAAAATACGATTTTAAGCAATAAATAGGTAATAAAAATATGCAAAAATATGCACTTATCAAATGCCCCCATACCTATCTTTTGCTCGTCCTCAAGTAAAACAAAAAATAAAAATTCAAAATGAAAAACATATACTCACTGTCGTAGGAATCACGGGTAATTTTAGGTTTACCAACCCGTTAAACTCATAGACGATCTCTACAAGAGGAGTGTTGTCTCCTAAGGGTTTACAGAAGATATACCCATAAAATCTTTGAGATAAGTCAACAAGTATCCAACTTTCCTCTTTCACTCTAGCTTTCACTGGTGTTAACAAAACAATTTTGTAGGAAAATATATGCCTTAAATATTATTCTAATAATAGCCAAGTTATAGATTCCCACAATTCACATGAGTACACTCTAAAAGTTTACAAAAAATCCCAAGGTGTGTTGTGAATTTAAGGCCTTTGATGGATAAGTGCATACGAATATTTTCTCATTTTCAACCAATATTGAACTGACCCAATCTCTATTAAAACAAGGTTCTAGTCAAACTTCACGTACTTAGTAGTTAGACCGACCGTGCAATGGTTGAGGTCCCAAAAGACTTTTGCATCAATACCCATTTAGCGAGTTTTAGATCAACAATCGAAGATCACAAAGGATCTTAGGTTGCTAGGCACAAAGTCCCCTCGGACTTACTTACTCAGGTTATCAATGAGCCCAACCTAGCCGATTTTCCTACTAAGAATTT
Source organism: Saposhnikovia divaricata (assembly GCA_036435485.1). NCBI lineage: Eukaryota > Viridiplantae > Streptophyta > Magnoliopsida > Apiales > Apiaceae > Saposhnikovia > Saposhnikovia divaricata. Next base: position 78,549,787 of record CM071600.1, on the reverse strand, counting down.
ATTATTACAAAATTACACTATCATTTTACAATTACAAACCTTTATTAACTCTTCCTTTTTTTTTCTTTTTTTCCCTTTTTTTCTTATATTTTATTTTTTTTATTTTTTTATTTTTATTTTTTGTAAGACACTATAGGAGAAAAATCTCACAAAGATTTTATTCGACATTGTTATAACATATGGGTTCTCTCTCAGGTATCGAATAACATCCCTATACAATCTTTCGACCAAAGTTCTTGTGCAAATGTGTCGTCTTGGACTTTTAAGCAAAAATTTGTTCGACACAAGTTTCATGAGGACACCTTACTTGATTACGTTCAAATTATCTAAATGCATTATACATATAATTTTTTGAAAAACAGTTAACACCAACTAGTTCTAAAGTTTAAAGAGTGGGAAGGACAACTAAGCTAAAATATCTCTATTTTTTGATTTTTAAAATTTTTAATTTTTTTGGATTTTTCAATTTTATGTATTTATAGTAAAACCTCCCCCATACCTAAATCATGCATTGTCTTAAATGTATGCAAATGAAAGAAAAATGACAAAGTAAAAGGACGAGAATACCTGATAAGGGCATGACGGAGAAACAAAAATACCTATAACACACACAAACAAAACACATACAAAAGAAACACACATACATACTGACACTCTCCCATACCTAAACTTGGCTATATGGGAGATACATTATGAAACATATATACTAACTAATATCAGATCGAGGGAAAACAACATTCGTAACACAATAAACATACATGTGAAACTCATCCACAAAAATATCATTAACCACTAGAGAAACTTGATCATGCACCAGAATAAAACTCATACCACTAACATCATTCAATAACCAATTAGACACTTCTTCATGTTGTTTAAGCAGATTGATCACTTGAAATTCTTGGTTATAAATTAAGTCACTAGAAAGAACATGATGAGTGTCATTATCAACTACCAAAGACTGATCAAGAGTGGAAATAGATGGATTAAGAACGAATTATGTGGGTGGCTCACCAACAGAAGTCTTAAAAATGGACTTATGATCAAAAGAAATATCCTCAAGTTGAGTTTCATGATAAGAACAAATGGCATTCAATTCATCTAACATCTCATCACAAGAAAAATTTCTATAACGCTCATGAAGTTCTTATTGCTCTCATACTCTAACAAAACATCTTCCTCAAGAAAAGACTCAATTGCACTATCCTCAAGATTTGACCAATTAACAATGTCATGAATTTGATTAACCCCTACAGTTTGTTCATAAAGCTCGTTGGGTTCTTTTCCGACATTAAAGATGTTAAGGTTGATGGTCATGTTACCAAAAGTGAGTTTTATCGAACCATTCCTACAATTTAATAGGTACGAAAAATTAAAAACAAGAAAAAATCTAGATGATGTGATCCTAAGTGATTAAATGCATAATGCAACAAATATGTAATTTCTAAATAATTTTTTTTTTCAATTTTCCATTTTTTTTGATATTTTTTTGATTTTTTTGTAATTTTCTAAAAATAAAAAGGCGAAAAGAGTGAAATACGAGTTACCGAAACACGCTTCCAAAAATTCCAATTTTACTCCACGCTCCGTGAGATGATTCCCGAAATTTCAACTTTCCAAAAAAAATGAGATAAAAATGAGACAAGTAAAACTAATCCGAAAAATTAAAAATTAAGGCACTAAAAATAATTATAGTCCCCGGCAGCGGCGCCAAAAACTTGATGTGCTAAAAATATGACAATTAAAATCGCAAGCGCACGATCTCGTAATAGTATTTTAAGATTTGTTCCACATAGACTAATATTTTCGCGATTCCTTAATTTCTAACTTAGGCGAATTAGAACAATTTTGATATTGAGGTGATTTTAATTTAACTAATTAACCAATACGAATGAAAATATAGATATAAGAAATTATACTACATGACTAAACAGATGGAATAGAATATATGGAAATGGGATAAAAGCTAAGTAAGCTAGAAAATCATTATGCTAAATTAATAAATGAAAACTAAATGGGCCGAGAACTAAAATGGGTCACAAGGAAATTTGGGTTAAAAATGGATTGGGTTAGAAACAAAAGAACAAACATGGATCGAATGTAATATTAATCATCTATTAAAAACACAAGGCAGGATACAACAAACATAAATACACTAGAATTAAATGATTTAATGATTTTTTTTTTGAAGCATAATGATTTAATGATTTAGAAATCAAGTCAAATGCGCAATAATTTAAGAAGGGTCAAAGATGAATCAAATAAGCATGCTAACTAATTAAAAATGACACACGCTATGAGAAATGGAATTGGGCTATTCTTGCAAATATGGAGATGGGCTAGGAATTAGGTAAAGAAACTTAATAAATAAACTTCATGACACGTAAGCAAGTAGTACTAATAAACTGGAAATTTAATTACACTAATTAATACTATACCACTTAATATTAATGACAACTTAATTATCTAATTAATACGAATGATAATTCTAACACTATGCTAAAAATTATACTAAGTTAGCGGTTAATTAAGATACGGGCCATAAATTAGACAATCTAATTAAAAAATGAAAATGGGCTCAAATAGCATATAACTCAGATAATTAATCTATAGCTAACAATAACATCTCAGGTGATGCATCGGGAAATTAACGCAGTGGCCACATAAATAAGTCATACTATTATTAAACTAGTGCGAAGCGAGGTGAATGTAGTGAGCAGGAGTATGTGAAAAACAAATGTTAACAGGCTACTTAACCATTTAATAAAACATAAAATAAATTGTTCAAACAAAGAAACAACGTAATTGAAAAACAGGAAGCTATTGACAGAAAAGTGAGCTAGAATGATTAAAGGTAAGGTATTGACATAAGGCAAGAACTAAAATTATAAGATTAAAAATAATTGTAAGAGCTACTTTCAACCCCAAGTGGTTAGCACATTTGCTACTTAATCCACTTGTAAAATTGAAATGGGTCTTAGCTATAAAATTAAAAGAAGAACAAGATGTAAGGGAAGAGAGAAAATTGGCATTGATAAAAGGAAAGTGTTTACAAGATGGAGGCTACAAAATTTAAGGTAAATAAACTAAAACTAAGATGTACTAAAAGAAAGCAAAAAGAATGGGCAACAAAGAAAGTAAAATAAAGGTGACCCTCCTTTTCATCATCTCCCCCTTCTATTTATAGGCCAGCATATCATCATTTGTAAACAAAGGCTGCTTCAGTGCATTGACAATTTGTTAACCATTGCTGTATTTTTCTACCATCATTTCCGTGGATGGTGGCAAAATTTGACAAACACACTTATTACAACAGGATGTGACTTAAAGGGGAAGGGGGTGTGTTTGAAATATTCCAATTTGCTCCAAGATCCTAATTCTTTTTTTTCCTTCTTCTTTTATTCTGGTCCTTTTTCTTCCTCTTTTTCCCTTCCTTCCACTTTATTTCTTTATTTTGTCATTTCATTATTTTTTTCTCGAATTTCCTGAAATGCAACAAAATAATTTATTAAAATAAGATTTCAAGCAATAAATAGGTAATAAAAATATGCAAAAATATGCACATATCAGATCCCTTTTGATATTAAATATCCACTTACAACCAATTGCTTTCGCACCTTCAGGCAACTTGACAAGATCCCAAATGTCATTGTCCTTCATGGATTTCATCTCATCATTTATGGCTTCAACCAACTTTTGACTATTAGCACTTCGTTTGGCTTGCTGGAAGTTGATAGGATCATCTTCCATAACCCCTATGTCAAACTTATGCTCTTGAAGAAATACAATATAATCATTCGAAATCGCACTCCTTATATCTCTATTGGATCGCCTAAGTGGCACTTCCTCTTGAGTTTGTTGAGTTTGCTCATCTTGAGCATCATCTTGATTTTGAGTAGGAAATTGTATTGATTTATCCACATTGTTGTCATGAATTACATGTGGCAAAGAAATAGATTCTTCCTCAAAGACAACATCCCTGACTTTATCTTCCCCCTCAAACTCAACATCCTCAAAAAATCTAGCATTTCCCGTTTTTAAGAAAGACTTTATCAAAGGATCACAAAACTTGAAAACCTTTGTTTTTTCAGGATACCCAACAAAATAGCAACTAAAAGTTCTTGAGTCCAGTTTATTTTCATGCGGCTTGTAAGGCCTTGCCTCAGCTTGACAACCCCACACATGTAAATGATTGCGACTAAAAGATTTATTAGCCCACAATTCATAAGTGATTTTAGCTACTGCTTTGCTAGGTACTCTATTTAGTATGTAGGCTGCAATCTTAAGTTCATCTTCCGAGAGTGCTTCTGGTAAACAAGAGTGACTAATCATACTTCTTACTATGTCCTTAAACGTTCTATTTCGTCTCTCAGCAACACCATTCGTGCGTGGTTGCCCAGGTATTGTGTATGGTGGGACGATTCCGCATTCCTCTAGGAATTTAGCAAAAGGTCCAGGACGTTGTTCATCGGATCCGTCATACCGACCATAATACTCACCACCACGATCAGATTTGACAGCTTTAATCTTCTCACCAAGCTAATTTTCAACTTCGGCTTTGAAGACTTTAAACACGTCCAAAGATTACAACTTTTCATGAATTAAATATAAGTACCCATATCGAGAATAGTCATCTATAAAAGTGATAAAATACTATTGACCATTCCAAGAAGCTATAGGGAATGGACCACATATATAAGTATGTATCAACTATAAGACACCAGTACTCCTATTTGCACTTAATTTCCTTATGATTGTCTGTTTACCCTTAATACCCTCAATGTATACATTAAGGTCTGAATAATCAAGAGATTCAAGTATTCCATGTGACACAAGTCTCTCTAGTCTCCCTTTAGAGATATGTCCTTAGTGCTCATGCCATAACATAGCAGAATTCTTTCTTGATAATTTTTATTTTGTACCTCTTGATGTTGTTTGCAAGGGTTCATTATGTGAAGCAATTGTATTTATCATGTATAAATTATCAATCAAAGAACCAGTCGCAACCAAAAAAGAATTAAGAAATAGACTAAATTTATTATCTCCAAATGAACAAGAGTAACCATATTTGTCCAAAACAGAAATAGAAACCAAATTTAGTCTAAATGACGGTACTACATATGTCTCTCTTAATTCAACAAAATGACGAGTCTCAAAAGATAATCTAAAAATGCCAATAGATTCAACTGGAACTGCATTGCCATCACCCACAAAGATGAATCTTTTAGCATCACTTGGTTTCCGGCTCCAAATGCAACCCTGCATAGAAATACTTGTGTGAGTAGTAGCACCAGAATCTACCCACCATGTATTACTAGGCACAGAAGTCAAATTAACTTCAGAACAGACAAAGGTGAAAAGTCTACATTTCTTTATACGCCATGCGACGTAATTGGGACTATCCTTCTTTGCCCAGATTTCTTACAAAAGAAGCAAGTAACAACTTGATCCTGAGTCTTTTGTTTCTTAGGCTATGATTATCCCACTGCAGTCTCTTTATCTCTAGTCCTCTTTCAGTGATTGACCTTTAAAATAGTTGTAACATGAGCACTTTTAGTCTTATCACGCTTCAATATATCTTCCTCTTGCACACAATGTGAAATGAGCTCATTCAGAATCCACTTATCCTTCTGAGTATTATAACTCACTATAAATTGATTGTATTGTGCAGAAAGAGAGATGAGTACTAAACTGTTGGGAATAATTAAACTATAGCAACAATGACGCATTGATATATATTAAACAAGAACAGACATATAACCAATTAACAAAACAAATCACGAAAGCATAAACAAAATATAATCAGAGACTGTAAATAACACGAAAAGTAAGAAACGCTTATCTCTCACAGTAGCTTTAGCAAAGATAACAAGAGAGAAACAAAATAGCTGAGTCACCAAGTCCTTCAAAAAGACTTGGCTGTTCTTGAAGAGATTATTGCCCCACATACGTTGTGATGGGTTGCAGCAATATAGCTTCCAGGATAAAATAACAACAGATCAATGTGTTCACAAATACACCAGAGATCAACAACTACCAGCACCTCAGTTCTCCTGAGAATTATGTATATAGTCTGTATGTATTGAGAGAGAGCAGAGAAAAGAATAAGGCAGTTAGGGTTTTCTATCTTAGAAAACGTATCTCTCAACGTTCTATTTTATATCTATATAATACACAAAAATAAAACGTAACTGATACTCCATAAAAGGAAATTAATTATTCTAATTTAATTGCATTAACAAGAACATCAGGATTGACCAACGTCAGGATCTGATGTCCATCAGGATTGGTCAACATCAGGATCTGATCCATCAGGATTTTGGTCCGTCAGGATCTGATGCCCATCAGTATTTGGCCATCTTCAGGATCTGTCCATCAGGATTTGATGTGATCAGGTCCAATAATCCAAGTACTGATCCAACAGTAGTAACAAATAAAGTCTGATTTCCTGTTAAAATAAATTAATAATCCAAGTAATAAAATTCCTCGCCCAGGTCGCCTAACGTACGCGAGACGCTGAGACATTTACCCAAATCGCCCATCGACCCGACCCGAGTCGTGTCGTGGCATGACGAGGCGAGGCGCACGTGTGTGTGTGCGTGCGCGAGGCCCACACAACAACCATGCACACCCACATGCCTTAGTGGTTGTACACTACACTTGCACATAGAGCTATATAAAGCCACCAACCTTTCATTACCAATTCAATGTGGGACTCAAGTTATTTCAACTTAACAACCCACATAACCCATTTCAAGCAAGCAACTTCTACTCAATTTATCTATGGATTCCACTAAGAAAATGACTTAGATCCAAACATGAAAGTTTAAGTCCTCACAACAAGGAACAACCTCCAATTGTTAGTTTCCGGTAATTTCATCAAGCACATATTTAAAATATGCCTCAAACTTTCAATTTTCTAACAATCCCCCACAAATGCATATCTATCCTCATCATGACTTGTTTTTCAGAGTAGGTACCCTTCTAGGTTTGAACCCTCCTAAGTTCCATACTTCGATGGCTAGATACAGATGGAATGTTTCACCTTGAATCTTTATCTGTTTGGTGTAACCACACTCCATAGAAGACAACAAATCAAAGGCTATGGTGCTAATCTACGACTTTGAGACGTTAATGGTCATGTCTCGATCCTGTTCATCGAATGCTTCAAGGAATAACCCTTTCCTCTAATTGCGACCACACAATTACATTCGCTTAGCTGGGCATCTCCAGAGATGTACTGCTAGCATCTCGTCATATGACTTGACCACATTCAGAGTTCAAAATAACTCTGGCTATTCTGGCAGTTACAGTACCTTTTAGGTTTATAGGGAATAGATTCCAGATACGTGTATCAATCTATGTAGTTAAAGGTACAACCAATTCACCCTTACAACTTGTTATTACCACATTGAATACACTTTTGAGGGATCTCCTCTCATGTGTATTGGGTTCCCGCTGTAGATGAATCATTATGGGCTATCAGTCTCATCCCCAACCTAGAATTAAGGACAATAGCATGCTTAAGTCCCTTAGTCAAAGGATCAACTAGGTTATCTTGAGTTCCAATAATCTCAACAGCTATAATCCTTTCTGACATTAGACCCCTTACAGACTTTAGTCTAACTTGGATATGTCTCTTTGTTTTCACATTATACTTCTTGCTGTTAATCTTGTAGATAGTTGTACGGCCATCACAATGAATAGCAAAAGCAGGAAGTGGTCAACTTACTACAGGTAACATTGACATAAGTCCATGTAACCATTCAGCCTCCGTCCCCGTGGCATCTAATGCACACAACTCAGCCTCAAAAGTAGACCGAGTTATAACAGTTTGTCTAGAAGACTTCCAAGACACTGCTCTACCCGCAAGGGTAAACAAGTATCCAGTCACTCCATTAGAACCAGACTTCTTAGATATCCAACTTGCATCATTATATCCCTCTAGCACTCCAGAAAACCTCCTGTAATGCAAACCAAGATAGATGGTGCCTTTCAAATATCTAAGTACTCGGGCTGTAAACGAACCGAGTTGGTCGTTAAACTCGACTCGTTTAACTCGACTCGACTCGATAGGTAATCGAGCTCGAGTTCGAACATAAAAATATGGTCGTTAAGCTTAACGAGTCGAGCCGAGTTTTATGAGTGTTCGACTCGACTCGACTCGAGATTGATTCGAAATCGAATCGACTCGTTAAACTCGACTCGAACTCGACTCGATAAGCTGTATAACATAAAAAATATATTTTTTTGTTACAAAAATAATATATTACAAATTTACAATACATGAAAACACCCATCATCCACAAAAATTAAAATGGAACTGCACTAGAGTGATTAGTGACAAATTTAGCCTAGAATGATAAGTAAATTGTAAATTACATACTTTGCAGTTTGCACGAAATGATATAAAATTGGTCCATGACCATGCCCCCATCTACTGAGAATTTAAACTAGTTAGAACTTAAAAGTTGAAACTAGACAAAAACACTAGTTAATTAAAGTCCAAATATTAACAATATAATCTACTAGCACACTTATAAATTCTTGCATAGCAGACATGGTCTCAAATTACACAAGCTTTGGATTGACAATAGAACATCTGAAGACTGAACATGATATATAGCATGGCATGGTTGCGGAAAAACTATTAACAATGAACAACGAATGAACACAAGTACAACGAAATATCCTATTTTATGTCCTAAATTTACTCACTGAAATGAAATGGTTAATTCCTCACAATTAAAGCTGGATATATCCAAACATTAAAAACATTAATCTCAACAAGCACAGTAAAAACAATTGCTTTGACGGGTTCTCACAATCTTGCAAAGGCACTAGCAAAGGGAAATACTGTCATCTTGTTTGTGGTAAGTGCAACAGATAAGCAGTGGCCATCATCTCAGAAAATATTAAAAACTATTCTCGACTCATTTCGAGTGTAGTCATGTAAGATAAGGATCAACAACGGCTTCAAATTGTTTGCTTATACACAAGAACTATTGTTTCATCCAAAAACAGAATTATGCTCAAAAATGAATGTAGTCTATATATTATGCAAAAAGCAAGATGTAAGTTTGCACAGCCTCTTGCTATACATGTAGAGTTTTATACTTAAGTGCCGATTCTATTATATCAAGCAATTTCACCATTTCCACAGTTGACACTTGCTAAGTTGCTATGTAATGCTTCATAGTTGAATAAAACCATTCTAGGCCACCAGCCACTCAATTCTTAGAAGACCGTGTTAATATATTATAAATGTGTCATGCTCGTCACAAGAGGCTGGCTTTCCACACTACTGCAACTCAATGTACTAACTATAGAACTAAACATACACATAACACAATCAATTGAATATATGTATATATATAAATAATAACAAAATCAACTGAAAATTTGTACAAACATTCGGGGCACAAGAAATACTGTCATTGATAAAATCTATTATCTGGTAAAATAAGCCCACAAACAACTTAATTAAACTAATAATTAACTACTACTTAATTAACTCTTTTTGTCATTCATGATTCAACTTATCAACTACATAAACAAAAAAATTTAAAGTAGACAAGCCTCATTAATCTGCCTTACACTCTGCCTTGCACTAAGTGTAGTCAAGTAACCATTTTGTCAAAATCCAAATCAATCTCAACTTCCTTTACTTGGGGAGTATCCTGCACAAAGTAATTAAAACAAAAAATTTGAATGAACTCTTAAGTGATATATCATATATGAATGCAAGAAGTACATGTATTATATATTTAATATTTATATACCTTGTTTGGTTTTTTAAGCCCATATAATTCACGTACCCAGTCGGCACCACACATTAACATCTCCACGGTCTTAGGTTTTAAACATGAGTGATGTGGTTCAATTACTCTTGAATGTCAATTCTGAAGCAATTGTGCTCATCGGAATAGCCAAGATATCGTGAGCCATTTTTGACAATATTGGATACTTAGTACTATTTCCTTTCCACCAAGCTAGTACATCAAAGGATTTTGATCTATTAGGAGCTGGAATGAGAATTTTTTTAGCCAAATAGTCATCTAATTCTGAATTCATGGGTTCAAGAATTGCACCACTCTCACGAACAAAATTTTCATATTTATTAATCCCTTGTGGTGTCTCTCCTTCATCCATATTGATGTAGTTATCAGATGAGACTTGACTTGATTCAAAAAAATCAGTAGACTTCGCTCGTTCTTCAAGATAATAAAGTTCTTTCAGCACATTTGTTAAATATGCAAGATGTCGATCTGCTTCACCTTCAAGTGGATATAGAGCAGGAAAACAAAACATGGGATGCTTCATTTTAAAACGCGGATCCATAACAGCACCAATGGACATTGCCAGATTGCTCTCCCCCCAATATTTGTCCCAATTCATTTTCATCTCACCTACCATCTCTTTAATATGTAAATTATGATCAAAAGATTTCTTATCTAATATTTGTTTAACCTTTCTAATTTCTGCAATAAATAAGTTTGACGTAGGATAATGAGTACCAGAAACAATTTTTGTTACAACATTAAACGCTTCTAAAATTGAACAAATTCCTTCAACCTTTTCCCAATCCTCCGGATTCGGAACATATTCCATAAATCCTTTATCATATGAGGGATATCGTTGAAAACTTGTTTAAACTCGATTGCACAATTTAACATCTTAAAAGTAGAATTCCAACGAGTAGGAATGTCTACAATTAGTTTTTTAGCCTTCAAATGTAGATGTTTAGCAAAATCAGCAAACTTTATCCTACGACCTTCTGAAGTAGCCACATATTTTACACCTTCTCTAATCTTGTCAACAATCCCCTCTATTAGATCTAATCCATCTTTAACACATAAATTTAGTATGTGTGCACAACAACAAACCTGAAAAAGCTTTCCCCCAATTGGCAGCGGTGTCCCCCTGATATTATACATGTCTTTTAAAGTTCGTAAGGTAACATCATTTGCCCTTGCATTATCAACACTCAATGTTCCAATTTTATCTTCGATTTCCCATTCATTTAGACACTTAGATGCCTCTGCAATTACATATCCGCTGTGAGGAGGAGGGACATTACAGAAACTAATAACTCTCATATTTAACTTCCAATCACAATCTATCGAATGTGTAGTAATAACCATATACCCTATTTTTTGAGCAGATGAGGTCCACATGTCTGTGGTTATGTTAATCCTATTGACAGACTTAAAGTTTCTTTTAACTTTTTTTTCTCAATTTCATAAGTACTTGTACAATCAGACTTTACGGTTGCCCTACTAATTTTTTTTCCATTTGGGAGTAGCTTTTCTCATGAGCTCGTTAAACATGAAACTCTCAACATGGACAAAAGGCAACTCATTTACCAGTATATAGTGGGAGACAGTTTTTCTCATTGCTGAATCATCATACTTAAAATTAGCAATTGTTACCTCTGATGAACTATCTCCAGGAACTGAATTTGTGCCTACGTTTTGAGATCGATTCCATGTTTAGCCTTGCATTTTTCCACGTGTCTGTTCAAGGATGATGTCGAACCAGTTGCACCAAGTTTTAATTCAGTCTAACATAGTTTGCACCTTGCCCACTTTGCACCATCTCGCACGAACTCTGTCAAATATTTCCAAGATTGAGACATTTTTCTTCTTGTTTTTTTGTGTAAGGAACCGGAACGTCTTCACTTTGCTTGTCCCCTGGTTCGCTTGTTACTCCACTCACTTTTTCTTTGGAAGAACCAGAACCTATATCATTTTTCTTTCTTTTTCGATTAGAGATTTCCAGTTGTTCACTCGTGTCTTCGGATGGAGCTTCATCCCTTATTTTTCGATTAGAGATTTCCAGTTGTTCACCCGTGTCTTCGGATGAAGTTTCATCCCCGAAACTTCTAATATTTTCTTCAAATTCAACATCATCCGGAATAACTTCTATGCTCTTTTTTAATTTTCTTGGTTTTGATGTCATTTCAACTCTGAAAATATTGAAAGACAATAAAACCAATTAAAACTAAAATAAAAGTTAAAACCTAAAACATCCAGACCAAAAATAAAACATTAAAACCCTAAAACTACGAACTAAGAAGAACAAATGAACAATCGAACAAATTAAAGGTTCAATCAGATTTGTATATTTATGATTAAAAGATGAAACCCTAAAGGCTAAAACAATTTGAAATCAAAAAACTAAACCAAAGTGAATTGATTCAATTAAATATATCATATGTGTATATATATATATATATATATATATATATATATATATATATATATATATATATATATATATAATCAGTATTCAATATACATACATGATGATGAAGGAGAAGTCATACTATTGATCGCAGTTGAAAAGTGACGAAAGCAAGGCGGAAGAAAGGCGGATGTCTTCGTGTACTAGTCCTAGATAAGATCTTGACTCAGATAATTCAATAATTATTTTTTGGTTTTATACTATTATAGTTTTAGTTTTTTTTATTATTCGTTCATGTTTTGAGTTTTTATTTTACTTCACTAATTCAAGATTTGGGTTGGGCTTAAAGCTAATATTGTGGTCTGGGCCTCGTTAGATTGCATTTGGACTTGGACATTTGGTAATGGACTAAAGGGTATTAATGTATTATCAAGAAAAGCCCGAAGTTCAAAAAAAAAATTGCTGACCAACTCGAACTCGACTCGAGTTCGATTCGACTCGACATGCTCGCGAACAACTCGAACTCGACTCGCTTCTTAACGAACTCGAGTTTGAACACAAGAATCTTCTCGATAAGCTTAACGAGTTTGGCTCGACTCGTTTAAAAGAACTCGAACTCGTTTAGGAAAAACTCGACTCGACTCCGTTCGTTTACAGCCCTACTAAGTACTCTATCAAGAGCATCCCAATGAGTCTTGTTTTGACAGTTTGTATATCTAGCTAACTTAGACACTGAATATGAAATATCTGACCTAGTACCATTAGCAAGATACTACAAACTCCCTAATCTGAGAATACCTTACTGAGACATAGGAACTCCTGAAATTCTTGGCAAGGGCTATTTTTGGATCATACGGAGTACTTGCGATTCTACAATTTGAATAACCATACTTCTCAAGTATAGATTTCTCTATATAATGAGATTGTGACAAGGTTATTCCATTAGTTGACTGAGTCAACTCGATTCCAAGAATCACACTAGCCCCTCCCATATCCTTCATTTCAAAATGCCTTTTTAAGAACCTTTTTGTCTCGTTAATAATCTCAATATTGGTTCCAAACAACAAAATGTCATCCACATATAGGAACACAATAATATATCCATTTCCTTTAACCATGTAATAGACAAACTTGTCACTTTCATTAACTACAAATTCTGATTCTAAAATAGTTTCATCAAACTTTTTATTCCAGTCTCTTGGAGCTTGTTTTAAGCCATATATAGACTTGATCAACTTACAAACTTTCCTTTCATTACTATAGGCAACAAATCCCCCAGGCTGATCCATATAAATCTCCTCTTCAAGTTCACCATGAAGAAAAACTGTCTTTACATCCATCTAATGGATAATACGACCATGTACGGAAGCCAATGCTACAAGCATTCAGATTGTTGTCATTCTAGCAATAAGAGAGTATGTATCAAAGTAATAAATGCCTTCCTTTTGCTTAAAACCCTTAGCTACTAACTTAGATTTATACTTATCTATTGAGCCATCCGGGTTCATCTTTCTTTTGAAGACCCATTTACACCCTATAGTATAACACCCAGGAGATAGATCAACAAACTCCCATGTTCCGTTAGAAACAATAGAGTCAATTTCACTTTTTTCCGCACCTTTCCAGTACCTAGATTCTGAAGAATCCATGGCCTGTCAGAAAATTAAAGGTTCATCCTCGACATTGTAAGTGATAAAGTCACTTCCAAAGTCTTTGACTACCTTCGCACGCTTACTCCTTCTAGGTTCCTCTACTTCAGCAGGAGTAGAGCTACTACTAGGATCTGCCCCCACATTTGTCATCCTTTCCACATGATCAGGAATGGAACTCGATGTGCGAATGGGATCATCATCAGAATACCTTGAGGTATACCAGTCTTCATAGGGAATACATCCTCAAAGAATGTTACATCACAAAATTCGACTATAGTGTTAGCCACTATTCCGTCTATGTCAGATTTTAAGACTAAAAATCTCATAGCCGTAGTGGTTTCAATATAGCCCAGAAAGATGCAATCAACAGTTTTCGGCCCTAGTTTCTTTCTCTTGTGTTCGGGGACAAGTACCTTTGCGAGGCACCCCCGTACACGAAGATATTTTAAAGTAGTCCTTTTCTCTGTCCATAATTCATAAGGTGTCTTGTCCATATGTTTCAGAGGAACTCTATTCAGAATATGGCAAACCGTATTCAGAGCCTCCCCCACATGTACTTATGCAACCCTGAATTAATCAGCATACTATTGATCATATCTTTAAAAGTTCTGTTCTTTCGTTCTGCCACCCCATTAGACTCAGGTGTGTATGCTTGAGTCACCTCATGAACTATACCATTGCTCTTGCAAAATTCATTAAACGAAGTACTCGTATACTCACCACCTCTATCTGATCTCAAACGTTTAAGTACTTTACTTGTTTGTGTTTCAGCTTCAGTTTTGAACATAATGAATTTCTCTAGTGCTTCATCTTTATGTTTAAGCAAATAAACATGACAATATCTACTGCAATCATCTATAAAAGTAATGAAATATCTATTATGTTCTTTGGTCAAAACACCACCAAATTCACATATGTCTATGTGCACTAAATCTAACACATTTGAATCCCTAACCATATTATGAAAGGGTTTCCTGGTTTGTTTAGCAGTCACACATACTTAACATTTAGATTTCTTATCAATGGCATGTTTTGGAATCAACTCTAAATTCATCATGTTCTTTAGAGCACCAAATTTCAAATGACAAAGACGTGCGTGCCACAAATCAGATGATTCAACACAATCAACAGAAGGAGCAATGTTATAATTAATAAAACTGCCCAAAACAGGCTCAACATTTATTAAAAACAATCCATCAAACAAGTAACCTTTGCCAAAAAATACACCAGTATGTGTAATAACTACTTTATTACATTTCAAAGAAAGTTCAAATCCATTCTTAACTAAACAACTTCCACTTATTATATTTCTACGAATATCAGGAACATGATGCACTCTAGTGAGGGATAAAACACGCCCAGAAGCAAACTTCAGGTCCACGTTTCTATGATTCAACACAATTAACAGAAGAAGCAACATTATCATTAATAAAACTGCCCAAAACAGGCTCAACATTTATTAAAAACAATCCATCAGACAAGTAACCTTTGCAAAAAAATACACCAGTATGTGTAATAACTACTTTATTGTATTTCAAAGAAAGTTCAAATCCATTCTTAACTAAACAACTTCCACTTATTATATTTCTACGAATATCAGGAACATGATGCACTCTAGTGAGGGATAAAACACGCCCAGAAGCAAACTCAATTACAGAATGAGCAACATTATCATTAATAAAACTACCCAAAACAGGCTCAACATTTATTAAAAACAATCCATCAGACAAGTAACCTTTGCCAAAAAATACCCCAGTATGTGTAATAACTACTTTATTACATTTCAAAGAAAGTTCAAATCCATTCTTAACTAAACAACTTCCACTTATTATATTTCTACGAATGTCAGGAACATGATGCACTCTATGAGGGATAGAACACGCCCAGAAGCAAACTTCAGGTCCACGTTTCCTATTCCAAGTACTTGAGCCGCACTCGCATTCCCCATCGTCACAGTCATTCCATGAGTCTGTTGATAAGATACAAACAGAGTAATATCAGTACAAATATGTACATTAGCTCTAGTATCAATCAACCATTGATGAGATGAATAAGTAGAAAGAAGTACAGGGTTGTAGGTTACATACCCGTTGTCAGTTTCAGAAGCAATAGCCTCACTAACAACCATGTTAACCACAGGCCCACCAGTGGTTCCAAGAACAGTGTTAGCTTGTGCTCCCATAACAGATTTCTTAGCTTTCTTTACAGGACAGTCCTTGCTCCAATGACCAACCTGTCCACAAGACCAACATGGTTTGTTTGCCTTTGGTTTCTTAGCCTTGTTATTCTCCTTATTAGACTTAGCATTTTCCTTCTTAGTGACATTCTTTCTTTTCTGTCCTACAGTGACTACATTCACCTTCGAACTCCCAGCATGTTCAACAGGCATCACATGTCCCTGTTTGGACTTGTGTTGTTCCTGCACAGAGATGTCCAACATCAGGTTTGTCCAAGTGATCTCTCCTTTCTGTCTTTTGAGGGAGAGAGCAAACTCTTCCCAAGACTTCGGGAGCTTTTCAATCACAGACATAACATGAAACTTTTTAGGTAGGTCCATGCCGGACTCCTTCAAAGCATGCACTAACATCTCAAACTCGTGCACATGCTCAGTCATGGATTTAGTAACCACCAATTTAAAGTCAAGGAACCTAGCCACGGAATACTTTTCCAACCCTTGCGAGTCAGTATTATGTGTCTGGTCAAGCTTCTCCCATAAGAGTTTAGAAGTGTAGGAGTCAAATGAATAAATATCGAAGAGAGTGTTCGCTAAAGCTGCCAGAATTGTAGCCCTAGCCACCCCATCCTTCTCCTCCCATATAGCATAGGCCTTAACTGTTTCAGCCTTTTCCTTAACCACAACCGGTTTCTCATACTGCACCACCGGCCATAGACCCTTTACCGTGAGCCACAGTTTCATCTTTTTCTGCTAACGAGAAAAACCAACACCCCCACCGAATTTATTAGGCATACCCGACAAATCGATAGGCTGTGGAAAACAGTACGTGGTCCAATCAATGGTAGGTGCAGTAACACAAGACCCAGAGCCAGTCTCAACAATAGGAGTTTCAGTTTCATTAACCATCTTGTTAATTAATAATATATAACACAAATAATCTCTTCAAGATTGTTGGGAATAATTAAACTACAGCAACAATGAGGCAGTGATATATATTAAACAAGAAGAGGCATATAACCAATTAACAAAACAAATCACGAAGGCATAAATAAAATATAATCAGAGACTATAAATAACACGAAAAGTAGGAAACACTTATCTCTCACAGTAGCTTTAGCAAAGACAACAAGAGAGAAACAAAATAGCTGAGTCACCAATTCCTTAAAGAACACTTGGTTGTTCTTGAAGAGATTATTGCCCCACTTATGTTGTAATGGGTTGCAGCAATATCGCTTCCAGGATAAAATAGCAACAGATCAATGTGTTCACAAATACACCAAAGATCAACAGCGACCAACACCTCAGTTCGCCTGAGAATTATGTATATAGTTTGTATGTAGTGAGAGAGAGCAGAGAAAAGAATAAGGCAGCTAGGATTTCTATCCTTAGAAAACGTATCTCTCAACATTCTATTTTGTATGTATATAATACACAAAAATAAAACGTAACTGATACTCCATAAAAGGAAATTAATTATTCTGATTTAATTGCATTAACAGCAACATCAGGATTGACCAACGTCAGGATCTGATGTCCATCAGGATTGGTCAACATCAGGATTTTGGTCCGTCAGGATCTGATGCCCATCAGTATTTGGTCATCTTCAGGATTTGTCCATCAGGATTTGATGTGATCAGGTCCAATAATCCAAGTACTGATCCAATAGCAGTAACAAATAAAGTCTGATTTCCTGTTAAAATAAATCAATAATCCAGATAATAAAATTCCTCACCCAGGTCGCCTCGCATACGCGAGACGCCGAGACATTCGCCCAAATCGCCCTTCTACCCGACCCAAGTCGTGTCGTGTTATGGCGTGGCGAGGCGAGGCGAGCCGCGTGTGTGTGTGCGCGAGGCCCACACAACAACCATGCACACCCACATGCCTTAGTAGTTGTACACTACACTAGCACATGGAGCTATATATAGCCACCAACCTTTCATTACCAATTCAATGTGGGACTCAAGTTATTTCAACTTAACAACCCACATAGCCCATTTCAAGCAAGCAACTTCAACTCAATTTATCTATTGATTCCACTAAGAAAATGTCTTAGATCCAAACATGAAAGTTTAAGTCCTCACAACAAGGAACAACCTCCAATTGTTAGTTTCCGGAAATTTTATCAAGAACATATTTAAAATATGCCTCAAACTTTCCTTTTTCTAACACCAACAAGTCATCAGACAAGTCAAGCTTTAGTGCCTTAAGTTTTGAAGCGTTGTTAGACATCTCGATAATGTACTCACAAATATTTCCTTTAGCTTTACACCTCATCTAAATAAGATCAGCCAAAAAACTTGTCTCAGCATTTTCATTTTTCGCAAAACGCTTTTCAAGCTTATCAAGGAAATCCTTAACATATACCTCATCGGAGTCATCAGACATACCGCCCCTGAATGCTTCAGGAATGCTGCGCTTTATCATCATTAGACTTAAGCGATTAGAACGCTCCCACTTCTCAGAGTTCAATTTCTCAGTATTAGAACTTTCATCCATAAGAGAAGGAGGTTGTTCTTTCCTTATAGCATAGTCTAAATCCATGCAACCAAGAACTAACAGAACGTTTTCTTTCCAGCTCTTAAAGTTTGTGCCGTTAAGCATGGTAATGCAGTTCATGTTGGCAGCTATATTAGCAGCAGATGTAGAAACTAGAAATTTGGAACAAAAAAAAATATATAAGCTCGCATAATGAAAACTCATGTCATATGCATACATAATAGCACACAAAAAAAATACTTGAATTTAAATACTATAGTGTGTGGGCCCATTCAAACTAGATACCTAGCACAACATTAACATTTAGTCTTTAGACAGAAATATTAACTTGCAAGTGGTACTCTCCACGTAAAAATCAAATATTAATAATAAATTCGATCAAGCAAAAACCTTTCTTTAGGCTGGTTTATTACTCACATGAAAAATTTATAATTATTACATATTTATTCCCGCACATATTTTCATTATTCAACCATTAAACAATCTTCCTTTGGGGCAATTATTATAACACGTATAAATAATAAACATATACATCTTATTATTTCAAAAGCCGAATAGGCACAATATGTTATCTTCAAGATACGGAGAACCTGATTCAAAGATATGTGCTCCTATGTGTCTCTATATTGTAAAAGCACTTGTTAATGCATGACCAATTATTTTGATATTTTAGTTGGTCATCTAATAATGTACATGTGGAAAAGTATTATTGCACCGGAATTTGTAAGAAATCTAGATTGCGACCCGAAGATCAATCTTTCTTGATTGCATTACAATTGTTTAGGTTAGTTGATTCACTTTATTTAGGAGACAATCTTTCTTAGTTCACAGGTCCTTGAAAATAGGAAATAGAAATACGGATAGAAAATTATTAGGAAATCAAATAAAAGTTCTAAAAAAAATTTCAAAATGAAACGTATCTTCTTATTATTAGCTAATTAAACAATTAATATAATGAACACACATGTATTCATATGAATTTCTCAATTAAAACTTTTCATTTTGTCAAATCCCACATTTCACGTCAGTTAGAAACATTTTTAGAAAATTCTTTTGATTCTTTAAAATTACTCATACGGATATGCTTTTAGCATATCTTGGATTGGGACTAGGAGTGGCAATTTCGGGTTCTGGATCGGGTTCGTGTCGAGTGAGATTGTACTTGGTTGTTTTGGATTGATTTTTTCCTAATCCTAATCCGTACCTACCGGTAGGGCTGCACAAAGGTCCAAAACCGGACCGGACCGGACCGACCCGGACTGGACCGAAGACCGGATTTTATTGAATTCATGGACCGGGGACCGGACCGGTCATAACCGGTCTTTGGGACCGGACCGGAAAAACCCGGACCGGACCGGAACCGGACCGGTTTGGACCGGTTAGTTAATATTTTATAAAAAAAATAATTTTTATAATTTAATTTTCATTCTTTGTTGATTTATAAATTACTTGGTAAGTTAATTTAAATTTAAAAATAAGTAAATGTCATATTATTTGTAAAGTAACATTAATTCGTAAACGTAATTATAAATTATATATAGTATGAAATATGAAATTTAATCATTTATATTATAGTGTTTATATATATTATTTCATAAATTTATTATTTACCAATTTGGATCACTAAAATATGTTATGTGTGAATATTTAATCATTAAATTATATAATTTAAAAGAGAAAATAGTGTAAAATTAACTATAAACATAAAATCTGGTCCGATCGGTCCGGACCGGGTGTTTTCAGGGTTTGGACCGGACCGGACCGAAGACCGGATTTTTTTGATTTTACGGACCGGGGACCGGACCGGTTATATTCAGTCCGGTCCGGTCCTTGGACCGGTAGACCCGGTCCGGTCTAATTTACCGGTTCAGACCGGAAAGTTGTGCAGCCCTACCTACCGGGTTCGTGTCGGGTTTCGGATCATTTCGGGTTTTACCACCTCAACTCTTTTTTAGAGTGATTGAAAATATACTCATATATTAAATACTTCCTATGTCCTGATTAATATGGATTGATTGCTTTTTCAAAAGTTTTAAGAAAAAATAGTTCATTTCTCTCTCAATGCATGTGAAAGTTACAATTCAAATGTATAATATGTATTATACCCACTTTATGAGGTGTAAAAAAGGGCATGACATTTAAAAAATATTGTTAATATTATTAAATATTTATAAATCAATTAGCGAGTCTCTGTCATTGCATGTAGAAGTTACTTTATTGTACTTAAATTTAGTTATTTTAAACATAAAGTATTTCAAAAGCAGTGTTATAAATAGAGGGTTAATTAATTTTTGGGTTTCGAGTTCGTATCTGATTGTAACTCATTGTTTCGGTTCAATATCTATTGAACTAAATTCGTATTTTCTTGGATTGGATTCGTGTCAGGTTTCGGGTTGAGTCAGAAATTGTCACCCCTAATTGGAACTATCCAAAAAAGAATTATTATATTTTTGAAATTTTAACGTAATCTCGTACCTTTTAACATGAACCGAACATCATCAATGTTCGATACCACAAAATATTTAAATAATTTCGACCATTCCAAACATCGAAAGCAAGGATAGAAAGTTAACCTTAGTGATGATAAAGATTTATCATGTAAATTAGTTCGAATCCGCATTCCACTATCCCAAAATAAATATAATAATTAGAAAAAATAAATAATCAAAATTAAATAATCAATAAATTCATATACGGGTTACTTCGGGATTACTATAGAATTATCTCATCAAAAAACAATCTCTCTAATTATAATCCTTAAGATTATATTATTCCATGTTTGTTTTCAAATAATAAATTTTGGTCAGCAACAGAATACCCTTAAATTTTTGTAATCTTATATATTATCATCTCTCATATCTTATTTTATATCGGGGGACAATATAAAGGATTGGATTTTTATCCTTCAATTTTCTATTTCAATATTTGTTTTACTTGGAATTATAGTTAAGAATTTATATTAGAAAAAAATTGATAAAGGCGATTAAATAATATCTCCTCCTCCAATCATAGTGTGAATCATAATTTCCTCAAGAAAAAAAAACATGCGATAAATAATTCAACGGATTATAATCTTCGAAACTAATCTCGACTAAGATTTCACAAAACAAAGATGGGATTAAAAATTTTAAGAATTACAGTACTACTCCCATAATCTTATGAAACAAATATGATAAAGATCTAAGAAATTTGGTCACTTAAGTTTTTGTCTTCAGAGAAAGCATAATTGTAATTTGGACAATTGTAATTTGCACACGACAAATAGCAGACAAACTAACAGAAGCAGCTTGCCAACAATGGGTAGATCTAAAAGTTTTTGCAATTTTATTACCCAGGTCAGAACTAAATGCATAAACTAAAACAAAGAACAGGAAGAATCTAAATTATATTATAAACGGTTGAATTCATTTGATAAGCCTAATTAATCAGCTGTCTCATTCGAAAGAGAATATACACATTGAAATCGAAATTCTAAGCTTGATTAAATTACATAACAAGGGCATATGCATCTTGCCACAGGGAACCATAACTCTGCTCCTCCAAAGTGTTAGTTACATAGCTATTATGGTTAACATCATAATTATCATTACTGAACTGAGAATAATGATAATAATCATGGCCAACTCCTCCAAATTCAATCATGTCTTCCATATCCATCCAGTTATAGTTATCAAGATCATCAATATCAGACGATGTTGAACAATCTTGACTGTTCATCACATCTTCTACTGGCCCGTCAGGAATATAATTCCGAATCTCTACAAAGTTATCATCCCACTCAAGCTCCATAAACGAATCATCATCTTCAGTCATCATAATAGGTTCTCTAATCTCAGCTTCTAATGATCGAATCACACTTCTTAATCGCTCATCGTCACAATCTTCTACATGTGATTCATCAAGAAGTTGTGACAAGAGAAGCGCACTGTCGGTGTTGAATTCACAACTGATGGAAGATTCATAGTTTTCGGGTACAAAAGAGGCCATGGTGTGATGGTTTAGTAAAGTGAAAGTATAGGAGCAAGAATTGAAAGCTTGAAGTTATAAGCAGAAATGTTAGGTAATCAGAATGAGTTGAATTCACAAGAAATGAAGCATATAAATAGGCCAGCTTCATGTCCTGAAAAGAAGGCCACTTAAGAAGCAAGGCCCCACGTGGACAGTTCACAGTATCAACCCACTAATCAATCCTTAGTTCCCTACATAGAACCTATGAACCTACTGATTAGTCATTCCATGTGCACGGACTATTATAGTAATAACATTCATACACTAAAATGTATATATAAGATCAATGTAGGTTCAAGTCATCTTCCACCTTTGCTCAAATACACAATAATGTGCTACATTAACTTCAGTCTTACATTTTAAGTGCTACATCGATTAATGACTCTCCAAAAAACTTGAGGTCTTAATATATTGATATATAAATTAGATAAACATCTACATTTTCTCGAACTTTTTACCTAAGTGTCTAAATCACATCAAGAATATTGAAGGTTTCAAACTTGAAACCTCCGATACTGAGCTCTCATATTTCATTATGTTCACAACTTTCTCAAAATTTTCAGATATCTTTGTGGAATGATATTTAATACATCTTATACATGTAACATAACATGCTGTTTTGTAGTCCTCGATTCATGTTGACGAGCTAGATGTCCATTAAAATCTATGGATATGATATAAATAAATAATATGTAAATTTACGGTTAAGCAAGCATGGAATATTAGAAAATGGAGATGGGGAAACATTGGAATAGTATATATAGTGATGCATGCATGTTAAATGTACGCATATGCCTTTGTCTACAATAGTAGTGACAAATAGTTTAGGAGCATAATTGATTAAGGGGATAGGGCAGAGATGGAAACAGCTCACAGAAGCAGAGGACATGAATTATTTGAGTTTCAAGATTATGTTAGATATGGGGGTTGATACTTGGCCTATGAACTGTAGAGAAAACACTCAACTAATTATGTAATGTCACTACACAAAATTATATCGAGGGACCTAGTTGTGTCTGGTTTTCAGAAATTATGTGAGACACAATGATATTCTGATT
Source organism: Saposhnikovia divaricata (assembly GCA_036435485.1). NCBI lineage: Eukaryota > Viridiplantae > Streptophyta > Magnoliopsida > Apiales > Apiaceae > Saposhnikovia > Saposhnikovia divaricata. The sequence continues at coordinate 78,526,208 of CM071600.1, read as the reverse complement.
TATGATGTACTTTATAATTAAGCAATTGCATATATATATTAATGCAGAGTGTGTATATATAGTTAGTTAAATTTTATAAATCTGGCTTGTCATAGCTAATAAAATTAATTAAAGTGAGATAAATATCAATACCTTGCGCCAGATTCGGTCCAGAGAGGAATAGATTTACCAAGCGAGGATTAAAAGGCAAAAGAAATTGGTCTTGGCACAAGGAACAACTCGAGTAAAGAGTGCTTCAACTTCCTTTTTCACATCAAAGTTGTCCAAATAACCCATCAATAGGCTCCGCATCACTAAATCACACTCAATCATTAAAGTAATTCCACAAAAAAATTTGATCAACATAATTCCACAAAGATAAATCATTCAACATAAGAACCTTCGGAATTGGTAATAACTACATATAGTTGTATAAAGAATCGACATTCATCCACAATATAACTTAAGTCGAAAGACATATATATTATAGAGACTCATAGGTCAAAATTAATTCATTTTCTATTGTTATTAAGTACTCATAATTTGTGTAAATAATTTATATACTATATTAGCACAACTAACTTTTGAGTTAAAAAAACAAAAAATAAGAATTATGTACTTAGCACTTACTATATCTTATATATAGAGAGTAAGAGTGATTTAATTTAAAAAAAATCGGTGCTGCTGGTAAGGCCGGTAGTGCGAAGATCAGTCATCCACCTTAACGTCTCTGGACATCTAAAAGACTAACATAGAAATTAGCTTTTAGTTCCCGCCAAGGTTGTTATGGCACTGCGACGAGTTGCGGCACCCGAGGACCTTCACAACAATATGGCGTCGTGGCATCCGTATGATGCCCAAAACGTTCATATCTATAAGATAGTATTTGTAAATATTTATATCATAAATTCAACCAGGTGACACAAAAACATGTAACAGATTGCCTAGTAGTCTCGCAAGCAGCCAGGTCTACATCACAGAATGGCACAATGGTGAGGAACAGGCTGACATGAATGACACTTGACCAGAAGTTGACTATCGGTATCAAACAAGCTTAAGCCTGCTAGTGAGCTAATCTAGGATTGTTTGTGAGTTGTATCAATAGCACAGAGTATGATCAGACCTAGTTATCATACGACGCACAAAAAATGTTAACAATATAAACAATGATACTGCTGATCATTGTAATACAAGCCACATGCTCCACCAAATGAAGAAGAGTCTTCAAAATCAGGTTCAGCTTATAAGGTTTCCTACAAACACTCTTAAACCAGCTTGCCAACTCAGCTCAAATCTCGCTATTGCACAGGGAGCAACTAGTGCAATCAGAAATGTAGACAATCATTAAACTGAGAGGTAAAATAAGAGTAGCTGAATCATAAATGTAGTCTATATTCTAAAATTTATGTTCATCTTCAATTCATGAATGTGAACAGATTTATATTGATATAAATATAATATACAATTTGTATCACAATGCTGTAATACTTATGACAGATGAAGATAAACCAACATAGCTTTGTCGATGTGTAAGTGTTTACAACTTTGTAATATTTTCACTTTAGATTGATAAACTTTTTGAAATAATACACGAACACATATAAGCTATGACAATGACAGTGTGTTGCTTAAAAAGAACCAGTATGTTGTGTAGCACCAAAAGTGACTTAATCCGTACAAAATTCACCAATCAGGATAAAACTATTGCAGCATAGAATATAACAACGGTTAGGAAATAGGTAAAGTTGCAAGTTTTCTGTAAAAGGACTAAAGAAATTGAGGAACCACCGAATGCATCTTTACGATACTTCATGGAAATCATTCAAAAAATGATGACATAGAGGGAATCAGAGAGCAATGTTTACATAATCAAGCGGTATATCATAGAATCTCGGCACAGACACTATTGGCTGCACCAGGAGAATATCTATACATTTAACACCGTCATAAGTACCTGCTATGACTCATCATTTTCCTTTCTTCATCTATTCAAGTTTTATCATCTCAATTATAGTACGTTCTGAACTCAACTAGGTATCACAATTTATGTAACCATATATATATCTATTCTGACCTGTTTCACTACTTGAGGTGGGCAACCTCCACATAGTCTACAATCAGACTGCTTATTTCGATACCCTTTCCGAGACAACACAGTTGAGTATCTACTATCTACAGAACAAGTAAACAGAAACAGAACTTAGGTAGGGAATAAGCAATCCAAACTCTAACAACAAAAAGTAATAAAAGTAAATCAAACAAACATACCAGGTACATTAAGTAGCATAAACTGACAGTGGAAAATAAGCAGACCTTGCACCTAAGTAGAGAGGCATTTGTACAAAGAGCCAGATTGCTAATAAAACGACTACAGAAATTATGAAAGATGGTAAAATTTCAAACAGAATTGGGTTAATATTGAAGATTTTTGACACTTGTGTTTATAGTGCATTAATAATAGGAAGAAAGACCAAAACTACTGAATAAACCCACAAATTGCTAATACTGATACTAACATGATTCAAATTGCGAAATTAAAATTGAAATGTAAATATTACAAGGCATAAAAAATGTGGAAATAGAAGAGCTACAGACAGTCAGATGAGTAAGGAAAGCATCAAATCCAGCCAGATGAAAACCCACCAGCAGCATAAAGCCGGGCAGTCATCGATGATGGCATAGAATCAGGCACATTATATAAACTTTATCCTCATCGTCTACTCTTCAAACAATTGTTCCGCACTTTGAAAATTGCGCATAGCAATGTATATAAAAGGTGCATAACAATTTCACACCAATTCAACAAACAACAAACACAGGCTTAATTTTCAGAATATTAATAAAAATCAAACTTAAAGATGACATCTTTATGCACGCACATATCTAGTTTGTGAGCTATTAAACTCATATAATGTAGCCAAGAAGAACATACAATTCTTTGATTATTACCAACACTAAAATCAAACCAAAACACAACAGGAATTAAGTACAGAAGCTAAAACGATGATTAGTGTAGTGTAATAAAAACACAAGACAGTAAAACAATGTAAGAAAGAGATTGGAATTTGAAGCAACTTTCATTGAGTTGGGTCTGGTGAGTAACGCCGGCGTGGCCACGGGGTTTCCCAAGTTTCGTATATATACACGTCCTTATTGTTTTTAGTCTGTTAGGTCGAATATGTTCCAGTTTGTCGAAACGGCCCATACATCAAACTGGACCACAATTGTAGTCCTGTGATGCAAAAATAAGTCCACTATCGGGCTTTACAATTTTACGGATTTATTAATTATTAAAGACTCTGGCACTTGGTGTCGGTGATTTTTATATCATTGTGAAGGGCCTGGCCCAGGATCCGCACGTCAAGCCCAAAAAGGAGAAATCTAAAACGTCAGCATCTAGCCCAACAAAGCTCAGTAACGAAATAAACTAGGACAAGCAACTCAGCTCATCCAGCCTACATCCTATCCTATTGAAATAACAAAGTTGCTTCCTTTCTTCCTTTTTTTTTTTTTTTTTTACTCGAGTAAATATTCAAAATCATTACTGTATTATATAAAACTTTCAATTAAATTATCATTCCAAAAAAAAGCTTTCAATAAAATACTTGAACTATATAAAACTTTCAAATAGGTTTACGTCGTTAATTCCGTAAAAAATCTTAACGAAAAAGTGACGCAGATGCTAATGTGGCAGGTAGAAATAAAAATTTTATTGCAAATTCATCACTCAACTTTTTAACATTTTTAATTAAATCATCAGTAAATTGAACTTTTTGACTTTTTTACATAGATACAGTTTAATTTTTTAAACATTATTCATCAAAGTTAAATTAATTAAATTGAAAACTAAACATATTAGTTTAATTCACATGCATATAAAAGGCAACACATTTTTTAAATCAACTTTTTTGAAAATTTGTACCAAAATTATACATTTTCGAATTTTATATTTTTTCCAAATGGTTACAATTTTTTAAATTAAAATATTATATACTTACTTAATAAAGAAAATTTTAAATTGATACAAGCAAATGAATATTTATAGATAACAAATTTTTAATTCCAATTTTCCGGTATCAATGAATTCTACTATAAGTTTTAATTTTTTGACTGTTTGATTTTTTTTTGAATAATTATAGTTTAAATAAATTTAAAATTATACATACTCATTTAATTCATATGTTTATAAATGGATACAAGAAAAAAAAATATATCAAAAATACATATCACTTTTTTTGTGATAAGATGATATGTACAAAAAGTGTGTAATTTTAGAATATTTAACTTTTTTGAGTGATTATATTTCTCAATAAATTAAAATGGAACATATCTATTCAATTCATATGCTTCTAGTTTGATAAAAAGGAACAAATACTATATTTTTTAGTATTTATTTTAGTTTTGTGTGATTACAATTTAATTAATTAGAGAAATCATAAAAATTTAATAAATGAAATTAAGAAAAAATATTAAAATTTATTTTTTTGGCATTCGGGTGATCCAATCAAAAATTGACAGATTGTTTGGTGATGAATTTGATTCAAAAATTTAAGTTCTAAGGTAATCCCTGACATGTTGTCAGTGATGTCACATCACTTAATATTAAAAGTCAACAAATTTTAATGATTGTCCAAGTATTTAGGAATTCAGTAATGCAATTGCAAGTTAATTGTAATTTTATGATGCGATCATAAAAAATTTTGAATTGATGATTTAACTGAAAGTTTGATTATAATACGTTGATAATTTTGCTTATTTACCCTTTTTTCCAAATCCTCTAAGTATAATATAGTGTAAGTTAACTCATGTAGTGTATGGAATTCTAATAATAAAATCATATTAACTTTCTTTAATATAAAAAAAAAGTTTAAATTTATATTTATCAGGAATCGAATTTCTTTACTTAATAGTATTGCTTCTGAAATGATTAATTTATTCTTAACAATCAAATCACATTAAATCTCGTAGACTAATTTAATATTGATATAATTTTAGATGGTAGCATAATTAATATCAGACGATGAATAATGAAGCAGTGGGACGAAGACCCTTGCATGGATTGCATGCCCACAAATGCAAACTTGGGTTAGAATAGAAGGATGGCGACTTGGATAAATATAAAGCATACACAAGATGGCCCGTATAGATAAATATCTAATTAGGTCCTCCATTTTCTCCGCGAGTTTGGGTGCAAAAATCAGAACTGTCTGCCTTTGTTAGAGACTAGAGAGTGTGCTTAACAGGTGATTGAACAGAACAATCCACGTATAATCAAGTTATATTTCTAAAAGAAATCCTACATTGTTTTGGTATTCATTCATCAGTTCATAATAACTAGCCCTGAAGAGACCAAATTGATTTGCTTTCTCAATTCATTCAACATATGCCACACATTGGGCATATGTTGCTAACATCAGAGGATAGATGAGACGTAATTAAATCTTATCCATATTTAGATCAAAGATATGGATATTTATGTTTCTCATCCCTACACTGTAGCCCCTGGCCATCATAGTTTTGTAGTTTCATTCTTGCTTCTATTCATATTCACTGTCATTGATCTAAGTGTTTCATCCTTTCGGATTTTTTAACGATTATTATATACTACTATGTTACTAAACCTGAGAATATCTCGCTCGTAGCTGCAACATGCCTGGTGACCAGTACTAATAATATGTAGCATGGTTGTAGATTTCGGAAATCGGGACAAATCGGTTTAGGTAAATAGGGATTTATCGAAATAATAAATTTGAACAAAAATCGGATAAATTTTTATATCTTAATAATATTTAATAATTTAATATAGCTTATTATACAATATGCCATTTAAAAATATTTAATAGCGATAAATCGAATTTTAAAAATCAAAATCGATAAAACATATTTTAATAATTTATCGGCAATTTTTGAAAAATTAAACGATTTTTGGAACACTATTAAGTAGTAATAAATAAATTTGTGCTCATTATTCGGAAAAATGAAGTCAAAAATTACTGTCGGCAATCTTATCCTTTGGGAAGTTAGGAATAGAAACGTGGGGCGATTAAAATGATACTATTAATGTGAAAGTACAGAGTAGTCAATGTAATGAGTAACAACTTTATATCTTAAAAACACAAGCATGAAAAAGTAACATCAGCAAAACAGTGATGATCAACTTTCCAATTATATAATGTTGTTGACAACACTTACTTTTGAGTTGGTCCAAAACTACGTGTGAACTTAAACTAAGACTTCGGTCTATCACTTTATCCAAACTAATCTTTTTGGTCCCCAAGATTTCAACAAAGCTACATTTTAATATTCAGGTGTTAAATTATGGATTCAAAATCACTTTTGTTAGCATGAGATTTACTTCAAAAAACATGAGTGAGTTTCACTCTCTAAATAATTTTTTATAAGTTTCTATCAACTTATTAAATTTATTTCGTAATTTTGTGTAATGGTATATTTAGTTTTTAATATATATCATACTCCCTCGGTCCTTCTCATTGTTTTAAAAATGAGTTTGCACACGAAAGTTAAGAAAAAATGTAAAATAACAAAGAAAAGTGAATAAGGTGGTGTAAACAATCAATTATGTACATAATAAATTGAGTTTAGTGGAGGAAAGTAGTAGATGTAATTATTTTTTATATTATAAAATTTTACTATCTTAGATAAGTTTTAGAATGTAAATAATTGAAAAGAAGATCCAAAAAAAAAAGTGTAAAAAAATGAGAGAAACTGAAAGAATAATATTTAATAAAATTATTTGACTCTATCGGTTGAAGATGGATTTTGTTTCATAAAGACTAGTTCAGTCACAAAAAATTGCACTTTGTTATGTATTTGTTATCTGACTCTTAGATTTCTGACTCTTAGATTTCTAGTTTCTCTTATCATTATAAGATGACCTTTGGCTTTTATTTTCTTGTAACTTGAGCATCTTTCCTCTATATAAAGGCGTTGTATAAAACTATTTGATATATAGAAAAATACAGTTCTTTTTTTACAATACGTTATCAACACGATAAGGAAAGTAAAGGAATACAACGAGGTGGTTTAGCTATGCTAGTATGTAAAACTTTCGACGGCTGCTATCACTCCATTTGGTCTATTATACTTCTTTACAATACTACAGGTATAACTTAAAATCCTTTTAACAACATGATAAATTTACTTATGTTTAAATATAACATGTCACTCCTTTGCCGCCTGTCGAGTTATCGTTATATTGTTCTAATAGACATTGTTATTCAACCTTGCACCTCTGGATATCTAAACATTTATTACAAGTTTATTATTATCACTAAGTATAAACATCCTCTGCTAATATGTAACTGTTGTGCCCAAATTCATCATGGGCTGAATTTAGGCCCATTAGGCCCTAGGGTTCAGTCTATATGAGCTAGAGGATAGATCCAGTACGAGTTATGAAGATCAGATAGAAGAAATGACTAAGGAAGTATGAGTATAAGGAGGTTCCCAATGGTCAGGAAGCTGAGCTGAACATTAGAAGATCAGGTTCCTCCCAGCGGAAGAGTTCGAGTTAGCATAGCAACAGCCATAGAGATGACAAGAGCATGTGAAGAGCTATCCAGTCTAACCAGTTTGTTATTTATGCAGGTACTGATGCCTAAAGGGAGGTCCCTAGGTGATATGTCCCGAAATAAGGAGGTTCCTGAGAAACAGGCTCCTGAGATATAGGTTCATGAGCACCAGGTTCCTACGAATTGCCAACAAAAGGTTCTAGAAGCCATCTAGAACAGATAAACGAATTGGTATTTGAGTATAATTCTAGGGCGCAGATGATCCTAGAATTATCTCTGACCAATGAGAGAATTATAGTAGGGTACGAACTCGAGTTCTACCTTACTTAGCCAACTAGTTCGTGGAAGGCTCTAAAGGAACCTGAGTCCTACACGAACTAGGTAATCGAATACAGCTATTTCCAGCAGAGATAGAGTCGCATTAGAACTACGTGAGCTTGATCCCTATATAAACAAGGGTACGTAGGCACCTCAAGGGTAAGACACATTCAGTTCTCTAATTCTCTCTAAAGGCACTTGAGAGTATTGGAGACACCCTCGAGCACAGCTCAACCCCCCCAATCACAACCCAAACCTTTCACAGAACAGTTGATCGTTAGCCTATACAACTACCCGTAAACCTCTCAAAAGTTGTTACAAAATCCACTCATCAACATTGGCGCTAGAAGGAGGGGACAGTTAACATCTTAAGAGTGGAAAAGATGGCAGGCGACTCTGATAGCGAAGCAACCCGTTCTGAGGAACAAATTCACAATGAAAACAAATCTCCTCGAAAACCAAAGAAGGTTACTAAAGAAGATATGATGGAAATCTTAAAGACCGTTGGAGAACGATTGTCGACTTTGGAGCAGGCTTCAAGCAAAAAGAAGAAAAAGAATGCAAAGAAAGGCAAGAAGTCGAAGGTGACTCCAAAACAACTGAATTTCGAGGAAGAAGAATCCGAAGATGAAGTTCCAGAAGATGATGAAGAACCAAGATAGGATAATGGTGATGAAGAACCAGAGAATCCTGAGAAGAACAAAACTCCTAGCAAAAAGGGACCTTCCCAAGCCCGCAATGAGTCTAAGGGAAAGAAGAAGGTTAACACTGGAGGTTCCTCACAGAAAAAGAAGAAAGACAAAGACCCATCTGTTGAGATAATTGAAGGAGAGGAAACAAACTCAGATGAGGTTACTGAAGAATCCAGCACTGCAGAGTCAAAAGAGGAGGAAGGAACGAGCAAAGAGACAAAGGCAAAATCTATTGGAGAGGTGACAGCAGAAGATATCAAGAAAATTTTGGCTCAACTCAAGGATGAAAAGAATCTTGCTATGAACCCTATAACTGCTTCTCTTTTCACCAAAAGGGTTCAAAAGTCGGCTCTGCCTAGATCTTACAGGCCCTCTAATGAGTTGAAATTCGATGGAACCACTGATCCAATCGAGTACCTAAGTCGTTTCGACACGGAGATGGATGTCTATCAAGTGAAGGAGGCCACTAGATGTAGGTTACTGGCTGCAACTCTACAGGGTGGAGCTCATCAATGGTTCAAGAGGTTACCTGCTGATTCGATCGGTTCCTGGGAGAATATGGGAAAGCTTTTTGTTACCCAATTCAGAGCATCTGTCGCGTTTGCACCACCTACCAACACCCTGGCCAACATCAAGCAGAGACCTAGTGAGACATTGACAGAATACTTCAAGAGGTTCAATGCAGAGGTACCGAAGGTTAGGAAAGCATCTGAGGAAACCATAAAGAATTTTTTAATTGCTGGAGTCAAAGGAGGCTCAGATTTTTGGAAAGCACTTCAGGGAAAAGAACCAGAAACGTTGGAAGATTTTTATGCCCAAGCGGAACCTTTTCATCTCGTGGAGGAATCTTTGGCTAATTTGAAGAAGGATCCAGATTTCGTAAGGCAAAGTGGGTGGTCAGGAAGCAAGAGGTCAAGGCCCAGAAGCCCCAATGGTCGTGACAGTAAAAAAGTGGTTAGTCGTACATCCCAGGTGAAGCCTGAAGCTGAAGCTGTGAATCCTACCAGACCTGTCATGAGTCAGGTCCCACCACCAGCTTCCTACAACGACAACAAACGCGAGAGACCCGTCTATGAAACTTTCACCCCTTTGGTAGCTCCAATCGATCACATCTACGCAGTGAATGAAAAGTCCTCATGGTTTTAGAAACCTTTTAGAACTGGCCCTCCAGGGAATAAGAATGAGCATCCATAGTGTGATTTTCATGACAACAATGGGCATAATACTGCAGACTGCCGTCACCTCAGGGACTTAATTGAAACTCTAATCAGGCAAGGGCAGTTAAGTGAATGGGTGGCTCAGGAAGGCAAAAAGTATAGAGATGAGAAGACTCAGAAGGTACAGGAACCTGTTATGATGGAAGGACCACCTAAGGCTGGGTGCATACGCACAATTATAGGAGGTCCCCACATTGGAGGAAGTAGCAGGAGCGCCATGGAGAGGTACACTCGTGAAGCTAAAGAACGTCCTTTGACCAGTATTTACAATCTGTCACAGAGGTCTCCCAAGTTGTTTGAAGGAGAGGATGCAGATATTACCTTCACTGAAGGGGATGCTTCTTGGGTACACCATCCCCACACGGATGCCTTAGTGGTCGAAGCAGGTATCGGGTCTTATGAGGTCCATCGGGTACTAGTGGATAATGGAAGCTCTGTAAACCTGTTGTCTTACTCAGCCTTCAAAAAGATGCATTTTCTGGATAAAGACTTAACCCCAACGAAGGATACCTTGTATGGCTTCACTAACAACCACGTTCCTATCAAGGGTAAGATTCCTTTACCAGTAACTCTAGGTGACAAACCATGTTGCATTACACAGCTAGCAGAATTCATTGTTATAGAAGACAATATGAACTACAATGCTATTCTGGGAAGACCCATCCTGAAAGAAATGAGGGTGATAACCTCCATTTACCACCTGACTATGAAGTTCCCAACACCAAATGGAATTGGTATAGTTCGAGGATGCCAGTATGAGTCTAGAGAGTGCTACACCAAAGCTTTGCAACATGCTTCTAAGGCTGCTAAGTTACCTGAGCCAATGGACGAGGTTCCTGATGATTTTCCAGGAAAGAACCCAGATAAAATAACACTCGATCTGCGTAGTCCGCCCTTGGAAGGTTTTGTACCAGCATCCTGTAGAGCTATAAGAATTGAAGAGGAAACTGAAACATAACGGAAGCAGTGAAGACAGTCAGCCAGCCTCAAATAGAAGGAATGTCATGTACAGAGTTCAGGAACAATCTGCAGTTCAAGAACCATCTGCAATACAGGAACCTCAAAAGGATTTACCTACAGAAATGGATGTAGACTTAGATCCTCGAATGCCAAAAACCACGGTCAAGGCTGGACCAGCCTGTGAGACTTTAGATGTGAAGATAAATGACAAGGATGGTACGAAAGTGTTGAAGATTGGAGCTCGACTCGACCCAGCCTTAAAGGAATCTCTTATTACCTTTTTGGGTAAGAACATGGACGTGTTTGCATGGTGTCACGCAGATATGGAAGGGATAGATCCAAGAGTCATGTGTCACAAGTTGAATATCGATCCAGAAAAGAAAGGAGTGAGACAGAAGTGAAGACCAGTTAGTGGAGAGAGAGCTCAAGCATTGAAAGAAGAGGTTGACAGGTTATTGGATGCAGGGTTGGTTAAAGAAACTTTCTACCCGATATGGTTGGCAAACCCTGTCTTGGTGAAGAAACCTAATGGGAAGTGGAGAACCTATGTGGACTTCACAGATCTCAACAAAGCATGCCCAAAGGACAGCTTCACGCTGCCACGAATTGATCAGTTAGTGGATGCAACTGCCGGACATGCCCTCCTTAGCTTCATGGATGCATATTCAGGTTACAATAAAATCCCTATGTATGAACCTGACCAAGAGCATACTTCATTTATTACGGATAGAGGTCTTTATTGCTATGTATGCATGCCATTCGGGCTGATTAATGCTGGAGCCACGTACCAACGACTGGTGAACATGATGTTTAAAGACCAAATCGGTCATACTATGGAGGTATATGTGGATGACATGATAGTCAAATCCAAGGAAGTTGTTGACCATGTAAAACACTTAGAAGAAATGTTTGGAATCTTGCGAAAGTACAGAATGAAGCTGAATCCCCAGAAATGTGTGTTTGGGGTAGAATCAGGAAAATTTCTGGGTTTTATGGTAAATCACAGAGGTATAGAAGCCAACCCAGCCAAGATTAAAGCATTGATTGATATGAGGTCACCAAGGACTGTGAGAGAGGTTCAGTCCCTTACAGGGAGAATCGCAGCCTTGAACAGATTCATCTCGAAGTCCACTGCTAGGTGTCAGGAGTTCTTTAAAGCCATAAAGAAAGGAAGCAAGTTCGAGTGGACAGAGGAATGTGAGATAGCATTTGGAAAGTTAAAGGAGCATTTGGGGAGCCCCCCACTTTTAGCCAAACCTGTGGATGGAGAAACATTGATACTTCACCTGGTTGTATCAAAATATTCCATTAGTACAGTTTTGGTTCGAGAAGAGAATGGACAGCAGAGCCCAGTCTACTACGTCAGTAAAAGGTTACTTGATGCAGAAACGAGGTATACAGGAATGGAGAAGCTGGTTTACGCATTGATCCTAGCTTCCAGGAAGCTACGACCTTACTTCCAAGCTCACAAGATCGAGGTGAGAACCTCATATCCACTTAGGCAAGTGATGCATAGGCCAGAAACTTCTGGAAGAATGTTAAAGTGGGTTGTGGAGTTGGGACAATTCGACATAGAATACAAGCCAAAGATAGCAATCAAGGCTCAAGCTCTAGCAGATTTTCTAATTGAGTTTCCACCCGATGTAGAGGTTACTGGTCAAGAGGAACCAAGAAAGATGGTGGAGGAACAGACAGAGAATGATAACTGCGCACCCTGGTGGACATTGTATGTAGATGGAGCTGCTAACAGTAGTGGAGCAGGTGCAGGCATAGAGCTAGTTAGTCCGGAGGGACACAAGCTTCATAGCTCGATTCATTTTGCCTTCAGAGCCACAAACAATGATGCAGAGTATGAGGCATTTATTGCAGGCCTAAAGCTAGCTTTGGAGATGAAAGTTGAGAATATCATAGTGTTCAGTGATTCGATGTTAGTAGTTTGGCAGATTCGTGGTTGCTTTCAGGGAAGAGGTCCACGAACAGACTTGTATTTGAGGTACTCCCAGGAATTGATCGCAAAGTTCAAAGAGGTGAAGTTAGATCAGATACCACGAGGAAAGAATACCAATGCAGATGCATTAGCCAAGCTAGGATCTCAGAGAGAGTCCACATTATTGGGAGTAATTCCACTTCAGATTCAGGAGCAACCTAGCGTTTTCAAAGAAGAAGTGATGGACATCGAATTTCCAGTTGAAGATTCCTGGATGACCCCAATATATCGTTACCTGGATAAAGGGGAGCTACCTCCCAGTCAAGATAAAGCCAGGAAACTGAGGTATCATGCAGCCAAGTATGTAATCTATGATGGAGTTTTGTATAGACGAGGATTCAATCAACCTTTGCTTAAGTGTGTAGCTGGAGAGCAATGCAAGTATATCCTCGAGGAGATTCATGAAGGAGTATGTGGAAATCACTCGGGGGGTAATTCTTTAGCCATGAAGGTCCTTCGACAAAGATATTATTGGCAAACCATCAAGGCAGATGCCTCTAAGTTTGCACAGTCATGAAGCAACTGTTAGAGGTTTGCAAATTTTGATAATCGTCCTGTAGCACCTATCAAGCAGATTGTCAGTCCTTGGCCATTTGCCGTTTGGGGGATAGACCTCATTGGAGAGCTCCCGAAAGGAAAAGGAGGAGTGAAATATGCAGTGGTTGCAGTTGATTACTTCACAAAGTGGGCAGAAGCAGAACCACTTGCTAAGATTACAGCCGCAAAGTTGACTGAGTTCGTGTTTCGAGCCATTGTATGCAGGTTTGGTATTCCGCAGAAGCTGATTTCCGACAACGGGAAGCAGTTTGACAGCAGAGAGCTTAGAGGATTGTGTGAGCAGTTTGGAATTCAGAAAGCATTCTCAGTAGTGTATTATCCACAGAGTAATAGACAGACTGAAGCTGTAAACAAAATTATCAAGCATACTTTGAAGGCAAGGCTTGAAGATAAGAAAGGAAGCTGGCCAGAGGAGCTTCCTGGAGTCCTGTGGTCGTATAACACCACCCCTAGAACTACAACTGGTGAGTCTCCTTTTTCTCTCGCTTATGGTTGTGAAGCTATGGTACCTGTCGAAGTTGGAACAGGTCCCCTGAGGAAAAAGCATTTTGATCCCGAGAACAATGAGGTTAATCATAGACTGTATTGGACATGGTCGAAGAGTTGAGAGCAGATTCGCAAGTGAAGTTAGCAGCATATCAACAGAGAGTTCGAAGGTATTACAACAAAAAGGTGAAAGCAAGACCTTTTAAAGTTGGAGACCTGGTTTTGAGGAAAGTCATGCCAAACACCAAGGTTCTGGCACACGGAGCTTTTGGAGCAAATTGGGAGGGACCTTACCAGATAAAGTCAGCCATTTGGGAAGGAACCTACCAATTGATGGATATGGATGGGAATCTCATTCCGAGAGCTTGGAATGCAGAACATCTCAAGAAGTATTATCAGTAACTCTTTTATTGTAATTAGGAAAAGTAAGGCTCTTTCAGCCCAAGAATAAAGGCAGCTTATTAGTTATAGCTGACCAGCATTTTGATTTCAGTATTTGATTATGCATGTACTCGGGGGGTACTTCATGTGAACCTCCCTACTTGCAAGACAGTTTTTTTTATTAAGTATTGAGCGGTTGATAGCTCTACGATTGAATATTTTGAATGCATTTTTAGCAGTTATAGCTTCTTAATAGTTCTTTTACGTAACAATAATTACCCAAAAGAACTGGGGTGCAGTATTCCTACTTAGACAATATTGTGCATGATATGATTTGATATTTCATATGCCAATTTGAAAAAATTTAAGTGCTTGGTTTAGTACTTGTATTGTATGTGCAGGTTACCTTGACTAACAGGTTCCTGTAGCATTGATAGTATTTACAGGTTACCTTGACTAACAGGTTCCTGTAGCATATGACAGCTTTTGCAGGTAACCTCGATGAACAGGTTCCTGTAGCATTGACAGTATGTACGAAGTATGAATACGATTTGACAGAATACGCAGACTATGAGTGATTTATACGAAAAAGCCCCAGGTAGCTTCCTGGGCATCGAGAAAAAGCCCCATGTAGCTTCTTGGGCACGAGAAAAAGTCCAAGGTAGCTTCCTGGGCACGAGAAAAGCCTCAGCTGACTGAGCACGAGATCCTTGCTAAAAGCCTCAAGTTCCTTGAGCACAAGATTTAAAGTCCTGACAAAAGGCACCTAAAGTCCTGACAAAAGGCACCTAAAGTCCTAACACAAGGCACCTAAAGGGACCTGTATGGATCCGAGACTGGCATACAGGAACCTGAGACTGTACGTTTCAACCCTCCATGGAGCCGCCACTAGCACGAGAGGAAGTGGGAACCTGTGTGGAGCCTAGACCGGCACACTTGTTCTTAAAGAGAAGCCTAATAAGCTCTCCCTCATGTGGAACCGTCTTTGGCACATGAGAAGAAGGGATAAAACCCTTAGCATTTACCTTCATAAAATGTCTAGCCTGACACTTGAAGAAGAGGAAACTGTGTGGACTCCTAGAACGGCACACAGGTTCCTAGAATCGCCTCGAGGCAAAGAAATAAAAGGAACTAACATACCTCGAGGAATGTTGGGACCTAGAGTTTGGGATTGGAACCTAAGCAGGGGACCTTTCCAAGAGTTGACCCGGACCGAACGAAAGAAATTTTACTAACGTTAACTAGCTTTTGTTTTATGTTTTTTTTGCAGGATTAGTGATCGTTAGCAGCTTATCCATGACAAACCTGATTCTATTATTCAGCAGCAATAAGTTTGGAAGTTGTTAAAGGAAGTTATAGTGTGGATTATGATGTTGAGCACATGTTTCGCAGTATAAGTAAAGAGGTTCCAAACGTATAAGTAAGTTATATTTTGTTGCATACACCTTATGAGTGAAAGTATGAATGTGTTCTGTTTCTTACAACGGGTTAGCCCACGTAAGCTTGGATACATGAGTATGGACACTAATTAGTTTTAGGATGCATAGAGATGGAGTGTTGTATAAAGTTTTGAGGAAAAGATGTGCATGGTATAGAAAACATGTATGCATCGATATAATAATTATGAGCAAGAGATATGGCAAAAGGAACTAGTTGTCATTGGAAACATAAAAAAGTTATAGGGTACCCCGACCCTAGAAAACCAACATTCAAATTTATTGGCACGAAGGCCATGAAAACCAAATTTAGAAGTACAACTTGCGAGGCACTACGAGGGGCCCGCGACCTCATCAAAAGTTATCAAAGTCATCAAAAGTTACTGAATAAATCAAACGGATTAAAGGTTTCAAGAAGGAGGAACTTCATCAGGAACCTTGGTGACATCTGGTGCTGAGAGAACAGGTGGAGTATCTTCAGTTGCAGGAACCTCTGCAGTCTCAGGGTCAGAACCTAGAGACCTCTCAACCAATTCCACGGGAGGTACAGAGTCTTGTGGAGCTGCAGTTTTCTTCTCGAAATCTTTGATCATTCCCACCACGTCTTCGCCCAGGAGGGACTAGTCTAGATTGGGCATCTTCTCCCATGTGGAGCGTATATAATCATTAATACCTTCATCATAGCCCTCATCATATCTGGCCTTCTCCTTGACGAGCATGGATGACTTCACAACCTCAGCAGCAGCATTCAAGGCGTCCACCTGAGCTTCTAGTTCATTGGTTTTTTCCAGCATCGACAGTTTCTCGTCCTTCAGGGCTTTGACTTGACCTTGAAGTTCGACTTTCTCATTTGTTAAAGAGGTCTCCACAGTCTTTGCCCTTCTGACAGCCGCAGTGGCAATGTTCGCCTTATCCTCACTAGCAGCTAGCTCCGTTTTGAGTTTGCGAATCTCTCCTTGAAGTTGGAGGTCGTATTGGGTCTTTACAGCAAACTCGTCGCAATATCTAAGGGCAAAGAAAACAGATTGAGCAGTGGCAAACCTCATGGCGTGCATGGCTTCAGTAGAGCCCATTTTACTCCAGGCAGCTATTGTCTCTGTAGGAACATGGGTGTCAATCATGTCCTTGAACAGGTTTGAGGATTGATCAGGGTCAGTTTTCACTGCTTTGCTTTTCTTTGACGAACGAGTTTGGGGAGCCACTGAGAGGTCGGGAGTTGACTGGGCAAATTTCCTCTTTGAAGAACCAGATTGAGTAGTTTGGGAAGCAGGAGTGCCAGGAACCTGATTAATAGGAGTTACGTTCAGCGGTACCTCCTTGGTTTCAGTTTTGAAGATCTCATCCACGTTCTTGGACCTTTTGATAAATGATGGAGCCTTGGGAGCCATATCTGCAAAAGAAAATACAAGATAGGATTAGAAATTCACATACAGAGTAAGCAGGTAAAAGTGCAGATGTATAATAATAGAAAAGAGGGCATAACAGCAAGGAAATTCGTACCAGAGGTCGAGGGGATAAAACCTAGGGTAGATAAGTTATCGGGGGTCAACAGAATCATACAATCCCTTATGGCCGAAGAGTGCTTCAAAGCCTCTTCAGCTCTCATTAAACAAGCTCCAGTAAGAACAGTCTGTTTTGGAATTAAGGGGCGGCGATTGAACTCAAAGCGAACAGAGGGGCAATCAAAGCAGTAAAGGAACTGCTCTTGCCATTGGTCAAAGTTTTGCTTAATACCTTTTATACATTGGCCTTGATGACTAGGCCAGGCAGTCAAATAGAAACAACCGGAACCCTTCCCAGTGTCTTTCAATCTGAAAAAGTAACCTAATTCAAGTGCAGATAGTGGGGTTGTGAACAAGCTGGTGTACAGAATGTAGGTGTTGATGGCTAACCTATATGAATTAGGTGTCAATTGGAGAGGGGCCAAGCCATAGAAGTCGAGAACTTCCCTCAGGAATTGATGTAGAGGGAAGTATACGCCAACTTTGAAGAAGGCAGCAGAGGTTACAGCATTTGGAATACCTCGATCAGGTGTCCTAATATCAAATCTGTGAGCTTTCTCACCAGGTTCAGGGATAACAATGGAGCAGGTTGGGCGAGGACATTCCTCGTATAGTTTTTCTAACCTAGTCAGGGCCATAAGGGAATCCATCTTTTCGCAGAAAGGTACGATTTCTTGCTTATACAACTCTCTCTCAACGGACACCTCGTTATCAAAATCAGGATCTGGGATCAAGTCGTGATCAGGCTTTGACACTTCCTCTTCGTCAGAGGGCCAATCATCCCCCAAATCCACAAAGGTAGGAGCAGGAGGATTTGTAGAGGGTAAGGTCGAAGGATTGATGAGAATATTTCCAGGTTCATCAACGTTTGGAATAACAACCCTAGACCTAGTTCTTTCCCCTATTGGCATGATAGAAGGTTGAATTGAAGATAAGTGGTCAGAGTGAGTAAAATCAGAGGACATCTACAAAAGACAGACGGAGAAAAGTCAGGTTTTGAGCCTTCTAAAAGAGAAATTGTGGTTCTAAAGTTTTTGGACAGACATAACTATGAGACACAGGGTAGTCAGCGAATTACACGGAAACTATGCACCATTAAAACGAAGCATATCGACTATGGTGTGAATCAGAAACATGTGTGTACAGAATGTGAATAAACAATAGCGAGTCTAGGAGAAACCAGGGTCACGAGACTGTAAATCTATGACCAAACAAACATGGTGTAGTGAACAATCATATGAGAAGCATGGACTGTGAAAAATAGATACAAACGCATACATACCAAGACTAGAAACAAAGAACATCGGCATGCAAGATGCAAAAGTGTAGATAGTATGAAATGGAGTCAAGATTATGAAAGAGAAAAAAAAAGGGTAAGTCGAAACCGTACCTTAATTAGCAGAAAGCGGCGACGGAGAATCTGGATCGAGTTGGTGACCGTCGGACTTCTTCTTTCTCTCTCTCTAAGGGTTTTGGAAAATATTTGGTAAAGGTAAAAACGGACCTGAGGGGGTGAGAGGTGATTAAATAGTCAAGGTAAATGGGAAACATTTCGCATACGTGGCATCAAGTAATTGGTGCGACGATTGAAGAGGTGCACGCGTGAGAGGCGTGTGAACCTTGGGAACTCATACATTAACTACAGCTTTGGTAAGTGATAAGTTTAGTTCGAATTTTGAATTATCTCCTGCTGCCAACCATTATCTCTTCATATGGGTTTTTAATTTTGAAAATTCGAAGAGATGTGATGATAAGAAATAAGTTCGTTTCCCTGGGAAGCTGAATGCAAACATAGAGTAGGTTTCGAGAGCTGCGATTTGAAGAAAAAGATAGCAAGATAACAAGTTCCCTGGTATAAAGGAAGCTTACTCAAGATTATGTTAAGCTGAAGATATTTTATGTCCTGTTTCCTACGCCGAGTTAGCTCATGTAGGCTTGGATATAAAATATTAAACTGTGGTATTGTTACTAGAATGGTTTAACATTGAACCTTTGATCATAGAGTAAAACTAGGTTCCTCTCACATTACATGATTTCAAGGAACCGGGGGGTACTTGTTGTGCCCAAATTCATCATGGGCTGAATTTAGGCCCATTAGGCCCTAGGGTTCAGTCTATATGAGCTATAGGATAGATCCAGTACGAGTTATTAAGATCAGATAGAAGAAATGACTAAGGAAGTATGAGTATAAGGAGGTTCCCAATGGTCAGGAAGCTGAGCTGAACATTAGAAGATCAGGTTCCTCCCAACGGAAGAGTTCGAGTTAGCATAGCAACAACCATAGAGATGACAAGAGCATGTGAAGAGCTATCCAGTCTAACCAGTTTGTTATTTATGCAGGTACTGATGCCTAAAGGGAGGTCCCTAGGTGATATGTCCCGAAATAAGGAGGTTCCTGAGAAACAGGCTCCTGAGATATAGGTTCCTGAGCACCAGGTTCCTACGAATTGCCAACAGAAGGTTCTAGAAGCCATCTAGAACAGATAAACAAATTGGTATTTGAGTATAATTCTAGGGCGCAGATGATCCTAGAATTATCTCTGACCAATGAGAGAATTATAGTAGGGTACGAACTCGAGTTCTACTCTACTTAGCCAACTAGTTCGTGGAAGGCTCTAAAGGAACCTGAGTCCTACACGAACTAGGTAATCGAATACATCTATTTCCAGCAGAGATAGAGTCGCATTAGAACTACGTGAGCTTGATCCCTATATAAACAAGGGTACGTAGGCACCTCAAGGGTAAGACACATTCAGTTCTCTAATTCTCTCTAAAGGCACTTGAGATTATTGGAGACACCCTCGAGCACAGCTCAACCCCCACAATCACAACCCAAACCTTTCACAGAACAGTTGATCGTTAGCCTATACAACTACCCGTAAACCTCTCAAAAGTTGTTACAAAATCCACTCATCAATAGTAACTATGAAATTGTATGTGTTGTTGCACTATCTGCCCGACAAAATGATTCCTCATCTTTCATAGCACATAACGAGAGATTATTGGCCATATTTCTAAAACAAATATATAAATGAAAATTAGAAAAATTATAATCATAACACCTCATTCACAATAAAAGAGAATTACATAGGATGCATAAAGTAAAGCCAATCATTTTAGAGTTCGGATAGAAAATTTAAATATTTAATAAACAAAGCAAAGTTTTATCACATGGCTTAATTATTGCCATCACCAGATTTGGCCATCTCTTCATTCCCATCTTCAAAGAAATCACCAACTTCCATGTGAGTGAGGCCCGAAGGATCAACTAGACCTACACCACCACCAAGGTGTGCTTCAAGATGAGCAATTCCCAAGGGATCATTTTGTTCAGTGAAATTAGTTTCAACATTTTTCAAAGAAGCTTGATAAAGGTCAACAAAGTGCTTGGAGGTACGACATATACTTCTCCAATGACCTTTCATTCCACAACGACTACAAGTACTCTCACCCCTTTTAACCATCATACTTCCCTCGGGTTTCTCCTCATTTTTTGTCCATTTCTGGTGGTGGGACTTCCTTTTAAAGTTGGAGAGATTTTGTTGATTACGGCCTTGACCATGCCCAAAACCACGACCACGGGCACGACCACATCCACATCCATATCCACGCCCACGCCTACGCCCACGTCCAAATGGCTTTTTATCTCCATATTCATTACTAGTCACCGCATTCACTTCAGGGAATGGTGTTGAGCCAGTTGGACGTGCTTGATGATTTTTTAGCAAAAGTTCATTGTTTTGTTCAGCAAGAAGCAAGACCGAAATCAGCTCAAAATATTTTGTGAATCCACGTTCACGATATTGCTGTTGCAAAAGCATATTATTGGCATGGAAAATGGAATATGTTTTTTCCAACATATCTTTATCGGTGATATTCTCGACACATAATTTCAATTGAGATGTAATTTTAAACATGGCAGAATTATACTCGCTCACACTTTTTTAATCTTGCAATCGCAAGTGTAGCCAATCATAGCGAGCTTTTGGGAGTATCACCGTTTTTTGGTGGTCATATCTTTCTTTGAGATCCTTCCAAAGAGTTGATGGATCTTTAATAGTTAAATATTCAGTTTTTAGGCCTTCATCAAGGTGATGGGGGAGAAATATCATAGCATTTGCCTTATCTTGTTCAGAGGTTTTATTTCCCTCTTTTATAGTGTCACCAAGGCCCATATAGCACTTAAATGAATTTCGGCATCCTAGATCCATGTCAAATAATTTTTTTCCGGTAACATCAAGTGCGTTGAACTCAAGTTTCATAAGATTGACATTTTCACTAAACAAATATGATTATAATTAAAATCAACATATTTAAACATTCACATAAATATGCCCAATATATATGATCGAAAAAGAGTTCAAATCTCCAAAATAATTTGTCAATGTATTGATAAAATAAGGCTAATAAATGCATGACCATGAAAAGAGCACATAATTAATTAATAGTACGTTATTATGCACAAGTGCTAGAAATAATAAGTTACGGTTCTTTTTTTTTTTTAATATATTATAAGAAAAATAATGTAGTATGCAATCGGATTGGTCAGGCAATAACTAAATTTACTATAAAGTGCAAACGAATTAGAGGTTTGATGTTGTCTGTTGTGCCCAAAATTACCAAGGGCTAAATTTAGGCCCATTAAGCCATGGGGTTCAATCCGTACAAGCAAGAAGATAGATCTAGTACGAGCCATGAAGATCAGATATGAAGAAATGAGTATCAAATAAAGAAATGACCAAGAAACCATGAATATCAGGAGGTTCCCGAAGGCCAGAAAGCTGAGCAGATTACCAAAGGACCAGGTTCCTCCTCCCAGAAGAGTTCAAATTAGCATAGCAACAGCCACATAGAGAGTCTAGAGCATATGAAGACATCAGAAGAGTTATCCAGCCTAACGAGTTTGTTATTTGTGCAGGTACAGATACCTAGAAGGAGGTTCCTGAGTAACAGGTCTCGAGATGAGAAGGTTCCTGAGAAACAGGCTCCTGAGATATAGGTTCCTAAGCACCAGGTTCCTAAGAGCAACCGACAAAAAGTTCTAAAAGCCATCTAGAACTGATATAGACTTATTATTGGAGTGTGCTTCTAGGGCGCAGTTGATCCTAGGATGCCTCTAATAGACGAGAGAATTATAGTAGGGTACGAACTCGAGTTCTACTCTATTTAGCCAACTAGTTCGTGGTAAACTCTAAAGGAACCTGAGTCCAACACGAACTAGACAACCGAATACAGCTGGTCCAGCAGAATCAGCTTCGCATTAGAACTACGTGAGCTTGATTCCTATATAAAGGATATGTAGGCACCTTGAGGGTAAGACGAATTCAGCTCTCTAATTTTCTGTAAAGGCACCTGAGAATATTGGAGACACCATCGAGCTCAGATCACCCCCACAAATACAACCCAAATCTTCCATTGAACAGTTGATCGTTAGCCTTTACAACTCACCGAAAACCTCACAAAAGTTGTTACGAAATCCACACATCATCATTGGCGCTAGAAGGAGGGGAGTTAACATCTTAAGAGTGGAAAGATGGAAGGTGACTCGGATAGCGAAGCAACCCGTTCTGTGGAGAAAACACCTAATGACGGAGAACAGTCTCATCAAGTGAAGAAAGTTACCTCAGCAGATGAGCTTGAAGTCCTAAAATCCTTTGGAAAAAGATTGTCGACTCTGGAACAGGCATCAAGTAAGAAGAAGAAAAAGAAAGCAAAGAAGGGTAAGAAATCGAAGGTTACCCCAAAATAGTTGAATTTTGAGGAAAAAGAACCTGAACTCGAAGAGGAAGCCGAAGAGGAGGGGAAGAACCAAAACAGGATGATGATGATGATGAAGAACCAGAAAATCCTGAGAAGAATAAAACTCCTACCAAGAAGGGACACTCCCAGGGTCATACAGAGTCCAGGGGAAAGAAGAAGGTTAAAACTGGAGGTTCCTCGCAGAAAAAGAAGAAAGACAAGGAGCTATCTGTTGAGACAATTGAAGATGATGAGACAGATTCAGAGGAGAATACTGAGGAATCTAGTACTGCAGAGTCACAGGAGGATGAAGGAAGTAAAGAAGACAAAGGCAGAAGCTACTGGAGAGGTAACTGTTGAGGATATTAAGAAGATACTAGCCCAAGGAAAGGATGAAAAATATCTTGCTGCTAAACCTCTAGCTGCTTCTCCTTTTACTAAGAAGGTTCGAAAGTCAGTCTTACCTAGGTCTTACAGGCCCTCGAATGAGTTGAAATTCGATGGGACCACTGATCCAATTGAGTACTTGAGTCGTTTCAATATAGAGATGGATGTCTATCAAGTTAAGGAAGCTACAAGATGTAGGTTGTTGGCAGCAACTTTGCAGGGTGGTGCTCATCAATGGTTTAAGAGGTTACCTGTTGATTCTATTGGTTCTTGGGAGAGCATGGGAAAGATTTTTGTTACTCAATTCAGGGCATCTGTTGCATTTGCACCTCCTACTAATACTCTAGCCAACATCAAACAAAGACCTAATGAGACATTGACAGAATATCTCAAGATGTTTTGTAACACCCCCAGATCCGGGGTCCGGGATCCGGTGGTTACGGTTTCCAATTCTGTCCATAACAATTGAACTTTCCTTAACATAAAATAAATTACGTCTCTATGACCCAACACAACAATATAAAACACACCCGTTATAGTACCAGAGATGAAATCAGAGTCACAATCAAATTTTTATTAATCACATTATGAGTTCTTACAATCCAAAAGAATTTCAATATAATTACATACTCTTTGCCATCCATTTACATAAGTCATACTAGACTATATTCTTGGTACTGAAAGAATAAATATATCCTACCAATAGCTTCTTCTTCAGCTCTGGTAGTCTCATCGTCCTCGCCCGCGTCGAGTGCGCCTTGTGCGAGTCATCTGGTCTAGCTGTTGTTGTGATATAATAATAAAGCAAGGGTGAGCAATAGCCCACCAACAATAATAGATAACTGAACGATAATGTATAACAGTTCAAAAGTATCTTTCAAACCATATGCCATGCATTTACGGAAATGATGCCAGTATAATATGAACGATGAAGTTACAAGGTAACTTAAAGTATTTGTTTGTAGAAATATCTGCTACATCAAAGTAAGCAAGATATTCTTATTGTTATTAAGAAGGGGAACTTGCAAGAAAAGGTTGCAATTCCAGTTATGACCTTTTTCCAACTCTGCCAACAGTAATCATGTTGCAGGAAATAAATAAATTTGGATGATGAACCAATGATGGAGTATTCACCGCGCCCGCTGTTCCAATCTTGATGATCAGTCGAGATCGTACAGCTCAATTTAGATTTACTACCGGTAGAAGGAAGAACTGACGGCTTTACTTGTATACCGCCTTACTAGCTCTCCCCGGCCAACGGTTGGGCCAAAGGGGATGGACCGGCGCTACTCGGCCTCTTACACGACTCCTAGTTCAAATAGAATTCATGATTCTGAATGTAACGTTCGTCCCCCTTTCCCCAAGTATAATACTTGTTGATAAGACTCCACAAAGTAGTCGTATCTAGTTGGAAAGGAAAATTTACCAATAACTCCCAAGCTATTACTTGGTAACGGATATCAACTTGTTCCAGTAATCTTACCCCTCGAAAGATGAGAAGGTAAGCAACGACTTAATAAGTCAACAGCACCCGAGTTGCGGGTGAAGGGAATACTTTATGACCGGGAAGTCGACAAGATAAATAACATTTTCCAAGTAAGGTTCCCTTGTTAGTAAGGAGATAGACTCAAAGAAGAATGATGTCTGAGAACCTTTCTTGATATAAGATTAATAATAATATGATTCCGAAATATTTTCTGTAATAATCGAAGAAGATAAACCTTATCGAGGTTATTCTAAGTATGGAATAAATATTCAGAGAATATTTATTGAAGTAAAATATTTTACAGAATATTTAGGAATATGAAAGAATATCTTTAATAAGAGTATTTCTCAAATAATCCTTGAAGAAATATCCAGAGAATATTTATTGCATAATTAAATATTCAAATGAATATTCAGAATAATATTCATTAATTAATAAGTCCTGAAAGGAATATTTAAAAGATTTAGAATAATATTCGGTGATTAAATAGAACCCTGGATGAATATTCAAAATAATATTCATAATTAATAAGGAATTTAAACGAATATTGATAAAGTAATATTCATTTAATGGATAGTATTCTAAATGAATATCAAAATGTTCATTTAGTAATCCAAGCTTTAAAGGAATATTAGAGATAAGACTCGATAAATAAATCAAGTTTCAGATGAACATTAAAATAATATTCGATAGGTAATTACTGTCTTAATTGAATACTCAAAAGTAATATTCATTTAATGAATAATATTCTAAATGAATATCCAATTAATATTCATTTAGTAGACCAACCTTTAGAAGAATATTCGCAATAATAATCGATAAATAATTCGACTCTGAATGAATATTAAAAATATTATTCGTCGAAT
Organism: Saposhnikovia divaricata; assembly: GCA_036435485.1. NCBI lineage: Eukaryota > Viridiplantae > Streptophyta > Magnoliopsida > Apiales > Apiaceae > Saposhnikovia > Saposhnikovia divaricata. Next base: position 78,500,682 of record CM071600.1, on the reverse strand, counting down.
AGTTACGTCCAAATAATTATTTGAAGTAAAGATTGTTAAAATAAATAATCTCGAACGAATATTCAAATAATATTCGTCGCCCGAATAATGGAAAATATTTACTTAAATATTTTCCTCCGAGGAAATCTCGATATATCAAGAAATATTGACTCCCGGTCTATATAAGATGTATACGCCCTTCTATGAGGGTCTTACTATAACCGGCTTATAACTGATGTATAACTATCTAGCTTATAAGCCAACAATAACATTCAGGGAACAAGTATATCAATTCAACTTGAAAGTAGGCATGCATGCAATGGCATATGTATATCAGCAATCATATATATATATTTATTCAATCACAACAACAGCCTAAAGAAGGGAATTGAAACTTGCCTGGTAGTCGAGTACGGTAAGGGGTAGTGGTAGCGGGTCCCGGTTAAGCTTGGTGATCTATAAATAGCCAAGGCATTCGGGATTAATCACTTAACATATTAAAAGTTAAGTTATACTTAATTCGAAACACGTTCTCGAGTTATCTCGTTATACCCCTTTTAGTGGATTACTTATTATCACTGATCCGACCCGACATTCGTTCGTTAATACGACATGTCACTGCACTTATACTTGGGACATACTTAAGTCATATGAGTTCTAAGGTTGATCGTTACGAACCAATATTATACTCCGAGTTTTATCGCCCGTTTTCTAAGTGTTTTACCGAAGTTATAAAAGAGTCGTCTTTTAGGGGTTCGTTCGCGTTTAACCTCGACTCGAACATTTTTAATAAATCGAAAAATGCTCTTTTTGACATACGGTTTTCTTTCACACCTTCCTTCTTACCCCTAGTATTTATTTACCAAGATTCGCCATGACGTTACATAGTTTACGAGGGTTCAATTTCAGTTACGAACTTTCGTTTACGGATTCGAACTACTTTTAGTAATCCGGCCGTAACTCCTAAACCGTAAGTCCGTTTCACGTGATCTTTATATCAAAACGAAGCTTAGAACATTACCTATCCTATCATGGCAGATAAAGTCTCTGGACAGTAGGGGTTCGACATGGAAAATGGCATACAAAACATGGTATTGTAAAATCGGGCATTATAACGGCTGTAAATCGAATATCTACAAATTTCGAACCTTCCCATAAACATAGTATCCAACCCAAACATCATATACATGACTTATACACATGAACTGAGGCCAAGCAATGCCTTTCCGTTCATCTAACTATACTATCATCTCATAAAACCCACACATAGATCTAGTACTCTAAATATGCATACAACACTAAAACTCATCCAAAACTCCATTAAAACTCAAATCAAAGACTAGGGTTCTTGAAGTTTATACCTTCCTTGGAGTATTTAAGACCTTGATAAACCTTGATTAATCCTTAGAACACCTTATCAAAGCTTGGATCATTCAAAAGAATCAAGAAAATCAAAGTTAGTTTCATGGAAGCACTATTCACCCTCCTCTTTCTTGATTTTTTTGAAAATGGAAACAAGGGAGTTTGAAGCTAAAATTTTGAGGAGATTACTTTCTTGAAATATAGGACTCACCTTAAAAATTACAAGATCAAACAAGGAGTGGAAGCTTGATTTCCCCTTTTGAATTTATGGAAAAGCCGAATGGCTTTTAGAGAGAGTGTTGGAGTTGCTTGGTTGTTTCTTTGATAATAATGCATCAAGTGGATGAGGTTTAGACAATATCTCATCTAAAAGCCACTTTAATAAAGTGATGATGTATAGGATGATGAAAATGGATGGACAAGTGTTGGGATTTTGATGGTTCTCATGTAACTAGTGGTTTGATTTTTGCTAAGTGCTATTTAATCTCCAAACATGCTAGTTACTTATGTAACTAAGTAGTTACTAGATATTTATTCTAGTAGCTTGCACAAGACTCTTGCTTCCTCTGCTTGTTTCTGTGTCCGGTTATTGCCCGTTTCGATTGATCGTTCGTGAGAATATTTCACGGATTTCTAATTAGGGTTTACCGGGAATCCTCTTTAATATTAATACTTTCATTCTCCATCTTTCATTCTAACTTTCCAATTTATATTCCTTAAATCTATTCGTTAAATACTTAAGGCTATCAGTGTCCAGGGAACTCTCGGAGAAAATAAAAGTGCGGTTTTTCAGAATCCGACAGCTTTTACATACACTTATTTTCCCCCTGGATCACTAATACGAACTCGGAAATCCGTTCCGAATACTTTTATATAGTGTCGTCTCATAATATTATATACTCCCACCACAACACTATTCATTCTGTATTCTTTACTTGTTCTCTTAGGGTTGTATAATTGTCCGTATTCTCTTTCGATCGTTCCTTATCCTTTTTACGGAACTACTGGATTAATCGTTACCGATCTGGATGACATGAGAATATTCTCCTGCTTGAAATTGCCATATCTTATTCCCTTAGAAGATAGATTATTCTTACCTATGTTGTTACCCTTTAGCATTCTTCAAGACATAGAAATAATAAAGTCGAATTCCATTCATTCTTTCCAAATATCAATTATTACATTGTAGCCATAACCACTCCTCAGTGGTTTCCTACCTTCATTCTTAAATCAATATAATAACATCCCAAAATATCAAATCCTCAAAGTTAATATCTCAATTCTTGGATTATAATAATATTTAATCCACTGTCCGGTCAAATATTATACCGAAAAAGAATTTGGAATTTCTGAATTCCGATCGTCTTTGCATTCACTTATTTCCTCCGCGTATTACTAATATGACTTCGAAATATCCATATCACGTCCCGTACATAGGGTGGAGTGAAAAGTTTTCCAACTTACAAATCACTATTCATCCACCAAATTACTATGCACGTACAGGAAACACTATGCACGTACGGGAAATACTATGCACGTACGGGAAATACTATGCACGTATGGGAAACACTATGCACGTACTCATTTCCTTTCAAGGATCCATTAGCTCCTTCCTGGATGGTAGATTATTCTTATCTAGGTCCTCAACCATCGAATTACTCTATTCTGACAATATACCAATGCATCAGGATCATTGTCCAGAGCAATATCCATTCATTACAATCCTTGTTCTTTGAAACCACCATTCATTAGAGCTGGTGACCTTGTTGTCGGAATCATTGTTCCTCATTTTATCATTACTTAATAAAAAGTTTTAATTATATCCAAAATTTGGGGTTCTTACAGTCTCCCCTCCTTAAAAGGATTCCGTCCCGGAATCAGGTAGGAAGCAAAGAGTCGTTTGCCTGCCGTTCACTCTTTTAGCTTCCCGGTCAATTCTTAGTCGTTCTACCCTTCCTCAGCACATCTTCTAGTGCTACAATTCATACTTTATCCTTTTTCCATCAACGTTGCTACTTTTCGTACAACTCACTATCCGGGTTATACTCTTACTCAGTCTTATCCTTATTGATACCTGCAGTAACATTGGTATCACTATCACCCTACGATTCGGAGGTAACCTCGCTCGTACTGTGCATTTCCTGATTGCTTTAATCTTCGCAATCTCGATCAATATAGAGAAGTGGAAAGATTTATTGAGAGATCACTATGATCAATTGAACATTTGTTATATTGCATAGTTAGTACAGAAGGGGGCCAGCCTTTAGTACTTGACAAGCAATTAAACAAGTCATGGTATTCCACTTAGACTTCTATCACATAGACAGATAGTCACGTAGCAGTACCTCCCCCCCTAAAAGGGTTGTTCTTCTCAATTCATAAAGAAGATGAATAAGAGAGAAGAAGAGAAAAGAGTTCTAAAGGATTATAGAAAGCTTTCATGATTGTAGAATATCATACTCAGAATTTACCTCTGAACTATAGAGGTTTATCAAAGAAGAAATTAATCATAATTATATCCAATACTATTTGATCGCAATCTCACGTGTCAACATATCTTGCTGCTTTGTCCATTATTCTATGGACAAATACTCTTGTTCAATCTTAGCGATACTCACATTCGGGAAATCCTTCAACCTTTCAGGTTAAATCTTAGATTTCTCATTTGACATCATTATTACTGACATCCCATATCATGTTACTAGCTTTTTCATAACTATAATATTGACACTATCAGGTTGTCATCCTGAGAATTCATTAGAAAACCCATTCATAACATTCCTTGCTTCTCATTCCATAGTTGCTTTCCCAGCCTTTTCTTTATCACTCACATCCTTCTTATTATCTGATTCTTACTCATTTCTATTATTTACTTTCACCTTCACCTCTTTATTGAGACACCTTTTTGCACTTGGTACCTCCTTATCGGTATTCTGTCACATTTATTCTATAATCATCACGTTATTCCAATTTAAACTTTCCGAAATGAATCTGGCCCGATCCCTTTAACTTAGATTCATATAATCTACTTCTGCCAACCGTGTTTCTCATCACTTGTTCTTTTCTAACCGTGGTTTTCCACAGGTTGTCTTTCGTAAGTCAGACCAGGTTGTATATCTACATGCTCGTACTCCTATCATCTGTTGAACATCTGCATTTTACTGACGTAGCCTGGCCACATGAAAACCCGTTATGACCGTGCTATAAGCCTTGGGGGTAAGGCTGGCTCGAATACCGCCGTCCGAACACTTTAAACTCTCAGGTGGCCCAATAAGTCTCGGGCTCAACCGCCCTTCCCTCCAAGTCTCATTAATTCTTTCCATGGGAATATCTTTAACATCATGAATCATCAACCTCATATTCTCTATCTTGTTTGCGCAGAAGTACACTAACATAAACTTGTTTGTCATTCATCAACATGCCATTTAGTTAATCAATGGCAGCACTTTCTTTATCTTTACATTGTCATCTACTTTCTTAGAAGAATCACCATCACTTGTTGTTTACGTAGTGCATTAATAGCTAACCCTACGGGTTTCAAATCCCTTAGGGAGACAAAGTAATCACTATTCCTTATCCATAAGGAACACTTCCTGAACTTGTTGTAGATATAACATGAAGTAGATAGAATTGCAGAAGAGTTTCAGGCATCGCAGCTAGGTCCGGTTGATGAAACTATCACTTATGCATCTTCCATAAAAGACTGGAAACTTAACGGTTTACTTCATCAATTTTGTACCATGGTCCTGGTTTGCCTCAAAACGGGACCTTCTAAGGTACGTAACATGCTTAAGACTCCATCAGGAATCGAATCTTTACTTAAACTATTATTACTGTTAATTCTTGCACAATCATCAGAAGGAATGTAAATTCCTCCCTTCCGATATGACCTTCAAGGTCCTTCCAAATATCATCCTGTTTCTTCGGTATGAACATTTGTAATTATTCCTTTATACTTAGATTGTCGGCCACCTCATTGGCCTTTCTTGATGATAATGATTTCTTGTAACCCATGTTTTCTGGGTACATTCCAGCTCAAGTTTTTTTTTTTACCTCATTCCCATCACTGTTGGGTTAAAGCATTCTCCCTTAAGCTCTGCTGAAGGAGAAAATATAACTATCAGTCATTTCCATAAGTCATTGCTTCCACCTACCCATGGGAACTTTATCACGTTTATTCTCAATCCTACTTAGGACACTTCTTTTCTTAGTTCTTTCTTTATCTTAGGATAATCTCAACCTTTATAGGTTCAACCCATACTTCCTCAGGGTTTCATACATGCCTCATCTGGCATTATTGTTATGATGTCATACATTCCTTACCAAACTTCCATTTTTGAAGTTCGGAATATTACCCTTTTTCCTTGTAAGGTTTCGTAGTCCATCCTTATCATTCCTCCGGTATTTTCTGGGTACCGGGTATATCAAAATGTCATTGATCAATATTCTAATAATTCTATCCATGTTCTTTCCAGAACCCTTTTTAATACTCCTTACCGGTCATTGTTGCCTTAGCAAGTCCAGCTCATATCATCTGAAGTCATAATGTCGTTATTAGGGTTAATGCCACCCCTTGTGCATTCCCTAGGGTTTGTCTTAATTTATGGATATCCTATCCTTAATTCAACTGCCAAGGAATTCTTGTATCTTATAATTGGCAATCAGATCATGTATCCTTAATAAAGGTCTCTTTTCAATCATTCACATTTGATAATCGATCGGTGGTTTAATGCCACCCTCTTCTTTCAGATAGTTGTCAGCCTATTTGGCCTCAGACAAAATTCATACAGCATACTGTTCAATTTCTGACCTTTTCTATACCCTCTTCATATACCTTCATTGTTTTCTTTCCTCCGTCATAATATATTCATGGTATTCATGATACCCTAACATCTGTTGAGTATTGAATACAGTAAAAGAATACAGAGGGGGGGGGGTGAATGGATTCTTGAACTTTTCTCCGTTCTTGAATCTTTGCAGCAAGATAAGTGATGAGTGTGTGAGATATGAAGATGCGGATAATTAAAGACAAACACAACACAATATCACTTTAATCTAATATCTTATTAGATTAAGATTTTGCTACAATCTGTGAATACAAATGATAGTATTCTCAGCTTCGTTTTTCTCAGAGAGATATTTTCTAGGTATTTGAGAAACTTCAACACCTTAACAGCTAAGGAAGTGAGGCTGTATCCTTATAGACATGGATACACCCACTTACTACAAATGAGGTAGGTAAAACAAAAACACTTTCCAGTCTGTCTATCTCATTTTAGTAAGAGTCCAAACGGCTACAGATTTGACTTTGAAAAGCCTGTTTAGATCCACTTCTTCAGCTCCTTGTCCCTTGTCTTATCTCTCCAAGCTTCTTTGTAGGCTTTCCAGCATGCTTTATAGGACAGAGTCAAATAAAGTATCCTGGCTTGTTGCAGGTTTCTGACTTGTACAATTCTTCAGTATTTTGTCCTCAAGAATGTATTCGAGAAGTGACTAAGTGAGTGATTCGAGAACTGGAGTTGACTTGATCGATAACTCTGAGTTCTCGAATAGTGTTATCTTGACATATCGAATCACTTCTCGAATAGCTCTTTTCTCTGGGACTCCTTGAGATATCGAATAGAGCATTTTGACATATCGAATCCCTGAGATATCGAATAGCATATTGAGTCTTTGAGATATCGAATGTAGCATTGACTTGTTGACCCTTTGAGAACTCGAACTGTTGACTCCTTGAGTTCTCGAACCGTGTAATGGACATATCGAATCCCTGAGATATCGAATGAGATATCGAGAGATATCGAATAGTGTCTTCTGAGATATCGAACTCCAGACTTCTCGAATGCTAGACTTCTCGAATAAACAAATGTACTTCTCGAATTAGTACTTAGGCAATTTCTTCATTTCTTCAATTCTTCAAATCCCAACTGTGATTATTTGACAGTCTTCATTTCCTTGCTTGAGGCATGAACCTTAGAACTTCTTTCAAGCTTTATTCTTGACTTAGTAGGTACAGTTACACAGATAGAATTTGATGCCTATTACATAGTACAAACAAGTAGAAACTCTACAACTAGAGGTTCCCTCAGTTAAGAGGTCATGTAGGTAATGCATAGCATTACGAACCACTTGGGCTTGTTATTAGATGTATTCAGGCATGCCTCTGTGACTAACAATCTCCCCCAAATTGTGAGTAAGACCCTTAGTCACAATTTCATGTCTGATAACAAGCCTAACATACATAAAGATAAAACTTGACAGTACAGGTATGAATTTCCATTAGCAATTTGGATAGAACTACAGAGTGAGTAATCTTATAGCCTATGATGAAGAACTAGCCATTGTCTTTTGATTCCCTTTCCATAGCTTTGGCTTGAAATTCATCATATTCTTTCTCTCTTCTTTCTTTCTCCTTCCTTGTATTCTCATCCATAGCTTTTATTATTTCTGCCATAGCATCCAATTCTTCAAGCAAAATTGAGTCTTTGAAATCTTCAAGTACTGGTTCCAGAATATTTGCAGGATAGTGGTTGAGTAGATTCATTCTGATGTTGACTTGATTTCCATTTCTCCTCCTATACTTTACCATGTAGGGGTTGAACTGAACTCTACACAAACCCTTTTTCCTCAGCTTTTCTGCTTCACTTTCCAGTCTCTCAATTTCTCTCTCTCTTGCCAGCCATTTCTCAAAACACCCTTTTCTGACTTTTTCCTCATGATCTCTCTTCATTTTCACAAAATCAATTAGCTCCAGCTTCCATACTCTCTCCACTTTATCTTCTGAGCTCAACAGTGCAATGATTCTCTCTATGTCATATAGCTTGCCCCAGTGTTGACATCCTCCTTGTTTGAATTTCTCCTCCCTTCCATCAGAATATTTGATCTCAAGGCAATTATCAACAATGGCAACATGATAGATTCTTTGAGCTTGCAAAAATTGCAGTTGGTCTACATCATAATCTTCATCTAGTGGTTGGAGTTTTAGGCCTGGATAGATTGTCAGGGTTTTTGATATGGTTGGCTTTGATTTCCTTGCAGCTTGCTTGAACTTGATTCTTTTTACATGATTACTTGGCAGCAGTATGTGACCTTTGTTTGTAGACCATTGTAGTATTCCATTAGCAGTTTGCTTTTTGAAACATACAGATGGTTTCTTGACTTGAATCTTCTTCTCTTCTTGAGGTGGCAAGACAGTTGCAGAAGCCATAGATGCAAATTTTGAAAGGTCACTACTGGCAGCATTCACCCTAGACTTAGAGTCTTGCGTTGTGGTGAGGTTACTGTCAGCAATGCCTGAGGCTTGCTGTCTTCCACTTTTCCTCTCAGAGCCTTTACCTTGATCATCATCATTCTTCCTCTTCTCATCATCCTTCTTCTTCTTCTTGTCTTCATCACCCTTATTACTCCTGTGATGTCTTCCCCTTCCGTCACCTTTATCTTCATCCTTGTCTTGATCTTTGCTTGGGTTGAACTTAGCAGTCTCAGATACAATGCCAGTTGCAATATATGACCTGAGATAAGATATAGCTTCTAATTCTTCTGCTGTTCTTGATCCCTTCTTCTTGATCAGTTTCTCAATGATGGCTATGATGAGATTTTTATTTTGAGGAGTTAGATGCTTAGGAATGACCAGCTGCTTGATATCTTCAATTCTTGTTCCAGCCTGGTAGATAATAGTTCTAGGATCTGTGAAAACTTCAGGTAGCCTTGAAGGTTGACCATTCCTCAAGTCATCATGAAGACTCTTGTTGTTCTCATTTCCCTTCTCAATTAGTCCAAGGAGCACATTCACTTCTGAGTGCTTTAGACTCTGTAGAGTATTGATGGTTAAGTGCCATATCTTGTTCTTTCCTACCATCAATATCTCCTTGAGCCATAGATCATTAAGCCTCCTTGGTACTACAGTGAGACAGTCAATCTGACTCTTCAAACTCTCATGATATAGCAGAGCATCACCAGCCTGTTCTCTAGAGACTTTCAGAAACTCCAAGAATGCATCATCATGATAGACATTTGAGTTTGCAATTTCTTGTAGCTTGGCCTCAGTGACCACCTTCACTTCTACTGGCTTGGCACTCTTAGATATTGAGATTCGAGGCTTGTCAGATGGCATACTCCCCGCAACCACTGTGGTTGTGATAGACTGCCTTTGACCATCAGGAGTAGTGATGTGCACAGTTGGTAGAGTGACAACTGGCAGAGAAGTGGGAGGCTCATCAACTTTGTCCTTTCCTTTTCCAGGCACATGAGTAGTAGATTTCAAAGTTCTCTGATGGCCACCCTCAGTGATCTTGATGCCCTTTTCTAGTGGTCTCTCCCCCTTTGGATTTGAGTTCTTTGATATCCTCTTCTCCCCCTTAGGCTTGTTGACAGACACAGGGACTGTAGGAGGCACCTTTGGAGTTGAAGATTCATCAGGTAGAGGGAGACCCATGTGCTTCATCATTGCAGACAACATTGATTGTTGATGCAGAAGAACATCAGCTGTGGTGGTGGCTTGAGTGTTCAACTGCTCAGTCAGAGTTGTCACAGTGTCTATAAGATGAGCATTGGACTTGTGGAGAGAGACTACCTCCTTTTCAAGAGTATCCACTTTAATGAAGAGTTCATTGGCCTTAAAACCAGATAGGGATTGATCCTTCAGTCTCTGCACTTCGAACCTTGACATCTCATGCACAGGAACCTCAGTGACCAGCTTGTCTCCATATTGATTTGCAAAGAGGGTCCTGAGCATGGCATTGGCATCAGTTGTCTGATCTGATAAGGATTGAAATTTGTGCCCCAGACCTGTGACAGCATCCTTGAGAATAGCCAAACCATTGTCCATCCTGGTGCAAGTAGCATTGCAGGTTCGAATGTCCTTGAGAACAGTCTCCAATTGAGGGAATTTAGCATCAAAAGTCCTCTTGATCTCATGCACCTCCTTGGTTGTAGCTGAACACACTTCATTAATTTCTGTCTTTAAGCCTTTACCAAGATAGTGTGCAGCCTTGAGAATGCCTTTATAGTTGTCATTCACTGCTTCAAACACATCAGTAGGGTTGAGAGATTTGGCATTGGACCCTAGTGAAGTGATGTACTCTTCTCTGAGATACTGGAGACCTTCTGAGAGAGGGATTGAATTGGTTCCTTGCAGCCAAGCATCGATATTCCCATCTCTCTCAGTTTCATCTATGATCTTCTCCTTCTGTAGCTCTACATCCTCTTTGTGACATAGGAGAATAGCTTCATAGTCTGGATTGGGCATGTTTGCAGTGAGAAGGTGCTGAGCAATTTTTGTGAACTCAGGGATCTGATCCACAACTAAGCTTTGAAGTGCTTCAACCGTCAATTGTGGTGGAACAGACCCTGATCCTGAAGCACTGTCATGTTGCACAGGCTTCAGCCATTGAGACAAAAAGTTAGAGCTAGAGCTAGGCTTGCTAGGCTCCTCAGTTACAGATGCAACTTCTGCAACCGGATGAACAGACTCTACTACTGCTGTCTCCACAGAAGTGGGATGAGTTACAACAGTAGTTGACACAGGCACAGAGTCTCTAGTAAGAACTAGTGAATCCTCTGTGTTTGTGATGGTGTCATTAGGATATGCCCCAGCATGCATTCCCTGACCATCCAAATGTGGTACCTGGGTGGTGAGCAAGGTGTCATGCACCAAGTCACTTGAATTCATTGGCTCATCAAAGGAAAAGAATTCTTGATGATCAATGCCTTGCTCCTCAATTGCTTGAGTTGCAGGCTTCAAAGAAATATGAGTGGTAGATTCTGAAAGAGAAGTGTGTTGTAGACAAGATTTTGGCAACTCCCCCTGAGAAATAGAGGGAGTTTCAGTTATGATGTGCTCTCCACTCAGTGTTGTGCCAGCCTTATCACTCCCTTGTGCTGACTCTTTACAGATAGGTGCATTGGGGAGGATGCTTGATTCTATAGATGCATCCTGTTGAGAGGATACATCTAGTGAGCTGTGTGCCCCTGATTTTACAACTTCAGCCATTTGAGTGACTGAAGAGGTGGTTTTAGACTTCTTCTCCTTCTTTAGGCTTATGATAGGTGACTCAGGTTTCTCACTTTCTAACCCTAGTTCTACAGCCAAGGCTGCTTCAGTTAAGATTTCTAAAGGTTCAGAAGCAGCCTGTTTTCTCTTCTTTTTACTAACATCACCCTTTTGAGAGGATGATGCAGTTGGCTCTTTGCTGGATAGAGTGTTTGGCTGAGGGGGTTGGTTAGCAGGCCTTGGGTTAGCACTTTGTTCTCCTTGCTTAGGCTGTGCTAACTGTGATTTTGAATCAAATATTGGCATGTTGTGGGGGTAAGACCTAAACAAACCCTCCATGTGGGGAGTTATGTTAAGTCTTACATCCACATCATTCCTAGTCTCCAAATTACCAAAAATGAGTTTGGTCATGGACTTAGGATAGCCTATTTTACTCTTATCTACTCCAGGCATTTCAATCAAAGAAGCATTTTTAAAGTTAAGCACTGATTGAATAAAGCGAGGAAAGAAAATTTCATTACCTCTCTTGGCTGTGGTCTGACCAAGTCTCCCATAGAGTTCCTGTAGGATGAGAAGTCCAACATCTATCTTTCTCCCATGAGCCAAGGCATAGGCAAGCTGCTGCACGGGTGTACTAATCTGATCAAAGCTTGATTTCCGTGCAGTGAATACTTGAAGGAGTGTAGCAAATACAAAGCTCCATTCTTTCCTCAAGAACTTCCTATTCAACTTTCCCAGCTTGATAGTATCAGAGTAGTTGATGAAGTCAAAGAATTCTTCCAACTCATCATTGGAGGCCAGAGCATCATACGTCTCTTGCTGCATATCCAAGGCTTGATTCATGTCTGCAGTGGTGATAGTGATATACTCTCCTTGAATCTTGCAGTGAACAATATAAGAGGTGATAGCATTCTCAAGAGCGATGACCTCCACAGTAGCAGTCCTCCAGAATTGTTCCAATAGATCTATGTACAGAGTTGGGTTGGCTGAGAGCGCACTCTTGATGTATGATTCAGACAACCACCGAACAAAGCACTTGAAATTGGCATTCGGTGCTTCCACATCACTGGAGATTGCGATGAAATTAGTTTGGGATGGTATGGTGAGTTGAGTGTTTGCCATTTGGGTAGAGAAGAAAAGAGAATTAGGATTGAAGAAGAAATTCGCAGTTAGGGTTTTTCAGAGGTTTCAGGAGTTGAGATGCTTGAGAAATCGAACGAAAAGAATTGAATAGTTGTGAAGTTGTATATATAAATGTCTTGAGTTGTCGATAGATAAGTGTTCTGTAGCGACAAGTCATTCGAGAAGTATGAAACAACTATTCGAGAAGTCAAGAAAGGCTTATTCGATATCTCAGGCAGTTTTTAACTCACAGCTGGCAGTGATTTAACTCAGAAAATAATTCAAAGTTAAGAATATATTTTTATGAGTGAAATGAAGGTTTGAATATAAATCCAAAAAGCGATTAAGTGTCAGCGAAAAATCAGCCTTTTCAAATGATTCGATAACTCAAATGCAGTATTCGAGAACTCTATCATTAGAGAACTAAAATACTCTATTCGAGAACTCAAAGTGTGCTATTCGATTTCTCTAAAAGACACTATTCGAGAACTCAAGAGGGTTCTAGATAGGCCTATTCGAGAACTCGAGCCAAGACATAACAATGAACCATTCGAGAAGTCTGACTTATCGAACTGTACTTTTCACTCATAAAATTCAATTTCCACTATCCTTTAAAATTTACTAGAAATATTCATTGACGAATATTCTACCAAATTAAATAGTGGTTTACTCAAAATTTTTACAGAAATTTCAAGCTACATATGTATGATTTTCAACATGTGCAGCATTGGAATATTTATACATCATACTCCAGCCAATACTTACTTCAGAAATATTGGGCATTTGATAAAGTAAGTATTTACTGCTGCAACAATCTAGTTGATATATTCACTTAGCCAGAATTCGAAGAATTCAGCATTCCAATCTCACTGACCAGCCTAGTGAAGGTGGCTTCATCTAATGGCTTAGTGAATATGTCAGCTAGTTGTTTTTCTGTAGTGACATAATGCAACTCAATGGTTCCATTAGTTGCATGTTCTCTAATGAAATGATATCTGATGTCAATGTGCTTTGTCCTAGAATGATTGACAGGATTGGCAACTATAGAGATTGCACTTGTGTTGTCACACATGATAGGAATTCTTTCCAACACAAGTCCATAATCTCTAAGTTGGTTTCTAATCCAAAGCACTTGAGCACAGCAACTTCCAGCAGCTATGTATTCAGCTTCAGCTGTGGAAGTTGACACAGATTGTTGTTTCTTGCTGTACCAAGAGACTAACCTTTGTCCAAGAAACTGGCAGCTACCTGATGTGCTTTTCCTATCCACTCTGCATCCAGCATAATCAGCATCAGAATAACCAACCAGATTGAACCCTGTGTCCTTAGGATACCATAACCCCAAGTTTGGTGTGCCTTTCAGATATTTGAAGATCCTTTTTATTGCTATCATGTGTGATTCCTTTGGGTTTGATTGAAACCTTGCACATAAGCATGTAGCAAACATGATATCTGGCCTACTAGCAGTGAGGTAGAGTAGAGAACCAACCATGCCTCTGTAGATTGAGATATCTACCTTTTTGCCCTTAGCGTCATCATCTAACTTGGTGGCAGTGGCCATGGGTGTCTTTGCAGGTGAACATTCTTCCAAATCAAATTTCTTCAGTAAATCTTTAATGTATTTGGTTTGACTTATAAAAATGCCATCCTTCCTTTGACTAACTTGCAGTCCAAGAAAGAATGTTAATTCTCCCATCATACTCATCTCATATCTGCTTTGCATGAGCTTAGAGAATTTTTCACACAGCTTCTCATTTGTAGAGCCAAATATGATATCATCCACATAGATTTGAACTAGGATAATATCATCATCATGTTTCTTGTAGAACAGTGTCTTGTCCAGTGTGCCTCTAGTGAATTGATTCTCCAGTAGAAATTGTGATAGTGTGTCATACCATGCCCTAGGAGCTTGCTTGAGTCCATACAATGCTTTAAGTAATCTGTAGACAAAGTGGGGAAACTGTGGATCCTCAAAGCCAGGTGGTTGTTGCACATATACTTCTTCTTCCAACTCCCCATTCAGGAATGCACTCTTGACATCCATTTGATAGACCTTGAAATTGGAATGTGCAGCAAATGCCAAGAAAATTCTGATGGCTTCTAGTCTAGCAACAGGGGCAAAGGTCTCATCATAGTCAATACCTTCCTGTTGAGAGTATCCTTTTGCAACCAACCTTGCTTTGTTCCTTATGACTACACCATTTTCATCCATCTTATTCCTTAGAACCCATTTAGTTCCAACAACGGTTCTATCCTTTGGTGCAGGCACTAGTTCCCATACTTTGCTCCTTTCAAATTGATTTAGCTCCTCTTGCATAGCAATTATCCAGTCAGGATCCAACAATGCATCATCAAGTTTCTTAGGCTCAACTTGGGATAGAAAGCAGCCATAGAGACATTCATTTATAGTTGCTCTCCTTGTCCTTACTCCTGCATTTGGATTTCCAATTATCTGATCTACAGTGTGTGATCTATCCCATTTCCTTGTATGTTCAGATTGATTTCTCATCCTTGATGTTGCTTCATCATTTAGATCATGATCATATACATTTCCTCCCCCTGTGAAGTTGTCACTCCTCACAGGTGTATCTTGGATGCTTGTTTCTTCATTGTTGGTTGACACAGGTTCTTCATTCACTTGAGTTTGTTGGATTATGAGTTCAGATTCACTTTCAATCTCCTCATTAGAATCATCTAGATTGTCAAACTTCAAGGGATCTTTATCTTCATCATTGGCTTCTTCTAATCCAGGTAGTTTGCTGTCATCAAATGTTACATCTGTGCTCTCCATTACTTTCTTTTGACAAATGACATAAACTTTGTATGCAATTCTTTCCATAGAATAGCCAAGAAAGATTCCTTCAAATGCCTTTGCATCAAACTTTCCAACATATTCTGAATTATCTTTTAGCACAAAGCACTTGCTTCCAAAAGTATGAACATACTTTAGAGTAGGCTTCTTTCCAGTCATCAAGTTGTAAGGTGTCTTTCCAGTGTTTTTGTTGATGAGGGTTCTGTTTTGGATGTAGCATGCAGTGCTCACAGCCTCAGCCCAAAAACATGTAGGCATCTTTGCATCAAGTAGCATTGTTCTAGCAGCCTCTATCAGAGTCCTATTCTTTCTCTCAACAACTCCATTTTGTTGTGGGGTCCTTGGAGCTGAGAATTGTTGAGAAATACCATTTTCTTTGCAGAATGCTCCAAGCATGGCATTTCTGAATTCTGTCCCATTATCACTTCTTAATGCAATCACACTTGCATTTATGGCCTTTGCTTCTTTGTCAACTTTCTTTATGTGCTCAATGATTACTTGTGGAGCCTCATCCTTTGATGCCAGAAATTCTACCCATGTATACCTTGTAAAATCATCAACCATCACTAGAGCATACTTCTTCCTTCCTAGTGACATAATATTGACAGGCCCAAACAAATCCATATGAATCAGTTGCAGGGGCTTGGTTATAGATGTCACTGTTTTTGACTTGTGGCTTGATCTTTTCATTTTTCCCTTTTGACACGCCTCACACACTCCTTCTTGACAGAATTCAAGTGTGGGAATGCCTCTCACTAACTCCCTTTTGACTAGGGAATTAATGGCTTTGAAGTTCAGGTGTGATAGCTTCTTGTGCCACAGCCAACTGTCTTCATTTGATGCTTTTGAGTAGAAGCAACAAATTGTGTCCTTGCTTGTAGAGTCCATATTGGCTACAAACAGGCTTCCCTTCCTTACTCCAGACAGAGCAAAATCACCAGTCTTCTTGTGGGTGATCAAACATTCATCTTTGTCAAAGTTCACTTTGAAGCCTCTGTCAGTGAATTGACCAACACTCAGTAGATTATGCTTGAGCCCCTTGACCAGTGCTACATTCTCAATGATGACATTTCCAATTTCCAACTTGCCATATCCCAGTGTGTTGCCAATGCTGTCATCTCCAAAAGCAACCATTGGGCCAGCCTTTTCCTCATACTGTGATAGCAGGGCCATATCACCAGTCATATGATTTGAGCATCCACTGTCCAAAATCCACATGACCTTCTTTTTACTTTCTTTGCCCTGCAAACACAAAAGTATTACTTCTCCTTTGGTACCCAAACGAGTTTGGGTCCATGTGACTTAGTGACAGTTTTATCAAAATCAGCATGCTTATCAGTTTTCTTGATGTTGGTCTTCTTGTCACTGTTGGGAGTCTTAGAATCAGGGTTCTTAGACTTAGGTGACAGAGGTACCTTCCTAACTTTAGGAGGACTTGAAGACTTTGTCCTTGTGTAGTGTGTGTGAACATTATGATTGATACAGCCCTCCATGAATTGTCTTCTCAAATTAAAACAACTAGTTATCACATTCATGTTACATGGCATACAATCAAATTTATCACAGAAAGGAGAGTCTCTATGTCTTAAAGGCACAGAGCAATCATAGAATGGTTTAGCAACACTACCAGATGGTTTCTTGCAAGCATGAGTCAAATGATTAGAGCTAAAACAGTTTTGACAAACTTTCCTAGGGGCATTTGGCACATAAGCATAGTTGTTATCTTTGTTAATCCCTAATTTGCCATTCCTGTTTGGTCTCTTATTAGTCACTTTCTTCTTAGTCTCATAATTTCCAGCTGAAACAAAATTTACAGATTTCTCAAGTCTAGGTCTACCTCCTACTGGCTCATTGGCTTTGGTTTTGACATTCTTACTCTCAGAGGATGCTTGTTGTTCATTTGATTGTGCCTCATCTTCATCCTCCAACATTTGCTTGATGAGTAAGGCATCCTCATCAATCTCAAGTGTTGGTGTTTTAAATATTGGATTCTCAGTCTTTTTCAAAACCTGAGGCACCTCCTCTTGAACAACAATGTCATCTTCAATGACTGCATAGCCTTTCCTCTGTTTAAGAGTGTCATAATCAAGTCCAATGGCAGCCTTAGGTCTAGCTAGAGTTTTCTCATGATAAGACTGCAATAGACTAGAGGAATTCTTAAATGTTTTCAACTTAAATTCATTTTCAGCTAATTCATCCCTAAGAGCTTTCTCAACTTGACTAGCACATAGAACTTTGTTCTTTAGATACTCAATCTCTTGTTTAAGATTTTCTATTTGCACAGTAGTTAGCTCTAGTTCCTCATTTCTCTTATTTAATAGTTCATTCCTAGTAGACAGTTTAGCAATCTCTTCATTAGCAGCAGTCATACTAGTATGAATGTTAAACATCTCAACGGATAGTTGTTCAACCAAAGATTTATATTCAGAAACAGACATGTCTATGGTAGTGAGAGATGGTACCTGTGAGTCTGATGCAGATGGTTCTTCCTTGGAATTGGCCATCAAGGCATAGTTGCAGAATTCTTGTTCTTCCTCATCACTGTCAGAATCATCCCAACACTTCCCTTCAGCTATGTAAGCCTTACCTGGTGTCTGCTTCTTTAGAAGGGCCTCATACTTAGCTTCAAGCTCAAGAAACTCCTTATCCTTCTTTTTAGGCTTCTTGCATTCACTGGCAAAATGCCCTAGGTCATTGCATCTGTAACATCTTACAGATGACCTATCCACATAGCTGGTTTTGAATCTGTTCTTGTTTGTTTTCATAGGTGCCTTGCTCTTGTTGAATGAATGATTTTGAGGTCTAGGCTTGAAGGGCTGATTCCTCTTGAATCTGATGTTTGGGAATTTTCTAGCCATAAAAGCATATGATGTATTTTCCATGCCATCCAGCTCTTCAAGAGTGTAGAACTCATCTTCTTCCTTGTCATCAGCAGGTTCAGTCACTACTTCCTCAGTTTCTTCATCATCTACTATCTCTTCTATTCTCAGCTGACTTGCAGATGCTTCCAGGTCTTGAATAGATTTGTTGACAATCAAGGCACAGGATGTGTTTATCATTCTGCCTTGGTTAGCTTGGATAGCCCTCTTTTGAAGCAACTCAAGCTCGTGTGTCTTTAAAACCCCATAGAGCACATCATACGTGACTTTGTTCAAATCTCTTTCTCTTAGGGATATGACCCTTTGCTCTAGATGGTTTGGTGACGATAGTAGAAACTTCATATTTAATTCCTTAGTGCTGTAAACCTTCCCATTCATTTGGAGCTCAGTCACCAGCTTGTGAAATCTTTCAAACATATCAGTGATACTTTCCTTGGGCTGTGCCATGAACGCCTCATACTGTGTGACCAGTATCTGTTTCTTATTTTCTCTTACCTCCTCTGTCCCTTCACATAACACCTCGATGTGATTCCACATGTCCTTGGCTGATCTGCATGATGCTATGTTGGCAAACATCGACATATCCATGGAGTCTATGATTAACAACATGAGGTGGCTGTCTAGGGCAATCTTTTCCTTCTCTGAGTCCGTCCATTTGGATGGCTCTTTTGGAACGTATGATCTAGGAATGACTACTGCGCCCACTGTGGATTCAGCAACTTCTTGTTGTGGTATGAATGGACCATTCTTGAGAATGTCAGGGTAGAGAGGATTGGCAGCTTTGATGAACAACAGCATTTTTATTTTCCAGAGGTTGTAATTCTCTTTGTCGAACTTAGGGACCTTTACCGTACCTGTAGTCTTTGGTGTATTCGAACTCATGATCGTTTTCTGTTTAGATTAAACAGCCTGCTCTGATACCACTTGTTGAGTATTGAATACAGTAAAAGAATACAGAGGGGGGGGGGGTGAATGGATTCTTGAACTTTTCTCCGTTCTTGAATCTTTGCAGCAAGATAAGTGATGAGTGTGTGAGATATGAAGATGCGGATAATTAAAGACAAACACAACACAATATCACTTTAATCTAATATCTTATTAGATTAAGATTTTGCTACAATCTGTGAATACAAATGATAGTATTCTCAGCTTCGTTTTTCTCAGAGAGATATTTTCTAGGTATTTGAGAAACTTCAACACCTTAACAGCTAAGGAAGTGAGGCTGTATCCTTATAGACATGGATACACCCACTTACTACAAATGAGGTAGGTAAAACAAAAACACTTTCCAGTCTGTCTATCTCATTTTAGTAAGAGTCCAAACGGCTACAGATTTGACTTTGAAAAGCCTGTTTAGATCCACTTCTTCAGCTCCTTGTCCCTTGTCTTATCTCTCCAAGCTTCTTTGTAGGCTTTCCAGCATGCTTTATAGGACAGAGTCAAATAAAGTATCCTGGCTTGTTGCAGGTTTCTGACTTGTACAATTCTTCAGTATTTTGTCCTCAAGAATGTATTCGAGAAGTGACTAAGTCAGTGATTCAAGAACTGGAGTTGACTTGATCGATAACTCTGAGTTCTCGAATAGTGTTATCTTGACATATCGAATCACTTCTCGAATAGCTCTTTTCTCTGGGACTCCTTGAGATATCGAATAGAGCATTTTGACATATCGAATCCCTGAGATATCGAATAGCATATTGAGTCTTTGAGATATCGAATGTAGCATTGACTTGTTGACCCTTTGAGAACTCGAACTGTTGACTCCTTGAGTTCTCGAACCGTGTAATGGACATATCGAATCCCTGAGATATCGAATGAGATATCGAGAGATATCGAATAGTGTCTTCTGAGATATCGAACTCCAGACTTCTCGAATGCTAGACTTCTCGAATAAACAAATGTACTT
The DNA here is from genome assembly GCA_036435485.1 of Saposhnikovia divaricata. Lineage (NCBI taxonomy): Eukaryota > Viridiplantae > Streptophyta > Magnoliopsida > Apiales > Apiaceae > Saposhnikovia > Saposhnikovia divaricata. The sequence continues at coordinate 78,480,631 of CM071600.1, read as the reverse complement.
CTCGAATTAGTACTTAGGCAATTTCTTCATTTCTTCAATTCTTCAAATCCCAACTGTGATTATTTGACAGTCTTCATTTCCTTGCTTGAGGCATGAACCTTAGAACTTCTTTCAAGCTTTATTCTTGACTTAGTAGGTACAGTTACACAGATAGAATTTGATGCCTATTACATAGTACAAACAAGTAGAAACTCTACAACTAGAGGTTCCCTCAGTTAAGAGGTCATGTAGGTAATGCATAGCATTACGAACCACTTGGGCTTGTTATTAGATGTATTCAGGCATGCCTCTGTGACTAACAACATCATACATCTCAAGTCACTATACTTCCATTTTACTCGAAATCTTGGACAACCATATACCCATGAGTCACTTTAGTACGGGTGACCCCATCCCAAAAAGGTCTAGTGAATTCCCAATCAAAACATGGGTTGTTCGGCAGAAGATTCAAACGATCTCATTAATGTTTCGTTTATATCAGAAGCCCTTGCAGTCGGTGCTTTCTTAGAAGCAACCCTGCTTTGTCTTTTCATTGCTGGTCTAGTCACTTTATAGTCCGTTGGGACTTGGCCTCAACTGGCCACACATAAAAATATATGATTTTAGGGGTTGGCTAATAGCATTACTTTTCTAGCAATTGCCGGCATAGTGCCTTCTTCTTTGATACCTTTCTACCTTTCCAAAACTTTACTCCATATAAGTCTTAATCGACTACTCGGCACCGTCTCTGGTCACCTTTCCTCCACTTTTATCTTTTCAACTATTCTTATCAATCCCGCGTGCCACACAAGCTTACCATTCCTGGCATAACAGCCTTCTCATTTAAGTCAATCCTGGAATTTCTCAGTCCGGCTGGTTTCTTACTTACATTTCCCGTTTTCGTCCAATCTCACTTCATCATTTTATCACTACCGTCGATTGTAATGCTCAGGGTCCGTTTACTAACCCATTTTACAGCATCCTTACCCAAATCACAGGGTTTGCTCCAGTTTCTACTCTCTTCCATGACATTCTCTGATAATCAGAAAGAAAAGGTTTGCCAAAATTCACCGAATTCCTTTCCAGACTCAGGGAAATTTTGATCAATCTACCCCCCTACTGGTAACATTAAGGAGACCAGTTTCGAAACCTGAAGAATAGTTCTATGAACCTCCAAGCAGGTGGAATCATAAGCAGTCATAGTTAACGAAATAATCATCATCAGATTGGAAGTTTACCCACTGGAGAGGAATCAATTATATCCATCCCTTAGAAGGGAATCAATAGTTTCAAACTGAAACCTGTCACAACGTCCAGATATTCAATACTACCAAATGTCGGTCTACCTAACCCTTTATGCGAAGCGTCCTTGGAAGCACAAAGTCTTCTTTTTCCATTAAGCAATGCCAGCTCTTGGTCATTACCAATTTCACCTTTTAGCTCCAGGAAGATTTTCTCACATTTTTCTCTTTAACTGCTGATTGTATTACTTGATCTATTATAATTCCGCATCGGAATAAACTTAAGGCACTACTATAATCCATTCAAAGAGAAGAAGGAATTTAATATTCCTCTGAATCACATGCATCTAACGTTTCTGGTTCATCATTTAACTGAGCTAAATTAACTCTATACTCAGTCTCTGGCAGTAGTCTCATTACGAGTTCATCTTGACTCACTGGTCTTATCTTCCGGTAAGTTCTGAGATCATTGTCTTGCTTACTACTTCCTTATATAATTTTACCCAATCATGCTGTCACTTCCCAATGTCTTTACTTTCTACTGATTCATTCATGAACATTTCCCTGAATAAAACCACCTCATTAACCTCACTTTGGTTTCGTAAATTATAACCTATGACATCTGCCTTCTCGTGGCAAATTATTACTGACAATATTCATACTGATTCATTTATCAAATGATATGGCACTTACTGCCTCATTCTCAATTATTCCTAGGGACTCTGCTCCTCGTCCTATATCGCTGTCTTTGATAGTCATACATCCCTCTAGCTCTTTCTTTGTTAAGATGAAAATCTCTAAGGATTCTCATCTAGTTCCGTATAAGATCTCAAGTAATTCTTCCAATCCTTCTTTCTTGCTGGTACTACATCTGGTAGTCCGGCTATGAATTCAACATGCATCTTCAGATCTCTCAATAATATCTCGGTTCTTTATACTCACTTTTCTGAGCACCATATCTTAATCATCACAGTCATTCTAACTGCGACCCTCATTACCCAAGGGTAAGCTCCTTATCCTAACAGGATTTTCCTTATCTGCTGGAACCTCTTCCGGGTCTCCAGTAGGGTACTCCATCGAATTACCCGCTGATCTTTAGCATATAAAGCATCATCGCGCTGTTGCTCGTATGCCTCAAGGTCAGTCGCCTTACTCGTCGATACGATATCGAGCTAAGTTACTATCATTATACTTACGAGTTCCCATAAGGGTTTTTATATGTCATCACTACATTAAGTAGTCCGACTATGAACTTGGCAAGAGTTCTTATTATCTTATTGAATTTATTGTTTTAACGTCACCTCATCTCTGGGGTTTATAACGTACGCTCTGATACCACTTCTGTAACACCCCCAGATCCGGGGTCCGGGATCCGGTGGTTACGGTTTCCAATTCTGTCCATAACAATTGAACTTTCCTTAACATAAAATAAATTACGTCTCTATGACCCAACACAACAATATAAAACACACCCGTTATAGTACCAGAGATGAAATCAGAGTCACAATCAAATTTTTATTAATCACATTATGAGTTCTTACAATCCAAAAGAATTTCAATATAATTACATACTCTTTGCCATCCATTTACATAAGTCATACTAGACTATATTCTTGGTACTGAAAGAATAAATATATCCTACCAATAGCTTCTTCTTCAGCTCTGGTAGTCTCATCGTCCTCGCCCGCGTCGAGTGCGCCTTGTGCGAGTCATCTGGTCTAGCTGTTGTTGTGATATAATAATAAAGCAAGGGTGAGCAAAAGCCCACCAACAATAATAGATAACTGAACGATAATGTATAACAGTTCAAAAGTATCTTTCAAACCATATGTCATGCATTTACGGAAATGATGCCAGTATAATATGAACGATGAAGTTACAAGGTAACTTAAAGTATTTGTTTGTAGAAATATCTGCTACATCAAAGTAAGCAAGATATTCTTATTGTTATTAAGAAGGGGAACTTGCAAGAAAAGGTTGCAATTCCAGTTATGACCTTTTTCCAACTCTGCCAACAGTAATCATGTTGCAGGAAATAAATAAATTTGGATGATGAACCAATGATGGAGTATTCACCGCGCCCGCTGTTCCAATCTTGATGATCAGTCGAGATCGTACAGCTCAATTTAGATTTACTACCGGTAGAAGGAAGAACTGACGGCTTTACTTGTATACCGCCTTACTAGCTCTCCCCGGCCAACGGTTGGGCCAAAGGGGATGGACCGGCGCTACTCGGCCTCTTACACGACTCCTAGTTCAAATAGAATTCATGATTCTGAATGTAACGTTCGTCCCCCTTTCCCCAAGTATAATACTTGTTGATAAGACTCCACAAAGTAGTCGTATCTAGTTGGAAAGGAAAATTTACCAATAACTCCCAAGCTATTACTTGGTAACGGATATCAACTTGTTCCAGTAATCTTACCCCTCGAAAGATGAGAAGGTAAGCAACGACTTAATAAGTCAACAGCACCCGAGTTGCGGGTGAAGGGAATACTTTATGACCGGGAAGTCGACAAGATAAATAACATTTTCCAAGTAAGGTTCCCTTATTAGTAAGGAGATAGACTCAAAGAAGAATGATGTCTGAGAACCTTTCTTGATATAAGATTAATAATAATATGATTCCGAAATATTTTCTGTAATAATCGAAGAAGATAAACCTTATCGAGGTTATTCTAAGTATGGAATAAATATTCAGAGAATATTTATTGAAGTAAAATATTTTACAGAATATTTAGGAATATGAAAGAATATCTTTAATAAGAGTATTTCTCAAATAATCCTTGAAGAAATATCTAGAGAATATTTATTGCATAATTAAATATTCAAATGAATATTCAGAATAATATTCATTAATTAATAAGTCTTGAAAGGAATATTTAAAAGATTTAGAATAATATTCGGTGATTAAATAGAACCCTGGATGAATATTCAAAATAATATTCATAATTAATAAGGAATTTAAACGAATATTGATAAAGTAATATTCATTTAATGGATAGTATTCTAAATGAATATCAAGTGATGTTCATTTAGTAATCCAAGCTTTAAAGGAATATTAGAGATAAGACTCGATAAATAAATCAAGTTTCAGATGAACATTAAAATAATATTCGATAGGTAATTACTGTCTTAATTGAATACTCAAAAGTAATATTCATTTAATGAATAATATTCTAAATGAATATCCAATTAATATTCATTTAGTAGTCCAACCTTTAGAAGAATATTCGCAATAATAATCGATAAATAATTCGACTCTGAATGAATATTAAAAATATTATTCGTCGAATAGTTACGTTCAAATAATTATTTGAAGTAAAGATTGTTAAAATAAATAATCTCGAACGAATATTCAAATAATATTCGTCGCCCGAATAATGGAAAATATTTACTTAAATATTTTCCTCCGAGGAAATCTCGATATATCAAGAAATATTGACTCCCGGTCTATATAAGATGTATACGCCCTTCTATGAGGGTCTTACTATAACCGGCTTATAACTGATGTATAACTATCTAGATTATAAGCCAACAATAACATTCAGGGAACAAGTATATCAATTCAACTTGAAAGTAGGCATGCATGCAATGGCATATGTATATCAGCAATCATATATATATATTTATTCAATCACAACAACAGCCTAAAGAAGGGAATTGAAACTTGCCTGGTAGTCGAGTACGGTAAGGGGTAGTGGTAGCGGGTCCCGGTTCAGCTTGGTGATCTATAAATAGCCAAGGCATTCGGGATTAATCACTTAACATATTAAAAGTTAAGTTATACTTAATTCGAAACACGTTCTCGAGTTATCTCGTTATACCCCTTTTAGTGGATTACTTATTATCACTGATCCGACCCGACATTCGTTCGTTAATACGACATGTCACTGCACTTATACTTGGGACATACTTAAGTCATATGAGTTCTAAGGTTGATCGTTACGAACCAATATTATACTCCGAGTTTTATCGCCCGTTTTCTAAGTGTTTTACCGAAGTTATAAAAGAGTCGTCTTTTAGGGGTTCGTTCGCGTTTAACCTCGACTCGAACATTTTTAATAAATCGAAAAATGCTCTTTTTGACATACGGTTTTCTTTCACACCTTCCTTCTTACCCCTAGTATTTATTTACCAAGATTCGCCATGACGTTACATAGTTTACGAGGGTTCAATTTCAGTTACGAACTTTCGTTTACGGATTCGAACTACTTTTAGTAATCCGGCCGTAACTCCTAAACCGTAAGTCCGTTTCACGTGATCTTTATATCAAAACGAAGCTTAGAACATTACCTATCCTATCATGGCAGATAAAGTCTCTGGACAGTAGGGGTTCGACATGGAAAATGGCATACAAAACATGGTATTGTAAAATCGGGCATTATAACGGCTGTAAATCGAATATCTACCAATTTCGAACCTTCCCATAAACATAGTATCCAACCCAAACATCATATACATGACTTATACACATGAACTGAGGCCAAGCAATGCCTTTCCGTTCATCTAACTATACTATCATCTCATAAAACCCACACATAGATCTAGTACTCTAAATATGCATAAAACACTAAAACTCATCCAAAACTCCATTAAAACTCAAATCAAAGACTAGGGTTCTTGAAGTTTATACCTTCCTTGGAGTATTTAAGACCTTGATAAACCTTGATTAATCCTTAGAACACCTTATCAAAGCTTGGATCATTCAAAAGAATCAAGAAAATCAAAGTTAGTTTCATGGAAGCACTATTCACCCTCCTCTTTCTTGATTTTTTTGAAAATGGAAACAAGGGAGTTTGAAGCTAAAATTTTGAGGAGATTACTTTCTTGAAATATAGGACTCACCTTAAAAATTACAAGATCAAACAAGGAGTGGAAGCTTGATTTCCCCTTTTGAATTTATGGAAAAGCCGAATGGCTTTTAGAGAGAGTGTTGGAGTTGCTTGGTTGTTTCTTTGATAATAATGCATCAAGTGGATGAGGTTTAGACAATATCTCATCTAAAAGCCACTTTAATAAAGTGATGATGTATAGGATGATGAAAATGGATGGACAAGTGTTGGGATTTTGATGGTTCTCATGTAACAAGTGGTTTGATTTTTGCTAAGTGCTATTTAATCTCCAAACATGCTAGTTACTTATGTAACTAAGTAGTTACTAGATATTTATTCTAGTAGCTTGCACAAGACTCTTGCTTCCTCTGCTTGTTTCTGTGTCCGGTTATTGCCCGTTTCGATTGATCGTTCGTGAGAATATTTCACGGATTTCTAATTAGGGTTTACCGGGAATCCTCTTTAATATTAATACTTTCATTCTCCATCTTTCATTCTAACTTTCCAATTTATATTCCTTAAATCCATTCGTTAAATACTTAAGGCTATCAGTGTCCAGGGAACTCTCGGAGAAAATAAAAGTGCGGTTTTTCAGAATCCGACAGCTTTTACATACACTTATTTTCCCCCTGGATCACTAATACGAACTCGGAAATCTGTTCCGAATACTTTTATATAGTGTCGTCTCATAATATTATATACTCCCACCACAACACTATTCATTCTGTATTCTTTACTTGTTCTCTTAGGGTTGTATAATTGTCCGTATTCTCTTTCGATCGTTCCTTATCCTTTTTACGGAACTACTGGATTAATCGTTACCGATCTGGATGACATGAGAATATTCTCCTGCTTGAAATTGCCATATCTTATTCCCTTAGAAGATAGATTATTCTTACCTATGTTGTTACCCTTTAGTATTCTTCAAGACATAGAAATAATAAAGTCGAATTCCATTTATTCTTTCCAAATATCAATTATTACATTGTAGCCATAACCACTCCTCAGTGGTTTCCTACCTTCATTCTTAAATCAATATAATAACATCCCAAAATATCAAATCCTCAAAGTTAATATCTCAATTCTTGGATTATAATAATATTTAATCCACTGTCCGGTCAAATATTATACCGAAAAAGAATTTGGAATTTCTGAATTCCGATCGTCTTTGCATTCACTTATTTCCTCCGCGTATTACTAATATGACTTCGAAATATCCATATCACGTCCCGTACATAGGGTGGAGTGAAAAGTTTTCCAACTTACAAATCACTATTCATCCACCAAATTACTATGCACGTACAGGAAACACTATGCACGTACGGGAAATACTATGCACGTACGGGAAATACTATGCACGTATGGGAAACACTATGCACGTACTCATTTCCTTTCAAGGATCCATTAGCTCCTTCCTGGATGGTAGATTATTCTTATCTAGGTCCTCAACCATCGAATTACTCTATTCTGACAATATACCAATGCATCAGGATCATTGTCCAGAGCAATATCCATTCATTACAATCCTTGTTCTTTGAAACCACCATTCATTAGAGCTGGTGACCTTGTTGTCGGAATCATTGTTCCTCATTTTATCATTACTTAATAAAAAGTTTTAATTATATCCAAAATTTGGGGTTCTTACATGTTTAATGCAGAGGTTTCGAAGGTTAGGAAAGCATCTGAGGAAACTTTGAAGAATTTCTTAATTGCTGGAGTCAAAAGAGGTTCAGATTTCTAGAAAGCACTGCAAGGGAAGGAACCTGAAACGTTGGCAGACTTTTATGCTCAGGCAGAATCTTTTCATCTCGTGGAAGAATCTTTGGCTGATTTGAAGAGAGATCCAGATTTTGAGAAGCAAGGTGGATGGTCAGGAAACAAGAAGACAAGGCCCAGGAGTCCTAATAACCGAGATAATAGAAAGGTTGTTAGTCGCATATCTCAGGTGAAGCCGGAAGCTGAAGCTATGAATCTTGTTAGACCTGCTATGAACCAGGTTCCGCCACCAGCTTCCTACAACAGACGAGAGAGGCCCGTTTATGAAACCTTCTCCCCTCTGGTTGCTCCAATTGATCACATATATGCAGTGAATGAGAAGTCTCTGTGGTTCAGAAAACCTGCCAGGAATGGACCACCAGGGAATAAGAATGAGCATCCATACTGTGATTTTCATGATAACAATGGGCATAATACTACAGACTGCCGCCATCTAAGGGATTTAATTGAAACTCTAATCAGGCAAGGGTAGTTAACTGAATGGGTAGCTCAGGAAGGAAAGAAGTATAGAGAAGAGAAGGCTCAGAAAGCACCAGAACCTGTTGTGATGGAAGGACCACCTAAAGCTGGGTATATTCGCACTATTATTGGAGGTCCCCACATCGGTGGAAATAGCAGAAACACCATGGAAAGGTATACTCGTGAAGCTAAAGAGCGTCCTTTGACTAATGTTTGCAATCTGTCGCAGAGGTCTCCCAAGTTATTCGAAGGGGAAGATGCAGATATCACTTTTACAGAAGAGGATGCTTCATGGGTACACCATCCCCATAATGATGCTTTGGTAATCGATGCAGGAATTGGGTCTTATGAGGTTCATAGGGTGCTGGTGGATAATGGAAGCTCTGTGAATTTGCTGTCCTATTCAGCTTTCAAGAAGATGCATTTTCTGGATAGGGGCCTAACTCCAACAAAGGACACTTTGTATGGCTTCACCAACAATCAGGTTCCCATCAAAAGTAAGATTCGTTTACCAGTGACTTTATGCGATAAACCATGTTGCATTACACAGTTAGCAGGATTTATTGTTATAGAGGACAACATGAACTATAATGCTATCCTTGGGAGACCAATCTTAAAGGAGATGAGGGTCGTTACCTCGATTTATCATCTGACTATGAAGTTTCCAACACCAAATGGTATTGGTATAGTTCGAGGATGCCAATATGAGTCTAGAGAATGTTACACTAAAGCTTTGCAACATATTGCTAATGCTGCTAAGCTACCTGAACCAATGGATGAGGTTCCTGATGACTTTCTAGGCAAGAATCCAGATGATATAATAGCCGATCTACGAAGTCAACCATTAGAGGGTTTTGTGTCAGCATCCTGTAGAGCAGTAAGAATTGAAGAGATCACAGAAGAGGAATCTCATGCTGAGATCCCAGTTTTTCACGGACCAGATACCCCTTACTTGTTGTTAGAAAATGCACCCCCTATGAACAAGGATGGCGATGTGTGTATGGTAGAAGAATTGGATGACGGATATAGACTTAGATCCTCGAATGCCAAAAATAGTGGTCAAGGCTGGACCAGCTGATGAGACATTGGATGTGAAGATAAATGATAAGGATGGTACGAAAGTGTTGAAGATTGGAGCTCAACTTGAACCAGCCTTGAAGGAATTTCTTATTTCCTTTTTGAGCAAGAACCTGGATGTATTTGCATGGTGCCACGCGGATATGGAAGGAATAGATCCAAGGGTCATGTGCCACAAGCTGAAAATTGATCCAGAAAAGAAAGGTTTGAGACAGAAGCGAAGACCAATTAGTGGAGAGAGAGCTCAAGCATTGGAGGAAGAGGTTGATAGGTTGTTAGATGCAGGATTGGTCAAAGAATCTTTCTATCCTGTATGGTTAGCGAATCCCGTCTTGGTGAAGAAACCCAATGGAAAATGGAGAACTTGTGTGGATTTCACAGATCTCAACAAAGCATGCCCATAGGACAGCTTCCCACTGCCATGAATTGATCAGCTAGTGGATGCAACAGCTGGACACGCCTTGCTCAGCTTCATGGATGCATATTCAGGTTACAATCAAATCCATATGTATGAACCTGATCAAGAACATACTTCTTATATTACGGATAGAGGTCTCTATTGCTATGCATGCATGCCATTTGGATTAATTAATGCTGGAGCCACATATCAACGGCTAGTTAACATGATGTTTAAAGAGTAAATTGGTAATACCATAGAGATATATGTGGATGATATGCTAGTTAAGTCTAGGAAAGCTACTGATCATGTGAAGCACCTGGAAGAGATGTTTGGAACCTTTCGAAAGTACAGAATGAAGCTGAACCCTCAGAAGTGTGTGTTTGGGGTAGAATCAGGAAAATTTCTAGGCTTCATGGTGAATCACAGAGGTATAGAGGCCAATTCGGCCAAGATTAAAGCATTGATTGATATGAAGTCACCAAGGACTGTGAGAGAGGTTCAATCCCTTATTGGAAGAGTTGCAGCGTTGAACAGATTCATTTCGAGGTCTACGTATAAGTGCCAAGAGTTCTTTAAAGCAATAATGAAAGGAAGCAATTTTGAATGGACATAAGAATGTGAGATAACCTTTGGAAAGCTAAAGGAGCATTTGGGAAGCCCTCCACTTTTAGCTAAGCCAGTAGACGGAGAGATGTTGATAATTTACCTAGCTGTGTCGGAGTATTCTATCAGTGCAATGTTAGTTCGAGAGGAAGATGGACAGCAGAGCCCAATCTACTATGTCAGTAAGAGATTGCTTGATGCAGAAACAAGGTATACAGGAATGGAGAAGCTGGTTTATGCTTTGATTCTAGCTTCCAGGAAGCTATGACCTTATTTTCAGGCTCACAAGATAGAAGTGAGGACTTCCCATCCACTTAGACAAGTGATGCACAGGCCAGAGACTTCAGGTAGAATGTTGAAATGGGCTGTGGAGTTGGGACAGTTTGATATAGAATACAAGCCAAAGATAGCAATCAAGGCTCAAGCATTATTAGACTTCTTAATTGAGTTTCCACCTCATGTGGAGGTTACTGGTCAGGAGGAACCAAGAGAGCTGATGAAAGAGCTTATTGAAGATGATAATTGTGCACCATGGTGGACATTGTATGTGGATGGAGCTGGTAAGAGCAATGGAGCCGGAGCAGGCATAGAGCTAGTTAGCCCAGAAGGACATAGACTTCATAGTTCAATTCATTTTGCTTTTAGAGCCACTAACAACGATGCAGAGTATGAGGCGTTGATTGCAAGTCTCAAGCTAGCTTTAGAGATGAAAGTCAAAAATATCAGAGTGTTCAGTGACTCAATGTTAGTAGTTTGGCAGATTCGTGATGGATTCCAGGCAAGAGGTCCACGGGCAGACTTGTATTTGAGGTACTCCCAAGAGTTTCTTGCAAAGTTTAGAGAAGTGAAGTTAGATCAGATACCACGAGGAAATAATACAAATGCAGATGCATTAGCTAAGTTGGGCTCACAGAGAGAGTCAACACTGTTGGGAGTAATTCCACTTCAGATTCAGGAGCAGCCTAGTGTCTTTAAAGAGGAGGTGATAGACATAGAGTTTCCAGTTAAAGATTCTTGGATGACTCCAATTTATAGCTACTTGGCTAAGGGAGAGTTACCTCCTAATCAAGATTAAGCCAGGAAGTTGAAGTATCATGCTACCAAGTATGTGATTTATGATATCCTATATAAACGAGGATTTAATCAGCCTTTACTTCAGTGTGTAGCTGGAGAGCAGTGTAGATATATCCTCGAAGAGATTCACGAGGGAGTATGTGGAAATCACTCGGGGATAGTTCTTTAGCTATGAAGTTCCTGCGACAAGGATACTTTTGGCCAACCCTCAAGGCACTCTTAAGTTTGTTCAGGCATGCAACAATTCTCAGAAGTTGGCAAATTTTGATAGCAGGCCTGTAGCATCTATCAAACAGATTGTCAGCCCTTGGCCATTCACCGTTTGGGGGATAGACCCTATTGGAGAGCTCCCAACAGGAAAGGGATGAGTGAAATATGAAGTGGTTGGAGTTGATTACTTCATAAAGTTGGCAGAAGCAGAACCACTTGCTAGGATCACAGCCTCTAAACTAACTGAGTTTGTTTTTCGAGCCATTGTTTGCAGGTTTGGTATTCCCCAGAGCTGATATTCGATAATGGGAAGCAGTTTGATAGCAAAGAGCTCAGAGGATTGTGTGAGCAGTTTGGAATTCAGAAAGCATTCTCAGCAGTGTATTACCACAGAGCAATGGACAGACTGAAGCTGTAAACAAGATTATCAAGCATATTTTGAAGGCAAGGCTTGAAGATAAGAAAGGAAGCTGGCCAGAGAAGCTTTCTGGAGTCTTGTGGTCGTATAATACCACTCCTAGAACTACAACTGGTGAGTCTCTTTTTACTCTCACTTATGGTTTTGAAGCTATGGTACCTGTAGAAGTTGGCACAGGTTCCTTGAAAAGAAAGCATTATGATCCCGAGAATAAAGAGGTCAGTCATAGACTCTACTTAGACATGGTTGAAAAGTTGAGAGCAGATTCGTAAGTGAAGCTAGCGGCTTATCAGCAGAGAGTTCGAAGGTACTACAACAGAAATGTGAAAGCAAGACCTTTTAAAGTTGGAGACCTAGTTTTGAGGAAAGTCATGCCTAATACCAAGGTTCTGGCACATGGAGCCTTTGGAGCGAATTGGGAAGGACCTTACCAGATAAAGTCAGCCATTTGGGAAGGAACTTACCACTTGATGGACATTGATGGGAATCTCAGTCCGAGAGCTTGGAATGCAGAACATCTCAAGAAGTACTATCAATAACTCTCTTTTATTATGTTTTTCTTAGGAAAAGTAAGGCTCTTTCAGCCCAAGAATAAAGGCAGCTTATTAGTTATAGCTGACCAAAATTTTTGATTTTAGTATTTGATTATGCATGTACTCGGGGGGTACCCGATGTGAACCTCCCTATTTGCAAAACAGTTTTAGTATTGATTATTGATAGCTCTACGTTGAATTTTTTTTTGATTGCAGTATCGATGATTATAGCTTCCTAATAGTTCTTTTACGTAACAATAATTACCCAAAAGAACTGGGGGTAGTATTCCTACTTAGACAGTATTGTGCATGATTGATTAGCTATTTCACGTGCCAATTTGAAACTTTTTAATTACTTGTTTTAGTACTTATATTATGAAATAGGAATCTGTGGCTAAGGTGACCTGTAGCTATGATAGTATTCATGAAGTATGAGTATGATTTAGCTGAATGCAGACTACGATTGATTGATCAGAGTTAGCTTGTTGACAGATTGTGTTGAGAAGTGAATTAAGCCTCAAGCAGCTTCCTGAGCACGAGATAAGCCTCAGGCAGCTTCCTGAGCACGAGATAAGCCTCAGGCAACATCCTGAGCACGAGATAAGCCTCAAGCAACTTCCTGAGCACGAGATAAGCCTCAGGCAGCTTCCTGAGCAAGTATTGAAAATTAATCCTCGGGCAGCTTCCTAAGCAAGCATTGAATTAAGCCTCGGGTAGCTTCCCAAGCAAGCATTGAGTTACGCCTCAGGCAGCTTCCTGAGCAAGCATTGATTTAAGCCTCAGGCAGCTTCCTGAGCAAGATTGATTTAAAAGCCTCAACTTACTGAGCAAGACATTTTAGATAAAAGCCTCAAATTCCTTGAGCATATGATTAATAAGCCCTGTTGACAGGCACCTGAAGCCCTGATGAAAGGCACCTTAAAGGAACCTGTATGGAGCCGAGACTGGCATACAGGAACCTGAGACTATATGTCTCACCCCTCCGTGGAGCCGCTTCTGGCACGAGAGGAAGTGGGAACCTGTATGGAGCCGAGACTGGCATACAGGAACCTAAGACTATATGTCTCACCCCTCCGTGGAGCCGCCTCTGGCACGAGAGGAAGTGGGAACTTTTGTGGAGCCCAGACTGGCACACTTGTTCTTAAAGAGAAGCCTAATAAGCTCTCCCTCATGTGGAGTCACCTCTGGGACATGGGAAGAAGGGACTCGGTTCCTTAGCATTTACCTTCATAAGATGTCTAGTATGACGCATGAAGAAGAAGGAAATGGTATGGAACTCAGACGACATGTCACTCCTTAAGGGGGCTATAAGCTTCCCCTTTATGCAGAGCCGAGACAGGTGCATAAAGAAGAGGAATCTGTGTGGACTCCTAGAACGACGCACAGGTTCCTAGAGACGCCTCGAGGCAAGAGGAACCAACATGGAACCTAGACTGGCATGTTGGAACCTAGAATTTTACGATTGGAAACCCAGCAGGTGACCTTTCCTCGAGTTGGCCTGTACTTAACAGGATTAGTTCACTAACACTAACTACTTTCTGTTTTTATGTTTCTTGTTTTGCAGGATTAGTAGTTGTAAATGGTTATTCATAAGGAAACAGGTCTAATTATTCAACAATGAAAAGTTAAGAGGTTATCAAGAGAGGTTATGTTTCAGATTATGGTTTTGAAAACAATGCTCGAAGTATATTGTAAAGAGATTCTTATTTACAAGTAAGCTGTTGTGACACTGTTATGTTTTGTTACATTTACTTCGAGGAAATATAAGTGGAAGTATAATTTGTTCTGTTTCTTACAATGGGTGAGCCCGCGTAAGCTTGAATACACAAGTATGGAAACTGAGTTATTTTTTAGGATGCGTAACAGTGAAATATTTTGTGAAGATTTGAGGAAAAAGTGCATAGTATTAAGCTAAGGTACAAGGGAGAAATTAAGACAACAGATATGGAAAAAGTGAATAATTATCATTGAAAACTAGAAATGAGAGTTATAGGGTACCCCGACCCTGGGAAACCAACAATTCAAAGTTATCAGGCACGAAGGCCATAAAAACCAAGTTAAAAATACATCACGCGAGGCACTACGAGGGGCCCGCAACCTCATCGAAAGTTATCAGATAAACCCAGTTCAAAAGGATGATTAATAAAAGTTTAAGCTTCAGGAAGCTTAGTAGAGTCTGGCATTTGTTGAGCAGCAGGAGGAACAATCTGGGGGGTCTCTTGATGAGAATGATTAACAGCTTCCGTAGTCACATGAGTGGATCCTAATGACCTCTCAACCGCTATAGCGGGAGGTACGGGTGTTTTTTCAGCTGCTTCCTTCTTAAAGTCTTCAATCATGTTTACAACATACTCCCCAAGGATGGGCCAATCAATGTTAGGAAGCTTCTCCCAGGTTGAAAGCATATAGTCACGAATGCTCTCATCATAACCTTCATCATACCTGGTGTAACACCCCCAGATCCGGGGTCCGGGATCCGGTCATTACGGTCTCCATTTCTGTCCACAATACTTGAACTTACTTCAACATAAAATAAATTACATCTTTATGACCCAACACAACAATATAAACACACCCGTTATAGTCCCAGAGATGAAATCAGAGTAACTACCAAATTTTTATTAAACACATTATGAGTTCTTACAATCCAAAAGAATTTCAATATGAATACATACTCTTTGCCATCCATTATCATAAGTCATACCAGCCCATATATTTGGTACTGAAAGAATGAATCTATCCTACCAATAGCTTTCTCTTCGGCTCTGGTAGTCTCATCATCCTCACCAGTGTCGAGTGCGCCTTGTGCGAGTCATCTGGTCTAGCTGTTGTTGTGATATAATAATAAAGCAAGGGTGAGCAATAGCCCACCAACAATAATGTATAACTGAACGATAATATATAACAGTTCAAAAGTATCTTTCAAACCATATGCCATGCATTTACGGAAATGATGCCAGTATAATATGAACGATGAAGTTACAAGGTAACTCAAAATGTAAATATATGTGGGAATATCTGCTATGTCGAAGATAAGCAAGATATTATCATTTATCATAAAAGAGGAACTTGCAGGAGAATATTGCAATTCCAATTATGAATGCTTTCCAATACTGCCAACAATGATAATGTTGCAGAAAATAAATGAATTTAAATGACGAACTTTTGCTGGAGTATTCACCGAGCCCACTGTTCCAATCCTTACGATGATCAGTCGCAGATTGTACAACTCAATTTAGATTTACTACCAGTAGAAGGAAGAACTGATGGATTTACTTGTCTACCGCCCTGTTAGATCTCCCCGGCCAACGGTTGGGCCAATGGGATGGACCGGCGCTACTCGGCCTCTTACACGACTCCAAGTTCGAAAAGAAGTTCACGACTCTGAACGTAAAGTTCGTCCCCCTTTCCCCAAGTATGATACTTGTTGATTCGTATCTAGTTGGAAAGGAAAATTCAACATCATATCTCCCAAGCTGCTGCTTGTTAGAGGATACCATCTTGTTCCAATAATCTTACCCCTCGAATGATGAGAAGGTTACTCAAAGATTCAATTGATAAACAGCAACCAAGTTGCGAGTGAAAGGAATAGTTTTACAAGATTTATGACCGGGAAGTCAACAAGATAAATAACATTGCTCAAGTAGGTTCCCCTATAATATGGAAGTTTGAGCAAGCATTTAAATCCTTTTAAGATAGATTTAAATGAAAAATAAGGAGTTGGGAACCTTTTCTTGATAAAATAGTCGTAAAAAGACTACGAAATATTTTACATAATATCTGGAGGTGAAAGATAATCTTCGAATAATATGAATCATTTTAAAAAGAATTTACAAGAATTAAATAAATATTCCAAGAATATTTATTAACTCAATAATAATTACGGAATATTATTAAATCATAATATTGCTCATAAGTAATCCTCGAATGAATATATAGAATTATTTACTAAATAAATCCATCCTTAAATGAATATTCAAAATAATATTCATTAAATAATTAAACTCCAATAAATATTTAAAATAATATTCAGTAAATAAGTCAAACCTTAAATGAATATTTTAAAATAATATTCATTTAATAAATAATCTTCTAAATGAATATCCAAATAATATTCATTTAGTAATCAAAACTTTAAAGGAATATTCGAAATAATATTCCTTAAGAAAATAGAACTTCAAATGAATATTTAAAATAATATTTATCAAGTACATAAAACCTTAAATGAATATTCGAAAGTAATATTCATTTAATAAATAAAATTCCAATGAATATCAAAATAATATTCATTAAATAATCAACTCTAATGAATATTCGAAACCAACATTCATTTAATATCTCTCGACTGAGATAAAACTCGAATAACATTCCTCGAAAGATTTCCAAGTAATTGATACTTTATGGAAATATAAATAATGTTTAATAATAACATTCCTCAAGATAAATAATAATCTGCCGTTGGAATCCCTCCGGGTTTCCACGACTATCTATATATCACAAAATACCGACTCCAGGTCTATATTTAAGAATGAATATCATATGCCCTTCGCTAAGGGTCTTACCAAAACAATCTGGCTTATAACTGATAATTCGTATCTAGTCTATTAGCCAGTATCAATTCAGGGAATAAGTATCATAATATAATTTGACAATAGGCATGCATGCTATGGCATATGTATCAGAAACAACAGATATACATATTATCACAACAACAGTTCCAAGGTATTGGAAACTTGCCTGGTAATCAGGTGTGGGTAGAGATAGCGTATCCTGGGTCTGCTCGATGATCTATAAACAATCAGAACATTCGAGATTAACAACATAACACCTTTTAAAAGTCTAAGTATAAACTTCACTTAAGTCGAAACACTTTTTCAAGTTATCTCGTTATGCACCCTTTTGTGTAACTCTTTTTGTCACCGATACGGTCCGAAATTTGTTCGTTATTAAGACATGTCATCATACCCACACTTGGTATATACTTAAGTCGTATAAGTTCTAAAGTCGATCGATTACGAACCGAGATTATACCTCGAGTCTTATCGCTCGTTTTATAAGTTATAACCAAAGTTATACTTTTAAGGGGTTCGTCCGCGTTTAGCCTTGATTCAAACATTTTTATAAAATCGGAAAACGATCCGTTTGACATGAAGTTTTTGCCCACACATTCCTTATGATATCTATTATTTAATTACCATGATTAACCACTGCATAACTGTTAAATATAATTGATGTGGTTAATATTAGTGTTTAAGTTTTACAGGGAAAAACAGAGTTTAACTTGAAACTGGAAGCAGTCAGAGTTTAGTTAAACTCTGACAGTTGGAAGCTCGATAGAGTTTGCTATACGCTGACAAGAGGAAGCAGCTAAACTCTGTTGAACAGAAGCGTTTGCTGGTCAGTAACAGAATTATTGAAGATAATTATGGAAGCGATATCTTTGAAGATTGGATAGCTGTCAAAAAAGTCGTGCTGACTAGAAAGACGTGTAGCAATCATAATTGATAATATTTGTATAGCTGATTTATAGGAGAATCAATTATCGATTGTACGTAGCTGTATATTTTATAAATACAGTTAGGTTAACCCTAGAAGGGTATCGATCGTGTAACGCAATATCATTTCATTGTAACATTAGCAGCTCTCTGTGATATTTTACATCATTGAGAGAGGAATTAATTCCAAACAGTTTTTAAAGTCTTTTAAGAACTTATTGTTATTCACTCATACTTAGTTGATTATAATTGTGTATTCGGCCTAACAATTGGTATCAGAGCTTAATCTGTTAATTTAATACATTTTAAGATCCACACACACACACAACTATAATCAATGGCAGAAATTCCTCCTCCAACAACAGGCTCTAGTGCTGAGAAGGCTCAACCTACAACTGTGAGCCGATATGAGACAATCAGGGTTCCTATTCTCAGGCCAGCAGAATACTCAACCTGGAAGGTGAAAATGGCTATGTTTCTGGAGGCTACAGATCCAGAATATCTTGACAGAATTTATGAAGGCCCTCATAAGCCTACAAAATTATCTATCGTTACTGCTGGACAGGAAGCTAAATCTATTCCAAAGGAGAAGAAAGATTTGACTCCTGAGGACATTTCATCCATTGCTAAGGATGCAAAGGTTAGACATCTGCTTCATAGTTCATTGGATAATGTTATGTCTAACAAAGTGATCAATTGTAAAACTGCAAAAGAGATCTGGGATGCCCTGGAGGTTAGATGTCAGGGAACTGCTGCAATCAAGAAGAATAGAAGGAACATACTCACACAGGAGTATGAACACTTTGAGGCTAGATCTGAAGAATCAATGACAGAAACCTTTGACAGATTCTGTAAGCTACTCAATGATCTGTCACTGGTTAATAAAGAATATGATCTAGAAGATTCAAATCTCAAGTTTCTTCTTTCTCTACCTGAAAAGGGGGATGTTAAGACAACCACTATTAGAGACAACTATGATCTGGCTGACACTGATATTGATGAGATCTATGGGTTGCTCAAGACTCATGAACTGGAAATGGAACAGAGAAGTAGAAGATCAGGTAGGAAGTCAAAGTCTGTTGCTCTAAGAGTTGAAGAAAAACCCTCAAAGAAGGAAGCATCAAGGAAGAAAGCAAAAGGAAAAGCTTTGGTCATTCATTCTGAAAGTGAGTCATCAAACTTTGATGTTGACTCAAACACAGATGGATCATCTGATTCTGAAGATGAAGAGGAAATGATGCAAATGGCTGCTTTGATGGTAAAGACCTTCAAGAAGATGGGATTCAAGAACTTCAAGAAGGGGAAGAGATTCTCCAAGAATGATTCAAAGTCTGACAGGAAGAATTTCAGCAAATCTAAGAGAAAGGATACCAAATTTGGGAAGAGAGACAAGTCTGAGATTCAATGCTACAAGTGTAAGTAGATGGGTCACTATGCTCCTGAGTGCAAGAAGGGTAAAACTGAGAAGGCACTCTTCACTAAAGGCAGAGATTGGGCAGACACCTCTGACTCAGATGAGGATGTGAACTATGCTCTCATGGCTACTACTGTTGATGAAGCTGAAGATTCTGGAAACAAGGTACCTCTAACTACCTATGCTTATAATACTGATGATATAACTGAATTGAGAATATATCTTAAGGCTTTGCATATCAGTTATAGGGATCAGACTTTAGAGAATGAGAGAATCAAAACTAAGAATTCTGAACTTAAAGAGAGAAATAAGGTTGTAGAAGAAAAACTTGCTAACATGCAGCAAGTTCAAAAGGAGAGAGATGATGCTGTCTATCTTGAACAAGAGTTGTTAAGTAAGTATAAACAACTAGAATCTGAATTGGAGAAGGCAAATCACATTATTAAAACTTGGACTCATTCTGGAAAAGACACTCAAGAAGTTTTTCAATCTGACACTGTAGGTCTAGGTTATTCTGAGGAAGATGAACTTAGGTTTCAGAATACAGTCAAGATCAGACCACCTCTTCCACCTAAGAAATTTGGAACATTTGTTAATGGAATAAGTGAACCTAGGTTTGAATGTGGAAAAGAAGCTGTTAAGAAAGAACCAGTAAAAACTAGTGTTAAACAGGTTAATATTGGTTTAATGACAGATAAACAACTCAAGCATAAGCTTAAGGAGTTAAAATCTGTTAAGAAACAGAAAGTGTCTAGAAAGAACAGAAATGGTAAAGTAGGCATCACTCAAGGTAATTATCCAATGCTTGCTACATTAGCTCCAAGAAAGACATGTCATAACTGTGGTAGCACTAACCATCTTGCTAGTTTTTGCAGGAAGAACAAAAACATTAATTCTTTACCTTCCAAGTCTGAAGTAAAGAAAGATAATGTTAGAACTAAACCACAGACTTTATGTAAACATTGTGGAAGTACTTGGCATTCTATCTATACTTGCAGGGATTATCATGCTATTTATCATAACTACTATGAACTTAAGCCCAATTTGAAATGAGTTAGAGTTAATTCTGCAAGTGTAAACTCTAATAAAGTTAGCTTAAACTCTGATAGTGTAAATTCCGCTGCTAAAGCTAACAAAATTAAGAAAGCCAAAGGATCCAAGCAAGTCTGGATCCTTAAATCTAATCTTCAGTAATTTTTTGTGATTGCAGGGCATCAGGGAGAGTATCCTAGTCGTGGACAGTGGATGTTCAGGACACATGACTGGAAATAAAGTCCTGCTATCAGAGTATGTGGAGAAGGCTGACCCAAAAGTTTCCTATGGAGATGGCAACATAGGACATACTCTGGGATATGGCAATATCAATCTTGGAAGTGTCATTATCACAAATGTAGCTCTGGTTCCAGGACTCAAGCATGATCTGCTATCTGTGAGTCAAATCTGTGACAAAGGTTTTCATGTAGATTTTTAACCTGAATACTGTGAGGTTATCAGCAAAACCACAGGGAAAGTTGTTTTAGTTGGACAAAGGTGCAACAATATCTATGAAGCAAGCTTGTTGACAAACTCTGATGGAAAAACTATGTGCCTGTCAACAAGAATGTCCAGTGAAGAGAGTTGGAAGTGGCATAAGAAACTCTCTCATTTGAATCTGAACAACATCAATGAGCTGATAAGAAAGGATCTTGTTAGAGGACTTCCAAAGTCTCTGTTAAATGTTGATGGCCTGTGTGATTCCTGTCAAAAGGCCAAACAAAGGAAGTCATCTTTCAAGAGTAAGTTTGAATCTTCAATTGTTGATCCTTATCATCTTCTACATGTTGATCTCTTTGGACCAGTGAATGTCTTGTCAATTGGAAGGAAGAAATATGCTCTAGTCATTGTTGATGAATATACCAGATACACTTGGGTGTATTTTCTAGCAAAGAAAGATGAAACTGCATTAAATCTGATGGAGCATGTAAAGCTGCTAGACAAAGGATCAAAACACAAAGTCAAAATAATCAGGAGTGATAATGGAACTGAATTCAGGAATGCAACAATGGAAGAATTCTGCAAGAACAGAGGATTGAAAAAAGAGTTTTCTGCACCTGGCACTCCACAGCAGAATGGTGTAGTTGAGAGGAAGAACAGAACCTTGATAGAAGCTGCCAGGACTATGCCTGATGAAGCAAAATTGCCAACCTATTTCTGGGCAGAAGCAATTCAAACTGCCTGTTTTACTCAAAATTGTACTCTGATCAACAGACATGGGAAAACACCATATGAGATGGTGAAGGAGAAGAAGCCAAACCTGAAATATTTTTATATTTTTGGGTGCAAATGCTTTGTGTTAAAGACTCATCCTGAACAGTTGACCAAATTTGAGTTGAAAGCAGATGAAGGAATATTTGTTGGCTATCCAGTGTCAACCAAGGCATTCAGAGTTTATAATCTGAGAAGAAAGGTGATTATGGAATCTATTCATGTGTCATTTGATGACAAGAAATTAACTGGACTTGAAGATGTTGATGAACATGATCAGTTGCACTTCGAAAATGAAGATCTAATCTCTGATGAAATAAACTCTGATGAAACCAGTCCAACAAACTCTGTTGATGCATACTCTGAACCTCTACTGGTAAACACTGAAGAAACTTCTCAGCCAGAACAAAGAGGAGAACCAGTTGAGGGGGAGTATGGTCACAGTGATGACTCAAATTCTGATAATGAGTCAACTAATCTGGATCAATCTCTGATGACTCAAACTCTGATAGTTCAAAATCTGACAACTTAACCTTTGAGCAATCAAATTCAGGGGGAGCCTCAGAGAATGAAGAAAGGCAACAAGATGATCAGGAGAACATTGCTCAAGGGGGAGGATCAACTGTTGACAGAAGTCATTTACCTTCAGCTAGGAAATGGACAAAATCACATACACCTGATCTAATAAGTGGAGATCCAGATGCAAAAGTCAGGACAAGGAGTGCTACAACAAATGAATGTCTGTTTCATGCATTTCTGTCCAAATCTGAACCAAAGAAAGTGGAAGAAGCTCTTCAAGATGCTGACTGGATAACAGCAATGCAGGAGGAGTTGAATGAATTTGAGAGGAATGAAGTATGGACCCTTGTACCTAGACCAAAGAATAGATCTGTTGTTGGTACTAGATGGGTTTTCAGAAACAAAACTGACAGTTATGGGGTCGTTACAAGAAACAAGGCTAGACTTGTGGCCAAAGGCTATTCACAGCAAGAAGGCATAGACTATGATGAAACTTTTGCTCCAGTTGCAAGGTTGGAGGCAATAAGAATCTTTCTAGCATATGCTTCTCACAAGAAATTCAAGGTTTTTCAGATGGATGTGAAAAGTGCTTTTCTGAATGGAAAACTTGAAGACGAAGTGTTTTTTGAACAACCACCAGGATTTGTAGATCCCAAGTATCCAGATTATGTCTACAAGCTTGACAAGGCACTCTATGGACTTAAGTAGGCACCAAGAGCATGGTATGAAACTCTGGCTCAATTTCTTTTAGAAAATGGATTCAACAGAGGTACAATTGATAAAACACTGTTCTATTTTAACTATGGTGATGACTTGCTTTTAGTTCAGATATATGTTGATGACATAGTCTTTGGGTCTACTAATGATAAACTCTATAAAAAGTTTGCCAAGCTCATGCAGTCCAAATATCAAATGAGCATGATGGGAGAGCTTAGTTATTTTCTAGGCCTACAGGTGAAGCAAACAGATGATGGAATCTTTATCAATCAAGCAAAATATACCAGAAATCTTCTCAAGAAATTTGGCATGCTTGACTGCTCATCTGCAACAACTCCCATGGCAACAGTAACAAAGTTGGACAAAGACACAGGTTCACCAGTGGATATGACAAGCTATAGAGGGATGATTGGGTCTATTCTTTATCTAACAGCAAGCAGACCTGACATCATGTATACAACATGTCTTTGTGCAAGATTTCAGGCAGATCCAAGAGAACCACATATAACAGCTGTGAAGAGAATTTTCAAATATCTTAAGGGCACCATAACTTTATGTTTGTGGTATCCAAGAGAATCAGACTTCAAGCTACTTGGTTACTCTGATGCAGACTTTGCAGGCTGTAAGATAGACTGAAAAAGTACCAGTGGAAGTTGTCAATTTCTTGGTGATAGACTTGTTTCCTGGTACAGCAAGAAATAGAAATCAATCTCTACATCTACAGCTGAAGCAGAGTATATTGCTTCTGGTAGCTGTTGTGCACAGATTCAGTGGATGAAGAATCAATTACTGGATTATGGATGGAGGTACAGTAAAATACCTATTTACTGTGATAATGAAAGTGCTATTGCTATGACAGGTAATCTAGTACAGCATTCAATGACCAAGCACATCAGCATAAGGTACCATTTTATCAGAGAACATGTAGAGGAAGGAAATATTGAGCTTCATTTTGTGTCTACAAAACAACAGCTTGCAGATATCTTTACCAAACCATTGAGTGAAGCTGTATTTACAAGGCTGGTAAATGAACTAGGGATGGTCTCTGGTTTTGACTAGAGATATTGGTTAGACTCAAAATTCTACTTATGTAATGTGTTGCTCATATTTCTGTGGTATGTTAAACTCTGTTATGCAAACTCTGCTCGATGATTGTTAAACTCTGTTAGCATGCTCTGTAAGTCATACACTGTTGACATGTTTGATAAACTCTAAGAAACTCTGATAATGTTTT
Source organism: Saposhnikovia divaricata (assembly GCA_036435485.1). NCBI lineage: Eukaryota > Viridiplantae > Streptophyta > Magnoliopsida > Apiales > Apiaceae > Saposhnikovia > Saposhnikovia divaricata. Next base: position 78,456,403 of record CM071600.1, on the reverse strand, counting down.
TGTCTGAATGTTAATACCAATGAAGAAATTTGTATGAAGCATGATTCTCAATAATTAATCATGAATCCTTCTAAGTTATTTGTGATCTAATCTTAGATTGTGCAGAAAATTAACACAGCATGATACTGTTTCATATTTATAGCATCTCTTATTTTATTTATCCTAAACTCTGAGTCTGTAAATACTGTGTGCATTGCCTCTCATGAATAATTTCTGATGTTGATGAGCTCTAAACTCTGTTAGTTATACACTGTTAAATTAGATTTTGTTATTAGAATACCCCCAAAAAATTATGTATATAGACTGTTAGAACTCCTTTGAGATCATGTTTGTAACTAGGACGACCCAGGAACTTACTGGTATACAGTAAGGGCTAAAATTCTCTAATTTTTGGTGACTAGTCGAAGACTAGGAAGATCCAGGAACTTATCAAACTGACAAGGGCTAAAATTATAGGATTTTTGGTGACTAGTTCAAACCTCTGATTACTGGAGAAATAAAAAAAAAGGAGGTTATAAATTAATTAAATATTACTTTATATAAATTGTTTACTACAGAGTTTAGCATTCATCATACATTCAGTGTTTACAATGAGAGTTTGTGCATCCAGTGTTTACTGATTTACTTTATGGATTTTATGAAATATTAGATGCTCTAAATATTGATTTAGTAAACTCTGCTATACACACACTCATGTTCACAACTGTGCAGTGTTTGAAAGGATTAGAGTAATAAAGTTGGAGAATTGGTAAACACTGTTGGATTCTGTTGAGTACTCTAAGGTGATATTTTATTTCAGACAAAGCATATACTTGGAGTACAAAAAGAGTTTTTGAAATTTGCATGTGATATGTGACAACTGTTTATTGGTGTCAGACAGTTAAAGCGTATTGGTAATAGGAGAGAGAATAGCAGTAATAATAAACATTATTACTACGCGTGTAAACGACTTTTCCACTATTTACGTGACACGTGTCCCACTCACACACTTAACAAGAAATTGGTTGCGTGTTTAATTTTTAAAACGATTTGGTTTTTAATTTTCAATTACAGATCTATTCAAACTCGGTTCATTATTCACTTTTTCACTTTTACACCCACGAACACACGACTTTACACACAATTTCTCGATTATTCTCACCTAGGCATTTTCACAAACACTTTTCTACACATTCTTTTTTCTCATAATTTCTAAACTGTTCTAATGGCATCCAAGCCTTTTGTTGCTCAGGGATTATCGTTTGTTCCCAACAACTATGCAGCACCACTAAACACTGATAAAGCTCCAGAACCGTTTCATCTGATTCAGAACTTCCTAAGGGATTCTGAAATAGGTCAAGCTCTTGTCGAACCAACAAAACTCTCTGCCACGTAGATGGCTACCTTTTGGAATAACTCTGTCTATGATGATGGTGGAGAGACTGGGAATCATCAATTATTTTTACTTATAAGGAGATAGAGTTTGTGATTACCTCGACAACTGTTAGAGATACTATGGGCTTTGACACTCACACCTCATACGCTATTGCTGGTGAGAATGCATTGAAGGATATGTTACAGCAGCTGCGGTTTTCTGGCCCTTTGGACAAGCTCGGTAATGTAAAAAGGCCAGGGCTCAGGAAAGAGTGGAGTTTTTTCTTTGACTGCATCACTAGAGCGTTCGGGAAGAAAGTCACCAACTGGGATGCCATTCCCACTGACAGTCTTCAAATCGGGTATTCTCTTCACAATGGAAGTAATTTCGATTTTGGTAGACAAGTTCTTATAAATCTAGGTGAAAAACTAGCAGAGTCTGATACAACTGTCTATTTCTCACGTTTTTGTCAAAGTTTATTCTCTTCTTGTTTGCCTAATATGGAAATTTCTGATAACGATGTCATCCAACCCTTCCAAGTCCATAAGAGAATGTTCTCTGACTTGACCAACAAAGATGCAAACAAGGATCAAGTTCCAGAGTTTATTTTCCCACTTGCCCTCAGAAATTTTCTCAATCAACCACAAGAACCACAAGCACAAGTACCTGAACCTGCACTTGAACCTCCACAGCCAAATCCTAAACCTACAAACACTGAACCTCACAAAACCCTAAACACTGAACCTACCTCTAAACCTACATCAACATCCATTTCATCCACTACTGCTACTACACTACACCATAAAACGCATATTGCAACGACAGGAAAACATTGCCTTAAGGCCTACATTCGTTGCAGTAGAGTCTACGACAACAAATTTGCAAAATTTGAGCGTTGCATCCGGTTGCCTTGCAATAGGTCGATTTAGCAACGTTTTTGGTAGCATACAGCAACATAATTAAATCATTGCAATAAATTTCAGTAGCAACAATTTAGACTCTATAGCAACAATTAAAAACTATTGCAGTAGCATAAGAAGGTAGTTTATTGACACTTAAAGGCAACATTTTTCAGACCTATTGCAATGATTTTTTTTAGATTAATGCAACATATTTTGACCCTATTGTAACATTTTTTCAAAAAAAAAATAGTAGGATCATGCTGAAAATACACTAAACCAGGCCATTTATAGCCACAATCCAAGCATCATCAATATTTCATAAACCATGGCAACTTAATGCCAAATATCCAATTACATGTGTTTGTTCAAACTCAAATAAAATTACAATTCTTTACATCAAATTTTCCTTAAAGAAATTTTATCGGAAAACCAAAATAAAGTTAAAAACTACATATGCCAATTGCTTTTTCCATATATTTGTGCTTGGCTTTTGCAATCAATAACGAGAAATCCGTGATGAGCTTATAAAAAGTATTGCACCTTGTGTCCTACAATGCATACGCCTGCAAGTACAAAAGTTATTAATTATGAGTAAAACATTAAACTCTAAAAATTGCGAATATTGTGAATTTGCAAAAAAAAAAATACCAAAATAAGTATAATATCATAGAAAACTTACTGAAGATAAGACATTAACATTTTCCATGGAGCACATACTCATTAAAATCAAACTGGAAGGTCGATCGATTCGATTTTCCCTAAGTCTTTCCATTTGTGGATACTTTTTAGGCTTCTCATCAGGTGTTGCAGACCTTTTCACTGGAGAAGAGACATCGAGGTCCGGAATATCTACGTTGAATATTTTTCCAAAATCATTGTCAAGATTGAAATCCATATCCCTAGAAAAAGAAAAAGTTTCTTTAGAAGTACTATTAGGTAGTGATAAGGCTACAGATTTCTCCCACTTTCCTATACAAATCACAATGGATATGGGAATAAATAAAATGAATCACGAGGAAAGAGCTAGAATTCATATAGATAAAGAGCATGAATAGCAAAATTTCAGGGAAGGCAAATTTATCAGTTAAGTTTTAGGCAACAGGCATACCAAAGATAAATGAAAGTAAGCAAGACATTTTAACCTTCTCTGCTTAAAATGGTATTATCGAAAGATAGAAAACAACTCTGCAGTTGAATTGAACACCTATTTAACAGTTAGAAAGTGCTCACAAATTGTCAAATTTGAAAGCCTCTTTGTTGCCTTTAGTGACTTTTGAAAAATCAAAATCCATTGGATCATCTTCTGTCACCGACATTGATTTCCATGAAGTAAGGAAATCCTTTCCAATATCCAGATCTGCTGATGTATAAAGCACAGATCAATTTCTTTCCTTCATTAGCTTCATTGTGTAGTCGTGTAGACATATAGCATATTAGTAGCTAAAAGAATTCCATGTTGAATGGAATATGTTCCACGTTTCAAATATTTTAAAAGGAGACCATAACAGAATACACCAAAACTCTTTTAAAAATTACCTAAAAGTGATGTTTTCTCCGTTGATTTTGCGGATGAGGAACCTTTCTTCTTTTCTGCCATCTGCATAAGTTATAATTTCTTATTCATTATTATAGAATTCAGAAAAAAAATATAATTCCAACTATATGAGGTAAGTCTGCATATCAATGACAGAGTTACAATTTAACAGCCAAATGGTCACAAATACAGAGACTTCCAACTTAAAATCAAATAGCAGCTACTACTCAACTTGTATACGCAAGTATTTTAATCTTCATAAGAATGCATATGATAGCAATTGCAATATGAAAAATAAATCCGCTTAAAATAGCAGGCTGACATATTACGGTGCAGCCTCAACTAATAAAGAGCTTCACATATCACTTGTCAAAAACAATAAGATAATTGGATCTATATACAATTAAAGCTCAAAGATTCTGTACGAGATAATATATCCAAGTTGCAAGTTGAGATGTACGCACAGATATACAAAAATTACAATATCCTTTAACTACAACAGTTCCCCAAGGTAAGGTTAGAACATAAAGATTATATAATATTATATTGACGGAAGTACCTCGTTTTAAGACTCTCAATACAAAATAGAGAATTCATCCTACAACAAAGAGATCTGTTACAATTTCAGCTTTATTTTTACTTTTCTCATATTATCCGCAGAACTTGTGACAACACATCAATATTTGGCAAAGTCTGCTAGATACTAGTTAAAAAAGGAATTACAGTTTCACAGGTTCTCCAAGATACATGTGTTAAATCGATGAATCTCAAATAAATGAACTTACGGTAAATGTTCTCTAATTTTTAACCAACAGCTTAACAGGATGAACTCGATCAACAAATCAACATATTATAAACTAACCTAACTACAAGTGCAAAATTGACTGGATGCAAAAACGTACTAGATATTCGTAATATGATACTACAACGAATCAACAATTTAAAATTCAATACATATATGAATTATATAAGTATATTATATTAATGTGCAACGATCTTACAGCGACATCAATTGAATGACAGAAGATCAAAAATTAGATGACAACAAACGAAACAACTTCGATCCGTGTAATATTTGGGAAAAACTAAAACTAACTATAATTTAACACACAGTGACTCCAAATCTGTGATTTCAAATCGAAAACGTGATGGACCGAGCTCGATTGATACACAAAAATAGAGCGGCATGAGAAGCATACACGGAGAGAGAGAGAGAGAGAGAGAGAGAGAGAGAGAGAGCGAGATAGAGAGAGAGAAGGAGAGAGAGAGAGAGAGAGAGAGAGAGAGAGAGAGAGAGAGAGAACTCATCTAGAGTAAAGGACCAAAGTCCAAGAACATCAGAAAAGGTAACACAGAATCTCCAAACCTGTCGAAGCCAGTAGCACAATGTTATGTAAACATATAAAAATAATAATTATCCAGGTATAAAAATGTCATAATCATTGCACAAAGTTAAAACTTCCTATGTCATAGTCATTGCACATAGCTAGAACTTCCTCTATTTTACATAACACACAGGCGCATCCATCACTGAAAGGCATATGACTCAGCCTATTTGTAGTTAGAGGATCCTAATCAACTTAAACCAAATTGTAATAAGTAAATATACATATGAACTGTCACAGGAATCTCAAGAAGTATTATCTGTCAGAAGAAAGAAGAAAAGTCAATCTATAGTTTTGATGTCATACACTGGAAGACGATTTAGTTATCTGATCAAGCCCCAGTACAGCATTGAAGTTAATGGATTCATTTGAACAGTGACAGAGATTTTTCGAGTGATAGTTTGAAGATCAGTTACAGTACAAGAGAATTGAGAGAAGAAATAAACCACAACCTAAAGTCAAAAGTGAAGAAGCGTCATTGAAGTTAGTCGTTCATGAACCAGACAGTACATCGAACGTCAACACAAATCAGTGGTAATTCTTTACTACCTTTAGTGGTTTGTAAGAATTAAATTAATTATTTATTGATTTAATTAAATTCATTTATAATTGATATAAATTAATTTAGTTGATTTAATTAAATGAATTAATTCTGTTAGAATTAATTTATTAATTAAATTAATTATTGTATCAATTAAATATGAATTAGTTAAAACATTAACTAATTAAATGGATCAATAAGACTTAAAGAAAGAAATTTGATTAAGTCTTGGAGAAGGTAAAATTCGGTAAGACTTAATTAAGTCTTACTGACAGAAGCTTTTTCAGGATTAAGTCTTACCGACCTGATTTAAGTCCTACCGACCTCTGCCAGCTGTTATAAGTCTTACCAAAATTCTGGTAAGTCTTACCGACACATTTTAGGTCTTAATGGAGGTTTGTGTAAGTCTTATTGAAGGAAAATCAAGTCTTGGAAGCTGTTTAAGTCATGCTGAAGCAATTAAATATCCTACAGAAAGCCAGCAAGACCTGTTGTTGATATAAAAGATCAGAACAGACCAGATTAAGTCATAACGGAGAAAACACAGCAGAAAACATATCATCAAGACCAGAATTCTCTCTCTCAAGAACACCAAGAACACCAAAAGCTTAAACAATTCCCAGAAATTCAAGTTCTTCATCTTTGTGATATTCTATCCGATAGAACTTGTTTATTTGTGATTCTTGTACTACTAGCGAATTAAGTTTCCTAGTTCTTATCTTGATTATTATTAACTAAATTAGAAAAGTTCATGTCGAATTTTCTAATTAGTTATTAACATCTTGATAAGTTGTTATACTGATTTTGTAACACCACATCAAGTTAATATACAGTTATATTCAACTTGAAAAATAGTGTTAAATATTTCCGCAGATAAATTTGTCTTTATCAAATTTAATTTAAAGGACAAATTTCGATAAAAAGGTAAAGATTGTATTCAACCCCCCCTTCTACAATATTATCGGACCTAACAATTGGCATCAGAGCAGGTTGATTGATACACAAATCAACGATCCCATTTTACTCGATTAAAAATCATCCCCGAATTTTTTAACTCTCTTAAAAAATTCATCATGTCTTCTAAAGTCGGAACTGTGAAAATTCCCATATATGACAAAAACAGTTATGATATGTGGAAGAACAAAATGTTAATGTTCCTCGAGGTTGCAAATCCTAAATACATGAAAGTCTTATCAGAAGGACCAATAATACCTTTTGGATTAACTCCTGAAGTTGTTACTGATGGAAAAGTTGTTACCCCTGCAAAGCTTGTACAAAAAGATTCTTCTGAATTCACTCTTGCTGAAAGAGAGGAAGCTGCACTTGACATTAATTTAAGACTGATCTTAATAGACTCTCTAGACTCTGTAATGTACAGTCATGTGATTAACTGCAAAACTGCAAAGCAAATGTGGGAAACCATTGAAACTGTGAATGAAGGAACAGAGGAAGTTAGGGAGAATCGACTAGAAATTCTGACTTCTGAGTATGAACACTTTCGATCAGCATACAATGAAAATATTCAAGAAGTGTTTGAAAGATATAACAAACTTGTCAACAATTTACAGATGCATGGCAAGTACTACACTCAGAAAGAGATCAACAGAAAATTTCTATTGTCAATGCCTGTTCATCTAGAACATAGAATTACAGCTATCAGAGAGTCAAGGAATCTAAGTGAAATAACTGTAGAAAGACTCTTTGGTGTTTTAAAAACCTATGAACTGGAACAATCTCAACAAAAGGAGATTTATGGAAAAGGAAGAGTTGCTAATACTTCTACAGCTCTTATTGTTGAGAACAAACAGAAAGTTGAAGATAAGGTTATCCAACCTTGTAAAGTTGACAGTGGTAAGCTTGAAGTTGAAGTTGGTCAAACGAATGCTAGTCCAGATGAAGGTGACTTCTATTCGTTAGAAGAGCTAGATCAGTTGGAAGATGAGTCCATGGCTTTGTTGGTAAGGAAATTCAGCAACTTCAGATTCAGGAAGAATCCCAAGTTCAGGTACAAATCTAACAATAACAGGTTCCAGAGAGGAGGTTCTTCATCCTCAAGTAACAGAGGAGGTTACAAAACTGGAACAGTTGAAAGAAGTAAAATTAGATGCTACAACTGTAATGAACTTGGACATTTCGCTACTGAATGTCAGAAGCCAAAACAAAACCAAAGAAAAGACTTTGGATCTGAGAAGAAGAAGACAGGAAGAGCCTATGTGGCTGCTGGAAAGAGTTGGGATGATACAGAATCTAAAGATGAAGAGTATGGCAATCTTGCCCTGATGGCAAAATCTGATAACTCCAGTGGTACATCATCTGAGGTATCATGTACTGAAAGTCAATATATTTATCAACTTACTGATACACTGGGTAATGCTAATAGAGAGATTGAAAGGCTAAACTTGTTATATACAGATCTTAGTAATCAATTATCAGAATTACATGATGTACAAAATTGCCATGTTATACAAAAATCAGAAATAAGAATGCTAAAAGAACTTGAGAGGTCTCTAGCAGAGATAGTGGTTCAACAACGTGAAACAATAGCTGAACTAGAAATAATGGTTAGTGCTACTTCTAATTCTTGTATAGTGGCTAAAGAGTTGTTTAACCAACAAGCAATTAATCAAACTGTAGGAATTGGGTTTGATTATAATGAAGCTATTGGACGGAAAAGCATTATTACCCCTAATCGTGTGAGTGCTGTAGATAGGGGTATACCATCAGTGCTTAAGAGTGTTAGTAACCCACTCTTTAAGAAATCCATAGCAGAACCTTTGGATACAACATCTTTAATCATTAAGGAAGAGATGCGCATTGAGGACGTAGCTAATGGCGTAGTCTTAGAAAGTAATCAAGTTGTTAAAAATGATAAAGATAGAAAGACTGTGTTTGTAAAAGCAGAAAGAGTTGGTGAGTCTACTAGTTCATTGAAAACTAGTAGCAGAAGTAACAACATGAATAAATGCAACAACAAATCTACCATGCATGCTATTCCTGTTATTGATACTGCTCATAAGAAATGCGATGCTGTTAATTGCATGTCTTGTGCTTTTAATATAATGTCTGCGTACTTTAACGGTAATCATGCATGTGTTGATAAGAATGCTCCTAGACAGCAAATGAGCAGAAATAAACATGTAAGATCCAGGACTGAAACATCACCTAATTCTAAGATTAGGACCTCAAGTCCTTCTCAGGATTTGGTAAAGACATGGTTACCCAAGCTAAAACCAAAACAAGTTAAAGCTGTTTACAGGGTTAAATGTCCAGTACCTGTAGTAAATGTTATTAAGATAAAAAGTGTTGCTTTACCTGATAAAGGTCAATTCTTTAAGTACTCCGGACCCAATCAAATTTTGGTTCTGAAGAAAGTCTAACCAATTTGTCATTGCAGGGTTTGAAACAGGTTGATCGAGTCATGTGGATTCTGGACAGTGGATGTTCAAGTCATATGACCGGAGATAAAGCCCTGCTGACAAATGTGGTGGAGAAGGCCGGCCCAGTCGTTACCTTTGGAGATAACGGCAAAGGTAAAACTGATGGATATGGCAGATTAGAAGCTGGAAATGTTATCGTTGAAGATGTCTCTTATGTGAACGGCCTTGAGCAAATTTGCTCAGTATTAGTCAATTCTGTGACAAAGGTTATGAAGTTCATTTCAACAAGAAGAATTGTCTAATATCACACAAGAGAAATGAAAGGCCGCAGTTGACTGGAGTAAGAAAAGGAAACTTGTACATAGCCAATATGAATTCTTGAAGCACAGAAGAAATTAGATGTTTTTATTCAAAGGCATCCACTGATGAAAGTTGGTTATGGCACAAGAAACTTTCTCACCTTAACTTCAAAACAATGAATTCTCTAGTGAAAAGAGAGTTGGTGAGAGGTTTACCTTCGATTGAATTTACTCAGGAAGGTCTATGTGATGCTTGTCAAAAAGGGAAGTTAAAAAGGGCAACTCACAGGAGCACTAACATATCATCAATAACTGAACCATTATAACTTCTCCATATGGATTTGTTTGGTCCAGTTAGTGTGATGTCTATGTCAAGGAAAAGATATGCTCTAGTGATTGTTGATGATTTCTCAAAATTCACATGGGTACTATTTCTGAACTCAAAAGATGAAACTCCACAACTGGTAGTTGATCACATTAAGTTAATTGAGCTGGATTCTAATCGTCCAGTAAGAGCTATAAGGTCAGACAACGGAACTGAATTCAAGAATGCAGTTCTGAATGACTTTTGCATTGAAAAGGGTATAACTAGACAGTACTCGGCTCCCAGAACTCCTCAGCAAAATGGGGTAGTTGAAAGAAAGAATAGAACCTTGATTGAAGCTGCATGTACAATGCTAAGTGAGTCAAGGCTTCCATTGAGCTTTTGGGCTGAAGCTGTCAACACTGCATGCTATACCCAGAATCGAACACTTATCAATAAAGACTTAATGAAGACACCGTATGAAGCTCTACATGACAAGAAACCAACTCTCAAGTACTTCCATGTATTTGGGACAAAATGCTTTGTGCTGAAAGAAGGAGATGATCAAGGTGGTAAATTTGAAGAAAAAGCACATGAAGCAATATTTATTGGTTATACTAGAAGAGCCTACAAGGTGTATCTTATTGATCAACAGAAAACTTTGGAAAGTGTCAATGTTACATTTGATGACACAAAACTCCCAAATATCCAAAATGAAGATCCATCTGAAAAGCTTAAGTTTGATGATATGTCAGACTCAGATTCAGATGATGACAATCAACCTGACGTTGTTGCTGATAATAATAATCCAAATGTTGGTGGTAATGATCAAGGTGATGCTGGTGAAAACAATGATAATTTTCAAGACACCACTGATACTCTTGAACCATCAACAAGTCAAACTGGCAACAACTCAAGGGGAGATAATGAAGGGTCAACAAGTCATATTCAACATCATACTGAAGAACAAGGCGAATCGTCAAGATCAATTCTTCCCAGACAAACTGTTTGGAATAGAACTCATCCTTTTGAGCTGATTCTTGGTGATCCAGATGTTGGTGTGAAAACAAGAAGAGCTTATCAGAATCAATGTAATTATTCTCGGTTCCTGTCTGTCATGGAACCTAAGAAAGTAGAAGAAGCTCTATCTGATCCTGATTGGGTGATTGCTATGCAAGATGAACTCAATCAATTTAAGCAACTAGAAGTATGGAAGCTGGTACCCAGACCTAAAGATAGAAAAGTGGTGGACACAAGATGGGTATTCAGAAACAAACTAGATGAAAATGGAACTGTGATAAGAAACAAAGCAAGACTGGTAGCTAAAGGTTATTCTCAAGCTGAAGGCATTGATTATGACGAGACCTATGCTCCAGTGGCAAGACTTGAGGCCATCAGAATATTCTTGGCATATGCATCCTATTCAAGATTCAAAGTTTATCAAATGGATGTCAAGAGTGCCTTTCTGAATGGTAAGCTAGATGAAGAAGTGTATGTAGAACAGCCTCCTGGTTTTGAAGATCAAGATCATCTGGACTATGTCTACCTTCTTTACAAAGCTATATATGGTCTTAAGCAAGCCCCAAGAAAATGGTATGACACTCTTTCTGAATTTCTATTAGAAAATGGTTTTATAAGAGGTGTCATAGACAAAACGCTCTTCACTAAAAGACATAAGAATGATATAATACTAGTCCAAGTCTATGTGGACGATATTATATTTGGGTCTACTAATGAGCTTCTGTGCAAGAAGTTTTCTAAGTTAATGCAGGGTAGGTTTGAAATGAGCATGATGGGAGAACTGAAATTCTTTCTTGGATTACAAATAAGTCAGAGACAAGATGGAATATTTATTTGTCAATCTAAGTACATCAAGGAGCTCCTCAAGAAATATCACATGGAGGAGTGCTCATCAGCAAAGACACCATCAACTATAGCTATCAAAATTGGTTTATGTGAAAGTTCTGCCAAGGTAGATATCACAGGCTATAGAGGTATGATTGGTTCATTGCTTTACCTAACTGCTAGTAGACCAGATATAATGTTTGCCACATGCTTGTGTGCAAGGTTCCAAGCGAACCCTAAAGAAATCCATCTCACTGTTGTTAAAAGAATCTTAAGATATCTAAAGGGTACGCCTAATTTAGGCATCTGGTACCCTAATAAATCTGGTTTTACTTTAATTGGATATACAGATTCTGACTATGCAGGAAGTGTTGTAGACAGGAAAAGTACATCTGGGAGTTGTCAATACCTAGGTGGAAGGTTGGTATCCTGGTTCAGTAAGAAACAGCAAACAGTTTCCAACTCTACAGCCGAAGCTGAATATATAGCTGCTGGAAGCTGTTGTGCTCAGATCTTATGGATAAGGAATCAATTAATGGACTATGGCATTGTATTGGAAAATATTCCTATTTTATGTGATAATACAAGTGCCATAGCAATCGCAAGCAATCCTGTGCAGCACTCAAGGACAAAGCACATTGACATAAGGTATCATTTTATAAGAGAGCATGTAATGAATGGTACAGTGGAACTACTATTTGTAGGATCTGGAGATCAAACTGCAGATATTTTTACTAAGTCGCTTAATGAATCCTCATTCACTAGAATTGTTAGTGAATTGGGTATGTTAAACAGTCCTAGTAATTAATATCTGAAATTTGATCTTTAATAATTTTACAAGTGATTATTCTGTGAATATTTGTTGTTTGAAATCACTTGTATAATTATTTTACCATCTGATTTTCTTGTTTGTTTAATTATTTTTCACTTTGTTTATTCATATTATTTAATACTTCATACTTCTGTATTTTTAGAATAATTGTAGATATTTATTTCTATTTTAGTAATTAAATTATCATATGTTTTGTAATGTTTGTCCTGTTAATATTGCTTTGTTTTCGTTAATAGGTTAGCATATGGTATGTATAATTATTTTTATTATTTGTTTAATTTTATATAATATTTTTATTATTTTTTATAAGTTAATTGTATATTTTATAGTGTTTTTAATGTTTATTTAAAGTTAATATGACTTAAAAATAGGAAAAACAGTCAATATGACATAATTTAAAATCGGTATGACTTAAACAGGTTAAGTCTTACCGAGATTTTAAATTTAAGTCATATTCGCAGGTCAGTATATATTAAGTCTTAATCACATGTATTTAGTTAAGTCTTAATTATTATTTTTTTAAGTCTTGTCTGTTTTTAGATTAAGTCTTAGTAAAATTAAGTCTTAATTTTATTAGTTAAGTCTTATTAGTATTAGTGTTTTTAAGTCTTGTTAATATTAAGTCATATTCGAATATGTAAACATATTAGTTATGTCTTAATACAGTTAAATCTTATTCGAGTCTTAGTTATGTCATATTGGTTATGTCTTAATAGTTTAAATTAAGTCATAATCGAGTTAATTAGGTATGTAAATATATAAATAACAGTTATGTCTTAATGCTAGTTTTAAGTCTTACTCGGCCTACTTGTATATATATGAGAGTTAGTTGTTTTTAAGTCTTATTAACATTTCTATCAAGTTAAGTCTTATAGAACAACAAAGATACTTACATATACACACATATATACAAACCGTTCATGCCCATTTTTCGTCACGATTCTTGCTGATAATCACGAATTGATTACATAACTCGATTCCTTGGTTGATTATCTACATTTTGATTGTTTAGAATCGAGTTTTCATTCGTTTTTGAAGAATTTTTGTTCTAAAAATTTCGAAAATTCGATCTGTTTTTCAGAAAAATTGGCTTTGATTCTTGAAAAACTAAAAATACATGTGTGTTTGTGTGTGTAAGGAGATCATTGTGTGAATTTTTCAGAATTTTTGAAGAACTTTTAATTTTTTCGAATTTTTAATTAATTATTAATTCGAAAAATTAAATTTTAAATTAAAAAATTTGTAAAATCTGAAATTTTCAAGGAAATTAAATCTTGATTAAAATGGCTGATCGATTTGAAATTATTAAACATAATTTAATCGGTTATTTTGATCCAGAAAAATGTTCAGTTGAACGTTTTCGACCGTGGATTCGGTTTTTAAATGAAAATTCACTGGTTCGCAATGCTTTGAGATTGGATGCTCCTCTGAAAATTGAACCTTTGCGAATCATGTGTACTACTGCTATCATTTCTAATGATAACAGATCTTTTGTCTTCTCTGTAGGAGATAATCAGTACACAGTGAATGAAAATACAATAAACACGGTCTTAAATTTTCCAACTGACAATTTCGAAGAATTACCATCAGATCAAGAAATGATAAATTTTTTAAATGGTGTATTCTATCAAGACAGTCCTGATCAAACTGTCTGGAATAAAAAGAACTTCGTTCAGGAATGGGATTATCTGTTTGACACACTAGGTAGAGTCTTTGCCAACACTACAAAAGGGAACTTCGGGGTATTACCATCCTTCTTGCAGCATATTGGATATGCAGTTGCACACAACCGAAGGATTAATTTTGGCAGACTACTGTGTGTTCCGATGGTTAGAAGAATCATTAATGCAAAGAAGAATTTTGATAATGGACATAAAGTTTCATGTTATTATCCAAGATTCTTATCATTGATTTTTAATCATCTTGTGGAACTAGAAAACCAAGCCCAATTTCTGAATGGAGAGTCACTGGCGTCAGGTAAACCTACTACCAGATTGTTCACTGAGTACAGCAACAAGCCAAAATTCACGAATATACCTGTAGTTGTCACCCAATACATGTCAAACTATATACAACTACCTGTTATTGAACCTGTACCACAACCTGAACAACCAGAACAAAACCCTGAACCACCAGTGGAAAACATACTTGTTGATAATGAAAATCAAGGCAATCAACAAGTTGAACCTGCTCAGCAAATTGTTCCTCAGCCAGCTGCTCTTTCTGTTGAACATACAGTGCAAGAAACTGCATCTGTCCCTGAACCTGAATTGGATCAACCTATCTTATCAGAGACTGTTGCGGAATCAGCTGACCAGGTATTGCCTTCTGTTCCTCAAACTACTACTTCTCAATCTATTTCTGGAACCCAAGTGGTTGGTAGGTCTGACCAAGGGGTTGTAGTACCACAACCTCTAACCAAGGTCGTAGAGCCAAACACTCAACCACCAAAACTCATATCTTTTCACTCCAGAAAGAAATTGCAAGTAAAAAGAAGTCGAATCAGTAGTGGCAGTATGAGTGAACCCACAGCTCTGCCTCTAGAAAAGAAAAGTAGAACTCAACCTGAGGCAACTGTAAGCCCGTCTGTATCCTCCCAACAGGATATGGAAATTGATATGGCCGTTACATAGTTACTAGAATCATCTTCTCAACAGGATGATTCTATTGAAATTCGCCATAGGGCCGTGGCACCTTGTAGTGAGTCAAGCACACCTCCCCTATTACTCACAATGGGGGAAGACATACCTTTAAATGAGTCTCAGGACACACTGCAAGGAGAGCACGTAGAAAATGTGACAGTACCTACCATAGTTACGGTAGAAGAGTCTTCACAGGCTTCAGAGGGAAATCTTGGTTCTCAGCCAACTTTAATAGAACCATCATCTCCCCTCCCAGGACAAACACTCCTGGCTCCCACAAGGGATTTTCCACTCGCAGTTTCGACTGGAGGAGGTGGAAGGAAACTTGATCAATCTACTACTGAAGTAATTCAGTCAACAATTTCAAATGTTCAAGTAGATTTGATTAAGGACAGGGATTTGCGAACTCCCATTGCACCACCACTGACCTTCCCAGAGGAGGCTAGGGTGATTTTACATGCAGGTACAAATCTGGAAGCAGCTAAGGAATCTGAGAGGAGTGATGTGAGGAATACCATAAAATTGAGTGAAACACATGCACTTCAGGTGAGTGGATCTCAAAGTGAACGTCAGGTGAGCGCACACACTGACACATACACTCTCTCATTATTAGAAAAGATAAATGCTTTAGAGAAAGAACTTGCAGTCAGCAAGGCTGAAACAGAAATTCTTAGAGCACAAGTGGGTGAGCGATCTTCTACATCCACCTCTGTCAACAGTCAGCTTGCTGTAATGAAGAAGGACATAAACTACTTAAAGACATCTTTCACCAAGAAGATAGAATCTCTCGAACTCTCTCATGAAAAGGCACTTGATGACTCTGGAGATATTACTGTTGCTCAAGACATGTTAATTTCTGAGATTTCCTTGAAAGTTGATAATCTACAGTCAGAGGTACAGCACAATCAAGAATCTACTGATTCTCGTCTGGACCAGATCGAAAAGCAAAATGCACACCAGGTTAAAGGGTTAAGACATTTGTTTAATCTTGTAAGTCAAAGTCGCAAACCTACAAATGAAGAAATTGAATTCTTTACAAGTAAGGGTGGTGATGATGATGAACAGGATCCTGAAGCTGGGGCAACTGATAAGTCTGTAGAGGATTCCTCAACTAATGGGGAGAAATCAAAGGGGTCACAAGATAAATCTAAAGAAAGAGAGGGAGGAGAAGGAAAATCTGGTAAATCTGACCAAGGTGAAGATAAGAGGAAGAAAGTAGTTGAAGAAACTGAAGAAGAAATTCAATACAAGAACACAGGTTATTATTACACGGGTGAACCGGATAACTTTGATGTTTTTGCTGATCTTGAATTCCCTGATCAAGGTGAAAAACTTCCTGAACCTGATCTTAGTCACTGGGAAGATGAAGGACCAGTGATATCTGAATTTGAAGCTCAACAAGCTGAGAAAGAATCTGAAGAGTTATTTGCTCAAAGAGAAGCAAATTTGCAACTGAGAGAAGAAAAACTTCAAAAATCTCTAGAGCAAATTGCACGAAATGAAGAACTTCAGAAAGCTGAACATCAAGCATTACAAAGACTACATGCTATAAATGTTGAGAAGAGAAAAACATACATCAGACTAAAGAGCAGTGACAAATGGGAACGTGCTCAAAGAGCAATTGATTCACCTCAGAGTTCTAATTATGAAGATCGTCGTCTTGGACAAATTCTCGAAGAATTCAAACTGGCAAATCCAATTCACGAAATGTATATAAAGGCCTTACAGGTAGAAGTCATCAGGATAACTACTGCATTTGAACCCAAATCTGATGAGCTAGTAATATTTGTAGATTGTCATAAAGTTGGAACATTCAGAGTATCTATTCAGTTCTTTTATGACAGATCACTGAAAGAGATATGGGTACTTAGGCCTAAGGTAAGAACATCTTCTGAGCTAGGTGTATTGTTACATGAAAAGTTCAAAGAATTTGCTGAAAGAGCTGGACCAGAAGTGATTAAGGAACCTCCACAAGTAAAATTTCTTAAGGGAGAGGTACTTCACACAATCAATCTTCAGACAGATGAGCTATACGAACATCATGCAAAGCACTTGGTATATGCTGAATATGCTCTCAGAAATCATGGATACTTGACTGAAGAAAAGGTAATAGCTGCAGATCACATTCGTTCCTATGCACAAACGAACATAAAAGATTACAAGAAATTTCAAGGTGAACTTAGAAAGAAGCTTGGAATTCCTTTAGTCTTACCTCAAGGATTGTCGTCTAGAAGAGAACGTCTTGTTGATTCTGATCTACATATGAAACTTCAAGTCATAGATGAGCCAGAAGAAGGAGAATTCAGAAGGGAAGACAATTGAAGATAAAGATTTGCTCTACATGTTATATCTTTAGAGCTTAGATAAATCTTGATAGGAATTTATATCATATGATTAGTCTAGAGGATCATCTATCTTGTATTTATCTTTCATGTTTGAATCTGGCAAATGTTAAATATAAACCAGAACTTTTTTTATATTTACTTAGTATTTAAAGTTTTATCTTTCATTTGGTTAAGTTGGATTAGTTGAGGTATCCTCTAGGAATTTGCTTGTTATTGTCTAACAAACAAATAGGGGGAGATTGAAAGGCATATGACTCAGCCTATTTGTAGTTAGAGGATCCTAATCAACTTAAACCAAATTGTAATAAGTAAATATACATATGAACTGTCACAGGAATCTCAAGAAGTATTATCTGTCAGAAGAAAGAAGAAAAGTCAATCTATAGTTTTGATGTCATACACTGGAAGACGATTCAGTTATCTGATCAAGCCCCAGTACAACATTGAAGTTAATGGATTCATTTGAACAGTGACAGAGATTTTTCGAGTGATAGTTTGAAGATCAGTTACAGTACAAGAGAATTGAGAGAAGAAATAAACCACAACCTAAAGTCAAAAGTGAAGAAGCGTCATTGAAGTTAGTCGTTCATGAACCAGACAGTACATCGAACGTCAACACAAATCAGTGGTAATTCTTTACTACCTTTAGTGGTTTGTAAGAATTAAATTAATTATTTATTGATTTAATTAAATTCATTTATAATTGATATAAATTAATTTAGTTGATTTAATTAAATGAATTAATTCTGTTAGAATTAATTTATTAATTAAATTAATTATTGTATCAATTAAATATGAATTAGTTAAAACATTAACTAATTAAATGGATCAATAAGACTTAAAGAAAGAAATTTGATTAAGTCTTGGAGAAGGTAAAATTCGGTAAGACTTAATTAAGTCTTACTGACAGAAGCTTTTTCAGGATTAAGTCTTACCGACCTGATTTAAGTCCTACCGACCTCTGCCAGCTGTTATAAGTCTTACCGAAATTCTGGTAAGTCTTACCGACACATTTTAGGTCTTAATGGAGGTTTGTGTAAGTCTTATTGAAGGAAAATCAAGTCTTGGAAGCTGTTTAAGTCATGCTGAAGCAATTAAATATCCTACAGAAAGCCAGCAAGACCTGTTGTTGGTATAAAAGATCAGAACAGACCAGATTAAGTCATAACGGAGAAAACACAGCAGAAAACATATCATCAAGACCAGAATTCTCTCTCTCAAGAACACCAAGAACACCAAAAGCTTAAACAATTCCCAGAAATTCAAGTTCTTCATCTTTGTGATATTCTATCCGATAGAACTTGTTTATTTGTGATTCTTGTACTACTAGCGAATTAAGTTTCCTAGTTCTTATCTTGATTATTATTAACTAAATTAGAAAAGTTCATGTCGAATTTTCTAATTAGTTATTAACATCTTGATAAGTTGTTATACTGATTTTGTAACACCACATCAAGTTAATATACAGTTATATTCAACTTGAAAAATAGTGTTAAATATTTCCGCAGATAAATTTGTCTTTATCAAATTTAATTTAAAGGACAAATTTCGATAAAAAGGTAAAGATTGTATTCAACCCCCCCTTCTACAATCTTATCGGACCTAACAATCACAATAACATTTTACCAGCTTAACACAATGTACACATAACATATCCAACAGACTGATACTCCATCTTTTTCAAGCAAGAAACAACCCATTTCGTTTATTATTTTCCTGAGAATGAGGGGGAGGGGTGTTATTTAACCACGTGATTGTACATATTTGCATTTTAATACCAGAGAAGTTTAATTCTCCATAACATAGAGTTAACAGGGATAAGGAATTGGGTTGCAGTAACTTTTGCTTACTACTAAATTAGGTTTCAGCAGAAGCAAGATAGTTAGATCTTTACAATTAAAAGAATACACAAGGATAAAATTTGTAAGATCACTTCCAACTCCTGGGGCTACTCTTGTGTGCCGGTATAGGGAAAATTTTCGACAGACTCATAAATGATGTGATTAATCTAACCAAGCATGCCATACGTATATAATTACATACAACATTATATGATATGTGAGCATCAGTGTGCACATGCACACTAATGAACTACTTTAATAAAAACAATACAAAAAAACAGTCGAGAAACATACCATGAGAAGGTTCCCAATGTTGTCCTCTGAACCAATCCAGGGTTGTATCGAGAATGGTCTTTTCAGTTGCACATCCTTCGGAGGAAATGCGCACAAAGAATCTGATAAACAAAATGTTTCGTCAGCTGCTAATAACATTTTAATACTGAGTGCAGTAACTTATATGACTAGACAATTTAAAAATGAATACTCGATTTAAATTAACAAATGGACAAGCCAGACGGAGATTGTGAAGCAAGACTAACCTCTAAATGATTCCAGGTTCTGCAAAGTATTATAATCAAGGGAAATAATTGAAGGTAATCCTTTTCTTAAAGTAGCCAATTCCATCAATTCCAAACGTTCATCCTCAATCAACTCCAATGATTCTTTGGCAACTCTACGTAATCAAGGGAAATAATTGAAGGTAATCCTTTTCTTAAAGCAGCCAATTCCATCAATTCCAAACATTCATCCTCAATCAACTCCAATGATTCTTTGGCAACTCTACGTAACGCTGCCTTCTCCATAGCCGCTTTTTGTTTCACTGCTTCCCTCTCTCTACGAAGATCTTCCTTTTGTTTCATTCTCTCAGCCTTGCATTCTCTACTAAATCTGATTATAAAAGAAGAATGGAAAAGACGACTAATCAGAACAAAAACTTGATTAGAAAAAGAATAAACCTGTAGCCTTAGTTCTTCTAATCAAATGATTACGACCTATTAACTTTCTAGAGGAATATGAGTTACGCTAATCGGATCATCTTCTCTATTTTGCCAAGGAAAGCTACTCGGATACTTCTATTTCTTGATTCTTCTACTAGAAAGTAAATGGTTCAAAAGACTTCATAGCATTGTGAATATGATATTTATCTATTCAAATATTTATTTCATTGGGAATTGCATAGTATTACTTCCTGGATGATTTGGTTTCCAACACTTTGTATGCAAAACATATGCAATTGAATTAGAACTTTTGCCCAGTTACCTATCCAAACATTAGAATTTTTTTACTCCCAATTAAGTGTCAGTCCATCTTCATTGAGCATTTCTCTCTTCTTTTGCTTCAAGAACACCCACTTCCTCATTTAATAGCTTGTCAACAATGGGCTCATACACATCCCATTCCTTTCTCTTCCTGAAAAAGATTGTAGGCATAATAAATTTTCAATCAGATTGTTGAGCACAGTAAAGTACATGAATTCGATAGCTTATTCTGGTCATATATAAACATATTGAAAGAAAAATAATCAGTCTTACCGAACAACATTGATCTAAAACCATACAACTTCATCAAATCCAATCCAGTGCCACCAGCTTTGCTGAAATGTATATAGTGAGAGCGATAGAGTTTACTTGAATGCAAAATCAAGCGCAAGTCTTTCCACATGGGAAAATAAAACAAGTAGCAGAGACTTATATACTCAATACATAATTTCGAAACCTGGGTAGAGGATGCTCAAAGCCTCTGCGACCCTTTTCAAGAACACCCTAAATATAAACCCTAATTAAGAAGTGGTCAGCTAACATTCATACAAATTTAAACCTATATATACCAAATTCACACCGACATTAACACACATATATATATATATATATAAATTTAAGCATATATATACCTAATTTTTTGATACAAAATTGATTTGGGGAACATACCTTATCCGAGCTTCGATTGAGTTTTCTTCGAGAGTCTTCTTCAAGAAATTGATTGATAGGGTCTTTTTTGAGCTTTGCCTGGGTCTTCTTCTTTGTTGTTCGCCTGAATTGTCTTATTTGTTCTTGGATTGAGTTTGTGTTCTTCGATTGAGCTCTGTTATGTTCTGTGATTTTGACTTGGGAAATAGTTTTGTCTTTCTTTTAGTCTGATAAATGTTTGCCCTGGCAGCCGCTCAAAATATTAAAACAATTTTAAGAGCCCGCTTAACACATTTTAGAAGCCCGCCAATTTTTTGGGCCCAAAAATCAAATTTATTACAACGATTTAAGAAAAACATTGCAATAGGTTGAATGTTTTTAACTATCTTGAATTTTTTCAATGCTATTGCAATGTTTTTCACAGCCGTTGCAATTTGTGTTATTTGGTTTCTCAATAGCAACGTTTTTCGACAAACCTTCAAAAATATGGTTGCAATAGCCGTTTTATGGTGTAGTGCTACTTCACAACCTCAATCTCAATCCCAAACTCAAACTCAACCTCCACCTCAATCACAACCTTCATCTCAAACTCAACCTCAACCACAATCCAAACCAATTGCTAAGCCTAAGAAACACAGGGCTATAAGACCACCAAGGAAGCAAAAAGCCAACAGGCCAAAAGATGATGAGGCTGAAGCTCCTAGGCCCAAGAGAAGAAGGGTATTAATTGATGAATCTGATGATGAGATAGAAGCTGAAATTGAAGCTCCAGAGGATATCTCTAAGGAGACTCTTGCTGTTGAGACAAAGGTTATCTTAGAACCTACTGTAGCAGAACCTGAACATGAACCTGTACTTGCTGAGGAAGAGTTTGATGAAAATTTCATGTCATTCTCTGTTGAAGTTGAAGATCCTATTCCAACACCCATGGCTGCAAACTCTGCTGAAACTGGTGTTGCTGATCAACCTACTGTGGTGCTAGAAGAAATAGAGGTTGCATCTCACACAGAGTTATTCTCTGATGCACATCAAGTCTCTGACCATGGTGAGGAAATAGATCAGCCTGTCAAATTTCTCTCTTCAGAGATTGTCATGGCAAACTCTGCTAATCCAGAAAAACAAGTTGCTCAAGAAGAACATGTTCCTGAACTTCATGAAGAAACTTCCTCAGTTGCAGATACAGATGATTCTGAAGATGATCTTTCTAAAAAAGTGAATGCAGAAGCTGGATCTGCTCCAAATGTTGAAGTTCAGACTGATGGACTGAAAACAGGGGAGAAGACAGACTTTGCTGGACCTTCTGCAAAAGATATTGAAAATGCTTATCTGGCAAAACAAACTGCAGAGTGGTACAAAGAAGACTGCATATTTCCTACTGGAAGAGCAGCTGATTCTCTCAAGGATAATTCAAAGAAGATTTCAAATCCAGACATTCTGACATGCTTGCAAGGCACGGTGATTCAGGTTAAGGCCTTGAATCACAGATTTGATGAAAATCAGAAGTCAATAATAGATCTGAGAAATGAAGTTGTACAAAGAGAGATGAGTCTACAGAGAGACAACAACAAGTTGTTTCAAACCTTCTCAAAGACTCAAGATACTCTGATTCACAGATTGGGCAAAGTTGAAGAAAATCAGACTTTGTTAGCTGACAAGATCGAATCCATTTCCAACTCTCTTGAGTTAATTACTTCAATCTTGATCCCTGATGATGTCAAAAAGGGGGAGAGAGTTGCTAGATCTAAGTGTAAGCAGCAGCCTCAAACTCAATCAAAGAAAGATGATCTTGATGATGAAGGAACTAATTCAGAGAGGAGGCTAAGATCAAAGTCTGGTGTTAATTTGAAAGCTGGCAAGTTTACAAGATCAAGTACAATAGTGGATACAAATGTACAGAGTACTTCAAGGCAAAGGGATTTGTTATTCTTTGACAATCCACAAACTGATGAAGAGCTTGCTGCTAAGATTTTCTTGGAAGAGAATGCTGAGGGAGCTACCTTAGAAGATGTTCATGCTGAAGAATTACTCTTGCAAGAAGAGCATTTGAAAGCTATGAAATCTGGAAAGGCCAAGAAAAGTGCTAAAGCCCCAAGGCTTGTTCAAAAAGGGATAGTGATTAAAGAAAATCTTGCTGGTAGTCAAGAAGAAGAAGGAAAATTGATAAGAAAATCATCACTTGATGCCAAACTGAAGCTTAAAGGTATAATGGGTCAAGAAGACAAAGGGAAAAAGGTAGATACAACCTCTGTTGCTACATATGTTGTGAATGAACCCCTACCTGTTCAAAATAATCCATTGTCTGCTCAAATGCCAAGATTTTTATCCAAGCCTACAATTCCTGTTCAAGCTCAGAAGAAAGGAGTTGGTACTTTTCAGCATGATAGAGGTTTCTTAGGAAAGCCTCCTGGTAAGAACACATCTGGTTTAGGTTCTCACAAAGATGTCAGAATAAGCAACAGTCCTAGAAATCCTTCATCACTTATTTCTCCTGGAGCTGGTATGATTCAAGAAAATTTAGACAAACTGGAGTCAGTTCAGCTGGTTTGTCAGAAGAGTTTGGATAAATACTTTTTACTGTACTTCATGGAGGATGGAACAGTGTATAGGGTGAATGAAGATGACATCAAGCTGAAGCTGTGTGAAGAACTTCAATATGTTCTGTACTTATTCAGGGTTACAAATCAAAGAACAACACTTATTGCTGATTCTATAAGAGAATATATGAAGAAAGCCAAAGTACTTATTGGTTCAAAAACTACAGAAGAGTATGTTCCTAAGTACAGAGACTATCATGGAAATCTTGTTGAAATGAAGAGGAATAGTGCTCGACTGAAGACTGACTTGGGTATAACTGTGCTGGACTTCAATTCTGAATCAGAGAAAGCATATTTTATCAGGCTTGGAAATGAAATGACGAAAAACAAAATTTATTCTCTGAGAGCTGCCATCTATCAAACTGGAGAAGATGATCCAAAGTTGAAAGAGATCAAAGAGATAATGCAGAGAGAGCTCGAGAATTCAGAAAGAAGACTACTTATAGACTACCTTAGAACAACACCAGATATTGAGGAGGTTAGGTAGAAAAAGTCTGTAAGTAATTCTTATTTTCTGTAAATTTTGTCAAGTCAAGATTAAACTCTGCTTATTTGAATAAACACTGTGTTTGTATAGAATTGTTTTTACATCATCAATTACTGTTAACTTGTGCATTTTTACTAATGAACAAGTTGGGGGAGATTGTTAAATATAATTGATGTGGTTAATATCAGTGTTTAAGTTTTACAGGGAAAAACAGAGTTTAACTTGAAACTGGAAGAAGTCAGAGTTTAGTTAAACTCTGACAGTTGGAAGCTCGACAGAGTTTGCTATACGCTGACAAGAGGAAGCAACTAAACTCTGTTGAACAGAAGCGTTTGCTGGTCAGTAACAGAATTATTGAAGATAATTATGGAAGCGATATCTTTGAAGATTGGATAGCTGTCAAAGAAGTCGTGCTGACTAGAAAGACGTGTAGCAATCATAATTGATAATATTTGTATAGCTGATTTATAGGAGAATCAAGTATCGATTGTACGTAGCTGTATATTTTATAAATACAGTTAGGTTAACCCTAGAAGGGTATCGATCGTGTAACACAATATCATTTCATTGTAACCTAAGCAGCTCTCTGTGATATTTTACATCACTGAGAGAGGAATTAATTCCAAACAGTTTTTAAAGTCTTTTAAGAACTTATTGTTATTCACTTATACTTAGTTGATTATAATTATGTATTCGGCCTAACAATAACTCATTTTAAGAAGGTTAAATTTCCGTTACGAACTTGCTTTTACGGTTTCTAATCACTTTTAGTAATTTGACCATAATTCCTAAACCGTAAATTAGAATGTTTCGATTTTCATGCCAAAACGATCTATGGCTCGAGAACTATAAGGACATGTTAAGTAATCACTAAGGTCAGAAATTTATTGTTAGGCCGAATACACAAATAATAATCAACTTTGTATGAGAGATTAACAAGTAAAAGCGTTTATGCACTTAAAAACTTCTTGTATTTCAAACCCTCTTCGTGATGTAAAATATCACAAAGAGCTGCTAGGTTACAATAATGATAATTCGTTATCGATACCCTTCTAGGGTTAACCTATCTGTATTTATATAACATACAGCTACGATACAATCTCTAATTGATATTCCTAATAATCAGCTATACAATGATATCAATTACAGATTGTCACACGTCTCCTATGTCAACTCGATCTCTTTGATAGCTATCCAATCTTCAAAGATATCGCTTCCATAATTAATCTTTAATCACTGTTGAACAGTAGACGCGCTTCCTCCAGACAGAGTTTAACAAACTCTGTCAAGCTTCCAACTGTCAGAGTTTACGCAAACTCTGACTGCTTCCAGCTAAACTCTGATAACTCCCTGTAACACTTAAACACTGATTAAAACACATCAATTATATTTAACAATCTCCCCCAACTTGTTCATTAGCAAAAATGTACAAGTTAATGACAGTAATTGATGATGTCAAAACAAATAGATAAATACAGTGTTTATACAGATTCAGAGTTTAAGCTTAAAAACTATAGAGAATAAGAAAATTCTTACAGAACTTAATCTCTAATCATTTCAAGATCTGGCATGGTTCTGAGATAATCAATCAGCAATCTTCTTTCTGCATTTTCAAGTTCAATCTTCATTGCTTCTTTGATTTCTCTGAGTTGAGGATCACTTTCATCTGTTTGGTAAATAGCAGCCCTAAGATCATAAATGTTGTTTCTTCTCATTTCATTACCCAGTCTGATAAATCTGACTTTTTCTGCCTGAGTATTGAAGTCAAGTACTGTGATTCCCAAATCAGTTTTTAACTTTGCAGTACCTTTCTTCATTTCAATGAGATTGCCTTGATAATCCCTGTACTTAGGAATATATCTGCTGTTGTATTTCTGTCCTCTAATTGCCAGATTCTGAGTCATCTTCTGTCTGAGTACATTGGCAACTGATTGAGTCCTTCGACTATTCACCTTGAGAAGAAATAGAACATACTCTAGTTCTTCCCAACATTTCAAGCCAATATCATCCTCACCAACTTTGAATACTGTCCCATCAGCCATGAAGTATAAAAGAAAATCCTTGTCTAAACTCTTCTGATGAACCAACTGCACTGATTCCAGTCTATCCAGACTCTCTTGAGGAACACCACGACCTGGAACAGCCAGTGAAGAAGGATCTCTAGGACCAGTATATTGCCTTCTGTCTCTATGTGAGCCTAGTCCAGCCTTATTATTTCCAATCTTGCCAGATAAAGCTTTTCCATCAGAAATATTCATTGAGACTCCAGATAACACATTTGGATCAGAAATTGTTCCTTTACCAAAAACAGATTTCAACTGTGAAGAGTGTAAAGGTGTGATCATTGCTTGAGATGCAACAGAAGTTGTAACATTCTTCTATGAACTTTCACCTTCAATGCCTTTTAGCTTAAGTTTAGCCTCTGCTGCAATTGCTTCCTTTGAGAACTGAGAACTTTGACTAACATCAGTCCTCTCTCTGATCACAACACCTTTAACAACAGGTCTAGGAGCTTTTCCTCTTTGTACCTTATCAGACTTTAAAGCTTTAAGATGTTCTTCTTGTAAACTCTTTTCCTCAGCTTCAATGTCCTCAATCGTTACTCCTTCCTCATTCTCTTCAATGAACAACTTAGGAGCCAACTCTTCATCAGTTTGTGGATTTGAAGATAACAGTAAACTCTTGGTCCTTGAAGTTCCTTGAGTATCATTATTTCTCCCAACAGACTGTGATTTGGATGACTTACTAGTTCTCAGAGTTTGAACCTCTTCAGCCTTTTTCTTTCCTTTGTTACTTGCCCCTCCATCTCCAGCACTATCCCTTCTGACAACTCTCTCCCCCTTTTTGACATCATCAGGCATAAGGATAGAAGTAATTAACTCCAGGGAGGTAGCAATAGAATCAATTTTAGCAGATAAATCAGACTGATTCTCTTCAACTTTAGCCAGCCTGGCAAAGAGATTATCTTGAGATTTAGAGAATTTTGTAGTCACTAGTTTCGAATCTCTTTCCATCTTCATCTCTCTAGCTACAACTTCAGTTCGCAAAGCAGTAATTGCCAAATTAGTATCATCAAATCGTCTATCCAGAGTTTTAACTTGAACTATAGTTGCTTTCAAGCAAGAAAGAATCTCTGAATTTGAGATAGTATCAGCACTTTGCTTAACAAACTTAGCTGCTCTTCCTGGTGGAAAAATACAATCTTCTTTGTACCATTCAGCAGCACTCTTGGCAAATTGTGCTCTCTCAACTTCATGAGAAGTACAAGGTTGAGAAAAAGGTGTATGTTTATCATCAGTTTGTACTGGTGCACTCAGAGAAGTATCAGAGTTTGCACTACTGTCACCTTCAGCTTCAACACTTGTAGCTTTAACTGGTTCATCGTCAGCCATAGGTGTAGCAATATCTTCTGTAGGCTTTTCAGGATTTTCTTCATGTTGCTCAGGCTCAGCAACAGGCATTGACTGAGAAGTTACTTTGGTTGCCTGATCAATTTCTTCACCTTCTTCAACAGTGTGGTGAGCATCAGATAATACCTCAGTATGAGATGCCACAGCTTCAGAAGGAACAGACGTAGGTTGATCAGCTGCACCAATATTAGAGATAGGATCAGAGAATGGCATAAATGAATCAGGAACATCATTTATTGGAGAAACACCATCTCTTGCATCCTCTTCTGCAGGCATTTTATCCTCTGCAGGCATTACATCCTCTGCAGGTATTGCATCCTCTGCAGGTATTGCATCTTTCTCAACCTCAACAGGAGGTGTTTGCTGTGAAACAACCTCTGGAGCTTCAATATCTTCATCCACAGAATCAGAGAATATCACTTTTCTTCGTTTCGCTAGAGGTACATTATCTGAATCCTCTTCACTAGTTGGTGGAGTTTGTTCTACCACTGAGAGTGACTTAGATATGTTTGCCCGAGCTTTCATTCTTTTCCCCCTTCTAATGTAAACAGCTTCAGGAGATTTCCGTTTTGATTTGCTTTGTGTCTCTTCTGCCTGCTTTAGACTTGCACGTCGTTTAGTAACTGCCTTCTTAACTCTTTGCATTCTAGACTGTGATGCTGGTGGAGATTGTGATGAATCAGAGTTTGTGTTTGAAGTGGGTGAAGGTTGCTTTGCAGGTGATTCAGTGTTTGGTTCTGGTTGAGGTTCAGGGTGTGGTTCAGGTTGTTGTGGTTCTTGTTCAGGTTCATCTTGTTGTGGTGCATCGTGTTGTGGTTCCTGTTGGTCTTGTTGTGGTTCTTGTGGTTGATTTAGAAAATTTCGTAGAACAAGAGGCATGACAAACACAGGAAGATTTTCTTTACCAACATCCTTGTTAGTCATATCAGAGAATATGCGCTTATTGACTCTAAACGGATCAATTTCATCAGTTTCATCAATTTCAAGACCAGGTACACATGCATTGAACAACATTTGACAGAAACGAGCATAATAGACAGTGGTAGACTCTGACAATTTATCACCTAAGCTCATCAAAACATGTCGACCAAAATCAAAATTAGAACCATAGAGCAGAGAATACCCGATTTGAAGACTGTCTATTGGAATGGCATCCCAGTTTGTGACTTTCTTCTGGAACGTCCTCGTTATGCAATCAAAGAAGAAATTCCATTCTTTTCTGAGATTTGGCCTTTTTATACTGCCAAGCTTGTCAAGAGATTCCATGTAACCTATCTCTTGTAGCATCTCTCTCAGATAAGTTTCATTAACGAGAGTATAGGAAGTATGTGTATCAAACCCCATTGTATCTCGTACAGTCTGTGGAGTAATCACATGATCTTGGTCTTCGTAAGTGAAGATAATGGTAGGAGTTCTACTTTCTCCTCCATCCACATAAACTGAATTCTGCCAGAATGAAGCAATTTGAGACGCAGAAAGAGTAGCAGGTCCAGTCAGAGCTTGTCCAATCTCTGAATCCCTCAAAAAGTTCTGCATGAGATGAAACGATTCTGGAACGCGTTCATGATAGAGTGGAGCTTCATAGTTATTAGGAACAAACCGTAAGCCAAGAGCAGTGAATGCTTTCGATGCCATTGAGTTAAGAATTTCCAAGAGATATGTATGTAGATAGGTGTTTGTGTGAGTGCCCAAGAGAAAATAAGAAAACTGTGAGAGTAAGAATAAAGCAAACTCGTTTGGACACAAAAGTGATTAAATTAATAAAAACTCAATCTCTTATGTAACAAACACTCAATCAGTTCCTTGATTAATGTGTAGTGGGACACGATAATAGGTAAGTGGGACACATTAAAGGCGAGTGGGTCATGTGCGCCTATTTTTAAAAAGAGTATATTAAAAATTAAAACATTAAAATATTTGATTTTAACAAAAATCAAATAATACTCTTTTAAAAATATCTGGACCCAAGTAAAATCAGAATTTGAATCGTTTACCTGTTGCCTTTAATAACCAGAATACGAAGCGATTAAGGACTTCGTTCTTACCCATCTCTATTTAAGGCCTAGAGACTTGCTCAGATTATTTCATTAAACCTTTAACCTTTCAGTCTCCCCTGTAAAATCACAAACCCTTCAAACCAAATACTCTTGAAAAACAATGGCTAACCTTACCATTAAAGAGAAAAACCTTCATCTTGTCGAGAATAGGGACATCTTCAGCTATACGCGTGAAGAATTTGAAGCGTTTGAGTGGGAAAGGCAGCTTGAGACGCTGTGGCTGCAAATGGATGCTGGTTTGGAAGAGCTCGAGAGAGAGAAGCCTGCAAGGGTGATCGACATCGATGCTGCCCTCCAAGCAACATTGGCATGGCTCTCCTCGAAGGCATCCTCATCCACCACCACCAACCATTGTTAATGAATATGTCAGCAAAAATAACCTTATCCCTTCAACTTCCACCCAAATAAAGTGGCAAAGATGGGATCTGGGAATTTTTGCTAACAATGGAGTGGTGTGGACGGACCTTTTACTTTCCTGATGAATAGATTAGCAGATAGAGAGAACAAAAAGATGTAATATTTGCTTGTAATCTCTTTCTTATTATCAATGAAAATTTTATTTTTCTAATCATATTCATTGTGTTCTGCAACTGTTATTTGTGTTATATGAACTGTTCTTCAAGAAAATGCATCAAGAAGAGAATATGAAAACTAATTAAAGTAATCATATAAAGAACACATTCATCAACTATCCACTGATTAAAAGTTGTCAAAAACCCTACTTACTCCAAGACTTTCAAATTGTCCAAGTGAAAATTTACCTTAGAGTACAAATCACGAATCAACAGCGTTTGTCAATTCTCCAACTTTATCACCGAAACCCTTTCATAAATTGCACAGTTGTGAGTATTTGTGTGTGTGAAGCAGAGTTTACTAAGTCAATTTTTAGAGCATCTAATTTTTCATAAAATCCATAAAGTAAATCAATAAACACTGGATGCACAAACTGTCATAGTAAACACTGACTGTATGATGAAAGCTAAACTCTGAAGTAATCGAACTTTATACAGTAATTTTTATTTTATACCCCCTTTATATACACATTTTTTTCATTTTTTTTTATTTTCATTTTTTTTATTTATTTTTCATTCCAGTAATCAGAGGTTGGAACCAGTCACCAAAAATTCAAAAATTTTAGCCCTTATCATTTTGATAAGTTCCTGGGTCATCCTAGTATTTAACTAGTCACCAAAAATCAGAGAATTTTAGCACATATTATATACCAATAGGTTCCTGGGTCATCCTAGTATCCAACATAATCTCAAAGGAGTATAATAACCTATATACATTTTCTTTGGGGTATTGCAGTAAACATTTTATTTTATCAGAGTATAACTAACAGAGTTTAGAGTTCATCAACATCATTAGTTCTTCATGAAAGGTAATGCACACAGTATTTATAGACTCAGAGTTTAGGACAAAATAAACTAAGAGATGCTATAAATATGAGCCAGTATCATGCTGTGTTAACTTTCTGCACAATCTAAGATTAGATCTCAATAACTCAGAAAGATTCATGATTAATTGCTGAGAATCATGCTTCATACATATTTCTTCATTGGTGTTTTCATTCAGACAAAAATCAACTCAAAGTTCACAGAGTTTATCAAACTTATTAACAGTGTATAACATACAGACATGCTGACAGAGTTTAGCAGAGTATGCATAACAGAGTTTAATCAAAAGAGCTCACTCAACATTTAACCAATCAGGAAATATGATTAATACATCACATAAGTAAAGTTTGAATCTAACCAACATTTCTAGTCAGAACCAGAGATCATTCCTAGTTCATTAACCAGCCTTGTAAATGTAGCTTCACTCAATGGTTTAGTGAAGATATCTGCAAGCTGTTGTTCTGTAGAGACAAAATGTAGTTCAATATTTCCTTCTTCCACATGTTCTCTGATGAAGTGGTACCTTATGCTGATGTGCTTGGTCATTGAATGCTGTACTGGATTACCTGTCATAGCAATAGCACTTTGGTTATCACAGTAAATAGGTATATTACTGTACCTCAATCCATAATCCAGCAATTGATTCTTCATCCATAAGATCTGTGCACAACAGCTACCAGCTGTAATATACTCTGCTTCAGCTGTAGATGTGGAGATTGATTTCTGTTTCTTGCTGTACCAGGAAACAAGTCTGTCACCAAGAAATTGACAACTTCCACTAGTGCTCTTTCTGTCTACCTTACAGCCTGCAAAGTCTGCATCAGAATACCCAAGTAGCTTAAAATCTGATTCTCTGGGGTACCACAGACCTAATGATATGGTGCCCTTGAGATACTTGAAGATTCTTTTCACAGCTGTCAGATGTGGCTCTCTAGGATCTGCCTGAAACCTTGCACAAAGACAGGTTGCATACATGATGTCAGGCCTACTAGCTGTCAAGTATAGAAGAGATCCTATCATGCCCCTGTAGTTTGTCATATCCACTGAAACTCCTGTGTCTTTGTCCAGTTTAGTTGCTGTTGCCATGGGAGTTGATGCAGATGAACAGTCAAGCATACCAAATTTCTTGAGAAGATTTCTGGTGTATTTTTCTTGATTAATGAAAATTCCATCTTCTGTTTGTTTCACCTGTAGGCCTAGAAAGTAACTAAGCTCTCCCATCATGCTCATTTGATATCTGGACTGCATGAGCTTGGCAAACTTCTTACAGAGTTTATCATTAGTAGACCCAAAGATGATGTCATCAACATAAATTTGAACTAAAAGGAGGTCACTTCCTTGATTGAAATAAAACAGAGTTTTGTCAATTGTTCCTCTGTTGAATCCACTTTCTAGAAGAAACTGAGCAAGTGTCTCATACCATGCTCTTGGTGCCTGCTTAAGTCCATATAGTGCCTTATCTAGCTTGTAGACATAATCTGGATATTTGGGGTCCACAAATCCTGGTGGTTGTTCAACAAACACTTCTTCTTCAAGCTTTCCATTCAGAAAAGCACTTTTCACATCCATCTGGAACACTTTGAATTTCTTGTGAGAGGCATATGCTAGAAAAATTCTGATTGCCTCCAATCTTGCTACTGGAGCAAATGTTTCATCATAATCTATTCCTTCCTGCTGTGAATAACCTTTTGCTACCAGTCTAGCCTTGTTCCTTGTGATAACACCTTCACTGTCAGTCTTGTTTCTGAAAACCCATTTAGTACCCACAATAGATCTGTTCTTTGGTCTTGGTACAAGGGTCCAAACTTCATTCCTTTCAAATTCATTTAACTCTTCCTGCATTTCTGTTATCCAGTCTGCATCTTGAAGAGCTTCTTCCACTTTCTTTGGTTCATTTTTAGACAAGAATGCATGAAACAGACATTCACTTGCAGTAGCACTTCTTGTCTTTACTTTTGCATCTGGATCACCAATTATCAAATCAGGTGTATGTGATTTAGTCCATTTCCTAGCAGAAGGCAAATGACTTCTATCAGCATGTGATCCTCCCCCTTGATCCATGCTCTCCTGATTCTGTTGTGATCTATCTTCGTTTTCTGAGACTCCCCCTGAACTTGACTGTCCAGAGTCAGAATTTAAATTTTCAGAGTTTGAAGCATCAGAGTTTGATCCAGATTTTTCAGTTGACTCAGTATCAGTGTTTGAGTCTTCATCTTGATCATGCTCCCCCTCAACTGGTTCTCCTCTTTGTTGTGACTGAGAAGTTTCTCCAGAATTTACCAGTAGAGGTTCAGAGTTTGTTTCAACAGAGTCTGTCAGAATTGTTTCATCAGAGTTTCCTTCATCAGAGTTTAAAACTTCATTTTCAAAGTTCAGTTGATCATATTCGTCTTTGTCTTCAAGTCCAGTTATCTTCTTATCATCAAAAGAAACATGTATAGATTCCATGATCACTTTAGTTCTCAGATTGTAAACTCTGAATGCCTTTGTTGACAGTGGATAGCCAACAAAAATTCCTTCATCTGCCTTTAACTCAAACTTGGTCAACTGTTCTGGATGAGTCTTCAAAACGAAACATTTGCACCCGAAAATATGAAAGTATTTCAGGTTAGGCTTCTTTTTCTTCACCATCTCATATGGTGTCTTTCCATGCTTATTGATCAGTGTTGCATTTTGAGTAAAACAAGCAGTTTGAACAGCTTCTGCCCAGAAATAAGTTGGCAATTTTGCTTCATCAAGCATAGTTCTGGAAGCTTCAATTAAGGTTCTATTTTTCCTTTCAACTACACCATTTTGTTATGGTGTACCAGGTGCTGAAAATTCTTGTTTCACTCCATTGTCCTTGCAGAATTCTTCCATTGTTGCATTTCTGAACTCAGTTCCATTATCACTTCTGATGATTCTGACTTTGTTGCTTGATCCTTTGTCCAGAAGCTTCACATGCTCCATCAGAGTTGATGCAGTTTCATCCTTCTTTGCTAGAAAATACACCCAAGTGAATCTAGTGTATTCATCAACAATGACTAAAGCATATTTCTTCCTTGCAATAGACATAACATTTACTGGACCAAAGAGATCAACATGCAGAAGATGATAGGGATCAGTGATAGAAAATTCTGTTTTGCTCTTGAAAGATGACTTTTTTTGTTTAGCCTTCTGACATGAGTCACATAGGCCATCAACATTTAACAGGGTCTTTGGGAGTCCTCTTACAAGATCCTTTCTGATCAGTTCATTGATGTTATTCAAGTTCAAATGTGAGAGTTTCTTGTGCCACTTCCAACTCTCTTCACTAGACATTCTTGTAGACAGGCAAACAGCTTTTCCAACAGAGTCTATCAAAAGCTTGATTTCATAAATGTTGTTTTGCCTGTGACCAACTAGAACAACCTTTCCTGTAGATTTGCTGATAACTTCACAATATTCAGGTTGGAAATCTACATGATATCCCTTGTCACAGATTTGACTCACAGATAGCAAGTCATGCTTGAGTCCTGGGACATGAGCTACATTGTTGATGATGACATTTCCAAGATTGATACTGCCATATCCCAATGTTCTTCCTATATTGCCATCACCATAGGAAACTTTTGGGCCAGCCTTCTCCTCATATTCTGATAGCAGGGCTTTATTTCCAGTCATGTGTCCTGAACATCCACTGTCCACGACTAGGGTTGCCTCCCTGTTACCCTGCAATCACAAACAATTACTGAGGATTAGTTTTAAGGATCCAGACTTGCTTGGATCCTTTGGCATTCTTAACTTTGTTAGCTTTTGCAGCGGAATTAACATTATCAGAGTTTGAGCTAACAGTATCAGTGTTTACACTTGCAGTATCAACTTTAACCCATTTTAGATTGGGTTTCAGTTCATAGTAATTATGATAGATAGCATGATAGTTTCTGCAAGTATAGATGGAATGCCAAGTGCTTCCACAGTGTGTGCATAGAGTCTGTGGCTTAGTTCTAGCAAAATCCTTCTTTACCTCAGACTTTGTAGGTAAAGAATTTATATTTTTATTTTTCTTGCAGAAATTTGCAAGATGCTTAGTACTACCACAGTTATGACATGTCTTTCTTGGAGCATAACTAGCAAGCATTGGTTTATTTCCTGAAGTAATGCCTACTTTTCCATTTCTGTTTTTGTTTGACACTTTCTTTTTTTTAACAGATTTTAACTCCTTCAGTTTATGTTTGAGTTGTTTATCTGTCATTGAACCAATATTAACCTGTTTAACACTAGTTTTTACTGGTTTTCTTTGGACAGCTTCTTTTTCATTCTCAGACAAAAATTTACTGGTTCCATGAACAAATTTAGTTCTGACTTTAACTTGATTTTGAAATCTAAGTTCATCTCCCTCATTATAACCTAGACCAACAGTGTCTGTTTGAAAAATCTGTTGAGTGTCCTTTCCAAAATTAGTCCAAGTCCTAATTTTCTTATTTGCTTCCTCCAACTCTGACTCTAGTTGTTTATACTTCTGAAGCAAAATCTGTTCTTTGCAAACAGCATCATCTCTCTCTTTCTGAACTTGTTGCATGTTTTCAAGTTTCTCTTTAACAAGTTTATTTCTCTCTTTAAGTTCAGAATTTTCAGCTTTTATCCTCTCATTTTCTAAAGTCTGATCCCTATAACTTATATGCAATGACTTAAGAAAAATTCTTAATTGAGCAATGTCATCAATATTATAAGCATAGGTAGTTGGAGGTACCTGATTTTCAGAGGATTCTGATTCAGTAGTATCCATGAGAGCATAGTTCACTTCTTCATCAGAATCTGAAGTATCTGCCCAATCTCTGCCTTTAGTGTAGAGTACCTTTCCAGTTTTACCCTTCTTGCACTCAGGAGCATAGTGACCCATCTCCTTACACTTGTAGCATTGAATTTCAGACTTATCCTTCTTCCCTTTAGAATCTCTCTTATCAGACTTCCTGTAGTTTTTCCTGTCTTCATTTGAATCCCTAGAAAACCTTTTTCCTTTCTTGAAGCCCATTTTCTTGAAAGTCTTCACCATCAGCACAGCCATTTTTCTCATTTCTTCTTCATCATCCTCAGAGTCAGATGATTCAGAAGAGTTTGAATCATAATCAGAGTTTGGTGAATCACTTTCTGAATGTATGACCAAAGCTTTTCCCTTCATTTTCCTTCTTGTTGCCTCTTTCTTTTGAGGCTTCTCTTCAACATTAAGAGCAACAGACTTTCCTTTTCTGCTTGATCTCCTGTTTCTCTGCTCCATTTCCAATTCATAAGTTTTGAGCAGTCCATAAATTTCATCAATCTCTGTTTCAGCAAGATCATAGTTGTCTCTAATAGTGGTTGTTTTCACATCCCACTTTTCAGGTAGAGAAAGAAGAAACTTGAGATTCGAGTCTTCTAGATCATACTCTTTGTTGACCAATGACAGATCATTAATCAGTTTACAGAATCTATCAAATGTTTCTGTCATGGTCTCTTCAGGTTTAGCCTCAAAATGCTCATACTCTTGTGTGAGTATGTTTCTCCTATTCTTCTTAATAGCTGCAGTTCCTTGACACCTGACTTCAAGTGCATCCCATATCTCTTTTGCAGTGGTGCAGTTAATGACTTTGTTAGACATAACATTGTCTAAGGCACTATGCAGTAAATGCCTAACTTTTGCATCCTTAGCAATTGATGATAGATCTTCAGGAGTCATGTCCTTCTTTTCCTTTGGAACCATTTTTGCTGCTTCACCAGCAACTGCAACAGATAGCTTTGTAGGATTGTGAGGACCTTCATAAATCCTGTCAAGATATTCTGGATCTGTAGCCTCCAGAAACATAGTCATCTTGACCTTCCACATAGCATACTCTAATGGCCTCAGAATAGGAACCCTGATTGGTTCATAACGACTCACAGTAGTAGGAGCCTTTTCAGAAACAGTAGGTGTTGGTGGAGGAATTTCTGACATGATTATTGTTGTGTTTGGATCTTAACCTGTAATAAATGTAACAGATTGGCTCTGATACCACTTGTTAGGCCGAATACACAAATAATAATCAACTTTGTATGAGAGATTAACAAGTAAAAGCGTTTATGCACTTAAAAACTTCTTGTATTTCAAACCCTCTTCGTGATGTAAAATATCACAAAGAGCTGCTAGGTTACAATAATGATAATTCGTTATCGATACCCTTCTAGGGTTAACCTATCTGTATTTATATAACATACAGCTACGATACAATCTCTAATTGATATTCTTAATAATCAACTATACAATGATATCAATTACAGATTGTCACACGTCTCCTATGTCAACTCGATCTCTTTGATAACTATCCAATCTTCAAAGATATCGCTTCCATAATTAATCTTTAATCACTGTTGAACAGTAGACGCGCTTCCTCCAGACAGAGTTTAACAAACTCTGTCAAGCTTCCAACTGTCAGAGTTTACGCAAACTCTGACTGCTTCCAGCTAAACTCTGATAACTCCCTGTAACACTTAAACACTGATTAAAACACATCAATTATATTTAACATTTATCCTAACTGTTATGCTCGAATTGTTAAGGTCTAACGAAAATCGGGCATTACGACGGCTATAAATCGAACGTTTCTAATTTCATTTCATCAACACCAAGCCACACCGGGCATACCATACATCTTACATACATTATACTCATCTTATAAGTCCAAGAATAGTTCACTTTAGCACCATAATCATCATGTCTCATAATCAACAAAATCAATTACATAATCATGCTTACATGCTTATCATTACATCTAACTTATAACTAATCTAAAAATCACCAAGAACACCATAAAAATTAAAATAAAACCTAGGGTTTGAGATTTCCATACCTTCCTTGAAGTGTTCTAAGACCTTACTAAGCCTTGATTATCTCTTGCATATCCTTAACCAAGCTTAGATCATTCAAACAAATCAAGAAATCAAAGATTAGATCTTGAAAAACTATTCATCATCAGTTTGATGATTTTTGAAAACTATTCTAGAGATGGAATTTGAAGCTCAAATTTTTAGGAGATCATGTTGATATAGTAAGGAACTTACATGATTTATTTCATGGCCATGGAAGGTCAAGAGGTTGGACTTTGATTTTGCTAAAAAGGAGCAGATTTTTTTTGCTCTTCATGGAGTTCTTGGCTTTGCTTCCTTTGTTTTGCTTTGTTTGATCAATAATGCACAAGGTGAGTGGAACTAGATATTATATCATCCAATCATACTTTATTAAAGTGATGAGGTAAGGGATGATGCGTTTGGAAGCTTATCTTGGAAACTTAGTGGATTAAAGATTGTTTGTACTAAGTACAAGGTTTAAATCACTAAGTGCATTGGTTACTCATGTAACCACTTGATATAATTCTCTTGATGATCATGTAGGATATTTAATCTTGGCATAATCTCAATCTTTAACCCATGATTCGTTCGTTTAATCGCTTAATCTCGTTGTAAGGTTTCAGCGGTTTCTAGAACGTTCGTTTCACTATCTCAGTGGTTTTCGTTCCAAATCCTCAAATCAAATATAATAAAATCCTAAAATATTAAATCCTCAAATCCTCAATTTAATATCTCATTTCTTGAATATAATAATATATAATTCACTTCCCGGTTATTGCTCAATTCATTGATCGCTCGGAAGAATAACTAAAGGATTTCTATTTAGGGTTTTACTGGAAACCTTCTTAAAATTTGTACTCATTTCTATCTTTCTTAATAATCCTCAAATTCAAATTCCTCAAATCCTTTTCATTAAATCCCTAATTCCTTCGGTGTCTAGGGGAATCTCAGGAAAAATAAAAGTGCCGTTTTTCAAAATCCGACAGCTTTTACATACACTCATTTTCCCCCTAGATCATTAATACGAACTCAGAAATCCGTTCCGGGTACTTCTATATAGTGTTGTCTCATAATATTCCAATTTACACCAAAAACACTATTCACTACTTATTCTCTTTTTAATCCTTGTACTTAGAAAATATCCTTGTGCTTCCTCGAGCGTTCCTTATCTCTTTTACGGAACCTCCGGACTTATAACAGATATCGATTTGGATGACATGAGAATATTCCTTTATTCGTTTACCCTAACTTACTTTCTTGGAGATAGATTATTCCTATCTAGGTTCTCAACCGATTACATCCTTCTTTGAATAGAAACATTATAATCCAAATCCAATTCCATTAGATAATCATTCCTTAGAACCATGGTTACATCGTAGTCGTGACTACTATTCCTTCTTACATTAATATATAAGAAAAGTTTTTAATTCTACCAAAAATCTGGGTTCTTACACCTGGCCTTTTCTTGTGTAAGCATGGAGGATTTGACAGCATCAGCGGCAGCATTCAAGGTATCAACCTGAGCTTCCAGCTCATTCATCTTTTCTAGCATCGATAGCTTCTCATCGTCCAGACTTTTAACTTGAGCTTGGAGTTTTTCTTTCTCATTCTTCAAGGATGTTACAACAGACTTTATCCTTCTCACAGCAGCAGTGGTGAGGTTCACCTTCTCTTTTGTAGCAGCTAGCTCCTCCTTGAGCTTTGAGGGTGAAGAATGCATTTTGAGCTTCTGAGAACCTCATGGCGTTCATAGCCTCAGCAGCATCCATCTTGGCCCAGCTAGTCACAGCCTCCGGAAGAACATGGGTATCGATCAGATATTTAAATTGATTCTGGGCAGTAGCTGGATCTACCTTTACCGCTTTACCCTTTCTTAAGGACCGTGATTGAGAGCTTCAAGAGAGATCCAAAGTATTATGTGCAAG
Source organism: Saposhnikovia divaricata (assembly GCA_036435485.1). NCBI lineage: Eukaryota > Viridiplantae > Streptophyta > Magnoliopsida > Apiales > Apiaceae > Saposhnikovia > Saposhnikovia divaricata. Next base: position 78,416,606 of record CM071600.1, on the reverse strand, counting down.
CTTGCGTTTGTAGGAGTTTGATGGGTGGTTCTGAGTGGATGCAGGAGTAGGAACTTGGCTAATAGGAGTTGCAGCAAGCGGAACCTCTTTATCCTCAGTCTTGAAAACTTCATCCACATTCTTGGATCTTTTTATAAAAGATGGTATTTTTGGAGCCATATCTGCATAAGTAAACAAGTCAAGATTAGAGAAACATGTATAAAGTAAACAGATACAATCATAAGGATACAGTCAAAGAGGAAGTATAATGACAAGGAAGCTCATACCAGAAGTTGAATGGGTAAAACCTAATGCAGTGAGGTTATCGGAGGTCATCAAAATCATGCAATCTCTATTAGAAGCTGATAGTTTCAGGATTTCTTTAGCTCTTTCCAAGCAAACTCCGGTTAGGATAGTTTGCTTGGGAATATTGGGCCGACGATTAAACTCCCATCTAACATACGGGTAATCATAACATTACAGAAATTGTTCTGGCCATTGTTCAAAATTTTTTTTTTACATTTTTTATGCATTGACCCTGATGACAAGGCCATGCTGACAAATAACAACCTGAGCTTCTCCCAGTATCTTTCAACGTAAAGAAGTAACCTAGCTCAGGGGCAGATAAAGGAGTTGTGAATTTGCTAGAGTATAAAATGAAGGTACTTATAGCCAGATGATAAGAATTAGGAGTTAATTGCATTGGAGCAAGGTTATAAAACTCCAAAACCTCCATTAGAAAAGGATGAAGGGGCATAAAGACACCTACTCTTAGAAAAGCGGCAGAAATAACAGCATTTTGGAATTCCCTGTTCAAGAACTTTAATATCGAACATGTGAGCTCTTTCACCAAGTTCCGGAATTACAATACTACAAATGGGGCGATGGCATTCCTCAAACAATTTCTCTAGCTTTACAGAGGTCATGATGGAATCGGTATTCTCGCAGAAAGGCAAAAATATCCTGTTGGTATAATTCTCTCTCTCTACAGACACCTCATTTAGAAGATCAGGTTCCAAGAGGGATTCATATTCGGGATCAGGTTTCAATACCTCCTCCTCATCAGTGGGCCAATCATCCCCCAGATTCACGAATGTGGGAATAAGAGGGTTTGTGGATGGTCAAACCAAAGGTTTGATGAGAATATTTTCAGGTTCATCTACGTTAGGGATGACAACCCTAGACCTAGTTCTTTCATCTATTGGCATGATAGAGGGTTGAATTTATGATAGGTGGTCAGAGTGTGTTGAGTCGGAGGACATCTGCAAAGACAGATGGAGAATGGTCAGGTTCAAGGACATCTAAGAGAAAGAGTAAAGGTCCAAAGATAACCAAATAGTCAATAATCTAAGAGACCTCAACAGAGATTGAATATCAACGGTAGTGTGAGTATATGCATAGTAGGGCAAGAGATGAGCAGACAATCGAGAGCTATGATAAAATAATGACAATACGATTGTGAATGGACAATAGACGACTGATAATGGTGAAAGTTCGTGTGTGCAACATACAGTGTAAAGAACAGATACAGCCATGAAAGACGAACATAAACAAAGAAAACGTCGACATGCAAAGCCTAATAAAGCAGATAGTTGAAGATAGAACTGTTAGGTCCCATAATATTGTAGAAGGGGGGGTTGAATACAATCTTTACCTTTTTATCGAAATTTGTCCTTTAAATTAAATTTGATAAAGATAAATTTATGTGCGGAATTATTTAACACAATTTTTCAAGTTGAATATAACTATATATTAACTTGATGTGGTGTTACAAAATCAGTATAACAAATTATCAAGATGTTAATAACTAATAACAATCAAGAATCACAAATAAACAAGTTCTATCGGATAGAATATCACAAAGATGAAGAACTTGAATTTCTGGGAATTGATTAAGCTTTGGTGTTCTTGGTGTTCTTGAGAGAGAGAATTCTGTTCTTGGATATAATGTTTCTGCTGTGTTTTCTCCGTTATGACTTAATCTGGTCTGTTCTGTTCTTTTATATCAGTAACAGGTCTTGCTAGCTTTCTGTAGGATATTTAACTGCTCCAGCATGACTTAAACTGCTTCCAAGACTTGATTTTCCTTCATTAAGACTTACACAAACCTCCATTAAGACATAAAATGTGTCGGTAAGACTTAACAGAAGTTCGGTAAGACTTATAACAGCTGGCAGAGATCGGTAGGACTTAAATCAGGTCGGTAAGACTTAAATCAGAAAAGCTTCTGTCGGTAAGACTTAAATTAAGTCATACCGAATTTTCCTTCTCCAAGACTTAACCCAATCTTCTTTCTTTAAGTCATATTGATCCATTTAATTAATTAACGATTAACTAATTCATATTTAATTGATACAATAATTAATTTAAATAAATAAATTAATTCTTTCAGAATTAATTCATTTAAATAAATCAACTAAATGATTTATATCAATTACAAATGAATTTAATTAAATCAATAAATAATTAATTTAATTCTTACAAACCACTGAAGGTAGTAAAGAATTACCACTGATTTGTGTTGACGTTCGATGTACTGTCTGGTTCATGAACGACTAACTTCAATGATGCTTCTTTTCTTTTGACTTTAAGTTGTGGTTTGTTTCTTCTCTCAATTCTCTTGTACTGTAACTGATCTTCAAACTATCACTCGAAAAATCTCTGTCACTGTTTAAATGAATCCGTTAACTTCAATGCTGTACTGGGGCTTGATCAGATAACTGAATCGTCTTCCAGTGTATGACATCAAAACTATAGATTGACTTTTCTTCTTTCTTCTGACAGATAATACTTCTTGAGATTCCTGTGACAGTTCATATGTATATTTACTTATTACAATTTGGTTCAAGTTGATTAGGATCCTCTAACTACAAATAAGCTGAGTCATATGCCTTTCAATCTCCCCCTATTTGTTTGTTAGACAATAACAAGCAAATTCCTAGAGGATACCTCAACTAATTCAACTTAACCAAATGAAAGATAAAACTTTAAATACTAAGTAAATATGAAAAAAAAAGTTCTGGTTTATATTTAACATTTGCCAGATTCAAACATGAAAGATAAATACAAGATAGATGATCCTCTAGACTGATCATATGATACAAATTCCTATCAAGATTTATCCAAGCTCTAAAGATATAACATGTAGAGCAATTCTTTTTCTTCAGTTGTCTTCCCTTCTGAATTCTCCTTCTTTTGGCTCATCTGTGACTTGAAGTTTCATGTGTAGATCAGAATCAACAAGACGTTCTCTTCTTGATGACAATCCTTGAGGTAAGACTAAAGGAATTCCAAGCTTCTTTCTCAGTTCACCTTGAAATTTCTTGTAATCTTTTATGTTCGTTTGTGCATAGGAACGGATGTGATCTACAACTATTACCTTTTCTTCAGTCAAGTATCCATGATTTCTGAGAGCATATTCAGCATATACCAAGTGCTTTGCATGATGTTCGTATAACTCATCTGTCTGAAGATTGATTGAGTGAAGTACCTCTCCCTTAAGAAATTTTACTTGTGGAGGTTCCTTAATCACTTCTGGTCCAGCTCTTTCAGCAAATTCTTTGAACTTTTCATGTAACAATACACCTAGCTCAGAAGATGTTCTTACCTTAGGTCTAAGTACCCATATCTCTGTCAGTGATCTGTCATAAAAGAACTGAATAGATACTCTGAATGTTCCAACTTTATGACAATCTACAAATATTACCAGTTCATCAGATTTGGGTTCAAATGCAGTAGTTATCCTGATGACTTCTACCTGTAAGGCCTTTATATACATTTCATGAATTGGATTTGCCAGTTTGAATTCCTCGAGAATTTGTCCAAGACGACGATCTTCATAATCAGAACTCTGAGGTGAATCAATTGCTCTTTGAGCACGTTCCCATTTGTCACCGCTCTTTAGTCTGATATATGTTTTTCTCTTCTCAACATTTATAGCATGTAGTCGTTGTAATGCTTGCTGTTCAGCTTTCTGAAGTTCTTCATTTCGTGCAATTTGCTCTAAAGATTTTTTAAGTTTTTCTTCTCTCATTTGCAAATTAGATTCCCTTTGAGCAAATAATTCTTCAGATTCTTTCTCAGCTTGTTGAGTTTCAAATTCAGATATCACTGGTCCTTCATCTTCCCAGTGACTAAGATCAGGTTCAGGAAGTTCTTCACCTTGATCAGGGAATTCAAGATCAGCAAAAACATCGAAGTTATCCGGTTCACCCGTGTAATAATAACCTGTGTTCTTGTCTTGAATTTCTTCTTCAGTTTCTTCAACTACTTTCTTCCTCTTATCTTCACCTTGGTCAGATTTACCAGATTTTCCTTCTCCTCCCTCTCTTTCTTTAGTTTTATCTTGTGACCCCTTTGATTTCTCCCCCTTAGTTGAGGAATCCTCTACAGATTTATCAGTTGCCCCAGCTTCAGGATCTTGTTCATCATCATCACCATCCTTACTTGCAAAGAATTCAATTTCTTCATTCGTAGGTTTGCGACTTTGACTTACAAGATTAAACAAATGTCTTAACCCTTTAGCCTGGTGTGCATTTTGCTTTTCGATCTGGTCCAGACGAGAATCAGTATATTCCTGATTGTGTTGTACCTCTGACTGTAGATTATCAACTTTCAAGGAAATCTCAGAAATTATCATGTCTTGAGCAACAGTAATATCTCCAGAGTCATCAAGTGCCTTTTCATGAGAGAGTTCGAGAGTTTCTATCTTCTTGGTGAAAGATGTCTTTAAGTAGTTAATGTCCTTCTTGATTACAGCAAGATGACTGTTGACAGAGGTGGATGAAGAAGATCGCTCACCCACTTGTGCTCTAAGGATTTCTGTTTCAGCCTTGCTGACTGCAAGTTCTTTCTCTAAAGCAGTTATCTTTTCTAATAATGAGAGAGTGTATGTGTCAGTGTGTGCGCTCACCTGATGTTCACTTTGAGATCCACTCACCTGAAGTGCATGTGTTTCACTCAATTTTATGGTATTCCTCACATCACTCCTCTCAGATTCCTTAGCTGCTTCCAGATTTGTACCTGCATGTAAAATCACCCTAGCCTCCTCTGGGAAGGTCAGTGGTGGTGCAATGGGAGTTCGCAAATCCCTGTCCTTAACCAAATCTACTTGAACATTTGAAATTGTTGACTGAATTGCTTCAGTAGTAGATTGATCAAGTTGCCTTCCACCTTCTCCAGTCGAAACTGCGAGTGGAAAATCCCTTGTGGGAGCCAGGAGTGTTTGTCCTAGGAGGGGAGATGATGGTTCTATTAAAGTTGGCTGAGAACCAAGATTTCCCTCTAAAGCCTGTGAAGACTCTTCTACCGTAACTATGGTAGGCACTGTCACATTTTCTACGTGCTCTCCTTGCAGTGTGTCCTGAGACTCATCTAAAGGTATGTCTTCCCCCATTGTGAGTAATAGGGGAGGTGTGCTTGACTCACTACAAGGTGCCACGGCCCTATGGCGAATTTCAATAGAATCACCCTGTTGAGAAGATGATTCTAGTAACTGTGTAACGGCCATATCAACTTCCATATCCTGTTGGGAGGATATAGACGGGCTTACAGTTGCCTCAGTTTGAGTTCTACTTTTCTTTTCTTGAGGCAGAGCTGTGGGTTCACTCATACTATCACTACTGATTCGACTTCTTTTGACTTGCAATTTCTTTCTGGAGTGAAAAGATATGAGTTTTGTTGGTTGAGTGTTTGGCTCTACGACCTTGGTTAGAGGTTGTGGTACTACAACCCCTTGGTCAGACCTACCAACCACTTGGGTTCCAGAAATAGATTGAGAAGTAGTAGTTTGAGGAACAGAAGGCAATACCTGGTCAGCTGATTCCGCAACAGTCTCTGATAAGATGGGTTGATCTGATTCAGGTTCAGGGACAGATGCAGTTTCTTGCACTGGATGTTCAACAGCAAGAGCAGCTGGCTGAGGAACAATTTGCTGAGCAGGTTCAACTTGTTGATTGCCTTGATTTTCATTATCAACAAGTATGTTTTCCACTGGTGGTTCAGGGTTTTGTTCTGGTTGTTCAGGTTCTGGTACAGGTTCAATGACAGGTAGTTGTATATAGTTTGACATGTATTGGGTGACAACTACAGGTATGTTTGTGAATTTAGGCTTGTTGCTGTACTCAGTGAACAATCTGGTAGTAAGTTTACCTGACGCCAGTGACTCTCCGTTTAGGAATTGGGCTTGGTTTTCTAGTTCCACAAGATGATTAAAAATCAATGACAAGAATCTTGGATAATAACATGATACTTTATGTCCATTATCAAAATTCTTCTTTGCATTAATAATTCTTCTAACCATCGGAACACACAGTAGTCTGCCAAAATTAATTCTTCGGTTGTGTGTAACTGCATATCCAATATGCTGCAAGAAAGATGGTAATACTCCGAAGTTCCCTTTAGTAGTATTGGCAAAGACTCTACCTAATGTGTCAAACAGATAATCCCATTCCTGAACGAAGTTCTTTTTATTCCAGACAGTTTGATTAGGACTGTCTTGATAGAATACACCATTCAAAAAATTTATCAATTGTTGATCTGATGGTAATTCTTCGAAATTATCAGTTGGAAAATTTAAGACCGTATTTATTGTATTTTCATTCACTGTGTACTGATTGTCTCCTACAGAGAAGACAAATGATCTGTTATCATTAGAAACGACAGCAGTAGTACACATGATTCGCAAAGGTTCAATTTTCAGAGGAGCATCCATTCTCAAAGCATTGTGAACCAGTGAATTTTCATTTAAAAAGCGAATCCACGATCGAAAACGTTCAACTGAACATTTTTCTGGATCAAAATAACCGATTAAATTATGTTTAATAATTTCAAATCGATCAGCCATTTTAATCAAGATTTAATTTCCTTGAAAATTTCAGATTTTACAAATTTTTAATTTAAAAATTAAATTTTCGAATTAATAATTAATTAAAAATTCGAAATAATTAAAAAGTTCTTAAAAAATTCTGAAAAATTCACACAATGATCCTTGTATACACACAAACACACGTATATTTTTAGTTTTGCAAGAATCAAACCCAGTTTTTCACAAAAACAGATCTAAAAACCGATTTTTCGAAAATAAAACTCTTCAAAACTGAACCAAAAGTCGATTTTAACCAATCAAAATGAAGATAATCAAGCAAGGAGTCCAGATATGTGGTTAAATCGTGAAGAAGATGAGTGATTTCGGTCGAAAATCGGGCAGAGGTTCGACCTTGATATGTGTGTGTATCGTATGTATTGGTTCTCTAAGACTTAACTTGAGAGAGACTTATAATGTTAATAAGACTTAACACTACTAACAGTTATATATATACTAAGTAGATGAAAAAGACTTAAACTTACAAACAGATGAATAAGACTTAAAAAATAAGTAATTAAGACTTAATTAACTTACAGGTGATTAAGACTTAATTTACACTGACTAGTGAATATGACTTAAAAATTATTAAGACATAACTAATATGTATATATATTCGAATATGACTTAAATAAAAAATATTCTACAATGACTTAATTAAAACTAAGATTAAATTAAGACTTAATATAAACAAGACTTAAAACTCCGAATAAGACTTAAATTTAAAACTAAAAAGACTTAACTAATAAGACTTAACAAATAAATAATTAAAACTTAATTAAATACAGTTGATTAAGACTTAATTTATACTGACCTGCGAATATGACTTAGATTTAAAACTCTGTAAGACTTAACCTGTTTAAGTCATACCGATTTTAAATTAAGTCATATTGACTGTTTTTCCTAATTTTAAGTCATATTAACTTTAAATAAACATTAAAAACAATATAAAATATATAATTAACTTATAAAAATAATAAAAATATTATAGAAAATTAAACAAATAATAAAAATAATTATACATACCATATGCTAACCTATTAACGAAAACAAAGCAATATTAACAGGACAAACATTACAAAACATATGATAAATTAATTAATAAAATAGAAATAAATATCTACAAATATTTTAAAAATACAGAAGTATGAAGTATTAAATAATATGAATAAACAAAGTGAAAAATAAATAAACAAACAAGAAAATCAGATGGTAAAATAATTATACAAGTGATTTCAAACAACAAATATTCACAGAATAATCACTTGCAAAATTATTAAAGATCAAATTTCAGATATTAACAGTATTAATTACTAGGACTGTTTAACATACCCAATTCACTAACAATTCTAGTGAATGAGGATTCATTAAGCGACTTAGTAAAAAAACTGCAGTTTGATCTCCAGAGCCTACAAATAGTAGTTCCACTGTACCATTCATTACATGTTCTCTTATAAAATGATACCTTATGTCAATGTGCTTTGTCCTTGAGTGCTGCACAGGATTGCTTGCGATTTCTATGGCACTTGTATTATCACATAAAATAGGAATATTTTCCAATACAATGCCATAGTCCATTAATTGATTCCTTATCCATAAGATCTGAGCACAACAGCTTCCAGCAGCTATATATTCAGCTTCGGCTGTAGAGTTGGAAACTGTTTGCTGTTTCTTACTGAACCAGGATACCAATCTTCCACCTAGGTATTGACAACTCCCAGATGTACTTTTCCTGTCTACAACACTTCCTGCATAGTCAGAATCTGTATATCCAATTAAAGTAAAACCAGTTTCATTAGGATACCAGATGCCTAAATTAGGCGTACCCTTTAGATATCTTAAGATTCTTTTGACAGCAGTGAGATGGATTTCTTTAGGGTTCGCTTGGAACCTTGCACACAAGCATGTGGCAAACATTATATCTGGTCTACTAGTAGTTAAGTAAAGCAATGAGACAATCATACCTCTATAGCCTGTGATATCTACCTTAGCAGAACTTTCACATAAACCAATTTTGACAGCTATAGTTGATGGTGTCTTTGCTGATGAGCACTCCTCCGTGTGATATTTCTTGAGGAGCTCCTTAATGTAATTAGATTGACAAATAAATATTCCATCTTGTCTCTGACTTATTTGTAATCCAAGAAAGAATTTCAGTTCTCCCATCATGCTCATTTCAAACCTACCCTGCATTAACTTAGAAAACTTCTTGCATAGAAGCTCATTAGTAGACCCAAATATAATATCGTCCACATAGACTTGGACTAGTATTATATCATTTTTATGTCTTTTAGTGAAGAGCGTTTTGTCTATGACACCTCTTATAAAACCATTTTCTAATAGAAATTCAGAAAGAGTGTCATACCATTTTCTTGGGGCTTGCTTAAGACCATAGATAGCTTTGTAAAGAAAGTAGACATAGTCCAGATGATCTTGATCTTCAAAACCAGGGGGCTGTTCTACATACACTTCTTCATCTAGCTTACCATTCAGAAAGGCACTCTTGACATCCATTTGATAAACTTTGAATCTTGAATATGATGCAAATGCCAAGAATATTCTGATGGCCTCAAGTCTTGCCACTGGAGCATAGGTCTCGTCATAATCAATGCCTTCAGCTTGAGAATAACCTTTAGCTACCAGTCTTGCTTTGTTTCTTATCACAGTGCCATCTTCATCTAGTTTGTTTCTGAATACCCATCTTGTGTCCACCACTTTTCTATCTTTAGGTCTGGGTACCAGCTTCCATACTTCTAGTTGCTTAAATTGATTGAGTTCATCTTGCATAGCAATCACCCAATCAGGATCAGATAGAGCTTCTTCTACTTTCTTAGGTTCCATGACAGACAGGAACCCAGAATAGTTACATTGATTCTGATAAGCTCTTCTTGTTTTCACACCAACATCTGGATCACCAAGAATCAGCTCAAAAGGATGAGCTCTATTCCAAACAGTTTGTCTGGGAAGAATTGATCTTGACGATTCGCCTTGATCTTCAGTATGATGTTGAGTATGACTTGTTGACCCTTCATTATCTCCCCCCGAGTTGTTGCCAGTTTGACTTGTTGATGGTTCAAGAGTATCAGTGGTGTCTTGAAAGTTATCATTGTTTTCACCAGCATCACCTTGATCATAACCACCAACATTTAGATTATTATTATCAGCAACAACGTCAGGTTGATTGTCATCATCTGAATCTGAGTCTGACATATCATCAAACTTAAGCTTTTCAGATGGATCTTCATTTTGGATATTTGGGAGTTTTGTGTCATCAAATGTAACATTGACATTTTCCAAAGTTTTCTGTTGATCAATAAGATACACCTTGTAGGCTCTTCTAGTATAACCAATAAATATTGCTTCATGTGCTTTTTCTTCAAATTTACCACCTTGATCATCTCCTTCTTTCAGCACAAAGCATTTTGTCCCAAATACATGGAAGTACTTGAGAGTTGGTTTCTTGTCATGTAGAGCTTCATATGGTGTCTTCATTAAGTCTTTATTGATAAGTGTTCGATTCTGGGTATAACATGCAGTGTTACAGCTTCAACCCAAAAGCTCAATGGAAGCCTTGATTCATTTAGCATAGTACGTGCAGCTTCAATCAAGGTTCTATTCTTTCTTTCAACTACCCCATTTTGTTGAGGAGTTCTGGGAGCCGAGTACTGTCTATTTATACCCTTTTCAGTGCAAAAGTCATTCAGAACTGCATTCTTGAACTCAGTTCCGTTGTCTGACCTTATAGCTCTTACTGGACGATTAGAATCCAGCTCAATTAACTTAATATGATCAACTACCAGTTGTGGAGTTTCATCTTTTGAGTTCAGAAACAGTACCCATGTGAATTTTGAGAAATCATCAACAATCACTAGAGCATATCTTTTTCTTGACATAGACATCACACTAACTGGACCAAACAAATCCATATGGAGAAGTTGTAATGGTTCAGTTATTGATGATATGTTAGTGCTCCTGTGAGTTGCCCTTTTTAACTTCCCTTTTTGACAAGCATCACATAGACCTTCCTGAGTAAATTCAATCGAAGGTAAACCTCTCACCAACTCTCTTTTCACTAGAGAATTCATTGTTTTGAAGTTTAGGTGAGAAAGTCTCTTGTGCCATAACCAACTTTCATCAGTGGATGCCTTTGAATAAAAACATCTAATTTCTTCTGTGCTTCTAGAGTTCATATTGGCTATGTACAAGTTTCCTTTTCTTACTCCAATCAACTGCGGCCTTTCATTTCTCTTGTGTGATATTAGACAATTCTTCTTGTTGAAATGAACTTCATAACCTTTGTCACAGAATTGACTAATACTGAGCAAATTGTGCTCAAGGCCGTTCACAAAAGAGACATCTTCAACGATAACATTTCCAGCTTCTAATCTGCCATATCCATCAGTTTTACCTTTGCTGTTATCTCCAAAGGTAACGACTGGGCCGGCCTTCTCCACCACATTTGTCAGCAGGGCTCTATCTCCGGTCATATGCCTTGAACATCCACTGTCCAAAATCCACATGACTCGTTCAACCTGTTTCAAACCCTGCAATGACAAATTGGTTAGACTTTCTTCGGAACCCAAATTTGATTGGGTCCGAAGTACTTAAAGAATTGACCTTTATCAGGTAAAGCAACACTTTTTATTTTAACAACATTTTCTTCAGGTACTGGACATTTAATCCTGTAAACAGCTTTAACTTGTTTTGGTTTCAGCTTGGGTAACCATGTCTTTACCATATCCTGAGAAGGACTTGGAGTCCTAATCTTAGAATTAGGTGAATTTACAATCCTGGATCTAGCATGTTTATTTCTGCTCATATGCTGTCTAGGAACATTCTTATTAACACATGCATGATTACCGTTAAAGTAAGCAGACATTATATTAAAAGCACAAGACATGCAATTAACAGCATCGCATTTCTTATGAGCAGTATCAATAACAGGAATAGCATGCATGGTAGATATGTTGTTGCATTTATTCATGTTGTTACTTCTACTACTAGTTTTAAAGGAACTAGTAGACTCACCAACTCTTTCTGCCTTTTTAAACACAGTCTTTCTATCTTTATCATTTTTAACAACTTGATTACTTTCTAAGACTACGCCATTAGCTAAATCCTCAATGCGCATCTCTTCCTTAATGATTAAAGATGTAGTATCCAAAGGTTCTGCTATGGATTTCTTAAAGAGTGGGTTACTAACACCCTTAAGCACTAATGGTATACCCCTATCTACAGCACTGACACGATTAGGAGTAATAATGCTTTTTCGACCAATAGCTTCATTATAGTCAAACCCAATACCTACGGTTTGATTAATCACTTGTTGGTTAAACAACTCTTTAGCCACTTTACATGAATTAGAAGTAGCACTAGCCCTTATTTCTAGCTCGGCTATTGTTTCACGTTGTTGAGCCACTATCTCTGCTAGAGACCTCTCAAGTTCTTTTAGAATTCTTATTTCTGATTTTTGTTTATCATGGCAATTTTGTACATCGTGTAATTCTGATAATTGATTACTAAGATCTGTAATTAACAAATTTAGCCTTTTAATCTCTCTATTAGCATTACCTAGTGTATCACTAAGTTGATAAATATATTGACTATCAGTACATGATACCTCAGATGAAGTACCACTGGAGTTATCAGATTTTGCCATCAGGGCAAGATTGCCATACTCTTCATCTTCAGAGTCTGTATCATCCTAACTCTTTCCAACAGCCACATAGGCTTTACCTGTCTTCTTCTTCTCAGATCCAAAGTCTTTTCTTTGGTTTTGTTTTGGCTTCTGACATTCAGTAGCGAAATGTCCAAGTTCATTACAGTTGTAGCATCTAATTTTACTTCTCTCAACTGTTCCAGTTTTGTAACCTCCTCTGTTACTTGAGGATGAAGAACCTCCTCTCTGGAACCTGTTATAGTTAGATTTGTACCTGAACTTGGGATTCTTCCTGAATCTGAAGTTGCTGAATTTCCTTACCAACAAAGCCATGGACTAATCTTCCAACTGATCTAGCTCTTCTAACGAATAGAAATCTCCTTCATCTGGACTAGCATTCGTTTGACCAACTTCAACTTCAAGCTTACCACTGTCAACATTACAAGGTTGAATAACCTTATCTTCCATTTCCTGTTTGTTCTCAACAATAAGAGCTGTAGAAGTATTAGCAACTCTTCCTTTTCCATAAATCTCCTTTTGTTGAGATTGTTCCAGTTCATAGGTTTTTAAAACACCAAAGAGTCTTTCTACAGTTATTTCACTTAGATTCCTCGACTCTCTGATAGCTGTAATTCTATGTTCTAGATGAACAGGCATTGACAGTAGAAATTTTCTGTTGATCTCTTTCTGAGTGTAGTACTTGCCATGCATCTGTAAATTGTTGACAAGTTTGTTATATCTTTCAAACACATCTTGAATACTTTCATTGTATGCTGATCGAAAGTGTTCATACTCAGATGTCAGAATTTCTAGTCGATTCTCCCTAACTTCCTCTGTTCCTTCATTCACAGTTTCAATGGTTTCCCACATTTGCTTTGCAGTCTTGCAGTTAATCACATGACTGTACATTACAGAGTCTAGAGAGTCTATTAAGATCAGTCTTAAATTAATGTCAAGTCCAGCTTCCTCTCTTTCAGCTAGTGTGTATTCAGAAGAATCTTTGTGTACATACCTTGCAGGGGAAATAACTTTTCCATCAGTAACAACTTCAGGAATTATTCCAAAAGGTATTATTGGTCCTTCTGATAAGACTTTCATGTATTTAGGATTTGCAACCTCGAGGAACATTAACATTTTGTTCTTCCACATATCATAACTATTTTTATCATATATGGGAATTTTCACAGTTCCAACTTTAGAAGACATGATGAATTTTTTAAGAGAGTTAAAAAATTCGGGGATGATTTTTAATTGAGTAAAATGGGATCTTTGATTTGTGTATCAATCAATCGGCTCTGATACCAATTGTTAGGTCCGATAAGATTGTAGAAGGGGGGGTTGAATACAATCTTTACCTTTTTATCGAAATTTGTCCTTTAAATTAAATTTGATAAAGATAAATTTATGTGCGGAATTATTTAACACAATTTTTCAAGTTGAATATAACTATATATTAACTTGATGTGGTGTTACAAAATCAGTATAACAACTTATCAAGATGTTAATAACTAATTAGAAAATTCGACATGAACTTTTCTAATTTATTTAATAATAATCAAGATAAGAACTAGGAAACTTAATTCGCTAGTAGTACAAGAATCACAAATAAACAAGTTCTATCGGATAGAATATCACAAAGATGAAGAACTTGAATTTCTGGGAATTGTTTAAGCTTTGGTGTTCTTGGTGTTCTTGAGAGAGAGAATTCTGTTCTTGGATATAATGTTTCTGCTGTGTTTTCTCCGTTATGACTTAATCTGGTCTGTTCTGTTCTTTTATATCAGTAACAGGTCTTGCTGGCTTTCTGTAGGATATTTAACTGCTCCAGCATGACTTAAACTGCTTCCAAGACTTGATTTTCCTTCATTAAGACTTACACAAACCTCCATTAAGACATAAAATGTGTCGGTAAGACTTAACAGAAGTTCGGTAAGACTTATAACAGCTGGCAGAGGTCGGTAGGACTTAAATCAGGTCGGTAAGACTTAAATCAGAAAAGCTTCTGTCGGTAAGACTTAAATTAAGTCATACCGAATTTTCCTTCTCCAAGACTTAATCTAATCTTCTTTCTTTAAGTCATATTGATCCATTTAATTAATTAACGATTAACTAATTCATATTTAATTGATACAATAATTAATTTAAATAAATAAATTAATTCTTTCAGAATTAATTCATTTAAATAAATCAACTAAATGATTTATATCAATTACAAATGAATTTAATTAAATCAATAAATAATTAATTTAATTCTTACAAACCACTGAAGGTAGTAAAGAATTACCACTGATTTGTGTTGACGTTCGATGTACTGTCTGGTTCATGAACGACTAACTTCAATGATGCTTCTTCTCTTTTGACTTTAAGTTGTGGTTTGTTTCTTCTCTCAATTCTCTTGTACTGTAACTGATCTTCAAACTATCACTCGAAAAATCTCTGTCACTGTTTAAATGAATCCATTAACTTCAATGCTGTACTGGGGCTTGATCAGATAACTGAATCGTCTTCCAGTGTATGACATCAAAACTATAGATTGACTTTTCTTCTTTCTTCTGACAGATAATACTTCTTGAGATTCCTGTGACAGTTCATATGTATATTTACTTATTACAATTTGGTTCAAGTTGATTAGGATCCTCTAACTACAAATAGGCTGAGTCATATGCCTTTCAAGAACCGAGATTACGAAAGAACAGAGAGCAATGGATAAGAATCATACCTTGGATTGAAGAAAACGGCGACGAGGAGGCTGGATTGAGTGGATGACTGTCGGGCTTCTTCTCCTTCTCTCTCCAAGGGTTTTGGTAAAGGTAAAAATGATTATAAAGGAGCAGATGTGATTAAATAATCAGGGTAATTAGGAGACAGTCGTATATATGTGGCAGAAAACGATTGGAGCAGTAAGAAATGAGATACACGCGTGAGAGGCGTGTGAACCTTGGGAACTCACACATTAACTGCAGCTTTGGTAATTGATAAGAATAATTCAAATTTTGAATTATCTCTTGAAGATATTTACTGCCAACCATTATTCTCTCCCGAATTTTTAAATTATGAAAATTCAAAGAGACGTGATAAAATGATGAGCAACAAGTCAGATTCCCTGGGAAGTTAAATGCAGATATTGAGTTGATTTCAAAATTCAAAGTTTGAAGAAGAGAATAGCAGAAGAATAGGCTCCTTAGTAGGAAGAAAGCTAATCAAGATTATACTAGCTGAAAATATTTTATGTCCTGTCTCCTACGCCGAGTTAGCTCATGTAGGCTTGGATATATGATATTGAAGCAAGGTATTACAAGAGGAACGATTTAGTATTGAACCTCTGATCAGAAAATAGAATAGGTTCCTTTCACATTTACACGATTTCAAGGAACCGGGGGGTAGTTGTTGTGCCCAAAATTACCATGGGCTAAATTTAGGCCCATTAAGCCATGGGGTTCAATCCGTACAAGCAAGAAGATAGATCCAGTACGAGCCATGAAGATCAGATATGAAGAAATGAGAATCAAACAGAGAAATGACCAAGAAACCATGAATATCAGGAGGTTCCCGAAAGCCAGGAAGCTGAGCAGATTACCAAAGGACCAGGTTCCTCCTCCCAGAAGAGTTCAAATTAGCATAGCAATAGCCACAGAGAGAGTCAAAAGCATATGAAGACATCAGAAGAGTTATCCAGCCTAACGAGTTTTGAGTTTGTTATTTGTGCAGGTACAGATACCGAGAAAGAGGTTCCTGAGTAACAGGTCCCGAGATGAGAAGGTTCCTGAGAAACAGGCTCCTGAGATATAGGTTCCTGAGCACCAGGTTCCTAAGAGCAACCGACAGAAAGTTCTAGAAGCCATCTAGAACAGATATAAACTTATTATTGGAGTGTACTTCTAGGGCGTAGTTGATCCTAGGATGCCTCTAATAGACGAGAGAATTATAGTAGGGTACGAACTCGAGTTCTACTCTATTTAGCCAACTAGTTCATGGTAAACTCTAAAGGAACCTGAGTCCAATACGAACTAGACAAACAAATACAACTGGTCCAGCAGAATCAGCTTCGCATTAGAACTACGTGAGCTTGAATCCTATGTAAGGATACGTAGGCACCATGAGGGTGAGACGAATTCAGCTCTCTAATTTTCTCTAAAGGCACCTAAGATTATTGGAAACACCCTCGAACACAAACACAACCCAAATCTTTCATTGAACAGTTGATCGTTAGCCTTTACAACTCACTGAAAACCTCACAAAAGTTGTTATGAAATCCACCCATCAACATTGTCTAATCCTAAAAATAAATAAAGCATGCGGTGTGAGCTTATTTAACAGAAGAAAGTAGAACATGCATAAATTAATAATTATATGAAATAATATAATGCTATTTAGGGTATGGTTTACAAATCATGTCATACACGTATAATAACCAGATACATATACAAGCATGTCATGCAGATACATATACAAGCATGTCATGCAATCATTTCATAGCACATAATGAGAGATTATGTATCTCTCATTATGTGCTATGAAAGATGAGGAATCATTTTGTCTGGCAGATAGTGCAACAACACATACAATTTTAAAAAAGAAAGAATATTTTTTGCATCTCTTATTAGCTAAAGCTATTGTAAATACAATATCGGGTGCATCAGATATTATTAAAGGCACCGGAAGAGCAAGTATAGTGTTACCTAATGATACACATTTATTTATTGAGAATACAATGTTTTCCACCCGATCAAAAAGAAACCTTTTGAGTTTCAAAGATATACGCCACAGTGGCAATCATATTGAGACAACAAACGAAAATGACGATGAATATTTATGTATCACGTCTTTAGTCTCTGGGAGGAAGAAAATAATAGAAAAACTCCCATCATGTAAATATGGATTATATTATACCTTTATTAATCCAGTGGAGACACACATGTTAATGAGCCAAAAATTATCATACCCAAAAAATTTTTTTATATGGCATGATCGTTTAGGCCATCCGGGTTCAACAATGATGCGAAGAATTATTGAAAATTCAAATGGACATCCTTTAAAGAACAAGATTGTTCCATAGTCCAAAGATTTTTCCTGTGTTGCTTGCTTTCAAGGAAAATTAATAACAAAGCCATCGCATGTGAAAGTTGCGATTGAGTGTCCATCCTTTTTGGAATGAATTCAAGGAGATATATGTGGACCTATTACACCATCAAGGGTACCATTTCATTACTTTATGGTACTTATAGATGCATCGACACGTTGGTCGCATGTCAGTTTATTGTGCACTCGTAATGTTGCATTCGCAAGACTCCTTGCCCAAATAATTTGATTAAGGACACAATTCCCAGATCATGCTATCAAGAAAATTCGATTGGATAATGCAGGAGAATTTACTTCTCAGTCTTTTAACGATTATTGCATGTCAATTGGGATTGATGTGGAACATCCGGTTCCGCATACGCATACCCAAAATGGTTTAACAGAATCTTTTATTAAGAGGCTATAATTGATTGCTAGGCCCTTACTTATGAAAACAAACTTACCAAATACTGCTTGGGGACATGCAATATTACATGCTGCATCACTTATTCGTTTAAGACCGACTGCTAATCATAAATATTCCCCAATGCAGCTTGTAAATGGTCAAGAACCAAATATTTCTCACTTAAGAATTTTTGGGTGTGCAGTTTATGTTCCGACATCTCCTCCCCAATGAACAAAAATGGGACCCCAAAGAAGATTAGGGGTATACGTTGGGTTTGACTATCCCTCAATTATAAAATATTTGGAGCCCATGACTGGTGATTTATTTAAGGCAAGTTTTGTCGACTCTCAGTTTGATGAGACAGTTTTTCCTGCATTAGGGGGAGATAATTCAAAATTTGAAAAAGAAAGACAAGAAATTTGTGGAATGCAGCATCTCTGTCTCATTATGATCCTTGCACAAATCAATGTGAACTTGAAGTTCAAAAGATTATCCATCTACAAGAAATTGCAAATAAATTGCCTGATTCATTTACTGATGTCAAGATAATGACGAAGTCACATATACTGGCTATCAATGTTCCTTGTAAAATAACACTTCCTAATGAAGAAAATAAAATCATGCTAGCAAATGAGTCTAAAGCACGCAAGAAGCGTGGTAGACCTATTGGATCCAAAGATAAAAATCCTAGAAAATCAAGAAAACTTTATAAACAAGCTGGTACATCAAATGACATCATTCCAAATAAAATAGAATTAATCACTGAAGAGACGTCTTCAAAGGATGATCAAACACCTGAAATTGAGGACAATGAAGAGATCTCGATAAATTATATCATTTCAGGGAAAATGTGGAATAGAAAAGAAATTGTCATGGATGAAATATTTGCATATGCAGCTGCACTTGACATTTTTGAAGAAATCGAGGATCATGAACCTAGATCGATCTATGAATGTAAAAGAAGAAATGATTGGCCAAAATGGAAAGATGCTATTGCGACAAAATTGAAATCACTTGAAAAACGTCAAGTTTTTGGACCTATTGTCCAAACACCTGCAGGTGTGAAACCCGTTGGTTATAGATGGGTATTTGTACGAAAAAGAAATGAGAAAAACGAAGTTGTGAGTTATAAGGCACGCCTTGTTGCACAAGGCTTCTCACAAAGATCGGGAATTGATTATGAAGAGACTTATTCCCCGGTAATGGATACAACAACATTCAGATTTTTACTAAGTTTATTAAATATGGAAGGGCTCCGAATGAATTTAATGGATGTTGTGACTGCCTACTTATATGGGTCACTTGATAATGACATTTACATAAAAATTCCTGATGGATTAAAAAAGCCTGAAGCATATAGTTCAAGACCCTGAGAGATATATTCAATAAAATTACGAAGATCATTGTATGGATTGAAATAATCAGGTTGAATGTGGTATAATCGCCTTAGCGAGTACCTTTTGAAAAATGGATATGTTAATAATGTAATTTGTCCATGTGTTTTTATTAAAAGGACAAAAATGGGGTTTACTATAATTGGGGTTTATGTTGATGATCTAAACATCATTGGGACCCCAAATGAGTTTAATGAAACTACTGAATATTTGAAAAGAGAATTTGAGATAAAAGACTTGGGAAAAACAAAACTATGCCTTGGTTTTCAAGTTGAACATCTCTCCAAAGGAATTTTTGTCCACCAGTCCTCGTATATTGAAAAAATCCTTAAACAATTTATTATGGATAAAGCATATCCTGTGAGTACACCTATGGTTGTTCACTCACTTGAAAAGAAAAAAGATCCATTCCGTCCAAGAGATGAGAGAGAAGAACTTCTTGGTCCTGAAGTACCATATCTTAGTGCCATTGGTGCACTAATGTACCTTGCCAATTGTACACGTCCCAATATTGCCTTTTCTGTTAATTTATTGGCAAGACATAGCTCTGCTCCAACTCGAAGACATTGGACTGGTGTGAAACAAATTTTTAGATATCTTCGAGGTATAATGGATATGGGTTTGTTTTATTCTAAAGACTCAAAAATGGAATTAGTTGGTTATGCAAATGCATGATATCGGTATGATCCCCACAAAGGTAGATCACAAACAGGTTACATATTCACATATGTTGATACCGTAATATATTGGCGGTCTACAAAGCAAACTCTTGCAGCAACTTCTTCGAATCATGCTGGATTATTGGCACTACATGGAGCTAGTCGAGAATGCGTATGGCTAAGGTCTTTGGTCCATCATATTCGAGAATCATGTGGTCTTTTAGTTAATAAAGGAAGTCCTACTATTCTATTCGAAGATAATGAAGCATGTATCACTCAGACTCGAAAAGGTTACATTAAAGGAGATTGGATGAAGCACATCAATCCAAAATTCTTCTTCACCCATGAACTTCAACAAAGAGGAGAAATTGATGTTTGTCAGATTCGCTCATGTGAAAATCCGACAAATTTGTTTACAAAAGCACTTCCTACTTCTTCATTCGAGAAATTAGTATACAAGATTGGAATGCGAAAACTTCGAAACATGTGATAGTCATGTTAAAATGAGGGAGAGATATAGTACACTCATCACTTTACTAAATGTACAACACATGTACTCTTTTTCCTTCACTAGGGTTTTTCCCACTAGGTTTTTCCTAGTAAGATTTGAACGACGCATGATGTTTATACGAGTCATCCAAGGGGAAATGTTATGTATTTATTGTATGACTCTTAGATTTATGGCTTCTCTTATCATTATGAGATGACCATTGGCTTTTTACTTTCTTGTAACTTGAGCATCTTGCCTCTATATAAAGGCGTTGTATGAAACTATTTGATATATAGAAAAATACAGTTCTTTTTATACACTTTAAATTGATATTTTTATCGACCTATATGATTTAGAACTACTAGTTGACAAACGACTATTCGGAATAATCGGAATGAATAATTCTTATTTACTTTCTTAACTCATAACCTGCTACGACGGGCCTCCTTATGTTGTAATTGATCGATTGTGCTATTTTATACGGTGTCCGTTTCAAAATATTTTTTACTAACCATTACATATCGAAGTAATGCTAGAGGCACAAAATTAGTTACAAAAAATAGTTATTAAATAAAAAATAGTTACCAAATGACATGGCATAAATCATGTGATAGTATGAAATATTTTAATTGGTGTTATTTAGGGAACTAAATTCGGTACCGTACCCTAGCATTATTCTTACCTATTACCTACGATTACGTTTATGAAGTCAATGTTTTAAATATCTGTCAACTTGATTGAGAACTCGTTTGAATACTTGAATTTGTATTCACGTTCGATTAGGGATGGGCATTTCATCCATCTCGTCCGATACCGATCGGATCCCTACCTTGTTTGGATTCGGGATTCGGGGAATTTTTTGGGTTCGGGGCGGGAAGCGGGGAATATTTTAAAAGTAATTCGGAAATCGGGTCAAGGTGATCCCTAGCCCGATCCCCGGTTTTATTTAAAAAAAATATATATCTATATATGTATATAATTAAATTATTATAAGTTAATATATTTATAAAAATTGTTAGTACTTAAAATTTTTAATTCATTTCACATATTCAAAAGATTAATATTAAAATTAAATTTAATTGTAATAATTTAATTATATCTTTTTGTACAAATAAAATTCTTCGAAATATTATTTTTAGAATAGGCCATTAAATTTAAAATATATATTATATATCATAATTTATCAAATTAATTTTATTATAAAATTTGTTAGAAAATGTATAAAATTTATTTTTTAATAAAAATATCCGATTCCCGGCGGGGATCCCCATTCGTGATGGGGATCGAGGAGCAAAATATTTCCTGTTCGGGGATCGGACGGGTTCGGGGATGGGGGTGGGGATTGCATTCCCCGACCCCGAAGAGACCCGATGCCTATACTTACTTTCGCCTTGATTTTGAGTTATTCAGTTGATAACACGATTTTATATAAATCAAAATGAATTTGGTCAGAATAGAATTTACAATTTTTTTATGAATTTCTAATCAAAAATCATGAATTTAAATTTATATATAATAAAACTTTTTTTTTGAAATAATATATAATAAAACTTATATAAATATATTATTAGTACTCTGTAATATAATTTATAAGATGAAAAATATATAAAACTATTATATAATATATACCGGGTTAATAATTTAATATATCTGATTTCTGTATGGAATATTCCAACAACTTCTCGACTGATTAATCCAAGTACTAATTACTCATCGAACCGAATATATTTATATTTTGAGTTTATTTCGATATTTTAATTGCACTTGCACTTGGCCACGTACGATATAAAATATAAATACCTAAACAAGCTGTACAATAATTTAGAGCATCTACATGATACTCTTTATTCTAGCTCTTAACTCAAAAAATGAGGAGAGAGATTAAAAATATTGCTTCAAGAGATTTTTAGTGACTCTTAAAAATACATACTAAGAGCCTCTTCTCTCTCCCCAATTCTAAGAGCCACTAGTAGCTCTTAACTTGTATTTTAATAATAAAATATTCAGGTCCATCAATTTTTGCACAATTTTTGGTTATAGTGGGGTTGATTTATGAATAAATTATAAATAAAGAGTTAATATAAAGAGCGTTATTGAAATTTGACATATAAATCAATAAAATAACTTACTAAGAATTATTTATTTATATTATTTTTAAAAATGGATGTTGGAGTCTTGGAGATGCTCTTATGATGGGATGCTCCTAAGTCCTAATACATGAATCTAAGAGAGGTCACGTATACATGCAAGTGGACACACAAAAATAGAACTTTTTTCTACTAATTTATGGAACATAATGATTAAGAAAATAGGAATCTTTTGGTAGGCTCAAAGATGAGTTAGATGAGAGGTGCATGCAAGCAGGGGCATAAGAAATAACCAACCAGAATGCGGCATATAATTGTTAAGAGATTTGGACGGAAAGCTGGTGGGCAGGCCAGCAGGGATAAAGAAGACCTCTCTCGTACATGAAGGGTCATGTCTCTAACACATATTTACGGCATACATTCTGAAAAAGATAAAAACTTAGTATTTATTATTTTTGCTTAAGGGGAGATGGAATGAGCCCTTGTATCTTAAACGATACAAAGACATTTGTTCTACACTTTCTGGTTAATAAATTTTTATTTTAAAATATTATAATAGATAAATTAATTTTTATTATTCTTAAAAATTGATTGGTCTTTTATGAATGTTCTAAAAAAATTATTTAAAAATAATTTACATGAATTATGTTGAAAAAATCCTCTCATTATATATCTAAAATTTTGATAATCTTAAAAATATCACAAACATACAAAAATAAAAATTACAATATGAACATAATATTTATGATCAAAAGTTACAAATATTCAATATAACTTAATAAGGTTTTTTTAAGCCAACATCTCTCTCATAATATACATGTTTAATAATAGTGCAAGAATTTATTTAATTTGAATATTAATTTATTTTGACACAATATAATGAAACAACGGGTGTATAAATTTTTTATCAATTTAATTTCTCGATAAACTGGTTGGGTTTGTTCAATTTAATTAGTTTGATCATAACTCATGTGTAATTTATTCATGTGCATTATTTGTTTACAAATTTCAGATATTAAGTAAAGATTTGTGTACTTTCATAATTTATTACGACTCCACAATCATTAATAATAAAGATTGCTTGAAAAGTTTAAGTTAATAACATTTTTTAAAGTCAGACACCCCTCTCATAACATACATATTCAATAATTGTGTAAGAATTTGTTTAATTAGAATAAAATTTATTTTGACACAATAACGAAACAATGGTTGTATTTTATCGATTTTATCTTTCGATAAATGACCGGGTTTGTTAAATTTAATCGATTTGACCATAACTCATGTATAATTTATTCATGTGCAAAATTTAAATAACTGTGTGTCTTGTTTGTATACAATTCCAGATATCAAGTAAATATCTTGTACGACTTTCACAATCATTCATAATAAAAATTGCTTGAGAAGTTAAGATCGTCTACCCTATAATAATCAGAAAAGAAATTATATTGATCTTGAATAGTGAATAAAAAATAACGCAATATAAGTAATTGTTAGTCGTTATTTTAACTAAAATTAAACTTGACTATATATAATTAATATTTTATGTTGAAATAATAACTATAATGTTCAAATAAAGTTTGCTAATTTTTAAACAAATTAAATAAAGTAAATTTAATATATGTTTAATAGGTGTAATTAATGACTAATTAATTTGTCATTAATAACTATTTAATGCAAAAAAAAGAATTTTAATAAAAAAAATAAAAAAAAAAAGAAAATTCAAGAAAAATACCTTGAACGTTCTGGTGGATTTCCGACCTCTAAGTATTATAATATATATAGATAGATATAGATCTGCAAAAGAAAATGAAAGAAAAAGATAAATTAGGATAATGTCAATGCAAGTCCATGTCCAAGAAGAATAGCCGAAAAATATTTTAATGGCATTTACCAAACTTCAGTGACATTTACCTTCATTTAATAAATCATTTAATAAATTAAGGTAAAATTAAATAAAAATATATATATATATATTAATGGTATTTATTATACTTAAATGGCATTTACCTTCATTTAATAAATTAAGGTAAAATTAAATAAAAAATGGTTAAAATTAAAAAATGACTATTCTTAAAATTGCAAGAAAATATTTTAAAGAAACCTGGGAACTTTGCACGAGAAAATATATATAGATGGTGCTACAACCCCTACAAGCAAACAATGGAGACATGAATCCTTTTTTTTAATGGGTTTATAAATAATAAAAAGAAAAAAAAATGTTCTGAGATTGATTTTCCGAAATTATTTGAGATTAGCTAGGCAGTTTTCTAGTATAAAATATTGATGAAAATTTTGTAAACATGTTTTACACTGCAGTGCTAGTAATATATTTGTATTCTGTTTTTTTATATAGATCGTTTGACTTTTCTGCACACATTTTTAGATATATTGACCACATAATTAAAATTATTATTTTTGAAATTTTCTTTTTTTAATAAAAATATGTAATCAAAATTTTAATTCACAAGAAAAATTAATTAAAAAAATTAATTTTAATTATACAATCAAAACATTTAAAAATACGTGTAAAAAAATCAAACGAGTTATATAAAAAAACAGAGGTAGTATTTCTATATACGACTCCTCATAAATTACCTAAAGGTGATTTAAGAAATACTAGCTTATAACCCGTGCAATGCACGGATTTCTTATATTATATTATAATTTTTATTTAATATTATAATTATGTTTTTGCATAATCATTATTTTTAATAATTTTTTAAATTTTTATTTAATATAATTTAATATACTCATGTTTAGAGATTATATTCATGTTTCATTATTATAAACAATGTATTCGATTTTTAATATATTTTATTAATAATTGAGAAATATGATGTGATATTTTCATGTATATATTAATGATTGTAAGATTTGTTGTAAATTAAAAAGGTAACGTAAAAATATTAATGATTGAAAGATATGATAAAATTAATGTTTTTAGGTGTTTATAAAAGGTAATATGTTTAACTAAAAGTAAATGTGAAAAAGGCAATCACTAATTATCATTAATTTTATTATATTAATTTGAAAAAGGCAATCGACTAATTACAATTAATTTTATTATCTTAATCGACTAATTATCATTAATTATAAGTTTTAATTGGAAAGAAAATATTAATGATGGAAAGATATGATACGATTGATGTTTTTAGTTGTTTATAAAAGGTATTATCTCGACTAATTACCATTAATTATATTATGTTATTATTTATTTTAGATGTATTTATGTTTCTTTATAATGAAGGGTATATAAGTAAATTCACTAAGTACCAAAAAACTAGTACCAAAATTTTCAATGTTTAAAATTTATATAATAGTATAGATGAATCCTAATAATAAACACTCGTACTAACTTATAAGTAAATACTAGCTTATAAATTCTGTCCAATTTTTTTTATTAGTTATAAATTTTATTTAATTTTACAATTATATTTTTATAAAATGTGGTTTGATATATTTGGGTATATATAATGATTGTAAGGTTAGTTCTAAATTAAAAAGGTAACGTGTTTTAATTCGAAAGAAAATATTAATGATTGAAAGATATGATACGATTGATATTTTTAGGTGTTTATAAATGGTAATATCTTCAACTAAAAGTAAATATGAAAAAGGGAAATTGACTAATTACCATTAATTATATTATGTTATTATTCATTTCATGTGTTTTAATAGTATGTAAATCGTATATGTTTTTCTTTATAAAGAAGGATAAATAAGTAAATTTCCGAAGTACTAAAATATAGGTACCAAAAAACAGGTACCAAATATTTAATGTTTCGACTATTATATAATAGTAATAATAGTATAGATATCGTATATATTTTTCTTTATAATGAAGTATAAATAAGTAAATTCACGAAGTACAAAAAACAGGTACCAAAACTTTTAATGTTTCGACTATAATATAATAGTAATATGATATTTTAGGTATTTATAAAAAGTAATATCATCAATTAAAAGTAAACATTTTTTAATTAAAAAAGGCAATCGGCTAATTATCATTAATTATATTATTTTATTATTTTTTTTAATAATCGAATGACCGTGCCGAAATATGTTACGATATTTTCGGGTTTATATACTGATTGTAAGATTAGTTTTAAATTAAAAATGTAACGTGTTTTAATTATAAAGGAAATATTAATGAAAGGAAGATATGATACGATTGATAGTTTTAGGTGTTTATAAAAGGTAATACCTTCAACTAAAAGTAAATTTGAAAAAGGCAATTGACTAATAACCATTAATTATATAATGGTATTATTTATTTTAGGTGAAAACAGGTACCAAAACATTTAATGTTTCGGCTATTATATAATAGTATATTATTTTATTATTTATTTTAATAATTATGATGACTGTGCTGATATGGGCTAAAAGTAAGCCTTAAAGACACCTTTAATGTGGTATTAATTATACCCGGAATAGTCCAAACGTGGGGCCCACCAGTTGGGCCCAAACCCTATTTATAATATTAATTTCGTAATTAATATTAAGGGTAATAAACAGCTCAGCAAATAAGAGTTGGATAAGGATAATATCTCCTTCAGACTTATCCTATAAGGCATCCAATTCTATATGGAAACTGATTCCTATAAGGAATAGATCTAGAACTTTCCTCAAGGAGATGACTTATCTATTAAGTCTCCAACTCCTACCTTAATTCTAAGGCTTCTCAGCCTATATAAAGGGTCAGACCCCTCACCTCAGAACTACGTTTTTTGGCTTGATCTTTGATATTCATCAAAGTACGTAGGCATCTTGTGAAGGCAGAATCAGCCACGAGCACAAGAGCAGCCATTAAAGCACGAAGCTCACACACCCTTACATTAAATACATAAACCCTAGCCGAAAAACTAGTAGCCTAGTTTTTATTCCACAACATTTGGCGCCGTCTGTGGGAAGACAACATCAACCATGGTTCAAACACGAAGGACAACGTCAACCGAGGCCGTGCCCGTTAACTCTGCTCAACCAGCCACTTCAGATTCGCTCATCGTCACTGAGGAAGGACAAATACTCCCATCAACAGGGACGGTCGTTCAACCTCTGCCCACTCAACCCCCAGGGACGACTCCCCATGTAGAGGGGACTCACTCAGTGATCGTCCATCAAGGCCAAGAAACCAACCCTCTCCAGATGGTGGTTTCTCCTCTTGGTAACGTTGATCGCACGGGGGTACAGATCCACACTACGGATCTCCCTTTGAACACCAACCCTATGTATGGACTGCCTAACTATCCCCCTCGACGAAGGGAACCTGGACCGAGCGGACACGCCTTACAGATCCGGGATCGAGAATATGATGACTACTCGGGTCCCTATACTGATGATTCATCATCATCTGAGGATGATGATCGAGATGAAGCCCCGAGGAGGCGACGTGCTAGCAAGGAACCCCTAAGAAGAACACGGAAAATCCATGATGGGCCTCCACAAACGATTGAGGAGAGGATTAAGGCTCACGAGGCTGAGATCCAAAGGTTGAAGGATGATATAGCAAGGGAACAGGCAAGACAGAGTCTGATTCGACCCCCTCCAATCTCAGGAAGGATTCCCGTTATAGATTTGGAGAGGTCTTCAAGAAGACAGAAGAGGGCTGATGTCCCAACAAGAGAAGCTATGAGGGTGGAAACCCCCAGGAGTAACCCCAAAGATCTGGTGCCACTTGGGGACCCTGACGATCCCACACCTCCGTTTACTGAGGAGGTGATGAATGCCCACATCTCAAGGAAGTTTAAGATGCCAACTATTAAGGCCTATGATGGAACGGGCGATCCCGCAAATCATGTCAGAACTTTCTCGAACGCACTGCTGCTGCAGCCTGCTAGTGATGCCTTAAAGTGTAGGGCGTTCCCTCAAACTCTGTCAGGCATGGCTCAAAGATGGTATAGCCGTCTACCTGCAAACTCGATTGGCTCTTTTAAGGAGCTAAGCGCTGCTTTCATCAGCCAATTCATCAGTGGGAGAATTCATGAGAAAAGTTCTGCATCCCTTATGTATGTGGTGCAGGGGAAGAATGAGAACTTAAGGGATTATCTCAAGCGATTCACCAAGGAGACGCTGAATATCACCGATCTGGAAAATAAGGTGGCCATGGTAGCCCTGGAACACGGAACCACTGACCTCTTCTTCAAAAGGTCTTTGGCAAAACATCCTCCTGAGAACATGGCCGAACTCCAAAGAAGAGCCGATAAATATATCAAGGCTGAGGACAGCATTAAGAAGGAAACCACAGTAGGTAATGGCAAGGGCTCTAATGATTCAAAGAAAAGAAAGTCAGAACAAGAGTACGACGCTAGGGACAAGTATCCCCGGACTGGCAAGGACTCTGATTCATCACCTAAGAAGGGTTTTGGGTCAAGGTTTTCTGATTACACAAGGTTGAACGCTCCTAGGAGCCAAATTTTGTTGGACATTGAGAAGGATAAGGACTTTCGCTGGCCTAAACCGCTCAGGGGTGATCCCGAAAAGAGAAACAAAGATCTGTATTGTAGATTCCATAAGGATGTGGGGCATGACACAGATGACTGCAGACAGTTGAAGGATGAAATTGAGTTTTTAATCCGGAAGGGAAAGTTAAACAAGTTCACTAAGGGTGAAGACCGTGGAACCCAGAAAAGGGATTATGATAGAAGAGACAATGATAGGAGGGATAACGATCGCAATCATAACCCGCAGCCTCGAGGGCCAGTAATCAATATGATTTGGGGAGGACCAACAGCGGCCGGCACTACCCGAAACTCTCGAAAGGCTTATGCCAGGGAAGTGATGCACATCACAGGAGAAGCCCCGAAGCGTGCTAAGACTGAGGCAGTGATTGGTTTTGATGATTCAGATCTTGAAGGGGTGAAATTCCCCCATGACGACCCGTTGGTCATAACTCCAGTAATTGGAAACTCGGAAGTGAAGCGAGTCCTGATAGACAATGGAGCTTCCGTCGATATCTTGTTTCATGATGCTTTTATGAGGATGGGGTATACTGACTCTCAACTAACCCCGACTAACATGCCAATCTACGGATTTAATGGAGTTGAGTCCAAGGTTGAAGGGACCATTCATCTGCCTATGACAATAGGGCAAGAACCTAAGGAGGCCACCCAGATGCTAAACTTTCTAGTAATTAAGGCTGCCTCAACGTACAATGCAATCTTAGGGAGGACCGGACTTCATGCATTCAAGGCTGTTGCCTCTACTTATCACATGAAGGTCAAATTTCCAACCAGGAATGGTGTTGGGGAACAAAAAGGAGATCAGAAAATGGCCAGGAGTTGCTATGTGGCTGCTTTGAGAGCTGACGGAACCGGGGGGCAGGTACTCCCGATTGAAGACATGGATGTCCGTGATGATGATGAACACCGGGGAAAGCCAGCGGAGGACTTAATACCTATCCCTCTGGAGCTAGGCGACCCTGAGAAGGTGACTTATATTGGAGCCTCTTTGAAAGAACC
Source organism: Saposhnikovia divaricata (assembly GCA_036435485.1). Classification (NCBI taxonomy): domain Eukaryota; kingdom Viridiplantae; phylum Streptophyta; class Magnoliopsida; order Apiales; family Apiaceae; genus Saposhnikovia; species Saposhnikovia divaricata. Next base: position 78,386,555 of record CM071600.1, on the reverse strand, counting down.
CCTGAAGGGCAAATTAATAGAGTTCTTACAAAGGAATAGTGACGTTTTTGCTTGGACAGCAGCTGACATGCCAGGGATTGATCCTCAACTTATAACTCATAGATTGAATGTTGACCCTAATCGGAAGATAGTACAGCAGAAGAAGAGAAATTTTGCTCCGGAAAGGCAAGAGGCCATTAAGCAAGAAGTGGATAAGCTCTTGGAGGCTGGTTTTATTGAGGAAATTCAGTTTCCCGAATGGTTAGCAAACCCAGTGATGGTCAAGAAAGCGAATGGGAAGTGGAGGATGTGTATAGACTTCACTGACCTGAATGATGCATGCCCAAAGGATTGTTTCCCTCTGCCAAGGATAGATATGTTGATAGATGCCACAGCTGGACATGAGATGCTGAGCTTCATGGATGGATTCAGCGGCTATAATCAGATTAAGATGCACAAGGATGACATCCCTAAGGTATCTTTCATAACCGACTTTGGTGTTTTCTGCTATCTTGTTATGGCGTTTGGCTTAAAGAATGCGGGAGCTACTTACCAACGGTTGGTGAATAAGATATTTGCCCATCTGATTGGAAAAACCATGGAGGTTTACGTCGATGATATGCTGGTTAAAAGCTTGGTCAAAGCAGACCATATCAAGCACCTCAGAGAAGCATTTGAAGTGCTGAGGCACCACAAGATGATGTTGAATCCAGCCAAATGTGCCTTTGGTGTTGGATCAGGCGAAATACCTAAGAGTGGTGAAGGCTGTTATGTCTCAGTTTGAGGAGTGTCATGTTGAGCACATCCCGAGAGAAGAAAACGTTAAGGCCGATGCCCTGTCTAAGTTTGCTTCTTCTGAAATAGAAAATTATGCTGGGAGTGTCTACTTTCAGGTCCTGAAGGCCCCAACCATTAATGCAAAGTTAGTGGCACCGATTGATATAGGAGGCTCTTGGATAGATCCTATCAAGGCACACCTGGAGACCGGTTGGCTCCCAGACAATGCCATGGAGGCACGAAAACTCTCAGTAAGAGCGTTGAGATATACTTTGATTGAGGGTATTCTGTACAAAAGGTCGTTTGTCATCCCGTACTTGAAGTGTCTAAGGCCTTTAGAGGCAAGGGAAGCATTAGAGGAAGTTCATGAAGGGATCTGTGGGCAACATTTGGGGGGTAGAGCCCTAGCTCACAAGATAATTCGTTTAGGGTTTTATTGGCCGGAGATGTTGGCTGATGCACAAAACTATGTCAAGAGATGTGAGAGATGCCAGAAGCATGCCCCAATTGTGAGGCAACCGCCTGAGATGTTGACCTCTATCAACTCTCCCATTCCATTTGCAATGTGGGGGATGGACATACTTGGACCCTTTCCCATGGCTTCAGCACAGAGGAAATTCCTGATAGTGGCCATTGATTACTTCACTAAGTGGATTGAGGCTAAACCCCTGGCCAAGATAACCACCAAGCAAGTTTCCCAGTTCTTCTGGGAGAATATCATTTGCAGATATGGAATCCCACGAATCCTTGTGACAGACAATGGGACACAGTTCAATAATGAGGAGTTTAAGAAGTATTGTGAAGAGAATGCGATTGAGCTCCGCTTTACCTCAGTGGCACATCCACAAGCCAATGGGCAAGCTGAGGTAGCTAATCGAATTATCCTTGATGGACTGAAGAAGAGGGTCGAGCGCTCTAGGAACACTTGGGTAGATGAACTGCTGCCCATACTTTGGGCGTATCGTACCACTTGTAAGGTAACAACTGGAGCAACCCCATTTTTGCTGGCTTATGGAGCCGAGGCTGTTGTGCCCTTGGAGATCATGCAGGCATCACCTCGAATCGAGGCATATGAGCCAGAAACTAATGAAGAAGGGATGAGACTGGCCCTGGATTTAATTGACGAGGTTAGAGATGAAGCTAATTCTAGGAATGCTGAGTATCAGAAGAGAGCCTCTTTTCATTACAACCAGAGAGTTAAAGAAAGATTTTTTCGACAAGGCGGCATGGTCCTAAGGAAGATTGAAGCCTCAGGAGTTGGCCAAAAAGGAAAGTTAGCACCAAACTGGGAAGGACCGTATCTGGTCAGGAAGGTGTTAGGACGAGGATCTTACAAGTTAGAAACCTTGGATGGGGTTGAGGTGCCCCGGACTTGGCATGCTGTGAACCTCAAAGTTTATTATGTTTGAGGTCTTTTGATAAAGGCTTGAACTTTTATCTATTTATTAGTAATAAGGTTCGAATGAAACCATTATAGAGCATGTTGCTCCCAGTAGTTGATAGAGTATCTATGTAAGGGTTGAACCCATTTTATTAATGTCCTTTGACAGCATAATGGAATTTATTCTGTTTTCTCTATTGGTTATCCTTCCTTGCTAAAACAAACGAAAGACGAATGTTGGACCGACTTATAAGTTTAGTACCAGCCAGGAGGCCAAGTACTCAAAAGCAAAAGCAAAAGCAAGAAAAATGGACGGAAATAAACTGCATAAATAGTTAAGTTAAAAATTACAAAGGCCCGAAGGCTATTAAGTCAAATGGTTGAAACCCAGAGTTCAGAAAGGCAAAAGATAAATAAATAAAGCCTAAGGGGCCTTAGGGGCCTCCTTAGCAGGAGAAGCATCCTCAGAGCTAGTCTCAGTAGTAGACCCCTCGTCGGCAGAGATAGCAGCACCAGGCTGAGCTAGAGTAGGCTCGGGATCCAAAGTTGAAGTAGTGGCAGTAGCATGCTCCTTAACCAAAGTGTCATCCTCCCCAAACAGCTCTTCACTGGAACCAGGCCCCTGTGTCAAGGCATTGGGAAGGTGAGGGCTAGGAAAAGTAGAAGGCAAGAATAACCCTGGATGCTGCCTTAGAACTGCTTCAAGGGCTTTGGTCCACCCATCAGAAAACTGACTAGGAAAGAGCATCTCATCATGCTGATCCATGAGAGTCTTGTACTCATCTGAATCCAGATATTCATCAATATGCTTCTCCTTGTCATCTCTCAGGGCAACCAGCTCCGCATGCATCCCTACCATCTCTTCATCTTTCTTCTTTATTTGCTCTTCCAGACGGTTAATATGGAGAGTCTTCTTCTGAGACTCAGACTCAAAAGCTTTAGACTTCTCTTTCCAAGCTTTGGCTTTATGAACCAAGCTTTGGAAATGGACGTTAGCCTGCATGAAAGGTTAGCATTGAAATCAAGTAGTGAACTTAAAAGCCGTTAAGGTATTGAAAGATAAAAGTTTGAGACTTACCACAGCGAGAGCCTGAGCACCGAGTGCCTCTGACTCCCCAATACCTCCACCAAGGACCATGTCCTTATAATCAGGGGTGGTAATTGAGTTTAAAGACCAATCCATGGAGTGCTTCGTAGAGCCCACCACAGAATCCTGCTTCCTGAAGCCCCAGGGAGGCCTGAAAACCGTTGACTGGACGTTAACCTGGGAGCTCCCCTCCAGTCCAGCTATGTCACCATATCTCAACTCTCCTTTATGGACCTTGTGGGGGCGCAGAAAAGGAGGCTCCGTGTTTTTCCCTCGAGGGTCAGCAACCCTCTTAGCCCGAACCATCCTGGCTGTCTCTTCATCAGGAGAGGGTGCAGCCTCCACAATCAATTTCGCAACTGCAAGAACGACCAAAAAGAGAGTTGGAATAAATTCAGTAATAAAAAGTAAATGGCAAAGACCAGTAAGAAAATTACCCCGCTCGGAAACTCTGGAAAGGCCTACTCCCCTTAGAGATTCCTCATTTAAAAGACTCAGGCAGGTAATAGAACTACCGTCTACCTCGGTCAAAGTATTATAAGCGGCCTGTTCCTCGGTACTAAGGACGATTCCCTTAGCACTTCCATCTGAGACTCTCGAGAATGTCTGCCTAAAGAGAGTGCCCCAATCACCTCCATCCCATTCTAAGTATGCGAACTCATTTTTCCAGCCCGCATTATTATCAGGAATTGACTTGCCATTAAAAATTGGGGGAACTCTAGGACGGAGCTTAACATATACCCAGCCAGGGTTCGTGGCAGGACTATTGTAAAATTGAAAAAGTTTGCGAAAAAGCGCAACTGATAAAGGGAGTTGTTGTCGAAGACACAAAACCATAAAACATAATATAATTCTCCACGCGTTTGGCGGGAGTTGACATGGACTAATTTGAACATCAGCTAAGAGTCTAGGAATGAATTCATGAAATGGAAAACGAAGGCCAGCCACTAGACTCTCCCTATAAACACACAAAGAATTGGGTTTCCAGTGACAAGGTCTGTCACCTGGCTCGGCTGGGACAAGTTTATAAGGTGATTTAATTTTGAAAAGCTTGTTATATCTAGTGATTTCATCAACATCATGATAAGAGCTACAGCAGTCATATGCATCTAATTCTGACAAAGAGGGGTAATCATCTCCACGTTGATTTAACATATCTACTAGAGATGTGTAAGAAGAGCGAATGGTGATTGTACCTTTGGAGGAGGCAGAATTCATCTTTGCAAGGCGAGACTTAGCTTTGTCTTCCATTGGTGCTCTTGAAAAAAGATTCGAAGCTCTTGAAAAACCCAGAAAGTTTGAAGATTTGAAGAAAATCTTCAAAGAAAACCCAGAAACTATGAAGGAGTGAAGGTATCTTCAAGAAAGAAACCCAGAAACCACCGTGAAGGGGAGGAGCTCGAAGAAAACTTTCGCCGGAAATCGCCTTGAAATAGAGATAACTACAGAGAGAATTTCTAGTGAAGTGTTTGAGTAGAAGTGAGAATGAGAAAGTGAACTCTCCACTCTCACTCTTATATACAACCTTTTAGCCGGTTAAAATTCCTCCAAACGGTCAAAAAACCTACAGTAACAGGTCAGAAAAGCCCATGAAACCGGCCCAAATTAAGGCCGAATTCTAGGACATTATTAGGAAAATACCTTTGAAAAATATCTTAGATATTTTAAAGAAAATTATAGATATTTTTGAAAAATATCATAGACAACAAAACCTGGATTTGGTTTCAAATAGCCCGGACGGGCCCAATAATGACTATAAGGTTAAGCCCATTTTGAAAAGAAAGGTATCAGGCCCCATAAGAATAGGCCCAAAGCCAAAGTGGCCCCAAAGCGTTGGAAACGCCCTTATTTCGACCAGAATCCTGGTCGAAACGACCAAGAATCCTGGTCGAAAAACTCTTCGACCAAAGCGTTGGAAACGCCCTTATTTCGACCAGAATCCTGGTCGAAACGACCAAGAATCCTGGTCGAAAAACTCTTCGACCAAAGCGTTGGAAACGCCCTTATTTCGACCAGAATCCTGGTCGAAACGACCAAGAATCCTGGTCAAAAAACTCTTCGACCAAAGCGTTGGAAACGCCCTTATTTCGACCAGAATCCTGGTCGAAACGACCAGGAATCCTGGTCGAAAATCTCTTCGATCAAGAATAAAAAGAAGGCCTTGTTTCGACCAGAATCCTGGTCGAATTCCTGGTCGAATTTCTGATCGAAAAAACTCAGTCCTGGTCGAAATTTGCTATAAAAATTGATTTTTTGACAGCAAATCTTCACAGACATGGAATTTTGATACCTGTGGGTACCATAATAGGATAAAAATGGAAATACGAGGAATTTCATAGATAATTCCGTGAAGAAAAAGACTCTGTAACTAAAGTTATGGAAATTGCTTAGCCTCGAATAAGGCATATCGTCGTAAACGTGTCGGTCGCTCCACACTTTGCATCAAGACGACATTCGTGAAACACTAGTGTACAAAGCCCTGACCCAAGTCTCACGAAAGGCAGATAAAACTTCAAGGAAAACCTGATCAGTTTTCCTAGAAGTTGGGGGGCAAATGATATGGGCTAAAAGTAAGCCTTAAAGACACCTTTAATGTGGTATTAATTATACCCGGAATAGTCCAAACGTGGGGCCCACCAGTTGGGCCCAAACCCTATTTATAATATTAATTTCGTAATTAATATTAAGGGTAATAAACAGCTCAGCAAATAAGAGTTGGATAAGGATAATATCTCCTTCAGACTTATCCTATAAGGCATCCAATTCTATATGGAAACTGATTCCTATAAGGAATAGATCTAGAACTTTCCTCAAGGAGGTGACTTATCTATTAAGTCTCCAACTCCTACCTTAATTCTAAGGCTTCTCAGCCTATATAAAGGGTCAGACCCCTCACCTCAGAACTACGTTTTTTGGCTTGATCTTTGATATTCATCAAAGTACGTAGGCATCTTGTGAAGGCAGAATCAGCCACAAGCACAAGAGCAGCCATTAAAGCACGAAGCTCACACACCCTTACATTAAATACATAAACCCTAGCCGCAATACTAGTAGCCTAGTTTTTATTCCACAACATGTGCCGAAATATGGTATGATATTTTCGGGTATATATGATGATTGTAAGATTAGTTTTAAATTAAAAAGGTAACGTATTTTAATTCGAAAGAAAATATTAATGATTGAAAAATATAATATGATTGATGTTTTTAGGTGTTTATAAAAGGTAATATTTTTAACTAAAAGTAAATCTGAAAAAGACAATTGATTAATTACCATTAATTATATTATGTTATTATTTATTTTAGGTATTTTAATAGTATAGATATCGTATATATTTTATTTATAATGAAGGATAAATATATAAATTCACGAAGTACCAAAAAACAGGTACCAAAACTTTTAATGTTTCGACTATTATATAATAGTAATATGATATTTTAGGTATTTAAAAAAAGTAATATCATCAATTGAAAATAAACATTTTTTTAATTAAATAGACAATATGCTAATTATCATTAATTATATTATTATATTATTTATTTTAATAATTAGGATGACCGTGCCCAAATATGATATGATATTTTCGGGTATATATACTGATTGTAAGATTAGTTTTAAATTAAAAAGGTAACGTGTTTTAATTGGAAAGAAAATATTATAATTGGAAGATATGTAAGATTGATATTTTTAGGTGTTTACAAAAAGGTAATCTATTCAACTAAAAGTAAATGTGAAAAAGGCAATTGACTAATTACCATTAATTATATTATGTTATGGTGAAAACAGGTACCAAAACTTTAAATGTTTCGGCTATTATATAATTGTATATTATTTTATTATTTATTTTAATAAATAGGATAACCGTGCCCAAATATGGTATGATATTTTCGGGTATATATAATGATTGTAAGATTAGTTTTAAATTAAAAAGGATTGATGGTTTTAGGTGTTTTTAAAAAGTAATATCTTTAAGTAAAAGTAATTGTGAAAAAAGCAAGTGACTAATTATCATTAATTATATTATGTTATTATTTATTTTAGGTGTTTTAATAGTATAGATATCGTATACATTTTTTTTTATAATGAAGGGTAAATAATTAAATTCATGAAGTACCGAAAAATAGGTACCAAAACTTTTAATGTTTCGGCTATTATATAACAGTATATAGATATTATTCCTTCTCATAAGATTTAACGATTCTTATTAACTTAATTACTAAAAGTTTAACAGTCATTATTCGTTGCATAGTAGAATCGTTGAACCAAAATACAAACAATTATACTAATGATCAATCATTATAAACGTATGGGTTTTATTCATATTTTATTAATGATTGAAATATATGATGTGATATTATTGGATATTTATTAATAATTGAAAGATTATGTTTCAAATTAAAAGGTAATGTGTGTAAATTAGGAAAAAATATATTAATGATTGGCAGATATGATACAATATGTGTTTTCAGGTATTTATAAAAGGTAATATCTTTAATTAAAAATTAATATGTTTTAATTAGAAAAGATAATCGATTAATTATCATTAATTATTTTTTTTATTATTTATTATTAAAAATAAAAAATCGAAAACCATCTAAAATTATTTCTACTTTAATATAATAATATAGGTAACAAAGTAATTATATGATTTTCCTCTACGTGATATGAGCTGATGAAGTTTTGGTATTTCCATTGAAAACAAGAATCTAATTATAAATTACGGAGTAAAAATTATGTATTTTAGTTCGTATAAGTTGTATATATGAAATTTCAAACACGTTATAAATATCATTGTTGGTGCAATAAAAATTAGGGTTGCGGTTGTAATTAGGGTTTATATGTATTTAATATTAGATTTAAGAGTTTCGATTTTTTATGATCGTGCTTGTGTTTTGTGACTCAATTTATATCTTCACAAGATGTCTACGTATTTCAAAAGTTAAAAATTAAGCCAAAAACGTAATTCTGAAAATAAGGGATCAGACCCATTATATAGGCGTTAGGAGCCTTAGATTTAAAGTAAGGTTAGGAGACCAAGTCTCCTCCTAGATCGATGATTCCAGATATTTCTGTCAAGGATTCGGATTCCATCTTGGACTTGGTTACTCAAATCGTGTTAGACAAGGAGCAGGTAGGGATGGGCGTCGGGTCACTTCGGGGTCGGGGAGTGCAATCCTCGTCCCCGATTCCCGAATGCATACCCGCTCCAATTCCCGAACGGGGAATATTTTGCTCCCCGATCCCTGTCCCGAACAGGGATCCTGCGGGAAATCAGGGATTTTTAATATTTTTTAAAAAAATAAAATTTATACATTTTTCAATAAATTTTTTAATAATATTTATTTGTTAAATCATTATATATAATATATATTTCAATTTGTCTCTCTGAGGTGTTCAATATGATCTCCCTTACTGAAACTCTTGACTAGAATGTCATCAACGTAGACTTCCATTGTCTTTCCAATGAGATGGGCGAATAACTTTTTCATCAATCGTTAATTGCAGCTGCATTCTTTAATCCGAAATCCATAACAAGGTAACAGTAAAGACAAAAGTTAGTGGACAGTGATGAACGATACCCTTGGGAAATCATCCTTGTTGAAAGGCAGAGTGTGTAAACTTGTAATACTATAACTAATGTAACTCAACTAAAGGAAAAGATACTTAACTAGAAGACAATCAAGAACAAGAAGTCACAAAGAAATCAACACTAAATGAAGACAAGGTAATTGATACAATTCAACATGTTAACTATGATCAAGCCAATAAGAAATCATTGAGAGAAGTTCAAGTCAAAGTTGTTCATGCCTCAGTGATTTGAAAAGCCAAGAATCAAGATCATAACTATCAGTATCAATAAGACCAATTGATTTCAAGTGAACAAGAAGGAAAGCAAATATTGGAAAGCCACATTACTAATTGAATATGGTAATTTATTCAAGAAGCAAAAACACTATCAAGACTAGTAACTTATGAACTAGACCAGTGCATCAAGTATCAGGACATTGATAGCAAGTTTATGTCAGTAATAAAGATCCATGTTCAAGAGCTTGGTGAAGAATAAAGAAGACATGAAGATATCACAAGTTCAAGATGTGCATTGAAGTTGCAAGTTGAAGACCAGAATATTTTCTAAGTACTAAATATTCTAGATGACCAAGTAGAATATTTCTAAGTAGAAGTTCTACTTAGAAATTCGAGATGGCTAAGTAGAAATTCTCAAGTAGAAGTTCTACTTAGAGTGCAGTTTCAACATGACACATGGCCTCTTCTGATTGGCAGATTTCCAAGCTTTCAAGACAAGACAAGATTTATATGGACATCATTAGGCCACGTATATCTTAGTCTTTGAAGACTACAGGACATAGATTACATGTAGTATAAATAGAAGTACTTGTGTAATGTTTTAAGAGAGCAATTCTTGAGAGAAACACATGTAAAAGAGAGAGAGTGTATTCACAGAGCTTAGTATCATTCACTACTCTCTGAACTTCTGTTATACTTTGTAATGAATGTTGTAGCAACCACTTCAAGTTATATATAAGACATATATTCCTTGAATCTGTGTGTTCATTTATTGCATCGTATTTATTGCTTATCAAATTCGAAAAGTTGTATTCACCCCCCCCCCCTCTACAACACATTTGGACCTAACAATTGGTATCAAAGCTATATGTTTAACACACAAAACATAGATCCTTGTGTTTGGTAGAAGAATCGTGAGTTTTCATTTTTTAGATCTACTTTTCTAAAATTCTAGAAAAGTGAGCTTTAATTCGTTTGTAGTGAAAACTCATCCGAAAAAAAAATTATTTAAATACTCCAGGTGTTATTATTTAGCTTGGGTGTATTTTAATTAATTTTTGTGAATTAATCTGGGTACTTTGATATTTGGTGTTCTTGAGTGTTCATCATTTGTTCTTATTAAAGAAGACAACCCAACAACTTTTTGATTTCCTTCTCAAAAAGATAAAAAGTAAAAAAAAGAGTGCTTTTGGACTTTTGATGTGCGTTATTCACGGCAGAAAGCATAGCAGAACATACTCAGTACCTAGCACGTGGGTTAGGTAATTTAGGTGAGTAAAGCCTCAAAAGTCAAAAAGGTGTTAAAGAGATAATATTGTTTATTCAATATTAAAGTGATCTGCAGCAAAGTTATTCCAAGGACAAAAGTTCTACATAGAGTTTCTACTTGAGATTTTCTACATAGAAATTCGACTTGGATAATTTCTACTTGGTGAAGTTCGACTTGAACAAAAAATTTCTACTTAGAGAAATTTCGACGTAGGCAGAAGTTCTACATATATACTCTACATAGCCGAGTCTTGGGTACTTAGAAACTTTTGGTGACCAGAATTGAAATGGCTCCTAAAAATACATTCAAGATCCCAATGTTCAACCGAGATCACTATGAAGAATGAGTTTTCAGAATGAGACTCTACTTAGAGACAGTTAACCCTGAATATCTGGAAGTCCTTGACAAGGGTAAATTTGTTCCAATGGTGATTATTCCTGAGCATACGGAAGGAAAGGAGGTTATACCACCTCGGTCTGAGCCTAAAAAGGCATCGGAGTTTTCAGATGCTGACAAGGAGCAAATAGCTTATGATACTTCCGTACGACAAACCTTGATGGAATCCCTTGATCATGAAATGTTCAACATAGTCAAAGGTCTGAATACAACAAAGAAGATTTGGGACAAGATAGAAGTTGTCATGGAAGGATCTGCAGAGGTTAGAAGCAACAAGACACTCATACTCAAGATGGAGTATGACACCTTCAGAATAAGAAAAGGAGAAGGCATAACAGACGTCTATCTAAGATTCAGTCAGTTGGTATTGGATTTGAATCTGAGAGGTGTAACTCTCCCCATGGTTGAGACCAATACGAGATATCTGAGGAACCAGCCAAAGAGCATTGAACATAGGGTCTACGCGGTAAGAGAAACCAGAGATTTGCATACAACTTCTCTGGAAGAATATTATGAAATACTAAAGACCTATGAGCTGGAGACACTTCAAGATCAATCATGGGACAATGATTCAAAAGGAAAAGAAACTGCATCAGGATTAGTTGCTGATGAGGAAGAGTCTAAGAAGGCAATAGTTGCAGAAAAGTCTAAATCATCACCTGCACCACATCAAGTTAATAATGATGACAAGTGCACATGTAACAGTGATGATGACTACTTCACCCAAGAGGAGCTGGACAACATGGAGGATAGTGTCGTGGCATACATGGCAAGGAAGTTCAGCAACATGAGATTCAGAAAGAGCAACCGACCTCAGAGAAATTCTTCATCTTACTATCGGGTTGCTAGTGGTGGTGGTAGTTCGTCAGGCTACAAAGGTAAAGGAAAGAGTACCAGCTAAAAATCTCCTTTGGATTTCAAAATGAAGTTCAAATGCTATAACTGTGGTGAAGCTGGACATTTTTCTACGGACTGCAAAAAGCCTAAACAGACTTATCCAAAAGAGACATATGAAGCCCTCAAAAGCAAGTATGAATCGCTGGTGAAGGAAAGACATGGAAAAAGATCTTTATTAGTAACAGAAGGAAGAGCTTGGGATGATTCAGATGAGGAAGATGTTACTCATGTTGCAAACTTTGCCCTCATGGCTGAGACATCAGAGGAACCAGAGGTACCAGTTCTAACCCTTAAAGTAGAAATGTCCATTGATGAGTATAAGGAACAGAACGGGGCTCTTAGTGAAGAGATCTATATGTTGTGCAAAAGCCTAGACACTTCTCAAAAGGAACAGAAAACACTTGTCGCCAAAAGCAGAATGCTTGAGGCAAAAGTGGAAGAGTTAGAGGCTGCTTGCACTGTAGATACTTCCCTAAGAGACTTTATTAAATCTTTGGAACACAAGCTCATCCTTAAGGAAGAAATAGAAGCATGTCTTAGGAACGACCTAGCTGAGTTAGAAACTAAATGCGAAGCTTACAAACTAGCTGCTAGTAAAGTGTATGTAGATAACGGCACATTTAAGAAGATAACTGGAATAGGTATAGGACTTGACTATTCTAACTTACCTAAGAAAGAAGGAAAGAGACCTATCGACACTAGTTCCAGTGACCTTAAAAAGGAAATTCCTAGCCCTCTTAAATCAGCTGTCAAACCTATCTTCAAACACCTTGTTCCTCGATTAGAAGAAGAGACTGAATTAATAGCTAGATATGAGATTGAGATGGAAGATCGCCAGAAAGCACAACCTATAACTCTTATCAAACAAGTTAAAATCAATTGCCCTAGAGATGAATCTAAAGCAGGATTAGGAGCTAAGGCTGTTAAACAACAAGGTAAGAAAGAAAAAGGCATAAAAGAGGTTAAGGCTGAACGGATAAAGAAAGCATGTTATCACTGTAAATCTACTGAACATCTTTCTTATGCATGTAAAGCTAACATAAATGTTTCTGCTGCACATGCCATGCCTGCCACACATACAATGAATAATCTGCATCAGAATCATGCACAGTGTGGTCAACATAATTGTATGCCATGCACTTTTAACATCATGCAAACTTTTGTGAATTTAATGAATGCATCTAGCCAGTCATGCTCGAATACTGCTGATAGTTCAAACATCAAAAAGAAGCATGTGAGAGCCAAGACTTTCAGTCCTCCTAAAGTTAGGAGTGACAAACCTTCTCCTAAGACTGACAAATATGTCAAGTCTGAGAAAGGAAAGGAGAAAGTCGAAAGCTCTGTTAATGTTAAGAAAAGTGCATCTCCTGTTGTTAAATCTGTTGATTCTCGATCTTATAGAAAAGCCGGGCCCAATCAAAGTTGGGTTCCGAAGAACGTTTAATCAATCTGTCAATGCAGGGCATTAAGCAGAATAGAAGTGAAGTTATATGGGTGCTAGACAGTGGAGCATCGAGGCATATGACTGGAAACAAGTCCCTGCTTACAGAGTTGGTTATGAAGGCTGGCCCTTATGTTACCTTTGGAGATGACAGCATAGGTGTGACAAAGGGATATGGCAAACTGAAGACGGGTAATATCATCATTGAAGATATTTCCTATGTTGAGGGACTGAAGCACAATCTGTTGAGTATCAGTCAATTCTGTGACAAAGGTTACGAAATTGTCTTCAACAAGAAAGGTGTATCAATTACTCACATCAAGGAAGGCTCATTGGCTTTGAGAGGAGTTCGAAAGGCAGATCTTTTTGTTGCGGACATGGATTCAGCAAATCAGAATGAGGTCACCTGTTTCTACAACAAAGCTTTGGATGATGAAAGCTGGTTATGGCACAAAAAGCTATCTCACTTAAACTTCAAAACGATGAATGCTCTCGCGAGACGAGAATTGGTGAGAGATCTACCTCAAATGGAGTTCGCTCCGAAAGGACTCTGTGAAGCTTGTGAAATGGGAAAGTCGAAGCGAGCATCGCATAAAAGCAAAGAAATTTCTAGTATTACTGAGCCTCTGCAACTTCTTCATATGGATTTATTTGGCCCAGTGAATGTCCTATCTTTGTCTAGGAAAAGATATGCATTGGTAATCGTGGATGACTTCTCCAAGTATACATGGGTATTGTTCGCAATGACGAAAGACGAAGTACCTTTCCTAATCATTGATCACATCACTCAAATTGAGAATGTTTCAACACTTACTGTGAAGACGATTAGATCAGACAATGGCACTGAATTCAAAAACGCAGTGCTGAATGACTTCTGTGTATCTAAGGGAATACGTCGTCAGTATTCAGCCCCGAGAACTCCACAGCAGAATGGAGTAGTTGAAAGGAAGAATAGAACTTTGGTTGAAGCAGCAAGAACTTTGTTGTATGATTCGAAACTTCCTCTGTACTTCTAGGCCGAAGCAGTGAGTACCGCGTGTTACACTCAAAATAGAACCTTGATTATAAAAGATAAAGAAAACACACCATGTGAGCTAATGAACAACAGAAGACCAACAATCAAATACTTTCATGTCTTTGGAGCAAAATGCTATGTACTTATAGATGATGAAAATCTAGGCAAGTTTGCAGCAAAAGCTCGTGAAGGAATCTTTGTTGGTTACTCCACAGATGTGGTGGCAGCTTATAGGGTGTTCTTAGTGAATGATCGAAAAGTGACTGAAAGCTACAACGTCAGATTCGACGATACCAAACTCCTATCAATTTCTAGAGATTCTAGTGAACCTGAGTCCCTAAAATTTCAGAATCTAGACTTAGATGAACTTGAAGATGAAGCTGAGTTAGTTGTCCCATTAAATGTCCCAAGTGTATGTGAAGAACTTGAGTCTAGTGAACAATCTAATTCTACAAGATCAGAAGAGACTTCTTCAGTACGAACCGGCAACAACTCAGGGGGAGTAAATAGCAGCTCAAGGACAACTGTTCAAAGCTCGAGACGAGTTGACACTAGTTCTGTAGGAGCTGGCACTAACTCAGGGGGAGTTAGTGAAAATAATCAAAGTAGTCAACACCACAACTCAGAAAGTCAAGCTGAATTATCAAGACAATTTCCAAGAGAACGGGTATGGAATAGAGACCATCCGTTTGAATTAATTATTGGTGATCCAGATGCTGGTGTGACTACTAGAAGAACTGCAAGAGCTGACCTGGCTAATATTTGCTTATATTCTGGGTTCTTATCCAAGCTTGAACCTAAAGAAATAGAAGAAGCTCTTGGTGATGCTGATTGGGTGATTGCAATGCAAGAGGAACTCAATCAGTTTGAAAGGCAGAAAGTTTGGAAACTGGTACCCCGACCAAAGAACATATCAGTAATTGGAGCTAGGTGGGTATTCAGAAATAAACTGGATGAAAACGGGCTTGTAACACGAAACAAGGCTCGTTTGGTTGCAAAAGGTTATTCTTAGCGAGAAGGAATTGATTATGATGAGACCTATGCACCGGTTGCAAGACTTGAGGCAGTCAGGATGTTCTTGGCATTTGCAGCACATAAGAACTTCAAGGTTTTTCAGATGGATGTGAAAAGTGCCTTCCTGAACGAAGAGTTGGAAGAAGAAGTGTATCTGGAACAGCCGCCTGGCTTCATCGATCCAGAACTTGTAGATTTTGTGTATCTTCTCTTCAAATTTATCTATGGCCTCAAGCAATCCCCAAGGCGATGGTATGAAACCCTATCCTTATTCTTAATTGAAAATGGTTTTACTAGGGGAGTAATTGATAAAACATTGTTCTATAAAAATGTAAGGAATGATTTAATACTTGTTCAAGTCTATGTGGATGATATTATTTTTGGGTCATCTAATGAGCGCTTGTGTGAGAGATTTGCTAAGCTAATGCAGGAAAAATATGAGATGAGCATGATGGGAGAGCTGTCCTTCTTCCTTGGATTACAGATCAGTCAGAGAAAAGATGGTATCTTTATCTGTCAATCCAAATACGTCAGAGATTTACTCAAGAAGTACAATCTAGAAGATGCATCAGCAGCTAAGACTACCATGGCAACAGCCACGAAGCTTGATGAAGACAAATCAGGTAAATCAGTTGACATCACAAGCTATCGAGGTATGATTGGCTCACTTCTCTATTTAACTGCAAGTAGACCCGATATAATGTTCGAAACTTGTTTATGTGCAAGGTTCCAAGCGGATCCTAGAGAATCACATCTCGTAGCCGTCAAAAGAATTTTTAGGTATCTCAAGGGCACACCAAATCTAGGGATTTGGTACCCAAGAGATACAGGTTTTAATCTAATTGGCTATTCGGATTCAGACTATGCAGGTTGCAGGATTGATAGGAAAAGCACATCTGGTGCTTTTCAATTTCTTGGCAGAAGATTGGTGTCCTGGCAAAGTAAAAAAGCAACATACAGTATCTACTTCTACTGCTGAAGCTGAGTACATTGCTGCTGGAAGCTGTGTAGCTCAAATACTGTGGATGAGGAACCAATTGAAGGATTATGGCATGGAGCACAAGGAAATTCCAATTATGAGTGACAACACAAGTGTCATTGCCATAACCAACAATCCTGTAGATCACTCAAGAACCAAGCACATCGACATCAGGTATCACTTCATAAGAGAACATGTCGAGGAACGGAATGTGGAGCTACATTTTGTGCCCACAATGCAACAAATTGCAGATATATTCACCAAACCTCTTGATGAAGTAACATTCAATAGATTGGTTGGTGAATTGGGAATGCTTAACACAAGTTAGTAAAACTTCCTATCTGTAAAATCCAATTTTTTTTTTGTGCAAGCTATTTAATCATTATGTGCTTAGACTTTAAAATGCCTAATTAATGATTGTTATAGGTTGCATATAGTGTTATTTTACATGAATTCATTGTGTTTTAAGTGTATTTAATAATACAAATCTTTGAATTTATGCTTGTTAGATTGCATGATCATAGGGGGAGTTAAATTCATAATATTCTAAATTTTGCATGATTTTTTTGATGAATTTACCTATGTTTTTCATGTAATTAGAGGCCTTAGAATTATCAAGGAATGTTTTAATTATGTCACTTATTAAAAATCCTTGAATTGATATTTATATTAATTTGGAAATTTAATTGTTTAGAAATCTAAGTATCTTCAAAAATTTCGAGTTAGTTTCTATCTCGAAACTCATCTAGAAATTCGACTTGGATTTCGATTTGAGCTTCCGGAGTGAAGTTTTGAAAATTTTAAGTCTGGGAAGATTTTCGAGTTAGTGTCTATCTCGAACTTCATCTCGAAACTCGACTTCGGGTTCGAGTTCGAGTTACCAGTGTACCTAGTCCATCTTCAAAATATTCGAGATAAGGTCTATCTCGAACTTTATCTCGAAGTTTGAGATGAGGTTCCACTTGAGGGGATATTTTGAAAAGATCCAATTCTGAGAATAACTTCGAGTTAATCTCTATCTCGAAACTCATCTCGAATTTCGACTTGATGTTCGAGATAGAATTCTCAGTTGGTTACAGGGATTTTTCGAGTTAACTCCTAACTCGAAACTTATTTCGAATTTCGACTTGAAGTTCGAGATAGGTTTCCCTGGTAGTTTTTGCTGCTTACATGGTTCAAGTGTGTTTGTTCGAGTTAGCATCTATCTCGAACTTCATCTCGAAGTTCGACTTAATGTTCGAGATACTGTTCGACTTAGGTCTTCCCTGTATGTACTTAGTGTTTCACTCTTTTTAACAGGGTCACTTTTGTCATTTCACAATCATGTCTATATATACATCTCTAACTCGATGATTCTCTCACTTTTACCTAATTTCACTTTTACAGCAGCCTCCACACAAAAACAAGGCGATTTCAAAATTACAAACCACTATTCGCTGTTTTTGTGATTAAACTCATACAGATCACGAATTACTGCCAATTTTAGACTACTATTATCTGTGTGTGACCATTAATCTCTGTGTTTGTGTGTTTTGTAACTATTCATATACACACGCATATATATACACACGAACATCAAGTGTTTGTGTGTTTGTGTAACTGTTCATACACACGATTTCCCCATTCTCTATATATATATACACACACGATTTCACTGGTATACACATACGCATATACATCTCCATTGACTATTACAGATTTAGTAATTGGCTATTGTTTATATCCCGTAGTTTAATTTCTCAGAGTGACTCTTGGTCTTCTCGATAAATTAAAAGGGCTATAACTTTGGATTCTTTAATTGCTTGTTTTTCAAAATATATATATATATATATATATATCACATTTATTAAGGAAAAACATTTAATTAAAATGGCTCACCAATTTTCACTTGCCAAAAATAATTTTTATAACATCTCTACGGAAATTGGTGATCAACTCCCGCGCTTTAAGTTTTGGGTACGATTTCTTAATTTGTATTCCAAGGCTAGCTTTGCTTTTACTGCTAAACCCACACTGGTACATGATGCTTTACAGCAATTATGGACTAGTGCGGTTACATTTGGGAGCAAATCTACCCCCTATGGTTTCAGGTTTACCTTGGCGGGTCAAGAATATGAGGTGACAGAGGAAATTTTCAGCAGGGTTCTGGAATTCCCGGTCAAAGATGTTTATGATCCCGAACCTACAGCGGCAGAACGCCTCACATTCTTTGAAGAAATAGGATGTTATCCTCCGACTGGCCGGATCACTGGAAATGTCCAGAAACAATTCTTTCATGTGGAATGGAATTACTTTTTCGAGGCCATCACAACATGTTTTCGGGCACGCGAAAGAGATTATCATCAGATTCCAATTCCCATGCAAATCTTTGGAGTTGCCCTAGCACGAGAACTGGATATCAATTATGGACGCATAGTTCTCTCCGAGATAGTGGCTTCAATGGGATCTCCTGCAAGCAGAGACCTTAATACAACTGATGTTGTATGCTGGTATCCTCGTTTCTTACAAATGCTTATTAATCATTTAGTACCGAGGGATGCTCTTGCTGTTCGATAGGGATTTGCCAGAAGTCCAACATCTGCACCGCTAGGGATGGGCACTAAGTCACTTACTACAATTGCCAATCAGGATAAACATCAAGGTAAACCGATGTCAATTCCTGACAACATTCAACTATGGCTTACGTATGATGCAGGAGTTATTACTTTGGCGGAATCATCGCAAGTATCGTCATATGCTCAGAATCCGTCTGCTCATGCTGAAGCATTTGAAGAGATTCCTGATGAGCAAAGTGATGATGAACAAGGTAATGAAGAAGGTAATCTCTCTCTGCATACTACTCAAACCTCTTCCTATATATCTGATTCCATGACCCAAGAGACTGCTAGCCCGCAGGATCTATCCCAGGGTGAGAGCTATATTTCTGAGTCTGACACACAGTCTTATTCTCTTTCACCTCTGTTGACGGAAGCTAAAAGGCCGACACCTGTAGATTTTGGAAATGATTCTGAGAGTGACCCCGAAGTGCAGCCACTTATTCGAAAGAAAGCCAAAATTTTTCATGCTGCCACTTCAAAAGCCCAGTCCAAACCTAGTGTGTCGCACTTAACCACTCCAACTCACGTGAGTGGTTCTCCCCTTGCACAGTCTGCACATAGGGATTTTGGTGAGGAATTTGTACCTTTTGAAGATACTGTTGCTTCAAAAGGACATGAAGCTTTACGAACTTCAGCAGTACCTTCACCGGTACGTACTGATGCTGCAAAGATAATCGGTTCTGATGTTGTACAAGAACACTTTGCAGCCTCTCAGCCTGAGATTCCAACTCAGGAAACAACAGAAACAGATCCCATAACTGCAAATTATTTTTCTTATCCAGTTTCTGCAGGTACTGCTTCTTATTTTGGATATATTATTGAAGACATACACGAGCGTGAGACAGGGAGTGTGTGTGAGCGTTTAGGGAGAGAGGGACCTTCATTTTTAAGGCCCGAAACCGAGCGTCAAATACTATCAGAACCAGTATTAGAGCGAGGTCACCTAAGCCAAACACCGTCCCTTAATATTCAAAATCTTGACACACGTATGACATCAATGGAAGATCAAATGAGGCAGTTCGGGAAATCGATGGGGCAGTTAGGGATCAATATTGGAGATAATCAAAGGGCTCTTGATGACTACGCAGCACGAATGGCAAGTCAAGCTACAACATTCGATGTCTTGACAAACAAGGTCAATGACTTGGGCCATGCTGGTGGTGTCTTGGGAAGCACTCTGAATGAAAGAATGGGAGCAATGGAGTCTATAATGCATACAATGGCGGTGGAGATCAGTAAAATGATGTTTGCAGTCAGGAGTTTTGTGCCCCCAGAGTGTTTCGAGTCGCAATACAATCAACCTCCCCCCGATGCTGGTGCTGGCAGTGCTGGTGGTGCTAGTGGAGCTGGAGCCTCCGGTTCTGGTTTTGGTGGTTCCTATGCTGCTGGTGACTTTGGAGAGCAAGGTGGTGTTCAGGATAACTCACCTAAGGGGGAGAGTGGAAAGGAGACGAGACAGCAGGGAGTTCAAATCGAAGAAATTGAAGAACAGGCTGATCTTGCCAAAGAAAAAGAAAGTGAGCCGGCTGGTCATGAAGAGGCTTTGAGGTAGAGAAAGGGTAAGGCGACGATGGTTGAGCAAGATGAACCATTCATTGACCTGAGTCATCATCAAGAAAAAGTACAGGAGGTACTTGATTCAGACTCTGACATGGAGGACGTATGTTTAGCACATGCAATAAATAGATCTTTGAAGGAACAAGGTGGAGGTGCTGGGATGTCTTCCGGAAAGCCTGAAGAAATTCCTGTTGATGAGGAGACTCTGAAATCTCAACAGTTAGCCTTGGAACAAGCTCAATTCCATAAAATGAAGATGATGCAAGAACATGCTGCGTTCCTTGAAAAGAAAGTAGAGCTCAAAGGGAAGCAGTATGATCATGAGCTTGCAAGGCTAGCTGATCCTCAAGTTGATTTGGACAAGAGAAGGATTGGACAAAAGTGGGATGATGCAAGGAAGATTTTGATGGGACCTTGTGCGAAAGGATTTAACAACAAGGAAGCAGATGACTTGTTCTATAACTTGAACATGCAGAATCCATTGACTGTGAACTACATAAGTGCGTTGAAGAGCATAATTTCGAAAGTCAGGGTTGGATACAATGCGATGCTTAAGGAGTGGCAGGTTATCTTGTCTTTAGTAGAAGGAATCCCGACGTTTTTCCTGTATGTGGATGATCAATTCATCGCGAAAAGATCTGCGTCAGAGTTGTTCTTGCTAGCAACAAAAATTCAATACTCTCAATCTGAGGAGCTCAGCATTCTGTATAGGGATCAGTTAATGCAGCTAGCAGAGGACAAGGGACCAGAATTCTCAGCATATCCTGATGTTGTTCGAATGGTAGTAGATGGGAAGATGAAGAGTGTAAGTATGGAAGAAAATGATTTAATGGATCTTTCAGTGGAATCTCTCAAAGCTGTCTGTAGACAAATGATGAGTAAGGGGTTTTACTCTGAAATTTAAGAAAAATCGGTGAAGGTCATTGAAAGAATCATATTCAAGAAGAGCAATGAAATATGGAAGTGTGATATTATTGCTCCAAACCCTCTAGATAATGTGAAGGTTGAGCCGGAGCTAATGGAGAAGAAATGGAATATTCTTCAAGCAATGAAAAATGTAGATGAAGCTCTGACTCTTCCGTCTGGATCACTGGAACAAGGAGAGATAAGGGAGGCAGTTGGTGTTCCAGGAAGAGATAGTGTATACTGGATACACGCATATGTCGATGACACAGCTGATGCCTTGGCATTCATAGACGCAGACCAGAATCAAACACTCTTGCATATGAGTAGAACATGGCTGTTACAGACTCAAGATGCTGCATTTCTGGAGAGAGTTTTATATGTGTTCAAATGGAGCGAAGTGGAGAATAAGTATGTGGAAGAAAAGAAGAGACTCATGAGTTACTTGTCTGAGGTAGTGGTGGAAAAGAAGCGGATGGAGCGAGATGCGGCTAGTGTCCACAATATTAACCGTGTCAAGGGCTACCCCAAAATGATCTATTGTCAGTTTAAAGCTGATAAAGCACATTGGAAACCTCAGCTCATAATGAAGAACTTTGAGGACATTCCAAAGATCAGGACTACTCAGGAAGTGGACAAACTCTGAAGGCTTTTCAAACATCCTTATCCAGAGCCAAAGAATCTTCTAGAAATGGAAGTAAGTTTATTGAATGCTAGGTGGAAGCAACTTCATGATCCAGTATATTAGAAAGAACAGCGGCAGAAAGAGAAGCGCAGAGAGCAGAAAGAGGAGAAGCACCAAGCTGTTGAAGCTAGGAAGAGGAAACGGAATTAGAATTAAAGGACAGAGTGGTGTGAACTTGAAGTTGGAAAAACTTCATGTCTTTCGGTTGCTTTAACTCACTTGAGGAAAATTCACCTCAGAGTGGATCCAATAAGGTGATATAAGTTTGACTAAAAGGTATGAAATAATCCAGGTGATAGGAATTACTCAAATGATCTTTAATTCGAAGTTCGAATTCTGTTTCTAGTTTAAGTTCTTTGTATTGTTTTCCAAGTACATTTCAATTGTAAATTATTCAAGACTTTAATGTTAGTTATCTTTTCTCGTCTCATTGTTTAGTTGAGTTATCCTTCATTAATTTGAATGTCATTGTTAAACAGTCAAATAAGGGGAGATTGAAAGGCAGGGTGTCTAAACTTGTAATACTATAACTAATGTAACTCAACTAAAGGAAAAGATACTTAACCAGAAGACAATCAAGAACAAGAAGCCACAAAGAAATCAACACTAAATGAAGACAAGGTAATTGATACAATTCAACATGTTAACTATGATCAAGCCAAGAAGAAATCATTGAGAGAAGTTCAAGTCAAAGTTGTTCATGCCTCAGTGATTTGAAAAGCCAAGAATCAAGATCATAACTATCAGTATCAATAAGACCAATTGATTTCAAGTGAACAAGAAGGAAAGCAAACATTGGAAAGCCACATTACTAATTGAATATGGTAATTTATTCAAGAAGCAAAAACACTATCAAGACTAGTCACTTATGAACCAGACCAGTGCATCTAGTGTCAGGACATTGATAGCAAGTTTATGTCAGTAATAAAGATCCATGTTCAAGAGCTTGGTGAAGAATAAAGAAGACATGAAGATATCACAAGTTCAAGATGTGCATTGAAGTTGCAAGTTAAAGACCAGAATATTTTCTAAGTACTAAATATTCTAGATGACCAAGTAGAATATTTCTAAGTAGAAGTTCTACTTAGAAATTCGAGATGGCTAAGTAGAAATTCTCAAGTAGAAGTTCTACTTAGAGTGCAGTTTCAACATGACACATGGCCTCTTCTGATTGGCAGATTTCCAAGCTTTCAAGACAAGACAAGATTTATATGGACATCATTGGGCCACGTATATCTTAGTCTTTGAAGACTACAGGACATAGATTACATGTAGTATAAATAGAAGTACTTGTGTAATGTTTTAAGAGAGCAATTCTTGAGAGAAACACATGTAAAAGAGAGAGAGAGAGTGTATTCACAGAGCTTAGTATCATTCACTACTCTCTGAACTTCTGTTATACTTTGTAATGAATGTTGTAGCAACCACTTCAAGTTATATATAAGACATATATTCCTTGAATCTGTGTGTTCATTTATTGCATCGTATTTATTGCTTATCAAATTCGAAAAGTTGTATTCACCCCACCTCTACAACACATTTGGACCTAACACTTGTGCATCTTGATCTTATTGTAGTCGCTAAAGCCATCCATGAAATCCAACATCTCATGTCTAGCTGTGGCATCTATCAAGGTGTCGATCCTCGGTAGGGGAAACAATTCCTGGGATTGCTACATCGATCCTTGCACGCTTCGGTGCTTCTCCAACAATCTCCAATACCTCTCGGGTATATGCCTTCTGAGAATTCCTTGTTGTACTAGCCGTTATCGGTCCTCCCAAGATCATGTTGATCACTGACCCTCAGGGCTGTGGGTTGCGATCGATCATCACCCTTCTTTCATAATCCAGTCTCGGGTAATTACGATCTCTATCCTTGGTAAACCTGTCCAGCTTTCCTCTTCGGATCAGAAACTCAATTTTGTCCTTGAGTTATCTACTATCGTCAGTGTCATGTCCCACATCCTTATGGAATCTGCAGTATTGATTCTTGTTTCTCTGTTCGGGATCACCCGTTAGCGGCTTTGGCCATCAAATATACTTACCCTTGTCAATATCAAATAGAATTTGGCTTATTGGGGAGTTCAACCTCGGCCCTTGTTTGTTCTTCTTAGGAGTAGAATCAGAGTCTTTGCCTACACGAGAATGCTCATCCTTGGCATCATACTCCTGCCTTATCTTTCACTTTTTAGAATGTTTCCACCACTTCCAATCATGGATTATCCTTTCTTTATGTTCTCTTCAGCTTTCATATACTTCCCAACCCTCTTTTGCAGCTCAGCCATGCTCTCTAGAGGGTGTTTAGCCAACGAGATCTTGAATAAGACATCTATGATTCCTTGTTGCAGGGCTATCATGGCCACTTTGTTCTCCAGATCAGGAACATTGCACCACATTCAGAAGAGACACAGAACTTTTCGTGCACCCTTCCACTAATAAACTAGTTAATGAAAGTTGTGCTCAAATCCTTGAATGACGCAATAGAATTCGGGGGTAGACGCCCTACACTTGAGTACATCACTTGCAGGTTGCAACAACAATACGTTTGAGAATTTTCTCACATGATTTGCGGGATCGCCCGTTACATCATAGGCCTTTATAATTGGCATCTTAAATTTTCGGGAGATGTGAGCATTCATCACCTCTTCAATGAAGGGAGGAGTTGGGTCATTAGGATCTCTTAGTTGCATAAGGTCTTCGGGATCAACCCTTGGGATCTAAGTCCTAGGGATCTCGGTCCTCTTGTGCCTCCTTGAAGGCCTTTCCAAGTCAACAATGGGAATCTCCCCTGCCTTTTGGTTTTGTTACCCAGTAATAATCAATTGTAGAAGAGGGGTTGAATACAATTGTATATAATTTTCGACTTTAGCAATAGTAATAACACAAGTATGAATAAATAACAGCTTTATTAACTCTGATATAAAAATGTTACAAACTCTCTCAAGAAATTCTGATGTTCTTGAGAGCTGCTGGGTTACAAGATATCTCGTGTAAGCGATTACAATTAAGTAAAACCTAAACTGTGTTTATATACATCACACAGCTGCCCTATCAATTACAAGATATGTCATATCAATTAAAAACTGTTTATAATACATATCCTAACTTATAGCTACGATCCTATAAAATAGGAGTCGATAAATCAATCTTCCTTGATCTCTGGACTAATGTAAATCTTCATGTAATCCTGATCAGCTTTCAATCCTGATAGCAATCTAATACTGACATTGACATCAGTATCTGATCAGTAGTCCAGATCCTGATATCACTTGAATCAATATCTAACAGGTTTGGGGGGCGATTCTGACTTTATTATTTTCTCACCAAATCTTGTTTCAACTTTTAGATCTCCGCTTTATGAGCCTTAATCCTTTCTAGGACCGTCATCAACGGTCCGTCGGTAACCCTTCGAGAGCGCCTAGTAGGCAAGCTATAGCTTAAAGGGGAGATAACCATCTGAAGAGAAATGGTCCCCTAGACTTGAGGATTCGTCACTATGGATTGTGATCCCTCAACCTGAGTTTCAATTATCTGGGGATTCGTCCCTTGAGGTTGAGAAATCGGGACATGCGTACTCGTTCCTATTCCTGGGGGTACAGACCATTGTTCCGTGACGATGTGTGGAGGAGTAGTGACGATGATGGTGGTCTCGGTTGTGATTGTTCTCCGTGTGCTAATTATGGTTGATATTTTTGATTCTCACAGACGGCGCCAAATGTTATGGAATAAAAACCATGGTTGAGATTGCGATTGTGGTTTATATATATTTAATACAAGGGTTGAGAGCTTCGAGTTTCAGTGGCTGCTCTTGTGTTTCGTGACTTAATTCGTGTCCTCATAAGATGCCTACGTATCTCAATAGTTAAGAATTATCCAAAAATGTAGTTCTGAGAATAAGGGGGCCAGACCCTTTATATAGGCGTCACGAACCTTAGATTTAGAGTATGGTTAGATGATTTAGAGTGAAGTGTTAAGATCCACCCCAAATTCCTAATTAAGTTAAGAATCCTATTATGAGAATAATTCTAATTTGTGATAATTGAGGTAATTCTTTTTTTGGTTGGAATATTAATTGTGAATGGATTTCTATCCAATATAGAAAAAGATGGTTATTGTCACAAATAGGATTTGAAATAGAATAGGATTAGAATATTTTTTGTGCCTATAAATATAGATATTTGTAGGGGTTTTGGTGCATTACAAAAGTTAGAGAGTTCTGTGCGATACACAAGAGAGAGATTTTGTAATCAAGGTGAGGTGATTGTATTCAAGAGTGTTGAGTGAGGGAGCGACTCCAATCTAGTAATACATTCATATTTAGTGGATTTGTGGTTTTACTGTCCCTTGAAGGGTTTCCACGGTAATTTGTTGTGTTCTTTACTTTCGTGTTTGTTATTGTGTTTGATTAACGTTGATCTATAGTGGATGCGATTCTAACAAACTGGTATCAAGAGCTTGGTTTCGAGAAGTAGATTTGGCATTAAAGAGAAGACAATCATGAAGTAGTTTGCGCGTTGTTAGTTGGTCTTGAGTTGATTTTTTCTTGGCTTGGTGGAGGATCTAAAGTCGTTGAGGATTGATGCACCCAAGTATGATGGGAAGCAGATTTTACTATGTGGCAGTTAACCGTCAAGGATGTGTTAATTCAACAAGGACTTGATGATGCCTTAGAAGAGAAGAAGCCAAAATAGATGAGCGATACAGATTGGGCAAAAATCCAGAAGAGAGCGGCGAGTATAATCAGGCTAGCACTTGCACCTGAGGTGAGGTAAAACATGTTGAAGACATCGAAGGAGATATTGGACAAGTTATCAAGCATCTATCCATCGAAATCGTTGACCAGCCGACTTAATTTGAAGATGGAGTTGTATTCTTTCAAACTGGATGAGGCTGTTAATCCCCATGATCACATTAGTTGTTTTAATCAGCTAGTATGTCATCTAGCTAATGTTGATGAGCCGATGAAAGACGAGGAACAAGCTCTGTTGCTGTTGTCATCACTGCCGAAGTCCTTCAAATATTTTAAGCAGATGTTGTTAGTAGGGAGGACAACTCCTACACTTGATGATGTGTTAAAGGCGTTAAGAGATAATGAGAGGATGACAAAGGATGTTGTTTCTCAAAGTGGTGAGGCAGTTTTAGTTGTCCAAAGTGCTGAAAGAGGGAGAAGTCGTAGTCGCAGTGACCTACATGGAAGAAGTAAATCTCGGCCGAGTAAGAAGGATATGAGCGCTATTGAGTGCTATTATTGTGGTGAAACAGGTCATATGCAAATGTTCTGTCCAAGATTTAAAGAAGATCTGAAGTCCTTTAAGCAGATGTAGGGAGAGAACAAAGTTGATGATGCGGACTATACACATGTGATCGAGGATGGAGAGTTTTTGATGGTGAGTGAGGATACCGTTCCTGGTTCGGTGAAGAATAAATCAGAATGGGTGATGGATTCTGTTGCTCATGCATATATGTAGAGATCGAGCGATGTTTGAGACTTTATGCACTGATGAAAATCTTGGTAATATCATTGTGGGGAATGAGAGAAGATGAAGGTTCAAGAAGTTGGAAATGTGTGACTTAAACTCCATGATGGTACGATCAAGAATTAAAGCTCTCAATACGGGATATGTACCAGATGCGTCAAAAAATGTGTTGTCTTTGAGTGTGTTGGCATCATGTGGGTATAGATTTGTTGGACGAGGGCGAAGTTGCAAAGTGTATAATGGAAAGCGCTTGATTCTATAGGGGATGATGAATAAGAAGAACATCTATTGTTTAGATGAGGAAGCAACGATGATGAGGACCTAGAAAAAGGTAAGATTCTCAGAATCGATTGAGGTATTAGGGAATTCGAGCCGAGGGAGGATTTGTTGGGGTCCGCCCCGAATTCCTAATTAAGTTAAGAATCCTATTATGAGAAGAATTTTAATTTGTGATAATTGAGATAATTCTTATTTTGGTAGGAATATTAATTGTGGAAGAATTTCTATCCAATATAGGAAAAGATGGTAATTTTCACAAATAGGATTAGAACATTTGTGGTGCCTATAAATATAGATATTTGTAGGGGTTTTGGTGCATTGCAAAAGTTAGAGAGCTGTGTGCGATACGCAAGAGAGAGCTTTTGTAATCAAGAGTGTTGAGTGAGGGAGCGACACCAATCTTTTAATACATTCATATTTAGTGGATTTGTGGTTTTACCCTCCCTTGAGGGATTTCCACGTCAATTTGTTGTATTCTTTACTTTCGTGTTTGTTATTGTGTTTGATTAACGTTGATCTATAGTGGATGCGATCTTAACATGAAGTCTCCTTCTAGGTCGGTGATTCTAGATCCTTCTGTCGAGGATTCAGTTTCTATCTTGAACTTGATGACTCAAATTGTGTTAGACTTGGAGTAAGTCTATATCGAGCATCACTGGAATAGGCTACATTTCTAACCCAAGTAATGAGTACGAAATTAATACCCATTTAGGATTTTGGATCTCATAATTAAATTTCGTTGTTGAATCAAATTAAATCCTTTATTATAATACATGAGTCTACCCAGGTATACAGTTAACCAATTAGAAAAGAGGAATTATTTTAGGACCAATAAGAGTTCATTCTTAAATTTTAGACCAATCATGTTATATTAAGAGATTTCCTTATTTATCATTCTCATCGTATTAGACTGACCATGGTTAGTTAACAGTTCTAATGTAAATATAGTAGTTACTTGATTTAACATATCCATATATAACAAATTTTTTAATGTTAACAAATATTTATAATAAATTAATATTTTAAACCAAAATCAATTAGGATTATACAAATATACAATATGAAGTGATTTTCACAATATTTACTAATTTTCCACTCTTTTGATTTAAAATTAATCAAAATTACAATGTTATATATTACAGATAAATTTTCATAATAAGAGCCGATCAGAATTTACCTCTAAAATTAAAACAACACATCATTCTCATCCTTATAATTTACCTATGAGCTAATTCACAATTTTTTTTGAAATACAAAATTTATTTTATATACTACATGCATAAATTACATATTTTTTAAAGTGATAAAATATTTACTAATTCATCAATTTTAATTTAAAATCAATCAAATTTATACTATAATATATTATGAGCTAATTTTCATAAATACCAACTACAATCATACTACAATATATATATTTATATATTACGGATTAATTTTCATAAATAAGTACTAACTAATTAATCAAAATTTTTAATTTAAAATAAATCACAATTATGTTATTATATATTGGCATATCTGTTCTTTGCACCCCTCTCTGTGTATAAAGTCATTTTTCCAAAATGGCATATTTATTAATTGATTTTAATACAAATATACTGTTTTAATACATGATTTTATTTAATCTATGTTATGTATGATATAATATTTTAGTATCTTGAATTCTCGATTTAAAATCATAAGTTGCAATCAAATTTGAATAAATGGACTATTATTGAATTAAATTTTTAAAAATATAAAAAATATTTACCACATTATTTTAAATATGCGTTCCAAATTTAAGTTACATAAACTTCTAAATTAATCAATTACAAAAAAAGTGGTAGACTCAACCAATCTAAATATAAAATTTAAATTTAAATCAATTATCTATAACAATTTATTTATGTGTATTTTTTAGTTAAGCAATAATTAGTGGGACAAAAGAATTTGAATTGATATAGGTTTAGAGATTTGTGGAGGAGATGGGAGGTTTTGGAATTTTTATGGAATTAGAATTGGGTGTAGAGATGAGAGAAAAAAAGTAGAAAAAAAATTGGGATTTTTTTTTTTTTTTTTATATATTACAACTGAAAAATCTGGCAGACAAAGGCTGTCACGCAGGTGCAACCTGCGTCACGCAGGTGCGTGACGCAGGTTGCAGCCTGCGCGACAAGCAGTAACGCAAGCGCAACCTGCGTCACTGATCGATTTTTTTTTTTCTCAACACTCTTTTTTTTTTTCAACACTCAAAATTTTTTTTTTACGCTAATGCGTGGGTTGCCTCCCACGAAGCGCTCCTTTAACGTCAATAGCTTGACACCGATTATACCTGGAAACTTCAATAAGGATAAAAAGCAAACAGATGCACATATCTACGAATTTCTAATATAAGCATATTGTGCAAATAAACCTTAAATTCATTGAAAGGTACGAAAACTTTCAAGAACCTATCATGCTCAAGAGACTTGGAAACATCAAAATAGCTAGAAAAGTCGTCAGAATAATCATTAAAAGTACGCCTCATATACTCCTCCCAAATCGGATCCTTATACTCTACAGCAAGATTTTCAACTTCCTCAATCTTAACTTCCTTCTCTTTTATAATTGGACACTCATCAATTTTAATCTCATCTACCAATGTATTAAGCTCAAAATTTTCTAAAACTGGTAGAATTTCAGTTGCATCCAAATTTTCATTAATGTGCATGGGACAATTATCAACTACACCAGTAGACTCATCAGACACAACATTATCATCAATTGCTAAACAAGAATCATGGCATAGAGGAAAATTGACACAAGGGGGAGTTCGATAACAACCGTCATGCCACACGTTACGAACTTCCAAAATAAAATTATTTAGTTTAGCATTCTCCTCGTACCAAGCTATTGAATCACATGGAATATCATTATCACTAGCAATTTCTAAAGGTGGTTCATCAAAAACTCCCAAAGAAAGTAAGGGAAGATTAGACTGAGTTCCTTGAATCATTTTATTGAGCGCAATCTCCCAATCAGCAAGTAAAGAAGGATTAGACTGAGTTAAACTCGTATCAACATCATTACACATATATGGATAAACATCATCATGATATTGATTTTCAAACGAATATGAATAATCATTGCTAGGGGCATATGGAGCATAAAATGAGTTCTCAGAATAGAACGAATTCACCTGATATGCATTACGATCCTCATAGGAATTGAATTGTGGGTAAGGATTGAAGTCTTGATATCGTTCTTGACTGTTGTAGAAATTCTGAGCATTGTTCCAACCAAAGTTGTACTTCATCTAGTCTCTCTCCTCAAAACCTGTTTAGATTGTCTACCTAAAAGAACCTGTAGACACACCAAAGAAAGAAAAACAAAAAGAAAGAAAAGAAATATATATACAAAGATAAAATCCAAACTACAAGAAACAATTAACTCAAACCCAACATTACTGCCTTCCTCGGCAGCGGCGCCAATTTGTTAGTAGTATTTTTGTTGTTCGTTCGCAGGGAAGGACTGAATGTAATATCAAGTTCAAGTATTTTATCTCTCACAATTTAGAAGTGTAGTAGAATGTTTGGTTTGTTTATAAACTAAATTAAACTAATTATCCATTGAGAATAAAATATATGAGGAAAACAATCCAAGAACTGGGTTCTTCACTTGGTTTCAATACACATTCAATATCTATGTGACATCTACGTTCTTACTCTGCTGAAAACAATTATTTTAAGGTTATAATGTTCTCTTCCAAGATACAATATAGTGTCTACAACTACACCTTAATTGTCACTTCCGTGATACAATCAAAATACAATCATAAACTATTACACACCAAGAATTATAAGTCTCACAACTCTCCTATTAATCTTCCAATCAAATATTCGAGTTATGTCTGTTAAATCCTGTACTAAAATTGCAACTCCTCTTCCAAGTTATTACAATCCCTAAAATCCAATCAATGGTTCATGACTCCCCTAATTGTGTTAAGCCCTCAATAACAGATCAGCAAAGCAAGCAAATCACAGATAATTAACCAGGCATGAATACCAAGGAATACTACCCAATTCTCAGATTAGAGAATTAGTTACACATGATTAAATTAACAAAACAAGAATTAATAGAAGAAATCATAATTAGAAGAATATAGAAAAGAAACCTTTTAACTTCAATCTTCGAAGAAAATAATGGTTCTCTAGAAAAAATCCTAGAAGCTGCGTACAAATTGTATCTCTCTAACAATGAACACCAATCCTCATGTTTTTCCGATCCCTAGATGTGTTTATATAGATACTCCTAATCTTGCCCAACAAGCAATTACCTTCTATTACAATTAGAATTTAAAGAAGGTACCAAAACTGCCCAGAATACAATTAGAATTAGAAAAAGGGCAAAACAGTAAATCTAAAGCCTTCTTTTAAAAGATCACGTGCGCGAATTTAATCAGCACGTTCCTTGCACCTGCTTCCTATCCCATATTGTAGAAAATCTCTCAAGCTTCGCGTGGGCAGTAAGATCGCTGAAAACGGACTTCTAGAACTCCAGATATGGCCAAAACTGTATAAGCTGTGCGGCCTTCCCAGAAAATCCGAATTTTAATCAATTAATTCTCCAAGAACGATAGAAGCATCCACTTTAATCAACATTCTCGTAAATCTGCACAACTAAGCAAAACACATCAAAACTACAACAACTTGAGTCCAAAACAATCAATTTAAGCCGAACGGAGGCATTCCCAGTGGATATAAAATCCACTTATCAAACCCCCAAACTTAAACTGATGCTTGTCCTCAAGCATAAACAATTACAACTACCTGATTAGTACCACTTCCGTAGGTGATCACGGTTGCATTTGGCATATGCAACAAGCCCTTTAAACCCCTAGGCAGCCCTAGTGGACGAGTAAGGTCTCGTGAGGGCCTATAACGAATGTACCCACAAAATCCATTTAACCTAATGCAATGCAATGCATGAATGCAACTAAATGAAATATGCAAAGATCCCCTTCAAACTTACCAAAACCAACTAACAAGCAAATATCTCAAAGAATGCAAATAAATCCAAGCAGAGCTCGACTAAGTCCCCGTATACTAACAATACATGAACAGAAACGTGCGTGTGTGCAATTCTCATCAGAAATACTCCCAAAACTAGGTCAAAAATCATACATATCCTTCGCCAAGACAATCACAGGTTTATAAATAGAATAGACTGTAGACACTTCATATCCTCGGAACACCTCCATCCTCATTCAAGTTAGCCAGGTATTCATACTTTATTACTCTGACACATAATACTATATACAATACGCATGCTTATTTAACCGTGCAATGAATGAGACCCCAAAAGGCTTATACAATAATACCTATGTAGCGAGTGTTAGGTCAGCAATCCCAAACCACAAGGGCTTTAGGTTACTAGGACTAAATCCCCTCAGACTTAATTACTCGAGTATTAAAGAGCTCACTCTGGTTAATTTTGCATATAAACAATTAAACTATTGACTCTTTTTTTTTTCTTTTTTTTTTCTTTTTTTTTTCTTTTTTCTGCGATCTGGAATGAGCCTTTTTCATTTCCAACCCTAGACTACTCATATAAATATGAGCCGGCTACTAGCCATTTGACACATAGCCATTATTTAACAATTGATACAACTAGCATGAAATCCTTGGTTTCCCCCAAACTTAGACTTTAGTGCTCCTACGCCATCAAGGGAATAACGAATATTCTAAATATAATCAGGTGATTAAATCTCAAAGCATCCAAACAAGCATGACCTTAACCTAGCCCAAAAGTACCCCATGAGTTTGTGTCAAAATTTTGTTCCCGCAACATGCAAGTCAATTTCCTAGAAACTATAAATCAGCCCTCTACTCATCATCACCACACTCAATTAAACATCTACCTATCAATCAGAATCAGCTCGTTCTAAGGGATCATGAAAAATGCATGCCATGAAAATGCAACTAGAATGAACTCACATGGTATACAGAAATAAAAACAGAATGTCCTATATGAAACAAACGTAGATAACACGAACATACATGCATGAATTACTACTAATAATATGCAACGCACGAAATCCTACATGAACAAATAATACAACAACAACTACTAATCCCTCAAACCACCCCCAAACTTAAAATATTCAATGCCCTCATTGAATGGAAGCCAATACGAGGGACAGCAGAAACATACCTACTCGTCCTCACTCTCGGATGAATCAGAATCTGGTGGCGGATACTGTGTACGAGCTCCATAGACTGGCCACTTCAAGAATACTACAAAACCCACAATTACAAGAACACAAATTCGTAATAAAAATAATATTATAGAAGAGATAAACCAATTACGAATCAAAGAGGTGAACTTGCAACTAATTCCTCTTTAGAATTGAAATTTTAGAGATTTAAAGAAATATAAGAGGAATTGGATTTGTATGTATAGGTGGTATAAATATAATGGAGTGAAAGGATGAAAATAAAAATTTTAATGTGAAAAGGAAAAAAAAATTTGGGTGGGTATGAAATTTGATGTAAGATAGAAAAAGGATTTAATAAATTAGAGAAAAAGAATTTGAATTGATATAGGTTTAGAGATTTGTGGAGGAGATGGGAGGTTTTGGAATTTTTATGGAATTAGAATTGGGTGTAGAGATGAGAGAAAAAGAGTAGAAAAAAAATTGGGATTTTTTTTTTTTTTATATATTACAACTGAAAAATCTGGCAGACAAAGGCTGTCACGCAGGTGCAACCTGCGTCACGCAGGCGCAGCCGGCGTGACAAGCAGTAACGCAAGCGCAACCTGCGTCACGCAGGCGCAGCCTGCGTCACTGATCGATTTTT
The DNA here is from genome assembly GCA_036435485.1 of Saposhnikovia divaricata. NCBI lineage: Eukaryota > Viridiplantae > Streptophyta > Magnoliopsida > Apiales > Apiaceae > Saposhnikovia > Saposhnikovia divaricata. The sequence continues at coordinate 78,352,199 of CM071600.1, read as the reverse complement.
TTTTTTCCTCAACACTTCTTTTTTTTCAACACTCAAAATTTTTTTTTTTTACGCTAATGCGTGGGTTGCCTCCCATGAAGCGCTCCTTTAACGTCAATAGCTTGACGCCGATTATACCTGGAAACTTCAATAAGGATTAAAAGCAAACAGATGCACATATCTACGAATTTCTAATATAAGCATATTGTGCAAATAAACCTTAAATTCATTGAAAGGTACGAAAACTTTCAAGAACCTATCATGCTCAAGAGACTTGGAAACATCAAAATAGCTAGAAAAGTCGTCAGAATAATCATTATAAGTACGACTCATATACTCCTCCCAAATCGGATCCTTATACTCTACAGCAAGATTTTCAACTTCCTCAATCTTAACTTCCTTCTCTTTTATAATTGGACACTCATCAATTTTAATCTCATCTACCAATGTATTAAGCTCAAAATTTTCTAAAACTGGTAGAATTTCAATTGCATCCAAATTTTCATTAACGTGCATGGGACAATTATCAACTACACCAGTAGACTCATCAGACACAACATTATCATCAATTGCTAAACAAGAATCATGGCATAGAGGAAAATTGACACAAGGGGGAGTTCGATAACAACCGTCATGCCACACGTTACGAACTTCCAAAATAAAATTATTTAGTTTAGTATTCTCCTCGTACCAAGCTATTGAATCACATGGAATATCATTATCACTAGCAATTTCTAAAGGTGGTTCATCAAAAACTCCCAAAGAAAGTAAGGGAAGATTAGACTGAGTTCCTTGAATCATTTTATTGAGCGCAATCTCCCAATCAGCAAGTAAAGAAGGATTAGACTGAGTTAAACTCGTATCAACATCATTACACATATATGGATAAACATCATCATGATATTGATTTTCAAACGAATATGAATAATCATTGCTATGGGCATATGGAGCATAAAATGAGTTCTCAGAATAGAACGAATTCACCTGATATGCATTACGATCCTCATAGGAATTGAATTGTGGGTAAGGATTGAAGTCTTGATATCGTTCTTGACTGTTGTAGAAATTCTGAGCATTGTTCCAACCAAAGTTGTACTCCATCTAGTCTCTCTCCTCAAAACCTGTTTAGATTGTCTACCTAAAAGAACCTGTAGACACACCAAAGAAAGAAAAACAAAAAGGAAGAAAAGAAATATATATACAAAGATAAAATCCAAACTACAAGAAACAATTAACTCAAACCCAACATTACTGCCTTCCCCGGCAGCGGCGCCAATTTGTTAGTAGTATTTTTGTTGTTCGTTCGCAGGGAAGGACTGAATGTAATATCAAGTTCAAGTATTTTATCTCTCACAATTTAGAAGTGTAGTAGAATGTTTGGTTTGTTTATAAACTAAATTAAACTAATTATCCATTGAGAATAAAATACATGAGGAAAACAATCCAAGAACTGGGGTTCTTCACTTGGTTTCAATACACATTCAATATCTATGTGACATCTACGTTCTTACTCTGCTGAAAACAATTCTTCTAAGGTTATAATGTTCTCTTCCAAGATACAATATAGTGTCTACAACTACACCTTAATTGTCACTTCCGTGATACAATCAAAATACAATCATAAACTATTACACACCAAGAATTATAAGTCTCACAACTCTCCTATTAATCTTCCAATCAAATATTCGAGTTATGTCTGTTAAATCCTGTACTAAAATTGCAACTCCTCTTCCAAGTTATTACAATCCCTAAAATCCAATCAATGGTTCATGACTCCCCTAATTGTGTTAAGCCCTCAATAACAGATCAGCAAAGCAAGCAAATCATAGATAATTAACCAGGCATGAATACCAATGAATACTACCCAATTCTCAGATTAGAGAATTAGTTACACATGATTAAATTAACAAAACAAGAATTAATAGAAGAAATCATAATTAGAAGAATATAGAAAAGAAACCTTTTAACTTCAATCTTCGAAGAAAATAATGGTTCTCTAGAAAAAATCCTAGAAGCTGCGTACAAATTGTATCTCTCTAACAATGAACACCAATCCTCATGTTTTTCCGATCCCTAGATGTGTATATATAGATACTCCTAATCTTGCCCAACAAGCAATTACCTTCTATTACAATTAGAATTTAAAGAAGGTACCAAAACTGTTCAGAATACAATTAGAATTAGAAAAAGGGCAAAACAGTAAATCTAAAGCCTTCTTTTAAAAGATCACGTGCGCGAATTTAATCAGCACGTTCCTTGCACCTGATTCCTATCCCATATTGTAGAAAATCTCTCAAGCTTCGCGTGGGTAGTAAGATCGCTGAAAACGGACTTCTAGAACTCCAGATATGGCCAAAACAGTATAAGCTGTGCGGCCTTCCCAGAAAATCCGAATTTTAATCAATTAATTCTCCAAGAACGATAGAAGCATCCACTTTAATCAACATTCTCGTAAATCTGCACAACTAAGCAAAACACATCAAAACTACAACAACTTGAGTCCAAAACAATCAATTTAAGCCGAACGGAGGCATTCCTAGTGGATATAAAATCCACTTATCAACAACCACATCGTTCTCATCCTTATAATTTACATATCGTGGTTACTTAACATTTTTTTGAAATACAAAATTTATTTTCTTTAGTACATGCATAAATTACATATTTTTTAAAGTGATAAAATATTTACTAATTTATCAATTTTAATTTAAAATCAATCAAAGTTATACTCTAATATATTATATGATCTAATTTTCATATATACCAACTACAATCATACTACAATATATATTTTTATATTACGGATTAATTTTCATAAATACGTACTAACTAATTAATCAAAAATTTTAATTTAAAATCAATCACAATTATATTATTATATATTGGCACATCTATTCTTTGCACCCCTCTCTATGTATATAATCATTTTTCCAAAAAGGCGTATTTATTAATTGATTTTAATACAAATATATTGTTCTAATAAATGAGTTTATGTAATCTATGTTATGTATGATATATATTTTAATATCTCAAACTCTCGATTTAAAATCATAAGATGCAATCAAATTTGAATAAATGCACTATTATTGAATTAAAAATTTAAATATATAAAAAATATTTACCACACTATTTTAAATATGCGTTCGAAATTTAAGTTATATAAACTTCTAAGTTAATCAACTATAAAAAAAGAGGTAGACTCAACCAATCTAAATATAAAACTGAAATTTAAACCAATTTTCTATACCATTTTATTTTTGTGTATTTTTTAGTTGAGCAATAGTCAATGGGACAAAAAAATTGACCTAACAATAAATTTGAATTATTCAAAAAATTAAATATACAATAAAATAATATTAGACTTTATTTGTTTTATAAATTATCAATCAAAAAATAAAGTTCATTATAGAGTCAATTAAAATATCAATAATGAATATTTTCTTTATTAAATTGGTCAGTGCAAATATTCTTGTAAATCACTTTTTTTTATAGATAATTAACTCATCAATGAAAGGGCATACGACATCTACAAAAATAATCAATTTTCAAAGTTTTTTTTATAAATTACAATTTTTATATACTTAAATAATTTATCAATAAAAAAGCATACAACATCTACAAAAATAATAAAGATTGGACAAACACATAGTAAAATAGACCATTTTAAGGTTTCTCATCCAAACTACAATCATTGATCAGATCTTAAATTATGGTACATCTCTCGCTTATATCAACGAAACATATAGCCTTTTTGGTAAAGTAAAATAACTTACTTTCAAAAACACCAAAAACAAAGCCCAATATGTGCGTAGACATAATCCACTAACAGGGTACTAGAATATCATAAATAAAGATATTTATTGAAAAACAATGTAAAATCAAGAAAAAGAAATGGGAATTATTATTCACAAGGAGAAAGTACAAAATCCGATATATTGGTAGATAAAACCCACCAACGGGTGCTAGACTCTCAATAAAGAGAGATGTTTATTAAAAAAACAAAACAAAATGACGAAAAATTAATAAAAAGGGGCATCAACCAAAGGGCCGAATTCGTCCCAGAAACTTTAGTTTATTATTTCTTGGGAGAGGAGGAGAGAGAGAGGAGCGACTACGACCTTTGTCATAAAAATCACTATTATTATAACTAGATAGGTCGATACATATAAAATTATATATTATTTTTAATAAAAGGTGATTTTTTTTTTAATTTTGTATTCTTGAATTAAAGTAATAGTATCATTTCCCATATCCTAATCTACGAGTAGGCATATCAAATTTTCTTGGTTGGTTGATAATATTTATTTTTAATATCAACAAAACCTTAAATTTGGGTAAAAGGAACTTAATAACTTGGTTGATAGATTCTAAACAAACAAAGATACTTTTTTTTTTGCTAAATACAAAAAACAAAGATACTTATTAATAATAAACAAAATTTAGAAAATATAAAAAAGGTGGGCTTCATTATGTGTACTATACTCTTAGTTTCGTTTTGTAGCATCTCAATGTTGCTTTCAGTTATATAGTAACATACTTAGATAACTTGGATAAAGAGTAATATTTAATGTAATTGCCATATTTTTTCTTTTTTCGTTTCGTGTACACGAAAAAAATCGGGTAGTTTAATATCATTTTGTGTTCGGATTTTGGGTATCATTTTCCTGCAAGACCCTAAAGACATATCGCATGAATGTACACAACACAAACAATTTTCCAAGACTACGTAAGCACTTTCTTCAAATTTATGTCAGAAAAATATACTCACTATTAAAGGAAAATGGAATTCGTGTTTTTTAACCCGATAATTAAATTACATGGACAATTATATAATATGTGATTAAGTGTTTATATATTACAAATTTGATTTTAGTTTCATGTACAATTTACTATTATGAAAAACGTTAGTCAAATAGAAAAAAGATAGGTGATGCTCATTTGCAAATGTCTTATTTTACGGGTAGAGATGACAACGGGTCGGGTCTGGTCCGAATTTGTAAAATCCAAACCCATATCCAAAACTCAATATCCAAAATCAAATTCGTTGAGTTTTGGATTAGATAGAGTTTTTTTGGATCCAAATTAGAAATAATATAATCAAATTTAAAGCAATTGCTACACGCAAACAATATTAATTATATTTATACATTAATTAAAAATTAAAAGAATTAAATTAAATAAGTAGTCAAATGAAAGATATTATTTGAATTGGCATACTAAGTAAAATCTAAAAATATGTTAAAAAAATAATTCTTCATATATAACACAAATGAAAATTTTATGTAAAGTAAAGAAAATTACATCTTAAATATATCAATAAAACTTAAGATTAGATGAAAGTTTCCTTTATCATAACTACCTTCGTTTCGTGGATCGTGAACAATAGGAATCCTTTCTTATATCGTTGAAAATACAACTTTTTTTGGAGAAACATAGTCTAATAATTTATTATGGCAGTGAAAAATAAGTGTTTATGAATTTTTAATATGTATTCAAAAAATTGATCGTGACCCATACAAATTTTTGAAAGAATTAACATTATAAAAATTCTAGAGATCCACGATAACGCTCATTTAAATATACCAAATTCCCAAAAGAACAAAACTTAAAATAAGGGTAAAAAAGACTTATGAACTTGATAGAAAGATTCTCAAAAAAGAGAGAAATCAATTGAAAAACAAAATTTAGAAAAAACAATAAATAGGGGCTTAGAACGTTTTTGGGGGAATATGAATGTTTGATAATTATTTGATATTATTAATATTAATGTAATTGGTATAAATTGATGGATAAAAAATTTTATACTTAAATTAATTACATTCTAATGAAATTATCTTTTTTTCTAAATAATGATTAAAATAATATATTATAATAATGAATTAAAAAAATTTAACATTCGGTGCGTAGCACGGGTAGAATGCTAGTTTAATTAATGCGACATATATATTTAGGATTTATTTTAACCCACATCAATCATAATTATTATTATTTTGAAAAGCGTTTTAAATATAATTTCTTAACGCGGTATAGTGTATTTGCTAAAACAGTGCGAGGGATTTGAGAATTGGACCCGGTTGCACTGCATGGATGGACAATGGTTGAAACATACACACACATACACGCAGTACATTATACATGCAAATGGTAATTATGACTGTACCTGCATGTAGGGGTGTCAAACGGATAATACGGAGCCAGATATGGCCATATCCGAATCCGTATCCGGGAACATAAAATCATATCCGAATTCGTATCCGGATCCGGGAATTTGAGAGGAAAACTATTCGAATCCGGTATCCGTCGGATATTATCCGGATACGGATAATATCCGGATCCGTTTTTGAAAAACCACCAAAAATACAATGTAAACTAATTAAGAATTATAAATTAAACTATTCAGCAGCAAATGTAGACTTGAAAGTTGAAATAGTAGTTTAGCAAGAGATGTTAACACAAACATGAACATCCTGACCATTGGCCAATATTTTTGAACAAAACAAATACGATCACAACTATTTGCATCTGATTTACAAAGAAAAAACAACATTTGTTGCACTCTACAATGATATCATTTCTTTGCCAGTTTGCCCACAAATCAGCACTCCTTTTCAGTTTGTCCAGCAATATCAGTACCTGAAAAATGCATACCAATAGAAATAAGAGCCTGAATGCTTGGTCTGATACATTATTAAAGTAAACTAAAAACTTCAACAAGTACCAAAATATATAGTACGATTTAGATCTGCAACAAGAACGGAGAACCTTATAATTAAGAATACAAGTCAATCACACACCAAAGAACATTATTATTTTCCTAATTAGAAACAAATATGTATGGATTCTCATAATCTAATTAGGAAATACGGATTAATGAACTAGTGATTAATCAATTAATTAACTATTAAGGATTAATCTATTTCTTAATTTAAGAAATCGTACCAGAGAGATGGTGAACTGGATCTGGATGACTGACAACGTGAATCGTTAGAAGAAGGTGAAGTGAAGGAGGGAGGCGGCGTCGATGAAGTGAAGGAGGGAGGCGGCGTCGATGGAGGCGGTGAAGTGAATTAAGGGTTTAGAAGTGAGAGGGTACGTTAATGTTAAGTTAAAGGTGAGAGAATGGCTTTTTTTTTTTTGAAACCGCGTGACTTACATGTACTTATCTGTATAGTTAAATTTTAAATTATTAATCATAAATCATATATTCATATATTATATATTATATATTATAAAAATAAATAAATATTTATTTATTTATTTATTTATTTTCGGATATCGGATATTTCGAATACGGATGTACCTATATCCGTATCCGCTAATTTCGGATACGAATTCGGATACGAATAATATCCGTTTTCTTTCGAATACGGAAATTATCCGTTTTTTTCGGATTTGGTATCGGATTTTTCGGTCGGATATCGGATTTTTCGGATTTTTTTGACAGCCCTACCTGCATGGGCCGCTAGCCTTCTTCGTATGTTTCGAAACACAAGAAAGCGACTGCTCGACAAACCAGAAAGGCAGAACTGGATTCATTTGTAATACCTGAAAATTAAAATCAATAAAATAAATGTTATCATCTCCTTTTCTCATTTATAAATTAAAAGTTCGGCTAACTGTTTCGTGCACAATTACGTGAGGTTAAAAGGGTTTTTGATATACCCGTAACACACTAGGCATAATGGTAAATATAGTGGTTTATCGCTTTTTATCAATATTATAAAAAATGGGAATCAGAATTGTTCGGTAAAGTCATGGAACAATGATTAATCAAATATTCGTAAATTAATCGGGATAATTAATCAAACCACTAATTGGAATCAATCTAATATTATTATTTTATATTTAATTATATATAATATAGAACTAAACAACTATATAATAAAATTTTCAAAAAATTTGAAAAACAAAAAAATTAAATTGTAAAATATATATAATTTAATTCACTTGCATACATTAAGATGTTTAAAATAGTCCAAAAGTATTCAATAGTAAACTCTGAAGATTTTTAACCATATTTTATTTTCGAGAACTAACAAAAAAGAAAGTTAATTTTACATTGCAATTTAAAAGATTTTTATTGTTTCTGGTTTTTATAATTTTCTGAATATTTAAAAAAAATTCTTAAAAAAAATGTTGACTAATTAGTTCCGATTATTGACCGAATTAGCCGATTTTTAATTGATTTTATCGATTATTGACCAATTTTTTAAAAAAAACGATTTTGACTCGTTTATAGCAAAAATAGTTCGATTAACCATTGAACAACGATTAATTACCGATTAATCCCGATTAATCATCGCTTTTTAAATTACACAAAATTATTATTACCATTCCAAAATTTTATAATCTCATGTAAGATATCGTGAACCGTTTCTTTTACATGTTTAATAATTTTTAACATTGAAAAGTTGATTTACAAAGTTGTTCTTCTTTATATGTATATGTTTATAGGTTTATATGTTAGGAAATAAACGCCGATTCCATTAATGGGGTGTTTGGAGAACTTATTTTCAGAATAAGTCAACTTATTTTAAGACAAAATTAGAGATTCTTAACTTTTTTCTGAAAAAAGTTAACTTTTATTTTGCAACTTATAGAATCTCAAACATACATTAAATACTTGTATAAAAAAGTTATCAAAATATGAAATTTTTACCCAAAAATAAGTCGATAAGAACTTAAAATAAGTTTTGCCAAACATACCAATTGTAAGAAGGTAAAGTAATATTATTTGTGTATTTCTTTAACTAAAATGAGGCAACAATTTCTGAAATAACGTGGGGTTCCTATATGGGAGTACGAGTACTATAGGAGTAGCAGTCTAGTTGATATTGATATATGCATGTCAGCGCCTTTTTTTGACCAGACATCCATGGCTGTCAACTGGGAGAGCTTCTATAGGTTTGGCCCACGGGATCATTTCATTTGCAATTATTTTATATACTAGCTTTATATTCATGAGAAAATTTTAAAAAAATTTGTGTAAATATATCAATATTTTTCACTTTTCATAAAATATTAGTGTAATTTAATTTTAATTTATAGATAATATATATTGATATGGGCTGAAAGTAAGTTCTAAAAATACATTTAATGATGCAATAAATAGACCTATTATAGTCCAAGGTCAAAGCCCAATTACGAGGCCCAAAACCTTAATTGTAATAAAAAAAATTCGTAATTAAATAAATCAGCCAATGTGGGACTCCATTATTGAGTCCAATGAGGATTCAACTTCTTCAAGGAGTAGTCCCCAAGTCATATGAGTCTAATACGACTCAGCCTTCCTCATATAAGTATCCAGAAGTCTATCTAAAATAGGTATCTTGTCCAACAAGATACCAAACCCTAATTCCAAGGCCCCCGAGGCCTATATAAGGATCTGATTCCTCACAAACAGAACTACGTTTTATCAGCTATCGAGGAGGTCCATGAAGGGATTTGTGGACATCACTTGGGGGGCAGGGCCCTAGCTCACAAGATAGTTAGACTCGGTTTCTATTGGCCTGAGATGATCGCCGATGCTAACGAGTACGTAAGAAAGTGTGATCGGTGCCAGAAACACGCACCAGTGGTTAGGCAACCACCAGAAATGTTGACATCCATCAGTTTCCCCATTCCTTTTGCTATGTGGGGGATGGATATACTTGGGCCTTTTCCTATGGCCACAGCTCAAAGGAAGTTTCTGATCGTAGCTATTGACTACTTCATGAAGTGGATTGAAGCCAAACCGTTGGCCAAGATTACAACCAAGCAAGTCGCGCAGTTCCTATGGGAGAACGTCATGTGTAGTTATGGAATACCACGAATCCTGGTTACGGACAATGGGCTACAATTCAACAGAATTTAGGGACTACTGTGATGAGAATGGAATTTAGCTTCGGTTTACCTCGGTTGCCCACCCTCAAGCCAACGGGCAAGCTGAGGTTGCTAATCAAATTATCCTTGACGGACTTAATAAAAAGGCGGAACGCTCTAGGAACACTTGGGTGGATGAGTTACTACCCATACTCTGGGCGTACCGCACCACCTGTAAGGTGACCACTAGGGCAACCCCATTCACGTTAGCCTACGGAGCTGAGGCCGTGGTGCCCGTAGAAATCATGCATGTATCTCCACGGGTGGAAGCCTTCGAACCTGACACCAATGAAGAAGGAATGAAGCTGACCCTCGACTTGATAGATGAGGTAAGGGATGAAGCTCATGCTAGGAATGTTGAACATCAGAAGAAAACCTCCTTCTACTATAACCTAAGGGTGAAAGAAAGGTTCTTCCGACAAGGGGACCTAGTACTCAGAAAGATTGAAGCATCCGGAGTAGGACAGAAGGGGAAGCCGGCCCCAAATTGGGAAGGCCCGTATCGAGTCAAAGGAACATTGGGACGTGGATCGTACATGTAATAACCCTAACTTCAGTAATGCTACAATGGTCACATGAATAGTAAATTTCGAGGATTTAGAGAAATGGTATATAGGTACCCTATAATGGAAACATAAAATGAATAAACAGAAACCATATTAGTGTTGTACAATGGAAATAAGTGACTCGAAATGACGTTAGATTTCAGAAATTCCTGAAGCATGGATTTTGAGGATTTTGATTTCGAATAAGCTTCTATTGGACATTAAGGAGCATGGAAATATTATAAGAATTATATATTGAGGGATTAGTGAATTTAGATTTGAGCCAGGGGATTATTAAGTTAAGAGAATAGCAATGGAATTTGGATTGTTAAATGATTTCAAAAACCACTGAGATAATGAGGTTTACTCGAAACGAATTACAATTAGACGAGTATGGAAACCAAACAACCAAGATTAATAATATAACAAGGATACTTATTCCATTATCATATACTAAGATTCCTAGGATTTAACTTAGAAAAGAAAACCAAGAAAAAGGGATTATGAGGTCACCTACATTACATCACTTTCCACTAACTAAATTTAAGGGTAATTTAGTCTTTAACCAAGGAAACTATCCATTAAACTCTAGATTATTCAAGAGATGAAGAGAAGTTGAGATAAGATCAAGAAAAGCAACAAAAAATCTCTCCCTTTCTCCTTCATTTCCATTCGGCAAAACCATAGAAAAAAAAAAAAATCAAAACCCTAGCTAGCTTCAACATTAAATCAAGAGATAATTCGTGGAGCTTCTTGGAGGATAGAAAGAGAGATTTACAAAGTTTCATAGCCATCCATCATTATTTAGTAAGGTAAAGAAATTCTCAAAGTTGCTTGATGAATAGTGAAATCTTGGAATTAACTTTGTTTTAATGGTTCATCTAGTTGATTCAAGCTATATTAGGAGTGTTTAAGGAGTACCCAAAGCTTATTAAGTGTTCTTCAAGCTTCAAAGAGGTATAACAACCCTTGCCCTTTTATATTTATGGTAGATATTGAAGTGGTTGGTAGTTAAGTGGTGTTAATGTAATGTTTATGATGATTATGTGTTATAAATGGTTTGTTTTGATATGGAAATTGTATGTTGTGGACTTGTAACCATGGTTGGGATGTAGACCACATGGTGTAGGTGATGATTATGGTGTTTGATGATTGATTTGGAGGAGTTTGATTTTGGAAAGTATGAAATTACAGCAATTATAATGTCCGATTTTCGTTAGAACGAAAACTGCCCTGTTTTGTGACCCCTGTATTCATACGGTACCTCACTGCCTAGGTTACCAATTGACCATGAAATGATAGAGCTTAGTTCATAGATCGTTTTGATATAAGGTGCGTTAAAATCTGATGAACGGTTTAGGAGAAAAGTCAGTTTTAGTGAAAGACGTTCGGTAACCGAGAAAACGTAATTGTATCAACTTTGAGGCTAAAGTTACCATACTTAGACGTTTTTATAAGTCACGAAATTTTGGGATAGCGTAGTAGGGTGGTCAGAGGACCCTTGACAGTTGACCTTACATTAAAATTCGAAATTTAAAAATTATAAGAAATTCTACAGTCGAGTGTGGTCGTTAAGGGAAATGGTGAAAAACCCTGAAACTTCAACTTAGGTTATAAACGGTTAAGTTCTTGAACCTTTGGGGTAATAAGAATACTTTAAACATATATTAAAGTTTCAAAAGGTAATGTTATACAAGAGTGTAGTGAGTAAGAGATGTGGTTCTAACGACGGTCCTTTTGTGTTTATAGAAACTCCGGAAGAGGGACGAGCCATACCGTTAGGATATCGAAACCGAGGCAAGATTTCTTCTATCCCTATTTGTAAAACTACTTATCTTCACAAAGAAACTTGATTTTGTGAAATATATATGTGATGCTATTATTACTATATTGTGAAGAAATTGTCTTCCTTGAGTGTTAATATTGAGAAGAAAGATATACGAAGATGTATATGAATATGGATATGAGTATAAGATGTATATGAATATGAATGAGAGTATGAGATGGATATGTATAGAGATGATTATGCATGAATTGAACATGCCTTATGATTAAGAGAATAAGAGAGAATGGTATCAGTTGTTATCGAGGGTTATATGGTTATAATATTATATTAAAAATGTTCTTATTGAGTATCAGTGGTTTAATAAACATTATTTGATTAACATGCATTACTCTTAAAATAGATGGAATATTTTACGAATATAAAAGTATATTTGATTTCTGAATTTGAAAGAGAGGTCTGAATCATAATCAAAGCCTTATGATATATATATATTTTATAGAAGTAATGTGCGAGAATGGAAATGATATGAGAGAATGATATGTGAAAATGAAAGTGAGAAAATGGAAATGTGGAATGATATTTTAAAAAGAGAATAATGATGTGATAAAGAGGGGGATTGCAACAGACTTGCGTAAGTGGCTGTGTCAGGGCTGTGTGCGACACAGTCCAGCATTTATTATTTTTATTACGGCACGAAGATGCCAAGGGAGGATGTTAGCAGGTGGCCTTCCTCCAGGGATGATTTTCATTCCTTCTACCGGTAGTAAAAAGAGAGCAGATACGATTAGGCGACTGATCATCGTCCTAACGTATCAGGCGACAACAGATATCCCCAATGTTTTGAAAAGAAAGTGTAGACAATGGTTTTCAGATTGCTATACTGAAAACAGAACAATGATATGAGATGATGGAATGATAGTTACAGATGAAGAAAAACGGATATTATATTATTGTAGATTTCAATACTGAAACCAGAATAATGATATGAGATGATGGTATTATGGTGGCAGATGAAGAAAAACTGATATTATATTAATATAGATTTCTTTCTTATAATAGTGAGTGGATGATGTATTATTAAATAAGAGCTTTACTCTTCCTTAAGGATTTTAATTGTTTCCTGCTATTACATATGCATATACATATACGTATACTTGTTCACATTTTAAATTTTAGTTACAGTATGATCTTGCTGAGCTATTATAGCTCACTCTTGCTACTTATGTATATAGCAGCTAGGTCGCATGCCGATACTACGTACCACACCCCGCAAGAGGGTAAGGGAAAGGCGACCTTTTGAGAGAGTGCTGGCGACCATCCCCGAGGTAGTGACAAGCGGAGGGGCTTAGTATACTTATGTAAATTAAGTGTGTAAGTTGTAATAAACTTTAGTTGTTGAAGTGCTTCCTGTAGAAGCTTTGTTCAACAATGTACTTAGTAAATTCTGGGCTTGTAATAACTGTTAACTTTAAAACTTTTAAATATTGTGGTTGTTGTTCTATGAGCATATGACTGGTGTGTGTGTGTGTATTAGTGTGGGGTCAACTGCTTATTTATTTATTTATTTATTTAAAAAAAAAAGGGACTACAGAGATATTGATATTGATCGAAAATTGGACCTTGACGGCCCGGATCCTTGACCCCGGATCCCGGGGCGTCACAGATGGTATCAGAGCTAAGAGTCATAATGCTCAAGAACAAAAGTGATAATAATAAATGTATCAGTTATAATATAAATTGTGAACTTCCATCAAGTTCAGGGGTGGTATATCGCAGGTAGTATTTACTTTAAGCATATATTATAATTTATTAGACTGTTACTAATAGAATTTTATGTTTTATTATAGGGAGCGGAGATGGGTGAGCCGAGTCAGGACCCCCAGTGGCTAGGGATGTCAGAGCAGGAGCTATTAGATCTTCAGCTGGCCGGGGTAGAGGTTCCCGAGTATGCAGTTGAGGACCTCAGGGAGAGACGCCGGGCGGTGGCTAGAGAGCGATTAGAGAGAGAGGAGGCAGAGGAGCAGAGACGGAGAGATGCTGTGGCCCTAGTGCCATATATGGGTAGACCTTCTACAGGATCTGACGAGGCAGGTCCTTCCAGAGTGAGATCGGAGATCCCTGAGGAGGAGAGGCCACTGCGTAAGAGGCCTAGGTTGTCTGTTATACCTGAGGAGCCGATTGAGTGGAGGGATATTCAGATGGTTCCCACTCCTGTCCGACCCATCCCAGTGCCGTCACCAGTTCCATCCCCTCTACCTAGTCCTGACCCTATAGATGATCCTTTTGAGCAGTTTACCCCTCCAGGGCATTTTGGTTTTTTTGAGGAGGAGGAGGATCCTTCAGAGGATGCTGAGACAGAGTCGGTTCCTCCATCCCCACCCTTTGCACCTCCACCACCTCCACCTGTGGATGCACCTCCCCTAGCTGTACCCCCTCAGGAGGCACCTTTACCGGCGGGTGACTCACTTTCAGCTACCTTATTGACCGAGTACTTTGCCCTTCAGGGACAGTTGGAGGAGTCCCGCAGGACTATAGACACCCTTCTACAGAGGTTAGAGAGAGGGAGAGGAGGGGTTATCCCGGATGGGATGTCTCTGGGGATGATCAGTATTGAGCTACGAGCATTAGGAGATATTAGGAGGTTGTTGGGTGATAGAGGAGACCCGGCATGGAGGGCCCAGATAGTTGATACGGTTACTACCATGGTAGTCCAGATACGGGATGTTGTCAGGGCAGGGGTGTGAGCCGGGATAGTAGTTCGTCACTAATCAGACTAGTCATCTTGTTGATGTCATTTTGGGGATTAGTTTAGTTGTTCACTGTTTTAATCCCAGTCTGATTAGAGGACAGCTAGTAGTACTTTTGGTGATATCGGATTAGTATGTACGACTATGTTTTGGGTTTCGAACCTTGTATTAGATGATATATATTATTAGCAGTAAAAGATGTTGTACCCAAATTGTAAAATATTTATGTACATTAATGAAGTTTGTGCATTTCTATCTAAATTTTTGCAGCATTTTTTTTATATAATATAATAAAAGTTGAGACTCAGAAATAGTGATGTATAAAAGGTGATTGACTTAATGAAAAGGCTATCGTGTTAAGGGCGATACAACTACCTACTAAAGTTATGGTATAACTAGATGTAAATCGCGTGATAAAGATATTGTGATGTGCAAATGAGCTAATTAATGATATAATTGTGCATATAGAAATGATGTATATAGTAACCCAAATTCGGGTAATTAATAAGGACTATTGTTATGTACAGAACTATGCCGCCTAGACGTGACAGTAGAGCGAATGCAAGGGAAAATGAGAGAGACGAAAGAAGTCGAAATATCGAAGGTACTAGACTGAACGAAAATGCTCATAATGAAGAAAATCATGAAGAAGGAGAAGAGGAATCAACTGGCCAACAAAGGAATCCGGGAGGTGATCCCTTTGCCCAATTCATGGACTTATTAAGGCAGAATTTAACAAATCCACAGAATCCTCAACCACCACCTGTTCTCCCCAATCAGGCAGCTAGTTCCTTTCGTGCCTTTAAGTCATTAAAGCCCCCAGAATTCGAGGGAACCACTAACCCAGTAGTAGCCAGGGCATGGCTAAAAGAAATGGAGAAAGCTTTCGAAATACTGAGGATAGAGGAAGATCAGAAAACAGTTTTTGCAGCCTATCTCCTAAAGGGAGAGGCGAATTACTGGTGGGAAGCTAGGAAGAACCTAGAGGAAGCGGGAGTGATAACCTGGGAGCGTTTCACTAGGGTGTTCCTAGAAAAGTATTCTCCTAGGTATTTAGAAAACCAAATGGAATTAAAGTTTCTGGAGTTAAAACAGGATAACCTAACAGTGGCAGAGTATGAAAATAAATTTACAGAACTGTCGAGGTTTGTTCCCGAGTTTGTGCGTACTGAAGAACAACGTGCAAAAAGGTTTCAACAAGGGTTGAAACCCTGGTTACGAACGAGAGTGGCCCCATTTGAGTTAACTGATTATGCTGCAGTGGTTCAAAAGGCATCAATTATAGAGGCCGAGAGTGAGCAGGCTCAAATAGGTCGAGAGAATAAGAAAAGAAGATTTGAGGGCCCAAAAGGAGGTTCAAGTGAGGGAAGCTACTTTAACAAAGGAGGTAAAGGACAAAAATCTCAGTTTGTGGGAAAGTCGGGGGGTAACAAGACTACTAGTGAGACGGTGAGTCAGGGTGGAAAATCTTCGGGAACATTTCAGTCCAATCAATCACGACCACCATTACCAGATTGTGAGACGTGTGGTAAGAAGCATATAGGAGTTTGTAGAGTGCTGGGAGTAACTTGTTTTAAGTGTGGACAAAAAGGACACTACCTTAACCAGTGCCCATCAACTGATGCAAACCCTAAAAGAGATGTTAAGTGTTACCAGTGTGGGAAACTAGGACACATTGCTAGAGATTGCCGTTCAGGTGGGTCATACGCGTCAGGACAGAGTGGGGCTGCTTCAAATAGGCCTACTGCTAGAGTGTACAACATGACCTTAGGGGAAGCGTTGACAAAACCAGATGCGGATACAGGTACTTGCTTTTTGATTTAAATTTGGTGTGTAAATCTTTGGCTAAGGATCGACTTAATCAATTAATGGAATAAATAAGTAAATAATATAGATAAGGAAAATCAGTATCTGCTAAGGGCTAGGAAACGTTATGAAAAGAAAAGTAGGAGTGTTTTGGGAAAACACAAGCTCGTTGAGACGAACAGGAAATATATGTTATAGGTAGTATTTTCTTACAATTGTTTTAAAGAATATTATTAGAGCTTATTTTCTTGAAAATTTTACAGAGAGGAACTATGGGAATATTGAGGAATTAATAATTATGTCATGATAGAGATCAGAAGACGGTCAAACCATAAGTGAGATACACTACCATTCAGAAAGAGTCAGTGTAGTGGCGGATATCTTCGTCAAAAGAGGAAGGAGAGACGAGATAACCTGGAATGACTTGAAACAGGAGGAGATTTGTGAGGAAAAGACAGTAAAAGGACTGCTATTGATAAACTAAATGGCATGTTGATGAATGACAAGGAAGTTATGTTAGTATATTTCTGCGCAAACAAGATAGATATATTATAGAAGGAAAAAGGATAAAGGAAATAGTGTGGAAGTTAGAAGATGTGAATGAGAAAGATACTTATGGACATTTCCAACATGATTCCGGGACGGAATCCTTTTAAGGGGGGAAGGATGTAATAACCCTAACTTCAGTAATGCTACAATGGTCACATGAATAGTAAATTTCGAGGATTTAGAGAAATGGTATATAGGTACCCTATAATGGAAACATAAAATGAATAAACAGAAACCATATTAGTGTTGTACAATGGAAATAAGTGACTCGAAATGACGTTAGATTTCAGAAATTCCTGAAGCATGGATTTTGAGGATTTTGATTTCGAATAAGCTTCTATTGGACATTAAGGAGCATGGAAATATTATAAGAATTATATATTGAGGGATTAGTGAATTTAGATTTGAGCCAGGGGATTATTAAGTTAAGAGAATAGCAATGGAATTTGGATTGTTAAATGATTTCAAAAACCACTGAGATAATGAGGTTTACTCGAAATGAATTACAATTAGACGAGTATGGAAACCAAACAACCAAGATTAATAATATAACAAGGATACTTATTCCATTATCATATACTAAGATTCCTAGGATTTAACTTAGAAAAGAAAACCAAGAAAAAGGGATTATGAGGTCACCTACATTACATCACTTTCCACTAACTAAATTTAAGGGTAATTTAGTTTTTAACCAAGGAAATTATCCATTAAACTCTAGATTATTCAAGAGATGAAGAGAAGTTGAGATAAGATCAAGAAAAGCAACAAAAAATCTCTCCCTTTCTCCTTCATTTCCATTCGGCAAAACCATAGAAAAAAAAATAAAAAAAATAAAACCCTAGCTAGCTTCAACATTAAATCAAGAGATAATTCATGGAGCTTCTTGGAGGATAGAAAGAGAGATTTACAAAGTTTCATAGCCATCCATCATTATTTAGTAAGGTAAAGAAATTCTCAAAGTTGCTTGATGAATAGTGAAATCTTGGAATTAACTTTGTTTTAATGGTTCATCTAGTTGATTCAAGCTATATTAGGAGTGTTTAAGGAGTACCCAAAGCTTATTAAGTGTTCTTCAAGCTTCAAAGAGGTATAACAACCCTTGCCCTTTTATATTTATGGTAGATATTGAAGTGGTTGGTAGTTAAGTGGTGTTAATGTAATGTTTATGATGATTATGTGTTATAAATGGTTTGTTTTGATATGGAAATTGTATGTTGTGGACTTGTAACCATGGTTGGGATGTAGACCACATGGTGTAGGTGATGATTATGGTGTTTGATGATTGATTTGGAGGAGTTTGATTTTGGAAAGTATGAAATTACAGCAGTTATAATGTCCGATTTTCGTTAGAACGAAAACTGCCCTGTTTTGTGACCCCTGTATTCATACGGTACCTCACTGCCTAGGTTACCAATTGACCATGAAATGATAGAGCTTAGTTCATAGATCGTTTTGATATAAGGTGCGTTAAAATCTGATGAACGGTTTAGGAGAAAAGTCAGTTTTAGTGAAAGACGTTCGGTAACCGAGAAAACGTAATTGTATCAACTTTGAGGCTAAAGTTACCATACTTAGACGTTTTTATAAGTCACGAAATTTTGGGATAGCGTAGTAGGGTGGTCAGAGGACCCTTGACAGTTGACCTTACATTAAAATTCGAAATTTAAAAATTATAAGAAATTCTACAGTCGAGTGTGGTCGTTAAGGGAAATGGTGAAAAACCCTGAAACTTCAACTTAGGTTATAAACGGTTAAGTTCTTGAACCTTTGGGGTAATAAGAATACTTTAAACATATATTAAAGTTTCAAAAGGTAATGTTATACAAGAGTGTAGTGAGTAAGAGATGTGGTTCTAACGACGGTCCTTTTGTGTTTATAGAAACTCCGGAAGAGGGACGAGCCATACCGTCAGGATATCGAAACCGAGGCAAGATTTCTTCTATCCCTATTTGTAAAACTACTTATCTTCACAAAGAAACTTGATTTTGTGAAATATATATGTGATGCTATTATTACTATATTGTGAAGAAATTGTCTTCCTTGAGTGTTAATATTGAGAAGAAAGATATACGAAGATGTATATGAATATGGATATGAGTATAAGATGTATATGAATATGAATGAGAGTATGAGATGGATATGTATAGAGATGATTATGCATGAATTGAACATGCCTTATGATTAAGAGAATAAGAGAGAATGGTATCAGTTGTTATCGAGGGTTATATGGTTATAATATTATATTAAAAATGTTCTTATTGAGTATCAGTGGTTTAATAAACATTATTTGATTAACATGCATTACTCTTAAAATAGATGGAATATTTTACGAATATAAAAGTATATTTGATTTCTGAATTTGAAAGAGAGGTCTGAATCATAATCAAAGCCTTATGATATATATATATTTTATAGAAGTAATGTGCGAGAATGGAAATGATATGAGAGAATGATATGTGAAAATGAAAGTGAGAAAATGGAAATGTGGAATGATATTTTAAAAAGAGAATAATGATGTGATAAAGAGGGGGATTGCAACAGACTTGCGTAAGTGGCTGTGTCAGGGCTGTGTGCGACACAGTCCAGCATTTATTATTTTTATTACGGCACGAAGATGCCAAGGGAGGATGTTAGCAGGTGGCCTTCCTCCAGGGATGATTTTCATTCCTTCTACCGGTAGTAAAAAGAGAGCAGATACGATTAGGCGACTGATCATCGTCCTAACGTATCAGGCGACAGCAGATATCCCCAATGTTTTGAAAAGAAAGTGTAGACAATGGTTTTCAGATTGCTATACTGAAAACAGAACAATGATATGAGATGATGGAATGATAGTTACAGATGAAGAAAAACGGATATTATATTATTGTAGATTTCAATACTGAAACCAGAATAATGATATGAGATGATGGTATTATGGTGGCAGATGAAGAAAAACTGATATTATATTAATATAGATTTCTTTCTTATAATAGTGAGTGGATGATGTATTATTAAATAAGAGCTTTACTCTTCCTTAAGGATTTTAATTGTTTCCTGCTATTACATATGCATATACATATACGTATACTTGTTCACATTTTAAATTTTAGTTACAGTATGATCTTGCTGAGCTATTATAGCTCACTCTTGCTACTTATGTATATAGCAGCTAGGTCGCATGCCGATACTACGTACCACACCCCGCAAGAGGGTAAGGGAAAGGCGACCTTTTGAGCGAGTGCTGGCGACCATCCCCGAGGTAGTGACAAGCGGAGGGGCTTAGTATACTTATGTAAATTAAGTGTGTAAGTTGTAATAAACTTTAGTTGTTGAAGTGCTTCCTGTAGAAGCTTTGTTCAACAATGTACTTAGTAAATTCTGGGCTTGTAATAACTGTTAACTTTAAAACTTTTAAATATTGTGGTTGTTGTTCTATGAGCATATGACTGGTGTGTGTGTGTGTATTAGTGTGGGGTCAACTGCTTATTTATTTATTTATTTATTTAAAAAAAAAAGGGACTACAGAGATATTGATATTGATCGGAAATTGGACCTTGACGGCCCGGATCCTTGACCCCGGATCCCGGGGCGTCACAGTACAAGTTGGAGACTTTGGAAGGAAACGAAGTGCCTCGCACTTGGCATGCATCCAACCTCAAGGTCTATTATGTTTGATTATCCTAAGTAGGACATAGCTAATATTATTAGGAGAATAGAAATAAGGTCGATGAAACCATTTCAGAGTTTTCAAACTCCGAGTAGGAAGTAGAGACCAGTTTCAAGATTCATTTATGCAACTTGGTTTTTTAGTTTTCTTGTTGTTTATATTATGTCTGGTATGTATCAATGCATAAACAAATTGCAATCTTATAAGGGCCAAATACAACTGACAAAAATAACAAAGTAATGAAAAACTAGGAGTGACATAAATAAAAGCCCGAAGGCTGCAAGTTATAAGTTACGAAATAAGAACGATGAAAGCATAAAAACATGCCACGTAGGGCTAACATAAATATACTAAGTCTCAGCAGCCTTCGACGAAGCAGACTCCTCCTCTTCTTCCCTGGCCTTCGAAGCCCCCGCAGAACGAGAAGGTGAGGTAGCAGTAGTATTTGAGGCCCTTCGGAGAGGAGAAGCCTCAGGATCCAGAATCCTCTCCTGATCCTCCACGACCTCATTCTCACTTCCCTCGACAGGATTAGGAACAGGGGGGTGTGGACTCGGAAAGTCGGCATGAGAAAATAGTCCGGGATGCTTCTTCAGCACGGCCTCTATGGCCTCATCCCAACCCTCCGTATACTGGCCAGGATATAGAATCCTATCATGCTGCTCCTTCAAGGCCTGGAAGTCATCGGAGTCCATATAAGCATCAATGGCCTCCTCCTTCTTCGCCCTTAAGTCCACAAGCTCAGCATTGGCAGCAGCCAACTCCTCTTCTTTCCACTTTAGCTTCTCCTCAGCCTCCTCAGCTCGAATTTTAGCCTTCTGAAATTTAGTCTCAAAAAACTTGGATTGATTTTTCTAGGACTTAGCCTGGTGAATCATGCTCTGAAAGTGCACATTAGCCTTCAAGAAATGTTTGTTTGAGAAATTAACATATGATGCCGAATCTAAAAGGATATGAAAAAGAGGGACAAAAAATAAAGACTCACCGCAACCATAGCCTGAGCACCTATATGCTCTGACTGCTCCATAGTACCCCCAGAAACCAGATCTTTATAATCACACGGGGTGATAGAATGAAGTGACCAATCCATGGAGTGTTTGGTTGATCCAACCACCGAGTCCTGTTTCCTAAGGCCCCAAGGGGCCCTATATACAGATAGGGATGGACATTCATCCCGGCCCGCTCGATCCCGATCCGATCCCCGCACCGAACGGGGCGGGGATTCGGGGATTTTTTCGGGACGGGCCGGGGAGCGGGGATAATTTTCAAAAAAAATCGGGGAGCGGGCCGAGACCGGGTTTTTAATATGTCCCCGGCCCGATCCCCGACCCCCGCCCCGATTTTCTCTACCCGGCCCGATTTTTAATCCCGACTCGATTTCACCACACTTTAATACATATATACATATATATATATATATATTAATAATCATATATTAATATAAACGAATTTCCAATACTTCATAATGGAAACAAAATGATGTTTTAATTTTATATGTTTATCTTTCTAATAGTTAAATAACTTCATTTCCATGTTTATAATTGTTTCTTTAAATAATATTTTTTTATCTCAATTTAGTGCATTTGAGCTCACTAGTTAGTGTTTAAAAATTATTTAATATTATTTTTTGTTTTAAATAAAATTCCCCGATTCCCCGCGGGGATCCCCGTTACCCGTTTGGGCCGGGGATGGGGAATGAAAAATAGTCCCCGACGGGGAACGGGCCGGGGGCGGGGATCGGGTTTGAATTCGGGGATGGGGCGGGGATAGCACTCCCCGGCCCCGAAATGCCCCGACGCCCCACCCTATATACAGAAGAATGGACGTCACTTGCAACGGTCCCTCATCCAAATCCACATTTATTATATCCTTTTTTTAAACCTTGTGAGGTCGCAGAAAGGCTGGCTCTAGACCCTGAGTACGGGGATCCAAACCCCTTTTGGCCCTCCTCATTCGGGAAGACTCCTCTTCCACAGGCTCGATAGCCTCCATGATCTTTTTCGCAGCTGCAAACACCGAAACAAAACACGTTGATATAAATAAAACCAAAATAAAGAAAAATGTGAGGGAATAAGAAATTACCAAGATCAGAAACTTTAGAAAGGCCAACGACCCTTAAAGATTCCTCGTTAATGAGGTCCCAGCATAACGACTAACCATTATCTTTGGTAAGTGCATCATAGGCAGCCTGCTCTTCCGTATTAAGTATGTTTTTCTGGGGGGTTGCCATCAGCCACTTTCCCAAACGATTTCCTGAGAAGGATGCCCCAATCACCCCCTTCCCAGACCAAGTACATAAATGTCTCCTTCCATTTGGGGTTGTTATCAACTACCGAGTGACCATTGAAAATATGTGGAATCTTGGGCTTTTGTCTAATATAGACCCAACCCAATTGGTTACTAGAGCTATTGTAAAATTGAAAAATCTTCCTAAAAAGGGGGACAGAAAGTGGGAATTTGTTCCTTAGACATAAAACCATGAAACAAAGAATGGATCGCCATGCATTGGGCGGTAACTGACATGGACTGATTTGAACATCGGCCAACAAAGTGGGGATAAAGTTATGAAAGGGAAATCTAAGCCCAGCTACAAGGGCATCCTTAAAAACACAATGAGCATTGGGCCTCCAATGGCAAGGCCTGTCACTAGGGCCAGCCATGACCAGTTTAAGTGGGGATTTAATATTGTAACTCTTATTATAACTACGAACACAATCCTCTTCATGAAATTTATTACAGCAGTTATATGCATCAAGTTCTGCTAAACTAGGATATTCATCTCCGCGCTTATTAATCATATCACTTAAGCTCATATAAGAGGAACGAATGTCAATGTCGTTACCTCTTTTTGACCCAGAGTTCATCTTCGCGAGGCGTTGAGCCACTTTATCCACCATTGATCTTCAAGAGAAGAATGCTTAAGCCCAGAAAATGAATTGAAGAAGATAAAGATTCTTCAAACAACCCAGAATCCGGTGAAGTTTAGCCAGAAAAAGGTGGAGAAAATGCCTAAAAGAATGCCGAAAATTGCCTTAACTTAGAGAGATTTGAGAGAAGTTTAGAAAGAAAATTATGAGTGATTAGAGTGAAATGAGAAGTGAAATCTCACTTCACTCTTTTATAGGAACTTTTAGCTGGTCAATAGCCGGTTAAAATTCCTTGAGACTGGTAATAGCCGGTGAAGGCCCATAAAAGGCCCAAAAGGGGGAAGGTTCTAGAATAAACTATAACCTACCATAAAAATATGATATTTGTGAAATGAATGAATAAATAAATAAATAAATAAATAAGGATGAATTAGGCCCAATAAGCCCAAATGGCCCAAAATACTGGGAGCTAAAAATAAAATTCATAATGTTTGAATTTTCGATGAGAATTTTGATCGATTTCGATCAGTAATCCCAATCGAAAGTGCTACGAGCAGAGTGTTAAAAATGGCCTTAATTCGACCAGAATCCTGATCGAATTCGACCTGGATTTCTGATCGAAAAGCCTTCGACCAGAGTGTAAAAATGGGTCTTAATTCGACCAGAATCCTGATCAAATTCGACCAGGATTCCTAGTCGAAAAGCCTTCGATCAGAGTGTAAAAGTGGGCCTTAATTCGATCAGAATCCTGATCGAATTCGACCAGGATTCCTGGTCGAAAAGCCTCCGACCAAAGTGTAAAAATAGGCCTTAATTCGACCAGGATTTCTGGTCGAAAAGCCTTCGACCAAAGTGTAAAAATAGGCCATAATTCGACCAGAATCCTGGTCGAATTCTACCAGGATTCCTGGTCGAAAAGCCTTCAACCAGGATGGAAAAACAACCCATATTTCGACCAGGATCTTGATCTAATTCGACCAAGATTCCTGGTCGAAAGTATTCAGCATTCATTTGATTTTTGCATAAAAAAACATGAAAAACTTGGTAAAATGATGTTACTTGGAGAAATTTGAGGAAGGAAAGCTCGTAAAAATTCCAGAAAAATGGAGAATAGTTACAGGGTTATCTTCAAAGGCTGTGAGGCCCAAAATATTTTTGATAAACAAAGTTAAAAAAATAACGGAAAATACCTGGAAATATGAGAAAAATGCAAGGAAATTATTTATAATTTTCTATAGGACACAAATATAGTTATTTAGTCTCGAATAAGACCAATCGTCGTAAATGTGTAGGTCGCTCCACACATTACATTCAAGACGACACATGTGAAACACTAGTGTACATAAACCTTAAACTTCCATGAAAACCTGATCAATTTTCTTAGAAGTTGGGGGGCAAATGATATGGGCTGAAAGTAAGCCCTAAAAATACATTTAATGATGCATTAAATAGACCTAGTATAGTCCAAGATCAAAGCCCACTTACGAGGCCCAAAACCCTAATTGTAATAATAAATTCGTAATTAAATAAATCAGCCAATGTGGGACTCCATTATTGAGTCCAATGAGGATCCAACTTTTTCAAGGAGTAGTCCCCAAGTCGTATGAGTCCAATACGACTCAGCCTTCCTCATAGAAGGATCCAGAAGTCTATCTGAAATAGGTATCTTGTCCAACAAGATACAAAACCCTAATTCCAAGGCCCCCGAGACCTATATAAGGATCTGATTCCTCACAAACAGAACTACGTTTTATTAGCTTGATATTTGCAAGATACGTAGGCATCTTGTGAGGACCCGAGTTAAGTCACGAAACACTTGATCAGCCATTAAAGCTCGAAGCTCCCCCTAACCCTACCATTCAATAAGCAATAAATACACCCAACTTTTCGTTCTTGAGCATATATATATATATATATATATATATATATATATATATATATATATATATATATATATATATATATATATATATATACATATTCATATTTTTTCAGTTTATGTTATATTTTGGAGTAAAATAAATTCCTGATTTTATATATTTTAAATCATTAAATTTTTTAATTATTTATTTGTTAATTCACTGTTTCCTAAATTTAAATTTGAAATTAATTGTGTTATGGGTTTCTTGAAATTGTTAACTACTTTATTACAACTATATATAAAGATTAAAAATATATTAGTAAATTACCTTTTCGAAATAATAATATGACAATAACTACATTGTTATGTTCGATCAAAATTAATTTAAGTTTTTCCGGACCTTACTGCTGTCCTCTACTGTTATTTAATTTATGTTTCTTTTAATTTATTTTCAATTCATTTTCCACTTTTTTATTTTCATTCAGATGTTTTCCGGAGCATGAGTGCTTAAGGAAACATATCTCAAAGTCAATAAACGTGTACATATGTAAAGAAAAGTTGACCAATAATTGAAGGGGTTAAATCTCACAGTGCTCATTGAAGTGGAGGGTTGGTATCAAATTGCTCACTCTAGTTATCGGCATCTCATTTGAATCATTAAAGTCATAATAAATATCAAATGGATACCTTTAAAATATACTCGAAAAATAAAAATAATTTTTCATTAATTTCTACATATTTTTCTTGAATGCTTCCATTACCAAACAAAAGGTTAATAATTATAGTATTTCTGATAATATATTTAGATTTTTAAAAATTCACTTACTATTTATTTTTAATTTTATTGTCATTTTCCTTGTTTTAATTAAAAATAAATAGTAAATAAACTTTTTAAATTTTAAATATATTATCAAAAATACTAGAATTATTAACCTTTCGTTATGTTATGGAACCATTCAAGAAAAATGTGTAGAAATCAATGATTTTTTTTTTATTTTTTGAGTATATTTTAAAGGTATCCATTTGATATTTATTATGACTTTAATGATTCAAATGAGATGCCGATAACTAGGGTGAGCAATTTGATACTCGCTATCCACTTCAATGAGCACTTTGAGATTTAACCCATAATTCAAGATGACATCAAATTCTTAAACATTAACAAATTGTCAAAACAAAGTGGTTTTATATTTATGTAGTGAACGTGATGACTTGAATCTGGTAGACGTGCAACAATAATGTCCCTGTTTGGGTCAAACTTTTATTATGGACTTATTTTCGACTAAAAATTTTATGTTTTGAATTTTTTTTATATAAGTATTTAATATATGTTTGAGATTCAATAAGTTGCAAAAATAAATTGGAAAGTTAAGAATATCTAACTTTGTCTTAAAATAAGTTGACTTATTCTGAAAAAAAGTTCCCCCAAACACCCCAATATTATAATTGGGTGTTTGGATGAGCTTATTTTTCAAAAAAGTTGATTTATTTTAAGAAATAAGTTAAGATTTTTAGTTTTTTTATGAATATTTTTTTTGCAACTTATGTAATCTTAAACATAAATTAAATACTTGTATTAAAAAAATTATCAAAATATAAAATTTTTACCCAAAAATAAGTTCATAAAAAATTATTTCAAAGTGAGCCAAACAACATCTATGTGATATTCTCTAAAGATGACTTATTGACTTGCTTATCAGAAACAGAAAAAAAAAAAAAAAAAAGATGACTTATTGACTTGTTTAAGTTATCCGCACAATCTAATCCTTCCATCAAATTATTTCATTTATATGTAATTCTCTTTGTGATGATTACTAGTTTCTATTATTTATTCTCGTCTCGTCTTTCTACATGTTCTTCCTATTTATAAATAGATCTGCTTCCATGATTTTTTTTTTCTTAACTAATCTGCTTCTATAATTGATCTCCAACCATTGTCAAAAGTAGTTTGACAAAGTAGTTGCCCAACTAATCTTTTACAATCATACTATATGTAATTGTTAGCAGTTATGACTTGTGATGTGAGTTGTGACGGATTTAAGAAGAATATGCATGATCGTCTCTCGAGGAAGTGTGGCGGATTTAAGAGTATCTCCAATGGAAAAGACCTCCTAGATAAATTTAAAATTAATTATCATAAATAAGAATTATAAAGAATGTGTAAAAATTTTTGCATTCCAATGGGACAAAACAGTTGTCTATAATTATAGATAATCTCTTGATGTTGGCTATATTTGTCGAACCTGTAGAGACCTGTAGTGAATTGCCCAATCACTTATTTCTATATTAAAATTATATATTCCATTAATAACAACTTGAAATATTAATAACATACCATTTTTAAAATATAGTCAATCATTATAGCCAATATCACGGAACACAATGTCTTACAAGTTCGACAAATTTTACATAATCAATATTTTATGTAATTTAGCCAATCATTTTTACCTAATGTGATTGGAGATGCTCAAGAAGAATATGCATGATCCATTGTCTTTCAAGGAAGATATACGGCATCATTAATTATACTCTTTTATATATATATATATATATATATATATATATATATATATATATATATATATATATATATGGTGAGTTATTAAACAACTTATACATATTTAGTTAATTTATGTGGAGACAAAAATTTGAGTGAAGATTAAAGATTATATATCAATTAAAATATTACAAAAACTTATTCATTAAAAATTATGTTCTATAAAAATTACAATTTTATATATTTCATTGAAAATCTTGAAAATTATATATGTTTTACAAGTAAATTTCATTAAAAATTTTGAAAATCATGTATGTTCTGCAAATAAAATATTGCAGAACGTATTTTTCTCCAAAACATGTTATGTTTGCAAATCATATATAATTTTTAAAATTTTGAATGAAATAATAATATTCATTGAACATTTTTTACAAACATATATGTTTTATAATATTTTGAATGCATAATATATATAATCTCCACGATCTCGACTCAAATGTGGTATTCATACAACTTAACTCATTTAAAAGTTGTTAGCGAAATTTAGTAAGGAATAATAAAATTGAGGGGAGAGCGAAAAAATGGGAGAGCTAAGATATTTATTGATTAGATTTAAAATAAATGAGCAGATTGACATTAACAGAATCTTCACTTCCGAATTGGGTACCTAGCATTTTCTTATAGTTTAAACTGGTCTTAGATATATAAAAAAAAATATGATCTCTAAATAATTAACACTTTATTCTCTATTAAATTAAACTTACAATCCCCGGAGCATAATGTCTTTGACATGCCTTGTAGGAATGTAGTGTGACAAGATCCATGACTAGACAGCGTTAGATGTACATTCTTTATTTTTTTCTCTCCTTTCATGTGAGAGTATCTGGGTTTTTCTCTCCTTCTTTTTCAGAGACTGTGAGAGGTGTGTCATCATGACCACAATGAATGATATAGAAATGCGTTTGGCTGATATGGATATTGAGAATGAGGAGAATGAGGAATTGATTATTGATGAAGGTGTGGACGAGGAGATCAACAGGTTTGAATTGTGTCTGGTGGAAAGATTCCTTACAGAGAAGAACATCAACATTCGTGTGATGAAATCAAAGATGGCGGATATATGGAAACCTGCTATGGGGATCAGCATCAAGGATCTCAAACCTGGTTTATTTCTGTTCCAATTCTATCATAAAGATGATTTACAGTGGGTGATTAATGGAGGATCGTGGAGTTTTGACAGTGCAATACTTGTTCTGAATACTATCAGGGCAGGGGAGGATCCAACAAAAGTGCCTCTGGTTGAAGTCGACTTCTGGATTCAAGTACATGATCTTCCAGTGGGGTATATGTCGAAGGCAATAGGTAAACAGCTGGGGAATTTCTTTGGTACATTTTTGCAATATGATTCAAATAACAACTCTAGTATATGGATAGAGTTCATGAGACTGAGAATTCGGGTGGATGTTCGTAAACCCTTGAAAAGGAAAAAGAAGATATGCAAGAGAGACAAAACTGAAGTCATTGTTAACTGCAAGTACGATAAGCTTAGTGATTTTTGTTTCTTATGTGGGTTGTTGTCCCACACGGAGAGATTTTGTACGAAGAAGTTAGACGCTGGCTCTGTGACAGCGGTCAAGGAATGGGGTAATTGGCTTTGTGTTCCTCCACGAAGGGCGGCAGGTGGTGGCTAGAGTAAGTGGTTGAGGAAGGAGGGAGATGATGACTGGGGTGGCAAAAAAGGAAAGGATAACTACAATCATCAAAATTTGGATTTTCAAACCCCGGATAACGCGCGTGCTGGTAGACAGATGCAAGATAAGAGAGATAATTTTGGTGATTTTGCTAGAAAATCGGGGAAGACAGATATGGTGAATAATATTTCAAAATTGATGGGGGGAAATTCTACCGCTTCTTTTTATGATGGGCCGGATAAGGATGAGTTGGATGGGCTTAATTTGGAGGAAAGGAAGAGGCCAAGAAGTGAGGCCCACGAGTTTGTAAACACAGTGAATCAGTCTGGTAACAATAAAAAGGACTATGAGCTTTCTAATATTGATTGTTCAGAAACCTCTTCTTCTTTTGTGGCTACGCTTGCGAGGCAAGCTAGCCAGGCGCCATGAGTTACATCAATTGGAACTGTCGAGGGGTTGGGAACCCTCGAACAGTTCGTGCCCTTAACGATCTTATTCGAGATCGTAAACACAGTTTTATTTTTCTTATTGAAACAATTTCGTTTGCAAGTAGAATGGAGGAGCTCAGGGTTAAGTTTGGTTTTGAGCATTGTTTTTCAGTAGATAAAGTTGGCAGAAGTGGGGGTTTAGATGTTCTGTGGAAGCACCCTATTCGTTGCCAAGTAGTTAGTTATTCGCAGAATCACATTGATGTAGTTATGTTAGAGAATAATTTGGAGTCATGGCGCATATCCTGTTTTTATGGGCATCCTGACAGAGCTAAAAGGAGGGATTCTTGGGATCTGATTCGTAGGTTGGCATCTTTGTCGCCTCTTCTGTGGTGTATTTGGGGGGATTTTAACGATCTTCTTTTTGCGTCCGATAAAGATGGTAGGAATTATCATCCTCAGAGTTTGTTGGATGGTTTTGGCAAAGCTATTGAAGATTGTCAACTATCAGAGTTAAGCTTAAGTGGAGGTAGGTTTACATGGGAGAAGAGCAGGGGAACTAATGCTTGGGTTCAGGAGAAGCTTGATAGGGCTTTTGCTAACGTGGGGTGGTGGATAAAATTTCCGTTGTGTAGTCTTAAGGTGTTTCATACTTCGTGTTCGGATCATGAGCCGATTTTATTGGAACTGCTTCAGGTTAATGTGTCGAAGAAGGTGTTCAGATTTAGGTTTGTAAATATTTGGCTGAAGGAGGAGAATTTTATTAAAAATGTGACTGTTGTATGGAAGGATTTGCCTGTCTCGCATCTTTTGCCTAAGTTCCTGTCTATTTCGGCTTATATAGCAAGATGGGGAAGAACCTTTTCCATAAGTTTTGTGAAAAAATTAGGAGTCATAAAGCAAAGCTTGATCAGTTAGTTGATCGTACGGATGATAGTAGTATAAAGGAGTATATGCTCGAGAGAGATAAGCTGAATAACTTGTTGCTTCAGGAGGAGACTTATTGGAAACAGCGAGCCAAATTATTTTGGCTTACGGAGGGGGATGAAAACACTAGATTCTTTCATTCTAGTGCTTCTACAAGAAAAAAGACGAATATGATTAATTTCCTGTGTAATGACAATGGGGATTCTGTTAGTGATCAAGAAGGTATGGCTGCTATTGTCGAAACATATTTCACAGGATTGTTTGCAGGAGAAGTAGA
The DNA here is from genome assembly GCA_036435485.1 of Saposhnikovia divaricata. Classification (NCBI taxonomy): domain Eukaryota; kingdom Viridiplantae; phylum Streptophyta; class Magnoliopsida; order Apiales; family Apiaceae; genus Saposhnikovia; species Saposhnikovia divaricata. The sequence goes on along the minus strand of CM071600.1, from coordinate 78,320,729 downwards.
GGACACCGAGTTGGAACAGGTAGCTGGGCACAGAATGATTACGCAGGAGCAGAACTTGCAGTTAACAGAGGATTTTTCTTTTGAGGAATTCAATATTGCAATCAAGCAGATGCATCCTGATAAGGCTTCGGGTCCTGATGGTTTAAACCCGGCCTTCTTTCAGAGTTTTTGGCCTGTTATGGGGATGGAGATATTTGAGTATTGTAAAGAGTGGTTGCAAATGAAGAAGTTTCCAGGTGATTAAAACAGTACTAACGTGGTTCTTATTCCTAAAAAAGAGAATGCATCGTGCATGAAATATCTTAGGCCAATTGCGTTATGTAATGTTCTATATAAGATCTTAGCTAACGTTTTGGCTAATAGACTAAGAGTTGTGTTGCCAGAGTTAATTTCTGAAAATCAATCCGCTTTCGTAAAGGGAAGAAGCATAACAGATAATGTTCTTGTGGCTTTTGAAGTGATACATCATATGCGGAGGAAGAATAGAGGAAATGAGGGTGAGGTTGCTCTCAAGTTAGACATCAGCACGGCTTATGTAACATCCCGTATTTTTTTAGGAATTTATTCGATTAGTAATAACAATAATATTAGTGATTTATTAATATTATTTATGTGTAAATATATATTTCTTTTATATTTAGAATATTGTTTTACGATTAATAGTTAAAAAGAAAGGAAGTGAGGGTTTAAAAAAAACGTTACAGAAAAAATAGAGGGTTTGAGAATTACGTTACTTTTGGGTCAGAAGGAAGAAGGAAAAGAGAGAGAAGAAGAAAGAGAAGAAAGAGAAGAGGAGATTACTAACGTAAATACTAGGGTTCTTCGGATTAAGGTAAAAGATTAGAGACTCTTCGATTTATATATACATGTATAAGAGATTGAGTTTTATAATATCCATGACTTTGTTATAAAAATTAGGGTTCTTGGATTGGCTTGGAAGGGCTGAATTTGTTGAGAATTAGTGATAATCATTAAGGTCTAAGGTACGGGTAATCTTGTCTCTCTTTGTATGTCTTGTTATCCCAATTTTGTACATCTGATTTCTTGTTAAATTCGTGCAAAATTCATTGTTCATCGGATTGTGTTGATTCTTGATCTCCTGGAAAGATAATTGAATTATCTACAACTTTCATTCTTTGTGTTTTGTGAAATTCTGCTTGTATGTTGGTCAAAATCTGCCGTTTGTATAATCTGGTGCGTCAATTTCTGTTGGTATATCATAACTTCGAAAATTCGTAGTAAATTGAGTTTTTATCCGATTATTATGAGCAATACCATTCTGGAAAGCTCGTTTCGACCTCTGTGTTTTGTATTCATATTCTGCTGACAAATTATGTGATTTCAATATCTTAAATATCGAATTACTACTGTGATCAGTGCCTGATTCTGTTATTGCAGTCCGCATTTTCATTGTTTCTGAATTCGTTACTTCTCCCATTTTAACGAGCCTTACCATTCTGGAAAGGTCTCGGAATCCTCTACGACTTTCGTGTTTTATATTTTTTCGTTTGAGCTCATCTTAGTGGAGTAAATATTTGATTTTATGGGCTGATCTATCCTACAAATTATTTGTGTAATATATAATATTTGATCTTTGAGTTTATTATCGGGTAAGTGATATGTGAGATATTTGTGAAGTTTGAGTAATGTGTTTTCGGTTATATTTTGATATACAAATGATGTGGGAGATGTTAGATATTTGGGTAGCATTGTGCTTATTGCCGTGCAAGCCCCTGTAAGAATTTGGGTAGCGTTAAGCAAGCCCCTGTAAGAATTTGGGTAGCATTAAGCAAGCCCCTGTAAGATTTTGGGTAGCATTTGCTTTGTGCTTTGCAAGCCCCTGTAAGATCGTCTCCCATGTTAGTAAGTAAGTTACTTTGAATATTATTTGTAATTGTAAGAGTATGTGTTTCATTATATTTTATTAATTAAATTTTGGATTTAATAGCTGTGATTATTATGTGTAAGTTGTACGCATATTTGTAAGAGTAAGATTATGTTTTAATTTGAAATCATTTATATTTTTAAAAATTATGAGTTGAGTGTCCTTTTTCTAATTGTCTCATTCTATATGTACTTGTTCTTAATTCAGATATTCGATTTTTATTCGTCATTTCATCATCTTAGTCTTTGTGCAGCTTTGCATTGTTCTTTATTTGGATATTCAATTTTGTTCGTAAATTCATTGTCTGTAACTTTGTTCAGTTATATTGTCTTCGTATATAGTTTTCATCCAGCTTTTATTCATTATTTTGATATCCGCATATGAGCCTTTCGATCACTGCCGGTCCTTTTGCTTCTTATTTCTTCCGGAAGGTGATCTTATTTAGGTGGGCTACCTTTGGGAAGAGTTCCAGTTGCGATATTTGGAGAATTTAGATGTATTTTTAATTTAAGAATTGTAAGATATTTGATTTTGAGAAGTTGTATCGTTTTATTTGATTTTTAGTGGATTTTAGAATTAAATGTATTTGATGGGTTGTTAAAGTTGGTATCAGAGCTAGTGTTTTAAGATTCTGTAGACTTGCCTTTAGGCTCGATTGTGAGGTTTGGGTAGCTATAAGATAGAGTTTGAGCATTAGACTTGCCTTTAGGCTTGACCTGTGAGTATGGGTAGACCGTGTGATGGATCTCTAATTAAGAATATTATTCGTTTCGTGTTCCTTTGATTTCTCTCCGTGATTAACTAGAATCATCTTTACGTACGATCTTTAGTGGTGTTTAGTAATGATGAGACTGTTGGTGTATACTGAAAATATTTATTTGAAGTATATACATTTATTTCTGGCCTATTTAATTGAGAATCATTTAAATGTTTACATATTGTCTAAATATTATATATTGTGAATAATCTAGTATCAAATGGGATACAGAATATTAGATTATTAAATACGGTTTATATAATATAATAAGGTTCACAGCACAGGTGGAGTTAGACAATCCACTGGAATGGCTGTAGTATTATTTAGATTAGTTTATATTAACTAATAAATAATACTAGTATACTTTGTGTATATTGAACAGGATCAAATTTAGAATTGTTCCCTTATACTGATTAAGAAGGTGAACTAAGATTCTATGTTATTATTAATGCTTAGGTTCTTAATCCAGATATAGTAATTGACACGTGTATATTATTTACATGCTTTGATTTATATATGAAATAATTCTTTTGATTTATTTCATTATATTTTGGGTGATGAAATAATATATATGGTGAATATTATTTATTGAAGGAATCCATGTCCTGATAATATTCGGGTTAATGATGTCCCCTTGAAAGCTCAAAAAGATTTAATTATGTGAAACCCTGCAGGTGGATTTATTCAGGCATAATTAAATAAAGGTTGAGTGGATGATCAAGGATAAAAGATATTAATTAAATGAATTATCGGTAATTTATTTAATTAATGGACATGCGATATTTTAAACATGGGGAATTTAATAAGCAAATAATATTGGAACCGAATTAATTAATTAAATTACGGTATTGGGAAAGGTAGTGCAAATATTAATTCTTTAGTGGATTGAATTAATATTTAATTACATTGGGCTATGCTCAAGATGTAATTAGAAGGCCCAACCTAATTGTCCATGATCCCTATTGTAGCCTATATATATTCCTATTCTCTTCTTGCTGGGGGCTGGTTGAAAAAATTTGATAGCCACCCAGGAGCAAGAAGAGAGGTTAACTTGAGAAGACGAAGGCCACACTTCGCTCAAGGGAATTTGGGAATACAATAGAAGAGCGTGGAATCAACCGTTAACAAGGTGATTTTTCTATTCGTACTCGTTAGTTTAGTGTATCAAAAATCGCAGTGCCAAGATCTGATTGTCCCAACAATTGGTATCAAGAGCCTGGTTCATTGGTTCTGCGAATTTTGATACGATGTCCATGTCGTAATTATATATGCATGTGTATAGTGGTGTGCTTGGATAATAATCTTTTGCAGGTTGTTTAGTATCCACTATTATGGCCATGTAATTTTAATTATGTGTTTGGATCCCACGTGGTTTAATCGTGGTTATTTTGTTTGGTTTCCACGTGGTTTATCGTGGTTGTAAAACACGAGGTTGATCGTGTTAGAATAGATTTACAAAATTAGTTTTGTATTAGATCTATTTTTTTGTAATTGTTTAATGGATTTTGTTAAGATCCGGATATTTTGTAACAATTATGTGCGATCGGAAATCAAATCGGAGACAAAAATTTATCCGCTGCGTAGCTGCTGGTTCGATTTGTTTTCAATGAAGTAGTCGACAGAGGCTGTTCGAATGTGAAGGAGGAAGGAAACAAGTCTGGTGAACAGAAGCAGGCGCTCGTAAAAAAAAAATTTCTGGTCAAAAGGGTGTAACGCAGGCCTGTCCTGCGTTACAGGAAGAATAGGGTCTGTAACGCATGCCTGTCCTGCGTTACAGGATGAAACAGGTCTGTAACGCAGGCCATGAATGCGCAACAGCAAGGTTTTTGGCAGAAAAATGTTTTTTCAGCAAAATAAAGGGCTGGAAATTTATTTTTTTCAAGGGGCCATAATAGTGGATTTAAATTATATTTTTTAATTTTAATTCCGCTATTTAATTTTTTAATTATTGCTTTAAATAATTATTATGTGTGTTGCTAATTATGTGTGTAATTTTAATTGCATGTTTAACATAATTAGGACGACATGGACATTAATTTTATTTATTGCTTTAATTTTATGATGCATGCTGCCATGTTATGTGTTCTTTGTATTGTTATTTTTATAACATGTAGACCTCGAAAAAATAACATAGGGCGATGCATCTAGATAAAATTCCTCAATTTTAAATAAAAAATTCTAAGTGGGTGAGGGAATTAATTAGGAATTAAATCCCATGGTCTCCATTATTGTTTGTATGTAATTTAACACCGAGACGAATATAAATTATATACATGCCACCCATCGTGGCGTATGATTTATGGTGTCAGGTAGTGTTATGGATGTTACTAGAACAAACTTCCTAAATTAATTACGAATATTGAAAGGTATACATGCCACCCATCGTGGCGTAACAAGTTTCATAGAATTCGATTAATTAGAAGGGTACCACTGATTGAATATAGATTTTCAATATTGAGAGAAAGGATGATTCTGTCTAGAAAGGGGTCTTAAGTGATGCCTCTTGACAATGCTCCCCCCGATCTGGGAATTATCCTATTATCGATTATTGATTTGAAATATTTAATGGTGGTATCCAGTCTTTTTATTAATTTAAGATTTAATAATGGTATACACTTAGCTATGAAAAATAATATATAGTCCACCCTAACGTGGCGTATTATTTAGTAATAGGACCGAAGTAATATTTAAACGAATTTAAGTGGTATATATGTCATCCATCGTGGCGTACCAGATACTTATGGTGTTTAAATATTAGTGCATTAATTTTAATTAATTGTTAGAGGAAACCAATAGGATTTAAGATTTATGCAACTATCTGATTATGTGTTACATGTATGATTCTCAGGATTAGATCACTATGGGCTTTAATCCACTATTCACCATACTTAAGGATAACAAACTTACTGGACCAAACTATATTGAATGGAAACGTAATATGGACATAGTGTTGACTGCTGAGGAGTACAAATTTTGTACTTATGAACCCAAGCCAGACCAGCCTGCTGAAGATGCTCCTGAAAGTGAGAAGGAGTATTATAAGCGGTGGATTAAGGCTGATGAGATGTCGCGATGTTACATTCTGGCAGCAATGTCGGGTGTTTTGCAGCATCAGCATCAGGCTATGCCCACTGCTTCACATATGCTCTTTAATCTCAAGGAACTTTTTGGAGAACAGAATAGGGCTGCTAGGCAAGTAGCAATGAAGGCTTTAATGAACACTCAGATGGTTGAAGGAACACCTGTAAGGGATCATGTTCTCAGAATGATGTCTCATCTGAATGAGATGGAGATCCTTGGTGCTGATATTGATGGGGAAACCCAGATCGATATCATCCTTATGAGCTTGCCCAAAAGTTTTGAGCAGTTCTGCTTGAATTACACCATGAACAAAAGGATGTATAGTCTCGCGGAACTTCTGACAGAACTTCAAGCAGCTGAAGGACTCTTTAAGCAGAATGTTCAAGTGAATGTGGCCGAGAAAGCTTCTTCATCTAAACCGAAAGGTAAGAAGAAGAAAAAGACTCAGACACAGAAAGCTGGAAAGATTGCTAATGCAGTGGGAGTTCAAGGTGGTGTGAAAAAGCCTAAGGGCAAGTGCTTCAGGTGCAAGCTGTCAGGTCACTGGAAATAGGATTGTCCTCTTCCTAAGAAGACAAACAATACTGGTATGTCTCTTTCTCTAGTTACAGAAACATATATAGCGGCTATATCTACGAGCACTTGGTCTGTAGATACAGGAGCCACTGACCATGTTTGTAACTCTATGCAGGGGTTCCAGCAATCCAGAATGCTTAAAGATGGCGAGATATATGTGTTCATGGGAGATGCTACGAAAGTAGCAGTAGTTGCAGTTGGAATAATTACATTGTCTTTTGGCGATGATAGGATTTTGGTTTTGAACAATTGTCTTTATGTACCTTCGTTTAGAAGGAATTTAATTTCAGTTTCTAAACTTGCCATGGATGGTTATAATGTTTGTTTGGATCGTAATGTTTCTATTATGATGAATAAACGAGTTATATGTTCTGGTACATTGCAAGACAATTTATATATTATTAATCCTATCCAACCAATGCTGCAACATAAGGAAACTAATAACATTCTTTCTAGCTCAAATAAAAGAAAGAAACCTTCTGAATTGAACCAAACATATCTTTGGCACTTAAGATTAGGTCATATTAACTTGAGGAGGATTCAAAGACTGGTAGTAGATGGGCCATTAGGCTCGTTGGCAGTGGAGCCATTTCCAGTTTGTGAATCCTGCTTGGAAGGTAAGATGACTAATAGGCCTTTTAAAGCAAAGGGGAATAGAGCTAAAGAAGTATTAGAATTGGTTCATACTGATTTATGTGGACCTATGAGTATCCAAGCAAGAGGAGGTTATGAGTATTTTGTCACTTTCATTGACGATTATTCTAGATATGGGTACATTTATTTGTTGCGCCGTAAGTCTGAGTGCTTTGAAAAATTCAAACAGTACAAAGCAAGTGCGGAGAAGCGACATCTTGGAAAATGTATCAAGTCACTACGATCAGATCGTGGTGGCGAATACTTGCTTGGAGAATTTAGGGAATATTTATCAGAAAATTCGATTGCATCCCAGTTGTCTGCACCTGGCACACCTCAGCAGGATGGTGTAGCAGAGAGAAGGAATCAGACTCTTTTAGAGAGTGTTAGATCGATGATGAGTTATTCAGATTTACCCAAGTCGTTTTGGGGATATGCTATAGAAACAGCCGCTTACCTTCTGAACTTGGTACCTTCTAAATCGGTTCCCAAGACTCCAATAGAATTGTGGACTGGTAGCAAACCAAGTCTAAGACATATTCGTATTTGGGGTTGTCCAGTACATGTGCTGAACAAGAACGCGACTAAGTTAGAATCTCGTACAGAAGTAAGGCTGTTTGTAGGCTATCCCATGGGAACGAAAGGTTATTCATTTTATAGTCCTAGGGATCGAGATATCATTGTTAGCACCAATGCTAGATTCTTAGAAGAAGACTATATAATGAAACACAAACCCATGAGTAGTATCGTTTTAGAGGAACTAGTGGGATAATCAAGGATAAAAGATATTAATTAAATGAATTATCAGTAATTTATTTAATTAATGGACATGCGATATTTTAAACATGGAGAATTTAATAAGCAAATAATATTGGAACCGAATTAATTAATTAAATTACGGTATTAGGAAAGGTAGTGCAAATATTAATTCTTTAGTGGATTGAATTAATATTTAATTACATTGGGCTAGGCTCAAGATGTAATTAGAAGGCCCAACCTAATTATCCATGATCCCTATTGTAGCCTATATATATTCCTATTCTCTTCTTGCTGGGTGCTTGTCGAAAAAAATTGGTAGCCACCCAGGAGCAAGAAGAGAGGTTAACTTGAGAAGACGAAGGCCACACTTCGCTCAAGGGAATTTGGGAATACAATAGAAGAGCGTGGAATCAACCGTTAACAAGGTGACTTTTCTATTCGTACTCGTTAATTTAGTGTATCAAAATTCGCAGTGCCAAGATCTGATTGTCCCAACAATTGGTATCAAGAGCCTGGTTCATTGGTTCTGCGAATTTTGATACGATGTCCATGTCGTAATTATATATGCATGTGTATAGTGGTGTGCTTGGATAATAATCTTTTGCAGGTTGTTTAGTATCCACTATTATGGCCATGTAATTTTAATTATGTGTTTGGATCCCACGTGGTTTAATCGTGGTTATTTTGTTTGGTTTCCACGTGGTTTATCGTGGTTGTAAAACACGAGGGTTGATCGTGTTAGAATAGATTTTGCAAAATTAGTTTTGTATTAGATCTATTTTTTTGTAATTGTTTGTTGGATTTTATTAAGATCCGGGTATTTTGTAACAATTACGTGCGATCGGAAATCGAAACGGAGACAAAAATTTATCCGCTGCGTAGCTGCTGGTTCGATTTGTTTTCAATGAAGTAGTCGACAGAGGCTGTTCGAATGTGAAGAAACAAGTCTGGAGAATGAAGCAGGCGCGCGCGTGGAAATTCTGGAAAAGGACAGTAACGCAGGTCTGACCTGCGTTACAGATTCAAACAGGGTGTAACGCAGGTATGTCCTGCGTTACAGGATAAAACAGGCAGTAACGCAGGTTCTAAATGCGCGACAGGGTTTTTACAGAAAAAAATTATTTTTTCAGCAGAACAGGGCTGGAAATTTATTTTTTTTTCAAGGGGCCATAATAGTGGATTTAAATTATATTTTTTAATTTTAATTCCGCTATTTAATTTTTTAATTATTGCTTTAAATAATTATTATGTGTGTTGTTAATTATGTGTGTAATTTTAATTGCATGTTTAACATAATTAGGACGACATGGACATTAATTTTATTTATTGCTTTAATTTTATGATGCATGCTGCCATGTTATGTGTTCTTTGTATTGTTATTTTTATAACATGTAGACCTCGAAAAAAATAACATAGGGCGATGCATCTAGATAAAATTCCTCAATTTTAAATAAAAAATTCTAAGTGGGTGAGGGAATTAATTAGGAATTAAATCCCATGGTCTCCATTATTGTTTGTATGTAATTTAACACCGAGACGAATATAAATTATATACATGCCACCCATCGTGGCGTATGATTTATGGTGTCAGGTAGTGTTATGGATATTACTAGAACAAACTTCCTAAATTAATTACGAATATTGAAAGGTATACATGCCACCCATCGTGGCGTACCAAGTTTCATAGAATTCAATTAATTAGAAGGGTACCACTGATTGAATATAGATTTTGATATTGAGAGAAAGGATGATTCTGTCTAGAAAGGGGTCTTAAGTGATGCCTCTTGACAATGCTCCCCCCGATCTGGGAATTATCCTATTATCGATTATTGATTTGAAATATTTAATGGTGGTATCCAGTCTTTTTATTAATTTAAGATTTAATAATGGTATACACTTAGCTATGAAAAATAATATATAGTCCACCCTAACGTGGCGTATTATTTAGTAATAGGACCGAAGTAATATTTAAACGAATTTAAGTGGTATATATGTCATCCATCGTGGCGTACCAGATACTTATGGTGTTTAAATATTAGTGCATTAATTTTAATTAATTGTTAGAGGAAACCAATAGGATTTAAGATTTATGCAACTATCTGATTATGTGTTACATGTATGATTCTCAGGATTAGATCACTATGGGCTTTAATCCACTATTCACCATACTTAAGGATAACAAACTTACTGGACCGAACTATATTGAATGGAAACGTAATTTGGACATAGTGTTGACTGCTGAGGAGTACAAATTTTGTACTTATGAACCCAAGCCAGACCAGCCTGCTGAAGATGCTCCTGAAAGTGAGAAGGAGTATTATAAGCGGTGGATTAAGGCTGATGAGATGTCGCGATGTTACATTCTGGCAGCAATGTCGGGTGTTTTGCAGCATCAGCATCAGGCTATGCCCACTGCTTCAGATATGCTCTTTAATCTCAAGGAACTTTTTGGAGAACAGAATAGGGCTGCTAGGCAAGTAGCAATGAAGGCTTTAATGAACACTCAGATGGTTGAAGGAACACCTGTAAGGGATCATGTTCTCAGAATGATGTCTCATCTGAATGAGATGGAGATCCTTGGTGCTGATATTGATGGGGAAACCCAGATCGATATCATCCTTATGAGCTTGCCCAAAAGTTTTGAGCAGTTCCGCTTGAATTACACCATGAACAAAAGGATGTATAGTCTCGCGGAACTTCTGACAGAACTTCAAGCAGCTGAAGGACTCTTTAAGCAGAATGTTCAAGTGAATGTGGTCGAGAAAGCTTCTTCATCTAAACCGAAAGGTAAGAAGAAGAAAAAGACTCAGACACAGAAAGCTGGAAAGATTGCTAATGCAGTGGGAGTTCAAGGTGGTGTGAAAAAGCCTAAGGGCAAGTGCTTCAGGTGCAAGCAGTCAGGTCACTGGAAACAGGATTGTCCTCTTCCTAAGAAGACAAACAATACTGGTATGTCTCTTTCTCTAGTTACAGAAACATATATAGCGGCTATATCTACGAGCACTTGGTGTGTAGATACAGGAGCCACTGACCATGTTTGTAACTCTATGCAGGGGTTCCAGCAATCCAGAATGCTTAGAGATGGCGAGATATATGTGTTCATGGGAGATGCTACGAAAGTAGCAGTAGTTGCAGTTGGAATAATTACATTGTCTTTTGGCGATGATAGGATTTTGGTTTTGAACAATTGTCTTTATGTACCTTCGTTTAGAAGGAATTTAATTTCAGTTTCTAAACTTGCCATGGATGGTTATAATGTTTGTTTGGATCGTAATGTTTCTATTATGATGAATAAACGAGTTATATGTTCTGGTACATTGCAAGACAATTTATATATTATTAATCCTATCCAACCAATGCTGCAACATAAGGAAACTAATAACATTCTTTCTAGCTCAAATAAAAGAAAGAAACCTTCTGAATTGAACCAAACATATCTTTGGCACTTAAGATTAGGTCATATTAACTTGAGGAGGATTCAAAGACTGGTAGTAGATGGGCCATTAGGCTCGTTGGCAGTGGAGCCATTTCCAGTTTGTGAATCCTGCTTGGAAGGTAAGATGACTAATAGGCCTTTTAAAGCAAAGGGGAATAGAGCTATAGAAGTATTAGAATTGGTTCATACTGATTTATGTGGACCTATGAGTATCCAAGCAAGAGGAGGTTATGAGTATTTTGTCACTTTCATTGACGATTATTCTAGATATGGGTACATTTATTTGTTGCGCCGTAAGTCTGAGTGCTTTGAAAAATTCAAAGAGTACAAAGCAAGTGCGGAGAAGCGACATCTTGGAAAATGTATCAAGTCACTACGATCAGATCGTGGTGGCGAATACTTGCTTGGAGAATTTAGGGAATATTTATCAGAAAATGGGATTGCATCCCAATTGTCTGCACCTGGCACACCTCAGCAGAATGGTGTAGCAGAGAGAAGGAATCAGACTCTTTTAGAGAGTGTTAGATCGATGATGAGTTATTCAGATTTACCTAAGTCATTTTGGGGATATGCTATAGAAACAGCGGCTTACCTTCTGAACTTGGTACCTTCTAAGTCGGTTCCCAAGACTCCAATAGAATTGTGGACTGGTAGCAAGCCAAGTCTAAGACATATTCGGATTTGGGGTTGTCCAGCACATGTGCTGAACAAGAACGCGACCAAGTTAGAATCTCGTACAGAAGTAAGGTTGTTTGTAGGCTATCCCATGGGAACGAAAGGTTATTCATTTTATAGTCCTAGGGATCGAGATATCATTGTTAGCACCAATGCTAGATTCTTAGAAGAAGACTATATAATGAAACACAAACCCATGAGTAGTATCGTTTTAGAGGAACTAGTGGGAGGGACAGATAATCCCCAAGTGCCAATAGTACAAGTAGATCAACCACAAGAAAATGCACAACCTGTCACTAATACCACACCGGTGCTTCGTCGTAGTGGGAGGGTGGTTCAACAACCTGATAGATTCATGTTTTTGGGAGAGTCCTCGGACTTGGTCTCTGGTGAACATGATGAGGATCCCAGGACATACGAACAAGCAATTCTAGATAAAGATGCAGATCTTTGGCAAAAGGCAATGGAATCTGAGATGGAATCTGTTAACGGAGGAATTTGGGAAAACAAATTCGGGGAGGGTTGCTGGAATTATGGTGATTGTTGATGACGGCGAACGGCGTAGGATGTTTAGGGTTAGGGTTTATGATTTGGGGATGGCTGAGATTGTATGTTGAGATATGCGTAGCAATCAAGATCGAATATTGAATTCTTTCTTTTGTGCTAGGGTTTGCATTGTGTCATACAATGTGCCTACGTACCCTATATATATAGGGATCAAGCCAAACGTAGTTCTTGGAGGACAAGTAATCGTAATGGGCTAGGTTTTCCTCATTTAGGAAGCCCATTGGATCAGGGCCACCGCCTTTGACAATTATTACGAACCGTAAAGCCCGGCTAATTTCTCGGAGCTTAATGGCTAAGCTATTGACCCGAGATTATCGTGGTCAATGCTCACCTAGAGCCACGGAGATAAAATAACTTTTGGGCAGTTCTGAGATTGCCAAAGGGGGCGAGATCCCCAATCTGAATATTTCGGGCGAGATCCCAGGATAAACCTTTCCCTAATTGCTCGTAACCGAGAACCTAGATCATGGTCCATAACAATACTCTTTAGAGAACATTCAGGGATAATCTCCCATTTCAGTATGCCAGAGGGCGAGATTCCCATCGTCCGAGGGCAACCCCCATGGGCGACATTTCACCATTAGGGCGAGAATATTTCTGGGCATAACAACTACCCCCCAGTTTCTTGTAATATCTTCCTATAAAAGAAACTATCCCAAAATACCTTCCAGAATATAGGCGAGCCTTCCTCAGTTTTACGGAATTTATCACACCTCGATTTCAGTTCCCAATCCAATAAGAAAATGCCACATGTCCTTACCTGGCTGTCATCCATCTCCGTTTTATATTCCTATAAAAAGCCCATCCTCCTCTTCCATCCCCACGTTCCCTTACGAATTTCCTAGGAGCACTGTCGAATTCTCCATTTTTTACGGGCGAGATCTCTATCGTTGTGGACGAGGTTCTTGTTTTCTTCAGCCGATATCTTCATCTTGGAGGCGATCTTCCCAAAAACAGGTACCAATTCTCTCTTCTCGTCTTTCCTGTCGATTTTTATTTTTAAGTAAACGATTAACAAAAAATAAGAAAATCACCTAGAGTCGAATACCATTCCTTCTCGCTAGTTCTCTACTTAGGTCCGTTTCCATCTAAGAGGGCGGGGACCCCCATTACATGCTTTTACTTGCTCTTACTCTGGAGAATTAACTTTAATATAGTCCTCGCCCTCTCTTACAGATGTCAAGAGAGAACTTTTCTCCCGAAAACGGGTCAGCGTCGCCTTCTACCTCAGATTCTCTTGATAATGAGGACATTATTTCCATCTCCGATAGTCTTCCAGTGGGCGATATTGCCGACGACTTAGCCAGCGTTTACCATGCTCAAGATCTAGGCGACGTAAGTGGAGAAGATGATCTACACGACCTTTTCGCCGACTTAGATCCTCAAGAGCCAGGCCCTTCTAGGTTAGGAAAGAGTCATGGCAAAGATCTGGAAAGATATAAAAGAATGCTTGAGGAAGCGCAAGCCGACCAAATCTTAGAAGAAGAAGAAGACGAGAACTCGGAAAAGGGCGAGAGCTCTGATCAGGAAGACAATATTGACTACGAGGATGCAGAGGTCGAGAACGAAGATGAAGTTTTATCCGTCTCGCCCGTTCGTTATGCAATGGAATTACCTTCTCCCCCCAATAACCCATACAAACAACCCGTCCGTACATGTGATCTCGACCTAGACTTTGAAGATGATGTAGACGAACCTCTTAGAATGAAACACAGATTTGATCAAGGTAGAATCTCTTGCGCAGGACTCGCCTCCAAAATTTCTTCCGAAGAAATCATGTTTTTGATTGAATATTACAATTTGGAAGGAAAATGGCTACGCCCTCGCTCCTTCATGAGAATGCATGTTTTCGACATTGCTGGGTTGCCAACACCAAGGGCGGTCCTCACCAACAAACTAATAGAACTCGGCTTTGGAACGCCAATGCACCCTTTTCTTCATCAAATCATTACTTATTTTAATATCGCCCCTGTCCAATTGTCACCCAACAGCTATAGGGCGGCTATCGGTTTATATATGATGTATAGAAACGAAGGATATGATGCCCCAACTATGGCTGAGCTAAGTTATTTCCTTTCTTTAAGGCGATGTGGAAGAGACGTGGGATTTTACTACCTCGCCTACTGGTCGAATCATAATAAAAAGGGTTTTATTACTGGTAACCCTAGCAACATGAAGATATGGAAAGATGAATTCTTTTACATGTACGACGTCCCCAGGCTCAGAACCCAATTCAATCTTCAACCTTGTAAGTATTCTCGCCCTGATATTTTTCCTTTTCCTAGTCCCCTGAAACTCTAATTTCTCCTTATATTCTCCTCGTAGACAAACCCGCCCAGACAAAATTAACGGGCGACTCTGCAGCTAGAGCTCTGATCATCTCTGAACTTCCTAGACCAAAGAAAGATCTCGATGTTCTAGTTACACCCGATAATCTCCGTATCCATGGCTTCTATAATGAGGGGTACGGCAGAATTCCCTTTGTCAAATTTAAGAGAGGTACTAAAAGAAGTACTCGTAAAAAACAAATAGAAGGGCAACTTACTGGTAAAGGTACCTCGCCTTCTTCTTTAGCCCTCGCCCGTTTGTTTATTTATTTCTTAATATTTGAAATTGTCAACTAATAGTTTTTTTATCCCTTTGTATTCAGGTCAAATGGCAAGACTCCCTTTTGGAAACAACCCTTTTGCAGAGCCGACTCCCTCTGCTATTGCCAATATTCCTCGCCCTACACCGTCGACTGCTGTGAACCAATCTCGCCCCATCATTCCTACCTCACATGTGGGCGAGAAGCAAAACAAAAAACGGGATTCAGCGGATGCTTCCAAAGCTGCCCCAAGTAAGAAGCATAAGTCAATTCCAAATGAGGAGGCGCCCTCGGATTCTGTTGCTACAACCTTTGGTTCAATCGCTGCCGAACACTTTTCTGATCAGGATGTAAAAATCCTTAAGGAGCGGAAAGAAGCTGATGAGGAGTTCCACTTCAAGATGGGTCTGGGCAATGCCTTTTATCATGGACTTAATGTCCTCGCCCAGAAGAACACTATTATCAAGGATCAGGAGAAGGCCTTGAAGAAATACAAGGGCGAAGCTTCAAGTTTTACTTCAAAACTCAACGAAGCCCAGAAAAGGCTCGACCATGAAGTTAAGGCGAGGAAAGATGATGTAGATAAACTCCAAGCTGATTTGAAAAAATTAAAATTGGACTCTGATAAGAAGGTCGCGGACCTTGAGGGCGAGAATGCGAAATTGCAAGACAAAATAGCTGAGGTTGAGGCTGTTGTGAAGAAAGCACAGACTGAAGCTTACACCATTGGCTTTTTGGATTATCTTCGTAACTTCCTCGCAGCCGATCCTGATTATGATTGGTCCAAGCATTTCGCCCCCTCTACTCCTAGTTACATGCTGAAGTTCCAATCTGACAATGCCGAGCCCATCGCAATTGCTAAGGAAAGCTTGAGGTTGAAGATCGAGGCGGAGAAGAAGAACATGGCCGAGGAGGAGGCGAGAAAGAAAGAGATTGATGGGGGAGACAAAGCTGGTACGATCTCGCCTTCTGATGCCACAGCTAAGTGACTGTATGAACTCTCTATTATTGCCAACACATTGGGAGTGCGGGCCCTCCTGTAATGGCCTCGCCCGTTGTAAGGTTTATGGATGTTATTATTGTCAACTACTTGGAGTGCGCGCCCTCCTTTTAATGGCGTCGCCTTTGTATTAATATTCGCTTTCCAAACTAGTGTTTTCTTTAAATATCTGCTTATATTTTCCCTCTTATGGGTATTCAATTAAAGGGTAAGTCTCGCCCTTCTATGGGAAGCTTGTCCTCCATCATCATCTCGCCCTTAAATATTTCCAGCTTTAAAGTTTTATTCACCATGTTCTTCAAGAGGGTACCCTCCTCAAAGGAGGTCATTTTC
This sequence comes from Saposhnikovia divaricata, assembly GCA_036435485.1. NCBI lineage: Eukaryota > Viridiplantae > Streptophyta > Magnoliopsida > Apiales > Apiaceae > Saposhnikovia > Saposhnikovia divaricata. Next base: position 78,304,440 of record CM071600.1, on the reverse strand, counting down.
CTCAGAATTTATAATTTAGATATCCTCCTCAATGGGAGGTCGCTTCCTACTTCAGAAATACCCTCCTCAAAGGAGGTGGATTTTCTGAAGCTCGAACCTTGATGAGGCGCCGGAAGTACGGACATCCCCCCCGGAAGTACGGTTTTTGCAAGGATTTATATTGATGGTACTCTCCTCAAAGGAGATCAGTCTTTTTGTTCAGAAATACCCTCCTCACAGGAGGTAGATTTTCCGAAACTCGAACCTTGATGAGGCGCCGGAAGTACGGACATCCCCCCCAGAAGTACGGTTTTTGCAAGGATTTATTTTGATGGTACTCTCCTCAAAGGAGATCAGTCTTTTTGTTCAGAAATACCCTCCTCACAGGAGGTAGATTTTCCGAAACTCGAACCTTGATGAGGCGCCGGAAGTACGGACATCCCCCCCGGAAGTACGGTTTTTGCAAGGATTTATATTGATGGTACTCTCCTAAAAGGAGATCAGTCTTTTTGTTCAGAAATACCCTCCTCACAGGAGGTAGATTTTCCGAAACTCGAACCTTGATGAGGCGCCGGAAGTACGGACATCCCCCCCGGAAGTACGGTTTTTGCAAGGGTTTAATAATTCGAGATACCCTCCTTAAAGGAGGTCGTTCTCCATTCCAGAAATATCCCTCCTCACAGGAGGTGGATTTCCCAAAGTCATTTTTTACTCTCCTCACAGGAGATCATTTATAACAGATAATCAAAAATATTTGAAGAAAAACAAGCATGTTTTATTCATAAATAGTAAAACCTGGCTAAGGAGGAGTACATGCACTACCCCCCTAGACTTTCATGAAAATAATTATTTAAAGGAAAGTATATCAAAAGTAGGAATACATTACTGATAATATTTCTTCAAATGTTCCATGTTCCAAGCTCGCGGGATGTGTTTCCCTTCCATATCTGCCAGATAATAAGTTCCTGCCCACAAGACAGCTCTAACCCTGTACGGACCTTCCCAATTCGCACCGAACACTCCATGATTCTGGACTTTCATGTTGGGCATCACTTGTCGAAGAACATAATCCCCCACCTTTAAGGGTCTTGCCTTTACCTTTGAGTTGTAAAACCTAGCCACCCTTTGCTGATAAGAAACCAACCTTGCCTGAGAAGCCGTCCTGAATTCTTCCGCCATATCCAGGTAAAGGCGATGGTTAACTTCATTTACCTCTGGCTGATAGTTCTCTCTTCTAAAAGATCCTGCCCCCAACTCGACTGGTACCATAGCCTCACATCCATATGTCAAAGAGAAAGGGGTTTCCCCTGTAGTTGTCCTAGGTGTCGTGTTATAGCTCCACAAGACATTAGGTAGCTCTTCCGGCCAATTACCTTTACTGTCGTCCAACTTCGCCTTAAGCGTATGTTTGATTATCTTGTTCACCGCCTCCGTCTGACCATTAGTTTGAGGATGACTAACAGCAGAGAAACTCTTAATAATTCCCAAATTATCGCACAACTGTCTCATCTCTTTACTATCAAACTGCTTCCCATTGTCAGATATCAGTTTGTACGGTATTCCAAAGCGACAAATGATGGATCGATAAACAAAGTCCACCAACTTTTTTGCTGTGATCGACGCCAAAGGCTCTGCCTCTGCCCACTTAGTAAAGTAATCCACTGCTACCACGGCGTATTTCACCCCTCCTTTTCCCTTAGGGAGTTCCCCTATCAAGTCAATTCCCCACATGGCGAAGGGCCAACCGCTAGTCAATGAAGTAAGGGGAGCTGCAGGACTGTTCACATAGTTCGCATATCGCTGACACTTGTCACAAGACCTAGCAAAAACCATTGCATCTTCCCGAAGAGTAGGCCAATAATACCCTTGACGTAGTATTTTCTGCGCGAGTGAGCCACCCCCCGAGTGGTTTCCACAAATTCCCTCGTGAACTTCCCTGAGAACATAAGTGCACTCCTCCCCATCTATACACTTTAGCAGCGGCTAATTAAAACCCCTTCTGTAAAGAGATCCCCCAAAATCGACGTAACGAGCTGCCTTATACCTTAGCTTCCTGGCCTCAATCCTATCATCTTGTAAAATTCCTTCCTTCAAATACCTCCATATAGGGGTCATCCATGTATCTGGCGTGGGGACATCAACTTGCATCAATTCCACCTCCGGAACGCTAGGTTGCTTCTGGATTTCCAAGGGACTGATACCCAAAAGATTGGCCTCCCCTTGAGACCCCAATTTGGCCAGGGCATCGGCTTCCGCATTACTGTCTCTAGGAAGTTGCTCCAACCTCGCCTCCCGAAATCGGCCCATTAATCTTCGTGTGCACCTCATGTACAACTAAGTTCGAGGCCCACGAGCTTGGAACCCTCCATTGACTTGATAGACAACCAGCATTGAGTCACTCATGATGTTTATATTTTCTACCTTCATCTCAAGGGCGAGCTTCAAACCCGTAATCAAGGCTTCGTACTCGGCATCATTATTTGTAGCGTGAAAGGTAGAGTGGATTGCACTCCGAAGACGGTGTCCCTCCGGGCTGACCAAAACAATTCCCGCCCCTGCACCCTCATTGTTCGATGCACCATCCACATATAAAGTCCACCAAGGTGCTGGAGTAGGATACTCCTGATTCGGCTCTGGTGGAGGGCTAGGTATGACAGCCAGGGACTCATCTTCTTGATCAAGAGGAAATTCCAAAATAAAATCAGAAAGAGCCTGTCCCTTTATAGCGCTTCTAGGTTTATATTCCACATCAAATTGCCCTAATTCCACTGCCCATTTCAACATCCGTCCAGAAGTTTCCGGTTTATGCAGTATCTGCCTCAAAGGGTACGATGTTCGGACCTCTACCTTATGCGCCTGAAAGTAGGGGCGCAACTTTCTGGTGGTTAAAATCAAAGCGTACACCAGCTTCTCCATATTCGAATACCTTGTCTCTGCATCCAATAGCCTCTTACTGACGTAGTATACAGGGTATTGGGTATCATCTTCTTCTCGCACAAGTACTCCACTAACGGAATATTCTGAAACAGCAAGATATAGGATAAGAGTTTCTCCCTCAATCGATTTAGACAATAGTGGGGGAGATCCCAGATGGCTCTTTATCGCCTGAAAAGCTTCTTCACAATCTAATGTCCATTCGAAATTCTTCCCAACACCTTTAATTGCCTTAAAGAATTCCTTGCATTTGTCAGATGATCTTGACACAAACCGGTTCAGAGTGGCGATTCTCCCAGTCAGGCTTTGCACCTCCTTCACTGTTCGGGGGGACTTCATCTCGAGAAGAGCTTTATCTTTGCAGGATTTGCTTCTATCCCCCTATGATTTACCAGAAAACCCAGAAACTTTCCAGATTCTACTCCGAACACACATTTTTGAGGATTAAGCTTCATGCGGTACTTTCTGAGGATCTGGAACATCTCATCCAAATGCTGAATGTGTTCCTTTGCTTCCTTGGATTTTACAAGCATGTCATCCACATATACTTCCATAGTCTTCCCAATTTGCTCCTTGAACATCATATTGACCAACCTTTGATAAGTTGCCCCTGCATTGATCAATCCGAAAGGCATCCCAATATAGCAATATAAGCCACGGTCCGTTATAAAAGAGGTATTTTCCTGATCTGGCCCATACATCGGGATTTGATTATATCCGGAGTAAGCGTCCATGAAACTAAGTAGGGCGTGCCCCGCGGTAGCATCTACCAATTGATCAATCCTAGGCAAAGGAAAACTGTCTTTCTTACAGGCTTTGTTCAGGTCAGTATAATCAACACAGACTCTCCACTTTCCATTGGATTTCTTCACCAAGACCGGATTCGCAAGCCAATCCGGGTAAAAGGATTCTTTAACTAATCCGACATTTAGCAGCCGGTCAACCTCATCTTTCAAGGCGATAGCTCGTTCTCCACTGACCGCCCGCCGCTTTTGCCGAATACCTTTCCTAGAAGGGTCTATGTTAAGGTGATGGCACATTACCTCGGGATCAATTCCTACCATGTCCGCATGACTCCAAGCGAAAACATCCAGATTATTCTTTAAAAAAGCAACTAGCCTCTCTCTCAAGTCTGATTCTAATCTCGCCCCAATATATAGCACCCGGGATGGGTCCTTTTCGTCCACGAGAATTGGTATAGTATCTTCTGCCGGTCCCACATTCTTCTTGGATTCAGGCAATCGAGGGTCCAAGTCAAACTCTACTCCCTTCGTTCCACTGGACTCACCCACTTCCCGCATAGAAACAACCTCGCCCTCCAACGGTTGAGATCCCTCCCTACCAGTCAAATCGTCCGGGAATTCAACCATGGGAATATCCCCACAATCTGTAACAAATTTTCCCTTTTTCGCTCTAAGGCTTCTCTGTTCCTCCTCGTCTGTGATATCTTCAACAACCCCCTCTTCAAACTGGCTTTGATCGACTGGAGGAGGAGCCCCAATCATCAACACCCTACATCTTGTATTATCAATTGTCCTGTTTTCCGCAAAGGACTCTTCTGCAACACTTTCCATTACAACTTCCACAATCTCTCCTCGAGAGGGTGGTGCTTCCAAGAAAAAGAGCGGGGTTCCGTGTTTAGCTAACGTCTCATATCTGGCCATGGCGTCATCCTCAGGAAATTCCACTGTATAAACCATGTGGGTAACTGCTTTTTCTGACTTTGGTCCGAAAGATTTCAATGTTTCCGCAGCGTTTTCGTCTTTGAAGTCCAACATCTCCCCCTCTTGTTTCCCCTTTGAGGAAGACTTCATCATTTTGTTGTAACAGTCCCTAGAGTCATACTGACATCCCTTCACACACCCGACCCCCGCAGGAGTAGGGAACTTCATTGCCAAATGATAAATTGACGTCACCACCCTCATTTCCTTCAAGACTGGCCTTCCAAGTAGAGCGTTGTAACATGTAGGTTGATCGACGACTAGAAATTCGAACACCTGAGTGGCGGAGTAAGGGTCTTCCCCTAAGGTAAGAGGCAATTTCACCGTGCCTTTGACCCGGACAGAATCTCCTGTGAAGCCGTATATGTGAGTTGTTCCTTGAACCATTTCTTTATCAAGAAGTCCCATCTTTTTAAAAGTTCCGTAATAGAGGATATTCACAGAACTTCCATTATCGACAAACACACGATGGACGCTCCTAGACCCAATTCTGACATTAACAACCAAGGCATCACTATGCGGATGATGAACCCATCTTGCATCCTCTTCGGAAAAAATTATCTGCGTGTCCTCTCCCTTAAACAGCTTTGGAGGCCTTTCTGACAGGTGGTTAACATTTGTAAGCGGGGGATCCTTTGCTTCCCGAGCGTACCTCTCCATGGCCCTTCTTCCATCTCCCCCAACATGAGGCCCTCCAAAAATAGTATGAATGCTAGCTTCTTTTACGAACACTGTCTTTCCCTGCTGGTCTGGTCCTTTTCCAGGATCCTCCTTCTTTTCTATGGGAGGAACGCCCCCTTTGATTTTCCTGACCCATTCAGTCAACTTCCCATTCCGGATTAGCAACTCAATTTCCTCTCTCAATTGCCTACATTGATGGGTGTCATGGCCATGGGATTCATGATAGGCACAATACCTTTTCTTATCCCTTTGCGCATTCTTCGAAAGTGGTTGAGGTGGTTTATATAATCCTTCCTTCTTTGTTACTTCATAAATGTGATCAATAGATGCCACCAGCGGCGTGAAAATACTGGTCTGGGGATAGCCCTGATCTTTCTGAAAATAAAGAGATGGTGGCGGGTACCGTGGCATCGGGCTGGGTGATCTAGACCGATCTGACTTCCAAGTGTCAACGACATTAACATCCCCTCTACCATTCTTCCTTCCGTCTCTCCTAGGGCTAGGAGATCTATCTTTGCGCTTCCCCCTGCGACTAGTTTCGGGCACTCCTTTTCAGAGCTTCTTCCTCCCTCTTAAAGGGTTCAGCCTGCGCATAGAGATCCGCAAGTGTTGGAGGCTCTTTCCGCTGAAGTTCCTTCCAGAAGTCCGAATTCACTCTTACTCCAGCTATCAGAAAATTCTTGATGGTTTCGCCCGAAGCTCCCCGAACAGTTGGGACCTCTGAGTTGAAACGTCTAAAGTAGGATTGCAGGGTTTCTCCCTCTCTCTGCTTTATATTTGCCAGGGTCGTGACAGGTGGGGCATAGACAATAGACGATTGGAATTGTATCAAGAACATCCTTCGCATCTGATCCCAAGAAGTAATAGAAGCCGGTCCCAACTTTTGAAACCATTGGTGGGCATTTCCTCGCAGGGTCGAGGCCAACAATCTGCACTTTGTCAAGTCTTCCACTTGATAGAGCTCCATCTCAGTGTTGAACCTGGCGATATACTCTGCCGGGTCAGAACTTCCTGTAAACCTTAGATCTCCCACCCCTCGAAAAGATGGGGGAAGAGGTGCTTCCCGGACTGCCAATGAGAAGGGCGATGGAGCTGGTTCAAATATAGCTCCCGATTGCTCCCCTGATTGAGCCAGGAGTCTGCGCAAGGCATTTAAGTATAGATCCTCAAGACCGGCTACCCTACGAGACGCTTCCTCCTGTCTCTGCTGATTCATTAACTCTTCAAACCTATATTGATCCCCGACGGCGTTCTCTAGGTGAGGTAAATGATTTCTGCGAGCGGCCATCAGATTCTCCTCCAAATTAGATTCTAAGGGTCCCCTTTGACCTCTTTCTGCCTGGTTGAAGAGGTTAGCATAGGATCTTCTTTCCCCATATCCCAAACTATAGTGGTTCGGAGTCCTCTGATGATTTGGGTCACCAGCTTGAGCCATTGTGGGTGGAATCATATCAGAGTTTACTAAAATCTCATTCTCGTGATCAAAACGATGCCTTCCATCAAATCTCTCCTGTTCCACAGTCCTTTGACCGCCAACCCAAACTTCCTCCCTTTGAGGTTCTCGCCCCCTTTCGGTCCTTCCACGCAGTTGACGTGCTTGACTTGATCGTCGGGGCATCACCCTGTCTGGTGGGAACTCAACATGCGGTTCCCCGTAGGTCAAGGCCCTGGGTGTAATAGCTCGAAACCGCTGGTCGGTATTAGTCTCTCCAACAATCTGGACTTCTCTCTCCAAGGGGATTTCCATATGTGGGACGCGCTGGTGATTAATGGCAGATCTCCTACCAACACGCTGATCTTCACCTGGTGTGAGATAATTTCTTCCCCAGTCATGGAGAGTCGCCCTCATATTCCCTTCTCTTCCGTCTAGTTGGCGGTGCCCATCACGATTCAGGCGGGTTCCTTCAAAAATTTGCCTTTCTCTTTCCATCTCATCCATTCTCGCGCCCATACGGGTAATAGTATTTCCCATATAAGTGATCTGATTCAAAAGTTCAGTATTGCTCATCAAGACAGGTGGATCTCCTCCTATCCGTGGTATCGACTGTCCATTGGGGGCCCTGGGTGTAGTGGATCTTCGGCGCGAGCCTCCTGGGCGATCAAGGTTTCTCAGCATTGAATTCCTTATGGCAGAATTTCTTGGTGGCGGCGGGGGTAGATTCTCCGTGGACCTAGTATCCTCTCCCCGACGATCATCAACACGCTCTTGGTTTGACTGCGACATCCTTCCTCCTAAGATGTCAAAAAGCCCCTCCTTCTAGCGCCACTTGTTAACGGAGGAATTTGGGAAAACAAATTCGGGGAGGGTTGCTGGAATTATGGTGATTGTTGATGACGGCGAACGGCGTAGGATGTTTAGGGTTAGGGTTTATGATTTGGGGATGGCTGAGATTGTATGTTGAGATATGCGTAGCAATCAAGATCGAATATTGAATTCTTTCTTTTGTGCTAGGGTTTGCATCGTGTCATACAATGTGCCTACGTACCCTATATATATAGGGATCAAGCCAAACGTAGTTCTTGGAGGACAAGTAATCGTAATGGGCTAGGTTTTCCTCATTTAGGAAGCCCATTGGATCAGGGCCACCGCCTTTGACAATTATTACGAACCGTAAAGCCCGGCTAATTTCTCGGAGCTTAATGGCTAAGCTATTGACCCGAGATTATCGTGGTCAATGCTCACCTGGAGCCACGGAGATAAAATAACTTTTGGGCAGTTCTGAGATTGCCAAAGGGGGCGAGATCCCCAATCTGAATATTTCGGGCGAGATCCCAGGATAAACCTTTCCCTAATTGCTCGTAACCGAGAACCTAGATCATGGTCCATAACAATACTCTTTAGAGAACATTCAGGGATAATCTCCCATTTCAGTATGCCAGAGGGCGAGATTCCCATCGTCCGAGGGCAACCCCCATGGGCGACATTTCACCATTAGGGCGAGAATATTTCTGGGCATAACAGAATCTATGTATTCTAATCAAGTTTGGGAGCTCGTGGAACCACCCAAAGGTGTAAAACCCATTGGATGTATGTGGATCTACAAGAAGAAAAGAGGATCTGACAAAAAGGTGAAAGCCTGGAAAGCACGACTTGTTGCGAAAGGGTATACTCAGAAAGAAGGGATCGATTATGAGGAAACTTTTTCGCCGGTTGTTATGCTTAAGTCAATCCGGATTCTTTTATCTATAGCAGCTCATCTCGATTATGAGATTTGGCAAATGGATGTCAAGACAGCTTTCCTTAATGGAAGTCTTGAGGAAACCATCTATATGCAACAACCAAAAGGATTCATTAAGGAAGGCCAAGAGCATCTTGTTTGTAAGCTTAAGAGGTCTATTTATGGACTAAAACAAGCTTCTAGGGACTGGAATATTCGTTTTGATCAGGCAGTCCAGTCATATGGATTTGATCAAAGTCCAAGCGAAAAATGTGTGTATAAGAGAAGTGAGGGTAATGCAGTGGTTTTTCTAGTACTGTATGTTGATGACATTTTACTCATTGGAAACAATGTTAAGATGTTGTCATCAATAAAGGCATGGTTGTTCAAACAATTTGAAATGAAGGACTTAGGTGAAGCGGCATACATCCTTGGGATCAAAGTAATAAGGGATCGCAAGAAAAGGATGTTGGCTTTATCTCAAGAGCCCTACATTGATGAAGTATTAGCTCGTTTTAACATGCAGAACTCTAAGAAAGGATTTCTACCTTTTAAGCATGGAGTGGCTCTATCCAAGGAGCAGTGTCCTTCGACACCTAAGGATATAGAGAGCATGAAAGCAGTTCCTTATGCTTCAGCATGTGGAAGCTTAATGTATGCTATGTTATGTACGAGGCCTGACATCTGCTTTGCTGTAGGCATGGTTAGTAGATATCAGTCGAACCCAGGTCAGGAACATTGGAGTGCAGTAAAAACTATACTCAAGTACCTGAGAAGGACTAAGGAGTATATGTTAATTTACAAGGCCTCAGATCTATTTCCTTTGGGATATACTGATTCAGATTTCCAATCAGATAGGGATAAGAGGAAATCGACCTCGGGATATGTTTTTACTTTGGGAGGTGGAGCTGTTATATGGAGGAGTGTAAAGCAGAAATGCATTGCAGACTCTACCATGGAAGCCGAGTACGTGGCGGCCTCTGAGGCTGCAAAGGAGGCTGTATGGTTCAGGAACTTCCTTTTGGACTTGGATGTGGTACCTAATTTGCCTAGGAGCTTGACAGTGTATTGTGATAACACTGGTGCTGTGGCAAATTCGAAGGAACCGCGAGATCACAAGGCAGCTAAACATATTGAACGTAAGTATCATCTCATACGAGGAATCGTAAAGCGAGGAGATATAGTTGTGGCTCACATATCATCAGAAGACAACCGGGCAGATCCTTTCACAAAGAGTTTGCCAGCCAAGGTTTTTGACAGGCATGTGGAAGCGATAGGAGTCAGATGGATGGACACATAGTTTTCTGTGTAATAGTGGATTAAATAAACACTGATATACTCATAGAATATTTTGAGTATAAGTGGGAGATTGTTGGTGTATACTGAAAATATTTATTTGAAGTATTTACATTTATTTCTGGCCGGTTTAATTGAGAATCATTTAAATGTTTACATGTTGTCTAAATATTATATATTGTGAATAATCTAGTATCAAATGGGATACAGAATATTAGATTATTAAATACGGTTTATATAATATTTAGACAACATGTAAACATTTAAATGATTCTCAATTAAACCGGCCAGAAATAAATGTAAATACTTCAAATAAATATTTTCAGTATACACCAACAATCTCCCACTTATACTCAAAATATTCTATGAGTATATCAGTGTTTATTTAATCCACTATTACACAGAAAACTATGTGTCCATCCATCTGACTCCTATCGCTTCCACATGCCTGTCAAAAACCTTGGCTGGCAAACTCTTTGTGAAAGGATCTGCCCGGTTGTCTTCTGATGATATGTGAGCCACAACTATATCTCCTCGCTTTACGATTCCTCGTATGAGATGATACTTACCTTCAATATGTTTAGCTGCCTTGTGATCTCGCGGTTCCTTCGAATTTGCCACAGCACCAGTGTTATCTCAATACACTGTCAAGCTCCTAGGCAAATTAGGTACCACATCCAAGTCCAAAAGGAAGTTCCTGAACCATATTGAACCAGGCTCTGATACCAATTGTTGGGACAATCAGATCTTGGCACTGCGAATTTTGATACAATAAATTAACGAGTACGAATAGAAAAGTCACCTTGTTAACGGTTGATTCCACGCTCTTCTATTGTATTCCCAAATTCCCTTGAGCGAAGTGTGGCCTTCGTCTTCTCAAGTTAACCTCTCTTCTTGCTCCTGGGTGGCTACCAATTTTTTTCGACAAGCACCCAGCAAGAAGAGAATAGGAATATATATAGGCTACAATAGGGATCATGGATAATTAGGCTGGGCCTTCTAATTACATCTTGAGCCTAGCCCAATGTAATTAAATATTAATTCAATCCACTAAAGAATTAATATTTGCACTACCTTTCCTAATACCGTAATTTAATTAATTAATTCGGTTCCAATATTATTTGCTTATTAAATTCCCCATGTTTAAAATATCGCATGTCCATTAATTAAATAAATTACTGATAATTCATTTAATTAATATCTTTTATCCTTGATTATCCACTCAACCTTTATTTAATTATGCCGGAATAAATCCACCTGCAGGGTTTCACATAATTAAATCTTTTTGAGCTTTCAAGGGGACATCATTAACCCGAATATTATCAGGACATGGATTCCTTCAATAAATAATATCCCACCATATATATTATTTCATCACCCAAAATATAATGAAATAAATCAAAAGAATTATTTCATATATAAATCAAAGCATGCAAATAATATATACGTGTCAATTATTATTTCCGGATTAAGAACCTAAGCATTAATAATAACATAGAATCTTAGTTCACCTTCTTAATCAGTATAAGGGAACAATTCTAAATTTGATCCTGTTCAATATACACAAAGTATACTAGTATTATTTATTAGTCAATATAAACTAATCTAAATAATACTACAGCCATTCCAGTGGATTGTCTAACTCCACCTGTGCTGAACAAGAACGCGACTAAGTTAGAATCTCGTACAGAAGTAAGGCTGTTTGTAGGCTATCCCATGGGAACGAAAGGTTATTCATTTTATAGTCCTAGGGATCGAGATATCATTGTTAGCACCAATGCTAGATTCTTAGAAGAAGACTATATAATGAAACACAAACCCATGAGTAGTATCGTTTTAGAGGAACTAGTGGGAGGGACAGATTATCCCCAAGTGCCAATAGTACAAGTAGATCAACCACAAGAAAATGCACAACCTGTCACTAATACCACACCGGTGCTTCGTCGTAGTGGGAGGGTTGTTCAACAACCTGATCGATTCATGTTTTTAGGAGAGTCCTCGGACTTGATCTCTGGTGAACATGATGAAGATCCCAGGACATACGAACAAGCAATTCTAGATAAAGATGCAGATCTTTGGCAAAAGGCAATGGAATCTGAGATGGAATCTATGTATTCTAATCAAGTTTGGGAGCTCGTGGAACCACCCAAAGGTGTAAAACCCATTGGATGTATGTGGATCTACAAGAAGAAAAGAGGATCTGACAAAAAGGTGAAAGCCTGGAAAGCACGACTTGTTGTGAAAGGGTATACTCAGAAAGAAGGGATTGATTATGAGGAAACCTTTTCGCCGGTTGTTATGCTTAAGTCGATCCGGATTCTTTTATCTATAGCAGCTCATCTCGATTATGAGATTTGGCAAATGGATGTCAAGACAGCATTCCTTAATGGAAGTCTTGAGGAAACCATCTATATGCAACAACCAAAAGGGTTCATTAAGGAAGGCCAAGAGCATCTTGTTTGTAAGCTTAAGAGGTCTATTTATGGACTAAAACAAGCTTCTAGGGACTGGAATATTCATTTTGATCAGGCAGTCCAGTCATATGGATTTGATCAAAGTCCAAGCGAATCATGTGTGTATAAGAGAAGTGAGGGTAATGCAGTGGTTTTTCTAGTACTGTATGTTGATGACATTTTACTCATTGGAAACAATGTTAAGATGTTGTCATCAATAAAGGCATGGTTGTTCAAACAATTTGAAATGAAGGACTTAGGTGAAGCGGCATACATCCTTGGGATCAAAGTAATAAGGGATCGCAAGAAAAGGATGTTGGCTTTATCTCAAGAGCCCTACATTGATGAAGTATTAGCTCGTTTTAACATGCAGAACTCTAAGAAAGGTTTTCTACCTTTTAAGCATGGAGTGGCTCTATCCAAGGAGCAGTGTCCTTCGACACCTAAGGATATAGAGAGCATGAAAGCAGTTCCTTATGCTTCAGCATGTGGAAGCTTAATGTATGCTATGTTATGTACGAGGCCTGACATCTGCTTTGCTGTAGGCATGGTTAGTAGATATCAGTCGAACCCAGGTCAGGAACATTGGAGTGCAGTAAAAACTATACTCAAGTACCTGAGAAGGACTAAGGAATATATGTTAATTTACAAGGCCTCAGATCTATTTCCTTTGGGATATACTGATTCAGATTTTCAATCAGATAGGGATAAGAGGAAATCGACCTCGGGATATGTTTTTACTTTGGGAGGTGGAGCCGTTATATGGAGGAGTGTAAAGCAGAAATGCATTGCAGACTCTACCATGGAAGCCGAGTACGTGGCGGCCTCTGAGGCTGCAAAGGAGGCTGTATGGTTCAAGAACTTCCTTTTGGACTTGGATGTGGTACCTAATTTGCCTAGGAGCTTGACGGTGTATTGTGATAACACTGGTGCTGTGGCAAATTCGAAGGAACCGCGAGATCACAAAGCAGCTAAACATATTGAACGTAAGTATCATCTCATACGAGGAATCGTAAAGCGAGGAGATATAGTTGTGGCTCACATATCATCAGAAGACAACCGGGCAGATCCTTTCACAAAGAGCCTGCCAGCCAAATTTTTTGACAGGCATGTGGAAGCGATAGGAGTCAGATGGATGGACACATAGTTTTTTGTAATAGTGGATTAAATAAACACTGATACACTCATAGAATATTTTGAGTATAAGTGGGAGATTGTTGGTGTATACTGAAAATATTTATTTGAAGTATATACATTTATTTCTGGCCTATTTAATTGAGAATCATTTAAATGTTTACATATTGTTTAAATATTATATATTGTGAATAATCTAGTATCAAATGGGATACAGAATATTAGATTATTAAATACGGTTTATATAATATAATAAGGTTCACAGCACAGGTGGAGTTAGACAATCCACTGGAATGGCTGTAGTATTATTTAGATTAGTTTATATTAACTAATAAATAATACTAGTATACTTTGTGTATATTGAACAGGATCAAATTTAGAATTGTTCCCTTATACTGATTAAGAAGGTGAACTAAGATTCTATGTTATTATTAATGCTTAGGTTCTTAATCCAGATATAGTAATTGACACGTGTATATTATTTACATGCTTTGATTTATATATGAAATAATTCTTTTGATTTATTTCATTATATTTTGGGTGATGAAATAATATGTATGGTGAATATTATTTATTGAAGGAATCCATGTCCTGATAATATTCGGGTTAATGATGTCCCCTTGAAAGCTCAAAAAGATTTAATTATGTGAAACCCTGCAGGTGGATTTATTCAGGCATAATTAAATAAAGGTTGAGTGGATGATCAAGGGTAAAAGATATTAATTAAATGAATTATCGGTAATTTATTTAATTAATGGACATGCGATATTTTAAACATGGGGAATTTAATAACCAAATAATATTGGAACCGAATTAATTAATTAAATTACGGTATTGGGAAAGGTAGTGCAAATATTAATTCTTTAGTGGATTGAATTAATATTTAATTACATTGGGCTATGCTCAAGATGTAATTAGAAGGCCCAACCTAATTGTCCATGATCCCTATTGTAGCCTATATATATTCCTATTCTCTTCTTGCTGGGGGCTGGTTGAAAAAATTTGATAGCCACCCAGGAGCAAGAAGAGAGGTTAACTTGAGAAGACGAAGGCCACACTTCGCTCAAGGGAATTTGGGAATACAATAGAAGAGCGTGGAATCAACCGTTAACAAGGTGATTTTTCTATTCGTACTCGTTAATTTAGTGTATCAAAAATCGCAGTGCCAAGATCTGATTGTCCCAACAGAGACCTAGTAAATATAGGTGGTTTGTGGACGCTCTACCGCATACAACATATTATTCGTGAATATTTGAATCATTGAGTACAACAAGAAGGACGGTATATGTTTCAACATAGTTTTATTCTAAGTGCAAAAGTAGAAAGTGAGGTTTTTGGAATGTTAGTAATATAAGAGGCTACTTGGGAGACCAGCTAAAATTGTTCGTGTTCGTTATTCTGTTCGAGTAAGGTGCGGAAGATTAATTTCGAGGACGAAATTTCTATTAGGAGGGAAGAATGTAACATCCCGTATTTTTTTAGGAATTTATTCGATTAGTAATAACAATAATATTAGTGATTTATTAATATTATTTATGTGTAAATATATATTTCTTTTATATTTAGAATATTGTTTTACGATTAATAGTTAAAAAGAAAGGAAGTGAGGGTTTAAAAAAAAAGCGTTAAAGAAAAAATAGAGGGTTTGAGACTTACGTTACTTTTGGGTCAGAAGGAAGAAGGAAAAGAGAGAGAAGAAGAAAGAGAAGAAAGAGAAGAGGAGATTACTAACGTAAATACTAGGGTTCTTCGGATTAAGGTAAAAGATTAGAGACTCTTCGATTTATATATACATGTATAAGAGATTGAGTTTTATAATATCCATGACTTTGTTATAAAAATTAGGGTTCTTGGATTGGCTTGGAAGGGCTGAATTTGTTGAGAATTAGTGATAATCATTAAGGTCTAAGGTACGGGTAATCTTGTCTCTCTTTGTATGTCTTGTTATCCCAATTTTGTACATCTGATTTCTTGTTAAATTCGTGCAAAATTCATTGTTCATCAGATTTTGTTGATTCTTGATCTCCTGGAAAGATAATTGAATTATCTACAACTTTCATTCTTTGTGTTTTGTGAAATTCTGCTTGTATGTTTGTCAAAATCTGCCGTTTGTATAATCTGGTGCGTCAATTTCTGTTGGTATATCATAACTTCGAAAATTCGTAGTAAATTGAGTTTTTATCCGATTATTATGAGCAATACCATTCTGGAAAGCTCGTTTCGACCTCTGTGTTTTGTATTCATATTCTGCTGACCAATTATGTGATTTCAATATCTTAAATATCGAATTACTACTGTGATCAGTGCCTGATTCTGTTATTGCAGTCCACATTTTCATTGTTTCTGAATTCGTTACTTCTCCCATTTTAACGAGCCTTACCATTCTGGAAAGGTCTCGGAATCCTCTACGACTTTCGTGTTTTATATTTTTTCGTTTGAGCTCATCTTAGTGGAGTAAATATTTGATTTTATGGGCTGATCTATCCTACAAATTATTTGTGTAATATATAATATTTGATCTTTGAGTTTATTATCGAGTAAGTGATATGTGAGATATTTGTGAAGTTTGAGTAATGTGTTTTCGGTTATATTTTGTTATACAAATGATGTGGGAGATGTTAGATATTTGGGTAGCATTGTGCTTATTGCCGTGCAAGCCCCTGTAAGAATTTGGGTAGCGTTAAGCAAGCCCCTGTAAGAATTTGGGTAGCATTAAGCAAGCCCCTGTAAGATTTTGGGTAGCATTTGCTTTGTGCTTTGCAAGCCCCTGTAAGATCGTCTCCCATGTTAGTAAGTAAGTTACTTTGAATATTATTTGTAATTGTAAGAGTATGTGTTTCATTATATTTTATTAATTAAATTTTGGATTTAATAGCTGTGATTATTATGTGTAAGTTGTACGCATATTTGTAAGAGTAAGATTATGTTTTAATTTGAAATCATTTATATTTTTAAAAATTATGAGTTGAGTGTCCTTTTTCTAATTGTCTCATTCTATATGTACTTGTTCTTAATTCAGATATTCGATTTTTATTCGTCATTTCATCATCTTAGTCTTTGTGCAGCTTTGCATTGTTCTTTAATTGGATATTCAATTTTGTTCGTAAATTCATTGTCTGTAACTTTGTTTAGTTATATTGTCTTCGTATATAGTTTTCATCCAGCTTTTATTCATTATTTTGATATCCGCATATGAGCCTTTCGCTCACTGCCGGTCCTTTTGCTTCTTATTTCTTCCGGCAGATGATCTTATTTAGGTGGGCTACCTTCGGGAAGAGTTCCAGTTGCGATATTTGGAGAATTTAGATGTATTTTTAATTTAAGAATTGTAAGATATTTGATTTTGAGAAGTTGTATCGTTTTATTTGATTTTTAGTGGATTTTAGAATTAAATGTATTTGTTGGGTTGTTAAAGCTTATGACCGTGTGAGTTGGAGATTTCTTCGTCATAGATTGCAAGCAATGGGGTTCTGTGGTACTTGGATCGATTGGATGATGATGTGTGTTAAAACTGTGCATTATAATTTCTGCTTGAATGGATTGATAGTGGGACCAGTAATTCCAAAGAGAAGGTTGAGACAAGGGGATCCTTTATCCCCTTATCTATTTTTGTTCTGTGTCGAAGGCCTGTCAAATGCTATTGATCAAGCTTCGTTAGTTGGTGACATTCATGGTAGTAGTATATGCCCCCTTGCTCCTACGGTTTCTCATCTCTTATTTGCAGATGATAGTTTTTTATTTTTTCGTAGTACCACGAAGGAAGCAGCTAATGTTAAGTCACTGTTGATTAACTACGAAAAATGTTCAGGGCAATCTGTGAATTTCCAGAAGTCAGGGGTCTTCTTTAGTGCTAACGTTCGACGTGACAAGCAGTTGGAAATTTCTAATATATTGGGAGTGCATAATGAAATCACAGGGACGAAGTACCCTGGTCTTCCTTCATTGGTAGGGAGGTCTATGAAAAGAGTATTTGGGTATCTGAAGGAGAGGGATAGTAAACGTATTTAGCAGTGGCAAAGTAAACCAATTTCAAGGGCTGGGAAAATAGTGTTGAATAGAAACGTGGCTCAAGCAATCCCATCTTACACTATGTCCTGTTTTTTGCTTCCAAAAACACTATGTCAGGAGTTAGAGAGACTTTTCAATAATTTCTGGTGGAGGTCTAATTCAGCAGGAAATAGAGGTATCAACTGGCTCTCATGGAACAATATGAGTCTGTCGAAAAGTAAGGGTGGACTTGGCTTTCGAAATCTTTATTGCCTCAACATCGCATTGCTTGGGAAGCATTGTTGGAATTTTATGAACAATCCTGACTCGTTAGTGTCTCGGTTGTTTAGAGCAAAATATTTTCCCAACTCTCATTTTTTAAAGGCAGAAAGAGGTAATGATGCGAGTTTTATTTGGAATGGTATTTGGATTGCGAAAGAAGAACTAAGAAGGGGATTTAGGTGGGTCTTAGGGAATGGAGAAAATATAGTGGCTGTCAGGGATCCATGGCTCAGGGCAAAGAATAATTTTTGTGTTGAAAATAGTCATAGGTACGAATGCAGAAGTGAGATGGTGTCTGAGCTTTTGATACCTAACTCGAGGCAATGGAATATCAATTATGTGCAAGAACACTTTGTTGAAGAAGACGTTAGAGAAATTCTAGCTATCAATGTTCCTCAACGGGGTAGCCAGGATAGAGTTGTGTGGTCTGAGTCGTCTAATGGAGTTTACACGGCCAAGGCAGGTTATCGTTTTTGTATGACCAGGTTTTTGGAACTTCTTCTATTCCTCAGAGTAATGGCTGGAACAGAATATGGAGGTTGCAGGTTCCTCATAAAATGAAGATTTTCATTTGGAGATTTTGTAATAATAGTGTGCCAGTTCGTAGAAGATTGAATGATAAAGGTATCACACTTCCTATAACTTGTCCGATGTGTCTAAATGACATAGACCACTTATTACATGTCTTTTTTGACTTTAATTTTTCCAGACAGTGTTGGGATCATGTTAACTTGAGTTATGACATGAGGACTGTAGAGTTTGGTCCAGAATGGTTACTCAGCAAAATCAATGATGCATCATCAGAGGAAGTAGTCAAAGTATGTACTGTGTTATGGGGGATTTGGTTCTGGAGAAATAAAAAGGTTTGGGAAGATAAGCCTGTCACGCCAGCATTTGCTATGGATGGAAGCTTTAATTCAGTGGCTGAGTGGCAAGGAGCAAGGCGAATGAAACTAAATGCCAATAAGAAGGATGACCAGTGTGGGGGGAACAAGGAGTGCAGGTGGTCACCACCAGAGGATGGGGTTTTGAAATTGAATGTAGATGCTTCTGTTTTTTCGGGTGCAGAAACGTTCTCAGTTGGTATGGTGTTAAGAGATCATCTGGGCAGTTTTATAGCAGGTAAGAATCTCAGATTATTTGCCCGAGTTTCAGTAGTTGAAGCAGAGGCTGTAGGGGTTCGTGAGGCACTATCTTGGATTAAAGAGATGCATCTGCAAAATACTCGAGATATGATCGAGACGGACTCGTTACTCACAGTGCAGGCCATCAAAAGCAAAGAGAAGAACTATCTTGAGGTTGGAGCTGTTATCGATAACTGTAAACAGCAACTTCAACATTTGTCTGAGGCCACAATTCAATTTATTCGGAAACAAGCTAACAGGGTAGCTCATGAAATTGTTAGGATTCCTTGTTTAGCTAATTGCCAAAATTTGTTTATGTCTCCTCCTACATGTTTGTTGGAGACTTTCTTGTTTGATATTCGAAAGTAATGAAATTTTGCTTTGTTTCAAAAAAAAAAAGAGATCCATGACTAGAGAAACGATTATGGAAAATGCTAAATATTCTGAAAAGATTTCTAAATATTAATATGAAACTTATATATTAGGTAATTTTCTAATAATAATATTGGACCGGAATGTATTCATATGCATTTTTAAATTAAAACCAATTATGTATTATATCATATCATTCGGGAATTTTGTCAAAAAAAAAATTCGAAATACGTAGCATTACCATTTTCTATTTAATGAGATGCTTAGATTCCTCCATATTTTATGTTAAATGTACTATTGTTCTCTCTTTTTTTTTAATTTCGTAAAATTACAAATTAAGACACTACTTTACCCAAGTAAGTGAAAGTGATATACATCCATCACCATCTTCTACGTTTAATCTATACTATACTATTATAAGCGAAACAGGGTATAATTGGTTGGTTGGTCGGTTGGTTAACACCTTCCCAAAAAGTTTGCTAACACCTTCTAAAAATGAAAAAATAAATTAAAATACATATAAAATTTTATTTTACAAAATATAAACCACATATTTAACTTAATAACAAACTCTTTTAATTACACTTCAATTAATATTCAATTACATACCCTTTTAGTTATATTTGAGTTAAAATTCTTCATCTACACCCAACTTTTTTAGGCTCTTTCAGTTACTTGGAA
The DNA here is from genome assembly GCA_036435485.1 of Saposhnikovia divaricata. Taxonomy (NCBI): domain Eukaryota; kingdom Viridiplantae; phylum Streptophyta; class Magnoliopsida; order Apiales; family Apiaceae; genus Saposhnikovia; species Saposhnikovia divaricata. The sequence continues at coordinate 78,284,638 of CM071600.1, read as the reverse complement.
ACCAAATATTTTCAAAATCAATTTAAATAATTTAATATCACATATTTATTAACAAATTTATAACAAATTATAAATCAGAAAATTGAAAACAATCTAAATAATATAATAAATAATAAAAATTTCACACAATTACAAATTAATATTAAATTCTATTTTAAAAAATATTACATTATTGATTATTATGAAATCATAATTTGAAGGTATAATTGGTTGGTTGGTTGGTCGGTTAACACCTTCCTAAAAATTTTGCTAACACCATTCAAAAATGGAAAAAATAAATAAAATACATATAAAATTGTATTTTACAAAAATAATCCACATATTCAACTTAATAACAAACTTTTTTAATTACACTCCAATTAATATTCAATTACACACTCTTTTGATTATATTTGAGTTAAAATTCTTCAGCTACACCCAACTTTTTTAGACTCTTTCAGTTATTTGGAAGCCAAATATTTTCAAAATAATTTTTAATAATTTTAATATCACATATTTATTAACAAATTTATAACAAATTATAAATCGACAAAGTGAAAACAAGTTAAAACTACATAATAAACAATAAAAATTTTACACAATTACAAATTAATATTAAATTCTACTTTAAACAAATATTACAATATGCATTATTATGAAATCATAATTTTGTGCTATTATGAAATCATAATTTGAATAAGATAATATCAACAAAAATTTGAATGTAAGTATATACGACACTTCCGTTTATATTTATATTATTTTGACAAAATATAATCATAATTCGAATAATATATCATATAATTAAACGATTATTATTTAATAATATATATTATGCCAATATTATATTAAGTAATATATATGAGATAAATAATTATTAAAATATAAATAAAAATAAAGTTAATTTTAAGAAAACCGTGCATTGCACGGGTTATAGGCTAGTATATGTATATAATGAAATCTCTCCCTCTCATTTTATCAACTAAAAGCTTTTCTGCGAATAAACGAAGATCATGTAGTGTACGCGGACTATACGCACTCTAAGAACTCAATTAGATGTGTGCATTGATCCCTTTTAGAAGAGTGACCATATGTAGCCCATGCTATGTTTGTATTCAATTGTGCTTTTAATTTGTATGCCGGATCATCAAATTTATTATTCTTCAGAGATCTCGCCCTACTTGCTTTGCATTTATACACACGTATATACTGTATAAGAGTGATAACTCCATATCAAAGTAGATCGTATTGGTGGAATAATATATGTTCACAATTTTTCCAACACATTAAAGTTTAAGATGAGTGGCTTATTTAACATGATATCGATTGATGTCCTTACTATCCATCATTAATCTATACTATATTATAGTAAGCAAAAGGGGTATAATTTGTAGTTGGTTACCCCGTTATCCCTCATTTTTTGGTTATCCCTCATTCACAACAGTTAGATCTTCAACTCAAATAGATTATTACCGTTAGATGCAATAATATTAAAAGTTGTTATATACAGAGGTCTAAGGTTCGATTCCCTTTAACAACATATTAATTTATATTTAATACTAAAAATTATTATTTACAAAGATGTAAGGTTCGAATTTTTCCAATAACATATTAAAATTAATATTTATTATATTATACTATACCATAAGCAAATTATGAAAAATTAAAAAGTAACCCGTGCTTTGCACGGGTTATAAGCTAGTATTCTTAATATTTAATATGAAGCTTTCGCTTATTGAATTATGTTTGTATATGTTAATATATTATTATGAGAAAATTTAGAGACTTACTTTTAATTAAAAACGAAATTTTCACTTATTATGTTAATTTCATTATTGAGAATTAGGAATTTGTTATATAAATCATTGTGATATTGTAATAAATTTTGAGGCTTATGACTCCAATGAATAAGAAGAAAATTTACGATTATCTTACATATCATGGTATCATGAGCCAATGATAAGAGAAAAAAAGATTTCGCAAGATTTTGTGGGTGAGAGGAAAAAAAGGTCCAATGAGAATACGTGGGTGAAAAGAAAAGGACTTATAGAATGAAAAAAAATTACGAGAATTCTTGGATATGGAAAAAAAATTCCTTAATACGGAGTTGAAGACAAGATGAAAGCATAACGATGATGATGAGGAAGAGACTATTATCCAAATCAAAGCAACCAAAAGAGGGACTTTGAGAAGATTTGTAATAGAAACAATAATGATGGTAGCGAAAATAAAGATGGCGATGAGAACAACGATGATGAAAATGAGGATGAAATGCGATTATGTTAATTGTAACGGATGATTTTTTTATTTTTTTTGACAAATTCTCAATTGAGTATCGTGAGTTTGAGAGGGAATATTAACATATATGTTAATATATTATTATGAGAAAGTATATAGACTTATCTTTAATATTATTATTAGTTAAAAATGAAATTTTTTATTATTATGTTAATTTTTATTATTAAGAATTTGAGATTTGTTATTGAGGCTTATGCCTCCAATGGCATGCGACTATTTTATCATTGTTACTGCTTCGTCCTTTAATTAAATTGTTAAAACTAAAAAGAAATAAGTTGAAATAAGCAAGACTCGGTTTGCAGGGGAGTTTAAACACATGAATTTAATCCACATGCAATCAAGTTGGTTTGTTCAAAATAAGCAACTGCGTACGTTGATTAAAAGGTGAAGGCAAGGTGGATGGTAGGACAACGTGGCTAACGGAAAACCGTGAGTCAGCACAATAAATGAATCGTTGCCGACGTGGAACAGTTAGACAATAGTACTTGTTCGAAGCCACATCATTCGAATGCACGTAATAACCTCTTCAGTCCGTCCCCACGGACCCCACCCCCTCGTATATATCTTCTTAAATTTCTCTTTTCTCTCTCTCTCTGTTTTTTTTTTTTTTGCTAATTTTAATTTCTCTTCTTTCGTCAAATCTTTTGATTATTATCTCCTTTTGAAACTAGTACTTCGACATGTGATGGCTCCGGCCTACGAGTAGTTTGTAGTAGTTCCATCAATACAGTTGTGGACTTGGGGTTTCATTCCAATATGTTCAGGGGCGTAGGCAGGTGAGCGGGTGTAATCAATCCCACTAAAATTTTAAATTTATATATTAAAGAAAATTTAATTTTTTCTGATAATGTTAATTTTATTTTTGACATCATTAAAAAAATAAATTTTTAGTATTATATTTTATTTTGACCCCAATAATTTTAAAAATAAATTTATAATTATTAATAATTGAGAATTTATAAAATTAAATTATGTTCATGTATACATTAAATTTTATAAAGAATACATATGTAAGCCATTGTTCTATGAAGAACCATCTTACGTGGAGAACCGTGGAGAACCACTTTTTCTATACTAATTTCTGATTTTATTACAGAACCAAATTTTTATTTTTTCATTTTTTTGGTTCTATTAAAAAAAAATTGGTTCTACAAAAAAAAACTGGGCAAAGCTGACGTGGCAGTTTCGAAATTTTTTTTGAAAAAAAATTTTGGTTCTGTTACGGAATCAGAAAAAAATTTAAAAAATATTGGTTCTACTACAGAATCATAGGGTTCTCCACGTAATGTGGTTTTCCATAGAGTACTACTCTACATATGTATGTTAAAGAAAACATTTGTACAAGGAATTAGTTTAATTAATTTAAAGTATGTGCGAGTGGAGTAGTCTTGTAGTTGTACCTTGTACGTGGTAATTGGTAAAGTAAACATACCCTAATATTTACTGTTTTGCACATCAGCTTTAACTTACACTTATTGTTATTGCAAAACATAGTGTTCATGTTGGTAGTCTTTTTAATATGGTATCAAAATTAGTAAATGTAGTTGGTGCTTCTTGTAAACGAAGATTACAACGAAGAGACGCACTTCGTGAATGATAAGTTGTTCACATATCTCAAGCATTGGAAAATGGTGAAATTACAAGTGGGCATGAATTGAATCAGGAAACAGCTCTTAAAAGATCAGGAGATACTTGTTGGGGATCGCTGTTGGGTTAAACCCAATACGGTAGTATGGGCTTTGGTGATCCAAGACAAATATGGGTAATATAATAATTATATTTGGATAATTATTATAGATGATATGTTTTGGGTAGATAATTAGATACCAAGTATGATTAGAATTTGGTAGGTAATAAGAAATCAAATATGATTATACTTGGTAACTTGGTGGCTAATTTTGTGATGACTATATATACATAGTCATATTATGTTTGTTAGATATGCTTGAGTATTGTTTGGCTTAAGTATCGTGTGAGTGAAACACCGTTTGGTGAGATTGATTGTATTATTGATTATTGTTTAGATTAATAATACAAGTTGGGACGCGGGCTTTCCGTGTCATATAATTTTATTGTGTGTGCTTTGCATTAGTTGATTATCTCGGGTTTTGCTCCCTAACAAGTGGTATCAGAGCCAAGGTTCGTGATGGATATGGGTGGAGGAAAATTCGAGATTGAATTGTTTAATGGAAGAAACAATTTTACGTTATGGCAGAGCACAGTGAAAGATCTGTTAATTCAATAAGGGTTATATGCGACTCTTGAAGATAAGAAGCCTACTGATGTGAAACTGCAAAGTGGCAAGACATGAAGTTACGTGCGGCATCGACAATCCGGTTGGCCCTTGCACCGGAAATCAAGTATGATGTTCTTGAGGAGAATAACCCTAAGAATTTGTGGGAGAAGTTGACGAAGACATATCACTCAAAGTCTTTGGCTAACAAGTTGTTCCTCAAGAAATATTTGTTCGGGCTCAAGATGGAAGAAGATGGAGATTTAAGAGATCATCTGAATTATTTTAATGGATTGATTAACCAGCTGAATAATTTGGATGAAAAATTAAAGGATGAGGACAAAGCTGCTCTTCTACTTGTGTCTCTACCAAAGAAGTGCAGTACTGTGATTACTTCTCTATTGGTTGGGAAAACGATGTTAGATTTGGATGAGACCATTGTCGTTCTTTTAGAGACCGAAAGATTGATGAGCAAGGATCGAGTGACGTATCTGATGGAAGTGCACTTGTGGTAGATGCTCGTGACAAGAATAAGATGTATGCTAAGAAACGTAACCCTAATATTAAGTGTTTTTATTGCGGAGAATTGGGTCATGTACAATACACGTGTCCACAAGTAAGAGAAGATTTGAAGGAGTTGAAGAAAACTCAAGGAGGGGGTAGTGTTTCGATTGTAGCAGCTGATGAAGATGCTCTTCTGGTTCAAAAAGATAAGGGATCGAAAGAAGAATGGGTGCTTGACTCGGGATGTTCTCATCACATATGTGCTAGGAAGGAGTGGTTCTCATCTTACGAGACATGTGAGTGAAAGATGGTAACTTTACCAAACGGTAAAAGGGTAAAGGTTGATGGCATTGGTGAGGTAACAATGAAACTTCACAATGGTCATGGTCGTGTTCAGAGGTTAACTCAAGTGATAACGAGTATTTTATACACGTTTTGTCATTTATTCTCTTGCATTTTTGTTAGTTTCGAATGTTGTTTTATTAATATTTGTTATGTTTTTCATCTTTCAGTGCCTCACGCTTATTTGTTGAAAAGATGGCTTAATTTGGGCATGGAAGCGAAGATTATTCAAGAGGGTGGTTAGAAGATGCAATCTTGCGATGCCGGGAGGTTTTTAATGTGTTATCTTGAAGATTTTATCTCGCACGACCGCTCCGCAAGCCGTTCGCTAGGCCGTGCAAGGAGTTTAAATGATGCAGATTTTTGCACGGGCTACTGCACGACCGTGCAACAGGCCGTGCAGTTGGGTGTGAGTTCTTTGTAGTTTAGTGCAGAAATATGCACACTCCTGTGCACGGCCGTGCACCTGAGTGTGAGTTTTGTGCTGTGCCAAAAAGAGTGGGAATTGATTGTTTTGCCCCTTTCCAAATTGGTTATTTAGATAGTATTTTGGGGGAAAAACACACCATCTCATATCATATCTTCTAACCTAGCACCACTTCATCTTCTTAGCCTCTTCAAGAGCCAACAATTAGGGTTAGTCAAGTAGAGAGAAAAACATTAATTACTCATAATCTAGCATTGATTATGAGTAACTAACTTCATATATTTGGCTCAAGGAGGATCTCTTGTATCAAAACCCATTTCATTTTAAGTAAGATCTATTTCACTCTATCTTGAATTCTTGAGTTGTATTGTTTATGATTTGCTTGGAGAATTGTAAGTTGCTTCAATTTGCTTCTCTTGTGAATTCAATTGCTAATTGTTTGTGCTAATCCGTAATTGTTAGTACATTCATTGTAGTAGCACAAGATTTAGTTTACCTAAATCCTCAAAATTCAAGTGCAAATACCTAGGTTGAGCTCCTCATCCTTGGGTTTGTCTTAGCCTCTCTTTGCTTGATTCCTTGATTTGGTTAAACTAGTAGTGCTTCATTATTGGTTGCTATAATCAAGAGAACTAATTTATGTGCTTCACTAAATTAGTGTTTATAGAAGAGAATTAAGTGATTGTGTGCTTCACCAATTATCTTGGTTAGGTAGAGTTGATTATTTCTTGCTTATATGTATGTGGGTGAAGAGCTTGAGTTTCCATAATCCTTGGGTCAAATATCTCTTTATCTTGTTAATTTAAACATTGTGCCTTGTTGTGTTGGAAAATTTGGAAGATTGAAAGTTAATTAATCATATTTCTCTAGCAATTTATTTCTTGTAGTCAAGGTGTTTGATAAAATACCACAAACAACTAAACCCCCCCCCCACCATTTTACATTACTCTAGTATTGAACGCTATTCCCTTGGGTTCGATCCCTACTTGCCACATTTGCTATATTTTATAGTTAAGTGCGAACATAGTAGAGCAAAACATTTATCTTTCAATTTGGCGCGTCGACGACGGGCGTGGCCAAATTTTGGCGCCGCTGCCGGGGAGCTAGTTTTAGTTCAATATTAGTGCGCGTATAAAATTGTGAATATTTTAGTTCCATTGTGCATATTTATCTATTTTTCTTTGAATTTAGAAATTTTTGCTATGTATGACTCGATCCTCTTGTTTAGGTGATCTTGCGTATTCATCCAATCCCGAGAGACTCTTGCGAAGGAATCAAAGGAATTCAAGTGCCAATATAGATTCATCAAGTCAATTTATTTCTAGCTCACCTTCGGAAGAGGAAGAGGAGTTTAACGAGGGTCCTCCCCTTGTTATACCTATCTCATCGCCGGACGACAACATTGATCAAGTCATGGAAAATCCTAATCAACGTACACTCAAGGAGATTGCTTCTCCTAGCTCCGTTCAACTACCATTGTGCATTGTATTTCCGGGAGGACAACCATTTGAGCTAAAGGGTGGTCTTATTGCCCTCCTTCCCAAGTTTGGAGGTGAAGGCACAGAAGATCCTTTTAGGCATCTTCAAGAATTTGAAATGGTATGTTCTTCAATGAGACCAAACAATGCTACGGAAGAACAAGTGAAGTTGAAAGCATTTCCCTTTTCCTTGAGAGACAATGCCAAGGCATGGCTATTTTACCTTCTTCCAAACTCAATCACTACATGGGAGCAAATGCGAAGTGCTTTCTTGGGGAAATTCTTCCCTACCTCAAAGGCTACGGGCATTTCCAAAGAAATTTGTGGCATTCGGCAATACTCCGGAGAAACATTGTATGAGTATTGGGAAAGGTTTCAAAAGCTTTGTCAAAGTTGTCCTCCACACTTGATATCAGAAGAGTTGCTCATTCACTACTTCTATGGAGGCTTGGAATATAGTGCTAAATTGCACCTTGATGCTTCAAGTGGTGGAGTTCTTGTGGATAAAACGCCGGAGGAGGCTAGAAAGTTGATAACCAAGATTGCCGAGAATTCTCGCCAATTTGGGGATCGTCAAGTGCATGTCAAGAACCCTTCCGTGAATGAAGTGGCAACTCAAAAGTTGGAGGGCCAAATCTCGGACCTTACATCATTGGTTCGTCAATTAGCCATTGGGAATCTTCAACAACAAAAATATTGTGGTGTTTGCAATATGTCGGATCATGCTACTAACGAATGCCTATCATTCCAACAACCCGAAGAGCAAATTAATGCTATTGGAGGTTTTTCGGGACAACCACCTCAAAGGAAGTATGACCCCTATAGTAACACCTACAACCCCGGTTGGAGAGACCACCCTAATTTTCGATATGGAAATCCCAATGCACCAAATTTTAACCAATACCAAAATCCAAACACTTACAACACCCAACATCAACAAAACCCTCCTCCATACTCACAAAAACGGCCCAATCAAAATTTTCAAGCACCACCACCACCTCCATACAATTCCCAAGACCATCAAGGGTCTTCTTCATCTTCATTATCATCACTTGAAGAAATGATAAAGCAATTGGCAACAAACAACCTCCAATTTCAAAACATCACTTCTCAAAATATATCCAACTTGGAAAAGAATACTTCCCAATTTCAAAATAATACTTCTCAAAGTATAGCCAATTTGGAAAAGCAAATGAGCCAACTAGCTACAACCGTGAATCGATTGCAAAGCCAAGGTTCTAGGCAACTTCCTTCTCAAACGGAGGTGAACCCCAAAGAAAATGCTAGTGCCATGACCTTGAGGTGTGGGAAAGAATTGGAGGACCTTCATGCTAAGGCCAAGGGGATGGTAAATGATAATGAAAGTGGAAAGGTTGAAAATGATGACATCTCGGAGGCTAAGGATGAAACCTTGAAGATGAGATGGAAATTGAGGAAGAGAAAGTTGATAAGGGAAAGAAGGAAAGTGTTCAAGAAGACGTTCCACAAGCAAAGAAGCCAAGGTTCATTGATGAGGATGTGGTTATTCGACCTCCATTCCCTTCCAAATTTTCTAAACCAAAGAAAGATATTGTTGATAAGGAAATGCTTGAGACCTTCCGAAAAGTGGAAATCACTCTCCCATTACTAGATGCCATAAACCAAGTTCCAAAGTATGCAAAGTTTCTCAAAGATTTGTGTACTAACAAAAGGAAGTTAAGAGGTGACGAAACTATAGTGGTGGATGAGAATGTCTCGGCCGTGATTCAAAGGAGGTTACCTAAAAAATGTTCAGATCTGGGCACATTCACTATTCCTTGCAAGATTGGAGGTAAATTCTTTGAAAGAGCTATGCTTGATTTAGGCGCCTCGATCAATGTGATGCCCCTCTCCATATTCCAAACTTTAAATTTGGGGGCACTTGAGAATACGAATGTGATCATTCAACTCGCGGATAGATCTAATGCCTATCCCGAAGGGGTAATTGAAGATGTGCTTGTTCATGTTGATCAAATGGTTTTCCCCGCCGACTTTTACATCTTGAAAATGGAAGATGGTCCATCAAACATCAAGTCCGCTCCAATTCTCTTTGGACGTCCATTTCTTAAAACGGCAAAGACCAAGATTAATATGGATGATGGTTCTCTCACTATGGAGTTTGGCAATGAAGTTGTTAAGTTCAATATTTATGATGCCATGAAATTCCCTAGTGAGTCACACTCAATTTGCTCCATGGATGTTATTGATGGTTTAGCCCAACAAGCTTTTGACATGGGAAATAAAGAAGCTCTCCAAGTGGTTATTGAGGGATGTGTAAATGAAGATGATGGATTCCCTAATTCGGAAGAGGCCAATGAGGCAATTATGGAGCTCAATGTATTGCAACCTTTACCCCAAAGGTGTGAACTTGCAAAAATTGATCTTCCCTTGTCTTATTCCAAATTACTCCCTTCTATTGAGAATCCTCCTACTTTGGAATTAAAAGTGTTGCCTAATCATCTCAAATATGCTTATCTTGGGGACAATGAGACTCTTCCCGTAATCATAGCTTCTAATTTGAGTAACGTACAAGAAGAACGCCTCTTGCGGGTTCTTAAGGATCATAAAAGTGCTATTGGGTGGACCATTGCCGATATTAAGGGAATTAGCCCTTCCACTTGCATGCATCGCATACTCTTTGAGGATGGAGCTAAACCTACTAGAGACCCTCAAAGAAGACTTAATCCGGCAATGATGGAAGTTGTTAAAAAGGAGATTCTCAAGCTACTTGATGTGGGAATCATTTTTCCAATTTCGGATAGCGAATGGGTGAGTCCGGTACATTGCATTCCTAAAAAGGCGGGTATCACTCTTGAAGAGAATCTTAAAGGTGAGCTTGTATCTACCCGAGTCCAAAATGGGTGGCGAATGTGCATAGATTATCGCAAGTTAAATGCGGTAACTCGAAAAGACCATTTTCCTCTTCCTTTCATTGATCAAATGTTAGAGAGGTTAGCCGGGAAGGAATTCTATTGCTTTCTAGATGGATTTAGTGGATATCATCAAATTGTCATTGCGCCCGAAGATCAAGACAAAACCACATTTACTTGTCCTTTTGGTACGTTTGCATTTCGTAAACTCTCATTTGGCTTATGTGGTGCTCCCGCAACTTTTCAAAGGTGTATGGTGAGTATTTTCTCCGACATGATAGAGAATGGAATTGAAGTCTTTATGGATGATTTCTCTATTTCGGGTGATTCTTTTGATGAATGTCTTCAAATCCTTACTCATGCTTTGGATCGATGCTTGGAAACTAATCTAGTGCTCAACTATGGAAAATGCCATTTCATGGTCCAAGAAGGTACTGTATTGGGGCATATTGTGTCTAGGAAGGGCATTGAAGTTGACAAGGCAAAAGTTGATATTATTGCAAGTCTTCCGTACCCTTCAAATGTCAAGGATGTGCGGTCTTTTCTTGGTCATGCCGGTTTCTATAGGAGGTTTATCAAGGATTTTTCCAAGGTTGCTCTTCCCCTATCATCTCTTCTACAAAAGGATGTGGAATTTAAAATTGATGAAAAATGCAAGGCGGCTTTTGACCATCTCAAGGAAGCTTTAACTTCGGCCCATATCATTAAAGCTCCGGATTGGTCTCTTCCTTTTGAGATTATGTGTGATGCTAGCAATTATGCGGTTGGTGCGGTGTTAGGCCAAAAAGTTGACAAACGATCTCATGTGATTTATTATGCCTCTCGCACACTCAATTCCGTCCAAGTGAACTATACCACCACCGAGAAGGAATTGCTTGCTATTGTCTTTGCTCTTGACAAGTTTCGTTCATATCTTCTTGGTTACAAAGTCATCATATACACGGATCATGCCGCCTTAAGACATCTCTTGGCGAAAAAAGAGTCAAAGCCTAGGTTGATTCGGTGGATTCTTCTCCTTCAAGAATTTGACTTAGAAATCAAAGATAAAATAGGTGCCGAGAACTTAGTGGCGGACCACTTGAGTCGACTTGTGAGGGAGGAAGATGTTTCTCCTCTTCAAGAATTATTTCCGGATGAGCACTTATTTGGAATTCAAGGCGAGGTGCCATGGTATGCGGATCTTGTGAACTACATTGTATGTAAAACTTTTCCTAATGGCATGCCTAAGTATCAAAGGGAGAAGTTAAGAAGTGAAGCCAAACACTACATTTGGGATGATCCTTATCTTTGGAAGCATTGTGCGGATCAAGTATTGAGAAGGTGTGTTCCCGAGTCAGAAATTTCTTCAATTCTTCAATTTTGTCATTCTTATGCTTGTGGAGGTCATTTTGGAAAAGATCGAACGGCAAGAAAGGTGCTTGAATGTGGATTTACATGGCCAACACTTTTTCGTGACTCTCACGATTTTTGTAAGCAATGTGAGCCTTGTCAAAGAACCGGAAATATTTCAAAAAGGAATGAAATGCCCCAAACTCCAATTATTGTGGTAGAAATCTTTGATGTGTGGGGCATTGATTTTATGGGACCATTCCCATCTTCTTCTCATGGAAATCTCTATATTCTCTTGGCCGTGGATTATGTCTCTAAGTGGGTAGAGGCCAAGGCAACAAAATCGGATGATGGTAAGGCGGTTGTTGCATTTCTCAAGTCTCAAATTTTCAACCGATTTGGTGTTCCCAAGGCTATCATAAGTGATCAAGGTACCCACTTTTGTAACAAGTTGGTGGAAAATCTTCTTAAATCTTATGGGGTCTATCATCGAATGGCAACGGCTTATCATCCTCAATCTAATGGTCAAGCCGAAGTTTCTAATCGGGAGATTAAGTCTATTCTTGAGAAGGTGGTGAAACCTTCAAGGAAGGATTGGTGTGTTCGTCTTGAAGATGCTTTATGGGCCTATAGAACGGCATTCAAAACTCCTATTGGCATGTCCCCATACAAGTTAGTTTTTGGTAAATCTTGCCATCTTCCCGTTGAGTTAGAGCACAAAGCTTATTGGGCAATCAAGGCTTGCAATATGGATCTAAATGTTGCCGGGGCTCATCGGAAACTTAACTTGCTTGAATTGGAGGAAATTCGTAATAATGCCTATGAGGATGCTCAATCGTATAAGGCTAGAGTTAAGGACTTCCATGATCGTTCGCTTGTTCCTAAATCATTTTATGTTGGGCAAAAGGTTCTTCTCTACAACTCTCGTCTCAAGTTAATGCCCGGGAAGCTTCGATCTCGTTGGTTGGGTCCATTTGTTGTTGTAAAAATCTACCCGCATGGAGCGGTGGATTTGCGAAGTTTGTCTACCAACAAAGAATTCAAGGTAAATGGCCACCGTCTTAAGCCTTTCTATGAGGGATTTCAAGAATCTACCGTTGATGTCATCTCATTAGCGGACCCCCTTCATGAATGAGCTCTCGTTAGTTTGTGTGTTGGTGCTACGAGGCACATCCGGGAAGTCGAGCCACCGACAGTAAACAAAGGCGCTTTTTGGGAGGCAACCCAAGGTACACATGTATTTATATATTATGTGTATGTCAAATTTTTGGTCCTCACTCGCATTTATGAAGGGTGATATGCATTTTATGGGTTTGAGGATTGATCTAAATATTAATGAGTGGGATTTTCTTTTTCATCTATTTTATTTTCTAAAAAAAAAAAATGTGTTGATTGATTTTTATGCATTGTTGTGATGTGTCTAGTGAATTTTATTTCACTGCAATAAAAAAAATAAAGAAAGAAAACAAAAAAAAAAATTAGTGACCCGCTCAATAATATTTCGTATCGCTAATTCCAATTTTTTATGATTTTTTATATTTGTTCCGCTCGTGCCTTGATGTGTTTGTTCATGTTTTCAGGAATTAAGATTTTATTAAAGCAGTCAAGGATTTATGTGAATGTTATTAAAAAAAAAAAAGGAGGGATGTTTGTATAATTTTCTGCAATTTTGGAATTGCACGGGCGTGCAGTGAACTGTGCATCAGACCGTGACATTTTAGAGCATTGTAACATTTTTATGCAGATTTATTCACGGGCCTGTGCACAGCCGTGCAACAGACCGTGAGCAAATCTTACTCCCCATCCAATTGCACGGGCTGTGCATTCTCTAAAAAAAAAAATAGGGCAAGGTACTGTAACTCAATTTTTCTCTCTACCTTCCCCTCTTCTAACCAGGTCCGCCTCCTTCAACATCGCCTCAATCAACTAAACCAGCCACCATATCAATTAAACATCGCAGCTCCGATCTGCACCTCTGAATTCCTTCACCACCAACATTCTCAAACCCACAACCTCCTTCTTCGCAGTCACCACCACAACTCACTCGCCCCTCCAAATCACTCCACCTCTGTTTCAAATACCGCGACAACCCCTCTCTTCTTCTCTCCGTTTCCAGCCCCCCAACCTTTCTCCGTCGCAGCAATCCCCAAACCTCCAGCCTTCAAAACACCACCCATTTCGTCCACCCTCCCGTCACCCACCTCGCAACCCACCATCTCACCTCAACTTCCGACCATTCCCCCCCTCCGTTCAGCACGCCACTATTTCACCATCCCCGCACCTTCTCTCTACCACCCCTGCTGCGCTACAACCCATTTCCGTTCGCAGCCAAGCCATTCCAAATCCTTCATCCTCCCATCTTCATTAGTCACCACCACAACTACTCCGTTCTCGCCTCGCATCACCACACATTCCTTCCACCTTTTCTCCTCTCGCACCATTGCAACTGCCCCGCTGCAATTCTCCAAAACTCCACCCACCTCCGTTCTTCCATCCCCCAAGCAACACCCCTCCCCCCACCTCACTCCTCCCTTCACTAACAATCATCCCATCTTCAATTCGAACCTTTTTTCACCACTACCAGCAGCCTTCCTTCTCCACCGTGACCTCCTTCTCTCTTCCTCTGCCTTCTCCTTTCACCTCAATTTCTCCCCGTTGCCGACTACAACTCCGTCCACTTCTCGCCTCCTCAACAACACAACTGCTCAGCCTCCGTCTTCACCACTGTCCTTCAACTACAGGCTTCACCAGCTTCACTCCTTTATTGACATCCATACCAACCCACCTCCCGTATCAATTCCTTCAATTCGCCACCCATTCTCCACAACTACACCACCGAACCACCAACCCCAGCCTTCGACACCATACCTCCATCCTCCCCCACGCGCCTGCAATTCATTCCCTCTCCACAACACCATCGCCCCCTTATCCAATTTCATTCCTCCCTTCCCCTCCTGTCTTCATACAAACTGAACGCTGCCCCCTCCCCTGTTCCCTTTTATTTTACTTTGTTTTGATTATTTTTATTTACTCTTTTTTTTTCTTTATTTTATTTTATTTTTAACTTTGATTTTCAGTTTTAATTTTTAACTAGATAATAAATATCAATTCAAGAATCAATTCTATTTTATTATTAATTTGATTTTTATTTTAAAATTTGATCTTTTTATTTTAATTTAATTTATTTTATTTTAATTCTTGATTTTAGATTTTATTATTAATTGCTTCGTTATTTTATTTTATTTTATTTTAGTGTTAGTCTTAAATTTGATTTTTGTTTTTATTTTTATTTTAGTTTTAAATTTGATTTGATTTTTATTTGATTTTTCTATTTTATTATTAATTGGTAAGTTATTTTATTTTATTTTTATTTTTTTTTTAAAAAAAAAAACAAACAAACAAATATTTTTTATTATTTCTGTTTCCTTAATTAGTGTATTGCAGGGCTTTGAGGGATATTGGATTTTGGATTGTTGATCATTATAGTTGAATTGGTTGTGGTATGTGGCGGTAATTCATTTCGGGGTTTGCACTTTTGATGTTCAAATTTGGTTGCGGATTGGTTGTGGGATTCTTGTTGGATTGTTGGTTATTTTGTGGTTGTGTTTGGTGCTTTTAGTGGGTAGTATTTGGCTTATAATTTGGTGTGAGGATTTGCTAATCATGAGTGGGGTTTCTTCTAAACGGGTTAAGGGCAAGGACAAGGTCTCATCTAAGCGACAACGGACTACTCTTTCATCTTCGGAGCCTCCAATTCATCTCACCCGTAAAGAATGTGAGGAAAAAGGTTTGCCATTGCCTCGTCCGCACTATGGCCTTGATTTACATGCGGTTAAGCCAAGCATTTCTTTTACGGGTGCCCATCTTGAGAGGTACAAGGTCATTTCTACTCTTAAAACTTTTCCGTTGCGTTATTTTGATTCATATGCCATGGAAAAGCTTGGGATTTTTGATGAGGTTAAAGACATTTTGGATAAATGTGGTTGGCCGTCATGGATTCATATGGACGAGCCCACTTGTTCGGACTTGGTTTATGAATTTTTTTCGACGGTTGATTTTAAGTACAAATTGTTTGAGGGGAACAAAACGGATTATCGGTTAATCTTTCGGATGATGGGAAAGTGGTTTGATGTAAGGTTGGAGGAGATTTGTGATTGGTTCGGGTGGGAGTATAATGTTGGAGCTCGAAAGCCGCATGTTCTTTTTGCCACTCCGTTTTGGCAAGTACTATCTTCGGGCCCTTGTTGGACCGCATCTCGGGCTAAATCAACTCATATAAAGATGCCAAAGTTTAGTTACATTCACCGGGTGATGGTTCACTCGTTGTTCGGCAACGCGGGGTCTAATAGTGCGGTTTCCGTGCAAGAGCTTACCATTCTTTATTGGACGCATGAAAAGCAACAAATTGATTGGGGGTACTTCTTTGTCAAAAGATTAGTTGAGTTGTCTCGTCGGAAGAAGGGATCTATTATCATTGGTGGGTTTCTTACACAGATTGCTATTCGACTAGGCATCCTCGATCGGGATCGTTCTCCTATTTCGTGGATGGAGGGTCGAAATCCGGTAGCTATTATGGATTTCACTGAGTTAAAAAACATGCATGTCATTGAGGGAGAGTACCATGATTTTCGTTGGACGGGACACAAATCAGCTCAGCTCCCTTATCCCACATCCCCTCTTCGCACCGAGGGGGATCCGGTTTCTGTGCCATTACCTTTGGCAATTCATCGAGGGGATTCTTTTTCTCATGATCATTCTGAGGAGTTCTCTGAGCCTCAACGGGCTTACTTACAACGCATGGAGCAGTCCATCAAGGATCATGTTGATATGCAGTTTTCTGAGCATCGGGTATGGATTGAGCAGTTTTGTGCCTCGATGATGGCTCAGAGTCAGGCTAGTTCTCGGGATTCACCCTTGGATCCTCCTCATGATGTTTGAGTTTCTTGCCATTGCCTACGGTCCCGGTTACTTATCTTTAGGGGAGTTTTCTTTCACTTTTGTTTTTCCCTAATTTTTACTTGTCATGCATGAGGACATGCCATGTTTTAAGTGGGGGAAGGATTGTTCATTTTGATGTCTGTTTTGTTGTCTGTTTTGTTTGCATTTGGAAAATAAGTTTAGTCATGAGTGTTTACTTGTTTGTAAAATTTATGACATTGTGAGCTTGTAGTTTTGTTTTCTCCTATTACGTGTCTAGCATTATCAATTTGATGTGAATCTATAAGTTTGATACACCTTATTGCACACACTCACTTAAAATGGCATGAAAAGTCTAGAGGTTTGTAATTAAATTGTGAGCATGACGATTATCTCTTAGCATACATGGAATCAAATCGAGGAGATGTTATTAAAACGTAAACCTTGTGAGGCCTTGAACGATGATTCTTTTGCTTGTGTGTTGCTCCCTCTTTATGTATGTTTTTTTTTTGCTCTAGGGCTTGCATTAAACCTTCATTCATGGATGCACCATAATAAGGAAATTCTATTTAGGATAAAACCATGAAAATAATCCCTAGTTACCCCTTTGAAGCTTATATCCATATTTTTCTTCGTCACTCTCCCCTTTTATACATGAGTCATAGCCAAATACTTCACTCTCGGCCTAGTTGAGCTAGTTGAGTCTTGGAAAGAATTGATTGATGAGCATGTGAATTTGGAGAAGTTGTGAAGAGGAAGAATTCTATTTATTGTAAGCGGGAACTAGTTCGATGTGTATAACTAGATGTGGTTCAAGGTTCATTGTAATATTTATATTTAATGCATCCCCTTCGCTAAAAAAAAAAGCAATAAGAAAGGGGTATGTTAAAAAAAAAAGGGAAAAAAAAGAAAAAAAAAAGAGCAATAAATTTTTGTACATTATTTTGTTTCAATTTTCTTGGTAAATGTGGTTGTGTTTTGTAATTGTAAATGAGTGAAGACATTTTTTAGTTTGAGAATTTGGTGGATGAAGCGAGCAAGCATCATTTTGACTCAACTAGCGAGACTTTTACACCTTCCTTGAACTTAAATTTTCACACCTTCACCCTAGCCTCATTACAACCCATTTTATGAATTCCTTGTTTTTGGTGCAATCCGGAATTTAGGTGAACATGCAAGGTCAAGTAGAGCGCATGCATTTAGACTTGGAGTTGAGTGAAATCTCTAGCCCATACTTGTGTGATGCATAATTGAGAGATGTGAGATTTTTCACCATACAATTTCATCTTCTTAATGCGAAGCCGTGTATGCTTTGTGATCATCTTGTCTAGTGTTCACGATTGAAGTGCATTCATTCTATCTTTAATGTCATGGTTACATATTTTGCACAAGGTGTGTCATCTTGATTCTTGAATTGGTTGTTAGCTCATTTTAGTGGATGACAAGGTGAATAGCTCTATATGTTTGATTTTAGTTACAAGTAGATAACTCGGACATGTGAGTGTAGTAGTTAGTTTAATTAGTATATATTGTTAGTTTCTTGTTTATTAGTGATTTTTGTGATTTTGTGGGTACATCATCTATAAACCCTCACGAGACCTCACTCGTCCACTAGGGCTACCTAGGGGTTCCAAGGGCTTGTTGCATATGCCAAATGCAACCGTGATCACCTACGGAAGTGGCACTAATTAGGAGTATATGATTATGTTAATTTTAGTTTGCTCGGGACTAGCAAAGTTCAAGTGGGGGAAGATTTGATAACGAGTATTTTATACACGTTTTGTCATTTATTCTCTTGCATTTTTGTTAGTTTCGAATGTTGTTTTATTAATATTTGTTATGTTTTTCATCTTTCAGTGCCTCACGCTTATTTGTTGAAAAGATGGCTTAATTTGGGCATGGAAGCGAAGATTATTCAAGAGGGTGGTTAGAAGATGCAATCTTGCGATGCCGGGAGGTTTTTAATGTGTTATCTTGAAGATTTTATCTCGCACGACCGCTCCGCAAGCCGTTCGCTAGGCCGTGCAAGGAGTTTAAATGATGCAGATTTTTGCACGGGCTACTGCACGGCCGTGCAACAGGCCGTGCAGTTGGGTGTGAGTTCTTTGTAGTTTAGTGCAGAAATATGCACACTCCTGTGCACGGCCGTGCACCTGAGTGTGAGTTTTGTGCTGTGCCAAAAAGAGTGGGAATTGATTGTTTTGCCCCTTTCCAAATTGGTTATTTAGATAGTATTTTGGGGGAAAAACACACCATCTCATATCATATCTTCTAACCTAGCACCACTTCATCTTCTTAGCCTCTTCAAGAGCCAACAATTAGGGTTAGTCAAGTAGAGAGAAAAACATTAATTACTCATAATCTAGCATTGATTATGAGTAACTAACTTCATATATTTGGCTCAAGGAGGATCTCTTGTATCAAAACCCATTTCATTTTAAGTAAGATCTATTTCACTCTATCTTGAATTCTTGAGTTGTATTGTTTATGATTTGCTTGGAGAATTGTAAGTTGCTTCAATTTGCTTCTCTTGTGAATTCAATTGCTAATTGTTTGTGCTAATCCGTAATTGTTAGTACATTCATTGTAGTAGCACAAGATTTAGTTTACCTAAATCCTCAAAATTCAAGTGCAAATACCTAGGTTGAGCTCCTCATCCTTGGGTTTGTCTTAGCCTCTCTTTGCTTGATTCCTTGATTTGGTTAAACTAGTAGTGCTTCATTATTGGTTGCTATAATCAAGAGAACTAATTTATGTGCTTCACTAAATTAGTGTTTATAGAAGAGAATTAAGTGATTGTGTGCTTCACCAATTATCTTGGTTAGGTAGAGTTGATTATTTCTTGCTTATATGTATGTGGGTGAAGAGCTTGAGTTTCCATAATCCTTGGGTCAAATATCTCTTTATCTTGTTAATTTAAACATTGTGCCTTGTTGTGTTGGAAAATTTGGAAGATTGAAAGTTAATTAATCATATTTCTCTAGCAATTTATTTCTTGTAGTCAAGGTGTTTGATAAAATACCACAAACAACTAAAACCCCCCCCACCATTTTACATTACTCTAGTATTGAACGCTATTCCCTTGGGTTCGATCCCTACTTGCCACATTTGCTATATTTTATAGTTAAGTGCGAACATAGTAGAGCAAAACATTTATCTTTCAATTTGGCGCGTCGACGACGGGCGTGGCCATCAAGTAAGATACGTACCGGAGTTAAATCGAAATCTAATTTCATTACGTAAATTAGTTGATTTGGGACATACTGTTATGATGAAGAACGGTATGTTGGAGGTCAATAAAAATGATTTAGAGATACTCAAAGGTTGGAAGGACAAGAGAAATCTTTTTGTGCTAGAAGGAGAGGTTATTGTTCAAGGGAAGGCATTGACGGATCGACGTTGATGTCTTGATAGTAACCGTTAAATTGGTTGTGCATGAAATCGTATTGGATTGAAGGGGAGGATTGTTGGGTTAAACTCAATACGGTAGTATGGACTTTGGTGATCCAAGACAAATATGGGTAATATAATAATTATATTTTGATAATTATTATAGATGATATGTTTTGGGTAGATAATTAGATATCAAGTATGATTAGAATTTGGTAGGTAATTAGAAACCAAATATGATTATACTTGGTAACTTGGTGGCTAAGTTTGTGATGGCTATATATACATAGTCATATTATGTTTGTTAGATATGCTTAAGTATTGTTTGGCTTAAGTATCGTGTGAGTGAAACACCGTTTGGTGAGATTGATTGTATTATTGATTATTGTTTGGATTAATAATACAAGTTGGGATGTGGGTTTTCCGTGTCATATAATTTTGTTGTGTGTGATTTGCATTAGTTGATTATCTCGGATTTTGCTCTCTAACAATCGCACTACGCTACACTTATTTCCTTGAGTGTTATGTTTGAGTCTGCAGTAGATGTGCTTCATAATATAGTTGTTGATGGCCTAAATCTTGATCAAAGAGCTTAATAATCGTTTCAGTAAGGTCAATATAGAATTGCTACTCTGTGTGGCCTATTTAAATCCAAATGATTTATTTGCTGCTTATGACAAGGAAAAATTGATTCGTCTTGCTCAATTTTATCCACAAGACTTCTCAATGACCGATATTGCTTTATTAGGAATGGAATTGGTTCTCTTGCTGAGAAGTTGGTTCAAACCCAAAGAAGTGTTGTATATCATTTGGTATATTTACTTGTCAAGTTAGCACTGACCTTACCTATTACTACTGCAAGTGTTGAAAGAGCCTTTTTCTACAATGAAAATTGTGAAGAATCGACTAAGAAATCGTATGGGAGATCAATTTTTGAATGATTGTCTTATTACTTATATTGAAAAAAATGTCTTTCATAAGGTAGCTAATGAAGCAATTTTACAACGATTCAAGAATATAAAAAAGCGTCGAGGACAATTGAGCAAACAATAATATGAAGGTACCTTTACATAATTACATTTTAACTTATGTATTTTCATTTTTATTGGCAATTTTTGATGTTGATAAATTTTTGACCCCGGTCACTAGAAATCCTGGCCACGCCTCTGAATATGTTATTCTATTTTTTTTATGTATTTGATTGCGGAAGTGAAATGTAAATAAATATATATTTCCTCCGTCCCTCTCATTTGTTTACAAATGAGTTGGATACGGAATTTAAAAAAAATGTAAAATAGTTGAGAAAAGTAAGAAAAGTAATTAAAATGATGATATCAATTAATATTTTATATAATAAAGTGAGTTTAGTGGAAGAAACTAGTGTGTGTAGTTAGTTTTTATATTATAAAATTTTACTATTTTGGGTAAATTTTGGAGTGTAAAGAATTGAGAAAGTGAAGACATCCCAAAAAGTAAAATATAAAGAAATGAGAGGGTAGAGGGAAAATTATTATTCTTTTAAAGAATTTCGAATTATATTACTCACTACATCCAATTCATTTGTTTACGTATGGCCATTTGGGTAGAGACGAAAATTAAATGTGTAAATTAATATGTAAAAACAAAAAAAAAATGAGTAAAATGATGATATTAATCAATTTAAAGTGAGCATAATGAAAGAAACTAATTGATGTAATTAATTTATATGTATAAAATTTTATTATTTTTAGAAAGTATAGAAAAAAATGAAAGCGTAAAAAAATGATTGAGGTAGAGGTAGTAATTTTTGTAGCTATGACCATTTTTTAGAAATAAATTTTAGAAAAATAAAATTTAAAAATATATAGATAATTGACTTAAAAAATATGTGTTGCACTGTATTAGAAATGATTAATTAATTTTGATAATTATTCAACAAATATTAATTACTATTTGTCTATTTGATGATTATTCAACAAATATTAAGATGATACTTTATTAATATGTCAAGCTTTTGTGAACATATACGAGAGCACACACCGTCATCGTATGATGTGGTACTTTGCATCTGGATCAAGGTTGCAACTATCATAACAGAAATATTAATTTCACATGATGAAAATTCAAAACCACAATAATTTAGACCACTATAATAATTTCCGACAAGGATCAAGATGATTTTGGATGGAAATAGCACTATTCACTACTTCAAAAGTCGGACTACACGTCTCTAGTTTTTCAAACTTTTAAGCGTAAATATGTCCACATGCCTGCCCTCTGATTTTGTGGCATGAGTTGACTTGAAGTTTCAAAATTTTAGAAGAAGAACATCAAGATTCTTCTTTTGATAAATTTTACGACACTTGCATCAGAAACATTGAAAAGTTCTGAATCGAAAATGAACATTGGGTTCGTATTAGAGCATCTCCAATCATGTATAATTCTTAGCTAAAAATAATTAAAACATATTATAAATAAAAATTAAAAATTTTATGTAAAAAAAAAATCAACTCGAATGGATCATTTTCCTTGTCTATATCTTTAGCCAACCTCCTAATGTGAATTGACTATATTTGTCGAACCTCTAGAGACCTGTAAGAAGATTCCACATCATTTCTTACCATATTCAAATAATATATTCTATTTATAATAATTTCTAATAATAATAACATACTATTTTTAAAATATAGCCAGTACCATTGAAGCACAACATCTTACAGGTTCAGTAAATTTTACATAATCAGTATTTTCTATCATTTTAGCCAATCCCATTGGACTCTCTCCGTCTCATAATACTAGTCTTTTTTGTTTTTTTTCCCATAATACATGTCCATTTTTAATGTTCAATGCAAATTTGATATGGGCTAAACGTAAGCCCTAAAGACACATTTAATGTGACATTAATTAGACCCAGTATGGTCCAAACGTGGGGCCCAAGACCCTAATTAAATATTAATTTCATAATTAATATTAAGGGTAATAAACAGCTCAGCAAATAAGAGTCAAATAAGGATACTACTCCTGCTAGACTTAGCCTCTAAGGCATCCAATTTAACATGGAAACTGATTCCTACAAGGAAAGAGTCTAGGACCTTCCTCAAGGAGGTGACTTGCCCGCCAAGTCTCCGAATCCTACCATAATTCTAAGGCTTCTCAGCCTATATAAAGGACCTGACCCCTCATTCTCAGAACTACGTCTTGGCTTGATTCTCAATAACGAGATACGTAGGCACTCTGTGAGGACCGATCAGTCTCGAAACACGGAAACAGTCATTAAAGCTCGAAACTCAACCACCCTAGCATTAATTACATACAAACACTAGTTTTATTCCACAACATTTGGCGCCGTCTGTTCAAACACGAAGAACAGTACCGACCTCTACCGAGGCCATAACCCTCAGCTCTGCTTCGCCCGCTACTGAACAAGTGCCCCCAACAACAGGGCGACCACCCAACCTCAAGTTTCTCAACCTATAGGGACGATTCCCCATGTTGAGAGTACATTACCTGTGGTCGTCCATCCAAATCAAGAAACCAACTCTCTTCAGATGGTAGTCTCTCCTCTTGTTGATCCTACTCATCCGCCACCACCGGGGGTACAGATCCACACTACGGATCTCCCCTTGAATACCAACCCGATGTATGGGCTGCATAATTATCCCCCTCGACAAAGGGAACCTGGACCAAGTGGTCATGCCTCACAGATCCGAGATCGAGAATATGATGACTACTCTGCCCCCTATATTGACGACTCGTCATCTGAGGACGATGATCGTGATGAAGCCCCGAGGAGGCGACGTGCTAGCAAAGAACCTCTAGGGAGGACGCGAAGTATCCATGATGGACCCCCTTTAACAACTGCTGAGAGGATAAGGGCTTATGAGGCCGAGATCTTAAAGTTGAAGGACGACATGGCGAGAGAACAAGCTAGATTGAATCAAAGTCTTCCTCCTCCAACCACAGAGAGGATTCCCATTATCGATTTAGAAAGGTCTTCAAGGAGACAGAAAAGGGCTGATGCCCCAACTGGAAGAACAACAAGGGTGGAAACCCCCAAGGGTAACCCCAAAGATCTGATGCCACTAGGAGATCCTGATGATCCCACACCCCCGTTTACTGAGGAGGTGATGAACGCTCATATCTCAAAGAAGTTTAAGATGCCGACAAATCACGTAAGGACGTTCTCAAATGCACTGCTGTTGCAGCCTGCAAGTGATGCCTTAAAGTGCAGGGCGTTCCCTCAAACCCTGTCGGGCATGGCTCAAAGATGGTATAGTCGCTTGCCCGCGAATTCAATTGGTTCCTTTAAGGAATTGAGTGATGCTTTCATTAGTCAGTTCATTAGCGGAAGAATTCACGAGAAAAGCTCGGCATCTCTTATGTATGTGGTGCAAGGAAAGAACGAAAATTTGAGGGATTACCTCAAGAGATTTACTAAGGAGACATTGAATATCACTGATTTGGAGAATAAGGTGGCCATGGTAGCCCTCGAACATGGAACCAATGATCTCTTCTTTAAAAGGTCACCAGTAAAACACCCCCCTGAGAATATGGCTGAGCTCCAACGAAGGGTTGATAAGTACATTAAAGCTGAAGATGGCATGAAGAATGAAGCCGCAGAAGGTAATGGAAAAGGTAGCAATGGTTTAAAGAAGCGAAAGCAAGAGCATGAGTACGATGCTAGGGACAAGTATCCCCGAGTTAGCAAGGACTCTGACTCACCGCCACCAAAGAAGAATTTTGGACCAAGATTTTTTGACTATGCAAGGTTGAATGCTCCTAGGAGTCAGATTTTGTTGGAAATCGAGAAAGATAAGGAATTCCGATGGCCGAAGCCACTTAGGGGAGACCCCGCAAAATGAAACAAGGATCAGTACTATAGGTACCATAAGGATGTGGGACATGATACCGATGACTGTAGGCAACTCAAAGACGAGATTGAATTCTTGATCCG
Source organism: Saposhnikovia divaricata (assembly GCA_036435485.1). Lineage (NCBI taxonomy): Eukaryota > Viridiplantae > Streptophyta > Magnoliopsida > Apiales > Apiaceae > Saposhnikovia > Saposhnikovia divaricata. Next base: position 78,259,920 of record CM071600.1, on the reverse strand, counting down.
AAGAGGGAAGCTAGGACAATTCACGAAGGGTAAAGATCGTGGAAATCAAAGAAGGGATTATGACAAGAAGAATAATGATCGTAGGGACAACGACCGTGATCGCAACCCCCAGCCCCGAGGGCCAGTTATCAATATGATTTGGGGAGGCCCGACAGCGGCCGGTACAACTCAAAACTCTCGAAAGGCGTATGCCATAGAAGTGATGCATATCGTGGGAGAGGCCCCGAAACGTGCTAAGACTGAAATAGTGATTGGTTTTGATGATTCAGACCTCGAAGGGGTGAAGTTCCCCCACGACGACCCGTTGGTCATAACCCCTGTAATTGGAAATTCGGAAGTAAAGCGAGTCCTGATAGACAATGGAGCTTCGGTTGATATTTTGTTTCATGACACATTTGTGAAGATGGGGTACAATGATTCTCAGTTGACCCCGACCAACATGCCTATCTATGGATTTAATGGAGTTGAGTCCAAGGTTGAAGGAACCATTCAGCTGCTTGTGACTATTGGGCAGGAGCCTAAAGAGGCCACTCAGATGCTGAATTTCTTAGTAATCAAGGCAGCCTCGACATATAATACGATCCTGGGAAGGACTGAGCTTTATGCGTTTAAGGCTATGGCCTCTACCTATCACATGAAGATCAAGTTTCCGACTCGTAATGGTGTTGGAGAACAGAGAGGAGATCAGATAATGGATAGAAGTTTATATGTACCTGCTTTAAGAGCTGATAGAGTCGGGGGGGCAGGTCCTTCTGATTGAAGACATGGATGTCCGAGGAGATGATGAGCACCGAGGGAAGCCGGCAGAAGATTTGGTTCCTATACCTCTAGATCTCGGAGACCCCGAAAAGGTTACGTATATTGGAGCTTCTTTGAAGGAACCCTTGAAGGGCAGGTTGATGACTTTCTTACAAGAAAACGGTGATGTGTTTGCTTGGACAGCGGCTGACATGCCAGGGATTGATCCCCAACTCATAACTCACAAGCTAAATGTTGATCCAAAGCGGAAGACAATAAAGTAGAAGAAGAGGAATTTTGCTCCTGAAAGGCAAGAGGGCATTAAGCAAGAAGTTGACAAGCTCTTAGAGGCTGGGTTTGTTGAAGAGATTCAGTTTCCCGAATGGTTGGCTAACCCAGTGATGGTCAAGAAGGCAAATGGAAAGTGGAGGATGTGTATAGACTTCACTGATCTGAATGATGCATGTCCCAAGGATGTTTTCCCTCTACCAAGGATTGACACGCTGATAGATGCAACTGATGGGCATGAGATGTTGAGTTTCATGGATGGTTTCAGTGGTTATAGCCAGATTAAGATGCATAAGGATGACATCCCAAAGGTATCTTTCATAACTGACTTTGGTGTTTTTTGTTATCTTGTTATGGCTTCTGGACTAAAAAATGCAGGAGCCACTTACCAACGATTGGTGAATAAGATATTCGCTCATCTAATTGGGAAAACCATGGAGGTCTATGTTGATGACTTGTTAGTCAAAAGTCTATTCAAGGTAGACCACATTAATCACCTCAGAGAGGCATTCGAAGTGCTGAGGCACCACAAGATGATGTTGAATCCAGCCAAATGTGCCTTTGGCATTGGATCAGGAAAGTTTTTGGGTTTGATGGTTTCAAAGCGAGGCATAGAAGCCAACCCTGATAAAATAAAGGCGATTCTGGATATGGAGCCACCACACTCTGTAAGAGATGTGCAGAAATTGACAGACCGAGTTGCAGCCTTTGGGAGGTTCATCTCCAAATCTGGTGATAAGTGCTTGCCTTTCTTTCAAGCATTGAAAAAGGTGAAAAACTTTGAGTGGACGCCTGAAAGCCAAGAGGCCTTTGAACATTTAAAGAAGTACATGACTGAGGCCCCGTTGTTGGCCAAACCTAGTCCCGGAGAGACATTGTATTTATACTTGGCGGTATCCGAACAATCATTGAGTGCCGTTCTTATTCGAGAAGAGAAAAAGGTTCAGAAACCTATCTATTATGTGAGCAAGGTTTTGCACGGGGCTGAGTTGAATTACTCAACCATAGAGAAGTTTGCTTTGGCATTGATAACAGCCTCGAGGAATCTACGACCGTACTTTCGGGCACACAAGATTGAAGTCCGGATGGACCAGCAGTTGAGAAACATATTGCATAGCCCGAAGGCCAGTGGTAGGTTGATAAGTGGGCAATTGAACTTGGAGAATTTGACATCACCTATAAACCTCGAACAGCCATCAAGGCTCAAGCATTGGCTGACTTCGTGGTTGAATGTACCATTGACAACCAAGAACTCGGGGGGGCAGGAGATAGTAGCCACCCCTGGAAGCAAAGAAAAAGATGAGGATCTTGTACCTGATCAGAAGGAATATTGGGTGCTCTATTTTGATGGGGCATCAGAAACAAAATCTAGTGGTGCAGGTTTAGTCTTGCAAAGCCCCGATGGGTTCACAGTTGAGTATGCTTTGAAGTTGGATTTTTCGATAACCAATAACGAGGCTGAGTATGAAGCCTTGATAGCCGGGTTGGGCTTGGCCAGAATCATGAGGGTCAAGAATCTCAAAATTTGTGGGGATTCAAGACTGGTAGTATCGCAAATGAATGGTGAATTTGAGGCCAAGGATGAAACTATGGCAAAGTATTTGCGAGTTGTGAAAGCTGTCATGACTCAGCTTAATGAGTGCTATGTGGAGCACATTCCGAGAGAGGAGAACGTTAAGGTTGATGCTTTGTCTAAGTTCGCTTCTTCTGAGATAGAGAATTATGCAGGGAGTGTTTACTTCCAGGTCTTGAAGGCCCCGACCATCAACCCTAAGTTGGTAGCACCGATTGATGTAGGAAGCTGTTGGATAGATCCTATCAAAGCTCACCTCGAAACCGGATGGCTCCCTGACGATGCCTTGGAGGCACGAAAGCTGTCAGAGGAGAATGCTATTGAGCTTCGATTTACCTCAGTGGCTCACCCTCAAGCTAATGGATTGGCAGAGATAGCAAACCGGATTATCCTTGATGGACTGAAAAAGAGGGTCGAACGCTCAAGGAACACTTGGGTGAATGAGTTGCTGCCTATACTTTGGGCGTATCGCACCACTTGTAAAGTGACAACTGGAGCAACCCCGTTCTTGCTGGCTTACGGAGCCGAGGCAGTTGTGCCCTTGGAAATTATGCATGCTTCACCGCGAGTTGAGGCATATGAACCAGAGACTATTGAAAGACAAAAATCAATAAGAAGATAGACAAAAATCAATAAGAAGATAGTTTAATCTAATAATAGTTACTGCTTTATATGACGTTAAACTAGTTTTCACCTCTTCTATTTGGTCCAATTTCAAGCTGCTCAGCACTCTCCTGATCAATTTCAAGCGGGTCACTATAGGTTGCTTTTTGCAATTTCAGTAATTTTAGCCTCCCACTTTCTCTTCTTACACTCGAATCTGCAATTTTTTATATCAAATTAGCTAAGTTGCATTAAAAAAAATAAAACATCTATACCAGCAAAAAAATCAATTACCAAAAAAATTCTCTTTAACTTTCAACTTTCAAAATAACTCAATAATGCCTCACTATTACAACACAACTCCAACTATATGAAATAAGTCACAAAATAATCCTCTATACAGTACAAAATCAAAACTATAACAAAAAAGGTACCTCACTTTTACATACATAGTTACAAAAAAAACAACGCACAAATCACTTTTAATAAAACACTTTACCTCACTTAACTTCTCCTAAATATTAAAACTATATTTTAAATTGATTCAGTACTTACACTACTAAACATAGTTGTCTATTTGAACAAATCAGTTTAATACTAAAAAAAAAGCATAACATAATTATACAAGTATAACAATAACAAATCACTAAAACTACTGTAACCAAAGCTAGTAATTACTAAAACTCACATCACCAAAGCGTAACAAGTGCACCTAGAAATTATCACCAAAAAACTAAGCTTATCACCAAAAGATATGACAATAAAAAACCATAGAAATTAGACTTTATATCACAAACAAGTACATGATATCACCAAAAACAAACTTAATCACCAAAAACAAAGAAATAATCACTTAATAAGAGTCCAAATTTTCTTGTTAACATCAAACAAAAAAATTATCAAAAATAAACATAATCACTTAATAACAGTCCAAATTTACTTGTTTACAAGCTTCAATCAACAAAAATATTTTAAAAAAAAAACCCTAGAAATTTACCTTCTCGACGAATAGACATCTCCACAGTAGCTTTGATGATCTGCAACATCATGTACAAACATATAAGTATAAAAAACATTGCGATTAAGTGATAATATAGTTGCATTGCTTGTTCGATTATGAAAATTACACATACCTGAATCGAATCGGTGATTTTACGGTCTTAAATCTTTCAATTGACTTGAAAATCGTTATGAAAAGGTATGATATAGCTTCGTATCACCGAAATTTTCAATTTTAGTTGAGTTTTTGAATATGTGTTTTGAGAACTTTAGTGATGAAGAAACAGCAAAAAAAGGACGGGAGTTATGGGTTTATGGGGAGCAGGGACAATTAATCAAGTGGTTGTTTGTTAGAACGGTAATTTTGAAACTGCTAGATCTAGCCTTCATATTGTTTTTAATTACCAAACTACCACCGAGTGTTTTTGGGCTTAATGGGCCGATTCTCAGTTCTCATTTTAATAAATTCTCACTAGAGTAGCTCCCTATATATATATATATATATATATATATATATATATATATAGAGAGAGTTGCACTCCATAGCAAACACCTTATATAACAAACAATAAAGAACACCTCATATCTAATATAATTTAATAGTTCCGTCATAGCACCCAATACAAAAAGTTCTTATTTTTTTACCCTCTAGCAAACCAGCAAAAATTTTTTTTTTTTTGAAATTTTACTGTTCATTGATGACGTCATCAGTGACGTCATCGATGAACAGTATTTTTTTTACAGACTTGATAGAGGGTAAAAAAATAACAACTTTTTGTATTGGGTGCCCCAGGCGGGGCCAAAGGATCTAATAGATCTAAGGTGTTCTTTGTTGTTTGTTATATAAGATGTTGAAAGATTGTGCAGAACTTCCTGAAGGTTCTAGAATAATTAAGAAAGATTGTGCAGAAGGTTCTAGATAATTAAGGAGTTAATTATGCACTAGAAGGTTCATTGTCTAGAAAGTTCCATTACTTTATGCATTTCATGTACTAGAAAGTTCCTGTACTTTTTCTACATCTAGTAATCATCTAGAATATTCTACTAGGCTCATGCATCTAATAATCATCTAGAAAATTCTGCTCTATAAAATTCTGCTTCTACTATAAATTGTATTCTGGAGATTGTATCAAATAAGTTCAGAAAATCAGAATATTTTACAAAGTATTATTCTGTTCTCTCTTGTGTCAAACAGCAGTGTGTGTGTTTTTTAAGTGAAGTTTTCTGCCTAGTTTCACGGTCTGATCTTGGGCTGCAGTTAAGTGTGTTTACTACATAAAAAAAGAGTGTCCATAATTCTCTCAACTTGGTATCAGAGCAAGGTTTCAGCTGCTGTGTTCAGTGGAGGCTGTTCGCGAAAAAGGAAGGCAGAAAATTGGTTTAAGGCAGAAAATCTGCTTTTGTTGCTGGTGTTTGTATTCCAGGAGATGGATATCAACGGTGGAGCATTGAATCAATTTGGAATGGAGAAACTAACAAACAACAACTATCAATATTGGAGGATGTGCATGAAAGCGTATCTTCAAGGACAAGATCTTTGGGATATTGTTGATGGAGGTGGTACTGATATGCCTCAGGATACACCAGAAAATTCTGAAGCAAGAAGAAAATGGAAGATTAAGTGTGGGAAGGCCTTGTTTGCTTTGCGAGGCTCTATTCACAAAGATTTGATCGATCACATTCGAGATAAGGAGTCTCCAAAAGATGTGTGGGACACATTGGAGAAGCTGTTTACTAAGAAGAACACGGCTAGACTTCACTTTTTGGAGAATGAACTAGCAAATACAAATCAAGGGAGCATGACAATTGCTCAATATTTCCAGAAAGTAAAGAGCTTATGTGCTGAAATTTCAGAGCTTGATCCGGAGGAGCCCATCAAGGAGGCACGAATGCGAAGATATCTTATCCGTGGCATAAAGAAAGAGTACACCCCTTTCTTGACTTCGATTCAAGGATGGGCAAATCAGCCTAGCATCATCGAATTGGAGAATCTGCTAATCAATCAAGAAGCCTTGGTAATGCAGATGGCGAAAACTTCAATTTCAGAAAATGATGAAGTGCTATTTGCTAGAAAACAAAGGCATCATACTTATAATTACAAGAGTTGGAAGGCAAATAATCCCAAAGGAGCAGCTGATTGGAAAAGGAGCCCCAACAGTGAGGAGCAATGGAGACTCAAGGATTCTGATGAGCGCAGAAGCTGGCCGGGGAAGAACTTCAAACAAAAGGAAAGGAATTCTGACAACTCGCAATATGAGGCCAGGAAGAAGATAATTTGCAACAGGTGTGGCAAACCTGGACACATTAAGAAGTTTTGCAGATCAAGATTCGTAGAAGGAAACGCAAGTGTTTCTCAAAACGAAGAACATTCTAATGATTGGGGAACTTGTCTTTCAACGGAGACGACAAATGTGAAGAACTTTATACAAGAATCAGCCTTAACTTCTCTTGATAAAGGCAATGTAGAAGAAGGTTTTGCAACTATTGATTATTCAAAAGATTGGATAATTGATTCAGGTTGCTCTCATCATTTAACTGGCAATGATTCATTACTTTCATTGCAAAAGGAATACACGGGAAACAAAGCAATTGTGACAGCGGACAACTCCATTCATCCGGTTGAAAAGGAGGGAAATGTCAAGGTGAAGGCAAGTACAAGGACCTGTAAATCTGACCAGTGTGTACCATGTTCCCGGTATGACAAAAAATCTGATTTCTGTTTCTCAACTAACAAATTCTGGTAAATATGTTTTATTTGGTCCAAATGATTTCAAAATTCTGGAGAACGTCAAAAGGATTGACGCTAATACAGTATTAAGAGGGAAGAGAGTTAATTCTCTCTATGTGTTGTCGGCAAATGAAGCTTTTGTGGAGAAAACAAGCCGACAAGATAAAGCATCTTTGTGGCATGCTCGTTTGGCTCATGTGAGCTATGAGAAGATGAAAAATATTTCAGCAAACAACATTGTAAATGGGCTGCCTAACTTGGGAAATTTATTCATGAAGCTGTTTGTGAAGGATGCCAATATGGTAAAGCTCATCGTCTTCCATTCGAAAAATCTTCAACAGTGAGGAGCAATGGAGACTCAAGGATTCTGATGAGCGCAGAAGCTGGCCGGGGAAGAACTTCAAACAAAAGGAAAGGAATTCTGACAACTCGCAATATGAGGCCAGGAAGAAGATAATTTGCAACAGGTGTGGCAAACCTGGACACATTAAGAAGTTTTGCAGATCAAGATTCGTAGAAGGAAACGCAAGTGTTTCTCAAAACGAAGAACATTCTAATGATTGGGGAACTTGTCTTTCAACGGAGACGACAAATGTGAAGAACTTTATACAAGAACCAGCCTTAACTTCTCTTGATAAAGGCAATGTAGAAGAAGGTTTTGCAACTATCGATTATTCAAAAGATTGGATAATTGATTCAGGTTGCTCTCATCATTTAACTGGCAATGATTCATTACTTTCATTGCAAAAGGAATACACGGGAAACAAAGCAATTGTGACAGCGGACAACTCCATTCATCCGGTTGAAAAGGAGGGAAATGTCAAGGTGAAGGCAAGTACAAGGACCTGTAAATCTGACCAGTGTGTACCATGTTCCCGGTATGACAAAAAATCTTATTTCTGTTTCTCAACTAACAAATTCTGGTCGATATGTTTTATTTGGTCCAAATGATTTCAAAATTCTGGAGAACGTCAAAAGCATTGACGCTAATACAGTATTAAGAGGGAAGAGAGTTAATTCTCTCTATGTGTTGTCGGTAAACGAAGCTTTTGTGGAGAAAACAAGCCGACAAGATAAAGCATCTTTGTGGCATGCTCGTTTGGCTCATGTGAGCTATGAGATGCTGAAAAATATTTCAGCAAACAACATTGTAAATGGGCTGCCTAACTTGGGAAACTTTATTCATGAAGCTGTTTGTGAAGGATGCCAATATGGTAAAGCTCATCGTCTTCCATTCGAAAAATCTTCAATAAGAAGTACAAAGCCTTTGCAGCTAGGGGTGTTCGCGGTGCGGGCGGTGCGGTTTTTTTCTCAAACCGCAAACCAAACCGCGCATGCGGTTTGAACAAATTTTCAAACCGCGACCGCACCACGTAAAATGAAAACCACATAAACCGCACCACGAAAAATGCGGGCGGTGCGGTGCGGTGCGGGCGGTTAACCAATTTCAAATTTTAATGATATAGTATTTTTTTTGCCAGATTTTAATCGCTCAATTCATTCGACAAAACAGAATTGACTTAAAAATAAACAAATCGATAATAATAAAGTTGTAACCAAAATGAAATAAAAGTTTAGAGTTTGAAATACATCTTAAATTATCTCTAAGTTCTCAAGGACAAGGCTTAACAAAAAGATATAACAAAATGATACTATTTTCTTTTCTTAATCAATTCCACTGCTGCTTCAGTGCATCTTCTATTTCTTCATGTAGGCCTTGCCAAAATACATCCGTGTCCCTGCAATTCAAATGTAACAAATACTTTATTATAATTTTTCCATAACAAAGCAATAAACAGAGGCCCAGTATATGACAATTAACTTTTCTGCACTTTTGACTCTGGTGTTTTTGGCTATATAACTGGTTTTTACTTGTCTGATGAGATTGTTAGTTTTCACTTTTAAAGGAATTTTGCAACACCAATTTTTTGCAGAACAATAGAATTTTAAAGGGAAGGAAAGAAACATAGACATAATGAATTAATCAGTGCTTGTCAAAAAACCAAAAGCAAATAATCAGTATGCGGTGCGGTGCGGTCTGAACCGCGAGAATGAATCCCCAAACCACAAACCGCACCGCACCGCGCGGTTTGGTTAAAATGCAAACCACGACCGCACCACGAAAAATTTAAACCACGCGGGGCGGTGTGGTGTGGTGCGGGGCGGGCGGTTTATGCGGTTTGTGCGGTTTGATGAACACCCCTATTTGCAGCTGATCCATTCTGATTTATTAACAAGCAATGCAGCGAGTTATCGTGGCCTTCGGTATATGCTTGTAATTGTCGATGATTATACGAGGTTTTCTTGGGTGTTTTTCATGAAAGAGAAGTCTGATACATTCTCAATCTTCAAGAAATTCAAGAGGAAGATTGAGGGGGAGCTTCGAAGAAGGATCAAGTGCTTGTGAACCGATAATGGAGGGGAATTTACATCCAACGAGTTTGCTGATTTTTGTGAAAGGCATGGAATAAGAAGACAATTGACATGTCCAAGAACGTCGCAGCAAAATGGAGTTGCTGAACGGAAATTAAGGCACTTACAAGAGGTAAGTAGAAGTTGGATGCATGCTAAAAGTCTTCCTCAAGAGCTATGGGCAGAAGCTATGCGATGTGCTTGTCATGTGATAAACCGTTTGCCCTCAAAAGTCATTAACATGAAAACTCCATATGAACTTCTTTATAAGGAGAAACCCTCGGTCTCCTATTTCAGAATTTTTGGCTCTATATGCTATGTTCATGTTTCTGATCAGCTGCGTGCTAAAATGGATACTAAGGCAAAGAAATGCGTGTTTGTTGGCTACGATCCTAATAGAAAAGGATGGCGATGTATGGATCCCGACACACTCAAAGTTGTGACATCAAGAGATGTTGTCTTTGATGAAACATCGTCTTATTATGTGCAGCCTATACTAACACATATTCCAGATCCTTCAAACAATGAAAATGAAGACGTCATTGATAAATCAAATCCTTCAAGTCCAACTACAGCCCACGATGATTCTGCTAGTAAAAGTGAGTCAATTCATGAAGAAAACGAAGAAAATGATGGAACTCAAGAAAGTGATCAGCCGCCTCGAAGATCACAAAGAGCACGCAAGAGGAATGAAAGATACAAGGACTACACTATAGGAGCTGATTATGATAAAATAACAGAATGTTTCTTTGCTGGCCCATTTGATGAATCTGAACCATCGGCGTATGAAGAGGCTAAAGGCAATCAAAATTGGGAAGCTGCTATGGAGGAAGAAATATCAGCACTTCATAAGAATGAGACATGGGATTTAGTTCCTAAACCTAAAGGAGTTAAGCCGATTTCTTGCAAATGGGTTTACAAAGTCAAGCGTAAATCTGATGGAAGTATTGATCGATACAAAGCGAGGCTTGTGGCTCGTGGTTTTTCTCAAAAATATGGACAGGATTATGAAGAAACTTTCAGTCCAGTTGCAAAGATGACGTCCGTTCGAGCTATTTTATCCATGGCTGCCTCAAAGGGATGGAAACTTTGGCAACTAGATGTGAAGAACGCATTTCTTTATGGAGACATTGATAGGGAGATTTATATGGAGCAACCTTTGGGGTTTAAATCAAAGAATTTTCCAGGTTATGTATGTCGGCTCAAGAAAGCTCTTTATGGGCTCAAACAAGCACCGCGGGCCTGGTTCGGAAAAATTGCTTAATATTTAAGCTTTTGTGGTTATGCTTCCTCAAGTGCTGATGCGAGTTTATTTATAAAGAAAGATTCGAAGGTGCATGTTCTTGTGTTATTATATGTCGATGACATGATAATAACTGGTAATGATAAGGAAGAAATAAACAGGTTGAAAGATGAACTTGCCATCCGGTTTGAGATGAAAAATCTGTTAGTCACAGAGGCATGCCTGAATACATCTAATAACAAGCCTAAGTATGTGTAATGCTATGCATTACCTACTTGACCTCTTAACTGAGGGAACCTCTAGTTGTAGAGTTTCTATTTGTTCTGTACTTGTAATAGGCATCAAATTCTATCTGTGTAACTGTACCTACTAAGTCAAGAATAAAGCTTGAAAGAAGTTCTAAGGTTCATGCCTCAAGCAAGGGAATGAAGACTGCCAAATAATCACAGTTGGGATTTGAAGAAATGAAGAATTTGCCTAAGTACCAATTCGAGAAGTACATTTGTCTATTCGAGAAGTCTAGCATTCGAGAAGTCTGAAGTTCGATATCTCAGAAGACACTATTCGATATCTCTCAATATGCTATTCGATATCTCAGTGATTCGATATGTCAAAATGCTCTATTCGATATCTCAGGGATTCGATATGTCAAAATGCTCTATTCGATATCTCAGGGATTCGATATGTCAAAATGCTCTATTCGATATCTCAAGGAGTCCCAGAGAAAAGAGCTATTCGAGAAGTGATTCGATATGTCAAGATAACACTATTCGAGAACTCAGAGTTATCGATCAAGTCAACTCCAGTTCTCGAATCACTTACTTAGTCACTTCTCGAATACATTCTTGAGGACAAAATACTGAAGAATTGTACAAGTCAGAAACCTGCAACAAGCCAGGATACTTTATTTGACTCTGTCCTATAAAGCATGCTGGAAAGCCTACAAAGAAGCTTGGAGAGATAAGACAAGGGACAAGGAGCTGAAGAAGTGGATCTAAACAGGCTTTTCAAAGTCAAATCTGTAGCCGTTTGGACTCTTACTAAAATGAGATAGACAGACTGGAAAGTGCTTTTGTTTTTTACCTACCTCATTTGTAGCAAGGGGGTGTATCCATGTCTATAAGGATACAGCCTCACTTCCTTAGCTGTTAAGGTTTTGAAGTTTCTCAAATATATCCAGAAAATATCTCTCTGAGAAAAACGAAGCTGAGAATACTATCATTTGTATTCACAGATTGTAGCAACATCTTAATCTAATAAAATATTAGATTAAAGTGATATTGTGTTGTGTTTGTGTTTAATTATCCGCATCTTCATATCTCACACACTCATCACTTATCTTGCTGCAAAGATTCAAAACCGAAGAAAAACTCAAGAATCCATTCACCCCCCCCTCTGTATTCTTTTACTGTATTCAATACTCAACAAGTGGTATCAGAGCAGGCTGTTTAATCTAAACAGAAAACGATCATGAGTTCGAATACACCAAAGACTACAGGTACGGTAAAGGTCCCTAAATTCGACAAAGAAAATTACAACCTCTGGAAAATAAAAATGCTGTTGTTCATCAAAGCTGCCAATCCTCTCTACCCTGACATTCTCAAGAATGGTCCATTCATACCACAACAAGAAGTTGCTGAATCCACAGTGGGCGCAGTAGTCATTCCTAGATCATATGTTCCAAAAGAGCCATCCAAATGGACGGACTCAGAGAAGGAAAAGATTGCCCTAGACAGCCACCTCATGTTGTTAATCATAGACTCCTTGGATATGTCGATGTTTGCCAACGTAGCATCATGCAGATCAGCCAAGGACATGTGGAATCACATCGAGGTGTTATGTGAAGGGACAGAGGAGGTAAGAGAAAATAAGAAACAGATACTGGTCACACAGTATGAGGCGTTCATGGCACAGCCCAAGGAAAGTATCACTGATGTGTTTGAAAGATTTCACAAGCTGGTGACTGAGCTCCAAATGAATGGGAAGGTTTACAGCACTAAGGAATTAAATATGAAGTTTCTACTATCGTCACCAAACCATCTAGAGCAAAGGGTCATATCTCTAAGAGAAAGAGATTTGAACAAAGTCACGTATGATGTGCTCTATGGGGTTTTAAAGACACACGAGCTTGAGTTGCTTCAAAAGAGGGCTATCCAAGCTAACCAAGGCAGAATGATAAACACATCCTGTGCCTTGATTGTCAACAAATCTATTCAAGACCTGGAAGCATCTGCAAGTCAGCTGAGAATAGAAGAGATAGTAGATGATGAAGAAACTGAGGAAGTAGTGACTGAACCTTCTGATGACAAGGAAGAAGATGAGTTCTACACTCTTGAAGAGCTGGATGGCATGGAAAATACATCATATGCTTTTATGGCTAGAAAATTTCCAAACATCAGATTCAAGAGGAATCAGCCCTTCAAGCCTAGACCTCAAAATCATTCATTCAACAAGGGCAAGGCACCTATGAAAACAAACAAGAACAGATTCAAAACCAGCTATGTGGATAGGTCATCTGTAAGATGTTATAGATGCAATGACCTAGGGCATTTTGCCAGTGAATGCAAGAAGCCTAAAAAGAAGGATAAGGAGTTTCTTGAGCTTGAAGCTAAGTATGAGGCCCTTCTAAAGAAGCAGACACCAGGTAAAGCTTACATAGCTGAAGGGAAGTGTTGGGATGATTCTGACAGTGATGGGGAAGAACAAGAATTCTGCAACTATGCCTTGATGGCCAATTCCAAGGAAGAACCATCTGCATCAGACTCACAGGTACCATCTCTCACTACCATAGACATGTCTGTTTCTGAATATAAATCTTTGGTTGAACAACTATCCGTTGAGATGTTTAACATACATACTAGTATGACTGCTGCTAATGAAGAGATTGCTAAACTGTCTACCAGGAATGAACTGTTAAATAAGAGAAATGAGGAACTAGAGCTAACTACTGTGCAAATAGAAAATCTTAAACAAGAGATTGAGTATCTAAAGAACAAAGTTCTATGTGCTAGTCAAGTTGAGAAAGCTCTTAGGGATGAATTAGCTGAAAATGAATTTAAGTTGAAAACATTTAAGAATTCCTCTAGTCTATTGCAGTCTTATCATGAGAAAAATCTAGCTAGACCTAAGGCTGCCATTGGACTTGATTATGACACTCTTAAACAGAGGAAAGGCTATGCAGTCATTGAAGATGACATTGTTGTTCAAGAGGAGGTGCCTCAGGTTTTGAAAAAGACTGAGAATCCAATATTTAAAACACCAACACTTGAGATTGATGAGGATGCCTTACTCATCAAGCAAATGTTGGAGGATGAAGATGAGGCACAATCAAATGAACAACAAGCATCCTCTGAGAGTAAGAATGTCAAAACCAAAGCCAAGGAGCCAGTAGGAGGTAGACCTAGACTTGAGAAACCTGTAAAGTTTGTTTCAGCTGGAAATTATGAGACTAAGAAGAAAGTGACTAATAAGAGACCAAACAGGAATGGCAAATTAGGGATTAACAAAGATAACAACTATGCTTATGTGCCAAATGCCCCTAGGAAAGTTTGTCAAAACTGTTTTAGCTCTAATCATTTGACTCATGCTTGCAAGAAACCATCTGGTAGTGTTGCTAAACCATTCTATGATTGCTCTGTGCCTTTAAGACATAGAGACTCTCCTTTCTGTGATAAACTTGATTGCATGCCATGTAACATGAATGTGATGACTAGTTGTTTTAATTTGAGAAGACAATTCATGGAGGGCTGTATCAATCATAATGTTCACACACACTACACAAGGACAAAGTCTTCAAGTCCTCCTAAAGTTAGGAAGGTACCTCTGTCACCTAAGTCTAAGAACCCTGATTCTAAGACTCCCAACAGTGACAAGAAGACCAACATCAAGAAAACTGATAAGCATGCTGATTTTGATAAAACTGTCACTAAGTCACATGGACCCAAACTCGTTTGGGTACCAAAGGAGAAGTAATACTTTTGTGTTTGCAGGGCAAAGAAAGTAAAAAGAAGGTCATGTGGATTTTGGACAGTGGATGCTCAAATCATATGACTGGTGATATGGCCCTGCTATCACAGTATGAGGAAAAGGCTGGCCCAATGGTTGCTTTTGGAGATGACAGCATCGGCAACACACTGGGATATGGCAAGTTGGAAATTGGAAATGTCATCATTGAGAATGTAGCACTGGTCAAGGGGCTCAAGCATAATCTACTGAGTGTTGGTCAATTCACTGACAGAGGCTTCAAAGTGAACTTTGACAAAGATGAATGTTTGATCACCCACAAGAAGACTGGTGATTTTGCTCTGTCTGGAGTAAGGAAGGGAAGCCTGTTTGTAGCCAATTTGGACTCTGCAAGCAAGGACACAATTTGTTGCTTCTACTCAAAAGCATCAAATGAAGACAGTTGGCTGTGGCACAAGAAGCTATCACACCTGAACTTCAAAGCCATTAATTCCCTAGTCAAAAGGGAGTTAGTGAGAGGCATGCCCACACTTGAATTCTGTCAAGAAGGAGTGTGTGAGGCGTGTCAAAAGGGAAAAATGAAAAGATCAAGCCACAAGTCAAAAACAGTGACATCTATAACCAAGCCCCTGCAACTGATTCATATGGATTTGTTTGGGCCTGTCAATATTATGTCACTAGGAAGGAAGAAGTATGCTCTAGTGATGGTTGATGATTTTACAAGGTATACATGGGTAGAATTTCTGGCATCAAAGGATGAGGCTCCACAAGTAATCATTGAGCACATAAAGAAAGTTGACAAAGAAGCAAAGGCCATAAATGCAAGTGTGATTGCATTAAGAAGTGATAATGGGACAGAATTCAGAAATGCCATGCTTGGAGCATTCTGCAAAGAAAATGGTATTTCTCAACAATTCTCAGCTCCAAGGACTCCACAACAAAATGGAGTTGTTGAGAGAAAGAATAGGACTCTGATAGAGGCTGCTAGAACAATGCTACTTGATGCAAAGATGCCTACATGTTTTTGGGCTGAGGCTGTGAGCACTGCATGCTACATCCAAAACAGAACCCTCATCAACAAAAACACTGGAAAGACACCTTACAACTTGATGACTGGAAAGAAGCCTACTCTAAAGTATGTTCATACTTTTGGAAGCAAGTGCTTTGTGCTAAAAGATAATTCAGAATATGTTGGAAAGTTTGATGCAAAGGCATTTGAAGGAATCTTTCTTGGCTATTCTATGGAAAGAACTGCATACAAAGTTTATGTCATTTGTCAAAAGAAAGTAATGGAGAGCACAGATGTAACATTTGATGACAGCAAACTACCTGGATTAGAAGAAGCCAACAATGAAGATAAAGATCCCTTGAAGTTTGACAATCTAGATGATTCTGATGAGGAGATTGAAAGTGAATCTGAACTCATAATCCAACAAACTCAAGTGAATGAAGAACCTGTGTCAACCAACAATGAAGAAACAAGCATCCAAGATACACCTGTGAGGAGTGACAACTTCACAGGGGGAGGAAATGTAGATGATCATGATCTAAATGATGAAGCAACATCAAGGATGAGAAATCAATCTGAACATACAAGGAAATGGGATAGATCACACACTGCAGATCAAATAATTGGAAATCCAAATGCAGGAGTAAGGACAAGAAGAGCAACTATAAATGAATGTCTCTATGGCTGCTTTCTATCCCAAGTTGAGCCTAAGAAACTTGATGATGCATTGTTGGATCCTGACTGGATAATTGCTATGCAAGAGGAGCTAAATCAATTTGAAAGGAGCAAAGTATGGGAACTAGTGCCTGCACCAAAGGATAGAACCGTTGTTGGAACTAAATGGGTTCTAAGGAATAAGATGGATGAAAATGGTGTAGTCATAAGAAACAAAGCAAGGTTGGTTGCAAAAGGATACTCTCAACAGGAAGGTATTGACTATGATGAGACCTTTGCCCCTGTTGCTAGACTAGAAGCCATCAGAATTTTCTTGGCATTTGCTGCACATTCTAATTTCAAGGTCTATCAAATGGATGTCAAGAGTGCATTCCTGAATGGGGAGTTGGAAGAAGAAGTATATGTGCAACAACCACCTGGCTTTGAGGATCCACAGTTTCCCCACTTTGTCTACAGATTACTTAAAGCATTGTATGGACTCAAGCAAGCTCCTAGGGCATGGTATGACACACTATCACAATTTCTACTGGAGAATCAATTCACTAGAGGCACACTGGACAAGACACTGTTCTACAAGAAACATGGTGATGATATTATCCTAGTTCAAATCTATGTGGATGATATCATATTTGGCTCTACAAATGAGAAGCTGTGTGAAAAATTCTCTAAGCTCATGCAAAGCAGATATGAGATGAGTATGATGGGAGAATTAACATTCTTTCTTGGACTGCAAGTGAGTCAAAGGAAGGATGGCATTTTTATAAGTCAAACCAAATACATTAAAGATTTACTGAAGAAATTTGATTTGGAAGAATGCTCACCTGCGAAGACACCCATGGCCACTGTCACCAAGTTAGATGATGATGCTAAGGGCAAAAAGGTAGATATCTCAATCTACAGAGGCATGGTCGGTTCTCTACTCTACCTCACTGCTAGTAGGCCAGATATCATGTTTGCTACATGCTTATGTGCAAGGTTTCAATCAAACCCAAAGGAATCACACATGATAGCTATAAAAAGGATCTTCAAATATCTGAAAGGCACACCAAACTTGGGGTTATGGTATCCTAAGGACACAGGGTTCAATCTGGTTGGTTATTCTGATGCTGATTATGCTGGATGCAGAGTGGATAGGAAAAGCACATCAGGTAGCTGCCAGTTTCTTGGCCAAAGGTTAGTCTCTTGGTACAGCAAGAAACAACAATCTGTGTCAACTTCCACAGCTGAAGCTGAATACATAGCTGCTGGAAGTTGCTGTGCTCAAGTGCTTTGGATTAGAAACCAACTTAGAGATTATGGACTTGTGTTGGAAAGAATTCCTATCATGTGTGACAACACAAGTGCAATCTCTATAGTTGCCAATCCTGTCAATCATTCTAGAACAAAGCACATTGACATCAGATATCATTTCATAAGGGAGCATGCAACTAATGGAACCATTGAGTTACATTATGTTCCCACAGAAAAACAACTAGCTGACATATTCACTAAGCCACTAGATGAAGCCACCTTCACAAGGTTGGTTAGTGAGATTGGAATGCTGAATTCTTCAAATTCTGGCTAAGTGAATATATCAACTAGATTGTTGCAGCAGTAAATACTTACCTTATCAAATGCTCAATATTTTTAAAGTAAGTATTGGCTGGAGTATGATGTATAAATATTCCAATGCTGCACATGTTGAAAATCATACATCTTTAGCTTGAAATTTCTGTGAAATTTTGAGAAAATCACTATTTAATTTAGTAGAATATTCTTCAGTGAATATTTCTGGTAAATTTTAAAAGATAGTGAAAATTGAATTTTATGAGTGAAAAGTATAGTTCGATAAGTCAGACTTCTCGAATGGTTCATTGTTATGTCTTGGCTCGAGTTCTCGAATAGGCCTATCTAGAACCCTCTTGAGTTCTCGAATAGTGTCTTTTAGAGAAATCGAATAGCACACTTTGAGTTCTCGAATAGAGTATTTTAGTTCTCTAATGATAGAGTTCTCGAATACTGCATTTGAGTTATCGAATCATTTGAAAAGGCTGATCTTTCGCTGACACTTAATCGCTTTTTGGATTTATATTCAAAACTTCATTTCACTCATAAAAATATATTCTTAACTTTGAATTTTCTTCTGAGTTAAATCACTGCCAGCTGTGAGTTAAAAACTGTCTGAGATATCGAATAAGCCTTTCTTGACTTCTCGAATAGTTGTTTCATACTTCTCGAATGACTTGTCGCTACAGAACACTTATCTATCGACAACTCAAGACATTCATACATATACATTCAACTTCACAACTATTCAATTCTTTTCGTTCGATTTCTCAAGCACCTCAACTCCTGAAACCTCTGAAAAACCCTAACTGCGAATTTCTTCTTCAATCCTAATTCTCTTTTCTTCTCTACCCAAATGGCAAACCCTAAACTCACCATATCATTCCAAACTAATTTCATCGCAATCACCAGTGATGTGGAAGCACCGAATGCCAATTTCAAGTGCTTTGTTCGGTGGTTGTCTGAATCATACATCAAGAGTGCGCTCTCAGCCAACCCAACTCTGTACATAGATCTATTGGAACAATTCTGGAGGACTGCTACTGTGGAGGTCATCGCTCTTGAGAATGCTATCACTTCTTATATTGTTCACTGCAAGATTCAAGGAGAGGATATCACTATCACCACTGCAGACATGAATCAAGCCTTGGATATGCAACAAGAGACGTATGATGCTCTGGCCTCCAATGATGAGTTGGAAGAATTCTTTGACTTCATCAACTACTCTGATACTATCAAGCTGGGAAAGTTGAATAGGAAGTTCTTAAGGAAAGAATGGAGCTTTGTATTTGCTACACTCCTTCATGTATTCACTGCACGGAAATCAAGCTTTGATCAGATTAGTACACCCGTGCAGCAGCTTGCCTATGCCTTGGCTCATGGGAGAAAGATAGATGTTGGACTTCTCATCCTACAGGAACTCTATGGGAGACTTGGTCAGACCACAGCCAAGAGAGGTAATGAAATTTTCTTTCCTCGCTTTATTCAATCAGTGCTTAACTTTAAAAATGCTTCTTTGATTGAATTGCCTGGAGTAGATAAGAGTAAAATAGGCTATCCTAGGTCCATGACCAAACTCATTTTTGGTAATTTGGAGACTAGGAATGATGTGGATGTAAGACTTAGCATAACTCCCCACATGGAGGGTTTGTTTAGGTCTTACCCCCACAACATGCCAATATTTGATTCTAAATCTCAGTTAGCACAGCCTAAGCAAGGAGAACAACGTGCTAACCCAAGGCCTGCTAACCAACCCCCTCAGCCAAACACTCTATCCAGCAAAGAGCCAACTGCATCATCCTCTCAAAAGGGTGATGTTAGTAAAAAGAAGAGAAAACAGGTTGCTTCTGAACCTTTAGAAATCTTAACTGAAGCAGCCTTGGCTGTAGAACTAGGGTTAGAAAGTGAGAAACCTGAGTCACCTATCATAAGCCTAAAGAAGAAGAAGAAGTCTAAAACCACCTCTTCAGTCACTCAAATGGCTGAAGTTGTAAAATCAGGGGCACACAGCTCACTAGATGTATCCTCTCAACAGGATGCATCTATAGAATCAAGCATCCTCCCCAATGCACCTATCTGTAAAGAGTCAGCACAAGGGAGTGATAAGGCTGGCACAACACTGAGTGGAGAGCACATCATAACTGAAACTCCCTCTATTTCTCAGGGGGAGCTGCCAAAATCTTGTCTACAACACACTTCTCTTTCAGAATCTACCACTCATATTTCTTTGAAGCCTGCAACTCAAGCAATTGAGGAGCAAGGCATTGATCATCAAGAATTCTTTTCCTTTGATGAGCCAACGAATTCAAGTGACTTGGTGCATGACACCTTGCTCACCACCCAGGTACCACATTTGGATGGTCAGGGAATGCATGCTGGGGCATATCCTAATGACACCATCACAAACACAGAGGATTCACTAGTTCTTACTAGAGACTCTGTGCCTGTGTCAACTACTGTTGTAACTCATCCCACTTCTGTGGAGACAACAGTAGTAGAGTCTGTTCATCCGGTTGCAGAAGTTGCATCTGTAACTGAGGAGCCTAGCAAGCCTAGCTCTAGCTCTAACTTTTTGTCTCAATGGCTGAAGCCTGTGCAACATGACAGTGCTTCAGGATCAGGGTCTGTTCCACCACAATTGACGGTTGAAGCACTTCAAAGCTTAGTTGTGGATCAGATCCCTGAGTTCACAAAAATTGCTCAGCACCTTCTCACTGCAAACATGCCCAATCCAGACTATGAAGCTATTCTCCTATGTCACAAAGAGGATGTAGAGCTACAGAAGGAGAAAATCATAGATGAAACTGAGAGAGATGGGAATATCGATGCTTGGCTGCAAGGAACCAATTCAATCCCTCTCTCAGAAGGTCTCCAGTATCTCAGAGAAGAGTACATCACTTCACTAGGGTCCAATGCCAAATCTCTCAACCCTACTGATGTGTTTGAAGCAGTGAATGACAGCTATAAAGGCATTCTCAAGGCTGCACACTATCTTGGTAAAGGCTTAAAGACAGAAATTAATGAAGTGTGTTCAGCTACAACCAAGGAGGTGCATGAGATCAAGAGGACTTTTGATGCTAAATTCCCTCAATTGGAGACTGTGCTCAAGGACATTCGAACCTGCAATGCTACTTGCACCAGGATGGACAATGGTTTAGCTATTCTCAAGGATGCTGTCACAGGTCTGGGGCACAAATTTCAATCCTTATCAGATCAGACAACTGATGCCAATGCCATGCTCAGGACCCTCTTTGCAAATCAATATGGAGACAAGCTGGTCACTGAGGTTCCTGTGCATGAGATGTCAAGGTTCGAAGTGCAGAGACTGAAGGATCAATCCCTATCTGGTTTTAAGGCCAATGAACTCTTCACTAAAGTGGATACTCTTGAAAAGGAGGTAGTCTCTCTCCACAAGTCCAATGCTCATCTTACAGACACTGTGACAACTCTGACTGAGCAGTTGAACACTCAAGCCACCACCACAGCTGATGTCCTTCTGCATCAACAATCAATGTTGTCTGCAATGATGAAGCACATGGGTCTTCCCCTACCTGATGAATCTTCAACTCCAAAGGTGCATCCTACAGTCCCTGTGTCTGTCAACAAGCCTAAGGGGGAGAAGAGGATATCAAAGAACTCAAATCCAAAGGGGGAGAGATCACTAGAAAAGGGCATCAAGATCACTGAGGGTGGCCATCAGAGAACTTTGAAATCTACTACTCATGTGCCTGGAAAAGGAAAGGACAAAGTTGATGTGCCTCCCACTTCTCTGCCAGTTGTCACTCTACCAACTGTGCACATCACTACTCCTGATGGTCAAAGGCAGTCTATTACAACCACAGTGGTTGCAGGGAGTATGCCATCTGACAAGCCTCAAATCTCAATATCTAAGAGTGCCAAGCCAGTAGAAGTGAAGGTGGTCACTGAGGCCAAGCTACAAGAAATTGCAAACTCAAATGTCTATCATGATGATGCATTCTTGGAGCTTCTGAAAGTCTCTAGAGAACAGGCTGGTGATGCTCTGCTATATCATGAGAGTTTGAAGAGTCAGATTGACTGTCTCACTGTAGTACCAAGGAGGCTTAATGATCTATGGCTCAAGGAGATATTGATGGTAGGAAAGAACAAGATATGGCACTTAACCATCAATACTCTACAGAGTCTAAAGCACTCAGAAGTGAATGTGCTCCTTGGACTAATTGAGAAGGGAAATGAGAACAACAAGAGTCTTCATGATGAATTGAGGAATGGTCAACCTTCAAGGCTACCTGAAGTTTTCACAGATCCTAGAACTATTATCTACCAGGCTGGAACAAGAATTGAAGATATCAAGCAGCTGGTCATTCCTAAGCATCTAACTCCTCAAAATAAAAATCTCATCATAGCCATCATTGAGAAACTGATCAAGAAGAAGGGATCTAGAACAGCAGAAGAATTAGAAGCTATATCTTATCTCAGGTCATATATTGCAACTGGCATTGTATCTGAGACTGCTAAGTTCAACCCAAGCAAAGATCAAGACAAGGATGAAGATAAAAGTGATGGAAGGAGAAGATATCACAGGAGTAATAAGGGTGATGAAGACAAGAAGAAGAAGAAGGATGATGAGAAGAGGAAGAATGATGATGATCAAGGTAAAGGCTCTGAGAGGAAAAGTGGAAGACAGCAAGCCTCAGGCATTGCTGACAGTAACCTCACCACAACACAAGACTCTAAGTCTAGGGTGAATGCTGCCAGTAGTGACCTTTCAAAATTTGCATCTATGGCTTCTGCAACTGTCTTGCCACCTCAAGAAGAGAAGAAGATTCAAGTCAAGAAACCATCTGTATGTTTCAAAAAGCAAACTGCTAATGGAATACTACAATGGTCTACAAACAAAGGTCACATACTGCTGCCAAGTAATCATGTAAAAAGAATCAAGTTCAAGCAAGCTGCAAGGAAATCAAAGCCAACCATATCAAAAACCCTGACAATCTATCCAGGCCTAAAACTCCAACCACTAGATGAAGATTATGATGTAGACCAACTGCAATTTTTGCAAGCTCAAAGAATCTATCATGTTGCCATTGTTGATAATTGCCTTGAGATTAAATATTCGGATGGAAGGGAGGAGAAATTCAAACAAGGAGGATGTCAACACTGGGGCAAGCTATATGACATAGAGAGAATCATTGCACTGTTGAGCTCAGAAGATAAAGTGGAGAGAGTATGGAAACTGGAGCTAATTGATTTTGTGAAAATGAAGAGAGATCATGAAGAAAAAGTCAGAAAAGAGTGTTTTGAGAAATGGCTGGCAAGGGAGAAAGAAATTGAGAGACTGGAAAGTGAAGCAGAAAAGCTGAGGAAAAAGGGTTTGTGTAGAGTTCAGTTCAACCCCTACATGGTAAAGTATAGGAGGAGGAATGGAAATCAAGTCAACATCAGAATGAATCTACTCAACCACTATCCTGCAAATATTCTGGAACCAGTACTTGAAGATTTCAAAGACTCAATTTTGCTTGAAGAATTGGATGCTATGGCAGAAATAATAAAAGCTATGGATGAGAATACAAGGAAGGAGAAAGAAAGAAGAGAGAAAGAATATGATGAATTTCAAGCCAAAGCTATGGAAAGGGAATCAAAAGACAATGGCTAGTTCTTCATCATAGGCTGTAAGATTACTCACTCTGTAGTTCTATCCAAATTGCTGATGGAAATTCATACCTGTACTGTCAAGTTTTATCTTTATGTATGATAGGCTTGTTATCAGACATGAAATTGTGACTAAGGGTCTTACTCACAATTTGGGGGAGATTGTTAGTCACAGAGGCATGCCTGAATACATCTAATAACAAGCCTAAGTATGTGTAATGCTATGCATTACCTACTTGACCTCTTAACTGAGGGAACCTCTAGTTGTAGAGTTTCTATTTGTTCTGTACTTGTAATAGGCATCAAATTCTATCTGTGTAACTGTACCTACTAAGTCAAGAATAAAGCTTGAAAGAAGTTCTAAGGTTCATGCCTCAAGCAAGGGAATGAAGACTGCCAAATAATCACAGTTGGGATTTGAAGAAATGAAGAATTTGCCTAAGTACCAATTCGAGAAGTACATTTGTCTATTCGAGAAGTCTAGCATTCGAGAAGTCTGAAGTTCGATATCTCAGAAGACACTATTCGATATCTCTCAATATGCTATTCGATATCTCAGTGATTCGATATGTCAAAATGCTCTATTCGATATCTCAGGGATTCGATATGTCAAAATGCTCTATTCGATATCTCAGGGATTCGATATGTCAAAATGCTCTATTCGATATCTCAAGGAGTCCCAGAGAAAAGAGCTATTCGAGAAGTGATTCGATATGTCAAGATAACACTATTCGAGAACTCAGAGTTATCGATCAAGTCAACTCCAGTTCTCGAATCACTTACTTAGTCACTTCTCGAATACATTCTTGAGGACAAAATACTGAAGAATTGTACAAGTCAGAAACCTGCAACAAGCCAGGATACTTTATTTGACTCTGTCCTATAAAGCATGCTGGAAAGCCTACAAAGAAGCTTGGAGAGATAAGACAAGGGACAAGGAGCTGAAGAAGTGGATCTAAACAGGCTTTTCAAAGTCAAATCTGTAGCCGTTTGGACTCTTACTAAAATGAGATAGACAGACTGGAAAGTGCTTTTGTTTTTTACCTACCTCATTTGTAGCAAGGGGGTGTATCCATGTCTATAAGGATACAGCCTCACTTCCTTAGCTGTTAAGGTTTTGAAGTTTCTCAAATATATCCAGAAAATATCTCTCTGAGAAAAACGAAGCTGAGAATACTATCATTTGTATTCACAGATTGTAGCAACATCTTAATCTAATAAAATATTAGATTAAAGTGATATTGTGTTGTGTTTGTGTTTAATTATCCGCATCTTCATATCTCACACACTCATCACTTATCTTGCTGCAAAGATTCAAAACCGAAGAAAAACTCAAGAATCCATTCACCCCCCCCTCTGTATTCTTTTACTGTATTCAATACTCAACAAAATCTAGGAGAACTAAAGCACTTTCTCGGTTTGGAGGTATCAAGGTGCAAGGAAGGCATTTTTGTTTCTCAAGGTCAGTATGCTAAAAAGATTCTTGAGAAATTCAAAATGATCAATTGCAGACCAGCAGCTACTCCAATGGAGCAGAATTTGAAGTTAAGAGCTAATGTTGGGAAAGAGCTTAAGAATGGAAAAACGTATCGGACTTTGGTTGGGAGCTTAATATATTTGACAATTACAAGACCTGATATTTCATTTCCAGTTGGAGTTGTTAGTCAATTTATGCAAAAGCCAAGGAAACCACATCTGGATGCGGCAAATAGGATCCTTCGTTATCTTAAGCATACGATGAATTATGGGCTGATGTATAAAGAAGGCACAGAGATTTTTCTTAGTGGATTCACCGATGCAGATTGGGCAGGTGATCCCTCCTCAAGACGTTCTACATCAGGTTATACTTTCGACCTTGGTTCAGCTGCTATCTCGTGGTGTAGCAAGAAGCAAGCAACTGTAGCATTATCAAGTACAGAGGCAGAGTATAATGCTGCTACACTCGCTGCACAAGAGTGTGTATGGTTAACGAGACTGATCAAGGACATTTCTCATTCTAAAATGGAACCGGTTGAGCTATATTGTGACAATATGAGTTCGATCCGACTAGCCTCAAATCCTGTTTTCCACGCAAGGACTAAGCACATTGAAGTTCACTATCATTTCATACGAGAGAAGGTGCTGCAAGAAGAGATTGACTTTATCAAAGTGGATACCAATGAACAACTTGCTGATATATTTATGAAGGCCTTACCTAAGGCGAAGTTTGAGTTTCTTAGAGCACAACTTGGCTTGGTATCCGAAGTTCGCACAAAGGGGGAGTGTTGAAAGATTGTGCTGAACTTCCTGAAGGTTCTAGAATAATTAAGAAAGATTGTGCAGAAGGTTCTAGATAATTAAGGAGTTAATTATGCACTAGAAGGTTCATTGTCTAGAAAGTTCCATTACTTTATGCATTTCATGTACTAGAAAGTTCCTATACTTTTTCTACATCTAGTAATCATCTAGAATATTCTACTAGGCTCATGCATCTAATAATCATCTAGAAAATTCTGCTCTAGAAAATTCTGCTGCTACTATAAATTGTATTCTGGAGATTGTATCAAATAAGTTCAGAAAATCAGAATATTTTACAAAGTATTATTCTGTTCTCTCTTGTGTTAAACAGCAGTGTGTGTGTGTTTTTTAAGTGAAGTTTTCTGCCTAGTTTCAAGGTCTGATCTTGGGCTGCAGTTAAGTGTGTTTACTGCATAAAAAGAGAGTTTCCATAATTCTCTCAACTTAAGAGTGTTCTGTATGGAGCAAAGGCCTATATATATATATATATATATATATATATATATATATATATATATATATATTAATTTTTTAACCATATTTTGATATGTAAATTAATAACATATAAATATTCAAAAAATTAATAATATAATTATAGATATTAAAAAAGAAACCGTGCGTTGCACGGGTTATATGCTAGTAAATAAAAATGAATGCATGCCATATTTTTATTACATCTTTTATTAGTCGTCTTGTGACGAAAAGCAGGTAAATTACAACACATGGTTCTTTCTTCATTCAAAATAAAAAATAAACGAATAATGAATATATAAAATATATAAAAATATATAGATTGTAATATTATAATCTCACTCTAAAAACAATCGGACTTTAATTCTCATAAAACAAAAGGAGTGGTCTCATAAAACACATGAAGAGCTAATATTTCTGTACTAGTATGTTTGGTGGAAAAAAACCTGTAAGTTCAGTCGTAAAGAGTTGGTAGTTGGCCCCAACTTAAAATATACGACTATGATCACTGATGGAGTATGATTTGTACACAAAACAGTATTCAATTTCCAATGATGCTTACGAACACAATCAGCATTTAGGAATCAGAAAGTATCTAGACTAATATCCTTTTTTTTGAAAGTAAATCTAGACTAATATCCTGTTTATTAGAGAAAAGTATGGGTAGCAAAATTGAATATTGCTACCTTTCCCGGAAGATTGTCAAGAAAAAAAGAAAAGAAAAAAGACTACAGAAAGATTTGAACTTGATAAAAGGTAAATCTCTCTCTCTCTCTCTCTCTCTCTCTCTCTCTCTCTCTCATCTCATTTTCACAGGGGCTCTTCCCTCCTCTGGCTTGTGCCTATAAATAGCTAAGCAATGCCACCAAGCCATGTGTTCATCTGCCTCTCTCGCTCTCTCTCCCCTCCCCACAGTACGATACCAACTCATCTCCCTCCCTCTCTTTTATTTCCACCTCTTCTATACATACTTTCATTTGTATTCATATTATTATCATCCCTCTCCTTGTTTATTCTCTCCTCTTCTTTTAATATTTATCTAACCATGGTACTCTCAACACTAGAACAACAACAGTTTAGTGTTGTCAGACCTTCAATAACTCCTACATTGCTTCATGGCATTCCTGTCATTGACCTCTCAAACCCTGACTCTACATCATGTCTTGTTAAGGCTTGTGAAGACAATGGTTTCTTCAAAGTTATCAACCATGGCATCCCAACTCATTTCATCTCCAATCTTGAATCACAAGCCATCGATTTCTTTTCTTTACCTCTACATGAAAAAGAAAAGGCAGGTCCTCCTAATCCATTTGGCTATGGTAACAAGAGCATTGGACGTAACGGCGACATCGGTTGGCTTGAATATCTCCTCTTAACAACTGACCAAGATTTTGATTACCAAAAACTTGCCTCTGTTTCTGCTCAAACCCCGGAAAACTTCAGGTTACATTTTTTTTATTACGCAAACATGTCACGCACGTACACATATGACTCCACTGAGACTTAAACGTTCGAACCCTATGTACCTTTCATGATATATATATAACGTCATTAAAAAAGTCGATCTTGAATAAATTGTTGTTATTTACTGTATAGGCGGGCTGTTGATGATTATGTATCAGCTGTGAAGAATATGGCATGTCAGATTCTCGAGCTTTTAGCTGACGGTTTGAGAATTCAAGAGAAGAATGTGTTCAGTAAACTTCTGATGGATGAACAGAGTGACTCTGTTTTTAGGCTGAATCACTATCCTCCATCCCCTGATAAAAATTTGATTGGGTTCGGAGAACACACCGACCCACAAATCATATCTGTTCTAAGGTCTAACAATACCTCAGGCCTTCAAATCTCCTTGAAAGATGACAGCTCTTGGTTTTCTGTTCCACCGGACCAAGACTCCTTCTTCATCAATGTTGGTGACTCTTTACAGGTATTTAAACACTTTTGATACATATGTGTGAAAATTACATATTTACATGTCACTGTCAAGATTTCAACTGTTTGATTCATCTGGCAATATCAATTTTTTTCGCCTTTAAAAAAATTCGAAGGGGGGGGGGGTAAAATTCATGTAGAAACAACTCTATCTGCATGGTGTTTTCTCTTTATGTACATAGGTTTCTTTCACTTTGTGTAGTTGTCATCTCCCCCTTTTCTTGAAATGGACTTTACAATGAATATTCACCGATGATTTATGAATAAACATTTTTCGAAATCGCAGGTAATGACTAATGGGAGGTTCAAGAGTGTGAAACATAGGGTTTTGGCAAATAGTGAGAAATCAAGGGTGTCAATGATTTATTTTGGAGGACCACCACTAAATGAAAAGATAGCTCCATTGCCTTCGTTGCTTATGGAAGGAGAGAACAGCAGTTTGTACAAGGAGTTTACTTGGTTTGAGTACAAAAAATCAGCCTATGGGTCAAGGCTTGCTGATAATAGACTCTGCCTGTTTGAGAAAATTGTAGCCTCGTAATATTGCTAGCCATTGATACATAAGGTGTTATTGTTGTTCCTCTAAATTTTTAGCTTTGCTAAGTTAATTGTGACTTCGAGAGATAGGGCTTGAACTTTGAAGTAAATTTTTTTATTATCTTGCTGATCTTTCTGTTTCCGAAATTTAATGTTGTCATCCATGTATCTAATTTGTACATATCCAGCGTTTTTCTACTATATCAATGTATAAGCTACAACAAAATAATCATAACCGTGTATTATCAAAAATCTAACGATCACGATAGTGGAATGTTAGGTTAATGAATCGTGTAATAGTAAGCATTGATTTGTAGCACTGCGACCGGTCACTTGTGCTATGTATTTGTACAAGTCGAAATAAGTTTCTGTAATTCTGAGAAAAATGATACATCGAAACAAAGGTAAACTTGCAAGTCATATGATATAAGAATTAAGAAATTACTGCATAACCTTTTTATAACATTTTTTTTTTTTAAAGGGAATCTTCAAACTAAGGACATATGAATGTGAATCCATATCTGAATCTCTGGCTGCTAACAATTCTCATATCTATGACATTTATGATACCACTTTTTTGATTCGCATCATATTTTGATTTCATCCATAAATTTCTATTTCTACTAAAATTTTATGTTAATTTTTTAATTAAAAAATAAAAAACGTATTATAGCTATAATTTGTCTTTTTGCAATTATTTTTTGCATCATATTTTGATTTCACTCTTAAAATCCTATTTCTATTAGGATTTTATGTTGTTTTTCTTAATTAAAATAATAAAAAATCGATTATAATTATAATTTGACAAGAGCTACCACACACAATAAATTTACAAGTGCACTTCATTAAATTAACTCAACGTTATAAAATAATTCAAAGATTAAAAAAAAATGGAACCGTGCTTAGCCTATAAATCATCCCCTCACTTCTCTCCTCTCCCTCAACACCCATCTACAGTATAACTTTTTTATTATTAATAAAGGAAAATCTCTTTTAAATGGTATTACAATATCAAATTTGTTTCCATCCTTTTTTTGGTTTCACAGATATATTCCTATTTATTCTAAAACTCTATGTTTTATAATCCTAAAACAATTATAATTCTTTCCGTCATTGTATTCCTATTTCTTCCGGAACTTTATGTTATTCGTAATAAAATAGTAAAATTATTGAAATCCTAAAAAAATTGCAATTATTTCATTATAACCGTACCGAAATAGAAAATAATGTATCTATGAGAAGCATATATATCGTATTTTCTTGATTTTCTCAAAATAATCTTAAATTAATAATGGATTAAACAATCTTTATTAATAATAAAATATTCGTTCAAATGGTATTTTAATCTCCAAATTTAATTTCATCCCAAGATTAGTTTTAAGATTATTCAAAATTATAAATTAATGACCATTTTAAACTAATTTTGTTGGACCCGTGCGAAACAGATTATCATCTACTCCCTCCGTCCCTCTAGGTAGTTTACGTTGGTGATGGACACGGAGACCAAGAAAAGGTATGAAAAATGAGTAAAGTTAGATGAAAAGTGGGTAAAGTGGTGAGACCTATCAATGTTTAATAATAGATTTGAGATAGTAGAGGAAAGTAGTGAGTGTAATAGTGTTTTTTATTATTAAATATGAGATAGTGGGGAAAAGTAGTGGGTGTAATAGTGGAGGAAACTTACTATTTATAGTAACGTAAAGAAATGAGTGGGACATCCCAAAATAGTAAATAGTAACTGTAAACAAATGAGAGGACAAATGAGAGGGATAGAGGGAGCAGTAGATAGAAAAAGAAAGAAAAACAAGTGTCAAGAATCTGGACCATAGCAGCAGCCATCAGTCATCACCAACTAAGCATATGTAAAAGGAAATGAGCAAGTGTCAAATCTTGGATAACGGGATGGAGGCGACCTAGCAGTTACATAACACAGCTAATCAAAGTGATATTGTACAGTGAAAGTGGAGTAGTAGGGGTACATTACAGCTAGCGTAAATGCAGAGGAGTGAAAGAATCACGTGAGTATTAGGAAGAGTTTCTTTGTTAGTTACATAGTGATCTATGGATGGTATGGTCGCATCAAGTACGACCTTTATAATCCGATCAAATATGTACATATGATTTTATTTCTTACAGGGAAGTGTTCTAATAATGAGATTCTTTCACGTGTAATGGTTTAAAAAGATTTCAAACTCAAATTTTGCGACTCTAATTTATCAGGCTCTTTTGGAACCAAGTGTTCTACCTGTTCTATAATTACATATTTTTCTTCCTCTAGAACAATCTGCACCATACCCTGTACTGCATGGAGCTTGAGTCAGTACCCCTACATGATACATTTTCTACAGTTCTACAAACATTTAACAACAGTCATTTTCAGCATTTTAATTACAGTTAAGCTCATTGCAGTAGTCACTCAAAAGGAATATGAAGAGTACATGCTGCTACTGCAATCAAAGATAAGATTCGCGACATGTCTACATTAAGCAATATATAAAATGTGACTGTGAACTCACACACAATTTGCATATCGGTACGAACAGAAGTTTGATTCAATGAGTCGTAGAGACATAAAGTGAAATAAAAAGTAAGATAAATATACTCTTGGGTTAAAAAAAAAATCACATTTCTAAATATGTAATCCAAAAAATTAATGTTCATACCGATTCAGCATCAAAAGACGGAACATAACACAAATATTGTGTCAATCTCGGTGCTTGGGCCTGAGACCCACTTACAGAATTGGGCACATTAAAGGCATTATATATACTTTTGTAGCTCCAACTTGTAAGAGGATTTTGACATTTTATAATATTAAACTTCAACAATGGTGCTAGAAGGAGCTCTTACCTCCTCCTAAAAAACAAAAACAAACACATCAAAATCAGTTAGATATATTAACAGATCGAGCTCAATATTTGTTCATCGACTCTAATTCTCTGTTTAAAAACGAAGAATGGCCGGTGAAGCTCAAGGAACGAGCAATCCAGTTCCGAATACTCGCGATATTCCTAGTATTAAACGAGTTGAGAAATCAAAAGTGTTAATGGTTCCACAGGCATTGTTTACCTCACCTCCGAGACCGAACCTGTCAGATCCGTTGAACGGATCTCGTAAATCAAAGAGGGATTCTCGACTGCTAGTTCTTACTCGCAAAGGAGACATGTGTTAACAAGTAGATTGGAGTTCAAGCAGTGTTATTGTTGATGATGAGCTTCGTCGTTTAGATTTAGAAAAGCAAATATTAGCTGAAAAAATAAAACACAAAAAGGAGATAATCAGATTGTAGAATGAACTGCGTGAGGTGTCTGAGGATCATATTCCTTCATAATATCAAACTGAGACTTATGAGTCTTCATGAAGAACATCATTGAGGAGTAAATATTCCCAAACGGAAGACTACATGCTGCTACTGCAATTAAAGATAAGATTCGCAACATGTCTACATTAAGCAATATATAAAATGTGACTCTGAAATCACACACAATTTGCATATCGGTACGAACAGAAGTTTGATTCAATGAGTTGTAGAGACATAAAGTGAAATAAAAAGTAAGATAAACATACTCTTGAGTTAAAAAAAAAAAAATCACATTTCTAAATATGTAATCCAAAAGATAATGTACATGTCGATTCAGCATCAAAAGACAGAACATAACACAAAAGTTGTGTCAATCTCGGTCAGGCAGTAGTTAGGTGCGAGCAGATCGCGCGTATGAAAACATAGTTTGTTATCTACAGATTGTTGGGATGGTAGGAAGCAAGCAATGTAGTTGGATTCTCAACGTTTTTCAGACACAAAACAGTCATTACCATACCAGCTTGCCACCTTTGTATGTTTCCAGGAAGAATCTTATTTTTTTTAAAGAAAATATTTTCCGCACGAATATATACATTTAGGATTGGCTCGATTTGCA
The DNA here is from genome assembly GCA_036435485.1 of Saposhnikovia divaricata. NCBI lineage: Eukaryota > Viridiplantae > Streptophyta > Magnoliopsida > Apiales > Apiaceae > Saposhnikovia > Saposhnikovia divaricata. The sequence continues at coordinate 78,227,376 of CM071600.1, read as the reverse complement.
CCAAATTACCACTAAACGAAAAGATGGCTCCATTGCCTTTGTTCTAATGGACGGCAAAAACAGCAGTTTGTTCATGGATTTCATCACTTGGTTTAAGTACAAAAATTCAGCTAATGAGACAAAGCTTGCTGATGATATATAGATTCTGTGTAAGTTTAAGGATATTGTAGCCTCATAATATTTCTAGTCATTGATTACCAAGATTGTTATTATGACCCGATAGATAGGTCCTGAAGCAAAGTTCGTACGATCTTGTTTATCTTCTTGCTACAGAAATTTAATGCTGTCACGCATTTAATGTGCTAATCTGTGCATAGCATAGCCCATGGTTCACCTATCTTTATACATTTATTTATACTCTTGTCGATGAGTTCCTAGTCTAATAGCAAAAACAAAGGTTTTATGTACGACAAGGCACATTGAAAAATTGCGACACATGATTCGCCAAGGTTCCGATATTGCATGATTCTAAGCTTGATATTCTGTTTTAACCTTGCAAACCCGACCAATGTCATAATCAACTAGCATAAAATTGACGGTTGTATAAAATCGAACCGATCATATTCACAGCTAAGAGACCGTTTTTGACTATCGGTTTTATTCTATTTCCTTATAGTGCAAGAAGAATTTGAAAAGGAAAAAAGAAAGAGAGATGGGAAAAAAAAAAAAAAAAAGGAATCTTTGAACCAAGGCCATACGAGTGAGATTCAGTTGTCTACATCTCTGGTTGGCTGGCTGCTAACAATTTCATGAGAGAAACAAGTGTCAAGAATCTGGACCAAAGCAGCTATCAGTCAGCACCAACTAGGCAAAAGCAACAAAAACATGTGTCAAAACTTGGAAAACGGGAAGGAATGACCTAGCAAGCATAACAACACGGCTAATTTAAAGTGATTTTGTGCAGTGAAAACGAATATACTGTACTCTAATAAAGCTAGTGTAATCTGAACAGAAATTAAAACACCATGTGATTGTTAGTACAACTTAGAATGTGAGAGCTTCAGTTTGACGGTACGCAAGTGCTATTCCAACTCGTGATCCAGGGGAATGCAATTCCTCCAGTCTAGTAGTCAGTGGGAGTACGAATCACACCTCCGCTTAATCTTTAAAAATCATTCCAATAAACAAAACCCCACCGTCTCATTTTGTATGGGTTATTTTCGTTTTTTGAATGTCCCGAAACATAAAATATATAGTGTGTGTTCAACAATTTTATAGTCATACATGCTTAAATGTCATTCATTAAATAATTTTTGTGTGAATGGAAATGAATGTTGCGTAGTCAAATTTAATTTATTGAAAATGTTTAGTACTCCTATTGCCTAGCTTGTACTTCATGATTGTCAAATTTAATTTATTGAAAAATGTGTAATAATGCCTAGCAGGTACTTTATCGGACGGATGAAATAATTAGTTTTATTTGTACTTAGTTTTTTTTTTTTTTAATTTTCTCCCGACTCATTTTCAGTAATTTAAGTACATCTAGTTCACTATAAACTGTCACTTAACAGGCAATATGAAGAGTATGTACTACAACTGCAAGAACAAAGATTCGAAATGATCCATGTACACTAAGCGAGACATACCCACACACACACAATAAATATGCACATCTGTGTGTTTGTGGGGGTACGTTTGATTCAATTGAGACAGAGAGACATATATATAAAGTGAAAAAGCAAGAGGTCGATCAGTTGAAAGTTCACAAAAATGAAAAAGCACCAACTTACATATTAGTACTATCCAAAAATTAAATGTACCTGTCGAAGCAGCATCAAAAAACACAACACGAAAGTGCAATCTAGATCGTGGGTTCCTCGGGCATAATTACACTGATCTCCACCATGTTTATAACAGGAAAACGGTCAGTAATACATACCATACCCATGCAGCTTGCTACCTTATTTGTTTACAAGAATCATCGTATTTGGATTTCAAAGATTCTACCACCAATAAATATGTATACAAAAGCGAAAAAGCTGCTAGCGCTTATGTGGGTCCACTCAGTTCTCGTGGAATGTCCGTGTCTAATCGCAAAACTGTAAAATTTGACTAACAAACTCATAGGGATTGATTAGGCCTTAAGCCTGAAGAGGGTGGCAACAGGTATAGTCAGTGACAACCGGCTAGGCCAGACTCCCAAAATCAAACATTTTCTTACTATAAAATTCGACTTTGGTCTCTTACATTCGAGATTCGGTTGAATATCTGAAAACCAATGAATTTTTTTGGAAACTCTTGTGACAAATAATTTAGTTTAGTATCTTTGAAACCATCCGCAGTTGTGCTCGACCATTTTAAAGTTAAGGCTTGTTATGATTCTTGCTTACTAAGATGTTACTTTCTTCGTCCCATTCATTTTTATACATTTTTTTAGAGTGTCTGACACGCATTTTAAGGTACATAATTAGTATAGTTGCATAAATTATTTTTAAAATTTTCATTTTTTGTATAAAAATAGAATTGTATTAATTTTATAAAAAAAGGAAAATTGTAAAAATAAGTTACGTAACTATAGTAGTTAGGAGCCTTAAAATACGTGTCACGCTCCGTCCCCCAATGTATATAATCAAATGGGACGGATGGTGTAATACATTTTAACATTTGGGCCAGCAAATAAGTTGAAACGTTAACATCAGACTTCGGCTTTCATATACTGTATTCGAGATTCAGCTTGCTGCTTTCGTGTTATAATATAATACATTTCGAGGCCCAGGATCCATCAGGCCAGTCTATAGAAACACAGAAATATTATTTGGGCCGCCAGAGCCCAAATATTTACAAGGGAATGATTTGTTGATAGTTGACAAAGAACACTGACATGGATGGTCAGGTGGCAGCAAATTATTTGTATTGTTTGTGATTCAAGGACAAGACTCGGACAAAATTCCGAAAAACGATTCAAGAAAAGTAAATAAGATAAAATCGATTAAATTAAACATGAATAATTTGCAAGTATTACAATACTTATACAAAAAATATAATTTTATAATAAAGTCTAATTAATATAGTAAATGTAACAGGTCTAACACAAGTGAAATTTTGGGTAATGGACCAAAATGACACAATTTCAAGGAAAAATATACAAAATACCACATTCTACAAAGGGTGCCTTGCAATGGCACTTACACAATGCATATATAAGCTGCGTTAGGGGGTAACGCATGCTCCACATGCGTTACTCGTGTTTTTTTCACGTCTGCCAGCTGTTCCAGACATGTGTAAGGAATCACACACATGCGTTACACAGATAACGCATCATGCACTTGCGTTATAGGAGTAACGCATCACGCACTTACGTTACACCCTTAATGCATGTAGCGTTTTACACGGATGAGTCAGCTGGGGGTGTGAAAAATATACGAGTAACGCATGTATAACATGCGTTACCCCCTAACGCAAGTGCTATATACGTGATGTAAGTGCCCCTGTGGGGGCTAGTTTTTCAGGAAATGTTATTTTGGACATTTAACACCAATTTTATATTATTTTGGGCATTTTTTCTAAAATTTTATGATAGAGCTTACTAAATACTAATAAAACAAATCTGACATACGTAATAAACATAATAATAATAATAATAATAATAATAATAATAATAATAATAATAATAATAATAATAATAATAATAATAATAATAATAATAATAATAATAATAATAACCTATAGGTCACATACTAATTTTATCAATACATCGTGTAAAATATGGGTTATTTTCAATTTTTTTTTCAATTTTCTTATAATAATATAACTGAAACATTAAAAGTTTGGTTGATCAGTACTCATTATGGAACGATACTTCGTATCTATCTATACTATTATATAATAACATACTTTTCTCTAAAAAAATCAACCGTATCATATTTTTCAGTCATTAATATTTCTTTTCGAATTAAAACACGTTACCTTTTTGATTTAAAACTAATCTTATCACACCATATTTTTCAATTATTAATAAAATATATTGAAAATCCATATAAGTTATTTATAATAAGAAAACATTAGTATAATTCGTAAACATGATTATATTAAATTATATTAAAAATTAAAATTAAAAGATTATTAAAAATAACGATTATATAAAAACATAATTGTAATACTAAATAAAATTTATAACATAATAAATTTTATTTATAACATAATAAGATTTTATTATAATTTTATAAATTTATATCTTCCAATCAATGATATTATTTTCTATTTTAAACACGTTAACTTTTTAGTTTAAAGCATAATCTTGCAATAATTAATATATACCCAAAAATATCACACCATATCTTCTAATCACTAACAAAATATAATAAAAATCCCTATACTATGAATAATTATATTAAATCAAAACCGTTAGATCTAATGATTAATTACATTAGATGATTAAATTAATTTACAAAAATTTCAAGGTTCGAATTTCATCAACGACATATTTATTTTAAAATTTTATAATATAAGTTTTATACCTTGCATATCATTAATTAAATTTATATTAAATAATTTAAATTAAAATAAAATATTATAAATAATGATTATATAAAAATATAATTGTAACATAAAAAAAATTTATTACATATAAAAAAAATTCATGCATCGCACGGATTATAAATTAGTATTTACTTACTTACCCTTACTTAGTTATTCTTTACTTATTTTTTTTTATTTTCGGACATAAAATTTTATTTAGTCGATAGGGTACGGTGGGTACCACGTGTATTTACTTAATTACCTTTACTTAGTTATTCTTTACTTAGTTATTCTTTTATTTTCGTACACATTTATTTTGTAGTTACGGACAATCCTATTTTATAAAATAAAATAATGATATTATAATTCTTAATTGTAACGCCCCCAACTCCGGGGTCAGAAGATTTGGTCGTCACGAGCAAATCCTCAAAATAAAACATCTGTTTAATAATAATCATTCACTTGTGATTGTCCAACACTGGAATTATAACATCTGTGACCCCAAACATACCAAGATCTTTAAGGTTATAAGGCTAGGAACAAGAATCCAAATTCCATTAAATAAAAAAATATTCCTTCTTTACAACATTCTCTTTGATCAAATCTTAAACCACTGGTGTAACTTCGATAAGAAGTACGCCAGACCAACTAGACTATTACAAAATAATAATAAATATTATAACTCAATGATATAAAATAGCTCTTACACTAAATCCAGACATCCTGAGCCAAGTTATCTTCGAAATAGCATCACGCTTCTTCTCTTTCTGAACAGTGCGGATAAGTCTTGCCAAACTACCTTACTGAAATGTTAGAATTTAAAACAGCAAGTATGAGTGAAAGAAATGCTCAGCAAGCGTATAAAATTTTTGATATAAAACCAGGATAAGTGGGGCATAAAATCAACTGAAATGTGAAACAGTTTATAGAGAAACTGAATCAACAACTGTGATATAATTCAAACCATAACTGAAATCATTTGGCATGTCATAAAAATGAATCATCTGCCAACTCACAATATATAATAGCCATTCTGGCGATATGGATTGGATATATAAAAAGAAAGACAAAACACCATTGCCCCCTGATCAGGTTCATAAGCAATAGGACCCTTTATAAACACCGGTACATTGCTATACCCGTGGGTATAATTCGGATTTTTTGAGGGTACCAAAATAGGCAAGTAATGTTAGCGTATAGAAAGATGGAATGGTTACCATATCCTCCTTAAATATAGCTGGAACAACTACTCGACGCGGCCTCCTACGCTTTACCATTTTCCAATCCAATAGAGCAATTTTCGAATTTAACAGGAAATGCTTAGTTTTAAATACAGGTCACATCCATATTATTTACTACGATAATAAGGATATGAAGAGTTTATCTTAAACAATTCCCCACATCAAGGGTACCAATATCAAGCAACTATGTTCGCACAAAAATATTTAAGAATCACAAATAGCTCTGAACAATAGCTATTCATCATGATACGAATCAATGAAACATAAAATAAAAAGTGTTTAAGATGATCAAGGGGAAAATACTTGCCTCTGATCCTTAGCTATTACGTAAAGCAGAATACGTGAGAATCTTTCTTCCTCCCGCCCCACGACTTATAGTCTTCCGTCCGATCCTTCTTTGGTATGTAGCATATGCGGTTGCCATGAATTTGATCCACTGAGATTGAGCCCGCGCGCCCCTTCTATAATCAAACCAATTTCTCTGTTGGAAGAAGATAATTAGAAACGTTCCTATCTGAACATAGACATTTTCTCAGTGTTAAAACGCCTCACCGTGAACCCAATAACCGCAACCAATACTCCATCCATCTTCGTCCTCTTCATTTAACATCCACCTTTCTCCATCGACAAACCTAAGTCAATATCCACCTCTCAATCCCCGTAAAAATAAAAGTAATCTGACAATTCTAGTCTGTAATTCAAAGAAAACGCCGTCTACTCCCAACGACATCTTATAATACAAACCTGATAAACAATTATGCATTTTTGTTAGTTCCAAATGTTGTTTTATGACTATCTTATCCTCTTGTCTAATTGATGTATTAATAGAATAGAAGTGAACCAAGAAAACATATCTTATCTTCACTTCATCTTTATCACTTCAACAACATTAAATTAGGGTTAGGAGGAATAGAGAGTAGAATTTATTACTCATAATCTAGCATTGATTATGCGTAACTGTTAGGTCCACTATGATTGTAGAAGGGGGGGTTGAATACAATCTATATCAATTTCTCAAAATTTGTTCGTTAAATAATTTTCACTTAAACGAATATTTTGTGCGGAATAAATTGACTCGGATTTCAAGTTGAATATAACTGTATATTAACCTGATGTGGTGTTACAAAATCAATCCAAACTATTATCAAGTGTTTAATAACTAATTATAAAATTCGACATGAACTTTTCTAATTTAGTTAATAAATCTCAAGATAAGTACTAGGAAACTTAATTCGCTAGTAATACAAGAATCACAAGTAGACAAGTTCTATCGGATAGAATATTACAAAGATGATGAACTTGAATTTATGTGAATTAATTTGTTCTTGGTGTTCTTGATATTTGAAAGAGAAAGCTGCTGTGTATATTCTGGATTTCTGCTGTGTTCTGTTCTTTTTTCATTCTGCTGCTTCTGCTGTGTTATATAGGTCTGTACTCATTAGATATGACTTAAACTGCTTTAAGACCTATTAAATCAGCTGTCAGCATGACTTAATCTTGCTCCAAGAAATAATTAAACCTTAGATATCACTTATTTTCTGTCGGTATGACTTAGAAAATGTGTCGGTATGACTTAATCTTCAACAGTGTGGTCGGTATGACCTAAATCACTTTTGTCGGTATGACCTAACACCTTTCCAGAAATATCTTGCTTCGGTATGACTTAATTCCCTCGGTATGACCTAGCAGCTTTGAGGTCGGTAAGACTTAATTCCTTGCAGCAATCGGTATGACCTAATTCTTCTGCTCGGTATGACTTAGACTTAAGTCATGTCGGTATGACTTAATTTAAGTCATACCTAACCAAACTCAGTCAAGACATAATCTATTTAGCATTTAATTAAGTCATATTGATCCTTTTAATTAATTAATGATTAACTAATTCATGATTAATTGATACAATAATTAACTTAATAAATGAATTAATTCTATTAGAATTAATTCATTAATTAAATCAATTAAATGATTCATATCAATTAAAAACGAATTAAATTAAATCAATAACTAATTAATTTAATTCTTCCAAACCACGGAAAATAATAAAGAATTACCACTGACTTATGTTGACGTTCAATGTATTGTCTGGTTCATGAACGACTAACTTCAATGATGCTTCTTCACTTCTGACTTTAAGCTGTGGTTTATTTCTTCTCTCAATTTTCTTGTACTTTGATTGATTTTCAATCTATCACTCGAAAAATCTCTGTCACTGTAAATGAATCCATCCACTTCAATGTTATACTGAGGCTTGATCAGATACCTGATACGTCTTCCAGTGTGAAACATCAAAACTATAGATTGACTTCCTTCTTTCTTCTGATAGATATTGCTTCTTGAGATTCCTGTGACAGATCATACGGATATTTACGGATATTTACTTATTACAATTTGGTTTAAGTTGATTAGGATCCTCGAACTACAAATAGGCTGATTCATATGCCTTTCAATCTCCCCCTATTTGTTTGTTAGACAATAACAACCAAATACCTAGAGGATACCTCAACTAATTCAACTTAACCAAATGAAAGATAAAATATTAAATGTAAAGCAAATATCAAACAGTTCTGGTAGATTTAAACAAAATGATAAATACAAGATATATGATCCTTTAGCCTGATCATATTTAACATATTCCTATCTTGACCTATCTAGCTCTAAAGATAATACATGTAGAGCTGTTCTTCAATTACTGTCTTCTCATCTAAATTCTCCTTCTTCTGGCTCATCTGTGACTTGAAGTTTCCTGTGCAAATCAGAATCAACAAGACGCTCTCTTCTTGATGACAATCCTTGAGGTAAGATTAAAGGAATTCCAAGCTTCTTTATCAGTTCACCTTGAAATTTCTTGTAATCTTTTATATTCGTTTGTGCATAGGATCGAATGTGATCTGCAGCTATTACCTTTTCTTCAGTCAAGAATCCATGATTTCTGAGAGCATATTCAGTATATACCAAGTGTTTTGCATGATGTTCATATAACTCATCTGTCTGAAGATTGATTGAATGAAGTACCTCTCCCTTAAGAAATTTTACTTGTGGAGGATCTTTAATCACTTCTGGTCCAGCTCTTTCAGCAAATTCTTTGAACTTTTCATGTAGCAAAACACCTAGCTCAGACGATGTTCTCACCTTAGGCCTAAAAGAACTGAATAGATACTCTGAAAGTTCCAACATTATGACAATCCACAAATATTACCAGCTCATCAGATTTGGGGTCAAATGCAGTAGTTATCCTGATGACTTCTACCTTTAAGGCCCTTATATACATATCATGAATTGGATTTGGCAGTTTGAATTCCTCAAGAATTTCTCCAAGACGACGATCTTTATAATCAGAACTCTGATGTGAATCAATTGCTTTTTGAGCACGTTCCCATTTGTCACCGCTCTTGAGTCTGACATATGTCTTTCTTTTCTCAACATTTATAGCATGTAAACGTTGTAGTGCTTGTTGTTCAGCTTTCTGAAGTTCTTCATTTCGTGCAATTTGCTCTAATGACTTTTGAAGCTTTTCTTCTCTCATCAGCAAATTAGCTTCCCTCTGAGCAAATAACTCTTCAGATTCTTTCTATGCTTGTTGAGTTTCATATTCAGATGTCACTGGTTCTTCTCCTTCCCAGTGACTTAAATCTGGTTCAGGTAATTTCTCACCTTCATCAGAAAAATCAAAGTCATCAAAAACATCAAAATTATCCTGTTCACCCGTGTAGTAATATTCTGTGTCTTTGACTTGATCATCTTGATCATCTACAACAACTTTCTTCTTCCCCTTATTCCTCCTGTCTTCACTGTCTGTATCAGATTTATCTCCTTTCTCCCCTTGTGATTTCTCCCCTTGTGATTTCTGTGCCTGTTGTGATTTCTCCCCCTTAGTTGAGAAATCCTCTACAGATTTACCAGTTGCACCGGCTCCAGGATCTCGCTCATCATCATCACCACCTGTTCTTGCAAAGAATTCTCTTTCTTCAGTTGTTGGTGTGCGATTTTGACTTATCAGATTAAACAAATGCCTTAATCCTTTAGCTTGATGTGCATTTTGCTTCTCAATTTGATCTAGTCGAAAATCAGTAGAACGCTGATTTTCATGTACTTCTTCCTGTAGATTGTCAACCTTGTTGGAGATTTCAGCAATTATTTTATCTTGTGCCACAGTGACCTCACCAAAATCATCAAGAGCTTTTTCATAAGAAAGTTCGAGAGTGTTGATTTTATTATTGAAGGATGTCTTCAAGTTGTTGATGTCACCTTTTATCGAAGTAAGCTGATTATCAACAGAGGTGGATGGAGAAGACTGTTTATCCACTTGTGCTCGAAGTAGTCTAGCTTCAGCTTTACTTGCTTCCAGTTCCCTTTCCAGATTTTGTATCTTTTGTAACAATGAGAGAGTGTATGTGTCTGTGTGTGCACTCACCTGAGTTTCACTCACCTGAGTTTCACTCACCTGATGTGCATGTGTATCACTCAATTTTGTGGTGATCCTCACATCACTCCTCTCAATTTCCTTAGCTTTTCCAGAAACGGTACCTGCAGTTAAAATCACCCTAGCCTCCTCTGGGAAGGTCAGTGGTGGTGCAATGGGAGTTCGCAAATCCCTGTCCTCAATCAATTCTACTTGTACATTTGGATTTGTAATCTGAATTGCTTCAGTAGTAGATTGATCAAGTTGCCTTCCACTTTCTCCAGTCGAAACTGCGAGTGGAAACTCCCTTGAGGGGTCTAGGAATGTTTCTCCTAGGAGGGGAGATGATGGTTCCATTAAAGTTGGCAAGGAACCAAGATTTCCCTCAGAAGTCTGTGAAGACTCTTCTACCGTAACTATGGTAGGCACTGTTTCAGACTCGATGTGCTCTCCTGTCAATGTGTCCCTATTTTCATCATAATCTATATGTTCTCCCATTGTTAGTAATAACATAGGGGTTGTGCTTGACACATTACAGGATGCCATGGCCCTATGGCGAATTTCAATAGTATCATCCATTTGAGAGGATGATCCTAGTAACTGTTGCATGGCCATATCAATGTCCATATCTTGTTGGGAAGATACGGATGGGCTTACAGTTGCCTCTGAATCAGTTCTACTTTTCTTTTGTAGAGGCAGAGCTGTGGGTTCACTCATTATATTACTTCTTTTCTTTGCTCTTTGAAAGGAAATTTTCTTTCTGGAGTGGAAAGTTTTAAATGATGTAGATTGAGTGTTTGGCTCTATGACCGGGGTTCGAGATTGCGGTCTTACAATCCCTTGGTCAGCCCTATCAACCACTTGGGTTCCAGAAGTAGATTGTTCAGCAATAGAAGTTATAGAGAGATTAGAAGTCAATACCTGGTCAGCAGGTGCCGAAGAGATTGCAGCTTGAGTAGTTTGAACCAGTTGTTCTTGAACAGGTTCAATTTGCTGAATAGGTACCTCTTGTTTAGCTTCAGGTTCCACTATTGGTTCTGCTTGCTCAGGTAGTGGTTCATTTTCCTCGGGTAAAGGTACAGGTGCAATGATGGGTAGTTGTATAAAGTTTGACATGTATTGAGTGACAACTACTGGCACATTTGACAATTTATGTTTGACACCGTACTCAGTGAATAATCTTGTCGAAGGTTTACCCGACACCATTGCTTCACTATTCAGAAATGGAGCATGATATTGTAGTTCTACCAAATGATTAAAAATCAAAGAAAGAAATCTTGGGTAAAAGCATTGAACTTTATCGCCCCTGTCAAAATTCCTTTTAGCATTGATTACTCTTCTAACCATAGGTCCACACAGAAGGCTGCCAATGTTGATTCTTCGATTATAAGCAACTGCAAATCCAATATGCTGCATAAAGGAAGGTAATACTCCGAAGTTGCTTTTTGTTAAATTGGCAAACACCTTGGCTAGTGTGTCGAACACATAATCCCATTCCTGAACTAGAAACTTTTTATTCAAGACAGGAAGATCTGCTCTGTCTTGATAATGAATACCAGCAAAGAAATTAGTTAATTCCTCATCTGACGGATAATCCTCAAAATTGTCATTTGGAAAGTTTAAGACCGTATTAATGACAGATTCATCCACTGTGTACTAATTGTCTCCAAGAGTGAAAACAAACGATCTGTTATCGTTAGAAATGACAGCAGTAGTACACATAATTCGCAGGGGTTCAATTTTTAAAGGAGTATCTAAACTCAAAGCAGCGCGAACTAGTGAATGATCATTCAAAAATCGAATCCACGGTCGAAAACGTTCGAGTGAACATTTTTAGGGATCAAAATATCCGATCAAATTATGCTTAACTATTTCAAATCGATCATTGTTATTACCAGCCATTTTTATCAAATTTTAACACTTTGAAAATTTCAGATTTTACAAAATAATTAATTAAATTGATTTATTTCGAATTAATAATTAATTAAAAATTCGAAATAATCAAAGTTGTTCAAAAATTCTGAAAAATTCACACAATGATCTTGATACACACACGAACACACCAGTATTTTTAGTTTTTGCAAAATCAAAACCAAAAGTCCAATTTTTCAGATCGAAAATTCAATTTTTCGAAAACTAAAATCTGAAAAACTCAACCAAACACGTCGATTAACCAGTCGATTTGAAGATAATTGAACAAAGAATCAATTAACGACCTTGAATCTGTATTATGGAGTGATTTAATCGAGTAATTTTGGGCAGCAATTCGTTATATGCGTGTGTGTATATGTGTATGTATCTGTTCTCTGTGACTTAACACGAGAGATGAAGAGAATGACTTAAACAATGAAAAAGACTAAACTGATTATGACTAAATATAAACACAACTGTTATATATATACTAAACTACGAATATGACTTAAAATATATACAACCATGATTATGACATAATGTTATTACTAAGACTTAACTCATTATGACTTAATTCTATATATATAACAGACTCGATTATGACCTAATTAAAACTAAGACTCGATTATGACCTAATTAAAACTAAGACTCGATTATGACCTAATTAAAACTAAGACCCGATTATGACTTAACATATGTATAGACATAACTGATTATGAATTAAATTAACTAGACAAAACTTAACATTAATAAGACTTAACTAATTACTAACGAATATGACTTAACTTTTAAGACATAATTCGCTATGACTTAAACTAATAAGACTAAATCTAAACAGACTCGGTAAGACTTAACATAATAATACTAAATCTGATCAATATAACAAATAAGTCATCGACCAGAAAAACGATTAAAAACAAGTCATATTGCAGTTTAGATTTAATTTTAAGTCATATCTACTTAAAATTAATTAAAGAAAATACAAATAATATAATTAAACACACAAATATTTACAACTATTAATACAGAAAAATATATTAAAAATAATATTATAAATCAAACAAATAATAAAAATAGAAATAACTAATATAGATTAATCTGTTAACGGAAATAAAACAATATTAACAGGACAAACATTACAAAACATTAAATAAAATATTCTAAACAAATAAAATAAATACATACAATTATTCTAAAATTATAGAAATATGGAATAACAAATATTTAATTAAACAAAATGATAAATACAATAACAAACAAGAAAATAAGTTGATAAAATAATTAAACAAGTGATTTTATTCAACAAATATTCACAAACTAATCACTTGTTATTTATTAAAGATCAAACCTCAGATATTAACTTAGATTAATTACTAGGACTGTTCAACATACCCAATTCACCAACAATTTTGGTGAATGTGGATTCGTCGAGCGACTTAGTAAAAATATCTGCTGTTTGTTCTTCAGTGGGTACAAATAGTAATTCCACTGTACCATTCATGACGTGCTCTCTAATAAAATGATACCTGATATCTATATGCTTTGTCCTTGAATGCTGTACAGGATTGTTGGAGATTGCTATGGCACTTGTATTATCACACAAAATAGGAATATTTTGTAATACAAAGCCATAGTCCATCAGTTGATTCCCAATCCACAAGATTTGAGCACAACAGCTTCCAGCAGCTATATATTCAGCTTCGGCTGTAGAGTTGGAAACTGTTTGCTGTTTCTTGCTATACCATGAAACCAATCTACCACCTAGGAATTGACAACTCCCAGAGGTGCTTTTTCTATCTACAACACTTCCTGCATAATCAGATCTGTATATCCAACAAGATTAAAACCAGAATCTTTAGGGTACCAGATACCTAAATTAGGCGTACCCTTAATATATCTCAGAATTCGTTTAACAGCAATGAGATGAACATCTCTAGGATCCGATTGGAACCTTGCACACAAGCACGTAGCATGCATAATATCAGGTCTACTTGCAGTGAGGTAAATTAATGAGCCTATCATACCTCTGTAGCTTGTAATATCTACCTTAGCAGAATTTTCACATGCTCCAAATTTGACAGCTGTAGATGATGGTGTCTTTGCTGAAGAAGAGTCCTCCATTTGATATTTCTTGAGAAGCTCTTTGATGTACTTGGATTGACAAATAAATATACCATCTTGCCTTTGATTTATTTGTAACCCAAGAAAGAACTTCAGCTCTCCCATCATGCTCATTTCAAATTTACCCTGCATTAATTTTGAAAATTTCTTGCAAAGAAGATCATTAGTAGACCCGAATATTATATCGTCCACATAAATTTGAACTAATATTGTATCATTCTTATGTTTCTTTGTGAAGAGAGTTTTGTCTATGACACCTCTAGTAAATTCATTTTCAAGTAAAAATTCAGAGAGAGTGTCATACCATTTCCTTGGTGCTTGCTTAAGACCATAAATGGCTTTGAAGAGAAAGTAAACATAACCCAATAGATCTGGATCTTCAAAACCAGGTGGTTGTTCTACATATACCTCTTCATCCAGCTTTCCATTCAGAAAGGCACTCTTGACATCCATTTGATAAACATTAAAGTTAGAAAATGCTGCGAATGCCAAGAATATCCTAATGGCCTCAAGTCTAGCCACTGGAGCATATGTCTCATCATAGTCAATGCCCTCAGATTGTGAGTAACCTTTTACTACCAGTCTTGCTTTATTTCTTGCTACTGTACCATCTTCATCAAGTTTGTTTCTGAATACCCACCTAGTACCAACCACTGTTCTATCTGTAGGTCTGGGTACCAGCTTCCATACTTCTTGTTGTTTAAATTGATTGAGTTCATCTTGCATAGCAATCACCCAATCAGGATCTGAAAGAGCTTCTTCAATTTTCTTAGGTTCCATTTCAGATAGAAACCCTGAATAATTACATTGATTTTGAAAAGCTCTTCTAGTCTTTACACCAACATCTGGATCACCAACGATTAGCTCAAAAGGATGAGCTCTATTCCGAACAGTCTGTCTGGGAAGATTTAGTCTTGATGATTCACCTTGATCTTCATTGTGATGTTGAGTATGACTAGTAGATCCTTTATTAGCTCCCCCTGAGTTGTTGCCAGGGTGATTAGATGAGTGTTCAGAAGTATGAGTGGTGTTTTCAATATTATCATAATTTTCACCACCATTATTCTGATTAGACTCATCATTGACATTATTGTCATTTGCATCAGCAAAAACATCAGGTGGACTATCATCATCTGAATCTAGATCTGTCATATCTTCAAAAGATAGCTTTTCAGATGAATCTTCAGTTTGGATACTAGGGAGTTTAGTGTCATCAAATGTAACATTGACACTTTCCATCATCTTCTGATGTTCAATCAAATACACCTTATAAGCTCTTCTTTCATATCCAACAAAAATTGCTTCATGTGCTTTGGCTTCAAATTTCCCACCTTGATCATCTCCTTCTTTAAGTACAAAGCATTTTGCTCGAAATACGTGAAAGTATTTGAGTGTTGGTTTCTTTTCATTCATAGCTTTATAGGGTGTTTTCATCAAGTCTTTGTTGATAAGAGTTCGATTCTGAGTATAACAAGCAGTGTTGACAGCTTCAGCCCAAAAATACAATGGAAGCCTTGATTCACTTAACATAGTACGTGCAGCTTCAATCAAGGTTCTATTCTTTCTTTCAACTACCCCATTTTGCTGAGGAGTTCTTGGTGCTGAGTATTGTCTGGTTATACCTTTTCAGTACAAAAGTCATTCAGAACTGCATTCTTGAATTCAGTTCCATTGTCTGACCTTATAGCCCTCACTGGATACTTGGAATCCAACTCAATTAACTTGATGTGATCAATCACCAGTTGTGGAGTCTCATCTTTAGAATTCAGGAACAAGACCCATGTGAACTTTGAAAAATCATCAACAGTCACAAGAGCATATCTTTTCTTTGACATAGAGATCATATTCACTGGACCAAATAGATCCATGTGAAGTAACTGTAAAGGTTCAATTATTGAAGACATATCAGTGCTTCTGTGAGTTGCCCTTTTTAGTTTGCCTTTTTGACAGGCATCACATAGTCCTTCCTGTGTAAATTCCATAGAAGGTAAACCTCTCACCAACTCTCTCTTGACCAGAGAGTTCATCGTTTTGAAATTTAGATGAGAAAGTTTCTTGTGCCATAGCCAGCTTTCATTTGTGGATGCTTTAGAATAGAAGCAATTGATTTCTTCAGTGCTTCTAGTGTTCATGTTGGCTACATACAAGTTTCCTTTTCTGACTCCCGTTAGAGATGGTTGTTCACTTCTTTTATGTGTAATCAGACAATTCTTTTTGTTAAAGTAGACTTCAAATCCCTTGTCACAGAATTGACTGATACTGAGCAAATTATGCTCAAGTCCTTTCACAATGGACACTTCTTCAATGATAACATTTCCAGCTTCAAGTCTACCATATCCATCAGTTCTACCTTTGCTGTTATCTCCAAAGGTAACTACTGGGCCGGCCTTCTCCACCACATTTGTCAGCAGGGTTCTGTCTCCAATCATATGCCTTGAACATCCACTGTCCAAGATCCAGGTTACTCGTTCAACCTGTTCAATACCTGCAATGACAAATGGATTAAACCTTCTTCGGGACCCAAATTTGATTGGGTCCTGCGGATTTAAAGTATTGACCTTTATCAGGCAAAACAACATTTTTAATTTTAACATCTTTAGTCAATAAACATTTCTTATAAACAGATTTGAAAATCTTTCGTTTTATCTTGGGTATCCATGTTTCTGTAGCAGCAATAACACTTGTGTCATTGACTGGACATTTGACCTGGTAAACATTCTTGGTAACCTTTTGTTTAGTCTTAGGTACAAATGTCTCTCTCCTAACTTGAGGAGGAAAAGCAGTCTTTGATCGAACATTATTGTTCCTGTTCATGTGCTGTCGAGGAGCAGTCTGTTTAACACATGCATAACTACCATTAAAATAAGCACGCATACTGTTAAAAGCACAAGACATACAATTGATAACACCACATGCTTTATGATTAGAATCAATGATAGGAATGGTATTTTTCTGTTTCAACTTATTACTACCTAATCCAGTCTTAGAAGAACTAGCTGATTCAACAACTTTGACTGGTACTTTAGGTACATCTTTCTTGGATGAAACATTCGTTGTATTAGTGTCCTCAATTGATTTAGCCTTAACAAAGACTGTGACATCTTTCTTGAATGAAACATTCTTTGGATTAGCGTTCTTAACAGATTTCTCCTTAACACATTTATCCTTAACAAAGACTGTGCCATTTGCACTATCCTCATTTCTCATTTCTTCTTGGATAACCATAGAAAGAATATCTGGTGGTCCAGCATTAAATTTTTTTAAATAGAGGTTCTTTAACATTTTTGAGCACATGTGGTATTCCCCTTTCTTTAGCACTAACAGGGTTAGGGGAATTTATGCCCAACGACCCAACAACTTCATTGTAACCATACCCTATACCTGTTGTTCGTTCTACAACTTGATTGTTTAAAAAATCTTTGGAAACTTAAACAGAATTATAACAAGCCCTGACCTGTGTTTCAAGCTCAGTAATTCTAGCCATTTGTTTGCCTACAACTTCTAGAATAGCTTTCTCCTTTTTATTAAGCATTGTTATTTCATCTCTTTGTTGATCTTGATTAATATGCACTTTTTTCAATTCTGACACTTCATTGCCAAGTTTAGTGCTTAGCAGATGTAGTCTTCTATATTCAGTTTGTGCATTACCTAAGGAATTATAAAGACTACGAATCAACTCAGGGTCAGTAACAATTACCGGTTTGTTATGATGATCAGATACTTCATCATTTGCCACCAACGCAAAATTTCCATATTCTTCATCTTCGTTGTCCGTGTCATCCCAACTCTTACCAGCCACAACATAGGCTTTTCCAGGTTTCTTCTTCTCAGCAGCAAAATCTCTTCTTTGAGTTTGCTTGGGTTTCTGACATTCAGTGGCAAAGTGCCCCAATTCATTACAGTTGAAGCAACGAATCTTGCTTCTGTCAACAGCTCCAGTTTTGTATCCTCCCCTGTTACTAGAGGAAGAAGAGCCTCCTCTCTGGAATCTGTTATTTGACTTGAACCTGTACTTTGGATTTCTTCTGAATCTGAAGTTACCAAATTGCCTTACCATCAATGCCAGGTATTCATCTTCCAGTTGATCTAGCTCTTCCATTGAGTAAAAGTCTCCACCATCCTGAGTAGGTGGTGACTGACCAAGCTCTACTTCAGTCTTTTCCTTGTCTGAGCTGTAAGGTAGAACAACCTTAGCTTCCACTTCCTTAGGTGCCTCAACTACAAGAGCTGTAGATGAACTTGGCACTCTTCCTTTACCAGAGACCTCCCTCTGTTGTACTTGTTCTAATTCATAGGTTTTCAGAACACCAAACAACCTTTCAAGAGAAACCTTATTCAAATCTCTTGATTCTCTGATGGTTGTAATCCTATGTTCAAGATGAGTGGGCATAGTCAACAAAAACTTCATATTAATCTCCTTCTGTGTATATTGCTTGCCATGAACTTGCAAGTTGTTGATTATTTTGTTATACCTTTCAAACACTTCTTGAATACCTTCATTAAGGCCAGCTCTAAAGTGTTCATACTCAGAGGTTAAAATCTGAAGTCTGTTTTCCCTGACTTCATCAGTTCCTTCATTGATAGTCTCAATAGTTTCCCACATGTGTTTTGCAGTTTTACAATTTATCACATGACTGTACATCACAGCATCCAGGGAATCTATTAGAATAAGTCTCAAATTCTTATCTAGTCATGCGTCCTCTTTTTCAGCAGGAGTAAAAGAATCAGCAGGCTTTGGAAAGGATGATGCAGGTGTTACAACAGTTCCTCCAACAATAGATTCAGATACATATTCGAGTGGAATTATAGGTCCGTTCTATAGAACACCCAAATATTTAGAATTTGCGACATCAAGAAATAACTCCATTTTATTTTTCCACATTGAATAATTGTCCTTGTTAAACATGGGAATCTTAACAATGCTTTTTGAAGACATGATGAATTTTTAAGTGAGTTAAAAATTCGAGATAGATTTTTGACGGAATAAAATTAGGATCTTGATTTGTGTATCAATCAATAGGCTCTGATACAAATTGTTAGGTCCACTATGATTGTAGAATGGGGGGTTGAATACAATCTATATCAATTTCTCAAAATTTATTCGTTAAATAATTTTCACTTAAACGAATATTTTGTGCGGAATAAATTAACTCGGATTTCAAGTTGAATATAACTGTATATTAACTTGATGTGGTGTTACAAAATCAATCCAAACTATTATCAAGTGTTTAATAACTAATTATAAAATTTGACATGAACTTTTCTAATTTAGTTAATAAATCTCAAGATAAGTACTAGGAAACTTAATTCGCTAGTAATACAAGAACCACAAGTAGACAAGTTCTATCGGATAGAATATTACAAAGATGATGAACTTGAATTTATGTGAATTAATTTGTTCTTGGTGTTCTTGATATTTGAGAGAGAAAGCTGCTGTGTATTTTCTGGATTTCTGCTGTGTTCTGTTCTTTTTTCATTCTGCTGCTTCTGCTGTGTTATATAGGCCTGTACTCATTAGATATGACTTAAACTGCTTTAAGGCCTATTAAGTCAGCTGTCAGCATGACTTAATCTTGCTCCAAGACATAATTAAACCTTAGATATGACTTATTTTCTGTCGGTATGACTTAGAAAATGTGTCGGTATGACTTAATCTTCAACATTGTGGTCGGTATGACCTAAATCACTTTTGTCGGTATGACCTAACACCTTTCCAGAAATATCTTGCTTCGGTATGACTTAATTCCCTCGGTATGACCTAGCAGCTTTGAGGTCGGTAAGACTTAATTCCTTGTAGCAATCGGTATGACCTAATTTTTCTACTCGGTATGACTTAGACTTAAGTCATGTCGGTATGACTTAATTTAAGTCATACCTAACCAAACTCAGTCAAGACATAATCTATTCAGCATTTAATTAAGTCATATTGATCCTTTTAATTAATTAATGATTGACTAATTCATGATTAATTGATACAATAATTAACTTAATAAATAAATTAATTCTATTAAAATTAATTCATTAATTAAATCAATTAAATGATTTATATCAATTAAAAACGAATTAAATTAAATCAATAACTAATTAATTTAATTCTTCCAAACCTCGGAAAATAATAAAGAATTACCACTGACTTATGTTGACGTTCGATGTACTGTCTGGTTCATGAACGACTAACTTCAATGATGCTTCTTCACTTCTGACTTTAAGCTGTGGTTTATTTCTTCTCTCAATTTTCTTGTACTTTGATTGATTTTCAATCTATCACTCGAAAAATCTCTGTCACTGTAAATGAATCCATTCACTTCAATGTTATACTGAGGCTTGATCAGATACCTGATACGTCTTCCAGTGTGAAACATCAAAACTATAGATTGACTTCCTTCTTTCTTCTTACAGATATTACTTCCTGAGATTCCTGTGACAGATCATACGGATATTTACTTATTACAATTTGGTTTAAGTTGATTAGGATCCTCGAACTACAAATAGGCTGATTCATATGCCTTTCAGTAACTAACTCTATTTATTTGGCTCAAGGAAGGAGCTCTTGTACTAAACCTATTTCATTTTAAGTAAGATCTATTTCACTCTATCTTGAATGCTTGAGTTGTATTGTTTACGATTTTGCTTGGAGAATTGTAAGTTGCTTCAATTTACTCTTCTTGTAAATTCAATTGCTAATTGTTTGTGCTAATCCGTAATTGTTAGTGCATTCATTATAGTAGCACAAGATTTAGTTTACCTAAATCCTCAAGCTTTAAGTGCAAATACCTAGGTTGAGCTCCTCATTCTTGGGTTTGTCCTATCCTCTCTTTGTTTGATTCCTTAAGTTGGTTAAATTAGTAGTGCTTCACTATTGGTTGCTAGTATCAAGAGAGCTAAGTTATGTGCTTCACTAAATTAGTGTTTTTAGAAGAGAATTAAGTGATTGTGTGTTCCACCAATTATCTTGGTTAGGTAGAGTTGATTATATCTTGCTTATATGTGTTTGGGTGAAGTACTTGATTTTCCATAATCCTTGGGTCAAATATCTTTTTTATCTTGCTAAGTTAATCTTTGTGCCTTGTTGTGTTGGTGAATTTGAGTGATTGCAATTTACTTAATTATATTTCTCTAGCGATTTATTTCTTGTATGCAAGGTGTTTGATAAAATACCACAATCAACTCAAAACCCCCCACCATTTTACTTTACACTAGTATTGAATGATATTCCCTTTGGTTCGATCCCTACTTGCCACATTTGCTATATTTTGTAGTTAAGTTCGAAAATAGTAGAGCATAAATAAATCATTTTCAATTTGGCGCCGCTGTCGGGGATTAGTTTTAGTTCAATATTAGCACACATATAAAATTGTGAATATTTTAGTTTCATTGTGCATATTTATCTCTTTCCCTTGATTTTGTAAATTTTTGCTATGTATGACTCGATCCTCTTGTTTAGGTGATCTTGCATACTCATCTAATCCCGATAGATTCTTGCGAAGGAATCTAAGGAATTCAAGTGCCAATATAGATTCATCAAGTCAATTTACTTCTAGTACACCTTTGGAAGAGGAAGAGGAATTGGACGAGGGTCCTCCCCTTGTTATTCCTATCTTATCACAAGACGACACAATTGATCAAGTCATGGAAAATCCTCATCAACGCACACTCAAGGAGATTGCTTCTCCTATCTCCGTTCAACTACCATTATGCATTGTTTTTCCAGGAGGACAGCCATTTGAGCTAAAGGGTGGTCTTATTGCTCTACTTCCCAAGTTTTGAGGTGAAGGCACGGAAGATCCTTTTATGCATCTTCAAGAATTTGAAATGGTGTGTCCTTCAATGAGACCAAGCAATGCTACGGAAGAGCAAGTGAAGTTGAAAGCATTTCCGTTTTCCTTGAGAGACAATGCCAAGGCATGGTTATTTTACCTTCCTCCAAACTCAATCACTACATGGGAGCAAATGCGAAGTGCTTTCTTGGAGAAATTCTTCCCTACATCAAAGGCTACGGGCATCTCTAAAGACATTTGTGGCATTCGGCAATACTCCGGAGAAACATTGTATGAGTATTGGGAAAGGTTTCAAAAGCTTTGTCAAAGTTGTCCTCCACACTTGATATCGGAAGAGTTGCTTATTCACTACTTTTATGGAGGCTTGGAAAATAGTGCTAAATTGCACCTTGATGCTTCAAGTGGTGGAGTTCTTATGGTGTTAAATATAATTGATATAAGTAATGTCAGTGTTTAAGTGTTACAAAGGTTCATCAGAGTTTAACTGGAAGATGGAAGCGATCAGAGTTTAATTAAACTCTGACAGATGAAAGCTCGACAGAGTTTGCTAAACTCTGTCAGGGGGAAGCATCTACTGGTCATCAACAGACTTTGAAGAATAACTGAAGATAATCATGGAAGCAATATCTTTGAAGATTGGATAGCTGTCGAAGACATTGTGTTGACTAAGAAGACGTGTAGCAATCATAATTGATAACATTTGCATAGCTGATTTATAGGAGTTTCAATTATCGATTGTACTGTAGCTATATATCTTTATAAATACAGTTAGGCTAACCCTAGAAGGGTATCGAGAAACGAATTATCAATTCATTTTAACCTAAGCAGCTCTCTGTGATATTTTACATCACTGAGAGAGGAGTTATTAATTCCATACAGTTTTTGATTATTTAAACGTGTGTTAATTGTTATTCTCTCATACAAACTTGATTATATTTGTGTATTCGGCCTAACAATTGGTATCAGAGCAGATCTGTTACTCTATACAGTTTAAGATCCACACAAAACTATAATCAGTGGCAGAGATACCTCCTCCATCAGGTTCTAATTCTAGTACTGAGAAGGCTCAACCTACTACTGTGAGTCGTTATGAAACAATTAGGGTTCCTATTCTCAGGCCGGCAGAATATTCAATCTGAAATGTGAAGATGACCATGTTTCTAGAGGCTACAGATCCAGAATATCTTGACAGATTGTATGAAGGTCCTCATAAGCCTACAAAGTTTCTGTTGTTGCTGCTGGTCAAGAAGCTAAATCGGTTCCAAAGGAGAAGAAAGATCTGACTCCTCAGGATATTTCATCTATTGCTAAGGATGCAAAGGTTAGACATCTACTTCATAGTGCCTTAGACAATGTTATGTCTAACTGTAAGAACCCAGATTTTGGGTGGAATTAAAACTTTTATGTATTTAATGATGTAAGAATGAATAGTGGATATGGCTACAATGTAATAATTGATATTTGGGAAAGAATGAATGGAATTCGACTTTATTATGTTTATGTCTTGAAGAATGCTAAAGGGTGACAACATAGGTAAGAATAATCTATCTTCTAAGGGAATAAGATATGGCAACTTCAAGCAAGAGAATACTCTCATGTCATCCAGATCGATAACGATTAATCCAGTAGCTCCGTAAAAAGGTTAAGGAACGATCGAAAGAGAATACGGACAATTATACAACCCTAAGAGAACAAGTAAAGGATACAGAATGAATAGTGTTTTGGTAGGAGTATATAATAATATGAGACGACACTATATAGAAGTATTCGGAACGGATTTCCGAGTTCGTATTAGTGATCCAGGGGGAAAATAAGTGTATGTAAAAGCTGTCGGATTCTGAAAAACCGCACTTTTATTTTCTCCGAGAGTTCCCTGGACACTGATAGCCTTAAGTAATTAACGAATGGATTAAAGGAATATAAAATGGAAAGTTAGAATGAAAGATGGAGAATGAAAGTATTAATATTAAAGAGGATTCCCGGTAAACCCTAATTAGAAATCCGTGAAATATTCTCACGAACGATCAATCGAAACGGGTAATAACCGGACACAGAAACAAGCAGAGGAAGCAAGAGTCTTGTGCAAGCTACTAGTATAAATATCTAGTAACTAAACTAGAAGCAAGGAACTAGCACCTTAGAGGAAGAACCAAGTACTTAGCAAGTAACTACCTAGTTAAGCATTAACCACCACAAAACCAACACATGTCTTGCCATTTGAGCATCCAACACCTCACCACTTTATTAAAGTGACTTTTACAAGATATTATGTTGTAAGTGGATGAGAGCAAAGGAGATTAAAACACAAAAAAATCAAAGAAACCAAGCAATCCTCTTCCCCCCCCCTTGCAAACAAAGCATTCGGCCCTTTCCATTAATTCCAAATCCAAACTCAACCTTCCCACCATTGTTTGTTCTTGAAATAATTAAGGTGAGTCTTACATTTCATAAAACTTATCTCCTCAAAATCTTAGCTTCAAACTCATCCATTTCCATTTTCAAATAAATCATTCAAGAGGAGCATGAATAGTGTTCTTCTTGAACTAACTTTGTTTTCTTGATTTTTCATGGTTGATATAGCAAGCATAATCACTCCTAAGGACCATACAAGGCTTAGTAAGGCTATATCACTATCTAAGGAAGGTATAAAGCTCTTGAAACCCTAACCCTTGTTTGAGATTTAAGCATGTTTTTGATAGTTTTAACTTAGTAATGGTTATGTTAAAGTTATAAGCATGATTATGTATGGATTTTGGATTAATGATGTAAATAGTTAGATGAACGGAAAGGCATTTCTTGGCCTCAGTTCATGTATATAAGTCATGTATATGTTGTTTGGGTTGGATGCTATGTGTATGGGAAGATTCGAAATTGATAGATATTCGATTTACAGCCGTTATAATGCCCGATTTTACAATACCATGTTTTGTATGCCATTTTCCATGTCAAACCCCTACTGTCCAGAGACCTTATCTGCCATGATAGGATAGGTAATGTTCTAAGCTTCGTTTTGATATAAAGATCACATGAAACGGACTTACGGTTTAGGATTTATGACCAAATTACTAAAAGTAGTTCGAATCCGTAAACGAAAGTTTGTAACTGAAATTGAACCCTCGTAAGCTATGTAACGTCATGGCGAATCTTGGTAAATAAATACTAGGGGTAAGAAGGAAGGTGTGAAAGAAAACCGTATGTCAAAAAGAGCATTTTTCGATTTATTAAAAATGTTCGAGTCAAGGTGAAACGCGAACGAACCCCTAAAAGACGACTCTTTTATAACTTTGGTAAAACACTTAGAAAACGGGCGATAAAACTCGGAGTATAATATTGGTTCGTAACGATCAACCTTAGAACTCATATGACTCAAGTATGTCCCAAGTATAAGTGCAGTGACATGTCGTATTAACGAACGAATGTCGGGTCGGATCAGTGATAATAAGTAATCCACTAAAAGGGGTATAACGAGATAACTTGAGAACGTGTTTCGATTTAAGTATAACTTAACTTTTAATATGTTAAGTGATTAATCCCGAATGCCTTGGCTATTTATAGATCACCAGGCTGAACCGGGACCCGCTACCACTACCCCTTACCGTACTCGACTACCAGACAAGTTTTAATTCCCTTCTTTTAGGCTGTTGTTGTGATTGAATAAATATATATATATGATTGCTGATATACATATGCCATTGCATGCATGCCTACTTTCAAGTTGAATTGATATACTTGTTCCCTAAATGTTATTGTTGGCTTATAAGCTAGATAGTTATATATCAGTTATAAGCCGGTTATTGTAAGACCCTCATAGAAGGGCGTATACCTCTCATTAATCAAATATAGACCGGGAGTCAATATTCCTTGATATATCGAGATTACCTCGGAGGAAAATATTTAAGTAAATATTTTCTATTATTTGGGCGACGAATATTATTTGAATATTCGTTCGAGACTAATTATTTTAACGATCCTTACTTCAAATAATTATTTGAACGTAACTATTCAACGAATAATATTTCCCAATATTCATTCAGAGTCGAATGGATTATCGACTATTATTTCGAATATTCTTCTAAAGATGAGACTATTAAATGAATATTAATTGGATATTCTTTTAGAATATTACTTTATTAAATAAATATTACTTTTGAATATTCATTTAAGATATTAAATACTTGATGAATATTGTTTTAATATTCATCTGAAGCTTGATTTAATTATCGAATATTATCTCGAATATTTCTTAAGGCTTGGATTACTAAATGAATATTACTTGATATTCATTTAGGATATTATTCATTAAATGAATATTACTTTTGAATACTCATTTAAATTCCTAATTAATTATGAATATTACCTTAAATATTCTTTTCAGGTCTTATTAATTAATGAATATTGTTTTGAATATTCATTTAAATATTTATTTATTCAATAAATATTCTCCTGATATTTCTTCAGGGATTATTTTGAGAAATACTCTGATTAAAGATATTCTTTCATATTCCCAAATGTTCTTTAAATATTTTAACTCAATAAATATTCTCTGGATATGTATTCCATACTTAGAATAATCTCGATAAGGTATATCTTCTTCGATTATTACAGAAAATATTTCGAAGTCATATTATTATTAATCTTATATCAAGAAAGGTTCTCAGACATCATTCTTCTTTGAGTCTATCTCCTTAATAATAAGGGAACCTTACTTGGAAAATGTTATTTATCTTGTCGACTTCCCGGTCATAAAGTATTCCCTTCACCCGCAACTCGGGTGCTGTTGACTTATTAAGTCGTTGCTTACCTTATCATCTTTCGAGGGGTAAGATTACTGGAACAAGTTGATATCCGTTACCAAGTAATAGCTTGGGAGTTATTGGTAAATTTTCCTTTCCAACTAGATACGACTACTTTGTGGAGTTTTATCAACAAGTCTTATACTTGGGGAAAGGGGGACGAACGTTACATTCAGAATCATGAATTCTATTTGAACTAGGAGTCGTGTAAGAGGCCGAGTAGCGCCGGTCCATCCCCTTGGCCCAACCGTTGGCCGGGGAGAGCTAGCAAGGCGGTATACAAGTAAAGCCGTCAGTTCTTCCTTCTACCGGTAGTAAATCTAAATTGAGCTGTACGATCTCGACTGATCATCAAGATTGGAACAGCGGGCGCGGTGAATACTCCATCATTGGTTCATCATCCAAATTTATTTATTTCCTGCAACATGATTACTGTTGGCAGAGTTGGAAAAGTGTCATAACTGGAATTGCAACCTTTTCTTGCAAGTTCCTCTTCTTAATAACAATAAGAATATCTCGCTTACTTTGATGTAGCAGATATTTCTTCAAACAAATACTTTCAGTTACCTTGTAACTTCATCGTTCATATTATACTGGCATCATTCCCGTAAATGCATGGCATATGGTTTAAAAGATAGCTTTGAACTGTTTTAAATTTTCGTTCAGTTATATATTTGTTGGTGGGCTTTCGCTCACCCTTGCTTTGTTTATATTATGTCACAATAACAGCTAGGACAGATGGCTCGCGTCAGGCGCACTCGGTGCAAGCAGGTTACCCGACCCACCGGACTACCCGCTGAGATGCTAGCCGCCATTGCTGAGGTAGCATAGTTAGACAGCTTTTGTTTCCTGTTTAACTATATGTATAATTAATGTAATCAACGGCAAAACTTTTAAACCTATGATGTTATCCTTTTGGGATTGTAATAACTTTTATTCGTAACCCTTCAATGTAAGACTTATTTCAATTTCATCTCTGGGACTATAACTGTTGTGTGTGTGAGTGGTAATTATTGTGGGGTCACAGCATGTGATTTATTTATTGTGGACTCAAGTCAAGTATTATGAATGGATGTAAGACCGTAACCACCAGATCCCTGACCCCGGATCTGGGGGTGTTACAAAGATGGTATCAGAGCGAGAGTTATATATCCCAAGAGATGATACGACGTTATATAATAATAAATTCAATAATATAATAAGAACCCTTGCCAGGTTCACCTAAAACCCTTACGGGAACTTTTTAAGTATCATGATAGTAACATAGTTCGTCTTGTGTAGGCGAGCGACTTGTCGACCCAGGAGGCAGCTGCGAGACAGCATGATGAGGACATGTTCCGGACTAGGGACCCATACTATGAGCACTTGCCTGAGGAGGATACTGAGCCTGAGGAGGAGGACGCTGAGGAGGTCCAGGTTGAGGCTGATACTGATGTGATCGAGTCTGAGGAGGAGGACCCTGAGGAGGTCCAGGATGATGCTGACACAGATGTTGTTGAGACTGAGGGGGAGGAGGACCCGGAGGGGATCCAGACAGGACAGGATGCTGAGTTAGTGGTTGAGGATGATGATTATTGGGTCGTGACTGAGATCAGGACTTTGGGAGGTGACACTGACATGACCACGGATCAGGTGGTGCCGGTAGATGAGGGTGTTGAGGGAGATATAGATGAGCCAGTAGTTGGTGCTGTAGGGAGTTCTGGACTTTTTATGCCACTCCTCCCTGTTGAGAGAGCCCCTACCCCACCACCACTACCTGTGAGCCCGTACCCCGACGAGTTTGAGGAGCTTACCCCAGAGCCCCAGCAGACAGAGACTGCCGCTCCAGCTGAGCCATCCACCCCACCTCATGCCCCGATAGGAGGAGTCCCAGTATGTGTTCACAACTTGATTGTGAACGGGCTTTATAGAGAGTTGTCTGTGGCAGATGCCAGGTTGGCAGAGTCTAGGAGTGAGTTAGCAGCAGAGAGAGCCGCCCGGATGAGGGTGCAGGGCAGGAGGACTATCAGTGACAGAGTTGGGTATAGGGCTGTGACCCGCATCGAGCTGAGGGCTCGGGTGAGGGTGCGACAGTTGCCTACTGATGGGCATGGTAGGGTAGACAGAGCAGAGGCTGAGGAGGTTTTCCGCATCGCCATGGGGAGGGTTCGGAGGATGTTTCGTCGTGGCAGCTGATTTCAGATGTAGTGATGCAGTGGTCTAGTTGTCTAGTCATGTACGGACTTAGTAGTGCCGGCTTTTGTAGGGATGGTTTTCTTGTACTTGTTTTCCCTTTTTGCAGACTAGACAGATAGACAGCATATTTCACTTTTGACTTGTTGTTGTTGTTAGGATGGTTTTACTTTAAACTATCGTTGTAACTCGGATGTTGTACCTTTTCGGTACCTGGTATATATTTGTTTCCATTTCAGTCATTACAATTTTGTTGGGAAGTGATCACGAGTTTATTAGCATATGTATTACTTTTCGATTAAGTTGCCATGAGATATAAAACTGTGGGATTTTAAACCCAATCATGTAATGAATTGTGCAAGGAAAAAAAAAAAATCCTTTAAAACAGATCAGTGAACCTAATGTATAACTTTCCAAATTTTCAGTAAAATGCCTCCAAGACGAATGGGCACTAGGGCTAACCCCCGCGAATCTACTGACCAAGAGAGTCACAACCAACACGAGGAAAACCGTGAAAGTAGTGAGGAACAAGATCAGGATTATAATGAGCAAGAAGATTCCCAGTATGGAGCAGAGGATGAACCCCTGTACTCTGAAGAATTTGAAAGGGAAATAGAGGGTGGAGAAACTGAAGTAGAACAGGAAGGGGAGAACCAGGGCGGAAACCCCATGGGCCAGTTTATGGATCTACTTAGGCAGAATTTGAACCAATACCCCCAACCACCACCAAGCAACAACACTTCAGTGGCAAATTCCTTTAGGGCCTTTAAGTCCCTTAAGCCCCCAGAGTTCCACGGATCGGCTGATCCCGTTGAGGCGAGGGCCTGGATCAAAGAAATGGAAAAGTCTTTTGAGATTCTGAGTATCAATGAGGCTCAGAAGACTGTTTTTGCTACTTACCTACTAAAGGGAGAGGCCAATTATTGGTGGGAAGCCAAGAAAAACATGGAGACTGATGCTGTCATAGCCTGGGAAAGGTTCAAACAATTATTCCTGGAGAAGTACTTCCCGAAGTTCATGAAAACCCAGATGGAACTTAAGTTCTTGGAACTGAAACAGAACAATATGTCAGTGGCTGACTATGAGGCTAAATTTACTGAGCTATCGAGATTTGTGCCAGAGTTTGTAGATACAGAAGAGAAGAAAGCTAACAGGTTTCAACAAGGGCTGAAACAGTGGATCCAGAATAGGGTGGCTGTTTTAGAGATTACAGATTATGCCACCTTGGTGCAGAAGGCAACCATTGTGGAGGCTGGTAGTGATCAGATGCAGAGAGAGAGAGAGAAAGGGGGGATAAAGAGAAAGCATGTTAGTATGGGCGGAAGATCCGCTGGAGGAAAACCCCCAACCAAGTTTAATCGAGGAGCGGTTTCCCTACCAGGGAGGAGTGTAGGGTTTAAACCATCTGCGAGTGTAAGTGTGAGCCAGGGCGGCCACCAATGAGGAATGTCCCGTTCCAACCCTTCTCGACCTCCATTGCCATTGTGTGCTACTTGTGGAAAGAGGCACTCCGGGGTGTGCAACCTGAAGCAGATAAACTGTTATAAGTGTGGGCGAGCTGGGCATTATGCCACCTCTTGCACCACGGTCATCCCTAACAGCACAACCTGTTTCCAGTGTGGACAGCGAGGGCACATGAGGAAGGATTGCCCAAAGAACAAACCAGCAGCATCAGGAGCAAGCAAGGTTGCCTCAAATAGGCCACCAACTGCTAGGACTTTCAATATGTCAGTAGAAGATGCCGTGAGGGACACAGATGTGATAGCAGGTACTTTTTCTCTCAATTCAGTCAGTGCAAATGTCTTATTTGATTCAGGAGCAACTAAGTCTTTTATATCTAGAGATTTTGCGCATAAGTTGAAACTTAAAACCCAGCAACTAAGAGATTCCTTACTAGTAGAAATAGCTAATCAGGAAATCGTACCGGTTAATCAAATTCACCCCGATTGTAAGCTAGAAATAGGAGGACGATCCTTCTATGTCGATTTAATTCCTTTTAAGCTAGGGGAATTCGATGTCATTTTGGGTATGGATTGGTTGTCTCGCAATGATGCGCAGATAGATTGTAAAGGGAAAAAGGTTAAGTTAAAAACCCCAGGGAAGAAAGAAATAGTGTTTAAGGGGATGCGACAGACCCAGAAAATTCTGACTATGGCGCAAACCAAGAGATTGTTACGAAAAGGGAACGAGGCTTATTTAGCCTACGTTATAGATACTCAGAAGGAAGTGCCAAGATTGCAAGACATTCTGGTAGTTAATGAGTTCGAGGACGTGTTCCCACAAGATCTTCCCGGACTACCACCTGATAGGGTAATTGAGTTTGCCATCGAATTAGCCCCGGGGACGGCGCCAGTTTCGAAGGCCCCGTACCGATTAGCCCCAGTGGAAATGAAGGAGCTAGCTGAACAATTACAGGAATTGTTGGATAAGGGCATGATAAGGCCCAGCGTGTCGCCTTGGGACGCACCAGTGTTGTTTGTTAAGAAAAAGGATGGAAGTATGAGGTTATGCATCGATTACAGAGAATTGAACAAGCTAACCATAAAGAATAAGTATCCATTGCCTAGGATAGACGATCTGTTTGACCAACTAAGAGGAGCTGAATACTTCTCTAAGATTGATTTGAGAACAGGATATCACCAACTGAAGATCAAACCTGAAGATATCCCGAAGACTGCATTCCGCACCAGATATGGACATTATGAGTTCTTAGTTATGTCATTTGGATTGACCAACGCCCCAGCAGCCTTCATGGACCTAATGAATAGAGTGTTCAAGGAATATTTGGACAAATTCGTGATAGTTTTCATTGATGATATTCTCATCTACTCAAGGACAGAGGCAGAACACGCTGAACATTTAAGGATAACCTTAGAAATACTCAGGAAAGAGCAGTTATATGCCAAGTTCTCCAAGTGTGAGTTTTGGAAAAATGAGGTACAATTCTTAGGGCACGTGATCAATAGAGAAGGAGTGTTGGTTGACCCCTCCAAGATAGAAGCAGTTTCAAACTGGGAACGGCCAACTACTCCAACCGAGGTGAGGAGTTTCATTGGACTTGCCGGATATTACAGGAGATTTGTCCAAGACTTTGCGAAACTCGCAGCTCCATTAACTCGACTTACCCGTAAAACCGAGAAATTTGAATGGACTGAGAAATGCGAGAAGAGTTTCCAAGAGTTAAAGAAGAGGCTGGTGACAGCCCCAGTGCTGGCATTACCTGATGGAAAAGGAGATTTCGTGATTTACAGTGATGCTTCGCATAAAGGACTGGGATGCGTGCTTATGCAGCACGGCAAGGTAATAGCATATGCGTCTAGGCAATTGAAGGATTATGAAGTCAGATATCCCACGCATGATCTAGAACTAGCAGCCATAGTCTTCGCTTTAAAGATTTGGAGACACTACCTGTATGGGGAAAAATGCGAGATTTACACAGACCATAAGAGCCTCAAATACATTTTCACTCAGAAAGAGCTTAACGTGCGCCAGAGGAGGTGGTTAGAGTTAATCAAGGATTACGACTGTGAAATTCGCTATCACCCGGGCAAAGCCAATGTGGTGGCTGACGCCCTTAGTCGGAAAGAGAAGCTCAAGATGATAACTTCAGAGAAAGAGCTAGTGAAGGATTTTGAGAAGTTGGAAATCGAGGTTAAGTTACCTGGAGAGGGCCAAGAAAAGTTGATGGAAATTAGAATCCAACCTCCATTGCTAGAAAAGATTAGGTTGTGCCAGGAACGGATGATGGAGGAAGAAAAGAACTCCACAGAAGAGCTAATGACCGGGGAGGAAATTAAGTGCGAAAGAGACAAGGAAGGGATCATGAGGTACACATACAGGATATGGATCCCAAATGTTCAGGAGCTCAAGGATGAGATTTTGAATGAGGCACACAACTCAAGATACTCAGTGCACCCCGGTAGCACTAAAATGTACAGGGATTTGAAGGAGTATTACTGGTGGCCCAATATGAAAAAGGACGTAGCAGAGTGGGTAAGCAGATGCTTGACCTGCCAACGAGTGAAGGCAGAGCACCAGAAACCCAGCGGACTCCTACATCCCTTAGAGATTCCAGAATGGAAATGGGAACATATAGCCATGGATTTCGTAGTAGGTTTACCCAGGACCAAGGCTAATCATGACACCATATGGGTAGTTGTAGATCGACTGACGAAATCGGCTCACTTTCTCCCGATCAACGAAAGGTACACGGTCGATAGACTAGTGGACATCTACTTAAAAGAGATAGTGGCGCGACATGGAGTCCCAGTCGCAATAGTATCCGATCGAGATCCTAGATTTAACTCCAGGTTTTGGAGAAGTTTTCAAGAATGTGTAGGGACCCGGCTGAACATGAGCACAGCCTACCACCCCCAGACAGATGGGCAAAGTGAAAGGACCATCCAAACGTTAGAGGATATGTTGAGAGTCTGCGCGATAGACTTCAAAGGAAGTTGGGATGATCACTTGCCATTGGTTGAGTTCTCCTATAATAACAGTTATCATTCAAGCATTGGAATGCCACCTTATGAGGCCCTTTATGGAAGAAAATGTCGATCTCCCTTGTATTGGGATGAAGTTGGAGAGCGAAAGATGCTCGGGCCCGAAGTGGTCCAACGAACTAAAGATGCAGTAGATCTAATCAGAGGACGGTTGGTAGCAGCCCAGGATCGACAAAAGAAATATGCCGACTTAGCTCGGAAAGGCAAGGAATACGAGGTAGGGGACCTAGTGTTCTTGAAAGTGTCACCTTGGAAAGGTTTAATGAGATTTGGGAAGAAAGGAAAGCTGAGTCCCAGATGCATTGGACCATTTGAGATCTTGAGATGGATTGGGGAACTAGCTTATGAACTCGCATTGCCCCCGAATCTATAGCAGGTGCACAATGTGTTTCATGTTTCGATGCTGAGGAAGTATAATCCGGATGCAAAGCATATTGTAGAGTATGAGCAAGTGGACATGCAACCAGACCTGACCTATGTGGAGCAACCTGTGGAAATCATAGACCGGAAAGAGCAAGTGCTCCGAAACAAGGTCATTCAGCTAGTCAGAGTTTTGTGGCAGAACCACAATGTAGAAGAATCCACCTGGGAACTTGAAAGCGCAATGCAAGAGAAGTACCCCCACTTGTTTTCAAACTGATTCCGGGACGGAATCCTTTTAAGGAGGGGAGACTGTAAGAACCCAGATTTTGGGTGGAATTAAAACTTTTATGTATTTAATGATGTAAGAATGAATAGTGGATATGGCTACAATGTAATAATTGATATTTGGGAAAGAATGAATGGAATTCGACTTTATTATGTTTATGTCTTGAAGAATGCTAAAGGGTGACAACATAGGTAAGAATAATCTATCTTCTAAGGGAATAAGATATGGCAACTTCAAGCAAGAGAATACTCTCATGTCATCCAGATCGATAACGATTAATCCAGTAGCTCTGTAAAAAGGTTAAGGAACGATCGAAAGAGAATACGGACAATTATACAACCCTAAGAGAACAAGTAAAGGATACAGAATGAATAGTGTTTTGGTAGGAGTATATAATAATATGAGACGACACTATATAGAAGTATTCGGAACGGATTTCCGAGTTCGTATTAGTGATCCAGGGGGAAAATAAGTGTATGTAAAAGCTGTCGGATTCTGAAAAACCGCACTTTTATTTTCTCCGAGAGTTCCCTGGACACTGATAGCCTTAAGTAATTAACGAATGGATTAAAGGAATATAAAATGGAAAGTTAGAATGAAAGATGGAGAATGAAAGTATTAATATTAAAGAGGATTCCCGGTAAACCCTAATTAGAAATCCGTGAAATATTCTCACGAACGATCAATCGAAACGGGTAATAACCGGACACAGAAACAAGCAGAGGAAGCAAGAGTCTTGTGCAAGCTACTAGTATAAATATCTAGTAACTAAACTAGAAGCAAGGAACTAGCACCTTAGAGGAAGAACCAAGTACTTAGCAAGTAACTACCTAGTTAAGCATTAACCACCACAAAACCAACACATGTCTTGCCATTTGAGCATCCAACACCTCACCACTTTATTAAAGTGACTTTTACAAGATATTATGTTGTAAGTGGATGAGAGTAAAGGAGATTAAAACACAAAAAAATCAAAGAAACCAAGCAATCCTCTTCCCCCCCCTTGCAAACAAAGCATTCGGCCCTTTCCATTAATTCCAAATCCAAACTCAACCTTCCCACCATTGTTTGTTCTTGAAATAATTAAGGTGAGTCTTACATTTCATAAAACTTATCTCCTCAAAATCTTAGCTTCAAACTCATCCATTTCCATTTTCAAATAAATCATTCAAGAGGAGCATGAATAGTGTTCTTCTTGAACTAACTTTGTTTTCTTGATTTTTCATGGTTGATATAGCAAGCATAATCACTCCTAAGGACCATACAAGGCTTAGTAAGGCTATATCACTATCTAAGGAAGGTATAAAGCTCTTGAAACCCTAACCCTTGTTTGAGATTTAAGCATGTTTTTGATAGTTTTAACTTAGTAATGGTTATGTTAAAGTTATAAGCATGATTATGTATGGATTTTGGATTAATGATGTAAATAGCTAGATGAACGGAAAGGCATTTCTTGGCCTCAGTTCATGTATATAAGTCATGTATATGTTGTTTGGGTTGGATGCTATGTGTATGGGAAGATTCGAAATTGATAGATATTCGATTTACAGCCGTTATAATGCCCGATTTTACAATACCATGTTTTGTATGCCATTTTCCATGTCAAACCCCTACTGTCCAGAGACCTTATCTGCCATGATAGGATAGGTAATGTTCTAAGCTTCGTTTTGATATAAAGATCACATGAAACGGACTTACGGTTTAGGATTTATGACCAAATTACTAAAAGTAGTTCGAATCCGTAAACGAAAGTTCGTAACTGAAATTGAACCCTCGTAAGCTATGTAACGTCATGGCGAATCTTGGTAAATAAATACTAGGGGTAAGAAGGAAGGTGTGAAAGAAAACCGTATGTCAAAAAGAGCATTTTTCGATTTATTAAAAATGTTCGAGTCAAGGTTAAACGCGAACGAACCCCTAAAAGACGACTCTTTTATAACTTTGGTAAAACACTTAGAAAACGGGCGATAAAACTCGGAGTATAATATTGGTTCGTAACGATCAACCTTAGAACTCATATGACTCAAGTATGTCCCAAGTATAAGTGCAGTGACATGTCGTATTAACGAACGAATGTCGGGTCGGATCAGTGATAATAAGTAATCCACTAAAAGGGGTATAACGAGATAACTTGAGAACGTGTTTCGATTTAAGTATAACTTAACTTTTAATATGTTAAGTGATTAATCCCGAATGCCTTGGCTATTTATAGATCACCAGGCTGAACCGGGACCCGCTACCACTACCCCTTACCGTACTCGACTACCAGACAAGTTTTAATTCCCTTCTTTTAGGCTGTTGTTGTGATTGAATAAATATATATATATGATTGCTGATATACATATGCCATTGCATGCATGCCTACTTTCAAGTTGAATTGATATACTTGTTCCCTAAATGTTATTGTTGGCTTATAAGCTAGATAGTTATATATCAGTTATAAGCCGGTTATTGTAAGACCCTCATAGAAGGGCGTATACCTCTCATTAATCAAATATAGACCGGGAGTCAATATTCCTTGATATATCGAGATTACCTCGGAGGAAAATATTTAAGTAAATATTTTCTATTATTTGGGCGACGAATATTATTTGAATATTCGTTCGAGACTAATTATTTTAACGATCCTTACTTCAAATAATTATTTGAACGTAACTATTCAACGAATAATATTTCCCAATATTCATTCAGAGTCGAATGGATTATCGACTATTATTTCGAATATTCTTCTAAAGATGAGACTATTAAATGAATATTAATTGGATATTCTTTTAGAATATTACTTTATTAAATAAATATTACTTTTGAATATTCATTTAAGATATTAAATACTTGATGAATATTGTTTTAATATTCATCTGAAGCTTGATTTAATTATCGAATATTATCTCGAATATTTCTTAAGGCTTGGATTACTAAATGAATATTACTTGATATTCATTTAGGATATTATTCATTAAATGAATATTACTTTTGAATACTCATTTAAATTCCTAATTAATTATGAATATTACCTTAAATATTCTTTTCAGGTCTTATTAATTAATGAATATTGTTTTGAATATTCATTTAAATATTTATTTATTCAATAAATATTCTCCTGATATTTCTTCAGGGATTATTTTGAGAAATACTCTGATTAAAGATATTCTTTCATATTCCCAAATGTTCTTTAAATATTTTAACTCAATAAATATTCTCTGGATATGTATTCCATACTTAGAATAATCTCGATAAGGTATATCTTCTTCGATTATTACAGAAAATATTTCGAAGTCATATTATTATTAATCTTATATCAAGAAAGGTTCTCAGACATCATTCTTCTTTGAGTCTATCTCCTTAATAATAAGGGAACCTTACTTGGAAAATGTTATTTATCTTGTCGACTTCCCGGTCATAAAGTATTCCCTTCACCCGCAACTCGGGTGCTGTTGACTTATTAAGTCGTTGCTTACCTTCTCATCTTTCGAGGGGTAAGATTACTGGAACAAGTTGATATCCGTTACCAAGTAATAGCTTGGGAGTTATTGGTAAATTTTCCTTTCCAACTAGATACGACTACTTTGTGGAGTCTTATCAACAAGTCTTATACTTGGGGAAAGGGGGACGAACGTTACATTCAGAATCATGAATTCTATTTGAACTAGGAGTCGTGTAAGAGGCCGAGTAGCGCCGGTCCATCCCCTTGGCCCAACCGTTGGCCGGGGAGAGCTAGCAAGGCGGTATACAAGTAAAGCCGTCAGTTCTTCCTTCTACCGGTAGTAAATCTAAATTGAGCTGTACGATCTCGACTGATCATCAAGATTGGAACAGCGGGCGCGGTGAATACTACATCATTGGTTCATCATCCAAATTTATTTATTTCCTGCAACATGATTACTGTTGGCAGAGTTGGAAAAGTGTCATAACTGGAATTGCAACCTTTTCTTGCAAGTTCCTCTTCTTAATAACAATAAGAATATCTCGCTTACTTTGATGTAGCAGATATTTCTTCAAACAAATACTTTCAGTTACCTTGTAACTTCATCGTTCATATTATACTGGCATCATTCCCGTAAATGCATGGCATATGGTTTAAAAGATAGCTTTGAACTGTTTTAAATTTTCGTTCAGTTATATATTTGTTGGTGGGCTTTCGCTCACCCTTGCTTTGTTTATATTATGTCACAACAACAGCTAGGACAGATGGCTCGCGTCAGGCGCACTCGGCGCAAGCAGGTTACCCGACCCACCGGACTACCCGCTGAGATGCTAGCCGCCATTGCTGAGGTAGCATAGTTAGACAGCTTTTGTTTCCTGTTTAACTATATGTATAATTAATGTAATCAACGGCAAAACTTTTAAACCTATGATGTTATCCTTTTGGGATTGTAATAACTTTTATTCGTAACCCTTCAATGTAAGACTTATTTCAATTTCATCTCTGGGACTATAACTGTTGTGTGTGTGAGTGGTAATTATTGTGGGGTCACAGCATGTGATTTATTTATTGTGGACTCAAGTCAAGTATTATGAATGGATGTAAGACCGTAACCACCAGATCCCTGACCCCGGATCTGGGGGTGTTACAGAGATGGTATCAGAGCGAGAGTTATATATCCCAAGAGATGATACGACGTTATATAATAATAAATTCAATAATATAATAAGAACCCTTGCCAGGTTCACCTAAAACCCTTACGGGAACTTTTTAAGTATCATGATAGTAACATAGTTCGTCTTGTGTAGGCGAGCGACTTGTCGACCCAGGAGGCAGCTGCGAGACAGCATGATGAGGACATGTTCCGGACTAGGGACCCATACTATGAGCACTTGCCTGAGGAGGATACTGAGCCTGAGGAGGAGGACGCTGAGGAGGTCCAGGTTGAGGCTGATACTAATGTGATCGAGTCTGAGGAGGAGGACCCTGAGGAGGTCCAGGATGATGCTGACACAGATGTTGTTGAGACTGAGGGGGAGGAGGACCCGGAGGGGATCCAGACAGGACAGGATGCTGAGTTAGTGGTTGAGGATGATGATTATTGGGTCGTGACTGAGATCAGGACTTTGGGAGGTGACACTGACATGACCACGGATCAGGTGGTGCCGGTAGATGAGGGTGTTGAGGGAGATATAGATGAGCCAGTAGTTGGTGCTGTAGGGAGTTCTGGACTTTTTGTGCCACTCCTCCCTGTTGAGAGAGCCCCTACCCCACCACCACTACCTGTGAGCCCGTACCCCGATGAGTTTGAGGAGCTTACCCCAGAGCCCCAGCAGACAGAGACTGCCGCTCCAGCTGAGCCATCCACCCCACCTCATGCCCCGATAGGAGGAGTCCCAGTATGTGTTCACAACTTGATTGTGAACGGGCTTTATAGAGAGTTGTCTGTGGCAGATGCCAGGTTGGCAGAGTCTAGGAGTGAGTTAGCAGCAGAGAGAGCCGCCCGGATGAGGGTGCAGGGCAGGAGGACTATCAGTGACAGAGTTGGGTATAGGGCTGTGACCCGCATCGAGCTGAGGGCTCGGGTGAGGGTGCGACAGTTGCCTACTGATGGGCATGGTAGGGTAGACAGAGCAGAGGCTGAGGAGGTTTTCCGCATCGCCATGGGGAGGGTTCGGAGGATGTTTCGTCGTGGCGGCTGATTTCAGATGTAGTGATGCAGTGGTCTAGTTGTCTAGTCATGTACGGACTTAGTAGTGCCGGCTTTTGTAGGGATGGTTTTCTTGTACTTGTTTTCCCTTTTTGCAGACTAGACAGATAGACAGCATATTTCACTTTTGACTTGTTGTTGTTGTTAGGATGGTTGTACTTTAAACTATCGTTGTAACTCGGATGTTGTACCTTTTCGGTACCTGGTATATATTTGTTTCCATTTCAGTCATTACAATTTTGTTGGGAAGTGATCACGAGTTTATTAGCATATGTATTACTTTTCGATTAAGTTGCCATGAGATATAAAACTGTGGGATTTTAAACCCAATCATGTAAAGAATTGTGCAAGGAAAAAAAAAAAATCCTTTAAAACAGATCAGTGAACCTAATGTATAACTTTCCAAATTTTCAGTAAAATGCCTCCAAGACGAATGGGCACTAGGGCTAACCCCCGCGAATCTACTGACCAAGAGAGTCACAACCAACACGAGGAAAACCGTGAAAGTAGTGAGGAACAAGATCAGGATTATAATGAGCAAGAAGATTCCCAGTATGGAGCAGAGGATGAACCCCTGTACTCTGAAGAATTTGAAAGGGAAATAGAGGGTGGAGAAACTGAAGTAAAACAGGAAGGGGAGAACCAGGGCGGAAACCCCATGGGCCAGTTTATGGATCTACTTAGGCAGAATTTGAACCAATACCCCCAACCACCACCAAGCAACAACACTTCAGTGGCAAATTCCTTTAGGGCCTTTAAGTCCCTTAAGCCCCCAGAGTTCCACGGATCGGCTGATCCCGTTGAGGCGAGGGCCTGGATCAAAGAAATGGAAAAGTCTTTTGAGATTCTGAGTATCAATGAGGCTCAGAAGACTGTTTTTGCTACTTACCTACTAAAGGGAGAGGCCAATTATTGGTGGGAAGCCAAGAAAAACATGGAGACTGATGCTGTCATAGCCTGGGAAAGGTTCAAACAATTATTCCTGGAGAAGTACTTCCCGAAGTTCATGAAAACCCAGATGGAACTTAAGTTCTTGGAACTGAAACAGAACAATATGTCAGTGGCTGACTATGAGGCTAAATTTACTGAGCTATCGAGATTTGTGCCAGAGTTTGTAGATACAGAAGAGAAGAAAGCTAACAGGTTTCAACAAGGGCTGAAACAGTGGATCCAGAATAGGGTGGCTGTTTTAGAGATTACAGATTATGCCACCTTGGTGCAGAAGGCAACCATTGTGGAGGCTGGTAGTGATCAGATGCAGAGAGAGAGAGAGAAAGGGGGGATAAAGAGAAAGCATGTTAGTATGGGCGGAAGATCCGCTGGAGGAAAACCCCCAACCAAGTTTAATCGAGGAGCGGTTTCCCTACCAGGGAGGAGTGTAGGGTTTAAACCATCTGCGAGTGTAAGTGTGAGCCAGGGCGGCCACCAATGAGGAATGTCCCGTTCCAACCCTTCTCGACCTCCATTGCCATTGTGTGCTACTTGTGGAAAGAGGCACTCCGGGGTGTGCAACCTGAAGCAGATAAACTGTTATAAGTGTGGGCGAGCTGGGCATTATGCCACCTCTTGCACCACGGTCATCCCTAACAGCACAACCTGTTTCCAGTGTGGACAGCGAGGGCACATGAGGAAGGATTGCCCAAAGAACAAACCAGCAGCATCAGGAGCAAGCAAGGTTGCCTCAAATAGGCCACCAACTGCTAGGACTTTCAATATGTCAGTAGAAGATGCCGTGAGGGACACAGATGTGATAGCAGGTACTTTTTCTCTCAATTCAGTCAGTGCAAATGTCTTATTTGATTCAGGAGCAACTAAGTCTTTTATATCTAGAGATTTTGCGCATAAGTTGAAACTTAAAACCCAGCAACTAAGAGATTCCTTACTAGTAGAAATAGCTAATCAGGAAATCGTACCGGTTAATCAAATTCACCCCGATTGTAAGCTAGAAATAGGAGGACGATCCTTCTATGTCGATTTAATTCCTTTTAAGCTAGGGGAATTCGATGTCATTTTGGGTATGGATTGGTTGTCTCGCAATGATGCGCAGATAGATTGTAAAGGGAAAAAGGTTAAGTTAAAAACCCCAGGGAAGAAAGAAATAGTGTTTAAGGGGATGCGACAGACCCAGAAAATTCTGACTATGGCGCAAACCAAGAGATTGTTACGAAAAGGGAACGAGGCTTATTTAGCCTACGTTATAGATACTCAGAAGGAAGTGCCAAGATTGCAAGACATTCTGGTAGTTAATGAGTTCGAGGACGTGTTCCCACAAGATCTTCCCGGACTACCACCTGATAGGGTAATTGAGTTTGCCATCGAATTAGCCCCGGGGACGGCGCCAGTTTCGAAGGCCCCGTACCGATTAGCCCCAGTGGAAATGAAGGAGCTAGCTGAACAATTACAGGAATTGTTGGATAAGGGCATGATAAGGCCCAGCGTGTCGCCTTGGGACGCACCAGTGTTGTTTGTTAAGAAAAAGGATGGAAGTATGAGGTTATGCATCGATTACAGAGAATTGAACAAGCTAACCATAAAGAATAAGTATCCATTGCCTAGGATAGACGATCTGTTTGACCAACTAAGAGGAGCTGAATACTTCTCTAAGATTGATTTGAGAACAGGATATCACCAACTGAAGATCAAACCTGAAGATATCCCGAAGACTGCATTCCGCACCAGATATGGACATTATGAGTTCTTAGTTATGTCATTTGGATTGACCAACGCCCCAGCAGCCTTCATGGACCTAATGAATAGAGTGTTCAAGGAATATTTGGACAAATTCGTGATAGTTTTCATTGATGATATTCTCATCTACTCAAGGACAGAGGCAGAACACGCTGAACATTTAAGGATAACCTTAGAAATACTCAGGAAAGAGCAGTTATATGCCAAGTTCTCCAAGTGTGAGTTTTGGAAAAATGAGGTACAATTCTTAGGGCACGTGATCAATAGAGAAGGAGTGTTGGTTGACCCCTCCAAGATAGAAGCAGTTTCAAACTGGGAACGGCCAACTACTCCAACCGAGGTGAGGAGTTTCATTGGACTTGCCGGATATTACAGGAGATTTGTCCAAGACTTTGCGAAACTCGCAGCTCCATTAACTCGACTTACCCGTAAAACCGAGAAATTTGAATGGACTGAGAAATGCGAGAAGAGTTTCCAAGAGTTAAAGAAGAGGCTGGTGACAGCCCCAGTGCTGGCATTACCTGATGGAAAAGGAGATTTCGTGATTTACAGTGATGCTTCGCATAAAGGACTGGGATGCGTGCTTATGCAGCACGGCAAGGTAATAGCATATGCGTCTAGGCAATTGAAGGATTATGAAGTCAGATATCCCACGCATGATCTAGAACTAGCAGCCATAGTCTTCGCTTTAAAGATTTGGAGACACTACCTGTATGGGGAAAAATGCGAGATTTACACAGACCATAAGAGCCTCAAATACATTTTCACTCAGAAAGAGCTTAACGTGCGCCAGAGGAGGTGGTTAGAGTTAATCAAGGATTACGACTGTGAAATTCGCTATCACCCGGGCAAAGCCAATGTGGTGGCTGACGCCCTTAGTCGGAAAGAGAAGCTCAAGATGATAACTTCAGAGAAAGAGCTAGTGAAGGATTTTGAGAAGTTGGAAATCGAGGTTAAGTTACCTGGAGAGGGCCAAGAAAAGTTGATGGAAATTAGAATCCAACCTCCATTGCTAGAAAAGATTAGGTTGTGCCAGGAACGGATGATGGAGGAAGAAAAGAACTCCACAGAAGAGCTAATGACCGGGGAGGAAATTAAGTGCGAAAGAGACAAGGAAGGGATCATGAGGTACACATACAGGATATGGATCCCAAATGTTCAGGAGCTCAAGGATGAGATTTTGAATGAGGCACACAACTCAAGATACTCAGTGCACCCCG
Source organism: Saposhnikovia divaricata (assembly GCA_036435485.1). Lineage (NCBI taxonomy): Eukaryota > Viridiplantae > Streptophyta > Magnoliopsida > Apiales > Apiaceae > Saposhnikovia > Saposhnikovia divaricata. The sequence continues at coordinate 78,183,811 of CM071600.1, read as the reverse complement.
GTAGCACTAAAATGTACAGGGATTTGAAGGAGTATTACTGGTGGCCCAATATGAAAAAGGACGTAGCAGAGTGGGTAAGCAGATGCTTGACCTGCCAACGAGTGAAGGCAGAGCACCAGAAACCCAGCGGACTCCTACATCCCTTAGAGATTCCAGAATGGAAATGGGAACATATAGCCATGGATTTCGTAGTAGGTTTACCCAGGACCAAGGCTAATCATGACACCATATGGGTAGTTGTAGATCGACTGACGAAATCGGCTCACTTTCTCCCGATCAACGAAAGGTACACGGTCGATAGACTAGTGGACATCTACTTAAAAGAGATAGTGGCGCGACATGGAGTCCCAGTCGCAATAGTATCCGATCGAGATCCTAGATTTAACTCCAGGTTTTGGAGAAGTTTTCAAGAATGTGTAGGGACCCGGCTGAACATGAGCACAGCCTACCACCCCCAGACAGATGGGCAAAGTGAAAGGACCATCCAAACGTTAGAGGATATGTTGAGAGTCTGCGCGATAGACTTCAAAGGAAGTTGGGATGATCACTTGCCATTGGTTGAGTTCTCCTATAATAACAGTTATCATTCAAGCATTGGAATGCCACCTTATGAGGCCCTTTATGGAAGAAAATGTCGATCTCCCTTGTATTGGGATGAAGTTGGAGAGCGAAAGATGCTCGGGCCCGAAGTGGTCCAACGAACTAAAGATGCAGTAGATCTAATCAGAGGACGGTTGGTAGCAGCCCAGGATCGACAAAAGAAATATGCCGACTTAGCTCGGAAAGGCAAGGAATACGAGGTAGGGGACCTAGTGTTCTTGAAAGTGTCACCTTGGAAAGGTTTAATGAGATTTGGGAAGAAAGGAAAGCTGAGTCCCAGATACATTGGACCATTTGAGATCTTGAGACGGATTGGGGAACTAGCTTATGAACTCGCATTGCCCCCGAATCTACAGCAGGTGCACAATGTGTTTCATGTTTCGATGCTGAGGAAGTATAATCCGGATGCAAAGCATATTGTAGAGTATGAGCAAGTGGACATGCAACCAGACCTGACCTATGTGGAGCAACCTGTGGAAATCATAGACCGGAAAGAGCAAGTGCTCCGAAACAAGGTCATTCAGCTAGTCAGAGTTTTGTGGCAGAACCACAATGTAGAAGAATCCACCTGGGAACTTGAAAGCGCAATGCAAGAGAAGTACCCCCACTTGTTTTCAAACTGATTCCGGGACGGAATCCTTTTAAGGAGGGGAGACTGTAAGAACCCAGATTTTGGGTGGAATTAAAACTTTTATGTATTTAATGATGTAAGAATGAATAGTGGATATGGCTACAATGTAATAATTGATATTTGGGAAAGAATGAATGGAATTCGACTTTATTATGTTTATGTCTTGAAGAATGCTAAAGGGTGACAACATAGGTAAGAATAATCTATCTTCTAAGGGAATAAGATATGGCAACTTCAAGCAAGAGAATACTCTCATGTCATCCAGATCGATAACGATTAATCCAGTAGCTCCGTAAAAAGGTTAAGGAACGATCGAAAGAGAATACGGACAATTATACAACCCTAAGAGAACAAGTAAAGGATACAGAATGAATAGTGTTTTGGTAGGAGTATATAATAATATGAGACGACACTATATAGAAGTATTCGGAACGGATTTCCGAGTTCGTATTAGTGATCCAGGGGGAAAATAAGTGTATGTAAAAGCTGTCGGATTCTGAAAAACCGCACTTTTATTTTCTCCGAGAGTTCCCTGGACACTGATAGCCTTAAGTAATTAAAGAATGGATTAAAGGAATATAAAATGGAAAGTTAGAATGAAAGATGGAGAATGAAAGTATTAATATTAAAGAGGATTCCCGGTAAACCCTAATTAGAAATCCGTGAAATATTCTCACGAACGATCAATCGAAACGGGTAATAACCGGACACAGAAACAAGCAGAGGAAGCAAGAGTCTTGTGCAAGCTACTAGTATAAATATCTAGTAACTAAACTAGAAGCAAGGAACTAGCACCTTAGAGGAAGAACCAAGTACTTAGCAAGTAACTACCTAGTTAAGCATTAACCACCACAAAACCAACACATGTCTTGCCATTTGAGCATCCAACACCTCACCACTTTATTAAAGTGACTTTTACAAGATATTATGTTGTAAGTGGATGAGAGTAAAGGATATTAAAACACAAAAAAATCAAAGAAACCAAGCAATCCTCTTCCCCCCCTTGCAAACAAAGCATTCGGCCCTTTCCATTAATTCCAAATCCAAACTCAACCTTCCCACCATTGTTTGTTCTTGAAATAATTAAGGTGAGTCTTACATTTCATAAAACTTATCTCCTCAAAATCTTAGCTTCAAACTCATCCATTTCCATTTTCAAATAAATCATTCAAGAGGAGCATGAATAGTGTTCTTCTTGAACTAACTTTGTTTTCTTGATTTTTCATGGTTGATATAGCAAGCATAATCACTCCTAAGGACCATACAAGGCTTAGTAAGGCTATATCACTATCTAAGGAAGGTATAAAGCTCTTGAAACCCTAACCCTTGTTTGAGATTTAAGCATGTTTTTGATAGTTTTAACTTAGTAATGGTTATGTTAAAGTTATAAGCATGATTATGTATGGATTTTGGATTAATGATGTAAATAGCTAGATGAACGGAAAGGCATTGCTTGGCCTCAGTTCATGTATATAAGTCATGTATATGTTGTTTGGGTTGGATGCTATGTGTATGGGAAGATTCGAAATTGATAGATATTCGATTTACAGCCGTTATAATGCCCGATTTTACAATACCATGTTTTGTATGCCATTTTCCATGTCAAATCCCTACTGTCCAGAGACCTTATCTGCCATGATAGGATAGGTAATGTTCTAAGCTTCGTTTTGATATAAAGATCACATGAAACGGACTTACGGTTTAGGATTTATGACCAAATTACTAAAAGTAGTTCGAATCCGTAAACGAAAGTTCGTAACTGAAATTGAACCCTCGTAAGCTATGTAACGTCATGGCGAATCTTGGTAAATAAATACTAGGGGTAAGAAGGAAGGTGTGAAAGAAAACCGTATGTCAAAAAGAGCATTTTTCGATTTATTAAAAATGTTCGAGTCAAGGTTAAACGCGAACGAACCCCTAAAAGACGACTCTTTTATAACTTTGGTAAAACACTTAGAAAACGGGCGATAAAACTCGGAGTATAATATTGGTTCGTAACGATCAACCTTAGAACTCATATGACTCAAGTATGTCCCAAGTATAAGTGCAGTGACATGTCGTATTAACGAACGAATGTCGGGTCGGATCAGTGATAATAAGTAATCCACTAAAAGGGGTATAACGAGATAACTCGAGAACGTGTTTCGATTTAAGTATAACTTAACTTTTAATATGTTAAGTGATTAATCCCGAATGCCTTGGCTATTTATAGATCACCAGGCTGAACCGGGACCCGCTACCACTACCCCTTACCGTACTCTACTACCAGGCAAGTTTTAATTCCCTTCTTTTAGGCTGTTGTTGTGATTGAATAAATATATATATATATATATATGATTGCTGATATACATATGCCATTGCATGCATGCCTACTTTCAAGTTGAATTGATATACTTGTTCCCTAAATGTTATTGTTGGCTTATAAGCTAGATAGTTATATATCAGTTATAAGCCGGTTATTGTAAGACCCTCATAGAAGGGCGTATACCTCTCATTAATCAAATATAGACCGGGAGTCAATATTCCTTGATATATCGAGATTACCTCGGAGGAAAATATTTAAGTAAATATTTTCTATTATTTGGGCGACGAATATTATTTGAATATTCGTTCGAGACTAATTATTTTAACGATCCTTACTTCAAATAATTATTTGAACGTAACTATTCAACGAATAATATTTCCCAATATTCATTCAGAGTCGAATGGATTATCGACTATTATTTCGAATATTCTTCTAAAGATGAGACTATTAAATGAATATTAATTAAATATTCTTTTAGAATATTACTTTATTAAATAAATATTACTTTTGAATATTCATTTAAGATATTAAATACTTGATGAATATTGTTTTAATATTCATCTGAAGCTTGATTTAATTATCGAATATTATCTCGAATATTTCTTAAGGCTTGGATTACTAAATGAATATTACTTGATATTCATTTAGGATATTATTCATTAAATGAATATTACTTTTGAATACTCATTTAAATTCCTAATTAATTATGAATATTACCTTAAATATTCTTTTCAGGTCTTATTAATTAATGAATATTGTTTTGAATATTCATTTAAATATTTATTTATTCAATAAATATTCTCCTGATATTTCTTCAGGGATTATTTTGAGAAATACTCTGATTAAAGATATTCTTTCATATTCCCAAATGTTCTTTAAATATTTTAACTCAATAAATATTCTCTGGATATTTATTCCATACTTAGAATAATCTCGATAAGGTATATCTTCTTCGATTATTACAGAAAATATTTCGAAGTCATATTATTATTAATCTTATATCAAGAAAGGTTCTCAGACATCATTCTTCTTTGAGTCTATCTCCTTAATAATAAGGGAACCTTACTTGGAAAATGTTATTTATCTTGTCGACTTCCCGGTCATAAAGTATTCCCTTCACCCGCAACTCGGGTGCTGTTGACTTATTAAGTCGTTGCTTACCTTCTCATCTTTCGAGGGGTAAGATTACTGGAACAAGTTGATATCCGTTACCAAGTAATAGCTTGGGAGTTATTGGTAAATTTTCCTTTCCAACTAGATACGACTACTTTGTGGAGTCTTATCAACAAGTCTTATACTTGGGGAAAGGGGGACGAACGTTACATTCAGAATCATGAATTCTATTTGAACTAGGAGTCGTGTAAGAGGCCGAGTAGCGCCGGTCCATCCCCTTGGCCCAACCGTTGGCCGGGGAGAGCTAGCAAGGCGGTATACAAGTAAAGCCGTCAGTTCTTCCTTCTACCGGTAGTAAATCTAAATTGAGCTGTACGATCTCGACTGATCATCAAGATTGGAACAGCGGGCGCGGTGAATACTCCATCATTGGTTCATCATCCAAATTTATTTATTTCCTGCAACATGATTACTGTTGGCAGAGTTGGAAAAGTGTCATAACTGGAATTGCAACCTTTTCTTGCAAGTTCCTCTTCTTAATAACAATAAGAATATCTCGCTTACTTTGATGTAGCAGATATTTCTTCAAACAAATACTTTCAGTTACCTTGTAACTTCATCGTTCATATTATACTGGCATCATTCCCGTAAATGCATGGCATATGGTTTAAAAGATAGCTTTGAAATGTTTTAAATTTTCGTTCAGTTATATATTTGTTGGTGGGCTTTCGCTCACCCTTGCTTTGTTTATATTATGTCACAACAACAGCTAGGACAGATGGCTCGCGTCAGGCGCACTCGGCGCAAGCAGGTTACCCGACCCACCGGACTACCCGCTGAGATGCTAGCCGCCATTGCTGAGGTAGCATAGTTAGACAGCTTTTGTTTCCTGTTTAACTATATGTATAATTAATGTAATCAACGGCAAAACTTTTAAACCTATGATGTTATCCTTTTGGGATTGTAATAACTTTTATTCGTAACCCTTCAATGTAAGACTTATTTCAATTTCATCTCTGGGACTATAACTGTTGTGTGTGTGAGTGGTAATTATTGTGGGGTCACAGCATGTGATTTATTTATTGTGGACTCAAGTCAAGTATTATGAATGGATGTAAGACCGTAACCACCAGATCCCTGACCCCGGATCTGGGGGTGTTACAGAGATGGTATCAGAGCGAGAGTTATATATCCCAAGAGATGATACGACGTTATATAATAATAAATTCAATAATATAATAAGAACCCTTGCCAGGTTCACCTAAAACCCTTACGGGAACTTTTTAAGTATCATGATAGTAACATAGTTCGTCTTGTGTAGGCGAGCGACTTGTCGACCCAGGAGGCAGCTGCGAGACAGCATGATGAGGAAAAGCTTTGGTCATACATTTTGAAAGTGAGTCATCAAATTCTAGTGTTGACTCAAACATTGATGAATCATCTGACTCTGAGGATGATGAAGAAGAAATGATGCAAATGGCTGCTTTGATGGTGAAGACCTTCAAGAAGATGGGTTTCAAGAACTTCAAGAAGGGAAAAAGAATCTCTAAGAAAGATTCAAATTCTGACAGAAAGAGTTTCAGAAAGTCTGAGAGAAAGGATACCAAATCTTGGAAGAAAGACAAGTCTGAGATTCAATGCTACAAGTGTAAGGAGATGGGTCACTATGCTCCTGAGTGTAAGAAGGGTAAAACTGAAAAAGCACTCTTCACAAAAGGCAGAGACTGGGTAGACACTTCAGACTCAGATGAGGATATTAACTATGCTCTCATGGCTACTAATGAGAATGAATCTGAAGATTCTGAAAACAAGATACCCCTAACTACCTATGCTTATAATACTGATAATATATCTGAATTGAGAATTTATCTTAAGTCCTTACATATCAGTTATAGGGATCAGACTTTAGAGAATGAGAGAATCAAATCTGAAAGTTCTGAACTTAAAGAAAGAAATAAATTTGTTGAAGAGAAACTTGTCAACATGCAACAAGTTCAGAAAGAAAGAGATGATGTTGTTTATCTAGAACAAGAGTTGCTTTGGAGATATAGGCAACTAGAATCTGAATTAGAGAAAGCAAATCACATAATTAAGACTTGGACTGATTCTAGAAAAGACACTCATGAGGTTTTTCAGTCAGACACAGTTGGTTTAGGTTACTGTGAGGAAGATGAACTTAGGTTTCAAAACAAAGTCAAAATTAGAACACATCTTCCATCAAAAAAATTTGTTACTGGCACAAGTGAACCTAAGTCTGAAGTTGAAAAAAAATATGTTAAGGGAGAATCAGTAAAAACTTGTGTTAAAGAGATTAATATTGGTTCAATGACAGATAAACAACTCAAACATAAGCTTAAGGAGTTAAAATCTGTTAAGAAACAGAAAGTGTCCAGGAAGAATTGAAATGGTAAAGTAGGCATTACTAAAGGTTATAATCAAATGCTTGCTACTTATGCTCCAAGGAAGACATGTCATAACTATGGTAGTACTAATCATCTTGCTAGTTTTGCAGGAAAAATAAAGACATTAATTCTTTACCCTCCAAGTCTGGAGTAAAGAATAATTATGTTAAAACTAAACCACAAACTTTATGCAAACATTGCGGAAGTACTTGGCATTCTAATTATACTTGCAGGGATTATCAAGCTATTTATCATAATTATTATGAACTGAAGCCCAATTTGAAATGGGTTAAGGTTAATTCTGCAAGTGTAACCTCTGAAAATGTTAGCTTAAACTCTGATAACAAGAATTCCGCTGCTAAAGCTAACAAATTGAAGAAATCCAAAGGATCCAAGCAAGTCTGTATCCTTAAATCTGACCTTCAGTAAATGTTTATGATTGCAGGGCATCGGGGAGAGTACCCTAGTCATGGACAGTGGATGTTCAGGACACATGACTGGAAATAAAGCCCTGCTATCAGAGTATGAGGAGAAGGTTGGCCCAAAAGTTTCATATGGAGATGGAAACGTATGACGTACTCTGGGATATGGCAATATCAATCTTGGAAATGTCACCATCACAAATGTAGCTCTGGTTCCAGGACTCAAGCATGATCTGCTATCTGTGAGTCAAATCTGTGACAGAGGTTATCATGTAGATTTTCAACCTGAATACTGTGAAGTTATCAGTAAATCTACAGGGAAAGTTGTTCTAGTTGGACACAGGCGCAATAATATCTATGAAGCAAAGTTGTTGACAAACTCTGATGGAAAAGCTGTGTGCCTGTCAACAAGAATGTCGAGTGAAGAGAGTTGGAAGTGGCATAAGAAACTCTCTCATTTGAATCTGAACAACATCAATGAGTTGATAAGAAAGGATCTTGTAAGGGGACTCCCAAAGTATTTATTAAATGTTGATGGCCTGTGTGATTCCTATCAAAAGGCCAAACAAAGGAAGTCATCTTTCAAAAGCAAGTCTGAATCTTCAATTGTTGATCCTTATCATCTTCTACATGTTGATCTGTTTGGACCAGTGAATGTCTTGTCTATTGGAAGAAAGAAATATACTTTAGTCATTGTTGATGAACACACCAGATACACTTGGGTGTATTTTCTAGCAAAGAAGAATGAAACTGCATTAACTCTGATGGAGCATGTAAAGCTGATGGACAAAGGATCAAAACACAAAGTTAAAATAATCAGGAGTGATAATGGAACTGAATTTAGGAATGCAACAATGGAAGAATTCTGCAAGAATAGAGGAGTGAAGCAAGAGTTTTCTGCACCTGGTACACCATAGCAAAATGGTGTAGTTGAGAGGAAAAACAGAACCTTGATAGAAGCTTCCAGAACTATGCTTGATGAAGCAAAATTGCCAACCTATTTCTGGGCAGAAGCAGTTCAAACTGCTTGTTTTACTTAAAATGCAACTCTGATCAACAAGCATGGGAAAACACCATATGAGATGGTGAAGGAAAAGAAGCCTAACCTGAAATATTTTCATATTTTTGGGTGCAAATGCTTTGTGTTAAAAACTCATTCTGAACAGTTGACCAAAGTTAAAAGCTGATGAAGGAATTTTTGTTCGCTATCCGCTATCAACTAAGGAATTCAGAGTTTATAATCTGAGAACCAAGGTAATCATGGAGTCAATTCATGTGTCATTTGATGACAAGAAAATAACTGGACTTGAAGATGTAGATGAACATGATCAACTGTGCTTTAAAAATGAAGATTTAATCTCTGATGAAGTAAACTCTGATGAAGCTGAGTCGACAAATTCTGTTGAAGCATACTCTGAACCTCTACTGGTAAACACTGAAGAAACTTCTCATCCAGAACAAAGGGGAGAACCAGTTGAGGGGGAGCATGAAGGATCACTTCAAAATGATGACTCAAATACTGAAAGCGAGTCAACTGAAAAATCTGGATAAATCTCTGATGACTCAAACTCTGAAACTGCAAAATCTGACAGTTCAAACTCTGAGCAGTCAAATTCAGGGGGAGCCTCAGAGACTAAAGAAAGGCAACAAGAAAATCAGGAGAACAAGGATCAAGGGGGAGGATAAAATACTGATAGAAGTCATTTACCTTCAGCTAGGAAATGGATAAAATCTCATACACCTGATCTAATTATTGGAGATCCAGATGCGAAATTGAGCACAAGGAGTGCTACAACAAATGAATGTCTGTTTCATTCATTTTTGTCTAAATCCGAACCAAAGAAGGTAGAAGAAGCTCTTCAAGATGCTGACTGGATAACAGCAATGCAGGAGGAGTTAAATGAATTTGAAAGAAATGAAGTATGGACCCTGGTACCAAGACCAAAGAATAGATCTGTTGTTGGTACTAGATGGGTTTTCAGAAACAAAACTGATAGTGAGGGAGTTGTTACAAGGAACAAGGCTAGACTTGTGGCAAAAGGCTATTCACAGCAGGAAGGAATAGACTATGATGAAACTTTTGCTCCAGTTGCAAGATTGGAAGCAATAAGGATTTTTCTAGCATATGCCTCTCATAAGAAATTCAAGGTATTTCAGATGGATGTAAAAAGTGCTTTTCTGAATGGGAAACTTGAAGAAGAAATGTTTCTTGAACAACCACCAGGATTTGTGGACCCCAAATATCCAGACTATGTCTACAGGCTGGATAAGGCACTCTATGGACTTAAGCAGGCACCAAGAGCATGGTATGAAACTCTGGCTCAATTTCTTTTAGAAAGTGGGTTCAACAGAGGTATAATTGATAAAACCTTGTTCTATTTTAAATCTGGCATTGACTTGCTTTCAGTTCAGATATATGTTGATGACATAATTTTTGGGTCTACTAATAATAAACTCTGTTAGAAGTTTGCCAAGCTCATGCAGTCCAGGTATCAAATGAGCATGATGGGAGAGCTTAGTTATTTTCTAGGTCTACAAGTGAAACAAACAGATGATGGGATTTTTATAAATCAAGCAAAATATACCACAAATCTTCTCAAGAAATTTGGTATGCTTGACTGTTCATCTGCAACAACTCCCATGGTAACAGTAACAAAGTTGGACAAAAACACAGGAGCTCCAGTACATATGACAAGCTACAGAGGCATGATAGGGTCTCTTCTTTATCTAACAGCAAGCAGACCTGACATCATGTATGCAACTTGTCTCTGTGCAAGGTTTCAGGCAGACCCCAGAGAACCACATCTAACAGCTGTGAAGAGAATTTTTAAGTATCTCAAGGGCACCATAATCTTAGGTCTGTGGTATCCCAGAGAATCAGATTTCAAGCTACTTGGTTACTCTGATGCAGACTTTACAGGCTGTAAGATAGACAGAAAAAGCACTAGTGGAAGTTGTCAATTTCTGGGTGACAGACTTGTTTCTTGGTACAGAAAGAAATAGAAATCAATTTCTACATCTACAGCTGAAGCAGAGTATATTACAGCTGGTAGCTGTTGTGCACAGATTCTGTGGATGAAGAATCAATTGCTGGATTATGGATTAAGGTACAGTAAAATACCTATTTTCTGTGATAATCAAATTGCTATTGCTATGACAGGTAATCCAGTACAACATTCAATGACCAAGCACATCAGCATAAGGTACCACTTTATCAGAGAACATGTAGAGGAAGGAAATATTGAGCTTCATTTTGTGTCTACAGAACAATAGCTTGCAGACATTTTCACCAAGCCATTGAGTGAAGCTACATTTACAAGGCTGGTAAATGAACTAGGAATGATCTCTGGTTTCGACTAGAGATACTGGTTTGACTCAGACTTTTCTTATATAATATGTTGCTCATGTTTCTGTGTTAGAATACTCTATAGGTCATACAATGTTGAAATGTTGGATAAACTCTGATAAACTCTGATAATGTTATTGTCTGAACATAAACACCGATGAAGAAATCTGTATGAAGCATAATTCTCAGTAATTAATCATGAATCCTTCTAAGTTATTTGTGATCTAATCTTAGACTGTGCAGAAAATTAACACAGCATGATACTGTTTCCATATTTATAGCATCTCTTAGTTTATCTATCTTAAACTCTAAGTCTGTAAATGCTGTGTGTATTGCTCTCATGACTAACTTCTGATGATTGATGACTTCTAAACTCTGTTTGTTAAACTCTGTTAAGTTAGATTCTGTTATTAGTCTACCCCCAAAGAAAATGTATATAGTCTGTTAGAACTCCTTTGAGATTATGTTGCGTCTAGGACGACCCAGGAACTTGCTAGTAAAAAGTAAGGGCTAAAATTCTCTAATTTTTGGTGACTAGTCAAAGACTAGGAAGACCCAGGAACTTATCAAAAAGATAAGGGCTAAAATTATAGGATTTTTGGTGACTAATTCCAACCTCTGATTATTGGAGAAAAGTAAAAAAAAATAGATTAGTTAGAAGGGGGGTATAAGTTAGTTCAGAGTTACTGTATATTAATTATTTACTACAGAGTTTAGCATTCATCAGACATTAAGTGCTTACTATGAGAGTTTGTGTAAACAGTGTTTACTGATTTATTTTATGGATTTTATGAAAAATTAGATGCTCTAAATATTGAATTAGTAAACTCTGCTATACACACACATAAATTCACAACTGTGCAGTTTTTGAAAGGGTTATGGTAATAAAGTTGGAGAATTGACAAACACTGACGAAATTTGTCTAGTACTCTAAGGTAAATTTCATTTCAGACAATTTACAGAATTGGGTTAAAAAGAGTTTTTGAAAAATGAGATAAATAATTGCCAACTGTTAATGAGTATTAGAGTGTTAAAGTGTATTGGAAATAGGAGAGAGAGCAGCAGTAATTATTGCTATAATTACTGAACATGCAAAGTTGTTCCATTGCATGTGTGTCGCGTGTCCCACTCACACATTAAACAAGGAACTGGTTGCATGTGTTAATGCTTAAAAAGATTGGGTTTTAATTTTTAATTACAAATCTAATCATTTTACATAAACGGTTATTCTCTTTGCACACAACCACTCACAGTTACTTTGTTCTTTCACTTGCACATTTTCACAAACACCTTTCATACACATCTTTTTCTCTGATATTTTCTTCTCAAATCTAATCTCATGGCCACCAAAGCTTTTAACGCTCAAGGATTAGTGTTTGTACCTAATAACTATGCAGCTCCGTTGAATACTGAGAACGTCCCTGCAGCTTTTCCTCTAATTCAAAACTTTTTGCTGGATTCGGAGATTGGTAGAGCCCTAGTCGAACCGACAAAACTCTCTGCTGCACAGATTGCTTCTTTCTGGCAATCAGCTACTTATGACGATGGAGAAGAGAATGGGACTCCTTCGATTATTTTCACATATGAGGAAACAGAGTATGTCATTACTTCAAGGACGGTAAGAGAATCTTTGGGTTTTGATACACACTCTACACACAGTGTTGTTGGTGAGAGGATTCTAAAAGAGATGTTGCAGAAAATTGGGTACTCAGGACCTTTAGAGAGACTTGGTCAAGTGAAAAGGCCATTTCTGAGGAAGGAGTGGAGTTTCTTTTTCGATTACATCACAAGGGCGTTTGGAAAGAAAGTTGCCAATTGGGATGCTATTCCTACTGACAGTCTTCAAATCGGGTATTCTCTTCTTTATGGAAGTAATTTTGATTTTGGTAGACTTGTCTTGATGAATATTGGTGAAAGATTGTCAGAGTCTAGTACTAGTGTTTACTTTTCTAGATTTTGTCAATTACTATTCTCTGCTTGTGTGCCTGATGTTGAAATTTCTGAGGAAGACACTATTAAGGCCTTTAAGGTTCATAAGAGAGTATTCTCTGATTTGACCAACAAGGATCTAACCAAGGAGCACATACCTGACTTGGTTTTGCCTCTTTCTCTTCAAAACTTCCTAAATCAACCTCAAGAACCACAACAGCCTGAGCCTACACTTTCAAAACCTGTAAACACTGAAACACAACCTCAACCCACTCAACCTGCAAATGATGAGCCAAACACTGAACAAAATCCACCACCTACACAGGCTAAACCAAAGAGAGGAGGTAGAACAAAGCACAAGGTTGTCAGGGCTAAAAAGGTAAGAGTCAAAAGGTCTGACTTCTCAAACTCTGCTGAAGAAGAAGTGGCAGCTGAGGTGCCTAAATCAAAGAAGAGAAGGTTGTTAATTGATGAGTCAGATGAAGAGATGAATCTTGAAGCTCCAGAGGTGATTTCTAAGGAGATACCTACTGTTGAGATAAATACTGAAGAAGCTGTAAAGACAACTGAAGATGCACAGATGGATGTGGAAAACAGAGATGGTTTTGCTGATATGGATGTTTTTGATGAGTCATTCATTCCATTCTCTGATGACATTGAAGTTCCTATCTCATTACCTGTTATTGCTAACTCTGAAGAAACTAGTGTAGCTGATCAACCTACTGTGGTACTTGATGAAACAGTAGCAACACATACTGCATTATTCTCTGATGCTCACCAAGTTACTGAACAAGGTGAAGAAATTGATCAACCAACCAAGGCTGTAATTTCTGAGCCTGTGAATGAAGTTCTTGCAATTTCAAAGTCTGTTGAAGTTGGAGAGCAAACTGCAGAGAATACTGAGCAAACTACGGAGAATATTGAAATTGCAGAGACTCCTACTGAAAAAGTTGAAGATGCAGTGAATATTGCTGAGACTGTTCCAGTTGAAAATACAAATGTTGAAGTTGATGTTGAAGCTGAAGGAAGTACTGAGTCTAACTCTTCTCAGAGACAACCAATACAAACTGATGCAAAGATAACTGATTTTTCTGGACCTTCACATCAATGTGAAATTGAAAAAAAATATCTTGCCAAATTTTTGGAAAATTGGTATAAAGAAGATTGCATTTTTCCTGCTGGAAGAGAAGCTGCTTTTGTGCATAGCACTACTACAAAAATTTCAAATCCAGAGATTCTTTCATGTCTGAAAGCCACTATTGTTCAAGTCAAGACTCTTAATAGCAGGTTTGATGATTCTCAACAAGCAATAACTGATCTGCGAGCTAAAGTTGTTCAAAGAGACATGACTATGCAGAGAGATAATAAACTGAAGTTTCAGACTTTTTCTAAAGATCAAGAAACTCTGTTTAAAAGGCTAAGTAAAGTGGAAGAGAATCAAACTGCCTTGTCTGGTAAGATTGACTCTATTGCTGCCTCATTGGAATTGATCACATCTATATTGATTCCTGATGATGTCAAAAAGGGGGAGAGAGTTGCTAAGTCCAAATGTAGGCAATCTCAAACTCTGACTAAGAAGGATGATACTGAAGATGGAGGAGCAAATGACCAAAAGAGATTAAAATCAAAAGCTGGTAAAGATATGAGTCTGAGATCTGGCAAGTCTTCTACAAAGTCTGATGGAATAAATACTGATGTTCAGGGTACTTCAAAGACCAAGAGCTTGTTATTCACTGACAATCCACAGACAGATGAAGAATTGGCTGCAAGACTATTTCTGGAAGAGAATGAAGAAGGAGTTACAATTGAAGATATTGAAGCTGAAGAGAAGAATTTACAAGAAGAATATCAACAAGCTTTGAAGTCTAGAAAGTTAAAGAAGATTGAGAAAGCTCCTAGGCCTGTTCAAAAAGGCATTGTTATTAAAGAAAATGTTGGTGCTGATCAGAATTTACTATTGTCTAGGAAACCAACAGAAGATGCTAAACAGAAGCTGAAAGGTAAGATTGTTGAAGAAGAAAAGGTTACAAAGAAAGTAGATACAACCTCTGTTGCTACACAAGTTGTACAGAAACCATTGTCTACTCAGATGCAAATATTTTTTGCAAACCAACTATTCCTGATCAAACTCTGAAGACTGGAGGTACTAATTTTCTACAAGGCAGAGCTTGTATGTCCAAGCAAAGTCGAGATACATCTGGCTTGGGATCACATAGAGAAATTAGAGTGAATACTAGTCCTCTAGATCCTTCATCACTGGCTGTTCCAGGACAAGGTGTTCCACAGGAGAGTTTGGACAGATTAGAATCAGTACAGTTGATTCATCAAAGGAGTTTGAACAAAGATTTTCTGCTGTATTTCATGTCTGATGGGACTGTATATAAAGTTGGTGAGAATGAAATTGATTTGAAGCTATGGGAAGAATTGGAATATGTTCTATATATCTTCAAAGTGAAAAATCAAAGGACTCAGCAAGCTGCTAATGTGCTAAGGAATAAGATGTTGAAAGCTAAGGCAATTAGTGGTACAAGATACACAAGTGAGTATGTTCCAAAATACAGAGATTATCATGGGAAGATCGTTGAGATGAAGAAAAATAGTGCTCGACTGAAGACAGATCTGGGTATAACTATTTTAGATTTTAATCCGGAGTTAGAGAAAGCACATTTTATCAGACTGGGTAATGACATGAGGAAGAACAAAATATATTCTCTGAGATCTGTAATCTATCAGACTGGTGAAGATGATCCTGAACTTAAAGAGATTAAGAAGATCATGCAGATAGAACTCGAGAATGCAGAAAGAAGATTGCTTATAGACTATCTCAGATCAACACCAGATGTTGAGGAAATTAAGTAAATAAAGCTCTGTAAGTATTTCTTGTTTTCTGTAAATTTTGTTTAAGTAGAAGTTTAAACTCTGATTATTTATTGAACACTGTATTTGTCTAGTTGTTTTGACATCATCAATTATTATTAACTTGTGCATTTTTGCTAATGAACAAGTTGGGGGAGATTGTTAAATATAATTGATGTAAGTAATGTCAGTGTTTAAGTGTTACAGAGGTTCATCAGAGTTTAACTGGAAGCTGGAAGCGGTCAGAGTTTAATTAAACTCTGACAGATGGAAGCTCGACAGAGTTTGCTAAACTCTGTCAGGAGGAAGCGTCTACTGGTCATCAACAGACTTTAAAGAATAACTGAAGATAATCATGGAAGAAATATCTTTGAAGATTGGATAGCTGTCGAAGACATTGTGTTGACTAAGAAGACACGTAGCAATCATAATTGATAACATTTGTATAGCTAATTTATAGGAGTATCAATTATCGATTGTACTGTAGCTGTATATCTTTATAAATACAGTTAGGCTAACCCTAGAAGGGTATCGAGAAACGAATTATCAATTCATTGTAACCTAAGCAGCTCTCTGTGATATTTTACATCACTGAGAGAGGAGTTATTAAATCCATACAGTTTTTGATTATTTAAACGTGTGTTAAGTGTTATTCTCTTATACAAACTTGATTATATTTGTGTATTCGGCCTAACTTATGGATAAAACGCCGGATGAGGTGAGAAAGTTGATAACCAAGATTGCCGAGAATACCCGCCAATTTGGGGATCGTCAAGTGCATGTCAAGAACCCTTCCGTGAATGAAGTGTCAACTCAAAGGTTAGAGGGCCAAATCTCGGACCTTACATCACTGGTTCATCAGTTAGCCATTGGGAATCTCCAACAACAAAAAATTGTGGTGTTTGAAATATGTCGGATCATGCTACAAATGAATGCCTATCATTCCAACCCGAAGAGCAAATCAATGCTATTGGAGGTTTTTCGGGACATCCACCTCAAAGGAAGTATGACTCCTGTAGTAACACCTACAACCCCGGTTGGAGAGACCACCCCAATTTTCGATATGGAAATCCCAACACACCAACCTCTAACCAATACCAATCCCAAAATCCAAACACTTACAACACCAAAAATCAACAAAACCTTCATCCATACCCTCAAAAACGTCCCAATCAAAATTTTCAAGCACTTCCACCACCACCTCAATATAATTCACAAGACCATCAAGGATCTTCTTCATCTTCATTGTCATCATTTGAAGAGATGATGAATAAATGGCGGTAAACAACCTCCAATTTCAAAACAACACTTCTCAAAGCATATTCAACTTGGAAAAACAAATGAGCCAACTAGCCACAACCGTGAATCGTTTGCAAAGCCAAGGTTCTAGGCAACTTCCTTCTCAAACGGAGGTGAACCCCAAGGAAAATGCTAGTGCCGTGACTCTAAGGAGTGGAAAAGAATTGGATGACCTCCATGCTAAGGCCAAGGGTAATAGTGTGAATGATAATGATGGTGGAAATGTTGAAAAGAATGATATCTTAGAGGCTAATGATGAAAACATTGAGGGTGAGATGGAAATTGAGGAAGAGAAAGTTGATAAGGGTAAAAAGGCAAGTGTTCAAGAAGACGTTCCACAAGCAAAGGAGGCAAGGTTCATTGATGATGTGGTTATTCGACCTCCATTCCCGTCAAAATTCTCTAAGCCAAAAAAAGAAATTGTTGACAAGGAGATGCTTGAGACCTTCCGAAAAGTGGAAATCACTCTCCCGCTCCTAGATGCCATAAACCAAGTTCTGAAGTATGCAAAATTTCTCAAGGATTTGTGTACCAACAAGAGGAAATTGAGAGGTGACAAAACTATAGTGGTGGATGAAAATGTCTCGGCCGTGATTCAAAGGAGGTTACCTAAAAAATGTTCGGATCCGGACACATTCACCATTCCTTGCAAGATTGGAGGTAAATTCTTTGAAAGAGCTATGCTTGATTTAGGTGCCTCAATCAATGTGATGCCTCTCTCCATATTTTAAACTTTAAATTTGGGGGCACTTGAGAACACCAATGTGATCATTCAACTTGCGGATAGATCAAATGCCTATCCCGAAGGGGTAATTGAAGATGTGCTTATTCATGTTGATAAAATGGTCTTTCCCGCCGACTTCTATATCTTAAAAATGGAAGATGGTCCATCAAACATCAAGTCGGCCCCAATTCTCTTTGGACGTCCATTTCTTAAAACGGCAAAGACCAAGATTAATATGGATGAAGGTTCTCTCACTATGGAGCTTGGCGATGAAGTTGTCAAGTTCAATATTTATGTTGCCATGAAATTTCCTAGTGAGCCACATTCAATTTGCTCCATTGATGTCATTGATGGGTTGGCTTAACAAGCTTTTGACAAGGTTAATAAAGAAGCTCTCCAAGTAGTTATTGAGGGAAGTGCAAGTGAAGATAATGGATTCCCTAATTCGGAAGAGGCCAATGAGGCAATTATGGAGCTCAATGCATTGCAACCTTTACGCCAAAGGTATGATCTTGCAAAAATTGATCTTCCTTTGTCTTATTCTAAATTACTCCCTTCTATTAAGAATCCTCCTACTTTGGAATTAAAAATATTGCCTAACCATCTCAAATATGCTTATCTTGGGGACAATGAGACTCTTCCCGTAATCATAGCTTCAAATTTGAGTAATGTGCAAGAAGAACACCTTTTGCGGGTTCTTAAAGATCACAAAAGTGCTATTGGGTGGACCATTGCCGATATTAAGGGAATTAGCCCTTCTACATGCATGCATCGCATACTCTTGGAAGATGGAGCTAAGACTACTAGGGACCCTCAAAGAAAACTTAACCCGGCAATGATGGAAGTTGTTAAAAAAGAGATTCTCAAGCTAATTGATGTGGGAATCATTTTTCCAATCTCGGATAACAAATGGGTGAGTCTGGTGCATTATGTTCCTAAGAAGGCGGGTATCACTCCTGAGGAGAATCTTAAGGGTGAACTTGTGTCTATCTGAGTCCAAAATGGGTGGCGAATGTGCATAGATTATCGCAAGTTGAATGCGGTAACTTGGAATGACCATTTTCCTCTTCCTTTCATTAATCAAATGTTAGAGAGGTTAGCTGGGAAGGAATTCAATTGCTTTCTAGATGGATTTAGCGGGTATCATCAAATTGTCATTGCTCCCGAAGATCAAGATAAAACCACATTCACCTGTCCTTTTGGAACGTTTGCATTTCGTAAACTCTCATTTGGCTTATGTGGTGCTCCCGCAACTTTTCAAAGGTGTATGGTGAGTATTTTCTCCGATATGATAGAGAATGGAATTAAAGTCTTTATGGATGATTTCTCTATTTCGGGTGATTCTTTTGATGAATGTCTTCAAATTCTTACACATGCTTTGGATCGATGCTTGGAGACAAATCTAGTGCTCAATTATGAAAAATGTCATTTCATGGTCCATGAAGGTATTGTATTGGGGCATATTGTGTCTAGAAAGGGAATTGAGGTTGACAAGTGATGTGCTAAAAATTAAGATTTAAATTGCAAGCGCACAATTTCATCGTTTTAATACTTGAGATATCGATCCATAGAGAGTAATATTTTCGCAAACCTTAACTTTTAATTTAATCGAACTAGAACAATTTTGGATTTTTGAAAATTGGATGTTACTAATTAATTACTACAAGGAAATTTTAATTCGACTAAAACTAATTAAAAATGTAATTAAAATAAAACGGATTTTTATTTTTTTACAATTAAAACGAAACTAATTAATTCTATTTACAAATAAACGAAACCAAAAACAACATGATTAACAGCAATACGATTAACTTAGTCAGACAATGCACACCATCAAAACTTAGCGATCCAACGAAACTCAGAAACTCTATTCCATAAAATGCAGGTGTTCGAAACAAACACAAACAGAAATAAGACTTAGCAAAGAAAAGAAAACCAGACTCAGCTACGGCTTCGACTCAACGAAACAAGACCAGGCCGCTAATTAACTCGGCTAAAATTAAGAAATTATAAAAATGATAAAGAAATTAAAGCGAGAAATTAAAACTAAAATTAACACTAATTATCTACTTTACTAAAATGAAATGGACGATTTAAAATTATAACACCAACAACAAAATTGAGATTTAAAGGGGCTCAACTACTATTTTTAACTAAGAACAAGAAAATAAAAATCATTACTTTCAACCCCAAGTGGTTAGCATTTCGCTACTTTGTCCACTAAACGGATTTACGAAAATAACGAAAGCAAGGCAACATAAACGAGAGAGCGAGAAAAGAAATTAAAGGAAACTTGAAATTGCATTAAACTTAAAAAGAGTGTTTACAAAATTTAGAACTACAAAACAAGAAAAGAAAGAAGTTTATACTACCCTAAATCTACACTAAAATCTATATTGATAAATAAAAGGGGGGTGGGGGGTATTTATAGGATAAGAATTATGGTTTAGGGGTTTGTTGGGTGAATCTCCACCATACACCTTCTAATGTAGTGGAGAAATCCTAACCATCCAATTGTTTACTTCCTCCTTAAGCTTTGTTGAGTGGATCTTGACCATACACTTATTTAGTGTGTTGGGATGATCTCCACTGTAAGAACCCTAATTTTTGGTAAAATTTTCTTTTATTTAATATCATGTGGCATTGTCAATTTGGAACCTTTCTAGCCATCCCTGTTGATTAATAGAATTGATTGTCTGAGAAACTGTGTTGTTGCATTCACGATGTAAGATAAAAGAGAAGATTGTGAGGGCAAGAGTCTTATCGGTAGTAAGATTTATAAAACTTGGGATTTGAGAATGATTAGAGTATTAAAAGATTTACTAAGAATTATGACGAGGAATTATGGTCATTCGAGGAATTTACACAATTAAGCACTAAAGGAATTATAGGGGAAATCTCTACGCGACAAAATATTATTACGAGAGATTAATTAAGATACGATACGAATTAAAGATTAAATGACAAACATTGGTAGAAGAATAATGATACAAGGAGTAGTATTGCATGCAAGCCCCATGCAACCAAGTGGTTAGAAATAAGCAAACTAGTTAACCAAATGGAAGGGGAATAGTAACTAGTTACCTTGCTTTTCAAAAAGAGGAGACAAGTAGTACATGAGACCATACCTATGCTAGTACCTTGCTTATACATACAACATTATGTATCACCCAACATCACTTTATCAATTATTCACCAAACAACACAAAAATCAAAAACACAAACCCCCCCTCCAAGAAGCTCTCGGCCAAGCATAAAAAAGGAGAAGAAAAATTCTTCTTCCTCCATTTCTCATCACTCATAAATCAAGACATAATTCCTAGGCCCTCTCCATCATCTAAGCAAGGTATGTTAAGAGTTTCAAGCCATTTCATCCATCCAATTTCAAGATATTAATTATAATAGATATTGTGAATAGTAACCATGTTTGGTTTTTCTTTTAGATCTTGGATTGTAAGGGTTGTAGGAGACCATTCAAGGTGTTATTGAGTTTTGTAAGGCTTATCCAAGGCTCCTAGGTGCTTAAGAAGGTATAAAAATCACAAACCCTTTTGGTCATGTAGTGTGTATAATGTTTGGTGATAGATCCATGTGTTATAGTGTTAATCTTGGTTGTATAAGTAATGGATGACATGGATCTTGAGTTTTGATGTTGTGATTGTGATTTTTATGATTGTGGATAGTATATGTATCTCCATGAATGTTATAAAGCATGAACTAAGTGAATTAGGTATTGGTTGTGTTGTGGAATTGAGAGAATTGGTTGATCTAAGTGATACATGCTTGCTGAGTTTTTCCAGGAACATTGACCTGTCTTGTAACATGATTTTGAACCCTCAAATCTTGTCCCCTGAGGTCCTACCATATATTGTTGGAAAGATATTTGAATGTAGTTTCTGGAAATATAAGGTTCATGACTAGGTGATGTATAGATTTTAAGTTATGGCCGGAGAAGTAAATTGTGTTTCTGGATTCCGGACTGCACTAAGTGACCCCCTTGTGAACCTTGTTTAAACCCCTAAACAAATATGTGGGATCATGGAAAAATTTGAGAAGTTAGGGAATGAAGTGGTGAAGACTACCCAAAAAGAATTGGATTAAAATATGAATTTTTGAATTTTATAAAAATGCTAGAGTAAATTTCGCGCAAGGGAAAAAGTCGTTAGTGGAGCATAATTCTAGGGGTAATGGTTATGATTCGAATGTGGTAACTAAATTAAGTCGAATAAGTGACGAGCATAATCGGGTGATGACATGAACCTATAGTGAGGCTAGAGAGTCATAAGACGAAGTCGTTAAGTTAATTTCGTACCCCCTAAAACCCCGTAATTAAAGAGATATTGATTAAGGTACTAACGAGCGGTTATTGCTTATGTATAGATCGTTCCACTCCGCACGCTCGACCACCCCAACCAAACCAAGGCAAGTTTACTTTTCAAAACTTATACATGTACAAGGACTTTCACTGTTGTGTTTGTAGTTTTCAACCATATCAAATGCTATGTTTATCGAAGTATTGATGCAATTGAGATTGTATAAGTACATATATGCTTGTACCCCTTGAACTTAGATTGAATTGTTTTCCTCGGACAACGACTCTAGCAATAGAGGTCGTAGCGGTCCGTATATACTATTGACCGGGGAGCGGTACATTATTATATCGTAACTAGTTTGCGAAAACCCGAAGGGTCATTCGGGGAGTGTCGTATACTCAAGTAATTATTGTTATATCTTCGTAAATACTCGAAACCCTATCTTGGATTAAAAGTTTATTTTATCGAATAATTATTTTATTAATTATTAATATTAAATCTTAAAATATTATTTATTAATTATCGTTCATTATTTTAAAGACGAAGTCAATCCAAGATACATTTAATACCTTCAAACTCGAACTCTTTCGAACTCAAAACATTTTCGAAAACCCCCGGTCAGGTTCTGCTTCTTGTATGATTTCTAGAATCATCGGTCGACTGATGTCGGACCTCAAGTACTCTGTTTTCAATCCAAATCAAGTTTTCAAAAGAAAAAGAAAAAGGGACTCTGGCAGGTGTGGGAACCGTTGACGAACGATTCCCGGGATGTGTAAGCGGCCGTGAGCTAGGCGGTCCATCAATTATTATTCCGGCCCAGGTGTTGCCGAAGGATGATTACGGATGTAGTTTTCATCGAGGGTGATTACGGATGTAGTTTTCACCCGGGGATAGTTACGGATGTAGTTTCTATCCTTTTACCGGTAGAGAAGACCCGCGGATTATTGGACTTGGATGTGGCGACTGATCATCGTCAATCCTTGTCAGGTTTTTATGTTTTCTTCCAGTCCCATCCTCCACTTTGGAAAAATACTCAAACACTGCTTCTTGGGCCTAAGTGCCAAGTTGCCGATAGTGTGGTTTTTGATGAGAAAATATTGACATCGTGCAGTATCTAGAACTGCAAGATCTGCTATAAAGATTGGCACGTGTTAGTGCACTCTTGCAATTGTTTCAAAGAATGAAATGTTTTTGTATGAGAAACCTTCTAAGCTAATGGAAGGAAAGAGGTTTGCAATGATGTATTCCCTGTACAGTATGTTAATCGTAGAGTGTTTTGCCGAAAATGATATACTCATATGTATATATTTTCAAACTTGAGATATATTGAAATGGGAACCTTATAAAGGGTTCATATGTTATTCTAAAGCTCCTTAGTGAGTATAGATGTTTTATTCAAACTCGGGCATATAAATTGTCCAATTATGTTTTGAAATTTGAGATATATACCCATATAGTTGGGAATGTTTTCGAAATAAACCACATTATTGTTTTACAAAATGGTGAACTTGCTGAGCATTATGTAGCTCATTCTTGCTTTATAAAAACTTTTCAGAAAGGGAAGAATTTGGCCGATTAACTCCGCACCAGCAGAAGAGGAGTAGAAGAGTTACCCCGGAGATGATTTAGTCCCTGATAAATACTACAGAGTAGTCTGATAGGTTTTCAACTGTAATAGTAAGACTTGTCTTCAAGTGTAGTTGTATAAGTGGAATTGCGTAAGACTCTGGATTGTACAGATGAATTGTAATATTTAGTGATACTTTTGATTATCGTTTCTGAGGCTCTAACTTGATTGTGTGTAAGATTGAGGTATGGATGGTTGTATTGTTGAGTTGTAAAGTTAATACAGGTATGATATGGATGGATGGTGACGTGACGACCTGAATCTTTGACCTCAGATTTGGGGGTGTCATAGAAATGGTATCAGAGCGATAAGTTACAGTACTCAGAAACGAGAGTGTTGAGAGTTAAGTCTAAGTAGGAGAATGACATAAGAGATCGTAGTAAACTTATGATTGGACTACCGGAAGAGGTACCGGTGAGTAGCATGGACTGGAGTGTTACTGAAGGTATTATACTAGGGTCGATAGAATCCCTAGAGACCTTCAGAATGATGAATAAAGATTTGAGAGTCGTACATGACCTATCATAGGTAATGATATAAGAAGCAGAGCGAAATCTCGAGAGCAGCTGAGGCAGAGGCGATATTGCCAATATGATCGGATGACTAGGCTGGCATAAATTTTGTGGCCCATATTCCTCCACAGTTTAGGAGGCGGCATTTTAAGAATCAAGAAGTTTGGACTTCCCTACATAATTAAGGGTACTTAGTACTTGGATTAATGAAAGTCTTTTACTTTGGATATAAGATCCGATTTTCGATAAGTAACGGGTTTACCTGAAGGTTGGTCACTATGTCGTTGTGGATTCCATTACCCTTGATGGCGAATTTTACATGTGTTATACGAGAATGTTATCATAAGACGAGCGTGCTAGATAATTCCACGCATGATTCGAACGCTAGAACATGGTAGTTCAAATTAGGGAACAAACAAGTAGAATTAACAAAGGGACTCGAGAGAAGTTGAATATGGTTGCAACGAGCGATACAGTGATCTCGGAGTCTACCAAAGGAAAGACCAGCGGGTCTAGAGTGGGATCCTTTGATAGAGATGTTATCAGGGACTACGTATATATGTATTGTAGACCTATATATTTTTGGTATATGTTCACATACACACACCCGCCACTGAACCTATGGACTGCACTGAGATCCCTGAGAGATCTCTTTGATCTGTTCCCAGGGGGAACTGGCCACTTGTGATTCATGTCGGAAGGCATGAAGTAGGACCCGATGGACTTAGCAGGTGTCCCCGGAATAATGTGAAGCTTGGTCTTCAAGATAAAGCACGGAAATTACAGATATATTGTGAAACCCTAACTCGATAAATAACTTTAAAATGATGATTGAGAGACGCACTAGTTGGTGTCTTGTATTACGAAGACGAAGAGATGGAGTTACCTTCATAATGGTGATAGTGAGATGCACGAATGATTATTAACTTATTTTGGTAACTACCGGCTGGTGCACTACTTCATTTTAAACTGTTCACTAACCATGTTACCTCGATCAGTTTATATCAGGTAACCCTCCAAGCTTTCTACTTCAAACTTGTGGAATAACAACCAGTGATATACTTTCTCGAAACCGGGACTCATCCAAAGTATCTTAACTGATCCCCGAGCATTCTATTTGAAGTTTATAATTATTTCTGCTCAGGACTATTTACACTTTCTTTCAATTATCCAAGGAATGTTCAACAAATATTTCCTTAATTAATCGACGAATACTACTTAACGAATATCGATATTTGATTTCTTCTTTCATACTTGCACTCTTCAGTTGAGCTCATAAATATTCAACAAATTACTGAGGACATGGACGATCTAATGTCCAGACATCCCTCATGAATTCTTTTCTTCTATTCAAGATGAGATTGTACATCGTACATTGAAATCATAGTAAGGATATCGTTTTGGTATTGGTATTCCGAATTTAATTCTATTGTTGGATCTGATAAAGCATGTGTACGGAGGCACCCTTGGGTGGACCGTTTCACGGATAAGTAATATTTGATGAGAGGTTATCGATTGTTCCGATACCTAGAACATTCTCTTCAGATTTTATAGTTTTTCTTTTTCAAACCTAATAACTTCTTATTTTCATTCGCTGTCCGAGAAGCCTAAAGTTTCTTCAGTGGCTACGATGTTGAAATTCCGTTCTATCCAATTGAAACTGGCTAGTCGTTATGTCAATATGAATGACTAGTTGATTGTTCCAACTACTCAAAATTGTAATGTTGTGAAGAACACCTAGCTAATTGTCCTAGCTGGGGGTGATGTCTCAAACCGGTGAACTAGCAAATTTTGTCTAGCTAGTTGCTAGTGTTTCTTGAAAAGGACTAGTTATTGTTTCACTGGTCCAACTCCCAATTTAATTCATTCTGCAATGCATTTTGCATGTGGTAAAGTATGATGATGAGAGTTTTGACGAATAACTTGATTGAGACCTAATGAGGTCGCCCACTCAACTCGAATTCTACCCATCTCCGTACCAGACCTTATATCACTTGAATATTTTATTCTATCATTCACACAATGAGAATTCATTTGAAACCACTGATTACTTGAATGATAAACTACTTCATTCTTTAATTGTCATGGAGTAGAATTGCTTTCTATTGGCTGACCTTCATCAATGCGACTTTAGATTTCCTCTTATTATTCAGGAGGAAAAGTATCCACCCGATGTAAGAATTGTATAAAGACCGTCTTTATGACTTTTGTATCCAACAATCATTGCCCTTGTGCAACATTCTCTATGGTATCATATTACAGAATTATCAGGACGGGAAGGAATAAACCTTGTTGTATTCTTTCTGTCCATCCTTACATCTCCAAAAATCGAGACTCCTAGTATTCAGAACCATCAACATTCTTGGAACATCTAATGTGGAATTCTTATTGAAATTATCTTTTGGACCTTGTTATTTTGAAACCATTCCTTTCTAAGTGATTACTCTAAGGTGAACGGGAGGTACAATTATGAACCGTTACACCAATATGAGATCAAAAACCAAATGTTGTAATTGTGCAGCCAGAGCGTTATGCCGAGTAATTATTAAAGTAGAAATAATATGTCGGGGCATACCACAAGACCTTTAGTATTAGTGTGAGGAAAGTTATAAGAAATGATGAGGTGGTTGGGAGTACGCTCCTACCAACCATTGTCAGGATGTTATATTAATGAATTCTGGAGTTACCAAGCCTTTCCCTGATCCAAGAAATGGAAATCGACTGCAATATAAAACATATCCTTAGAGGAAACTAACATGGAAGTGAGATGGACAAGAAAGAAAGAGATATCGTGGAAAGAATGTGAAGCTTTACTTAGCTTAAAGGGATTGATGCCCCTAGAGAGACCTATAGTTTAACAGGCCCCTAATAGCGAATGGATATATGCCAGTGATCCTTCGAGATTACCACCTAATCAAGTTTAGTGGGAATCGCAGTCGCATGCAGGCCTCAGGCTGATTGGCGCCAGTTTTGAAGGAGGACGAGCGTATGACATCTTACATATACCATCGAGAGCTGATACCCTTATCGGAAATGGGGGAATTGTTGATTAGTTAAAATGAGTAGTTGTTATTTTTCAAGGATAAGGTTGAAGAGAAGGTTTCACCAACTCAAGATCGACCTCTGTACTGTGTCAAAGTTGGCATTTCACACTAATATAAACGTTATAAAATTGTGGTAGTATCGTTTGAATGGACTAATGAGTCAGAAGCCTTTATGGATTAATGAACAAAGTTTTGGGATGAAATGAGATATTAGCAACAACCTCGTTGTTAGCCATACTTGATGATAAAAAGAGGACTTTGAGAGTCACGATGATGCGTCTTTCAAGAGTTTAAGAGGTGTGCTGATGCAGTAGAAAGGGGATGATAGCCTATACTTCTAAACAACATAAAGGTTACGGGATAGGATATACTAACCGTGAGTCTGGGATTAGTCATGATGGCGTTCACGCATAAAACTGAGACGTTAACCTTATGAGAAGAGTGTGAAAAATTTCTCCACAAGTGCCATAAGTATATCTCATAGTAGAACTAAACATAAGAAAGAGAAGGTGACGAAATGGAGCAGGGAGTATAATGGAGAAATTTGTTATTACCTAGGGAAGGCCAGTGTGGTGGCCGATACCTATAGAAGGTATTATTCGAAATTGGAATTCAGTTAGTATTGACCAAGAAAATAGAGTATATACCATAAAGAATAATGTTAGAGGAAAATGACTAAATTATGGGGAAGGAAAAAGATGTATAGAGAATTAAGGGAATGTTTGGTAAACTGAAATGAAGAATGGTATTGGCAGACTATTAAGTACAAACGCGACATGCCAAAAGCAGAATGATAGAGATCTAGTGGATTAATTCCGCCTGTAGAAAATCTTGAACGTGGACAGAATTATAATGAATTTCATAAGTAGGTCGCCAAAGACCGAGCCAAGAGATGGCCCTAGTTGAGTTATAATTGTTGGACCAAGTGATTTACCTACGAGAGACTTTCCATTGAGAAGATTATCGAATATTATACGGAAGAGATGGTGGTGCAATATAAAACTTCTGCAGCGATTACGTCAGATAAAGACTTAAGGTTAAACTTCGAATATTGAAGGTGCTTTCAGGTATATTTAACAAAGAGATTGAGCGTATGTACTAATTTGACCTGTGGTTGACAAACAGGGAGGAAGAATTGTCCAGACGATCGAATTTATATTTAGTGTCGTGCCTTAGGTTTCACGGGGCAGTCGAGAATAAAAACTTATCCATGAAATGAATGTTGTTATCACGATCATCGCCATGCGAACGTAAGGACGTCTCCGGTAGAGCGTGCTGCGAAAGAAGAAGTTTCGCTTCTCTTGCGTTACGAAGAAGTCAATGAACGAGGGACATAGTAGCTGAACTGGTTCGACGTATACCGAAGACTATACAGTATCCATAGCAAGTGGTAACGGCTGACGGGAGGCAACACATGCCTGCTAATCAAGCGAAGGAATATGAGGAATACCGTGCGTATTGACGTTGTCTCAGATTGCAAAACACGACCACAAAGTATTCACGGACCAACGATACAAGGACTCAACACGGATACTATGAACAAGGTAGAAGAGGAACGTGTAAGTAGTGGGATAGAAATTTTTAATCATAGAACAACCGATAAGGAATACAGGTCGAGGAGAGTATGCGTGAGGAACAACATTAAGGCGTTGGTGAGACGAAGGGAGAGAGCAATAGGGTTGAAGTGTCAACCTGAGAGTTGGAAAAGGTAAGGTTGGAATTGTATTCACAACTATTATTCTTAGGTTCTTAAGATAGAATCCTTTAAGGAGAAGAGACTGCATTAACCCTAACTTTCGGGAATATTCGAAACCTGGACGAATAGTAATTTTATGGGTGGATGAGAAATTTTTGCAATCACGATATGTACGAATTATTAAATGAAGATTTCGAATTGATATTACGTCTTTACGGTACAGACGAGTGTATGTAAAAGTCATTAGCTATTTTTTTCGAAACCCATTATTTCGAATGGTCAAATTTTATGAGATGTCTAAGGAGATCGTGGTAAGGCATGGGGTTCCTGTGAGCATTGTATCTGGGAGAGACTCCAGGGTTCAACTCCAGGTTCTGGAGGAGTTTTCAGGATTGCGTGGGGACCAAGTTAAACATGAGTACTGCATACCACCCCCCAATCAGACGGACAGAGCGAGAGAACCATCCAGACCATAGAGGACATGTTGAGAGTATGTGCCATCGATTTTAAGGGAAGTTGGGATGACCACTTGCCGTTGATCGAATTTTCCTACAACAACAGTTACCATGCGAGTATGGGAATGCCCCATATGAAGCTTTATACGGACGAAGATGCAGGTCTCCCTTGTGTTGGGAAGAAGTCGGAGAGCGGAAGATTTTAGGGCCTGAACTGGTCCACCAGACAAGAAAAACTATCGAGCTCATAAGAGGACGGCTGGTAGCGGCCCAAGACAGACAGAAGAAGTATGCGGACCAGACCCGCAAGGACAAAGAATATGAGGTAGGAGAGTTTGTGATGTTAAAGGTATCGCCGTGGAAGGGATTGATGAGATTTGGTAAGAAGGGGAAACTAAGCCCAAGATTTATTGGACCTTTTGAGATCTTGAGACGTGTTGGAAAGTTAGCCTATGAATTGGCTTTACCCCCGAGCTTGCAGCAAGTACATAATGTGTTCCATGTGTCCATGCTACGACCCTACAATACCGACTTCCGACATGTGATAGAACATGATCAGGTGGATCTGCAACCAGACTTAACATATGTGGAGCAACCCGTAGAAATCATGGATAGAAAAGAACAGGTGCTGAGGAACAAGGTTGTCAAACTAGTGAGAGTTTTGTGGAGGAACCAGAATGTCGAAGAATCAACATGGGAACTAGAGAGCGCGATGCGTGAAAAGCACCCCCCAACTATTTTCAACCTGATTCCGGGACGGAATCCTTTTAAGGAGGGGAGGCTGTAAGAACCCTAATTTTTGGTAAAATTTTCTTTTATTTAATATCATGTGGCATTGTCAATTTGGAACCTTTCTAGCCATCCCTGTTGATTAATAGAATTGATTGTCTGAGAAACTGTGTTGTTGCATTCACTATGTAAGATAAAAGAGAAGATTGTGAGGGCAAGAGTCTTATCGGTAGTAAGATTTATAAAACTTGGGATTTGAGAATGATTAGAGTATTAAAAGATTTACTAAGAATTATGACGAGGAATTATGGTCATTCGAGGAATTTACACAATTAAGCACTTAAGGAATTATAGGGGAAATCTCTACGCGACAAAATATTATTACGAGAGATTAATTAAGATACGATACGAATTAAAGATTAAATGACAAACATTGGTAGAAGAATAATGATACAAGGAGTAGTATTGCATGCAAGCCCCATGCAACCAAGTGGTTAGAAATAAGCAAACTAGTTAACCAAATGGAAGGGGAATATTAACTAGTTACCTTGCTTTTCAAAAAGAGGAGACAAGTAGTACATGAGACCATACCTATGCTAGTACCTTGCTTATACATACAACATTATGTATCACCCAACATCACTTTATCAATTATTCACCAAACAACACAAAAATCAAAAACACAAACCCCCCCTCCAAGAAGCTCTCGGCCAAGCATAAAAAAGGAGAAGAAAAATTCTTCTTCCTCCATTTCTCATCACTCATAAATCAAGACATAATTCCTAGGCCCTCTCCATCATCTAAGCAAGGTATGTTAAGAGTTTCAAGCCATTTCATCCATCCAATTTCAAGATATTAATTATAATAGATATTGTGAATAGTAACCATGTTTGGTTTTTCTTTTAGATCTTGGATTGTAAGGGTTGTAGGAGACCATTCAAGGTGTTATTGAGTTTTGTAAGGCTTATCCAAGGCTCCTAGGTGCTCAAGAAGGTATAAAAATCACAAACCCTTTTGGTCATGTAGTGTGTATAATGTTTGGTGATAGATCCATGTGTTATAGTGTTAATCTTGGTTGTATAAGTAATGGATGACATGGATCTTGAGTTTTGATGTTGTGATTGTGATTTTTATGATTGTGGATAGTATATGTATCTCCATGAATGTTATAAAGCATGAACTAAGTGAATTAGGTATTGGTTGTGTTGTGGAATTGAGAGAATTGGTTGATCTAAGTGATACATGCTTGCTGAGTTTTTCCAGGAACATTGACCTGTCTTGTAACATGATTTTGAACCCTCAAATCTTGTCCCCTGAGGTCCTACCATATATTTTTGGAAAGATATTTGAATGTAGTTTCTGGAAATATAAGGTTCATGACTAGGTGATGTATAGATTTTAAGTTATGGCCGGAGAAGTAAATTGTGTTTCTGGATTCCGGACTGCACTAAGTGACCCCCTTGTGAACCTTGTTTAAACCCCTAAAAATATATGTGGGATCATGGAAAAATTTGAGAAGTTAGGGAATGCAGTGGTGAAGACTACCCAAATAGAATTGGATTAAAATATGAATTTTTGAATTTTATAAAAATGCTAGAGTAAATTTCGCGCAAGGGAAAAAGTCGTTAGTGGAGCATAATTCTAGGGGTAATGGTTATGATTCGAATGTGGTAACTAAATTAAGTCGAATAAGTGACGAGCGTAATCGGGTGATGACATGAACCTATAGTGAGGCTAGAGAGTCATAAGACGAAGTCGTTAAGTTAATTTCGTACCCCCTAAAACCCCGTAATTAAAGAGATATTGATTAAGGTACTAACGAGCGGTTATTGCTTATATATAGATCGTTCCACTCCGCACGCTCGACCACCCCAACCAAACCAAGGCAAGTTTACTTTTCAAAACTTATACATGTACAAGGACTTTCACTATTGTGTTTGTAGTTTTCAACCATATCAAATGCTATGTTTATCGAAGTATTGATGCAATTGAGATTGTATAAGTACATATATGCTTGTACCCCTTGAACTTAGATTGAATTGTTTTCCTCGGACAACGACTCTAGCAATAGAGGTCGTAGCGGTCCGTATATACTATTGACCGGGGAGCGGTACATTATTATATCGTAACTAGTTTGCAAAAACCCGAAGGGTCATTCGGGGAGTATCGTATACTCAAGTAATTATTGTTATATCTTCGTTAATACTCGAAACCCTATCTTGGATTAAAAGTTTATTTTATCGAATAATTATTTTATTAATTATTAATATTAAATCTTAAAATATTATTTATTAATTATCGTTCATTATTTTAAAGACGAAGTCAATCCAAGATACATTTAATACCTTCAAACTCGAACTCTTTCGAACTCAAAACATTTTCGAAAACCCCCGGTCAGGTTCTGCTTCTTGTATGATTTCAAGAATCATCGGTCGACTGATGTCGGACCTCAAGTACTCTGTTTTCAATCCAAATCAATTTTTCAAAAGAAAAAGAAAAAGGGACTCTGGCAGGTGTGGGAACCGTTGACGAACGATTCCCGGGATGTGTAAGCGGCCGTGAGCCAGGCGGTCCATCAATTATTATTCCGGCCCAGGTGTTGCCGAAGGATGATTACGGATGTAGTTTTCATCGAGGGTGATTACGGATGTAGTTTTCACCCGGGGATAGTTACGGATGTAATTTCTATCCTTCTACCGGTAGAGAAGACCCGCGGATTATTGGACTTGGATGTGGCGACTGATCATCGTCAATCCTTGTCAGGTTTTTATGTTTTCTTCCAGTCCCATCCTCCACTTTGGAAAAATACTCAAACACTGCTTCTTGGGCCTAAGTGCCAAGTTGCCGATAGTGTGGTTTTTGATGAGAAAATATTGACATCGTGCAGTATCTAGAACTGCAAGATCTTCTATAAAGATTGGCACGTGTTAGTGCACTCTTGCAATTGTTTCAAAGAATGAAATGTTTTTGTATGAGAAACCTTCTAAGCTAATGGAAGGAAAGAGGTTTGCAATGATGTATTCCCTGTACAGTATGTTAATCGTAGAGTGTTTTGCCGAAAATGATATACTCATATGTATATATTTTCAAACTTGAGATATATTGAAATGGGAACCTTATAAAGGGTTCATATGTTATTCTAAAGCTCCTTAGTGAGTATAGATGTTTTATTCAAACTCGGGAATATAAATTGTCCAATTATGTTTTGAAATTTGAGATATATACCCATATAGTTGGGAATGTTTTCGAAATAAACCACATTATTGTTTTACAAAATGGTGAACTTGCTGAGCATTATGTAGCTCATTCTTGCTTTATAAAAACTTTTCAGAAAGGGAAGAATTTGGCCGATTAACTCCGCACCAGCAGAAGAGGAGTAGAAGAGTTACCCCGGAGATGATTTAGTCCCTGATAAATACTACAGAGTAGTCTGATAGGTTTTCAACTGTAATAGTAAGACTTGTCTTCAAGTGTAGTTGTATAAGTGGAATTGCGTAAGACTCTGGATTGTACAGATGAATTGTAATATTTAGTGATACTTTTGATTATCGTTTCTGAGGCTCTAACTTGATTGTGTGTAAGATTGAGGTATGGATGGTTGTATTGTTGAGTTGTAAAGTTAATACAGGTATGATATGGATGGATGGTGACGTGATGACCTGAATCTTTGACCTCAGATTTGGGGGTGTCATAGAAATGGTATCAGAGCGATAAGTTACAGTACTCAGAAACGAGAGTGTTGAGAGTTAAGTCTAAGTAGGAGAATGACATAAGAGATCGTAGTAAACTTATGATTGGACTACCGGAAGAGGTACCTGTGAGTAGCATGGACTGGAGTGTTACTGAAGGTATTATACTAGGGTCGATAGAATCCCTAGAGACCTTCAGAATGATGAATAAAGATTTGAGAGTCGTACATGACCTATCATAGGTAATGATATAAGAAGCAGAGCGAAATCTCGAGAGCAGCTGAGGTAGAGGCGATATTGCCAATATGATCTGATGACTAGGCTGGCATAAATTTTGTGGCCCATATTCCTCCACAGTTTAGGAGGCGGCATTTTAAGAATCAAGAAGTTTGGACTTCCCTACATAATTAAGGGTACTTAGTACTTGGATTAATGAAAGTCTTTTACTTTGGATATAAGATCCGATTTTCGATAAGTAACGGGTTTACCTGAAGGTTGGTCACTATGTCGTTGTGGATTCCATTACCCTTGATGGCGAATTTTACATGTGTTATACGAGAATGTTATTATAAGACGAGCGTGCTAGATAATTCCACGCATGATTCGAACGCTAGAACATGGTAGTTCAAATTAGGGAACAAACAAGTAGAATTAACAAAGGGACTCGAGAGAAGTTGAATATGGTTGCAACGAGCGATACAGTGATCTCGGAGTCTACCAAAGGAAAGACCAGCGGGTCTAGAGTGGGATCCTTTGATAGAGATGTTATCAGGGACTACGTATATATGTATTTTAGACCTCTATATTTTTGGTATATGTTCACATACACACACCCGCCACTGAACCTATGGATTGCACTGAGATCCCTGAGAGATCTCTTTGATCTGTTCCCAGGGGGAACTGGCCACTTGTGATTCATGTCGGAAGGCATGAAGTAGGACCCGATGGACTTAGCAGGTGTCCCCGGAATAATGTGAAGCTTGGTCTTCAAGATAAAGCACGAAAATGACAGATATATTGTGAAACCCTAACTCGATAAATGACTTTAAAATGATGATTGAGAGACGCACTAGTTGGTGTCTTGTATTACGAAGACGAAGAGATGGAGTTACCTTCATAATGGTGATAGTGAGATGCACGAATGATTATTAACTTATTTTGGTAACTACCGGCTGGTGCACTACTTCATTTTAAATTGTTCACTAACCATGTTACCTCGATCAGTTTATATCAGGTAACCCTCCTAGCTTTCTACTTCAAACTTGTGGAATAACAACCAGTGATATACTTTCTCGAAACCGGGACTCATCCAAAGTATCTTAACTGATCCCCGAGCATTCTATTTGAAGTTTATAATTATTTCTGCTCAGGACTATTTACACTTTCTTTCAATTATCCAAGGAATCTTTGACCTCAGATTTGGGGGTGTCACATCCACCTTCCATGTGTCTTGAAAGATTCTTTTTCCTCCAAGCTCCTAATTCTTTTTTCCTTTTTTCATTTAAGTAATTTTTCTTCCTCTCTTTCCCTTCCTTGCTCTTTATTTATTTATTTTGCCATTTCTTTATTTATTCACGAATTTCCTGAAATGCAACAAAATAATTTATTAAAATACGAGTTCAAGCAATAAATAGGTAATAAAAATATGCAAAAATATGCACTTATCAAATGCCCCCATACCTATCTTTTGCTCGTCCTCGAGTAAAACAAAACGAAAAAGATATCTAAGAGAAGGTCCTATGCTCCTTTTCGTAGGCGTCACGGGTAATTTTAGGTTTACCAACCCGTTAAACTCATAGACGATCTCTACAAGAGGAGTGTTGTCTCCTAAAGGTTTACAGAAGATATACCCATAAAATCTTTGAGATAAATCAGCAAGTATCCAACTTTTCTCTTTCAATCTAGATTTCATTGGTGTCAACAAAACAATTTTTTAGAAAAATATATGCCTTAAAGATTATTCTAGTAATAGCCAAGTTATAGGTTCCCACAATCCACATGAGTAAACTCAAAATGTTTACAAAAAATCCCAAGGTGTGTAGTGAATTTATGGCCTTTGATGGATAAAGTGCATACGAACATTTTCTCTTTTTCAACCAATATTGAACTGACCCAATCTCTATCAAAACAAGTATCTAGCCAAACTTCACGTTCTTAGTAGTTAGACCGAACGTGCAATGGTTGAGGTCCCAAAAGACTTTTGCATCGCCCATTCAGCGAGCTTTAGGTCAACAATCCCAGACCACAAAGGACCTTAGGTTGCTAGGCAACTTACTTACTCGGGTTATCAATGAGCTCAGCCTAGCCGATTTCCCTACTAAGAATTTATTAGAACTTAAGAATTTATTAACACTAATGGTTAAAATGACCGTGCAATGATTGAGGTCCCAAAAGACTTATGCACTAATACCCATGTAGCAAGCATTGGGTCAGCAATCCCAAACCACAAAGGGCTTTAGGTTACTAGGCACAAAGTCCCCTCATACTTAATTGCTCGGGTACTAATGAGCCCAATCTATCCATTCCTTCCATTAGCACTCTACAACTACAAACATTTATTGACTCTTTTTTTTTCTTTTTTTAGACACTATATGAACAATTTATCGCAAACATTTGATTCGACATTGTTTTAACATGTGGGTCCTCTCTCAGGTATCGAATAACATCCCTATACAATCCTTCCATCAAAGGTCTTGTACAAATGTGCCGTCTTGGAGTTTTAAGCAAAAATTTGTTCGACACAAGTTTCATGAGTAAAACCTTACTTGACTACATTCAAATCATCTAAAGGCATTATACATATAATTTTCAAAAAATTGTTAATAGCAATTAATTCTAAAATTCAAGAGTGGGAAGGACAACTAAGCTAAAATATCTCTATTTTTGGATTTTTGATTTTTTGGATTTTACAATTATAAGTGTTTACACTAAAACCCTCCCCCGTACCTAAATCATGCATTGTCCTCAATGTATGCAAAAGCAAGAGAAATGAGTAAAGGAGAATGAGGAGATATACCTGACAAGGGATGTCGGAGATGAATGAAAATGAAAAACAACTAATTAACACTACTCACACACACTTATACTCCCCCATACCTGAATTTCACGAGGGAGGCAAAGGAATAAAATCGAATTAGCCGATGCCGGTAGGAAAATTGGGGTGCAGCTTTGAGAGAGAATCAAGACATTTGTGAAATTTTTACTAGAAAAGACTTTCTCAAGCAACAGGGAATCATTCAACCTTATAGAACAAGTGTCACTAATGTTTTCCCTAAACCAACTTAAGGCTTCTTTATTTTGGTTAAGCAAATTAGACACAAACGATCTTATGTGATTTATTATGCCTCGCGCACACTCAACTCCGCCCAAGTAAACTACACTACCACCGAAAAAGAATTGCTTGCTATTGTCTTTGCTCTTGACAAGTTTTGTTCATATCTTCTTGGTTACAAAGTCATTGTGTACACGGATCGTGCCGCCTAAAGACATCTCTTGGCAAAGATAGAGTCAAAGCCTAGGTTGATTCAATGGATTCTTCTCCTTCAAGAGTTTGACTTAGAGATCAAAGATAAAATTGGTGCCGAGAATCTAGTGGCGGACCACTTGAGTCGACTTGTGAGGGAGGAAGATGCTTCTCCTCTTCAAGAATTATTTTCGGATGAGCACTTATTCGGAATTTAAACTGAGGTGCCATGGTATGCGGATCTTGTGAACAACATCGTGTGCAAAACTTTTCCTAATGGCATGCCTAAATATCAAAGGGAGAAATTAAGAAGTGAAGCCAAGCACTACATTTGGGATGATCCTTATCTTTGGAAACATTGTGCGGATCAAGTCTTGAGAAGGTGTGTTCCCGAGTCGGAAATTCCTTCAATTCTTCAATTTTGTCATTCTTATGCTTGTGGAGGTCATTTTGGGAAAGATCGAACGGTAAGGAAGGTGTTTGAATGTGGATTTACATGGCCAACTCTTTTTCGTGACTTTCACTATTTTTGTAAGCAATGTGAACCTTGTCAAAGAACCGGAAATATTGCAAAGAGGAATGAAATGCCCCAAACTCCAATTATTGTTGTAGAAATCTTTGATGTGTGGGGTATTGACTTTATGGGACCATTTCCATCTTCTTCTCATGGAAACCTCTATATTCTCTTGGCCGTTGATTATGTCTCTAAGTGGGTAGAGGCCAAGGCAACAAAATCGGATGATGGTAAAGTGGTTGTTCCATTTCTCAAATCTCATGTCTTCAACCAATTTGTTGTTCCTAAAGCTATCATAAATGATCAAGGTACCCACTTTTGTAACAAATTGGTGGGGATTCTTCTTAAATCTTATGGGGTCTATCATAGAATGGCCATGGCTTATCATCCTCAATCTAATGGTCAAGCCGAAGTTTCTAATCGGGAGATTAAATCTATTTTTGAGAAGGTGGTGAAACCCTCAAGAAAGGATTGGTGTGTTCGTCTTGAAGATGCTTTATGGGCCTATAGGACGGCATTCAAAACTCCTATTGGCATGTCTCCATACAAATTGGTTTTTGGTAAATCTTGTCATCTCCCCGTAGAGTTAGAGCTCAAGGCTTATTGGGCAGTCAAGGCTTGCAATTTGGATCTTAATGTTGTCGGGGCTCATCGAAAACTTAACTTCCTTGAATTGGAGGAAATTCGTAACAATGCCTATGAGAATGCTCAATCGTATAAGGCTAGAGTGAAAGACTTCCATGACCGTTCGCTTGTTCCTAAATCATTTTATGTTGGGCAAAAGGTTCTCCTCTACAACTCTCGTCTCAAGTTAATGCCCGAGAAGCTTCGTTCTCGTTGGTTGGGTCCATTTGTTGTTTGAAAATCTACCCTCATGGAGCGGTGGATTTGCGGAGTTTATCTACCAACAAGGAATTCAAGGTGAATGGTCACCGTCTCAAGCTTTTCGATGAAGGATTTCAAGAATCTACCGTTGATGTCATCTCATTAACGGAACCCCTTCATGGATGAGCTCTCGTTAGTTTGTGTGTTGGTACTACGAGGCACATCCGGGAAGTCGAGCCAACGACATTAAACAAAGGCGCATTTTGGGAGGCAACCCAAGGTACGCATGTATTTATATATTATGCGTGTGTCTAATTTTGTTCCTCACTTGCATTTATGTAGGGTGTTATGCATATTGTGGGTTTGAGGATTGATCTAAATATTAGTGAGTGGAGGCTTCCTTTTTCTCTATTTAAATTCATAAGAAAAACAACTCAAAATATAATAATTAATTATTATATATTTTTGTGGTGTGACTAATGAATTTTATAATAGGGTTAAAAAAAAAACAAACGCCCCGCTCAATAATATTTAGTATCGTCAATTTTAATTTTTATATTTGTTCCACTCGTGCCTTGATGTGTTTGTTCATGTTTTCAAGAATTAATATTTTATTCAAGCATTCAAGGATTTGTGTGATTTTTTTAAAAAAAATATTATAAAATTTCAGGGCTGCACGGGCTATCTTACGGGGTGCAGACCGTACAATAAACCGTGCGGTAGGCTGTGCAGATTTTGTAACCTTCTGCCAGTATGTTAGTTCAAAATAAGGGGAATTTTCAACCCCCTATCCACTTCTTGCATGGCCGTGCACAGCTCTTAAAAAAAATACAAAACATAACATAGCAATTCCTAAGCCCCAAATCCCTTTCACCTCGCCCCCTACAAACATCGCAGCCAACAATCTCCAAACATCTTCAACTACCATCTCACCCACTTCGTTTTTCCGGCCAACTTCACCACCTCTCCTTCCTCCTACGCCAAACACCACCACTACTTTCTCTTCTCCACGCCTTCTGCCTTCTGTCCACCAACCCATCTCCCCTTCACCTCAAAACACCATGCCCTCCCACCTCTCTGTTCTTCACTAACAACTCCACATTTTCCTCCGTCCATCCACCTCCGCTGCGTCCACCAAACTCCACCCACTTCATTCCAGCCTCCGTTACCGCGCTACTCTTCTCTTCTCCGATAACTTTCATTCCACTGCTGTCAACCCACCGCCGCACTCTTCTCCGCCACCGCTGCAACCAATGCCTCCGTTCTCCTTCAACACTCATCTCACCTCCACCCATTTCCGACAGCAGCTCTTCCCCTTCATTCAAACCCATCCCGCCTCCTTACTCCTGCCTTCACCATTTCCCATCTCCTTCTACACCGCTGCCCACACCATTTTCACCACCAATCCACCCACTTCCTTCCACCAACCACCTCACCATAACCTCCGACCATCCCCTCCATTACAAACACCGCCCGCTGTTCTTCTTCACTCCTACCGCCGCAATACCAGCAGCCCCCCTCCCCTGTTTTGTTTTTGTATTTTTGTTTAGTTTTTGTTTTGTTTTGTTTTTTTGATTTATTTTTATTTTTATTTCATTTAGTTTTATTCACTTCTTTAATTTTTAACTTTAATTTTTTTTAAAACTAAGCAATTTATATAAATTCAAAAATCGATTTAAATTCATTTTAAAATTTGATTTTTGATTTTATTATTAATTGGTTAGTTATTTTATTTTGTTTTATCTTCACAAAAAAAACAAAAACATTAGTTATTATGTATCCTTAATTAGTATATTGTAGTGGCTTTAAGGGGTATTGATGTAACACCCCCAGATCCGGGGTCCGGGATCCGGTGGTTACGGTTTCCAATTCTGTCCACAACAATTGAACTTTCCTTAACATAAATTAAATTACGTCTCTATGACCCAACACAACAATATAAAACACACCCGTTATAGTCCCAGAGATGAAATCAGAGTAACAATCAAATTTTTATTAATCACATTATGAGTTCTTACAATCCAAAAGAATTTCAATATAAATACATACTCTTTGCCATCCATTTACATAAGTCATAGTAGACCATAATCTTGGTAATGAAAGAATAAATATATCCTACCAATAGCTTCTTCTTCAGCTCTGGTAGTCTCATCGTCCTCGCCCGCATCGAGTGCGCCTTGTGCGAGTCATCTGGTCTAGCTGTTGTTGTGATATAATAATAAAGCAAGGGTGAGCAATAGCCCACCAACAATAATATATAACTGAACGATAATGTATAACAGTTCAAAAGTATCTTTCAAACCATATGCCATGCATTTACGGAAATGATGCCAGTATAATATGAATGATGAAGTTACAAGGTAACTTAAAGTATTTGTTTATAGAAATATCTGCTACATCAAAAGTAAGCGAGATATTCTCATTGTTATTAAGAAGAGGAACTTGCATGAAAAGGTTGCAATTCCAGTTATGAACACTTTTCCAGCTCTGCCAACAGTAATCATGTTGCAGGAAATAAATAAGTTTGGATGATGAACCGATGATGGAGTATTCACCGCGCCCGCTGTTCCAATCTTGATGATCAGTCGAGATCGTACAGCTCAATTTAGATTTACTACCGGTAGAAGGAAGAACTGACGGCTTTACTTGTATACCGCCTTACTAGCTCTCCCCGGCCAACGGTTGGGCCAAAGGGGATGGACCGGCGCTACTCGGCCTCTTACACGACTCCTAGTTCAAATAGAATTCATGATTCTGAATGTAACGTTCGTCCCCCTTTCCCCAAGTATAATACTTGTTGATAAGACTCTACAAAGTAGTCGTATCTAGTTGGAAAGGAAAATTCACCAATCACTTCCAAGCTATTGCTTGGTAACGAATATCAACTTGTTCCAACAATCTTACCCCTCGAAAGATGAGAAGGTAAACAACGACTTAATAAGTCAATAGCACCCGAGTTGCGAGTGAAGAGAATACTTTATGACCGGGAAGTCGACAAGATAATTAACATTTTCCAAGTAAGGTTCCCTTATTATTAGGGAGATAGACTCAAAGAAGAATGATGTCTGAGAACCTTTCTTGATATATGATTAATAATAATATGACTCCGAAATATTTTCCGTAATAATCGAAGAAGATAAACCTTATCGAGGTTATTCTAAGTATGGAATAAATATTCAGAGAATATTTATTAAAATATTTTACAGAATATTTAGGAATATGAAAGAATATCTTTAATCAGAGTATTTCTCAAATAATCCTTGAAGAAATATCGAGAGAATATTTATTGCATAATTAAATATTCAAATGAATATTCAAAATAATATTCATTACTTACTAAGACCTGAAAGGAATATTTAAAATATTTAAAATAATATTCGATGATTAAATAGAACCCTGGATGAATATTCAAAATAATATTCATAATTAATTAGGAATTTAAATGAATATTGATAAAGTAATATTCATTTAATGAATAATATTCTAAATGAATATCAAGTAATATTCATATAGTAATTCAAGCTTTAAGGGAATATTCGAGACAAGACTCGATAAATAAATCAAGATTCAGATGAACATTAAAATAATATTCGCCAGGTAATTACTATCTTAAATAAATACTCAAATGTAATCTTCATTTAATGAATAATATTCTAAATGAATATCCAAATAATATTCATTTAGTAGTCCAACCTTTAGAAGAATATTCGAAATAATAATCGATAAATAATTCGACTCTGAATGAATATTAAAAATATTATTCGTCGAATAGTTACGTTCAAATAATTATTTGAAGTAAGGATCGTTAAAATAAATAATCTCGAACGAATATTCAAATAATATTCGTCGCTCGAATAATGGAAAATATTTACTTAAATATTTTCCTCCGAGGTAATCTCGATATATCAAGAAATATTGACTCCCGGTCTATATTTGATGAATAAGATGTATACGCCCTTCTATGAGGGTCTTACAATAACCGGCTTATAGTTGATACGATAGCTATCTAATTTATAAGCCAATAACAATCAGGGAACAAGCATAATGATATAACTTGAAAGTAGGCATGCATGCTATGACATATGTATAACAGAAAACATATATATAAATTTATTCAATCACAACAACAGCCTAAAAGAAGGGAATTGAAACTTGCCTGGTAGTCGAGTACGGTAAGGGGTAGTGATAGCGGGTCCCGGGTCAGCTTGGTGATCTAAAAATAGCCAAGGCATTCGGGATTAATCACTTAACATCTTAAAAGTTAAGTTATACTTAAATCGAAACACGTTCTCGAGTTATCTCGTTATACCCCTTTTAGTGGATTCCTTTTATCCTCGATCCGACCCGACATTCGTTCGTTAATACGACATGTCATTGTACTTACACTTGGGACATACTTAAGTCATACAAGTTCTAAAGTCGATCGTTACGAATCAATATTATGCTCCGAGTTTTATCGCCCGTTGTCTAAGTGTTTTACCGAAGTTATAATCAAGCGGGTTTTTAGGGGTTCGTTCGCGATTAACTTTGATTCGAACATTTTTATAAAATCGGAAAACGATCCTTTTCACATGAGGTTTTCTCTCACACCTTCCTTTTTACCTCTAGTATTTAATTACCAAGATTCGCCACTGACTTACGTATTTTATCGGGGTTCAATTTCAGTTACGAACTTTCGTTTACGGATTCGAACTACTTTTAGTAAACCGACCGTAACTCCTAAACCGTAAGTCCGTTTCACGCGTTCTTTATATCAAAACGAAGCTTATAACATAACCTATCTTATCATGGGAAAATACAACACTGGACAGTGAGTTCATGCTACTGTGATGCACGGTTTTTAAAGATTATCGAAAATTCGGCATTACGACGGCTATGTTTACATGCTTTTCCAAATTTTTATCATCATCAAATCATCCTCCAACAACAACCAATTCAAGACCTAAAGTTTCTCATCTATTCTAAGTCATGATATCTCAAGAACAACTCAAATCCAACAAGTATGAAACATCAATAACAACCAATTATGCATACATGGATCTAAACATACTAACACCTCTCCATCATATATCCATCCAAAAAAAATCCATAAACTCAAAGTAGTACTAAGGGTTCTTGAGCTTTATACCTTCCTTGGAGAGTGAATAACACTTGTTAAGCCTTGAATGATCCTTAAGTAGCCTTAGTATACTTGAATCATTCAAAAGAAAACAAGAACACAAAGTTAATACTTAAAAGTTACTATTCATCATCATCTTCTTGATTTTATATCTCAAGATTGGTATGGAATTTGAAGATGAAATTCATAGGGTATCTTAGTTATGAAATATAGGACTCACCTTAATTTTCTTGAGATTTAACCATGGATGGAAGTTGGATTTCTCCTCTTGAAAAAGAGGGCAGGTCCAAATGGAGGTAAATGGAGGGGGAAAGAGTTTGTTTGCATCTTTTACTTGGTTGCTTGTGCTAAATGAATTATTGGGATGAGGTTTTGATAATATCTTGGCCAAAAGTCACTTTAATAA
Source organism: Saposhnikovia divaricata (assembly GCA_036435485.1). Lineage (NCBI taxonomy): Eukaryota > Viridiplantae > Streptophyta > Magnoliopsida > Apiales > Apiaceae > Saposhnikovia > Saposhnikovia divaricata. Next base: position 78,139,792 of record CM071600.1, on the reverse strand, counting down.
AGTGATTATGTCATGGATGATGTTTAAACAAGTGGACAAGTGGTGTGTCATGTACTAATATCTTGTATCCTTGGTTTGATTCTTAGTGTGCTAGTTACTCTTGCAAATAGCTTAGTTACTTGATCTCATCCACTTGCACATACTTGCATCTTGGTTCTCTGCTCGTTTCTTTGTCCGTTTATTGCTCAATTCATTGATCGTTCGGACGAATAACTAAGTAGTTTCACCTCTAGGGTTTACCGGGAAATTTCTCGATATTCATAATACCTTCCCCAATCCTTAATGTAATCCTCGTGATGACCATGCAGGATATTTAATCTCGATACGAACTTAATCCGTAATCTAGGATTCGTTCGCTTTATTGATTAATCTCGTTATAACATTTTAGCGGTTTCTAGAACGCTTGTTTCACTGCCTCAGTGGTTTCCTACCTTCATTCTTAAATCAAATATAATAACATCCCAAAATATCAAATCCTCAAAGTTAATATCTCAATTCTTGGATTATAATAATATTTAATCCACTGTCCGGTCAAATATTATACCGAGAAAGAATTTTGAATTTCTGAATTCCGATCGTCTCTGCATTCACTTATTTCCTCCGCGTATTACTAATATGACTTCGAAACATCCATATCACGTCCCGTACATAGGGTGGCGTGACAAGTTTTCCAACTTACAAAATCACTATTCATCCACCAAATTACTATGCACGTAAAGGAAATACTATGCACGTACGGGAAACACTATGCTCGTACGGGAAATACTATGCACGTATGGGAAACACTATGCACGTACGGGAAACACTATGCACGTACTCATTTCCCTTCAAGGATCCATTAGCTCCTTCCTGGATGGTAGATTATTCTTATCTAGGTCCTCAACCATCGAATTACTCTCTTCTGACAATATACCAATGCATCAGGATCATTGTCCAAAGCAATATCCATTCATTACAATCATTGTCCTTTGAAATCACCATTCATTAGAGCTGGTGACCTTGTTGTCGGAATCATTGTTCCTCATTTTATCATTACTTAATAAAAAGTTTTAATTATATCCAAAATTTGGAGTTCTTACAGTCTCCCCTCCTTAAAAGGATTCCGTCCCGGAATCAGGTAGGAAGCAAAGAGTCGTTTGCCTGTCGTTCACTTTTTAGCTTCTCGGTCAATTCTTAGTCGTTCTACCCTTCCTCAGCACATCTTCTAGTGCTATAATCCATACTGTATCCTTTTTCCATCAATGTTGCTACTTTTCGTACAACTCACTATCCGGGTTATACTCTTACTCAATCTTATCCTTATTGATACCTGCAGTAACATTGGTATCACTATCACCCTACGAATTCGGAGGTAACCTCGCTCGTACTGTGCATTTCCTAATCGCTTTAATCTTCGCAATCTCGATCAATATAGAGAAGTGGAAAGATTTATTGAGAGATCACTATGATCAATTGAACATTTGTTATATTGCATAGTTAGTACAGAAGGGGGCCAGCCTTTAGTACTTGACAAGCAATTAAACAAGTTATGGTATTCCACTTAGACTTCTATCACATAGACAGATAGTCATGTAGCCGTACCTCCCCTCCTTAAAGGGTTGTTCGTCACAATTCATAAAGAAGATGAGTAAGAGAGAAGAAAAGAAAAGAATTCTAAAGGATTATAGAAAGTTTTCATGATTGTAAAATATCATACTCAGAATTTACCTCTAAACTATAGAGGTTCATCAAAGAAGAAAATAATCATGATTATATCCAATACCATTTGATCGCAATCTCATGAGTCAACATATCTTGCTGCTTTGTCCATTATTCTATGGACTTATACTCTGGTTCAACCTTAGCAACATTTACTTTTGGAGAATCTTTGAACCTCTCAGGTTAAATCTTAGTTTCTCGCTTGACACCATTGTTACTGACATTCCATGTCACGCTACTAGCTTTTTCATATCTATAATATTAACACTATCAGGTTGTCATCCCGAGAATTTATCAAAAAAACCCTTTTATTAATCCATTCATAACATTCCTTGCTTCATATTCCATAGTTGCTTTCCCAGTCTTTTCTTTATCAATCACATCCTTCTTATTATCTGATTCTTATTTACTTTCACCTTCATCTTTTTATTGAGATATCTTTTGCACTTGGTACCTCCTTATTGGTATCCCGTTACATTTACTCTATAATCATCACATTATTCCAATTTAAATTCTCCGAAATGAATCTGGCCGATCCCTTTAACTTAGATTCAATATAATCTACTTCTGCCAACCTTGTTTCTCATCACTTGCTATTTTCTATCCGTGATTTTCCATAGGTTGTTCTTCGTAAGTCAGACCAGGTCGTATACTTACCTGCTCGTACTCTTATCATCTATCGAGCATCTGCATTTTACTGGCATAGCCTTGCCACATGAAACACGTTACGATCATGCTATAAGTTTTGGGGGTAGAGCTGGCTCAAATGCCATCTTCCGAACACTTGTCAGATGGCCCAACAAATCTCGGGCTCAACTGCCCTTATTTCTTTTTACGGGAATACATTTAGCATCATGAATCGTCCGCCTCATATTCTCTATCTTGTTTGCGCAGAAGTACACTAACACAACTTGCTTGTCATTCATCAACATGCCATTTAGCTTATCAATAGCATCACTTTCTTTATTTTTACGTTGTCATCTACTTTCTTAGAAGAATCGCCATCGCTTGTTGTTTAAATAGTGTGTTAATAGCTAACCATACGGGTTTCAAATCCTTTAGGGAGACAGAGTAATCACTATTCCTTATCCATAAGGAGCACTTCCTGAACTTGATGTAGATATCACATGAAGTAGATAAAATTGCAGAAGAGCTTCAAGCATCGCAGCTATGTCCGGTTGATGAAACTATCGCTCATGCATGTTCCATAAAAGACTGGAAACTTAACGGTTTACTTCGTCAATTTTGTATCATGGTCCTGGTCCGCCTCAAAACGGGACCTTCTAAGGTACGTAATATGCTTAAGACTCCATCAGGAATCGAATCTTTACTTAAACTATTATTACCTTCAATTCTTGCACAATCATCAAAAGGAATGTAACTTCCTCCACTCCAATATGACCTTCAAGGTCTTTCCAAATATCATTTTGTTTCTTCGGTATGAACATTTATAATTATTCCTTTATACTTAGACTGTCGGCCACCTCATTGGCCTTTCCTGATAATAATAATTTCTGGTAATCCTTGTTCTCTGGATATATTCCAATTCAAACATTTCTACCTCATTCCCATCTTTGTTGGGTGAAAGCATTCAACCTTAAGCTCTGCTGATGGAGAAAAATATATTTATCAGTCTTTCTCCATAAGTCATTGCTTTCACCTACCCGTGGGAACTTTATCACGTTTATTCCCAATCCTACTTAGGATACTTCTTTTCTTAGTTCTTTTCTTGTCTTAGGATAATCTCAACCTTTATAGGTTCAATCCATACTTCCTCAGGGTTTCATACATGCCTCATCTGGCATTATTGTTACTATGTCATGCATTCCTTACCAAACTTCCATTTTGAAGTTCGGAATATTACCTTTTTCCTTGTAAGGTTTCATAGGTCATCCTCATCCTTCCTCCTGTATTTTCTGGGTACAGGGTATATCAAAATGTCATTGATCAATACTCTAATAATTCTATCTATGTTCTTTCCAGAACTCTTTTTAATAATCCTTACCGGTCATTGTTGCCTTAGCAAGTCCAGCTCATATCATCTGAAGTCATAATGTCGTTATTAGGGTTAATGCCACCCCTTGTGCATTCCCCAGGGTTTGTCTTAATTTATGGATATCCTATCCTTAATTCAACTGCCAAGGAATTCATGCATCTTATAATTGGCAATCAGATCATGTATCCTTAATAAAGGTCTCTTTTCAATCATTCTCATTTGATAATCGATCGGTGGCTTAATGCCACCCTCTTCTTTCAGATAGTTGTCAGCCTATTTGGCCTTCCAAAAGGCAACGTATGCCTATCTGCTCTCTTACAGAACTTGGTAATGGTAGCAAGGATGTTTTGGAAGATATTGGTCGAGTTCAACGTGAATCTCTTAGTACTTATCGTTCTTCTCAAATGTACTTGTCTTAGACAAAATTTCTACAGCATACTGATCCATCTCTGACCATTTCCATACTCTCTTCATAAACCTTCGTTGTTTACTTCCCTTAGTCGTAATATGTTCATGGTATTCATGATACCCTAACATCATACCTCTCAAGTCACTATACTTCCATTTTACTCGTAATCTTGGACAACCATATACACATGAGTCACTTTAGTACGGGTTACCTCATCCCAAAAAGGTCTAGTAAATTCCCCATCAAAACATGGGTTGCAAAGGGTTTAGTAGAAGATTCCTACGATCTCATTAATATTTCCTTTATGTCAGAAGCCCTTGCAGTCGGTGCTTACTTAGAAGCAACCCTGCTTTGTCTTTTCGTTGCTAGTCTAGTCACTTTATAGTCCGTTGTGACTTGGCCTCAACTGGCCACACTAAAATAAAAATATATGATTTTAAGGGTTGGCTAATTAGCATTACTTTTCTAGCAATTGCCGGCATAGTGTCTTCTTCTTTGATACCTTTCTACCTTCCAAAACTTTACTTCATATAAGTCTTAATCGGCTACTCAGCGCCGTCTCCGGTCGCCTTTCCTCTATTTTTATCTTTTCAACTATTCTTATCAATCCCGCGTGCCACGCAAGCTTACCATTCCTGGCATAACAGCCTTTTCACTTAAGTCAATCCCGGAGTTTCTCCGTCCGGCTAATTTCTTACTTACATTTCCTGTTTTCGTCCAATCTCACTTCATCATTTTATCACTACCGTCGATTGTAATGCTCAGGGTTCGTTTACTAACCCATTTTACAGCATCCTTACCCAAATCACAGGATTTGCTCCAGTTTCTACTCTCTTCCATGACATTCTCTGATAATCAGAAAGACAAGGTTTGCCAAAATTCACCGAATTCATTTCCAGACTCAGGGAAATTTTGATCAATCTACCCACCTACTGGTAACATTAAGGAGACTAGTTTCGAAACCTGAATAATAGTTCTATGAACCTCCAAGCAGGTGGAATCATAAGCAGTCATAGTTAACGAAATAATCATCATCAGATTGGAAGTTTACCCACAGGAGAGGAATCAATTATATCCATCCCTTAGAAGGGAATCAATAGTTTCAAACTGAAACCTGTCACAACGTCCTGATACCTATACGTCCTGATATTCAATACTACCAAATGTCGGTCTACCTAACCCTTTATACGAAGCGTCGTTGGAAGCACAAAGTCTCTTTTTTCCATTAAGCAATGCCAGCTCTTGGTCATTACCAATTTCACCTTTTAGCTCCAGGAAGATTTTCTCACATTTTTCTCTTTAACTGCTGATCGTATTACTTGATCTATTATAATTCTGCATCGGAATAAACTTAAGGTAAATACTATAATTCATTGAAAGAAATAATTTAATATTCCTCTGAATTACATGCATCTAACATTTCTGGTTCATCATTTTACTGAGTTGAAATTAACCCTATACTTAGTCTCTGGCAGTAGTCTCATTACGAGTTCATCTTGACTCACTGGTCTTATCTTCCGGTAGGTTCTGAGATCATTGTCTTGCTTACTACTTCCTTATATAACTTTATCCAATCATGCTATCACTTCCCAATGTCTTTACTTTCTGACTGATTCATTCATAAAATGAACATTTCCCTTAATAAAACCACCTTATTAACCTCAATTTGGTTCCATAATTTACAACCTACGACACCTGCCTTCTCATGGCGAATTATTACTGACCATATTCATACTAATTCATTTATCAAATGATATGGCACTTACTGCCTCCTTCTCAACTATTCCTAGGGACTCTACTCCTCGCCCTAAATCAATGTCTTTGATAATCATACATCCCTCTAGCTCTTTCTTCGTTAATATGGAAGTCTCTAGGGATTCTCGTCTATTCCCGTATAAGATCTCAAGTGATCCTTTCAATCCGTCTTACTTGCTGGTACTACCTCCAGTAGACCGGCTACGAATCCAACATGAATCTTCAGTTCTCTTGCTAATAACTCAGTTCTTTATGCTCCCTTTTCTGAGCACTATACTTTAATCATCACAGTTTTTCTGGCTGCAACCCTCATTCCGCAAGGGTAAGCTCCTTATCCTAACAGGATTTTTTCCTTATCTGCTGGAACCTCTTCCGGGTCTCCAGTAGGGTACTCCATCGAATTACCCGCTGATCTTCAGCATATAAAGCATCATCGCGCTGCTGCTTGTATGCCTCAAGGTCTGTCGCCTTACTCGTCGTTACGATATCGAGCTAAGTTACTATCATGATACTTAAGAGTTCCCATAAGGGTTTTATATGTCATCACTACATTAAGTAGTCCGACTATGAACTTGGCAAGAGTTCTTATTATCTTAGTGAATTTATTGTTTTAACGTCGCCTCATCTCTGGGGTGTTTAACGTACGCTCTGATACCACTTCTGTAACACCCCCAGATCCGGGGTCCGGGATCCGGTGGTTACGGTTTCCAATTCTGTCCACAACAATTGAACTTTCCTTAACATAAAATAAATTACGTCTCTATGACCCAACACAACAATATAAAACACACCCGTTATAGTCCCAGAGATGAAATCAGAGTAACAATCAAATTTTTATTAATCACATTATGAGTTCTTACAATCCAAAAGAATTTCAATATAAATACATACTCTTTGCCATCCATTTACATAAGTCATAGTAGACCATAATCTTGGTAATGAAAGAATAAATATATCCTACCAATAGCTTCTTCTTCAGCTCTGGTAGTCTCATCGTCCTCGCCCGCATCGAGTGCGCCTTGTGCGAGTCATCTGGTCTAGCTGTTGTGATATAATAATAAAGCAAGGGTGAGCAATAGCCCACCAACAATAATATATAACTGAACGATAATGTATAACAGTTCAAAAGTATCTTTCAAACCATATGCCATGCATTTACGGAAATGATGCCAGTATAATATGAACGATGAAGTTACAAGGTAACTTAAAGTATTTGTTTATAGAAATATCTGCTACATCAAAAGTAAGCGAGATATTCTCATTGTTATTAAGAAGAGGAACTTGCATGAAAAGGTTGCAATTCCAGTTATGAACACTTTTCCAGCTCTGCCAACAGTAATCATGTTGCAGGAAATAAATAAGTTTGGATGATGAACCGATGATGGAGTATTCACCGCGCCCGCTGTTCCAATCTTGATGATCAGTCGAGATCGTACAGCTCAATTTAGATTTACTACCGGTAGAAGGAAGAACTGACGGCTTTACTTGTATACCGCCTTACTAGCTCTCCCCGGCCAACGGTTGGGCCAAAGGGGATGGACCGGCGCTACTCGGCCTCTTACACGACTCCTAGTTCAAATAGAATTCATGATTCTGAATGTAACGTTCGTCCCCCTTTCCCCAAGTATAATACTTGTTGATAAGACTCTACAAAGTAGTCGTATCTAGTTGGAAAGGAAAATTCACCAATCACTTCCAAGCTATTGCTTGGTAACGAATATCAACTTGTTCCAACAATCTTACCCCTCGAAAGATGAGAAGGTAAACAACGACTTAATAAGTCAATAGCACCCGAGTTGCGAGTGAAGAGAATACTTTATGACCGGGAAGTCGACAAGATAATTAACATTTTCCAAGTAAGGTTCCCTTATTATTAGGGAGATAGACTCAAAGAAGAATGATGTCTGAGAACCTTTCTTGATATATGATTAATAATAATATGACTCCGAAATATTTTCCGTAATAATCGAAGAAGATAAACCTTATCGAGGTTATTCTAAGTATGGAATAAATATTCAGAGAATATTTATTAAAATATTTTACAGAATATTTAGGAATATGAAAGAATATCTTTAATCAGAGTATTTCTCAAATAATCCTTGAAGAAATATCGAGAGAATATTTATTGCATAATTAAATATTCAAATGAATATTCAAAATAATATTCATTACTTAATAAGACCTGAAAGGAATATTTAAAATATTTAAAATAATATTCGATGATTAAATAGAACCCTGGATGAATATTCAAAATAATATTCATAATTAATTAGGAATTTAAATGAATATTGATAAAGTAATATTCATTTAATGAATAATATTCTAAATGAATATCAAGTAATATTCATATAGTAATTCAAGCTTTAAGGGAATATTCGAGACAAGACTCGATAAATAAATCAAGTTTCAGATGAACATTAAAATAATATTCGCCAGGTAATTACTATCTTAAATGAATACTCAAATGTAATCTTCATTTAATGAATAATATTCTAAATGAATATCCAAATAATATTCATTTAGTAGTCCAACCTTTAGAAGAATATTCGAAATAATAATCGATAAATAATTCGACTCTGAATGAATATTAAAAATATTATTCGTCGAATAGTTACGTTCAAATAATTATTTGAAGTAAGGATCGTTAAAATAAATAATCTCGAACGAATATTCAAATAATATTCGTCACTCGAATAATGGAAAATATTTACTTAAATATTTTCCTCCGAGGTAATCTCGATATATCAAGAAATATTGACTCCCGGTCTATATTTGATGAATAAGATGTATACGCCCTTCTATGAGGGTCTTACAATAACCGGCTTATAGTTGATACGATAGCTATCTAATTTATAAGCCAATAACAATCAGGGAACAAGCATAATGATATAACTTGAAAGTAGGCATGCATGCTATGACATATGTATAACAGAAAACATATATATAAATTTATTCAATCACAACAACAGCCTAAAAGAAGGGAATTGAAACTTGCCTGGTAGTCGAGTACGGTAAGGGGTAGTGATAGCGGGTCCCGGGTCAGCTTGGTGATCTAAAAATAGCCAAGGCATTCGGGATTAATCACTTAACATCTTAAAAGTTAAGTTATACTTAAATCGAAACACGTTCTCGAGTTATCTCGTTATACCCCTTTTAGTGGATTCCTTTTATCCTCGATCCGACCCGACATTCGTTCGTTAATACGACATGTCATTGTACTTACACTTGGGACATACTTAAGTCATACAAGTTCTAAAGTCGATCGTTACGAATCAATATTATGCTCCGAGTTTTATCGCCCGTTGTCTAAGTGTTTTACCGAAGTTATAATCAAGCGGGTTTTTAGGGGTTCGTTCGCGATTAACTTTGATTCGAACATTTTTATAAAATCGGAAAACGATCCTTTTCACATGAGGTTTTCTCTCACACCTTCCTTTTTACCTCTAGTATTTAATTACCAAGATTCGCCACTGACTTACGTATTTTATCGGGGTTCAATTTCAGTTACGAACTTTCGTTTACGGATTCGAACTACTTTTAGTAAACCGACCGTAACTCCTAAACCGTAAGTCCGTTTCACGCGTTCTTTATATCAAAACGAAGCTTATAACATAACCTATCTTATCATGGGAAAATACAACACTGGACAGTGAGTTCATGCTACTGTGATGCACGGTTTTTAAAGATTATCGAAAATTCGGCATTACGACGGCTATGTTTACATGCTTTTCCAAATTTTTATCATCATCAAATCATCCTCCAACAACAACCAATTCAAGACCTAAAGTTTCTCATCTATTCTAAGTCATGATATCTCAAGAACAACTCAAATACAACAAGTATGAAACATCAATAACAACCAATTATGCATACATGGATCTAAACATACTAACACCTCTCCATCATATATCCATCCAAAAAAAATCCATAAACTCAAAGTAGTACTAAGGGTTCTTGAGCTTTATACCTTCCTTGGAGAGTGAATAACACTTGTTAAGCCTTGAATGATCCTTAAGTAGCCTTAGTATACTTGAATCATTCAAAAGAAAACAAGAACACAAAGTTAATACTTAAAAGTTACTATTCATCATCATCTTCTTGATTTTATATCTCAAGATTGGTATGGAATTTGAAGATGAAATTCATAGGGTATCTTAGTTATGAAATATAGGACTCACCTTAATTTTCTTGAGATTTAACCATGGATGGAAGTTGGATTTCTCCTCTTGAAAAAGAGGGCAGGTCCAAATGGAGGTAAATGGAGGGGGAAAGAGTTTGTTTGCATCTTTTACTTGGTTGCTTGTGCTAAATGAATTATTGGGATGAGGTTTTGATAATATCTTGGCCAAAAGTCACTTTAATAAAGTGATTATGTCATGGATGATGTTTAAACAAGTGGACAAGTGGTGTGTCATGTACTAATATCTTGTATCCTTGGTTTGATTCTTAGTGTGCTAGTTACTCTTGCAAATAGCTTAGTTACTTGATCTCATCCACTTGCACATACTTGCATCTTGGTTCTCTGCTCGTTTCTTTGTCCGTTTATTGCTCAATTCATTGATCGTTCGGACGAATAACTAAGTAGTTTCACCTCTAGGGTTTACCGGGAAATTTCTCGATATTCATAATACCTTCCCCAATCCTTAATATAATCCTCGTGATGACCATGCAGGATATTTAATCTCGATACGAACTTAATCCGTAATCTAGGATTCGTTCGCTTTATTGATTAATCTCGTTATAACATTTTAGCGGTTTCTAGAACGCTTGTTTCACTGCCTCAGTGGTTTCCTACCTTCATTCTTAAATCAAATATAATAACATCCCAAAATATCAAATCCTCAAAGTTAATATCTCAATTCTTGGATTATAATAATATTTAATCCACTGTCCGGTCAAATATTATACCGAGAAAGAATTTTGAATTTCTGAATTCCGATCGTCTCTGCATTCACTTATTTCCTCCGCGTATTACTAATATGACTTCGAAACATCCATATCACGTCCCGTACATAGGGTGGCGTGAAAAGTTTTCCAACTTACAAAATCACTATTCATCCACCAAATTACTATGCACGTAAAGGAAATACTATGCACGTACGGGAAACACTATGCTCGTACGGGAAATACTATGCACGTATGGGAAACACTATGCACGTACGGGAAACACTATGCACGTACTCATTTCCCTTCAAGGATCCATTAGCTCCTTCCTGGATGGTAGATTATTCTTATCTAGGTCCTCAACCATCGAATTACTCTCTTCTGACAATATACCAATGCATCAGGATCATTGTCCAAAGCAATATCCATTCATTACAATCATTGTCCTTTGAAATCACCATTCATTAGAGCTGGTGACCTTGTTGTCGGAATCGTTGTTCCTCATTTTATCATTAATTAATAAAAAGTTTTAATTATATCCAAAATTTGGAGTTCTTACAATGGATTTGGCTTGTTGGTTAATATAGTTGGGTTGTTTGTGGTATGTGGCGGTAATTCAAGTCATGGTTGGCAATTTCGGTGTTGAATTTTGTTACGGTTTGGTTGTGGGGTTATTGTTGGCTTGTTTGTTATCTTTGTGATTGTGTTCGGTGCTTATATTGGGTGGTTATTTGGCTTGTACTTTGGAGTTGGAATTTGATAATCATGATTAGTGCTCCTTTTAAGCGGGGTAAGAACAAGGGGAAGCTTTCATCCAAGCGTCAAAAGACAACTTCTTCATCTTTGGAGCCTCAAATTTTTCTAACTCGCAAGGAATGTGAATAATCGGTTCTACCATTACCTCATTGCAATTATGGGCTTGACTTGAGATCCGCTAAGCCTAGCTAATCATTCTCCGGTGATGCACTCGAGAGGTATAATTCCATTTCCTCGCTTAAGGTTTTACCATTTCGTTATTTTGATAAGCATGTTGTGGAAAAGCTTGGTATTTGGGATAAGGTCAAGAAAATTTTGACTACTTCCGGTTGGCCTACATGGCTAGATATGGATGAGCCAACTTGTCCAGCTTTGGTATATGAATTTACTATCGTAAAGTGTGATGTTGAAGTTGTGAATGAGTTAAGCTTAATCTCTCGAATCACTTTTAGGATGATGGGTTTATGGTTTAGTGTTCGTTTGGAGGAGATTTATGATTGGTTTGGTTTGGCCGCAAATTTCTTCGGATCCTCAATGGCCTTCGGGTCGGATTAAGTCAACTAAAATCATGGACCCTAGTTTGTGCTACATTCATCGGGTTATGGTTCATTCTTTGTATGGTAATGAAGGTTCAAATAGCGCCGTTTCTTTGGGAGAGCTTGGGGTCCTCTATTGGTTGTACGAGGAGTGTCTAGTGGATTAGGGTTATATATTCTCTTCCCAGTTGTTGGAGCTAAAACGGCGTAAAGGAAATGGTTCCCTTATTTTTGGCGGGTTTATCACCCGAATTGCTACTAAGTTAGGGATTATTGATCGGGATTACTCCCCTATTTCATGGATGGGGGGTGGCCACCCCGTAGCTACTATAGACTTCACGGTTTTGAAGAACATGGGGGTTATCTCGGGGCCTTTTGATAGTTTTAGATGGACGGTCCACAAATAATCTCAGCTCGAGTGTCCTACATCTCCTATTCAGGCTGAGGAGGAGCCGGTTTTTTAGCCTCTACCACCTTCTGATGATCGACAGGAATTCCCCTCTCATAGTCATGCCGATGAGTTCTCTAAGCCTCAATGGGCCTATTTACAGCGCATGGAGCAGTCCATCAAGGACCATGTTGACATGCAGTTTTCTGAGCATTGGGAGTGGATGGAGCAGTTTTGTGCTTCGATGATGGCTCAGTGTCGCTCTAGTTCTCGGGATCCACCCTTGGATCCTCCTCATGATGCTTGAGCTCTCTTTCACTTTTGTTTCTCCCTCATTTTTATTTATCATGCATGAGGACATGCCATGTTTTAAGTGGGGGAAGGATTGTTTATGTTCATCCTTGTAGTATAGTATGTAGCTAGTATTAGTACTATCTTTTGTTTCATTCCATGTCCGTCTCGTTTGCATTTAGAAACAAGTTTAGTCATAAAGCTTGTTTACTTGTTTGTAAAATTTAAGTCATTGTGAGCTTGTAGCCTTGTTTTCTCCTATTTCGTGCCTAGCATTACCAATTTGATGTGAATCTATAAGTTTGATGCACCTTTTTGCACACACATACACACACTTAAAATGGCATGAAAGTCTAGATTGTTGTAATTAAATTGTGAACATGACGGTTATCTCTTAGCATGCATTGAAATCAAATCGAGAAGATGTTATTACAACTTAAACCTTGTGAAGCCTTGAACGATGATTTCTTTTGCTTGTGTGTTTCTCCTTCTTTATGTATGTTTGTTGCTCTAGGGCTTGCATTAAACCTTAATTCATGGATGCACCATAATAAGGAAATTCTATTTAGGATAACCTTTTTGGTTTTTTTTAGCTTGTGAACCATGAAAATAATCCCTAATTACCCCTTTGAAGCTTATATCCATATTTTTCTTCGTTACTTGCCCCTTTTATACATGAGTCATAGCCAAATACTTCATTCTCGACCTAGTTGAGTCTTGGAAAGAATTGGTTGATGAGCATGAGAATTTGGAGATGTTGTGAAGAGGAAGAATGCTAATTCTTGTAAGTGGGAACGTATGACTAAATGTGGTTCAAAGTTCTTTGTAGTATTTATATATGTAATGCATCCCCTTTGCTAAAAAAATAATAAGTAAAGGGGTATGTAAAAAAAAGAACAAAAAAAGAAGAAAAGCAATAAATCTTTGTACTTTTGATTCAATTTTCTTGGTAAATGTGGTTGTGTTTTGTAATTGTAAATGAGTGGAGATTTCTTTAGTTTGAGAATTTGGTGTATGAAGAGAGCAAGGGTCATTTTTGACTCAACTAGCGAGACTTTTACACCTTCCTTGTACTTAAATTTTCACACCTTCACCCAAGCCTCGTTACAACCCATTTTATGAATTCTTTGTTTTTGGTGAAATTCGGAATTTAGGTGGACATGCAAGGTCAAGTAGAGCGCATGCATTTAGACATGGAGTTGAGTGAAATCTCTAGCCCATACTTGTGTGATGTATAATTGAGAGATGTGAGATTTTTCACCATACAATTTCATCTTCTTAATGCGAAGCCATGTATGCCTTGTGATAATCTTGTCTAGTGTTCACGATTTAAGTGCATTCATTCTAGCTTTAGTGTCATGGTTACATTTGCACAAGGTGTGTTTTCTTGATTCTTGAATTGGTTGCCAGCTCATTATAGTGGATGGCATGGTGAAGAGCTCTATATGTTTGATTTTAGTTACAAGTAGATAAAGCGGCATGCTTGGCTTATTTCCAATTTGTATGACAACTCGGACATGTGGATGTAGTAGTTAGTTTAATTAGTAGGTAATGTTAGTTTCTTTTTGGTTAGTGACTTTTGTGATTTTGTGGGTACATCATCTACAAACCCTCACGAGACGAAACTCGTCCTCCAAGGCTACTTGGGGGTTTAAACGATGGTTTGAATGCTCTTGTTCAACCATTTTCTCATTTAGAGTAATAAATTTAGTTTAGTTATCTCGTTGTTAATATTAGTTTGCTTTGGACTAGCAAATTTCAAGTGGGGGAAGATTTGATAACGTGTATTTTATACACATTTTGTCTTTCATTCTCTTGCATTTTTGTTAGTTCCGAATGTTGTTTTATCGATATTAATTATGTTTTTCATCTTTCAGTGCCTCATGCTTAATTGTTGAAAAGATGACTTATTTTGGGTTTGAAAGCAAAGATTATTCAAGAGGGAAGTTAGAAGATGCAAGCTCGCGATGACGGGAGGTTTTTAATGTATTATCTTGAAGATTTTTCTCGCACGGGCTGCTGTACGGCCATTCACTAAGCCGTTCGAGGAGTTTTAAAGGAGCAGTCCCTTGTACGGGCCGCTGTACGGTCGTTCGACAGGCCGTTCAACACTTGTTTGAATTTTTTGGAGCAAATTGACTATCTTATCCTCTTGTCTAATTGATGTATTAATAGAATAGAAGTGAACCAAGAAAACATATCTTATCTTCACTTCATCTTTATCACTTCAACAACATTAAATTAGGGTTAGAAGGAGTAGAGATTAGAATTTATTACTCATAATCTAGCATTGATTATGAGTAACTAACTCTATTTATTTGGATCAAGGAAGGAGCTCTTGTACTAAACTCATTTCATTTTAAGTAAGATCTATTTCACTCTATCTTGAATGCTTGATTTTTATTGTTTATGATTTTGCTTGGAGAATTGTAAGTTGCTTCAATTTGCTCTTCTTGTAATTTCAATTGCTAATTGTTTGTGTTAATCCGTAATTGTTAGTGCATTCATTATAGTAGCACAAGGTTTAGCTTACCTAAATCCTCAAGTTTTAAGTGCAAATACCTAGGTCGAGCTTCTCATTCTTGGGTTTGTCCTAACCTCTCTTTGTTTGATTCCTTGAGTTGGTTAAATTAGTAGTGCTTCACTATTGGTTGCTAGTATCAAGAAAGCTAATTTATGTGATTCACTAAATTAATGTTTTTAGAAGAGAATTAAGTGATTGTGTGCTCCACCAATTATCTTGGTTAGGTAGAGTTGATTACATCCTGCTTATATGTGTTTGAGTGAAGTACTTGATTTTCCATAATCCTTGGGTCAAATATCTCTTTATCTTGCTAAGTTAATCTTTGTGCCTTGTTGTGTTTGTGAATTTAGGTGATTGCAATTTATTTAATTATATTTCTCTAGCGATTTTTTTCTTGTATGCAAGGTGTTTGATAAAATACCACAATCAACTCAAAACCCCCCACCATTTTACTTTACACTAGTATTGAACGCTATTCCCTTGGGTTCGATCCTTACTTGCCACATTTGCTATATTTTGTAGTTAAGTGCGAAAATAGTATAGCATAAATAAATCATTTTCAATTTGGCACGTCGACGACGGGCGTGGCCAACAACTTAATCCAACTCAATCTATAGATAATCCTCAAAAGGCACTTAATCCTCGAACTAAATAAACAAAATCTCGAGACAACAATTAATCCTCGAATTAAGTAAATAAACCTCGAGACAACAACTATCCTCGAAATAATTCATTAATCCTCGAGATACATCATTAATCCTCGAGACAACCACTTAACACATATATACATAAACAGTTAACACTCAAAACATGCCTACAAATTGTTGTAACCAAATAAGTTAAATAAATCTATATACTGGGAATTTTTAGAAAATTTCGACATGAAGTATTCGTAAATAGGACTATCCACCTATTTTTCAATTCCACAATTCAACTGCATATACACTACTAAAATAAAGCTGTCTCAACTTGCAGCAAACATAAAAGAAAGTAAACAATTAAGGAAATGAACTGCCCAGACTTGCAGCACCTAAACAATTAAGAAAGTATCTGCCCAGACTTGCAGCACCCAAACAATTAAGAAAATAATTGCCCTGACTTGCAGCACATAAGAATATAATACACATAGCTCGTAGATCAGATCATGAAAAGATTTTATCCGATGTTTTTAAAATAGAAAACGGGTAAAAACCCTAATCACCGGATATAACCGACTTATTGAAAAGGTTCGGTAAAAAAATTGACCCAAATTTAAAGGTTGAATTTTAACTTAAAATCATTTTTATAATAACCGGGTCATTTTTTTGATTTCAGAAATATTTGTCTCGTTTAAAACGGACAAACGATTCAATTAATACGAAATTAATAAGAATAATTCAATTAATAATTAAATTAATCGAATTTTAAGCATTCTTTAAAATAAATCAATTAATTACTTAATTAATTAATTAACCAAAATGATTAATTAACTTAATAAAATAATTAATTAAATGAATTTTAGATTTTATAAAATATTTTGTAAAAGAATTTAGAATTTTTGAAAATTAATTATGAATTTTAAAAATATTGTTCATATTTAATACCTAAAGTAAAAAGGTAATTTAAAGAAAGTAATTTCTAAAGAAGGTAAAATAAAATTTACCCTTTTAAGGTTAAAAGTAAATTCTTAAAAGTAAATAGTAAATAAGGTTAAAAACATTTTTGTTTTTACCTAACTTAAAAACAGATCAAACATGGGTCGGGTCGGGTTTCTAAATGGATCGTCAAGAACACAAATGGGTCGTCAAGAACAACCCACCAGAAAAATCCAAATACTTCCAAATCAAGAAATACAACCTCGTTACAATCTATACCATAATACCACCAAAATATATACTACACCAAATTTAACAATCCATGCATTTCATAAAAATATAATCTTTAAAAATAATAAATAATTTGAAATCCAATTCAAGTAAATTAAAGATTACCAATCCTCGAAGTTCCTGCGAGTAAACGACGAGTCGAAGTTCTTGTGATTAAACGACGAGGGAAAAAGGAGTGATGGGAGGCTCCAAATGAAACGGGTGGCTACAATAGAATGCAAAGACGAGAGATACATGGGGAGGGGGAAGCGCCAGAAGAAAAGAAAATGGGGGGAGAAGTGTTTGCGCGTGAAAAAAATAGGGGGGGTGTTGGTGAGGTGGGTTAGATTAGATTAGGATAGATTATATATAAAAAAAAACTTATTATATCCTATTATATAATAAGAGTAAGGGGATAATAAAATAACCATGTATATTGTTATTTAAATTTATATATATTATTTAAAATTAAATTAAAATAATTATTAAAAATAATAATTATATAAAAATATATTTGTAACATAAAATAAATTTATTTCATATAAAAAAAACTCGTGCATCGCACGGGTTATAAGCTAGTATTATTAAGGCTTCTAACAATGTATCCCATAAATAATATTTGGTTCCTAATTTTATTCAATTGATTCCAAAAATTATGAATTAAATAATTAGCGGGTAAAAATAATAATTTTCTATTTTTGCAAATAAAATAAATAAATGCTTTTCAAAATAATTTTAACCCGAAATGTTATACTCGGACAATATTGAAAATTTTATTCTTTCCAAAAATTTAAATAACTATGCACAAAATTTTTTTAAACCCCGGTTTACTCAAAAATATAAAAATACATAATTTTTGGATATTTTCATAACTCGCCCAAATATCAATGGGACACGGATAAGATATCGGGTAAAATTTTGGCACGGATAAAATACAGTTTTAATCCCAAATTTTTTTAAATAATCTCAATTTATCAAAAATGCAAAAATACTAAATTTTTGAATATTTTGATAATTTACAAAAATAAACTTTTGCACACGGGTAGAATACCGGGTATAATTTTGGTACAAATAACATACCAACTCGAATCCATAAAATTTTAAAACAAACTCAATTTATCAATGTCGATAAAAATATCGAATTTTAAAATAAAAATAATAATTACTAACACAAACGGTACCAAATACAGTCTATCCGGATAACATATTGGCAATTAAACACGTATAAGCATTCAATAAGAATAAAATATTCATAATATTATTCCTCCTTTATGGAAAAACCAATAAAATATTTAAATAAGAATAATAATAAATTCTGAAAAATCCGGATTGTTACAATCTACCCTCCTTATAGGGATTCCTTCCTCGGAATCAGCTGAGGAAAATCCCTGGGGTTCCTTAACTCTTTCATCATCAACATTTGTTTTGCCAAAACTGGAGATAATGTCCATTCGTAAAGAACTTCTCCAAAATCTCAATTCAAATCTGGGTTTCTAGCTGACATAGTTATCGCTGGAGTTTCACAACACACCCTTTCTTTCGAAAGAAATTGAACCAACATTTCAATAGCATAACCTTAATCGATAGAGAGAAAGCGAACTGATATCGTTATACGTCGCTAGTATTGTAATCGAATCTTGATCCGCCTTTGCTTGTGGTAATCCCATCGCAAAGCCTTAATTCATCATGTCGAGGTTAACTTATTCTAACCTGATTGGCATACCTTCAAAACTTTTAAAGATGACAAAAATTATGAGATTTTGAAGAGAAAAGATTTCATATCATAGCAAATATCCCACAATTGTGGTTATCAATTTATGAATTTTATAGCAACTTGATTTGAAATAAAAGAATAACTGAGAGATCAATATGATCATATGAACCCGACGTTGTGTGTCTTAGCTCCGACATTTATAAATAAAGGTGATCAGCCTTCTTGTAATACACAACACACCAGTGATGGCGTCCCCTCCAACTTCTATCACACAGACAGATATACCTGGTGTCCCCTATAAGTAGGGTTGTTTGTCTCAGTAGGAGTAGAGAAATATGAAATCAAATTAATAACTGATGTTTTCGGACAAATAATTCTCTGAAGCATACTTTGGATTAAAACTGAAAAGATTCCAGAGATGTTATTTTTGAGAAGATGAACCACCAAAAAGAAAGTACCGAACAAGTGGTACTATATTGCAAATAAAGTTATTCACCACTCGAGAAAACAAAAAGTTGAAAGCCTCAGAAATTTGAAATTAGGTTTCATAATAAGCTTGGAAACAATTGAAATCCAAATTAGGGTTAAACACAAGTGTCAAAATGTTACTGTTTAGACGAGCATATATATCTTTAAAAAAAATGCCTCTTTAGGAGGGATATCAAAATAATTCATAGAAAGGAAAGGTATTGCCAAGGTCTCTGCTTATGCCTTCTTTATCAGTTTCTTCGATAGCTCGTCATGCGATTTTAAGCTTCTTCTTTTCCACATTTTAAGGAAATCGATATCGTTTTTCATCGTCAACTCGTAATAATCTCTGAAGATTCCACAGTAGACATCTCCATTCACAAGGCGGTCAATCCAGTTCAGCAAAACTATCTCAAACGAGTACTCCAATCTTAACTTACTAATTGGTACTACATTCAATAATCCAATACGAGCTCTACATTAGCTCAGACGTTCCT
Organism: Saposhnikovia divaricata; assembly: GCA_036435485.1. Lineage (NCBI taxonomy): Eukaryota > Viridiplantae > Streptophyta > Magnoliopsida > Apiales > Apiaceae > Saposhnikovia > Saposhnikovia divaricata. Next base: position 78,120,032 of record CM071600.1, on the reverse strand, counting down.
TACTTAACTATACACACTCCTACACACTCACGTTTCTAGTTTCCTATAACCCTGCTCTGATACCAACTGTAACGTCCCCAAATCCAGGGTTAGAAGATTTGGTCGTCACGAGAAAATCCTCAAAATAAAACATCTGTTTAATAATAATCATTCACTTGTGATTGTCCAACATTGGAATTATAACATCTGTGACCCAAAACATACCAAGATCTTTAAGGTTATAGGGCTAGAAACTATTGTGACAATCAGATCGTGGCCCTGCGATTTATGGTACAAAAATTAAACGAGTTCGAACAGAAAATTAACCTTAATCGCTACGGCGCAAGCGATTCAAGTCCACGTTTTCTGCTGTATTCCTTAATTCCCCTTGAGTGAAGTGTGGCCTTCGTGCTACCAAGTTTTGCCTCTCTTCTGCCTCCAAAAACCCTAATGTTTTTTCAACCAGCCTCAGCAAGAAGAGAATAGGAATATATATAGGCTACAGCAGGGATCGTGAATAATTAGGTTAGGCCTCCCAATGCCATTCTGGGCCTAGCCCAATGTCATTAAATATTAATTCACTCCACTAAAGAATTAATATTTGCACTACCTTTCCTAATACCATAATTTAATTAATTAATTCGGTTCCAATATTATTTGCTTATTAAATTCCCCATGTTTAAAATATCGCATGTCCATTAATTAAATAAATTGCTGATAATTCATTTAAATAATATCTTTTATCCTTGATTATCCACTCAACCTTTATTTAATTATGCTGGAATAAATCTACCTGCAGGGTTTCACATAATTAAATCTTTTTGAGCTTTCAAGGGGACATCATTAACCCGAATATTATCAGGACATGGATTCCTTCAATAAATAATATCCACCATGTATATAATTAATTCCATCACCCAAAATATAATGATATAATTCAAAAGAATTATTTCATATATAAATCAAAGCATGTAAATAATTTACACGTGTCAATTACTATATCCGGATTAAGAACCTAAGCATTAATAATAACATAGAATCTTAGTTCACCTTCTTAATCAGTATAAGGGAACAATTCTAAATTTGATCATGTTCAATATACACAAAGTATACTAGTATTATTTAATAGTCAATATAAACTAATCTAAATAATACTACAGCCATACCAGTGGATCGTCCAACACCACTTGTGCTGTGAATCTTATAATATTATATAAACCGTATTTAACAATCTAATATTCTGTATCCCATTTGATACTAGATTGTCCACAATATATAATATTAGATAGCATGTAAACATTTAAATGATTCTCAAAAAAACTGGCCAGAAATAAATGTATATACTTCAAATAAATATTTTCAGTATACACTAACAGAAACAAGAATCCAAATTCCATTAAATAAAAAAATATTCCTTCTTTACAACATTCTCTTTGATCAAATCTTAAACCACTGGTGTAACTTCGATAAGAAGTACGCCAGGCCAACTAGACTATTACATAATAATAATAATAAATATTATAACTCAATGATATAAAATAGCTCTTACACTAAATCCAGACATCCTGAGCCAAGTTATCTTCGAAATAGCATCACGCTTCTTCTCTTTCTGAACTGTGTGGATAAGTCTCGCCAAACTACCTTACTGAAATGTTAGAATTTAAAACAGCAAATATGAGCGAAAGAAATGCTCAGCAAGCGTATAAAATTTTTGATATAAAACCAGGATAAGTGGGGCATAAAATCAACTGAAATGTAAAACAGTTTATAGAGAAACTGAATCAACAACTGTGATATAATTCAAACCATAACTGAAATCATTTCGCATGTCATAAAAATGAATCATCTGCCAACTCACAATATATAATAGCCATTCTGGCGATATGGATTGGATATACAAAAAGAAAGACAAAACACCATTGCCCCCTGATCAAATTCATAAGCAATGGGACCCTTCATAACCACCGGTACATTGCTATACCCGTGGGTATAATTCGGATATCTTGAGGGTACCAAAATAGGCAAGTAATGTTAGCCTATAGGAAGATGGACTGGTTACCATATCCTCCTTAAATATAGCTGGACCAACTACTCGACGTGGCCTCCTACACTTTACCATTTTCCAATCCAATAGAGCAATTTCCGAATTTAACAAGAAATGCTTAGTTTTAAATACAGGTCACATCCCTATTATTTACTACGATAATAAGGATATGAAGAGTTTATCTTAAACAATTCCCCACATCAAGGATACCAATATCAAGCAACTGTGTTCGCACAAAAATATTTAAGAATCACAAATAGCTCTGAACAATAGTTATTCATCATGATACGAATCAATGAAACATAAAATAAAAAGTGTTTAAGATGATCAAGGGGAAAATACTTGCCTCTGATCCTTAGCTATTACGTAAAGCAGAATACATGAGAATCTTTCTTCCTCCCGCCCCATGACTTATAGTCTTCCGTCTGATCCTTCTTTGGTACGTCGCATATGCGGTTGCCATGAGTTTGATCCACTGAGATTGAGCCCGCGCGCCCCTTCTATAATCAAACCAATTTCTCTGTTGGAAGAAGATAATCGGAAACGTTCCTCTCTGAACATAGACATTTTCCCAGTGTTAAAATGCCTCACCGTGAACCCAACCGCAACCAATACTCCATCGACAAACCTAAGTCAACATCCACCTTTCTCCATCGACAAACCTAAGAATATAATACACATAGCTCATAGATCAGATCATGAAAAGATTTTATCCGATGTTTTTAAAATAGAAAACGGGTCAAAACCCTAATCACCGGATATAACCCACTTATTGAAAATGTTCGGTAAAAAGTTGACCCAAATTTAAAGGTTGAATTTTAACTTAAAATCATTTTTATAATAATCGGGTCATTTTTCTGATTTCAGAAATATTTGTCTCGTTTAAAACGGACAAACGATTCAATTAATACGCAATTAATAAGAATAATTCAATTAATAATTAAATTAATCAAATTTTAATCATTCTTTAAAATTATTAATTAATTAATTAATTAACGAAAATGATTAATTAACTAAATAAAATAATTAATAAAATGAATTTAGATTTTATAAAATATTTTGTAAAAGAATTTAGAATTTTTTAAAATTAATTATGAATTTTAAAAATATTATTCATATTTAAATTAAATTACCTAAAGTAAAAAAGGTAATTTAAAGAAAGTAATTTCTAAAGAAGGTAAAATAAAATTTATCTTGTTAAGGTTAAAAGTAAATTCTTAAAAGTAAATAGTAAATAAGGTTAAAAACATTTTTGTTTTACCTAACTAACTCAAAAACAGATTGAACATGGGTCGGGTCGGGTTTCTAAATGGTTCGTCAAGAACAAAAATGGGTCGCCAAGAACAACCTACCAGAAAATTCCAAATACTTCCAAATCAAGCAATACAACCTCGTTACAATCTATACCATATTACCACCAAAATATATACTACACCAAATTCAACCATCCATGCATTTCATAGAAATATAATATTCAAATATAATAAATAACTTGAAAACCAATTCAAGTAAATTAAAGATTACCAATTTTAGGAGTTCCTGCGATTAAACGACGAGGCAAAAAGGAGTGATGGGAGGCTCAAAATGAAACAGGCGGCTACGAGAGAAGGCAAAGACGAGAGATACAGGGGGAGGGGGAAGCGCCTGAAGAAAAGAAAAAGGGGGGGAAAGTGTTTGCGCATGAAAAAAATAGGGTATTAGTTTGATATGTCCCAAATTAACAAGTCAATTATAAATATATCCCTCTTTATTGAATAATTATAAATATGTCCTATGATTAAATTTAACTCATATATAACTTATACACATATAATTATACATATACTTATATTAAATAAGACTAGAATACCCCTTTTCTTTTTATCCCTCCCCTCCCCCCATCCCGGATCCCGGCCCCGCAGGGGCACAACGCTATGTAGAGTGTGTAATTGGCAATGCGTGCAATTCGTGCTACTACTACTACCATGATTGATGATTTGCAGCTACTTCAGAGAGTTTGTTGGTGTATTCCTTTGTTTCATCATAGTTTTGTACTGTTATTGCTGGGTCTAACAATTAACAATATAATAACACGTGGTATAGTCACAAATGTAGCATGTATCAAATGTAGCATGTATCAGATTTAATAAAATGTAATTGATAAAGGAGGACAAAATTGTCTTTTATAAATGTGTGGTTAATAAATTAATCATGGTTATACTTTAAAATGGGACATATTCATAATTTGGGATAGATTTGTAATTATAAATAAATATGGGACATAATTATAAATGACCTTTTAAAATGGGACATATTAGAAAAAAGCCCAAAAAAATAAGGGGGCTGGTCATGTGGGTTGGATTAGTTTAGGACAGATTATATATAAAAAAAAATTATATTATTAGGGCCTCTAACAATGTATTTCATAAATAGTATCTGGTCCCTAATTTTATTTAATTGATTTTAAAAATTATCAATTAAATAATTAGCGGGTAAAAATAATAATTTTCTATTTTTGTAAATAAAATAAATAAATGCTTTTCAAAATAATTCTAACCCGAAATGTTATACTCGGACAATATTGGAAATTTTATTCTTTCCAAAAATTAAAATAACTATGCACAAAATTTTTAAAAAGCCCGATTTACTAAAAAATATAAAAATATATAATTTTTGGATATTTTCATAACTCACCCAAATATCAATGGGACACGAATAAGATATAGGGTAAAACTTTGGCACGGATAAAATATAGTTTTGATCCCAAATTTTTTAAAATAATCTCAAATTATCAAAAATGCAAAAATACTAAATTTTTGGATATTTTGATAATTTACACAAATAAACTTTTGCACACAGGTAGAATATCGGGTATAATTTTGGTACAAATAAAATACCAACTCGAATCCATAAAATTTTAAAACAAACTCAATTTATCAATGTCGATAAAAATATCAATTTTTAAAATAAAAAAATAATTACTAACACAAACGGTACCAAATACAGTCTATCCAGATAACATATTGGCAATTAAAAAAGTACAAGCATTCAGTAAGAATACAATATTCATAATATTATTCCTCATTTATGGAAAAACCAATAAAATATTTAAATAAGAATAATAATAAATTCTGAAAAATCTGGATTGTTACATTAATACTATTACCTTTTGTAACTAAAGTATCTTCTTTACAAAAATATCATGGACCGTTCTATTTAATAAAATAAGCTAATAATATCATGATTATTAATAACTAACTGATTATCTTTTTTAGCTAAAACACAATATCTTTTTTATAATTTCTAACTAAAAAATCTCCTTTTCAAACTTGCTTCTTTAATTAATTATCCTTACTTAAATATTTATTATTTGTAACCGTAATTCTATTCTATAAAATTAATTAACGATATTATAGTTCCAAATAACTAACCATTTACCTTTTTTTAGCTAAAACACATTATCGTTTCTAACAATAATCTCTCCTTTCCAAAAATATCACGGGCCGTTCTATTTAATTAAATAAACTAATAATATTATAATTACTAATATTTAATTGATTTCCTTTTTCAGCTAAACGTAATATCTTTTTTATATTTTCTAATTAAATATCTCTTTTTCAAACTTCTATTTTTTACTTAATTATACTTACTTCTATTTATTATTGGTAAAAACATGTTATCTTTTCTATTTTTTTAATAACTAAGTAATTTTCTTTTTACGTAAAACACGTTATCTTATATATATATATATATATATATATATTAGTAGCAAGAAAAATATGTATATGCAGCAAGAGATTAAGCAGATATATAATACAGTCCATTCCTGGCATTACCCACAGCCTTTAAATGTTTTGTATCACAATCTATCACAGTGCAATGTGTGGCATAAAACTGAATGTGACAATTGTTATCCTTAAGTAATTTTTGCACACAGAGAAGATTATGTTTGAATGTAAGTACACATAAAACTTTATCAAGCACAAGACCAGGAGCAAGAGTTACCTGATCAATATGAAATATGATCACAGTCTCTCCATTTGGCTAGTTGATTTTGTTATTTGAAGAGAATTGTGTAGAGTTATGAAGGGTGTCCAAGCTATAAGTCATATGGTCGGATGCTCCAGAGTCGACAATCCATTATATAGGCAAACTTTGAGCATTTAAGCAAGAGATCATCCCTGAAAAATGACAATCAAGTTCATCATCAGTATCTGGTAGCTTACTCCCCCCCCCCCCCCCAAATTGTCAATTAAAGAACCAATTTATCAATTTACTAGTTGGCATCCCCGAAACACAACCCAGATTTGGTTCCTTAAGATGCTTGGACTTGAGCACTGGCTGCCAATCTTGGTTTTGGTGATTTAGGCCACCTTGAGCAAGGTGGAGCATTCATAGGTCGCCTTGAAGGTGGAGTAGACTTGTTCTATTTGAGATGCCAACTGGGATGGCCTACGACTGCACACATATGCTTCCATAGTGACCTTTAATCCCACACTCTGTACACACAATAGGCTTGTCATTTATGTTTTTACTAACCAAAGCCAGCAAGTCAGGTGACGAAGGAGTGAAACCAAGAACGGAGCATTGGGCTACTTCTTGTTCCAGTGAAGCACAGGCTGATTCAACTGTGGGAAGTGGTGAATGTATCAGAAGCTGACTTCTCTGTTATACTGTTTACTCCGCCCATTTAAAAATTGAAATAAACGTGATTCCTCCCTTTGCGAATTAATAGCCTCCAACAATTTCAGCACATCTACAACAGGACTAGCTATCGTTAGCAACATATTTAAAAGATCAAGTTCTTCCTAAATAGCTTTCATGGATGTGTAAACTCAATAACAGAATCAACATTTTGTTTTGAGTTCATAAAGATCTCGGCTTAACTTGTATTTTCGACCACCATTAATTAAAGAGAAATGTGTTTTCAGATTTAACCAAATATCTTTAGCATACGACATATACATAATAGATTTCTTTATAGTGGGAGAAATATTAGAAGTTATCCAAGCAATAACCATATTATTACATATTTTTCACATTTTAGCCTTAATTAAATCATCAGTAGGAAGAGGAACAGTACCGGTAACGAAGCCAAGCTTTCGCTTCGAGGACAAGTTGATTTACATGGATCTCTTCCAGCTTTTATGGTCTAAAAAACCTTAGAGTTTATCCATCTTAATAAAGGTCGCGTTATTAGATGGTTGTAAAAATAGAGGAATCATCTTTTCTTGGTATGTGATACGATTTCTAACCATAGATTCGGTCTGTGGAATGATCGTTTTAAAGGTTTTCGAGTGAGATCTGTTTATAGTATAAAGAAACAAGACAGAGTTTGAAGAGAGAGAAAAGAAAGAAAAAGGTGTTAGAAAGTAAGAGTAAAAACAGATCTGAGAAGAGCTCGTGGCTTCAACACCACAATGATAGTTTTAAAAAAATAAGGTTTTTAATCGATCGTTAAGCCTTTATGACTCCGATATCATGATAACAAGATGAACAATGATCAAATGATTGAAAAATGTAGAAAATAAAGAAGACAGTAGATGCGAGAGCTCATTCATAGAAAGAGTGAAAACCCTAATAATAATTACTTTGAGAGACTTACAAGTCTAGCTATCAGACAAAAACAAATAAAGAATATGATAAATAAGTATGTATGTCATACTAATAACAACCACTAAATCTAACAAACTAATGATAGCAAATTATTATTTGAATGCATAGAAAGTTAACTTAGAAAATACTAATATGTTTCCTTTTTAGTTATATGTTAAAAAAAATACCTTGAGTACCAAAAAATATCTATGTATATATATCAGCACATATACCTAGAAAAATTCGTAAAATCGACCCCTACAATATCAGTATAGTCATCCACTCTTTTATTTTTTGACGTTAGCAGTAATTCACTCATTCATGTGTAAATTTGCAATCTACAGCTTCAATTCATGCGCCATATTATTGATCAGAACCATAAATCGTTAATAAATTATTGTGTTTCTCTTCGAATTTATGTCAATAATTACTTTTAAGTTTAATAAATAAATGTAATTGATATTTTTAAGTATAATTTTTAAATATTGTATCAAAAATGTTATTCAAGGAAATCGAACCTTTGATCTATTGATATAGTATTTACATAATATCCCTCTTACTCTTATTATACATAAAATCGATAATAGATTATCGTATTTCTCTTTAAATTTATGTCAATAATAACTTTAAGCTAAATAAATAAATGTAAGGGATATTTTTAAATATAATTTTTAAATATTGTATTAAATATATTATTAAAAAAAATCGAACCTTTGATCTATGATAGTACTCACATATATCTTATTTATTCTTAATATATAAAGAGTATAATTATGCGTCAAATTAATCAGCTTACTCATAACAATGATAATATTATGTTGTCAACGTCTTTTTTGACTTAGTAACAATTAGTGTTCTAAAAATGGGAAATCAAATTGATTCGGGAACCTGCTCAATTATAAGTACTCAAATTAATACTCGAAATGAGTATTTGGATAAAAAAATCGGATATATCAAAAAGTAAATTTTATAATTTTAATTATTAGTATATTAAATATAACAAATTATATTTTACTCCAAAACTGAAACTAACTAAAACAACACATATTACTTCTATTCTTTTCAATATTTATTTACGTAAATGACAAAAAGAAATCATTAATTATAATCGGATCAATATCTGAGTAATGAAAAATCAGTTCGGAAATGGATTCGAGTCAAAGTACTTGACCGAATTATCGGTCGAATAACCGATTTCTAGAACATCGATAATAATACTAATATTATCATTTGTCGAAAGTGTGCATATAAATATCAATTTTCTAGCAAATAAGAAAGTATATGATGCTAATATTGGTTCAATATTACTAGTGGCATTGCACGAGTGTTTTACATTCGCCGTTGTGTACACGTGTTATAGATGTTTCGAATAAGAGCAGTGTTAGATGTATTAAATTGGGTACCAAAATTTGTTATCAAATGACATGTCACTAATTACTTGGCATTTCGGAATGTTTTAATTGGATGATCCTGCCAGATCCATTACAATTATAATCAATCAAAACAATGTCACGTTAGTAACAATTTTTGATACCTAATTTAGTACTTATAACATTTTTATTTGAAAAAATTAAAGGTGCAAGGGGGAGTATCTCTAGACTCTAGGAGTGTTAATTTGACGGAGCGCACATCCTCATATATCACACTCTAATACAGTGGAAATGTAGAATGACGTTAGAACTCAAATAGATCACACATAATTAAGTAATTACATGATTACATTAATTACATGCACAGCTTAGAAATTTCTTCCCATGAAGGCAGCGTCTGTAGCCTATCCAAATCACTCACCGACACTCCTCTTGACAACTCAACTGATGATGATGATGATGGCAATGACGATGAATTCATATTATTACTACTGCTACCAGCCATTACTCCCCCAGTGCTGGCAGCCACTTGTGATGGCGCAGATGGTGGAGGGCTCAATTTTCGACGTTTCGGTGGCGGTGGAAGCAGCTCGTGATGACTACGAATGTGGTGAGAATGTTTACCAGTAAGCCTCTGAACAACTGACTTGAAGTTGGCAGGGTCAGTTTCAATATATTGAGTGCTAATTATCACCACCCTCACTGCTGGTTCTCGGCCATCTCTTCCTTGAGCTGCTGACATTGTTTTTGTTTAATATATTTTCGTACAATGTGTATGATTATAAGAAGGTACGTAAATTTATTTGAATAAATCTGTAAATGACTTTCGTCTGTATTTATATATTGGGTACCGGTTTTTATGAAATGAGGTGTTGGGTGTTGATGGCCGAGAGCAGTGAGGAAGTGATCAAACACAAGGACTTTGTAATTGGGTTATAGTGTTAACGCTACTGAACATGACCTCTATAGCTCATCCTTAATTAATTGACTCAAACACTGATGTTTTCTCGGAGGATCCAGTCAACCCACCTAACACCATAACACTAGTTTATTTAACTTAACATTTGTTGCTTTATTATTGTTTGTGGGAATTATTAATAAGTTAATTAGTAAAAACACTTTTTTTTTATTCGGTGTTCGGGTCAGCTTGCGTGTACCTCGACTAATCCGAAGGGCATACTAGCACACTCATAGCTCCGAGCATGGTAAAAACACTTGTTTTTGTCAAAAGAAAGGAAGAAGTAAAATCATTTGTAAGGGTAAAAGACATGTTAGTGTTAAGTAACCAACTCATCTAAAACCTTAAGGTGTTAGAGGGAGGCCTTATATGGATCTTATATTATATTCTAACACTCCCCCTCACTCGAAAGCCCATTTTTGGGTCGAAGAGTGGATCACGGGCGCTCATCTTTGGAGCATAACTTGCCTTCGTGTCCATATTAAATATTGAGAATATTGGGGGTCGCAGAGAGTCGAACCTGGGACCTCTGCGTACCTGAGCTCTGATACCATGTTAAGTAACCAACTCATCTAAAACCTTAAGGTGCTAGAGGGATGCCTTATATGAATCTTATATTATATTCTAACGGTTAGAATTTTGCTTCATTTTTCCATTTACGTCGAGCAAATAACATTGGTGTTACTTTTCTTGTTCTTTTTTTTTACCCCTTTGCTTAGTTGCAAATTTTTAGATGCAGTTATTTTTAATACAATATTTATAAGGCAACAAAAAAAGGATAGGTAAACACAAACCCGTAGTAGAAAAGATACAATTACCGTTGAATCTCTTTAAAGAAAATAACGGGAACAAGAAAAAAATTACTTTATCAAATTTATCATTTATCAAGAATAAAAATACATTATCAGTACTATGTTGGGATCTCAAAAAAATATTTTTCTGGCGAGATTATTGCTTTGTCAAGCATGACTTAATCGAGTTGCAACCATAATGAAGAAATAAAGTACGTTGGCTGGGTAGGAATAAAATATGTATATTAAGTCTCACAAGAATTAAACAATGAAAGAGAAGGATAGAAACAAAAGCAAGAAAGAATTTTATTTTTTTATGAAAGAACTTTCTCCAAAGAATCCTTCCTGTCGTTTACTTCGTCTTCCTCATCACTTGCAGTACAAAACCAATTGCAACAGCTAATCAACTGCTAGACCGCATAAACCCATCAACCACAATGGTTGTAAAAATAGGTAATTGTTATAAATCGGTTGAAGTACCGATTTAAGATTAATCGGATAAATGGAGATTAATCGAAAGGATTAATCAAAGTATTAATTAGATATTATAATAATATTTAATATATTAATCTAATTTACAATTAAACATATCATTTTAATTAAATTTACAGGATTAATCGAATTTCAAAAATCGAATCGGTTAGTTACCTTACAGAGGATTAATCAGGGATTAATCGGCTAAATCCGGGATTTTTAGAACCATGACAACAACATAATAATTAATTATAGTAAACCATCACTGCCTCATCCTAAATAAAGGCGGCAAGTGATTGGCAGCAAGTATCATTTAGTTTGTTAATTCAGAAATCAATATATATATATATATATATATATATATATATATATATATATATATATATATATATATATATATATATATAGGGTCTTGTTCTAATAGAAACTAACTTAAAATAGAAACTAGAAACTAAACCTAAATTAAATATTTCAAGCTAATCTAATGACCAAATTAGGGGTACTCCAATACAAAAAACGTTTAAAATTATTGTCTCTATTCAACAAAAATATTAAAAAAAAAAATTTAAAAAAAGTTACTGTTCACATGATGACGTGGCACGTGAACAATAACATTTTTAAATTTTTTTTATTTTTTTTATATTTTTGTTGAATAGAGTCAAGAATTTTAAACGTTTTTTGTGAAGGTGCCCCTAGCGGGGCAATTAAAATAAGTGAAATATAATTTATTTAGTATAGGTTTCTAGTTTCTATTCTAAGGTTGGTTTCTATTTGAACGCTAGCCTATATATATATATATATATATATAAAGGAGGATATCGGGAGTTTAGATGGCGCTCTAAAATCGACTCAATCTATTTTTCTAATTTTCTAGAATTTTAGAATTTTAAACACCAAGAAATACAAAAATATCAATTAACATATTAGAAGTAGAACAATAGGTGTTCGAATTTATAAATGAGAAGAGTTCGAATTTATAGGGAAGACATATGATTAGAAGTTCTATTGTAAGTATAATAAGTATTTATAAGTCATACGATTAAAAGTTCTATTGGAAGTAGAATAGGAGTTCGAATTTATAAAGAATAAGAGTTCGAATTTATCGGAAAAATATATAAATAAACGTTCTACTAGAAGTAGAATAGGTGTTTGAATATATAGAGCAGAAATATAATTAAATATTTTATAGAAAGTACGATCTTCTTAAATTATATATTTTTTATATAAGTTAATTATACTTATATTAGGAAAATTTATTCATAAATCCAATACTATTGTCATAAAAAAAGTCACCGTATTTAAAAAAAAAAAAAGAATTGATGTGTTAACATAATTCACCGTGTTTAAAAAGAAAGAATTGATGTGTTAACATAATAAAAGAACAATCTCATGCAAGAATCCTAAATAAATACAGGAGAATCTATAATATAAAGAGAAAATAAGATGTGTTTTCATTTTCTAAAACTCCAAAAATTTTAGAAAGTCTAGAGAAAGTATAAATTGGAATTCACTCTATTTTTTAGGTTTTGATTTTAAGGAAAAAAATTGTTGTGTAAGATAAGTATCATCAATAATATGTAATGAAGTTGGAATTTCGATCCCAAACGAGAGCGGCTCGAAACATGTTTAACGGGAAGACGACTCACTATAAAAGATTGTACTAGCTATTAAAATACCATATTGATGTTATAAATTTTATTTTATTTTTAGGATTTGATTTTTATGGATAAACATTATCATACAAGTAATATATGTAAAAGTTAGGTTTTTGGTCTTAACGAGAGAGCGAATCAATAGTAATAACCGTGTTTAACAAGAAAGCGGTTCATTAAATAAGACCGTATAAAAAGTGTTTAAATATATAATACATAAAATAAAATGTTTTATTGGAAGTAGAAAACGAGGACGGTGGAGACGTTATATACGATTTTTTTAAAACTATACATCTTTTTTCCTAAAAATCCTTTATTTTAACTTTTTTTATACAAGTTTATCTATAATATACAGAAAATATAAGATGTATTTTCATCTTTTAAAACTCTATAAATATTAGAAAGTTTAAAGAATATAAAAATTGGAATTTACTCTCTTTATATAGTGAAGTTAGAATTTCGGTTTCAAATAAGAGCGGCTCGAAACGTATTTAACGGGAAGAGGGCTCGCTAGAAAAGATTGTATTAGCTATTAGAATTGAATACTGTAGTCATAATTTTTTTATTTTTACGGTTCGATTTTATGGATAAAAAAATATTATATAAGTCTTTATAATATATGTTAAAAAGTTAGGATTTCGGTTTTAACGAGAGAGCGGCTCAATCGACAGACTCGTATTTAACAAGAAATTGGTTCATTAGAGAAGATTATTTAATTATTAAAATTTAATATTAATATTATAATATAACGTAAATGTATTGAATTTTTTTAAAAATAAAAATTGTAATGCCGCCGCGAAGCGCGGCTTTATCAACTAGTCAATATATATATAAAGGAGGATAGCGGGAGTTTAGGTGGCGCTCTAACATCGTCTCAATCGATTTTTCTAATTTTCTAGAATTTTAAACACTGATATCAATTAGCATATTAGAAGTAGCATAGTTGTTCGAATTTATAAAGGAGAAGAGTTCGAATTTATAGGAAAGACATATGATTAAAAGTTCTATTGGAAGTACGATTAAAAGTTCTATTGGAAGTAGAATAGGAGTTTGAATTTATAGAGAATAAGAGTTCGAATTTATAGAAAAAATATGTAAATAAAAGTTCTACTAGAACTAGAATAAGTGTTTGAATATATAGAGCAGACATATAATTAAATATTTTATAGAAAGTACGATCTTCTTAAATTATATATTTTTTATATAAGTTAATTATACCTATATTAGGAAAATTTATCCATAGTTTAGGTGGCGCTCTAATATCGTCTCAATCGATTTTTCTAATTTTCTAGAATTTTAAACACTAATATCAATTAGCATATTAGAAGTAGAATAGTTGTTCGAATTTATAAAGGAGAAGAGTTCGAATTTATAGGAAAGACATATGATTAGAAGTTCTATTGGAAGTACGATTAAAATTTTTATTGGAAGTAGAATAGGAGTTTGAATTTATAGAGAATAAGAGTTCGAATTTATAGAAAAAATATGTAAATAAAAGTTCTACTAGAACTAGAATAGGTGTTTGAATATATAGAGCAGACATATAATTAAATATTTTATAGAAAGTACGATCTTCTTAAATTATATATTTTTTATATAAGTTAATTATACTTATATTATGAAAATTTATCCATAAATCCAATACTATTGTCATGAAAAAAGTCACCGTATTTAAAAAGAAAAGAATTGATGTGTTTACATAATAAAAGAACAATGAATAAAAGAACAATCTCATGCAGGAATCCTAAATAAATACAGGAGTATCTATAATATAAAGAGAAAATAAGATGTGTTTTCATTTTCTAAAACTCCAAAAATTTTAGAAAATCTAGATAAAGTATAAATTGGAATTCACTCTATTTTTTAGGTTTTGATTTTAAGGAAAAAAATTGTTGTGTAAGATAAGTATCATCAATAATATGTAATGAAGTTAGAATTTTTATCCCAAATGAGAGCGGTTCGAAACGTGTTTAACGGGAAGACGACTCACTATAAAAGATCGTACTAGCTATTAAAATATCATATGATGTTATAAATTTTATTTTATTTTTAGGATTTGATTTTTATGGATAAACATTATCATACAAGTAATATATGTAAAAGTTAGGTTTTTGGTCTTAATGAGAGAGCGAATCAATAGTAATAAACAAGAAAGCGGTTCATTAGATAAGATCGTATAAAAGATGTTTAAATATATAATTAATACATAAAATAAAATGTTTTATTGGAAGTAGAATACGAGGACGGTGGAGACATCTTATACATTTTTTTAAAATTATACATCTTTTTTCCTAGAAATCTTTTATTTTAACTTTTTTATACAAGTTAATTATACTTGCATTACAAAAATATATCCATAAATGTAATATTATTCCCGTAACGAAAAGTCTTCGTATTTTAATTTTTTTTTGATATGTTAACATAACAGAAACACATTCCCATGCGGAAACTGTAAATAAATACAAGAATATCTATAATATATAGAAAATATAAGATGTATTTTCATCTTTTAAAACTCCATAAATATTAGAAAGTTTAAAGAATATAAAAATTGGAATTTAGTCTCTTTATATAATGAAGTTAGAATTTCGGTTTCAAATAAGAGCGGCTCGAAACGTATTTAACGGGAAGACGGCTCGCTAGAAAATATTGTATTAACTATTAGAATTTGATACTGAAGTCATAATTTTTTTTTTATTTTTACGGTTCGATTTTATAGATAAAAATATTATATAAGTTCTTAAAAAGTTGGGATTTCGGTTTTAACGAGAGAGCGGCTCAATCGAAAGAATCGTATTTAACAAGAAATTGATTCATTAGAGAAGATTATTTAATTATTAAAATTTAATATTAATATTATAATATAACGTAAATGTATTGAATTTTTTTAAAAATATTGTAACGTCGCCGTGAAGCGCAGCTTTATCAACTAGTGTTTTATTGAAAGTAGAATACGAGGACGATGGAGACGTCTTATACGATTTTTTAAAACTATATATCCCTTTTCCTAGAAATACTTTATTTTCATTTTTATACACAAGGTAAATATACTTGCATTAGAAAAACATATCCATAAATTCAATATTATTCCCGTAACGAAAAGTCTTCTTATTTAAAAAAATTAATGTGTTAACATAACAGAAAGACATTCCCATGCGGAAGCTGTAAATAAATACAGGAATATCTATAATATACAGAAAATATAAGATGTATTTTTATCTTTTAAAAATCCATAAATTTTAGAAAGTTTAAAGAACGTAAAAATTAAAATTTACTTTCTTTATAGGTTTTAATTTTTAAGAAAAAAAAAGTTATTTTATAAGATAAGTGTTATCAATAATATGTAATGAATTTATAATTCGGTTCCTAATAAGAGCAGCTCGAAACGTGTTTAATGGGAAGACGACTCACTTTAGTTATTAGAATTTGATATCGATGTCATAAAGTTTTTTATTTTTAGGATTCGATTTTTATGGATAAAAATTATTATATAAGTCTTTATAATATATGTTAAAGTTGAGATTTCGATTTTAAGGAGAGAGCGTTTCAATAGAAAGAATCATATTTAACAAAAAAGCGATTCAATTGGAAAGATTATATATAAAATTATTAAAATTTAATATTGATGATATAATATAACATAAATTCATATTGAATCTTTTTAAAAAAATTATAACGCCGCCGCGAAGCGCGGCTTTGTCGACTAGTTTAAGCTATAACACAACATTACAACAGCTTAGCCTGGAATTTATTGTCATGGCTGTTGTTGGTTACCTTCGAAAATTTACGATTTAAAAGAGTTCATAACTTAACATGATATCCGATCTAAACTTGAGATAACTTTACGGCTTTACAGGGGCCAGGGCTACTGGCCAGATTAAGCAGAACGGACAGATAACATTCTCAGGAATGCCTAAGAGACTGACATCATCAACCAAACAAATTTGCAGGGACATAAATTCCTTTAAATCTCCTCGTAAATTTAAATTATTAGTCCTAAACAAAAGGTAGATTTTTCTTACTTTTAAGGGAAAAAAATCACGAACCACAATTTTCGGATGATATGAATCAAAATAAGTAAAGAGCTAATTGGTAATATTCTGGGTCGGAAATTCATTAACGGGGTTAAATCTAAAGCACCTACATAAACATGAGCTGGACTTGCAAATCACAGAGTAGTGTTACCGAAACTAACAGCATTAGCGGTCAATTGCAATTTCTGCAATCAAAGGACGTAGTTATGCTTGGAATGATAAACTGTAAACTTTGAAAAACGAAAACTCAACATCAACACTTCAATTTTGAAGTAGGGAGGCACACAAGATGTTTTCCGTTGTAGAAAGAGTTACTGTTTGCTATGGAAAAGATGGAAATAACTGAAACAAAGAAAGTTTCAACACCACTTCATCACAACAAAAGTTTATCCTTTCTCTCTTGACTGTGCATACACCTCATTCCTTCCATGGAACTCAGTCTACAACAATCATTTATTGCATACCAGGGCGAGGAACTCGTGGCCTCACAGGTGTCTTAGATGGACTCACCCTGCAGAAGTACATGATAATAAAGATAGTCACAACAAATGCTTTTATTAACAAGAAAATAAATAAAAACTATCAAACTATCACAGCATATGTCGTTACCTGACAGGTTGGGATCCCATAACCTGTCCACAACAATCCAGAGCAATGATGGCACTTTCAGCCTGCAAACAACATATCGAACCAGCTTAGAATGGTATGTTCCGATTAGAATTAAAAGACAGCTACTTGATATACCACATTGGTCGATACTAATTACCAAACTCTTTCAGGTATCTTAAATTCTTCCACTCAACTCAATTAAAAAGTGGCAGTTAAACCAAAGTTTGGTCTTTGGTATAGTTCCTTGTTTGGGGTGTGTGGGCTTGCACGTATGTAATGGTGGCCCGAAGGCCTGAAAAGTCGGTCCTATATCGTTGAAGTAATTTGCTCATGACAAAGGGAGTACCAATGTACATATGTATAATTAAACACACATGTTCACATAACTATTTGATTACTCATCCCCAGTTTGTTTTTTCTGAATGGCAAAGAAATTATATACCAACTGACTTGACAAATGACCATGCGTGTACAATTGATCATATAACATAAGATATCCACAAACATATTTTGCTGATATACATAAAACTCTTACATATTCACGCCTCTTATGATACATATGACTATATGAGTGGGCACAAAGGTAGGGTTGACCAAGTAAAAACAAGCTCTGCGAAAATATACAACATTATATTGAAAGGGGTTCTCTTTATGCAAAGAAGTAGGCTCCTCCTATAAACAACTCAATTACAAGTTGATACCGTATGCAATCATAAGTTGAAAAACCACCCTGAAATGACTTCAGATTCTATCTAAAAGGGGTCGAGACCTTTCCAGAAGGCTGAGAGATTTTACAATTATTCGAAAATCTAGTACCTCCCTTTAAGGAATTAAATTTGTTGTTAGGTCCTCAAAAGGAATCTCCACAACCCATAAACACTTTAGGCCCCCATGAAAAATAATTTGACAAAAGTGAAAGCAAACAGAAATTGGTGTAGCTTCGTCAATGGTACGAAAAAAAGAAGTTAGAAACTGAACACTGTTGACACTTTGAAGATAACCAGAAGCAAATAAATGAATCAATTATAGTGTTTCATCCATGCAGTTCAAGTATCAACTTACCATAACAAATTCAACAAAAGCAATACGCGTTGAATGAACATGATCACCCAAAAGCCTCAGGCGAGAAACCTGCATGTATCAAATTTAGTCAATTGTTGAGAGAGAAGCATCTAAAATTTTTTCCAGTCAAGGGACCATTAGACCTCGCCACATCTTGTTTCGAAGAAGGCCTTCACATCAGCTTGAGAAATCTGCATAGACAACACTGGTTATCATCTTAATATACAAGAGATACAACATCTCACAGAGCGAATAAAAAACTTATTGTGACAGTATTTTCCAACATACCAGAAGAACAGTTGCAAATAAACCACATACAAGAATCCAGGACACATAAAAGTACAGCAGTAAAAGTGATTAGAAGTGTTGTGCACCTTCTTATCAATATTTGTACAATAGACTGTCCTTGCACACATCTCACGTTCATCCTCCGACTGTTTCCATAACATTAGGAATATAGTACATTAGCTCAAAATCAAGATACTCAACACGGAACCGCAGTTAGCAGCAATTAACATAACCGAAACAACTAAGAGATGGATTCATACTTTCGGAAGAAATGTCGGATTCACAGGAAGGATAGCAGTTTTTGAAGGCAGGACCTTAACCGGAGAAAACCCTAGCAGCGTCCCGCCAAGGCTAAGAGCTGCTCTAGCAGAGACTGCCATAATTGCAGATAACATGTGAATTTTGCAAAACATATTAACCACATGTGAAAGTTAGCAATATAATTAGTACAAAATTTTATAAAGGGTTAAATGGCTAATTCGTCACTACACTATACACTAACTCAGTTGAGTCACCATCCCAAAAAAGTTTTCAGTCAAACACTTGAACTACGAAAAATTTTCATTTAGCTTTACACCGTTAGTTCCGCTTAAAACCCTAACGGAAAAGTGACTTGGACGCTAACGTGGCATACTGGAAAAAAAGTTTAACAGCGAATTCATCATTCAACATTTTGGATTAGTTTCAATCAGGTCATCAACTAATTTTAATTTTAATTCTAAATTTTCAACTTAATTTTTTTCATGATTTTTAACAAAAATAAAAATTTTCGAATTTAAAATTTTACCCAAATGTTTACAATTTAATGAAATTTAAAATAAAAAATACTCATTTAATATATATAATTTTCAATCGATACAAAAAAAATGAAAATTTATCAAATATCACATTTTTCAATCATATTTTTTTTGACATCGACTAATCGTACCAAAAGTGTACATTTTTTAAATGTTTATTTTTTTCCGAATGATTACACTTTAAATAAATTAAAAATTGTACATACATATGCTTATAAATTGCTACAATCAATTTTTTTTAGAAAAGACCTAGATTTGATTTATACTTTTTTGACCCTCTAAACGATATTTTTTTGGACAAACTTAAAGCATGAAACTTGTAGACTTGCGATAAATTTTCTTCGAAATTTTTAATTATTATAATTTAACAAAAAAATAAAATGAAACATACGCATACCCATTTAATTCATGTGCTTGTAAATGGATAAAAGGGAGCAAATATACTCACTATTATTAAATATTTTTTATTTTACTATTATTACAATTTAATTAAATAAAAATACTAATCTTTTTTAAAAAGAAATTATAATTTTTTCAAAAATCTTTTTTTTCCCACTCAGTGACCCATTTGAAAGTTTGTAGAGAGTTTCATGATGAATTAGGTTCAGAAATTGAAGTACTAATGTGGTCGCTGACATGGCGATCATGTCACAGCTGATGTAGCATAACTTAACAGTTCTCCGTTAATAGTCAATGCATTTTTAATGGCCGTGCAAGTTTTTTGAAATTCGGTGATGTAATTGCATGCTAATTGAAGTTTTATGATGCATTTGTAAACTTTTTTGGGATGGTGACTCAACTGAAAATTTCTATATAGTAGAGTGACAAATTAGCAATTTGACCCATTTTACAAATGAAACTCTAGTTAAAATTTAAAAATGTAACTTACACTCATCAGCGAACTCCACAAAAGCAAAACGAAGATGTGAATGTGGATCACCACAAACTCGACAATCTACAACCTTCAAACAAATTACACCAAAATTAAACAAGATTAGTTATAACAAACAGTATGCAGCCAAACCCAAGACTTGAGTAAGGTGGCAAAGAATTTTAGGAGTAGCCTCAAGGGCACTGGTTCCAATCCCCATCACAGGGACAATTTCCTATCATCAATTACCAACACAAACAAATGCAACCAAAATAAACAAAGGGTTCTTGCCCAATCATACTAAGGATTTTTCATCCTTGTTTTAATATCAATATCATTAGTCATTACACTTCAGATCATCCGAATTTCTAAATTATGAGGTCAACAATTTAGTAGTAGAGCAAGAACATCTAAACTACTACTGACGGTCATACCCTCATTCATAAATGTAGTTTAACTTTTGCGGTCGCATATATGTTTCCCTGTGGACATATTGATGTCCCGTAATGTATATTCTACCATTAAAATCTGAACAGAATCTACAAGGAAGTTACATCTGCATGCAAAATGGAATCCTTTTTCAGGTGATCAACATGTATTGTTGTCAGAGATAAATGACAAAAGCCAGTTGTTGCCTTTCATCTCTAGTAATCATTCCTACTTGGTTCGGGAAAAGAACATAAAAAAATATTTAGGGAAACTTAATATGAGTCAATGAAATTCAATGCTATTCTTTCGTCTATAACATATTATTGTATGCCATGTGGGAACTATTCACTTGTTGAGCAAATCGAGAAGGCTATCCATTCCATTTAAGATGTGAAGGTTCATATACTATGACAAATTTAGAGGCATAGGGGAGAAACAAGAGAGTTAAAACCGTCAAAATAATTCAGTTTTGGAAAAGAATGTATATGGGTAGCGCTTTAGAGAGAAGTGGATGCTAAGTTACCAACTTCCCCAAAACCTCAAGGAGTAAGGATTTACGACGATGGATTGATTGGATCATATTATATCTTTAACACTCCTCTCACTTGAAAGGTCATATTTGGGGCGATAATCAACTTTAGTGTCCGGAATTAACAGTTAAAAAATATTAGGGGTAGGAGGTTTCGAAAACCTGTGTTCGGATATCATGTCAAGTTACCTTTTGGAGAGTTGGTTACTAACACTTGGAAGCCATTTTATGCACTTTCAAATTGTTGAAGAACAAAAATAAACACAAAAAGTGCAAAACAATGGTTCTCACATAGTTCTCCATTGAAATCTTAACCTGTATATATTTCTTCTATGTGGAAATGAATATCTAGATTTAAACTTGGACAAAAACTGTAGATTACTTAAAGAGGCTTATTAAGCTGATCATAATAACATGAAATTCTAGCAGAATGAATTTATATTACTAAAGTGCCAATATGACTTACTTGTCCATAGCCACAAAATAAACCAGCAAGCTGCTCTTCAGTCACCTATTTCATCGGGGGGAAAAAGTTCATTTGAAGAATATGTAAAATGCACACAATGTATAGATTGATCAATGACAATGTTCAGTTTATTCATTTTCTTACTAACATTATGATCAATGTCAGAAACGTATACTGTTCGCCGAATGCTATCTTCTCTTTGAGCTCTGAAAGCCCTCCCATTCAAACGCCTCTTGCCCTGGCCAAAGCTATTTCTTCTCTGCAAGAATACCAAATTTAAATTAACAATTTCAAGAAGTACAAAACATAATATATTTGAGAAATTTAGATGGGCAACCACAAACTAAGAGCTATCCCGTTAAGATCTGATCTGCAAGGTAAGAGAGCTTAAGAAGAAAATTTATAGTTTAACCCTGAGAGAAAAAAAAAAAAAAAAAAAGAATCTACATTTTAGGAAGGAATTTGTACTTGTGAGGAGAGAGATATAACCGACATTAAACCTACATTTTATTAACACAGTATTGAAGATATAATGAACAAAAAGGAAGACAAGCAAATAGTCATTAATATGTCGAGAAGCCAGTAGAGCGAAAATACCCAACTATATATCTCAGTGGGGCATATGGGCATGGCCTTCAGACATCAACCACCAAATGGATACATAAAGAATGAAGATAAATACCCATATGCACATTGAAACCACATACGCCCTCTTCTAGGTTTGCAGTTATAACTACAAACAGCAGCAAAGCATGTTGAGGACTAAAATTTTAACTTAAACCACTGCAGATTAAAGATTAAATCTCAGAAGCTTAACTTATATATAATAATTTTCTATAAAACCCCAAAAAAGTGGCGACACAAAAAATAAGGAAGCTAACTACCACTGAAATGATTCAATAGATCTTGCTTCGTTTCAAATCATCAATTTCGGAAACAGAAATCCTATAATGACAAGTTTAAGGAACAAACTCGGCTTTGGAAGAAATAATGATCACATCAGATAGTAAAATATATAGCAAGTTAGCAAAACTGTGCAAGGAAGCATATGAAAGTATTATAACAAAAATTGTTTAGAATCACAAAATGTAAAGCATTAAGTAAAGAGTCAGACAGAAAATGTGAACTTCACCCTCTCATGAACAATATTATTGCATTTATAATCGACCCAATTCGAAAGATATATGGAAACAATTCTTCTTTTCCAGAACCCTTACCCTACACTAACAGTGAGTATTTATCCAAAACAAAACTAACTGTTAAGTTAAATGCACATCAAAGAAACTAAAAAATCTTAACTGATCAGACTGGATACTAAACACCCCTGTCCCCCCATCATAAATATATGATTCAATCCAACACAGTTTTCCAACTAAAGACAGATCAACCCATTAAAATTAATATTTTCTTGTTAAGAAAATGAATTTTACATCAAGTCCTAGACAATATGACACCAGGCTCAAAAATTCACATCACATACAGGCATACAACGGAAACATAAGACAATTCTGTATCAATTCACAATCAGAACAATAAAATCAACACATGTAACAAGAAAACCAAAAATTATCACTAACAACAAAATTTGCTAAAATTAAATAAAATGGATAAACAGATCATACCCTTCTGTTATTAGGAAAACCATAATTCCCTGAATTCTTATCAACAGGCACAAAGAAACCCCCTGCAAACTGATCAGGACTACGATCATTCGAGTAATACGAAGGAAAAAACTCTTTAGCCATAGGATTAAGCTTCAAATTGGACAACATGTCCACTATATGCTGCATTCGAAACTCGGGTTTCGAATCAGCTTCCTTAACAACATCAGACACAGACTTAGCATTTCCACCAGAACTAATTACAGAACCATTTGATTCTGGTGAAGAAGTGTCAACAGCTACAGGAGCTGCCTCACCATTCATTTCTGCACCAGCAGCCATGAAATCAAAACCCCACAAAACAAAAACCCAGAAAGACTCAAACTTTATCAATACAGTGAATTAAAGCAACAATCTTTTTAACAATTTCTTGAAATAAACACTAAAAAAGACAGCTTTATTCAAATTTCATCATCTTTATACAAACATAAAAATTAAGGGGTTTCAAAAAAATGATCACAGATGATAAAGGTGGTTTATGTGGAACTAAAACACACAAGTGTGATATACACAAAAGTGTAAGTATATTATACTCTACAATCTGTATAGTATATACATAGAGATATGTAGCTGCTAACGTCCTTGATTATTTAAGGCGAAGCTGTTGTTATTGTTATTTTCTGGAACAATTTATTGTGGATATGTCATCCTTACTCTTTCTATGTCAAGTTTGTTGGGATTGTCAAATTTATTATTTCCTCAATCATTTTACTTTTGTTATTTTATTTATATGAAAAAATTATGCATCTCCAACCTTTACCTAAAAGTAATTAAAACATATTATAAATAAAAATTATAGATATTATGTAAAAAAAAAAAAATCAATTTCAATGGATCATTTCTCTTCTGTATATTTTTAGTCTGTCTATATTTATCGAACCTCTAGCGACATGTAAGAAGATTACACATCATCTTTCATCATATTCAAATGATATATTTTATTTATAATAACTTACTATTTTTAAAATATAGTTAGTAAATTTTACATAATCAGTATTTTCTATCGTTTTGCTAATTATTTTAGTCCATCCCACTGGAAATGCTCAATAATAATCATTATAAGGTAAATTCAAGTGTAAAGAATTTAAAATTTTATCATCATAATTTTTTAATTCAGTTTTTACTTATTCTTAGAATTTATTAATATGAATACTTATTTGTATGGTTTATATGTTTAAGAATAAACTATAGAATGTTGACCGTATTTTATACCAAATTTTAAAAGAGTTGAATTTTTCAAAATTTTAAATTAGTGATCAATTTTAATTTTCGTGTTTTAAAAAAATTGTTTCTACTAATTTTTTTTTAAAAAAATGACCAAATTTTATATTAAAATTTTAAAAGAATGACTTCTTTTCACGTTCAAAATTAATGTGAGCCATTCTTTTAAAAATGAAAACAAAAATTGGTCATTAATTTGTAAACTTAGAAAATTTGATCATTTTTTTGAAATTCGATGAAAAATACAGTCACCATTTTGTAATTTATTCTAAATTTAATTATTCAATAAAAATCAAACAAATAAATAATATGTTGTTCATTTTTTTCGTTTACTAATTAGACATACTTTCATACACCCACATTATTTTTATAATATTCAAACCCTGGACATCGATGAAGTAAATGTGGAAGATAACACTAAAACAACAAGAAATATTGGTCACTCCAGCTCTAAACAATCGATTAAACGATTAAGAAATATTAATTAAGTAAATGTGGAATATTCCTCTAAACAATCGATTAAACGCAACTGGATTATTTTTCGATTTCATGTGACCGCTCCATTATTATGCTTTGATGTAAAACTGATTACTGTTGTACAGTTTTCTACTACTAGCCACCATAAATGTAGAATTTATTTAACGTATGTTCATGTGCATATAATAAGAATTTAGTAAGTATTGTTTGATTGATTATATTTTCATTAATAATAACGAATCTTTGCATATATAAAATTTTTAATCAATTAAAATTAAATAACTCATAGAAAAATAATTACTAAAATATATAGACACTAAAAAGATTGATAAATATATTTCTTCTGTTTTTTTATATAGGTACTTTGACTTTTCTGCACACATTTTTAGGTGCATTGAAATGTTTGTTTTTGAGTTTATTTTTTTTGAATAAAAATATGTACTCAAAATTTTAATTCACAAAAAACGTTAATTAAAAAAATTAATTTTAATTATACAATCAAAACACTTAGAAAAGTCAAACAACTTGTATAAAAACACAGAGGAAGTATAATTAAATGACTTATATAAAAACACAGAGGGAGTATAATTTAGCTAGCTGCTTGCTTTTCAATCAATGTAACCTCAGAAGGCCAATTGATGATCGTATTGATGGGTGGTCCAGTAGGGCCGCGTTTGGGGAAATCAAGAATTAAAAAAGAAAATGAAAGCACTCAACTTGGACTGTAATTAAGAAACTGATGGAAGCTGATGTTGATTGAACATTTTAGTGGTGGTGGTTGTGGTCTTTTTTTTTTTTTTTGGTCATGTTCATGTACATGTGTGACAGCAATTGTTGGATTCGCGACTAATATTATACCTATACTACAAGAATATCACACATACTTATAATAAAGTTCTTTTTATTATATATTAGGTTCCTTTTTCTCATTTATATAAGTTATGTATTGTCATAAATTTGTTAGTGTTATAATTTTATAAATTATTATGTTGCTCCAGATAAATATATAATACACCTTAACTACATTGTAGAATTATTCGTATCATGTATTCAAATAATAAATCCAATTTAATACCAATAATATATTTTCATGTTTATTTACTTAATTTTCACGTCCTATTTTCGTATTGTTTACTACTCTGAATCTCTGATACAAGTACAAATTGTAGAAGTTTGTATTCCAACTCCGTAACCAAATGATTAATTATTATCCAATAATTGATATACACACACCACATTGAAGATTTTCCAACAACAAATACTAAAATACTAGTACTCCTATGTGCTTCACTTTTTAAATTTTCCGTCATTGTCCCTCTTTCTCACATACGCCAAACTAATAATTGATGTTTTCATTTTATTTTTTTGACACTTTAGTCAAAAAAAAATCGTAATAGGATGCTCATAACACAAAAATTGTATAAATTCATAGTATTAAGTAAATATATATATTCTTTATTTACTAATACAAACTTGAATCAGATTTTTAATATTGTTTTTATTAAATTAGGTATCCGAACAAACTTACGCACACATCGATTAATTACAGAACATATATGCACATAATTTTACACGGGATTTGTCAAATTTTTAATCCATATTGATATAGGAATATATTAGGGTGCTTGCCTTTCCATCAAACACTCACCGTCAAGAATAAAGGGACGCAAAAGCAAGAGGGAATAAAATAGACCCTGTGAACGATGTACACATATTTTTATATTTCATAAAAATAATGATATAATGCAGCAGGTGTGAATAACTAAAAGTTCGAGAACAATAGCTAACAGTGTGTATATTCTACACTTAATTAATTATATATGTAACAGGAATATTACATGATGAGTAAAATGAAAGTGACACCCGAATATAAAAATCAACACATAATAACTTTAAAGAAAAACTAAAAATTCTAATAGCACGATTTGCACTTGGGGAGTAGTTTCAGTACATTTGTCAACTTTTTCTCTGTTAGAACTTGGGTAGCTTATTCTGTTGAAGTAGGTAGCATCTCTAAACATATAAAAATTACATTTTGTATTTACATATAGTAAGTTCTAATACATAGGAATATATAAGAAATTGGAAATTTGTTTCCTAATTAGTGGAGGTTGATGACAAAAATTCTAAAAACAGATAATGGAGAGAAAAATCGAATCTGCCTTTGATAGAAATGAGCAAGGAGGAAGGTGGTTTAATCATGCATCGCCGTCTATTAGTGTACCGACTAGTAAAAACATAGCTCAGCATAAGGCTCCAAAGAGCATCAAATCTTTACTTCACTTCTGCAAACTCCCTCTGCATTCTTAAAAATCTAATAACCTATAATAATGCATCTAGGTATTTGCTTAGAAGTTGGTTAAAGAAACTTCTATTTCCAACTCTCTATGCTGTCGTATATTTAGAATTTAATGTAGAATGCAAACATGCACAAAATTGATTATCGAAATCAAATCAAGAACACCACCACATATTACAAGTTTTCATTAAAAAGGCCAGGGTAAGTTCTCTTTAAACCTGTCAAAATGTTTTACAATTGATTAATCTACCGAACAGGTTTGACAGAATGCGTAAATTGTTCTGTAGCACGTCTAAGTTATTTTCTTTGATATATCTTCCACAGCTGCGGTAAATCTTGTGTTATGTACAGGAAGAGTATTCAAAATAGTCTTCACTTTCATGTGCATCATCTTTTCCTGCTTATTGGACATCAAATACACAACCGTGCTCTAGCAGTTCTGACAGAACACTTCTCATCTTGTCTACTGAAAAAGGCTTTAATACTAGTCCATCCATACCGACCCTCATGCAATTCTCCTTCATCAACCTGTCTGCGGTACCCGTTAGTGCTACAACATATGGTCTATCATGGCGCGTCGAAAATTTTTCACGAATTAGGACAGCAAGCTCATAACTGTCTGTACCGGGCAAACTCATATCTAAGAGAATCACCCTGTGCTCTGGAGTTAGAGCACCCAAACACTCGTCTCCTGAGCCACAAATTGTTATGTCACAACCTAGGTGCACGAGGAGTCCCTTTGTGACCGACCTGCTAACCCTGGATCACATAAAAAAATTTTAAGAAATTTAAGAGAACAAATGGTAGTACATTCACAATGATTTATGGTAATATCTTTCGTTAATTTCCAAATGATGGGGATTTTATCAATATGCCACCAAGAGTCTTGCTGCTTAAACGGGTTAAACCTAATGTATCAAACTCTAATTCAGTAACTTGTCGACTGCAATGACTCCAGATGGCAGTCCAGGTGGTACAAGTGGGATCCCCAGGTTAATAACATACACACGTCGTGGAGGTAAGGGCAGAAAAGGGAATTCAGTAATAAATATTAGTGGAGTACAAGAGAAGTGATTAATATAAGTAAAAGACCAGGGAGGGGGGAATTATTATCGAAGATTGTAATTGTTTTTGCTATATTCATTTGGGAGTCCCAGCCCCCAGGCCACTCAGTGCCTACCCTATCTGTACTTTCATTTCTTTTTGTATTGCAAGCCCTAAATCTTAATCAAAATCAATCCTAGTTATTTAGATTTGCTGTTGAACATCTGATTCCGTACCATTGACATGGGTAATAATATAACTGCTGGATCCTTCACTTGAGAAGAAAAAACCTGAAAACCCCATATCCAAGTTCATGTAACAAAAGCTTTCTACTCTAACAAGGAATTTCTTATTTTTCCTATGCAATACTACTAATATATAAACTACTTACTGTAGTTATAGAAAAATGTGCCAGAATTAACAATATAGACAGAACTGAAGGTGGAAAGCAACTGCATAAGCTTAATCGGCAGCACGATCGGATTTGTAAAGACATCATATGCTGTTGATGATTAACCTTAACGCCATCAGTGACTGAAAGGCAACAAGTAACGATAAAATTTATAAAAAATGGTCCCAGTAGAAGATTGCGGATAAGGTTTGGACTTTATGTCCTCATCGCAGATAGTCCCCCAGGTTGCTGTATAATCAACAAAAGTAACATTTTTTGTTGGTTAAACAGAGCCATCTACTTTGCCATCTAGTGTGTTTCTTCACTAAACTCGTTCGCTTTACTCTCAAGCCACTTCCTATAACTTCTATAGTTCTATGACATGTATCCATTGAAGTAATTCTAACCTATGCAGAAGATACAAAATTACAATGCTATATATCCAGGAGGATGGATCACAACATTACGACAGGTACGAAATTAGAAAATTTAAACTTTAAGGATCACTAACCCATTTTCAGCCATGACAAGAACTTTAAGGCCTGGAAAATTTGTTCGCCCTTGAGATACCGGCAATATGGGACTAGGCACAAAAGGTAACTTTGCATCACTTGACCGCTGTGGAAATCCCAGTTTTACAACAAAAACAGCAGTAGATCCTTTGCCAATACCTTCGCTTTCGAGATAAATGTGGCCTCCCATAAGGTGTACAAACCTGATTCCAAGTGAGAAAATAATATTTAAAATATACACAGCTGCAGGGTAATCACTAAAAGAAGTTATCAAGGAAAAATATTTTACTCATTAACACTTATCTAAATAAGGACTGCCAAATAATAACACGGATACCTTTTACAAATCGCTAGGCCAAGGCCAGTACCACCCGAGTTATTAGTTGATAGTGCCTTGCCTTCAGCAAATTTGGTGAATAATTTGGGTATATCCTGGGGATCAATCCCAGATCCCGAGTCTTTTACCTAAATTCGAGAAAATCATAACTTAATAACATAGATAATAAATAACAGTGACCCTTTATAGGCGACCAATTAAATATTTACCCACCTGTACTTGCAAATAAAAATGATTACTGTCAGCAGGCATAGGGAAATTATCTGGAGCTCGAGGATCTCTTAGGAAATCTGGCTTGGCAACAAAGCCAGATATCAGGATGCTTCCCTCTTTCGAGAACTTTACAGCATTACCGACAACATTTAATATAGTTTGCATAAGCCGCTTTTCATCACCAATTGCATACTCTGGCAAATCGGAAGCCAGACTCAATGAAATGAATAACTTCTTGACAGTTGCAATAGGCTTTATCAAGTTAAATACCTGAAACAAGCACAACATCTCACTGCATGAAAATTTTTAAACACCAAGTTCTAGATATCTAAACAACCAGAAAGATGCACAATTGTACCTCTCTAAAGAGCGCATGAAGATTAAAAGTCCCTATATCAAGTTCAAGGCTTCCATCCTCAAGCCTTGACAAATCCAGCACGTCATTTATGAGGGTTGCCAAAAGGTTGCTGCTCTTCAGTATTGTTTCAACCATTAGACGCTGCTCTGGGGTCAGATCAGTTTCTTGCAATAAAGATGATAGTGCAATAATTGCATGCATGGGAGTTCTCATCTCATGGTTCATAACAGCTAAGAAGTCATTTCGAGCACGAATAGCTGTCTCTGCTTCTTGTCGCGCCAGATCCAGTGCAACATTCTGCTCCATTAGAAGATCCCTAGCCCTCATTGACTCTTCTAGAATCGCAGCATGTGAAAGTGCAACAGCCACCTAATTTTTTACCATGAAAGCATGGTGTATTAGCAACCTCACTTGTAGTTAAAACCACGATTCAATTTTAAACTGAGATGAACCATTATAAATTACATGTCTTACTCTAACAGACTTACTCAACATACCTTCCGACATAAATAGTCCAATAAGAATAAATAATGTAGTTGTAGCTAAGCATGCTTATATTGTACAAAGTTCATAACGATTTGATGAACAACTTGATACAGTATAAAGAGATAAATCTTAACCTGATCTGCAACTACTTCAACCAGCTCCATCTCATGAACATGCCACTGCCTTGCACTACCCGAAGGAAGCATTAATACCATCAAAGCATAACGTTTTGTTGAAAGTTCTGGCCAATCGTATATCTGGAAATTAGAAAGGTGAAGAAGTGGGACACGTACTGCAACCACCTCTCCAGGCATATATTTCCCGCTAAGAGGACGTAATCTCGCTACAGGACTATTTGGAGATATTTTTATTGCACGATTGGTACTGAATGCTTGATTAATGACAGGGAGCTGTATGGGCACAGTAAATCCGACAGGGTTTTGATGTCGTAGAGTATATGAAAGTTGAAGCTCTAGCCCTGTTCGTGTTGGCATCCATAGAGCACACTCTTCCAAAGCCAAAGTTCTTCCCAACTCAACAAGTGTAGTTTTTAATATAGTATGTCGATCAAGAGTACTCCGGATTTCATGAGTCAGCATTCTAACGTGTCTCCCTGTTTCTTCCTGTGTACGGATCAGGCCCATTTCTCGATCAAGCTCTGCAGCCTTATTTTTCAAAAATAGTTCCCTAGTCTTAACACTTAAGAGGTCAGGAATGATGTGCACTAGAGTAAGAGCAGTGGCACATGACACTGCGGCCGTCAAAATTTTAGCAGTGGTCATGACAATAGCCACTGTTTTTGTATGAATACTGAAGGTCCATAAATTTATAAGATGAGTAGCTCCACAAAGTACAATGAAAGCACCAAACTGAACAAACACCCACTTATATGGAAATACTGCAGATTTCTTTACAAAGTAAATCAGCTCTAGTGGGATAGAAAAATAAGCAAGCGCAATAAAAAAATCCGAAATATATTGATATTTCATCAAAATTTCATCAGCTGGCCATTGTGGCTCAATACAATTGCATTCCATATTGAGAAAATCACTTCAGAAAGTATTTCCTGCTTCACATACCTGGAAAACAAAATGTACAGAAGTTCATCAACAACTGGACATATGATGATGAAAATCATTGAGTCAACTTCTAACCAAAACTACAACAATAGAACCCCAAAATGTTCTTAAAATAAAGTATTTTTAAAACGGAAACAGTTGATCCATTAATTATTGTTGATATGACCTAGAAACAGTGGTGTCTTACGAATGCATAACTTCTTAGCTACAGCTAGACCTGAGTTCCCTACACATTCTATCCTTACATCCTACCCCTATTTTTGATGCCCAATTTTCACCAGATAAAAAGACCTAAAAAGACCTACTTAACAGTAAACTCATAATTTATCCCTGTATCTATGACTGAGGAATACATGCGTCAATATCTATCTCCAGATTAAAGCATGAACTGGACAGATAAGAGTTAAATTTTGAACAACATCAAGTCAACTAAATCTCAACAAATTTTGAACTCATAAGGGAATGTATGATTTATATGATATATAATGGCTCAAGTATGTATACACGATAAATTTAAACTCCAATGAGTATAATGAACTCAACGGCTGAGCCAAATATTAATTTACCTAAAACTACATCATAATGCATCCAGTATAGATTCAATACAACATTCATAAAATAAATTGACATCTTAAAAAGTTCCAATCTTTCAATAGGATGTTGCTGCTTTCACATTCTTTTCTCATAATATTCATTATTACGATCCTTTAGCTAACTTCCAAAATCAGAACCCCCCATATACGATTCACTTGCAAAACAATTAGCAGGCAATAGAAACAAGAATAACAACCAAGAAGAGTAAATGAAAAGCTAAGTGGTAGAGCAGCAAAATCATGATAGAGTTTAAATGTTAAACAACATCAAGTCAACTTGATCTCAACAACTTTGGACGATCGGTATGATACAAAATGGCTCAAGTATGTAGTATATACGATAAAACTTAAACTTGGACGAGTACATCAAACTCAAGAGCAATTATAATCCACCTAATATTGCATTATAATGCATCAAGTACTACTTCACAAAGCCAATCAAAAGCTTAAAAGTTCGAATCTTTCAATAGGGTTTTTCTGCTTTCACATTCTTTATTCATAATATTCATATATACAATCCTACAGCTACCTTAAAAAACTAAAATCTCCCAGAAATCAAGCATATCAATCAAGAAAATCAGAATCTAAGTTATAAAATTAGCAAAATCAATATAGTACACCAATATACACAGATTAAAGATGAAAACAAAACAACCCAGATAAAAAAGGCACAAACTTGAGCTCATATACACATTGCATATAAAATTGGTATGAAAAAAGGAAGAGTTACCCCAAGAAAAGCACTTAAAAGTTGGTTGTTTCTCTCTCTATAAAAGGGTGGGTGGGTGCATATGTAGAGAGAGAAACAGGAGGTGATCGGAGCTCACCTTGGTTGCTTAGATCCCTTTTGATCTTTCTTTGTTTTTGTGGGTCTCTATCTCTCTCTTCTCCTACAAATGGATATGCAAACACTTTAGCCTTGCCCCCTTTCAACACAAGTGGTCATTTAAGTCACCGCCTTGTTTATTTTAGTACAATCATTTCAGTTTCTTCATTGAACAAAAATTAAAATTTTTACTTGAAAACATTTGGAGAGAAGTTTCTATTAATTATTATATTTTTTACTCCAAGTCATAATTAAATTATACTTCTGTTTGGTTACGACTAAAAATAAGTTTTTATAAACTTATTTTTATAAGTTAACTTATTTTAAGCTAAACTTAGAGATTCCTAACTTTTTTCTAAAAATAGTTAACTTTTTTTGCAACTTATAGAATCTCAAACATACATTAAATACTTGTATAAAAAAATTATGAAAATATGAAATTTTTAACCCGAAAATAAGTCCATAAGGACTTAAAAAAAGTGGGTTTTTTTAATTTTGTATTAAAATAAGTTAACTTATTCTCGAAAATAAGTTCTCCCAAATACCTCGTAAATCGAAATTTAATCTAAATAAATGGAATTGAGTGAATTCGATAAGTCAAGTGAAGATTGAATAAGAGGATCACCTGTTACTCAGTAAATTTACGAAATATGCCGAATAGTTGTTAACTTATTTTAGACTGTCTTAAAATTTTAGAACTGTCTTAACTTATTCTAAAATATTTATGTATAGAAACCTTTTAACTTAGTTAAAATCCTACTAACCCCAAGTTAAATTCATGTTTTCATCATCTTGCATTTACAATCAACAAAGAAATAACCGATATCTTGTTATGCATCGTCTTAAGAATTCAAGGTAGTGTGAAAAAGAAAGCCGTAAAGGTAGTGTGAAAAAGAAAGGCGTATGCGGTGTAAATGTGACAGGGTTGTGACCAGACAGATTTCGGAAATCGGAACTATTTGGTTGAGGTATTGATTTACGATTTATCGGGTGATTTGGTTGAAAAATCGATAATTTATCAGCAATTTTTGTAAAATTGACCGAATCAATTTCAAAATTTTAACCAATTTTTGATCGATTTATCGACTTCTAAAAAATAGGCCGATTTCTATAACGTTGATCGTGACGATAACATTTGGTGAAGGGTGGGACAGCTGATAGCAACTGAAATAATACAAAATGTCTCGGTGAACTGAACTTAGACTTCCTTTTATTACATACAGACTTTTTGCTCTACCATTTATTGCTATTGTCGCGTAGATTAATGAAAAGTTCTCAAAAATGGAACTTCCTATTTTTTTGTACTCGAAGTAATTTGCAGAAGTTATCAAGTTAGTTTGTGAAGCATCTATAGTGTTACGACGGATGTATCATGTTTAAAATAGGGTGTAATTCAAATCAAATCGAGTTGGCATTTATCAAGTTTAATTTTGAATTTTTTGAGTCTTATGTTCGAATTTAACTCGTTTACTATATGTTATAGGGAGAAATTGGTATAACAATATTTATGAAGGTTGTTGGAATCACGAAGCAAAATACAGATATTTTGCTAAGAACACGAAGAACATGGAAGGAGATTGGTAATTTTTGTGGTTGATCTTGCTTGTTGATTTGTTGAATGTCAGAGAAAAAGTGTTTATTCTCTCTTGCTGCCAACTGTCAATCAATCCTAACAAGAGGCCTACGTACCCTTTTTATAAGGAGTCAAGCCACACGTAGTTCTTCGAGAAGAAGTTACCTAGACGGGCTAGGTTTTTTGGAGATCCATCTTGGCGCAAGTTCTTTCACTTTTGGGCTGATACTAATAGTCCATTAATTCTGCTCATGATCCATGGCACAATAAAGGTTACATATGGCTAACATGATGCTAGAATCACGAGGCCTCACTAGCGAGGCTAATGGAGAGCTTACGAGGGCCTCACATGCGACCCCGTGGGTACAGGCATGCGACCTACTGGGTGCAGGCATGCGACCTCGTGGGTACAGGCATGCGACCTCGTGGGTGCAGGCATGCGACCTCCTGTGGGTGCAGGCATGCGACCTCCTTGGTACAGGCATGCCACCTGCTTGGTCTTAGTATGAGACTTTTGGAGGTCTAGCACGAGACCCTTTGAGGCCTAGCATAAGACCCCAAACGTGAGATTCCTTTTCCTCTGTCATTTGCATGAAAGCACGTCTTGAGTATTAGCAGGAGGTCATAGTGAGGCGACCCCTGGGATGGGTTAGCGTCTTCAAGAGATTTATCTTCAAAACATATTATGAGATAAAGGTGAGGCGATCCCTAATCAAGCCTCATGTCTTGTTGACCCATCTTCAATATTTGAGCCCATTAAGAGAGGTAGGCACCTTTTATAGTTATTTGAGCCTGTTTAGGATCTATACCGAGATTCGGCATTGCAACTACCCCCCGATTTCATGTCGTCATTATGAATGCGATGTGGAATCAAGTAAAGTGGTGTCTTCCAATTAATGCGAAGCCAAGTATATGTAAGTGATGGTGACCTCGAAGGGTCCTTCCAAGCGCAATGTGGTCCTGTAGGGACCTTGAGAGGCGACCCCATAGGGCCTTATAGTCATAAATTGTTATAATTATATCTTCTGTCCAGCTGATCTGTGAGCTCAGGCTCTCACCTATATCTTCAGGTCTTCTTTAAAGTATGATGAGAGGACTTTCCTTTATTCCTTTGTTATTATGATGAGAGGACTCCTCATAGCCTCATATGTTGAGAGGACTCCTCATAGCCTTATATGTTGAGATGACTCCTTCTGTTGATATAATGAGAGGTCTCCTCATCATATCGGTACATGGTCTTGGTCAATATATCGGTATGAGATCCCTCAGTTTTCGATGCAGGCAGCTGTAGCGGAGAACTATTTTTTCTAGTCTTCAATTTTTTTTTGAACTCCTCCAAAAATTAAAATCATAATAATTATTTGATTATTTGGGAAAGTCTCCTCGGTAGTGCTCCTCGGGGTCGTGTTATAAGACCACAAAATCTCATTAGGCCAATTCCTCTTGCTTTCCTCTAGCTTGGCCTTCAAGATATGCTTAATTATTTTGTTCAGTGCTTCAATTTGACCATTAGTATGGGGGTGACTCACAGCAGAGAAGCCCTTCTTGATTCCCAAGTTTTCGCAGAACTCCTTCATCTTCTTGCTATCAAATTGCTTCCCATTATCTTATATTAGCTGATATGGGATCCCATAGCGACACACAATGGCCCTGTATACAAAGTCCTTCAATTTTTTGGTCGTGATCATTGCGAGAGGCTCAGCCTTGGTCCACTTAGTGAAATAATCCACAGTCACCACTACATAATTTACTCATCTCTTAGCTTTGGGGAGCTCCCCAATAATATCAATACCCCACATGGTAAAGGGCCACGGGCTCATGAGAGAAGTGGGATGAGCAACTGGGGAATTAGTGAAATTGGAATTCCTTTAGCACTTGTCACACCTCCTAGCGAACTCAAAAGCATCTCTTTTCAATGTAGGGAGAAATACCCTTGGCGAATCTTTTGGGCTAGAGAACTACCCCCGAGTGATTACCACATATGCCTTCGTGGACCTCTCTTAGGATGTAGTTGCACTCCTCACCATCTACACACATCAAGAGTGGTGTGTTGAACCCTTTTGGATACAGACTTTCACCGTAAATTACATAGCGAGCCACCTGTTACTTAATCTTCCTCGCTTCCTTCTTTTCATGGGGTAGAGTCTCATTCTTCACATACTCCCATATATGGGTCATCCATGTTGGCCCCTGGCACGCTATCCATGACAAATTCCTCAGGAACACTATGGTTAGTCTGGATTTCCAATGGAATAACCCCAAGTAAGGTGGCCTCTCAACGCGATCCCAACTTTGCCAGGGCATCGCTCCTTAATTTTTTGTCCTTCTAATAAATTTCACTTTCACCTGCTTGAATGACTTCATAAGTCTCTGCACACATTGCTGGTAGAGCTCGATTTTAGGCCCATAGCCTGCCACCCACATCCAATATGACCTGCGACCGGCGTGGAATCGCTATAAGCATTGAGATTCTCTACCTTCATTGTAATTGCGAGCTTAAGGCCATTGATTAGGGCCTCATACTCGGTTGCATTGTTTGAGGCTTCAAAAGCGAAGTGGACTGTGCTTCTTAACCTGCGATCCTCGGGTGTAACGAGCTCGACCCCGGCTCCAGCTCATTCCTTATTAGATGCTCCATGAAGATAGAGCTCCCACCATGAGGCTGAATTCTGTTGGCTGGCCTAGGGCTCGGCTGGCATAGGGGTCGCAATGAGAGCCCAAGCATCTCCTTCAGATTGTAGAGGGAATTCCAAGATAAAATCTGCTAAAACTTGTCCTTTCAAAGCAACTTGAGGCTTGTACTCGATGTCAATTTGGCCTAGTTCCACTGTCCGCGCTAGAAGTCTTTCCGAGGTCTCAGGCTTATACATCCTTTGCCTTAAGGTATAGGTTGTGTGAACCTCAATTTTATGAGCCTGAAAGTATGGCCTCAACTTTCGCGAGGCCAACACCAAGGCATAAGCGAGCTTCTCCATGTTGGTGTAGCGAGTCTCAGCATCTAGCATCCTTTTACTGACATAATAAACATGGTATTGAATCCTTTCCTCCTCGCGAACTAACACTGCACTTACTGTATGCTCTGACACAACTAGATACAAAATAAGGGTCTCCCCCCCTTAGGCTTAGAAAGTAGAGGTAGTGAGCCCAAATTTTCCTTTATTTGATGTTTATAATTTTGCAATGTACTTTAGGCCTCGCATCTGCTTGCACAGGGGACTCATGTTGCATAATGCTAACATGTATAGATTTCTCCATAACTCCTTTCCATATTTGCTCTATTTTCCCAAGTGCTTTAGAGTAGCTAAGAGAGGCTTCACATAATTCCTTAACTCATTCCAGATAATTTCCAAATGTCATTGACAAGTGAGTTTACATTAAATTGGCTTATGGACAGTCCCTTACTCGCGGAGAGAGCCTTTTTTGGCCTCCTTCGCATTGACCCAAGGGATTTGGCCTCGCATCAATGTGCTGGCCTAGTCCTGTGAAATTTTAGATGCTCCACTCGAAGAGGTGTTTAAGTAATGTCACTACCCCCGATTCATCATTATCATTGCAGATGTGATGAGGAATCAAAGTGTTCCAGCAATCTTCTTGTATTATTTGGGTTAACACTATTTGTAATGAAGAAAATTTTGATGTGATCCCGCTATAAGCATACTTGACACCTTCAACGCTATCCTAGGGCACTTGGCCTCTTCACTGTTATCCCAAGGCATTTGGATTCTCCGATACTAAGCGAGAGCACTTAGCTTCTTAAATGTCATATCAAGCCTTACTATGGACCTTATTTTAAATGAGGCTGGACCATGATGGTCAGTAGTCACTTGCTCGTCTCAGTGTCTTGAGGATCTCCTTATTGTCGGCAAGGGTCGGGGGCGTCCCCTCTCTCCCCAGGGATCGGGGGTGTCCCCCTCTCCTCGGAGTTATGGTATTTCACCAAGAACCGTATCATGTAGAGGCATCTCATGTAGAGGCATCTCTTTGATCTCAATAGCCACATCACATAGGGGGCCTCACGATCTCGATGAGGAGATAGGGGTTTGTCGTGACGACAATGGGACCGCTCACGATCTCGACGAGGAGAAGAGGGTCTGTCATCACGACGATGGGATCGCTCATGATCTCGATGAGGAGATGGGGGTCTTTCCGAACCTTGGCCCCTACCCCGGGATCACTTATCCTTCTTTTCAGCTGTGAGCTTCTTGAACTTGAGGCGGAGATTATGCTCAATTAACTTCTGTCCAATGCAATCAAAGATACTAATTGACCCCCCCAGATGAGGCGACCTCACGCTGCGATCCCTCCTTCTTAGTAGCATCTTATCACAGGCCTTTCTTCAGCTTCTCGAGGTTGAAGTCCCCAACCTTGATTTCCTTATCCTCAACCTTTTTTCTATCCCTCCCTAGTGCTACCATGATGGGAGTGAGTCATTTTGGGAGCACTTGACTCCTCTTGATCCTCCTTGCGATCCTTCTTTTTACGATCTAGGGGTCAGGTTTGTATTTATGGGACCGCTCGCGCTCTCGATGAGGAGAGGGGGGTCATTCATCGCGACGATGTGACCACTCGCGCTCTCTACGAGGAAAGGGGGTTTGCCATTGCGAAGATGGGACCGCTCACACTCTCTACGAGGAGAGGGGGTCCTTCCGAACCTTAACTCCTAGCCTGGGATCGCTTATCCTTCTTGTCAGCTGTAAGTTTTTCGAGCTTGAGACGAGGATCATTCTCAGTTAACTTCTTTTCAAGACGATCAAAGACACTAACTGACCTCCCCTAAGATGAGGTGGCCTCATTCAGTAAAACCCCATTTGTCTTAGTAGCCTCAATATTCTCCTCCCACTCGAGGTCTTCATAGAAATTAGGGTTTGCTTAATCCGTAACAACATTATCAAATTCATCCAAGAGTTTCTTGGTAGGACCCTTACTGCTCTCCTCCTGATAGGTCTTGTGCCCCTACTTGGCATTCCTCTTTGTGCCCCTTGAGCTATACCGCTTCTTCACTCTAGTCATCCTTTCTTGCACTACTGACATCTTCTCGGGGTCCATCCTCGTCCTCACTCCTGGGGGGATCGCCTTTGGGTATATTGTGCGACCCCGGGGTCTCCCTGTTGTTGTGTCCTCCGTTCTTCTTCTTGTTCGACTTACTCATCTTTCTCCCAATATGATGACTTGCCCTCCTTCTAGCACCAAATATTATAGGGAGAAATTGGTATAACAATATTTATGGAGGTTGCTGGAATCACGGAGAAAAATACATATATTTTGCTAAGAACGCGAAGAACACGGAAGGAGATTGGTGATTTTTGTGGCTGATCTTGCTTGCTGATTCGTTGAATGTCAGAGAAAAAATGTTTATTCTCTCTTTCTGCCAACTATCAATCAATCCTAAAAAGAGGCCTATGTACCCTTTTTATAGGGAGTCAAGCTACGCGTAGTTCTTGAAGAAGAAGTTACCTAGACGGCCTAGGTTTTTTGGAGATCCATCTTGGCCCAAGTCCACTCCCTTAATTCTGCTCATGATCCATGGCCCAATAAAGGTTACCTACGGCTAACATGATACTAGAATCACGAGACCTTACTGGCGAGGCTAATGGACCTAAACCCTAAACCCTAAACCCTAAACCCTCGTGGGTACAAGTATGCGACCTCCTCGGTACAGGCATGCGACCTGCTTGGTCTTAGTATGAGACTTTTGGAGGTCTAGCACGAGAACCTTTGAGGCCTAGCATGAGGCCCCGAGCGTGAGATTTCTTTTCCTTTGTCATTGGCATGAGAGCACGTCTCGAGTATTAGCAGAAGGTCATAGTGAGGCGACCCCTGGGATGGGTTAGCATCTTCAAGAGATTTATCTTCAAAACATATTATGAGATAGAGGTGAGGCGATCCCTAATTAGGCCT
This sequence comes from Saposhnikovia divaricata, assembly GCA_036435485.1. Lineage (NCBI taxonomy): Eukaryota > Viridiplantae > Streptophyta > Magnoliopsida > Apiales > Apiaceae > Saposhnikovia > Saposhnikovia divaricata. Next base: position 78,079,137 of record CM071600.1, on the reverse strand, counting down.
CATGCCTTGTTGACCCATCTTCAATATTTGAGCCCACTAAGAGAGGTGGGCACCTTGTATAGTTATTTGAGCCTGTTTAGGATCTATACCGAGATTCGGGCATAACACTATATGAGTCGAGTACGAGCTGTTATCGAGCTTTCGAGTTTATCGAGTTTTTAAACAAGATTTCGAGCTTATCAAATTTTTATACGAGTTTCCGAACTTTTATCGAGTTTTCGAATTTTCGAGCTTATCGAATTTTTACCGAGTTTTCCAATTTTTCGAGTTTTTACCGACTTTTCCAATTTTCAAGTTTTTTCTGAGTTTTCGAATTTATCCGATTCTTTTCGAGTTTTGACTTAAGTTCCACGAAAGCTATTTGTTTATATTATTTTCTTTGCAAATTTAACCTATTTTTTTTCACACTTACAAATGACAATAAAATTTCAAGATTTTACATTTTATAATTCCGATAATCAATTTTTCCTATCAATTTAGTAATCTTTTAATTTATTCTATTCATATATATTTACGGATAAATTTTTATCTTTATTACAAATTGTGATCTTACTATCTAAGCATTTTATGTAGTAAATGATGATAATAAGAATAATAAAATGTGAAACATTTTTTGATTGTGAGATTATATGTGTTTTTTTAAAAAAATTGGCATATATGCATCCTACACCAAGAGTCATCAGTAGATTTATAAATTCTATTTATAATTTAATATAAATATTGCATACAACAAGTCTATGATATTACTATCTTGCAGTTGTAGTTTATAATTGTACAAAGACAAAATAAATGGAAGTATAATTCAGAAATCGAACTTGATCGCTGACAACTAAGGATCGGTCAAAAGATCAATCGAAGTAGTAATAGACTAATCGTGACATCACATATATTTTGATACATTAATAATAATTTATACTATTAATTGAATTTTAAAAGCCGTGCATATAAAAAATCTTTGATTCGAGTTACTAATCACTACGTCTACGTATAAGAATGTAAATAATTAATTTAATGTTATAATGTGATAAGAACATACAATGCTATATAAATCGTACCTAAATTAAGTTTTAAATAAATTATATGCGTATATCATATTTAATTATAAAATTTGTGAATAATGTGGTTTTAATCCAAAGTGTTGACAGTTTTATCAATTTAAATTTTACAATAAAATTTTTATAAGCTATTTATATAAATGTATTATTAAATATCTCATATTGTCATATTAGAACAAGTTTATTTCAAAAATTTCACCAACTATACTAATAATATAGTATTGTACATAATATATGAAAAAAATCAAGTTAAATTTTAAAAATAATTTTCATAAATAGTTGAATGATGACACCTAAAATAATAAACACATGACTATTTTTAAAAAAAATATAAAAAATATTAATCGAGTTCGAGCCGAGTCGAGTTCGAGTTCAAGTTTATCGAGTTGGGCTCGAGTCAAGCACAAAAAAACTCGGCATCAACCTCAGCGTCATCTTGAACCTCCTGATCCATATTCGCCAACAAATTTAGCTCATTGATATCCAAAAATTTATTCACTATTGGCCCCAACCCCATGTTATTACACCAAAGTTCAAAAACTCGCCCTACTGGTCCATCCAGAATGACCATACGAGTCCATCTTTCAGCCCCATATCGAGCTAAGTATGCAGCCAGGTTATTTGCATTGGCATCAATGTGTCTTGCCACAATTCGAAAATTACGATCCGCTTTTCTCTGTTGAAGTTGCTGTATCACATACCTATGAGGAGGGACAACCCCATTTTCAGCCGCAAGCCACCATTCCCAGAAAGAGCCCTCATGATCCGTTTCCAGCTCCACATTAAACCTATCATCAAGATAGGGCCTCTTAAGACCTTCAAGCATAGCATAACGCTCATTCAAACGTTGCTCCTCTATCCCTAAAGATCCAGTCATCATTCGCATAATCCAACTCTATCCCTAAAGATCCAGTCACCATTCGCATAATCCAACCTCATATTTGTTTTCAGGTATACCTTCTAAGTAAGACATATATTCGGGAATGGGAACCAGACAAAAATATAATATATATATATATATATATATATACTTATTTATATTATAGTATATAATATTAAAAAAACCAACTTCTGCTTGGTTTAGTACACTAATATTAGTCATTAAATTTAAAACAGATAGGTGTATATTTAGGGGGAAAAAAGGAAACAGAAGTAAAAATGTTAAATGCAATATTAAAATAATATTTTTTATTTATGTAACAAAACTATTTCTAAAGATTTAAGATTCAAATTTAATCAAAAATATATTATATTTAAATATCTATGTTATTAATTGTAAATGTACAAGCAAAAAATATTTAGCAAATTAAAAAAAGAAAGATTAGTGAAAATTATAGTTCAAAATATCATTAAACATATATTATCATATTGTAAAAAAGAAACTTATGATATTTCCTGAGGTAATAGGATTTGAACGAATGCCCAAAATACCCACTTTTTGGGTACCCACTGTCCAAAATACCAATTTTTGAAAACACTGACCGAAATACCCACGGGATGCGCAGTTTGGTGTGGCGCATTCGGGGTTACTGTTCATGCCATATTTTTGCTTCTCCCAACCTGCTCTCTTCGCCGGCGTTGATGGCGATTTCCGACGACTATCTCGATCTCCCTCACCACAGCACTACCAAACCACCACAGCACACCTACGTGATCAGCACATCTCACTCTCCCTTTTCCCCTATATTGTTTTCTATTTTTGGCCCCGCAGGGGCATGGACTAAGCTTGTCGGAAACTTCAACCTCGACGGAATCGTGAATTGGGTTTTTAAAATCCAGCAAAACAAACGATAAAACATTGGTATAGGGTTGTAGAGGATTGAAAGACGAATTGAATGGTGTGTAGAACGTAACTGGAAAATTACGCTTGAGAGAGAACGAAGAGATCGAATTTTTCAATCGGAGTCACCATTGTCGCGACCTGTGGAGACGACGAAGATGACGTCAGATACGCATCTTCAAGATGCGTATCTCTTGATGCGCATTTTGAAGATGCGTATCTGACGTCACTGGTGACGTCAGATACGCCTTTTTTAAAATGCGTATCAGAGGTTGCGCCTGTGTCAAATGCGTATGCTGTTCAAATTTCGTTGACTCCCGAGGCGTATGCGGCAGATACGTTGATTGTATAGGCGTGATATAGGTTACGCCTGTTGCAATGGCGTATGTGCTGGGCATTTTGGGCAACCCTTCCATGCGGTGGGTATTTTGATTATGAATGATTAAAAAGTGGGTATTTAGGGCACTCACCCATAGGGTTTTGAGTATAATTTTTTAATGGCAATTTTGTAATTATATATAATATTCTTAAATTACAATAGATCCTAATATTTTTTTATATGATATTTTAGCACAACTTTTACGTGAGATCGACCTAAGGATCCTCAATCTCTACTATATTTATTGTTTTCTAAATTTTTTTTAAACTAATGAAAATAAATATATTAACATGTAAATTATATAATAAAAACATTTTAAAAATAATCATTGCATCGCTAAATTTTGTATAAAACATAAAATCGTGCTCCTTATTTCACAATTTTATTATTTATATTCTACTCCCAATTAATGCTTTGTTTATTTCTTTCTCTTCATTCTCTCAAAATTACCATTGTATTCACCAATCGGAAAAGGAAAAAAAAAATTGTATACTTTGTTTTTTTCTAAACTTGTACAAAATTAGGAAAAATTTGAAAATAAATACATAAATGATGTGTTATATTTCTAATTAATAAATTCGATTAAAAAAATCATTACCCTTCAAATAAAAAGATTAATAAAATCGAAAATTCAATTCTAAATGTTAGAATTTGAATTAGTAATTTTATTACAAGAAGTATAAACCTCGTAAGTTAAGAAACTAATTGAAAATACACTTACCTTTTTCTGTATTTTTTTTGCTAAGAACAATAATCATTTCATTACTTCTTCAAATCATTTTCAAGTATATGAATTAACTCAAGATAAGCTTCACTCGGCCCCCCAAACACGATCAGCTTATGAATAACTACAACTTACTAGTGTGTGAGCTAAGTTATTCACAGATCGTTTCACAAACCTAAGGATTACACCTTTATCTTTTAACTCCGATAATAAGGCTTTGCATTGCTGAATAATTCTACCAAAGTATGACAGCATTTGTGATGTCCCTCTTATAGCTTGGATTGCAACAAGGCAATCGGTTTCCACTATCACATTAGCTAGCTGCTTGCCCTTAATCCAACTCAATGCCTCGCGTATGCCCATTGCTTCAGCACATTCTGGAGGGATATGACCTAGTTTACAACTTGATCGAGCCTCCACCAGCTCTCCTTTTCGATTTTTAGCAGCAAATGCCACATAATAATAGTTAGAAGCTTGAAATATCGCAGCGTCGGTATTTACCTTAGTTTTTTTATCCGTTGGAAAAGTCCAATGCTCATCACCGTCGTACTAAACCCCACGACTGATCGAAGATTTTATCCTGAGCATCTTGCCACTGACTAAGGACCACTCTATCCAATACCACGACATCACTTACCTCCATTCCCTTTTGCCTCCTGACTAGCTCGTTTCTGCATTTTTAGATCGACCAACACAACTAGGGGTGATCATAAAGCGCACCAAATCGCAAAAACCGCCTGCACCACACCGCGCGGTTTTTATTTTCTGTGGTGCGCATGCAACGCACCCCTACTGTTGCTTTATATAGAAAAAATGTTACATTAGGCCAAAGGTAACGCACTTTTACCATTTCATCCGCTAATGTTACCTTGGACATCAAATGCAACGCTCACCTTCTCAATGGTAACAAGGGAAAGCATTGCATCAGGTTAATAGAGTAACACAAAATAACAACACTAGCAAACTGTTGCCTTAGCTTAGCCAGAAATAATAGGTGACACGTGTCATGTGGGGCTCACGTAACACGTGTCAAGTGGGGCCCACTTGACACATGTCAAGTGAGGGCCCACAAGTGAGGCCCAAGTGACACGTATCAAGTGGGGCCCACCTGTGAGGTCTACCTACCAGAAACAATAGGTGACACGTGTATTGCGGGGCCCACGTGTCACGTGTCAAGTGGGGCCCAAGTGACACACGTTAAGTGGAGACCCACCTGTGGGCCCATGTGACACGTGTCAAGTGGGGGGCCCACTTGTGGGCCCACTCTCTATTGCAACACTACGTATTTATCCAAAGCAACACTATAATTATCTAATGTGTTGAGTATTGAATACAGTAAAAGAATACAGAGGGGGGGTGAATGGATTCTTGAACTTTTCTTTGTTCTTGAATCTTTGCAGCAAGATATGTGTTGAGTATGTGAGATATGTAAGTGCAGATAACAAATACAAAACACCACACAATATCACTTTAATATAATATTTTATTAGATAAAGATTTTTCTACAATCTGTGAATACAAATGATAGTATTCTCAGCTTCGTTTTTCTCAGAGAGATATTTCTTCTGATGTATATGAAAATCTTATCTCTAAAAACTTATCTTCTAAGGAAGTGAGGCTGTATCCTTATAGACATGGATACACCTACTTACTACAAATAAGGTAGGTAAATAAACTACTTTCCAGTCTGTCTATCTCATTTGAGTAAGAGTCCAAGCGGCTACAGATTTGACTATGCAAAGCCTGTTCAGATCCACTTCTTTAGCTCCTTGTCCCTTTGTCTTATCTCTCCAAGCTTCTTTGTAGGCTTTCCAATGTGCTTTATAGTACATAGTCAAATAAAGTGTCTTGGCTTGTTGCAGGTTTCTGACTTGTACAATTCTTCAATATTTTGTCTCCAAGAATGTATTCGAGAAGTGGCTAAGTGATTGATTCGAGAACTCGAATTGACTTAATCGATAACTCTGAGTTCTCGAATAGTGTTATATTGACATATCGAATCACTTCTCGAATAGCTCTTTTCTCTGGGACTCCTTGAGATATCGAATAGAGTATTTTTTCATATACCGAATCCCTGAGATGTCGAATAGCTTCTTTAGTCCTTGAGATATCAAATAAAGCATTGACTTGTTGACTCTTAGAGAACTCGAATGATGCTTTGACTTGTTGACTCCATGAGTTCTCGAATAGAGTAATAGACATATCGAATCTCTGAGATATCGAATGAGATATCGAACAGTATATTCAGAGATATCGAATCTCTGACTTCTCGAATGCTAGACTTCTCGAATAGACAAATGTACTTCTCGAATTTGTACTTAGGCAAATTCTTCATTTCTTTAAATCCCAACTGTGATTATTTGGCAGTCTTTATCTCCTCGCTTGAGGCATGAACCTTGGAACTTCTTTCAAGTATTATTCTTGACTTTATAAGTACAATTACACAACTAGAATTTGATGCCTACTACAAGTACAGAACAAATGGAAACTCTACAACTAGAGGTTTCCTCAGTTAAGAGGTCATGTAGGTAATGCATAACATTACACATACTTAGGCTTGTTATTAGATGTATTCAGGCATGTCTCTGTGACTAACAATCTCCCCCAAATTGTGAGTAAGACCCTTAGTCACAATTTCATGTCTGATAACAAGCCTAACATACATAAAGATAAAACTTGACAGTACATGTACGAATTTTGATTAGCAATGTGGATAGAACTACAGGGTGAGTAATCTTACAGCCTATGATGAAGTACTAGCCATTGTCATTTGTTTCCCTTTCCATAGCTTTGGCTTGCAAATCATCATATGCTTTCTGTCTTCTTTCTTTCTCCTTCCTTGTATTCTCATCCATAACTTTTATTATTTCTGCCATAGCATCCAATTCTTCAAGAAAAATTGAGTCTTTGAAATCTTCTAGTACTGGTTTCAGAATATTTGCAGGATAGTGGTTGAGTAGATTCATTCTAATGTGGACCTGATCCCCATTTCTCCTCCTATACTTCACCACATAGGGGTTAAACTGAACTCTACACAATCCCTTTGCCCTTAGCTTTTCTGCTTCAATCTCCAGTCTCTCAATTTCTTTCTCCCCTGGTAGCCATTTCTCAACACTCTTTTCTGATTCTCTCCTCATGATCTCTCTTCATCTTCACAAAATCAATTAGCTCCAGCTTCCATACTCTTTCCACTTTATCTTCTGAGCTCAACAATGCAATGATTCTTTCTATGTCATGTAGCTTGCCCCAGTGTTGACATCCTCCTTGTTTGAATTTCTCCTCCCTTCCATCAGTATATTTGATCTCAAGGCAGTTATCAACAATGGCAACATGGTAGATCCTTTGAGCTTGTAAGAATTGCAGTTGGTCTTCATCAAAATCTTCATCTAGTGGTTGGAGTTTTGAGCCTGGATAGATTGTCAGAGTCCTTGATTTGGATAGCTTTGGTTTCCTTGCAGCTTGTTTGAATTTGATCCTTTTAACATGGTTGCCTGGTAGTAGCATGTGACCTTTGTTTGTGGACCATTGTAGTATTCCATTAGCAGTTTGCTTTTTGAAATATACAGATGGTTTCTTGACTTGAATCTTCTTCTCTTTTTGAGGTGGCAAGACAGTTGCAGAAGCCATAGATGTAGATTTTGGTAGGTCACTACTAACAGTATTCACCCTAGACTTAGAGTCTTGTGATGTGGTGAGGTTACTGTCAGCAATGCCTAAGGCTTGTTGTCTTCCACTCTTCCTCTCAGAGACTTTACCTTGGTCATCATCATTCTTCTTCTCCTTACCATCCTTCTTCTTCTTATTATCTTCATCACCCTTATCACTCATGTGATGCCTTCTCCTTCCATCACTTTTGTCTCCATCCTTGTCTTGATCACCATCCTTGCTAGGGTTGAACTTAGCAGATTCAGGTACAATGCCAGTTGCAATGTATGACCTGAGATAAGATATAGCTTCCAATTCTTCTGGTGTTCTTAAACCCTTCTTCTTGTTCAGCTGCTCAATGATGGCAATAATGAGAGATTTGTTCTAAGGAATTAGATGCTTAGGGATGACCAACTGCTTGATATCATCAATTCTTGTTGTAGCCTGATAGATGATGTTTCTAGGATTTGTGAATACTTCAGGTAGCCTTGTTGGTTGACCATCCCTTAACTCTTCAAAGAGACTCTTGCAGTTTTCATCCTTCTTTTCAGTCATTCCAAGGAACACATCCACTTCTGAGTGCTTTAGACCCTGTAGAGTGTTGATGGTTAAGTGCCATATTTTATTCTTTCCTACCATCATTATCTCTTTGAGCCATAGGCCGTCAACTCTCCTTGGTACTACAGTGAGAAAGTCAATCTGACTCTTCAAACTCCCATGATATGATAAAGCATCACCAGCCTGTTCTCTTGAGACTTTCAGAAACTCCAAGAATGCATCATCATGATAGACATTTGTGTTTGCAATTTCTTGTAGCTTGGCCTCCGTGACCACCTTCACTTCTACTGGCTTGGCACTCTTTGAGGTCTGTCAGATAGCATACTCCCTGCAACCACTATGGTTGTAATAGATTGCTTTTGACCACTGAAAGTAGTGATGTGCACAGTTGGTAGAGTGACAACTGGCAGAGAAATAGGAGGCTCATCAACTTTGTCTTTTCCTTTGCCAGGCACATGAGTTAGAGATTTTGAAGTTCTTTGATGACCACCTTCAATGATTTTGATGCCCTTTACTGGTGGTTTCTCCCCCTTTGTATTTGAGTTTCTTGATGTCCTCTTCTCCCCCTTAGGCTTGTTGTCAGGCACAGAGGCTGTAGGAGTGACCTTTGGGGTTGAAGATTCTTCAGGTAGAGGGAGACCCATGTGCTTCATCATTGCAAACAACATTGATTGTTGATGCAGAAGAACATCAGCTGTTGTAGTGGCTTGAGTGTTCAACTGCTCAGTAAGAGTTTGTACCTTGTCTGTAAGATGAGCATTAGATTGAGTGAGAGTAGCTACCTCCTTTTCAAGTGCATCTACCTTGATGAACAATGCAGTGGATTTGAAGCCAGACAGGGATTGTTCTTTGAGTCTCTGCACTTCAAACCTAGACAGCTCATGCACCGGGACCTCAGTGACCAGCTTGTCTCCATATTGATTTGCAAAGAGGGTCCTGAGCATGGCATTGGCTTCAGTTGTCTGATCAGTGAGATTTTGGAATTTGTGCCCTAGGCCTGTGACAGCATCCTTGAGAATAGCCAAACCATTGTCCAACTTGGTGCAGGTAGACTTACAGGCTAGAATGTCCTTGACTACAGTCTCCAATTAAGGGAATTTGGAATCAAAAGTCCTCTTTATCTCATGCACCTCCTTGGTTGTGGCTGAACACACTTCATTAACTTCTGTCTTTAGACCTTTTCCAAGGTAGTGTGCAGCCTTCGGAATGCCCTTGTAGCTGTCATTCACTGCTTCATACACATCAGTAGGGGTGAGAGATTTTGTATTCTTCTCTGAGGTACTGGAGACCTTCTGAGAGAGAGATGTCATTCTTTCCTTGTAGCCAAGCATCTACGTTTCCATCCCTCTCAATTTCATCTATGATCTTAGCCTTCTGTATTTCTACATCATCTTTGTGGCATAAGAGGATAGCTTCATAGTCTGGATTGGGCATGTCTGCAGTGAGAAGGTGCTGAGCAATCTTTGTGAACTCAGGGATCTGATCCACAATTAAGCTTTGGAGTGCTTCAACCGTCAATTATGGTGGAACAGACCCTGATCCTGAAGCACTGTCATGTTGCACAGGCTTCAGCCATTGAGACATATAGTTAGAGCTAGAGCTAGGCAGCTAGACTCCTCAGTTACAGATGCAACTTCTGTAACCGGATGGAAAGACTCTGCTACTGTTGTCTCCACAGGAGTGGGATGAGTTACAACAGTAGTTGACACAGGCACAGAGTCTCTAGTTAAAACTAGTGAATCCTCTGTGTTTGTGATGGTGTCATTAGGAGATGCCCCAGCATGCATTCCATGACCATCTAAATGTGGTACCTGGGTGGTGAGCAAGGTGTCATGCACCAAGTCACTTGAATCCATTGGCTCATCAAGAGAAAAGAATTCTTGATGATCAATGCCTTGCTCCTCAATTGCTTGAGTTGCAGGCTCCAAAGAAATATGAGTGGTAGACTCTGGAAGAGAAGTGTGTTGTAGATTAGATTTTGGCAACTCCCCCTGAGAGATAGAGGGAGTTTCAATTGTGATGTGCTCTCCACTCAGTGTTGTGCCAGCCTTATCACTCCCTTGTGCTGACTCTTTACAGATGGGTGCATTGGGGAGGATGCTTGATTCTATAGATGCACCCTGTTGAGCGGATACATCTAGTGAGCTGTGTGCCCCTGATTTTACAACTTCAGCCATTTGGGTGACTGAAGAGGTGGTTTTAGATTTCTTCTTCTTCTTTAGGCTAATGATAGGTGACTCAGGTTCCTCACCTCCTAAACCTAGTTCTACAGCCAAGGCTGCTTCAGTTAAGATGGTTAAAGGTTCAGAAGCAACCTGTTTTCTCTTCTTTTTACTAACATCACCCTTTTGAGAGGATGATGCAGTTGGCTCTGTGTTTGGTAGAGTGTTTGTCTGAGAGGGTTGGTTAGCAAGCCTTGGGTTAGCATTATGTTCTTCTTGCTTAGGTTGTGCTAACTGAGACTTAGACTCAAATATTGGCATGTTGTGGGGGTAAGACCTAAACAAACCCTCCATGTGGGGAGTTATCTTAAGCCTTACATCCACATCATTCCTAGTCTCCAAGTTTCCAAAAATAAGTTTGGTCATGGACCTAGAATAGCCTATTTTACTTTTATCTAATCCAGGCAATTCAATCAATGAAGCATTTTTGAAATTAAGTACTGATTGAATAAAGCGGGGAAAGAAAATTTCAGTACCTCTCTTGGCTGTGTTCTTACCAAGTCTCCCATATAGCTCTTGTATGATGAGATGTCCAACATCTATCTTTCTCCCATGAGCCAAGGCATAGGCAAGCTGCTGCACAGGTGTACTAATCTGATCAAAGCTCGATTTCCTGGAAGTGAATACATGAAGGAGTGTAGCAAAAACATAGCTCCATTCCTTTCTCAAGTACTTCCTATTCAGCTTTTCAAGTTTAATAGCCTCTGAGTAGTTGATAAATTCAAAGAATTCTTCCAAGTCAGCATCTATGGCCAGAGAGTCATATGCCTCTTGCTGCAAATCCAAGGCTTGATTCATGTCTGCGGTAGTGATAGTAATATCCTTGCCTTGAATCTTGCAGTAGACAACATATGAGGTAATAGCATTCTCAAGGGCGATGACCTCCACTGTAGCTGTCCTCCAGAATTGTTCTAATAAGTCTATGTACAGGGTTGGGTTGGCTGATAGTGCACCCTTGATGTAAGATTCAGACAACCATCGAACAAAGCACTTGAAATTAGCATTTGGTGCTTCCACATCACTGGTAATTACGATGAAATTAGTTTGGGATGGTATGGTGAGTTGAGTGTTTGCCATTTGGGTAGAGAAGAAAAGAGAATTAAGGTTGAAGAAGAAATTCGCAGTTAGGGTTTTCAGAGGTTTTAAGAGTTTAGATGCTTGAGAAATCGAACGAAATGATTTGAACAGTTGTGAAATTGTATATATATGAATAACTTGAGTTATCGATTAGATATAAGTTTTGTATCGACAAGACAGTCATTCGAGAAGTATAAAACAACTATTCGATAAGTCAAGAAAGGTTTATTCGATATCTCAAGCAGTTTGTAACTCACAGCTGGCAGTTATTTAACTCAGAAAATAATTCTAAGCTAAATAAAATGTGTTTTTATGAGCGAAATGAAATTTTGAATATAAATCCAAAAAGCGATTAAGTGTCATCGAAAAATCAGCCTTTTCAAATGATTCGATAACTCAAATACAGTATTCGAGAACTCCATCACTAGAGAACTAAAATACTCTATTCGAGAAATTAGAGTGTGCTATTCGATTTCTCCAAAAGATACTATTTGAGAACTCAAGAGGGTTCTAGATAGGCCTATTCGAGAACTCGAGCCATGACAAAACAATGAACCATTCGAGAAGTCTGACTTATCGAACTATACTTTTCACTCATAAAATTCAATTTTCACTATCTTTTAAAATTTACCAGAAATATTGACGGAAGAATATTCTACCAAATTAAATAGTGATTCTATCAAAATTTCACAGAAATTTCAAGCTAAAGATGTATGATTTTCAACATATGCAGCATTGTGGAATATTTATAAATCATACTCCAGCCAATACTTACTTCAAAAATATTGAGCATTTGATAAAGTAAGTATTTACTGCTGCAACAATCTAGTTGATATATTCACTTAGCCAGAATTTGAAGAATTCAACATTCCAATCTCACTAACCAACCTTGTGAAGGTGGCTTCATCTAATGGCTTAGTGAATATGTCAGCTAGTTGTTTCTCTGTGGGAACATAATGTAACTCAATGGTTCCATTAGTTGCATGCTCCCTTATGAAGTGATATCTGATGTCAATGTGCTTTGTCCTAGAATGATTGACAGGATTGGAAACTATAGAGATTGCACTTGTGTTGTCACACATGATTGGAATTCTTTCCAACACAAGTCCATAATCTCTAAGTTGGTTTCTGATCCAAAGCACTTGAGCACAGCAATTTCCAGCAGCTATGTACTCAGCTTCAGCTGTGGAAGTTGACACAGATTGTTGTTTCTTGCTGTACCAAGAGACTAACCTTTGTCCAAGAAACTGGCAACTACCTGAGGTGCTTTTCCTATCCACTCTCCATCGAGCATAATCAGCATTAGAATAACCAACCAGATTGAACCCTGTGTCCTTAGGATACCATAACCCCAAGTTTGGTGTGCCCTTCGGATATCTGAAAATCCTCTTTATTGCAATCATATGTGATTCCTTTGAATTTGATTGAAACCTTGCACACAAGCATGTTGCAAACATGATGTCTGGCCTACTAGCAGTGAGGTAGAGTTGAGAACCAACCATGCCTCTGTAGATTGAGATATCTACCTTCTTGCCCTTAACATCTTCATCTAACTTGGTGGCAGTGGCCATGGGTGTCTTTGCAGGCGAGCATTCTTCTAAGTCAAATTTCTTCAATAGATCCTTGATGTATTTGGTTTGACTTATAAAAATGCCATCCTTCCTTTGACTCACTTGCAGCCCGAGAAATAATGTTAATTCTCCCATCATACTCATCTCATATTTGCTCTGCATGAGCTTAGAGAATTTCTCACACAGCTTCTCATTTGTAGAGCCAAATATGATATCATCCACATAGATTTGAACTAAGATAATATCATCACCATGTTTCTTGTAAAACAATGTCTTGTCCAGTGTGCCTCTAGTGAATTGATTCTCCAGTAGAAATTGTGACAATGTGTCATACCATGCCCTAGGAGCTTGCTTAAGTCCATACAATGCTTTAAGCAATCTGTAGACAAAGTGAGGGAATTGTGGATCCTCAAAGCCAGGTGGCTGTTGCACATATACTTCTTCTTCTAACTCCCCATTCAGAAATGCACTCTTGACATCCATTTGAAAAACCTTGAAATTAGAATGTGCAGCAAATGCCAAGAAAATTCTGATGGCCTCTAGTCTAGCAACAGGGGCAAAAGTCTCATCATAGTCAATGCCTTCCTGTTGAGAGTATCCTTTTGCAACCAACCATGCTTTGTTTCTTATGACTACACCATTTTCATCCATCTTATTCCTTAGAACCCATTTTGTTCCAAAAATGGTTCTATCCTTTGGTGCAGGCACAAGTTCCCATACTTTGCTTCTTTCAAATTGGTTTAGCTCCTCTTGCATAGAATTTATCCAATCAGGATCCAACAATGCATCATCAAGTTTCTTAGGCTCAACTTGGGATAGAAAGCAACCATAGAGACATTCATTTAGAGTTGCTCTCCTTGTCCTCACTCCTGTATTTGGATCTCCAATTATCTGATCTGCAGTATGTGCTCTATCCCATTTCCTTGTATGTTCAGATTGATTTCTCAGCCTTGATGTTGCTTCATCATCCAGATCATGATCATTTACATTTCCTCCCCCTGTGAAGTTGCCACTAATCACAGGTGTGTCTTGGATGCTTGTTTCTTCATTGTTGGTTGACACAGGTTCTTCATTCACTTGAGTTTGTTGGATTGTGGGCTCAAATTCAGTTTCAATCTCCTCATCAGAATCATCTAGATTGTCAAACTTCAAAGGATCTTTATCTTCATCATTAACTTCAAAGGATCTTTATCTTCACATCTGTGCTTGCCATAACTTTCTTTTGAGTGATGACATAAATTTTGTATGCAATTCTTTCCATAGAGTAGCCAAGAAAAATTCCTTCAAAAGCTTTTGCATCAAACTTTCCAACATATTCTGAATTGTCTTTTAACACTAAGCATTTGTTTCCAAAAGTATGAACATACTTTAGAGTGGGCTTCTTTCCAGTCATCAAGTTGTAAGGTGTCTTTCCAGTGTTTTTGTTGATGAGGGTTCTGTTTTGGATATAGCATGCAGTGCTCACAGCCTCAGCCCAAAAACATGTAGGCATCTTTGCATCAAGTAACATTGTTCTAGCAGCCTCAATCAGAGTTCTATTCTTTCTCTCAACAACTCCATTTTGTTGTGGAGTCCTTGGAGCTGAGAATTGTTGAGAAATACCATTCTCTTTGCAGAATGCTTCAAGCATGGTGTAAGAACCCAGATTTTGGGTGGAATTAAAACTTTTATGTATTTAATGATGTAAGAATGAATAGTGGATATGGCTACAATGTAATAATTGATATTTGGGAAAGAATGAATGGAATTCGACTTTATTATGTTTATGTCTTGAAGAATGCTAAAGGGTGACAACATAGGTAAGAATAATCTATCTTCTAAGGGAATAAGATATGGCAACTTCAAGCAAGTGAATACTCTCATGTCATCCAGATCGATAACGATTAATCCAGTAGTTCCGTAAAAAGGTTAAGGAACGATCGAAAGAGAATACGGACAATTATACAACCCTAATAGAACAAGTAAAGAATACAGAATGAATAGTGTTTTGGTGGGAGTATATAATGATATGAGACGACACTATATAGAAGTATTCAGAACGGATTTCCGAGTTCGTATTAGTGATCCAGGGGGAAAATAAGTGTATGTAAAAGCTGTCGGATTCTGAAAAACCGCACTTTTATTTTCTCCAAGAGTTCCCTGGACACTGATAGCCTTAAGTATTTAACGAATGGATTTAAGGAATATAAATTGGAAAGTTAGAATGAAAGACGGAGAATGAAAGTATTAATATTAAAGAGGATTCCCGGTAAACCCTAATTAGAAATCCGTGAAATATTCCCACGAACGATCAATCGAAACGGGTAATAACCGGACACAGAAACAAGCAGAGGGAGCAAGAGTCTTGTGCAAGCTACTAGTATAAATATCTAGTAACTAAACTAGAAGCAAGGAACTAGCACCTTAGAGGAAGAACTAAGTGCTTAGCAAGGTAACTACCTAGTTAAGCTCTAAACCACCATAAAACCAACACATGTCTTGCCATTTCATCATCCAACACCTCATCACTTTAATAAAGTGACTTTTGCAAGATATTATGTTGTAAGTGGATGAGAGTGGATGAGATTAAAACACAAAAATCAAAAGAAAACCAAGCAACTCTCCCCCCTTGTAAAAAAAACCATTCGGCCTTACCCCTTAATTCAAAATCCAAACTCAACCTTCCCACCATTGTTTGTTCTTGAAATTTTTAATGTGAGACTTATATTTCATAAAACTTATCTCCTCAAAATCTTAGCACCAAACTCCTTTGTTTCCATTTTCAAAAAAAATCAAACAAGAGGAGGGTGAATAGTGTTCATCATGTACTAACTTTGTTTTCTTGATTTTTCATGGTTAATCTAGCAAGCATAATCAATCCTAAGGACCATACAAGGCTTAGTAAGGCTATATAACTATATAAGGAAGGTATAAAGCTCTTGAAACCCTAACCCTTGTTTGAGATTTAAGTATGTTTATGATAGATATAGCTTAGTTATGGTTATGTTAAGATTATAAGCATGATTATGTATGGATCTTGGATAAATGATGTAAATAGCTAGATGAACGGAAAGGCATTGCTTGGCCTCAGTTCATGTATATAAGTCATGTATATGTTGTTTGGGTTGGATACTATGTTTATGGGAAGATTCGAAATTGGTAGATATTCGATTTACAGCCGTTATAATGCCCGATTTTACAATACCATGTTTTGTATGCCATTTTCCCTGTCGAACCCCTACTGTCCAGAGACCTTATCTGCCATGATAGGATAGGTAATGTTCTAAGCTTCGTTTTGATATAAAGATCACGTGAAACGGAATTACGGTTTAGGATTTATGACCAAATTACTAAAAGTAGTTCGAATCCGTAAACGAAAGTTCGTAACTGAAATTGAACCCTCGTAAACTATGTAACGTCATGGCGAATCTTGGTAAATAAATACTAGGGGTAAGAAGGAAGGTGTGAAAGAAAACCGTATGTCAAAAAGAGCATTTTTCGATTTATTAAAAATGTTCGAGTCGAGGTTAAACGCGAACGAACCCCTAAAAGACGACTCTTTTATAACTTCGGTAAAACACTTAGAAAACGGGCGATAAAACTCGGAGTATAATATTGGTTCGTAACGATCAACCTTAGAACTCATATGACTTAAGTATGTCCCAAGTATGAGTACAATGACATGTCGTATTAACGAACGAATGTCGGGTCGGATCAGTGATAAAAAGTAATCCACTAAAAGGGGTATAACGAGATAACTCGAGAACGTGTTTCGATTTAAGTATAACTTAACTTTTAATATGTTAAGTGATTAATCCCGAATGCCTTGGCTATTTATAGATCACCAAGCTGAACCGGGACCCGCTACCACTACCCCTTACCGTACTCGACTACCAGGCAAGTTTCAATTCCCTTCTTTTAGGCTGTTGTTGGGATTGAATATATATATATATATATATATATATATATATATATATATATATATATATATATATATATATGTTTTCTGATATACATATGCCATAGCATGCATGCCTGCTTTCAAGTTATATCATTATGCTTGTTCCCTGATTGTTATTGGCTTATAAATTAGATAGCTATCGTATCTGTTATAAGCCGGTTATTGTAAGACCCTCATAGGAGGGCGTATACATCTTATTCATCATTATAGACCGGGAGTCAATATTTCTTGATATATCGAGATTACCTCGGAGGAAAATATTTAAGTAAATATTTTCCATTATTCGGGTGACGAATATTACTTGAATATTCGTTCGAGACTAATTATTTTAACGATCCTTACTTCAAATAATTATTTGAACATAACTATTCAACGAATAATATTTCTCAATATTCATTCAGAGTCGAATTGATTATCGATTATTATTTCGAATACTCTTCTAAAGATGAGACTACTAAATGAATATTATGTGGACATTCATTTAGAATATTATTTTATTAGATAAATATTACTTTTGAAAATTCATTTAAGATATTAAGTACTTGATGAATATTATCTTCAATATTCATCTGAAGCTTGATTTATTTATCGAATATTATATCGAATATTCCTTTAAAGCTTGGATTACTAAATGAATATTACTTGATATTCATTTAGAATATTATTCATTAAATGAATATTACTTTATCAATATTCATTTAAATTCCTAATTAATTATGAATATTCATCCAGGGTTCTATTTAATCATCGAATATTATTTTAAATATTTTAAATATTCCTTTCAGGACTTATTAAGTAATGAATATTATTTTGAATATTCATTTGAATATTTAATTATGCACTAAATATTCTCTCGATATTTCTTCAAGAATTATTTGGGAAATACTCTGATTAAAGATATTCTTTCATATTCCTAAATGATCTGAAAAATATTTTAATTCAATAAATATTCTCTGAATATTCATTCCATACTTAGAATAACCTCGATAAGGTTTATCTTCTTCGATTATTACAGAAAATATCTCGGAGTCATATTATTATTAATCTTATATCAAGAAAGGTTTTCAGACATCATTCTTCTTCGAGTCTATCTCCTTAATAATAGGGGAACCTTACTTGGAAAATGTTATTTATCTTGTCGACTTCCCGGTCATAAAGTATTCCCTTCACTCGCAACTCGGGTGCTGTTGACTTATTAAGTCGTTGCTTACCTTCTCATCTTTTGAGGGGTAAGATTACTGGAACAAGTTGATATCCGTTACCAAGTAATAGCTTGGGAGTTATTGGTAAATTTTCCTTTCCAACTAGATACGACTACTTTGTGGAGTCTTATCAACAAGTATTATACTTGGGGAAAGGGGGACGAACGTTACATTCAGAATCATGAATTCTATTTGAACTAGGAGTCGTGTAAGAGGCCGAGTAGCGCCGGTCCATCCCCTTTGGCCCAACCGTTGGCCGGGGAGAGCTAGCAAGGCGGTATACAAGTAAAGCCGTCAGTTCTTCCTTCTACCGGTAGTAAATCTAAATTGAGCTGTACGATCTCGACTGATCATCAAGATTGGAACAGCGGGCGCGGTGAATACTCCATCATCGGTTCATCATCCAAATTTATTTATTTCCTGCAACATGATTACTGTTGGCAGAGTTGGAAAAGTGTTCATAACTGGAATTGCAACCTTTTCATGCAAGTTCCTCTTCTTAATAACAATAAGAATATCTCGCTTACTTTGATGTAGCAGATATTTCTACAAACAAATACTTTCAGTTACCTTGTAACTTCATCGTTCATATTATACTGGCATAATTTCCGTAAATGCATGGCATATGGTTTGAAAGATAGCTTTGAACTGTTTTAAATTATCGTTCAGTTATATATTATTGTTGGTGGGCTTTCGCTCACCCTTGCTTTGTTTACATTATGTCACAACAACAGCTAGGACAGATGGCTCGCGTCAGGCGCACTCGGCGCAAGCAGGTTACCCGACCCACCAGACTACCCGCTGAGATGCTAGCCGCCATTGCTGAGGTAGCATAGTTAGACAGCTTTTGTTTCCTGTTTAACTATATGTATAATTAATGTAATTAACGGCAAAACTTTTAAACCTATGATGTTATCCTTTTGGGATTGTAATAACTTTTATTCGTAACCCTTTAATGTAAGACTTATTTCAATTTCATCTCTGGGACTATAACTGTTGTGTGTGTGAGTGGTATTTATTGTGGGGTCACAGCATGTGATTTATTTATTGTGGACTCAAGTCAAGTATTATGAATGGATGTAAGACCGTAACCACCAGATCCCTGACCCCGGATCTGGGGGTGTTATAGAGATGGTATCAGAGCGAGAGTTATATATCCCAAGAGATGATACGACGTTATATAATAATAAATTCAATAATATAATAAGAACCCTTGCCAAGTTCACCTAAAACCCTTACGGGAACTTTTTAAGTATCATGATAGTAACATAGTTCGTCTTGTGTAGGCGAGCGACATGTCAGCCCAGGAGGCAGCTGCGAGACAGCATGATGAGGACATGTTTCGGACTAGGGACCCGTACTATGAGCACTTGCCTGAGGAGGATACTGAGCCTGAGGAGGAGGACGCTGAGGAGGTCCAGGTTGATGCTGATACTGATGTGATCGAGTCTGAGGAGGTCCAGGTTGATGTTGACACAGATGTTGTTGAGACTGAGGGGGAGGAGGACCCGGAGGGGATCCAGACAGGACAGGATGCTGAGTTAGTGGTTGAGGATGATGATTATTGGGTTGTGTCTGAGATCAGGACTTTGGGAGATGACACTGACATGACCACGGATCAGGTGGTGCCGGTAGATGAGGGTGTTGAGGGAGATATAGATGAGCCAGTAGTTGGTGCTGTAGGGAGTTCTGGACTTTTTGTGCCACTCCTCCCTGTTGAGAGAGCCCCTACCCCACCACCACTACCTGTGAGCCCGTACCCCGACGAGTTTGAGGAGCTTACCCCAGAGCCCCAGCAGACAGAGACTGCCGCTCCAGCTGAGCCATCCACCCCACCTCATGCCCCGATAGGAGGAGTCCCAGTATGTGTTCACAACTTGATTGTGAACGGGCTTTATAGAGAGTTGTCTGTGGCAGATGCCAGGTTGGCAGAGTCTAGGAGTGAGTTAGCAGCAGAGAGAGCCGCCCGGATGAGGTTGCAGGGCAGGAGGACTATCAGTGACAGGGTTGGGTATAGGGCTGTGACCCGCATCGAGCTGAGGGCTCGGGTGAGGGTGTGGCAGTTGCCTACTGATGGGCATGGTAGGGTAGACAGAGCAGAGGCTGAGGAGGTTTTCCGCATCGCCATGGGGAGGGTTCGGAGGATGTTTCGTCGTGGCGGCTGATTTCAGATGTATTGATGCAGTGGTCTAGTTGTCTAGTCATGTACGGACATAGTAGTGCCGGCTTTTGTAGGGATGGTTTTCTTGTACTTGTTTTCCCTTTTTGCAGACTAAACAGATAGACAGTGTATTTCACTTTTGACTTGTTGTTATGGTTAGGATGGCTGTACTTTAAACTATCGTTGTAACTCGGATGTTGTACCTTTCGGTACCTGGTATATATTTGTTTCCCTTTCAGTCATTACAATTTTGTTGGGATGTGATCACGAGTTTATTAGCATATGTATTACTTTTCGATTAAGTTGCCATGAGATATAAAACTGTGGGATTTTAAACCCAATCATGTAAAGAATTATGCAAGGTAAAATCCTTTAAAACAAGTAAGTGAACCTAATGTATAATTTTCCAAATTTTCAGTATAATGCCTCCAAGACGAATGGGCACTAGGGCTAACCCCCGAGAATCTACTGACCAAGAGAGTCACAACCAACACGAGGAAAACCGTGAAAGTAGTGAAGAACAAGATATAATGAGCAAGAAGATTCCCAGTATGGAGCAGAGGATGAACCCCTGTACTCTGAAGAATTTGAAAGGGAAATAGAGGGTGGAGAAACTGAAGTAGAACAGGAAGGGGAGAACCAGGGCGGAAACCCCATGGGCCAGTTTATGGATCTACTTAGGCAGAATTTGAACGAATACCCCCAACCACCACCAGGCAACAACACTTCAGTGGCAAATTCCTTTAGGGCCTTTAAGTCCCTCAAGCCCCCAGAGTTCCACGGATCGGCTGATCCCGTTGAGGCGAGGGCCTGGATCAAGGAAATGGAAAAATCTTTTGAGATTCTGAGTATCAATGAGGCTCAGAAGACTGTTTTTGCTACTTACCTACTAAAGGGAGAGGCCAATTATTGGTGGGAAGCCAAGAAGAACATGGAGACTGATGCTGTCATAGCCTGGGAAAGGTTCAAACAATTGTTCCTGGAGAAGTACTTCCCGAAGTTCATGAAAACCCATATGGAACTTAAGTTCTTGGAACTGAAACAGAACAATATGTCAGTGGCTGACTATGAGGCCAAATTTACTGAGCTATCGAGATTTGTGCCAGAGTTTGTAGACACAGAAGAGAAGAAAGCTAACAGGTTTCAACAAGGGCTGAAGCAGTGGATCCAGAATATGGTGGCGGTTTTAGAGATTACAGATTATGCCACCTTGGTGCAAAAGGCAACCATTGTGGAGGCTGGTAGTGATCAGATGCAGAGAGAGAGAGAGAGAGAAAGGGGGGATGAAGAGAAAGCATGTTAGTATGGGCGGGATATCCGCTGGAGGAAAACCCCCAACCAAGTTTAATCGAGGAGCGGTTTCCCTACCAGGGAGGAATGTAGGGTTTAAACCATCTGCGAGTGTAAGTGTGAGCCAGGGCGGCCATCAATCAGGAATGTCCCGTTCCAACCCTTCTCGACCTCCATTGCCATTGTGTGCTACTTGTGGGAAGAGGCACTCCGGGGTGTGCAACCTGAAGCAGATAAACTGTTATAAGTGTGGGCGAGCTGGGCATTATGCTACCTCTTGCACCACGGTCATCCTTAACAGCACAACCTGTTTCCAGTGTGGACAACGAGGGCACATGAGGAAGGATTGCCCAAAGAGCAAACCAGCAGCATCAGGAGCAAGCAAGGTTGCCTCAAATAGGCCACCAACTGCTAGGACTTTTAATATGTCAGTAGAAGATGCCGTGAGGGACACAGATGTGATAGCAGGTACTTTTCTCTCAATTCAGTCAGTGCAAATGTCTTATTTGATTCAGGAGCAACTAAGTCTTTTATATCTAGAGATTTTGCGCATAAGTTGAAACTAAAAACCCAGCCACTAAGAGATTCCTTACTAGTAGAAATAGCTAATCAGGAAATCGTACCGGTTAATCAAATTCACCCCGATTGTAAGCTAGAAATAGGAGGACGATCCTTCTATGTCGATTTAATTCCTTTTAAGCTAGGGGAATTCGATGTCATTTTGGGTATGGATTGGTTGTCTCGCAATGATGCGCGGATAGATTGTAAAGGGAAAAAGGTTAAGTTGAAAACCCCAGGGAAGAAAGAAATAGTGTTTAAGGGGATGCGACAGACCCAGAAAATCCTGACCATGGCGCAAACCAAGAGATTGTTACGAAAAGGGAACGAGGCTTATTTAGCCTACGTTATAGATACTCAGAAGGAAGTGCCAAGATTGCAAGACATTCTGGTAGTTAATGAGTTCGAGGACGTGTTCCCACAAGATCTTCCCGGACTACCACCTGATAGGGTGATTGAGTTTGCCATCGAGTTAGCCCCGGGGACGGCGCCAGTTTCGAAGGCCCCGTACCGACTTGCCCCAGTAGAAATGAAGGAGCTAGCTGAACAATTACAGGAATTGTTGGATAAGGGCATGATAAGGCCCAGTGTGTCGCCTTGGGGCGCACCAGTGTTGTTTGTTAAGAAAAAGGATGGAAGTATGAGGTTATGCATCGACTACAGAGAATTGAACAAGCTAATCATAAAGAATAAGTATCCATTGCCCAGGATAGACGATTTGTTTGACCAGCTAAGAGGAGCTGAATACTTCTCTAAGATTGATTTGAGAACGGGATATCACCAACTGAAGATCAAACCTGAAGATATCCCGAAGACTGCATTCCGCACCAGATATGGACATTATGAGTTCTTAGTTATGTCATTTGGATTGACCAACGCCCCAGCAGCCTTCATGGACCTAATGAATAGAGTGTTCAAGGAATATTTGGACAAATTCGTGATAGTTTTCATTGATGATATTCTCATGTACTCAAAGACAGAGGCAGAACACGCTGAACATTTAAGGATAACCTTAGGAATACTCAGGAAGGAGCAGTTATATGCCAAGTTCTCCAAGTGTGAGTTTTGGAAAAATGAGGTACAATTCTTAGGGCACGTGATCAATAGAGAAGGAGTGTTGGTTGACCCCTCCAAGATAGAAGCAGTTTCAAACTGGGAACGGCCAACTACTCCAACCGAGGTGAGGAGTTTCATTGGACTGGCCGGATATTACAGAAGATTTGTCCAAGACTTTGCGAAAATCGCAGCTCCATTAACTCGACTTACCCGTAAAACCGAGAAATTTGAATGGACCGAGAAATGCGAGAAGAGTTTCCAAGAGTTAAAGAAGAGGCTGGTGACAGCCCCAGTGCTGGCATTACCTGATGGAAAAGGAGATTTCGTGATTTACAGTGATGCTTCGCATAAAGGACTGGGATGCGTGCTTATGCAGCATGACAAGGTAATAGCGTATGCGTCTAGGCAATTGAAGGATTATGAAGTCAGATATCCCACGCATGATCTAGAACTAGCAGCCATAGTTTTCGCTTTAAAGATTTGGAGACACTACCTGTATGGGGAAAAATGCGAGATTTACATAGACCATAAGAGCCTTAAATACATTTTCACTCAGAAAGAGCTTAACATGCGCCAGAGGAGATGGTTAGAGTTAATCAAGGATTACGACTGTGAAATTCGCTATCACCCGGGCAAAGCCAATGTGGTGGCTGACGCCCTTAGTAGGAAAGAGAAGCTCAAGATGATAACTTCATAGAAAGAGCTAGTGAAAGATTTTGAGAAGTTGGAAATCGAGGTTAAGTTACCTGGAGAGGGCCAAGAAAAGTTGATGGAAATTAGAATCCAACCTCCATTGCTAGAAAAGATTAGACTGTGCCAGGAACGGATGATGGAGGAAGAAAAGAACTCCAAAGAAGAGCTAATGACCGGGGAGGAAATTAAGTGCGAAAGAGACAAGGAAGGGATCATGAGGTACACATACAGAATATGGATCCCAAATGTTCAGGAACTCAAGAATGAGATTTTAAATGAGGCACACAACTCAAGATACTCAGTGCACCCCAGTAGAACCAAAATGTATAGGGATTTGAAGGAGTATTACTGGTGGCCCAATATGAAAAAGGACGTAGCAGAGTGGGTAAGCAGATGCTTGACCTGCCAACGAGTGAAGGCAGAGCACCAGAAACCCAGCGGACTTCTACATCCCTTAGAGATTCCAGAATGGAAATGGGAACACATAGCCATGGATTTCGTAGTAGGTTTACCAAGGACTAAGGCTAATCATGACGCCATATGGGTAATTGTAGATCGACTGACGAAATCGGCTCAATTTCTCCCGATCAACGAAAGGTACACAGTCGACAGACTAGTGGACATCTACTTAAAAGAGATAGTGGCGCGACATGGAGTCCCAGTCGCAATAGTATCCGATCGAGATCCTAGATTTAACTCCAGGTTTTGGAGAAGTTTTCAAGAATGTGTAGGGACCCGGCTGAACATGAGCACAGCCTACCACCCCCAGACAGATGGGCAAATTGAAAGGACCATCCAAACGCTAGAGGATATGTTAAGAGTCTGCGCGATAGACTTCAAGGGAAATTGGGATGATCACTCGCCATTGATTGAGTTCTCCTACAATAACAGTTATCATTCAAGCATTGGGATGCCACCTTATGAGGCCCTTTATGGAAGAAAATGTCGATCTCCCTTGTATTGGGATGAAGTTGGAGAGCGAAAGATGCTCGGGCCCGAAGTGGTCCAACGAACTAAAGATGCAGTAGGTCTAATCAGGGGACGGTTGGTAGCAGCCCAGGATCGACAAAAGAAATATGCCGACTTAGCTCGGAAAGGCAAGGAATACGAAGTAGGGGACCTAGTGTTCTTGAAAGTGTCACCTTGGAATGGTTTAATGAGATTTGGGAAGAAAGGAAAGCTGAGTCCCAGATACATTGGACCATTTGAGATCTTGAGACGGATTGGGGAACTAGCTTATGAGCTCGCATTGCCCCCGAATCTACAGCACGTGCACAATGTGTTCCATGTTTCGATGCCGAGGAAGTATAATCCGGATGCTAAGCATATTGTAGAGTATGAGCAAGTGGACATGCAACCAGACCTGACCTATGTGGAGCAACCTGTGGAAATCATAAACCGGAAAGAACAAGTGCTCCGAAACAAGGTCATTCAGCTAGTCAGAGTTTTGTGGCAGAACCACAATGTAGAAGAATCCACCTGGGAACTTGAAAGCGCAATGCAAGAGAAGTACCCCCACTTGTTTTCAAACTGATTCCGGGACGGAATCCTTTTAAGGAGGGGAGACTGTAAGAACCCAGATTTTGGGTGGAATTAAAACTTTTATGTATTTAATGATGTAAGAATGAATAGTGGATATGGCTACAATGTAATAATTGATATTTGGGAAAGAATGAATGTAATTCGACTTTATTATGTTTATGTCTTGAAGAATGCTAAAGGGTGACAACATAGGTAAGAATAATCTATCTTCTAAGGGAATAAGATATGGCAACTTCAAGCAAGAGAATACTCTCATGTCATCCAGATCGATAACGATTAATCCAGTAGTTCCGTAAAAAGGTTAAGGAACGATCGAAAGAGAATACGGACAATTATACAACCCTAAGAGAACAAGTAAAGAATACAGAATGAATAGTGTTTTGGTGGAAGTATATAATGATATGAGACGACACTATATAGAAGTATTCGGAACGGATTTCCGAGTTCGTATTAGTGATCCAGGGGGAAAATATGTGTATGTAAAAGCTGTCGGATTCTGAAAAACCGCACTTTTATTTTCTCCGAGAGTTCCCTGGACACTGATAGCCTTAAGTATTTAACGAATGGATTTAAGGAATATAAATTGGAAAGTTAGAATGTAAGATGGAGAATGAAAGTATTAATATTAAAGAGGATTCCCGATAAACCCTAATTAGAAATCCGTGAAATATTCCCACGAACGATCAATCGAAACAGGTAATAACCGGACAGAGAAACAAGCAGAGGGAGCAAGAGTCTTGTGCAAGCTACTAGTATAAATATCTAGTAACTAAACTAGAAGCAAGGAACTAGCACCTTAGAGGAAGAACTAAGTGCTTAGCAAGGTAACTACCTAGTTAAGCTCTAAACCACCATAAAACCAACACATGTCTTGCCATTTCATCATCCAACACCTCATCACTTTAATAAAGTGACTTTTGCAAGATATTATGTTGTAAGTGGATGAGATTAAAACACAAAAATCAAAAGAAAACCAAGCAACTCTCCCCCCCTTGCAAAAAAAACATTCGGCCTTACCCCTTAATTCAAAATCCAAACTCAACCTTCCCACCATTGTTTGTTCTTGAAATTTTTAAGGTGAGACTTATATTTCATAAAACTTATCTCCTCAAAATCTTAGCACCAAACTCCTTTGTTTCCATTTTCAAAAAAAATCAAACAAGAGGAGGGTGAATAGTGTTCATCATGTACTAACTTTGTTTTCTTGATTTTTCATGGTTGATCTAGCAAGCATAATCACTCCTAAGGACTATACAAGGCTTAGTAAGGCTATATCACTATCTAAGGAAGGTATAAAGCTCTTGAAACCCTAACCCTTGTTTGAGATTTAAGTATGTTTATGATAGATATAACTTAGTTATGGTTATGTTAAGATTATAAGCATGATTATGTATGGATCTTGGATAAATGATGTAAATAGCTAGATGAACGGAAAGGCATTGCTTGGCCTCAGTTCATGTATATAAGTCATGTATATGTTGTTTGGGTTGGATACTATGTTTATGGGAAGATTCGAAATTGGTAGATATTCGATTTACAGCCGTTATAATGCCCGATTTTACAATACCATGTTTTGTATGCCATTTTCCCTGTCGAACCCCTACTGTCCAGAGACCTTATCTGCCATGATAGGATAGGTAATGTTCTAAGCTTCGTTTTGATATAAAGATCACGAGAAACGGACTTACAGTTTAGGATTTATGACCAAATTACTAAAAGTAGTTCGAATCCGTAAACGAAAGTTCGTAACTGAAATTGAACCCTCGTAAACTATGTAACATCATAGAGAATCTTGGTAAATAAATACTAGGGGTAAGAAGGAAGGTGTGAAAGAAAACCGTATGTCAAAAAGAGCATTTTTCGATTTATTAAAAATGTTCGAGTCGAGGTTAAACGCGAACGAACCCCTAAAAGACGACTCTTTTATAACTTCGGTAAAACACTTAGAAAACGGGCGATAAAACTCGGAGTATAATATTGGTTCGTAACGATCAACCTTAGAACTCATATGACTTAAGTATGTCCCAAGTATGAGTACAATGACATGTCGTATTAACGAACGAATGTCGGGTCGGATCAGTGATAAAAAGTAATCCACTAAAAGGGGTATAACGAGATAACTCGAGAACGTGTTTCGATTTAAGTATAACTTAACTTTTAATATGTTAAGTGATTAATCCCGAATGCCTTGGCTATTTATAGATCACCAAGCTGAACCGGGACCCGCTACCACTACCCCTTACCGTACTCGACTACCAGGCAAGTTTCAATTCCCTTCTTTTAGGCTGTTGTTTTGATTGAATAAATAAATATATATATATATATATATATATATATATATATATATATATATATATATATATATATATATATATATATATATATATATATATGTTTTCTGATATACATATGCCATAGCATGCATGCCTGCTTTCAGGTTATATCATTATGCTTGTTCCCTGATTGTTATTGGCTTATAAATTAGATAACTATCGTATCAGTTATAAGCCGGTTATTGTAAGACCCTCATAGAAGGGCGTATACATCTTATTTATCATTATAGACCGGGAGTCAATATTTCTTGATATATCGAGATTACCTCGGAGGAAAATATTTAAGTAAATATTTTCCATTATTCGGGCGACGAATATTACTTGAATATTCGTTCGAGACTAATTATTTTAACGATCCTTACTTCAAATAATTATTTGAACGTAACTATTCAACGAATAATATTTCTCAATATTCATTCAGAGTCGAATTGATTATCGATTATTGTTTCGAATACTCTTCTAAAGATGAGACTACTAAATGAATGTTATGTGGACATTCATTTAGAATATTATTTTATTAAATAAATATTACTTTTGAAAATTCATTTAAGATATTAAGTACTTGATGAATATTATCTTCAATATTCATCTGAAGCTTGATTTATTTATCGAATATTATATCGAATATTCCTTTAAAGCTTGGATTACTAAATGAATATTACTTGATATTCATTTAGAATATTATTCATTAAATGAATATTACTTTATCAATATTCATTTAAATTCCTAATTAATTATGAATATTCATCCAGGGTTCTATTTAATCATCGAATATTATTTTAAATATTTTAAATATTCCTTTCAGGACTTATTAAGTAATGAATATTATTTTGAATATTCATTTGAATATTTAATTATGCACTAAATATTCTCTCGATATTTCTTCAAGAATTATTTGGGAAATACTCTGATTAAAGATATTCTTTCATATTCCTAAATGATCTGAAAAATATTTTAATTCAATAAATATTCTCTGAATATTCATTCCATACTTAGAATAACCTCGATAAGGTTTATCTTCTTCGATTATTACAGAAAATATCTCGGAGTCATATTATTATTAATCTTATATCAAGAAAGGTTCTCAGACATCATTCTTCTTCGAGTCTATCTCCTTAATAATAGGGGAACCTTACTTGGAAAATGTTATTTATCTTGTCGACTTCCCGGTCATAAAGTATTCCCTTCACTCGCAACTCGGGTGCTGTTGACTTATTAAGTCGTTGCTTACCTTCTCATCTTTCGAGGGGTAAGATTACTGGAACAAGTTGATATCCGTTACCAAGTAATAGCTTGGGAGTTATTGGTAAATTTTCCTTTCCAACTAGATACGACTACTTTGTGGAGTCTTATCAACAAGTATTATACTTGGGGAAAGGGGGGCGAACGTTACATTCTGAATCATGAATTCTATTTGAACTAGGAGTCGTGTAAGAGGCCGAGTAGCGCCGGTCCATCCCTTTTGGCCCAACCGTTGGCCGGAAAGAGCCAGCAAGGCGGTATACAAGTAAAGCCGTCAGTTCTTCCTTCTACCGGTAGTAAATCTAAATTGAGCTGTATGATCTCGACTGATCATCAAGATTGGAACAGCGGGCGCGGTGAATACTCCATCATCGGTTCATCATCCAAATTTATTTATTTCCTGCAACATGATTATTGTTGGCAGAGTTGGAAAAGTGTTCATAACTGGAATTGCAACCTTTTCATGCAAGTTCCTCTTCTTAATAACAATAAGAATATCTCGCTTACTTTGATGTAGCAGATATTTCTACAAACAAATACTTTCAGTTACCTTGTAACTTCATCGTTCATATTATACTGGCATCATTTCCGTAAATGCATGGCATATGGTTTGAAAGATAGCTTTGAACTGTTTTAAATTATCGTTCAGTTATATATTATTGTTGGTGGGCTTTCGCTCACCCTTGCTTTGTTTACATTATGTCACAACAACAGCTAGGACAGATGGCTCGCGTCAGGCACACTCGGCGCAAGCAGGTTACCCAACCCACCGGACTACCCGCTGAGATGCTAGCCGCCATTACTGAGGTAGCATAGTTAGACAGCTTTTGTTTCCTGTTTAACTATATGTATAATTAATGTAATTAACGGCAAAACTTTTAAACCTATGATGTTATCCTTTTGGGATTGTAATAACTTTTATTCGTAACCCTTTAATGTAAGACTTATTTCAATTTCATCTCTAGGACTATAACTGTTGTGTGTGTGAGTGGTATTTATTGTGGGGTCACAGTATGTGATTTATTTATTGTGGACTCAAGTCAAGTATTATGAATGGATGTAAGACCGTAACCACCAGATCCCTGACCCCGGATCTGGGGGTGTTACACGTGGCATTTCTGAACTCTGTTCCATTATCACTTCTTAATGCAATCACACTTGCATTGTTGGCCTTTGCTTCCTTGTCAATTTTCTTTATATGCTCAATGATTACTTGTGGAGCCTCATCCTTTGATGCCAGAAATTCTACCCATGTATGCCTTGTGAAATCATCAACCATCACCAGAGCATACTTTTTCCTTCCTAGTGACATAATATTGACAGGCCCAAACAAGTCCATATGAATTAGTTGTAGGGGCTTGGTTATTGATGTCACTGTCTTTGACTTATGGCTTGATCTTTTCATTTTTCCCTTTTGACAAGCCTCACACACTCCTTCTTGACAGAATTCAAGTGTGGGCATGCCTCTCACTAACTCCCTTTTGACTAGAGAATTAATGCCTTTGAAGTTCATGTGTGATAGCTTCTTATGCCACAGCCAACTATCTTAATTTGATGCTTTTGAGTAAAAGCAACAAATTTTGTCCTTGTTTGCAGAGTTCATATTGGCTACAAACAGGCTTCCTTTCCTTACTCCAAATAGAGCAAAGTCACCAGTCTTCTTGTGGGTGATCAAACATTCATCTTTGTCAAAATTCACTTTGAAGCCTCTGTCAGTAAATTGACCAACACTCAGTAGATTGTGCTTGAGCCCCTTGACCAGTGCTACATTTTCAATGATGACATTTCCAATTTCCAACTTGCCATATCCCAGTGTGTTGCCAATGCTGTCATCTCCAAAAGCAACCATTGGGCCAGCCTTCTCCTCATACTATGATAGCAGGGCCATATCACCAGTTATATGGTTTGAGCATCCACTGTCCAAAATCCACATGACCTTCCTTTCACTTTCTTTGCCCTGCAAGCACAATGGTATTACTTCTCCTTTGGTACCCAAACAAGTTTGGGTCCATGTGGCTTAGCAACAGTTTTATCATAAACAGCATGCTTATCAATTTTCTTGATGTTAGTCTTCTTGTCACTGTTAGAAGTCTTAGAATCAGGGTTCTTAGATTTAGGTGATAGAGGTACATTCCTAACTTTAGGAGGACTTGAAGACTTTGTTCTTGTGTAGTGCATTGTGACTGATGCAACCTTCCATGAATTGTCTTCTCAAATTAAAGCAACTAGTCATTACATTCATGTTACATGGCATACAATCAAATTTATCACAGAAAGGAGAGTCTCTATGTCTTAACGGCACAGAGCAATCATAGAATGGTTTAGCAACACTACCAGATGGTTTCTTGCATGCATGAGTTAAATGATTAGTGCTAAAACAATTTTGACAAACTTTCCTAGGGGCATTTGGCACATAAGCATAATTGTTGTCCTTGTTAATCCCTAATTTGCCATTCCTGTTTTGTTTCTTTTTAGCCACTTTCTTCTCAAACTCATTATTCCCAGCTGAAACAAACTTCACAAATTTCTCAAGTCTAGGTCTACCTCCTACTGGCTCCTTGTCTTTGGTTTTGACATTCTCACTCTTAGAGGATGCTTGTTGTTCATTTAATTGTGCCATATCTTCATCATCCAACATTTGCTTAATGAGTAAGGCATCCTCATCAATCTCAAGTGTTGGTGTTTTAAATATTGGGGTCTCAGCCTTTTTCAAAACCTGAGGCACTTCCTCTTGAACAACAATGTCATCTTCAATGACTGCATAGCCTTTCCTCTGTTTGAGAGTGTCATAATCAAGTCCAATAGCAGCCTTAGGTCTAGCTAGATTTTTCTCATGGTAGGACTGCAATAGACTAGAGGAATTTTAAATGTTTTCAATTTAAATTCATTTTCAGCTAGTTCATCCCTAAGAGCTTTCTCAACTTGACTAGCACATAGAACCTTACTCTTTAGATATTCAATTTCTTGTTTAAGGTTTTCTACTTGCATATCAGTTAGTTCTAGTTCCTCATTTCTTTTGTTCAACAGTTCATTCTTAGTAGACAGTTTATCAATTTCTTCATTAGCAGCAGTCATACTAGTATGAATATTAAACATCTCAACAGATAGTTGTTCAACCATAGATTTGTATTCAGAAACAGACATGTCTATAGTAGTGAGGGATGGTACCTGAGAGTCTGATTCAGATGGTTCTTCCTTGGAGTGGGCCATCAAGGCATAGTTGCAGAATTCTTGTTCTTCTCCATCACTATCAGAATCATCCCAACACTTCCCTTCAGCTATGTAGGCCTTACCTGGTGTATGCTTCTTTAGCAGAGCCTCATACTTAGCTTCAAGCTAAAGAAACTCCTTATCCTTCTTTTTAGGCTTCTTGCATTCACTGGCAAAATGCCCTAGGTCATTGCATCTATAACATCTCACAGATGACCTATCCATGTAGCTGGTTTTGAATTTGTTTTTGTTTGCTTTCACAGGTGCCTTGCTCTTGTTGAATGAATGATTTTGAGATCTAGACTTGAAGGGCTGATTCCTCTTAAATCTGATGTTTGGGAATTTTCTAGCCATAAAAGCATATGAAGTGTTTTCCATGGCATCCAACTCTTCAAGAGTATAGAACTCATCTTCTTCCTTTTCATCAACAGGTTCAGTCACTTCTTCTTCAATTTCTTCATCATCTACTATCTCTTCTATTCTCAGTTGACTTGTAGATGCTTCCAGGTCTTGAACGGATTTGTTGACAATCAAGGCACAGGATGTGTTTATCATTCTACCTTGGTTGGCTTGGATAGCCCTCTTCTGAACAACTCAAGCTCATGAGTCTTTAAAACCCCATAGAGCACATCATATGTGACTTTGTTCAAATCTCTTTCTCTTAGAGATATGACCCTTTGCTCTAGATGGTTTGGTACAGATAGTAGAAATTTCATGTTTAATTCCTTAGTGCTGTAAACCTTCCCATTCATTTGAAGCTCAGTCACCAGCTTGTGAAATCTCTCAAACATATCAGTAATACTTCTGTTGGACTGTGCCATGAAAGCCTCATACTGTGTGACCAGTATCTGTTTCCTATTCTCTCTTACCTCCTCTGTCCCTTCACATAACACCTCGATGTGGTTCCACATATCCTTGGCTGATGTGCATGATGCTATGTTGGCAAACATCGACATATCCATGGAGTCTATGATCAGCAACATGAGATGACTGTCTAGGGCAACCTTTTCCTTCTATGAGTCCGTCCATTTGGATGGCTCTTTTGCAACATATGATCTAGGACTGACTATTGTGCCTACTGTAGATTCAGCCATTTCTTGTTGTGGTACAAATGGACCATTCTTGAGGATGTCAGGGTAGAGAGGATTGGCAGCTTTGATGAACAACATCATTTTTATTTTCCAGAGGTTGTAATTCTCTTTGTCGAACTTAGGGACCTTCACCGTACCTGTAGTCTTTGGTGTATTCGAACTCATGATCGTTTTCTGTTTTAGATTAAACAGCCTGCTCTGATACCACTTGTTGAGTATTGAATACAGTAAAAGAATACAGCGGGGGAGGTGAATGGATTCTGAACTTTTCTTTGTTCTTGAATCTTTGCAGCAAGATATGTGTTGAGTGTGTGAGATATGTAAGTGCAGATAACAAATACAAAACACCACACAATATCACTTTAATCTAATATTTTATTAGATAAAGATTTTGCTACAATCTGTGAATACAAATGATAGTATTCTCAGCTTCTTTTTTCTCAGAGAGATATTTCTTCTGATGTATATGAAAATCTTATCTCTGAAAACTTATCTTCTAAGGAAGTGAGGCTGTATCCTTATAGACATGGATACACCTACTTACTACAAATAAGGTAGGTAAACAAACTACTTTCCAGTATGTCTATCTCATTTGAGTAAGAGTCCAAACGGCTACAGATTTGACTTTGCAAAGCCTGTTCAGATCCACTTCTTTAGCTCCTTGTCCCTTTGTCTTATCTCTCCAAGCTTCTTTGTAGGCTTTCCAATGTGCTATATAGTACATAGTCAAATAAAGCGTCTTGGCTTGTTGCAGGTTTCTGACTTGTACAATTCTTCAGTATTTTGTCTCCAAGAATGTATTCGAGAAGTGGCTAAGTGATTGATTCGAGAACTCGAATTGACTTAATCGATAACTTTGAGTTCTCGAATAGTGTTATATTGACATATCGAATCACTTCTCGAATAGCTCTTTTCTCTGGGGCTCCTTGAGATATCGAATAGAGTATTTTTTCATATACCGAATCCCTAAGATGTCGAATAGCTTCTTTAGTCCTTGAGATATCGAATAGAGCATTGACTTGTTGACTCTTAGAGAACTCGAATGATGCTTTGACTTGTTGACTCCATGAGTTCTCGAATAGAGTAATAGACATATCGAATCTCTGAGATATCGAATGAGATATCGAACAGTATATTCAGAGATATCGAATCTCTGACTTCTCGAATGCTAGACTTCTAGACAAATGTAATTCTCGAATTGGTACTTAGGCAAATTCTTCATTTCTTCAATCCCAACTGTGATTATTTGGCAGTCTTTATCTCCTTGCTTGAGGCATGAACCTTGGAACTTCTTTCAAGCATTATTCTTGACTTTGTAAGTACAATTACACAACTAGAATTTAATGCCTACTACAAGTACAGAACAAATAGAAACTCTACAACCAGAGGTTTCCTCAGTTAAGAGGTCATGTAGGTAATGGATAGCATTACACATACTTAGGCTTGTTATTAGATGTATTCAGGCATGCCTCTGTGACTAACATAATGCAACACTGCATTCTTCTTTTAAGAAATACAAAAATAAGGCTAATGTAACATTTTGTTACTCTAATGTTACAGTAATTCTGCTTATTATTAACACAAAATTAAATATTGCAGCACTAGTAACTAAGGCAATTGCAACACTAATATTGAAAAATTTGCAAGATCTGATATATATATATATATATATATATATATATATATATATATATATATATATATATATATATATATATATATATATATATATATATATATATAGTTGCACTCCATGAAGAACACCTTATATGAAGAATAATAAAGAACACCGTTATAACACTCATATTTAATCTAATCTAAGAGTTCCATCATGACACCTAATACAAAAAGTTCTTATTTTTTTACCCTCTATCCATTCAGCAAAAAAACAAAAAATCATTATTCATGATGACGTCACTGCTGACGTCGTCAGTGAATAGTGATTTTTTTTCTGAATGGAAGGAGGATAAAAAAAAAGAATTTCTTGTATTGGGCGCCCCTGGCGGGGCCATTGAATCTATTGGAATAAATGATTCCATAGTGTTCTTTATATAAGAGTGTTCTTTATGGAGCAATGGCCTATATATATATATATATATATATATATATATATATATATATATATATATATATATATATATATATATATATATATATCAATCCCTTTACAAAATAGACCATCCAATTTAGAGTACAAAACATCTGCAATACTGATCTCCACAATCGTCCAACACCTAACCAACATATAATCCATCTCCACCCATCATTCAGCATTTACCATTCACCATTTCACCAAAACACATGATAGAGTACGATAAAAAAATCAACACACAATAGAGTATGATAAAAACTAGCAACAAAAGATAACCAAAGTAATTAAACAACCCCATGTCCATGCTACTACTGATTGTAAAAAAAGAAGTAACTAAGTAGAAGTCCCGACAGTCAATGGGGTTGCAATTTCATCATCCTCGCTTGAAGCAGTGGCACAATAGTCTGTAATGTCCAAATTCAAACCAGGATTTGCTTCTGCTAGCTTTTTCTGCAACATCAACATTTTATCCTGGACTTTCATGTTCACCTTTGCTTCCAATTCAACCTCCAGATCTCGCTTTATCTTTTCAGTTACATCCTCCAAAAAAGGGTCAACAGGAGCCGAAGTCGATGCCGAACCTACACTTTTACCGTGCCTTCCTTTTAGCCATTATCGACCATGAGACTTGCCATTAGCAATCTGTTCGGATGCATCCTCACCTGCAGCCACCTTCTTTTTAACCTCATTCTGCAAGAAAAAATTGTGAAAAATTAATCAAGTTAGTCATACAATTATATAACGCAAGGAGCTACATGTTTTCTTTTAGGTGTACTTTGCGACAGAACTAAAATATTTTATTACTATTATATAGTCTTTTCTACCAAATAATCTTACCAAATAAACCAACAGTCAAAGTCTTTCTATATAACTGAATTTGTAAAGAAAAGCCATAAATTTGACCAAGTAAACCAATATTGATTTGTAAGTAACAAACATGTAAAGCACTTACAATTCTTTTTTTAATTTCAGCTGTATTAGTCTTGTATGTTCGACCCTCTTCTCGCTCATGAGATTCCAAATAAACTTGAGCTTCTAATGGCGAGCCGAGCTTAGGATTACCCTTTTTCTGTTATAAAATGAAGAGTACAAGGTTATCCAAGCTCATTGTTAGCACTTACTACAAGAAAAAAGAATATTAGAAATTATATAATTATATTAAGGACTTTATTGCACTTTGCATCCCTGTAGTTAGGCGAAATTACACTTTGCACCATACTGTTTCAACAATTGCAATTTGCTCCCGACTGTTTCAATCCTGCTACAGTTAGCACCCCTTTAACGATTTTAAGCTAATTTTGATCGTTACCGTTAGTCAAAATAAGGGTATTTCAGCCAAAATTATTTAAAAAAATTTAAAAATTATTTAAAAAAAAAATTAAAATCTTAAAAAATGAATTATTTTAAAAAATTAGCTTAAATTTTTAAAATTAATCAGTCAAAATGAGGATATTCCAGAAACAAAATATAAAAAATGAATTATTTTAAAAAAATGAAAAAAACATAAAATCTTAAATTTATGATATTTATTTAATGGAGAATATTTTAAAAATTAAAACAAATATAGTTTTTATTTAAATAATATTTTACGAGAATTGAGTAATGTAAATATTAAAAAAAATCTGAATTGTAAATTATATTTTAAAAAATCTGTGAATTGTAGATAAAATGTTGGTAAATCAAAAATTATAAAAATTATAGAAGTAATTGAAATTATTTAATTTTAAAAATGATTGGAAAGTATCATGACCGAAATACCCTCATTTTGACTAACAGTAACGGTCAAAATTAGCTTAAAATCGTTAAAAGGGAGCTAAATTTGACGGGATTGAAACAGTAGGAGTGCAAATTGCAATTGTTGAAACAGTATGGTGCAAATTGAAATTTCGCCTAACTACAGGAATGCAAAGTGCAATAAAGTCTATATTCAGTGGCAGAGGCAGACCAAGACAAAAAACAAATCAGATAGAACGAAAAATAAAACAAGCCAAAAAAATGCATTGTAATAGTAAATTTGAAAAAATTGAGAGTATCCGGCCTCTAAACTTTATAAGTAGCAACTTTTATAATCAAGAGGACTTCTAACTTACAAATTCTAATATGATTTCTTCTATAATACTAAAATGAAAATAACAAAGGAAAATCAAAAGCAAAAGCAAATTTACGATCATTATTTTGATTTGCATGTTCAAGGAGGGCAAGATGAAAAAAATAGATATATTGATTGTGGATGCTAAATTTAATAAAAAAAATAGTTATGGTTCAGATTTCAGGGTAGGCTGTACTATTGCTAAACTTAATAAAAAATAGTTATGTGCAGTTAACTCATGTTAGTCACAGAGGCATGCCTGTACACATCTAATAACAAGCCTAATTATTTGTAATGCTTTGCATTACTTACATGACCCCTTAACTGGGGGAACCTCTAGTTGTAGAATTTCTACTTGTATTTAGCACTTGTAATAGGCATCAAAACTCTACCTGTGTAAAGTGTAAATTAAGTCATGGAATAATGCTTGAAACAAGATCCAGAGATCATGCCTCAAGCTTGAAGAACAAGGCTATCAAAATAAACACAGTTGGATTTTTGAAGATTGAAGATTTCTCTAAGTACTAATTCGAGAAGTACTTTTGTCTATTATGGAAGTCAAAGTATCATTCGACAACTCAGGGATTCGACATGTCTATAACTCTATTCGAGAACTCAAGAAGTCTACAATTCAAAGCATCATTCGAGATCTTAAAGAGTCAACAAGTCAAAGTTACATTCGATATCTCAAGGACTTAAGAAGCGACATCTCCAGGATTCGATAAGTCAGTTGTTCTATTCGACAACTCAAGGACTCCTGAAGAAATAGTCATTTCGAGAAGTAGTTCGATATCTCAAGGATTCAGTATTCGAGAACTCAGAGTTATCTATTAAGTTAATTCTAGTTCTCGAATCGACCACTAAGTTACTTCTCGAATGGATTATTGGAGACAAATTACTGGAAATTGTACAAGTCAAAAACCTGTAACAAGCCAGTACAAATTACAGGACCACCATAACTGTAAGTGTACGTGGAAAGCCTACAAGGAAGCTTGTAGAGATATTTTAGAGACAACAACTAAAGTGGTGGTACTGAACAGGCTAAGAAGATGGTCAAATTGCATGCCCGTTCAGACCCTTTCTCAAAAAGGATAGACACCTTAGAAAGTAATTTTTGTTTGTTCCATCATTTGTAGAAAGTGGGCTGTACACATGTTCTATAAGTGTACAACCTCACCACCATTTAGCAGTAAGAGAGAAAAGAGGGGAATTAGAAAGAGAACTATTCAAGATATATCTCTCTAAGAAAAAGAAGCTGAGAATGCTAACTTCTGTATTCATAGTTTGTAGCAAATCTTGATCTAATCTAATAAAATATTAGATTAAAGTGAGTATTGTGTTAGTGTGTATCTTATTTTCCGCATTCATATTGTGATAAACACAAACATATATTGAGCTACTCAAACATCAAACAAATGTTCTTGAAATTCATATTAAAAAAAAAGTTTGAAAATACATTCACCCCCCTCTGTATTTTCCTGTGTGTATTTCATACTCAACAAGTGGTATCAGAGCAGGCTGTTAATCAAAACAGAAAAAGATCATTATGAATACACCAAAGACAACAGGAACGGTGAAAGTCCCTAAGTTTGATAAAGATAACTACAACCTCTGAAGAATCAAGATGATGCTGTTCATCAAAGCTGCTAACCCTCTATATCCTGAGATTCTCAAGAATGGTCCATTTGTTCCACAACAAGAGATTGCTGAGTCAACTGTTGGAATGATAACCATCCCAAGATCTTATGTTGCTAAATATCCATCCAAATGGATAGACACGGAGAAGGAGAAGGTTGCCCTTGACAGTCATCTAATGTTGTTAATCATAGATTCAATGGAGATGTCAATGTTTGCTAATATTGCCTCTTGCACAACAGCAAAAGAGATGTGGGATCACATTGGAATTCTATGTGAAGGGACAGATGAGGTTAGAGAAAACAGGAAACAGATACTGGTCACATAGTATGAGGCTTTCATGGCACAGCCCAAATAAAGCATTACTGACATGTTTGAGAGATTTCACAAGCTGGTGACTGAGCTACAGATGAATGGAAAAGTCTACAGCACCAAGGAGATGAATATGAAATTTCTACTCTCTTCACCTAACCACCTAGAGCAAAGGGTCATTTCTCTAAGGGAAAGAGATTTGAATAGAGTTACATATGATATGCTCTATGGTGTGCTAAAGACTAATGAGCTGGAGCTGTTGTAGAAGAGGCCTATGCAAGCCAACCAAGGAAAAATGATCAACACATCATGTGCCTTGATTGTAAACAAATCTATACAAGACCTTGAAGCCTCTACAAGCCAGCTGAGAATTGAGGAGATAGTGGATGAGGAACCAGTAGTGGAGCTGCCTGAGGCTGTTGCTGAGGAACAGGAAGAAGAAGATGAGTTCTACACTCTTGAGGAGCTAGATGGCATGAAAAATACATCATATGCTTTCATGGCCAGAAAATTTCTAAATATCAGATTCAAGAGAAAGCAACCCTTTAAACCTAGACCTCAGAATCATTCATTCAACAAGAGCAAAGCACCTGTGAAGCCAAACAAAAATAAATTCAAAACTGGCTATGTGGATAGGTCATCTGTGAGATGTTATTGATGCAATGACCTAGGGCATTTTGCTAGTGAATGCAAAAAAGCCTAAAAAGAAGGATAAAGAGTTTCTAGAGCTTGAAGCTAAATATGAGGCCCTTCTCAGAAAGCAAACACCAGGCAAGGCCTACATAGCTGAAGGGAAGTGTTGGGATGACACTGACAATGATGGAGAAGAGAAGGAGTTTTGCAACTATGCCTTGATGGCCAATTCCAAGGAAAAGACATCTCCATCAGACTCTCAGGTACCATCTCTCACTACCATAGACATGTCTGTTTCTGAATATAAAGATATGATTGAACAACTATCTGTTGAGATGTTTAACATTCATACTAGTATGACTGCTGCTAATGAAGAGATTGTGAAATTGTCTGCTAAAATTGAACTGTTAAATAAAAGAAATGAGGAACTAGAGCTAACTGCTATGCAAGTATAAAACCTTAAGAAAGAAGTTGAATATCTAGAGAATAAGGTTCTATGTACTAGTCAGATTGAAAAGGCTATTAGGGATGAATTAGCTGAAAATGAGTTTAAACTAAAGACCTTTAAGAACTCCTCTAGCCTATTGCAGTCCTATCATGAGAAACATCAGGAGAATGCAAAAGCTGTTATTGGCTTTGATTATGATACTCTCAAGAAGAGGAAAGGCTGTGCTGTTATTGAAGATGACAAGGCTGTTCATGAGAATGTGCCTCATGTTTTGTAAAATGCTAAGGTACCTATCTTTAAAGAATCAACACTTGAAATTGATGAGGAAGCCTTACTCATCAAGCAAATGTTGATTGATGAAGATGAAGCATAATCAAGTGAACAACCAGCATCCTCTAAGAATAAGAGTACCAAAGTGAAAGCCAAGAAGCCTGTTGGAGTTGAACCTAAAACTGAAAAATCTGTTAAGTTTGAACCAGCTAAAAGGAATGAATCTTTGAAGAATGTGGCTAAAAAGAAACAAAACAGGAATGGCAAACTAGGGATCAACAAAGATAACAACTATGCTTATGTGCCTAATGCTCCTAGGAAAATTTGTCAAAATTGTTTTAGCACTAATCACTTAACTCATGCTTGCAAGAAACCTGTAGGTAGTGTGCCTAAACCTTTTTATGATTGTTCTGTGCCTTTAAGACATAGAGATTCTCCATTCTGTGATAAATTTGACTGTATGTGGCCACGCCCGTTGTCGACGCGCCAAATTGAAAATAAATGTTTATGCTCTACTATGTTCACACTTAACTATAAAATATAACAAATGTGGCAAGTAGGGATCGAACCCAAGGGAATAGCGTTCAATACTAGTGTAAAGTAAAATGGTGGGGGGGGTTTGAGTTGGTTGTGGTGTTTTATCAAACACCTTGCATACAAGAAAAAAATTACTAGAGAAATTTAACTAAGTAAATTGTTATCATCCAATTTTACCAATACAACAAACAAAATGAGTAATTTTGCAAGATAAAGAGATATTTGACCCAAGGATTATGGAAACTCAAGTATTACACCCAATCAAATATAAGCAACATATAATGAACTCTACCTAACCAAGATAATTGGTGAAGCACCCAATCACTTATTTCTCTTCTATAAACACTAATTTAGTGAAGCACATAAATTAGTTCTCTTGATTATAGCAACCAATAATGAAGCACTACTAGTATAACCAAATCAAGGAATCAAACAAAGAGAGGTTAGGACAAACCCAAGAATGAGGAGCTCAACCTAGGTATTTGCACTTAAAACTTGAGGATTTAGGTAAACTAAATCTTGGGCTACTATAATGAATGCACTAACAATTACGGATTAGCACAAACAATTAGCAATTGAATTTACAAGAAAAGCAAATTAAAGCAACTTACAATTCTCCAAGCAAAATCATAAATAAATACAACTCAAGCATTCAAGATAGAGTGAAATAGATCTTACTTCAATTGAAATAGGTTTAGTACAAGAGCTCCTTCCTTGAGCCAAATAAATGGAGTTAGTTACTCATAATCAATGCTACATTACAAGTAATTAATGTCTCCTCTCTACTCCTACTAACCCTAATTTAATGTTCTTGAAGAGGCAAAGATGAGATGATGATAAGATGTAGATCTCAAGATATGCTATATTGTTGGGTTTTACTTCTTTTAATACACAGCAAGCGTTGCACGGCCTGTTGAACGGCCGTACAGTAGCCCGTGCAAAAGACTGCCCAATCTGCACTACTTGGAACACTCTGCACGGCCTGTTGAACGGCCGTACAGCAGCCCGTACAGTTGACTGCTCTTTTTAAACTCATTGAACGACCTTACGAACGGCCGTGTGAGACAAAATCTTCAAGATTATACAATAAAAACCTCCCAG
The DNA here is from genome assembly GCA_036435485.1 of Saposhnikovia divaricata. Taxonomy (NCBI): domain Eukaryota; kingdom Viridiplantae; phylum Streptophyta; class Magnoliopsida; order Apiales; family Apiaceae; genus Saposhnikovia; species Saposhnikovia divaricata. The sequence goes on along the minus strand of CM071600.1, from coordinate 78,036,691 downwards.
CAACGCGAGCTTGCATCTTCTAACTTCCCTCTTGAATAATCTTTACTTTCAAGCCCAAAATAATCTATCTTTTCAACAATTAAGCAAGAGGCACTGAAAGATGAAAAACATAATTAATACCAATAAAACTACAATCGGAACAAACAAAAATACAAGAGAATGAAAGACTAAAAGTGGATAAAATACACGTTATCAAATCTTCCCCCACTTGAACTTTGCTAGTCCTGAGCAAACTAATCTTAACAACGAGATAACTAATGTGACGCCCCTAGATCCGGGGTCGGAGATCTAGGCGCTCACGGTCCATTTTCCATTAATAACATACCTGTTCTTGCACATAATATATATATAAAACAGCCATCGACCCCACAATAAACTCACACCGTACACACACACACAGGTTAGAGCCTCAGAAACGTCACCACATTGATTAAGCAGAAATAAAAATATCAGAGTTATTACAGACCGAATTAAATAGTATTTATGCTACCAGCAACACTTCGATATGAAGCGAAGTTGGCGGCTTGAAAGTTTGTTACGATACACTGCCTTGCACAGGTCATACTGATAAATAAAATGAACTAACAAAAGCTGCCAACCAATCCGGCTAATGGGGCCTACCGGTGGAATCTCAACTGCTGGCTCGGGTCTAGTCACCTACTTTCGAGCAGTCTGTCTGGGTCTTGCCATTTCGCTTAGCTGTTGTGTTTGTAAATTTGAAAACAAGCAAGAGTGAGCAACTATAGCTCAGCAAGAAATATACGTATAAGGTAAGCAATATAACATTTCATATGATTGGCAGTTATTAAACTTGTTTGTATCAATCAGATATAAAATCACTTGTCATTGTTGATAAATTCCGAAGGTGCAACAATACGTGCCCTTGTTTTCAAAATAAACTTGCAGTTCTAGATACTGCATAGAGTCAACATCTTTCTCTTCAAAATAGAACACTATCAGCGACTTGGCACGAAAGCCTAAGAAGCAGTGTCAAAGCATTTTTCCAAAATGGAGGAATGGGACTTAAAGAAAACACAAAACCTGACAAGGATTGACGATGATCAGTCGCCACATCCAAGTCCAATAATCCGCGGGTCTTCTCTACCGGTAGAAGGATAGAAACTACATTCGTAACTATCCCCGGGTGGAAACTACATCCGTAATCACCCTCGATGAAAACTACATCCGTAATCATCCTTCGGCAACACCTGGGCCGGAATAATAATTGATGGACCGCCTGGCTCACGGCCGCTTACACATCCCGGGAATCGTTCGTCAACGGTTCCCACACCTGCCAGAGTCCCTTTTTCGTTTTCTTTTAAAAACTTGATTTTGATTGAAAACAGAGTAATTGAGGTCCGACATTAGTCGACCGATGATTCTTGAAATCATACAAGAAGCAGAACCTGACCGGGGGTTTTCGAAAATGTTTTGAGTTCGAAAGAGTTCGAGTTTGAAAGTATTAAAGGTATCTTGGATTGACTTCGTCTTTAAAATAATGAACGATAATTACTAAATAATATTTTAAGATTTAATATTAATAATTAATAAAATAATTATTCGAATAATGTTAGGTCCAATCTGTTTGTAGAAGGGGGGGTTGAATACAAACAGTACTGTTTTATCGAAATTTGTCCGGATAATTTAATTTATATTTTGACAAATTTGAGCGGAATTAAATGAAACAAAATTCAAGTTGAATATAAAATTATATTAACTTGAGGGGTTTGTTACAAATACAGTACAGAATTTATATCTAGTTAATAAAAACAAATTAGAAAATTCAACATGAATTTTTCTAGATTTGTTAATAAAAATCAAGATATAGATTAGGAGTAAAAACTCGCTAATAGTACAAGAGTATCAATGAAATCAGTTCTATTGGATCAGATATTAAAAATAAGATGAACTTGATTTTTCTAAATAATTTTCTGATTCTTGTGCTGTGTTCTTGATGAGAGAGAAGAGAGAATTCAGTTCTTGAAATGTAATATTTTCTGTGTTGTTTTTCCTCACTGATTGCTTCTGTCGATATATCTTGTTATATATCAATCACTGACTCTTTGTCTTCAAATATAACTGCCAAGACAATCGTCAATACAATTTATTCTTCCAAGACAATCAATTTTGTACTGCCAAGACAATAGGCAATACAATCGTCAAGACAATCAGGTTCTTCCAAGACAATCGTCAAGACAATCAAATTCAGATATCTTTGTCTTGCTTTATCAAATTTATCATTCTGTCTGAAGCTTTTTCTTTTTGATCATTATCAAGACAATCAAATTGAACTGCCAAGACAATCGTCAAGACAATCAAATTAGATTTTTATTCTACTTTTCAAAAGCTTTTCAGACATTATCATTATCAAGACAATCGGCAAGACAATCAGGAATTGTCTTGCTTTATTGATTTCTTCACCAATACAATAGGCAAGACAATCTCCTATTGTCTTGCTGTTCTGAATTTAACCTTCAAGACAATCGGCAAGACAATCAGGGATTGTCTTGCTAGTTCATTTTTTTCAGAATTAATTAAAATTGATTAATAAATAATCATTTTAATTTATTCTTACTTAAATAATTAATCTGATTTAATTAATCTAATAATTAATTTAATTAAAGAATTAATTCAAGATGAATTAATTAATTAATTAAATCGACTACTTGATTTAAATTAATTAAACAAGAATAATTATATATCCTTGGATTGTCTTAATTCTTTTCTGAATCACTGAAAGTAATAAAAGAATACCACTGAATATTTTGTTGACGTTCCATGTACTGTCTGGTTCATGAACGACTAACCTCAATGACTGTCCTTTAATTTTCACATTAATAATGTGATTCATTTTTCTTCTCATCTCTTTCTCCTTCTTGTACTTCACTGTATACTGTCTGAAACTGTTACTCTAGAAATCTCTGTCTTAGAAATAAATCCACTTCTTTGATGCTATACTGAGGCTTGATCAGCAATCTGAACTTCTTCCAGTGTAAAACATCAAAACTATAGATTGACTTTAGGGTTTTTCTTCTGACAGATAGTACCTCCTGAGATTCCTGTGACAGTTAAAGTTATTTACTTATTACAAACTAAGCTTAAGTTGAGTTGAGTCCTCGAACTACAAATAGGCTATGTCATATGCCTTTCAATCTCCCCCTATTTGTTTGTTAGAATATAACAAGCAAATTCCTAGAGGATTACTCAACTAACTCAACTTAACTTAGTAAAAGATAAAACTTTAAACACAAAGTAAATAAACGAAAAGTTCTGCTTTATATTTAACATTTTCCAGATTCAAACATAAAAGATAAATACAAGATAGATGATCCTCTAGACTGATCATATAATACATTTTTCTATCTTGACCTATCTAAGCTCTAAAGATATTACATGTAGAGCTGATCTTCACTTTGAAGTTTCTTCATCCCTTATCTCTCCAGGTTCAACTTCATCTTCTTGCTCCAGGAATCTTCTGATATTCTCTGTGTCAAATCGTTCTTGATCATCCAAGGTTTTGATCAAATCCTTGTCAAGTACACGTTCATAATCTGACATAAGACCTTTAGGTTTCTTAGGCAAGATTCCAAGGTTTCCCCAAAGCCGATTCCGAAGAGTGTAATATTTCTTTTCAAATCCAGTTAAAGCATATGATCGAATAATGTCAGCTACAAAGATACTTTCTTTATCTTCGAATCCTGTAGTCCTCAGCATATGTTCTAACCATACCAGATGAGATGCAGTGTATAACTTCATTGACTTAGAATCAAGGAAACAAGAGTGTAGTGTATTACCCTTGAGAAACTTAACATGATGTGGAGTTTGAATAACTTGTGGACTATTCCTTTGAGCAAACTCCAAAAGTCTTTCATGAAGTAAAATATTCAGTTCAGAAAACCTTTTTACCTTTGTAGACATAATCCACAGTTCCATCAAGCTTCTCTGTTGAAAGATTTGAAGTGACACATAGAGAGAACCCATCGTACGAGAATCAATCTGAATTATCAGTTGATCTGCACATCTATCAAATCCAGCAACTATCCTTGAAATTTCCAGCATCAGTGCATCCATATATTGCAAGTAATCTGGATTGGTCTCTTGAAACTGTTGAAGTAGTTGGAGTAAACGTTCATCATCATTAGCAGTGTTCTGAATAGAATCAAAAATCTCTCTTGCTCTATCCCACTTTGGACCAATCTTCAACTGAATATCCCTTTTCCTTTCCTGTACACTGATTGCATGTAGCTTTTGTTTCTCTGCATCTTCAGCTTGCTTCAACTTCAATCTTTCATTCACTACCTGTCTGGTCTTCTCAAGCTTAGCTTGTCTCATCAGACGATCAGCTTTCTCCTCTTGCAGTTCCTTCTCAAACACAGGATCATCTTGCCAGTTTGAAAGATCTTCTTCGATATCATTTAATTGATGTACTTCAAACTTACTATTCCTGAGATCAAAATCAAACTCAAATGCATCCTGATCATGAGCTTTTTCTTTTCCCTTGGTAGACTTCTCCTTATGCCTCCCTTGTGACTTACTACCTCCTGCTTCTCCTCCAGACTTACCTGCTCCATCTCCAGACTTCTCCCCCTTAGTTGAGGAATCCTCTACAGACTTCCGTTGACTGTCAAGCTCCCTATTTGCATCATTATCCCCCTCATTATCATCATCATAGTCTTCAAAGTATGCTCTTTGTTCTGGTGTGATATTATGAGTAGGTTTAACAATTTTGTAAAGATGATCAAGTCCTTCAAACATGTAATCATACTTCTCTTCAAGATTTGCAAAAGTTGTAGCATATGATTGGGCAGATTCATGCATTTCCACTTGAAGTTCATCCACCCTATTAGAGAGTCTGTCAATAGCATTTAGTATGTCTGTTCTTTCTGTAGATGCCTGGGAGTTTGATTGTATCAATGTATTGATTGCTGGAGTGAGTGTAGTCTTTATATTGTGGACATCGTCACGAATGATCATGAGCTGATTGTTGATAGAGGTGGAAGAAGAAGACCGTTCATCCACTTGTGCTTTCAAAACTTGTTTTTCAGCCTCAGTTTCCATCAATTTCTTTTGCAGTTCTTTGATTTGAGCCATTAGAGACAAAGTGTTTGTGTCAGTGTGTGCACTCACCTGATGTTCACTCAAGGATATGTCACTCTCCTTTCGTGCATGTGTTTCACTCATATTTAAGGTGGTCCTCACATCACTCAACACTAGCTCCTTTCCTTGAGCTGTACCTGCATAAGAAATCACCCTAGCCTCTTCTGGAGAGGTCAGTGGTGGTGCAATGGGAGTTCGCAATTCCCAATCCGCAGTCATCTCTATCAATTCATTTGGATTTGATAACTGAATTTCTTCAGTGATAGGATGACCAAGTTGCCTTTCACTTTCACCAGATAAATCTGCGAGTGAAGAATCCCTTGAGGGAGCCAGGAATGTTCCTCCTGGGAGGGGAGATGATGACTCTATTATACTTGGCAGAGAGTCAAGATTTCCCTCTGAAGCCTGTGAAGGCTCTTCTACCGTAACAATGGTAGGCACAGTAACAATCCTATCGTGCACTCCTTGCTCAGTGTCCTTAGCAACATCAGATTCTAAGTTAATGTTTTCCCCCATTGTGAGTAATAGAGGTGTGCTTGACTCTGTACAAGGTGCCACGGCCCTTTGGCGAAATTCAATAATTGCATCCTGTTGAGAGGATGAAATTAGTAACAGTTCATCGGCCATTTCAATGTCCAAATCCTGTTGGGAGGAAATGGATGGGCTAACAGATGCCTCAAGTAGTAGGTTTCTTCTCTTCTTTGGTGGAGGCAGAGCTGTGGGATCACTCACATCATCACTTCTTCTATCAGCTCTTTTTGTCATCAACTTACTTCTGGCTTTAGGTTTAGAGATTTGGTTAGACACAGTGTTTGGCTCTAAGACCTGGGATAGAGGCTGTGGTTCTACAACCTCTTGGTCTGACCTATCAGCCACTTGGGCTCCAGAAACAGTTTGAGAGATAGAAGGTAATACCTGCTCCATTGATGCAATAGCTGTACCTGAAGGAATAGATTGTTCTATTTGATGTTGATGTTCAGGGACAGGTACATCTTGATGTTCAGGTTCAGTTGCATTCAAAAGTCGAGGAATGACAGGTAGATTTATGAAGTTAGACAAATATGGTGTAATATACACTGGCACATTTATCAACTTTCTATGTGTATCAAGGCTAGTGAATATTTTCTTGGTTTGCCTGCCTGATACCATAGGGTTGTCATTCCTAAAAACTGTTTGTTGACCAACAGGAACAAGATGATTAAATATCAGAGTTAAAAATCTAGGATAATAACATAGAACTTTCTTACCCTCATCAAAATCCTTTCTGGCCTTAACAATCCTGTTAATAATAGTATTCCAAAGTAGATTACCAATATTGATTCTACGGTTGTTAGCAACAGCATAACCAATAGTTTGTAACATAGAGGTGAGTAAGTGAAAATTACCTCTGGCTGAATTAGCAAATACCTTGGAGATCGTGTCGAAGAATGCATCCCATGGTTGAACCAGATTCCTTTTGCTCAGGTTGTTCATATCAATTACTCCATGATAATTAATATCAATGAAGAATTGATAGAGTTGCTCACTGGTTGGAAATGGATCATAATTATCCGCCGGGAGACCCAAAACAGTAGTTAGGGTTGATTCTGTCACGACGTGGTGTGTACCATCAAAATCAAACGAGAATGAGGTCAAGTCTTCAGACACCACAGATTCTGTGCAAATCAATCTCAGTGGTCCTATCTTAATTGGGGCTTCAATCGAAATGGCAGTTCGGATAATTGAATCGTCATTCAAAAATCGTATCCAAGGCCTAAATCGATCGTAGGGACAATCGTTCGGATTAAAATAGCCAACCAAATTATGTTTCATTATCTCAAAATTATCAGCCATTTTTAAATACAAAAACACACTTTAATTTTAAGAAAATTAAAACAATTCGAAAATTTTCAGAATTAATAATTAATTAAAATTAATTAAAAATTCGAATTAATTCAAAGTTGTCAGAAAAATCCCAAAAATTTATATGCTGTTCTCTTGATCACTGGGAGTCTCAATCTATTTTTAGATTTCTCAGAAAAAATCTGAAACTCTTAAAACTTGTAAAATCCGATTCAACTTTTTGAAAATTGATTTTCAGAAACTTTAACCAAATTCGAAACTGATCGGTTCAAAAGAAAGACAATCACACGATCTATTCGAATCTGTTCTTGGATTTCAGTTTTGTTGAGAAAAAATCGAGCAGCGTTTCTTTAAAAAAACGTGTGTATTGTATGTATATATAAAGAGAACTCTGTGTAAATACACGAGAGTATTGATTGTATTGACTGATGTTTGAGATTGTGATTTCTGTTTTTTAATTTGTTAAGTACAAAATAACACTACAAGACAATCGGGTTGATTGTCTTGCCGATTGTCTTGGTAGTGTAAATACTATCAAGACAATCGTTTACAATTCTAATAAATAAAAGAAAATGAAAACAATTTTTTTTTTATTTTTATTTAAAATATATACTAACACTACAAGACAATCGGTTTGATTGTCTTGCCGATTGTCTTGTTAGTATAAATACTATCAAGACAATCAATTATTTAACAGAATAATCAACAAATTTACACACACATTTTTTTTTTATTTTTAATTTTGAAAGTAAAGAAAAATACTCCAAGACAATCAGTTGATTGTCTTGCCGATTGTCTTGGTAGTTCAAAACTATCAAGACAATCGTTTGTTTTGAGTAAACATAAAATGAAAACATAATAAAAATCTGAAAAATATTTTATTAACAACAAAATAACCTTCCAAGACAATCTGTGGATTGTCTTGGCGATTGTCTTGATATGATAATCACAATCATAACAATTAATTAAACTGCTAACTAAAATGCTAATAAAATACAAATAATGTGCAAAATTAATCCAATTAAAATACACTCTAATATTATTAAAAATATTAAAAATAAATATTTTACAGAAACATGGATTAATCTTTTTACGAGAACAAATTTAAATAACAAAAGGACAAACATTACAAAACATTTAATAAAATAATTATTAAAATAGAAATAAATATCTACAAATATTCTAAAAATATAGAAATATGGAGTATTAAATAATATGAATAAACAAAGTGAAAAATAACTAAACAAGCAAGAAAATTAGTTGGTAAAATAATTATACAAGTGATTTCAAACAACAAATATTCACAGAATAATCACTTGCAAAATTATTAAAGATCAAATTTCAGATATTAAAGTATTAATTACTAGGACTGTTTAACATACCCAATTCACTAACAATTCTAGTGAATGAGGATTCATTAAGCGACTTAGTAAAAATATCTGCAGTTTGATCTCCAGAGCCTACAAATAGTAGTTCCACTGTACCATTCATTACATGCTCTCTTATAAAATGATACCTTATGTCAATGTGCTTTGTCCTTGAGTGCTGCACAGGATTGCTGGCGATTGCTATGGCACTTGTATTATCACATAAAATAGGGATATTTTCCAATACAATGCCATAGTCCATTAATTGATTCCTAATCCATAAGATCTGAGCACAACAGCTTCCAGCAGCTATATATTCAGCTTCGGCTGTAGAGTTGGAAACTGTTTGCTGTTTCTTACTGAACCAAGATACCAGTCTTCCACCTAGGTATTGGCAACTCCCAGATGTACTTTTCCTGTCTATAACACTTCCTGCATAGTCAGAATCTGTATATCCAATTAAAGTAAAACCAGATTCATTAGGGTACCAGATGCCTAAGTTAGGCGTACCCTTTAGATATCTTAAGATTCTTTTGACAGCAGTGAGATGTATTTCTTTAGGGTTCGCTTGAAACCTTGCACACAAGCATGTGGCAAACATTATATCTGGTCTACTAGCAGTTAGGTAAAGCAAAGAGCCAATCATACCTCTATAGCCTGTGATATCTACCTTGGCAGAACTTTCACATAAACCAATTTTGACAGCTATAGTTGATGGTGTCTTTGCTGATGAGCACTCCTCCATGTGATATTTCTTGAGGAGTTCCTTGATGTACTTAGATTGACAAATAAATATTCCATCTTGTCTCTGACTTATTTGTAATCCAAGAAAGAATTTCAGTTCTCCCATCATGCTCATTTCAAACCTACCCTGCATTAACTTAGAAAACTTCTTGCATAGAAGCTCATTAGTAGACCCAAATATAATATCGTCCACATAGACTTGGACTAGTATTATATCATTCTTATGTCTTTTAGTGAAGAGAGTTTTGTCTATGACACCTCTTATAAAACCATTTTCTATTAGAAATTTAGAAAGAGTGTCATACCATTTTCTTGGAGCTTGCTTAAGACCATAGATAGCTTTGTAAAGAAAGTAGACATAGTCCAGATGATCTTGATCTTCAAAACCAGGAGGCTGTTCTACATACACTTCTTCATCTAGCTTACCATTCAGAAAGGCACTCTTGACATCCATTTGATAAACTTTGAATCTTGAATAGGATGCATATGCCAAGAATATTCTGATGGCCTCAAGTCTTGCCACTGGAGCATAGGTCTCGTCATAATCAATGCCTTCAGCTTGAGAATAACCTTTAGCTACCAGTCTTGCTTTGTTTCTTATCACAGTGCCATCTTCATCTAGTTTGTTTCTGAATACCCATCTTGTGTCCACCACTTTTCTATCTTTAGGTCTGGGCACCAGTTTCCATACTTCTAGTTGCTTAAATTGATTGAGTTCATCTTGCATAGCAATCACCCAATCAGGATCAGATAGAGCTTCTTCTACTTTCTTAGGTTCCATGACAGACAGGAAACCAGAATAGTTACATTGATTCTGATAAGCTCTTCTTGTTTTCACACCAACATCTGGATCACCAAGAATCAGCTCAAAAGGATGAGCTCTATTCCAAACATTTTGTCTGGGAAGAATTGATCTTGACGATTCGCCTTGTTCTTCAGTATGATGTTGAGTATGACTTGTTGACCCTTCTTTATCTCCCCCTGAGTTGTTGCCAGTTTGACTTGTTGATGGTTCAAGAGTATTAGTGGTGTCTTGAAAGTTATCATTGTTTTCACCAGCATCACCTTGATCATTACCACCAACATTTGGATTATTATTATCAGCAACAACTTCAGGTTGATTGTCATCATCTGAATCTGAGTCTGACATGTCATCAAACTTAAGCTTTTCAGATGGATCTTCATTTTGGATACTTGGGAGTTTTGTGTCATCAAATGTAACATTGACACTTTCCATAGTTTTCTGTTGATCAATAAGATACACCTTGTAGGCTCTTCTAGTATAACCGATAAATATTGCTTCATGTGCTTTTTCTTCAAATTTACCACCTTGATCTTCTCCTTCTTTCAACACAAAGCATTTTGTCCCAAATACATGGAAGTACTTGAGAGTTGGTTTCTTGTCATGTAGAGCTTCATATGGTGTCTTCATTAAGTCTTTATTGATAAGAGTACGATTCTGAGTATAGCATGCAGTGTTGACAGCTTCAGCCCAAAAGCTCAATGGAAGCCTTGATTCACTTAGCATAGTACGTGCAGCTTCAATCAAGGTTCTATTCTTTCTTTCAACTACCCCATTTTGCTGAGGAGTTCTGGGAGCCGAGTACTGTCTAGTTATACCCTTTTCAGTGCAAAAGTCATTCAGAACTGCATTCTTGAATTCAGTTCCATTGTCTGACCTTATAGCTCTTACTAGACGATTAGAATCCAGCTCAATTAACTTAATGTGATCAACTACCAGTTGTGGAGTTTTATCTTTTGAGTTCAGAAATAGTACCCATGTGAATTTTGAGAAATCATCAACAATCACAAGAGCATATCTTTTTCTTGACATGGACATCACACTAACTGGACCAAACAAATCCATATGGAGAAGTTGTAATGGTTCAGTTATTGATGATATGTTAGTGCTCCTGTGAGTTGCCCTTTTTAACTTCCCTTTTTGACAAGCATCACATAGACCTTCCTGAGTAAATTCAATCGAAGGTAAACCTCTCACCAACTCTCTTTTCACTAGAGAATTCATTGTTTTGAAATTTAGGTGAGAAAGTTTCTTGTGCCATAACCAACTTTCATCAGTAGATGCCTTTGAATAAAAACATCTAATTTCTTCTGTGCTTCCAGAGTTCATATTGGCTATGTACAAGTTTCCTTTTCTTACTCCAGTCAACTGCGGCCTTTCATTTCTCTTGTGTGATATTAGACAATTATTCTTGTTGAAATGCACTTCATAACCTCTATCACAGAATTGACTAATACTGAGCAAATTGTGCTCAAGGCCGTTCACAAAAGAGACATCTTCAACGATAACATTTCCAGCTTCTAATCTGCCATATCCATCAGTTTTACCTTTGCTGTTATCTCCAAAGGTAACGACTGGGCCAGCCTTCTCCACCACATTTGTCAGCAGGGCTTTATCTCCGGTCATATGCCTTGAACATCCACTGTCCAGAATCCACATGACTCGTTCAACCTGTTTCACACCCTGCAATGACAAATTGGTTAGACTTTCTTCGGAACCCAAATTTGATTGGGTCCGGAGTACTTAAAGAATTGACCTTTATCAGGCAAAGCAACACTTTTTATTTTAATAACATTTTCTTTAGGTACTGGACATTTAACCCTGTAAACAGCTTTAACTTGTTTTGGTTTCAGCTTGGGTAACCATGTCTTCACCATATCCTGAGAAGGACTTGGGGTCCTAATCTTAGAATTAGGTGATGTTACAGTCCTGGATCTTACATGTTTATTTCTGCTCATTTGCTGTCTAGGAGCATTCTTATCAACACATGCATGATTACCGTTAAAGTAAGCAGACATTATATTAAAAGCACAAGACATGCAATTAGCAGCATCACATTTCTTATGAGCAGTATCAATAACAGGAATAGCATGCATGGTAGATTTGTTGTTGCATTTATTCATGTTGTTACTTCTGTTACTAGTTTTCAATGAACTAGTAGACTCACCATCTCTTTCTGCTTTTACAAACACAGTCTTTCTATCTTTATCATTTTTAATAACTTGATTACTTTCTGAGACTACGCCATTAGCTACATCCTCAATGCGCATCTCTTCCTTAATGATTAAAGATGTTGTATCCAAAGGTTCTGCTATGGATTTCTTAAAGAGTGGGTTACTAACACTCTTAAGCACTAATGGTATACCCCTATCTACAGCACTGACACGATTAGGAGTATTAATGCTTTTTCGTCCAATAGCTTCATTATAATCAAACCCAATTCCTACGGTTTGATTAATAGCTTGTTGGTTAAACAACTCTTTAGCCACTTTACAAGAATTAGAAGTAGCACTAACCCTTATTTCTAGTTCAGCTATTGTTTCACGTTGTTGAACCACTATCTCTGCTAGAGACCTCTCAAGTTCTTTTAGCATTCTTATTTCTGATTTTTGTATAACATGGCAATTTTGTACATCATGTAATTCTGATAATTGATTACTAAGATCTGTATTTAACAAATTTAGCCTTTCAATCTCTCTATTAGCATTACCTAGTGTATCAGTAAGTTGATAAATATATTGACTTTCAGTACATGATACCTCAGATGATGTACCACTGGAGTTATCAGATTTTGCCATCAGGGCAAGATTGCCATACTCTTCATCTTCAGAGTCTGTATCATCCCAACTCTTTCCAGCAGCCACATAGGCTCTTCCTGTCTTCTTCTTCTCAGATCCAAAGTCTTTTCTTTGGTTTTGTTTTGGCTTCTGACATTCAGTAGCGAAATGTCCAAGTTCATTACAGTTGTAGCATCTAATTTTACTTCTTTCAACTGTTCCAGTTTTGTAACCTCCTCTGTTACTTGAGGATGAAGAACCTCCTCTCTGGAACCTGTTATAATTAGATTTGTACCTGAACTTGGGATTCTTCCTGAATCTGAAGTTACTGAATTTCCTTACCAACAAAGCCATGGACTCATCTTCCAACTGATCTAGTTCTTCTAGTGAATAGAAGTCACCTTCATCTGGAGTAGCATTCGTTTGACCAACTTCAACTTCCAGCTTGCCACTGTCAACACTACAGGGTTGAATAACCTTATCTTCCACTTCCTGTTTGTTCTCAACAATAAGAGCTGTAGAAGTATTAGCAATTCTTCCTTTTCCATAAATCTCCTTTTGTTGAGATTGTTCCAGTTCATAGGTTTTTAAAACACTAAAGAGTCTTTCTACAGTAATTTCACTTAGATTCCTCGACTCTCTGATAGCTGTAATTCTATGTTCTAGATGAACAGGCATTGACAGTAGAAATTTTCTGTTGATCTCTTTCTGAGTGTAGTACTTGCCATGCATCTGTAAATTGTTGACAAGTTTGTTATATCTTTCAAACACATCTTGAATACTTTCATTGTATGCTGATCGAAAGTGTTCATACTCAGATGTCAGAATTTCCAGTCGATTCTCCCTAACTTCCTGTGTTCCTTCATTCACAGTTTCAATGGTTTCCCACATGTGCTTTGCTGTCTTGCAGTTAATTACATGACTGTACATCACAGAGTCTAGAGAATCTATTAAAATCAGTCTTAAATTAATGTCAAGTCCAGCTTCCTCTCTTTCAGCAAGAGTGAATTCAGAAGAATCTTTTTGTACAAGCTTTGCAGGGGTAACAACTTTTCCATCAGTAACAACTTCAGGAGTTAATCCAAAAGGTATTATTGGTCCTTCTGATAAGACTTTCATGTTTTTAGGATTTGCAACCTCGAGGAACATTAACATTTTGTTCTTCCACATATCATAACTGTTTTTGTCATATATGGGAATTTTCACAGTTCCGACTTTAGAAGACATGATGAATTTTTTAAGAGAGTTAAAAAATTCGGGGATGATTTTTAATTGATTAAAATGGAATCTTTGGTTTGTGTATCAACCAACCTGCTCTGATACCAATTGTTAGGTCCAATCTGTTTGTAGAAGGGGGGGTTGAATACAAACAGTACTGTTTTATCGAAATTTGTCCGGATAATTTAATTTATATTTTGACAAATTTGAGCGGAATTAAATGAAACAAAATTCAAGTTGAATATAAAATTATATTAACTTGAGGGGTTTGTTACAAATACAGTACAGAATTTATATCTAGTTAATAAAAACAAATTAGAAAATTCAACATGAATTTTTCTAGATTTGTTAATAAAAATCAAGATATAGATTAGGAGTAAAAACTCGCTAATAGTACAAGAGTATCAATGAAATCAGTTCTATTGGATCAGATATTAAAAATAAGATGAACTTGATTTTTCTAAATAATTTTCTGATTCTTGTGCTGTGTTCTTGATGAGAGAGAAGAGAGAATTCAGTTCTTGAAATGTAATATTTTCTGTGTTGTTTTTCCTCACTGTCGATATATCTTGTTATATATCAATCACTGACTCTTTGTCTTCAAATATAACTGCCAAGACAATCGTCAATACAATTTATTCTTCCAAGACAATCAATTTTGTACTGCCAAGACAATAGGCAATACAATCGTCAAGACAATCAGGTTCTTCCAAGACAATCGTCAAGACAATCAAATTCAGATATCTTTGTCTTGCTTTATCAAATTTATCATTCTGTCTGAAGCTTTTTCTTTTTGATCATTATCAAGACAATCAAATTGAACTGCCAAGACAATCGTCAAGACAATCAAATTAGATTTTTATTCTACTTTTCAAAAGCTTTTCAGACATTATCATTATCAAGACAATCGGCAAGACAATCAGGAATTGTCTTGCTTTATTGATTTCTTCACCAATACAATCGGCAAGACAATCTCCTATTGTCTTGCTGTTCTGAATTTAACCTTCAAGACAATCGGCAAGACAATCAGGGATTGTCTTGCTAGTTCATTTTTTTCAGAATTAATTAAAATTGATTAATAAATAATCATTTTAATTTATTCTTACTTAAATAATTAATCTGATTTAATTAATCTAATAATTAATTTAATTAAAGAATTAATTCAAGATGAATTAATTAATTAATTAAATCGACTACTTGATTTAAATTAATTAAACAAGAATAATTATATATCCTTGGATTGTCTTAATTCTTTTCTGAATCACTGAAAGTAATAAAAGAATACCACTGAATATTTTGTTGACGTTCCATGTACTGTCTGGTTCATGAACGACTAACCTCAATGACTGTCCTTTAATTTTCACATTAATAATGTGATTCATTTTTCTTCTCATCTCTTTCTCCTTCTTGTACTTCACTGTATACTGTCTGAAACTGTTACTCTAGAAATCTCTGTCTTAGAAATAAATCCACTTCTTTGATGCTATACTGAGGCTTGATCAGCAATCTGAACTTCTTCCAGTGTAAAACATCAAAACTATAGATTGACTTTAGGGTTTTTCTTCTGACAGATAGTACCTCCTGAGATTCCTGTGACAGTTAAAGTTATTTACTTATTACAAACTAAGCTTAAGTTGAGTTGAGTCCTCGAACTACAAATAGGCTATGTCATATGCCTTTCAAATAATAAAATTTTAATCCAAGATAGGGTTTCGAGTATTTACGAAGATATGAACATAATTACTTGAGTATACGATACTCCCCGAATGACCCTTCGGGTTTTCACAATCTAGATACGATATAATAATATACCGCTCCCCGGTCAATAGTATATACGGACTGCTACGACCTCTATTGCTAGATTCGTTGTCCGAGGAAAACATTTCAATCTAAGTTCAAGGGGTACAAACATAAATGTACTTATACAATCTCAATTGCATCAATACTTCGATAAACATAACATTTGATATAGTTGAAAACTACAAACACAACAGTGAAAGTCCTTGTATATGTATAAGTTTTGAAAAGTAAACTTGCCTTGGTTTGGTTGGGGTGGTCGAGCGTGCGGAGTCGAACGATCTATACATGAGCAATAACCGCTCGTTAGTACCTTAACAATATCTCTTTAATTACGGGGTTTTAGGGGGTACGAAATTAACTTAATGACCTCATCTTATGACAATCTAGCCCCACTATAGGTTCATGTCATCGCTCGATTACGCTCGTCACTTATTCGACTTAATTTAGTTACCACATTCGAATCATAACCATTACCCCTAGAATTATGCTCCACTAACGACTTTTTCCATTGCGCGAAATTTACTCTAGCATTTTTATAAAATTCAAAATTTCATATTTTAATCCAATTCTTTTTGGGTGGTCTTCACCACTGCATTCCCTAACTTCTCAAATTTTTCCATGATCCCACATATATTTTTAGGGGTTTAAACAAGGTTCACAAGGGGGTCACTTAGTGCAGTCCGGAATCCAGAAACATAATTTACTTCTCCGGCCATAAGATAAAATCTATAAATCACCTAGTTATGAACCTTACATTTACAGAAACTACATTCAATTATCTTTCCAAAAATATATGGTAGGACCTCAGGGGACAAGATTTGAGGGTTCAAAACCATGTTACAAGGCAGGTCAATGTTCCTGGAAAAACTCAGCAAGCATGTATCACCTAGATCAACCAATTTCTCAATTCCACAACACAACCAACACTTAATTCACTTATTTCATGCTTTATATCACTCATGGAGATACATATACTATCCACCATCATAAAAATCACAATCACAACATCAAAACTCAAGATCCATGTCATCCATTACTTATACAACCAAGATTAACACTATAACACATGGATCTATCACCAAACACTATAAACATTACATGACCAAAAGGGTTTGTGATTTTTATACCTTCTTGAGCACCTAGGAGCCTTGGATAAGCCTTACAAAACTCAATAACACCTTGAATGGTCTCCTACAACCCTTACAATCCAAGATCTAAAAGAAAAACCAAACTTGGTTACTATTCACAATATCTGTTATAATTAATATCTTGAAATTGGATGGATGAAATGGCTTGAAACTCTTAACATACCTTGCTTAGATGATGGTGAGGGCCTAGGAATTATGTCTTGATTTATGAGTGATGGGAAAGGGGGGAGGAAGAATTTTCTTCTTCCTTTTTAGTTCTTGGCCGAGAGCACCTTGGAGGGGGGGTTGTGTTTTTGATTTTTTTGTGTTGTTTGTTTGGTGAATAATTGTGTTAAAAGGTGTTGGGTGATACATAATGTGTATGTATAGGCAAGGTACTAGCATAGGTATGGCCACATGTACTACTTGTCTCCTCTTTTTGAAAAGCAAGGTAACTAGTTACTATTCCCCTTCCATTTGGTTAACTAGTTTGTTTATTTCTAACCACTTGGTTGCATGGGACTTGCATGAAATACTACTCCTAGTATCATTATTCTTCCACCAATGCTTGTCATTTAATCTTTAATTCGTATCGTATCTTAATTAATCTCTCGTAATAATATTTTGTCGCGTAGAGATTTCCCTTATAATTCCTTAAGTACTTAATTGTGTAAATCCCTCGAATATCCATAATTCCTCGTCATAATCCTTAATAAATCTTTCAATACTCTAATAATTCTCAAATCCCAAGTTTTATACATCTTACTAACAATAAGACTCTTGCCTTCACAATCTTCCTTTTATCTTACATAGTGAATGTAACAACACAGTTTCTCAGACAATCAATTCTATTAATCAACAGGGATGACTAGAAAGGTTCCAAATTGACAATGTCACATGATATTAAATAAAAGAAAATATTACCAAAAATTAGGGTTCTTACAGCCTCCCCTCCTTAAAAGGATTCCGTCCCGGAATCAGGTTGAAAACAGTTGGGGGTGCTTTTCACGCATCGCGCTCTCTAGTTCCCATGTTGATTCTTCGACATTCTGATTCCTCCACAAAACTCTCACTAATTTGACAACCTTGTTCCTCAGCACCTGTTCTTTTCTATCCATGATTTCTACGGGTTGCTCCACATATGTTAAGTCTGGTTGCAGATCCACTTGATCATGTTCTATCACATGTCGGAAGTCGGTATGGTAGGGTCGTAGCATGGACACATGGAACACATTATGTACTTGCTGTAAGCTCGGAGGTAAAGCCAATTCATAGGCTAACTTTCCAACTCGTTTCAAGATCTCAAAAGGTCCAATAAATCTCGGGCTTAGTTTTCCTTTCTTACCAAATCTCATCAATCCCTTCCACGGTGATACTTTTAACATCACAAACTCTCCTACCTCATATTCTTTGTCCTTGCGGGTCTGGTCCGCATACTTCTTCTGTCTGTCTTGGGCCGCTACCAGCCGTCCTCTTATGAGTTCGATAGTTTCTCTTGTCTGTTGGACCAGTTCAGGCCCTAAAATCTTCCGCTCTCCTACCTCTTCCCAACACAAGGGAGACCGACATCTTCGTCCGTACAAAGCTTCATATGGGGGCATGCCTATACTCGCATGGTAACTGTTGTTGTAGGAAAATTCGATCAACGGCAAGTGGTCATCCCAACTTCCCTTAAAATCAATGGCACATACCCTCAACATGTCCTCGATGGTCTGGATGGTTCTCTCACTCTGTCCGTCTGTTTGGGGATGGTATGTAGTACTCATGTTTAACTTGGTCCCCACACAATCCTGAAAACTTCTCCAGAACCTGGAGTTGAATCTTCGGTCTCTATCTGATACAATGCTCACAGGAACCCCATGCCTAACCACAATCTCCTTTAAGTAAATATCTGCTAGCTTGTCGACAGTGTATCTCTCGTTGATTGGAAGAAAATGTGCTGACTTGGTCAATCTATCGATAATTACCCAAAAGGCATCATGATTAGTCTTGGTCCTTGGTAATCCGACCACAAAGTCCATCGCAATTTGCTCCCACTTCCACTCGGGTATCTCCAAGGGTTGCAACAATCCACTGGGCCTCTGGTGTTCGGCCTTTACTCTTTGACATGTCAAGCATTTACTTACCCACTCTGCCACGTCCTTCTTCATATTTGGCCACCAGTAGTATTCTCTCAGATCTCTATACATCTTAGTGCCTCCAGGATGAATTGAGTACCTTGAACTATGAGCCTCTTGCAAAACCTCGTCTTTTAATTCCTGAACGTTCGGGATCCATATCCTAGATGCGTACCTCATAATTCCATTCCCGTCCTTCTCACACTTAATTTCCTCGCCAGTCAAAATTTTCTCCATCGAATTCTTTTCTTCTTCTATCTTCTTTTCCTGGCATAACTTAATCTTTTCCAATAGCGGTGGTTGGACTTTTATTTCCATTAGACTCTCTTATCCAATTCCTGGTAACCTCACCTCAATCTCCAGTTTCTCAAGGTCCTTGATCAATTCGTCCACTGACGTTATCATCTTAAGCTTCTCCTTTCGGCTAAGTGCATCGGCCACTACGTTGGCCTTCCCTGGGTGATAATGAATCTCACAATCATAATCCTTGATTAGCTCTAACCATCTCCTCTGCCTCATGTTTAACTCTTTCTGAGTGAATATGTACTTTAAGCTCTTGTGATCCATGTAGATTTCACACTTTTCTCCGTAAAGATAATGTCTCAAAATCTTCAAAGCAAAAACTATCGCTGCTAATTCCAAATCATGGGTGGGGTATCTCATCTCGTACTCCTTAAGTTGTCTGGATGCATACGCGATCACTTTACCGTGCTGTATAAGCACACACCCTAAACCTTTATGGGATGCGTCACTATAAATCACAAAATCTCCCTTATCATCAGGTAGGGCTAGTACTGGTGCTGTCACCAACCTCTTCTTCAACTCTTGGAAGCTCTCTTCGCATTTTTCAGTCCACACAAACTTCTCGGTCTTGCGAGTTAGTCGGGTCAAAGGGGCTGCTATCTTTGCAAAGTCTTGGACAAATCTCCTATAGTAGCCAGCCAACCCTATAAAACTTCTCACCTCTGTCGGAGTGGTTGGTCTCTCCCAATTTGATACAGCCTCTATTTTGGCTGGGTCCACTAGAATGCCTTGTTCGCTAATCACATGCCCTAAAAACTGAACTTCCTTCAACCAAAATTCGCACTTCGAGAACTTAGCGTGCAACTTTTCTTCTCTCAATGCTCCCAATACAATCCTCAAGTGCTCTGCATGTTCCTCCTTCGTCTTGGAATAAATCAAGATGTCATCGATGAAGACTATAACACACTTGTCCAAGTACTTCTTGAAGACTCGATTCATTAAATCCATGAAAGCTGCAGGGGCATTCGTTAACCCAAATGACATCACTAGGAACTCATAGTGTCCGTACCGGGTGCGAAAGGCCGTCTTTGGTATATCTTCTGGCTTAATCTTTAACTGGTGATACCCGGTTCTCAAATCAATTTTGGAGAAATAAACTGCGTCCTTTAATTTATCAAACAGGTCATCTATCCTGGGCAAGGGATACTTATTCTTTATAGTCACCTTGTTCAACTCCCTGTTGTCTATACATAATCTCATACTACCATCCTTCTTTTTCACGAATAACACCGGGGCTCCCCACGGTGACACACTAGGTCTTATCATCCCTTTATCCAACAACTCTTGTAACTGAATGGCTAGCTCTTTCATCTCCACTGGGGCTAGCCGATATGGGGCTTTCGAAATTGGGGCCGTGCCCAGAACTAAGTCTATAGCGAACTCGATGTCTCTATCAGGTGGTAGTCCTGGAAGATCATCCGGAAATACGTCCGCGAACTCATTAACGACAGGGATTTCCTGTAGGTTTGGTGCCTCTTTCTTGGTATCCTTCACATAGGCTAAATAGGCTTCGCATCCTTTACGTAACAGCTTCTTAGCTTGAATCATAGTCAGGAACTTTTGGTTTTGCCGTTTCCCACTAAACACTACTTCTTCGTCCCCTGGCAGTTTCAAACTTACTTTCTTCTTCACACAATCAATCTGGGCTCCGTGGGTTGTTAACCAATCCATTCCTACTATTACGTCAAACTCTCCTAGTTTAAAAGGTATTAAGTCTACCCGAAAGTGTCGCCCTTCTATTTCTAGGTCACATCATGGACATACGTGGCTAACAGGAATAATTTCATGGTTAGCTATCTCTATTTGCAATCTGTCTTTCAATGGTTCAGTCTTAAGGCCTAAGTGACATACAAAATCTAGAGATATGAAAGACTTGGTAGCTCCCGAATCAAATAAAACATTTGCCTTAACTGAGTTGAGTAGTAGGGTACCTGCAATCACATCCGTGTTCCTCACGGCATCCTGCACCGTCATGTTAAAAGTTCTTGCAGTAGGGGCCTTGTTAGAAGCAGTTCCACTCACTCTTGATGCAGCTGGCCCAAAGGACATACATTCCCTCATCCGGTGCCCTGGTTTCCCACACTTGAAGCAATTACCTCCGGCACTGGTGTTGTTACTAGTTCCTCGACAGGCGTTAGCATAATGTCCTGTCAGCCCACACTTGAAGCACTTCATATCCTGTAGGTTACACACGCCCGCATGTTTCCTTCCACATTTATTGCATTCTGGGGGTTGGGCTCGGGATGGGGTAGAGTAAGACGATCCCTGTGGTCGGCCGCTCTGGCCCACACTCCAACTTTTAGCTCTCTTGGTTCTAAAGTTTCCGCTAGGTTGGGACATCGTTCCTCGCTTAAATTTGCTCGGAATGCTCCCACCCGCAGAGTTTCCCTTTCGACTATCAAACTTCCTCTTCTTTCCTTCCCTCTCCTTCTGCATCTGTTCACTCCCAGCCTCAACAATTGATGCTTTCTGTACCAGGGTGGCATAGTCTGTCAGCTCAAGAACCGCCACACGATTCTGAATCCATTGTTTTAACCCTAATTGAAATCTTCGGGCCCTCTTTGCCTCAGAGTTCACATATTCCGGCACAAACCTCGACAGCTCAGTAAATTTGGCCTCATACTCAGCCACCGTCATGTTACCTTGCTTCAGTTCCAAAAACTTCAGCTCCATTTGTGTCTCCATGAATCTAGGAAAGTACTTCTCCAAGAACAGCTCGCTAAACCTCTCCCAGGTCACCACACCTCTTCCTTCCAAATTCTTCTTAGCTTCCCACCAATAGTTCGCCTCACCCTTTAGAAGGTAAGTGGCGAAAACAGTCTTCTGCTCTTCAGCGACACCTAGTATCTCGGAAGATTTTTCCATTTCCTACAGCCAGGCCCTTGCCTCGACCGGATCGGCAGTTCCTTTAAATTCTGGGGGTTTCAGGGATTTGAAGTTCCGGAAAGCATTAGCATTAGCATTTTGGGGTGGTTGCTGAACTGGGGGACGGTCCAAGTTCTGCCTAAGTAACTCCATGAACTGTTCCATAGGGCCTCCCCTAGGATGTTCTGCCTCTCGGGTGTCATCACCAGCTTCTTCTTCGTCATACTCAGAGTCATCAAACAAGTTATGATCGTTGCCCTCACTCTCAATTAGGTTGACATTCTCCCCTTCACGGTTCTGGTGGCCTCCGGTCCCATGGTGGCTACCCTGGCCCTCAGAACTGATCGGGTGAGCTCGAGTGTTCATTCTTCTGGGTGGCATGATTCTGATAATAAAACAAGAAATGGGTTAGGGTTTTCCAATTACCTGACAGCGTTTACACGGGTCAGGAACGTATCGTTCCTCCTCATAAGGGTGGAAGTTTCAAAAGTTTTAATAATCCGATGTTGGGGATAAAATGTCAAACATTTTTTGGAAAACTCCCTATGGGATGCGAAAACATTTGCAAGAGTTTTCAAAATTTCGAAACCTCAATTTTTTTTTGAAATATTTATTTTAAAAATTGTAGGAACATGTTTGGAAATTGTAGAGTTTGAAATCGCATATCGTGAATTTGAAATAGCATGGTTGTATTTGTGGCTTGTAGCAATTGTATAATCACAGTTGTATATCAAAACAGTAAGGCATGGCATTGGTAAGTAAAGCAGTTGAGACAATATCAAGGAAACTGAAACTAAATAAGTACGGTACAAGGGTTATCACAAAGTTTGGATGTTAAAGCCAAATACATAGTTCCGATGTCAAAGTCTAGCAAAAGTGGAACAAATACAAGTACATCATCCGAATAGTCAGGGCTACACAAAAGTAGGGCTACATCCGTACATACTACCCGAAGTCACATCTACATATCTGTAGGTCAGTCTACTCATCCACTGGTCAGAAAGGATACCACTGCACAAGTCAACTATCCCGTAAAATCGACACACTAATGTCATCTGAACCTAGGGGACTGAGCTATCAGTAACACATCACGGGGCCGCACCGCGGCGGAGCAAGGTCCTCACTCGGGCAAATGAAAGACGCACAACACGCATAGCATCCTTAGCCTGGATCACTCCGCCCCCGCGGATCCCTAAACCAAGAATCCTCTCGCGACTCCTTCTCTCAATCCTATGGAGTCGAGCCCTAGTCCTCCTAGCAACAGCGGTCCTCATCTCAGCCTGGATCCTCAAGCGCGCCTCGCGCTCCTCCACTAGCGCCCGCCTCGCCTCGTTAAGTCGGGCCTCTGCAGATAGTAAGTCTCGGGTCAGGAACTGCACCACGTAAGCGTGCTCAGTACCCGACACTGGGGGTAGGTCCATCGGTGGAGGTGGTATGACAGGAACAGGAGCAGGTGCAGCAGCAGTAGCAGGAGCAGGAGCAGTAGCAGGGGTAGGGTCAAGCTCCTCCTCGCCAGAAGTATCATCCTCGGAGTCACCGTCCGATGAAACAGGGCTCGATGACTACGGAGAAGGTGGGGGTGACACAACACGACCCTCACCGGATCTCACACTCTCCTCATCAGTAGCTACAGGAGATGGGGTAACAGGCTCTGGCTCAGGCTCAGGCTCAAAGGGCTCCTCAACGGGATCCTCATCGTCAGTATCTCCTATCAGCGTAATCCAGGGGCCGAGCTCAGAGTCAGCACCCATATCCTCCTCAGGATCCTCAGTATCTCGCATCAGTGCCTCATCATGCTCTCTCTCGAAAGCCTTAGGGTCTGGTATCTCCTCCATCTACACAAGGGAAATAAGGAGGGTCACTAACCAAAAAGAAAGGTTTAGGAGTAGTTCCCTCACGGGCCTTAAAGTCAGGGCTATATCCGATAACCCGACTACAAACTCGATGGGAGTTCTAAGTATTATTAAGGTTGTTATTAGGGTTATTATTATCGTTACTATTATTAGGGTTGCTTTCTTAAATTACTATCGTTTCTGAGAACTGTAACCTCGCTCTGATACCATTTCTGTGACGCCCCCAGATCCGGGGTCGGAGATCTAGGCGCTCACGGTCCATTTTCCATTAATAACATACCTGTTCTTGCACATAATATATATAAAACAGCCATCGACCCCACAATAAACTCACACCGTACACACACACAGGTTAGAGCCTCAGAAACGTCACCACATTGATTAAGCAGAAATAAAAATGTCAGAGTTATTATAGACCGAATTAAATAGTATTTATGCTACCAGCAACACTTCGATATGAAGCGAAGTTGGCGGCTTGAAAGTTTGTTACGATACACTACCTTGCACAGGTCATACTGATAAATAAAACGAACTAACAAAAGCTGCCAACCAATCCGGCTAATGGGGCCTACCGGTGGAATCTCAACTGCTGGCTCGGGTCTAGTCACCTGCTTTCGAGCAGTCTGTCTGGGTCTTGCCATTTCGCTTAGCTGTTGTGTTTGTAAATTTGAAAACAAGCAAGAGTGAGCAACTATAGCTCAGCAAGAAATATACGTATAAGGTAAGCAATATAACATTTCATATGATTGGCAGTTATTAAACTTGTTTGTATCAATCAGATATAAAATCACTTGTCATTGTTGATAAATTCCAAAGGTGCAACAATACGTGCCCTTGTTTTGAAAATAAACTTGCAGTTCTAGATACTGCATAGAGTCAACATCTTTCTCATCAAAATAGAACACTATCAGCGACTTAGCACGAAAGCCTAAGAAGCAGTGTCAAAGCATTTTTCCAAAATGGAGGAATGGGACTTAAAGAAAACACAAAACCTGACAAGGATTGACGATGATCAGTCGCCACATCCAAGTCCAATAATCCGCGGGTCTTCTCTACCGGTAGAAGGATAGAAACTACATTCGTAACTATCCCCGGGTGGAAACTACATCCGTAATCACCCTCGATGAAAACTACATCCGTAATCATCCTTCGGCAACACCTGGGTCGGAATAATAATTGATGGACTGCCTGGCTCACGGCCGCTTACACATCCCGGGAATCGTTCGTCAACGGTTCCCACACCTGCCAGAGTCCCTTTTTCTTTTTCTTTTAAAAACTTGATTTTGATTGAAAACAGAGTAATTGAGGTCCGACATCAGTCGACCGATGATTCTTGAAATCATACAAGAAGCAGAACCTGACCGGGGGTTTTCGAAAATGTTTTGAGTTCGAAAGAGTTCGAGTTTGAAAGTATTAAAGGTATCTTGGATTGACTTCGTCTTTAAAATAATGAACGATAATTACTAAATAATATTTTAAGATTTAATATTAATAATTAATAAAATAATTATTTGAATAATAAACTTTTAATCCAAGATAGGGTTTCGAGTATTTACGAAGATATGAACATAATTACTTGAGTATACGATACTCCCCGAATGACCCTTCGGGTTTTCGCAATCTAGATACGATATAATAATATACCGCTCCCCGGTCAATAGTATATACGGACCGCTACGACCTCTATTGCTAGAGTCGTTGTCCGAGGAAAACATTTCAATCTAAGTTCAAGGGGTACAAACATATATGTACTTATACAATCTCAATTGCATCAATACTTCGATAAACATAACATTTGATATAGTTGAAAACTACAAACACAACAGTGAAAGTCCTTGTATATGTATAAGTTTTGAAAAGTAAACTTGCCTTGGTTTGGTTGGGGTGGTCGAGCGTGCGGAGTCGAACGATCTATACATGAGCAATAACCGCTCGTTAGTACCTTAACAATATCTCTTTAATTACGGGGTTTTAGGGGGTACGAAATTAACTTAATGACCTCGTCTTATGACACTCTAACCCCACTATAGGTTCATGTCATCGCTCGATTACGCTCGTCACTTATTCGACTTAATTTAGTTACCACATTCGAATCATAACCATTACCCCTAGAATTATGCTCCACTAACGACTTTTTCCTTTGCGCGAAATTTACTCTAGCATTTTTATAAAATTCAAAATTTCATATTTTAATCAAATTCTTTTTGGGTGGTCTTCAACACTGCATTCCCTAACTTCTCAAATTTTTCCATGATCCCACATATATTTTTAGGGGTTTAAACAAGGTTCACAAGGGGGTCACTTAGTGCAGTCCGGAATCCAGAAACATAATTTACTTCTCCGGCCATACGATAAAATCTATACATCACCTAGTTATGAACCTTACATTTCCAGAAACTACATTCAATTATCTTTCCAAAAATATATGGTAGGACCTCAGGGGACAAGATTTGAGGGTTCAAAACCATGTTACAAGGCAGGTCAATGTTCCTGGAAAAACTCAGCAAGCATGTACCACCTAGATCAACCAATTTTCTCAATTCCACAACACAACCAACACTTAATTCATTTATTTCATGCTTTATATCACTCATGGAGATACATATACTATCCACAATCATAAAAATCACAATCACAACATCAAAACTCAAGATCCATGTTATCCATTACTTATACAACCAAGATTAACACTATAACACATGGATCTATCACCAAACACTATAAACATTACATGACCAAAAGGGTTTGTGATTTTTATACCTTCTTGAGCACCTAGGAGCCTTGGATAAGCCTTACAAAACTCAATAACACCTTGAATGGTCTCCTACAACCCTTACAATCCAAGATCTAAAAGAAAAACCAAACTTGGTTACTATTCACAATATCTGTTATAATTAATATCTTGAAATTGGATGGATGAAATGGCTTGAAACTCTTAACATACCTTGCTTAGATGATGGTGAGGGCCTAGGAATTATGTCTTGATTTATGAGTGATGGGAAAGGGGGGAGGAAGAATTTTCTTCTTCCTTTTTAGTTCTTGGCCGAGAGCACCTTGGAGGGGGGGTTGTGTTTTTGATTTTTTTGTGTTGTTTGTTTGGTGAATAATTGTGTTAAAAGGTGTTGGGTGATACATAATGTGTATGTATAGGCAAGGTTCTAGCATAGGTATGGTCACATGTACTACTTGTCTCCTTTTTTTGAAAAGCAAGGTAACTAGTTACTATTCCCCTTCCATTTGGTTAACTAGTTTGCATATTTCTAACCACTTGGTTGCATGGGACTTGCATGCAATACTACTCCTTGTATCATTATTCTTCCACCAATGCTTGTCATTTAATCTTTAATTCGTATCGTATCTTAATTAATCTCTCGTAATAATATTTTGTCGCGTAGAGATTTCCCTTATAATTCCTTAAGTACTTAATTGTGTAAATCCCTCGAATATCCATAATTCCTCGTCATAATCCGTAATAAATCTTTCAATACTCTAATCATTCTCAAATCCCAAGTTTTATACATCTTACTAACAATAAGACTCTTGCCTTCACAATCTTTGTTTTATCTTACATAGTGAATGTAACAACATAGTTTCTCAAACAATCAATTCTATTAATCAACAGGGATGACTAGAAAGGTTCCAAATTGACAATGTCACATGATATTAAATAAAAGAAAATATTACCAAAAATTAGGGTTCTTACAACTAAACTAAATTTATTATTCTAAATGAGAAAATGGTTGAACAAAAGCATTCAAACCATCGTTTAAACCCCCAAGTAGCCTTGGAGGACGAGTTTCGTCTCGTGAGGGTTTATAGATGATGTACCCACAAAATCACAAAAATCACTAACAAACAAGACACTAATAATACATAATAATTTATCTAACTATGACATTCACATGTCCGAGTCGTCATACGAATAGGAAACAATCCAAGAATGTCGCTACATTTACTTGTAACTAAAATCAAACATATAGAACTACTCACCATGTCATCCACTACAACGAGCTAACATCCAATTCAAGAATCAAGATAACACACCTTGTGCAAAATGAAACCATGACATTAAAGCTAGAATGAACGCACTTAAATCATGAAAACTAGACAAGATTATCACAAGGCATACATGGCTTCGCATTAAGAAGATGAAATTTTTATGGTGAAAAATCTCACATCTCTCAATTATGCATCACACAAGTATGGTCTAGAGATTTCACTCAACTCCAAGTCTAAATGCATGCGCTCTACTTGACCTTGCATGTCTACCTAAATTCCGGATTGCACCAAAAACAAGGAATTCATAAAATGGGTTGTAATGAGGCTAGGGTGAAGGTGTGAAAATTTAAGTTCAAGGAAGGTGTAAAAGTCT
Source organism: Saposhnikovia divaricata (assembly GCA_036435485.1). NCBI lineage: Eukaryota > Viridiplantae > Streptophyta > Magnoliopsida > Apiales > Apiaceae > Saposhnikovia > Saposhnikovia divaricata. Next base: position 78,008,407 of record CM071600.1, on the reverse strand, counting down.
CGCTAGTTGAGTCAAAGTGACGCTTGCTCTCTTCATACACCAAATTCTCAAACTAAAGCATATCTCCACTCATTTACAATTACAAAATACAACCACATTTACCAAGAAAATTGAATTAAAATAAAGTACAAAGATTTATTATTTTTCTTTTTTTTACATCCCCTTTATTTTTATTTTTATTTTGCAAAGGGGATGCATTACATGTATAAATAATTAAATACTACAAAGGAATTTTTTTTTCAGCCACATCAAACTAGTGCCCACTTACAATAATTAGCATTCTTCCTCTTTACAACATCTCCGAATTATCATGCTCATCAACCAATTCTTTCCAAGACTCAAATAGCTCAACTAGGTCGAGAGTGAAGTTTTTAGCTATGACTCATGTATAAAAGGGGAAAGTGACGAAGAAAAATATGGATATAGGCTTCAAAGTGGGTAACTAGGGATTATATTCATGGTTCACAAGCTAAAAAGGCCAAAATGGTTATCCTAACTAGAATTTCCTTATTATGGTGCATCCATAAATTAATGTTTAATGCAAGCTCTAGAGCAACAAACACACATAAAGAAGGAGAAACACACAAGTAAAAGAAATCATCGTTCAAGGCCTCACAAGGTTTAAGTTGTAATAACATCTTCTCGATTTGATTCCATGCATGCTAAGAGATAACCGTCATGTTCACCATTTAATTACAACAATCTTGACTTTTCATGCCATTTTAAGTGTGTGTTTATAAAAAGGTGCATCAAACTTATAGATTTACATCAAATTGGTAATGCTAGGCACGAAATAGGAGAAAACACGGCTATAAACTCATAAATGTCTTAATTTTACACACAAGTAAATAAGCTTTATGACTAAACTAGTTCCCAAATGCAAACGAAATGGACATCAAAATAAACAAACCTTCCCCCACTTAAAACATGGCATGTCCTCATGCATGACACATAAAAATGAGGTAGAAACAAAAGTGAAAGAAAACTCCCCTAAAATTAAGCAACAAGGACCGGGGGCGAAGCCAAGAAACTCAAGCGTCATGAGGAGGATCCAAGGGTGGATCCCTAGAACCAGTCCGACACTGAGCCGTCATCGAGGCACAAAACTGCTCCATCCAAACCCGATGCTCAGAAAACCGCATTTCAACATGGTCCTTAATGGACTATTCTATGCGCTGTAGGTAGGCCTGTTGAGGTGCAAAGAACTCCGCAGTAGGACCATGATAGAAAGAACCCCCTCGATCAATCGCCAAAGGCAATGGCTCAGAAACCGATTCCTCCTCGGTGCGAAGAGGAGATGTGGGACAAGAGAGCTGAGATGATTTGTGGCCGTCCATCGAAAATTCTCAAAAGTCCCGGAGATAACACCCCATATTCTTTAAAACCGTGTAGTCAATAGTAGCAACGGGATCTCGACCTTCTAACCATGGAATATGAGAATAACCCCGGTCAAGAACTCCCAAGCTAGAGGGAATACGGGTGATAAACCCGCCAAACACAAGGGAACCCGTTCTCCGCCTTGAAAGCTCCAACATCCGTGCAATAAATAAATAAACCCAATCAATGCGGTACCCCTCATGCAAAAAATAAAGGACCCCAAGTTCGGCCATTGAAATGGCGCTATTGGACCCTTCATTACCCTATAAGGAATTTGTCATCACACGATGAATGTAACTCAAACTAGGGCTCTTGATTTTGGTGGACTTACTCCGACTTAAAGACCATTTGGAGTCCGAAGAAATGGCGGGCCAAATATAATTTTGGAATCGTCGGGAAGCTTATGAGTACCACACTTGTGTTCCCATCCAAACCAATCACAAATCTCTTCCAACCAAACACTAAACCATAAAGACATCATCCTAAAAGTGATTCGAGAGGCTAAGCTTAAATCATTCCCGACTTCAACATCACACTTCACGATAGTAAAGAATTCGTAAACCAAAGCTGGACAAGTAGGCTCATCCATATCTAACCATGTAGGCCAACCGAAAGTAGTCAAGATGGTCTTAACCTCATCCCAAATACCAAGCTTTTCCATAACATGCTTATCAAAATAACGGAACGGTAAAACCTTAAGCGAGGAAATGGAATTATACCTCTTGAGGGCATCACCCGAGAATGATAGGTTAGGCTTGGCGGATTGCAAATCAAGACCATAATGGCAAGGAGGTAAAGGCAGATCCTTGTCCTCGCATTCCTTGTGAGTGAGAAAAATTTGAGGTTCCGATGTTGAAAGAAATGTCCTTTGCCGTTTAGGTGGAACCTTGCCCTTGTGTTTACCCCGTTTAGAAGGAGCACCACTCATGATTATCAAATCCCAACTCCAAAGTACAAGCCAAACAACCACCCAACATAAGCACCAAACACAATCACAATGATAACCAACAAACAAACAATAGCCCCACAACCAATCCGCAATAAAATGCAACACCAAAATTGCACGCCAAGAATTTAATTACCGCCACATACCACAAACAACCGAACTACATTAACCAACAAGCCAAATCCACACCCCTTCAAAGCTACTCAATACACTAATTAAAGATATATTATTAATAATAAAAAATTTATGCTTTTTTTAATGGAAAATAAAATAAAATAACTAACCAATTAATAATAAAATCAAAAATCAACTTTAAAGTAAATTTAAATTGATTCTTAAATTTATATAAATTTTTAATTTTAAAAATTAAAATTGAAAATCTAAATCAAAATTAAATAAATGAATAAAAGAATTAAAATAAAAACAAAAAACAAAACAAAAGCAAAAAAAATAAAAGAAAAACAAAAAGGGGAGGGGCTGTATTGTGTTGTTGGGGATGAGTGGAGGGAACAGAGGGGAATAAGGAGTGAAAGAACGGAGTGGGAGGTGCGGAGTAGCAGTGGTGAGCGTAGGAGAAGAACAGAGGTACGGTGGAATGGAGAAGGGGACGAGGTGGTTGTGAAGGGAGAGTGAGTCGGTTGTGTAGGGAAAGGGGAGAGAGATGGTAGCAGTCGGAATTGGTGGCTGTTGCGGGTGGAGGCGGTGGTGAGAAAAACGGAGGGGATACAGAAGGGCGGAGAGAAGTAAAGGGATTGCGAGTTTTGGCTGTATAAGGAGATGGGAGGGAGGGACGGTGAGTTGAGTGGAGAAAAGGTTGAACGGCGACGGACAAAGAAGGGGGAGGAAGAGAGAAGGAGGGCTGATGTTGTTGTTGGTGGCTTGGAATGGAGTGGAGTGGTGAGATGTTGATGAATGGCGTCGGAATGGGGGAGATAAGAGGTGGTGTTGCGAGGTTGAGGGGAAGAAGACGACGGGTGGAGGTTGTGTTATGGTGAAGGCAGATGAGGTGAAGGATGGGAATGGGGATGCTGATGGTGGAATCGGAGTAGGGAGGTGGACAGAGGAAGAGAAGGAGGTGTGCGGAGAAGATGGGAAATGGTAGATGACAGAGAATGTGTAGAAGAAGAACAGAGGAGACAGAAGAAAATGGGGAGATGTGGTTTTTGGAACTTAGGGATTCGTACTCTGTTTTGTTTTGAATTTTGTTGATTTTTTTATGAGTGAAATGCACGGCCGTGCAAATAAATGTGCAAGGAGGGTGGGAGTTTGAAGTTTTAGACAGAACGATACTATAATCTCACGGCCTGCTGCACAGGCTAGTGCACGCCCGTACGTTCCAGAAATGGTTATGAATGGTTTTAACAGGAAGGCTCCTAAAATGCACGGCCTGTTGCACGGGTCACTAAACGCCTGTGCAGTTCCAAAATTGTAGAAAATTATATATACTCTTTTTTTGCTCTTTCTATTTTTTTTAAACGCGCACAAATCCTTGAAAGCTTGAATAAAATATTTAATCATGAAAACATGAAACAAACACATCAAGGCAAGTGTGGAATAGATATAAAAATTATAATTAATGACACTAAACATTATTGAGTGGGTTATTATTATTATTATTATTATTATTATTATTATTATTATTATTATTATTATTATTATTATTATTATTATTATTATTATTATTATTATTATTTTATTAAGGTCTATTATAAAATCCATTAGTCACACCACAAAAATACATAATAATTAATTATTATATATTTTTGGGTTATTTTCTCATGAATTAAAATAGATGAAAAAGAAACCCCCACTCACTAATATTTAGGTCAATCCTCAAACCCACAATATGCATAACACCCTATATAAATGCAAGTGAGGAACAAAATTTGACACACGCATAATATGTAAATACATGTGTACCTTGGATTGCCTCCCAAAAAATGCCTTTGTTTAATGTCGTTGGCTCGACTTCCCGGATGTGCCTTGTAGCACCAACACACAAACTAATATAAGAGAAGCTCATCCATGAAGGGGATCCGCTAATGAGATGATATCAACGGTGGATTCTTGAAATCCCTCATAGAAAGGTTTGAGACGGTGACCATTCACCTTGAATTCTTTGTCTGTAGATAAACTTCGCAAATCCATTGCTCCATGAGGGTAGATTTTCAGAACAACAAATAGACCCAACCAACGAGAACGAAGCTTCCCGGGCATTAACTTGAGACGAGAGTTGTAAAGGAGAACCTTTTGCCCAACATAAAATGATTTAGGAACGAGTGAACGGTCATGGAAGTCTTTCACTCTAGCCTTGTATGATTGAGCATTCTCATAGGCATTGTTACGAATTTCCTCCAATTCAAGCAAGTTAAGTTTCCGATGAGCCCCAGCAACATTAAGATCCATATTGCAAGCTTGATTGCCCAATAAGCTTTGTGCTCTAACTCTACGGGAAGATGACAAGATTTACCAAAAACTAACTTATAAGGAGACATACCAATAGGAGTTTTAAATGCCGTCCTATAGGCCCATAGAGCATCTTCATGACGAACACACCAATCCTTCCTAGAGGGTTTCACTACCTTCTCAAGAATAGACTTAATCTCCCGATTAGAAATTTCGGCTTGACCATTAGATTGAGGATGATAAGTCGTTGCCATTCGATGATAGACCCCATAAGATTTAAGAAGATTCCCCACCAATTTGTTACAAAAGTGGGTACCTGGATCACTTATGATAGCTTTGGGAACACCAAATCGATTGAATACATGAGATTTGAGAAATGCAACAACCGCCTTACCATCATCCGATTTTGTTGCCTTGGCCTCCACCCACTTAAAGACATAATCGACGGCCAAGAGAATATAAAGATTTCTATGAGAAGAAGATGGAAATGGTCCCATAAAATCAATACCCCACACATCAAAGGTTTCCACCACAATAATTGGAGTTTGGGGCATCTCATTCCTTTTTGCAATATTTCCGGTTATTTGACAAGGCTCACATTGCCTACAAAAGTCGTGAGAGTCACGAAAAAGAGTTGGCCAAGTAAATCCACATTCAATCACCTTCTTTGCCGTTCGATCTTTCCCAAAATGACCTCCACAAGCGTAAGAATGACAAAATTGAAGAATGGAAGCAATTTCCGACTCGGGGACGCACCTTCTTAAGACTTGATCCGCACAATGTTTCCAAAGATAAGGATCATCCCAAATGTAGTGTTTGGCTTCATTTTTTAATTTCTCCCTTTGATACTTAGGCATTCCATTAGGAAAAGTTTTGCACATGATATAGTTCACAAGATCCGCATACCATGGCACCTCGGTTTGAATTCCAAATAAGTGCTCATCCGAAAATAATTCTTGTAGAGGGGAAGCATCTTCCTCCCTCACAAGTCGGCTCAAGTGGTCCTCCACTAAGTTCTCGGCACCGATGATCACTAAGTCAAACTCTTGGAGGAGAAGAATCCACCGAATCAATCTAGGCTTTGACTCTTTATTCGCCAAAAGATGTTTTAAGGCGGCATGATCTGTGTACACAATGACTTTGTAACCAAGGAGATATGAACAAAACTTGTCAAGTGCAAAGACAATAGAAAGCAATTATTTCTCTGTGGTGGTGTAGTTTACTTGGGCGGAATTGAGTGTGCGCGAGGCATAATAAATCAAATGAGATTGTTTGTCAACTTTTTGCCCTAACACCGCACCAACCGCATAATTGCTAGCATCACACATAATCTCAAAAGGAAAAGACCAATCCGAAGCTTTAATGATAGGAGCCGAAGTTAAAGTTTCCTTGAGATGGTCAAAAGCTACCTTGCATTTCTCATCAATTCTAAATTCCACATCTTTTTGTAGAAGAGAGGATAGAGGAAGAGCAACTTTGAGAAATCCTTGATAAACCTCTTATAGAAACCGGCATGACCAAGAAAGGAACGCACTTCCTTGACATATGAAGGGTATGGAAGACTTGCAATAACATCAACTTTTGCCTTATCAACCTCAATGCCCTTCCTAGACACAATATGCCCCAATACAATACCTTCTTGGACCATGAAATGACATTTTTCGTAGTTGAGCACTAGATTAGTGTCCAAGCATCGATCCAAAGCATGTGTAAGAATTTGAAGAGATTCATCAAAAGAATCACCCGAAATAGAGAAATCATCCATAAAGACTTCAATTCCATTCTCTATCATATCGGAGAAAATACTCACCATACACCTTTGAAAGGTTGCGGGAGCACCACATAAGCCAAATGAAAGTTTACGAAATGCAAACGTGCCAAAAGGACAAGTGAAAGTGGTTTTGTCTTGATATTCGGGAGCAATGACAATTTGATGATATCCGCTAAATCCATCTAGAAAGCAATAGAATTCTTTCCCGGCTAACCTTTCCAACATTTGATCAATGAAAGGAAGAGGAAAATGGTCTTTCCGAGTTACCGCATTCAACTTACGATAATCTATGCACATTCGCCACCCATTTTGGACTAGGGTAGAAACAAGCTCTCCCTTAAGATTCTCCTCAAGTGTGATACCCGCCTTCTTAGGAACACAATGCACCGGTCTCACCCATTTGCTATCCGAGATTGGAAAAATGATTCCCACATCAAGTAGCTTGAGAATCTCCTTTTTAACAACTTGCATCATTGTCGGGTTAAGTCTTCTTTGAGGGTCCCTAGTAAGTTTAGCTCCGTCTTCAAAGAGTATGCGATGAATGCAAGTGGAGGGGCTAATACCCTTAATATCGGCAATGGTCCACCCAATAGCACTTTTGTGATCTTCAAGGACCCGCAAAAGGCGTTCTTCTTCCACCTTACTCAAATTAGAAGCTATGATTACGGGAAGAGTCTCATTGTCCCCAAGATAAGCATACTTGAGATGGTTAGGCAATAGTTTCAATTCCAAAGTAGGAGGGTTCTCAATAGAAGGGAGTAATTTATAATAAGACAAGGGAAGATCAATTTTTGCAAGATCACACCTTTGGGGTAAAGGTTGCAATGCATTGAGCTCCATAATTGCCTCATTGGCCTCTTCCGAGTTAGGGAATCCATCATCTTCATTTGCACATCCCTCAATAACCACATGGAGAGCTTCTTTATTTCCCATGTCAAAAGCTTGTTGGGCTAAACCATCAATAACATCCATGGAGCAAATTGAGTGTGATTCACTAGGAAATTTCATGGCATCAAAAATATTGAACTTGACAACTTCATCGCCAAACTCCATAGTCAGAGAACCATCATCCATATTAATCTTGGTCTTCGCCATTTTAAGAAATGGATGCCCAAAGAGAATTGGTGCAGACTTGATGTTTGATGGACCATCTTCCATTTTCAAGATGTAAAAGTCGGCGAGGAAAACCATTTGATCAACATGAACAAGCACATCTTCAATGACCCCTTCGGGATAGGCATTAGATCTATCCGCGAGTTGAATGATCACATTCGTATTCTCAAGTGCCCCCAAATTTAAAGTTTGGAATATGGAAAGTGGAATCACATTGATCGAGGCACCCAAATCAAGCATAGCTCTTTCAAAGAATTTGCCTCCAATCTTGCAAGGAATGGTGAATGTCCCCGGATCCGAACATTTTTGAGGTAACCTCCTTTGAATTACGGTCGAGACGTTTTCATCCACCACTATAGTTCCGTCACCCCTCAATTTCCTCTTGTTTGTACACAAATCCTTGAGAAACTTTGCATACTTTGGAACTTGGTTTATGGCATCTAGCAGCGGAAGAGTGATTTCCACTTTGCGGAAAGTCTCAAGCATCTCCTTGTCAACAATGTCTTTCTTTGGCTTAGAAAATTTGGAAGGGAATGGAGGTCGAATAACCACATCATCAATGAACCTTGGCTTCATTGCTTGTGGAATGTCCTCTTGAACACTTGCCTTTTTACCCACATCAACTTTCTCTTCCTCAATTTCCATATCATCTTCAAGGTTTTCATCCTTAGCCTCCAAGATTTCATCATTTTCAACCTTTCCACCTTCATTATCATTCAACATCTTACCCTTGGCTTTAGTATAAAGGTCCTCCAATTCTTTCCCACTCCTTAAGGTCATGGCACTAGCATTTTCTTTGGGGTTCAACTCAGCTTGTGAAGGAAGTTGCCTAGAACCTTGGCTTTGCAATCGATTCATGGTTGTGGCTAGTTGGCTCATTTACTTTTCCAAGTTGGATATGCTTTGAGAAGAGTTGTTTTGGATCTTTTCCAAGTTGGATATGCTTTGAGAAGTGATGTTTTGAAATTGGAGATTGTTTGTCGCCATTTGCTTCATCATTTCCTTAAATGATGACAATGTAAATGAAGAAGATCCTTGATGGTCTTGGGGATTATATTGAGATGGTGGTGGGAGTGCTTAAAAATTTTGATTGGAACGTTTTTGTGGGTATGGATGAAGGTTTTGTTGATTTTTGGTGTTGTAAGTGTTTGGAATTTGGGATTGGTATTGGTTAGAGTTTGGTGTGTTGTGATTTCAATATCGAAAATTGGGATGGTCTCTCCAACCGAGATTGTAGGTGTTACTATAGGGGTCATACTTCCTTTGAGGTGGTTGTCCCGAAAAACCTCCAATAGCATTAATTTGCTCTTCGGGTTGTTGGAATGATAGGCATTCGTTAGTAGCATGATCCGACATATTGCAAACACCACAATACTTTTGTTGTTGGAGATTCCCAATGGCTAATTGACGAACCAATGATGTAAGGTCCGAGATTTGTCCCTCTAACCTTTGAGTTGACACTTCATTCACGGAAGGATTCTTGACATGTGCTTGATGATCCCCAAATTGGCGAGAATTCGCGGCAATCTTGGTTATCAACTTCCTAGCCTCATCCGGCATTTTATCCACAAGAACTCCACCACTTGAAGCATCAAGGTGAAATTTAGCACTATATTCCAAGCCTCCATAGAAGTAGTGAATAAGCAACTCTTCTGATATCAAGTGCGAAGGACAACTTTGGCAAAGTTTTTGAAACCTTTCCCAATACTCATACAATGTTTCTTTGAAGTATTGCCGAATGGCACAAATGTCTTTGGAAATGCCCGTAGCCTTTGATGTAGGGAAGAATTTCTCCAAGAAAGCACTTCGCAATTGCTCCCATGTATTGATTGAGTTTGGAGGAAGGAAAAATAGCCATGCCTTGGCATTGTCTCTCAAGGCGAAGGGAATTGCTTTTAACTTCACTTGTTCTTCTGTAGCATTACTTGGTCTCATTGAAGAACACACCATTTCAAATTCTTGGAGATGCCTAAAAGGATCTTCCGTGACTTCACCTCCAAACTTGGGAAGAAGAGAAATAAGACCACCCTTTAGCTCAAATGGTTGTCTTCCCGGAAAAACAATGCACAACGGGAGTTGAACCGAACTAGGAAAAGCAATCTCCTTGAGTGTGCGTTGATGAGGATTTTCCATGTCTTGATCAATGGTGTCATCCGGTGATGAGATATGAATGACAAGGGGAGAACCCTCGTCTAACTCCTCTTCCGAAGGCGTACTAGAAGTAAATTGATTTGATGAAGCTATATTGGCACTTGAGTTCTTTAGATTCCTTCGCAAGAGTCTCTCGGAATTAGATGAATATGCAAGATCACCTAAATAAGAGGATCGAGTCATACATAGCAAAAATTTCTAAAAATCAAGGGAAATAGATAAATATGCACAATTAAACTTAAAATATTCACAATTTTATATGTGCGCTAATATCGAACTAAAACTAGTCCCCGGTAGTGGCGCCAAAATTTGGCCACGCCCGTCGTTGACGCGCCAAATTGAAAATAAATGTTTATGCTCTACTATGTTCGTACTTAACTATAAAATATAACAAATGTGGCAAGTTGGGATCGAACCCAAGGGAATAGCGTTCAATACTAGTGTAAAGTAAAATGGTGGGGGGTTTGAGTTGGTTGTGGTGTTTTATCAAACACCTTGCATACAAGAAATAAATTGCTAGAGAAATTTAACAAAGTAAATTGTTATCATCCAATTTTACCAATACAACAAACACAATGAGTAATTTAGCAAGATAAAGAGATATTTGACCCAAGGATTACGGAAACTCGAGTATTACACCCAATCAAATATAAGCAACATATAATCAAGTCTACCCAACCAAGATAATTGGTGAAGCACCCAATCACTTATTTCTCTTCTATAAACACTAATTTAGTGAAGCACATAAATTAGTTCTCTTAATTATAGCAACCAATAATGAAGCAATACTAGTGTAACCAAATCAAGGAATCAAACAAAGAGAGATTAGGACAAACCCAAGAATGAGAAGCTCAACCTAGGTATTTGCACTTAAAACTTGAGGATTTAGGTAAACTAAATCTTGTGCTACTATAATGAAAGCACTAACAATTACGGATTAGCACAAACAATTAGCAATTGAATTTACAAGAAGAGCAAATTGAACAACTTACAATTCTCCAAGCAAAATCATAAACAATACAACTCAAGCATTCAAGATAGAGTGAAATAGATCTTACTTCAATTGAAATGGGTTTAGTACAAGAGCTCCTTCCTTGAGCCAAATAAATGGAGTTAGTTACTCATAATCAATGCTAGATTACAAGTAATTAATGTCTCCTCTCTACTCCTACTAACCATAATTTAATGTTCTTGAAGAGGCAAAGATGAGATGATGTAGATCTCAAGATATGCTATATTGTTGGGTTTTACTCCTTTTAATACACAGCAAGCATTGCACGGATTGTTTAACGGCCGTACAGTAGCCCGTGCAAAAGACTGCCCAATTTGCACTACTTGGAACACTCTCCACGGCCTGATGAAAGGCCGTACAGCAGCCCGTACAGTTGACTGCTCCTTTTAAACTCATTGAACGACCTTACGAACAGCCGTGCGAGACAAAATCTTCAAGATTATACTATAAAAACCTCCCGGCAATGCGAGCTTGCATCTTCTAACTTCCCTCTTGAATAATCTTTGCTTTCAAGCCCAAAATAAGCCATCTTTTCAACAATTAAGCACGAGGCATTGAAAGATGAAAAACATAATTAATATCAATAAAACTACAATCGGAACAAACAAAAATACAGGAAAATGAAAGATAAAAAGTGTATAAAATACACGTTATCAGTATGCCATGCAATATGAATGTTATGACTAGTTATTTTAATTTGAGAAGACAATTCATTGATGGTTGTATCAGTCACAACACTCACACACACTACACAAGGTCAAAGTCTTCAAGTCCTCCTAAAGCTAGATAGGCACCTCTATCACCCAAGTCTGAGAACTCAAGTTCTAAGATTTCTAGCTGTGATAAGAAGACCAGTCCTAAGAAAGTTGATAAGCATACTGTTTATGATAAGATTGTTTCTAAGCCAAGTGGAACCAAACTTGTTTGGGTACCAAAGAAGAAGTAATACATTTGTGTTTATAGGACAAAGAGAAAGAAAAGAAAGTCATTTGGGTGTTGGACAGTGGATGCTCAAACCACAGGACTGGTGATATGGCCCTGCTATCATAGTATAAAGAAAAGGCTGGCCCCATGGTTACTTTTGGAGATGACAGCGTTGGTAACACATTGGGATATGGCAAACTGAAAGTTGGTAATGTCATCATTGAAGATGTAGCACTGGTTAAAGGACTCATGCATAATCTACTGAGTGTTGGTCAGTTTACTGACAGGGGTTTTAAAGTTGATTTTGATAAAGATGGATGTTTGATTACTCAGAAGAAGACTGGTGATCTTTCTCTAACTTGAGTCAGGAAAGGAAGCCTGTTTGTAGCTAATATGGACTCTGCAAACAAGGACAAAATTTGTTGCTTTTACACAAAGGCATCAAATGAAGATTGTTGGTTGTGGCATAAGAAGTTATCATACTTGAACTTCAAGGCCATTAACTCTTTAGTCAAAAGAGAGTTAGTGAGAGGCATGCCCAAACTTGAATTCTCTCAAGAAGGAGTGTGTGAGGCTTGCCAGAAAGGAAAGATGAAAAGGTCAAGCCACAAGTCAAAGACAGTGATATCAATCACCAAGCCCTTACAACTAATTCATATGGATTTGTTTGGGCCTGTCAACATTATGTCACTTGCAAGAAAGAAGTATACCTTGGTGATGGTTGATGACTTTACAAGGTATACATGGGTAGAATTTCTAGCATCAAAGGATGAGGCTCCACAAGTAATCATTGTGCACATAAAGAAAGTTGATAAAGAAGCAAAGGCCAACAATGTAATTGTGGCTGCTTTGAGAAGTGACAATGGAACAGAGTTCAGGAATGCCATGATTGAAGCATTCTGCAAAGAGAATGGTATTTCACAACAATTCTCAGCTCCAAGGACTCCACAACAAAATGAAGTTGTTGAGAGAAAGAATAGAACTCTAACTGAGGCTGCAAGAACAATGTTACTTGATGCAAAGATGCCTACATGTTTTTGGGCTGAGACTGTGAGCAATGCATGCTATATTCAAAACAGAACCCTCATCAACAAAAACACTGGAAAGACACTGTTAGGTCGAATACACACTTATAATCAACTAAGTATGAAAGAATAACAATAAGTTCTTTAAAAGCTTTAAAAACTGTTTGGAATTAACTTCTCTCTCAGTGATGTAAAATATCACAGAGAGCTGCTTAGGTTACAATGAAATATATTGTATTACACGATCGATACCCTTCTAGGGTTAACCTAACTGTATTTATAAGATATACAGATTCGTACAATCGATAATTGATTCGCCTAAAAATCAGCTATACAAATGTTATCAATTATGATTGCTACACATCTCCTAAGTCAACTCAATCTCTTTAACAGCTATCCAATCTGTAAAGATATTGCTTCCATAATTATCTTCAATTAATCTTTAATCACCGTTGACTGGAGACGCGCTTCCTCCAGACAGAGTTTAACTAAACTCTGCCGAGCTTCCATTGTCAGCGTATAGCAAACTCTGTTCATCTTCCAACTGTCAGAGTTTAACTAAACTCTGACTGCTTCCTGTTTTAAGTTAAACTCTGTTTTTCCCTGTAAAATTTAACACTGATATTAACCATATAAATTATATTTAACAATCTCCGCCAACTTGTTCATTAGTAAAAATGCACAAGTTAACAATAATTAATGATGTTAAAACAATTTCATACAATCACAGTGTTTATTCAAATAAGCAGAGTTTAAACTTGACTTTAACAAAAATCTACAGAAAACAAGAAAAATTCTTACAGACTTTAATCTCTAATCTCCTCAAGATCTGGTGTTGTCCTGAGATAATCTATAAGCAATCTTCTCTCTGCATTCTCAAGTTCAATATTCATAGCTTCCTTGATCTCTCTCAGCTGAGGATCACTCTCATCAGTTTGATAAATAGCAGATCTTAGATCATAGATTTTGTTCCTCCTCATCTCATTTCCCAATCTGATAAATTTTACTTCCTCTGACTGTGAATTGAAGTCAAGTACTGTGATTCCCAGATCAGTCTTCAGCTTTGCAGTACCCTTCTTCATTTCAATGAGATTTCCATTCCAGTCTCTGTACTTAGGAACATATCTATTGTTGCACTTCATTCCTCTAATTGCCAAAATTTGGAGCATTTTCTGTCTGAGCACATTTGCAACTGATTGAGTCCTTCGACTATTCACCTTGAAAAGATACAGAACATGTTCTAGTTCTTCCCAATATTTCAATCCAATATCATTCTCACCAATTTTAAATACTGTCCCATCAGCCATAAAGTATAAGAGAAAATCTTTCTTTAAACTCTTCTGATGAACTAACTGTACTGATTCCAGTCTGTCCAAACTCTCTTGAGTGACACCACGACCTGGAACAACCAGTGAAGAAGGATCTCTAGGACCAGTATGTTGCCTTTTATCTCTGTGTGAGCCTAGACCAGCCTTATTATTTCCAATCTTACCAGACAAGGCTCTTCCATCAGAAAAATCCATAGGAGCTCCAGATACTAGATTTGGATCATGAAGTGTTCCTTTACCAAAAACTGATTTCAACTGAGAAGATAGAGGTCTAGACACAACTTGTGTAGCAACAGCAACTTGTGTAGAAACAGAGGTTGTATCTTTCTTCTATGAATCTTCTCCTTCCATAGCAATGCCTTTTAGCTTGAGTTTAGGTTCAACTTCTGTTGATTTCTTAGATAAATGTGATCTTTGATCAGCAACAACATTTTCCTTGATCACAATGCCCTTAAGAACAGGCCTAGGAGCTTTTTCTTTCTTTTTAAACTTTCCAGACTTTAAAGCTTTCTGATGTTGTTCTTGTAAATTCTTTTCTTCAGCTTTAATATCTTCAATAGTAGCTCCTTCTTCATTTTCTTCAATAAATAATTTAGCAGCCAACTCCTCATCAGTCTGTGGATTAGAAGATAATACCAGACTCTTGGTCTTTGAAGTACCTTGAGTATCAGTGTTTATTCCAGCAAACTGTGATTTAGAAGACTTGCTAGATTTCAGAGTTTGACGTTCTTCAGCTTTGCCCCTACCTTTATTACTTGCTCCTCCATCTCCAGCATTATCCTTTCTGATCAGAGTTTGAGATTGCTTGCATTTGTCTTTAGCAACTCTCTCCCCTTTTTTGACATCATCAGGCATGAGAATAGATGTGATTAACTCGAGAGAGGTAGCAATAGAATCAATCTTTAAAGACATGGCATTTTGATTTTCTTCAACTTTGCTCAGCCTGTGAGATAAAGTTTCTTGATTCTGGGAAAGATATTGAAACTTGTTCTTGCTATCGAGTTTAAGCATATCATCTCCTCTAACAACTTCACCTCGAACATCAGAAATGGCCTTTTGACAATGATCAAATCTAGAATTGAGAGTTTTTACTTGGACAACAGTGGCCTTAAGACAGGATAGAATCTCTGGATTTGTGATTGTTCTGGATGTTCTCTTGACAAATTCAGCTGCTCTTGCAACAGGAAATATGCAAGTTTCTTTGTACCAATCAGCTGAAAATTGTTCAAAGTGTTCTTCTTGAGCATCTGCTTGATTTGAAGGGCCAGCAAAATCTTTAACTTTAGCAGAAGTCTGTACTGGTAAACTCTGAGAATAGCTTGACTCAGTACTCCCTTCAGTTTCAATTTCAATTTCAGCTTCAATATGGTCAGTTGATTCAGGAATTGGACGAGACTCATCAACAGTTTCTGCAACAGTGTCTGCAGTATATTCAACATTCTCTGCAACAGGCTCTACAACATCCTCTGCAGGTTGTACAATAGGCTCAGAGATTGTCTCCATGGGTGGTTGATCAATTTCCTCACCCTGTTCAACAGATTGATGAGCATCAGAGATTAACTCAGTGTGAGAAGCCACTGTTTCTTCATGTACTACAGTGGTTTGATTTAATGCATCAGTTTCTTCAGAGAAAACAACAGGTGAAGAGATTGGAATGTCCATGTTCTCAGAGAATGGGAACAATGGCTCAAGAATTTCATCCATTGTAGCATCAACATTACCATCTCTGTCTATCTCAACAGCAGGTATTTCCTTAGAAATATCCTCTGGAGCTTCAAAATTCAATTCTTCATCAGATTCTTCAATAATTAGTCTCCTTCTTTTAAATGGAGGATTCACTTCTGTTCTCTCTTCTTCTGAGATAGAATCATCTAGTATAGATGGAGATTGAGGTTTGTTAGCCCTTTCCTTTCTAGCTCTCTTTGGCTTAGAAGCTTCAGCAATCCTGTGCTTTCTTGGTGGCCTTATAGCCCTGATTTTCTTTGGTTTCCTTGGGTTGGATTGTGGTTGAGGTTGAGGTTGTGAAGTAGTAGCAATGGTGGGTGGAGATGTGGGTTTAGAAGTTGGTTCAGTGTTTGTGGATTGAGGAGGTTCAGTGTTTGTGGGTTGAGGAGGTTCAGTGTTTGTGGGTTGAGGAGGTGATTGTGGAGGTTCAAGTATAGGTTCAGGTTCAGGTGCTTGTGGTTCATGTGGTTGGTTTAGAAAGTTTCTGAGGGCAAGAGGATAGATGAACTCTGGAACTTGCTCCTTGTTAGCATCTTTATTTGTCAAATCAGAAAACATTCTCTTATGGACTTGAAAGTATTGTATAACATCCTCATCAGAGATTACCAAATTAGGCAAACAAGCAGAGAATAGACATTGACAAAAATGTGAGAAATAAACAGTTGTTTTAGACTCTGCTAGTTTTTCACCTAAATTCATAAGAACTAATATACCAAAATCAA
Organism: Saposhnikovia divaricata; assembly: GCA_036435485.1. Taxonomy (NCBI): domain Eukaryota; kingdom Viridiplantae; phylum Streptophyta; class Magnoliopsida; order Apiales; family Apiaceae; genus Saposhnikovia; species Saposhnikovia divaricata. The sequence continues at coordinate 77,991,907 of CM071600.1, read as the reverse complement.
AGTTACTCCCATTAAGAAGAGAATACCCGATTTGAAGACTATCAGTGGGAATTGCATCCCAGTTAGTGACTTTCTTTCCAAATGCTCGAGTGATGCAGTCAAAGAAAAAGCTCTACTCCTTCCTGAGCCCTGGCCTTTTAACATTCCCAAGCTTATCCAAAGGGCCTGAAAACTGCAGTTGCTATAACATTTCTTTCAATTGATTCTCACCAGCCACAGCGTATAAGGTGTGAGTATCAAAATCCAAAACATCTCGAACAGTTGCAGGAGTGATTACAAACTCTTGATCTTCATGAGTAAACACAATAGATGGAGTCCCATTCTCTCCCCCATCATCATAAATAGAATTTCTCCAGAAAGTAGAGATTTGTGTGGCAGAGAGTTTTTCTGGTTGAACAAGAGCTTGACAAATTTCAGAATCTCTTAAGAAGTTCTGAATCAAATGAAATGGTTATGGGGCTTTATCAGTGTTTAGAATTGCTGCATAGTTGCTGGGAACGAAAGATAATCCCTGAGCCACAAAAGTCTTGGTTGCCATTAGAACAGAATGTTAGAAAACAGAGTGTGTGGAAAAGTGTTTGTGAAAATGCTTAAGTGAAAGTAACAGAGAAATTGTGTGTAATGTTGTGTGTTTGTGGGTGAAAAAGTGAAGGAGTGAATAATGAAATGATTTTGATTAGATCTGTAATTGAAAATTAAAACCCAATCGTTTTAGACATTAAACACGCGACCAATTTTTTGTTAAGTGTGTGAGTGGGACACGTGTCACGTAAGCAGTGGAACAGTTATTTACACACGCAGTAATAATGCCTATTATTACTGTTATTCTCTCTCTTATTACCAATAAGCTTTAACTGTCTGACACCATTAAACAACTGGCACGTATCACATGCAAATTTCAAAAACTCTTTGTACTCCAAGTATATGCTCTAACTGAAATAAAATATTACCTTAGAGTACTCAACAAAATCCAACAGTGTTTATCAATTCTCCAACTTAATTACTGTTATCCTTTCAAACACTACACAGTTGTGAATATGAGTGTGTGTAGAGTAGAGTTTACTAAATTAGTATTTAGAGCATCTAGTATTTCATAAAATCCATAAAGTAAATCAGTAAACACTGGATGCACAAACTCTCATAGTAAACTCTGAATATATGATGAATGCTAAACTCTGTAGTAAACAATTTATATACAGTAATATTTAATTAATTTATAACCCCTTTTTTTTTGGTTTTCTCCAGTAATCAGAGGTTGAAACTAGTCACCAAAAATCCTATAATTTTAGCCCTTATCAATTTGATAAGTTCTTGGATCTTCCTAGTCTTCGACTAGTCACCAAAAATTAGAGAATGTTAGCCCTTACTATATACCAGTAAGTTCCTGGGTCGTCCTAGTTACAAACATGATCTCAAAGGAGTTCTAACAGTCTATATATATACGCTTTGGGTTTATTCTAATAACAGAATCTAATTTAACAGTGTATAACTAACAGAGTTTAGACCTCATCAATATCAGAAATTATTTATGAGAGGCAATGCACACAGTATTTATAGACTCAGAGTTTAGGATAAATAAACTAAGAGATGCTATAAATATAGAACAGTATCAGCTGTGTTAACTTTCTGCACAGTTTAAGATTAGATCACAGATAACTTAGAAGGATTCATGACTAATTACTGAGAATAATGTTTCATACATGTATCTTCATCGGTGTTTATGTTCAGAAAGAAACATTATCAGAGTTTCTCAGAGTTTATCCAACAGTCAACAATGTATGACTTAAAGAGCATGCTAACAGAGTTTAACAGTCATTGAGCAGAGTTTGCATAACAGAGTTTAACATACCACAGATTTATGAGCAACACAATACATAAGTAGAATTTGAGTCTAACCAATATCTCTAGTCAAAGCCAGAGACCATTCCTAGTTCATTTACCAGCCTTGTAAATACAGCTTCACTCAATGGCTTGGCGAAGATATCTGCAAGCTGTTGTTCTGTAGACACAAAATGAAGCTCAATATTCCCTTCCTCTACATGTTCTCTGATAAAATGGTACCTTACGCTGATGTGCTTGGTCATTGAATGTTGTACTGGATTACCTGTCATAGCAATAGCACTTTGATTATCACATTAAATAGGTATTTTATTGTACCTCAATCCATAATCCAGTAATTGATTCTTCATCCACAGAATCTGTACACATCAGCTACCAGCAGCAATATACTCTGCTTCAGCTGTAGATGTAGAGATTGATTTCTGTTTTTGCTATACCAAGAAACAAGTCTATCACCAAGAAATTGACAACTTCCACTGGTACTTTTTCTGTCTATTTTACAGCCTGCAAAGTCTGCATCAGAGTAACCAAGAAGCTTGAAGTCTGATTCTCTTGGATACCACAAACCTAAAGTTATGGTTCCCTTAAGATAATTGAAAATTCTCTTCACAGCTGTTAGATGTGGTTCTCGTGGGTCTGCCTGAAATCTTGCACAAAGACATGTTACATACATGATGTCAGGTCTGCTAGCTGTTAGATAAAGAAGAGACCCAATCATTCCTCTATAGTTTGTCATATCCACTGGTGAACCGGTGTCTCTATCCAACTTTGTTGTTGTTGCCATGGGAGTTGTTGCAGATGAGCAGTCAAGCATGCCAAATTTCTAGAGAAGATTTCTGGTATATTTTGCTTGATTGATAAAAATTCCATCATCTGTTTACTTCACCTGTAGCCCTAGAAAATAACTGAGCTCTCTCATCATGCTCATTTGATACCTGGACTGCATGAGCTTGGCAAACTTCTTACAGAGTTTATCATTAGTAGATCCAAAGATTATGTCATCTACATATATTTGAACTAATAACAGATCACTACCAAGATTGAAATAGAACAAGGTTTTATCAATTGTACCTCTGTTGAACCCACTTTCTAAAAGAAATTGAGCCAGAGTTTCATACCATGCTCTTGGTGCCTGCTTAAGTCCATAGAGTGCCTTGTCAAGCCTGTAGACATAATCTGGATACTTGGGATCTACAAATCCTGGTGGTTGTTCAACAAACATTTCTTCTTCAAGTTTTCCATTCAGAAAAGCACTTTTCACATCCATATGAAAAACCTTGAATTTCTTGTGAGAAGCATATGCTAGAAAGATTTTTATTGCCTCCAACCTTGCAACTGGAGCAAAAGTTTCATCATAGTCTATGCCTTCTTGCTGTGAATAGCCTTTGGCCACAAGTCTGGCCTTGTTTCTTGTAACAACCCCAGCACTGTCAGTTTTGTTTCTGAAAACCCATCTAGTACCAACAACAGATCTATTCTTTGGTCTAGGTACAAGGGTCCATACTTCATTTCTCTCAAATTCATTTAACTCTTCCTGCATTGCTGTTATCCAGTCAGCATCTTGAAGTGCTTCTTCCACTTTTTTGGTTCAGATTTGGATAGAAATGCATGAAACAGACATTCATTTGTTGTAGCACTTCTTGTCCTAACTTTTGCATCTGGATCTCCAATTATTAAATCAGGTGTATGTGATTTTGTCCATTTCCTAGCTGAAGGTAAATGACTTCTGTCAACAGTTGATCCTCCCCCTTGATCAATGTTCTCCTGATTATATTGATGCCTTTCTTCATTCTCTGAGGCTCCCCCTGAATTTGATCGCTCTGAGTTTGAACTGTCAGAATTTGGACTTTCAGAGTTTGAGTCACCAGAGTTTGAGTTTGATCCAGAATTTTCAGTTGACTCACTATCAGAATTTGAGTCATCACTATGATCATGCTCCCCCTCAACTGGTTCTCCTCTTTGTTCTGACTGTACTATTTCTTCTGTGTGTACCAGTAGAGGTTCAGAGTTTGCATCAACAGAGTTTGTTGGACTAGTGTCATCAGAGTTTATTTCACCAGAGATTTGATCTTCATTTTCGAAATGCAACTGATCATGTTCATCAACATCTTCAAGTCCAGTGATTTTCTTGTCATCAAATGACACATGAATAGATTCCATAATCACCTTTGTTCTCAGATTATAACCTCTGAATGCCTTGGTTGACACTGGATAGCAAGCAAAAATTCCTTCATATGCTTTTAACTCAAATTTGGTCAACTGTTCAGGATGATTTTTCAACACAAACCATTTGCACCCAAAAATATGAAAATATTTCAGGTTTGGCTTCTTTTCCCTCACCATTTCATATGGTGTTTTTCCATGCTGGTTGATCAGTGTGGCATTTTGAGTAAAACAGGCAGTTTGAACTGCTTCTGCCCAGAAATAAGTTGGCAATTTTGCTTTATAAAGCATAGTTCTGGCAGCTTCTATCAAGGTTCTGTTCTTCCTCTCAACTACACCATTTTGCTGTGGTGTACCAGGTGCAGAAAAATCTTGCTTCAAGCCTCTGTTTTTGCAGAATTCTTCCATTGTTGCATTTCTGAATTCAGTTCCATTATCACTTCTGATTATTTTGACTTTGTGTTTTGATCCTTTGTCCAGTAGCTTTACATGCTCTATCAGAGTTAATGCAGTTTCATCCTTCTTTGCTAGAAAATACACCTAAGTGTATCTGGTATATTCATCAACAATGACTAGAGCATATTTCTTCCTTCCAATTGACAAGACATTTACTAGTCCAAAAAGATCAACATGTAACAGATGATATGGATCAACAATTGAAGATTCAGACTTGCACTTGAAAGAGGTCTTCCTCTGTTTGGCCTTTTGACATGAATCACACAGACCATCAACATTTAACAAAGACTTTGGAAGTCCTCTAACAAGATCCTTTCTTATCAGCTCATTGATGTTGTTCAGATTCAAATGAGAGAGTTTCTTATGCCACTTCCAACTCTCTTCATTGGACATTCTTGTTGACAGGCACATAGTTTTTCCATCAGAGTTTGTCAACAAGCTTGCTTCATAGATATTGTTGCGCCTTTGTCCAACTAAAACAACTTTCCCTGTGGTTTTGCTGATAACCTCACAGTATTCATGTTGAAAATCTACATGAAAACCTCTATCACAGATTTGACTCACAGATAGCAGATCATGCTTGAGTCCTGGAACCAGAGCTACATTTGTGATGATGACACTTCCAAGATTAATATTTCCATATCCCAGAGTATGTCCTATGTTGCCATCTCTATAGGAAACTTTTGGGCCGGCCTTTTCCACATACTCTGATAGCAGGGCTTTATTTCCAGTCATGTGTCCTGAACATCCACTGTCCACGACTAGGATACTTTCCCTGATGCCCTGCAATCACAAACAATTACTGAGGATTAGATTTAAGGATCCAGACTTGCTTTGATCCTTTGGCTTTCTTAATTTTGTTAGCTTTAGCAGCAGAATTTACACTATCAGAGTTTAAGCTAACTTTATCAGAGTTTACACTTGCAGAATTAACTCTAACCCATTTCAGATTAGGTTTCAGTTCATAGTAATTATGATAAATAGCATGATAATTTCTGCAAGTATAAATGGAATGCCAGGTGCTTCCACAGTGTTTGCATAAAGTCTGTGGCCTAGTTCTAACATTATCTATCTTTACTTCATACTTGGAAGGTAAAGAATTAATGTCTTTGTTCTTCCTGCAAAAACTAGCAAGATGGTTAGTGCTACCACAGTTATGACATGTCTTTCTTGGACCTAAAGTAGCAAGCATTGGATAATTGCCTTGAGTAATGCCTACTTTACCATTTCTGTTCTTTCTAGACACTTTCTGTTTCTTAACAGATTTTAACACCTTAAGCTTATGCTTAAGTTGTTTATCTGTCCTTAAACCAATATTAACCTGTTTAACACTAGTTTTTACTGGTTCTTTCTTAATAGCTTCTTTTTCACCTTCAAACCTAGGTTCACTTATTCCATTAACAAATGTTCCAAATTTCTTAGGTGGAAGAGGTGGTCTAATCTTGACTGTATTCTGAAACCTAAGTTCATCTTCCTCAGAGTAACCTAGACCTACAGTGTCAGATTGAAAAACTTCTTGAGTGTCTTTTCCAGAGTGAGTCCAAGTTTTAATAATATGATTTGCCTTTTCCGATTCAGATTCTAGTTGTTTATACTTACTTAACAACTCTTGTTCAAGATAGACAGCATCATCTCTCTCATTTTGAACTTGCTGCATGTTAGTAAGTTTCTCTTCTACAACCTTATTTCTCTCTTTGAGTTCAGAATTCTCAGTTTTGATTCTCTCATTCTCTAAAGTCTGATCCCTATAACTGGGAGCATAGTTCACATCCTCATCTGAGTCAGAGGTGTCTGCCCAATCTCTGCCTTAGTGAAGAGTGCCTTCTCAGTTTTACCCTTCTTGCACTCAGGAGCATAGTGACCCATCTCCTTACACTTGTATCATTGAATCTCAGACTTGTCTCTTTTCCCAGATTTGGTATCCTTTCTCTCAGATTTGCTGAAATTCTTCCTGTCAAACTTTGAATCATTCTTGGAGAATCTCTTTCATTTCTTGAAGTTCTTGAATCCCATCTTCTTGAAAGTCTTAACCATCAAAGCATCCATTTCCATAATTTCCTCATCATCTTCAGAATCAGATGATCCATCTGTATTTGAGTCAACATCAGAGTTTGATGACTCACTTTCAGAATGAATGACCAAAGCTTTTCCTTTTGCCTTCTTCCTTGATGCTTCCTTCTTTGAGGGTCTTTCTTCAACTCTTAGAGCAACAGATTTTGAATTTCTGCCTGATCTTCTGCTTCTCTGTTCCATTTCTAGTTCATGAGTCTTGAGCAACCCATAGATCTCATCAATATCAGTATCAGCCAGATCATAGTTGTCTCTAATAGTGGTTGTCTTAACATCCCACTTTTCAGGTAGAGAAAGAAGAAACTTGAGATTTGAATCTTCTAGATCATATTCTTTATTAACCAGTGACAGATCATTAAGTAGCTTACAGAATCTGTCAAAGGTTTCTGTCATTGATTCTTCAGATTTAGCCTCAAAGTGTTCATACTTCTGTGTGAGTATGTTCCTTCTATTCTTCTTGATTGCTGCAGTTCCCTGACATCTAACCTCTAGAGCATCCCAGATCTCTTTTGCAGTTTTACAATTGATCACTTTGTTAGACATAACATTATCCAAGGAACTATGAAGTAGATGTCTAACCTTTGCATCCTTACCAATGGATGAAATGTCCTCAGGAGTCAAATCTTTCTTCTCCTTTGGAATTGATTTAGCTTCCTGTCCAGCAGCAACAACAGATAATTTTGTAGGCTTATGAGGGCCTTCATAAATTCTGTCAAGATATTCTGGATCTGTAACCTCCAGAAACATAGCCATTTTCACCTTCCAGGTTGAGTATTCTGCTGGCTTAAGAATATGAACCCTGATTGTTTCATATCGACTCACAGTTGCAGGTTGAGACTTCTCAGCACTAGAGCCTGATGTTGGAGGAGGAATTTCTGCCATTGATTATAGTTATGTGTGTGTGGATCTTACACTGTATTAAATTAACAGATTAAGCTCTGATACCAATTGTTAGGTTGAATACACACTTATAATCAACTAAGTATGAAAGAATAACAATAAGTTCTTTAAAAGCTTTAAAAACTATTTGGAATTAACTTCTCTCTCAGTGATGTAAAATATCACAGAGAGCTGCTTAGGTTACAATGAAAGATATTGTATTACACGATCGATACCCTTCTAGGGTTAACCTAACTGTATTTATAAGATATACAGCTTCGTACAATCGATAATTGATTCGCCTAAAAATCAGCTATACAAATGTTATCAATTATGATTGCTACACATCTCCTAAGTCAACTCAATCTCTTTAATAGCTATCCAATCTGTAAAGATATTGCTTCCATAATTATCTTCAATTAATCTTTAATAATCGTTGACTGGAGACGCACTTCCTCCAGACAGAGTTTAACTAAACTCTGTCGAGCTTCCATTGTCAGCGTATAGCAAACTCTATTCAGCTTTCAACTATCAGAGTTTAACTAAACTCTGACTGCTTCCTGTTTCAAGTTAAACTCTGTTTTTCCCTGTAAAACTTAAACACTGATATTAACCATATCAATTATATTTAACAGACACCTTACAATTTGATGACTGGAAAGAAGCCCACTCTTAAGCATGTTCATGCTTTTGGAAGCAAATGCTTTGTGTTGAAGGATAATTCAGAATATGTTTGAAAATTTGATGCAAAGGCATTTGAAGGAATATTTCTTGGCTATTCATTGGAGAGAATAGCTTACAAGGTTTATGTCATCAGTCAAAAGAAAGTTATGGAAGCACAGATGTGACATTTGATGACAGCAAACTACCTGGACTAGAAGAAGCCAATGATGAAGATAGAGATCCATTAAGGTTTGAAGATATGGATGATTCTGATGAAGAGATTGAAACTGAAGTTGAGACTACAGCTCAACAAACTCCAGTGAATGATGAAGCAAGAGAAGAGTTTGTGCCAATCAACAGTGAAGATACAAGCATCCAAGACACACCTGTGAATGAGAGCACTTTCATAGGGGGAGGAAATGAATCTGATCACAACTTGGATGATGAAGCAACATCTCATTTAAGGAATCAACCTGAGCATACAAGAAAATGGGATAGATCACATACTGCAAAGCAAATTATTGGAGATCTAAGTGCAGGAGTGAGAACAAGGAGAGCAACTCAAAATGAGTGTCTCTATGGTTGCTTTCTGTCTCAAGTTGAGCCTAAGAAACTTGATGATGCACTGTTGGATCCAGACTAGATTATTGCCATGCAAGAGGAGCTAAATAAATTTGAAAGAAACAAAGTGCGAGAGCTTGTGCCTGCACCAAAGAACAGAACCATTATTGGAACAATATGGGTTCTGAAAAATAAGATGGATGAAGATGGTGTGATTATAAGGAACAAAGCAAGGTTGGTTGCAAAAGGATACTCTCAACAGGAAGGCATTGACTATGATGAGACATTTGCCCCTGTTGCCAAACTGGAAGCCATCAGAATCTTCTTGGCATTTGCTGCACATTCAAATTTCAAAGTTTATCAAATGGATGTCAAGAGTGCATTTCTGAATGGAGAGTTGGAAGAAGAAGTATATGTGCAACAACCACCTGGCTTTGAGGATCCACATTTCCCAAACTTTGTCTACAGACTGCTTAAGGCATTGTATGGACTTAAGTAGGCTCCAAGAGCATGGTATGACAATCTATCACAATTTCTTCTTAAAAATTAGTTCACTAGAGGCACATTGGACAAGACACTATTTTACAAGAAGCATGGTAATGATATTATCCTAGTTCAAATCTATGTGGATGATATCATATTTGGCTTTACTAATGAGAAACTGTGTGAAAAGTTTTCTAAGCTCATGCAAAGCAGATATGAGATGAGCATGATGGGAGAGTTGACATTCTTTCTTGGACTGCAAGTTAGTCAAAGGAAGGATGGTATCTTTATTAGTCAAACCAAGTACATCAAAGACCTATTGAAGAAGTTTGACTTGGAAGAAAGCTCACCTACAAAGACACCCATGGCCACTGCCACTAAATTGGATGAAGATGCTAAGGGCAAGAATGTAGATATCTCAGTCTACAGAGGCATAATTGGTTCTCTACTCTATCTCACTGCAAGTAGGCCAGACATCATGTTTGCTACATGTATGTGTGCAAGGTTTCAGTCAAATCCAAAGGAATCACACATAATTGTTATTAAAAGAATCTTTAGATATCTGAAGGGCACTCCAAACTTTGGTTTATGGTATCCTAAGGACACAGGGTTCAATCTGGTTGGTTATTCTGATGCTGATTATGCTGGATGCAGAGTGGATAGAAAAAGCACCTCAGGAAGCTGCCAGTTTCTTGGATAAATATTAGTCTCTTGGTACAGCAAGAAACAACAATCTGTGTCAACTTCCACAGCTGAGGCTGAATACATAGCTGCTGGGAGTTGTTGTGCTCAAGTGCTTTGGATTAGAAATTAACTTAGAGATTATGGACTTGTGTTGGAAAAGATTCCTATCATGTGTGACAACACAAGTGCAATCTCTATAGTTGCCAATCCTGTCAATCATTCTAGAACAAAGCACATTGACATAAGATATCATTTTATAAGGGAACATGCAACTAATGGAACAATTGAGTTACATTATGTTCCCATAGATAAACAATTGGCTGATATATTCACTAAGCCATTGGATGAAGCCACCTTCATAAGGTTGGTTAGTGAGATTGGAATTCTTCAAAATCTAGCTAAGTGAAAATATCAACAAAATTGTTGCAGCAGTAAACACTTATTTTATCTAAGTGCTCAATATTTTTGAAGTAAGTGTTGGCTGAAATATTATTTATAAATATTTTAAATCTGTTGCACATGTTGAAAAATCATATTTTATTAGCTTGAAATTTCTATGAAATTTTAAGAAAATCATTATTAAATTTGTTAGAATATTCTTCAATTAATATTTCTGGTGAATTTTAAAAGATAGTTAAAATTGAATTTTATGAGTGAAAAAGAGTATTTCGATAAGTCAGACTTCTCTAATGATTCATTTTATGTCAATGCTCGACTTCTCTAACAAGTCTCTTTAGAGTACTCTCGAGTTCTCGAATAGAGTATTTTAGAGATATCGAACAGAGACATGCTTGACTTCTCGAATATGGTATTTGAGATCTCTAATGTCTGAGTTCACGAATATAGTATTTAAGTTCTCGAATCATTTGAAAAGGCTGAATTCTCGCTGAATTTCAACCATTTTTGGATTCTTGTCTAAAATTTTAATTCACTCATAAAAACATATTTATTTAATTTAGAATTATTTCTAAATTGGATAAACTGCTAGCTATGGGTTGCTACCTGCTTGAGTTATCGAATAAGCCATTCTTGACATATTGAATAGTTGTTTTACATGCTTGACTTGTTGATACAAACCAGGTATCTAATCGACAATTCAAGTGTCTCATACTTATACATTTCCACAACTATTCTATTCACTTCATTCGATTTCTCAAGCATCCAAATATCCTAAACCTGTGAAAACCCTAATCTCAAATTCTAAATTTCTTCTTCGATCCTCATTCTTTTCTCTCTAATCTTCTACACATGGCCACTACAAAATTCAACACCAATTTCATTGCTATCACCAATGATGTCGAAGCACCAAATGCGAATTATAAGTGATTTGTAAAATGGTTGTCTGAGTCCTACATCAAAGAAGCACTTTCTACCAATCCAACTCTGTATCTAGACATTCTAGAACAGTTTTGGAGCACTGCTATCACTGAGTCAATTGCTCTTGAAAATGGAAGTTTGGACTACATTATCAATTGCACTATTCTGGGCAAGGAATTCACTATCACCTCTGAAGATATGAGCAAAGCTCTAGAACTGAATCAAGCTGAGTATAATAACCTTGTGACTGATGCCAAACTGGAAGAATTCTTTGACTTCAATTAGGTATTCAGACACAATCAAGGTTGGGAACTTAAATAAAAAATTCCTAAGGAAGGAGTGGAGCTATGTGTTTGCAACACTACTGCAAGTCTTCACTGGGAGAAAATCAAGCTTTGATCATTTGAGTGCACCAATTCAGCAGATTGGGTACTCACTAGCCTATGATAGAAAGATTGATGTTGGAAGACTCATAATGCAAGAGCTATATGGAAAGCTTGGTAAGAACACAACCAAGCGAGGTAATGATATCTTCTTTCCCAGATTCATTCAGTATGTTCTTAATTACTTAGATGATAAATTGACTGAATTACCTGGTTTATATAAAAATAGAATAGGCTATCCTAAGTTCATGACCAAACTCATTTTTGGTAATTTGAACACTAGGAATGATGTGGATGTGAGACTTGAAATAACCCCTCATATGCAGAGGTTATTTGAGTCTTACCCCCATAACATGCAAATATTTGCCTCTAAGTCTGAGTTAGCTAGGCCCAAGCAAGTTGAACAAAATACTAACCTAGGGCCTGTTAACCAACCCCCTCAACCAAATACATTACCAAATACTGAGCCAACTGCATCATCCTCTCAAAAGGGTGAAGCTAGTAAAAAGAAGAGAAATGAGATAGCTTTTTAGCCTTTGAAAATTCTGTCAGATGTAGCATTGAATGCTGAAATAGGTTTAACAAGTGAGGCACCTGTGTCACCACTCACCAGGCCAAAGATAAAGAAAGCAAAGAAAACCACCTCTTCAGTCACACAAATGGCTGAAGTTGTAAAATCAAGGGCAAACAGCTCACTAGATGTGCCCTCTCAATAGGGTGCATCTATAGAATCAAGCATTCTCCCTAATGCACCTTCTTGTAAAGAGTCAGCACATGGGAGTGATAAGGCTGGCACTACACTGAGTGGAGAGCACATCACACTTGAAACTCCCTCTATTTCTCAGGGGGAGTTGCCAAAATCTATTCTACAAGACATTTCTCTTCCAGAATCTACATCTCAAATTTCTTTGTAGCCTGCAACTCAAGTAATTGAGGAGCAAGGCATTGATCACCAAGAATTTTCCCCTCTTGGTGAGCCAATGGATTCAAGTGACTTAGTATAAGACACTTTTTTCACCACCCAGGACCTACATTTAGATGGTGAGGGAATGCATGCTGGGGCATAGCCTAATGACACCATCAAAAACACAGAGGCTTCACTAGTTTTCACTAGAGACTCCGTGCCTGTGTCATCTACTGTTGTAACTCATCCCACTCCCGTGGAGACAACAGTAATAGAGTCATTCCATCCAGTTACAGAAGTTGCATCTGTAACTAAGGGGTCTAGCTTGCCTAGCTCTAGCTCTGACTACATGTCACAATGGCTGAAGCCTGTGCAACATGACAGTGCTTCAGGATCAGAGTCTATTCCACAACAATTGACGGTTGAAGCACTTCAAAGCTTAATTGTGGATCAGATTCTTGAGTTCTCAAAGATTGCTCAACATCTCCTCAGTTCCAACATGCCAAATGCTGACTACGAGGCCATTCTACTTTGTCACAAAGAAGATGTTGAGCAGCAGCAAGAAAAGATAGCAGATGAAGCTGAGAGATATGGTAATGTTGATGCCTGGTTGCAAGGATATGGTAGCATCTCTCTAAGTGAAGCTCTTCAATATTCAAGGGAGGAATATATTACTTCATTAGGGTTAAATGCCAAATCTCTTACCCCTACTGAAGTATATGAGGCTATCAATGATGCTTACAAAGGAAGCTTGAAGGTTGCTCACTACCTAGGCAAATGAGTTCAATCTGAAATTGAAGGAGTGTGCAAAGAAACAACTAAGGTAGTGAGAGAGCTTCAGACTCAATTCACCAAGGAATTTCCATCTTTGGAGTATGCTTTCAGAAATATCAAAGAGTGCAAAGTCACCTGTACTAAACTGGATGATAGACTCCCTCTGGTACAAGCTTCCATCACAAACATCACATCTCAAATGGACAGACTCAGAGAATAGACAAATGATGCCAATACATATATCAAAATTCCTTTTGCTAATCAGTATGGAGATAAGCTGGTGACTGATGTCCCTATTCATGACATGACAAAGTTTGAGGTAGAAAGACTCAAACAACAATCACTTACTGGGTTCAAAGCTACAGAATTGCTCACAAAGGTTAGTAATTTGGAAAAGGAAATGAGTTCTCACAAGCAGTACAATTCTGAGCTACAGAAATCTGTCAACCTACTCAATGAAAAGTTGGACACTCAGGCTACCACCACAACTGAGGTTCTTCTCAATCAACAACAGATGTTGTCTGCAATGATGAAGCATATGGGACTACCTCAACCTGAAGATTCTTACTCTATCAAACCTTCAACCACCTCTTCAAACCCAAGGGCCTCATCAAAGACACCTGTGTCTGAGAACAAGCCTAAGGGGGAGAAGAAAGTAAATTCTAAATCTAAGGTGGAGAAGGGTATTGTCATATCTGATCATCCAAAACCTTCAAAATCTACAACTCCTCAAGTTCAAATCCAAGGGAAAGGCAAAGCTAAAGCCACTAGGACTCAAACCTCTAAACCTGTCAAGCCTATCACCTCTCTACCAACTGTCACTCTACCAACTGTGCACATCACTACTCCAAGTGGTTTGAAGCAATCAATCACATCTACAGTAGTGGCAGGTTCTATGCCTTCTGATCAAGCTCAAGCCTCCAGACATGAAGATGATCAACCAGTTAAAGTGAGTGTAGTCATGGGGGCCAAACTGATAGAAGTTGCAAACTCAGAGATATATCATGATGCTGCCTTCTTAAAGTTTCTGCAAGCCTCTAAGGCATCTGTGAGTGGTGATACTCAAAAATATCTGAGAAGATTGAAGGAGCAAACTGAATACTTCACTATGGTTCCCAGAAAAGTTGATCAAGTGTGCTTCAAAGAGATTATGATGGTGTCCAAATCTAAGATATGACATCTTTCATATGATACTTTGAGTTCTTTGAAATACAGTGAAGTAGATATAGTCATCAATTTGATTGAGAAAACTAATCAGAATACTAGGAGCTTGTTTGATGATCTGAGAAATGACCAACTCTCAAGGCTTCCAGAATTGATTAAAAATCCAAGAATAATCATCTATCAATATGGCCCCAAACCTGAAGATATTAAACAACTGGTCATTCCTAAGCATCTCACCTCCCAGAACATAAGGTTGATTCATTCAGTCATTGAACAACTAACCAAAAAGAAAGGAATCAGAACTGCTGAAAAATTGGAAGCTCTGTACATATTGAAGACATTTAAAGCAACAGGCTCTGTTCCTGAGATGGGTACGCAAGGAGAGATAAGGATAATGATGATAAAGATGAAAGTGATAAGAGAGGAAGACATCACAGAAGTAATAAGGGGGAAGAAGACAAGAAGAAGAAGAAGAAGAAGAGTGATCAAGGGAAGAAAAGTGCTGATGACAAAGATGGAGGGAAGATTTATGAAAGAAAGAGTGGAAAACAGCAAGCCCTAAGCATTACTAACAATAACCTCACCACAACACAAGACTCTATGTCTAGGCTGAATGTAGTTAGTAATTACTTATCAAAATATAAATCTATGGCTTCTGCAACTATTTTGCCATCTCAAGGAAAGAGGATTCAAATCAAGGTACCATCTGTATGTCTTCAGAAGCAAACTGCTAATGGTGTAATTCAATGGTCAAAAGGCAAAGGCTTCAAACTTCTCCCTAGTGACAGAGTACAAAAGCTAAAAATCAAATCTATGGCTAGAAAGGCAAGGAAGATGAAGTCATCTGAATCTCAAGCCATCATAATAGTAACTGGACTAAACTTGCCACCCCTAGATGAAGACTATGATGAAGATCAACTGCAATTTCTAAGGGCTCAAAGAATCTATCATGTTGCCATTGTTGACAATTGCCTTGAATTCATATATACTTATGGGAGAGAGAAGAAGTTCAAGCAAGGGATGTGTCAGCATTGGGGTAAACTATATGATATTGAAAGGATAATTGCATTGTTGAACTCTGAAGACAAGGTGGAAAGAATGTGGAATCTAGATTTGGCAGACTTTATCAAAATGAAGAGGGATCATCAGGCAATGAAGAAATAGGAGAGTGAAGAATTGTTGAAGAAAAAGATGGAGGAGCTAGATGCACTTGAAGCCAAAGTAGAGGAGCTAAGGGCAAAAAGATTGTGTACAGTCCAGTTCAATCCCTATGTTGTGAAATATAGGAGGAGAAATGGTGACAATGTCAATATCAGAATGGACCTGGCCAATCATTACCCTGCAAACATACTAAATTCAATAATTGAAGATTTTAAGGATTCACCTATGGTTGAGGAGCTAAATGTTATGGTGGATATCTTGGATGCAATGAAAGAAAACAAAAGGAAGGCAGAAGAGAAACAATAGGAGAAACTGAATGAATATCTAGCTAAGACTCAAGGGAAAAATGCTAAAGGCACTGGATAATCTTCACCTGTAAGAATCTCTACTTTTTGTATTCAAGATTCAATCTATGTTATAACTGTACTGTTCAAAGTCTTATCTTTATGTTTGTTAGGCTTGTTATCAGATATGAAATTGTGACTAAGGGTCTTACTCACAATTTGGGGGAGATTGTTAGTCACAGAGGCATGCCGGTACACATCTAATAACAAGCCTAATTGTTTGTAATGCTTTGCATTACTTACATGACCCATTAATTGGGGGAACCTCTAGTTGTAGAGTTTCTACTTGTATTTAGTACTTGTAATAGGCATCAAAACTCTACCTATGTAAAGTGTAAATTAAGTCATGGAATAATGCTTGAAAGAAGATCTAGAGGTCATGCCTCAAGCTTGAAGAAAAAGGCTGTCAAAATAAACACAGTTGGATTTTTGAAGATTGAAGATTTGTCTAAGTACTAATTCGAGAAGTACTTTTGTCTATAAGAGAAGTCAAAGTATCATTCGACAACTCAGGTATTCGACATATCTATAACTCTATTCGAGAACTCAAGAAGTCTACAAGTCAAAGCATCATTCGAGATCTCAAAGAGTCAACAAGTCAAAGTTACATTCGATATCTCAAGGACTTAAGAAGCTATTCGACATCACAAGAATTCGATAAGTCAATTGTTCTATTCGACAACTCAAGGACTCCTGAAGAAATAGTCATTTCGAGAAGTAGTTCGATATCTCAAGGATTCAGTATTCGAGAACTCAGAGTTATCTATTAAGTCAATTCTAGTTCTCGAATCGACCACTCAGTTACTTCTCGAATGGATTCTTGGAGACAAATTACTGGAAATTGTACAACTCAGAAACCTGCAACAAGCTAGTACAAATTACAGGACCACCATAACTGTAAGTGTACGTGGAAAGCCTACAAGGAAGCTTGGAGAGATATTTTAGAGACAGCAGCTAAAGTGGTGGTACTGAACAGGCTAAGAAGATGGTAAAATTGCAAGCCCGTTCAGACCCTTTCTCAAAAAGGATAGACACCTTAGAAAGTAATTTTTGTTTGTTCCATCATTTGTAGAAAGTGGGCTGTACACATGTTATATAAATGTACAACCTCACCACCATTTAGCAGTAAGAGAGAAAAGAGGGGAATTAGAAAGAGAACTATTCAAGATATATCTCTCTAAGGAAAAGAAGCTGAGAATACTAACTTCTGTATTCACAGTTTGTAGCAAATCTTGATCTAATAAAATATTAGATTAAAGTGAGTATTGTGTTAGTGTGTATCTTATTTTCCGCATTCATATTCTGATAAACACAAACACATACTTAGCTACTCAAACATCAAACAAACGTTCTTGAAATTCTTATTCAAAGAAAAGTTTGAAAATACACTCACCCCCCTCTGTATTTTCCTTTGTGTGTATTTCATACTCAATAAGTATTATCATTTTAATCAGTTTATCCTAAAAAAATGTTAACGTGCACAAAGAAAGACACGTACCAACTTTTCTCAAACTTGTGCCATACTGTTGGGACCTAAAGTGTGTGTGTTAGTGACTGAAGCACGACGTGCTTCATTTTCCTTTGCTAATTCCTGTAAAAGTAAAAAATACTCGCTGCATAATTTTGGTTTGATCATCTTTTAAATCACAATAATCAGACTGAAAAAGTGTATTAGAATACCTGAACTGCCTCGTCTCCCCAATATTTCACCAACAGCTTAAAATCCTCCAAAGGAATTGTATTCGGCCTATTTGTCATCCTATCCTCGTCAGTTCATAATTTTTGTAATACCTCTCCTTCACAAGAAATTTGTACACCCTTCAAGATGTACTAATTATCTTGTCCACCTAGCATTGCCTGTCATCCGGAATTATATAACGATCATATGATATATTAAACATAAAATTCATTAATTCAGTACATAAACATGAAATTAATTGAAACTAATGTTTTGGTAATAGTGTTTACCCTAGTATAGTCCCGCATTTTCTTCTTCAGTTGGTCAGGAACAACACCCCAATTTACGTAAGTAAGCGACACATTATCCTTTGCAAGTGTAACCAGAAAAATGCTAAGTTCTCTCAACAATGTACCGTTTTTTAAAACCGGCTGACCTCGTTTGTTCAAAAAAAATGACCAGTCTGTCGTTGTGACCTCTTGCATGAACTTTGGTCATTTTTGTCCTTCCTCTCCATCTTCTAGGAGCTACTACTTTTTTTTAGAATAAGGTAGTTTTATAAATCAACAAGAATCCATAGCAATTACATCCGAAATAAAATGAGGAAGGTTTATAACCCATTCCTGCATCGAATCAGACATAAAACGATTGGCTTTTGCTAACAAGTGAGCCATATCATTCGCAGATCTACTAACATAAACCACTAGCACATCATCAAAGTGCTTAAGAAAACTAACACAATCCTTAATAATCATATGAAACGGATCTCGACCATGACTACTTTGAATTGCATCAACCACCAACTTCGCATCTGTCTCAAAAATACACCGTTGAAAGCCTTTCTCTACTGCCCAGCAGATCGCCTCCTTTAGACCCAACGCCTCAGCATCCCTCGGAGTCAGCAACCCTCGATGTCTACACGATCTAGCCATCAAGAACTCCCATGTATCCCCTCGAGCAACGCAACCCAAACCTACACTTCGTATATCCTCAAACACAGCCGTATCTTTGTTGATTTTCACCCAACCACCTGCAGGTCTACACCACTTTATACCACTCCCTGCTACCTGTGTTTGCCCCTATGATTTCTGCACTTCATTCTTTTTTGCATTCTTCCAGTCTTGCAACATTATCATTGCCCCAGACTTTCACCTTGTTCCATACCCAATCATTCCGTCTCTTCCATATACTCCAACAAGCCAAACCAAACAGAGCACATTTCTCTAATGAAAGAGACTCAAACGCCCATAACACCACATCAAAAACCGTATCATTGCAGTTTAAATAAACACTATTTTGAAGGCCAAAAGCCACCCACACTGACCTTGCAAAACTACAATATGTAGATATTCTCTTCTTTAAATAAATGTCTGTTTCTTCCATTTGTAAACACCACGGACATACCTTATTTGTAGATATTCTCTTCTTTGCTAGAGCCATCATAGTTGGGAGGCACACACGACAAGCCCTCCATACCAGATTCAACACTTTCCCAGGTAGCTGCAGGTTCCATAATCTTGACCAAAACTTCGCGTGAGGTTTTTGGCATTCACCTTGGAGCTGTCTGTATCCACTTCGCACTGAAAAATCCCCATTTGAATCAAAAAGCCAAAACCAATTATCTTCTCTATTCTGCACAGGAATGGGAATTTGTAAAATTAATTCCCTATCTCGTTCATTACACAAGTCTCGTAGAATATCTTCATCCCATTTCGACCCAGCTTCATCCATCAAACCAGCTACCATTGCTTCTTCTAATTCTATTGGCATCTCCGTAGTCAAACAACCATTTCTGGAATCTAGTAACCAAGGCACTCTCCAGACACGAGTACTCATCCCATCACCTATACATCTACGACATCCATGTCTTACAAGATATTGAGCAGCCATAATACTTCGCCACATGAAACTTGGGTTTGATCCTACCGTAGCATTCAAAAAATCTCCCTTTGGATAATAACGAGCCTGCATTAATCTAGAGACTAGAGGATTATCATTATTAACCAACCTCCATCCCTGCTTTGCCAACATAGCAAGATTAAAGTTGTGCAAATCTTTCATTCCTAAACCACCTCCTTCTTTCACATCACACAAACGCTTCCAACTCATCCAGTTAATCCCTTTACTCATCGATGACCCATTACACCACCAAAATGAGTTCATAATTTTTTCAATATCATCATATATCTCTTCTGGAATCAACAGCAAATTCATCCAAAAATTTGGGATGGATTGTGCCGCGGTTTTAAGCAAAATTAACTTCCATGCTTTAGAAATACTTTTATTTCCCCACCCCTAAAGCTTCTGTTTAACTCTATCCTTCAAAAACTGAAAAACCTCAACCTTTTGCGACCCACTCTCATTGGCATTCTTAAATAATTTCCCGGATCGTGAACCTCTCTAACACCCAAACTCTGACAAATTTCTTGACGGACCGAACCAGCTGTATTTGGGCTAAAATTAACACTTGACTTGTGGAAATTATTGCTTGGCCCGACATCCTTTCATACCTAATCAGAATTTCCTTCATTATTTTTGCTTCCACATTTGATGCTCGAAAAAATAAGTAGCAGTCATCGGCAAAAAGCAAGTGCAAAATATCAGGAGCCCCCCTAGCAATTACACAACCATGAATTAACCCAACTACCTCATTCCTTCTAATAATTTAGCTTAACCCCTCCACACAAAGAATATACAAATAAGGAGATATAGGATCTCCTTGACGCAAACCTCGTTCCGGTATCACCTCCCCAAAAATACTTCCATTATGCGTGAACATATACGAAACTGATTTGACACACAACATCACTCTATTCACCCAATTCTCACTAAACCCAAACCTTTCCAACATCTACTCCAAGAAACTCCATTCAAGCCTATCATAGGCCTTAGAGACATCCAGTTTCAAACCAACAGTCCCTGTCTTCCCTTGTGTTTTTCGCTTAATGTAATGATTCACCTCGACGAAAGCACTCTGCTTATCTGAGATCAGTTGGTTCAAGATTTTAATCTATTTGCCATTACTTTAGACAAAACCTGAAACAACACATTACATAAGGAAATCGGACGCATATCTGTCATTTGCTCTGGTTGCTTAACCTTCGGTATAAGACAAACCAACGTATGATTTACTCCACCTGGTAGAACCCCTTCAGAAATGAATTTATTACAGAATTTAACCACATCATTACACACTACATGCCAAAAAGTCTGATAAAACATTGGATTTAATCCATCCGGACCAGGGGACTTGTCCGAATACATAGAAAAAATAGCTTTTTTTTACCTCCTCGACTGTGGCTGGCAGCATAAGGAACTCATTCTGCTCATCCGTAACTTTATTTACAAGCTCCCTATCTGTGAGACCTTCCGTGGTTCCCGATGTTTGAAACAACTCACCAAAATAATCACTAATGACATGCTGCACCTCCCTTACATTTTCTTTCCAAACTTCGTGTTTATCCTTCAATCTTGTTACTGTATTATTCCTCCGACGACTTGATGCATACTTATGGAAGAATCGAGAGTTAGAATCCCCTTCACGAAGCCAAAATTGCTTCGCCCTTTGTTGCCAATAAACCTCCTGCCTCTTCAACAACTCATGGTACTCCTGTCTAGCAACATCATATTTGTGAACCCCATATCTATCTTTACGTGCTCTAAATCTCCTCATCTCATTTCTTACATTCTGAAGGTTTTGCTTAAATTCTTTCACAATTCCCCCGCCCCACTCTTCCAATTTATTACTACAATTATGAATTTTCCAGAGAATATTAGCATCCCTTTCTTCATTCCAACTACTTTCAATAATTTCTTTACAGTCCTTCTCCCGGAGCCACAAGTTTTCAAACTTTGTTAGGTCCAATATGTTTGTAGAAGGGGGGGTTGTATACAAACAGTACTGTTTAATCGAAAATTGTCCGGATAAATTTAATTTATATTTTCACAAATTTGAGCGGAATTAAATGAAACAAAATTCAAGTTGAATATAAAATTATATTAACTTGAGGGGTTTGTTACAAATACAGTACAGAAATTATATCTAGTTAATAAAAAAAATTAGAAAATTCGACATGAATTTTTCTAGATTTGTTAATAAAAATCAAGATATAGATTAGGCGTAAAAACTCGTTAATAGTACAAGAGTATCAAGTAAACAAGTTCTATTGGATCAGATATTAAAAATAAGATGAACTTGAATTTATACAAATTTATTTCTCTTGCTGTGTTGTTCTTCAATGAGAAGAATGGAGAAAATTGCCTTTGTTGAATGTAATATTCTTGTCTGTGTTGATAAGTGTCGTCTGTGTCTTCATATATATTGTCTACTGCCTTTTTATCTTCAATTATAACTGTCAAGACAATAGGCAATACAATCTGTTCTTCCAAGGCAATCAATTTTGTACTGCCAAGACAATAGGCAATACAATCGGCAAGACAGTCAGGTTCTTCCAAGACAATTGGTAAGACAATCAAATTCTGAGATCTTTGTCTTGCTTTATCAACAATTATCATTCTGTCTTAAGCTTTTTCTTTTTGATCATTATCAAGACAATCTGATTTGAACTGTCAAGACAATAGTCAAGACAATCAAATCAGATTTTTATTCTTCTTTTTTAAAGCTATTCAGAATTAATCATTACCAAGACAATCGGCAAGACAATCTGAGATTGTCTTGCTTTACTGATTTCCTTCTTCAAGACAATCAGTGATTGTCTTGTTTTTCTGAAATCCTTCTTCAAGACAATCGGCAAGACAATCTCAGATTGTCTTGCTAGTTCATTTTTTCAGTTTTAAATTAAACTGATTAATAAATAATCATTTTAATTTAAACTTATTTAAATAATAATTATTCAGATTTAATTAATTTAATAATTAATTTAATTAATGAATTAATTCTTGATGAATTAATTTATTAATTAAATTGATTACTTGATTTAAATTAATTAAAGAAGAATAATTATATATCCTTGGATTGTCTTAATTCTTTTCTGAATCACTGAAAGTAATAAAGAAATACCACTGAATATTTTGTTGACGTTCCATGCACGGTCTGGTTCATGAACTACTAACTTCAATGACTGTCCTTTAATTTTCACATTAAAAATGTGATTCATTTTTCTTCTCATCTCTTTCTCCTTCTTGTACTCCACTGTATTCTGTCTGAACCTGTCACTCTAGAAATCTCTGTCTTAGAAATAAATCCACTTCTTTTATGCTATACTGAGGCTTGATCAACAATCTGAGCTTCTTCCAGTGTAAAACATCAAAACTATAGATTGACTTTAGGGTTTTTCTTCTGACAGATAGTATCTTCTGAGATTCCTGTAACAGTTATAGTTATTTACTTATTACAATATAAGCTTAAGTTGAGTTGAGTCCTCGAACTACAAATAGGCTGTGTCATATGCCTTTTAATCTCCCCCTATTTGTTTGTTAGAAAATAACAAGCAAATACCTAGAGGATTACTCAACTAACTCAACTTAACTTAGTAAAAGATAAAACTTTAAATACAAAGTAAATAAAAGAAAGGTTCTGGTTTATATTTAACATTGTCCAGATTCAAACATAAAAGATAAATACAAGATAGATGATCCTCTAGACTGATCATATAATACAATTTTCTATCTTGTCCTATCTAAGCCCTAAAGATATCACATGTAGAGCTGGTCCTCACTTAGAAGTATCTTCCTCCCTTATCTCTCCAGATTCAACTTCATCTTCTTGTTCTAGAAATCTTCTGATATTCTCTGTGTCAAATCGTTCTTGATCATCCAAGGTTTTGATCAAATCTTTGTCAAGTACACGTTCATAATCTGACACAAGGCCTTTAGGTTTCTTAGGCAAAAGTTCAAGGTTGCCCCATAGCCGATTCTGAAGCATGTAATATTTCTTTTCAAAGCCAGTTAAAGCATATGATCGAATAATGTCAGCAACAAAGATACTTTCTTTATCTTCGAATCCTGTAGTCCTCAGCATATGTTCTAACCAGACCAGATGAGATGCAGTATATAATTTCATCGACTTAGAATCAAGGAAGCAAGAATGTAGTGTATTACCCTTGAGAAACTTAACATGATGTGGAGTTTGAATAACTTGTGGACTATTCTTTTGAGAAAACTCCAAAAGTCTTTCATGAAGTAAAATATTCAGTTCAGAAAACCTTTTTACCTTTAGAGACATAATCCACAGTTCAATCAAGCTTCTCTGCTGAAAGATTTGAAGTGACACATAGAGAGAACCCATTGAACGAGAGTCAATCTGAATTATCAGCTTATCTGCACATCTGTCAAACCCACCTACTATCCTCGAGATTTCCAGCATCAATGCATCCATATATTGCAAGTAATTTGGATTGGTCTCTTGAAACTGTTGAAGTAGTTGGAGAAAATGTTCATCATCATTAGCAGTATTTTGAATAGAATCAAAAATTTCTCTTGCTTTCTCCCACTTTGGACCAATCTTTAACTGAATATCTCTTTTCCTTTCTTGTACACTGATTGCATGTAGCTTTTGTTTCTCTGCATCTTCAGCTTGCTTCAGCTTCAATCTTTTATCCACTACTTGTCTGGTCTTCTCAAGCTTAGCTTGTCTCATCTGACGATCAGCTTTCTCCTCTTGAAGTTCCTTCTCAAATTCAGGATCATCTTGCCAGTTTGAAAGATCTTCTTCAATGTCATTTAATTGCTGTACCTCAAAATTACTATTCTTGAGATCAAAATCAAAATCTGATACATCCTGATCATGAGCTTTTTCTTTTCCCTTTGTAGACTTCTCCTTATGCCTCCCTTGAGTTGACTGATGTAAGAACCCTAATTTTTGGTAATATTTTCTTTTATTTATTATCTTGTGACATTGTCAATTTGGAACCTTTCTAGTCATCCCTATTGTTTAATGGAATTGATTGTCTGAGAAACTATGTTGTTCCATTCACTATGTAAGATAAAGAGAAGATTGTTGAGGGCAAGAGTCTTATTGTTAGCAGGATTTATAAAACTTGGGATTTGAGAATGATTAGAGTATTAAAAGATTTATTAAGGATTATGACGAGGAATTATGGACATTCGAGGAATTTACACAATTAAGTACTTAAGGAATTATAGGGGAAATCTCTACGCGACAAAATATTATTACGAGAGATTAATTAAGATACGATACGAATTAAAGTTTAAGTGACAAGCATTGGTGGAAGGATAATGATACAAGGAGTAGTATTGCATGCAAGTCCCATGCAACCAAGTAGTTAGGAGAAAGCAAACTAGTTTACCAAATGGAAGAGGAATAGTAACTAGTTGCATTGCTTTTTCAAAAGAGGAGACAAGAAGTACATGAGGCCATACCCTAGGTTTGTACCATGCATATACTTACACCATTATGTATCACCCAACCCCTTTTAACACAATTATTCCAACCAAACCCAAAAATCAAAATAACAAAAGTTCTACCCCCCCTCCAAGAGAGCTCTCGGCCAAGCTTCATAAAGGAGAAGAAAAATTCTTCTTCCTCCATTTCTCATCACTCATAAATCAAGGCATAAATACTAGGCCCTCTCCATCATCTAAGCAAGGTATACTAAGAGTTTCAAACCCTTTCATCCATTCAATTTCAAGTTATAAATTGTTAAAGATATTGTGAATAGTAACCATGTTTAGTTTTTCTTTTAGATCTTGGATTGTAAGGGTTGTAGGAGATCATTCAAGGTGTTCTTGGGTTTTGTAAGGCTTACCCAAGGCTTCTAGGTGCTCAAGAAGGTATAAAAATCATAAACCCTTTTGGCCATGTAGTGTTTATGGTGTTTGGTGATAGATCCATGTGTTATGGTGTTAATCTTGGTTGTAAAAGTAATGGATGACATGGATCTTGAGTTTTTATGTTGTGATTGTGATTTTTTTGATTGTGGATAGTATGTGTATCTCCATGAATGTTTTAAAGCATGAACTAAGTGAATTAGGTGTTGGTTGTACTGTGGAATTAAGAATATTGGTTGATCTAAGTGATACATGCTTGCTGAGTTTTTCCAGAAACATTGCCCTGTCTTGTAACATGGTTTTGAACCCCCAAATCTTGTCCCCTGAGGTCCTACCAAATATTGTTGGAAAGATATTTGAATTTAGTTTCTGGAAATGTAAGGTTCATGGCTAGGTGATGTATAGATTTTAAGTTATGGCCGGAGAAGTAAATTGTGTTTCTGGATTCCGGACTGCACTAAGTGACCCCCTTGTGAACCTTGTTTAAACCCCTAAAAATTTATGTGGGATCATGGAAAAATTTGAGAAGCTAGGAAATGCAGTGGTAAAGGCTACCCAAAAAGAATTAGATTAAAATATGAATTTTTCAATTTTATAAAAATGCTAGAATAAAATTCGCGCAAGGGAAAAAGTCGTTAAGTGGAGTATAATTCTAGGGGTAATGGTCATGACTCGGATAGGGTAACTAAATTAAGTCGAATAAGTGACGAGCGTAATCGAGTGATGACATGAACCTATAGTGGGGCTAGAGTGTCATTAAGTTAATTTTGTACCCCCTAAAACCCCGCAATTAAAGAGATATTGATTAAGGTACTAACGAACGGTTATTGCTTATGTATAGATCATTCCACTCCGCACGCTCGACCACCCCAACCTCACCAAGGCAAGTTTACTTTTCAAAACTTACATATACAAGGACTTTCACTGTTGTGTTTGTAGTTTTCAATCATATCAAATGTTATGTTTATCGAAGTATCGTTGAAATTGAGATGTATAAGTACATATATGTTTGCACCCCTTGAACTTAGATTGAAATGTTTTCTTCGGACAACGACTCTAGAAATAGAGGTCGTAGCGGTCCGTATATACTATTGACCGGGGAGCGGCATATTATTATATCGTAACTAGATTGCGAAAATCCCGAAGGGTCATTCGGGGAGTATCGTATGCTCAAGTATTATTTTCGTATCTTCGTAAATACTCGAAACCTTATCTTGGATTAAAAGTTTATTTTATCGAATAATTATTTTATTAATTATTAATATTAAATCTTAAAATATCATTTATTAATTATTGTTCATTATTTTAAAGACAAAGTCAATCCAAGATACATTTAATACTTTCAAACTCGAACTCTTTCGAACTCAAAACATTTTCGAAAACCCCCGATCAGGTTCCGCTTCTTGTATGATTTCAAGAATCATCGGTCGACTGATGTCGGACCTCAATTACTCTGTTTTCAATCAAAAATCAAGTTTTCAAAAGAAAAAGAAAAAGGGACTCTGGCAGGTGTGGGAACCGTTGACGAACGATTCCCGGGATGTGTAAGCGGCCGTGAGCCAGGCGGTCCATCAATTATTATTCCGGCCCAGGTGTTGCCGAAGGATGATTATGGATGTAGTTTTCATCGAGGGTGATTACGGATGTAGTTTTCACCCGGGGATAGTTACGGATGTAGTTTCTATCCTTCTACCGGTAGAGAAGACCCGCGGATTATTGGACTTGGATGTGGCGACTGATCATCGTCAATCCTTGTCAAGTTTTTATGTTTTCTTCCAGTCCCATCCTCCACTTTGGAAAAATACTCAAACACTGCTTCTTGGGCCTAAGTGCCAAGTTGCCGATAGTGTGGTTTTTGATAAGAAAAATATTGACATCGTGCAGTATCTAGAACTGCAAGATTTTCTATAAAGATTGGCACGTGTTAGTGCATTCTTGCAATTGTTTCAAAGAATGAAATGTTTTTGTATGAGAAACCTTCTAAGCTAATGGAAGGAAAGAGGTTTGCAATGATGTATTCCCTGTACAGTATGTTAATCGTAGAGTGTTTTGCCGAAAATGATATACTCATATGTATATATTTTTAAACTTGAGATATATTGAAATGGGAACTTTATAAAGGGTTCATATGTTATTTTTAAAGCTCCTTAGTGAGTACAGATGTTTTATTCAAACTCGGACATATATACTGTCCAATTATGTTTTGAAATATGAGATATATACCCATATAGTTGGGAATGTTTTCGAAATAAACCCCATTATTATTTTACAAAATGGTGAACTTGCTAAGCATTATGTAGCTCATTCTTGCTTTATAAAAACTTTTCAGAAAGAGAAGAATTTGGTCGGTTAACTCCGCAACAGCTGAAGAGGAGTAGAAGATTTACCCCGGAGATGATTTAGTTTCTGATAAATACTACAGAGTAAGTCTGATAGGTTTTCAACTGTAATAGTAAGACTTGTCTTCAAGTATAGTTGTATAAGTGGAATTGCGTAAGACTCTAATTTGTACAAATGAATTGTAATATTTAGTGGCACTTTTGATTATCGTTTCTGAGGCTCTAACTTGTTTGTGTGTAAGATTGAGGTTTGGATTGATGTATTGTTGAGTTGTAAAGTTAATACAGGCATGATATGGTTGGATGATGATGCGACGACCTGAATCTTTGACCTCAGATTTGGGGGCGTCACAACTGACCTCCAGACTTACTTCCTCCTGCTCCTCCAGACTTCTCTCCTCCAGACTTCTCCCCCTTAGTTGAGGAATCCTCTACAGACTTTCTTTGACTGTCAAGCTCTCTATTTTTTCATCATTATCCCCTTCATTATCACCATCATAGTCTTCAAAATATGCTCTTTGTTCTGGTGTGATATGATGAGTAGGTTTAACAATGTTGTATAGATGATCAAGTCCTTCAAACATATAATCATATTTTTCTTCAAGCTTCACAAAGGTTGTTGAATATGATTGAGCAGTTACATGCATTTCCACTTGAAGTTCATCCACCCTATTAGAGAGTTTGTCAATAGTATTTAGAATATCTGACCTTTCTGTAGATGCCTGAGAGTTGGATTGCATCAATGTATTGATTGCTAGAATGAGTGTGGTCTTTATGTTCTGAACATCGTCACGAATAATCATGAGCTGATTGTTGACAGAGGTGGAAGAAGAAGACCGTTCATCCACTTGTGCTTTGAAAAATTGTTTTTCAGCCTCAGTTTCCATCAATTTCTTTTGCAGATCTTTTATTTGAGCCATAAGAGACAAAGTGTTTATGTCAGTGTGTGCGCTCACCTGATGTTCACTCAAGGATATGTCACTCTCCTTTCGTGCATGTCTTTCACTCAAATTTAAGGTGGTCCTCACATCACTCA
The DNA here is from genome assembly GCA_036435485.1 of Saposhnikovia divaricata. Taxonomy (NCBI): domain Eukaryota; kingdom Viridiplantae; phylum Streptophyta; class Magnoliopsida; order Apiales; family Apiaceae; genus Saposhnikovia; species Saposhnikovia divaricata. Next base: position 77,963,260 of record CM071600.1, on the reverse strand, counting down.
ACACTAGCTCCTTTCCTTGAGCTGTACCTGCAATAGAATTCACCCTAGCCTCTTATGGAGAGGTCAGAGGTGGTGCAATGGGAGTTTGCAATTCCCAATCCTCAGTCATCTCTATTAATTCATTTGGATTTGATAACTGAATTTCTTCAGTAATAGGATGACCAAGTTGCCCTTCACTTTCTCCAGATAAATCTGCGAGTGAAGAATCCCTTGAGGGAGCCAGGAATGTTCCTCCTGGGAGGGGAGATGATGACTCTATTATAAATGGCAAAGAGTTAAGATTTCCCTCTGAAGCCTGTGAAGGCTCTTCTACCGTAACAATGGTAGGCACTGTCTCTGTAACAATCCTATCGTGCACTCCTTGCTCAGTGTCCTTAACAACATCGGATTCTAAGGTAATGTTTTCCCCCATTGTGAGTAATAGAGGTGTGCTTGACTCTGTACAAGGTGCCACGGCCCTTTGGCGAATTTCAATAATTTCATCCTGTTGAGAGGATGAAATTAGTAACAGTTCATCGGCCATTTCAATGTCCAAGTCCTTTTGGGAGGAAATGGATGGGCTAACAGATGCCTCAAGTAGTAGATTTCTTCTCTTCTTTGGTGGAGGCAGAGCTGTGGGATCACTCAAACTATCACTTCTTCTAACAGTCTTTTTAGCTAACTGTTTGGTTCTGGATTTAGGTTTAGAGATTTGAGTAGACACAGTGTTTGGCTCTAAGACCTGGGATAGAGGCTGTGGTTCTACAACCTCTTGGTCTGACCTATCAGCCACTTGGGCTCCAGAAACAGTTTGAGAGATAAAAGGCAATACCTGCTCCATTGATGCAGTAGCTGTACCTGAAGAAATGGATTGTTTCATTTGAGGTTGAAGTTCCGGGACAGGTGCATCTTCAGGTTCAGGTTCAGGTGCATTTACAAGTCGAGGAATGACAGGTAAATCTATGAAGGTAGACAAGTATGGTGTAACATACACTGGCACATTTGGTAATTTTCTATGTGTATCCAGGCTAGTGAATATTTTCTTGGTTTGCCTGCCTGATACCATAGGGTTGTCATTCCTAAAGATTGCTTGTTGACCAACAGGAACAAGATGATTAAATATCAAAGTTAAGAATCTAGGATAATAATATAAAGCTTTATTACCCGCATCAAAATTCCTTCAGGCCTTAACAATTCTACCAACAATAGTATTCCAAAGTAGATTACCAATATTGATTCTACGGTTGTTAGTAACAGCATAACCAATAGTTTGTAACATAGAGGTAAGTAAATGAAAATTACCTCTGGCTGTATTAGCAAATACCTTGGAGATCGTGTCGAAAAATGCATCCTATTGTTGAACCAGGTTCTTCTTGCTCGAGTTGTTCATATCAATTACTCCACGATAATTAATATCACTGAAAAATTGATAGAGTTGTTCACTGGTTGGAAAAGGATCAAAATTATCCACCGGAAGGCCCAATACAGTAGTAAGGGTTGATTCAGTCACGATGTGGTGTGTTCCATCAAAGTCAAAAGAAAATGAGGTCAAATCTTCAGACACCACAGCTTCTGTACAAATCAATCTCAGTGGTCCTCTTTTAATTGGGGCTTCCATCGAAATAGCAGTTCGGATAATTGAATCATCATTTAGGAAACGTATCCAAGGCTTAAATCGATTATAGGGACAATCGTTCGGATTAAAATACCCAACCAAATTATGCTTCATTATCTCAAAATTATCAGCCATTTTTTTAACACAAAAACACACTTCAATTTTGGGAAGGTTAAAACAATTCGAAAATTTTCAGAATTATTAATTAATTAAAATTAATTAAAAATTTGAATTAATTCAAAGTTGTCAGAAAAATCCCAAAAATTAGTATGATGATCTTCTAAACACTGGGAGTCTCAATCTATTTTTAGATTTCAAAGAAAAAATCTAAAACAATCAAAACAGTGAAAACCCGATTGAAATTTTTGAAAAATTGAGTTTTCAAAAACTGAATGAAATTCGATGATATTTGGTTCAATAGAAAGGAAATCGAACGATCTACTTGAATCCGTCCTTAGTTTTCAGTTTCGTTGAATAAAATCGAGCAGAGATTCATTTCATAGTTGTGTGTATCGTGTATATATATGTAACTAGGCTCTGTGTCAATACACGAGAGAGAGAGAGAGAGAGAGAGAGAGAGAGAGAGAGAGAGAGAGAGAGAGAGAGAGAGAGAGAGAGAGAGAGATTACTGATTGTCTTGATGCTGTTTTTCTTTTTTTTTTTGTTTAAGTATAAATTTAACACTACAAGACAATCGGTTGATTGTCTTGCCGATTGTCTTGGTAGTTCAAAAACTATCAAGACAATCGTTTATTATACTGATAAATAAAAAAAATGTAAATATATTTTTTTTAAATACTGAAATGATACTCCAAGACAATCAAGTGATTGTCCTGCCAATTGTCTTGGTAGTTTAAAAACTATCAAGACAATCATCTCTTGAGCAAAACAAAACAAAACAAAACAAATAAAATGAAAAACATTTTACTCTTTACTAAATAACCTGCCAAAACAATCTGTGGATTGTCTTGGCGATTGTCTTGATACTAAAATGACGCTGACAAGACAATCTATTGGTCTCTACACTAGCAAATATATTTAAAAAAAAATTGGTAAAATTGAAAAACAAAAATTAATTAAAAATAAACATAATCTGCTAATTTTGAAAAACAAAAAATACAACTACCAAGACAATCAAAGGATTGTCTTGACATAATACATACACTAATAACATACAAATTTATGTACAGAATTAATCCAATTAACATACACTCTCATTTATTACTAAAATTACTATAAATAAATATTTAGCAAATACATGGATTAATCTTTTTACGACAACAAATATAAATAACAAAAGGACAAACACTACAAAACATTTAATAAAATATTAAATATATTTACAAGAACATTTATAACAAATTAATGAATCTAAATATTTTCTAATAAATAACTTTCTAATAGAAAATTATTTAAAGAGAGAATATGATTCATTAAAATATCACAAATATTTCAAAACACGAGAAGTAATAAAGAAGTTATTATAAACATGTTGACAAAGATTTTTAGCAATAACAAGCAATAAAAAGTTGATAAAATAATTATGCAAGTGATTAAAATTTAAAAATAATAACAAAATCACTTGCAAATTATTAAAGAATAAACCTCTAATATTAACAAGCTTAATTACTAGGACTGTTCAACATACCCAATTCACCAACAATTTTGGTGAATGTGGATTCGTCAAGAGATTTAGTAAAAATATCTGCTGTTTGTTCTTCTGTGGGTACAAATAAAAATTCCACAGTACCATTCATGACATGCTCTCTTATAAAATGATACCTGATGTCTATGTGCTTGGTCCTCGAATGCTGCACAGGATTGTTGGAGATTGCTATGGCGCTTGTATTATCACACAAAATTGGAATTTTTGTTAATACAAGACCATAGTCTTTCAGCTGATTCCTAATCCACAAGATTTGAGCACAACAGCTTCCAGCAGCTATGTATTCAACTTCAGCTGTTGAGTTGGAAACTATTTGTTGTTTCTTGCTGTACCAGGAAACTAGCCTGCCACCTAGGAATTGACAACTCCCAGAGGTGCTTTTTCTATCTACAACACTTCATGTATAATCTGAATCTGTGTATCCAACAAGATTAAACCTGATTCTTTAGGGTACCAGATACATAAATTTGGCACACCTTTAAGATATCTTAAGATTCGTTTTACAACAATGAGATGAACATCTCTAGGATCCGCTTGGAACCTTGCACATAAGCATGTAGCATACATAATATCTAGTCTACTTGCAGTAAGGTAAAGTAATGAGCCTATCATACCTCTGTAACTTGTGACATCTACCTTGGCAGAATTTTCACAAGCTCTAAACTTGACAGCTGTAGATGATGGTGTCTTAGCTGAAGATGAGTCCTCCATTTGATATTTCTTGAGGAGCTCTTTGATATACTTGGATTGACAGATAAATATTCCATCTGTCCTTTGACTTATTTGCAATCCAAGAAAGAATTTCAGTTCTCCCATCATGCTCATTTCAAATTTACCCTGCATTAACTTAGCAAATTTCTTGCACAAAAGATCATTAGTAGACCAAAATATTATATCGTCCACATAGACTTGGACTAGTATTGTATCATTTTTATGTATCTTAGTGAAGAGAGTTTTGTCTATGACACCTCTAACAAAGTCATTTTCAAGTAAAAATTCAGAAAGGGTGTCATACCATTTTCTTGGTGCTTGCTTGAGGCCATAGATAGCCTTGAAAAGGAAGTAGACATAGTCCAAAAGATCTGGATCTTCAAAGCCAGGGGGTTGTTCTACATAGACCTCTTCATCCAGCTTACCATTTAGAAAAGCACTCTTTACATCCATTTGATAAACATTAAAGTTTGAGAATGCTGCGAATGCCAAGAATATTCTAATGGCCTCGAGTCTTGCCACTGGAGCATAGGTTTCATCATAGTCAATGCCTTCAGCTTGTGAATAACCCTTTGCTACCAGTCTTACTTTATTTCTTGTGACTGTGCCATCTTCATCAAGTTTGTTTCTGAATACCCATCTAGTGCCAACCACTGTTCTATTTGAAGGTCTGGGTACCAGCTTCCATACTTCTTGTTGTTTAAACTGATTGAGTTCATCTTGCATAGAAATGACCCAATCAGGATCTGAAAGAGCTTCTTCAGTTTTGTTAGGTTCCATTTCAGATAGAAACCCTGAATAATTACATTAATTTTGCAAAGCTCTTCTAGTCTTTACACCAACATCTGGATCACCAACAATTAGCTCAAAAGGATGAGCTCTATTCCAAACAGTCTGTCTGGGAAGATTTAGTCTTGATGATTCGCCTTGATTTGAATTGTGTTGTTGAGTATGACTTGTTGATCCTTCACTAACTCCCCTTGAGTTGTTGCCAGGATGATTAGATGAGTGTTCAGAAGTATGAGTGGTGTTTTCAATATTATCATTATTTTCACCACCATTATTCTGATTGAACACATCATTGACATTGTTGTCATTAGAATCAGCATAAACATCAGGTGGACTATCATCATCTGAATCTAGATCTGTCATATCTTCAAAAGATAGCTTTTCAGATGAATCTTCAGTTTGGATACTAGGGAGTTTAGTGTCATCAAATGTTACATTGACACTTTCCATCATCTTCTGATGTTCAATCAAATACACCTTATAAGCTCTTCTTTCATAACCAACAAAAATTGCTTCATGTGCTTTGGCTTCAAATTTTCCACCTTGATCGTCTCCTTCTTTAAGTACAAAGCATTTTGCTCCAAATACATGAAAGTATTTGAGTGTTGGTTTCTTTTCATTCATGGCTTCATAGGGTTTTTTCATCAAGTCTTTGTTGATAAGAGTTCGATTCTGAGTATAGCAAGCAGTGTTGACAGCTTCAGCCCAAAAATACAATGGAAGCCTTGATTCACTTAACATAGAACGTGCAGCTTCAATCAAGGTTCTATTCTTTCTTTCAACTACTCCATTTTGCTGAGGAGTTATTGGAGCTGAGTATTGTCTGGTTATACCTTTTTCAGTACAAAAGTCATTCAGAACTGCATTCTTGAATTCAGTTCCATTGTCTGACCTTATAGCCCTCACTGGATACTTGGAATCCAACTCAATTAACTTGATGTGATCAATCACCAGTTGTGGAGTCATATCTTTAGAATTCAGGAACAAAACCCATGTGTACTTTAAAAAATCATCAACAATCACAAGAGCATATCTTTTCTTTGACATAGACATCACATTCATTGGACCAAATAGATCCATGTGAAGTAACTGTAAAGGATCAGTTATTGAAGATATATCAGTGCTCCTGTGAGTTGCCCTTTTTAGTTTGCCTTTTTGACAGGCATCATATAGTCCTTCCTGTGTGAATTCCATAGGGGGTAAACCTCTCACCATTTCCCTCTTAACCAAATAATTCATTGTTTTGAAATTCAGGTGAGAAAGTTTCTTGTGCCATAGCCAGCTTTCATCTGTGGATGCTTTAGAATAGAAGCAATTGATTTCTTCAGTGCTTCTAGTGTTCATGTTGGCTACATACAAGTTTCCTTTTCTGACTCCCGTCAGAGATGGTTGTTCACTTCTTTTGTGTGAAATCAGACAATTCTTTTTGCTAAAGTAGACTTCAAATCCCTTGTCACAGAATTGACTGATGCTGAGCAAATTATGCTCAAGTCCTTTTACAAAGGACACTTCTTCAATGATAACATTTCCAGTTTCAAGTTTGCCATATCCATCAATTCTACCTTTGTTGTTATCTCCAAAGGTAACTACTGGGTCGGCCTTCTCCACCACATTTGTCAGCAGGGTTCTGTCTCCAGACATATGCCTTGAACATCCACTGCCCAAGATCCAGGTTACTCGTTCAACCTGTTCAATACCATGCAATGACAAATGGATTAAACCTTCTTCGGGACCCAAATTTGATTGGGTCCTGCGGATTTAAAGTATTGACCTTTATCAGGCAAAACAAAATTTTTAATTTTAACATCTTTAGTCAATAAACATTTAACCTTATAAACAGATTTGAAAATCTTTTGTTTTATCTTGGGTATCCATGTTTCTTTAGCAGCAATAACACTTGTGTCATTGACTAGACATTTGTCCTGGTAAACATTCTTGGTAACCCTTTGTTTAGTCTTAGGTACAAATGTCTCTCTCCTAACTTGAGGAGGAAAAGCAGTCTTTGATCGAACATTATTGTTCCTGTTCATATGCTGTCGAGGTGCAGTCTGTTTATCACATGCATAACTACCATTAAAATAAGCACGCATACTGTTAAAAGCACAAGACATACAATTGATAACACCACATGCTTTATGATTAGAATCAATGATAGGCATGGTATTCATGTTAGACATGTTATCGTTCTGCTTCAACTTATTACCACTTAATCCATTCTTAGAAGAACTAGTTGTTTCAACAACCTTGACTGGCATTTTAGGTACATCTTTCTTGGATGAAACATTCTTTGGATTAGTGTCCTCAACAGATTTAGCCTTAACAAAGACTGTGACATCTTTCTTGGATGAAACATTATTTGGATTAGCGTTCTTAACAGATTTATCCTTAACAAAGACTGTGCCATTTGCACTATCCTCATTTCTCATTTCTTCCTGGATAACCATAGAAAGAATATCTGGTGGTCCAGCATCAGATTGTTTAAATAGAGGTTCTTTAACATTTTTGAGCACATGTGGTATTCCCCTTTCTTTAGCACTAACAGGGTTAGGGGAATTTATGCCCAATGATCCAACAACTTCATTGTAACCATACCCTACACCTGTTGTTCGTTCTACAACTTGATTGTTAAAAAACTCTTTGGAAACTTTAATAGAATTATAACAAGCCCTGACCTGTGTTTCAAGTTCAGTAATTCTAGCCATTTGTTTGCCTACAACTTCTAGAATAGCTTTCTCCTTTTTATAAAGCATTGTTATTTCATCTCTTTGTTGATCTTGATTAATATGCACCTTTTTCAATTCTGACACTTCATTTCCAAGTTTAGTGCTTAGCAGGTCTAGTCTATTATATCCAGTTTGTGGATTATCTAAGGAATTATATAGACTACGAATTAATTCAGTGTCAGTAACAATTACCGGTTTGTTATGATGATCAGATGCTTCATCATTTGCCACCAACGCAAGATTTCCATATTCTTCGTTGTCCGTGTCATCCCAACTCTTACCAGCCGCAACATAGGCTTTTCCAGGTTTCTTCTACTCAGCAGCAAAATCTCTTCTTTGAGTTTGCTTGGGTTTCTGACATTCAGTAGCAAAGTGCCCCAATTCATTATAGTTGAAGCAACTAATCTTGCTTCTGTCAACAGATCCAGTTTTGTATCCTCCCCTGTTACTAGAGAAAGAAGAGCCTCCTCTTTGGAATCTGTTATTTGACTTAAACCTGTACTTTGGATTTCTTCTGAATCTAAAGTTGCCAAATTGCCTTACCATCAATTCCAGTGATTCATCTTCCAGTTGATCTAGCTCTTCCAATGAGTAAAAGTCTCCACCATCCTGAGTAGGTGGTGTCTGACCAAGTTCTACTTCAGTCTTTTCTTTGTCTGAGCTGTAAGGTAGAACAACCTTAGCTTCCACTTCCTTAGGTGCCTCAACTACAAGAGCTGTAGATGAACTTGGCACTCTTCCTTTACCAGAGACTTCCCTCTGCTGTACTTGTTCCAGTTCATAGGTTTTCAGAACACCAAACAACCTTTCAAGAGCAATCTTGTTCAAATCTCTTGATTCTCTTATGGCCGTTATCCTATGTTCAAGATGAGTGGGCATCGTCAACAAAAACTTCATATTAATTTCCTTCTGTGTATATTGTTTGCCATGAACTTGCAAGTTGTTGATAATTTTGTTATACCTTTCAAACACTTCCTCAATGCCTTCATTAGGGCCAGCTCTAAAATGTTCATACTCAGAGGTTAAAATCTGAAGTCTGTTTTCCCTGACTTCATCAGTTCCTTCATTGATAGTCTCAATAGTTTCCCACATGTGTTTTTCAGTTTTACAATTCATCACATGACTGTACATCACAGCATCCAGGGAATCTATTAGAATAAATCTCAAATTCTTATCTAGTCCTGCGTCCTCTTTTTCATTAGGAGTAAAAGAAGCAGCAGGCTTTGGAAAAGATGATGCATGTGTTACAACAATTCCTCCAACAATAGACTCAGATACATATTCTTTTGGAATTATAGGTCCGTTCTGTAGAACACCCAAATATTTAGAATTTGCGACATCAAGAAACAACTCCATTTTATTTTTCCACATTGCATAATTGTCCTTGTTAAACATGGGAATCTTAACAATGCTTTTTGACGACATGATGAATTTTTAAGTGAGTTAAAAATTCGAGATAGATTTTTGACGGAATAAAATTAGGATCTTGATTTGTGTATCAATCAATAGGCTCTGATACCAATTGTTAGGTCCAATATGTTTGTAGAAGGGGGGGTTGAATACAAACAGTACTGTTTAATCGAAATTTGTCCGGATAAATTTAATTTATATTTTGACAAATTTGAGCGGAATTAAATGAAACAAAATTCAAATTGAATATAAAATTATATTAACTTGAGGGGTTTGTTACAAATACAGTACAGAAATTATATCTAGTTAATAAAAACAAATTAGAAAATTCGACATGAATTTTTCTAGATTTGTTAATAAAAATCAAGATATAGATTAGGAGTAAAAACTCGTTATAAGTACAAGAGTATCAAGTAAACAAGTTCTATCGGATCAGATATTAAAAATAAGATGAACTGGAATTTATACAAATTTATTTCTCTTGCTGTGTTGTTCTTCAATGAGAGAGAATGGAGAAAATTGCCTTTGTTGAATGTAATATTCTTGTCTGTGTTGATAAGTGTCGTCTGTGTCTTCATATATATTGTCTACTGCCTTTTTATCTTCAATTATAACTGTCAAGACAATAGGCAATACAATCTGTTCTTCCAAGACAATCAATTTTGTACTGCCAAGACAATAGGCAATACAATCGGCAAGACAGTCAGGTTCTTCCAAGAAAATCGGTAAGACAATCAAATTCTGAGATCTTTGTCTTGCTTTATCAATAATTATCATTCTGTCTGAAGCTTTTTCTTTTTGATCATTATCAAGACAATCTGATTTGAACTGTCAAGACAATCGTCAAGACAATCAAATCAGATTTTTATTCTTCTTTTTTAAAGCTGTCCAGAATTAATCATTACCGAGACAATCGACAAGACAATCTGAGATTGTCTAGCTTTACTGATTTCCTTCTTCAAGACAATCAGTGATTGTCTTGTTTTTCTGAAATCCTTCTTCAAGACAATCGACAAGACAATCTCAGATTGTCTTGCTAGTTCATTTTTTCAGTTTTAAATTAAACTGATTAATAAATAATCATTTTAATTTAAACTTACTTAAATAATAATTATTCAGATTTAATTAATTTAATAATTAATTTAATTAATGAATTAATTCTTGATGAATTAATTTATTAATTAAATTGACTACTTGATTTAAATTAATTAAAGAAGAATAATTATAAATCCTTGGATTGTCTTAATTCTTTTCTGAATCACTGAAAGTAATAAAGGAATACCACTGAATATTTTGTTGACGTTCCATGCACGGTCTGGTTCATGAACGACTAACTTCAATGACTGTCCTTTAATTTTCACATTAAAAATGTGTTTCATTTTTCTTCTCATCTCTTTCTCCTTCTTGTACTCCACTGTATTCTGTCTGAACCTGTCACTCTAGAAATCTCTGTCTTAGAAATAAATCCACTTCTTTGATGCTCTACTGAGGCTTGATCAGCAATCTGAGCTTCTTCCAGTGTAAAACATCGAAACTATAGATTGACTTTAGGGTTTTTCTTCTGACAGATAGTATCTTCTGAGATTCCTATGACAGTTATAGTTATTTACTTATTACAATCTAAGCTTAAGTTGAGTTGAGTCCTCGAACTACAAATAGGCTGTGTCATATGCCTTTCAAACTTGAACCTTCTACTCTTTGGAACATAAATCTTCTTATTCAACTGCAGAAATAATGGGCGATGATCAGATGTAGACACTTCAATTACCTTAACCTCTGCATCCGGAAATAAATTCCTCCACGTATTATTAGCCAATCCTCTATGAAGCCTTTCCTGAATCCAATGATCAGTACCCCTTCCTCTTTCCCAAGTAAAACAATGACCTGAAAAACCCAGATCATGTAAATCGCACTCCTCAATGACATTACAAAACCCATCTAACAGCCTTCGCGGATGATTTCGCCCTCCTTCTTTTTCTGTTGCATACATTAAATCATTGAAATTGCCCATCACACACCAAGGAGGTTAGACATCTAAGCTAAGTTCCTCAGCAAACACCATGAATCATTCCTCCTTTGTCTCTCCGGGAACTCGTAGAACCCTGTAAATCTCCATCGACCCACCTGTTCCACAACTATCTCAACATCTATAAAATTCTCACTAGCAGCCTTCACTACAATTGAAATTTCCCCTTTCCATAAAAGAGCAACACCACCTCCATGATGATTTGTATCCACAACCCAGCAATTTGTGAATCCCATCTGCTTGCACACAGTATCTACTTTATTCTTATCTACAAAAAATTTCTGAAAGAAAAACTATACCTGGCCTGAATTGTTTTACCAATTCTTTTAAGAACCGTACTGCTCGTGGGTTGGCCAGCCCACGACAGTTCCAAGCTAGGACACTCATTGGACTCGGCGGGCCTGATCCACAGAGCCCGCCCCAAGCAAGTTTTTTGAATTGGCTTCCAATTGTGTTGGGTCATAAGTTACCACACTATTATCAACCGGCCCATCCATTATCATATGACTAGGCCCATTACTACCATCCATATTTCCTTTCATACGTTTTCTTTTTAATTCCACCACAACATTATCCATTCCTGCCTCATTATCTGTATTTTGAATTTCCAAATTATCTTTGTCCCCCTGATTTCGCGATGTACCATTATCCCTGATTGCATTCCACTTTTCTCTCGAACAATTCCATCAACCTCCACAAAATCCGGCCCCAAATCATCCCGTCGATCGGTTGAACGAAAAGTTGGACTACCACCATGTCCCAATGAACTTGAACCATCCATTCCTGGATTCCTGAGCCATTTTGCCCCTGTATTCACCTGTGCATTTCGCGATGGAGCTCGCAGCCATGGATTTTGCGATGGAGCTCGCAGCCATGGACCATACGCTCTCTCCACTTCTTTCTCTGGATTCGCATATACCACAGCACAATCTTTATCAGAGTGACCCAAAATACCACACACAAAACAATAAGTACTCATACGTTCATACTTAAAGTTTATCCAACTCCAATTTCCCCCCTCCTTTTTGATTTTCATGCGTCGTTTCAGTGGTTTAGAGACATGTATTGTAACCCTAATACGGAGAAATGACTTCCAGCTACTCATGAAGTTGTTTGGATCTGATTTCATAAATTTACCAATGTAATTCCCCACACTTTTAAGCACATTTTTAGAAGCAAAACCTTTTGGTAAATCATATACTTGAATCCATATATCACTCTCCTCCAAAGTTACCGATAGTGGATCATCCCCTTCTGCATATTGTTGAAGTACCAGCAAGTTATGCTCAAACGACCAAGGTCCTCCCTCCAGTACCTTTCTTACATCCAAGATATGATAGAATATAAATGCATACCTTTGTTCTCCGATATCATGCACTTCTAACCCCTGTCTTGGTCGCCATAGGGATGCAAGTACATTCTGCATAGCATTAAAATTTATAATTTTCTCTGTCAAAAACCTTCCAACCAGTGAGAACTCATCCGTCGACTTTCGTACAATTTCTTCTTCTGCTCCCAGTACTATACCATCAGCATCCTCATCCTCAATCGAAAGCTTTGAGTATAGATCTTCTAGTTTTTGATTATGATTAGCCATTAGAAGGATATAAATGATGAAATAGCGAAAAGAATTATAAACTTGTCACAAAATAAACAAGACAAAAAACTTGCATATTAGCAAGACAGCTTATTTAGGAGCTACTACTTTATACACCATGTACACATAAAAAAAAGCATTAAAAAAAATTGTATATATTAAACTCACAATCATAGTAAAAAAGAATGTATATATTTTCTAAGTATTTATACTCATGAGAAATGTATATTTTTCTAAGTATTTATACACAAGAAAAATGTATATTTTCCAAAGTGTTTATACATTTTTTCTAAGTATAAGTACTTAGTAAAAATGTATATTTTTTCTAAGTATAAAAACTCAGTAAAAATGTATATTTTTCTAAGTATAAATAATCAGAAATAAATGTATTTAAACTATTTTTCTAAGTTTTCCTGTACACACAGTACTTGCTTTAGTTTCTTCCTCTGCACTTTTTTCAAAGTTTGGCTCGTGAACATTCTTGGTTGGTGGAGTTAGCGTCCCCGGCTTCTGACGGTCTCGCAATGCCAAATAAGAAGTTAGGAAACCACAGGCTTCAGCCTTGTTCGACTACTTTAAAAGTTTACTACATGTCAGTTGAAACAATTTAGCCAGAGATGAACTTGTCACTTCCTTATCAGCTTCCATGTCAGCAGTATCATTGGCTCGCAAATGAGTTTGTGGTCCACTTATCAACTTCCTTTTCTTGGCATTCTTGATTCTCTACAATTATCAAGAGTTCAGTAATAGGTTTACAATTTTTATGTGAGGCCAACAAATAAACATTTTCACCACATTAATACCTCAGATGTATCATCACTTTCAATTTCATCCTCTTTTTCTGGAATATAATCATCGTATTCCTCCTGATTCTTCTCTTTTCCTTTCCCTTTCTGGGCTGAAGTAGCTTTCAATTCACCAACTAACTTCTTAATCCCAAATTCTTCCAATTTCTTGTCGTTTTGTTATATTTGAGCACTTCTTCCTTCTTCATATTTTGTCAATCGTGGTGGTGGTGGTGGGGGCAAATGCAACAAATCAATTAAGACACACGTGAAACAGGTACAAGTAAAAAAAATGCAATAATTCATAAGTAAAAAATATATGCACAAGTAAAAATTTACCTCGGTACTGGAATCATTCTCTTTAGTGCATTCTTCTCCACTTGAATCGATATGCAAGTCGAGCTTCCTTCTAACAATCCCTTTCGCGTTTATAGCACTTGCATCTTGTTGACTGGTCAACAAATTTGGCGATGATCATAAATTCCTTCTCCTGCCTAAGTCAGGTGACTTTCTAGTGAACTTCATTTGCTTCTGCTTCAGCTGGAGCTCATGAGTGGTAACATATTTGCGCTTTTCAGGTTTCTTCGGTGGAACTGGTTTCTTTGCTGAAACTGGTTTCTTTACTGACCCTGTACCAACAATATAAAAACTCATTATTTGTATGCAAATGTGCAAAAGAAATCAACATTCAATAATTTATATATATGACCTTGAATCAGGTTTTTCCTTGGCCTTACGACCACGTGTGGCTTCATTTGAACCATCAGCTCAATTTCAGTATCAACAGTGTTGTCTATATAAAGTCTATCTCATCTCCATCCTTGCAGCCATTTACTAGTTCAATAACCTCCTTGTCACATGTCAGCAGCTTCCAACAATTATTCTCTTCTTGTTTGATATAGACACCTCCAATTTCAGAGAAATTAATGTTTGACATATATTCGAATAAACTCACGAGTTTAGCTAAATGATTCAAGTACAGTAGTCTTTGAAAATGAATTCAAATCTGAACAGCTAAAGTTCAACCAAATTACAACTCTAATATTTTAATTAAAAACATTCCAATAATTAAAATTAGAGCTAGTTGAACACTTACTTTTATGCTATTTAACCTATTCATATAAGTAATTTGCAAACCAGGTAGGCTTAACAGACCCAATCCTAGAATCACAAGTTCATTTCAGTCAATGAGAATACATTTAAACATGCATATAAGCAAAGGCAATAAACTTAAAATAATACACTATATTACATTAAAACAGGATAATAAATAACATTAAATAAAATACAAAATTATATGAAACCAAGAAAAAAACCGAGACAGGGTTACTAAAGATAATAAATTTAAATGTGCATACAAGTAGCCTAAATATGACAAAGATACCAAATTGTCCCGTCTAGTACACATATTAAACAAATAAAGAAGCAACTATTTTGACACATTTATCAGGAATGGGAACTCTTATTGTGGGGATATCATCTCTACACCAACTAGTTTCAGCAACTTGAATTTTTATTCCACGAGCAAAGTCGATATCGTGTAAATGATAATTGATGATATCTTCTTCCACTGTATTCAGGTTTCCAGCATCACACCACTCCCTCAGCATTTTCTTAATTACATAATGTACCACCTTTTCAATCGGATCTTGCTGCACTTGTGAAGCTAGGACATAAAGATCAGATTTGTGGCATAACTTATTAAAATTTACTCGAGTAAGACCATATGGATCTTTATCTTCTTGGTACCAACGACACTTAAATAGAACCACTGTAAGTTCTATCTTTAGAAGTAGTGTGGAATCGGTAACCATTCACTACATAACCAGTAAACCTCCTAGCTTTTCGATTAGGCCCACTTTTTGCAGGTGGGTCCCACATGTGGGGCCCACTTTTTCTATAGGGCCTACTTTTCCAGGTTGGGCCCACTTAATATTCTGAATAAAAAAATTGTCAAATGTAACACTACTGTAACTAACAAATGTAACACTATTGGCTGAAGCAAATGTAACACTTCTGTGGGCCCCAAATTTTCTTGTAGGGCCCACACGTGGGCCCCACACACGCGGGTCCCATATTTGGGGCCGACTTTTTTGGTGGGTCCCAATCAAATGTAACACTGCTTGTAGCAAATATAACACTGCTTGAAGCAAATGTAACAGTTTTGTGGGACCCACATGTTTATTCATTTTTACATTTATAAATGTTAAAAAAATAGCAAATGCAACGCTTACTCGCTATTGCAACACAATGATTCTATTGCAACAGTACATGTTCTACTACAACCGTACATTCACAAGTAATGTAACACAATCTCAGAAGTGTTGCAGTAGGTCAAAAATAGTACTTCTATTGTAACACAAAGTGGACGTTGCAATAGAAAAGCATTGCGGGCGCCTATCTATGTTTCAAATTTTAACAAACCGCGCTCTACGGTGCAAGTTACGGTTTTAGTTTTCTGAAATGCGGTCAAACCGCACTGCATCGTAATATTTAATATATTATATAATTATATTTATATAATAGTTATACATAATTATATATATGTGTGTGTGTGTATATATATGTATACATATATATATATATATATATATATATATATATATATATATATATATATATATATTATGTTAAGGATTTAAGGGTGCAAGGTATTTGCTTCGTTAGTGCCTACTGCCTAGTAGTAGTTTATTTTAGAGGCTTATGATGGGACTGTACTGATCAATTGTTTTGGGTTAGCCCATCTTTCTTTATTTTAGTATCACAATATTTCTATTATAGTGTTTGTATTTTATTAAGTCTGTAGAGATCACTGTCTACATGAGAATTAAGAAATATGGTTGAGAGTAAGAACTTTAAAAATTAATTCCACATACATGAAAATTAATATTTCATATTTATAATTATTTTTATCGAAGGTGTAAACCACAATGAACCGCACCACATCACATTTTTGCGGTGTGGTTGATGCGGTTTTAAAATTTTGCGGTGCGGTTGCGGTTTAGAAATTTGACAAAATTGCATGAGCGGGTTGGTCCGCGACTTTGGGGAAAAACTACACCGCCTGCACCGCGATCACCCCCAAACACAACATTACTCCCATTATCCTTCGCTCAACTTCCCACTCATCAAAAATATTCAGCATCCAATATAAAAAAGGTTCTTGGGGATTAGCACTAATAGTGATATCAAGTTTATCCCAGCATGATTTAGCACACGAACAATTGACCAGAACGTGCATTATGCTCTCAGTTTCAGCATTACACAGAGGACAATACTCATTCACATTTACTTTCTTTATGCATGACAGATCTTTTGTAGGAAGACAATCAGTAATAGCCTTCCAGATGAAGTTCATGACTTTGGGAGGTACTTTTAAGTTCCAAAGTCTTCTCCAAAACCTGGTGTTTCCATAAGAATTATAGGACGGCTTGTTCTCCTGGATGAGTGTGTATGGTGATTTTATTAAATAAATCCCAAGCTTTTCTTTTCTCCAAAACCACCTGTCAACTTCGTTAGTGTGCAGAGGAGCTACAACAATAAGATTGGCATCTCTTTCCTCAAATATATCTTATATAGTTCTGTATCTCATCTTTGTTCCTCTGTAGTCATTAGAGCTGAAACCATTTGTCCCTTTATTGCTTCATTCTCCGTAATAGTATATGGGTTCTCAGTATTAGGTAGCCAAGGATCAGTCAATATACTCACTGTAACTCCATTACCCACTCTACAACCTATTCCTTGTTTAATTAGATCTTGTGCTTCCAGCACACTTCTCCAAATAAAACTAGGACTTGTTCCTAGCTTGGCGCTAAAAAAGTTTCCATGAGAGAAATAACGCGCTTTATATATTCTAGCTACCAAGCTGTCTGGGTTGGTTATAAGTCACCACCCTTGCTTTCCTAATAAAGCTACGTTAAACTCTTACAACTATATAAAAACCAAGCCCACCATACAGTTTTGACTTGCTCATTCTCTCTCAACTCATCCAGTAAGTACGTTTTTCTTTCTTTGCGGATGATTTCCACCAGAACTTACACATCATCTTTTCCATATTTGTGCACATTTCAATCGGTGGAGAAAGACACTTATAGCATAATTCGGTATTGCTTGTGCCACAGTTTTCAGTAAAATTTCCTTGCCACTTTTATTCAACAGCTTCCCGTCCCAATTTTGAATTCTGGTTCGAACCCTCTCCTTTAAATAACCCAGAATCACTGATTTGTTCCTGCCTATACAATTTGGCAAACCCAGGTACCGTGTATTATCATCTGCTTCTTGAAACCTCATGATTTTCAGAACCTCTCTCTTTTTCTCTTCTTCCACATTGTGACTAAAGAACATGCTTGACTTCTCCCCATTTATTTTCTGGCCCGATGCATTTTCGAAAGTTGCCAGCAGATTCATGACATTAGCAGCAGCTTCTTTGTTGGCAGGACAATATATATAACTATCATCAGCAAAAAATAGATGAGACATTGTTGGGGCCCCTCGAGCCACTTTTATACCCTGAATTAGATCCATGCTCTCATAATTCTTCATAAGTGCTCACAAACCCTCGATGCAAATAAAAAATAATTATGAAGAAAGTGGGTCACCCTGGCGAAGACCTCTTTCTGGCATTATATTTCGAATTTCTTTTCCTGCATTAGAAATTTTATATCTAGTTGCCATCACACATTCCATAAAGAGACTCACAAGCACCTCGTCAAAACCCATTTTACTTAGAACAGCTCTTACATAATTCCATTCGACTCGATCATACGCCTTATTCATATCGAGTTTGAGAGGCATCCAACCCTTCTTGCCCTTCGTCTTTCTCTTCATATAATGCATAACCTCATAGGATATCATGATATTATCAGAAATCAATCGTCCTGGGATAAATCTACATTGAGTGTCTGTAATTATCTTATCAATCACTTCCTCCAGTCGATTTACCAACACCTTAGAAACTATTTTATTGGATATTGCATTACAATATTGGTCGACGATCTGTAATGTACTGTGCATTCTATTTCTTTGGCACTAACACAATGTTAGTATCAGAAATGTGAGCGTCGAATTTTCTTGTTGCAAAGAAACCTCTGACCAGATTAATAATATCTCCACTAACAATGTTCCAATGTTTTTGGTAAACCTGGGCTCATGTCGTCTGGACCCGGGGATTTATCCGAGTGCATGTGAGAAAGAGCTTGTTTTACCTCTTTATCTTCTACTAGAAGCTTTAGGCATGTGTTTTGTTCCGCTGAAATTTTACTAGTGATGCAGCTCACCACGTCTTCCCAGCTTGTATCCGATGCTTTGAACAAATTGTTAAAATATTCTACCATCATACCCTCCAGACCTTCTTCCCAGTTTACCGTCTTTCCTTTCTCATTAATCAACGACTTTACATGATTACTTTTTCTTCTTGCCTTTGTCATCACGTGAAAAAACTTACTATTTTGATCTCCCTCTCTGAGCCATAACTGTTTGAATCTTTGTTTCCAAAAGACCTCCTGCTCTGCTAGTACTTCAGTTAAACTCTTACTTGCATCTTGGTACCTTTTTATTTCCTCTTCGAATCTATAGCCTTTTGTACTATTTATCGCTCTCTAGAGCTATAATTCGGGCCGAGCCGGGTAGTTATTCGAGCTGAATTTTCTGTCCGAACTCGGCTCGTTTAACTAAACGAGTCGAGTCGAGCCGGCTCGTTTATAAACGAGCCTATTTAAACGAGTCGAGCGAGCCGAAATAACACCTAAACGAGCTTAATTTTCTACCCGAACTCGGCTAATTTAATTTCACGAGTCGAGCCGAGGCAGCTCGTTTAATTAAACAAGCCGGAACCTCTACCCGAACTCGGCTCGTTTAACTAAACGAGCAGAGTCGAGCCAGCTTAAACGAGTTCGAGCCGAGCGAGCTCGCGAGCCGCTCGGCTCGAATTACAGCTCTATCGCTCTCCTCAAATGTGATATTCTCTGTTTCAAATTTCCAGTAAAGTCATGCCCCCACACATCTTCCAAACAGTTACTAGTTTTTATCTGAAGCGTTTTGTTATGATGTTTGTTCCACGAATCTTCAACAATTTGTCTACAAACTGGCTCCCTCAGCCAGACATTTTCGAACTTGAGTCTTCTATATCTTGGTGGAACGTTCACAATTAACCAGTATGGCATCTTTAAAAACTTCTGCGCATGATTTTGATAGTAGTGCTCTATCCAACGGAATTTTTACCTACTTATCAATACCATGACCCTTTTCCCGTGTGTACGGATTCCTTGCAGCTTCATATCCTGCAACTCACAATCGTCTAATGTTTCCTGAAAGCCCCGTATCATTCATGACGGGTAAAGATGACCACCATGCTTATCAGCTTGTCCGAGTACATTATTTATGTCCCCTATCAAGCACCAAGGGATATGATTTTGATTGCCCAGATATCGAATAGGATCCCAAGTACTTTTTCTCCTCGCTCTGTTTGGTCGCCATACAACCCCATTAACCGAAATTATCTCCATTCCTGCACATTAACTATCACATCCACATGGTTGTTACTATAGGTCTGCAGATTAATCTCCTCCTTATTTCTCCAAAGCATCGTTATTCCTCCTCCTTGCGCTTGACAATCCACAATAAACATTCCTTCAAAGCCTACAGTTTTTCTGCTTTTTCAATTTTTTCTGTATTTTGAAATCATATTCCATAGAACAAATATGTGAAAACTGTCATATTGAACTATGAAATGGTAGTGACGTCACAAAATACATAATTTAATAGGTACGATTAATATTATGGTTACACTCATATTAGAACCTTATATTAAATTATAACTTTGAACAAATGGTGAATTTTATCTAATTGACGACAAAGATTTACTCATTTTGTTCTAATATACATTATTTTAATTTTGCTGAAACACACAATATAAGAATATAAATTACTTAGGTAGTACAAATTTTTTTTTTAAAATACATAATATTATAAAAATTAATTTATTTTCCATGTAACTTATATTATATTTCATCATTATAATATATTTAAAAAAGGAGTTATGCCAAAAAGTTATTGATGATAATTAAAATATTATGAAAAAGTATCACGTTTTACAACATAATATATTAAATTTTTTTAATAAAGTTCTAATATTAAAATGATTCAATGTGGAACCTGATCGATTAATACTAATATGATCTATTTCATTAATTAATTTTAATATTTGAAAATTTTCATTTTTTAAATATTCAATTTTCTAACATGTTTTCTAAACAAATTGTAATCGATTGATTACATTTGCGATAAGATTCCTGATAGAAGACTACAAAAATAATTTTTGTCACTACCAAAAAAAGAGAAATTGCCTAAATTAACATTTTTTTTAATGCCATCTTGCCTAAAATTACAGTTTTTGGTAAAAGTGCCCTAAATACCAACTTAAACTCGCATATCCCATATGCGCATATGTGTGTCCCATATCCCAAATACAAACCTCGGTTTCATCCTCCTCTTAATGCATCATCTTCCCCTTCTCCTTGCCTTTTGTGCCACCATTTCATCTGAATTACACAACAATCACTATACACACGAAGGAACAAATCTCATAACCTCTACACATACAAAATTTCTCGATCAACTCAACTGATCAATGTCATGAACAACTCTCTCACTCTCCAGTCGATTTTGGCATCACCTCACTCCGACCAAATGTCTTCTCCGAATTCAATAGAGATCCGAGACAAATCGTGACAACGAAGCAGATGGGCAGTGAGTTCAAATTACTCAATAACCTATGTACATGCATATATGTGATTGATTGATTAATGGAAATGTTTGGTGATGTGTATGAGGTTGTAAAGAACTAGGGATGGGGATGGGATTTTTACTAATTTTGTGTTGAATCCAGTTCGTTTCTATGTTATTGAAGAACTAGCATAAAAACCCGTGCGAGGCACGGGTCGCTAGCTTAAATTGTATTTTTTAATTAAACTATTCGTGATCAATATCGTTTGAAACATGTGGTTGATTTTCAAAGATTTCATCTTGTTACTGGACTATGTGGTTATTGTGTACATACTTAAATATGTTCAAAATTGTATTTTGAAAACTAATATGAGTAATATTGATAGCAATCATGTCAGATTTTAATTTTGTTGTGGGTCATAGAATATAATTTGGGTGTTTTATGGGTGTTGTCTAATTATTAATTAAGACGATTTTTCATAGCACCTACATTCCTAAATTTTCTTCAAAAATGATACATCCATTTAGCTGGATCTCCAATAATATTCAAGGTAGAAACTTAATAGTCTTTAAGATGCTGCATTCTGAGAATGTAGGTTTCAGTCCTGATTCCAATAAAAAACCCTTCGTAAATTTTCTAAAACTTCTCAGGTCTTGCGCTTTTACTTCTTAAAACTACATTTTTAATTCTTTTATTTGTTTTCTTCTAATTTCTTCATTTTAAGAATTCTTTGCCTTTATTTCTCTTCCGATTTCCGTCTGACTTTCATTGAGTTACCTCCATAAATAATATATAATACATGGTCCTTTTTTCCCGTAAAATGTCATATTTTAAATTGAACATTAACTAATTTGTATATAAAAGGTAATGTGTTATTTTTAGAATTCGTCTTTTTGAAGAAAAATATTTTTATGACCCAAATAGTTTGACTAATAAATTATTGTATCTTATTTAGTAATATAATAATTTCATTTTACGTTAACACCTCAATATTTTTTACTCTAATATATTGTTAGATAATATCCATCATATTAATTATAATATCGGTTCATAACCCAGTTGTGTATTTTACGTAATTATTTTATCGATAATACATATTGTGTGTATAATTTAAAATACATGTGAATATGTGATCTAATGGT
Organism: Saposhnikovia divaricata; assembly: GCA_036435485.1. Taxonomy (NCBI): domain Eukaryota; kingdom Viridiplantae; phylum Streptophyta; class Magnoliopsida; order Apiales; family Apiaceae; genus Saposhnikovia; species Saposhnikovia divaricata. The sequence continues at coordinate 77,941,094 of CM071600.1, read as the reverse complement.
ATGAAGATGCAGAATTTAACTCGTTGATCCACGTTCGATTGTCACTAAAAATAGTATGTTTATACAATATGAACTTAAGAGTAAATTTGTGCTTTCAAATCAGTAATAAAGTACTTTAGTTATTGACTTAATCATATATGTAATATTTTTCATAAAAAATACATTATGCATTTCATATTGTTTCTTTATATAAAACCAAATCTTGCCCCGCTTAAGCGATATACATAGAGATATTATGTGTATTATTGAAAACACGTATAGATGAGTGCTTAGGTTGTTTAAGAGAATAATTATATAGTAATTTTTTATTATTATGTTGATTATTATTGTTATTACAATTTTATAATATTATCAAACCATATATTATGTATCAATAATTTATATTTTAATTTAATATGTTATAGTTCAAATCAATAAATGTAAATGCAACATGACAAAAAATTATTAATATGTCGCAATATTATAATATTAGAAAAAAATTTCAATAAAACAACACACATACATCTTTTATGTGTATGATTTAAAACACATGTGATTGAGTGGTGTAGTGGTAAAAAGATTTGTTAATTAACTCGGGGGCCCAAGTTTAATTCCCACCAACCATAATTTTTTTCAAAAAAATTGAGCATAGAGGGATAAATTAATAATCATACTACATAAAAAGTCACACAACACACACATATATCTATAATGTGTATGTTTTAAAACATATGTGATTGAGTGGTGTAGTGGTAGAAGGATTTGGTAAATAACTTGAAGACCCAAGTTCAATCCCCAACAACCACAATTTTTTAAAAAATTTGAGAATATAGGGATAAATTGGTAATTACAATACATTAAAAAATCTCACTATTTTTATCTTGTGTTGGCCTATTATATATATAATAGATAAGTTTAAAAAAATTGTAATTTGGACGGATACGCATTTGAGGAATGCATATTCCATATACACAGACGCCAAATGCGTATAGCTCTGGTTATTTAGGATTTTCACCCTTACCAAAAGTTCATTGATTACTTTCTTGGCATTGTAAGAGTACTTTAAGATTATATTTTTCTGAAAATTAAAATTCTAATATAAACGATTACACCGTTCTTTTTAAAATTTTAATAAATTGCAATACAGCCGCTAGGAAACCAAAAATATTATTCTGCGGGTTAAAAATGTAATGCCATTCGAAAACAGAACCTAAATAACGTACACACTATCGGACCTAATATTTAGAAAATATTTTTTTTTGGCAGCGTGCATGTATTTGAAATGGCCGGCCCATATGAAAAAATCAGAAAGTGTTTGTCTCAGAGTTACTCGAAGTATGAAAATTATATAAGCCCACTTTTGCATTTCTTTTGTACACATTAGTTTTTTTTTCATTGAAAGTAGTACACACTATTATATATACACTCAAAGTTAATCTAAGTATGAAAAAAAAGTTATATCTTTAATTAATGATAAAAAGTTCAATATTTGGGGGCATCTGTATCCCAATCTCAATTAGTGTAACTGATGCGTATGAATAATGGACTAACACCGATTTTTTATGTGCGTATGTCAATTGTGATGCTACTATTTTCAGGAATGTTGATGTCGACTGGATTGATCGGGAAAACTTTGTAATCATTTTTAATGTAAAGAATATTTATATTTGATGTATTAAGCAATCTGAAAACAAAACGGCTATTTGTTTAGCTCGTTTTCTGTTTCACAATCAGGTTGCAGTTGACAGTTTGAGGGTTTGTTCCGACTGGGTTCCAATGCTTAAGTATTAATAAAATCTTTTTTGTTTGTCAAGAAAAAAAAGTGTTTATTATTTCTCGGAAACGAGGTTTTATTAATAATAACAATAAAAAAACGAGTTCTTATAAGGAACGAAAAATGAGATTAAATATGCAACAATGCATATTGATTTTTCAATAATCACGAAGTACTGTATGCAATTGGGCAAGAGAAGAATATAAATAGAAGAATAGTGGGCCTCCGTAGTCAAAAATTGGGCTTTAACTCGATAATTAACAGGATGTAAGATGGGGGAACATTGATGCTCTGCATATTTCTCTAATCGAAAAAATAAATGTACAAGTGCGCTAATAGAAAATTAAAATATAAATGTACAGGCTGTTAAAAGAACGCGATTGATAACTTAAATGGTAAAAATTTATATTTTATCGTTCAAAATATCATATTCAGTTCTTATTCATCTCGAAATTTATCAAAATTTGTTAGAATAAATATAAGTCTAATCGTTGAAAAAAAAGAAGAAGATGTACATTGCGTTAAATACTAATAAGACAAGTGAATGATCGTTACCCCAAATTGACCCGTATATATATATATATATATATATATATATATATATATATATATATATATATATATATATATATATATATATATATATATATATATTATTTATATATATATATATATATTTTAATTAATATATATTATTTTTAATATATATTATTTTTAATAAATATTATTTAATATATATATATATATATATTATTTTTAAAATTTTCAAAAATTAAATTTCTGGTCGGGTTACCCGAAACTGACCCGAAACCCATTCGTGTCGGGTTCGGGTTGAGCACCTGTACCCATTAAATTTTCGGGTCGGGTTCGGGTTGGGTCAAAAATACGACCCGAGCCTGCTGACCCGACTCGAACCCGACCCGAAACCCGAAATTGCCAGCCCTAATGTTATTAGAGTTAATTGTAAATTGGGGGTTGAATTTTACTCGTTTTAATGTTTTAATGGTTGAAATTTTAAATTTGTAATACTAGCTGAACTTTATTAGTTTTAGCATTTTGATGGTTTGAAATTTCCAATTTGTATATGATGACTTAATATTATGTTTGTTCGAAAAGGTGGTTTTTTGACAAAAAAGAATTATTTTTTTTCCATAAAATGTTTGGCATTATTTTTATTTTTCGAAGATGTAATTAAGGATCATTTTTTTTAAAAAACATAATGGTATTTTCCTAAAAAATGTGGCTCTTATCCACCTTTTCCAAATATAAAAGTAAGGTCTGACCATCATGGGGGTGTTTAGGGGAATTTTTTTTCCGGAATAAGTCAACTTATTTTAAGACAAAATTAGAGATTTCTAATTTTTTCCTGAAAAATGTTAATTTTTTTTTGCAACTTATAAAATCTCAAACATATATTATATAAAAAAAATTATCAAAATATGAAATTTTTACCCGAAAATAAGTCCAAAATGATTTATTTTAAGTCTGGCCAAACAGACCACTTATTGTAAATTTAAAATTATAGCAACCAAATTATAAAATGAGATTATTTCAACCACAATTCTGTAAGACTTGATGATTTTAGTTATTTTAAATTTTAATATATTAATTATGTACTAAAATCCAATACATTCACGTGTCAAATCTCAACCGAAAATCTATTAATTTAACAATTATTATTAACCTGCTTTTAATTTGATTCTTATTTAATTACCAAGTACAACTGCCCGGTGAGTCGTGAGGTCATTGCAAATGTAATATAGTTCTATAAATATTAGGCAAGCTTACCTAACCCATATTTCTAATTGCGTCGATTATGGGCTTCTTTTCTCAAAGAATACACGTGTTACGTTTACGTAAAAAGTTTTCTGATAAATCCATTTAATCTAAAAGAACTCAAATAAATTAGGTAAAAAATAGAAAGTTCTTGGAATATTCAAGAAACACAGTAGCAGTACCAATCCGTTCAATAAATTTATGACGTGTCGTTACTTGCGCCGTTGTCCACGTCCAATAAGTGATACTACAAGTCAACGAGTTCTAGGGCTAAATAACTAGGAAATCTGCGAATCACAGAATTTGCAGAAAGTGCTGAGAAACAATTTTATCAAAATTATTAAATATGTAAATAAAAAATAAAATATATTATACTTTTTTAAAATTTTCTCAATAAGGTGCTAACTAAGATTTTATTAATTTGAGTATGACTTTATTGTCAATTAACAAATCAATTACTGTAGAATCTCTATAAATGAAAATAATTGGAATCAAAAAAATATATTTATTTGACGAGTTTATTTCTGTACCGATAAATGAATATTTTATTGAATTATTGATAAATGAATATTTATTCATTTCGAAAATCAATTTTTTTATAATATGGTGGTTTAAAATTTAATATCGAATATATATAGAAGATAATAATTGAAAATTTAAAGTTCCTATCATTTATTTATATAGACTTGAATTGTACCTATAAATTAAGTATAGTGGTAATTGAACTATTTTAACATATTTGAGACTATTTACAATATTGTATTAGTAAAATATTTAGAGTTTATTAAAATATATATGAACTGATGATATTTTTTGACTAGATGACAATATCAAAAAATATATGTTGATTCAACTTTAAGTAATATTAATTTATATTTATATTTATATATGGTCTTTAAAGATTTCAATAAATTAAGATTTTTAGCGAGATTATTTATTTATCCTGTTATCATAAATTGGGACGGGAAAAAATTATTCATTTCAGGAGGTTATTTATTTATCGAAAATTCATTTATTAAGATTTTACTGTATTTATAATAATGTATGAAAGTAATTCAAAAACCGATATATTTCTTCTTCTTTTTTGGCTTATATGTCTTACAATTTAGTGTCTGTTCTAAATTAATCAAAAAGCGAAATATTTCTTTATTTAAACTTAAAAGTAAAATATATGGGGTATAATTCATCAAATATTTTTAAAGAAAACTCAAATAATATAACTCTAATCAGGAAAAAAAACAAAAAAAAAACTATGATAATTGGGATACACTGATTTGGTTCGATTTTTAAGGAAACTAAAAAGCTGATTTCTAGGTATGCAGTTGGCAAGAAAACAACGTGAAATATTTAGAAAAAAAAAAAAAGAAAAGAAAACAACGTGAAACGACAGTGATTCTTGATGTTAAGTATAACGTGGGAGATAACATAACACGCGTTGTAAATACGTAGGTGGTTGTCATTGTTGTCCAGATTCCTTATACAACCTACGTGGCTTCAATTTGACGGCCGATTCCTCCTAACTAATTGCTGCCGTCGAATATCTCCCCAACAACAAATTTTCCGAACGTAACTCTTCGATACCTATTAGAATACACATGCATGTAGGTATGTATATCGATCGACTACAGTTATCGTTATTAGCAAATATCTATGTAGATCCACTAACGCATAATCCAGCAACGTGTCCGATTCATTGGCCCAGGTCTCTTGAGGTCATTAAATTATCAAGAGGATTAGATCGTCGGGTGCATATATAAAACCGACTTTTATTTACTTTAAAGTAGGTTAGGCTGTGGAAAGGCTTAATAACCTAAAAATCTTTGACTAGGCGATAATCTTTGACTAATGCAAATGAAATCAAGACCGATTATCATTATGCCCTAAAGATATGATCTTGCTACTTAGCTACTATATATGCCCAACATTCGGAAGAAAACGTCAAGCAACCAGCTTTATTTGCTTTATAAATTTCTTTCCGCGTTTACGTGTCAATTTTCATGTTGTAAATGAACTGTACAAGTTGAACATATAGGAGTTTACATTTTTTCAGTAAATTCTAATTGACCAAACTTTTCTTTTTCTCCGTTTTGCTAATCAAATGCATCGTAAAGATTTTAAATCAACAAATTAACCCTTTTCTCTTGGCTCTGCAAGCATTTATCGATATTTCCAATTCAGTCTTATTGTTGCTAAATATATATTTCATAGGAAGAAATAGTTATTTCATTCCTCCATAGATAAACTTTTATTCCAAACTGGTGTTTAATGTGCGTATATATCGTGTATGTATAATTGTATATAGCTATGTAGTTTAGGTCTGAATCCTCTTTTTTAGATTAGGATAGCATTCGCTCTTAAAGCTTTCCCATGACAAATAACAAGGAAATCATACTTTGCACTCTATCTAATATAAATTATTTATTATCAAGTATATAAGTATATTCTCTTGATTAGGGTTTACATCGACTATTCGATATTTGGAATAAGTCAGGTCACGCAACAAATTATATCATAAAATTTGATGTATATCTATGATCTTTTAATTATACATTTCATAGCAAGAAAAAGTGGTTTATGTTGACCGTTTTCGTTTCTCAAGATAATTGAACCATTTATCATAGAAAATTTAGATTTTGTTGAATATGTAATATGAATGTGATAAATTTGCTTTTTTAACACTTGAGGTTTTAAGAAAACTAGATTCAATTCCCGTGCAAGGCACGGGATTGTTCTATTTTATAATTAATATTGCAGTTTTTCTCGTTACGTTTTAATATTAATATTAACAATTGATATTGTGATGATTATTATTTTTTTTAGTTTAACACGTTCTTTTTTAACTAATGTTTATTTTATTCTCGTTTCAAGATCTCCCATTTTGGTTAAAACATTCAAATGTACTCTTTATTTTTCCAAAGTGCTCATAATCATATATTTCTTGAATTTGATATTACAGAATGTCAAGTAATGCGCCAAAGCCAAGAAAGTATTAAAAAATATTGTATTAGACACATTTTTATAAAGTAAAAATACTAAATTACAGTACACAAAATCTGTAGATTGCATAGCAAAAATATGTAATTAGTAATCTGAAATTAATGTTCCAATACTATTTCTCCAATTATAATGAGTTCAAAGGTCTCTATACTCGTGCGAGACACAAACTTCTTCGAATGTTTAATTAATTGCAATGTAACGAAAGCGTTGTAATTAAGTAGATAGTATTAAATAAACATATTAAATACGAATTAATTAATGTATGTTAATGAATGCACATATTAAATATGAATTTTAATTGATGTGTATTAATGAATGCAGAGGGTCAAAATGGTAATTTAGAATTGAATAAAATAGTACATGTTGTGGTATTATATATATAATAGATTGGTAACTTAATATTAACAAATTTGGATATGGGAGCTCTTTCCTTTTACTCCCAATATTTTTATTTATTGAAATTGTATATTATGATTTTGGAGGACAAAGAACACACCTATATATAATTACTAAGAATAATGTGAATTATGCTATTCCCGTATGAATTCCCATTATATAACAGTGCATATATTACATGTGAAACTTCAGAATAATATGAATTATGCTATGCATGTATGAACCCCAATTATATAGCAGTGCATATACAACATGTGAAACTTCAACTCTTTTTCTTTTCCTTTATTCTTTCCACGCAGAATGCATGTAGTGCAGAGAACACTGTTTTTACATAGATAGTCAACTGCAGTCCAGCATCCTGGGCCAGAATAATGTGGGCCACTAGACAAACAAACCGACAATGAAAATAACATATCGGCAGGCCCGTTACTTTCGGTTTAAGTCTAAGACTAACACAAAGTCACTGATAATAGGAGTATAATAATTGGACTATGGAGTAAAGCCCCTCCTGTGATACTCCAACCGCCCCACGAACATTTTATGGTGTGTCCGAATAATCAAAAGAGGTTTGGTCTATATTTTTTTGTTTGATTTGATTGAATTCACTCGACAGAATCATATCAGGCGTAATTCTATTTTGATCCAACAAAAAAAATAAAATAGAAAAGATACAACAAAGTATGTATACTCCATTTTAGTGACCATTCACGCCGAATTTTTTAAACCAATCTCCGCCCCGCAACGCATCAAATTTGAGACTAACTTTGTTCACTACCTGTACTTTTTTTTTTTTTTTTTTTTTGCTAAGTCACTACCTGTACTTTGATCAATCATAAAATTAAATTAATACCATTTTCTTAAAAAAAAAAAATTTAATAACTTTTTTGGAGGAAATATCTACTTAAAAAGATCTATGTACTTATATTTCCAGATACATGAAATTCCCTACTATACAAATCGAAGTGAAGTGTAGATCATGATAGCTGACAGGGGTTCCTATTTTTATATCTTTATGTTGTTTTGAAAAAATTAATTACAAACAATAATTTGTTTGTAAATATCAGAAAAAATTATAAATTTGTTTTCAAATCTCATACATTTTAAGAATCTATATTTTAATATCTTATATTTTACGAATCTGTTTTTGAATTTTAGTTAAAAGTTTTAAAAAATATATTTTAATATTTAATTAAAGAATCAGATATTAATTTTAGAAATTATATAATAACAATTGAAATGTGAGTATATATTTATTTCATATAAAGAATAAATAATATTTAAAATCTTATTCTGAATATCTTCAAATGTCTGAACCTTACTCTACATGGACCACCATATAATGGAGGTTTATATCAAAGTGACCACCCATTGTACTCGAATGTATCAAGTAAACCACCCATTAAAAATTATATCATTTGAATCACTAAAATCATAATAAATATCAAATGGATACCTCTATATATGTACTCGGGAAGTAAAATTAATTTTTTATCGAGTTCAACACATTTTTCTTCAATACTACAGTAATCAAATGAACGGTTATGAATTCTAGTATTTTTTATAATATTTTTAGAATTTAAAAGGTTTATTTACTATTTATTTTTAATTAAAACAAGGAAAATGACAATAAAATTAAAAATAAGTAGTAAATGAATTTTTAAAAATTTAAATATATTATCAGAAATACTAGAATTATTAACTTTTCGTTTGGTTATGGAAGCATTCAAGAAAAATGTGTAGAAGTCAATGAAAAAATTATTTTTACTTTTTTAGTACATTTTAAAAGTATTTATTTGATATTTATTATGATCTTAATAATTTTAAATAATATCATTTTTGAATTGGTGATCTACTTAATATATACTAGTGTAAAGGGGGGGGACTTTGAGTACAATGGATCTTCACTTTAATATAAATCCCGCATATAATGTGTACACGTAGACAATATATTGCCGGCATCTTGTGATTGATTTGTAATCACGCTGCCATTAGGTGCCTGCCGGATGATAAGCTTCATTTTTTGTATACTAATTCTCTAATTACATGCATAATACATTTAATGGCCTTGCCACATAATAAGTTTCATTTTTTGTGTATTAATTCTCTAATTACATGCATTATACATTTAGATACATTTTGAATAAAATTTGTGTTGATGGAGGAATTTGGGAACAACAAATTTCGAGGTACTTCGCCGGAAACAAGATCTATAGCGGTGGTTCTTTGCCGAAAAGAGTGGTGACGTGTGGTGGTTGTTTGTAATTGGTGGCTGAGATTGATACGGTTAGTGGCGGCTATTTCAGAGCTCTCGACTTCCAACCCCCCAATCGACCTACGTACCCCGGTATTTATAGGGGATCAAGTCATACATAGTTCTTGGAGAGCAAGAAACCCAAATGGGCTTGGATTGTCGGTCTAGCATCCAGAATGTTCTACAATGAGGCCTAACCACAAAAGGCCCAAGGCTCATCCAAGATCTCAAGACTTCACAGATAAGGAAACTTCACCCATTGAGGACTAGTACCATCTGCTACCAGCTATTTCTTGATTTCAAGGATGCAGGTATAGCCATGGTTTACCCCAAGTGCAGAACGAATCCCTGTACCCCGAATGAGAAGCACCCACCAGATAGCAGGACAGGTGATCCAGAGCTTTTGGGTGCAAAGTGCAGGAATACCCCAAAGTTCCACAATGAGAGCGCGCCCATTGAATACAGAAACAGAGCTCCAAAGCACATACCAAAAGGTACCTATATTTCCCCAAAGAGGGCGCGCCCTCAGTGTATAAGAAAGGTCCCTAAATCCAGGAAAACCCCTGGAGGCCTTCTACGACGGACATCCCCCTCCAGAGATACGACGAGAGGGAATTCTTCAACAAACCTTGGAAAACCAGCTTGAGTAGAATCCTTCATCACAATTTCATTATTTAGGGCGCGCCCTACCTATAGGGAAGGTGAGGGCACGGCCTAATTCCTTGCCATTTTGCCAAAACCCTAATTTATCTAGTAAATACCCAAATTTGAACCCGTTATTGACCCGAATCCATCCTGAAAATACCCGAACCGAATTTTGGTTATAACAACTACCCCCATTTCCATATGAAATTAAAAATAAGATATGGAATTTCCTTAAAAAGCCCAAAATTTTCTTTAATAACCTCATCCAGGGTGCGCCCTAATTGAGAGCGCGCCTTCAGAATTCTAATCGATTTTTCCCTTTGGTTAGCTGTCATCAACTACCCTTCTCAATCTCTATAAATACCCAACCCTCTTTCACTTTACTCTTTTTACTTCCTTTCTCTCTCTTCACAGACCAACTCCGGTGACTCTTCTCTCTTTCGTGCATAATTCGACCATTCTCAGCATCTTTTTTCAAGTTTCTTCCGTTGATTTTACTCGTAAACTTTCAAGGTACGTCCTCACACTCTTATTTTGTCATTTAATCGTGTAAATTGTCAGATTTGATGCTATGACTGTTCATGCCTCTCATGTTCTTCAATTTTACTTGTATATAAACATGTATGTATACTCATTTGATTGTTATTTACTATCTTAATTTTCACAAAACATGTTCTTGTATTATTGTAATTTAAGTCTGCTAAAATCTTTCAATCCTTTGGGCGCCCCTTAAACCCAAGGCGCGCTCTAAGGTCTTCTGTCTCCCTCAGAAATGCTAACGAATAATAACTTTTAAGACGCGCCTTAGATACAGGGCGTATCCTAAACTCTTCTAGTATCACACTTTAACCTTCCTTAGAAATCAACCTTTCATAGAATTTATGATTTGTAGAAAATTTTCTTTTTCCTGTTTCTCTCTTGGGCGCGCCCTTTGAGCTTTTGTTTTAATTTTGCAGCTGGATAGGCAGGGCGCGCCCTCTTCATTCCATTCGTTTAGAGAATTCAACAATCGTCTCGGAATTTACTCTCCGTTACCATCTCCACTTCCTCCGAATCACTATAAACCGTTCTTTTCTTTTATTTCTTCAGAGGACAGGGCGCGCCTTATCTAGGATTTTAACGAAGATAGAATGAGTTTTTCTAGTAATGATCTGGCAGACAATGTTCCTCTTGGTACCCATTTTGAGAATAGAAAAGATCCTCAACCTTCAAAGGAAACACAAACTCCTGAGAGAACCTTGAATGTGCGCCCTTCGGATTCTTCTGGCAGTGATTTCATTCCAAACTCTAACACCTCTGGCGATACACATCCTTCAGATACCTATTCCACTGAGGGCGTGCCTTCGGCTTACTTTATTTCTCCAATAATTAACTCAGAACCAACATCTCCACCTTCTTCACCTATCCCATTCAAACATTGGAAAGTTCTTGATGAAGAAATTGACATCGAATGGGGAAGATATGACGACATGCCTGAAAAGGAAAAGAATCAACTTAGAAAGAAACGGGGCAGACTAGCCTGCGTGAACATGTCTTCTACTGCTACAAATGATGTAGTGGAATGGGCTATGAAATATTACAGCCAAGAAGGACTCTGGGTCATTCCATATTCTCACCACTGTCCCCATATTTTTAACTATGGTGGGAATTTCATAATCCCAAGGATGGTTCTAAGTCCAAGACTCATAGCTCTGGGTGTGGGCGCGCCTTTGCATCCATACTTCAGAGCAATCCTTGAGTGGTACGACCTTAGCTTTGAGGCACCTTCCATGCCAGAAGTCAACTATTTTTTCAGCCTTCGTCAATCTAACATAGGTTACTACTATCTGGTGATCAACAAACCACACAACAATAAAGGCTTTTCCGAGGGGAGAATTTCTCACATCAAGAGATAGAAAGAACCTTAATTCTTCGTTTGGGATGTCCCTCGAGTTCGTTTACAGTTCAATATAAATCCTTGTAAGTCAGGGCACGCCCTGAGCTCCTTTCTTCAATTTCTGGTTTAGATTCTTCCTTATAAATTGATACTAACTTTAAGTTAAAACAGATAGAAGAATTCAAAAAACTCTTCAGGGCGCTGCCTCGTCTAGAGCGAAAGCCGTGCTCAAAGTAGCAGTAGAAAAGTTCAATCTTGAAACTCTTATCACAGAAGAAAACTTAAAAAGAGTTGGAATTTTATCTGATAGAATTGGGCATATTTGTAAATTTAGGAAATTCAGGAATGGTGTTGCCGTTCCCACGTCCTCGTCTAGTGATATTGAGAACGAGAATTTTGATTCTAATGAAGTTATAAACTTAAACATTAAGTGTAACGCCCCCAAATCCCTTACAGGAATCCAGGTCGTTACACCTCTTGCGGAAAATCGATCACCTACTCATAATATAATCTACAACAATATCCTTGACAATTCCATCTTTTATTCCACAGGTTATAGTCTTAGAACAAGCACTCAAAATATAAAAGTTATTACAATACAAACTCATCTCCCAGAATCTCTGAAGTATTATTACAACACACCAAACACACAATAATAAAGCATTAACAATTCCGTTCCATCTTGCAACCTCTTTCGATACTATAAGGCTACTGGATTGAATTTAATAGCCCTTCCACTTCCCTTTGCCACGGTCAGCCATGCTAGAGTCGTCTTTAGATGCCGCTGATTAATAATATTTAAATAGCAAGAATGAGCCAAAGAATGCCCATCAAGTATATACAGATATCATATAATACAACTACAACTCACTCAAAATATGTTTTTACTACTCTATAAGAGTTATCCTCTTATATGAGTATAAATACATTTGAAAAGAGATCAACTCAAAAATTCTTATAAATCTCGAAATACGACTCCAATATATCTCAATAACTTCTCAAAATACTACTCTAAAATAAATCAATAGCTTCTCAAAATAGTACTCGAAAATAAGTCAATAACTTCTCAAAATACTACTCAAAAATAAAACAGTAACTTCTCAAAACTACTCCATTGATAATATAATATAGCAACTGCTCAGATCAACACCCTAGTTAACAGAACCACACAGGCATCGGTTAACCGATAGGATGTCAATGATTGGATTTCTGCTCATAACGCCTACTCAAGAAATGGATGATCAATCCATTATCACTACTCGTTTTCTATCGATAGAAGGATGAGTCGAAGTCTCGAACACACCCTAAATACTACTCAGTTGGGCCGGTGCGTTACTCCAGTCACTTTTGCCTTCATAAGCAATAAACAATAGACATCAATAATATAGTTTCCATCTCGAATGAGTAGAGGAAATATTATGAAAAACTGTTCTGATTATGGAATCGAAATGAGGTGACCCATATCAGTATACATAACTTACTTTATATATATCCCCACTCTAAAATATAAACTCGAATGACATATCTCAATAAACGTACCAACAAATATGGAACAACTCATGAAATAAATTTGAACACCTCATTATATAATATGTCTGGATAACAGCTCAGCAATAATATATGTGAATGTAAGTTGCATGAATAAAAATCTGGTATAAATCACTCGAAAGAATACTTGATTATTTAACTCGAAAAATTTAATCAACATACTTAAAAATATAAATACCCCGAACAATGGAGTACGAATTAGTAAACTTGCCTGTGCTCTGCGGTGCAATAATTCACCTGGCTCCACGTCTCTGATTCTCTATAACCAAATAAAACTCACTTTATTATGCCCGACATTTCACCTTTTAAAGCCTAGTTCAGCTATTTTGTACTAACCCCAGTTTTAGTCTAAAATAATCTAATTCAATCCGATTAATTAAAAAAAATAAACCGTAATTGTTAAATACCAATCTTCTAAAATAAAACTATATTACTCTATTTATTCATAATTATTCCCTCTTTCATCAATAAATCAATAAATCTTTAAATTATGTCAAATAATCACAGAATATTTTTATTGAATTAATTAATCAATTAATCCTCGAGACATTAATTAATCCTCAAATCAAATAAATAAATCCTCGAGACAATAATTAATCATCAAATCACACTTATAATATAAATTAGCTCTTGTAAATTCTCTAAATTCCTTAATTTAATTAATATTAATCTCACAACAAAAATTATTCAAGGATACATTTTTATTCACATTAAATCCATAATTATTACTAAATAACTAAATAAATTAATTATACCATTTTACTAAATTATTTATTACCAACTGTTTTAAATAATAATCCCAATAAATAAACCCCGATTAACACATCAACCATTCGTTTTATCATTACGCTATTATTTTAATATTTTTATTCCCAACTGCAACATCGTGTGGGTCCCACCTGCACCGTGTAGGTCCCACCTGCACCGTGTGGGTCCCACCTGTACTACCACCACCGAGCTCCTCCCTCCCCTCCCCTGCACTCTCTCCCTCTCAACAGCCTCTCCCCCCCTCTCTCTCTCTCTCCCCCAACGATCTCTCTCCTCCCTCTCCACGTCTTTTCTCTCTTCTCTATCTCCGCCTCACTCTCTCTCTGCAAATCTCTCCCGGCTCAATCTCTCTGTCCCGTCTCTCTTATCTCACCACCACATCTCTCTTTTCAATCTCCGATCACCGTCCCCTTTCTCCCTCAATCTCCCGCAATCTCTCCCTATTACTCTCTCCCCTCAAACCTCTCTCTTCCTCTCTTTCAATCTCTCCCTCGACTCTCCCTCGATTCTCCATCAATCTCTCTTAACCCCGACCTTTCTCTCTCTCACTTTCTCCGGTTACGCTTTCATCCGCCACCACCACCATCGGAACACAACAAACACCACCACCGTCTCCTTATTTCTCTTTCTCCAACAACCAATCAGAAACAACACCCGAAAACCCACCGAATCAACACACCAATAATTATAAAACATTTATAGATCTCAACACAAGTACTAGTATTACTCGAGCCTCCTGATTCAACACGAAATCGAAAAAAAATAAAAGGATAAGGAAAATAAATTTAACAGGAAACCAATAATCTACCTGTGGTTTGTACTCTGTTTATAAATATATGTATGTAGCCGGTTTTGTTTAAAGAGGGGTAATAGACTGGCTTCGACAGAGATGAGCAAAAGAAGAATATAAGTTTTGTGGGTGTGAATATACTCGAGTTTTGTTTTAAAAGTGATCGGAACCGGATCTTTGATTGCCTACAATTATATGTTCCAGTTTTTCTGTTTATTGAATTTAAAAGGAACAAGAAGTCAAAAATATGGGGCTAAACACAAAACAAGTCATGAAACATGGGCTATTTAATAATTAAAAAGAATTAAATGTGGGAGACAATGGAATTTTAGTGCTCCTTAAATATTTTTAGTGGACAATTAATAAATAAAAAATGGAAGACAAAATCATTAATGAAATCATTTTTAAACTAAAAATAATGATTATGTCTATATTTAATGGAATATTTGGTGAAAAGATATCATTTTTCCCCTTCTAATTAATTAAAACGAAATTCTAATTTCGTTTCTTAAAATAAATACGACTCAAAATTTAAGAATACTATTTTTCTCAAATTTTTAATAAACCCTAATATTTAAATATAATACGAATATATAAATTTTAAAAATTTATAAAACGTACTAAATAATAAAAAAAAATATACTAGTGCATCGTTTCCTAAATAAAATTTAAATAAGAATCGAGTAAAAAGAAAAATTTATTCGGAAAATTTTACGGATATTACAATCTTCCCTCCTTAAAAGGATTCCGTCCTCGGAATCAACGTAGGCAATAGCTAAGGCGGCTTATTTGCTCTCTACTCTCCGATATATCCTCAACCCTTTGTACCAATTATATACTCTTCTATTTCGATTATAATTTCTCATGCTAGACTGTCGATCCCATCTAAGATCTCATTTTATCATACTTTTATTTTAATACTGGCTCATCATTTATATACGTATTTACGATATTTAAATAACCGCGTACCTGCTATTTCGTCCATCTCTTTCATGCCATCGGCCAACGTCATGTTAAAAACCCTGGCGGTTGATTGGTTACTAACAACTCCACTGCTTTTTCGTGATGTTACGGGTCCCGTTGCTGACACTTTACAATCTCTAGAGATATGTCCCTCCTTTCCACATTTGTAGCATACTACTCCCTTCCTGGGACAATTCGCCCGATTATGCCCCTCTTGACCACAGTTATGACACCTACCTTCTGATTTTGCACATGTTCCTGGATGCTTCTTTCCACACACTTCACAATCTTGCAGTGGTGGTCTTGGTTGCCTAAACTGGCTCTCGTTTCCCTGCTGTCCTACTTGTACACTACCCGCACTTTCTGCTCGGTTGGATCCTCCAAGTCTTGTAGACTGAAACCCGGGCCTCCTACCATTTTGGTTCTGAAATGTCCCACTAGTCGGATATCCTCCCCAACTCTCTGCTTTTCTTTTCTTCCCTTCATTTCCCTTCGGATCAAAATTACTTCCTGCTTCTATTACTTCCGCCTTATTCACCACTTTAACATACTCAGTAAGCTCAAAAGCGGCCACCCTAGTTTGTATCCATGGTCTCAGTCCATGTTGAAACCTCCTCGCCTTCTTCTTATCAGTATCTACGAAATGTGGTACAAACCTAGGTAATTCAGTAAACTCCTTCTCATACTCAGCAACAGTCCTTTTATTCTGCCTTAGTTCCAAGAATTTTATCTCCATCTTACTCTCCATATGCTCAGGAAAATATTTCTCCGAAAACAACTCAGTGAACCTTTCCCAGCTTATTATCCCTGCAGGTTCCATTGCTTCCTTAGACTCACACCAATAATTCGCCTCTTCTTTCAGCAAGTAGGTGGCAAAGATCGTCTTCTACCCTTCTTCTACTCCTATAATCTTAAATGATTTCTCCATCTCTTTCAGCCATGATCTAGCCTCGACTGGTTCACCAAACCCTTTAAACTTAGGTGGATGAATTGACTTAAAGGCCTTAAAAGCTGCTGCAGTTTGGTTCCCTACATTGGGTATAGGACCCTGATGTCCACGGTCTAGGGTTTGCCTCAACAAATCTACGAGTTGGTTAAGTCCTTGATTGTTTTGGTTGTTATTCCCTCCGGTAGAAGCCTCACCTTCTCTGGATTTAGCTCCGTTTCTCCTTGGCGGCATTTTCTAAAAAAAAAATCATTTCGTTCAATAAAATTGCATATCCATGAGATGTTTATTATGAAAACAAAACAGTATATATATCGGTACATATGCGTATATATACATAGATATGTATGAGTCCATATATATATACTTACGTATACATACTTCTATATACTCATTATAAACCCAATAAATAAATCATAAAAATGCGTTTTTCTTGTTCCAAATGATTCTACTATCGGTATTGACCATCATGCCTCCACCCTAACTACTCCTTGAGATCCTACTATATATATGCCTATCGGTTCCTTGGCTTCTAAACTATCTCTTATATAACTATAACTCCTCTCTATTCTCGTTCTAAGGTTTATAACCTACTGCTCTGATACCATTACTGTAACGCCCCCAAATCCCTTACAGGAATCAAGGTCGTTACACCACTTGCGGAAAATCAATCACCTACTCATAATATAATCTACAACAATATCCTTGACAATTCCATCTTTTATTCCACAGGTTATAATCTTAGAACAAGCACTCAAAATATAAA
This sequence comes from Saposhnikovia divaricata, assembly GCA_036435485.1. Taxonomy (NCBI): domain Eukaryota; kingdom Viridiplantae; phylum Streptophyta; class Magnoliopsida; order Apiales; family Apiaceae; genus Saposhnikovia; species Saposhnikovia divaricata. Next base: position 77,923,619 of record CM071600.1, on the reverse strand, counting down.
AGTTATTACAACAAACTCATCTCCCAGAATCTCTGAAGTATTATTACAACACACCAAACACACAATAATAAAGCATTAACAATTCCATTCCATCTTGCAACCTCTTTCGATACTATAAGGCTACTGGATTGAATTTAATAGCCCTTCCACTTCCCTTTGCCACGGTCAGCCATGCTAGAGTCGTCTTTAGATGACGCTGATTAATAATATTTAAATAGCAAGAATGAGCCAAAGAATGCCCAGCAAGTATATACAGATATCATATAATACAACTACAACTCACTCAAAATATGTTTTTACTACTCTATAAGAGTTATCCTCTTATATGAGTATAAATACATTTGAAAAGAGATCAACTCAGAAATTTTTATAAATCTCGAAATACAACTCCAATATATCTCAATAACTTCTCAAAATACTACTCGAAAATAAATCAATAACTTCTCAAAATACTACTCGAAAATAAGTCAATAACTTCTCAAAATACTACTCAAAAATAAAACAGCAACTTCTCAAAACTACTCCATTGATAATATAATATAGCAACTGCTCAGATCAACACCCTAGTTAATAGAACCACACAGGCATCGGCTAACCGATAGGATGTCAATGATTGGATTTCTGCTCATAACACCTACTCAAGAAATGGATGATCACTCCATTATCACTACTCGTTTTCTATCGATAGAAGGATGAGTCGAAGTCTCGAACACACCCTAAATACTACTCAGTTGGGCCGGTGCGTTACTCCGGTCACTTTTGCCTTCATAAGCAATAAACAATAGACATCAATAATATAGTTTCCATCTCGAATGAGTAGAGGAAATATTATGAAAAACTGTTCTGATTATGGAATCGAAATGAGGTGACCCATATCAGTATACATAACTTACTTTATATATATCCCCACTCTAAAATATAAACTCGAATGACGTATCTCAATAAACGTACCAACAAATATGGAACAACTCATGAAATAAATTTGAACACCTCATTATATAATATGTCTGGATAACAGCTCAGCAATAATATATGTGAATGTAAGTTGCATGAATAAAAATCTGGTATAAATCACTCGAAAGAATACTTGATTATGTAACTCGAAAAATTTAATCAGCATACTTAATAATATAAATACCCCGAACAATAGAGTACGAATTAGTAAACTTGCATGTGCTCTACGGTGCCATAATTCACCTGGCTCCACGTCTCTGATTCTCTATAACCAAATAAAACTCACTTTATTAGGCCCGACATTTCACCTTTTAAAGCCTAGTTCAGCTATTTTGTACTAACCCCAGTTTTAGTCTAAAATAATCTAATTCAATCCGATTAATTAAAAAAAATAAACCGTAAATGTTAAATACCAATCTTCTAAAATAAAACTATAATTAACTCTATTTATTCATAATTATTCCCTCTTTCAACAATAAATCAATAAATCTTTAAATTATGTCAATTAATCACAGAATATTTTTATTGAATTAAATAATCAATTAATCCTCGAGACATTAATTAATCCTCAAATCAAATAAATAAATCCTCGAGACAATAATTAATCATCAAATCACACTTATAATATAAATTAGCTCTTGTAAATTCTCTAAATTCCATAATTTAATTAATATTAATCTCACAACAAAAATTATTCAAGGATCCATTTTTATTCACGTTAAATCCATAATTATTACTAAATAACTAAATAAATTAATTATACCATTTTACTAAATTATTTATTACCAACTGTTTTAATTAATAATCCCAATAAATAAACCCCGATTAACACATCAACCATTCGTTTTATCATTACGCTATTATTTTAATATTTTTATTCCCAACTGCAACATCGTGTGGGTCCCACCTACACCGTGTGGGTCCCACCTGCACCGTGTGGGTCCCACCTGCACTACCACCACTGAGCTCCTCCCTCCCCTCCCCTACGCTCTCTCCCTCTCAACATCCTCTCTCCCCCCCCCCTCTCTCTCTCTCTCCTCTCTCTCGACGTCTTTTCTCTCTTCTCTATCTCTGCCTCACTCTCTCCCTGCAAATCTCTCCCGGCTCAATCTCTCTGTCCCGTCTCTCTTATCTCACCACCACATCTCTCTTTTCAATCTCCGATCACCGTCCCTCTTTCTCCCTCAATCTCCCGCAATCTCTCCCTATTACTCTCTCCCCTCAAACCTCTCTCTTCCTCTCTTTCAATCTCTCCCTCGACTCTCCCTCGATTCTCCATCAATCTCTCTTAACCCCGACCTCTCTCTCTCACTTTCTCCGGTTACGCTTTCAACCGCCACCACCACCACCATCGGAACATAGCAAACACCACCACCGTCTCCTTATTTCTCTTTCTCCAACAACAAATCGGAAACAACACCCGAATCAACACAACAATAATTATAAAACATTTATAGATCTCAACACAAATACTAGTATTACTCGAGCCTCCTGATTCAACACGAAATTAAAAAAAAATAAAAGGATAAGGAAAATAAATTTAACAGGAAACCAATAATCTACCTGTGGTTTGTACTCTGTTTATAAATATATGTATATAGCCGATTTTGTTTGAAGAGGGGTAATAGACTGGCTTCGACAGAGATGAGCAAAAGAAGAATATAAGTTTTGTGGGTGTGAATATACTCGAGTTTTGTTTTAAAAGTGATCGGAACCGGATCTCTAATTGCCTACAATTATATGTTCCAGTTTTTCTGTTTATTGAATTTAAAAGGAACAAGAAGTCAAAAATATGGGGCTAAACACAAAACAAGTCATGAAACGTGGGCTATTTAATAATTAAAAAGAATTAAATGTGGGAGACAATGGAATTTTAGTGCTCCTTAAATATTTTTAGTGGACAATTAATAAAATAAAAAATGGAAGACAAAATCATTAATGAAATCATTTTTAAAATAAAAATAATGATTATGTCTATATTTAATGAAATATTTGGTGAAAAGATATCATTTTTCCCCTTCTAATTAATTAAAACGAAATTCTAATTTCGTTTCTTAAAATAAATACGACTCAAAATTTAAGAATACTATTTTTCTCAAATTTTTAATAAACCCTAATATTTAAATATAATACGAATATATAAATTTTAAAAATTTATAAAACGTACTAAATAATAAAAAAAAAACTAGTGCATCGTTTCCTAAATAAAATTTAAATAAGAATCGAGTAAAAAGAAAAATTTATTCGGAAAATTTTACGGATATTACATTAGGGCACGCCCTAACTCTCGTTATTACCTCTATTTTCTTGCTCCCTTAATATATATCATGTATCATCTTTGTTCTCTTATTGCATCTTTAAAATTATTTCTTTGTCTTGTGCATATATGGCTCTTAGAATTTCGCGTGGCTTTGGATCTCCAAAGAAAAAGGATAACAAGGAATAGAATGTAGATCAGACTGACACCTCTGACTCTAGGGCGCACCCTGTCTCGCAAAAGGAACCTAATCCAGTAATTTCATCCCCTTCTACCAAATCTTTGAAGAGAAATGCTGAAACCAAACCTGTTGCTGACAAGGGTAAAAAACAAAGAACTGAGGGCGCGCCCTCGTATGTCGAAACACTTATCGGGTCAGCCGCTGCTTCACTCGTCAAGGAAAAGGAAGTTGATTTATGGCAAAACATGAATACTGATGATGAGGTTAATTCCATGATAATAGCCTCAGCTCAACTTCTGGTTCAATCCCTAGGGCGCGCCCAGAGCGTTCACAAAGAGAAACTTCACATCAACAAGCTTGAGGCTGAAAATAAAAAATATTCAAAAATGATAATAAAAAATGACAACAAGTGGAAGAAGGATCTGGATGCGAAAGATGCTGAGTTACAGAAATCCATTGATTACGGTAAATCACTTTGTGATAAAGTCGATAGACTAGAGAAAGAAAAAGAAGAATAGCAAGTGCAGCGAGATAGTCTGGAGATAGAGAAATTTAACTGGGCAAATGAGAAACAAACCATTGAAGATTAAAAATTCCAGAAGGGATTTGACTTCTACCTTCTTGGTTTTCTTGCTAACGATCCAGATTACAACTAGGAAGAGAAGTTTGGCCCAAAAAGTGCTGAAGATGTTGAAGATTTCAGGAGCTTCATGCTAATGCCATCAAAGCGAAGAGAGTCGAGTTGGGGCTAGAGGGAGGACGCGCCCTCTGGTGATAACGCACCCTTAGAGAATGAGTTAGTTGTAAATGCTGAGAATGAAGATGCAAACACCATTCCCAATAATGACTTGATGCCTGAAGTGATTGTGCAACCTTGTCCCCTCAAGGACGCGTCCCCTACTGCTTCTAAGGACGCGCCTTGAAACTTTAATCAATCCAACTTTTGCTTGAACTATGAATTCTCTAAGGCACAGGTCCTTTGTAAAACCCTCCAATTTGTAACTTGAATGCTTTTGATAATTCTCTTAATCCGGATTACGTTGTTCCTTATTTTATATTATTTGCCTTGAAATACCTTCGTTATTTACCATGCTTGTTATCTCAAACATAGGGTGCACCCTAGTATAAGGGCACGGCCTCCTAGTTGATAAAAATTTTCTTTAACTGTACACTTCCATAAAAATTCATTTACTAGTAACATGCGTTAAAAACAAATCTTCAAAAGTCTTCAAGTAATTCTTCTATGTAAACTGAGGGTGCGTTTAGATATACTAGGGCGCGACCTCTAGATCAAATTTCCTCGAACGAAACTTGTAACAATTCGTCAAATCTTCATTAATTAAAAACACTTGTAAATTCTTCAGTATAAACGTAGGGCGCGGCCTTTTGTATTTTAACAGCCGATATTTTTCTAACAATTCTAGAAAATATTGATAATCTTGAAAAAAAAACTTGAAAATCTTCATTAAACTTGAGTCTCTTCAGAACAAGGGAAGGTGTACATACACTACCCCCCTGGCTAAGGAGAATAATTATTGAAAAATGTGAAAAACAGCAAGTCTCGACTAAATCTAAGAAGGCGTATATGCACTACCCCCTAAACTAGGAGAACAATTATTGATACTAGTCTATAACTTAAATATAAGCTTTCATAAAATAGGGGGCTAAAGCCGCACCCTACTGATAATACTTCTTCAAGTGCTCCGCGTTCCAAGCTCTTGGGATTGTGTTGCCATCCAAATCTTCTAGATGGTAAGTGCCTTCCCAAATGATAGACTTGATCTTGTAAGGTCCTTCCAAGTTTGGACCGAAGACTCCATGAGTAGCTACCCTAGTATTCGGCATGACCTTCCGAAGAACCAAATCACCCACGTTGAAAGGACGGGTCTTCACCTTCCTGTTGTAATATCTTGAAACTCTTTGCTGATAAGTTGCCAACCTCAGCTGTGAGTTAGTCCTTGTTTCTTCCAGAAAATCAAGATTCAACCTTTGATTTACCATATTAGTTTCTTCATTGTAAAAATCTCTCCTGAACGATCCCGCTCCAATTTTCACAGGAACCATTGCCTCACATCCATAAGGCAACATAAAAGAGGATTCCCCAGTTGTAGTCCTTGGAGTTGTGTTGTATGACCACAACACCATGGGAAGTTCTTTAGGCCAATTCCCCTTGATTTCTTTTAACTTCGTCTTTAAAGTATGCTTTATGATCTTGTTGATAGCCTCTGCCTACCCATTACTTTGAGGATGAAACACAGCTGCAAATTCCTTCTTGATTCCTAAATCATCACACAACTTCCGCAACTCTTCGCTGTCAAACTGCTTTCCGTTATCTGATACAATTTTATATGGAATCCAAAATCTGCACACAATAGAGTTGAAAACAAAATCCCGGATTTTCTTCGCAGTGATCGTAGCTAAGGGCATTGCTTCCGCCCACTTGGTGAAGTAGTCCACTGCAACCACCGCATACTTGACACCTCCCTTAGCCTTGGGAAGTTCTCCAATGAGATCAATTTCCCATATAGCAAACGGCCACAGACTCATCATGGAAGTCAAGGTAGTAACAGGGCTCGTAGAATAGTTGGCAAACATTTGACATTTATCGCATGCTTTAACAAACTCATAGGCATCCTTCTTCATAGTTGGCCAATAATAACCTTGTCTCAACACATTTATTGCCAACGAACCACCCCCCGAGTGATTACCACATATCCCTTCATGCACCTCCCGGAGTATATAATTGCATTCATCTCCATCTATGCACTTGAAAAGTGGCTGGTTGAAACCCTTCTTATATAGAATTCCATCATATTCCATAAATCTGGCTGCCTGATACTTAAGCCGCCTTGCTTCAAGCTTCTCACTCAGAAGTATCCCTCCCCAAATATATTCTTGAATAGGAGTCATCCAAGTAACTTGTGGAGTCGATTCTACCTCCATGACTTCTACCTCTGGAATACTTGGCACTTCCTGGATCTGCAAAGGAACTGTTCCCAACAACATGGCATCCTTCTGAGATCCCAACTTAGCTAATACATCTGCATTGCAATTCTCATCCCGAGGAATGCATTCCAACCTCACTTCACGAAATTTCTGAATTAACCGTTGAGCACACTTCATGTAAAGCTCTGTTCGTGGACCTCTACACTAAAATCCACCCTTAACTTGTCCAACCACTAACTCAGAATCACTTGAAATGATCAAATTCGCAACCTTCATTTCCAAGGCCATCTTCAATCCATTAATCAAAGCTTCATAGTCTGCATCGTTATTAGTTGCCTGAAACTTGAAGTGAATTGAATTCATGAGTTGATTCCCCTGTGGAGTAACTAAAACTATACATGCACCAGCTCCTCCATTATTCATAGCTCCATTAACATGCAACTTCCACCAAGATTGAGGAATTTCCTCAAGAGGGCGCGCCCTCTCGGTAGGAATTCCAGGCTCAACCAGCACAAGTGACTTTTCCTCATTTTCGGACTCGAATTCCAGAATAAAATCAGCTAAGGCTTAACCTTTGATGGCTGTCCTAGGTGTATACTCCAAATCAAACTGACCCGGCTCAATTGCCCACTTTAACATTCTTCCAGAAGTTTCCGGCCTATGAAGAATTACTCTCAACCGATAGGCCGTGCGAACTTCAATCTTATGAGCTTGAAAGTACGGACGAAGCTTCCTTGATGCCGGTATTAGGGCATAAAACAACTTTTCCATGCTAGTATATCTGGTTTCCGCATCAAGCAAGCGCTTACTCACATAGTAAATCGGAGATTGACGATCGACCTCTTCTCTCACCAACACCGCACTGATGGAATACTCCGGAACCGCCAAATATAGAATTAAGGTTTCCCCCTCCAAGGGCTTGGTCAAGAGTGGAGGGTTCCCCAACTGCTTCTTGATTTTCTGAAACGCTTCCTCATATTCAGAAGTCCATACAAAATCTTTTGTTGCCCCCTTGATTGCCTTAAAGAATTCTTTGCATCTATTAGAAGACTTTGATACAAAACGATTCAGTGCTGCAATTCTTCCGGCCAGGCTTTGAACCTGCTTCACACTAGAGGGTGACTTCATGTCTAATAATGCCTTGATCTTTGCTGGATTTCCCTCGATTCCTCGATGATTGATGATAAATCCCAAGAACTTTCTAGATTCTACTCCAAACACACATTTTTGAGGATTCAACTTCATTCTGAACTTCCTCAAGATTTCAAACATCTGCTCCAAGTGCTTCACATGGTCCTCCGCCTTCAGGGATTGAACAATCATATCCACATACAACTCCATGGTCTTTCCAGTCAGGTCCTTGAACATCATATTCACCAATCTCTAATAAGTTGCTCCAGCATTGATCAAACCGAATGACATCCCAATGTAGCAATACAACCCTCTATCCGTGATGAAAGATGTATGTTCTTGATCAGGTCCATACATGGGAATTTAATTATAGCCCGAATAGGCATCCATGAAACTCAACAGGGCGTGGCCAGCCATAGCATCCACCAACTGATCAATCCTCAGAAGTGGAAAGCTATCCTTTGGGCATGCCTTATTCAGATCAGTGAAATGCACACAAGTCCTCCATTTTCCATTAGGCTTCTTGACAAGAACCGGATTAGCCAACCAATCTGGGTAATATGACTCCCTGATCAGTCCAACATCTAGAAGTTTATCAACCTCTTCCTCCAATGCTATGGCTCTCTCTTCACTTACTGGTCGGCATTTTTGGCATATTCCTTTCCTAGTAGGATCTATATTCAGACGATGACACATAACCTCTAGATCAATACTCTCCATGTCGGCATGATTCAAGAGAAAATTAGTGATCATTCCTCTTAACTTATAATTCAGCTGAGACCCAATCTTCAAAAACTTACTCGGATCACCTTCATCCACCATAATCGAAATTGTATCTTCTGCAGGACCAGTTTTCTCAGCCAATGGTGGTGTCCTTGGATCTAGATCAAAATCAAAGCTTCGAGGATCTTCAATCGACACTTCATCCTTGGAGGGCACATCCTCTTTAAGAGGGAAGTCTCCCTCAACAAGGTTATGCACCAAACCTTCAAGAAACATTCGCCTACCTTCAACCTGCTCACCCCTAAGATTGATGGAGATAACATCCTCTAAATCTTCCTCAATTTCTTCTAGAATTCCCTCTTGTAAATTATCAAGTACTAAAGTATTTTACCTCTGCAACTCTTCAGGGTGCACCCTGTAATGGGGCTTTTCTTCTGGTTCTTGGACTAGGTAATGGACTTTTACTTCCCCCGGGACGAGGCACATATCGCCTTCTGAACTTCCTTCTTTCAGGGCGCACTCTCCATCTCGCTGCTTTCTAAATCCCTTGATTGCCTTATGATAGCAATCTCTTGAATCATGTTGAGATCCTCGTCAGTTCCCACACCGTTAGGTGTAGGAAATTTCATTGCAAGATGATAGATGGAGGTCACAACCTTCATTTCCTTTGACAGAGGTCGCCCTACCAAGGCATTGTGAGATGATTCCACATTCAAAATCATAAAGTCCATCATCCGAGTCACGGAAAGAGCTCCTTCACCAAGGGTTACTGGCAGTTTGATCGTCCCCATGACTTTCACAGATTCACCCGAAAAACCATATATCCAACCACTATCTGGAATCATATCCCTATCTGGAAGTCCCATCTTCTTGTAATTGCTGTAATATAGAATATTTACTGAGCTTCCATTGTCGAGAAGGACCCGGTGTACGTTCTTGGAACCAATCTGGATTGCCACCACCATAGAATCATTATGAGGATGGTGCACCCATCTAGCTTCTTCCTCAGTGAAAGTGATATCCACACACTCTCCCTTGAATAACTTGGGTGGCCTGAATTCCAAGCTGTTCACATTAGTGAGAGGTCTATACCTTGCCTCTCTTGCGTATCTATCCAAGGCATGGTTACTATCACCCACCAGGTGTCGTCCTCCAAAAATCGTGTGGATACTACCCTCTTTAAAAAATTTCTTCTCTTCGGGCTTGTCATCACCACGGAGGGCGCGCCCTCCATCTCTTCTGTCAGGATTCTCCTTATGCTTCTTTACTTCTCTAAGAATCCAATCAGTTAAGTATCCTTCTTTGATCAGGTCTTTGATTTCATTCTTCAATTGACGACATTCATGAGTATGGTACCCTGAAGATTCATGATACACATAGTACTTCTTCTTATCTCTGCTTTGCCAAGAAGATAAAGGATCCGGCCTCCTGAAGATTCCCTTATCTTTATTCACCTAAAAGATATGCTCAATTGGGGCTGCCAGAAGGGTATAATTATTCGGCCTCCTATCATAAGTGTACGTATCTGGAGGTCCCCAATTGTTTCCCATTTTAGCTGCATTCACCCGGTTAGCACTAATCCCTGTATGATGTGTAGGACTTATAGACCTGTCCTTTCTCTTATTAACTCCTTCTTTAGAAGTTCCCTGCATGTCTGTCTTCCGATTATCCACCATGGATTGCTCTACTTTCTTGAAGGACTCAGCTTGTGCAAACACATCAGCTAAAGTAGGTGGATCTCATCCTTGAAGATGCTTCCAAAAATCAGTCCCCATTGACAACCCAGCTATCAAGAAACTCTTGAGCGTTTCATCAGTCGCTCCTCGCACCAAAGTAGACTCTGAATTTAATCTCTTAAAATAAGATTGCAAACTTTCTCTGTTAGGTCCAAATGTGTTGTAGAGGGGGGGTGAATACAACTTTTCGAATATGAGAAGCAATAAATACGATGCAATAAATGAACACACAGATTCAAGGAATATATGTCTTATATATAACTTGAAATGGTTGCTACAACATTCATTACAAAGTATAACAGAAGTTCAGAGAGAAGTGAATGATACTAAGCTCTGTGAATGCACTCTCTCTTTTTCTCTTGTGTTTTTCTCAAGAATTGCTCACTAACTAAAAACATTACACAAGTACTTCTATTTATACTACATGTAATCTATGTCCTGTAGACTTCAAAGACTAAGATATACGTGGCCCAATGATGTCCACATAAATCTTGCCTTATCTTGAAAGCTTGGAAATCTACCAATCAGAAGATGCCATGTGTCATGTTGAAGCTGCACTCTAAGTAGAACTTCTACTTGAGAATTTCTACTTAGCCATCTCGAATTTCTAAGTAGAACTTCTACTTAGAAACTTCTACTTGGGCATCTAGAATATTTAGTACTTAGAAAATATTCTGGTCTTCAACTTGAAACTTCAATGCACATCTTGAACTTGTGATATCTTCATGTCTTCTTTGTTCTTCACTAAGCTCTTGAATATGGATCTTTATTACTGACATAAACTTGCTATCAATGTCCTGACACTTGATGCAACGGTCTGGTTCATAAGTGACTAGTCTTGATAGGGTTTTTGCTTCTTGAATAAGTTACCATATCCAATTAGAAATGTGGCTTTCCAATATTTGCTTTCCTTCTTGTTCACTTGAAATCAATTGGTCTTATTGATACTGATAGTTATGATCTTGATTCTTGGCTTTCCAAATCACTGAGGCATGAACAACTTTGACTTGAACTTCTCTCAATGATTTCTTCTTGGATTGATCATAGTTAACATGTTGAATTGTATCAATTACCTTGTCTTCATTTAGTGTTGATTTCTTGTGACTTCTTGTTCTTGATTGTCTTCTGGTTAAGTATCTTTTCCTTTAGTTTGAGTTACATTAGTTATAGTGTTACAAGTTTACACACTCTGCCTTTCAATCTCCCCCAATTTGATTGTCTAACAATGACATTCAAATTAATGAAGGATAACTCAACTAAACAATGAGACGAGAAAAGATAATTAACATTACAGTCTTGTATAATTTACAATTGAAATTTACATGAAAACAATACAAAGAACTTAAACTAGAAACAGAATTCGAACTTCGAATTAAAGATCATTTGAGTGATTCCTATCACCTGGATTATTTCATACCTTTTAGTCAAACTTGTATCACCTTATTGGATTCACTCTAAGGTGAATTTTCTTCAAGTGAGTTAAAGCAACCGAAAGACATGAAGTTTTTCCAACTTCAAGTTCACACCACTCTGACCTTTAACCCTAATTCCGTTTCCTCTTTCTAGCTTCAGCAGCTTGGTCTCTCTCTTCTTTCTGCCTTTTGCGCTTCTCCTTCTGCTGCTGTTCTTTCTTGTACACTGGATCTTTAAGCTGCTTCCACCTAGCATTCAACAGACTTACAGCTTCCATTTCTAGAGGGTTCTTGGGCTCTGGATAAGGATGTTTGAAAAGCCTTCTGAGTTTGTCCACCTCCTGAGTAGTCCTGATCTTTGGAATATCCTCAAAGTTCTTCATTATGAGCTGAGGTTTCCAGTGAGATTTATCAGATTTAAACTGACAATAGATCATCTTGGGGTAGCCCTTGACACGGTCAGTATTGTGGACACTGGCCGCATCTCGCTCCATCCGCTTCTTTTCCACCACTATCTCAGACAGGTACCTCATGAGTCTCTGCTTTTCTTCTACATGCATATTTTCCACTTCGCCCCATTTGAATACATATAATACTTTCTCCAGGAATGCAGCATCGTGAGTCTGTAGCAGCCATTGTCTACTCATATGCAAGAATGTTTGATTCTGGTCTGCATCTATGAATACTAAGGCATCAGCTGTATCTTCAGCATAAGCGTGTATCCAGTATACACTATCACTTCCTGGAACACCAATAGCCTCCCTTATTTCTCCTTGTTCTAGTGCTCCAGAAGGAAGAGTCAGAGCTTCATCTACATTCTTCATTGCTTGAAGAATATTCCATTTCTTTTCCATCAGCTCCGGCTCAATCTTCACGTTATCAAGTGGGTTTGGAGCAATGACATCACACTTCCACACCTCATTGCTCTTCTTGAATATAACTCTTTCAATGATCTTCACGGATTTATCTTTAAGCTCAGAAGCGAATCCCTTACTCATCATTTGTCTACAGACAGCTTTGAGAGATTCTACTGAAAGCTCCATTAGATCATTTTCCTCCATGCTAACCCTCTTCATCTTTCCGTCAACTACCATCCGGACAAAATTTGGATAAGCTGAGAATTCTGGACCCTTGTCCTCTGCTAGCTGCATTAACTGATCCCTATACAGAATGCTTAGCTCCTCAGAATGAGAGTATTGAATTTTTGTCGCTAGCAAGAACAACTCTGACGCAGATCTTCTCGTTATGAATTGGTCATCCACATATAGGAAAGATGTTGGGACTCCTTCTACCAAAGACAAAATAACCTGCCACTCCTTAAGATTTGCATTGTATCCAACCCTGACTTTAGAAATTAATCTCTTCAAAGCATTTATATAGTCCCCAGTCATTGGATTCTGCAAATTCAAGTTGTAGAACAGATCATCTGCATCCTTGTTATGAACACCTTTCGCACAGGGTCCCATCATTATCTTCCTTGCTTCATCCCACTTCTGCCCTATCCTTCGTTTGTCCAGATCAACTTGAGGATTAGCTAGCCTTGCAAGCTCATGATCATACTGCTTCCCTTGTAGCTCCACTTTCTTTTCTAGGAAGGCAGCACGTTCTTGCATCATCTTCATTTTATGGAACTGAGCTTGTTCCAAGGCTAACTGTTGAGCTTTAAGGGTTTCCTCATCAACGGGAATTTCTTTAGGCATTCCGGAAGACATCCCAGCACCTCCACCTTGTTCCTTCAAAGATCTTTTTATAGCATGTGCCAACGGTACGTCTTCCATGTCAGAATCTGAGTCAAGTACCTCCTGTACTGTTTCCTGATGACTCAGGTCAACAAATGGTTCATCAACCATTATTGCCTTACCCTTTCTCATCCTCAGAGCCTCTTCATCAACAGACGGCTCAACTTCTGGTTCCTTGACAAGATCAGCGGATTCTTCAATTTCTTCGATGTGAACTGCCTGCTGTCTCGTCTTCTTTCCACTCTCCCCCTTAGGTGAGTTATCCTGAGCTCCACCTTGGTAATCAGATCCACCAGCTGCATAAGAACCTCCAAAACCAGAACCAGAGGCTCCCGCTCCACTAGCACCACCTGCACCAGCATCGGGGGGAGGTTGTTGCGACTCGAAACACTCCGGGGGCACAAAACTCCTGACTGCGAACATCATTCTACTGATCTCCACAGCCATTGTATGCATTGTAGACTCCAATGCCCCCATCCTCTCATTGAGAGTGCTTCCCAAGATACCACCAGCATGGCCCAAGTCATTGACCTTATTTGTCAAATCATCAAAAGCTGTATCTTGACTTGCCATTCTTGCTGCGTAGTCGTCTAGAGCCCTTTGGTTGTTTCCAATGTTCATCCCGAACTACCCCATCGTCTGTCCGAACTGCCTCATCTGATTTTCCATAGAAGTCATACGCGTATCAAGATTTTCAATGTTAAGGGACGGTGTTTGGTTTAGGTGACCTCGCTCTAATACTCGTTCTGTTGGTATTTGACGCTCGGTTTCGGGCCTTGAAAATGAAGGTCCCTCTCTCCCTAACCTCTCACACACACTCCCTGTCTCACGCTCGTGTATGTCTTCAATTATTGATCCGAAATATGAAGCAGTACCTGCAGAAATTGGATAAGCAAAATAATTGGCAGTTATGGGATCTATGTCTGTTCTGTCCTGAGTTGGAATCTCAGGCTGAGCGGCTGCAAAGTGTTCTTGTACGACATTAGAACCCATCCTCTTTGCAGCATCAGTACGTACCGGTGAAGGTACGGCTGAAGTTGTTAAAACTCCATGTCCTTTTGAAGCAACAGGATCTTCAAAAGGTACAAAACTGTCATCAAAATCCCTATGTGCAGATTGTTTAAGGGGAGAACCACTCTCGTGAGGTGGAGTGGTTGCGTGTGACACACTAGGGTTTGACTGTGGTTGTGAAGTAGCAACGTGGAAAAGTTTGACTTTCTTTCGAATAAGTTGCTGCTCTTCGGGTTCACTCTCCTCATCAACTTCTACATATACACGTGCTGGCTTTCTGACTTCCGTTAACAGGGGTGAAAGAGAATAAGAATGTGTATCGGACTCAGAAATGTAGCTCTCACCCTGGGATAGATCCTGCGGGTTAGCAGTCTCTTGGGTCGCGGAATCAGATACATAGGAGGAGGAATGAATAGTATGCAGGGAGAGATTACCTGATTGATTACCTTGTGCATCATCGCTTTCCTCATCAAGAATCTCATCAAATGCCTCAGCATGAACAGATGGATTTTGAGCATGTGATGAAACTTGTGATGATGCCTCCAAATTGGTAACTCCTGCATCATATGTAAGCCACATTTGTATATTTTCAGGAATAGACATCGGTTTACCTTGATGTTTATCCTGATTAGAAATGGTTGAAAGTGACTTAGTGCCCATCCCTAGCGATGCAGATGTTGGGCTTCCGGCAAATCTCTATCTAACAGCAAGAGCTTCCTTCGGTATTAAGTCATTAATCAGCATTTGTAGGAACCGAGGAAACCATCAGACAACATCCGCTGTAGTGAGGTCTCTGCTTGCAGGAGATCCCATTGAGGCCACCATCTCAGAGAGAACGATGCGTCCATAATTTATATCCAGTTCTCTTGCTAGGGCAACTGCAAAGGTTTGCATTGGAATTGGAATTTGATGAAAATCTTTTTCGCGTGCCCGAAAACATCTTGTGATGGCCTCGAAAAAGTAATTCCATTCCACATGGAAGAATTGTTTTTGGATATTTCCTGTGATTGGGCCTTTCGGAGGATAACATCCAATTTCTTCAAAGAATCTGAGGCGTTCTGTAGCTGTAGGTTCTGGATCATAAGCATCTTTAATTGGGAATCCTAGAACTCTGTTGACAATCTCTTCAGTCACCTCATATTCCTGACCCGCTAAGGTAAACCTGAAACCTAAGGGGGTTGATTTGCTCCCAAAAGTAACCGCACTAGTCCATAATTGCTGTAAAGCATCATGTACTAGTGTAGGTTTAGCAGTAAAAGCATGGCTAGCTTTGGAGTACAAATTGAGAAATCGTATCCAAAACTTAAACCGCGGGAGTTGATCACCAATTTCCGTAGAAATATTATAAAAATTGTTTTTAGCAAGTGAAAATTGGTGAGTCATTTTAATTTAAATGTTTTTCTTAAAAAGATGTGAATCTTTTTTTTTAATTTTGAAAAACAAATAATTTACGAATTAACAGTTTTATCCCTTTTAATTTTTCGAGAATATCAAAAGACAATCTGAAAAGTTAAACTACGGGATATGAACAGTTGCCAATTACTAAATCTGAATATTCAAAGAGGATGAATATTCGTGTGTTTATCAGTGATATCGTGTGTATATATGGAGAATATGAAATCGTGTTTTGAACAGATACACAAAACTTGATGTTTGTGTGTATGTATATGCGCGTGTATATGCGGTTACAAAACACAGTATCACAATGATTAATGATAACACAGTGAATATCAGTCAAAAGTTTGGCAGTAATTCGTGATTAGTATGAGTTTAATCACAAAAACACGGATTAAAAGTATGAAGTTTGTGAAATCGCCTTGCTTTTGTGAAACGGCTGCTGTGAAAAAGAAATTAGGTAAAGTGAATTAGGCATCGAGTTAGAGATGTATATATAGATGATTGCGAAATGACAAAAATGTCCCTGTTAAAAAGAGTGAAAATTACCAAGTCCATACAGGGAACACCTAAGTCGAACTCTATCTCGAACATCTCTATCTCGAACATCTCTATCTCGAACATCAAGTCGAACTTCGAGATAAAGTTCGAGATAGAAGTTAACTCGAACAATTAAGCACAAATAAACACTTTAACCAATTTTACAGCAGAAACTATAGGGAAATCCTATCTCGAACATTTATTGATTTGTAGTAAACTTGGAAAATTCCCTTAAGAAAAATAGGGAAATTCAAGATACTTTTCGAGTTAGAAGTCTATCTCGAACATCAAGTCGAAATTCGAGTTGAGTTTCGAGATAGACTAAGAACTCTATCTCGAACATCAAGTCGAAATTTGAGTTGAGTTTCGAGATAGACTAACTCGAAGTTAATCTCATTCTTTTCAAAATACCCCCTTGAAGCAAAAAGTACAGGGTAATTCAAGATATGTTTCGAGTTAGGAGTGTAACTCGAAAAATTCCCTTTAGCTTAACTGAGAACTCTATCTCGAACATCAAGTCGAAATTCGAGTTGAGTTTCGAGATAGACTAAGAACTCTATCTCGAACATCAAGTCGAAATTCGAGTTGAGTTTCGAGATAGACTAACTCGAAGTTAATTCTCAGTTCTTTTCAAAATATTCCCTTAATGGAAACCTCATCTCAACCTTTGAGATAAAATTCGAGATAGACTTTATCTCGAATATTTTGAAGATAGAACTAGGCACACTGGTAACTCGAACTCGAACTCTAAGTTGAATTTCGAGATGAATTTCGAGATAGCCAACTCGAAATTCTTCCCAGACTTAGAATTTTTCAAAAACTTCACTCTGACAGCTTAAGTCGAAATTCAAGTCGAATTTCTAGATGAGTTTCGAGATAGAACCTAACTCGAAATTTTGAAGTTTTTTAATTCTAAGGCCTCTAATTACATGAAACTCATAGGTAAATTCATCTAAAAATCATGCAATATTTAGAATATTATGAATTTAACTCCCCCTATGATCATGCAATCTAACAAGCATAAATTCACAGATTTGTGCTATAAAAGACACTTAAAACATAAGGAATTTATGCAAAAACACACTATATGCAACCTATAACAATCATTAATTAGGCATTTTAAAGTCTAAGCACATAATGATTGAGTAGCTTGCACATACAAACATAAACATGGATTTTACAGATAGAAGGCTTTACTAACTTGTGTTAAGCATTCCCAATTCACCAACCAATCTATTGAATGTTACTTCATCAAGAGGTTTGGTGAATATATCTGCAATTTGTTGCATTGTGGGCACAAAATGTAGCTCCACAGTCCCCTCCTCGACATGTTCTCTTATGAAGTGATACCTGATGTCGATGTGCTTGGTTCTTGAGTGATCTACAGGATTGTTGGTTATGGAAATGGCACTTGTGTTGTCACACATGATTGGAATTTTCTTGTGCTCCATGCCATAATCCTTCAATTGGTTCCTCATCCACAGTATTTGAGCTACACAGCTTCCAGCAGCAATGTACTCAGCTTCAGCCGTAGAAGTAGATAATGTATGTTGTTTTTTACTTTGCCAGGACACCAATCTTCTGCCAAGAAATTGGCAAGCACCAGATGTGCTTTTCCTATCAATCCTGCAACCTGCAGAGTCTGAATCCGAATAGCCAATAAGATTAAAACCTGTATCTCTTGGGTACCAAATCCCTAGATTTGGTGTGCCCTTGAGATACCTAAAAATTCTTTTGACGGCTACGAGATGTGATTCTCTAGGATCCGCTTGGAACCTTGCACATAAACAAGTTGCGAACATTATATCGGGTCTACTTACAGTTAAATAGAGGAGTGAGCCAATCATACCTCGATAGCTTGTGATGTCAACTGATTTACCTGATTTGTCTTCATCAAGCTTCGTGGCTGTTGCCATGGGAGTCTTAGCTGCTGATGCATCTTCTAGATTATACTTCTTGAGTAAATCTCTGACGTACTTGGATTGACAGATAAAGATACCATCTTTTCTCTGACTGATCTGTAATCCAAGGAAGAAGGACAGCTCTCCCATCATGCTCATCTCATATTTTTCCTGCATTAGCTTGCCAAATTTCTCGCACAAGCGCTCATTTGATGACCCAAAAATAATATCGTCCACATATACTTGAACAAGTATTAAGTCATTTCTCACAACTTTATAGAACAATGTTTTATCAATTACTACCCTAACAAAACCATTTTCAATTAAGAATAGGGATAGGGTTTCATACCATCGCCTTGGGGATTGCTTGAGGCCATAGACAGATTTGAAGAGTAGATACACAAAATCTGCATGTTCTGGATCAACGAAGCCAGGCGGCTGTTCCAGATACACTTCTTCTTCTAACTCTCCGTTCAGGAAGGCACTTTTCACGTCCATCTGGAAAACCTTGAAGTTCTTATGTGCTGCAAATGCCAAGAACATCCTGACTGCCTCAAGTCTTGCAACTGGTGCATAGGTTTCATCATAATCAATTCCTTCTCGCTGAGAATAACCTTTTGCAACCAAACGAGCCTTGTTTCGTGTTACAAGTCCGTTTTCATCCAGTTTATTTCTGAATACCCACCTAGCTCCAATTACGGATATGTTCTTTGGTCGGGGTACCAGTTTCCAAACTTTCTGCCTTTCAAACTGATTGAGTTCCTCTTGCATTGCAATCACCCAATCAGCATCAGCAAGAGCTTCTTCTATTTCTTTAGGTTCAAGCTTGGATAAGAACCCAGAATATAAGGAGATATTAGCCATGTCAGCTCTTGCAGTTCTTCTAGTAGTCACACCAGCATCTGGATCACCAATAATTAACTCAAACGGATGGTCTCTATTCCATACCCGTTCAACTGGAAATTGTCTTGATGATTCAGCTTGACTTTCTGAGTTGGGGTGCTGACCACTTTGATTATTTTCACTAACTCCCCCTGAGTTAGTGCCAGCTCCTACAGAACTAGAGTCAACTCGACTCGAGCCTTGAACAGTAGTCCTTGAGCTGCTATTTACTCCCCCTGAGTTGTTGTCGGTTCGTACTGAAGAAGTCTCTCCTGATCTTGTAGAATTAGCTTGTTCACTAGACTCAGGTTCTTCATGTACACTTGGAACATTTAATGGAACAACCAACTCAGGTTCATCTTCAAGATCTTCTAAGTCCAGATTCTGAAATTTTAGGGACTCAAGTTCACTAGAATCTCTTGAAATTGATGAGAGTTTGGTATCGTCGAATCTGACGTTGTAACTTTCAGTCACTTTTCGATCATTCACCAAGAACACTCTATAAGCTGCCACCACGTCTGTAGAGTAACCAACAAAGATTCCTTCACGAGCTTTTGCTGCAAACTTGCCTAGATTTTCATCATCTATAAGCACATAGCATTTTGCTCCGAAGACATGAAAGTATTTGATTGTTGGTCTTCTGTTGTTCATTAATTCACATGGTGTCTTTTCTTTATCTTTTATAATCAAGGTTCTATTTTGAGTGTAACAAGCGGTACTCACTGCTTCGGCCCAGAAATACAAAGGAAGTTTTGAATCATACAACAAAGTTCTTGCTGCTTCAACCAAAGTTCTATTTTTCCTTTCAACTACTCCATTTTGCAGTGGAGTTCTTGTTGGTGTATACTGAAAATATTTATTTGAAGTATTTACATTTATTTCTGGCCGGTTTAATTGAGAATCATTTAAATGTTTACATGTTGTCTAAATATTATATATTGTGAATAATCTAGTATCAAATGGGATACAGAATATTAGATTATTAAATATGGTTTATATAATATAATAAGGTTCACAGCACAGGTGGAGTTAGACAATCCACTGGAATGGCTGTAGTATTATTTAGATTAGTTTATATTGACTAATAAATAATACTAGTATACTTTGTGTATATTGAACAGGATCAAATTTAGAATTGTTCCCTTATACTGATTAAGAAGGTGAACTAAGATTCTATGTTATTATTAATGCTTAGGTTCTTAATCCGGAAATAATAATTGACACGTATATATTATTTACATGCTTTGATTTATATATGAAATAATTCTTTTGATTTATTTCATTATATTTTGGGTGATGAAATAATATATATGGTGGGATATTATTTATTGACGGAATCCATGTCCTGATAATATTCGGGTTAATGATGTCCCCTTGAAAGCTCAAAAAGATTTAATTATGTGAAACCCTGCAGGTGGATTTATTCCGGCATAATTAAATAAAGGTTGAGTGGATAATCAAGGATAAAAGATATTAATTAAATGAATTATCAGTAATTTATTTAATTAATGGACATGCGATATTTTAAACATGGGGAATTTAATAAGCAAATAATATTGGAACCGAATTAATTAATTAAATTACGGTATTAGGAAAGGTAGTGCAAATATTAATTCTTTAGTGGATTGAATTAATATTTAATTACATTGGGCTAGGCTCAAGATGTAATTAGAAGGCCCAACCTAATTATCCATGATCCCTATTGTAGCCTATATATATTCCTATTCTCTTCTTGCTGGGGGCTGGTCGAAAAAATTTTGTAGCCACCCAGGAGCAAGAAGAGAGGTTAACTTGAGAAGACGAAGGCCACACTTCGCTCAAGGGAATTTAGGAATACAATAGAAGAGCGTGGAATCAACCGTTAACAAGGTGACTTTTCTATTCGTACTCGTTAATTTATTGTATGGAAATTCGCAGTGCCAAGATCTGATTGTCCCAACAATTGGTATCAGAGCCTGGTTCATTGGTTCTGCGAATTTTGATACGATGTCCGTGTCGTAATTATATATGCATGTGTATAGTGGTGTGCTTGGATAATAATCTTTTGCAGGTTGTTTAGTATCCACTATTATGGCCATGTAATTTTAATTATGTGTTTGGATCCCACGTGGTTTAATCGTGGTTATTTTATTTGGTTTCCACGTGGTTTATCGTGGTTGTAAAACACGAGGGTTGATCGTGTTAGAATAGATTTACAAAATTAGTTTTGTATTAGATCTGTTTTGTATGTAATTGTTTGATGGATTATGTAAAAATCCGGGTATTTTGTAACAATTATGTGCGATCGGAAATCAAATCGGAGAAACAAAATTGTCCGTTGCGTAATTGATTTTGGCTGCTGGTTTTACAAGTTTTTCGATCAAGTTTGAAGAATTGAGATTCAGAACAGGCAACAGAGGAGAGGCGGCGCGCGGCAGAATTCCTGGTCTAAAGCCTGTAACGCATGTGCAGGCTGCGTTACAGGTCTGTAACAGCCTGTAACGCATGACGCACATGCGTGACAGCTCTGTAACAGGCTGTAACGCATGACGCACAAGCGTGACAGCGGTTCCAGGGCTGTAACGCAGGAACGAACTGCGCAACAGCATTTTTTTGGCAGAAAATTGTTTTTTTCAGCAGAATAAAGCGCTGGAAATTTTTTTCAAGGGGCCATAATAGTGGAAAATTTTATTTTAATTTTTTCCACTGATTTTTGATTATTGATTTAATTAATTATGTTATGTGTGTTGTTAATTATGTGTGTAATTATTTTTTTAATTGCATGTTTAACATAATTGGGACGACATGGACATAGTATTTATTTATTATGCTTTAATCATGAATAGCATGCTGTTATGTTATGTGTTTTGTGTATTTTGATACATGTGGACTGCGATTAAATAACATAAGGCGATGCAGGCTAGATAAAATTCCTCAATTTTAAATAAAAATTCTAAGTGGGTGAGGGAATTAATTAGGAATTAAATCCCACGGTCTCCATTATTGTTTGTATGTAATTTAACACTAAGACGAATATAAATTGTATATAGTCCACCCTAACGTGGCATATGATTTATGGTGTCAGATAGTGTTATGGATATTACTAGAACAAACTTCCTAAATTAATTACGAATATTGAAAGGTATACATGCAACCCATCATGGCGTACCAAGTTTCATAGAATTCAATTAATTAGAATGGTACCACTGATTGAATATAGATTTCAATATAGAGAGAAAGGATGATTCTGTCTAGAAAGGGGTCTTAAGTGATGCCTCTTGACAATGCTCCCCCCGATCTGGGAATTATCCTATTATCGATTATTGATTTGAAATATTTAATGGTGGTATCCAGTCTTTTTATTAATTTAAGATTTAATAATGGTATACACTTAGCTATGAAAAATAATATATAGTCCACCCTAACGTGGCGTATTATTTAGTAATAGGACCGAAGTAATATTTAAACGAATTTAAGTGGTATATATGTCATCCATCGTGGCGTACCAGATACTTATGGTGTTTAAATATTAGTGCATTAATTTTAATTAATTGTTAGAGGAAACCAATAGGATTTAAGATTTATGCAACTATCTGATTATGTGTTACATGTATGATTCTCAGGATTAGATCACTATGGGCTTTAATCCACTATTCACCATACTTAAGGATAACAAACTTACTGGACCGAACTATATTGAATGGAAACGTAATTTGGACATAGTGTTGACTGCTGAGGAGTACAAATTTTGTACTTATGAACCCAAGCCAGACCAGCCTGCTGAAGATGCTCCTGAAAGTGAGAAGGAGTATTATAGGCAGTGGATTAAGGCTGATGAGATGTCGCGATGTTACATTCTGGCAGCAATGTCGGGTGTTTTGCAGCATCAGCATCAGGCTATGCCCACTGCTTCAGATATGCTCTTTAATCTCAAGGAACTTTTTGGAGAACAGAATAGGGCTGCTAGGCAAGTAGCAATGAAGGCTTTAATGAACACTCAGATGGTTGAAGGAACACCTGTAAGGGATCATGTTCTCAGAATGATGTCTCATCTGAATGAGATGGAGATCCTTGGTGCTGATATTGATGGGGAAACCCAGATCGATATCATCCTTATGAGCTTGCCCAAAAGTTTTGAGCAGTTCCGCTTGAATTACACCATGAACAAAAGGATGTATAGTCTTGCGGAACTTCTGACAGAACTTCAGGTAGCTGAAGGACTCTTTAAGCAGAATGTTCAAGTGAATGTGGCCGAGAAAGCTTCTTCATCTAAGCCGAAAGGTAAGAAGAAGAAAAAGACTCAGACACAGAAAGCTGGAAAGATTGCTAATGCAGTGGGAGTTCAAGGTGGTGTGAAAAAGCCTAAGGGCAAGTGCTTCAGGTGCAAGCAGTCAGGTCACTGGAAACAGGATTGTCCTCTTCCTAAGAAGACAAACAATACTGGTATGTCTCTTTCTCTAGTTACAGAAACATATATAGCGGCTATATCTACGAGCACTTGGTGTGTAGATACAGGAGCCACTGACCATGTTTGTAACTCAATGCAGGGGTTCCAGCAATCCAGAATGCTTAGAGATGGCGAGATATATGTGTTCATAGGAGATGCTACGAAAGTAGCAGTAGTTGCAGTTGGAATAATTACATTATCTTTTGGCGATGATAGGATTTTGGTTTTGAACAATTGTCTTTATGTACCTTCGTTTAGAAGGAATTTAATTTCGGTTTCTAAACTTGCCATGGATGGTTATAATGTTTGTTTGGATCGTAATGTTTCTATTATGATGAATAAACGAGTTATATGTTCGGGTACATTGCAAAACAATTTATATATTATTAATCCTATCCAACCAATGCTGCAACATAAGGAAACTAATAACATTCTTTCTAGCTCAAATAAAAGAAAGAAACCTTCTGAATTGAACCAAACATATCTTTGGCACTTAAGATTAGGTCATATTAACTTGAGGAGGATTCAAAGACTGGTAGTAGATGGGCCATTAGGCTCGTTGGCAGTGGAGCCATTTCCAGTTTGTGAATCCTGCTTGGAAGGTAAGATGACTAATAGGCCTTTTAAAGAAAAGGGGAATAGAGCTAAAGAAGTGTTAGAATTGGTTCATACTGATTTATGTGGACCTATGAGTATCCAAGCAAGAGGAGGTTATGAGTATTTTGTCACTTTCATTGACGATTATTCTAGATATGGGTACATTTATTTGTTGCGCCGTAAGTCTGAGTGCTTTGAAAAATTCAAAGAGTACAAAGCAAGTGCGGAGAAGCGACATCTTGGAAAATGTATCAAGTCACTACGATCAGATCGTGGTGGCGAATACTTGCTTGGAGAATTTAGGGAATATTTATCAGAAAATGGGATTGCATCCCAGTTGTCTGCACCTGGCACACCTCAGCAGAATGGTGTAGCAGAGAGAAGGAATCAGACTCTTTTAGAGAGTGTTAGATCGATGATGAGTTATTCAGATTTACCCAAGTCGTTTTGGGGATATGCTATAGAAACAGCGGCTTACCTTCTGAACTTGGTACCTTCTAAGTCGGTTCCCAAGACTCCAATAGAATTGTGGACTGGTAGCAAACCAAGTCTAAGACATATTCGGATTTGGGGTTGTCCAGCACATGTGCTGAACAAGAACGCGACCAAGTTAGAATCTCGTACAGAAGTAAGGCTGTTTGTAGGCTATCCCATGGGAACGAAAGGTTATTCATTTTATAGTCCTAGGGATCGAGATATCATTGTTAGTACCAATGCTAGATTCTTAGAAGAAGACTATATAATGAAACACAAACCCATGAGTAGTATCGTTTTAGAGGAACTAGTGGGAGGGACAGATAATCCCCAAGTGCCAATAGTACAAGTAGATCAACCACAAGAAAATGCACAACCTGTCACTAATACCACACCGGTGCTTCGTCGTAGTGGGAGGGTTGTTCAACAACCTGATAGATTCATGTTTTTGGGAGAGTCCTCGGACTTGGTCTCTGGTGAACATGATGAGGATCCCAGGACATACGAACAAGCAATTCTAGATAAAGATGCAGATCTTTGGCAAAAGGCAATGGAATCTGAGATGGAATCTATGTATTCTAATCAAGTTTGGGAGCTCGTGGAACCACCCAAAGGTGTAAAACCCATTTGATGTATGTGGATCTACAAGAAGAAAAGAGGATCTGACAAAAAGGTGAAAGCCTGGAAAGCACGACTTGTTGCGAAAGGGTATACTCAGAAAGAAGGGATCGATTATGAGGAAACCTTTTCGCTAGTTGTTATGCTTAAGTAAATCCGGATTCTTTTATCTATAGCAGCTCATCTCGATTATGAGATTTGGCAAATAGATGTCAAGACAGCTTTCCTTAATGGAAGTCTTGAGGAAACCATCTATATGCAACAACCAAAAGGGTTCATTAAGTAAGGCCAAGAGCATCTTGTTTGTAAGCTTAAGAGGTCTATTTATGGACTAAAACAAGCTTCTAGGGACTGGAATATTCGTTTTGATCAGGCAGTCCAGTCATATGGATTTGATCAAAGTCCAAGCAAAAAATGTGTGTATAAGAGAAGTGAGGGTAATGCAGTGGTTTTTCTAGTACTGTATGTTGATGACATTTTACTCATTGGAAACAATGTTAAGATGTTGTCATCAATAAAGGCATGGTTGTTCAAACAATTTGAAATGAAGGACTTAGGTGAAGCGGCATACATCCTTGGGATCAAAGTAATAAGGGATCGCAAGAAAAGGATGTTGGCTTTATCTCAAGAGCCCTACATTGATGAAGTATTAGCTCGTTTTAACATGTAGAACTCTAAGAAAGGTTTTCTACCTTTTAAGCATGGAGTGGCTCTATCCAAGGAGCAGTGTCCTTCGACACCTAAGGATATAGAGAGCATGAAAGCAGTTCCTTATGCTTCGGCATGTGGAAGCTTAATGTATGCTATGTTATGTACGAGGCCTGACATCTGCTTTGCTGTAGGCATGGTTAGTAGATATCAGTCGAACCCAGGTCAGGAACATTGGAGTGCAGTAAAAACTATACTCAAGTACCTGAGAAGGACTAAGGAGTATATGTTAATTTACAAGGCCTCGGATCTATTTCCTTTGGGATATACTGATTCAGATTTCCAATCAGATAGGGATAAGAGGAAATCGACCTCGGGATATGTTTTTACTTTGGGAGGTGGAGCTGTTATATGGAGGAGTGTAAAGCAGAAATGCATTGCAGACTCTACCATGGAAGCCGAGTACGTGGCGGCCTCTGAGGCTGCAAAGGAGGCTGTATGGTTCAGGAACTTCCTTTTGGACTTGGATGTGGTACCTAATTTGCCTAGGAGCTTGACAGTGTATTGTGATAACACTGGTGCTGTGGCAAATTCGAAGGAACCGCGAGATCACAAAGCAGCTAAACATATTGAACGTAAGTATCATCTCATACGAGGAATCGTAAAACGAGGAGATATAGTTGTGGCTCACATATCATCAGAAGACAACCGGGCAGATCCTTTCACAAAGAGTTTGCCAGCCAAAGTTTTTGACAGGCATGTGGAAGCGATAGGAGTCAGATGGATGGACACATAGTTTTTTGTAATAGTGGATTAAATAAACACTGATATACTCATAGAATATTTTGAGTATAAGTGGGAGATTGTTGGTGTATACTGAAAATATTTATTTGAAGTATTTACATTTATTTCTGGCCGGTTTAATTGAGAATCATTTAAATGTTTACATGTTGTCTAAATATTATATATTGTGAATAATCTAGTATCAAATGGGATACAGAATATTAGATTATTAAATACGGTTTATATAATATAATAAGGTTCACAGCACAGGTGGAGTTAGACAATCCACTAGAATGGCTGTAGTATTATTTAGATTAGTTTATATTGACTAATAAATAATACTAGTATACTTTGTGTATATTGAACAGGATCAAATTTAGAATTGTTCCCTTATACTGATTAAGAAGGTGAACTAAGATTCTATGTTATTATTAATGCTTAGGTTCTTAATCCGGAAATAATAATTGACACGTATATATTATTTACATGCTTTGATTTATATATGAAATAATTCTTTTGATTTATTTCATTATATTTTGGGTGATGAAATAATATATATGGTGGGATATTATTTATTGACGGAATCCATGTCCTGATAATATTCGGGTTAATGATGTCCCCTTGAAAGCTCAAAAAGATTTAATTATGTGAAACCCTGCAGGTGGATTTATTCCGGCATAATTAAATAAAGGTTGAGTGGATAATCAAGGATAAAAGATATTAATTAAATGAATTATCAGTAATTTATTTAATTAATGGACATGCGATATTTTAAACATGGGGAATTTAATAAGCAAATAATATTGGAACCGAATTAATTAATTAAATTACGGTATTAGGAAAGGTAGTGCAAATATTAATTCTTTAGTGGATTGAATTAATATTTAATTACATTGGGCTAGGCTCAAGATGTAATTAGAAGGCCCAACCTAATTATCCATGATCCCTATTGTAGCCTATATATATTCCTATTCTCTTCTTGCTGGGGTCTGGTCGAAAAAATTTTGTAGCCACCCAGGAGCAAGAAGAGAGGTTAACTTGAGAAGACGAAGGCCACACTTCGCTCAAGGGAATTTGGGAATACAATAGAAGAGCGTGGAATCAACCGTTAACAAGGTGACTTTTCTATTCGTACTCGTTAATTTATTGTATCGAAATTCGCAGTGCCAAGATCTGATTGTCCCAACAGTTCTCGGGGCTGAATGCTGACGACGTATTCCTTTAGATACACAGAAGTCATTCAGCACTGCGTTTTTGAATTCAGTGCCATTGTCTGATCTAATCGTCTTCACAGTAAGTGTTGAAACATTCTCAATTTGAGTGATGTGATCAATGATTAAGAAAGGTACTTCGTCTTTCGTCATTGCGAACAATACCCATGTATACTTGGAGAAGTCATCCGCGATTACCAAAGCATATCTTTTCCTAGACAAAGATAGGACATTCACTGGGCCAAACAAATCCATATGAAGAAGTTGTAGAGGCTCAGTAATACTATAAATTTCTTTGCTTTTATGCGATGCTCGCTTCGACTTTCCCATTTCACAAGCTTCACAGAGTCCTTTCGGAACGAACTCCATTTGAGGTAGATCTCTCACCAATTCTCGCCTCGCGAGAGCATTCATCGTTTTGAAGTTTAAGTGAGATAGCTTTTTATGCCATAACCAGCTTTCATCATCCGAGGCTTTGCTGTAGAAACAGGTGACCTCATTCTGATTTGCTGAATCCATGTCTGCAACAAAAAGATCTGCCTTTCGAACTCCTCTCAAAGCCAGTGAGCCTTCCTTGATGTGAGTGATTGATACACCTTTCTTGTTGAAGACAATTTCGTAACCTTTGTCACAGAATTGACTTATACTCAACAGGTTGTGCTTCAGTCCCTCAACATAGGAAATATCTTCTATGATGACATTGCCAGTTTTCAGTTTGCCATATCCCTTTGTCACACCTATGCTGTCATCTCCAAAGGTAACATAAGGGCCAGCCTTCATAAACAACTCTGTAAGTAGGGACTTGTTTCCAGTCATATGCCTCGATGCTCCACTGTCTAGCACCCATATAACTTTATTTCGATTCTGCTTAACGCCCTGCAATGACAGATTGGTTAGACATTCTTCGGAACCCAACTTTGATTGGGCCCGGGTTTTCGATAAGATCGAGAATCAACAGATTTAACAACAGGAGATGCACTTTTCTTCACATTACTAGAGCTTTCGACTGTCTCCTTTCCTTTCTCAGACTTGACAGATTTGTCAGTCTTAGGAGAAGGTTTGTCACTCCTAACTCTAGGAGGACTGACAGTCTTGGCTCTCCCATACTTTTTCTTGATGTTTGAACTAGCAACAGTATTTGAGCATGACTGGCTAGATGCATTCATTAAATGCACAAAAGTTTGCATGATATTAAAAGTGCATGGCATACAATTAGGTTGACCACACTGTGCATGATTCTGATGCAGATTATTCATTGTATGTGTGGTAGGCATGGCATGTGCAGCAGGAACATTTATAATAGCTTTACATGCATAAAAAATATGTTCAGTAGATTTACAGTGATAACATGCTTTCTTTATTCGTTCAGCCTTAACCTCTTTTATGCCTTTTTCTTTCTTTCCTTGTTGTTTAACAGCCTTAGCTCCTAATCCTAGTCTAGATTCATCTCTAGGAAAATTGATTTTAACATGTTTGATAGGAGTTATAGGTTGTGCTTTCTGGCGATCTTCCATCTCAATCTCATATCTAGCTATCAATTCAGTCTCTTCTTCTTCTATTATAGGAACAAGATGTTTGTACATAGGTTTGACAGCTGATTTAAGAATTCTAGGTGTTTCCTTTTTAAGGTCACTGGAACTAGGGTCAATAGGTCTCTTTCCTTCTTTCTTAGGAAGGTCAGAATAATCAAGTCCTACACCTACTCCAGTTATCCTCTTAAATGTGTCATTATCTACATACACTTTACTAGCAGCTAGTTTGTAAGCTTCGCATTTAGTTTCTAACTCAGCTAGATTGTTCCTAAGACATGCTTCTACTTCTTCCTTAAGGACGAGCTTGTGTTCCAGAGATTTAATAAAGTCTCTTAGGGAAGTATCTACAGTGCAAGCAGCCTCTAGCTCTTCCACTTTTGCCTCAAGCATTCTGCATTTGGCAACAAGTGTTTTCTGTTCCTTTTGAGAAGAGTCTAGGCTTTTGCACAACATATAGATCTCCTCACTAAGAGCCCCGTTCTGTTCCTTATAATCATCAATAGTCATTTCTACTTTAAGAGTCAGAACTGGTACCTCTGGTTCCTCCGATGTTTCAGCCATGAGGGCAAAGTTTGCTACATGAGTAACATCTTCCTCATCTGAATCATCCCAAGCTCTTCCTTCTGTCACCAATAAAGCTCGTTTTCCATGTCTTTCCTTCACCAGTGCTTCATACTTGCTTTTGAGGGCTTCATATGTCTCTTTTGGATAAGTCTGTTTAGGTTTTTTGTAGTCCGAGGCAAAATGTCCAGCTTCACCACAATTATAGCATTTGAACTTCATTTTGAAATCCAAAGGAGATTTGTAGCTGGTATTCTTGCCTTTGCCTTGGTAGCCTGACGAACTACCACCACCCTTAGCAGCCCGATAGAAAGATGAAGAATTTCTCTATGGTCGGTTGGTCTTTCTGAATCTCATGTTGCTGAACTTCCTTGCCATGTATGCCACGACACTATCGTCCATGTTGTCCAGCTCTTCTTGGGTGTAGTAGTCATCATCACTATCAGATGCGCACTCGTCATCATTATCAACTTGATGTGGTGCAAGTGATGATTTAGGCTTTGCTGCAACCATTGCCTTCTTAGACTCTTCCTCATCAGCAACTAATCCTGATGCACTTTCTTTTCCCTTTGAATCATTGTCCCATGCTTGATCTTGAAGTGTTTCCAGCTCATAGGTCTTTAATATTCCATAATATTCTTCCAGAGAAGTTGTATGCAAATCTCTGGTTTCTCTTATTGCGTAGACCCTATGTTCAATGCTTTTTGGCTGGTTCCTCAGATATCTCGTATTAGTCTCAACCATGGGGAGAGTTACACCTCTCAGATTCAAATCCAATACCAACTGACTGAATCGTAGGTAGACATCTGTTATGCCTTCTCCTTTCCTTATTCTAAAGGTGTCATACTCCATCTTGAGTATGAGTGTCTTGTTGCTTCTGACCTCTGTAGATCCTTCCATGACAACTTCTATCTTGTCCCAAATCTTCTTCGCTGTAGTCAGACCTTTGACTATATTAAACATTTCATGATCAAGAGATTCCATCAAGGTTTGTCGTACGGCAGTATCACAAGCTATTTGTTCCTTGTCAGCATCAGAAAACTCCGAGACCTTTTTAGGCTCAGACCGAGGTGGTATAACCACTCCTCCTTCCGTATGTGAAGGAATAACCACCATAGGAACAAATTTACCCTTGTCAAGGACTTCCAGATATTCAGGGTTAACAGTCTCTAGATAGAGTCTCATTCTGAAAACCAGTTCTTCATAGTGATCTCGGTTGAACATTGGGATCTTGAATGCATTTTTAGGAGCCATTTCAATTCTGGTCACTAAAAGTTTCTAAGTACCCAAGACTAGGCTATGTAGAATATTTATGTAGAACTTTTGCCTAAGTCGAAATTTCTCTAAGTAGAAATTTTGCTCAAGTCGAAATTCACCAAGTAGAAATTGTCCAAGTCGAAATTCTATGTAGAAATTCTCAAGTAGAAATTCTATGTAGAACTTTTGTCCTTAGAATAATTTTTCTGCAGATTACTTTAATATTGAATAAACAATATTATCTCTTTAACACCTTTTGACTTTGAATGCTTTAGTCACCTAACCCACCTAACCCACGTGCTAGGTAATGAATATGTTTTGTTTCACTTTCGGCCGTGAATAATGCAAATCACAAAGTCCAAAAACACCTTTTTATTCTTTTACTATTTTTCTGTTTGAAAAGGAGATCAAAAAGTTGTTGGGTTGTCTTCTTTGATAAGAACAGATGATGAACACTCAAGAACACCAAATATGAAAGTACCCAGATTAATTCACAAAAATTAATTAAAATACATCCAAGCTAAACAATCACACCTGGAGTATTTAAATAATTTTTCAGATGAGTTTTCAATACAAACGATTTAAAGCACACTTTTCAAGAAAATGAAAAGTAGATCTAGAAAATGAAAACTCACGATTCTTCTACTCAACACAAGGATCTATGTTTTGTATGTTAAACATATAGCTCTGATACCAATTGTTAGGTCCAAATGTGTTGTAGAGGGGGGGTGAATACAACTTTTCGAATATGAGAAGCAATAAATACGATGCAATAAATGAACACACAGATTCAAGGAATATATGTCTTATATATAACTTGAAATGGTTGCTACAACATTCATTACAAAGTATAACAGAAGTTCAGAGAGAAGTGAATGATACTAAGCTCTGTGAATGCACTCTCTCTTTTTCTCTTGTGTTTTTCTCAAGAATTGCTCACTAACTAAAAACATTACACAAGTACTTCTATTTATACTACATGTAATCTATGTCCTGTAGACTTCAAAGACTAAGATATACGTGGCCCAATGATGTCCACATAAATCTTGCCTTATCTTGAAAGCTTGGAAATCTGCCAATCAGAAGATGCCATGTGTCATGTTGAAGCTGCACTCTAAGTAGAACTTCTACTTGAGAATTTCTACTTAGCCATCTCGAATTTCTAAGTAGAACTTCTACTTAGAAACTTCTACTTGGGCATCTAGAATATTTAGTACTTAGAAAATATTCTGGTCTTCAACTTGAAACTTCAATGCACATCTTGAACTTGTGATATCTTCATGTCTTCTTTGTTCTTCACTAAGCTCTTGAATATGGATCTTTATTACTGACATAAACTTGCTATCAATGTCCTGACACTTGATGCAACGGTCTGGTTCATAAGTGACTAGTCTTGATAGGGTTTTTGCTTCTTGAATAAGTTACCATATCCAATTAGAAATGTGGCTTTCCAATATTTGCTTTCCTTCTTGTTCACTTGAAATCAATTGGTCTTATTGATACTGATAGTTATGATCTTGATTCTTGGCTTTCCAAATCACTGAGGCATGAACAACTTTGACTTGAACTTCTCTCAATGATTTCTTCTTGGATTGATCATAGTTAACATGTTGAATTGCATCAATTACCTTGTCTTCATTTAGTGTTGATTTCTTGTGACTTCTTGTTCTTGATTGTCTTCTGGTTAAGTATCTTTTCCTTTAGTTTGAGTTACATTAGTTATAGTGTTACAAGTTTACACACTCTGCCTTTCATTCTCCTTCCCTTTGCTTAATATTAGCCAAGGTGGTCATAGGAGGAGCATATTTCACCGCTACCTGGAATTTGGTTAAAAACAGATTCCTCATCACCTGCCAAGACGTAATTACTCCTGGCCCAAGTTTCTGAAACCACTATTGTGCACTCTTCCTAAATGTTACTGCCAAGAGTCGACACCTACCTAACTCTGTCACCTAATATACATCCATCTCGATATCAAACCATCCCAAGAATTCCACAGGATCTGCATTTCCATGAAAACGTAAATCATTGGTCAGATCTATACCCCGCAGGGAATTGCGCCTCTCTTACTTCAGCTGAGAACGGAGAAGATGTTGGTGCCGTAACAGATATTCTCCCTCCATCCAGGTGAGTAAGGAGTCTTTTCAAGTCATCTACATTAAAAGTTCCCACACCAGGGATATTCTGGATATTAGGTTGTCCCTAGTGGTGGAGGTGGAACAGTCGTTTGATCACCTCCTGGAGCTTCAGCATGAGTTTGTGTCGCGGTTCCCCCTTTGTTTGCTGGTCCTGGGGATTTCCTTGAGCTTGATCTGAGTCTGTTGACCCTGGGGATTCCCTTGAGTTTGTGGATTCCCCAGGGAACCTCGGTGTTGTCCCTCAGAATGAGGGCGGGTTCTTGATCTAGACCCGCTTGAGGTACTTGAATGAACTTGGTAAATTCGAAGGGATCCTCTCCCTGAGGGCGTGCCCTCATTGCTACGTAGCCGCCCATCCTCTCTGTATATCTCCATTCTCATATCTCCGTTATCCCGGCTGTTTCTTCTTCCAGTCTTTCCATGAGGGGGAGCTTGCCCAGGTCCAAGGGGCCTCGACCTATGATCAGGGGGCACGTGCTGTGAACCATTACCTCGTGGAAGGGCTCGCTCATGTCCAAGGGGCCTCGACCTGTGATCAGGGGGCACACGTTGTGGATCACGGGGCCTCGATTCCAAGTACTTCCCCTTTTCTTTTTCTTTCCTCTGATGCTCGAGGAGTACCATCCTTAAATCATCATCATTAAGCCTTATTCCAAGGCGTTCCTTCAGAGTTGCGAAATCCTTCTTCTCCCTAGTAATCTGTTCTTCATCCCATTGAATCTCACTAGGGGTGCGCCCTGAACGATTAGGGTGAGGACGCGCCCTAGCTTGTGGATTTGATAACATGCGATCACAATTATCTTCACTAGGATGTTCAATAATAAGATCAGAGTATTCTAACCTTCAAGGAGTAATCAGCTGAAATCTCTTCTCCTGCACTTCCTCGCCTCTTCGAGAACTTTCCCCGGCTTGGAGGGCTTTCCCTGTTCGATGATGATTTCTCGGGCTACTCCAAGATTTTCTCCTACTTTGTTGCTCTTCCTCCACAGAACCCAATCTTGGCTCGAAACTATTTATGGCATCTTGTATAACATATAGCTGCTCCATTAATGCCGAATTAATGATAAAAACGGGCGGCTGTCCACCGGCAGCGGCTGGAGTTCCATGATATCGCGGAGGAGCAGTAATATTTTCCGGAACATAAGCTTCGTAATGCGTCCGATTTCACCCTGGGCTATCTTCAGAATCGTAATCATCTCTTTCGTGAGAACCTCCACCTTGATGGTGAGACATCTTTTCCTCCTAAGATTCAGGTCTTGATTGGCCCCTCCTTCTAGCGCCAATTTATTGACGGAGGAATTTGGGAACAACAAATTTCGAGGTACTTCACCGGAAACAAGATCTACAGCGGTGGTTCTTTACCGAAAAGAGTGGTGACTTGTGGTGGTTGTTTGTAATTGGTGGCTGAGATTGATAGGGTTAATGGTGGCTATTTCAGAGCTCTCGACTTCCAACCCCTCAATCGGCCTACGTACCCTGGTATTTATAGAGGATCAAGCCATACGTAGTTCTTGGAGAGCAAGAAACCCAAATGGGCTTGGATTGTCGGTCTAGAATCCGGAATGTTCTACTATGAGGCCTAACCACAAAAGGCCCAAGGCTCATCCAAGATCTCAAGACTTCACAGATAAGGAAACTTCCCCCATCGAGGACTAGTCCCATCCGCTACCAGCTATTTCTTGATTCAAGGATGCAGGTATAACCATGGTTTACGCCAAGTGCAGATCGCATCCCTGTCCCCCGAGTGAGAAGCACCCACCAGATAGCAGGACAGGTGATTCAAAGCTTTTGGGTGCAAAGTGCAGAATTACCCCAAAGTTTCCCAATGAGAGCGCGCCCATTGAATACAGAAACAGAGCTCCAAAGCACACACCAAAAAGGTACCTATCTTTCCACCAAAGAAGGCGCACCCTCAGTGTATAAGAAAGGTCCCTAAATCCAGGAAAACCCCTGGAGGCCTTCTACGGCGGACATCCCCCTCCTGAGATACGACAGGAGGGAATTCTTTAGCAAACCTTGAAAAACTAGCTTGAGTAGAATCCTTCATCACAATTTCATTATTTAGGGCGCGCCCTACCTATAGGGAAGGTGAGGGCACGACCTCATTCCTTGCCATTTTGCCAGAACCCTAATTTATCTAGTAAATACCCAAATTTGAACCCGTTATTGACCCGAATCCATCCTGAAAATACCCGAACCAAATTTTGGCTATAACGTAGACAATATATTGTCGGCATCTTGTGATTGATTTGTAATTACACTGCCATTAGGTGCCTTCCAGATGATAAGCTTCATTTTTTGTATACTAATTCTCTAATTACATGTATAATACATTTAATGGCCTTGCCACATAATAAGCTTAATTTTTTGTGTATTAATTCTCTAATTACATGTATTATACATTTAGATACAGTTTGAATATAATTTGTCTTCTCCACTCACAAAGTATCAAAGTTTAATTGACGTGTCCAATGTGATGCACATAACTACTGTCGAGTCATTGAATTGAACTTGAAACACAAATCCGTCAAATATTTTAGTTCTAGTTTGTTACTTGCAACATTTTTAGTGCAATGTTCGATGAAACGGAGAGTATCAGACAGAACTTAATAAAATGACACATAAAGTATTATGTAGTACTATATTTCTTGTTATATGTTTGTTAAACGTGCAATTTTATTAATGAATGGTCAAATATCTCGATATATCTTAGATACTTGAAACAAATATTTATGTGATGAGATTATTTAAGTGATAAAGGATAAAGGATATACGTGATACTGATAAAATATCTCACACTAAGGAAGAGCCATAAATCCGGAGTATAACTACCATCTACTTGTATAGTTGGCATTGTCTGTTACAGATAGGAATAGTTATTTACAGAATCTAATTGTATAAACATAAAAACTATGTGAAAGGCATATGATGTAGCCTATTTGTATTTCGAGGATTCAACTCAACTTAAACAAGAATGTAATAGTAAATAGTATATGTACTGTCACAGGGATCTCAATTGCATAACTGTCAAAAGAAAGAAGACAAAGTCAATCTACCGTTTTGAGTTATACTACACTTGAAGAAGCTCATTCAGTTGATCAAACATCAGTGGAGTAATCAAAACAGTGGGTTCTATTTATAGTGACAAGAGGTTCCTACAGTGGCATAATACAGATTATAAAGGTTTAAAAAATAGTGAAGAAAAGGGAGACATGAACCACAGTTTTAAAGTCAATATATGAAGAATAGTCATTGCGGTTAGTCACTCATGAACCAGACCGTGCATCGAGTGTCAACATTAAACAGTGCTTGTTCGTCATTTACTTCAGTGGTTCAAGCTATCAAGACTGGTATGTGAAAGAATCATTGTGCAAGCAACAGGAGTGCTAAATTATTTAATCACAAGGATTTTAATATTCAGTGGACAGGCTACGAGGAAAAAGAATTATCATAAAGAAATTCTAAGTGATATATTCTTAATGCTGAAACCCCGGTTAGAATTGTTGTATTTTTTGCTAAGCAAAAAGAGTCTGGTTTCAGATCCTCAAGAGACCATAGTTTACACCTGGACGGGTTCTGAGAAAATAGAATTATCACAAAGAAATGGAAGGTGATATATTCTTAAAGCTGGAACCCCGGTTGGAATTGATATATTTTTTGTTAAGCTAAAGGAGTCCGGTTCCAGACCCTTAGGAGACCGCAGCTTGGAACTTAAGGTTTTATTTATATTAATAAATATTTTATTTATTTAGAAAATTATATTTATAAATATCTACTCCCTCTGTATCATAATACATTTCTTGTATTGACTTTGATCACTGTTCATTGTAAGCGGTTGACTACTAATTTACATATAATCTATAAGATTAAATATAGTCATGAGTGATCTTGTTAAATTCGTATTTGTTAGTAATTTAATATAGTGAAGTTTTTATAATTAATAATAATATTAAATTAAAGATATAAATGATTAAAAGTATGCGTTGGCAAATGTGCCAAAAGTAAACAGGATAAGTATTTTGAGACGGAGGGAGTAATAATATTAGATATTTATTTTTATAATTTCTGAATTAAATGAATTATTTATTAATTAAAGATTATAAGATTTGCGGATTTAAAAGCATTTCTACGATGCCCGTACTTATAAAACAAGTAAACAAACAGAATTGTTTGTTTAAATAATTCAAGAGAATTGCTTGTGTCGGCAGAATGAATTGCAAGTCATACCGAAAGTTATATCCAGCAAAAGAAAAGAATATGATTATTGGATTGTCATATTCAGTTCAAGAGAATAGTCATATCAAGATGTTGGACTGGACAGTCATATTACCTTAACTGGATAGTCATATCTCGTTAAAAGAGATAGTTATACCGAAAGTTATATTGATGGATTGTCATATCTAGTTCAACAGACTGTTATATCAAGTATTAAGGATAGTCATACCGAAAGTTATATTGGAAGAGACTGTCATATTACTTGCAGTGGATAGTCAAACCGAATGTCATATTATTGTTAACTGATTGTTATATCAGTTGAAACAAAGAAATATGACTATGGCTGTGCTATAAAAATAGACAGAAGCTAGCAGCCAAAAACAAGAAACACAATCTTCACTTCTCTTCATCAGACAGAGCCGAGAGAAAAGAGAGAGACCAAGAGCGAAAATGTTCTTGAGCTTCCAATTTAATTCTTGTAAATTATTTCTAGCTTGTATCATTAAATCTAAACCACTAGAAATAGTTTACTTGTACTATTGGAACTATCTAGCGGATTAAGTTTCCTAGAACTTATCTCTCGAATTGCTTTTTAGCATTCGATCTTTTTATTACAAATATAGAAAAGTTCATGTCGAATTTTCTATAGAATTTGTAATAATTAGTTTGGTCATCAAACCTTGTAATTTGTACCCGTGTATTTAGACACACCCCATCAAATTAATATAAATTTTATATTCAACATGAAATATCGGTATTCGTTTTATTCCGCATCAATTTGTTCTTGATTTAATAATTAAGAAAAGAGCAAATTCGATTAAACGACATAGTTTGTATTCAACCCCCCTTCTACAAACTATTTTGGACCTAACAATTGGCATCAGAGCCTTTTGATTGACGCACAAATCAAGATCCTTATTTTTGTGGTCCTCCAATTGGTTTTCGACTTTGTTGACCCATACAGAAATTAAATCCGATATTAGACCAAAAGGTCAACTCCTCTATTTTCGAATTCTTTAACCTTCAAAAATATTCATTTTTGAGATTTTTGATCTTTAAATAATTTGAACTTATATTCGAATTTTTTAATTCTTGAAATGATTAATTCTTGGAAATTTTTATTTTTAAACAACTTGAGTTTATTTTCAAATTGTTCAATTTTCAAAATTTTTAATTCTTGATAATTTCAAATTTTAATTAAATTGAATTTATTCTCGGATTCTTTAACTCTCAAAAATTATCATTTCTTGAGATTTTTTGATTATTAATTAATTTGACCCTAATTTCGAATTTTAATTAATTTGAACTTACTTTCAGATTTTTTATTTCTCAAAAATTTTCGAGCCCTTGAAGTTTTTAAATTTTAAATATTTTGAATTTTATTCTAAGCCAATAGTTCTAAGAAGGTTGTTAGTTGAAGATTCCTCCGAATTGTCAAAGATGATTTGAATCTTTTGAAGAAAATGCATTTTTCAATGAAATTAATTTCTACCTACTGAAGAAAAATTTGTGGAAGCTCTTCAAAGTTATATCCATAGAATTCACTGGTTTTTCAGATGCAGGAATGGAAGAGGTTTTAGTGGATAGAATTTTTCTCGAAGATTTGAATTAAGTCTATTGATTTTGTGATATACAAACACTAAGTGGATTGCTCCAATGTAACATCTACTACACTTAGTGGATTGTACCAAGAAATATCTTTCAAGGAATCAACAGAGATTTTAGAAAAGTGGAATCAAGGAGGTTTGAGAATGAACTAGACAGTTATACATCTCAGTCAGGAATTAATGATGGAACCTCAGAACATACATGAAGAGTTACTAATTTAGAAAGAGTACAAATGTTTAATCCAGGAATTAGGCCTACCTATTCCGAAGCAGAAATTCTTCAGGATACAGTTCAAGAGGTGGCTACAAGACTGAGTTGGTGGAAAGAACAAAACATGATAGTTGCAGTTATGAAAAGTTTTATGTGATAAGTAACTATCAAGGTGTGCAACATGGTACATTAAATGAGATAAATAGAAGCATCAGTGCAGAACTTATCTTGCTGAAGAAAAGAGTTGGGATGGATCAGATGATGATGAGAAGAGCATAATTAATATCTTGCCTTCATAGCAATCTCTGAAGATGATTCACCTCACATGTCTCAGGTATCAATTCTTCGAACTAGTGTAATATATAATTCTCAGAAATTCAAAGCATGTTAAGATCTTAGTTTTTAATTGTTATATCTTTGGTTAGAAGATCTTATTATGTGTATGAATATTTGTTGAATTTAATTAATTGCAATAGTGAGTTAGAAGTGTTCCTTAGACAATATCTCTCAATTCTTAAATGATATATGTCAAGCATATATGACCTCTGCTTAAGCTAGTTTCAGGATCCCTAGTAGAACAAGATTTGCTTATTCATTCTGAATTGTTTGTTAAGGTTTAAAAAGTTTAAAATATAGAATAATTACCTAGGGTGTCAGTAGAACATCAAGTCATTTATAAAACTGACTTAGGTAATAGAGATTATATAATATAATATAACAATAGGGATGGATTGGATAGAATTAGTGATTAATTGTTAATTCTTCTATTCCATGCATGTTTAGAAAATTATTGAATATCTGTAAATCTATTTGCTACCATTTACACAAGTGTACATAGGTTAAAGTAGATAGTACTGAATTTTCTAAAATGCATAACATGCCTAATTTGCATAATTCTTATCTGCAATGTTTTAATGCTGAATGTATGCAATGTATTCTTATTATCATGCCTGCTTATTTCAAATGTCATAAATGCATTTCCTAGTATTTGCATTGATCATAGAAAAAGCATGTTTGAGAATAACAATAAGGTACAGACTGCTAGTCCTCCTTATGTTAGGAAGGAACCATTATTCTCTTTGCTCAGTGAATATTTTGTCAATGACATTAAAAATGAGAAATGGTCAGTCAAAGATAAGAATGAACATGTTAAGGTTAAAAATGTTGTTAACTCTAATAAAAGAGAAATCTCTAATCCATCTGGACCTAATTAAACAATTTGGGTACCAAGAACTTTTTATCCATTTGTGAATGTATGGCTTAACAGGTTAATCGATTATGCATTATTATTGATTTATTCAAAGCATATCATCGAAGAAAGAACCCTGCTATCAAATGTGAATGTGAAGACAGGCCAAGTGGTTTATCCCTTGGAGACAACAGCAAGGGTATGACCTAGGGTCAAGGCTATTCAATAGCTAAGGAATGTTGTCAGAAATAAAGCATCTTTTACAAGATGAAGAGCCTACTGTTCGAGTATTAAGGAAAGAGAACTTATCTGTAGCTGACATGGAATCTCAGTCAAAGGTGAAGTCAACAAGGTCAAATCTAAAGCTTCATCAGACAAGAGTTCAGCTATGACATAAGGAGCTCTCTCACCTGAATGTCATATCAAGAGATTCTTTCCTGGAAATCTAATCAGTAAAGGAGACTACCTCATCTGGAATTAAAGTAAAATAAAATTATGAGGCATGTCATAAAGAGAAGTAAAAGAAGCATCACACAGAAGTTCTAAATCAATGAAAAATATATTTAAGTGGTGATGACTGATCACTTCTCTCAACAAAAAGGTTGTTGTTCAAACAATCTGAAGACAAGACACCATTGATGGTGATTGATCACATCTAGAAGATTGGCAGGAAGCAAAACTGACTATGACAACTTGGAGACCAGATTACAGGACCTATCAATTAGTGTTCTAGATGATTTCTGCACCTTCAAGAGTATTAATGCTGAAGCTGTCAATAGTTTGCTACTGACATGATTAAACCCTGATCAGTAAGGAATATAGGAAGACCCCACAAGTATGAAGGAAATTGTTTTGCAATGTTAAATGAAAGTGAGCATCCTAGCAATCAGCTAATGCTCAAGAGGATAATTTCCTTGGTTACTCCGTGGAGTCAATAGCCTATAGGGTGATTGTTATTAATCAACAGAAGGTGATTGAAAGTCTTAGTGATGTTCAATAACCTCTAGCTCCCAGCTGTCAATGGTGATGGTGATTCAGGTCCAAGCAATGTCAAACATGGAGAATCTTCATGTAAACCCAGCAGCAGCTTAGGGGGAGCAACAGAAGGATCAACTAGTCAACCCAACACCACACTGAAAGTCAAAGAATAGTATGAGAACATGTCTGCCAAGACAAAGAATGTTGACTCAATTAATTCTTTGTCCTAGTTCTTAGTGTTTCTAATGGTGGAAGTAAAAGACTAGCAGAGCTTCAAGTACTAATGATTAATTCTTTAGTTTTCTTTTAGAAGAATCTAAGAAAGCTACAAAAGCTCTAAAAGATTCAGATTGAATGATTGCAATGCAAGATGATCTCAATCACTACAAAAGGCAGATTGAAGGGAAGCTGGTATCCAGACCAAACAACAAGGCTGTATTTGGTATAAGGATAACCAGAAGTTTAACTGGATGTCAAGGCATTGTTATGAGGGACAAGGCCAAACTGGGTGCAAGGTTACAAGCTGATAAGACAGTATATCTAACAAGAAGCACCAGTGACAAGACTTGAGGATATCAGGCGCCTGTTGTACATTCATAATCATAATGGACATCTGGACCTGCTGAATCTGGATGCTAGAGGAATGTGAACAAGTGCACTCCTAGTTGGTGAGATAATTGAAAATCTCTACAGGTTAGTATGAACTGGTATCATCACTCAAGCAAGCATGGAAGACATGGTATGACACCCTACCTATAATTTAATATTTGGTATCAATCTTTAACAGTTGGTATCTTTTAACAATTGGTGTCACATTTATAGAACTCTCTACATTTTTAGGCACAAACATAAATGATATATATGTGCAATGATATCTTGATTATATTATATGTTGGTCTACTAACTATAAATTAGGATCAAGATATTTGCTGTTTTGATGTTGGTAAAGTTGTAATTCTTTTGAATTACTTCATGCAAGCCAATAGAAGAATCC
The DNA here is from genome assembly GCA_036435485.1 of Saposhnikovia divaricata. NCBI lineage: Eukaryota > Viridiplantae > Streptophyta > Magnoliopsida > Apiales > Apiaceae > Saposhnikovia > Saposhnikovia divaricata. Next base: position 77,881,372 of record CM071600.1, on the reverse strand, counting down.
TTTTAGGAGCTCAGGCAAGCCAAAAGAATAATTCTATTTGGAGCACAAGTAAGTCAAAAGAATGATGACAATAAAAGTAAGTCAAGGATCTTTTGTTTCTATTCAGAAGATTCTAGACCTTTCAAGACTACATGCCAACACACCACTATAGCTGGCTTTTGACCTATTAGTTTGGACCTAACAAGTTGGTAATCAAAAATCTCAAGATGGACCCAAATCCAAGGAAATGGTACCCTAGAGATATTTGACCCAATAAGTTCAGGATCTACTAATTAGGACCTAATCAGGCTATAGAGGAATCATCAGCTCATTATCTTATTCAATTGCTATTAGATCACTTACACCCATATTTTATTCACAATTATGCAATTGTGCATAGTTCCAAGTGGATTCTTGAGAATCTATTCTTGTAGTTATTACAATTGATTTTCAGATGTCTTAAGTTGGACCCAAATCTGCAGAGTTGGTATCCTAGAGACATCAGTTCTGACATGTTTTCCTGCATAGAGACAGATCAAATGAGTTGTACGAAAGTAGGAGAACACAAGGAAACAACTTCATTTCCAACAACTCTGTGGAACGCTCAAGGCTAAGCATCTTGCATAAGGTATCAATTCTTTTGAGAGAGCATGTCTTTAGTCAAGAATAACTTGCAGATACGTTTACTAAATCACTTGATGAAATTAAATTTTCAAGATTGGTTTATAAACTTGGGATTTTATTAATGTTATATAATTTGTATATCCCATCTGTTAAGTATTTCTTAAGTAAGCTCACAAGTATTCAATTGTCTGTATTGAAAGGACTTGTGATCTTATTTACATCCAGACCTCACGTTGAGAATTATCTGTTGAATGATTGCCATGTGTATAATTGCAATATATTTCAGTGGTGATTATATAAGGATAATTTAAATAATTAAATGCTAAAATCTAACTCATAGAGATTTAGTATTTATTTATTTAATTATTTACTTTGATTAATATGAGTTATAGAATCTAAAGCAATTCAATTTAGTATTTGCTCTGTACCTCATATTTATTAAAATAAATAAACAACATAACTAATTTGGACCTAATCTGTATTGCTCTTCAATCAGTTATGAGATGTTAATTCTAGTGAACTTTAATATCCCATTTTCAGAAATTCACTATAATTAATATCATGGCTCTAACAATTGGTTGTATTGAAGTTTTGACTTATATCAGTTAATGATATTTAGTTAGAATTCTATTTACTAACTAATTGTGAGATATATTGGTATGTGTGAAATTACTTAGAACTCCTCTAAGTAACCATTGTTATATCTTTTACAATTCACTCATATTACTATGCATAGTATGAAAATTCTCTAAGTAGAACTATGGATATTGAAATATCTAAAGTGACCATTGTTTAGTTACTTGGAATAATTTTTATGCTTATTTGCAAGCTTCTAATCGCTTTGATAATAAATGTTATATACTATGGATCAAGGTGTATAGGACTTAGAATATCATTTCTAAGATTGCAGACAATACAGCTTTGGTAATCGAGTCTTATTTATAGAACCATGGTTGTATACCAGTAAACATCTATTAGGAGTTAACAATTGTTATTATTGAGGAGTTGTCTTGAAGTCATAAGTTTGAAATGTTATATCTTAAGAGCTTGTGTATTTCTTTTCAACTAGTTCCTCGTACTTATGAATATCAGTGAATGATGTTCTTAAGTAGTTAGATACTAATATTCATTCTGTCAATTGGTACTCAATGTAACATTTCAATCTCAACTAAATTGAATTTATCTTACAATAGATTGAATTTATCAAACAATTGGTATCATTGAATATTTAGTATTTAGCAGTGATTATTTATATCCTAGTTAAATTATGACGTGAAGCAATTCAATGGTTTATTTGCTCATAATTTAATTTTGGTAAAGTAATCATAAACACAATTATTTGCATTTTAAAGTATTTGATAAATACTAGCAGTTGGTATCAAATAGTAAAATATTTGTTTACTGACAATTGCTAGTTGTTCTGATACTTTATTGCAAACTAATTGTGATGTATATATTATCTCTGATGATATTACTTAGGATTTATTCTGAGTAAATGTGTCTTATCAATAAATCATTAGTGTTAGTATAAATTAAGGTGTTCAACTTTCTAAGTAAGTGAGACTTAAAGTTACATTCGGTCTCCTATCATATTTTTGAAGTGGTGAAGATGTTTCAAAATTAAATTCTCTAATTCTGGTTATACACCACTTTATACATATGATAGTTCTTAGAATATTTTACATCCATCAGTCAATTACTTAGTTTATGTTGTGCTAAGTAATGAAGTGCCAAAGGAGAGACATTGATTATCTGTACTTATGTACTTGGTAATCTTTGTTACCTAAACTACATTCAGTGCTTGTATGAGTCTTTTCACTAACTTTTGTGTTAAAGTTCTCTATACATTATAAGCACTTAAAGAAAATCTTTCTTTCTAAATAATTGCGAAGTCAAGAGTTTGTGTATTTTAAAAATAAAATGACCTAGTTTTCATTAAAAGACATTATAATACATTGTTTTATGCATAAATACAGACTCTTGCACATTAACAGTTTTTAAAAGAAAACTCAAATCATTCAACATTTGTGATTGTTTATAATTTAAAACTTTTTGAAATCATAAATGTACATCAATTCTCTTACAAGATATAATGTATATATTTTCACACAATGTTATGGTATGATGTAAATGCATTCTATCTCTATATTGCTCTAATGTGATGCAGGTTCAGCTCCTAGTGGAAGTTTTCTCACATTGTAAGTAATGAGGTTGTAAACCCAACAACTTCTATCCCGGACTATAAATCCAAATCTAAACACATCCTAACTTACCCCTGAAGTGGAAGTAACTTATTTGACTGGAGGTCATTAAGGGAGTAACTGCACTTGATGCAGCAAATAAGGATGTGAGGGATAGTAAACCCACAACTCTACCTCTCAAGGAGAATAGATGTATATAACTTGAGGTATCTGTAAGCTCGCCTGCATTCTCCCAAAAGGATGCAGAGCTGAAAATGGCACTAAAACAGTCTCTGGATTCATTATCTTAAAATGATGAGTTTATTGAAATTCACCTGTCGGCCAGGGCGTCTGTTGGTAAGTCACTACCTCATACACAATTCTAAAATACTTTCTATGCACAAAGTGAGATTGCACACACTAAGGACGAATTGACGGAAACAACTAATACTTCGACCATTTTACGGTTAGGATTATAATTTGAAGGTTTCTCAAAGAACCAAGAGTCTTCACAGACCTCGAGAGAAGGTATTGATCTCAATGCAAAATTCAACAAGATCATTATCTAACTCCCCAGAGGGAACATCTCTGGATCCCGCGGGTATCGGATCCGACATAGGTGCGGATCGGCAACTTGTTAACTATGATTCAGATTTACCTGATAAGTTTAACAAGGTGATGTCTTCATAGACATTAGATGGAAACATGATTTTAATTCTAAGTTTTGATTTCATTATTTACCTTCTCAGAATTCAAATCTGAAACCCATAAAAATGGAAAATTTTTATCAACTTGTAGATTATGACTCAGATTCGTCTGACGAGTCTAACGAGGATCGGGGATTTGCGAAACCCCATTGCACCACCAGTGACCTCTCTAGAAGGGGCTGTGGTGAATTTTCCTTGCAGGTACACATGGATGTTGGAGCTATGAGAGATAAGAGTGATACACTAGTGAGCATGAGTGTAAACACTTGAGAGTTGAGAGATGAGATCACTCATTTTAAGTGATATGAGTGGAGAGATGAGCTAAACACTTGTGAGGTACACGAAACAGAATCACACACTCACAGTGTGGAAGAAAGATAAACACCAAATCTCATTCCCTATTCCCAAACAAAGTTTACTTACAAGATTTGGGAGATACAAGGAAATTGTCAGAAGATTTGGTTGTCAGGATGATCAATAGTGAGGCCATTCTATAATATCTAAAGGGCAAATTTGATCAGTCTACATACTTCTATTCTGGAAGTCTTCATAAAAATCCTTCAACACAAGCAAAGCTTCTTTACTTTATTCCAGCAGTAAATGTTAGATGTATGAAGAATCTGCTGTACTAAAGGTAAGAGGTGAGTTATAATTGAAAATATGGTATCATCTAATTTACATTTGGATGTTTGCTATAATTGAATGCTTGGAGGATTACTCAACTAAGGGGGAGAGATATACTGAAGAAGATATACTCAAAGATTACCTTAGTAAGAGATACTCAACTAAGGGGGAGAGTATAAGCTTACCTTAGTGAGGGGGAGATTGTAAGAACCCTAATTTTTGGTAATATTTTCTTTTATTTAATATCATGTGACATTGTCAATTTGGAACCTTTCTAGTCATCCCTGTTGTTTAATGGAATTGATTGTCTGAGAAACTATGTTGTTGCATTCACTATATAAGATGAAGAGAAGATTGTTGAGAGCAAGAGTCTTATTGTTAGTAAGATTTATAAAACTTGGGATTTGAGAATGATTAGAGTATTAAAAGATTTATTAAGGATTATGACGAGGAATTATGGGTATTCGAGGAATTTACACAATTACGTACTTAAGGAATTATAGGGGAAATCTCTACGCGACAAAATATTATTACGAGAGATTAATTAAGATACGATACGAATTAAAGTTCAAGTGACAAGCATTGGTGGAAGAATAATGATACAAGGAGTAGTATTGCATGCAAGTCCCTTGCAACCAAGTAGTTAGGAGAAAGCAAACTAGTTAAACTAAATGGTAAGAGGAATAGTAACTAGTTGCATTGCTTTTTCAAAAGAGGAGACAAGAGTACAAGAGGCCATACCTAGGTTGTACCATGCATATACATACACTAATATGTATCACCCAATCACTTTATCAATTATTCAACCAACCACACAAAAAATCAAAAACACAAAAACAAACCCCCCCCCCCTTTAGAAAGCTCTCGGCCAAGCTTCATCCAAGGAAGAAAGAAATTTCTTTCCTCCATTTCTCCTCACTCATAATTCAAGGCATAATTACTAGGCCCTCTACATCATCTAAGAAAGGTATGCTAAGAGTTTCAAGCCCTTTCATCCATTAACTTTCAAGTTATAAATTGTTAAAGATTTTGTGAATAGTAACCATGTTGAGTTTTTCTTATAGATCTTGGATTATAAGGATAGTAGGAGCTTATTCAAGGTGTTCTTGAGTTTTGTAAGGCTTACCCAAGGCTCCTAGGTACTCAAGAAGGTATAAAAATCATAACCCCTCTTGGCCATGTAGTGTTTATGATATCCAATGATAGATCCATGTATATATTGTGTTAATCTTGGATGTTCAAGTGATGGATGACATGGATCTAGAGTTTTAGTGTTGTGATTGTGATTTTGATGCTTGTGGTTAGCATATGTATCTCCATGAATGTTATAAAGCATGAACTAGGTGAATTAGGTGTTGGTTGTGTTGTGGAAGTAAGAATATTGGTTGAATTAAGTGAAACATGCATGCTGAATTTTTCCAGAAATATTGATCTGTCTTGTAACATTGTTTTGAACCCCCAAATCTTGTCCCCTGAGGTCCTACCATATATTGTTGGAACGATATTTGAATGTAGTTTCTGGAAATGTAAGGTTCATGACTAGGTGATGTATAGATTTTAAGTTATGGCCGGAGAAGTAAATTGTGTTTCTGGATTCCGGACTGCACTAAGTGACCCCCTTGTGAACCTTGTTTAAACCCCTAAAAATTTATGTGGGATCATGTAAAACTTAGAGAAGCTAGGAAATGCAGTGGTGAAGGCTACCCAAAAAGAATTGGATTAAAATATGAATTTTACAATTTAATAAAAATGCTAGAGTAAAATTCGCGTAAGGGAAAAAGTCGTTAAGTGGAGTATAATTCTAGGGGTAATGAATATGGTTCGGATATGGTAACTAAATTAAGTCGAATAAGTGACGAGCGTAATCGAGTGATGACATGAACCTATAGTGGGGCTAGAGTGTAATGAGACGAAGTCATTAAGTTAATTTCGTACCCCCTAAAAACCCGCAATTAAAGAGATATTGTTAAGGTACTAACGAACGGTTATTGCTTATGTATAGATCGTTCCACTCCGCACGCTCGACCACCCCAACCAAACCAAGGCAAGTTTACTTTTCAAAACTTATACATGTACAAGGACTTTCACTGTTGTGTTTGTAGTTTTCAACCGTATCAAATGCTATGTTTATCGAAGTATTGATGCAATTGAGATTGTATAAGTACATATATGCTCGTACCCCTTGAACTTAGATTGAAATGTTTTCTTCGGACAACGACTCTAGCAATAGAGGTCGTAGCGGTCCGTATATACTATTGACCGGGGAGCGGTATATTATTATATCGTAACTAAATTGCGAAAACCCGAAGGGTCATTTGGGGAGTATCGTATACTCAAGTAATTATGTTCATATCTTCGTAAATACTCGAAACCCTATCTTGGATTAAGAGTTTATTTTATCGAATAATTATTTTATTAATTATTAATATTAAATCTTAAAATATTATTTATTAATTATTGTTCATTATTTTAAAGACAAAGCTAATCCAAGATACCTTTAGCACTTTCAAACTCGAACTCTTTAAAACTCAAAACATTTTCGAAAACCCCCGGTCAGGTTCTGCTTCTTGTATGATTTTAAGAATCATCGGTCGACTGATGTCGGACCTCAATTACTCGGTTTTCAATCAAAATCAAGTTTTCAAAAGAAAAAGAAAAAGGGACTCTGGCAGGTGTGGGAACCGTTGACGAACGATTCCCGGGATGTGTAAGCGGCCGTGAGCCAGGCGGTCCATCAATTATTATTCCGGTCCAGGTGTTGCCGAAGGATGATTACGGATGTAGTTTTCATCGAGGGTGATTACGGATGTAGTTTTCACCCGGGGATAGTTACGGATGTAGTTTCTATCCTTCTACCGGTAGAGAAGACCCGCGGATTATTGGACTTGGATGTGGCGACTGATCATCGTCAATCCCTGTCAGGTTTTTATGTTTTCTTCCAGTCCCATCCTCCACTTTGGAAAAATACTCAAACACTGCTTCTTGGGCCTAAGTGCCAAGTTGCCGATAGTGTGGTTTTTGATGAGAAAATATTGACATCGTGCAGTATCTAGAACTGGAAGATTTTCTATAAAGTTTGGCACGTGTTAGTGCACTCTTGCAATGGTTTCAAAGAATGAAATGTTTTTGTATGAGAAACCTTCTAAGTTAATGGAAGGAAAGAGATTTGCAATGACGTATTCCCTGTACAGTATGTTAATCATAGAGTGTTTTGCCGAAAATGATATACTCATATGTATATATTTCCAAACTTGAGATATATTGAAATGGGAACCTTATAAAGGGTTCATATGTTATTCTTAAAGGTCCTTAGTGAGTATAGATGTTTTATTCAAACTCGGACATATACAGTGTCCAATTATGTTTTGAAATCTGAGATATATACCCATATAGTTGGGAATGTTTTCGAAATAAACCCCATTATTATTTTACAAAATGGTGAACTTGCTGAGCATTATGTAGCTCATTCTTGCTTTATAAAAACTTTTCAAAAAGAGAAGAATTTGGTCGGTTAACTCCGCAACAGCAGAAGAGGAGTAGAAGATTTACCCCGGAGATGATTTAGTTTCGGATAAATACCACAGAGTAAGTCTGATAGGTTTTCAACTGTAATAGTAAGACTTGTCTTCAAGTATAGTTGTATAAGTGGAATTGCGTAAGACTCTGATTTGTACAAATGAATTGTAATATTTAGCGGCACTTTTGATTATCGTTTCTGAGGCTCTAACTTGCTTGTGTGTAAGATTGAGGTCTGAATGGATGTATTGTTGAGTTGTAAAGTTAATACAGGTTTGATATGGTTGGATGGCGGCGTGACGACCTGAATCTCTGACCTCAGATTTGGGGGCGTTACAGAAATGGTATCAGAGCGATAAGTTACAGTACTCAGAAACGAGAGTGTTGAGAGTTAAGTCTAAGTAGGAGAATGACATACGAGATCGTAGTAAACTTATTATTGGACTACCAGAAGAGGTACTGGTGAGTAGAATGGACTGGAGTGCTTACTGGAAGTATCATACTAGGGTCGATAAAATCCTTAGAGACCTTCAGAATGATGAATAGAGGTTTGAGAGTCGTACATGACCTATCATAGGTAATGATATAGGAAGCAGAGCGAAATAAGAGCAGCTGAGGTAGAGGCGATATTGCCAATACGATCGGGTGACTAGGCTGGCATAAATTTTGTGGCCCATAGTCCTCCACAGTTTAGGAGGCGGCATTTTAAGAATCAAGAAGTTTAAACTTCCCTACATAATTAAGGGTACTTAGTAATTGGAATAATGAAAGTCTTTTACTTTGACTATAAGATCCGATTTTCGATAAGTAACGGGATTACCCGGAAGTTGGCCACTATGTCGTTGTGGATTTCATTACCCTTGGTGGCGAATTTTACATGTGTTATACGAGAATGTTATCATAAGATGAGCGTGCTAGATAATTCCACACATGATTCGGACACTAGAGCATGGTAGTTCAACTTAGAGAACAAGCAAGTAGAATTAACAAGGGACTCAAGAGAAGTTGAATATGGTTGCAACGAACGATACAGTGATCTCAGAGTCTACCAAAATAAGGGACCAGCGGGTCTAGAGTGGGATCCTTTGATAGAGATGTTATCAGGGACTACGTATATATGTATTGTAGACCTCAATATTTTGGTATACATTCACATACTCACACCCGCCACTGAACCTATGGACTGCATTGAGATCCCTGAGAGATCTCTTTGATCTGTTCCCAGGGGGAACTGGCCACTTATGAATCATGTCGGAAGGCATGAAGTAGGACCCTACGGACTTAGCAGGTGTCCCCGGAATGACGTGCAGTTTGGTCTTCAAGATAAAGCACGGAAATGACAGATATATTGTGAAACCCTAACTCGATAAATGACTTTAAGATGATGATTGAGAGACGCACAAGTTGGTGTCTTGTATTACGAAGACGAAGAGATGGAGTTACCCTCATAATGGTGATAATGAGATGCACGAATGATTATTAACTTTTTTTGGTAACTACCGGCTGGTGCACTACTTCATTTTAAACTTTTCACTAACCATGTTACCTCGATTAGTTTATATCAGGTAACCCTTCTAGCTTTCTACTTCAAACTTTTGAAACAACAACCAGTGATATACTTTCCCTAAAGCAGGACTTATCCGAAGTAATTTTATTCGATCCATGAACATTCGATTCAAAAATTTATGATGATCTTGTTCGGCTTAGGCCTATTTACACTTTCTTTCAATTATCCAAGGAAGGTTCAACAAATATTTCCTTAATTAATCGATGAATATTACTTAACGAATATTGATGTTTGATTGCTTCTTTCATACTTGCACGCTTCAGTTGAGCTCATAAATATCTAACAAATTACTGAGGACATGGATGATCTAATGTCCAGACATCCTTCATGAATTCTTTTCTTCTATTCAAGATGAGATTGTACATAGTACATTGAAATCATAGTAAGGATATCATTTTGATATTGGTATTCTGAATTTAATCCTATTGTAGGATCTGATAAAGCATGTGTACAGAGGCACCCTTGGGTGGACCGTTTCACTGGTAAGTAATATTTGATGAGAGGTTATCGATTGTTCCGATACCTAGAACATTCTCTTCAGATTTTGTAGTTTTCTTTTTCAAACTTAATAACTTCTTATTTCCATTCGTTGTCCGAGTAGCCTAAAGTTTCTTCAATGGCTACGATTTTGAAATTCCGTTCTAGCCAATTGAAACTGGCTAGTCGATATGTCAATATGAATGACTAGTTGATTGTTCTAACTAGTCAAAATTGTAATGTTGTGAAGAACACCTAGCTAATTTTCCTAGCTAGTGGTGATGTCTCAAACAGGTGAACTAGCAAATTTTGTCTAGCTAGCTGCTAGTGTTTCTTGAAAAGGACTAGTTATTGTTCCACTGGTCCAACTCCCAATTTAATTCATTCCGCAATGCATTTTTGCATGTGGTAAAGCATGATGATGAAAGTTCGATGAATAACTTGATTGAGACCTAATGAGGTCGCCCACTCAACTCGAATTCTACCCATCTTCGTATCAGACTATATATCACTTGAATATTTTATTCTTTCATTCACACAATGAGAATTCATTTGAAACCACTGATTACTTGAATGATAAACTACTTCATTCTTTAATTGTCATGGAGTAGAATTGCTTTCTACTGGCTGACCTTCATCAATGCGACTTTAGATTTCCTCTTATTATTCAGGAGGAAAAGTATCCACCCGAAGTAAGAATTGTATAATGACCGTCTTTATGACTTTTGTATCCAACAATCATTACCCCCGTGCAACATTCTCTATGATATCATATTACAGAATTATCTGGACCTGAGGGAATAAACCTTGTTGTACTCTTTCTGTACATCCTTACATCTCCGAAAATCGAGACTCCTAGTATTTGGAACCATCAACATTCTTGGAACATCCAATGTGGAATTGTTATTGAAATTATCTATTGGACCTTGTTATTTTGAAACCATTCCTTTCAAAGTGATTACTCTAAGGTGAACGGGAGGTATAATTATGAACCGTTGCACCAATATGAGATCAAAAACCAAAGGTTGTAATTGCGCAGCCAGAGCGTTATGCCGAGTAATTATTAAAGTAGAAATAACATGTCGGGGCATACCACAAGACCTTTAATATTAGTGTGAGGAAGGTTATAAGAAATGATGAGGTGGTTGGGAGTACGCTCCTACCAACCGTTGTCAGGATGTTATATTAATGAATTCTGGAGTTACCAAGCCTTTTCCTGATCCAAGAAATTCAAATCGAGTGCGATGTAAGACATATCCTTAGAGGAAACTAACATGGAAGTGAGATGGACAAGAAAGGAAGAAATATCGTGGCAAGAATTTGAAGCTTTACTTCGCTTAAAGGGATTGATGCACATAGAGAGACATAAAGTTTAACAGGCCCCTAATAGCAAGTGGATGCATGGATATATCCCAATGATCCTTCGAGATTACCACCTAATCAAGTTTATTGGGAATCGCAGCCGCATGCAGGCCTCAGGCTGATTGGCGCCAGTGGTGAAGGAGGACGAGCGTATGACATCCTACATATACCATCGAGAACTGATACCCTTATCGGAAATGGGGGAATTGTTGATTAGTTAAAATGAGTAGTTGTTTTTTTTTCAAGGTTAAGGTTGAAGAGAAGGTTTCACCAACTTAAGGTCGACCTCTGTACTGTGTCAAAGTTGGCATTTCACACTAATATAAACGTTATAAAATTGTGGTAGTATCATTTGAATGGACTAATGAGTCAGAAGCCTTTATGGATTAATGAATAAAGTTTTGGGATGAAATGAGATATTAGCAACAACCTCGTTGTTAGCCATACTTGATGATAAAAAGAGGACTTTGAGAGTCACGATGATGCGTCTTTCAAGAGTTTAAGAGGTGTGCTGATGCAGTAGAAAGGGGATGATAGCTTATACTTCTAAACAACATAAAGGTTACGGGATAGGATATACTAACCGTGAGTCTGGGATTATTCATGATGGCGTTCACGCATAAAACTGAGACGTTAACCTTGTGAGAAAAGTGTGAAAGTTTTCCACAAGTGCCATAAGTATATCTTCATATTAGGACTAAACATATGAAAGAGAAGGTGACGAAAGGGAGCAGGGTGTATAATGGAGAAATTTGTTATTACCTAGGAAAGGCCAGTGTGGTGGCCGGTACCTATAGAAGGTATTATTCGAAACCGGAATTCAGTCAGTATTGATCAAGAAAATAGAGTATATACAATAAAGAATAATGTTAGAGGAAAATAAATAAATTATGGGGAAGGACAAAGATGTATAGAGAATTAAGAGAATGTTTGGCAAACGGATATGAAAGATGGTATTGGCAAACTATGAAGTACAAACGCGACATGTCAAAAGCAGAATGATAGAGATCTAGTGGATTAATTCCACCTGTAGAAAATATTGAACGTGGACAGAATTATAATGAATTTCATAAGTAAGTCGCCAAAGACCGAGCTAAGGGATGGCCATAGTTGAGTTATAATTGTTGGACCAAGCGATTTACCTACGAAAGACTTTCCATTGAGAAGATTATCGAATATTATACGGAAGAGATGGTGGTGCAATGTGAAACTTCTGCAGCGATCACGTCAGATAAAGATTTAAGGCTAAACTTCGATTATTGAAGGTGCTTTCGGGTATATTTAACAAAGAGATTGAGCGTATGTACTAATTTGATCCGTGGTTGACGGACAGGGAAGAAGAATTGTCCAGATGATCGAATTTATACTTAGTGTCGTGCCTTAGGTTTCACGGGGCAGTCGAGAATAAAAACTTATCCATGAAATGAATGTGGTTATCACGATCATCGCCATGCGAGCGTAAGGACGTCTCCTGTAGAGCGTACTGCGAAAGAAGAAGTTTCGCTTCTCTTGCGTTACGAAGAAGTCAATGAACGAGGGACATAGTAGCTGAACTAGTTCGACGTATACCGAAGACTATACAGTATCCATAGCAGGTGGTAACGGCTGATGGGAGGCAACACATGCCTGCTAATCAAGCGAAGGAATATGAGGAATACCGTGCATATTGACGTTGCCTCGGATTACAAAACATGACCACAAAGTATTCACGGGCCAACGATACAGGAACTCAACACGGATACTACGAACAAGGTAGAAGAGGAACGTGTAAGTAGTGGGATAGAAATTTTCAATCATAGAACAACCGATAAGGAATACAGGTCAAGGAGAGTATGCGTTGAGGAACAACATTAAGGCGTTGGTGAGGCGAAGGGAGAGAACAATAGGGTTGAAGTGTCAACCTGAGAGTTGGAAAAGGTAAAGTTGGAATTGTATCCACAACTATTTTCCTTAAGTTCTTAAGATAGAATCCTTTTAAGGAGAGGAGGCTGCAATAACCCTAAATTTCGTGAATATTCGAAACCTGGACGAATAGTAATTTTATGGGTGGATGAGAAATTTTTGCAATCACGGTAAGTATGAATTATTAAATGAAGATTTCGAATTGATATTACGTCTTTACGGTACATACGAGTGTATGTAAAAGTCATTAGTTTTTACGAAACCCATTATTTCGAATGGTCAAATTTTATGAGATATCTAAGGAGATCGTGGTAAGGCATGGGGTTTCTGTGAGCATTGTATCTGATAGAGACCCAAGGTTCAACTCCGGGTTCTGGAGGAGTTTTCAGGATTGTGTGGGGGGACCAAGTTAAACATAAGTACTGCATACCACCCCCCCAGTCAGACGGACAGAGCGAGAGAACCATCCAGACCATGGAGGACATGTTGAGAGTATGTGCCATCGATTTTAAGGGAAGTTGGGAGGACCACTTGTCGTTGATCGAATTTTCCTACAACAACAGTTACCATGCGAGTATAGGAATGCCCCCATATGAAGCTTTATACGGACGAAGATGTCGGTCTCCCTTGTGTTGGGAAGAAGTTGGAGAGCGGAATATTTTAGGGCCTGAACTGGTCCAACAGACAAGAAAAATTATCGAACTCATAAGAGGACGGCTGGTAGCGGCCCAAGACAGACAGAAGAAGTATGCGGACCAGACCCGCAAGGACAAAGAATATGAGGTAGGAGAGTTGTGATGTTAAAGGTATCACCGTGGAAGGGATTGATGAGATTTGGTAAGAAGGGGAAGCTAAGCCCAAGATTTATTGGACCTTTTGAGATCTTGAAACGAGTTGGAAAGTTAGCCTATGAATTGGCTTTACCCCCGAGCTTGCAGCAAGTACATAATGTGTTCCATGTGTCCATGCTACGACCCTACCATACCGACTTCCGACACGTGATAGAACTTGATCAAGTGGATCTGCAGCCCGACTTAACCTATGTGGAGCAACCCGTAGAAATCATGGATAGAAAAGAACAGGTGCTGAGGAACAAGGTTGTCAAACTAGTGAGAGTTTTGTGGAGGAACCAGAATGCCGAAGAATCAACATGGGAACTAGAGAGCGCGATGCGTGAAAAGCACCCCCAACTGTTTTCAACCTGATTCCGGGACGGAATCCTTTTAAGGAGGGGAGGCTGTAAGAACCCTAATTTTTGGTAATATTTTCTTTTATTTAATATCATGTGACATTGTCAATTTGGAACCTTTCTAGTCATCCCTATTGTTTAATGGAATTGATTGTCTGAGAAACTATGTTGTTGCATTCACTATATAAGATGAAGAGAAGATTGTTGAGAGCAAGAGTCTTATTGTTAGTAAGATTTATAAAACTTGGGATTTGAGAATGATTAGAGTATTAAAAGATTTATGAAGGATTATGACGAGGAATTATGGGTATTCGAGGAATTTACACAATTACGTACTTAATGAATTATAGGGGAAATCTCTACGCGACAAAATATTATTACGAGAGATTAATTAAGATACGATACGAATTAAAGTTCAAGTGACAAGAATTGATGGAAGAATAATGATACAAGGAGTAGTATTGCATGCAAGTCCCTTGCAACCAAGTAGTTAGGAGAAAGCAAACTAGTTAAACTAAATGGTAAGAGGAATAGTAACTAGTTGCATTGCTTTTTCAAAAGAGGAGACAAGAGTACAAGAGGCCATACCTAGGTTGTACCATGCATATACATACACTAATATGTATCACCCAATCACTTTATCAATTATTCAACCAACCACACAAAAAATCAAAAACACAAAAACAAACCCCCCCCCTTAGAAAGCTCTCGGCCAAGCTTCATCCAAGGAAGAAAGAAATTTCTTTCCTCCATTTCTCCTCACTCATAATTCAAGGCATAATTACTAGGCCCTCTACATCATCTAAGAAAGGTATGCTAAGAGTTTCAAGCCCTTTCATCCATTAACTTTCAAGTTATAAATTGTTAAAGATTTTGTGAATAGTAACCATGTTGAGTTTTTCTTATAGATCTTGGATTATAGGGATAGTAGGAGCTTATTCAAGGTGTTCTTGAGTTTTGTAAGGCTTACCCAAGGCTCCTAGGTACTCAAGAAGGTATAAAAATCATAACCCCTCTTGGCCATGTAGTGTTTATGATATCCAATGATAGATCCATGTATATATTGTGTTAATCTTGGATGTTCAAGTGATGGATGACATGGATCTAGAGTTGTGATTGTGATTTTGATGCTTGTGGTTAGCATATGTATCTCCATGAATGTTATAAAGCATGAACTAGGTGAATTAGGTGTTGGTTGTGTTGTGGAAGTAAGAATATTGGTTGAATTAAGTGAAACATGCATGCTGAGTTTTTCCAGAAATATTGATCTGTCTTGTAACATGGTTTTGAACCCCCAAATCTTGTCCCCTGAGGTCCTACCATATATTGTTGGAAAGATATTTGAATGTAGTTTCTGGAAATGTAAGGTTCATGACTAGGTGATGTATAGATTTTAAGTTATGGCCGGAGAAGTAAATTGTGTTTCTGGATTCCGGACTGCACTAAGTGACCCCCTTGTGAACCTTGTTTAAACCCCTAAAAATTTATGTGGGATCATGGAAAAATTAGAGAAGCTAGGAAATGCAGTGGTGAAGGCTAACCAAAAAGAATTGGATTAAAATATGAATTTTACAATTTAATAAAAATGCTAGAGTAAAATTCGCGCAAGGGAAAAAGTCGTTAAGTGGAGTATAATTCTAGGGGTAATGAATATGGTTCGGATATGGTAACTAAATTAAGTCGAATAAGTGACGAGCGTAATCGAGTGATGACATGAACCTATAGTGGGGCTAGAGTGTAATGAGACGAAGTCATTAAGTTAATTTCGTACCCCCTAAAACCCCGCAATTAAAGAGATATTGTTAAGGTACTAACGAGCGGTTATTGCTTTTGTATAGATCGTTCCACTCCGCACGCTCGACCACCCCAACCAAACCAAGGCAAGTTTACTTTTCAAAACTTATACATGTACAAGGACTTTCACTGTTGTGTTTGTAGTTTTCAACCGTATCAAATGCTATGTTTATCGAAGTATTGATGCAATTGAGATTGTATAAGTACATATATGCTCGTACCCCTTGAACTTAGATTGAAATGTTTTCTTCGGACAACGACTCTAGCAATAGAGGTCGTAGCGGTCCATATATACTATTGACCGGGGAGCGGTATATTATTATATCGTAACTAAATTACGAAAACCCGAAGGGTCATTCGGGGAGTATCGTATACTCAAGTAATTATGTTCATATCTTCGTAAATACTCGAAACCCTATCTTGGATTAAGAGTTTATTTTATCGAATAATTATTTTATTAATTATTAATATTAAATCTTAAAATATTATTTATTAATTATTGTTCATTATTTTAAAGACAAAGCTAATCCAAGATACCTTTAGCACTTTCAAACTCGAACTCTTTAAAACTCAAAACATTTTCGAAAACCCCCGGTCAGGTTCTGCTTCTTGTATGATTTCAAGAATCATCGGTCGACTGATGTCGGACCTCAATTACTCGGTTTTCAATCAAAATCAAGTTTTCAAAAGAAAAAGAAAAAGGGACTCTGGCAGGTGTGGGAACCGTTGACGAACGATTCCCGGGATGTGTAAGCGGCCGTGAGCCAGGCGGTCCATCAATTATTATTCCGGCCCAGGTGTTGCCGAAGGATGATTACGGATGTAGTTTCATCGAGGGTGATTACGGATGTAGTTTTCACCCGGGGATAGTTACGGATGTAGTTTCTATCCTTCTACCGGTAGAGAAGACCCGCGGATTATTGGACTTGGATGTGGCGACTGATCATCGTCAATCCCTGTCAGGTTTTTATGTTTTCTTCCAGTCCCATCCTCCACTTTGGAAAAATACTCAAACACTGCTTCTTGGGCCTAAGTGCCAAGTTGCCGATAGTGTGGTTTTTGATGAGAAAATATTGACATCGTGCAGTATCTAGAACTGGAAGATTTTCTATAAAGTTTGGCACGTGTTAGTGCACTCTTGCAATGGTTTCAAAGAATGAAATGTTTTTGTATGAGAAACCTTCTAAGTTAATGGAAGGAAAGAGATTTGCAATGACGTATTCCCTGTACAGTATGTTAATCATAGAGTGTTTTGCCGAAAATGATATACTCATATGTATATATTTCCAAACTTGAGATATATTGAAATGGGAACCTTATAAAGGGTTCATATGTTATTCTTAAAGGTCCTTAGTGAGTATAGATGTTTTATTCAAACTCGGACATATACAGTGTCCAATTATGTTTTGAAATCTGAGATATATACCCATATAGTTGGGAATGTTTTCGAAATAAACCCCATTATTATTTTACAAAATGGTGAACTTGCTGAGCATTATGTAGCTCATTCTTGCTTTATAAAAACTTTTCAGAAAGAGAAGAATTTGGTCGGTTAACTCCGCAACAGCAGAAGAGGAGTAGAAGATTTACCCCGGAGATGATTTAGTTTCGGATAAATACCACAGAGTAAGTCTGATAGGTTTTCAACTGTAATAGTAAGACTTGTCTTCAAGTATAGTTGTATGAGTGGAATTGCGTAAGACTCTGATTTGTACAAATGAATTGTAATATTTAGCGGCACTTTTGATTATCGTTTCTGAGGCTCTAACTTGCTTGTGTGTAAGATTGAGGTCTGAATGGATGTATTGTTGAGTTGTAAAGTTAATACAGGTTTGATATGGTTGGATGGCGGCGTGACGACCTGAATCTCTGACCTCAGATTTGGGGGCGTTACAGAGATTTTCTATCTAAGGGGGAGAGATATAAAAAAAGATATACCTTAGAATGGGGGAGTATTCACCTTGTCAGGGGGAGATAGATTTATTCGCCCTGTCAGGGGAGATAAGGAGTATTCTCCGTTATAAGGAAGAGACATATCACCTTAGGTGGGGAGACATAATGAAGGAGAAGTATGAAATGACAAAGAAGAATTCTTTAGTATGTGGTTGAAAAGTCATATTCTTTACCACTGAAGAATTCCCAAGTATCTGTTGATAATGTTCAATATTAGATGTAAAGGGTTATCAGGCAGATTTGTCAAGAAATGAAGATGAGTTAATTAATTCATTGTCAGAGGAACAATCATCTATCATTTCATCTACTGAGATTCTGGAAATGTTATATCTAAACCAGAAATTTTTTTAATGTATTATTTACTATAGTTCTTTAATGCTTTATCTTCTTCTTGTTTGTAGATGAGTTATCCTCTAGGTATTTGATTGTTATTGTCTAACAAACAAATAGGGGGAGATTGAAAGGCATATGATGTAGCCTATTTGTATTTCGAGGATTCAACTCAACTTAAACAAGAATGTAATAGTAAATAGTATATGTACTATCACAGGGATCACAATTGCATAACTGTCAAAAGAAAGAAGACAAAGTCAATCTACCGTTTTGAGTTATACTACACTTGAAGAAGTTCATTCAGTTGATCAAGCATCAGTGGAGTAATCAAGACATTGGGTTCTATTTATAGTGACAAGAGGTTCCTACAGTGGCAGAATACAGATTATAAAGGTTTGAAAAAGAGTGAAGAAAAGGGAGACATGAACCAAAGTTTTAAAGTCAATATATGAAGAATAGTCATTGCGGTTAGTCACTCATGAACCAGACCATGCATCGAGTGTCAACATTAAACAGTGGTTATTCATCATTAACTTCAGTGATTCAAGCTATCAAGACTAGTATGTGAAAGAATCATTACGCAAGCAACAGGAGTGCTAAATTATTTAATCACAAGGATTTTATTATTCAGTGGACAGACTACAAGGAAAATTGTTAGGAATATGTTGTACTTGATGATAACTTCACAATCAATCAAATTCTATAAGGTTTGTAGCTGTCAACGGATGAGGAATTATAACTCTATCCGTTGACAGGTAGCTCATCAACGGATGAGGTTTTGTAGCATACTGCGGAATCTCTATGTTATCAGTTGATAGTGTTTTTATCCACAATCATGTTGACCATCAATGGATAGGCAGAATAGGGCAGCCAATTGTAAATAAGCTATGCTATGTAATTCTATCTCTAAGTGAAAGTGTATCAACAGATGAAGACAAAACTCTATCAACGGATACAACTCAAATCCACTCTATCAACGGATACAGCTCAAGTCTCAATATCAACGGATACAGCTCAATATATCATCAACGGATGTCAGTGTACAATATCAACGGATAATCATTGACACTTTCTTCTATGCTAAGCTAGGGATTAGCAGTTGATAAGGACAGGTTTGACTGACAGATCACATGGGTTGATAGTAGATACAAAAAGCAGTATGGCAGCCATTCTTTGGAAACACAGAAGAAAGAAGCATTCCGTTTACACTATGAATACAAGTAAGGTGCAGGATACATGTCTGTTCACAAGGACAACCTTTCGGCTACATGTGTATTTGGAGTGTAGTGGCAAGTCAACTAGAATTAGATTAATATTATCTTATTCCAGTAGTACTTGTAAAACTTGGGATTTATAACTAAGGGTAGCAACTCTTTGTAAGAAAAGAAAACAGATACAATTGCTTAGGGTTTTTGTTGAATATCCTTAGAAAGAAAAGAGTTGTAAAACAGAAGCTGTGTACTTTTGTATCACATAGTTTTCTTCGAATAAAAGCTTCAGGTGGTGCATTTAACCACCTGATTTTTATGTGTTTATGCATTAATCTTTCTACAGCAATTATCTAAGTATAGATTTCTGGAGTTCTTATCAGAAATTTATAAATATCAAGAATTGTATTCAACCCCCTCCCCCCTTCTACAATTATACAAGCGTGTAATCTGGGAATAACAATTGGTATCAGATCAAGCTTCTAACATATTTGAAGTTTAAAGATCAACACACTTCCAACATGTCTAAGAAGGATTATGGAGTAAAGATTCCAGTTCTTGATAGAGAAAATTACTTTCTGTGACACCCCCGAATCCGAGGTCAGAGATTCAGGTCGTCACGCCACCATCCAACCATATCATACCTGTATTAACTTTACAACTCAACGATACATCCATCCAGACCTCAATCTTGCACACAAACAAGTTAGAGCCTCAGAAACGATAATCAAAAGTGCCAGTAAATATTACAATTCATTTGTACAAATCAGAGTCTTACGCAATTCCACTTATACAACTACACTTGAAGACAAGTCTTACTATTACAGTTGAAAACCTATCAGACTTACTCTGTAGTATTTATCAGGAACTAAATCATCTCCGGGGTAAATCTTCTACTCATCTTCTACTGTTGCGGAGTTAACCGACCAAATTCTTCTCTTTCTGAAATGTTTTTATAAAGCAAGAATGAGCTACATAACGCTCAGCAAGTTCACCATTTTGAAAAATAATAACGTGGTTTATTTCGAAAACATTCCCAACTATATGGGTATATATCTCAGATTTCAAAACATAATTGGACAGTATATATGTCCGAGTTTGAATAAAACATCTATACTCACTAAGGAGCTTTAAGAATAACATATGAACCCTTTAATAGGTTCCTATTTCAATATATCACAAGTTTGAAAATATATACATATGAGTATATCATTTTCGGCAAAACACTCTACGGTTAACATACTGTACCGGGAATACATCTTTGCAATCCTCTTTCATTCCATTAGCTTGGAAGGTTTCTCATTCAAAAACATTTCATTCTTTGAAATAATTGCAAGAGTGCACTAACACGTGCCAATCTTTATAGAAAATCTTGCAGTTCTAGATACTGCACGATGTCAATATTTTTCTTATCAAAAGCCACACTATCGGCAACTTGGCACTTAGGCCCAAGAAGCAGTGTTTGAGTATTTTTCCAAAGTGGAGGATGGGACTGGAAGAAAACATAAAAACCTGACAAGGATTGACGATGATCAGTCGCCACATCCAAGTCCAATAATTCGCGGGTCTTCTCTACCGGTAGAAGGATAGAAACTACATCCATAACTATCCCTGGGTGAAAACTACATCCGTAATCACCCTCGATGAAAACTACATCCGTAATCATCCTTCGGCAACACATGGGCCGGAATAATAATTGATGGACCGTCTGGCTCACGGCCGCTTACATATCCCGGGAATCGTTCGTCAACGGTTCCCACACCTGCCAGAGTCCCTTTTTCTTTTTCTTTTAAAAACTTGATTTTGATTGAAAACTGAGTACTTGAGGTCCGACATCAGTCGACCGATGATTCTTGAAATCATACAAGAAGCAGAACCTGACCGGGGGTTTTCGAAAATGTTTTGAGTTCGAAAGAGTTCGAGTTTGAAAGTATTAAAGGTATCTTGGATTAGCTTTATCTTTAAAATAAAGAACAATAATTAATAAATGATATTTTAAGATTTAATATTAATAATTAATAAAATAATTATTTAATTAAATAAGCTTTTAATCCAAGATAGGTATTTTAAGTATTTACGAAGATATAAAAATAATTAGTTGAGTATACGTTACTCCCCGAATGACCCTTCGGGTTTTACCAATTTAATTACGATATAATGATATACCGCTCCCCGATCAATAGTATATACGGACCGCTACGACCTCTATTGCTAGAGTCGTTGTCCGAAGAAAACATTTCATTCTAAGTTCAAGGGGTGCAAACATATATGTACTTATACATCTCAATTTCATCGATACTTCGATAAACATAAACATTTGATATGATTGAAAACTACAAACACAACAGTGAATGTCCTTGTATATGTAAGTTTTGAAAAGTAAACTTGCCTTGGTGAGGTTGGGGTGGTCGAGCGTGCGGAGTGGAATGATCTATACATAAGCAATAACCGTTCGTTAGTACCTTAATCAATATCTCTTTAATTGCGGGGTTTTAGGGGGTACAAAATTAACTTAATGACTTCGTCTTATGACACTCTAGCCCCACTATAGGTTCATGTCATCACTCGATTACGCTCGTCACTTATTCGACTTAATTTGGTTACCATATCCGAATCATATCCATTACCCCTAAAATTACACTCCACTTACGACTTTTTCCCTCGCGCGAATTTTACTCTAGCATTTTTATAAAATTTAAAAATACATATTTTAATCCAATTCTTTTTGGGTAGCCTTAACCACTGCATTTAATAGCTTCTCTAATGTTTCCATGATCCTACATAAATTTTTAGGGGTTTAAACAAGGTTCACAAGGGGACCATTTAGTGCAGTCCGGCCATAACTCAAAATATATACATCACCTAGTCATGAACCTCATATTTATGGAAACTAAATTCAAATACCTTTCCAACAATATATATTAGGACCTCAGGGGACAAGATTTGTGGGTTCAAAACCCTCTTAAAAGACAGTTTAAGTTCCTGGGAAAACTCAGCATGCTTGTTTCACTAAATCAACCAAGATTCTTACATCCACATCACAACCAACATCTAAGTCACCAAGTTCATACTTTATAACATACATGGAGATACATACACTAACCACAAGCTTAAAAATCACAACCACAACACTTAAACTCAAGATCTATATCATCCATCACTTATATATCCAAGATTCACACAAATACACATGGATCTATCATTAAACATCACAAACACTACATGGCCAAGAGGGGTTAGGGTTGTTATACCTTCTTGATGTTCTAACAATCTCAAACAATCTTGGTTAACCTTGGGAAAGCCTTACTCTATGCTCACCATCTTCAATCTCACCAAAGAAATCAAGAACATGGAAGTTGGTTTCCTGACTGGAAAAACACGCCCCAAAGATCAGCCAAAACGAAGCCCTTGCACTCGTTTCCTGGTCGAGGCTCCTGAATGAAAGTTGTATAGAATCTTCACAGCTTTCTAACCATATAAAGAACAAAAACTTTCATTGAGTAATGAAGTCTCTAGGCCCGTTTTAGTGAGCTTCTTTCCTGTTGGGCAGAATGGAGTATTTGGTGTTTGTTTTGTTTGATTAAAGTGATAAAGTGATCAATAATGCTTGATATTTTCACTTGGATGCATCTTATCTTCTTGCTATGTGGTGTCATCTCCTCATTGGTTCATTTGGATTACATTTATCCATCCATAATTGCATGCAAGTCCCTTGCTTTATACATATTGTTTCCAAGTCCTTCCTTCCTTTTCTTATTTGCACCAAGGGGCTTCCCTTCTTGTATATTTACTAAATCAATATGTTTCAACTTATATGTTGCACTTCATTGTAATAGTGTGGCCCAATACCTCAAACAATCGTTGTGTCCAATTTTCTTTGTATTTTCTCTTTATCTCAGAAAAAAAAATTCTCGTGGTTTCTCAATTGTTCTCATTTCCTTTAACTCTAGGATTTTATTCTCAATTCCATTTTCCTCTCATAATATATCCTTCCTTGTACTTCTAATATTTACTATTCTCAATTCATGATTCGCTCGCTTGATCGCTTAATCTCGTTATAAAGTCTCATCGGTTTCTAGAACGTTTGTTTCACTTCCTCAGTGGTTTTCGTTCCAAATTCTAAAATCACTTATAATAAAATTCCAAAATATTAACTCCTCAATTCCTGAAATTAAATACCTCATTTCTTGATATTACTGATATATAATTCACTGATCGGTCAAATATTACACGAAAATAGAATTTGGAATTTCTGAATTCCGATCGCATTTACATACACTTATTTACTCCGTAGATTACTAGTATAACTTCGGAATATCCACACTACGTCTCGTACATAGGTGGCATGAAAAATTTTCTTAATCCTCAAAATCACTATTCATCCACCAAATCACTATTCATTGATGCACTTCATCATAATAGGAAAAGTTTTAATTCTACCGAAATTTTGGGTTCTTACACTTTCACTAGAAAGTAAAAATGTGTCTACATCTCTTGTCTATTGATGAGGGTTTTATGGATTGCATTGACAAGGGTCCTCATGTTCCAATGAAGACTGCAACAAGAGTTGGCCTGGCTGAAGATGTGCCTGACACTCTCATTCCCAAACCTGTTTCTGAATGGAGTCTTGAAGATACTGCAGAAGTCCACAAAGACAAAAAGACCATGAATATACTGTTCAATGGTCTAGAAATATACATGGTTGACAATGTTATTAACTGTACTACCTCCAAGGAAGTATGGGACACTGTTCAAACCCTTTGTGAAGGAACAGAACAGGTGAGGGAAAACAAGATGCAACTACTAATCCAACAGTATGAACATTTCCACTTTAAGAGTGGAGAAAATTGAATGATACATTTAGTAGATTTCAAAAGCTACTAAATGGTTTGAAACTGTATGGAAGAATCTATCAAGTTAAAGATTCTAATCTTAAATTTCTAAGATCACTGCCCAAGGAATGGAAGCCAATGATTGTTTCTCTAAGAAACACTCAAGAGTACAAGACATTTACTCTTGAAAGGCTCTATGGAACTTTAAAGACATATGAGCTGTAAATGGAGCAGGATGAAGAGATTGAGAAGTCTCAAAAGAAAAGTGGGTCAGTTGCACTTATTGCCAACTTGGAGCAGAAGGAGGAAAGGACAGAAGCTGCTAGTTCTACACCAAACAGGGAGGTTTGTAAAGGTAGAGCAGAATCAAGCAGGAGCAAGGAAAAGGTGTCTGAGGAATTGAATGTCCTTCAGCAGGATGAATTGGATGAGATAGATGAGCACTTAGCTTTTCTATCTAGGAGATTCTCTAAGCTGAAATTCAAGAGAAACTCTGGGGTGGCCAAGCAATTTAACAAGAATTTTTCCACAAGAAACTATGTGGATAAATCCAAAATTAAATGCTACAATTGTGGAATTGTTGGTCACATGATAAGTGAATGCAGGAAACCTAGATCTGAGAACAAGGGAAAGTCAACTGAGACTGTTGACTACAAGAAGAAATATTTTGATCTTCTCAGGCAGAAAGGAAAGGCATTCTTGACCCAAGAGTATGACTGGGCTGTTGATGACAATCATTCTGATGATGATGCTGAGTTTGTCAACCTTGCATTGATGGCTGATTCTGGAGAGCAGGAAGCAAGTTCAGCTAGCAATCAGGTATTTTCTACTAATCTCTCTGAGCTCGCCAAAGAGGAATGCAATAGTGTTATAGATGAAATGTCTACTGAACTATATCACTTAAGTGTTACTCTTAAATCACTTACTAAAGAGAACAATAGGATTAAAGAGTATAATATGTTTTTAAGTGATAGAAATGCTGCTCTAGAAGCTCAATTTCTAGAATTTGAGAAAATGAGAGTTGATTGCAATAATGCTAAAAGTTAACTTGAAGCTGTGTTAAAAAAAGAACTGATTTTAAAAGACCAGCTTGAAAAAGAACAAGGGATAATTGCTAAATTTCAAAGTTGTAGGAATATTTCTCAAAACATAATAGAAGTCCAGGGAATAGAATCGTTTGTGAAGGATACCTGGACTCAAAAGAAAAAGGAGCTAGAACCTGGCCATGAGGATCTAGAGACTATTTGTGAATCAACGGATAGTGATCATCCGTTGACAGATGAACCATCAACGGATGAGAGGTATCCGTCGACTAACAAAAAGTTTGTTAGTAAGAAGGAACTCAGGAAACTGGATATCAAGTATGGTCCAGTCAACAAGAACTTTGTTAGTGGGAAGGCTAAGGCAGGTGATTTACATAACAAAAAGGCTGTTGGTAAATCAGATAATGAAAAGGTAGAAATTGAGGTTAACAAGAAAAAGAACAGAAATGGTAAGATAGGCATCAACAAGAAAAACAATTATTCTCCTGACAAGTTTGCTCCTAGGAAAACTTGTAGTAATTGTAATAGTGTCAATCATTTATCTTCTAATTGCAAGATTATCAACAAGGCTCCTGTTTATGTACCTCAAACAATACCATGTATGCCTGCAATGCCTGTTATGTCTGGTTTGTATCAAAATGCTAGTTTTTCAAATCCATATGTGAACATGCCATATGTGTCTAATCCTTATTTTCAATCTGTGAATGTGCCACAAATGTCATGGAGCATTCCTAGCATGAATAATATGTATGCCAATTTTCCACAAATGCATGCATCAAATATTCATGCAAATGAGCATTTGTCAAACCCCATCACTTAAGCATCTACACCTAAGTTGAAGAATGCTAAGAGTGCAAAGTCAAAGGCTAACAAGAAAGGACCCAAGGAAACTTGGGTACCAAAATCAACTTGATTTGTTTTTGGAATGTGTGCAGGGAAACAGAAGGAATCTATGGTACCTAGACAGTGGATGCTCTAGGAACATGACAGGAGATTCAACCCTGCTCACAGAGTTCAAGGAAGGAGCTGGCCCTAGAATTACCTTTGGAGATGACAGCAAAGGATATACTAAGGGATATGGCCTGATTTCAAAAGACAATGTCATCATTGAAGAAGTGGCTTTAGTTGAAGGTTTGAAGCACAATTTGCTGAGTGTCAGTCAGATTTGTGACAAAGACTATGAAGTAAAGTTCACAAAAGAAGCCTGTGTTGTTTCCGCCAAGGAAGACAACAATGTGGTATTGACAGGCTTTAGAAAAGGAAATGTTTACATAGCTGACTTCAATTCAGCATGCTCAGAATCCATTACTTGTCTCTTCAGCAAAGCAAGTAAGGATGAGAGTTGGCTATGGCATAAGAAGCTGTCACATTTGAATTTTAAAGTTATGAATGATTTGGTAAGAAAGGATCTTGCTAGAGGAATCCCACAATTAGAATTTGTCAGAGATGGACTGTGTGATGCCTGCCAATTAGGGAAAAAAAGAAATCATCCTTCAAAAGAAAGACAGAGTCATCCATTGTTAAGCCTCTTCAATTGCTGCATATGGACTTATTTGGTCCAGTAAATGTCATGTCTATTTCAAAGAAGAAATACTGTCTGGTGATTGTAGATGATTTTTCTAAGTTCACATGGACCTTCTTCCTACACTCTAAGGATTGTGCAAGTGAAATCATCATCAATCACCTCAGAATACTAAACAATGGTTCTGAAGACAGAGTACAAAGAATTAGGAGTGACAATGGTACTGAATTCAAGAATTCCACAATGAAGATTTTCTGTGAAGAGAATGGAATTGTCCATGAGTTTTCTGCTGCCAGAACACCTCAACAAAATGGGGTTGTTGAAAGGAAAAACAGAACTCTCATTGAAGCAGCTAGAACAATGTTAAGTGAATCAAGGTTACCAACATATTTCTGGGCTGAAGCTGTCAACACTGCATGCTTTACTCAGAATATTTCCTTGGTCAATCAAGCTAGAGGAATGACTCCTTATCAGTTGTTAACCAACAAGAAACCAACTTTAGCTTTTCTTCATGTCTTTGGATGTAAGTGTTTTGTACTAAGGAATCATGGAGATAACTTGGGCAAATTTGAAGCAAAGGCAGATGAAGCTATTTTCGTTGGATATGCAACAGGGAAAGCCTACAAAGTCTATAATCTAAGAACCAACATTGTTATGGAATCTGTGCATGTTGTGTTTGATGATCAAAAGATTCTAGGCCTAAATGATGAAGGCTCCCATGAAAAGTTGGAATTTGAGAATGAAGGTGAAGGAAGAATGTACTATGATGATGATGAGGAAGATGAAGATCATGATCACAGAGATCCACCAAGAGTTGTTGTACCAACTAGAAGTGATGCTTACACTGGAAATGAAGCATCCGTTGACAATATTAGAGATGCATCCGTTGACAGAGATTCTCAAGCATCCGTCGACAGGCAAAATGATGCATCCATTGAAAGTCAACTTCATAACTCAGCAAGGACAACAAACTCAGGGGGAGTTTCTCAAGGTCAAAATTCAATGCTAAATCAACATGATCATGCTCATGGAAATGAAGCAACCTCATCAAGATCAAACCTTCCACCTGCAAGAAAATGGACTAGAGATCATCCATTGAGTTAATCATTGGTGAATCAAATTCAAGAGTCCAAACTAGAAGGGCCACTCAAGCAGAATGTCTATACAGTAGCTTCCTATCTCAAGAGGAACCTAAGAGAGTGGAAGATGCCCTTCTAGATCCAGATTGTGTCTTAGCAATGCAAGAAGAGCTAAACCAATTTGAAAGAAATAAAGTATGGAAACTTGTGCCCAAACCTGATGATAGAAGTGTCATAGGTACTAAATGGGTTCTCAAGAATAAGACAGATGAAAATGGCATAATTGTGAGGAATAAAGCTAGATTAGTGGCAAAGGGCTATTCTCAAGAAGAAGGGATAGATTTTGATGAAACTTTTGCTCCAGTGGCAAGACTTGAGGCAATAAGAATCTTTCTAGCCTATGCAGCATATGCCAGTTTCAAAATCTATCAGATGGATGTCAAAAGTGCCTTTCTAAATGGGGAACTGGAAGAAGAGGTCTATGTCCATCAACCTCCTGGATTTGAGGATCCAGAATTTCCAGAATATGTATATCTTCTCATGAAAGCACTTTATGGTTTGAAGCAAGCACCAAGAGCCTGGTATGACACTTTATTTCAATTTCTTTTGGAGAACCACTTCACTAGAGGTACAGTAGATAAAACCTTATTTCATAGGAATATCAATGGCTCTTCAATACTTGTTCAAATCTATGTAGATGATATTATTTTTGGGTCTACAGATGAGAAGATTTGCAAAAGGTTTGCCAAACTTATGCAAAGTAGGTATGAAATGAGCATGATGGGTGAATTAACTTACTTTCTTGGCCTACAAGTAAAGCAAATTAATGAGGGCATTTCATAAGTCAAACAAAATATATTTATGATCTCTTAAAGAAATTTGCTTAATGGATTGTACCTCTGCAAAAACACCTATGGCCACTGCAATTAAGCTTGAGTTGAATACTAAGGAAAAATCTGTGGACATCTCAAGCTATAGAGGCATGGTAGGTTCACTTTTATACCTAATAGCTAGTAGACATGATATAATGTTTTCTATTTGTCTTTGTGCTAGATTTCAAGCTGACCCTAGAAGTCTCACTTAATAGCTATTAAGAGAATTTTCAGGTATCTCAAGGGAACACCAAACCTTGGCATTTGGTACCCAAGAGAATCTGGTTTTGATCTAACTGGCTATTCAGATGCAGATTATGCAGGTTGCAGAGTTGATAGGAAAAGTACTACAGGTTCCTGTCAATTTCTAGGAAACAGGCTTGTTTCATGGTTCAGTAAGAAACAGAACTCAATCTCCACTTCTACAACTGAAGCTGAGTACATTGATGCTGGAAGCTGTTGTGCACATATTCTATGGATGAGAAATCAACTTATTGACTATGGTCTAAAAGTTGAGAAGATTCCAATTTTCTGTGACAACACAAGTGCTATTGCCATCACAGGGAATCCAGTGCAACATTCGAGAACCAAGCACATTGACATCAAATACCACTTCATTAGAGAACATGTGATGAATGGTACAGTAGAAATGCACTTTGTGCCAAGTGAAATGCAGCTTGCAGATATCTTCACCAAGCCTCTTGATGAATCCACATTCACAAGATTGGTAGGTGAGCTAGGTATGCTTAACTTGTCATAATTCCTAGTGATATTTGATTTTACTGCATTGCAGCTAGGAATGTGTTTTGATTTACTTGAGAATTAAAAACTCTCAGAAAAATTTTCTTCAGAAATTTTGTCCAAGGCAAAATTATCTTATCAACGGATATCCTTTTACCCGTTGATAGCATAAACACATTCCTAGATTTTTGTATATCAACGGATAACAGGTTATCCACGTCATCAACGGATAAACTGTTTCTCAACCGTTCATTTCATATCCGTTGATATACATATTTTCTTTTAAATATAACCGTTGGTAAACGTGTATCTATATAGGACTGGTTATATTTATTTTCTTTTATTATTTGACAGTTACTTTTGACCAATGGGTAATTACTTTTAATTATTTCATTTTCAATTCTTGAAAAGTATAAAAGGATGTCTTGTACTCTCACATCTCACTTTTATCGACTTTCAAGATTCTCTTAAGTAAACTGCATCTTCTTCACAAAAACTCTCTGCAACAAAAGTTCAAACCCTTCAATGGCGCCTATTGTTAAGATGATGTCCTCCACTGGGTTCACCTATGAGAAGAACAATTTCGCGGCCTATGTCGATACAGTGAATGCCCCAGAAGCTTATCACACCATGATGAATTTTGTGAAGAACTGTAAACTTTCGTATGCTATGACTGCCACCACTCCTCTAATCCACGAGGTAATCGAAGAGGTGTGGGCATCTGCTGAGTTCAATGGCACAGACGGTACAATTGCTTTTCCTCTAAAGGGTAAAAACTATGTAGTTAACTCTGATGTGATAACTGCTTGTTTAAAATTGCCTGAAAATAATTGTCTGAAAGTACCCAGTGATGCTGAAATAGTTGCCTTGCTTAATTCCATAAATTATGCTCTTAGTACTGATAATTTAGGGAAAATTGTTAGGAAAGGGAAGGTTAAAGAATGGAGTTATTTTTGTGATGCCTTCATTAAAACTTTTTCAGGCAAATTAGTAACTTTGATGCTGTTACCCATTCCATACTAGTTATGTTGTGTATGCTTCTGACTGATAAATTCTATAACTTTGGCACACTAGTCATGTATGAGATAGCAGCAAAATTAGGCAAAAAGGAAACTAGGAGCAAGAATATCTATTTTGCTAGATTTTTTATGCTCTTAGCACTGCATGTATCTGAGAATAAGCTATCCATTGCTAACCCGGATAGCAAGTTCACATGTTTTGTTAAGGAGAAGAGAGTATTAAGTGATTTTATTTGAATGAACTCCAATGCAGAAGTACAATTGGTATATTTACCAATTGTTCAGGTAACTCTTTCTAACCTTGAAACTCCTATCTCTAACCCCCAAATTTCTTTGCCTTCCTCAGTCACAATGGAGTCTGTAGTAGTGACCAAACAGGCTCCTACCTAAGTAACTAAAACAAAAGTTTCCAAACCAAAATCTAAGAGACAAACCTCAGGTGTTTCTCAAAAAGCATCTGTTGCAAAAACTACCACAACTCTTGAGGGGAGTGTGAAGGAGGTAGTGAGTGGTGAGGGACAGGGTGCAAGCCCTAAGAATAAGGTAGGTGAGGAAAGTGCACCAAATAGCCAAGCCCAAGTTACATCCTCTCAACAGGGTGTGGCTACTAGTTCTACAGAAACTCTGCACAAAAGGGTAAGGGACACTAGCCCTCTCTCAAAAACCTATGAAAGAAGAGTGAAATCTAAAACCATAGGGGAAGCACAGGGTGCACACACGGTACAGCAAACTATACCTTCTCAAATTCAGTTTGATGTGACTTCAATAAATGTGGAGTCACAGCCCCTTGATCTTAACCTTCAAATCGATACACATTACAATCCACCATCACCAACTCCATCTCTGGATGTGGATATGATATATACATCAATTCCTGATTCTCCATCTTTAAGATTCTTGGAGAAGCCCCACTCTGCAATTGGTGGTCATCATCTTTTAGATGATTTGTTGGGCCATCAACCTTTCATTCCTGAATTCACAACAACATCTGTGGCCTCATCTTTAAAATCAATCTCCACAGATTCAGTGTTGGTTTTCACTTCAACGGATATTATCATTCCTTCATCAACGGATATCCTTCATCCGTTGACAAGTGTTTCTCCATCAACGGATGCGCCTATGTCTAGCCATCCGTTGACAGCTATAACTACTCCATCAACGGATATCACTTATCCGTTGATAACTCACTCTACCACTGCTATATCTGACATTCCTGTGTCAAGTGTGGAGGAGTTCTCAGTAGTTGAAACACTTTTAGGATTGAGGGAAGGGAGTGAGAGGATGCCTTGTGAGCAGGCAAAAGGAGAGGCAAATAATGAGAGGCTAACCATTTCTTCAGGTCAGGCAAAAGGAGAGCAAGAGAGTTCCACCTTAGTAGGTGAAGGTGAGGGTGTGAGAGGTGTGAGCCAGGGGGAGCCCCTGATGCAAGAAAAGAAAGATGAGTGGAGAGAAGGGACTATAGGAGAAATAAGGCAGGAAGATCCAGCCATTGCAAGTGAGTTAATGGAGGTTAATAAAGCTTCTAAAGAGATGGAATTTCGACAAGAATATCAGTCAATCATTGACTCCATCTCTTTGGATCCTGAAACTTTTACTCATCCTGTTTCTGCCTATCAAGTCATGGCACAACAGGGCAATGTGGAGGCAGAGGAGGCAATGCACCTAGTGCACAGCTCACAATCTCTACAAAGAGCAAAGGAAGCTTTGACAACTCTGCCTTCAGATGCTGACAGTGAAGAGTTTGGCAGTGATGACAGTGACAGCACAGCAAATGATGAAGAAGTCAATGTGACAGATACTCCAGACTGGCTATTTTCTACTGCCACTGTGGCTGGTGACTTCAATGTGGAGATTATGAAGCAATATCAATCTGCTAAAGCTGAGCACCAAAATGCAGATCCACAGAGAAAGGTTGTCCTTCAGCAATTAATGGACTCCTTGAAACTTCATAAAATGCACATGGTCATTCAAAGAACACAACAGGAGGAGGTCCAAACTGCAATTCGAGAAATGAAAGTGGAACTAGATGCCAGGATTGAGGCACTAGCCCCTACTACCACTCAGAAGGTGCTGACTAGAAAACTATTGAAGGAAGATAGCCTGGCCAAATCTGTTCAGCATCTCTCCTCCAGAGTGGATAGTATGGAATCTCAAATGCAGACACTCATTTCCAATCAAGCCAAACAGACTGAGCTACTAGAAAGGCTGCTTGCAGCCTCACCTCCAGCCCTTGATACTAACAAAAAGGGGGAGAAAAAGGTAGAAGAGGTTGCAGCTACTTCTAGTCAAATTCCAGCTTCCAGTAGCAAGATAACACAAATTTAGGGGAGCAACAGCCAATTATAGTGGTCAATCCAAAAGAGTTTACTATAGAGGCTTCCCTTGTGAAGAAACAAAAGGCTGTGCTTCCAGTTCCTGACTTATCAAAGATTTCAGAAGATGAGAGGCAAGCCAGAATTATAGAATTAGAGAAGATCAACAAGGAGGCAAATGAAAGAATGATGAGAACAGAAAGGATGATCAATGAATCAATTGTATCAACTCTATTCTCTACTCAGTCCTCAGCTCCAACAATATCAACTACAATTCTGAAGGTGCTCACTCCAGAGATTGTGGCTCCTACATTCTATGATGCTGAACCATCTTATGTCGAAGAATTTGAATCATACATAAAAACCAGAGCCTACTATCCACCAAAGGCAAATGGGAAGAACAAGTTACAAAGGGGACTTTCCATTTCCCAAGGATGATGATGAGAAGTTAATGGGAAAGACAATCAAAGAGTTCAAGGAAAAGACAAATAAGAGTGTAAGAGATTGGATGGCTGTAATAATAAGGAATGGAAAAGTGTTAAATATATCCAACAGCCATCCTAGATTTGTTGAAGCAAAAAGAGAGGAGACCTCCAAACTTCTAAGGGAAGCTAATTCAAGTGAAGAAAATCAATATGAAAACTCAGATGAGAAGCAAGTCAGGCTGGCTCAGGAGTTAATGGATGAGGTAGAGGATGAAATGGGGGAACCTGAGGAAGTCCCCAAATCCCAAAAGGAAAATGAAATCAGTTCCCAAATCCAAACCTAAAAGGAGAGTAAAATCAAAGGCAAGGAGGCCTGTCTCTCCAAAAATTGAAAGCAAGGAAACAGTTGGCTCATCACAACCTATTTCTGTAAAAGTATTCAACCCAGCTGTGAATTTCCATGGTGATCCTGTTGTTGGTGTATACTGAAAATATTTATTTGAAGTATTTACATTTATTTCTGGCCGATTTAATTGAGAATCATTTAAATGTTTACATGTTGTCTAAATATTATATATTGTGAATAATCTAGTATCAAATGGGATACAGAATATTAGATTATTAAATACGGTTTATATAATATAATAAGGTTCACGGCACAGGTGGAGTTAGACAATCCACTGGAATGGCTGTAGTATTATTTAGATTAGTTTATATTGACTAATAAATAATACTAGTATACTTTGTGTATATTGAACAGGATCAAATTTAGAATTGTTCCCTTATACTGATTAAGAAGGAGAACTAAGATTCTATGTTATTATTAATGCTTAGGTTCTTAATCCGGAAATAATAATTGACACGTATATATTATTTACATGCTTTGATTTATATATGAAATAATTCTTATGATTTATTTCATTATATTTTGGGTGATGAAATAATATATGGTGGGATATTATTTATTGAAGGAATCCATGTCCTGATAATATTCGGGTTAATGATGTCCCCTTGAAAGCTCAAAAAGATTTAATTATGTGAAACCCTGCAGGTGGATTTATTCCGGCATAATTAAATAAAGGTTGAGTGGATGATCAAGGATAAAAGATATTAATTAAATGAATTATCAGTAATTTATTTAATTAATGGACATGCGATATTTTAAACATGGGGAATTTAATAAGCAAATAATATTGGAACCGAATTAATTAATTAAATTACGGTATTAGGAAAGGTAGTGCAAATATTAATTCTTTAGTGGATTGAATTAATATTTAATTACATTGGGCTAGGCTCAAGATGTAATTAGAAGGCCCAACCTAATTATCCATGATCCCTATTGTAGCCTATATATATTCCTATTCTCTTCTTGCTGGGGGCTGGTCGAAAAATTTTGTAGCCACCCAGGAGCAAGAAGAGAGGTAAACTTGAGAAGACGAAGGCCACACTTCGCTCAAGGGAATTTGGGAATACAATAGAAGAGCGTGGAATCAACCGTTAACAAGGTGATTTTTCTATTCGTACTCGTTAATTTATTGTATCGAAATTCGCAGTGCCAAGATCTGATTGTCCCAACAATTGGTATCAGAGCCTGGTTCATTGGTTCTGCGAATTTTGATACGATGTCCATGTCGTAATTATATATGCATGTGTATAGTGGTGTGCTTGGATAATAATCTTTTGCAGGTTGTTTAGTATCCACTATTATGGCCATGTAATTTTAATTATGTGTTTGGATCCCACGTGGTTTAATCGTGGTTATTTTGTTTGGTTTCCACGTGGTTTATCGTGGTTGTAAAACACGAGGGTTGATCGTGTTAGAATAGATTTACAAAAATTAGTTTTGTATTAGATCTGTTTTGTATGTAATTGTTTGATGGATTATGTAAAAATCCGGGTATTTTGTAACAATTACGTTCGATCGGAAATCAAATCGGAGAAACAAAATTGTCCGCTGCGTAGTTGATTGTGGCTGCTGTTGTGTATCTGTTTGTGTTCAACGAATTAACAAGGTACTGTGACAACAGAAGCAGGGAAGCCAGCCGCGCAAAGAAAAAAAATTCTGGAAAAGTGTGTAACGCAGGTCTGTCCTGCATTACAGGATAAATCCGGCGGTAACGCAACATCAAGCTGCGTTACAGGGTATATCAGGCGGTAACGCCACAGCAATCTGCGTTACAGGAATTTTTTCCAGAAAATTGTTTTTTAACAGAATAGAAGGCTGGTGTTATATCTTCGAAGTGGCCAATGTTAATTCAACGAACAGGGGCTGCAGCAAATTAAATTTGGGGGCCATAATAGTGGAATTAAATTATGTTTTATTTTTTTTAATTCCGCTATTTAATTTTTAAATTATTGCTTTAAATAATTATTATGTGTGTTGTTAATTATGTGTGTAATTTTTAATTGCATGTTTAACATAATTAGGACGACATGGACATAGTTTATTTTTATTTATTGCTTTAATTAAATGTATATGTTGTTAAATTATGTGTGTATTTTTGAATGCATGTTAGACATAATTGCAACGACATAGGTCCCATTTAATTATAAAATTCCTCAATTTTAAATAAAAATTCTAAGTGGGTGAGGGAATTAATTAGGAATTAAATCCCACGGTCTCCATTATTTGTATGTAATATAACCTTTTAAATAATGTAGATGGTATATATGATCACCTAACGTGGCGTACTATTTACGGTATTTTAAAAGGTTGTAGAAATTACTAGAACAAAATTCTTAAATTAAATTACGAATATTGAAAGGTATATAGATCACCCTAACGTGACGTACCAAGTTTCATAGAATTCGTAACGAAAATTGAATACTCTTTTGATGTTGACTATGGAAAATTCTATCTGGGAATTGGGTATTAAGCGAGGCCGTTGTGACTCCTCCGAGACCTGGGAATTATCCATTAATATATCAAACGGATGTATTCGGTTTAAGTAATTTAAGATTTAATAATGGTATACACTTAGCTATGAAAAATAATATATAGTCCACCCTAACGTGGCCTATTATTTAGTAATAGGACCGAAGTAATATTTAAACGAATTTAAGTGGTATATATGTCACCCATCGTGGCGTACCAGATACTTATGGTGTTTAAATATTAGTGCATTAATTTTAATTAATTGTTAGAGGAAACCAATAGGTTTTAAGATTTGTGCAACTCTCTGATTATGTGTTACATGTATGATTCTCAGGATTAGATCATTATGGGCTTTAATCCACTATTCACCATACTTAAGGATAACAAACTTACTGGACCGAACTATATTGAATGGAAACGTAATTTGGACATAGTGTTGACTGCTGAGGAGTACAAATTTTGTACTTATGAACCCAAGCCAGATCAGCCTGCTGAAGATGCTCCTGAAAGTGAGAAGGAGTATTATAAACGGTGGGTTAAGGCTGATGAGATGTCGCGATGTTACATTCTGGCAGCAATGTCGGGTGTTTTGCAGCATCAGCATCAGGCTATGGCCACTGCTTCAGATATGCTCTTTAATCTCAAGGAACTTTTTGGAGAACAGAATAGGGCTGCTAGGCAAGTAGCAATGAAGGCTTTAATGAACACTCAGATGGCTGAAGGAACACCTGTAAGGGATCATGTTCTCAGGATGATGTCTCATCTGAATGAGATGGAGATCCTTGGTGCTGATATTGATGGGGAAACCCAGATCGATATCATCCTTATGAGTCTGCCCAAAAGTTTTGAGCAGTTCCGCTTGAATTACACCATGAACAAAAGGATGTATAGTCTCGCGGAACTTCTGACAGAACTTCAGGCAGCTGAAGGACTCTTTAAGCAGAATGTTCAAGTGAATGTGGCTGAGAAAGCTTCTTCCTCTAAGCCGAAAGGCAAGAAGAAGAAAAAGGTTCAAACACAGAAAGCTGGAAAGGTTGCTAATGCAGTGGGAGTTCAAGGTGCTGTGAAAAAGCCTAAGGGCAAGTGCTTCAGGTGCAAGCAGTCAGGTCACTGGAAACAGGATTGTCCTCTTCCTAAGAAGACAAACAATACTGGTATGTCTCTTTCTCTAGTTACAGAAACATATATAGCGGCTATATCTACGAGCACTTGGTGTGTAGATACAGGAGCCACTGACCATGTTTGTAACTCTATGCAGGGGTTCCAGCAATCCAGAATGCTTAGAGATGGCGAGATATATGTGTTCATGGGAGATGCTACGAAAGTAGCAGTAGTTGCAGTTGGAATAATTACATTATCTTTTGGCGATGATAGGATTTTGGTTTTGAACAATTGTCTTT
This sequence comes from Saposhnikovia divaricata, assembly GCA_036435485.1. NCBI lineage: Eukaryota > Viridiplantae > Streptophyta > Magnoliopsida > Apiales > Apiaceae > Saposhnikovia > Saposhnikovia divaricata. The sequence goes on along the minus strand of CM071600.1, from coordinate 77,843,837 downwards.
ATGTACCTTCGTTTAGAAGGAATTTAATTTCGGTTTCTAAACTTGCCATGGATGGTTATAATGTTTGTTTGGATCGTAATGTTTCTATTATGATGAATAAACGAGTTATATGTTCTGGTACATTGCAAGACAATTTATATAATATTAATCCTATCCAACCAATGCTGCAACATAAGGAAACTAATAACATTCTTTCTAGCTCAAATAAAAGAAAGAAACCTTCTGAATTGAACCAAACATATCTTTGGCACTTAAGATTAGGTCATATTAACTTGAGGAGGATTCAAAGACTGGTAGTAGATGGGCCATTAGGCTCGTTGGCAGTGGAGCCATTTCCAGTTTGTGAATCCTGCTTGGAAGGTAAGATGACTAATAGGCCTTTTAAAGCAAAGGGGAATAGAGCTAAAGAAGTGTTAGAATTGGTTCATACTGATTTATGTGGACCTATGAGTATCCAAGCAAGAGGAGGTTATGAGTATTTTGTCACTTTCATTGACGATTATTCTAGATATGGGTACATTTATTTGTTGCGCCGTAAGTCTGAGTGCTTTGAAAAATTCAAAGAGTACAAAGCAAGTGCGGAGAAGCGACATCTTGGAAAATGTATCAAGTCACTACGATCAGATCGTGGTGGCGAATACTTGCTTGGAGAATTTAGGGAATATTTATCAGAAAATGGGATTGCATCCTAGTTGTCTGCACCTGGCACACCTCAGCAGAATGGTGTAGCAGAGAGAAGGAATCGGACTCTTTTAGAGAGTGTTAGATCGATGATGAGTTATTCAGATTTACCCAAGTCGTTTTGGGGATATGCTATAGAAACAGCGGCTTACCTTCTGAACTTGGTACCTTCTAAGTCGGTTCCCAAGACTCCAATAGAATTGTGGACTGGTAGCAAACCAAGTCTAAGACATATTCGGATTTGGGGTTGTCCAGCACATGTGCTGAACAAGGACGCGACCAAGTTAGAATCTCGTACAGAAGTAAGGCTGTTTGTAGGCTATCCCATGGGAACGAAAGGTTATTCATTTTATAGTCCTAGGGATCGAGATATCATTGTTAGCACCAATGCTAGATTCTTAGAAGAAGACTATATAATGAAACACAAACCCATGAGTAGTATCGTTTTAGAGGAACTAGTGGGAGGGATAGATAATCCCCAAGTGCCAATAGTACAAGTAGATCAACCACAAGAAAATGCACAACCTGTCACTAATACCACACCGGTGCTTCGTCGTAGTGGGAGGGTTGTTCAACAACCTGATAGATTCATGTTTTTGGGAGAGTCCTCGGACTTGGTCTCTGGTGAACATGATGAGAATCCCAGGACATACGAACAAGCAATTCTAGATAAAGATGCAGATCTTTGGCAAAAGGCAATGGAATCTGAGATGGAATCTATGTATTCTAATCAAGTTTGGGAGCTCGCGGAACCACCCAAAGGTGTAAAACCCATTGGATGTATGTGGATCTACAAGAAGAAAAGAGGATCTGACAAAAAGGTGAAAGCCTGGAAAGCACGACTTGTTGCGAAAGGGTATACTCAGAAAGAAGGGATCGATTATGAGGAAACCTTTTCGCCAGTTGTTATGCTTAAGTCGATCCGGATTCTTTTATCTATAGCAGCTCATCTCGATTATGAGATTTGGCAAATGGATGTCAAGACAGCTTTCCTTAATGGAAGTCTTGAGGAAATCATCTATATGCAACAACCAAAAGGGTTCATTAAGCAAGGCCAAGAGCATCTTGTTTGTAAGCTTAAGAGGTTTATTTATGGACTAAAACAAGCTTCTAGGGACTGGAATATTCGTTTTGATCAGGCAGTCCAGTCATATGGATTTGATCAAAGTCCAAGCGAATCATGTGTGTATAAGAGAAGTGAGGGTAATGCAGTGGTTTTTCTAGTACTGTATGTAGATGGCATTTTACTCATTGGAAACAATGTTAAGATGTTGTCATCAGTAAAGGCAAGGTTGTTCAAACAATTTGAAATGAAGGACTTAGGTGAAGCGGCATACATCCTTGGGATCAAAGATATAAGGGATCACAAGAAAAGGATGTTGGCTTTATCTCAGGAACCCTTCATTGAAGAGGTATTGGCTCATTTTAACATGCAGAACTCCAAGAGGGATTTCTTACCTTTCAAGAAAGGAGTTGCTCTATCAAAGGATCACTGTCTGTCGACAATTAAGGAGATAGAGAGTATAAAAGCAGTTCCCTATGCTTGGGCATGTGGAAGCTTAATGTATGTTATGTTATGTACGATGAATGATGTGTGCTTTGCAGTGGGCATAGTTAGTAGATATCATTCGAACCCAGGTAAGGAAATTAGAGTGCAGAGAAAAAAAAACAGATACTCAAGTACCTGAGAAGGACTAAGGAGTATATGTTAATTTACAAGGCCTCAGATTTGTTTCCTATAGGGTATACCGATTCAGATTTCCAGAAAGATAGGAGTCAGATATTTGGTTATAAAGTAGTTTTGTGAGTAATAGTGGATTATATAAACACTGATATACTCATAGAATATTTTGAGTATAAGTTGGAGATTGTTGGTGTATACTGAAAATATTTATTTGAAGTATTTACATTTATTTCTGGCCGATTTAATTGAGAATCATTTAAATGTTTACATGTTGTCTAAATATTATATATTGTGAATAATCTAGTATCAAATGGGATACAGAATATTAGATTATTAAATACGGTTTATATAATATAATAAGGTTCACAGCACAGGTGGAGTTAGACAATCCACTGGAATGGCTGTAGTATTATTTAGATTAGTTTATATTGACTAATAAATAATACTAGTATACTTTGTGTATATTGAACAGGATCAAATTTAGAATTGTTCCCTTATACTGATTAAGAAGGAGAACTAAGATTCTATGTTATTATTAATGCTTAGGTTCTTAATCCGGAAATAATAATTGACACGTATATATTATTTACATGCTTTGATTTATATATGAAATAATTCTTATGATTTATTTCATTATATTTTGGGTGATGAAATAATATATATGGTGGGATATTATTTATTGAAGGAATCCATGTCCTGATAATATTCGGGTTAATGATGTCCCCTTGAAAGCTCAAAAAGATTTAATTATGTGAAACCCTGCAGGTGGATTTATTCCGGCATAATTAAATAAAGGTTGAGTGGATGATCAAGGATAAAAGATATTAATTAAATGAATTATCAGTAATTTATTTAATTAATGGACATGCGATATTTTAAACATGGGGAATTTAATAAGCAAATAATATTGGAACCGAATTAATTAATTAAATTACGGTATTAGGAAAGGTAGTGCAAATATTAATTCTTTAGTGGATTGAATTAATATTTAATTACATTGGGCTAGGCTCAAGATGTAATTAGAAGGCCCAACCTAATTATCCATGATCCCTATTGTAGCCTATATATATTCCTATTCTCTTCTTGCTGGGGGCTGGTCGAAAAATTTTGTAGCCACCCAGGAGCAAGAAGAGAGGTAAACTTGAGAAGACGAAGGCCACACTTCGCTCAAGGGAATTTGGGAATACAATAGAAGAGCGTGGAATCAACCGTTAACAAGGTGATTTTTCTATTCGTACTCGTTAATTTATTGTATCGAAATTCGCAGTGCCAAGATCTGATTGTCCCAACACCTGTAGTACCTAAAGAGGAACCAATGAATCTTGACTCCATTGAGGTTCCTTCATTCTTTCTGAAGCCTCAACAGAAGCCTATACAGAAGAAAAGGATACCAAGGAAGCAACCTTCAAAGGAACCAATTCAAGTTGCTAGGGTACCTGTTATTGTCAAGCAGCCAATCTTGGAAAACAAGGATGATTTTATCTATCAGGCAGATATTGAAGAATACTCTGGCATGAATCTGTATCTGGATGAATTGTCAGAAGTAAGAGGAATTGACAAATATAAACATTTGCCTGAGAGATTGGTCTTTGTATACAAGGGAGGAAAGGAAAGGACATGGCCACTACAGAGGGTTCTTGGAGAAAATTATTTGACCTTAACCAAAGTGTTCTCTGCAATCAAGAGATACACAGGGTTCTCTAAGATAGCAAAAGGGGAGATACTGGATAGAATAGAACAGATAAGGAGAGAATGGAACCCACCATCAAGTCTACCAAGGAAAGTGAAGATCCCATACAATGGACAGAAAATCCACCTTCAACCCTTCTGGATGATGGAGTTCAGGGATGAAGATGGTAACAGGAGATTCTTCAGGTTAGAAGACCAACTATCAAAGGCTAGTTCTCTCAATACCTGAGATGGTTACAACAAAAGCTAAATCCAAAGGTTGATGAAGAAGATGCCTTCTATAGGCAACTCCAAATGCAGATTGAGTCCAACTCTGCCAAAGAAGGAAAATCAAGGGTGATGCCAACAAGAGAAAAGAAACAGTCTTAATCTGCTCAGTCTAGAGGAGCACTTCTCTGTAAATTTCTCAAACTTTCAGTTTTTAATTTTTGTAGCTTAATACAATTTTTGCATTGTTCTATATATATATCTTTAGGAATGTTTTGTTATCATCAAGGTCCTGAATTTATGCTCTATTGTCATCAAGTATAAATTGGGGGAGATTGTTAGGAGTATGTTGTACTTGATGATAACTTCACAATCAATCAAATTGTATAAGGTTTGTAGCTGTCAACGGATGAGGATTCATAACTCTATCCATTGACAGGTAGCTCATCAACGGATAAGGTATTGTAGCATACTGCAGTATCTCTATGTTATCAGTTGATAGTGTTTTTATCCACAGTCATGTTGACCATCAATGGATAGGGAGAATAGGGTAGCCAATTGTAAATAAGCTATGCTATGTAATTCTGTCTAAATGAAAGTGTATCAACAGATGAAGACAACACTCTATCAACGGATACAACTCAAATCCACTCTATCAACGGATACAGCTCAAGTCTCAATATCAACGGATACAGCTTAATATATCATCAACGGATGTCAGTGTACAATATCAACGGATAATCATTGACACTTTCTTCTATGCTAAGCTGGGGATTAGCAGTTGATAAGGACTGGTTTGACTGACAGATCACATGGGTTGATAGTAGATACAAAAAGCAGTATGGCAGCCATTCTTTGGAAACACAGAAGAAAGAAGCATTCCGTTTATACTATGAATAAAAGAAAGGTGCAGGAGACATGTCTGTTCACAAGGACAACCTTTCGGCTACATGTGTATTTGGAGTGTAGTAGCAAGTCAACTAGAATTAGATTAATATTATCTTATTCCAATAGTACTTGTAAAACTTGGGATTTATAACCAAGGGTAGCAACTTTTTGTAAGAAAAGAAAACAGATACATTTGCTTAGGGTTTTTGTTGAATATCCTTAGAAAGCAAAGAGTTGTAAAATAGAAGTTGTGTCCTTTTGTATCACAGAGTTTTCTTCGAATAAAAGCTTCAGGTGGTGCATTTAACCACCTGATTTTTATATGTTTGTGCATTAATCTTTATACAGCAATTATCTAAGTATAGATTTCTGGAGTTCTTATCAGAAATTTATAAATATCAAGAATTGTATTCAACCCCCCCCCCCTTCTACAATTATACAAGTGTGTAATCTGGGAATAAAAAAAAAGAATTATCATAAAGAAATTAAAAGTGATATATTCTTAATGCTGAAACTCCTGTTAGAATTGTTGTATTTTTTGCTAAGCAAAAAGAGTCCGGTTTCAGATCCTCAAGTGACCATAGCTTACACCTGGACGGGTTATGAGAAAATAGAATTATCACAAGGAAATGGAAGGTGATGTATTCTTAAAGCTGGAACCCCCGTTGGAATTGATATATTTTTTGTTAAGCAAAAGGAGTCCGGTTCCAGACCCTCAGGAGACCGCAGCTTGGAACTTAAGGTTTTATTTATATTAATAAATATTTTATTTAATTAGAAAATTATATTTATAAATATCTAATAATATTAGATATTTATTTTTATAATTTCTGAATTAAATGAATTATTTATTAATTAAAGATTATAAGCTATGCGGATTTAAAAGTATTTCTACGAAGCCCGTACTTATAAAACAAGTAAACAAACAGAATTGTTTGTTTAAATAATTCATGAGAATTGCTTGTGTCAGCAGAATGAATTGCAAGTCATACCGAAAGTTATATCCAGCAAAAGAAAAGAATATGATTATTTGATTGTCATATTCAGTTCAAGAGAATAGTCATATCAAGATGTTGGATTGGACACTCATATTATCTCAACTGGATAGTCATATCTCGTTCAAAGAGATAGTTATACCGAAAGTTATATTGATGGATTGTCATATCTAGTTCAACAGACTGTCATATCAAGTATTAAGGATAGTCATACCGAAAGTTATATTGGAAGAGACTGTCATATTACATGCAGTGGATAGTCATACCGAATGTCATATTATTGTTAACTGATTGTTATATCAGTTGAAACAAAGCAATATGACTATGGCTGTGCTATAAAAACAGACAGAAGTCAGCAGCCAAAAACAAGAAACACAATCTTCACTTCTCTTCATCAGACAGAGCCTAGAGAAAAGAGAGAGACCAAGAGAGAAAATGTTCTTGAGCTTCTAATTTAATTCTTGTAAATTATTTCTAGCTTGTATCATTAAATCTAAACCACTAGAAATAGTTTACTTGTACTATTGGAACTATCTAGCGGATTAAGTTCCCTAGAACTTATCTCTCGAATTGCTTTTTAGCATTCGATCTTTTTATTACAAATATAGAAATTTCATGTCGAATTTTCTATAGAATTTGTAATAATTAGTTTGGTCATCAAACCTTGTAATTTGTGCCCGTGTATTTAGACACACCCCATCCAGTTAATATAAATTTTATATTCAACTTGAAATATCGGTATTCGTTTTATTCCGCATCAATTTGTTCTTGATTTAATAATTAACAAAAGAGCAAATTCGATTAAACGACATAGTTTGTATTCAACCCCCCTTCTACAAACTATTTTGGACCTAACACTATGATGTAGAGATCTAACATTCATTACATCTATTGTAATTCTCTTTTCTTTTCAATAAAAGACTTGTTCATTCTTCATAGTTGTTATAAGCTGATATGATATCAGAGTATGGTCTCGCTCATCTTTTTCTTTTATTTTCGCATCTTTATCCACAATTATACTTACATATACATGCAGTTACATCTATACGTATATTATTCTTCATTTTTCGTCATCTACCAAGCTTAATTTTGGAGCTCAATTTAAGTGATCTAATGGCGTCTTCATATGCGACTGTTGCTAGTGCGACGTCTTCATTAATAATTGATGTTAAACATCAATATTATATTTATCCTTTTGATAATCCAGGTATGGTGTTAATCATTGTTACGTTGAATGATCATAACTAGAACCAGTGGTGTCGATCTATGAAAATTACTTTATCTTCTAAATTGAAACTAGGATTTGTTGATGGTATGTATATTTAACCTAAAATTATTGCACCTCTGTATGCTCAATGGAGTCGTTGTAATGATATTGTTATTTCATGACTATGGAATATTGTATCTATTAAAATTAGGCAAAGTGTGATGTATTTGAGTATTGTTAAGGCTATTTGGGAAGATCTTAAGTATAGGTTTTCTCAAACTAATGTTCCGGAGTTGTTTAATCTTCGTAAAGAGATTTCTTAACTTACTCAAGAAAATTTAGGCATTACTGCGTATTTTACTAAGTTCTGAGCATTATCTGATGAACTGGATGCTCTGAGTGAATCACCTAAGTGTACTTGTGGTAAATGTACGTGTACTATTAATTTTTAACTAGAAAAATTTACAAGAAAATCAAGACTTTCTCAATTTTTAATGAGATTAAGTGAGCAGTTTACTGGTATTCGAGGTCATCTGCTTATGCTACAGCGTATTCCTACTCTCAGTAAGGCTTATAACCTACATATTGAAGAGAAAAATTATAGAAAGATAAGTTCTCACACTTCTCATAATACTGATAGTACGGCAAGGGCTGTTAAACCTTATAATTCTCATTTTGCACAAAAAGTTTATGGTTCGAAGACAACAAAACGAGAGGTTTTGGATAAGTCTAAGTTGTAATGTGATTTTTGCAAGAGTTCTGGTCACACCAAAGACACTTGTTTTTGTGTGCATGATTTTCCAAGTTGACACAAGTTTATGGTAAGCCTAAACCTAAGCCACGATCTCAGACTATCAAATCTTCAGGATCTCAAGGTTTTCAGTATCAAGCTCACAATGTTGTTGAAAATGTCTCTAAGCCACAGGGCAAATTACCTGTATCGAGAGTCCTCCAATTTCTGACTCAGTAAATAGTTTTACTGACAATCAATATAAACAGATAATGCCTCTTATTCAAGCTGGTTTTAGAGAAATGCATAACTCTAGTGGTTTTGTCAATTCTCCTGCTAATGCTACAAATTGGAGCTCTTCTATCAATTCTTTTCAACATCTGGTAGGTATAACTCAAAACATAATTTGTCAAATTGATTTATTGACTCCTATAGATCACAATCTTGGGATCTTAGACTTGGGGCAGCTATTCATATTTCCCCATCTGATCATATGATTTTTATGCTTCAATTATGAATTCCTATATGCATTTACCTAATGGTAATTCTGCAGCAGTTTTGAAGTGTGGCAAAGTTGCCTTGACACTTAATTTGTTCTTGATAATGTACTTTGTGTTCCTATCTTTAAGTATAATTTAGTATTTGTGCCAAAATTGGCTGCACAATTTCATTGTGACATTAAATTTACTATTGAGCATTGTTACATTCAAGATCTAGTGACCAAGAGACTATAGAGAATGGTAGATTGTAGCAAAGATTGTATCTGCTGGATTCTCAATAGTTAACTATTTCAAAACTTTCGAAAGCTGTTCATAGCGTTACTTCCATTCATGTCTCAATCCATTCTGTAGTTTCATCTATCACTCAACTTTGGCATTCCAGATTGGCTCATCCTTCTAGGTCTACAATGCAGCTCCTTCCAACACACATGTGTCTGATGACACTACTGCTCTTAATTCTTGTGACACTTGTCACTTAGCAAAACAATCTAGGCTTTCATTTCTAGTAAGTCGTAAGTACTAGTAGTAGTAATAATACTCTTTTTAAGTTAGTGCATGCTGATGTATGGGGGGCCTAGATAAAACTCAAGGAAATTATTCTTCTTTTCTGATCATTGTTGAGAATTTGTCAAAAGTTACATGGATCTATTTTCTTGTTGATAAATCACAAGTTGCTCGTTATCTTAAGCATTTCTTTGCATATGTGCATACTCAGTTTAAGGCTTCAGTCCAGATACTTAGAACATGTAAGGGTTCTGAGTTTATAAATAAAATAGTTCACTCAATATGTAGTGATCCAGGTATCATTAATCAAATCAGTTGCACATAGTGTCCACAACAGAATGGTATAGTTGAGAGAAAACATACAACACTATTGAATTCAAGTTTTTTTGCCCACTCATTTTTGGGGGAATTGTGTAACAGCCCCAAATCTGGGGTCAGGGATTTAGAGTAGTCACGATCCATTTACTCCTTGCCGTACCTATATTACTTGAAATGCACACAATTCAACTGCTTGTGACCCCACATTATATATCTCACACACACACAAAGGTTGGAGTCTCAGAAACGACACAATAACAACTACGGAATAAATGATTATTATTACAATACCCAAATGTCTTCTGATGCTTACAATCCTCTCATACTATTCATATTTATACATAAGATGAATACAAAACTACAGTCATTTCGAATGGTTCATACTACTCCCGAGATTACTGCTAGAAGCTGCTTCTGGAAAACATCCTGCGGTTACCACTCGCTGGCGAGGTATGTGTTGTATCCTTGACATCCTGCTTCACTGCTCTATAATATATATAAAACAATAGCAAGAGTGAGCAATAGCTCAGCAAGGTAATGAAAGTAGGGCATAACTCTGCCTTTAACTTAAACCTAGAATAAAGCGGGTATAAGACAATAATTGTCAAAATATCTCCTTACCAAAAGTATTTCCTTATCGGAATATATTCAAAACCAGTACCATTGCAGTACTTCAAATATCATTTACATAATATCTCTGCAAACTTTTGCTATTCATACTATGAACAAAGTTCTAGTATAATATAAAAGATGAAGTTACAAGGTAATTCAATATAACCTTTCCGCAAAATATCTACTATATAAAATATAAGCAGAATATCAACATATAACTTAAAAGATGAAGTTATAAGGTGATTCAATATAAACAACCTCCTTATCACAACTCATGTTATGTAAGGTATCAACAGAGTCATCAAATATGATATAAAAGATGAAGTCACAAGGTGATCAATTGTAACTTCAGTTTTGAAAACTTTCCAAACCCTGCCAACACTTATCGGTCACCCAGCCGTAGCTTTCCGATCGGGGTGCTCTCGATAATGTTGCAGAAAATATCCAAATTTGGATGATGAACTAATACTGGAGTATTGAGGCGCAGAAGCCACAACCTTACGATGATCAATCGTACGTTATGTATCTCAATATTTGTTTCTCTACATGTAGAAGAAAGAACAGACGGATTTACTTATCCACCGCCCCCTAGAACTCCCTGGCCAACGGTTGGGCCAATGATGGACCAGCGCCACTCGGCCTCTTACACGACTCCTAGTTCGAATAGAATCCATGACTCTGAAACGTAAAGTTCGTCCTCATTTCCCCAAGTATAATGCTTGTTAATACAACTCCACAAAGTAGTTGTATCAGATTTGGAAAGGAAAATTCACCAATATTTCCCAAGCTATTGCTTGATAATGGATATTAACTTGTTCCATCAATCTTACTCCTCGAGTGTTGAGGAAGTAACAAAGACTCATTTTGTCTTGTAGCGACTAAAATTGCGAATAAAAATAATACTTTTAAAAGTTTATGACCGGACAGTCAACCATAATAAATAATAGTCTCTCAAGTAAGGTTCCCTATATTTTGAAAGTTTGAGCGAGCATTTAAATCTTCTTAGAAGATAGATTAAAATGGAAAACATAGTTTGGGAACCTCCCCTTGATAAAATAAGCATAATAAGGCTCAGAAATATTCTTCATAATTATTGAAGGTCAAATATAAATTTCAAATAAGATAAACCATTTTTAAAACTAGTTTAAAAGTATTTAATAAATATTCAAATAGCATTTATTAAATCATAATTACTTAAAGAATATTTTTAGACAAAATAATTGTTCATGATTAATCCTCAAATGAATATATAAAATAATACTCGCTTAATAAATAAACCCTAAATGAATATTCCAAAATAATATTCATAAAATAAAATAAAACCTTAAATGAATATTCCAAAATAATATTCATTAAATAAATAACAATTGAATAATATTGATTCAATATCCTTATTAGAAGTAATCTTCAAGATATACAGAAATATCTCAACTCCCGATCCATAATAAAGAATAAGAATCATACGCCTTACACCAAGGGCATTCGCAAAATCCCGCTTATAACTAATATCTCATATCTTATCCTAATAAGCCAAGTATCAAATCATATTCAAATAATAACCTTTGAATGAGGTAATATTCAAACAACATTCCTCAAATCATTTTCAAATGATTAATACTTTCTGGAAATATAAATAATGTTTAGTAATAACAATCCTCAAAAGACATAGTATTCTGCCGCTGGAATCCCTCCGGGTTTCCACGGCTATCTACATATCTCAAAATACCGACTCCCGGTTTAGAGTCGAAAACAATGAATATTCTCTTATATTTAGAGCTACAAGGTATACCGGTTCATAAATACTTAACTCAAAAGATCTTATATAATCCAAAGGTCAAATTCTATTTCAACAGGAAATAAGATATATCTCAAAACTGTACAATTTTATACATGGCAAAAGTGGTATTATATAATCAATACTTCAAAGTATAGATTTAGAAAACTTGCCTAATGCTCGAGAAGTGATAGGGGTTCGCGACAATGTCGGACAATCTAGACAAAGTCAAATGAAAAACATACTATTAATCCCCTCGATAATCCACTCATAACTCAATGTTTAAACACGTAAGCGAAACACAACCGAGGCATTACTAGCTCGCTTTAGGCTCATACTAAGTCCCTATTAATCGACAATTACTTAAGTCATAATTTTGGTTCGAAACCGGTCCTCGAATTCAAGTTATACTTAATAACTTATAAAGTTGATTTCAAAGTCACGTTACTAGGGGTTTTCACTTGCGCAACCACGGCTTACGCATTTTTATAAAATCGGAAAATAATCTTTTTGACTCAAAACCTTCGTATACACCATGCTAACTATCCTTAGCATTTTATCACAAAATTTCACATCTTAATTCGACAATTAAGGTTCTCGAAATCATCATCAAAGTGGTTACATTTCTGCGATAAAATCCTTTGAACCACTTTCATTAAAACTAACATAACTCTTAAACTGTAAACTCTTTTAACTCGATTCTTTCGGTAAAACAAACTAGACAACCATATATTTGTAACCATAGGCAGTGGTGGTGCTAAAAATCATTTAATGTCTCGGGTATTGACTGTTTTTAAGACTTAAAGAAAGTTCGCCATTACGACGGCTATAACTCGAACATTTCTATTTCGTCACAACATAACCAAACCACATCGGGCATACCATACATCCACAACCTCAACAAACAACCTACACATGTCTCTAAAGTCAGTGGTGTGGCTACAATCCAACACCCACCATTTTTCATATTAAAACAAAGCCAAACAATCACTAAGTACACTAACATGAACACATCTTGAAACCATCTTAAAACTTAGCATATAACTCATAATATAGTAAAGTAAGCTTGAGGTTTATACCTTCCTTGATGCTCTAATAACACTAAAAAAGCTTGATGATCCTTCGATAAGCCTTAGATAGTCCTTAGAAAGCTAAATCTTGATCATCAAAACAAGAACACAACTTAGTAATTTCGAAGTTACTATTCATCTCTTCAAAGAACTACAAAAACGAGGGTCTTACCATGTTTTTCTGGACGAGGCTCCTGAAGGAGAGTTGTAGAGCATCTCAATAGCTTTCCAACAAGATATAGAACACAAAATTCCATTGAGAAATGAGGGATATATGGCCGTTTTACTGAGCTGCTGTCTGTTTGGCCGAAATTAAGGAAGAAGATGGTGTTGATTTCTTTTTGTGTTTTGGTGTATAATGACTTAATGCATGTATATCTCTTAGATGCATCTTATTCTTTTGTATTGTTAGCATGCTATTGGTTCAAGTGTTTCCAATCTACTTGTTGGCTTTAAAACATGTTACTCCATTTTTGCCAAAGTGCAAAAACACCACCTAGTTTATAGTTGACCACCTTGTATGGCACTTTGGTTTCTCCTTCTTCCACCAATTGAATTCGCTTTTGTCTTTTTAATAAAATTAATATTTTCCACTTATATGTTGCATTTTAATGCTCTAGTGTGGCACAATCCCTCGAAAAAATATTAATTCTAATATTCCTCGTTTGTTCCCTTTATTCTTGTTCTCAGAAAATGTCCTCGCGATTTCTCAAATGTTCTCAATCCCTTTAACTCTAGGATTTCATTCTCAACTCTATTTCCCTCCCATAATATATCCTCCCTTGGACTTCTAATATTCCCTATCCTCCAGTAATAATTCAATTATTATATTCCTGACTCTTTTGTCAAAGTTGGAATAAAATAAAGTTTGGATTCTCTGAGTTTTGTCCTTGTTTACATACACTCATTCTCTCTGTACTTTCCTAGTACATACTTGGTTTTCTCCTTTCTCAATTCCTATAGTGAGTACTCTAACTCACTTCTCAACTCCCTTCTAGGGTATACCGACTCATTTTCTGGACGATGGATTATTCTTATCTATGTCGTCAACCACTGAATTACACTGTTAAGAAAATACCCACATGTATCGAAATTATTATACATAGAAATATCCATTCATTACCACCACTGTGCATTGAAATCACTATTCACTGATGCACTTAATTGTAATAAGAAAAGTTTTAATTCTACCAAAAAATTGGGTTATTACAAATTGCGTGTTAACAGCTGCATATATATTGAATAGAGATGGGCTCCTGTTTTCACACCAAAAAACTTTACTATATCATTTACCCTTTTTGCGCCTGACCGGACCCCTTTCTGTAATCTGGGATATAATATCACCAAACAACAATACTGTAATCTTATTTTCTCCAAGTGATTGATTACATGTTTGTTTGGAAGTGCATGAATCTGTATCACCGAAAAGAGTTTCCTGTATGTGGACAATTAGTTTCTCTCGAAGACTGTTGGAATTATGATTCAAAATTATAACTGAAATATTAATTAGTTGATTCTATTTTAATGTTAATTTATTGTAGAAACATTTGTAATTGATTATTCTATTCATGTAGCACTAATCATGCAAGTTTGTCTAATGTAAACTCTATATAAAGAGTATTATAATGAATAAAATAATATGCTTCCATCCAAATATTTATCTATCTCCCCCTTGTATCAAAAAAACCAACATGGTATCAAGAGCTTTAATGGTCTTAAGGGATCTGTGAGTATATGTGTATAGTTATGACTTCTCGTATGAGAGCTTCAAGTTTGTGGAGGGTTGAATCTGAGAGGGAGATGCAACCTCTTAGAGACAATCTAACACAAAATCGGATTTTCGGAGAGGAGTCAACAAATATTTCGTTGGAAGAATATGAAGAAAGGTCGAGAGGGTCCAATAACAAGAGGCACCAAGATAAGTGCCATGATGATGAGAAAGAAAGCATGGCACAAGTGGCCATGAAAGAATTTTTATTTTAGAATCGTTGGTGAAAGTTCACCATGGAAAGAAGTGCTCCAAAATTATAGTTATTTAATATTGATGAGATGTGTAAAAATAAAATAAAGTTGGAATTGGTGAGAAGTGCACCAAGAATAGTGTTTATGGAGATATGGACTCTAATAATTAAGTTGATGAGAAGTGCATCAAATGTATTTGGTGAGAAGTGCACCAAGAAAAATGGTTTTGGAGAGAAGTGCTCCATGGTTGTGGAGAGAAGTGCTCCATGGTTGGGTGATGATGGAATGTACATCGTCATTTGAAATTTTTCAATAAGTTTTAAAATTTCGAATCAAGAGGGAGTGTTGGAATTATGATTCAAAATTGTAACTGAAATATTAATTAGTTGATTCTGTTTTAATGTTAATTGATTGTAGAAACATTTGTAATTGATTAGGCTATTCATGTGGCACTAATCATGCAAGTTTGTCTAATGTAAACTCTATATAAAGAGTATTATAATGAATAAAATAATATGCTTCCATCCAAATATTTATCTCTCTCCCTCTTGTATCGAAAAAACCAAAAAAGATCGTGCTCTGATAAATATTGACCCATTAATCTATTTGAGAATTTTTTTTAGGGTTTTTTTCTAATATGTCCTATTTTAAAATGTCATTTATAATTGTGTCCTATCTTTATTTGTTATTATAAATATATCCCATTTTTCTAATTTTTCCTATTTTTTGTTGTAACCATGAATAAATAACTAACTACACATTCTTAAAAGACAATTTTGTCCTCTTATTATAATTGAACATTTACCAATAACAAAACAATATCAGATGAAGTGTGGCAATATGAGATGGAGCAGAAGACAAAATGTCCCGTATCCTTTCTATAGTGAAGGCCCAAAAAATCTTTTAGAAGCCCGGAACAAAAACACGAATACTGTACTCTATTCTAAAAACAAACCATTGATCAGTTGCAAAACAATTATAATAACTAAACTAAAAAATAGCAACAGTTTGAAAAGTTTGCTAACTGAATGGATGTGCCCCTGCGGGGCCAGAAATAGGAGGAGAGAGGTAGGTGGATGGTGGATTGTTGGGTGAGAAAAAAAGGGTATTCTAGTCTTATATAGTATAAATATATGTATAATTATATGTATATAAGTTATATATGGGTTAAATTTAATCATGGGACATTTTTATAATTATTCATTAAAAAGGGACATATTTATAATTGACTTATTAATTTGGGACATATCAAACTAATACCCTTTTTTTATGTTAATTACGAGTTAAGAAATTTGAGTGTAGTTCTTGATCCATAAACGTAGAGAACTATTCCATCCGTTCCACTTATTTTGACCACATTTCCAATTTTTATTAATCTAAAATATTTGTCCAGTTTTTTTAACAAAGGTAAATAATAAGTTAAAAAATTTTAAATATGGTAATGTTTAAGCTTAGTTATGAAAAGTAAACAAAAAATAGAGTAAATTGATAAAAACGTAAATTTTGATTGATAGAAAAAATTAATGGGATAGAGGGTGTAATTTAAACGGTAAATGTGAGTAATATTATGTAGCTTAGCTAATTGAGCTTATTAATTTTGAGCAACTGGTTAAGTATTTGTAGATTTAATGTATATATATAATATGTGTGTATTAAATATATTTATCTTCTTAAGACAATAATTTGTAATTATATTATATATAATATACTTGCTTGTGTATTTGTTTTTGATATAGTGTTTATATTTGGGTTCCAGATACACAATTTGGGTTCCAGATACACAACATCACACAAATGGATAGAGTGAGCAAAAAACCAAATTGAAACTGAAACCGAACCGAAACCGACCAAAATCGAATCGAAATCGAACATGCGGTTGCGATTTTGAAAACCGAGACTTTCGATTTCGGTTCCAGTTATAGGTTAAAACCGGACCGGCTAAAACTGAACCGAACCGATTATTAAAACAAATAAATAAATATATAATTTACATAATTTATATAATTTATATGTATTTTTAAAATTAATAAATATGTTATATCTTGAATTATAATTAAGTTCAATTACAATAATGACAATATTAGTTTCAAGTCAGTCTCTTAGTCTAGTGCCCACTGACCAAATGTGTACTTAACCCTTTCTTAGTCTTTTCCTAATTGAGTTTGCAGCAGGTTGTAGATTGAGTAGGGAAAATCCATTAACTGATTTGATTTACATTTAAGATGTGGGAATATGAATTCGACATATTATTTAAAGATTAAGTACATGCATTATAAATATTTTTACCAGTACTTCAACATTACTAAGAAAGTATGCCTAGGTTATAGATCCTACTTATATTAAAACTATCCTCTCTTTTATAGCTGCAAGTTTAGCACTCTCACTGCTTAAGCTACCATAATTCGACCATCTGGAGTAAGGGTTGGTGATAGAGTATATATTTATATGTATTTTATATGATTTTATTCTCATATTTATTGTATTTTATAAATAATTTGATATTATTAATTAGAGTTTAATGTTTTTTGATAGGAAATAAAGAATTCCCAAAGTTGGAAGGAATTGAGCTTATCTGGACCTAAATTACAAGAAATTCGGATTTATTGGGCTGCATGTGCATACATCACTGTTTGGGCCCTAACTTGAGTTTCGGACATCAGAATTGGGCGACCTTACAGTCCACGCCAAGCTAACGAAATTATCTAAAACTTAGAAGTGGTCCAACATCAATATTCCAAATAGAGCAGACCAAAAACAGGCCTGGAAGACAGGCTACGAATTTTATGTTTATAATTCAATTTGTTTTGGGAAATTACTTGTATTTTCTTGGAAAGTGTTAAAAACTCTTATATTTTTAGGTTTATACATATATTATAGAGATAACATATCATAACATAATATATAATATAATTAGATAGCCATACTTTGGAGATAGGAGGGAGAGGAGCACTTTGAGAGGGAGATTGGAAGAAGGAGCGAAGGAATTCGTCCGGACATCCAAGGAACTTTAAAAGTTGTATTCTTCGTACTTAAACTCTTATACTCATGGTTTGTGGTATTAATATATATATATATGTTTTATTCAATCATGAGTAGCTAATCCCTTTATCCAAGAGTTGGGTAGTATTCGCTGGCTTGTTATATGTTTGTTTAATTGTATTGTGGTTTTTTTTGTTATTGTTAACCTGTCATTGAGTGCTTTATACAATTAGAAGAGTCGCGAACTTTTAGTTGAATCTCTAGGAATTATAACGAATAGGGAGAGGAGTTGTAATTCTAGTATATGATATGATCGACACAATTTAAGTATTAGATCGGGAGATTGATATGCAAATTGTGAAACTGATAATTCTTGGTTCTTAATAGTCTATAGTCATAATTTGATTGACCATGGGAGTGGCGATTAAGGGATGATTGTAGGCACTATAATTTACCTTGGGAGTGGATTTTATAAACATTAGAAGGATTGTTTTTAACAAAACAAGAGGCACAAATTAGACATTCATGATAGCCAGTTGAAGAACCCTAATTCTTGGATTGTTTTCTCTCATACTTATTATATAATTTTTATTTATTAGATTAACTTAGTTGATAATCAAATCCACAAATTATTCTACACACTTCTGAATTGTAAGAAACAAAAGACTTGAGATTGACATTGATATCAGTCATTCCCTGTGAACGAAACTCTAAAAATATACATCAACAATTGGCGTCGCTGCCGGGGAAGGCAACAATATTGATTTTGACTTAATTGTTTCTTGTAGTTTAGATTTTATCTTTGTACATATATTTTTCCTTTTTTTGGTTGTTTCTACAGGTTTCTTTGAGGAAGCTAGAGGAAGCTTTTGAGGTAGAGAGACAACATGAATAACAATTTTGGTTGGAATAACCCTCAGAATATCTTTGGTGATCAAGAACAATATCAAGAATTCAGTACTCATCGAGAATTCAATGCTTATAAGGATTTTAATCCATATCAGGTGAATTCGTTCTATTATGAAAACTCATATTATGCTCCATGCTATCCTAACACTGATTTTATGTGCCTTTGAAAATCAGTATTATGATCCTTATCCATACATGTGCAACGATGTTGATGAGAGTTTAATTCATTATAATCCTTCTTTACATTCTTTGGGACTTTTTAAGCACTTTGATGACCCAACTTTTGAGATTGCTAGTAAGAATGATATTCCATGTGAACCAGAATTAATAGGTTGGTACGAGGAGAATGTAAAAGAAATAATAACGGTTCTATTGAAGTTCCTCCTTGTGTCAATTTCCCAATGATCCATGATTCTTATTTAGCAATTGATGATAATATTGTGTTTGATGAGTCTGCTTGTATAGTTGATGATTGTCCCACACGTGCTAATGATAAATTGGATGCAATTGAAATTCTACCAAATTTAGAAAATATCGTTGAGCTTAAAGAAGTGGAAGATGAGACAAAAATTGATGAATGTCCAATTATAATTGAGAAGAAATTTAAGATTGATGATATTGTAAATCTTGCTTTGGAATACAAGGATCCAATTTGGATGGAGTTTATGAGTCGTACTTATGATGATTATTCTGACGACTTTTCTAGCTACTTTAACGTTTCTAAGTCTCTTGAGCATATGAGATTCATGAAATTTTTCGTAAATTTTAATGAATCAAAGGTATATTTGCACATTATGCTTGTAATACAAATTCGTAGATATGTGCATCTATTTGCTTTTTCTCCTCATTGAAGACTTTATGTGCAAATAAGTCAAGCTAATGACAATAAACAAGCGCTGCTTGGGAGGCAACCCAAGACTATATTATTAGTTAGATTTGGTTTTTTACTCCCACGAGTTACCTTGATGTGTTTGTTTGAAGTGGTTGTTACAGGTGCAAAACTAAAAAAATTCGCATGAAATTTTCTGGTTGAGTCAACTGACTTGTTTTTGCGTTTCCCGGAGTTTCAACGGTCGGATCGCCTTGAGTTTTGGACAGCGCCTTCCTTACTCCAGTATCTAAATTCTGAACGGTGGAGATCAGATTTGAAGGTCCAGAATGTAAGAACCCAAATTTTGGGTAGAATTAAAAGTTTTATTTATTTAATGATGTAAGAATGAATAGTGGCTACGGCTACAATGTAATAGTTGATATTTTAAAAGAATGAATGGAATTCGACTTTATTATTTCTATGTCTTGAAGAATGCTAAAGGGTGAAAACATAGGTAAGAATAATCTATCTCCTAAGGGAATAAGATATGGCAATTCCAAGCAGAAGAATATTATCATGTCATCCAGATCGATAGCGATTAATCCTGTGGTTCCGTAAAAAGGTTAAGGAACGATCGAAAGAGAATACGGACAATTGTACAACCCTAGATGAATAAGTAAAGAATAAGGATAAATAGTGATTTTGGTGTAATTGAGAATATTATTAGACGACATTATATAGAAGTATTCGGAACGAATTTCCGAGTTCGTATTAGTGATCCAGGGGGAAAATAAGTGTATGTAAACGACATCGGATTCAGAAAAATAGCACTTTTATTTTCTCCGAGATTTCTCTGGACACTGCAAGACTTGAGGATTTATTTAAGGGATTTAAATTCGAGAAGTATTAAGAAAGATGGAGAATGGTATTATAATGGTTAAGAAGGTTTTCGGTAAAACCCTAACTAGAAACCTTTGAGATATTCCTATGAACGATCAAATGAAATTGAGCAATAACCGGACAAAAAGACAAGCAGAGAACCAAGGGGTGTGATGAGCTAGTGGAAGGTGACATAGTCACTTTAAGCAAGATAAGATCAAAGTAACCAAGCTAGTTACAATACCAACTAGCAAGATTAGAAAGCTAACTAGTACTTAGCAACACTTTATCATCTTACCACCAAATCATCAACACTTGTCTCTCCAAACACCTCATCCATTGCATCACCACTTTAATAAAGGCAATTTATACAAGATATTATCACAATAATTCATTTGGATGAGATCAAACCAAGGCAACCAAGCAAATACTCTTTCTCCCCCATTTCCATCAGTTTGGTTTTCCAGGACAAGGGGATCTTTACGATTTTTTTTCGCCCAGTTCTACTCATTTAAAAATCATGAAAAAATTCACGAAGCTTCTACACATCAAGATGAAGTTGTGGATTTAATTTCATAATTTTTGAAGATCGTTTGAGTGGTCAAATAAATTCGACAAAATTGCTCTGTTTTTCCCCTTGAAAAACCCACTTCGAATTTTTGAAGTTTTGAGATTTCAAAATCCAACTTCCAACCATTGTTTGATCTCCAAATTTTTATGGTGAGTATTAAATTTCATAAAAATGATCTCCTAAAAATATTAGCTTCAAACTCCCTTGTTTCCATTTTCAAATAAATCATCAAAGATGAGGGTGAATAGTGTTCTTCATGAACTAATCTTGTTTTCTTTGATTTCTTTGGTTGATCTAGCAAGCTAAAACACTCCTAAGGACTATACCAAGCTTTTTAAGGCTAGTTCATACTCCCAAGAAGGTATAACAACTTGAAACCCTAGATCTTGTTTTGAGTTTAAGCATGTTCTTGATGGATCATGAGTTTTAAGTGAGTTTTATTGATATTATGCATGTATGTTACCTTAGAGACATGACTGGGCTTTGTTAAATGTTAAAATGTTTTAGATGAACGAAAAGGCATTGTTTGGCCTTAGTTCATGGTTGAATAACATGTATATGTTGTTTGGGTGGAAACTATGATTATTGGAAAGTTTGGAATTTGGAAATATCCGATTTATAGCCGTCGTAATGCCCGATTTTCGTTAAACCTTGAAAACCGTGCATCACAGTAGCTTTAGCTCATGGCCTAGCTTTATATTCTGCCATGTTAAGGTAGATGATGTTATAAGCTTCGATTTGATATAAAGATCATGTGAAATGGACTTACGGTTTAGGAATTATAGCCGATTTACTAAAAGTGGTTCGAAACCGTAATTGCAAGTTCGTAACTGAAATTGGATTCCTTTAATACTACGAAATCAGTGGCGAATCTTGATAATTAAATATTAGAGGTAAAAAGGAAGGTGTGAGAGAAAACCACATATCGAAGGGATCGTTTTCCGATTTTATAAAAATGTTCGAATCAAGGTTAAACGCGAGCGAACCCCTAAAAGCATACTTGGTTATAAACTTGGTTAAGTACTTAGAAAACGGGCGATAAATCTCGAGGTATACTCTTGGTTCGTAAATGATCGACCTTAAAACTTACATGACTTCAGTATATACCAAGTGTAAGTACAGTGACATGTCGTATTAACGAACGAATGTCGGGTCGGATCGATGATAAAAGAAATCCACTAAAAGGGGTATAACGAGATAACTCGAGAACGTGTTTCGATTTAAGTATAACTTAACCTTTAAAGTTTTAAGTGATTAATCCCGAATGTCTTGGCTATTTATAGATCACCAAGCTGACCCGGGACCCGCTACCACTACCCCTTATCGTACTCGACTACCAGGCAAGTTTCAATTCCCTTCTTTTAGGCTGTTGTTGTGATTGAATATATATATATATATATATATATATATATATATATATATATATATATATGTTTTCTGTTATACATATGCCATAGCATGCATGCCTACTTTCAAGTTATATCGTTATGATTGTTCCCTGATTGTTTATTGGCTTATAAATTAGATAACTAACGTATCAATTATAAGCCGGTTATTGTAAGACCCTCATAGAAGGGCGTATACATCTTATTCGTCAAATATAGACCGGGAGTCAATATTTCTTGATATATCGAGATCACCTCGGAGAAAAATATTTAAGTAAATATTTTCCATTATTTGGGCGACGAATATTATTTGAATATTCGTTCGAGATTATTTATTTAACGATCCTTACTTCAAATAATTATTTGAACGTAACCATTCGACGAATAATATTTTTCAATATTCATTCAAAGTCGAATAGATTATCGATTATTATTCCGAATATTCTTCTAAAGATTGGACTACTAAATGAATATTATTTGAATATCCATTTAGAATATTATTTTATTAAATGAATATTACTTTTGAATATTCATTTAAGATATTAAGTACTTGATGAATATTATTCTAATATTCATCTGAAGCTTGATTTATTTATCGAATATTATCTCGAATATTCCTTTAAAGCTTGGATTACTAAATGAATATTTCTTGATATTCATTTAGAATATTATTCATTAAATGAATATTACTTTTTGAATATTCATTTAAATTCCTTATTAATTAATGAATATTATTTTGAATATTCATTTAAATATTTAATTATTCAATAAATATTCTCTTGATGTTTCTTCAAGGATTATTTGGAGAAATACTCTGATTAATGATATTCTTTCATATTCCTAAATATTCTTTAAATATTTTAATTCAATAAATATTCTCTGAATATTTATTCCATACTTAGGATAACCTCAATAAGTTTATCTTCTTCGATTATTACGGAAAATATCTCGGAGTCATATTATTATTAATCTTATACCAAGAAAGGTTCTCAGACATCATTCTTCTTGAGTCTATCTCCCTAAAAATAAGGGAACCTTACCTGGAAAATGTTATTTATCTTGTCGACTTCCCGGTCATAAAGTATTTTCTTCACTCGCAACTCGGGTGCTATGGACTTATTAAGTCGTTGTTTACCTTCTCATCTTTCGAGGGGTAAGATTGTTGGAACAAGTTGATATTCGTTACCAAGCAATATCTTGGAAGTTATTGGTGAATTTTCCTTTCCAACTAGATACGACTACTTTGTAAAGTCTTATCAACAAGTATTATACTTGGGGAAAGGGGGACGAACGTTACATTCAGAATCATGAATTCTATTTGAACTAGGAGTCGTGTAAGAGGCCGAGTAGCGCCGGTCCATCCCCTTTGGCCCAACCGTTGGCCGGGGAGAGCTAGTAAGGCGGTATACAAGTAAAGCCGTCAGTTCTTCCTTCTACCGGTAGTAAATCTAATTTGAGCTGTACGATCTCGACTGATCATCAAGATTGGAACAGCGGGCGCGGTGAATACTCCATCATTGGTTCATCATCCATAATTATTTCCTGCAACATGATTACTGTTGGCAGAGCTGGAAAAGTGTTCATAACTGGAATTGCAATATTTTCATGCAAGTTCCTCTTTTTAATGAAATGAGAATATCTCGCTTACTTTTGATGTAGCAGATATTTCTACAAACAAATATTTAAGTTACCTTGTAACTTCATCGTTCATATTATACCGGCATCATTTCCGTAAATGCATGGCATATGGTTTGAAAGATACTTTTGAACTGTTATATATTATCGTTCAGTTATATATTATTGTTGGTGGGCTATTGCTCACCCTTGCTTTATTATTATATCACAACAACAGCTAGACCAGATGACTCGCACAAGGCGCACTCGACGCAGGCGAGGACGATGAGACTACCAGAGCTAAAGAAGAAGCTATTGGTATGATAGATTTATTCTTTCAGTTCCAAGTATATGGTCTAGTATGACTTATGTAAATGGATGGCAAAGAGTATGTATTTATATTGAAATTCTTTCGGATTGTAAGAACTCATAATGTGATTAATAAAAATTTGATTGTTACTCTGATTTCATCTCTGGGACTATAACGGGTGTGTTTTATATTGTTCTGTTGGGTCGTAGAGATGTAATTTATTTTATGTTAAGGAAAGTTCAATTGTTGTGGACAGAATTGGAAACCGTAACCACCGGATCCCGGACCCCGGATCTGGGGGTGTTACAGAAGTGGTATCAGAGCGTACGTTATAAACCCCAGAGATGAGGCGACGTTAAAACAATAAATTCACTAAGATAATACGAACTCTTGCCAAGTTCATAGTCGGACTACTTAATGTAGTGATGACCTATAAAACCCTTATGGGAACTATTAAGTATCATGATAGTAACTTAGCTCGATATCGCATCGACAAGTAAGGCAACAGACCTTGAGGCATACGAGCAGCAGCGCGATGATGCTTTATTATATGTTGAAGATCAGCGGGTAAATTCAATAGAGTACCCTACTGGAGACCCGGAAGAGGTTCCAGCAGATAAGGAAAATCCTGTTAGGATAAGGAGCTTACCCTCGAGGAATGAGGGCTGTAGCCAGAAAGACTGAGATGATTAAGGTATAGTGCTCAGAAAAGTGGGCATAAAGAACTAAGCTATTAGCAAGAGAATTGAAGATTCATGTTGGATTCGTGGCTGGACTACTGGAGGTAGTACCAGCAAGTAAGATGGATTGGAAGAATTACTTGAGATCTTATACGGGAATAGATGAGAATCATTAGAGACCTTCATATTAATGAGAAAAGAGTTAGAGTGGTACATGATTATCAAAGACAACGATAGAGGACATGGAGCATAGTCTCCAGGAGCAGTTGGGATAGAGGCATCAAGTACCATATCATTGATAAAGGGATTAGTGTGATCATTGTTAATGATAATTCGCCATGAGAAGGCAGATTTCATAGGTTATAATTTATAAAGTCAAAACTGAGATTGGTGACGTGGTTTGGTTCAGGGAAATGTTCATTTTATGAATGGATCAACTTAGAAAATAAAGACATTGGAAGGTGATGGTATGATTGGATAAAGTACATAAGGAAGTAGTAAGCGAGACAATGATCTCAGAACCTACAAGAGGAGACCAGTGAGTCTGTGATAAACTCGTAACGAGACTACTGTCAGAGCCTAAGTATAAGGTTATTTTAACTCAGTGGAATGATGAACCAGAAATATTAGATGCATGTGATTCAGAGGAATATTAAATTCTTTCTTTTCCTTGAATGGATTATGGTAGTTACCTTAAGTTTATTCCGACACTGAATCATAAATGGATTAGGTAAGGCAAGCAGTGGTTGAGATATAATTGAGAATGCTTGTAGATGAAACCTGAAAGAACAGGTGTAGGCCATGTTCTCGAAGTAAGAGTTTTGGCAAAATGAAGTCCAGATAATAGGACATATGAGCAATAGGAAGTAGTGATTGATCGACCCCACCAAGTTAAAGACAGTTTCAAATGGAAAAAGGCCAACCACACTGGCAAAGGTGAGAAATTTCATAAGATTCACGAGGTATTACCAAAGATCTGCTCAGGACTTTACAAAGAGTGTTGTCCCGTAACCAGACTTAATTGTAAGACTAAAAGTTTGAATGTACAAGATAAATGGGGGGAAATCTCCCTGGAGTTAAAGATAAAATTGATGACGACCCAGCATTGGCGTTATCTAATGGAGGAAGGAGAATTTTGGAAATTTATTAGGATGCACCTCGTACAGGTTTAGGTGCTGTGCTTGTGCAACATGGTAGGGTAACTTCGAATATTGTTGGACAGCACGGTTTACCAGATTCGGATGGCCTTGATAGTGCCAATTTTGTGAGGTGACTAACTCCGACGGTAGTGTTTCTTCTGAGACTATATGTTAGGTAGACTAGTATTCGGTAGTATCGCCTATTAGGACGATTATGTACCGGGAAGATGTGGTATGTTTCAGTTTGGATACTTTGATTTTCCCTTCTAGGGGAGGCATATATATTTGGTTTATTCCCAATGGTTAAACTCCCAACTTTATGGCAATCATTTCGTTAATATAACTGTTTATGGTTCCACCGCTTGGATGTTCCTAGAAATATTCTTCGGGTATCGAAATGGATCTTCTTAATGTTACCAGTGGGTGGATAGATTGATTGAAATTCCCTGATTCTTGGAAGAACTTCAACAAATTTGGCAAACCTTGTCCTTCTGATTATCAGAAGACGTCACCGGAAAGAGTGGAAATTGGAGCGAACCCTGTGGATGGGATAAGGTAGCCGCTATACAGGTTGGTAGACAGACCCCGATTATTACAGTTGAATGTAGGGATAAAATTATGAAGTTGAGATTTGATGGGAAAAAAAAGGGGGAAATGTAATTAAGAAACAAGCCGGTCTGAGAAATTCCGGGATTGACTTAAATGAAAAGGTTGTTATGCCAGAAGTGTTAAGATTTTGTGGCACGTGAAATTGATAAGAATAGCTGAAAGAATAAAAGTAAAGGAAAGGTGACCGGAGATGGTACCGAGAAGTCGATTGAGACTTATATGGAGTAAAGTTTTGAAAAGATCAAAAGGTATCAAAGTAGAAGGTACTATGCCAACAATTGCTAGAAAAGTAATGCTATTAGCCGACCCCTAAAATCACAAACTTTAGCATGGCCAGTTGAGGCCAGGTCACAAAGGATTATCAAGTGACTAGACCAGCAATGAAAGGACAAAGCAGGGTTGCTTCTAAGTAAGCGCCGACTTCAAGGTCTTTTGATATAAAGGAAATATTAATGAGATCGTAGGAATCTTCTACTGAACCCTTTGCAACCCATGTTTGGATTGGGAATTTACTAGACTTTTTGGAATGGGGTTACCCGTACTAAAGTGATTCATGTGTATATTATTGCCCAAGATTATGAGTAAAAATGGAAGTATAATGACTTGAGATGTATGATGTTAGGGTATCATGAATACCATGAATATATTATGACCAAGGGAAGTAAACAATGAAGGTTTATGAAGAGAGTATAGAAATGGTCAGAGATGGATCAGTATGCTGTAGAAATTTTGTCTAAGGCAAGTACCTTTGAGAAAACGATAAGTACTAAGAGATTCACGTTGAACTCGATCAATATCTTCCAGAACATCCTTCCTACCATTACCAAGTTCTGTAAGAGAGCAGATAGACATACGTTGTCTTTTGGAAGGTCAAATAGGCTGACAACTATCTGAAAGAAGGGGTTAGCATTAAGCCACCGATCGATTATCAAATGAGAATGATTGAAAAGAGACCCTTATTAAGGATACATGATTTGATTGCCAAGTATAGGATGCAAGAATTCCTTGGCAGTTGAATTAAGGATAGGATATCCATAAATTAAGATGAACCCTGGGGAATGCACAAGGGATGGCATTAACCCTAATAACGACATTATGAATTCAGATGATATGAGTTGGACTTGCTAAAGCAACAATGACTGGTAAGGATTATTAAAAAGAGTTCTGGAAAGAACATACATAGAATTATTAGAGTATTGATCAATGACATTTTGATATACCCTGTACCCAGAAAATACAGGAGGAATGATGAGGATGACCTATGAAACCTTACAAGGAAAAAAGGTAATATTCCGAAGTTCAAAATTGAAGTTTGGTAAGGAATGTATGACATAGTAACAATAATGTCAGATGAGGCATGTATGAAACCCTGAGGAAGTATGGATTGAACCTATAAAGGCTGAGATTATCCTAAGATAAGGAAAGAACTAAGAAAAGAAGTATCCTAAGTAGGATTGGGAATAAACGTGATAAAGTTCCCACGGGTAGGTGAAAGCAATGACCTATGGAAAAAGATTGATAAATATATTTTTCTCGATCAGCAGAGCTTAAGGGAGAATGCTTTCACCCAACAATGATGGGAATGAGGTAGAAATTTTTTTGAATTGAAATGTATCCAGAGAGCAAGGATTACCAGAAATTATTATTATTAGGAAAGGCCAATTAGGTGGCCGACTGTCTAAGTATAAAGGAATAATTACAAATGTTCATACCGAAGAAACAGAATGATATTTGGTAGGACATTGAAGGTCATATCGAAATGGAGGAATTTACATTCCTTCTGATGATTATGCAAGAATTGACGGTAATAATAGTTTAAGTAAAGATTCGATTCCTGATGGAGTCTTAAGCATATTACGTACCTTAGAAGGTCCCGTTTTGAGGCAAACCAGGACCATGATACAAAATTGACGAAGTAAACCATTAAGTTTCCAGTCTTTTGTGGAAGATGCATGAGTGATAGTTTCATCAACCTGACTTAGTTGCGATGCTTTAAACTCTTCTGCAATTTAATCTACTTCATGTAATATCTACATCAAGTTCAGGAAGCGTTCCTTATGGATAAGGAATAGTGATTACTTTGTCTCCCTAAAGGATTGAAACCCGTATGGTTAGCTATTAAGGCACTACGTAAGCAACAAGCGATGGTGATTCTTCTAAGAAAGTAGATGACAATGTAAAGATAAAGAAAGTACTGCTATTGATAAGCTAAATGGCATGTTGATGAATGACAAGCAAGTTTGTGTTAGTGTACTTCTGCGCAAACAAGATAGAGAATATGAGGTTGATGATTCATGATGCTAAATGTATTCTCGTGGAAAGAATTAATGAGACTTAGAGAGAAAGGCAGTTGAGCCCGAGACTTATTAGGCCACCTGAGAGTTTAAAAGTGTTCGGAAGGTGGCATTCGAGCCAATTTTACCCCCAAAGCTTATAGCATGGTAGTAACGTGTTTCATGTGGCAAAGCTACACCAGTAAAATGCAGATGCTCAACAGATGATAAGAGTGCGAGCAGGTAGGTGTGCGACCTGGTCTGACTTACGAAAGACAACCTGTGGAAAACCGCGGGTAGAAAAGAATAAGTGATGAGAAACAAGTTGACAGAAGTAGATTATATTGGATCTAAGCTAAAGAAATCGGCCAGATTCATTTCGGAGGTTTTTAATTGGAATAATGTGATGATTATAGAGTAAATGTGACGGGATACCAATAAGGAGGTGCCAAGTGCAAAAGATGTCTCAATAAAGAGATGAAGGTGGAAGTAAATAACAGAAGTAAATAAGAATCAGATAATAAGAAGGATGTGATTGATAAAGAAAAGACTGGGAAAGCAACTATGGAATGTGAAGCAAGGAATGTTATGAATGGTATAATAAATGGGTTTTCTGATGAATTCTCGGGATGAAAACCTGATAGTGTTAATATTATAGATATGACAAAGCTTGTAGCGTGACATGGAATGTCAGTAACCATGATGTCAAGCGAGAAACCTAAGATTTAACCTAAAAGGTTGAAGGAATTTTCTGGAGTGAGCGTTGCTAAGGTTGAACCAGAGTATAGGTCCATAGAATAGTGGACAAAGCAGCAAGATGTGTTGACACATGAGATTGCGATCAAATAGTATTGGATATAATTATGATTAATTTCTTCTTTGATAAACCTCTATAGTTCAGAGGTAAATTCTGAGAATGATATTTTACAATCATGAAAACTTTCTATAATCCTTTAGAATTCTTTTCTTTTCTTCTCTTTTATTCATCTTCTTTATGAATTGAGAAGAACAACCCTTTAAGGAGGGGAGGTACTGCTACGTAACTATCTGTCTATGTGATAGAAGTCCAAGTAGAATACCATAACTTGTTTAATTGCTTGTCAAGTACTAAAGGCTGGCCCCCTTCTGTACTAACTATGCAATATAACAAATGTTCAATTGATCATAGTGATCTCTCAATAAATCTTTCCACTTCTCTATATTGATCGAGATTGTGAAGATTAAAGCGATCAGAAAATGCATAATTACGAGTGAGGTTATCTCCGAATTCGTAACGCGATAGTGATACCGGAGTCACCACAGATACCAATAAGGAAAATAGTATATGACTGGGTAAGAGCATAACCTGAATAGTGTGTTGTACGAAAAGTAGCAGAGATTAATGAAAAAGGATAAAAGGATGTATTGTAGCACTAGTAAGATGTGCTGAAAAAGGATTGGGATTGATTAAGGATTGACTGGGAAACTGGGAAGTAAAATAACCAACAAGTACTCAATTGTCTTCTACCTGATTCCGGGACGGAATCCTTTTAAGGAGGGGAGACTGTAAGAACCCAAATTTTGGGTAGAATTAAAAGTTTTATTTATTTAATGATGTAAGAATGAATAGTGGCTACGGCTACAATGTAATAGTTGATATTTTAAAAGAATGAATGGAATTCGACTTTATTATTTCTATGTCTTGAAGAATGCTAAAGGGTGAAAACATAGGTAAGAATAATCTATCTCCTAAGGGAATAAGATATGGCAATTCCAAGCAGAAGAATATTATCATGTCATCCAGATCGATAGCGATTAATCCAGTGGTTCCGTAAAAAGGTTAAGGAACGATCGAAAGAGAATACGGACAATTGTACAACCCTAGATGAATAAGTAAAGAATAAGGATAAATAGTGATTTTGGTGTAATTGAGAATATTATTAGACGACATTATATAGAAGTATTCGGAACGAATTTCCGAGTTCGTATTAGTGATCCAGGGGAAAAATAAGTGTATGTAAACGACATCGGATTCAGAAAAATAGCACTTTTATTTTCTCCGAGATTTCTCTGGACACTGCAAGACTTGAGGATTTATTTAAGGGATTTAAATTCGAGAAGTATTAAGAAAGATGGAGAATGGTATTATAATGGTTAAGAAGGTTTTCGGTAAAACCCTAACTAGAAACCTTTGAGATATTCCTATGAACGATCAAATGAAATTGAGCAATAACCGGACAAAAAGACAAGCAGAGAACCAAGGGGTGTGATGAGCTAGTGGAAGGTGACATAGTCACTTTAAGCAAGATAAGATCAAAGTAACCAAGCTAGTTACAATACCAACTAGCAAGATTAGAAAGCTAACTAGTACTTAGCAACACTTTATCATCTTACCACCAAATCATCAACACTTGTCTCTCCAAACACCTCATCCATTGCATCACCACTTTAATAAAGGCAATTTATACAAGATATTATCACAATAATTCATTTGGATGAGATCAAACCAAGGCAACCAAGCAAATACTCTTTCTCCCCCATTTCCATCAGTTTGGTTTTCCAGGACAGGGGGATCTTTACGATTTTTTTTCGCCCAGTTCTACTCATTTAAAAATCATGAAAAAATTCACGAAGCTTCTACACATCAAGATGAAGTTGTGGATTTAATTTCATAATTTTTGAAGATCGTTTGAGTGGTCAAATAAATTCGACAAAATTGCTCTGTTTTTCCCCTTGAAAAACCCACTTCGAATTTTTGAAGTTTTGAGATTTCAAAATCCAACTTCCAACCATTGTTTGATCTCCAAATTTTTATGGTGAGTATTAAATTTCATAAAAATGATCTCCTAAAAATATTAGCTTCAAACTCCCTTGTTTCCATTTTCAAATAAATCATCAAAGATGAGGGTGAATAGTGTTCTTCATGAACTAATCTTGTTTTCTTTGATTTCTTTGGTTGATCTAGCAAGCTAAAACACTCCTAAGGACTATACCAAGCTTTTTAAGGCTAGTTCATACTCCCAAGAAGGTATAACAACTTGAAACCCTAGATCTTGTTTTGAGTTTAAGCATGTTCTTGATGGATCATGAGTTTTAAGTGAGTTTTATTGATATTATGCATGTATGTTACCTTAGAGACATGACTGGGCTTTGTTAAATGTTAAAATGTTTTAGATGAACGGAAAGGCATTGTTTGGCCTTAGTTCATGGTTGAATAACATGTATATGTTGTTTGGGGTGGAAACTATGATTATTGGAAAGTTTGGAATTTGGAAATATCCGATTTATAGCCGTCGTAATGCCCGATTTTCGTTAAACCTTGAAAACCGTGCATCACAGTAGCTTTAGCTCATGGCCTAGCTTTATATTCTGCCATGTTAAGGTAGATGATGTTATAAGCTTCGATTTGATATAAAGATCATGTGAAATGGACTTACGGTTTAGGAATTATAGCCGATTTACTAAAAGTGGTTCGAAACCGTAATTGCAAGTTCGTAACTGAAATTGGATTCCTTTAATACTACGAAATCAGTGGCGAATCTTGATAATTAAATATTAGAGGTAAAAAGGAAGGTGTGAGAGAAAACCACATATCGAAGGGATCGTTTTCCGATTTTATAAAAATGTTCGAATCAAGGTTAAACGCGAGCGAACCCCTAAAAGCATACTTGGTTATAAACTTGGTTAAGTACTTAGAAAACGGGCGATAAATCTCGAGGTATACTCTTGGTTCGTAAATGATCGACCTTAAAACTTACATGACTTCAGTATATACCAAGTGTAAGTACAGTGACATGTCGTATTAACGAACGAATGTCGGGTCGGATCGATGATAAAAGAAATCCACTAAAAGGGGTATAACGAGATAACTCGAGAACGTGTTTCGATTTAAGTATAACTTAACCTTTAAAGTTTTAAGTGATTAATCCCGAATGTCTTGGCTATTTATAGATCACCAAGCTGACCCGGGACCCGCTACCACTACCCCTTATCGTACTCGATTACCAGGCAAGTTTCAATTCCCTTCTTTTAGGCTGTTGTTGTGATTGAATATATATATATATATATATATATATATATATATATATATATATATATATATGTTTTCTGTTATACATATGCCATAGCATGCATGCCTACTTTCAAGTTATATCGTTATGATTGTTCCCTGATTGTTTATTGGCTTATAAATTAGATAACTAACGTATCAATTATAAGCCGGTTATTGTAAGACCCTCATAGAAGGGCGTATACATCTTATTCGTCAAATATAGACCGGGAGTCAATATTTCTTGATATATCGAGATCACCTCGGAGGAAAATATTTAAGTAAATATTTTCCATTATTTGGGCGACGAATATTATTTGAATATTCGTTCGAGATTATTTATTTAACGATCCTTACTTCAAATAATTATTTGAACGTAACCATTCGACGAATAATATTTTTCAATATTCATTCAAAGTCGAATAGATTATCGATTATTATTCCGAATATTCTTCTAAAGATTGGACTACTAAATGAATATTATTTGAATATCCATTTAGAATATTATTTTATTAAATGAATATTACTTTTGAATATTCATTTAAGATATTAAGTACTTGATGAATATTATTCTAATATTCATCTGAAGCTTGATTTATTTATCGAATATTATCTCGAATATTCCTTTAAAGCTTGGATTACTAAATGAATATTTCTTGATATTCATTTAGAATATTATTCATTAAATGAATATTACTTTTTGAATATTCATTTAAATTCCTTATTAATTAATGAATATTATTTTGAATATTCATTTAAATATTTAATTATTCAATAAATATTCTCTTGATGTTTCTTCAAGGATTATTTGGAGAAATACTCTGATTAATGATATTCTTTCATATTCCTAAATATTCTTTAAATATTTTAATTCAATAAATATTCTCTGAATATTTATTCCATACTTAGGATAACCTCAATAAGGTTTATCTTCTTCGATTATTACGGAAAATATCTCGGAGTCATATTATTATTAATCTTATACCAAGAAAGGTTCTCAGACATCATTCTTCTTGAGTCTATCTCCCTAAAAATAAGGGAACCTTACCTGGAAAATGTTATTTATCTTGTCGACTTCCCGGTCATAAAGTATTCTCTTCACTCGCAACTCGGGTGCTATGGACTTATTAAGTCGTTGTTTACCTTCTCATCTTTCGAGGGGTAAGATTGTTGGAACAAGTTGATATTCGTTACCAAGCAATATCTTGGAAGTTATTGGTGAATTTTCCTTTCCAACTAGATACGACTACTTTGTAAAGTCTTATCAACAAGTATTATACTTGGGGAAAGGGGGACGAACGTTACATTCAGAATCATGAATTCTATTTGAACTAGGAGTCGTGTAAGAGGCCGAGTAGCGCCGGTCCATCCCCTTTGGCCCAACCGTTGGCCGGGGAGAGCTAGTAAGGCGGTATACAAGTAAAGCCGTCAGTTCTTCCTTCTACCGGTAGTAAATCTAATTTGAGCTGTACGATCTCGACTGATCATCAAGATTGGAACAGCGGGCGCGGTGAATACTCCATCATTGGTTCATCATCCATAATTATTTCCTGCAACATGATTACTGTTGGCAGAGCTGGAAAAGTGTTCATAACTGGAATTGCAATATTTTCATGCAAGTTCCTCTTTTTAATGAAATGAGAATATCTCGCTTACTTTTGATGTAGCAGATATTTCTACAAACAAATATTTAAGTTACCTTGTAACTTCATCGTTCATATTATACCGGCATCATTTCCGTAAATGCATGGCATATGGTTTGAAAGATACTTTTGAACTGTTATATATTATCGTTCAGTTATATATTATTGTTGGTGGGCTATTGCTCACCCTTGCTTTATTATTATATCACAACAACAGCTAGACCAGATGACTCGCACAAGGCGCACTCGACGCAGGCGAGGACGATGAGACTACCAGAGCTAAAGAAGAAGCTATTGGTATGATAGATTTATTCTTTCAGTTCCAAGTATATGGTCTAGTATGACTTATGTAAATGGATGGCAAAGAGTATGTATTTATATTGAAATTCTTTCGGATTGTAAGAACTCATAATGTGATTAATAAAAATTTGATTGTTACTCTGATTTCATCTCTGGGACTATAACGGGTGTGTTTTATATTGTTCTGTTGGGTCGTAGAGATGTAATTTATTTTATGTTAAGGAAAGTTCAATTGTTGTGGACAGAATTGGAAACCGTAACCACCGGATCCCGGACCCCGGATCTGGGGGTGTTACACAGAAGGTCAGTTTAGTATGATCAGAATAGAGAGCAGTTGCACCATAGTGAGGATTTAGCTCCCCGTGATGTGGCATTTGGATAGCCAACATCGACTAGTCAAGGATCGCGACACATCATGCTTATGCATAGGGGAGTATTTCTTTCATTCTTTTATATTTTATTATTAGTAGTTAGGGTGTCATTAAGGACATTGACTCATTTAAGTGCGGGGATGTGTTCTCAATAGTTATAATATATATTTATTTTGAAAAACACAAAAAAATTAAAAATTAAAAATCATAAAATTAATTTTAGCCTTGTAAAATGATTACTTGTTGTAAGTTGGCTTGATGCACCCATGCATGCTATAGGAATTTTTTGTTATTGACGCTTTTGATTGAGAATTGATATGCTTTGTTCTTGTGCACACACATACACTAGCAAGTTGAAGCTGGTAGACTTATTGAATGTTATAAGTAATTAAAAGAACATGTATGTGCAAGATGATTTGGTTTGCATGCTTTGAGTACAAGTAGATGCATTATAGAGACTTTTTGCTTGGGATTGATTATGTTTTTCCATCAAGTGAGCTTTTGAGCCTATATGCATATTTTTTGCATTTTATATTCGTTTGCTTGAGTGTCCACATGTTGTTTGCATTGCTAGCACTTGTTTGAGACCTTTTTTGAAATGCATGACATTATTTGATGATAACATGATAAAGGCATTTAGGTATAACCTCATATTTCCTATATTACCACACCATTTATACATGATCAATTAGTTAACCCGTTGAGCTTAATCTTATTTTTTCGGTAACACACCAAAATACTTGCCTAGACATTTTTCTTGTATTGGCCTTATTTAACTTGAACCCAAATTGTCAAAGGCTAGTAAAGTGCTTGAGGGAGTGATAAGGTGGGCAAGGGGGTTTGTTAATGGTCATAAATTTGGGAAAATATTGGGTCGAGTTGTTTACTTGTTAGTCAAATTTTGTAAGAATATTGAGGGATCATTGTACCTATTTATATATTAGTCTCTTACCTCTCAAAAAAACAAAAAAAAATAGGAACCAAAAAAATAATTATTATTAATATGAGAGCATACTTATGTTTCTATGATCCTTATTCATTCGACTAATCAAGTTATTTGTTGAAAGAGAATAAAGAATTATCAAAGTGAGGGGATGATATATATGGAGTTGAATGATTTATGTTGTCGGGTACTAGTTTTTGACACTTCACATTCTTTGGCTTTACTTGACATACCTTGTCCCTAGCCCCGTTACAACCCGAATAAAGACCTTTTGATTATCATTATTGATGTATGTTGTGTTAAAGTCGGATTGATACAAAGTGTCAAGCATGCTTATGATTTGTTGGAATTGAGTGATACACTTACCCTTGTTCTTGAGTGAATATTCTTTTGTGAGTGAAAGGTGAGTAATTACTTGCTTTTGCATATGAGATCCCAAGTTTTTGACTTAAAGATGTACTCTTGTGGGCTTAGCATGGTTACCAACTTATTCTTACACTTGACGTGGACTTTTGAGAACTTATGCATATTCATTGAACAGACTATGTGAATACTTGCACCTTTGACACCAAGGCATTGCATTATTCACTTTGATTCTTAAGTTGATATGGCATGAGAGGACTTGTATGTGTGGTGTTGTATTGGCATTTAATCTTTTACATGAGCTAGATGAATTTTGTGGGTACATTCACTATAGGCCCTCAGGAGACCTCACTCGTCCACTAGGGCTACCTAGGGGTTTAAAGGGCTTGTTACATATGTCAAATGCAATCGTGATCACCTACGGAAGTGGTACTAGTTGGTGGTACTAGTTATATTATATTAGTTTGCACGAGGACGTCCAAAGTGCTAAGTGTGGGGATATTTGATAGAGTATATATTTATATGTATTTTATATGATTTTATTCTCATATTTATTGTATTTTATAAATAATTGGATATTATTAATTAGAGTTTAATGTTTTATAACAGGAAATAAAGAATTCCCAAAGTTGGAAGGAACTGAGCTTATTTGGACTTAAATTACAAGAAAATTCGGATTAATTGGGCTGCATGTGCATACATCACTGTTTGGGCCCTAACTTGAGTTTCAGACATCAGAATTGGGCGATCTTACAGCCCACGAGAAGCTAACGAAATTATCTAAAACTTAGAAGTGGTCCAACATCAATATTCCAACTAGAGCAGACCAAAAACAGGCCTGGAAGACAGGCTACAAATTTTATGTTTAGAATTCAATTTGTTTTGGGAAATTACTTGTATTTTCTTGGAAAGCGTTAAAAACTCTTTTATTTTTAGGTTCATACATATATTGTAGAGATAAAATATCATAACATAATATAGAATATAATTAGATAGCCGTACTTTGGAGAGAGGAGGGAGAGGAGCACTTTGAGAGGGAGATTGGAAGAAGGAGCGAAGGGATCCGTCCGGACATCCAAGGAACTTTAAAAGTTGTATTCTTCGTACTTAAACTCTTATACTCTTGGTTTTTGGTATTAATATATATATATATATATATATGTGTGTGTGTGTGTGTGTGTGTGTATGTGTGTGTGTGTGTGTGTGTTTTATTCAATCATTAGTAGCTAATCCTTTTATCCAAGAGTTGGGTAGTATTCGTTGGCTTGTTATATGTTTGTTTGATTGTATTGTGGTTTTCTTGTTATTGTTAATCTGTCATTGAGCGCTTTATACAATTAGAAGAGTCGCGAACTTTTAGTTGAATCTCTAGGAATTATAATGAATCGGGAGAGGAGTTGTAATTCTAGTATATGATATCATAGACACAATTTAAGTATTAGATCGGGAGATTGATATGCAAATTGTGAAACTGATAATTCTTGGTTCTTAATAGTCTATATTCATAATTGGATTGACCATGGGAGTGGCGATTAAGGGATGATTGTAGGCACTATAATTTACCTTGGGAGAGGATTTTATAAACATTAGAAGGATTGTTTTTAACAAAACAAGAGGCACAAATTAGACATTCATGATAGCCAGTTGAAGAACCCTAATTCTTGGATTGTTTTCTCTCATACTTATTATATATTTTTTATTTGTTTATTAGATTAACTTAGTTGATAATCAAATCCACAAATTATTCTACACACTTCCGAATTGTAAGAAACAAAAGACTTGAGATTGACATTGATATCAGTCCTTCTCTATGAACGAAACTCTAAAATTAAACATCAACAATTGGTTAGCATTATGTCATATTATAATGTAAATCTTGACATTTCAACAGCTCAGTCATAATTCAACCATTTGGAGTAAGTGTACTCATTCAACAGCTCAGTCACTTTGTTTAAAAATCGAGAACATTATAATTTTTAAATTTAGAATCTTGTAATATATTTATTATTATTTGTTCAGTTTTATAACCAAAACCGATCCGTTAAAACCAAACCGAACTTTTTAAAACCGAAACCGACGGTTCGATTACAGTTACGGTTTTCAATTTTTAAAATCAAAGACATGCGGTTTCGAGACAAAACCGTCCCGAACCGAACCGTGCTCTCCCCTACAAATGGACAAGTACAATTAGAATAGAAAGTGGGGAAGTGTATTCTGGCATAGGCAGTTAACTAGGTAGTTTTTATAGGTAAAGTCGGTCGGGTTGGTTAGGTTTGATAATTCAACTAAATTAGTACTTCTACTAATATACATTTCATTACTAACATAGGTATCAGTGCATTAAACATCGACTACGTATCGACTGTGGAAGTCCAGAGCTTAACAAAATCGCATTCACCATTTCTTTGAGAGTGCGATTCTGCCTCTCAGTAACTCCATTTGACTGGGGGGAGTATGGTGCAGTAACCTTATGGATTATACCATGTTGTGAACAGAATTCCCCAAAAGGTTCAACATATTCACCCCCTCGATCACTACGTATCGTCTTGATTTTCTCATTTTGTTGTGTCTCAACTTCTTCCTTATAGATTTTAAATTTATCTATAGCTTCGTATTTGCTTTTAATCAAATATATATAACAGTATTTTGTACGGTCATCTAAGAATGTAATAAAATAATTGTTTCCTCCTCTAGTTGGAGCGAATTTCAAATCACATATATCACTATGTATTAGGTCTAGCACTTTGGTGTTTCTTTCCACATGTTTCACACTTATGTTTTGAATCAATATTCAGTTTTGGTATGTATTCTTTCGTCGTAAAGTATCATAATTTACATGTCCTAATCTAGCATGCCATAAATTAGGAGACTCAAGCAAGTAAGCAGAAGAGTTCTTTATTTCATTATCCCTTGGATGCCAGCTTCACCCCTTTGCCTGAAATGTTCTTCTTGGTCTTATGTTCCACCATGTTTGCCTTTTCAGTGGCAACATTCATCTTCTTTTCGGATCCCCGGTTGTCTTCTTCAATGCTAAGTCTAACGATCAGATCCTCCATAGACATCTCCTTGCGCTTGTGCTTAAGGTAGCTTTTGAAATCTTTCCATCCATGTGGTAGCTTCTCAATCACAGCAGCAACTTGGAAAGACTCACTTATGATCATCCCTTCAGCATGAATATAATGGATGATCACCAGTAGCTCTTGCACCTGACTGACCACAGTCTTAG
Organism: Saposhnikovia divaricata; assembly: GCA_036435485.1. Taxonomy (NCBI): domain Eukaryota; kingdom Viridiplantae; phylum Streptophyta; class Magnoliopsida; order Apiales; family Apiaceae; genus Saposhnikovia; species Saposhnikovia divaricata. The sequence goes on along the minus strand of CM071600.1, from coordinate 77,803,984 downwards.
AATCCGCCATCTAATAATCAAGAAAGCGGACAACAATGCACTTCTTAGCCCCAACGTCCTTGGTTTTGTACTTATGGTCAAGTGACTCCCATAAGACCTTAGTTGTTGGATTCATACTGTACCCATTATATAACGAGTCAGCCAAATAATTCAGCACATAATTCCGACAGATATAGTCGGCATGCTTCCAAGCATCAACAACATAAACTGTTTGCGTGTTACTCTCAGCAGTGAGCAACGGTGGATCCTCTTTGAGATAGTGATCCATATGCAACGTGGACAGGTAGAATAGCATCTTTTGCTGCCAACGTTTGAAGTTCGCACCATTGAACTTCTCAAGTTTCTTAACATGTGTAGCAGGCACAGTAGGAACCGTAGGCATAACAGGTGCCATATGTGCGGTAGCCACCCCAACCGGCGGTACTACCGTCGATCCAAGCGGAACACTAAACTGTCCAATGACAGTATATCCCAAAGGCACATGTCCTATAGGCACATGTCCAGCCGTCGACAAACCCACATCAGGTGGTGTAACATGTGCGTTAGGGTTAAGCAACGGCTGGTGACCCCCATCAGAAGTCACAATCTGTGCATTGGGGTCAACCATAATATTTGCGTTGTTCAAAGTGTTATCACCCATTAATCTGTTATTCACAGAAACAAACAGAGACAGATGTATTAGTCACAGAAATATATAAAAAGTAGCTTTAAGATTGTTAAACAATCTGTGAAAAATAACGATATGTGTGCGAATAACAAATATGTGTATAACAGTGGAAAAACAGATAAATAAAGAAGAAGGATATAAGAATATCTCGAGTCCAGCGGAAGAGCTATCTCCTTAAACTATTTCGCCTCTCACCGTGTGTGTTAAGAGATAGCCTCCCAGGATAAAACGAGAAACGACGGCGTTGCAGAGAACGACACCTTTGATGAGCAAGAACGAGCAAGAAAACTTTCACCAGAGAGAGAGGTATTGGATGTGTGTAGGCTGCGAATGATGTGTTTAACCCTAGACTCTAAGGGGGTTATTTATAGGTTTGACATTACTTGTTTGCTACACAAATACCTTAATTAATTAAGCGCGTTAATTAAGATAAGGCAGTAACGAAAAGATAGGGATACAACTTGTGCACTACACAATATCTGTAATCAAATCAAATCAGAGATTACACAATATCTATAATCAAATCAAATCAGAGATTACACAATATCTGAAATCAAATCAAATCAGATTATACCGAATCAATTTAATTTAAACAGATTAATTTATTTTAAGCCCAAGCCCAGTGGAAATAATAATTAGAAAAACTAGTTTGGGTTCAGTCGGCCCAATTTTCTGCTGCATTCGTATCCGCAATTCGCACACGCGTAAAGCCCAAAGACTTACTAATTTCCACTTCTAAGGGATCAACTTTGAGAAATCATATCTCATTCATCCCTTAACCATTTTGAGAAAATAAACATGTCTCGCAAAGCTCTTACGGAAGAGAACATAATCCAAGCATCACCCGTTACGCACACGTAACTAATGACTACTCAAAACTAGGCTCAAAATGACTAGTCAATGTGGGGCTAAAACCCACATTTTTCCAACAATCCTCCACGTGGATGAGATTGATAATGTAGTAGCACAAACCAGACAGACAGACAGACATGGAATTTGGTTTGGTGATAGATCCTTCGAGCAGATATAGCATACGATAGGTAGAGATGCTCCTTGTACCTTCGATTGAGTAAGCATACCGACTTTACTGGTAGACAGTAGACGTTCTTGTCTTTGAACTGTTCGACCGTTTGTGTAAACGATGATATAATTATCATTATACCCTTTCTGACTCGTTCAGCTCTCATGATTATGTCCATTTTAGCCATGGAACATCGTCCTGGTTCTGCAGGAGTTTCTAAAGAATTGTGCCTCGCAATTCTCCTTTGAAGCGGCCCCACTTCTCTCACACATAGGTGATCTTTATCTTATAGAGTAACCCGCATTTACTCAACTGAATTCCATGCGTTCAAATCTCGAACTCCATGTATTCACCGAAAGATCATTAAAAGATTAATCTCTTACCCTCGTACCTTACGGGTCTCACTATTTCTCATCATAGGAATAGGCCAGGGGTTACCCCCACAGTGATTTGGTCATCATGATTTAGTTTGCCCATTGAACCAAGTTCTTGGGACCTCCAGTCAGCAATGGTTGGGTGTCCACCATGACGCCGTTAAGAAATAGGCTTAAGGCCCATCCCTCTCGATGATTTTTCAACCAGTTCTCTTGATAACCCTTTGGTTAGCGGATCCGCGATATTATCCTTTGACGGTATAAATTCAATAGTGATAATTCCGGTTGACATTAACTATCTAATGGAACTATGTCGTCGTCGAATGTGACGGGACTTTCCATTATACATTGTGCTCTGTGCTCTCCCAATAGCAGACTGACTGTCACAGTGTAGTCATATTGCAGTCACAGGCTTTGGCCATCTCGGAATATCCTCCAGAAATTGGCGTAAATATTCAGCCTCTTGTGCGCATTTATCTAATGCCACAAACTCAGCTTCCATTGTGGACTGAGTTATCACGGTTTGTTTGGAGGATTTCCATGACACTGCTGCTCCAGCTAGTGTAAACACATATCCACTCGTAGATTTCAGAGCCTTTTTGCTAGATATCCAGTTTGCATCAGTATAGCCTTCTAGTACTGCTGGATAACTGCCATAATGCAAACCATAGTCTCGAGTTCCCCTCAAGTACCTTAGTACTCATATGATTGCTTCGCAATGATCAGCTCCCGGATTACTCGTAAACCTACTCAACTTACTGATTGAGTACGCAATGTCTGGTCTAGTACAACTCATCAGGTAGATCAGACTACCAATTATCCTTGAGTATTCCAGTTGGGAGACTCCTACACCTTTGTTCTTGGATAGATGCAAAGTCATATCCACAGGTGTTCTAGCTTTCTCAAAATCATCCTTCGGAAACTTCTCAAGGATCTTGTAAACATAATGTGGCTGACTTAGTGCAAGACCCTCTGATGTTCTAGAAATTTGAATTCCTAGAATTACATTTGCTAGTCCCATGTCTTTTATGTCAAATCTAGATTTTAACATATCCTTTGTAGATTTGATCACTTTATCATTGCTACCAGCAATAAGTAGATCATCTACATACAATGTCATCATAATATATCCATTCTCGTCATCCTTGTAGTAAGCACAACTATCGCATTCATTGATTTTGAAGCCATTGGCCAACACGACCACATCAAATTTTTCATGCCACTTCATAGGTGCTTGCTTCAAACCATACAGTGATTTCACCAATCTACAAACTTTCCTTTCTTGTCCAGGGACAACAAACCCTTTAGGTTGTTTCATATAAATTTCTTCATCTATATCTTCATTAAGAAAAGCTGTTTCCACATCCATTTGATGCACTGTAAATTTTCGCATTGCAGCGATAACAAACATCATCCTTATGGACGTTATTCTCGATACTGGAGAATATGTATCAAAATAGTCAAGGCCATTTTGTTGCTTGTATCCCTTGATTACAAGTCTAGCCTTGTCCTTATCAATAGTACCATCAGATTTCAACTTCTTCTTGAACACCCACTTGCTTTCTAGTGATTTGCATCCGGCTGGCAAATCCACTAACTCCCAAGTATGATTCTGTAAAATAGAATCAACTTCACTTTTGATGGCCTCCTTCCACATAGGTCCATCAGGTGATGTTATCGCTTCCTTATAGGTTTTCGGATCACCTTCTTCGAGCAAATAAGTTAGAAATTCTGACCCAAAGGATTTCTCCTTTCTTTATCTTTTGCTCCTTCTTACTACCCCCACATTTTCATCTTCACTTTCATCACTCTCATTATCGTCATCCACAGACTCATGAGTTCATTTAGACGTAGTCGGGCGTTCGACACCAGAATTACAAGGAAATACCGTCTCAAAGAATGAGGCATTCCTTGACTCCATAATCGTATTCTTTTGAATTTCAGGAATCTTCGATTCAGGTACAAGAAACTGATATGCAGTACTATGTGGTGGATATCCGATGAAGATACAATCCACAGTCTTTGGACCAATCTTCACCTTCTTAGGTGCAGGGATTAGTACCTTTGCAAGGCACCCCCACACTTTCAGATTTTGGTAACTTGGTTTCTTTTCCTTCCACATTTCATAAGGACTTGCATCCTTGTTCTTGCGAATCATCATATTCAAAAGATGATTTACACTCAAGATGCCTTCCCCCCACATCGACTGTGGAAGTCCAGAGCTTAACAACATCGTACTCATCATTTCTTTGAGAGTGCGATTCTTCCTCTCAGCCACTCCATTTGACTGAGGGGAGTATGGTGCAGTAACCTCATGGATTATACCATGTTGTGAACAGAATTCCAAAAAAGGTTCAACATATTCACCCCCACGATCACTACGTATCGTCTTGATTTTCTTATTTTGTTGTGTCTCAACTTCTTCCTTATAGATTTTAAATTTATCTATAGCTTCGTCTTTGCTTTTAAGCAAATATATATAATAGTATTTTGTACAATCATCTATGAATGTAATAAAATACTTGTTTCCTCCTCTAGTTGGAGCGAATTTCAAATCACATATATCACTATGTATTAGGTCTAGCACTTTGGTGTTTCTTTCCACACGTTTAAATGATGATCTTGTTAGTTTTGCCTCAACACAAGTTTCACACTCATGTTTTGAATCAATATTCAATTTTGGTATGTATTCTTTCATACTTAATCGTCGTAAAGTATCATAATTTACATGTAATAATCTAGCATGCCATAAATTAGGAGACTCAAGCAAGTAAGCAGAAGAGTTCTTTATTTCATTATCATCTTTAACAGACATCACATTGAGCTTAAAAAGCCCATCAGTTACATAACCCTTGCCTACAAACATACCACTCTTAGACAAAATAACCTTATCTGACTCTAAACAATGCGAAAGCCATGCTTATTCAACAAGGAACCAGACACAAGGTTCTTGCGAATATCAGGCACATAAAGTACATTTTTCAAAGTCAAATTCTTCCCAGAAGTCATCTTCAGAATCACCATGCCTTCCCCTTCAATGGTTGAAGTTGATGAATTCCCCATGTAAAGCTTATCACCAGCATCGGAAGATTTGAGGCTAGAGAAAATCGCCTTGTCTGAATAAACATGCCTTGTAGCTCCTGTATCAATCCACCACTCCTTTGAGTTGGAGCCAACCAAGTTCACCTCAGAGACCGTAGCATAGAGGTCTATGTCACCTATCTCCTTTGAGATATCATCGACCATGTTTGCTTCCTTCTTCTTGTTGGGCTTCTTGGGCTTCCTACAATCAGAAGACCTATGACCCACTTTGTCGTAGTTGTAGCACTTCCCTTGAAACTTCGTCTTCGAAATTTCTCCCTTGGGTGCCAGCTTTGCCCCTTTGCCAGAATTGTTCTTCTTGGTCTTATGTTCCACCATGTTTACCTTTTCAGTGGCAACATTCATCTTCTTTTCGGATCCCCGGTTGTCTTCTTCAATGCGAAGTCTAACGATCAAATCCTCCACAGACATCTCCTTGCGCTTGTGCTTAAGGTAGTTTTTGAAATCTTTCCATCCAGGTGGTAGCTTCTCAATCACAACAGCAACTTGGAAAGACTCACTTATGATCATCCCTTCAGCATGAATATCATGGATGATCACCTATAGCTTTTGCACCTGGCTGACCACAGTCTTAGAATCCGCCATCTTATAATCAAGAAAGCGGCCAACAATACACTTCTTAGCCCCAGCGTCCTCGGTTTTGTACTTATGGTCAAGTGACTCCAATAAGACCTTAGCTGTTGGCTTCGTACTGTACACGTTATATAACGAGTCAGCCAAACAATTCAGCACATAATTCCGATAGATATAGTCGGCATGCTTCCGAGCATCAACAGCATAAACTGTTTGCGTGTTACTCTCAGCAGTGAGCAACGGTGGATCCTCTTTGAAATAGCGATCCATATGCAACGTGGTCAGGTAGAACAGCATCTTTTGCTACCAACGCTTGAAGTTCGTACCATTGAACTTCTCAGGTTTCTCAGCATGTGCAGCAAGCACAGTAGGAACCGTCGGCATAACAGGTGCCATATGTGTAAGGATGGACATTCATCCCGGCCCGTCCGATCCCGATCCGATCCCGGCACCGAACGGGGCGGGGAATCGGGGATTTTTTCGGGTACGGGCCGGGGAGCGGGGACAATCTTTCAAAAAAACCGGGGAGCGGGCCGGGGCCGGGATTTTATGTCTCCCCGGCCCGATCCCCGACCCCCGCCCCGATTCTCAATCCCCGACTCGATTCCACCACATTAATATATATATATATATATATATATATATATATATATATATATATATATATATATATATATATATATTAATAATCATATATTAATATATACGAATTTCCAATACATTATATTGGAAATAAAATGATACTTTAATCTTATATGTTTGTCTTTCTAGTAGTTAAGTAACTTTATTTCCATGTTATTTATAATTATTTATTTAAGTAATATTTTTTATCTTAATTTAGTGCTTAAAAATTTATTTCAAACTCACTATATAGTTAGTGTTTAAAATTGTTTAAAATGTTATTTTTGTTTAAAATGAAATTCCCCGATTCTCCGTGGGGATACCCGTTACCCGTTTGGGTCGAGGACGGGGAATAAAAAATAATTCCCGACGGGGATCGGGCCGGGGACGGGAATCGGGTTTGAATTCGGGGATGGGGTCTGGGATAGCACTCCCCGGCCCCGAAGTGCCCCGATGCCCATCCCTACATATGTGGGTAGCCACCCCAACCGGCGGTACTACCGACGATCCAAACGGAACACTAAACTGTCCAATGACAATATGTCCCAAAGGCACATGTCCCATAGGCACATGTTCAGTCATCGACAAGCCCACATCAGGTGGTGTAACGTTAGGGTTAAGCAGCGGTTGATGACCCCATCATATGTCGCAATCTGTGCGTTGGGGTCAACCACAATATTTGTGTTGTTTAGAGTGTTATCACCCATTAATCTGTTATTCACAGAAACAAACAGAGAGAGATGTATTAGTCACGTATCGTTAATTACAAGTTGATTAACTTGTTAATTAGTACTTCCGCAAGTTGCTGGTGGTCTCTACTCTTCATTAACAATACTGGATTACTTGACTGTTGACAGTATATTTTAAGTAGTTTAATGTTGATTCTTTTTTGACAAAATACGATCATCCCCCTCTTAAAAGTTAAAAGTAACCATTCTATCATAATCGTTCTATTACTTTTACACTAAATATCCGTTCAACTTTTCAAAAAGTTCAAGATATTTATAATTTCCAAGTAACTATTATTATATTAATCATTACATAAAGTTAAAAAAAAATTATGATAAAAAACACTTAATGAACAAAATATCTACATCTCATTGTTTCGATGGAATTCACTTATAGTTTCATCTTCTTTGAAGGTAAAAGAATTTCGAAAAATAAAAACAAAACAAAAAAGGGAGAATGGACAAAATTTAAAAAGACAGGTCACAGGTTAGACAAAAAAACTGTGGTGCGTAAAGATTTAGCAGTTATAACTACCCTGATTTAGGTCGTTAATTAGCCGAATAATCAGGTATCAAACATTGACTAAACGTCTAAACTGTTAAGTAAACAAATCTTAATCATCAATATATTTGGAAACCCTGAAATGCTGCACATTAATTGGTTAAAAGTAACATGTAAATTAAAATGATAATGGATGTGACATGTTTGCAAATTAGACTGATACAGAATAGTATATTATTTGCACATGTGGCATGCATGTGTTGGAACATGCTGTGATATAAATATCTGTATAAGTATAATTCTGTAGAATATAGGATTAAAATATTGGTAACTAAACACAATACTCTTACTATAACAAAAAATATTATATTCAGGCAACCCTACTGAAAACGTATAATCCAAATACCAACTAAAATTAGGCATTTATTTAATTTAACTAATTAATGCTTGTTCTCCATCTGAAATACCCCTACAAAGGATATCATAAATATCCGGTACACACGGATCAATCATTAGGGGCATCACTAATCAATAAACAGGGCAAGGAGTATTATTTTGTTAACTATAAAATCCTGAATCTTTCACTGCAGTTGTGCTGCATTTCAGTTACTGCAATAATATTTTAATATTTAATGAATTACTCTACTATAACTTGCAAATGTTAGCAATATAGCTCTTTCTAATCTTTTTTTTAAATGAATCAATATGATGTTTTAAAGCCATGTTAAGCCATGATTTAATTACAGTTACAATACTCAAGACATCACTTATAAAGTTATAATTAGGAGGGATCGTGGTCAGGTTTAATTCGGGTTGGATGTCAAAACGAAACCAAACCTTATAATAATTAAGTTCTTAAAAAACTTAAACCAATCCATATATATACCATAACCCATAATTCAACAAAACTAAAACATTTGGTTCGGTTTTAGTCCATTTGGATTAACAAATTTTAACGGTTTACAATATAGCTTGATTAATAAAATTAAGAAATACCTATTTAAATTTGAATTCTTAAAAGCTCATTTATAATAAAAAAAAATCATTCCTTCATAATAAAGTAAATCACTCGCAACTGAATAAGTTTAGCAATCTTACATTTAATAATCTGACGATTAATTTAGCTCAACTAAAAAAGGTAGAGCCAAAAAGTAATACAAAACTCTTCCACATTAATTTGAAGTGAAGTAATACATAATCGATTGATATTTATGATAAATTGATAATTGAATAATTGATAATATTTAACAGCAAATTAGCTTGTGATTCAGAAGATAAAATTATTTTATGTTATATTATCATAAATATAAAATTAAATTATATATGTATATAAATGTGGTTCGGATTGAAAGTGAGTTGGGTTGATGTCAAACCGAAACCAATCCACAACTCGCGGATATCAATGTTCATTTTTATTACACTTTGTTGCATTACATTAACTTGAATTAATTTCGTTACTAATTTAGGGAGTAAAGTACACTTTACATACTTGCATTTTGTTTAAAGTGTATTTTGTGTACTTACACTTTAATCTAAATTTTGAACTAAAATGTTACAAGTGGTGTATCGATTAAAGTGCGAATACACAAATTGCACTTAAAATGGTTCTTAAATTGAAATTTGAGGAGGAAGATGAAATTTTTTGCTCCAAGAGACTGTTAGTGGCTCTTAAAATCACTAAGAGTGTCTTCTCTCTCCTCATTTTAAGAGCTCCAATCTCACTCTTAAATATTTCTAGATAATATAATCATCAAAACAATCTCTTTCTTTTTTCACTATCTCTTGTCTCATATGAATTAAAGATACATTTAATAATAAAATAATTAATAAAAAATAAATGTAAGAAGTATTATTGGAGATAAACCTACATTAAGTCCCTAAGAGTCAATATTTTATAATATATTTAAGAGTGATTTAGGAATCTCTTGGAGATGCTTTAACGGAATTAACCCAAATTAACGGAATATAACAGAATGTAAGGAATTAAAAGTGCATTTATTGTACTCAAATTTTAATTTAAGTTTTGAACTAAAATGTTGCAAGTGTGTATTGAGTAAGTGTGAATATCCAAATTTCATATTACTCCCTAAATTATTAACGGAATTAACCCAAATTAATGGAGATAACAAAGTGTCATGAAATACTCCCTCTGTTTCTTCCAATTGTTTACATTTTTCAAGAGTTATCTGGCACGCATTTTAAGGCACATTTTAAGGATAGTTCCATAACTTATTTTTAAATTTTTTTATATAAAAATATAAACATTGAATTTTTATACAAAAAAAAGAAAATTTTAAAAATAAGTTATAGAACTATTATTAAAATGCGTACCGAATAACTCTTTAAAAATGTAAACAATTGGAAGAAAGAGGAAGTACAATATTGATATCTTAAGTATTCGATTTTAAATCAAAATATTACATATGGTGTATTGACTATTGAGTAAAATGTAAGTATATACACAAAATATACTTTACTCCTATATATATCATTAAAAGTACAATAATAAATAATAAATCAATAGTAACTGAGAAAATATTCGGTCATGTTAGAATATAATATAAGATTATGAAAAGTATCTTCCTCTAACACTTTAAGATTTTAGATTAATTGATTGTTTAACATGATATAAAAACTCATATGTTCTTAATATTTATCATGAATATGAAAACAAATTAATATCTCAAACATGGATATGGAATTTTGACAGTAAATGAAAATGTAAAAATATAATAAAAGATAATTTTTATTATTTTAAAATTTTAAAACTACTCCTTACTTAACTGGCGAATACCAAATTTAGCAGTACAAAGTCTATAAAACAAACGTAATGGAGCGTAGGCCTGTCAATGGATCGGATATTCGATTCGATCCGACCCGATCCGCACTGATTTAAATGGATATGGATTGATCTAAAAAATATCCGATCCAAAACCCGATCCGATAAGAACGATCCGAATAAAAAATGGATTGGATATGGATTTAGGTTGATCCGATCCGTTTATCCACGATCCGATCCATTTAATTATATAATAATATATTATAAAATATATATAATCTTATTTTCAAAATATTTTATATTGTAATAAGTTACGTTATTGAAAACTCTAAGCCTTATACCTAATTTAATAATTCCTTGCTCTTCCATGCACGGCTCAAGGCTCCAGCCACCAAAATTTAACGTCATTATATTTTTCTTTGATTAGCAAGATATCGAGTCTTCATTCTTAAATCTTAATCATGGTACGTTAATTCAATGATTCTTTCTTATATTTTCTTAATGATGAAGATTATAATCTGATTTTGATTTAATATGTGTTTTTTGTTTTATTTTTTAGGCTAGCGAAAGTCATAATACCATGGATAATGATCTAATTGATTTTGATCTAATATGTGTTTTTTGCTTTATTTTTTGTTTTATTTTACAGAGTATACAGATGCTAATGGAAATGATACAACTTTTTATGCAATCACTGTAAAAAAATCATTTGTTGGGGATGGTAAATCAGGAACTAGTAATTTAAACACTGTGATTAAACAATAAAATTACTAATGTAGTTTAACTTTTTGATTGCTACTTAAATTTATACACTAAATTCTAAATTGTAACTTCTCAAACTTTACTATTTTTTTCACATACATTAATTGTAATTAATTTTTTTTACTTTAAAAAAATAAATGGAGCAATGGATATCCGACATCCGATCCGTTTATCCATTAAACTATATAGATTGGATATGGATCGACTTCTGAAATATTCGAGATATGATCCAATCCGATCCGAATCCGATAAAAATAAATTGATATGAATTTAGATTGATCCGATCCGAACCCAAACCCGTTGACAGACCTAATGGAGCGTAGACCAACTAGTGCATCCTTGTCACATTGCAATAAATATTTATATATATTTAATTAAATCGTTAGTATTTAATGACATATGTTGACCATCTAATATTATATTTTATATAAAGTGCAAAATTTTGTATAATACTATTTTTTCACGGAATAGAGTCATCAGTGACATTAGGGAACTAATGAATATTATTAAAATAATATTTTTTAAAATTAAGATCCTGGCTGTCCCTCTCCCATTGGAAGCTAATTAACTACTTTTGTGTTAACAAAAGTGAAGACAGAATATAAAAAAAATTCCAACAACAAGCAATACTCACAGGTACAAACAAATTTATTAGGAATTTTTTATATCATCTCCCTTTACGTAGTAAAGACTAAAGAGTTTAAATTTTGTACGCAATAACATGAATACATAGACTTGAAACGAATAATTTAGATTGTACAAATTGCTGAAAGAGAATTCAATGGCGGTTATCCTAATTATTCTTCATTCGATATTAATTTACTTTTACAAGAATTTTTAGATCGGTTCTTTGTTGAAATTATATAACAATCTTCATTACATTTTTCGGTCATCGTTTTAGTAACTTAATTGGGAAGCCTGAGATATATTTCAAGTGAATTTCTTGAGATACATGAAATTTATATATAAATATGGTGTGAGTATTTTAGTAAAAATAGAATTTTTTTTTAATTAATCCTACGGACCCAATCAAATATAGAGTATATTTTATGAATATCTCTTAGGAAAAGTTTCTTGAGATCAAATCCGAGGATCTTTTTTCTCAAAGATAAAACTGTTAAGGATACAATTAGCTTGGCAGTTAATATGTTTCTTTTTATGTCAAGTCATTAAGATTAAGTATCTGCTGAACTAACATGCATGTGTCTAGTTTAAAAAAAAAAAAAAAAAAAACATGCATGTGTCTAAAGAGAGGTTACCTAGGTGGAAACTTGGTGATTATTTATTAAACTAAGTAAGTAGGTGCCACTAATAGGGCTGTGAAACAAATATTTTGGATGCGGATTTGCGAGTATTCGAATTCGAAAATTTGAATTCATATCCGAATTCGTATTTGGATCCAAAAATATTTTTTAAAAAATATCTGAATCCGAATCCGAATCCGAGTCCGACAGATATTATCCGGATCCGGATAATATCCGAATCCGTTTTTCAGTCAGATTTTTCTATTTAAAATTCAGTTTTTAATTCAAAAAAATATAAAAATAACAAAAAAATAGATTTTTAACTTGTCTAAAACTAAATAAAAAATAAAATTTACTTGGACATGTTTTATTTTTTTACTTTTAAAAAAAAATATTTTTAATATGACTTCTTATATATATTTTTGTTATTCTTAAAATATTGAATTTATATGATATATATATATATCATATAAATAAATTATTTGATGCATAAAAAACATAATAATTTCTAAATTATATGAATCTAAATATAAATATAAATATAAAATTTATAATATATGTATAATTTCGGATTCGGATATTATCGGATACGGATGTGCCTATATCCATATCCGTATTCGAAATTTTCGAATCCGAATATGAATAATATCCAATTACTTTCAAATACGGATAATATCCATTTAGTTTCGAATATAGATAAAGATCATATTTCGAACGAATATCGAATTTTTCGAATTTTTTTGACAATCGTATCACTAAGTAATTAACATACGCAACGCAACCTTCTGCCACCCAACGCTATCTTGCCTATCTAAGGATTATAGTGTGACTTCCATTTATTAATAAAAAATTGAATTATACAGTATTTAATGATGTTTTATGTTTGGTGCTAAATTATTATTTTCAGGTATCTATGACCTATTGGCCAGACCATCGATTTCCAGATGTTTAATCAAATATTTCTACTAGTATAAGAACCGAAGCTGCATTGTTGTTAATTACTTCATCATGGTTTCATATTTACCTGTCACAATAAGAATCATTAGCTTAATTAATTGGTCATTGTTTAATATAATGATGATTCATGAAATGGATAGCAACATCCACATTTTTATGAACCTGCCGACATTGACCTACAGACCTAACTGATCCTATTTCTTTGGTTTTTGGATGTAAATTAGCTAGTGTGCCCTCTTTAGTGTCATTCGGTGGTAAAAATTTGTCCACTTCGATCCTCTTAATCTCCATGTTAAATTCATTTCTTTTCTCGTGTGTTTTTCAGCTTTGCAGGAAAGGTTAATCTAAAGGATCATGGGTTCGAAGCTCATCCGTCACCTACGTGTAATCGTGTTGGAGAGATAATTGAAACTTTGATCAAGACAGAGTGTGGTGTATCTTGCGTATCGCAGGAAAGCCCAACCACTAAATATTACCGCACGGTTAGCTGATTTACATACCGGTATTGACCATGGGGCTGGTCGGCCGATTCTGCTAAAACTCCTGGCAAGTTTGCGTGTCCTGAAATACACGTTTTGACCAAAATTCAATCAAGACATTTTCTTAACATCTTAAACATACAGTATATGTTACAGTGCATAATATCGAACTCGATTTAGCAAGTTATCTCGATTTAAATATATTTATATATTATCTGTTTAATGATTTGTTTAAGCATATTTCTGTTTATTTTATTGGTTTGTTCAATCCTACAATTGAGAAAAAATGTTGAAAACTATAAAATTCAGTTGAATCTTTTCTTTAACATCACTGATTAATTACTTAACATTAACAACCACTTTATTAAATTAAAATATATATATGATTAGTAAACATTTTAAAATTATTGATGTACTAATTACTTACATTCAAAATTTTTTAGGCAATACTTTCTTCAATTAAAATTAGATTTTGTACTACGTATTCATGTGGAGTTTCCGATTTCATCATCGAAAGATTTGTTCAACTATTTCGTTTGTGGTAATTAATAATTTGGACGATTTGAATCGTAAAATAAATTTGGATGATCTATATAATTACAAAATTTGGATAATCTGAATGATTAATATATAGGGGGTGTTTGGAAGTTAAAAGTTTGAGGTGAAACTAGAGATTTGGGGTAGATTAGAGGTTTGACCAAATGAAATCTCTAATGTGAGTGTTTGGTTGTTAGAGGTTTAAGATCAAAAACTAATTTTGAAAAAGTTATTTTAGGAGCTTTTTCAATTAGAGGTTTGCTATGTGTCACAAAAAATTACTCAAAAAACTATTTACCAAACACTTTATTCAAAACAACTAATTTAAATCTGCTAGTCAAAACCGCTAATTCAATCCACTAGTCAAAACAACCAATTCAATCCGCTACATCTAACCACTATCAGCTAATTGCCAAACAGGACCATACTGCATGATTACAAAATTTAGACGATCATTTGATTTAACTAGTGCAACTTGTTAAGTAATCGACTATGCATATATACTAAATTTTTTAAAGTCGTATTTGTGTTTGATTTTGATTGATATGAATTGCAAAATTGGAAATCGTATTTTTGTAAATATATTTTTGAAAATTGGTTTTTTTGTAAATATTTTTAAAAAAAGACCGTATTTTTACAAAAAAAAAACTTAAAGTTAATTATTTATGGAATAACCACTAAAATTTTGCTTAAACACATTCTTAGCATCGTATTAAAATACCCAAAAAATATTATATCATATTATAAATAATAAAATATTAAGTATTAAATAAACTAGTAATTATAATATTAAAAAAAATGCTTGTATAATAACATTAATGTGAATGATATTAAGGAACCCATTCAGCTTAAATTTTGAGATAGTATGATCCAGAAAATTTTAAGTGAAATGCTATAGTTTAACAAATGATCTGAAACCGTTTCGTTCAGTAAATAATATTTTTAAACAAATAACCTGGATTACTATTATTTTCGTTCATTAATTTTAGTACGGTTCAGTGGTTAACAAATAGGGCTACGTCACTTCAATTAATATGTGTAGATTGTTGTTTTTATTTGAGTTCTCGAAAAGATTAAATAAATGAATAATGAATGAATAATTTAAGAATTGGTGGCTAAAATGTGCTTATACAACATTTTGGTGGTTGAACCTTCAAAATTTCCTTACAATTTATTGTGTATAATGTAGAGATTTTATCTTTGTCATATTGAATTATGCAATAATCAAAATTTATTTTGTACTTTCAAATAAATAATGAATTTTTAGTCTTTTTAGAAAAACAATCTCGAGGCTCTCCCAATTTTTTAGTCTTTTTAGAAAAACAATCTCGAGGCTCTCCCAACCAAATTCTGGCACCAGTGTTTAGCCAGGGGTTAGTCAGGTTCAACATACCTAAATTACTCCCCTAATTCCTCACAAATATGTATGGCCGTAGGCTTGTAACGTCTGATTGTCAAATTAGTCGTTATGTGTATATGTCCATGGTGAATGGTATTTGGTAAACATTTGTTAAATAGTAGTTTGATATCATATGGTTCTTATGTCGTTGGATTAATCATTCAATAATTCTGATTTAAAAAAAATTTATACCGTACTGTAGAAATTTTCTGCGGTACGATCAAATTATCAAAATGCTCTAATGTTTTCGCATAAAAAATTTACTATTCACGTACCGCATAAACTTTCCGCGGTACGCGGCAAATTACAAAAATGTCCCATATTTTCACATCAAAAAGTAAGGAC
Source organism: Saposhnikovia divaricata (assembly GCA_036435485.1). Lineage (NCBI taxonomy): Eukaryota > Viridiplantae > Streptophyta > Magnoliopsida > Apiales > Apiaceae > Saposhnikovia > Saposhnikovia divaricata. The sequence goes on along the minus strand of CM071600.1, from coordinate 77,787,894 downwards.
ACTTTAGTAATTTGCCCGTACCGTGGAAAGTTTCTGCGATACGATGTATAAATTTTTTAAATCAGAACCGTTGAATGATTAATCCAACAATTGAGAAACCTTATGTTAAGTAACACTAGTTTGACAAACATATGCCAAAGAACGGACCCTATGTCCATATAGTAATCTAAATGATCATTGTATACTTTAACAATTATTTTATGCATGGTCTCACGTTGGACCCTTGTATAATTCAATCAGAGCCCAAAATATCTGTAACAATTATATTGATGAAGTTGAAAACATTATCTCAAAATGCGTGTCTAGTGACTAAAAGGCAAAATCCATTATAGGAGTATCAAGCTAGCATTCGTCAGTTTCAACTAGGGCCAATACCCTTTAGTAAGGGGCCTTTACCGTGCACTTCATAATTGACTTGTGCTGCCATTATATTCCAAGTGTTACTAAAATTAATCCAATCCAATTGTTGAGAAAACATTAAAATTAAAATATTATTATGTTTATTTCTACTACCAAAACCTACGTATGATTAGTGTTCTTCTGTAGCTTATATGATTATTTTGATTTAGAGACTAACAAAAAGTCGAACTATTTTTTTAAATTCAAACATCTTTTTAAGATGTTTTCCGAAAATCAGTCGGAAATATGGAATAGGAGTAGGAGTCAATCTCGACGTGAAGCAGTCTTACCAGTCACCACTAAAATTATTTTTCGAAAATTCGTTAAAATTACGGACCGAGATCGAGACCGGAAACAATCCCGCTACTAAAATTCGTAGAATAGTTAGGGGGAAAAGGGTTAAACACATATGAAACATGAGCACTAGCAAAAATGAAGAAGAGACAATTAGGCGCATTGGGGAAATTATATGATGTGACTTAATTTATGTTGAGCAGTGTTTTAAAAATCGATTTAGATGATCGATTAATCTGCAAAAATTTGTAAAAATTGGTTATTAAGCGTTTTTTTATTAGGCGGCGTCTAGGTAGTCCTAGGCACGGTTTAATGAATTAGGTGGAAATATTCGATTAGGTAGTGATTAATCGAATTTAATCGTGATTAATCGGTCAAATTTTAAAAAAATGATTAACTTAAAAATAAATATTTTAAAAAATAATTAAGCGCTACTAAGGATGTTTGGGGTAACTTTTTTACAGAATAAGTCAACTTATTTTAAGACAAAGTTAGATATTCCTAACTTTTTCCTGAAAAAAGTTAACATTTTTATGCAACTTATAAAATCTTAAACATACATTGAATACTTGTATAAAAAAAATTATCAAAATATGAAATTTTTACCCGAAAATAAGTTCATAAAAACTTAAATTAAGTTCAGCCAAACAAGCCCTAAAATTCGTAGAATAGTTGGGGGGAAAAGGGTGTTAAACACATATGAAACATGAGCACTAGCAAAAATGAACAAGAGACAATTAGGCGCGTTAGGGAAATTATATGACGTGACTCTTAATCCATGTTGAGTGTCCACTCTTAGAGGAATAAACGCGGGTTTTAGGCATTTCATTTTTATTTTTTAATCTTCCCCACTGCACCGTCCAATCTTGAAACACCTCTTAACTTTGGTTATGGTCATGTAATATTCCAATACCTTCAAACTACTACCTAACTTAACCACCATTACTCACTTATCTATCCTCTTTAATCTAAGTTTATTCCCCTATAATCTCATCCTAATCTTGGTCTCCCTACTTTCTTTTCCTTTTTTAAATAGAACTAACTCGTTTAAAGGTTTCTATTTGTACCCACGGAAACACTTTGGTTGTTACTATATTTGATCAACTTTATGCACAATACATATCTAAAAAAAGAGGAAAATATATTTTCTAAGAGCATCTTCAACTTTAAATTTACACAATACAAGAATTTTATTTTTTCCCCATCTTCAACCATATCTTCCCTCATCTATTACCAATTATAAAATTGATAATTCAAACACCAAAGGATTTGAGATTCTAATACTTTCATAATACCAATAATTTCCGCGTAAATTGAATGGTTGTTCTATTGAGTACTGCTAGCATAATAACCCGTGCGAGGCACGGGGCATTTTCTAGTAATCGATATAAATTCTGTGTTTTTTCGTAATTTAAAAGATACTTTTGAATTCAATTGTCCCTTTTCTGTTCATACATATTATAATATCATTATTTTAATTTATGGATTATTTTATTTATGTATAAATCACAAGAGTACTAAAAAGAGGATGTTTTGTAGCATATAAATATATTATATAGGTTATAACACAATTTCTTTTTGAACAAAGATAAAAGGACATAATAAAATTTGATATTAAAAATATGTAAAAATTGGTTATATACATAATCATATATGATATTTTTTATAATTAAAATACAAAATTTTATAAATAATATAAGTTGTCATTTACATAATTACTCAAAAGTTAAATTGATAGCAAATATAGGAAAAGGTCGAGACCGGAGGTTTAAGTAATATGTTTTTTAGTTCAAACTCAAAAGCTTATTTAGCTCAATGGTTATAAGGATGAGTTGCCTTGAAGAAGACATGAGTTCAATTCTCCACAAGAACATTATTTGTCTAAATTTTTTGTTTGAATAAGAGAGCAGTGGCAATTTCATGTAATTTTCCAACATAGAAGGGCAAAACTGTACTTTCACAGGGGGTTTATTGGCTCATTTTACCCCTATGTTGCTCTATTATATATAGAAAGTGAAGTGATGTAACTAGGAGTTGCATAATTATTTTTAGTAAGTTATGTTAATTTTTGATTAAATATATTACATGTTCATTTTGAAAAAAAATACATAATTAAAAAAAAATAAGTTAGATAATTTTTTCAAATGAACATTCCTAATTATGATCATGAAAAATGAGAATATAACTAGGTTTAAAAAAAGTTAAAGATAATTTTGAAAAATTATTCCTCAATTTGCTCTTGAAATAAAAAAAGGACAAAAATTCACAAACAAAATTATTCTTAAAAATGGACTTTAAAAGGGAACGGAACTTACTCCCTCTAAAAGTAATTATTTTTAAAATTTCTTTTTTAGGAATATAAAACAAAATATATTATTAATATTTTTTATATACAAACTAATTAACAAAACAAATCATTTTAATTATATAATTAAATTTCTTAAAAGTGTGTGCCAATTAATTTCAAATGAAGGGAACAAATTGTAATTATTTGTATAAAATAGGTAAGTGTGTTTATTTAATTTAAAGTATATTGTACAAGTAAACAACACTTCCAACAAATCTGTAATTATTGAGCTAGGTTACATCAAAACAAACTAAGACATAATTTTGATATGGTTTTTGGAGAGTATATTTCTAGTGCTCCTCTCACACCTCTTGTCAAGCCCGGTGGTGATATTCGTCCTATAACTGTGGGTACTATTTGGCGACGTCTGGTTTTGAAGGTTGGTGCTGTTATGGTTGGTCAGTCGTTGGGAAGTTATTTTGATGGTCTTCACTTTGGTGTTGGGGTTTCTGCAGGTGGTGAGGTTATTCTTCATGCTATGAATCGGTTGATTGAAGATCGCGGTACTGATGTGGGACTTACTATGTTGTTGGTGGATTTTCAAAATGCATTCAATTTAGTTGATTGAGTGGTCATGTTACGTAAAGTTCGTCTTCGTTGTCCGGCCATTTCACGTTGGGTTGAATTCTGCTACTCTAAGCCAGCCAGATTATATTATGGGGAGCACATCTTATGGTCGTCTCAAGGGGTGCAACAGGGTGATACTCTTGGTCCTCTTCTTTTTGCTTTGGTTTTACAACCCCTGGTGTGTAAAATTAGAGACGTTTTTGATGTATGTCTTCAGGCTTGGTATTTGGATGATGGTACTATTGTTGGTGACACCTTGGTGGTTGGGAAGGTTTTGCAGTTGATTATGGAAGAAGGGCCTCGTTTCGGGTTACATCTCAATGTTGAAAAAACTGAAGTTTTCTGGCCTATAGATGACCCTCGAAGCAGGCTTGTGGGTGTCTTTCCCCCTAATATTGCTCGACCTTTGCATGGTGTTAAGTTGTTGGACGGTCCTGCCAGTTCCAATTCCGTTTTCAGTGGTGAGCTTGTGATGCAGAGGGTGACCAAGACCATTGAGCTTATGGAAAAGGTTGCTAAGCTTTATGATCCTCAGTGTGAGTTGTTGTTACTTAGGGCATGTACCGGAATTTCTAAACTATATTTTACTCTGCGTACTTGTCCTCCCTGTATTTTTGAAGCGGCTCTGCGCACATTTGATGAGGCTCTTCGATCTTCCTTGGAGCGTATTATTACTGATTCGGGACCTGGGTTTGGTGATTGGCAGTGGCGGCTTGCCACCTTACCTTTTTCGTTTGGAGGGCTTGGTGTTTATTCTGCAAGTGATGTTCGTTATTATGCTTTTCTTGCTTCTCGATTGTAGTCTGTTGGTTTGCAGACTAAGCTTCTACGGCATGCTGGTATTGTTGGTCTTGGTCGTGCTTTTGAGGATGCGTTGAGTCTTATTAATTGAACTGTGGAGTCTGACATTTTGAGTAATCCTAGTGAGGTCGCTGCCCCTAAACTCATGAAGAAATTGGCAGATATATATTTCACAAAGGTTACTGCATCTGTATAATCCACCTTTTCTTTATCTCCTCGACAATTGGCATTGTGGAAATCGCAGCAGGGAGATACCTCTGCATGGCTTCGGGCGGTCCCCATATCGGGTGTGGGACAGACGATGAATGCTAAGACTTACTGTTGTGTGTTATGTTATCGGTTAGGTATTCCTTTGTTCTCTATTTCGACACCGTGTTCTGCTTGCTCCGGGGTTTTTGCGGGGGATATCTTCGGTGATCATGCGGTGTCTTGTGCTGGTATCGTGGATATTAAATATCGACATAATGTTGTTCGTGACACCCTTGTTGATGTTTGTTATTGGTCTTGGATTTCGACAAGGAAAGATGTTGATATTGGACTGTTTGGAGGGAACGGAAAATTGGTTACGGTTTTCTTCCTTTCTCCTTTTCTTCTCCCGGGGAGCTGGATAAGGATGCTGTTGCGTTGCTGAAGCGGGTTCAGAAGTTTTTTACTACTCAAGATATTGGGGTTCGTGCTGCTGCTCATATCTTTACCAGGATGGGTTTTGCTATATCTAGGGGAGTGGAGACCCAGATTATATCTCGGCTTCCCAATAATTTTTTGTAAATTAATTGTAAATAATTCATTCCACTGGAATAAGAAGAAAATATTATATACATCCATTACAAATTTATAATAAACATATACAACCGTATGTTGAATCAAAATTTTCCAAACATAATATTCTCTCCCGGGTGCTTCCACATACTGTACTTGTATATAATTGAATCGTATTTATTCATGAACAATAAAAATGAGATCTATACTACTATATAAAAGCCGAAACATTAAAAGTTTGGTTGATCGGTCGGTCGATCGGTACGGTACATGTTGATTTTACTTATTTACCCTTACTCAATTACAGATCTACTAATTAATCAATTTCAGGTTAAATATATTATCATTTCTACATATTAGGGGTGTTTGGGGAACTTATTTTCAGAATAAGTCAACTTATTTCAAGATAAAGCTAGAGATTCTTAACTTTTTTTTCTGAAAAAGTTAACTTTTTTTTGCAACTTATAGAATCTCAAACATACATTAAATACTTGTATAAAAAAAATTATCAAAATATGAAATCTTTACCTGAAAATAAGTCCATAAGGACTTAAAATAAGTCTAGCCAAACAGGGCCATTATCTTTTCTATTTTTCAAGAACTAAATAATTTTCTTTTGCAGGTAAAATACAATATCTTTTATATTATACAATATCTTTTATATTTTTTCTAACTAAAATTTCTCATTTATTAATCAATTTCCTATTCTCTCCTTTTCCAATTATATCATGGACGGTTACCTTTTTCAGCCAAAACACGTTATCTTTTTTTTTTCTCTCACTAAAACCTCTCTTGATCTAATTATATCATGGGCAAAAACAAAATAATAATATTATAATACTAATAATTAACCGATTACCTTTTCAGCTAAAACGTATCATCTTTTCTAGTTTTTCTAATTAAATTCTCTTTTTTTCTAGAAATATAACGGGCAACATTAATTTCTCATTTTCTAAAAACTATGACCAATTTTATTTAGTAAAATAATATAATTAAATTATAATTACTATAAACTAATCAATTACCTTTTTTTACATAAATCATGTCATCTTTTTAATTTCACGTTACCTTTCTATTTTCTCTAACAAAAATCTCTCTTTTTACAATTATATCACGGGAAGTTTTATTTAATAAAATAAAATAAACTAATAATATTATAATATTAATAATTAACTGATTACCATTTACAGCTGAAATGTATCATCTTCTCTATATTTCTAACTAAAATCCCTTTTTTAATAAAAATATCATGGACACTAGTATTAATTTCTTCTTTCCTAAAAACATTATGAGCAATTATATTTAGTAAAATAACGTAATTAAATTATAATTACTATAAACCAATCAATTACCTTTTTAATTTTCTCTAACTAAATCTTTTCTTTTTCTAATCATATCACGGGCATTCTATTTAATAAAATAAAATAATAATTTTATAATTAATGATAATTAACCGATTAGATTTTTCAACTAAAACTATCATCTTTTCTATATTTTCTAACTAAAATTCCTCATTTTCTAAAAATATCACGAAAAACATTAATATAATTATTATCAAATCATCTCATATAAAAATGTAAGCCTCCAAAATTCATGTTTTTAAAAAATTAATTTAAATTAATGAAAAAAATTCCTATAATATTAGAAAGCTAGTATATTTAAACACATTAAAAAATGGAATTGAACGACGTTCTTGATCATCCAATGATTATCTTCCTTCTCTTCTAATCCGAAAGTTAGAGTTTCGATTTTCCTCACCAACAATATATTGGGAGAAGATTATCGTGTTTTTCATAATCTTGCAACTTTTCGCTACTTCATTGTTAATGGGAATAAATATCAATATTATCATTCATTTCATCCAAATTATTGCAAAAATAATTCAATTTCGTCATTATTTATAAAATTTGTATTAAGATGATCATTTTAGAATGAATAAAATGATAATAATTTTCAAATTTTAAATGATTAAAATGATACAAATTTTCATATTGATGATTAAATTGAATAAATCGATAAATAACTCATCCAATATATTTGGATGAAATAAATGATGATCTTAATACTTATTTCATTATTAATGTTATCCGAAATTGGAATTAGATAGCCATTATTTTCGCCTGACCAGTTGTTCTCGAAAAAATTTTCAAAAGTATTCCCGAATGATACATGACATTATTTAATTTGTGGGATTTATATTAATTCACGAGTAACATATCTCATCTATAAAAACATAACCAATCTTGTGCTGACTGGAACGGTAGCATTTTCACCAAAAAAGATAAAGATACTAACCCTAAGACCATCTCCAACCCAAGACACTAAAATAGTGTTCTAGGGACACTATTTTGGTGACAAAATTACACCATTCACAAAATACACTCCAACCCATGATCACTATACTTGACACTAAAAAGAATCTTTCACCAATAAAATAGAATATTCTAACTTTGTTCAATTTACATTATTAATATCTATTATATTTTAAATTGTAATGTTACGGTCGCATAATATTAAATTTATTAATATAAAAATTATTTATAAAAAAATCAATATCCAAATTTTGTTGAAAATTGATATTTTAGAATTACGACATTTTAGAATTAACAAGAGTTAGGAATAAATAGTAGGACATAGATAAAAATTTAACAAGAGCTAAGAAGAAAAGAAGTTTCAATTGATAAAAATTTAAAGTTAAAATTATGAGAACAAATAAGTTGGAAAAAAATTACAAGAACAAATAGTAGGACATAGATGGAAAAAAGTTATTTTGTTAACAAATATAGGGGTATTGTTGGAATTTTGAAAGTCACCAAATTTGGTGAACAAGGATCACCAAATGCACTTTTGTCACCAAATTTGGTGACCCAAAACTCATTTGGTGATCTTGGGTCACCATTTTAGTATTGCATTGGAGTGAGTTTAACACTATATCCATCACTATTATAGTGATTTAGTGATGGGTTGGAGTTGCTCTAAATGAAGTCTCTGATACGTATTTGGACAATAAGTATTTGACATGTATTTTTGGTCGACAATAAGTAGGAATACAGAGGGTTGCTTATAGTAATCAGAAAGTATGGGACTAGTACATCAATTTCAAGTATGTTTTTTTTAAAAAAAGAGATGTGATTGGTTGATTTGAGTGGGGAAGGAAGAGTGAAGTGGAAGGTAATCGTGTCGAAGTTTGAAGCAGCTATGTTTTCTCTACCTCTTTTATTGGTTCATCTTTTTAAACTTCTCTTTTTAATGAATCTACACGTGGTCTTCTGCTACATGTTTGAAGTAGACCTCTCACTCACTATATATACCATCCACCCACACTCTCCCCTTGTACAATCACTCCAACAACAATAACTAATCTCTCCTATTCTCTCCATTTCACACACACAAAATAATATACCAAAACTCCACTTCAAAATAGACACATAATAATACCATGGCTACTTCTGCTACTACTTGGGCTAAGCCAAAAATTTTAACTTCTTGTTCACAAAGAGAAGTTTCTTATTCTTGTTCATCAAAAACATCACAAAACAATGTAAATTGTAGCTTGCAATCACCTTCTATACTTCATTTCCCAAAACAATCACCACAAAAATATCAAACACCTTCTATTCCCACCACCATTGCACAGCCAAAACATCAAGATTCTCCCAAATGGAATTTCCTACAAAAAGCAGCTTCCATGGCCTTGGATGCTGTCGAAAATGTAATTGCTTCACGAGAAAAGGAACACCCTTTGCCAAAAACAGCTGACCCTCAAGTACAAATTGCAGGCAACTTTGCTCCTGTTCCAGAACAGCCTGTTTGCCACCGCCTTCCAGTCACTGGAAAAATACCCGAATGTATTTCCGGGGTCTATGTTCGAAACGGGGCCAACCCTCATTTAGAACCAACTGCAGGCCATCACTTTTTCGACGGAGATGGAATGGTTCATGCTGTCCGCTTCCAAGATGGAGCTGCTAGCTACGCTTGCAGGTTCACTGAGACAGAGAGACTCATCCAGGAGCGTAATCTGGGTAGGCCTGTTTTTCCGAAAGCCATAGGTGAACTTCATGGTCACTCAGGGATAGCTAGGCTTGCTTTGTTTTACGCCCGTGGCTTGTTTGGTCTTGTTGATCATTCTCAGGGCACTGGCGTGGCCAACGCTGGATTAGTTTATTTTAACAACAGGTTGTTAGCTATGTCTGAAGATGACTTGCCTTATCATGTTCAAATCACTTCTTCTGGTGATCTTAAAACTGTTGGGAGGTACAATTTTGATGGCCAGTTAGATACCACAATGATTGCTCATCCCAAAATTGATCCGGAAACTAATGAGCTTATTGCTTTGAGTTATAATGTTATTCAGAAGCCATATTTGAAATACTTTCGTGTTTCGCCAGATGGAGTGAAGTCATCTGATGTTGATATTGAATTAGCTGACCCGACTATGATGCATGATTTTGCAATCACGGAGAATTTTGTTGTGATTCCTGATCAGCAAGTGGTGTTCAAGATTTCTGAAATGATACAAGGTGGATCACCTGTGGTGTACGACAAGAATAAAGTGTCACGTTTTGGTGTTTTGGACAAGTATGCAAAAGACGGGTCGGGTATTAAGTGGGTTGAGGTCCCAGATTGTTTTTGTTTTCATTTGTGGAATGCTTGGGAAGATGAAGAAAGTGATGAAATTGTGGTGATTGGCTCTTGTATGACTCCAGCTGATTCTATTTTTAATGAATGTGATGAAGGATTACAAAGTGTCTTGTCTGAAATTAGGCTCAATTTAAAGACAGGAAAATCGACACGAAAGCCAATTATGTCGCCAGAGGATCAAGTGAATTTAGAGGCAGGGATGGTGAACAGAAACAAGTTGGGAAGAAAAACCCAATTTGCATATTTGGCCATTGCTGAGCCGTGGCCTAAAGTTTCTGGTTTCGCAAAAGTAGACCTTTTTAGTGGTGAAGTCCAGAAGTTCTTTTATGGGGATCACAAGTACGGAGGTGAGCCTCTTTTCCTACCAAGAACCCCGAATTCTGAGAATGAAGATGATGGGTACATATTAGCATTTGTTCATGACGAAAAGGCATGGAAATCGGAGCTTCAGATCGTTAATGCCATGACTTTAGAGTTAGAGGCCACGGTTAAGCTTCCGTCCAGGGTGCCATATGGATTCCATGGCACATTCATTAGTGCCAAGGATTTAGAAAGTCAGGCCTAGTACTCAGATTTGGCTTGATCAATAGTTTGGCTTAGTTTGTTAGTTTGATTGGGATTGCAGCCGAGATTTATCAGAGGGATTGATCGGATATACGTCCCCGGAATTCTCCGAGCTGTTTACACTATGGACCTTTTGTTGTCACAAAAGAGTTCTGATAGTATTATTTTTCTTGTTTATTTGTAATCAGTTCATGGGAAGTTTTGAAGAACCAGCTTGTAGCTTTGGCTGTAGGTAGAATTTGAGCTCAGCTGGTTTCTTGCATATTCTGTCCCATGTGGTTGTGCATAAATAAGTACTATATGAACTACCGGTTTTACATACAACTATTGTGCATTCCCCTGTTCTTTCTTTACCTTGGCCTCTGTTTTTTAAATTATTTCCAGTTTCCGAACTATCACTTATTTCATCTTTAGAACTTACAAGATTCAGATTCTTTTTAACAGTCCTGCATGTTTTAATCTCTCGGGCACGACACATAGGGCGGTAAAATCCTAATATCAATGCTGAATTGTAAGGTTGGGTAGCTGATTTGGTTTGATCCATAATTCTTTGGGTCATGACAAATATTATGAAAGATAATTTTTGCTAAAATACTCATCTCTGATTCTTAATAATTTATTTTCAATAAATTTTTTATTAATAATGTGGCATACTCAGACAGACTTTACCACCCCTCTGTTAGTATTGGTGCCCTAGAGTCAATACAATCAATTGTATTTGTGTTTGAGTGATTTTATATATTTGATATATATATTTATTATTGGCTTTATTTACTGCGAAATAAATAAAGTATAATAAATGTCCTTAGAATCTTGATACAAATTATGTAGTTGCAAGTATGTGACTTGAACATGAGATTATATAATGATTGTATCATATTCTTAAATGTCCCTAGCCGAGTAGTATTATTACTTAGGACAATAATAATACATTAAGGCTAGTATGTTTATTGACAAGATGACCACATCTCATTGTTCATAAGTATGCAGATACTAAAAGCAATGCATAGGTAACAGTACGAGTACAGGGTACTGGACAGACCCACCGTGAGATACATCATGGTAAATAATAATAATAAATGTGTCATATGTATTCTCACAGTGATAATGGTGTAATGATCCTTAGACCTGAAGTCGTTATAATTCTACATGAGAATTAATATATTTTGAATTCGTCAAAAGTTATCTTTAGCCGGATAATGATAAAGGTGAATATCGGATATATTATGAATCATGTGAGAAATATGAACGATCTAGATGGGATTTAAATCTCCTGATAAAGGAGTGATATTATCGGCCTCTTGTTTGAGTGAGACTATGAAATGCATGGCCATGCTCAAATGTTGATTTGATTAAATAGTCTACTCATCGATCAAGAAAATGAAGATTAAATTATGAAGAGGATGACACATTACATGCCTCGAGTTTAATCTATAATATCATGATTTAAAGGGATTATATTACATGGAACATTAGTCATAAAGGTTGATTGAATCGTTGATTTAATTATTGTTTTATTGGGTAGCAATAATGTGTTACTAGACGCCGCTTATTGTTTACAATTTTATTAGAGAATAAAATTGTTGCCAATTAAATAATAACCTACAGGGTCACACACAAAGAATGTTTAAAAGGGATATTAATTTATTTCATGAATTTAAATTAATAATAATTTAAATTATGATTTTAAATTAATAATAAATAATAATTCAAATTTTATAAAATTAATTAAGTGAGACTTGATTAGTTAAAGATAAAATTTGAAGATGTTAAGTATGACTTAATTAATTTATTTAAATAAATAAGATTTGTTTAAATAAAAATGGCCTAATTGTTTAATGGTCCATTTTTCTTTATTTCTCTTTATAAGCCAAAGGTTGGCTAGTCTTCTTTGGATAACACAACTGAAAATTTCAGTTTATACACAACTTAGAGACAAGGGAGAAATCAAGCTCAAGCCAAGAACACATCGATTATTTATTTTTTGGCTACTACCTCGTCCCGTGGCGAAATCGTTCGACTAATCAAGCAAGCATTCAAGTGTGGATACCGGTGGAGGAGTTATAATTTTAGCTCTCAAATCAACAAGCTAGGATCTCCATTTGTCATCCATTGGAAAGCTTTAACAAGGTACAATCTTGTTCTTGAGAATTTTTATACCATGATCATCATTTTATACATGGATTCGGGCTTTGGAATTCGTTTTTAATTGTTATTTACGTTATTTCCGTTGCGTTATTATGCCCGAATTCCAACAATGGTATCAGAGCTACATGTATAAAAGGATGATTTGGTGTTGTGTTCTTGAAAATGAATCATACATGAATTTTATGAATTTTTTGCCATGCTTCATTTTAACATACAAAAGATTTTATAAATTGTTATGATTGTTTGTATGATGTTATAAATTGTTATAACATGTTTTGAATGATGTACTATATGTTAGATATGGTAAACACATCATTAGAATAATTTTAGAATTGATATAAACTGAAAAATTTCATTCTGCACTGTTCTGGAGCTTTCTGCAATTTCTGGGAAAAACTGAATGTACAGGTGTTGCGCATTCTGGTAATGCGCAACAGGAATTTACATATGGGTTGCGCATGACGGACATGCGCATCACCCGGAGAAAGCAGGTGTTGCGCATGTACGACATGCGTATCACAGCGTGTTGACAGTAACAGCAGAGTGGCGTGCTGTGCTATTATTTGTTTTATTTAATTCTAATTTTTTTATTTTAGCTTTTGCTTTTGCTTTTGCTTTAATAATACAATTAGTTGCCATGTTAGACTTTTTGGTATTAATCATTTCTCTCTTAATGCTTGTCATGATTAAAGTGTTAATAATTGAATATTTAAATCATGGATTTAAAAATTATTATTAATTCAAAATTTTATTAATTAATTTAATTTCGAATTTTAATAATATATTTAAATTATGAATTTGAATATTATTATTAAATTCGAATTTTGATTAATTAATTTCGATTTAATTTTTTTTATTCGGATTAAAATTTTAATTAGTTAATTATATTAATTCGAATTTAATTAATTAAATTTGATTTATTTATTTAATTCCTTTTTAAATAATTAGGTATTTAAATTGAGGAGTTAAATATTAATCGATGTGATCATGATTAATTTGATGTCTATAATTGTTATATGAGCATGGTGCATTGGTTATGGCCTAAAGACCCGTAGAATAAATGTTTTAATTTTATTTATGGTCTGTAATAATTAAATACGACTTGCATGTCGTTATTCTTGTAATTATTATTTCTCGAATGCAACTCGAGTTCTTTTGTAATTTGTTTCAAAAGGGAAGCTGAAGGCAATCAATGGAGGCTTGGGAAGCAAAGAAGAATTTTGTAATAATTAGTTATTACAACCATAGATTGACCTTGATCTTTTCATTAGCTCGAAAAGATCGCATAGGATCGGGCCATAACCATTGCACGTTTAATTTTGCGTAACTGCACTTTACATATGATGCATGGATATATTAGATATATGAATGGATGCATGGATGTATGGATATTTTAGAATGTATGTATTAGATACGACACATATGCCATGTTTAAACAAGATAAAATCTGTAACGATTTAAGATTTAAACAGACGATCAAGATCGTTAAATTTTTCTAAAAATCCCTTAAGAAATATTAAGTTAAACAGATGCTTTCCAACAAATAACACTCATTAAATCCTAGATCATTGAGGAGTGGATTTGCCAAAGCAAGGGCTTCTCTTTTATCGTGGTGAGATGTGATTAAGTAAACAAGCTTACTTGAAATGTTATTGTTGGGTCCAACTTAAATAAGTCGTCATAATAGGATTATGAACTTATAAGCATAGAGTTTAGTGAAATCGATTAGATAGATCGGAGCAATATGTTGTTCACTAAGCTATCCAAGAGTTATATACGATATAATTGACATAAACGGTCTACCTAAATAATCATATTTAAGAGGAAAGCCAAAGCTGACTTAAAATATGACGAAATATGGATCTTGGCTCACTAAGAAAGGTTTTATGGGAACCATTTTCCGAATTGATAGTAAGGGCTATTAATTTGATAAAAATAGTGGGAGGTATATTACGAATATGCTATAAATCAACTTGAACATAATTGGTTTTACGAAACATGCAAACTAACTCATTTTATGCGCTTTTACAAAATTGTAGATAATAAATGGCAAACAACACAAACCACTTTTCGATACGATCAGTCCTAGAAAAGGAAAAGCTGACAGGGACAAACTTCCTAGATTGGTTTAGGAACTTGAGGATTGTCCTCAGGCAGGAGCGAAAGCTTTATGCCATTGAAGTTCCTCACCCAAATCCTCTTCCTGCTGGAGCCACACGTGCCGAGCAAAATGCTTATCAGAAGCATTTGGATGACTCAACTGATGTGTCATGCCTTATGCTTGCATGCATGGCTCCTGAAATTCAAAAACAACATGAATTGATGAATGCTTTTGAAATAATTGAGCACCTCAAAAGCATGTTTGAGGGACAAGCTCGCCAGGAGAGATATGATACGAACAAGGCTTTGTATGCTTGCAAACAGGGAGAGCGAGACCCGGTTGGACCACACGTTCTTAAGATGATTGGGTACATTGAACAACTAAGTACCTTGGGCTTCCCGATTGGTCCGGAGGCTCAAATAGATTTGATCTTACAATCACTTAACAAGAACTTTTCTCAATTCGTTATGAACTACAACATGAATGAGATAGATAAGACACCCACTGAATTGTTGGGCATGTTAAGAACTGCTGAAACCAACATTCAGAAGGAATCTCCTACTCCCATGCTGATGGTGAACAAAGGAGGTGCCAAGGGGAAAAGAAAGTGGAAGGGCAATAAGAAGAGGAATGTGTCCAAATCTGCTGCCAATCCTAATTCTGCTCCCAAGAAGGCTACCAAGCCTAAAGGAGGTGTTGAAAAGGGTGATTGTCACCACTGTGGTAAACCGGGACACTGGAGGAGAAACTGTCATGCATATTTGGAAGAACTTAAGAAGAATAAGGCTGCTGGCCAGACTTCTGCTTCAGGTATTTATGTAATAGAAGTCAATTTGTCTACTTCTACATCTTGGGTATTGGATACCGGATGTGGTTCTCACATTTGTATAAATGTGCAGGAACTGCAAAGGAGTAGGACACTGGCTAAGGGAGAGGTAGACCTACGATTTGGAAATGGAGCAAAGGTTGCTGCTTTGGCTGTAGGGACTTTCCATTTATCGTTGCCCACTGGGCTTATATTAGAACTTGAAAACTGTTTGTATGTGCCTTCTATTTGTAGAAACATTATTTCTGTTTCTTGTTTGGACAAGAAAGGTTTTTCATTTACCTTTAAAGACAATGGTTGCTCTTTTGGTTTGAATGACATTACCTATGGTGTTGCACAATTATTTAACGGTTTGTATGTTCTTAATTTAGATACTCCTATCTTGAATGTAAATAACAAACGACTTAAGACTAATGACTCAAATCAAACATACCTTTGGCACTGTCGCCTAGGCCATATAAACGAGAAACGCATTTCCAAGTTACATCAAGATGGTTTCTTGGATCAGTTTGATTTTGAATCATATGATGAATGCGAGGCTTGTTTACTAGGCAAGATGACTAAAGCTCCTTTTACCGGACAGGGTAAGAGGGCCACCGTACGACTAGAACTAATACATAGCGATGTATGTGGTCCTATGAGATCGATGGCAAGGGGTGGCTATTTCTACTTCATTACGTTTACTGATGATTTCAGTAGATATGGATATGTGTATCTTTTGAAGAACAAATCCGAAGCATTTGAAAAGTTCAAAGAGTATAAGGCAGAAGCAGAAAAGCAAACTGGCGAAAGCATAAAAACTCTAAGATCTGATCGAGGAGGTGAATACTTAAGCCATGAGTTTAAGAACTATTTGAGGGAGTGTGGTATTGTATCACAACTAACTCCTCCTGGAACACCACAATGGAATGGGGTTTCTGAAAGGAGGAATCGTACCTTGTTGGACATGGTGCGATCAATGATGAGTCAAGCAGATCTTCCAATTAGTTTCTGGGGTTATGCCCTGGAAACGGCTGCATATACACTAAACCGTGTTCCTACTAAAACGGTTCAACAAACTCCATATGAGATATGGACAGAGAAACGGCAAAGCATGTCCTTTATGAAAGTATGGGGATGTGAAGCATTTGTGAAACGCCTAACATCAGACAAGCTTGGACCGAAATCTGAAAAATGTAATTTTGTGGGATACCCAAAGGAAACAAAGGGTTATTCTTTCTATAGTCCCTCGGAGAACAAAGTAATTGTTGCTCGAACTGCTGTATTCTTAGAAAGAGAGCTAGTCTCTAGAAAAGACAGTGGGAGGAAAATAGATCTCGATGAAGATCGAGAACCACTTGATAACGTTGAACCAGAGGTGGAGCATGAGCAAGAAATACAAGATAACATTGCTCAAGAAACACAGGTTGTTCGTAGATCTAGTAGGATTCGCCATGAGTCAAAGAGGAATTATGGATTTCTCTTAACTCAAAATGACGAAGTGATGCTCATAGACCAAGATGAGCCTCTCACCTACCAAGATGCTATGAACTCACCAGACTCTGAGAGATGGCAAGAAGCCATGAATTCTGAGATGGATTCCATGTATGAAAACCAAGTATGGACTTTGGTTGATCCACCTGAAGGGGTAAAACCTATAGAGTGCAAATGGATTTTCAAGAAGAAAATCGACATGGAAGGTAAAGTACAGACCTATAAAGCTCGACTGGTTGCAAAAGGTTTCAAACAAATTCATGGTATTGACTATGATGAAACCTTTTCACCAGTAGCAATGATAAAATCCATCAGAATTTTGCTTGCAATAGCGGCTTACTATGATTACGAAATATGGCAGATGGATGTCAAAATAGCCTTCCTTAACGGGAGCCTTGAAGAGGATGTGTACATGACACAACCTGAAGGTTTTGGAAATCCAAAGGATGCCGGAAAGGTATGTAAGCTGCATAGAGCCATTTATGGATTGAAGCAGGCCTCTCGGAGATGGAACATCCGGTTTGATGAAATAGTCAAAGGTTTTGGCTTTATTCAGAACGTTGATGAACCATGTGTTTACAAAAAGGTTAGTGGGAGCCATGTGGCATTCCTAGTATTATATGTCGATGATATATTATTAATAGGGAATGACATTCCTTCTCTACAGGCTGTAAAGACTTGGTTAGGACAAAGTTTTTCTATGAAAGACTTGGGCGAGGCTACCTATATATTAGGGATCAGGATCTATAGAGATAGATCAAGAAGATTAATCGGCTTAAGCCAGAGTACATATATTGACAAGATTTTGCATCGTTTTGGAATGCAAGATGCAAAAAGGGGATATGTCCCCATATCTCATGGGATAACGATCTCAAAAGAAAATGGTCCTAAATCATTGGATGATAAGGACCGCATGAGTAAGATTCCATATGCTTCAGCAATTGGATCTATCATGTATGCAATGATATGTACTCGTCCGGATGTCTCGTATGCTTTGAGCATGACGAGCAGATACCAGTCTAATCCAGGTGAAGGTCACTGGACGGCGGTCAAGAATATTCTTAAGTACTTGAAAAGGACTAAAGATTCATTCTTGGTGTATGGAGGAGAGGAGAAGCTAACGGTAAAGGGTTACACGGATGCTAGTTTCCAGACTGACAGAGATGACTCTGTGTCTCAGTCTGGATTTGTGTTTTGCCTAAATGGAGGTGCTGTAAGCTGGAAAAGTTCGAAGCAAGAGACAGTAGCTGATTCTACAATGGAATCCGAGTATATTGCGGCATGTGAAGCAGCCAAGGAGGCTGTATGGATACGGAAGTTCATTACAGTACTTGGTGTAGTTCCATCGATCGCAGATCCCATAGATCTTTACTGCGATAATAATGGAGCTATAGCACAAGCCAAGGAGCCGAGAGCTCACAGCAGAACAAAGCATATACTTCGGAGATATCACCTTATTCGAGAGATAAATGATAGAGGAGATATTCACATATGTAAAGTGCATACTGATGATAATATTGCAGACCCGCTGACTAAGGCTCTGTCGCAGCAGAAGCATGAATGTCACACTAGTAGCATGGGTATTCGATACATGGGTGATTGGCTCTAGTGCAAGTGGGAGATTGTTAGTATTGGTGCCCTAGAGTCAATACAATCAATTGTATTTGTGTTTGAGTGATTTTATATATTTGATATATATATTTATTATTGGCTTTATTTACTGCGAAATAAATAAAGTATAATAAATGTCCTTAGAATCTTGATACAAATTATGTAGTTGCAAGTATGTGACTTGAACATGAGATTATATAATGATTGTATCATATTCTTAAATGTCCCTAGCCGAGTATTATTATTACTTAGGACAATAATAATACATTAAGGCTAGTATGTTTATTGACAAGATGACCACATCTCATTGTTCATAAGTATGCAGATACTAAAAGCAATGCATAGGTAACTGTACGAGTACATGGTACTGGACAGACCCACCGTGAGATACATCATGGTAAATAATAATAATAAATGTGTCATATGTATTCTCACAGTGATAATGGTGTAATGATCCTTAGACCTGAAGTCGTTATAATTCTACATGAGAATTAATATATTTTGAATTCGTCAAAAGTTATCTTTAGCCGGATAATGATAAAGGTGAATATCGGATATATTATGAATCATGTGAGAAATATGAACGATCTAGATGGGATTTAAATCTCCTGATAAAGGAGTGATATTATCGGCCTCTTGTTTGAGTGAGACTATGAAATGCATGGCCATGCTCAAATGTTGATTTGATTAAATAGTCTACTCATCGATCAAGAAAATGAAGATTAAATTATGAAGAGGATGACACATTACATGCCTCGAGTTTAATCTATAATATCATGATTTAAAGAGATTATATTACATGGAACATTAGTCATAAAAGGTTGATTGAATCGTTGATTTAATTATTGTTTTATTGGGTAGCAATAATGTGTTACTAGACGCCGCTTATTGTTTACAATTTTATTAGAGAATAAAATTGTTGCCAATTAAATAATAACCTACAGGGTCACACACAAAGAATGTTTAAAAGGGATATTAATTTATTTCATGAATTTAAATTAATAATAATTTAAATTATGATTTTAAATTAATAATAAATAATAATTCGAATTTTATAAAATTAATTAAGTGAGACTTGATTAGTTAAAGATAAAATTTGAAGATGTATTTTCTTGACTTATTTGATTAATTAAGTATGACTTAATTAATTTATTTAAATAAATAAGATTTGTTTAAATAAAAATGGCCTAATTGTTTAATGGTCCATTTTTCTTTATTTCTCTTTATAAGCCAAAGGTTGGCTAGTCTTCTTTGGATAACACAACTGAAAATTTCAGTTTATACACAACTTAGAGACAAGGGAGAAATCAAGCTCAAGCCAAGAACACATCGATTATTTATTTTTTGGCTACTACCTCGTCCCGTGGCGAAATCGTTCGACGAATCAAGCAAGCATTCAAGTGTGGATACCGGTGGAGGAGTTATAATTTTAGCTCTCAAATCAACAAGCTAGGATCTCCATTTGTCATCCATTGGAAAGCTTTAACAAGGTACAATCTTGTTCTTGATAATTTTTATACCATGATCATCATTTTATACATGGATCCGGGCTTTGGAATTCGTTTTTAATTGTTATTTACGTTATTTCCGTTGCGTTATTATACCCGAATTCCAACACCCTCAGCCTCCCAAAAACCCAAAGGCCAGTCAATACTTCTTGAAAAAACACTAATGGCAACATCACATGGCTCATACATAAGGCAACATATATTCGTTACCAGTACCTAGGGGTGAGCAAAAAACCGAATTGAAACCGAAACTGAACAGAAACCGGCCAAAACCGAACCGGAAAAACCGACACCGAAATCGAAACGGCGGTTGTGGTTTTTTATTTTTAAAAACCGAGACTTTCGGTTCTGGTTCTGGTTCCGGTTATAGGTTAAAACCGAACCGGCTAAAACCGAACCGAACCGATTATTAAAATAAATAAATAAATAGATATATAATTAATATAAATTTATATAATCATATGTATTTTTAAAATTAATAAACATATTATATCTTTAATTATAATTAAGTTCAATTACAATGATGACAATAGATCTCCTTAAGATGTAATCATATAGAAGTTTTCTTGTTCACCTGCTCTTTGTGGGCGTAGCAGGGGTCAAGCGTGGCCGGAGTTGGGGTTGTGACCGGAGAAGAGGGTTAATGGAGATGGAGGGAACCATCCAGGTCTCTGGAAAGTAAAAGGATTTATTTCTGGAAACAACTTAGTCTGCACTTCACCAAGCGCTTTGACATAGCATGGATGGAAGATCTTTTGTTATTGACTTACTTCCAGTAAATTTTAAAGTAATAAATTTATAACGTTATAATTTATAAATTTAAATTCTTATAATATAATTATGATTTTTTCCTTCGGTTTTATAACCGAAACCGAACCGTTATAAACCGAACCGAGCTTTTAAAAACCGAAACCGAAACCGATGGTTCGGTTACGGTTGCGGTTTTCAATTTTTAAAATCGAAGACTTGCGGTTTCGGGTTCGGTTTCGGGGCAAAACCGCCCCGAACCGAACCGTGCTCTCCCCTACCAGTACCAACAGAGAAGTGTCTATGTTTATTTAGCAAAAAAAGAAAAAAGAAAAAAGAAAAAAAGAGAGAAGTGTCTACGTTGTTGTAGACTTGTAACAATTAGAGTATATCGTACAAGGGTGACATATTTGTCCTTTTCTTATAGATACCCGGATAAGCTTAAGGCATCAAGTCACACGAGACGTATGTTGCATCATACATTACATCACGTTTGTTATCTTTAAAAAGGTAAAATTTTTAATTTTTTTCGCTAAGCACGAAAGAAAGGGATGTCTTATATGTACACATAAAAAGTAGACGTTATTCTTTCTTTCGAATTAAAGAATCATCTGCCAAAAACGTGACCTATAAGAAAAGAGAGTTTTGTTGCAACACTAGGATATTTGCGGTTGGAATTGTGAAGGAGGTTTCCGAAATGATGGAAAATAAGATAGAGGGGGTTGTGTGGCAATGTATGATTGATTTGATTCAAATCAGTGAGATTGCTTTATTATTCGATCATGCACTAACCAATTACACATTGAAACATGATTTCACGAGTCAGATTTTCTAATCTAGAGCTAAAAAGGAGTGATTTCGACCTCTTGCGGCTCAGTTTGTTTCTAATGAGATATTTTTTTTTTTTTTACCTTTATTCGATTGTATAGTTTTAACAATAATTGTTATAATGAATGTAGTAGTAGTATTGAATTGATTACCACTTGAAGTTCATTTTAGGTGAGTAACCACATCTGTACAGTATTTGTAAGGTCATGGTCTACGCAACTTTGCAACTTTACAAAATCCGCTACCATGACAACATAAACAAATAAGCCAATGTATTACTAGTATGAAGTATATACCAAATAAATTTTGGCAACTGATAAATAAGTTCCATGAATTGATATTTAAACTCCAATTGATATGTAAATGACATAATTTTTCATGATAAAAACAAAATCAATGAAATTCATTATTTAAAAATCATGGATAGTAATGTCATTAAAATATCTAAAAATTAAAATTGGAGCTTAAATAGTAAAAATACAAGCTTATTTATCAATTTCCTAAATTTCAAAGGGTTTGTAGTCGACTAGTTTTTGGTGGTAGCTACACCGGTTTTTGAACAAAACATGGAATATGCTTGGAGTTATCCTATTATTTTATTCGGTCACAGCTAGTTCATTTACCATTCATAAGTAAGGAGAGATGAATGCATAATTGAGAACCCTTTATAAGTATTTATTTATATGTAAATGTAGACTGTATTTCAAAGAATGCGGCTTTTAAACTGAGCTCTATTATTTTGAATGAAATAAAAATATATATATTTTTTTATATACAAAATAGAGGTATACTGCCAAATTTTTGTTATAGGAACTTGAATGTTATGGGAAAAAGCAAGTTACTTAAATTCCCAAGCAAGGATATGGTCTGGCTAGTCCCAAGAACAGATCTTGCAGTGCGGCCCTGCATGATTAAGAGAAGTACTCACATTAGGTTCTGTAAATATCAACGCTTGAATGCATAATAGCTGGAATTCTGAAACCAAACAAAAGATTTGATTCTTTCAAGTCTACAAATGGCAGAAACAGCTAAGGAAGCAAATGGCAATTGTAGTAATGTAGTAGCAAAACAACACAAGTTTCATATGTAAATATATTACATTATGTGTATTCTTGACTATCAGACTAGTTGGTCCATACTTGATGGCCTAAATTTCTGTAACTTCTCACTGACCTGCTCTGATTATACGTTCCCCAGGTCTGCATACACTTGATGATTTCTACACATAAATCACATGGTATCCTAGCTCTTTAATTCTATACCAAATCTTTTTTTTTTTTTTTACCTTATCATCTAACACTGTTTCTCTGAAATTTTTGGAAAACCAGAGTAATAATCACCAAGGATTCAGAGTATTGAAAACATGATAAAGACAAGTTTAAATTTACATTTCGTTTTTGCAGAGTATAGAATGCAGATAATACACAATGATAATAGTATAATAATAATAATAATAATAATAATAATAATAATAATAATAATAATAATAATAATAATAATAATATTAAGTAGAATATTGGAACAGAAGAAATGCAGTGATACATGTCATATAAGATATGTGGATCAATAGTCTACACCGAACCAAGGGCCATTATGTGTGGAGGGAAAAGTGTTGTATGCAAAAACAAGAATCGCAAACAGTTGAGAAATCCATAAATAGATTAGACCCCACGGGATGTCTCAGATGGTCGGACAGTGGCGCTTAAGGCTTGCTGCCTTGAGGTCACGAATTCGATTCCCTGGGCGCTCCGGGATTAAGTGGGCTACCATACTCGGGGGTATGAGTGTGTGCATTAGTCGAGGTGCGCGCAAGCTGACCCGGACACCGGATTATCAAAAAAAAAAAATCCAAAAATAGATTAACAAAAACAAGCAGTTTTAAATAAGCCAATTATTGCCCTTGATTACTCTATGCAGTCCAATTAAACATAGTAACAACTAACAATTCTTATGTGTAACTCAATTATTAATACGAATACAATTGAGTAACAAATATGTGAACCGTAAGATCTAATAACAGGCTAACATGGTTTTAGTTTGCTGAGTTTATAGGAACAAAAAATAATGTTATTCTTTTAATATGAACGAAAATTTACTAGTTACACATTTTATTTGCTTTGCTGCCCATCTCCAAAACTAAAGAGAGTCGAAAAGAAGTTTCTAGACCTCCTGGAGGAAGGTACACCAGTTGTATATTTTAATCGTGGGGTACTGGTGAGGTGAACCTAATTCAGGGCTTAGGAGGTATACAAGTTATTAGCACTTTAGCAGCAAACTGGGTTCTGGTCGGATTTTCAAAACCAAATCATCTATACTCAGTAGATTCT
Source organism: Saposhnikovia divaricata (assembly GCA_036435485.1). NCBI lineage: Eukaryota > Viridiplantae > Streptophyta > Magnoliopsida > Apiales > Apiaceae > Saposhnikovia > Saposhnikovia divaricata. The sequence goes on along the minus strand of CM071600.1, from coordinate 77,763,953 downwards.
CATCGGAATATGAGGAATGTTAGATGCACTTGGACCTTACCTCTACTCCAAAGAGCCGAGAGACTAGGTCAAAACCGCGCCACCAAAAAATTTAATTACCCAAAATGACTATTACGGATTACCTAGTTACCAAAAATCTGCTGATGATATAGGAGACAATATTAGGTCGACAGGACTGACAAGAGCGAAAACCCTGATTTTTTTTAGCTTCAAATAATTGAAAGACCCGCTTTCTCTCAACTGCCAAATGCAAACAATATAGAATAAATAATCATACGAAGAAATAAAAAAAAAAGTTGGTCCCCATGAATCAAATTTAAAAGTGGAACTGACTGCTAAGTTTGACTCAGAGTGGCCATGTGTTCAGCTCTTATTGATCAGTCTCAGCAAGTGTGATCTATTTAGCCATTGTCCAGATACTGCATAGCTCACCCACATGCATTTATAATCCAAATTCCAGTTTAAATAATGGTCCCAGAAAATATCTCAAGCATCCTATACCTTCCACCCCTATCACCAGATAATAAAATTTGTTGCAGCACAGAGAAAACTCTTCACTTGGGTCTACTTAAACATATAAAGACACATCCATACATACATTATAACATGCAGGGTCCGATGAGATGCTGTGCGTGTACAGTGTACATAAAGATAAAGATAAATAATACTTAATCAAGTGTGGAAGGTGATTAGAACTCCGACGTGGCAAATTCAGAAACCATACGATAACTATCAAGAAGATCTGCTGATTGGTTTGTGAACAAAAAATATTATCTACACAAGAAATATGAACCAAACAATAACAAAAAAAGATTTGGTTGCGACTCTAAATGATACGAGGAACATAATATTATAAGAAACATACCACGCCAGAAGTACCTGATTCCAGCCTTGCAAATCAGAAAAGTTCGAAAACCATTAATATATCACATGGAAAGTTCTTCATCGCCACCAGTGCTCCCAACTTACTACCTGTCCAAGACCATTAAACACTTCCTCAGCTATAAGAATTGTTTGGCAACACTACTGTAACTATTTTTGTTAGAAGCTGTTCCTCTTCAAAACTTACCTGAAAAGCTGATACTAAAATTGTCCGGACAAAAATAATCTGAACCCTTAATTTGTTTTCTTTTAAAACTTATTAATAACATTTTTTCGACCTTCAACTTATAACTTTCATCATGGATTGGCCAAACACTGATTATCTTTTCCCCCTCGCTTAATTTGTTCGCTTGCTACTTAGCTCCATGGCCCAAGGAAAATAGTCAGTAGAGCTACAGATACCAGAAACTGCTGTTGAGGAGCAATTTGTTAAATCTGAGCAGCCTGTTCTGAATCATTAAGATTCATTCAACTACCACTGGGCTTATGTTAAAATTTTTAGTATGATTTAGCTGATAAAAAAAAAAAGAAACAACCAAACAACTTTAATATCTGAAAGATTCTCACGAGCTAATCTGGAACCATTAAAATGTAAGCAAATAACCATTAAAACATTGAAAATAAAGAAACAATGAGTGCAAGTTGGTATGCATCGCACGAGAAATGGATGTGAATGAAAGTAACAAAAGCAAGGGCAGAAATGCAGTTCAATCAAATACCATAATAATTCTGTAGACCAGATGAGAATAAAACAGTGTTAACCCCCAGGGGATGACAGTAATCAGTAGCCTGATGTTCATCAAAGTTAGATGGACAACTCGACATTGCATGTGACTGCAGACACTGCACGTATGATTGGCTAGTGCGTTCGAACTATGTCTTTGACAGAAAGGACTTGATTGGCTAGGAAATGAACAGGCTTGGCCCGGTCCATTTCTAAGCACAGAAAAGCACCAGGCCCAAAACCAAAACAAAGACCCATATAACATAACATTAAGTTAGGACCAGGGAACAATAATAGATTGACACCGTCTGAAAGCTGACGACCTGCAGTGCTAACATTCCACAGAAACACCTTACACGCTAAACAGCCCCCCTGACAGCAATATTCATGTCGGATCTGGTGCCAATTGTCCGGACCAGCAACCCAAACAAGTAGTAAACTCCCATTGGACCAGCAAGAAGCCCCAAAACCTAATTAATTTTTTATGCACACACATTTAAATCATTGATATACTTTTCTTTCTGCGATATATTTTTTCTTCTCCCAAAACCCTAACTAATTTTATGTCGGCGGTTCCGTGGAGCCCCAACCAGCAGCACCTCATTTTTGGACGAGATGGAGAAGACCTGGACCTTAGCACATTTACCATTACAAATTATGAAAGTATCCCTCATACATCTGAGTATACTTAAATTTTGCGGATGATAGTTTTTATACAAAACAAGAGAAGCAGATAAAATTTTAGGCACTAGTCATTTGACCGATGATGACATGATCTTCCAGATATATATTACTGTGCTTTTTCACAATTTAAATTATATTATGAAATGTAGTCCTAGTTTCATCCAAACTGCAAAGTGTGTATCACCCAAAATTTTCAGAGATAATCTGAAGAATATCTATAAATTTTCATGTTTAACACAGAAAGGTGGAAATCACATTCAAAGAAGTTGACTTGCCTCGTTATTAAGCTCTTTGCATTTACTTCCCATTCTGCTTCCCAACTCGCAGAAGACCTTGTTTCTTGTACACCTTTCCTCAACAACTTAAAGCATCACCTTCATCTGGAAAACCCATTAAATAGCATCTGCATAGAGTTTTTTTTCGGTTAAACTTGTTACTTGTGTCATACTTCAGAAACAAGTATCTAACGAACATAATTTCAAACCTAGAGAAACCAATCTATTATTTTACCAAAGCTATAGTTGCATTTATATTTTCTGAGCAAACAAATAAATCATTTTTTTCTATCACTTGATAATCTTACACTATCAGTCATCAGACTTACTATATAGTTTCTCATTCATGTAATTATTAAGATGATACTAAATTTCTTTTCAAATTTGCACACCAAAGTCTGCTAAAAAGAAACAGCACAAACAGGCAGTATGCCAAACAGCAAACTGGTAAGTAAATTTACATATTTGAGACATTTTTATAGTGATAAAACATATCACACACAAACATCAAGTTTTGATAGGTATCAAGAACTTAACATAATACCTTAACTGGAAGATCCAACCTGGACGGTGATGTGTGCAGGCAAACACCAAGATATGCTGATCCTACACTTATTGCATGGTGGTGTTGCAAGTTGTCCCACATCGTTTGTGGGACGGGCAGATTACTAGTTAATAAGCAACCTGGTTAACTCCATTAGTATGAGGCATTTTGGGAGTACAAAAGGAGGCAGATTCGACAGGTGTCGAGCCCGATGTGTGAAAGGGGGGAGGGGCAGATTGCTGCTAAATAAGCAACTCTCAAAAACAAATATGTGCAGGCTTGGCCCAAAGCATAGTACAAATTACATTATTACTATATGCGCTTGAGTTTTAGCTTAAACATTTTTTTCTTTATATTTTTAATTTTCAGGTCCTTAACCTACATGATACCCCAAAGGGATATCTCTAAGACTAGTGATGCAAGACAAGTGATGGAAACAAGGATTTATGGAACAAAAACAATAAAAGGGATAGATTCTTCGTTCCGCATCAACTAGCTAGCATACCACAACTTCTGTAAAAACTATGAATGAACGATTACACAAGAATAGAATCATATACCAGTAATAATGAAGAGCAACCTATGGCACCAGAATTGCTTCCCTCTTAAAAAATTTACTTGAAAGAACAGCCTCTGAGATTGAATCATCCTCATCTAATATTATGGAAACATGTCTATCATAACATTGGTGCTGCTCCCAAAATAATGTCAAAATCATCATCCGGCATCCTAAAAGGGAGCATCATTTTTCTGTAGCGAAAATATTGGATCCTAATTTGCAAGCACAAAACAATTCAAGGTACAGAGATGAATGTTTGCCACTGATTGTTTGTGTCATTCAGTACAATGCCATATACTGTACTGAATCTCCTATTTTTTTAACAAGAAAGACATTTTATATATGCAATTTTTCAGAAATTAAATCTCAGAGTATATAGCTCGTACACCTCTTGGCATTTTCTTTTACAATGGTTTTGGGAAAAAACCTAAACCTTTAAAGTTCAAAATATAACTAAGGGCTCGACATTTCCACTGCTCTTCATACTGATGTTCAGAAAGTTATACTAGTTATATTTATGGAGCAAAGTCTTTCTCAACACTTTCCCATTGCAAAATAAAAACTATAATATTCTTTTACAGGAGTGTCGTCCCAGTAATGTTTCCTTTTTTATTGTGACATTTCTTTATTCTCTTTTCTCATTATAGTCTCACAGTCCTGAAACTATTTTGATTTAGAAACAAACAGCTAGTAGCTTTGTATTAGGTCGGAGGATGAAAGGGTGTCAGTGGCTGGCGGCTAGCCGAAAGAATTTATGGCTAGTGGGAGGAAATGATACATCATATGTTTTTGATGCATAACTGTATAAAAGGTGACACAACAAGCTGCCTGCTGCTATTCAAGACATGTATGATGCCCCACTAAATAATGGACTTGTACCACATACTATAAGTGTAGAGGCTATAATAACATTGACAAGAGAAGTATATCACAGAGCATAGACAAAAAGTTGAAGGTAATTATCTGCAAAATCATCAACAACTTGCCAGCTTCTACTGCTAACTACAATTGCTGAACTTTTCTGATGTAAGATTATACCAGTGCCAACCAGGTTGTATTTAAGTTGCATTAGGTACTGTTCTTTACCTGTCACTCAAATGTTGTGTAGACGCATTAAGGTAGATTCTATCTTCCTCAAGCTCACTAGGCACAAACTCTAATTAGAGTCCAATTCAGGAATTCCTAACTCGAATCAGAATCCAGTTCTGAAATCTGATAGACTCCACAAACCCAACAATACGCAAGTCAGAATTTCTTGAGCAAATTATTAACATTGCTGATGCAGTCGCAGTCGCTGAGACCATAAGGCTCGGCAGAATTTCCCAATCCTGCAAAACAGCTAGAATCCAACCCAAATTGTGTTTAGACACCTAGTGTACTCTTGAAGATGTGCGATGGAAAAAAAATATGACTTGCCTTGTGTTTTTTTAATAAAAAAGGATAAAAAAACTCCGGATGCTGATCATATAGCACGGTAACTCTGGACATAAAAACACTATCAGAACATACTTTCTGAATCATTTTACACAGAGTTGCAAATTTGAACAAGCAAACTGCAGAAAAATAAAAACTAATAAACTGAGTCTCCTACTTAATTCCCCAGTGTTGAGCCAGTTCAAGTTTCATTACCTGTGTCACACAGAGAGAAGTCCATTCACTATATTTTTATAATGTTTCTCATTCCTAAGCATATGGCAGGTCATGCTTACAACAGTAAGACCCTCAAACTAGTAGTAATTTTCCATGTACAGGAAGTTTTATCAACGATTTAATGCCACAAGACTACTACTTCCAAGAGACAATGCAAGCATAGTACATCTTAAATTATGCCAATCAACTATGAATTTGCAATCATGAAATACCTCAGCCAGCTGGCCCATTCCACAGCCACTATAGTAGGAACAAAAGCTGTATCCAAGAGAAGCACAAGACATTCACATTACACTAATCAAGATTACAGATAAATAAGTCTATAGGTAACTGCAAAATTTTCAACAAAAACAGAATACTTAAAGGCATCTCAGGCGTAGAATGCTTAAACTCATCTATACAATAAAAACATCAGGAGATGGTATTTTAGCGCAGAGAAGCATAAGAAATTGAAACACAGGTTTGAAGACAAGCATCACTGGCTGAAGTATCTTTGGAAAACTACAAGGAATGGATATAGATGGATAGCCGAGGGAGGAAGGTCTGAGTCTACAGGAAAGACATTTTATACATGCAAATTTTCAGAAATTGAATCTCATAGTATAGCTCGTATACCTCTTGGCATTTTTATTTACAAAGGTTTAGGGAAAAAAACTAAACCTTTAAAGTTCAAAATACAACTAAGGGCTCGACAATTCCGCTGCTTTTCAGACTGATGTTCAGAAAGTCATACTAGCCATAATTGTGGAGAAAAGTCCTTTTCAACACTTTCCCATTAGAAAATAAAAACCGTAACATTCTTTACAGGAGTCTCATCTCAGTAATATTTCCTTTCTAATTGTGACAATTCTTTGTTCTCTTTTACTCATTGTACTCTCGCAGTCCTAAAACTATATTGATTTAGAAACAAACAGGCTAGTAGCCTTGAATTAGGTAGGCCGACAGAATTAAAGGCTAGCTGGAGGGAAATGATACATCATACGTTTTGATGCATACTGAATAAAAGGTGACACAACAAGCTGCTATTCAAGATGTATGATAAAACGGGCTTGTGCCACATACTCTAAGTGTAGAGGCTATAAAAGACAAGAGAAGTATATCTGAGAGCATATACAATAAGTTGAAGGTAATTATCAACTCCTCGCCAGCTTGTACTGCTAACTACAAGTGCTGAACTTTTCTGATGTACGATTATACCAGTGCCAACCAGGTTGTAAATTAAGTTGCATTAGGATCATGTTCTTTACCTGTCACTCATATGTTGTGTAGAGGCATTTCGGTATATTCTATCTTGCTCAAGCTCACTAGGCACAAAACGCAAGTCAGAATTTCTCGAGCAAATTATTAGAATTGCTGATGCAGTTGCTGAGACCCCATAAGGCTCGTCATAATTTTTTCAATCCTACAAAACAGATAGAATCCAACCCAAATTATGTTTAGACACATAGTGTACTCTTGAAGATGGGCGAGGAAAAAAATATGAGTTGCCTTGTGTTTTTTTTAAGAGAAAAAGTATTAAAAAATCTCGGGAGGCTGATCATATAGCACGGTAACCCTGGAAATAAAACACTATCAGAACATACTTTCTGAATCATTTTACAAGCAAACTGCGGTAAACAAAAACTAATAAACTGAATTCTCCTACTTGATTCCTTAATGTTGAGCCAATTCAAGTGCCATTGCCTGTGTCTGTGTCACACATAGAGAACCATTCATTATCTTTTTTATAATGTTTCTCAATCCTAAGAGCAACACCAACAAGCTCTTAAATGGGCTCCTAAGTCATTTTTTGGAGAGTTTAAGCTTGAAATGATCTCCAACAGGTTCCTAAACCTTCCTCATAACTTTAGGAGCTCTATTTGTTTCCTCATTGTTGCTCTCTCCTAAATCACTTCTAAACCATTTTTTATCGTTTCCCTCTTCCGATAAGCTCATCATACATGATATTGGTTATATGCTTGTATAATTAAATAGTAAAATATAGATAGAGATTGGGTTTAAGGAAGATTGTTGGAGTGAATGTGCAAATTTATCTCTTAAATAGTTAAGAGTCAATTAAATTAAATATTATTTTTAGAGAAAAAGTAAAGAGATTGTTGGAGTTGCTCTAAGAATATAGCAGGTCATGCGTACAGCAGTAAGACCCTCAAACTAGTAGTAATTTTGCAAGTACATGAAGTTTTATCAACAATTTAGTGCCACAAAACGACTACTACTACCAAGAGACAATGCAAACATGGTACACGTTATATTATGCCAATCAACTAAGAATGCAATCATGCAATACCTCATCCAGCTGGCCCATTCCACAGCCACTAAAGCAGGAACAAAAGCTAGATCCTAGAGAACAGGGGCGGACGCAGAAAGTTTCTCCAAGGGGGGCCAAAATAAATTCTATAATTCATATTACATAAAAATAATATTGCTCTAATACATTAAAATTGAGACCGACACTATCTTAAATTACGAAATCATCAATTATGACATTTATGCTAATATTAGGAGTGATTTCTTTTTAATTTACACCATCAAATAATCTTGAGATGCACCACCGTACCGACCACCGGAGAAACGAAGGTTTAGAAATGCTGATGTCGGGAGATGGAGTTTTCTTTTTTTGTTTTCTAATATATGAGATGGCTCCTTATTTTTAACTTCACTCTTTACAATTGGACTATTGAGTAATGATTATGTTGTTTTACAATCTACGGGCTTATACTATTGATCAAATGGACTAGAGAATTGAAAGATGGCAGGGGCCAAATAACCCAAATTACTTAATTGTAGACGCACATTTATGTTTAAAATCCCTTCTGCTGAGAGTCTAGTGGGGGCCACGGCCACCGCCGGTCACACTGTGCGTCCGCCCCTGCTAGAGAAGCACAAGACATTCACATTACACTAATCAAGTTTACGGATAAATAGTCTACAGAAAAGTGCAAAATTTCAACAAAAACAGAATACTTGAATGCATCTCAGGCATAGAAAGCCTAAACTTATCTTTACAATAAAATCATCAGGAGATGGTATTTTAGCGCAAAGAAGCATATGAAATTGAAACATAGGTTTAAAAGACAAGCATCACTGGATAAAGTATCTTCGGGGTAAACTACAAGGAATGGATATAGATAGATAGCCGAGGGAGGAGGGCCTGAGTCTGTTCAAACATCCAGAAAAGAAAAGAAAAAAAGTAGACCGAAAAAAGAGTAAGCACAGATACATAACGAGGGGACAAAAAGTTAACAATAGTCTTCCTAATTTTTCACTAACATGCAGGTTTAAAACAGATACAGAAGAGAGTTAAACACCAACTATTTGTGGTGATAAACTCTATCATTTATATGCATATTCATATGCATATGAATATATTCATATTCATATGAATATATTCCAAGCAGGTAAAAATTCATATAAAAAAAATTATATAGAACTGTCAGTGATCACACCCCACCACATATCCCAAGCACCATACAAGCTATAAATAATTTTAATTATCCTTGAAAGTAAATAAACAAATATTTTCACTAATCAAGTCTTAGAAACAAATAGTCTACTACAGGCATTAAAAATCATACCTCCAAAGGCAACTATATCCACTTTGTAAGCATGCCTGCAAGAAGATATGAATTATGAGGTCAAGACCTAACGATGATTTACGATATTTGATCTTACACTTAGATTAACCAAATTATCAACAATTTGCGCAAAAGTTCCTAGTATAAATTGAAAAACCAAAAATGGAAACTTCTGATGTAAAATGCTAGGAAATTTTCACTTCATAAATTACCAGATATTTTGACTTCTTGAGTACGATAAGCAAGTACACATATAACGTTTGTAGGCTTTAGCTATAACAATCAGCGTTCACATTTGATTTTCCATTCAAAAATGTACCTTATCGATTCGTCTAACCGCCATCGAAATAAATCAATTAAAATTCTGAGCACAGTGTTGTGAAATGCATACATACCCTCGTGCATTGTTTATGAGTGAAATATGTGCCTGATTTCAGGCAAACTCTAATTTGGAAATAAAGCATTCTTCAAACACAAACTCATGGAGACTTGCAAGTGGTGCCCTGTTTGGCAAATCTTAATTCGTACTTATAAGTTATTTATTTTGGAAAAAAAATTATATTTACATAATTTATTTTGAGAAAAATGTGTATGGAGAGTTTAATATTCTTTATGTTGCACAAATAAGTTATTTATGTTAGAAAAAATTCTAGAATAATTAACTTATTTCTGAGAAATATGATTTTCCAAACCGGGGGCAGACAACGTTAGAAAAGGAAAAAAAGAAAGAAAAAAAGCAAGACACGAACATAACAAAAAACACCTCAGTCTGACCTTTTAAAAATAATACAACCACCTCAAACGCAACGCATTGAGAATTTGAGATTGTTTCTTAACTCTCATAGACAGAAAAAAATTGAGGAACATATATTTTAACATTATATACGCTCGGTAATTTATCTAAGAATGGACACTCCTTATTAGTGATGTTCAATCTTATTTGCCAAATTGCAGTTTTAAATCTTTGTTAAAATACCGCCTTGAATCTGTTACTATCCTGTTTTTCAGCAGGATAAGGCAGCGCGCCCGCGCCGTGCCATCTTTCCGGAATTAATTTTCTGTTCTGTTTTGGTAATCGTTTTGCTTTGGGTCCAAGTCTTCCGGATCCTTCTGTAACCGTCTAAAGAGTATTATATAAACTCTCTAGGACATAGCCTAGCATAGATGTCTGAAATCTGAGTCGGAAAATCTGAGTCTGTAATCTGAATCATATCTGTTATCAATTAAGTCTGTCAGATCTAAAGTCAATTAGATCTGAATCTGTATTCTGTAATCTGTATCCTCAAGATCAATAAAGTTTTCTCTTTTGCCAATATGTGTTATTCCTTTACGTTTATTATAATCTCTTTTGTGCTTCCGTTATAACAAACTGGTATCAAGAGCTTGGTTTTCGGAGAGCTATGTCTGGATCTGGTGGTATTAACGTGAAGGTCGACAAATTTATTGGGCGGAATAGTTTTAGTCTGTGGCAGATCAAGATGCGTGCTTTGTTAAAGCAACAGGGGCTCTGGGCGCCGTTGAACAAGAAATCGGCTGCTGCTTCTCTGTACCCATATAGGTTTGGGTCCAGGTTGGTTAGTAGCAAGAATATATAAAGTATTTAAATCAGATTTCTTGATCCACATTTGGACCACTTTTGGGGTCTGATTTTGCTTGTTGTCATTCTGTCGGTAAGCTGTTTGTCTCCTGCTATTTGCATTCTGGTATGCTGTTTGTCGCCTGACTGGTCCATTCTGGTAAGCTGTTTGTCGCCTGACTGGTTCATTTTGGTAAGCTGTTTTCACTTTATGATTTACTTGAACCACACAATGTCTTTCCAGATGTCCTTTTCCACCACATTTGTTGCATGTCTTCCAAGGCATAGAATAGTCATAGGGTATGCCATTCCTTCCATCATATTTGAGCACCTCATCTTTCTTGTTGAAGTTTAGACCAACACCTTCTCTCACCAAAGGTACATTTGCCTTCTTCATCATTGTTTTTAAAGTGTCTTCACCTTGAACAAAAGTTTCCATGCCCTTCTCGAGATCTTTAACTTCTGTTTCTAGGAGGGTGATTACTTCAGCTTGCTGTTTGATGAGTTCAGCTTGCTGAACTCTCTTTTCAGCAGTTTTTGAGGATTCGGCGTGACTAGATTCCTTCATCTTGTATGATTCCAATGCTTTAGCTTTAGTTTTAACATCAGACCTTAGCTCTTTGATTTCTTCAGTCAAGGTCTTGTTTCTCTTTTCAAGTAGCTTGACATTAGCCTCTAAATGTCTGTTCTTAGTATTTAGTTCCTTGATCTCTGTAGCTTTACTAAATGAAGTTGAATCCCATTCTTCCATTTTTGGAAACAGATCTTTTACCATTTTGGATAAATAGGCATTCTTATCAGTCAGCTTGCTGATTTCAGCCTTTAGTGCCATGTGTTCTTCAATTGTAACACTATTTTGTTCCTGCATGGTTAGTGAATCTAACAATGTATCATCTGAAGAAATATAATCATTAAAAGAGTTTACCTCACTAGGATCCTCTTCAGAATCAGTTTCAGCATACACTCCTTCTGAATTTCCTAGAACAGATTCATCTTCCATTCCAACAAGTGCTAAGTTCACCATCTCTTCTCTTGAGTCATCACTGGAATCTGTATCATCATCACTCCAAGTTAGTAGAGCCTTTGATTTCTTCTTGTCCTTGAAAACAGTAGGCTGTTTTGACTTTAGTTTGTAGCAGTTCCTTTTATAATGGCCTGGCTTGCCACATTCGAAACAAGTTTCCTCCTTAGAGTCCTTTGAACTCTTTTTGTTGTTGTAGAAGCCACCTCTTTCCCTTTTCATCATATTCTTCTTTTCTATCAGCCTCTTGATCTTCTTTGAAATAAGTGCAAGTTCCTCATCAGAATCAGATTCATCATCAATGTCAATTGGCTTGCTGTTTTTAGAATGGAGAGCCATATTTTTCATTTTTCTGTTGGAGCTTTAACACTTGAACTTCCCACCTGATTTCCATTTATCTTGCTTTCAAATTGCTCTAGCTCAGCAAATACGGCCAAGTGATCCATAGTATCAATAAGTGGTAAGGATTCCAAGGCAGTAACCTTAGCTTCGTAGATGAATGGTACTGCACTCAATACCTTCATATTGATTTCATCTTGTGGAATAGATTTTCCAAGCCTCTTTAGTGAATTTATAGTAACTTGAAACCGTGCCTGACTATCCTTGATAGTTTCACCTTCATTAAGCTTGAAATTCCCAAAGTCATTCATTAGCTTGCTAAGCTTCATCTTCTTTAGAGATTTCGAACCTTCATGATAAGTCTCCAAAGCGTCCCACATTTCTTTTGCTGATTTGAGTGAAGATACTTTATCATATTCAGCCTGGTTTAAACCATTCATAAGAGAACTCCTTGCCTTTCCATTGTAGCCAAGTTTGATTAAATCATCCGGAGTGAGATCATCAACATCCTTTGGCTTGCCATCCTTATCAAGAAAGACATATGGACCTTTTTGCACAACTCTCAGAAATAATGGATCTCTGGATAAGTGAGTTTCCATGCTGCTTTTCCACCAATGGTAGTTGTCTGTGCCATGAAGAAGTGGAGGCCTAAAATCAGATTTTCCTTCGGGATAGTTTTCAGCCATTATGATCGAATACTTTCCCAGCTACAGAATTGTTAGTATACCAAAGCTCTGATACCAAATGAAAATGCACACCTAGAGGGGGGTGAATAGGTGTAAATGGCTAACTATATTCAACTAAGTCCAATTTTAAAAATTACCAGAAACAGCTTACTGATTTCGTTTTATGCAGAGACAAATGGTAAGCTGAATGTAAACAGTATGCTGAATGTAAAGATAACAAGTACAGTAAAATGCATAAACAGTAAGCTAAATGCAAGCAGTAAGTAAAGAGCAGAAAATAAAGAACACAGAGACTTTTAGCCAGGTTCGAACCCTAACCCCTATGGTCTACGTCCCGGTCCCTTACCAACTTGGTAAGAGAATATATTATTGATCACTGAAATAAACCAATTACAAGATACAACAATATATCTCCCTCAATACCCAGCTGTTGACAAATGGCGTGCTGAACTCCTGTTTCTGAACTTGCTCTCTAAGCTATACTTCCCAAGTATACTTCTCTAGCAACGATCACCAAACCCTAGTTCCCAAGCCAACTTGTCCAACAACTAAACCTTACAAATCGAACAATACAATCAATAGATGAATACAACTCAACTATGAACTCTCTAAGATATAACACGTATGAATATATTAAGAGCTCGAGAGAATCAAAAAAATATAGCAATGAAAAACCGAGTTGTTTGAAATCTTGTGTGCTTGAAGGTTTTCTCTGAATTGTTATCCCTCTAAAACTGAATGAACACAAGAAAGAGTTTATAAAGCATCACACCAACGTTCAGAAAATCAATCACCAATTATTCGAACGATTCTGAAATCAATTTCTAATGTTCAATTGGTTAGAGATTTTACAAACGTTCTTGTGAACGTTAGACAAAAGGTTTGAAAGAAAGAGATCGATGAAAGCTTAACCCTTCTGATTTGTATAGATATAAAAACGCGTATAGGAGATTTGAAAGAAAGAAAATCTTTTAAATAAGGAATTTCCTATAAGTTTTATGATTTGTTTTAAAGAAAGATATTTGAAAAGATTTGAGCTCTAGAATATATTATATACGTATTATATAATAAAGAGCCCTCACAATAGATTTCCTGAAATAAATCCTTGAGAATCGAACTTGATCTTTATCTTTAGGAATTCTGGCAGTTGCAAATGGCTTGCTGTTTGTGACTGACTGTCAGAAATGGCTTGCTGTTTGTGAACTGTCAGTGTGCAATTGGCTTGCCAGACTCTCTCTGTTGTAGCACCAAATGGCTTTCTGTTTGTATATTCTGTGTAAACAAATAGTAGGCTAATATACCCTGCAAAACCACGTTAGTACAATACAAGCATAACACGATGTTTTATATCAAACTACAATCAAATTGCTTGCTGAATGTGATCATCAAAACCATAGGAGTATCAATCTCCCCCTTTTTGATGATTACACAATATTTAGGAGAAATAAGAACTCCCCCTAAATCCCTGCATATTAGTACATTTTTATATAAAACAGATTCAAGATAAACAAGCATAATTAATCATATCCAAATCGAATATCTTGACCAAACAAGCAAATAAGTTCTCCTAAATTTCTCCCCCTTAATCCATCATAAAACCATCAAAAGAATATTAGTCCAGGTCTGGAATAAGCATAGAGAAAAAAAAAACAAATCATGGTAATGGCATATAAACAGTTCAGATACAAACGGTAAGCCAACGTTACCCATTCTGTGCTTGTCAGCTTGCTGACTACACAGTACACATGCCAAGCTCCATTCGTATGGCTGCAAATCTTTCTTCAGCCAATGGCTTTGTGAAGATATCTGCTAGTTGAACTTCAGTTGAGACAAATACCAACTCAATCTTCCCCTTTGCTGCATTATCTCTCAAGGAATGATGACGAACGTCAATATGCTTTGTTCTTGAGTGATTCACAGGATTCTTGGAGATATTGATAGCACTCGTGTTGTCACAATATATTGGAATCTTGCCACACTTGATATTAAAATCCCTTAGGGTTTGAATCATCCATAAAATTTGAGAGCAACAACTACCAGCTGCTAGATACTCTCCTTCGGCCGTTGATAGAGCAACAGAAGCTTGTTTTTTGCTTTGCCATGAAACCAAGCTTTGTCCAAGGAATGTACAAACACCACTTGTACTCTTTCTATCATTTTGAGACCCTGCATAATCTGCATCACTATACCCCACGAGATCAAAAGTATTTGTGATAGGATAGAACAAACCAAGATTGATGGTACCACTTAAATATTTAAAAATTATTTTAACCGCATTTAAGTGAGACTCTTTAGGGTTGGATTGAAACCTTGCACAAACACAAACACTATACATGATATCAGGTCTTGAGGCAGTTAAGTATAATAGACTTCCAATCATACCTCTATACCTTTTGATATCCACATCCTTAACATTCTCATCTGCAAACAGCTTGCTGTTTTGAGTCATAGGAGTTGTTTTTGCTTTGACATCTTCAAAACCAAATCTTTTGAGCAGATTCTTTGTATACTTGGATTGATGCACATAAATACCATCATTGGTTTGCTTGATTTGGAGACCCAAGAAATAATTGAGTTCCCCCATCATGCTCATGTCAAATTCATTGTACATGCACTTAGAAAACTACTCACACATAGATTCATTAGTAGAACCGAATACAATATCATCCACATATATTTGTACAACAAGAATATCTTTACCATTTTGCTTTGTAAATAATGTGGGATCGATATTACCTCGAGTGAATCCATTTTTTAGAAAAAACTTACTAAGCCTCTCATACCACGATCTAGGGGCCTGTCTTAAACCATATAATGCCTTCTTGAGCTTGTAAACATAATCATGAAACTTCTCATGTTCGAATCCAGGAGGCTGTTTGACATAGACTTCTTCATTCAGCACGCCATTTAGAAATGCGCTTTTTACGTCCATTTGATATAACTTGAATTTCTTGTAGCATGCATAAGCAAGAAGCATTCTGATTGATTTTAAACGAGCAACAGGAGCATATGTTTCATCAAAATCAATTCCTTCTTGTTGATTATGGCTTGAGCCACGAGCCTTGCCTGATTTCGAGTGACAGTTCCAAACTCATCCACTTTGTTCTTGAATACCCATTTGGTTCCTATGATAGAAGCATCTTCTGGTGGCTTTACAAGTTCCCAAACATCACACCTCTCGAATTGGTTGAGTTCATCTTGCATTGCCATGATCCAATTTTCATCTTCTAATGCTTCCTTGATATTTTTGGGTTCTTCTTGAGCTAGAAAGGCAGCATAAGCACAAAATTTTGCTTTTCCTCTCCTTGTTGTGATTCCATCTGAGATATTTCCAATAACAGGTTCTGGAGGATGATTCTTTACTGTCCTTGTAGCCTTTGGTAGAGAATGTTGAGCAATTTCTTCTTGTGAAGTCAATCTGACCACTTCAGCTTGCTGATTTGCAGTTCCAGCTTGCTGTTTTCCATTCCCAGTAGTGTTGTTGGCTTGTTGACTTCCAGTTTCAGCAGTATTGCTAGCTTGCTGTTTTGATCCAGTAACTTGAGGTAGTATGTTATCAGCTTCACCTGAAAATTCTTCCTCATCTCTTGGCAGATCATTGTTAAGTTCTTGAAAGGTAACATCAATAGATTCTTGAACTATTCGTTTATCTAAGTTATAAACTCTATATGCTCTACTAGTTAAAGAATAACCAAGAAAAATAGCTTCATAAGATTTTGCATCGAATTTACCATCATTACCAATTGTCTTGAACACATAGCATTTTTAGCCAAAAATTCTGAAGTAACTGATGTTTGGCTTCTTTTTCCTCAACAGTTCATACGGAGTTTTGTTCAAAATAGGCCTGATTATGACTCTATTCAACACATAGCATGTTGTATTCACTGCTTCTGCCCAAAAACTTCTAGGCAGCTTGCTTTCTTGCAATAAAGTCCTTGCTGTCTCTTGTAGTGACCTGTTCTTCCTTTCTACCACTCCATTTTGTTGTGGAGTCCTTGGTGCAGAAAATTCATGTGTAATTCCTCTTTCTTCACAATAATCAATGAAGTCCTTGTTGAGAAATTCACCTCCTCTATCACTCCTTATACCTACAAGCCTTGTATTCAACTTGTTCTCAAGTAATTTAATTAGCTTCTGAAACTCATTAAAAGCACAATCTTTAGTACGAAGAAACAATACCCATGTAAATCTAGAATAATCATCTACAATCACAAAACCATATTGTTTACCTCCAATACTCTTGTAAGCTTCTGGACCAAATAAGTCCAAATGCAGAAGCTCTAAGGGTTTAGAAGTAGATACCATTTTCTTTGATTTGTGAGTACTTAGAAGTTGTTTGCCCAATTGGCAAGCTGAACAGACTTCTGTTTTGACATACTTTAGCTTGGGCAGCCCTCTCACTAGTTTCTTGCTTGACAACTTTCTGAGCAAATCCATGTGTGCATGTCCCAATCTTCTATGCCAAATATATGGGTCATTATCTACTGCAGCCAAACAGCACGCTGTTTCCTGCATATCAAAGTCTAATACATATATATTTCCGTCCCTTCTAGCAACAAGGGGGATTTTGTTAGTACCAATAGTAATAATAGTTTTATCAATGCCAAAATCAACATAATGTCCATCATCAAATAATTGAGTGACACTAAGCAAGTTATAAGGAAGACCTTTGACATATTGAACTTTATCGATTGAAATATTACTATTACCAATAGAACCGGTACCAAGGATTTGAAGAGTTTTGCTATTCCCAATTGTCACTCTTCCACCCTTTTTCATTTTGAGATTCATAAACTGAGATTTGTCTCCACACATATGTCTTGTGCATCCACTGTCCAAGATCCATTGCTTTGACTTGACCTTAGCAGCAAGGCACATCTACAAAACAAACAAAAATAACTCAATGTTTTGGTACCCATATAGGTTTGGGTCCAGGTTGGTTAGTAGCAAGAATATATAAAGTATTTAAATCAGATTTCTTGATCCACATTTGGACCACTTTTGGGGTCTGATTTTGCTTGTTGTCATTCTGTCGGTAAGATGTTTGTCTCAGGCTATTTGCATTCTGGTATGCTGTTTGTCGCCTGACTGGTCCATTCTGGTAAGCTGTTTGTCGCCTGACTGGTTCATTTTGGTAAGCTATTTTCACTATAAGATTTACTTGAACCACACAATGTCTTCCCAGATGTCCTTTTCCACCACATTTGTTGCATGTCTTCCAAGGCATAGAATAGTCATAGGGTATGCCATTCCTTTCATCATATTTGAGCACCTCATCTTTCTTGTTGAAGTTTAGACCAACACCTTCTCTGACCAAAGGTACATTTGCTTCTTCATCATTGTTTTTAAAGTGTCTTCACCTTGAACAAAAGTTTCCATGCCCTTCTTGAGATCTTTAACTTCTGTTTCTAGGAGGGTGATCACTTCAGCTTGCTGTTTGATGAGTTCAGATTGCTGAACTCTCTTTTCAGCATTTTTTGAGGATTCGGCTTGACTAGATTCCTTCATCTTGTATGATTCCAATGCTTTAGCTTTAGTTTTAACATCAGACCTTAGCTCTTTGATTTCTTCAGTCAAGGTCTTGTTTCTCTTTTCAAGTAGCTTGACATTAGCCTCTAAATGTCTGTTCTTAGTATTTAGTTCCTTGATCTCTGTAGCTTTACTAAATGAAGTTGAATCCCATTCTTCCATTTTTGGCAACAGATCTTTTACCATTTTGGATAAATAGGCATTCTTATCAGTCAGCTTACTGATTTCAGCCTTTAGTGCCATGTGTTCTTCAATTGTAACACTATTTTGTTCCTGCATGGTTAGTGAATCTAACAATGTATCATCTGAAGAAATATAATCATTAAAAGAGTTTACCTCACTAGGATCCTCTTCAGAATCAGTTTCAGCATACACTCCTTTTGAATTTCCTAGAATAGATTCATCTTCCATTCCAACAAGTGCTAAGTTCACCATCTCTTCACTTGAGTCATCACTGGAATCTGTATCATCATCACTCCAAGTTAGTAGAGCCTTTGATTTCTTCTTGTCCTTGAAAACAGTAGGCTGTTTTGACTTTAGTTTGTAGCAGTTCCTTTTATAATGGCCTGGCTTGCCACATTCGAAACAAGTTTCCTCCTTAGAGTCCTTTGAACTCTTTTTGTTGTTGTAGAAGCCACCTCTTTCCCTTTTCATCATATTCTTCTTTTCTATCAGCCTCTTGATCTTCTTTGAAATAAGTGCAAGTTCCTCATCAGAATCAGATTCATCATCAATGTCAATTGGCTTGCTGTTTTTAGAATGGAGAGCCATATTCTTCATCTTTTCTGTTGGAGCTTTAACACATGAACTTCCCACCTGATTTATCTTGCTTTCAAATTGCTCTAGCTCAGCAAATACGGCCAAGTGATCATAGTATCAATAAGTGGTAAGGATTCCAAGGCAGTAACCTTAGCTTCGTAGATGAATGGTACTGCACTCAATACCTTCATATTGATTTCATCTTGTGGAATAGATTTTCCAAGCCTCTTTAGTGAATTTATAGTAACTTGAAACCGTGCCTGACTATCCTTGATAGTTTCACCTTCATTAAGCTTGAAATTCCCAAAGTCATTCATTAGCTTGCTAAGCTTCATCTTCTTTAGAGATTTCGAACCTTCATGATAAGTCTCCAAAGCGTCCCACATTTCTTTTGCTGATTTGAGTGAAGATACTTTATCATATTCAGCCTGGTTTAAACCATTCATAAGAGAACTCCTTGCCTTTCCATTGTAGCCAAGTTTGATTAAATCATCCGGAGTGAGATCATCAACATCCTTTGGCTTGCCATCCTTATCAAGAAAGACATATGGACCTTTTTGCACAACTCTCAGAAATAATGGATCTCTGGATAAGTGAGTTTCCATGCTGCTTTTCCACCAATGGTAGTTGTCTGTGCCATGAAGAAGTGGAGGCCTAAAATCAGATTTTCCTTCGGGATAGTTTTCAGCCATTATGATCGAATACTTTCCCAGCTACAGAATTGTTAGTATACCAAAGCTCTGATACCAAATGAAAATGCACACCTAGAGGGGGGTGAATAGGTGTAAATGGCTAACTATATTCAACTAAGTCCAATTTTAAAAATTACCAGAAACAGCTTACTGATTTCGTTTTATGCAGAGACAAATGGTAAGCTGAATGTAAACAGTATGCTGAATGTAAAGATAACAAGTACAGTAAAATGCATAAACAGTAAGCTAAATGCAAGCAGTAAGTAAAGAGCAGAAAATAAAGAACACAGAGACTTTTAGCCAGGTTCGACCCCTAACCCCTATGGTCTACGTCTTGGTCCCTTACCAACTTGGTAAGAGAATATATTATTGATCACTGAAATAAACCAATTACAAGATACAACAATATATCTCCCTCAATACCCAGCTGTTGACAAATGGTGTGCTGAACTCCTGTTTCTGAACTTGCTCTCTAAGCTATACTTCCCAAGTATACTTCTCTAGCAACGATCACCAAACCTTAGTTCCCAAGCCAACTTGTCCAACAACTAAACCTTACAAATCGAACAATACAATCAATAGATGAATACAACTCAACTATGAACTCTCTAAGATATAACACGTATGAATATATTAAGAGCTCGAGAGAATCAAAAAAATATAGCAATGAAAAACCGAGTTGTTTGAAATCTTGTGTGCTTGAAAGTTTTCTCTGAATTGTTATCCCTCTAAAACTGAATGAACACAAGAAAGAGTTTATAAAGCATCACACCAACGTTCAGAAAATCAATCACCAATTATTCGAACGATTCTGAAATCAATTTCTAACGTTCAATTGGTTAGAGATTTTACAAACGTTCTTGTGAACGTTAGACAAAAGGTTTGAAAGAAAGAGATCGATGAAAGCTTAACCCTTCTGATTTGTATAGATATAAAAACGCGTATAGGAGATTTGAAAGAAAGAAAATATTTTAAATAAGGAAATTCCTATAAGTTTTATGATTTGTTTTAAAGAAAGATATTTGAAAAGATTTGAGCTCTAGAATATATTATATACGTATTATATAATAAAGAGCCCCCACAATAGATTTCCTGAAATAAATCCTTGAGAATCGAACTTGATCTTTATCTTCAGGAATTCTGGTAGTTGCAAATGGCTTGCTGTTTGTGACTGACTGTCAGAAATGGCTTGCTGTTTGTGAACTGTCAGTGTGCAATTGGCTTGCCAGACTCTCTCTGTTGTAGCACCAAATGGCTTGCTGTTTGTATATTCTGTGTAAACAAACAGTAGGCTAATATACCCTGCAAAACCACGTTAGTACAATACAAGCATAACACGATGTTTTATATCAAACTACAATCAAATAGCTTCCTGAATGTGATCATCAAAACCATAGGAGTATCATGCTTTGCTTTGGGTCCAAGTCTTCCGGATCGTTCTGTAACCGCCTAGAGAGTATTATATAAACTCTCTAAGGCATAGCCTAGCATAGATGTCTGAAATCTGAGTCGAAAAATCTGAGTCTGTAAGTCTGTAATCTGAATCATATCTGTTATCAATTAAGTCTGTTAGATCTAAAGTCAATTAGATCTGAATCTGAATCTGTATTCTGTAATCTGTATCCTCAAGATCAATAAAGTTTTCTCTTCTGCCAATCTGTGTTCTTCCTTTACGTTTATTATAATCTCTTTTGTGCTTCCGTTATAACAATCTTACTGTGAGTTTGCGGATGACACTACATTGCTGGAATTAAATTCCAACAGGGAACATGTAAAGTAACCAATGGTTCCTACACTCGCAGAAATGAACAATTGGCAGAACACACAAACAAAGTAATTTAAACAATTGGAGTGATAATAATCTAATCTGAGACTTTATTTAAATATAACCCGACATCAAGTACAAGTTTAAAATATTAGACAAATGTGATAAATAAAACAAATACTACTATATTCTCGTACCTCTCCTCCCAATATTTGTTTCTAGGGGATGGCAACTGCACTTGAACCGGATGGTCCGCATGAACGATTAAGCCAACCAACGATTATTACTTTATATCCTTAGCAGGATCTCAGAAGGTTAAGATGTATGTAATTTTATTGTAACATTCCGATATTTTATAGTTTTTTTTATTTATATTAATTAATATTTATATTAATTTAGGTGTAAGTATGTGCTTGTTTTTTCAGTAATTAGGATATTATCAGTAAAAAAAGGAATGTGAGAATAAAATAGAAGAATAGTAAAAGAGAGAATAAAAGAAGAAAAAGGGAAAAAAAATGAGAATTTGAAAAAAAAACAGTTGGGTTTTGTTAGAAAAAATACACTTTAACAACCATAGAGAAGAGAAGGAGAAGAAGTAGAAAACCTAATGGGAGGTTATGAATTTTGTAGTATAAAGGAAGCGAGGGATTAAACTTTAGTTACATATATACATGTATATGACATAAGGGGTTTATCATATTCATGATTTCGTTTATTTGTATTAGAGTTTTTGGATTGGAGGGACTGAATTTGTTGAGAATTAGTGTCAGTTACAAAATTTTCAGGTACGGATATCTTCGTTTGCCTCTTTGTATTTTGTTATCCCAAATTTGCATATCAGAATTCTTGTAAAAATTGTGTATAATTTATTATTTATTGTATGATTGTGTTCTTGGACTCGTTGGAAAGATATTTCAATTTCCTACAACTTTCATTTTTTTTTTTGCTAATTTGGTATATATATAGAAGCAAAAAAGAGGGATTAACCCATGCCCCTCGACAGGCCGAAGGGGAGGACTATCTATGAATAATCTACAGAAAGCAGATTACAAATAGAAAGCAAAAAACTAGCAAGCTAGCAAACTAACCAGCTAGGCTAAACTAACTAAGCTAAGGCAACAAACTGCCAATCATAAGAAAATCCACGTATACAATCTATTATGAACAAACTGGTGAAACCATTTGGAGTTCCGAAGCTTTGCCTTAAGATCGATCATGATTCCTTGGAGCAACTTTTTTGGACCAAAACTGCCCTTGTTATGGTGCCTAGCGTTACGCTCTCTCCATATATGATAGGAGTAGATTTGGGCAGCTAGAAGAGTGACATTCCTGAGGGTGCAGTCTGCAATAAGGCCCCAGTTCATGAGAAGATCAACCCAGGTGTTGCCTAAACAGTCGACCTGCAACAGACCTGTTAGCTTGGAGAGAATGTAGCTGCTAAAAGGGCATGTGACAAAAAGATGAGAATCTGTTTCAATCCCCCCCACACACAGGTGACAAAACATGTTGACATCTAGCCCAAAGGATGCAAGTCTGTGCATGGTTGGCAGACGACCATGGCATAGTAACCACTCGTGATGAGCATATCTTGGAATTTTCAGCCGATGCCACACCAGACTGTGCCAAGGAACAACAGTAGCGGTACTACGAATTCCATTCCAAATATCCCAAGTTTTAATTTTCTTTAGAGGGATCCCACTCCACAAAATCTCATCAGGTAAATCAAGATTAAAACCTGGGAAGTCAAACTGCTGTAACCAGTTTCTGAGCCCAGGATCGAGGTGATGCAGTCTTGTAGAAGGTCGAGGCAGGTTCCAATGTCCAGAAGAAATCAGGGTATTTATAGTTGCAGTGTGAGGCAGGTTAGACTGAGAAATAATGCAATCTGTCCTTGTGCTAGCAAGGCAAGAAGAATGCCACCAGGGGTCAAACCACAATGAGAAGTCATGGCCATTTCCTATTTTAAAACTGAGATGTTGACAAGCTAGAGCTTGAAGCTTGAGGACATTTCGAAGGATCCAAGAGCAATCAGTTGGCATAGGCAATGTCCAGAAGCTATGTCTTTTTAACATCGTGGTATTGACCCAGAAAGCCCACAGTGATTTACTCTTCTTCATAATGCAACATAGATGAAAAAGAAGCTGTGCTCGGTTCCAATCTCTAAGGTTTTTTATGCCCAGGCCACCCTCCTCACGAGGGGTGCAAACTCTGTCCCAACTCACTTTAGCACCGCCCTTAGCATTTAGGTCACCCTTCCAAAGAAATCTAGTGAACATGGTTTGCAATTTGTGGTGCACAGTACCTGGTAGAAGAAAGTGCTTTGTCCAGAATGCTTGAATAGCAAACAGGACCTCATGAATTAGTTGCACTCTCCCAGCAAAAGACAGTAGCAGAGAGGTCCAGAATGAAATACGAGCTGCCACTTTGTCCAAAAGGGGGATGCAGTCATTGTGACTGAGCTTAGAAGAAATCAGAGGCACTCCCAGAAACTTGACTGGCAACTCTCCATGAGGGATTCCAAAAGTATCGTCGAACCAAGTGGTGAACTCAGGGTTGCAATTACCAAAGTAAACAGTGCTCTATACTATGCTAGGGTGCAAGCCACTTGAGGCACCAAACCGAGATACACAATCCATGAGGTGAGACATGGAAATCTTATCTCCGTTTGAGAAGAGAAGAACATCATCCGCATAGAGCAAATGAGTTAGTTTGAGATCCTTGCATTTCCAGTGAAACTTAAACTGTGTGGGGGGGGGGGGGGGTTAGCAAGCATGCAAGATAGAACATTCATAGCAATAGAAAAAAGATAAGGTGAAATAGGATCACCCTGTCGAAGACCCTTTTTGCCTTCAAAAAACCCACACAGGGCCCCATTGACCTTGACAGAGAAGGTAGGAGTTGAAATGCAAGCAAAGATCCAGTCCATGAACCTGGTTGGAAAATTAAGTTTCTGCAGGGCGTCCATGATAAAACTCCATTCTATAGAATCAAAGGCTTTCCTGAGGTCTAACTTGATACCACATTTAGGAGTCCCAGAGTCACGGTTATACCCCCTAAACAATTCCTGTGCCATAAGCACATTGTCAGATATACTACGGCCAGGAATAAAAGCTGATTGGGAGACATCAATTAAACCAGGCATGACAATTTTGAGACGAGTAGCTAGAATTTTAGTGATACATTTATATGGAATCGAGCACAGTGAGATGGGGCGAAAGTCAGACATGCTGCTTGGAGTAGATGTCTTTGGAATCAAAGCTATGCTGGTGGCATTAACTGACTTGTGCATCATGGAGGTTTCGAAAAAACTCTTGATGGCTTCACAAAACGTACCACCCACAATGTCCCAGGTTGCCAAGAAGAACTCAACCGTGTACCCATCTGGCCCAGGTGCCTTATTTTTCTTCATGCCTTTCAAGGTTCCCAGGATGAGGTCATTAGTCACTGGCCTCTCCAAGAAAGATGCCTGCACTGGAGTTAAACCACTTAGACTGTTAAAATCACAAGGTGGCAGGTTTTGAGTAGTCCCAAGAGAGTTAGAGAAGAAGTCGACAGCAACTTTAGCAACTTGTTTGTGCCCCTGCACTAAGTCTCCATCTGAGTTTTCAATAGCAAGAAGTTTGTTGGTGTTCCAGTTTGCTTTAGTCTGGTTGAAAAAGAAGCTCGAGTTGCTGTCACCAACATTGAGCCATTTGACACGAGATTTCTGCAAGAGCAAGGCTTCTTCTTCTAGAATTGCATCATCTAGCTGTTTAGAGACCTCACCTCTCTTTGAAGCAAATTAGGGTTTGCATTGTCACCATTAATAGAATCCTGAATTTCTTTGAGCAAAGCTCGAGCCCTAGTGACATTAGTATGGACATTTCCATGAGCTTTGTTTAATGCAACCAATTCCTTCTTGACTGCCTGTAGTTTGCGCATGAGAATGGCCATAGGGTCACCATACCATTCACTATCCCAGACTCTGGAAACTAAAGGAAGAAAACCATCAATATCTTTCATATAGTTGAAGAATTGGAACGATTTGTGAATCTTTTCCAGCTGCATAGGAACAGTGCATAGCAGGGGGCAATGATCCATTATTTTTTTATTCTTGACAATAACACAGCTTTCACAGAAAGTGTTGAACCAAGCACTGTTGCAAAGCATCCTATCAAGACGTTTCTGAACGAGATAAGTGGGTCTTTTGTTAGTCCAGGTAAACGTAGTGCCAATTGTCTTGATGTGACCTAGGGCAGCATCAGAGACACAGTCATGAAAGGACTGCATTCCAGGTGTCCAGTGCTCACGGCCACCCTTAACCTCATCCAAGGCAAGAATGCAATTAAAATCCCCAGCAATGCACCAAGGGACAGAGATAAGTTTACTGGTGCTAACTATATCATGCCATAAGGGCTCCCTTTGATGGTCTCTGTTAAAAGCATAAACAAAAGTTGCACAGAAGGTAATTTGTTTCTCCAAAAGAGTAACAAAACAAGTAATATGTTGAGCTGACTTAGAATGCAAAGAAATAGACCAGGTAGAGGGATCCCACCCAATCCAAACTCTTCCAGACTCGTTATGATCATAATTATGGAGCCAATGCCAAGTTTTATTAATTCGTTTAGAGATACTTGCAAAATTCTCCTCACGAACCTTAGTTTCGACCAAGCTGATAAAAGACAATTTATTTGTAGAAATAAAGATGATTACCTCTTTTTGATGAGGACCTTTGTTTAGCCCCCTTACATTCCAGACAGCAAAATTCATTGATTAGTGTGGGTGGGTGGCTTTCCTGCCAACCTAAGGCTTCGTTTGATTGGAACAGAGGCACATTCATCCTCACTGTTTTTTCTTGGTTGTTCCTCAGCAATAGTTTGTAAACCAGGGCCTGAGAGAGCAATGACTACTGGCCTTTTCCTCTTACTGGGGGACTCTTCTGGGTTATTGTGGATTTCACCTGGCTCCAAGTTACTGAGCATGGAAAATTGATTGACATCCTCTACAATTGCAGGTGGTAGAGTAATTAAAGGCATAGAAAGACTGGCATCCCTGTTAATGTTGTTATCAAATTCTTCGAGGTCATCTCTGTTGATGTTGTTGTCAAATTCTTCGAGGTCATCTTCATCTCCTAAAGCATCATTACAGTTGTTTTCCTGTTCCTCCTCAAGGGCCCTTTCCTCCTCAAGTATTTGGTCTTCATCCATAACCACATCACACCCTGCAAAATTACCAATGACATAGGGAACCATACCATTACTTTCAAATAGGCCTCCCCTGTTCCTTTAGAAGAACTCGACCTTGTTGCATTTCCAGCATTAACATCCCTTTTCTGTGGTTGCTTAGACCTGGCATTTCTTGTGGGCTTCACGACATCAGGGTTATTAGAGCACCTAGCCAGAGAGTGACCGAAAGCTTGGCACAGACTACATGAGTAAGGCATTTGAGGATATAGAATCTCAACCTTTTCTGTTTCATTAACACCATTACAAACCACATCAACCCAAGCAAAATCAGGTCGTGGTCCATTATAATCCAATTCCACTTGAACACCTGCGTATTTAAAAGGCTCAAATCGAGCAGTTGCATCATTAAACTTAAGAGGCTTACCAATTCCTCTAGCAATATTTGTTAGACCCTCACGGCTCCAGTATGAGTGTGGCACATCCACCAGTTTAATCCAGCAAGGAACTTTAGTAATCACATTCCGTTTAAACTTAGACCCCTCCATCCAAGGCTGCAGATACATGGTCTTGCCACCCATGGAAACAGAGTTCAAGCCTAGAATCTCATTCTTTTCCTGGACAGAATTGAACTTGAAAGTGTAGTACCCTTTGGAACTGTAAAAAACTCGAGTTAATCCCCTGTGGTGCCACATTTTAGTAGCTTGTTCTTTGACAAATTTGAACAAGAAACTCTCTCCAATGAAATGCCCAATCAGACTTGTGTCCCATTGCTTATGGGCATTAACATGAAATTCACGTGGTGGCTTAATGTTAACAGACCCATCATCATTATAAGAAATTAAATCTTGCAAGTTCGAGCTGTTATCAGTAATATTAGCATTTGGAATATTCTTACTAACAATGTTACTCCAGGTAACATTTTTCTTAACCTTAGGGTCGACTGGTTCAACAGCAAGACTAAGAATCCCATTTCGAACCTGAAGATTATTGCAGATTTTCCAAGGTAGGGGAAGCAGGGTTACCTTTAGAAGAGGAGGCTATGTTAGTAGTACAGTCGACAGCTGGGATTGCAGCAACTGAAGTAACCTCTCCAGGTGAAACAGCATGACTATCCCCCGACGAAGCAACCACAGTAGGCCCAGTAGCTTCCCTCCATGAACCCTCATTGACTATCAATTGCATTTGTTCTCTAATACGCTGTTGAGTTCGAGGCGAAAACGGCTCACCCATAACCTCGTCGGAGTTGAGAGAAACAGCTTCCTCAAGTGCTTGTTGTTGTAGAACCGGTGCTGGGATTACTTGAGCAGCATAGTTATGACCTATGAAGTTAACAAATTCCTCCGAATCCATGGAACCAGAGTTCTCGGAATTTCTTGAACCCATCGGAAAAAGTGAAAGTAACAGATCGAGAAAACGGGAATGATAGAGTGACAGAGGAGAGTGAGAGGGTTAAGGATCTGTGGAGCGTGTAGAGAGTGGAGGTCCAGGTCGAAAGGTGGGAAAGAGGCAATGGCGGCGGCTGGGATGTTTTGCGGTGGGCGGGAAAAAAAAGAAAAGGTGAGAAAGGTGAACAGTTTTTGTGCGGCTTTGTTTAGAAGAGAGAGAACGGAGCATTTTCTCTCTCCTCCGAAAACATCTCTCTCGTTACAACTTTCATTTTGATGCTGAAAGGATATCTTTGATATATTATTTATTTTGGTATTTGTACAATTTAACATAAAATTTAATTACACTTAGTTATCCTATCCACTAGGTCATTAATTTAATTGATTCCGTCAAAAGTCAAAAGTCAAATTCTACCAATATCTATTTTTAATTATAAGAGATATTCCATCATTGCGAAAAATTAAAATTATATTTTTATGGAATATATCTCTACACCAAGGCAATAAGATCGAAAAAGAAATATTGATATTTAATATTTTTTAGATCTCCATTGCAAAATTGATAAGGCGACAGGCTCGAACAAGGAATATTCGAGGATTAATATTCTTTAGAGAACTCGTGCTATATTTAAAAACGATCAGTTCTTATTTAAAAATATTCCGCTTCACACTCAAAATGTTTTTATCCTCAAGAATATTAATGTTCAGTGGTAGAATATTAACACTCATTTTTATCTCGTGCCAGAAATATTTAAAGTAATTTTTCTCCCATATCTTAAATTTATTTCAGTTTCGGAGAAAAATTATTTTAAATACTCAAAAATATTTCCTACACTCTCAATATATTTTATATATTAGGAAATATATTCTAAGTATTTATTCAAGTCAAAACATTGGTCAAAAGATGCATCTATTTCATCGAAAGACCAATCGTATTTTATTCGGAACCGAAAGCTGATTTAATCATATTAAATCCAAATAAAATACTTCCACTTGCTAGAATGACTTGAAACTTGAGATGAATCACTTAAATGTTATTTTCTATGCATGATAAAATTTTCGTAATTTTTTGAGAATTTTGGTCCGGGCACGAAAATCGAGGTAGTGGGTCCACAGTTGACCACGTTTGACCAAGTCAACATTGAGCAAAATTGACCAAAACTTCTAGAATTTCATTTTATAATATTTCTTAGTGCTCCATAATTTTAGGATTATTTATTGGGTATTTTCGTATTTTTCGGGTATTTAATTAACGAAACATGTTACGTATTTAATCGTTAATTGATACGAGTACGATACAATTAATTAGAGCCCAAACACAGCTGGTTTCTTTTTACCAAACCCACTTAGAAGAAACACAAAACCACACCCAACAAACACAAAACCACTTTCCACCTCATCAATCCAAGTGCTTTTCATCTCAACCACTCCTTTTACTTTAAATCTCCACCCTTCCTTCCACCCAACTCCTCCTATAAATAAACCCCCACCCCCAACCATTTCTACCAAGCTAAGAAGCCAAATACTTGCTGGGATTTTTGAAGTGGAAGCTCTCTAAATATATCCAAACACTCTCTACACCCACTTCATCTCAAAAGCCTTCTCTCTCTTATATATACTTACAATATATACAAGGTTTTTGTTCCATAAAGCTTAGCTCATCCAACCAAGCTCTCTCCCACCTAGCAAGCTCCTCTACCACTACTATCCGGCCTCCCGAAGGGCTGCCCAAGTTCGTCAATAAGCCAAAATCCGGCCGAACCTCCGGCGAATTTTTCCGGCGAACTTTTTCCGGCGATCTCCAAAAGTGGTGATTTTTAGCTTCAATATCCGAGTCTTAACTGACCGTATTTTTATACATATAAGAGCTCTATATCTTCATCTTATCTTCTTTATTAAGCTCTTATATCGGATCTCGAAACGAGACCATAAAAATCCGTACAAGGATTAATATTCGAACAACGATTCAAAATATTACAACACCTCAAAAAGAGGTTATATTTGACGACGGTCAAATTATTATATCGAGCTGGATTTAATTCCCTTCTATCACCTTAGTGTTCCGAGGGAAAAGAATCTATAAGCCACTTAATTAAAACTTTAACTCACTTACTTTGGCCATTAATATTTTATTATTGTGATATATA
Organism: Saposhnikovia divaricata; assembly: GCA_036435485.1. Lineage (NCBI taxonomy): Eukaryota > Viridiplantae > Streptophyta > Magnoliopsida > Apiales > Apiaceae > Saposhnikovia > Saposhnikovia divaricata. The sequence continues at coordinate 77,733,996 of CM071600.1, read as the reverse complement.
TAATTGTGCTAAAACGTGATTTGTTTCCCTTCTATCACCTCTAGTGTTCCGAGGGAAATAAGTTATTAAGCTTGTATTTATATATTTTCCGCACCTTTTTTACTCGTCCTCACACTTGTGAGTGATTTTACTTTCCGCACCTTTTTTTGCTCGTCCTCACACTTGTGAGTGATTTTACTTTCCGCATCTTTTTTACTCGTCCTCACACTTGTGACTGATTTTACTTTTCGCACTAATTTAACGCATAATAGCGGCCCTCGGTTTGTCCTATAGATAAAACGAGCTACTTTTCTGCACGTGTGTGTTATATTTGTGTGTGGTGTTTATTTGGCCAAATTAATATTGAAGTGCAAATTGTTAAAGTAAAAATTGTAACACTCTCGTTTAAATATAATTACGAATAGTCTATAACAAGACTATATCGAACGAGAAGTTGTTTATCAAAGATCCTTAAGCTATAAAGCGTATCAAGGACTTGATTTATACATTACTTCGAAAATAGACGTATTTTCAAATAAAGAAGTCGTGTATACTTCGATCTTTACAAAAAAAAAGGACGAACTAAAGTATACGATTATAAACCTTATAAGCCTTCAAGCTTGAAGGACATAATCAACATTCACAAACTCCGAGATATATTTAAATCTCAATATTCGGAGTATTGTATCATAAAGTCATAAGCAAATAAAGGCTTATTGAACTTAATTATAATTAATATTCGTGTAAGAATATTATAGTCACCCTAGGACATATTAAGTCCAAACCTCTTTTTATATTACGGTTTGTTTCGTAGATATTGTTTTCTAAGTTTTGCAGTGTGGTGAAGTTGAAGTGAGGTGATTCTCGTTCTAAGACCCAAGTCCTAGGCACTAGCGGGGAGTTAGTGGCCTTTGCACCGTGAAGAAGAGGAAAGACCCAAGACCTTTTAATCTAAGATCCAAGACCGGCAAAAGCAAGGAATTTAAAGACTACACCAAGGGTTCTACATCAACTTTGAAGAAGTAGCGGGGAGTTGCTGTCTAAGATAAGTTGTGTAGGTTTCACAACGACTTTGAGGGAGTAACGGGGAGTTACGGTCCAAGACAAGTCTTTTGGGTATTACATTTATTTTGAGGTAGTAGCGGGTAGTTACGTATCAAGATAAATATTTGTAAGGTTGTGTAAGGCTTCTCCGCCTACTATAAAGGAGTCTCTTTATAGTGAAAGAAATCTCGAGTCCGGAGAGGAGCTCGGGGACTGGAGTAGGGGTGAGCGAATTCATTAGGGGTTGCGCCATCGCGAACCAGGATAAAATCTCCTGTGTGGTATTTTCTTTCCTTATCTTTTATTTCTGCACTTATAAACTGCATAAACGACTCGGTAAAGTTTTAAAAAGGGAAAATTATTTTAAAACGCCATAATAATTTTTTAAATTGGTAGTTAAGCTATTCAACCCCCCCCTTCTAGCTTAATATAGCCCTCTTACGGGACCTAACAATTGGTATCAGAGCGGTGCTTTTTAACGTGTTTGTTAAGTGATTTGCAGATTTACAGGCACAACAAAAAGTGATCCTAAATGGCGTATCTAAATACCATCGGTTGCGGTGAAGGCCTATCAAGCTCTCGCCCTCCTCTATTTGATGGCACCAACTTTGCAACATGGAAAATGAGATTTCGCATCTATGCTAGATCTCAAGGAGTCAAAGTATGGATGGCCATAGAAGACGGAGTTGTTATTCCTACCGAAACGGTTGAAGGTGTCACTGTTGAAAAGAAGGTTAGTGAATACACTCTCGCCGAGGAAAATATGATGAATATAGCCGCAAAGGCGGAAATGGAAATGGTTCTCACAAGTGCACTTGCAGAAAAAGAATATAAAAGAGTAAATAATTGCAAGTCCGCACAAGAAATGTGGAACAAATTAGTGGTTACCTACGAAGGAACCATTGATATAAAAGATTCTCGAATGGATACTTTAATCCACGAATACGAGAACTTTAAACTCCAAGAGGGAGAAAATATCATCGATATGGAAACAAGATTTACTCGTATAATCGATGAATTATCTCAACTCGGAAAGAGTTATTCTCGAAATGAGAAGAACCGAAGAGTTCTTAAATCTTTACCTCCTAGTTGGAAGGTTAAAGTTACAACTATCAAAGAAATGCATAATCTAAATGATTATGACATTGATAGTTTATTCGGAAATCTTCGTGCATACGAAGAAGACAATATTCCGGATAGAGTCATTCATAAAGTGGAAGACAAAAAGAAAAATATGGCTTTAAAAGCTATATTAATTGATGAAAATGAAAACGACGAGGAGTTGAACGAAGAACTCCAAGATCTCGATGAAAGCGAAGTTGCTTTACTTACGAGACAACTTCGTCGTGTGCTACAAAGCAAAGCTCAAAGATACGGAAAAGGCTTCCTTAAATCGAACAATCAACAAAGAGTTTTTAACTCTAAAGGAAGACCTAATTACTCTCAAAATTATAGTCCTAACTATAAGAGTAATTTTCCAACAACGAGCTATAATAAAGGCAAAGGCACTCAAAATACAAATGCCTATAATAATGCCAACAACAATAATAATCCTACTTACACTCCTCCAAAATATAAAGAACAAACTCCGGAGGAAACACAAGAAGTGTGTTTCGAGTGTAAGCAACCGGGCCACTTCAAAAGAGAATGTCCAAAGCTTGCTAAAGGAAGAATTCTCGTAGCGAAAAACGGTTGGGATTTAAGTGAAGAAGAAGAAGCTCCGGAAGCTAGTGAAGAAGTTGTCAACTTGTGCTTAATGGCTATCGGGGATGAAGCTACTTCAACGGGAGCCTCCACTTCTCATCAAGAGGTAAGTTCTAATCTCAACTACATCTCAAATAAATTGCAATTGGATGAATCTAATTTGAATCTAGTTGATATGAGTAAGTATGATTTAATTGAGCTTGTAGTAGGTATCAACAATAAATATAAGGATGTTGATAAGAGATTCCATCTACTATGGTCCGAGAAAATTAAACTCGAAGAATTGTATCACAATCAAAGTAAAGAGTTCACTCGGATGATGGATATACAAACTCAAAATGAGAATGAAATGACATTTTTAAATGATCAAAATCATCTCTTGAAAGTTGAAATAAACAACTTCAAAAACAGCACTCTCAACCTTGAAGTAGAAAATATAGCTTTAGTACTTCAAGTAGAAGAGTTGGAAAATGAAAAGTTGCAACTCAACGACGACATGAACAAACTTCATGTTGATCTATTGAACCTAAAGATTCTAAACGAATCTATAGTTCAAAATAGTGCAACATCTAAATCTCATGAAAACAATCTTGAAAAAGAGAATGAGCTATCAAAAATCCTTGAGTTAAAATAAAAAGAATTACAACAAGAAACTCAAAGATTAAAAGAAGAAAATTTCAAGATCATATCTCAAGTTATGGATCAAGAAAGATTCTTTAACAACAAGATTAATGCCTTACAAGATGAAAAAGAAAATCTTGAAACGGTCGTTCAAAGATTCACTAAAGGCAATGAGATGTTAGATAAAATGGTACACTCAAAGGTCTCCTATAACCGTGAAGGTATAGGATATGATAGAAACGCTCCTCCTAGAGAAGTTGTTCAACCAAGAGTGCAACCTATAATAGCTCATCTTATACCACAAACTTTAAAATGTACTTATTGCAACAAAGATGGACATTCGGTTCTCTATTGCAAATTCAAGAGTGGTGAATTTGAGGGGAAGCATGTATGGATTCGTAAAGGATCAAGACCATACAAGAAGGTTGAAAAACAAGTACCATTTAACAAAGTTGCCTATAATGGTCAAAAGCAACAAAGGTTTCAACAACCTATTATGTCTCAAAATAGAAACACAATGCACTATAACAATGCTAGTAGGTATGCATCTAGAAATCAACATGCTCTCATTCGTGATTTCTATCCTCAAAATACTCCATACTTTGCAAATGCTAGAAATAATATGCATCATGTTAATTCTAGATTTTATGATAATGCTAGATATCCACAACATCATGTTAGACATCATGCACCTAGAAATATCTACATGCCTAACAATGATTATTCTATACCTAGATTTTATCATGCAAAATCGAGTATTATTTATAATGGGCTAACCCCAGGACCCTCAAGACAAAAGGGTACCTATAAATATAATTGATCTATTTTGTAGGTGTGTCTTGCCGCTAAACAAGACATGTGGTACCTTGATAGTGGTTGTTCGAGACACATGACCGGTAATGAGTCACTATTGAACAACATTAAAAAGGTCACTGCAGGGAGTGTCACATTTGGAGATAGTAGTAAAGGGATCATTGTCGGCATCGGAGACATCGGGAATAGTCGCTTCAAGATTTCAAATGTACAACTAGTCACGGGACTAAAGTACAATCTTCTCTCGATAAGTCAACTTTTCGACAATGATTACAAGGTAATTTTCTACACTACTCATTGTTGTATTTTGGATAAAGATTGGAAATTGATTCTCACTTGCCCTCGAAACAAAAATGTCTACACATGTGACATGAGCAAGAATGAGAATGTATGCCTAATCACAACAAACGATGACCCTTGGTTATGGCATCGAAGATTAGGACATGCAAACATGAAGTTGATTAAAAATATATCAACTAAAGATCATGTTCGAGGTATACCAAAATTGAATTATCAAAAATATCATACTTGTGAAGCTTGCGAAATTGGAAAACAAATTCGAGCCTCTCACAAAGTTAAATTCATGGTATCAACCTCTAGACCTCTCGAGCTTTTACACATGGATCTTATTGGTCCGGTTCCAATACAAAGTCTCGGAGGTTGTTCATACATGTTAGTAATCGTTATTCACGATTCACGTGGACAGAATTTCTCAAATCAAAAAGTGATGCTTTTGAATATTTCTCTTCTCTATGTAAAAAGATTCAAAATCAACAAAATAGTACCATCGTCTATATACGGACGGATCATGGTAAAGAATTTGAGAATTCTAGTTTTACGAACTTTTGTGATGAAAATGGAATCACACATAATTTTTCCGCACCATACACTCCACATCAAATGGAGTTGTAGAAAGGAAAAATAGAACATTACAAGAAATGGCAAGCACTATGCTTAATGAATATCGTCGACCTAAATATTTTTAGGCCGAAGCAATGTCAACTTCTTGTCATATTCTTAATCGGGTTTTGTTACGACCAATATCTCAAAAGACTCTTTATGAGCTTTATTTTGGCAAAACACCGAAGCTTAGTTACTTTCGAGTATTTGGTTGCAAATGCTTCATATTAAACTCGAAAGACTATCTTACCAAATTTGATCCTAAATCAAATGAAGGTATATTTCTTGGATATTCTACAAATAGCAAAGCCTATCGAGTATTCAATCTTAAAACACTTGTGGTGGAAGAATCTATGAATGTTGCATTTGATGAAAGAAAGCCATCATCTAAGTACAAAGATCTTGTTGAAAACGAAAAAGTTGAACAAGACGATGTTGAAAATATTATTCGACAATTCGAAAATATGGATCTTGGAACTCCCATCCCAAGAAATCCATTAGAATTAGCCGAAACGGAAGTAGAACTTCCAAAAGAAATTCCTGTTATTAGAAGTCATCCACTAGATAATGTTCTTGGAGACTTGAATAAAGGAGTTCAAACGCGGTCACAAGTACAAAACGTTGTGAATCATTTTAGTTTTCTATCACAAATAGAACCTAAGACAGCTAAAGAAGCTTTGCTAGACGAGGATTGGATCTCGGCAATGCAAGATGAATACTACAATTCACTCGTAGCAAAGTGTGGGAACTTGTTCCAAAACCCAAAGATACTTCCATAATTGGAACCAAATGGGTATTTAGAAACAAGTTAGATGAAAACGGAACAGTTGTTAGAAATAAAGCGAGATTAGTCGCTCAAGGCTATACCCAAATGGAAGGGATAGACTTTGATGAAACTTATGCACCCGTAGCACGAATCGAATCAATTCGAATGCTATTAGCATACGCATGTCATAAAGATTTCAAGGTATACCAAATGGATGTCAAATCGGCCTTCTTAAACGGGATATTAGAAGAAGAAGTTTATGTCAAACAACCTCCCGGTTTTGAAGATGCCACACATTCGGAATATGTATACAAATTATACAAAGCTCTATACGGCTTAAAACAAGCTCCAAGAGCTTGGTATGAAAGGTTGAGCAAGTTCCTATTAGAAAATAATTTTAAAATGGGAACGGCCGATAAAACCTTATTTACAAGACAATAAAAAGATGATATCTTGCTTGTACAAATATACGTAGATGACATCATCTTTGGTTCAACCAATGATGCACTATGTAAAGAATTATCTCATAATATGAGCAAAGAATTCGAAATGAGTATGATGGGTGAATTAAATTTCTTCTTAGGATTGCAAATAAGGCAATCGGATGAAGGCATACATATTTCACAATCGAAATATTGTAAAGAAATGCTCAAGAAATTTGAAATGGAAAATTCAAAACCCATATCTACTCCGATGTCTACTTCTGATAAATTAACAGAAGATTCCAACGGAATACCCGTTGACACTAAGAAATATCAAGGTATGATTGGTAGCTTGCTATATATTACCGCAAGTCGTCCCGATATTCAATATAGTGTTGGTAAGTGTGCTAGATTCCAAGTAGCACCAAAAGAATCTCATTTATCCGCGGTAAAACGGATATTGAGATATTTAAAAGGAACCACTGACGTAGGTCTATGGTATCCAAAAGGAGTACCATTTGACTTAGTATGCTTTTCTGATTCGGACTATGCCGGGCATTTAGTCGACAGAAAAAGTACAAGTGGTACATGTCAGTTTCTGGGAGGATGCCTAGTGTCTTGGTTTTCCAAGAAACAAAATTCGGTATCTATCTCCACTACGGAAGCGGAGTATATAACGGCCGCAAAATGTTGTGCTCAAATATTATGGATGAAGCAAACATTAGCCGCCTATAATACTAAATTTAATGTGATCTCAATTTTATGCGATAACACAAGTGCTATTGATCTTAGCAAAAATCCCGTGTTACACTCAAGATCTAAGCATATAGATGTGAGACATCATTTCTTACGTGATCATGTCAATAAAGGCGATATAAAATTGACTCATATAGAAACTGAGTACAATCTCGCAGACATATTCACGAAACCATTGAATTCCGAACGATTCACTAAACTCCGTTTGGATTTAGGAATGTTGGAAATTCCAAAATAATGGTTTACATTGATATATCAATATTATCAATATTTATATATTCTTGTGAGAAAAATTATCATTATTTATAGTCATCTCACGAATTATACATCCTTCGGGATAATTGTTTATCTAAAACTCAGATTCATCGATAATGATAACATATGAAACTTTATCGATCGGGTTTTATCGAGAACTATTCGAGTAAATATTTATCGGAATTAATTTCGGAAATATTTCTGAGATACTAAATAAATGACATTTATCTCAAATACAAAGAATCAAAACATTAGTATAATTAATCATATTTAAGATATTATTATATTAATATATAATAATTATTATTAAAATATTTTCGAAAATATATTTATTATTTTCTGATTAATAATATATTCTTGACCCAGTCCATGTATTTTTTTGGCCCAGCCCAACTCAGCTGACCCAGTCCAATCCACTAAACCCTACGATCTGGACCGTTCGTTATAAGGATGATTCAATCTCGGTCGTTTATTTAGAAAATATATATACTATCTAAACACACAACTTTCATTTGTGTGTGTATACTGTTCAACCGCAGAGCTCTCGTCTCTCTCACAAACCTTAATCTCTCTCTCTCTCGCTGCGTTTTCAAATCTCTCGATCTAAACCCTAATTTTCTTCTAAATTAGAGTATCTAAACACTAAATCGAGTCTATCTATCATGGTTTATATCGATTAATCCAAGAATCGATATGAATCGCAGCTGAGTTAGGTTAGAATGAAATGATTTTGAAAATCAAGTCGTTATCACTTCAATTGATATCGATTTATGGATCAAAATCGACAAATATATACAAATATACACCATATATACACACACAAATGCACAAATTCAGTTTATCTTCAAGTTTTTCAAAGCCCTAATTCGATCTTCGAGATTTTTGTGCAGGGAAGATGAAGTTAACAAAAGATCAAGGCTTAGCTATGATAAATAGCTTCAGATCAAGCTTCGAAACAACGTAACTCGGTGAGTCAACTCAGTTCTTGACGAGTTATGGATCGGTAAGTACTCGAGAAGACTACGAGGCCTCGAGCAAAGGTATAAATTCGTTTAATCTCAGAAACCTGTGTGTTCTATATTAAATATGTGTGCTTACATTTACTTGAACTTTCGTAGTTATTGATGTAGCATCACTACATGAGCTCGTATTTGAATCTCTCTGTGATGTGTTGAACTGTGTGAGGTCTGTGTGGCTACTTAAAGTATTCAAAGTATTGATATGATTTTTATTTGATCAAATGGGATTCGAATATAGAAATAAGTTTGATTTATTAAGTTTATATCTCTGACTTGGTAACACAAGTTACGTTTTTAAAATGATTTATAGCATCTGATGGAGCTATGTGAGTGGACTAAGATATTTTGTAAACTGGCATCTATTGTCATTAATATGCGAATATGAATAGTGTCAAAACTTGTGGGACTTGGTCAATTGCTTGCTCTTGTACTGTGTTCTAGTCTAGCTGTCTCTGATAAGAAATTATGATGTAAGTGGTGGATTAGTCAACTTAATTCACTTGAAATTTCATGTATACAGAAGTTCACAGGGATCTCCTCTTGGCTACTGAATAGTCAAGTTTGACTGTGATATTATCTATAACTGCTATGTCTGAACTCTGTGTCTAATATGTGCAACTTGACTTGGATATAATCTCTTTGAACTATATAAATTGATTGAACCTTGTTGATACAGTGAGAGTTTAAGAAATGGAGATGGTTTATCTTAGTTACTTATTTGAGGTGACTGCAACTTTTATTTATTGATGAACTTGAATTCTGTATTTTTATGTGATATCTAATTGATGCTTGACTATTTAGTGCAAATAGTGTGTACTGGTTAGATTTTGTTAATTATGGTTTGATAGCTAGTAACTAAATACATGTATACACACTCACACACCTGCCCTCATCCAAAGACCTGGCTGGGGATCCTCTTGAGAACCCCAGTATCTGGACACTGGGATGATAACGGCCACTTAGAAAAATTTAGGATTCATTTCTTATATTTATTCAATCAGAGTGATATGTAAAACCATTATTGTATTCTATGTGCTGTGCATGTCTGAGTGGTATGGAAATTCTTGTGTGCATTTATCAAACATAATCTGTGCTCCTTAAATGCAATATAGTCTGTTTGTCTGTTGTGCAGAGTCACTGTCAATCAATCATATATAATATATGGAACCTTGAGTCTTTAATATATTCTTATAGTACTAAAAGTGGTAGCTTGGCATTAATTAAAGATGACCTCAGTTGGACTTTTAGGATTCACCAAGTTGCTTTTGGAAAAATCCTTTTAGTAGAGTCAGCCATGTGTCCCCTGCATTTGTATGCTAAATTTGTCATATATATCCTGCACTTGCCCAAGTTTTTAACATCAAAATTTTCTGCATATAAATTCACCTATATTTGTCAAGAGTCAAGTTGCCAAACACTATTCAAGGTACTATCTTGAGTCATGATATATATATATACATACATGTATAGAAAAACACCTTGCATGAGTCTGTCTCTTGTGCATGCTTGCATCCGGATTTGCACTTAACATTTCATTCATTGAGCTACTAAAGAGATATCATTTGACATGAAGCATCTCTGTCAATTTGCATAAAATCTTATATTCTTATATGCATGCTTTGTAACTCATTTAATGAAAACACTATAGAGTTTTTGAACTGCATCACTAGTGGGATTACATGAAATCTTGTGCATACTTGAGTTAAATCTTATCCTTGCTAATTGCTTATAAATATACATATGCATGCATAACAATCACGCACTCCTGCACTCCTTATGGAATTTACACCATTGCATCCCAACCCTAAAGCCAAAAATCTTACTCTCCTTCCTCTGTTTCCAACCAAGAGTAAGAAAAATTTCAACCACTCTCTCTATGCTCCCTTCACACAATACTGTCACCCTGATAATTCCAAAGAACACTATCACAAGAAAATAAAACAAGAACCTTCACATCTAAATGAGTTTGCATACTTCTCACATGGAAGCAAACTTCCAACTTTTAGAAACCCTAACCCTAACCTTGCTTTTCAAGCCATGCCAAATTCTGAGAAATCTGTTAACTCCCACAAAGCAAGAACAAACATCAAACCCCCAAGCCCTACCCTAGTGAGACTTGCCAATACTGGTAAACTCAATAGGATGCTCAAAAATAACCAACCAGGAATGATGGTGTATGTTCCACAAGGTGGTGATGTTCACTAGTGTCAAATGGGAGAATTTTGTGTTTTATAGGGGTCAAAACTTCTACACTCATCTGATTGCTGAATACTATGCTAATATGGAGGTACAACAAAGAGTTAATGGGGTGTTCTATCTGAGTTCTTTTGTGAATGGTAAAAACATCCATGTTGATCATAATGTGCTTTGCAAGTCCTTTAGGTTAGGAGATAAATTGTCTGACCTTCCTTGTGTTAACATCTTTGATAAGTTTGTGTTTAACCAAAGTGAGTATGAATTGTTTCTCGGTCTATTTTGTGAAGAGGATGTGCCTGAGGGGCTGTGTGCTAGAGAATTTGCTGTCCACTTTAGACATTTTCTACCTAGATTCCAACAACTAGCTATAATTCTTAGGGAAAATGTTTTGCCAAAACCCAAACATGATAATTTCTTTGACTTTGTTGACTTAAAAGTCATGTTTAAGATAGTGTCCAATAGCATAGATTTCAATGTCAGTTATGTTATTGTGCTAAATATGATAAATGCCTATAACACTGATTTCATGCCATATGGTTTGCTTCTCACTTCTGTTTTCGAAACCTATTATGTGCATATGTCTAGGATGCATCTTAATAAGATGGAGTTTTGTGCAATTGATGGTCTTACTCAACCTAAGATTTCTCTTAAGAACTGTCAAACTAGCCACCCAAACAAGGTTGTCATACCCTCACTTGCTCCTAAAACTGATGTTTACGCTATTCTTAGAGAAGAGGTCAATAAGCTAAGTTTGGAAATCGACATCCTTAAAGAGTCAAATTTTGAACTTAACAATAGGGTTGAGTATCTAGAGGGAAAGAATTATAAGGATAAGGGTAAAATGATTGAGAATGCTATTGTTGAACCTACTAAAGACACTGAGACTAAGTTGGTTGGTGAACTTTGTGCTATTGGTAATGATGATGATATGGAGAAGATATATGCTTCCTTGCCTGATCTAGGTGAAGATCTTGGTGTCGTTTCTGCTGAACTTGTTATGATTCATCCTGCTACTTGACTACATGTTCTGTGATTCTCTATGCCGTTTTGTTATAGTTTGCAACATGTCCTTTAATTCTGCTTGATGTTTAAATCTGTTTTGCTTCTGGTATGATGTTGTTGTTGTTTCACTCAAAGGGGTTGTCTTTGAGTTAGAATAAAACTTCTGTAGGTAGTTCCTCATAATCAGTGAACCACACTGATTATCCTGGAACTTTTTGAATGTATATAGAACTTGCATTGACTAATTTATTATCTATGCACTTATCATATACATCTAAGGATATCATTGACATGGCATGCATGCGATTTAATCTAATAATAAAATATTGCATGTTCCTGATTCCTCTCTTGAGATAGATAGTTAAATCTGGTAAAAGAATATTGAACGAACTCTTTGCTCTATCGACTGATTCTTTTACTATAAACTGTAGCTTGATCGTATGGTGTATTTGCAGATTTTGATTTAAAGAACTGACCACTATAAGCTCACAGCAGTCTTATATGGAATTACAGTTCAAAGAAGAGTACAATATATGTAGTCAGTATGATTGTTTAGATTACATTGTAAAGATAAATACATACAGTTGTAAATCTGAATGATTTCTGATATTGATTGTACTGATTATATACCGAACATTTATCAAGATGTTGTACTAAACATTCTTCAAAAACGTTATAGACTGAATATCACTTGATAAAGATTGAATGACTTATTATTGAATCTGAATTTAAATATTCATGTATGAATCAAGATTGCCAAAGAACGAGCAACTTAGATCAACACAAGAATGATTCGAAAAAGAATCATATAAATATTTCTGAGTAACTTCCCAAAAGAATTCTCGAAAATAAACAAACGTTTCTGATAAAAAGAAACGAAGAAATAGAAAAGAAAGGGAAAGAACTTATCCCAATGGGAAGCACTATTTTTCGGTAATACACCGAATGTAAATGATATTTTTCGGTAATACTTCAAAATTACAAAAATAGAACATCTGCTACAAAAAGGGGAAGAGATAAAGAAGATGCAAATGATATTGATTCAAAACGAATCATATTCCAAGGGGAAGCAAAATTTTTGGTAAATACATCAAAAATTACAAAAGCTTACATTAAAGAAGAGAAATAAGGGGAAGAAAAATCATTCGGTATTGAACCAATTAAATTGGTCTTAACCGAAATGTTCAAAAAGGGAAGAGGAAATTCGAAATCTTTTTTGGATTATACCAAACAAAAAGGGGAAGAGAAAATTAGACCCCCCTAATTTAAAATTTTCAAAATTTCTTATATGAATTATGCCTAACATTATTTATTCGTCTCATAAGTTGTTTTGCAGGAATCCATTAGTGGAGAATAAAAGTTATCGCATGCTTCGAATCGAGTCTAAAATATTTTTTAAATTCATGCATACACTAAGGGGAAGCACACACGGGTAATTTTTTAAATTTTATGTTTTGTTTGGCAAATACCAAAAAGGGGAAGATTGAAAGGATATCTTTGATATATTATTTATTTTGGTATTTGTACAATTTAACATAAAATTTAATTACACTTAGTTATCCTCTCCATTAGGTCATTAATTTAATTGATTTCGTCAAAAGTCAAAAGTCAAATTCTACCAATATCTATTTTTAATTATAAGAGATATTCCATCATTGCGAAAAATTAAAATTATATTTTTATGGAATATATCTCTACACCAAGGCAATAAGATCGAAAAAGAAATATTGATATTTAATATTTTTTAGATCTCCATTGCAAAATTGATAAGGCGACAGGCTCGAACAAAGAATATTCGAGGATTAATATTCTTTAGAGAACTCGTGCTATATTTAAAAACGATCAGTTCTTATTTAAAAATATTCCGCTTCGCACTCAAAATGTTTTTATCCTCAAGAATATTAATGTTCAGTGGTAGAATATTAACACTCATTTTTATCTCGTGCCAGAAATATTTAAAGTAATTTTTCTCCCATATCTTAAATTTATTTCAGTTTCGGAGAAAAATTATTTTAAATACTCAAAAATATTTCCTACACTCTCAATATATTTTATATATTAGGAAATATATTCTAAGTATTTATTCAAGTCAAAACATTGGTCAAAAGATGCATCTATTTCATAGAAAGACCAATCGTATTTTATTCGGAACCGAAAGCTGATTTAATCATATTAAATCCAAATAAAATACTTCCACTTGCTAGAATGACTTGAAACTTGAGATGAATCACTTAAATGTTATTTTTTATGCATGATAAAATTTTCGTAATTTTCTGAGAAATTTGGTCCGGGCACGAAAATCGAGGTAGTGGGTCCACAGTTGACCACGTTTGACCAAGTCAACGTTGACCAAAATTGACCAAAATTTCCAGAATTTCATTTTATAACATTTCTTAGTGCTCCATAATTTTAGGATTATTTATTGGGTATTTTCGTATTTTTCGGGTATTTAATTAACGAAACATGTTACGTATTTAATCGTTAATTGATACGAGTACGATACAATTAATTAGAGGCCAAACACAGCTGGTTTCTTTTTACCAAACCCACTTGGAAGAAACACAAAACCACCCCCAACAAACACAAAACCACTTTTCACCTCATCAATCCAAGTGCTTTTCATCTCAACCACTCCTTTTACTTTAAATCTCCACACTTCCTTCCACCCAACTCCTCCTATAAATAAACCCCCACCCCCAACCATTTCTACCAAGCTAAGAAGCCAAATACTTGCTGGGATTTTTGAAGTAGAAGCTCTCTAAATATATCCAAACACTCTCTACACCCACTTCATCTCAAAAGTCTTCTCTCTCTTATATATACTTACAATATATACAAGGTTTTTGTTCCATAAAGCTTAGCTCATCCAACCAAGCTCTCTCCCACCTAGCAAGCTCCTCTACCACTACTATCCGGCCTCCCGAAGGGCTGCCCAAGTTCGTCAATAAGCCAAAATCCGGCCGAACCTCCGGCGAATTTTTCCGGCGAACTTTTTCCGGCGATCTCCAAAAGTGGTGATTTTTAGCTTCAATATCCGAGTCTTAACCGACCGTATTTTTATACATATAAGAGCTCTATATCTTCATCTTATCTTCTTTATTAAGCTCTTATATCGGATCTCGAAACGAGACCATAAAAATCCGTACAAGGATTAATATTCGAACAACGATTCAAAATATTACAACACCTCAAAAAGAGGTTATATTTGACGACGGTCAAATTATTATATCGAGCTGGATTTAATTCCCTTCTATCACCTTAGTGTTCCGAGGGAAAAGAATCTATAAGCCACTTAATTAAAACTTTAACTCACTTACTTTGGCCATTAATATTTTATTATTGTGATATATATAATTGTGCTAAAACGTGATTTGTTTCCCTTCTATCACCTCTAGTGTTCCGAGGGAAATAAGTTATTAAGCTTGTATTCATATATTTTCCGCACCTTTTTTACTCGTCCTCACACTTGTGAGTGATTTTACTTTCCGCACCTTTTTTTGCTCGTCCTCACACTTGTGAGTGATTTTACTTTCCGCAACTTTTTTACTCGTCCTCACACTTGTGAGTGATTTTACTTTTCACACTAATTTAACGCATAATAGCGGCCCTCGGTTTGTCCTATAGATAAAACGAGTTACTTTTCTGCACGTGTGTGTTATATTTGTGTGTGGTGTTTATTTGGCCAAATTAATATTGAAGTGCAAATTGTTAAAGTAAAAATTGTAACACTCTCGTTTAAATATAATTACGAATAGTCTATAACAATACTATATCGAACGAGAAGTTGTTTATCAAAGATCCTTAAGCTATAAAGCGTATCAAGGACTTGATTTATACAATACTTCGAAAATAGACGTATTTTCAAATAAAGAAGTAATTTCGTGTATACTTCGATCTTTACAAAAAAAAAGGACGAACTAAAGTATACGATTATAAACCTTATAAGCCTTCAAGCTTGAAGGACATAATCAACATTCACAAACTCCGAGATATATTTAAATCTTAATATTCGGAGTATTGTATCATAAAGTCATAAGCAAATAAAGGCTTATTGAACTTAATTATAATTAATATTCGTGTAAGAATATTATAGTCACCCTAGGACATATTAAGTCCAAACCTCTTTTTATATTACGGTTTGTTTCGTAGATATTGTTTTCTAAGTTTTGCAGTGAGGTGAAGTTGAAGTGAGGTGATTCTCGTTCTAAGACCCAAGTCCTAGGCACTAGCGGGGAGTTAGTGGCCTTTGCACTGTGAAGAAGAGGAAAGACCCAAGACCTTTTCATCTAAGATCCAAGATCGGCAAAAGCAAGGAATTCAAAGACTACACCAAGGGTTCTACATCAACTTTGAAGAAGTAGCGGGGAGTTGCTGTCTAAGATAAGTTGTGTAGGTTTCACAACGACTTTGAGGGAGTAACGGGGAGTTACGGTCCAAGACAAGTCTTGTGGGTATTACATTTATTTTGAGGTAGTAGCGGGTAGTTACGTATCAAGATAAATATTTGTAAGGTTGTGTAAGGCTTCTCCGCCTACTATAAAGGAGTCTCTTTATAGTGGAAGAAATCTCGAGTCCGGAGAGGAGCTCGGGGACTGGAGTAGGGGTGAGCGAATTCATTAGGGGTTGCGCCATCGCGAACCAGGATAAAATCTCCTGTGTGGTATTTTCTTTCCTTATCTTTTATTTCTGCACTTATAAACTGCATAAACGACTCGGTAAAGTTTTAAAAAGGGAAAATTATTTTAAAACGCCATAATAATTTTTTAAATTGGTAGTTAAGCTATTCAACCCCCCCTTCTAGCTTAATATAGCCCTCTTACGGGACCTAACAGATGCGTTTCGTGAAATTCTGATGGTAAGTATGTTAAAGTCTACTTTTTTGTAATCTTGTGTGTTGATTCGTGTTATCATGTCCTAAATTCGAAAATTCATAGTAAATCGGAAATTTGTTCGAAAAAAATGAGCGATACTATTCTGGAAAGTTCTTTTCAATATGTGCATTTTGTGTTTACATTCCGCTGAATATTTTTGTGGTTGCGATGGCTTAAACATTAAAATACCATCTTATTCGCTAAAATACTATATGCCTATCTGCATATGAAATTTGAGAGCATTTGGTTTTATATTGTTAGTTTAGTATCCATCATATATTGTCTTAGTTGTTGTGTCTCAGTGGTCTTTATTCAGATATTCAGTTTTGTTCTTAATCTCATCTTCTTAAAGTTTGTTCAGTTGTGCATTGTTTTATATCAGTATATGAGCCTTTCGCTCACCCTTTGTTTCTTATTTTTTCGGGAAAGTGATCATATTTAGGTGGGCTACTTTGGGAAGAGTGCGAGTAGCAAAACTTTGAGGAGCTTATTTATTATTTTGAGGTACCCCATCTGTTGGGATGTTAAACTTACCATCATTTCAAAAATGATAATGAAGAGGTTGTTTTCAAAAAGACCCCGGCTTGTGTGTGAATGTGTAATTCGTAAAAAATGATACATTACATACTAGACAAACATAAATTTGATCACATAAGTTGAAAAGTTGTCGAAACCAATACCTTAACCCATAAGCCTATTTAAATGGGGCTTATCTTTGCTGTGGTGTCTCTTCACTACACCACAGTTCGCATATTGCAACAATAAAAATATATTTCTTTAAGGCCTATATTTGTTGCAGTAATTTTATTGCAACGAATGTGAAAGATTTAAGCGTTGCATCCACCCCTCTTGCAACAGAGCCATTTAGCAACGATTTGAGCACCATACAGCAACATTAAAAATTATTGCAATAAAGGCATGTAGCAACATTTTATAATCTTTAGCAACGCTTAAAAATTATTTTAGTAGCAAATGGTTGACAAGCAAATCACTTTAACGCAACAAATATTAGTTCAAATGCAATGAATTTGTTAGACTAATTGTGACACCCCTAGATCCGGGGTCAAGGATCCAGGTCATCACGGTCCAATTTCCGATCAATATCCATATCTCTTGAGTCTTTTTTTTTATACTATTTAATACTCATACAAATGACCCCACACTAATACACACACACCAGTCATATGCTCATAGAACAACATCCACAATATTAAAAGTTTAGAGTTAAAGGAGTTATTACAAACCAGGATTATACTTAAATACATTGTTGAATAATACTTCGACATGAAGCATTTCAACAATCAAAAGTTTATTACAGAGCTTACACACTTAATATACATAAGTCTACCAGGACCCGCTTGTCTATACGCTACCTCTGGGATAGGTGCCAGCGTTCTTTCAGAAGGTTGCCTTTCCCTTACCCTCTTGCGGGGTGTAGTGCGGAGTATTGGCATGGGACCTAGCTATAGTATAAATAAATAGCAAGAATGAGCTAAAATAGCTCAGCAAGATAAATTTTATAAACTAGCTTCAAAAGAAACATAAATATATCTGAATAATAAGCATAAGACAAATCATAATTATTATAAAAAGAATTTATTTTTATTTGATAACTACTCCTTTCAAATATTTTTATACTAAAAGAAATATATAGCATTCTAATATCAGCTTCTCTTCAAATATAATATCAATTTTTCTTTTAAAATAATATAATATCAGTTTTTCTTCTATAATAATTAAAAACCATTACATCACTTCAACATAATATTTCAAGATAATATATCATCTGCACATCATCTCTCAATACAATCTTTTCATTTCCCTTTTTATATAACAATTATATAAAAATAATATAAAATCAGTTTCTCTTCTTACTGTAAAAACAATTCCATCATTTCATACCATTTTCCTTTTTCAGAATACAGATCTGAAAACCATTATCAATTCTTTCTTTTAAGTTTTGGGGATTTTCACTGTTGCCGAATACGTAAGGACGATGATCAGTCGCCCTCCGTACCCGTCCTTTTTACTACCGGTAGAAGGAGGAAGGTACACCACTACATCCCCCTGGAGGAAGGTACACCACTACATCCTCCTTCGGCAACTCTTGGGCCGAAATAAAATATTGATTGCTGGACTGTGCCGCACACAGCCTCCTACGCTTTTTGTTGCTATCCCCCTTTTTGTCAAATCATTTATCTACTCACATTTATCATTTCCATTTCCATTTCCATTTCCATTCACATTTCCATTCACATTTATCATCACCTTTAAATCATATGTCATAATACTTTAATTATGACTCATACATCTTTTCTATAATTATTAAATTCAAATATGCCTTTAGAACATAAAGTATATTCACTCTATCCATATTCGTATCTATCTTTCTTTAGTTCTCAAAATCAGGAAATAAATCCTTAGCAATATAGCATCGTAGAAAAAACATATATATTCCAAGAAATCATTTTACTCAAGAAAAATAAAATAGTTTTCTAAAGTAAGAGTAGAAGAATAGTTTTCTAAAGTAAGAGTAGAAGAAATCTTGCTCTCTTATATACACACACACATATATATATATATATATATATATATATATATATATATATGTTGTTCCATCTACTTTCAAAAATTGTAGATAATAATCAAATAATACTTATTAAATCACAATATTTAAAAAGAATATCTTTAGCAAAATATTATAAATCATATAACCCTAGATAACACCTGATACCATTCTTTTATTTACTTTAGATAACAACTGATGCCATTCTCTCACATTCTCTTAATCATAAGGCATGTTCACTTCATGCATAATCATCTCTATACATATCCATCTCATACTCATATCCATATCCATATTCATATACATCTTCATATACCTCTCCTTTTAATATCAATAATCAAGGAAAACAAATTCTTAACAATATAGTAACAATAGCATCACATATATATTCCATGAAATCAAGTTTCTTTGAAGATGAATAATTTCCAAGTAGGGATAGAAAAGATCTTGCCTGGATCTCTAAAACGAGTAGGTAGGATCCTGAGCTCGTCTCCCGTCTCTATAGAAACGAAAGGATCACCGTTAGTACATATATATCCCACTTAATCACCTAATCTCTATACAATCACACCCTTGATACAAAATATATGTTTGACATAGCTTTTACGCACCCAAAAGTTTACATGAACTTAACCATTTTTAAACTCGATCAAAGTTTTAGTGTATTCCACCATTTCCCTTAATAACCACGTTCGACTGTAAAATTTCTCATAAAATATAAATTTTGAATTTTGACCCATGGTCAAATGGTAATAGCTCTCTGACCACCCTACTACAATAGCCCAAAATTTCATAATATTTAAAAATGTTTAAGTATGTTAATTATAGCCTCAAAGTTAGTACATTTCTGCAGCTCCATTCCTCGAACTACTTCCACTACAACGATCATATCTCCTAATCCGTAAACTCTTTTGACATGATTCATGCGGCCACATAAACTAGACACCAAAACCTACTCAATATGGTCAGTGGTTACAATAATTAGTCCAGTGACAAATACGAATTTTGCTATCTAAATGGGCTAACGAAAATTCGGCATTACGATGGCTATAATTCGGACATTCCAAAAACCATTCCATCACAACCAAGCCATATAATCATCCACCACTCCATACACATCAATATTACATCCTCATAATCCATATAATCATTGGTGAGGCCTCAATACCATCACCCAACAATCAATCAAAATTTATGCTAGCTAACATAACAATAATCACTTTTAACCACACATCATCCATTAACATCACTAAAACTCACATAATAAAAAGGGGTTAGGGTTTATACCTTCCTTGTTGCTCTTGTAACCACAATCAAGCTTGGTTAACCTTGGTATGGCCTTGGATGGTCCTTGGGAGGCTTTAGATGGATGATCTAAACATGGGAATTCAAGAACACTTCCTGACTAGTAGAACACGCAACATTGATTGGCCAACACGAAGTCCTTCTGCTCGTTTTCTGCTCGAGGCTCCTGAACGAAAGTTGTAGAGAATCTCACAAGGTTTCCAGAAAGCTAAAGATCGCCCAATTTCATTGAGAATTGAGTGAGATATGGCTGTTTTACTGAAACTGATCTGTTTTGGCCGAATTTGCAAGAAATGGAGGGGGAGAAGATTTTGCTCTTGATTTTTGATCTTATCTTCCTTAGTCTTGTAAATTCTAGAGTATTGTGGAATGGTGTAGATATTTACCTTGATTAATGATTAATCTACCCCTTAATTAAGTGTTAGTGGAAGGTGATATCACTGCTTATGTCATAGAAGAGTATCTTGTAAGCTTGGTTCTTTAACCTTAAGTAAATACTAATAACCTTTGTAAATACTAATGTGGTAAATCTCCTTATTATTTACTAACCTTGGTTACTTGGTTTCCATACTTGTTTAATCACGATTCGTCTCGAATACGCCTCGTTATCTAAGTGGTTCTAAATTGTTTATCAATCCAAATTCCTTTGGCATTTCATTAACTTAATCACTCCTTGGTTTAACCTGATTTTAATATTTCCTCAAGATATAAACCCTTTAACATTTTCATACTCCTTATTATCATATCCATAGAGCCTCAATTGAAATCGAAAATCCTTAAAATCCATACTCAGGAATTTCTGAAATCCGACATCGTTTCAAGTCACTTATTTTCATAGTACATCACTAATATGGTTTCTGTTTACTCATTTTCTGTTTCACTTATAGAGTACCCACATACCATTCCCATAAATCCTCAAAATCTACTATTCATGGGGTCACTGTAGCTTTTCTAAAATTAGGGTTATTACACTAATTGCAACAGTTTATGTCCTTATTGCAATAATTTCATAGTAGTTGGAACGTTTATTGGCAACATATTTGAACCCAATTTCAATAACGTATAAAAATAAAGGTGACTGGTTCCATTTAAAATATAACTAGCAAGGCATAAAAGCCACAAATTCAAGCAAAACCAAACATCAATATCATTTCTTGAAAACTACTAATTACAACAGTTCAGAAATAGCACCATGACTATTACGACATCGTCGTAGAAACCATCCAAAAGGTAAGACAAGACAAAATGAAAAAATCGTGTCGCATACACTTAATTAGTTAGCAAAACGACTAAACCGCATACACTTAGTTACATACTAATTAGACAAAAGGAAAAAGCAGTCAGCCAAATATTAACACATAATTTAAACATAAGGTTATCATGTGGCAGCTTCATCTCCTTCATCTCCATCTGCAGCAGCCTCATCTACATCCACATATTCTCCATTCTCCTCATCTTCGTCGTCCACTCATCTACATCAGCCTCAACGAAACTTTCAGCACAGAATTCTTCCATATTGACATTCAGAGCGGTATTCATTTTATCCAATTTTTCATTTCAGCAGCATAGATGCACCAAGTTTGTACATGTTAAATAATAGACAAAACCAATAAATATAAGACATTCGTGAGAGACTAAAAAGTGTTTTCATTAAACGAGTCAACTTTACATGGGAAAAAAGATTGAGACAAGAGCAAATCTATATATAGTGGTCCGTATAGATCTATCTTCAAAACATTCAGATTTTTGAAGGATATTATGGTTTAAATCACACTAAACCTTTAAACTTGAATGTAAAAACTGATTCACTATATATACAAAGTATTAATTATCACACTCATCATGCACGAATCACCAGACTAGGACCTTTTTCCTTAAACTTATCAACAAGTGTTGATCAGTGCTTATCCGTGCCTTCTCAGGCTTTTATGATTTCTTTGATTTCTCCAGTTTACTATCTAAATTGTTCCTAAAGACTTCTGAAAGGTATATTTGGTTAGTTGGTTGGTTGCTTGCTTAACACCTTCCAAAAAAATTGTTAACACCTTCCTAAAAATAACAAGTTAAATTATATTAAAAATATTAAAATTTATTATAAACAATAGAATTTACCAATAAGGCACTAAAATATATTTTTAAAAAATTAAAAAACGTGTTAAAAATTCCAAATTCAGTTAAATTATAGATAATTTATTAAAAATAAAAAACCACATATTTTAAAGAATTATAAATGTTTTCAATTACATCCCGATTATAATAATTATCCACACACACTTCTTTCTACGATTTTAGGTTATAATAAATAATTTTTTAAAAATATCTATTGAATCCTTAAGATATTTAACAATGAATTTAAAAGTAACGTATAACTATACTATTATAAGCAAAAAAAAGGTATATTTGATTAGTTGGTTGGTTGGTTAACACGTTCCAAAAAAAATTGTTAACACCTTCCTAAAAATAACAAGTTAAAAATTAATATTAAAAATATTAATTATTTATTATAAACAACAAAATTACCAATAAGGCACTAAAATATACTTTTAAAAAATGTAAAAAATGTGTTAAAAATTCCAAATTCAGTTAAATTATAGATAATTTATTGAAAATAAAAAACCACATGTTTTAAAGAATTTTGAATGTTATCAATTATATCGCGATTATAATCATTGTCAGCACACACTTCTTTCTACGATTTTAGGTTGCACTAGATAATTTTTTAAAAATATCTATTGAATTCTTAAGATATTTAACAATGAATTTAAAAATATCGTTGAATTAATAATATTTATTTATGCCATGAAATTAAGTATGGAACATATGTAAATTTTAAATTAATAATAAAATTTATTAAAATAAATCAAAATTTTATATTAAATCAAATAACTAATACATTAGATAATAATAATAATATATGATAGGCCGTGCTTTGCACGGATTATAGGCTAGTACTACTAAATATGCAAAATGAGGGATTAAATATACACGAAATACTGATAAATACGTAAATTAAAATACGTATATACTATTTATTATGATATATATAAAAAATAAAAATTATATATATATATATATATATATATATATATATATATATATATATTATTTCATGTAATTTCGCGTTTCAAAATGAAAATCCATATCGAACATAAAATATTTCGTGTAACTTCGTATTCGTATACTTTCGTGTACCAAAAATCAAAACCCAAAACCATATTTTTCATGTCATTTCATGTCATGTTCACGTATTACGTGTAAAATTACCGGACCTACCTATATACACCAAATTGATTCAATGTAAGTATTTATCTAAAAGAAAAGATATCTATACCAAATCGATGCAATGAGCACATGTACATAGAGAGTGAGTGTCAACCCAAGTCCTACATCGATTGTTAGTCACAGAGGCATGCCTGTACAAATCTAATAACATGCCTAATTGTTTGTAATGCCTTGCATTACCTACATGACCCTTTAATTGGGGAACCCTCTGGTTATAGAGTTTATACTTGTATTTAGTACTTGTAATGGGCACCAAATTTCTACCTGTGTTATTGTAAATGTAGTCATGAAATAATACTTGAAAGAAGATCTAGAGATCATGCCTCAAGCTTGAAGAACAAGGCTACAGTAATAAACAAAGATGGAAATTTGAAGATTAAGAATTTGCCTAAGTACTAATTCGAGAAGTATTTTGGTCTATTCGAGAAGTCAGAGTTTCGAGTAGTCAGGGATTCGATATGTCAAAAGACACTGTTTGATATCTCAAGGAGTCAACAAGTCAAAGCCTCATTCGATAACTCAGGGATTCGACATGTCTAATACTCTATTCGAGAACTCAAGAAGTCAACAAGTCAAAGTATCATTCGAGTTCTCAAGGAGTCAACAAGTCAAGGTTACATTCGATATCTCAAGGACTCAGGAACCTATTCGACATCTCAAGGATTCCATAAGTTAAGCTCTATTCGATAAGTCAAGGATTCCTGAAGAAAAAGACTAATTCGAGAAGTGATTCGATATGTCAAGGATACAATGTTCGAGAACTCAGAGTTATCGAAATAGGCAATTATAGTTCTCGAATCAATCACTTAGTCATTTCTCGAATGGTTTCTTGAAGACAAAATACTGAAGACGTACAAGTAAGACACCTGCAACAAGCCAAGACACTTTCAGGACCACAGTACTGTAAAGTGCACATGGAAAGTCTACAAAGAAGCTTAGAGAGATGTTAAAGGAGACAAGCTGCTAAAGAAGTGGATCTGGGCAGGTTAGAGAAAGTAAAATTGCATGCTACCTGGACGTATTCCAAAATAAGGATAGACAAGTTAGAAAGTAGATTTGTTTGTTCTATTATTTGTAGCAAGTAGGGTGTACACATGTTCTATAAGTGTACAACCTCATTTGACTAGAAAGTTAAGTTTTTCACACACATCTTAGACTACATCTCTCTGAGAAAATGAAGCTGAGAATACTAACATTTGTATTCATAGATTGTAGCAAAAATCTTTATCTAATACAACGTTAGATTAAAGTGAGTGACTGTGTTCTTGTGTTTTGTTTCCGCACATTTATTCAGTTAAACACAAACACACACTTAGCTACACTTACACGAAACACAGATTCAAACATTCACTAAACTGTTCTTAAAGCTTAAATTAAAGAAAAATTTTGAAAATACATTCACCTCCCCCCTCTGTATTTTCTTGTGTATGTATTCCATACTCAACATCGATAAGATAAAGAAGAATTATCTTGAATATAAACAGCCAAACAACTCCATTAGTATGATGTCTTTTGGGAGGAGTCCAAAAACAAATCTGTGTGGGCTTGGACATGGCCCAGAGCAGACAATATCATACTAGTGTGGAATTAATGGGTGTTGCGCGGCCCAACAAGTGGTATCAAAGCCGATAGTTAAGAAGTTGATCTTGGGGTTGCGGGTTGTAAGTTGTGTGGTGTGGGAGGCTCTCCAAAACTGGGATGGAGATCTTGGACGGCTTGTATCGAAAGTCTTCCTGACACTGAGATGGTCGGGCAGCGTGTCCCGCAAGATGAGGAGCCATAGATGAATAACGGCGGTATAAGGGTCACAAGATTGGTGGTTCTTGGATTGAGGGGAGATTGTAGAGTGGGTGTCAACCCAAGTCCGACATCGATAAGATAAAGAAGAATTATCTTGAATATAAACAACCAAACAACTCCATTAGTATGAGACTTTTTGGGAGGAGTCCAAAAATAAATCCGTGCGGGCTTGGCCAAGATCCAGAACAGACAATATCATACTAGTGTAGAATTAATGGGTGTTGCGCGACCCAACACATAAGATCACTGTTACAAATTTAGCACGGAATGAAATTGAAGTATTTATCACAAGTTCATCTTGATTACTATGCAACACAAGTCACATAATCTGTGCACTCCAATTTAGCACGGAATGAAATTGAAGTATTTATCACAAGTTCATCTTGATTACTATGCAACACAAGTCACATAGTCTATGCACTCCATGGACTTGATCTTGCACTGGACTTGTGTTACGAGAGGCCTACAATTATCATAAAAATATTACCTACATTTAATATAACAAATCTTCTCATTTGTGTTTTGGCATTTTCTTATTAATTTATTTTTATTAATAATAACAATATTCTACATTTACAAAAATTTAATCAATTAAAATTAAGTAATTCATTAAAAATTAATTATTAAAATATATCTTGACACAAAGACCAATGCAGTGTTAACTATACACTCCATTTCTTTCCGTTCATTCTAACGAAACAAAATAAAATAATGTCCATGATCCATTCGTTTATATCATTAAAATTTCATGAACAGAATTACATTATGTCTTGTCACATGTACATCTATTAAATCAAATAATAGTCATTTTTATATTAGTTTTTAAATTTTTCTAAACTGAAAAACAAATGTGATATTTTTATCTAAAAAAGAAATAAAAAACAATTTATGTAAGATAACTCTATCCTCATCTCAAATTTCTAGTTTAAAAAATTATTTTGGGACAGATAGAAAAATGATAATAAACAAATACTATACAATTTATGTGAAAATGCAAGACAGCTTCACCAAAAATTCTTGGAGTTTGATCCTTAATATTATATATATATATATATATATATATATATATATATATATATGTATGTATGTATGTATGTATGTATGTATGTATATATATATGTATGTATATATATATAAGGACTGATTCAGGTGAGAATATGTATATGTTGGAGAAAAATAAAAACACCACATTTCAAGCTATTCTAAAGGGCCTCGCCAGAGGCATCCAGTACGAAAAAGTCTTATAATTCTACCCTCTATCCATTCATCAAAAAAAATTTTAATTTTTTTTAAAATGATGATGTGGCAGCATTTTTTTTTTAATTTTTTTTATGAATGGATAGAGGGTAGAATTATAAGACGTTTTTGTGAAGGTGCCCCTAGCGGGACCCTTTAAAATAGCTTGAAATGTGGTGAACACATTGTTCTCA
The DNA here is from genome assembly GCA_036435485.1 of Saposhnikovia divaricata. NCBI lineage: Eukaryota > Viridiplantae > Streptophyta > Magnoliopsida > Apiales > Apiaceae > Saposhnikovia > Saposhnikovia divaricata. Next base: position 77,707,265 of record CM071600.1, on the reverse strand, counting down.
CGCTAACATGTGTTCTCAATAGAGCGTGACCCATATATATATATATATATATATATATATATATATATATATATAGGGAACTCCTATTATCCGGGGAACTACATAATTATCAATATTTTTGTAATGTTAGTATGTCCTGTAACATGTTTTCTACTATATCATTCAACATATGTCCTGTAATATGTTCTCTAATTTGTTTTTTTTTTTTATGTTCTACACTATGTTCTGTAAATCAAGTAGCACAATACGTTGAACTGTCAAGTAAATGAGACTATCTCAATTGATGAGGAGACTGTCTCTTTTGTGTGAAGTGTTGTCTCAATTGTTTTACAGAATAAATAAACAGCGGAAATTAAACGACAGAATAAAAATAAGAACACCAGGAATTTTCACTTGGTTCGGCCCCTATCCTAGTCTATGGCCTACATCCAAGTCCCTATGCCAACTAGCACATAGATTATATTATTATTACAATAATATATAGCTTACAAATTTCCTCGATTACAAATTTAAAGCCTCTTGAAGAACCCTTCCCTTTGACACTACTTTCACCTAGAAAACCTGCTACCTAGCCCACTGGCTACCTTGGCTTATGATTTGTAATCCTATCTAATTGCAACAACCCAGCACAAGTAATTTAGAATGAACAAATTTTGTAACTCGAAGAATGTAGCTTCTAAACAAGATGTATATGAACTTGTATGTCTTTGTGTAGAAGTTGTATTGCCGAGAATAGTCGAGCATGTCTTCAAGCAGAATTGAGTCGTATATATAGTCATTCTGAAGACATAGCCGTTGGAATTTGAATTCCTGAGAATATAGCTGTTGAAGCATAAATCAATTAGATGCAAATTGATTCTATTAGAATAAGTCAGTTAGAGATTTAAAAGTTAATCACAACTTATTCCTAAAATATATCCTGAGATATATCTTTGATATATATCCTGAAATGATATCCCTGAAATGAAGCAATTAACAGATTATATTCAAGATATCAAATCTCCAGTATTAATGCAAATATAATTCAAAGTATCATCCTAAAAACCAAGGTAATAACAATCTCCCCTTTTTTTATGATGATGAAAAACTTTGAATTAGTATCTTTCCTTGTCTGTCTCCCCCTGTCAAAAATGCTAGTAGAGACATTAAGCATTTAAGCATCTGTCTCCCCCTATCAAAAAATACTTGTAGAGGTATTAAGCATATAATCTGTATATTAAGTAGAGGCATATATGATATATGATTTGACAACTTAAGCCAACTTAAACCTTATATGAGTAATATCAGCATCCAACAAGTAAAACTGAGTAACCAATATTCGACAGATAAAACAGATAAAACAAAGGTAACCATCAAATATTCAAAATATTCTTCTCCCCCTTTCATCAACATAAAAAAAGTAAAGAGAACACATACCAAGCTCCCTTCGAAGCATGCAAAACCTGTCTTCAGATAAAGACTTTGTAAAAATATCAGCCTTTTGATTCTCAACGGGAATAAATATAAGCTCAATTTTACCTTTTGCAACATGATCTCGAATAAAATGATGACGGACATCAATATGTTTAGTGCGAGAATGCATGACAGGATTTTTGGAAATATTAATGGCAGATGTATTATCACAATAAATTGGAATATTTGAAAATTTTATACCAAAATCTTTCAAAGTTTGTTGCATCCACAGAATTTGTGCACAGCAACTTCCGGCGGCAATGTATTCCCTTCTGCAGTTGACATTGCAACAGAAGTCTGTTTTTTACTGTGCCAAGCTACTAGGCAATCACCTAAGAATTCACAAGCTCCGTTAGTGCCTTTTCGATCAAATTGAGATCCCGCGTAATCAGCATCTGAAAAACCAATTAAATCAAAAGATGGGGAACTGGGATAGAATAGTCCCAAGTCGTCAGTTCCCTTTAGATATTTAAATATTCGCTTTACAGCATTTAAATGGGATTCCTTTGGCATTGCTTGAAAACGAGCACACAAACATACACTAAACATGATATCGAGGCGTGAAGCAGTAAGATATAACAAGGAACCAATCATACCTCTATATTTGGTAATATCGATAGACTTACCATTTTCATCCTTAGTGAGTTTGGTAGTGATGCTCATGGGAGTTGATTTTGGATTGACATGCTCTAAATTAAACCTTTTAAGTAAGTCCTTAATATATTTACTTTGGTGAATAAAGATATCTACAGCAGACTGGTTAATTTGCAGGCCAAGAAGATATTGTAATTCACCCATAAGACTCATGTCAAATTCTTTATGCATACAGTCTGAAAACCATTTGCATAAAGTCTAATCTGAAGATCCAAACACAATATCATCAACGTATACTTGTACCAATAAGAAATCATTATGCTTATGAAAGATAAAGGGAGTAAGATCGAGTGTACCACCAATGAAACCTGAGTCAACAAGGAATGTACTAATCCGATCATACCAACACCTAGGGGACTGTCTAAGACCATAGACAGATTTCTTGAGTTTGTAGACGTAATGTGGATACTTCTCATGTATGAAACCAGGAGGCTGCTTTACGTAGACTTCTTCCTGCAGATATCCATTTAAAAATGCTCTTTTGACGTCCATCTGATAAAGTTTGAAGTTCTTGTAGGCTGCAAAGGCCATCAGAATGTGTATAGCTTCCAGACGAGCTACTAAAGCATAGGTCTCGTCGTAGTCGATGCCCTCTTGTTGATTATAACCTTGAGCCACGAGGCGAGCTTTATTTCTGATGATGTTTCCATCTTCATCCTTTTTATTCTTGAAAACCCAACGAGTCCCGATGACTTTGACATCTTTAGGAGGTGGGACAAGTTCCCAGACATCACAGCGTTCGAACTGGTTAAGTTCCTCTTGCATGGCTACTGACCATTGTTCGTTTTCCACTGCATCCTGAGCATTTTGGGGCTCAAATTCAGCTACAAAAGCATAGAATGCACAGAAATTTCGAACCCTGCTCCGAGTAGTAATGCTTTGATCCAAATCTGAGAGAAGATTATCCGGAGGATGATTCGTCACAGTTCTGGATGATTTTGGAAGACGTATTGGACTCATTTCTTCTTTATTTAAGTTATCTGATTGATAAGGAATTGGATTAGTAGCTTTGGAAGAAGAGGGATGAACTGGTGTAGGATTCCTTGTTGTTCCAGATGATGGAGAGATGCTAGAAGGAGTATCGGAAGTCATAGAGGATCCAGGAGTTGATTGATGAAATGTAGAATTCTGCTGTGGTGTTTCCTGTCCTGTTGGAGAATGAGGCAGTCCCTTTTCTGAATGAGACTGTCCCTTTCCAGATTGAGACTGTTCCATTTGAGGTTGGGAAACGTCATCTACAAAAACTTCCTCATCTCTGGCTAGATCAAGATTAGAATCATTGAAAGAAATATTAATAGACTCCTCTACTTTATTCTTATCAAGATTATAAACACGATAAGCCTTACTAGAAATGGAGTAACCCAAGAATATACCTTTAGAAGCACGGGGATCAAATTTACCACGATTTGGCTGAGTATCTAGAATGAAGCATTTAGAACCAAAAACTTGAAAATAACTAATGCTAGGGGTTTTATTCTTTAACAATTCATAAGGAGTTTTCAGTAAAATGGGGCGAATCAATACTCTATTAAGCACATAACAAGAAGTATTTACCGCTTCTGCCCAGAATTTTTGAGGCAACTTACTTTCATGAAGCAAGGTACGAGCAGTTTCCTGAAGTGTTCTATTCTTGCGTTCCACTACTCCGTTCTGTTGAGGAGTGCGTGGGGCAGAGAATTCATGTGTTATGCCCCTGGACTTGTAATAAGTGACGAAGTCTTTCTCGAATTCTCCACCATGATCGCTTCTGATGGTTCTCAGCTTATTGGAATACTTAGTTTCAAGGTTAGCAATTGAATCTTGAAACTCGTTAAAAGCTTTCAGGTCAAAATAGATCGAGATGCAACAACTGTAAAGGATCGGTTGAAGACACCTGATTTTTGGCCTTGAAGGATGTCCTGACTTGCTTAACTAACTGGCAAGCAGAGCAAGGTTCTGTCTTCTTATATTTAAGCTTAGGTAGACCTCTGACAAGACCATGTGAAGAGATTTTCTTTAAAAGATCCATATGAACATGACCCAGTCTTCTGTGCCATAGGTACTGCTGTTCTTGGATCGTAGCTAGACACACTTCTTCCTGTTGTTCATCAAAATCTAATACAAAAATATTTCCTTTCCGTTTGGCTACTAAAGGAACCTCGTTAGAGTTAGTACCAATGAAACACATATCTTTATCAAAATTAACACTATGACCTGCATCTGTGAGTTGAATAACACTAATAAGATTATATTTTAAACCATTGACTAATCTCACATTATTAATGGAGAATTTTTCATTACCTATGGTGCCTTTACCAATAATTCTTACGGTATTGGAGTCACCCAAGGTAACTAATCCTCCTTCTGTAGCCACTAGAGATAAAAACTTTGATTTGTCTCCTGTCATATGATGAGAGCAACCACTATCTATGATCCACTTATTCTTTGGGATGTGAACTTTTAAGCAAACCTGCAAATATATATATTCATGTCTTAGGTACCCACCTTAAATTGGGTCCTGCATTGTTAGTGTCTATAATCTTATATAAGTGTCTTTCTGTTTTTTTAATCCAAATTTGAGCAGTATTAACAGAGGCATGCGTATACGAATTATATGGTTTAGAAGTTTGGCCATTAGAAGTTTGGCTCTTAGTGCCACATAACTTGGATTCTGCCGAAATGTGTCCCTTTTTTCTGCAATCTGTGCATTTCTTATAGGGCATACTGTACTTCATAGTAGTCCTCTTATTTGTCTTTTGAAATACATTCTTTTTGACCGAGTTGAAGCCTAGTCCTTCTTTACCCAAAGAGGATTTTTGACCTGCCAATATTATGTTTAATGTGCCTTCACCATGAACAAACTTAGCTAGATCTTTCTTTAGAAGATCGATCTTTTTCTGCATCTCAGAGAATTTCTATTCTGTAACTGCCTTTTTGTTCTCAAGAGAGTCTGTTTCCTGCCTTTGTGTGGCTAAGTATGAGTCTTTCATCTAAATCTCATTTTTCAGATTTGTATTTTCTTCAGAGAGCTTGGCTATTCTTTCAGAAAGTATCTTATTTTTCGTATCAATAGATTCCTCTTTCATAGAGTCATCCATTTCACTGAGCACTTCGTTTAGGGCTTGCTTTAAGTATGCATTTTTATCACGCAATTTTCTATTTTGTGCCTGTAAAGATAGTAGATGTCCAGATACAAATGATTTTAAAGGAGTAGAATATACCTCTTCGTCTTCACTGGAGCTTTCCTCAATTCCAGCAAAACATAGTTGAGCAATTTCATCATCAGAGTCAATTCTATATCAGATTCATCGTCACTCCATGTAAGAAATGCTTTACTCTTTTTCTTCTCCTTATCTTTATCCTTTGTTCTAGAAGCTTTCAATTTCGCCTTGAGTTGAAAACAATTCTTTTTAAAATGACCTTTCTTGCCGCATTCGAAACAGACTTCATCATTTGTGTTGTTTCTTAATTCCTTTTTGGGTCCGTTGAATTTTTGAGGAGGTCGGCTAGCAGCTTTCTTCTTGGCTAGAAACTTCTGAAACCTCTTCGTTAGAAGAGCAATCTCCTCGTCTAAATCCTCACTAGAGTCTTTTTCCTGGGCATTTTTTCTTCCTCATCATACCTTCGAAGCTGGTTCTCAAACTCTTTTAACTCGCTGAAGAGGGTGAGAGTCTCCATTTTTGAGATCAAGGGAGAATCCTACAGAGTTGTTACCTTAGGAGCAAACCTTTTGGGCAGTGATCGAAGGATTTTTTTGTTAATTTCTGCTTGAGGAATATGCCTTTCCAGGAGAGAAATAGAATTCATAAGTGTAAGAAACCGTCCCTGCGCTTTTTTTATGCTTTCGTCCTTTTCCAACCTGAAGCCTTCATAGTCACTTAAAAGAAGATCAAGCTTGACCTCATGAACCTTTGTGGTGCCTTCATGACTTACTACAATAGTATCCCAGACTTGTTTGGCTGAAGTGCATGTTGATACTTTTCGAAGTTCTGTGGCACACAATCCATTGAGTAAGGAATTCATAGCTCGAGCATTATAATTCAAAGCATTGACTTCATCAGCAATAAGTTCCTTGACCAGTTTGGGTTTGCCATCTTTCATGGGAATAGTAATGCCATTTTCAACAGCATCCCACTCGTAGGTATCCTTCTGGAGAAATATTTTCATCAGGAACTTCCAGTCGTTATAATTTTCTGTTCCAAGTAAGATTGGTGGAACATTAATTGATCGTCGTTCGCTCCAACCTGATTGTGCCATGGATCTAGCAAAATAAACACTTAAAGAAGAGTTAAATGCACCTGCTCTGATACCAAATGTAAATGAAGTAGCACAATACGTTGAACTGTCAAGTAAATGAGACTGTCTCAATTGATGAGGAGATTGTCTCTTTTATGTGAAGTGTTGTCTCAATTGTCTAACAGAATAAATAAACAGCGGAAATTAAACGACAGAATAAAAACAAGAACACCAGGAATTTTCACTTGGTTCGGCCCCTATCCTAGTCTATGGCCTACATCCAAGTCCCTATGCCAACTAGCACAGAGATTATATTATTATTACAATAATATAAAGCTTACATTTTTTCTCGATTACAAATTTAAAGCCTCTTGAAGAACCCTTCCCTTTGACACTACTTTCACCTAGCAAACCTGCTACCTAGCCCACTAGCTACCTTGGCTTATGATTTGTAATCCTATCTAATTTCCACAACCCGGCACAAGTAATTTAGAATGAACAAAGTTTGTAACTCGAAGAATGCAGCTTCTAAACAAGATGTATATGAACTTGTATGTCTCTGTGTAGAAGTTGTATTGCCGAGAATAGTCGAGCATGTCTTCAAGCAGAATTGAGTCGTATATATAGTCATTCTGAAGACATAGCCGTTGGAATTTGAATTCTTGAGAATATAGCCGTTGAAGCATAAATCAATTAGATGCAAATTAATTCTATTAGAATAAGTCAGTTAGAGATTTAAAAGATAATCACAACTTATTCCTAAAATATATCCTGAGATATATCTTTGATATATATCCTGAAATGATATCCCTGAAATGAAGCAATCAACAGATTATATTCAAGATATCAAATCTCCAGTATTAATGCAAATATAATTCAAAGTATCATCCTAAAAACTAAGGTACTAACATGTTCTGTACTACTGAAGTATGTTTTATAAAATGACAGTAGTACATAACACATTACAATATATATATTTAAGAACATAATAAAAAACAATTAGAGAACATAGGTTGAATGATAGAATAGAGAACATGTTACAGGACATACTAACATTATAAAAATGTTCAAAATTATGTAGTTCCCCGAGTTCCCCGGATAATAGGAGTTTCCATTTGAACCATGGCACACACACACACACACACACACACACACACACACACACACACACACACACAGATATATATATATATATATATGCCTTAGCTCAATTGGGAACTTTCTTATTTGAGTAACTGGGTAATATATATATATATATATATATATATATATATATATATATGCCTTAGCTCAATTAGGAACTTTCTTATTTGAGTAACTGGGTAACTAATTATCAACCACTGATTGTGAACATGTGGTTTAGATTATGAGTACAAGCCTCCTAAATAGAAGGGAGGGGATTTCATGCCGTTAAGAACTAGGTTTATGCACGGGCATTTATACTGACACACCACAACTGGAGGTAGTTACTTCTAACACCTAAAAATTTACACATAAATTATCAACTATTTTGACAATTTTAAATTTTTTAATACAATTTTTACTTCTTTTGCTACATATATTATAATTAGTTTTTGTGTTCTATATATTTTCTTATTCATTTTTTTATTTTTTAAATATGCCACATAACCTTTTTAATATTATATAAACAAAAAATACAACGCTACTCTTTATAGTGCTAACAAATACTAACACATAAAAATACAGGATTGAAAAATTACAAAACACAATAAAATACCAATAAAAAAGTACATAACACTATAAAAAAATATATCATACTAACAAATACAGGACAAAAAAAATATAGGAAATAAAAAATAAAGAACACATTAAATATATTTAATAGTACATATAATAAAAATTGTAGAATAATATATAGATTAAATAAATAACATGTTCTGTATATGTCTGGACATGTTTGTATTATTCTGCAAAATCACATTTGTACTGTATTTATCTATGTTCTATTTTTTATAAAAAAATCATGTGCATACTATATTTAGAAATAATGTAAAAATATATTAATTACTATGTTACGTGTGAAAAAAGTTATGCACTATATTTTCAAAAATGAATATTCACTATTGAAAAAAATAATTCTATGTTTTGTATATAAAAAAGAATATGAACTTCATAACTACAAACACAAATTTATGTTCGGTATTTTATAATGCTAAATTTTTTAGGAAGATTATGTATTTAATAAATTTACAATTTTATATAAAAATACAAAATTATTGAACATATGTTCTGTATTTTTGTAAATAGAAAAAAAGACAAAAAAGTACAGAACTTAACAAAAATTCACGATAAATAATTTAAAACTTATGATGTAAATTAAATAATGCTATTTATTCATATGTTTTAATTATTCTTTGTTCTTTAGTTGTAGTTGTAAGTTAATTGTGTGTAATACAAGAGTAGTTTGTTGACAGTTAACGTAAATTAATGAATGACTTAACTGAAGTTAGTGAGTTACTAGTTACTCATCTAAAGAGTTCCCACTGAGAAGCCATATATATATATATATATATATATATATATATATATATATATATATATATATATATATATATATGAGAAAAGTTCTATGGAGTACTCATTTAATTGGAGTATTTGGAGTACATATACGTTCTGCATTCAAAATATTTTAAAATTTATTATTTTGCAAACCTTGTTATATGAACATCATAATTTCATTAATAATCTTGAAAATCATGTATGTTTTGCAATATGTTCATCTTGAAAATCCTTTATGTTTTGCAATCAGAACATATATATTTTGCAACCCAAATGTGTTTCGCAGAACAATTCGTTTTGCAATATTTTGTTAGCAAAACATACAAAATTTTCAAGATTTTCGATAAAATAGTGATATTTATGTAATAAGTTTTTCAAAATAATAAAGTTTACAAAATTTTGAATGCAAAATGTATATGTACTCCAATTAAATAAGTACTTCTTAAAACTTTTCTATATATATCTATATATATATATGTATATATATATATATAACACTTTAAATATTCTCAAAATACTTGGCGTATGATCCTTAATTTTAAACTATTTTCTCAAATTTTAGATAATTATTTCATATAAAAACACTTTTTAACAATTAAAGTTAAAACATGAAGATTAGCAAAAAAAAATAAATTGAAACATGACAACTTTAAATTTTTTTTCTAAATATTCTCAAATAAACTATCTCAATGTGAATTAAAAATGTACAAGTTAAAAGATGTAAGAAATCATAATATGTTGTAATGTGGATGTCCCTAGAGCTTTCTTGAACAAAACTTTTGGATTTCTAAAGCAAAACTCTTGGCTTTCTAGTTCATATAACTCATGACTTTTAGCCTTTCAAATTCTTGTAACTTAATTTGAGTGAGCCTATAAAAGGCCATCATGTTCCAACTTGTAGACACACTTGAAAGATATAAAAATTCTCCTCTTTCTCTCTTCTTTCTCTTCTCTAAATATTTCTTAGTTATTATATATTTACAACACGTTATCAGCACGAGATCGCTCATCGGTGCAAAGTTGAGCTTACACGAGGTTTTTTTTAAGGTTAAGAACTCATATCTATATTGGATCACTCTTCCTAAGTTCAAAACAACATCTCTATATTAAGGTATGCATTTCTGATACTTTGGCGCATTGCAATATTCTTGTCTTAGTTATTTTAATATGATATCTTTTATACAGTACATAGTTAGTACATGATTTCTTAGATTTTGAAAGTTTCATGCCATAGTTCGTAGGTTTGACATGTATGTTTTTAATCAGAAGCATATCCAATTTATTTTGATGATTGTGCTTTCTATTAGCATATAGTAACTTTATGTCATAAGTTTAGGGTTAGATTTTTATTAACCTATTTTGTGCATTCATCTTATGTGTATTCTTTGTATATTGTCCATGTACCCGTAAGAAATTTGTTTAAATTATTTTATTTTCTAATTCTGATTATTTTATAGAAAATGACAAATTTTACCAAACTTGAATTTGAGGCTCCTGATATCACTGGAAAGAACTACTTATCATGGATATTGGATATCGAAATTCATTTAGCCGTACAAGGTCTTGGAGACACAATCAAAGAGGGAAATAAAGAATCTGAATCAAACCGCGCAAAAACAATGATTTTTCTTCGACGCCACCTCCACGAAGGACTCAAAACTGAATATCTTACGGTGAAAGATCCACTGGAACTTTGGAAAAATTTGAAAGATGGATATGTTTATCAAAAGACTGTGATTCTTCCAAAAGCTCACTATGATTGGATGCATTTGAGGCTTCAAGACTTTAAAACCGTCAGTGAATATAACTCCACACTTTTCAAAATAACTTCTCAACTAAAATTATGTGGAGAAAATATTACTGACGCGGACATGTTAGAAAAAACTTATTCAACTTTTCATGCCTCAAATGTACTCCTCCAGCAACAATATCGTGAAAAAGGTTTTACAAAATATTCAGATTTAATATCATGTCTTCTTGTTGCTGAACAAAATAATAAACTTTTGATGAAGAATCATGAGTCTCGCCCTACTGGATCTAGCCCTTTCCCTGAAGTGAATGCGGCATCTTATAATTTTTGGCGTGGACGTGGTCGTGGATGCGGTCGAAGAAATTTTATGAGAAACAACCATTCTCTCAAACATAGAAAACTAAATTCAAACCCGAAGTTGGAGAAAGTGGAGAGAGATAAAAAAGGATAAAAGAATGTTGAGAATGTTTGCTTTAGATGTGGAATGAAGGGTCATTGGTCGCGTACCTGTCGTACGCCCAAACACTTGGTTGACCTACACCAAGCATCCCAGAAGGAGGAAGAAAAATCTGTTGAAGCAAATTTTGCTTTTCAACATGATGGACCTGAGTACAACCCCTCTGATATGACACATTTGGAAGTGTCTGATTTTTATGAAATCCCTGAATGAAGCGGCAATGAATGATGCAATGAATTATATAAACACCTTGTTGGTTGAAAAATTATTTATCTTAATTATTATGTGTAAGACTTTGTCTGCTTAATTATTATGAAATTTCTAATTATTGTATGTGTGCTTTTATTTGAAGTGATATGGATATTTCTCATTTTCGCGCTGGTCATAAAATAGATGAAGATATTTGTCTCGTTGATAGCGCAACTACGCACACTATCCTTAAAAGTGAAAAATATTTTACTTTTTTACACAAATACGAATGCAATGTTAATACTATATCCGGAAGTATTAATTTGATTGAAGGCTCTGGAAGAGCTAACTTGTTATTACCTGGAGGAACAAAATTTGTTATAACTGATGCATTGTTCTCTCCAAAATCTTAAAGAAACTTGTTAAGTTTCAAAGATATACGCAGAAATGGATATCATATTGAAACAATCAGTAGAGAAAATAAAGAATTTCTTTATATAACATACATCATTTCGGGTAAGAAATATATGAAGGAACAACTACCCGCTTTTTCTTCCGAATTATATTATACAAATATACGTGAAATTGAGGCAAATCCAATCGTAAACCAGAAGTTTACTGATACAAGCAATTTTGTTATTTGGCATGACCGGTTGGGACATCCGGGATCTACTATGATGCGGAGAATTATTGAAAACTCGCATGGGCATCCATTGAAAAACCAGAAGATTTTTCAATCGAATGAATTCTCTTGTGCTGCTTGTTCTCAAGGAAAATTAATAATCAGGCCTTCTTTGGCAAAAGTTGGAATAGAATCTCCTAGATTTTTAGAATGGATACAGGGTGATATATGTGGGCCCATTCACCCATCATGTGGACCATTTAAATATTTCATGGTATTAATTGATGCATCAACTCGATGGTCACATGTGTGCTTATTATCATCTCGTAACCTGGCATTTGCGAGACTACTTGTGCAAATAATTCGATTAAGAGCACAATTTCCTGATCATAATATCAGTACAATCCATTTAGATAATGCAGGAGAATTCACATCTCGAGCCTTCAATGAGTACTGTGTGTCAATTGGAATCAATATTGAACATCCTGTTGCTCATGTTCATACACAGAATGGTCTCGCAGAATCATTCATCAAACGACTCCAATTGATTGCCAGGACATTGATTATGAGAACAAATCTCCCCACTTCAATTTCGGGGCATGCTATTTTGCATGCAGCAGCACTTGTACGCATCAGACCTACAAGTTATCATAAATTTTCTCCCTTACAATTGGCTTCTGGAAGAGAGCCTAATATTTCCCATTTGAGAACTTTTTGATGTGCGGTATATGTCCCAATTGCTCCGCCGCAACGAACAAAGATGGGTCCCCAAAGAAGATTGGGAATATATATCAGTTATGAATCTCCCTCTATAATAAAATATCTTGAACCATTGACAGGTGATATGTTTACAGCAAGCTTTGCTGACTGTCATTTTGATGAAACGGTTTTCCCAAGATTAGGGGGAGAGAACAAGGTTATCCTTAAATCAGGGGGAGAAAATAAACAGCTGGAAAAAGAAATTACATGTAATGCATCAACATTGAATATTTATGATCCTCGAACAAATCAATGTGAACAGGAAGTTCAGAAAATAATTCATTTACAAGTCATTGCAAATCAATTGCCGGATGCATTCACTGATATAAATAGAGTAACTAAGTCATACATTCCAGCTGAAAATGCTCCTGCAAAAATAGAAGTCCCGGAAGGACAATTAATTAAATCAAATGAGTCAAAACCTCGCATGAAGCGTGGTAGACCGATCGGTTCAAAAGACAAAAATCCTCGAAAAAGAAAAGAAGCAAGGAGCGAAGATGCCCAAAAAGAGGAAATAAAATCTCTAAAAGAGACTCCAGAAGAGTCCTGTGACATGAAAGATGAAACCCCAGAAGAGGATCAGGTACCTGAAAATGAAAATGAAGAGATCTCAATTAATATTGTTGTCACAGGAAAAAGATGGAACCGAAATCATGTTATCGTCGACGAAAATTTTGCATATAATGTAGCACTTGATATAATGATTGAAAATGAGGATTTTGAACCAAAATCCGTCGATGAATGTCGACGTAGAAATGATTGGCAAAAATGGAAAGAAGTAATTGAGAAAGAATTGAGCTCACTTAATAAACATAAGGTTTTTGGACCTGTAGTCCGAACCCCTGAAGGGACAAAACCCGTTGGATATAAATGGGTATTTGTGCGAAAGAGAAATGATAAAAATGAGATTGTGAGATACAAGGCACGTCTAGTTGCTCCAGGATTTACACAAAGGCCAGGCATTGACTATGAGGAAACATATTCTCCTGTAATGGATGCTACAACTTTTCGTTATCTTATTAGCCTGGCCGTTATTGAAAAATTAGATATGCGTTTAATGGATGTCGTGACAGCATACTTGTATGGTTCCCTCGAAAAAGATATTTATATGAGGATCCCTAAAGGATTTCGAATGCCTGAAGCATCTATATCACATTCACGCGACCTTTATTCGATTAAATTACAAAGATCCATATACGGTTTAAAACAATCTGGTTGAATGTGGTATAAAAGATTAAGTGATTATTTATTAACGGAACAATACAAGAATGATCCTATTTGTCCTTGTGTTTTTATAAAGAAAACTAAATCTTCATTTGCTATAGTTGCTGTATATGTTGATGATATAAATATTATTGGAACTCCTGAAGAGCTCCAAAAGACAGTCGATTATTTAAAGGCAGAATTTGAAATGAAAGACCTTGGAAAAACAAAACTCTGCCTTGGGTTGAAAATTGAGCATCTATCTGGTGGAATATTTGTGCACCAGTCAGCATATACAGAAAAAATCTTAAATCGTTTTTACATGGACAATCACATCCATTCAACTCTCCAATGGTCGTACGATCACTTGATAAGAAAAAGGATGTGTTTCGACCAAGAGAGGAAAACGAAGAAATACTTGGTCCTGAAGTGCCATATCTTAGTGCTATCGGCGCATTAATGTATCTGGCTAATAACACAAGGCCCGACATAGCATTTTCTGTAAATCTGTTAGCAAGGCATAGTTGTGCTCCAACACGGAGACATTGGTATGGAGTTAAACATATTTTTCGATACCTCCGGGGCACAACTGATATGGGATTATTTTATTCTAATAAATCCAAAGCAGTACTAACGGGTTATGCAGATGCAGGATATTTATCTGATCCAGATAAAGCTCCATCGTAAACAGATTATTTGTTCACTTATGGAGATACAGCCATATCATGGCGCTCAATAAAACAATCTTTGGCAGCTACTTCTTCTAATCACGTAGAAATTCTTGCAATTCATGAAGATAGCCGAGAATGTGTTTGGTTAAGGTCAATAATTCAGCACATTCGGGAGTCATGTGGCATGTATCATGATAGGACAAGCCCAACAGTAATGTTTGAAGATAATACTGCATGCATTCAACAATTAAAGGAAGGTTATATCAAGGGTGACAAAACTAAGCACATATCACCAAAATTTTTCTTCACACATGATCTTCAAGAAACTTGAGAAATTGAAGTTCAACAGATTCGTTCAAGTGATAATCTTGCAGATTTTTTTACAAAATCATTGCCGCCAACAATTTATGAAAAATTGGTACATAAGATTGGGATGCGTCGACTGAAAGACCTCAAATAAATTTTCAAGATCGATGTACTCTTTTTCCTTTACTAGGATTTTTCCCTAAAGGATTTTTTCCTAGAAAGGTTTTAACGAGGCACGATTATTGAAAATTGGACATCCAAGGGGGAGTGTTGTAATGTGGATGTCCCTAGAGCTTTATAGAACAAAACTTTTGGATTTCTAAAGGAAAACTCTTGGCTTTCTAGTTCATATAACTCATGACTTTTAGCCTTTCAAATTCTTGTAACTTAATTTGAGTGAGCCTATAAAAGGCCATCATGTTCCAACTTGTAGACACACTTGAAAGATATAAAAATTCTCCTCTTTATCTTCTCTAAATATTTCTTAGTTATTATATATTTACAACATAATATAATTTATCTGCGGTCAACACAAGTACTACTTCTATTTTATAAAGCGATGTAATTTTTTGTCAAAATATATATTATTGTCAAAATTGTATTTTTTTAATAATATTATTTTTTGATTTACTGTTGTTGCTAAAAACCTTTTCTAATGCGAAAAATTTAAGTATCATCCAGTATCTAAGTCAACACTATAGTTAGTGAGTTCATGTAATTCAAATTCCATGATTTATTTTTGTAATTTATCTTAACATTATTAAGTTTACATAATGAACAATTAACTTTTGAAAGAAACATAATGAACACTTATTAATATTTGAGAAAGTGAATATAGTTTATTAAGGTGTTATTTGGCTGACCTTTTTATAAGTCCTTATGAACTTATTTTTGGATAAAAATTTCATATTTTGATAAATTTTTTATAGATGTATTTAATTTATGTTTGAGATTCCATAAGTTGCAAAAAAAGTACCTTTTTTCAGAAAAACACTAGAATCTTAACTTCTTTTTTAAATAAGTTAAATTTTTTGGAAAATAAGCTCCCCAAACACTCCCTAAATAATATATTCAATATGTAATAACCCTAAC
This sequence comes from Saposhnikovia divaricata, assembly GCA_036435485.1. Taxonomy (NCBI): domain Eukaryota; kingdom Viridiplantae; phylum Streptophyta; class Magnoliopsida; order Apiales; family Apiaceae; genus Saposhnikovia; species Saposhnikovia divaricata. Next base: position 77,691,375 of record CM071600.1, on the reverse strand, counting down.
TTTAGAAATGATACAGTGATCACATGAATAGTAAAATTTGAGGATTTAGGGAAATGGTATATAGGTACACTATAATTGAAACAGAAAATGAGTAAACAGAAACCATATTCGTGTTGAACTAAGAAAATAAGTGACTCGAAATGACGATAGATTTCAGAAATTCCTGAGTATGAATTTTTGAAAATTTTGATTTCGAATAAGTTTCTATTGGATATTAAGGAGCATGGAGATATTAAAGGAATTATATTTTGAGGAATTAGTGAATTAGGGTAAACTAAGGGATTTTTAAGTTAAGGAAATACCAAAGGAATTTGGATTGTTAAATGATTTCAGAACCACTGAGATAATGAGGTATATCCGAAACGAATCACAATTAGACGAGTATGGAAACCAAACAACCAAGGTTGATATAATTACAAGGATATACATTACCTTACTAATAACAAAAATCATTAAAACTTTAATTAGAAAAATCAAGAAAACAAGCATTCTAGAATCCTTATTATATCACTCATCTTACATCACTTCTTACATCATTTTCCACTCACTTTAAGCCAAGACTTACCAAGTAAGATTAGTAGATGATTATCTTAATACCAAGTCAAAATATCTAAGACAAGATAAGGTTGACAAGAACAAAAAAATCTCTCCCCATTTCCTTCCTTCTCACATTCCGGGAAGTGGAAAAAAAAAAGAGAAAAACCAAATTCAAAACCCTAGTTGCAATCAACCAAAACTCAAGGGAAAAATCATGGAGGCCACTTGAGGATAGATAAAGAAGTGCACCAAGTTTCATAGCAAATAAACATCATTTGTCAAGGTAATAAAATCATCAAAGTTGATGAGGAATAGTAATGAATATTGATTTCAAGAACTAACTTTGGTTTTTATGATTTCTTTAGCTAATTCAATCCACTTTAAGGTTGTGTAAGGACTATCAAAGGTTTATTAAGTGTGATTAAAGCTTCAAGAAGGTATAAATGTTCTTGCCCTTTTGTATATGAAGGGTATTAGTTATGTTAGTAGATATGCTGATATAAGTGATTATTCATGATGATATATGTGTTTGTAAGTGGTTTAAGTTGAATATGGAAGTATTGTGTGTTTGTAACCATGGTTGGTAAGATGGCCACATGGTGTAGGTGATGGTGTATAAGGTGGATGATGGATTTGGAGGAGTAATATCTTGGACAGTATGAAAATATAGCCGTTATAATGCCCGATTTTTTGTTAAGCCAAAAAGATGCCCTGTTTTTGGCACCCATATTCGTACGGTAGGTTTCTGTCCAGAGCACACACTGATCATGAGAGGGTAGATCTTGGTTCATAGATCGTTTTGATATAAAGTACGTTAAAATCTGATGAACGGTTTAGGAGAAAAGTCAGTTTTAGTGAAAGACGTTCGAGAACCGAGAAAACGTAATTGTATCAACTTTGAGGCTATAATTACCATACTTAAACATTTTTAAAAGTTATAAAATTTTGGGATATTATAGTAGGGTGGTCAGAGAACCATTACCAGTTGACCTTGCATTAAAATTCGGAATTGATATTTTCTGAGAATTTTTACAGCCGAGTGTGGTTATTAAGAGAAATGGTGGAATACACTAAAACTTTGATCAAGTTTAAAAGTGATTAAGTTCTTGGAACTTTTGGTGCGTAAAAGCTATATCAAACATATATTATGTGTCAAGGGTGTTATTGTATAAAGATTAGGTGATTAAGTAGGATATATACTAACGGTGAACCTTTCGTTTCTATAGAGATGGGAGACGAACTCAGGATCATACCTACTCGCTTTAGAGATCCAGGCAAGATTTTTCTATCTCTACTTGGAAAATTATTTACCTTCGAAGAAAATGATTTCATGGAATATACATATGTGATTCTACTGTTTCTATCTTAGTAAAGAATTTATTTCCTGATTTTGGGAATTAAAGAAAGATGGATATGGATATATAGAGATGATTATGCATAAAGTGAACATGCTTTATGATTAAGAGTTATATGAAAGAATGGTATCAGTTGTTATCTAGGGTTATATGATTTATAATATTATGTTAAAATATATTATTTTTAAACATTGTGATTTAATAAATATTATTTGATTATTATTTACTATTTCTAAAAAAAGATGGAATATTATATATATATATATATATATATTTCCATTAAATACAGAGAAGATGTCTGAGTCATAATCAGAGTATTATGGCCTAAGTTTTAAAAGTGATGACATATGTGAATGAAAGTGGAAATGGAAATTGAAAGGAAAAATATGGAATGCTATTGGTATAAATGGAATACTGAGTGACAAAAAGAGGGGGATTGCAACAAAAAGCGTAAGAGGCTGTGTGCGGCACAGTCCAGCACTCAATATTTATTACGGCCCAAGAGTTGCCGAAGGAGGATGTAGCAGGTAGCCTTCCTCCAGGGTTGATGACCAGATGGGATCATCCCTTCTACTAGTAGTAAACAGAGAGCAGGTACGGTCAGGCGACTGATCATCTTCCTACGTACCTGGCGCTAGCAGATATCCCCAAAACTTAAAAGAAAGAATTGATAATGGTTTTTCAGATTTGTACACTGAAAAATGAAAATGGTATGAAATGATGGAATTGTTTTAACAGTAAGAAGAGAAACTGATTTTATATTATTTTTATAAAATTGTTGTATAAAAAGGGAAATGGAAAGATTGTATTGGGAGATGATGTGCAAATGATATAATATCTTGAAATATTATGCTGAGGTGATGTAATGATTTTTAATTAGTATAGAAGAAAAACTAATATTATATTGAAAAGAAGCTAATATTAGAATGCTATGTATTTCTTTTAGTATTAAAAATATTTGGAAGGAGTAGTTATCAAATAAAAATAAATTCTTTTTATAATAATTATGATTTGTCTTCTGTTTATTATACAGATATATTTATGTTTCTTTTTAAGCTAGTTTATAAGATTTATCTTGCTGAGATATTATAGATCACTCTTGCTATTTATTTATACAACAGCTAGGTCGCATGCCGATACTTCGCACTACACCCCGCAAGAGGGTAAGGGAAAGGCGACCTTTTGAGAGAACGATGGCACCTATTCCTGAGGTAGCGTATAGACAGACGGGTCCTGGTAGACTTATTTACATTAAGTGTGTAAGCTCATGTAATAAACTTTTGGTTGTTGAAATGCTTCCTGTAGAAGTATTATTCAACAATGTACTTAGTAAGATTCTGGGTTTGTAATAACTGTTTAACTCTAAACTTTTAATATTGTGGATGTTGTTCTCTGAGCATATGACTGGTGTGTGTTAATATTAAAGTGTGGGGTCTATTGTGTGAGTTTATTATGCATTTATATTCCAGCTGTCAAGAGTAGAATTTTAATGAATGGAAATTGAACCGTGATGACCTGGATCCATGACCCCGGATCTAGGGGCGTGACACTATATTTTAGAAGACTCAATAATATACACATATACGCACCATATTCCAAATTATGTCTGTAACGGTCGGGTTCAGATCAGATCAGCCTAAATCCATATCCATTTATTTTTATCGAATTCGGATCGGATCGAATCACACCTTGGATATTTTAGTGGCCGATCCATATCTATCAATTTAGTTTAATGGATAAACGGATCGGATTTCGGATATCCATTGCTCCATTTATTTTTTAAAATATAAAAAAATAATCACACACACACACACACAGATATATATATATATATATATATATATATATATATATATATATATATATATATATATATATATATATATATATATATATATATATATATATATCATTCACCATTATAAAAGAAAATTAGTAAAATTTTAGAAGTTACAATCTAGAGGTCAGTGTGTAAATTTTAGTAGATATCAAAAACTTAAACTATTTTAATAGTTTCATTGTTCAAACACAATGTTTAAAAATATATATTATGATTCAAATCGAATAAAAGAAATATATGTAAACAAGTACTTCGGAAAAAAAAAAGAAATTTAATTTTTTTCCAGCCTACATTTTGACGTTGCTACGCGAGAACTTGCACATCACCTCGTTCTTCGCTGTAGTATAATTACATGTAAGTGACCATTCAATCACTAAAAAAATCACTATCTGAACACATTAAAATTATAAATGCAAGTTTCCAATACAGAAAATTGACGTTAAAATATAAATGCAGAAAAATATAATGACGTTAAATTTTGGAGGCTCTTCCAAGAAAATATTAGATTTGGTACAAGGCTTAGGATTTTCAATAACGTAATTTATTACAATATAAAATATTAAATAATAGTATATATATTATATAATATATTATTATGTAATTAAACGGATCGGGTCATGGATAAGCAGATCGGATCAACCTAAATCCATATCCGATTCATTTATTATTCGGGCCGTTCTTATCAGATCGGATATTTTTCAGGCCAATCCATATCCATTTAAATCAATGCAGATCGGATCGGATTGGATATCCGATCCATTGACAAGCCTATTTCAAATGGTAGGGTTTTGCTCAAATGAGAACCCTATATTATGGTGAGAACAAAGATCTAATTTCAGCCCACAATTTTTAAACAATTTTAAATCCCAACCACACAAATTAAACACACACATATACATAACCGCCACACACACATACACGACCACCTGTCTCCACCCACCACCACCAACGGCCACATCCCCGCTACCATCACCTGCCCGCCCATCACCATCAATTTCCATCACCACCACCCACCACCATTAGGTGGTGGCTTCCTCCTACCTCCACACTAATTTTCATTCTAATTAGGGTTTACTATTGAATTGGGGATTTTGAATCCAGGATTGTGTTATTAAAAATGATGATATGGTTATATAGAGGAGGATGAAAGGAGTATTTTCGTATAAGTTTTGTAGTTGGAGATGACCATAGCATCGGGAACCACCACGGCTGTTGGGTCACCGGTGGTGGAGGTCGGGGCGGCGATACGGTGAAGGAATGAGAGAAAAAGAGGGTGAGAAAGATTGAGGGCGTCGAGATGAGTGAATCTGTATGATTAAGTGTGTGTATGCATGTGTGTGTTTTTATGTGGGCGAGATGACCGAAAAAATGAGGCAACCAATGGTGGTGGCGGTGGTAAACGAACGGAGGAAAAAGGAGGAGAGGAAGAAGGTAAGGACGAGAGAGAGGGAGACAGTGAGTGTGTGTTTGTGCGTGTGTGCAGTGAGGGAGACAGACAATGAATTTTCCGGCTGATTGCTCGCTGGAGAAGATGAAGATAGGCGGTGGTGGTTGGTGAAGGAAATGATGCAATTTACAAATAAAACTAGAATTTTTGGTGATTTTCGGGCTGTTGTTGGTGATTTGTTGGTGGTGGTCAGAGGTGGTGGCGGTGATGTGGTGGTTTTTGGTGATTTTGGTCATGGTGATTTTTGTATATAGGCGGTGATTTTTTGGTGATGGCGGTAGTATGGTGGTCGGAGGTGGCGGCTATATGGTGGCTGGAGGTGGCGGCAGTGCGGTGATTTTGGTTTACAGCCGGTGATTTTTTGGTGGTGGCGGCAGTATGGTGGTCGAAGGTGGTGGCAGTATGATGATTTTTGTTTACAGGCGATGATTTTTTGGGTTGGCCGGAATTGATCGCCGGAGATGGTGACTAAAGTAGGGAAGAAGATGATGGTGGATTAGATGAAGGATAAAAAATATAATTTGAAGTATTAATTTTAAAATTAAGATTTAGTTTAGATATAAAGATGTATGGATAAAATTAGATTTCATATCTCACAAGTAAGATCCTATACATGATCTAGAATAATTCGTACAGAACATATAAATAAAACACTTTCATGTCCACATCTAAAATACACCAGTAGTTCGTATAATTCAAAAAAATACCAACCTAGATGGTACATGACTACTTAAAGCATACAAAAAATTGACTTTGTATCCATATTGAACATGCGAATCTATCTATAATATAAAAATTGTTGTGTTTTTAAGGTGTTAATTACCAATATGTCCCTCCGTATTTAAAGTATTTACTCTGAAATTCCATTTGACTGATTGACTTATACTATTTTCATAGGTATTTTGCTTTTTACTACTATTTTTTTACACACATTTACACGTGCTGTTGTTGTAAATCGTAAGGCTTCCATGGGAAGCTATCGTTGTTCCCCAATCCCTATATACATACAATTTAACTTTAATTTGAAATTCAAATTTTACTTTACAAAATTTGATTTTACTCTTCTTCCTGCTGATTCTTTTCCCTAAATCCCAAATTTTTCGTATATTTTTATTTTGCATCTCTCTCTTTTTCATATATCAAACTTAGCCCCGTTTGATTTTGAGTTTTGAATGTTATAGTATCATATATGGTGAACCCTCTTAATTAGTCTTCCTGTATTATTTTTTGGTTCTTCGATTCTTTTCTTCACACAATCTTATGTATATTTATGTGTTTTGTATGTTTGAGTTTGTATATTTGTATGTCTCAAAATACTTTTCTTAGTAATTTTATCATTTGATAACATTTGTTTCTTGATTTGCAGGTTGTGTCTCAAGAATCTTTCTGATGCTTGATTTAGATTAGATGATCTTCGAGAAAAGTAAGGTAAAGTGTGTTCTCATATGATGGTTTCAGACATTTATTTGATGGTTTGAGCTATTTTTTTCATGATTTTTAATTCTCTATGATGTTTGTTGTTTATTGTTCATGAAGTGTTTGATAAAAATTTTGTGAGAATAATGCAAGAATTTTACTAACGACAAAGATACGAATATCATACTGAATTTAGTTTTGATATCGTGATTGTTTTTATTTTGTCAAGTATTTTGAATTCTTATTGATGTGGTGATGTGAGACTATATTAGGATCATTATGCATATGGCTTAAGTAATGTACTAATACTTTAGATGAATAACAATGATTGTTATATTTTCAATTGGAGTGACGCTGCATCTATCTTTACTGTAGTGTTGAACCATTTACTCTTTCAGTAATATGCGCACATCTATGAAGTTAAACTATTTTTGTCTCAAATGTTTGATAGAATGCCTAAAAAAACTAATAAATTTTGAATATGAAAGTCTAAAAGTTTTATAAAAGTCTAATAGTCTTGCTATGAATCATCTTATTGTTGAATTGTAGTAGTTTGACCATTTTCATAAATGATGATCAATATGTGTATGGGATTATGAAATTGAACAAAATTGACTTATATGGAACTATGCAGGTGTTCTATGAAATGCCCTTTTGCATTTAAACTATAACCTATAAAATATTATGATTTCATATATTGTTTGCACATACCCTTATATGGACTAATATTTCTGTTATTAGTGTAATGCATTTCTTCAACCCCCATATTATTTGTAGGAAAAGAAGTCCATTTGTTGAATCGAGCAGGATCATAATTGGTATCTTGAGCAGGTTTGTTTCTTTCTTTTTTTTAATCGAAATTCTTTGAGTATATCTTTATATAATTTGAAATTATTAAGGAGTTTTAATTCTTGAAATTTAGAGTGTGTAATAAGTTATGTACTTTGAAAGTATTAAGGAGTTTCAGTTCTTGCAATTTAGAGTTTGAAACAGGGTAAGCTGCATTTGTAACTTCTGTAACACTCTTCCCAACTTATACAAGCCTAACTTATATAGGGTTGTGCTTTGTCCAACAAATCAAGTACAGTATTTAAATTTAGAACTTGCTTTGATGGAATAGAGATGATGCAGGAGGATGGTATATGTTTACATTTGAATTGTTTTGAGTACTTTCAGAATTAGTTAATTGAGTATTTTTTTTAAGTGATATAAAATCTGATTATATATTTATATTATAGTCAATTTTTTTGGGAAAGAACAACTAATTTTTTAGAGAAAGTTTACATTGAAACACTTGAAAATAGAAGAAGATAAAGTCCCCATGAAGCGCTTTACACTCATAATTTTATGATTTTGTATTTTTTTTAAACTAACAGTTTCTATCGTGTTCTATTAGTTGTGTTGTATTTACAATTGCTTAATTTTTTTGTTTATTTTTTCAGTTTATATTTAATCTTCTACAATATGAAGTATGCAGGTTTTATGATTTGCGCTATGCCGGAAAAATTAGGTTAATTCTTTTACCACGTTATTAGTCAAAGTTTGATCACCAGTGATTGTTTTTTAGTTGTTCAATTGTCTATTGTTATACTCTAACTTTTGGGAATCTTTTTAAATACTGCCACAGTTAAATTAGTGTAACACAAATGAAAGTTCTATTTAGTACTTGCTTCTTACTTTCATGAAAATGTTTATCTTAATAATTTATGTTCTGTGTGATCTACTCTGTTTAATAATGTGAAAGATTAGATCCATGTCACCATAATTGAGATCACATTTGTGCTATGTAAAAGAAGGTACACCACTTGAAAGGAACCAGAATATTCAAGTTACCATATCTTGGAAACTTAGTGTGGTTCTCTGACAAAAGTAAAGATACAACGTGGAGCATATGTCTCATGTTTCTTTCACACTAAAGTAGATTAACCATCAGGGATTTCATAATATGAACCAGTTTTATGTATGAATGGACAATGGAGGACTCAGCCTTCTGATCAAGAAAGGGAAAAAGTTGTACCATTGACAGAAGAAGAACACAGGTACATAGATTTGTACTCATGTCAACATGATAAGTATTGAATTAACCCTTATGAAGAGTATAAAGTAATGTAATTACAAGGACATGCTCCTATATTATGAACGTAACATCTTTAATTTTAAAAACTTAGTAAGGTTGTATATGCTTTAACGAGAATCTTTTATGTTTCTTGGTTCCGAAACAATATTGAAATTTGGATATCTCAAAAGATTAAGGTATGCTTTGACACCAAATATTAGTATATATATACAACTATTGTTATCCTCGCCACATATGAACATAATTATTTCTATGTTTTTAGATAATCCGAATCAATTATATTAGTTCAATAGTGACTAGATATTTTAAAAATCAGTCAGCTTCTTATGTTATAAGGTGGTATCTTACAATTTTAAGTTAAATTAATATCATGTTTCAGAAATACTTTCTCATAAAATGACATCCTATAGAAATATGACTGTTTGAATGACCTTTGCTTTTATTCTAGGAAAGATATATGAATGGAATTAGCTCTTCAGTTGAAAGCCCTTAAATATAATTTTATTTGTATTCTTTTATGTGACCTGGTTGCATTATTTTTTTGGTCATAATCCTCTACATAAGGAAGTTTTATTTTTTTTGGTCATATTTCGTTAAATACTACTAACTAGAGAGAGATTATGTTAGTTGATCAGGTAGAGAAAGTTATCTAATTTGTATTTACTACTTAAATTTATTTTATGTGGAGTTATAAAATATCAAGATTGGTTATTGCAATTACTAAAATGTAGTTTCCTTTTAATACTACAATGTAGTGGATCAACAATTTATTATGTTGTATTCTTTTTGGGTGAATGTGTAGGAAAGTAGTCGATCGTTCTTTCATGTTCAAACCTTTGCAAGTCAGAGGTGGCAAGGCACAATTTTAATTTTGCAACACCCTACCTAAATAACTCCAAATAGTAGATTGTGTAACAATATGTAAATTATAACTTGGTGTAGTATGTTTAGTTGTTTACGGAATCCATATATATACAAGATATACAAAAAATGAACAGTTAATACTACATTAAATCGTGTAAGTGGCGAACCAAGATTGTGTTTCTTTTTTTGTACAATGACTTCCAATGACTTTCTTGGGATAGCCATGTCCACATCTAATGAATGATACATCAAATGGAGCCTTCCAGTGGATAATTTTAAGTGTTCAATCTAAGTTTGACAATTCCTTTACATTTCTATTTGATTTAATACCAGGTTGTTTCATTCATTTTTGGCAGGGAGGAATTTGACTTAACCAATGCCTCTTGCCTGTAGAAGAAAAAATGAAGGCAAATTTTCCATCTAAGAACATCACTGTTGGAGATTCTTTGGCAGTTTTTCAACTACTCCAGTTATGTTAATCATTTAAATTTATCTTAACTATTGGATGCTATTTTGGAAATTGATAACCTTAATTTTTATGTACAAATAAAAATTGATAACCTATTATAAAAAAAATTATATAATTTAACCTTTCATATCAATTTGAACGTGTCGATATCAAGTTTAAATTATGTAGAAATAGAGGAAGGACTTTTCATACATATTCATTTATTTATGAATTTACATGTGTTAATATATATATCGTTATTTCAATTGACAATCCTAAAACACCGTTATGGATAGAAATTATCTGTATATTGGTCTCGGGCTTATATATAACGAATAATTAATAAAAAACTATTTCAACTTACATTCAAAAATAAAATTAAAAAAACAGCATTTTACACGGTATAGTCCCCGCAGCGGGCACACATACTAGTACCATATATTGCTGTATAATTATTACAAAAATTATAGAAAATTTATACTCTCTATTAAAAGTAGAAACCCCCTCTTAATGGTATACCATGTATACGATATGCCATGTATACCGCGGTATGCCACTAAATATTAATTAATTTAATTAATTAAAATAATAATATTTATAATTAATTAAAATCATAATATTATATATTAATTTATTAATGAAATCATATATTAGGAGTTTATTAACTAAAAATTGAAAAAAAAATCGATAATATAGTATTATATAGAACTTAGGGCTCTATTAATTAATATTTAAAAAGTATCTATAATAAATTAATAATAAATGCAATTAATAATACAGCTACTCTTATATTAACAGAGTGAAATTAAATAAATTTAATTATTTAAAATAATAATATTAAATATTAATTTAATTTTGAATATCTATAAAAAATTCCACATTTTTCTATTTTTTTTACAATTTACCATCTTCTCAAAATATTTACAAAAATATTTTTTTAAAAAAAATAATTTGCAAAAATACCATCTTATTTGCAAAAATATGGTCTCAACTAGGGCTGACAATTTCGGGTTTCGGGTCGGGTTCGTGTCGGGTCAGCAGACACGGGTCACAAATTTGACCCAACCCGAACCCGATCGGAAAATTTAATGGGTCCAGGTGCTCAACCCGAACCCAACACGAATGGGTTTAGGGTAACCCGAGACGAAAATTTAATTTTTTTAAAATTTTTAAAATAATATATATATATTAAAAATAATATATATATATATATATTAAATATAATATATATTTAATATATATATATATATTTGGGTCAGTTTCAGGTTACCCGAACCCAACCCAATTTTTTCGGGTCAAGTTTGGGTCAACCCGAAATCGACCCGAACCCGAAACCGATCCATGCGGGTTGGGTTCGTGTCGGGTTCGTGTCACGGGTCCAAAATTGCCAGCCCTATCTGCAACTAGATACAAGTAGATGCAACGTTGTATTTCGTCGCATATAAGGTTGCGCAGCAGGTTGCGTATATAGATGCAACCAGTTGCGTATTGTATTTGTATTTTTACTACGAAACAAAATAGGTTTTGCAGTAAAACCCTATTATTTTGAGAATTATTATTTTGTAAAATAATTTTAATAAAATAAATTAAAATTTTTAAAATATTATTAGCATTAAAATTTTGAAATTTTTTTGGAATTATTTTTACAAACATGGATTTTTTAAAAATATTAGTATCGAAGTAAGTAAATGTCATTAAATTATTTAATTAAAATAATATGATAAATAATTTTATTTAAAAAATTTAAAATAATTGATCACGATCCGTGTTTCGCACGGGTTATCGGCTTGTAAGACTAATACTGAAACTGGTCCAATTCACGTATCTAAACAAAACCTATCCTATGAAAACCAAAATACCCACCATCCTGGAGATGCGTGACCTGATATACGCATATCAGGAATGCGCATCCTAGGTCACGCATGGTCAGGATGCGTACCCCGTGGGTAAAAATGGCGAACGTTGCCACATAAAGGCATTTTGGACAATTAGACTACAAAAATAGTGTATTTTGGTCATTCTTTCTAAATTTAACTTTAATTGTGTTCAATTATTTATTTTATTGTGTAGAGTGTCAATTATTTAATTTATTGTGTCAATGTCAGCAACGTCCTAGAAAATAGTAGATAACGTCCTCGAAAATAGTAGATGCAGTTATACTTCCGAAAAATAACTTGAGTTCAGAATAATCTAGACCAACCACTGAAAAACAATGACTCTATTTTCCTATAAATGCAACTATCTGGTCTAGCCCCGTAAGTCTTAACCACAACCAGAGAGAGAAATAACAATGGCAAATGAAGTTGTTTTGTTGGATTGCTGGGTAAGTATGTTCGGCATGAGAGCTAGAATAGCACTAGCTGAGAAAGGTGTCCACTATGAATACAGTGAGCAAGATTTAATGAATAAAAGCCCTCTCCTTCTCAAGATGAACCCGGTTCATAAGAAAGTTCCGGTTCTCATTCATAAAAACAAGCCCATCTGTGAATCCCTTGTTATTGTTCAGTACATTGATGAAGTATGGAATAACAAAGCTCCCCTGATGCCTAGTGATCCTTACGAGAAAGCCCAAGCTAGGTTCTGGGCTGATTTTATCGACAAAAAGGTATTCATTTAGACATTTTCTTTGCAACTATTCTTGTTTACATTTTTTTTTTAAAAAGTAAACGAATGGCAGATCTATGATACATCGAGGAAAATTTGGACAGCGAAAGGTGAAGAGCAAGAGGGAGGTAAGAGAGATTTGATTGAAAACCTCAAGGTTTTGGAGAATGAGCTTGGTGACAAGACTTATTTTGGTGGTGAAACTTTTGGATTTGTAGATGTTGCACTGGTTACTTTGTACAGTTGGTTTTATACCTTCGAGAAATTGGGAAACTTTAGTATTGAAGCTGAGTGTCCTAAGTTGATTGCATGGGCAAAGAGGTGTTTAGAAAGGGAGAGTGTTTCAAAGTCCCTTCCTCATTCCGAGAAAGTTTTCGACTTTGTTAATGGTATAAGACAGAGGATGGGGATCTGAGTATCGGAGATGGATACTGAAAGTGAGAATTCAGCGCGTATTACTTAATTCTAGTTTCTTGAGTGTTAGTTTATGTATGTTGCTTTGGTTGTAATGAATAATTAGTTGTTGTAAGGAAGATACTTGACTGTGTCTTCTCATGTTACAACAATATTATCTCCTAAGAACGTTGGAACACCGCTTGGTAGGTACTCTATGTTTACAATGTTGAGCTATGAATGTTGGAGTTTTAATACTAATCTGTATTATGTATTGTGTGTTTTAAGTTTAATTGTGTGTTCTGTTTAAACTTTAAACTTGCATACTAGTTAGATCATATAATAATGCAATGCACCATAGCTTTAGAATGAAGAAAGTTTACAATGGATTACCATATCTGCTAAATTCAACATCTAAAGTCCTCAAATGTGGGCTGTGGGTGAAGGTTGAAGAAGGTAGATTAAGCAGAAAAAAAGACAGTATCGGAAAACCTAGTCAAGAATAATCAGATAGATTGTGTCAGCTTGATCCTCCTTACTATAGTCCTTTTTCATATTAGTGAAACGAAAATCCCCGGACACCAAAAATTGTCACGATTAGTCCAAAATAATGTAGATCGAACATCTAAATAAAATTGATTCTACATTTTCCCTATAATCTACCTATCTATTCCCATAAGTATTAACCAAAACCACAGATATATTTTTTTTTTTTTTTTGATAATAAAACCACAGAGATATAAAACAATGGCAAATGAATGCGGGACCTTGATAATGTGTGTTTTATCATTTATGTGCAATATAAGTTGAACAATTGAAGTTCTTCTAATCTCATGAATGCTAAATTAGGCCGCTTAGTTACGGGACCACTAATTTAGCACGGAACTAAACCGATGCATTTATCACATGCCTTATCTTGATCAAGTGAAACAAGTGTCGTGGCTTGTGTGGTTGGATATCATTTGGTAGGTTTGTGGTTATAAAACACAGGTAATGACCACATGGTCCCTGACCTTGCCATCAAAATATCTCACTTTCTGTCACAAAATGGCACACCGAACATTGCCAAAAACTAGAGTTGTAAACTAATCGAATTCGGAAGAATTCGGACGAAATTTTAATGAATACGAACAAATTCTTAATGAACCGAATAATGTTTGGTAATCTTATCGGATACTTTTTCCTGTTCGAACTAGAATTCGGTAATGAACCGAACCGAATACGAACTGTTCGCGAACATACCGAACCGAACGAACACGAACGAACAGTTCCGTAATTATATATATAACAATAATTTGAAAAATAAAAAAATAAAAAAAAATTGTAAATATTATTGTTTTTATCGAACGAACCGAACTCAAACCGAACAAACTCGAACGAACTCTTAACGAACTCAAACAAAATTCTAACAAACCGTACAATGTTCGGTAAGCTTATCGGACACTTTTTCTTGTCCGAACTCGAGTTCGGTAAGTTTATCGGACGAGCTAACCGAACTCGAACTCGAACGGAACCGGACGAGCTTACCGAACAGTCCGGTTCGTTTACAGCTCTACCAAAAACAGAACACACACAGAATTACGCGTGCATCTTGTTAATTAGGTTAAAATTATGCGATGTAGTAAAATTTTAGTCAAAGAAATATTTAATTAAAGGGATTTCTCATCATTTAGATCTATACGCGTGCATCATGTTGCTAACTTATAAATTTAATTATATTTTATGTTGAAAATTATACTAATTAAAAGAAGTCACCTCATAAAAATATTATGAAAGTAAGTGATTAAGATATGCTCTTGGACATACATTAGAAAGATCCTAAATAATTATTGTAGACTAAATTACTCTTAACGTTCGTTTCCTAGGTGTGTATAAGAGATCTTTTCGTCAGATAAATTATTAGTGGCTCTTCTTGGATGTTCTCTTTTCGGATTTTAAGATTTTATTGTCTAAATTTTCGTAGACATCTACGCATAATTTTCGGTTAGATGATAAGTTTTATTGAATGAAATAAATCATATTTTACGGTATTGTACGTATTTCGACACAATTCATTATACGAGATGTATTTTTATGACAAAAAAAATAATAAAATCTAGAAGTATACAGTAGATATCACAAACATTGTCGTATTTTGGGATTAATACATGTGTAAATTTTGTCAATATGGGTTTTTAGTTGGTGCTTAAGAGCATCTCCAAGACTATTTCTATAATGATTAAACATAATAATATATCATAATAATTTTGTAAATTATAGAGATTGAAAAAGATGTTTTGCTCCCATTCTCTTCTCAATAATGATTAGCTATAATATAAAATCAATTTTTTTTGTGAATAAAATTGTTTGGTAGCTTGAAAAGAAACTAAAAAATTTATATGCAGTTTATGTGGCAATTTTAAATTTTAGAGAAAAGCAAATTTGAAGAAGGAAGAATTGAAAATTGTAAAATTTTATATAATGAATTGCTTCTCTTGAAATGTGCATATTTGTTATCACATCTAAATCTAACCCGTCACATCATTTTTAGACAATCTCCAGTGTCTTAGTTTTGGTTTTACTTTCGTAATTATACATTTGCATGGGTTGCATTCAATTCTATCATGAGTTAGACATCACCAGAGTTTGTAATGGAAGCCCATGGACTTTTGGTCGCTTCCATTTGGTTTTTGAACGACTGCAGGAAGGAGACAATCCTCATACTAAGCATATTTATAAGTTGGATCTTTGGGTTCAGTTGCATGGTATGAATTCTGGTTTTATGTCTCAACGGGTGGTCATGGATGTGGGTAATTACATTGGTAAGTTTATAGAGTCAGACGCAAACAATTTCGTGGGGGTTTGGAGAGAATTTCTGAGAGTTCGAGTAGCAATTCCTTTGGACAAGCCATTAAAAAGACGGATGAAGTTGAAGAAGAGTGAGTCAAATTGGTGTTGGGCGAATTTTAAATATGGAGGTATACCTACTTTCTGTTTCATTTGTGGCATGATAGGTCACAGTGATAAGTTTTGTGAAAAACTGTTCGGTACTCCAGAAGACAAGATTGAAAAGCCTTTTGGTACGTGGATGCGTGCAGATCCTCGTCATCGTCTGCATACTATGGGTAGTAAATGGCTGAAATCAGGAGGTGCATCTCCGATGAGAAACACGACGGAGACAGGTGGAGCTAGAATGGATACCGAAATGGCAGGTACGGAGATAAGGTGCGACAAATCAGGGATTGGGATAGACAATGATGTGCAGAGAGAAACGCAGTTGACGAAAGTTGTTGGAGGGAAAGGTTCAAAACAGAATCAAGTTTTCAAAAGTTTGTTGCCGAATATCCAAGAGAAATCAGCTGAGTTTAAAAATAATGATACGGAGGTGGACCCAAATAAAATTATTGTGGTTGATCCAAAGAGGTGTAGGCCCAACCCAAATGAAAGTCCGGATTCAGATATGACTACAGGCCCACAAGAAGATGTTTTAACGAACCAAAAAAACTTGTTTGCGGCGGGTTCTGCAATGCATGCCCGCCTGTCATTATGAGTTGTTTGAGTTGGAACTACCAATGAATGGGGGTGCCTTGGAAATTTCAGTTCCTGCATGATGTTGTCCGTCAAGAAAGGCCCGATGTTGTGTTTTTATGTGAAACGTTAAGTTCAAAAGAGAAGCTGGAATGGGTTAGATCCAGGTTGAAGTTTTATGGTTTGCTAGTGGTTGAAGCTCAAGGGAGAAGTGGGGGTCTGGGTTTACTATGGAGGGAAGCTGCTAATGTAAATTTGCTGAGCTTATCTAGTAATCATATCGATGTTTAAATTCATTTTGTAGGTAATCAGCCATGGAGGTTGACTGGCTTCTATGGTGAGCCTAACAGAAATTTGAGAAGTAGAACTTGGAACTTGCTGAGAACTTTGGCACGTGATTCAAATTTGCCTTGGTGTATCATAGGTGATATGAATAATATTGTCAGTCATAATGATAAGAAGGGGGGTGCTGCTTATCCTCAACATTTGGTTGATGGTTTTAATAATTTACTTGAAGAGCTAGAGTTGAATGACTTAGAGTTATATGGTTATCCTTACACTTGGGAGAGGGGTCGGAATACAGATGCTTGGATGGAAGTGAGACTTGATCGTGTTTTGGCAAATAATAACTAGTGTCATTTATTCCCGTTAGCCAAGCTATATTATCTGGAAGGTACTCCATCAGACCATAGCCTGATTTTTCTTGATCTTAACAACAAGCAAGAGGTTATAGTTAAGAAACGTTTCCGTTTCGAGAATGCTTGGTTGTTGGAGCCTTTGTGTGCTCAAATTGTTCAAGATAGTTGGGAGGATGCTGTAGGTCAAGATATTGCGTTCAAAGTTCGACAGTGTGGGGAGAGCTTACAGACATGGGGAAGGGAGATTACTGGGTGTTTCAACAGAAGAATAAAAGAGTGTAAGCTGAGGTTAAGATAGCTGCGTAGGGACTACAGATGTGGACAGAGTCATGGAATGGGTCCCTCAAACTATTAGTCAAGCTCAAAATTTGGAGCTTACTAAGGATGTAACAGATGAGGAGGTCAAGGAAGCACTGTTCCAGATGAACCCGAATAAAGCACGAGGGCCTGATGGCATGACCCCGGCCTTTTTTTAGAAGCATTGGCGAATTGTTGGTAAAGATGTGATTAATTTGACAAGGCATTTTTTCAGAACGGGAGAGATTGTACAAGGCCTAAATGACACAATTCTCGTGTTGATTCCGAAAAAACAAATCCAACTGTGGTGGGTGAGCTTCGACCTATTGCCTTGTGTAATGTCATTATGAAGGTTATTACTAAGGTTATGGCTAATAGATTGAAGGAGGTGTTAGACAATGTGATCTCAGAAACACAAAGTGCATTCATCCCGGGTCGTTTAATTTCGGACAATATCATGGTATCTTATGAAGTAATGCATTATCTCAAGTACAAAAGAGTAGGAAATGATGGGTATATGGCTTTGAAGCTTGATATGAGCAAGGCGTACGATCGCATTCAGTGGGATTTTTTAAAAGCAATTCTTAGAAGGATGGGTTTCTCAGAGTGGTGGGTGAAGTTAGTTCTTCAATGTGTTTCTATGGTTCAGTATACTATAGTTCATGGCAATCAAGAGATGGGTCCAATTCTACCTACTCAAGGAATTAGACAGGGGGATCCACTATCCCCGTATTTATTCATAATTTGTGCTGAAGGTTTGTCATCTCTGATTCGTAGGTATGAGCTGAAACAGTGGGTGCATGGTATTAAAATTTGTCGTAAAGCTCCTGCGGTTACTCACATGTTGTTTGCAGACGACAGCTATTTGTATTGTAAAGTTGATAATCTTGAGGCATCTAAGATTTTGGAGGTGTTGCATATGTATGAAGAAGCTTCTGGACAAAAGGTAAACAAGGAGAAGTCCTCAGTATTTTTTAGCTCAAATGTTATTCAATACAATCGAGATACTGTTTGTAATCTCCTGCAGATGGTGGAAGCTGATGACAGATGTACTTATCTGGGTCTGCCTAATATAATTAGCAGAAACAAAACATCAATGTTGGGTTTTTTAAAGGAGAGAGTTAAAACTCGAATAAAGAACTGGGATGGTAAGTGTGTTTCCAGGCCTGACAAGGAAATTCTTGTCAAGACAGTAGCTCAAACCCTGCCATCGTATGCCATGAGTGTGTTTTTACTTCCTCAGGACATTACTAGGGATATTGAGAGGAGTCTGTCGAAGTATTGGTGGAGTTCTTCACAGTAGAAGAGTACGTATATAAGTTGGATGTCTTGGGATCATATGGCGAAGCACAAGAGCTCAGGTGGGTTGGGTTTTCAAAATTTTAGAGATTTTAACATTGCTATGTTAGGGAAACAGGGCTGGCGTTTCATCACCAACCCGGATAGCTTGGTCTCGAGATTGTTTAAGTCCAAGTACTTTGCAGATGGGGATTATTTAAATGCCAAGTTGGGGCACAACCTCAGCTTTATTTGGAGGAGTGTCTTCGAAGCAAAACAACTGCTTCGTGATCGGGTACGGTGGAGAGTAGGAAATGGAGAAAAAATTAAAGTATTGGGTCAGCCTTGGCTTGCAACAGGTCTTAACCCTTTTATCACTAATATTTCTCCAGTGATTGAACAAGTTAATGTTGCTTCTCTACTGTGTACTGATAAGAAAGAATGGGATGTGGATATTATTAAAGATGTGTTTAACAGTAGGGATCAACGGAGAATTCTTGAAGTTCAGCTTGATGATTCTAACGAGGAGGACGAGTTATTTTGGCATCTGGAAACTACGGGGGTTTATTCGGTTAAAAGTGCGTACAAATTTTTGTAGTTGCAGGGAGGGAATTTGAATATAGCAGATGACTCAAGCACTTGGAAATTGTTATGGCGTATTAAAGCCCCCCTAAAGGCTCTCAATGTTGTTTGGAGAGCACTTTCAGGCTGTCTACCTACTCTGTCTCAGCTACAAATCAAGCATGTTCCAGTTCAGATTTGGTGCCCGAATTGTAAAGGTGAAGTGGAGACGATTCTACACTGTCTCGTACTTTGTCCTTTTGCTCAGCAATGCTGGTTAACTCTTAACCCAACTATTTCTATTTTTCATTTCAATGATTTTATGTCATGGTTCGCTGGAAAATTAGCAACAGGTGATAGTAATCAAAGAGCTGAAGTTATTGTGTTGTGTTGGGCCATCTGGAGGGCTCGAAATGACCTTGTTTGGAACCAAAAGTTCTCGACATCTAATAAAGTAGTTGCAGCAGCAAAGCAATTCCTTACACAATGGAAGTTATTCCAGAATAGATCGTCTGTTGCTCTTAATCAACCACAAGTTGAGGGAGATGGAGCTTCTAGCTGGGTTAGGCCTCAAAAAATTCAGTTAAGGTTTCAACTGATGCAGCAATCTTTGAAGATCAAGAGAGCGTTGGTTTTGGGTTAATTGCTCGAGATTCAGAGGGGGAACTTATTGAGGCCAAAGCTTTAGTTCATCAGGAACTCATCTCACCTATGTTAGCAGGGGCAATGGTAATAAAAGAGGCGCTGAGTTGGATTGACAAGACGAGTTGGCACAGGGTTACGCTCGAATCTGACTATCTTGCAGTGATACATGCGATCAGAAGTAAGGCTCCAATGCGAGCTCGTTTTGGTGGAGTTATAAAGGAGTGTCGGGAGCTTTTTCGTTTAAACAACGTTAAGTTGTTATTTGTCAAACGATCTGCAAATATGGCTGCCCATCAACCTGCTAGGGAATCATATTTATTTCCAGGTCGTAGTTTCGATAGGAGGTCTATTCCTAGTAGTATTAATGCTTGTATTCAGTTGGATGTTTTGAATTAATAAAATTCCTTAGCTTTCCGTCAAAAAAAAAGTGTCTATTCTAGAAAAATTAAATCTATAATTTGTGTAAGGCACAACATGTTCTAGATGCAAATAAATTATTAATTTTTTGAAATATATGATGTATTTGCATATTAAAAATATGAAGAATGAGTCATTTAAATTGTTGATTTTGTTAAAATTTTGTGTTATCAAATTGAGGATCTTTTAAACTTTTTAAAAATGTTATATTTACACATAAAAAATTGATGTTTATTATAATCGTATGAATTTAGGTTTATCTGTACTATAAATGTAATACATAAATATGATATATGATATATGATATGTCAAATGATAAGAGCTCCCTAATTATTTAATCTTGTATGCAATATAATTATATATATATATATATATATATATATATATATATATATATATATATATATATATATATATTAAAATATATAATATATCTACATATTAAAAGTGCAATAAATAAGTTACATGATTTTTAATTTTGTCAGAATTATGTGTTATAAATTAATGATTCCTTATCTGTACCAAATGTGAGTGTTGCATGTGATGTAGTTTGTTTTTGAAAGAAATATATTAATATTAACATATAATTTGTTAAACTCTCAAAACTATTATTTATATTTTTATATTAGTTTTGTGCGTGTATTTTAGAAAAACAATTCTAAATTAGTTGACGATTTCCTTCATATTACAATTATCAATCATTATCATTAAAAATATTTCAAGGTTAAAAAATTTTAATATACTCACATCTATATTCAAAAACTTCAAATACGTCTTCGTGGATATTTGATTTTGATCATGTGATGAACTCACATTGCTTGCACCATTATCATCGACTTTTTTATTTAGCATGTAATGAAAAAAATGATTTTTATACGTTTTAACCATTTTTAATATTAAAACGACAACATAATAAATACAATTATTAGTACTAAATAG
Source organism: Saposhnikovia divaricata (assembly GCA_036435485.1). Taxonomy (NCBI): domain Eukaryota; kingdom Viridiplantae; phylum Streptophyta; class Magnoliopsida; order Apiales; family Apiaceae; genus Saposhnikovia; species Saposhnikovia divaricata. Next base: position 77,670,112 of record CM071600.1, on the reverse strand, counting down.
TGGTAGTAATAAATAAAGTATTATTATGCAATAATTAGGAAGATGTAATTAATACATTAATATTAAATTATAAAATTATTAATATAATAATGAGGGATAATTTAATAAATTAAATAATGAATAAAATGATTCAATGAGCACTCTATTATATATATAGTAGATTATCTTTTAATTTAAAATTACTTTTGAAAAGTTGAAATTTTAAATTATTTTCTCTTTAGAGGATTTAACGAGCAATGCTAGAAATTTCAAAGTGATTTGTTCCCGAATTATACATACTAGCTTCAATACCCGTGCAAGGCACGGGATTGCCCTAGTTTATGATAAGAGTTTTTATTTAATTTTCTTCATTGTGCATTGATGTTAATGTTCGATGTTCGTATTGTGACGATAAAAATCATTTTAGGTATGCACAAATTTTTTGAAATATGTATCTAAAGAGGCCGATATTTTTTGTCTCTATCTTTTTATTGTTGTTTTTAGAATGTTGATGCCTTTCTTGCGATTAGAGTTAAAAAAATAATAGACGAATGTACTTTCAACATTTTTCATAAGTTTATTAGGATGATCATCTCTTAATCTATTGAACTGTTATATTTGCATTCAATTATATATTATGAAATTATATGAATGTGACTTTTGATTTAATACTACTACTAAGTATTATTGAAGCTTCAATAATTCATTTATGGATTTATAAAATATGAGTTAATAAAAATAAGGTTATTGTTATAGATGTTAAAGGTTCAGTTCTCACTTATGTGACGCAATTTTAATATATTGTAGCTTTTAATTTCAGAGGACGCTATGGTAAATCATAACAAATTGAGAAACATAATGGTAAAATTTGATTGATTAAAATGTGACATGTTGCCCCATCATAATTTATCATTTCATATCCACTAGTTACCTCGAGCCTCATATACTGTAATTACTACATGTCCGATTAATTATCTAGGATGCATGCCTAGAATTTGATATAAAAAGTTCGACCATACACGAGTTATAAACGCGTTAGGTCATAATTAATATGCATCGGTTTAGTAACCAACCCTCCAAAATTTCAATTCACATCACATGTATCGATTAAGTATTCGAATCTCCCAAAAAAAATCGGGAGAAATCAATGCGCCGGTCAGTTAGGACGGTAGTTTGAAAATATTGTAAAAAATATATTTTCTAAGAAGACAAGCAATAACAAGAAATAAGATCATTCAGAATTTAAATGAGTACTAAGATTTTGTTATCACATTTCTAATCCGGATATTATAAATTGTATAATTATACAATATCTTTAATATTTTTTACATTTCTATTGGCGCTTTCATAAACAATTAGAATAATGATGATTTTTTTTTTCCGCAAAATATCCTTCAAATATTAGTAGACATAAAGATTTTTGTATATATACAAATAATAATATGTAAAATTATAGAACAAATATTGATAAAAAAAACACATGATTGATAGGTAAATAAGGTAAATAATATAGGACACTCTGACACTGGTGAATGTATCTAATGAATCATAAAATTTAATCAAATATACATGTAGCTGAATGGTCATAATGGTGAATTTGAATTCAAGATTAGTGGATTCCTTATGTCAAAGGTTCGATCGTCATCTATATCATAATATTTTTTTTTACTTAACTTGACATTTAGGGACATTTTTGTAAAATTAAATGGATTAAAATATGATATGTTGTGGTATGCATTTAAATGTTTAGATTATTACGTGTTCATTAACCATTTTTTTAAAAAAACATGTATTTAAATTTAATAAATTTATTATAATTATCTATGCATTGCAAATACTAATTATTAATATTATTTTATTAAGTCAAATAATTCCGAAATATCTAAGTTCACTAAATGTCATATATCACTCATTTATACTAAACTATAACATAATAAAATATAAATATGTAAATGTAAAATGAAGAAAAATGATTAAAATATCTGAGAAATCAAAATACCAAATATTCTTCATTCATCACCCAACGTACATAGCATATTTATGACTTACAACAAATGTGATTTGTTAGCCTAGTGGTAAGGTGGTGTGTAAATGAATGGAAAGATCTAGGTTTGATTCTCATTAACAACAACTTTTTAAAAAAATTTTAATCCAAATAGATTAAAATGTGACATGTTGTGGTATTATATATACTAGCATGAGAACCCGCACGTGGCATGCTCTAGTATGGATTTTATAGTTCTTAGTCGTTGAAGTGTGAGTTGTTGGAGTGTTTATGATAGGTCATATCTATACTCTTTATTAATGTGAAAAATCATGTTTTAATGGTAGACAATAGTACCAATATACCAAAATACTAAATTTGGTTTTTATTAAATTCGAGGTTCGATTCCTTACAACTACATAATTATACAAGATTTATTTACTTTAATTTTTTTAGCTTAATCTCGGGTTCGATTCCTTACAACTACATATTTATAAAGATTTATTTATTTATTTATTTTAATTTTTTTAGCTTTATCTCGGATCCGATTCTCTATAACTATATAATTAAATAATGTTTATTAATTTATTAATATTAATATTTTAATCTCGGCTCGTGTTCAATTTGTGTTCGTGCTTCGCACGGGTTATCAGCTAATATGATGTAAATTGCAAAAGGCATCGAAGATTGTCAGTTTTTAATTTTATTGTAGATCATTGAATAGAATTTGAGTGTTCAATAGGTGATGTCTATGATATATAATATAAGTTCCGCAAATCATAAATTATACATGATCTTGTATATATATATATATATATATATTTTTTTTTTGAATTACCTTTATAAATAATACACCATATATTATATATTAACCTTTTTTTCTTCAAATGTCATATTTTAAATCGAACATTAGTCAATTTCTATGTTAAATTTAATATGTTATTTTTAGGATTCGTCTTTTCAAGCCAAATATTTCTACAACCTGAAGTGTTTGACTGATAAATTATTGCATTTTGTGTAATAATATACAATTTTCATATTACGTGAACAACTCAATATTTTCATTCTAATATATTATTGGATAGTATCCATAATATTAATTATAATATCATTTTTGTAACGCCCCCAAATCCACCCTGACAGGGGACCCAGGTCGTCACATTGTCTCAATATCCTGTAGCACAAGTTACGCAATAACAAAGCAAAAAATATATAATACAACGGAGCATAAAATGTCCCACTCCGCAGGTCCAAGATCGTCTTCACAGCGTAATACAAAACAACTTGATACATCTCGAAATAATATGTTACAAAAGTTCACAACAGTAGAAATATAAAGATTCCATCTGGATCTTCTAGTTATTGTCGCCATAACCTTGCGCTTTCCCTTTGCCTTTATAGCCCTGGTTGGACGTCTCGCCTCTTTCCGTCTTGATAGCTGGACAAAATGTTGAAAGCAAGAATGAGCAACTATAGTGCTCAGCAAGTTCTCTTCTCGCTCGGTGTATAAATATATAATAAAGTTTACCGAAATAAATACTCAAAATTTTAATATCGGATATCACAATATGGTTTGGCTCAAATTCATCTTGAAAATGCCATACTCGAAAGGCTCAAAACTCATCTCAAAACAGAATACTCAAAAGACTCATTTGATATAACTCTGATAACTCATGATTTAAGAATGAACTGGTCTTCCACCTCTCCGTATCTCGGTGGGGCGATCAACTAACCAACCAAGAATACCGGCCTCCGATGACACCGCACTTCGCCCGATCACGGCTACAATACGATATCAACTATAATATATATGTATGAATGCTAGCATCATAATGGTTATCAATTCAACCAAGGCAACGAATGCCTAAATATTCTCGGGTCCGTAAAACGGTACACGAGTCTCTCTTTCTCTATAATGGGCCTCTTGCCCAAAATTGACCAGTAGAATACAGAATTCCCGAATATTTGGGGTACAGATAACTTGAGATAACTCTTTTCAGAAAATATTTACAAATCTGGCGGACTGCCAGTATGACTCGATTTTACCACCAATCCGAACAATAGACTGATGTAAATTCTCAATAATAATTTATCGGTTGACATGAACAAAATGCCAAACCTTGACAATAAAATCGACTATCTCGAATCTATGAGAATAGTCCTAAGATTAAAGTAATTGGGAGTCGTACTGAACAAATAGTACTTCTCGATATTTATAATACTCAACATTGATGAACGTGTAAATAGAATATTTTTCACTTGATCGACGAATAAAAATCTCTAATAATTATAATTTTAAACTCCTATCGGTTAGTTCAAACGAGGAACTAACTAAAAGATAATCAATAAATAACGATTGAATTTGTACAATAAATTCAATCGAAAAGAATAAATTTAACTATCTCGGACGAATGAGATTAGTTTCACTGAATAAAATAATAGTCGTCTCGAATTAATGAGATCGACCCGATATCAATTAAATTGTTTCTACGCTTATAGGGATTATAATTCTAAAATAAACTAACTTGACAATATAATAATATTTAACAAGAAAAAATTCTCAAAAGAAATTATTGCATCATATAGAGCAACAGATAATCTCAATATATAATATCTCAAAAATAATTAAGGAATTAAATAACACGAACAGAAATTCACAGTTTCCAAAAGTTAGGGTAAGAACGAACTTGCCTCGATCTCGAAGTGCAAATGAATGCAGATAAAAATTATACTCTACCCGTGAACTCGGCTTCGATCTACGGCTCGGGGATTATTCTCTAAAAATGGCAACCAGAAATACGTGAGCGATTCTTCAAAATAAAATACTCCCGATCCGATAATCTAATTAATAATAATATAATATCTCATAAAATATCTGGAATAAATAACAGAAATCAATTCCGGGATAAATAAATATTTCTTCGAACACAGGAATTAAATCTGGAGAATATATCCTATTTTTAATCTCTAGAAATCTAAATTCTTACTCAAAATGAAAAATTCAAACATCCGTTTTTATTCAATTTAAATCCATATTTATTATTCTCATTTTAAAACTAATTATCAAAGAATTCTAATTTTTAAGAAATCTCACAAATTCTAATTTACTAAACTCATTAATAAAACAAATTTTAAATCTCTAAATTAAATCTGACTCGATCCGGTTAATAAAAATAAACCGGAAAATATTAAAACAGCTTTTCCAAAATAGAACATATTTTATTCTATTTATTTCACAAATATTCTTCTTTTTATCAACAAATTATTAAATCTCTAATTTTCGTCCAAAAATCACAAAATAACTCTTTTTAACAAACTAATAATTAATCCATTTTATTAAACCCTTTTTATTGCAAAATAATAAATATCTAATTTATTTTCAAAATCACATAGCAACACTTATTTAATTAGTAAATAAATAAATTCTAAATTACATCTAAAATCTTATTTAATTAATTAATTAACTAAACCATTTAAATAACTTATTAATTACTAACCAAATTAATTAATAATCCATTTTTAACGAAACAATTAAATCCCGATTATTATAATATAACGAACCATAAATACGTTAATATTACATTTTAACAGCAATTAAACATCGATGTGGGTCCCACCGTGTGGGCCCCACCTGTTTCATTTCCCCTCCCCTGCATCTCTCCCAGTCTCTCTCTCTCTCTCTCTCTCTCTCTCTCTCCCTCTCTCTCTCTCTCTCGTCTCTTTCTCCCTCAACTAAATCCCTCTCCCTCCGCTCACAACAACAATCAACACCACCACCGCAACGGTGGTGGTCGCCTCCTTATCATCCCACCAAAGCAATCAACAACAATCTCTCAACCTCTCGTCACTCATCTCCTCAACAATCTCTCTCACAACCCTCCCCAATCTCGTCCTAATCTTTCCGATTTCACACCACCCATAATCAATCTCCCCCTCACACTCGACCTCACATCTCTCCCGCCCCTCAATCCCGATTCATCACACCGAAACAAACAACAATCGGAGACTACAACATAATCCAAGCACAAGGTCGAAAGAAAAAAAAATAGATAAACTACCTTGCTTGATGTTTTCGGTTTTGCAGATAACAGACGGGAGGAAAGAGACTGTGTTTTCTTTTCTTTTTTTGTATAGATTAGATAGTAAGAGTTTGTTTTGAAATACCTGTTATGGTTACCGTGTTATTAATAGAATAACCACAATAATGCTGAATAATGATGATAGTTTTAGTGTGGTATTTTACTAATTAAAAGAAATAAATAATGGGAAACAATTGTAAATGGCATAATCATTACAAGATTAGTGCTATTTATAAAATAAAAAAAATGATGACCCCTTAATCAGTTTATTTTCTCCCGGCTGGCTAATTAAAACGATACTCTAAATTTCGTTTCCTAAAATAAATTCGACCCAAAATAAAAATAAAATTCTATTTTCCTAATTTTAGTAAACACTAACTAAATATAAAAACGAATATATAAAATTTCAAAAAAAATTTTTAAAAACGCGCTAATATAATAACGCATCGCTCTTAAATCAAATTTAAATATTGAGAAGGAAATTAATTCGAAAATTCGCGGTTATTACAGTCTTCCCCCCTTATAGGATTCCGTCCTCGGAATCAAAATTTACGCACTAAACAATTCAGGATATTTATTCCGCATTCCACTTTCTAATTCCCACGTGGCTTCCTCGACTTGGTGGTTTCTCCAAAGTACTTTCACTAAATTTACTTTCTTAGTTCTTAATTCTTGCACCTTGTAATCTAGGATCTCCACTGGCTTTTCTTCGTATGTCAAATCGGGGCGAATTTCCACTGGTTCGTAGGTTATAACGTGCCTGAAATCAGAATGGTACTCTCTTAACGCAGAAACATGAAACACATCGTGGATATGCTGAAGGTCTGGAGGTAGGGCCAACTGATAAGCTAGTGGTCCTATCTTCTTAAGAATCTCAAAAGGTCCTATATATCTGGGGCTTAACTTGCCTTTCTTTCCGAATCTCATTACTCCTTTCCAAGGTGAAACTTTCAACATCACCTTATCTCCCACTTCAAATGCTTTGTCCTTCCTCTTTTGATTTGCATACTTCCTCTGTCGATCTTGAGCTGCAACTAACCTTTTTCGAATAACCTCGGTTGCTTGCTTAGTTTGTTGAAGTAATTCCGGTCCTAGTATCTTTCTTTCTCCTACTTCATCCCAATATAAAGGTGATCTACACTTCCTTTCGTACAAAGCTTCATAAGGTGCCATACATATGCTCGAATGGTAACTATTGTTGTAAGCAAACTCGACTAGGGGCAAATGCTCATCCCAACTTCCTTTAAAATCAAGTGCACACGCTCTTAACATATCTTCAACTGTTTGAATCGTCCTTTCACTTTGTCCGTCGGTCTGTGGATGATATGCAGTGCTCAGATTTAACTTCGTGCCAAGACATTCTTGAAAACTTTTCCAAAATCGTGAAGTAAAACGGGCATCTCTATCAGAAACAATCGAAACAGGCACTCCGTGACGAACTACAATTTCCTTTATGTATATGTTCACCAATCTCTCAACGGAATACTTATCACTAATTGGTAGGAAATGCGCAGATTTAGTGAGTCTATCGACGATAACCCAGATCGCATCATGACTGGCTCTAGTTCGGGGCAATCCTACGACAAAATCCATGGTGATATGCTCCCATTTCCACTCTGGTATCTCTAAAGGTTGTAGAAGTCCACTTGGTCGTTGATGTTCTGCCTTCACTTTCTGACATGTCAAACACTTACTTACCCATTCTGCAATCTCCCTCTTCATGTTGGGCCACCAATAATTCAACTTGATGTCTTGATACATTTTTGTGCTCCCTGGGTGAATGGAATATCTCGAGTTATGCGCTTCGCTCATAATTTCTTCCCTCAACTCTGTAACATTAGGAATCCATATTCTCGATGCAAATCGCTTAATTCCCTTTTCATCTTTTGAACTTAGAAATTCTTCTCCGGTCAACTCTGATCTTCTTTCTTCCATCACTTGCTCTTGACAACGTCGAATCTTCTCGAGTAACTCTGGTTGAAACTGAATGCTGTAAACTCTTTCATTGTTTTGGACTGGGATCTTGACTTCTAATTCCATCTTCTCAAATTCTCTAACCAATTCTTCTGAGGTTGTCAACAGGTTTAGTCTCTCCTTTCTACTTAATGCATCAGCTACAACATTAGCCTTCCCTGGGTGATAGTTTATCGAGCAATCATAGTCTTTGATCAACTCCAACCATCTTCTTTGTCTCATGTTTAATTCCTTCTGCGTGAATATATACTTTAAGCTCTTGTGATCCGTGTAAATCTCGCATTTCTCTCCGTAAAGGTAATGTCTCCAAATCTTGAGTGCGAAAACAATAGCAGCAAGTTCCAAATCGTGAGTAGGGTAACGGGACTCATACTCCTTCAGTTGCCGAGAGGCATAAGCTATTACTTTTCCGTGTTGCATCAAAACACATCCCAAACCCTTGTGAGAAGCGTCGCTGTAAATTACGAAATCGCCTTTCTCATCGGGTAAGGTTAACACCGGGGCAGTAGTCAATCTCTTCTTCAATTCTTGAAAGCTATCTTCACATTTGGGGGTCCATTCGAACTTTTCACTCTTTCTGGTAAGTCGAGTCAGTGGCGTAGCTATCTTTGAGAAATCCTTCACGAACCTTCGATAGTATCCGGCCAAACCAAGGAAACTTCTAACTTCGGTGGGAGTCTTGGGTCTCTCCCAATCTGCTACGGCTTCTATCTTTGCGGGGTCTACAGAAATCCCTTCGCCGCTTACAATGTGTCCCAAAAATTGAACTTCTTTTAGCCAGAATTCACACTTCGAGAATTTCGCATATAACTTTTCCTTCCGCAGCGTTTCCAGAACTAGACGGAGGTGTTCAGCATGTTCCTCAGGAGACTTCGAGTATATCAGGATGTCATCAATAAATACAATCACGAACTTGTCCAAGTATCTCTTGAACACACGATTCATCAAATCCATAAAAGCAGCTGGCGCATTCGTCAATCCAAAAGACATGACTAAGAATTCGTAATGTCCATATCGGGTCCTAAAGGCAGTCTTAGGAATATCCTCAGGCTTGATCTTTAGTTGATGATAACCGGATCTCAAATCAATCTTTGAAAAACATCTAGCTCCCTTAAGTTGGTCAAACAGATCGTCGATTCGAGGTAAAGGGTACTTATTCTTGATGGTCATCTTGTTCAACTCACGATAATCAATACATAATCGCATGGATCCGTCCTTCTTCTTCACGAACAGCACTGGAGCTCCCCACGGGGATACACTTGGTCTGATTACGCCTTTGTCAAGTAGTTCTTGCAGTTGGGTGGCCAACTCCTTCATCTCAACTGGAGCCATTCGGTATGGTGCTTTGGAAATTGGTGCAGTTCCCAGGGCAAGATCGATATTGAATTCTATTTCTCTGTCGGGCGGCAATCCAGGTAACTCTTCAGGAAAAACATCTTCGAATTGATTCACTACAGGGATTTCATCAATGGCAGGGGCTTGCTTCTCGTTGTCAACCACATAAGCTAAGTAGGCTTGACACCCACTCCTTAGTAGTTTCTTCGCTTGAATCAAAGTCAGAAAATTACTAGGAGGTTTCCTTCCGCGAAATTGTATTCTTTTGCCGTTGGGTCCCTTTACACTAACCCACTTACGCCGGCAATTGATTTGAGCATCATAACATGTCAACCAATCCATTCCCAGAATTATATCAAACTCCCCTAAATTAAAAGAAAGAAGGTCTGCTTCGAAACGTTGTCCTTGGATTTCGATTCCACAATCTGGACATATCTGATCTACAGGGACTTTTTCCTGATTTGCTACTTCTATAATCAATGTCTCCCCTAATGGTACGGACTGAATATTCAATTTATTCCTAAAATTCTCCGATATGAAAGATTTTGTTGCTCCCGAATCAAACAAAACACATGCATCTACAGAATTGACTAAAAGCGTACCTGCAATCACATCACTATCAGCAATAGCATCCTTCACCGTCATGTTGAAAGTACGAGCAGTTGGCTTGTTGCTGGGAGGTGCCATGAGTCTAGGTGCAGTTGTCTCCTTTGGTGGTGACTTGCAATCTCGTGCAATATGTCCTTTCTTTCCGCAATTGAAACAAGTAACGGCCTTATCTTTGCAGTGAGAAGAATAGTGCCCTTTTTGTCCACAGTTGTAACAAACAATGTTGGCCAGATTACATGGTCCTGGGTGCTTCCTTCCACACGTTTTGCATTCAGGTAGCGGTGGCCTTCCTTGAATTAGATTGGCTGCCTGAGGGGGTCTGGACCTTTGATTGTTTCCCCTAGCGTCTTGATTCTCAGTTCTCTTTGTATCATTGCTTCTGTCTTCCCGCTTCACAAAAGGTCTCTTTCCATTCCGATCGTCCGGCTTCCTCTCAAAATTATTTCCACGATTCTGAAACTTCCTTTTCTTCATATCCTTGTCCTTTGAGTACAACTCAGATCCACTTTCCACAATAGATGCTTTTTGAACCACAGTAGCATAGTTGGTGATTTCTAGGACCGCAACTCGATTCTGGATCCACGGCTTCAGCCCTAGTTGAAAACGTTTAGCTCTCTTTTCGTCAGTATCCACATGGTAAGGCACAAACCTAGAGAGTTCAGAAAACTTGGCTTCGTATTCAGCTACAGTCATGTTGCCTTGCTTGAGTTCCAGAAACTTGACCTCCATTTGGCTCTCCAAGTATTTAGGAAAATATTTCTCTAAAAATAGCTGCGTGAACCTGGTCCAGGGTATGACTACGTTCCCTTCCATTGCTCTCTTTGATTCCCACCAATAATTCGCTTCACCTTTTAACATGTAGGCTGCAAAGATGGTTTTCTTCTCTTCTTCTACCCCTACGATCTCAAAGGTCTTCTCTATTTCACGTAACCAGATTCTAGCTTCCACTGGGTTAGTGGTACCTTTAAACTCAGGTGGACTCAAGGATTTGAATGATTTGAAACTCACAGTAGTTTGGGTCAGTTGAGCTGGAGGTGGATTCCCTCCTACATTTTGGTATAGCTGAGGCTGAGGGTTCTGGGTATGCTGAATAAGAAAGTTCATAAGTAGACTCATCGGGTTATTTTCTTGGTTGGGACCTCGAGCGAGTTGTGGTTCCGGGTTTGGAACTTGGTTCTGAGGTGGAACCTCATTCCCTGGATTCACCTCGGGTTGAGGACGAGGATTCTTTGCGGGTCTTCCTCTTTTTTGTGCCATTTTTTTTTCTATAAAGATGAAAACAATATGGTATTATATCTCAGGTTTGCAATTATACGACACCATTGCTGGCAAAGTAATGATAGGCATTCATAAATAAATACTCGGTCAAATTTATGGTTTCTCACAATACTCAAAATCACAACTCTCTCTTGTCTCTTATAAGCAGTTACTCTTATTTCTCGATATAAAAAAGATTTTAGATACTCGTGAAGATTTATCTCAATTTAAATGGCGGTTCTCAAAAATTCAATCATCATAAATCTCTGGTTCTCGAAAATTCTTTTTAAGTCGTAGTATCGGAAAAGAAATTGTTAAGTAATTTAGGGGTAACATGGAAATTATTCTAACATGCTATTCTAATATAACACAGATCTAAACAAAATGAGATAACGATACTATAGCAGATCACAATATAATACTGATAAGATTCCATACTGGTGAAATCCAGGTCATGGTACTGAATACAAACTGGTCGCTGATAATAAGTACATCGTAAAAGTAACTAGCCAACATACTAGTCTAGTAGAGATAACAAAGGTTTCTACCCAACAGGCTGGGTATCAGGTCTAAAATACAAGGATCAACATAATATATGCACCCTACTACAGAAGGGTCTATCTTGACGTCATCACTGAAGAAACATCTCACCCACTCTCCTATGGAACTCTCTGATAATGTCTGAAACCAGGGTGGCAACTCTGGCCTGATCAATCTGTCCTGTGCTGGATGATGGTAATGCGGCTAAGTCAGTCTGAAGCCCGGTCAAAACAGTCAGGGCAATCTGGTGCATAATCTCCATGGGTACGTCTCTCACCAACAGACTCCCTCCATGATGCACGGTAAGAGGTTCTGAAACTGACAATAGTCGAAGAATACTATCCCTAGTAGTAAAAATCTCCTCATAACGTGCCCACAACCAACGGTAATGCTGGAACAGTGTATGGTGGACATGCCAAGGGACCATCCCTCCGGCCACATCAGGATGCTCAGAAGGAACAGGTGGCCTAGCAACAGTAGTAGCAACCACAGTGGGCTGAGCAGGAGCAGGTGCAGGTATGGTAGGTGCAAATGGAGTAGTATCACAAGCAGGCATGGCACTGACAGGTGGAAACATGTAGTCAGGCACGGTAGGGACTGTCGGCGTCGAAGCATAGACGGGAACAGGTAAAGTAAACAACTCAGCAAGAGCTGCTACTCCTGTAGGTACATCAACTCCGGATACTGGAGCTGACAAGGTAGGTACAACCTCAATACGGACGGGTGAAAGCTGGCTCTCATCAACTGGATCAGTAATCTCGGGCACTGGGGTCTCAACTCTGAACGTCTCAGGGGTAGGAGCCTCCAAATCAATCACTGGTGGAGGAGAATCGACTATCTCAATGATCTGGTCAGGAGAATCTACTAAATCTATCACATGTGGAGGAGAAGGTGTAAGGATCTGAACTGAAGAATCCTCCGTGTCACTAACCATCAGCATAAACTCTTCAGACGGGTCACTGTCTGAACCTGAGCTAAGTTGTCCATGCGGGTAAGGTGTAGGAGATCTATCTCGGGTAGAACGAAAATCAGCTGGTCTGGAAGTAGACATCTACAAAAGTACGAAAATCTCGGTCAGGTTTCAATCAACTAGCTATGCCTATAAATATATATAAAGGCGTAAGGCGCTTAGTGCCAAAATCTCAACTTCGTATCATATCTCTAAATTCTCACGTCGCGTTATAGTTCTAGGTTCGTATTATATCTCTAAATGCTCGCATCGGGTTGTACTCCAAGGCTCGTACGATTCCTAAAAATATAACTAAAGCTCTGATACCAAAACTGTAACGCCCCCAAATCCACCCTGACAGGGGACCCAGGTCGTCACATTGTCTCAATATCCTGTAGCACAAGTTACGCAATAACAAAGCAAAAAATATATAATACAACGGAGCATAAAATGTCCCACTCCGCAGGTCCAAGATCGTCTTCACAGCGTAATACAAAACAACTTGATACATCTCGAAATAATATGTTACAAAAGTTCACAACAGTAGAAATATAAAGATTCCATCTGGATCTTCTAGTTATTGTCGCCATAACCTTGCGCTTTCCCTTTGCCTTTATAGCCCTGGTTGGACGTCTCGCCTCTTTCCGTCTTGATAGCTGGACAAAATGTTGAAAGCAAGAATGAGCAACTATAGTGCTCAGCAAGTTCTCTTCTCGCTCGGTGTATAAATATATAATAAAGTTTACCGAAATAAATACTCAAAATTTTAATATCGGATATCACAATATGGTTTGGCTCAAATTCATCTTGAAAATGCCATACTCGAAAGGCTCAAAACTCATCTCAAAACAGAATACTCAAAAGACTCATTTGATATAACTCTGATAACTCATGATTTAAGAATGAACTGGTCTTCCACCTCTCCGTATCTCGGTGGGGCGATCAACTAACCAACCAAGAATACCGGCCTCCGATGACACCGCACTTCGCCCGATCACGGCTACAATACGATATCAACTATAATATATATGTATGAATGCTAGCATCATAATGGTTATCAATTCAACCAAGGCAACGAATGCCTAAATATTCTCGGGTCCGTAAAACGGTACACGAGTCTCTCTTTCTCTATAATGGGCCTCTTGCCCAAAATTGACCAGTAGAATACAGAATTCCCGAATATTTGGGGTACAGATAACTTGAGATAACTCTTTTCAGAAAATATTTACAAATCTGGCGGACTGCCAGTATGACTCGATTTTACCACCAATCCGAACAATAGACTGATGTAAATTCTCAATAATAATTTATCGGTTGACATGAACAAAATGCCAAACCTTGACAATAAAATCGACTATCTCGAATCTATGAGAATAGTCCTAAGATTAAAGTAATTGGGAGTCGTACTGAACAAATAGTACTTCTCGATATTTATAATACTCAACATTGATGAACGTGTAAATAGAATATTTTTCACTTGATCGACGAATAAAAATCTCTAATAATTATAATTTTAAACTCCTATCGGTTAGTTCAAACGAGGAACTAACTAAAAGATAATCAATAAATAACGATTGAATTTGTACAATAAATTCAATCGAAAAGAATAAATTTAACTATCTCGGACGAATGAGATTAGTTTCACTGAATAAAATAATAGTCGTCTCGAATTAATGAGATCGACCCGATATCAATTAAATTGTTTCTACGCTTATAGGGATTATAATTCTAAAATAAACTAACTTGACAATATAATAATATTTAACAAGAAAAAATTCTCAAAAGAAATTATTGCATCATATAGAGCAACAGATAATCTCAATATATAATATCTCAAAAATAATTAAGGAATTAAATAACACGAACAGAAATTCACAGTTTCCAAAAGTTAGGGTAAGAACGAACTTGCCTCGATCTCGAAGTGCAAATGAATGCAGATAAAAATTATACTCTACCCGTGAACTCGGCTTCGATCTACGGCTCGGGGATTATTCTCTAAAAATGGCAACCAGAAATACGTGAGCGATTCTTCAAAATAAAATACTCCCGATCCGATAATCTAATTAATAATAATATAATATCTCATAAAATATCTGGAATAAATAACAGAAATCAATTCCGGGATAAATAAATATTTCTTCGAACACAGGAATTAAATCTGGAGAATATATCCTATTTTTAATCTCTAGAAATCTAAATTCTTACTCAAAATGAAAAATTCAAACATCCGTTTTTATTCAATTTAAATCCATATTTATTATTCTCATTTTAAAACTAATTATCAAAGAATTCTAATTTTTAAGAAATCTCACAAATTCTAATTTACTAAACTCATTAATAAAACAAATTTTAAATCTCTAAATTAAATCTGACTCGATCCGGTTAATAAAAATAAACCGGAAAATATTAAAACAGCTTTTCCAAAATAGAACATATTTTATTCTATTTATTTCACAAATATTCTTCTTTTTATCAACAAATTATTAAATCTCTAATTTTCGTCCAAAAATCACAAAATAACTCTTTTTAACAAACTAATAATTAATCCATTTTATTAAACCCTTTTTATTGCAAAATAATAAATATCTAATTTATTTTCAAAATCACATAGCAACACTTATTTAATTAGTAAATAAATAAATTCTAAATTACATCTAAAATCTTATTTAATTAATTAATTAACTAAACCATTTAAATAACTTATTAATTACTAACCAAATTAATTAATAATCCATTTTTAACGAAACAATTAAATCCCGATTATTATAATATAACGAACCATAAATACGTTAATATTACATTTTAACAGCAATTAAACATCGATGTGGGTCCCACCGTGTGGGCCCCACCTGTTTCATTTCCCCTCCCCTGCATCTCTCCCAGTCTCTCTCTCTCTCTCTCTCTCTCTCTCTCTCGTCTCTTTCTCCCTCAACTAAATCCCTCTCCCTCCGCTCACAACAACAATCAACACCACCACCGCAACGGTGGTGGTCGCCTCCTTATCATCCCACCAAAGCAATCAACAACAATCTCTCAACCTCTCGTCACTCATCTCCTCAACAATCTCTCTCACAACCCTCCCCAATCTCGTCCTAATCTTTCCGATTTCACACCACCCATAATCAATCTCCCCCTCACACTCGACCTCACATCTCTGCCACCCCTCAATCCCGATTCATCACACCGAAACAAACAACAATCGGAGACTACAACATAATCCAAGCACAAGGTCGAAAGAAAAAAAAAATAGATAAACTACCTTGCTTGATGTTTTCGGTTTTGCAGATAACAGACGGGAGGAAAGAGACTGTGTTTTCTTTTCTTTTTTTGTATAGATTAGATAGTAAGAGTTTGTTTTGAAATACCTGTTATGGTTACCGTGTTATTAATAGAATAACCACAATAATGCTGAATAATGATGATAGTTTTAGTGTGGTATTTTACTAATTAAAAGAAATAAATAATGGGAAACAATTGTAAATGGCATAATCATTACAAGATTAGTGCTATTTATAAAATAAAAAAAAATGATGACCCCTTAATCAGTTTATTTTCTCCCGGCTGGCTAATTAAAACGATACTCTAAATTTCGTTTCCTAAAATAAATTCGACCCAAAATAAAAATAAAATTCTATTTTCCTAATTTTAGTAAACACTAACTAAATATAAAAACGAATATATAAAATTTCAAAAAAAAATTTTAAAAACGCGCTAATATAATAACGCATCGCTCTTAAATCAAATTTAAATATTGAGAAGGAAATTAATTCGAAAATTCGCGGTTATTACAATTTTATAACCCAATTATATATTTTGTGGTTATTTCATCAATCAATGAAAATTAATAAAAAGTCCAAATCTCATTTAAAACCCAATAATATTTAGCCAATATAATTTCATATATCATACACATACATATTGTGTATATGATCTAAAACACATGTAAAAGTGTGGCCTAGTGATATGTAGATGCACAAGTTAACTTGATGATCCAAGTTTTATTTACAACAAAAATGAATTTTTTATACATAAACAACAATATAGAGATAATCAGTCATTTTAAATTATGAATAAAATATCTCATGAATTTTAAGTCTTGTGCGTGTATTATATACTCCCTCCGTCCCTCTCATTTCTTTACAGTTACTATTTTGGGATGTCCCTCTCATTTCTTGACGTTACCATAAATATTAAGTTTACCCCACTATTACATCCTCTACTTTCCCCCACTATCTTATATTTAATAATAAAAAACACTATTACACCCACTACTTTCCTCCACTATCTCAAATCTATTATTAAATATTAATGGATCCCACCACTTTACCCACTTTTCATCTAACTTTACTCATTTTTAATGCATTGTCTTGGCCTCTGTGTCCCCCTCCAATGTAAACAAATGAGGGGACGGAGGGAGTATAAAATAAGTTTTGGATATTATTTTTACAATTAATTAATATTATTTTGTATGTTGTTTTAACGAAGAAGTTATGCATTTTTTCGTTTTAAAAAAAATAATATGTTCCAACTATTTCTCATTCAAATCGCACACACGCATTCACATATTATGTGTATGATTTATGACACAAATGAATGGCTAGCCTAGTGGTATGATTGGGTGTAAATTTGTTGTATGACCCAAGTTCAATTCCCACCAACCAAAATATTCAAATCGATCAAATTAAAAAAATTGTATTACGAAATCTCGTTCATCGCACGGGTTTTAAGCTAGTTTAAATAATTCGAGAATATGTATAAGTAGATTACATACTATATATTATTAATTTATATATAAATATACAAATAAAATCGTGACTAACATATTGTTAATATGTCTCAATAATCAAAATACTATATATTTAATATTCACGCAACACATACATATGTATAATTGATTACACATGTCTATTTTGCTCAAGTGTTACGAACATGTACAATTTAAAAATATTAGCTAAGTTTAATTTACCTCCATAGTTATATTTATATGACTTGAAATTAGATAAATGCATTACTTTTAAATGACATTCACATATTACGTGTATGATCTGAAAACACATGTGACACTGTGGTGTAGTGGTAAGAGAATGCATAAGTTACTTGATAGACTCAAGTTTGATTCCCACTAACAACCTTTTTTATTTAAACATTAAACATGGGGATAAATTAGTCATTTCAAATGCATTAAAAAATCTCATAATTTTATCTTGTGTTGGTGTATTATAGATATAATAGATAGATTAGAAAATATTGATCAAATTTGACAAATTTTAATTTATGATTAAAAAAGAACCGGCTGAAACTCGAATAAAATGGAATAGAGTTATTCTTTTATTTGTATTAATTAATAATATTTCTAAGCTAAGTTTCAACTGTTTGAACATTGGAGGTGTCATCTAGGGGAGGTGAGTAACTCGTTTCGACTCTCACGCATTAAAAAAATTTATTTACTTTACCAAGGCAAGTTTACCAAAAAGTACAACTTGCACACGGTATGGTGGTGGTGTAAGTAGATAAATATGGTAATGTTCATTTCCCAATGCTGATTAATACGAATAATACATTGTACTTTTAATTGAAAGAAAAGATATTAAATCAAGGGAAGATTAAACGAATAAATGGGCTTTTATGTGGGCTTTAAATAAATGGGCTTTGTATTATTCGATGCCTTTTGCAATTTACATCATATTAGCTGATGTCTACGATATATAATATAAGTTCCGTAAATCATAAATTATACATGATCTTGTATATATATATATTCTGAATTACCTTTATAAATAATACACCACATATTATGTCATAATTTAAATCGAACATTAGTCAACTTCTATGTTAAATTTAATTTGTTATTTTTAGGATTCGTCTTTTCAAGCCAAATATTTCTACAACCTGAATTGTTTGACTGATAAATTATTGCATCTTGTGTAATAATATACAATTTTCATATTACGTGAACAACTCAATATTTTCATTCTAATATTTTGTTGGATAGTATCCATAATATTAATTATAATATCATTTTGTAACCCAATTATATATTTTATGTGGTTATTTCATCAATCAATGAAAATTAATAAAAAGTCCAAATCTCATTTAAAATCCAATAATATTTAGCCAATATAATTTCATATATCATACACATACATATTGTGTATATGATCAAAAACACATGTAAAAGTGTGGCCTAGTGGTATGTAGATGCACAAGTTAACTTGATGATCCAAGTTTTATTTACACTAAAAATGAATTTTTTATACATAAACAAGAATATAGAGATAATCAGTCATTTTAAATTATAAATAAAATATCTCATGAATTTTAAGTCTTGTGCGTGTATTATATACTCCCTCCGTCCCTCTCATTTCTTTACAGTTACTATTTTGTGATGTCCCTCTCATTTCTTGACGTTACCATAAATATTAAGTTTACCCCACTATTACATCCACTACTTTCCCCCACTATCTTATATTTAATAATAAAAAACACTATTACACCCACTACTTTCCTCCACTATCTCAAATCTATTATTAAATATTGATGGATCCCACCACTTTACCCACTTTTCATCTAACTTTACTCATTTTTAATGCATTGTCTTGGCCTCTGTGTCCCCCTCCAATGTAAACAAATGAGGGGGACGGAGGGAGTATAAAATAAGTTTTAGATATTATTTTTACAATTAATTAATATTATTTTGTATGTTGTTTTAACGAAGAAGTTATGCATTTTTTCGTTTTAAAAAAAATAATATGTTCCAACTATTTCTCATTCAAATCGCACACACGCATTCACATATTATGTGTATGATTTATGACACAAATGAATGGCTAGCCTAGTGGTATGATTGGGTGTAAATTTGTTGTATGACCCAAGTTCAATTCCCACCAACCAAAATATTCAAATCGATCAAATTAAAAAAATTGTATTACGAAATCTCGTTCATCGCACGGGTTTTAAGCTAGTTTAAATAATTCGAGAATATGTATAAGTAGATTACATACTATATATTATTAATTTATATATAAATGTACAAATAAAATCGTGACTAACATATTGTTAATATGTCTCAATAATCAAAATACTATATATTTAATATTCACGCAACACATACATATGTATAATTGATTACACATGTCTATTTTGCTCAAGTGTTACGAACATGTACAATTTAAAAATATTAGCTAAGTTTAATTTACCTCCATAGTTATATTTATATGATTTGAAATTAGATAAATGCATTACTGTTAAATGTCATTCACATATTACGTGTATGATCTGAAAACACATGTGACAATGTGGTGTAGTGGTAAGAGAATGCATAAGTTACTTGATAGACTCAAGTTTGATTCCCAGTAACAACCTTTTTTATTTAAACATTAAACATGGGGATAAATTAGTCATTTCAAATGCATTAAAAAATCTAATAATTTTATCTTGTGTTGGTGTATTATAGATATAATAGATAGATTAGAAAATATTGATCAAATTTGACAAATTTTAATTTATGATATAAAAAAGAACCGGCTGAAACTCGAATAAAATGGAAGAGAGTTATTCTTTTATTTGTATTAATTAATAATATTGCTAAGCTAAGTTTCAACCGTTTGAATATTGGAGGTGTCATCTAAGGGAGGTGAGTAACTCGTTTCGACTCTCACGCATTAAAATTTTTTTATCTATTTTACCAAGGCAAGTTTACCAAAAAATACAACTTGCACACGGTATAGTGGTGGTGTAAGTAGATAAATATGGTAATGTTCATTTCCCATTGCTGATTAATACGAATAATACATTGTACTTTTAATTGAAAGAAAAGATATTAAATCAAGGGAAGATTAAATGAATAAATGGGCTTTTATGTGGGCTTTAAATAAATGGGCTTTGTATTATTCGATGCCTTTTGCAATTTACATCATATTAGCTGGTGTCTATGATATATAATATAAGTTCCGTAAATCATAAATTATACATGATCATGTATATATATATATATATATATATATATATATATATATATATATATATATATATATATATATTCTGAATTACCTTTATAAATAATACACCACATATTATGTCATAATTTAAATCGAACATTAGTCAATTTCTATGTTAAATTTAATATGTTATTTTTAGGATTCGTCTTTTCAAGCTAAATATTTCTACAACCTGAATTGTTTGACTGATAAATTATTGCATCTTGTGTAATAATATACAATTTTCATATTACGTGAACAACTCAATATTTTCATTCTAATATTTTGTTGGATAGTATCCATAATATTAATTATAATATCATTTTATAACCCAATTATATATTTTATGTGGTTATTTCATCAATCAATGAAAATTAATAAAAAGTCCAAATCTCATTTAAAATCCAATAATATTTAGCCAATATAATTTCATATATCATACACATACATATTGTGTATATGATCTAAAACACATGTAAAAGTGTGGCCTAGTGGTATGTAGATGCACAAGTTAACTTGATGATCCAAGTTTTATTTACACTAAAAATGAATTTTTTATACATAAACAACAATATAGAGATAATCAGTTATTTTAAATTATGAATAAAATATCTCATGAATTTTAAGTCTTGTGCGTGTATTATATACTCCCTCCGTCCCTCTCATTTCTTTACAGTTACTATTTTGGGATGTCCCTCTCATTTCTTGACGTTACCATAAATATTAAGTTTACCCCACTATTACATCCAGTACTTTCCCCCACTATCTTATATTTAATAATAAAAAATACTATTACACCCATTATTTTCCTCCACTATCTCAAATCTATTATTAAATATTGATGGGTCCCACCACTTTATCCACTTTTCATTTAACTTTACTCATTTTTTATGCATTGTCTTGGGCTCTGTGTCCCCCTCCAATGTAAACAAATGAGGGGGACAGAGGGAGTATAAAATAAGTTTTAGATATTAGTTTTACAATTAATTAATATTATTTTGTATGTTGTTTTAACGAAGAAGTTATGCATTTTTTCGTTTTAAAAAAATAATATGTTCCAACTATTTCTCATTCAAATCGCACACACACATTCACATATTATGTGTATGATTTATGATACAAATGAATGGCTAGCCTAGTGGTATGATTGGGTCTAAATTTGTTGTATGACCCAAGTTCAATTCCCACCAACCAAAATATTCAATTCGATCAAATTAAAAAAATTGTATTACAAAATCTCGTTCATCGCACGGGTTTTAAGCTAGTTTAAATAATTCGAGAATATGTATAAGTAGATTACATACTATATATTATTAATTTATATATAAATGTACAAATAAAATCGTGACTAACATATTGTTAATATGTCTGAATAATCAAAATACTATATATTTAATATTCACGCAACACATACATATGTATAATTGATTACACATGTCTATTTTGCTCAAGTGTTACGAACATGTACAATTTAAAAATATTAGCTAAGTTTAATTTACCTCCATAGTTATATTTATATGATTTGAAATTATATAAATGCATTACTGTTAAATGACATTCACATATTACGTGTATGATCTGAAAACACATGTTACAATGTGGTGTAGTGGTAAGAGAATGCATAAGTTACTTATAGACTCAAGTTCGATTCCCACTAACAACTTTTTTTATTTAAACATTAAACATGGGGATAAATTAGTCATTTCAAATGCATTAAAAAATCTCACAATTTTATCTTGTGTTGGTGTATTATATATACTAGCATGAAAACCCGTGCGAGGCACGGGTTTGTTTCTAGTATAGCTTCCATTATGGTATGTTTAGGGTGCCTTAGTCTTGGTGTAGAAGCTGCACGTGAGTTGTTTTTCGATTGCTTACGACTGGAAATCATCCGGGGTTGACAATTTTTTTAGCCGGGAATGAATGACCTCGATTTTGAAGATGTTAATGATTGATAGGTGAGTGGAACGAAATTTAGTTTTATCGTATCTCTGATTTTGTTTGGGCTGAATTGGTTATGAGTCGAAGCTGGAAGATGTGTTGAAATTAGTTGACTTAATGTGTAGTAGCTATCGTACCTTGCAAGAGTCCCTCCAATTTAAATAACTTAAATTTATTTCTCTCTTAGTCTTATAGAAATTTCACACCCTTAAAGGTTTCATATGCTCGAATATCTACTGATAAAGTTAGCAAATTTAAAACATCCTGTCAAAAAACTCCACTTGCCAGCTCGTGTAGCATATTTTTAGCTTCATTTACATATCCTTGAAAAAAGATTTGTGAGCAGCTGCAATTATATCTTAAATGCCCATGTAATGGGGTTTTGAGCCATGTAGGGTGCCAATTGTAGGCACAATTGCTGATAAGTGGATTTTATATCCACTTGGAACGTTCCATATCGGCTTGAATTGGTGTACTTGGACTTAAGTTTTTGGTATTTTTGATGTGTTTTGCTTGAATGTGCAGGTTTACAAGAATGTTGACTAAGGTTGTCGTTTCCGTCAAATTTGAAGTTGATTTGTGCAAATGGAATGAAGTTTGGAGTCAAGCACTGAGATTTTATGATGGTTCCAAGTAAAGTTAATTGACTATGGAAGCAATGTCAAAAAAAAAACAAGAAAACGGCTTAAAAACGAAGAAAATGGAGGAAAATCAGTTTCGGCAGGAAGTTTACGTGCCTGGAGCGCGTAACCATGCGCTTGGAGCGCGTGAAACAGCAAAAACGTGCGCCTGGAGCGCGTAGCACGTGCCTGGGGCGCGTAGGTCCGACAGAAAATCCTGAAAATGTCCGTTTTGACCCTATTTCGAATTCTAGTTGTATTTTTGGTATCCAAACCTATTTCTAATTGTATTGTAGGTTGTTTTTCTTGTTGGGCAAGACTTCTACAGCCTATTTAAACACATCCTACCATTGTAATTTGTATCACCATTACATATCAATTACTTAGGTTTATTTGTATCTTTTCATACTTTATTTTTATTATGGTTTCATCAGATCCCATGATGACGAGAGGTTCGATTATGAACTAATCGTTGTCATGGGATTCTAACGGATTTATTTATGGAGCTTTAGTATCTTGATTGCTTTAAAGATCTTTGTGTGATGTATATCTGATATCCTTGTATGGTTATGCTTAATTGATAGATGCATCGCAAACATCTAATTTGTTAATCTCTTGTGAAGTGAAAGTGGATCTTGAGATTTAGAACTTGCCATGCTAGCATAGGTTCATGATTGTTTATCAACATGATTCATAGTATGAGATGAAAATACTTATATTGGCCTGTGTGATCTTTATGGATAACTTGTTCTTCAACCGTTATGTTTTCAAATTCTATAGACATATAGGGTCTAAGCATAATTGGTGTCTATTCATCTTCTATCTCTTTTGTGGATGTATGGGTAGTTTGGTATATGTATGCTGACAGGTAGCGTGTACTTGTTTCGTGTTATCCGATCAGATATCATAACCATTGCATATAGTGATTAAAGGCGTCAGATCTAAGCGAAGTATTTAATGAAGTTAGGATCCCATGTTTTCGCTTGTAGAAGTAATTCGATTCCAATTCTCATTAGTTAAGTAATTCTTAGTTTGTTAATTTCCTTTTTAGTTAATTTTAGTTAATCAATCCCAATCTTGTTAATTGTCTTAGCAGTGAGTAATAACCATACATTGTTGCATAGGTACATTGACTGAATTAAAACCTAAACCAGATCCCTATGGGAACGAACTCGACTTATTCATATATTACTTGTGACCACGTACACTTGCGTGATTTTTTGTTAACAAGTTTTTTGGCGCCGCTGCCGGGGATCATCGGTGTTTTATTTTTAGTTTATATGTTTGTCATCAGTGGTCGTTAGAGTTCACTGACTCAGATTGTTTTTCTAACCTATCTTGTGTAGTTTGTTGGTGTTTCAGGTAAGTGTGCAGCTACAGCTATAGTAGCTCAGTTGAAGGCGTTGACTTGAAAGATGGATTTTCTAACTTACTATGGAGTTCAACAATTGGCTAGTGTTTGTGAGCTATGTGCGGGCGCACATGAGACGAATCAGTGTGCTCTCTCTTATGAATCGGCACAGTGGGTGAGCAATTTTCAGCGACCTTCGCAACCAGCTCCTGCCACCTATCATCTTTACAACAGAAACCATCCTGATTTCAGTTGGAGCAACAATCAAGGTGGCATGCTGCAACCACAACAGCCTTATCAGCAGTTTCAAGGTCAACAATATGGAGCACAACCTTACAATCACCAGAATTTTCAGCAGCAGCAAGACCAGAATTTTCAGCAACAGTATGCCCCGTGGCAATTTCAACCTTCGGGTTTTCAGCAACAACATTCATATGCTGGTTCTGGGCATTCCACTTATGACAAATCTGAATTAGAAGAATTGAGGTTGATGTTGAAAAGCAACTCTGTATCGTTTAAGACCTTGGAAAATCAGAGTAGGCAGATTACTAATGCCTTGTTGAGTATGCCACAAGGGACTCATCCTAGCGACACAGAGGCTAATCCAGGCAAGAGGGAAGTCGAAGAGCAGATGAAAGCAGTTACCTTCAAATCTGGAATAGTCACGAACGATCAGAATTCAGAATTTGAGGATGAAGAAGGAATTCATGATCAGGATCCTACAGAAAAAGAAGAAAATCCTATTTTTTCAGAATATGTGGTGGATAGTGATGAGGAGGAAGAGTGTGAGTCACTAGGCTTGGCTAATCTTTGGGATTCTAAGGTGCCTGTTGATGAGGTGGTTTCATGGTCAAATCTTGAGGATAGTGCAATTGAGTCTTTTCTTGAGAAAGATGTTTTGATTGAGGGTAATGAAGATCTTCATGAGTTGTACAAGAATTTTACTTCTGATGAGATGTTAGAGGAATTGAATGCTATTTGTTCTAAGCATGAAATTCAACTTGAGGAGAGTTCTTTTGATCCTAAGTCTGTTGATAAGACTTCTGTTGGTGAACCATCAACTTCCGTTCCTAATCCGTCCATTACCACTCTGGGACAGCCTTTGGTAGTTAATAATGAAAATCATCATGTTGAAGAAACTTCCAGACTCGAGTTTAAACCACCAGATCAGCTGAGGTATGTATATTAGGGTCAATCATCTACTTTGCCTATTATTATTGTTGCTAACTTGTCAGGTAGTGAAGAGAACATTGTTGTTGACACCTTTGAAGAGCAAAGAAGGCGGAAACTTGTTATCGAGGATGTAGCCCCGGAAAAGATAATTAAATGGCCATATAGAGATACGGTGTAGAAATTTTCAAGAGAAAAAGCCATTGCCAGGTCTAGCTAAAGACTTTAAACAAAGGCGCTTCGTGGGAGGCAACCCACGTGTTTCGGTATTTTTAGGTATGTTTCCTGCTATCTCTTGTATTTACTTCCATTCAATGCGGACATTGAATCTTTTAAGTTTGGGGGTGGTTTGGGGGATAAGTAGTGTATATGTAGTGTATTTGTGATTGTGAGTCGTTGTGTTCATATAGATATCATGTTTGCATAATAGTAGTAATTCATGCATATATGTTCGTATTAATTATGTTTGTTTCATGTAGGGCATTCTGTTTTTGTTTCGTATACCATGTGAGTTCATGTTAGTTGCATTTCATGGCATGCATTTTTCATGATCCCTTAGAATGAGCTAATTCTGATTGGTAGGAAGGTGTCTAATTGAGTGTGGTAATGATGAATAGAGGGTTGATTTAAGTTCCTATGAAATTGACTTGCATGTTACGGGAACAAAACTTTTACACAGTCTCACTGGGTGCTTTTGGGCTAGGTTAGGGTCCTGCTTGTTTGGATGCTTTGAGATTTAATCACTTGATTATAGTTAGAATTTGCGTTATTCCCTTGATGGCGTAGGATCACTAAAGTCTAAGTTTGGGGGAAACTAGGAATTTCATGCTAGTTGTCAATAATGGCTAGGCGTCAAATGGCTAGTAACCGGCTCATATTTATATGAGTAGTCTAGGGTTGGAATTGAGAATTCTCATTCCAGATGGCATATATGAAAAAAAAAAAAAAGCAGAAAAAAAAGAGAAAAAAAAAAAAGAAAAGAAAAAAAAAGTCAAAAGTTTCAATTGTTAAATGCAGAATTAACCAGGATGAGCTCTTTAATACTCGAGCAATTAAGTTCGCGGGGACTTTGTGCCTAGTGACCTAAGGCTTTTATAGTCTGGGATCCACTAACCTAACGCTCGCTACATGGGTATTATTGTATAAGCCTTTTGGGGTCTCATCCATTGCACAGTTAAATAAGCATGCGTTGTTGTGTATATTATTATGTGTCATAGTAATAAATCATGAATTCTTGTCTAACTTGAATGATGACGGAGGTGTTCTTAAGTTATGAAGTGTTTACAGTCTATTCTATTTATAAACCTGTGATTGTCTTGGCGAAGAATAGGTATGGTTTTGATCTAGTTTCGGGAGTATTTCTGATGAGCATCGCATACACGCACGTTTCTATCATGTATTGTTAGTATACGGGGACTTAGTCGAGCTCTATTTGGATTTAGTTGCATTCTTTGAGATATTTGCTTGATAGTTTGTTTTGGTTAGTTTGAAGGGGATTATTGCATTTTCATATTAGTTGCATTCAGGCATTGCATTGTTATTGCATTGTTTAGTTAGATGGATTTTGTGGGTACATTCACTATAGGCCCTCATGAGAACTTACTCGTCCACTAGGGCTGCCTAGGGGTTTAAAGGGCTTGTTGCATATGCCAAATGCAACCGTGATCACCTACGGAAGTGGTACTAGTTAGTTAGTTAGTTGTAATTGTTTATGCTTGAGGACAAGCATCGGTTTAAGTTTGGGGGTGTGATAAGTGGATTTTATATCCACTTGGAACGTTCCCTATCGGCTTGAATTGGTGTACTTGGACTTAAGTTTTTGGTATTTTTGATGTGTTTTGTTTGAATGTGCAGGTTTGCAAGAATGTCGATTAGGGTTGTCATTTCCGTCAAATTTGAAGTTGATTTGTGCAAATGGAATGAAGTTTGGAGTCAAGCACTGAGATTTTATGATGGTTCCAAGTAAAGTTAATTGACTATGGAAGCAATGGCAAAAAGAATGGAAGAAAACGGCTTAAAACGAAGAAAATGGAGGAAACTCAGTTTCGGCAGGAAGTTTACGCGCCTGGAGCGCGTGAAGCAGCAAAAACGTGCGCCTGGAGCGCGTAGCACGCGCCTGGGGCGCGTAGGTCCGACAGAAAATCCTGAAAATGTCCGTTTTGACCCTATTTCGAATTCTAGTTGTATTTTTGGTATCCAAACCTATTTCTAATTGTATTGTAGGTTGTTTTTCTTACTGGGCAAGACTTCTAGAGCCTATTTAAACACATCCTACCATTGTAATTTGTATCACCATTACATATCAATTACTTAGGTTTATTTGTATCTTTTCATACTTTGTTTTTATCATGGTTTCATCAGATCCCATGATGACGAGAGGTTCGATTATGAACTAATCGTTGTCATGGGATTCTAACGGATTTATTTATGAAGCTTTAGTATCTTGAGTGCTTTAAAGATCTGTGTGTGATGTATATCTGATATCCTTGTATGGTTATGCTTAATTGATAGATGTGTCGCAAACATCTAATTTGTTAATCTCTTGTGAAGTGAAAGTGGATCTTGAGATTTAGAACTTGCTATGCTAGCATAGGTTCATGATTGTTTATCAACATGATTCGTAGTATGAGATGAAAATACTTATATTGCCCTGTGTGATCTTTATGGATAACTTGTTCTTCAACCGTTATGTTTTCAAATTCTATAGACATATAGGGTCTAAGCATAATTGGTGTCTATTCATCTTCTATCTCTTTTGTGGATGTATGGGTAGTTTGGTATACGTATGCTGACAGGTAGCGTGTACTTGTTTCCTGTTATCCGATCAGATATCATAACCATTGCATATAGTGATTAAAGGCGTCAGATCTAAGCGAAATATTTAATGAAGTTAGGATCCCATGTTTTCTCTTGTAGAAGTAATTCGATTCCAATTCTCATTAGTTAAGTAATTCTTAGTTTGTTAATTTCCTTTTTAGTTAATTTTAGTAAATCAATCCCAATCTTGTTAATTGTCTTAGCAGTGAGTAATAACCATACATTATTGCATAGGTACATTGACTGAATTAAAACCTAAACCAGATCCCTGTGGGAACGAACTTGACTTATTCATATATTACTTGTGACCACGTACGCTTGCGTGATTTTGTGTTAACAATTGCGTGGTGTGGCAATAGAAGTTATTATTCCAATCCTGAAATACAAGTCCTAAAAATCCTTCAATTCGCAGTAATATCTAAGTATAGCATAAGCATTTGTTGTCTTATTCCCAAAAAAATATGTGTTTTATGTCCACAGCAGTACGTAGCATCATAATTGTGGCTAGTTTAATTTAAAGAGGCTGTCTTTCTCAAAATGCACATTAAGTTAAGCCATTTGTTGATGTAGTATATACAATTAGCTCGGCACCGATACCATAGTTTTTCATTTCTATTAGCACCAAGCACATTTAGGATGGTCTATTTGCAATACTCTGAATAGATGAGCTACCTTGTCCAGAACAGAACTCTATATTTCTAAAGCATCCTATCAATATCCTTGACCAGCTTTATTCTATGCAAAAACACTTGAGTTTGTATATTATACATATTAATCTTGTAAATGGACTGAAGGAAATTATAATTTTCTCGAGCCTTTGAATTTGACTACTACCTTGAGCTGGTCTTGTAGGTCTCAGCTTTATACAATGTCTTACCATGTTAAGAAGCCGTCGAAGTACAGGTTAAACATGGTGCTGGCCTTTATTTGCTAGTGCAACATTCTCTTTTGTACTCGGTTCCACCGATACTATGTCTATCCTGTATAATAAATCAATGACATTTCATTACAAGAAGGGAAAAAGTTGACCACTTCTAAGAAGAATGATGAATGAGCAAATGTAACACTTTGACCCTAAGTTCCAACATATTACAGTTCCATAATCAAACAAATTGCAAGGGAAGAACAACGGTATGTAATAAACCAATTATGAACATACAAAGGCTGATTTGGATAGATTTCCAGCACTCCAGGACATAATGTAAAAGGTGGACTAACCAAAAAATGGTTCCACATATGCCTTTTTGAATCTATATTAACTCTAATCCACGATAATTATTATTATTGGCATAAACTTTACCGGAAATAGTGCTAAGTAAGTTTGCAACGTCAACAGGTTGAATTCCAAGACCTTGAATACCTTTTAGGTCATTTATTTGTGCTCCTCCAATATATTCCAGGGTTAACAACTTTGAAGTACTCAAGTTCCAGTATATCCTCGGAGCATAGACATAGTCCGCAATGCGGGGGGATAACTTTTGAAAATTATCCATACACTTTGCACTGTTCTTTGCCTCAACTAAGAAATCTAGTTCATGATAGGTATCACCAAGATTATTACACATTTAAAAACACATCCATACACATTAAAAAATCTACGACATGCTATGGTTGTATGATCCATCTGTGCATTGTAGTAAACTTGGAAAAGCCATCGCGTACTTTATCTATCGGTCATTTGCATTGAAGTCCAATAATATCATTTAAGAATTGACCCGAGTCAGATTTATAAGCAACCCCAATATATATGTAGGGAATCCATAAAAAATAACATGGAAAAAGCGGGAGACGGTAAATATAGTGCAGTAAACTGATTTTAAAAAGCAGATGGGCACATTCTACTTAATTATATGACTATGGTTGAATGTACAGCTATACCATAAGATAAAAGCTGACCTATTAACAGTTCTTAAACCAGAAAACAACGTTCGAGAATGAAAAGATTACAACATTCTAGAATTCATATTGTCACATCAGATCGTCAAAGATTTCACGGTAGACGATGTTCTTGGTTAGACCGCCGGTGGATTCGTCTTTGCCAACTGCCAAAATTTTCAATCCAGTTGGAGAAGTTACCCTCGAAACAGCGACATGCATCTGTCCATGCCCGAAGACCGGGTCAGGCAGGTACAACCCCACATTTTGAACTGTTTGGCCTTGGCTTTTGTTTACAGTCATTGCGTAACAGACAGAAATGGGGAATTGTTTTCTTTTGAGCACAAAAGGCAGAGTCTTATCAGCCGGGCACATAGTTATTCTTGGAATGTATGTTGTTTCACCAATTCTCTTTCCCGTTATAATCACTGCCTCGATCAGAAACGGATAGCAGCGAGTGATGATCAAGCGAGTACCATTGCATAACCCTTTTTTGGCATTCAGGTTACGTAGAAGCATTATTGGGGCACCAACCTTAACCTAGATTACATGGTTTGGCAGGCCACTAAACTTCAGTGAGTTGAGGTATTCAGGTGGATATAGCACCTCATCTGACTCGGAATTGGAGGAACCTCTGCAGATACTATCACAGCTTTTATACTCTTTAACATCTCCTGGAAGCCTCTGTAAAACTGTCATATTAACATTTTCCACGTCCTCATTAAGCGGTGTCAACACGGCTCTATTGCGTAGATATTCGAGGTCTCCATGCCTGTGTTGTAGCTCACCGTAAATCTCGTTGACTATCGCTTCGACAGGATCACCGGAATATGGCACTGTAACCTGCAATAAAGGTTTGTTAATGTTAGTCTGCCGTAGCTCATCTAAAGGTAGATATTTGCAGAGGTCCAGAGTCCCATGTTTCCTGATGAATAAAAATTGCTATATCATACTATAGGTGTTTTACTAAATGTGTAAGATGCTCTATAGTTAAAATGGGCTTGGGATTTTTTGACAGTGACTTAAACCAAAGTATGTAAATTGGTTGGACACGTTCTTTTTGCTTTTGCCAGCTGGAAATTATATTTCGGGGGAGTCTGTAACCATTCGTTGATAATTATTGGACCCCCGTGTTGTTATACTTTTTTTTCAGCACCAATTAATGAATTTAGGTCCCTTGTATGGTAATAGTAATTCAACCTACCGTACTTCATGGAAATTGCGAATAACTTAATGATTCAAGAAGGTGAAAATTTGAAAATGACGATCAGGTAGCGGGCCTGGTGGTTGTCGTTATGCTTTTAACATATCCTGTTGTTGTGGTTTTGTATTACTCACCATATTTTGAATTACTTGGTACTCATCACTATTTATGTCAGCTTTTAAAGTGGTATATAAATACCTTTTTTTCCCAGAAGAATTTTATTATACAAACTAGTGTGTAATTGACCTTGGTAATAGCAGTCCTATTTGAATAATAGGCAATGACAGCTAAAGGGGCAAGGTTTTGAGGGAATACCTCATCAGGTACTGTTATCCACGAGGGCTCTGGGTCATCACCAAGTGCAATACCATCCTGCAAACCATCCCCTATAGCTAACACCCACTCTCTGAAATGAACCTTCCTGCCCTGAATTGTAACTTGTGGGACACCTTTCTCAATCCGCATGTTTTCATGCAGCCTGAAAACTTTACAGTATTGCCATAGTGGTGACTTGCTAATGGTTGCTGCAACAATTTCTGCACGGCCTTTCTTGGGAATAACGTGTAAAACTTGGCGAAAATCACCCCCTAGGAGCATGGTAAGGCCACCAAATGGCAATGATCTTGCTTCTTCTCTTATTTTGGATCGTATATCACGGAAGGTCCGATCAACAGCTTCAAATACGAAATGGTGTGTCATTGGAGCCTCATCCCATATGACTACGCTTGTGTTGCATATTAGCTCCGCGAGATACGTGTTCTGTTTTATTTCACAACAGGTGAATTCATTGGCATCAATTGGGATTTTAAAGCGTGAGTGAGCCGTTCGGCCGCCTTCAATTAGGAGTGAAGCTATACCGGACGAAGCAACAACAAGTACAATTTTCCCCTCGCTCCTGAGTTTAGCAATGATAGTCGACCACAAAAAGGTCTTTCCAGTACCTCCAGGGCCATAAACGAAGTAAAAGCCACCCGTACTGGTATAAACAAATTCCACAATCTCATCAAAGATGATGCGCTGCATCTAGTTCAAGCAATCCAGTCCTTTGGTTGCCTTTGCTCTAAGTTTTTCACGATCATACATCATCTCCTCTAACAATAAATCATTTTTATATCTAGAAGTTGACACAATATTAAGTTCTGGTAAACCAGGGTAATCTTGTAATTTTTTCCCAAATTGTTTTAGCAACTCCGCAATTGCTTCAAGGGCCAACATTTGCTTATCTGCATCGGAAATTTTCAGGTTCGGTAACCCGGTCATTTTCCTTCTTGAGTACTCAATGTCATCTGCCAAGTTCGTCCAATGCTTCTCCCAGAGCTCAGAGGGATTTCCAATTTCATAGAACACTAATAAGGTCACAAATAGATCGCGTAATTGAGGGGCGCTTGCACATAGAGAAGCGTCACCCATTGTAATGTGCCACTCTTTATCAGATTCAAGCAACCCTCTATGAAAGAATGCTTCTTTGTAGGTAGAGTAAACAATGCCGTCGACAGTCCTAATGTCTTCAAATTTTGTAGCCCCAGTAACTATGTTAAGTAGTAACCGCAAGTAGAAGCGTTCTCCAGAGGCCGGGTGTGCATAGACCATACGCCCAATAACATCCACATTTTGTTCTCTACGAAACCAATGTTTAGCAGATGCATCCCATCGGAACTTTGTTGGGTACTTGATAAATGTCAAATCACGGCCCAGCTCATCGTATGCATTATTAAGTAGCCACTGAATGAACATTGTGCCATTAGGATCAACTCTACGAACAACCTCTGGTAAGGTATCCTTGTCACGGAATCAGACCGCTTGTTCATTTTCCAAATGAAAGTATAAGCGTTGCACAAAGGGTTCCCTATGATGTATGGAAAATTCAAACAGGCGCCAACATGATTCAACCGCCGATACATATCGGCAAGAAAGATAGTTGTCAACCTCATCAAAGCCTGATTTTTTGAGAGATGGTGATGCATCATAGTTGTTAGGTAGATGCTGGCGGTCTTTCTCCAATTGAATTGTTGCTATATCAGGTCCCTTGCCGATATATTTAAATAAATATTTTATTGACAGAGATCGATTGCACCACTCAACATTTATGTGTGCTTGGTATTTGACAAGCAATCCGCGATGATAAGGTACCACATGCCTGCCAACTGAAGAGGGAAACATTAAAAAGGCAGTATTTGCTAAATCCGATTATGTTTAAGGGATGTAAAGCATAATGTAATGTAATATGTAATAGAGGACATATATAACTCAACTAGGATAAAAGATAAATAATATTAACTCTATACAGGGATCGTGAAATTTGAAGAACAGGCATCAACAAGGATCAAGTTGCTGAAAGAAGTTCATTAACATGATCAAGCCTCAGTGACAAAATAAGATGTACAGATGATTCAGTTGAAGGGTCAAAAGATTCCAGTGATAAAGTTTTTATGGTTACACAATTCTTAGCAGTGTTCTTAAAGACATGATACGAAGACCACGAGTGAATGTTAGTCATCTGTGAACCAGACCAGTTGCGCTAGGCGTCAATACTTCACAAAGGAATCGAAGTATCTAACTCAGAAAAACTGTTGAGAGATATGATTGAGTTTAGAGCAGTTGATATCCTCTAGTTAGTTGGAAGCTGAATATTTAAGGATGTCAAATTAAGAGGAATATGAATAGTATCCGAAATTACTATTCATATGAATAGTAATTACTATTCATATGAATAGTAATCCGAAATTACTATTCACATCAAAAATACTATTTATTTGAAAAAGTAAAAGCAAGAGGTGAAAAACATGTGGGACCATGTTAAAATCAAGTTTGTGTGAAAAAGAAGAATTCGGTAGAATTGGGATGAAAGAAAAGTAAACAAAAAAACATGTGGCGGCTCAGAAGAGAAGAAAACAGAAAAATCGGCTGAATTGACGTAATCAGTTACGTAATATTAGCCGCATAGTAACTTTCTAAAATCTATAAATAGGCCTGTTGTATTTCATTTCAAAACACACCTCAACACACAACTTTCTCTTCTCTCTCTTATATCTTTTCTGTGTAAGCTGCTAGACAGACCATCTAGTAGGAAAGTCGGCTTAGCCCACTTTCAGGAAGTGTCGGGTAGAAGGTCCTCGTGCCTAAACTATCCTTAGGAGTGTTTGATTTTGTAGCTGATCCATAAGATTAGATTGTGTAGCAAACCTCCGGGTTTTATCTATTCAAAGATATTTCCCAAACAATTGTGTTATTTCGATTCAGTATTTTTGATTTTATATTCACATCAAAAATCGAAATATTGCTAAATAACGTATTCAACCCCCCTTCTACGTTATTCCGGACCTAACAATTGGTATCAGAGCCACTATGTTATTATACAACAGTTAAGATCGAAAAAGCTATACAATCATGACAGAAAAAACACAAACCCCAACAACAAGCAGGTATGAATCAATCAGAGTTCCAATACTCAGGGCATCAGAGTATCCCATATGGAAGGTGAAGATGGAAATGTTTCTGGAGGCTACAGATCCAGAGTACTTAAACAGAATCCATGAAGGTCCACATAAGCCGACCAAATTGTCTATTGTAGTTGATGAAGAGGAACAGAAAATGATTCCAAAGGAGAAGAAAGACTACACTCCTGAAGATATCTCCTCTATTAGCAAGGATGCCAAGGTAAGGCATTTATTACATAGCACTCTTGACAATGTTATGTCTAATAGAGTCATTGGATGCAAAACTGCTAAAGAGATTTGGGATGCTTTGGAAGTCAGATGTCAAGGGACCAAAGCCATCAGGAAAAATAGGAGAACAATACTCATACAGGAGTACGAGCACTTTGACTCAAATATTGATGAGTCATTAACAGATATATATTACAGATTTCTGAAATTGCTGAATGATCTGTTACTGGTAGATAAGGAGTATAATCTTGAAGACTCCAATCTGAAATTCTTGTTGGCTCTTCCTGAGAAATGGGACTTAAAAGCCACTACCATCAGAGACAATCATGATCTGGAAGACATGTCTCTTGATGAAATATATAGAATACTCAAAACTCATGAGCTTGAGATGGAACAAAGAAGCAAGAGGCATGGAGGCAAGTCCAGGATAATTGCTCTTAAAGCTGAAGAAAAAGCTTCTAAAGAAGTTACTGTGAAAAAGAGTCAATCCAAGGGAAAGGCTTTATTACAAAGTCTGATACTGAGTCATCAAACTCTGATGATGACACAAACTCTGAAAATCTCACAGACTCTGATAATGAGGGTAGTGATGTCGAGATGATACAACTTGCAGCCTTGATGGTAAAAAACTTCAAGAAGATGGCTTACAAGAACTTCAGGAAGGGAAAGAAGTTCACACGAAGAGATTCAAATTTTGAAAAGAAGAATTTCAGAAAAGCTGAGGGAAAGGAAAGCAGGTCTGGGAAAGTGGACAAGTCCAAGATCACATGCTATAATTGTGGTGAGAAAGGACATTTTGCACCTGAGTGCAAGAAAGCCAAACTGATAAAAGTCAAGCTTACATCACAAAGAAGAAGGACTGGGCTGACACTTCAGACTCTGAAGATGAGGTGAACTATGCCTTGATGGCAAATGCTGATAGAACTCTGAAGCTACTGAGACCAAGGTACCTCATTCTATTCTAGCTTTTGATACTACTGATATATCTGAGTTAAGACTCTTTCTTAAAAACTTGCATGTTAGCTACAGAGATCAGACTTTAGAAAATGAAAGAATAAAATCTGAAAGTCTAGACCTTAGAAAGAGAAATGACTATCTAGAATTAGAATTAGTCCAGATATTAAAAATTCAGAAAGAGAGAGATGATGCTATTATTGTTAAAACTGAATTATTGAAAAAGCATGCTTATCTTGAATCTGAACTTGCTAAAGAAAGAAACATTATTAAAACTTGAACTAATTCTGGTAAAACTACTCAGATTATCTTAAAGAATGGTTGTTGGAAACAAGGTCTAGGTTACACTGATAAAAAGAAAACTGCCAACCTAGAAGCTGAGACCTCTAAACCTGTATTTACTGAAAGGGCTGCAAAGCCCAAAATTAATCCTGTGAGGTTTGTACCAAAATCTGACAAACCAAAACAGGATGAAGTCAAATCAGTAAATATTGAATTAATGTCTCAGAAACAGCTTAAACACAAGCTGAAGGAGATAAAAGGAGTGAACAATGTAAAAGAACCTAGGAAAAACAGAAATGGAAAGGTAGGCATCAATAAAAGCAATAACTATATGCCTATTCCCAATGCTCCTAGGAAGAAATGTCATAACTGTGGAAATCTTAACCATCTTGCTACTTTTTGCAGGAAGAATATAAACTCTATACCTCCTAAGTCAGGAATTAAGAGTGGTTCAGTTAGGTTTAAGCCACAGAATCCTTGTTTTCACTGTGGCAGTATTTAGCATTCTATTTATACATGCAAAGAGTATCATAATTTGTATTATGATTATTATGAACTTAAACCCTCTTTGAATAAATTCAAGATTGATTCTACATGTATAAATTCTGATAAAAAGAATGTTAGCACAAACTCTGATAAGACTTCTGCTACAAAAGCTAACAGACTTAATGAGGCCAAAGGATCCAAGCAAGTCTGGGTCATTAAAACTAATCATTAGTGGTTTTTGTGATTGCAGGGTAACAGGAAAAATATCCTTGTTCTGGACAGTGGATGCTCAGGACACATGACTGGAAATAAAGCCCTGCTATCAGAATTTGTGGAGAAAGCTGGCCCAAGTGTTTTTTATGGAGATGGCAACATAGGAAGGACTCTGGGATATGGCAATATCAATCTTAGGAATGTCATCATTGAAACTGTAGCTCTAGTCTCAGGACTAAAACATAATCTACTGAGTGTGAGTCAAATCTGTGACAGAGGTTATCATGTGGATTTCTTTGAAGAACACGGTGAAGTTGTAAGCAAATCTACAGGGAAAGTTGTTATGAAGGCATATAGGCATGGTAACATTTATGAAGCCAAGCTTTCAACAAACTCTGATGGCTCTGCAATCTGTCTACTGAGTAGAGCATCAATTGAAGAAAGCTGGGATTGGCACAAGAGACTTTCTCATCTGAATTTCAACAGCATTAATGAGCTAGTGAAGAAAGATCTTGTGAGAGGATTGCCCAAATCAGTTTTTACTCCAGATGGCCTATGTGACTCATGTCAAAAGGCAAAACAAAGGAAAATTTCATTCAAAAGTAAGACTGAATCCTCAATTCTTGAGCCATATCACTTATTGCATGTTGATTTATTTGGTCCAGTAAATATAATGTCTATTGGAAAGAAAAGATATGCTTTGATTATTGTTGATGAATACACCAAATATACATGGGTATATTTCATGCACAAGAAAGAAGAAACTGCATCATTGCAACATTTATCATATTACACTTATCATACACTGTTATCATTGCAACATTCATCGATATTTTTAACATCACTAATACTATTAACCATTACGCGGTAACATTTTTCATCGGTATTCATCGATACTAATACTGATATTTTTTCGGATTCTGACACTTTTCCGAGTTTTTCCCGCATTGGTTTTCTTTTCGGGCACGAGTTTTTTATGCAACTCGATTTTTTGTAAAAAAAAATTATGAAGATAAATAAATTATGGCATGATTCGAGTTTATCATTTTGAACATCTGTACATCCTCTTCTATGTTGCTAGGTACTAATCATAGGAAACATGGAAAAGAAATCTAACATTATAATAATGATAATGAAGATAATACTACGCTTTCTTAATTTTTAAAATTTTATTTGGATAAAAACCCGGTAAAAGATGTGGGGAAGAGATGCCAGAGGTGTAAAGACCAAACTAATGGTGTCTCACTCCTTGAAAATGTTGTGGTCTCTGAATTTTCTGAACTATGAAAATGCATGGCTTTAACTAATTACTAAAAATAAAAATTAATTAATAAATGGCTTTGATTATGATGGAACTGGAAGGCCTTTTGGGCAAAAACTCACAGCCACAGTCCATAGGGAGACTTTTTTGTTTATTCTCCTCTAAAAGATAACAGAAAGAATTTTTTACGAGGTTAAAAAAATGGGGAATAAACAAAATGCAAATTGGAATAGGTAAAATGATTGTTAATATAATATGTTTTTGTTGCTTTGCTTCAACTCGTGCATATCACTCTGGTTTCACTGGCACTGTCTGTCATATAGTGGGTATGAACAATGAACTATGATCTGCTTTTAAATTAAATATATGAAGCCATATGACAAATAGGATAAGATATCAGGAAAATTGTGCAAGTAAACCATACTTCATTAAAGTAGATAAAACGAAAATGCTCATCTAACAAACTTACTTCAAAATGCATGAAGAATGTGTTGGATTGTTAAAGCAGAGTTTTCTCTTTTTAACAACATGTACATGAACTGAACTGAATTGCAAACTCTGTAGTCCTACATTCACATGAGTTTCTATGGAGGCTGTTCTGAAGTCTTTAAATGTTGTTCATGAGTCATAATGCATGGATTAAAGGGAACCAAACACATAAAATTTCCGTTCATTTGTTAAGTCAAATATGATATACCGATTGAGCTAAGTTTAAAATTTATTTAATACCATCTTATTTGTTAATTTAGAGTCGAAACAGCCATTGAGCTAAGCAACAGATTTGAAAATTGTGAGTAAGGTCATCATATCTATATTGATTGAACTCCACCACAATAAATAACTGGGGTTGGTCCCTGTGTTTTGAAATCCAATTTGCATTATGATCCTCATATTCGGCATGACAAAGCAAGACATCCGGTAAAAAATTAGAAGAAAACGGAAGAAATGGGGGGCTTAATACAAATACCTGGGAGAGGGCCGCAATTGAGATGCTCGTCCATGCTACACCACCAGCTCACACGACCCGGAGGAAGAGTGCCTGCCAATTTCCTGATGAGGGGGGAAAAACCCACAGCCAAAGAACACACTAACACACACAACACCAGTTGATTTCAAACGGTGCTATTCCTAGGCAGTAATAACCCGGCCATGCGTAAATAGACGATGCGATGACATCGATAATCAACAAGCACCCGGGTTCTGCGTAATTCGGTCGCAACAACACCTATAAATTCCGATTCCGAATAGACCGATGACAAGCGCGGGGTAGGGTTCGGACAAAACTGTGTTTCTTCTTTTTCCCGATTTAGGACAAAGCTGTTTAAAATAAACCCCAAAACTATTCAGAACATTGGAGGACAATTATGTTTTTTCAGGTGATTAAAAAATCTCATGAATTTTAAAACTAATAAAATGCTGCAGGAATTATTGATCCATGTTGGACTATTAATAATAGAAAAAGATAATAGATTATATTTTAATTGATAGGATGTACATAAATGCACGTTTGGAGTCTATTTAATTTACAAGCAAACAATCCATAATCATTGAGACACAATCACTTTAGAATAATTTCAGAACGAGAAATGCTAGAGTTTAGTTTTTGAAATCGTTCCTAAAATTGTTTTCGAATGTTGAGTTATAATCATCTAATTAATTATTATTTTTTATTAATAAAATGGATTAATTACTAGTGTGTTAATATGAATTTCATAAAATTTAAAAATGCTTTTATAATTTTTTTGAAATACATAACATTACTCTTTGAAAATTACAGTATTTCTCGTTAAGAACATGTCTCGAGTAGTACTTAAATTTCCAGAATTACTTACAAGTTACAACTACAGTAGTAAAAATAAGAGAAAAATGAAATTGCAGGAAACAACTGCGTTGACCAAATTACACCATCGACTTAGCGAAACAGCCCTGTATCTTGTATACACTTTTATAATTGAAATCGAAATCGAACCGAAACCGGCCAAAACTAAACCGAAAAAATCAGAACCGAAACCGAATCGACGATTGTGATTTTTACCAAGAATTTCGATTCCGGTTCCGGTTTTGATTATAGGTCAAAACCGAACCGCCTAAAACCGAACTGAACCGATTATTAAAATAAATAAATATATAATTTATATAAATTTATATAATTTATGTAATCTATATTTCTTTACCAATCACCTTTAAAGATAATTAACATTTCTTATATTGAATTTTTTTCCAAACTAATTAACATTTCATTTCCTTGATATTTCCCAGCCAAAGCCTTTCGTGCTTCTGCAAAAGTTGCTCTCCAAGATGATGGTTCAACACTTGGTGTGAGTATACTTTCTATATTGTTACAGACTTAATTACAGTAAATTTTAAACCAATAAATTTATAACGTTATAATTTATAAATTTAAAATAT
This sequence comes from Saposhnikovia divaricata, assembly GCA_036435485.1. Lineage (NCBI taxonomy): Eukaryota > Viridiplantae > Streptophyta > Magnoliopsida > Apiales > Apiaceae > Saposhnikovia > Saposhnikovia divaricata. The sequence continues at coordinate 77,629,182 of CM071600.1, read as the reverse complement.
TGTAATATATTTATGATTTTTTCGTTCAATTTTATAACCAAAACTAAACCGTTATAAGCTAAATCGAGCTTTTTAAAACCGAAATTGACGATTCGGTTGCGATTGCGATTTTCAATTTTTAAAACCGAAGACATGCGATTTCGGGTTCAGTTTCGGGACAAAACCGTCCCGAACCGAACCTGCTCTCCCCTACTTTTATCAACCAAGAAGGATAGACAACCAAAGCACGCGCTACTAGAAGCTTTCAATACGAGGCCATTAATCTTCACGCGTCTTGGAATATGCATGTCTAGACATTTCAACAACAAACTTAAAAAAAGATTGTTGATTTTTTGCCTACTTGTTCAAGAATGACGACCACCTGCTTCATTGAATTCTACTATATACTACGTGTTTATGATTAATAAACTGCATGTAAATAAATGTTACTACTATTATTTGTACACAAATATTTTTTTTGAATCCTGGAGTTTGACATTGAAATGGTTGAGGCTAAGGACAATGAAATTAGGAACAGGAAGAAGAATAAGAAGACTTGGGGATGGAGAATGGATACAGGGATTGGGACAATAGTTATTGCTGTTTTAGTAGTTGCTGCTCTTGCTTCTAAGCATTCTTATAACTTTTCTCTCTTTCTCAATAATCACAAGATTTGTAGCTGCTCTCAGGTACTACTGCTTTGATCTTTTCCTTCCTCTATTTGTCGGAATATTTAATACGCACATCATGCTTATGTAAAAATATTGGGGTTCCCAGGATTCAAACTATTAGTTATTGCCAACTCTCCAGAATTTACGGTTCAAGGAGGAGGGAAAGGGCATCACATGTTTATGATCATTTTATGTGCTAATAATATACTACTACTATGTTGCATTTTAAAAAATCATACTACTATGTGTTTATTTCTATCTGTGTACCAAGAATTATAAAGAGTTGTTGTCATTGAGTATTTCTGTTTGATTTCTGCAGGATTCTAGTGAACTGTCTGGCATAATTGAGGATTCTTGCTGTGATTACGAGACCGTGAACAGTATAAATGCTGCAGTGTTGAATCCTATATTGGAGCAGCTTGTTACAACTTCATTTTTCAGATACTTCAAGGTCTTCTTTCAATTATATCTTTTACTACTTCAGTGTTTATGAGATATATTTTGGCAGTTTTTTGATTTACAGATGTTGTTATTTTGTTAAGACACTTCAAATTTATGGGCTCCTTTATTTGCTTGTGCGAGTTTGATAGGAGAGTAGGTTTGCTTCAGAAATAACTGGATCATCTACCTGGAGTGTCAATCAATTATGAACTCTATGCATTTTTTCTACTTAAATTTTTTCAGACTAAAAAGGGTCTCTTATGTTCTTGCATAAGATAATGCAGCACCTTACTTAAATTTTACAACGCAACTCCATACTTAAATTTTGCAATGCAACTCCACTCCAAATTTATATGGAAGGAGCTTAATGGAGTACGTTATTTGAGGGCAGTGATAGCTTGAATTCATGTGTGTATATTTTGATATTTTGAACTGATGAGCAATTCATACAAGTAATATTTTGCAGTATACATTGGAACAACTGCAGTATGATCAATTCCAACTTTATATATCATTTCCTATCTTCAGATTAAGCTTTGGTGTGACTGCCCCTTCTGGCTTGATGATGGCATGTGCATGTTGCGAGATTGCAGTGTATGCGAATGTCCTGATAATGAATTTCCAGAATCATTTAAGAAGCAACCATATCGAAGTATTGCATCTGATCCACTAGTATGTCAAAGGGGAAATCCCCAGGATACTGTTGACCGCACACTGGACACCAAGACCTTTACAGGCTGGATTGCAGTAGACAACCCATGGACGAATGATGATGAGACTGACAATGGTAATCTTGTTCTTTGAAACGATGTGTCTTACATGCTTTTTCTTGTATATAAGCCCCATTAAATTTCTAGGTTGGCTTCTGTGTCCTTAGTAGAATGAATGTGAAATATAAATAAATTTAGTACAGGGCACCTTTTGTTATAAAATATGAATATAGTCGAGACTTTTACTGCAATAACTCAGAGAACAGAGAAGTGCTTGATTCATTCAAAACTTTAAGATACAGTCGTGAAATCGAGCATCAAGTAACCATGTCGGGTTTATTTTTCATTCCATAAAGCATGATTGTTCGTACAAGCTAGTTAGCTAGATTTAGTTTTTGTCAGATTTTATTTTGACTGCAAGAAGAAGACTAACAATGTGCACCTACAGATGAGATGACATATGTAAATCTTCTACTAAATCCTGAACGTTACACTGGATACACTGGGGCATCAGCCAGAAGGATATGGGATGCTATATATCAGGATAATTCTCCAAAACGTGAGTCACCTATCCTGTGTACAACTGGTCAATTGACTATTTAGATCCAAAAACATGATTGGAGAACATTTTCTTAAAAAAGATAAACTTGATTTTCTTACGTAAACTTACTCCTTGTAATTCTCAACGCCACAGCTCTCTCTCCCTCCTCAGAACAGAAAACTGGTGGTGAGGGAGGAACTGTCATCGTATGGTTGCTGCTTATTTTTTTCTTTTTGTTGCTAATTATGGTTGTTGCTTTTTATTTAAGTAAGCATGGTAAATGTGTTCGTATTATGATATCCCAAGTGAAACTCAATTTTGTCTGTAGAATCAATTGGAGAAAGCTGCCAGGAAGAGAAAGTATTGTACAAGTTGATATCTGGTCTTCACTCCTCAATCTCGATTCATATAGCTGCTGATTATCTTCTTGATGTAAAAACTAACCAGGTATGCTGTTTGCTTGTCTTTAAATGCAATACTCTTTACCTTTGATATTTTGCACTATGAATCTCCTGTGCAAGATGAGGCAGTGATTTCAATTGGTTAACAATAGAGAAGACTCTATACTTGTAAACTTTCTTCTTCCTAGATTTTGAACCTTTATACTGAATGACGTAAAAGAACTTCAGCTTTGCTTGCATTTTAAGGAAAATTTAATCATTTGGCCTAAGTCCAATCGCATATAAAATGATCCAAGACTCTGTATTCTAAATTCTGAATATTCTTTACTGCAATTTCAGTGGGGTGAAAATCTTGAACTGATGTATGATCGTGTACTACAATACCCTGATCGCGTCAAAAATTTGTATTTCACTTACCTGTTTGTCCTGAGAGCTCTGACAAAAGTGAGTACTGCTGCCTCGAGTAATTTCTAAGAAGATGCATCTATTTAGTTAAATTGTTATAGAACATTTTGTTTGTTTTTGATATGTTCTACAGGCGTCAGATTACTTGGAGCTGGCTGAATATGACTCAGGGGATAATGCAGAGGATTTGAAAGCGCAGTCCTTGATGAGGCAGCTATTAAAAAACCCAAAACTGCAAGATGCATGCCCACTTCCATTTGACGAGGCTAAACTGTGGCAAGGCAAAAATGGGCCGGAACTGAAGCAGCAGATTAAAAAGCAATTTCGAAACATTAGGTCTCTATCTAAAATTTCCCTTACAAATACTTGATATTGTGCAACTAACTGAAATATTCAAAAACATTTTGCTATTGATAAAGTAGTTAACTTGCTGGTATATTTTTCCACAATCCTAAAGAAATCTTAGTTCTTAGGCTTCAAAAATTAAAATTTGGTTGTTATATGTTAAGTAACATCAATGGACATAAATGTAGTTAAAGTTTGTGAGTATATGTTCCTTTGCTTTTATAGAGGAGCTCTTTTGGTTAAAGCTTACATCTTTTGTTGGCTTCTTAATTTGCAGTTCCCTCATGGACTGTGTAGGATGTGAGAAGTGTCGCCTTTGGGGAAAACTGCAGGTTTTTGGCCTAGGAGCAGCATTAAACATCCTTTTCTCGGTAGATGATATTCACAACAAGGCTCAACCAGTAAGCTTCTGTACCTATTTCTCTTACAAAGTTATGCATTATGACATTATCTAATAATAACTTCTGTCGAAATTGTAACCTGAAACTATGATTATTCATTTTCATTTGTTATTCTTATTACAGCTACAGTTACACAGAAATGAGGTGATTGCACTTGTAAATCTTCTCAATAAACTATCTGAATCTATCAGGATTGTCAATGAGAAGGCCTCCTCCGTCGAGAGGCTAATGGACGGGATGCCTTTAGAACCCCCCATGCAAAACATCAACTTAAGGCAAATATTACGGAAATTAGTCATCAAACTTAAGTACAGGTCATGGATGAGCTGAGATAGCATCCAGAGCTTTTCACAAAATTCTGAAAATAACCCACAGTGTATACTACATATTAGGATGTCAAAGAGATTTAGATATAGTTTCCTAAGAAGCAGTTGAATACCAATGTTACACAGGAGTAAGATATCATCCAAGTGATCCAAATTGATAGTATTAACTTCCACATTACCAAGGCCTTTCTGTATGTTGATGGCAAAAGGAGAATGAGCAGGTTGATTTACTGTTAACAGCAGTAGTATAGAAGAAGAATATGTATATAGAGATTGTTTATATTTGTATGAATTACAAGAGTATCTAGGTCCTATTTATAAGCCTAAATAGACTCATTCTACGTAACTGATTACATCATATTTTACTGTAGAACTTCTGACTAAATGTAACTGTGGATCTTCTGACTATCTTCTAACCACCGCTTTGACACTCCCCCTCAAGTTGATGCATATATATCACTCATGCCCAACTTGCCAATAAGTGGATGAAGCATCTTTCGATTTAAACCTTTGGTAAATATGTCAGCTAACTGGTTCTCCGATCTTACAAAGTGAATACCAATGGTATTATTATTGATCTTCTCTTTTATGAAGTGTCGATCAATTTCGATATGTTTGGTCCGATCATGTTGAACTGGATCATGTGCAATAACAATAGCAGCTTTGTTATCACAATGCAGTTTCATTGGAGTTGCGGATGCAAATCACAATTCTTCTAGAAACAGTCTTATCCACAATAATTCACGTACACCTTTAGCCATAGCTCTATATTCTGCCTCAGCACTGGATAAGGCAACTACGGGTTGTTTCTTGCTTCGCCAAGTGACCAAATTGCCACCAATAAATGTACAATATCCTGAAGTCGAACGTCTATCGTCTTGACATCCGGCCCAATCTGCATCTGTATAGCTTTCAACCCCGAGATGATTGTTTTTAGTAAACAATACTCCTTTTCCAGGAGCAGCTTTGAGATACCTTAATATCATATAAACTGCATCCAAATGAGGTTGGCGAGGATCATGCATGTACCTACTAACAATTCTCACTGCATATGCTATGTCTGGCCTTGTATGTGCAAGGTAGATTAGCCGTCCAACTAACCTTTGATATTGAGATTTATTGACAATTTCACCAGCATCTCCGCACAGTTTATGATTTGCTTCTATTGGAGAATCTGTAGGTCTACATCCCAACATCCCTGTTTCATTCAGAAGATCAAGGATATACTTCCGTTGTGAGAGGAAGATACCACCCGGACTTCTAGAGACCTCAATGCCAAGTAAATACCGTAGTCTTCCCAAGTCCTTCATCTCGAATTCAGAGGCAAACTTGCGTTTAACATTAGTAATCTCACATGTGTCGTTGCCTGTGATCACAATATCATCGACATAAACGATCAACACAGTGATTTTTTCATCTCGTCTTTTTACAAATATGGTGTTATCCGAGTTGCTCTGTTTGTAGTCAAATTTAATCATTGTCCACTGGAATTTGCCAAACCAATCCCTTGGAGACTATTTCAACATGTAAATAGTCTTCTTTAGCTTGCATATTTTCCCAATGGTTGTAGTTGTAGAAAAACCTGGTGGAATATCCATGTAGACTTCTTCTTTCAGGTCTCCATGTAAGAATGCATTTTTTCATCCAATTGCTGAAGTTCCCATCCAAGATTTGTTGTACATGATATTAAGATTCGAATAGAAGACATCTTTGCTACTGGAGCAAAAGTTTCCTGATAATCAATCCCGTAAGTTTGAGTATACCCTTTTGCCACAAGTCTTGCTTTGTACCTATCAATCAGCCCATTAGGTTTCTGTTTCATAGTGAACACCCATTTGCATCCTACTACCTTCCTTCCAGCAGGAAGATGAGTTAACTCCCAAGTGCCATTATGTTTTAATGCATTCATTTCCTCTATCATGGCATCTTTCCATTTAGGTTCACATAAGGCATCCTGCCAAGTATGTGGAATAGAAACACTAGACAAAGATGACACAAAAGCAAGTAAAGAAGGTGATAATGCATTATAAGAAACAAAGTTCGAGATAGGATGGTGTGCAAGAACGTACACCCTTTCTTATAGCAATAGGAAGATCTAAAGTAGGATCAAGAGTATTACCAGTTTCTGGCTCAAACACAGGAGATGCAGGATCTGTCTCGAGGTCAGAGGTCTCTGGATGCGGTAAAGTGGTGATATAATTTCTTTTCCGCCTTGAATATGTAATCAAGTCTGGCCTATCCAACCTATTCAGATCATCTGACTCATTACTTGTATGTGGAGGAATAGATGACCTGTTTGAGCTAGTGTTTGGAATAGGTATGTATTGAAGTGACCGTGACTCGGACTGTGACTCATCCATTGCTTTATTATCAAGACTGTGTCGATTTATCTCCCCCTGAAGCAAGGAGGAGGAACCTGGAGAGAAATAAGAAATGGTTTCCCAGAAAGTAACATCATGACTGACAAATATGCGTTTTGAGGAAGGATGATAACATTTATACCCTTTCTGAGTTGGGGAATACCCAATGAAAACATAGCGGAGTGCCCGAGAATCAAGTTTATCCCGAGAGGGAGCATGATTATGAACAAAACATACACTCCAAAATACTCGAAGGGGTAGTGGATGAGAAGAAGGCGTAGGAACACAGGACAACGGTGTTTTGAATTTGAGGACACTAGAAGGAAGACGGTTTATAAGATATGCAGCAGTCATGACTGCCTCTCCCCAAAGGTATTTGGGAACATGCATTGTTAACATAAGCGACCGAGCAACTTGCTATATGTGACCAATTTTCCTTTCGGCTACCCCATTTTGTTGGGAAGTTTTGACACACGAAGTTTGATGAATTATACCACATGTATCCAAATAAGATATAAATGGACTACCATATTCAGTACCGTTATCACTCCGAAGGATTTTAACAGATGCATTAAACTATGTTTGTACCATGTGGTGAAAAGACTTGAAACACTCGAAAACTTCATTTTTGTGCTTAAGAAGATATACCCAAGTAAGCCTAGAATAACAATCAACAAAGACAAAAACCATCTATACCCATCATGTGTAGGATGTCTAAATGGACCCCAAACATCAGTATGAATAATAGAAAATATAGTAGAACTTTTTTTATTTCTGGATGGATAAGATGATCTTTTATGTTTAGCTAGTTCACATGGTTCACAAAAAAAATCTTCCTTCTTACAATGTTTTATTAGGGCGGGGAATAGATGTGTTAAAACACCAAAAGATGGATGACCTAACCGTCTATGCCACTGACACAAAGATTCAAAAGCAGAATTTAACTTGGATGACACCTGATAAGTTGAGGGAGAAATAGAATTCCCTTCCATAACATAAAGTCCATCTACCACTTTACCATTGCCAAGGACCTTGCCTGTCGTCAGATCCTGAAATACACAGTGGGAAGAAAAAAAGGTTACTGAACAATTAAGATTTTCAGTAATACGCTGAACAGATAATAAGTTTGCTGTTAAGGAGGGAACATGTAACACATCAGATAATGGAAAGGATGATGAGAGGCAGTGAGAAGTGCCTTGTCCATGAACAGGTACAATAGCTCCATTGGCAACACGAATATTTCCTGTTTCACCGTTATATGTTTCTAGAAAACTAGAATTTCCAGTCATATGCGCCGATGCTCCAGAATCAATAATCCATGAATTAGAACTTTTATCGGAGGTAAAATGACAAGATATACCTGCATGAGCAGAATTAGCAGTGGGTGTTGATGGAGTAGTGTTCAATTGGGACATTAACTGTCGAAAGTTGTTGAGTTCTGAAGGCGTCATTGTTCTTGTGGAAGGAGGCACCTCGTATTCTGATACGGCATAATGAACATTAAAAGGGTTGCCTCTACCTGTATTTCTGCCTGTACCTCTTGATGATACACCACGATAGCCACCTCTGATGCGTCCTCCACGTCCTCTGTTTTTTAGGTGTGTGTGTAAGATAAAGCAATTCTCACGGGTGTGATTCATCTTGTTGCAATAATCACATTGAAGAGTAGATCTTTCACCCATAAGCGCCACTGGGAACTACTCTTCTTTTTCCATCTCAGGTTGCGGAATTTTTCCGGTTATGAGTGCAGATCTGTCAGAGGGAGTCACAGGAGCCATTTTTGCTTTCGACTCTCCTCTAATTGAACACGGCCATATGCATCCTCTACAGTCGGAAAGGGAATCTGTCCGATAAGTTAATTTTTGATTGAGTCATACTCATCAGACAGACCATCCAGAAATTTCATCACCCGTTCTTCTGTCAACATTTTTTGATATTTCTCCTGATCTTCGGCATTTTTGCATTCAAAAATAGTGTAATGAGCCAATTTGCTCCATAGGGATGTCAGGTCTGAGTAATACTGAGCAAGAGTTGTATTTTCTTGAGCCAATGCCCATATTTTTCGATTTACTTCAAATCGCTTGGCTACATTTCCAGAAAAAGAATATGTCCGGATAAGAGATTTCCACACTTCTTCGGCCGTGTCAGTAAAGATATAGCTCTTGCGAATATGTACCTCCATAGAGTTGGACAACCAAGAGCACACCATTGTATTTTCTGAATCCCAATCATCAAAGTCCGCATCTTTCTCCAGGGGTTGCTTGACTTTCCCATTAATATATTTCATTAATTTATGGGATTTAAGGACCATTGTGCAAGCCTTCGACCATTCAAGAAAATTTTTCCCATTGAATTTAGGACTAACAAAAGGAGTACTATGAAATCCCATTTTACTGCTACTGCTACTTATAGCAGTACTTTTGTTCGAAATTGCAGAATCGCCAATATCCGTCATTATAAAATATTTAAATAACAATTACTCAAATAACAATTTCCCCTTAAACCTAAGTAAGTCTTAACTACCCAAGGTATATATGACAAAGGGATATATAAAGCAGTTAGTGGTAGGATCCACGCAGAAAAAACAACATGTAGTATATATTAGCTTTATTAGCTTATCTCTCTGTACTCAACATTGTAAAGTGACAGAAAATTTTTGGCTGAAAAAAAATCTGTCAGAGTATCAGAGTAGAAGAAATCTTGATAGAAGGAAAAAAAACTGTCAGGAAAAAAAATTTCGACAGAAACAAAACTGAACAAAACTGAAAAGTGTTACCACGGTTGGAATCGGAATAACAGGATGAACAAGAACTCCAACTGCAGCTTCGCAGGAAAACGGACGCAAGACACCACACGCGCCGGCGCTTGGGCGCGTGGGACGGCGCCTGGTGGCGTCTTGTGGCGCGTGTGGGTGCGTGTGGCAGTTTTAGGCGGCCGAATTTCTGGGTTTGTCTCGTTGTCAGCTGTTCTTTACAGGTATGAGGGATTGGTTTGGTTCTGGGCTGGACAAAAAAATAGATTTCTGACAATTCTGACAGTTTGTTCTTCTTCTACAGTTTGTGTTGTTTTTTTTCTTCCGTAACTTGATTTCTTCTGCAATGTGTTTCCCTAGGATAGAACATGCTCTGATACCATGTTAAGAAGAATATGTATATAGAGATTATTTATATTTGTATGAATTACAAGAGTATCTAGGTCCTATTTATAAGCCTAAATAGACTCATTCTAAGTAACTGATTACTTCATATTTTACTGTAGAACTTCTGACTAAATGTTACCGTGAATCTTCTGACTATCTTCTAACCACCGCTTTGACATTTACCCATTTTGTACATTTCAATATCCATTCAAAATTTTCATTAACATTCATATGTGCTTGACAATCTAATTAATAAAAGAGTGAACCAAAAACTATTTCCAAAAATTTCTCCAATAGCACTTCTTATATGGCAAGTTGCACTTCTTATATGGTAAATTGGGAAATTTTAATTGGTGGGATTGATGTGAATGCATGTGGGATCATTTCATTTATTATTGTTACAATCATTCAATCAATTAGAGTAATACTTTTGGTTTTGATCCCATAGCATTTTTCTTAATAAAATACTTATACATCTTATTACCTTTTATTGATCTTAAAATATTAATTACATTTATTTATAAATTCTAAATTACATGCATATCTCATTACCATTGATGGTAACAAAATCTAATTATTTAATAAATTCTGTTTATTATTTTTAAAATTCTACATGCAAAAATCAAAACCTTCCTCTCTGATTAATTATAATTAAAGAAATGAAACATAAACTTCAAACTTTTTACTTGCTAATCTCCCAAAAAGAAAAAGGCATCACATTTATTATTTTAAATATTGTATTTGTATAAACTTTTATTTTTATGATTTGGGATTCCTTTGTTTTCCTAATAGAAATGAAACATAAACTTCAAACTTTTTACTTGCTAATCTCCCAAAAAGAAAAAGGCATCACATTTTATTATCTTAAATATTGTATTTGTATAAACTTTTATTTTTATGATTTGGGATTCCTTTGTTTTCCTAATAGAATTATATGAAAATTCTGAAGGTGTATATAGGTTTTCATTTTTTAATTGATAATTAATTAACTTATTAATAAAAACATACCGCATCTATAAAAATATTTAAAAAAATGCAACACAATCAGCTTCATAGATTTTCAACCAATACTGATCATACAACGATAAGTTTAGTAATTTTTTCAAATTTAATTATGTAGCATCAAATTGAGATGTTCACGTGTCACTACCCTTATTATTTATTATAAAATGCTACTAATGTCCTAAAAAAATACACTATCTTTATGGCTTCATATTATTATTTTTGGGAGTATTTTGTGTAATTGTTAAGCATGTGCATGTCCTAGAAAAACACAAATACATTGATCAGGATACTTCAGAATAATCCATACCCAACATATAAATAAAACCGACTCTACATTTTTTTGCCTATAAATCGATCTAGCTATTGTCGTAAGTTTGAAGCACAGAGAACTGATCATAGCAAATGAAGTTACACGGAAAAGAAATTATCAAGTGGATATTTACTAACTTCAACATAACTATGCCTTTTGGTATGTTACTGGCATGAAAAGTGTCCGCGGGATGATTTGCCAGATCAATGAATACGAACAATCTGTCATTAATTTTACAGACATTCTTTTTTGCCTTCTACTATTTAAAGGAAGGAGCTGCAGTAAAATAGTAATAGCCATCTTTAGGGCAGGCTTTACTTGCTTTAAATAGAACAAGATACTGCACTTCCGAGTTCAGACCTCTATCGAAAAATTGTAAGGTATTTCTGAATTCTAAGCCTGCCTTTTTTATCTCCATTGTCAGTTGCCACCTCAAAATTCAAACTTGTACAGCTTAAAAAACCCCAATATTTGTATCTGCCATTTCCTACCTAAGGTCATATGCAATTCACAAGACTTTGCAATACTCCATATCAGCATGTTCTCAGCATGGTCAGAAGGTCAAAAAATAAGAGAAAAAAAAAAAGGAAATAGTCAAATGGTCAATTAATTCTTCTTCTTTTTTCAGATAAAAATGATCCTTTCTAACAGAAGCATTTACCCTGTAACAGCTTGTATGTCACTGTAAATCGTGCGCCCCGTATTTCTTTACAAAAAGGAGCTGGAATCTAACATATATCACTATTTACAGTTTCATCAGCATACAACAATTTAAACTCTCTGCTAAAGCTTATCTTCTTCATCAGTGCATGGAACTAGTGCGATCCAGCAAACTTGTTCATATCACATATGCTGAATGTTGTCAAACTGCTGGGAGTCAATTTTAACGCTCTTTCAGGCGAGCCTGAAACGTCAAGATGCAGGAAGCCAAGTACTATATTGTATTCTTATGTTATCTCTCAATTCCCACTTCTTCGAGTGCTGCTACCATTGATGCTGAAGCCTCTTCAAGTGTTCGGTTCTTCTGCACTGAGTTGAAAGCCTCCAAAATGTCCCCAGCTTCCCAGTCGTTGAAGTCATCAATCCCAATTCCACATTCTAACCCAGCACTTACCTGTCCAAGTTTGCAATGAATAGTATTTATTAAAACTTAAACCCAGTTGAGAGATACAGGTTTTGTGCATACAGCATAGCAATGCAAAACTATATATATATATATATAGGCTTTTGCTCAAATACAAACCAATCCTTAAATACAAACTACAAACTAACACTAGATTAATTATATTTCATTTATTCTAAGGTTCCCGCCAAGGGTACCTTCACAAAAAATGCTTAAAATAATTGGCTCTATCCACCAAAAAAAAAAAAAAAAACTTGTCGTGGAAATGCGAAGCATTTAAGACAGTAAACGGATGAGTTAGGTAGTCATGAGGGCCGCAGGCCCTCGACACACCCGTCAATCGTCTATTGCCTTTACCATTGATTGCCATTCCTTACAACTTTAGAATGATAAAGGCGCGAAGCGCCGTACAAGAAGGTGCGAAGCACCGTTAACCAGTGAAATCCACTGCCACGTCATCACGTGAACAGTGATTTTTTTTTTTTTTTTGCTGAATGGAGCCAATTATTTTAAACACTTTTTGTATTGGGGTACCCCTAGTTTGATCATTAGATTAGCATGAAATATTGAATTAGTGTTTAGTTTGTAGTTAATTTTAGTTTGTAGTAGAGTAGGACCCTATATATATATATATATAACATTGGTTTTTATTCTGATAATTAATTAATACGATATCAATGTTTCTCGGTAAAAAGCACGATATCTTATATTGGAGGTTGTAGATTACATGAGACGAAGGGTTTACAACCTATGAGAGAGCATTGTAGGAGATAATATAAAAATGCAACAGCATTATTTTTAATTAATTAACTGCCAAAACAACTGGCGTAGACATGAAAATTATTTTCATGTTAAACATTCGCAAATGTATCCCAATACCCTGCAGTCTAGCACTGGCACGGTGGCATGATACTGGTTTATGCTAAGGTTTACTAATCAGAGAAGTGCAGAGTCTTAAACGTATGTGAACATCCATAATGGAAACTCAGAAATCACAACCAGAAAATAGTCCTATACAGCCAACATCAGTATAATTAACTGCTTTTTAAAGGTTAATTGACAAAATTTAGGTTAGTAATTCACAGGACACATCATATGCAAATACCAATGTTGCAGCACAGCAGCATCCAGATACTGTTAAAAACTACGGAAATAAGGGGGATAATAAGCATAAATATCAGCAGCCGGACTTCGCACAACTACTGCTAAACGGCACGTTAAACTTAAAGCTCAAAGATGGACCACAAATATCAACAGATTCGAGAGATATAGCAAGAAATCCCAATACAGACGACTGTATTCGATATATATTTTTTTTTGTAATTCCAACATTTAGAAAAAATCACAGACCCTTCTGTGATAAAATCATGCTCAGAAATTGAAAAGGAAAAAGAAAATCTGAAATCAGAAAATAAAGACTTTTAGATGCTTACCTCTTTTACAGCCTCCTTAATCCTTCTCAAAGAATTGAGAACGCCAACATAAACTGTTCTACCCTTTCTAAGAACTCTAATTCCACAATCCTTCACTACTTTTCCTTCTGTTACCATACATCCAGCAATACGACCACTGCCACTGCTGAATACAGCTCGTACTTCTACTAAACCAATTGGTACTTGATCCTGTAGAGGTACAAGAATTAGCTTAGTTGCATAAGTACAGAAATTGAAGTCCTGAACATAGAGTAGCAACAGGAAAGCATGTGTAGTTCTTTTTAATACCCTATAAGCTATAAATAAGATGTCAGAACTCAGAATGAGTAACAAATACATCTCAATTAGATAATATATGTGAGCACCAAGGCAGTCCTCTTATCTCATTGTTACTAAGTGATTAACCAGTGCATGGAACCAATTGGTAATGTAGCAGGCACGCTTCATGCCGTCTGGACCTGCTACCAGTTTCAAGATCAAAATGTATATATTGATTAATGTAACCAGTTCACTTACTCCCAAATAATCTCTCTCTCTCTCTCTCTGCAACCCCCCCCCCCCCCCCCACCAACCTGGCACCTGCGTGGGTACAATCAGATAATGGACCTGCAGTTGTTGCTTTTCATTTCACTGGTTCGTATATTGAAGGCGTTTGATTAAATATATACTGTGCACCCTACTAATATAGACTTCAGAAGTTAACTAAACAAAGACAATAATTTGAATATACCTCAACAGTCTCCAAAAGGCCCTCCATTGCAGTTCGCACGTCATCAATGAGTTCATAAATAACTTTGTACAGTCGAATCTCAACTCCTTTATTGTCAGCATAGCTCTTAACAGAACCAGGTGCCTTGACATTAAACCCAAAAATAATTGCCTTACTGGCAACTGCAAGATCAACATCACTCTTGGTCACATCTCCAGCTGCTTGCAAGAGAAACTTCATAGTGACATTATCTTGTGGAAGCACCTGTAGGGCTTGTCTGATTGCTTCAATAGATCCCTAGACAATAATAAGAAAGCCCACCTTAAATAATAATAAAATATCCTAAAACAGATTAAAATCAAATAGACATACATGAAATGCATTTGACACATTAATGTGTCTTCTTAAACCTGTATGTATGCATCATGATTTGTTTCTAAATGCAAGTAATATATTGTAAAGCAGAAGTAATTTTAAAGCTATCTGATGATTCTAATTTAGGATCCATTTAAAACAGAACTTAATATTAACTGCTGCAGAAAAGAAGATAGTCATGAAAAAAATAATAGTTGTGGTTGTGGGACTTCATCCTTTTAGTAGAACAATCATAAATATATGATTTGCAACCGTACTCTCAAATCTCAGGTCTGTTACAAAAAAAGACCATTAGATGGTAATAACACCTCTACCCCGATATCTCAAACAATTAAATAGTTCTATTTAGATCTGAGAACCACTTTTGTAAAATCGCCGCAACCCTCTTACTTCCAAAACAGACTCTCAAAAGCAACTAAAAACTCATGTTCCATTAAAGTAGTGACCCTTTTAACCTTTTTAAACACTTGGCAATAGTAGTACAAATACTCCATGTGACAGGACGATGATGAAGTATTAAGATAATCCGTTAATTGGCAAATCATGTTAGTACTTGATATTGACTTCATTGTACATGCATAATTAAAGTACATTGTCTGAGTTTCTAGATCAAAGCTTTCACTATTTAAGTTACTCGTTCAAACGCAAAATTTAAGCTACTCTTATTTACACAGTATTTTTTTAATATAATGATTTTAAAGATTAACCAAGCCATTAGTTTAACAATATAGAGTTTAGTTAACTATTACTTTATTATAAATTGAATAATCTTTAT
Source organism: Saposhnikovia divaricata (assembly GCA_036435485.1). Lineage (NCBI taxonomy): Eukaryota > Viridiplantae > Streptophyta > Magnoliopsida > Apiales > Apiaceae > Saposhnikovia > Saposhnikovia divaricata. Next base: position 77,613,733 of record CM071600.1, on the reverse strand, counting down.
GTTTGTATGAATATGTATGCTTTTTCCACACACTAAGTAACTATACATAACATTAAATGTTTCCCCATAAAATAATGATTACACGTACCTGGAGGTCAACCTTCAGTATGATAACCAGTTGGTGCAAATCTAACCCAGTATGCGTTCTTGAAGAAACAGCCGAAGCAAAGGAGGAAAGTGTAACCTTTCCGTCTTCAGCTTTAGCTGAAATGCGCTCAATTCGTATTGAATCCGCTCTTGACTCAGCCTTTTCCCGTGCAATATCAAGGGTGCTAACAACTTCAAACTCATCACCAGCAAATGGAACATTATTTAATCCAATAACCTAGAAGTATATATCAATTAGAGACCAACTAGTGGAACAAAAGTCCATTTACATTCATAAATGTTCTAGCAAGAAAGATAGGTTTCAATTATATACAATTCATGTGATGGTAACACTCTTCACATGGCTTTTGGATGGAACTAATTTTTTTTAAACCGTTCTTAGCTCATTTCAGTCATCTATTGTTACATACATATAAGTATTTATTTCAAAATTTTGAAATAATATACATATTAGAAACCTGTATCGGTAATGAGGGTCCAGCTTCATCAACACGCGTTCCACCATCATCAAATAAAGCCCGCGCCTAAAAATATACAAAATAACAAAGTTCTTCACGAGAAGAATTATTTAAAATACCAAATATACACTCTATTGCCCCAGGAAAGACAATGCAATCTGTTTCTTTAAGAACTGTGTTGTATTTTCTTGTTTTCAGACCAACCTTTCCAAAAGCTTCTCCACAAACTATTATATCCCCTTTTTTGAGTGTGCCATTCTGCACAATGAATGTAGCTACTGGTCCTTTAGATTTATCAAGACCGGCCTCGATCACTGTGCCTTTGGCATTTCTGTGAGGATTAGCCTTCAACTCTTGCAACTAAATGATAAAGAAACAGATTTCAGAATAGATGCATCTGTTAGAAACTGAGACCGCTACATGCCAACAAATAAATGCATTTCTTTCTCATTCTTAGTGAAGGTAAAATAATAGATAATAGTTAACAAAAAATAAAATTATAATATGCAAACGTCTAGCACTAGCCTTGTTACAAAAGCCCTATACTAATATAGTATTGCTGTATAAGGAACAATAACAAGCTTTTCCCAAATTTAGCAGAAACAGTTCATTATTTTGAATTTGAATTGATGCATTAATTTACCGATACTGAACATCATTACATAAAATTGAATCTAAAACAGCTTGAGGACAAGTAACCTACCTCCGCAACAAGCATGACAGTTTCCAATAGTTCATCCACATTTTCTCCTTTAAGAGCACTAATCTATTGAAGTTTACCGCCAAATGAAAAAAAAAACATTAAAAAATATGACGTAACATCACCACAGAATTTACTATTTATTAACATGTTGCGATTCGCAGACCTGGACCATTGGGATATCACCACCCCAGTCTTCTGGCATTAAACCAATTGACGAAAGTTCTTGCATCACTTGCTCTGGATTAGCGCCGTCTTTATCTATCTGGAAGGGAGTGGGAGAAGGGGATGTAAAAAAAACATGGGTAACTTTAAGATGTCAACGGAAAGCCGACTGTGAAAAGTAATATGCAAAAGAAGATACCTTGTTTATGGCAATCACAATTGGCACTCCAGCAGCTTTGGCATGAGCTATAGCCTCATTTGTTTGGGGACGGATTCCATCATCAGCTGCTACCACAATTATAGCAATGTCTGTGACCCTCGCTCCACGAGCTCTCATAGCCCCAAATGCCTATAGCATAAAGAATATAGAATTTAAAGGAGAATCAGAGGCATCAGTGTCAATGATTGAATCAATAATTTCTATTCATAGAGCATAAAACAGAAAACACAAATCATCACCTCATGTCCAGGAGTATCAAGGAAAACACATGGTCGCACATTTCCATCGATAGGTACTTGAACCTTATAAGCACCAATTCCTTGGGTAATCCCTCCAGCTTCAGATGCCGCAACCTGTAAATGTCAGTTGAGCTTTAATATCCAAATATGGGCGACTACAAAACATTTAGCATCTTCCCAGCATGTAGCGTGTGAAATGTGTCATCAAACTTCTTTTCGTTACTCCTATATAACAGTAGTATAAAAATTAATTTTTTTCCCATTTTCCTATGAGAGCACGGGTATCTACAAGAAAGTCAATGAATCTAGATGCAATTGGAAAAATATATATGACAAACAACTAGAATATAAATATTTAAAGCTTCAATGTATACCTTGGTTTTTCGAATATGATCCAATAGCGTAGTCTGCAAAGGAACAAAATTTGATGCATTAAAAATACATTTAATTTAAATTAAAATCTAATGATATATGAGAGCCAAGATCTCTACCTTTCCATGATCAACGTGGCCCATTATAGTGAGTACTGGAGGTCTATCTTCTAATTTGTCCAAGTCTTCTTCATCAAAAATTTCCTTCTTTTTTGCCATGTCCTCCACTCTATAAGGAGCAGCATCAATAACTTCCACATCATACTCTTTGCACACCATTTTCACAATGTCTTTATCAAGAGTTTGCACACCGTCAGGTTTAATTCCCTTTGAGTATAGAAAGCCAAGAATTTCACCTTCACTGACAGCCAAGTTAAAAGCTAAATCCTCGGTCAACATACCATCTTCATCTACCTCCATAATTTCAGCTTTAACTGGTTCGGCATCTCTAGCTGCCTGAAGTCTAGCTGCTTTCCTACTTGCTTTGCTCCATTTTCTTCCTTTCCTTGCCGTAACCGTGCCAGGAATAGAAACATTAAGTTCTGATGCATCCTCATCAGGAATATCGTCTTCAGCCATACGTCTACGTGATCCTCCGGCACCAGGTTTTTTACGATAGTCGTCCTTAAACCTCCCAGGCGCAGGTGCTTTCCCAGGTTTGGAAGGCGCTGCTAACACAGACTGCGCAATCAAAGGATCTACCACAGCCTTTTTGGATGCAAACTTGTCGATCAATATTGGCTTGCGTTCTTTTGTCTTTACAGCTGAGTTAGTTCCTTCAACAGCTGGTGCCTTTGTTGCTGCACCAGTAGCTGGTAACTTTGCTGCTGCACCGACATCTTTCAAGATAACAGCTCTCTTGATTACTGGCTTTGGAGCAGCAGAAGGTCTCATTTGCAGCATTGGTTGAACTTTTTGAGGCGGTTGAGGGGGTTTTAAAGGGGCAACAGGTGGTGAATCAACCTTCATCACTGTTTTTGTATCCGGATCTTCTTTATCAACCTTTACAATCTTTGGTTGTTCTCTAACTACCTTTTGAACAGTGGAAACCGGGTTTCCCTTGCGCCACACACTTTTCAAAGTTTTAGACTTCTGAACGGCAGCAGGATTAACTGGTGCACGATTTCTCTGGTCAGTGCCTGTACTGGATGTTGGTGGCTTTCTAGCTGGTGTAACCACCTTCTTACGAGTTTCTAATTTTTCAGCCTTCTCCAATACTTCTCCCAATGACTCAATCACCTTATTCCTCTCCTCTTCTTCAACCTTTAACTTCTCATCTTCCGAAGCCCCACTTGGTTTTAAAGGACCTTCCTTAACAGAATTAATCCCGGAAAGTGGTTCAACCTGCGGCCCAGGTTTTAACAAAGGCCTAGGCGACGGTTTCAAAATAAGATCACTTTCATCCTCCTTACTACCTTTAAACGTAGAATCAAGTGACACAGAAGTCCCTTGATCAGCAACGTAATCTGTCGTAATCGAGTATTTACATATAGACAAATACCTCCATCTCTTCCCAACCTTTACTTTTCGAAAACTACCAAAATTCTGAGACAAAGAAACTCGACTAACCGACGAAAGGAAACCCTCAAATTGGACAGAAGAACAACTACAAACACTCCCTAAACTGACCAGGGAAGCAATTGAATTCATATTTACACTTGTTAACATTCCAACAAAAGCTTCAACTCACTAATAAAATCAACAATTCAAAGCCAGAAGTTCAATGCCATAGCCTAATGACAAATAAAAATCAAAACTTTACATCAAGAACTGTAAATGACCCAAGAATAGTAACCCACAATTTAGCTAGTAAAGATATAAATAAACTTCAAGAAACACAAACCCAAGTCAAGATTATATATCAATAGCACAAAGACATTGAAAAAAATCTTACCTTTAAGATAATTGAAGTTGTTTGTTGAAGCTAAAAAAAGAAAGGAGGTTGTGGCTGTAGAGAATGGATTTGAAGAAAGGAGGCAGAGAAATGTTAGACAAGGGGAGTATCACAAATGGTTTAGATATCCGGGTGTGTGGCTGTTTCTTTGCCTGTCATCATATATTCATTGTGTGTGTGTGTGTGTGTCATAACTGATAAGGCTTTGGGTAGCATTTTTCATTACACACTTCATTTGTTCTATTCATTTTTTTAATGTTTTAATCGAAATTCATGAATTTTATGATAGTATAGGACAGTCAAAAAAATTCGAAAAATTCGATATCCATTCGAAATATCTATATTCGTATTTGATAAAAAGAGGTTATTATCCGTATTCGAAATAAAGCAGATATTATCCATATAAATCCGGAACATCCGAATCTGAAATTAAATATATATGATATTTAATTTATATATATAGTTGCACTCCATAGCAAACACCTTATATAATAAACAATAAAGAACACCTCATATCTAATATAATTTAAGAGTTCCGTCATAGCACCCAATACAAAAAGTTGTTATTTTTTTACCCTCTAGCAAACTAGGAAATTTTTTTTTTTTGAAAATTTACTGTTCATTGATGACGTCATCAGTGACGTCATCAGTGAACAATACTTTTCATTTTTGCAGATAGACTTGATAGAGGGTAAAAAAAATAACAACTTTTTGTATTGGGTGCCCCTGGCGGGGCCAAAGGATCTAATAGATCTAAAGTGTTCTTTGTTGTTTGTTATATAAGAGTGTTCTGTATGGAGCAAAAGCTTATATATATATATATATATATATATATATATATATATATATATATATATATATATATATATATATATAGTTGCACTCCGTAACAAACACCTTATATAATAAACAATAAAGAACACCTTATATCTAATTTAATATAAGAGTTCCGTCATGGCACCCAATACAAAAAGTTGTTATTTTTTTACCCTCTATCCATCCAGCAAAAAAAAATTAAAAAAATTTACTGTTCATGATGACGTCACTGATGACATCATCATGAACAGTAATGTTTTTTTTAAAATTTTTTATTATTTTTTGCTGGATGGATAGTGGGTAAAAAATAACTAACTTTTTGTATTGGGTGCCCCTGACGGGGCCATTAGATCTATTAGATCTAAGGTGTTCTTTATTGTTTGTTATATAAGGGTGTTCTGTATGGAGTAATGGCCTATATATATATTTGTATTTATATATATATATGTATGTATGTATGTATGTATGTATGTATGTATGTATGTATGTGTGTATATATATATATATATATATATATATAATCTAAAATTTTTTTATATTAGCTTATAGTGTTTGTGTGTGTGTATATTAATTAAATAATATATGTATATAAATTTTATATAATTGCAAAAATATTATAGGCATATATAAAAAATATCGTTGCAGTTTAATATTTTGAAGATATTAAAATTAGATTGAAAAGATAAATAAAATTAGTATGGAGTTAGCAATTTTATATTTTCTAAATGAAAAAAAAATATTATTTTGAAATAATCGTGAATACGTGTAAAAAAATCTGAAAAATTCGATATCCATCCGAAATATCTGTATTCATATCCAAATAAAAGTGGATATTATCCGTATCCGAAATAAAACGGATATTATCCGTATCTGAATCCGACAAATTAGGATACGGATATAGGCAGATCCGTATCCGAATTATCCGTTTGACAGCCCTATGATAGTCCAAAGATAGTAAGTGATGTATTTACAAAGATAAAATTACTTCAAATTCGAATATAAGACAATAATATAAATAATTTCTTTCTTTTCCTTCAAAATTCAACAAAAAAAAATAAATAATTTCTTTTGTATAACCAACATTGAAATAAATATTATTTTTCTTGTTCATTTCAATCGTGTTATTACTGTTTTGGTAATTTTTTTGTAGGGTTAAAGTTTAGTTTATTCAATTTACTAACTAATGGACATGTAACAATGTAAATCGACAAATACAGAAAAAGTATCAAAAAAAACAATAAACAAAACTTTTGGTGACGCGAAAAATTCCTTGTAAAAGGTTAAAAGTCGTGGGTGAGAGTAGGGATGGGCATTCACCCCGACCCGCCCGTTCCCGATCCAATCCCCACACCGAATGGGGCGGGGAATCGGGGATTTTTTTGGGTACGTGCCTGGGAGCGGGGACAACTTTAAAATAAAACTAGGGAGCGGGCAGGGAGCGGGATTCTATGTTTCCCCGACCCGATCCCCGACACCCGCCCCGATTTTCTCCACCCGACCCGATTCTCAATTCCCGACTCGATTCCACCACATTATAATATATATATAAATCCCCTTATATATATATATATATATATATATATATATATATATATATATATATATATATATATATAAGGGGATTTATACAATATGTCCCAAATTAAGTGGTGTCTTTATGAATATGTCCTATTTTAAAGCAATATTATAAATATGTCCTATAGTTAATATTTAACTCATATATAAGTTATATACATTTAATTATATATATATATATATTTGTACTAATTAAGACTATAATACCCCCATCTCTCCCCCTCCCCCTCCTGGCCCCGCAGGGCACACCCATTTCTGGGAGAGTGAGTTGTATACAGTGCCAGATCGTTTGGACATAGTAATTCACTTACATCATCTGATTTTCTCTAAGGCTTTGAATATGTCGACTATGCCACCTCGCCTGACAATTTCTTTAGTATTCTCGACGCTTTAGATGGCGAGTTGATGAATCCAATAGCAATAGCCGGTGAAGAAGATGATGTAATTGTAAGTCCAAAAGAAGGCGGTGCAAGTGTGGAGAGTACGAGGGCACCTAGATTAGTCTCCGAAAAATCAACATCTTCCGTAATCAGCAACGACAGAGATCCTAAAGCACCTGCTGAAGCTGGTAATGATTTGAGTTCACCAAAGTCCAACAAACGGAAGTTCAATAATCCCAAGGAAGAAGGGCAGCAGCAATAGATATCTCATATAACAGTGGAGAGAAATAGAAGGAAGCAGATAAATGATAATTTGACTGTCTTGCGTTCTCTACTCTAGTCGTCTAGTCTAGTTAATAATGCAGTACAAATGTTTAATTTGTGAAACCTGAAACTAGCCTAGTGCTTCAGAACGCTGCTTCACACTGGACATCCAAATTATTGACAAAAATTAAAAATAAATAAGTAGAGGATAAAATTGTCTTTTAATAATGTATAGTTAGTGAGTTAATCATAGTTACAATTAAGCATGGGACATATTAATAAAAAGGGACATATTTATAATTACAATTAAGAATGGGACATATTCATAAATTGTTAGGTCCGTTAAGATTGTAGAAGGGGGGGTTGAATACAATCTATACCATTTTCTCAAAATTTATTCGTTAAATAATTTTGCCTTAAACGAATATTTTTGTGCGGAATAATATAACACAAATTTCAAGTTGAATATAACAATATATTAACTTGAGGGGTGTTACAAAATCAGTCCAAATGATTATCAAGTGATTAATAACTAATTAGAAAATTCAACATGAACTTTGCTAATTTAGTTAATAAAATCAAGATATCAATTTGTGAACTAGGAAACTTAATTCGCTAGTAGTACAAGAATCACAAGTAAACAAGTTCCAACGGATAGGATATTACAACTGAGATGAACTTGTATTTACAGAATTAAACTTGTAGGTGTTCTTGAGCTTGAGAGAGAGAGAGAAATAGGTTGCTGTGTGAATTTCTTGTGTTTGGTTCGACTGATTCTGAACCTTCTGCATTCCTCTGCCTTATATACACAGCCATAGTCATATTACTTGATTTAAACTGATATGACAATCATTTTACATTAATATGACAATCGGTATGACTATCAAATCAATGTAATATGACTGTCCAGCTTAAATATAACTTTCGGTATAACTTAACTAGCCAATATGACATTCGGTATGACTTACCAAATGAATATAACATTCGGTATAACTTACCATTTGAATGAAATATGACTATCTCCATTTAACTGAATATGACTATCTCCATTTAACTGAATATGACTATCTCCATTTAACTGAATATGACTATCGGTATAACTATCAGTTTGATAGTTATATCATTCATATTTTTCAGCTTATAATTAATTAAATGACTTAAAAAAATCATTTAACTAATTAATTCTTTTCCATATTAATTCTTATTTAATTAATCTAATAATCACTTTAACAAATATATTAATTCTGATAGAATTAATTTATTTATTAACTTAATTACTTGACTTAATCAATTAAAATAGAATTAATATAAATTCTTTAATAGTCAATACTCCGCTGAAAACCACGTAATTATAATAAGGAACATACACTGGCATGATGTTGACGTTCGATGTACTGTCTGGTTCATGAACGACTAACTCCAATCTCTGTTCTTCATCGTGACTTTTAACACTGTGGTCTTTTATACTCTTCACGCTCATCAATCATTCGGTACTGAAATTGTTTCTTGTCACTAATAGAAATCTCTGTCTTCGAAAATGAATCCACTTGTTTCAATGCTACCTTGAGGCCTGATCAGATATCTGAATCTTCTTCCAGTGTAAAACATCAAAACTATAGATTGACTTGTTGATTTTTCTTCTGACGGTTATCATCTTGTGAGATTCCTGTGACAGTTAATATTATTTACTTATTACAATCTAGTTTAATTGGATTAGGATCCTCGAACTACAAATAGGCTGAGTCATATGCCTTTCAATCTCCCCCTATTTGTTTGTTATACAATAACAAGCAAATACCTAGAGGATTCTTCAACTAATCCCAATTAAACAAGTAAAAGAAAACACTTTAAATGCTAAGTAAATAATGTAAAAGTTCTGGTTTATATTAACATTGTCCAGATTCAAACAGACAAGATAAATACAAGATAGATGATCTTCTAGACTGATCATATAAGATAATTATCCTATCTTGTTCTATCAAAGCTCTAATGATATAACTTGTAGAGCTAATCTTCAGTTACCACTTTCTTTCTCATTGATTTCTCCTTCTTCTTGTTCATCCATGTCCGGTAGATTCTTGATCATTTCTGAATCAACAAGTAAATCCCTTCTGGATGCCACATCTGTAGGATAAACCAATGGTATTCCAAGCTTCTTTCTTAACTCACCTTGATACTGCTTGTACTTCTTCATGTTGGTCTGAGCATAGGATCGAATATGATTTGCAGCTTCAATCTTTTCCTGTGATGCAAAACCATGATTCCGAAGAGCATATTCAACATATACCAAGTGTCTGGCAAGATGTGTATACAATTCGTCTGTCTGAAGATTAACAGTATGAATGACTTCTCCCTTGAGAATTTTAACTTGTGGGGGGTCACTTATAACTTCAGGACCAGCTCTTTCAGCAAACTCTTGAAACTTTTCATGAAGCAGTATGCCTAGTTCAGAAGATGTTCTTACTTTTGGTCTCAACACCCAAAGCTCTGACAGGGATCTATCATAAAAGAACTGAAGCGATACTTTGTGAGATCCGAGCTTATGACATTCAACAAAGATAAGTAGCTCACCATTCTTAGGATCAGATGCAGTAGTTATTCTCACAATTTCTGTCTTTAAAGCTTTCAAATACATATCATGTATAGGGTTCTTCTGTTTAAAGCTTTCAAAAATAGCAATCATCCGACGATCATCATAGTCAGAAGTTTGTGGTGAGTCAATTACCTTTTGAGCACGTTCCCACTTATCACCATTTTTGTACTTGATGTACATCTTCCTAGCTTCCAGCTTCTGAGCATGTTCCTTTTGAAGTGCTTCCTGTTCTGCCTTTTGAAGTCTCTCATTATGAGCTAACTGTTCAAGTGTCTTCTTGAGTCTTTCTTCTCTCATAGCCAGATTAGCTTCATTCTGTTCGAGTTCTTTGTTTGCTTCAAAATTCATCTGTTGTGTTTCAACAGAATCAGGAATTATTTGCTCTTCATCATCCCAAAAACTGAGATCTGGTTCTTCAAATTCTTCACCAACATCAGGAAACTGTAAGTCAGCAAACAGATTAATATCAGGTTCACCTGTATAGTAAAAACCTTCTACATCATCATCTTCCTGTTCTGTTGCTGCTTGATGAGTTGTCTTCTTCCCTTCACTCCTATCTTCAAATTTTTCTTTACTTGCACTTGCACTTGCTCCCCCTCTAGATTTCTCCCCCTTAGTTGAGGAATCCTCTACAGTCTTGTGACTTGTTCCAGCTCCAGGGTCACTTTCATCACTACCTCCGAAGAATTTCTTCTCTTCTGCTGTAAGTGAGTGAGTTCTGCTGATGATATTATATAAATGTCTTAACCCCTTTGCTTGATCATCACTTTGCTTTTCAATCTGACTGAGACGATGTTCAGTGGTTAAATGATTTTCATTTATGTTGTTCTGAAGATCTTCAATTTGATTAGCCATAGATGAGATAATAAGATCTTGAGCCACTGTGACATCTCCAGAGTCTTCAACTGCTTGTTGTTGAGAAAGTTTAAGTGCATTGATTTTGTTGTTGAAGATAGTTCTCATGTTGTCCATATCAAATCTCAAGTTTTTGTTGTCCTCTTCAGCTTGAGCAAGACTTTCTTTCATCTGATTTAATTGAGTAATGAGAGATAAAGTGTATGTGTCATTGTGTGCTCTCACCTCAACAGCTCTCTGAGTATCACTCACCTCACGTGCTGGTGTTTCACTCAGATTTGAAGTAATTCTCACATCACTCCTCTCATTATCCTTAGCTGCATCCATTGTACCTGTACTGGAGATCACCCTAGCCTCCTCTTGGAAGGTCAGTGGTGGTGCAATGGGATTTCGCAAATCCCGATCAACCTGTGAAGGTTCTTCTGCCGTAACAATGGCAGGCACTGTAACTTGCTCCATTTGCATTACAATATTTTCAGCTTCATTTGCAAAAATATCTTCCCCCATTGTGAGTAACAGGGGTGAGCTTGAAGGAATGAATGGGTTTAAGATTGCCTTTGACATGGTTTTACTTTTCTTTTGAGATGGCAAACTTGTTTCACTCACACTATCACTACTGGGAATAGCTCTCTTGAATGACAATTTCTTTCTACGATAGTGTTTGGAGAATTTAGGATCAGTGTTTGGTGCATTGACCTGGGATAAAGGTTGTGGATCTACAACCCCTTGGTCACTTCTCACAATCATTTGACTACCAGAAAGATATTGAGATTGTAGTGGAGTTGAGTCAAATACCTGATCATTGACATGTACATCATCTTCATTTTGAGTGTGTTGATCCACTGGAAGTTGATGTTCAAGCACATTCAAGGGTTCAGAATCAGGTTGAGGTACTGGAACTTGTTCTGCTTCAGGCTGTGGAGCTTGTTGAACTAAAGGTACCTCAGCATCTGGCTGTGGCATGACATTTGGCAAATGTATGTATGTAGACATATAAGGTGTTATGACTACAGGAACATGCAACAAGACCTTAGAAGTGTCCAGCCTGGTGTAGAACTTCTTGTTTGGTTTACCAGACCATTGAATTCGATCATTTGGAAACGGAGCAGGTTGATCCTTAGGCATTAGATGATTAAAAATTAGTGTCAAAAATCGAGAATAATGACACTTAACCGGTTTACCTTTTCCAAAGTTCTTTGTAGCCTTCTTCAATCGATTCAGCAGAATAGGCCATATCAAACTGCCAAAATTGATTCTTCTATTGTGAGCAATAGCAAAACCAATTGACTGTAACATACCTGTGATGACAGTATTGTTGCTCTTTGTAGAATTAGCAAACACCTTTGCTATGATCTCGAAGAAGATATTCCATTCTTGAACAAGATTGCTTTTGAGTGGTCGTTTCAGATTCAGTTGACCATGATAGTTGATATTTGTGAAAAATTGAGTCAACTCATCATTTGAAGGCAATTCAGCAAATCGTTCAGTAGGAAGTCCCAGAGCAGCATTGAAGACAGATTCATCCACTGTATATGTCTGGCCATTAAAATCGAATGAAAATGATCTTTCATCTGAGACAGCTGTAGTACACATTAATTTGAGTGGACCAAATTTCATTGGAACATTTGCAGTTATAGAGTGACTACAGAGATTTTGCTCATTTAGAAACTTTATCCAGGGCTTGAACCGATCCACTGGGCAATCCTCGGGATTAAAGTATCCAATATAATTGTGATTCACAAGTTCAAAATTATTATAAGCACCAGCCATTGCAAATCAGGGATTAAAATTAGTAAATCTGCAAAATTCAACAATTTAACCCAATTAAATTACAAAATTCGAATTAATTAATAATTAAAAAATTCGAAAAATCAAAATCTCTATAAAAAATTCTGAAAAATTCAGACAAGGATCTTGATTGTAATACAAACACACATGTAATTTTAGTTTTTACAAAATCACAACCAATTGTTCGGATTTTTAGATCAAAAATTCGAAATTTTTCAATCTCAAAAACTCAAAACTCGATCAAATCTTACATTTTCAACCTTGATTATGAAGATTATAGACTGGGTAATCAAGAAAGATCCTTAGAAACGTGTTTTGAGTAAGATTCGAGGCAGAATTTGGACAGCAATTCGTTCGAATTCTGTGTGTATTTGTGTGTATTTCGTTCGACAGAATTGAGTGACTTAACACGTCAATATGACAACCACAGATGATATGACAATCAAAATATAACTTAGCTAATATATATGAAATAACTGTGATATGACTATTGGGTGATAGTCATACCGATAGTTATATTACGTTTAAAACGTAATATGACTACCCTAGGCTGTAAGTTATATTGCTGTTAATATCTAATATAACTACCGAATAAACACTCAATATAACAATCAAATCTTAGTTATACCGATAGTTATACTACTGTTAAAACACTCAATATAACTATAAACTATTTTAACAGTTATATTTAAACAAAACCAAAAAAACAAAGTTATATCTAAGTTATTTATAAGTTATATTACATTATTTAACACTAATATAACTAATCAAACATTCGAATATAACAATCAAGAAGATTGTTATACCGATAGTTATATTTTAACAAATCTGTTAATATAACTAACTAACAACAGATTATTAATAGAATTTAAATCAAGAAAAATACATTAATAATTTACATAAACAAAAAATAGCAAATTAATTTATACTAAAATTATAAAACCTAATAAAAATTATAAAAACGATCATATGTAGTCCCTTTTACGAAATCAAACATTAATAACAGAAGGACAAACATTACAAATTAAAATAAAATAAAACTAAATAATTATACTACATATTTACATAATTATTTCTGATAAGTTAATAAATCTATAAATTTTCTAATAAAACAATTTCCATATAGAAAATTATTCTAAAAGAAACTATGATTTATTTAAACAACAAAAATAATCAAACTGAATTAAAAACAATAACATTTTCAAGAAAAATAGATTTCTCATAAATTACAGCTTGTAAAATTCAAGAAAAATATTTTCAAAGAAAATGAATTAATCTAAAAATATAATAAGTGATTTAAAAATATGTACAGAAGATAATAACAATGATTTTAAGATGAAATAAGCAAGGTTATAAGTTGATAAAATAAGTATACAAGTGATTTAATAAGAAATATTAACACAATAATCACTTGTAAATTATTAAAGATCAAACCTCAGATATTAACCAGTTTAATTACTAGGACTATTTAACATACCCAATTCACCAACAATTCTGGTAAATGTGGATTCGTCAAGAGACTTAGTAAAAATATCTGCTGTTTGTTCTTCCGTGGGTACAAAAAATAACTCCACGGTACCATTCATGACATGCTCTCGAATAAAATGATACCTGATGTCAATATGCTTTGTCCTTGTGTGCTGCACAGGATTGTTAGAGATTGCTATGGCACTTGTATTATCACATAAAATTGGAATTTTATCAAGCACAAAGCCATAGTCTCTCAGCTGATTCCTGATCCACAAAATCTGTGCGCAACAGCTTCCAGCAGCTATATATTCAGCTTCAGCCGTTGAGTTGGAAACTGTCTGTTGTTTCTTGCTGTACCAGGAAACTAGTCTACCACCTAGGAATTGACAACTCCCAGATGTGCTTTTTCTATCCACAACACTTCCTGCATAGTCAGAATCTGTATATCCCACAAGATTAAAACCAGAATCTTTAGGGTACCAGATGCCTAGGTTAGGCGTACCCTTAAGATATCTCAGAATTCTTTTAACAGCAATGAGATGAACATCTCTAGGATCCGATTGGAACCTTGCACACAAACACGTAGCATGCATAATATCAGGTCTACTCGCAGTAAGATAAAGTAATGAGCCTATCATACCTCTGTAGCTTGTGATATCTACCTTGGCAGAATTTTCACATGCTCCAAATTTGACAGCTGTGGATGATGGTGTCTTTGCTGAAGAAGAGTCCTCCATTTGATACTTCTTGAGAAGTTCTTTGACATACTTGGATTGACAGATAAATATTCCATCTGTCCTTTGACTTATTTGCAATCCAAGAAAGAACTTCAACTCACCCATCATGCTCATTTCAAATCTACCCTGCATTAACTTCGCAAATTTCTTGCACAAAAGATCATTAGTAGACCCAAATATTATATCGTCCACATAGACTTGGACTATAATTGTATCATTCTTATGTTTCTTTGTAAAGAGAGTTTTGTCTATGACACCTCTAACAAAATCATTTTCAAGCAAAAATTCAGAGAGAGTGTCATACCATTTCCTTGGTGCTTGCTTAAGACCATAGACAGCCTTGAAAAGGAAGTAGACATAGTCAATTAAATCCTGATCTTCAAAGCCAGGGGGCTGTTCTACATAAACCTCTTCATCTAGCTTGCCATTCAAGAAAGCACTCTTGACATCCATTTGATAAACTGTAAAGTTTGAAAATGCTGCGAATGCCAAGAATATTCTTATGGCCTCAAGTCTGGCCACTGGAGCATAGGTCTCATCATAGTCAATGCCTTCAGATTGGGAGTAACCCTTTGCTACCAGTCTTGCTTTATTTCTCGTCACTGTGCCATCTTCATCAAGTTTGTTTCTGAATACCCACCTTGTGCCAACTACTGGTCTGTCTGTAGGTCTGGGTACCAGCTTCCAAACTTCTTGTTGTTTAAATTGATTGAGTTCATCTTGCATAGCAATCACCCAATCAGGATCAGAAAGAGCTTCTTCAGTTTTCTTAGGTTCCATTTCAGATAGAAACCCTGAATAATTGCATTGATTCTGAAGAGCTCTTCTAGTCTTTACACCAACAACTGGATCACCAATGATTAACTCAAAAGGATGAGCTCTATTCCAAACAGTCTGTCTGGGAAGATTGGATCTTGATGATTCTCCTTGACCTTCATTGGGATGTTGTGTGTGACCAGTTGACCCTTCATTTTCTCCCCCTGAGTTGTTGCCAGGTTGACTAGATGATGATTGATTATTAGAGTCAGAGGAATTTTGACTACTATCATTGATTTCATCACCATTACCCTGATCATCATTGTTGTCATTAGCATCAGCAAAAATCTCAGGTGCATTGTCATCATCTGAATCTGTATCTGTCATGTCATCGAAAGATAGCTTCTCAGATGGATTCTCAGTTTGGATACTAGGGAGTTTAGTGTCATCGAATGTTACATTGACACTTTCCATCATCTTCTGTTCATCAATCACATACACCCTGTATGCTCTCATTGAATAACCAATAAAAATTGCTTCAAATGCTTTGGTATCGAATTTACCACCTTGATCATCACCTTCTTTAAGCACAAAGCATTTTGCCCCAAATACATGAAAGTATTTGAGTGAAGGTTTCTTATCAGCCATAATTTCATAGGGTGTCTTCATTTGATCTTTATTGATTAGAGTTCGATTCTGGATATAGCACGCAGTATTGATGGCTTCAGCCCAAAAGTACAATGGAAGCCTTGATTCACTTAGCATAGTACGTGCAGCTTCAATCAAGGTTCTATTCTTTCTTTCTACTACCCCATTTTGCTGAGGAGTTCTTGGAGCTGAATATTGTCTGGTTATACCCTTCTCAGTGCAAAAGTCATTTAGAACTGCATTCTTGAATTCAGTTCCATTATCTGATCTTATAGCTCTCACTGGATACGTAGAATCTCGCTCAATTAACTTGATGTGATCAATCACCAGTTGTGGAGTCTCATCTTTAGAATTCAAAAACAGAACCCATGTGTATTTTGAAAAATCATCAACAATCACTAGAGCATATCTCTTCCTTGACATAGACATCACATTAACTGGACCAAACAAATCCATATGAAGTAATTGTAATGGTTCAGTTATTGAAGAAGTATCAGTGCTCCTGTGACTTGCCCTTTTTAGCTTGCCCTTTTGACATGCATCACACAGTCCTTCTTGAGTGAATTCCATTGAAGGCAAACCTCTCACCAATTCTCTTTTGACCAGAGAATTCATTGTCTTGAAATTAAGATGAGAAAGTTTCTTGTGCCATAGCCAACTCTCATCATTAGATGCTTTAGTGTAGAAGCAAGTGACTTCTTCAGTGCTTCCTGAATTCATATTGGCTACGTACAAATTGCCTTTTCTAACTCCTGTCAGTTGTGGCTTTTCATGTCTCTTGTGTGAAATTAGACAATTCTTCTTGTTGAAATGAACTTCATAACCTTTATCACAGAATTGACTGACACTGAGCAAATTGTGCTCAAGTCCTTTCACAAAAGAAACTTCATCAATGATAACATTTCCAGCTTCAAGTCTGCCATATCCATCAGTTCTACCTTTGCTGTTATCTCCAAAGGTAACTACTGGGCCGGCCTTCTCCACCACATTTGTCAGCAGGGTTCTATCTCCAGTCATATGCCTTGAACATCCACTGTCCAAGATCTAGGTTATCCGATCAACCTGTTCAATACCCTGCAATGACAAATGAGTTAAACCTTCTTCGGGACCCAAATTTGATTGGGTCCTGCGTATTTAAAGTATTGACCTTTATCAGGCAAAACAACATTTTTAAGTTTAACCTCTTTAGTCAATAAACATTTAACCTTATAAACAGATTTGAAAATCTTTTGTTTAATCTTGGGTATCCATGTTTCTCTCGCAGCAGTAACACTTGTGTCATTGACTGGACATTTGACCTGGTAGACATTCTTGGTAATCTTTTGTTTAGTCTTAGGTGCAAATGTCTCTCTCCTAACTTGAGGAGGAAAAGCAGTCTTAGATCGAACATTATTGTTCCTGTTCATGTGCTGTCGAGGAGCATTCTGTTTAACACATGCATAATTACCATTAAAATAAGCACGCATATTGTTAAAAGCACAAGACATACAATTGATAATACCACATGCTTTATGATTAGAGTTAATAGTAGGCCTGGTATTTTTCTGCTTTGACTTGTTACTACCTAATCCAGTCTTAGAAGTACTAGCTGATTCAACAACTTTGACTGGTACTTTAGGTACATCTTTCTTGGGTGACACATTTGTTGTGTTAACGTCCTCAACTGATTTAGCCTTAACAAATACTGTGACATTTTTCTTGGATGACACATTCTTTGTATTATGGTTCATAGCAGTTTTATTCTTAACACATTTATTCTTAACAAGAACTGTGCCATTTGCAGCATCCTCATTTCTCATTTCTTCATGTATAACCATAGAACTAATATCTGGTGGACCAGCATCAGATTTTGTAAACATTGGTTTTTCAACATTCTTGAGAATATGTGGTATACCTCTTTCTTTAGCTGGTATAGAATTAGGGGAATGATTACTCAAGGAACCAACAGCTTGACTGTAATCAAATCCTATTCCTACAGTTTGTTCTAATGCTTGTTTGTTGAAGAAATCTTTAGAAACTTTAACAGAATTATAACACGCTCTAACCTGTGTTTCAAGTTCCCTAATGGTGGTTTCTTGTTCAGCAATCTTATCAACTTGTTTTGTCATGTATTCTCCTAGACCCATTTCTCTGCAGTTAAGTCGAGCTATTTCTTCTATATTCTTATCTTGATTAACCTGTAATTTTTTTAAATCTAGCATTTGATTTTCAAGATTAGTGTTAACAAGACTTATTCTCTCGTACCCTCTTTCTGCATTATTCAAGGAAAGACGTAAACTATCAATTAACTGAGCATCAGTAAGAATTACCGGAGTGGTATAATAAGTTGAAGATTCAGCATTTGCCACCAACGCAAAGTTTCCATATTCTTCATCTTCGCTATCTGTATCATCCCAGCTTTTACCAGCAGCCACATAAGCTCTTCCACTTTTCTTCTTTTCAGAAACATAATCTTTCTTCTGTGCTTGCTTGGGTTTCTGACACTCAGTAGCAAAATGTCCCAACTCATTACAATTGAAACAACGGATTTTGCTTCTGTCAACAGTTCCAGTTTTATAACCTCCCCTGTTACTAGAGGATGAAGAACCTCCTCTCTGAAACCTGTTATTTGACTTAAACCTGAACTTTGGATTTCTTCTAAAGCTGAAGTTACTAAATTGTCTCACCATCATTGCCATAGATTCATCTTCCAATTGATCCAGCTCTTCAAGTGAATAAAATTCTCCACCATCCTGAGTAGCTGGTGTTTGGCCAAGTTCTACTTCAGTTTGTTCCTTGTTGAAACTGATAGGTTGAACCACCTTAGTTTCCACATCCTTAGGAACCTCAACCATTAAAGCTGTAGAAGAATTTGCCATTCTGCCTTTGCCATAGAATTCCTTTTGCTGTACTTGTTCTAATTCATATGTTTTCAGAACACCAAACAGCCTTTCAAGAGCAACCTGAGTCAAGTCTCTAGATTCTCTAATGGCAGTAATTCTATGTTCTAAGTGAGTAGGCATAGTTAGTAAAAACTTCATGTTGATCTCCTTCTGAGTATAATGCTTGCCATGAACTTGCAAGTTGTTAATTATCTTGTTATACCTTTCGAACACTTCCCGAATGCCTTCATTAGGGCCAGCTCTAAAGTGTTCATATTCAGAAGTTAGAATTTGCAGTCTATTTTCCTTGACTTCATCAGTCCCTTCATTAATGACCTCAATAGTTTCCCAGATGTGCTTAGCAGTTTTACAATTTCTCACATGGCTATACATTACAGCATCTAGGGAATCCAACAGAATGAGTCTCAAATTTTTATCCAATCCAGCTGCCTCCTTATCTTCAGAGGTATAGTTCTTAATGTCCTTTGGATAGGATCTGGCAGGGACTGTCACAGTTCCATTTACAACTGTTTCAGCATCATGTTGCATGGGAATTGCTGGTCCATTTTCCAAAACCCACAAAAAACTTGGGTTTGCTACATCAAGAAATAACTCCATTTTGTTTTTCCACATATCATAATTATCTTTATTAAAGATAGGAATTTTGACATTGCCTTTGGCAGACATGATGAATTTTTAAGAGAGTTAAAAATTCGAGCTTAATTTTTGATTGAGTAAAAATAGGATCTTGATTTGTGTATCAATCAATAGGCTCTGATACCAATTGTTAGGTCCGTTAAGATTGTAGAAGGGGGGGTTGAATACAATCTATACCATTTTCTCAAAATTTATTCGTTAAATAATTTTGCCTTAAACGAATATTTTTGTGCGGAATAATATAACACAAATTTCAAGTTGAATATAACAATATATTAACTTGAGGGGTGTTACAAAATCAGTCCAAATGATTATCAAGTGATTAATAACTAATTAGAAAATTCAACATGAACTTTGCTAATTTAGTTAATAAAATCAAGATATCAATTTGTGAACTAGGAAACTTAATTCGCTAGTAGTACAAGAATCACAAGTAAACAAGTTCCAACGGATAGGATATTACAACTGAGATGAACTTGTATTTACAGAATTAAACTTGTAGGTGTTCTTGAGCTTGAGAGAGAGAGAAATAGGCTGCTGTGTGAATTTCTTGTGTTTGGTTCGACTGATTCTGAACCTTCTGCATTCCTCTGCCATATATACACAGCCATAGTCATATTACTTGATTTAAACTGATATGACAATCATTTTACATTAATATGACAATCGGTATGACTATCAAATCAATGTAATATGACTGTCCAGCTTAAATATAACTTTCGGTATAACTTAACTAGCCAATATGACATTCGGTATGACTTACCAAATGAATATAACATTCGGTATAACTTACCATTTGAATGAAATATGACTATCTCCATTTAACTGAATATGACTATCTCCATTTAACTGAATATGACTATCTCCATTTAACTGAATATGACTATCGGTATAACTATCAGTTTGATAGTTATATCATTCATATTTTTCAGCTTATAATTAATTAAATGACTTAAAAAAAAATCATTTAACTAATTAATTCTTTTCCATATTAATTCTTATTTAATTAATCTAATAATCACTTTAACAAATATATTAATTCTGATAGAATTAATTTATTTATTAACTTAATTACTTGACTTAATCAATTAAAATAGAATTAATATAAATTCTTTAATAGTCAATACTCCGCTGAAAACCACGTAATTATAATAAGGAACATACACTGGCATGATGTTGACGTTCGATGTACTGTCTGGTTCATGAACGACTAACTCCAATCTCTGTTCTTCATCGTGACTTTTAACACTGTGGTCTTTTATACTCTTCACTCTCATCAATCATTCGGTACTGAAATTGTTTCTTGTCACTAATAGAAATCTCTGTCTTCGAAAATGAATCCACTTGTTTCAATGCTACCTTGAG
The DNA here is from genome assembly GCA_036435485.1 of Saposhnikovia divaricata. Classification (NCBI taxonomy): domain Eukaryota; kingdom Viridiplantae; phylum Streptophyta; class Magnoliopsida; order Apiales; family Apiaceae; genus Saposhnikovia; species Saposhnikovia divaricata. Next base: position 77,592,813 of record CM071600.1, on the reverse strand, counting down.
GCCTGATCAGATATCTGAATCTTCTTCCAGTGTAAAACATCAAAACTATAGATTGACTTGTTGATTTTTCTTCTGACGGTTATCATCTTGTGAGATTCCTGTGACAGTTAATATTATTTACTTATTACAGTCTAGTTTAATTGGATTAGGATCCTCGAACTACAAATAGGCTGAGTCATATGCCTTTCATAAATGGCTAATTCAAATGGGACATATTAGAAAAAAGCCCTATATATAATTATATATTAATAATCATATATTAATATATACGAATTTTCAATACTTTATATTGAAAAAAATAATATTTTAATCTTATATGTATGTCTTTCTAGTAGTTAAATAACTTCATTTCCATGTTATTTATAATTGTTTATTTCGGTAATATTTTTTTTATCTTAATTTAGTGCATATGAGCTACTGCTTTGTAATGTTTAGATTTCAAAAAGAAATATTAAGAGGTAAGATAGATGCATGTGAATCTGAAGATATACTTATTATAAGATTAATGGTGATGAAAAGACGTTGTAACTTAACATCTAATCTAGCTATAGTTGCTAATTTCGCTATATATCACAAAAAAAATTATTTCAAACTCACTAATTAGTGTCTAAAATTATTTAAAATATTAATTTTTGTTTAAAATGAAATTCTCGATTCCCCGCGGGGATCCCCGTTACCCGTTTGGGCCAGGGATGGGGAATAAAAATAATCCCCGACAGGAATAGGGCCGGGGACGGGGATCGGGTTTGAATTCAGGGATGGGGGCGGGGATAGCACTCCCCGGCCCCGAAGTGCCCCGATGCCCATCCCTTGGTGAGAGTGTCCCAATTAGATTATCCACTAGAATATGTTGAATTATGATTACAAGTGAAGAGAAATGAAATACAAGTACAATATTGTCTATTGGACGAGTGTAGTAGTAGTTGTGTAGTTTAGAAGTGTGTATGCATAAGGAGTGCGTAGTTATGTTTTTCTTGGATTCAATATGTATATATATATATATATATATATATATATATATATATCAGCATATCTTCACTTACCCATTGTTATTTCTCAAGTAATGTGGAGCACGTGCCTAACATTTAGGAGTTAGTTCCTATCTTTTCTCCTATTTCCATGAATAGTGGGCTGACGGGTAAACCTGTTAATGCATTTTTCAGCTCTCAAGTGCAGTTTTGTTCCTATTTGACTGGGTCAAGATATGACTAAGTCATACATGTACGTTATAGTAAAATTAAAGTCAAAATCAATCAAAAACAAGTGTATGCAGCCGTCAACTGTCATATATCTTAGTCTCAGGATGTACATGTCTTTAGTATTTTTTTTCATGTAGTCGTTCTAGCTTCATGTCAGAACAAAATGGACAGGTAGAAAATTCCAGCACCAACAATTACTTATAAGTGTTCTAAACGTCAACCTAAAAGTCGATGATTAATCGTCGATTAATAATTAGATGGTGATTCATTTACTCGATTAAGAATTACTATTTTATGAAAATCGATTAAGAATTGGTAAAAATGTTAGTGTAATTTTATGAAAATTACTATTTTATGATATTGTTAAATACATAATTCGTATTTTACAAGGATAAACCAAAAATTATCTTAATTGTTTCCTATCAAAATTGACCATCGATTCAAAATAAATAAATAAGAAAACAGCAATTATCGAAATAGTGACACGTGCCCTTCTAGATTCTTCTCAATGGTGGTGCCCACTCTTGTTCCAAACGACATTGTTCCTCCTGAAAATATAATACTTCAACTAGGGTTTTTACCACCACTTGTGACATTGCCCCTTTCTTGAGCAACGGCGTCCTCGCCGGTGAACCACGGGAAATTTTTGTGCAATTCGATGTACTCCTCCCACGTGGCATCTTCCGGCAAGGAATCTTTCCGTTGTATAAGGACTAGTGCAACTGTTTTTTCTTGATTAGCCGCGGTCAATAATCCGCTCCGGAATCTTGTCAGTATCAATCGAGGAAGGAACGGGAAGGTCTTAAGCCACCAGACTTGCGTCTCCAACCTTCTTTTTCAGTAGCGACACATGGAAGGTATTATGTATTCGAGCCGTAGGAGGCAATTGGAGGCGGTAAGCAATAATGCCTATTTTCTTCAAGATCTTAAAAGGCCAATAGTATTTTTGGGGAAAATTTGTTGTCCTTGCCCGTTTTCAGGCTTGTCTGGCGAAAAGCTTGGACCTTGAGGAAAAACTCATCTCCTTTTCGAAAGATCGATTGGTACGTTTCTTGTTGGCATAAAAAAACCATTCTTTCTTGTGCTTTCTTAAGGTTTTTCTTCAGTAGAGTTTGAATTTCCGCCCTTTGTCGTAGGAAGGTGTCGATGCAATCATTTCTAGCATTCTGGGCTTGATGGTATTAAAGGTTTGGAGGCTTTTTTCCGTAGAGATCTTGATACGGGGTCATGTTAATGGCAAAGTGGTGACTGGTATTGTTCCACCATTCCGCTATGAGCAGCCAACGAGTCCATTGTCCGGGCTTTTGATGAGTTAGGCAGTGTAGGTACATCTCTATACATTGGTTGAAACACTCACTCTATCCATCCGACTGCGGGTGGTAGGCAGTGGTGAGGTTAGTGGAGGTTCCCAATAGCTTAAATAGCTCAGCCCAAAATGCACTGGTGAAAATTCGGTCTCTATCTGTAATGAGAACCTTCGGGGGGCCATACAACTTGACTACATGATCCAGCAACTTCTGGGCAACTTGAGCCGTCGTGAACGGGTGTTAAAGAGCAATCAAATGACCATACTTGGTGTATTTGTCTATGACCACCAGAATAGTGTCTTTCCCATTAGACTTCGAAAGACTTTCGACAAAATCCATGGTCACTGTTTCCCAGGCACCTTTTGGAATGGGGATTGGTTGTAGCAGTCCGGGATAACTAGTGTGTTCTCCTTTGAATCTTTGGCAAATCTTGCAAGTACCCAATTTGTGACTTTTTTGTTCATATTAGGCCATCAAAAGAGATTGGCTATACGTTTCAACGTAGCATTGGCACCTGAGTGTCCTCCCTCTTGGGTTCCGTGTAGATTTTTGATGATTTCTTATCGCAGGTTACCCTCAGCACCCATGTACAACTTGCCCTGTCTTCGGAGGTCTCCATCTACCATGGTGTAATCTGAAAGCAGTGATGGGTTGATAGCTAAAGTGGTGAGAATATCTTGTACAACCGGGTCTGTTTCCCAAGAATTTTTTAACTCTACCTTCCAGGCTGGGTAGGTTAGTGAAACAGCTTGTGCTTGGACTATAGGCTGAGTTTCTTGTGGTTTGTACATACGAGAGAGAGGGTCAGCTACCAAATTATCTCTCCCCTTTTTATACTCAATGCAATAGTCGAAACCCATTAGTTTAGTCAACCACTTTTGTTGAACTAACGTGGTAATTTTCTGGTTTTGCAGGTACTTCAAAGCCTCCTGATCGATTTTGATGACAAATTTGCGTCCCAATAAGTACCCACGCCACTTTTGGATCGCCATGACCACTGCGAGAAGCTCCTTCTCATAGGTGGACAACCCCATGTCTTTGTTGGAGATTGCTTTACTAAAAAGTAGGCAAGAGGTCTGCCGGCTTGCATAAGAACCGCGCCAACCCCTTGATACTTCTTAAGTTTTGATGATCACAAACAGTAAGCCATTTGGCTTATTAGTAGATATAAAACAACATGCTAGTTGTGTATATACTCACTTGGTTTTGCAGAATACTCTAGCTTACTGATTGTATAATCAGTTTATATAACAGCAAGCCAAAGTTGAGATACAGTGATAGTTTGGCAAGCCAGTTGCACACAGTCAATACACAAACAGCAAGCTGATAGCTTGTAGTTTGATATAAAACATCATGTATTTATGTATTGTACTAACTTGGTTTTGCAGGGTATAATAGCTTACTGATTGTTTATTCAGTTTGTCATAAACAGCAAGCTATTTGTACAAACAACAAGCTATTTTCAACTATTTAGAACTCCTGTAGATAAAGATCAACGAGACATAATTATCCTCTCAGGAATCTTGGTTGAGGATTTGGAAATGCAAAAGTATAAAACCAATATCTGTTCAGCTCATCAAAACCAAAACAGCAAGCTAACATGTCTACTGGAACGCAAACAACAAGCTGTTTCTGTCTGACAGAAATAAATAAACTTGCGGTTTTCAAGGAGCAATTGGTGGAGACAACTTTAGAAATATTGTAATGAACCCTCTGAATTATTCTATCACTCCAACACACTCGTTTCAAATATATCGGGGGACAATATATTCTTTGCTTTGAAATAAATAAAAGTAGCATGATACTTTTGATTTTTCATTACCAACCACATGCTCTTGTCTCCCTCATCATATCTAATATTCTTCTTCATGTTCTACACGCTCCATCTCTTCACCATCATCAGATTAACAAGCTCCTTCATTACCAAAAACACAAAAACACTTCTAACGGTCTCTTGAGAAATTCTATCCGTTGGAGCCTTTCAAATTATGTTTAATTGTTCTTGTTTACCTATTTAAGAGCTGCTCTTTCTCAGTCCTTATCATCTATCTTGAATATTAAAAAAAGTGCAGAAACAAGAATCTATACACAACTTCATAGCTTTCATTGCACAATTCTTCTAAACCTCTCAAACTCTTTTATACACGCTTACATATATTCAGAGGGTTTATAGGTTGAGTTGTATTTATTAAAATCATTGTATTGTTCAAGTTGTATTGATTTGTTGCTGTACAAGGTTGGCTTAAGGTTTTGGGTGGGTCGAACTAGGCTAGAGAAGGATACTTGGGAAGTATTGCTTAGAGAGTTAAGTTCAGCACAGCAAATAGCAAGCCATTTGTAAGCAGCAGGGTGTAAGGGAGATATATTGATGGATCTTATAATCGGTTTTATAGTTTATCAATAATATATTCTCTTACCAAGTTTGGTAAGGGACCAGGACGTAGACCATAGGGGATTAGGGGTCGAACCTGGCTAAAAGATCTTGCGTTATATTTAATTTTCTGCATATTTCATACTGCAGTGCACAAATAGCACGCTACTTATAAACTGCACTATCACAAATAGTAAGCTGTTTTCGGTAGATTTCAAAACAGGTCATAAATAAGCATTGTTATCCATAAACACCTATTCACCCCCCCTCTAGGTGTTGTTTTTCAATTGTTATCAGAGCTTGGTATACTAATATTTCTGTAACAGGAAGGTATCGATCATGGCTGAACATTATCTCGAAGCTAAATCTGATTATAGAGCTCCTCTCCTCACTGGATCAGAAAATTATAACTGGTGGAAATGTAGAATGGAAACATTCTTGTCCAAAAGGCCACTGGTGTTAAGAGTTGTGCAGAAAGGAAATTTTGAATTTTTGGATGATAAAGGCAAACCAAAAGATGTTGATGATCTCACTCCCGAGGAGATTATCAAATGTGGTTATAATGGAGAAGCTAGAAACTCTCTAATGAATGCATTAGATCAAGCTGAATATGACAAGGTCTCTTCTCTAAAAACGGCAAAGGAAATGTGGGATGCCTTGGAAACTTATCATGAAGGATCGACCACTTTGAGAAAAGTGAAGCTTAGTAAGCTAATGAACGATTTTGGAAACTTTAAGCTCAAAGATGGTGAAACAATCAAGGAAGGACAAGCAAGGTTCCAAGTCACTATAAACTTTTTAAAGAGACTTGGAAAGGATATTCCACAAGATGAAATTAACATGAAAGTGTTAAGTGCTGTACCATTCATTTATGAAGCTAAAGTCACGGCTTTGGAATCATTTTCAAATATTGACACTATGGATCACCTAGTTGTATTTGCTGAGCTAGAACAGCTTGAAAATAAGATAAATAATAGTCAGGTTGAAGGTGTTCGGACTCCTCTAGCCAAAATGAAGAATTTGGCTCTTCATTCTACAAACAACAAGCCAGAGTTGACAAACAGCAAGCTGGTTGAATCTGATGAAGAATCAGATGAAGAACTTGCACTCATTTCAAAGAAGATCAAGAGGCTGATTGAAAAGAAGAACAGAATGAAAAGAGATAGAGGAAGTTACAACAACAACAACAACAAGAAAGCCAAGGAGCAAACATGTTTCGAATGTGGCAAGCCAGGCCATTTTAAGAAGGATTGCTTCAAGCTAAAGCCAAAACAGCAAGCTATTTTCAAAGACAAGAGAAAATCGAAGGCTTTACTGACTTGGAGTGATGATGATTCAGACTCCAGTGATGACTCAAGTGAAGATATGGTGAATTTGGCACTTGTAGGACTAAATGATGAAGATAGCTCACAAGGATCCATAAGAGAAGAAAATGTGGATAGTGATTATTCGGATCCGGAAGAAGATGCTAGTAAGGTAAACTCAATTAATTCTGATTTACCTACCTCTCCTAATATGTTAGAAGAACTAACCATGCAGGTACCAATTAATATATCTATCATTGAGTTCATGGAATTGAAAAATAAAAATAATGAGTTGGAAAAGAAGAATACTCATTTAAAGAAAATCATTTCTGATTTAATGGCTGAAAAGGCTCCTGAAATCAACCATGATGATCTTATTGCTGATCTAAAAGAGAAACTAGTTCAATTTGAAGGAGTTAACAAAGTAATTCTACAAAGGAATGAATCCCTCATGAAAGAACTAAGACATCTAAGGTCAGAGATTGAAGATAGAGATAAAAGTATTAAATCATTCAAGCTCAAAGAGTCTAGCCAAGCCGAGTCTTCAAAATCTGCTGAGAAGAGAAAACAGCAAGCTGAATGTGCAGACAAACAGCACGTCATTCTGATCAAACAGCAAGTTGAACTGATCTCTCTCCTGGAAAAAGAGGTCAAGGATCTCGAGAAAGGGATGAAAACGTTTGTTCAAGGAGAAGACAACTTAAAGACAATGATGAAGAAGGCAAATGTCCCTTTAGTTAGAGAAGGAGTTGGCTTAAACTTCAACAAAAAGCATGGTGCGCTCAAATATGATGGAAGAAATGGCATACCTTATAACTATGCTATGCCCCTTGGAAGACATGCAACAAGTGTGGTGGAAAAGGCCATTTGGAAAGACATTGTGTGGTTCAAGTAGATCATAAAGCGAAAACAGCTTACCAGAATGGGCCAGTCAGGGTGCAAACAGCATATCAGACTGCTTCTGACAGAAGACAAACAGCTTACCAACATAGCAGCAGAAAGCAAAATAAGTCACCAAAAGTGATCCAAATGTGGATCAAGAAAGCTGATATAAATGTTTTATATTATGTTACTAACCAATCTGGACCCAAACCTATATGGGTACAAAAACATTGAGTTGGTATTTGCTTGTTTTGTAGATATGTCTTGCGGCTAAAGGAAGGTCAAAGCAATGGATATTAGACAGTGGATGCACTAGCCACATGTGTGGAGATAAGTCTCAGTTTATAAATCTCCAAATGAAGAAAGGTGGAAGAGTTACAATTGGTAATAAAGACTCTTCGAATCCTTGGTGTTGGTTCTATTGGTAATAGTAATATTTCGATTGATAAAGTTCAATATGTCAAAGGTCTTTCGTACAATTTGCTTAGTGTCACACAATTATTTGATGATGGACATTTTGTTCAATTTGGCATTGATAAAACTATTATTACTATTGGTACTAACAAAATCCCCCTAGTTGCTAGAAGGGAAGGAAATATATATGTACTAGACTTCGAAATGCAGGAAACAGCATGCTGTTTGGCTGCAATGGACAGTGATCCATATATTTGGCATAGAAGATTGGGACATGCACACATGAACTTGCTTAACAAATTATCAGGCAAGAAATTGGTCAGAGGACTACCCAAACTAAAGTATGCTAAGATTGAAGTCTGTTCAGCTTGCCAATTGGGCAAATAAATTATAGTACTCACAAAGCAAAGAAAATAGTATCCACTTCTAAACCTTTAGAGCTTCTGCACTTAGACCTATTTGGTCCAGAATCGTATAAAAGTATTGGAGGTAAACAATATGGTTTTGTAATTGTAGATGATTATTCTAGATTTACTTGGGTATTGTTTCTTCGTACTAAAGATTGTGCTTTTAATGAATTTGAGAAGCTGATTAAATTACTTGAGAACAAGCTTGATACAATACTTGTAGGTATAAGAAGTGATAGAGGAGGTGAATTTATCAATGAGAACTTTATTGCATATTGTGAAGAAAGAGGGATCTCCCATGAATTTTCTGCTCCAAGGACTCCTCAACAAAATGGGGTGGTAGAAAGGAAGAATAGGTCACTTCAAGAAACAGCAAGGACTCTATTGCAAGAAAGCAAGTTGCCTAGAAGTTTTTGGGCCGAAGCTGTGAATACAGCATGCTATTTGTTGAATCGAATTATAATCAGGCCTATTTTGGACAAAACACCATATCAATTGTTGAGAAACAAGAAGCCAAATATCAGTTACTTCAAGATTTTTGGTTCCAAGTGCTTTGTGCTCAAAACAATTGGTAAATATGGTAAATTCGATGCAAAATCCTACGAAACTATATTTCTTGGTTATTCTTTAACGAGTAGGGCTTATAGAGTTTATAATATAAATAAACATATTGTTGAAGAATCTATTGATGTTACATTTCAAGAACCTAACAATGATCTACCAAGAGATGAGGAAGAATTTGCAGGTGAAAGAGAAAATATGCAACCTCAAATTTTTGACAAACAGCAAGCTGGAAGTTCAAATCAGCAAGCTGGAAGCTCAAATCAGCAAGATGGAGGTTCAAAACAGCAAGCTGGAAGTTCAAACCAGCAAGCTGAAGCTGAGACTGAAACTGGAAGTCAGCAAGCCAAGAAGGATGCAGATGCTGACAAACAGCAAGCTGGAAGCTCAAGACAGCAAGCTGAAATGGAAGATGCGATTTCTAAAGTGGCAAAAATGACTTTGGAAGGTCCTAGAGGTTCAAGGGCTACTGAGAAACTACCTCTCTATGATGGGGAAGATCAGTTACCACCGGCAAAGATAAAAAAGACTACTCATGAAGAAATAGCTCAACATTCTTTACCGAGGTCAACAAGAATAGTGAAGAATCACCCCCCAGAGCTAGTCATTGGTGATATTACTGATGGAATTACAACAGGAAGAGGAAAGGCAAATTATTGTGCTCATGCTGCCTTCCTAGCTCAAGAAGAACCCAAAAATATCAATGATGCACTAGAAAATGAGAATTGGATCATGGCTATGCAAGAAGAATTAAATCAATTTGAAAGATGTGATGTTTGGGAACTTGTTAAGCCTCCATAGGATGCTTCAATTATAGGAACAAAATGGGTGTTCAAGAATAAAATTGATGAATTTGGCACCATTACTCGAAATAAAGCAAGGCTCGTAGCTCAAGGATATAACCAACAAGAAGGAATTGACTTCGATCAAACCTATGCTCCTGTTGCCCGTTTGGAATCAATAAGAATGCTTCTAGCCTATGCATGTTTCAAGAAAATCAAGCTATATCAAATGGACGTGAAGAGTGCCTTCCTAAATGGCGTGCTGGAAGAGGAAGTTTATGTCAAACAGCCTCATGGATTCGAACATGAACAGTATTCAGACTATGTATTCAAGCTAAAGAAGGCTCTTTATGGTTTAAAGCAGGCCCCTAGAGCTTCGTACGAACGGCTTAGTAAGTATCTAATCCAAAATGGATTCACTCGAGGTAAAATCGATCCCACATTATTTATTAAGCAAAATGGTAAAGATATTCTCATTGTACAAATATATGTGGATGATATTATTTTTGGAGCTACTAATGAATCTATGTGCAAGTGGTTTTCGAAATGTATGCATAGTGAGTTCGAAATGAGCATGATGGGTGAGCTCAATTATTTCTTGGGTCTTCAAATCAAGCAATCTAAAGATGGAATTTTTGTGCACCAATCTAAGTATACAAAAAGTCTGCTCAAAAGATTTGGTTATGAAGATGTTAAAGCAAAATCAACTCCTATGATTCAAAACAGCAAGCTGTTTGCAGACGAAAATGGTAAGGCAGTTGATATCAAAAGGTATCGAGGTATGATTGGGAGCTTACTATATTTAACTGCTTCTAGATCTGTCATCATGTATAGTGTGTGTGTTTGTACAAGGTTTCAATCCAATCCTAGGGAATCTCACTTAAATGCTACTAAAAGAATTTTTCGATATTTAAGTGGTACCATTACTCTTGGTTTGTTTTATCCTATCACAAATACTTTTGATCTTGTTGGGTATAGTGATGCAGATTATGCAGGTTGTCAAGTTGATAGAAAAAGTACTAGTGGTTTTTGTAAATTTTTTGGACAAAGCTTGGTTTCATGGCAATGCAAGAAACAAAATTCTGTAGCTTTATCCACGGCCGAAGGAGAGTATCTAGCAGCTGGGAGCTGTTGTTCTCAACTTCTATGGATGATTCAAACACTAAGGGACTTTGATATCAAGTGTGAAAAGGTTCCAATAAATTGTGACAACACTAGCACCATTAATATTTCAAAGAATCCGGTGAATCACTCAAGAACGAAGCATATCGATGTTCGACACCATTTCTTGAGAGATAATGTTGCTAAAGGCAAGATAGAGTTGGTCTTTGTTCCAACAGAGTTTCAACTAGCTGATATATTCACAAAGCCTCTTGCTGAAGAAAGATTTTCAGTCATTCGAATGCAACTTGGTATGTGTTCTATCTAAAACAGCATGCTAAATGATTGTTTGCAAAACAGGCTAGCTTACCATTTGTACAGGTAACATTCTACAAATAGCAAGCTATCTGTGCAGGTAAAATACCACAAACTGCAAGCTGTTTGTGCAAGTAACTTATTGTAAATAGCATACTGTTTGTCATTGCTTTTAGCCTACCATTTGTTCTATTCGCTTTTAGCTTACCATTTGTTGATCTTAAGAGTTTTAGTTTTTGATGGATTAAGGGAGAGAACAACTTTAGGAGAATGGCTTCCAATTATTTTGAACATGCATGTTTTAACATACGATCTTTGGTGTTATATTTCTTACATGTTAGATCATCGTTTTATATCTAATTTTGAGATGCAGGGATTTAGGGGGAGTTATTCTAATTCTCCTAAATTAGTTGTAATCATCAAAAAGGGGGAGATTGATACTCCTTAAGTTTTGATGATCACAAACAGTAAGCCATTTGGCTTATTAGTAGATATTAAACAGCATGCTAGTTGTGTATGTACTCACTTGGTTTTGCAGAATACTCTAGCTTACTGATTGTATAATCAGTTTATCTAACAGCAAGCAAAAGTTGATATACAGTGATAGTTTGGCAAGCCAGTTGCACACAGTCAATACACAAACAGCAAGCTGATAGCTTGTAGTTTGATATAAAACATCATGTATTTATGTATTGTACTAACTTGGTTTTGCAGGGTATAATAGCTTACTGATTGTTTATTAAGTTTGTCATAAACAGCAAGCTATTTGTACAAACAGCAAGCTATTTTTAACTATTCAGAACTCCTGTAGATAAAGATCAACGAAACATAATTATCCTCTCAGGAATCTTGGTTGAGGATTTGGAAATGCAAAAGTATAAAGCCAATATCTGTTCCGCTTCTCAGAACCAAAACAGCAAGCTAACATGTCTACCAGAACGCAAACAGCAAGCTGTTTCTGTCTGACAGAAATAAATAAACTTGCGGTTTTCAAGGATCAATTGGTGGAGACAACTTTAGAAATATTGTAATGAACCCTCTGAATTATTCTATCACTCCAGAACACTCGTTTCAAATATATCGGGGGACAATATATTCTTTGCTTTGAAATAAAGAAAAGTAGCATGATACTTTTGACTTTTCATTACCAACCACATGCTCTTGTCTCCCTCATCATATCTAATATTCTTCTTCATGTTCTACACGCTCCATCTCTTCACCATCATCAGATTAACAAGCTCCTTCATTACCAAAAACACAAAAACACTTCTGACGGTCTCTTGAGAAATTCTATCCGTTGGAGCCTTTCAAATTATGTTTAATTGTTCTTGTTTACCTATTTAAGAGCTGCTCTTTCTCGATCCTTATCATCTATCTTGAATATTCAAAAAAGTGCAGAAACAAGAATCTATACACAACTTCATAGCTTTCATTGCAAAATTCTTCTAAACCTCTCAAACTCTTTTATACACGCTTACATATATTCAGAGGGTTTATAGGTTGAGTTGTATTTATTAAAATCATTGTATTGTTCAAGTTGTATTGATTTGTTGCTGTACAAGGTTGGCTTAAGGTTTTGGGTGGGTCGAACTAGGCTAGAGAAGGATACTTGGGAAGTATTGCTTAGAGAGTTAAGTTCAGCACAGCAAACATCAAGCCATTTGTAAGCAGCAGGGTGTAAGGGAGATATATTGTTGGATCTTGTAATCGGTTTTATAGTTTACCAATAATATATTCTCTTACCAAGTTTGGTAAGGGACCAGGACGTAGACCATAGGGGATTAGGGGTCGAACCTGGCTAAAAGATCTTGTGTTATATTTATTTTTCTGCATATTTCATACTGCACTACACAAACAGCACGCTACTTATAAACTGCACTATCACAAACAGCAAGCTGTTTTCGGTAGATTTCAAAACAGGTCATAAATAAGCATTGTTATCCATAAACACCTATTCACCCCCCCTCTAGGTGTTGTTTTTCACCCCTGACTTGCAAGCGTCTGTCTCAACCACAAATTTTTTGGAAAAATCGGGCAAACTTAATACAGGAGTGCTTTGCATCGCATCTTTTAATGAAGGCTCCTTCGGCCTCGTCATTCCAATGAAACGCCCCTTTCTTAAGCAAGTTGGTGAAGGGTTTACTAATGGTGCCATAGTGCCTTACGAAGCGACGGTAGTAACCTATTAAGCCTAAGAAGCCTCGTAGGGACTTTAGATTTTTGGGGCTTGGCCACATCTTCATTGCCATAACCTTTTTGTCATCAGCTGCTATTCCTTGGCTGCTAATTATATGACCAAGGTACTCTACCTTTTTCTTCCCAAACGTACACTTGTTTTATTTTACATGAAGGTGGTTTTCTGCCAATTTTTTGAATATCAGATCCAAGTGGGTGGCATGCTCCTCCTCTGTTTTGCTGTATATCAATATGTCGTCAAAAAAACAAGTACGAACTTGCCTATATAATCTCGAGAGATTTCATTCATGACACATTGGAAGGTTGTTGGGGCATTCGTTAGGCCGAAAGGCATGAACAAGAATTCGTAATGCCCTAGTTGCGTCTTGAAGGCTGTTTTGTGGACGTTCTGGTCTTGAACTCGAATCTGGTGATAGCCACTCCGTAGATCGAGTTTGCTGAACAGAGTACTCCCATGTAACTCATCCAGCATCTCCTCAATCAAGGGAATGGGGAATCGGTTCTTTATGGTTATAGAATTCAAGGCACGATAATCAATGCATAAGCGCCAACTGTTGTCCTTCTTTTTCACCAACAAGACAGGTGAGGAATAAGGAGAATGACTATGTCGAATAATGCCACGGTCGAGCATTTTCCTTACCATCATTTCAATTTCTGTCCTTTGCAGGTACGAGCATTTGTAAGGGTTAATATTGATTGGACTGTAGTCTTACATAATGGGAATTTAGTGATCCTGCGATCTAGAGGGTGGCAGCTCCTTTGGCATACTGAATACCTCACTGAATACCTCAGGGTATTTGTTAAGTACGACTTGAAAAGGAGGAGTTACTTCTCTTACATCGGCAGGTGGGGTTTCAATAGCCGTCAATTGTACCAGGAAACATGCTTGCATACCTGAAGCCTTGACATGTTCACTCTTTAAGTCTACTGAGAACTTAGCTCGTAGGTGAGTAGATTGTGCTACTATAATCCTTTCTGTCCCCTTTTGTATTTTTATTGCCTGTTTGCTAAAATCAAAACTGATAGGACTGACCTCTTACAACCATTGGACCCCCAGTATGACGTCATATCCTTCCAGTGGGATTGCATAAAAGTTGGACACGAATTGGTGGTCAGCCATAAGCCAAGTTAACTCTGATACTTGTTAACTGCAGTTTGCAGTCGAGCCATCTGCTAGCAACACCTTAAGGGAGTCACAAGGTGAAAGGTTTAAGCCCAAACTCTTCACCAAAGTAGTGGAACTGAAGTTGTGAGTGGATCCGGTATCGATAAGCATCTGTACTCTTTTTCGTTTGATTCTCCCTTCCAATTTTAAGGTATGAATTCCTTGAGTCCCCTGCATTGTGTGTAAGGATACACCGTACTCTTCCTTAGCTGGGTTGTGGTTTTTTTTCTACAGTGATCTTGTCATCGAAATCACTGTTATCGATTTATTCTCCAATCATCAAAAACAGTTGAGGTCTGATACATTTGTGGCCTGGGGTGAAGACCTCATCACAGTTATAACATAAGCCCTGTTCTCTCCATTTTGCCATTTCAGTTGGGGTCAGTCTTTTGATTGGAGGTTTTTTTTCTGGTTGGCTTTTGGGATGGTAGGTCCTGTTGATATTTGAATTACTCTGCCCCACCTTTGTATGGTTAGGTTCAGGGTAACTACGGTTATAAGTACTCTTTTGGCTGGTTCTGACCCTCTTTTCAATCATGTCCACATAGATTTCTTGCTCTCGAGCCTTGTTAATTGCCTCCTGAAGAGTCGTAGGCTTGTATATGTAAAGGGCTTGTTGAATATCAGCTCGTAACCTACTAAGGAAGCTATCGACATAGTAAGCTTCGGTATGGATGGAATGCCCCCATCATCATGAATCCCCTTAATTGGAGTCCACTGTACCTGTTTGAACCAACTTATTGAACTTTTCAATCATGTTCTCCTGGTTGCTAGTTGAGAATCGTCTCAATAACAAGGTTGTAAAACCCTCCCAGGTTACTCCATAATGCTCATCTTGAACTGTTTGGTACCAATGGTCAGCCTCATCTTTAAGGTATAGTGCTGCATATACAACTTAAGTCAGGGAGTCTATATTGGGGGTTAAGCATAAAGAATTTTTCTGCCTTACTTACCCAACCCCTGGCGTTTTTGCCGTTAAACCTGGGGAAGTCCATTTTAGGGAACTTGTATTGTGGTTATAAACTGGGTCGTGGTGTGTGAGCATTAGAGAAGGGAGTCCACCAATTTGGGTTTGAAAACGGAGGCCCCTGGTTGAATGGTTTATGTGGTGGAGATATGATGGGATGTATGGTTTGGGTGGTACTAGTGTCATTGGGTTGACTTTTTTAGGGATTTGGGGGTCTGGCACCAAGGATAGGAGCAGGGTTCTCAGGGTTTCTATCGGCGAAGGCGTTTTCACCGAATTTCGTAGGAGTGTGTGCAACAGGTGTAACAATGGAACTTGCATAACACGTATTTGAACCTGAGCTTTCGTTAGTAGTGGGAACCTTATTTTTTAGAAGAGGTTGCAGGATAGTTGAATGGACCTTCACCACCTCCATTAAACCCATCAGCTGCTCAGACAACTCCTCTCGGTCTGCCTTCGCCTTCAGGGCGTTCGCCTGTAAGATAGAGGACAAATTGGTGATTTGGCTATTTGTCTTTGCCATTTGAGTAACCAAACTGGAGATCTGAGCTTTGTTTTCTTCATTTTGTTGTGTAGTTATGGTTTTCAATTCTTCAATATGTAGATTCAGGATTCTCAGATACTCTCATGCTACTGTGATACTAATTGTCACGTTTGTGACTCTAATCTTATGTATTTTTTTTGTAATTGAACAGTATTAAGCAATAACTTGAGGAAGAAGATAGAGTGGAGTTGAGAAGAAGAAAGCTTAAAATTAATATTTTATTTCTTGTCCTTTATACAATAGATGGGCGCCTAAATATAGCCAACTAATCCCGCCTTTTACATAAGATAAGGTCGGTAACATTTCACCAAATAAATAAATAAATAAGAAAACAACAATTATCGAAATAGTGACACGTGCCCTTCTAGATTCTTCTCAGTGGTGGTGCCTACTCTTGTTCCAAACGACATCGTTCCTCCTGAAAATATATTACTTCAATTAGGGAATTACCCCCACTCGTGACATCTGCACTCCCAAGTCCCAATAATATTGAGCATTGGTTCGCAGTGTGGATGATTGAAAAGGTATGATCAAACCTCAACCTCTGTGTAAGTTTCTCCATAATTAAACCTTAAACCAAATTATTTCGAGACTCGAGAGGGTAAGATGTACGAAGAACTTTTAATTCCAAGTTAGGATAAAGAAACTCTTTATTCTATACGGAGTATTACTAACTTTAATAAAATGTAGTAGTAGTAGTATAATAAAAACAAGCATACAGAAAACTAACACATAGGCTTTAACCAAACACGCCTATACTATAAACTCCAACCCCCGTATCGCTATATTTGCTAACAAGGCGTCACCGGTGATGATTGTGGATACACTAGGCCAGTACATTGCTGAAATTTATATTTTTAGCATAGGTTTTTTGAGTCTCAGCATAACACAGATAGTGTATGTTTTAGGTGGATAAATTATTAATCTCGATAAATTATTAAAATTTGTCGGTCCCTGCGAAGTTCTTAATTTATAGAGGTTTAAAGGGCGTTTGTTTTATAAATGAGGCCAGTTTTAGTAGTTGGTCTCAAATATTCCTAATATTGCAAATCTTTTTGAGTAACATATTTTTGAATATTAGGTTAATGTAAATATCCCATGAGAGTCCAGGGCCTCTAAAATGTGTAATAAACAATGAAGAAATTGTGGAATATTATCCAGTCGAGACCACAGTTACTGCCCTTGGGTGAATTGTGTGATGTGAATTCCATCCACTTGGACATGTTAGTTACTAAATCCGGGAGTCTGAATGGCCTTTGTCTCTTTTCAAGATTGGTCAGCTTGTGCTGGAGAATCTATTAAGATAGCTCTAGGTAAGCACTTGTGTTACTATTACTATATCTTTTTTACATACGTTTTTCGTGGACATTCCTTGTAGCTCTAGGTAAACTGTCTCTGTTTTTAGTTTGTAAGATTATGTTCTTAGAAATTCCTCCAATTTTATCTGACAGGTAATTGGATGTTTTAACTTTTGCAGGTAAAAGATCTTTTTAAGTTCCTGCCACAGTAAAGCCACATATTGTACGATATGTGGATCTCAGCTGTTTTGAATGTTTCAGGATGATCATTTTACTACTGGTTCCAAACTTGTGTAACAGAAGCCACGGGAATAACTACTTCAAAATTCAATCTGAATAATCCATCTGGTATTTCCTTTTCCTTCTCGAGTAAAGATGTATGGATATTTACAATCATTTATATTCTAGAAATGGATGTCTAATGGCTATATGCAAGTCAAACTGTGCGAATGTCTGAATGTCCTGTTGGAGCACCTTGCATTTCTAAGTGCGGATCTTAAAACTGTAGATGTTGCTGCAATCTAGCTAGTAGTGGAGTAATCATCCCTTTTCATTGTCACCGAATGAATCCATTGTTTCAATACTAACTAGATGATACATATTAAGTTCAACCTGAACGCTTATGTGTGATCAAAAGTTCTGAAAACCGAATCCGGAAATATGGAATTGTATGTGGAGTCCGGTAAGCTCACTCATAATGGTTTCACTTTGGCTTGCAGAAATGTTTAGATTATCTTCCCCACCCTCTCGTTTTCATCCTCAGTTGCATTCAGTGCTTTCTACTTGGTTGTTTTCAAATTGTTGCTTTTTTTTTTGGGTTACTCTAATAAAAATGGGTTTTGATCACTGAGCCGTCTTAGCTCAGCTGGCAGAGCGCGTGACTTTTAATCCCGTGGTCGTGGGTTCGATTCCCACAGACGGCGGTCTTTTTGAGCGTCTATCTTGGATTCAGATTTAATAATATGATAGCTCCATTGATTGTTTTGAAGTTTCTTTATGAATCAGAAAATGTTCTGGCTAGTTTTTCGCTCTTGTACATGAATGACCTGTTTCCATTTTATCTGGAGGCCTGAAAACTATGCATTGTCTTTATCTTTGCCTAAATAGTGCTGATGTCATTCTTTTTCTCCCTTCTCCCATCTTTATATCTTTTCATCCCAAAACATTTTTAGTAGTATGTTTGTTCTGTTTATCTTTTTTAGTCACATATTTTCAAATGTTATGTCAATGTAAATTAATATTATGAAACATTGTCCTGCAGGGCCAATATACTGTGAAACAAAAAATGAAGAAGCTGCTGGATTTGATCCACTCAAGCACCACAGTTGCTGCTCTTGGGTTAATTATGGGAATGCAGCTTCAGCGAGTTGTGGTAGAAGTAGTGTCACACCTCCCTAAGGCCGTGATAAGTGGCTCCAATCGTAGTTCTAGCGCTATGTAGTTGGCAGCTAAATTTGGATTACATGGGTGAATTACAGTCACTTGGACTTGTTACAGATCTAGGAGTCTGAACGAGCTGTGCCTCTTTACAAGGTTGGTCTAAGTTGGCTCTAGCCTCTAGGTAAGCACTTGTATAGTTATAATATTATTAGTATTATTATTACCATATATTTTCTGCATTTGATTCTGTTTAAGGACATTCTTCCATTCTCCTTGATGCTGTCATTGTATTGTGTTCGTTTGCATGAATATGTATTTAATGAGGTTCTTCCAGTTCCGCCGGTATAGATAGCTGGATGTGGTAGCTAAATTAGCTTCGCTGCTGAAAGATCTTTCAACTTCCTCTTACAGCACAGCGTCATATAGTATACAATATCTGGATCTAAGCTGTTCTTGTTGTATCAGGATAATCATTTCACTACAGTCCTAAAATTGTGTAGCAGAAGCCACGACCTGCAATAATGCAAGTGATATTTTCCTTTCCTTCTCAAGTAGTGATGTATGGATATTCACGATCACATATTTTCTTAAAGCATGGATGGCTTCTGGCTATATGCAAGTAAAACTATGTGGATTTGTCCTATCCTTGCATTTCTAAGTGAAGGGGATCAGAAGAGTTGTAGACTGGCCAGCAGTGCAGCAATCACTTCCTTTTTTGTAACGAGATGCATCCATTGTTTACAAACTAATTATATGATACAAATTAATTTGTAACCTGAACACTTTGAGTGGATTATGTACTTTATAACATGACTTTTCTTTTTAGGTGGTGTACAGTGGTGAAACTTCTCAAGTACCTAGGGGGCAAGGCCTAACCATGGGAACTCATTTTGGTCTGCGAAAATGTTTGTACCATGCTCCCCTTCATAAGCTTCATCTTCCGTTGCATGCAGTGCTTAATGTAGTACGTTAGTAACAAAAGAACTTGGCTGTGTGCAGATTGTTGCTTTCTGTGGTTACTAAAATAACAGTGGATTTAGAGCACATCAGCCGTCTTAGCTCAGCTGGTAGAGCGCGTGACTTTTAATCCCGTGGTCGTGGGTTCGATTCCCACAGACGGCGAATGTTTTTTTGTGGGCATATGTTTTTTTTATTATGTTTCAAAAGTGTGGCGAATGCAGATCTTATTCGAAATCAGAGCATCAAATAATCAGATTCTATAAACACCTATATTTGTGCGAAATGTTCTAATTAGTTGATAAATAATCGTACAATCAAGTGCTTATTTTATGAAAATTTATCGTGGTCACAATTGCTTAAGTATATGGACTGACTAAATGTGTTGCAAGAGATTTTGTGGAAAAAATTAGATATGTGAAGATGTGATTAGCCAACTTGGTAGGCAGATAACCTTAGATGCAGTGAGTAAATTCCAGTTACTTTGACATATTCTTAATCAAATACGGAACGAGTCTGAATGAGCTGCATCTTTTCACAAGGTTGCTCAGCTTGTGCCATGTACTCTTGAGTTGGTTCTCGTTTTTTCTTACATTTATATTTTAAAGAAGCATTCATGTTACTATTCATATGTCTTTCCTGCAAATCATTAAGGACATTCTTTCACTTCTCCTTGACACTGTCTCTGTTTTTAACTTGTTATTAATATATTTTCCTTGAAGTTCTTTCATTTTTATCTGTTTACAACTATACATTTCTGAATGTCTAAAGGGGTGTTTGGTTTAGCTAGTATTAGATGTAAGTACGTACTTTGGTACATTTTCATAGAAGTACTTATCACTTTGCTGCCGACAGATCTTTCAACTTCCTGTAAGAGTAGAGCCTCACATGACCAATAAAACTTCATTACATGGTGATTATCATTATGTACTTTTGTGTGAACTACTTATCCACAAGATTTTCCTTTTAATCTCCTTTTCTGTTCAGTATGCTGCTTGTATGGTCTAAATGTACTGTTATAGGTAATTAAAATGCAATAGTTTCAGGTGGTGGCATCCGCATCGGGACTCCTGCTCTCACCACCAGGGGTTTCACAGAGAAAGCTGTAGTACAATATGTAGATGACTAGATCTAAGCTGTTTTAATTGTTCCTGAATGATCATTTGACTACTGGTTCTAATTTCTAAACATGTGTAGCAGGACTGCAGAAGCCACAAGATTAACTGGCTCTAAATTTGATCTGCAATAATCCAACTTGCATTTTTTTTTCTTCTTAAGTAATGATGTATATCTATGATAAGTTCTAATCTGAAAGCATGGCTGGCTAGCTATAAGTGAGTAAACTCTGTGTCAATGTCCTATCGGGCGCCAAAGCATTTCTAAGTGAATAGAATTGCTAGAGTTGCAGATTATAGAATCTGCCTAGCAGTGGATTAACCTTTTTTACTTGGTACTTGAGTACTTGTGTGTGGTTTTTGTAACGTACATTCTTTTTGGGCACTGTACGCTGTAATTGGCAGTGCATTGTTGCATTTTGTAAGTTATTCGAATAAGTAAGTATAATCCTAGTGGATATTTAGCATATCAGCCGTCTTAGCTCAGCTGGTAGAGCGCGTGACTTTTAATCCCGTGGTCGTGGGTTCGATTCCCACAGACGGCGCTTTTGTTTTTTTAACCATAAATTTTTCACATTTGGTGCACTTGCTCATTGTTTGTAGGTTGTGCGGTCGTGGGTTCGATTCCCACAGACGGCGCTTTTGTTTTTTAACCATAAATTTTTCACATTTGGTGCACTTGCTCATTGTTTGTAGGTTGTGCGCAAA
Source organism: Saposhnikovia divaricata (assembly GCA_036435485.1). Taxonomy (NCBI): domain Eukaryota; kingdom Viridiplantae; phylum Streptophyta; class Magnoliopsida; order Apiales; family Apiaceae; genus Saposhnikovia; species Saposhnikovia divaricata. The sequence continues at coordinate 77,571,840 of CM071600.1, read as the reverse complement.
TTTTTTTTTTTAATTTTAATGAAAGAAATTGAGAATTTACATTTTGTAGTCTTGGCCCCTTTGTTCACTGTGGGTGGTTGACAAATTTTCTTTTATTAACTGAAGAAATTTTCTTTTTATTTATTGAAGAAATTGAGAAGTTACAGTTTCTAGTCTTGCCCGCTGGTATACTGAGATTGACTGGAAACTGAAAAATGAAGTACTAAAAAATCCTTAAGACAAGACAAAGAAATTGATGGTAAAGCGGTTATAGCTTGTAAGCAAGATGCACATTAAGTACGATAACCGGCACATAATTAGTTGAGAGATTCAGATCTCTAGCGCATAGAGATGCATCCATACATGTTACTACTATGTTACTACTACTCTTACATTATTTTGTTCCAAAGATTAGAAAGTTGTTCTAAGCAGAAGACAAATTACAACAGATCAGGCATAGAATGCAGGTGTAATCTCGATTCCTTTTCTAGAGCTGCCTACTGGTGCATCATATTTGCTAAAGAGCCTGTAGGAAGAGATGAGGGAAAGCGCAGCGTAGCATATAACTACTCCAAAAGTGAGGGCTAGAGCAGCTGTGGCTTTGTGACAGAATATCCCAAATGATACGCATGCTGAACTCCATGTTATCGCTGCATTTCCCTTGTATGCAAGGTACATCACCTCCGTTGATACAGCCCCAGCTCCCAATATTATATATGTAAACACCTACATATATGTGTGATATGTTTTAATTAGTTTAGTTGAAAACTAATGAGATTTTGTAGTAATGATTAGATATGTGAAGAGGTAATAATTGGGAAACCTGGTCAAGGAGGAAAAAGGCCCAGGCTCTTGGCATGGTTAAAGGACGAGGAACAGCTGAGACAATTGCTGAGAGGAGGGAGTAACCTGCACAAACACCATTCGCGTGCACCAAATACCTGTATATACAAATTTAGTATCATGTACAAGTAGGAATGTAAAAGGATTAAAGCCACAAGTTTAATGATTTTCGATCTCTACATTATAGTTTAAACTTTCAGGGGGGGGGGGGGGGGTTCTTAAACATTCTACGATTTAAACTCTCAATTTTAAGTATAAAGAGCCCCTGATTAGGACTAGTAATCCATGTTGGTTACTAATAGAAAATGGAGAATAATTGATAGATGAAATGGAAAAGATGTAGGACCTGAAAGCACCGAGATCGGAATAAGAGAGGGAACCAAAATCATTGGACTGGGAGTTTTTGAGCATGATAACAAGCGCAGAGAGACAAAGGCCTATGGGCAGCAAACGCAGCAGAGTCTCGCCTATATTCTTGTTTCCTTCTTCCCTCGACGGTTCCATCCCCAACCCAACAGCTGATACTCCAACACCGTTACTATTTTTCTTGTCCGCCATATCTATTAGTTAAATCTGCTTGACAAATTTAGCCTATATGTTAACGGTGCTACAACTATATAAGTGAAGGAGGTGATGATAATAGCGTGCCTTGTTTGGTAGCTAGTTATAAGCAAAAGGGGGAGGTCGTTGAGAGAATTGAATGATCTGGTGTAGTCATTGTTACTTGTGTTATTAATGGCCTTGGGGACTCCAAACTTTCTCATGCATGCAGATCTGGTCTAGTTACTGTGTATCTCTTCATTTATGTCTCTGTACATCTTATCTATGTATGCATCTTCCAAAGAAACAAAGATACATGCATCCATCCCACAATCTCCTTTACGTGATCCTTATATGATTTCCTAACTTAAATTATTAGAAAATTGGTCTAAAATTGTGTTACAACTTACAACAGTCTCTTAATTTTTACTTAAAAAGTTAAGAATATCATGTTACCCCGCATATTTAATGGCTTCCTTATTTCACTTTTATCAATAAAATATTAGTTTCTCTTCTTTTTCCAATTGCTTTCCTTTTTTTGTTCTTGCTTCCCTCATTTTATTTATTATTTAATAATTATAAGGATCAATTATAAGTATCGAAAAAATTTGTTAATATTTGGATGTTGTTTGAAAGTTAGAGGTTTGATCGGTAAAAATTAGATGAATGAGGTAAATTAGAGGTTTGATAAGTGAATCCTCTGATATGTGTATTTAGTAGTTACTCCCTCCGTCCCTAATTAGTTGTCCAGTTTGATTTTTCAGTGGTCATATTGACCAAATTTTGACTGAAATTTACATATATTATATATTTGAAAAAAATAAAAAAAGTTATATCATTATAAAGTATATCTAATCTATTTTAATATGTACTTTTCCGTTTTTTAAAATAATAGAAGGATAGTTTTTAATCTTCGGTCAAAAATTGGTCAATTTGACCACTTAAAAGTCAAACTGGACAACTAATTAGGGACGGAGGGAGTAGTTGATTGAAATAACTTATTGAGATAAAATAAGTTAATTTTGAAAAAGTTAATATTAAGAGCTTTTTGAATTATAGGTACATCCGTGCAAACAGTTTATTACCAAATAACTTTTTTCAAAACAACTAATTCAATTCGTTAGTCAAAATACTTATTCATATTCAAACCAATTAGTAAAAAACTAATTTCAGCTAACATCTAACCGTTGGCAAACAGAACCTTGATAAATGATAATCCCATCTATACTATTATATTAAAAGCCGAAATTTTGAAAGTTTTGGTTTTCGGTTTGGTTATTCTAAGTTTTGGTTTTCGGTTTGGTTATCCTAATTATTAAAATAAATAATTAAATTACAAAAACAACTCAAAAAGCTAATTACTAATGTTAACGTAGTTATATTCTGATTAAAATTCCTTCATCCACTTCAACTTGGACTTTTTTTTCCGCTCCAACAACTCAATTATTCATTTTTTCTAAAGATTTTACTTCTAAATAAAAAACTTTACCATTTAATTTAAAACTAATATTACAATAATTAATATATATCCAAAATATCACACCATATCTTTCCGTAATTATTTTTAGTAGTAATTTTTGTAATTAAAAGATGGAGTACTTTTTAATTTAAAATTAATCTTCAGATCACTAATATACACCCAAAAATATCTCACTATATATAAAAATCATTATTTTTATTAATAAATAACAATCGTTAGATCTAATAATAAGATATATTATATGATTAAATTAATTTACTAAAAATTCAAAGTTCAAACCCGTCAACGACATTTTTAATTTAGAATTTTACAAAATAAATTTTAAACCATGCATTTCATTATATAAATTTATATTAAATTAAAATTAAAAAATTATTAAAAATAAGGATTATATAAAAACATAATTATAATGTTAAATAAATTTTATAACCTATCAAAAGAAACCCGTGTTTCGCACGGGTTATAAGCTAGTATTATTATATTAAAGCCGAAACATTGAAAGTTTTGGTTTTCGGTTTGGTTATCCTAAGTTTTGGTTTTCGGTTTGGTTATCCTAATTATTAAAATAAATAATTAAATTACAAAAACAACTCAAAAAGCTAATTACTAATGTTAACGTAGTTATATTCTGATTAAAATTCCTTCATCCACTTCTACTTGGACTCTTTTTTCTGCTCCAACAACTCAATTATTCATTTTTTCTAAAGATTTTACTTCTAATTAAAACACTTTACCATTTAATTTAAAACTAATATTACAATAATTAATAATTATCCAAAATATCACACCATATCTTTGCGTAATTATTTTTAGTAGTAATTTTTGTAATTAAAACATGGAGTACTTTTTAATTTAAAATTAATCTTGAGATCACTAATATACACCCAAAAATATCTCACCATATATAAAAATCATTATTTTTATTAATAAATAACAATCGTTAGATCTAATAATAAGATATATTATATGATTAAATTAGTTTACTAAAAATTCAAAGTTCGAACCCGTCAACGACATTTTTAATTTAGAATTTTACAAAATAAATTTTAAACCATGCATTTCATTATATAAATTTATATTAAATTAAAATTTAAAAATTATTAAAAATAAGGATTATATAAAAAAATAATTATAATGTTAAATAAATTTTATAACCTATCAAAACAAATCCGTGCGGGTTTTAAGCTAATATCTATAACGTGGAAATATATGAATTGTTTCATTATTCGGCTTTTCGTTGCATTTACTTACACCAAGAAACAACCACGAGTGTTTTTGTACGTTTCGATATTGTGTCTGACCATGATGGAACCGGAAATTCTTTTAAGATTAGGCTAATTATATTTTTGTCAATGGTTTTTCTAGTACGTGTCCAAGTGCATACAATAAAAATGTGTTGTCAAATTTTAATTAACTTCTATTCATTAATGATAATGGCCTTCCTGTATACGCAAAAAATCCCGCCATCATAGACTAATATATCACATAAATCAATGTGTAATAGAGGTAAAATTTAAAACTAAGTGCAGCCATCTTTGTCAAGATGTTAATGTCACCATGCTGCAGCCTTCACGATAACAATTCATACTCACTCGTCCCATCCAATTCTTAACACTTTTTTGTCACTTTCTGGTACGCATTTTAAGTTAAATTTTAAGGATAGTTCCATAACTTATTTTTAAAATTTTCTTTTTTCGTATAAAAATAGAATTATTCTATTTTTATACAAAAAAGAAAAATTTCAAAAATAAGTTATGAAAATATCTTTAAAATTTACCTTAAAAATGCGTGCCACATACCTTATTTTGAATTGTTAACAAACCGACGAGACTGAGGGACTGAGGGGATAATTATGAGAATTAGGCCCTCCAACCCCCTTTCTAGAACTGGTATACCTCAACAACAATATTGCTATCTTGAAGATATTTTTCATACTTAGAATATTATCAAAATACAAAGTAGAAAGGACAAATTACAAAATGTTAAATTTCTTAATTGTGATTTTTATGAGTAACTAGCTTAAAACTAGAGCCGGCAATTTCGTACACGACACGAAAACACGCCACGAAAACGACACGAAAATTATGGGTTTGGGTTGACCTTTGCGGTACACGAACACGAAAGTACACGAACACGAAATTACACGGATGAATTTAGTGTCGGTTTTGGGTTTACCCTTGGGTACACGATACGAAACGAAAATACACGAAATAAATAAATATTTAAATAATTTTATTAAAATTATATGAATAAATATTTTAAAATGATATTTTATATATAATTTTTTACATAAGATAAATACAAAATAGTTTCAAATTTTAGTTTCACAAGACTTAAGCACACTTCATTCCTTATGACTTATTGACTTAAGACTCGATTAGTAAAAAATTAATATTTAAATATTTTTATTCAAAAATTACACGAAACACGACACGAAATGTACACGAAATGAAGGTACACTAACACGAAACGAAACGAATCCTTAACAGGTCGGTTTTGGATTTGGCATTACGTACACGAAACACGAAAGTACACGACACGAAAGTATACGAAATGAACGAATTGCCAGGTCTACTTAAAACCCGTGCGATGCACGGATTATTTTTAATATTAAATGATATTTTTCATTAATTTAAATTAATTTCTTTGAAACATGAATTTTGGTGGTTTAAATTTTTATATGAGATGATTTGATAATAATTATATAAATGTTATCCGTGATATTTCTAGAAAAAGGAGGGATTTTAGTTAGAAAATATTATAAGTTTTAGTTGAAAAAGGTAATTGGTTAATCATTAGAAATTACAAAATTAATATTTTATTTTATTAAATAGATTGCCCTTGATATGATTAGAAAAAGATAGAATTTAGTTAGAGAAAATTAAAAATGTAATATGTTCTAGGTGCAAAAGGTAATTGATTAGTTTATAGTAATTATAACCTAATTAATTACGTTATTTTACTAAATACAATTTCTAGTAATGTTTTAGAATATGAGAAATAAATATTGTCCGTGATATTTCTAATAAAAGAGGAATTTAGTTAGAAAATATAGAAAATATGATACGTTTTAGCTGAAAAAGGTAACCGGTTAATTATTAATATTATAATATTATTAGTTTATTGTATTAAATAGAACCGCCCGTGATATAATTGGAAAAAGAGAGATTTTTGTTAGAAAAAATAGAAAGGTAGCGTGAAAATTAAAAAGATGAAATAAATTATGTGAAAAAGGTAATTGATTAGTTTATAGTATTTATAATTTAATTATGTTATTTTACTAAATAAAATTGGTCATAGTTTTTAGAAAATGAGAAATTATGTTGCCCGTGATATTTATAGAAAAAAAGGGAATTTAATTAGAAAAATAGAAAAGATGATACATTTTAGCTAAAAAGGTAATCGGTTAATTATTAGTATTATAATATTTTTATTAAATAGAAACGTCTGTGATATTATTGAAAAAAGAGAGATTTTGGTAAGAGAAAAGAAAAAAGGTAACGTGTTTCGGCTGAAAAAGATAACCATCAATGATATAATTGAAAAAAAAAGATATTTTAGTTAGAGAAAATAGAAAAGGTAAGTGTTTTGGCTGAAAAAGGTAATTGATTAGTTAATAGTAATTATAATATAATTATGTTATTTTATTAAACAAAATTGCTTGTAGTGTTTTTAAAAAAGGAGAAATTTTAGTTAGATAAAATATAAAATATATTGTATTTTAACTGACAACGGAATTTATTTAGTTATTGAAAAATTGAAAAGGTAATATGTTTAACCTGAAAAAAAAATTGATTAATAAAGGAGAAATTTTAGTTAGATAAAATATAAAAGATATGTATTTTACTTGAAAAAGGAAATTATTTGGTTATTGAAAAATAGAAAAGATAATATATTTAACCTGAAAAAGGAAATCGATTATTTAGTAGGATAGATTTTATCTATAATTGAGTAAGGGTAAATAAGTTGATTATGTTATTTTACCAAATAAAATAGGGCATAGTTTTAAAAAAATGAGAAATTAATGTTACCCGTGATATTTCTAGGAAAAAAGGAAATTTAATTAAAAAAAATAGAAAAGACAATACATTTTAGCTAAAAAGGTAATCGATTAATTATTTGTATTATAATATTATTATTTTACTTTTATTAAATAGAAACGCCCGTGATAATATTGAAAAAAGAGAGGTTTTAGTAAGAGAAAAGAAAAAAGGTAACGTGTTTTGGTTGAAAAAGGTAACCATCCATGATAAAATTGGAAAAAGAGAGATTTTAGTTAGAGAAAATAGAAAAGGTAACGTGTTTTGGCTGAAAAAGTTAATTGATTAGTTAATAATAATTATAATATAATTATGTTATTTTATTAAACAAAATTGTTAATAGTGTTTGTTATGGAATAAAAAGTAGGGTGTATTTATTGCGTATTGAATGCTAGGGTTAGGGAGAGCTTCGAGCTTTAATGGCTGATCAAGTGTTTCGTGACTTAACTCAGGTCCTCACAAGATGCCTACGTATCTTGCAATATATCAAGAATCAAGCCAAAAAACGTAGTTCTAGATGTGAAAGAGCAGGTCCTTATATAGGTGATGAAAACCCTAGAGTTAGAGTTGAATTAGGAGACTTGGTGGGCAAGTCACAGCCTTGGCCCAATTCTAGATCCTTCCAAAGGATAGATGGATAAGTATTGGAATTATATGCCTTGAAGACCACTCTTGATATGATTTGGTTTCCTTGTTGACTCAAATACGGGGTCTTTTATTTTGCTGATTTTACAGCTACGAATTTATTATCATTATTAAGGTTTTGGGCCTCGTAATTGGGCTTTGACCTTGGACCAACTTAGGTTCATTTAATGCAACATTAAATGTGTTTTTAGGGCTTATTTTCAGCCCATATCATTTGCCCCCCAACTTCTAGGAAAACTGATCAGGTTTTCGTGGAAGTTATAATTGTCTTTTTCGAGACTCGGGGACGTTTTTATCCCTTACCTAGGACTCCTTATTTTTCGTACCCTCATATGGGGATTTTGATTTACACTAGTGTTTCACATATACCGCCTTATTGTAAAGTGTGGAGCGACCTACACTTTTACGACGAGTTGCCTTATTCGAGGTTTTAACTTGTGCTCGGTTTTAGCAATTTCGGCACTTTTATAGAGCTTTCATGCATTTTTAGCATAAATTATCACTCAAAAATATTTCTATAATTTTCCTTGTATTTTTCTGTACTTTTCCTAATATTTTGAGGAATTTTCGTGTACTCACAGGTATTTTTCTTAATTTTTCCTAATAATTTAGGAATTTTCGGGTACCCACAGGTATTTTTCTTAATTTTTCATAATAATTTAGGAATTTTTGGGTACCCACAGGTATTTTTCTAAATTATTCCTAATATTTTAAAAATTTTCTTGTACCCACCGGTATTTTTCTTAATTTTTCCTAATAACTTAGAAATTTTCGGGTACCCACAGGTATTTTTATTAATTTCTCCTAATAATTTAGGAATTTTCGGGTACCCACAGGTATTTTTCTAAATTATTCCTAATATTTTAAGAATTTTCTTGTACCCACCGGTATTTTTCTTAATTTTTCCTAATAACTTAGAAATTTTCGGGTACCCACGGGTATTTTTCTAAATTATTCCTAATATTTTAAGAATTTTCTTGTACCCACCGGTATTTTTCTTAATTTTTCCTAATAACTTAGAAATTTTCGGGTACCAACAGGTATTTTTCTTATTTTTTCCTAATAATTTAGGAATTTTCGGGTACCCACAGGTATTTTTCTTAATTTTTCCTAAAAATTTAGGAATTAAATTGTAACCAATGTAAAACTTCAAGGGTCAAACTGTAATTTGACCATTTAGAATTCATTTTCCGAATGGAATTGTCCTGGGGCCTACCTTGTTTCATAAGTCACAGACTCACAGCTTCACTCGGCAAATTCAATCGGCCAATTTTTTTTTTTAAACATTGGCGATTGAAAATTCAACTGGGGACCACCCCATTTTTTCTTTCCTGTTCGGCAATTTTGCTCGGCTTTCCTTTTTTTTTTTTTTTCTTTTTTTAGCTTTTGCCGAGTGAAAACTTGAAGTGGGGACCACCCCCCATTTTTTTTCTCTTGCTCGGCATTTTCATTCGGCCACCTTCAGTACGCATTTTTTTTTTAACATTTTCCGATTGGAAAATTTCAAGTGGGGCCACCACATTTTTATCCTCCTCCTCGGCAATTTCATCCGGCATTTTTTTTTTACATTTTCCGATTGGAAAATTTCAAGTGGGGCCACACCATTTTTATCCTCCTGCTCGGTAATTTCATCCGGCATTTTTTTTTAAAACAACCCAATTTTCGAATGAAAATTGATAGATGGGTCCAGCCCATTTTTGGTCTTCATTCGATAAGTAGCAATCGAAAATTATTGTTTCGAATCTTTATTTTTCGTGTGAGATTTTCTGAATGGGGCTCTTGCCCTACATGGATTTTTCAATTTTTCCTTCCTTTTCGAAAAATTCGAATCGAAAAATATTTCTTATTTATATTTGTACCGGACTAACCCTCCGGGGTTTTATTTATGCATTTTTCCGATTTTTCTTTTACTTAATTATTTTGTCATTTGTACTTGGCCTTTCTTGGCTAGCAATTCAAATATGCTTTGATACATAACGGACATAGAACTTGAGTAAAGAAAACCAAATTGCATTAATAAATTCTGAAATGGGTTCAACCCTTACATAGATACTCTACTTCCTACTCGGAGCTTAACTACTCCGTATGGTTTCGTCGACCTTATTTCTACTTCCTACTAGATATAAGTTATATCCTATGCAAGTTAATCAAACATAATAGACTTTGAGGTTTGATGCATGCCAAGTACGAGGCACCTCATTTCCTTCTAATGTCTCCAATTTGTACGATCCACGTCCCGGTGTTTCCTTGACCCGATACGGGCCTTCCCAATTTGGGGATAGCTTTCCCTTCTGTCCAACTCCAGATGCTTCAATCTTTCTAAGCACCAGGTCCCCCTGACAGAAGAACCTTTCTTTCACCCTTAGGTTATAGTAGAAGGAAGCTTTCTTCTGATGTTCAGTATTCCTAGCATGGGCTTCGTCCCTCACCTCATCGATCAAGTCGAGGGCCATCCTCATTCCTTCCTCATTTGTGTCTGGTTCAAAGGCTTCAACCCGTGGAGATACATGCATGATTTCCACGGGCACCACAGCTTCAGCCCCGTAGGCTAACATGAATGGGGTTTCACCAGTCGTCACTTTGCAGGTGGTGCGATATGCCCAGAGTATGGGCAACAGCTCATCCACCCAAGTGTTCCTAGAACGTTCCACCCTTTTCTTAAGTCCATCGAGGATGATTCGATTAGCAACTTCAGCTTGCCCATTGGCTTGAGGGTGGGCAACCGAGGTAAACTGAAGCTCAATTCCATTATCATCACAGTAGTCCCTAAATTCTTTGTTGTTGAATTGTAACCCATTGTCCGTAACCAGGATTCGTGGTATTCCATACCTACACATGACGTTCTCCCACAGGAACTGCGTGACTTGCTTGGTCGTAATCTTGGCCAACGGTTTGGCTTCAATCCATTTGGTAAAGTAATCGATAGCAACTATCAAGAACTTCCTTTGTGCAATGGCCATGGGAAATGGCCCAAGTATATCCATCCCCCACATGGCAAAGGGAATGGGGGAGCTGATAGATGTCAACATCTCTGGTGGTTGCCTAACCACTGGTGCATGTTTTTGGCACCGTTCACACTTTTTCACGTACTCTTTGGCATCAGCCATCATCTCAGGCCAATAGAATCCAAGCCTGACTATCTTGTGAGCTAGGGCCTTGCCCCCCAAGTGCTGTCCACAAATCCCCTCATGGACCTCCTCAATAGCTGATTTGGCCTCCTCGGGTCTTATCCACTTTAGATATGGAATCACAAAAGACTTCTTGTATAGTATCCCTTCAATTAGTGCATACCTTAAAGCCCTCACAGACAATTTTCGTGCCTCCATGGCATTAGTCGGGAGCCAACCGGTCTCGAGATGTGCTTTTATGGGATCTATCCAACATTCCCTGACATCAATAGGCACGACCAACTTTGAATCGATGGTAGGGGCTCTCAGAACTTGGAAGTAGACACTTCCAGAGTAATTCTCTATCTCGGAGGAGGCGAACTTGGATAAGGCATCGGCCTTGATGTTCTCCTCCCTCGGAATGTGCTCCATGTAACACTCATCAAATTGAGTCATTACTGCATTCACAAGCCTTAAGTACTTGGCCATGGTTTCATCCCTTGCCTCAAACTCTCCATTGACTTGGGCCACAACTAGCCTTGAATCTCCACAAACTTTAAGATTCTTAACCCTTAATGCCCCTGCCAGACCAAGCCCGGCTATCAAAGCTTCATACTCTTCCTCAGTGTTGGTTGTTGGGAAGTCCAACTTCAGGGCGTATTCAATCGGGAATCCATCGGGACTTTGCAGAACAAGACCTGCACCACTTGTTTTTGTTTTTGATGCCCCATCAAAATAGAGCATCCAGTATTCCTTCTCCTCGAGCACGGGTTCCTTATCCTCCTTATGCGGTTCATTGCCTTCTTGGGGTACTATCTCTTGCCCCCCGACTTCTTGGTTGTCGATGGTACATTCAACCACGAAGTCAGCCAATGCCTGGGCTTTGATGGCCGTCCTTGGCTTGAACTTAACATCAAATTCTCCCAACTCAATTGCCCACTTGATGAGCCTACCACTAGCTTTAGGGCTGTGCAAAATATTCCTTAACGGTTGTTCTGTAAGGACCTCTATCTTATGTGCCTGAAAATAAGGCCGTAACTTCCTAGAAGCAGTTACCAATGCTAAGGAAAACTTCTCAATAGTGGATTAATTCAACTCTGCTCCGTGTAAAACTTTACTCACATAGTATACGGGTTTCTGAACCTTGCTTTCCTCCTTTACTAGCACCGCACTCACAGCTTGACCAGAAATTGCTAAGTAGAGATAGAGGATTTCTCCCGTACTTGGCTTGGCTAGCAATGGGGCCTCAGCCATATACTTCTTCACTTGCTCAAAGGCCTCTTGGCTTTCCTCTGTCCATTCAAAGTTTTTTACCTTCTTCAGGGTTTTAAAGAATGGCAAACACTTGTCCCCGAATTTGGAGACGAATCTCCCCAATACAGCAATCCTCCCGGTTAATTTCTGTACGTCCCTTATAGAACGTGGTGGTTCCATGTCCAAGATAGCCTTGATTTTGTCGGGGTTAGCCTCGATTCCCCGTTTCGAGACCATGAGACCCAAGAACTTTCCTGACCCAACGCCGAAAGCACACTTGGTTGGGTTTAACATCATCTTATGGTGCCTCAAGACTTCAAATGCCTCACGTAGGTGCTCAATGTGATCTGCCTTGTGTAGGCTTTTCACCAACATATCATCCACATAAACTTCCATAGTCTTTCCAATGAGATGGGCAAAAACCTTGTTTACCAACCTCTGATAGGTAGCTCCTGCGTTCTTCAGTTCAAAGGCCATGACCAGGTAACAATACACACCAAAGTCGGTGATGAATGATACCTTAGGGATGTCGTCCTTGTGCATCTTAATTTGGTTGTAGCCACTGAAGCCATCCATGAAACTCAGCATGTCGTGCCCAGCCGTGGCATCTATCAACATATCGATCCTTGGCAAAGGGAAACAGTCCTTTGGGCATGCATCATTCAGATCAGTAAAGTCTATGCACATCCTCCACTTTCCATTGGCCTTCTTGACCATTACAGGAGTGGCCAACCATTCCGGGAACTGGATTTCCTCTATGACTCCTGCCTCTAGGAGTTTGTCAACCTCTTGTTTTATGGCCTCTTGCCTCTCAGGTGCGAAATTTCTCTTCTTTTGTTTCACCGTCTTCCATTCTGGATCCACATTCAAGTTGTGTGTTATCAGTTGGGGATCTATCCCTTGCATATCGGCTGCTGTCCATGCAAAGACGTCATTATTGTCTTGTAGGAAGGCAATCAGCTTGCTTCTCAAGGGGTCTTTCAGAGATGCTCCAATGTAAGTAACCTTCTCAGGATCTCCCAACTCCAAAGGTATGGGAATCAAGTCCTCTGCTGGCTTTCCTTTTCGTTCTTCATCCTCACGGATGTCCATATCCTCAATCGGGAGGACCTGCCCCCCAGTTCCATCAGGCCTCAAAGCGACCACATAACAACTCCTTGCCATTTTTTTATCTCCTTTTTCTTCTCCCACACCGTATCTGGTTGGGAACTTAATTTTCAAATGATATGTAGAGGCAACTGCCTTGAATGCATGGAGTCCCGTCCTGCCTAAGATAGCATTATAGGTAGACGTGGCTTTGATGACCAAAAAATTTAACATCTGAGTTGCCTCCCGTGGCTCCTGCCCTATAGTCACGGGTAGTTGAATTGTCCCCTCAATTTTCGATTCTACTCCGTTGAACCCGTATATGGGCATGTTTGACGGAGTCAACTGAAACTCAGTGTATCCCATCTTCAAAAAGGCATCATGGAACAGAATGTCCACCGATGCTCCATTGTCTATTAAGACTCTCTTCACTTGGGAGTTGCCTATCACAGGTGAAATCACCAGTGGATCATCATGGGGGAACTTCACCCCTTCAAGGTCCGAGTCATCGAATCCAATCGAGACCTCCGTTTTTGCACGCTTTGCTGCTTCCCCAACAATGTGCATCACCTCTCGTGCATATGCTTTTCTGGAATTTCTGCTTGACCCGGCCGCTGTCGGGCCACCGAAAATCATGTTTATCACTGGCCCCCGGGGCTGTAAATTACGGTTACGATCTTCATCATTCCTATCATAATCCCATCTCGAGTTTCCTCGATCCCCATCTTTGCAGAATTTATTTAACTTTCCTCTGCGGATCAAGAACTCAATCTCATCTTTCAGTTGCCTACAATCGTCGGTATCGTGCCCCACGTCTTTGTGGAATCGGCAGTATTGGTTCTTATTTCTCTTCTCAGGATCTGTCCTTAGTGGCTTCGGCCATCTTACGTCCCTATCCTTCTCTATGTCCATCAGGATTTGGCTTCTTGGGGCGTTCAACCTTGCATAATCCGTAAACCTTTGTCCTGGACTACCCTTTATAGGGGTTGAATCAGAATCTCTGCCCGTGCGCGGGTACTTATCTCTTCCATCATATTCTTCTTCCGTCTTTCTCTTCCTAGAATTGTCACCATTCCCAGTGTTTCCCGTTACTTACTCTTTCTTTAGACTATCCTCGGCTTTGATATACTTACTCGCCCTTTGTTGAAGCTCAGTCATGTTCTCAGGGGGATGCTTGGCCAATGACATCTTGAAATAAACATTTGAAGTTCCATTCTGAAAAGCTACCATAGCCACTTTGTTTTCCAAATCAGTAATGTTGAGAGTCTCCTTGGTGAACCATTTGAGGTAATCCCTCAAATTTTCATTCTTCCCTTGTATCACAGTCATGAGGGATGCAGAATCTTTCTCATGAATCCGTCCACCAATGAACTGGCTAACAAAAGCGGTGCTCAGCTCTTTGAAAGAGGCAATAGAGTTTGGTGGTAGGCGACTATACCAACGTTGCGCCATGCCCGCTAGGGTTTGGGGAAACGCCATACACTTCAAAGCATCGCTAGCAGGTTGTAGTAGTAGTGCATTAGAGAACGTCCTTACATGATTGGCGGGGTCTCCCGTTCCATCGTAAGCCTTTATGGTAGGCATCTTGAACTTTCGTGATATGCGCGCATTCATCACCTCCTCAGTGAATGGAGGAGTTGGATCATCAGGATCTCCAAGTTGCATCAGGTCTTTAGGGTCGCCTCTGGGGGTTCCGACCCTCATGTTTCCTCTTCTAGGGACCTCAGCCCTTCTCTCTCTCCTTGGGGTTCCTTCCAAATCAACAAAAGGAATTTCCCCTCCTGTTGTTAGTGGGGGTCGGCCCTGATTCTGTCTTTGTTGCTCCCGTTCTATGTCCTCCTTCAGTTTCTGGATCTTGGCCTCATGAGCCTTAATTTTTTCAGCAGCCGTTAGAGGGGGTCTATCATAAATTCTTCGTCGACCTTGCCCGATAGGTTCCTTACTTGGACGACGCCTCCTCGGGGGTTGATCTCTATCCTCATCTTCCGAGGATGAATCATCAGAATACGGGCCTGAGTGGTCATAGTATTGCTGGCCTTGATTGGGTCCTAAACCTCTGATGTAAGGTGGATTGTACGGCTCGTGTATCTGGAGGGCATGACCGTTTGGTCCGGCCTGGTACGGGGGATAGTTGGGCAACCCATATATCGGGTTCGTGCTTGCGGGGATCACGGTAGTAGAGATCTGAGCGATGGGGGGAACGGATTGACCTCCAAGAGGGGAGACTACCATCTGTAGGGGATTCGTCCCTTGAGTAGAGGGATTCGTCACCGGAGGCAACGATCCATGAGTTTGCGCTTCAGTTCCTTGTGGATGAGTGATCAGTGGTTGAGAACTCGCCCCTGGGGGCACTTGTTCCCCAATCGGGGGTGTGGTGGTGTTAGTATTGGTTTCAGAAAGTGTTGGTGTTCTCCGGGTGGTAACCATGGTTGATATCCGATTCCCACAGACGATTCCCACAGACGGCGTCAAATGTTATGGAATAAAAAGTAGGGTGTATTTATTGCGTATTGAATGCTAGGGTTAGGGAGAGCTTCGAGCTTTAATGGCTGATCAAGTGTTTCGTGACTTAACTCAGGTCCTCACAAGATGCCTACGTATCTTGCAATATATCAAGAATCAAGCCAAAAAACGTAGTTCTAGATGTGAAGGAGCAGGTCCTTATATAGGTGATGAAAACCCTAGAGTTAGAGTTGAATTAGGAGACTTGGTGGGCAAGTCATTGGAATTATATGCCTTGAAGACCACTCTTGATATGATTTGGTTTCCTTGTTGACTTAAATACGGGGTCTTTTATTTTGCTGATTTTACAGCTACGAATTTATTATCATTATTAAGGTTTTGGGCCTCGTAATTGGGCTTTGACCTTGGACCAACTTGAAGGAATTTATGGCCGTAGCGGAAGCGTAAATCACATTTACTTGCATAAAAACCTAATTAATCATGTATATAGATTTAAAAATTGTATGAACACAAGAAAAATACCTTGATAGCTTTCCTGGGATTGTTATGAATGTATCTTTGATTTCCAGCAATCACCTTTCAAGTGTGGAGTGCTCTAATGGTATCCACCAAGATCAAATATCATATAGTAGATGAAGAACAATTGAGAAAATAATTAAAATGATTTGGAATGATTTTGATGAACTTCAAAAGCTCTCAATGATCCTCTCAAACCCCTGGGATGTTTTTGTGTTTGTTGTTCCTTGTGTGTATTCCAACTCTTGGAATGATTGATATTTAAAGAAATAAAGTCTTTACTTTATCTTATTAAATAATCATTTAATAATTAAAACCTTTTTAATTATTAATCCCATTCTGAAAATAATTCTCTCATAAAATTTAATTTCTCAAACTAAATTTTGTAATTAATAATTATTAAGAACTTTTCTTAATTTATTTATAATCTATTAAATCTCATTTAATAAATTATAAATAATTGCTAATTAATTATTTATTCAATAAATAAATAATTCATAGCCATTATTAATTATTCTCATCATCTATAAATATTTAACCTTTTTATGGTGTGACCCTTTAGGTTCAATATTAAGCCGGTAGTAGAAATAAATAATAATAAACTATTTATTATTACTTGTACGAATTACTAATTAATTCGTTAAATACAATTACATAAGTAATTAATATTTATTCTACATCGTGAGTGATACTTTTCAATATATCGCGACTATCCGGATAATATGAATTCATTACTTAGAATATATAAAACCTATTCAGCAAATGGTTACCGTACAATCAATTCCTTCTACCCGACAATATCCCGATTAAATACAAGGCATGGATCGCGTGTCAAGCCTATTTAATTTAATCATATAATTTCTTATACATTATGTCTAGTTCATTTGAATTAGAAACTCTTTCTAACTTCAATTACTCTGGCCAGAGATTCCAGAACTAACATATTAAGAACATCATAGGATATTCACTTTCTTTTACTGAAAGGGGTAGATTCTTTATCGATCGTTAACTATCTTCATATACAAATTCCTATACCCGGAATAGAACTAATGATTGTCCCTTGAGGACTTAGAACTAAACCAAAACATAGTTCATTGTATATATGATTACTTTAACGGTCTCAAGTCTAAGAACACTTGTACCACCATCAACTTATGAACAACTATTAACACGTGAGTAAACTCCATTAGTCGTTCATTAGATCAAGTCACGTTCAGTGAACTTATTCTCCAATAAGCACCTACATACTAGCTATAGTGTCACCACACGAATGTCTATGAGAACAGACATCCTTCCGAGGAAGCAAGCATAGTATGTACCGATCTTTACGGATTGACTAACTCCCAATTAGTTATCCTACGATCGGGAACTATTTAAGTTTAGTGTTATCATCTTCTAGATCTCATTATTATAATCTCATTACAATTCTAGAAGCTTTACTCTAAACTATGGAACTTCTTATTTAAACACTTTAAATAGATAAAGCCCGTAATAAAAACAACAAGTCTTTTATTAATATAAATAAAATCAAATAAGATTACATGAAAGTATTTCTTAACTCATCATACATGATTGGGTTTAGGACAAAATACTATCAAACTCCCACTTGTACTAAAGCCAATCACTCTGGTATCTTATACCCATCTTATCTCTATGTAGATCAAACTGAGCCTGAGACAATGCCTTAGTAATTGGGTCCGCTATGTTGTTATGTGTGTCAACTCTTACGATGTTGACATCCCCTCTTTCTATGATCTCTCGAATCAGATGAAAGCGCCGCAACACGTGTTTGGAGTTCTTATGGGATCTTGGTTCCTTAGCTTGAGCTATCGCAACGTTGTTATCACAATACAACACTATAGGATCCTCAATGCTAGGAACTACTCCCAAATCAGAAACAAATTTCCTCATCCAAACAGCTTCCTTTGCAGCTTCACATGCAGCTATATATTCTGCTTCCGCTGTGGAGTCAGCCGTTGTAGGCTGTTTGGAACTCTTCCAACTAATCGCTCCCCCATTTAGAGTAAATACATACCCTGACTGGGATCTGCTACCATCGCCTTCTGATTGAAAACTAGAGTCAGTATAACCCTCAATTTTCAATTCAGATCCACCAAAAACAAGAAAAACATCTTTAGTCCTTCTCAAGTACTTCAATATGTTCTTCACTGCTTTCCAGTGTTCTTCACCTGGGTTAGACTGATATCTGCTCGTCACACTAAGTGAATGAGCAACATCAGCTCTAGTACATAACATCGCATACATGATGGATCCTATTGCCGAGGAATAAGGAATCCGACTCATGCGCACCCTTTCCTCATATGTCTTTGGAGACATCTTCTCGGAAAGAGTAATCCCATGACTAATAGGAATGAGACCTCTTTTCGAGTTCTCCATGCTAAACCGTTTTAGCACTTTATCGATGTATGTACCTTGGGATAGGCCAATCGTTCGATTAGATTTATCTCTATAGATCTTCATCCCTAAAATATAGGATGCCTCTCCCAAGTCCTTCATAATGAAGTTCTTTGATAGCCAGACCTTGACTGATTGTAACATCGGTATATCATTTCCTATTATAAGTATGTCATCCACATACAATATAAGAAATGTTACCGCGCTCCCACTAACCTTCTTCTAAATACATGGTTCATCTAAGTTTTTGATAAAATCAAACTCTTTGATTGTCTCATCAAAACGGATGTTCCATCTTCGAGAAGCTTGCTTTAAACCATATATGGTTCGCAGCAGTCTACATATTAGATTTTCGTTTCCACTGGAAACAAAACCCTCTGGTTGTGTCATATACACTTCCTCTTCAAGTTTCCCATTGAGGAAGGCCGTCTTTACGTCCATTTTCCAGATCTCGTAATCATAGTAGGCTGCAATCGCAAGCAAAATCCTAATGGATTTGAGCAAGGCTACAGGCGAAAAGGTTTCATCAAAGTCAATCCCTTGTCTTTGTTTGAATCCTTTTGCCAAAAGCCTGGCCTTATAGGTCTCCACCTGGCCATCTGCTCCTAACTTTCGTTTGTATATCCATTTGCACCCAATGGGTTTAACTCTTTCAGGTGCCTCAACCAAAGTCCACACTTGGTTTATATACATCGAGTCCATTTCGGATTTCATGGCATCCTGCCATTTCTCTGAGTCATTACAACTCACAGCCTCTTCATAAGTCATAGGGTCCTCATCATCAACAAATGACAAATCATCATCATTTTCAATGACAAGCCCGTAATATCTTTCGATTGGGCGGGACACTCTCTCTGACTTACGTAAAGGTTGTTCTACAGAAGGTTGTTCTTTCTGAACAGGTACTTCTTCTCTAATCGTTGCATTTTGTGGTTCTTGAACTTCATCAAGTTCAATATTTCTCCCACTGTTTCTATCAAGGAGGAACTATTCCTCTAAGAAGTGTGCGTGTCTAGAAACAAATATCCTTTGATCAGAAGGATCATAGAAATAATATCCATGACCTTCTTTAGGATATCCCACAAAACTGCATTTCACGGATCTAGGTTCCAACTTATCATATTCAACTTTCTTGACATAAGCTGGACACCCCCAAATCTTAACATGTTTAAGACCTGGTTTCTTCCTACTCCACATCTCATGTGGGGTCGTGAGAACCGATTTAGAAGGCACCTTGTTCAGTAAATATGCTGACGTCTCTAAAGCATAACCCCATAGTGATACTGGAAGATCAGTAAAGCTCATCATGGACCTCACCATATCTAATAGAGTACGATTCCTTCTCTCAGATACTCCATTTAATTGTGGAGTATAGGGAGGGGTCCATTGAGAAACTATACCATTTTCTTTAAGATAACCTAAAAACTCTCCGCTTAAGTACTCACCTCCTCGATCTGATCGAAGAACTTTTATACTACGTGCGGTTTGTTTTTCTACTTCATTTCTATATTCCTTGAACTTTTCAAAAGCTTCGGATTTGTATTTCATAAGATATACATATCCTAACCTGGATCGATCATCCGTAAAAGTAATGAAGTATGAAAATCCTCCTCTAGCACTTGTTGACATTGGTCCACACACATCTGTGTGTACCAAGTCTAACAACCCCGCAGCTCTCTCTCCATGTCCAGTAAATGGAGATTTAGTCATTTTACCCATGAGACAAGACTCGCATGTAGGATATGATTCAAAATCAAAATGTTCTAGTAACTTATCCTTATGTAATGTGCGAAGTCTGTTCTCACTAATATGACCTAGTCTGCAGTGCCATATATAAGTTGGATTTTTATTATCTCTTTTTCTTTTATTATTTGGTTGTTCAATTTGAAACAAATTATGTTCTAAGTCACATATATACAAACCATTATGTAATGTACCGTATCCATAAGTAATATTATTTCTCTTAATTAAACATTTATTATTCTCAACAATAAATGTAAAACCATCCGAATCAAGTACAGGAATAGAAACAATATTTCTTACAATTGATGGTACATAATAACATTTATTCAACACAATAGTTTTGCCCGTAGGCATATGCAAAGGAAATGATCCTACAACTGCAGCAGCAACTCTTGCTCCATTGCCCATCAATAGAATCACTTCATCTTCCCCCAGAGATCTACTTTGCTTTAGTCCCTGCAACGAATTGCAAATATGAGACCCACAAGCAGTATCCAATACCCAAGTAGAAATCTGACTTAAAGACATATTTAATTCAATCATGAACATACCTGAATCAGAAGCGGTAATCTCATTGCCCTTCTTATTCTTTAACTCTGCAAGGTAAACCTTACAGTTCCTCTTCCAGTGTCCCACCTTGTTACAGTGGAAGCAAACTTCTTTGCTTTTTGGGTCAGCCTTTGGTGGAACAGGCTTATTCTCACCCTTTTTCTTATTTTTTGGCTTCCAGTTCCTCTTCCTCTTAGTAGAGGTACCGGCACCGATCATAAGAACAGAACCCCTTTTGGAGGGAAAATTCGCCTCAGCAGTTTTCAGCATGTTGTGGAGCTCAGCTAAGCTGACATCCAGCTTGTTCATGTGAAAGTTCATAACGAACTGCGAGAACGAATCCGGGAGTGACTGCAAGACTAAATCTTGGCTTAACTCCCCATCCATGACAAAACCTAACTGCCCTAGATGCTCAATCAGATTGATCATCTTAAGCACATGGTCATTCACAGACGACCCTTCAGCCATTCTACATTGGAATAGCTCTTTCGATATATCATATCGAGCGGTTCTCCCTTGTACATCATAAAGCTCCTGTAGATGTATCAGAATGGTAGGAGCATCCATTTTCTCATGTTGCTTCTGTAACTCAGGTGTCATGGATGCTAGCATGACACATTGAGCAACATTAGCAGCATCTAACCAGTCATTATACACTTCTCGTTCTTGGAAAAGTGCATCATCAGAAGGAGGTACAGGTAAAGGCGAGTCAAGCACATAATCCTTCTTCTCAGCCCTGAGAACGATTCTCAGGTTTCGAAGCCAATCAGCATAATTGGGACCAGTCAATTTGTTCGCATCAAGTATGCTACGGAGTGATAGAGTAGAAGACATGATCTATAAATCTGAAATTTGTGAATACATAACAACATTGGTAGATATCCAATTTTATTATAACACCTTATGAATCGGGTCTTTATTCATAGGTGGCTCCCACAGTTTTATTAAAATTATACAACCCTCAAATGTATAACTAAAGCATTCTCAATGCCTGTGAGAATAGGGATCCTACTTTCCATTATATAACCTCGGCTGTAGCACGAAACGCTATGTAATGTTCCATAGGCAGATAACTCTTTATCAATTACATCTCATGTTATTCCCTAATTCCATTTAGCCTCTTGAATCATTGAATCACGGCTGTAGCACGTCTAAATTCAATATTCTAAGTCAAGTGAGACCCAACATCTCGTTAAATTAATAAGATCTCAATAGCCCACGGCTGTAGCACGTAACGACAATTGGATTCTAATTAATTATACGCATCTCATGTAATAGACAAGTAATTCCTATTTTTGAAAACGAAGCCCTCGGCTGTAGCACGAAACGACAAAGCTCAAAACTAAGAATTACTTTCTACCATCTTGGAAGGCTATGACCGACACAAGCCCGTTGTGACATTGGCCATTTTATTACTTGATATTAAATAACGAGGGATTTTATATTATTTAGGTTACGAAACGTTTTTGTTAAAACCTAAAGTCAAACATGCATTTTAAATACGATATATAAAACTATATATATTATCTCATGGCATTTCTATGCACACATATATATAGGCAAACATGTTATATCATGTTAAACATTGTTAAAAATCTATATGAAACAATATTAGTATTTTAAAGCATTTTAACACAATTAAAACGGGCTTTAAAAGACTTCCGGAAGCTATAACCATTTTAAAATTAATTTTTAAAATTTATTTGACCACTCCATTAGATCCGTCTTGAAAAAACGAATCCAACGATATATTATACGCCTCAAACGGAGTTACAGATCAACGGGAAAAATCAAAATACGAATCAGGGCCATTTTTGTCATCTACAGCCCCTGTAACGCATTACCAGAATGCGTTACAAGCCAAAACTAACATATCACTTGCGTAACGCATTCAACAGACGCGTCACACATGGATGACGTCATGCTGACGTCAGCATCCGACCCGACCCATGACCCGACCCGAGATCCGACCCGACCCGATCAAGTCCGACCCGACCCGGCGCGTGAGCTGCACGCGAGGCGCGTGAGCCGCCAGCGCGTGCCCCCCACGCGCGGCAGACAGACGCGCGTACTTTTCTTTGTGTTCAGTCGACAGATATTGAATAAACCATTTTCAGTCGGCCAGTCCTTTTATTCAGCCCACTAATTCATACAAGCTTGAAAAATTCCAAAATTTTTTCTGGGATCTATATACATGCAACCTATGCTCTGATACCATTGAAGGAATTTATGGCCGTAGCGGAAGCGTAAATCACATTTACTTGCATAAAAACCTAATTAATCATTATATAGATTTAAAAATTGTATGAACACAAGAAAAATACCTTGATAGCTTTCCTGGGATTGTTATGAATGTATCTTTGATTTCCAGCAATCACCCCTCAAGTGTGGAGTGCTCTAATGGTATTCACCAAGATCAAATATCATATAGTAGATGAAGAACAATTGACAAAATAATTAAAATGATTTGGAATGATTTTGATGAACTTCAAAAGCTCTCAATGATCCTCTCAAACCCCTGGGATGTTTTTGTGTTTGTTGTTCCTTGTGTGTATTCCAACTCTTGGAATGATTGATATTTAAAGAAATAAAGTCTTTACTTTATCTAATTAAATAATCATTTAATAATTAAAACCTTTTTAATTATTAATCCCATTCTGAAAATAATTCTCTCATAAAATTTAATTTCTCAAACTAAATTTTGTAATTAATAATTATTAAGAACTTTTCTTAATTTATTTATAATCTATTAAATCTCATTTAATAAATTATAAATAATTGCTAATTAATTATTTATTCAATAAATAAATAATTCATAGCCATTATTAATTATTCTCATCATCTATAAATATTTAACCTTTTTATGGTGTGACCCTTTAGGTTCAATATTAAGCCGGTAGTAGAAATAAATAATAATAAACTATTTATTATTACTTATACGAATTACTAATTAATTCGTTAAATACAATTACATAAGTAATTAATATTTATTCTACATCGTGAGTGATACTTTTCAATATATCGCGACTATCCGGATAATATGAATTCATTGCTTAGAATATATAAAACCTATTCAGCAAATGGTTACCGTACAATCAATTCCTTCTACCCGACAATATCCCGATTAAATACAAGGCATGGATCGCGTGTCAAGCCTATTTAATTTAATCATATAATTTCTTATACATTATGTCTAGTTCATTTGAATTAGAAACTCTTTCTAACTTCAATTACTCTGGCCAGAGATTCCAGAACTAACATATTAAGAACATCAAAGGATATTCACTTTCTTTTACTAAAAGGGGTAGATTCTTTATCGATCGTTAACTATCTTCATATACAAATTCCTATACCCGGAATAGAACTAATGATTGTCCCTTGAGGACTTAGAACTAAACCAAAACATAGTTCATTGTATATAAGATTACTTTAACGGTCTCAAGTCTAAGGACACTTGTACCACCATCAACTTATGAACAACTATTAACACGTGAGTAAACTCCATTAGTCGTTCATTAGATCAAGTCACGTTCAGTGAACTTATTCTCCAATAAGCACCTACATACTAGCTATAGTGTCACCACACGAATGTCTATGAGAAAAGACATCCTTCCGAGGAAGCAAGCATAGTATGTACCGATCTTTACGGATTGACTAACTCCCAATTAGTTATCCTACGATCAGGAACTATTTAAGTTTAGTGTTATCATCTTCTAGATCTCATTATTATAATCTCATTATAATTCTAGAAGCTTTACTCTAAACTATGGAACTTCTTATTTAAACACTTTAAATAGATAAAGCCCGTAATAAAAACAACAAGTCTTTTATTAATATAAATAAAATCAAATAAGATTACATGAAAGTATTTCCTAACTCATCATACATGATTGGGTTTAGGACAAAATACTATCACAACTTAGGTTCATTTAATGCAACATTAAATGTGTTTTTAGGGCTTATTTTCAGCCCATATCAGTGTTTTTAAAAAAGAAGGAATTTCAGTTAGATAAATTGTAAAAGATATTGTATTATACCTGAAAAAGTAAATTATTTAGTTATTGAAAAATAGAAAAGGTAATATGTTTAACCTGAAATGGGAAATTTGTTAATAAAGGAGAAATTTTAGTTTGATAAAATATAAAAATATTGTATTTTACCTGGAAAAGAAAATTATTTAGTTATTGAAAAATAGAAAAGATAATAAGTTTAACCTGGAAAAGGAAATTGAAAGACAATACATTTTAGCTGAAAAGGTAATCGGTTAATTATTAGTATTATAATATTATTATTTTATTTTTATTAAATTGAAACGCCCATGATAATATTGAAAAATGAGAGGTTTTAGTATGAGAAAAGAAAAAAGGTAACGTGTTTTGGTTGAAAGGGTAACCATCCATGATATAATTGGAAAAAGAGAGATTTTAGTTAGAGAAAAGAGAAAAGGTAACGTGTTTTGGCTGAAAATGGTAATTGATCAGTTAATACTAATTATAATATAATTTTGTTATTTTATTAAACAAAATTGTTAGTAGTGTTTTTAAAAAAGAAGGAATTTTAGTTAGATAAATTGTAAAAGATATTGTATTTTACCTGAAAAAGGAAATTATTTAGTTATTGAAAAAAAAAGGTAATATGTTTAACCTGAAAAGGGAGATTTATTAATAAAGGATAAATTTTAGTTAAATAAAATATAAAAATATTGTATTTTATCTGGAAAAGGAAATTATTTAGCTATTGAAAATAGAAAAGATAATAAGTTTAACCTGAAAAAGGAAATTGATTAGTTAGTAGGATAGATTTTATCTGTAATTGAGTAAGGGTAAATAAGTAAAACAATCAAGTACTGCCGACCGACCAACCAACCAATCAAACTTTTAATGTTTCGACTTTTATATAATAGTATAGATAGATGTTACGTTCACACATAAACAGTCACGGAATGAACTGGTTTGGTTGAGGTGGACATTGCATTAATGGCCACTTATATTTTGTTTAATTTTTACTTTGTTTAACATCTTTGTTTTTACTTTTGTTTTTCATTACCATCTCTCTTTAATACTAATTTTTAAAATTTTATTGTTTGCATAATGTTAATTTTATTGCTTGAAAGTTTTGCAGTTGTGTTTTCTCTTTTCTGCTATAAAAAATTATTTTATTTGCCTATATCTCCTTCCATAAAAATAATGTTTTAAGTTGGTACAAGTTTAATAATTTTAATTTTAACACAAGTGCAATGATAAGTACATCATAGTTCAGTGGCAGAACAATTAATCTTTGAATAAATTATATATTTTAAAAAAATTATCTTAGTTTATTTTAATTTTAAGAACTTTATGTAAATTCTTTTATTTTTCTAACCTTCAAGTTAATTTATATTATTTTATTCAAGTAGATATTTTAAAATCACAAATATATATGAACAAATGGATTATTCATTTTTTTTATTATAAAATGGTTTTATGGTTTTATAGATATAAAGAAATGCTCTCTATTATCTACATATCATAATATAGTTCATAAATTTATAATTATTAAAATTAAACATTAGGATATGTATTAAAATAGATTTTCACCTAACTTGAAAATATTAATATATTAAGTAAATAAAAGTTTTCAAAAAACCATTAATGTGTAATTGTTAATATTTATTGTAAACATCATATTTTAGTTATTAATGTTAACATATATCGAATTTAAATTAATTTAGATCATGATTTTGAAAGCAACATATTTTTAACAACACAAAAATATTGAAAATAAGAGTAAAATAATTATGATAATATTGAAAAAAAAAGGAATAAAATAAGTGATAGATGAGTGTAAGTGTCCGACAAAACATTTACTATGCTGTATATATTATACTAGCCAATTTATCCGCGCTTCGCGCGGTTTATAAATTTTTATTATAAAGTATTGTAATAGATAAATTAATTTTTATTATTCTTAAAAATTGATTGGTCTCTTATGAATGTTCTAAAAAAAATTAATTTAAAAATAATTTACATGAATTATTTGTTACAAAAATACTCTCAATATATATAAAATTTTGATGATCTTAAAAACATCACATACATAAAAAAATAAAAATTACAACATGAATGTGATATTTATAACCAAAAGTTACAAATATTTAATATAACTTAATAATGCTTTTTAAAACCAATACCCCTCTCATAATAAACATGTTCAATAATAGCGTAGGAATTTATTTAATTTGAATATTAATTTATTTATACACAATATAGTGAAACAACGGGTGCATAAATTTTTTATCAATTTAATCTTCCAATAAAATGGTTGGGTTTGTTCAATTTAATTAGTTTGGTCATAACTCATGTGTAATTTATTCATGTGCATTAGTTGTTTACAAATTTCAGATATTAAGTAAAGATCTGTTTACTTCCATAATTTATTACGACTCCACAATCATTGATAATAAAGATTGCTTGAGAAGTTAAGGTTAATAACGTTTTTTAAAGCCGACACCCCTCTCATAACATACATATTCAATAATTGTGTAAGAATTTTTTTTAATTAGAATAAAAATTTATTTAGACACAATATAATGAAACAATGGATGTATTTTATCGATTTTATCTTCCAATAAATGGTTGGGTTTGTTAAACTTAATCGATTTGATCATAACTTATGTATAATTTATTCATGTGCAAAATTAAAAATCTGTCTGTATTATTTGTATACAGTTCTAGATATTAAGTAAATATCTTGTATGATTTTCACAATCATTCATAATAAAAATTGCTTGAGAAGTTAAGGTCGTCTACCCTATAATCATCCGAAAAAAAATTATAGTGACCATGAATAGGGAATAAAAAATAACGCAATATAAACAATTGTTAGTCGCCATTTTACATAAAAATAAAGTTAACTATATATAATAAATATTTTATGTTGAAATAATAGCTATAATGTTCAAATAAAGTTTGTTAATTTTTAAACAAATTAAATAAAGTAAATTTAATATATGTTTAATGGGTGTAATTAATGACTAATTAAATTGTCATTAATAGCTATTTAATGCAAGAAAAGAATTTTAATTAAAAAAATCAAAAAACTAAAATTCAAGAAAAATACCTTGAACTGTTCTGGTGCATTTCCGATCTCCAGGTATTATAATATATATAGATTGGCTCAATTTTAGAGATGGACATTCATTTCGCCCTAACTAATTCCAATTCGATCCTCGCACCGAATCGGATAGGGATTCGAGAATTTTTTCGAATACGAGATGAAAAATGGAAGAAAATTTCAAAAAAATCGGGGAGCGGACCGGGACAGGTCCTTTGTCTTTAGGCCCGATACCCGATCTCAGTTCCGATTTTCTGCACCTGGCTCGACTCTCAATCCCCTGCTACATTTCATCACACTATAATATATATATATATATATATATATATATATGAGGTTTGGTCCACAACCACCGTTGGTTGGACCAGCCACCAGCAGTACCGCAACCGTTCATTGCGGCAGTACTAGCCGCAACCTTACCGCAACCGTTCATTGCGGCAGTAAGTCTTACCGCAATGGTTCATTGCGGCAGTATTTATTAGTTGTTTAATTAAAAATACATAGCATTAGTTTGGGGAGTCGAACTCTTGACCTTTTAGAAATTATACAAAACTTTTCCCACTCCACCAACTTGTACTATAGCAATGTAAACAGTATTATCTTATTTATTATTTAAAATTATTAATTTGAAATATATTGATTTATAAATTTAATAAAAAATACAAAATTAAAACCATTCGTTTGGATTCAAACTCTTGACCTTTTCCAAATGATACAAACATTTTGCCGCACCACCAACTTCCACTCTTGCAAGTTTAAGCAAAATTATCTTACATATTATTTTACATTATTGTAATTTGATATATATATTTATAAATTAATAAAAAATAGTAAATTAATAGATAATAACATATGAAATGTGTATAGACGGGTTAATGAACATGGGAACAACTTCCAACCACGTGACATTTAAATTATTAATTAATTAATTTTTGAAACAAATTTAGGAAAAAAATGTTATGTAAAGTCAAAACTTGAAAATAATGAAATATATATTATTATAATCTAAAAAATGAAAAAAATAGCATAAAACATTAATGTAAGTTAAAATGAATGAAAGTGTTAAGAAAAAATTTATATTGAATATTTTAAATAGAAAAAATAACAAAAAATGTTACCATCCTGATTCATTTTTCAACAGTTATCTAAGATTGAGATGTACATGTCATTCCATCAATATTTAAACTACGTAACATGTAAAAAATATCCATAATACATTATTAAAGATACTTTTAAGTTAAAATTAATATAGTTTATTATTTTGATGCATATTTGAAGATTTAAAAATAAAACAAAAAAAAATAAAAAATCATAAATTACTGCCGTAATGACTCATTGCGGTAGTTTTTCCTGCCGCAATGTTTCATTGTGGCTCTGAAAAATTTTACGGCATTAATTATGGTTGGTGGTTTGTAATAAATGAACCACCTGCCGCAATGAAACAATGCGGCAGTTGGCATTTAAGGCTTTCTGCCGCAATGAAACAATGCGGCAGGCGTGAAATCTGTTTTCTTTAAGGTAACAGAATTTGTCTTCTTCTTCAATTTATTTTTTTCAAACAGCAGAAAAAACCAACGATTTTCAAGGTTTTGGAGCTCAAAAATTCATCCAAAATTAAGGTTAGTGCTCTATTCAATGGCTTCATTTTTATTTAGCTCTTCTAGTTCATCTAGTGAACATAATGGTGATGATTATGTTACGCCGCCCGTTAAAAAAAATCATGTTTCTCGTAAATTATTTCTTGATGATGTAGATATTGATAATTATTATAGTACTGTTCGTAAACGTAGAGTGAATTACAATGTTCATAAAGATAAAATGAATGTTGATGATGTTGGTGGGAAAAAAAATGATGGTGGAAAGGGTAAAAACAAGATAATTATTAGTGATGGTGATGATGAAAAAGATGAGAAATTTGGGATGGGAAAAAATGATGTTGAAGGAGATGAGGATATTAGGATGGAAAAAATTGATGATGAGGAGGATGTTAGGATGGGAAAAAATGTTGATGAGGATGTTAGGATGGGAAAAAATTTTGATGATGAGGATGTTAGGATGGGAAAAAATCATGATGATAAGGATATTGGAAACGAAAATTGTGATTTTACATTTGCGGATGTTAATAAGATTGTGCCTTGTGTTGGAATGATTTTCGATACATTAGATGAGGCAGAAAGCTTTTATAGAAATTATGGTCGAAATGTCGGATTCGAGATAATAATTAGGAATACTAATAAACATCAACGGAGTCATGATCCATCATCCCGTTTGTTTATTTGTAAGAAGGGTGGAAGAGTAGCACCGGAATCGGATTATCTTGATAAAGGAAAACGACGCATTAGGGATGTAGATCCACGAACGAATTGTCGTGCTCGAATGTACGTATGTCACCTAGTAAATGTAAACAAATGGAAGGTAACTTTGGTTGATTTGAAACACAATCATGCCATGGTAACACCGGATAAGAGACAATTTTTTCAAACATCACGCAATATCGATCCGATCACCCGATCATTAATTGAGTTGTTTAACAAATCGGGGATCGAGACGAGTAAAGTGATGAAATATCTAGGTGAGACATGTGGAGGAATTGAAAATTTAGGGTTTTCTAATCAAGATGTACGCAATGTCATACGGGATATTCGGCATCGAGTGTTTGATTCCGGTGATGCGGAGTGTGGCTTGGTCTTATTACGAAAGTTACAACAAGAGAATGCGTTTGGTCATTTCTTCTATCGAGTGGATGTGGATAACGAGAATCGTGTTAAAGGTTTGGTGTGGGTTGATCCTCGATGCATGAATGCTTACAAGAATTTTGGTGATGTGGTGACGTTCGATTCAACTTATCGAACGAATAGGTATTGTATGCCTTTCATACCTATTACGGGAGTGAACCACCATTACCAAAATATTTTGTTTGGATTTGCACTCATGAGAGATGAGACCGAGACTTCTTATCAATGGGTTTTAGAAACTTGGTTGGAAGCCGTTGACAACAAACCTCCCACTACAATAATTACCGATCAAGATATTGCTTTGGGAAATGCTATTGCCACGGTTATGCCCGAAACAAAACACTTATATTGTACATGGCATATAAGTAGTAAATTTCCCGAGAAGTTATCTAGTTTGTACACCATATATCCGGAATTCAAAACGGATTTTAATGCATGTGTGTACAAGTCGTTGTCACCCACGGAATTTGAAGGTAGATGGGTGGAATTGGTCGAGAAGTACAAACTTGAGGATCATGTTTGGTTAAATGAAATGTATCGCATTAGACATCAATGGATTGGTGCTTACACAAAGTCGCATTTTGCCGCCGGTATGACCACTACCTCTAGAAGCGAATCAATGAATGCCTTTTTTGATGAATATGTGCAAGCATCTACCGGTTTGAAAGAATTCATTGAGAATTCCCAAAAGGCTTTGGAGGCACAATATCTTAGGGAGGTTAAAAGTGACTACGAGAGCGAAGAAAGGGAAAGGAGACTAGTATTGCAATCATCCTTGGAAATTCATGCATCCGAAATTTACACGAAAGAGATGTTTAGGCGTTTTCAAAAGGAGCTTCTGAAAAGTACATCTTATGTCGTGACGAAAGCTAAAGGTGGGTGTCATTTATTTAAAATGTTCTTGGTTGAGAAGTCTACCATGTCGGAGGATCGTAGAAGAAGCTATCGGTTGACGGCCCATATTGATGGAAAGATTGAATGTGTTTGTAGGCAATTTGAACATTCCGGGATGATTTGTAAACACATGATCCGTTACCTAGACAAGAAACAAAAAATACGTATTCCGAATGATTACATCATGTCTAGGTGGACAAAAAATGGCAACAAAATTGCCGGACCTCTACCTTATACCCCTCCCGTTCTTGGTAATGTTGGTGAATCACAAGCATCAAGGTATATTGCACTGTGCAAAGCATTTCAAAATTTAGGCGCTGTTGGTAGTTGTTCGGTCCCACGTTTCAATTACGTGATGAACTTGATTGAGCGAGAGAGGTGTCACGTGGAAAATGCTTTTCCACAAGAAGATAAGACCGAAAAAATGAACGAGTCGTTTCCTCAAGAAGATTGGGATCATGATCCGATATTCGATCCTCCAATGTCACAAACTAAGGGACGAAAGAAGGCGGCAAGATATAAAAGTGGTATTGAAACGTCAACTTCAACAACAAAACAACGAAAGTGCGGAAAATGTGGGTTGGTAGGAGCAAACCATGATAGAAGAAATTGTCCTGGCAATTAGTTTCAATTTTATTATGTAATATTTGATCAATGCAATTGTAATCTTAATTTTCAATGTAAGGTACAAATATGCAATCCATGCAATTGTAATAATAATAATTAAAAATATTGAAATATATGATATGATAAAATATTGAGTCTTTAATTTTCATTAAAAATGAATTATTTTATATGAAAAAAAAATCGAATTTCTCTCAACTACTGCATTTCCAAAAAAAAATTAAAAAACAGAACAGGGGAAAACAGGGGAGGAAAGAGAAAAGCTACTACATTATCTCTATCCGCAACGCCTCATTGCGGATAGCCGCAACCCCTCATTGCGGCTATCCGCAAGGAGGCGTTGCGGATAGAAATAATGCAGTAGCTTTTCTCTCTCCTCCCCTGTTTTCCCCTGTT
The DNA here is from genome assembly GCA_036435485.1 of Saposhnikovia divaricata. Taxonomy (NCBI): domain Eukaryota; kingdom Viridiplantae; phylum Streptophyta; class Magnoliopsida; order Apiales; family Apiaceae; genus Saposhnikovia; species Saposhnikovia divaricata. Next base: position 77,539,439 of record CM071600.1, on the reverse strand, counting down.
CTGTTTTTTAATTTTTTTTTGGAAATGCAGTAGTTGAGAGAAAATCAATTTTTTTTTCTTTTTAGAAATGAAAAATAATATTTTTCTATTTTTCTGGAATTTTAGGATGAAACTATATTTTATTCGTTTTTTTCGAATTTTTAAAAGGAATATTTGGAAAAAGAGATATATTAATTATTATGTTTGACAATTTTAAATTCAAAATTTGGAAAAATATTTTTTTTCATGTTTTTCGAATTTTAAATTAAATATTACGAATAAAAATTAATTTTTCGTTTTTAAGATTTGCACATAAAATATTATGAAATTGGAAAAAAAAAAAGGCATTCTATCCGCAATGAGTCATTGCGGCAGTGAAGATTTAGTTTCCATATTGTTTTCTGTAACTTAATAAGCAGATGTGGCATTCCTGGCCGGTTGGATTTAAGCTAATTGGGACTCTGCAGTTAAACGTGCTTGAGCTGGAGTAATCTTAGGATGGGTGACCTTCCGGGAAGCCCATTTTTTTCCTCGATTCTATTTTTTTTTTATCTTTTGCTTATAAAATTCAATTTTTTTTTCTTCTTTGGAAATAAAAATAGTGTTTTTTTTAAAGATTCGATTTTTTTTATCTTTTTCTTATAAAAATCAATTTTTTTTTCTTTTTAGAAATGAAAAATAATATTTTTCTATTTTTCTGGAATTTTAGGATGAAACTATATTTTATTAAACTATATTTTATTTTTCAGGAATATCGTTAGATATATTTTTGTTAATTGAATTTGAGACACATTTTAAGCTAATAATACAAAATGTTTAGAAAAAGCAACAAAACAAGATTTTAATTCATTAATAAATATTTTGGGAGGGGCTAAAACATCAAAATACAATTTTTTTATTTCCATGCCCGTGGTAGATTGGTAGCCTCCTTCTTCTCCCTCTACGGATCTTCGTGCCCGTACAATTTCTTCAAATATGCAATCTCCATTTTAGCCTCTTCCAAGGTTTCCTGGAGATCTTCAACCTTCACCTCCAAATCAATAACTTGATCTTCAAGAACCAAGATCTTTACTTTAGCTTCTTTCAACTTCTTTTGTAAAATAGCCTCCTTTTCATTTTTTGCATCCATGACAAGTTAGGTTGATAAAGAAAATGAAAAACTTAGGTTGGAGAAAAAATTGAAGAAAATGAACTTAGGTGGTTGATAATGAATTAGAGTGAGTATTTATAGAAAAAAATTGAGAGTAAAAATCTTAAAATTCAAAACAAAATTTAATGAACTTGAAAATAACATTTGAATTTTTGGGAATGTAATTTGAACGCCTCGTAAAAAGCTGAGAAAGCTAGACGCAATGACTCAATGCGGCAGTAGATTCCCTGCCGCAACGCCTCAATGCGGCAGGTTACGTCAGCTGGCGTCATTTTTGGGAATATAATTTTTGGGAATATAATTTTGACTAGAATAGACAGCCGCAATGTCTCATTGCGGCAGCGTCTACTCATATTCCATTTAATATTTGGAAAAAACGAATAAAACGATGCTTTTTTTTTTGTATTTTAATTTCATAATATTCCATTTAATCAGTCATTGCGGATATTCCAAATTTTGAATTTAAAATTGTCAAACATAATAATTAATTTATTTCTTTTTCCAAATATTCGGAAAAAACGAATAAAATATAGTTTAATCCTAAAATTCCTGAAAAAAATATTTTTCATTTTTAAAAATAATAAAATAGCGTTTAATCCTAAAATTTCCGAAAAATAGAAAAAACTATTTTTATTTCCAAAAAGAAAAAAATTTGAATTTTATGAGCAAAAGATAAAAAAAAAATAGAATCGAGGAAAAAAAATGGGGTTCCCAGAAGGTCACCCATCCTAAGATTACTCCAGCTCAAGCACGTTTAACTACAGAGTATCAACAAGCTCAAATCCACCCGGCCAGGAATGCCACATCTGACGATTAAGTTACAGAAAATTATATGAAAACTAAATCTACACTGCCGCAATGACTCATTGCGGATAGGATGCAGAATGCTTTTTTTTTTTTTTTTAATTTCATAATATTTTATGTGCAAATCTTAAAAACGAAAATGTAATTTTTATTCGTAATATTTAATTTAAAATTCGAACAAATTGAAAAAAAAATATTTTTCCAAATTTTGAATTTAAAATTGTCAAACATAATAATTAATTTATTTCTTTTTCCAAATATTCGGAAAAAACGAATAAAATATAGTTTAATCCTAAAATTCCTGAAAAAAATATTTTTCATTTTTAAAAATAATAAAATAGCGTTTAATCCTAAAATTTCCGAAAAATAGAAAAAACTATTTTTATTTCCAAAAAGAAAAAAAATTTGAATTTTATGAGCAAAAGATAAAAAAAAAAATAGAATCGAGGAAAAAAAATGGGGTTCCCAGAAGGTCACCCATCCTAAGATTACTCCAGCTCAAGCACGTTTAACTACAGAGTATCAACAAGCTCAAATCCACCCGGCCAGGAATGCCACATCTGACGATTAAGTTACAGAAAATTATATGAAAACTAAATCTACACTGCCGCAATGACTCATTGCGGATAGGATGCAGAATGCTTTTTTTTTTTTTAATTTCATAATATTTTATGTGCAAATCTTAAAAACGAAAATGTAATTTTTATTCGTAATATTTAATTTAAAATTCGAACAAATTGAAAAAAAATATTTTTCCAAATTTTGAATTTAAAATTGTCAAACATAATAATTAATTTATTTCTTTTTCCAAATATTCGGAAAAAACGAATAAAATATAGTTTAATCCTAAAATTCCTGAAAAATATATTTTTCATTTTTAAAAATAATAAAATAGAGTTTAATCCTAAAATTTCCGAAAAATAGAAAAACACTATTTTTATTTCCAAAAAGAAAAAAAATTTGAATTTTATGAGCAAAAGATAAAAAAAAAAATAGAATGGAGGAAAAAAAATGGGCTTCCCGGAAGGTCACCCATCCTAAGATTACTCCAGCTCAAGCACGTTTAACTACCGAGTTCCAATAAGCTCAAACCCACCCGGCCAGGAATGCCACATCTGCCGATTAAGTTACAGAAAGCAATATATAAACTAAATCAACACTGCCGCAATGACTCATTGCGGATAGGATCCTCTCCGCAACGCCTCATTGCGGCAGGAGGGAATGCAGGAGCCTTTCTCTCTCCTCCCTATTTTCCCCTGTTTTTTTCCTAATATTCGAAAAACTGGAATAAACTAAGAAACATACAGCAAAATAAACTGCAATATGGAGTTTGTTTTTACTGCTTTCCTTACATATTTAAAACCTGTTTCAACCACATAAACACAGCAATACCATATCAACACAATCCCAACCAATATAAATACAACAATACAACTAACTACTTTCAGAGCAAAATTAACAAAATAATAATACAATCAAATAAACAAGATCAAAATTAACTAAAGTCCTAGATTCCTCTGTTGTAACCCGGCATTAGTCATTCTCCGAGCTTCCCCTTTAAAAAGCTCCCAAGCTATGCGATATCGGAAAGTCATAACATCATATACAGGGTCCCACCGTGCATCTTTCAATGATATGCCGCCAAGTATAGCATCCATATACTTGCAAACGTACACACCACAATCAGAGCCGCCTTGTTGCTTCGGTCGATCCGTAATGAACTTCACATCCATGAAACCGTCTTCAGCAAATCTCAAAGGTTCCAAGAAATGAAGCATGCACGACAATAATTTTTCCTACAAATTTACCACAAAAAATTAAAAACATATTCAAAAAAGAACAAAGAAATAAGTAGGAAAGAAATAGATAACTATGAAGAGCATAGATTACCATGACATAAATCTCCTTGGCGTATGCCTTTCGTAAGTCACAATGTCGAGCATGGTCCCGGAGAGGATCAATTAAAAGCAATTTCATTCTTTCAAGGTTCACAACAAACAAAAACCAATGATTACCTGTGCATACGGGGAACAAAGCAACATCACACATGTGTATTGGTGGCCCAAAGTGCTGGTCTTGGTAGGTAAGATAGAACTGTTCCTGGTCTTTCATTTTCTCCGGAGTTTTACAAGTTGGATGCATCTGCAAATAGGAGAAAATTAGTTATGAAATGCAAGAATTATTTCTCTATTTCTCCATTTTAGACCTTCATTTCTCTATTTCTTGCATTTTATATCTTTATTTCGATAATTTTGCATTTTAGACCTTCATTTCTCTATTTCTTGCATTTTAGACCTTCATTTCTATATTTCTTGCATTTTAGAACCTCATTTCTATAATTTTGCATTTTAAACCTTCATTTCTCTATTTCTTGCATTTTAGACCCTTATTTCTATATTTCTTGCATTTTATAACCTTATTTCTATAATTTTGCATTTTAGACCTTCATTTCTCTATTTCTTGCATTTTAGACCTTCATTTCTATATTTCTTGCATTTTATATCCTTATTTCTATAATTTTGCATTTTAGACCTTCATTTCTCTATTTCTTGCATTTTAGACCTTCATTTCTATATTTCTTGCATTTTAGAACCTCATTTCTATAATCTTTCATTTTAGACCTTCATTTCTCTATTTCTTGCATTTTATATCCTTATTTCTATAATTTTGCATTTTAGACCTTCATTTCTCTATTTCTTGCATTTTAGACCTTCATTTCTATATTTTTTGCATTTTAGAACCTCATTTCTATAATCTTGCATTTTTGGCCTTCATTTCTCTATTTCTTGCATTTTATATCCTTATTTCTATAATTTTGCATTTTAGACCTTCATTTCTCTATTTCTTGCATTTTAGACCTTCATTTCTATATTTCTTGCATTTTAGAACCTCATTTCTATAATTTTGCATTTTAAACCTTCATTTCTCTATTTCTTGCATTTTAGACCCTTATTTCCATATTTCTTGCATTTTATAACCTTATTTCTATAATTTTGCATTTTAGACCTTCATTTCTCTATTTCTTGCATTTTAGACCTTCATTTCTATATTTCTTGCATTTTATATCCTTATTTCTATAATTTTGCATTTTAAACCTTCATTTCTCTATTTCTTGCATTTTAGACCTTCATTTCTATATTTCTTGCATTTTAGAACCTCATTTCTATAATCTTGCATTTTAGACCTTCATTTCTCTATTTCTTGCATTTTATATCCTTATTTCTATAATTTTGCATTTTAGACCTTCATTTTTCTATTTCTTGCATTTTAGACCTTCATTTCTATATTTCTTGCATTTTATAACCTTATTTCTATAATTTTGCATTTTAAAATGAAAAATGAGGCAATAAGTTACGAAATGCAATAATTAACCAAATTAAGGACTAAAATGCAAGAAATTTGAATTGATTTACCTCCACGTCGGTGCAATGTCCAGCTGCAATAGTCGTGAAATAACTCATGCCAAGGAAGAACCTCTTGCATTTTAGTCCTAGCACTTTATTCTGAAAATATGTGCTCTCCCTAAGCTTCAGCATCTCAACATATGCATCTAGAACTGACGACTCCATTTCATGATCGCGTTTTAGGCATTGGACATTTTCCCAAGCAAGCTCCGGAACCATCCCACCAACACTCCTAATAAAATTATGCTTTTCACCCCACCAATGCTTAAACAGCCAGTTGATTTTTCGATTTTTCAGTGGCTTCTTCATATCACCTGATTCATAACCAGTCCGCCTCTGCAGATCCTTGTATTTATCCTCATTTGTGTCCAACTGCAAATACATGTCAAGACCCCTATTCATAATGGATATTCATGGCATATGAGAAAAATAGCAAGCCAAAACGAATGTATGATTCAAGATACATACCCCAAGCATTTCTCTTAACCTATCAGGAATAATACCACTGATACTACCAAACTTCACAAGCCCACCCGCCATTGGGGTTAACTCTGAACCAAGAGTAGTGGTTTCAACCTGCCATTCGATGAAGATACAAAAATCATATACACATTTCAAATACAATACGTCAAGGTTATTTCAAAGTTAAAAATTATTACGTCAAGGTTGACACCAGGAGGGATGGGGCGGTCTGATAAAGGTGTTACCATGGGTGTAGAAGGAGAAGGAGCAACTGTAGTATGAACCTGTATCGGCTGTGAAGGAGGAGGGCTAACCTGCAACCACAATGTGATAAGAACATATTCAAAATTGGTATATAAGAAAGAAAATCACAAATAGGACATATTAGTACCTCAAGATGAGCATCAGGGGGGACAGACTTTGAAGGAGGAGGGCTAGATCCCAGGGTCGGCTGTGTAACAGGAGGAGCAGCTGCTGTAGTCTCAACTGTAGTCTCAACCTACAATTATGATAACAAAAATCAAATTACAACTACAATTATCAATGGTATATAAGAAGAAAATCACAAATAGGAGAGATTAGTACCTCAGTATGAGCATGATGGGGGACAGATGCCGGGGTAGGCTCTGTCACAGCAGGAATAGTGATAGCCTGCAACCACAATGAGATAAATACACGAAGAACATATAAAAAGTTGGTATATAAGAAGGAAATTACAGTAAGGAGAGATTAATATGAGCATGAGGGGGATAGATACCGGGGTAGACTGTGAAGGAGGAGAGCTAGATACCGGGGTCGTCTGTGTAACAGGAGGAGCAGCTGTAGTCTCAACCTACAAGATACACCGATCATATATACATATATTTCTCCACAAGTGACTCGAATTAAACCAGGCATTAAGAAGGGAATCACTATAAGTTGGAAAATTACACATCATGCACATAAAATGGCATTATATTATATTTATAGAAATACAAACCTCGGTATTTCGAGGTATGATCCATTCCTTAGGCCATGCGACATGAGATCCAATTGCTTGCTTGACCATCTCCATCTCACCAACTACCGGAACTGGAATCAAGGCTTCTAGTTTAATTCCTCCATCCACCGACACTCTCAGACATCCAGTAGGCATAGGCTTGCCATGTATTTTCATACTCATTTCTCCTCCATCTTGATAAGCCATGCCAAAGGCAACCTTGTTGTCTATGCTATCCACTGCCAACTCACATGGTATTGGAGCCTACAATTATGATAACAAAAGTCAAATTACAACTACAATTATCAATGGTAAATAAGAAGAAAATCACAAATAGGAGAGATTAGTACCACAATATGAGCATGAGGGGGGACAGATACCGGGGTCGACTCTGTCACAGGAGGAATAGTACTAACCTACAACCACAATGTGATAAAAACATGAAGAACATATTCAAAGTTGGTATATAAGAAGGAAATCACAATAAGGAGAGATTAGTACCTCAATATGAGCATGAGGGGGGACAGATACCGGGGTAGGCTGTGAAGGAGAAGGAGCAGTATTACTAACCTACCATTACATTAAAATACAAAATGAGTAACTAAACGCAAGATATAAAATATTCAGGAACATATTCATGCTAATATAGTGTTGATCCCAACATTAAAGATTAGTACCTCAATATGAACATGAGGAGAGCTAGAGACTGGGATAGGCTGTGTAGCAAGAGCTTCTGTAGTCTCAACCTGCAATTATATGTCAATGCACCGATCATATAGTTATATATATAATTCCTCCTAAGTGACTCGAATTAAACCTAGCATTAAGGATTACTACCTGACGAGGACGTTTATAAGAGACATGAGGTGTGGCATCGTGCGTAAGTGAAGCATGACAGTCAACAATCTCAACCTACAATAACATATACAACAATCATACATATATTCAATCCACTACATTCAAAGATAACAAGTATCAAAAGATTACTACCTCACGCAAACGTTTCTGAGAGACGGCTAGTGGAGGCTGCTGTGAAGATGAAGGACCGCTGGGATCAATATACATATCATGTGCACGAGAGGGTCTATCAAAACTAGGTCTGATAAATCCTGGACCCCTCCACTCAGTAGTGATCCGATCATAACGACCCAAAAACTCAGTGATCAAATCAAAGAACCACTCGGGGGGATCACGCTTGTAAATGGCATGTAATGTCCTCATTCCACAATCCAGCTGCATTGAAGTATTAAGATGCAGGAATTAGAGAAATAAAGGTCTAAAGTGCAAAAGTATATAAATAAAGGTCTAAAATGCAGAATTATACAAATAAATGTCTAAAATGCATGAATTGGAGAAATAAAGGTCTAAAATGCATGAATTAGAGAAATAACGGTATAAAATGCATACCGCATCAGCCATGTCCTGCTGGGGATACCAGTCACGAGGCACAATCTTAGCGCGATGCTCAGCCACAAATGGAGCAATCCTTAACTTACTGACGCGCCTGTACCAATACATGTACTCCTCTGTAGACACGTAATTACCCTCCTCAACAATGGGTATCATGCCATCATTAAAAGCATGCCACTCCTCAACGTAATCTGCCAAGGTGACGGTATGATTGTCCCGCACCCAACGAGATGCTCTCTCCGTCCGCAGTGAAGTCATGTCAACCGGGTCCTGTGGGATATGCTGTAGAATCCCAAACTGTCTCAAGACTCTGTCTGGCATTACATACTCAACAATATCCATGGAAATGAGAGGGACACGACCGAGGGCCATATAGTGAGCATCCATCAGATCGATATTATAATCCACAGAAACATCCTGGATGTCATAAAATCTCTGATAAGGCTGCCATGTCAGCCAACCAAGCTGAAAGCTGTCAAAGTCCCCCCGATAAAGACCTGTATGGTGGTGGGGGTTAACCCTCCTCTCAGCTATCGGCTCAGCCCATGCCAATGCCCTCGGCCAAACAAAATCCGTACGAGGTGCTATCTTCGGTGCCCCAGGCAACAACCTCTCGTAAGACCAAGGCTGCAAAAGCATGGTGCATCCATTAATAGCTTTGGCACCCTTCTGAGCAGCATTGGCCAAACCCCTGTACAAATAACTCAACACCGCAGCTCCCCAGGCATAGTCCTTAATCTCATGCACATTCTGGATTAACTGTAAATACCTGTAAAAAATTCAGGAAATGCAAATTAAGGTAAGAATTCAATAATTGGAGAAATTAAGGATGAACATGCAAGAAATGTGAAATTTAAGGTATAAATTCAAGCATAAATTGCAAGGACTAGAGAGAGAAATGAAGTTAAGAAGTACCTAGGATGCACGACGTCTCTGTTCGATGAAGGAAAGAGCACACCCCCAATGATGTAAAAAAGATAAGCCCGGGTGTACACAAGGTCATCATGCTCGATAAACTCGGGAGAAGGATTCTCCGGTTTCTTTTTATAGATTTCCCTCAACCTATGAAGCTTCACCCCACCTAAATTGCAAAGAAATGAAAATTTAAGGTATAACATGCAAAAATTAAACAAATAAAGGATTAAAATGCAAGAAATTAGAATTTATGGATTAAAATGCAAACCTTTTTTATACATATCTTTGCGTTCCTTCTCATTCAACCTCAAATCATGCCACTGTCTTAGCCAATATGGCTTCGGTGTGGAAAGCTCTGTATGAGTAACAGCACGACCACGAACAGGCAAACCCAATATCATGTAAACATCTTCTAGAGTGATGGTAATCTCACCAAATGGGAAATGAAAGGTGTTGGTCTCTGGCCTAAACCTCTCCACCAATGCTGTGATCATTCGGATGTCGTTCTGGGGAATCGAGCGTGGGTTAGTAAACGCTCGGAAACCCCAGTCTGACATCAAACTAACCTGGGTGTCATCAAATACCCAATCGTCGAGGTTGGCTGTCAACTAGCGGACATCCAACTTCTCCCGCTCACCCCCCTGCCATATGTGACTGCTAATATGATCATCCTGCATGGTCAAGAGGGACCTATCGAGAGGCCCGCACTGCATATCCATAGCATCTGCAATGTGCAAAATCAAAGAAATAAGGCACATTTCATAAACATGTACCAAATTTGGCTAAAATTATCATTCCATGAAGACATATTTAAAACAAGAATAAATTAACAATGAATATCATTTATCAAATAAAATGCAGTACTAATAACACTAATTAATCAAAATTCGAATTAATAAATCATATTAATTCATAAATTTGAATTTTAAACTCAAAAATTCAAATTAATAATTCAAAAATTCGAATTAAAATTTCCACAACTCATAAAAAAATTTATAATTATAATTTCATAATTATAAGCCCTAATAATTCGAATTAATTCATAGTTTTAATAAAAATTTGGATAATAATTCGAAACCTAATTCTAAATTGGGCATTTCGAGCTAATTCAACCTAATTAAAGATGAGAAACCCTAATTTCAACTCAATTGAGGGTAAAAGCCCTAATTTCAAACTAATTCAAACCAAAAATGGGTAAAATTCGAAATATGAACCCTAATAATTCGATTTAATTCATGATTTCAACTAAAATGAAGTAAATAAACACCACCCACAGTTAAAAATGAATCAAACCATGTATATAGTAGTGCGTGTGTGTATGTATAACTACATGCGTATGTGTGTAAGTGTTAATTAGAAGATACCTTGAGGAGGAAGATCGCCTGACATTCGCAGCTCTTTGTGTAAATCGCCTGACGTAATTTCATTCTTTTACTTGTTTCTATATTTCAAATTAACAGCTTTTATTAATTTATTATTATTTATTACTTTTATTAAATATAAAACTATAATAATTTATTTAAAATTTTATATAATAATTCAAATTTTATAAACATTTTTTATTTTATAATGTATTAATTTACCATTTTTTATTAATTTTAAATTAAAACGCTGCCGCAACCCTTCATTGCGGCATTAATTTACCATTTTTTATTAATTTTAAATTAAAACGCTGCCGCAACCCTTCATTGCGGCAGGTGTCTTTTTCCCTGCCGCAATGAACACTTGCGGCAGTGTACGAGTTGGTGGTTCTGGGCCTTTTTTCAACCAACGGTGGCTGTGGAAAGGCACCCTATATATATATATATATATATATATATATATATATATATATATATATATATATATATATATATATATATATATATATATACATACATACATATAGGCCATTATTCTAGAGAGGTTATATGGAGAATATAAGAGAACTACCAATTTTATGATTCTATAATAGAATCAAAGTTCTAATTTTTTGGTTCTATAAAAAAAATACCAATTTTTTTTGGTTCTATAATTAAAAAAAGACCAATTTGCTGATTCTGTAAAAGAACCAATTTTTTTTTTTTAAATTTACATTTTTAAAAAAAAATTTTTTATAAAAAAGTCTGCTGACGTGGCCACGTCAGCACTGCCACGTCATTGGTGACGTGTCACTGTCACGTCAGCAGTGACGTCAGTAGTGCCGACGTGACACTGCCACGTCATCACTGCCACGTCAGCAGTGATGACGTGGCACTGCCACGTGGAACTGCCACGTCAACAATGATGACGTCACTGCTGACGTGGCAGTGACACGTGGCAGTGCCACGTCATCACTGCTGACATGGCAGGTCAGAATTTTTTTTATTTGAAATTTAAGAAAAGAAGAATTTTTGCAATAAAAAATTAAAGAAAAAATTTGGTTCTACTGTAGAATCAGAAAAAATTATATGGTTCTCTCAAATTCTCTATCTAACAAGTTCTCTCCATAAGGAGACTCATATTATGATATTAAACATGTAAACTTTTGTCACAAAACATTTGTGAATGAAGTATATCATTTTTCAAATTATGTAAGGAAGCACCACAAAAAAAAAAAATGAAAAATGAAAACAGCAATTTATTGTATTAAATCAAGATACTATCATCAAAACCAAAATTTTAAAAAATTTATTATTAAATTATTAAAAGAAAGCATTGTAAAAAAAATATAACATACTAGAGATGTGAGATTTCGAGCTAGTTGTTGGCCACAGAAACAGAAAGGAAAGGATAAGCAGGGGATGTGATCACTTGAGCAAAGAGCACTAGTAAAGAGAAGAGATAGAAGAAAAAAGAATGTCCATTCTACCCAGCAGTTACTGCTACTACCATGTCAGCTCACAAGCACAGCCCAAAGTCTTGCTTGCTAATATTTTCAGGCTAAATGGAGTTTCGAGCGGTAGACATACTACCAAGAGATTGCCATCAGTTAAGTTGACAGGTAAGCCATCATTGCGCTTCATGAGAATTTCAGCATCACTTCAAGAACTCGACTTATCGGAGGATAATGTGAAGCAAGTCTTACTGGATGCGCGAGAAAAGGCATGCGCTCTCTGCCTTAATGTTGTTTCCTATTACTATTTTATTACTGTTAGATGAATGTCTTTATTTAAACTTCTGTAAAAATGAATACTACGTTGAACTTAATTCTTACAAGAATATTAGAGTACGAAGGTTCTCACTAGAGATTCTTCCAAAGTAAAATTATTGAACCATTGTAAATGACTATCTCTACGGAACCAGAAGGTATTATTAGTTTAAGAACCTAAATCAATCTTATGCTTTTAACACTCCCACATGGTTCTTTTGAGGACAGGAGGATCAAAAACTAGATACATTTTCTAAACCTGAACTCTGATATCAAGTTAAATGACCATCTGTACAAAAACGTTAAGGTGTTTGCAGAAAAAGGGATATTGTTTTCAACAATCACAATGACGACTCTATTCTTATCTTGTATTCTGTATGTACCTGATATAATCTTAACAACAACGCTTCTTTTTCCTTTTTAATGCAGTTTTCGCATATCTTTGACACTTCAGTTGGCATGACAGGTGATTTCTGTTGTACACTAAGATATATGCTGTATTCTGTTTCTAGTCAGAGTTAAAAAAAAAAATATGAACTTCAGGAGTGGCAGAATTAGCTGAAGTGGACGGTCCATATGTAAAGATTAGTCTCAAGGGGCGGTTTTGGCATGAACGGTCTTTAATTTTAGCAAGACTTGGTAACTACTTGAAGCAGAGGATTCCGGTAAAAGTCATCTAGCTTCCCAAGGCCTTAATCACTCATTATTTTCTGCATTTCCCTGTATCAATTTATTATTCTATGTTTCTGTCCACAGGAAATCTTGGAGGTAGATATAGAAGATGAGAAACAACTTGATGATAGCCCCGAAAATTTCTGAGGTATACCTGCAATTTCTTCCATTACTACTTGTATCTGTTTGATAGATTTCAACTTTTTGCCTTAAAGTTGTTGAGCATTCTAACTAGATTTTATATTCCTTATGTTTGATTCAAATAGCATGCAATCTACCGGAATGGGAATTTGACCACGTAATATTACCTTCAAGGGAAAATTGTACACCATACAAGTTAAGCAAGACACAACAATGGAAATTAAAGCTGAAGCAGTATCAAATGGGACATAATGCATGAGCGTCAAAGTCCAATGATATCTATTGGACAATGACCTGAAATTAGGATAATTCTGCACTAGGATGGTATTGTTTGTCCCTGCAGCTTTGCTGGGAACTAGTTTCTTTAAAACAATTCCCGGCCGTTGGTTTTTGCATTGGAGTTTTAGTATCTAATGAAACCCTAGATAATAAACATACATAAGATTTATTAACATGTTGAATGTTTGGTGTCTTGGTTTATGATATTTTCAGTACATAATACGGTACCAGAGGACGACATGAGACTAGGCTAAAATCTTACTAGGCTGGTGGTGTTAGTTTTGCTTGCAGCTTGGAGGAAATTTAGTTTCCTGTAACAAACCTTAGGTAACTAAAAGTTTTTTTTCGGGTAATTCATTTCCAGGTGATGCACAATACTTTTGCTAGCATATAGAAAGAAAACTTGAACATAACAGAAAGCATTCAAGTAAAATCAGACATTGCATCACTGAGAAATTGAGTAAAGAGAGAGTAGACTGTTGCTATATTTTTGAATTACTGAAGACACAAATGTTCTCATCAAACTCTCTATACTACAAACCTAGTAATTGAAGTATATCTTTTCCCAGCTAGCTTAGATCAACCAATAACCACAGATCTCTTTCTATCTAAATCGCTTTAATCCAGGATCATCGTGGCCTTGAAGATTTCGATACTTTCTCCTTCAGGAATGTACCTCAGAAAATCATCTTGTAATAGCTCATTTGCGGATGGCCTCTCAGTGGGTTCCGTATCCAGACACATTGCTACAAATTTACCAAAATATTCATCAAATCTTTGTGGCTTCTCCGGAGCTTTGAGAAACTGGATGAATTTTCTATTTGGTTGAGTTTTCAAAATCTCCGCTTCAGCAGTTTCAGTCCTAAGTTCCTCCCATGTATCAGGCAACCTTCTCCCATTGCTTATGTAGCTAGCAATTTCACGCAATTCTTTGCGATTCGCCACTCGGATTCTCCCGTAAGCCAATTCCAGAGCCGCAATTCCAATAAACCAGATATCAGCTTTATATGTGTCATATTCATAAATGCAGTCCTCTTGTTCTAAGATATCAATCTCTGGCGGTGATCCCCATGACAACAAGTTGTTTATTGGGCACTCACCATATTCTTCAGGAGCATATGTCCGCTCATACCATGAAGCAGCATATGCAAGTTTAATTGAATTATCTTCAATATGATAGAAGATGTTACCTGCAGTGACTCCGTAGTGATCTTGATCCTTAGTGTGGAGCACATGGAGCCCCGTTACAGCATACAGCAGAGCAACCGCAATACAGGTTGGGGGAATCCCATTAGCAAATTTAGGGCGGGTTGATATGATTGAGCGGAGAGACAACACTTGAGAATCAAATGGCAACACCACGCAAAGTGTTTCTATACCTTTTAAGCGTTTACAGAAGTGTGTGTTTAGGGGTAAAATATTGATATGATTGAATGAAGTATTTTTCTCCACGCTATCCATGGCTACTTCGAAATACTGACCTTCAAGGTTCTTGGCCATTTTGAAAGCTATGTGTCGAGGAGAGGGATCATTAAATCCGGTGGTAGTGACAGCTTCATAAACAGTTAGGCTGTTTTCAGGCCCCCATGTCCCAATTGGTTTTAGAATTGTGTAAGTGATTCCATTGTGACGAAACGAAAGATGATAACTCTCTTTAGATGATGTTCCTGGTTTCTTTTGATGATCTTGATCAAGAAATCGGGCTACATGAGGATTTATTCCTTTCACCATATCACTGAATGTCTCCATTTTCACTACATTTTCCCTCAAGAAATCATACACATTAAGCAGCACTTCTGCAGATGGCCTATTCTCTGGATAAGCTTCAAGACACCTGGCCACAAAGCCACCAAAGACTCCACTAAATCTTGTCTGGTTCACTGGTAGTTCTATTGGGTCACCACCACTAGCAAACTCTGCAGATCTAATCCTAAGTTGCTCCCACGTATCTGTCAAAGCTCCTAGGTTGGTACTTATGTAATAAGCAATGTCAAGCAGTTCTCTGCGATTCTCCACTAGTATCCGCCCATAGGCTAATTCCAAAGCCAAGATTCCAATAAGCCAAATATCAGATTTCTCCGTCTCATATACATCGACAAACTCCATCGAATCATCATGTTTAACTTCAGGGGCTAAACCCCATGCCAGCATTCTGTTTACAGGGAGGCAATTCAAATCTTCAAGATTCGGATTAGTTCGCTCATATAGCGAAGCTGCATAAGCAAGAGAGGCAGTTGATCGTTCAAGATCAAAGAAGACAGTATCAGCTGTGATTCTTGTGTGATGTTTTCCAGCTTTGTGAATTTCATGGAGACCAAGTAGCACTCTTTCGAGTACCAATGCAATCATCTTGTCATCCAAACCTCGAGAAAATCTTGGATTCGATGACAGTAAAGATCGAAGAGACGTGACCGTAGTATCATAAGGCAAGACAATACAGCGAAAGGTAGAACCTCTTACATTAGCCTGAAAATATCTGATGAATGGCAAGATGTAGGAATTGTGTTGATAGGCTTCAGTGGTTTTAACATCTTGAAAGGCCATGTTGAAATAGTCTTCTTGAGTGTTGCTGATCATCTTGAAGGCAACGAATGAGATGTAAGTGTTGTTGTCTTGAGGTGAAAGAATGGCTGCTTCATAAACTGGGAGAGTGAATGCAGGACCCCATTGTCCAATAAGTCTCAAAAGTTTGTATCTTGTTGGGCCATCATTGACAACAAGATTGATCAAATGAGCCATTGATGAAGATTAATGAAAAGCAAGAAAGCAAGAATGTAAGATGTGAGATGGGCTAATTGGTGGAATGAAGCAAGAAACAGTTTATACAAGATTGTGTGTGTATGTAAAGATGGGTGACTGATTAATGAGTTGAAAATGATGAAGATGAAGTATCAAGAATCAGAGTATGCAGCATTATGTATATATGTGGAGATCATGTATGTATAGATTTCTTGGAGGATGTATGTAGTGACTTCTTGAAATTCAGGTGCGCGGGCAACGGCATAGACTATATATGTCACCGATAAGTGTGGCAAACAAAGCCATCCAACAGAATTATGACAAAAAAGGTAAACATAAATTGCATAAATTTGAATTATGAATTTTTCAAAAAAAAAAATTATATTATATTTAGAAGATGATAAATGGTGCCAAGTTCTGGAAAATTCATTTAAATTGATCATTTATTTATTATTTTAATTAATATTAATAATTTATATTATAATTTTAATACGAATATTAAAAACTCTAAATTACTTTTGTTACAACTATATCACGTTTTTGTATATAATTAATTATTGATTTTTAAAATATTTTACTTATTTAGATAATATGCTATCCAATAAAATATGAAAATAAAACCAGATTATAATTGCTTGATTATGAGATAAAACCGTAATTGTACATTTTTAGTTTTAAAAATTGGACAAGTCTTGTTTCGATTACAAAATTGATGAATATAAAAAAATAAAATAAAAATCAACAAAAGTCATATAATTGAAAAAAATTAGTAACAATTAATTGACACATCACACATGCAAACATACTTTTTTTTTTTCTTTTGCCAAGTGCAAACATACTTTTTTGTTTCACATGTAGCTTAAAATTAATGGTAAATGATGTTGAGAACTCAAATTATGGTGTCTGAAATTGTATGGCAATTAGAGTTGCATATGATCTTAGAAAATGAGTAATCATTCTTGCTTGGAAGGTCTCGTCTGGGTGATGGCCTTTTCTACCCCAAAATGGGGGAGGGGTTACCAAAATACCCAGATCCAAAAATAAGGCCATAAATACCCACGCAATACGCCACTGACAGAGCCGTGTGTTGAGATACGTCACTGGGAGACCCGTGTGTTGAGATACGCCACTGTGAGAGGAGTATTCAGTGACTACTGTAGCAGCAGATACGCATTCTGGAGTAGCGTATCATAAGATACGCATTCTCAATATGCGTATCTGACGTCATCATCGTCTTCCCCAGAGCGGTGGTCGGGCGACTCGCCGGGCGAAAAATTGCCAATTTTTCGATCTAATCGTTCTCCAACCTCATTCGCTTTCCCGTTGAGTTCTATATACCACCAGAATCATCTCATCGTCCTCTACAACCCTATGCCATTAATTAGTCGATTCCAATCTCGGATTTTAAACATCCAAATCGAAGCTATTTTCCGATGTGTTTTCCGATCTTGTAAAAACATGTCCCTACGGGCCAGATTTAAACAAAACGAAGTCCTTAAACTGATGAGCAAGCTGTGGGCATCAGTTTTGTGTGGTCACATTGTTCGGATTTGACGGAACGTGGTCGGGGGACGGGGAGAGGCTTTTCCGGTGGGGAGAGTCGGGGAGAGAGCAGCTCGACTTAGAAAATTTTGAGAAAAAACTGAGCTTGGGACACGCCGTTGCCAGTGGCGTGTCCCATGGGTACTGAGGGCCACTGACTTTGGAAACGGGTATTTTGGGTAGCTTACTACCAAAATGAGGCATTTTGGTCATTATCTCGTCTGGCGTTCCATAATATAAGTTTTTTTAAAAAAAAATTTATATATTTTTAAAAAATATTAATTAAATGATACATTTTCCCTTATATTCACTATAAATTCATTGATTTTTTAGAACATAAGCTATTTTATATTTTTAGTCATTCTTTATTAATGGCTATACAATTTTCAAAAATGATAGATTAGGAAAATGATCACAAAATTACATCAGAAATTGGAAATAGAAATGTGCTATAGGAAAAAAATTCTCTCAAAAGAAATTATTATTTTGGGATCTGTATGCACTAAATCACGCAAGCGTACGTGGTCACAAGTAATATATGAATAAGTCGAGTTCGTTCCCACAGAGATCTGGTTTTGGTTTTAATTCAGTTATTGTACCTATGCAACAATGTATGGTTATCCTTCACTGCTAAGACAAATAACAAGTATGGGTTTTGATTAACTAAAATTAACTAAAAAGTAAATTAACAACTAAAAATTAACTAACTAACAAGAATTGAAATTGAATTACGTCTACAAGAGTAACATGGGATCCTAACTTCATTAAATACTTCGCTTAGATCTGACGCCTTTAATCACTATATGCAATGGTTATGATATCTGATCGGATAACACGAAACAAGTACACGCTACCTGTCAGCATACGTATACCAAACTAAACATACATCCACAAAAGAGATAGAAGATGAATAGACACCAATTATGCTTAGACCCTATATGTCTATAGAATTTGAAAACATAACGGTTGAAGAACAAGTTATCCATAAAGATCACACAGGGCAATATAAGTATTTTCATCTCATACTACGAATCATGTTGATAAACAATCATGAACCTATGCTAGCATGGCAAGTTCTAAATCTCAAGATCCACTTTCACTTCACAAGAGATTTACAAATTAGATGTTAGCTACGCATCTAGCAATTAAGCACAACCATACGAGGATATCAATTATACATCACACACAAATCTTTAAAGCAATCAGGATACTAAAGCTCCATAAATAAATCCGTTAGAATCCTATGACAACGATTAGTTCATAATCGAACCTCTCGTCATCATGGGATCTGATGAAACCATGATAAAAACAAAGTATGAAAAGATACAAATAAAACTAAGTAATTGATATGTAATTATGTGTTTTTTTTCTGTCCCCCAAGATGTGTATTTATAGCCTCAATTTGCCTCTCCATCAAGCAATTGTCGTTTTAGAGTTGAAATAGGAGTATGGCAATTTCCGTTCTTGAATGAGAATAGAATTGCAAATTCCATGTGTAGATCTGATTCTGGAATGTTCTAGCCGCCCAGAACAATTTCCATACTTATTAGAAGTAGGAATTCTGGCAATTTCCTGTTTAGAATTGAATTCTGGCAATTTCTGTTGATTATGTATTGAAAATAATTCTGGACTCCGGACCACCTTAGAATGATAGAAAATTCCGTTATCTTCGCGTGGGCAGTTGAATCGTCCAAAACGGACTTGTATAACTCAAGATATGGCCGAAACAAAATCAGAAATTCTGGCTGATTTTTCACCCGCTGACTGCTACTGTTCATGCGCGTCCGATACTGTTTATGCGCGTTAGTTACTGTTCATTTCGCTGATTTTGCTGATTTTGCTCTATTTTCTTCGTTTTAACTCCGATTTTTATTCCGTTTCTTCCGGCTCTCTCGCAATTTGATGTACTGTTATTCTTTAAGCTCAAAACCCACCATTTAAGCATGGAAAACATCATTCCACATCCGACTCTTATTCCTGCACAAATTCACTAAAAACACATCAAAACTACCAAAAACTTGAGGCCAAAGCAATCAATTTAAGCCGATTTAGAATGCTCTAAATGGATATAAAATCCATTTATCACACCCCCAAACTTAAACCGATGCTTGTCCTCAAGCATAAACAATTACAAACTATCTAACTAACTAGTACCACTTCCGTAGGTGATCACGGTTGCATTTGGCATATGCAACAAGCCCTTTAAACCCCTAGGCAGCCCAAGTGGACGAGTAAGGTCTCGTGAGGGCCTATAGCGAATGTACCCACAAAATCCAATGCAATGCAATGCATGAATGCAACTAAATGAAAATGCAATTAATATCCTACCATACCTTCAGATCCTCTCATGCCATATCAACTTAAGAATCAAAGTAAATACGCAATGTCTTGGTGTCGAAAGTGCAAGTATTCACAAAGTCTACTCAATGAACATGCATAAGTTCTCACAAGTCCATGTCAAGTGTAAGAATAAGTTAGTAACCATGCTAAGCCTACAAGAGCACATCTTTGAGACAAAACTCGGGATCTCATACGCAAAAACAAGCAAACACTCACAATCCACTCATAAAAGAATATTCACTCAAGAACAAGGGTAAGTGTATCACTCAATTCCAACAAAATCATAAGCATGCTTGACATTTGGTATCAATCTAACTCTTAACACAACATACATCAATGACGATAATCAAAAGGTCTTTATTTGGATTGTAACGGGGCTAGGGACAAGGTATGTCAAATAAGCCAAAACAGGTGAAGTGTCAAAAGCTAGTAGGAACTTAATAATCATACACAATCACCTATTTCCCCCCCATAGTTTTATGCAACAAAAACACTCGAATAGTCGACTAAAGTGGTATCACAATAAACACAAACATGCTCTCATAATATAATTTTTTTTTCTCTTCTTTTTTTTTTCTTTTCTTTTTTCTGTTTTTTTTTCTTTTTCTTTTTTTTTTCCCGAGAGCTAAAGCAACAATAATATAGACAATAATAATGATCCCACGATTTTATTACATATGCCGACTATCAAGCAACAACCAAACCCAATTTCCAAATTTCAATATTTCCCCCAAACTTATGACCAACAATAAACCCTTTCTTGCACACCTTATTACTCCCTGAAGCACTCTACTAGCCTTTGACAATGCGGGTTCAAATTAATGTAAGGCCAGTACAAGAAAAAGTCTAGGCAAGTAATGTGGTATGTCACCAAAAAAATATGATTAAGCTCAAAGGGTTAACTAATTGATCATGTAAACATGGTATGGTAATATGGGAAAATATGTGGTTAATCCTAATGCCTTTATCATTTTAATCGTCAAATAATGTCATGCGTTTCAAGAAAGACCTCAAACAACTGCTAGCAATGCAAACAATCCGTGGACACTCAAGCAAACGAATAAATTGCAACAAATATGCGATAAGGCTCAAAAGCTCACTTGGTAGGAAAACATACTCAATCCCAAGCAAAAACCTCTATAATGCCCCTACTTGTATTGAAAGCATGCAAACTAAATCAACTTGCACATATTCATGTCCTTCTAATTACTCACAACATTCAGTAAGTCTACTAGCTTCAACTTACTAATGTATGTGTGTGCACAAGAACAAAGCATACCACTTCTCAACAAAAGCGTCAACAACACAAAATTCTTATCAAGCATGGGTACAAATGCAAACTATTATGAACTCACATGATATATAAAAACAGAATGTACTATATGAAACAAACGTAGATATCACGAACATAAATGCATAATTTACTAATACTAATATGCAAAGCATGAAATCCTACATGAACAGAATGACTAACAATCACATATATATACACTACTTATCCATCAAACCACCCCCAAACTTAAAATATTCAATGTCCTCATTGAATGGAAGTAAATACGAAGGAAAGTAGAAAACATACCAGTATACAACAATGCTTGGGTTGCCTCCCAAGAAGTGCTTCTTTAACGTCAATAGCTTGACGTTACTTCCAAGCCTCCATTAAGGATGATAATAGTTTGCCTGGTCCTCTCTTCGTGAGACTTCATCGTCATCACGATGGCACACTTTCCGCCCCTTCTCCTCGCTTGGGCTATTCGTATAACAAATATGTCATGTTCCAATGCCTTCATCGGTTTTCCCAAAATCTGTCAATTTGTAGAATAACACACACTCGCGGGCTTCGCTTGAATATAATGGAGGAGGGTAAATGTAAGTTGCTGAAGCCTTTTGTTCCTCAAAGAGAACTTCCTCCATTGGCTCTAATGCGCTACCTCCATCTTTAAACTCTGAGTCAAGTAGAAGACCTGCATCTTTCCGATGTTCTTCAGCCTTTTGGTACGCACATACCAATTTTTGAAATTTATGTAGCTCACCAGTGTCTATCCCAAATAGTGCCCTTTCCAAAGCATCCACCTCACCAGCATGATCAAATTCCTCACATGACTTGTGAACGCTCACCTCACCTTGGAATTTGTCTCCTTCGATTAAGCATGCAGTACCTTGCTCCAAGTCACCGTTATTTTCTGGAATTGCCTCTGGTATGAATTCCCGATTCTCTTGTTCCAAGGCACTCAAAATTTGAGCAAGTAGTGTCCCCATAGATTTGGTAGAATCCTCATAACTCTTTGCAAGCATCCTAATCTCCTCCATAACATCAACCTCATCTGACTGAAAAGTAGGAGTAGGTTGCTGATGTTGAAACTCTTCACTTCCAAAGAAATATGACCTATTTGGAACATCTTGTTGGTACTGTTGAGGATGGTATGGAAAATATGGTTGTTCCTCATAAGTGACATATGGATCAACTCCTTCGTAGTAACAATATTGTGAGGGATCATGAACGCCAAAACACCGCTCACATTGATAAGGCATGGATGTCCTCGAATATGCCCACCATGGCAACTCCTCGTATGCCATCTTCAAAAAGATCAAGTACCTGAAACACAACGAACTAAACAAGATAATTAAGAAAAAAAATCCGAGTCAGTGAACTCTAACGATCACTATTGACAAGCACATAAACCAAAAATAAAACACCGATGATCCCCGGCAACGGCGCCAAAAACTTGTTTGCACTAAATCACGCAAGCGTACGTGGTCACAAGTAATATATGAATAAGTCGAGTTCGTTCCCACAGAGATCTGGTTTTGGTTTTAATTCAGTTATTGTACCTATGCAACAATGTATGGTTATCCTTCACTACTAAGACAAATAACAAGTATGGGTTTTGATTAACTAAAATTAACTAAAAAGTAAATTAACAACTAAGAATTAACTAACTAACAAGAATTGAAATTGAACTACGTCTACAAGAGTAACATGGGATCCTAACTTCATTAAATACTTCGCTTAGATCTGATGCCTTTAATCACTATATGCAATGGTTATGATATCTGATCGGATAACACGAAACAGGTACACGCTACCTGTCAGCATACGTATACCAAACTAAACATACATCCACAAAAGAGATAGAAGATGAATAGACACCAATTATGCTTAGACCCTATATGTCTATAGAATTTGAAAACATAACGGTTGAAGAACAAGTTATCCATAAAGATCACACAGGGCAATATAAGTATTTTCATCTCATACTACGAATCATGTTGATAAACAATCATGAACCTATGCTAGCATGGTAAGTTCTAAATCTCAAGATCCATTTTCACTTCACAAGAGATTAATAAATTAGATGTTAACTACGCATCTAGCAATTAAGCACAACCATACGAGGATATCAATTATACATCACACACAGATCTTTAAAGCAATCAAGATACTAAAGCTCCATAAATAAATCCGTTAGAATCCCATGACAACGATTAGTTCATAATCGAACCTCTCGTCATCATGGGATCTGATGAAACCATGATAAAAACAAAGTATGAATAGATACAAATAAAACTAAGTAATTGATATGTAATGATGTGTTTTTTTTCTGTCCCCCAAGATGTGTATTTATAGCCTCAATTTGCCTCTCCATCAAGCAATTGCCGTTTTAGAGTTGAAATAGGAGTATGGCAATTTCCGTTCTTGAATGAGAATAGAATTGCAAATTCCATGTGTAGATCTGATTCTGGAATGTTCTAGCCGCCCAGAACAATTACCATACTTATTAGAAGTAGGAATTCTGGCAATTTCCTGTTTAGAATTAAATTCTGGCAATTTCTGTTGATTCTGTTTTGAAGGAAAATTCTCTTCAATAATTCTGGACTCCGGACCACCTTAGAATGATAGAAAATTCCGTTATCTTCGCGTGGGCTGTTGAATCGTCCAAAACGGACTTGTAGAACTCAAGATATGACCAAAACAAAATAAAAAATTCTGTCTGATTTTTCACCCCTGACTGCTACTGTTCATGCGCGTCCGATACTGTTCATGCGCGTCAGTTACTATTCATTTCGCTGATTTTGCTCTATTTTCTTCGTTTTAACTCCGATTTTCATTCCGTTTCTTCCGGCTCTCTCGCAATTTGATGTACTGTTATTCTTTAAGCTCAAAACCCACCATTTAAGCATGGAAAACATCATCCCACATCCGACTCTTATTCCTGCACAAATTCACTAAAAACACATCAAAAACTACCACAAACTTGAGGCCAAAGCAATCAATTTAAGCCGATTTAGAATACTCTAAATGGATATAAAATCCATTTATCAGGATCGAAAGAATATCAAATCTATCCCATACAATGTACGTATTATCATATTTATAGGAAATAGAAATTTCTGTGAGTAAATAATCTAGTTGAATTTGGTTCCTTGTTCTTGGACTTAAATACTTGTAGTTAGAGGCGACAATTTCGCACACGACACGAAAACGTGAAAGGTATATGATGTAGCCTATTTGTATTTCGAGGATATAACTCAACTTGAACAAGATTGTATTAGTAAATAGTATATAGACTGTCACAAGGAATCTCAGATTGTATTATCTGTCAGAAGAAAAAGATCAAGGTCAATCTACAGACTTGAGGAATTACTACATTGAAAGAATCTCAGTCATTTGATCAAGCCTTAGTGGAGTATTTGTTAAGAAGTGGATTTATTCAAAGTGACAGAGATTTCAAAGGTGATAGAGACAGTACAGAAGAATTAAAGAGAGAGAGAGGAGAAAAGAAAAGGAACCATAACATAAAGTCAAAAATAAAGAAAAGCCGTTGGAGTTAGTCACTCAGGAACCAGACCGTGTATCGAGCGTCAACAAAAATTCAGTGGTAATTCTTTATTACCTTCAGTGGTTCGAGAAAAGATTTGGGCTCACAAATGATTATTATTAATTCTCATTTAATTAATATAATTATGTAATTGATTTGATTAATAAATTAATTCATTATGAATTAATTTATTTATTAAATTAATTATTATGTTAATTAAGTTTGAATTAATTATTTAATCTTAATTGATTTAATTAATTAATGATTTATTCATTAAGTAATTAAATTAATTAGATTTAAAAAGTAAAGAAGTAGGCTGTGTATGTTGGTGGGCTTATTTGTCTAAAACAAAGACTGAAGGCAGGCGATTCAATTGTTTGTTAAAGAAATGAATTGTAAAACAATTCTAAAGAATTGTACTGGAGTGAAAAACAATTCAGTTGGTTTTTAAATCAAAAGAATTGATTTAGCAAACACAATGAACAAAATTTAGACAGCTATTGTATCTACATAGTGGATTGAAAGAAAAACAAAAAGAAACAAACACAACAGACTGTCACATGCATGCAACTTGTTGTCGGCAGCTGCTTCATCACCCTCCTTCATCGCGCGTGTGGTGCACGCGCCCGAAGGATAACAAACAACATGCGCGCGTGTCCTGTACTCCCTGCCCCTGCGAGTGGTCGTCAACTTGAAAGCTATGTCACAATTGTTCAAAGTTTTATTCAACAATTCAGTAAGTTATACCGAGAGTTATATTCGGAAGAATGAAAATTTGATTGTCATAATAGCTCAACTGACAGTCATACCGAAAGTTATACCCGGGCAAAAAGAAAATTTGATTGTCATATCTAGTTCGACAGACTGTCAAATCAAGTATTAAGGATAGTTATACCGAAAGTTATATTGGAAGAGACTGTCATATTACTTACAGTGGATAGTCATACCGAATGTCATATTAAATTTAACTGATTGTTATATCAGTTGAAAGAAAGCAATATGACTATGGCTGTGCTATAAAAGACAGAAGACAGCAGCAAGAAGAAAATACACGGACAGAACATAATATCCTTACAAAACACAGCAGCCTCCATTTCTCTCTCTCTCTCTCAAGCAAGAACAATTAAATTCCTAGAAAATCAAGTTCATCCCCTTTGTAATATTTTATCCGGTGGAACTTGTTTATTTGTGATTCTTGTACTACTAGCGAATTAAGTTTCCTAGTTCTTATCTTGATTTTTATTAACTAAATTAGAAAAGTTCATGTCGAATTTTCTAATTAGTTTTTATCAACTTGATAATTATCTGTACTGAAAATTGTAACACCCATCAAGTTAATATATTGTTATATTCAACTTGAAAATTTGTTTCAATTTATTCCGCACAAATTTGTCTAAACCAAAAATTATTTAACGGACAAATTTTGATAAATTGGTAAAGATTGTATTTAACCCCCCTTCTACAATCTTATCGGACCTAACAATTGGTATCAGAGCCTATTGATTGATACACAAATCAAGATCATATTTTTATTCAGTCAAAAATCCATTTCGAATTTTTGACTCACATAAAAATTCATCATGTCTTCAAAAGCCATTGTTAAGATTCCTATCTTTAATAAAGATAATTATGATATGTGGAAAAATAAAATAGAGCTGTTTCTTGATGTTACAAATTCTAAATATTTGGGTGTTCTGAAAAATGGACCTAAAATTCCTATGGTCATTGAACAACAAGTTGTTACTGATGGAGTTGTTACAACACCTGCTAGAACCCATGAAAAGGACCCTGCGTCTTATACTCTTGATGAAAAAGAGGATGCAGGACTAGACAAGAATTTGAGACTCATACTATTAGATTCCCTAGATGCTGTGATGTATAGTCATGTGATGAATTGCAAAACTGCTAAACATATATGGGAAACTATTGAGATCATCAACGAAGGAACTGATGAAGTCAGGGAAAATAGACTTCAAATTTTAACCTCTGAATATGAACACTTCAGATCTAGCCCTAATGAAGGCATTCAGGAAGTGTTTCAAAGGTATAACAAAATAATCAACAACTTGCAAATCCATGGCAAGCAATATACACAAAAGGAGATTAACATGAAGTTTCTACTGACCATGCCTACTCACCTAAAACATAGGATAACTGCCATTAGAGAAGCCAGAGACATGAATCAAATTACTCTTGAAAGGCTCTTCGGCATTTTGAAAACCTATGAGTTGGAACAAGTTCAACAGAAAGAAATTCATGGTGAAGGTAGGGTTCCAAGTTCTTCTACAGCTCTAGTGGTTGAGACTCCAAATGAAGTGGAAGCTAAGGTTGTTCAACCTTGCAGCGCTGACAAGGAACAGGTTGAAGTTGAGATTGGTCATACACCTGTCAGTCAGGATGGTGGAGATTTCTACTCATTGGAAGAGCTGTATCAGTTGGAAGATTAGTCAATGGTTATGATGGTGAGACAATTCAGTAACTTCAGATTTAGGAGGAATCCCAAGTTCAAGTTCAAATCTAACTACAATAGATTCCAGCGTGGAGATTCTTCCTCAAGTAGCACAAGGGGTGGCTACCAAACTGGAATGGTAGACAGAAGCAGGATTAGGTGCTTTAAATGTAATGAACTTGGACACTTTGCAACTGAGTGTCATCAACCTCAACAAGATGCAAGGAGAGAGTATGCATCTGGTAAGAAGAACACAGACACGGCCTATGTGGTACAAGGCAAAAGCTTGGATAACACTGACAGTGATGAAGAGGAGGTTGAGGATTTTGCGCTGGTGGTAAATGCTGATACATCAACTCCTTATAGTACTCTGGTAATTCTTACTGACACTGAGTTTATTCGTAGTCTATATAATTCCTTAGATAATGCACAAACTGGATATAAGAGACTAGATCTGCTAAGCACTAAACTTGGCAATGAAGTGTCAGAATTGAAAAAGGTGCATATTAATCAAGATCAACAAAGAGATGAAATAGTAATGCTTCATAAAAAGGAGAAATCTATTCTAGAAGTTGTAGGCAAACAAATGGCAAGAATTACTGAACTTGAAACACAGGTTAGGGCTTGTTATAATTTTGTTAAAGTTTCCAAAGAGTTTTTTAACAAACAAGCTGTAGAACAAACAGTAGGTATAGGGTTTGACTACAATAAAGCTGTTGGATCATTGGGCATAAATTCCCCTAACCTTGTTAGTGCTAAAGAAAGGGGAATACCACATGTGATCAAGAATGTTAAAGAACCTCTATTTAAAAAGTCTGATGCTGGACCACCAGATATTCTTTCTATGGTTATCCAGGAAGAAATGAGAAACGAGGACAGTGCAAATGGCACAGTCCTTGATAATGTTAAATCTGTTAAGGACGTTAATCCAAAGAATGTTTCATCCAAGAAAGATGTACAGACTTGAGGAATTACTACATTGAAAGAATCTCAGTCATTTGATCAAGCCTTAGTGGAGTATTTGTGAAGAAGTGGATTTATTCAAAGTGACAGAGATTTCAAAGGTGATAGAGACAGTACAGAAGAATTAAAGAGAGAGAGAGGAGAAAAGAAAAGGAACCATAACATAAAGTCAAAAATAAAGAAAAGCCGTTGGAGTTAGTCACTCAGGAACCAGACCGTGTATCGAGCGTCAACAAAAATTCAGTGGTAATTCTTTATTACCTTCAGTGGTTCGAGAAAAGATTTGGGCTCACAAATGATTATTATTAATTCTCATTTAATTAATATAATTATGTAATTGATTTGATTAATAAATTAATTCATTATGAATTAATTTATTTATTAAATTAATTATTATGTTAATTAAGTTTGAATTAATTATTTAATCTTAATTGATTTAATTAATTAATGATTTATTCATTAAGTAATTAAATTAATTAGATTTAAAAAGTAAAGAAGTAGGCTGTGTATGTTGGTGGGCTTATTTGTCTAAAACAAAGACTGAAGGCAGGCGATTCAATTGTTTGTTAAAGAAATGAATTGTAAAACAATTCTAAAGAATCGTACTGGAGTGAAAAACAATTCAGTTGGTTTTTAAATCAAAAGAATTGATTTAGCAAACACAATGAACAAAATTTAGACAGCTATTGTATCTACATAGTGGATTGAAAGAAAAACAAAAAGAAACAAACACAACAGACTGTCACATGCATGCAACTTGTTGTCGGCAGCTGCTTCATCACCCTCCTTCATCGCGCGTGTGGTGCACGCGCCCGAAGGATAACAAACAACATGCGCGCGTGTCCTGTACTCCCTGCCCCTGCGAGTGGTCGTCAACTTGAAAGCTATGTCACAATTGTTCAAAGTTTTATTCAACAATTCAGTAAGTTATACCGAGAGTTATATTCGGAAGAATGAAAATTTGATTGTCATAATAGCTCAACTGACAGTCATACCGAAAGTTATACCCGGGCAAAAAGAAAATTTGATTGTCATATCTAGTTCGACAGACTGTCAAATCAAGTATTAAGGATAGTTATACCGAAAGTTATATTGGAAGAGACTGTCATATTACTTACAGTGGATAGTCATACCGAATGTCATATTAAATTTAACTGATTGTTATATCAGTTGAAACAAATCAATATGACTATGGCTGTGCTATAAAAGACAGAAGACAGCAGAAAGAAGAAAATACACGGACATAACATAATATCCTTACAAAACACAGCAGCCTCCATTTCTCTCTCTCTCAAGCAAGAACAATTAAATTCCTAGAAAATCAAGTTCATCCCCTTTGTAATATTTTATCCGGTGGAACTTGTTTATTTGTGATTCTTGTACTACTAGCGAATTAAGTTTCCTAGTTCTTATCTTGATTTTTATTAACTAAATTAGAAAAGTTCATGTCGAATTTTCTAATTAGTTTTTATCAACTTGATAATTATCTGTACTGAAAATTGTAACACCCATCAAGTTAATATATTGTTATATTCAACTTGAAAATTTGTTTCAATTTATTCCGCACAAATTTGTCTAAACCAAAAATTATTTAACGGACAAATTTCGATAAATTGGTAAAGATTGTATTCAACCCCCCTTCTACAATCTTATCGAACCTAACAAAACGACATGAAAATTACGGGTTTGGGTTGACCTTTGCGGTACACGAATACGAAAGTACACGAACACGAAATTACGCGGATGAATTCAGTGTCGGTTTTGGATTTACCCATGGGTATACGACACGAAACGAAAATACACGAAATAAATAAATATTTAAATAATTTTATTAAAATTATATGAATACAAAATTTAAAAAATATATTATATATAATTTTTACATAAGATAAATACAAAATAATTTCAAATTTTAGTTTCGCAAGATTTGAGCACACTTGATTCTTTCTTTATGACAAACTAGCTTATAACCCGTGCAACGCACGGCTTCTTTTCTAATAATTATAATTATAAATTATTTTTAATATTTATATGTTATTAATTTACATATCAAATTGTTGTTAAAAAATTGATATATATATATAAGATTTTACACGTTCAATTTAATATTTGTGCTTTATATTGAATTCTTAAAATTTAACATGGACAATTTTAATAAAATAATCTTTAATTTAGTGATGGTTAACAATTATTTTCAATTAAAATTACGCAAAAACAAAATAGAGAAGAAATTGACGATTTTACGTTGAAAATTAAATTCGATTTATGAAATCTACATACATTTCGTTTTAATTATCAAAATACCCTTCTTATTATTTGAAAATAGTTCTACTAACAACCAAATACAGTTTTAATAACAAGTGTAAGAGTGATTTTGTACAAAATTTTTGTAGTCGGTAGTCTGGTCTTCAGTACGACAAAATAAATAAGAATCGTTAGATCATGAAATAAATAGATAAAAAACAATGAATCTAGCATAAAAAATATTTTATTTTTTAATATGTAAACTAAAAAGTATATTTATATTGAAATACGAAAAATTGTATGTCAATGATTTAAATCATATATAATTTGGTTTTCTAAATTGAATAGGATTATCAATGTAGGTCTTCAACATTGGATAAGATTAATGTAAAAATTCGTAATTATATTTCTCTTGTGATTCTTAGTGTTTCCATTTCGATAATAATTGTTAAATCATCACTAAATTAAAGATAATTTTATGTGTTTCGTGTATGCTGTAAAATCATCCAAATCTGATTTTCAGATCTTAAGATAGAGTCCAAATAGTAAATATGAACTTTTTTAATATTAATAAAAAATAAATAAAATTCAATTGTATCCTTTTTTTTAATTATATCCTTTTCATATTTTAATTTTCTTTTTAAAATTCAATTCTAATACAACATTTTTTAATTATATCCTTTTTAGATTATAATTTTCTCTTTAATATGATATAATCTTGATCGTCTATTTTTATAAATATTAGATTCGACGATTGAGATTATTTTGGTAGACCAAACCAAAATTATGGATAAGATCTCTCTTACGCTAATTATATATAAGGACATAATTATAATTATAATTATTATATTATTATTATATAAACGAATTTTTAAAAAGAGAATAATCAAGATTAATAACAATGAAATTTAACATTAAAATCTAAATTTTAAAAGTTAAAATGACAAAAATATCCATCATATAATTTTGTATAAATTTTTGAAAATAATGAATTTTACAATCGTACTTAATTTTAATCTTCTATTAATTTCATATTACATAATATTTTTATATAAAAAACCTCAAAATTATTGGAATCATCTTTTTCACTAGCACAATCATGCATGAAACTAACATCTAGCACCTTTGTCACAAACCAAACTTTTAAGATTTCCCATCAAGTGCATGGACTTCGTAGATCAATATACTGTAGTTTACTAAAATTTAAGTTTATATTAAAATCTTCGTAACTAACATCTTATATTTTCTTTTAGGGATTTTTTTAGTTTTGACTATATTAATTATTATAATTGTGATATTATTAAATTCTGTCTAGCTTACATATTAGAGTTTCGATTATATAGAAAGTTTTGTAATATAAATCTGATTAAAAGAAAAGTGTAGTATCTATCAAATTATTTTTTTGTATTTATGGAAGTTGTGGATAAATTTTTGGAACATTTGAATTAGATTAATCATATAGAAGTTTTTGAGAATCATAATTGATGTAAATATCAAAAAAAAATTAGGATCTGTAAAAAAATATATAATAAAAGACTAATTTAATTATCTATTATATATATAATAGGCCAAGAAAATGTGAGATTTTTTAATGCACATGAAAATACCAATTTGCTCTCATGTTTAATATTTATTAAAAAATGTATTGTTCATGAGAATCGAACTTGAGTCTACCAAATAACTTAGGCATGCTCTTACCACTACGCTACAATGTCACATGTGTTTTCAAACCATACACATAATAAGTGAAAGTCGTTTAAGAGTAATACATTTATAAATACCTATGGAACTAAATTAAACTTAGGTAAAACACCAACACATTTTTATTAAAAAAAGTGTTGTTCATGGGAATCTATCAAGTAACTTATGCATGCTCTTGCCACTACGCCACAATGTCACATGTGTTTATAAATCATACACGTAATATGTGAATGTCTTAGCAGTAATACATTTGTAAATAAATTTGGAGCTAAATTAAACTTTGAAATAATAATAATAATCAACATAATATTCATAGGGTCACCAATTTAATTCACACATCTTTCTATCACTAAATCATAGTGAAGTAAAAAATTTAAGTCAATATCTATTTGACTAATATTATATTATGAGTGACTAATGAATAGTTAAAAATGTAAACATAAAAATAAATTTGATAAATTATCTATTTGAATGATGATATTAATTTTAATCAAATAAAATTTTCAAAACAAAATAAGTCATTCAAAAAAGTACCTCCTACCAACTTTTGACTTTAAGCTATTTTTTTAACTTTAAGTCAATTTCTGACTTATTACACAAATAGACATTTTTTGATTTAAAGTAAAAAATGACTTTAACCTCCGACTTAAAGCCGTTGCCAAATAGGCTCTTAGTCTCATGTGTTTTAAATCATACACATTATAGATGTGTGTGCATGCATTACTTGAGTGAAACAAATTTTGATATTTTTATTATTGTAACATATTAACAATTTTTGACTATATTTTATTTTTACATTTATTGATTCGGATTATAGTATATTATGTTATATCATTTATTAAAATTATTCTCTATCGATGTCAATATTTAGAACTATACAAATTATTCATTTGACGAATTTATTGATTTATCAAATATTTATTTACCAAGACACAATTAATTAAAGGTAAAAATTTTAATTTTTTTTAAATAATTAAAATATCAATTAAAAAATTATAATAAATTTTAGAAAATAAGTAAAGCTAGCTAGAGACTCGTAATTCAACAAACTCATTCAAGTCTTTGGTCTATAAATTAGAATCCTTATTATTGTAGTTGCACAAGATATATTTACTCAGTCAATTAGAATTATCTGGTGTTTTACAAGTCTAGCGGACAAAGGATGCTTAAAATGAAGAAATTAGAAGAAAATAGATGAAAGAGTTGGAAAGATAGTTTTAAGAAGTGAAAGCGCAAGGCCAGAGTAGAATATTTGAAGATTTACGAAGTTTTTGATTAATATCAAGAGTAAAACCTACATTCGCAAAATGCAATATCTTGAAACATATTTAGTTTGTATCTTGAATATTATTGGAGATCGAACTAAATGGATGTATCATTTTCAAAGAAGTGGAAGAACAGTTTAGTATTGTAAGTGTTCTGAAAAATCTTCTTAATTAGACGATGCCTATAAAACACTCGAATTCTATTATATGACTCATAAAAAGAAAAACTAACATGACTATTATCAATATTACTCATATTAATTTTCAGATTACAAACTTGAACATACTTAAATAAGTACACAATAATAGCATATGTGCCATTAACAAGCAAAATTCCATTAAAATCAATCACATGAAGTACTTTGAAAGACATTGATCATGCATAATTTAATTTAAAAATACAATTTAAAATAACGACCCGTGCCTCGCACGGGTTTTTATGCTAGTTTTATTAAAAGAATGAACATGATAATTATAATCATAATTCAAGGCACACCATAACACTCAAGTATATGGATTATAAAATAGAATTTGTGGATCGAAAATGTTAGTAGTTATTTTCTACTCATCTATGATTATGATTATGTGGATGTGTGTGCTGATTTCTTTGGGTGCGTATATCATATTCTATTTTAGTTAGAACTCTTGTATTTTTTAGGTTTTAGCTGGCGAGAAACAGCTATCATTGCTTAAAATATTATTTATGTTATTATTATTAATATTGTACAATTTGAACCATTGATTAACTTTAAATCCGACGACTAATCTTAATTTGACGGTAGTACTAACAATCAAATATCCTTCTTATTCTTATTATATACAAATCAAAAGTTTGAACTTATTGCGCTTATTAATTAACCTTAAGGCCTGTTTGGTAACTTGGAATTCATTTGAATTCCTGGAATTGATCAAATTTAGTGTTTGGCAAGATTAAAAAAATTTGGAATTGGAATTGATGAATTCCATACCAACTAAATATTAGCTATTTTTTTGTAATTTGAAATTACAAATAAAAGGTAGTCATTTGGAATTCTTCTCCACCAAACCATATTACCATCACTCCTTTTTTGGAAATTTTTTATAGAATTAGTTTTTGAAACTTTTTTTCTCGAGAATTTTTTTCCCGTGGAAATTTTTCTGAGAAAATTTTCTCGATAAATTTTTTTCCGGAATATTTTTCACGAGAATTTTTTTTTTTCCCGGGAAAAATTTCCCGAGAAAATTTTCTGGTAAAAATTTTTTCCGAAAATTTTTCTTTGAAAATTTTTCTGGAAAATTTTCTCGAGAAGGTTTTTTCTGGGAAAATTTTCTCGAAAAAAATTTCTCGAGAAATTTTTTCGGGTAAAAATTTCTCGAGAAAATTTTCTTGGAAAAAAATTTCTCGGCACAAAACTTCCCGGGAAAAAATTTCTCGAGAAAATTTTTTCCGGGAAAATTTTCTCAAGAAATTTTTTTCCGGGAAAATTTTCTCGAGAAATTTTTTTCCGGGAAAATTTTCTGGAGAAATCTTTCCCCGGGAAAATTTTCTGGAGAAATCTTTCCCCGGGAAAATTTTCTATAGAAATTTTTTTCCGGGAAAATTTTTTCGAGAATTTTTTTCCCGGGAAAATTTTCTCTAGAAATTTTTTCCCTGGAAAATTTTCTCGAGAAATTTTATTTTCGGGAAATTTTCTCGAGAAATTTTTTCCGGAAAATTTTCTCGAGAAATTTTTTTCCCGGGAAAATTTTCTCGAGAAGTTTTTTCCAGGGAAAATTTTCCCCAAAAATTTTTTTCCGGGAAAATTTTCTTTAGAAACTTTTTTCCGGAAAAATTTTCTCGAGAAATTTATTTCGGGGAAAATTTTCTCAAGAAATTTTTTTTATGGAATTTTTTCCGGAAAAATTTTCTCGAGAAATTTTTTTCCGAGAAAAGTTTCTCGAGAAATTTATTCCAGGAAAATTTTCTCCTTATTTAAAATTTCTGAATTTGAAATTCTCGTACTTACCAAACGGAAAATTTGGATTTGAAATTATGGATTTCAAATTCTGAATTTGAAATCATGGATTTGAAATGAAATTCAAGTTTCCAAACACCACCTTAGTGATTTTAAATTTAATTTATAAAATATATGTTGTTGTTAGGAGTCGAACTCTTGACTTATGGTAGTACTCGTTTATTATCCCTCTTAATCTTATTATATAATAGGATATAATTGACTTAATACTCGACTAGTAAAAATTTAATATTTAAATATTTTATTTTTATTCAAAAATTACACGAAACACGACACGAAATGTACACGAAATGAAGGTACACGAACACGAAATGAAACGAATCATTAACGGGTCGGTTTTGGATTTGGCATTACGCACACGAAACACGAAAGTACACGACACGAAAGTATATGAAACGAACGAATTGCCAGGTATACTTGTAGCACCATCTTAAAGCATTCTAATCCTAAATGTTTTGCTATAACACTCGTATTGTGCAAGGATAAGTGGCTTAGGGGTCATTTGGTAAATTTGAATTTTATTATCTGAATGATTAAAATTTCTGAATGAGTTAATTTTTGAATCATTAGTATGAATGCTAAATAGAATATTTGACAAATCTGAATCACATTGTCTGAACAATTTAAACATGATTTACAAATTTAAATGAACAAATTCAAAAATAAAGAATATAATTTAATTATAAAAAATATAATGTTGATACTAAACTTTTTATATAAATTCAAAAATAAATGAAGGATCAAAACTAAAAGTCGTAACATAGTAACAAGAAAGATTCAAAAATTATTTTCTTTTAATTGATATTAAAATTTTGAAATAATTAATATAACAAAAAAATATAATATAAGAGACTGACTTACAATATTAGAGAAGGACATGCGCGACCATAGCAGACCGATACCTATGTCCTTCTATCTTAATAGTTAGGCTGCAATATCATTTCTTAATCGGTAAGCTAATCTTAACATATTCAAAAATTAGAAATGTTAAACAAACAATCTTAACCATGTAAAAACCTATTATTAAGTTAAGTTAATTCTATTAAGAGGTCAACAAATGAACCTTTAGATAGGTCTTTGTTCTCATTTACATATGTGCAATTAGACTTATATGTTTTAAAAAATGAATATTTGTTATAAGAAATCTCGGGTCAGCCAAAACGAATCAATTACTGTAGTTCTCTTTCTATATATTGTGAGCACTCATTGTCCCTCTTATGGGTTTTAAATAGACCAATTATCTCTATACACGAGATACTTATTCTCTTGTATTATGTTTGATTGGTATGAATGGAATGTAATGAGATTTAAAGTATAAAATAAAGGGCTTAATGATCCTATAGTTAACTATAGGAGAATTTCCTACCGTTAACCACTGAAATAAAGATACATCACATACTTTCCTAAATAAAAAGATACATCATTAATGTCCCTGCGGGGCCCATATAAATAAAAGGTAGCAATCATATGATTTTAAAGATTAACTTTAGAAAATTATCCTAAAATTAACTGTAGTAACATTTTTCTCTAAAATAAATGAATATTGAATATCTACATTCATTGACACATTCCTTTCGTAACAATCAAATTCAAGCATACAAATTAAAGATTGAATGCTTCATTCCTTACCTTATTCATTTTCTTCACAATTCTAATCATAATAAATTTGCATAATTCCATTTTTTCTCAGATCTTCCCTCTAATCTTCACTACCTTCCTTCAATTTCATCTATTTTGTTAAGCCCCGTAAAAGGACTAATTTAAGCTAGAAGGGGGGTTGAATAGCTTAATATCCAATTTAAAAATTATTATGACTTTTAAAATAATTTTCCCTTTCTAAAACTTTTACCGAGTCGTTATGCAGTTTATAAGTGCAGAAATAAAAGACGAAGGAAGAAAATACCACACATGAGATTTAATCCTGGTTCGCGATGGCGCAACCCCTAATGGATTCGCTCACCCCTACTCTAGTCCCCGAGCTCCTCTCCGGACGCAAGATTTCTTTAAAAATAAACTCGATCCTTTAGCCGGAGAAGCCTTTACACCCTTACAAATATTGGTCTTAGTGCGTATCTACCCGACACCACCTCACAATAAATGAAAAATAAATACAAGACTTATCTTGGACCGTAACTCCCCATTACTCCCTCAAAGTCGTTGTAAACCTACACAACTTATCTTAGATAGTAACTCCCCGCTACTTCTTCAAAGTTGATGTAGAACCCTTATGTAGACTATGAATCCTTAGCTTTTGCCGGTCTTGGGTCTTAGATGAAAGGTCTTGGGTCTTTCCCCTTCTTCACGGTGCAAAGGCTACTAACTCCCCGTTAGCACCTAGGACTTGGGTCTTAGAACGAGAATCACCTCACTTTAACTTCACCTCACTGCAAGAGTTAGAAGACAATACATACGAAACAACCTTTAAATATAAAAAGAGTTTGGACTTGTATGTCCGAGGGTGACTTTACTATTCTTGTATGAATATTAAGTATGTTAAGTTCTATAAGCTTTATTTACTTATAACTTTTGTGAGTATTCTTATATTCGATGTGACTTTTAAATCGAAGAATACTTTTAATACTATACTCCATTTAGTGAGATTTAATATATCACGGAGTTTGTAAATATTGATTAAGTCCTTTAAGCTCGTAGGCTTATAAGGCTTATAATCGTATACTTAAAATATTACTTCGTTGTTGAAAATATATATATTTTCGAAGTAATGTATATATCAAATCCTTGTTTAAGCTTTTGTAGCTTTAAGGATGTTTGATAAATAACTTCTCGTTCGATGTAGTCTTATTTTGGACTAATCGTATATATTTCTTTGAACGAGAGTTTAACAATATAACTTTAACGTTTTGCAGTATAATATAATTTGGCCAATTTCAACACCACACACAAATATAACTTACACGACAGAAAAGTAACTCGCTTATCTATAGGATAAAACAAGGGCCTCTATTATGCGTTAAAATAGTGCGAAAAGTAAAATCACTCACAAGTATGAGGACGTGATAAAAAAGGTGCGAAAAATAAAATCACTCACAAGTGGGAGGACGAGAATAAAAAGGTGCGGAAAATATAAACGACTTTCACCACGCTATTATGCGTTTAAATTAAGCACACCACACAATAATAATATATATAATAAAAACCATAAAGATCTTCTTCCCACAAAACACTAGAGGTGATGGATGGGAAGTAAATCAAGGCTTAGCACGGTTATATATATTACAACAATAAATGGCCAAAATGAGTGCGTTAAAGTATTAATAAAAACTTTTGATATAAGAGCATATAGAGATGAAGAGATGAAGGTTAGGAGCTCTTATATTCAAGATAAAATATGGTCGGTTAAGACTCGGATATGAAGCTAAAATATTACCACTTTTGAAGACGATCGGAAAGTTCGCCGGAAAAAAATTCGCCGAAGGTTCGGCCGGATTTGACTCGTGGTCGAACTTGGGCAGCCCTTCGGGAGGCCGGATAGTAGTGGTAGAGGAGCTTGCTTGGTGGGAGAGAGCTTGGTTGAAGGAACTAAGCTTGTATAATTAAAAACCTTGAATATATGAAGATATATTGAAGAGAGAGAAGGTTTTTGAGAAGAAGTAAGTGTTTAAAGTGTTTAGATAGATGAAGAGAGCTTTTACTTCTAAAATCCCAGCAATTCTTTGGCTCTTTAGCTTGAGAAAAATGGTTGGGAGAAGGGGTTTATTTATAGAAGGAGTTAGGTGGAAGGAGTGGTTGAGATTGAAGGAAAAAGAAGTGGTTAGGATTGAAAGCACTTGGATTGATGAGGTGGAAAGTGGTTTGTGTTAGTTGGGAGTAGTTTTGTGTTTCTTTGGAGTGGTTTTGGTATTAGAAACCAGCTGTGTATTTTTATTGTATCGGACTCGTATCAATTAACGATTAAATACGTAACATGTATCGTTAATTAAATACCCGAAAAATACGAAACTACCCAATAAATAATTCTAAAATTATGGAGCATTTGGGAATATTATAAAATAATATTCTGGAAGGTTTGGTCAATTTTGGTCAACCTTGACTTGGTTAAATGTGGTCAACTGTCGACCCACTATCTCGATTTTCGTGCCGAACCAAAATTCTCATAAAATTACAAAAATTTTACCATGCATAGAAAATAGCATTTAAGTGACCCATCTCAAGTTTCAAGTCATTCTAGCAAGTGGAAGTATTTTATTTGGATTTAATACGATTAAATAAACTTTCGGTTCCGAATAAAATACGATTGGTCTTTCTATAAAATAAATATATCTTTTGACCAATGTTTTGACTAGAATAAATACTTAGAATATATTTCCTAATATATAAAATATATTGAGAGTGTAGGAAATATTTTTGGATAAAAATAATTTTCTCCGCAAATAGAATAAATTTGAGACATGGGAGAAATATTACTTTAAATATTTCTGGTACGAGATAAAGGCGAGTATTAATATTCCACCGCTGAATATTAATATTCTTGAGGTTAAAATCATTTTGAGTGCTAAGGTAGAATATTTTTAAAAAAAACTGATCATTTTTTTAAATATAACACGAGTTCTCTAAAGAATATTAAACCTCGAATGTTCTTTGTTCGAGCTTGTCGCCTTATCAATGTTGCAACGGAGATCTAAAAAATATCAAACCTCGATATTTCTTTTTCGATCTTATTGCCTTAGAGATATATTCCATAAAAATAGATAGTTTGATTTTTCGCAATAATGCACTACAAGAAAAACTGGATCAGACAACTGTTTTTGCCCGTTGTCTGATGACCCATTTTCGTGTCGTCTATTGAGATGCCGTCTGATATCTAGATCAGACAACAGCACACAAATCGTTATCTGATCATGTACAAGACAACATACCTTGTTCTGGAAAATGTTGTATGAAACCTAGAAACAACAACAGTCGGTTGAAAAATGGTTGTCTGAAATCATTTGAGACATTTAGTTTATAAACCATGACCGTTGTTGGATAGCATGACAAACACCGGTTCTATATAAAAAAGAATTATTCAAGGACTGTTTTTACCCGTTGTCGGATACCAAGAAAGCCTTGCCACAAATACTTCCACACAACGTGTCTAGTTACAAAACGCGTTGTATGACACAAAGACGCATCAACAGTCGGTTTAAAAAATCTTGTCTGATATTATTTCAGACAAGCGTTTTCATAACTATGATTGTTGTTGTTCAGTCCAAAAAACAATGGTTTTTAAATAAAATATGTTGTTGTATCGTGTGTGACGCAATGGTTTTTTTAAACAAATGCATTTCATGATTCCCTTTCACACAACTATTTATTAAGAAGGAAACCGTAGTTGAAGTCCTCTGCATACAAAGCTTTGTTATCTTAAAATGTTGTTAGAACTCCAACATATTTAAAATATAGCATTGTTTTTTCTTTTAATGTCTTGTACGTGCATAAAATAGACAATGGTTTATAGCATTGTTTTTTCTTTTAATGTCTTGTACGTGCATAGAATAGACAATGGTTTTGGACATACAAAAAAGAGAACATCATTCAAATCAAAATTTACCAATGCATATTCATTGAACTAGCAACATTACAACATAAAAACATGAAGTACTACCATTCACCAATATTCATTCAGCAAAAACCAACATCATTTAACCATAAACCATTCACCAACCACCATTACATCGATCTAAATCTGAATTTACAACCAAAATAACCAACTTAAAATATTTTGGGATGAACATTGAACTAGCTAATTCACTTAATGGTCAACCAAAAATACCCACTGTTTTGACCTTGAAGCTTTTAAACAACGCTTTTAAACAGCGTGGTGCGCCATGATGTATTTTGCCCAATCCAACCTTACTTCATTCATGTCATCGACGCTGTAAGCTAGGCTGCTTCTCCGTAGCCACTGTAAAATACAGTGCAAGTCAGATTGTCACCACAAAACAGAAGAACATTGACAAAAAAATAAAAAAATTATAATTTTTACCTTTGTTGCAAATTTGAGTTCCTTGTCCAGGCATATTTCTTTCATATAGCGCATGATAAACAAGCCACAATCTTTACTCCCATTTTGGAGAGGAATGCCCTGGTAAATACACGAACAAATTATAACCATTACACATACATGTAAAGACCAGAGAACTGATTGCATAACTCTATTACGGAAGAAAATATTACCGCCAAATTCTCCCATGTTATTTTCTTCTTTACTAACTTATTCGCATTTTCCTTGTAAAGCTTAATGCCACTACGCCAATAGATCAATGTAAATCAACATTTACACAGTAGCAC
Source organism: Saposhnikovia divaricata (assembly GCA_036435485.1). Classification (NCBI taxonomy): domain Eukaryota; kingdom Viridiplantae; phylum Streptophyta; class Magnoliopsida; order Apiales; family Apiaceae; genus Saposhnikovia; species Saposhnikovia divaricata. Next base: position 77,497,787 of record CM071600.1, on the reverse strand, counting down.
TTAATTGCTAAAGGGATTCAAAATTAAATAATGTTCTTATGCGGTACTTACTTGTCAACCACTTTAATCCATTCTTCAGTTGCAATCCGACGCTTCAATGGGTCCATGTGGTACACCACTTGCTCGTCTAGAATCACAGCAGTCAATGCCCAATGGTTCCTAAAAAATCATGAACACATTATATATATTATAAATGAGGAGGAAGGTTAAGTTAGATTTGATTAATAATCAGAACACAAGTCACAAGTAATAAAATAAAAATATGGAGGTACTCACACATCGTTAAATGGCAACAGAAATATTTGGCCTAGCTTTGCATTTTTGAATCCGATAGAAAGAGCACGTGACCTATCTCCTGCATTTCCACATCCAAGGGCACCTATCTTTCCAGGATTAACAAATGATATCATCTCGGACATCTTATGCTTTCTCAAATTCACTTGCAAAATACTGTATACGAAATTTAAACAATCATTAAGACAAGTTCAAAAGTTTATACAACAATCGCAGAATAAAATTGCTAATTTCGAAAAATTAGTTTATATACAAGGAAATCACAGAGCCTGATATTTCACCTCCACTGCACAAAGCATGCACGTTTGATAAAAGAATAATTTGTTTAGTGGCTTCTCCAAAAGCTTCTTAGCTTAACTCAAAAGATAATGTACGGTCATCCTTCAAGGCATGTTTGGCCCAAAGCCATAAGCGCTTTAGAGTGGGGTGGTAATCCTTATCCATGTCAACGACATACTCAGGTTCTTCGACACAATTTTAACCTTTCTACCCTTCTTTCCACCAAAATTCTTAGTTGCCTGAAATGGAAAATTTTAAAAGAATATTGAGAATGCAAACTGAACTAGTAAATACAAGTAGACTCACTAATCTTTACAACTAAAAAGAATAACATTTTTTTTAAACAGAAGTTAACCTTTGCAGTTCCATCTGCCAGAGCACAGCTCGTCTTCACTTCATTTATGAGGTATCTCGGCCAAGCAATGTATGTTCCAATATCAGCTTCCACAGTAATGATTTCATCGTCAATAGGGAAAGGAATATTAGCCGAGCCTTGGATTATACGCGTAATGGAGACTCGTGCATTCTCTTTTCCAAGAGGTTTCCCGTGAAGAACATCACAATCGGTATCAATTGTTGCATAAGCAACAACATTGGTTGGCGATCCAACTTCCAGTTTCCACTCCGGATTCTCACAATTACTCGCAATTGCCCTTTCCCCATCTTCAACTTCCAAAACCTCAACAAACTCCGGATTCTTCTCCTCAACAGCAGTCTTCCCTTCAACCTCAGCCCTTTCTTCAACCTCAACCCTTTCCTCAACCTCATTCTTCTTCTCGGGCACCTCAGCCCTTTCCTGAACCTCATTCTTCTTGTCGGGCACCTCAGCCTTATTCTCTTCAATCTCGGTGTCTTGGATGAGATCCAGTCTCTTTTTTACACCCTCCAACTCCAATTCCTTTAAAACAGTCTTCGAACAGCTTCCTTGTGATCCAAAATTTGGACTATAATCAAAATCAATTTTCTTTCCATAGAAAGATGATTTCAGGTTTAACATCTGTGTAGCCCAAAAAGCATCTCGCTCTCGAATAATCCTATCGGTCTCCTCTTTCATAAACTTTTGAATGCCTTCTTGTATCCTATCTTCAATAGACCTGCCTTTCTTTTTCTGCCTTGGAGGATTAAAATAGACGGACTGCTTGACAAAAGACCCTTGCCCACGTACTCGCCCTCTGTGCTCTGGCTTACCGAGCACTTTCATCAAAATATCATCAGTTCCTTCCTCAGTCACTTCCTCATCACGAACTTTCTGTCTCATCTTCTCCTAAAAAATAAACAAAAAATGTTAAGCGTTCATGAATCAGCTTGGGAGTAAATTTTAAATACAACAGAAATGAATAACTTACAATATCCTCAGCAATGCTTTTAACTTCATCCGTCTTAAAATTCCCATCTTTATCTTGTCGCGCACGTATCCAGGTACATGACCGATCTATCTCTATTTCTTGATCACCTTGAGACTGGATATGTACAAACATATTTAAAAAGATTAACATGAAACCATAAGCATACAATGTCATAGGAAAATAATAAAGCATTATGTTTCTTGATCACTAACCATTTCTTCTTCTAGGTTAGCATATCCCTTACGGGACATATAGTGAGGGTATGGATTTATCTCCCTTCTCTTTTTCTGAGTATTGTGGATCACCTTCATAAAAACAACATAGAAATGTTAGTGCCAAAGATGTCCCACTAAACCGATGGACAATATGAGAATTTGATAACCGAAAAGTGAAACACTTATAGAGAAATCATCATATATGCGGTGAGCAACAAAGATATCCCAATGCGCCTTCTCAATATATGAGTAGTCAGCTGGAGGAAACTGTAGCAGTTCAGGGTTATCTCTATTTGTAAGGATATAACGGGTTGTTAAACGGCATTTGAACTCTCTCCATTTTTTGCATGCAGAACGCAACACCATCTTTCTTGCAGTTTCCGGCACATATGCCATATTCACACAATCCCAAATCTTTGTTATTTTTTCCTTCGGAACTCGTTTCCAAGAGTCATACCATATTGGAGCTTTAGATCTAGCAAGCACTCCAATATAAGATTGCATCTCTATGGCTGCTGGACCATAAGGTTCACCCTTTGAATTAAAAGAAACTGGCTTCTTAATACCCAACATCTTATGCCTTAAAATCCAATGCATTGTAACAGATCCGCGTTTTAAAAGTTTTAGTCCTTCTTGTTTGTTAGGCTTCCCTTGTTCCGCCCGTTTCCTCTTCTTAGACACCTCACTCTTCTTAGACAATTGACTCTGTAAGTTTGTAGAAATAGCCTTCTTCTTTGGAGTATGGGGAGTAGAATTCTCAGGGGGAGACCCCACTGACTTCGCCTTGTTCCTTATTGATCGAGGAGAAGACCTCACAGGGGAAGACTCATCTGCCTTCGCATTGTTCCTTATTGATCGGGGAGAAGACCTTAAAGAGGAAGACTCCACTGCCTTCGCATTGTTCCTTATTGATCAGGGAGAAGACCTCAAAGGGGAAGACTCCACTGCCTTCGCCTTGTTCTTTTTTAATGCCAGCAAAAGGTTTTTTGTTGTTCGATTTGGAGCAAAATTTGTCTTTTTCGGAGGCGTTATAATGAATCTGCACATTACAAATGACATATAATCAAATATCCGACATATATACCTTTGACTAACAGGATATACACTAAATCATAAGTTTTTAACTATATTACACCAAAAATAGTAGATACTAACATAATCACATATATACCCCATTGCATGCATACGTAAACGATAAACCACAGAGAAACCCCAAATCACACACAGAGAGAGAGGAGAGAGAAAGAGAGAGAGATAGATAGAGAGAGAGAGAGAGATAGAGATAGAGATAGAGATAGAGAGAGAGAGAGAGAGAGGGGGATCCACTACTAAAAAACGCTAATACATATCGGTTTCTGGCCGATGTCTTTGAAAAATTCTGACCGATGTCTTTGTCGGTGATGTCTAAAGTCTGTACGTTTAGACATCGGTTCCTGGCCGATGTCTTTTAGCGTATAATACATCAGTTTTAAACATATTTCTGATGTTTATGAACTATCTTCTTGGGTTAACTGCATGAGGTTATCTTTTGAATTGTTATATTAGAGGTCTTAGCTGTTAGTTAACATGTAGCAAACATAGAATAATTCGACATAGACATCTGTTTGTTTCCAAATATTGATGTCTAAGCCTTTATTGCAGAGATTTAGATTTAATCGGTAAGAGAGCAAAGATAGAGTTAGGTTTAATCGGCAAAGAGAGTAAAGAGAGAGTTAGGTTTAATCGGCAAAGAGAGAGTAAAGAGAGAGTTAGGTTTAATCGCTTGAGAAGTGAAAAGAGATAAGTGAAAAGTGGGCCGGATCGAGTTAATCAATTGAGAAATGGGGGAGGGGGAAATGAAAAAAATTGAGAAATGGGGAAAGGGGGGAAATGAAAAAATTGAGAAATGGGGAAATGAAAAAATTGAGAAATCGGGAAATGGGGGGAATGAAAATTTTTTGGGGGGAAGGAGAGTAAAATGGGTCTATTTGATTGGATTAAAAATAGATTGAAATTAGGAAAATAGGATTTTATTTTATTGTTTGAATGTACAAGCGAACCAAAATGAATTTTTAATTTTTGAAAAAATTATTCTATCCTCATATTAGGTATATCATAAGATCCGTACGGTTGGATCGTCGATATTTGCTTTTCAAATATTATGAACAAGAATCCGGGACACAGCACAGGTTACTGGTACAGGACAGGAATGTTGTTTATCGCTAAGATCGCGAACCAAAATGAATTTTTAATTTTTAAAAAATTTATTCTATCCTAATATCAGGTACATCGTAAGATCCGTACGGTTGGATCATCGATATTTGCTTTTCAAATATTAGGAGCAAGAATCCGGGACACAACACAGGTTACTGGTACAGGACAAGAATGTTGTTTATCGCTAAGATCGCGAACCAAAATGAATTTTTAATTTTTGAAAAATTTATTTTATCTTAATATCAGGTACATCGTAAGATCCGTACGGTTGGATCGTCGATATTTGCTTTTCAAATATTAGGAACAAGAATCTGGGACACAGCACAGGTTACTGGTACAGGACAAGAATGTTGTTTATCGCTAAGATTGCAAATCAAAATTAATTTTTAATTTTTGAAAAATTTATTTTACCCTAATATACATCGTAAGATCCGTACGGTTGGATCGTCGATATTTGCTTTTCAAATATTAGGAACAAGAATCCGGGACACAGCACAGCTTACTGGTACAGGACAAGAATGTTGTTTATCGGTAAGATCGCGAACCAAAATGAATTTTTAATTTTTGAAAAAAAAATTCTATCTTAATATCAGGTACATCGTAAGATCCGTACGGTTGGATCGTCGATATTTGCTCTTCAAATATTAGGAACACGAATCCAGGACACAGCACAGGTTATTGGTACAGGACAAGAATGTTGTTTATCGATAAGATCGCGAACCAAAATGAATTTTTAATTTTTGAAAAATTTATTCTATCCTAATATCAGGTATATCGTGTACGGTTGGATCGTCGATATTTGCTTTTCAAATATTAGGAACAAGAATCCGGGACACAGCACAGGTTACTGGTACAGGACAAGAATGTTGTTTATCGCTAAGATCGCGAACCAAAATGAATTTTTAATTTTTGAAAAATTTATTCTATCCTAATATCAGGTACATCGTAAGATCCGTACGGTTGGATCGTCAATATTTGCTTTTCAAATATTAGGAACAAGAATCCGGGACACAGCACAGGTTACTGGTACAGGACAAGAATGTTGTTTATCGCTAAGATCGCGAACCAAAATGAATTTTTAATTTTTGAAAAATTTATTCATTAAATGACTATTTAGTAACTAATGTCATGTTACATACTTAAGATGACCTTAAGTACCTTGGATCTGAGCACAAGTGATAGATACCTCTGTACTACCTACTTAAGCATAATAATTATGAATGTGTATACAACATTTTTGGAATTTTTTATTTAGTCTAAAAATATACTTCTCACTGCTGATCTATATGCAATTTCATTTAACTGATTTATTTTTTTTAATTGAAAAGTTGGATAGGTCTTGGTTGCGGTCTGATAGAAGAACAAGAGAGTACCAAACAGGAGTGGATGAATTGTTGATGTTTGCACTTGAGAACGAAATTGATGAAAACAAAATCAGTTGTCCATGTCTAAGGTGCGCACATAGTAAATCTTGGAACTTGTGAATAGTCAGGGATCATCTATTCGTCAATGGTATTGACCAGACCTACACATGTTGGATTTGGCATGGAGAGGTAAATATAGGAAGTCCTTCTTTCGCTGACGAGGCCGGTAGTTCACAAAGTGTGGATCAAACTCCGATGGAAAAAGATAATGGCACTAGTGACGATGATATTTCTATAGATACCTCAGATTTATTTAAACATCTACAATCTGAACAAGAACCCCTTTATCCAGGATATGAAGGATTCACTAAGATGAAAGCTTTAGTCAAGTTATATAACATAAAAGCAAAATTTGAAATGTCTGATTCTTGTTTCTCTGAAATTCTACTTGCATTTGGGTCCATGCTTCCAGAAGGAAACACTCTTCCTTCTTCTTTCGGTGAAGCTAAGAAAACCTTGTGTTCTTTAGGAATGGAGTATAAAAAAATACATGTTTGTCCGAATGACTGTCTTTTATACCGTGGCGAGAGAGACGAAGATGAGACAAGATGCCACATTTGTCAAGCCTCAAGATGGAAGTTGAAAAAAAATGGAGATGAATTGGAAGGGATTCCTGCCAAAGTTCTTTGGTATTTTCCGTTAATTCCACGGTTGAGAAATTTGTTCAATTCGTCTCAAACAGCAAAGGACCTGACTTGGCACCACACAGATAGACTAAAGGATGATAGAATACGGCATCCGGCAGATTCACAAACATGGAAGGAAGTAGATGAGAAGTGGCCAGAGTTTGCTTCCGATTATAGAAACCTACGGTTAGCTTTATCATCTGATGGATTCAATCCTTTCAACGGAAAAGTATATCACTCTTCTTGGCCTATTTTGCTATCAATTTACAACCTTCCCCCATGGCTTTGTATGAAAAGAAAGTATATCATGCTATGTTTATTGATATCCGGACCGACTCAGCCCGGAAATGATATTGATGTGTTCCTTCAACCACTTATAGAAGATCTCCAGAAGTTGTGGCATGGAAAACAAGTGTACGATGCATATAAGAAGGAGTCCTTCATACTAAGGGGAATTTTATTGTGGACAATTAGTGATTATCCCGCCTTAGGTAACTTGTCGGGCAATATTATCAAAGGCTATAATGGTTGTAATGTCTGTGTTGATCAAACAAAAGCTACCAGGTTGCCTAATTACCGTAAGACAGTGGTTATGAGGCATCGAAGGTGGTTGCCCCGTGATCATCCATATCGAAAGCAGAAATTAGCTTTCGATAACACTGTGGAAAAGGAATCTGCACCTATTTCGTTAACTGGAGAGGAAGTGTTTCAAAGGGTAGAATATCTAAGGGGCCATGTATATGGTAAGACACAACGCCAACTTCATTGGAACAAAAGTACTGATCCTCGACCTGTTTGGAAGAAGCTTTCAATATTTTTCCAACTTGAGTATTGGAAGTTTTTGCCGGTTAGGCATGTTCTCGATGTTATGCACATCGAGAAAAATGTAGGTGAAGCTTTACTTGGTACCTTGCTGAATATACCAAAGAAGACAAAAGACAAGGAATCTGTCCGTCTTGACATGGCTGCAATGGGAATAAGATTGAGGTTGAGGCCCGAAAATCCGGGGAAAAAGGAGAAGTTACCGTTGGCATCTTGGTATTTAACTCATTCTGAAAGAAAAAAGGTTTGCTCATCCTTTCTTGGCATGAAGTTGCCCGATGGTTTTTGTTCTAATATCAAGAGTCTAGTATCGATGGAAAAGCTTCAACTCAAGGGAATGAAATCTCATGACTGCCATATGATTTTGCATCACTTGCTTCCGATTGCAATTCGGTCTTCACTGGATAAACAAGTCAGGTACACTATTATTAGGTTTTGTCTCTTCTTCAAGGCAATTTGCGGTAAAGTTATTGAGGTCGATAAATTGGAGAAAATGCAATCTCAATTGGTGGAAACTGTATGCCAGCTCGAAAAACACTTCCCCCTTTATTGTTTGATATAATGATTCATCTCTCCGTTCATCTTGTTCGAGAAGTTCAGCTCTGCGGGCTAGTTTTCCTTAGGTGGATGTATCCTTTCGAGAGATATATGAAGACATTCAAGGGATATGTTAGGAACAGGGTCCATGCAGAAGGTTGCATTGTCGAGCCGTATATTGCAGAAGAGGCAGTTGAGTGTTTGGTGAACTCTGAAGAAGCGACTATCGGAGTACCTAAAAATGGCAGACGTATGAAGGATGCAATATACAAGCCATTATCTGGTGCAACGATAATAACCCCCGGCAACAAAGATTTGCACCTTGCACATTTGTGTGTCCTACAAAATAGTGCTGATGTTATGCCATATTTTGAGTAAGTTACTAGACTGTTTTCGTTATGTCATTAATTTTGGAATAAAACTGATGTCTCTTTTATTTTTAATTGCAGTGAACACATGTCATTTTTGATGACAAAATATCCAAAACATGAAAATGATGAAATGTGGCTAAAGAAGAAGCAAAATGAAACATTCCCAATATGGTTTAAAGAAAAGGTAATTATAGTGGTATTTTATGACATAATTCCCTGATAGTTACTATTGTTTAAGTTTTGTTCAATATTGTGGTAAATTAAATTAAATTAAATATTGTTCCCTGCTTAGTGATTATACTCATGTTATAATATAGTATACCGTATGTCGATTGAGATACCACTTGTATAGTTAAGCAATTATATATGTTGTATTTCTACATACATAAATATTGGTCAGACTAACTTTCAAGATCGACTGGAAATTAAAATTTATAAACATTTAACTTGGAACCCTATGTTCAGAGTATGGTTGAGGCAATTTCGACGTCTCTGTATCAATATCAACACAGTTATGATAATTGCAACTCTTTAAAATATATTAAAGCAAATTATTAGTGCCTAGATACAGAGTTACCTCATTTAAATATGCATTTCTTTACCTCACTTCAATATTTTTTAATAATTAAATTTGCATTTATATGCACTTTGTTTTTGGAAACTTGCAACTTATATGTACTTTTTATTTTCTAAGATTGCTTCAGATTTGTTGGATGAAAATGAGGTACCACAAGAGATAAGGTGGATTGCAGATGGGCCCAATAGAGATGTGCCAACATTCAGCGGCTACAGGACTGATGGGGATACCTTTAGCACCAAAGATCGTGATGATGTACGCCAAGTTTAGTGCAGTGGAATCTGCGTAGATGAAGATACAATGGTTGTGCAGGGTACAGAAAAAAATATTGAGCATACATCACATACGTACTATGGAGTTATTACTACTATATGGGAGTTGGACTATAACCACTTTAGGATTCCTCTTTTTCTTTGCAAGTGGTTGGATATGAACAAAGGGATTAAGTTAGATGAATTGGGATACACATTAGTTAATTTGAATAAGGTGGGTTTTTTAAATGATCCATTTTTGTTAGCAAAACATGTTAAGCAGGTATGTTACATTGATGATCCTCTTGAAAAATCATGGTCGGTGGTGTTGAAATTTCCCGAGAGAAAATATTACGATGATAGCGATGATGAAAATGAGCAATGCGGTGAGATGGAACTTGAGAATGAGTTTTTTATGCCCAATTTACCAGATGATGATTTCGAGGCCGTGGTTAGTTACATGAGAGATGTAGATGAAAGAATTCAACTAGAATGATGTTATTTTTATTAATTTGACATGTATTATGTTCAATTACTAGAACTTTGTTATGGTATTGATTTGATAAGTTTGGTTTTTTATGTTGATTCTAGATTTGGTGTGTTGTGATGATTCCTTGACTTGGTTTGTTATAAGTTTGGATGGAAGGGGTCTGCCTATTTTCTATGCCATTTTTTTTAAAAAAAATGCCTGCACATCAGACAACGGTTTTTAAAGAAAAACACATGTCTGTCTAAAAATCAGAAACACAACAAAAAGACTTGTCTAAGTGAGACATATTTCAACAACAGTTTCTTCAAACCTTGTCTGAAGCGTATTCAAACAACACTTTTGTAAACCGTTGTCTATAGGTATTGTTTTGCACAACACAACAATCTGACATACGTTGTCTGATAAAATCATTCAGACAACACAATACCATATCGTTGTTTGAAGATGTTTTACACAACAGCGAGCAAAAAACACTTGTTTGATTTCAACAACGGTTTCTAGGAACGTTGTTTTTAATTTATTCAGACAACTGTTTTTAAAATTGTTGTACGAAGCTATTACTTTGTCCAACATGACAGTTAAAAAGCGTTGTCTGATTACATTTTTTAGATAACGGTTTAAAAACAGTTGTACAATATTGGCTCAGACAACCCTTTTTCGAGTCTAAAAATAAACAGTTGTCTGTTAAATCTAAACGACACTTTTTTCTCCGAGCGTTGTCTGATCGGTGTCATCTGGTTGCGTTTTTCTTGTAGTGATGGAATATCTCTTATAGTAAAAATAGATCTTGCTAGAATTGACTTTTGACTTTTGACAGAATCAATTAAATTAATGACCTAGTGGAGAGGATAACTAAGTGTAATTAAATTTTATGTTAAATCGTACAAATACCAAAATAAATAATATATCGAAGATATCCTTTCAATCTTCCCCTTTTTGGTATTTGCCAAACAAAACATAAAATTTAAAAAAATTTACCCGTGTGTGTGCTTCCCCTTAGTGTATGCATGAATTTTTGAAAAACATTTCGGACTAGATTTGAAGCGAACGACAAACCTTATTTCTCCACTTTAATTGATTTCCTGCAAAACAACTTATGAGATGAGTAAGAGATAAAATATTGTTAAGCGTAATTCATTTCATATTTAGCACAAATTTTGAAATTTTAAATTAGGGGTCTAATTTCTTCTTCCCCTTTTTGTTTGGTATATTACCAAAAAAAATTTAATTTTCTTCTTTTCCTTATGTCTTCCCGAAATAATTCTAGTAGCTTTTCTTTTAATTTGGTGTAATATCAAATTTTTCTTTTCTTCCCCTTTTTGGAAAGAATGTACGTCTTGTAAAGCCGGATAAATTTTCTTCTTCCCCTTTCTTCTCAAACAAAATACTTTTGTTTATGTTTCTTTTCTTTGAAGTATTTATAGAATTTTTCTCTTCCCCTTTTTAAAAAAAATAATTCAAGTATTTAATTTGGTGTATCACCAAATTTTTCTTTTGGTCTCCTTTTCTTCTCCTTTATTTTGTTTCTCATTTACATTTGGTGAAAGAAATGTTTTCCCTTTTTGTAAACGAATTCACAACCTGTTCTATTTTCTTTTGGTGTGGTACCAAAGGATTTTCAAGTTTTATTTGATATATCAAATAATATGTTTGGTTTTTATTTGGTGTATTACCAAACAGTTAAGAGTTTCTACTAATTCGATATCATTTTTATGTCGATCTGAGTTGCTCGAGTTTTGGCAATTTTGATTCGTACATATCACTTTACCAATGAAAATATGATAATGGACTTCATTCAGAAGAATTCGTACCAGATAGTATTCTATCTACAACGTTTTTAAACGTTTAGTACAAAATTTCGATAACAGTTCAGTCCATAATCGGTACAATCAACATTCATTTGAAACGTAATCTGAATAGTTAAACTGAATACATACATATTTTTCTTGAATTATAACTTCATGAAAGCTGTTGAAGACTGATCTTTTGTAGTCAGTTCTTCATACAGAGATTGCAACTGCTCACTGTCATACACGAAATGATGATAAGATTTAAACGCATGTACACAGTATATATAGTCTCTGATGTTTAATAGATTCAATTACTCTGACTTATAAATACATGAAGATTTATAATATAGTCTGAACACTCATACTAGATATATGTATGCATTCTTTCTGAATTGTACCGCTGCAAAAAAAACTGTAAGTGCACATAACGTTTAGGCAAGAAGTCTGATAAGATAATCAAATGCAAGTCCACAGTTTTCTCATAATTATAATCATTTGCTAAAGTTATCCAGTATTACAAGTACACGAATTCTTCCATATATAAACTGATACATTTTCTGGATACTATTTTCATTTACTGAATAGTAATAACATATGCTCATTTATATCAATCTGTATGATCACATTAGTATGTAAAGTCATTGCATGATCAAGTTAGCTATAGCAGGCATTCTTCAACTAAAATTCACATTCATATCAGTTCTTAATGCATACTTGATTGATATCAACTAAAGTAATCCAAAGATGTTCATTAACTAGAGTGACCTGAGACAGAGCATAGTATACATAACAGATTTATATTTGATGAGTACACACCCTTGTATATACTGACAGATATAAGCATAGAGAGCTAATTCCTTTTAACTAGCTATTCAAAACTGATCATTGAGTCCTTTATATATACTTATCATAAGTCTTTGTATATATCATGATAGTGAATTATAAAGCAGGATTTTTAGACATAGAATCAAATGCAGATCCAGTGTTTAAGAGTAGCATACTATTCTTACTATAACTTGAAACTGTTCTTACCATAACTTTCAAGACTTATTTAACCTTATATACTTATGTCTTAATAATCAACTACTAACATCTTGACTTCCAATATAGCAGCTGTCATGACCTTAGAACATGAGAATCATTGCAAGATAATATTCTTGGGCAATGTATGTTTTTGTTTCCAAATATGTTAAAGTAGATAACATCAAACCATTAGGAATCTACAGATTTATATACATAAAAAGTTCAATAAATTCAGTTTGGTTCACTGATTGACAAGAACTATGATCTGCACGAGAACGACCATAAAGCATACATGCTTTCCAACCAAAACAAAGTACCAGCAAAAGATTTTACCCAACAGCAAGTACCAGAATCCAATACAAGAACCAGAAATCAATACAAGTCATCACAGACATGTATTTCAGCACAAAACCAAAGTAAGCAGGAAACTAATATAGGTCATTCATTGACAGGAGCAGCAACCACAAAACCAAGACTCTCATCAAGATCAGGTAAATCAACAAAGCTGTTCTCATTTTCACCACTAACAACAGCTAGCTCAGTTACTAGCTTAACCTCTTTTTCAACAATCTCATCATCAATTTTTTCAATTAACTTACCCTCTTTTGTTCCACTTTTCCCTCTAACAGTTCTAACCTAGCTAGTAGCTTAGTGTTAAACTCCTTAAGACCAGTTATCTCAGTTTTAAGCTTACCAACTACAGTTTTCAAGATTTCATAGTTATCAATATTAGGGGACAAAGGAGGAATAGATATGAGAGATATGGTGCTAGGTTTACATTGACTTAGGTGTAACTTTTCTTGAACCAAAACCTCAACAGAGCAATAGTCTATCTTGTTAGCATAGACCCTAGACATTTGGACATAATAGGTTTCAAAGGTAGAGGTAAGCAAAAGACCATAGGGCATGTAATCAACTATATGAGCATAGATCATGTTCAGCACAAGAAGGTAGTTAATGTTAAACTCCACAGAATTTGATACAAGTTGAAACATCACCTTAAGATCCACAAAATCAAAGAACCTATCATGCTTTGGTTTAGGTATAGTGTTTGCCCTAAGAATGATAGCAAGTTGTTGGTACTTAGGGGTAAAATGTCTAAAGCTTATACCACATTTTTTAGCACATAGCCCTAAAGGTACATCTTCATCACAAAACAAACCAAGAAATAGCTCAAACTCTTGTTGATTAAACACAAACTTCTTATAGATATTAATGCCTGGCAGATCAGATGGTCTATTTCCTAGCCTAAGGGATTTATTCAGAATGTAATGATCCACATAAACATTTTTCCCATTCACAAAGGAGCTAAAGTAAAACACACCATCTCTTTGTTTGATTTCCATATTAGCATAAAACTCAGCAATTATATGTGTGTAATAGTTTTGACCCCTATTGAGAACATGATTATCCCATTTAGCAGCCATGAGTATGCAGTGAACATCTTCAGTTTGCCTTAGAAAGACCATCATACCAGGTTGGTTATTTCTTAACATTCTATTAAGCTTATCAGTGTTTGTGAGCTTAACCAATGTAGGAGTAGGAGGTATAACAATGGCTCTAGGAAGTCCAGAATTGACAGACCTAGTGGGTTCTTGAGAAGGAAATTGTTGATTAGGGTTTCTGTAAATAGGAAGTTTTCTAGCTTGATTGTGGTATGGATATGCTTGCTGAGGGGAGTGAGATTGTTTTTGTTTCTTATTGTGTGGGTGTTTACTATTTGTTGGGTGGTATTGGGTTTCAATTGGTTCAAACTGAGAAAATTGTTTCATGTTCATGGTTTAGAGAAGTGGTAGGGTGTGAAGGTTTCTTGTGTTTGATTTAGGGTTTGAAGGTAGCTGTTTAAACTCCATTGGCTAAGTGTGTGATGTGAAAATGTGCTTGTGTCTATGCATGCAGATGGTCCTATTTATAGTCATATAATACATGCACAGATAAATATTGCAAGGAATTATCATTCAATGAACTAGGAAGTAATGATGCTTGATGATACAGAAGTTTGTATAAACAGTGAACACATTAAATGTAGTCTTGTGCAGATTTTGAAAACTTAGACAAATCTTGCCTAGATATTATAATTTTTTTAAGCATGGCCTGAACTGTTTAGATCACTAATGGTCAGGCAGGATTATGTGTGTGTGAGTATGCACAAGTAGCAAGGCAAGGATATGTGTTGCAGGAATAGTGTAGATCGTCAATGCAGTTGAAATATCTGAAATTTTGAGCACACAGACTTTGTATAAACAAATCAAAAATGTATTTTTGAAAACCAATGCAAGGACATTTAGGCTGCAATTTATTCATCCGGGTAGTGCATGCTTGGACAGGTTTTATGAGAGTGGGAAGCACAGAGAATGAATTTATATGTATTTAGAGAAGTGAAAAAGTTAAGAAATTTAATGCAAAGGTGCACACTTAGAGGGATCTTTTGAAAAAGGAGCTGTGAGTTTGAGAAAAGGGAACATGCTGGCCCACTTATGAAATCACTAAAAGTATATGCAGGCAAAATGTAAATTAGAGTCATACATAAATGTCATATGATTGATGTGATAGAGACAGGTTGACACAAGGTATCTAATGCCTTAGAAGTCAAGGTTATGAGCATGTCTGTCCATTTTAGTGGATAGTTGACCAAGTCATACTTAAGACAAATGTTTCATAAAGCACATCCATGTAGTGCACATAAAACAGATAAGCCATATATCACATAAACAATGCACAGACCCTTAAGAGGACAGGTTACACATGAATATGGGTATCATTCAAATATTAAGTAACATAGAATTCATCACATTATAGGAACTTTAAATTTTGTTCTCCTATTTCTATGTGGTCGTTATCACCCCAGTGTCCAGTTACTAGGGTTCTCAAAGGGATCCCTAGCCAGGTCTATGAGTGAGGGAATGGTGTGTGTAGTGTTTCATTTTATTATTCAACATCTCTACTTATAACATTGTAAAAGCATAAACAACTACACAGTCATATTTGTAAAGTACCAGAGTACCAATTTAATTCACAGAGATTTCAAAGCACATATGATCTCAACAGCCATAGTGAATATTAAGTCCAGCAAATCATTGATGCATATAACACATTCCAGGAGAAGTGAAATATCAAGTACACCATTTATCAAAGCAATTTCGGACAACCAAGACTTAAAAATCAAGATTAAACATTTTAACAGTGTTTAAATACAGGGTACTTTATCTAATCCAAGTCATGGTATATTCAAGTTTGAAAAAAATCACAGTTTGTCTTAGCTAGTGAATTCAATACACAGATTCCAACTCCCAAGAATACACAGATTATGAGTTACACTAAGCTTGATGTTGCAATGCTGTCAAGATGTAATATAATTTTTTTTAAAAAAAAACTTAACAGGTTCAGTTTGACTAAGTCAAGTTGGATGGATACAGTTCATGATAGCTTGTAACAAAATATCTCAATTATATTACTATAAAAATTCAATTAACACTTGTAACTATTTCACATACAATAAGACATATAAAGATCTTAATCAATTTGCCACAGCTGTAAACACCACAGAGTTTATATATATATATATATATATATATATATATATATATATATATATATATATATATATATATATATATATATATATATATGACTAAGTCAGACTTGTTGCTTTTAGCACAATTTCCAATAACAAAATCATTTCATTCAGATAATCACTTTTTCACATATAATTTCATGACAAAAAATATATCTTAATAAAAAATGATAATTTGAACTTATGAATTCGAATCATTACATAATATCCTCAAGACTTAATAATTCGAACACTTACCAACTCATTTCAAACCTCAAATAAGCAAGTAAATCGAATAGTCATGTCAAAAGCACTTTTGCATACTTAACAAACGATTTAATATCTCATTTTGACGACTCGAACAGGGCTCACAGTTTCAATAAATTAGATAATAAACTCATTTTACTTTGAAAACTAAGAGATCAGAACTTTCCCGAGTTTATTCATATAACATAGCAAGTACGAGCAATTCATCACAGAGAACACATGTATTGTAGTTTTTATCAGTGATTCATACCTTTTCCCAAGGCCTTGTTGTCTTCTTTGGACTTACCGATCCAAAACCGTTTGAACTCGCCCGAGTTCCGAGATGACTCATCGAGTCGACTCACTGAGTCGTGCCGATTTGACCGAGTTAAGCCTCCAAAATTATAGCTTTAAAGCTATTAACTCCGATCTGGAATGGACAAGTCCAGATTACCTTCCACATATACACAAATATCAAAATACGACTTAGGGTTTTGAATGTTTAAATCAAATAAATTCAAATCGTGTTTGTGTGTGTGAGATTTCTGAGTGTATATATATAACTGTTGATTTTGATCTGTAAATCTTAGTTGATTGAGACGAACGAGATTGTTTTATCAAAAATCATTTCGATTTTACCAAACTCAGCTTCGATTCGCAACGATTGTGAGATTAATCGATACAAGGATTAAACATAGACTCGATTTAGTGTTTAGATACACTGGAGAAGATAGAAATTTATGGTTTGGATCGAGAAATTAGGGTTTTGAATCGAAAGCGGCGAGAGAGAGCTTAGAGACTACGCGGCTGAACACACATATACAGTGAATAGTGTGTGACATTTTAGTATATATAATTTCTATAATGGACGGCCAAGATTAAATCCCCAATTTAGATTCAACGGATCAGATTAATTAGGGTTTTATAGAATTATGGTTGGGCCAAGCTGAGTTGGGTCGGATTTGACCACTTGGGATGGGTCAAATGGACTTTTTTTTTTTGAAATTCAAAGTAAAATTTCATTAATAACTTAAATCGTTATCCGGTACATCGATAAGGAAAGAGGGTGTGATAAACCACTCCTCTAGACCAGACATAGAATTAGCTACACTCGCAATGGAATGAGCTGCTACATTCGCTGATCTCCTAACAAAATAAACATAATGGGACCTCAAGTCCTTTAGATACTCCAAACAATCTGCGATAATAGAGCCAAAGAAAGAATCATCCCGACTCTTAATGCGTGTAGCTTCAACAACATTAAGGCTATCCAACTCAACGTACACATTTGAGTAATCCAGTTTCTTTAGCCATGAAAGTGCCTCTCTGAAGGCCATAGCTTCTGCAACTCGAGAATCCAGAACTCCTAACAGACGACCCCCACAACCTGCTACAAACTCACCAGCTTCGTTTCTCAAAATACAACCATAAGAGCTTCTCCCATTCTCTGAATACGCTGCATCAACATTACATGTAAGCCAGCCTGGTGGAGGAGGATGCCAAACCATCAGGCCCTCACGATCAACACACGAACTCTGCCTATTTTGAGTTACTTGGGCTTCTTTCCATTGGAACAAAGAACTGCTTGCTTCATTAATCACCTGGGAAGGAGTAGAATACCTATTGTCCCATACCACCGAGTTCCTATGCTTCCAAATACACCACATTATCGAGCAAAAAATTTCCAAGTCTTTTGTAACAGCAGAGATAAAGAACTGCAAAATCACATCTTGGCAGGAATGGTCTGTGGCATAATTTAATTGCAGATTGCTAAGCTCCCAACATCTACTTGAAAACGGACATGACACCAACGCATGAATCAAAGTTTCCATCGACAGCTTACATACATGACATATTGGATTAACATCAACAAATTTCCTTCGAAGATTATCAAGAGAGGGAAGACAGTCATGAAGAACCCTCCATATAAAATTTTTAACTTTTAGGGGAATAGCCAGGTTCCACAGCTTCAACCAATTAAACGAGATTCCAACAGGAACACTATAATTTAGTCTACTAAGAACTCTGTATCCGGTTTTCACTGTATACTGCCCCTTACCATCCTCTAGCCACGACCATTTGTCTTCCTGGTTGTTAACAGAGAGTAGAATTTTTAGAATTCTGCTCACATCTTCCTGGTTGAAAATATCAGTCAAAACGTCAATGTCCCACTCCTTTGTGTCCGTTTTTAGCAGCCCCTGAACCTTTACTCCTTCCAATCCTTGCACACTAGTTGAAATAATTCTTGTTGATCCAATTTCTGGAATCCATGGATCATCCCAAATGTTTATTGATTCGCCATTTCCAACTTTCAAAATACTACCCACTTTAATGAGATCCTTTGCAGATAGGATGCTTCTCCAGACAAAACTTGGGTTGTTTCCCAGGCCTGCACTAAGAATTGAGGTAGAAGGGAAATACCTAGCCTTTAAAAGTCGAGCAACAAAAGAATGAGGAACCGTAAGGAGCCTCCAAATTTGCTTCCCCAGCATCGCAATATTAAATTCTCTGACTCTTTTGAAACCCATACCTCCAAACTTTTTCGGAGTACACATTCTGTCCCAAGCCATCCACCTTATACCATTGTTTTTATCCATATCTGAGAGCCACCAGAACTTGTTCATAAGCTTCTGAATATCATCACAAAGTGACTTAGGTAAGAGAAAGATACTCGACACATAGGAAGGAATAGCCTGGATTACCGATTTTATAAGAATTTCTTTGCCTCCCCTTGAGATTGTTCTGCCTTTCCAACTTTGCATACGATTCCAAATTTTATCCTTAATATACCCAAATACTTCACGTTTGTTTCCAGCTACATTCTTTGGCAAACCCAGATAAGATTCGTCATTGCGGATAGGGACTTGGAGTAATTGACTTATAGACTCCGCAATTTCAACAGCAGTATTACGACTGAAGCTTATAGAGGACTTCTGAAAGTTTACTTTCTAACCTGTTGCATTCTCATACAAGGTTAGACACTCCTTGATGCATTGAGCTTCTGTTAAGGTTGCTCTGAAGAATAGATAACAGTCATCTGCGAAAAAAAGGTGGGATATAATAGGCGCAGAGTTGGCTATTTTACAACCATGTAGAGCACCACTTGCTTGCTTCTTTTGAATAAGGGAGGACAGACCTTCTGCACACAGCAAAAACAAGTACGGAGAAATAGGGTCACCTTGGCGTAACCCACGGTTTGGCACAATTGGACCTACCTCATGTCCCGACACAATAAAATTATATTTCACCGTAGTCATGCACATATGAATCCAACCAATCCATTTATTTGAGAAGCCCATCTTCTGCATAATTCCTAGGATAAAACTCCATTCCACTCGATCATATGCCTTACTCATATCCATTTTCATAGCCGAATACCCCATTTTCCCTTGAGTCTTTTTTTTCATCCAATGATTAACCTCATATGCTGCAATCACATTGTCAGTTATGAATCTACCCCGAATAAAGGCACTCTGCATCTCCGAGATAACATCTGAAAGCATACCCTTCATTCTGTTCGCCAACATTTTTGTTACTATTTTCATCATGACATTGCATAATGAAATCGGCCTCAAATCATTCATCGTTTCCGGGCTGTTCTTTTTAGGGATAAGCACCACTAAAGTATCATTTAAACCAAGAGGAATACTATTAGTGGAAAGAATATTAATACACTCTGAAGTAATATCGTTACCTATGATGTCCCAAAATCTTTGGTAAAAAGCGGGGTTCATCCCATCGGGGCCAGGACTTTTATCCGGGTGCATAGAGAAGATTGCACTTTTTACTTCCTCTGTTGTAAAGGCCTCAGTTAGCTTCTCATTCTGCTCTGAATTAATTCTCCTGTTTATACCGTCGAGAACTTCACCACAGTTCACCTCATTAGATTGGAACAGATTCTCATAGTACTTTCCGATTAAGTCCCCCAGTCCATGCTCCCAGTCATACCAGTTGCCATCATCGTCTTTCAGCTTAGAAAGCTGATTCTTTTTCTTACGAGCAGATGCAAACACATGAAAATATCTTGTATTATTATCCCCACCCTTAAGCCAATGTTGCTTTGCCCTTTGCCTCCAAAAGTCCTCCTGCTGACTTAACACCTTCGAGTACTCTTTTAACGCCTCTGTGTAACATTGGCGTGAAAAAGCATCCATCCCACCCCTGAACCTATTCATTCTCTCCCTACACTTACTTAGTCTCTCTTTAGAACTTTTTGAAAGACTATCCCCCCAGATCTTAAGCTCTTGTGCACATAAATTAATCCTCTCCTCAATGCTACTGTTTCTATTTCGTTGCCAGCTTTCCTTCACTATCTCAGAACATCTTTTCTCCCTTAGCCATGAATTTTCAAAACGGAAGCGTGACCTACGTACCACTGGTGTCCAGATTTTTATTTGAAGATAGAGAGCCGAATGATCAGACGATGGCGCTACAAGGTTCTGCACCATGTTAGTAGGGAATCTATCTCTCCATTCCTCGTTAACAAAGACTCTATCTAGCTTCTCTTCAACCCATCTATTAGTACCCCTAATTCTCTCCCAAGTAAACTGGTATCCTTCTATTGGTAGGTCTGAAACACCACAATCTGACATTGCCTCCTTAAAACCGTTCAACAGCCAATTCGGTTGGTTATTCCTTCCTCTCTTCTCACTTGCACGAAGAATATCATTAAAATCACCCAAAATTACCCAAGGAAGAGATGATTGTACAGCCAGATTTCTCAACAAATTCCATGAATCCCTCCTCCTAGCTCTCTCTGGAAAGCCATAATAAAACGTAAGTCTCCAAGTCTCAATATTATCCACCTGTACTTCAGTATCAATAAAATTATGGGAGGATGCCTTAATTTTTATCTTACTCCCTTGCTTCCAAAATAAAGCCAACCGCCCGCCATGGCCTGGTCCAGCCACTGTAAATAATCCTTCATGGTTCATTTTTGCTCTTACACTTTCCACTCGATCATTGTTACACATAGTCTCCATCAAGAATACAAACATGGGCTTCTTCATTTGGACTAGGTCCAATAAGACTTGAACTGTTTGAGGATTGCCCAAGCCTCTACAATTCCAAAATAGGGTACTCATTGTACCTGGCGGGCCTGCACCACAGGTCCCGCCAATGTCAAGTTTTTTTGGTTCAATTGTAAATCTGACTCTCTCATAACAGTGTCCAGCCCAGTACTCTGATTTTGATTGAGGCCAAAATCTTCGTTATTCAAAATATCCAATCGTGCTATTTTTTTATTAGATATTATTATCCCCTCATTAATAGGGCCGTTATCATTTGCATTTAAAAAATCCTCATCCACATTCACCTGATTTGGTGCGTAACTGTCTCCTGCATATCCCTGATTGCTTCTATCACTCTGCACCACGCTTAAAACACGGGAATTTGTTACCTGTCCACCCCCTCCTCCACTTTCAACCGGAACACCGCCATAGCCACCATTTCCATCCCTAAGCCATTGATTACCTGCATTAATATTCTGTCTTCTTGTTGGTGCTCTCAGAGAACTGTCATACTTCCTCTCCTCTCCACATTGAGGATTATCAAATAATGCTTCACAGAATTTATCAGAATGGCCTATTAATCCACAGTAAAAACAGAACGAGGGCAACCTTTCATATTTAAATTGAATCCATAACCAATTCCCACCTGCCTTTTTTATCTTCATACACTTCTTCAATGGACGTCTAACATCCATGGCCACCTTGATTCTGAGGTAGTTTCTCCTAATACCATGAAGATTCTTCGAGTCTGCCTCCAGAAATTTTCCCACATGGTTCCCTATTGATTTCAAAATGTATTCTGAGTTAAAGCCAATAGGAAGATCATATATCTGTACCCACATATACACATCTGATAGCTTAACGTCCTTCAGTTGTTCATTCACATCCATTTTCTTTAGGAGCAACACCTATTGATTAAACGACCATGGTCCATCGTCCAACACCCTTTTGACATCTAATTCATGAAAGAATTTAAAGATGAATAAATTAGGATGGTTTGATTCCTCCATAAAAACACCTTTAACCGGCCTCCAGATTGATGATAATGTCTCCTACATTGCCCCAAAGTTAACCTTTCTGTTTGTCAAGAAACTTCCGATCAAGCAATGCTCATAACCAATATTCTGCTTCTCCAGATGTATTTCAAATGGACTTAAAATAATCAAAAAATAATATATTTTGTATTTCTGAAAATAGTTTTGTAAAAATAAATATTATTATAAATAGTATAATAATATATATAATATTGATACCAGAAAATATGTTGATATTTTGATTCTTTGTATTTGAAATTAAATATCATATTTCTAGTATATCAAAAATATTTTCGAAAATAATTTCTGAAAAATATTCGCTCGACTAGTTTTATCTTTCCGAATGAAAATCAAAACCCGATCGATAAAGTTTCATATGTTATCAAAATCGATGAATCTGAGTTTTAAAGATTCGTAAATCCTGAAAAGATATCTTTTTCGTGAGATAACTATAAATCATGATAAATAATCTCACAATATATATATATATATATATATATATATAATATTTATATAAATATATAAGCCATTATTTGGGAATTTCCAACATTCCTAAATCCAAGCGGAGTTTAGTGAATCTTTCGGAATTCAATGGTTTCGTGAAAATATTTGCGAGATTATACCCAATTTCTATATGAGTCATTTTTATATCGCCTTTATTGACATGATCACATAAGAAATGATGTCTCACATCTATATGCTTAGATCTTGAATGTAACACGGGATTTTTGCTAAGATCAATAGCACTCGTGTTATCGCATAAGATTGAGATCACATCAAATTTAGTATTATAGTCGACTAATGTTTGCTTCATCCACAAGATTTGAGCACAACATTTTGGGGCCGCTATATATTCGGCTTCCGTTATGGAAATAGATACCGAATTCTGTTTCTTGGAAAACCATGATACTAGGCATCCTCCTAGAAACTGACATGTACCACTTGTACTTTTTCTATCGACTAAATGTCCGGCATAGTCCGAATCAGAAAAACATACTAAGTCGAATGGTACTCCTTTGGGATACCAAAGACCTACGCCAGTGGTTCCTTTTAAATATCTCAATATCCGTTTTACTGCGGATAAGTAAGATTCCTTTGGTGCTACTTGAAATCTAGCACACTTACCAACACTATATTGAATATCGGGACGACTTGCGGTAATATATAGTAAGCTACCAATCATGCCTCGATATTTCTTAGTGTCAACGGGTATTCCGTTGGGATATTCTGTTAATTTATCAGAAATCGACATGGGAGTAGATATGGGTTTTGAATTTTCCATCTCAAATTTCTTCAGCATCTCTTTACAATATTTCGATTGTGAAATATGTATGCCTATATCCGATTGCTTAATTTGCAATCCTAAAAAGAAATTTAATTCACCCATCATACTCATTTCGAATTCTTTGCTCATATTATCAGAGAATTCTTTACATAATGTATCATTTGTTGAGCCAAAAATGATGTCATCTACGTATATTTGTACAAGCAAGATATCATCTTTGTCTTGTCTTGTAAATAAGGTTTTATCGGCAGTTCCAATTTTAAAATTGTTTTCTAATAGGAACTTGCTCAACCTTTCGTACCAAGCCCTTGGAGCTTGTTTTAAGCCGTATAGAGCTTTGTATAATTTGTATACATATTCCGGATGTGTGGCATCTTCAAAACCGGGAGGTTGTTTGACATAAACTTCTTCTAATATCCCGTTTAAGAATGCCGATTTAACATCCATTTCATATACTTTGAAATCTTTATGACACGCGTATGCTAATAACATTCGAATTGATTCGATTCGTGCTACGGGTGCATAAGTTTCATCAAAGTTTATCCCTTCCATTTGGGTATAGCCTTGAGCGACTAATCTCGCTTTATTTCTTATTACCGTTCCATTTTCATCTAACTTGTTTCTAAATACCCATTTGGTTCCAATTATGAAAGTATCTTTGGGTTTTGGAACAAGTTCCCAAACTTTGCTACGACTGAATTGTAATAATTCATCTTGCATGGCCGAGATCCAATCCTCGTCTAGCAAAGCCTCTATAGCGGTCTTAGGTTCTATTTGTGATAGAAAACTAAGGTGATTCACAACGTTTTGTACTTATGATCGCGTTTGAACTCCTTTATTTAAGTCTCCAAGTACGTTATCTAGTGGATGACTTCTAATAATAGGAATTTCTTTTGGAAGTTCTACTTCTGGTTCGGCTATTTCTAATGGATTCCTTGGAATCGGAGTTCCGAGGTCCATATTTTCGAATTGTCGAATTATATTTTCTACATCGTCTTGTTCAACTTTATCGTTTTCAACAAGATCTTTGTATTTTGACGGTGGTTTGCTTTCATCAAATGCTACATTCATTGATTCTTCCACCACAAGAGATTTAAGATTGACTACTCGATAGGCTTTGCTATTTGTAGAGTATCCAAGAAATATACCTTCATTTGATTTCAGATCAAATTTGGTAAGATAGTATTTCGAGTTTAATATAAAATATTTGCAACCGAATACTCGAAAGTAACTTAGTTTCGGTGTTTTGCCAAAATAAAACTCGTAAGGAGGCTTTTATGTTATTGGTCGTAGCAAAACCCGATTAAGAATATGGCAAGAAGTAGACATTGCTTCGGCCCAAAAATATTTAGGTCAACGATATTCATTTAACATAGTGCTAGCCATTTCTTGTAATGTTCTGTTCTTCCTTTCAACTACCCCGTTTGATTGAGGAGTGTAAGGAGCAGAAAAATTATGTGTGATACCATTTCCATCACAAATTTGTAAAACTAGAATTCTCAAATTCTTTACCATGATCAGTCCGAATATAGATTATTGTATTATTTTTTTGATTTTGAATCTTTTTACATAGGGATGAGAAGGATTCAAATGCATCACTTTTAGATTTGAGAAATTCTGTCCACGTGAATCGTGAATAATCATCAACGATTACTAATGTGTATGAACATCCTCCGAGGCTTTGGATAGGGACCGGACCAATAAGATCCATATGTAAAAGCTCGAGAGGTCGAGAGGTTGATACCATAAACTTCGCTTTGTGAGATGCTCGTATTTGTTTTCCAATTTCGCATGCTTCACAAGTATGATCTTTACGATAATTTAATTTTGGTATACCTCGTACATGATCTTTGGTTGATATATTTTTAATCAACTTCATATTTGCATGTCCTAATCTTCGATGCCATAACCAAGGGTCATCGTTTGTAGTGATTAGGCACACATTCTCATTCTTGCTCATGTCACATGTATAGACATTTTTGTTTCGAGGGCAAGTGAGAATTAATTTCCAATCTTTATCTAATATACAACAATGAGTAGTATAGAAAATTACCTTGTATTCATTGTCGCAAAGTTGACTTATCGAGAGAACATTGTATTTTAGTCCCGTGACTAGTTGTACATTTGAAATCTTGAAGCGACTATTCTCGATGTCTCCGATGCCGACAATGATACCTTTACTACTATCCCCAAATGTGACACTTCCCGCAGTGACCTTTTTAATGTTGTTCAAAAGTGACCCGTTTCCGGTCATGTGTCTTAAACAACCACTATCAAGGTACCACATGTCTTGCTTAGCGGCAAGACACACCTATAAAATAATTCAATTAAATTTATAAGTACCCTTTTGTCTTGAGGGTCCTGGGGTTAGTTCATCATAAATAATATTCGAGTTTGCATGATAAAATCTAGGCATAGAATAATCATTGTTAGGCATGTAGACATTTCTTGGTGCATGATGTCTAACATGATGTTGTGGATATCTAGCATTATCATGAAATCTAGAGTTAACACGATGCATATTATTTCTATTATTAGCAACGTAGGGAGCATTACGATTAGGAGTATGTTGATATCTAGATGCATGCCTATTAGCATTGTTATAATACATTGTGTTTCTATTTTGAAACATAGTAGGTTGATGAGCCCTTTGTTGCCTTTGACCATTGTGAGCAACTCTATTAAATGGTACTTGTTTTTCAACCTTGTTGTATGGTTTTTATCCTTTACGAATCCATACATGCTTCCCCTTAAATTCACCACTCTTGAATTTGCAATATAAGACAGAATGTCCATCTTTATTGCAAAATGTACATTTTAAGGTTTGTGGTTTAGGAGGAGCTATTATAGGTTGCATTCTTGGTTGAACCTCTTCTCTCAGAGGAGCGTTCTTATCGTATCCTAGACCTTCACGGTTATAGGAGACATTTGAGTGTACCATTTTATCTAACATCTCATTGCCTTTAGAAAATCTTTGAACAACAGTTTCAAAATTTTCTTTTTCTTCTTTTAAGTCATCAATCTGTTGCTAAAGAATCTTGCTTGATCCATAACTTGAGATATGAGCTTGAAATTTTCTTCTTCCAATCTTTGAGTTTCTTCTTGTAATTTCTTTTCTTTTAACTCAAAGGTTTGTGATAGCTCATTTTCTTTTACATAAGATTGAGACGTTACATTATTTCGAACCATTGATTCGTTTTGAATCTTTAATTTCAAAAGATCAACATTAAGCTTACTAATGTTGTCATTGAGTTGTATTTTCTGATTTTCTAATTCTTCAACTTTAAGTACTAAGGCCACATTTTCAACTTCAAGATTGATAACATTGTCTTTAAATTGATTTTCTTCACCTTTCAAGAGATGATTTTGATCATTTAAAAATGTCTTTTCATTCTCATTTTGGGTTTGTATATCCATCATCCGAGTAAACTCTTTACTTTGATTATGATACATTTCTTCGAGTTTCATTTTCTCGGACCATAATAGATGAAGTCTTTTATCAACATCTATATATTTATTGTTGATACCTACTACAAGCTCAATTAAATCATACTTACTCATATCAACTTGATTCAAGTTAGATTCATCTAATTGCAATTTATTTGAGATGTAGTTAAGATTAGAACTTACCTCTTGATGAGAAGTGGAGGCTCCCATTGAAGTAGCTTCATCTCCGATAGCCATTAAGCACAAGTTGACAACTTCTTCACTAGCTTCCGGAACTTCTTCATCTTCACTTAAATCCCAACCGTTTTCCGCTACGAGAATTCTTCCTTTAGCTATCTTAGGACATTCTCTTTTGAAGTGACCCGGTTGCTTACACTCGAAACATACTTCTTGTGTTTCCTCCGGAGCTTGCTCTTTATGTTTTGGAGGAGTGTAAGAAAGATTATTAATGTTGTTGGCATTATTATAGGCATTTGTATTTTGAGTGCCTTTCCCTTTATTATAGCTCGTTGTTGGAAAATTACCCTTATAGTTAGGACTATAATTTTGAGAGTAATTAGGTATTCCTTTAGAGTTAAAAATTCTTTGTTGGTTGTTTGATTTGAGGAAGCCTTTTCCGTATCTTTGAGCTTTGCTTTGAAGCACACGACGTAGTTGTCTCGTTAGTAAAGCAATTTCGCTTTCATCGAGATCTTGAAGTTCTTCGTTTAATTCCTCGTCATTTTCATTTTCATCGATTAATATAGCTTTTAAAGCCATATTTTTCTTTTTGTCTTCCACTTTAGGAATGACTTTATCCGGGAGATTGTCTTCTTCATATGCACAAAGATTTCCGAATAAGCTATCGATGTCATAATTGTTTAGATTATGCATATCTTTTATTGTTTTGACTTTAACCTTCCAACTAGGAGGTAAAGATTTAAGAACTCTTCGATTCTTTTCATTTCGAAAATAATTCTTTCCGAGTTGAGATAATTCATCAATTATACGAGTAAATCTTGTTTCCATATCGATGATGTTTTCTCCCTCTTGAAGTTTAAAATTCTCGTATTCATGAATTAAAGTTTCCATTCGAGAATCTTTTATATCGATGGTTCCTTCGTAGGTAACCACTAATTTGTTCCACATTTCTTATGCGGACTTGCAATTGCTTACTCTTTTATATTCTTTTTCGGCAAGTGCACTTGTGAGAACCATTTCCGCTTTAGCGGCAATATTCATCATATTTTCTTCGGCAAGAGTGCATTCACTAACTTTCTTTTCAACAATGACACCATCAACTGTTTCAGTAGGAATAACAACTCCGTCTTCAATAGCCATCCAAACTTTGACTCCTTGAGATCTAGCATAGATGCGAAACCTCGTTTTTTGTTTCTTTGGAGTGGTTTTGGTATTAGAAACCAGCTGTGTATTTTTATTGTATCGGACTCGTATCAATTAACGATTAAATACGTAACATGTATCGTTAATTAAATACCCGAAAAATACGAAACTACCCAATAAATAATTCTAAAATTATGGAGCATTTGTGAATATTATAAAATAATATTCTGGAAGGTTTGGTCAATTTTGATCAACCTTGACTTGGTCAAACGTGGTCAACTGTGGGCCCACTTTCTCGATTTTAGTGCCCGGATCAAAATTTTCAGAAAATTACGAAACTTTTACCATGCATAGAAAATAGAATTTAAGTGACCCATCTCAAGTTTCAAGTCATTCTAGCAAGTGGAAGTATTTTATTTGGATTTAATACGATTAAATCAACTTTCGGTTCGGAATAAAATACTATTGGTCTTTCTATGAAATAAATATATCTTTTGACCAATGTTTTGACTAGAATAAATACTTAGAATATATTTCCTAATATATAAAATATATTGAGAGTGTAGGAAATATTTTTGATAAAAATAATTTTCTCCGCAAATAAAATAAATTTAGACATGGGAGAAAAATTACTTTAAATATTTCTGATACGAGATAAAGACGAGTATTAATATTCCACCACTGAATATTAATATTCTTGAGGTTAAAATCTATTTGATGCTAAGGTAGAATATTTTTAAATAAAAATTGATCGATTTTTTTAATATAGCACGAGTTCTCTAAAGAATATTAAACCTCGAATGTTCTTTGTTCGAGCTTGTCGCCTTATCAATGTTGCAACGGAGATCTAAAAAATATCAAACCTCGATATTTCTTTTTCGATCTTATTGCCTTAGAGATATATTCCATAAAAATAGATAGTTTGATTTTTCGCAATAATGGAATAACTCTTATAGTAAAAATAGATCTTGCTAGAATTGACTTTTGACTTTTGACAGAATCAATTAAATTAATGACATAGTGGAGAGGATAACTAAGTGTAATTAAATTTTATATTAAATCGTACAAATACCAAAATAAATAATATATCGAAGATATCCTTTCACATTTCATTCACCCCAATCAAACACAACATTCTTGTTACAAGCCTAATGGTCTTTTCCAATTAGACACAATTACAATGGCTGATATCTTTAAATCAGTTAAGGAAAGTGTATGTGATGAATGTATTGCAATTCAATTAAGGAGCACCTAAATGTGCTAGAATCAATGTTCCTCTATGCTCCAATGATTGTGACTTGATTATGAGATTACAATACAGAAGGACTAACTGGATTGTGATTTTTTTTTATTTTTCTCGACTTATTAACAGTTAATAGACAAAGATTGAAATTACAGCTCACTACAACAAATTTGAGCATTTACGATGGAAATTTTACATTAAAATCGTCGCAATTGGTCCGATTACAACGGAAAAATTTCGTCATTTTTGCTCAAGTCTTAAGTTCAAATTTTCGTCATAAGTATAAATTTTCATCATAAGTTATAATGCGAGACCCACTTCCTACAATAAAATATAAACGAACTTAAGACGGAATAAACTGTCATAAATTTATATTTTGTTACAGAAAAATCCGTCGTATGTTCATAATTTATGACTTTTTTTCTGTCGTAAGTTTACTTTTGGGATCCATCTGATACCACAATTAAATTTGAAATCAAATTCAAAAAAAACATAAAATGATGAACAATCATCATAAGTTACTCATAAATTAGTTATAAGTTACTCAGAAATTTGTCATAAATTACGAAATTCGTCGTAATTTACTCTGACCAAAAACATCAGTCTGATGCCTTTTCAGGTTCCAGCCATTTTCGACTTCCAAATTAAATCCAATCACACATTCCATTATATATACAATCATATGGTAATCCAACACCAATATCAAATATTAAATTTTATTGCAGTAATTACATAACACATGATATAATTTCAATTTAATAGTTTAATAGATTTAGATAGTTGGAATCCTGAGAATAAATTAACTTGTACTCTCAACTTCTATTTCAAAAATCTTTCTCTTAGTTATTTTTGAGAGAGATTACAACTTGAAAATTAAATAAATGAAAAACTTTACGGGGGGAATGGTATGCAAATAATATAAGACATAAAGTAGAACATGTGCACATCCACTTACAAAATTTCCCTATTTATCACAAATACCATTACAACGATTCTGGTACCTATACTAAAACAGGTAGTTTGCTACTTAAAATCGCAACATCATTCTTTCCCTACTATCCTTACAATATTCGTCATCCTTTTAGGTTAAATTTTGGGTTGATTATCACAATTAAAACCCGATTAATCCTGAATTATGGACCATTTTTTAAATTAGACTTGTTTATGTCAAATTTAAGGTTTTTTTTACCTTCAATTGAAACCGAAATTGAGAACAATATATGCTTGAAATAGGATTTATTTGAGTTGAATTCAAGGTTTTTTTATCACAAACATAAATGAGTTGAACTCTAAACTGGTTGTGTTTTAGTTCGTTATAAATACATTGAACTCGAACTTTTATCGAGCCAATATTTTTGTTTGTGTATCAACTAGTTAAAAAAAATGTTATTCACGAGTATGTTCGTTAACAGTTCACAAACATATCTCATGAGCTACTACTCACAAACGTCTCATGAATACTAACTCAGCAATATCTCATGAATACTGTTCATCAACTCGTGTTCACGAATACCACATTTAATTCTAAAGAATTTTAATGCATTAAAAATATAAAGATAAACCCCGAAAATTAAAGTCATCCTTCTAATCTACACTTATCAATGAGTCAAATTTAGATCAGATTTAATTAATACATAACCAACTAATGTTATAATTTACAACATAACATATGTCATAATTTAAATATTTGTAATAAAAATAATGTATAGATTTAACAAAAGAAGATAACCAATAAACAAAATAAACTAATATATCATTTCGTAAACTTAAAAATTATTTACTATTTATCGAGTTAATTAAATATGTTCACGAGAATATATATCGAGTTTGTACACGAATTCATTCATGAACCATATTTACGAGCTTGTTCACAAACGTTATTAACGAAATTGTTCATCAACTATACAATCGAACTTGTTCACAAATTTTCGAGTCGAATTATGTCGAATTATGTTGTGTTCAAGTTCAGCTCATTTAAAGACAAACCTCAAAATCGTGTTAATGTTCGACTCATTTACAAATCGAATCAAACTCGAGTCAAACATTTTTCGAGACAGATGCACAACTATTTATGAACATATCGACTCATTTACGACCATAATCACAATCAAAGCTCAATTAAACTCGAATTAGGGACAATTTCCCAAACTAGACTCATGTAGACCAAATTCAGGGTTTATTACCCTAATCAATGCCCTATTTAGCTAGAATTAAAGATAATTTCCCAAGTTAGACCTATTTAGGTCGAATTTGGGATGATTCTCCAAATTAAGTCCATTTAAACTTATAATCCAAATTATAGATGACTAAGCTAGTATGGACCAAAAATATGCAATGAATATCTATTTCACAAGTTATAAGCTCGATAATAGATCATGGATGCTCTCTAGGCGTTGTGAACTCAAGAGCGCAGTGCTAAGGTGCAATTCTTTAATAAAAGAGGCAGTGAGACATTGTTTCACATTGCCAAAGTAAGACCATGCATGTCCATGGTCACAAAAATGCCACGATAAGAGATAGGATCCCCTCGACACAAGAGCATAGCATATAATAAGATTAAAATTTTTGTTAGATCATCTCCAATAGGGTTGTCTAAAATATTTGGCTAAAATATTATAAAATAATGATTGGCTTTAAAAGCCCTTCGGCAGGAACGGATACCACTTCTTATTGGCGTCTTGGTGCTTGGAGCGACAAGTTGGGATATCCTTCCCTGGCCAATCCACGTAGCCTGCTTGACGAACGTCGGCGACGGAGACATCGTAAATCATTAATAAAAAGATTACAACACCGCTACACCGAACAAATTTCCTAGGACTGCTATAACTCTCATAATATAGACTAAGAAACATATGAAAGTGAACCATAATGAGAAACATACTTGCCCCATTAGCATGCATATAACGGAGAAACCAGCCCCCTTCAACATCTCTCATAATGTGTTCTACGCTGTTGACGAGCTAGACCGCCCCTCATCAGTGAAGCTATGAACGCGGAGCCCTTTCCGAATGCTTTTTCGATCCGGAAGTTATCGCGAAGATAATAATACGGTGCTCCCCCTCCCTCTGTCTTTTCCCGCTTTGCGAATCTTCCCCTCTAACGCGGGCTGGGCGACGGTGGGCACGGGAGGAAAGAAAATGTCGGGATTGTTGTGTTTGGTAGTGATACTGCTATTAAAGAAGGAGATCTTGTCAAGCTAAAGTTGCTCAAGTAGCCTCCTTAACAGAGTAGACCTCGTTTTCAGCTACTGTTGTGGAAAGGAGTTTAGAGAGAGAACCCGTTCTACAGCACATTCCTGTCTTAGCATTACTATTTTGATCTAGCTTCTTTTGAGAACGAAAGGAGAAGATAACTTCGTATTTTGGTAACTCTCTAGGAGTCATGTGTTTAACCTTGAATGCTATTAATAGATTCTACACCAATAGTCCCTCGGACTCGGAAAGAAATAACGAAAATGGCGAACCCAATAGCAGATTCCGCTGCTGCCACCGTTAGAAGGAGATTGCAAGTGAGTAAACCTATATAGGTATACGAACGATAGAAGACTTGAGTCTATAAAGAATGCCACCCAGAAGAAAGATTGACTGCTATTGATCCTGTAGTTTTAAACCTGTAAGGGGTTGTGCTCCAATGAGATTGGCTATATTTTGAAAATAGTATATTATAATTTCGAACAATACTTTTTTAATAAATTAATATTATTGCTAATTGATCTTAAATTGTGGTAATATATTATAAAAATTTAAAACAAAAATTAATTAAATTTAAATTTATTAATACTAACATTAATTGATTTTAAAATGTGATCCTATACTTTTAAAATCTAAAATTCAAAATATAATAAGTTATTGTACATGAAAAGATGATGAAAGTGACAATTCAATTTTGTAGTTATTTTAATTTTCCAAGTTTCTCACAAATCAAAGCCCCTGATTTATACACTAGTCACATTAATAGACCTAATTTAAAACAAAAATTAAAAAAATTAATCAGAGAAGAAACCATACCTGCACTTGCAAAACTGGCGGGAGTGAAGAAGAAAGTAACAAATGGAGGGCGGGAGCGGGAAAAGAAGAGCGGAAGATGTGATGTCCACTATCTTTACCTAATAGATTTTATGGGTTGGAGAGGTGTAAAAGAGAGACATTTGGCTATAAATGGTACTGTTGGGTTGCTAGCTAGACTTTTTTTAGACAAGGGCTCTCTCGATTGGAGTTGCTCTTATAAGATTAGTTTAACAATGTTAGCATCTATTAAGGCGAAAATATTTGTTATAAACTAGATGATAACCCGTGCAAAACACGGGTCCGAAAAAATTAATTTAAAGTGGTCACTAATTTATATTTGAGTAAAATGGGCCTGAGGATGACCTCAGGTAACTCCCTTGAGGTTATAACATATTCCTATACAATTTTAATGGCAATTTGGTAAATACAAAACTCATTCCTGAATTTACAAATTCGCCCTCGTGTATTTATATGAGGACTTCTTATAACCTCATGCTATTACCTGAGGGTGACCTCAGGTACATGATTCTCTTTATAATTTTGAATGATCTTAAAAAATTATATTATTTATACAACTCAGTAGGTTATAATAAAAAAACAATTGTATTTACAACAATATTTCAATAATTTCGGTGCATACGAATCTTGGGGTGAAATCAAATTTGGAGACTGAAATATCATTAGAATGGATATTTTATTTATTAATAAAGATTTTGTAATTCATTATTAATTTATAGAAAAGATATTACGTTTTAGTTGAAAAAGGTAATCAATAGTTAATAATAATTATATTTTTATTAGTTTATTTCATTAAATAGAATGACCCGTGATATTTTTGAAAATGAGAGGTTCCAGTCAAAAAATTAGAAAAGATAATGTTATTTAGCTGAGAAAGGTAATTGGTTAGTTATTAGGAACTATGATATCATTATTTTATTTTATGAAATTGAATTACATGTTTTACTAATAATAAATATTTAAGTAGGAATAATTAAATAAAAAAATCAAGTGTGAAAATGAAATATTTTAGTTAGAAAATATAGAAAAGATATTACATTTTAGCTGAAAAAGTTAATCAGTTAGTTATTAGTAATTATAATATTATTAGTTTATTTCATTAATTAGAACGACCCTATTTTTTGAAAGAAAAGATTTTAGTTAGAAAAGTTAGAAAATGTTTTATGTTGTGAAAAGCTAATATGAGCATGATGAAAAGCTAATACGTTGCAAATATTTGAGTTTTCATGAAAGTTTATCTAAATATAATTAGGCTAATGATGAATAAATGACCTTAATGGCACTTGAAGAGCATGCAGATGGGCACAACTTGGTTAGCTAGAAAGCGATTAAGTTGGAAAAAAATTAAGTTATTATAAGATAAAGAATCTTTACCTTTCCACAAATTTGATTAGTATTGTTTTTTTGTACTTCGTTGATGGATGGTGATCAATTCGTCTATAACAATGGTTTGTCTATTTGTTGATGTAAGTATATTTGTAAGTAGATTATATTCCCTGGTGTTTTATTCCGTTGGTGGAGTTTAGTTAAGAGTAGATAGTATACCCTTTCCTGTTTGTGGATATTTGTTTAACCCGTTGGTGGTGTTTTACTATAATGTTGGTGGAGTTTGTATGTATATATATATGGGTGTTGAGGGAGAGGAGAGAAATGAGGGGAGGATTTAACGGCTAAGCAGGTCATAACAGGTCTAGACTATCAGGTCTTGTTTGTAGGCGGCAAAAGTCTGTTAGGAACATCAAATCCAACATGTTTATTAATGGGCTCCAGCCTCCAAGCTAGGGTTGGCAATTTCTGATTCTGGGTCGGGTTCGTGTTGGGTCATATTATACCTGGTTTTTTCGGATTGATTTTTTCCTAACCCTAACCCGTACCTACCGGGTTCGTGTCGGGTTTCATCATCTCCAACTTTTTTTTAGAGTGATTAAAAATATACTCATATATTATATACTCCCTCCGTCCCAATTTATAGGGAATGATTGCTTTTGCAAAAGTTTTAAGAAAAAATAGCTCATTTCTCTTTCATTGCACGTAAAAGTTACAATTCAAATGTATAATATGTACTGTACCTCATTTTTGAGGTGTAAAAAAGGGCATGACATATAGAAAATATTGTTATTACTATTAAATAATTATAAATCAACTATCGAGTCTCTGTCATTGCACGTGAAAGGTACTTTATTATACTTAAATTTAGTTATTTTAAAAATAATTTTTTTCAAAAGCAGGGTTATAAAATGAAGGTTCATTAATTTTCGGGTCATTTTCGGGTTTTTGTTTCGGGTTCATGTCTGATTGTACCCGGTAGTTTCGGGTTGAATATTTGTTGACCCAAATTCATATTTTCTCGGATTAGGTTCGTGTCGTGTTTCGAGTTGGATCGAAAATTATCATCCATGCTCCAGACTTGTTATTACTTAAATATATAATATTTTTATGTATGTCACATCGGATACACTTTTAGGATTATGTAAGTACTAATTATGTCATCAGGATTGTAAATCATGAGAACTATAAGAGCATCAATTATGTCCTCAGGAGTGTAAATCATGAGAAGTGTAAGAGCATCTTCAATGATGTTTGTTAAATTGGTTGGATAAAATGATATAAAATATTGATTATGTAAAATTTACTAAATTTTTAAGACGTTGTGCTTCGATGGTATTGACCATAATGATAGACTATTTTATAAAAATAGTATATTATTATTATTTCAAGTTGTTATAAATATAATCTATTATTTTATTATGGTAATAGATGAGGTGGAATATTTTTACAGATCTCTATACGTTCGACAAATATATAGTCAACATCACGGGATTGGCTAAATATTTAAATAAGAAAAATGCATGGTTAGAGTGAAGAATTTTCTACACATTCTCTATAATTTTTATTTATGATATCATTTATCCAATTTTATCTAAGAGCTTAAGAAGGTTGGAGATGCCCTAAATGTACGTTTTGTAGAAGTTATGTAAATCTGTAAGATTTAGGGGATTTTTCATTTTATTTTTATTTTTTTGATAATTTGTTTTTTTTTTTTGCTCCTTATTAAGTGTTAGTAACTACCTACATAGTTGTAACATGCATTTTTGCCCTATTAGAAGCTCACCGTGCTAAATGACGCATTTAATACCTTTATTAATAAACGAAACCCCTTTTTAATGGTATTACTTTTTTAATTCGTATCATATTTTGGTTTCACCCTTAAACTCCTATTTACTATTTTTTTGGTTCGCATATATTTTAATTTCACCCCTAAACTCCTATTTCTACTAGAATTTTATGTTGTTTTTTTAATTAAAAAATATAAAACCTATTATAAATATAATTCTCTTTTTGCAATTATTGGTTCGCACCATATTTTGTTTAACCTTTAAACTCCTATTTCTACTATGTATCAAGTTGTTTTTTCTAATTTAAATTTTTTTTAAAAAATAAAAAGTGAAACCCCTTTTTAATGGTACTACTTTTTTAGTTTACATCATATTTTGGTTTCATCCCTAAACTCCTATTTACTACTTTTTTTGGTTCGCACCATATTTTGGTTTCACCCCTAAACCCCTATTCTACTAGAATTCTATATTGTTTTTTATAAAACCTATTATAACTATAATTATCTTCTTGCAATTATTGATTCACACCATATTTTGGTTTCACCCCTATCTCCTTTTTCTACTAGAATTTTATGTTGTTTTTGTAATTAAAAAATAAAAAACATATGATAACTATAATTCTCTTTTTGCAATTATTGGTTAGCACCATATTTTAGTTTTACCCCCTAAACTACTATTTCTACTAGGATTCTATGTTGTTTTTTTAATTTTATTAATAGGAGCGAAACCCCTTTTTAATGGTACTATTTTTTTTGTTCGTACCATATTTTGGTTTCACCCCTAAACTCCTATTTACTATTTTTTTGGTTCGCATATATTTTGATTTCACCCCTAAACTCCTATTTCTACTAGAATTTTATGTTGTTTTTTTAATTAAAAAATATAAAACCTATTATAAATATAATTCTCTTTTTGCAATTATTGGTTCACACCATATTTTGTTTAACCTTTACACTCCTATTTCTACTATGAATCCAAGTTGTTTTTTTAAATTTAAAATTTTATAAAAAATGAAAAATGAAACCCCTTTTTAATGGTACTACTTTTTTGGTTTGCATTATATTTTGGTTTCATCCCTAAACTCCTATTTACTACTTTTTTGGTTCGCACCATATTTTGGTTTCACCCCTAAACTCCTATTTCTGCTAGAATTCTATGTTATTTTTTTATAAAACCTATTATAAATATAATTATCTTTTTGCAATTATTGGTTCGCACCAAATTTTGTTTCACCCCTATCTCCTTTTTCTATTAGAATTTTATGTTGTTTTTGTAATTAAAAAATAAAAAACCTGTGATAACTATAATTTTCTTTTTGCAATTATTGGTTAGCACCGTATTTTAGTTTCACCCCCTAAACTCCTATTTCTACTAGGATTCTATGTTATTTTTTAATTAAAAATTAAAAACATATTATAACTATAATTCTTTTTTTATAATTATTTTAATTAACACGAGGTACCGCACACAATAAATTTACAAGTGCAATTCATTAAATTAACTCAACATTATAAAATAATTCAAAGACTTTAAAAAAAATGGAATCGTTGCAGATGTGAGTCTTGTATATATTTTATATTTTAATATATTATGTATATATATATATATATATATATATTATTTTATATATAATATGTATTTTATATAGCTTGGGGGTTAAAAAATGATAGAATGATATTTACTTGGCCTATTCGTGGATTTAAGTATTTTTCTTGGTTAATTTCTTTAATTTTTTTGACAATTTTAAAAAATAAAATAATTTGTTAACGAGCTGTTCGATAAAAGCTCGAGCTCAGCTCGGCACGTTTTTGTTCGATAAAAGCTCGAGCTCGGCTCGATTCATTAACGAGCTCGAGCTCGAACGAATATTTTGTTCGATAAGAAAGCTCGTTAGAAAAAAAAGTTAAGCTCGGTTCGTTTACAGCTATATGACAGGCCATAGATCTCGCAAGCTAGCAAGAGCATAGAATGGGCTTCACCTGAACATTTGAATACTTCTATGCAAACCCCACAAGTACATTTGGATGTCAAAACTATGTGGTGAACTTGATTCTCATGCAACTTCATATACGACAAGTTACAAGAACGAACATACAGTTGATACACAAACAATTCTGCCACAAAGATCAATCTCGTAAGTTTAATTCAAATTCTGATAATCCTTCCCATGTTACAAATTACAGGCAGACCATGGAGAGCCACAAGCTGCAGCTAGAATCTACTGACGATAAACAACTGCTAGTAGGAAATTATATTATCCATCAGGAATTTTTTTCCGCCAAAATAGTAGTTGACCAAGTCTTTCGATAAAGTATTTTCTCGTATTATTTATCGCAATTACACTGGCCCTTTTTGAAACAAAAGATAAATACATGAAGGTAGGGTGAAAAAAATGAATAAGTTTAATTTTTTTATAACTAGTTCTTCAAAGAAAATGAATGAGAAATTAGTGATATTGATATTTTCTTTTATGTATAAACTGTATAAGTAGATCTGATTTTTAGTTATAATGGGTAATAGACTAAGACATGAAATTAGGCTAATTCTGCACTAGGCCCTGCAGCCTTGCAGGGAACTAATTGCTTGTAAACAAATTTCTGGTCATTGGAGTTTAATATGATGAAACCATAGATAATAAACATATTGAAAAAATTGGATGTTTGGTGTCAGATGATGACATGAAATCTGACTAAAATCTCACTAGGCTGGTGTTTGTTTTCCCTGGAGCTTTAATGAAATCTTAGATAATTAATACAATTTTTTCCGGTAATTCATGGAAAGGTGTTGCATACACAATACTTTTGCCAGCATATAGAAATAAAGCTTGAACATAATAGATAGCATTCAAGTGTAATCAGACATTGTATCACTGAGGAAATGAGAGAGAGAAGAGAGTTGTATTAATGCAAGAACAAATCGTATGA
This sequence comes from Saposhnikovia divaricata, assembly GCA_036435485.1. Taxonomy (NCBI): domain Eukaryota; kingdom Viridiplantae; phylum Streptophyta; class Magnoliopsida; order Apiales; family Apiaceae; genus Saposhnikovia; species Saposhnikovia divaricata. The sequence continues at coordinate 77,458,344 of CM071600.1, read as the reverse complement.
TCGAACTCTTGCTACTACAAACCTAGTAAATGAAGTGTATCTCCAGAAAACATTAGGAAAAAAATCGATAAATCTCTTCTCATCTAGCCAAGATCAACTGATAACTATACCTTTCTTTTTATCTAATTTCTACAACCCTTTATCATCATGGTCCTGAAGATTTCCATACTTGCTCCCTCATGAATGTACCTCAGAAAATCATCCTGTAATAGCTCACGTGCTGATGGCCTCTCACTGGGTTCCGTATCCAGACACTTTGCTACAAAAATACCAAAATATTCATCAAATCTTTGTGGGTTCTCCACTTCAGCAGTTTCAGTCCTAAGTTCCTCCCATGTATTAGGCAACCTTCTCACATTGCTTATGTAGCTGGCAATTCTAAGCAATTCCATGCGATTTGCCACCCGGATTCTCCCATAAGCCAATTCCAAAGCCGCAATTCCAATAAACCAAATATCAGCTTTAAACGTGTCATATTCATGAATTAAGTCCTCTTGTTCTAATATATCAACCTCTGGCGGTGATGCCCATGACAACAAGTTGTTTATTGGGCACTCACCAGATTCTTCAGCAGCATAAGTCCGCTCATAACATGAAGCTGCATATGCAAGTTTGATGGACTTATCTTTAATGTGATAGAAAATGTTACCTGCAGTGATTTCGTAGTGATCTTGATCCTTGGAGTGGAGAACGTGGAGCCCCCTTACAGCGTACAGTAGAACAACAGCGATACATTTTTGGGGAATCCCATTGGCAAATTTAGGGCGGGTTGATATGATTGAGCGGAGAGACAACACTTGAGAATCAAATGGCAATACCATGCACAGTGTTTCTAGTTGTTTTAAGTGTTTACAGAAGTGTGTGTTTAAAGGTAAAATATTGCTATGATTGATTAAAGTACTTCTCTCTGCGCTGTCCATCGCTAGTTCGAAATACTCACCTTCAACATTCCTGGCCATTTTGAAAGCTACGTGTTGAGCAGAGGGATCATTAAATCCGGAGGTAGTGACAGCTTCATAAACAGTTAGGCTGTACTCAGGCCCCCATGTCCCAATAGGTTCCAGAGTTGTGTAAGTAATGCCATTGTGACGGAACGAAAGATGATAACTCTGTTTAGATTTTACTGATTGTTTCTTTCGGAGATCTCGATCAAGAAATTGGACTACATGAGGATTTATTCCTTTCACCACATCACTGAATGTCTTCATCTTCCCTACATTTTCCCTCAGGAACTCATGCACATTAAGTAGTTCTTCTGCAGATGGCCTATTCTCTGGATTAGCATCAAGACACCTGGCCACAAAGCCACCAAAACCCTCACTAAATCTTGTCTGACTCACGGACAAGACAATTGGTAGTTCCAACGGATTACCACCTGGAGCAAACTCTGCAGATTTAATCCTAAGCTCCTCCCAAGTATCCATTAAAGCTCCAGGATCGCTACTTATGAAATTAGCAATGTCAAGCAATTCTCTGCGATTCTCCACTGGAATCCGCCCATAAGCTAATTCCAAAGCCAAGATTCCAATAAGCCAAATATCAGATTTCTCCGTCTCGTATACATCCACAAACTCCAATGATTCATCATGTTTAACTTCAGGGGCTAAGCCCCATGCCAGCATTCTGTTTACAGGGAGGCAATTCCAATCATAAAGATTTGGAGTAGTTCGCTCATATAGCGAAGCTGCATAAGCAAGATAGACAGTTGGTTCTCCAAGATCAAAAAAGACAGTATCAGCAGTAATTCTTGTGTGATGTTTGCCTGCTTTGTGAATTGCATCAAGGCCACGCAAGGCTCTTTCGAGTACCAATGCAATCATCTTCTCATCCATCCCTCGAGAAAATCTTGGATTCGATGATAGTAAAGATCGAAGAGACGTAACAATAGTATCATAAGGCAAGACAATACAGAGAAGGGTAGAACCTTTTACATTAGCCTGAAAATACCTGACGAAAGGCAAAATGTCGGAGTTAAATTGAAAGACTTGAGAGGTTTTAACATCTTGAAAGGCCATGTTGAAATAGTCTTCTTGAGTGTTGCTGATAATCTTGAAGGCAACGAATGAGATGTAAGTCTTGTTGTCTTGAGGTGAAAGAATGGCTGCTTCGTAGAGTGGGAGAGTGAATGCAGGACCCCATTGTCCAATAGGTCTTAAAAGTTTGTATCTTGTTGGGCCATCTTTGACAACAAGATTCACCAGATGAGCCATTGATCAAGATTTATGAAAAGCAAGAATGAAGCAAGAAGCAGTTTATACAAGATTATGTGTGTATGTAAAGATGGGTGATCAGTGAGTTGGTGATGATGAAGATGAAGTATCAAGAATCAGAGTGTGCAACATTATGTAAAGATTATGTATGTATAGATGGACGATCACAGAGCAAGTTGAAGTTGGGCAGAGTGGTATAAATAGATATCTTGGGGGGGTGTACGGTGAATTCTTGAAATTCAGTTGCGCGGGCATACAACAGAATTGCACATGAACACAATAAACTAAACAAATTGCATCAAGCTGCGGTTGTGTAAGAGCAACATTTTGTTAGAAATTTGAATGATATATTTTCCGAAAAGGCCTAAATGATACATACTGTATCAAGAAATTCAGAAGTTCGTAAAATATGTAATACCCATAAATTATTATATGGGTATTTTAAATAGTTTAGTTCTCTAGTCAAACACCAACAATGTAATATAAACTGAGATTATAGAACGAAAATCTGTGAAAAAATATGACAAAGTGCAAATATTTTTATAATTAGTTCTCTGAAAAAAATAAATGAGAAAGTGTGTTTTTATTTCTTCTTTAAATTAGTGATTTTGAGTTCTGCCTTATACGTGGAAAGTGTGTATTAGTATATTGGAGTTCCAGTTATAATGGTTAATGGTAAAATGGAAATTATTTACAAGAAAAAATATGCAGGCTTTCATTACATTTCCTTTTAATTTCATTTTATAAACCAAACTGAGTGAATGTTAGCTCAAGAAATAATTCGTCTAAATCACCAGGGGAATTAATTTGACAAATTAACACTGCTAAACCTGCTTATAGTTGGAGTGCAACCAGCTTATAATGTAATTTTCTCACCTTTATTTCGTATAAAGAAGAAAAAACGACTTGTCACTAGGTCATCAATGATTTGTAGGAGAAAATGTTTAGTTAAAGGACTGAAGGAGAAATATAAATTTCCATTAATGGAACAATTTTGACCAGTGTTGTCATGTAAATAACCATTGCCATCTGCATCTCTTTAATTTTTTTCACAATGAACTTCTGTTTAAATTAGGTAAATTAATTTACATATAAGCAAGATACCAACAAGATAATAGCTGTAAATATCAATCTTATGTAGATTAAGTACAGTTCTATGTGATTTGTAAACGATGAATTGAAGAAACGAGATTCTGTCATGCTCAAAAAGTTATTTTCTCTGGTGAAAAAAACATTTGTATAATTCAAGTCATAATTCAAGAATCAGGATATTGAAGGGTAGATATTTATTTACCAAATGCCACATGGGCAAACACCATTGGAATACAGGATCATAGCCTCATCCAAAATATAAGCTGGCTCATTTCCTCCACAATTTGGATACTCTCCAGCAGCCCACACACTTTCTGTGGCTAGCCATCCCCCTTATATGCACCCTCCATTTTATCTTATTTTCTGAACAACACTTGTTTCTCCATTCCTGCTCATTCTGGTACAGTGAGTAGTAAGATGGCTACACAAGCTCTGCTTTCATCTTCATCCATCACCTCTTCAGTTGAGGCTGCAAGGCAACTTCTTGCAGGAAGACCTACACACTCTTCTTCCAGAAAGGTTTCTTTTGTTGTAAAGGCTGCTTCCACTCCCCCTGTTAAGGTAACTTCACACACACACACACTGACACATGCTTCAGAGTTGTTCCAACCTTCGAAGCACACACACTGACAGACTGGTTACATTAACTTATAACTGCTTGCATGAACAACAAACTGTTTTATGTTTTTCAGCAAGGAGACAGACAATTGTGGTTTGCTTCCAAACAAAGTCTTTCTTACTTGGATGGCAGGTGACTAACTTCTGTCCTAGCTACTTACACACACACACACCTGACAAGTGCTTAACTAACTGATTACTGATTATCGGCTTCTTGGCAATGCTTATAGCCTTCCAGGTGACTTCGGATTCGACCCTTTGGGACTTTCAGACCCTGAAGGAACTGGAGGCTTCATCGAGCCCAAATGGCTAGCCTACGGAGAAATAATCAATGGTCGCTTCGCCATGTTGGGTGCAGCAGGAGCCATAGCGCCTGAGATATTCGGAAAACTTGGATTAATTCCGCAAGAAACAGCCCTCCCATGGTTCCAAACCGGAGTTATTCCTCCAGCTGGAACTTACAACTACTGGGCAGATGGTTACACACTATTTGTGCTGGAGATGGCACTCATGGGATTTGCAGAACACAGAAGATTACAGGACTGGTACAACCCAGGATCAATGGGCAAACAATATTTCTTGGGGTTGGAGAAAGGCTTAGCTGGATCTGGAGACCCAGCATACCCTGGAGGCCCATTCTTTAACCCTCTTGGATTTGGAAAAGATGAGAAATCAATGAAAGAGTTGAAGTTAAAGGAGGTCAAGAATGGAAGACTTGCCATGTTGGCAATATTAGGTTACTTCATCCAAGCTCTTGTCACAGGTGTTGGACCACTCCAGAACCTTCTAGACCACTTGGCTGACCCTGTGAACAACAATGTCTTGACTAGCCTCAAGTTCCACTAGAATTTAAACCAATATTGTCATACATGTAATCTACTACCTCCTGTATGTCTATCCTATATTTGTAACTTGTATCATGTGCAGACTTCATGGGCATATCATTTGGAAACAATGACATGTATTTTTTTTTTATTCAAGAGTTTAAAGTTTGTGTATTCTAGCAGCAGATTATATGATTTTCTTGACATTAATATGGGAAATTTCCATGGTTTCATGCGCATCACAAAAACTTGCAAATGGCATCTTGATGTTTAACAAAAGGAGCCAATGATATCTTGGAGTTTAATGAAAGAAATTCAGGATACCATCGGATAGAGGTTTTTGTTTTTGAGGGGTAAAAAGTGAAAGAAAAAAAAAAACTGAAGCAGAAACAAAAATCAAAATTATATTCTTATAACGCGTTTGCATCTCATCATACATGGTATAGGAAAACTTCAAGAGGCTAGGAACCAGCAACATAATTCACAAATTCAGTTGATACTCCAGCAATAGCAAGTATAATCCATCTGTCAAATTCTGATATCATGAAAGTATAAGCATAACAGTATATGAAAGCAAATGACTTGTAAATGAATTTCAGAAACAAAGAGGATAGCTAGATTACAGTTCTGTGTTCGGACAACTCTAAATCACAAAATTAACACTTTCCGGAACATCTAATCCAAGAAACACAAAGATCTTTTGGCGCCAACTGCTCATCAGCCAATCCCTTTTTGACATGGTGCAACAAAATCTTGCCAGAAATTAATTGAGCAAAATGATATTGTAAGGGCAGTAGGAGAATCTATTATCTATGGTCCAAGAGTTTTCGTAATGCCGATAATCATTGTGCTTTGAAGGACTTCTTCAGTCAATTTTCACGGATGAGAAAAGGTAATGAACAAAGTAGAAGGATGTGAGGAAGCCGATGGTGCCGGTAGACAACATAATAGCAATTGCCATGATCAATGAGTAGCCAAGATAAAGCATCGCTGATACAGGTCCACTCAAGCTTTGAAGGTCAAAAATCAAGTAATTGATGGAGTACAGGAATACATACAGGGAAACGGAACCTGATGCATAAAACGCTTTCCACCACCACTGCCAGTCTTCGATACAGAGATGCATGTATGTGAGGACCACTGAAACTTCAGCGCACACAGTGACCAACAGCAAAAGAACAACAAGAAGGAATCCGAATACATAATAAAACCTTCCAAGCCAAATGCTAGAAAGGATGAAGAAAAGCTCAATAAAGAGGGTACCGAATGGGAGGGTACCAGCACCAAGAACAAGAAGCCATGAAGGGTACTTGCGAGCAGGAATTTCCCTTGGAATTTGGTTCGTTCTTACAGGGTACTTGACAGGCTCAGCTCGTGTCCCCAAGTATCCACCCAATAGGGTGAGGGGAACAGAAATGCAGAACCACAGTGACAAAAGTATAAAATACAAGTACAGGGGAATTGCACCAGTACTCTTGCTTCCCCATAGAACGAAGTTTAAAAAGGTAAGGATGACAAAGACAATGCCTGGGAAGAAGCATGCGACTGACCACGATACGGACCTCCATCCTTCTGAAGTCCCCTTAACAGTACACCACAAACGTACACCAGCATAACCAGCCCCAGTTCCCAGGAAAAGGTAAAGAATAATCATTCCCGTCAACAGCATACCTCGTGAAGCTGGTGACATGAAACCAAATGCAGCAAATACAATAGTCACAAAAGCCATCCCTGTAATCTGAACCCCATCTCCAATCATCACGCATAGTAGCTTCGAAAAATTTGGCTCTCTAAACACATCCCCCACAACAAGCTTCCACCCTGAGAGCTCTTCATTAATTTGTGCCTGAGATTCTTTGTCCAAATCCTCATACCTTGTCAGATCTCTCCTGACCGTTCTTAAGAAAATAACAAAAACAATACCAGCCAAGAAGACTATCACCATAAGCGAATTGAGGATGGAAAACCAGTGGACACGGGCACCTTCCATCTTAAGATAAGCATCCCACCGTGATGGCCATCTAATATCACTCTTCACAAATTCAACCTCATAGCTAAATGATACTCTTTCTTGCTCTCTAATTATTTGAGACTTTTCTAAGTCCAGAGGGCAGGGTACAGATGCAACATTGTCATAGAGATGAAGTTTGGCCATCTTTTCAGGATCATACTTCACACTGCAAGGGAAGACCTCAAAACCAACAATTTCATATCCAGAAGCTTTCTTCTTATCAGCTTCCGTAACTACACCCATACCCTCTTCCCCTGTCCCGATGACCTCTACGCCAGTTCCTTCATACTCATGAACCAGAACTTTAAATTTAAGGTGATTAATGATGTAATCATCTTTTGAGTTTGGTGGTGTGTATCCAACTGGAAAACCAGTCCACTGAATTCTGACCCCATTTTGAGTGGCAAACCTCATAGCAGGTAAATTGTCCAGAATCATATTTACTTGATAGAGATCATGTGTTCTCTGTTTTAGGAGCTTCACCTCATTTTCGCTTAAAGGACTTGTCGTGCAGAGATAAACTGACTCATTGGTATTCATACGAAAACGATAAGGTGAGTTGTCGATCTGGTCTCCCATAAGTAACTCTCCAAGATTCTCTGCACTTTTCTTTACCCCACCTTGAGGTTTGCAGTATGGTAGACTGTAGTAACTAAATGGAAGCTCGGTCTCAATAGATGTCAGTGAATTGACTTTAGCAAATATTTCCTGCCCTGTTGAATATGTGTGCATGTAGCTTCCCGGCAGGTAAAACCCATTACAAGAATGGGAGATTAGTAGTACATAGATAAATGCGGCCCAGCGTGTCTTTTCCAAGATCAACGGCATTGTTCCTGGTCCTGAAATCCTCAATACTTAACCCTCTTCAAGCAAATTAGCCAGCTTCTTATTAGAAAATGCTGCAAATAGAGTGTGTACGTATTAGTTCTTATACTGATATCTAGCTCTTCCCCACTCAATTTTTTCTCTAACAATGGTCTATAAATATGAAATACATGTGTTGATCTTACTATTTGTTAAAGATTATTTTCTCACTATATTAAACTCCACAATGATATGAATAAAAGAATGATATAACAAATATGATGATTGAAGTAAATCTGAAATGCAATAACATTGAAGCAGAAAAACGCATACTCTGCTTGAAAAACTGATTGTATTCAATGAATGAAATTTCAATGGATTGTCTTTAAATATGATGATTGCATAAATGGTGTTCAAAATTGATCTTTTTAACAGAGGACATGTAGTAATTAGTAGATCTCCATATTGGAAACCCTTGGGACAAGACTATTTGTATTCTAATTAGGATGTTATGCAGCAATTAAAGTGTAAACTTTGACAAGAACTCTCTAATCATTACTCCTTATTCAATAAAATATTTGCGTGAAGTTGCTTGACACATTGATTTAGTCTTTAGCTGTTTAGCAATGCTGCTACGGTCCTACCTCCAAAACTGACTCAGTACCATGAACTCCTTTAATAATCCGAACCATTTCAAACTTCTCAACATGTTCAGAGCTACTTGGCATGTAAATCTTTTCTGTACTTCATCCTCAGGATCATCTTCTTGATTGTCTTGTATAATTCAAAAAATTATTTCTTCTTCACTTAGATAATTGCAAAATTCATTAATATCCCTTGTATACTCGAATTAGCATAGTTATGTTCTTTAATCTTGTTCCCAGTGTTGTTTAAGGCGCTAATTCTAAAAAAGTGCAAGACCTGATTTTGAAGCGCGAAGCACCATTAATCACGCAATTAAGCGCGCCTTTAACAACACTGCTTGTTCCCCTAAGGTGCAATGACTCTTTTATGGGTAATGTAGTATTGTAGATGTAGTTTAATCTCTTATACCAAATATGTATACATATATCACCAAATATAGGTATAGCTTCTAAATGTAGGTCCTTAAAATTGGGACGAAAAAATTACACTTTGGAGATCCTTCTTAATTCTAACTGGCCCGTGTCGGGACCGAGTTAAAAGAAAAAACTAAACGTCATTCTTGCATAGGGTATCACTGTATAGAAGTCTTACTGTAACAGTTCTCCTCTTTAGCATTTTAACCCTTGAAATAATTTTAAACAGATATAATATGCACCCAAAACGTAAACAATATGATTTTACAAAACAAAATCCACAAACACACTACAGCAGTGGCACAACCCATTTAATAGGGGTAGAAGTTTTAGAATATGTTCCTTGTAACAGGTTGCACATATCCCATATGCGAGCAATTTTAAAAATTGGTGTTTGTTAGAGACAACCTAATGGAGGTATATAAATTAAAGATTAAGCTCTTCCACAATTAGGACATACCTGAATTGTTAAAATAAGAACACATTACCTAATGCATGACTATTATGGCTTATAGGCCAACTTCAAAAAATTGGGACTTTTCAGGCTTTAAAAAACATACCGTAGTATTTTGGGTGATCACCTAGCTGCAAGATAATTACCATGATTTGATAATAAAATTCAATCCAGATCACATACACACACATTTAATATATAGCCATCAAGTTCAAATGAGATCCAAAGAATTATGTTCCACACCATTTTCTATGTTGTTATATGCAAATTTGTCAAAAAAAATACTCCCTCCGTCCCCTTTTAGTTGGCACATTTGCTAAAAAAATTTGTCCCTAAATAGTTGTCACATTCCTTGTTCCAATACATATTTTTACCAATTTTTCCATATATACCCCTTTATTTCTAATACCAATGTTTGACTTTATATTTAATATACACACTCATAACTCTTCATTTAATGTTAAGATTAAGGGCAAACATGGAAACAAATTACTACATAATTAAATCTTTCTTAATATGTGTGTTTTTTGCAAATGTACCAACTAAAAAAGTACGGAGGGAGTAGTAAACAGTGTTCTTTGGGAAACACTAGCTTTTATAATAGCAACAGTGTTCTAAAATGGTTGTCCAGTCTCCATAGAACCTTACATATATAATATATTTTAGTAAGTCAGATTAGCCATTAAATGATTTACGAAAACCAGAACCAAGTGGGTATGACAGTTAAATGTCTTTACCAGGTTGAGATGCAACAGTGCACAGTACTAACAAATCATAAAATATATATCTTGTTAAGTGCAGACAGCCACGAACCCCTAAATCAATCAAATACAATTCCGAACTTCTCCATCTATATACTATAAGCACTAGCTCAGCTAAACTGGAGAAAACCAATGAACGAACAATTTCGAAAACATATGCTGAATCTACAGTAATATGGAGTAACTACTTTTCTTTGAGTAATTACGAAACAAGAGACAGTGAACTAAATCTTAGAGAATGAGTATCAGATTGACAATGATAATACATATATACCAAAACATCAGATCTAGAGTGCATACACATCAACAAATTCAGCAATTACACAATCAAAACAAACAATTTCGTGAATTGATAAGCTGAAACCAAAAATAGTTATACAATCAATTGTAGAATAATGTATAATTTGTAAATGGTGTCAATTAGCAAGTGTTTTACAGATCTGTGCATATACATGTTACACATACTAGAGAGAGAGAGGGGGGGAGAGAGAGAGAGAGCGATAGAGAGAGATGTTACCAGAGAGAGAGAGATGTTGGGAGAGAGGGTGAGTAGAGGAGTGATAGAGAAGTCGGGGAGGATTATAATGGCGATAGACTTGTACGTATAGATTTGTTTGATGGATTTTTACGAAAAGGTAATTTACTAAACAATGGTGGGAGTTCCGATATTTATTTTCTAGATCTAGAGCTCATTAAGATAGGAAACCAAACCAAACCAAACCAAACATACCCAGTATATCCCGCTCAGAGCAGGGTCTGGGGAGGGTAGGATGTACGCAGACCATACCCCCACTTTTAAAGCGGGGAGGCTGTTTCCGTGAAGACCCTCGGCTAAGTGCACGACATACAAAGAGTGTGGTAAATACAAAGGGGAACCAACTGATATGGAAATGATCAAAGCCAAACCTGAGCCCACGGCGTTCTCCACATGGGGCATACCTGACTGCGATAATTTATGATACTCGTACCTTGAAGCGCTCCAAACCCACGAAAATCCTGCACAGAGACAGTACCGAGCCAGGATCCCTGAGACTGCAAAACCAGAAAACAGAAGACACTACAAATGCAAAGTGAGAAAGCTAACAGCCGAACTACTACTGTAATAACCCGGATTTTTAGAAATTGATTTTATTATTATTTTAAGAATATTAATGTTTTTCCTAAAATGAGGAGGAAATTTTTTATTTTTATTGTTCATTATTCTAGTTCAAGGAATTTCAAAAGCGAATTATTTAATTATTTTCTGGTTCAGTGTAATCATGAACTATATTATGTGATTATTGTTGGAAGGTGGAATGTATGTGAAGTTGTGTTTATGTGATGATTTGTAAGCATTGTAGGTCGGTGTATTTTTATTTAAATTTTTGAGGATTTAAATATGATTAAATCCTTTATTATTGGTCTTCTAAAAGTTTTATAAAATCATCGGGATTACTAGAAATCCTGAAATCTTTTGCATTATTAACTTTATTAATTTATTTGAGTTTTAAAAATATTAGATGGATTTATTGTGATTTTTAAGAATTTTAAAATGATTTTTTACGAATTATTCTTCATTTTAAGGATCAAAACTTTGAAAATTCATATTTAATTCATTTTTGATCCGAAAAATATTTTAAAAATATGTGTGTGCTCGTAATGTTGTACTCTACATTTTAAAAATGAAAAGTTTAAGTTTTCAAAAATTTTATTTAAATTCGATATATAAAAGTTGTTTATTAGTTTTAAAAGTGAATGAATGGTATTTTAATTGGGCCGGAACAAACTGTTAGCAGTGGTATATTAGTATTGGGCTATGCCCAATATAGAAAAACAGCAGCCGAGAGATAGATATCGGGGAGAGAGAAAGGAAGAAAAGGGGGAGAAAGAAAATTAGGGATTTAGAAAGAAAAGAGAGAAAGGAAGAAGGAAACACTTGAATCCATACTTGAAAATTCTTGGTAATCAAATATTAGTCATATATACATAGTGGGTGAAGCTTGGATTGAAGGTCTACTTGAGTTTTTGGAGCTTTGGAAAGTAAGAAGATTAAGGAAGAAGATGAATAGTAGTTTTGGGGGAAAAGTAGAAGCTTTGTGTGATTGAAGCTTGGTTGTTGGTTTTAAGCTTGGAAAAGGTATTATTCTTGTTTTCTTGAAGTTATTTATGCTTGATTATGTTTAATTAGATAATTAGGGATTATGTAAAATTTGGGTTCTTGAATTTTGGTTTTAATTTGTGGAATTGGTAGTTGATTATGTGTAGAGTCTAGTAGGCAATTCGTCCAGAAAATCAGGGCCTGACCTGTTTTTGCAAGAGGAATTCGAACAGGTTATGCTCTGTTCTGGGCAGTGATCATTTAATGAAAGTTGTTCTATTTGGAGTCTATTTTGTGTAGGAGAAAACGGTGCATCGTTTGGGTTAACGATCTAGGAGAAAATGATGTTTTAGTAAAACCTGCGCATAATAGAGTAACCTCTCGGGATTTTGCACTTTGGAACTTTGTTTCACCTAGTTAAACTTTGTAAATTGGATTGAAACTTTTATTGAGGATAAATGAAGGAGCTATAAATATTTCAGAAAAAGATTTGGGTAAAAATATTGATTTTCCAATTTATTAAAAATGTTTGAGTATAGTGTGCGCAGTGGTGGCAGATTTGTGCCCTGTTTTGAAAGGTTGTTTTGAGTAAGTTAAAGACCTTATTTGAAGGGGGTTTATAAATGAAAGTTGTTAGTTGTGATCTTATTTAGTTGGATACCAAGTTTAGTATACAATGGATTGATAGTAAATGTTTTAGTGTAGAATTACTAAGGTGTTATAGTTTAAAATGAAAGATGAATTGTGGTTGGAGATTGTGTTGGATATTGATTGATGTTGTTGATTGTTGTAATTGTCGTAATTATTTTGTGGTGTCGTTAATATCCAGGTTTAATGACTATTAGTGGTTTAAAGTATGTGGGTATTATGTGTGGAGTTTATACGACTTGACTAAATGGTAAATGCTTATGTGCTAAATGGGGTATCAAGCGAGTCGTAGTATTTGATGGCTTTACTAATTATATATATTATATGTTATTTATCAAAGCTTAATTGTTAGATTCATTTTAATATGTGTTTAACTGCGAGGAGTTGAAATGAGATCTCGAGTCTTAAATGTCAATATTTAAGTACTTGTGTAATTCTCTTCGACTAGTTCCTCGGGCTTACGAATATCAATGATTAACTATCACGAGTATAATTAATATACTTAAGTGATGTGATCATTGATATAGCGTAAGTAATAGTTAGTGCTAGGGGTTGTTCCCTAGGGCTTACGAACATCAATGATCGATTGTCATGTGTATCATTAAAATGCGTGAGAAATACGATCATTGGTGTAGCGTAAGTAGTAGTGTAATGTAAATCATTATGTGCTAGGTGCCGCATGTCTGGGCGGGTACTTTTCTTATTTGTTTACTTTTATGTTGCTGCAAGTTGAGGCAGCTTTATTTTTGGCAAAAACAGGGTTGAATTGTATTTGAGGGGCTGTGCCCATAGTCCGATAAACGAATACTTCATGCCGAAATTTTCTAAAAATCCCCTGCGCTTAAATTTAATTAACTTATTTAATTTCAAGGATTTGAAGGCATGATTTGGCTGTTAACTGTTTATGTGAATATGTGTTAAGTAAATTATCTCGAGGATTAATTGTGTTTTGATGATATATTAAATTGGTTTAAGTATACTAAATGGATATAAGCGTGTTATGTGCATTAAGTGGTATTAGAGTAGCCAACTATAGAAAGGACACCTATAGTTTGACTTTATGTGACTTAGTGGTATTTCCGAGTGGTGTCTACTCGAGATACGAGGTGGGACTGAAACGTAATCGTAACAATTACAGTACCATTAGGGCGTGATCAAGTGGAGCAACGTGTATCAAAAAGGAAGGATCGAGACGTCGTGTAAAGTTCATCGAACTGCTTGGGCAAGACGCCAAGGATTTATTCGCGGTGTTCCGTTTGGTGCTAAGGACCAGAGGCAAGTTTATTTATACATACTCTATCGCTCAAAGTATATTTATTTTGAAATATATGAAATGTGTGGAATAAGACTTCAATCCATATTTGCAAGATTTCTTCTATCTTTATCTTGATAAATTGTTACCTTTAAGTAAAATGGTTTGACTGAAAGTATATGTGATATGGAGAGAGTGATATACTATAAGGGGTAAAGTGATATGGGAAGGAATGGTATCAGTTGTTATCTAAAGTTATTTTATAATATTACAATTATGTGTAAATTGGGGATATTTGAGTTATAAACTGTTTCGGACGTCATTAATAAATATTTTGTTATATAAGGGGACAAGGGCTGATATTTACAGATTTTCCTAAAAGGGATTTACATGTAAAGTATTTTAGTTGGTGTACTTTAAAAGTATTGATATATGAATGGAAAATGGAAGGGGTTGTCTTGTAATGTATATTTTCGAAAACCCGGACAAAGTTTTTAGAAAAAAAAATTTCGCAATAATTAACCTAATGGCAACATCACTAATAAACTAGTGTTTATTTAATTAGGAGATACCTCTGAAAGCATCTACTGATTAAATAAACCTTATCCGTCTAATTAAATTTATTTAATTAGATGCATATTATTTTTAAAACGTTTCTTACAATCGCTTTGTTCCGGAATAATAATAAAGATATTTCGATGGTTATAAATGAGACATTTTCTGTTAAAAATATCTAGAATGATATTGATAAATGTTATTTTAATGGTTATTTAATTCAATGAATATTAATTATAATATTCATTTCAAAAGGGATTATTGAATAGATCTTCTAATTGTTCTAAGGGTGATTGAATATTGCTAAAAGGTTGTTTAAGGAATTTCGTAATGAAATGAATGTATGTCTTGAATTGATACACTGATGATATACCTTTATAAACGTTCTCCAATGGAAATGTGAAATGTGAATGGAAATGATATACGGGAATGGAAATGTGAAATGGTGTTGATAAATGGAATAATGATTTTATAAAAAGGGGGATTAGCAACAAACTTGCGTAAGAGGCTGTGTCAGGGCTGTGTGCGACATAGTCTAATATTCATTATATGATTCGGCACGAAGATGCCAAGGGAGGATGTTAGCAGGTGGCCTTCCTCCAGGGATGATGTTAGCAGGTGGCCTTCATTCCTTCTACCGGTAGTAAAAAGGGACGGGTACGGAGGACGACTGATCATCGTGCCTCACGTATTCGGCAACAGTGAAAACCCCAAAAAAAAATTTTTATAAAGAATCGACGATAAAGTCAGATTGGGATACTGAAAAGGGAAAAATGAAACGATGGAATTATTGTTATAGATGAAGAGAAACTGATTTTATATTAATTTATATAAATGTTGCATAAGAAGGAAATGAGAAGATGATAGTGAGAGATTTATTCAAGTATTCATATTATCTTGGAATATTACACTGAAAGGGTATATTGATTGTTATATTAGTTAAGAAGAGAAACTGATATTATATTATCAATAAGCGATTTCATATTGAATAACCAGCAAGTTATGTTGGTGTATTACTGCGCAAACAAAATGTGGTAATTTATGGTAATAATCTCTTAATTACCTTGTAATGGCATCTTTTATATTATATTGATACATTGTTCAGTTGATATTATTTTCAAACATTATACTTTCCCTATAGAATTTTGTGGTTATAAATGTTTCAAGAAGTATATTAAGTATCAGTTGAATGTTGGAAACCCATGCACATGATGGAATATTTTGTTAAACTCTAGTAATAACTTGCTGAGCAATTCTTTCGCTCATACTTGCTTGTTTTCAAATATTAACTTTTCAGTGGAAGGTAGCCGGACGAGGTTATCTGCATGGCTTAGATGAAGTGGGCAGCGTGCCTTATGAAGACGATATGATCTAGAAAGTTTATAGCTGGAGTAAATTATGTGTAAGTATATTGATGTGTAATATATATGTTAATTTGCGCAAAGTAATACTAGTTGCTGGTGTACTTCTCAACGAAGTTATACTAGTAGTAAGGAGTTGATTCTTGTTTCTAGCCCTATAACCTAAAAGATGCTTGGTGATTGGGGTCTCAATTGTTGTAACTCAATTATTAATGAGTACAGATGGTTTAATGTGGTTAAACAGGTGATTTGTTGTTAAGGATTTCCGCGTGACGACCCAATCCCTGACCCCGGATTTGGGGGCGTTACAGAATGGTATCAGAGCTCAGGTTATAGTAAACTAGAAACGAGAGTGAGTAGGAGTGTGTATAGTTATGTGAGAACGTCAGAGCTCATGTAGAGTTCATGTTGGACTACCGGGTGGAGTGGCAATGATTAAGTTAAGATTTGAATGCTATGTTGAAGGATATGTTGAGATAGAACTCCCTGCGATCATTAATGTCGATGATTGAATCCTTAGTGACTATTACGAGTCGACGATGACGTAAGTTATCAAGCACCTTAGGGTGTGCATGGAAAAGAACAGTTCCGGGATCGAACGATTATCTGTCAGAGGAGCCGACATAAAAGGCATCCGTGTAGACCTTGGCAATACCCCCATTGGTGAATCTTTTTGATTACCTTCCCAATCTATGAATTATTTGACATCTCTCTAAGAGAGAATTGTGATAAAGGATATATTTCCTCTTCGAAGTTATTTTTACTTGTGTTAAGTCATATTTGGTTTCAATTGTGCCAAGGGCTTTCATTATACTTACCTTCAGGTTTTCGAAGCCCTATCAAATGATATTATTTCAAACTTCCACTTTTCTTCAATAGTGGATAATTCAATGGTGATATAGCACCTCTTGCTTGTTGAATACCAGTATCTTTCTAGTTATCCTTTTCTTTGGAAATCGCGCCTTGGAAATTTTTCGATTTTAATCCAAGGTGTCCCTTTGAGAATTAATTGTCAGAAGATGATTATTATTGACTTTACTTTGAATTTCTTTCATACTTCTCAACTTCCACTGAGACGAACAACCATATACATATAGGGGCCACAAGGACTATCTGTCTGTGTGATAGAAGTCTGATGGGACGCCATCACTTGTGAGTTGTGAAATACAAGACGGCTAATTACCTTTAGTAATGTCTCAATTGAGACACGCAACGTGAGTTCTTATGATCATATTGATCTATCAGTAAATTCTCTCATCTTAAATAAGGTTTATTTCAAAACTCATAATCCTATAGTCACCAGTGGGTGACATTTGTCTTGATATGACAGCTATCTTTTCAAAGCTTCATGATTCTTGTTATCTCTAATGAATTTCAAGGGGATGCCAGCCAGGTCGGTCAACTCGAAATTCG
Source organism: Saposhnikovia divaricata (assembly GCA_036435485.1). Taxonomy (NCBI): domain Eukaryota; kingdom Viridiplantae; phylum Streptophyta; class Magnoliopsida; order Apiales; family Apiaceae; genus Saposhnikovia; species Saposhnikovia divaricata. The sequence continues at coordinate 77,441,206 of CM071600.1, read as the reverse complement.
CTGATAGAAATTAGATTCGAGCGGAATCGCCAAGAGCATGAGCGAATCGCAAAATGAATAGAATATCAGCGGCGTATTGATAGAATTAGTTCGCTCTCTCTCATGGATGTTATGATTAATGGAATGGGTGCAATCTCTCTCTCAAGAGTGTTATGTTAATGGAATCAGTGAACTCTCTCTCAAGGATAGGATGATAATGGCAAGTTGGTCGAGACATATATGTGAAAGGAGTAGTGATGTGTCAGATAGATGTCCTATGGTTGGATTGAGGTTTCAGAGAAGTTGTTTATGAATGGACACTATCTCCGGTTTGGCAGAATAAGTGTTGATGATGAAAGAGTTAAGGAATCCCAGTAGTGGCCTTAGTTGATTCCGTGGACGGAATCCTTTTAAGGAGGGTAGACTGTAATAACCCGGATTTTTAGAAATTGATTTTATTATTATTTTAAGAATATTAATGTTTTTCCTAAAATGAGGAGGAAATTTTTTATTTTTATTGTTCATTATTCTAGTTCAAGGAATTTCAAAAGCGAATTATTTAATTATTTTCTGGTTCAGTGTAATCATGAACTATATTATGTGATTATTGTTGGAAGGTGGAATGTATGTGAAGTTGTGTTTATGTGATGATTTGTAAGCATTGTAGGTCGGTGTATTTTTATTTAAATTTTTGAGGATTTAAATATGATTAAATCCTTTATTATTGGTCTTCTAAAAGTTTTATAAAATCATCGGGATTACTAGAAATCCTGAAATCTTTTGCATTATTAACTTTATTAATTTATTTGAGTTTTAAAAATATTAGATGGATTTATTGTGATTTTTAAGAATTTTAAAATGATTTTTTACGAATTATTCTTCATTTTAAGGATCAAAACTTTGAAAATTCATATTTAATTCATTTTTGATCCGAAAAATATTTTAAAAATATGTGTGTGCTCGTAATGTTGTACTCTACATTTTAAAAATGAAAAGTTTAAGTTTTCAAAAATTTTATTTAAATTCGATATATAAAAGTTGTTTATTAGTTTTAAAAGTGAATGAATGGTATTTTAATTGGGCCGGAACAAACTGTTAGCAGTGGTATATTAGTATTGGGCTATGCCCAATATAGAAAAACAGCAGCCGAGAGATAGATATCGGGGAGAGAGAAAGGAAGAAAAGGGGGAGAAAGAAAATTAGGGATTTAGAAAGAAAAGAGAGAAAGGAAGAAGGAAACACTTGAATCCATACTTGAAAATTCTTGGTAATCAAATATTAGTCATATATACATAGTGGGTGAAGCTTGGATTGAAGGTCTACTTGAGTTTTTGGAGCTTTGGAAAGTAAGAAGATTAAGGAAGAAGATGAATAGTAGTTTTGGGGGAAAAGTAGAAGCTTTGTGTGATTGAAGCTTGGTTGTTGGTTTTAAGCTTGGAAAAGGTATTATTCTTGTTTTCTTGAAGTTATTTATGCTTGATTATGTTTAATTAGATAATTAGGGATTATGTAAAATTTGGGTTCTTGAATTTTGGTTTTAATTTGTGGAATTGGTAGTTGATTATGTGTAGAGTCTAGTAGGCAATTCGTCCAGAAAATCAGGGCCTGACCTGTTTTTGCAAGAGGAATTCGAACAGGTTATGCTCTGTTCTGGGCAGTGATCATTTAATGAAAGTTGTTCTATTTGGAGTCTATTTTGTGTAGGAGAAAACGGTGCATCGTTTGGGTTAACGATCTAGGAGAAAATGATGTTTTAGTAAAACCTGCGCATAATAGAGTAACCTCTCGGGATTTTGCACTTTGGAACTTTGTTTCACCTAGTTAAACTTTGTAAATTGGATTGAAACTTTTATTGAGGATAAATGAAGGAGCTATAAATATTTCAGAAAAAGATTTGGGTAAAAATATTGATTTTCCAATTTATTAAAAATGTTTGAGTATAGTGTGCGCAGTGGTGGCAGATTTGTGCCCTGTTTTGAAAGGTTGTTTTGAGTAAGTTAAAGACCTTATTTGAAGGGGGTTTATAAATGAAAGTTGTTAGTTGTGATCTTATTTAGTTGGATACCAAGTTTAGTATACAATGGATTGATAGTAAATGTTTTAGTGTAGAATTACTAAGGTGTTATAGTTTAAAATGAAAGATGAATTGTGGTTGGAGATTGTGTTGGATATTGATTGATGTTGTTGATTGTTGTAATTGTCGTAATTATTTTGTGGTGTCGTTAATATCTAGGTTTAATGACTATTAGTGGTTTAAAGTATGTGGGTATTATGTGTGGAGTTTATACGACTTGACTAAATGGTAAATGCTTATGTGCTAAATGGGGTATCAAGCGAGTCGTAGTATTTGATGGCTTTACTAATTATATATATTATATGTTATTTATCAAAGCTTAATTGTTAGATTCATTTTAATATGTGTTTAACTGCGAGGAGTTGAAATGAGATCTCGAGTCTTAAATGTCAATATTTAAGTACTTGTGTAATTCTCTTCGACTAGTTCCTCGGGCTTACGAATATCAATGATTAACTATCACGAGTATAATTAATATACTTAAGTGATGTGATCATTGATATAGCGTAAGTAATAGTTAGTGCTAGGGGTTGTTCCCTAGGGCTTACGAACATCAATGATCGATTGTCATGTGTATCATTAAAATGCGTGAGAAATACGATCATTGGTGTAGCGTAAGTAGTAGTGTAATGTAAATCATTATGTGCTAGGTGCCGCATGTCTGGGCGGGTACTTTTCTTATTTGTTTACTTTTATGTTGCTGCAAGTTGAGGCAGCTTTATTTTTGGCAAAAACAGGGTTGAATTGTATTTGAGGGGCTGTGCCCATAGTCCGATAAACGAATACTTCATGCCGAAATTTTCTAAAAATCCCCTGCGCTTAAATTTAATTAACTTATTTAATTTCAAGGATTTGAAGGCATGATTTGGCTGTTAACTGTTTATGTGAATATGTGTTAAGTAAATTATCTCGAGGATTAATTGTGTTTTGATGATATATTAAATTGGTTTAAGTATACTAAATGGATATAAGCGTGTTATGTGCATTAAGTGGTATTAGAGTAGCCAACTATAGAAAGGACACCTATAGTTTGACTTTATGTGACTTAGTGGTATTTCCGAGTGGTGTCTACTCGAGATACGAGGTGGGACTGAAACGTAATCGTAACAATTACAGTACCATTAGGGCGTGATCAAGTGGAGCAACGTGTATCAAAAAGGAAGGATCGAGACGTCGTGTAAAGTTCATCGAACTGCTTGGGCAAGACGCCAAGGATTTATTCGCGGTGTTCCGTTTGGTGCTAAGGACCAGAGGCAAGTTTATTTATACATACTCTATCGCTCAAAGTATATTTATTTTGAAATATATGAAATGTGTGGAATAAGACTTCAATCCATATTTGCAAGATTTCTTCTATCTTTATCTTGATAAATTGTTACCTTTAAGTAAAATGGTTTGACTGAAAGTATATGTGATATGGAGAGAGTGATATACTATAAGGGGTAAAGTGATATGGGAAGGAATGGTATCAGTTGTTATCTAAAGTTATTTTATAATATTACAATTATGTGTAAATTGGGGATATTTGAGTTATAAACTGTTTCGGACGTCATTAATAAATATTTTGTTATATAAGGGGACAAGGGCTGATATTTACAGATTTTCCTAAAAGGGATTTACATGTAAAGTATTTTAGTTGGTGTACTTTAAAAGTATTGATATATGAATGGAAAATGGAAGGGGTTGTCTTGTAATGTATATTTTCGAAAACCCGGACAAAGTTTTTAGAAAAAAAAATTTCGCAATAATTAACCTAATGGCAACATCACTAATAAACTAGTGTTTATTTAATTAGGAGATACCTCTGAAAGCATCTACTGATTAAATAAACCTTATCCGTCTAATTAAATTTATTTAATTAGATGCATATTATTTTTAAAACGTTTCTTACAATCGCTTTGTTCCGGAATAATAATAAAGATATTTCGATGGTTATAAATGAGACATTTTCTGTTAAAAATATCTAGAATGATATTGATAAATGTTATTTTAATGGTTATTTAATTCAATGAATATTAATTATAATATTCATTTCAAAAGGGATTATTGAATAGATCTTCTAATTGTTCTAAGGGTGATTGAATATTGCTAAAAGGTTGTTTAAGGAATTTCGTAATGAAATGAATGTATGTCTTGAATTGATACACTGATGATATACCTTTATAAACGTTCTCCAATGGAAATGTGAAATGTGAATGGAAATGATATACGGGAATGGAAATGTGAAATGGTGTTGATAAATGGAATAATGATTTTATAAAAAGGGGGATTAGCAACAAACTTGCGTAAGAGGCTGTGTCAGGGCTGTGTGCGACATAGTCTAATATTCATTATATGATTCGGCACGAAGATGCCAAGGGAGGATGTTAGCAGGTGGCCTTCCTCCAGGGATGATGTTAGCAGGTGGCCTTCATTCCTTCTACCGGTAGTAAAAAGGGACGGGTACGGAGGACGACTGATCATCGTGCCTCACGTATTCGGCAACAGTGAAAACCCCAAAAAAAATTTTTTATAAAGAATCGACGATAAAGTCAGATTGGGATACTGAAAAGGGAAAAATGAAACGATGGAATTATTGTTATAGATGAAGAGAAACTGATTTTATATTAATTTATATAAATGTTGCATAAGAAGGAAATGAGAAGATGATAGTGAGAGATTTATTCAAGTATTCATATTATCTTGGAATATTACACTGAAAGGGTATATTGATTGTTATATTAGTTAAGAAGAGAAACTGATATTATATTATCAATAAGCGATTTCATATTGAATAACCAGCAAGTTATGTTGGTGTATTACTGCGCAAACAAAATGTGGTAATTTATGGTAATAATCTCTTAATTACCTTGTAATGGCATCTTTTATATTATATTGATACATTGTTCAGTTGATATTATTTTCAAACATTATACTTTCCCTATAGAATTTTGTGGTTATAAATGTTTCAAGAAGTATATTAAGTATCAGTTGAATGTTGGAAACCCATGCACATGATGGAATATTTTGTTAAACTCTAGTAATAACTTGCTGAGCAATTCTTTCGCTCATACTTGCTTGTTTTCAAATATTAACTTTTCAGTGGAAGGTAGCCGGACGAGGTTATCTGCATGGCTTAGATGAAGTGGGCAGCGTGCCTTATGAAGACGATATGATCTAGAAAGTTTATAGCTGGAGTAAATTATGTGTAAGTATATTGATGTGTAATATATATGTTAATTTGCGCAAAGTAATACTAGTTGCTGGTGTACTTCTCAACGAAGTTATACTAGTAGTAAGGAGTTGATTCTTGTTTCTAGCCCTATAACCTAAAAGATGCTTGGTGATTGGGGTCTCAATTGTTGTAACTCAATTATTAATGAGTACAGATGGTTTAATGTGGTTAAACAGGTGATTTGTTGTTAAGGATTTCCGCGTGACGACCCAATCCCTGACCCCGGATTTGGGGGCGTTACAACTACAAAATCGCTAACCGCGACAACCCAATTCTGAGACTCTCGACAACCGAACCGCACCCTAAAAGCGAATCCACCACTCTGATACGCCGCCTCCAAGCAGACTTATCTGCTAACAAGGACTCATTTAAGTCTAAAGCCTTCAAATCCAGCCTGAGCTGCTCTTCCCACGATCTCCTCGGTCTGCCTCTCCTCCTCACCCCACCAACCGAAAGACTCTCGACCCTCCTCACTGGGGCTCCAACCAGTCTCCTACGAACGTGGCCGAACCATCTCAACCTTCCTTCCCTAAGTTTCGCAGAAAAAGGCGCCACTTCAAGTTCGCTCCTAAACACCGAAATTGGGATTCTGTCCAACATCGTGCGCCCACAAGACCACCGCAACATCCTCATTTCCGCTGCTTCCAACTTGCTTACGAGGGCCTTCTTCTCCGCCCAACACTCCGAACCATATAACATCGCAGGACGGATAGCCGCTCTATAGAATTTCCCTTTCAACTTAAAAGGGACTTTCTTATCGCACATCACCCCTGACGCTGCCCTCCACCTTAACCACCCTGCCTTGATACGATGCGTGACATCGGCTTCAATCTCATTAAGATAGGAGTATATGTAATTTGTACTACATTCTTTTGGGAAAAAAAAAAAGTAATTAGCATTTAGCAATGGTCAAAAATGTTATTTTTCAGATATTATAATGTAGATTTGGTTCCCAAAAATCATGATTTGTTGTTATGGTTAGTAATATTATTTTGCCTAAATAGAAGTTCCAAATCTACTTGATGTGGTGGAACTAGGATGTTATAAATTGTCCCACTTAAACTCATGACATTTTCGTTAGGTAACATCGGTTGGCTTCGTGTCCCATCTCCGAAACTCTATACATTGTGGATAATATTATTAGCCTTCGTATACCCATCTATTATAGACACTTATATTGTTCCCTAATATAGTTTGTACTATTTAGGTGTTGCCTAATTTAAGGTTAGAGCATCTCCAATGGCAACATGTATAATGGTTGACTAAAAAATTTTAAATTAGGAAATAATAAATTTTTTACATAAGGGTGGCAAGTAAAACTCTAATGAACATAGCTATAATGAAATTGTGTATATTTTTGCTAAGGGTTTATGTTGGTTCAACAAATATAGTCAACCAAGTAGGATTGTCTATAATTTTTGCTAAGGGTAATTATGCATTGGAGTGTATTTTTTTTACATATTCTCTATTTCATGCCACCTAATATGCCAACTAGGATAATATTGCTAAGGGTTTTTCCCCATTGGAGATGCTCTTAGAGGTATATGGTAATTATGTAGCCTGAGCAAGTATATATCGTAAATATGGCAGATCAATGAAACCACTATCTCTGTAGATTATATCATGGTATCAAAGCCAGATGTTAATTGATCCAATTTTTTTTCTTTTCTTTCAAACATGTTTCACAATAACCCTAGTTTATTGTGCTCTTTCAGTCATCTTCAACAAGTTGGTTATCTATCTTTAATTGTTTTTCAAATCAGATTTTATGGCTGAAGGTAGCAAAAGCAAAGTACAACTTATTCATGATTCTTATTCAATACATTATTTACATCCTTCTGAAGGTCCCAGTAATTCTCTTACTAAATACTTGTTAAAAGGGGAGATTTATGATGTTTGGGAGAAAGCAGTCGTTAATGCTTTGGAAGGGCGCAATAAATATGGTTTTATCACAGGCGATTTTCCCAAACCAGCAGATGAGAAAAGCTCGAAATATGTTGCGTGGAAAGCTAATAATTCGACCATCTATTCATGGATTTTTAATTCTGTTAACGAGTCCATTCAACCTAGTAATGCTTCCCATAAAATTGCTAAAGTTATGTGGACAGATCTTCACAACCGTTATTCTGTTTCTAATGGTCCTCGCATAAACCAACTTAAATCTGAATATCACTCGCTTCGTCAAAAGGATCTGAATGTCATCTCATATTATAATAAATTTGTTGCTTTATAGGATGAGTTGTATGGTAAGGAGGATCTGACTTGTGGATGTACATGTGAAGCAGCTAGTAAATTGCGTGATCGAGTTGAGCGTGACAAGACGCATGATTTCGTATTGGGCCTTGATGATGAACACTATAATGCTTTACATACTCAAATATTGAGTATGGAACCTTTTCCAACTCTAAATAAGGCTTTTTCTTTGGCAAGTCAAGAAGAACGTCACAGGAGTATTGTCCGGTCACGTGATGATAAAACTGAAATTGTTAGCTTCGCCATTCAATCTACACAATGAGCAACTACTACTCCATCTTTCACTACTTCTACTTCAACACCGCCTACAAGCACGTATTGTGGCAGATCTGGTCATGAATTTGAGCGTTGCTATCAACGCATTGGCTTCTCGTAAGGTTTTCGAGGCGGTCGTGGTGGCCGTGGCAGGACTGGTCGTGGTGGATGGGGTTCATCAGGTGGGCGTAATCAGCACATACCTACAACGGCAAATACTGTCCAAAGTTCCTCGGGTGCTGCTGCTTCTAATAATGTCGCAACCTCTCCAGGATTCTCCAATGATCAAATGCAACGACTGTTGAATCTTCTTGAAAATTCTACAGTGTCTAATAAATTATTTGGTAAGAAAAGTAATAATGAGTGTACTTGGCTTCTCGATAGTGGGGCTTCACATCATATGACTGGAACTCTTGAAAATCTTTATGATGTTTATGATATACCTCAAAATACTATTCAGGTGTTGCCTGATTTAAGGTTAGAGGTATATGGTAATTATGTAGCCTCCAAGTCTTAGAGCAAGTATATATTGTAAACGTTATTATAGAATATGGCAGATCAATGAAACCACTTCTCTGTCAATTATATCACCATCACCGACAAACAAATCAAGCATTCGAATGATACCATTTGTGATAACTCGGGTCAAATTCCGAGTCTTTTTTCAAAAATTGGGTCAAATCCCAATCCCAAATCCGAAATTAGCTAAAGTAAACTGGCCCAAATTTAATCAATTTGGGTAATCCACACGTACACCACAGGCCCCTAAAAAATCATGATTTGTTGGTGCACTTAATAGTATTATTTTACATTATAAACTAAGCAGAAATCCCAAATTTACTCGATGTGAGATTGGGATGTTACACGTAACACCACCAACTTTTTTAAAAAAAACTATTTAAAAAAACCTTTTTATGAAATACCTATTTATTAAATGCGTAATAATAATAATACCTTTTTCAGAAATACGTAATAGATTGGTTTTTTTGGTTGAAAAATACAAAATTCGTATTCTTGTCAAAAAGTCTAAAAAAAGTGTTTTTGACATTTTTTTCAAATTATAATTAATATTCCTAATCTCCTTTTAGGAAAAATTTTGGAATGCTAATAATAATCTATAACCTTTATCAATAAGCGAAATCCTCTTTTAAATGATATTACGGTACCAAGAGAAATGGAACCAGAAGTATCAAAAACAATATTTTTTTAGACTTTTTGACAAAATACGAATTTTGAATTTTATTTGTTAATTTCACTTGAAAAATTAAAAAAAAGTTAAAAGTTAATTGAATGTATCTTCTAAAAACACAAATTTTAAAGTTTTTTATTTATAAAATTGCATAATATACTATTCTATTTTGATCAATTTAACCGTACAATTGCCAAAACAAGAAGCATAATATAAGTTATTCAAAAAAAAAGCATAATGTAAAATGTAGGACTAGGGAGTGAGTAGTAATTAGGATCCGCTGATTTTATTTTATAATGTATATATGTAAGAGCATCTCCAACCTTCACTCCTGTTAGTCATAAAAGTCTACGTGTCATCATTTATAGAAATCCTTCAAAAAAACCACCACTCCAACCGATCAACCTGTTAGCTATAATTTTAGAAAACAAGATACATATCCTCTATATTTGGAGGATTTCCAAAAATTTATACATAACATCTAAAAATATCATATCCACTTATATTGTGACACGTCGTCAATTTAGTTTAATCTTATATATATTTATTAATTGAAATAACAATAAAATACTTTTTTTAAATATAGCTAACAATTATAACTAACACCATTAAAGTACAACTCTTTACAGGTTCAGTAAATTTTACATAATCATTATTTTATATTATTTTAGCTAACCATTTTAGCTAACACCGTTGGAGATGCTCTAACTATCTATCTATACTATCTATCTATACTATTATATAATAAGCAAACAGGGGTATAATTTGGTTGGTTCAACTTGGTTCAATCATCTAAAAGAATATTGATCGTTTAATATTTAGTAAATAGATGATAATCGTTAGATCTAATAATAAAGAATATTCTATATTTAAATCCCTCTTCTAAAGATCCAAGGTTTGAATCTCGTCAACAACAAATTTAAATTAAGATTTTATATTATTAGTTCTAATCAATACATATCATTTATTAAATAACTATTATTATTACTAATAATTTTATTAATTAATTACAAAGTTAAATTATATCTATAATAAGTGATTATACTCTATTTTATTTAATCATATAAATTTAAAAGTACTTAAAAGTAACTCATGCTTTGCACGGGTTATAAGCTAGTATCTATCTATACTATTATATTAAAGCCGAAACATTGAAAATTTTGGTTTTCGGTTTGATTATCCTATTTATTTTGGTTTTCGATTTGGTTATCCATTTAATAGGGGTAGAAGTTTTAGAATATGTTCCTTGTAACAGGTTGCACATATCCCATATGCGAGCAATTTTAAAAATTGGTGTTTGTTAGAGACAACCTAATGGAGGTATATAAATTAAAGATTAAGCTCTTTCACAATTAGGACATACCTGAATTGTTAAAATAAGAACACATTACCTAATGCATGACTATTATGGCTTATAGGCCAACTTCAAAAAATTGGGACTTTTCAGGCTTTAAAAAACATACCGTAGTATTTTGGGTGATCACCTAGCTGCAAGATAATTACCATGATTTGATAATAAAATTCAATCCAGATCACATACACACACATTTAATATATAGCCATCAAGTTCAAATGAGATCCAAAGAATTATGTTCCACACCATTTTCTATGTTGTTATATGCAAATTTGTCAAAAAAAAATACTCCCTCCGTCCCCTTTTAGTTGGCACATTTGCTAAAAAAATTTGTCCCTAAATAGTTGTCACATTCCTTGTTCCAATACATATTTTTACCAATTTTTCCATATATGCCCTTTATTTCTAATACCAATGTTTGACTTTATATTTAATATACACACTCATAACTCTTCATTTAATGTTAAGATTAAGGGCAAACATGGAAATAAATTACTACATAATTAAATCTTTCTTAATATGTGTGTTTTTTGCAAATGTACCAACTAAAAAAGGACTGAGGAAGTAGTAAACAGTGTTTTTTGGGAAACACTAGCTTTTATAATAGCAACAGTGTTCTAAAATGGTTGTCCAGTCTCCATAGAACCTTACATATATAATATATTTTAGTAAGTCAGATTAGCCATTAAATGATTTACGAAAACCAGAACCAAGTGGGTATGACAGTTAAATGTCTTTACCAGGTTGAGATGCAACAGTGCACAGTACTAACAAATCATAAAATATATATCTTGTTAAGTGCAGACAGCCACGAACCCCTAAATCAATCAAATACAATTCCGAACTTCTCCATCTATATACTATAAGCACTAGCTCAGCTAAACTAGAGAAAACCAATGAACGAACAATTTCGAAAACATATGCTGAATCTACAGTAATATGGAGTAACTACTTCCTCCGTCCCAAAAAGATTGACACACTTTCCTTTTTGGGAAGTCCCAAAACTAATGAACCTACTACACTTACTATTTTTGAACACAACTTTTCACTATTACACCAACTAACTTTATTACTTTTTTATTAAACAAATATTATAAACACTATTACACCCACTATCTCAAATCTATTATTAAATATTCATAGGTCTCACCACTCACTTTTCATCTAACTTTACTCATTTTTTAACAAGTCAACTCTAACTTTCTTAATCTCCGTGAAAGTCAAACCAGCTCAAACAAAATGGGACGGAGGTAGTACTTTTCTTTGAGTAATTACGAAACAAGGCTTTTTCAACTATATTGAGTATGGAACCTTTTCCAACTCTAAATAAGGCTTTTTCTTTGGCAAGTCAAGAAGAACGTCACAGGAGTATTGTCCGGTCACGTGATGATAAAACTGAAATTGTTAGCTTCGCCATTCAATCTACACAATGAGCAACTACTACTCCATCTTTCACTACTTCTACTTCAACACCGCCTACATGCACGTATTGTGGCAGATCTGGTCATGAATTTGAGCGTTGCTATCAACGCATTGGCTTCTCGTAAGGTTTTCGAGGCGGTCGTGGTGGCCGTGGCAGGACTGGTCGTGGTGGATGGGGTTCATCAGGTGGGCGTAATCAGCACATACCTACAATGGCAAATACTGTCCAAAGTTCCTCAGGTGCTGCTGCTTCTAATAATGTCGCAACCTCTCCAGGATTCTCCAATGATCAAATGCAACGACTGTTGAATCTTCTTGAAAATTCTACAGTGTCTAATAAATTATTTGGTAAGAAAAGTAATAATGAGTGTACTTGGCTTCTCGATAGTGGGGCTTCACATCATATGACTGGAACTCTTGAAAATCTTTATGATGTTTATGATATACCTCAAAATACTATTCAGGTGTTGCCTGATTTAAGGTTAGAGGTATATGGTAATTATGTAGCCTCCAAGTCTTAGAGCAAGTATATATTGTAAACGTTATTATAGAATATGGCAGATCAATGAAACCACTTCTTTGTCAATTATATCACCATCACCGACAAACAAATCAAGCATTCAAATGATACCATTTGTGATAACTCGGGTCAAATTCCGAGTCTTTTTTCAAAAATTGGGTCAAATACCAATCCCAAATCCCAAATTAGCTAAAGTAAACTGGCCCAAATTTAATCAATTTGGGTAATCCACACGTACACCACAGGCCCCTAAAAAATAATGATTTGTTGGTGCACTTAATAGTATTATTTTACATTATAAACTGAACAGAAATCCCAAATTTACTCGATGTGAGATTGGGGTGTTACACGTAACACCACCAACTTTTTTTAAAAAAACTATTTAAAAAAACCTTTTTATGAAATACCTATTTATTAAATGCGTAATAATAATAATACCTTTTTCAGAAATACGTAATAGATTGGTTTTTTTGGTTGAAAAATACAAAATTCGTATTCTTGTCAAAAAGTCTAAAAAAAGTGTTTTTGACATTTTTTTCAAATTATAATTAATATTCCTAATCTCCTTTTAGGAAAAATTTTGGAATGCTAATAATAATCTATAACCTTTATCAATAAGCGAAATCCTCTTTTAAATGATATTACGGTACCAAGAGAAATGGAACCAGAAGTGTCAAAAACAATATTTTTTTAGACTTTTTGACAAAATACGAATTTTGAATTTTATTTGTTAATTTCACTTGAAAAATTAAAAAAAAAGTTAAAAGTTAATTGAATGTATCTTCTAAAAACACAAATTTTAAAGTTTTTTATTTATAAAATTGCATAATATACTATTCTATTTTGATCAATTTAACCGTACAATTGCCAAAACAAGAAGCATAATATAAGTTATTCAAAAAAAAAAAGCATAATATAAAATGTAGGACTAGGGAGTGAGTAGTAATTAGGATCCGCTGATTTTATTTTATAATGTATATATAACTATCTATCTATACTATCTATCTATACTATTATATAATAAGCAAGCAGGGGTATAATTTGGTTGTTTGGTTCAACTTGGTTCAATCATCTAAAAGAATATTGATCGTTTAATATTTAGTAAATAGATGATAATCGTTAGATCTAATAATAAAGAATATTCTATATTTAAATCCCTCTTTTAAAGATCCAAGGTTTGAATCTCGTCAACAACAAACTTAAATTAAGATTTTATATTACTAGTTCTAATCAATACATATCATTTATTAAATAACTATTATTATTACTAATAATTTTATTAATTAATTACAAAGTTAAATTATATCTATAATAAGTGATTATACTCTATTTTATTTAATCATATAAATTTAAAAGTACTTAAAAGTAACTCATGCTTTGCACGGGCTATAAGCTAGTATCTATCTATACTATTATATTAAAGCCGAAACATTGAAAGTTTTGGTTTTCGGTTTGGTTATCCTATTTATTTTGGTTTTCGGTTTGGTTAATTTAATTTTTAATTAATTTTAAATATAAAATAAATCAATTTTAATCCGTTATTGGCTATAGTCCTAAAGACACAATAGTATTTTATATTTACACCGTTACTAATAGAGCTAAACTTAAAACCTCCGTCATAATTATTAAAATAAATAATTAAATTACAAAAACAACTCAAAAAACTAATTACTTATGTTAACGTAATTATATTCCGATTAAAATTCCTTCATCCACATTGATCTTCTACTTGGACTCTTTTTTCTGCTCTAACAACTCAATTAACCATTTTTTCTAAAGATTTTACTTCTAATTAAAACACTTTACCATTTAATTTAAAACTAATATTATAATAATTAATATATATCCAAAATATCACACCATATCTTTCCGTAATTATTTTTAGTAGTAATTTTTGTAATTAAAACACGTTACTGTTTAATTTAAATTTAATCTTGCGATCACTAATATGCACCCAAAAATATCTCACCATATATTCAAATCATTATTTTTAGTAATAATTAAGAATCGTTAGATCTAATAATAAGATATATTATATGATTAAATTAATTTACTAAAAATTCAAAGTTCGAACCCGTCAACGACATTTTTGATTTAGAATTTTACAAAATAAATTTTAAACCATGCATATCATTATATAAATTTTTATTAAATTAAAAATAAAAAATTATTAAAAATAAGGATTATATAAAAACATAATTATAATGTTAAATAAATTTTATAACCTATCAAAAGAAATCTGTGCTTCGCACGGGTTATAAGCTAGTACTATTATATAATAAGTAAACAGGGGTATAATTTTGTTGTTTGGTTCAACTTGGTTCAACCATCTAAAAGAATAGTGATCGTTAGATATTTAGTAAATAGATGATAGCCGTTAGATCTAATAATAAAGAATATTCTATATTTAAATCCCTTTTCTAAAGATCCAAGGTTCGAATCCCGTCAACAACAAATTTACATTAAGATTTTATATTATTAGTTTTAATCAACACATATCATTTATTAAATAACTATTATTATTACTGATATGGGTGAAAAGTAACCCTTAAAGACACAATTAATGTCACATTAATTGTGTCTTTAAGGGTTACTTTTCACCCATAATGCTGTATAGAACATATCCCAAGGGAGGAGAATGTCAAGGCCGATGCCTTATCAAAGTTCGCCTCTTCTGAAATAGAGAATTATGCAGGGAACGTCTATTATCAGGTCCTGAAGGCCCCTACCATCAACTCAAAATTGGTGGCACCTATTGAAGTAGGAAGCTGTTGGATTGATCCTATCAAGGCTCATCTGGAAACTGGTTGGCTCCCCGAAGATGCCTCGGAGGCACGAAAACTATCGGTGAGGGGCTCTGAAGTTAGACTTTCCGACGACCAACAATGAAGCTGAATATGAAGCCTTGATAGCCGGATTAGGCTTGGCCAGAATACTGAGAGTCAAGAACCTTAAAGTCTGCGGGGACTCGAGGCTCGTAGTATCACAAGTGAATGGTGAATTTGAAGCCAAGGATGAAACTATGGCAAAATACCTAAGGGTTGTGAAAGCTGTTATGACTCAGTTTGATGAATGCTGTATAGAGCATATCCCAAGGGAGGAGAATGTCAAGGCCGATGCCTTATCAAAGTTCGCCTCTTCTGAAATAGAGAATTATGCAGGGAACGTCTATTATCAGGTCCTGAAGGCCCCTACCATCAACTCAAAATTGGTGGCACCTATTGAAGTAGGAAGCTGTTGGATTGATCCTATCAAGGTTCATCTGGAAACTGGTTGGCTCCCCGAAGATGCCTCGGAGGCACGAAAACTATCGGTGAGGGCATTGAGATATGCTTTGATTGAAGGCATCCTTTATAAGAGGTCTTTTGTTATCCAATACCTGAAATGCTTGAGGCCTCAAGAGGCGGAAGAGGCATTAAGGGAAGTTCATGAAGGGATCTGTGGGCAGCACCTGGGGGGCAGGGCCCTAGCTCATAAGATCACCCGCCTGGGATTTTATTGGCCAGGAATGTTGGCTGACGCCAAAAGCTATGTTAAAAAGTGTGACAGATGCCAGAAACACGCTCCAATTGTTAGGCAGCCACCAGAGATGCTAACGTCAATTAACTCTCCCATTCCGTTTGCCATGTGGGGGATGGACATACTTGGTCCTTTTCCCGTGGCCTCAGCGCAAAGGAAGTTCCTAATAGTGGCTATCGATTATTTTACCAAGTGGATTGAAGCCAAGCCGCTAGCAAAAATAACCACCCAACAAGTTGCCCAGTTCTTCTGGGAGAACATAATTTGTAGATATGGGATCCCACGAATCCTAGTGACGGACAACGGATGCCAATTCAACAATGAGGAATTTAAGAAATACTGTGAGGAGAACGCCATTGAACTTCGTTTTACTTCAGTAGCTCACCCCCAGGCTAATGGCCAAGCTGAGGTAGCAAATCGAATTATCCTTGATGGACTTAAGAAGAGGGTCGAACGATCTCGAAACACGTGGGTTGATGAATTACTGCCTATACTGTGGGCGTATCGTACTACCTGCAAGGTAACAACAGAAGCTACTCCATTTTTGCTAGCCTACGGGGCAGAAGCAGTTGTCCCTTTGGAAATTTCGCACGTATCTCCAAGGGTGGAAGCATATGAGCAAGAAACCAATGAGGAAGGCATGAGACTTGCTCTTGATTTAATCGATGAGGTCAGAGATGAAGAAATGCCCGTAATGTTGAGCACCAAAAAAGAGCAGCCTTTCACTACAACCATAGGGTTAAAGGAAGGTTCTTCAAACAAGGCGACTTGGTTTTGAGAAAAATTGAAGCCTCTGGAGTTGGACAGACAGGAAAGTTGGCCCCTAATTGGGAAGGACCATATAGAGTGAGAAAGACGTTGGGAAGAGGTTCTTATAAGCTGGAAACCGTGGATGGAAACGAGGTACCCCGCTCCTGGCACGCCTCGAATCTCAAGGTTTACTATGTTTAAAGCTCTCCTATTAAGGACTTAGCTTTTAGCCTATCTAATAGAAGTAGAAATAAGGTTCATATGAAACCATTGCAGAGCATGTTGCTCCTAGTAGGACATAATATTCTATGTAAGGGCTGAGCCCATTTTGCGTTATCAATAAAAGCTTGTTTTCTGTTCTATGATTCTGTAAATCCTTGTGATGTATCAAGCACCAGATGTGTGTAAGTCTAAGATGACCAAGTACCGAAAATAAAAGAACATATGGAACATAGAAAACAAGCACGTAGATAAAATACCCAGGAGGGCACAATCAAAGTTTAAGTTACACACATACGAATAAAAGTACAAGTTCATGAAAGACCATAATCGAAGACGGGATATTAAAAGAACTAAAGCCACACGAGGCTAACACAGGCCATGCAAGGCTCAATCACTTCTTGATAGAAGCAGTCTTCACCAACCGCTTCTTGGTTTTTGGAGGAGCAGTCTGAGCAGGGACTTCTTCTTCACCCTCTTCTTCGCTCCGGGAAGTTGAGGTTGAGGAGCTACTGATACTAACCGACTTGGGTTCACGGATTCGTCCCGCTAAGGGGCATTCTGAACTCCCGCTCTGATGGGATCTTGAGGGACGTCTCCCAGAACTAGACCCTGCTTGTTGAGGAATGCCTTTTGTCCCAGAACCAGAAGCACGTTTGCTCACAGGGGAGGTCCCAACACCTTCAACAAGGTCATCGTCTTCTGTCACCTTCCATGGACTCGGATAAAAGGAAGGAAAGACAACTCCCTTATGATCTTGGCTAATCCTGTTCACAGCCTTCTCCCAACCTATGGTCATGCTGTCCGGCTGGACCTCCCTGTCATGCTCATCAATGAAGGCAAGAAAAGTGTCTGAACCTAAGTAGTTCTGAATGATGGAGTTCTCATTATTCTGGGTCCTGTTTTCCAGAGCCGCATACTTTCCCCTAAGGGATGAGAGTTGGTCCTCCGAGGTGAAATACTTAGCCTCCCACTCTTCAGACTCCTTCTGAAGCTTCTCTACAGCCTTAAGGGCAGTTCTCTCCTTGTCCTTGTAAGATCTCCCGAGTTGGATAGCATTCTGGAAGTGAGCATTTAGCTACCAAAACAAAAACGCCATAAGAAAATGTGTTAAGCCACGACGGCCAATATACAACCATAACAATGAAAAGGAAGAGGAGATCGACTTACGTTATAGGCATGATATGCCCCCATGCTTTCATTTTCCTCTAAATCTGTTGCTGTTGCAAAATGGACCTTGTCGGCCGGGGCTATGGCGTTCCGAGACCACTCTCGAGCAAGGAGGTGGCTGTCCCTGATAGCATCCTGCTCACATATCCCCCAATCAGGCATGAATGCTGTCTTCATGCTCCCATCTGAACTCCTAATTCTCTTCCCCGCCTTCGAACAATGCTGAAGGAACTCAGGGGCCGGTACGTCTTCAGGATTAGCTTCTTTCTCAGCTTTCTTAATCATCCTTTTGGTGATATGGGGAAGTCGGCTCGGATGGTTGTCAATCTCCTCAGCAACTGCAAACAAAGCAAAGGAAACGATGTTGGAATAAGAACAAGTACGATGAAAGAAAAGAAGTTAAAGTAAGAATTACCCTCGAGAGGGATATAACTAAGCCCGGCCTCCAACAAGGCACGTTCAGTCACAACTTCACGATAGTGGGTTTTCTGAAAGACTGAAATAAGCCAATCCCGTTGGGATATTTCTTCAGTTGTGAGTTGAAGCTCACTAACACCCTCATCAGTCACGTGGTTGAATTTAGACCTGAAAAAGTTACCCCAGTCACCTCCTTTCCATCTAAGGATGAAAAATTCGTGCCTCCAGTTGTGGCAAGAATCAGGCACAGAAGAAGCGTCAATAATCATCCTAGACTTTATGCGGTGTTGGATGCTCACCCATCCTTTCCTAGTGATAGGGCTATTCTTAAAAGCAAATAGATGCCTAAACAACGGGATGCTAAGGCGGATGCCTCCTCTGATGCATTCAACCATAAAAATGAAGATGAATTTCCAGGAGTTGGGGTATAGTTGACAGGGGTTGATTTTAACCTCAGCTAATAACCTAACAAGCCAAGGGTGAATTGGAAACCTAAGGCCAGCATCAATGGCACCTTTGTACACAAACAAGTTCTCAGGATGCCAGTTACAAGTTCTGTCCCCTGGTGTGGGAATTCTAAGCTTCATCTCAGCAGGGAATTCATATTTGAGTAAGTTCCTGATATCTCCCGCATCCAAAGTACTAGGGAACATAAAAGAGTCGAATTCCGCGTTGTTCGGAAATACATCCCCGGGCTCATCTAAGAGCTCAGATAAAGATAATTGATAACGAGGAGGAAAGACCTTACCTTTTCTGTTCTTGTCTTTGGTTCTCCTGTTAATCGCCTGAAGAAGGCCCTTGGAAAGAACTAAGGCGTTCTGACCACCCTCACTTGCCATTACAGCCTTGTCTGAAACTGAAAGAAGTGCTTGAAACTTGAGAGCTCACAGAAAGAAATTTTCTTTGAAAGAAGAAGGAAGTGTGAAGAATGACTTCAATTCACACTCTTTTATAAGGAAAATGATGACCCTCAATAGCAGGTCGTCTTTCCAACGACCCGCGTTTACAGGTTAAATAGCCGAAAATAGCAGGAAAAGGGCTCTGTGAACCCGGAATTGGGTCAAATAAACGATCTAATTCGTAAAATATGTGAAAGAAACGAATGGAAATACAGGCAGGAGCAACAATATAGTTAACAACCTCCCAGGTTGATTAATATATGCTTATCAAGCCTAATCAGGGGATTAAGCTAAAAACCACGATTAAAGCCACTAAGAAGGATGATTAGCTAAAAGGCTAACATCTTTAAGGGTATGAGAAGACCTACTCTAGAGTATGGAGTATGGGTTTTGAATCCCAGCACAAAATATAAGCCTAGATGGCCAACGAGGTTGATTGTCCTGAATCAAGCTGATTGCTTAAGCCTAAGGCTTGAGGCTAGCCTAAGGATGATGAGCTTAAGATAGGACAAGATCCTACAAACAAGGAAGGAGATGTGAAGACCTTAAGTTTAAAACCTAGGATGAGAAACTAACTACGATATCCTAGACTCGAAGTCAGGTGTTGAAAACAAGGGAAGTCCCCACATCTTCAAATAAAGAAGTAAAGACCCTCAACACAAGGGGGGCAAGGCTAAGGTTGTTTAAAACACTCTATCATAGGTACATGAGAATGCCTGGAAGCTAAGGGATATAGTTTAACCAAAGGTTATTTGATATCAAGAGTTCAAGAAAGGTTTAGACCCGGAAGGTCCTGAAAACCAAGAAGTAGGTTGTTTGAGGCCAAGGGTCATCAAACCAACCAAGGTATCACCAAATCCTTTCTAGGAACAAGGAAGGGAGTTTAAGACAAGTTTTGATTTTGGTCAAAGTCAAAGTCAAAAGTCAAAGTCAAAAGTCAACTAGCCAAAAAATGGCCAAAATTCAAAAAAAAAAAAAAAAAAAATTTGAGGGGGGCCCAGCCGACCAGCCCTAGCCGACCAGGCACCATGGGCCGAATGGCCGACCAGGGTGAGCCGACCAGGCCACCTTGGTAGGGTGTTTGGAAGGCTTTCAGGGGACCTGTTTTTTAGGGTGTTTTCGTGACCCTCCAGAACGCTCAAAAACGCTCCGTTTGAGCTCAAATTTGAGATTCAAGAACCTTGTGAGGCCCTCTACAAGCCTATGCAGGTGGCCAAGTGTTTCCATGAAATTTGGAAGGTGTTATGATCACGTGCGAGACCAGGTCTGAAAATCAGCTAAAAATGGGGTATTTCGCCTCCAGAACGTTCAAAAATGCATGTTTTCATGTGATTCTTCTTTATACCAGGAGATTATAAGAATCCCCATCATATAAGCTCAACTTCAAAGTTTGGGTTTGGTGATGCCAGGGGTGTTTAGAAAACCAGGGATATTGAAAGACCCTGAAACACCTTCTAGGGGATAGTATTTCTTCCCTAGACAACTCAAAAATGAGAATTTTCACGTGATTCTTTTTGCAACCAGGAGGTTATAAGAAGCTCTACTTAACTAACTTGACTCCAAAATTTGGGGTTAGGACTTCGCTAATCGCAATTAGGGGGTGATTAGCCTCAATTATCAACGTTTAAGGACTTCCACTCAAGAATTAACCTATCCAAAGGTTAAAAGTGGATATCCTAATAGTAATTACATCAAGTATGAACTTGTTGGCCTAAATCAAGACCTTTATAACCCCGTTTAGGGTTGTTTAGCCCCGATTAGGGCCAAAATAGCGTCTTCTGCTTAAAAATTAGCCCTTATCAAAGCTTATGAGCAATGACTGCCTGATATTGACCCTAACTTAGATAAGTTGAGGGAAATAAAGCACTAATGAATTTATGATAAAGGATCCTATGCACGAATTGCACTTGGATTAGTGTCTACGAGCTCAAAACGGCACTAATCCTATTCCCGAAAGGCCCAGAAACCTTAAGAAAAAGGTTCGAGAGGCCAAGGAACGTTTAACTTTCTTAAGTATTAACTTGGGAGAGAATTTTAGTCATTGTGAATGTGTAGGTCGCTCCACACTTCACTGTAAGACGATACCCTGGTAGGGCCGGTATGACCTTAAACTTCTACGAAATCAAGTTTTCCTAGAAGTTGGGGGGCAAATGATATGGGTGAAAAGTAACCCTTAAAGACACAATTAATGTGACATTTATTGGCCCGTAAATATGGCCCGAAACCCTAGTTGGGCACTAAATTCGTAATTAATGGTCAGGCCCAAAAGAACGGCCCAAACTGGGGACGCCCGGTAAAAGCCTATCTCTAACATGGGTCTGATCCACAAACCAGGAACGTTCTAGAAACTAAGAACGTCCTAGAATATCCCCAGGATATTGTGTAGCCTCCAAGGCACCAAATTCGACATGGAAACTAATTCCTAAAAGGAAGGAGTCAGAACCTTCCTCAATTACGGTGACTTATCCATCAAGTCTCCAAAACCTACTATAATTCTAAGGCTTCTCTGCCTATATAAAGGGCCTGACCCCTCATTCTCAGAACTACGTTGGCTTGATTCTCAACTCTGAGATACGTAGGCATCTTGTGAGGACCCGAATTAGGTCACGATAACACAAGCGCAGCCATTAAAGCACGAAGCTCACGAACCCCAGCCGCAATTCGATAACCCTACTTTTTATTCCACAACAATTACTAATAATTTTATTAATTAATTATAAAGTTAAATTATATCCATAATAAATTATTATGCTCTATTTTGTTTAATCATATAATTTTAAAAGTATTTAAAAGTAATCCGTATTTTGCACGGGCTATAAGCTAGTATACATTTTAAACAAAAAAGCTTGTCCGCCGGAATAATTATGCCAAAATAATTGTTTGCTTTAGCCCATTTAATTATACTGTAGTAATTGTCGGTATAACTGAAGTAATTCTAGAAAACTTAACCACCATCTTAAGCTAAAAATGGAAGTAAGAAAAAAAAAAACTTCCTGGAAACACCATATCACAATCTTTTTAACATAAAGTTATAAACTCAACTTCTTTAGAGTAAGAGATATCCAAAGCAACATCCGATCATCAGTAATCAACAATAGGAATTACAGGCAAAAAGCAAGCTTCAGTGTAACTTTAGTTTTGTTTCCCTTGCTGAATTTGCTGAAGAAGAGCTGCTGCCAACTGTAATGTTGCTTGAAGACGTTTCTGTGGGTCTGCGTCTCCATCTTCATGTGTACCTGTATTTTGATGCTGTTTACTCCCCAGTGCTACAACTGAAAGCTCTCTTTGAGACATTACAGGCACATTTGATTGATTTGTGTTGCTTGAGTGCCTGAAATCTTGGCCTGCTGTTACAACCCCCGTTTGCCGTTGCTGCCCGAGAAGAGATGATGCCAACTGTGCAAGTTTTTCTGGTTGAAGAGATGCAGAAAGCAGAGATGAAGAAGATGGTGGTTTTTCATCATTGGAGGGGTTATTACTCCCTGTAGAAGTGTTACCAGAAAATCCTGTTGTGTAATTTGAATAACTAGTCGCTGTTGCAGGATTGTATTCTCGGCTGATAGAATCAAAGGGACCACTGGATGGTTGTGTCATTCTGTTTCTAGCGCCAGCATTGAGGTTTTCCGGATTGCGAGCCTGCCAGTTTGGCCCCGGTGATGGATATTGCTGATGGATATGCCTGTTATCATATGGGGTGGCAGGTATAGTTCTAACCATATGATTGGAGTCTGAAGATGCAGGCGGGGGAGTAGGCAACTTTGCAAGATGAGGTACCTTCTTCACTCCAGGGTTTCCCTGATCTAGAAAAGGGGACACCGAGGAATATGACCTAAAACTTGTATCTTTTCTTTCTTGCGGATTATGAAGAGACTCGATACTGGGACCAGAGTTTTCAAACCTTAAAATAACACCAGAGATACTAAGTTTCCCCGGAACTTTTAGTACTTTCTCAGAAAATTCTGAAGGAGGAACAAGAAATAAAGTGGTGTTCTCGTCAATTTTAGCAACTGCGGCTCTCTGCTTTTCCCCCAAATAACTCATAAGTTCATTGTAAGATGCAATATCAATGTCACTACCAGGAACAAAAAAGACTACCCAAGCACCAGCAGATTCATAGTAATGCTTCGCCAGCATGTCAAGATCAGTCCTTGCTGTGCAATCCAGAAAGTCAGGCCTGCGGCATGAGTAACTTTCAATGAAAAACACATACAAACATGCAGTGTAGCAATGAATCAATGATAACTTGCCCAGACAATCATGTGTCCTACAACAATTTCTGACAGGTTATTGTCCTTTTTCAAATAAAAAAAAGATTTAGTAGAGTAGCGGGGTAAAACAAGCTGATGTAAATGCTCCAAAACGAGTTCAACCGTCCAACTTCACAAATAGAAATGTGAAGATAGTTGATTAAATTTTTGCTACTGGCTTTTCAATTGATCTGTCTAATTGGTTGGAGCTTAGTCCAAAAGGCCAGTTGTGATCATTACATTATTTCATAGCTTCTTTAGCAGTCACTAGCTTTAATTATTACTACATTTAATATTTAGAAAGAACGACAAATTTATGGATCATAACAAGACTCATGAGTAGTGGGGGCTAAATGCACTAAAGGATAGCAATGGTCAAAAGATCACAATTTAAATAAACATAAAGCTCATATTTCTAAAAGATTGCCATGAACCGAGGCAAATTCCTAGAGATTTTGTAATGATCAACAAATTTGAACACTTACAGTATAATATCAAGTAGCTTCCCCACTGGAAAACAGCGAGCACGACAAATTGGAGTTCCTCCTTTTGCGATAGTTCCTTCCCATTTCCAAACTTCATTTGGAAAAGGCTGATGTAATTCTTGAGTTGATCTCTTCCACTCGACATGATTTGTAGGGAATTGAACAGGTCTAGTCGGGAAACTATTATATGGCTTATTCCAGTGTTCACTCCTCTCACCATATGGCTGTGTTTTATTTATCACTCGATCAGAGATCCGCTCACGCCCAAAAGATCCAGAATCAAAGTTCTTATCATAGGCATCAAGCTGGTGATAATCAAGTATTCTAGGCAACTCATGTTTTACTTGTTCAGGATCACAGAAAGGATACTCCGGAAGTTCATTTTCATGTGGAAAAGAAGTGGTTTTTAGTTTCTTAGATTCATGGAAAAGCATTGCATCTTCTGGCATGTCCCAAGCATCGTCATATGATTGACCTTGCCTAGGAATTTCTTGCGGAGAATAATCACGAAAGCGGGAACCTCTATCTCTTGGAGGACTAGCTTGGTGCTCATATACACTCAGCGGAGTTCGTAGTTCTGGACCCAGATCTTGGACACCTCGTTCGAATGCACCATCATGGATAGGCGTACCATTCCTCTGGAAAGGCATAAGATCAAGATCTGGGGACTTCATATCAGTTAAGAAACGAGGGGACATCGTTTTGGGAACTCTAGATATGTTCTCGTAGCTTCTTCTATCATGTCTCAAGTTCTCAGAAGCTTCCATGTGTTCATAGGTCCTAATATCTGGGGAGGAAGGGACATCCATAGAATTCCATCCACCGGAAGTGGACTCACTCTTTGCGAAACAAATGTGTACACGAGGATTGCCAAATAATTTCCCATGAAGAGTATCTTTAGCCCTGCATGCTGACTTTACATTCCTGAAGCGGACAAAGGCATAGCTGCGACCAGGAAATGCTGTAATGTTCACAATTTCACCAAACGGTGAAAAGGCTTTTCTTAAATTTGTTTCATCCACCTTCAGCACAGCAGGAAACCCAATCCATAAGACTTCACTAGGTTCTACATTTTTATCCTCTGCTTTGGATTTGTTAGAATATGATGGATTAGGGCTAGAGTGATGTGCTCTAGGTTCTTTCTTTGGATATGCTGATCCTCTAGCAAAGGAGCGTTCATCATCTCGGCGAAGCAAATACTCTTCATCGACTAATGAAGTTGAAGACTTCTCCTGTGACATAAAAAAACATTAAGTAATAAAATCTGGGAACCTCAATGACTCATTTATAGGAGGCCAGATCCATTAAAATCTTGATACACCAATTAGATAAAAGTCATACTGTCATAAACATTTGGTTCCATCAAGAACGGCCGAATTCAAATACCAGAAGGAAATTACTTCGTTCAGAAAACAAAAAGAACAAAGATGCGGTTGAAGGACATTAGCATCTTAAATGAGAGCACTAGTCAAAGTAAACATTCTCACACAAAAATACTAACGCATGTGAAATGAGTAATGCAATAAGCAGCTTCAAAATTAAAAGGCTCTTCCAAAACTTCTATATGCTAAATTCTACTATTTAGTAACAGATGCAAAATCCAAATGATAGAAACACGTCGCCAGATCAAAGTACTGTGGACAAATTGTTCCTTCGTATTTAGCAAAAAAGGAAATTTGGTCCTTCTTTTATTCCTGTTTTTCAAAAATTGGTATTGCTCACAATGTTAATTACTAGTACCTTCAACATGATATAGGAGAGACTATAACAGCTCTCAGTAGAAAATAAATAAAACTATTCAGGAGGTGGATCACACAACACATTGGCCCCAAAAACTCAGTATGAACAATTGGAAAGGTAATATCTACATAGGAAGAAAGGCAATACTAAACCCCAGTTTTAGAGGCTTGAGGACCAGAGTATAAAACAGCGATTTAATTAAAACTGTATCTAATCAAACCAAATTATCATAACATATATGCTATACAACAAGCCTACAATAAGTACTCAATGTTCCACAAAGATAATGACATTCTTTACTCTGAAAATTACACAGTCGGGACAATTGGTGAAGCAGCTTGCACCTGATGATTTCTCTAATACACAACCTGACGTGGTTACAAAGTCATCAAAAAAAGTTGCAAAAATATTACTAAACCACTAGTCACTTTGTTAAGTAGGGTTTCATAAGTAACGGTTGATACCTCCCACATTAGAGATGTACTTCAAACAGAAGTCAAGGAATCTAACATCTGCCGACATACTCTACTTTGCCATCTAGCACCACAATTCAGATGATCAAGACATTGCTCACTGGCTTATTCAGGTTTTAAAACGTGTAATGCAGTTACCAGCATTTATTACTTCTGACCATAGATAACGCATCTTTAGACATTCATATTTTCAGTAATTTGAAAGATTGCGAAGCTCCCTTCTTCATCTACTTCAGTAGTGAGCATTTTCAGATTGTTGATAATGTGACTACTGACTAGGCATAATTGAATTTTCGAAATTGTTTTTCTTGTAATCCCATCAAATATAACTATTTCATCACATAATTTCGTACTGAAAGGAACTTTGGATATGCAACAACTAAAAGAATGGATTCACTGTGGGTGCTTAAGAGCTCACTTTCACCATATCTTAAGTTTTAGGGATTATACACCAGAGGGTTGAAACGATGATCTGTTGGCTTTGCCAATTTTGGTGTTTTTGTTAGAGAAATTCTTAGACTTTACGTAACATTACCATGCTAACTTCATTATTGATATGACTATGGTCCAAAACTCTGCCTCTTCATTTATTTTTAACACTGTTCTTCAATGAGTTTAGTTTTCAAAAGGTGGAAACTCCAGGATGAGTTCCTCATATTGCTGATTAAAGAGAACTTGGTGAGCAGCCTACTTTAAGCTCTGATCTGTTTCTTGTCACTGGCTCACAAGTAGCACTTCCAACTATCACATAAATCCTGGGAAAGTTTTAATCATGATGCCAAACGTTTTTTAATCAACTACTATCTTCTGATCAAGCATAAAAGAAGGTAGCGTCATAAAATCAATTAGAATGCACACATGGAAACAACAAAAAAAACCATAAGAAGGCCTAGGAGAAAAAGACAAAAGCTGAAAGTGAACACCAACAGATACTCCATCGGCAGATAACAACAATGTTCCTCTCTCGTGATGACAAATTATATCATTTTCAAATGCAACTAAATTATAAGAGAATCCTTTTATAATGAAACACAACCTAGAAGTCTCGAGCAACATAAAAAATATTATCATACAAGCTTCTTCAACAAACACATGGCAGACAGGTTCAACTTTAACAATGCAAGTATTTATATTTTCAAGTTTCAAGCCACCAAGGACTGCACTCTGTTTTTCCTTTTTATACATGTAAAACTCCTAAGCACTTCTGCTTCTTGCAAACACATATACTTTAGTAATTTCTCAACGTATATGAACTAGACAGGTACTCAGATTCAACTACAAGAAAAGCATACACGTATAAAACAGATTTCAATCCCAACATAAGGTGAAAAATCCACTTTGATTAGATTGTGTTCTGTAACTCCACAAATATAATGTAAATTTAGAATTAATAACTCTCAGCAACACAACTGATATACTGTTTTTTGCATAATCGTGATCAGCTCATGCTTAAAACAGTACATCAAAAACCTCACTACAAATCCTGGGAGGGAATGCTGAAAGAAGAATAATCACAACATATAATACTTGATGCGTGTGACATGACCTTTATATTGAAGTTAATTATTAGGATGCAGTTGAACTTAACATGGAAATTCATCATAAAGGTGTTGGCTTTCATGATAGTTTCTTAATCAGTAAGAATATGCTGGGATAAATGATGTAACATTTTGATAATGTACAAAGCTGATAACAGACTGCTACCGACTCTTATTGGTGAAGGACATCACTGCACATTCTCGAAGAGGAAACCTAATGGAGCCCTAAATAACCTAAATATAACTTTGTCACTACTAGGATCAGTTACTTTGTGACACTAAGGTGGCAAGAAAACTAGAATTCATCCATGCTGATGCAGTTGCTAAACATGGAATGATTGGAGACCCCCTCTTCTGTATTCTGTTTTTACTTTAGAAGCCTTTTTGCATTTGAATGCAGAAAAGAAAAGGAAGAGAACAGTCAATAAAGGATCTCACGTGTTGTGACTCACAACTCACTCATCATCGAGCTCCGCATACATGATCTTGGATTGCTGACACAGAATGCATTTCTTAAACTTAGACTAGTCGAGGTTTTTTAAGTTTCTTTTCAGAAGCTTTGTTATGTAGGCATAGATTGAGAAATTATCATGTCAAGTCTTTGTTGCTGATTTATGTTACTAGTTGTGAGGGCCTGCAGGATTTGTTTAAGAATCAAGATACAATCATTACATTTGTTATGTAGGCATAGATTGAGAAATTATCATGTCATGTCTTTGCTGCTGATTTATGTTACCAGTTGTGAGGGCCTGCAGGATTTGTTTAAGCATCAAGATACAATCATTACATACCTATAGATAACTGAATAGCCTGGAATGTAAACACCAACCTAGAATGCAGTTGCAAGTCCATGGTCCTAATACCCACCATTGCTTATCAGCATATATTAGTATCAGTTGAATCAATGGATGGTTTATACAATATCAAATTATCCTAATAACAATACGCAATATCATGCATTCACCCGTTACTCTGCAGTCCTAAATTTATAGCGATTTGCATCTATCATAAATGGTAGACCATGTCTATTTTTTCAGAGTTGTGGGAAGATGAAAGAACTAACTGTCCTCCAACAGATGAGTTTTCACTACAAACTGAATTTCCTCATAAACCACAGAACATCTGTAAGAATTTCATTTCCGTTAAAACAAAAAAATTATATTACTGGCAATTTTGCATTCCTGGAATATGTTATTATTTTGGTAACTCTCTGCAATTGGATTGGTTTATTATGCAGTCCCTGCAAGATTGGTAATATTGGTTCTCATAGTGACATAGTTAAGCAAACTGAATATATCAAAGCAAGTTTGCTATAACGGTATTGAATGGAATTATGATAAGCATTATTTTTTGCTTTCTGTATGATGTAAATGCGAGAGCAGAACAGTTTTAATGAATGCGAAGAAGAGGATTTCATTCCAAGGGAAAAGGCTTGCAAATGATATTAATGTTCTGCTTTAGAAATACTTGCACTTGTATAAACTACGAATTGCTACATGTAGCACATATATCCATCAGAAATGCAGATTACAACTATGGGAGACAGAGACAGAGGACAAAATCTTATGTGCAAGATCAATCAGTTAAATAGAACAGGTTATCTGGGTAAATAGTTTTCACCTGCTTGGATGCATAACGACTTTTTCGAAGGAGAGAAACTTCTGGTTGCTAACTAGATATTAATCACTGATAAATGAAAGGATAACTGCCACTTGAAGAATAGTGTCAACCTTTATTTATCAAGACAAAAATGTACCTCTGCCAACCTTAATTATTTAAGGTGGCTCCTCCAAATGAAGAAGTGAAAATGGCCAACTTTGAGCATAGAATTATATGTAGATGGATTGATTTGCAACTATTTGAGGTTTATCTTTAGATGACTGCTCGACTTGCTAAACTTAGAGTGTGTTGTAATTTTTTATCATATTCCATTTTTTTAAGGTGACAGCCATGTATAAGAGGCCCAACAATGCATTATTAATTGACCTCCGGCTTAATTGTGGTAACAAGTTGTAGTTAAGTACTGCGAGCTTCTGGATGAATGGACTAAACTAGAAACTCCAGGTGACATTGAGAAAGACGTTAGTGAATCAGGATGGTTGTAGACTTGTAGGTCTTTCACAGTTTTAAATATAAGACTTGAGATTAACATTCGCTGCAAGCGAAGAAGCTGAGAATTAGGATACGTTTTTATTCATTTGTTGGAGACTGACCACTTCAAATTTCCGTGCCTAGTAATATTTGTGACCATGTTGGTTTTTCCAACTGCACATGTTTGTCCTATGGCATTTCTTATCACTTACATGTACTTGAAATACACACAGTATCATAACATGACTATAAACTAGCAAGACACTCATAGAAACGAATGAAATTAAGAATATACAAACACAAGAAATCAAATGAAATTGTAAATAAAGCATCCAAAGGTATACAAGACTAACCGACTTTGCAAACTCAATCTTAAGCGGATTGCCCGCGACAATTAACCCTTGAAGTGCTCTAATTGCAGCAAATGCATCTTCCTCGAACCTATAATTAACAAAAGCATAGCCACGACCAGGTTGAAAAGCAACGCTCTCAAGCTCACCAAACCGCAATAAGTGTTCCCTTAAAGTTCTCTCAGATAAGTCATAAGCAAGATTTCCTACCCAAAGATGCCTTGAGGGTGGTGCATTGCTACGATCACCACGACCACTCCTCTGTTCCGACCTCGGAACATAGTCTCTTCGAGACCTTTCCCTTTCTTCCCTGCCAGACTGCAGTTTCGAATCCACATTAGTATTAATAAAACCAAAAAACTAGAATTCCGATATATATAACAGCACCCTTTATAAACATTTCGCATACAGACACATTAGTACTAATAATAACAAAAAACTAGAATCTCAATAAATAAACACCACGGCATAGACATTAGTACTAATAAAACCATACAACTAGAATCTCGATGAAAAACCGCAAAATTTTGGTCGTACTTGCAGCACATTAGTACTAATAAAACCAAAAAACTAGGATCCCGATAAATAAACAGCACTGTTTATAAACATTTGCACACAACTAGAATCTCGATAAAAAGCAGCACCGTTTAAGTACAAATGAAACCCAAAGTCTAGAATCTCGATAAATAAACAGCACCGCATAGACATTAGTACGAATAAAACCATACAACTAGAATCTCGATGAAAAACCGCAACATTTTGCTTGTACTTGCAGCACATTAGTACTAACAAAACCAAAAACAAAAAAACTAGGATCCCGATAAATAAACAGCACTGTTTATAAACATTTGCACACAACTAGAATCTCGATAAAAAGCAGCACCGTTTAAGTACAAATGAAACCCAAAGTCCAGAATCTCGATAAATAAACAGCACGGATTACTACTAATAAAACCAAAAAGAACCAAAAAAAAAAGAAGCTAGAATCTCAAAATATAATTAAACAGCACGGAATAAAGTATTTGCGTGTACGAACATTATGGCAAAACATAAAATCGACGTTATGGAAAGGAATTACAAGTGGGTAAAGGTAGAATGACGTAGTACTATAAGAATAAGGTAACGAGATAACACTAAGAAACCCTAGAATAGAACATCCAGCAGTGAAACAAACAAAGTAATAATAATAAATTAAAACAAACAACTAATAAAATAGCATTATATTATATATAGTTTAACATACCATTGTTGTCGGAGTGGGATACGAAAGAAGCTGAAAGTATGTGGTGAAATCAAATCACTAAAATAGCAAATATATACACACACGCTATGTGTGTATAAAAACAAAGCATATGCAACCAGGAGAGAGGAAGGAGATGAAACGGCTGTGCAAGATAGATAGAAAAGTACAACGGTAGATTATTAACTGCGTATGAATTTTCTTTTTCTTTTTCTTTTATTACAGCAAATGATATTTCGAAAAAAT
This sequence comes from Saposhnikovia divaricata, assembly GCA_036435485.1. Taxonomy (NCBI): domain Eukaryota; kingdom Viridiplantae; phylum Streptophyta; class Magnoliopsida; order Apiales; family Apiaceae; genus Saposhnikovia; species Saposhnikovia divaricata. The sequence continues at coordinate 77,409,562 of CM071600.1, read as the reverse complement.
ATTAATTACTCAAATTATTAAATTTTCAGAGTTGTAGTTGTACAGTACATACTTACTAGCGTAAATGGCCGTGCAAGGCACGGGCACGGAGATTTTGATCTACCGAATATTTTTATAGTTTTTTTGTAATATTGTTTTTTTTTTTGAACCAAATATTTTATACTTTGATTAGATTTCATAAAATTTGGATAAATATTCATACGATAATATGAATACTTATGATTGTTAAATTATTAATTTAGTTTTCAATTGCGTGAAATGAACTTTATCAAATTGAACATTTGAGTATAATATAAATAATTATCTTAGTAAAATTATCCATTTACAATAGAGGCGTATGTAAACTCATTGATTTTGTTGTAAAAAATTGATCGTATATGTAAGACTTTATTTTGAGACATATTACAAAATCTCTTAATATTGAATAAAAGTCATCCTTATACCTCTCTCAATCATTTTTTCTAACCATATACATTTATACACTATTAAACTTAAATTTTTAGTTTTAGTCTAATATTTATTACACTACATAGAAGTTCAATAAAAAATTAGGTAAATTGAAATATTTTTTATATTATAATTTTGAATTATTTTTTAACTCAATTTTAAATTTTTTTTAAATATTTCAATCGATGTAAAATATGACAACCTTAATGACCCGTGCATGTATATGAAATCTAAGGTCAATTTTTTTTTTATTTTATCTTATATTGATCTAATTATATGCCATAACTCAACCGTTATATATTATATTATATATTATATTGATCAATATATTATATAAAAATTCATACGTACCATACTTTATAGTCGAGTTATAATCTAATTGATCATTTTAAATATTTACTTTTGTAATATTTATGATTGAAAATTTTATATCTTTTTTATTTTAATTTGAATGTTAATTATAATTTTTTTTTATATAACATATATCATATTTTTAGAGTTTTCATCTTTTTAACATAATTCAATTATTCTTTCATATATATTTAAATATTTATGTTTTTAGATCAATCATCTATACTATTATATAAATTCCGAAACATTGAAAGTTTTGGTACCTGTTTTTTGGTATTAAGTGAATTTACTTATTTACCCTTCATTATAAAAAAATATATATGATATCTATACTATTAAAACTTCTAAAATAAATAATAAAGATAATATAAATTAATGGTAAGTAGTCAATTGCCTTTTTTCACATTTACTTTTAATTGAAAATATTACCTTTTATTAACTCCTAAAAACATCAATCATATATCATATCTTCCAATCTTAATATTTCTTCCAAATTAAAACACGTTACCCTTTTAATTTAAAACTAATCTTATAATCACTAATATATAAAAAGTCTGACTTCGAGTGGGTTTTTGATGGTTTTGATTACATATATGCATAGATTGGTGCATATAAAGATGTTGTGTATATGTATAGATTAATATAATATCATAATTTTCAATTATTAATAATTAATCTTATAATCATTAATTTATTAAAAGTTTGACTTCGAGTGGGTTTTTGATGGTTTTGATTACATATATGCATAGATTGGTGCTTATAAAGATGTTGTGTATATGTATAGATTAATATAATATCATATTTTTCAATTATTAATAAATATATTAAAAATATGTATACGCTATTTATAATAAGAAAACATTAGCCGAAATATTAAAAATTTTAAAACTTATTTTTGGTATATGTTTCTTAGTATATTGTGAATTTACTTATTTAACCTTTATTATAAAGAAAAATATATACAATATCTATACTATTAAAACACCTAAAATAAATAATAACATAATATAATTAAGGTAATTAGTCGATTATGTTTTTCACATTTACTTTTAGTTGAAAATATTACCTTTTATAAACGCCTAAAAACATCAATCATATCATATCTTCCAATCATATCATATATAGCAATAATTAATATATACCAAAAAATTTCACATCTTATCTTCTAATCATTAACAAAATATAATAAACAGTTGTATACTACGAATAATGATCATTAGATTTTTAGTAAAAAATCAAAATCGTTAGATCTAATGATTAAATATATTATATTCAACGTTTGAATCCTATCAACGACATATTTATTTTAAAATTTTATAATATAAATTTTAAATCGTGCATATCATTAATTAAATTTATATTAAATTATTAATATTCAAATTAAAATAAAATATTATAAATAATGATTATATAAAAATATATTTATAACATAAAATAAAATTTGTTACATATCAAAAAAAATCCGTGCATCGCACGGGTTATAAGCTAATATGTTTAAATCGTTGAAAGTCTAAATAGTTGGTCGACTAAAACCCTCTAATATGACTCACATATTTAAAATTTTATATACGTAATGTGATGCAGTTATTAATTATGTATGGTTCGATAACTAAAATTTATATATTTCTTGAAATCAAATCTTATTTTTTATTTAAATAATTTAATATCTACATGGAGACGTATGTAAATAAATCTTTTTTCTTTTTGGATTCGGTTACATTATGTATAATCTATTTTTTTTATATATCAATTTTTTAAAATGGCAAAATAGAATTGTATAGTATGCTCAATCGATTAAAACATATTTTATAATTTTATCTATTCAATATTTTAAAAATAATATGAATCAACATTTCATTTACTAAAAAAAATGATGACACAAAAAGAGAAGGTTGGTGGTTTATCTTATAGGATTTTTAGACAAAACTCAGAATCAACTGTATGTAGCACAATTAGTTAAGGCATGAGTTTGAAATTCAAATCACTAATACAAGCATAATTTCATTATTTTTTACATAATTATTAAAAGATGGTCTTTTTGTAATATTTTAAAAAATACGGGTAAAATCGTAACTTCACACCCATTAAATTGGCAATCTTTGTCCTTGTATTGAAGTTTAATATATAGTAATAGATAATAAAAGGATAGCATTTTTGCAATTTTTTAATTTACAGGGATAAAATAAAATTTTCACAGTTATTTTATTGACACTTTTCACCTTGTGTTGTCTAACTGCAGAAAAAACTAAAAAAAAAGTTTTATAAATAATACAATCTAATATTTTTATTTAACTCAAAAATTAAAACAAAAAAGGAAAAGTAAATAAAATAAGAGGAGAAGACGTTGTTTATCTATTAAGATTTTTAAAGTAAACACAAGCGATTGAGTAGCACACTGGTTATGACATGAACTTCTTTAAAAAAAGGTTTAGGTTTCGATTCTTGGGTGACACAAATTTATATATTTTTTGTATAAATAATAAAACAATGGCATTTTTGAAATTTTTTAAATTTATATATATTTTTTGTATAAATAATAAAACAATGGCATTTTTAAAAAAATTTAACATAAAAGGATAAAACTGTAACTTCACAGCCATTAAAATGGTAAACTTTGCCCTTATGTTCTCTTTTAACATATAGTACTAGATTTATTTTTCTCTTTAATAGTCGTGGTGCTCATTATTTATTTTGTGTTATTCAATAGTACTATTACATTAGTTTTTTTTTTGCCAAAGAAATAGATCTTTTCATTCAATTCTCAAATCATTAAACAATACATGAATAAAATCGGGAGGGACATCTTCCCCTCTCCAAACACGATCAGCTAATGAACTACTATGTCTCGCTATGAAGTGAGCCACGTTGTTCGCAGAACGTTTAACAAATTTTAGAACCACCTTACGGTTAACTAATTCAGAAAGAAGACGCTTGCACTCATCTATCACTCTTCCCAGGTAAGAAAGATTGATCGAAGAGCAGCGAATAGCCTGTGTTGCAGTCAGGCAATCTGTTTCCAGCACTACGCTTGGCCAAGCTTTAGCTTTAATCCAGCTGAGAGCTTCCCTTATTCCGATGGCCGCTGCAAGTTCTGGATCTACCCTTCCTTACCTACAACTCGAAACAGCCTCTACCATCTTCCCCTCATGGTCACGAGCTATCATAGCATAAGCATAACAATTAGAATCCTCGAACAACACAACATCTGTGTTTACGTTGATCGTTCCTTCCTGTGGTGGTTTCCAATGCACTTCCCCATCATTTACAGTCATAAACCCAAAGGAGGAGTCATACGACCTGTCTTGTGCATTTTTCCAGTGATCAAGGAATTGGATAGCTGAAGCGACCACCTCTATAAACTCTGCACCTTTTTGATTCCAAACTATTTTATTTCTGTTTTTCCAAATAGCCCAACATACCATACAAATTTTCAATAACTCCTCTCCCTTATACTTCTGAACTACGCCATTCATCCAGTCCTGGAAACTCTGATCCATGTGCGTATCAATCTGACACCCTACCTTATTCCAACACAATTTAGCAAACGAACAGGCTATTAAAATATGACCAACAGTTTCTGATTCCAGGTTACAAATTGGGCATTGTTCGATAACTGCAACTCTTCTACTCAAAAGCTGCTCCTTCGTAGGTAGACACCCTGTCAATGCTCTCCACAAGAAGTGCTTTACCTTCAAAGGAATTTTTAGATTCCAAATCTTTCTCCAGAAGCCAGAATTATCACTAGTATGGTTCACAACCCTTGATTCATTCAAAGTTGCATATGCACTTCTGACCGAGTACTGGCCCATTTTTTCTCTTCTCCAATACCAAGAATCCTCTACTGCACGTTGGATAGGTATTGATAGGATTAGATTAGCATCCCGCTCAGTGAAAATGCCGTTGATTAACTTGATATCCCACCTATCTTGACCAGCCACCATCAAGGAGCTTACCTTTCTACCATTGATAGCTTCGTGACTAGTATGAATGTAAGGATCATCCACACATGGTAACCAAGGATCATGAAGCACATCAATATTGTTCCCAGACCCCACACGACGACCTGTATATTTTTTTAGCATCTCCTGAGTTTCAAGAATACTGCGCCAAACAAAACTCGGGTTATTACCAAGAGAAGCAGTGAGGAAAGAACCATCTTAGTAATATCTTGCTTTGTAAATCTTGCTCACTAAACAGTTTGGACGCGTAATAAACCTCCACCCTTGCCTTCCCAGTGAGGCCATATTAAACTCATGCATTCTTCGAAAACCTAGACCACCTTTTGATTTCTTGACACTCAAACGGTCCCAACTCATCCAGTGAATGCCCTTCGCCTTCTTAGTAGAATTTCGCCACCAAAACTTACACATAAGACTCTCCATTTCACTACAAAGTTTCTTAGGTAGTAAAAACATACCCATAGCATAACTAGGTAACGTCTGAACCACCGATTTTAGAAGAATTTCCTTGCCCCCCCTTCGAAAGAATCTTCTTGTCATAACCTTCCGTCCTCTTCTGCATTCGCTCTTTTAAATACCCAAGAACGGCATTCTTGTTCCTCCCTATAATACTAGGAAGACCTAGATAAGTTGTATTTACACCTGCTTCTTGAAACTGCAACATGCTACAAATTTCACCCCTCTCCTCCTGAGTAACATTGCAACTAAAGAAAACGGAGGACTTTATTGCATTTAATTTCTGACCCGAAGCTTTTTCATACACTTGCAGCATGTTGATCACCTTGGTAGCCACTTCTTTACTTGCCTGGCAGTAGATGTAACTGTCGTCGGCAAAGAACATATGTGATAAAGTCGGAGCACCCCTAGCAACCTTTATACCTTTTATATTCTTCATCCTCTCGTTCTCCTGAATTAAGGTTGTGAGACCTTCCATACAGATAAGAAAAATATAGAATGAAAGCGGGTCTCCTTGTCTAATTCCTCTTCCTGGATCAATTAAACCAAATTCCCTACCTGCATGGTTAATTCTATATCTGGCTGAAGTTACACATTCTAACAGCAAATTAACCGTTTTTCCATCGAAACCAAGCTTATCAAGCATTGCCCGCAAGAAATTCCACTCCACCCTGTCGTACGCTTTACTCATATCTAGCTTGAGTGCCATCCACCTTGCTTTACCACTCACTTTCCTCTTCATATAATGCATAACTTCGTAAGCAATCATAGTGTTGTCAGAAATTAATCTCCCAGGGATAAATACACTTTGAGTTTCAGAAACCACACCGTCGAGGACTTTCTTGACCCTGTTAGCCATCACTTTTGAAGCAATTTTATACGACACATTACATAGAGATATTGGACGGAGCTCAGTCATATTAGAAGGATCTTGCTTCTTCGGAATCAAAACTATATTAGTGTCAGTGATCTACCTGTCAAACTTTTCTGTCAAGAAAAACTGTTGTACTAACTGAATTAAATCACCACCCACTATGCTCCAGTATTTCTGATAAAAACCGGGACTCATCCCATCTGGGCCCGGGGATTTATCTGGGTGCATATTAAAAAGAGCAGCCTTTACTTCACTAGGGTCGATAGGAAGCAACAACTCTGCATTCTGCTCGTTAGTGACACGACGATTAACATAGCTCACTACCTCTGCTCATTTCGTATCCGTTGCTGTAAAAAGCTCAGAGAAATACTCAATCATTACTTCTTGAAGCCCATCATCCCAGCCAACCTGAACACCTTCCTTATTGGCCAACGTGCTAATCTTATTAAGTTTACGACGAGCCTTAGTAGCAACATGAAAATACTTACTATTAGAGTCGCCCTCCCGAAGCCATAGTTGCTTGCATCTTTGTCTCCAAAACACCTCTTGATCATTATAAATTTCTGTTAATCTTTTGGCTGCATCTCTGTATAACTGAATAGAGTTTGAATCCTTCCTCCCTTTCAAAACTCTCATCGTTTTCTTTCACTGATTGATACGAGTCTTGAAGCTGCCTGTAATCTCTTTTCCCCACTTAACCAACACTGCCAAACAACAATCGATTTTTCCTTAAAAGATTTACCCTCAGCCAACTGCCACGAATCTTCTACAATCTTTCTACACATAGGATCTCTCAACCACGCATTTTCAAACCTCAGACTTTTCACAAAAACTGAATGAGAGACCACAAAAGGTTCCATAAGTATAGGACTATGGTCAGAAGTGGAAATTTCCATATTTGTAAGCTTGGCTTCTGCAAAATGATGCATAAAACTATTTGACACAAGTGCCCTGTCCAATCTGACTTCTATCCACTCCGTCGTACCATGCCCTCTCTCCCAAGTAAACGGGTAGCCTGCAATATCCATATCATTCAAATCGCAATCATAAATAACCTGGTGGAAACCTTGAATCAACCAAGACGGATACGAACGCCCACCACGCTTCTCCTCTTGCTTCAAAATATTGTTCAGATCACCAATAATACACCAAGGCAAAGAAGACTGGGTGTGTAGTTTACGAATAAGATCCCATGTTTCGTGTCTCTTTGTTCTGTCTGGTTCCCCATAAAATCCTGTCAACCTATATTTAACCTTCATGTGACCCTCAACTACGACATCTATATGATTCTTACTATAGGACTGGACTGTAACATCATCCTTATTTCTCCAAAACAAAACTAAACCCCCACTGTGCCCTTGTGCGTCTACTGTATACGCTCCTTCAAAACCAATCATATCCCTAACCTTCTCCGTTCTATCTTTTTTACATAAGGTCTCACTTAAAAACACATAACTGGGATTCTTTTGGAGTATAGACTCCTTAAGGAATTGAACGGCCCATGGCAATTCCAACTTAGAGTACTCATAATGCTAGGCGGACCCCCATTACAGAGCCAGCCTTCTCCAAGTTTTTTGGATCAGTATTGCCATTCACCTGAGACTCGACCATAATATCATCTTCAATATTTAAATTATTATTGGGCCTCTCCGTTAATGGGTCATCCACTCTACGTCTTTTAGGGTCCATAATAATAGACAATCCAGCTGTCTCTACTCCCTCAAACTCGTTATCCCGCCTCCCATTCAAAATTTCAACATTTTTTGGCTCCACATTAACCACCTTACTTAACTCCCCTCCAATATTCACGTTCGACACAACCAACTGTCCTGATTTTCGGGAATTATCCTCATCTCCTGCATAATTCTCGCTACTATCCTCCCTGTGAATCTCCATTGTTCCACCACCCTTTTCTTACTCGTTCAACTTTACTCCGTTCAGCACTGCCCCATCTGCTCCCCTTATCCACTGATTTCCTTTAGTGTAATCTTGATTTCTAAAGGATGCACGCAAAGAGCTATCATACTTCCTGGTTTCCTGTGCCTGAGGATTATCAAACAAGTCCACACAAAACTTCTCAGTATGGCCAATCTTCCCACAATATAAGCAAAAAGAAGGGAGCCGTTCGTATTTGAAATGAATCCATAACCATTCCCCCCCCCAGGTTTTTTGATTCGCATTTGATTCTTCAATGAACGAGAAATGTCAATGGCAACCTTGATTCTTAGATAATTCCTGAGCATTCCTTTGAAGTTTTTTGAATCTGACTCCATATATCTCCCCACGAAATTACCTATAGATTTCAAAACAAAGTCTGATTTGAATCCGATAGGCACATCATAAACTTGAACCCACATGAATAACTCCGATAAGTTAATGTCCTTCAATTGCTCCTCAACATTAAACTTCTTAATAACAAGAACTTGTTGATTAAAAGTCCATGGACCATCGTCAAGCACCCTCTGCATATCACGATCGTGAAAAAACTTAAACAGGAACATATTAGGCTGGTCAGTTTCCTCCATAAACACCCCTTTAACTGGTCTCCAAAATCGATGATAATGTGTCTTGCATAGCCATGAAATTCACCTTTCTGCTAGTTACAAATCGACCCACCAAACATCTCTCCATCCCATCCTGACCCTCATTAACGGGAATGTCTTCCAGTATAAGACCCTCCTCATCGTCACTATTCAAAGAAAGATTTGCATACGCCTCATCCAGATTCTTTCTTTGTGAAGAGCTTGCCATGGATACTTGAGTAACAGTAATACAAAAATGGTTATACTAAGAACGGGAAATGAAAAAAACTCACCAAATGATGAGACTGTCAAAACTCATCATAAGATGAGACTGATACATTAGTTTTTTTTTTGTCAAGAACTATTACATTAGTTTTTTTTCTTGTTATTAGCTTTTTTCTCCGCATCTACTGTATGACATATCAGTTTCTACAATCAAACTATTACACAGAGACATGGCGAACCCCAAATTATAATTCAGGCTCCGGGAACTATAGTCATTACCAATTGATGGTTTTTGTGTATTCTATTTTATTTATTTGAATATTTCCATGATTTTTGGTTTCGTCGCATCATTGGATTTGGATGAGACTAATCCACAAACCCCAATTTCTCAGGAAAGGATTAACCTATTTTCTTCAATTCCGAATCCACACCATTTACAGGACACTACACAATATGTTCCTTACCATTCAGCCAAAAAAAAAAAATTCTTTCTTAACCAAGTCACAACCAACATGGCTATCGTGCAAATAAGGTAAATAAATATGAGAAATATGGGCAAAAAAGGTAAATAAATATGAGAAATATGGGCACGAAGATGACCTCGGAGAGGTTATATCCTTTTTCCAAATAAATTTATTGACATTTTTGTAAATACAAATGACGCTTTACTATATTTACAAATTTGTCCTATATTTGTATAAGAAATCCTTATAACCTTAGGTAGCACCTGACATCAACCGCCAACCTCAGGTACATAATACTCGATAAATATATATAAATTAAAGATCATGCAATATACTTCAGCAATCAAAGCATGCAAACAGTAAATAACATTTTAATGTACAACTTTTACATTTAACAGTGATATATGGAATAAAAAGATAACATAGCAAGTTCCCTTGTACATATCCAAACCGAAACTGTTAATTACATAGCAACACCCTATCAAGATCCATAAATCCCACAAGCAAACAGTCATCAAATTAAGGGACCGATTCAACAATCAATAACCAGTTTCTGGTTTCAGCTTTAACATTTGTTCCCTCAGAAAACAAGCTTTATACGGTTTTCAACTGCAACATCCACCTGCTTGAGAAACCGAACCATCTCTTCCTCCTGATGGCCCCTGGATGCCACCGTATCCAACTTTTATCCCATAAGACTGCAAACAAATGCAAAATCATAACTAAATGAGCAACCACAAAAAATTACAAATGAACAACCACTTGATTTATTAAAAGGTTTCGGAACGTAAACTGTCCAAAATTTAAGAATCACCCAGTACTTGAGAGCTGACAGATGCAAAGTTCCTATGTACATGCCTCCGTTTATCTTAAATAATAATAATAAAAACATAATGAGAATACTTGCCTCATTTGAAACGTCAAATATCCCATCCTGGATCTTCTTATGAATTGTTGCTGCAGTGCTTATAAATGCCTGTGAGATAATGATATCATTAAACAAAAAGAGTAGTAGACACAAAAAGGAATACATTGTGGTACTAAGTATCTTCAGGCAAATGAATTAGACAGACACCTCCTCAACATTTTGAGCAGTTTTTGCAGAGGCCTCCATAAAAATTAAGCCATGTTCCTTGGCAAATTGTTCGCCTTCCTCGGTGCTTACAGCTCTTCTATGAGCAAGATCAGATTTATTTCCTATTAGCATAATTGTCATATTCGCATTTGCATGCTGCCTAGCATCCTCCAACCAGCTTGCAAGATGATTAAAAGTTTCTCTCCTAAATTTTGAAACATATAAAATAGTAAGTACGTTATTTATTCCTACCAGAAACCGCAGACTGTTGCACATGCAACAGGTCCTATATACAATGACCAAAAAATCTTTCAAAACAAATACATTACAATCAGTATCTTCACTAAGGTAAGAGTGTATATATAAGTTCTAAGACGGAACTTATGTGCACAACTAATAATACATATTAACTACTTGCAATATACTGCAAAATCTCTAATAACAAACTTAAAGGGATTTAGGCAATATAAAAATTTCCTTCCCCAAGTAAATGTATATTTTTCTTCTAATGTTTTAGAATTGGAAATGTTGTAATTTGTAAACATTAGTATAACTTGTTAAGACAACAAATATTGGTAGTTAGATTAGCTAACAGCCTAACAGTGCATTAAAATCAAATTCAATAAGGGTCATTTCAGTTTTTAATCATATTGATATTTTAATAGTAATTTCGTCCTGGGTCACATAGATGTCATCTCAAGAATTACTCTATATAGACTATCACAACTATAACTGATAGCCGCCTCTGATGAAAAGTAGCATCCGATAATTAGGCTCGAACATATTTTTCCACATAATTCCCTTCTCAAAGGTAACAACATATGAAATCTTACAATATCTTTTAGGAGATTAGGATATTATCATAGATATACAAATGTCAATATTACCATATTTAAAGTTGAAATATACTATAGAATATTACCATATAAGTTTTCCACGTTTTCGAATGTTCAGGACTTCACACTTCTACGATGTAAAGTATCTGTACACAATGCATTAGATATGGCATTGGAGAAATTTTGATCATGATATCATAAGGGTATAGAAAACTCTCTGTGTCATGGGCTCTTTCTTCTTTATATATTTACTTCCCTCCCCTCTTGCATATTTGGCATGCTTTATGTGGTAAAGATTTGAAAAAGGCACATAACACTTAATCTAGAGAATCCATTAGGTCCATTGCAACTCATTATTTTCCTTTCTTGCCCATCCTAAACATTCGGAAAATAGATTTATGTATTAACATTCGGAGTGAGGTCGATGAGATTAGATTTAACAGTGGTGCCTAGTTTTCTATCTTGACAAGAAACACAATTTGATGTATGTATTAACATTAAATGTTTTAGTACTTGTGTTTGGATGAAGCTTTCTATCTTTGGGTTTCACAGAATTCAAGTCGTGACATAAATTTCAGGAGGAAATTGCTGGTGTCTAGAAATATTACAACACCATAAAATATTTATTACAAGATTCATACTTCAATATAATCAATGTACATGAGCATGCACAAGAACTCAAGAACGGAAAGCTAAAACACTTCAACCTCAAGCCAACTATGTCAACTTCTTTCAGCCAAAAAGAAATTACCTGGTGATATCGTAAACTAGCAGTGCACCTGCAGCACCTCTGTAGTAAGACCTTGTGATAGACCTAAATGATTCTTGACCAGCCTACAAGCAAATCGCAATAATCAAGGACCCAATTAGAGAAATGTTTCCAGATGTAAATGAACTTAATGCCTCATTCTTTATATACCAAATACACAACTCAAAAGAATCCTAATTTTAAAATTGAATTATTGTCAATATATATCAATTGCATAACTTATACTATAAGTTCAAATATTGGCAGTATCACAGTATGATAATAAGAGGGTGTTAGATTGCAAGTTACAAAATACCTTACCATGTTATGCAAATTATTAAAAGAGAAAAGCGGACGCTAGACAAGGTCAAAGGTACTGGATTTGGGAAAATTAACCAGGTTCCTCTCAGGAGAGACAATCTTCACAAAGTGAATACTTATAACTTTAATATATCTTTCAAAATAGAATAAGAGTAGGCAGATTACATGTCCTAATATAATAGTAAAAGCCGATCATTCATAATAAGAAATTATTTTTAACAGTTATGATACTTCCTAATAGATAACTACCCATAAACAATCAAACTCTATTCTATTCCTAATAAATAATATCTTAATAAAAATTAAAAGAACTAGCATTCATGCTAATAATCTCTCTACATATCAAAAACACAAAAAGCAATTTTAAGAAATCATGACATATAACTTATTTTGTTTTTACATAAAAGGTGGTAAAAGAATGCCAATGTCTGGGAATGTATATGAAGATTCTGAAAAGCAGTAGGAAAAAGGAAAATGGGATACAAGGCGCACATAAATACATAATAGAAAACTCAGTAAAAAGCAAACACGTCATCCCAATGAAGGGACAGACTTAGGTCCTGGTGGGCCCATGATTAAGTTAAATCTTCAGAATCGCAGATACTCAATAACAAACATTCCTTTGAATTTTTCACATTCCGGAACAAATGATAAGAAACCTAAACAAATAACAAGGATATAACGAACCGTGTCCCAAATTTGCAGCTTTATCGGTTTGTTCTCGATTGTGATCATTCTGGCCCCAAATTCAACCCCAATGGTCAGATCATGGACTGGCTGAAAACGCTTGTCCGTAAACTGCAGAAGAAGACATGATTTACCAACTCCTGCATAACAGTGAGAAACTATTTAGCACCAAAAAAAACAAGTGAGCAAGACTAACACGAACCATGCATCTTGCACACATCCATCATATAGTGCAACAATTATTTATTACCAATACGATACTGCTCCGTTTGGTTGGAAGGAATAGAATGAGGAATAGGAATAAGGTGAGAATGGTAAAAGAAACTAAAGGTGGAAGAAGAATGAAGGAGGAGAGTAAAGATAATGGGAGGGTGCAAATTTCTCGTTACAAGGGTGCTGAAGATATAAGTAGGAAGAAGAAATGATCATTCATCCCTAGGTTGGTAGGATTCAAGCTGTAGTATAAAACTGTATAGATAGAATAGAAAAAAGAACGGAAATTATTAAACTACCAATTAAATAGTACAAATCTCATTTCATTCGTTCCAACTTCCTACCAGCCACGGTGTTAAAGGCTAAATGTTATCCAAGGGTTGTCCACGATGACTAAGGAGAGAGAAAAATGACACTCTTGACTACAGATCAAAGTATCAAACCTACGGACACTCTTGACTACAGATCAAAGTATCAAACCTACGTACCAACAAAATTAAACAGCAAAATAAAGAAAATTTACTCAAATCCTCCATAAAATGATCAATACAGACACCAAAAAAAAAAAAAAAAAAAAACCAAAACAAATTTATAAATTTGTTGCCCATGTATGAGATAATCCTGCCAAGTTTTCCACGAGGTGCCTATACAGTACAAAACTATAACTTTGTAGAACATGAAACGACGAAGTACAGAGGTACAGTTTAAGAAGTCATCATGTTTCTAAAAAAAAGAAGGATATTTTAAGAATATTAAATGCGAAAGAAAAGTATTAGGCGGGAGAGTAAAGACAGGTCAGGGTGCAAGAAATTTGTAAGTTGGGACAAGATTTCTGATTTCTGAAGTATATAAGTAAGACAAATAAATGATCATTAATCCAAGGGTGGTGGGTTAAGCTGAAGTTTAAGATTATATCACTGGAATAGAAGAATCAAAATTATGAAGATGCCAATTAACTAGTACCAATCTCATTTCGTTCTTTCCAACCAACCGCAACACGAGAAATTAACCCTTAACCAAAGTTGTCCAAGATGGCTAAGGAGAAGAAAAAATATAATCGTGATTCTTGACAATAAATCGAACCTAGAGGCGGAAAGAACGAAAGTCTATACAAAACCCAAATAAGATAACAAAAATATATTAAAAAGAACCATATCTTCAAAATTGTTGCATGTAATCTGTAAACGCACCAATCAAGTCCCAATATAACTCTACCACACATATTTTTCCTTTAGCAAACCATTTGATCCTACAGGTGACATATAGCACTTAATCCAACGGAAACATTCACTCGACTTGAGCAGCTTTACAAAATTATAACTTACCAAACACGAAACAACCTCAAAACAAAGCACCACACCTCAACTCATCATCATTTTAACAACACAATCAATCATACCCCTCCTCAAAACTTACATAAAAATTCATCTAAGTTTCCCACTTTCCGCAATTTCCTATCATATAGAAACAACAACAAGACCTCCACTTCTAACTTGTCTACATCCTTCTACTCTACCAAACTTATTACAACAACATAATATTTTTTAACAAATTAACCTAATACATCACGACTTTCACATGTACATATACACACAACAATTCAGTTACAAAGTGTCAATACATACAACTAACAGCAACAATTCAATATAATATATACATGAATTAAAAGCAGAAAATCACCTGTATCACCGATGATGATGTATTTGAAGAGATAAGCATACGACATCGTTTGAGATTTGAATTGATTTCTGATCTATGAGTCTGCTAGGGTTGGTAATCAAATTTAATTAAATAAAAATAAACAGCGATCTATATATATACAAGGACAGATATGCAATACAGAAGAAATGGAATGGAATTATAGATGGAGATTTAAAGAAAAAAATGTATATGTTTTTATCGATTAAAATAAGATTTGGGCTGAGCTGTACATGATGTATTCTTATCTGGCAAATCCATCTCTCTTATGTTCTTGTCTTCGTGGTTAAGATACGTGTTGTGTTTCAAAGGCCCAGTTCCAGGAAGCCCAATTGAGTTTTACTTCAATAAGAACTTGAGTTATGGATAGTCGAGTATACTGATTTGTGTATGGAAAATTTTTTCTAAATTAATAACGTCGGGATTGTTAAATTTTATTAATTTATTAAGATTATTAATTAATCAAAATATATTATGTATTATCACTATTATATTGGAACTAGCGTTAGAGCCCGTGCAAGGCATGGACCTCTATATAAATATCACTAATTTTGTTCTAAAGAATAAGGTAGCTGGTGGTTTAATAATTTCTGATCTGGAAACTCGTAATTACGAAATTGTAATATGAGTAATGATATGTGTTAATAGTGAATGCCAATATGGACTGTATATAGACGCCAATAATAATATTGTTGGGTATGATGTACAAGTCTGATCTATGAACGGGGACCGTGTAATTATAAATTTGAGAGATTAAGATGATAATTTTTATCTTTCCATAGTGATAGACACTTCTTTCATATCAACGCAATCGTCCACAATTAGCCGCAAGCGACATTAAAATATGTTAAGTGAAAATGACGTGATTTAACTATAATATTTTGCTTCCCTTAAAATATGTCAATGTCATCTCTATTGCAAGTCTATAATGCAATGTTCTCACGCCGGTCTTGAACCTATAAAACCAAACTCCCTATAGAAAATAGAATGAGGTTGCAAAGAAAAATTTAAAAAAAATGACAAATAAATAAATAATAAAATTATAGTCCATATCATTTTACATCAGATCAACTTGGAAGAAGTATATTATGTTAGTCATGTTTATCTTATGTCCAAAAGTAGATTAGATATTACGTAATTGTTTCATTTATTATGAGTAACTAATTCCCTAATCTGGGAATTAGGTAGTATTCAATGGTTACTATGCTTGTGTAGTTATATTGTGATTTCTCTGCCTTGTTAATCTGTTGTTGAGTGCTTAACACGATTGATGAAGTCGCGAACCCTTAATTGTATCTTTAGAAATTGTAATGAATCGGGAGAGGATCATACCTTTTGATTTCATGTTACATTTATCTAAATATATATTATAACTCAATCATTACATATTATTGAAATGTTAAATTATGAAAACTCATTTTTGACTAAAATTCAATTATTTTATATGCTTTTTTGAAAATTAATGTATATTACTTAATATAATTTAATAATTTCACAATACCGATTAATAATTTATAAATTGACTATAACATATATGGACAAATATACTGTTTTAATAATTAAAAAATTATATAAAGGTAATATACAAGACTACAAATGATAATTTTTAAAATGTTAAGTAGTGTCTATATATTTAAAGTTTCATTTATCAATCTAAATTATATGACATAATGCATCATTTTAATGTATTATATAAAATATGTAGTATCATAATTTATAGTCAAGTAATAATACGACGGGTTATTACTAATAACAACTAATAATTTTATAATATTTATGATCTAAAAAATCATATCTTATTTTCATCTAACATTACATATTTATCACGTTATTTTTTATAAACAACATAAATCTTATTTTTAAAGTTCTTCTTTCTAAACATAAATTCAAAAGTTTTTCTACATTTTTAAATTTTTATCTTTCTTATATCAATTATATATTAAATCGTTCAAAGCCTAAATGGTTGGTCGACCAAAGTCTCTAATTTAACTCACATTTTTAATTTTTTGTAAACCTAAGATTATATGATCAACTTATAATTATGTTTGATTTTATAAATAGAATATAAATATTTATTGAAACACAATCTTAGTGATAGATAAATAGAATTAAGAGGGTGATGGCCCAGAATACCCACAAATTAAATACACATAACCAAAATATCCACCGCCAGTCAGCGCGGCCCTAAATACCCACGGGACACGCTACTGGTGGTGGAGCATCTTCAGACACGCTACTGGGAGTGTAGTGTCGCTTAGACACGCTGGTGGAGAAGGCGTATTGCTTGGTCACGCTGGTGGGCGGAGGTGAACAGTAGCTTGAGATACGCAACTGTCAAATGCGCATCTTAAGATACGCATTTGCCAGTTGCGTATCCATTGTCTTCTCCAAAATCAGAGAAACACGAGCTGGCGATTCCGATGGTGAAAATCACAGAAATGCTCTGTTCACAGCCTACAGGCACTTTCCCATAACGTGTTATACATCATTCGAATCGTCTTTCGACGATCTACAATCCTATACCCATCTTAAATCATTTGGTTTGCCGGAATTTAAACCCCTAAATCGAACCTTCTCTTCTCCCTCATTTTTTCCAACGACCTCGTATGTGCCCCTGCGGGGCCAGATTCGATAAAATAAATTGGGTAAAACGAAGAGGAAGCAGTGGTGGTTGGTTTGGTGTGCTCAGATACGGTAGAGGTGGCCGGAGAGAGGCGGAGAGATTGGATAGATTCCAGAGAGCTGGGAGAGATGAGAGAGGCGCAGTGATTGCTACAGTACTTCAGACACGCTACACGCAGTAGCGTGTCTCGTGGGTAGTCAGGGCCGGTCCTTTCGAAAATCAGTATTTTGGGCCATGGGTACCTCATTTTAAGGTATTTTGGTCATTTTCTCTAGAATTAATAGATAATAGATTTGTTGTATCTTTAAATTCTGCGAGTTCGATATATTCAATTGACCTAATTATTATAGATTTGTGTTCGATTTTCATCGAAAATGTGATTCTTGTTTGCGTTTTTGTATTAAGTTTAATAAGAGATATAGTTTCATTTAAAAATATAAAAAATAACAATTGTAACATAATTGATATCCATTGAATTGTAAAAAACTAGAAAATATTAAAAATTTATAATAATGACTGAATGTTTAGTGTTAGGTCCAATATGTTTGTAGAAGGGGGGGGTTGAATACAAACAGTACTGTTTTATCGAAATTTGTCCGAATAATTTAATTTATATGTTGACAAATTTGAGCGGAATTAAATGAAACAAAATTCAAGTTGAATATAAAATTATATTAACTTAAGGGGTTTGTTACAAATACAGTACAGAATTTATATCTAGTTAATAAAAACAAATTAGAAAATTCGACATGAATTTTTCTAGATTTGTTAATAAAAATCAAGATATAGATTAGGAGTAAAAACTCGCTAATAGTACAAGAGTATCAAGGAAATCAGTTCTATCGGATCAGATATTAAAAATAAGATGAACTTGATTTTCTAAATATTTTTCTGCTTCTTGTGCTGTGTTCTTGATGAGAGAGAAGAGAGAATTCTGTTCTTGAATGTAATATTTTCTGTGTTCTTGTCTTACTGATTGCTTCTGTCGAGATGTCTTGATATATATTAATCTCTGCATCTTTATCTTCAATTATAACTATCAAGACAATCTTCAATACAATTTCTTCTTCCAAGACAACCAGTTTTGTACTGCCAAGACAATAGGCAATACAATCGTCAAGACAATCAGGTTCTTCCAAGACAATCGGCAAGACAATCAAATTCAGATATCTTTGTCTTGCTTTATCAAAATTATCATTCTGTCTGAAGCTTTTTCTTTTTGATCATTATCAAGACAATCAAATTGAACTGCCAAGACAATCGTCAAGACAATCAAATTAGATTTTTATTCTACTTTTCAAAAGCTTTTCAGACATTATCATTATCAAGACAATCGGCAAGACAATCAGGAATTGTCTTGCTTTATTGATTTCTTCTCCAATACAATCGGCAAGACAATCTCCTATTGTCTTGCTGTTCTGATTTAAACCTTCAAGACAATCGGCAAGACAATCAGGGATTGTCTTGCTAGTTCATTTTTCAGAATTAAATTAAAATTGATTAATAAATAATCATTTTAATTTATTCTTACTTAAATAATTAATCAGATTTAATTAATCTAATAATTAATTTAATTAAAGAATTAATTCAAGATGAATTAATTAATTAATTAAATTTACTACTTGATTTAAATTAATTAAATAAGAATAATTATATATCCTTGAATTGTCTTAATTCTTTTCTGAATCACTGAAAGTAATAAAGGAATACCACTGAATATTTTGTTGACGTTCCATGTACTGTCTGGTTCATGAACGACTAACCTCAATGACTGTCCTTTAATTTTCACATTAAAAATGTGATTCATTTTTTTCTTCTCATCTCTTTCTCCTTCTTGTACTTCACTGTATACTGTCTGAACCTGTCACTCTAGAAACCTCTGTCTTAGAAATAAATCCACTTCTTTGATGCTATACTGAGGCTTGATCATCAATCTGAACTTCTTCTAGTATAAAACATCAAAACTATAGATTGACTTTAGGGTTTTTCTTCTGACAGATAGTACCTCCTGAGATTCCTGTGACAGTTAAAGTTATTTACTTATTACAAACTAAGTTTAAGTTGAGTTGAGTCCTCGAACTACAAATAGGCTGTGTCATATGCCTTTCAATCTCCCCCTATTTGTTTGTTAGACGATAACAAGCAAATACCTAGAGGATTACTCAACTAACTCAACTTAACTTAGTAAAGGATAAAACTTTAAACACAAAGTAAATAAAAGAAAAGTTCTGGTTTATATTTAACAATTTCCAGATTCAAACATAAAAGATAAATACAAGATAGATGATCCTCTAGACTGATCATATAATACAGTTTTCTATCTTGACCTATCTAAGCTCTAAAGATATCACATGTAGAGCTGATCTTCACTTTGAAGTTTCTTCATCCCTTATCTCTCCAGGTTCAACTTCATCTTCTTGCTCTAGGAATCTTCTGATATTCTCTGTGTCAAATCGTTCTTGATCATCCAAGGTTTTGATCAAATCCTTGTCAAGTACACGTTCATAATCTGACACAAGACCTTTAGGTTTCTTAGGCAAGATTCCAAGGTTACCCCATAGCCGATTCCGAAGAATGTAATATTTCTTTTCAAAGCCAGTTAAAGCATATGATCGAATAATGTCAGCAACAAAGATACTTTCTTTATCTTCGAATCCTGTAGTCCTCACCATATGTTCTAACCATACCAGATGAGATGCAGTGTATAACTTCATTGACTTAGAAAACAAGAGTGTAGTGTATTACCCTTGAGAAACTTAACATGATGTGGAGTTTGAATAACTTGTGGACTATTCCTTTGCGCAAACTCCAAAAGTCTTTCATGAAGTAAAATATTCAGTTCAGAAAACCTTTTTACCTTTATGGACATAATCCAGAGTTCCATCAAGCTTCTCTATTGAAAGATTTGAAGTGACACATAGAGAGAACCCATTGTACGAGAGTCAATCTGAATTATCAGTTGATCTGCACATCTGTCAAATCCAGCTACTATCCTTGAGATTTCCAGCATCAGTGCATCCATATATTGCAAGTAATCTGGATTGGTCTCTTGAAACTGTTGAAGTAGTTGGAGTAAACGTTCATCATCATTAGCAGTGTTCTGAATAGAATCAAAAATTTCTCTTGCTCTATCCCACTTTGGACCAATCTTCAACTGAATATCTCTTTTCCTTTCCTGTACACTGATTGCATGTAGCTTTTGTTTCTCTGCATCTTCAGCTTGCTTCAGCTTCAATCTTTCATTCACTACCTGTCTGGTCTTCTCAAGCTTAGCTTGTCTCATCTGACGATCAGCTTTCTCCTCTTGAAGTTCCTTCTCAAACTCAGGATCATCTTGCCAGTTTGAAAGATCTTCTTCAATATCATTTAACTGTTGTACCTCAAACTTACTATTCTTGAGATCGAAATCAAACTCGAATGCATCCTGATCATGAGTAGCTTTTTCTTTTCCCTTGGTTCCCTTGGTAGACTTCTCCTTATGCCTCCCTTGATCTCCTCCTGACTTACTACCTCCTGCTACTCCTCCTGCTTCTCCAGACTTACCTGCTCCTCCATCTCCTCCAGACTTCTCCCCCTTAGTTGAGGAATCCTCTACAGACTTCCTTTGACTATCAAGCTCCCTATTTGCATCATTATTCCCTTCATTATCATCATCATAGTCTCCAAAATATGCTCTTTGTTCTGGTGTGATATTATGAGTAGGTTTAACAATGTTGTATAGATGATCAAGTCCTTCAAACATGTAATCATACTTCTCTTCAAGATTTGCAAAGGTTGTAGCATATGATTGAGCAGTTTCATGCATTTCCACTTGAAGTTCATCCACCCTATTAGAGAGTCTGTCAATAGCATTTAGAATATCTGTTCTTTCTGTAGATGCCTGAGAGTTGGATTGTATCAATGTATTGATTGCTGGAGTGAGTGTAGTCTTTATGTTATGGACATCATCACGAATGATCATGAGCTGATTGTTGACAGAGGTGAAAGAAGAAGACCGTTCATCCACTTGTGCTTTTAAAACTTGTTTTTCAGCCTCAGTTTCCATCAATTTCTTTTGCAGATCTTTGATTTGAGCCATTAGAGACAAAGTGTGTGTGTGTCAGTGTGTGCGCTCACCTGATGTTCACTCAAGGATATGTCACTCTCCTTTCGTGCATGTGTTTCACTCATATTTAAGGTGGTCCTCACATCACTCAACACTAGCTCCTTTCCTTGAGCTGTACCTGCATAAGAAATCACCATAGCCTCTTCTGGAGAGGTCAGTGGTGGTGCAATGGGAGTTCGCAATTCCCAATCCTCAGTCATCTCTATCAATTCATTTGGATTTGATAACTGAATTTCTTCAGTGATAGGATGACCAAGTTGCCTTTCACTTTCTCCAGATAAATCTGCGAGTGAAGAATCCCTTGAGGGAGCCAGGAATGTTCCTCCTGGGAGGGGAGATAATAACTCTATTATACTTGGCAGAGAGTCAAGATTTCCCTCAGAAGCCTGTGAAGGCTCTTCTACCGTAACAATGGTAGGCACAGTAACAATCCTATCGTGCACTCCTCGCTCAGTGTCCTTAGCAACATCAGATTCTACAGTAATGTTTTCCCCCACTGTGAGTAATATAGGTGTGCTTGACTCTGTACAAGGTGCCACGGCCCTTTGGCGAATTTCAATAATTGCATCCTGTTGAGAGGATGAAATTAGTAACAGTTCATCGGCCATTTCAATGTCCAAGTCCTGTTGGGAGGAAATGGATGGGCTAACAGATGCCTCAAGTAATAGGTTTCTTCTCTTCTTTGGTGGAGGCAGAGCTGTGGGATCACTCAAATCATCACTTCTTCTATCAGCTCTTTTTTTCAACAACTTGCTTCTGGCTTTAGGTTTAGAGATTTGGTTAGACACAGTGTTTGGCTCTAAGACCTGGGATAGAGGCTGTGGTTCTACAACCTCTTGGTCTGACCTATCAGCCACTTGGGCTCCAGAAACAGTTTGAGAGATAGAAGGTAATACCTGCTCCATTGATGCAGTAGCTGTACCTGAAGGAATAGATAGTTCCATTTGATGTTGATGTTCAGGGACAGGTACATGTTGAGGTTCAGGTTCAGGTGCATTCAAAAGTCGAGGAATGACAGGTAGATTTATGAAGTTAGACAAATATGGTGTAATATACACTGGCACATTTATCAACTTTCTATGTGTATCAAGGCTAGTGAATATTTTCTTGGTTTGCCTGCCTGATACCATAGGGTTGTCATTCCTAAAAACTGTTTGTTGACCAACAGGAACAAGATGATTAAATAACAAAGTTAAAAATCTAGGATAATAACATAGAACTTTCTTACCCTCATCAAAATCCTCTCTGGCCTTAACAATCCTGTTAATAATAGTATTCCAAAGTAGGTTACCAATATTGATTCTACGGTTGTTAGCAACAGCATAACCAATAGTTTGTAACATAGAGGTGAGTAAGTGAAAATTACCTCTGGCTGAATTAGCAAATACCTTGGAGATCGTGTCGAAGAATGCATCCCATGGTTGAACCAGATTCCTTTTGCTCAGGTTGTTCATATCAATTACTCCATGATAATTAATATCAATGAAAAATTGATATAGTTGTTCACTGGTTGGAAATGGATCAAAATTATCCGCCGGAAGGCCCAAAACAGTAGTTAGGGTTGATTCTGTCACGACATGGTGTGTACCATCAAAATCAAAAGAAAATGAGGTCAAGTCTTCAGACACCACAGCTTCTGTGCAAATCAATCTCAGTGGTCCTATCTTAATTGGGGCTTCAATCGAAATGGCAGTTCGGATAATTGAATCGTCATTCAAAAATCGTATCCAAGGCCTAAATCGATCGTAGGGACAATCGTTCGGATTAAAATAGCCAACCAAATTATGTTTCATTATCTCAAAATTATCAGCCATTTTTAAATACAAAAACACACTTTAATTTTAAGAAAATTAAAACAATTCGAAAATTTTCAGAATTAATAATTAATTAAAATTAATTAAAAATTCGAATTAATTCAAAGTTGTCAGAAAAATCCCAAAAATTTATATAAAGTTCTCTTGATCACTGGGAGTCTCAATCTATTTTTAGATTTCTCAGAAAAATTCTAGAGCTCTTAAAACATCTAAAACCCGATTCAACTTTTTGAAAATTGATTTTCAGAAACTTTAACCAAATTCGAAACTGATCGGTTCAAAAGAAAGACAATCAAACGATCTATTCGAATCTGTTCTTGGATTTCAGTTTGGTTGAGAAAATTTTAGCAGCAATTCAGTACAAGAGTGTGTGTATTGTATGTATATATGGAGCTCTGTGTAAAGACACGAGAGAAAGGATAATTGTATTGCTGTTGTTTGAGATCTGTTTGTCTGTTTTTGTTTTTTTTTAAGTACAAAATTACACTACAAGACAATCGGGTTGATTGTCTTGCCGATTGTCTTGGTAGTATAAATACTATCAAGACAATCGTTTACAATTCTGAAAAATAAAAGAAAATGAAAACAATTTTATTTTTTTATTTTTATTAAAATACATACTAACACTACAAGACAATCGGTTTGATTGTCTTGCCGATTGTCTTGTTAGTATAAATACTATCAAGACAATCAAGTATATAACTGATTAAAATAAATTAACACACATATATTATTATTATTTTTTAATTTTTAAAACAGAAAAAAGACACTCCAAGACAATCAAGTGATTGTCTTGCCGATTGTCTTGTTAGTTCAAAACTATCAAGACAATCGTTTGTTTTTTGAGTAAAATAAAATAAAAACAAAATAAACAGAATAAAAAATCTGAAAAATGTTTTATTATCAACAAAATAACCTTCCAAGACAATCTGTGGATTGTCTTGGCGATTGTCTTGATATTATAATCACAAACAAGACAATTAGATAAACTGCTAATAATATGCTAATAAAATACAAATTAATGTGCAAAATTAATCCAATTAAAATACACTCTAATATATTATTAAAAATACTATAAATAATATTTTACAGAAACATGGATTAATCTTTTTACGAAAACAAATATAAATAACAAAAGGACAAACATTACAAAACATTTAATAAAATAATTATTAAAATAGAAATAAATATCTACAAATATTCTAAAAATACAGAAATATGAAGTATTAAATAATATGAATAAACAGAATGAAAAAATAACTAAACAAGCAAGAAAATTAGTTGGTAAAATAATTATACAAGTGATTTCAAACAACAAATATTCACATAATAATCACTTGCAAAATTATTAAAGATCAAATTTCAGATATTAACAGTATTAATTACTAGGACTGTTTAACATACCCAATTCACTAACAATTCTAGTGAATGAGGATTCATTAAGCGACTTAGTAAAAATATCTGCAGTTTGATCTCCAGAGCCTACAAATAGTAGTTCCACTGTACCATTCATTACATGCTCTCTTATAAAATGATACCTTATGTCAATGTGCTTTGTCCTTGAGTGCTGCACAGGATTGATGGCAATTGCTATGGCACTTGTATTATCACATAAAATAGGGATATTTTCCAATACAATGCCATAGTCCATTAATTGATTCCTAATCCATAAGATCTGAGCACAACAGCTTCCAGCAGCTATATATTCAGCTTCGGCTGTAGAGTTGGAAACTGTTTGCTGTTTCTTACTGAACCAGGATACCAGTCTTCCACCTAGGTATTGGCAACTCCCAGATGTACTTTTCCTGTCTACAACACTTCCTGCATAGTCAGAATCTGTATATCCAATTAAAGTAAAACCAGATTCATTAGGGTACCAGATGCCTAAATTAGGTGTACCCTTTAGATATCTTAAGATTCTTTTGACAGCAGTGAGATGGATTTCTTTAGGGTTCGCTCGGAACCTTGCACACAAGCACGTGGCAAACATTATATCTGGTCTACTAGCAGTTAGGTAAAGCAATGAGCCAATCATACCTATATAGCCTGTGATATCTACCTTGGCAGAACTTTCACATAAACCAATTTTGACAGCTATAGTTGATGGTGTCTTTGCTGATGAGCACTCCTCCATGTGATATTTCTTGAGGAGCTCCTTGATGTACTTAGATTGAAAAATAAATATTCCATCTTGTCTCTGACTTATTTGTAATCCAAGAAAGAATTTCAGTTCTCCCATCATGCTCATTTCAAACCTACCCTGCATTAACTTAGAAAACTTCTTGCATAGAAGCTCATTAGTAGACCCAAATATAATATCATCCACATAGACTTGGACTAGTATTATATCATTCTTATGTCTTTTAGTGAAGAGAGTTTTGTCTATGACACCTCTTATAAAACCATTTTCTAATAGAAATTCAGAAAGAGTGTCATACCATTTTCTTGGAGCTTGCTTAAGACCATAGATAGCTTTGTAAAGAAAGTAAACATAGTCCAGATGATCTTGATCTTCAAAACCAGGGGGCTGTTCTACATACACTTCTTCATCTAGCTTACCATTCAGAAAAGCACTCTTGACATCCATTTGATAAACTTTGAATCTTGAATAGGATGCATATGCCAAGAATATTCTGATGGCCTCAAGTCTTGCCACTGGAGCATAGGTCTCGTCATAATCAATGCCTTCAGCTTGTGAATAACCTTTAGCTACCAGTCTTGCTTTGTTTCTTATCACAGTGCCATCTTCATCTAGTTTGTTTCTGAATACCCATCTTGTGTCCACCACTTTTCTATTTTTAGGTCTGGGTACCAGCTTCCATACTTCTAGTTGCTTAAATTGATTGAGTTCATCTTGCATAGCAATCACCCAATCAGGATCAGATAGAGCTTCTTCTACTTTCTTAGGTTCCATGACAGACAGGAACCCAGAATAGTTACATTGATTCTGATAAGCACTTCTTGTTTTCACACCAACATCTGGATCACCAAGAATCAGCTCAAAAGGATGAGCTCTATTCCAAACAGTTTGTCTGGGAAGAATTGATCTTGATGATTCGCCTTGATCTTCAGTATGATGTTGAGTATGACTTGTTGACCCTTCATTATCTCCCCCTGAGTTGTTGCCAGTTTGACTTGTTGATGGTTCAAGAGTATCAGTGGTGTCTTGAAAATTATCATTGTTTTCACCAGCATCACCTTGATCATTACCACCAACATTTGGATTATTATTATTAGCAACAACATCAGGTTGATTGTCATCATCTGAATCTGAGTCTGACATGTCATCAAACTTAAGCTTTTCAGATGGATCTTCATTTTGGATACTTGGGAGTTTTGTGTCATCAAATGTAACATTGACACTTTCCATAGTTTTCTGTTGATCAATAAGATACACCTTGTAGGCTCTTCTAGTATAACCAATAAATATTGCTTCATGTGCTTTTTCTTCAAATTTACCACCTTGATCATCTCCTTCTTTCAGCACAAAGCATTTTGTCCCAAATACATGGAAGTACTTGAGAGTTGGTTTCTTGTCATGTAGAGCTTCATATGATGTCTTCATTAAGTCTTTATTGATAAGTGTTCGATTCTGGGTATAGCATGCAGTGTTAACAGCTTCAGCCCAAAAGCTCAATGGAAGCCTTGATTCACTTAGCATAGTACGTGCAGCTTCAATCAAGGTTCTATTCTTTCTTTCAACTACCCCATTTTGTTGAGGAGTTCTGGGAGCTGAGTACTGTCTAGTTATACCATTTTCAGTGCAAAATTCATTCAGAACTGCATTCTTGAACTCAGTTTCGTTTTCTGACCTTATAGCTCTTACTGAACGATTAGTATCCAGCTCAATTAACTTAATGTGATCAACTACCAGTTGTGGAGTTTCATCTTTTGAGTTCAGAAATAGTACCCATGTGAATTTTGAGAAATCATCAACAATCACTAGAGCATATCTTTTTCTTGACATAGACATCACACTAACTGGACCAAACAAATCCATATGGAGAAGTTGTAATGGTTCAGTTATTGATGATATGTTAGTGCTCCTGTGAGTTGCCCTTTTTAACTTCCCTTTTTGACAAGCATCACATAGACCTTCCTGAGTAAATTCAATCGAAGGTAAACCTCTCACCAACTCTCTTTTCACTAGAGAATTCATTGTCTTAAAGTTTAGGTGAGAAAGTTTCTTGTGCCATAACCAACTTTCATCAGTGGATGCCTTTGAATAAAAACATCTAATTTCTTCCGTGCTTCCAGAGTTCATATTGGCTATGTACAAGTTTCCTTTTCTTACTCCAGTCAACTGCGGCCTTTCATTTCTCTTGTGTGATATTAGACAATTCTTCTTGTTGAAATGAACTTCATAACCTTTGTCACAGAATTGACTAATACTGAGCAAATTGTGCTCAAGGCCGTTCACAAAAGAGACATCTTCAACGATAACATCTCCAGCTTCTAATCTGCCATATCCATCAGTTTTACCTTTGCTGTTATCTCCAAAGGTAACGACTGGGCCGGCCTTCTCCACCACATTTGTCAGCAGGGCTTTATCTCCGGTCATATGCCTTGAACATCCACTGTCCACAATCCACATGACTCGATCAACCTGTTTCAAACCCTGCAATGACAAATTGGTTATACTTTCTTCGGAACCCAAACTTGATTGGGTCCGGAGTACTTAAAGAATTGACCTTTATCAGGTAAAGCAACACTTTTTATCTTAACAACATTTTCTTCAGGTACTGGACATTTAACCCTGTAAACAGCTTTAACTTGTTTTGGTTTCAGCTTGGGTAACCATGTCTTTACCAAATCCTGAGAAGGACTTTTTGGAGTCCTAATCTTAGAATTAGGTGATGTTACAGTCCTGGATCTAACATGTATATTTCTGCTCATATGCTGTCTAGGAGCATTCTTATCAACACATGCATGATTACCGTTAAAGTAAGCAGACATTATATTAAAAGCACAAGACATGCAATTAACAGCATCGCATTTCTTATGAGCAGTATCAATAACAGGAATAGCATGCATGGTAGATTTGTTGTTGCATTTATTCATGTTGTTACTTCTGCTACTAGTTTTCAATGAACTAGTAGACTCACCAACTCTTTCTGCTTTTACAAACACAGTCTTTCTATCTTTATCATTTTTAACAACTTGATTACTTTCTAAGACTACGCCATTAGCTACGTCCTCAATGCGCATCTCTTCCTTAATGATTAAAGATGTTGTATCCAAAGGTTCTGCTATGGATGTCTTAAAGAGTGGATTACTAACACTCTTAAGCACTAATGGTATACCCCTATCTACAGCACTGACACGATTAGGGGTAATAATGCTTTTTCGACCAACAGCCTCATTATAGTCAAACCCAATTCCTACGGTTTGATTAATAGTTTGTTGATTAAACAACTCTTTAGCTACTTTACATGAATTAGAAGTAGCATTAGCCCTTATTTCTAGCTCAGCTATTGTTTCACGTTGTTGAGCCACTATCAACGCTAGAGACCTCTCAAGTTCTTTTAGAATTCTTATTTCTGATTTTTGTTTATCATGGCAATTTTGTACATCATGTAATTCTGATAATTGATTACTAAGATCTGTAATTACCAAATTTAGTCTTTCAATCTCTCTATTAGCATTACCTAGTGTATCACTAAGTTGATAGATATATTGACTATCAGTACATGATACCTCAGATGTAGTACCACTGGAGTTATCAGATTTTGCCATCAGGGCAAGATTGCCATACTCTTCATCTTCAGAGTCTGTATCATCCCAACTCTTCCCAGCAGCCACATAGGCTCTACCTATCTTCTTCTTCTCAGATCCAAAGTCTTTTCTTTGGTTTTGTTTTGGCTTCTGACATTCAGTAGCGAAATGTCCAAGTTCATTACAGTTGTAGCATCTAATTTTACTTCTTTCAACTGTTCCAGTTTTGTGACCTCCTCTGTTACTTGAGGATGAAGAACCTCCTCTCTGGAACCTGTTATAGTTAGATTTGTACCTGAACTTGGGATTCTTCCTGAATCTGAAGTTGCTGAATT
The DNA here is from genome assembly GCA_036435485.1 of Saposhnikovia divaricata. Lineage (NCBI taxonomy): Eukaryota > Viridiplantae > Streptophyta > Magnoliopsida > Apiales > Apiaceae > Saposhnikovia > Saposhnikovia divaricata. The sequence goes on along the minus strand of CM071600.1, from coordinate 77,380,094 downwards.
TCCTTACCAACAAAGCCATGGACTCATCTTCCAAGTGATCTAGTTCTTCTAATGAATAGAAGTCACCTTCATCTGGACTAGCATTCGTTTGACCAACTTCAACTTCAAGCTTACCACTGTCAACATTACAAGGTTGAATAACCTTATCTTCCACTTCCTGTTTGTTCTCAACAATAAGAGCTGTAGAAGTATTAGCAACTCTTCCTTTTCCATAAATCTCCTTTTGTTGAGATTGTTCCAGTTCATAGGTTTTTAAAACACCAAAGAGTCTTTCTACAGTTATTTCACTTAGATTCCTTGACTCTCTGATAGCTGTAATTCTATGTTCTAGATGAACAGGCATTGACAGTAAAAATTTTCTGTTGATCTCTTTCTGAGTGTAGTACTTGCCATGCATCTGTAAATTGTTGAGAAGTTTGTTATATCTTTCAAACACATCTTGAATACTTTCATGTATGCTGATCGAAAGTGTTCATACTCAGAAGTCAGAATTTCTAGTCGATTCTCCCTAACTTCCTCTGTTCCTTCATTCACAGTTTCAATGGTTTCCCACATTTGCTTTGCAGTTTTGCAGTTAATCACATGACTGTACATTACAGAGTCTAGAGAGTCTATTAAGATCAGTCTTAAATTAATGTCAAGTCCAGCTTCCTCTCTTTCAGCAAGAGTGTAATCAGAAGAGTCTTTGTGTACATACCTTGCAGGGGAAATAACTTTTCCATCAGTAACAACTTCAGGAATTATTCCAAAAGGTATTATAGGTCCTTCTGATAAGACTTTCATGTATTTAGGATTTGCAACCTCGAGGAACATTAACATTTTGTTCTTCCACATATCATAACTATTTTTGTCATATATGGGAATTTTCACAGTTCCAACTTTAGAAGACATGATGAATTTTTTAAGAGAGTTAAAAAATTCGAGGATGATTTTTAATCGAGTAAAATGGGATCTTTGATTTCTGTATTAATCAACCGGCTCCGATACCAATTGTTAGGTCCAATATGTTTGTAGAAGGGGGGGGTTGAATACAAACAGTACTGTTTTATCGAAATTTGTCCGGATAATTTAATTTATATGTTGACAAATTTGAGCGGAATTAAATGAAACAAAATTCAAGTTGAATATAAAATTATATTAACTTGAGGGGTTTGTTACAAATACAGTACAGAATTTATATCTAGTTAATAAAAACAAATTAGAAAATTCGACATGAATTTTTCTATATTTGTTAATAAAAATCAAGATATAGATTAGGAGTAAAAACTCGCTAATAGTACAAGAGTATCAAGGAAATCAGTTCTATCGGATCAGATATTAAAAATAAGATGAACTTGATTTTCTAAATATTTTTCTGCTTCTTGTGCTGTGTTCTTGATGAGAGAGAAGAGAGAATTTTGTTCTTGAATGTAATATTTTCTGTGTTCTTGTCTTACTGATTGCTTCTGTCGAGATGTCTTGATATATATTAATCTCTGCATCTTTATCTTCAATTATAACTATCAAGACAATCTTCAATACAATTTCTTCTTCCAAGACAACCAGTTTTGTACTGCCAAGACAATAGGCAATACAATCGTCAAGACAATCAGGTTCTTCCAAGACAATCGGCAAGACAATCAAATTCATATATCTTTGTCTTGCTTTATCAAAATTATCATTCTGTCTGAAGCTTTTTCTTTTTGATCATTATCAAGACAATCAAATTGAACTGCCAAGACAATCGTCAAGACAATCAAATTAGATTTTTATTCTACTTTTCAAAAGCTTTTCAGACATTATCATTATCAAGACAATCGGCAAGACAATCAGGAATTGTCTTGCTTTATTGATTTCTTCTCCAATACAATCGGCAAGACAATCTCCTATTGTCTTGCTGTTCTGATTTAAACCTTCAAGACAATCGGCAAGACAATCAGGGATTGTCTTGCTAGTTCATTTTTCAGAATTAAATTAAAATTGATTAATAAATAATCATTTTAATTTATTCTTACTTAAATAATTAATCAGATTTAATTAATCTAATAATTAATTTAATTAAAGAATTAATTCAAGATGAATTAATTAATTAATTAAATTTACTACTTGATTTAAATTAATTAAATAAGAATAATTATATATCCTTGAATTGTCTTAATTCTTTTCTGAATCACTGAAAGTAATAAAGGAATACCACTGAATATTTTGTTGACGTTCCATGTACTGTCTGGTTCATGAACGATTAACCTCAATGACTGTCCTTTAATTTTCACATTAAAAATGTGATTCATTTTTTTCTTCTCATCTCTTTCTCCTTCTTGTACTTCACTGTATACTGTCTGAACCTGTCACTCTAGAAACCTCTGTCTTAGAAATAAATCCACTTCTTTGATGCTATACTGAGGCTTGATCAGCAATCTTAACTTCTTCCAGTGTAAAACATCAAAACTATAGATTGACTTTAGGGTTTTTCTTCTGACAGATAGTACCTCCTGAGATTCCTGTGACAGTTAAAGTTATTTACTTATTACAAACTAAGTTTAAGTTGAGTTGAGTCCTCGAACTACAAATAGGTTGTGTCATATGATATTAGCCTTATACGGTGGAAATTGCATCGTCATTTGCAAGGGGTTATAACATTTCATATCGATACGAATTAGTGTATTTGACGCCTCTATAAGAGCAAGTTAATATAATGCATATCAAAATTACAATCTTAGTATGTGGTGGGTTTTTAGGTCAAGAACTTAACATGATTTTAAAAAATACTTCGGATTTGACCATGATTGTTGCAATTAAACTTAATCAACTCATTTATCACATTTCACATTTCTATAAAAAGTTTGAATTAATATCACAGTTTAAAATATTAGTATATGTCAATTTTAATAATGCTGAATATTTTTTAAAAAGGTCATTTATTATCTTGATCTAATATTTAATGCAAATTTGGAATAAAAATTAATATTTGTTATTAATTAAAAAGATTTTTCACCGATCAATGCAATTTGACAATCGCATATAAATCCATTAATTTCAAATATAACCTATATTAAAAATATATAGGTTATAGATTACATACAATGTTATTGAATTAATATATGAAACTCGATCATGATCAAAATAATGCTCGAACGACATTAGTACAAATAATTAAGTTTGATACTAGAAAATAGCTCGTTACTCGCATAAGTTCTAAAATATATAAAATTTCAGTTTAAGAAAAAATATGAATTCTCTGTTTCCCGCGAGATCCCCATATCCCATATGGGACAGAGATTAGTTAGCAAAATAATTTTTATTTCTGTATCGGGACGGATTCAGAATGGGGGGGACATATCACTCCACGACACGTAGTGACTCAATATTTATCACTAACTACCTAATTTGAATTGATTCAATACATGCAGATTACATGTCACAAACAAGAAAATGTATCAGTCGCTTTATGAGCTAAATTACCAACGTATCGCAAATTAGTAATGTCTTGTGTACAAATAAAAATTATTGATACTTAGTTAATTTATGTTTGATATATCTAAAACATTATATATATTCTTAATATACAAATAATTAAGAATGTTATTGTTACGTGTTAAAAAAAAATATCTAGAAATTGACCCGTGCCTCGCACGGGTTATTATGCTAGTTTCTCAAAATAGTACACGCAGCACTTTCCAACACTTCCACTAAATAATAAATAACCAATTACCTTTGTCAGCTATTACATTTTCTAACTTTTCTAACTAAAATCTATTTTTTCCAAAAATATCGTTTTAATTAATGAAATAAACTAATAATATTATAATTACTAATAACTAACTGATTACCTTTTACGGCTAAAAGGTAATATCTATCAAAAATATGATCGTTTTGACATTTAAATATTATAATATTATACTTTGGACATTTAAATATTAATCAGTTTTGACGTATCTAATCAAAGGAATCTCCTTTGATTAGGATACTATTGTTGAATCATAGATGATCATAATAGAAAATGTTTAATCAGAATATAAAACTTAATTCGCTTGTTTTTAATTTCTCAAGTTACGTCACTTTTCGACATAGAATCAAGACGTTAAAAGGGAGAGGCAACCAAGAGTAAGAGAAAATAGTAATGTAACAGCCAAGGGGAAGAGAAAAAGCAAGTATACGCTACAATTGATGGCAAAGGGCACTCACAAAAGCAATAAGTGGTTTTGTTTTTTAACAATTTGTAAAACGATATATTTTTTGTATTTTGAGGGTACTCCTTTTCCTGTTGAGTTTTTTCCCCCATAAGATTTTGCTTTTGTATGGTTTTAATGAGGCCTTTCTTCCGTGGGGTTCTTCGTTTCAGTCTTAAAAGTTTTATTGTCTAAATGTCGGGGGACAACATGCATGCTTTTCGATTAGATGATGAATTTTCTTGAATAAAAAAATTTCGTCTGAACAATTATTGTATTTTGGTATAATTCATGAATCAATAAATTCAATTGCTGACAAAAAAAAAGGTTACACTGAAGTGTAAATTAATACTCCATCTGTCCCATTCAATTCTATACACTTACTATTTTGGGGTGTCCTATCATTTTTATACATTCCAAAAATAGTAAAGTTTTAATAATAAAAAACACTATTACACCCACTAACTTTCATTCACTATATCAAATCTATAATAAAAAACAATATTACACTCACTACTTTCCTCCACTATCTCAAATTTATTATTAAATATTTATAGGTCCCACCACTTTATCCACTTTTCATCTAACTTTACTTATTTTTTTAATACATTTTCTTGATTTCTGTGCCCAAACCCAATGTATAGAAATCATTGGAGGGAGTAGGACTCAACCCGTGAGATTCCAACAACGTAAATCCAAGCAGAAAAGTTGATTATTACTCAATTTGTCACCAGCCTATAGTCATAATCATAATAATGTCCTCACTCTCTCAGTTATTTAGACCAGCTTTCTGTGCAAAGCCTACACCTGTGTCTGCTGCCATAACTGTAGCTGCCCATAAAACAAAGACCAGGTAAATAACCAAGATTGAATTGTTAATTCTATTCTACATTTCCCACAAGATCGATCTTGTGGCACTTTTACCATGTTTGATCTTCTTTTATGATCTTTTTTAGTGTCTCTGCTTTTCATCTAGTTTATTTTATTTGTTGTGTTGTACTGTTGTTTTCCAGCAAAGGACTACAAGACCGACTTGTCAGTATTCTAAAAATTGTCTGATTTTTTAAAAATTATTCGATTTTTTAAAAATTGTCGATAAATGATCGATTTATTGCTAAAAATTATTTGATCGATTTGATTTTTAAAATCCAATTTATTTCTATGAAATATTTTCAAATAGTATATTATATTATAAATTTGACTAATATATTAAATTAAATTTTCAATTTACCGATAAATTGCTATTTGATATCTAAACCGATTTATTTCGATTTCCGAAATATATATAACGATGCCACAATTAGACAATTTAGACCAGATGGCAGACCAACTGAGTAGATAACTAAATAAATTGAGAAATTAGTAGTGGGAGTTCTTTAGGCGTTTCAAATTCTGTCCTCTCCCCTGTAAACTTTGTTTTAGGAAGATAAGAGTAGATTTTAAGAAAACATTCACGTATTTTGTAATTTATATAAAAATATATTTTATATTTTTAAAATTGTAACAATGAAAAATTCTTAAATTTTGATTTAGTGGTGACAGCTGGACATGTATCCCACTCCTTATTAGATCCGTCCATGTTCCTTTCTAAATTATTTGTAAATAATTATTTCCAAAATTTAAAACTCTAATAGAAAATTGTAAAAAAAAACAATATTATAATCAACATTTTCTCATATCTAAGTATCAAGTTAATTTACATAATATATTACAAATATCCATCTTTTCATATCAATGACTTAAATTCTTCTTGAACAGACCATTTTCACGAAAAATAAAATTGGATTTCTAAGATTTTGTTTGAAATTGTTGTTAAAAAATTATTGTGCTGTGAGAATAAATGTTGTTGGAAAAAGTGCTATAAAAAAATTAGAAGATTATTTGATAATAATTTGTTACCCCTAATGTATTTTGGTGTTATATAGAGTAAGGTGATAGCTTATCGTCGTACTAGTTTTACTATATCCAGCTTACCTTTATATGATTGAATGACTTGATATATCATATACATGTATATGTGTATTTGCTATGTATAGATATATTCTTAGGTAACTTGGTTGATGGTATGGAAAGACAAAGATTTAAAGCCATCTATTTGTTCAGCCTGTCAGGATATCAAAATAGCAAGCTGATATAAACTCGCCAAAACCAAAACAGTAAACTGACATGAACTCGCCAGAATCAAAACAGCAAGCTGACATGGACTCGCCAGAAGCTGTTCTAAGTCAAAGTTGATCTCAGAGATTTCTTGAAGATTGCTTACAAATATCAGAGATTGGCTAGGATTAGTTATTCTTTTATATAATATATAGTTTATAGAATTATTAGAGCTCAAATCGTATTTGAAAATCTGTTCCTACTTTGTTGGGATTTTGATTTACCTTTCCTTATCCATTCAAAACAGATTTTACTCAATCTTTTACTCATTCAAACATTTTCAAAACAACCCATATTTGTTCATATATTTTATAGTTGCTGGAAATTAATTTTATCTTATATATACCATTGTGTATATATCAAAACGTGTTTATTAGAGTTTTAAATTATTTCAAACGTTTCAATTTCAAAATCTCTAACTAATATAGGTGTTGGAGTGTGTTATATGCAATCAAATCTTTTTGTTACAAAAAACCTTCAACTAGCCGTTTATGCTTTCATATATATATATATATATATATATATATATATATATATATACACTTACAATATTTCTTGTAAGTAACTAAGCAAAAAACACAACCTACAAAGTTTGAGACTTGTATACACACGTGTATCATCTCTCTCAAATACCATACATTGAACTCTCGAACTTTATTGTTATATACACTTATATTACAAAAGAGAGTTCATAGCTTGAGTTGTAATACTCGAAAAATTTATTCTTGATTTGTATTGGTGAACGTTGCTAGAGAAGTATACTTGGTAAGTATAGCTTAGAGAACAAGTGTTCAGCAAGCCATTTTTCAGCAGCTGGGTTAGGAGGATATCTTGTAATCGTTTTATATTGATCAATAATATATTTTTTTACCAGGTTGGTAAGGGATCAGGACGTAGATTATAGGGGATTAGGGATCGAACCTCCCAAAAAGTTTAGTGTGTTTTTACCTTTCTGCACCTTACTTACTGTTTGTGCATTCAGCTTATCATTTATATTCAGCGCACCGTTTGTCTCTTCTGCTAATTATTAAAATTGGATATAGTTAGCCATTTACATCTATTCACTGTCTCTAGGGGTACATTTTCATAATTTTCAAATGTGTATATTTTAAAGTAAAATATAAAAAATAAGTATTTTTGATGAGATCTTATTGTTAGATTAACAATTACTTGCCGCAAAAGTTGAAAACAATTTTTTTTTGGAAAGAATGGAAACATACTTTATGTAAAAACTATTTTTTAATAAATACACTTTCCAAAAAAGTTGTTTCTAAATATTATCAAACACTTTTATACTATCTGTAACAGCTATCCACACTCTATTTGTACAAAATTAAAATTAAAATTGAAATTCGTACGATTAGCAAAAAATAAAAAGAAATAAAACGTACAAACTACAAAGACAGAATAGAAAAAAAAAAGTACAGGACAGAAGTTGGAAGAAGAAATACTAGTGGACAAGGGTTATAAAAGGAGTCAAAGCATGTTGAAGAGAGAAAAAAACAAGGGGGTTGGTCCAACTGACACCTCCTCGTGCTGTCTCGAAAAATGTGACTGACTACGTGGTACATACATCCATTCATACGTACGTAAGATTTTCGAGATTTTACTATTTGTCTATTTCTATGCGACTGGAAATAAAATTGGATGTATTGTTGGACAAATATAAGCAACATTATTTAGCAAAAAAAATTCAAAAGATATGCTACATTGTATCTATATCAAAATATTCCCTGTCACATGTTTTTTTGAATTTTTAATTACCAAATTAACTCATTTTTAATTAAATATCAAATATTTTTAATGATTTCCTTCAAATATTTAAAAACTCTATCTAGAGCTTTCCACAAATTCTTGTTTAAATAGCTTCTAGATAACTTGGACACAAAATGTGAAGTATCATATTCATTGAATAAGTATCATATTCATCAATTCAATGAGTTAACTTGATACTTGAAATCACATGAGAAAAATCCAAATCCTTGATTGCGAAGTGATTTTTCAAAATCTTTTGTCTCCTTTCATCTCGATATTAGTTCCAAATGATAAAATATCATTTATATTTAATTAGAAACTTAGAATACAATACTCATATCATTTATAGACAAAATACTCTCTATATCCTGTTATAATACAACACTCATATCATTTTTAATCTAATAATAAACACTTATCACTTTTATTAACTACAAAATTAAAAACTTATTATACAGTTCCATCAATTTTTTTTCCTAATCTTTGGTGCTTGTTTCGAGTTATAGATAGATTGACTGATTTACAATTTTTTCATTCATTATCAAAATTTACAAATTACTCAATCTGATTCATATAAATATTTTTCTCAAGATCCTCACGAGAAAAACGTGTTTTTATATTGATTTAAAGGATAATAATGGTGTTACAGAAATCGGATATCGAAAAAGATCGATAAAAGAATATTAATCATTAAATCGGATATTATTTAGTATATTATTATGATTTTATTAATTATTTATTAAGTAATATGTGTTTATTATATCAAAAAATATATAATAATTCATATTTCATTAATATATTATTTTTATTTTTATTATTCATTATATATACTTCAATCAATAAGTATACATAAAGATTAATCGAAAATTTTAAAAATTGAATCGCTAGATATTTTATAAAAAATTAATCGAAAATTTTTAGAATAATATATAATAGGATCATGTACGACAATTATGCTTTTGTGGTGGTGTTGATAAATCTTAAAATGTTACACGCTCGTGAGTCGTGCCTCCGTTGCGGCTTTTTTTTTTTTTTTTTTTCAAAACAAACGCCTAGGATTGAAAGATAAACAGGCCATGCCTGAGGACTACATCGCAATAAAACCAGGAATGAAACAAGCTAAAACAACGGAATTAAACTTCTAAACCAACGATGACCAATATTCCCAGATTACACATTCGTATAATTATAGAAGGGGGGGTTGAATACAATTTTTGATATTTATAAATTTCTGATAAGAACTCCAGAAATCTATACTTAGATAATTGCTGTAAAAAAATTAACGCACAAACACATAAAAATCAGGTGGTTAAATGCACCACCTGAAACTTTTATTCGAAGAAAACTCTGTGATACAAATGTACACAGTTTCTGTTTTACAACTCTTTGCTTTCTAAGGATATTCAATAAAAACCTAAGCAAATGTATCTGTTTTCTTAGCTTCTAAAGAGTTGCTACACTTGGTTATAAATCCCAAGTTTTCAAGTGCTACAGGAATAAGATAATATTAATCTAATTCAAGTTGACTTGTTACTCCACTCCAAATACACACGTAGCCGAAAGGTTGTCCTTGTGAACAGACATGACTCCTGCACCTTTCTTGTATTCATAGTGTAAACGGAATGCTTCTTTCTTCTGTGTTTCCAAAGTATGGCTGCCATACTGCTTTTTGTATCTACTATCAACCCATGTGATCTGTCAGTCAAACCTGTCCTTATCAACTGCTAATCCCCAGCTTAGCATAGAAGTAAGTGTCAATGATTATCCGTTGACATTGTACACTGACATCCGTTGATGATATATTGAGCTGTATCCGTTGATATTGAGATTTGAGCTGTATCCGTTGATAAAGTGGATTTGAGTTGTATCCGTTGATAGAGTTCTGTCTTCATCCGTTGACACACTTTCACTTAGACAGAATTTCATAGCATAGCTTATTTACAATTGGCTACCCTATTCTGCCTATCCATTGATGGTCAACAAGACTGTGGATAAAAACACTATCAACTGATAACATAGAGATACTGCAGTATGCTACAAAACCTCATCCGTTGATGAGCTACCTGTCAACGGATAGAGTTATAAATCCTCATCCGTTGACAGCTACAAAACCTTATACAATTTGATTGATTGTGAAGTTATCATCAAGTACAACATATTCCTAACAATCTCCCCCAATTTATACTTGATGGCAATAAAGCATAAATTCAGGACCTTGATGATAACAAAACATTCCTAAAGATATATATAGAACAATGCAAAAATTGTGTTAAGCTACAAAAATTAAAAATTGAAAGTTTGAGAAATTTACAGAGAAGTGCTCCTCTAGACTGAGCAGATTAAAACTGTTTCTTCTCTCTTGTTGGCATCACCCTTGATTTTCCTTCTTTGGTAGAGTTGGACTCAATCTGCATTTGGAGTTGCCTATAGAAGGCATCTTCTTCATCAACTTTTGGATTTAGCTTTTGTTGTAACCATCTCAGGTATTGAGAACTAGCCTTTGATAGTTGGTCTTCTAACCTGAAGAATCTCCTGTTACCATCTTAATCCCTAAACTCCATCATCCAGAAGGGTTGAAGGTGGATTTTCTGTCCATTGTATGGGATCTTCATCTTCCTTGGTAGACTTGATGGTGAGTTCCATTCTCTCCTTATCTGTTCTATTCTGTTCAGTATCTCCCCTTTTGCTATCTTGGAGAACCCTGTGCATCTCTTAATTGCAGAGAACACCTTGGTTAATGTAAGATAATTTTCTCCAAGAACCCTCTGTAGTGGCCATGTCCTTTCCTTTCCTCCCTTGTATACAAAGACCAATCTCTCAGGCAAATGTTTATATTTGTCAATTCCTCTTACTTCTGACAATTCATCCAGATACAGATTCATGCCAGAGTATTCTTCAATATCTGCCTGATAGATAAAATCATCGTTGTTTTCCAAGATTGGCTGCTTGACAATAGCAGGTACCCTAGCAACTTGAATTGGTTCCTTTGAAGGTTGCTTCCTTGGTATCCTTTTCTTATGTTTAGGCTTCTGTTGAGGCTTCAGCAAGAATGAAGGAACCTCAATGGAGTCAATATTCATTGGTTCCTCTTTAGGTATTATAGGGTCACCATGGAAATTCACAGCTGGGTTGAATACTTGTGCAGAAATAGGTTGTGATGAGCCAACTGTTTCCTTTCTTTCAATTTCTGGAGAGACAGGCCTCCTTGCCTTTGATTTCACTCTCCTTTGAGGTTTGGATTTGGGGACTGATTTCACTTTCCTTTTAGGTTTGGATTTGGGGACTTCCTCAGGTTCCCTCATTTCATCCTCTACCTCATCCAATAACTCCTGAGCCAGCCTGGCTTGCTTCTCATCTGAGTTTTCATATTGATTTTCTTCACTTGGATGAGCTTCCCTGAGAAGTCTGGAGGTTTCCTCTCTTTTTGCTTCAATAAATCTAGGATGGCTGTTGGATATATTTAATACTTTTCTATTCCTTATTATTACAGCCATCCAATCTCTTACACTTTTATTTGTCTTTTCATTGAACTCTTTGATTGTCTTTCCCATCAGCTTCTCATCAGCATCCTTGGAAAATGGAAAGTCCAATTGTAACTTGTTCTTCCCATTTGCTTTAGGTGGTGAGTAAGCTCTGGTTTTTATGAAGGGTTCAAATTCTTTGACAAAGGAAGGTTCAGCATCATAAAATGTGGGAGCCACAATCTCTGGAGTGAGCACCTTCAGAATTGTAGTTGATATTGTTGGAGCAGAGGACTGAGTAGAGAACAGAGTTGATACAATTGATTCATTGATCATCCTTTCTGTTCTCATCATTCTTTCATTTGCCTCCTTGTTGATCTTCTCTAATTCTTTAATTCTGGCTTGCCTCTCACTATCTGAGATTTTTGATAAGTCAGGAATCACAAGCAAAGCCTTTTGTTTCTTCACAGGGGAAGCCTCTATAGTAAACTCTGTTGGATTGACCACTATAATTGGCTGTTGCTCTCCCTCAATTTGTGCTATCTTGCTATTGGAAGCTTGAATTTGACTAGAAGTAGATGCAACCTCTTCTACCCTTTTCTCCCCCTTTTTGTTAGCATCAAGGGCTGGAGGTGAGGTTGCAAGTAGCCTTTCCAGTAGCTCAGTCTGCTTGGCTTGATTGGAAATGAGTGTCTGCATTTGAGATTCCATACTATCCACTCTGGAGGAGAGATGCTGAACAGATTTGGCCAGGCTATCTTCCTTCAATAGTTTGCTAGTCAACACTTTCTGAGTGGTAGTAGGGGCCAGTGCCTCAATCCTGGCATCTAGTTCCACTTTCATTTCTCTAATTGCAGTTTGGACCTCCTTCTATTGTGTTCTTTGAATAACCATGTGCATCTTGTGAAGTTTCAGGGAGTCCATTATTTGCTGAAGGACAGCCTTCCTCTGTGGATCTGCATTTTGGTGCTCAGCCCTAGCAGATTGATATTGCTTCATAATCTCCACATTGAAGTCACCAGCCACAGTGGCAGTAGAAAATAGCCAGTCTGGAGTATCTGCCACATTGACTTCTTCATCATTTGCTGTGTTGTCACTGTCATCACTGCCAAACTCTTCACTGTCAGCATCTGAAGGTAGAGTTGTCAAAGCTTCCTTTGCTCTTTGTAGAGATTGTGAGGTGTGCACTAGGTGCATTGCCTCCTCTACCTCCACATTGCCCTGTTGTGCCATGACTTGATAGGCAGAAACAGGATGAGTAAAGGTTTCAGGATCCAAAGAGATGGAGTCAATGATTGACTGATATTCTTGTCGAAATTCCATCTCTTTAGAAGCTTCATTAACCACCATTAACTCACTTGCAATGGCTGGATCTTCCTGCCTTATTTCTCCTATAGTCCCTTCTCTCCACTCATCTCTCTTTTCTTGCATCAGGGGCTCCCCCTGGCTCACACCTCTCACACCCTCACCTTCACCTACTGAGGTGGAACTCTCTTGCTCTCTTTTTGCCTGACCTGAAGAAATGGTCAGCCTCTAATTATTTGCCTCTCCTTTTGCCTGCTCACAAGGCAGCCTCTCACTCCCTTCCCTCAATCCTAAAAGTGTTTCAACTACAGAGAACTCCTCCACACTTGACACAGGAATGTCAGATATAGCAGTGATAGAGTGAGTTATCAACGGATAAGGGATATCCGTTGATGGAGTAGTTATAGCTGTCAATGGATGGCTCGACATAGGCGCATCCGTTGATGGAGAAACACTTGTCAACGGATGAAGGATATCCGTTGATGAAGGAATGATAGTATCCGTTGAAGTGAAAACCAACACTGAATCTGTGGAGATTGATTTTAAAGATGAGGCCACAAATGTTGTTGTGACTTCAGAAATGGAAGATTGATGGCCCAACAAATCATCTAAAAGATGATGACCACCAATTGCAGAGTGGGGCTTCTCCAAGAATCTTAAAGATGGAGAATCAGGAATTAATGTAGATATCATATCCACATCCAGAGATGGAGTTGGTGATGGGGGATTGTAATTTGTATCAATTTGAAGGTTAAGATCAAAGGGCTGTGACTCCACATTTATTGAAGTCACATCAAACTGAATTTGAGAAGGTACAGTTTGCTGTACTGTGTGTGCACCCTGTGATTCCCCTATGGTTTTAGATTTTACTCTTCTTTCATAGGTTTTTTAGAGAGGGCTAGTGCCCCTTACCCTTTTGTGCAGAGTTGCTGTAGAACTAGTAGTCACACCCTGTTGAGAGGATGTAACTTGGGCTTGGCTATTTGGTGCACTTTCCTCACCTACCTTATTCTTAGGGCTTGCACCCTGTCCCTCACCACTCACTACCTCCTTCACACTCCCCTCAAGAGTTGTGGTAGTTTTTGCAACAGGTGCTTTTTGAGAAGCACCTGAGGTTTGTCTCTTAGATTTTGGTTTGGAAACTTTTGTTTTAGTCACTTGGGTAGGAGCCTGTTTAGTCACTACTACAGACTCCATTGTGACCGTGGAAGGCAAAGAAATTTGGGGGTTAGAGATAGGAGTTTCAAGGTTAGAAAGAGTTACCTGAACAATTGGTAGATATACTGAAAGGCAGAGTGTGTAAACTTGTAACACTATAACTAATGTAACTCATCTAAAGGAAAAGATACTTAACCAGAAGACAATCAAGAACAAGAAGTCACAAAGAAATCAACACTAAATGAAGACAAGGTAATTGATACAATTCTACATGTTAACTATGATCAAGCCAAGAAGAAATCATTGAAAGAAGTTCAAGTCAAAGTTGTTCATGCCTCAGTGATTTGAAAAGCCAAGAATCAAGATCATAACTATCAGTATCAATAAGACTAATTGATTTCAAGTGAACAAGAAGGAAAGCAAATATTGGAAAGCCACATTACTAATTGGATATGGTAATTTATTCAAGAAGCAAAAACACTATCAAGACTAGTCACTTATGAACCAGACCAGTGCATCAAGTGTCAGGACATTGATAGCAAGTTTATGTCAGCAATAAAGATCCATGTTCAAGAGCTTGGTGAAGAATAAAGAAGACATGAAGATATCACAAGTTCAAGATGTGCATTGAAGTTTCAAGTTGAAGACCAGAATATTTTCTAAGTACTAAATATTCTAGATGACCAAGTAGAATATTTCTAAGTAGAAGTTCTACTTAGAAATTCGAGATGGCTAAGTAGAAATTCTCAAGCAGAAGTTCTACTTAGAGTGCAGCTTCAACATGACACATGGCATCTTCTGATTGGCAGATTTCCAAGCTTTCAAGATAAGGCAAGATTTATGTGGACATCATTGGGCCACGTATATCTTAGTCTTTGAAGACTACAGGACATAGATTACATGTAGTATAAATAGAAGTACTTGTGTAATGTTTTAGTGAGTGAGCAATTCTTGAGAGAAACACATGTAAAAGAGAGAGAGTGCATTCACAGAGCTTAGTATCATTCATTTCTCTCTGAACTTCTGTTATACTTTGTAATGAATGTTGTAGCAACCACTTCAAGTTATATATAAGACATATATTCCTTGAATCTGTGTGTTCGTTTATTGCATCGTATTTATTGCTTCTCATATTTGAAAAGTTGTATTCACCCCCCCCTCTACAACACATTTGGACCTAACAATTGGTATCAGAGCTATATGTTTAACATACAAAACATAGATCCTTGTGTTTAGTGGAAGAATCGTGAGTTTTTCATTTTCTAGATCTACTTTTCATTTTCTCGAAAAGTGAGCTTTAATTCGTTTGTAGTGAAAACTCATCCGAAAAATTATTTAAATACTTCAGGTGTGATTATTTAGCTTGGGTGTATTTTAATTAATTTTTGTGAATTAATCTGGGTACTTTGATATTTGGTGTTCTTGAGTGTTCATCATTTGTTCTTATCAAAGAAGACGACCCAACAACTTTTTGATCTCCTTTTCAAACAGATAAATAGTAAAAGAATAAAAAGGTGTTTTTGGATTTTTGATTTGCATTATTCACGGCCGAAAGTACATCAAAACATACTCAGTACCTAGCACGTGGGTTAGGTGGGTTAGGTGAGTAAAGCATCAAAAGTCAAAAAGGTGTTAAAGAGATAATATTGTTTATTCAATATTAAAGTGATCTGCAGCAAATCTATTCTAAGGACAAAAGTTCTACATAGAATTTCTACTTGAGATTTTCTACATAGAATTTCGACTTGGATAACTTCTACTTGGTGAAGTTCGACTTGAGCAATAATTTCTACTTAGAGAAATTTCGACTTAGGCAGAAATTCTACATAGCCTAGTCTTGGGTACTTAGAAACTTTTAGTGACCAGAATTGAAATGGCTCCTAAAAATGCATTCAAGATCCCAATGTTCAACCGAGATCACTATGAAGAATGGGTTTTCAGAATGAGACTCTATCTAGAAACTGTTAACCCTGAATATCTGGAAGTCCTTGACAAGGGTAAATTTGTTCCAATGGTGGTTATTCCTGCGCATACGGAAGGAGGGGTGGTTATAGCACCTCGGTCTGAGCCCAAAAAGGCAGCGGACTTTTCGGATGCTGACAAGGAGCAAATAGCTTGTGATACTGCCGTACGACAAACCTTGATGGAATCTCTTGATCATGAAATGTTCAACATAGTCAAAGGTCTGACTACAACAAAGAAGATTTGGGACAAGATAGAAGTTGTCATGGAAGGATCTGCAGAGGTTAGAAGTAACAAGACACTCATACTCAAGATGGAGTATGACACCTTCAGAATACGAAAAGGAGAAGGCATAACAGACGTCTATCTACGATTCAGTCAGTTGGTATTGGATTTGAATCTGAGAGGTGTAACTCTCCCCATGGTTGAGACTAATACGAGATATCTGAGGAACCAGCCAAAGAGCATTGAACATAGGGTCTACGCAATAAGAGAGACCAGAGATTTGCATACAACTTCTCTGGAAGAGTATTATGGAATATTAAAGACCTATGAGCTGGAAACACTTCAAGATCAAGCATGGGACAATGATTCAAAAGGAAAAGAAACTGCATCAGGATTAGTTGCTGATGAGGAAAAGTCTAAGAAGGCAATGGTTGCAGCAAAGCCTAAATCATCACTTGCACCACATCAAGTTGATAATGATGACGAGTGCACATCTAACAGTGATGATGACTACTACACCCAAGAAGAGCTGGACAACATGGACGATAGTGTCGTGGCATACATGGCAAGGAAGTTCAGCAACATGAGATTCAGAAAGAGCAACCGACCACAGAGAAATTCTTCATCTTTCTATCGGGCTGCTAGGGGTGGTGGTAGTTCGTCAGGCTACCAAGGTAAAGGCAAGAATACCAGCTACAAATCTCCTTTGGATTTCAAAATGAAGTTCAAATGCTATAATTGTGGTGAAGCTGGACATTTTGCCTCGGACTGCAAAAAGCCTAAACAGACTTATCCAAAAGAGACATATGAAGCCCTCAAAAGCAAGTATGAATTGCTGGTGAAGGAAAGACATGGAAAACGAGCTTTATTGGTGACAGAAGGAAGAGCTTGGGATGATTCAGATGAGGAAGATGTTACTCATGTAGCAAACTTTGCCCTCATGGCTGAGACATCAGAGGAACCAGAGGTACCAGTTCTAACCCTTAAAGTAGAAATGTCCATTGATGATTATAAGGAACAGAACGGGGCTCTTAGTGAAGAAATCTATATGTTGTGCAAAAGTCTAGACTCTTCTCAAAAGGAACAGAAAACACTTGTTGCCAAAACCAGAATGCTTGAGGCAAAAGTGGAAGAGTTAGAGGCTGCTTGCACTGTAGATACTTCCCTAAGAGACTTTATTAAATCTCTGGAACACAAGCTCGTCCTTAAGGAAGAAGTAGAAGCATGTCTTAGGAACAAACTAGCTGAGTTAGAAACTAAATGCGAAGATTACAAACTAGCTGCTAGTAAAGTGTATGTAGAAAATGACACATTTAATAAGATAACTGGAGTAGGTATAGGATTTGATTATTCTGACCTTCCTAAGAAAGAAGGAAAGAGACCTATTGACCCTAGTTCCAGTGACCTTAAAAAGGAAACACCTAGCATTCTTAAATCAGCTGTCAAACCTATCTACAAACACCTTGTTCCTAGAATAAAAGAAGAAGAGACTGAATTAATAGCTAGATATGAGATTGAGATGGAAGATCGCCAGAAAGCACAACCTATAACTCCTATCAAACAAGTTAAAATCAATTTCCCTAGAGATGAATCTAGACTAGGATTAGGAGCTAAGGTTGTTAAACAACAAGGCAAGAAGGAAAAAGGCATAAAAGAGGTTAAGGCTGAACGAATAAAGAAAGCATGTTATCACTGTAAATCTACTGAACATCTTTCTTATGCATGTAAAGCTAACATAAATGTTCCTGCTACATATGCCATGCCTACCACACATACAATGAATAATCTGCATCAGAATCATGCACAGTGTGGTCAACCTAATTGTATGCCATGCACTTTTAACATCATGCAAACTTTTGTGCATTTAATGAATGCATCTAGCCAGTCATGCTCAAATACTGTTGCTAGTTCAAACATCAAGAAAAAGCATGTGAGAGCCAAGACTGTCAGTCCTCCTAAAGTTAGGAGTGACAAACCTTCTCCTAAGACTGACAAATCTGTCAAGTCTGAGAAAGGAAAGGAGATAGTCAAAAGCTCTAGTAATGTTAAGAAAAGTGCATCTCCTGTTGTTAAATCTGTTGATTCTCGATCTTATCGAAAAGCCGGGCCTAATCAAAGTTGGGTTCCGAAGAATGTCTAACTAATCTGTCATTGCAGGGCGTTAAGCAGAATAGAAATAAAGTTATATGGGTGCTAGACAGTGGAGCATCGAGGCATATGACTGGAAACAAGTCCCTGCTTACAGAGTTGGTTATGAAGGCTGGCCCTTATGTTACCTTTGGAGATGACAGCATAGGTGTGACTAAGGGATATGGCAAACTGAAGACTGGTAATGTCATCATTGAAGATATTTCCTATGTTGAGGGACTGAAGCACAATCTGTTGAGTATCAGTCAATTCTGTGACAAAGGTTACAAAATTGTCTTCAACAAGAAAGGTGTATCAATCACTCACATCAAGGAAGGCTCATTGGCTTTGAGAGGAGTTCGAAAGACAGATCTTTTTGTTGCAGACATGGATTCAGCAAATCAGAATGAGGTCACCTGTTTCTACAGCAAAGCCTCGGATGATGAAAGCTGGTTATGGCACAAAAAGCTATCTCACTTAAACTTCAAAACGATGAATGCTCTCGCGAGGCGAGAATTGGTGAGAGATCTACCTCAAATGGAGTTCGCTCCGAAAGGACTCTGTGAAGCTTGTGAAATGGGAAAGTCGAAGCGAGCATCGCATAAAAGCAAAGAAATTTCTAGTATTACTGAGCCTCTGCAACTTCTTCATATGGATTTGTTTGGCCCAGTGAATGTCCTATCTTTGTCTAGGAAAAGATATGCATTGGTAATCGTGGATGACTTCTCCAAGTATACATGGGTATTGTTCGCAATGACGAAAGACGAAGTACCTTTCTTAATCATTGATCACATCACTCAAATTGAGAATGTTTCAACACTTACTGTGAAGACGATTAGATCAGACAATGGCACTGAATTCAAAAACGCAGTGCTGAATGACTTCTGTGTATCTAAAGGAATACGTCGTCAGTATTCAGCCCCGAGAACTCCACAGCAAAATGGAGTAGTTGAAAGGAAGAATAGAACTTTGGTCGAAGCAGCAAGAACTTTGTTGTATGATTCAAAACTTCCTTTGTACTTCTGGGCCGAAGCAGTGAGTACCGCTTGTTACACTCAAAATAGAACCTTGATTATAAAAGATAAAGAAAAGACACCATGTGAATTAATGAACAACAGAAGACCAACAATCAAATACTTTCATGTCTTTGGAGCAAAATGCTATGTACTTATAGATGATGAAAATCAAGGCAAGTTTGCAGCAAAAGCTCGTGAAGGAATCTTTGTTGGTTATTCCACAGATGTGGTGGCAGCTTATAGAGTGTTCTTAGTGAATGATCGAAAAGTGACTGAAAGCTACAACGTCAGATTCGACGATACCAAACTCCCATCAATTTCTAGAGATTCTAGTGAACCTGAGTCCCTAAAATTTTAGAATCTGGACTTAGATGAACTTGAAGATGAACCTGAGTTAGTTGTCCCATTAAATGTTCCAAGTGTACGTGAAGAACCTGAGTCTAGTAAACAATCTAATTCTACAAGATCAGAAGAGACTTCTTCAGTACGAACCGGAAATAACTCAGGGGGAGTAAATAGCAGCTCAAGGACAACTGTTCAAGGCTCGAGACAAGTTGACAGTAGTTCTGTAGGAGCTGGCACTAACTCAGGGGGAGTTAGTGAGAATAATCAAAGTAGTCAGCACCACAACTCAGAAAGTCAAGCTGAATCATCAAGACAATTTCCAGGAGAACGGGTATGGAATAGAGATCATCCGTTTGAATTAATTATTGGTGATCCAGATGCTGGTGTGACTACTAGAAGAACTGCAAGAGCTGATCTGGCTAATATTTCCTTATATTCTGGGTTCTTATCCAAGCTTGAACCTAAAGAAATAGAAGAAGCTCTTGGTGATGCTGATTGGGTGATTGCAATGCAAGAGGAACTCAATCAGTTTGAAAGGCAGAAAGTTTGGAAACTGGTACCCCGACCAAAGAACATATCAGTAATTGGAGCTAGGTGGGTATTCAGAAATAAACTGGATGAAAACGGACTTGTAACACGAAACAAGGCTCGTTTGGTTGCAAAAGGTTATTCTCAGCGAGAAGGAATTGATTATGATGAAACCTATGCACCAGTTGCAAGACTTGAGGCAGTCATGATGTTCTTGGCATTTGCAGCACATAAGAACTTCAAGGTTTTCCAGATGGATGTGAAAAGTGCCTTCCTGAACGGAGAGTTAGAAGAAGAAGTGTATCTGGAACAGCCGCCTGGCTTCGTTGATCCAGAACATGTAGATTTTGTGTATCTTCTCTTCAAATCTGTCTATGGCCTCAAGCAATCCCCAAGGTGATGGTATGAAACCCTATCCTTATTCTTAATTGAAAATGGTTTTACTAGGGGAGTAATTGATAAAACATTGTTCTATAAAAATGTAAGAAATGACTTAATACTTGTTCAAGTCTATGTGGACGATATTATTTTTGGGTCATCAAATGAGCGCTTGTGCGAGAAATTTGCCAAGCTAATGCAGGAAAAATATGAGATGAGCATGATGGGAGAGTTGTCCTTCTTCCTTGGATTATAGATCAGTCAGAGAAAAGATGGTATCTTTATCTGTTAATCCAAGTACGTCAGAGATTTACTCAAAAAGTACAATCTAGAAGATGCATCAGCAGCTAAGACTCCCATGGCAACAGCCACGAAGCTTGATGAAGACAAATCAGGTAAACCAGTTGACATCACAAGCTATCGAGGTATGATTGGCTCACTCCTCTATTTAACTGCAAGTAGACCCGATATAATGTTCGCAACTTGTTTATGTGCAAGGTTCCAAGCGGATCCTAGAGAATCACATCTCGTAGCCGTCAAGAGAATTTTTAGGTATCTCAAGGGCACACCAAATCTAGGGATTTGGTACCCAAGAGATACAGGTTTTAATCTAATTGGCTATTCGGATTCAGACTATGCAGGTTGCAGGATTGATAGGAAGAGCACATCTGGTGCTTGTCAATTTCTTGGCAGAAGATTGGTGTCCTAGCAAAGTAAAAAGCAACATACAGTATCTACTTCTACTGCTGAAGCTGAGTACATTGCTGCTGGAAGCTGTGTAGCTCAAATACTGTGGATGAGGAACCAATTGAAGGATTATGGCATGGAGCACAAGAAAATTCCAATTATGTGTGACAACACAAGTGCCATTGCCATAACCAACAATCCTGTAGATCACTCAAGAACCAAGCACATCGACATCAGGTATCACTTCATAAGAGAACATGTCGAGGAGGGGACTGTGGAGCTACATTTTGTGCCCACAATGCAACAAATTGCAGTTATATTCACCAAACCTCTTGATGAAGTAACATTCAATAGATTGGTTGGTGAATTGGGAATGCTTAACACAAGTTAGTAAAGCCTTCTATCTGTAAAATCCAGGTTTATGTTTGTATGTGCAAGCTACTTAATCATTATGTGCTTAGACTTTAAAATGCCTAATTAATGATTGTTATAGTTTGCATATAATTTGCATAAATTCATTGTGTTTTAAGTGTCTTTTATAGCACAAATCTGTGAATTTATGTTTGTTAGATTGCATGATCATAGGGGGAGTTAAATTCATAATATTCTAAATTTTACATGATTTTTAGATGAATTTACCTATGATTTTCATGTAATTAGAGGCCTTAGAATTGAATATCTTCAAAATTTCGAGTTAGTGTCTATCTCGAAACTCATCTAGAAATTCGACTTGAATTTCGACTTAAGCTGTCAGAGTGAAGTTTTGAAAATTCTAAGTCTGGGAAGAATTTCGAGTTGTCTATCTCGAAATTCATCTCGAAATTCGACTTTGAGTTCGAGTTCGAGTTACCAGTGTGCCTAGTTCTCTTCAAAATATTCGAGATAAAGTCTATCTCGAATTTTATCTCGAAGGTTGAGATGAGATTTCCATTAAGGGAATATTTTGAAAACTGAGAATAACTTCGAGTTAGTCTATCTCGAAACTCAACTCGAATTTCGACTTGATGTTCGAGATAGAGATCTCAGTTGCTTAGAAGGGAATTTTTGAGTTACTCCTAACTCGAATCTTATCTCGAAGGTTAAGATTAGGTCTCCATTCAAGATATTTTGGAAAGAATTGAGATTAACTTCGAGTTAGTCTCTATCTCGAAACTCAACTCGAATTTCGACTTGATATTCGAGATAGAGTTAAACTTCTAACTCGAAACGTATCTCGAATTTCCCTGTATTTCTTTTACTGGAGGGGAATTTTCCAAGTTTACAAACCAATAAAGTTCGAGATAGGATTTCCCTATAGTTTTTGCTGTAAAATTGGTTAAAGTGCTTATTTGTGCTTATTTGTTCGAGTTAACCTCTATCTCGAACTTCATCTCGAAGTTCGACTTGATGTTCGAGATAGAGTTCGACTTAGATGTTCCCTGTATGGACTTAGTATTTTTCACTCTTTTTAACAGGGACACTTTTGTCATTTCACAATCATCTATATATACATCTCTAACTCGATGCATCATTCACTTTACCTAATTTCATTTTTACAGCAGCCGCTTCACAAAAACAAGGCAATTTCACAAATTACATACCATTAATCCGTGTTTTTGTGATTAAACTCATACTAATCACGAATTACTGCCAATTTCTTGACTACTATTGTCTGTGTTATCATTAATCTTTGTGTTGGTGTGTTTTGTAACCACTCATATACACGCGCATATACATACACACAAACATCAAGTGTTTGTGTAACTGTTCAAAACACAATTTCCATATTCTTCATCCATATACACACACGATTTCACTGGTATACACACGAATATTCATCTTCTTTGAATATTCAGATTTAGTAATTGGCAACTGTTCATATCCCGTAGTTTAACTTTTCAGATTGTTTTTTTTTGGTATTCTCGAAAAATTAAAAGGGATAAAACTGTTAATTCGTAAATTACTTGTTTTTCAAATTAAAAAAAAAATTTCACATCTCTTAAAGAAAAACATTTAATTAAAATGGCTCACCAATTTTCATTTGCTAAAAACAATTTTTATAATATTTCTACGAAAATTGGTGATCAACTCCCACGGTTTAAGTTTTGGGTACGATTTCTTAATTTGTACTCCAAGGCTAGCCATGCTTTTACTGCTAAACCTACACTAGTACATGATGCTTTACAGCAATTATGGACTAGTGCGGTTACTTTTGGGAGCAAAACAACCCCCTACGGTTTCAGGTTTACCTTAGCGGGTCAGGAATATGAGGTGACTGAAGAAATTGTCAACAGGGTTCTGGGATTCCCAATCAAAGATGCTTATGATGCAGAACCTACAGCGGAACAACGCCTCACATTCTTTGAAGAAATAGGATGTTATCCTCCGACTGGCCGGATCACTGGAAACATCCAAAAACAATTCTTCCATGTGGAATGGAATTACTTTTTCGAGGCCATCACAAGATGTTTTCGGGCACGCGAAAAAGATTTTCATCAAATTCCAATTCCAATGCAAACCTTTGCAGTTGCCCTAGCAAG
This sequence comes from Saposhnikovia divaricata, assembly GCA_036435485.1. NCBI lineage: Eukaryota > Viridiplantae > Streptophyta > Magnoliopsida > Apiales > Apiaceae > Saposhnikovia > Saposhnikovia divaricata. The sequence goes on along the minus strand of CM071600.1, from coordinate 77,356,323 downwards.
AGAACTGGATATAAATTATGGACGCATAGTTCTCTCTGAGATAGTGGCCACAATTGGATCTCCTGCAAGCAGAGACCTCACTACAACTGATGTTGTCTGCTGGTTTCCTCGGTTCCTACAAATGCTGATTAATGATTTAATACCGAAGGATGCTCTTGCTGTTAGACAGGGATTTTCTAGAAGCCCAACATCTGCACCGCTAGGGATGGGCACTAAGTCACTTTCAACCATTGCTAATCAAGATAAACATCAAGGTAAACCGATGTCAATTCGTGAAAATATTCAAATGTGGCTTACATATGATGCAGGAGTTACCAATTTGGAGGAATCATCGTAAGTTTCATCATATGCTCAGAATCCATCTGCTCATGCTGAGGCATTTGATGAGATTCCTGATGAGCAAAGCGATGAGGCACAAGGTAATGAATCAGGTAATCTCTCCCTACATACTATTCATTCCTCCTCCTATGTATCTGATTCCGAGACCCAAGAGACTGCTAACCCGCAGAATCTATCCCAGGGTGAGAGCTATATTTCTGAGTCTGACACACATTCTTATTCTCTTTCACCCCTATTAACGGAAGTCAGAAAGCCAACACATGTATATGTAGGAGATGATGAGGAGAGTGACCCCGAAGTGCAGCATCTTATTCGAAAGAAAGCCAAAATTTTTCATGCTGCTACTTCAAAAGCCCAGTCAAACCCTAGTGTGTCACACGCAACCACTCCACCTCACGAGAGTGGTTCTCCTCACTAACAATCTGCACATAGGGATTTTGGTGAGGATTATGTACCTTTTGAAGATCCTGTTGCTTCAAAAGGACATGAAGTTTTAACAACTTCAGCCGTACCTTCACCGGTATGTACTGATGCTGCAAAGAGGATCGGTTCTGATGTCGTACAAGAACACTTTGCAGCCCCTCAGCCTGAGATTCCAACTCAGGACATAACAGAAATAGATCCCATAACTGCCAATTATATTGCTTATCCAATTTCTGCAGGTACTGCTTCATACTTTGGACCAATCATTGAAGACATACACGAGCGTGAGACAGGGAGTGTGTGTGAGAGGTTAGGGAGAGAGGGACCTTCATTTTTAAGGCCCGAAACCGAGCGCCAAATACTAACAGAACGAGTATTAGAGCGAGGTCACCTAAACCAAACACCGTCCCTTAATATTGAAAATCTTGATACACGTATGACTTCTATGGAAAATCAGATGAGGCAGTTCGGGCAGACGATGGGGCAGTTCGGGATTAACATTGGAAACAATCAAAGGGCTCTTGATGACTACGCAGCACGAATGGCAAGTCAAGCTACGGCTTTTGATGCTTTGACAAACAAGGTCAATGACTTGGGCCGTGCTGGTGGTGTCTTGGGAAGCACTCTTAATGAAAGGATGGGGGCAATGGAGTCTACAATGCATACAATGGCCGTGGAGATCAGTAGAATGATGTTCGCAGTCAAGAGTTTTGTGCCCCCGGAGTGTTTCGAGTCGCAACAACCTCCCCCCGATGCTGGTGCAGGTGGTGCTAGTGGAGCGGGAGCCTCCGGTTCTGGTTTTGGAGGTTCTTATGCTGCTGGTGGATTTCCGGAGCAAGGTGGTGTTCAGGATAACTCACCTAAGGGGGAGAGTGGAAAGGAGACGAGACAGCAGGCAGTTCACATCGAAGAAATTGAAGAACATGCTGATCTTGTCAAGGAAATAGAAATTGAGCCGTCTGTTGATGAAGAGGCTCTGAGGAGGAAAAAGGGTAAGGCAATGATGGTTGAGCAAGATGAGCCATTCGTTGACCTCAGTCATCAGGAAACAGTACAGGAGGTACTTGACTCAGATTCTGATATGGAAGACGTACCTTTGGCACATGCTATAAAGAGATCTTTGAAGGAACAAGGTGGAGGTGCTGGGATGTCTTCCGGAATGCCTGAAGAAATTCCTGTTGATGAGGAAACCCATAAAGCTCAACAGTTAGCCTTGGAACAAGCTCAGTTCCATAAAATGAAGATGATGCAAGAACGTGCTGCGTTCCTAGAAAAGAAAGTGGAGCTCCAAGGGAAGCAGTATGATCATGAGCTTGCAAGGCTAGCTGATCCTCAAGTTGATCTCGACAAGAGAAGGATAGGACAGAAGTGGGATGAAGCAAGGAGTTCATAACAAGGAGGCAGATGATCTGTTCTACAACTTGAATTTGCAGAATCCAATGACTGTGGACTATATAAGTGCTTTGAAGAGATTAATTTCTAAAGTCAGGGTTGGATACAATGCAACACTTATGGAGTGGCAGGTTATTTTGTCTTTGGTAGAAGGAGTCCCAACATCTTTCCTATATGTGGATGACCAATTCATAACGAGAAGATCTGCGTCAGAGTTGTTCTTGCTAGCGACAAAAATTCAATACTCTCAATCTGAGGAGCTAAGCATTCTGTATAGGGATCAGTTAATGCAGCTAGCAGAGGACAAGGGTCCAGAATTCTCAGCATATCCAAATTTTGTCCGGATGGTAGTTGACGGGAAGATGAAGAGGGTTAGCATGGAGGAAAATGATTTAATGGAGCTTTCAGTGGAATCTCTCAAAGCTGTCTGTAGACAAATGATGAGTAAGGGATTCGCTTCTGAGCTTAAAGAAAAATCCGTGAAGATCATTGAAAGAGTCATATTCAAGAAGAGCAATGAGGTGTGGAAGTGTGATATCATTGCTCCAAACCCTCTAGATAACGTGAAGATTGAGCTAGAGCTGATGGAGAAGAAATGGAATATTCTTCAAGCAATGAAGAATGTAGATGAAGCTCTGACTCTTCCTTCTGGAGCAGTAGAACAAGGAGAGATAAGGGAGGCAATTGGTGTTCCAGGAAGTGATAGTGTATACTGGATACACGCTTATGTTGAAGATACAGCTGATGCTTTAGTATTCATAGATGCAGACCAGAATCAAACACACTTGCATATGAGTAGAAAATGGCTGCTAAAGACTCAAGATGCTGCATTTCTGGAGAGAGTATTATATGTATTTAAATGGGGCGAAGTGGAAGATGAGTATGTGGAAGAAAAGCAGAGACTCATGAGTTACCTGTCTGAGGTAGTGGTGGAAAAGAAGCGGATGGAGCGAGATGCGGCTAGTGTCCACAATACTGACCGTGTCAAGGGCTACCCCAAGATGATCTATTGTCAGTTTAAAGCTGATAAATCACATTGGAAACCTCAGCTCATAATGAAGAACTTTGAGGACATTCCAAAGATCAGGACTACTCAGGAAGTGGACAAACTCAGAAGGCTTTTCAAACATCCTTATCCAGAGCCCAAGAATCCTCTAGAAATGGAAGCTGTAAGTCTGTTGAATGCTAGGTGGAAGCAGCTTCATGATCCAGTGTACAAGAAAGAACAGCAGAAGGAGAAGCGTAAAAGGCAGAAAGAAGAGAAAGACCAAGCTGCTGAAGCTAGAAAGAGGAAACGGAATTAGGGTTAAAGGTCAGAGTGGTGTGAACTTGAAGTTGGAAAAACTTCATGTCTTTCGGTTGATTTAACTCACTTGAGGAAAATTCACCTTAGAGTGAATCCAATAAGGTGATATAAGTTTGACTAAAAGGTATGAAATAATCCAGGTGATAGGAATCACTCAAATGATCTTTAATTCGAAGTTCGAATTCTGTTTCTAGTTTAAGTTCTTTGTATTGTTTTCAAGTAAATTTCAATTGTAAATTATTCAAGACTGTAATGTTAATTATCTTTTCTCGTCTCATTGTTTAGTTGAGTTATCCTTCATTAATTTGAATGTCATTGTTAGACAGTCAAATAGGGGAGATTGAAAGGCAGAGTGTGTAAACTTGTAACACTATAACTAATGTAACTCATCTAAAGGAAAATATAATTAACTAGAAGACAATCAAGAACAAGAAGTCACAAAGAAATCAACACTAAATGAAGACAAGGTAATTGATACAATTCAACATGTTAACTATGATCAAGCCAAGAAGAAATCATTGAAAGAAGTTCAAGTCAAAGTTGTTCATGCCTCAGTGATTTGAAAATCCAAGAATCAAGATCATAACTACCAGTATCAATAAGACTAATTGATTTCAAGTGAACAAGAAGGAAAGCAAATATTGGAAAGCCACATTACTAATTGGATATGGTAATTTATTCGAGAATCAAAAACACTATCAAGACTAGTCACTTATGAACCAGACCAGTGCATCAAGTGTCAGGACATTGATAGCAAGTTTATGTCAGTAATAAAGATCCATGTTCAAGAGCTTGGTGAAGAATAAAGAAGACATGAAGATATCACAAGTTCAAGATGTGCATTGAAGTTTCAAGTTGAAGACCAGAATATTTTCTAAGTACTAAATATTATAGATGACCAAGTAGAATATTTCTAAGTAGAAGTTCTACTTAGAAATTCGAGATGGCTAAGTAGAAATTCTCAAGCAGAAGTTCTACTTAGAGTGCAGCTTCAACATGACACATGGCATCTTCTGATTGGCAGATTTCCAAGCTTTCAAGATAAGGCAAGATTTATGTGGACATCATTGGGCCACGTATATCTTAGTCTTTGAAGAATACAGGACATAGATTACATGTAGTATAAATAGAAGTACTTGTGTAATGTTTTAGTGAGTGAGCAATTCTTGAGAGAAACACATGTAAAAGAGAGAGAGTGCATTCACAGAGCTTAGTATCATTCACTTCTCTCTGAACATCTGTTATACTTTGTAATGAATGTTGTAGCAACCACTTCAAGTTATATATAAGACATATATTCCTTGAATCTGTGTGTTCGTTTATTGCATCGTATTTATTGCTTCTCATATTTGAAAAGTTGTATTCACCCCCCCTCTACAACACATTTGGACCTAACAATTGGTATCAGAGCTATATGTTTAACATACAAAACATAGATCCTTGTGTTTAGTGGAAGAATCGTGAGTTTTTCATTTTCTAGATCTACTTTTCATTTTCTCGAAAAGTGAGCTTTAATTCGTTTGTAGTGAAAACTCATCCGAAAAATTATTTAAATACTCCAGGTGTGATTATTTAGCTTGGGTGTATTTTAATTAATTTTTGTGAATTAATCTGGGTACTTTGATATTTGGTGTTCTTGAGTGTTCATCATTTGTTCTTATCAAAGAAGACGACCCAACAACTTTTTGATCTCCTTTTCAAACAGATAAATAGTAAAAGAATAAAAAGGTGTTTTTGGATTTTTGATTTGCATTATTCACGGCCGAAAGTACATCAAAACATACTCAGTACCTAGCACGTGGGTTAGGTGGGTTAGGTGAGTAAAGCATCAAAAGTCAAAAAGGTGTTAAAGAGATAATATTGTTTATTCAATATTAAAGTGATCTGCAGCAAAATTATTCTAAGGACAAAAGTTCTACATAGAATTTCTACTTGAGATTTTCTACATAGAATTTCGACTTGGATAACTTCTACTTGGTGAAGTTCGACTTGAGCAATAATTTCTACTTAGAGAAATTTCGACTTAGGCAGAAATTCTACATAGCCTAGTCTTGGGTACTTAGACACTTTTAGTGACCAGAATTGAAATGGCTCCTAAAAATGCATTCAAGATCCCAATGTTCAACCGAGATCACTATGAAGAATGGGTTTTCAGAATGAGACTCTATCTAGAGACTGTTAACCCTGAATATCTGGAAGTCCTTGACAAGGGTAAATTCTCTTAATAGCTATCAAGTGAGACTCTCTAGGGTCAGCTTGAAATCTAGCACAAAGACAAGTAGAAAACATTATATCAGGTCTACTAGCTGTTAGGTATAGAAGTGAACCTACCATGCCTCTATAGCTTGAGATGTCCACAGACTTTTCCTTAGTATTCAACTCAAGCTTAGTTGCAGTGGCCATGGGTGTTTTTGCAGAGGTACAATCCATTAAGTCAAATTTCTTTAAAAGATCATAAATATATTTTGTTTGACTTATGAAAATGCCCTCATTAACTTGCTTTACTTGTTGGCCAAGAAAGTAAGTTAATTCACCTATCATGCTCATTTCATACCTACTTTGCATAAGTTTGGCAAACCTTTTGCAAAGCTTCTCATCTGTAGACCCAAAAATAATATCATCTACATAGATTTGAACAAGTATTGAAGAGCCATTGATATTCCTTTGAAATAAGGTTTTATCTACTGTACCTCTAGTGAAGTGATTCTCCAAAAGAAATTGAGATAAAGTGTCATACCAGGCTCTTGGTGCTTGCTTCAAACCATAAAGTGCTTTCATGAGAAGATATACATATTCTGGAAATTCTGGATCTTCAAAGCCAGGAGATTGATGGACATAGACCTCTTCTTCCAGTTCCCCATTTAGAAAGGCACTTTTGACATCCATCTGATAGACCTTGAAATTGGCATGTGCTGCATAGGCTAGGAAGATTCTTATTGCCTCAAGTCTTGCCACTGGAGCAAAAGTTTCATCAAAATCTATCCCTTCTTGAGAATAGCCCTTTGCCACTAATCTAGCTTTATTCCTCACAATTATGCCATTTTCATCTGTCTTATTCTTGAGAACCCATTTAGTACCTATGACACTTCTATCATCAGGTTTGGGCACAAGCTTCCATACTTTATTTCTTTCAAATTGGTTTAGCTCATCTTGCATTGCTAAGACCCAATCTGGATCTAGAAGGGCATCTTCCACTTTCTTAGGTTCCTCTTGAGACATGAAGCTACTGTATAGGCATTCTGCTTGAGTGGCCCTTCTAGTTTGGACTCTTGAATTTGATTCACCAATGATTAACTCAAATGGGTGATCTCTAGTCCATTTTCTTGCAGGTGGACGGTTTGATCTAGATGAGGTTGCTTCATTTTCATGAGCATGATCATGTTGATTTAACGTTGAATTTTGACCCTGAGAAACTCCCCCTGAGTTTGTTGTCCTTGCTGAATTATGAAGTTGACTGTCAATGGATGTATCATTTCCAGTGTGAGCATCACTTCTAGTTGGTACAACAACTCTTGGTGGATCTCTATGGTCATGATCTTCATCTTCCTCATCATCATAGTACATTCTTCCTTCACCTTCATTCTCAAATTCCAAATTTTCATGGGAGCCTCCATCATTTAGACCTAGAATCTTTTGATCATCAAACACAACATGTAAAGATTCCATAACAATTTTGGTTCTTAGGTTGTAGACTTTATAGGCTTTCCCTGCTGCATATCCAACAAAAATAGCTTCATCTGCCTTTGCTTCAAATTTGCCCAAGTTATCTCCATGATTTCTTAGCACAAAACACTTACATCCAAAGACATGAAGGAAAGCTAAAGTTGGTTTCTTGTTGGTTAACAATTTATAAGGAGTCATTCCTCTAGCTTGGTTGACCAAGGAAATATTCTGAGTAAAGCATACAGTATTGACAGCTTCAGCCCAAAAATATGTTGGTAACCTTGATTCACTTAACATTGTTCTAGCTGCTTCAATGAGAGTTCTGTTTTTCCTTTCAACAACCCCATTTTGTTGAGGTGTTCTGGCAGCAGAAAACTCATGGACAATTCCATTTTCTTCACAGAAAATCTTTATTGTGGAATTCTTGAATTCAGTACCATTGTCACTCTTGATTCTTTGTACTCTGTCTTCAGAACCATTGTTTAGTATTCTGAGGTGATTGATGATGATTTCACTTGCACAATCCTTGGAGTGCAGGAAGAAAGTCCATGTAAACTTAGAAAAATCATCTACAATCACCAGACAGTATTTCTTCTTTGAAATAGACATGACATTTACTGGACCAAATAAGTCCATATGCAGCAATTGAAGAGGCATAACAATGGATTACTCTGTCTTGCTTTTGAAGGATGATTTCTTTTGTTTCCCTAATTGGCAGGCATCACACAGTCCATCTCTGACAAATTCCAATTGAGGGATTCCTCTAGCAAGATCCTTTCTTACCAATTCATTCATAACTTTAAAATTCAAATGTGACAACTTCTTATGCCATAGCCAACTCTCATCCTTACTTGCTTTGCTGAAGAGACAAGTAATGGATTCTGAGCATGCTGAATTGAAGTCAGCTATGTAAACATTTCCTTTTCTAAAACCTGTCAATACCACATTGTTGTCTTCCTTAGCAGAAACAACACAGGTTTCTTTTATGAACTTTACTTCATAGTCTTTGTCACAAATCTGACTGACACTCAGCAAATTGTGCTTCAAACCTTCAACTAAAGCCACTTCTTCAATGATGACATTGTCTTTTGAAATCAGGCCATATCCCTTAGTATATCCTTTGCTGTCATCTCCAAAGGTAATTCTAGGGCCAGCTCCTTCCTTGAACTCTGTGAGCAGGGTTGAATCTCCTGTCATGTGCCTAGAGCATCCACTCTCTAGGTACCAAATATTCCTTCTGTTTCCCTGCACACATTCCAAAAACAAATCAAGTTGATTTTGGTACCCAAGCTTCCTTGGGTCCTTTCTTGTTAGCCTTTGACTTTGCACTCTTAGCATTCTTCCACTTAGGTGTAGATGCTTGAGTGATGGGGTTTGACAAATGCTCATTTGCATGAATATTTGATGCATGCATTTGTGGAAAATTGGCATACATATTATTCATGCTAGGAATGCTCCATGACATTTGTGGCACATTCACAGATTGAAAATAAGGATTAGACAAATATGGCATGTTCACATATGGATTTGAAAAACTAGCATTTTGATACAGACCAGGCATAACAGGCATTGCAGGCATACACGGTATTGTTTGAGGTACATGAACAGGAGCCTTGTTGACAATCTTGCAATTAGAAGATAGGTGATTGACACTATTACAATTACTACAAGTTTTTCTAGGGGCAAACTTGTCAGGAGAATAATTGTTTTTCTTGTTGATGCCTATCTTACCATTTCTGTTCTTTTTCTTTTTACCCTCAATTTCTACTTTTTCATTATCTGATTTACCAACAGCCTTTTTGTTATGTAAATCACCTGCCTTAGCCTTCCCACTAGATTTTGTTTTGCTACTCTCACCACTAACAAAGTTCTTGTTGACTGGACCATACTTGATTTCCAGTTTCTTGAGTTCCTTCTTACTAACAAACTTTGTGTTAGTCGACGGATACCTCTCATCTGTTGATGGTTCATCTGTCAACGGATGATCACTATCCGTTGATTCACAAATAGTCTCTAGATCCTCAAAGCCAGGTTCTAGCTCCTTTTTCTTTTGAGTCCAGGTATCCTTCACAAACGATTCTATTCCCTGGACTTCTATGATGTTTTGAGAAATATTCCTACAACTTTGAAATTTAGAAATTATCCCTTGTTCTTTTTCAAGCTGGTCTTTTAAAATCAGTTCCCTTTTTAACACAGCTTCAAGTTCACTTTTAGCATTATTGCAATCAACTCTCATTTTCTCAAATTCTAGAAATTGAGCTTCTAGAGCAACATTTCTATCACTTAAAAACAGATTAGACTCTTTAATCCTATTGTTCTCTTTAGTAAGTGATTTAAGAGTAACACTCAAGTGATATAGTTCAGTAGACATTTCATCTATAACACTATTGCATTCCTCTTTGGTGAGCTCAGAGAGATTAGTAGAAAATACCTGATTGCTAGCTGAACTTGATTCCTGCTCTCCAGAATCAGCCATCAATGCAAGGTTGACAAACTCAACATCATCATCAGAATGATTGTCATCAGCAGCCCAGTCATACTCTTGGGTCAAGAATGCCTTTCCTTTCTGCCTGAGAAGATCAAAATATTTCTTCTTGTAGTCAACAGTCTCAGTTGACTTTCCCTTGTTCTCAGATCTAGGTTTCCTGCATTCACTTATCATGTGATCAGTAATTCCACAATTGTAGCATTTAATTTTGGATTTATCCACATAGTTGCTTGTGGAAAAATCCTTGTTAAATGGCTTGGCCACCCCAGAGTTTCTCTTGAATTTCAACTTAGAGAATCTCCTAGACATAAAAGTTAAGTGCTCATCTATCTCATCCAATTCATCCTGCTGAAGGACATTAAATTCCTCAGACACCTTTTCCTTGCTCCTGCTTGATTCTGCTCTACCTTTACAAACCTCACTGTTTGGTGTAGAACTAGCAGCTTCTGTCCTTTCCTCCTTCCGCTCCAAGTTGGCAACAAGTGCAACTGACCCACTTTTCTTTTGGGACTTATCAATCTCTTCATCCTGCTCCATTTCCAGCTCATATGTCTTTAAAGTTCCATAGAGCCTTTCAAGAGTAAATGTCTTGTACTCTTGAGTGTTTCTTAGAGAAACAGTCATTGGCTTCCATTCCTTGGGCAGTGATCTCAGAAATTTGAGATTAGAATCTTTAACTTGATAGATTCTTCCATACAGTTTCAAACCATTTAGTAGCTTTTGAAATATACTAAATGTATCATTCAATGCTTCTCCACTCTTAAAATGGAAATGTTCATACTGTTGGATTAGTAGTTGCATCTTGTTTTCCCTCACCTGTTCTGTTCCTTCACAAAGGGTTTGAACAGTATCCATACTTCCTTGGAGGTAGTATAGTTAATAACATTGTCAACCATGTCTGTTTCTAGACCATTGAACAGTATATTCATGGTCTTTTTGTCTTTGTGGACTTCTGCAATATCTTCAAGACTCCATTCAGAAACAGGTTTGGGAATGAGAGTGTCAGGCACATCTTCAGCCAGGCCAACTCTTGTTGCAGTCTTCATTGGAACGTGAGGACCCTTGTCAATGCAATCCACAAAACCCTCATCAATAGACAAGAGATGTAGACGCATTTTTACTTTCCAGTGAAAGTAATTCTCTCTATCCAGAACTGGTATCTTTACTCCATAATCCTTCTTAGACATGATGGAAGTGTGTTGATCTTTAAACTTCAAATATGTTAGAAGCTTGCTTTGATACCAATTGTTATTCCCATATTACACACTTGTATAATTGTAGAAGGGGGGTTGAATACAATTCTTGATATTTATAAATTTCTGATAAGAACTCCAGAAATCTATACTTAGATAATTGCTGTAAAAAGATTAATGCACAAACACATAAAAATCAGGTGGTTAAATGAACCACCTGAAGCTTTTATTCAAAAAAAACTCTGTGATACAAATGTACACAGCTTCTGTTTTACAACTCTTTGCTTTCTAAGGATATTCAATAAAAACCCTAAGCAAATGTATCTGTTTTCTTAGCTTCTAAAGAGCTGCTACACTTGGTTATAAATCCCAAGTTTTCAAGTGCTACAGGAATAAGATAATATTAATCTAATTCAAGTTGACTTGTTACTCCACTCCAAATACACATGTAGCCGGAAGGTTGTCCTTGTGAACAGACATGACTCCTGCACCTTTCTTGTATTCATAGTGTAAACGGAATGCTTCTTTCTTCTGTGTTTCCAAAGTATGGCTGCCATACTGCTTTTTGTATCTACTATCAACCCATGTGATCTGTTAGTCAAACCTGTCCTTATCAACTTCTAATCCCCATCTTAGCATAGAAGTAAGTGTCAATGATTATCCGTTGACATTGTACACTGACATCCGTTGATGATATATTGAGCTGTATCCGTTGATATTTAGATTTGAGCTGTATCCGTTGATAGAGTGGATTTGAGTTGTATCCGTTGATATAGTTCTGTCTTCATCCGTTGATACACTTTCACTTAGACAGAATTACATAGCATAGCTTATTTACAATTGGCTACCCTATTCTGCCTATCCATTGATGGTCAACATGACTGTGGATAAAAACACTATCAACTGATAACATAGAGATACTGCAGTGTGCTACAAAACCTCATCCGTTGATGAGCTACCTGTCAACGGATAGAGTTATAAATCCTCATCCGTTGACAGCTACAAAACCTTATACAATTTGATTGATTGTGAAGTTATCATCAAGTACAACATATTCCTAACATGCACCACATGAACTCAATGCTTGGGATACCGATGCTAGCCACTATCAGACCGACTTCCTTTTCTTCGATTCTACTTCTTCCAGTAGCACCATTTGCAAAATCACTTGATCTACTTCCATCATGTCTGGTTCTTCCATTAGCATTGGACTTGGGTTTGGGATTTCTTTCAACTGGAAAGATTGTTCTGCAATCTTAAGCGAAGGATTCTTACATTTGGCTTCCTCCAGCCTGTCCATAACTGAACCCAAGTTACCTGTTAAAGCAGCATGCAGAACATGCTTCACTTTTATACCACTTGAAATTTCTTCTTCCAAATCCACATTGGTTTTACGAAAAGCACTAGCAATAGGATTGAGAGAACCCTCATCAAGGATTTTCATGGCCTCTGCACTTAGTAATCCATTGCTATTGAAAGCAAAGCTAGAGTATACTTTTTCCTTTCCTTTTGATCGATTATCACCTGATGGACCTTCCAGAATTAACATCGGCTTGCTTGGGTGGTGCACAAAAGACTCTTGTTGAGGAAGTTCTACAATCATCAGGCCCCTTTGTCTTTCCTCCCTCTCGAAACCATGCCATTCTGGGATAACTACATTAATATGATTATCTACCAGATTCTCTTCAGCCTCATTGTCTAAGTTCACTTCATACCACGGGGAAGTCGGAGGGGTAGGATCAAATACTTCTCCCCAACCAAAGTTTGGTTGGATTTCAAAAGGCAAAGCACATCCTGCATCTAAGTCTGGAAAAGTCTGGAGCTCACCAAAAGTCCTTGAAGCCTCTGCAAATTCCTTGAGATTGTTCATGCCAAAGGTGGCCATGAATCTAGCAGTAGCATTAGCAGCCTTCGCAATAAAGGAAATTCTTCTCACAGTGAGACCTTCTTTGTATGTGCTAGCATATAATGCATCAAATTGATTCATAACTCCGATCATTTCGTCTGGGAACACGATCTGATCTCTTAGTCTGATATCATCATAGACAAGCCTATTGACAGTTTTCATGTGGATTTTGTACATCTCCACTTCTGCTAGGTAGATCAGTGCTGATTGGATGCCCCAAATTGTTGCTTCCACCTCTATTTTACCACTAATTGGGCTAAGGGCACCCCATATTTTGTTAGCAGCCGAATCTCTGATTATGACTCCGACTCCATTGCTGTTTCCATTTGGCAACGAAGCTTCATCTGATACATAGTGAACATTGACTTTAACAAAGCCTTCTTCTGGGACTTCCTAAGATACCTCTATTGGAGCCTATTAGTAGAAATAGAGAGAGGTAGTGGAAAGAATCAAATGAAGGGAATATGGATAGAGAAGAGTCTAATAGTCTATAAATAAAAGACTTAAAGGAAGCCAAGGAGACTCTTGCTCGATAATCCATGAGCCAGCGACTGGAACGAATACAGAGAACCTTGGGTATTGAAAACGCATGCATGCCTTCTAGGGATTACTTGTATATTCCTTGGGAAAACGCAATGCCGCCGCTCTCTCTAATCAATGCAATCTTTTGGAACAAAAAATAGAGAAGTAACGGATCTTTAAAGATGGAAAGGACAAATAGAACTAACCAAAATTGAGACAGGCCCTGTTGATGAAAAAGATACATTACTAGCCCACTAACCACTAGGCCCAGCTACTGAAAAAATGATTTTTAGTTAGCCGCTTTTCGCTAACGAATCTTCTGCTTCGTTAATGTCTCTAGACATGTAGTCCAGAAAAAATAGGTTGTTGATCAAAGATTTTAGATTCCTTGGCCAGCCCAAAGGGGAGGAGTAGAAGGGGAGCCCATTACGAACTTGGTCCACAGCTTCAGTCGAGTCCGAGCAAATAACTATCTTATAACTGGGAATCTTTTAGCTATAATTAATCTTATGATATGAAGAATAGCTTCAATCTCTATTTCCAAGCTATTATTGCCCTCTATAGGTCCTGCAAACGAATAGATCTTCTTCCCTGCTTTATCTATCACCTGGCCACCGATTCCCCCTCTTAGGCCAAAGGTACCTACACTCCATGCACCATCAACTGCACAAACATACTCGAATTCTAACCTTTTGAACTCCTGTTATTCCCAGATTACACACTTGTATAATTTTAGAAGGGGGGGTTGAATACAATTCTTGATATTTATAAATTTCTGATAAGAACTTCAGAAACTTATGAAGAGATAATTGCAATGTAAGATTTAAACACAAACACATATAAAATCAGGTGGTTAATATGCACCACCTGAAGCTTTTATTTGAAGAAAACTCTGTGATACAAAATGTACACAGCTGCCGTTTTACAACTCTTTGCTTCTAAGGATATTCAAGAAACCCTAAGCAAATATGTCTGTTTTCTTAACCTACAAAGAGTTGCTACACTTGGTTATATATCCCAAGTTTTACAAGTACTACTGGAATAAGATAATACTAATCTAATTCTAGTTGACTTGCTACTACACTCCAAATACACATGTAGCCGAAAGGTTGTCCTTGTGTTCAGACATGTCTCCTGCACCTTTCTTGTATTCATAGTGTAAATGGAATGCTTCTTTCTTCTGTGTTTCCAAAGTATGGCTGCCATACTGCTTTTTGTATCTACTATAAACTCATGTGATCTGTCAGTCAAACATGTCCTTATCAACTGCTAATCTCCAGCTAATCATAGAAAATAGTGTCAATGATCATCCGTTGATGATGTATACTAACATCCGTTGATGATGTATAGAGCAGTATCCGTTGATATTGGGACTTGAGCTGTATCCGTTGATAGAGTGGATTTGAGTTGTATCCGTTGATAGAGTTTAGTCTTCATCCGTTGATACACTTTCACTTAGACAGAATTACATAGCATAGCTTATTTACAATTGGCTACCCTATTCTGCCTATCCATTGATAGTCAACATGACTGTGGACAAAAACACTATCAACTGATAACATAGAGATACTGCAGTGTGCTATAAAACCTCATCCGTTGATGAGCTACCTGTCAACGGATAGAGTTATAAATCCTCATCCGTTGACAGCTACAAAACCTTAAACAATTTGATTGATTGTGAAGTTATCATCAAGTACAACATATTCCTAACAATCTCCCCCAATTTATACTTGATGGCAATAAAGCATAAATTCAGGACCTTGATGATAACAAAACATTCTTAAAGATATATAAAGAACAATACATAAATTGTATTAAGCTACAATAATTAAAAACTGAAAGTTTGAGAAATTTACAGAGAAGTGCTCCTCTAGACTGAGCAGATTAGGACTGTTTCTTTCCTCTTGTTGGCATCACCCTTGATTTTCCTTCCTTGGCAGAGTTGGACTCAATCTGTATTTGGAGTTGCCTATAGAAGGCATCTTCTTCATCTACCTTTGGATTTAGCTTCTGTTGTAGCCATCTCAGGTATTGAGAACTAGCCTTTGGTAGTTGGTCTTCTAACTTGAAGAATCTCCTGTTACCATCTTCATCCCTGAACTCCATCATCCAGAAAGGTTGGAGGTGGATTTTCTGTCCATTGTATGGGATCTTCATTTTCCTTGGTAGACTTGATGGTGAGTTCCAATCCCTCCTTATTTGTTCTATTTTGTCCAGTATCTCCCCTTTTGCTATCTTGGAGAACCCTGTGTATCTCTTGATTGCAGAGAACACTTTGGTTAAGGTATGATAATTTTCTCCAAGAACCCTTTGTAGTGGCCATGTCCTTTCCGTTCCTCCCTTGTATACAAAGACCAATCTTTCAGGCAAATGTCTATATTTGTCAATTCCTCTTACTTCTGACAATTCATCCAGATAAAGATTCATGTCAGAGTATTCTTCAATATCTGACTGATAGATAAAATCATCCTTGTTTTCCATGATTGGCTGCCTGACAATTGCAGGTACCCTAGCAACTTGAATTGGTTCCTTTGAAGGTTGCTTCCTTGGTTTCCTTTTCTTCTGTGTAGGCTTCTGTTGAGGCTTCAGCAAGAATGAAGGAACCTCAATGGAGTCAAGATTCATTGGTTCCTCTTTAGGTACTATAGGCTCACCATGGAAATTTACATCTGGGTTGAATACTTTTACATCAATAGGTTGTGATGAACCAACTGTCTCTTTGTTTTCAGTTTCTGGAGAGACAGGCCTCCTTGCATGTGATTTTAATCTCTTGGATTTGGGGACTGATTTCCCTTTCTTTTTGAATTTGGGGACTTCCTCAGGTTCCCTCAATTCATCCTCTACCTCATCCAATAACTCTTGAGCCAGCCTTGCTTGCTTCTCATCTGAGTTTTCATATTGATATTCAGTGCTTGGTTGAGATTCTCTTAGCAGCCTTGAAGTCTCTTCTCTCTTGGCTTCAACAAATCTAGGATGGCTGTTGGATATGTTTAGAACTTTTCCATTCCTTATGATTACAGCCATCCATTCTCTTACACAACTGTTAGTCTTCTCCTTGAATTCCTTGATTGCCTTACCCATCAACTTCTCTTCATCATCCTTGGGAAATGGAAAGTCCAGTTGTAACTTGTTCTTCCCATTTGCGTTTGGTGGTGAGAAGGGTCTTGATTTGATGTAGGGTTCAAATTCCTTAACATGAGAAGGCTCAACATCATAGAATGTAGGAGCCACAATTGCTGGAGTGAGCACCTTCAGAATTGTTGTAGATATTGTTGGAGCTGAGGTTTGGCTAGAGAACAGAGTTGATGCAATAGATTGATTGATCAATCTTTCTGTCCTCATTATCCTTTCATAGTTTTCTTCTTTCATCTTTTGGAGAGCTTCAATTTTGGCTAGCTTTTCTTCTTCTGTCAAGTTTGAAAGATCAAACTCTTCAGATAGAGGTTTGGATTTGCTGGGGGAAGCTGTGACAATGAATTCTTGTGGATTGACCACTATGGTAGGCTGCTGCTCCCCCTCACTTGCTGCTTCTCTTCTTTCAGAAATTAAGATTTGACTTGTAGTTGCCACAGCCTCTTCCACTTTCTCCCCCTTTTTGTTAGCATCAAGGGTTTGACTAGAAGTTGGGGCTGCAACTAACTTTTCTAGCAGTTGGGTTTGCAGTTTCTGATGTTGAAGAAATTGCTCCATCTGGGATTCCATCTTTTCCACTCTTGAATTGAGAAGTTGCACAGATTTAGCCAGGTTGTCTTCTTTGAGAAACCTTTGTTGCAACACCCTCTGAGTGGCTGTAGGAGCTAGTTGCTCTAGCTTGGAATCCACAGAGATCTTCACATCCTTGATTTCTTGTTTGACCTCCTCTAAATTGGATCTCTGAATCACCATTTGCATCTTTTGTAACTTTAGGGAGTCAATTGCCTGTTGAAGAACAACCTTTCTCTGTGGATCTGCTTCTGGGTGCTCAGCCAGGGCAGATTTATATTGCCTTATGATTTCCATATCAAGTTGATGATAGGTGTAGTTTTGAGCAAATGCAAAATCATGAATACTGCTACCACCTTCATCTTCAGAGCTCTGGCTGTCTTCATCTTCAGAATTGTCAAATTCATCACTCTCAGCAGTGGTTGGCAGAGCTGCTATAGATTCCTTAGCTCTAAGTAGAGATTGTGAGGTGTGCACTAGGTGCATTGCCTCCTCTGCTTCCACATTGCCCTGTTGTGCCAGAATTTGATAGGCAGGAACAGGGTGAGTAAAGGTTTCAGCATCCAAAGAAATGGAGTCAATCATGGACTGATATTCTCTTTGAAATTCCATTTCCTTGGATGCATCCTCAACCCCCATTGACTCACTAGCAATGGCTGCTTCTTCCATCCTTATCTCTCCTGTAGTCCCTTCTCTCCCCTCATCTCTCTTTTCTTGCATCAAGGGCTCCCCTTGGCTCACACCTCTCACACCCTCACCTTCACCTACTAAGGTGGAACTCTCAAACTCTCCTTTTGCCTGACCGGAAGAAATGGCCAGCCTCTCATTATTTATCTCTCCTTTTGCCTGCTCACAAGGCAGCCTCTCACTCCCTTCCCTCAAACCTAAAAGTGTTTCAACTACTGAGAACTCCTCTACACTTGACACTGGAATGCCAGATATAGCAGTGGTAGAGTGAGTTATCAACGGATAAGGAATATCCGTTGATGGAGTAGTTATAGCTGTCAACGGATGGCTAGATAGAGGCGCATCCGTTGATGGAGAAACACTTGTCAACGGATGAAGGATATCCGTTGAGGAAGGAATAATTATATCCGTTGAAGAGAAAACCAACACTGAATCTGTGGAGATTGATTTTAAGTTCGAGGCCACAGTCTGTGTTGAGAATTCTGGAAGGGAAATTGATGGTCCAACAAATCATCTAAAAGATGATGACCACCAATTACAGAGTGGGGCTTCTCCAAGAATCTTAAAGATGGAGAATCAGGAATTGATGTAGATATCATATCCACATCCAGAGAAGGAGTTGGTGATGGTGGATTGTAATGTGTGTCGATTTGAAGATTAAGATCAAGGGGCTGTGACTCCACATTTATTGAAGCCACATCAAACTGAGTTTGAGAAGGTACAGTTTCCTGTACAGTGTGTGCACCCTGTTATTCCCCTGTGGTTTTAGATTTCACTCTTCTTCCATAGGTTTTTGAGATTGGGCTATATGTGTCCCTAACCCTCTTGTGCAGTGTTCCTTGTGGGGAACTTGATTCAGTAGTCACACTCTTTTGGGAGAGTGTAACTAGAATTTGGCTTGTAGTTACATTAGCAGTCTTTTGAGAGACTGAAATGGTGGTTGCACTCATCTCTCCTTCCTTATCCTTAGGGCTTCTTTGATGTTCACCCTGTCCCTCACCACTCACTACCACCTTCACACTCCCCTCAAGAGGTTTGGTAGATTTTACAACAGGTGTCTTTTGAGAGACACTTGAGGTTTGCCTTTTAGAATGTGGTTTTGGAACTCTGGATTTGGTCACTTTGGTAGGAGCCTGTTTGGTCACAACTACAGACTCCATTGTGACACTAGAAGGCAAAGAAATTTGGGGGTTGGAGATAGGGGTTTCAGAGTTAGAGATAGTTACCTGAACAATTGGTAGATATACCAACTGTACTCCTACATTGAGGTTCATTCGAATCAGGTCACTTAAGACTCTCTTCTCCTGAACAAAACATTGGAACTTGCTATCCGGGTTAGCAATGGATAGCTTATTCTCAGACACATGCAGTGCTAAGAGCATTAAAAATCTAGCAAAGTAGATATTCTTGCTCCTAGTTTCCTTTTTACCCAACTTTGCAGCTATCTCATACATAACTAATGTGCCAAAATTATAGAATTTATCATTTAAAAGCATACACATCATTGTTAGCATGGACTGGGTAACAGCATCAAAATTACTAATTTTTCCTGAAAAAGTTTTAATGAAGGCATCACAGAAGTAGCTCCATTCTTTAACCATTCCTTTTCTAGCAATTTTCCCTAAGTTTTCAGTACTAAGGGCATAATTAATAGAATTAAGCATGGCAACAATTTCAGCATCAGTAGGTACTTTCAGACAGTTATTCTCAGGCAAATTTAAACAAGCAGTTATTACATCAGAATTAACCACATAGTTTTTACCCTTTAAAGAAAAAGCAATTGTACCGTCTGTGCCATTGTACTCAGCAGATGTCCACATTTCTTCAATTACCTCGTGGATTAAGGGAGTGGTAGCCGTCATAGCATATGACAGTTTGCATTTCTTCACGAAACTCATCAAAGTGTGGTAAGCTTCTGGAGCATTCACTGTGTCAACAAAGGCCGCGAAATTGTTCTTCTCATAGGTAAACCCAGTGGAGGACATCATCTTAACAATAGGCGCCATTGAAGTGATTGAACTTTGGTTACAGAGAGTTTTAGGGAAGAAGATGCAGTTAACTTTTGATATGATTTTTCAAGAATTAAAAATGAAATAATTAAAAGTAATTACTCCATTGGTCAAAAGTAACTGTCAGATAATAAATAAAAAGAGAATAAGTACAGCCATGATTAGATATACACGGTTACCAACGGTTAAAAAAAATGTATATCAACGGATATAGAATGAACGGTTGAGATACAGTTTATCCGTTGATGACGTGGATAGCCTGTTACCCGTTGACATGCAAAAATCTAGTAATGTGTTTATACTATCAACGGATAAAAGGATATCCGTTGATAAGCTAATTTTGCCTTAGGCAAAATTTCTGCAGAAAATTTTTCTGAAAGTTTTAACTTTCAAGTAAATCAAAACACATTTCCAGCTTCAATTCATTGAAATCAAATATCACTAGAAATTATGACAAGTTAAGCATACCTAGCTCACCTACCAATCTTGTGAATGTGGATTCATCAAGAGGCTTGGTGAAGATATCTGCAAGCTGCATTTCACTTGGCACAAAGTGCATTTCTACTGTACCATTCATCACATGTTCTCTAATGAAGTGGTATTTGATGTCAATGTGCTTGGTTCTCGAATGTTGCACTGGATTCCATGTGATGGCAATAGCACTTGTGTTGTCACAGAAAATTGGAATCTTCTCAACTTTTAAACCATAGTCAATGAGTTGGTTTCTCATCCATAGAATCTGTGCACAACAGCTTCCAGCCGCAATGTACTCAGCTTCAGCTGTAGAAGTGGAGACTGAGTTTTGTTTCTTACTGAACCATGACACAAGCCTGTTTCCTAGAAATTGAGAGGAACCTGTAGTACTTTTCCTATCAACTCTGCAACCTGCATAATCTGCATCTGAATAGCCAGTTAGATCAAAACCAGATTCTCTTGGGTACCAAATGCCAAGGTTTGGTGTTCCCTTGAGATACCTGAAAATTCTTTTAATAGCTATTAAGTGAGACTCTCTAGGATCAGCTTGAAATCTAGCACAAAGACAAGTAGAAAACATTATATCAGGTCTACTAGCTGTTAGGTATAAAAGTGAACCTACCATGCCTCTATAACTTGAGATGTCCACAGACTTTTCCTTAGTATTCAACTCAAGCTTAGTTGCAGTGGCCATAGGTGTTTTAGCAGATGTACAATCCATTAAGTCAAATTTCTTTAAGAGATCATAAATATATTTTGTTTGACTTATGAAAATGCCCTCATTAACTTGCTTTACTTGTAGGCCAAGAAAGTAAGTTAATTCACCCATCATACTCATTTCATACCTACTTTGCATAAGTTTGGCAAACTTTTTGCAAAGCTTCTCATCTGTAGACCCAAAAATAATATCATCTACATAGATTTGAACAAGTATTGAAGAGCCATTAATATCCCTATGAAATAAGGTTTTATCTACTGTACCTCTAGTGAAGTGGTTCTCCAAAAGAAATTGAGATAAAGTGTCATACCAGGCTCTTGGTGCTTGCTTCAAACCATAAAGTGCTTTCATGAGAAGATATACATATTCTGGAAATTCTGGATCCTCAAAACCAGGAGGTTGATGGACATAGACCTCTTCTTCCAGTTCCCCATTTAGAAAGGCACTTTTGACATCCATCTGATAGACTTTGAAATTGGCATGTGCTGCATAGGCTAGAAAGATTCTTATTGCCTCAAGTCTTGCTACTGGAGCAAAAGTTTCATCAAAATCTATTCCTTTTTCTTGAGAATAGCCCTTTGCCACTAATCTAGCTTTATTCCTCACAATTATGCCATTTTCATCTGTCTTATTCTTGAGAACCCATTTAGTACCTATGACACTTCTATCATCAGGTTTGGGCACAAGTTTCCATACTTTATTTTTTTCAAATTGGTTTAGCTCTTCTTGCATTGCTAACACCCAATCTGGATCTAGAAGGGCATCTTCCACTTTCTTAGGTTCCTCTTGGGACAGGAAGCTACTGTATAGACATTCTGCTTGAGTGGCCCTTCTAGTTTGGACTCTTGAATTTGATTCACCAATGATTAACTCAAATGGATGATTTCTAGTCCATTTTCTTGCAGGTGGAAGATTTGATCTTGATGAGGTTGCTTCATTTCCATGATCATGTTGATTTAGCATTGAATTTTGACCTTGAGAAACTCCCCCTGAGTTTGTTGTCCTTGCTGAGTTATGAAGTTGACTGTCAATGGATGCATCATTTTGCCTGTCGACGGATGCTTGAGAATTTCTGTCAACGGATGCATCTCTAATAGTGTCAACGGATGTTGTAGAATGACTGTCAACGGATGTTCTAGAATGACTATCAACGGATGCTCCAGAATGACTATCAACGGATGCTTCATTTTCAGTGTAAGCATCACTTCTAGTTGGTATAACAACTCTAGGTGGATCTCTGTGGTCATGATCTTCATTCTCCTCATCATCATCATAGTACATTCTTCCTTCACCTTCATTCTCAAATTCCAACTTTTCATGGTAACCTTCATCATTTAGGCCTAGAATCTTTTGATCATCAAACACAACATGTACAGATTCCATAACAATGTTGGTTCTTAGATTGTAGACCTTGTAGGCTTTCCCTGCTGCATATCCAACGAAAATAGCTTCATCTGCCTTTGCTTCAAATTTGCCTAAATTATCTCCATGATTCCTTAGCACAAAACACTTACATCCAAAGACATGTAGAAAAGCTAAAGTTGGTTTCTTGTTGGTTAATAACTGATAAGGAGTCATTCCTCTAGCTTGATTGACCAAGGAAATATTCTGAGTAAAGCATGCAGTGTTGACAGCTTCAGCCCAGAAATATGTTGGTAATCTTGATTCACTTAACATTGTTCTAGCTACTTCAATGAGAGTTCTGTTTTTCCTTTCAACAACCCCATTTTGTTGAGGTGTTCTGGCAGCAGAAAACTCATGGACAATTCCATTCTCTTCACAGAAAATCTTCATTGTGGAATTCTTGAATTCAGTACCATTGTCACTCCTGATCCTTTGTACTCTGTCTTCAGAACCATTGTTTAGCATTCTGAGGTGATTGATAATGATTTCACTTGCACAATCCTTGGAGTGCAGGAAGAAAGTCCATGTGAACTTAGAAAAATCATCTACAATCACCAGACAGTATTTCTTCTTTGAAATAGACATGACATTTACTGGACCAAATAAATCCATATGCAGCAATTGAAGAGGCTTAACAATGGATGACTCTGTCTTGCTTTTGAAAGATGATTTCTTTTGTTTCCCTAATTGGCAGGCATCACATAGCCCATCTTTGACAAACTCCAAATGAGGGATTCCTCTAGCAAGATCCTTTCTTACCAAATCATTCATAACTTTAAAATTCAAATGTGACAGCTTCTTATGCCATAGCCAACTCTCATCCTTACTTGCTTTGCTGAAGAGACAAGTAATGGATTCTGAGCATGCTGAATTGAAGTCAGCTATGTAAACATTTCCTTTTCTAAAGCCTGTCAATACCACATTGTTGTCTTCCTTGGCAGAAACAACACAGGCTTCTTTTGTGAACTTTACTTCATAGTCTTTGTCACAAATCTGACTGATACTCAGCAAATTGTGCTTTAAACCTTCAACTAAAGCCACTTCTTCAATGATGACATTGTCTTTTGAAATCAGGCCATATCCCTTAGTATATCCTTTGCTGTCATCTCCAAAGGTAATTCTAGGGCCAGCTCCTTCCTTGAACTTTGTGAGCAGGGTTGAATCTCCTGTCATGTGCCTAGAACATCCACTGTCTAGGTACCATAGATTCCTTCTGTTTCCCTGCACACATTTCAAAAACAAATCAAGTTGATTTTGGTACCCAAGCTTCCTTGGATCCTTTCTTGTTAGCCTTTGACTTTGCACTCTTAGCATTCTTCATCTTAGGTGTAGATGCTTGAGTAATGGGGTTTGACAAATGCTCATTTGCATGAATATTGGATGCATGCATGCGTGGAAAATTGGCATACATATTATTCATGTTAGGTAGGTTCCATGACATTTGTGGCACATTCATAGATTGAAAGTATGGATTAGACACATATGGCATGTTCACATATGGATTTGAAAAACTAGCATTTTGATACAAACCAGGCATAACAGGCATTGCAGGCATACATGGCATTGGTTGAGGTACATGAACAGGAGCCTTGTTGACAATCTTGCAATTAGAAGATAAATGATTGACACTATTACAATTACTACAAGTTTTCCTAGGAGCAAACTTGTCAGGAGAGTAATTGTTTTTCTTGTTGATGCCTATCTTACCATTTCTGTTCTTTTTCTTTTTCCCTCAATTTCTACCTTTTCATTGTCTGATTTACCAACAGCCTTTTTGTTGTGTAAATCACCTGTCTTAGCCTTCCCACTGGATTTGGTTTTGCTGCACTCACCACTAACAAAATTCTTGTTTACTGGACCATACGTGATATCCAGTTTCCTAAGTTCCTTCTTACTAACAGACTTTTTGTTAGTCGACGGATACCTCTCATCCGTTGACGGTTCATCTGTCAACGGATGATCACTATCCGTTGATTCACAAATAGTCTCTAGATCCTCAAGGCCAGGTTCTAGCTCCTTTTTCCTTTGAGTCCAGGTATCCTTCACAAATGATTCTATTCCCTGAACTTCTATTATGTTTTGAGAAATATTCCTACAACTTTGAAATTTAGCAATTATCCCTTGTTCTTTTTCAAGCTGGTCTTTTAAAATCAGTTCTCTTTTTAACACAGCTTCAAGTTCACTTTTAGCATTATTGCAATCAACTCTCATTTTCTCAAATTCTAGAAATTGAGATTCTAGAGCAGCATTTCTATCACTTAAAAACAGATTAGACTCTTTAATTCTATTGTTCTCTTTAGTAAGTGATTTAAGAGTAACACTTAAGTGATATAGTTCAGTAGACATTTCATCTATAACACTATTGCATTCCTCTTTAGTGAGCTCAGAGAGATTAGTAGAAAATACCTGATTGCTAGCTGAACTTGCTTCCTGCTCTCCAGAATCAGCCATTAAAGCAAGGTTGACTAACTCAGCATCATCATCAGAATGATTGTCATCAACAGCCCAGTCATACTCTTGGGTCAAGAATGCCTTTCCTTTCTGCCTGAGAAGATCAAAATATTTCTTCTTATAGTCAACAACCTTAGTTGGCTTTCCCTTGTTCTCAGATCTAGGTTTCCTGCATTCACTTATCATATGACCAGCAATCCCACAATTGTAGCATTTAATTTTGGATTTATCCACATAGTTGTTTGTGGAAAAATCCTTGTTAAATGGCTTGGCCATCCCAGAGTTTCTCTTGAATTTCAGCTTAGAGAATCTCCTAGATAGAAAAGCTAAGTGCTCATCTATCTCATCCAATTCATCCTGCTGAAGGGCATTCAATTCCTCAGACACCTTTTCCTTGCTCCTGCTTGATTCTGCTCTACCTTTACCAACCTCCCTGTTTGGTGTAGAACTAGCAGTTTCTGTCCTTTCCTCCTTTTGCTCCAAATTGGCAACGAGTGCAACTGACCCACTTTTCTTTTGAGACTTCTTAATCTCTTCATCCTGCTCCATTTCCAGCTCATAGGTCTTTAAAGTTCCATAGAGCCTTTCAAGAGTAAATGTCTTGTACTCTTGAGTGTTTGTTAGAGAAACAGTCATTGGCTTCCATTCCTTGGGCAGTGATCTCAGAAATTTGAGATTAGAGTCTTTAACTTGATAGACTCTTCCATACAGTTTCAAACCATTTAGTAGCTTTTGAAATCTACTAAATGTATCATTCAATGTTTCTCCACTCTTAAAGTGAAAATGTTCATACTGTTGGATTAGTAGTTGCATCTTGTTTTCCCTTACCTGTTCTGTTCCTTCACACAGGGTTTGAACAATGTCCCATACTTCCTTGGCGGTAGTGCAGTTAATAACATTGTCAACCATGTCTGTTTCTAGACCATTGAACAGAATATTCATGGCCTTTTTGTCTTTGTGGACTTCTGCAATATCTTCAAGACTCCACTCAGAAACAGGTTTGGGAATGAAAGTGTCAGGCACATCATCAGCCAGGCCAACTCTTGTTGCTGTCTTCATTGGAACGTGAGGACCCTTGTCAATGCAATCCACAAAACCCTCATCAATAGACGAGAGATGTAGACGCATTTTTACTTTCCAGTGAAAGTAATTTTCTCTATCAAGAACTGGAATCTTCACTCCATAATCCTTCTTAGACATGTTGGAAGTGTGTTGATATTTAAACTTCAAATATGTTAGAAGCTTGCTCTGATACCAATTGTTATTCCCAGATTACACACTTGTATAATTGTAGAAGGGGGGGGGGGTTGAATACAATTCTTGATATTTATAAATTTCTGATAAGAACTTCAGAAACTTATGAAGAGATAATTGCAATGTAAGATTTAAACACAAACACATATAAAATCAGGTGGTTAATATGCACCACCTGAAGCTTTTATTTGAAGAAAACTCTGTGATACAAAATGTACACAGCTGCCGTTTTACAACTCTTTGCTTCTAAGGATATTCAAGAAACCCTAAGCAAATATGTCTGTTTTCTTAACCTACAAAGAGTTGCTACACTTGGTTATATATCCCAAGTTTTACAAGTACTACTGGAATAAGATAATACTAATCTAATTCTAGTTGACTTGCTACTACACTCCAAATACACATGTAGCCGAAAGGTTGTCCTTGTGTTCAGACATGTCTCCTGCACCTTTCTTGTATTCATAGTGTAAATGGAATGCTTCTTTCTTCTGTGTTTCCAAAGTATGGCTGCCATACTGCTTTTTGTATCTACTATAAACTCATGTGATCTGTCAGTCAAACATGTCCTTATCAACTGCTAATCTCCAGCTAATCATAGAAAACAGTGTCAATGATTATCCGTTGATGATGTATACCGACATCCGTTGATGATGTATAGAGCAGTATCCGTTGATATTGGGACTTGAGCTGTATCCGTTGATAGAGTGGATTTGAGTTGTATCCGTTGATAGAGTTTAGTCTTCATCCGTTGATACACTTTCACTTAGACAGAATTACATAGCATAGCTTATTTACAATTGGCTACCCTATTCTGCCTATCCGTTGATAGTCAACATGACTGTGGACAAAAACACTATCAACTGATAACATAGAGATACTGTAGTGTGCTACAAAACCTCATCCGTTGATGAGCTACCTGTCAACGGATAGAGTTATAAATCCTCATCCGTTGACAGCTACAAAACCTTAAACAATTTGATTGATTGTGAAGTTATCATCAAGTACAACATATTCCTAACAACTCCCAATATGCCTTATTCATTTTGAACAAGTGAACGGCTATTGCACCATGGGGGTTTGATACCCACAAAGGTTCATTGCCAAAGTCTAGGATTTTCGTTGCTTTCCCCCATTTTTTTACCCTCTCCATTACCAGACATTCCAAAACTGATATGTGAATCTTAATGCCTGAGAACTTGCATTCATTTCTGGCCAACCAAATGGTCCACAGTTAGGCAGAGACCACTACTCCCCACAGTTTCCTTTGGTAAGAACATTTTCTTATATTTAGGATATCTGGAATCGATAAGATAGATATGGCTTCAAGATCCTGGTGGGGCATGTTCTAAACAAAGTAAAAAATAAACATTTTTTAGTGATCAAAATTAAAAAATTGCCCCCACCATGTTCTAAGAAAAAAAAAACTTTTTTAGTGGTTAAAATTAAAAAATTGTAGTGTATTTATAATAGTATTTAATTAATATAACAAGGATATATTGATCCCTATTTAACTTAAAAACTGATAATGGAACATATAATTAATATATTGACATGATGGGACATATTTATAAACTGCCCCAATAATTTTGGACATATTATACAAATTTCCATTACTTTAAGTCGGACTGAGGAAGTATTTGATTTAGCAAAAGTCACTTGTTTAAATAACAAAATAATTCAAATTTAAGATTAAACAAATATTTATGTTTAATGTTAGGCCGTGCTCCCGGATTTTTAAAGGTGAGGAAAGTAAGTATTGAGAAAGTAGATTACTTTTATTTCATTTTCGGAATGAAAGTATGTTCAATTTATATTCATTTTTACTTACTTTCGTCCTTATTAAAATTTCGAAAATATAAACATTAGTGAAAATGAAATTAATTTACATATCTTTTATTTACTTTCTTTTTTATACTCGAAAGTAAGAAAATTTCACAAAAAGAAAAAAAAGAAAAGAAAATTACGAAGTGGTGGCTAAATTTTACCTCAATTTTCAAAATGTTGACCGTGTTACCAAATTTTCAAAATGTTGGCTAGTGTTTTCTTCCGCTTTTCAAAAAGATGTCTCCCATTAAATCCCCTCCTAACAGCTCTAACGGAGCAGGGGTAAAGTTGGATTTTCCAGAAAATACAAAGATGATATAAATTTTGTATATATATGTAACTTGTATGGCCTGGACTGTCATCATTTCATCCAACCCACCACGACCATCACCTCTCCTTTTCGTTCTCCAACGCCAAACACCACCACTGCTTTCTCCTCCGACCAACACCCTCCACCCCATTTCACCTCCAACCTCCACTATTCTTCTTCTTCGGCCACCCATTGCTTCGTCTTCCGACCACCACTGCTATTTCCCTCCTTGCACCTTAAGCCTTAGCCACTCACGTTTAGCCGCCTCGACCACCCCTTCTCTTTCATCCACCTTCGCTGCTCCTTCGCTGCTGAATGCAAACCCACAACCTCCCCTTTTACTCCGACCACCAACCCAGCCCCATAAATAGCCACTTCGCCACAGCCGCCCCTTTTCTTCAGCCACCGACATTCACCACCGACGCCTGCCTTTCAACAACCCACAACCTTCTCATCCCTTCCCACCCTCTTTCTCTCGATACACCAATCTCTACTTCCCCTTCAATTCAACCCACAACTCCGCCCACCACCGAACTCCTTTATTCTCTCCTACTTCACCAACAACCCATTGCTTTCCTCTTTCATCCAACCCACCTCCCTTCTTCCTTTTAACTCTGACCAACATCCAATGCCGCCGCGACTGAAACCCAATTCAAAAACGAATTGAAGGTTACCAAAATTCGGGCTTTTTGGATGATTAATGGTAGAGAGGCAGAGATGAGGCTTTAATGGTTGATTTAAGCTTCAAAATCAGTTCAAAATAGGAAGAGGTGGGTGGTGCCGTGGTGGTGGAAAGAAGTAGCAGGAGAGAGAAAAGGGGGAGGGATTATCTTAATAGTTTTTTTGTATGTATAAAAAATAATTTTACCAAAATACCCTTAAAAACGTGGGATTATTTAAAGTTAACGGTGCATACTTAACGGAATTTAACGGGAGACACCTTTTTGAAATGAGGAGAGAAATATCAGCCAACATTTTAAAATTTGATAACACGGCCAACATTTTGAAAATTGGGGTAAAATTTAGCCACCACGTTGTAATTTACTCAAAAAAAAAAGGTCACTGGAAGCAATGTTGATGAGAAGGTTTTCAATGTATCGTGGTTAATTCCATTCACCCAAGACATAATGCAAAATATTCTTGGACCATCCGAAATGACCAACACTAAACCATCCATATCAATCCCTCCCCCGTGTCTCGGACCATTCTAAAATTTCATCGAGAACAAAAATGATGTATCTAGTCCCGTTTCTCAAAGATATCCTACATACTGCGCGCGCGGCCCTAGTTTGTGCCAACCTAGATGCTATACTAAGTTTATCCTTTTTGCTCGTGCTAGATGCTAAGTGTATAGCTTCTGAGTTTTGTGCAGCATTCAATATATTTAATCCTGTCCGCTGCACCGAATCGATAAATTTTCCAACAAAATTATTACTTGTATTAATGTACAATAGATCGACAAGTAAATATGATAAGTACTGATATAATCATGACTTTATAGTAGTTGTTTGATTTAATTTTTGGGATAGTTATAAAACTATCTAATTTTTTAAAACTATTTACGAAAATACGATTTTTAGGTTGTGAAAGTTGTAAAACTAGCATCGCAGGTAGGGGTGGAAAACGGATAATACGGATACGGATACTGCTATATTTGAATCCGGATCCGTTTTTTAAAACCGTATTCGTATCCGTATTCGAATTCCGGAATATCCGAATTTTTTTTATCCGAATCCGGCAAATATTATCCGGATACGGATAATATTCGGATCCGAATCCGTTTTGCAGAAAAATGATTTTTTTTTGTGAAATTTGCATTATTATAAAAATAGGCATATTTTGCAAAAAAAAAAAAAAAACAGGCATATTAAAGGGATACTCGGTTCTAATTTATAAAATACAAAAACCATATACATTAGTCTTTACTCTTTAGATTTTAGAAATTAGAATAGATGATCTGAATATCTGATGAAGTATGTGTATTTAAATTAAAATAAATATAAAATAAATTTTAAGAGTAAATGATAAAAAATTAAAAATATATTATATATAATTACTTTCGGATACGGATATTTTCGGATACGGATGTACCTATATCCATATTCGTATCCTAAACTCTCGGATTCAGATACGGATAATATTCGGTTGATTCCGGATACGGATAATATCCGCTTTTTTCGGGATATGAATACAGATATTTTGGACGGATATCGGATTTTTCGGATTTTTTTTCCCGCCCTAATCGCAGGTGACAAAAGTTGCAAATGAGCTTAAAACGCAGATAAAAAAAGGTTGCACGCATTTGAAAGAAAGGTTGCTATTGTTACAAGTCGTATTTTGAAAAAAATCAATTGCAATTTGGGTAGTTTTGAAAAGAACCCATTTTTTTTCATCTTTATAGACGAAACTAAATCGAATAGATTCATAAACCATTTTAATCAGTTACTTCATAGTGGATGTTTGGTTTAGTTTTTTCATCTTTTTTGTGAAATTGAATAGGATCATAAACCATTTCAATTGGTGTACATGAATTTTTGGATATCCACATCACAAAAGAGGAACATTTCATCGAATATCGGATAAATTAACCACTTAATGTAACTTTTCTAACAGCTACTATATTTTTACTTATTGTACATGGAATAAAATTAAGGGAAATTTTGAAAAATATTCATATTTTCAAAAATACGATCAAAGTTATAAATATGATTCTATTCGTAAATTGCAATAATTACAATTGAGTTTGCAAATTAGATTGTAAAAAAAAAAAAAAAAAAGTTCCTAAAATTAATTGTGCTCCCCACTTGACTCCGTCTTTTTAAGCATGTTGACTTGAGTCATTCCTATTCCTGTGTCCTTTGGCCACTATATATAATCCTTATAAGCTGGCTACATGATTCCATCAACAGCTAGTTTCATCACTTGCATTTAGAAATCTCTATAAATACATGCAACACAACACAATATAATTAGAAAATCAAATACACCAAGTCCATTGCGATGACCGGTGGTCTTTTGATGGTGATGTTAGTAGGTTTTCTCGTGTTTGTGATTGGACTCATTACAATCCATTTTTTACCTTTGTTGTTATCAAAGCGTAATGGGTATGTACTTCCGAAAGGGACTTTTAGTTGGCCTTTACTTGGTGAAACTCTCTCTTTTCTCAATCCTCATCCTTCCAATTCTATTGGCACTTTTCTTCATCACCATTGTTCCAAGTAAGTATTTCTTGTACACATAGAAGATTTTGTACCATATTAAGAACATATTGACTGATTTTTTAATTTGTTTTTTTTTGCAGGTATGGGAAAGTGTTCAAGTCCCATTTATTTTTCACACCAACAATAGTTTCATGTGATGAGGAGTTGAACTACTTTATTTTACAAAATGAAGACAAGTTGTTTCAGTGCAGCTATCCAAAACCCATCCATGGAGTGCTTGGGAGCTTGTCAATGTTGGTGGCAGTGGGTGACACTCACAAGAGGCTTAGAAGTGTGGCTCTCTCTCTTGTCACCACTACAAAATCAAACCCTCAGTTTCTTAATGACATTGAGAATACTGCTATTCAGATTTTGGATTCTTGGAAACACAAAAACCAAATCCTCTTCTGTGAGGAGGCCAGAAAGGTGCATGTCCCTAGCTAGCTTATGCTATACATTTTTCCTTAATTTCCTTTTTACTTATTTTTAAGTTACTGGAATCACTATCAAACTCCAAAGTACATTTTGGTCAATCAATTTTTCTGGTACGTGCTCATGGACACACGCTAAAAATTCTACTTTCGTACTTCCGATAACAATTAATGATATATACCCACTTTTAGTAAATATCAGTAAGTGTTATTGTTGAAGGTGACAAAAGTAGAAATTATAGCATCATTTTTAGCATCAATTTTACAGTTTACACCTCCAACAAAAGAACATTTTTGTTGATTAAATTAATGTGAACATTACATAAAATATCTGACACAAAATTTGTTTTTTGATGCCACAGTTTACATTCACTGTTATAGTAAAACAAGTGCTAGGATTAACCCCTGATGACCCACATACCTCAGAAATTCTCAAGGATTTTCTCACCTTCATGAAAGGACTCATTTCTCTTCCACTCTACATTCCTGGGACTCCTTATGCTAGAGCTGTTAAGGTACAAAATTCTATTTCTCATATATTTTCTTTCAAGTCACACTAACCACAAAGTTGATTAAAAGTGATAAAATATTATACAATAGATTACTCATATAGAAAAACACAGTATTATATTGGACATTTCAAAAGAGGGCATGTGATGATGTGATTATTATCTGCTTTTATCCACATATCTTTACAGGCTAGAAGAAGAATAGCATCTACTGTCAAAGCAATTATTGAGGAAAGAAGGAAGAATAGTACCACTGCAAGTTCAACACAAGATAATACAAGAAGTTTTGATTTCTTAGAGATACTCTTATGTGTTGATGCCTTGTCTGAGGATGAAAAAGTTAGTTTTGTTCTTGATTCTCTACTAGGTGGTTATGAAACCACTTCTTTGTTGATGGCTATGGTGGTTCACTTCCTTGATCAATCCACTACTGCACTTGAACATTTAAAGGTCGCACAACATATACCAATTTCCCACTTATTATTTTCTTTTGACATGCGGAAAATTGTATTAGAAGATTGAATCTGAGTTCATTTCAACACGTGACACGTTAAATATGCCTATATCACTAGGATGTTCCGTGATCCTCTAATAAAATTTTCCTTTTTAGATAATTCGATATGCCTTTATCACTAGGTTGTCTCGTAATCCTCTGATATAAATTTCCGTTCTAGATAATTCATTGGCCCTTTTATTTATTGTAGGCGCCGTATATATCATAGTATGTTAAACAAAGTTATATTCTTCCTGTGCTAACTTTATTTGCTTCGCATATATCTTTTTAATTTACGTATATAGTTGGAGCATCAGAATATAAGAAACATGAAGAATATCAACGATGTGTCTTTGAACTGGGAAGATTATAAGAAAATGGAATTCACACAACATGTAAGTGACGACTTAATCTTATAATATGTAGTACCTTGAGTTATCACTTTTAAGTAATTTATAATCTATAAACTTATCTTATGATTACTTAATTTGCTTTTTAGGTCATCAATGAAGCTTTAAGGTACGGGAACGTTGTCAAGTTTGTGCACCGAAAGGCTCTTAAAGATGTTAAATTTAAAGGTACTTGTGAGAATAATACGAACTCCACTTAATTTGTATAGTTTTAAAATGCAAATAATATTTTAAACATGTAAAATTGCTTTAATTATGGATCCATATCAATCATGCATGCATGAGCTATTCTATCAAACTGCAAGCTTTTTATAGAACCTTTATTTAGGAAGTGAAAAAGGAGAAAAAGAAAATGGGTCCTATTAACTTGCTTTTGTGTTTCACAGATTTTGTAATTCCATCGGGTTGGCAAGTCCTACCAGTTCTCAGTGCAGTCCATTTAGACAAAACTCTCCATGCAGGCGCTTCCCAGTTTCATCCTTGGAGATGGGAGGTACTTTAAACATTCGTCATTTCTGATATATATATATTACTTGACGGGGATATGAGAATTGAACTCGAGTTTGTTTGAACATTGTGGATCCACCTATACCGCTAGACTATCCCCTGATACTCGTCGTTTTAGATTAATAATTAAATTTTACTGGTTTGAATACTCAATTAAGCTTCTATTAGGTACTAAAAATAAACTTAGTTATTGAGGAATTGAATCATGGTAGATGATTGTATAATTAAGTAATTACTATAGTTAATTAACAAATTAGATAATATTTGAACTTCAGAATCAAGAACAGACATGCAAGAAGTTCACCCCTTTCGGTGGAGGATCAAGATGCTGCCCTGGTTCTGAACTTGCTAAAGTAGAAGTCGCATTCTTCCTCCACCACCTTGTACAAAAATTCAGGTAATTAGCCTTATATCGTCCCTTATTCTAATTATGCTATGTTAGCAACCATACTTAAAACGGAATCATACTTATTCAATTTCTTACAAACTAATGGGATCACCGCCACGTATGTTTTGCAGATGGAGAACAGAATGTGGTGACTTACCTTTTGCATACCCATATGTAGAATTCCCAAGGGGGTTGCCACTATACGTTGAGAAGTATGAATCAAACGGCGTAGTTGATAAAAAGGAAAATTAAGGCCTTTCTTCAAATTTTATCTTGTTTCCTGGAAAACTCTGAAGTGCTGTTGTAATATATGATTTTCTCTCTAGTACATATATATATTAGATGGTTTTATGTTCCATTACTTTCGTTTCTATTTCCATCCTCAAGTTTGTATCACAGTTCATATTGTTCAGTTTCTGTGCAAGTATGTATTATTTATTAATAACCGTACCTAAAAGGGAAAAAGATCTGATCAAAAACTACAAATGACAAAATTGAGTTATAGTGCATGGCCTTCTTATGTACTGCAGAAGAACTCAGTATTTAGTCAAGCGACGATATATCAACACAGAAGAATTACAATTAACGGTGTTGCTACATTGATCAGTTTTAAGATTGAGCAAGTGCATAGCGTTCTTACGCAGTGCCGAAGAACATGTATTTAGTCAAGCTATATATTAACTTAGAAGGATTACACAAAGTAATGGTGTTGCAATTGCCCTGCTCGAATGGTGTTGCCTTCGGCAGGATGAATTTGTCACTGGCTATATATTTTCAAGGCTTTGTGCTGGAAAATTATGGTAAAATGAGTTATATGTGTTCTTTAGGTAGTGATTGCCTGATAATTTAATTGGGAATTTAAGCCACTAAGAGATAAGATAGCAACCTAACTACAATTTGCTCTCATACATTGGTAATCTGATAGCTGCAGGGAGGCATTTCAGATAGATGGTCATGACTCGTTCATTTCTTAACACTTACACATACATTTCCAAAAAATTCTGATAACTTTAAACCACCTAAAATTCACCGGTTTATAAATATTAAATACGAATACGATTCAGAATCCGACTGTGATCTCATCCAGATCAGACGGTGATCTAACATGGATCACTTCAAGTACGGGCTCTTCAATGAAGTTTTTCCAGCCTTTTATTAACTATAATTTTTTTGCTTGCCCTGTTTTGCATACTGCAGTTTCCGCTCATTTATAATTTTTACAGTAATTTGTTCATTTAGTCGTACACAGGAATCAGGTATACTTATTCAAATTTGTCCACCTCCTAATGTTACTAATATTCAAGAAAATTTTTCAGCAATGTATAATTAATTTTGGGTTCGAAAAGAACTGCTTTTTTTTTTTTTTTGCTTAAGCTGCTCACTTTGCTGTTCTGTGCAATTTGTTTGAACTTTACTTCTAGATCTATATCTATAGTCTTTGTTAAATATACTACAGTTACAAGTTAAACAAATGATCGGACGTTAGAAAATCCGTCAACCACACACACATTAGCGCTGTATTTGTCTCATACAGTGGCCTCGTCTCATAGTATATGGTCGCATTTTGAATAAATTTGTCAATGGGATGTATGACCAAATAAAGACTTAATAGGTGCTAATACAATTTAAAGTTTACAATGAGTTCTAGTACAAACATATAGGAGCATACATATTTGCATATCTATTTTTGTGTGTTACAGAACCCATTTACTATTTAGGAAACTCGTACTGTATTTTATGATTAATAAGTTTTTTCGTTGTACAATTCATACTTACGACTTAAATATCGAACCATTCGTATTAGTACATCAACTCATTTCCGGATTTAATCAACTAAAGTAAACCATGCAATTTGATAATTAGTTTACATCGTTTTTTCCAATGAAAGAAAAGCCAAAATTATTCATTATAAATCAAACGATTTCTAAACTTGGTCTAAATTTGGTTGTTTCCTACTCCTACTATCTTATTTACTAATGCATGTTACCTATTGAACTCTCCTCAGCCACATCTCCTGGACTTTCTCCTGGCATTTCCTTCCTATCAGTCCTTTAAATACCCACCAATATTTTCTAAATCGCAAACACAGCGCATTACATGTTCTCATTATAAACTAATGATCGGCCTGATAGAAGGATTGCCTATGAGCTTTTTGTAGATTGATTTACATGCCTTAAGCTGTACTCAGTCGAGAGACCGCGAAACAGTAAGTTAATGCAAGTTTACTGCATATACTCTACATTCAATTTGTCTGATTATTTAGTGTGAACTTATGATAGTAGCTAGCTAGCATGCCTAAGTCCATGCATTAATACCTACCATTTGTAAAAAATTTATGTTCTGTTTTGTAGGGGCTGGATAATGAGTCTGGAAAAGGAAACTAGGGAAGTGAATGATCTGCCTGGCTCCCTGGATGCCATCTAAGATGAGTATGGTCAATATCCGTTTGACTTTGTTTTAGTTGGCATCAGAGGAGACAGGCAGAACTACACTAACCATCACATGGGATCTCAAAAACACTATTACAGGTTTAATAGTTCTCGTTTTATTTGGATAGTAACTGATCATATGTACTTAAAACGAGTTGTCGATAGTCTTGAGTTTGATCAGTTGTAAGAGAGCAGACAAAAAATGATCTGTAATGAAGGGCATTTACCAGTTACCACACATCATGTTTTTACCTAGTGTTATGTAACATTCCTTCAATCATTTTTACAATTACCTTGTTGGCATTATCCATTAAAAAATTTTCAATCTTGTCACTTGGTTGTAAAGAACCTTTTTTCCCCTTCTTTAGGTAATACTAACCAGGTTGGAAATATCAGCTTAAAAGTCCATAATTTTCCCTAAGGGCAAACTTTAGATAGTGAGTTTTTCGAGATTATAGTAAGCTGGGAGTAGGGCTGTAATTCGGGCCGGGCGAGCCGAGTTTCGAGCCGGACGTTAATCGAGCCGAGTCGAGCCCAGTTAAACGAGTTCGAGCCGGGCGAGCTCGCGAGCCGCCCGGCTCGACAGCTCTAGCCGGGAGCCACAGTAAGTTCTCTCTATAAACAAACATCAGCAAAATAATTATTAAAAAGCGTAGAGAAGTTTCTGGTGTCATTCTTGCAGTTTGGACGCTCTGGTTTGATTCATAATTTGCAGTTTGGGAGCTCTGGTTTGATTTTAAACTTGAGGGTGCC
Organism: Saposhnikovia divaricata; assembly: GCA_036435485.1. Taxonomy (NCBI): domain Eukaryota; kingdom Viridiplantae; phylum Streptophyta; class Magnoliopsida; order Apiales; family Apiaceae; genus Saposhnikovia; species Saposhnikovia divaricata. The sequence goes on along the minus strand of CM071600.1, from coordinate 77,319,138 downwards.
TTGATTCCATAGGCGGTGCAGTTGCAGCACAATTTGTATTTCTTGGAGCGTGATATTTAAAGTCAGGTACATTATCAAGTCACTTTGAGCAAAAGAAAATTTACTTCACAAGAAGGCAGAGCATACCATTTGAGGCGCTTCAATGAAAGGAATCTGTAGGGAGTTGGCTTTCATGAAGATTTGTAAATATTGAACTATAATCATAATAGCAGCCATGAATTTGATGGCAGAAAGCTCTAACCCGAGTCCCAGTAAACATCACACACCAATGCACCATGACAGGTTCGAAAAAATTCATATTCTCAGATAAAATCAGGACTTGTTATGGCAAAGAAAACGGTGTGGATAATGGGATGAATTCTCTATTATTTCCGCACTCCCAAGTGGAAAGTGTATTGAACATTGACATAGCAAGGGCAGTTTATGTAGTTATGACAACTGTGACTCAATTCAAAGATGGTAAAATTTTAGTATTACAGACAATACAAAATTCTAGCTGTTTTGTTTTTCTTCTCTTCCACATTTTTGCTTGAAAATTATAACAATTGAATTGCTAAAGAAAATGCCAAAAAACTGCAATTTAAGTTCGTGCTCTACTCCTGGCAGAAATTAAGTAGGGTTCTGAAGGGGGCAGTTTCAGGACGGGTTCAATCCGGGGCCGGGAATCTTAAGTAGCAATCAACTTAACTATCATCTTGCCTGGTCTTTAGATTCCACAGATACGTACTTCAGTCCCAATCAATAGAATAAAGTGATGTATTATAGTATTACCTGTTGCAAACAGGTGATTTGATGCAGGCTTTGTGCAGTTTCTCGATCCATTTAATTTTGATTAAGCTGGCAGCTTGCCAATATCATTTGAAACTCACTCTGATGATAAGGAACCGTTGCGAGTAGAACCGGAAATAAACTGAGTCGAGTGGAGTTTTGTCTAACGATGTTTAACTTTTCTTTTGAATCGATCCAAGTTTTGTAATTTTGTCTGTCTCCAACTCCAGAAATTTATAAATCTCATGTAGCGAACTTTACTAGAGTTGAGCATAATTAGTCGAAACCGAATCAAACCGGCCGATACAAACCGATTTTTTTTTTATTTTGAGTTTTTAATGATTTAAATTGGTTTCGTTTTTTGGTAATTAGAAAACTGAAAATTTTAGGTTTGGATTCACTTTTCACTTCAATCCGACCGAAATAAACAAACCGAACTAAATCAAACCGTTACTACATATAATTAATTAATAATATTTTTAAAATTTAATTTAAATATTTAAGTGTTGATCATTATTATAGTTGTTTTACACTTTTAAAATTATTGTCCACTTTTCTCAATTCTTATATTATTTACTCGTCGTTAATAATGATCAGTGGTTCATTTTTTGTTATAAATGAAACAATTTCTTTCCTTTTTAAAAAGTAAAATGAGTTATTTTTTCTTTTCATAACAACAAACAAAGATAGCGCCCGAAACTATTTATACTGGAGAGTTACACAAATTTTGTCTTATCTTTTATCTAAGTATTTTGTTTAATGAAAAACAATAGTAACAGCTAAAATTATTTATTTTAATTTAATGAGAAAAACTAATTCTAAAAAATTATTTTAATATTAAATCGAAATCAAACTGAACCAATCTATTAATCTATTAAGAATTGGTTCAGTGGATTTGTTCAGTTTGAATTGGTTTTTATAACATTCCATTTGATTTTGATTTAAAATTTTTTAAACTGAAAATTTTAGTTTGATTCAATTTGAATTTTCAAAACGGTCCAAATCGAACATTGCTCGACCATAAACTCTACAATTATGCTAGACAGTCGACATAGTTCTTTTTTTTTTTTTTGAAACCAAAGTAATGCATTAATTTTTAACGATCAATAGTAAGGGCCTCCAACACGCACGTAGGAGGAGACGTGAATACAATATGGTCATCAGCTAAACACGGGTATCTAGCAATCTCATGTGCTACCCTGTTAGCATTCTTCCGAACAAAACGAATTGATGTCAACGGCATCTCACTAAGCTTCTGTCTGCAGTCCTCCAGAGCTTCGTGTACTTCCAAATTATTCTCCCCTTTTCCTGTGATCGCAGAGACTGTAAGCATGGAGTCAGTCTCGACAACAACTCGATCCAAGTGGAAATGCTGATCTTTGAGCCAAGTCAGTGCTTCTCTTACCCCTATTGTTTCAGCCTCGAAGACTGACACAACCTCCGATAAGCACATGGTTTTGCCTGACAAGAACTCACCTCTGTGATCTCTTGCTACCATTCCAATAGAAAACGTTGATGCACCAACGAACACAGAAGCATCTACATTAACTGTAACCGTACCAGCCTCTGGTTTCTTCCAATTATTATCCCACTTAGCTGCTGTGTTGCCTGCATAATGAGCTTTAGCAATGCCTTTCCTTGCATCGACCCAATCAGAATGCACCTTCAAACTGCTATCCATGGCAAAACCTGGGCTAACAACTTTCTCGTTCCAGACTTTTTTATTACGCCAGTGCCAAATACCCCATAGCACCATACATACCGTACTTAGGTCCTTAGAATTCAACGTAGTGATCTTCTCCAACAGCCAGACATGGACGAACTCAATCTCTTGCATGTTGAAACTCATGTTCACATTCTCCCAACAAGCAGCAGCAAACGGGCAATCAAAGAACAGATGAGCTAGATGCTCTATATCAGATAAACACATGGGGCAAGTAATGGGAACACGTATACCTTTAGAACTTAGCCGTCTCCTCACTGGAACAGCATTTCGACAAAAACGCCAGATAAAAACCTTAACTTTATTTGGAATATTTAAGTGCCAAATCTTCTTCCAACCTACATTCTGCGGAGCCCCACCATTCCCAAACTTCATACGGTACCAAAAATGGTACCCAGTTTTAGCAGTGTAGATTCCGTTGTTTGATCCCATCCATGCTATACGATCAACTGAGTCTCTCTGAGGGATTGGTACCGCCAGGATTGCATCAACATCATTTTGAAGAAACATACTTCTCACCAGTGTTGTGTTCCATTTTTTCTGATTATGAAGAAAAAGAGTTGACACTTTCTCTTTCCTTCCATTATACATGGGATCTTTTCAACACAGAAATCAGCCTTTTTCCTCAACCAAGGATCAGTAGTGGCAGTGATGTCATTGCCATTTCCAAGGACCCATCTAAAACCTGTTTTTAACTCCTCCTTCGCTGCCCAAATACTCGACCAGATAAAACTTGGGTAACAACCTTTTGCTGCTTTCAGAACATGAGTCGTAGGGAAATATTTAGCCTTAAAAACTCGAGAAACAAGGGAGCTTGGATTCTGCATGAAGTTCCAAATATGTTTACCCAGGAGTGCAATGTTAAAGCCAAATAGGTTTCTGAACCCCAACCCTCCTTTGCTTTTGGGTACACTCATATTGTTCCAAGACACCCAGTTAAGACCTTTATGAGATTCCGCCCTACCCGATCTCCACCAATAGTTGTTAAACATCTGCTCTAACTCTTGACATAACGTTTTTGGTATAAGAAAACATGACATGCTATACGCTGGAATCGTTTGTGCCACATTCCTAATCAGAATTGTCTTCCCAGCCTGTGATATTGGCTTAGCTTGCCATTTCTGTATACGCTTATTGGCCTCTTCCTTCAAGTAACCGAAGACCTTACGTTTCGATCTGCCTACAAAAGATGGTAGCCCAAGATATTTAGTCTCTGTAATTTCATTGTATATCTCCGCTTGTTTGTCACGCCTAATGTTCGCACTAAAATAGACTCCAGACTTCATAAGGTTCACAGCTTGTCCCGATTGCCTCTCATACTTTTCTAACATCCGTTTGACATTACCAGCCTCTTCTGCTGTTCCCTGGAAGAATAGGAAACTATCGTCGACAAATAAGAGATGCGACACTGATGGTGCTGTTGGTGCTATCCTGCACCCGTGAATTTCGCCCAACCCTGCTGCTACATCCAATGCATTTGACAAGCCCTCAACACACACCAAGAATAGGTAGGGAGAGAGGGGATCGCCCTGTCGCAGCCCCTTCCTGGGAATGATAGGTCCAATTAGAGCATCATTGAAGCAGAAATTATAGCTCACTGTTTTAACACAAAGCATCATCCAATCTATCCAAGTGTTGCAGAACCCCATACATTGCAATCTTTGTTTCAGAAACGACCAATTCACCCTATCATAGGCCTTACTAATGTCCAATTTTAGGGCGACCTCTCCCGTTCCCTGTTGGTTTTTCCTTCCCATATGATGGAGTATTTCAAACGCAACCAAGACATTATCCGTTATGCTTCTATTCTTAACGAAAGCCGATTGATTTTCAGAGATAATTGACGGAAGAACAACGCGGAGTCTGTTTGCTAAGACTTTGGCCAGAATTTTATACAACACATTGCATAAAGCAATCGGTCGTAGATCCTTCATACTTGAAGCATTCTCTTTTTTTGGAATAAGGACCACATTAGTGTTGTTGAGCTCTCCAGGGAAAGTAGTATCTCGAAGCCAGTTTATGCAGAATCTGAAAACTTCATGGCCTAGAATTGTCCAAAAATGCTGAAAAAAACCTGGATTAAGACCATCGGGACCTGCCGCCTTATCCGGATGCATCTGTTTAATTGCCAAAGTAAACTCATCAAACGTGAATTCTTCCGTTAGCATTTTATTTTGCTCCGCAGTCACCAGTCGATGTCCAGGCATCGTATTTTCCTCATGCTGATCCTCAACCGTGAACAATGAGATAAAGTAATCTCGAACCACCCTGCACATTCCCTCCTGATCTTCTATTTTTGAGCCATCATTATTAATAAAAAACGAGACCTTATTAGCCTTCTTCCTTGCCGTAGCAGAAGAGTGGAAGAACTTTGTATTGTCATCACCTTCTCTGAGCCAAAAGATCTTAGCTCTTTGTTTCCAGTAAGTTTCTTCCTGCAATAATAGAGAATTCAACTTATCTTTCTCATTGATATATTCCTGGACACTCTCATGATCAGTGCAGTCAACCAGATTATCCATATTCATCTTATGTTGCTTTATTTTTTCTCTAAACTTGTGAAAGAACGTCCTGCCCCAACGAGCCATAGTTCTATTTCCAATTCTAAGACCTCAGGATACATAGATATTTCGTGAACTTCAATTTGCTGCATGCCTTCTTGACTTGTGGACTTCACTTCTTGGTATAATTTTGACTAGTAAACATAGTCACTTCTCGATTAAGATTCCTTGATCTCACTATATTTTGACTTCATTACAAATTAGTGCACATTTAGATAAGAGGGATAGGTATTTCATCCGTCTCATTCGATTCAGATTCGATTTTTGTCCTGTTCGGATTGAGGATTTGAAAATTTTTTCAGGTTTCGAAAGGAGAATGAGGAATATTTGGTAAAAAAATCGGGGATCGGGACGGGATCGAGAATTAGGGATTCCCATCCCGATCCCATCCCTGATTTTAATATTATTTAAAAATATATTTTTATATGTATATAATTAAATTATTATAAGTAAATGTATTATATATATATATATATATATATATATATATGATATGGGCTAAAAATAAACCCTAAAGACACATTTAATGTCACATTAATTAGACCCAGTATGGTCCAAACGTGGGGCCCACCAGATGGGCCCAAACCCTATTAACAATATTAATTTCGTAATTAATATTAAGGGTAATAAAACAGCTCAACAATAAGAGTCAGATAAGGATGCTGATCTTCGTCAGACTTAGCCTCCAAGGCACATACTTCAACATGGAAACTGATTCCTACAAGGAAGGGGTCTAGAACCTTCCTCAAAGCGGTGGCTTGACCACCAAGTCACCTAATTCTACTACGATTCTAGGTCTTCTCAGCCTATAAAAGGGCCTGACCCCTCAATCTCAGAAGGACGTTTTGGACACAGCTCCATACGTTACCCACCACGTTTTGGCTTAATCCTCGAATAAGGACATACAAGCCACTACGTCCTAGGTGAGCTCTCGCCGCCATAGCCTCGAGGGCACCATCACCTAGAACTACGTCTTGGCTTGATTCTCAATAACGAGATACGTAGGCACTCTGTGAGGACCGATCAGTCTCGTAACACGGAAACAGCCATTAAAGCTCGAAGCTCAAACTCCCTTAGCATTAAATACACATAAACCCTAGCCGCAATATTCGTAACCTATTTTTTATTCCACAACATTTGGCGCCGTCTGTGGGAAGAAAACATCAACCATGATTCAAACACGAAGAACAACATCGACTGAGGCCATACCCCTTAGCTCTGCTCCACCTGCCATCTCTGATCCGCTCATCACCGCTGAAGAAGGACAATTACCCCCACCAACAGGGACAGTCATTCAACCTCTAACCTCTCAACCCTCAGGGACGATTCCCCATGTTGAGGGAACTTTACCCGTGACTATCCCTCAAAGCCAAGAAACTAACCCTCTTCAGATGGTGGTTTCTCCTCTTGATACCGCTGGCCGTACGCTGCCTCCGGGGGTACAGATCCACACCATGGATCTCCCTTTGAATACCAACCCGATGTATGGGCTGCCTAACTATCCCCCTCAACACAGGGAACCTGGACCGAGCGGTCATGCCTTACAGATCCGAGATCGAGAGTACGATGATTACTCTAGTCCCTATACTGATGATTCAACGTCTGAGGATGACAATGATGATCGTGATGAAGCCCCGAGGAGGTGACGTGCTAGTAAAGAACCTCGAAGGAGGTCCCAAAGAATCCATGATGGACCTCCACAAACGGCTGAGGAAAGGATTAAGGCTCATGAAGCTGAGATCCAAAGGTTAAAGGATGATATTGCTAGAGAGCAAGCAAGGCGAAGTCTGATTCAACCTCCTCCAGTTATAGGGAGGATTCCCATTATAAATCTGGAGAGGCCCTCAAGGAGACAACGAAGGGCCGAAGCCCCAACTGAAAAATCGACAAGGGTGGAGACCCCCAAAAGTAACCCTAGGGATCTGATGCCCCTTGGGGATCCTGATGATCCTACACCTCCGTTCACTGAAGAGGTAATGAACGCTCGCATCTCAAGGAAGTTCAAGATGCCGACGATTAAGGCCTATGATGGAACGGGCGATCCCGCAAACCATGTTAGGACATTCTCAAATGCACTGCTGTTGCAACCTGCGAGCGACGCCTTAAAGTGTAGGGCGTTCCCTCAAACCCTGTCTGGCATAGCTCAAAGGTGGTATAGCCACTTACCTGCAAACTCAATTGGCTCATTCAAAGAGCTGAGTGCCGCCTTTGTCAGCCAGTTCATTAGTGGAAGAGTTCATGAGAAAAGTTCTGCATCCCTCATGTATGTGGTACAGGGGAAGAATGAGAATCTGAGAGATTATCTCAAGAGGTTCACCAAGGAGACGTTGAACATCACCGACTTAGAGAACAAGGTGGCCATGGTAGCCCTGGAACATGGCACTACTGACCTGTACTTTAAAAGGTCGTTGGCAAAGCATCCACCTGAGAATATGGCTGAACTCCAACGGAGGGCTGATAAGTATATCAAGGCCGAGGATAGTACCAAAAAGGATGTCGTGATAAACAATGGCAAGGGTAACAATGATACAAAGAAGCGAAAGCAAGACCATGAGTATGATGACCACGAGAATGATGCTAGGGACAAGTATCCCCGAACTAGCGAGGACTCCGACTATGCCCCTAAGAAGAACCAAGGACGGAGGTTCACTTAGTATGCAAGGTTGAATACTTCTAGAAGTCGAATCTTGTTTGACATTGAAAAGGATAAGGATTTCCGATGGCCGAAGCCACTCAGGGGTGATCCCTCGAAGAGAAACAGGAATCAGTATTGCAGATTCCACAGAGATGTGGGGCATGACACTGATGATTGCAAGCAACTCAAAGATGAGATCGAGTTTTTAATCCGTAGAGGGAAATTGAGCCACTTTACTAAGGGTGAAGATCGTGTTAATCAAATTAGAGATTATAATAGAAGGGATGACGTTCACGATCGCAACCCACAACCTCGAGGGCCAGTAATCAACATGATCTTAGGAGGCCCGACCGCGGCCGACACAACAAGGAATTCTCGGAAGGCTTATGCCAGAGAAGTGATACACATCGTGGGAGAGGCCCCGAAGCAGGCTAGGACTGAAATCGCAATTGGTTTTGACGATTCTGATCTTGAAGGGGTGAAGTTCCCCCATGACGACCCGTTGGTCATAACTCCTGTAATTGGAAACTCAGAAGTGAAGCAAGTCTTGATAGATAATGGAGCTTCCGTTGACGTTCTATTTCATGATGCATTTGTGAAGATGGGTTACAATGATTCTCAGTTGACCCCCAATAACATGCCTATATATGGATTTAATGAAGTAGGATCTAAAGTTGAAGGGACTATTCAATTGCCCGTGACTATTGGACAGGAGCCCAAGAAGGCCACTCAGATGTTGAACTTCCTGGTAATCAAGGCGGTTTCAACGTACAACGCTATCCTCGGAAGGACTGGACTTCATGCATTCAAGGCTGTTGCCTCAACTTATCATATGAAGATCAAGTTCCCAACCCGGAATGGTGTTGGAGAACATAAAGGCGATCAAAAGATGGCACGAAGCTGTTATGTAGCCTCGTTAAGGCCTGATGGAATCGGGGGGCAGGTCCTTCCGATTGAAGACATGGATGTCCGTAGAGGTAAGGAATACCAAGAAGCCGGGGGGCAGGAGGTAATACCCCAAGCAGGAAGTGAACTTCAGAATAATAAGGAGGAGACCAAAAGGAGTGGAGGTTGCTCTATTTTGATGGAGCATCTAAAACAAAATCTGGTGCAGACGTAGTCTTGGAGAGCCCCGATGGGCTCAAGTTATCCTAGTAGGACCTAGCTTCATATTTATCTAGTAGAAGTAGAAATAAGGTTCATTGAAACCATTGCAGAGCATGTTGCTCCGAGTAATATAGTAGTACTCTATGTAAGGGTTGAACCCATTTCAAGTTATTAATGCAAGTTTGATTTCCATTCATTGATTGTGTGATTTTATTTATGTGCCAAACACCCGATGAGTGCAAGTCAAGGTTGACCGAGTACCGAAAATAAAAAAATACGCGAATGGAAAACAAACAAATGCATTAATAAGGATCCCGAAGAGTCAAGAGTTAGGTTACAACGCGACCAAGTAAGAGTTTAAGTCTGTGAAGGACCCTGAATAAAAGACAAGAAGATAAAAGCCACACGCGACAATTATAGCCATGTAAGGCCGAGGATGTTAAGGGCTAGCTACTCTTCAATATTTATTAAGTACCTAGATTAAGGATCCATGGATGAAGGCCAATAAAGAACCTTAAGAAAGGATCAAGAAGATCAAGCAAGTTCTCATCTCAGAAGTTTAAAAGGCAAGAAACCAACGGGATTGCATTTATCGAAATCTAAATCGAGGAATCAACCCCGAATCCTAGGTTGAAGAACAGAAGTTGTTAGCCATGAAGGCCAAGATCAGCCATAAAGGCCAAGGTTAGTTATGAAGGCCAAGCTCGAGGGGGTCATGGACTTTCAAGACCTCGTTGGGCTAACCGGAAACCCCCTGGCCTTGGACCAGCAGCTCTGATAGATATTTCGGTGATTTAAACACCCTTTAGATTGAAAACCCTTGATTTCAAACATTGGCGTTCAACCTTCGAACATCGACGTTCAAACATTGAAGTCCTGATGGACCAGCAGTTGAGAAGCATATTACATAGCTCGAAAGCCGGTGGAAGGTTAATTAAGTGGTCGATTGAACTTGGAGAATTTGACATCACGTATGAGCCTCGAATAGCCATTAAGACCCAGGCATTGGCTGACTTCGTGGTTGAATGTACCATTGGCAACCAAGAAGTCGGGGGGCAGGATATAGTAACCACCCCTGGAAATGAAGAAAAAGATGAAGAGCCTGTACCTGATCAGAATGAACATTGGGTGCTCTATTTTGATGGAGCATCAAAAACAAAATCTAGTGGTGCAGGTTTAGTCTTGCAAAGCCCCGATTGGTTTACAGTCGAGTATGATTTAAAATTGGACTTTCCGACAACTAACAACGAAGCTGAGTATGATGCCTTGATAGCCGGTTTAGGCTTGGCTAGAATAATGAGAGTCAAGAATCTCAAACTACGGCAAAGTACTTGAGAGTCGTGAAGGCCGTGATGACTGAGTTTGAGTGAATGGTATGAGAAGCACATTACGAGAGAACAGAACGTTAAGGCTGATGCCCAATCTAAGTTTACTTCTTCTGAGATAGAGAACTACGCCGGAAGAGTTTACTTTCAGGTCTTGAAGGCCCCGTCTATTATTTCAAATTGATAGCACCAATTGATGTAAGCTGAAGGATAGACCCTCATAAAAGCTCACCCTGAGACTGGTTGGCTCCCTGATAATGCCTTGAAGGCACAGAAACTATTAGTGAGAATGTTGAGATAAGAGGTCCTTTGTCATTCCTTACTTAATCAGGAATCTCAAATTCCGATACAAATGTTTAGCCTTGATGTCCAAAGAGGTTGTCTGTCTCCAATCGAGATGGCCAAAAAGGTTGTCTGCCTCCAATCGAGTTCGTCGTTTGAGTTTAAGGATTTGAATCAAGAGCCGTCAATCGAATTCAAACCAAAGGAAGGTTGGAAACCTAGAATCAAGATAAAGGGTTGACAACCAGATAACAATGCAAACCAGACTTGAAGTCAAGTGCTCAGTGGAAAAGAAACTTCTTGAACGATCAAACGAGAAGCAAGACCTCCACCATATGAAACAAGGGGGGCAAGAACTAAAAAGCTTCATCACAAGCTCCACATCTTAGAACAAGAAAGAGAGATTAATTATGCCTTGAAAGGATGTATACAACATACAAATGTCAAGGATGTGATTCAAGAACGAGACTCCAAGCATTACGAAAAGCTCCGAGAGGCACGACAAAGCGACCATGGAGCACCTGTCAGCCAACCTGGAGCACCTGGAAGGCAACCAGGATCTCCTGGCAGCCGACCAGGTGCCATGAAGAAGGTCTGGCCGACCAGGATCTCCTGGCAGCCGACCAGGTGCCATGGAGAAGGTCTGGCCGACCAGGATCTCCTGGCAGCCGACCAGGTGCCACGGAGGGGCTTCAGCCGACCTCCTGGCACCTCCCGTCAGTTGGTTGGATCGTTTGATGGTTCTGTTGAAGGTTTCTCACTTTCTGAAACGAACATCGACCTCCAACTAGACATCGTTCAAGCATCGATTAGCACCGTGTAGTGCCGTCAAATGCCATTCAACGTCGTTTAACATAGATTGAAACGTCGTTTAAACACTTCCAGGCAACTTGGAGCACCTGGCAAGCGAACAAGGAGCACCTGGCAGGCAACCAGGATCTCCTGGCAGCCGACCAGGTGCCACAGAGAGGGTCTGGCCGACCAGGATCTCCTGGCAGCCGACCAGGAGCACCTGGCAGCCGACCAGGAGCCACGGAGAGGCTCCAGCTGACTTCCTGGTACATATCTTGGCACCTCCCATCGTTTGATTGGATCGTTTGATGGTTCTGTTGAAGGTTTCTTACTTTCCGTGACAAACATCGACCTTCAACTTAGCGCCGTATAGAGTCGAATTAGCACCATATAGTGCCGTTTTATGCCATTTAACGTCGTTTAACAAACATTGAAACGTCGTTTAAGCATCGTGTGACATCATTAAAGTCAACATGGATCTCCCGTCAATCTGCAGGCGATCAAGAAGCACCTGGCAGGCGATCAAGAAGCACCTGGCAGGCAACCAGAAGCACCTAACAGGCAACCAGGATCTCCTGGCAGCCGACCAGGTGCCACAGAGGAGGTCTGGCCGACCAGGAGCATCCCTAGGCGACGTGGAGCATCCTCCAGCCGACCTGGTGCCACGAAGAGAGGTCCTCGCGCCGTTTAGGCCATATCTTGAGCTCCGGGTATCAGATTTGGGCGATCTTACAGTCCACGCGAAGGTCATGGAGTTTTCTACAACCTTGGAAGGTCCCCAGCCAACCAGGATCTCCTGGCAGCCGACCATCTGCCCAGGAAGGGGTCTGGCCGACCAGAAGCTCTCTTGTCAGCCGACCTCACGCTGTTTGGGCCATATCTTGAGCTCCGGGTATCAGATTTGGGCGATCTTACAGTCCACGCGAAGGTCATGGAGTTTTCTACAACCTTGGAAGGTCGCCAGCTGACCAGGATCTCCTGGCAGCCGACCAGCTGCCCAGGAAGGGGTCTGGCCGACCAGAAGCTCTCTTGTCAGCCGACCTCACGCTGTTTGGGCCATATCTTGAGCTCCGGGTATCAGATTTGGGCGATCTTACAGTCCACGCGAAGGTCATGGAGTTTTCTACAACCTTGGAAGGTCCCTAGCCGACCAGGACCTCCTAGCAGCCGACCAGCTGCCCAAGAAGGGGTCTGGCCGACCAGAAGCTCTCTTGTCAGCCGACCTCACGCTGTTTGGGCCATATCTTGAGCTCTGGGTATCAGATTTGGGCGATCTTACAGTCCACGCGAAGGTCATGGAGTTTTCTACAACCTTGGAAGGTTCCAGCCGACCAGGAGCACCTAGCAGCTGACCAGGACCCTTATCGGCTGACTAGCTGCCCGGAAGAGGCTGCAGTTGTCCCGAATCTCCTCCGATTAGCACCGTTAGTGCCGATAGCACCGTTAGTGCCGATAAGCACCGATTAAGTGCCGATTAGCACCGTTAGTGCCGATAGTACCGTTAGTGCCGATAAGCACCGATTAAGTGCCGATTAGCACCGTTAGTGCCGATAAGCACCGATTAAGTGCCGATTAGCAGCGTTAGTGCCGATAGCACCGTTAGTGCCGATAAGCACCGATTAAGTGCCAATTAGCACCGTTAGTACCGATAGCACCATTAGTGCCGATAAGCACCGATTAAGTGCCGATTAGCACCGTTAGTGCCGATAGCACCGTTAGTGCCGATAAGCACCGATTAAGTGCCGATTAGCACCGTTAGTGCCTATAGCACCGTTAGTGCCGATAAGCACCGATTAAGTACCGATTAGCACCGTTAGTGCCGATAGCACCGTTAGTGCCGATAAGCACCGATTAAGTGCCAATTAGCACCGTTAGTGCCGATAGCACCGTCCGTGCCGATAAGCACCGATTAAAAACCGATTAGCACCGTTAGTACCGATAGCACCGTTAGTGCCGATAAGCACCGATTAAGTGCCGATTAGCACCGTTAGTGCCGATAGCACCGTTAGTGCCGATAAGCACCGATTAAGTACCGATTAGCACCGTTAGTGCCGATAGCACCGTTAGTGCCGATAGCACCGTTAGTGCCGATAAGCACCGATTAAGTGCTGATTAGCACCGTTAGTGCCGATAGCACCGTTAGTGCCGATAAGCACCGATTAAGTGCCGATTAGCACCGTCCATGCCGATAAGCACCGATTAAAAACCGATTAGCACCGTTAGTGCCGATAGCACCGTCAGTGCCGATAAGCACCGATTAAGTGCCGATTAGCACCGTTAGTGCCGATAGCACCGTTAGTGCCGATAAGCACCGATTAAGTGCCGATTAGCACCGTTAGTGCCGATAGCACCGTTAGTGCCGATAAGCATCGATTAAGTGCCGATTAGCACCGTTAGTGCCGATAGCACCGTTAGTGCCGATAAGCACCGATTAAGTGCCGATTAGCACCGTTAGTGCCGATAGCACCGTCCGTGCCGATAAGCACCGATTAAAAACCGATTAGCACCGTTAGTACCGATAGCACCGTTAGTGCCGATAAGCACCGATTAAGTGCCGATTAGCACCGTTAGTGCCGATAGCACCGTTAGTGCCGATAAGCACCGATTAAGTGCCGATTAGCACCGTTAGTGCCGATAGCACCGTTAGTGCCGATAGCACCGTTAGTGCCGATAAGCACCGATTAAGTGCCGATTAGCACCGTTAGTGCCGATTAGCACCGATTAAGTGCCGATTAGCACCGTTAGTGCCGATAGCACCGTCCGTGCCGATAAGCACCGATTAAAAATCGATTAGCACCGTTAGTGCCGATAGCACCGTTAGTGCCGATAAGCACCGATTAAGTACCGATTAGCACCGTTAGTGCCGATAGCACCGTCAGTGCCGATAAGCACCGATTAAGTACCGATTAGCACCGTTTAGTGCCGATAGCACCGTTAGTGCCGATAGCACCGTTAGTGCCGATAAGCACCGATTAAGTACCGATTAGCACCGTTAGTGTCGATAGCACCAGTAATGTCTTTAGCACCGACAGTGTCTTCTAGCACCGTTCAATGTAGTTCAATGCCGGTTGGCGTCACTTAAACGTTGTTTAAGTGTCGTTTAAGGCTAGTTAGTACCGTTTAGTGCCGTTTTATGCCGTTCAACGTCGTTTAAACATTGTTTAAGTGTCGTTTAAGGCTAGTTAGTACCGTTTTATGCCGTTCAACGTCGTTTAAACATTGTTTAAATGTCGTTAAGGTTGATTAGTGCCGATAAGCACCGATTAAGTGCCGATAGCACCAGTAATGTCGTTAGCACCGACAGTGTCTTCTAGCACCGTTCAGTGCCGTTTAATGCCGGTTGGCGTCACTTAAACGTTGTTTAAGTGTCGTTTAAGGCTAGTTAGTACCGTTTAGTGCCGTTTTATGCCGTTCAACGTCGTTTAAACATTGTTTAAATGTCGTTAAGGCTGATTAGTGCCGATTAGCATCGAATTAACATTGTCGTAAACGCGTCGGTCGCTCCACGCTTTACATAAAGACAATACTCGTGAAACACTAGTGTATAAAGATGAACCCTGACCCGAGTCTTGGAAAGGACCGTTAAAACTTCAAGGAAAACCAGATCAGTTTTCCTAGAAGTTGGGGGGCAAATGATATGGGCTAAAAATAAACCCTAAAGACACATTTAATGTCACATTAATTAGACCCAGTATGGTCCAAACGTGGGGCCCACCAGATGGGCCCAAACCCTATTAACAATATTAATTTCGTAATTAATATTAAGGGTAATAAAACAGCTCAACAATAAGAGTCAGATAAGGATGTTGATCTTCGTCAGACTTAGCCTCCAAGGCACATACTTCAACATGGAAACTGATTCCTACAAGGAAGGGGTCTAGAACCTTCCTCAAAGCGGTGGCTTGACCACCAAGTCACCTAATTCTACTACGATTCTAGGGCTTCTCAGCCTATAAAAGGGCCTGACCCCTCAATCTCGGAAGGACGTTTTGGACACAGCTCCATACGTTACCCACCACGTTTTGGCTTAATCCTCGAATAAGGACATACAAGCCACTACGTCCTAGGTGAGCTCTCGCCGCCATAGCCTCGAGGGCACCATCACCTAGAACTACGTCTTGGCTTGATTCTCAATAACGAGATACGTAGGCACTCTGTGAGGACCGATCAGTCTCGTAACACGGAAACAACCATTAAAGCTCGAAGCTCAAACTCCCTTAGCATTAAATACACATAAACCCTAGCCGCAATATTCGTAACCTAGTTTTTATTCCACAACAATATATATATATATATATATATATATATATATATATATATATATATATATATATATATATATATTAATATTATTAGTGTTTAAAACTTTTAATTTATTTCATAAATTCAAAGTTTTAATTTTAATAGTAAATTTTAATAATTTAATTATATCTTTTAATAAAAATAAATATTAATTCGAAATGTTTTTTAGAATAGTTAAATGAATTTAAAATATACATTATATTTTATGATTTAAAAAATTAATTTTATTAAAAATATATTGAAAATGTATAAAATTTAACTTTTAAAAAATATTAAAAATTTTCGATTTCCCACGAGGATCTCCATTCACCATTCGGGACGAAGATCGGGGAACAAAATACTCCCCATTCAAATATCGGAACAAATTTGGGAAACCAATATGAGTTCACACAGAAATCGGAGACATGAATTACACTCCCCGACCCCTGAAGTAACTTGACGTCCATCCTACTTCCAGACTTTGTAACAATACACTTCTCGACATAACATTTTGGCTTCATCCTACTTCATGACTTTGCAACATAAACATTTCTCGATATAGCATTTTGGCTTCTCGATATATATTGTACCTCATCCAAGACTTCTTGACACAATGAAATTCTTAATTAACTTCAATAATGTAATTTTATTATTCTTCTATTTATTCTACCTAATGCATGAACATGCCTAGAACTTCTATCTAGCATTATTTATATAATTAAACTTTCACATAATGATCCTGACAAAAAAAAAAAAAACTTTCACATAATGAAAATAAGGTTATACTATATACCAAACTAAAGGACATTATAATGAGGAATCAATACACCTTAATGATAAAAGGGCATGAAATTTCTAAATCACATAATAGAGAAATTCTCTATTAGTGCACCTTAAATCTTGTATTTTATTATTATTTTTGATAATCCAACCATACGGATGAAAAGTTTATGTCGAAATAACATTGTATACAAATTTTTATTATATTTGAAATAGTGGAGCATCACTTTTATAATAATACTAATTTCTATATATATTCAACTGCACAGATTTATCATAATCTTATTACTATAAATTTATAGTTCCAAATAATTAAATTACACAGAAAATTTATACATTCACGTATTTTTGTATGAATTTAACATCAATACAGTTGGATTGTTCAAATAATAATTAATTTATCATATTTTAAACCGCACTAATAGATAACTTCTGTATTATGTGCTTTAGATACTCTTTTCCCATGATTTATAAAAATTGCGTAGATCAAGTAAACGATAACAAATTGATATAGTTTTGTTAGCAGATATACAACGACTAACAAATTAATTACATACGTATCTAATTATGTATCTAAGTTGTAAGGTAACCGTCATAAATGTTTAAATAAGAAATTTTTTTATAAAAACTTCAAGGCAATTCATATCAATTAATTATATGTAACACTTGATTAGTCAATGATATGTTACAATAAAATTTGTTTATCAAACTCACTAATTAATTTTATCAGTTAATAAAATTTTGTAGTATTGTTGGGAGTTGTCCCATATATTTATGGAAGAGACATATTGCTAGTTAATAAGTAACTAGCATGATAGCCCGTGCAAAGCACGGGCCTTATGATAATTCATAGAATTTTCTAGTGTTATTCTACTTCACGTATTTCGATTTATTTAAGATGTTATAATTTCAAAATATTATCAGATTTCGAACCATAAAAGTTATATTTCTAGTTGTGTTTGGTCAATGTGAGAAGAATGATTGACTGAAAGCAGTAAGTAAGAGTTAATTGTAACTGTCAAGTATTATCAAAATAATCTTGGTGTATTGAAATGCGTGAAAAAGTAGTTGGTTTATTTATTTTGGGATGGAGGAAGAATTAAATTTTATATTAATTCTAATTTTGTATAGAGTCGTATGTTCTGCTCGGAAAATCTCAGCGCACATTTCCAATTTTGGATCTTTTTCTTCGACCAATTTCAGAGAACAAGGAGAACGACGAATTTGTCCTAATAGTTGTGCACATCCAAAATAAATATATGATGTGTGCTTTTCTAGGATCATGGTATTTAACCGTTTCAGATGTATCCTTCTAATAGAAAACTGATCATAACAAAATCTTTTCTTGTGAATTTCGTACTACGTGAATTGGATAAGATTTATTATGCTGTTAGACGAATTTTGTTAATTGCATTGAATTTGTAGAGCTGCACCTCGAAATTTATTGTTTACGTTCATCAGTTGACTTTAGATTTGATTTTTGTGGAATTTGGGATTTATTGTGTAAATAAATTCATTTTATTTTAGTTTTGAATTTAGAATTAATAATCTAAAAAGTCGGGCTATTTTTGTCATAAGTGAACTTTTAAAAACCCAAGGTAATATCTCAAATTTCAAGACAAAACATATTTAAATATGTCCAAATTCAACCAAATACACGAGTAACTAAAATAAAAGTGTCATATTTTATAACGGGTTTTTAAAATGAGATGGGTTAATGTATGCACCGAATGAATTATGTTGTAAAAGTTCACGTGTACAATAAAATTCAATATATGAAAAGAAGATAGACATAATTACGATAATGAAGCATCTAAGAAGTATCATTTAATTTGAGGTAACACCAAAATGATACCCGGGAAATAAAAAAATACACATACCACATCCGTGATAATAAGACATTATATATATATCAGTGATTTTTGAGTTTATTAAACTCACAACGGGATAAAACTCGCATTGGAATATAAAACTCAAGTGAAATTGATAAATTATTATTTAAGTATATAGTTGTAAAACTCATTTTTTATGAAATTAATAACATCATATTACAAAAATGCTGCAAAAATATAGTGCGAGAGACTAAAGATATCAAAACCATATTGACATTTTTTTACCAGATCCAAATCCCATATGTAAATTATTTCTTATTTTCAATATTTTAATATTTTTTATTAGTCAATCTATAAATTACCAGATGCTAGTAGGATTAACCGATATAATGCAAATATACTTAAAGTAGAATATTATGCTGATATCGAGTAAAAATTTGTTATACACTTTATTTATCATTAATTTGTATTAATTTAATAATGAACATATTCTAGTCATTCGACTAATATATAGACATAATTGTTAAAAGAGAGAAATGTTGTAATAAATTTTTATATATCTATTTTTACTTCCTCCCTTTTACCTACTTGAAATTGACTTCTAAGTCCATCACCTACCTCCTCACTTCAATTTTTTTAAACAAATTTTCGGCAACCTCAGTACCATTCACACTTATAATAAAATATTATACTAATATCATGTAAAAATATGTTATACACTTTATTTATCATTTTTTGCATTAATTTAATACTCCCTTCGTCACTCTCATTTCTGTAAAAAAAATTTCATTGGTGGACATGCATTTTAAGGTGTATGTAAAGTATAGTTCCGTAACTTATTTTTAATTTTTTTTTGAATACAACATTAAATTTTTATTCATAAGAAAAAAATTTAAAAAAATTTATGAAACTATACTTCATATGAGTTTTAAAATGTGTGTCAAACTCTCTGTCCCAAATATAAAGAACCTAGTGGGACAAAGGGAGTAATAAACATACACTATACCATATATGGGCTATTGCAACGCCAAAAAAGTGTCATATTAGACCCCAAATGTGTTACAATAGAGGTTTTTGCAACGTTTTTGCCAAAATTCAGCGTTGCATCTGCTGTCGTTGCAAATTGCAATAGACCCCTATAGCAACGTTTTATGCACTTATTACAACATTTTTCAAGTATTACAATAGCCCCTTTAGTGCAACGCTTTTGTCTTGTTTAGTGACACTTTTATGATGTTGCAATAGACTTTTGCAACACCATTTTGTAACATATTTTAGATAAAAGTGTTGCTAAGTCAATTTATTGCAACATTTTCATGTAACATTTTATCCCCTACTGTAATGCTTTTCATTTTTTAGCAACATTGATGTGCAACACTATTGTACCTATTGTAATACATTTAGATATTTTTATAGCAACATTTTTGTGCAACACTTTGTATTAGTCCAGTTTGCAATATCCTTATTGAAATGTCAATAAACCAACACAAAAGCATATCAAACTAGAAGATAGAAAATCCAACATAATATATGTCAATAAAGCCCAAACAAAGTCAATCGGCTTAAAACATAAGATCATATTACATGTTAAAGTACCAAGCTAATTTATGAAAACCTATAACACAATGTAATGAAAAAATTACATGTATATCCCTTTCTATACTCTGCAAACTAACAAATTAAATTTGAGGATTCTATATCTAGTTTGACAGCTATATCAGCGGATGATGATTCTCTGTCAGCTTTGGTAAGTCCCTTAAAGTATGGATCAGCCAGGGCCTGCCATGCACAATAGACAATATCAAACAATGAACAATTATTGAACTTAGTTAGATAATATTGGATATAGAACGATGAGTAATTATTGAACTTTGCTGAAAATAACGGATTAAAAATTGGCTAATATCTGAAAAATAACAGAACTGAAAATCAGGTATGTCACAACAAACCTCTACATCAGGTCGATCTTTTGGATCAAAGGCTAGAAGTCTTTCCAATAGTCGCAATGCTAAAGGATCCGCATTAGGGAACTTTTGTGCGAAGGGAACACGTTGCTTCTTCTTCATGCTAGTTAGATATCTTCTCGCCTTTTCATTTCGGACCTGATCAATCAGTTTATTACTTAGCTCAGCATTATACCTCGTAGTTATCAATTAGCTCAGCATTATACCTCGTAGTTGTCTATTGATTTCATTGCGGACCTGACAAATAGATGATTGGTTTTACATATAGAGCCAAGAATAGCTAGCCCTGTAATTTCACATGGAGTTCAACAATTATTACATTACCAGTTTCATGTTAAAGCATCAAAGTCACATGGTTTTTATGTTACACATGCTTTCCCAGATTTTTAAGTTGGTTCCAACATTTGTTTCAAGGGGTGATTCTTAATATTTCTTACGGAAAAAGAAGGCAAAAAGAGAGCAAAAAATCATCTAAAAATTTATACCCCAAACTCTACAACTTAAAATGACTGTAAATTTGATGCTTAATTAATACTGCCTTGGTGTTGACTACTACTGCATACATTTTACTACAGTATGAGCAAAACAAACAATAAGTGAATTAATAAAGCAAGAATAAAAAAAACAAGAATTAATAAGTTAATAAAAAAAGTTTAATTTTGGGGGGTTTTGGATTACCAGAGTTAAGAGTCGAACTGTCATCCAGATTAAGAGAATGGTCTGTTACTATATCTATATATGTCTGGCTGGCTTCACCTGAATGAGGTGAGGCACTTCAGAAACCAAAATATGATTTAAAGAAGAGATAGAAAAAAGAACATAACTACTTTACTAGCCAGCATATGATAAAAATTATTTGGAAGGAGAATAAATAAATTTTATTAATAGATATAGATTATAGTCTACCCTACTCCTTTCAATTAAAAAAAGGAATATTTGACATAAATATACATACATGCAAAAGGTTTCTACTTGGTTATATGGTAATCTAATATGGTGCAAGGTCCAAGTCCGTCCTTACAGATATCAAATATGTATTGCGCAGCAAAACTTCTAAGTATTAATGATTGTAATTAGTAATAACTGAATTTATTTTCTTTCATTAAGTCATTCCACAGAGATTACTACCTCGTAGTTATCAATTAGCTCAGCAAGGGAGTTGCGTCGAAGTGCTTCTCTGGTGCGACAGTTTACTCTGTGCCATGCAGCTAAAACAACCATCATATAAACATCCACACAACCTTTCTTTTTTGAAGAAGAGCCTCCAAGGGTTTTAATTAATCTGATCTATCAACACAAAAAACAATAGTTTAAGAAAAGGTAAATGTCTTTTTACATCAGATTTCATGTCCTGGAGCAATAAAATATTTACAGATACACAAGTATATAACTAAGGAAAAAGGAAAACAGTAAAGGAACTTGAGAAAATCTCTAATTCATAATAGAACAAAGTAACTCCAGATTTTCGGAGACCCTGGTGAAAACATAAGGCATGTCCACGAGATATGGACCCAAAAAATGGTGTTGATTTCTTAGACCGAGTATAATTCACACACAGACACTCTTACACTCACGTACTATATAATGCAGGGGTAAATTTTAACAATACATCCCCTAATAATGCTTTTTCGTAAAATCTTTAACTTATTCTTTATTTCCATCCCACTACTCTAAAAGAGAATCGCTCAGTTGAACAATTGTAAAGTAGCATCAGATATTCAATTGTGTACCAAGATGCTATTCTTGCGAGTGACATTATGAAATTCATTGATTGTTCAGATATTCAGGTACACGGCCAAACTAAATTACTCTTGCAAATAAGTTACTTTATTGCTATCTTGTATAGGTGGATTTTATGTTTGG
This sequence comes from Saposhnikovia divaricata, assembly GCA_036435485.1. Classification (NCBI taxonomy): domain Eukaryota; kingdom Viridiplantae; phylum Streptophyta; class Magnoliopsida; order Apiales; family Apiaceae; genus Saposhnikovia; species Saposhnikovia divaricata. The sequence goes on along the minus strand of CM071600.1, from coordinate 77,297,225 downwards.
GGTCTTACTTTGGTATATCAAAATCTTAAATAGTAACAAAGAATATATCGATGTCAATGACGTGTAAAATAGGTCCACTAGTTAAATTGGGTTTATTAGTTAATAAAGGTAATTAATCACTTAAATTGGGTTTATTAGTTTATTATTTCATAAATGTGAAGAAGCTGCAGATCAGATGACTGAACAACTAAACAATCCCTTGGAGTTTCAAAAGAGGACAAAGAGAATTGCTTAGAAACATAAATTATTAGTTATGCTAATCTTGGCCTTGTAGCAATAAAACGTCTTGAGTGCATTGGAACCAAGATGAAAAGGTTCCTAACGATGGGTATAGACTAGGTACTGGCATATTGTCTCTTCAGTAGCTGAACGACATAACAATATGAAGATTTGTTCTTATAGCTTCAACTCAGTTTGTGAAACATGCATGAGACTGAGATAGCAAAGAGTACTTAAAAGTTCCATACCTCCCTTAAAGATAGTTTGCTCAGCGAATGTTTTTACCTGCAAAGGATTGATGATATACTCAGAAAGGCACATGTTACTCAGTGCTCATGAAATTTTCAGATCAGGACATACCTGATCTACACTACCAGATCCAATTATAACAAGTGCCACCCCTGATGCATCCATCACGTCCTGTTCACATTTTTTTATGTGTTGAACATTAATGGTTATACTGGTTCCCACTTGATCCAAACCCATCTAATTAAATATGTTAACCTTATTTGTGAGTTAGCAAATCAGGGCTCTAAAATCAATTTTTAATTATACTCTTTAATCAGGTCAAATTTAAGGAATAGTTAAGAAAACTAGAGATAAGTAATTAAATAAGACCATAGCCACTGTTGTTTTAAAAAAAAAAATTAACAAGACCCATATTTCTTGTGTATGCTCACAATAAGATTTAAATCACCATCTTTTGTCCTGTTTTTTTTCAAGTTATCTTGCAACTCCTCTCTATTCTTCAACAACCAGACTGAATATGCAAAATATGATGATTAAAAAATGATAGATGAGGAAGCTTTGCATTAACAACCATGCTAGATTAGCTAAACCTAAAGTCTACCAGAACTAATTTAAACGTGTGTAAGTAGAAAAAAATATTTAAAAGGCAGTGGCGAACCCACAACATACCAAAACTTTCATTACTTGTCGATCTCCTCCTTTAAGAGAATCAAGATACTAGAACTTCTCATCTTTCTTATTGATAACTGCCAAGCACCAATGTGCTTCTTTGTGGATAGGGACAAATATCTGAAATTAGTAATGATGGTAAGAAGCATTATCAGCATCCGCAACAAATGTTAGGATAACAATTAACATTGTTTCAATGCTATCCATACATAGATATTTTTCCAATAAAATTGTCACATAGTACATAATTATTGTTAACAAAAGAACACAGTGTTAGTGTAGGTGCCCTAGAGGCAATACATTGGTTCTTTTAATAAACCTTTATGTCATTTGATTATTCAATAAACGTATTTATTATGACTTTAATTACTGCGATATATTTGTTAGCATAATAAATGTCTTTAGAATCATGATACACATTGTATAGTTTAAGTACATGACTTGAACTTGAGATTATATAATATATCATATTCTTAAAGGTCCCTAGTTGAGTATTATTATATAGGACAATAATAATACATAAATAGACTAGTATGTTGTTTTGACAGATAACCACATCTCATTGGTTATCAGTATGGAGATACTAAAGTCAATACATAGGTATATGTAAGGGTACATGGTACTGGACAGACCCAAAGTGAGATTCTTCATGTTTAATAAAGTCATAAGAAAGACTCACAATGATAATGGTGTAATGATCCTTTGACTTCAGATCATTATATTTCTATACGAGGATTAATGTACTTTGACTACATTAAAAATTACCTTTGATCGGGTGATGATAAAAGTGGACATCGGGTATATTATGAGTCGTATGAGAAATATGAATGATAGATAAAGGATTTAACCCTCCTAGAATTAGGAGAGATATTATTGGCCTCTTGATTGAGTGAGACTATAAAATGCATGGCCGTGCTCAAATATTGATTTGTTTTAATAGTCTACTCATGGATCAAGTAAACCTGGATTAAATGTTGAAGAGGATGACGAAATACATGCCTCGAGTTTAATCTATAATATTTGGTTAAAGGGATTATATTACATGGAAACATTTATCACGAAAGGTTTAATTGGATCACCAATTATTATTATTACTTGGGTAGCAATGATGTATTACTAGATGCCACTCATTGTTTATAATTTTATTATTGGATATTAAAATTATTGCCAACGTAATAATAACCTAAAGGGTTACACAATAAGAACGTTTTAAAAGGAGTTTTAATTTAAATATCAGATTTAAATTAAATAATTAAAATTCGAAATTGATTATGGAATCAGATTTCGTTTTTAATTAAATGATTATAAATTCGAAATTGGATAAATAATTAATTGAGTTGGACTTAGTTAATTAAATGTTATTTCGAATTTAATTCATTAAAAACCCAAATTAGTTTGTTTTAATTGAAGACCAAGCTGATTAGGGTTAGGCCCATCTTTCTCTCTATAAATACATAAAGATGTATTGGTTAGGGTAACACTTTTGCAAAATCGTTTTTCTTAAAAACCCTAGCTGCTCTATTCTTTGAGAGGCTAGAGAGAGAGAGAGAGAGGCTGATTTTGGCTAGTACCTGCTCCTTGGATCGTTGGACGATCGAACGTTCGTGTGGACGATTTAGAGACGCGGATCTTGCATCAAGGGCTGCGTGGTGATCACAATCTAGGACCTCCATCTGTCAACCGAATTCGTAAAGCTTCGTAAAGGTACTGATTCTATTCACCATAATCAGCATGTCTTATACATGGATCCTATGATTAGGGTTTCGGATTTTTATTGTTTTACGACTGTTTTCGCTGCGTTTATGCCCCGAAACCCTTCACACAGTGCATCAAAAAAGAACAAGAACACACCATTACAAAATTAATAAGCTATTGCCATACTTAAAAATTCACCACATTACAGCACATTATTGTAGACAAGAACAGAGTGAACAAAAATAAAAATAAAAATTATAGAGAATTAAAATTATAGAGACAAGAACAGAGTATCTTGTCACTCTAATTTGAATTAAAAATTACTACAAACATAAATATGAGCATATAAAATTAGCAAAGGATGCAAAAATATAAACAATTCCGCTAATTTAACACAAAATTCCTGTAAAATTAACACTAAATTCCAACAAATTTAACACAAAAATCCTTCTAATTAAACCAAAAATCCTATAATCGAACAAAAATTATGAACACATATAATCGAAAAGTTTTCATATGCATACCTATATATACATTTATAATGCAGTATACTAAAAAAAGATGGGTACTTTACCTCTAATTGAAGCTTTAAATAAATTTTCACTCTAATCTTTGCTACAATATCAATTTTGGGCGTTTAGGGTTTGTCCTAATCAATTTAGGGATTTGAGATAGTTGTGAGAGATGAGCGACAGATATGATCAACAAAGACACGTGAGACAACTAATTTTTGGATTCAAATTTTACCTCTAATTGAAGCTTTACTCAACTCTTTGCTCAAATCTTTGCTGAATTAGGTTTGGGGTTTTGGACTTTCGCTGAGCCGATTATATTTGTGATGAGAGATATGTATTTGTGTGTGTGTGCGTGAGAGAGAGAGAGAGAGAGAGGAGATGAAGAGAGTGGTGAGGTGAAGAACGGTAGAGAGAGTGGTGAGTCAAGAGAGATAGTGGTGAGATGAGAGAAACAAAGGTCAGATGTGGTTTTAGGGATTGTTTTTTTGTTTTAATTGTGTAAGAAATATTTTGGTCCCCTTTGTATATCCCGCCCAGCCAAAAAACCAACTTCCCGCCTACAATTTTCGGCAAAGTGTATCGTCTATTGTAACGCTTGGCTAAAGTATTGCAATTGTTCTAAATTTTCAAAATGATCCTTTTACTTGTAACACTTTTCGTATATATTGCCACATTTTTTAAACTATTGCAATAGACTACCAAGTTTCGTGTCTATTGTAACACTTTATGTAACACAAATATATATTGGGCTTGCAATAGCCCATATATGGTGCAGTGATATTCGGGCCATTTGACTAATATATATACATAATTTTAAAAGAGAGATATATTGTAATAAATTTTTATAGATCTACTTTCACTTCCGCCCGTTTACCTATTTGAGATAGACTTCTACTTATTTTTCGTCACCTAGCTCCTCACTGTGATTTTTCTTTGACCAATTTTTGGCCACCTCGATACCTTTCATAATTTTGACTTCGACGACATTATATTTGTCAATTTATATTTTCTCTCCCCAATTACCATTTTTTACTATTATATGAGAAAAGTATTTTAATGATTTTATCCCTAATAAATCATAAAAATAAATGTGAACATAAATTTATGAGTATATAAATGTCGTAGGTTTAATTCTTGTCAAAATTCAAATTATTAAAATTAGTATAATTATGTAGACACTTTTATCCTGAATAAATTGTAAAACAAATATATCTAATAAGTGTGTTATTTGAGCATGTAGTGAATGAGTTTAAAGTATTTCATAAAGAAGTGATTTGTCTTAGTGGTTTTTTTAACATTAATATAATCCAAGGACAATTTTGTAATTTACTAAATTGGAACAAAATTTAGTGGGTTATTTGAGCATGTAGTGAATGAGTTTAAAGTATTTCACAAAGAAATGATTTGTCTTAGTGGTTGTACATGTCAACATCAAGTTATAGGCGCTAGATGGTTATGGGTTCGACTCCTCTCAACTCCAAATTTTTTAACATTAATATAATTCAAGGACAAATTTGTAATTTACTAAATTAGAACAAAACCCATGTTAGGCTATAATAGATATATTGGATTAGTTAACTCCACAAGATTTTTTGGGATATTTCCAAAAATAAATTCATGTAATTTCGGTCTAAAGCGGACAATATCATACTAATATGGAGTTAAAACCTACTTAGCAAGTCCAACAAATGATATCAGAGCTATGATTATAACGGTTTATAACAATCTAAATGGGTTCCTAGAATGAGCCTAGGAACAGGCAGATGAGCTATCCCAGGATGGGTTTAACCAAGAGCAGGTAGGCCTTCCAGTGTAGGCCTAGGGGAGCCAGATTGCCAGGTGAATTTCGAGTATGGGTCAAGGGGGAGCCATGTCACACAGAAGGAGGCAGATTCGACAGGTGTCGAGCCCGATATGTGAAGGAGGATTGTTGGGAATTGTACCACATCGTTTGTGGGAGGGGTAGATTGCTAGTTAATAAGTAGCCAGTTAACTCCGTTAGTATGAGACCTTTTGTGATATGTGCAAAAACAAATCCGTGTGGGCTCGGTCCAAAACGGATAATATCATACTATTCTCGAGTTAAGGCTTGCTAGTGGCCCAACAAGTGGTATCAGAGCTTCTGGTTATAATGATCCATAACAATTTTGATAGGCTTCCAGATGGACCTAGGAAGAGGAAGGTGGGCTATCCCAAGATGGGTTTAAGTAGGAGGTAGGTGGCCTTCCAGTGTGGGGCTAGGGGAGCCAGATAGCCAGATGAATTTCCAGTGTGGGTCAAGGGGGAACCGGGTTGTGACAACCCGACATTTTGAACTAATAATTATAAATTAAAAATAAAACCAAGTCTTGAATGTCATAAATTATCCAACTTAATATCCAAATGTAACATTTAAACGGAGCTAGAATAAATAGTCTGATACAAATCCAAATCCAAATAATAGGAAACACAACTCCAAAAGCAAAGCATGATCACTAACACATTATTCCGAAATACTTGCTCATATAAAGTCCATTTCCTTCCAGTTTCCAAAATCTAAGCACCTGAAAATTTGTAAGTAATGAGCTATACGAGCCCAGCAAGATAACAATTCGACAACTAGTGGATCAAGTATCAAATTTTTCATAGAGCCAAAACATTATTCAAAAATCCAAAGTTCAAATCATGTAAGTTAATTCCACAGCTCGCTAAGGCCACGATATCCGATGACACGATATCATAGGTTCATAATTTGTCAATAATGTTCCCCTTACTAAGGTATCATAAAGTGTACACTCCCACTAGTTGGGGCAAGGAGGAGAGGCAGGCCGAGGAGGTCGTGGGAAGAGCAGCTCAAGATGGATTTAAAGGCCTTAGACTTAAATGAGACCATGATCGCGGATAGGTGTTCTTGGAGGCGGCGTATCAAAGTGGTGGATTCCCTTTTAGGTTGTGGCTCGGTTATCGAGAGCCTCAGAGGTGCCTTGTCTCGGTTAGCGATTTTTTAGAAGTTCGGTTTTAGCGTCCTCACTTTTCGTTTTTAGTGTCTTCTGTTTTCTGGTTCTGCAGTTACAGGGAGCTTGGCCCGATGTTATCTCTGTGAGGGACTTTCCGGGTGGTTGGAGCGCATCAAGCAAGGAGTTTCATAGACCCACGCAGATAGGTAAGCCCCATGTGGAGAACGCCATGGGCCCAGGTATGTCATTGTCCATTTCCGTATCATTTCCGTTGTATTCTTCACACTCTATGTATGTTGTGCACTCAGCCGAGGGTCTTCACGGAAACAGCCTCCCCGCTCCAAAAGTGGGGGTATGGTCTGCGTACATCCTACCCTCCCCAGACCCTGCTCTGAGCGGGATATACTGGGTATGTTTGGTTTGGTTTGGTTTTTAAAGTGTACACTCCCGAAACATCATAAATGGCACCCCTTAGTAAGGTATCATATGCTAGTTCCGGAACTATACGCAATTATTAACGGTTTCATAAAGCCAGAGCTGACTGGGAATTCTTATGTCTTAAACACATGCTCGATCCGTAATTTAAAAAAAATAAAAACAATGCAAAAATATATAAAAGATTTCAAAATAAAAATAAAAGTCCAAAAAGTTAACTTACCTTGAATTGAGATCACAAAATAATACAATCCGATAACCTAGATAAATGTTTTATCAAAATAAAATCACATTAATCCTTGACCAAGTTTTGAAAAATCAGATAGCAAATATGCATACACTGATGCTACCTAACTGGACATTTAAATAATCAACCTAACCCGAGGTATTAATATAATAACATAGGCATGTACAGGAAACAAGCAAATAAGTTATGTGTATTAATCATTATTTAAATAACAACAAGAAATTAGGAGATGACTATAGTAATCAAATATCACTTATCAGACCATGTATAAAGTCATAACTAGCATAATAACCCGTGCGAGGCACGGGTCATTTTCTAGTCCCGTACGAAAATGCATCAAGTTTAAAATTTAAAATTTGACAGGTCACGATTAACATATTTTGTTAGCGAATGATATGAATGATCCGAATGACTCTACTTATATTGGTTGCAGTTGCAGAACCGATGAAAATACTTGATTTATCTTTAATAGTTGCACAATAAACCAGATGAAAGTTATAGTGTAGACATTCGGAACTTTCAGATGACCAAGTCGGTATGAATACATTAAAGCCAAAATGAAAAAAAAACCGAATAAAAGTAGATCCTTGTAGGAAAGAATCATTCTTTCTATCCCTAAATAACAATTGGAAGGGATCTTCACTAACATAAAAACATGATTCTCCAGGTCATTTCAATGTTTATGGCAGCAACATCAGAGAGTTGTTACACCTGTGATCTGTGACCACCACAAAGAATTCATTATAAGCATCTATCCTGGGAATTTTATCAAATAGCTACATTAATTTTCATAAATTGCTCTGAAATAAAAAAAAGCAAGATAGCAATAAAAAAAGTATGATTTCGTCAAAAAAAGAAAGAAGTAAGATAGCAATAAAGTAGTAAAAGAAAGATGAGAGACCGGTGTAGGGAACCCTTTACCTGGGGAAAAAGGAAAGACCTGACCAGTGATTCATGTTTGCCGTGTAATGTTAGGCCTATTCATTCATCCATCAATAAGATTTATCTTCATCCAACATTGAGCTCCGGTCAACGAAATAGAGCTCATAGTGAATGATAAGACAACATAGAGCTCCTAATCAATGGTACAATCTATCACTTGTACTTCCTGATTAAACCCATCTGAAAGGTAGTATGAAAAAACGGCATCAGAATAAAAAATGCAAATGCAAGTGATCAATAATAATTTAAGAGTCAATTGCGAAACTCGTTTGCATATGGTGGAGCTGAACTCTTAATCTCTTCGCTAAGACACTTTCGTCGAAACCTATTACAACAATTTAAAGAACAGAAATGATAAAAACAACCATGATAAAAGAATTAATGTACAAAATAGATGTTAATAATTGCACACACAATGATACTGCATTAAAATTAATACATATTTTTTTAAATGGACTCGTTGCGGACTTTCAGTGAGGCTAGAGTTAGCAACAGACGCAAAGTATCTCTTTCTGTGTTCAAGAAATTTAGCGAAGAGATGTGTACATTGAGAGAAAGGCAAACTCTGTAAAATTAATTTGTAGTAATGACAGAACAATTGCTCAGAGAAATCACAAATAGATGTTTATACCCTATTCCCTCATAATAACAAAATATGGTACCTATAAAATTTAAAGAGTTTAAAACCCATGATACCTATAAAATTAATGAGATTAGGATGAAAGAATGCTAAAATAGCCACATCACGTTTCCCTGAATCCCGCTTTAATAGGTTTGAAACTTGTTAAAGCACATTAAAGGTGTTCGATAAACTTGACATCTATCGAGTACATACTAAACAGTAGTTATATGCAATCCATAAGCCGGTGCCATTTCATTCTATTGTTCAGGTACAATACGCTGTGGAGCTTTGATTTCTATGACCATCAAGTGAGCTATTTCTTCGTGAACTTTGGGTATTTTGTTCTTGACATATTTTTTATTCCTGAAAAATCTGGGTGAGGACAATAACTTCCAACTAATATGTAAATGGTGGAGCATCACATGAGCAATTAATGCAGGTATGAATAATAAGTAGCTAACTGGATGCATGAAAAAGCTTATGGAAAAAATAGATGTGCAGGAGAAATTTGGGACTAAAACATATGTGCTTTACTTGCAATAATAAATTTAGGGGTTGTCTTAGTACTCTTCCTGCAGAATGTGGGAGAAGCTTCACTTCAATAAAATGTAACCACCGTGTCCCAATCCATATATTTCACGATATTGTGCAGAGGAGTAATAAAGAGAGCCAGAACCTCATAAAAAGACAAAACTTACGGATCCGAGAAATAACAACTTAACAATTGAATACACAATGCAGATATGTTTGTGGAACATGACAAAAAGCTTGTTGACACAATCCTATTCGTACCTGATTTTTGTATTGATTTCTGCGAGCATTGACTACATCCAAGGCTAGTTTAAATTATTTACACTTTATAAATCCAGATGCTACTCATTTAAAATTGTAGAATTTGCTTTCAGGTTCCAATAAAAAAAACCTTGCAAAGACCAAGTCCTCTATATTATATGAAACCGCGCACAAGTAAGAGTTATAATAACTATTAAAAAAACTCTAATCTCTTTAAAAGGTAATTCTTGAGGGCTCGGAAAATGATAACTTAGAGAAAGAACACAAGATGTAGATATTTATTAAATACAAATAAAGTTCGTTCATACAACCTTATTGTACATGATTTCCCATAATAAATTTATGTAACCTTTAAAAACTTCAAAGGGAAGTTTAACGTATTCACAGTACGATATTCCACCTGGTTTCCCCTTATAAAACTACAAGTTTCGTAGGCCCTAATAGCCTTGCACTTGGGAAAAAGTTTTTAGAGCATTAACTGTAATATGTTTCTGTGAGTATATATGAAAACAAAAATCTGCAAAATGCATTGGAAACAGGCAAAGGAATCATTGCTGACTGAATAAACCATTATAATCTAACCGAAATCCCTGAAAAGGAAAACACTAATATCCAATTTTAGTTGTCCTTGTTGTGCACATGTAATCTACCCTAGAAATACAATAACTTACCGCATACTGAATTTTTTGTTTTTCTTTTATTCAGACATATTCTTAATTCACGATATGTGGTTATAATAAAATAAGACAGACGTATGTTATAGAAAAACTACGTTGTTGCTTGCATTATTAATCCAAAGAGGACTCAGAATAATTAGAAAAGAGAATTAAAGGTTAAAAAATGGGTAAATTATAAAGTAATTCTATCAATAAAATATAACACATGAAAATAACGTTTAGAATCTTATTACTCGAAATCAAACACCATAAAACCGAACACCCCGTAAGATCACGGGTTACGGGTTTGAATTTCATGAATCAAAATCCCTCAATAAAATAATCCAGAGCAAAAAGAGAAGAACATTGGTGTCTGAAGTCCTGATATTTTGCACGTATCATTTTAATTTCGAGGTTTATTGGCTTTGCGGTGGAGATCCCTTTCAAATAAAATGCAGCCCTAGTAGAGGAAAAAACTTGTAGTATAAAAAGTGAATTACAAGAAGCTACATTTGCGGTTCATTTTCTGAACCTCAAACTTAATTATATAAATTAGCAACACTTGTAGTGAAACTTAAAAAATTAAGGGAAAACAACATAACATAACATCTATTATTATCAAAACTGAGTGTAGAAGAGAATTGATTTTCTTACAGTTATAATCTGACCTATAGCAGTACGGGAAAACACCTCAAACATATGGTTCAGCTCATTTGAAAAACATGGTACAATCCTATTTGTTACATTTGCGGAAAGCCATTGTCACCCACTATTGCCTTACTTCAAGCCTGCAATATAAAACAGGAAGCTATTATGCAGGCCAAGTATGCTAACCTCAAATTTTGTAGATACAGTTGGGAAAAACAAGTTTTTATAAAAGGTAAAACTAAAGATTTCATATATTATGATGTAATTGCTAAAACTAAAGGGAGCTGTGTGGGTTCTGAGAACATCAGGGTGAGGATGAAAACTATGAGACTCGAGAGGAGTGCATATATTTAAGTATTGGCAATCGCAACAAAAACTTCCACCCTCAACAAATTCCCAACCGAAGCAGAACAACCAAAAGATCAAACCTTTCAATTTTCACCTGGACCCTTGATTTCAAAGACCGTACCTTCCAGTTCCTGCCTTAAAATTATGAGTTTCTTCATTGATAATAATCCTTAAATTGCTAAATAGGGAAATTGTAAAATATCATAGAAAAGCAAATAAGAGATTATGATGAAGCCACACGAGACTTCTAGGATCCTACTTTAAATCACTAAACTTAATGCACCTCTTTAATGCCCTTAAGCTTTGTTGCCTCGTAGATTGCTGTCAGCTTTTCATGGATAACCAACAGATAAGTTTGGGCTTGATAAAACTGAACACGGATCTGTACAATAGAATTTGATTCCTCGTAGAATGTTTTCGCTTGCTTCTTCCATCTATCCATGCTACAAACACAGATCTAAAAGATGTAAGAAACTTAAATTACTATAGATCATGTAGAGGCATTAATGGAACACCCATATAATATCTTCTACACGTGGCAAAGATGTTTGGGGGCTTCTCTTTAACATAACCACAGAAATACCTGACCATCGGGTCCTGATGATAAAAGGAGCACTTAAAATATAGGAAAAGACCATGTTGATTCCTCTTTTTTGATGACCCTCTAACTTTCTTTTTACCTATGCAATTTAGTAGATAGCTCATCAAGGTATATGTATCAAACTATTAGGCATCAGTGATTGTAAAGACCTCATTAACTCTAGAGTCACATATTAGTATTGAAGAGTCCTCAATGCCGTCTACAAGAATTGTTCTCTTGTGGATGGAAGGTAAGAAAAGTTAAAGAATGGGGCCTAAACGTCATCATCATCTGCAAAAATAAAGTGTATTGAAAGATATTAGAACATATCGAGCAATGTAGAAAGATAGAAAACCACAGAATGAAACTGAAAAATAGGACAGGATAAACTATGATGTTTGTATTCGATTAATAGAAAAAAGGCTATAAAAAGATGAACACTTACTTTTTTTTTGAAACCAGATGTACACCTACTTTGGTAAATGATTGTGTGCTAGTTTATTGATTTAGTTGCATCAAGTTGTACACTAACTGGTTTACACCCCTGCATAGAAAAATTAAAATATAACAAGGCGAAAAACTTATGAACTGCATATTCCAAACCACCCTGATTACCCATTATAATTAGAATAACTATATGTACATATATATAAGAAAATACAAATCATGTAGACGATATGCATTAGAAGAGGTTAGGACTTATAAATTAGCACCTATGGGGACAAGTTTCAACATTTTTAGAAAAATTCAATCTAAATTAACAGCAACATTGAACCCCTCTTGCAAATAAATTTAATTCCATTCAATAGTAAAAGGTGAAACCAAAAAAATTGATTTTAGATATTATATAGATGCACAAGTCATAAAGGTCATCTAATCATATTTTAAATTGATTTAAATATTTGGAAAAATTTAAAAAGTAATTCAAAATTATATAAGTGATGAACATAAGATGGATGTAGTTAGAAATTCCTGCCCTGGAGCCAGAGCCTGTGGTGGAATGTATACATGGCCTGTGAAAAACAATAGGAATGGCAGACATAATTTAAGAGCAAGAGAAGATTCACGTAACCCAGTAAAGTTCAAAGTACTAAAATAGTTGAGTATTGTATAATAACACTCCCAACTTGGTATGTGCTGCTGAAGGATTCAAGAGAATTATAGAATATTTTGGCGCTTTGATTATTTGGCATAAGAATTACATACTATTAACACCATCCGTTGGAGCGTGACAGAAGTACAGTTTGTATGAAATTTGACAGCCTAGACTCATTGTTTTCTTCCACATATTTCGGCCAGTTAAAAGATATAAATCCTTTGCAAAAATTTGAAATATACACTTTGTTTTTACCTTTAGCACATAAAGGGTGAAGAATCACTAAATTACTATTTATAAGCTAAATTACATACTCTATGTGTGTCGATAATGGAAGTGATGCATATCCAATTATCACCTGTACAGATTAAATATAGGAATTTTTAACAAAAAAAATGAAAATATAATTAAGTGGCATTTAATAATGTAAAAGCGGCACTAAAATCAAAGGTGAGCATCATAGCAAGTATAATCAGTTTTCAGTGCTACCAACATGATTGAACTTACTGGATTTGGAGCTTAACCCATCATTATCAGCATACATATATACACACACAAAGATATTATATAGCATATATGTAAATAACAAAAATCATACCTTTGAAATCTGGCAATAAAATTGTGAAAGTGAGGAAGGAGAAAGGGAAGAGATTGAGAGCAGTAGATAAGATGGGCGAGTGGAAACAACGATGAGCACCTCTACCAATAAATCATCGGAAGCAACCACCGGGCTGACACAGATTAACGAACGTTTTGGGTATATGATCGGACCACATCGCCGATAATCTGGGGATGCTCGGAGCAAATTTACGATTGAATTGGATAATAGGATTGAATTGGAATTGGATAATAGGATTGAATTGGAGAAGAAAGCGTGGCTGGGTACTTCTGTTATTTTTAGTAAGATAAGGTTATATAGGTAATTTCATTGGCAATAAAATTTAACATTTTACCTTTGTGTCAGCGTATAATGTATAGTAATAGATTAAATTTCTAGAATGAATCTATGATATAACTAATCTATATTAACAAAATAACAATTAACAAAAGTTCATAAACGAGCATTAAATCATAACATATGCCATTAGTATGGCAAAAATATACTAATTTAAATATCTAATAAATTAAATCAAAAGTTAAATATTGGAAATCATTTACAAAAGAAAAACAAAAAATATATGTATATACAATTAATGGTTCTTCCACATCTATTACGTTGATAAAATAAATTAAAAAGATATTTAATGAAAGAATTATTCACCATCCTGTGTACATAAGATTGCTTGCCATGAATTATCTAATAGAATTTAGCATTTAAACATTTAATAAATTACATATCTATGCACATATGAATTGTTTAACAAATATCAATGGTTAATAAAATGTGTGAATCATGTACAGTGAAGTAGGGAACTGCATTAAATCAAGTCCAACCAGCATATATAAATAAGTATTCAAAAATAAATAAATAACAATTATAAGAATTAATACAATAAAAGAGTGAGTATAATAAAAATTAAAACACACAAGTTGAAAACAAGAAGAAAACATAATGTACCTGAGAAAGAAGATGCTGTGCAAGAAGAAAATGAATAAATTGGAGTACTATTTATTTACAATTTTAACGTAGTGTACTCCTATGTTGATGGGTAGTTATCATCCCACTATTTTTAAACTGACGTATACATTGTCCATCCATAACAATAAGTTTTGACTAAGTAAGACAACTAAGCATTTCAATTAACATACACTTATATAAAAATTTATAAATAGTTTTGAAACTATAATTATGAAAGAAGTGTATTTTAAGTTAAAATAATGTACACAAGAGTAAAAACATTTTCATTTTATACAAAAAAAGCATAAGTATAATATTTTTTTTTACTACAAAATTACAGGTTATCACACAGGACACGCGAAAGGAGGCAGATTCGACAGGTGTGAAGCCGGATGTGTGAAGAGGGAAATTGTTGGGAGTTGTTTCACATCATTTGTGGGAATGGCAGATTGCTACTTAATAAGAAGCCAGTTAACTACATTAATATGAGGCCTTTATGTGCCCAAAAATAAATTCGTGCGAGTTCGGCCCAAAACGAACAATATCATACTAATCGGCCTGTTAATGGACCAGAGTTCTAATCCGAGACCTTATAATCGGATATGGATTTATATTAAATAAATCTGGTCCGATGAAAATCCGATCCGATAAAAATTCGATCCATTTAACATGGATATGGATTTTACATGATCCGATCTGCTAAGAATCCGATCCGAATAAATATAATAATATATTTTATTATATATTAATATAAATATAATTAAAATCATACAAGCAATTTATAATTTTCAAATTATGTAATATCCAAAATCCTTTCGTAGTATTTTATATTATAACTTGAAAAAAGTATTACGTTTGTTATAAATATGCTATCAATGTATATCATCTAAAACTAGATTTATGTTTTAATTTGAATTATGTTAATGCTTAGAGTTCATATCTTGATCATTCTAATTTTATCTCGTACATTCCAGGATTGATAGATATTTATTTTTGATTTTTAATGTTCTATGCTTCTTGTATTTATACTCCTACGTCTTAAAATCATTTGTTTTATCATTTTAGATTTTAATATTAATATTTGTTTATTTTTTAAAAAATATTAACTGGATTGGATATTCAATCCAATTACCCGTGATCCTAATGGGGCGGATATGGATTGGTCGTAAAAAATCCGACACTTATCTGATCCAAAATTTTTGATGGATTTGGATATGGATACAGGCTGGTCCGATCCAAACCCGATCCATTAACAGGCCTATATCCTAATGTGGAGTTAAGACCTGCTTAGTAACCCCAAAACATTGTTTATACTTCATATAATGTTTTTTAACTTGTTATAATTTATATTTATTTAATTTTAATACTTAAAATAATTTTGCTTTCTTCTAACAATAATATTAAGTTTTTTTTTTTGAAAGCCAAAAGGCTGATTATATTAAGCATCAATATCTATTACATCGATAAGGAAGGATGGTACTGAAGACCATTCCTTACAATCAGACATAGAAGTAGCTTCCCTAGCAATCAAATGAACAGCTACATTCGCTGATCGTCTCACAAAATAAACCTTAAAGGATCTTAAATCCTTACAAATAGAAGAACATTCACTAATAATCGAACCAAAATAAGAGATATCCTCCTTTGTCGAATGAAAAGCCTGCACCACATTGAGACAATCAAGTTCAATGAATACATTATTAACCTGCAAATTCTTCAACCACGAGAGAGCCTCTCTAAAGGCCATAGCTTCTGCAATCTTGGGATCAACAGAGTCCATCAACTTACCCCCGAAACCTGCAACAAAAGCTCCATACTCATTCCTTATAAGACATCCAAACGCACTGCAATTCCTAGATGCATCAATAGCTGCATCTATATTACATGTAAGCCAACCACGAGATGGCTTCTGCCACACCATGACACCTTCCCTGGGATTAGACTGAGACACAGGAGAACAAGGCTTCACCTGCGTACTTTGCCATTGAAAAAGCTGAGAACTAACTCCATTCACAACCGAAGCAGGACATTGAACCATATTCTTCCAAACCACATTGTTCCTATGAGACCAAATATTCCAGGCAATAGAACACATCAGCTCCAAATCTTTACCTGATAAAATCTTAAACACCTCTGCCATCCACTGCAACCCATTCATACCTCCAGCATTATGCAGCTTAAGCTTTGATAAATCCTAGCAATCTATGGTGAAAGGACACAAAAACAGCAAATGCTCCCGAAATTCTGGCTCAGCTTTACACACAGGGCAAAAAGGACTGACCTGCACATTTCTACTCAGCAAATTATCCAACGTTGGTAAGCAATTTTGCAAAATTCGCCATATGAAGTTTTTGACCTTAGGAGGAATGAATAAACCCGAGAGCTTTAGTCATTATATTTACGAGTAATCGAACTAAATCACTTCACTTAGTAACAATACTTAAAAATATGATTAAATTTATTGTTAATACCAAATCATATTAAGTCTCTTTCATTAAATATGTATGAAATATAATTCACTATTTAATAACCACGAGAGTAAATGAATTATAATTTAATTTTTAAGTAACGTATTAAAATTGTCCTGGATATTTATATTTATAAAATAAATAGATTTGAAGTAAGGTAAACAAACCAAGTTAAGTTTAACGAGTTCGAACAAATTCTTAGCTAAACAAATTGAGATCAAGTTTAATAGTTGCAAAACTCAACTCGAACTTGTTTTTCTACTGGACACATTTTTATATTTGAGATGGAATTTGATTAATAAACAAATTAAATCAATAATCTATATAATCACGCCTAACTCACGCTTTATACACAAACGAAATCGTTAATCGTTAATCGTTAATCATCAATTAATCGTTATATGATAACTAATATATTCGATTGTGCAAAATTGATAAAAGCTACTTTTATAAAATTTGATCAAGAATAGATAAAAATTGATCTAATCAATCAAAAACCAGTTTGATTGATAAATATTAGTAAAATATGTAAAAAGATAATTAAAATTGAAAAGTTAAAAATTGAATAGAAAATGTTGAGTATAAAATACACCGAAGTAATACAGAGGGGGGGGTTTAATGTATTACTTTTTTTTTTAAATTTTTCTTTCTTGGTTAACTGTTTGAATCTGTATATAATTGTAGCTTATATGTGTGTGCAGTGTAAAAATATTACGAAATAAAAATAGACACAGAGATTCACTCTAAATTTAATGTTGTATTAGATGAAGGTGATACAAATTGTGAATATAATGTGTATTCTCAGCTTCAGTTTCTCAGAGAGATTTTTTTAATATTATAATGAAAAACCTTGATAACCAAAGACGTGAGACTGTGCACTTATAGAACATGTATACATCTCACTTTTACAAAACAAATAATAGACAAACTAAAGAGCTAAGCCTGTCTACACTATTTTGGTGAAACTTGATATCATGTGATTTCCCCATGTTTTGCAAACTTACTATATCCACTTCTTTAGCTGTTTCTCCTTTAATTTATTTCCAAACTTTTTGTAGGCTTGCCAAGTGCACACTGCAAAAATTGCACCATTACAGATGCCTTGATATGTGTAGATTTTTTGTCTTGAAAATATTATGTACTTTGTCTTTTGATACATTCGAGAATTAGCTAGTACTTGATTCGAGAACTGCTTTTGAATAGCTAGACATCTCCGAGTTCTCTATCAAGTCTTTTGAGATATCGAAATCCATTTGTCGAATGAGTCTTTTACTTCTGGAATCCTTGAGATATCGAAATACTCTTCTAACTTATGGAATCCTTGAGATATCGAAAATATCTTTTTACTGATGAAGTCCTTGAGATATCGAATATGCCTTTGACCTGTTTGACTCCTTGAGATATCTAATTGAGCCTTGACCTTAACTTCTTAAGATCTCGAATAGAGTCTTTGACATATCAAATCCTTGAGATGTCGAATTGAGTTTTGACTTGTTGACTTCTTGAGATGTCGAATAGTGTATTCGACATATCAAATTTTTGAGATGTCTAATTCTTGACTTCTCTAATAGTGCAAAGTACTTCTCGAATTTGTACTTAGACAAATCTTCATTCTTCAAACTTCAACTATGGTTATTAAAGCCTTCTTTCTTCAATCTTTCAAACATTATTACGTGACTAATTTGTACAATGCACATGTGAAATTTATGTCTATAATTATAAGACAGAAACCTAATTAATGGATTCCCCAGCTAAGGGGTCATGTAAGTAATATAGAGTATTACTAAGATCAAGTAGGCTGGTTATAAGATGTGTACACACATGACTATGTGACTAACAGAAAATAAGAAAAATATTGTTATCGTATATATAATTCTTTCTTTAAAATTGATCCCTAATTCAAAAGATTGATCTGTTTAATTTTATTTATTCCAATTACACAATATTTTTAAATATATTTGTATAGTTATTTTGTTATTATATATGTACAACTAAAATATATAACAATTATGTTAAAAGGATATAAAAAATATAATATTTAATTAATTCCAGACTATTGATCCATTTAATCATTTCGATTAATTTTCGCTTATTTGATTAATTTCTGAACAATACCTTCACCGACTAACATAATTTATGCCTTATAGAACAATAGTTATTATACAAGTTTGTCCACTTTTGGTGTTTGGAGATAGTGGTGGAGCGAAGCTTTGTAGATAGTAGCTGGAAGCGGTGGTTAAAAATGATAGTAAAAAATAGTTGAAATTTGAACTAAACGATGGTGATTTGATAGAGATGATTTATTTCTAAATTGTAGTAATTTTAGTTACGAGGTTGATGATTACTGATACTTATAAGAGATGGTGATCGTCAGAATTGGTGGTGGTCTATGATAGATGGGTGTAGATATTGAAATTCTAAAATTTTGAATAATATAGATGAAAAAAGAAATTCAAATGAATTGCTAGGATTAGATTTAGTATATCATAAAAATTCTTATTCAAGAAACATAGTAAATAAATTAGGGTGATGGCCCTATTTTCCGCTTTTAGCTGCATAGTATTTATGATATCACATATAACTCCTAATACGATACACGGTCTACCGTATTATTTATAGGATGGGAGCTCCATATTTGCAACCGAAACATACGGAATACAATCTCACGTATTAAACAATATACTAAGAATCCTACAGAACTAATAAACAAAACCCTCAAACTCAGAACAATTATTTTTCAGTTAATATTTAATTAACAAATGGGTGAGGTTACTCACAAATGAATAAATGTATGATGCTAAGAATTGATTTAAGAGTACACTACAAGAATTTGGGCTATTTACGACGGAATTTTTGAAATGAAACCGTCGTAAATGGGGTCAATTACGACGGAATATTTCCGTCGCTTTTGCTCGAGTAGAAAGTTCAGATTTCTGTCACAAATTGCACTTTCCGTCACAAATTAGTTTTTCATCGTAAGTTTAAGCAAAGGGGGCCCACCAAACTTACGACAGAAAAACCGTCGTAATTTGGCTAACTTACGACGACTTTTTCGTCGTAATATATAGAATGGGGCCCACCTGTTAACCAGATTGAATACAACTTACGACGGAATTCTTCATCGTTTTTTAGTTTCTTACGATAGAAAAATTGTCGTAACGTATCAAATGGGACCCACCTGCTGACCAGGTTGAATTACAAAAAATATAAAATTAAAAAAAAGAAAAATACTATATTAATTTACGACGGAATATAAATGATGAACATTCGTCTTAAGTTTGATTTTCCAGAATACACAAATTGCTATTTTTTTAATTTCCAGCCATTTTTGGCTTCCAAAATTAAATCCTAAACCTGCCTAATCATGGCACCATCCAGCCCTCTAATTTTAATATGCAATCATCCACATTACTAAACAAACATAAATATAAAATTCTACATAATCAATCACGATATAATTTACATAAATAAAGTCATAGATCCATAATTGTTCACATCAAACCATTCTACACAAACCTAAATCATCATACAACCATCCAAAAGTCAGTTTCAGTTTAGAAACACAACTACCATTATCTTACATTCATCATCCATGTCAAAGTTACAAACATTTTCATCCCTTGATAACATGACCGCCTCTAGAGACAACATCATAAGGCGCACTCATATCACGATCATCATGCGACTTAGTAGTATCACCATTGTCTCGGCCACCATCATCAAAATCATCATTCTCAGCTGCCGGGGCCTTCCCCTACATCATAAATATAAGTAATTAGCTATAAAAATTTGAATGATAGGTGTAATCAACAATATGATCAATATCATTCATTTCTGAAGAATAAAATTTGCTCAGGTGCAATTTACATAAATTGTGGAATATTTCTACACATAAAATTAAGCATATTTACACAAATTCTACTGAATTGTCAGCCAAAACAAAGACATATTTTGCTACAGCTGTTTCTAAATAGGATGTAGTTAATTAGTATGTGTAACTTTTCATTTGTGAGTAAAAATAACGAGAAAATATTTTTAAGCATTTAACATTTGCTGACTGACTTGATGGCTTCTGACATCCAACATGTTCAAACTTATCTCCATAATTTACATAATCAACTTGTGAAAGTAATCTAGAAGTTGAACGTTGACGACACTATCAGAAAATCCTACATTTAATAACTAAATAAATATCAATAACTTAAAATAAACAATATCCTCCTGTTGTGACTGGACTGGTGTGTGGTTGAAGGTAGTGTTTTTCGTAGTTCGTTCACAGGGAAGGACTATCAATATCGATTTCGAGTAGATTATCTCTTACAATCTACAATTATGGAAAATGGGGGGTTTTGTATTGGTTGTGGTGTTTTATCAAACACCTTGAACATAAGAAATAAATTGCTATAAAAATACAACTATGTTAATGGCTAATATCCAAATTTGCCGACACAACAACACAATGAGCAAATTAACAAGATAAGAGACATTTGACCAAAGGATAATAGCAAATCAAGCACTTCAACCCAACAAACAAGAATATATCCAACTCTACCTAACCAAGATAATTGGTGAAGCACACAATTACTTATTTCTCTTCTAAAAACACTAATTTAGTGAAGCACATAAATTAGTTCTCTTGATACTAGCAACCAATAGTGAAGCACTACCAATTTAACCAAATCAAGGAATCAATCAAAGAGAGGTTAGGACAAACCCAAGGATGAGAAGCTCAACCTAGGTATTTGCACTTAAAGCTTGAGAATTTAGGTAAACTAAACTTGTGCTACTATAATGAATGTACTAACAATTACGGATTAGTACAAACAATTAGCAATTGAAATTACAAGAAGAGCAAGATGAAGCAACTTACAAATCTCCAAGCAAAATCATAAACAATACACTCAAGCAATTAAGATAGAATGAAGAAGATCTTACTTAAATTGAATGGGTTTAGTACAAGAGATGCTTCCTTGAGCCAAATTATGAAGTTAGTTACTCATAATCAACTACTTCCTACTAACCCTAATTATGTTCTTGAAGAGCTAAAATGAAGAAGAAGAAGAAGTTAGATGTAGGTTAAAAAAATGTTATAAGAAGTAGGGTTTGGCTTCTTTTAGTACACAGCAGGGGTTGCACGGCCTGCTGCACGGCCGTGCAGCAGCCCGTGCGAGACAAAATCTTCAAGATTATACAATAAAAACCTCCCGGAAACGCGAGCTTGCATCTTCTAACTTCCCTCTTGAATAATCTTTGCTTTCAAGTCCAAAATAATCCATCTTTTCAACCATTAAGCATGAGGCACTGAAAGATGAAAAACATAATTAATATCAATAAAACTACATTCGAAACTAACAAAAATGTAAGAGAATAAAAGACAAAATGTGTATAAAATACACGTTATCAAATTTTCCCCCACTTGAACTTTGCTAGTCTCGAGCAAACTAATATTAACAACACCATATACTCCTAACTAGTACCACTTCCGTAGGTGATCACGGTTGCATTTGGCATATGCAACAAGCCCTTGGAACCCCTAGGTAGCCCTAGTGGACGAGTGAGGTCTCGTGAGGGTTTATAGCTTATGTACCCAAAAAATCACAAAAACCACTAATAAACAAGAAACTAACAATACCTACTAATTAAACTAACTACTACACTCACATGTCCGAATCGTCTACTTGTAACTAAAATCAAACATATAGAGCTATTCACCTTGTCATCCACTATAACGAGCTAACAACCAATTCAAGAATCAAGATAACACACCTTGTGCAAGATGTAACCAAGACATTAAAGATATAATGAATGCACTTCAATCGTGAACACTAGACAAGATGATCACAAAGCATACATGGCCTCGCATTAAGAAGATGAAATTATATGGTGAAAAATCTCGCATCTCTCAATTATGCATCACACAAGTATGGGCTAGAGATTTCACTCAACTCCAAGTCTAAATGCATGCGCTCTACTTGACCTTGCATGTTCACCTAAATTCCAGATTGCACCAAAAACAAGGAATTCATAAAATGGGTTGTAATGAGGCTTGGGTGAAGGTGTGAAAATTTAAGTTCAAGGAAGGTGTAAAAGTCTCGATAGTTGAGTCAAAATGACGCTTGCTCGCTTCATCCACCAAATTCTCAAACTAAAGAATGTCTTCACTCATTTACAATTACAAAACATAACCACATTTACCAAGAAAATTGAAACAAAATAAAGTACAAAGATTTATTGCTTTTTTTTTCTATTTCTCTTTTTTTTTACATCCCCTTTATTATTATTTTTTTAGAAAAGGGAATGCATAACATAAATAAATACTACAAAGAACTTTGAACCACATCTAGATATACACATCAAACTAGTTCCCACTTACAATAAATAGAATTCTTACTCTTCACAATTTCTCCAAATTCACATGCTCATCAATCAATTCTTTCCAAGACTCAACTAGCTCAACTAGGTCGAGAGTGAAGTATTTGGCTATGACTCATGTATAAAAGGGGGAAAGTGACGAAGAAAAATATGGATATAAGCTTCAAAGGGGTAACTAGGGATTATTTTCATGGTTCACAAGCTAAAAAGGTAAAAAAAGGTTATCCTAAATAGAATTTCCTTATTATGGTGCATCCATGAATGAAGGTTTAATGCAAGCCCTAGAGCAACAAACACACATAAAGAGGGAGCAACACACAATCAAAAGAATCATCGTTCAAGGCCTCACAAGGTTTAAGTTTTAATAACATCTTCTCGATTTGATTCCATGCATTCTAAGAGATAATCGTCATGCTCACAATTTAATTACAAACATCTAGACTCTTCATGCCATTTCAAGTGCGAGTGTGCAATAAGGTGCATCAAACTTATAGATTCACATCAAATTGGTAATGCTAGGCACGAAATAGGAGAAAACAAGGCTACAAGCTCACAATGTCATAAATTTTACAAACAAGTAAACACACTCATGACTAAACTTCTTTCCCAAATGCAAACAAAACGGACATCAAATGAAACAAAAAAGATTACTAATACTAGCTACGCATATTATACAAGGATCAACATAAACAATCCTTCCCCCACTTAAAACATGTCATGTCCTCATGCATGACAATAAAAACGAAGTAGAGATATGAGTGAAAGAGAACTCCCCTAAAAATAAATAACAAGAACCGGGAACACCCCTCTTATTTACCAATCCAACTCCGAAATTGCAAGCCGAGAATTGGATTAATGCCACACACTACAAGCATCCCAACGAAAATAATCAACAAGCCAAATCCACACCCTACAAAGCCACTTCAACACTAATTAAGGATATATAAATAATAAAAATATTTGCTTTTGTTTTTTTTAAATAAAATAAAATAGAATAAAAAAAATGAAATAAGTAACCAATTAATAAAAAATAAAAAAAATCAAATCAAATTTAAAACTGAAATAATAATAAAAGCAAAAATCAAATTAAAAACTAAAACTAAAATAAAATCAAAAATCAAATTTAAAAGTAAAACTAAAATAAAATAATTACTTAGTTTAGAAAATTAAAAACTAAAATCAAAATTAAAAAGAATTAAATTTGGGTTTTTTGATTTTTTAAATTTTTTTAAAAAAAAGAAAAGATAAAATAAAATAAAATAGATCACTAACCAACTAAAAATAAAATCAAAAATCAAAATAAATTAAATTTAAATTCATTTCTGAATTTTAAAAAAAAATTTAGTTTAGAAAATTAAAAAATCAAAATCAAAATTAAAATGAAAGAAGTAGTGAATAAAAGTAAATAGAATAAAATAAAATAAAATAAAACAAAAAGAACTAACCAATTAATAATAAAATCAAAAATAAAATTTAAAGTAAATATAAATTGATTATTAACTTTATAGATAGTGTTTAAAAAAAAGTAAAAGTTAAAATCAAAATCAAAATGAAAATTGAAACAAAAATAAAACAAAAATAAAACAAAAGTAAAATAAAATAAAAGAAAACTAAAAACAAAATTAAAACAAAAGTTAAAATAGGGGAGGGGGGCTGTAACTGTTTAGTTTAGAAAAACAGGGGGGGTAGTGAAAGGTGTGTGAGGTAGTGAAAGGTGTGTGATGGCGACGGTGGAGGTACGAACGGTCGACGGAGTGGTGAAGGGAAGTGGGGATGGTGGTTTGCTGGAGAAGAAAGGAGGAGCAGCGGTGAGATGATTGATGTGGGTGGGCTGGTTGGAAGAAGGTCGAAGGGGGGGGGGAGTACGGAGGGATGATGTTTGGTGGTGATGATGTGTGTGGTGCTGTTGCTGTAGGAGGCGGGGGGGGAATGGATGGCTGCGCGCGTGAAGGAGATGTGCAGGTGGTTGAATGGTGTGGTGAGAGTAAGAGGAAATTGTTGTTGAGGGGATGGAGATGAAGAACAGGGGCAAAAGGGGTAATGGTGTTGCAGGCGGGTGGGTGAGAGTGGAGGGATTGAATTGCAGAGTGGTTGAAGGAGAATGAAGAGAGGGTAGTTGATTGTTGTAGAATGGAGTGGAAGTGGTGGTGTTGTTATGGTGGTGAAGAATGTGAATGAGAGGAGGGAGGGGGAGATGGGAGAAGGAGATTTAAGGCAGGATGTCGAGGTGAGGGGCGGCTGTGGAATCGAGAGAAGAAGGAATGGAGGATGGTGGCTGCAAAGTGTTATTGTGTTTTGTTTTGTATTTTTTTTTTTAGAAATGAATGCACAGCCGTGCAGAGAGGTGTGCAAGGAGGGTGGGAGTAAGAAGTTGTAGACAGAATTGTGCAAAAATCTCACGACCTGTTGCACGGTTCCTTGAACGCCCGTGCAGTTCCAAAATTGCAGCAAACAATTTTTTTTCTTTTTAAATTGCACACAAATCCTTGAATGCTTGAATAAAATATTAAATCCTGAAAACATGAGCAAACACATCAAGGCAAGTGTGGAATAAATATAAAAATTGGAATTAACGATACTAAATATTATTGAGCGGGGAATCATTATTAAATAATAATAATTTTTTTTTTGAAACTCTATCATAAAATTCATTAGTCACACCACAAAATACATAATAATTAATTAATGTATATTATTTTTATTGTTTTTTTTAGAGTGAAATAGATGAAAAAGAAATCCCCACTCACTAATATTTAGATCAATCCTCAAACCTACAATATGCATAACACCCTACATATATGCAAGCGAGGAACAAAATCTAACACAAGCATAAAAATATATAAATACATGCATACCTTGGGTTGCCTCCCAAAAAGCGCTTTGTGTATTGTCGTTGGCTCGACTTATTTATACAACTATTCTAACTAATGAGGTGAAAAAGCAAATAAATGCACATACCTACGAATCAATAATAAAAATAAGGTGTGCAAATATACCTTTGATCCATAAAAATATAAAAATATTTTTAGGATCTTCAGATGTTCAAGAGACTTTGAAAAGGCAAAGTAGTTAGAAAAATCGTCAGAATAATCATTATAACTACGACTCAAAAATTGTTCCCAAATTGGATCCTTATATACCCAAGCAAAAATTTCAACCTCATCAATCTTAAGCTCAAATTCCTTCTCAATTTTAATTGGACATTCATCAATTTTTATCTCATCTACCAATTCATTAAGCACAAAAGTATTTTCTATGTTTGGTAGATCCTCAACTACATTCAATTTATCATTGTCAAGCTTAGGACAATCATCAACTAAACAAGCCGATTCATCTTGCACAAAATTTTCATCAATTACAAAACAAGAATCATGATTAGTAGGAGAATTGACCTTCGCTAATCGATTCACGGTTTCGGCTAGTTGATTCATTTGCTTTTCCAAGTTGGATATGATTTGAGAAGCGTTCTTTTCCATTTGAGAAGTGCTCTTTATCCAAGTTGGATATACTTTGAAAAGTAATGTTTTGAAATTGGAGGTTGTTTGCCGCCATTTGTTTCATCATCTCCTCAAGTGATGATAATGTAGATGAAGAAGACCCTTGATGGCCTTGGGAATTATATTGCGGATCATAACATTGATTTTCAAAAGCATATGAATAATCAATGCTAGGAGGGTAAGGAGCATAGCATGAGTTTGTAGAATAAAAAGAATTCACCTGATACGCATTAAAATTCTGAAAAGAATTAAAATCTTGATATCGTTCTTGATCAGAGGTGAAATCTTGAGCGTTATTCCAACCAAAATAGTTATCCATCGTCTCCTGAAAGAGTTAGTTCATCTATTTCCAATAAACATGAAGACACACCAAAAAAAAGGAAAGAAAGAAAAAAAAAATATATACAAAGATAAAATCTAAAATATAAGAAACAATTAACTCAAAATTAATATTGTTGCCTTCCCCGGCAGTGGCGCCAATTTGAAGGTAGTGTTTTTTGTAGTTCGTTCACAGGGAAGGACTATCAATATCGATTTCGAGTAGATTGTCTCTTACAATCTACAATTATGGAAAATGGGGGATTTTGTATTGGTTGTGGTGTTTTATTAAACACCTTGAACACAAGAAATAAATTGCTATAAAAATACAACTATGTTAATGGCTAATATCCAAATTTGCCAACACAACAACACAATGAGCAAATTAACAAGATAAGAGACATTTGACCCAAGGATAATAGCAAATCAAGCACTTCAACCCAACAAACAAGAATATATCCAACTCTACCTAACCAAGATAATTGGTGAAGCACACAATTACTTATTTCTCTTCTAAAAACACTAATTTATTGAAGCACATAAATTAGTTCTCTTGATACTAGCAACCAATAGTGAAGCACTACCAATTTAACCAAATCAAGGAATCAATCAAAGAGAGGTTAGGACAAACCCAAGGATGAGAAGCTCAACCAAGGTATTTGCATTTAAAGCTTGAGAATTTAGGTAAACTAAACTTGTGCTACTATAATGAATGTACTAACAATTACGGATTAGTACAAACAATTAGCAATTGAAATTACAAGAAGAGAAGGATGAAGCAACTTACAAATCTCCAAGTAAAATCAAAAACAATAAACTCAAGCAATTAAGATAGAATGAAGAAGATCTTACTCAAACTGAATGGGTTTAGTACAAGAGATGCTTCCTTGAGCCAAATTATGAAGTTAGTTACTCATAATCAACTACTTCCTACTAACCCTAATTATGTTCTTGAAGAGCTAAAATGAAGAAGAAAAAGTTAGATGTAGGTTAAAAAAATGTAATAAGAAGTAGGGTTTGGCTTCTTTTAGTACACAGCAGGGGTTGCACGGCCTGCTGCACGGCCGTGTAGCAGCCCGTGCGAGACAAAATCTTCAAGATTATACAATAAAAACCTCCCGGAAACGCGAGCTTGCATCTTCTAACTTCCCTCTTGAATAATCTTTGCTTTCAAGTCCAAAATAATCCATCTTTTCAACCATTAAGCATGAGGCACTGAAAGATGAAAAATATAATTAATATCAATAAAACTACATTCGAAACTAACAAAAATATAAGAGAATAAAAGACAAAACGTGTATAAAATACACGTTATCAGTGGTCCACAAATTTCTACACTACGTTCTTGGCTATTTCCTACCAGGATTTCTATTCCTTTACACAAACTTAGAATATGTTTGGGTTTCATTTAAGTTAACTCAGACAATGATTTTGCATTATACATGATTGTGTATTATACAGTTTTACATGATTTTAAGTTATACATTCTCAACTCAAGAAAAAAAAGAAGAAAATTCTAATAAGAAGATGTACCTTTTTCGCTCCAGGCCCATCTGTCTTGTATATATTGTTTAGCACATCAACCACCACCTGAATAATGGCATGTCGTGTCTCTCTAGTAATGGGATAGTCTGAATGTAGAGAGGAGTCTCCTTCCACCACATCCCGTGCTAAGAGACGGATCTGCTCGGGTGTCAACATGTACTCCTCCGGATTAGCTCGAGCCAGCGCCAGGGTCTCATCCATGACTCGAATGAACATGTCATCCTGTAAGCGAGCCAAGGAAGTTCTGCCAGAGCTTCCTTCTCATTTCTGAGGCCGCGGGGGACGTCCCTCCGACTCTGTGACAATATAACATAAATATGTTATTACTAGGAATAAATGGCATGGGACAAATTAGAGCATGCGAAACATTTCAAGTTATAAAATAGAAAAATACCATAGACATCAGAGGCTCGAACCCGTGGATGTCCAAGAATCGTGTTTTTTCGAACACCTTCAACAGCCTCTATCCAACTATGGATTTGGCTTTTCTGGTGATCAAGGCCTTTCTTTAGATAGAGGCTAACATAATGCTCCTGAAAATAGTATAAGAGTACTCGAGAACTTGAAAAATCAAACTCTGGTTAAAGTGAATATATTCGTGTCGATTGTATATTATTATAATTTATTTATACTCTTGTCTTACTACAACAAATCAGACAATTTTTTTATGAGATGACCCTGCAATTAGTTATGCCAACAAACTATACATTAATCATAAGAGTGTTCTGACCTACCAACTCCGATACATAACTAATTTGTAGTTCAAGTATTAGATAAGTGGAAAAATAAGCATAAGTCAGAAACTACAATCCCCAAGTCCAAACCAACTATACATTATAATGACATCTCAGTAGCATGCAATCAAAAGAAAGTTATAGAACGAATACTGCCTCAAGGACAGTAACACAAGTAAATGAGGTTATAAAGTAACTATACATCACATCACACTATCAATAATGTATAGGTCTTAGTTCTTTTAGGACAATCAAGGGTTTGGAACTAAAATTTTAAGCATAGCTAAAACTGATTTTCCATAATTTTTAAAAAGAAAAAAGAAAAAGAGAGATGCCAGAACTTACATGAACATAAATGCATAGATAAAATAATTATAAAGGAACACTTACAATGATTTTTTTGGCGTCCTCGGTAATCCGCTGACCCTTCCTCTCCTCGTCTTTCATGGTGTGACAATCTTTATAGACAACAAGATTATCAAGATTGCCATCGTGCAACTCCATATAATCCTGTTCAAGAATTTTAAAAAACAAACTCAAATAAAAATATTCAATATACAATGACAGTAAATAATAAAAAGTCCAATTTCATGCTAAAAAAATGATAGATGCAAGTCAAGTTTTGAGAAACAGCATACCCGACGACGACGATAAAATTAACGTGTGCCAGATGTGTGAGGCACTTTCACAGCTTTTCGAGCCTTCCTACCAGCGGCTGACTTCTTCTTAAATTCTTCACTTACTCAATACTCAGCTAATCTGGACCAAACACCGGGTTTCATATATCCAGGCCTGTGAACTGCATAAGTAGTCCCTGTAGCAGTCGCCATCTTCGCTTTAGCCCTTCCCCTGTCATCCGGAAGAATTTCACGAAATGCAGAAGCTAATAACTTCTGCATAAATACGTGACAGTCATGGGACTTCATGCCTTGGAATTTCAGCTGAGCTATCTTACAACACCTCTTCAAGTTTGATGAACAACCATCGGGGAGTTTCAATCGATGCACCTATTTACATAACAATTTCAGCTCATCTCGGATGAGTTCGTATCTTGCTCTAGGCCTTTGTTTACCATTCATCCATAGCTCTTGCATGATGCCCATTGCTTTAAAATCATCTCTTGATCTTGTGGTATCTTTTGTTTTGGCACTACAGATAATAGTTTGAAGTATGTTGTCAAATACATTTTTTTCCGTGTGCATGACATCAATGCAATGACGCAGGCGCAATGAATCCCAATATGGTAGGTCAAAGAAGCTAGTGACATGCGTCCAGTTATGTAAATCCCCAAATCCATATGCCCTTTCTTTGCTGTGAGGCTTCCCGGGTGGTGGAAAAGTGATACCAGCAACCATGTTACGAACAATTCGACCTCTTCTTCGAACTTTTCGGTGTTTGAGTAGGAATCCCTTATGTAACCCATAAAACTGGACTTCCTGCTATGTGGTAGTTGGTTGGCTTTAAAATCACCCATGCAAACATGACAGGCCAACTTCCCATGGGTTGACCATCCACTAACCATACCCAACCCGGGAAAGTCGGTGATAGTCCATAACAAAGCTGCCCGCATCATGAAATTAGTCTTTGTAGAAGTATCAAATGTGTGCACCCCAACTTGCCACAAATTAAATAGCTCATCAATCAAAGGCCTAAGATAGACATTCAGATTCCTCTCGGGATCATTCGGCCCAGGTACTAGTAGTGTCATGTACATGTATGGTTCCTTCATTGACATGGTATGTGGAAGGTTGTACACAAGTAGTACAACAGGCCAAACTGAGTATATAGTAGAAGTAACATTGCTGTACGGGGGGAATCCATCAGTTGCAAGACCAAGTCTAACATTACGAATTTCTGTTGCAAAATCCGGATAGTTATTATCAAATTCCTTCCATTTTTCTCCATCTGCCGGATGACTAAGGACCCCTTCAGTCACTATTCTGTTCTTGTGATACTTCATATGTTCGGCTGTGCGAGTACACATGTACAAATGTTGTAGACGAGGAGTGATTTGGAAATATCTTAAGACCTTTCCCGGAATGGTATCGCTCCCGCCATTAGTTGCAACCTTGTATCGGCTCAACTCACAGTACTTACAATTTTCCAAATCTTTATCATCACCGTAGAACAACATGCAATCATTCTCATATGCATGTATTTTCTCGTATCCCATGTTCAGCTTCTTGACCATCTTCTTGACAACATAATAATTAAAAGGGAGCTTACAAATCTCCAAGTAAAAGAAGCAGCTGATCAAATGCCTTATCACTACATTTATTATGATTCTTCCAATGTAGAAATTTCGTAACAAACTTCAGTTACGTGTACTTGGTATTGCCCGGATATATTGGTTCCCCGACATTATTCACATTGTTTAAAAATTTAGATGCTTGCTCGTTCGGGTCCTCGTGGTTGCTAATTTCCTCTCCAAAATCTTCCCCTCTAAAGGCATCTCTCAACATTTCATATTCATCATACACATCTTGACGATCATTCATTTCTTGAATTTCTTTTTCATGATAACGCCATATGGTGTAACTTTCAAGAAAACCGGTTGCATATAAGTGAAACTCGACATCGGGAATGAGTTGAAAGAGTTGATTTCTACATGTATTACACGAACATCTAATCAAAAGTTTCGGATCTTCCGGTTCCTCACTATTATTTTTTGCAAATGCGAAGAAATAATTAACCCCATCAATAAATTCTTTCGAAAAACCATAATCACCGGGAATAATTCGTTTAAAAATCCAACTAGTATCGTAAGACATCTACAAATGTAAAAAAAATATGCAAATCAATTACACAAGTGCACACATATATATGTTGAACATTTAATAAACTTAAAAATAAATCAAATAAATTTAAATGCATTAAAATAAAGTAGAGGAGATAAAAATTGAATCCTTACATTGATGATTGTTGTAATAGTTTTTACTATGTATTGGATGATATGAAGATGTGTCACTACACCAAATATGGCCTATTGCAACACCAATATATAAATGTGTTACAAAAAGTGTTACAATAGACAAAAAACTTGGTAGTCTATTGCAATATTTTTAAAAATGTTGCAAGAAATACGAAAAGTGTTGAAAGCAAAAGGATCATTTTGAAATTTTAGAACAATTGCAATACTTTTGCAAAAGCGTTACAATACACGATCCAATATTGCAACATTTTGGTCAACTTGACCAAAATTATAAGCGGGAGTTCCAAATTTTCATTGGCGGGTTTTGCCAAAAAATTTTAGTGCCAAAAATTTTATTACACAAAAATTATGTTTTATTACACAAAAACACAAAACTCTCTCTCACAGACCTCACTCTCTCAGATCTCACTCATCTCTCTCGACCATCTCTCCCTCTCTCATCTCTCTCACTAATCTCTCACACCTCTCTCAAATCCTAATTCAAACCGCAAAACCCCAAAATCCCAAATCAATTAGATCGAGAAAAGTTGGAGTGAAGATTCAATTAGAACTTTAATTCAAAGGGAAAATTGCAGAAGGTATGACATCTGCTATTCCATTTCTCGAATTAGTAGGAAATATTCAGAACATTATAGAATTGTATTTTATTTGATACATTTAATTGATTATTAACTTCATCATTTGAACTGTATCATCTATTAAAATTTAATTATCCATAATTATTGTTGTCGTTCTTAATTCAAACAAGCTCGTTGCTGCCGTCAGGTTGGTAATCGGTCTAGTGAGTTTCATCCAGAAGTAAGAAGGGTGAGGCGTGAAGGCTCATATCTGTACGAGGAGTTTATGCCAACTGGAGGAACATATGTCAAGGTAATCTTCTGCAGTTATGTAGCTTTCCTGATAACTATATTATCTCAGATACTAGATAATAAATGTTTATGTTGTTCTTCATATGACACACGAATATTATTTAAATCTTGGAGCCTACTATGATAGTCATTTTAGTTTGTAAAGAAACTTGATTCTTTCAACTTTTTCCTTTTCTAATTTCACCAAGGTTGTAGTATGACAACATATATAATTTTTGTTGTCAATATTCAATGTAATGTTTGTAAAAGAATATAACAGAAAAGGGAAGAATGTATATCTAAGAATTCTTCACGAGTTTTCATGAAATTGTTTGCGGGTGGTGAGTCTATAAGTTATCAAAACAAGCACTAGTTTTCTCCCGGGTGTTCCTATATATATAAATACATACTAGTGTTTTGTAGTAGTGCTTAATTCTGTTTTCCATCTGTATTTTCTTAATAGAAAAAAAAACAAATGTTCATAGTATATGTTTTAATAGTTTGCTATTACAGGTTTATACTGTTGGTCCTGAATATGCACATGCAGAGGCAAGGAAGTCTCTTGTTGTTGATGGCGTTGTTATGAGAAATAATGATGGAAAAGAAGTAATTCAACGTTGAAATTAAAGTCAGATGATGCTTCCATAATAAACTACTCACTTTCCTTTTAGGATCTTCACCATTTAGATTTCAGGCTTGTTGAAAACACATGTTTCTGGGTTGAAACTTTGGAGATAATTTTTGAACAACTAAACCTGTAATTGTATCTAAACGACGTCAACTCGTCTATTATCAGGTCAGGTATCCTGTACTTCTCACTCCATCTGAGAAGTAGATGGCAAGGGACGTTTGCATTGCATTCAGGCAATCAGTAAGTCAATTTAAACAAAAATCTGTGGTTGGAATGAGAGTGGGAATGTGATTCTGTTACATATATTTATTTGAATCGCTTTCCCCGTGGTTGGAATCCCATGATCTGAATGACCCCTTAATCTATTATAGTTAATATCTCGTCCTTCTTTTTTCAGGTTTGTGGTTTTGACCTGTTGCTTTGTAAAGGCCGTTCATATGTGATGTCAATGGGTGGAGCTTTGTTAAAAATTCCTACAAGTGAATTCACTATTTCATTACCCTACTTTATTTAATTACTTTCACAGTTTTTGGAACTAAACTATAATCCTTATACTTGGCCTTCAAAAAGCATTAATTTTGATAACTAGTAATCAACGAATCACTTTAGAATGCCCTCGAATTTATGTCTCAGTTTCAGAGTAACATCCTTATCCAGGGGTATAATGTTTTGTTTAGATGTATTGTATTGTTTGAAAATTTGTTTTAATATAGTGCTTTGATTACAACTGTAAAGGTGGACATCACTTCAAGAAATTGGGCAAGTTCAGTTACTATAAGACTGTATTAGAAGTTGCCATATGCTGATTCAGCTGAATCTTGTTGATCTTGCTGGTTCTGAGAATATATTTGGATCTGGAGCAAAAGAGGTATAAACTGTTAAATACCAAGATATAGAACTGTCCTCTCCCACAAACGTGGTTTCTGCCAATAAATACTTGATCAATGATCAGTGATTTAATAGCAGAGTCCTTTCATTTAATGATAGTTCATCGGATATCTAATTTTTCATTTGTTGAGATTCATATTAGTTGTATACATCTCGTTCTTTCACTTTACAGGGTGAAGCATGAGGCTCCAACCTACAAAGTGCATCTTAATTTTTGATCAATGAATGCTTGCTGCTAGATTGTGTAATCTTCTTATAGTCATTGCAGCTTCAAAAATCCCATTCTAGTCTGTTCAAGAGTGCTGAGAACCAAATTACTTTATGTGTAGCAACTAAAGGAGCTTCAAGAACTCTATATTAATCAACAACAATCGACAGACAATAAGAGTTATTGTGTAGCTATTAAAACCTATGCTTGGTGTACATATTTTGGGAGACTTGGTAATCTAACATATGCATTGGATTGTATTGTTTCCTTTATCAACTATATTACACAGTACACACCGAAAATTCAGACAAGTTTGGACTTAATCCAAAGAAAAGAAATAAAACAAATATTTCTTGTAACTGTTTAGATTAATATTGCATCTTTATATATGCTAATAACTTCTACAGTGCTGATTAATATGTATAGTTACTGATTATATATTGTTTAACTTTATCTCTTACAGAAAGAAGATACCCAGAGTAATGCTCTGTTACTAATTACTGTTGTAGCCGTGCAGGTGCCTCTATATGTATAGATTTAGAAACTTTATGCCTCGTGGTTTCTCCTGATAAGGATTATATCTTACTCGGACATAAACAAACACGCAGATTTCAATCCACATCACTAATTTCATAAACAACTAACTAAGTTTTGGTACTCATTTCTCCTGCAGGTTAGTGATATTATGTTCTTGGTTTTGATTATTCTCTTAACCTTATTTGTATATATTATTTCATAACAGATTTCTGATATTATAGTATTGTTTCTTGATCTATAGCAAAACTAATTGAGTTTATGGTTGGAGCTCAGACCCGCTTCACGTACATGTCTGGATCGTGATATAGGAGCTGATTAATTTGTGGCCCAAATAGTAGTGTTATTTACTCATAACAGGAAGAAGTGGTGCTGATTAATTTGTATTTATATAGATGCTTCTGATGGTGTTACATTAATTTGTAACTTTTTTGTGGTGTTATCTTCATACAAGATAGTTATGGTTCTATGTGATCCTTTTTACAGGACTTTTTGGTCAGAAAGCTTTCTCATATTCCTGGTGAATATCCAACCTCAAGAATCATTTGAAGAGTTGTGTGCTAGTGGTGACAAAAGGACATTGATCACGAGGATGACAATGATCACGAGGACAACGAAAGTGATGATTGATGATCAATACTTAACTACTTATATTTTCTATGTGTGTACTTTTGGTAGTAGGTTGGTATTTTGAGAAAGACTAAGTTTAATGTAGAATTGTAGTGTAAGTCGACATGTGTTTTGACTTTAGACTAAGTAGTACTATGTTTGTGCTGTATTGACATCTGTTTTGTTTGATTTTTCATTTGGGGAATTTGAAATGTCATTTATGGTTTGATATGCTTTTATGCATGGTATATTAAAATTTCAGACAGGACACTGCAATATGGACTAATAAAAAGTGTTACAAAGAAGTGTTGTCAATAAAATCTAAAAGTATTACAATAGAGATAAAAATGTTGCAGATAAATGTTGCTAAAAAACCAAAAAACATTGCAAGAGGTACTAAAATGTTGCATCAAAATGTTGCATTAAATTTACTTTGTAACATTTTAACTGTATAAGTGTTGCAAAAATGTGTTGCATTAGTCTATTGTAACACCTTAAAAATGTTACTAAAACATGTAAAAGTGTTACAACAAACTACAACATACTCTTATTGTAATACTTTATAAAGTGTTGCAATAAGTTCGAAAAGTGTTGCTATAGAAGGCATAGGCAACGCCGGCAAATGCAACGCCGAGTTTTAGCAAAAACGTTACATAAACATCTATTGTAACATTTTTGGGGCCTAATAATACACTCTTTTGGCGTTGCAATAGGCCATATTTGGTGTAGTGTGTTTTTTTAAAAGAAAAAGTGGGAGGAATGTGATGTTAGAGAATGGGTAGGAGAATGGGCAATAGCTTAAATTTTACTCAGACGAATTCCAAATTTCCGTCGTAAGTTCATTTAAAAATGTTACTTCGATCAGCTAAGTGTAAATGCAACTAGGTGGCATTTATTATGGTTAGTGAGCTAACTTACGACGACATATCCGTCGTAAATTAACAGTTAAACGCGTCGTTCCGTGTTTTGACAAATTAATTTGATTTACAATTAAATTTAATCAAAATAAACAAATTTAAACTTACGACGACATTTCTGTTGTAACTTATTTACGACTGAATTTCCGTCGTAACTTAACAGTTAAACGACGCCATTCCGTGTTTTGACAAATTAATTTGATTTACAATTAAATTTAATCAAAATAAACACATTTATGACGGAATTTCCATCGTAAGATCACAAGTAAAAGTCGTCGTTTCGTGTGCTGGAAATTTAATTTAATTTGCAATTAAATTTAATTACAATACACAAAAAATTTATTCATAAAATATTTAACTTGCGACGAAATGGTTTTCCGTCGTAATTACTTACGACGGATCTACGATTCCGTCGTAAGTATGCCACGCATAAATATTTCGTCGTAAGTTAATCGTCGTAAATGATCAAATTTGTTGTAGTGGTAGAAGAGCTAGATGACGTTATTGTATTGATTTACAATGCTGTAGACTACATCCGAGTAGGTATTTTCTGGGCGGAGGTGTATATATATACATGTATTTTTTTTTATTTCGTAAAAATATGGAAGACGATGTATCGTAAT
Source organism: Saposhnikovia divaricata (assembly GCA_036435485.1). Taxonomy (NCBI): domain Eukaryota; kingdom Viridiplantae; phylum Streptophyta; class Magnoliopsida; order Apiales; family Apiaceae; genus Saposhnikovia; species Saposhnikovia divaricata. The sequence continues at coordinate 77,259,894 of CM071600.1, read as the reverse complement.
AACAGATGTAGAGAACTCAAACCTGAACACATTCCCAAATTAGAATATTTAGATCATTTTCTCAACAAATTATTGATGGACATCTTTTTCTACACGGAACGGCGCACAAGTTTTAAGACCATAGTAAAACTTATCATTTTTTTTAAGAATTATTTCTCGTGTGCTTTTCAGTTTTTGGATCTTTTTGACTTTGGTATGGGTCGCCAAATTCCAATTACAAAGCACGTTTGTGGGCAAAACGTATAATTTACAATACAAATTTTTTACCTTACAAAGTATTTATAAAATAAATTAAATAAATTCATAAAATTCTAATAGTAAATTATTCCTTTTTATATAAAATGATTTATGCTTAAATGAAATTATTTTAGATTGAGAATAATAAAATCGGCAATTTATTTAGTAAAAATTGGTGGTTTTATGAAATTAAATTTTTTTAATCCGCACTAGCTCACCGATCTATATTATATTATTAAAAACAAAATATTAAAAGTTTGGCCGGGTACATTTTTTTTAGTAGTGTTTTTACTTAATTAGTTTTTATTATTATTCTTTACTTAATATTTTTTTTATTTTGTACATTTTTATTTTATACTTTTGGGCAATTTAATTTCATGAAACAAAATTGATAATATTATAATTACTAATAACAAGTCAATTACTATTTTCAACCAAATACATTACATTTTCTATTTTTTCTAACTAAAATCTCTCTTTTTCTAAAAATAGCATGTGCATGTGCAGTTCTATTTAATAAAATAAAATAATAATATTATAATTACTAATAAATAATTGATTATATTTATAATCTAAACGTAATATATTTTTTATATTTTCTAACTAAATCTCAGTTTCTAAAAATTTACTAAATTATATCATTTAAAATTTTAAGTCTTCAAAATTAAAATCTTAAAATTTTTACTAACAAATTTAATGAAACAATTATATAATATTATAAAAAGTCCGTTCAACACCGAATTATAAGCGAGAAAATGACCAAACTACACAACTTTTCTAAGGAAGCTGTCCGAAATGCCCATATGCTGGAGTGTCCGTCCTTTTTGCCCACGAATTACGCATCCCACAAATGCGCAGTTTGGAACACGCATGTCAGAATTGCGTATTGTCGGTAGCGCATGTCAGAGATGCGTGATGACGTCATTTCTTCACAAGCAGCTCCGGCGTTCTCGTCTCCCTCAAAATCGCTGCCCGTCGCTTCCCCTACGTTCTCCACACTCCGGCAACCTCCACCAAATCCAAGGACATCAAAATGATGCCCAGATCTCCCTCTCAATTTTACCCCTTTCATTTGTTGAGTTTTGGCCACGCAGGGACGTGTATGTGCATATCGGAAAGTAAATCGGAAAATGGAGGTTCGAATTGGGGCTTTTAAATCCGGCGAAACAAATGAAAAATGAAGATTACATGCTTGTAGAGGGTGAGGAGACGATCAGTTTGGTGTATAGTAAGTGACTGAACGATGCCTCGAAGAAGTGAACAGTGTGCTCGAAGTTTTGGACGGTGAACTCGTTCGAGAGAGACGGTGAACTCGTTCGAGGGAGACGGTGTACAATGCCTAATACGCATGTTCAACATGCATATCCTTGACCACGCATGTTCAACATGCGTATTCCAGGATGCTTTTCACGGTGAAAAATCTTACTTTTATACACTTCATGCCAGTGAAAAATGCGTATACTGTATACGCATCTTGAAGATGTATATACCGTGGGTAAAAAGGTGAAATATCGCGCCTGTAGGTATTTCGAGCAAGTGAAATTAATTGGTGAGTATTATGGTTTTTTACCCTTTATAAGCTAGTACACTTAGTTCCAAATTTAAACTTTTCAAAAAGTCAACCGTGTTATACAACCTTATCTAAATTTATTAAAATTAATTAATTATTAATTAATTTTAGTACTTAAATTTTAGCACTTGTACTAGTGTATTTAAGTCTTAAATAATAATAATAATAATAATAATAAACATATTTTTTATTATATATATATATATATATATATATATATATATATATATATATATATATATATATATATATTTGCATTAGTTATTTATTCAAAATAAGAATTTATTTTAACGGGTTTAAATATATGCAATTATTTTAATTAAAAAATATTCGAATATATTAATCTTAAGACATCATAAAGGTAGACTCTAATTGAAATTATTTTTACATAAACTTGTTTTCAAAATAATTTTTTTAACAAAAACCCTTTTCTCAAAGAATATTTTATAAATTATTTTTAACAGTTCTTGTTATTTTAAAACATAGTTTAATTAAAATGCAATTTTTTCCATTTAAATGCATCTTCAAAATTTACTAATTCTCACAAATGTTTTCGACGAGTTTAATTATTTTACAAGCCTGTTGTTATTAAACTGCTTATAACAACTAAAGTAATTTTTTATAGAAAAATTTTTGAGAATAAATATTTAAATTAACTCGTGTTTTGCACATAATATAACTTGATTAATTATTTTATCATTAAATTTAGTAGCATTTAGATTAATGTTAAATTAGTTTTAGATTTACTAACTTGAAACCTGATGCACGTATTTTCTTTAATATTATATATATATATTCAATTTAAATTGAAATTTTTAAGATATGATTTTTGTAGACTTAAAATTTATATGAAAAGATTTGATAATAATTATATTATGTTATACGTGATATTTCTAGAAAAATCTGATATTTCTAGAAGAGGAGTATTTTAGTTATAGAAAAGATGATACTTTTAAATGAAAAAATTAATTGGTTAATTACTACTAATAATATTATTATTTTATTAAAATAAACCGTCCATCATATTATTAGAAAATAAGAGGTTGTAGGTAGATAAAATGTTAGGGAAGACAATTTGCCCTAACCCATGGATACTTGATCCGTTCCAATATGATTGGGTCTAATCGAAGCTGAAATTTTGGATTTAGATCTGGGTTTGGGATTTATTTTTTGACTAGAATGAATTTTGGGTCGGGTTTGGGTTTGGTGTTAACCGAAACTAACCGGACCCGAAACCCGAAAATTGAACCGAACCCGTATCAAACCCGGATCCGAAGTATATATATATATATATATATATATATTATATTTTTGTATAATATAGTGTATATATAATATATTTTTAATTATTAATGTTTTAATAATCTAATTATTTTAATGCTATTAATTTAAGTCTCATTTAACTTAAAGTTACTATATAGTTGTTTCTCGTAATCTCGTCAATAGTATTTGTTTGTTCATAAACTATAAAAGAACTCATCTTATAAAGCATTCAAGTTAATCTGTGACATATAAATGTTACAAGTTGAGAGAGATATTTTTACTATTCATCTTTTAATTATATATATTTGGATGCTGCATGCGCTTATTTAGAATTTACATTTTCCTTGACTTTTGATTAAATATATTGTTCTAGTTGATTTATTATTGCTTCGAAAAAATTGTTAAAAATAACTTTTTAAATAAATTGAGACCCGATTAAAATCCGAACCGAATTAAAATCCGACAGATCGAATCTGGTTCTACGAATTTAGGTTTCAATTGGGTATGGGTCTGGGTCAACATACATATTTGGATTCGTGTCTGGTTTTCACAAAATCCAAACCGATCGACCTGTTTGCCATTCCTAAAAATGGATAGGTAACGTGTTTTAGCATAATTGAATAGTTATTAAAGAAAATAAAAAAGTAACATATATTACTTGAAAAGGGAAATTGATTAATTATTGGTAATATTATTATTTAATTTTATTAAATAGAATGATGGAATGAAAATCGAAAATCAAAATTTTTTGACTTTAATATAATAATATAAATAAAAAAATTATTAATAATAAATTATTAAGTAAGTCTTAAAAAAACAAGTAACGTCGTAGTTTGGTTTAATAACATAGTGTAGATATTACCATTTTTTGTAATATCGTTATTAAATTATTACCTGATTGCATTTTATTGTTATGTAATATAAAAAATACCAGTTTAAAATGTTATCTAAGTTGCTTGACAAAAAAAAAATGTTATCTAAGTTGAGAATAAATTTGAATTTTATTTTTGATATAACAATATAATTTTGAAAATATTTGTGGCCTGCCTCCAGTCCTCCACAGGCCTAGCTGTGCAGCTGCACTCGACAAGTTTCTATTTGATGGAAACATTAAAATATAATTGTTACTCGACAAGTATATAATTGTTGAAACGAATTCTAAAGAAGAGTCTGGTTTTTTTTCAAATTATGACAAAGTTAATAGATTTTTTTCTTCAAGTGACAATGTAGAATAGTAATCATGCATGGAAATGAGAATCATGTCGCTTGTAGGTAGAGTGTCTTACCATCTATAAATAGAGCATGGATACTCTGTCCCTATCTCCATACTCGCAACACTTACAAGTTACAAGCACGTCCTTCCCAGCACAGCAACACTTAGCTAGCTACTACTAGTACTAATTAATTATGGCTCTCCAAGGTCTGGTTTCAACCTTCACAGTTGCTGCACCACCCCGCATGTCTCTTCCCTTAGCAAGAAATCACACAAAAACTCGTCCTATTAATACACAATCAGTTAAATGCATAGCAACTCCTACTACAACAATTGACCAAGATGCAGCCTCCAGAAGAAACGCAAACTATCCACCTAGTTTCTGGGACTACGGTTTCGTCAAGTCACTCTCCAGTGATTATGCTGTACGTATACTAATATCACTTACGTACTAAATATACATCTAACATTTCTCTTGGCACCCCATGGGCACCCTTGTGATTCCAATAAGAAGGCATACAAGAGTGTCTTGCTAGTTGTCAAACAGGATTTGACACCTCTCTTGGCACTCCTTGCTGACCCATTTGATATTTAACCGTTTCTACCTAGATTTCCTGGACTAACATGTGCATGTAATGTATGTGATATCTTGCACTCTTGCAGGAAGAAAAATACGCGAGGCAGGTGGATGAGTTAAAGGACCATGTTAAACGTCTTATTGATTCTCCAACAGACGTTCCTTTGGAAAAGCTTGAGTTGCTTGACACAGTTCAAAGGCTGGGATTGAACTATCAATTTCACAAAGCTGTTAAGCAAGCAGTTGGTGTTATTTATAATAACAGCGATGATGCATGGCTGCAGAGTGATGACCTTTATTCAACAGCTCTACGATTCCGGATTCTTCGTGAACATGGACACACCGTGTCACCTGGTTGTTAATTATGCTTTACTCAAAATTAAGACAACAATTAATTCAAAGCTTACATGATTAATAATTACCTATCTTCCTCCTCGTGGACAGATGTGTTCCAGAGGTTCAAAGAAAAGAATGGCGGTTTCAAGGCAAATCTTTGTGAGGATGTGAAGGGGTTGCTGAGCTTGTATGAAGCATCTTTCTTTGGTTTTGAAGGTGAAGACATCATGGATGAAGCCAAGGCCTTTTCAAGATCACACTTGGAGAATGCTATGAAAGGGGAAATCTCCCCGGACATGGCAAGAAAAGTGAGCCATGCCTTAGATATGCCTTTGCACTGGAAATTAGAAAGGGTGGAAGCTAAATGGTACATTGACACCTATTCCCAAGAGCAAAACATGGATCATAATTTGCTTAGGTTGGCCAAGTTGGACTACAACATCGTCCAATCAGTTTATCAGAAAGAAGTCAGCAAACTAGCCAGGTATGAATTTGTGTTGTGCTTCTGTAAGTAATTTCATGCTATAAAAAGTCTACAAGATCTGGTATGGCATCTGTAAAGTACATAACCTTAATTTTTTTATACATGTGCATCACAGTTGGTGGGTGGACCTTGGTTTAGAAAAGATTACCTTTATAAGAGACAGATTGGTAGAACATTATTTCTGGTGCAATGGAATTGTTTCAGATCCTGCATATAGTGCTTTCCGAGACATGGGAACCAAAGTAATTTGCTTGATAACAACAATTGATGACGTGTATGACGTATATGGCTCCATAGAAGAGCTAGAGCTTTTTACAGATTATGTTGACAGGTTTTTAACTGATCTATAAGTGAAAATATTTCTTCTACATTACTACTCTTCTATATATTAACCAGGCATGCATACATATTTTCAGATGGGATATTACCGAAATTGACAAGTTGCCTATGAAGATTAAAACTGTTCTTCTTGCACTGTTTAATACCACAAATGAAATAGGATACTGGACAATGAGAGAACGAGATTTTAACATCATACCTTATTTAAGTAAACAAGTAAGAAAGCCATGACGTTAATAATTTATTCACTTTTGCTTTGTATCTGTAAATTCGTAAATTAAGAAGCTCGATCTAACATAATATACGTAATCCTCTGCCTTGGGTGTAGTGGGCAGATCTGTGTAAAGCTTATCTTGTAGAAGCAAGGTGGTTTCACTCAGGACACAAGCCGACACTAAACGAATATTTAAAGAATGCTGTAGTTTCTATTGGAGCTCCAATCATGTTGTTTTGTGCTTACTTCCTAACGGCAGAGAAGATCACTGTGGAGGCATTGGATTACATAGACAAGCTTCCAAGTATCATGTGGTGCACCTCCATGGTTCTTCGACTTGCAAACGATTTGGGAACATCATCTGTAAGTAAATATACTAACTAGCCTAAACAAAATCAAATATATTTACGACAAAAATCCCGAAAAACTTGTAATTTAACTCAGTGCATGCACCAATTAATTAATTTAGCATGAGTTGGCAAGAGGAGATACTCTGAAGGCTGTCCAGTGCTACATGAACGATACTGGGGAAAGTGAAGACGTGGCCAGAAAATATGTTGATAATATAGTGCACCAGACATGGAAGATTCTAAATAAAGATTTGCATGGAAGCTATCCTTTCAGTGAGCCATTTCTCTCAGCCAATCCAAATCTTGCAAGGACAAGTCAAACCTTTTATCAGTACGGAGATGGACATGGCATTCCTCAACAGTGGATTAAGGACCACTTGAAATCCTTATTGGTGGAACCCTTTACTCTTACTCAGTAATGCAAACAACTTATTGGCTTGTGACTATCTGTCATTTTAGCTAATTCCTTTTCTTTGTCGGTGCATGCAAGCAATCAAATCCTATCCCTCATCAAATTTCTTGTCGTTTTATAACAAGTTCCTGTGTGATGCAGATCAATAGGTTTCTGGTTTTAATTCGGCAGATGTTACAATCTAAAATAAATATTGTTTGGTTGCTATAATAATTTCACATCGGATGGTGCTATTTGTGTTTATGCATTCTACTTCCTTTTAAATAAAAAAAAACGTGTATATTTCCAATTAATACACATGCACGGAGGTACTGCGAATAGAACTGCACACCTTATCTAAACATTGTACATCCACATGTTTGGTACAGTTTGTCTGGTGACGTCTGAACATCTTAAGAGTAATTTCAATACAATATTCTAACGTTATTATAATACTATAATTTAGGATGTAAAAACAATTTCAATGCAACATGATGTAAAAATTACACCAATTTAATAAAGATGTTAACTTTGAACATAGTTGTTACAAAACTGTAAATCACATAGGGCAATTGTGCAAAGCCACAATCTATTATCTTTACAAATTAGAATTGCAGTCACGGTTTGATAATTTATGGTGAAGTTAAGGGTAAAAACAAGAAAAATGCTAGGTACCCCAAATTGGTTCCCAAAAAATTTTTCACAAAATTTTTCACTATAACATGTAAGTTTTGCCACATCATTTGGGAGTAATTTTTGGATACCTAGCGTTACTCTAAAAACAATATCTCTACAACGAAAAACCGGGGAAAAAAAGTACCATAATCAACAATCATATTCAACAGTTCATAATTAAAGACAACATGCATTTCAATATCGAAGAACACAATGAAAGGTATATTTTGTGTAATTTTTATATCAAACTAGCTTATAACCTGTGTAATGCACGGTTATTTTTCTGATATTTCTAGTTATATTATTTTTTAAAAATATTTATTTATTATTATTTACATATTAAATTGCACATTTGTAACAATTTCGTATAACTTTCGTGGCTTTTCTTTTAACTTTAACCAAAAACTTTCATACTTTACTAATTACTATCAGTAACATTACGAAGATTATTTTGATATTGATACTAATGCTTAAACGGTACAACGTGAACAATGAAATTGGTGAGAACCTATCGAAATTAATATAATAGTGCATATAGATATATGAGCTCTTATGATATTACTTTTTTATAATAATTTTCTGAATTTTATTATATAATAACATATAATTAACTAACAACTATACACGTATTTATCCACAAAAGCAAGTATAGACACAATATGATTAGAAGATTTTTAGTTCGATGCATAAACAAATTAAAAGCGTAAACTTAGTCCGCTTATTAATTAAGCTTTGTAGTAGTGATTTTAAATTTAATTTATAAAAAACATGTTATTCTTAGGAATCGAATCTTTGACCTATGGTAGTACTCGCTCGTTATCCTTCTTAATTTCATTATACAATTGGATATAATTTGGCTTTTTTCATAATTACTACAATACACTTTTATTTGTTAACAAAACAAATTTAAAGAAAATGACCAAAATGCCTATTTTTCACAAGTGTTTGTCCAAAATACTGATTTTGAAAAAAAGTGCCCGAAATACCGACGGGATACGAAGAATCGTCCTCCGTGTTAGCATGATGCGGAGCATCATCCTCCGTATTACGTAGATACGGAGCTGCGTCTACCGTGTTATGCATGATACGGTGGACGGTGTTCCGTGTTAGGTGGGTGTGCAGCACTGTCACGGAACACGGTACAGCGTATCATGCATAACACGGAAGACGCAGCTCCGTATCATGCACTATTACGGAAGATCATGTTCCGCAACACACCCCCTATCACGGTACACGATCTACCGTGTCCCGTCGGTATTTTGGACAAACAACATTTATTTTTGATTATTTTGGGCCATCACCCACAAATTTATTCCCTATATGTTCTACTAAAGTCATTTTCTTTTTAATTTTTAAATTTGAATTTTATTAACTTTGAATTTTGTTTTCTTTTCTTTGAACTATAATTTTGTTATTAATTCTACAATATCTTTTATATATTTTGATTTTATGTTTTTTTATCTTTTCACTCTAATATTTTATAAAAATTAATTATTATTTTTTAATAAATCAGAAATTATATATAAAATATTATGCCTTCATAATATTACAATTTAAAGTGTAGTAGATATTGTAATTAAAAAAAATTAAAAAAGTAAAATGTTTCATTTTATACGTGAAAAATTCATTTTATTATAAAATGTAATGTCAATGGACTGTGTGATTTTGACACCAAAATAATGTAAAAGTTACACCATTTTAATATCATGCATTGGAGATGGTCTAATCTATCATAACATAATCTTTTTGCTTTAATAACACAAATTTGAATCGACATGAATGGTACTTGCAAGTCTTTTGCCTTTTGGATAGATTTCCAAACCCAAAATTTGAATCGACATGAATGGTATTTCTTGCAAGTCTTTTGTCTTTTGGATAGACATTGCTCCTGTTTGGCAATTAGCTGTTAGCCATTAGCGGTTAGTGAATTGAATTAGTTATTTTGACTAGCGAATTGAGTTAGCTGTTTTGACCAGCGAATTGAATTAGCTGTTTTTCAACAAATTGTTTGGTAATTAACTGTTTGAGTTAGCTTTTTGTATATTAACTGTACACATGATAAACATCTAATTGAAAAAACTCCTCTAAGTATCTTTTTGAAAATTAGCTTTTTGAGTCCAAAAAGCTATTTCAATCCGGTAACTACCAAACATTAATATTAGAGATTTCAAATGGTCAAACCTCTGATTTGGCTTAAACCTCTAATATTTTCTCAAACCTCTAACTTCCAAATACCCCATTAAGTAGTACCCATGCAATACATATGCAAGCATCTAAACCTGGATAAGAGGATATATGTACCATAAAAACATCCTCGCAAAACAACAGTCTATACTATAGAGCTTCTACCTTTCATAATATTACAATTTAAAGTGTAGTAGATATTGTAATTAAAAAAAATTAAAAAAGTAAAATATTTCATTTTATACGTGAAAAAATCCTTTATTATAAAATGTAATGTCAATGGACTGTGTGATTTTGATACCAAAATAATGTAAAAGTTACACCATTTTAATATCATGCATTGGAGATGGTCTAATCTATCATAACATGATCTTTTTGCTTTATTACCACAAATTTGATTCGACATGAATGGTACTTCTTGCAAGTCTTTTGCCTTTTGGATAGATTTCCAAACCAAAAATTTGGTTATCTTTTCATCGAGTTTACTTGTAACATACACTACAAGAATTTCCATTTCTGCCAACAAAAATTTCCGTTGGCAAGTTACTGAAATCCGTTGGTAAAATGGTTTCCTAACGGAATGCTAATAGAATATGGTCGTTGGAACAAACATCGTTGGGAAGTCTCTAACAACGAATTATTTTCGTTACTAAACTTAACAACGGAATACCAACAGACTGGTAACAAAATTCTTGTTTTTACAAATAACCATACCCCAACCAACTTCGTAACAGATATTCTGTTGCTATTATTAGCAACCAAATGCCAACGGAATTTAATCTGTTGGTATTATTAGTAAAAAAAATTATAACGGATAATCTCTGTTGGTAGTTTAACAACCATTTGCCAATGGTATTTCGGTTATTAAATTTACAAACACTTTCCATTTGACAACAGATGCAAAATATCTACCAACCTTTACATTTTTAATATCGATAAGATAAAATGATACCAGCAAACAAAAGATAACAAAAGACTTTTTTATATAATACCAACATCTGGTAAGTTGTGAAGGTTCAGAAAATAGTTTCTCGCATGTATTAAAATCCCCTGCTACTTTTACTTGCTAAGATCATAAAAACTACAAGTTCTACATAATTACAAGTGAGGCATATATTTTGGTGATTGTGGAGATGTAGAAACAGCCCCATTGGACTTCTCCGCTGGAGTTGTCAACTTCCCTTCCCCCTCAATTGCAGTGAGTACAACATCTTGGAGAGGAACAAGTTTTGCACACCCTCAATACTCTTCTGGGAGGACCTCTTCACCGATATCTTTGATGATCTCCTTTTTCTCATATTCATTTGATACAACAACTATCTGCATCGGTTACCAGAGTGTCACAGTTGAATCCAATGCTAGTGTATAAAATAATTTAGTCCCTACATGCACATCTTTATTTATTATACATGATAGAAAATGTTTTCCCAGGGCCATATTAACTTAATGCAAAACAATGTTGAAAAATGGTAAGGATGATTATATTGCTTTATGACATGCATACTGCTAAACAACCCTTTTTTCGTAGCAAAACAGGGCAACTGATATAATGAGTAACGAAGAGTGCCTAGCAGATTTTTGACTATTGTCGATCTGAACGTAAAGAGCAAAACTGTTGACACTATCCAAGTTCCAATCAAGTACTTTTTGTTGAGTATTGAATATACCAAAGAGAATACAGAGGGGAGGTGAATGGATTCTCTAACTTTTCTTCGAATCTTCTTAGTGGTGTATGTGGTAAAGTATGTGCTTTGTGCTTAAACAAATATGAGTGCGGAAATATAAGACACAACAACATAGTACTCACTTTAATCTAAAATTTTATTAGATCAAAATTTTGCTACAACCTGAGAACAAAACTTCGTTTTCTCAGCTTCTTTCTCATAGAGATGTATTTCCCGAATGTGTATTTTTCAAAGCTTAACTACTAGAGAAGTGAGGTTGTACTCTTATAGAACATGAGCACACCCTACTTACTACAAATAAGGTTACAGGATAAATTACTTTCTAGTATGTCTATCCTTTTTTAGTAACATCCAAACGGCTTGAGATTTGACTTCCTTTAACTCTGTTCAGATCCACTTCTTTAGCAGCTTGTCTCTTGAAACATCTCTCTAAGCTTCTTTGTAGTCTTTCCAAAAACACTTTACAGTACTGTGGTCCTGAAAGCGTTTTGGCTTGCTGAAGGTTTCTGACTTGTACAATTCTTCAGTATTTTGTCTACAAGACTGTATTCGAGAAGTAACTGAGTGATTGATTCGAGAACTAGAATTGACTTGATAGATAACTCTGAGTTCTCCAATACTGTATAATTATCATATTGAATCACTTCTCGAATTAGTCTTTTCTCCAGGAATCCTTGAGTTGTCGAATAGAACACTTGACTTGTCGAATTCCTGAGATGTCGAGTAGCTTCTTGAGTCCTTGAGATATCGAATACAACTTTGACTTGTTGACTCTTAGAGAACTCGAATACCACTTTGAGTTGTTGACTTCTTGAGTTCTCGAATAGAGTATTAGACATTGATAAGTGGATTTTATATCCACTTGGAGCGTTCCATATCGGCTTAAATTGATTGTCTTTGACTCAAGTTTATTGTAGTTTTGATGTGTTTTGCTTAGTTGTACAGAATTACGAGAATGTTGACTAAGGTGGATGCTTCTATAATTTTTGGGGAATTAATTAATTAAAATTCGAATTTCTGAGAAGGGTTGGGCAGTCTACACTGTTGTGGCCATATCTTGAGTTCTAGAAGTCCGTTTGAGGCCCGTAAGCAGTCCACGCGAAGATAACGAGATTCTCTATCATTCTGAAGTGGTCCAGAGGTCCAATTACGTTTGGAACGTTCCAGAAAATCTGAAGAAAAGTCAGCCACGAATTTTCCTTAAAAACAGAATCAATTTAGGAAACGTATCTTGCAGAAATTCTATTATAATTCTGTTTTTTGTATTTTCTTGCTGGGCAAGACTTGGAGTGCCTATATAAACACATCCAACCCCTTGTAAATTAGACAATTAGAGAATTAGGAATTAGACAATTAAATATCTTGTACATAATATAGCTTAGATCTGCAAGGGAGAAAAAGAGAGAAGGATTCAACGCTCGTGACAAGCAACGGATCTAGATCTACTTCATCTTTTGTATCATAGATTTGTTTTCTCAACTCTTGTTTTATTAATATTATTACTTTATTTTATATCTTGTCTTCTATCATGGTTTCAATAGATCCCATGACGACGAGCGGTTCGATTATGAACTAATCGTTGTCATGGGATTCTAACTGATTTATTTATGGAACTTAGTATCTTGATTGCTTAAAGATCTGTGTGTGATGTATATTTGATATCCTCGTATGGTTATGCTTAATTGATAGATGTGTCATGAACATCTAATTTGTTAATCTCTTGTGAAGTGAAAGTGGATCTTGAGATTTAGAACTTGCCATGTTAGCATAGGTTCATAATTGTTTATCAATATGATTTGTGGTGTGAGATGAAAATACTTATACTGCCCTGTGTGATCTTTATGGATAACTTGTTCTTCAACCGTTATGTTTTCAAATTCTATAGACATATAGGGTCTAAGCATAATTGGTGTCTATTCATCTTCTATCTCCTTTGTGGATGTATGTTTAGTTTGGTATACGTATACTGAGAGGTAGCGTGTACTTGTTTCGTATTGTCCGATCAGATATCATAACCATTGCATATAGAGATTAAAGGCGTCAGATCTAAGCGAAGTATTTAATGAAGTTAGGATTCCATGTTTTCTTGCATATAAGTAATTCAATTTTAATTCTCATTAGTTAGTAATTTTTAGTTTGTTAATTTTTATCCTAGTTAATTATAGTTAGTAAAAACTTAATATTGTTAATTGTCTTAGCAGTGCATAATAACCATACATTGTTGCATAGGTACAAAACTCAATTGAAACCTAAGATCTCTGTGGGAACGAACTTGACTTCTATCTGTATTACTTGTGACCACGTACGCTTGCGTGATATTGTGTAAACAAGTTTTTGGCGTCGCTGCCGGGGATCATCGGTCTTTTATTTTTGGTTTATGTGCTTGTCAATAGTGGTCGTTAGAGTTCACTGACTCAGATTTTTTCTTAACTATCTTGTTTAGCTCGTTGTGTTCAGGTACTTGAGTGTTTAAAGATGGCAGGCCAGGAGTTGCCATGGTGGGCATATTCGAGTACATCCATGCCTTATCAATGTGAGCGGTGTTTGGACGTTCATAATCCCTCACAATATTGTTACTACGAAGGAGTTGATCCATATGTCAGTTATGAGGAACAACCATATTTTCCATACCATCCTCAACAGTACCAGAAAGATGTTCCAGACATGTCATATTTCTTTGGAAGTGAAGAGTTTCAACATCAGCAACCTACTCCTACTTTTCAGTCAGATGAGGTTGATAATTTGAAGGAGATTAGGATGCTTGCAGAGAGTCATGAGAAGTCTCTCAAATCATTGGAGACACTAGTTGCTCAAGTTTTGAGTGTCTTGGAACAAAAGAAATAGCAATCCATACGAGAGGCAATTCCAGAAAATAACGATGACTTGGAGCAAGGTACTGCATGCATAATTGAAGAAAACAAATTCCAAGAGGAGGTGAGTGTTCACAAGCCATGTGAGGAATTTGATCAAGCTAGTGAGGTGGAAAATTTGGAAAGGGCACAATTTGAGACAGACACTGATGAGCTGCACAAATTTCAAGAATTGGTATGTGCGTACCAAGAGGACACTGATGATCTGTACAAATTTCAAGAATTGGTAGGTGCGAACCAAGAGGATGAAGAACATGAGAAAGATGCTGGTCTTCTACTTGTCTCAGAGTTTAAAGATGGAGGTAGCGCATTAGAGCCAATGGAGGAAGTTCTCTTTGAGGAACCAAAGGCTTTAGAAACTTACATTTATCCTCCTCCATTATATTCAAGCGAAGCCCGCGAGTGTGTGTTGTTCTACAAATTGACAGATTTTGGGTCAACAGATGAAGGCATTGGAACAGGACATATTTGTTATACGAATAGCCCAAGCGAGGAGAAGGGGCAGAAAGTGTGCCGCCGTGATGACGATGAAGTCGGTGGAGGTTGAATTTAATTGGTTGTTGTTGAGGCCAATTGCTAAAGAAAGGGGATTTTTACCGAACAAGCATGTTGAGTTGCGATGGAGAAGGATATGTAAGGCGCCTTGTATGTATGTTTTCTGCTATCCCTCGTATTTACTTCCATTCAATGCGGACATTGAATATTTTAAGTTTGGGGGGTGGTTTGAGGGTTTAGTAGTTGTTGTTGTATTGTGTGTTCATGTAGATTGCATATTTTGCATATTAGTAGTAATTCATGCATGTATGTTCGTATTAATTATGTTTGTTTCATATAGGAAATTCAGTTTTTTTTTGTTTCGTATACCATGTGAGTTCATATTAGTTGCATTTGCATAGCATGCATATTTCATGATCCCTTAGAACGATCTAATTCTGATTGGTAGGTATGTGTCTAATTGAGTGTGGTAATGATGAATAGAGGGTTGACTTATAGTTTCTATGAAATTGACTTATGTGTTTCAGAAACAAAACTAATTACACAGTCTCATTGGGTGCTTTTGGGCTAGGTTGAGGTCATGCTTGTTTGGTTGTTTGAGATTTAATCACTTGTTTATATTTAGAATTTTCGTTATTCCCTTGATAGCGTAGTAGCACTAAAATCTAAGTTTGGGGGAAAACAGGGATTTCATGCTAGTTGTTGGCTAGGTGTCAAATGGCTAGTAGCCGGCTCATATTTATATGAGTAGTCTAGGGTTGAAATTGAGAATTCTCATTCCAGATTGCATAAAAAAAAGCAGAAAAAAAAGAAAAAAAAATTTATGTGAATTGTTTATATGCAAAATTAACTAGGGTGAGCTCTTTAATACTCGAGCAATTAAGTTCGCGGGGACTTTGTGCCTAGTGACCTAAGGCTTTTATAGTCTGGGATCCACTAACCCAACGCTCGCTACATGGGTATTATTGTATAATCCTTTCGGGGTCTCGTCCATTGCACGGTTAAATAAGCATGCTTGTATATATGTGTTGTAGTAGTTAGTAATAAAGCATGAATTTCTGTCTACCTTGGATAAGGATGGAGGTGTTCCTAGGTTATGAAGTGTTTACAGTCTATTCTATTTATAAACCTGTGATTGTCTTGACGAAGAGCATGTATGATTTTTGACCTAGTTTTGGGAGAATTTCTGATGAGCATTGCACACACGCACGTTTCTGTTCATGTATTGTTAGTATACGGGAACTTGGTCGAGCTCTATTTGGATTTAGTTGCATTCTCTAAGATATTTGCTTGTTAGTTGGTTTTGGTTAGTTTGAAAGGGGATTGTTGCATTTTCATTCTAGTTGCATTCATGCATTGCATTGCATTAGGTTAATTGGATTTTGTGGGTACATTCGCTATAGGCCCTCACGAGACCTTACTCGTCCACTGGGCCTGCCTAGGGGTTTAAAGGGCTTGTTGCATATGCCAAATGCAACCGTGATCACCTACGGAAGTGGTACTAGGTAGTTAGTTAGTTAGTTGTAATTGTTATGCTTGAGGACAAGCATCAGTTTAAGTTTGGGGGTGTGATAAGTGGATTTTATATCCACTTGGAGCATTCCATATCGGCTTAAATTGATTGTCTTGGACTCAAGTTTATTGTAGTTTTGATGTGTTTTGCTTAGTTGTGCAGAATTACGAAAATGTTGACTAAGGTGGATGCTTCTATAATTTTTGGGGAATTAATTGAATAAAATTCGAATTTCTAAGAAGGGTTGCACAGTCTGCACTGTTGTGGCCATATCTTGAGTTCTAGAAGTCCGTTTGAGGCCCGTAAGCAGTCCACGCGAAGATAACGAGATTCTCTATCATTCTAAGGTGGTCCAGAGGTCCAATTACGTTTGGAACATTCCAGAAAATCTGAAGAAAAGTCAGCCACGAATTTTCCTTAAAAACAGAATCAATTTAGGAAACGTATCTTGCAGAATTTCTATTATAATTCTGTTTTTGTATTTTCTTGCTGGGCAAGACTTGGAGTGCCTATATAAACACATCCAACCCCTTGTAAATTAGACAATTAGAGAATTAGGAATTAGACAATTAGATATGTTGTACATAATATAGCTTAGATCTGCAAGGGAGAAAAGGAGAGAAGGATTCAACGCTCGTGACAAGCAACGGATCTAGATCTACTTCATCTTTTGTGTTAAATATAATTGATGTGTTTTAATCAGTGTTTAAGTGTTACAGGGAGTTATCAGAGTTTAGCTGGAAGCAGTCAGAGTTTAGTTAAACTCTGACAGGTGGAAGCTCGAAAGAGTTTGTTAAATTCTGTCTGGAGGAAGCGCGTCTACTGTTCAACAGTGATTAAAGATTAATTATGGAAGCGATATCTTTGAAGATTGGATAGCTATCAAAGAGATCGAGTTGACATAGGAGACGTGTGACAATCTGTAATTGATATCATTGTATAGCTGATTATTAGGAATATCAATTAGAGATTGTATCGTAGCTGTATGTTATATAAATACAGATAGGTTAACCCTAGAAGGGTATCGATAACGAATTATCTTTATTGTAACCTAGCAGCTCTTTGTGATATTTTACATCACGAAGAGGGTTCGAAATACAAGAAGTTTTTAAGTGCATAAACGCTTTTACTTGTTAATCTCTCATACAAAGTTGATTATTAATTGTGTATTCGGCCTAACAAGTGGTATCAGAGCCAATCTGTTACTTTATTACAGGTTAAGATCCAAACACAACAATAATCATGTCAGAAATTCCTCCACCAACACCTACTGTTTCTGAAAAGGCTCCTACTACTGTGAGTCGTTATGAACCAATCAGGGTTCCTATTCTGAGGCCATTAGAGTATGCTATGTGAAAGGTCAAGATGACTATGTTTCTGGAGGCTACAGATCCAGAATATCTTGACAGGATTTATGAAGGCCCTCACAATCCTACAAAGCTATCTGTTGCCGTTGCTGGTGAAGCAGCAAAAATGGTTCCAAAGGAAAAGAAGGACATGACTCCTGAAGATCTATCATCAATTGCTAAGGATGCAAAAGTTAGGCATTTACTGCATAGTGCTTTAGACAATGTTATGTCTAACAAAGTCATTAACTGCACCACTGCAAAAGAGATATGGGATGCACTTGAAGTCAGGTGTCAAGGAACTGCAGCTATTAAGAAGAATAGGAGAAACATACTCACACAAGAGTATGAGCATTTTGAGGCTAAACCTGAAGAGACCATGACAGAAACATTTGATAGATTCTGTAAACTGATTAATGATCTGTCATTGGTCAACAAAGAGTATGATCTAGAAGACTCGAATCTCAAGTTTCTTCTTTCTCTACCTGAAAAGTGGGATGTGAAAACAACCACTATTAGAGACAACTATGATCTTGCTGAAACAGAGATTGATGAAATTTATGGACTGCTCAATACTTATGAATTGGAAATGGAGCAGAGAAACAGGAGATCAAGCAGAAAAGGAAAGTCTGTTGCTCTTAATGTTGAAGAGAAGCCTCAGAAGAAAGAGGCAACAAGAAGGAAAATGAAGGGAAAAGCTTTGGTCATACATTCAGAAAGTGATTCACCAAACTCTGATTATGATTCAAACTCTTCTGAATCATCTGACTCTGAGGATGATGAAGAAGAAATGAGGAAAATGGCTGTGTTGATGGTGAAGACTTTCAAGAAAATGGGCTTCAAGAATTTCAAGAAAGGAAAAAGGTTTTCTAGGGATTCAAATGAAGACAGAAAAAGCTACAGGAAGTCTGATAAGAGAGATTCTAAAGGGAAGAAGGATAAGTCTGAAATTCAATGCTACAAGTGTAAGGAGATGGGTCACTATGCTCCTGAGTGCAAGAAGGGTAAAACTGGAAAGGTACTCTACACTAAAGGCAGAGATTGGGCAGATACTTCAGATTCTGATGAAGAAGTGAACTATGCTCTCATGGCTACTACTGAATCAGAATCTTCTGAAAATCAGGTACCTCCAACTACCTATGCTTATAATATTGATGACATTGCTCAATTAAGAATTTTTCTTAAGTCATTGCATATAAGTTATAGGGATCAGACTTTAGAAAATGAGAGGATAAAAGCTGAAAATTCGGAACTTAAAGAAAGAAATAAACTTGTTGAAGAGAAACTTGAAAACATGCAACAAGTTCAGAAAGAGAGAGATGATGCTGTTTGCAAAGAACAGATTTTGCTTCAGAAGTATAAACAACTAGAGTCAGAGTTGAAGGTAGCAAATAATAAAATTAGGACTTGGACTAATTCTGGAAAGGACACTCAACAGATTTTTCAAACAGACACTGTTGGTCTAGGTTATAATGAGGGAGATGAACTTAGATTTCAAAATCAAGTTAAAGTCAGAACTAAATTTGTTCATGGAACCAGTAAATTTTTGTCTGAAAATGAAAAGGAAGATGTCAAAAGAAAACCAGTAAAAACTAGTGTTAAACAGGTTAATATTGGTTCAATGACAGATAAACAACTCAAACATAAACTGAAGGAGTTAAAATCTGTTGAGAAAAAGAAAGTGTCAAACAAGAACAGAAATGGAAAAGTAGGCATCACTTCAGGAAATAAACCAATGCTTGCTAGTTATGCTCCAAGAAAGACATGTCATAACTGTGGTAGTACTAAGCATCTTGCAAATTTCTGCAAGAAAAATAAAAATATAAATTCTTTACCTACAAAGTCTGAGGTAAAGAAGGATTTTGCTAGAACTAAGCCACAGACTCTATGCACACACTGTGGAAGCACTTGGCATTCCATCTATACTTGCAGAAAATATCATGCTATCTATCATAATTACTATGAACTGAAACCCAATCTGAAATGGGTTAAAGTTGATACTGCAAGTGTAAACACTGATACTGTTAGCTCAAACTCTGATAATGTTAATTCCGCTGCAAAAGCTAACAAAGTTAAGAATGCCAAAGGATCCAAGCAAGTCTGGATCCTTAAAACTAATCCTCAGTAATTGTTTGTGATTGCAGGGTAACAGGGAGGCAACCCTAGTCGTGGACAGTGGATGTTCAGGACACATGACTGGAAATAAAGCCCTGCTATCAGAATATGAGGAGAAGGCTGGCCCAAAAGTTTCCTATGGTGATGGCAATATAGGAAGAACATTGGGATATGGCAATATCAATCTTGGAAATGTCATCATCAACAATGTAGCTCATGTCCCAGGACTCAAGCATGACTTGCTATCTGTGAGTCAAATCTGTGACAAGGGATATCATGTAGATTTTCAACCTGAATATTGTGAAGTTATCAGCAAATCTACAGGAAAGGTTGTTCTAGTTGGTCACAGGTAAAACAACATTTATGAAATCAAGCTTTTGAT
The DNA here is from genome assembly GCA_036435485.1 of Saposhnikovia divaricata. Classification (NCBI taxonomy): domain Eukaryota; kingdom Viridiplantae; phylum Streptophyta; class Magnoliopsida; order Apiales; family Apiaceae; genus Saposhnikovia; species Saposhnikovia divaricata. The sequence goes on along the minus strand of CM071600.1, from coordinate 77,239,655 downwards.
AGACTCTGTTGGAAAAGCTGTTTGCCTGTCTACAAGAATGTCTAGTGAAGAGAGTTGGAAGTGGCACAAGAAACTCTCACATTTGAACTTGAACAACATCAATGAATTGATCAGAAAGGATCTTGTAAGAGGACTCCCAAAGACCCTGTTAAATGTTGATGGCCTATGTGACTCATGTCAGAAGGCTAAACAAAGGAAGTCATCTTTCAAGAGCAAGACAGAATTTTCTATCACTGATCCCTATCATCTTCTGCATGTTGATCTATTTGGTCCAGTAAATGTTATGTCTATTGCAAGGAAGAAATATGCTTTAGTCATTGTTGATGAATACACTAGATTCACTTGGGTGTATTTTCTAGCAAAGAAGGATGAAACAGCATCGACTCTGATGGAGCATGTGAAGCTTCTGGACAAAGGATCAAGCAACAAAGTCAGAATCATCAGAAGTGATAATGGAACTGAGTTCAGAAATGCAACAATGGAAGAATTCTGCAAGGACAATGGAGTGAAACAAGAATTTTCAGCACCTGGTACACCACAACAAAATGGTGTAGTTGAAAGGAAAAATAGAACCTTAATTGAAGCTGCCAGAACTATGCTTGATGAAGCAAAATTGCCAACTTATTTCTGGGCGGAAGCTGTTCAAACTGCTTGTTTTACTCAAAATGCAACACTGATCAATAAGCATGGGAAGACACCATATGAGATGGTGAAGAAAAAGAAGCCTAACCTGAAATACTTTCATATTTTCGGGTGCAAATGTTTTGTTTTGAAGACTCATCCAGAACAGTTGACCAAGTTTGAGTTAAAGGCAGATGAAGGAATTTTTGTTGGCTATCCACTGTCAACAAAGGCATTCAGAGTTTACAATCTGAGAACTAAAGTGATCATGGAATCTATACATGTTTCTTTTGATGATAAGAAGATAACTGGACTTGAAGACAAAGATGAATATGATCAACTGAACTTTGAAAATGAAGTTTTAAACTCTGATGAAGGAAACTCTGATGAAACAATTCTGACAGACTCTGTTGAAACAAACTCTGAACCTCTACTGGTAAATTCTGGAGAAACTTCTCAGTCACAACAAAGGGGAGAACCAGTTGAGGGGGAGCATGATCAAGATGAAGACTCAAACACTGATACTGAGTCAACTGAAAAATCTGGATCAAACTCTGATGCTTCAAACTCTGAAAATTCAAATTCTGACTCTGGGCAGTCAAGTTCAGGGGGAGTCTCAGAAAACGAAGATAGATCACAACAGAATCAGGAGAGCATGGATCAAGGGGGAGGATCACATGCTGATAGAAGTCATTTGCCTTCTGCTAGGAAATGGACTAAATCACATACACCTGATTTGATAATTGGTGATCCAGATGCAAAAGTAAAGACAAGAAGTGCTACTGCAAGTGAATGTCTGTTTCATGCATTCTTGTCTAAAAGTGAACCAAAGAAAGTGGAAGAAGCTCTTCAAGATGCAGACTGGATAACAGCAATGCAGGAAGAGTTAAATGAATTTGAAAGGAATGAAGTTTGGACCCTTGTACCAAGGCCAAAGAACAGATCTATTGTGGGTACTAAATGGGTTTTCAGAAACAAGACTGTCAGTGAAGGTGTTATCACAAGGAACAAGGCTAGACTGGTAGCAAAAGGCTATTCACAGCAGGAAGGAATAGACTATGATGAAACATTTGCTCCAGTTGCAAGATTGGAGGCAATCAGAATTTTTCTAGCATATGCCTCTCACAAGAAATTCAAAGTGTTCCAGATGGATGTGAAAAGTGCTTTTCTGAATGGAAAACTTGAAGAAGAAGTGTTTGTTGAACAACCACCAGGATTTGTGGACCCCAAATATCCAGATTATGTCTACAGGCTAGATAAGGCACTATATGGACTTAAGCAGGCACCAAGAGCATGGTATGAGACACTTGCTCAGTTTCTTCTAGAAAGTGGATTCAACAGAGGAACAATTGACAAAACTCTGTTTTATTTCAATCAAGGAAGTGACCTCCTTTTAGTTCAAATTTATGTTGATGACATCATCTTTGGGTCTACTAATGATAAACTCTGTAAGAAGTTTGCCAAGCTCATGCAGTCCAGATATCAAATGAGCATAATGGGAGAGCTTAGTTACTTTCTAGGCCTACAGGTGAAACAAACAGAAGATGGAATTTTCATTAATCAAGAAAAATACACCAGAAATCTTCTCAAGAAATTTGGTATGCTTGACTGTTCATCTGCATCAACTCCCATGGCAACAGCAACTAAATTGGACAAAGACACAGGATTTTCAGTGGATATGACAAACTACAGGGGCATGATAGGTTCTCTTCTATACTTGACAGCAAGTAGGCCTGACATCATGTATGCAACCTGTCTTTGTGCAAGGTTTCAGGCAGATCCTAGAGAGCCACATTTGACAGCTGTGAAAAGAATCTTCAAGTATCTCAAGGGCACCATATCATTAGGTATGTGGTACCCCAGAGAATCAGATTTCAAGCTACTTGGGTATTCTGATGCAGACTTTGCAGGCTGCAAGGTAGACAGAAAGAGCACTAGTGGAAGTTGTCAATTTCTTGGTGACAGACTTGTTTCCTGGTACAGCAAGAAACAGAAATCAATCTCCACATCTACAGCTGAAGCAGAGTATATTGCAGCTGGTAGCTGTTGTGCACAGATCTTATGGATGAAGAATCAATTGCTGGATTATGGATTGAGGTACAGTGATATACCTATTTACTGTGATAACCAAAGTGCTATTGCTATGACAGGTAATCCAGTACAGCATTCAATGACCAAGCACATCAGCATAAGGTACCACTTCATCAGAGAACATGTGGAAGAAGGAAATATTGAACTACATTTTGTATCTACAAAACAACAGCTTGCAGATATCTTCACTAAACCATTGAGTGAAGCTACATTTACAAGGCTGGTTAATGAACTAGGAATGGTCTCTGGTTCTGACTAGAAATGTTGGTTAGATTCAAACTTTACTTATGTGATGTATTAATCATATTTCCTGATTGGTTAAATGTTGAGTGAGCTCTGTTGATTAAACTCTGTTATGCATACTCTGTTAAACTCTGTCAGCATGTCTGTATGTCATACACTGTTAATAAGTTTGATAAACTCTGTAAACTTTGAGTTTATTTTTGTCTGAATGAAAACACCAATGAAGAAATATGTATGAAGCATGATTCTCAGCAATTAATCATTAATCTTTCTGAGTTATTGTGATCTAATCTTAGATTGTGCAGAAAGTTAACACAGCATGATACTGGCTCATATTTATAGCATCTCTTAGTTTATTTTGTCCTAAACTCTGAGTCTATAAAAACTGTGTGCATTACCTTTCATGAAGAACTACTGATGTTGATGAACTCTAAACTCTGTTAGTTATACTCTGATAGAATAAAATGTTTACTCCAATACCCCAAAGAAAATGTATAGAGGTTGTTATACTCCTTTGAGATTATGTTGGATACTAGGATGACCCAGGAACTTATCAAAATGATAAGGGCTAAAATTTTTGAATTTTTGGTGACTGGTTCCAACCTCTGATTACTGGAATGAAAAATAAAAAAAAATATGATAAAAAAAAAATAAAAAAAATGATGAAAATAAAAAAAAATGTATATAAAGGGGGTATAAAATAAAAAAAATAAAAATTACTGAATAAAGTTCGATTACTTCAGAGTTTAGCTTTCATCATACAGTCAGTGTTTACTATGACAGTTTGTGCATCCAGTGTTTATTGATTTACTTTAGGGATTTTATGAAAAATTAGATGCTCTAAAAATTGATTTAGTAAACTCTGCTTCACACACACAAATATTCACAACTGTGCAATTTATGAAAGGGTTTCGGTGATAAAGTTGGAGAATTGACAAACGCTGTTGATTTGTGATTTGTACTCTAAGGTAAATTTTCACTTGGACAATTTGAAAGTCTTGAAGTAAGTAGGGTTTTTGACAACTGTTAATCAGTGGATAGTTGATGAATGTGTTCTTTATATGATTACTTTAATTAGTTTTCATATTCTCTTCTTGATTCATTTTCTTGAAGAACAGTTCATATAACATAAATAACAGTTGCAGAACACAATGAATATGATTAGAGAAACAAAAGTTTCATTGATAATAAGAAAGAGATTACAAGCAAATATTACATCTTTTTGTTCTCTCTATCTGCTAATCTATTCAACAGGAAAGTAAAAGGTCCGTCCACACCACTCCATTGTTAGCAAAAATTCCCAGATCCCATCTTTGCCACTTTATTTTGGTGGAAGTTGAAGGGATAAGGTTATTTTTGCTGACATATTCATTAACAATGGTTGGTGGTGTTGGATGAGGATGCCTTCGAGGAGAGCCATGCCAATGTTGCTTGGAGGGCAGCATCGATGTCGATCACCCTTGCAGGTTTCTCTCTCTCAAGCTCTTCCAGACCAGCATCCATTTGCAGCCACAGCGTCTCAAGCTGCCTTTCCCACTCAAACGCTTCAAACTCTTCACGCGTATAGCTGAAGATGTCTCTATTTTCGACAAGATGAAGGTTCTTTTCTTTGATGGTAAGGTTAGCCATTGTTTTTCAAGAGTATTTGGTTTGAAGGGTTTGTGATTTTACAGGGGAGACTGAAAGGTTAAAGGTTTAATGAAATAATCTGAGCAAGTCTCTAGGCCTTAAATAGAGATGGGTAAGAACGAAGTCCTTAATCGCTTCGTATTCTGGTTATTAAAGGCAACAGGTAAACGCTTCAAATTCTGATTTTACTTGGGTCCACATATTTTTAAAAGAGTATTATTTGATTTTTGTTAAAATCAAATATTTTAATGTTTTAATTTTTAATATACTCTTTTTAAAAATAGGCGCACATGACCCACTCGCCCTTTAATGTGTCCCACTTACCTATTATCGTGTCCCACTACACAGTAATCAAGGAACTGATTGAGTGTTTTTTTTTCATAAGAGATTGAGTTTTTCATTAATTTAATCACTTTTGTGTCCAAACGATTTTGCTTTATTCTTACTCTCACAGTTTTTCTTATTTTTCTCTTGGGCACTCACGCAAACACCTTTTCTACATACATATCTTTTGGAAATTCTTGCAAATTTCTTAACTCAATGGCATCTAAAGCATTCACTGCTCTTGGTTTACGGTTTGTTCCTAACAACTATGAAGCTCCACTCTATCATCAACGCGTTCCAAAATCGTTTCATCTCATGCAGAACTTTTTGAGGGATTCAGAGACTGGACAGGCTCTGATTGGACCTGCTACTCTTTCTGCGTCTTAAATTGCTACATTCTGGCAGAATTCAGTTTATGAGGATGGAGGAGAGAGTGGAACTCCTACCATTATCTTCACTTACGAAGACCAAGATTATGTGATTACTCCACAGACTGTACGAGATACAATGGGGTTTGATACACATACTTCTTATACTCTGGTTAATGAAACATATCTGAGAGAGATGCTACAAGAGATAGGTTACATGGAATCTCTTGACAAGCTTGGCAGTATAAAGCGACCAAATCTCAGAAAGGAATGGAATTTCTTCTTTGATTGCATAACTAGGACGTTCTAGAAGAAAGTCACAAACTGGGATGCCATTCCAATAGACAGTCTTCAAATCGGGTATTCTCTGCTCTATGGTACTAATTTTGATTTTGGTCGACATGTTTTGATGAGCTTAGGTGATAAATTGTCAGAGTCTACCACTGTTTATTATGCTCGTTTTTGTCAAATGCTGTTCAATGCATGTGTACCTGGTCTCGAAATTGATGAAACTGATGAAATTGATCCTTTTAGAGTCCATAAGCGAATATTCTCTTATATGACTAACAAGGATGTTGGTAAAGAAAATCTCCCTGCTTTTGTCATGCCTCTTGCTCTACGAAATTTTCTAAATCAACCACAAGAACCACAACAACCTGAACCACAACAAGATCAACAGGAACCACAACAAGATGCACCACAACAAGATGAACCTGAACAAGAACCACAACAACCTGAACCACACCAGGAACCTCAACCAGAACCAAACACTGAATCACCTGCTCAGTCAGCAAACTCTGATTCGCCACAATCTCCATCAAAATCAAAGTCTAAATTACAAAGAGTTAAGAAAGCAATTGCTGAACGACATGCAAGTCTGAAGCAGGCGGAAGAGACACAAAGAAAATCAAAACGGAAGTCTCCTGAAGCTGTTTACACTAGAAGGGGGAAAAGAATGAAAGCTCGGGCAAACATGCCTAAGTCACCATCTAGTGAAGAGGATTCAGATAATATACCTCTAGCAAGACGAAGAAAACTGATATTCTCTAATTCTGTGGATGAAGATATTGAAGCTCCAGAGGTTGCTTCACAGCAAATACCTCATGTTGAGGTTGAGAAAGATGCAATACCTGCAGAGGATGTAATACCTGCAGAGGATGTAATGCCTGCAGAGGAAAAAATGCCTGCAGAAGAGGATGCAAGATATGGTGTTTCTCCAATAAATGATGTTCCTGATTCATTTATGCCATTCTCTGATCCTATCTCTGATATTGGTGTAGCTGATCAACCTACGGCTGTTCCTTCTGAAGCTGTGGCATCTCATACTGAGATAATATCTGATGCTCACCACACTGTTGAAGAAGGTGAAGAAATTGATCAGGCAACCAAAGTCACTTCTCATTCAATGCCTGTTGCTGAGCCTGAGCAACATGGAGAAAATCCTGACAAGCCTACAGAAGATATTGCTAAACCTATGGTTGAAGATGAACCAGTTAAAGCTACAAGTGTTGAAGCTGAAGGTGACAGTAGTGCAAACTCTGATACTTCTCTGAGTGCACCAGTACAAACTGATGATAAACATACACCTTTTCCTCAACCTTGTACTTCTCATGAAGTTGAGAGAGCACAATTTGCCAAGAATGCTGCTGAATGGTACAAAGAAGATTGTATTTTTCCACCAGGAAGAGCATCTAAGTTTGTTAAGCAAAGTGCTGATACTATCTCAAATCCAGAGATTCTTTCTTGCTTGAAAGCAACTATAGTTCAAGTTAAAACTCTGGATAGACGATTTGATGATACTAATTTGGCAATCACTGCTTTGCGAAATGAGGTTGTAGCTAGAGAGATGAAGATGGAAAGAGATTCGAAACTAGTGACTACAAAATTCTCTAAATCTCAAGATAATCTCTTTGCCAGGCTGGCTAAAGTTGAAGAGAATCAGTCTGATTTATCTGCTAAAATTGATTCTATTGCTACCTTCCTGGAGTTAATTACTTCTATCCTTATGCCTGATGATGTCAAAAAGGGGGAGAGAGTTGTCAGAAGGGATAGTGCTGGAGATGGAGGGGCAAGTAACAAAGGAAAGAAAAAGGCTGAAGAGATTCAAACTCTGAGAAATAGCAAGTCATCAAAATCACAGTCTGTTGGGAGAAATACTGATACTCAAGGTACTTCAAGGACCAAGAGTTTGTTGTTATCTTCTAATCCACAAACTGATGAAGAATTGGCTGCTAAGCTGTTCATTGAAGAGAATGAGGAAGGAGTTACGATTGAGGACATTGAAGCTGAGGAAAAGAGTTTACAAGAAAACATCTTAAAGCTTTTAAGTCTGATAAGGTACAAAGAGGAAAAGCTCCTAGACCTGTTGTTAAAGGTGTTGTGATCAGAGAAAAGACTGATGTTAGTCAAAGTTCTCGGTTCTCAAAGGAAGAAATTGCAGCAGAGGCTAAACTCAAGCTAAAAGGCATTGAAGGTGAAAGTTCACAGAAGAAAGTTACAACTTCTGTTGCAGCACAAGCCATGATCACACCTTTACACTCTTCACAGTTGAAATCTGTTTTTGGAAAAGGAACAATTTCTGATCCAAATGTGTTATCTGGAGTCTCAATGAATGTTTCTGATGGAAAAGCTCTATCTGGCAAGGTTGGTAATAATAAGGGTGGACTAGGTTCACATAGAGACAGAAGGCAATATACTGGTCCTAGAGATCCTTCTTCACTGGCTGTTCCAGGTCGTGGTGTTCCTCAAGAGAGTTTGGACAGACTGGAATCAATGCAGTTAGTTCATCAGAAGAGCTTAGACAAGGATTTTCTTTTATACTTCATGGCTGATGGAACTGTATTCAAAGTTGGTGAGGATGATATTGGCTTGAAATGTTGGGAAGAACTAGAGTATGTTCTATATCTTCTCAAGGTGAATAGTCGAAGGACTCAGTCAGTTGCTAATGTACTCAGACAGAAAATGACTCAGAATCTGGCAATCAGAGGACAGAAATACAATAGCAGATATATTCCTAAGTACAGGGATTACAAAGGAAATCTCATTGAAATGAAGAAAGGTACTGCAAAGTTAAAAACTGATTTGGGAATCACAGTACTTGACTTCAATACACAGGCAGAAAAAGTTAGATTTATCAGACTGGGTAATGAAATGAGAAGGAACAAGATTTGTGATCTTAGGGCTGCTATCTACCAAACAGATGAAAGTGATCCTCAACTCAGAGAAATCAAAGAAGCAATGAAGATTGAACTTGAAAATGCAGAAAGAAGATTGCTGATTGATTATCTCAGAAGCATGCCAGATCTTGAAATGATTAGAGATTAAGTTCTGTAAGAATTTTCTTATTTTCTATAGTTTTTATTAAGTAGAAGCTTAAACTCTGAATCTGTATAAACACTGTATTTGTCTATTTGTTTTGACATCATCAATTACTGTCATTAACTTGTACATTTTTGCTAATGAACAAGTTGGGGGAGATTGTTAAATATAATTGATGTGTTTTAATCAGTGTTTAAGTGTTACAGGGAGTTATCAGAGTTTAGCTGGAAGCAGTCAGAGTTTAGTTAAACTCTGACAGGTGGAAGCTCGACAGAGTTTGTTAAATTCTGTCTGGAGGAAGCGCGTCTACTGTTCAACAGTGATTAAAGATTAATTATGGAAGCGATATCTTTGAAGATTGGATAGCTATCAAAGAGATCGAGTTGACATAGGAGACGTGTGACAATCTGTAATTGATATCATTGTATAGCTGATTATTAGGAATATCAATTAGAGATTGTATCGTAGCTGTATGTTATATAAATACAGATAGGTTAACCCTAGAAGGGTATCGATAACGAATTATCTTTATTGTAACCTAGCAGCTCTTTGTGATATTTTACATCACGAAGAGGGTTCGAAATACAAGAAGTTTTTAAGTGCATAAACGCTTTTACTTGTTAATCTCTCATACAAAGTTGATTATTAATTGTGTATTCGGCCTAACATTTTGTATCATAGATTTGTCTTCTCAACTCTTGTTTTATTAATATTATTACTTTCTTTTATATCTTGTCTTCTATCATGGTTTCAATAGATCCCATGATGACGGGCGGTTCGATTATGAACTAATCGTTGTCATGGGATTCTAACGGATTTATTTATGGAACTTAATATCTTGATTGCTTAAAGATCTGTTTGTGATGTATATTTGATATCCTCGTATGTTTATGCTTAATTGATAGATGCGTCATGAACATCTAATTTATTAATCTCTAGTGAAGTGAAAGTGGATTTTGATATTTAGAACTTTCCATGCTAGCATAGGTTCATAATTGTTTATCAATATGATTTGTGGTGTGAGATGAAAATACTTATACTGCCCTGTGTGATCTTTATGGATAACTTGTTCTTCAACCGTTATGTTTTTAAATTCTATAGACATATAGGGTCTAAGCATAATTGGTGTCTATTCATCTTCTATCTCTTTTGTGGATGTATGTTTAGTTTGGTATACGTATACTGAGAGGTAGCGTGTACTTGTTTCGTGTTGTCCGATCAGATATCATAACCATTGCATATAGAGATTAAAGGCGTCAGATCTAAGCGAAGTATTTAATGAAGTTAGGATTCCATGTTTTCTTGCATATAAGTAATTCAATTTTAATTCTCATTAGTTAGTAATTTTTAGTTTGTTAATTTGTATCCTAGTTAATTATAGTTAGTAAAAACTTAATATTGTTAATTGTCTTAGCAGTGCATAATAACCATACATTGTTGCATAAGTACAAAACTGAATTGAAACCTAAGATCTCTGTGGGAACGAACTTGACTTCTATCTGTATTACTTGTGGTTACGTACGCTTGCGTGATATTGTGTATACAAGTTTTTGGCGCCGCTGCCGGGGATCATCGGTCTTTTATTTTTGGTTTATGTGCTTGTCAATAGTGGTCGTTAGAGTTCACTGACTCAGATTTTTTCTTAACTATCTTGTTTAGCTCGTTGTGTTCAGGTACTTGAGTGTTTAAAGATGGCAGGCCAGGAGTTGCCATGGTGGGCATATTCGAGTACATCCATGCCTTATCAATGTGAGCGGTGTTTGGACGTTCATAATCCCTCACAATATTGTTACTACGAAGGAGTTGATCCATATGTCAGTTATGAGGAACAACCATATTTTCCATACCATCCTCAACAGTACCAGAAAGATGTTCCAGACATGTCATATTTCTTTGGAAGTGAAGAGTTTCAACATCAGCAACCTACTCCTACTTTTCAGTCAGATGAGGTTGATAATTTGAAGGAGATTAGGATGCTTGCAGAGAGTCATGAGAAGTCTCTCAAATCATTGGAGACACTAGTTGCTCAAGTTTTGAGCGTCTTGGAACAAAAGAAATAGCAATCCATACGAGAGGCAATTCCAGAAAATAACGATGACTTGGAGCAAGGTACTGCATGCATAATTGAAGAAAACAAATTCCAAGAGGAGGTGAGTGTTCACAAGCCATGTGAGGAATTTGATCAAGCTAGTGAGGTGGAAAATTTGGAAAGGGCACAATTTGAGACAGACACTGATGAGCTACACAAATTTCAAGAATTGGTATGTGCGTACCAAGAGGACACTGATGAGCTGTACAAATTTCAAGAATTGGTAGGTGTGAACCAAGAGGATGAAGAACATGAGAAAGATGCTGGTCTTCTACTTGTCTCAGAGTTTAAAGATGGAGGTAGCGCATTAGAGCCAATGGAGGAAGTTCTCTTTGAGGAACCAAAGGCTTCAGAAACTTACATTTATCCTCCTCCATTATATTCAAGCGAAGCCCGCGAGTGTTTGTTGTTCTACAAATTGATAGATGTCAACAGATGAAGGCATTGGAACAGGACCTATTTGTTATACGAATAGCCCAAGCGAGGAGAAGGGGCAGAAAGTGTGCCGCCGTGATGACGATGAAGTCTCGCGAAGAGAGGACCAGGCAAACTATTATCATCCTTAATGGAGGCTTGGAAGTAACGTCAAGCTATTCACGTTAAAGAAGCGCTTCGTGGGAGGCAACCCACGCATTAGTGTAGGAAAAAAAAAGTTGAGTGTTGTATTTCAAAAAAAAAAAAAATTTGTGAAAAAAAAATTGTTGTATTTCAAAAAAAAAAAAAGAATGTTGCGAAAAAAAAATTTGTTGGATTCAAAAAAAAAAAAAGAGTTTAGTGCAAAAAAAACAAAAAAAAAATATTACGGGAACACACGCGCCGTAGCGCCAATTGAACGCCATATCTTGGCAAAGGTTCTGTATAGGAGACGTAAACACACAAATGTGTTATGTGTTGTGTTATTAAAAAAAAAAGTGTGTAACAGATTTCTCCGCGTGTCCTGCAACAATTTCTGTTCAGCGCATTGTCTTTATTCGAGTGTAAGTGTGTTACCTTATATATATAAAAAAAATCTCCAATTTTTTTTTAAATTATTTTTCCCACCTAAAATCCTAATTCTAGTCCTATATTTATTCCAAATCATTCCCAATCCATCTCCTATTTCATATTTCTTTCCCAAATTTATACAATTAAACCCTTATATATACACACCAATCCTACCCCATTCCAATTATATTTTCCTACAATAAATTTCAAGGCTTCAAGATTTAAGTTTGGGGGATTTTTAATTGCAAGTTTCACCTCTCCGGTTCGTATTTGGGGTATACTTCTTCCTTTTATTTTGATATTACGAATTGTGTTCTTGCATTATTAGGGTTGTGTGTTCTTGATTATTTGGGGGTTTTTGTGCATTCGATTTTTTTGTGGATTTTGGTGAATTTTTTGAATTGGGTATTAATTCTTATGGCTCCTAAGTGTGGGAGAGGTGGTGCTAGTGTTGCAAAATTTTTGTCTTAGACGGTGGAGGTTGAATTTAATTGGTTGTTGTTGAGGCCAATTGCTAAAGAAAGGGGATTTTTACCGAACAAGCATGTTGAGTTGCGATAGAGAAGGATATGTAAGGCGCCTTGTATGTATGTTTTCTGCTATCCCTCGTATTTACTTCCATTCAATGCGGACATTGAATATTTTAAGTTTGGGGGTGGTTTGAGGGTTTAGTAGTTGTTGTTGTATTGTGTGTTCATGTAGATTGCATATTTTGCATATTAGTAGTAATTCATGCATGTATGTTCGTATTAATTATGTTTGTTTCATATAGGAAATTCAGTTTTTTTTGTTTCATATACCATGTGAGTTCATATTAGTTGCATTTGCATAGCATGCATATTTCATGATCCCTTAGAACGATCTAATTCTGATTGGTAGGTATGTGTCTAATTGAGTGTGGTAATGATGAATAGAGGGTTGACTTATAGTTTCTATGAAATTGACTTATGTGTTTCAGAAACAAAACTAATTACACAGTCTCATTGGGTGCTTTTGGGCTAGGTTGAGGTCATGCTTGTTTGGTTGTTTGAGATTTAATCACTTGTTTATATTTAGAATTTTCGTTATTCCCTTGATAGCGTAGTAGCACTAAAGTCTAAGTTTGGGGGAAAACAGGGATTTCATGCTAATTGTTGGCTAGGTGTCAAATGGCTAGTAGCCGGCTCATATTTATATGAGTAGTCTAGGGTTGGAATTGAGAATTCTCATTCCAGATTGCATAAAAAAAAGCAGGAAAAAAAAAAGAAAAAAAAATTTATGTGAATTGTGTTTATATGCAAAATTAACTAGGGTGAGCTATTTAATACTCGAGCAATTAAGTTCGCGGGGACTTTGTGCCTAGTGACCTAAGGCTTTTATAGTCTGGGATCCACTAACCCAACGCTCGCTACATGGGTATTATTGTATAATCCTTTCGGGGTCTCGTCCATTGCACGGTTAAATAAGCATGCTTGTATATATGTGTTGTAGTAGTTAGTAATAAAGCATGAATTTCTGTCTACCTTGGATAAGGATGGAGGTTTTCCTAGGTTATGAAGTGTTTACAGTCTATTCTATTTATAAACCTGTGATTGTCTTGACGAAGAGCATGTATGATTTTTGACCTAGTTTTGGGAGAATATCTGATGAGCATTGCACACACGCACGTTTCTGTTCATGTATTGTTAGTATACGGGAACTTGGTCGAGCTCTATTTGGATTTAGTTGCATTCTCTAAGATATTTGCTTGTTAGTTGGTTTTGGTTAGTTTGAAAGGGGATTGTTGCATTTTCATTCTAGTTGCATTCATGCATTGCATTGCATTAGGTTAATTGGATTTTGTGGGTACCTTCTCTATAGGCCCTCACGAGACCTTACTCGTCCACAGGGGCTGCCTAGGGGTTTAAAGGGCTTGTTGCATATGCCAAATGCAACCGTGATCACCTACGGAAGTGGTACTAGTTAGTTAGTTAGTTAGTTGTAATTGTTATGCTTGAGGACAAGCATCGGTTTAAGTTTGGGGGTGTGATAAGTGGATTTTATATCCACTTGGAGCGTTCCATATCGGCTTAAATTGATTATCTTGGACTCAAGTTTATTGTAGTTTTGATGTGTTTTGCTTAGTTGTACAGAATTACGAGAATGTTGACTAAGGTGGATGCTTCTATAATTTTTGGGGAATTAATTGATTAAAATTCGAATTTCTGAGAAAGGTTGCGCAGTCTACACTGTTGTGGCCATATCTTGAGTTCTAGAAGTCCGTTTGAGGCCCGTAAGCAGTCCACGCGAAGATAACGAGATTCTCTATCATTATAAGGTGGTCCAGAGGTCCAATTACGTTTGGAACGTTCCAGAAAATCTAAAGAAAAGTCAGCCACGAATTTTCCTTAAAAACAGAATCAATTTAGGAAACGTATCTTGCAGAAATTCTATTATAATTCTGTTTTTGTATTTTCTTGATGGGCAAGGCTTGGAGTGCCTATATAAACACATCCAACTCCTTGTAAATTAGACAATTAGAGAATTAGGAATTAGACAATTAGATATCTTGTACATAATATAGCTTAGATCTGCAAGGGAGAAAAGAAGAGAAGGCACTACAAGAAAAGGGTCAATAGACATCAGTTTCTGGCCGATGTCTATGTTATTTTGCATGTGATGTCTAGGTGGGAGATGTCTATTCTAGACATCAGTCAGAAACTGATGTCTGTGCTAACATAGACATCGATATTTCATTCAATACACATCTGTTGTTTTACAAAATAGGTTAGATATAATTAATTTTATAAACAACTTGCATGCCTTATATTCTAGAAAACATATAATAAACTAAGTTATTTTTCACATACACATCACTTTCTTTTTTTGAAAAAGATGTCTATTTGGATATTAGACATCAAAATTTTAGCAGATAAAGTGATGTCTATTATTATCTTAGACATCATCCTACAGAAAAAAACTGATTTATATTTTTCTCTTATATTTCTAATTAAATTGTTGTATTTTTCTTGTTTAAACACAATCTGCTGCATTGAATAAATATAACCATCCAAAAAATAGACAAGAATTCCTCAATTGTCATTCACAAAATAAAAATCAATTTCATCAACATCCAAATTACATAAACTGCATATCCGATGTACCAAATCCAAAACAAGTAAACATGACTACATATCCGCAAAATCAACTAAACTGAACAAAGTACCCATCCACAAAACAAAGTACATAACCTGCTTAACTAGTCATTTTCAAATAACTATGTCTGCAGATGAATGCTTTGTGAATTTGTGAAGTGTTTTTCCTTTATCCGTGTATAATCTCCAGAATTTTCACTGATCCAATCATCTTTGCGCTTAGCTTTGGATGATGCACTGTAACCTTCATCAACTTGGGCCATATCAAGATCAAAAGGCAGAGACTTGCTTTCGACCTGGTTGTCATCTTGTCCCCATCTTTTTACCTTCGAGGTTGAGAATTCACGGTTTCTCTTTAAATTCTGGCCAAAAAACAAGAATTTATTGTAAAAAATGTTAGTAAATGATAACTTAAAACTGTGTATACACACACCACATATATGTAAGTAGGTAATCAGTTAAGTGGGCATCCTAGTTTTTAACTAACTTGCAAAGCTTCTGATAAAGAAAAGAGGTTGGATACTATCAGCATGTCAACAAAATTCAACAGGTAAGGGCATCTTGTAAGCTACAGTGATTTAGCAACAACTAGTGAACTACTTATTATGGTAAATAATAGATATATGAAAGAGTAGCCTAAAGCCCTAAGGTACTGATTACGATCACTATGAATGAAGAGTACACCCTGCACCTTCTTGACAAAGGCTTCTGGAAAGCTCTCAAAGCGTTTATGCACCTT
Source organism: Saposhnikovia divaricata (assembly GCA_036435485.1). Taxonomy (NCBI): domain Eukaryota; kingdom Viridiplantae; phylum Streptophyta; class Magnoliopsida; order Apiales; family Apiaceae; genus Saposhnikovia; species Saposhnikovia divaricata. Next base: position 77,224,136 of record CM071600.1, on the reverse strand, counting down.
CTTGATATGGGTTGTCATATTTGATAGAACTGGAGGTAAAAGAAGGTGCAAGGTGGTTGGTAGTGTATTTTATATGCTAAGCTGGACAGGGTCACCACTGCTCAGCAAAAAAGTTTAAAAACTAGAGTTAGGGGATAATGATATTGGTGCTGCGTTCATTTTGGTTTCCAAACAAGCAGACATTAGCTAAAATTTGTATTTCTTTTGTTTCTCAGCATGTTAGATAAACACATAGTTATTTTGGTAAAGTAAAACATCATTAATTTTAGAGCCTATTGCATAATTTGATAGGTTTTTGTTTCCTGGTTTCCTGGTTTCCAGGATAGAAATATGCAAATGCACAAAACTGGTAAAAGAACAAAGTGCCGCAGTAACTTAAAAATTAAAATCTACAACAAATTAACCAATCAAGTAATAAGGCATCTCAATTTACCAAACCTTCCAGCTCATGTAATCACGACTTAATAGGTATCTTCCGTCCTTCCCAAATATAATATCAGAAATAGAGGCAAGTAACTAAGTCAAGTACCATCTCATATCAGGTGCCTCCGGTTCCTCAAACCTGTGGAAGATAATTATAATGAGAAGAGTGCAAAACAAATCAGAATTACAAGTGATGAGGTTCTGGAACTGAACAACTCAAAAATCAACAGCTAGTTTGGGTAATAGACTAAAGGCAGCAATGACACCCTCTATCTAGCTTCTGTTTCTCCATGAACTACATCAGTATATCACACTCTTTTTATCTTATACAATTTTAAAGAATGGATAAGAATACTCACTGCTACAACAGGAGTATAATAGCAATAAGATTAAATCAGTGTAGGAGATGAGGACTTATAGCTGGACATGGACATCCAAATCTCTACAGCAATACAATCAAAATAATTTTAAATTTAAAAACCAAGAGATTGAAGCTGAAAAGGAAATTGAAATAGCTACTAATATTTCTAACTTGCACAACAATTTTCAGGTTCCTTATCCATTGGCTTTTATTATAATTTTGAAAACCAGAGTATATTTGCTACATATTTCTGACGTATATACAGACGGTAGAAAGTATGATCAATAGCAACCATAACCTGTTCACTCAACTCCTGTAAACTCATTCCGGATTCCTGATATCCAGTAATAAGTTGCAAAAATGCGCCGTAGCGCTCTTGCTCTTGTGAGAATGCTGCCTGTAGACGTCACATTGATGAATATGTGAGAATACAAGAGGTTAAAACTACCCAAGTCTTGTTGTAAAATTTACCTGAACTTTGTTAACATAGTTGATAGTCTTTTCCAGACTTGTATCAAGCCTCCTTGTGAGTGGGAGGGCAATTCTATATTCCTCTGGCAAGAACTGGTTGAACCTTTCAATTAGTTCCTGGTGCGAAACACAGATGATGGTGGTTACATCATATCTTCATCAGCTATGTATCTTTAAGAATCCTGGACATCAAACACTACTAGAGAATTTCAAGCAAGAAGCTTGAAGAAATTGCGAAACACATATGCTCAGATCTGAATAGGCTGGCTCATAAAAACTAAAACAAATTATTTTGTGTAACGGCAACAACTCTGCAAAGCCCGAGCATTACAGGATGACATTAATACACTATAAATATATTTGGAATTTCACGCAAATAACTGGATAATACAGTTATACAGGCGTGGTCGTGAATCAGAGAACTATACAATAACATCATATAGAAACCCAATGAACCACTAAGATTTTACAACCATTCATCAATGTCACATTGACCCTTAAGGTTTTCAATTAGTACCTGGTGATCGGAAAATAATTTTTTCATATTAACTGTTTTCTTCAATTATTTATGGGGCAACAAACACTTTCAGCTCACAATCAAATTACCTGGATTGTTATTACTCCGTCATTGCCAACTTTCTCCATTACCTTTGCAATTAATTAACCAATCTCTCTTTCTCCATTTGCAGAGATTGTTCCAGCATTTTAAAATACAAAGTAGTCTGAGATGTATACAGAGTTGTTAACATCCCTGATATAGTGTTACTTTAAAAACGAAACTATTATTCTGCCTTGCAACTTAAAAAGTAAAAAATTATCACATAAAAAATTTATAGATGGACCAAATCAAAAATATCAAGTCCATTATATACTAGGTCATACATATATGTGTGGAATAAGAAGTTGTGCAATTGAGGTGACCTGGGATCAATAACTTCAAGCAGCTTACTCATGTAGTTGCTCCTAAGCACCTGCACTTTTTATAAAAAAAACCTCAGAATTACTACTTGAAAATTGAGTATATGCACAATACTGTAACAATAGCCAAAGTTATTTGTATATGATGTAGAATATGTTTACTTGCATCTTTACTAGTGTCTGGGCATCAAGAAAAGCTCTGAGCACTTTCGGAAGGGCTCTAAATCCAGAACCAGCATTCACAACAAAGACTTGATGCAGAGTCTACAAGTACATTATCCTTGATACTCATGTGCGCTACACACATACATATATATTCCAAACAATAGCACAACAGTTTTCACACTTACTCTTGGTCAATTATGTCGGAAAAACAATAGCACTAACTGTTAGAGGATATGCCAAAAATCCAACAATATAATAAACAAATAATAACATGCATCCAATTAAATAACATACAAATAATCATATAATACCAAATAAAAACTAACAAGCTTGAGATTATTTCAGAAATTCAAAATGAAAATTACCTAAAATAACAGCCACAACCACAACCAAGTGAATGAGGTCCTGTAAAAAGAATACATTCAAAATAATTAGGGTAATACATCCAAGTAAATAAAAACACACAATTTAAGAAATTAGGGTTTTGATTTAAAAAGCCCCAATTTAAGAAATTAGGGTTTTGACTTTAAAAAACCCTCAAATTGAAGCTCTCAATAGATTGAGAAGACCCTATAAATACCAGAGGAGACATTATTCGTGTAGAGTATTACCGATTCTTACCAATTTCGACACGAACAAAGAGATTCAGTCGGACGGAGGTCCTGGTGAGTAGAGAGCAGTGGTGAGTAGATTAGTGAGTGGTACCGGATGTGAGTTTGTGGTGGTGAGAGGTGAGCAAGAGAGATTCAGTCGAGAGAGAGAGTCGAGAGAGAGAGAGACGAGAGGGAGAGTCGAGAGAGACAGTAGTGTCGAGATCTGTAAGAATTATTTTGTTAAATTAGATTTGTTGTTTTGTTTTTAATTTGTTTGGGTCAATAATTTTGTATGGGCGGGGAGAAAATTTGGTTAAGGGGGGAATTTTGATTTAGGGTGGGAATATTTGGTTAGGGGGGGATCTTGATTTAGGGGGTGAAATTTTGGCTAAGGGGGAAAACAAAATAAGGGTGCGTTTTTTAATTTTTTAAAGAGTGATTTTAGACATCAGTTTTAAAATTAGTGATGTCTAAAAATAACAAAGACATCAGTTTAATTCTGGATGATGTTATTACAACTTTTAACATCAGCGACATTTACGACTGATGTCTAAAGTGTGATGTCTATTAACTATTTTCTTGTAGTGAGGATTCAACGCTCGTGACAAGCAACGGATCTAGATCTACTTCACCTTTTGTATCATAGATTTGTTTTCTCAACTCTTGTTTTATTAATATTATTACTTTCTTTTATATCTTGTCTTCTATCATGGTTTCAATATATCTCATGATGACGAGCGGTTCGATTATGAACTAATCGTTGTCATGGGATTCTAACGGATTTATTTATGGAACTTAGTATCTTGATTGCTTAAAGATCTGTGTGTGATGTATATTTGATATCCTTGTATGGTTATGCTTAATTGATAGATGCGTCATGAACATCTAATTTGTTAATCTCTTGTGAAGTGAAAGTGGATCTTGAGATTTAGAACTTGCCATGCTAGCATAGGTTCATAATTGTTTATCAATATGATTTGTGGTGTGAGATGAAAATACTTATACTGCCCTGTGTGATCTTTATGGATAACTTGTTCTTCAACCGTTATGTTTTCAAATTCTATAGACATATAGGGTCTAAGCATAATTGGTGTCTATTCATCTTCTATCTCTTTTGTGGATGTATGTTTAGTTTGGTATACGTATACTGAGAGGTAGCGTGTACTTGTTTCGTGTTGTCCGATCAGATATCATAACCATTGCATATAGAGATTAAAGACGTCAGATCTCAGCGAAGTATTTAATGAAGTTAGGATTCCATGTTTTCTTGCATATAAGTAATTCAATTTTAATTCTCATTAGTTAGTAACTTTTAGTTTGTTAATTTGTATCCTAGTTAATTATAGTTAGTAAAAACTTAATATTGTTAATTGTCTTAGCAGTGCATAATAACCATACATTGTTGCATAGGTACAAAACTGAATTGAAACCTAAGATCTCTGTGGGAACGAACTTGACTTCTATCTTTATTACTTGTGACCACGAACGCTTGCGTGATATTGTGTAAACAGACATGTCGAATCTCTGAGTTATCGAATGACACTTTGACTTGTTGACTTTCAGAGATGTTGAACATTGTCTTTACAGATATCGAATCCTTGACTAGTCGAATGCTAGACTTCTCGAATATGACAAACATACTTCTCGAATTGGTACTTAGGCAAATCTTCATTCTTCAAATTCCAACTGTGTTTATTTTGACAGTCTTGATCTTCAAGCTTGAGGCATGATCCTTGGAACTTCTTTCAAGCATTATTCTTTGACTTTTAATTACAGTTACACAGATAGAAATTGATGCCTATTACACGTACTACAACAAGTAGAAACTCTACAACTAGAGGTTCCCTCAGTTAAGAGATCATGTAAGTAATGCATAGCATTACAAACAATTAGGCTTGTTATTAGATATATACAGGCATGCCTCTGTGACTAACAATCTCCCCCAAATTGTGAGTAAGACCCTTAGTCACAATATTATGTCTGATAACAAGCCTAACATACATAAAGATAGAACATTAACAGTACATGTATGAATTTTGATAGATATCATGGATAGAACTACAAGGTGTGTGATCTTACAGACTATGATGAAATACTATCCTTTGTCATTTGATTCCATCTCCATTGCTTTGGCTTGTAGATCATCATATGCCTTATGTTTCCTTTCTTTGTCCTTCCTTGCATTCTCATCCATATCCCTTATGATCTTTGCCGTAACATCCAGTTCTTCAATCAGAATTGAGTTTTTGAAGTCTTTAAGTACTGGTTCCAGAATGTTTGAAGGGCAGTGATTGAGTAGGTTCATTCTTATATTGACCTGATCTCCATTTCTTCTCCTATACTTCACCACATAGGGGTTTAACTGAACTCTACACAATCCTTTTGCCCTTAGCTTTTCTGCTTCAACTTCCAGCCTATCTAGCTCCTTCTCCCTTTCTAGCCATTTCTCAAAGCACCGCTTTCTTATCTTCTCATCATAGTCTCTCTTCATTTTCACAAAGTCAATCAACTCCAGCTTCCATACCCTCTCCACCTTGTCTTTAGAATCCAACATTGCAATAATTCTTTCTATGTCCTATAGCTTGCCCCAATTTTGACATCCCCCTTGTTTGAATTTCTTCTGTCTTCTATCAGTGTATTTGATTTCAAGGCAGTCATTTACAATGGCAACATAGTAGATTCTTTGAGCTCTTAGAAATTGCAGTTGGTCTTCATCAAAGTCTTCATCTAGTGGTTGAAGTTTTAATCCTGGAATGATTGTTAGGGCCCTTGATTTAGATGGATTCACTCTTCTTGCAGCTTGTTTGAACTTGGTCTTTTTCACTTGGTTGATTGGCAGAAACTTGTGACCTTTGCTTCTTGACCATTGTAGTATACCATTAGCAGTTTGCTTTTGGAAACATACAAATGGTTTCTTGTGTTGACTCTTCTATTCTTGAAGTGGCAAAACAGTTGCAGAAGCCATAAATGTAGATTTTGGTAGGTCATTACTAACTGTATTCACCCTAGACTTAGAGTCTTGTGTTGTGGTGAGGTTACTGTTAGTAATGCCTAGGACTTGCTGTTTTCCACTTTTCCTCTCATAGACTTTTCCTTCATCTTTTCCTTCATCTCCCTTCTTGTTCTTATCATCTTTCCTTTTCTTGTCTTCATCATCCTTATTACTCCTGTGATGTCTTCTTCTTCCATCACTTTTATCTTCACCTTCATCATCCTTATTCCTCCTTGCTTTAGCCATCTCTGGAACAGAGCCAGTTGCTATGAAAGTTCTGAGAATATGCAATGCTTCCAACTCTTCAGCAGTTCTTATCCCATTCTTCTTTTACAGTTGATCAATGATGTCAATTATAAGTCTATGATTTTTAATAGTGAGATCCTTGGGAATGACAAGTTGATTGACATCTTCTATCTTTGTACCAGACTGATAGAGAATGGTTCTTGGATTACTGCACACTTCAGGTAATCTAGCTTGTTGACCATTCCTAAGATCAGAGTATAAGCTCTTGTTGTTTTCTCCCTTCTTTTCAATTAGCTCCAAAATAACATCAGTCTCTGTGAATTTTAGAACCTTCAAGGTTTCATAAGATAGATGCCATATTTTGCCATTTGACACCATCATAATCTCCTTGAGAAAGATTTGATTTAGATTTCTTGGTATCACTGTCAGATATTTGATTTGATCTTTAAGGCTGCTTCTGTACAATAATATATCTCCTCCAACCTTTTCCTTTGAGGCTTGCAGAAAAAAAAACTTTAAGAATGCATCATCATGATAAATCTCTGAATTTGCTACTTCTATCAGCTTGGCCACTGTAACCACACTAACTTCAACTGGTTGATCATCTTTATGTCTAGAGGATGGAGGTTTGTCAATTTGCATGGAACCTGCCACCACTGTGGATGTGATAGTTTACTTTTGGCCACTTAGAGTAGTGATGTGCACAGGTGGTAGAGTAACAACTGGTAGAGAAGATGGAGGTTCATCAATTTTAGCTTTCCCTTTGCCTTGAACATGAGTTGTAGATTTTGAAGTTCTTGGTTGACCACCCTCAGTTATGACAATGCCTTTCTCCTTAGATTTCTCCTCCTTAGGCTTCTCCCCCTTAGGTTTTGAGTTCCTTATGGTCCTCTTCTCCCCCTTAGGCTTGTTGTCAGGCACAGAGACTTTGGTTTGGAAGAGGTGGGATTGACAGATTCATCAGGTAGAGGGAGTCCCATGTGCTTCATCATAGCAGATATCATCCGTTGTTGTGAAGAAGAACTTCAGCTGTGGTGGTGGCTTGAGTGTCCAACTTGTCAGTAAGAGTTGCAACTGTGTCTTTAAGCTGAGCATTTGATTGTTTGAGTGAGCTCACTTCCTTTTCAAAAGTATCCACCTTGGTGAACAACTCAGAGGCTTTAAATCCAGAAAGAGATTGTTCCTTGAGTCTCTGCAATTCAAACTTTGACATGCCATGGAGAGGGACTTCAGTCACCAATTTATCACCATATTGGTTGGCAAAGAGAGTCCTAAGTACTGCATTGGCATCAGTTGTTTGATTAGAGAGCTTTTCCATTTGAGTAGCCATATTCTTGACAGCACCTTGGACTAAGACCAACGAATTATCCATCTTAGTGCAGGTGGTTTTGCATTTTTGAATGTCCTTGATGACTGAGTTGAGAGAATGGAACTTGGAAGCAAAATCCCTTTTTATGTCATTCACTTCCTTGGTTGTGGCTGCACACACTTCATTGATTTCTGTCTTAAGGCCCTTTCCAAGATAGTGTGCTGCTTTCAAAGTTCCCTTGTAGGTATCATTGACAGCTTCATACACCTCACTAGGGGTTAGATATTTGGCATTGGACCCTAATGAGGTGATGTACTCTTCTCTGAGGAATTGAAGACCTTCTGAGAGAGCAATGTCATAAGTACCTTGCAGCCAAGCATCTACATTACCATCTCTTTCAGCCTCATCTGCTATTTTCTCATTTTGCATCTCCACATCTTCTTTATGACATAGCAGAATGGCTTCATAGTCTGGATTTGGCATGTCTGCAATGAGTAGATTCTGATCAATTTTGGTGAACTCAGGAATCTGATCCATAATTAAGTTTTGAAGAGCTTCAACCGTCAATTGTTGTGGAACAGACCCTGATCCTGAAGCACTGTCATGTTGCACAGGCTTCAGCCATTGGGACATAAAGTTAGAGCTAGAGCTAGGCAAGCTAGACTCCTCAGTTATAGATACAACTTCTGTAACCGGATGGAAAGACTCTACTACTGTTATATCCACAGAAGTGGGATGAGTTACAATAGTAGTTGACACAGGCACAGAGTCTCTAGTGAAAACTAGTGAATCCTCTATGTTTGTGATGGTGTCATTAGGATATGCCCCAGCTTGCATTCCCTCACCATCTAAATGTGGTTCCTAGGTGGTGAGCAAAGTGTCATGCACTAAGTCACTTGAATCCATTGGCTCACCAAGAGGAAAGAATTCTTGGTGATCAATGCCTTGCTCCTCAATTGCTTGAGTTGCAGGCTCCAAAGAAATTTGAGATGTAGATTTTAGAAGAGAAGTGTCTTTTGGAGTAGATTTTGGTAACTCCCCCTAAGAAATAGAGGGAGTTTCAAGTGTGATGTGCTCTCCACTCAGTGTAGTGCCATCCTTATCACTCCTTTGTGTAGACTACATACAAGATTGTGTATTGGGGAGAATGCTTGATTCTATAGATGCTGTAAGAACCCTAATTTTTGGTAATATTTTCTTTTATTTAATATCATGTGGCATTGTCAATTTGGAACCTTTCTAGTCATCCCTATTGTTTAATGGAATTGATTGTCTGAGAATTATGTTGTTACATTCTCTAGGTAAGATAAAAGGGAAGATTGTTGAGGGCAAGAGTCTTATTGTTAGTAAGATTTATAAAACTTGGGATTTGAGAATGATTAGAATATTAAAAGATTTATTAAGGATTATGACGAGGAATTATGGATATTCGAGGAATTTACACAATTAAGTACTTAAGGGATTACGAGGGAAATCTCTACGCGACAAAATATTATTACGAGAGATTAATTAAGATACGATACGAATTAAAGATTAAATGACAAGTATTGGTGGAAGAATAATGATACAAGGAGTAGTATTGCATGCAAGTCCCATGCAAGCAAGTGGTTAGGAATAAGCAAACTAGTTAAACCGAATGGAAGAGGAATAGTAACTAGTTGCCTTTCTTTTTCCAAGGAGGGGACAAGAAGTACAAGAGGCCATACCTATGTTAGTACCATGTATATACTTACACCATTATGTATCACCCAACTACAATTATTCAACCAAAACACAAAAATCAAAAACACAAACATCACCCCCCCTTCAAGAGAAGCTCTCGGCCAAGCTTAAAAAGGAGAAGAAAAATTTCTTCTTCCTCCATTTCTCCTCACTCATAAATCAAGGCATAATTCCTAGGCTCTCACCATCATCTAAGAAAGGTATACTAAGAGTTTCAAGCCCTTTCATCCATTCAATTTCAAGATATTAATTGTTATAGATATTGTGAATAGTAACCATGTTTAGTTTTTCTTTTAGATCTTGGATTATAAGGGTTGTAGGAGATCATTCAAGGTGTTCTTGAGTTTTGTAAGGCTTACCCAAGGCTCCTAGGTGCTCAAGAAGGTATAAAAATCATAAACCCTTTTGGCCATGTAGTGTTTATGATGTTTGGTGATAGATCCATGTGTTATGGTGTTAATCTTCGTTGTATAAGTGATGGATGATATGGATCTAGAGTTTTAGTGTTGTGATTGTGATTTTGATGCTTGTGGTTAGTTTATGTATCCCCATGAATGTTATAAAGCATGAACTAAGTGAATTAGGTGTTGGTTGTGTTGTGGAAGTAAGAATATTGGTTGATCTAAGTGAAACATGCATGCTGAATTTTTCCCAGAAACTTGACCTGTTTTGTAACATGGTTTTGAACCCCTACATCTTGTCCCCTGAGGTCCTACCATATATTGTTGGAAAGGTATTTGAATGTAGTTTCTGGAAATGTAAGGTTCATGACTAGTTCATGTATAGATTTTAAGTTATGGCCGGAGAAGTAAATTGTGTTTCTGGATTCCGGACTGCACTAAGTGACCCCCTTGTGAACCATGTTTAAACCCCTAAAAATATATGTGGGATCATGGAAAAATTTTAGAAGCTAGGAAATGTAGTGATGAAGACTACCCAAAAAGAATTTGATTAAAATATGAATTTTCGAATTTTATAAAAATGCTAGAGTAAATTTCGCGCAAGAGAAAAAGTCGTTAAGTGGAGTATAATTCTAGGGGTAATGGTTATGATTCGAATGTGATAACTAAATTAAGTCGAATAAGTGACGAGCGTAATCGAGTGATGACATGAACCTATAGTGGGGCTAGAGTGTCATAAGACGAAGTCATTAAGTTAATTTCGTACCCCCTAAAACCCCGTAATTAAAGAGATATTGTTAAGGTACTAACGAGCGGTTATTGCTTATGTATAGATCGTTCCACTCCGCACGCTCGACCACCCCAACCAAACCAAGGCAAGTTTACTTTTCAAAACTTATACATATACAAGGAATTTCACTGTTGTGTTTGTAGTTTTCAATTATATCAAATGTTATGTTTATCGAAGTATTGATGCAATTGAGATTGTATAAGTACATATATGTTTGTACCCCTTGAACTTAGATTGAAATGTTTACTTCGGACAACGACTCTAGCAATAGAGGTCGTAGCGGTCCGTATATACTATTGACCGGGGAGCGGTATATTATTATATCGTAACTAGATTGCGAAAACCCGAAGGGTCATTCGGGGAGTATCGTATACTCAAGTGATTATTTTTATATCTTCGTAAATACTCGAAACCCTATCTTGGATTAAAAGTTTATTTTATTAAATGATTATTTTATTAATTATTAATATTAAATCTTAAAATATCATTTATTAATTATTGTTCATTATTTTAAAGACAAGCTAATCCAAGATATCCTTTAACACTTTCAAACTCGAACTCTTTCGAACTCAAAACATTTTCGAAAACCCCCGGTCAGGTTCTGCTTCTTGTATGATTTCAAGAATCATCGGTCGACTGATGTCGGACCTCAATTACTCTGTTTTCAATCAAAATCAAGTTTTTAAAAGAAAAAGAAAAAGGGACTCTAGCAGGTGTGGGAACCGTTGACGAACGATTCCCGGGATGTGTAAGCGGTCGTGAGCCAGGCGGTCCATCAATCATTATTCCGGCCCAGGTGTTGCCGAAGGATGATTACGGATGTAGTTTTCATTGAGGGTGATTACGGATGTAGTTTTCACCCGGGGATAGTTACGGATGTAGTTTCTATCCTTCTACCGATAGAGAAGACCCACGGATTATTGGACTTGGATGTGGCGACTGATCATCGTCAATCCCTGTCAGGTTTTATGTTTTCTTTAAGTCCCATTCCTCCATTTTTGAAAAATGCTTTGACACTGCTTCTTAGGCTTTTGTGCCAAGTTGCTGATAGTGTTCTATTTTGATGAGAAAGATGTTGACTCTATGCAGTATCTAGAACTGCAAGTTTATTTTGAAAACAAGGGCACGTATTGTTGCACCTTCGGAATTTATCAACAATGACAAGTGATTTTATATCTGATTGATACAAACGAGTTTAATAATTGCTAATCATATGAAATGTTATATTGCTTACCTTATACATATATTTCTTGCTGAGCTATAGTTGCTCACTCTTGCTTGTTTTCAAATTTACAAACAGAACAGCTAAGCGAAATGGCAAGACCCAGACAGACTGCTCGAAAGCAGGTGACTAGACCCGAGCCAGCAGTTGAGATTCCACCGGTAGGCCCCATTAGCCGGATTGGTTGGCAGCTTTTGTTAGTTCGTTTTATTTATCAGCATGACCTGTGCAAGGCAATGTACCGTAACAAACTTTCAAGCCGCCAACTTCGCTTCATATCGAAGTGTTGCTGGTAGCATAAATACTATTTAATTCGGACTGTAATAACTCTGAAACTTTTATTTCCGCTTAATAAATTGTGTGACGTTTCTGAGACTCTAACCTGTGTGTGTGTGTGTGTGTGCGGTGTGAGTTTATTGTAGGGTCGATGACTGTTTTATATATTATGTGCAAGAACAGGTATGTTATTAATGGAAAATGGACCGTGAGCGCCTAGATCTCCGACCCCGGATCTGGGGGCGTCACAGAAATGGTATCAGAGCGAGGTTACAGTTCTCAGAAACGATAGTAATTTAAGAAAGCAACCCTAATAATAATAATAATAATAATAACCCTAATAACAACCGTAATAATACTTAGAACTCTCATCGAGTTTGCAGTCGGGTTATCGGATATAGCCCTGACTTTAAGGCCCGTGAGGGAACTACTCCTAAACCTTTCTTTTTGGTTAGTGACCCTCCTTATTTCCCTTGTGTAGATGGAGGAGATACCAGACCCTGAGGCTTTCGAGAGAGAGCATGATGAGGCACTGATGCGAGATACCGAGGATCCTGAGGAGGATATGGGTGCTGACTCCGAGCTTGGCCCCTGGATTACGCTGATAGGAGATACTGATGATGTGGATCCCATTGAGGAGCCATTTGAGCCTGAGCCAGAGCCAGAGCCTGTTACCCCATCTCCTGTAGCTACTGATGAGGAGAGTGTGAGATCCGGTGAGGGTCGTGTTGTGTCACCCCCACCTTCCCCGCAGTCATCGAGCCCTGTTTCATCGGACGGTGACTCCGAGGATGATACTTCTGGCGAGGAGGAGCTTGACCCTACCCCTGCTACTGCTCCTGTTCTTGCTACTGCTGCTGCACCTGCTCCTGTTCCTGTCATACCACCTCCACCGATGGACCTACCCCCAGTGTCGGGTACTGAGCACGCTTACATGGTGCAGTTCTTGACCCGAGACTTACTTTCTGCAGAGGCCCGACTTAACGAGGCGAGGCGGGCACTAGTGGAGGAGCGCGAGGCGCGCTTGAGGATCCAGGCTGAGATGAGGACCACTGTTGCTAGGAGGACTAGGGCTCAACTCCATAAGATTGAAAGGAGGAGTCGCGAGAGGATTCTTGGATTAGGGATCCGTGGGGGCGGAGTGATCTAGGCTAGGGATGCCAGGCGTGTTGTGCGTCGTGCATTTGCCCGAGTGAGGACCTTGCTCCGCCGCGGTGCGGCCCCGTGATGTGTTACTGATAGCTCAGTCCCCTAGGTTCAGATGACATTAGTGTGTCGATTTTGCGGGATAGTTGACTTGTGCAGTGGTATCCTTTCTGACCAGTGGATGAGTAGACTGACCTATAGATATGTAGATGTGACTTCGGATAGTATGTACGGATGTAGCCCTACTTTTGTGTAGCCCTGACTATTCAGATGATGTACTTGTATTTGTTCCACTTTTGCTAGACTTTGACATCGGAACTATGTATTTGGCTCTAACATCCAAACTTTGTGATAACCCTTGTACCGCACTTATTTAGTTTCAGTTTCCTTGATATTGTCTCAACTGCTTTACTTTCCGATGCCATGCTTTACTGTTTTGATATACAATTGTGATTATACAATTGCTACAAGTCACAAATACAACCATGCTGTTTCAAATTTACGATATGCGATTTCAAATTGTTCTCTACAATTTCCAAAAATGTTCCTATAATTTTTTTTAAATAAATTTTTCAAAAAAAAAAATATTTTTGAGGTTTTGAAATCTTGAAAAACTCTTGCAAATGTTTTTCGCATCCCATAGAGATTTTTTCCATAAATGTTTTGACGTTTTATCTCCAGCATCGGGTTATTAAAACTTTTGCAACTTCCACCCTTATGAGGAGGAACGATATGTTCCTGACCCGTGCAAACGCTGTCAGGTAATTGGAAAACCCTAACCCATTTCTTGTTTCATTATCAGAATCATGCCACCCAGAAGAATGAACACTCGAGCTCACCCGATCAGTTCTGAGGGTCAGGGTAGCCACCATGGGACCGGAGGCCACCAGAACCATGAAGGGGAGAATGTCAACCTGAGTGAGAGTGAGGGTAACGATCATAACTTGTTTGATGACTCTGAGTATGAAGAAGAAGAAGCTGGTGATGACACCCGAGAGGTAGAACATCCTAGGGGAGGCCATATGGAGCAGTTCATGGAACTACTTAGGCAGAATTTGGACCGTCCCCCGGTTCAGCAACCACCCCAAAATGCTAATGCAAATGCTTTCCGGAACTTCAAATCCCTGAAACCCCCAGAATTTAAAGGAACTGCTGATCCGGTCGAGGCAAGAGCCTGGCTAAAGGAAATGGAAAAATCTTTCGAGATACTGGGTGTCGCTAAAGAGCAGAAGACTGTTTTCGCCACTTACCTTCTGAAGGGTGAGGCGAACTATTGGTGGGAAGCTAAGAAGAATTTGGAAGGAAGAGGTGTGGTGACCTGGGAGAGGTTTAGCGAGCTGTTCTTAGAGAAGTACTTCCCTAGGTTTATGGAGACACAAATGGAGCTGAAGTTTTTGGAACTGAAGCAAGGTAACATGACGGTGGCCGAGTATGAGGCCAAATTTACTGAGTTGTCGAGGTTTGTACCGGAATATGTGAACTCTGAGGCAAAGAGGGCCCGAAGGTTTCAATTAGGGCTAAAGCAATGGATTCAGAATCGTGTGGCGGTTCTTGAGCTGACAGACTATGCCACCCTGGTACAGAAAGCATCAATTGTTGATGCTGGGAGTGAACAGATGCAGAAGGAGAGGGAAGGAAAGAAGAGGAAGTTTGATAGTCGGAAGGGAAACTCTGCGGGTGGGAGCTTCCCGAGCAAATTTAAGCGAGGAACGTTGTCCCAACCCAGCGGAAACTTTGGAACCAAGAGAGCGGAAAGTTAGAGTATGGGCCAGAGCGGCCGACCACAGGGATCGTCTTACTCTACCCCATCCCGAGCCCTACCCCCAGAATGCAATAAATGTGGCAGGAAACATGCGGGCGTGTGTAACCTACAGGATGTGAAGTGCTTCAAGTGTGGGTTGACAGGACATTATGCTAACGCCTGTCGAGGAACTAGTAACAACACCAGTGCCGGAGGTAATTGCTTCAAGTGTGGAAAGCCAGGGCACCGAATGAGGGAATGTATGTCCTCTGGGCCAGCTGCATCGAGAGTGAGTGGAACTGCTTCTAACAAGGCCTCTACTGCAAGAACTTTTAACATGACGGTGCAGGATGCCGCAAGGAACACGGATGTGATTGCAGGCACTCTACTACTCAACTCAGTTAAGGCAAATGTTTTATTTGATTCGGGAGCTACCAAGTCTTTCATATCTCTAGATTTTGTATGTCAGTTAGGCCTTAAGACTTAACCATTGAAAGACAGGCTGCAAATAGAGATAACTAATCATGAAATTATCCCTGTTAACCAAGTATGTCCAGGTTGCGACCTAGAAATAGAAAGGCGACACTTTCGGGTAAACTTAATACCTTTTAAACTAGGGGAGTTTGACGTAATAGTAGGTATGGATTGGTTAACAACCCACGGAGCCCAGATTGATTGTGTAAAGAAGAAAGTAACTTTGAAACTGCCAGGGGACAAGGAAGTAGTGTTTAGTGGAAAACGGCAAAACCAAAAGTTCCTGACTATGATTCAAGCTAAGAAGCTGTTACGTAAATGATGCGAAGCCTATTTAGCCTATGTGAAGGATACCAAGAAGGAGGCACCAAACCTACAGGAAATCCCTGTCGTTAATGAGTTCGCGGACGTATTTCCGGATGATCTTCCCGGACTACCACCTGATAGAGATATCGAGTTCGCTATAGACTTAGTTCCAGGTACGGCCCCAATTTTGAAAGCCCCATATCGGCTAGCCCCAGTGGAGATGAAAGAGCTAGCCACTCAGTTACAAGAGTTGTTGGATAAAGGGATGATAAGACCTAGTGTGTCACCGTGGGGAGCCCCGGTGTTATTCGTGAAGAAGAAGGATGGTAGTATGAGATTATGTATAGACTACAGAGAATTGAACAAGGTGACTATAAAGAATAAGTATCCCTTGCCCAGGATAGATGACCTGTTTGATCAATTGAAAGACGCAGTTTATTTTTCTAAAATCAATTTGAGGACCGGGTACCACCAGTTAAAGATTAAACCAGAAGATATACCAAAGACGGCCTTTCGCACCCGGTACGGACACTATGAGTTCCTAGTAATGTCATTTGGGTTAACGAATGCCCCTGCAGCTTTCATGGATTTAATGAATCGAGTCTTCAAGAAATACTTGGACAAGTGTGTTATAGTCTTCATCGATGACATCTTGATTTATTCCAAGACGGAGGAGGAACATGCAGAGCACTTAAGGATTGTATTGGGAGCATTGAGAGAAGAAAAGTTGTACGCTAAGTTCTCGAAGTGTGAATTTTGGTTGAAGGAAGTTCAGTTTTTGGGGCATGTGATTAGTGAACAAGGCATTCTAGTGGACCCAGCCAAAATAGAGGCTGTATCAAATTGGGAGAGACCAACCACTCCGACGGAGGCGAGAAGTTTTATAGGGTTGGCTGGCTACTATAGGAGATTTGTCCAAGACTTTGCAAAGATAGCAGCCCCTTTGACCCGACTAACTCGCAAGACCGAGAAGTTTGTGTGGACTGAAAAATGAGAAGAGAGCTTCCAAGAGTTGAAAAAGAGGTTGGTGACAGCACCAGTACTAGCCCTACCTGATGATAAGGGAGATTTTGTGATTTATAGCGACGCGTCCCATAAAGGTTTAGGGTGTGTGCTTATGCAGCACGGTAAAGTGATTGCGTATGCGTCCAGACAACTTAAGGAATATGAGATAAGATACCCCACCCATGATTTGGAATTAGCAGCGATAGTTTTTGCTTTGAAGATCTGGAGACATTATCTTTACGGAGAAAAGTGTGAAATCTACACGGATCACAAGAGCTTAAAGTACATATTCACTCAGAAAGAGTTAAACATGAGGCAGAGGAGATGGCTAGAACTAATCAAGGATTATGATTGTGAGATTCATTATCACCCAGGGAAGGCCAACGTGGTGGCCGATGCACTTAGCCGAAAGGAGAAACTCAAGATGATAACGTCAGTGGACGAGTTGGTCAAGGACCTCGAGAAATTGGAGATTGAGGTGAGGTTACCAGGAATTGGACAAGAGAGTCTAATGGAAATAAGAGTCCAACCACCGCTATTGGAAAAGATTAAGTTATGCCAGGAAAAGAAGATAGAAGAAGAAAAGAATTCGATGGAGAAAATTTTGACTGGCGAGGAAATTAAGTGTGAAAAGGACGGGAATGGAATTATGAGGTACGCATCTAGGATATGGATCCCGAACGTTCAAGAATTAAAAGACGAGATTTTGCAAGAGGCTCATAATTCAAGGTACTCAATTCACCCTGGAGGCACTAAGATGTATAGAGATCTGAGGGAATACTATTGGTGGCCAAATATGAAGAAGGACGTGGCAGAGTGTGTAAGTAAATGCTTGACATGTCAAAGAGTAAAGGCCGAACACCAGAGGCCCAGTGGATTGTTGCAACCCTTAGAGATACCCGAGTGGAAGTGGGAACATATTGCGATGGACTTTGTGGTCGGACCAAGGACCAAGACTAACCATGATGCCATTTGGGTAATCATCGATAGATTGACCAAGTCAGCACATTTTCTTCCAATCAACGAGAGATACACTGTCGACAAGCTGGCAGATATTTACTTAAAGGAGATTGTGGTTAGGCATGGGGTCCCTGTGAGCATTGTATCAGATAGAGACCCAAGATTCAACTCCAGGTTCTGGAGAAGTTTTCAGGATTGTGTGGGGACCAAGTTAAACATGAGTACTGCCTACCATCCCCAAACAGACGGACAGAGTGAGAGAACCATCCAGACTATCGAGGACATGTTGAGAGTATGTGCCATAGATTTCAAGGGAAGTTGGGATGACCACTTGCCGTTGATCGAATTTTCCTACAACAACAGTTACCATGCGAGTATAGGCATGCCCCCATATGAAGCTTTGTACGGACGAAGATGTCGGTCTCCCTTGTGTTGGGAAGAGGTTGGAGAGCGGAAGATTTTAGGACCTGAACTGGTCCAACAGACAAGAGAAACTATCGAGCTTATAAGAGGACGGCTGGTAGCGGCCCAAGACAGACAGAAGAAGTATGCGGACCAGACCCGCAAAGACAAGGAATATGAGGTAGGAGAGTTTGTGATGTTGAAGGTATCACCGTGGAAGGGATTGATGAGATTTGGTAAGAAGGGGAAACTAAGCCCAAGATTTATTGGACCTTTTGAGATCTTGAGACGAGTTGGAAAGTTAGCCTATGAATTGGCTCTACCCTCGAGCTTGCAGCAAGTACATAATGTGTTCCATGTGTCCATGCTACGACCCTACCATACCGACTTCCGACACGTGATAGAACATGATCAGGTGGATCTGTAGCCAGACTTAACATATGTGGAGCAACCCGTAGAAATCATGGATAGAAATCAATAGGTGCTGAGGAACAAGGTTGTCAAACTAGTGAGAGTTTTGTGGAGGAACCAGAATGTCGAAGAATCAACATGGGAACTAGAGAGCGCGATGCCTGAAAAGCACCCCCAACTGTTTTCAACCTGATTCCGGGACGGAATCCTTTTAAGGAGGGGAGGCTGTAAGAACCCTAATTTTTGGTAATATTTTCTTTTATTTAATATCATGTGGCATTGTCAATTTGGAACCTTTCTAGTCATCCCTGTTGTTTAATGGAATTGATTGTCTGAGAATTATGTTGTTACATTCTCTAGGTAAGATAAAAGGGAAGATTGTTGAGGGCAAGAGTCTTATTGTTAGTAAGATTTATAAAACTTGGGATTTGAGAATGATTAGAATATTAAAAGATTTATTAATGATTATGACGAGGAATTATGGATATTCGAGGAATTTACACAATTAAGTACTTAAGGGATTACGAGGGAAATCTCTATGCGACAAAATATTATTACGAGAGATTAATTAAGATACGATACGAATTAAAGATTAAATGACAAACATTGGTGGAAGAATAATGATACAAGGAGTAGTATTGCATGCAAGTCCCATGCAACCAAGTGGTTAGGAATAAGCAAACTAGTTAAACCAAATGGAAGAGGAATAGTAACTAGTTGCCTTTCTTTTTCCAAGGAGAGGACAAGAAGTACAAGAGGCCATACCAATGTTGGTACCATGCATATACTTACACCATTATGTATCACCCAACTACAATTATTCAACCAAAACACAAAAATCAAAAACACAAACATCACCCCCCCCCCTCCAAGAGAAGCTCTCGGCCAAGCTTAAAAAGGAGAAGAAAAATTTCTTCTTCCTCCATTTCTCCTCACTCATAAATCAAGGCATAATTCCTAGGCTCTCACCATCATCTAAGAAAGGTATACTAAGAGTTTCAAGCCCTTTCATCCATTCAATTTCAAGATATTAATTGTTATAGATATTGTGAATAGTAACCATGTTTAGTTTTTCTTTTAGATCTTGGATTATAAGGGTTGTAGGAGATCATTCAAGGTGTTCTTGAGTTTTTTAAGGCTTACCCAAGGCTCCTAGGTGCTCAAGAAGGTATAAAAATCATAAACCCTTTTGGCCATGTGGTGTTTATGATGTTTGGTGATAGATCCATGTGTTATGGTGTTAATCTTGGTTGTATAAGTGATGGATGATATGGATCTAGAGTTTTAGTGTTGTGATTGTGATTTTGATGCTTGTGGTTAGTTTATGTATCTCCATGAATGTTATAAAGCATGAACTAAGTGAATTAGGTGTTGGTTGTGTTGTGGAAGTAAGAATATTGGTTGATCTAAGTGAAACATGCATGCTGAATTTTTCCCAGAAACTTGACCTGTATTGTAACATGGTTTTGAACCCCTACATCTTGTCCCCTGAGGTCCTACCATATATTGTTGGAAAGGTATTTGAATTTAGTTTCTGGAAATGTAAGGTTCATGACTAGGTGATGTATAGATTTTAAGTTATGGCCGGAGAAGTAAATTGTGTTTCTGGATTCCGGACTGCACTAAGTGACCCCCTTGTGAACCTTGTTTAAACCCCTAAAAATATATGTGGGATCATGGAAAAATTTGAGAATCTAGGAAATTCAGTGGTGAAGACTACCCAAAAAGAATTGGATTAAAATATGAATTTTCAAATTTTATAAAAATGAACCTATAGTGGGGCTAGAGTGTCATAAGACGAAGTCATTAAGTTAATTTCGTACCCCCTAAAACCCCGTAATTAAAGAGATATTGTTAAGGTACTAACGAGCGGTGATTGCTTATGTATAGATCGTTCCACTCCGCATGCTCGACCACCCCAACCAAACCAAGGCAAGTTTACTTTTCAAAACTTATACATATACAAGGACTTTCACTGTTGTGTTTGTAGTTTTCAATTATATCAAATGTTATGTTTATCGAAGTATTGATGCAATTGAGATTGTATAAGTACATATATGTTTGTACCCCTTGAACTTAGATTGAAATGTTTTCTTCGGACAACGACTCTAGCAATAGAGGTCGTAGCGGTCCGTATATACTATTGACCGGGGAGCGGTATATTATTATATCGTAACTAGATTGCGAAAACCCGAAGGGTCATTCGGGGAGTATCGTATACTCAAGTGATTATTTTTATATCTTCGTAAATACTCGAAACCCTATCTTGGATTAAAAGTTTATTTTATTAAATGATTATTTTATTAATTATTAATATTAAATCTTAAAATATCATTTATTAATTATTGTTCATTATTTTAAAGACAAGCTAATCCAAGATATCCTTTAACACTTTCAAACTCGAACTCTTTCGAACTCAAAACATTTTCGAAAACCCCCGGTCAGGTTCTGCTTCTTGTATGATTTCAAGAATCATCGGTCGACTGATGTCGGACCTCAATTACTCTATTTTCAATCAAAATCAAGTTTTTATAAGAAAAAGAAAAAGGGACTCTGGAAGGTATGGGAACCGTTGACGTACGATTCCCGGGATGTGTAAGCGGTCGTGAGCCAGGCGGTCCATCAATCATTATTCCGGCCCAGGTGTTGCCGAAGGATGATTACGGATGTAGTTTTCATCGAGGGTGATTACGGATGTAGTTTTCACCCGGGGATAGTTACGGATGTAGTTTCTATCCTTCTACCGGTAGAGAAGACCCGCGGATTATTGGACTTGGATGTGGCGACTGATCGTCGTCAATCCCTGTCAGGTTTTATGTTTTCTTTAAGTCCCATTCCTCCATTTTGGAAAAATGCTTTGACACTGCTTCTTAGGCTTTTGTGCCAAGTTGCTGATAGTGTTCTATTTTGATGAGAAAGATGTTGACTCTATGCAGTATCCAGAACTGCAAGTTTATTTTGAAAACAAGGGCACATATTGTTGCACCTTCGGAATTTATCAACAATGACAAGTGATCTTATATCTGATTGATACAAACGAGTTTAATAACTGCTAATCATATGAAATGTTATATTGCTTACCTTATACATATATTTCTTGCTGAGCTATAGTTGCTCACTCTTGCTTGTTTTCAAATTTACAAACACAACAGCTAAGCGAAATGGCAAGACCCAGACAGACTGCTCGAAAGCAGGTGACTAGACCCGAGCCAGCAGTTGAGATTCCACCGGTAGGCCCCATTAGCCGGATTGGTTGGCAGCTTTTGTTAGTTCGTTTTATTTATCAGCATGACCTGTGCAAGGCAGTGTACCGTAACAAACTTTCAAGCCGCCAACTTCGCTTCATATCGAAGTGTTGCTGGTAGCATAAATACTATTTAATTCGGTCTGTAATAACTTTGAAACTTTTATTTTCGCTTAATCAATTGTGTGACGTTTCTGAGACTTTAACCTGTGTGTGTGTGTGTGCGGTGTGAGTTTATTGTATTGTCGATGGCTGTTTTATATATTATGTGCAAGAACAGGTATGTTATTAATGGAAAATGGACCGTGAGCGCCTAGATCTCCGACCCCGGATCTGGGGGAGTCATAGATGCACCCTGTTGAGAGAGTATCCAGTGAGCTGTTTTCCCCTGATTTTACAACTTCAGCCATTTGAGTGACTGAAGAGGTGGTTTTCTTTGCTTTCTTCTTCTTTGGCTTCTTTAAAGGTGACACAGGTGCCTCACTTTCTAAGCCTAATTCAGCAATCAATGCTGCTTCTGTTAGCATTTCCAAGGGTTCAAAGGCTATCTCCTTTCTTTTCTTTTTACTAACATAACCCTGTTGAGAGAATGATGCAGTTGGTTCTGCATTTGGTACAATGTTTGTTTGAGGGGGTTAGTTAGCAGGCCCTGGGTTAGCATTTTTTTCAACTCTCATGGGACTAGCTAACTCAGATTTGGAGGCAAATATTGCATGTTGTGGGGGTAAGACTCAAATAGCCTCTGCATATGAGGGGTTATTACAAGTCTAACATCCACATCATTCCTAATGTCCAAATTACCAAAAATGAGTTTGGTCATGGACCTAGGGTAGCCTATTCTAGTTTTATCTAAACCAGGTAAATCAGTCAATTTCTTATCTAAGTAATTAAGTACAAACTGGATGAATCTGGGAAAGAAAATATCATTACCTCTCTTGGTTGTGTTCTTACCAAGTTTTCCATAGAGCTCCTGCATTATGAGCTTTCCAACATCTATCTTTCTGTCAAAGGCCAATGAGTACCCTATCTATTGAACAGGTGCACTCAATTGGTCATAACTGGATTTCCTTCCACTGAATACGTGCAGGAGTGTGGCAAACACATAACTCCACTCTTTCCTCAGATGCGCCCTTTTCAGGCTTCCAACCTTGATAGTGTCTGAGTACCTTATTAGGTCAAAGATCTCCACCAGTTGATCATCTGTTACTAGACCGTTATATTCATTCTAGTGAAGATCCAAGGCCTTGCTCATGTCATCAGAGGTGATGTTGAACTCTTTACCCAGAACCTTGCAATTTGTGACATAGCCCAGACTGCCATCTTCAAGAGCAACAGTTTCAGTAATGGCAGTGCTCCAAAATTGTTCTAGAATGTCTAGATGCAGAGTTGGGTTGGCCGTACGTGCTCCTTTGATATATGATTCAGACATCCACTTGACAAAACACTTGTAATTGGCATTTGGAGCTTCGACATCACTTGAGAGAGTGATGAAATTGGTGTTGAATTTCACGGTTGCCATTGATACGGAGAAAAGAGAGAGGAGAATGAGGGTCGAAGAAGAAATTTAGCTTTTTGAGATTAAGGTTTTCAGGGGTTTTGGAGCTTTAGATTCTTGAGAAATCGAATGAAATGAATCAAATTGATGTAGAATTGTATAGGTATGAAGTACTTGAATTGTCGATTAGATATATGTTTTGTATCAACAAGTCAGGCATTCGAGAAGTAGAAATCAACTATTCGATAAGTCAAGAAAGGCTTAATCGAAATCTCAAGCAGTTTGTAACTCACAACTGGCAGTTTATCGAACTTAGAAGTAATTCTAAATTAAATAAAATATGTTTTTATAAGTGAATTAAAATTTTAGACAAAAATCCCAAAACGGTTGAAATTCAGCGAGAATTCAGCCTTTTCAAATGATTCGAGAACTCAAATACAGTATTCGAGAACTTAGTCATTAGAGAACTCAATTACCATATTTGAGAAGTCAAGCATGCCTCTATTTGATATCTCTAAAAGGCTCTGTTCGAGAACTCGGGAGTGCTCCAAAGAGACCTGTTAGAGAAGTCGAGCAGTGAATCATTAGAGAAGTCTGACTTATCGCAATATTCTTTTCACTCATAAAAATTCAATTTTCACTATCTTTTAAAAATTCACCAGACATATTCAATGAAGAATATTCTAATAAATTAAATAGTGATTTTCTCAAAATTTCATAGAAATTTCAAGTTGTTATAATATGATTTTTCAACATATGCAATATATATGAAATATTTATAAATCATATTTCAGCCAACACTTGCCTCAAAAATATTAGGCATTTAGATAAAGTAAGTGTTTACTGCTGCAACAATCTAGTTGACATTTTCACTTAGTCAGATTCTGAAGAATTCAGCATTCCAATCTCAATAACCTACCTTGTGAAGGTGGCTTCATCCAATGGCTTAGTGAATATATCAGCTAATTGTTTATCTGTGGAGACATAATGCAACTCAATGGTTCCATTAGTTGCATGCTCCCTAATGAAATGATATCTGATGTAAATGTGCTTTGTTCTAGAATGATTGACAGGATTGACAACTATAGAGATTGCACTTGTGTTGTCACACATGATTGGAATTCTTTCCAACACAAGTCCATAATCTCTAAGTTGATTTCTAATCCAAAGCACTTGAGCACAACAACTTCCAGCAGCTATGTATTCAGCCTCAGCTGTGGAAGTTGACACAGATTGTTGTTTCTTGCTGTACCAAGAGACTAACCTTTGTCCAAGAAACTGGCAGCTACCTGAGGTGCTTTTCCTATTCACTCTACATCCAGCATAATCAGCATCAGAATAACCAACCAGATTGAAACCTGTGTCCTTAGGATACCATAAACCCAAGTTTGGAGTGCCCTTCAGATATCTAAAGATCCTTTTAATAGCAATCATATGTGATTCCTTTGAATTTGACTGAAACCTTGCACACAGACATGTAGCAAACATGACGTCTGGCCTTCCTGCAGCGAGATAGAGTAGAGAAGCAACCATGCCTTTGTAGACTGAGATATCTGCCTTCTTGCCCTTAGCATCTTCATCCAATTTGGTGGTAGTGGCCATGGGTGTCTTAGCAGGTGAGCAGTCTTCTAAGTTAAACTTCTTCAATAAATCCTTGATGTACTTGGTTTGACTGATAAAGATACCATCCTTCCTTTGACTAACTTGTAACCCAAGAAAGAATGTCAACTCTCCCATCATGCTGCATATCTGCTCTGCATGAGCTTAGAGAACTTCTCACACAGCTTCTCATTTGTAGAGCCAAATATGATATCATCCACATAGATCTGAACTAGGATAATATCATCACCATGCTTCTTGTAAAACAGTGTCTTGTCCAATGTGCCTCTAGTGAATTGATTTTCAAGAAGAAATTGTGATAAAGTGTCATACCATGCCCTTGGAGCCTGCTTAAGTCCATACAATGCCTTACGCAATCTGTAGACAAATTCTGGGAAATGTTGATCCTCAAAGCCAGGTGGTTGTTGCACATATACCTCTTCTTCCAACTCTCCATTCAAAAATGCACTTTGACATCCATTTGATAGACTTTAAAATTTGAATGGGCAGCAAATGCCAAGAATATTCTGATGGCTTCTAATCTAGCAACAGGGGCAAATGTCTCTTCATAATCAATGCCTTCCTGTTAAGAGTATCCTTTTGCAACCAACCTTGCTTTGTTTCTTACAATTACACCATCTTCATCCATCTTATTTTTCAGAACCCATTTTGTTCCAACTATGGTTTTGTTCTTTGGTGCAGGCACAAGTTCCCATACTTTGTTTCTTTCAAATTGATTCAGCTCCTCTTGCATAGCAATAATCCAATCTGGATCCAACAGTGCATCATCAAGTTTCTTAGGCTCAATCTGAGATAGAAAGCAACCATAGAGACACTCATTTTGAGTTGCTCTCCTAGTCCTCACTCCTGCATTTGGATCTCCAATAATTTGCTCTGCAGTGTGTGATCTATCCCATTTTCTTGAATGCTCAATCTGATTTCTCAACCTTGAGGTTGCTTCATCATTCAAGTCATGAACATTTTCATTTCCTCCCCCTATGAAGTTGCCACTATTCACAGGTGTGTCTTGGATGCTTGTCTCTTCACTGTTGATTGTCACAAATTCTTCTCTTGCTTCATCATTCACTGGAATTTGTTGAATTGTAGTCTCCACTTCTATTTCAATCTCTTCATCAGAATCATCTAGATTTTCAAACCTTAATGGATCTTTATCTTCATCATTGGCTTCTTCTAATCCAGGTAGTTTGCTTTCATCAAAAGTCACATCTGTGCTTTTCATAACTTTCTTTTGACTGATGACATAAACTTTGTATGCAATTCTTTCCATAGAATAGCCAAGAAAAATTCCCTCAAATGCCTTTGCATCAAACTTCCCAACATATTCTGAATTATCTTTCAACACAAAGCATTTACTTCCAAAAGTATGAACATACTTTAGAGTATGCTTCTTTCCAGTCATCAAATTGTAAGGTGTCTTTCCAGTATTTTTGTTGATGAGGGTTCTGTTCTGGATATAGCATGCAGTGCTCACAGCCTCAACCCAAAAACATGTAGGCATCTTGCATCAAGTAACATTGTTCTAGCAGCTTCAATTAGAGTTCTATTCTTTCTCTCAACAACTCCATTTTGTTGTGGAGTCCTTGGAGCTGAGAATTGTTGAGAAATTCCATTCTCTTTGCAAAATGCTTCAAGTAAGGCATTTCTGAACTCTGTTCCATTATCACTTCTCAATGCAATCACACTTGCATTGTTGGCCTTTGTTCCTTATCAATTTTCTTTGTGTGCTCAATGATCACTTGTGGAGCCTCATCCTTTGATGCTAGAAATTCCACCCATGTATACCTTGTGTAGTCATCAACCATCACTAGGGCATACTTCTTTCTTGAGAGTGACGTAATATTGACAGGCCCAAATAAATCCATATGAATTAATTGCAGGGGCTTTGTGATTGATGTCACTAGCTTTGACTTGCGGCTTGACCTTTTCATTTTTCCTTTTTGGCAAACCTCACACACCCCTTGACAGAACTCAAGTGTGGGCATACCTCTCACTAACTCTCTCTTGACTAGAGAATTAATGGCCTTGAAGTTCAGGTGTGATAGCTTTTTGTGCCACAGCTAACAATCTTTGTTTGAGGCCTTTGAATAAAAGCAACAAATTTTATCCTTGCTTGCAGAGTCCATATTGGCCACAAACAAGCTTCCCTTACTTACTCCAGATAGAGCAAGATCACCAGTCTTTTTGTAGGAGATCAAACATTCATCTTTGTCAAAATTTACCTTGAATCCTCTATCAGTAAACTGACCAACACTTAGCAGATTATTCTTGAGTCCCTTGACTAGTGCTACATCTTCAATGATGACATTTCCAACTTTCAACTTGCCATATCCCAATGTGTTACCCATGCTGTCATCTCCAAAAGCAACCATTGGGCCAGCCTTCTCCTCATACTTTGATAGCAGGGCCATATCACCAGTCATGTGATTTGAGCATCCACTATCCAAAATCCACATGATCTTCTTTTCATTTTCTTTGCCCTACAAACACAAAGGTATTACTTCTCCTTTGGTACCGAAACAAGTTTGGGTCCACTTGGCTTAGAAACAGATTTATCAAAAACAGCATGCTTATTAACTTTCTTAGGACTAGTCTTCTTGTCACTGTTAGAAGTCTTAGAAACTGAGTTCTCAAACTTAGGTGACAGAGGTACCTTCCTAGCTCTAGGAGGACTTGAAGACTCTGACCTTGTGTAGTGTGTGTGAATGTTGTGACTTATACAGCCATCCATGAATTGTCTTCTCAAATTAAAATAGCTGGTCATCACATTCATGTTACATGGAATACAGTCAAGTTTATCACAAAATGGTGAATCTCTATGTCTTAAAGGCACAGAGCAATCATAGAAAGGCTTAGCTATACTACCAGTTGGTTTCTTGCATGCATGTGTTAAATGATTAGTGCTAAAACAGTTTTGACAGACTTTTCTAGGGGCATTTGGCACATAAGCATAATTGTTATTCTTGTTTATCCCTAGTTTGCCATTCTTGTTTTGTTTCTTATTAGCCACTTTCTTATCAGATTCATTTTTCCCAGCTAAAACAAATTTCACAAACTTCTCAGGTCTAGGTCTACCTCCTACTGGCTTCTTGGCTTTTGCCTTGACACTCTCACTATTAGAGGATGTTGGTTGTTCACTAGACTGTGCCTCATCCTCATCATTCAACATTTGCTTAATGAGTAAGGCATCCTCATCAATTTCAAATGTTGGTTCTTTAAAAATTGGAGACTCTGTCTTTTTCAAAATGTGAGGCACTTCCTCCTGAACAGCTATGTCATCTTCAATGACAGCATAGCCTTTCCTCTGTTTAAGAGTGCCATAGTCAAGTCCAATGGCAGTCTTAGGTTTAGCTTGGTATAGACTAGAGGAGTTCTTAAAAGTTTTCAGTTTGTATTCATTTTCAGCTAGTTCATCCCTAAGAGCCTTCTCAACCTGACTAGCACAAAGAACCATATTCTGCAGATATTCAACCTCTTTCTTAAGGTTATCTACTTGCATAGCAGTTAGCTCAAGTTCCTTATTCTTCTTGTTTAACAGTTCATCTCTAGTAGACAATTTAGCAATCTCTTCATTAGCAGCAGTCATACTAGTATGGATATTAAACATTTCAATAGACAGTTGTTCAACCATACACTTATATTCAGAAACAGACATATCTAAGGCAGTGAGAGATGGTACATGAGATTCAGATGGAGATTGTTCATCTTTGGAATCAGCCATCAAGGCATAGTTGCAAAATTCTTGCTCTTCTCCATCACTATCAGAGTCATCCCAACACTTCCCTTCAGCTATGTAGGCCTTGCCTTGTGTTTTCTTTTTCAGAAGGGCCTCATACTTAGATTTAAGCTCTAGAAACTCCTTATCCTTTTTTTTAGGCTTCTTTCATTCACTGGCAAAATGCCCTAGGTCATTACATCTATAACACCTTACAGATAACCTATCCACATGACTGGTTTTGAATTTATTCTTGTTTTCTTTCACATGTGTCTTGCTCTTGTTGAATGAATGGTTTTGAGATCTAGGTTTGAAGGGTTGGTTCCTCTTGAATCTAATGTTTGGAAATTTCCTTGCCATGAAAGCATATGAAGTGTTCTCCATGCCATCTAGTTCTTCAAGAGTATAGAACTCATCTTCTTCCTTCTCTTCAACAGGTTCAGTCACTTCACCTTCAGTTTCTTCATCATCTACTATCTCCTCTATCCTCAGCTGACTTGTAGATGCTTCTAGGTCTTGAACAGATTTGCTGACAATCAAGGCACATGATGTGTTTATCATTCTGCCTTGGTTGGCTTGGATAGCCCTCTTCTGAAGCAATCAAGCTCATGAGTCTTTAAAACCCCATAGAGCACATCATATGTGATTTTGTTCAAATCTCTTTCCCTTAGAGAAATGACCCTCTGCTCTAGGTGGTTTGAAGAAGACAATAGAAACTTCATGTTCAACTCCTTAGTGCTGTAACCCTTCCTATTCATCTGTAGCTCAGTCACCAGCTTGTGAAACCTTTCAAACATGTCAGTAATACTTTCCTTGGGCTGTGCCATGAAAGCTTCATACTGTGTGACCAGTATCTATTTCTTGTTTTCTCTAACCTCCTCTGTTCCTTCACACAATACCTCAATGTGATCCCACATCTCTTTGCTGATTTGCATGAGGCTATATTGACAAACATTGACATCTCCATAGAATCTATTATCAGCAGCATGAGATGACTATCCAGGGCAACCTTATCTTTCTCTGAGTCTATCCATTTGGATGGTTCCTTGGCCACATAAGATCTTGGAATGGTTGTGGTTCCAACTGTCTTTTCAGGAATCTCTTGTTGTAGAACAAAGGGACCATTCTTGAGGATATCAGGATATAGAGGGTTAATAGCTTTGATTAACAACATTTTAATCTACTAGAGGTTGTAATTCTCTTTGTCGAACTTAGGGACCTTCACTGTTCCAGTAGTTTTTGGTGTATTCATGATCGTTTTCTGTTTTTTGAATAAAGAGCCTGCTCTGATACCATTTGTTGAGTATTGAATATACCAAAGAGAATACAGAGGGGGGGTGAATGAATTCTCTAACTTTTCTTCGAATGTGCTTAGTGGTGTATGTGGTAAAGTATGTGCTTTGTGCTTAAACAAATATGAGTGTGGAAATATAAGACACAACAACACAGTACTCACTTTAATCTAATATTTTATTAGATCAAAATGTTGCTACAACCTGAGAATACAAGTTCGTATTCTCAGCTTCTTTCTCAGAGAGATGTATTTCCTGAATGTGTATTTTTCAAAGCTTAACTACTAGAGAAGTGAGGTTGTACTCTTATAGAACATGAGTACACCCTACTTACTACAAATAAGGTTACAGGATAAATTACTTTCTAGTATGTCTATCCTTTTTTAGTAACATCCAAACGGCTTGAGATTTGACTTCCTTTAACTCTGTTCAGATCCACTTCTTTAGTAGCTTGTCTCTTGAAACATCTCTCTAAGCTTCTTTGTAGTCTTTCGAAAAACACTTTACAGTACTGTGGTCCTGAAAGCGTTTTGGCTTGCTGCAGGTTTCTGACTTGTACAATTCTTCAGTATTTTGTCTACAAGACTGTATTCGAGAAGTAACTGAGTGATTGATTCGAGAATTAGAATTGACTTGATAGATAACTCTGAGTTCTCGAATACTGTACAATTATCATATTGAATCACTTCTCGAATTAGTCTTTTCTCCAGGAATCCTTGAGTTGTCGAATAGAACACTTGACTTGTCGAATCCCTGAGATGTCGAGTAGCTTCTTGAGTCCTTGAGATATCGAATACAACTTTGACTTTTTGACTCTTAGAGAACTCGAATACCACTTTGACTTGTTGACTTCTTGAGTTCTCGAATAGAGTATTTGACATGTCGAATCTCTGAATTATCGAATGACACTTTGACTTGTTGACTTTCAGAGATGTCGAATAGTGTCTTTACAGATATCGAATCCTTGACTAGTCGAATGCTAGACTTCTCGAATATGACAAACATACTTCTCGAATTGGTACTTAGGCAAATCTTCATTCTTCAAATTCCAACTATGTTTATTTTGATAGTCTTGAACTTCAAGCTTGAGGCATGATCCTTGGAACTTCTTTCAAGCATTATTCTCTGACTTTTAATTACAGTTACACAGATAGAAATTGATGCCTATTGCACGTACTACAACAAGTAGAAACTCAACAACTAGAGGTTCCCTCAGTTAAGAGGTAATGTAAGTAATGCATATCATTACAAACAATTAGGCTTGTTATTAGATATATACAGGCATTGCTCTGTGACTAACACTTTTTCTATATAATGTATATTAACTTTTTGTTCATATAAAATAAATAAATAAGGCACTTGAACTTTTGATGTTAATAATATTTTATATCAAATAAAAGAATGTGTAGGAAGAAATGAAGAGCAACTTCTCTAATGTTTCTTTGTCAAGGAAGCGTGACACAAATCTCCAAACGCTTACAAAGAACCAAGGCATATTTATTATGAAACACTTCCCCAATCGCTTTGGATAGTAAGACTATACAAAAAAGGATGTAGTGTGTAAAATAAGCAGACGCCAATTCGGCCAAAGTAGCATCATAAATATACAACTTAGTTTATACACTAGGATTACTTGTTAGAAGTGAACAAGTTTCCATACTTAGAGAATATAATGTATTAAAGTTTTACAAACAAATCTCATCTATTAGTAAAGAATGCCTACCTGTAAAATTTGAAATCCAGTGACTAACCCTCGCGTATCTATGTTCTTATAACTCATTTTTTGTAGATCGATAACACCTATCAACTTCTTGTTTCCTATTTCTTTTTGTCTGAAACCACTGAAATGAAGATATGGAATTATAGTAAAATCCCAAATGCTTATAGAAGATGTACTAAACATTAAAAAGACAAGAAACACATATGATCTGGTACTTGGAAATAATCACTTGATAATTGTGTGCAATGAGCAGGTAGCAACAAATTTATATCACGAACAAAAGATAGACCCTTTCGAATACCATAATTAGTCGAGGTGTTCTAATTGTGTAACTTCTGTCAATAGCATATACAAATTAACTTTAGGGAATATCAAAAAATTTAGTTCACTAGCTGATAGACGCTTGTGGGGGAAAGTACAACTTGAAAATTTAACTGACGCATTGGATGAGATGTATAATTCAAAATTTATTGAAATAAAAGCTTGAGCTGATCAAGTGTTTTGCCGAAGAACAAACCACTCATTTGAGCAAATGAGCAGTTACTCAGTATGATTTTAAAGACATAAAAACTTTTACAATAAATGAGGTCCTGAACATTGGCATTATCTCTTTTATTGGGATTCTATGCCAGACCGAGAGTTCCTAAGGTTGTAAATATACATGACCACTCATCATAGTTTTTCCGCAGAATCTATATTATGTGCAGAACTGCGTGAGATGCAATTTCGTGAATCTAAAAGCAGAATCTATATTACTGTAGAATCCTAGCAACCATCATACTAAATGAAAGGATACTACAAAATATAAGTACTAGAAGAAATTTACACCTACAACACAATTAGAAAGAATAAATTTAAACCTATAACTCATACATTATAGGCAAAATATATTTTATCACTTGCATCCTACAATAAGCATATCAAACAGAGTTCAAACAGAAATTGCACTATCATAAGTTTATCTGAGAACTCCAATTTACAGATACACACATCTTCAAAGTATTGCCTACAACCATTTCACAAAGTAAAGACTAAACAATATTACATAATTAACCACTAACCTCCGTAGTTTCAGCTTTTGTAAGTTTCGACCATACTCTCTCTATTGATAGCTCGAAGTAGCTGCTTCTGAAGAAGACTCACCCAGAATGCAACCTCTTCAGTTCTCCCATCATTTTTCACTCTGGATGCAGCAGCCCGAGGACCAAAAATTCTCCCTATAAACCAATAACATTTAAAGAATCAAGGACAAACAACGACAACATTAAATCAGTAAAGCAGAACCTAATTATATACTCCAAAACATCAAGATAATAAATCACCTTCCTCGCTTAATTGAGATCTATATATAGTATTAAGTATTAAAGCATCAGATCTGAGAAAAAAGAAAATCAAATCCCTAAATTATATTTTACCTTGAGTAACAGAAGAAATAAGTCACTTTACCTTCTTGCTGCCCTTTGGTGGCTGCAACGCAGGAGGGAGAAGAGGAACATTTTGGTTTTGCTTTGCGCGAAATAGAGAAGTGAGAAGTGAAATCAATAGAAAATTATAAGATGAAAAATAGAAAAGGGGGAAAGTAGGAAGAGAATGCGAAACTAGTACAACAAATTAATGAATATTGATATAATTATTATTAAAACAAATTAAATTAAAAATCATGCAATAAGTTTATTTAATTTTTAAAAAAAAATTAGTATAAATATTATGCTAATTATATTAAGTTAAATTAAGATTTAAATAAAAATAAATTTATTTGGTTTGGTAATTTAACGGTCAACTAGTAATTTGACTAGAACCCTGAATAGGGTTTCGTCACGGTTCAGTGTTTCGATTTTTAAAAAAATATTTCTCGACGACCCTACCTTATGGAGGTCAAAATCCATCCTTTTTAATGTTATCGCCAAATTTCAGAAAAAATAATTTTTTTGGTTTAGTAATTTAACGGTCAACTAGTACTTTGACTAGAACCCCTAAACAGGGTTTCGTCAGGGTTTAGTGTTTCGATTTTTTAAAAAATATTTCTCGACGACTCAACCATACGGAGGTCAAGATCCATCCTTTTTAATTTAATTGCCAAAATATCAGAAAAAATAATTTTATTTGGTTTGGTAATTTAACGGTCAACTAATACTTTGACTAGAACCCCTAAACAGGGTTTCGTCAAGGTTTAGTGTTTCGATTTTTTAAAAAATATTTCTCGACGACCCAACCACACGGAGGTCAAGATCCATCCTTTTTAATGTTATTGCCAAAATTTCAGAAAAAAATAATTTTATTTGGTTTTGTAACTCAACGATCAACTAGTACTTTCACCAAAACCCCTAAACAGGGTTTCGTCAGGGCTTAGTGTTTCGATTTTTCAAAAAATATTTCTCGATGACGGAACCATACGGAGGTCAAAATCCATCCTTTTTAATGTTATCGAAAAAATTTCAGAAAAAATTAATTTTATTTGGTTAAGTAATTTAACGGTCAACTAGTATTTGACCAAAATCCCTAAATAGGGTTTCGTTAGGGCTTAGTGTTTTGATTTTTCAAAAAATATTTCTGGACGACCCAACCATACGAAGGTCAAGTTCCATCCTTTTTAATGTTATTAACTGCCAAAATTTCAGAAAAAAATAATTTTAATTGGTTTTCTAATTTAGCGGTCAACTAGTACTTTGACCAGAACCCCTAAACAAGGTTTCGTCAGGGTTTATTGTTTCAATTTTTTAAAAAATATTTCTCGATGACCCAACCATACGGAGGTCAAGATCCATCCTTTTTAATGTTATCGCGAAAATTTCCGAAAAAATTAATTTTATTTGGTTTGGTGATTTAACGGTCAACTAGTACTTTGACTGGAACCCCTAAACAGGGTTTCGTCACGGTTTAGTGTTTCGATTTTTTAAAAAATATTTCTCGATGACCCAACCGTACGGAGGTCAAGATCTTTTTAATGTTATCGTCAAAATTTCAGAAAAAAATAATTTTATTTGGTTTGGTAATTAACGGTCAACTAATACTTTGACGGGACCCTAAACAGAGTTTCGTCAGGGTTTAGTGTTTCCATTTTCTAAAAAATATTTCCTGACGATCCAACCGTATGGAGGTCAAGATCCATCCTTTTTAATGTTATTTTCAAAATTTCAGAAAAATATAAATTTATTTGATTTTTTCCATATTTTTAACTAGTTTGTAAAATAAATTAAAAAATTAAATAAAAATAGAATAAGGGCCAAATTTTGAACATAAATTTATAGACCAAAGTAGTCATACTCACTATATGTGTGATGAATGTCTCCCAACTTTCACTAATTTTCCATATATTTGATTTTTTCCACCTTTTTAAACTAGTTTGGAAAATAAATTAAAAATTAAATAAAAATAGAAAAAAAGCCAAAATTTGAATTTAAAATTCATACACACCCAAATAGTCATACTCACTATTTTTGTGATGAATGTTACCCTACTTTTACTAATTTTCTATTTTTTTGATTTTCCCACCCTTTTTAACTAGTTTGGAAAATCAATTAAAAAATTAAATAAAAATAGAGAAAAAACCAAATTTTAATTTAAAATTCATACACACCCAATTTGTTATACTCACTATTTGTGTGATGAATGTTAACCTAATTTCATTAATTTTTCATTTTTTTGATTTTTCCTTCATTTTTAACTAGTTTGTAAAATAAATTAAAAAATTAAATAAAAATACGAAAAAGGCTAAATTCTTAACCAAAATTCAAACACACCCAAATAGTTATACTTATTATTTGTGATGAATGTTACCCTACTTTCCATAATTTTCTATTTTTTTGATTTTTTCCATCATTTTTAACTAGTTTGGAAAATAAATTAAAAATAGAAAAAAAGCCAAAATTTAATTTAAACTTATTTCAATGGTTTTGATTTGATCTGTCATTCTAACCAAGTGATGAATCCGTATGCTACATATTTAGTCAATCGGCAATAGCCATGTGTTTAACTTATTATCAAGAGATTAACAACAGATATAATTTTAACCGACAATTGCAATGGATTCGTAACGAACAGATTAGTAACGAAACGTATAGTAACAGATTGCCAACAAACTACCAACGTAATATTCAACAAAAAATTTCGTTAGTATGAAATTGATAAACCGTTGTTATTCCGTTACTAATCTGATGGTAATTATATTTACCAACGGAAAATTCCGTTGGTAAATATCTGTTAGTATTCCGTTGGGAATATGTTGGTATGCACGCTCATTCGTTGGCAGTCCGTTGGTAAATGCCAACGGAAACATTTTCATTGGCAGATTCCGTTGGCAAAAATGGGTTTTTTTGTAGTAATACCATGTTAATTAAAATAAGAGTCATTGAAATTTTTATGAAGATAAATTAATAACTAAAGTATATTAAATTAATAGAACTGTAGTGAATCATTGGATATAATATGCATTTAGTTATACGCTTGAATGTTATATATTATTGAAATTAAATTTTAAAAATATACGTCATTCATATCTTATAATCACTCTCAAATAAAAATTTTGAATCATACATTATAATTACGAATAAAAAAAGTATACTAGATCGATGAGATCTTGGCCTCTTGCATGGACTTTCATACAAATTTTTGAGTAAGCATCGTAAATAAGCAGTCAACAGTGTAAACTTTGAATAAAAAATCTGCCGTCACTATTTAACAAACTAACAAGTTAACTGCGAAGTGTGCATTGTGTGTGATATTTTAGTATTGACTTGTAACTTGTTGCACGAAACAAACATTTTAGTATTGACTTGTAACTTGTTGCACGAAACAAACAGAACCTAAAATTTTATTACCAACACATAGCGACTTTTTTTGGGGGGGGGGGGCTTGGATAGTACTCTTAATTATTTCTGAACGATTATTTGTGCAAAAAAGTAAAAGTTTCCCACATCTGGAAATGTGAATTCCCAGGTATGAACAAACAAGCTAGTCAAGGCTGATATCAGTTGGCGCTGCTAGCAAGAGCCTGACGATAACCAGCATATTCTTTGGGGCGAAGAAAAATTTTATTTTTGTGGTGCATAATTAAACCAGGCAGTGTCTCAAAATCAACACCGGTTACACCGTCTGGCAGTGTCCAATCAAAAGCATAGAGAAGATTAACAATTGCTGTCTCCACAGTTGCAGATCCAAATTCCATTCCAGGGCAACCTCTTCTGCCTGCACCAAATGGGATTAGCTCAGAATTTGGTCCTTTGTAATCTATATCTGGCCTTTCTAGGAATCTCTCGGGCCTAAACTCCATTGGGTTTTCGTAGGCTTCTGGATCTCGTCCGACAGCCCAAGCGTTTACGTAGACTAGGGTATTGGCTTTGATCTGATACATGTGATCAGCATCAGGTCCAATGATGCAGCTTTCTGTGCTTAATCGGGGCAGTAGAAGTGGAATCGGTGGGTACATTCTCAGAGCCTCCTTTATGAAAGCCCTTGTGTAGGGAAGATATTGAAAATCATTTTCATCTACCTGTGCCTTGTTCCCAGTCACTCTTCTAATTTCTTCTTGGGCTTTCTTCGTGGCTTCTGGATGTTGTATCACTGCTGTCATGCCCGCAATGATCGCACTCGTAGTTGAATCTGATCCTCCACCAAATATGTTCTGATTATAATTCCACAAATATGCATAACAAATAAGTCAATCACGTACACACATGCAGATACATATGCAAATAAATATACAAAGAGAGAGGTTAATTATATATAGCTAGGGGATGATTGGCATACCATAATAATTGCTTTGACACTGTCAATAGTTAGAGGAGTGGTGAAACCGTTGTTATTAAGTTCATGCAGAATGATGTCAATGAAGTCCTCTTTGTTAGACTCACGTCTATCCGGCTTCAGGTGTTCATCAATGAGCTCTTGGTAAAGCACATCCAAGTCATGGAAGCTCCGATCCAATGTGGCTTTCGTTCCACTCAGTCTATCAATCCAGCCAAGCAGAGGAAAGAAATCTGCAAAATAGAAATTTGAAAGTACTAACTGTGACTCGTTAAAAATCCTTTCAAATTTCTCTTTTCCTATTAAATTTTCGTTGAATCTCATCCCAAAAGCAACTCTAGAAATCACTGCAATCGCGAAACCCAACGTCACTTTACCAACATCAACAAATTTAGAAGGCGAAGCAGCAATGTCAGATATTGTTCGAAGCATAATAGAAATTTCATCATCTCTGATTGGACGAAAAGATTGAACTCTCTTTGTGTTTAATAGATGAAGAGTGGCGAACTTTTTCATCTCTCTCCAAGAGTTGCTAAACCGTGCAAAAAGTATGTCTGCGCCATTATAAGATAGCCTATGTTGCCCAAGCATCGTAGGCCTGTCGCTAAAGATGAGGTCATTGGTTTTGTAAATCTCTTTGGCCATTCTTGCTGATGAGACAATGAGCGTTGGGACACAGCCTAGCTGCAAAGTCATCAGAGGACCATATTTTTTCGAAAGTTCGTACATGCGATCATACTTAAACTCCTGGAGTAAGTTTCCAATGAAGGGAAGTCCAGGTGGACCAGGTGGAGAAGGAAGCCCTGATCCTTTCTTTTTGTACATACGAGAAAGATAGAATATGGCTAATGGAAAGGCTAAAACAAGAAATGAAACTGCGCTGATCATGTCCATAGACATTTTCATGTAAGTTTATTGTTGAGCTATGTAATTAATCACACTTGAGGCTTCCCTTAAATACACTTCAGTCTTACTATTTTCAGTTCATGTTTCGTAGGAAAATATATTTTCTTCAAATGATTTATGTCATAGGGACGACTCCGCTGTGGCCGTCTAAAGCGAAAGAAAGTGGAGGCCTTCCAAAGTTTTTGAACTTACGTAAACATTATACTTTTTATTTTTGAACTCTTTATTGCACAAATTCTATAATTATACTATTAGAAGGGTGCTAATATATGCACGTTCTCGATTTATAATCCACGTCTTTTTATTGGTAACGCCTTTTTATTATGCTTATATGTCTTACAAATGAGTATCTGTACTAAAAAAATATCGGATGAGCGAAAATCAAACTAAGAAAGTGGAACGACAAGAGATAAATTTTTAACATTTGAATTATTTTATCGCGCTCATTTTATATAATTTTAATTATATATGTTATTATTGTCTTGAAAAATAATATACAGAAGTACTATTATGCCTGTATGCAGTATAATTGGAGGCCTTCAAAATATCTTGGCCTGAAACAAATGCTTCAGCTGGGTGTGTCAGTCAGTTTGTCAACAATTTAAATCTAGAGGCCTCAACAATTTTCGCAGCAGGGCGCCGCCAAGAAGTCTTCTTTGCCCCCTTCTTGGAATGCTTTGGGAAATTTCATAAGTCACTTGTAAGTTGATAATTTTGTGAGTGTCTGGGTTATTTTGAAAAGGATAATTTTTATTTTTTTTTAATTTTAAAATGAATAATTATTATTTAAGGGATAAATAAAGCATTTTATAAATTATATAAATGGTTGAATAAATTTATTTATAAGTTAATAAAATAGTTATTAAATTAAATTAATTTTTTTAATATAATAATTTTAATACATGTATTTTAAATCATATAAATATAAATTATTAAATAAATAATTAAAAATAAATTGTGGTAAAAATATATTGTTAATAACGTTCAACTTAGCATCAATTGACTAATTAGTTGAATCTATACTATACTATTATAAGCTAAACAGGTATAATTGGTTGATTGTTCGGTCGGTTGGTTAACACCTTGCCAAAAATGTTGCTAACACCTTCCTAAAATGAAAAAATAAATTAAAATACATATAAAATGTTATTTTACAAAAGATAAACCATGTATTTAACTTAATAACAAATTCTTTTAATTACAATATTAAGTTACATACTCATTTGGTTATATTTGAGTTGAAATTCTTTAGTTAAACCCAACTTTTTTAGATTTTTTCAATTACTTTGAAACCAAAATGAAAAAATAAATTAAAATACATATAAAATGTTATTTTACAAAAGATAAACCACGTATTTAACTTAATAACAAACTCTTTTAATTGCACTCCAATTAATATTCAGTTACATACTCATTTGGTTATATTTGAGTTAAAATTCTTCAGTTAAACCCAACTTTTTTACACTCTTTCAATTACTTGGAAACCAAATATTTTCAAAATCATTTTTAATAATTTTATAAATTCACATATTTATTAACAAATTTACAACAAATTATAAATTAACAAAGTGAAAATAAACTAAAACTATATAATAAACAATAAAAATCTCACACAATTACAAATTAATATTAAATTCTATTTTAAACAAATATTACATTATGCATTATTATAGAATTATAATTTGAATATGATAATATCAACAAAAATTTAAATGTAAGTATATACGATACTTCCATTTATATTTATATAATTATGACAAAATATAGTCATAATTCGAATAATATATCATATAATTAAATGATTATTATTTAATAATATATATTAAGCCAATATTATATATATGAGATAAATAATTATTAAAATATAATTAAAAAATTATTTAATTTTAAGAAAGTCGTGCATTGATAAATACCCTTTATAATTTCTCATTAGTCAATAGTCATTGTGAAGCCAAACAAACCCTTTTTTTCTTTTTATGAAACCTGAAGCCTAACAAACCTGACAGGCTGACATCAGTTAAAACAAACTTAACTGGATTATGAAGCCCATTTCAACTTGACGGGCCTTATTTACATATATGTTCATAAGGAATCAGTTCAACTATGACGCCTTTTTTTGTCTTAAAACCTCTAACTTATTTTAAAATAAAATATACAATTAACAAAAAAAATATATAATGATACAAAATTTTGGTAAATTATACAATTTAAAAAGTTACAAGATATATAGTATGTTTTTTTTTTGAATAAAATGCACATGCATATATTAAATTTCATCCGATTAAAAAAGGCACGAGTTGCTTTTATCATTTATTTGTTAGGTTTTATTTTGGATTTCATTGCTAATGTTTTGTATTTTTATTTAAAGTTCTTTTTCACATATTATGATAATAAAAACATTGTGTTGTAACATATTATTAATTTATTAAAGAATATACGTTATCTTTTAATAATTATTATTGAATTTTCTGATGAGTAGTTCATTAACATTATTATTTCTTTATGTTTTTTTGTTTGTGAGTGATTTTCTTAAAAGTGATTTTCTCTTTTTAAATACGGATGGTATTATTGAGGAAGTTTAGACGATTTGGTCGTTATGGCCAAAACAATAAATTAAAAAATTAACTGTTTTGTTATTTGTGATGTAGGGTTTACACTACTACTTTTTCCTATCTCTCTTGTGTTTATTAGTATTAAATTTGTTTTAAAATTATATATAAGATATTTTGTTTGAAATTATTTTTTTACCCCGACAACCAAACCATGTAAATTTCTTTACGCTAATTATATATAGGATATAATGAATTTGTCATACCAAATGGTGCACACAAATTTATCCTTCATCTTCACCAAACTTCTATTACTCTATATATTAAATTTTAACATAAGGTCAAAAATTGTCATTTTAATGGGTGTGAAGTTATGGTTTTATCACTAATTTTTAAAAAATTACAAAAATGTCATCCTTTGATAATTATATAAAAAATAGTGAAAATATGTTTGTGTTAGAATTCGAACCACTAACCTTCAACTCTCAAACTCATGCCTTAACTGATTTTTTTTGAGTAAATGAAATGTTGGTTCATATTATTTCTATATTATTGGATA
The DNA here is from genome assembly GCA_036435485.1 of Saposhnikovia divaricata. NCBI lineage: Eukaryota > Viridiplantae > Streptophyta > Magnoliopsida > Apiales > Apiaceae > Saposhnikovia > Saposhnikovia divaricata. The sequence goes on along the minus strand of CM071600.1, from coordinate 77,182,963 downwards.
GATAAAGTTATAAAAATATTTTAATTCATTGAGCATACTTTACAACTCATTTTGTCATTTTAATAATTGATATAGAAAAAAAAATTAGATTATACAAAATGTAACCGATTCTAAGAAGAAAAATGATTTATTTACATGTATGTCCATGTTGATGTTAAATTATTTAAACAAAAAATAAGAGTTGATTTTAAGAAATATGTAAATTTTAGTTATCAAATAATAACATAATTAATAATTGCATCACATAACTTTTTATGCATATAAAATTTTAATTATGTGAGTCATATTAGAGGGTTTTGGTTGACCAACTATTCAGACTTTCAAAGATTTAAATATATGATTGGTCTAAGAACATAAATATTAATATATACAAAAAATGATTAAAATTATGTTAAAAAGATGAAAACAAAAATGATATATGTGATATATAAAAAATAATATAATTAACATTCAAGTTAAATTAAAAAAGATATAGTAAATATTAGAAAAGTACAATAATTATTTAAAATGACCAATTAAATTATAAATCGACTGTAAAGTATGGTACATATGAATTTTTATATAATATATTGATCAATATAATATATAATGGTTGAGTTATAACATATACTTATATCAATATACCATAAATTCAAAAATATTTGATTTCAAATTTTATATACATGCACTGGTTATTAAGGCTGTCATATTTTACATCGATTGAAATATTTAGAAAAATTTAAAATTGAGTTAAAAAATTATTCAAAATTATAATATAAAAAATATTTCAATTTACCCAATTTCTTATTGAACTTTTATATTGTGTATAAACAATAGACTAAAACTAACATTTAAATTTAAAAGTGTCTAAATGTATATGTTTCTAAATGTATATATTTCGAAAAAATGATCGAGACAAGCATCCAGATGACTTTTACTCATTATTAAAAGATTTTGTAATAATCTCAAAATATAGTCTTACATATACTATCAATTTTTTACAACAAAATCATTGACTTTACATACGCCTCTATTATACACGGACAATTTTACTAAAATAATTATTTGTATTATACTCAAATGTTCAATTTGATAAAGTTCATTTCACTCAATTGAAAACTAAATTAATAATTTAACAGTCATAAGTATTCATGTGATTGTTATGTTTTGAATATTTATCCAAATTTTATGAAATCTAATTAAATTATAAATGTTGGTTCAAAAAATTGGTATGCAATTGTGACAGCTCGACTTTTCGAAGTATTAATTCTAAATCAAAAACTAAAATAAAACAAATTTTAGTAATCCAAAAGTCTATTACAGAGATAAATATTACAAAATCGCAGCTATCGATCTAATTCTAATCTCCTTGAACAACAACGTTATCTCACTCAATCTTACACCGAACCTGAAAATTGTAAATAATGAGCTATACAGCCCAGCAAGTAACTAATCGATCCAGCTAGTAAGGCCAAGTAACATGTATACACGCATTATACAAGATAATTAATACGATATAGTACGATACACAAAACAATAACTTTGGGCACACATATCCTTATTCGATACGATACGATACCACATAACAACAATACCATGAATCCTACAATTCATACCACGACCACTACAACCTGGAACGGTCCTAAATTGTTAGAAAACTTTAACTACAACCCATAAATCAAAGTTCAAAGATTATTGCTTACACATAACACATAAATACAATAATACATATTACCTCAGAATATATCATCACTTAGCACAAGTTTTGATAAATAAATATACACATAACACGTAATTTGGAAAACACTAGTAAGATCAATTAGAAACTTACCTCGACACGGGAAAACAGAATCCAAATCATCCTAGATTATGTGTCCAATTCTGACGAGACCTGTAATTATCCTTTTTGACCTTCTAGACGATGTTTACTTAAAAATACAAAAAATGAAAGTTATAGAGCACAAAAAGCTCTTTTCGACAAGTCCATAATCAACGAATTTAGACTTACGATGAATTTACGATGAATTTTATAAGATTATTGATTTTGTGTGGACAAAACCCTACGAATTTTGTTATAAAATGACGAAGAAGGAGAAAATGATGTATTCATAGTGTTTTACAACCGTAATTTCAGACCTACTAGTAATCCGTATTCAAATCTATCCATGTTTTAAGCCCATTATTCAAATTCAATTTTAAATCCTATTTATTATCTAATTTTAATCATTTTTTATACTATTCTTTTTTATTATTATTCTAAATTTACGGGATATTAAAACAATATTACAAAATAACTATAAAATTCGATAAATCAAAATCTTATCGTTTATCATATTTTTAATTATCATATTTTTAATTAAAAATTATTTCAATGTATAAAATTTCGGACGAGAAATTAGTTCAGTGCTCATGTATCGCACAAGCATTAACGCTAGTTAAAGATGTTGAATGCTAAAGTACTTCAAGATAGCTATCATTTTGGTTTTAAAGGTGAAATGTTTTTTTGTTTTATAAAGAGTTTTAACAATAATTTTATAAATTCATCTTTTCTAGAAATCTAATTTATTCATTTCTAATCTAGTAAATGATATCTAAACATATATATAAAGGAAAATCTCGGGAGTGTGACGTGGCAGTGTTCAGATTCCTTCACTCCAAGTTCTCTTATTTTCAAGGCTTTCTCAATTTTGGGCTATTTTTTGTTTAGCCTATTTTTTGTAAACATCTTTAATTTTAGACTTTTTGGCTTCTAAGTTCAATCAGTTACAAGCTTTTCATTTACCAAACCCGATCAAGTGATGGAGGTATATATATAGATGTATGTCTAATCGTGCACGTCCAAACCAACACATACAAAGGTTAGGTTGAAAGAAAAGCGAATTTACAATGATATAGCCAGGTTTGTTTATGCAATTATGCTAAACTTCGATTTACACAGCTATGCAAATTTGTAGACTGATACACGCACGCGCACACAAGTAATATGCTATTTTTTTTTTGTATTTGCTTAGGTTTTTTGCCCTTTGAATTATCCTATTAGGTCTCAACTCAGAGTGACGTGCTGCAACCTGAAGATCAACATGGTTACGATATATGGGATTCTTGTTAAATCTGGTATCTGATATTATGCTGCAATGTGTATTCATTATTTTAGTGATTTGAGATATGTCATTGTGCATTTAAAGACCAGGTAATTTAGTTTATTAAGTCAAATTCAAAATTTTATGTTCTATAATTCAGAAGTTGAGTGAACTCATTGGTAACACAATACAATTTAAAGGAGTGTTTGTTATAATTTGTCGGAGTCGTATAGATTCTTTGAAGTAGCTTAACAGTAGAGTATTCATAATTCATTATTTATGTTTTATTTTGTTAATTATGTCAATCTTGCAGTCAAGCAACTGACCTTTCATGGTGTTTTAATGTTATAATCCAGGTAGCAACAACTTTCATACTTTGATGATAAACGAATATCACATACTTTGATGAATGTCATAGATTTAAGTTTATGAATTTGGGAGTGTCATTGTTCTTGGTCCTTGGTGAATTCGAAACTATAGGCACAACTTGTTCACTTTGCTCATTTTTTTTTTAAATAAGGCAACATATGCGTGCAAACCCTAGAGCTAAGTAGTGAAAGAGTTTAAATAACTTTGCTACTTATATTTTCATTTATGCTACTTATTGATTTGTGATCTTTTAAATATAACATAAGATATAACATAAGATATGAGTTCTTATGGATCAGTTGCTCGATAATGATTAAATTGTTTATGTGACAGCTAGCTCAACATTTGACTAGCAAATAGAGAAAAATGGGGGCAACTTATTACAACTGATGAGGGTATGTGAAAGTTATCTTAAATATGTCAATTACAAATTAACTTAGCTTGGCATGAAGTGGATTGGGATTATTCAACATTATAAGTAGGAATTGAAAGGACACTGCCAAGCTTCCAATCTCACTGGATGCAAGAAGTAAGTCTTTTGTATTTGCAGGCTTTGGTATCTCATTGATGTTTTTGTTGACATAGAAAAAGAAGGTTAAAGGTTTCATTTTTCCTCTCTGTAAACCACTCGGAAGTCATTGATTTCTTTAGTCAATGGGCCTAATATATATTTTTTGTGCATGTACTAACTGGGGTGCACAAAGATTTAGCATCATCAATTATACATTGAACTTAGCAAGTGCTTTTTCTAATACACGGCGCTAAACGTTACTTAATTATAAATATTTGTGTTCTGTGTGTCATTCTAAAAATATTCTTACTCAGCTCACGGTGTACTATATTCTCTTATACGCCGTAAATAAATTGGAGTTGCAAAGTACTAATACACTTGGAGTTGTCTGTATATTTGCAGATGAGTTTTCTTTGTTAATGTTAATCTATCAATGTGTTTAATATTTACGATATAGATATTGAATCACCTGGGAAAATGATTAAGATAAGGATAGATAGCACAAAACCTGGTAAGATCAATTCTACTTTTACACAGGTTGAGATGGATACCTTAAGATAAATTTTCCAGTCACTTAAAACGTCTTATAAAATAAACAGAATCGTGTGCAGCTTTCAACTCTTGCTAATACATGCACTATATTTGTGTGCTGAATATTTTTTCTTAGTGTAGAGAAACTAGCAAAGAATATGCAGTGCAGAAGCATTTTGAAGATGTTGGTTATATATAAGAAAAATGTAAATAGTTATCATTAAATTGTTTTGGAGACTTTAGTTTTTCCAAATTGAATAGCAATATTGATATTTGTGTACTGTACTTAAGGCTAATATTAGTCTAGATCCTAAATTCTCCAAAGTTCGTCACAGACTCATGGTATAGGTGAGTTTAACTTTCTTCCCATGTTGGTTCTTATATGTTGCATTTTGCTCAAATTCTTGATCATGAACCAGGGTGAAGTCCCTACAATTATGATGTTATGCCTAGATTTATGTTGGTTCTTCTCATTTTGTATTTATCTGTATTTTTTGCATCGATTTGTATGAACCGTTTTCTTGCTAAAATATTAAATTGTCCCTTGGTAGTGAGGTATCCGCCTTTAAAATTTTCTCACTTAGGATAGGATAGTAATTTATTATGCAAGATAACTTTTATTGTTAATTGTGCATGTATTCATTTAATGAAACTATTTTCTAATAATTCATATATAAATCTCTAAGCCATAAATCTATAGATTTGTCTCCTAATTTGACAATCAATATTGACAATTGATTGTAAATTTGTAATTCATTATACTTGATATCCAGGTCATTTTAAAGAACTTCTCTGCATCTGTGTTGTCTTGCTAGAATTCTACATGTATGGTGTTGGTTTTGTTGCTCGCGATAGCAATGGGAGGCTTATTGTAATAGGTTATTGCAGCAAGTGCTAGATTGAAAGAGGGGTGTGTTGGCCCAGAAATTGTAGAGGCCTTAGGTGTCAAGGAAATCTTCTGCTGGGTAGCAAAGCAGTGGTGGTCGAAGCTGACTGTTTATTTGTTTCTTCAAGCAATTCGAAGTCCTTCTGCAATGGTGTTAAATTTTGGATTTACGATTGAGGATTGTAAGAATTGTTAGCTAGATCAAAGCATGTTTTTTGGTGTGTGTTAAAAGATTTGCAAATAACGTGGCTCACAATCTTGCTGTAGTTATTATTTTTTCCCATATCTTATAGGTGTACAGAGGTTAATATCCCCTCTGTTGTACAATCTGATTTGTTGGCTATCATTGAAAGTTCATGGAGTAATATTTTAGTATCCAAAAGAAAATCAGTTCAAGGATAAAATGTATTATAAACTGAAAATCAATAGTCCATCGAGTCCAAACTTTCACATTCTATTCTCTTTTATTATTTTACCTTAGATCTCTGTATATGCATCAAATTACAACTTACAAAGTTCGACATTTTGTTTGGGCAAAGGAACATAATTGTAAGTCAAGTTTTCTACGTAAATCAATACACATTCTTGATCTATTTATATTATTATTTTTATATAAAGATTACATTGCATTCATTTCTATACTTGCTATAATATTTTTTAAATATTTACGTTTGTTCTTGTACTTTTAAAAAAATATTTTTTACGAACTGCGCGAAGCGCGGTTTTTTCACCTAGTTTATGAATAAAGAAAAAGATGATCCTTGAGAACGGACATAAATCCTTGTATGTTCATAAGTAATTTGTTTACTATGACTTGTTTTCTTGTCTTAAAGCCTCAACTTATTTATTTTGCCTTCTAGAATAAGGTATCATATGATTCATATCCTGTTATTACTTTCTTTAGCTAAATTCATTCTCACATGTAGTTATTACTTTCTTTAGCTAAATTCATTCTCACATGTTTAGCAGTTAGTTGATTTTATATATTGTAAGATGTTAGAAATTAAAAAAATCAAAAATATTTCATAATGGTATGCATTTTTTTTTATTGATAGTGTAATTAATAGCACGCATTCATATAAATTTCATCAATTATAACTCCACACAACTCAATACTGCAAGTTATTTTGATTTTTTTTTTTTGAAGATTTTGTTTAGTTTTCTAACATTACTCTTACATTTTCTGCCCCAAAAATATGTCATAATTTTTTGAATATATTATTTTATCATTAAATATAAGTTATAAATGTGCAAGATGAACGAAAAATAAAAATATGAAAAAATGTATTATAATATAAAATCTACTTACAAATATTTAATTATTAATTTTTTTATGTTAAACCATTAAAAAAGTTTAGAAAAAATTATTAGTTTATCAAACACTTCACTAATTTATAAGTAAAATTATTCATACATTTAAATAATATTTAAGTTATTATCTATTTATCGTTTGTATAATATTTATTCATTTCAAATATAAAATAACATATTTTTAAATAAGGTCCTTCATCAATTCCGTTGTTTTTAAACAATACAATCCATTAAAGAAGTAATTTCTTAGACCAATTCGTACAAAATGCTTGATTCGCATAAGAAAAGAACCCCAACCCAATTAGTAATCCCTCCGTCCCAAATTATTTGTCTTGTTTGACATTCTATGGTCAAATTGATCCAATTTTGATCGTAATTTAAAAATAATTCTTTCCTTATTTTCAAAAACTAAAAATACATATTAAAATAGATTACATGTACTTTCTAATGATATAATTCTTATAATTGTTTTCGATTATGTATTATATGAAAATTTCAATCAAAGTTTTGTCAATTTGATCGCAAAAAGTCAAACAAGACAGATAATATTGGGACGGAAGGAGTATTAATTTTTCCATGCAAGCATAATTGGCGAGATAATGCCCAACATTAACTGACCTATGTCTAACTTAATCCCCTTAAAATCAATACAATGTTTTTTTAAGTTACTTTAAAAGTGACACTGCGTTAAAACAAACACTAAAAATGCACACCTAGAGGGGGAGAATAGGTTTAAATGGCTAATTTTGTCCAATTATGTCCAATTTTAAATAATTACCAGAGACAACTTATTGATTTCAATTTATGCAGAGACAAATGGTAAGCTGGATGCACAAACAGTAAGTAAAGTGCAGAAAAATAAAGCACACAAAGATCTCTTAGCTAGGTTCGACGCCTAATTCTCTATGGTCTACGTCTTGGTCCCTTACCAACCTGGTAAGATAATATATTATTGATCAATAATGAAATGATTACAAGATACAATAATATATCACCCTAATTCCAACTGCTGACAAATGGATTGTTGAATACCTGTTCCAGAACCTGCTCTCTAAGCTATACTTCCCAAGTATACTTCTCTAGAAACGTTCACCAAACCCTTGTTCCCTAGCCAATATGTCCAACAACTAATACTTACAACTCGAACAATACAAATCAATGAAAGTTATAACTCAAACTATAGACTCTCAAAGTATATTGTACGAATATGATATATAATGAGGTCAAGAAAATCGAATAAAAGATCTTGCAAAGAAAGTACTGAGTTGTTTTGTTCTTGTTCACTTCGTTGAATATAAAATAAAACTAAGAACATATTTATAAAACCATACAACTAACGTTCAGAAACTAGACTAACAATTTGCAACGTTTGAATCCAATTCAACGTTCAAATTTGTTAGGAATTGTTTCTAACGTTATTGTATCCGTTAAACAGAAGAAAGAAAAAGAATAGAACGTTTAGATCTGTTTCTTTTGAAAAATAAAAGAGTAAGAACGCATACGAGAGTTTGTAGAAGATAAAGTTGGACTAAATAAACAACTCCCATATTTTAGGAAAGAAGTTTTGAAGATTTGAAAATGTTTAAAAAGAGCCCATATATATAGAATATAAGTATGATATATTTTAGGAGTCCTTACAGTTGATTAGAAGACGTTCCTAAAATATTTTCATGATTTCCGCACTTCAAACTCTTTTTTGTTGAATTTTGACAGTTGACTTTGGCTTGCTGATTATGATATATCTTTCCACAATTGGCTTGCCAAACTGCAACAGGACTCTAACTTTGGCTTGTTGTTACAAGATACTGATTTTTCAATCAATAAGCTGAATAACTCTGCTACACAAAGTTATTCCATAACAGAAAAAGCATGTTGTTTTATATCTAAGCACAAGCCTTTTGGCTTGTTGTTTGTGATCATCAAAATCATAATAGTATTAATCTCCCCCTTTTTGATGATTACAACCAGTTTAGGAGAATTAAAACTAACTCCCCCTAAATTCCTGCATTACAGAGTTAGTAACAACATATTTTCACTAACAAATTTAAGCATATCAGAAACTAGATATTAAAACATCATAAAAATCAAATAAAGCAACCAGTTAGAAGCATCACAAAAACAAAAAGTTCAAAAATCTTAAAAACAAGTTCAGAAATTAGAACTGATACTCAAAACAAGTTCCAAACATAAAAACAAGCAATTCTCCTAAATTTCTCCCTCTTAATCCATAAAAAAGATCAAGTATCAGTTGGAGAATCCTTCGAAGAATCCACAACAACATTGTCCTTGATTGCATCAGTAAAATTAGTATCAATATCATCAAGTCCAATTGCAGTAGTCTTTGTTGTGAAATCTTTGAAACTTTGAATCTTAGTAACAACACCCATATTGTTTGTCTTTAGATTTTCGTCAAACTCAGGAGATGTAAACGCCATTGAAAACTTTATCTTTTTAAATTTATGAGTTTGTAATACTTCATCACCATTGTCCAGAACCAAGTTGTCATTAAAATTCATCACTAGATCGAGTACCTTATTTAGGAAAGTTTGATTCACATGAAAGTGAGACTTTCGAGAACGAGTGCGAGTCATCTTGATTTGATGAGATAGAACACTTGTGAATTCTAGTTGATCAGTTGAGAAAGAGACGTGCAAATGATATAGACCAACTGGAGAGAATGTGGTGCTTTGATAGACGTTAGGGGGGAATTTTTAGAAATAAAAAAAACAAAAACAATATATATCCTAAAAATATACCCGCAATTTAATCATTTAACTTGGCACATTAATAAACAAATAATCATCAGTAAAACCAATATTAACAAAACACAAATAAGCACATAAAAATCAAATCACTACAAAATATGAATAAATAAGTGAGAATGCACACCTAGAGGGGGTGATTAAGTGTTATGGCCAAATATAACCAATTTTAAACTTTACCGAATATTAAAACTGCTGACTAGTCAACTTGTTGATTGCAATATAAAACAGTTTGTCAGCTAGCTAAGATATGTAATATGTAATGCAGTGCATAAAAGTTAGAGCTGAAAATAAAGAACACCACGAATTTTAGCTAGGTTCGACCCCTAGCCCCTATGGTCTACGTCCTGATCCCCTACCAAACCTGGTAAGAGAATATATTATTAATAAAGATAAACACTGATTACAAGATTCAATAATATATCTCCCTCAATTCCCTGTTGGTGAATGTAGCTTGCTGAAACGCCCGTTCCTCGAACACTATGATCTCTAAGACCTATACTTCCCAAGTATAGACTTCTCTAGCCTCTAGTTCCCTGAACCCTTGTTTTCCAAGAAAACCTGTCCAGCAACACCAATTACACTTGAACAATACAATGGAATAAAATGTGTTTACAACTCAAAAATATGAACTCTCTAATATATCAATATCGTATATAATACTAGAGCTCGTGTATAAGATATGAAAGTAAGTATTGAGTTGTTCTTGTGTGCTCTTGAATGTGTTCAATCGAAAAAGAAATAACCACACAAGTATTAATTATAGTGAAATAAGAGAATTCGAATTATCAAACCTAATTGCAGCGGTCTTGAATCCAATTCTCACGTTCAATTAGTTAGGGTAATTCAATTTCCAACACCCACAAAACGTTCATGTACAGAGGGATGGGTAGAAAAATGAATTAAAAAAAAAAATTTGCCCTCAATAAATACATAAAAAGATATAAAAGTGTTTGTTTCGGAAAAGATTTTGAAGATAACAAACTCTTTTAATTAGGAAATTAGTTTAGAAAGAGATTTTTAAAAAATTTGAGCTCTAATATATGTATTATATGAGATATATATATATTTGATAGTCCTTGCAACTCATCTCCTACAATTTTTCCTTGAAATATGGACTTGGGATTCTGTCCAAACTGATTCTGGGCAGCTGCCAGCTTGTTGTTATTGTCTGTTTGCACAGTCCCAGCTTGCTGTTATGTCATGTTTGCACTATCTTAGCTTGTTGACAATGAGATACTCAACTATTTATTAGGTCCTGCAAAACAGAGTTAGAACACAACCAAGAAGCTAGCTATATCATTCGGTTACAAGTTTATCAAGCTTATCAGCTTGCTGACAGAGTGATCATCAAAACTACTATGAAGCTATTAATAAGGTATAGCTTCGGTTCAACATGTTTATAACTTCAGTTCAACATGTTTATAACTTTGGTTCAACATTATTTGTCAAATAATAATTAAAATTTTATTAAATACACATAATTTAATTATTTAAAATCCTTTTGGCGTTCACCAATACCAAAATATAACAATATGAAATTTTATTTGTTTAATATAAGGTGTGTTGAATCATAGTTCAAAATTTTTTGAATAGATATTATAAAATTATCAACTATCGTCCAGGGGGCCACCGATACCCAACTAGGGTATAAAAATATGAAATATTATTAATTTAATACAATTTTCTTATTATATCAATGTAAAATTATTTTATATATTTGAATTCAACACAAATATGACTATTATTCAACGAATTATGTTGAACTCAAGTTATATATCTGTTGAACATCAATTTTAAAAGAATTTTTCGTAAAAAATGTTGCATATATTTTAATAAATTATAAAATGTTATAAATATGTTTCCGATTTCCATTATGTGTATTCAATAAAATATTAATTATTATATTACAAATAATGTTGAACCGAAGTTATATATATTTGACAAGGCTGTCGCGTGCCTATCAAATAATAATATCTAACAAATCCTTCTAACTATGTAGTAGGGTAAGTCAGAGTCGATCCCACAGAGACAAACGTGTCAATCACCAGTTGTTCTCGATTCAATTCAGCCAAGCAAGTAACACAATAAAATATCAAAGATTATTAAACTAATTTTATACTAATGCAATTAATCAATTAACTAAAACTTTCAAATTTAAGTATCCCCACTAGCATGAATTAATGCAATCGTGAATTCCCTCCCCAATCAATCGTATAATACTCAACAGGAAAGGTGCGCCCTATAAATTACCAATAACCTCTCTCGAGTATTAATGGCTTCTCTAAAATACAATCAAGCCTATTCTCATGGTATCATGCAATTTAGAGACATTAATCACAGCACCCTAACTTCCTAACAATCCGTTCTACCTATTCTCATGGAGAAGTTCATGTCCTCATTGGATAAATCACAACCATCTAAATCCAACCCTCGTTGATAAATAGACAATGGTTCAAACAATAAACATAATCACGTCTGATTTGTAATTGCTAATTAAAACAACTCAATAAGCAAGGGCAATTAAACAATCAAATTGGGGGAATTGGGAAAATCACACATCAATCATAACTAGGGTTCTACTTAACCCTAGATTAATTATCTACTCATACATAATTAAACTAATAAAACAAGAGATATAATATGAACACATAATATTATAAAGAATAGAGAAAAACCTTCAATCTTCAAAGAAAAGTGAAAAGCTATCTCCAATCTCTCTCTGTATATGTCTATACGTACGTATGTATGTATACGTAACTATCTATCCCCCCTAATCTCTGATATTATATATGTCTCTAATAAAAAAAGGTATTTTAATCCTTGAGGAAATTACAAGTACGTTTCCTAAACTGAATAGATTTTCAAGAAAAAATCGTGGTTGACTTTTCTCCTGTAGTTCTGGGCCGCTCCAGTTGTAATATGACATCTGTACCATCTTAGAATGATAGATAATTTAATTATCTTCGCGTGGGCTGTTGAATCGCCCAATTCTGACTTTTAGAACTCGAGATATGATCCAAATAGTGAATTGCGCGCGTGCTGCCCGATAAATCCGAATTTCCTTCTAATAAATCTCCAATTAAGCTCTTTATTCTCAAATCCTTCCAAGTTTAGAATTTCCTTGCTTCCTACAATAAAACATTAAAATCTATTAAATAAAAATCCAATTAAATGCAAAATATAATAAATATGAGGAATATAATCATATAAAATATATATAAATATACACTCTATCAAACATCCCCACACTTAGCATTTGCACGTCCTCGGGCAAATAAAAAAATAAAATTATCCTAACTAACTAATATCACTTTCGTAGATGACACGATTGCATTGAGCGTATGCAACAAGCCGTTAAACCCCTAGGCAGCCCTAGTCGGACGAGTTTTGTCTCGTGAGGGTTTATAGAAGATGTACCCACAAAATCAAAGATTTTCAATCACCAAGTCTCTCTAGCATGCAACATATCATAGTACCCCACACATTGCAAATCTCAATCACATAACAACCTGAAAGTGTCTGAAAGTACAAGTACTCTCACTTTTAGCATCATTAACAAAAAATAATCCAAGTATGCACACAGTGTCTAGATAGACAAAGATATCATGAAATAAACCTCAAAGTCGCTTTCAATAAGTAAGCATGCTATGGATAAATATCTCACTTTGCTCTAAATTCACACAAGTGTATAGGTGTAAGTGTTTCACTCAAATTCAATCAATGTACATGCGCTACCATATGCTTGGTTGTCCACCAAATCTCCACTACTTCGTATACATGCATTACATGAATCAAAAGGTCTTTGTTAAAGGTTGTAACGGGGCTTAGGTAAAGGGTAGGATATCAAAGAAATAGTCTAACAAGTGGCTAAACTTGATAAACCAATATAGCATAGTATTCACTTTTAATTAAAGCACCCAACATGAAAAGTAGATCATGTAAAAGTTGATCAATCATTCACAAGCATTAAACTTTAAAGCACATATACCATGTACTTCCCCTCTTTCATATTGCACAAACAATGAACACAAACTCTACTTCGATCTTTTTCTTTGTCATAATTTTTTCAAAGTCAAGTCATTCTCCAGTAACCAAGGGCAGTGAAAAGTCACCAAAGTACAATTACACTTAATACCAGCACATGTACATGGATCGTCCCTTTCATATGACATTGCACTTGGCACCCATTGATCTCAAAGGAGTACCTAGCCTTTTTTTTTTTTTTTTCATATCGATTCCCACCAACTAAACACTTTAGCAAAAGAAATCCCCACACTAAATATTCACCAACCCTGAAGTTGAATCACTATGCTCTACCAGTAAATCAAGACATGAATAAATAAGTAGGCTCAACAATTTTAGATTGGTGATATATGAAAGAAACGGATATAAGCTCAAGGGGGTTCACTAAGGATTATTTATCAAGGTACTGTTTTGGAAAAATAAGGTTAATCCTAGTGCCTTTATCATATTCATGCATACACATATCATGTAGTCTCAAAACGGTTTAAAACAAGTTCTAGAGCAACATGCCAATGATGAACAACACACAACAAAAGAAATGGATTGATATAAAATGTATCAATCATAAATCAGGCTCAAAATCTCACAGGGTGAAAGCATGCTTGACTCACTAAAATTGACTAAGAAGCATCTCAAGTTTTATAATTTTCGCAAGCACAAACAAGGAATTACCAAGCATCAAGTGATTTTTCATGAATATGACACTCAGAATTAATCACGTAAAATTAATCTACACAATGGGTACTTATCCTTGCTAACATGCTCTTGAGACAAGGTAATTATATACAAAAAGTTTTCTTTAATTTTTTAATTTTTTTTATTTTTATCATATTTATTTATTTTTTTGGATTTTTTTTATACATTAAGAACGTATCCCCACACTTAAATGGTTCATTGTCCTCAATGAATAATTTAATAAAAGAAAAAAAATCTAACAATTCTAAGAATAAAATACAAAAAGAATAATAAAAAAAATATACAAATAAAGGTTAGAAATACTCCCCTAGTAGCCATGAAGTGTCCTTGAAAATTGTATAAAATGCCCTTGCTCCTTGCTAAATTTCTGGTCCAGCCTTATGTTTATTAATTAGCAAATCAGAATATAACCCATTGAGAGAGTTGGTGGAGTGGTTGGCCAATTATTTTCCACACAAGAGGTCAGGGGTTCAAACCCCTACTCCAACATAAATCTTTTTAACAAACAGTCCTGACCTGTGCAGCATGAGAGGCGCTGGAATGATGTTCGCGCGCTTGAATTAATGTCCGCGCAGGAGATGAAAAAGCGCTGTGCTGTGCAGAGAATGTAAACTGCGGGATAGATAACTCTATACCCCGGTATTAAATAGCTGGTCCTCATTTATAAAAGCAGCAGGGACCGAAATGCTAGTATAAAAAAATTGAGCTGCCAGTATTCGTGCGCTGTAAGTCACAAAACCGTGGCTTTCAACCTTTTTTTTCCTTTTCCGAGATTTTTCAAAATTCGAAATAATTAAATCCTGAAACACTTCAAGCAATTCATCAACGCGCCTTGTGGGAGTAAAAAATAAATAAAAATTATCTACCTCTAATAATAATAATGATAATAATAATAATAATAATAATAATAATAATAATAATAATAATAATAATAATAATAATAATAATAATAATAATAATAATAATAATAATAATAATAATACAAAACTTACAATAAGCTTGGGTTGCCTCCCAAGAAGTGCATTTATTTAACGTCGTTAGCCCGACGCCTGTTGACAATTATCCTGGCGAAAAAGCATATAGATGTACATATCTCCTAATTTGAATTAATCTAATGATGTGAGCACCAATTAGATAACCAAGAAGATACATAAATTGGCATATGAGACTCATGTGATGCTCACGAAATTTCGGGATGTGAAAATATTTAGCAAAATCCGCATCAAAACATTTATGACTACTTTTCACAAATCCCTCCCATATCGGGTCTACAACAGGCATATACACATTCTCAATCTTAGCATTCTTCAAGTCAAGCGTATCCAAATTCGGTTCTATCTCATCTACCACAATGGGAATCACAATATCCTTATTCGAATTTATATCTTCCACAACCTTACTATCATCCTTGTCAAATAGCATGCAAAGAGAGTCATCTAAAAAATCAACATCATTTCTATCAAACGAGTTTTCACGCAAATTAATTTCTTGAGAAGCGTATGGGTCAATAAAAGTAAGACTATCAAAATAACCATCTTCATCATCAAAATCATCAAAAATTAGCTTACTGTTACTAACCTCGTTTTGTGACTCGTTGAACTCTGTACCACTCCACAAAGTTGCATCATCAAATTGACTCATTGGTATTTCCTCCGTTTGACAGCGCCTCTCAATGAATTCAGTTACCTCCTGAGCTAGTTGAGCAATTGAGTTTTCAATCAACTTACCTTGAGTTTTCAACTCATTAAGACTTGTCTCAACCTCTTCATTCTTGCTCAGCTGTGCAACAACAAATCCCTCCAAAAGATTTTCCAAGTTGGATTTCTGTGGTGGCTGAGGTGGATTGTCTTGGTAGGAAAAATTAGTGTAATCTTCCCAACCAGAAGTGTAAGTATCAGCATAAGGATTATATTGTGGTGGCTGGTGAGGGTGGTCATGGGTATTGTAATAAAAATTACCATCCCAAAATTGTGTTTGATTTGGGTAGTAAGGGATATTAAATTGGCAATTATTTTGAGTATGTCCCTGTATACCGCAAACATCACAAGTGGCAAACAAAGAAGAATTTCTTGACTCAATATCACCGATCTTTTGAGAAAATGCCCGCATAGTCTCAACCAATGCCTCCATGCTTTCTTCTTGCTCCTCTCTTTACTCGCTTAATTTCTTGTTATAGGAATCTGAAAATCAATTTTACAAGAAACAAGAAAAACCACAAGCAAAGATAAAACAGAACAAGAATAATAGCTGAAGCAACACAACTAAACAACTTGGCCAAACTAACTCAAAAATTAACTAATCTAACACTGCTTTTTCCCCAGCAGCGGCGCCAAAAATTTGACAAGGCTGTCGCGTGCCTATCAAATAATATTATCTAACAAATCCTTCTAACTATGTAGTAGGGTAAGTCAGAGTCGATCCCACAGAGACAAACGTGTCAATCACCAGTTGTTCTCGATTCAATTCAGCCAAGCAAGTAACACAATAAAATATCAAAGATTATTAAACTAATTTTATACTAATGCAATTAATCAATTAACTAAAACTTTCAAATTTAAGTATCCCCACTAGCATGAATTAATGCAATCGTGAATTCCCTCCCCAATCAATCGTATAATACTCAACAGGAAAGGTGCGCCCTATAAATTACCAATAACCTCTCTCGAGTATTAATGGCTTCTCTAAAATACAATCAAGCCTATTCTCATGGTATCATGCAATTTAGAGACATTAATCACAGCACCCTAACTTCCTAACAATCCGTTCTACCTATTCTCATGGAGAAGTTCATGTCCTCATTGGATAAATCACAACCATCTAAATCCAACCCTCGTTGATAAATAGACAATGGTTCAAACAATAAACATAATCACGTCTGATTTGTAATTGCTAATTAAAACAACTCAATAAGCAAGAGCAATTAAACAATCAAATTGGGGGAATTGGGAAAATCACACATCAATCATAACTAGGGTTCTACTTAACCCTAGATTAATTATCTACTCATACATAATTAAACTAATAAAACAAGAGATATAATATGAACACATAATATTATAAAGAATAGAGAAAAACCTTCAATCTTCAAAGAAAAGTGAAAAGCTATCTCCAATCTCTCTCTGTATATGTCTATACGTACGTATGTATGTATACGTAACTATCTATCCCCCCTAATCTCTGATATTACATATGTCTCTAATAAAAAAAAGGTATTTTAATCCTTGAGGAAATTACAAGTACGTTTCCTAAACTGAATAGATTTTCAAGAAAAAATCGTGGTTGACTTTTCTCCTGTAGTTCTGGGCCGCTCCAGTTGTAATATGACATCTGTACCATCTTAGAATGATTGATAATTTAATTATCTTCGCGTGGGCTGTTGAATCGCCCAATTCTGACTTTTAGAACTCGAGATATGACCCAAATAGTGAATTGCGCGCGTGCTGCCCGATAAATCCGAATTTCCTTCTAATAAATCTCCAATTAAGCTCTTTATTCTCAAATCCTTCCAAGTTTAGAATTTCCTTGCTTCCTACAATAAAACATTAAAATCTATTAAATAAAAATCCAATTAAATACAAAATATAATAAATATGAGGAATATAATCATATAAAATATATATAAATATACACTCTATCAATATTGAACAAAAAAATTTATGAATTTGTATTTAAGAAAATTTTTACTGAAATTTAGTCCTACAGTATTTATTGCCCCGTTTGCCAAATCTTAACTCGAACTTATAAGTTACTTATTTCGGAAAAAAATTTCGTATTTAAATACTTACTTTTAGAGAAAAATGTGTATGGGGAGTTTAATATTCGTTACCTTGCAAAAATAAGTTACTTATTTCAGAAAAATGTACATATGTACATTTTTACAAAATAAATAACTTATTTCTGAAAAATAAAATTTTCCAGACGTGACCTGTATATTACTTACCACATGTAATAGAGAAGCAAGGAAGTGCGCACATGTCAGTTTTTTTCTAAAAAAAAATGAGTTAAAAAGTTATTGGAACACCATCATTTTACTCTCACTTTTTAAATTTTAAGTTAGGAGAATGATCGAATACATTATTAACCGGCTATGTTAGCAAAGGTTCAGGAAGATGAGTTGTTACATAACGTTAAATATATCTAGTATAGACAAACTCGTAAACGGATGTTACACAATTTTGAATAGAAGAGTTCGAATATAACTAATTTCCCACTAAAATAGAATGGTTTAAAAAAGCCCAAAATTTACATTTATATACAAGTTAAAGAGACCTTGCAAAGAAATAAACTAAAAAAAAAGGTTCTAAAAAAAATGTCCAAAATGATGTGATAGAATTGACTTGGCAAAATGAAATATTTTAATTGGATACTCCAAGCGGGATCCACATTATTAATTATTATTGCCAATAAATAACAAGGAGACATGTGGCATTTTGTACAAATTTTTGGAACTTTTATTTAGTTTCGTGCATTTTTGATAAACTAATATTTTTAGGTTTTGCAGCGAGTGAAGTTTCCATAGATTCGGTAGCCCCGGTCTGGAGGTAGGAAGTTAGTTGTACATATAAAGTCTACACTGTTGTTGTGCATCAGAAACTGAAGCTTGCAAAGTAAATCTTTTTGCAAATATGTAATGATCAAAATACATTATAATTGAAGCATGCATCTCATTTGGACAATGTAACATCCTTATTAGTATATATTGTTTACGTATTATTGTCATGTTGACATGATTACAGAAGATCTATCTCCTTATCTTTGTTCAAATCACCAAAACTACAACGACATCCATGACGCCGAGGCTTTTCGGGGTTATCTGGATCGGAATCACTTGATTCCATTAAGAGACCTCTTAGGCACCTCCTTCTGATTGTAGTCTCGTAAGTGAGCTTCTGTGAAGGCGTAATGCTGGCTTCCGCCTTTTGTGCCACAAGTTGGTTTTCGTTAGTGGTTGTCTTGATGGGATCTGTTGGATTTTGAGTGAGAGTGAGGTGAATCCCAGGGTTTCTCTCTGTGATGGAACTTTTGAACACTATTGAGTTATTGATACCCTGGGTATTACTATTCATATATGCTTTTGTCGTCTGATCTTCTTTGTTGCTTGCTTCGTTTGGTCTTTTGTCTTTCGAGCTTTCTTCTCCATTGGTGGTGGCTTTAGTGCTTTCATCAGGGTTGAGCTTATAGCCTCTATGAATGTGGACTGCTCCTTCTTTCTGGGAGCCTAGTTGCATGGTAGCTCCTTTGTTTTCACCTACTAGGGTTATTACACTCACTGGTTTCCCCTGCTGCTCATTAGCCATCTTTTGAGTCAGCTTGGAGATGTCATTTGTGATCTCCTTCTGCATGGAGATTCCTTCTCCATTTGATGCCACAGGTTTTTGGCGAGACGCGCCTGCCCTGTTTCTGTTTGATTGATGTGATGCTGTGCTTTTAGATTGCTTCCCATACAACATGGGGTCATTTGAATGCAATGCCTCTTTGTATTTTTCAGTCATTTCTTCAGCAGCCATCAGAGTTGGTATGGTTGATGGAGGATCAGATTGTTGTGAAGGTGTGACTGCAATGGGCTTAATCGTTGCTTCTATTGGGGCCTTGGAGATCATCTTATCCGTAATATCTTTCTCCGGCTGAGCCTGTAGATGTGACTGAGACAGAGCTTGGTTTTGGTTTTTAGACATAGGCGATGAGGGATTACTGGAAGTGGGAGATGGCAGACTGCCCTCTCTGGGTTTTATTATTTTTGAAGGAGAACCTGTTTGAGTAGGTACTCCTGCTGTTGGTTGAATACTTTTGGTTATTTTTTCTGAAAGATTATTTCCAGGACTAGGTGGAGATCGAGGTTGATATACTGCTGAAGAAGAGTTTTTGTGTTGAGAACGAGCTGGTGATGAAGGTTGAGAGTCAGTTTCTGATACAGTAGACTTTGGATGGGACGTTAATGGGGACTGCGAGGTGTTTTTGGACTTAATAGATGTGCGAGAATGTGGTTTAGATTGAGGAGAGGCATTAGAAGGTGGTGGAGATTCGGAAGTAGCTCCGCCTTGTGTGCCTGCACGTGACTGTGTTGATGTCTGAGATGAAGTTGGTGACTGCAAGTTTGCTGGGGCAGGTGAAGAGGGGGGTTGTTTTTGTGGGGCTTGATCTTGTAAAGGAGAAGTCCTTCCTACAAGTTGTTCTGGAGACCTCAATGGTGATGTTTGAGTGGCTGGTCTTATAGGCTGTGGAGCGGTTGAGGAAGGCCTTTGGATTTCCGCTACAGGTTGACTTGGGGAAGTAGATGTAGGAGCAGGGCTTTTGCTTTTGATTGCACTTTGCGGTGTAACATTAGGACTTTCGCTGGAAGTGGGTTTCGAACTTGTTTTTGTCGATGTTGAAGCCCGAGAAAGAGCTTTTGGTGTTTGTGATGAACCTGAAGATTGTGATGGTGATTTTTGTGAAGTAGCAGTGGGATTGGCATTAGGCTGGTTATTGCTGGATGTGGCACGGGATGGATTATTAGTTCCAGGGGCAGGACGACGAGACGGACGAGTTGGTACAGGGGGAGCTGACCAGGGTAAGCGAAAGCTAAATCTCTGTCTTTGTTCCCCCATTTCTGTTAAGAAAGTTCAACAATTGTGATGTTATTGAAATGTTATGTGTAAAGAACTGTACTGGATAGGCTCTGAATGTCATTTTAGAAAAATGAAATACAGGCAATAAATATTATGGACTTTGATACCTTGGATTTAATGCAAGCCTTTTAGTTGCTTCAACTAAAGGCTACTTTCCATTTGAGATTCTGTAATACATTGCTTTTCATTTCAGTTTCTTCCTGGTTTTTGTCTTTTGAATCATGTTGTGAATATGTAATTACACATTTTGACTAGGATACCTAAGAATTATGTTGCAAGTGACTTCACATTCTGGTATTCCTTATCTCTGTGGTTTCACATCTTTGCTTCTTCACCTCAAAAATTGGTTTCAGATACCTGAAGTAAACTTATGGATAAAATCTAGCTTAAACCCCTCAACACAATTGTTCCTTTCCTTCACCTACTTGTTTAAAAAACTCGGCAATTTTAAGAAGTAATATCCAGGAAGGCACTTTGTTCTAATTTATTCCCACGGCCTGTTCATCATTTTTAAAGCACGTCTTCAGGGAAGTCATATTCATTTCCAGGATAAAAAATGCATGCTTTTACCAATATGATTAGATCTTACCAGGAGACATGCAGGCTTGCAGTTCTACAGCACTGGCATCTCCGTGCATCTGCACGTTGTGGCTGTGTCACATCTTCAGTTGTGCAAAAGGAGATTACAGAAGACAAATCTCCCACGATGCAAAATAAAGGCCTGGAGAATACAACTGTTGCAGAGGTGTTGATGACAAAAGGTGAAGAAAAAGTAGGGTCATGGATCTGGTGCCACACTGATGACACTGTACATGATGCAGTGAAGCAAGTAAGTTGCACAAATTTTCATAAAAATAACATCTACAGTTGCATAGATTAAATATACCTTACCAAATTGTATTTTTTTTAACTATGTATGAGTAGTTTCTAAAGGGAAATACAAAAATGCAGATGGCACAAAATAATATAGGCTCCCTGGTGGTCTTGAAACCAGGAGATAGCCAGTTAATCGCAGGAATTTTCACAGAAAGAGGTATGAATCATATTCTTTAGTTATGGAACGTAAAACCTATACAAAGCATATCTTAAGGTGACCACGTAATTATCCTTTTAAACCGATATTAAAAGATTGATAATCAATAATTCACAACTTGAGTCGAACTTAATTTCACATTTGTGGTTGACTGGGAATTGGTTTCAAAACAGACTATTTGAGGAAGATGATAGCCCAGGAAAGGTCAGCTAAATACACAAAAGTCATGGAAGTCATGACTGGACAGGTTTATCTTATTTGTACTCTTATCTTACTCTATAAAGGAAATGTAGTTTGAATTATTGTAAATCTTGACATCTGCACCTATTCTACAGAACAAGCTAATTGCAGTAACATCTGATACCAACATTCTTCAGGCAATGCAGCTAATGACAGGTTTATGTATCAGTAATTTAAAACAAAGTCTGCATTCTAGAAAAGCCATAGAACTAAAACTGTGACACTTGTTGATGCTTATAGAAAATCAAATACGGCACATCCCAGTGATAGATGGAAAAATTGTGGGAATGATTTCAATAGTGGATGTTGTGAGAGCAGTGGTAGGGCAGCAAACAGGGGAAGTGAAGCGACTAAATGAGTTTATCAAGGGGGATTACTATTAATATACGGCGACAGAGATTGATTTTATTCATCACCTGTTACTTAATTACTTCCAGCTGTTGCGAACATTTAGATGAGGAGGAAATAAGTATTCCTAACAATTTGTCGCAACAATACAGCATTAAAGTTGAAATACTGGAAGATGCAAAGTCGGGAGATATTAATCACAGAAAAAGTTATCCTGAATGAAGAATATACTTCATAGAAGAAGGCACTACAAAGCTTCTGCAAATATCTTAAACATTGATAACATTAAAAGCTTAATGAGCTTGACTGCTTTATTCTGTATAATCTAGTACAGTGTCTTGAGCTTATATCTCTGAACTTGTGATAATAGAAGTAAACTGCACATTAACTGACCTTCGTTTTATACCTAGCAGAAGACTTTCATTACCCTAAGATTCTGAGCAAAAATAAAATGCAAAAGAGAAATGAAAGACTACGTAGATGAACAATATCAGAAGATGCATTAAACTTATCTTTTACGTTTTCTGCATTTATAAAGCTCTAGTTTCCAGAAACAAGAACACAGTGTGCGCCAGTTCTTTATTAACATATAAGGGATCTCCAGCTAAATCTCTACCAGTTAGTGGTAATTTGGTAGGTTCTTTACAGTACAGATTATACAATACTTATTCGTTATTGCAGACGTGAGATTAACAAGTCCAGAATCGAACTCTAATCAGTAACAGCATCACGCCACAATAAATTGAAATCATGTCTTACATGTACAATATATGAAGCATATCTAAATTATTGGAATATAACAGAAGATTGGTCATGAACCAGAAGCTCATCTCCTAAAGATTTAATGTGCAATTTAGCAAATATGTGTCCAATCAACTATAAAAAGCATAGGATTACCAATTGAAATTCTGCAATTCCCATTGGTTGGTTTGTGCTCCAGATGTGTCTATCTGATCCTTATCATTTGGAACATTCCATCACCAAAAGTACTTTTTCTACTTTGCCATGTCAATTCAAAGTCAAGAGATCTTTCTTTAAATATGACTCTATTAAAGGATTCTATCTTAAGTGGAACGATGTATAAGTTGCTAGGAAGTCAAGAATCATTATGTACACTTACCACCCAAAACATATTACTTACTTTAACTAAATTTAGTTACAGCACAGGAATCAGCAAAGGCCCTATGACCAAATCTAGTCATCTACCATACAACAAAGCCGGTTAGATAAAAGTTGATTTTAATCATGGGGAAGGACCACAAAGGGCAAAGAAAAATCATTTTCCTGGGTAAAAGGGAGGAGGAATCCATGGAAATGCATTTTTTTTTTTTTGGAATTGACTCCAGTTTGATAAGGATTCAAAATATCAATAAGATGGCTAGTGTTATAGAGATTCCTAGAGCAATCACCTCACGTACTACTTACTAGCAGGGTCCTCCACGATCATGTGGATAGTATCTAAAGGATCCCAGCAAGTTGTGTAGAGAGCGAATCCTCCAAATCTTTCTTCCTTGTAAGTTTATTAGTTTTGACCGATATAACTAAGCACCTATCACAGGGACTCAGCAATATAACAAGGAACATTAAAATGCTTAACTGTAACAAAAGTCAAATATATACTTAGCTTCAGCAAGGCCTGTTGCATCCAAATTTGGGGTTTTACAGTTTACATGGAAAGCGTAATTACAAAAAAGGAAGAAAAAAAACACAGAGAAGATCCAACATCATGCCACAGCCTTTTAACTTAAACCATTATGACTGTCTTAATGATATATTAAGGTGGAGAGTGGAGGATCATATTCATAAACTTTCTGATAATGATATTTTTAAGTGATTCCAAACAAGTGGAACTGGGTGATAATTCAGGGGTACTTGCTCTATCTAATCGCTGCCTTCATTGTCGGATAGAATGTAAAGCTGAGGGAGCAGAATCCAACTTCAGCATAGGCATAGCACACTTACATGCAAGAAGAATACATTATGCATGCAATAAGGAATGGATTATTGTTTGTTCACTTTTTAAATGATTAATTCCTTTAAATGGAAACACCAAAGTTTACTTATGACATGAGCCTTTCCCTCACACTTATCAAGTACTAAGAACTCCTCTACACCCACAGGAGACAACCCAACTGCAATGAGCTACACAGTTCTAAAAACTACGTAGAAGCACTTTGAAGCCATGACCATGTGATTAAACTAGTGTAAAACATAAGCTGCTTTAATTAGCAGAAAATAAAATGATTAGAATATAGTTTAATCTTCATATATTGAACCTGCTATTCGATTTGGATTTTGGGGGTTATGATCTAGTTTCTTGTTAGTTAGGAGCAAAAGCTGGCAGAATTTTTTTTGTTAAGTAAAGCTCGCAGAATTATGTTTAGTATTATGTAGGTGTTTGTTTTTGCTAACAAGTTACCATCTCTTTTGCCAAGTAAAATGTAACTTTTAACTTCAATTAATTTAAAAAGAAACTTCATTTTTCTGTGTGTGTAAAACTGACCTAACTCTAATCAGTTTCTTTTTTAGTTATAATTATATGGGCATAAGATAAGAGCTCATTCTGCTCAGTACACCTATGTGACTTGATAGGTAGGATGAGAGTATCCCCACCACACCAGCTAGGTAAATACACTAAGAAATTCACTTAATGATGATTCAATAAAAGACAAGAAAATTACTTTCTGAGAATTCATAAAAAGCTTGTCGTTCGACAGTCCTTACGAATTTTCCTCCACTACATGTGTCCTGAGAATAGCTTCATGCAGTGGCTCTAAAGAAAAGGGATCTCATCTTTTTGTGTATCCCATAAAAATATTTATTCTCCTACTTGCACCAGTGCACCACTTTATCCTGTATAAAAGGAGCTATTATGGCAACCAGTTAATCCATACTATCTCCCAGTATTCTCCCTTACACTGAGGAAGCTCTTCACCATCATCCACATTGCTATTTAATTAAATCAACTCCCCAAAGTTCTAATCTCCTACACCTAGTAACAATGTCAAACTATATCTCATCTTCGGGAAGCTCTGGCTCTTCCTGGACACAGAGGCAAAACAAGCAGTTTGAAGAGGCTTTGGCAATATATGATAGGGACACCCCTGACCGCTGGTATAACATATCCAGGGCCGTGGATGGAAAATCTGCAGAGGAAGTTAAGAGGCACTTTGACCTACTTGTGAAGGACATCATCAAAATAGAGTCTGACCAGGTACCAATACCCAATTACAGAACAACTGGAAGCAGTGTAAGAGGATACGGAAATGAACAGAGGTACCTTATTTTCTTATATTTCATGCACAACACCATTTTTTTTCTTGCTAAATCTCATGCACATCACCAAAAACTGATGATCCCAAAGTTTCGATTGATAGCTACTGTCTTTTGCTTGATTGCTTCAATAAGTGAGTTGCACAGTGAGAAAGTAGAAATCTTTTTCTACATTTGTCCAGTCTGATCCTGTTCCAAGAATAGACTCAAAAGTTTGCTTTTATTGCCTAAAAAGTGTGCATCCTTTTTTCAATATAATAATAGTGTCCATCATACTCCATAATTTTTCCTAAAAGAGGCACATGACATCTAATCCTTTACCACTTTCAGATAACATGCATATGATGATCTTGTGATATAATAGATCTCCCACTACCTCAGTGTTTGTTATAATAAGCTAGCTGGTGCACCTTGTCATAACAAGGTTGATACGTATGATCAGATAACTTTTCCCATGCCTTTGATCTGTTAAATGTGTAATCGAAGCATCTGCTAATCTCACTACATTCCTCTGCTATGTGTCAGGCTTTTCAAGAACCTAAGGCTACAGTGAAGCAATTAGCAATGTTGACACCAATATCCGTATCAACCATCAAATAATCTGTCTAAGGTGTATAAGTATGTAAAAGCATGGTTCTAAAAATCGGTAATCAGTATAAATGGATTGAGGTACCGATTTAAGATTAATCGGGTAATCAGAAGATTAATCGGAGTATTAATCGGATATTATAATAATATTTAATATATTAGTCTAATTTACAATTTAACATATCATTTTAATTAAATTCACGGGATTAATCGGATTTCAAAAATCGAATCAGTTGGTTATCTTACAGAAAATTAATCGGAAATTAATCGATTGAATCGGGAATTTTTAGAACCATGTGTAAAAGTAGATAGTGCGCAAGCAGCTACCTACATAATTCACGTCTTATAATTACAATTTCGAAAACAATAAAGAGCAAATGTCTTTGTTGTGATCTGCTGTATGTAACAAAAGCCTACTGTAATGGGGTCTTGTCTTAATGTAAACCTGTAGCTTGAATTATTGTCAGATATGTAATGTGCATTATTATTGTATACTTCAGCAAACTAAAAATTGCACATAAGCAACAAAATTCGGCACAAAAATATGGAGATGCGGGGTATCGATCCCCGTACCTCTCGCATGCTAAGCGAGCGCTCTACCATCTGAGCTACATCCCCTTTGTAATTCTGATGGTGAAGATCGTATATAGCGTTCATAGATCCAACTTCATATCCTTTTTTTTTCTTTTGACGAATTGGCTCCATATCTAATTTACTTTTGATACTCTGATTGGAGCAAGTCAAACAAATTTTGTATATAAGTTCTTAACTTAGAATTTAAGGAATTTGACACAAAATATTATTCCAAGAATCTTTTAGTGGTTTCCTAAAACATTAGGAATCATTAGTCAATCCCTACTTTTGGGGAAGTACTAGCTATTATTAGCCATCCTAACTTAATTTTCATTGCTACTTTTGGGGAAGCACTAGACATGCCTAACTTAATTACCATCACCAATAATTGTTTGTTTCTCTTTTCCTAGTTACTTTCAAATTTATTATTATTATTATTATTATTATTATTATTATTATTATTATTATTATTATTATTAGCCGATAACCCGTGTGAAGCACGGATCGTGATCAAATATCTTAAATTTCTAATTTTTAATTTTTTTAAATAAAACTATTTATCATATTATTTTGATTAAATAATTTAATGACATTTACTTACATTGATACTAATATTTTTTTTAAAAAACCCATGTTTTTGTTGAACATAATTTAATTATCAATAATATTTATGGGGTCAGAATCAAGAAAGAACCAAATACTAAAAGAGAATTGAAGAACCATTATTAGTCGTTGGATTACTTCTAAATCAATTGTCTAGATTCAGTTCATTTTTAAATAATTTTTGTAAGGGTAATGTTGGAAATAAAAGCTACACTATTAGTTCACTTAATTGAAATAAGGAAATTCAATTAATGACTCATTTATTAAAATCTTTTATTTTTATTAATATTTTTATCTCACATAACTTTTGGCCAATGTTTTCAATTTTTCTCAATCTTCTTTCTTCAAAAATTTTAATTTATTTTATTAAATTTATTTTACAAAAAAATAATCCCCAAAATAAAAGGATTCTACTGCAAAATCTATTCTGTTTCTAGTAATAATACAATATATTGCTACTGAATTTCAAAGTTGTGCACATGAGCTTAAAAGTTTTACAACTGAACTTGCTTTTTTACAAAATTCTACAACTGAACTTACTTTTTTAACAATATCCTACTGTAGAACATTATCATCTCATATTATATTTATAGCATAATTTAATGTTCTACAACCAGCATAAAAATTATGCATTCAAATTTTCAAGTCAAGTACATGAATTCTAAAGTTGTGCAAGTAAACTTATTTGTATTTGAATATTTTGTTGTTGAACATTTAATCTCATATATTGTATTTATATCATAACTTGAGTATTTTTCACAAAAGTTGATGAAAATATTGGAAATTTTTTATGATGTTAATGGAGAATTTTGTGATTGATGTTGGTGAATGATTATAACTATCAATCAAATATGAATTGTCTCTAAATTATATATTTTTTGTTTTTGGACAACTTTGCCCCTGATCTATAAAAAGTAAAATCTTTTAGCCCCAAGTTGTATATAATATTATATTCTCGACTTTTATTTCGATTGTTAGTTAATAAACTCTTATTATATAACTTCACTATTAAATTAAATTAATATTTAGTACTATTATCTTAATTAATTAAATTTATATAGCTTCACTCTGGTAATATAAGAGTAATTATATTATTAATTGTATTTATTATTAATCTAGTTTTGATAATTTTTAAATATTATTCAATGGAGCCCTAATTGATTTTTGTTTTTAATAAAGAGTATAGATAGATGGTAAAGAATGAATATAGGAATCATTGTTGGAGTTGGTATATAAAACAATGTACCTAAAATACTAGAAATCTTTATTTTATTATATTTATAGATAACCAACTAAGACATTGTTGAACTTGCTCTTAATTATACTCAACAACAACTATCTTTAATTACTCATTTCTTATTTTAGTTTATAATTATATTTTATATTATCCTATGTACTTGGAATTCCACAAAGGTTCAGGAACATGATTTTGCATGAAATCGTACCATTTTCATCTTGATAGGACAATGCAAAAAATGAACATTGTGTTTAACATAATTTTAAACTTATTCGTCTGTTGCAACTTGCAACCACAAACTGCTTATATCTATTGTTCAACGAAGCTTTCATCCATTGAACAATGATGAAGAAGAAGAAGAACACATTGTATAAAAAATGATAATCTGTTATTGTTTTACAGTAATGAGTTAAAGAAATGAGTAGTAAAATGATTTACATTTATAGCCTCATCTTTGATCTAAAAACTCTAACTAACTATACTGATGTGGCCTAACTAACTATCCACATCAGCTTCAACACCTCAGCTCAGCTGCAACTTGTAACTTTAATACTGGTAACTTCAATATCCCCCCTAAGTTGGAGATGGATACATTCCCAACTTGGACATCAAAGAGTTAAATTGAGCAGAAGGAACCACTTTTGTTAAAACATCAGTTAATTGTGAACGAGTAGGAAGGTAAGTGAGCTGCAACAATCACTCTAAAACCTTGTCACGAGTAAAATGACAATCAAGTTCGATATGCTTCGTACGTTCATGGAAAACCGGATTCTTTGCAATGTGAATAGCCGACTGATTGTCATAATTCAGAACTACTGGTTTTAAGTTTGTAACACCAAGCTCTTCCAACAATCGAACCACCCATGTAACTTCTGCAGCTACTGAAGCCATTGCACGATATTCAGATTCTGCAGAAGATTTAGAAATTGTGCTTTGCTTCTTTGATTTCCAGGAGACTGGAGAACTACCAAAGAGAACAAGATAACCAGTAACTGAACGACGAGAGTCAATACAAGATGCCCAATCTGCATC
Source organism: Saposhnikovia divaricata (assembly GCA_036435485.1). Taxonomy (NCBI): domain Eukaryota; kingdom Viridiplantae; phylum Streptophyta; class Magnoliopsida; order Apiales; family Apiaceae; genus Saposhnikovia; species Saposhnikovia divaricata. The sequence continues at coordinate 77,153,277 of CM071600.1, read as the reverse complement.
TGAGAAAGCTTGTAGTGTTAACTGATTTGTTCCTTTGAGTAAGATACCTTGATGTATAGTACCAGCTAGATACCGTAATGTATGATGTAAAGCAGCCAGATGAGTAGTCTTAGGTTCATGCATGTATTGGCTTAAGGTTTGGACAGTGTAAGAAAGATCAGGTCGAGTATTAGTAAGATAATTAAACTTACCAACCAATGACCTATAGACTTCAGGATTAGGTATCAAGTCACCATCTCCATGTGAAAGTTTTAAATTGACTAGCAATGGAGTACAAGTAGGATGAGACAGATCAGTTTTAGCCTCAGACAATAAATCCTTAGCAAATTTCTGTTGGCATAAAACTATACCCTCAGCTGTATGAGTGACTTCAATTCCCAGAAAAAAATGAAGATCACCAAGATCTTTTATGCCAAACTTAGTGTCTAAATGTGTCTTCAAATCAAGAATTGCAACAGTATCATCTCCTATTAAGATCACCTCATCAACATACACTGCTACTATACAAACAAGTCCATTTTGTCTCTTAATAAACAAACTGTAATCGTTCTTAGACTGCTTGAAACCTTGAATTAGTAGTTCTTCAACTAACTTTTCATGTCATTCACGAGATGCTTGTTTCAAACCGTATATAGACTTTCTAAGTAAACATACCAAATTGTTTGGATTAGGGAGACCATCTGGCACAGCCATATAAACCTCTTCCTTTAAAACACCATGTAAAAACGCATTGTTGACATCAAGTTGGTGTAATTTCCAATGCTTGGAGGCTGCTAAAGACAACAAGATTCGTACTGTGCTCATCTTTACAACAGGAGAAAATGTCTCCTCATAATCAATTCCAAATTTCTGATTATAGCCCTTAGCCACCAAACGAGCTTTGCAACGCTCCAAACTACCATCAGCTTTGCATTTTACTTTAAAACCCCATTTAGATCCAATAGTCTTTTTATCTGCTGGAAGTGGTACCAGATCCCATGTGTGATTATCATGTAAATCCTATAATTCAGTCTGCATAGCCTTAACCCAAATAGGACTAGATGCAGCTTCTTTATATGAACGAGGTTCAATAATGTCACATTGAGAAACTGTCACTGACACAAGATTTTGCACAAGATTACACCAGTGTTTAGGAACAGAGACTGTAGGACAGTGATATGAAGACAAATAGGAAGTAGGTTGATGATTTCTAGTAGATTTTCTCATGGGAATAGGATCTGATACAAGATTAGAAATAGGTGCAGAAGTATTAAGATCAACTAAAGATGAAGAATTAGAACTAGAAGAACTAGAACTAGGTGATAAATGTGTTTGTGAAGAAGCATCTACAACAGGTGAAGAAATAAAGTGATCAAGTTCAGAATCAGGATTAATGGGTGAAATGTCATCAGTATAACAAGATGTTGTGACTGATGGCAAGTAAATTTTAGTAGGAAATTCAGTTGCAGGAGAAGAAGATTTAGAATGAAAAGGAAAATGATTTTCATGGAAAACAAAATCTCTAGAAACAAATAAATGTTCATTATGTAAATTAAGCATTTTATACCCCTTCTGAGAAACTGTAACCAAGAAAAACACAGGGAACTGACCTAGGTGAGAATTTGCTTCGACCTTCAGCTATAGTTAAAGCAAAACACAAGCTACCAAACACTCTCAAATGATCAAGAGAAGGATGATTTCCAGTCAACTTATGATATGGTGTATCATTTTGAATACTCTGCAAAGGTAACCTGTTAATGAGATAAGTAGCACATAAAACATTTTCATTCCAAAATTTCTGTGGAAGCTTTGACTGGAAGAATAAAGATCTTGCAGTCTCAAGAAGATGTCTATGTTTACGTTCCACAACTCCATTTTGTTATGGAGTGTGACTGCAACTAGTTTGGTTAACAATTCCTTTGGCAAGAAATAAAACTTTTATAAGTCCTTGGCATAATTCTGGTGCATTATCTGAACGAACTGCCATGACTTTAGTTTTATATTGAGTCTCAACATAAGATAAAAAATCCATCATCACTTTTACAGAATCAGTTCTGTGCTTTAACATGTGAACCCAAGTAACACGACTAAAATCATCCACAATCGTTAAAAATTGATTACATCCATTGTGAAACTTGACCTTATAAGGTCCCCACACATCAATGTGTAACAATTCAAAAGGAAATTTAGTTTTGATACTACTATGAGAAAAATGAAGTCTAGTTTGCTTTGCCAAAGAACAAATTTGGCATATCAAGTTTGTAGAATTCTGCAACTTTGACAAATCTGGTATCAAATGCAGCCTACTGTAAGGAACATGTCCAAGCCTCCAATGCCAAACACTAAAATCTTCTTTAATACTCAGAATACTCTTCTTGTCAAGTTGACTAATCTGTGCTCCTGCTGTACTGTACAGGCCACCATGAAAACTACCAAGAACAACTGGCTTCTTTTTCTGCAAAGGGTCCTGTATGACACATTCAGTTCCATTAAAAACAACTGGACATTGCATATCAATGCATAGTCTTCTAACAGAAATAAGATTGTACTTGAACATTGGAATGTGTAGCACATTATGAAGGATCATATCATTGATTTTGACTGATCCAATATGGGAAATAGGAACTTGTTTACCATCACGTATAACAATGAATTCAGAAGAACCTGTTACTGGTTTATAAGTAGGGAATATACTCAAATTAGAGCAAATGTGGTTTGTAGCACCACTATCGATTATCCAGTCAGTATGTAGAGCTGTATCAGCCAATAAACAAGTCTTACCAACTAATAAATCCTGACCAGGTTGATCTTATGAAATGGACTACTTATTGAGAAGGTCCATCAGTTGTTGATATTGTGCAACTGTGATAGCAGAAGCACCCTCAGATTTGTCCTCAGAATCAGAATTATTAAGAGCCGTTGCAGCAAATTTCCTGTCTCGAGCACTCTTGTAACCAGCAGGGTAACCATGAAGTTTGAAACATATCTCAATACTATTTCCAGCCATCTTACAATGATTACAAAAATAAGTGTTCACTTTCTTGAAACTACCAGTAGGCTTAGCAGTATTTTTGCCAGACAAATTTCCAGACACATTACCCTGTCCTTGAGCATTAAAATCTCTAGTCTTATGATTTCTTTTATTATCAGCAATAAAAGCCAAAGATTCAGTCTGAGCACCTAGTTGAGACAATTCTTGATGCCTTTCTTCCTGAGCAAACACTATAAAGGCATTAGATAGACTAGGTAAAGGTTGCTGCATAAGCACATTGCCTCTCACAGTAGAAATTTTTTTAGAAAGTTTCATCATGAACTGTATCAACCTGTGATCTTGTTGCATCTGAAAAACCTTTTGAGTAACATTACAAGTACATTTGTGACAAGTACAACAAGGTAAAGGACTGATATCACTCATTGCATTCCATAAACTTCTGATTTCAGTAAAAAAAATCAGAAACACTCTTAGATCCTTGATGTAAATCAGACAATTGTTGCTCAAGAGCATAAATCTGAGCCATTGATGCATAACCAAATCGTTCTTCTAGATCAAGCCAGATTTCACGTGCAGTTTTAAAGAACAACACACTTCGAGAAATAGATTCATCTAAGTTACATAGTAGCCAAGAAAACACCAAGTCATTACAACGTTCCCAAGCCTTAAAATCAACAGATCCATCAGCTGGTTTAACAACCATTCAATCAACAAATCCAAGCTTATTGTTAGCCGACAAACTAAGCATTATTGAACGTTTCCAATTACTAAAACCAGTTCCGTTAAATTTCACAGAAACGAGTTATGTAGTGTTTGCATCAGAAGGATGTATGTAAAATATACTTGATGTATCCTGACTATTAGTAGTAATAAGAGGTCGATTCCAAGCATTCGTACTAGGCGAAGCCATTAGATCTTATCAAGAACAAGAGATGTTTATTTATGAGTTAAAACTTGTGATGAATAAGCAAGAAACAAGATCAATCATTCAAAGATTGATTATCAACTGTATGAATCAAGAAAGAACACATAAACGAATAGAGAAAAGTGTATGTAAACTCTGATTATACGAAAATGATGAACAAATGAATCGAAGAAACAAATCTCGAATACATACAAGAAGATCTGGAAAATAAGAACAGAATACACCTGAATCAAAGGTGAAAAAGACGCAGAAGACTCGTAACAGAATCAATCACCATTAATACTCTGATACCATGTTAAACGAAGCTTTCATCCATTGAACAATGATGAAGATGAAGAACACATTGTATAGAAAATGACAATCTGTTATTGTTTTACAGTAATGAGTTAAAGAAATGAGTAGTAAAATGATTTACATTTATAGCCTCATCTTTGATCTAAAAACTCTAACTAACTATGTTGATATGACCTAACTAACTATCCACATTAGCTTCAACACCTCAACTCAGCTGCAACTTGTAACTTTAATACTCGTAACTTCAATATCTATCATAATAGAGGTTGATCTACCGATAAAAGTACAACTCATTTACCGGAGAGTCTCTGAAAGAAATTGAAAAGAACCATTAATTAAGGAGTCGCGGACTTACATGCTTATTATCCGAAAAAGTAATCAAAGCTTATTATCTGAAAAAATAATTACAAATGAATCGACAAACCTACATGCTTATTATTCACGGAAAGATAAACGATATGATGCACCTGGAAGAATTAAATTATGTAGTAAAGAATGCGAAGAATCCCAAAGAATAGTACACGGTCTAAAAATTAACAAACTTAAGCAGACATTAGCAGATAAAAAAAAATGAATACCAACAAAGGGATTTGCAATGAGAAATTTAAATGTTGCCTTGCTCATAGGAGGTAAAGCCATTTGTATGTATTGAGAGGTTAATGAAGGGAGAACAATTTACTGCTGCTTTTTACAGTCCACTTATGTTAATTAATCACCTAAGCAAGATAATGATGCCACCGCACCATCATAAAATGTAATGTGACCAGACAAAAATACATATGAAGGTAGAATATGCACTTTGTGGAATACAAATTTACATAGTTATTGTTGTTATCCATAATTCAGTTTGCCCTACTCTGAGGCTAAATTCACATAAACGACATAGAAAACACTCCCTTTCTAATGAATTAGAAAGAATACGAAGAACAGCTGTGAACTAGACACCAAGCCTCAAATATAAAAAAAACAGAGCAGCAGACGGGAGCTTTGACACACCGATAAAGATTATAAAGGCCGATATCATTGATGGAAAAGAAATGGAACTGGAGATCGTGGTTTCTATTAAACCCAATAATTAATTAACGTGACAACAAGCTAAGCATTCTGGTAATTATAATGGGCAATTCCAGACAAGAACCTACAAAGATTACAAAGGCCGATAGCATTGATGGAAAAGAAATGGAACTGGAGATCGTGGTTTATATTAAACCCGATAATTATTTAACGTGACAACAAGCTAAGCATTCTGGTAATTATAATGGGCAATTCCAGACAAGAACCTACAAAGATTACAAAGGCCGATAGTATTGATGGAAAAGAAATGGAACTGGAGAACGTGATTTATATTAAACCCGATAATTAATTAACGTGACAACAAGCTAAGCATTCTGATAATTATAATGGGCAATTCCAGACAAGAAGAACCTCTATGTTTAATCAGTACAATACGGTAAAATACTAAAATATGTTGAATCTAAATGGCAAATTAACTGGAAATTTTACTAATATAAGACATGAATAATAATATGACCTATATATAGATGTAGAGTACTACCGAACAATAACGTACTCTAGTAAATATTGTAATACACGGCCACTTGGCGTGGAAACAAATACTTTATGTAAACAGTATTATTCAGGGGTTAAATATCAAATTGCACATCGAATAACTTGATATATCTCAAATTGCATAGTGATAAATTCGAGTTCTCATTTAAAACATTTTTAAAGACATATATATCGTCCGTCACCACTCCGTCAACAGACTAACGGAAATTTCAAATTCGCCGTTTACCACATCAACAGTTACTTTTGGCAAACCATCACCTAGCTGGCCATGACGTGGTGCTTAGTAAGATATGTAAACAATTTTAATTTAGAAACAAAAAGACAAAATACACATATAAGATCAAAAGTTCTTGACCAAGCACTTATGGTTCAATTTATTTGGTGAGCATAGAAGAACTTCAAGAAAACACTACTAAATCTAGAAATTATGTGTGCTGCTTTATAGTTCCTTGCTATCCTTGACGGAATAAAGTTTGAAGCCATCAAACAGTCATAAATCTTCGCTAATTCAATGCTTTCGGTCATCAGATCAAACCCTTCTCCCAGCATGATTCTATAGTTTCAACGCATAAGTCGCCCATATTTTTGTTCTTGTATGCAAACTCGAAACCAAGGTCCGTCAGCTTCTTCAACGAACAAGGGATAACTTTTGGCGACTTGTCCAATCCCTCAAATCTACTCAAAATGAGAATAAATTTTCCTCATCAAGATTAGATAATGAAATGAATAAAACTGAACTTGATGAACAAGAAACATATTTCTTGGTATAATCCTGTCAATATACTCATACATTATAATCAAATAAGATTTAGATAGGAAATTATACATCTTTAGTGATGAGATGTACATTTTTTTTATTTTAAAAGTGCCAAAAATATTAGGAAGGGTTCCAAAAATTGACTAATTTGCTTGATACTCCTTTGCTTCGATGAAAAATTAATAAGAGCAAGTCCAATGCAATGCTATCATTGGTGCTATAACTTGGTGCTATTGCTATATTATAGCACCAAATGTTAAAAAACTCATCTCCAAAGGGGTGGTATAGTTGGATGCATTCTTGGTGCTATTGCTATATTATGCATCATTGGTGCTAAATTTGAAACCAATGATGCATTTATGCATCCATGCCACATCATCATTTAACTAGAATGAGAAGAGTTTGTTGAGAATATTTAATAAATAGAAGTTAAAAGAATTAGGTAAAAGTTAAAAGAGTTAGTTAAATTTGAAACTCTTTGGAGGGTGAGTTTTATTTTAGCACCAAAATTCACTTTTTGATTCTATATTATAGCAATAATAATAGCAATTTAGCATTTACCATTGGACTTGCTCTAAGAGTGTCACGTCATATCACGACACATGACATTTTGGCACTTATTTTGACATTCTAGTTGGAATTGCTCTAAATACATTTTTCTTTCTGCAATGCTGTTTTTTTTGTTTTCATATATCACATCTTTGGACTCCGGCCACCTACTACTCCCTACTATATCTTTTTAGGAAATGTACAATCTCTTTTTCAGAAAATTTTCATGATCAAAATAAACTTGTTATCCAAATCAAATTTGTTGTACTATAATCTCCGAGATTCATTATTCAGCCATATTTAATAACAAGACAAAAAGAACCATTGTTTTGCACTATGTACTGCAATAAATTCACAGATTTAACATCAAGTAGTTTACACTGAATTTTTGTCATGCAAGACGGATTCATATTGTCCCGTTCTACGGGTTATAGATAAGGGTGCCCGTCTGCCCAATCATTATTCTAATTCTTTAAAGGTGGACTTCCGTAACGGGGACGGGGGTGGAAAATAAACAGGTTATGACATGGGGGTGAGATTTGTGTAGGATGACCGGGTAGAATAAGTTAAAGCACAACCATCGTATATCACCTCACCAGTTTAGATGTTTGATTCTGCCACCAACCAAGCAACACGAAATCTTCCTATAAACCAGACTCAGCTGGGTTTTCCTAGTATTTTACGTTGCCTAATTTACCAACAATAATTTCTCTTATGCTCTGTTTTCTGGAGGAGAATGCGAGTAAGCAGTGTCATGAAAATTTGTGAACAAACAAGGGAAAAGACATAACACAATAAAGGATGAGTGACCAAAAATGAGGGAGTGCAAAAATTTTACGGTGAAATCTTCGAGGAAAATGAGTTAAACTGATATCCCAGCATTTCTTACCAGACAGATGGTTGAATTACAGATTTACAGAGACCAAACAAATTGTGTAGTACACAATACTAACGAGTAGTTTGTGGATTACTTACTCTGCAATACTTATCTAATACTAATTAACATAAAAGATCCATATGTTTTTTGACGGAGCAACTATATTTGTTCAATTTATTTGGTAAGCGTAGAAAAACTTCCAGAGGATAGTAACTGAATACACAACGCTGCTCTATGCTTCCTTTCTATGCTTGACAAAATAAAACTGGAAGCCAATAAACATTCTTCGCTAATTCAATGCTTTCTGTCATCAAAGCAAACCTTTTTCTCTGCATGATTCAATAGTTTCAGCGCACAAATCACCCATATCTTTGTTTTTGTGTGCAAACTCAAAACCAAGGTTCATCAGCTTCTTTGACGAACAAGGGATGTTTTTTGGTGACTTGTCCAATCCCTCAAATCTACACAAAATCAGAATGGATTTTCCTTGTAAATTGCAAGATTTGATAATAAGATGAATTATACAGAACTTCATAAGCGAGAAAAATAATTCTTGATACATACTCCGTTGGTATATTCCTGTCTGGGTACTTGAGGCCAAGTGAATGCGCAATTTCAAATGTATTAATAGTATGAGAGGAGCAAATGTATCTTCCCTTGGCCAGAGGATGCTCAAAGAGGTATATGTGAGCATTGCATACATCATCCACATGCACGGCCGGAACTCCATGCATGACTTTCAGGGAAACACTGCTAGCTTCATCATTTATTAAATAATAATGTGTAACATATTAGATTTAGACTTCAAGATACGTATAAATTTGAAAATTTGTGTATCTCTCTGTTTTAGAAAATAGGTATGTATTACTGAAAAGAAAAACTGAAGAAAATTTACTAGTTCAACTTACTAGTATATAAGGAAATTGCAGTGTCAATACTAAAGCTTGTGTATGGAGTAATAAAAGGTCCAAATACAAGGGAAGGATGAACGGTGACCATATCGATCCCATTCTCTTTGGCATATTTCCATGCAGCTTTCTCAGCAGTAGTTTTTGCTACAAAATACATCTGTGCACTTAATCGGTTCAGATAACACGTTTTAATGACATATTAAAAATGTATTCTTCCAAGCAGTGGTGAAACATCGAACTTTGGTTATTAATTGTCGGCCAAAATATATTCCAAGGAAGAGTTTAAGAAAAAACTCACCCATCCATACATCTTAAGTTCATAGCAAAAATCAACGTCGGACCAATGATCCTCGGTGTACTCATGAAGTGGGGGTTGACGCTGCATAGTTATCGTTCCTGTAGTTGAGGTGTAAACGAACCTCTTCACAGTTTTGGCCTTAGAGCACGATCTCATAATGCTCAGTATTCCATTCAATGTTGTTTTTGTCTCGTCTTTCTGCCATATTACAGAACCACAATATATAAACAAGTATAATCTCGTCTTTCTGCCATTTACATAACAATAAATTTTAACAAGTATAATCACAATAAACGTGTAAGTTCCTAAAGATCTTAGAAGAGGTAAATTCGTGAGGTAAGGTAATTAACTATTTTTTTACTTAGACTAAACCAAACAGCGAAAAGTGTAGGTGACATCCGGTTAAATTGAAAAGGGTGCAGCAAAGTGTGTACGCATATACCCCAACTTGGCCTTGGTGGATAATTTCCATGGGGGTGGCGACATGGAAGACCCCTTGGCAACCCTGAATTGCATCATCATAGCTACTTTCTTCAGCCAAATCTGCCTTCCACAAGCTCAGATGTGTACTTGCGGTAGGCAGCTCCAACAGATGCTTCACTTTCTTTTCGTTTCCTGCACACGACTCTCAATGATATTTTTCATATATAATATGACAATATTTTCATAAAAGATATATCTAGGACATCTAAGAAGTAGACATTTGACTTGTAAGCACGATCTTAAAACATACACGAAAACACTGTGTATACAAAAATTTTTCATACTTCCAAATAATTGAAGTACGAGACAATTCAAATTGGCTAAGAATTCATTTTTCTTTTAATTTTTTTTATGCACCTTAGTCAAGGCAAATCCTTATATTCATCCCCTTGGCAAAACATAGTTGTTAATTTGAATCTTCATTTCTTCATACTTTTATCAAGAAAATTAAGTCAACTATGTCAAAGTAACCGACGAAACTGTTAAGATATTGATGGATCTATGTACAAGGATATACAAAATACATAAAAGCATGATTGATGAAACATACCAGGATCCCGGACAGTAGCTCTGACATGATAACCTCTTTCCAGAAGTCTCTTGACAAGCCAGGAACCGATGTACCCTGATGCTCCTGTCACGCACACTGTCCTCTGCTCCTCCATGCCTATTATTACAGCAATATGCTCCCAACTAGCTACTGATCAATACTTTTTACAATTTCCACCGACGATCTTTCTTGCTACCTATTTCTTTTCGACAATTTTAAAACATATTTTTGTGCCACAGCTACTGATAAATCTGGTATTAAAGTGCAAATATGTACAATAGAGGCTGTATACTTAAGTTACATATATGAATTGCATATTCCGGTTGTGCTGATTTTAATGATGAATTTATGTTATGATGCAATATCTACACAGATTGTTACGTCCATCCAATTGTTTATACTTACACTTTTTAATGAGATTTTAAGATATATTTTAAAATGTATCTTAAAATCTCATTAAAAAGTGTAAAGGTAAACAATTGGATGGACGTAACAATCTGTGTAGATATTGCACCATAACATAAATTCATCATTAAAATCAGCACAACCGGATTTAAAATTTTTTTTCTTATATAAAAATATAAACATTAAATTTATATAAAAAAATTAAAAATAAATTATGGAATTATCATTAAAATGCACATTAAAATAAGTATCGAACAATTTTTTAAAATGTAAACAATTAGATGGTATAAATGGAATATTTCTATCCGTTAAAGATAATGATGGGTGGTCCGGTCGGCACACATTTACCAATTATTAATTTTTTAGAGCTGAGCCATATCTTGATGAGGTAGGAAAATTACAGGTTATGATTAACGAGAGAGACTTGTGTTATTATTGAAAAAGGGGTTGAGTTGACATAGTGGTTACCGCTCATGCGGATATATTGAGTTCAGTTTTACTTGTGTTATTTTATTATTGAGTAAAAAGTCTAGAAGAAGTTAAGAGGAAAAAAAATGCCTCGAATTAGGCCCCCAACGTTAAAGCGTGTTGGTTTGTGCCCCAAATTTTTTTTCTTATTTGATTTATTTGATTTTTATGATTAAATTGATTAAATTTTAATTAAATATTATATATATAATATTTATGAAAATTGTGATAAAATTATATCCTTAGAAACTATATTTAATCCACATTAATATCGATATTTTAGATATTGTAAATTATAAAAAAGTAATACATAAATATTTATGAAAATTTAGTCAATTTAACCATAAAAATCTAAAAAAGACAAAATTTAGGACATAGAAAATATTCAGTTTTTTAGTTTCCCTAAATTTTGCACTCCACCATACCATCGTGAGACAACATTAATCGAACTTCATTCTTCACTTACATATTTAATTCAGATTAAGTTTAATATAGTTATTAAATTTTTTATTAAATAATTAAGCTTGTATATATACTAGCCGATAACTCGTGCGAAGCACGAATTCTGATCAATTATCTTAAATTTCTATTTTTAAAAGTTTTTAAAATCAAGCTACTCATCATATTATTTTGATTAAATGATTTAATGACATTTATTTACTTTGATACTACATTTAGTTATCAATAATAGTTATCAGGTCTAAATCAACAAATAACCAAACACTAAAAGAGATCTGAAAAATCATTATTAGTCGTTGGATTACTTCTAAATAAACTGTTCAAATTCAATTCAGTTTTAAATTAATTTTATAAGGGTATTGTTGGAAATAAAAACTATATTATTAGTTCAATTAATTAAAATAAGAAATTTTAATCAATGACACATTTATTAAAATCTTTTATTATTATTAATTTTTTTATCTCATATAACTTGTGGCTAATTTTTTCAATTTTTTCAATCTTCTTTCTTCAAAAATTTTAATTTATTTTATTAATCTTATCTTACAAAAAAATAATCCCCGAAATTATAGGGTTTCACTGCAAAACCTATTTTGTCTCATAGTAAAAGTACAAAATTTTGCTACTGAATTTCAAAGTTATGCATACGAACTTAAAATTTTTACAATTGTAATTACTTTTCTTACAAAATTCTACAACTAAACTTGCTATTTTAATAACATTCGGCTGGTGAACACTATAACCTCATATCATATTTATATCATAATTTTTAAGTTCTACAACTAAATTTAAAAGTCATGCATCCGAATTTTGAAGTCAAACACATGAATTCTAAAGTTGTGCAATTGAACTTACTTGTATTTGAATATTTTGTTGTTGAACATTTAATATCATATTATATTTATACCATAACTTGAGTATTCTCACAAAAATTGATGATAATATTGGAAAAATTTTATGATGTTATTGGAGAATTTTGTCATTGATATTGGTGTATGATTATAATTGTCAATCAAATATGAATTGTCTCTAAATTATATATCTTGTATAGCTTATAACCCGAGCAACGCACGACTTCTTTTTTAATATCTATAATTATATTAATTTTTTTAATTTTATATATTATTAATACATATCAAATTATTGTTAAAAAATTGATATATATATATATACATACATACATATATATATATATATATATACATAGAGTTGCACTCCATAACAAACACCTTATATAACAAACAATAAAGAACACCTCATATCTAATTTAATATAAAAGTTCCGTCATGGCACCCAATATAAAAAATTTACTGTTCATGCTGACGTCATCATGAACAGTAAATTTTTATTTTTTTTTTGCTGGATGGATAGAGGGTAAAAAAAAATAACAATTTTTTGTATTGGGTGCCCCTGGCGGGGCCATTGGATCTATTAGATCTAAGGTGTTCTTTATTGCTTGTTATATAAGGGTGTTCTGTATGGAGCAATGGCCTATATACATATATATATTAGATTTTACATATTCGATTTAATATTTGTACTCTATCTTGAATTTTTAAAATTGATTTGGACGATTTTACAGCGCATGTGAAATTGACTGAATAAACTTTAATTTAGTGACGGTTTAACAAATATTTTCCAATTAAACCTACACAGAAAAAAAAGAGAAAAGAAATTGAAATTTTTTTTACATTGGAAATTATTTTCGATTTATCTATTCGATTTATGAATTCTACTTATAATTCGTTTTAATTATCAAAATATCCTTGTTATTATTTGAAGATAATCATAGTAACAATCAAATACAATTTTAATGATAAGTGTAGGAGAAATTTTGTCCAAAACTTTGATAATCATGGGCCCCCGTACGATAAAATAAATAAGAACCGTTAGATCTTAAAATAAATAGATGAAACCCGTTGGATCTAGCATTAAAAAAATATATTTTAATATGCTATATACTAAAAAGTGTATTTATATTGAAATACGAAAATGATTTAAATCATATATAATTAGATTTTCTACATTGAATATCATTATCAATGTAGGTGTTCTACATTGAATAGGAATAATACATAAATTCGTAATTATATTTTCTTTTGAGATTCTGATTGTTTTAATTCGAATAATAATTATTAAATCATCACTAAATTAAAGATAATTTTATGAGTTTTGCATGGATTGTAAAATAATCCAAATCTGATTTTTAGATCTCAAGATATAGCCTAAAATAGTAAATATAAATTTTTTTAATACTAATAAAAAAATAAATAAAATTCAATTCTAATACAACCTTTTTTAATTATATTCTTATCAAATTATAATTTTTTTAAAAAATTCAATTCTAATACAACTTTTTTTGATTATATCTTTTTTAGATTATAATTTTCTCTTTTAATATGATATAATCTTGATCGTCTATGTTTAAAAAATATTATATTCAACGGTTGAGATTATTTTGGTAGTATCGTCGACGCGCCAAATTGAAAATTATTTATGTTTATGCTCTACTATGTTCGCACTTAACTATAAAATATAGCAAATGTGGCAAGTAGGGATCGAACCCAAGGGAATAGTGTTCAATACTAGAGTGAAGTAAAATGGTGGGGGGTTTTAAGTTGGTTGTAGTATTTTATCAAACACCTTGACTACAAGAAATAAATTGCTAGAGAATTATAATTAATTAACTTTCAATCATCCAATTTTTCCAACACAACAAGGCACAATGTTTAAATTAACAAGATAAAGAGATATTTGACCCAAGGATTATGGAAACTCAAGCACTTCACCCACACACATATGAGCAAGAAATAAACTCTACCTAACCAAGATAATTGGTGAAGCACACAATCATTTAATTCTCTTCTATAAACACTAATTTAGTGAAGCACATAAATTAGTTCTCTTGATTATAACAACCAATAATTAAGCACTAATAGTTTAACCAAATCAAGGAATCAAACAAAGAGAGGCTAGGACAAACCCAAGGATGAGGAGCTCAACCTAGGTATTTGCACTTGAATTTTGAGGATTTAGGTAAACTAAACCTTGTGCTACTACAATGAATGTACTAACAATTACGGATTAGCACAAACAATTAGCAATTGAATTCACAAGAGAAGCAAATTGAAGCAACTTACAATTCTCCAAGCAAAATCATAAACAATACAACTCAAGAATTCAAGATAGAGTGAAATAGATCTCACTTAAAATGAAATGGGTTTTGATACAAGAGATCCTCCTTGATCCAAATATATAGAGTTAGTTACTCATAATCAATGCTAGATTATGAGTAATTGATGTTTTTCTCAACTCCTACTAACCTAGTTTTTTGTTCTTGAAGAGGCTTAGAAAAGAGGCCACAATGAGATGAGAAGATAAGATATGTTAGAAGTTGTGAAGATGTTATGTTTACTTCTCATTTAATACACAGCAGGACTTGTACGGCCTGTTGAACGGCCATACAGCAACCCTTATAGAAATCTGCTCCTTTGAACGGCCTGTCGAACGGCCGTACAGTAGCCCGTATGAGATAAAATCTTCAAGATAATACATTAAACACCTCCCGACATCGCGAGCTTTTATCTTCTAACTTCCCTCTTGAATAATCTTCACTTTCATGCCCAAATTAAGCCATCTTTTCAACAATTAAGCACGAGGCACTGAAAGATGAAAAACATAAAAAATATTAATAAAACAACATTCGAAACTAACAAAAATGCAGAAGAATAAAAGACAAAACGTGTATAAAATACAAGTTATCATAGTACAGTGATAAAAATTATGGATAAGATCCCTCTTACGTTATTATATTGTTGTGGAATAAAAACTAGTTTGCGATTTGTAATTAATGCTAGGGTGGTTGAGCTTCGAGCTTTAATGGCTGCTTCTGCGTTCGAGACTAAACGGTCCTTACAGAATGCCTACGTATCTCTGTATTAGAGAATCAAGCCAAGAAAACGTAGTTCTAGGATGAGGGGTCTGGCCCTTTATATAGGCTGAGAAGCTTTTAGAATTATGGTAGGAGTCAGAGACTTGGTAGAAAAGTCTTTGAGGAAAGTTCTAGATCTATTCCTTGTAGGAATCAGTTTCCATATTGAATTGGATGCCTTGGTGGATAAGTCTGGTGGAAATAATATCCTTATCCGACTCTTATTGCTGAGCTGTTTATTTCCCCCAATATTAATTACGAAATTAATATTATAATAGGGTTTTGGGCCCACCTGGTGGGCCCCACGTTTGGACCATTCAGGGTCTAATTAATGCCACATTAAATGTGTCTTTAGGGTTTATTTTCAGCCCATATCATTTGCCCCCCAGCTTCTAGGAATTTTGATCAGGTTTTCCTTGAAGTTTTAACGGCCTTTTTCGAGACTCGGGTCAGGGTTTATCTTTGATATCGTTTTGACGTAAAGCGTGGAGCGACCGACGCGTTTACAACGACGTTGCCAGTAGCATTGAACGGTGCTAAACGGCACTAAACGACACTAAACGGTGCTAAACGGCCTTAAACGACGTTTAAACGATATTAAACGATGCTAAACGGCGATAAACAGCGCTAAACGGCACTAAACGACACTAAACGGTGCTAAACGACACTAAACGGTGCTAAACAACCTTAAACGACGTTTAAACGATGTTAAACGACGCTAAACGGCGATAAACGGCGCTAAACGGCACTAAACGACACTAAACGGTGGTAAACAGCCTTAAACGACGTTTAAACGATGTTAAACGATGTTAAACGGCGCTAAACGGCACTAAATGACACTAAACGGTGCTAAACAGCCTTAAACGACGTTTAAACGATGTTAAACGATGCTAAACGGCGATAAACGGTGCTAAACGGCACTAAACGGTGCACCTAAAATCATACGAAAAAATCAAGATTCAGGTTCAGAAGCTGCCCGAGAATTGCTGAAAAACCAAGATTCAGGACCACAAGCTAACCCGCGATCGGCCGGATCGAGGGCTAGCTTGTGGTCGGCTAGCTCCTGGTCGGCCGAAGGGCCTCCAACCAAGGTGGTCGGCTGACACCTGGTCGGCTGGAGGGCCTTGACCCCAGGTGGTCGGCCGGCACCTGGTCGGCTGAGGGCTGGTCGGCCGGGGCTCCTGAATGTGCCTTGGTCGGCTAGCTCGTGGTCGGCCGGGGCATCCTAAAACGTCGTGGTCGGCTGCGAGGTGGTCGACCATGGCTCCTTCAGGTGTCGTGGTCGACCATTATGAAGGATTCAGAAGCTGAATCTCGATCCTAGGGATTCAGAAGCTGAATCTCGATCCTACGTTGGTTTTTTGGTCACCCGTGACTTTCAAGGATTCAGAAGCTGAATCTCGATCCTAGGGATTCAAAAGCTGAATCTCGATCCTAGGTTGATTTTTTGGTCACCCGTGACTTTCAAGGATTCAGAAGCTGAATCTCGATCCTAGGGATTCAGAAGCTGAATCTCGATCCTAGGTTGATTTTTTGGTCACCCGTGACTTTCAAGGATTCAGAAGCTGAATCTTGATCCTAGGGATTCAGAAGCTGAATCTCGATCCTAGGTTGGTTTTTTGGTCACCCGTGACTTTCAAGGATTCAGAAGCTGAATCTCGATCTCTAACGGCCTGAATCCTTCGTGGTCGGCCGGGAGGTGGTCGGCCAAACGGCCCGAATCCTTCGTGGTCGGCCGGGAGGTGGTCGGCCTAGGATCCAGAAGCTGAATCTCGATCCTAGGGATTCAGAAGCTGAATCTCGATCCTCGGGATTCAGAAGCTGAATCTCGATCCTAGGATGGTATTTTGGTCAATCGTGACTTCTATCGGGATTACACCTTAATTCAGGATTAACACTACTAACCTCGTGTTTAAGATTAAACTCGTTGTTTATCTCTTTAAGTGCAACATCCATGCAGTAAATATTTCAGCTGTTTCTTTTCCGACAGATATGAATTATAACGATTCTTTCTGTATAACGTGGATAATTTCTGTCCTTTTTTCGTCTGTAAACGATAGATGACCTGTTAACACGAACCGAGCTGAAATTCAACCTGATGTACCAGGTCATGTATTTTCTATAAAAGAGGAGAAGTAGCCTTCATTTCCATTCACTTCTTCATTTCTGAGCTCTCAGATTCTTAAGTTCTCTTAGGTTCAAGTTACAAGATCCAGTTCAAGCTTCAAGATCAAGTTTCAGATTCAAGATCAAGCTTCAGCTCCTGCATCAAGATGTCGGAAGGTGATCAACCAATGGCTCCCCCGGTCTCCATGATGGAAGCCATGTCAAAGAGGAGTAAAATGAGGACTGCCAAAGGTAAAGAAAGAATTCAACCTCCTACATATGTTGAACATAGATTCGAATCCTTGCTAGAACTTCTAAATATCATGAGGGATGCATTTCCCAACTGTTCTAGTCTAGATTCTTTTAATAGTTCCAGTAAATTGTCGGAACGGGACGTTCAGAAGATAAGGGAGTCTTATCACTTTCCAAGTGCCATCCAGGTTCGTCTCCCGAATCCATCAGATAGAACTTGCAACTGGCATCCTGAAAGGATCTGTGTTTACTGGGGTGCCTTAGATGCTGGGTTCAGGTTCACGGTTGACAATTTTATTATTAGGCTGCTGGCTGAGTATCAGATCCACCCTTGTCAATTGTATCCCAATGCCTGGAGGTACATTTCTATTTTCTTGATAAGGTGTCGGGAGCTGGGGATTCATCCGACAACCACAATGTTTCGAAGTATCTTCGGGGCCAGCAACTCTTCTGAATCCAAGAAAGGATGGGTGAGCCTCAAGCACCGAGCCAAACTTCCACACATGGTGAATCCCTTCTCCTTTCCAGATTCACAACATTTCTGGGAAAGGGAGTTTGTAGTTCTTGAATGGAAGGGCGGTGATTGGGGCAACTTCTTTGTGAAGAAATTCGGGTCTGTAGAAGATAGTTCCCACTTCGTGTGTGACCTTTCTGATCCGGAATTGTTGGACCGGGATAAGCTTCTTGCTGACGACGGTCGCACACACTATAAAACTATTTTAAACGAAAAGAATCTCATTGGGGCTGGCCTTAGCTTTCTTTCCATTGAGGGTAACTTTCTTACTTGAACTTATTGTGAACTTTGTTTGTTCTTATACCGATGTTTTTCTCTTTGTATTTCAGCTGCTGAGGAGATTGATAATCGTCCCGAGAACCGGCCAACTGTTACCAAGAGGATGCAGAAAAGGGCTGAAGAGAAGCTGAATCCAACTAAGCCTCACATCCCTAATTTCTTGGAGCGTTGTTCTCAAGGTGGTAAACGATCCCGAAACGCTGACGGGGATGTCCGGACTCCTTTCATACCTCCTTGGGGCATATGCGAACAAGACTCGGTCTTCGGGAGTCCTCATCTGGCCCTAGACTGGTCCAAGCTTTCCATCACTCCGCCTGACCAAGCGACAATGCATGCAGGTGACAAGCTGGATGAGTCTCAACTCATGGGCGCCCAGGCCTTGTATCAGGTATGAAATTCCTTCTGTTAAGTTTGACATTGTCATTGATTTCAATTCTGCATATTCCTTGTGGCTCACTTATTTCCTTGTTGCAGGCCAACGCCTATTTTCAAACCATTTCGACCCAAGGCCGGGCCTTTAGGGACGAAAATGTTAGCTTGAGAAATGACTCAATGAGGTTCAGGGAAGAGATTGACGATCTACACTCCCAAGTTGTTCGAGCTGAGGCCAACGCCGCATCTACCCGCAAACAGCTTGCTTCTCTAGCCAGAAAGAAGGCCTCTGATGCCGACAAGGTGATCCAGGCCTACCATAGGTCTGAAGATTTCCTTAAGCTCATTGATGATCATGATGATAAGGTGCGTCCCTTCAACATGTCTGTTGGTTGGGAGAAGGCTATTAACGCTGTGAATCATAGGCATCCATCTGTTGTCAACCCAGCAGATTTTCCTTGCCCAAATTGGGGTGCCCTCCCGGTTAACCTAGCTTCTGGTTCGGGAACTAAAATTGTTCCCCAGGCATCAGGATCCGGTTCCAGAGGCAGTCATCGTCGTTCCGGGTCCAACTCAAAGGGGGTTGTTCCCGCTGCTAGCCAAGAATCACATTCTTCTGGCTCCCGAGGGAAGAAAGTCCCGCCTGCAAAGAAGGTTGGAGTAGTTCGCCAACCCATCCCTGGGAAAAGACTAATCCGGAACGAGGGCAGTTCTACTTCTTCTTCATCTTTCGAGGGAAAAGGAGCCGAAGTTGCTAGAGCTCAGCCAATGGTGATAGCAGAGTCCGGTGGTGATTCCAGCGAAGACTCAGAGGAGGAGAGTGAGGAAGAGGAGAGCGGCGGTGAGGAGTCTGGAGAAGAGGATTCTGGGGAGGAGTAGCTGGAGTTAGTTCGTGGCCTTGCATGGCCTTGTTAGCCAGATGTGGCTTTATTTGTCTAGATTTCATTCACGGCCCTTGAGGACCAAACTTTTATCTATCTTGTTGATGTAACTTAACTGTTGGCCCTTCGGGGTCTTTATTTAAGCATTTGTTTCCTCATTAGTTTGTTTACTTGTTTTCGGTACTTGTCCTTCCTAGACTCACACTCAACAGGTGCTTGGTACATAAACAAAATCACAAAATCATTGAAGGGAAACAAACTTTGCATTAATAATCTGAAATGGGTTTAACCCTTACATAGCTTATTATTGTCCTACTCGGGGCGTAAAGCCCTGAAATGGTTTCATCGAACCTTATTTCTACTCCTCATAATAAATAGATAGAAAGCTGAATCCATGCAAGGATAGCTTATACATAATAAACTTTGAGGTTCAAAGCATGCCAAGTACGGGGCACCTCAACCCCGTCCAAGGTCTCCAACTTATATGATCCTCGTCCCAACGTCTTCTTGACTCGATACGGCCCTTCCCAATTAGGGGCTAGCTTTCCCTTCTGGCCAACTCCAGAAGCCTCGATCTTCCTTAGAACCAGGTCGCCTTGTCGAAAGAACCTTTCCTTAACTCTATGGTTGTAATAAAAGGATGCTTTCTTTTGATGTTCCACATTTCTAGCGTTTGCCTCATCCCTGACTTCGTCAATCAGATCTAGGGCGAGTCTCATGCCCTCTTCGTTAGTTTCTGGTTCAAAAGCCTCAACTCGAGGTGACGCTTGCATGATCTCCAAAGGCACAACTGCCTCAGCTCCGTAAGCCAGCAGGAACGGGGTTGCTCCAGTGGTCACTTTACAAGTGGTACGATATGCCCATAGTATGGGCAGCAACTCATCTACCCAAGTGTTTCTAGAGCGTTCAACCCTCTTCTTCAGTCCATCAAGGATAATTCGATTAGCTACCTCAGCTTGCCCGTTGGCTTGTGGATGAGCCACGGAGGTAAAACGAAGCTCAATTGCATTCTCCTCACAATATTTCTTGAACTCTTCATTATTGAACTGTGTCCCATTGTCTGTCACCAAAATTCGGGGGATTCCATACCTGCAAATTATATTCTCCCAAAAGAACTGGGCAACTTGTTTGGTGGTTATCTTGGCTAGAGGTTTAGCCTCAATCCACTTAGTAAAGTAATCAATGGCCACTATCAGAAATTTCCTTTGTGCTGAAGCTACGGGGAAGGGACCAAGTATATCCATCCCCCACATCGCGAATGGAATAGGGGAGTTAACCGATGTTAACATCTCGGGCGGCTGCCTTACTATCGGAGCATGCTTCTGGCATCGATCGCACCGCTTGACATAGCTCTGTGCATCGGCCAGCATTTCTGGCCAGTAGAATCCCAAACGAGTTATTTTGTGAGCTAGGGCTCTGCCCCCCAAGTGCTGCCCACAAATACCTTCATGAACTTCTTCCAAAGCTTCCCTTGCCTCTTGGGGCCTCAAACATTTCAAGTACGGGATAACGAAAGATCTTTTGTAAAGAACGCCCTCGATCAAGGCATATCTCAATGCTCTCACGGACAGCTTTCGTGCCTCCAAGGCACTGCCGGGGAGCCAACCAGTTTCTAGGTGAGCTTTGATAGGATCTATCCAACAGCTTCCCACATCAATTGGTGCCACTAATTTTGAGTTGATAGTCGGGGCCTTCAAGACCTGGAAGTAAACACTCCCTGCATAGTTTTCTATTTTGGAAGAAGCGAACTGGGATAGGGCATCGGCCTTAACGTTCTCTTCTCTCGGAATGTGTTCTACATAACACTCATCAAACTGAGTCATGACAGCTTTCACAACTCGCAGATACTTTGCCATAGTTTCATCCTTGGCCTCAAATTCACCATTCACTTGAGAGACTACTAATCTTGAATCTCCACAAACTTTGAGATTCTTGACTCTCATGATTCTGGCCAAGCCTAAACCAGCTATCAAGGCCTCATACTCAGCTTCATTGTTAGTTGTCTGGAAATCCAACTTCAAAGCATATTCGACTGTGAACCCATCGGGGCTTTGCAACACTAAGCCTGCGCCACTAGATTTTGTTTTTGATGCTCCATCAAAATAGAGCACCCAATATTCCTTCTGATCAGGTTCAAGTTCTCCATCTTTATCTTGCTTCTCAGGGGTTGTTATTGTCTCCTGCCCCCCGACTTCTTGGTTGTTAATGGTGCATTCAACCACGAAGTCAGCCAATGCCTGAGCCTTAATGGCTGTTCGAGGCTTATACGTGATGTCAAATTCTCCAAGTTCAATTGCCCACTTGATTAGCCTTCCACTAGCCTTTGGGCTATGCAATATGTTTCTCAACTGTTGGTCCGTCAGGACTTCAATCTTATGTGCCTGGAAGTACGGGCGTAACTTCCTCGAGGCTGTTATCAAAGCCAAGGCGAACTTCTCAATGGGAGAGTAATTCAGCTCAGCCCCGTGCAATACCTTGCTCACATAATAGATAGGTTTCTGGACTTTCTTTTCTTCTCGAATAAGAACGGCGCTCAACGCTTGTTCAGATACCGCCAGGTATAGATAAAGAGTCTCCCCAGGACTAGGTTTGGCCAGCAACGGGGCTTCAACCATGTACTTCTTCAATTGTTCAAAGGCCTCTTGGCTCTCAGGGGTCCACTCAAAATTTTTCACCTTCTTCAATGCTTGAAAGAACGGCAAGCATTTATCACCAGACTTGGAGATGAATCTTCCTAAAGCCGCTACACGGCCTGTCAACTTCTGCACATCTCTTATAGAGCGTGGTGGCTCCATGTCTAAGATTGCCTTAATCTTGTCAGGGTTGGCCTCTATGCCTCTCTTTGAAACCATCAGACCCAAAAATTTTCCTGATCCAACGCCAAAGGCACACTTGGCTGGATTCAACATCATTTTGTGGTGCCTCAGCACTTCGAATGCCTCTCTGAGGTGCTTAATGTGGTCTGCCTTGAACAGGCTCTTGACTAGCATGTCATCAACATAGACCTCCATGGTTTTTCCAATCAGATGGGCGAATATCTTATTCACCAGTCGTTGGTAAGTAGCTCCTACATTTTTTAGACCGAAAGCCATAACAAGATAGCAGAAAACACCAAAGTCAGTTATGAAAGATACCTTAGGGACGTCATCCTTGTGCATCTTAATCTGATTGTAGCCGCTGAACCCATCCATGAAGCTCAGCATCTCATGTCCAGCTGTGGCATCTATTAACATGTCTATCCTAGGTAAAGGGAAGCAATCCTTAGGGCATGCATCATTCAAGTCGGTGAAGTCTATACACATCCTCCACTTACCGTTGGCTTTCTTGACCATCACAGGGTTTGCCAACCATTCTGGAAACTGAATCTCTTCAATAAACCCAGCTTCTAAGAGCTTTTCCACTTCTTGCTTTATGGCCTCTTGCCTTTCAGGTGTAAAGTTCCTCTTCTTCTGCTGTATTATCTTTCGATTAGGATAGACATTCAATCTGTGAGTTATGAGTTGGGGATCAATCCCTGGCATATCAGCTGCTGTCCAGGCAAACACATCGCTATTTTCTTGCAAGAATGCTATCAATTTGCCCTTCAGGGGTTCCTTCAGAGAGGCTCCTATATAAGTCACCTTCTCAGGGTCGCCTAGCTCCAGAGGAATAGGTATTAAGTCCTCCGCTGGCTTTCCTCTATGTTCATCATCACCACGGACATCCATGTCTTCGATCGGAAGTACGTGCCCCCCGATTCCATCAGCCCTTAACGCGGATACATAACAACTTCTTGCCATCTTCTGATCACCCTTTTGTTCTCCAACACCATTCCTGGTTGGAAACTTAATCTTCATGTGATATGTGGAGGCCACAGCCTTGAATGCATGAAGTCCAGTCCTTCCTAGGATCGCGTTATAGGTCGAGGATGCCTTGATCACAAGAAAATTCAGCATCTGAGTAGCTTCTTTAGGTTCCTGTCCAATCGTCATGGGTAACTGAATAGTCCCTTCAACCTTGGACTCAACTCCATTAAATCCGTAGATTGGCATGTTGGTGGGGGTCAACTGAGAATCGGTGTACCCCATTTTCACAAATGCATCGTGAAACAAGATATCAACAGAAGCTCCATTGTCGATCAAGACTCGTTTTACCTCCGAGTTTCCAATCACAGGAGTTATGACCAACGGGTCATCATGGGGGAACTTTACCCCTTCGAGATCTGAATCATCAAACCCAATAACTATTTCAGTCTTGGCACGTTTTGGGGCTTCCCCCACGATGTGCATTACTTCTCTGGCATACGCTTTTCGAGAGTTTCGAGTCGTGCCGGCCGCTGTCGGGCCTCCCCAAATCATATTAACAACTAGCCCTCGGGGCTGTGGGTTACGATCACGATCA
Organism: Saposhnikovia divaricata; assembly: GCA_036435485.1. Taxonomy (NCBI): domain Eukaryota; kingdom Viridiplantae; phylum Streptophyta; class Magnoliopsida; order Apiales; family Apiaceae; genus Saposhnikovia; species Saposhnikovia divaricata. The sequence continues at coordinate 77,129,046 of CM071600.1, read as the reverse complement.
CGATCACGATCGTTATCTCTTCTGTCATTGTCCCTTCTTTGGGTTCCACGGTCATCATTCTTCGTGAACCTGCTTAGCTTTCCTTTTCGGATCAAGAATTCAATCTCATCTTTCAACTGTCTACAATTATCGGTATCATGACCCACATCACGGTGGTACCTACAGTATTGATCCTTGTTTCTTTTTGTGGGATCACCCCTAAGTGGCTTCGGCCATCGGAAATCTTTATCCTTCTCAATATCTAGCAAGATCTGACTCCTAGGAGCATTCAGTCTCGTATAGTCGTTGAATCTTGATCCCAAATTCTTCTTCGGGGGTGAATCAGAATCCTTGCTAGTCCGGGGATACTTGTCCCTAGCATCGTACTCTTGCTCTTGCTTTCGTTTCTTCGAATCGTTAGAACCCTTGCCATTGCCTCCTGTGGTTTCCTTCTTCATGCTGTCCTCGGCCTTGATATATTTATCGGCCCTCCGTTGGAGCTCGGCCATATTTTCAGGAGGGTGTTTTGCCAAAGACCTTTTAAAGAAGAGATCAGTGGTTCCGTGTTCCAGGGCTACCATGGCCACCTTATTTTCCAGATCAGTGATATTCAGCGTCTCCTTGGTGAACCGCTTGAGGTAATCTCTCAGATTCTCGTTCTTCCCCTGCACCACATACATAAGGGATGCAGAACTTTTTTCATGAACTCTCCCACTAATGAACTGGCTGACAAAGGCGGCGCTCAGCTCTTTGAACGAGCCGATTGAGTTTGCAGGTAAGCGGCTATACCACCTTTGAGCCATGCCAGACAAGGTTTGAGGGAACGCCCTACACTTTAAAGCATCGCTTGCAGGCTGCAACAGCAGTGCGTTTGAGAATGTCCTAACATGGTTTGCGGGATCGCCCGTTCCATCATAGGCCTTAATTGTCGGCATCTTGAACTTCCTTGAGATGCGAGCATTCATTACCTCCTCAGTGAACGGAGGTGTAGGATCATCAGGATCCCCAAGGGGCATCAGATCCCTAGGGTTACTTTTGGGGGTCTCCACCCTTGTTGATTTTTCAATCGGGGCATCGGCCCTTCGTTGCCTCCTTGAGGGCCTCTCCAGATTTATAATGGGAATTCTCCCTGTAACTGGAGGAGGTTGAATCAGACTTCGCCTTGCTTGCTCTCTAGCAATATCATCCTTCAGCCTTTGGATCTCTGCCTCATGAGCCTTAATCCTTTCCTCGGCCGTTTGTGGAGGTTCATCATGAATTCTTTGGGACCTCCTTCGAGGTTCTTTACTAGCACGTCGCCTCCTCGGGGCTTCATCACGATCATCATTGTCATCCTCAGACGTTGAATCATCAGAATAGGGACCAGAGTAATCATCGTACTCCCGATCTCGGATCTGTAAGGCATGACCGCTCGGTCCAGGTTCCCTGTGTTGAGGGGGATAATTAGGCAGCCCATACATCGGGTTGGTGTTCAAAGGGAGATCCGTGGTGTGGATCTGTACCCCCGGAGGTAGCGTACGACCAGCACTATCACGAGGAGAAACCACCATCTGAAGAGGGTTAGTTTCTTGGCTTTGAGGAATAGCCACAGTTCCCTCAACATGGGGAATCGTCCCTGAGGGTTGAGAGGTTAGAGGTTGAATGACCGTCCCTGTTGGTGGGGGTAATTGTCCTCCCTCAGCGGTGACGAGCGGATCAGAGACAGCAGGTGGAGCAGAGCTAAGGGGTATGGCCTCAGTTGATGTTGTTCTTCGTGTTTGAACCATGGTTGATGTCTTCTTCCCACAGACGGCGCCAAATGTTGTGGAATAAAAACTAGTTTGCGATTTGTAATTAATGCTAGGGTGGTTGAGCTTCGAGCTTTAATGGCTGCTTCTGCGTTCGAGACTAAACGGTCCTCACAGAATGCCTACGTATCTCTGTATTAGAGAATCAAGCCAAGAAAACGTAGTTCTAGGATGAGGGGTCTGGCCCTTTATATAGGTTGAGAAGCCTTTAGAATTATGGTAGGAGTCAGAGACTTGGTAGAAAAGTCTTTGAGGAAAGTTCTAGATCTATTCCTTGTAGGAATCAGTTTCCATATTGAATTGGATGCCTTGGTGGAAATAATATCCTTATCCGACTCTTATTGCTGAGCTGTTTATTTCCCCCAATATTAATTACGAAATTAATATTATAATAGGGGTTTTGGGCCCATCTGGTGGGCCCCACGTTTGGACCATTCAGGGTCTAATTAATGCCACATTAAATGTGTCTTTAGGGTTTATTTTCAGCCCATATCATATATATCAGGATATAATTTATTGATGATTTAATAATTATTATTTACTTAAAAGTAAAGTAAATTGAAGAAAAAATCTAACTTATATTTAGTTTAAAAATAAAATACTCTATATTTGGGACATAGAGATTGCATAGTCTTTTTAAAAAAAATTAGATCCAAAGGTTGATATGTTTTCGGATTTATTTCCTATTAGTGATTAGATACAAATTTTATTATTAAATTTTACGATTCTAATTTAGTTATTTTAAATTAATAATGATTATTTCTTTCGCAACATGGGATAGTTGACGACCAGATTTTTGATTAAAAATGTCGAGGCATAAACAAAGCAAAAGTATAAATTTAGTTTGCTTATTAATTAAGTTTTATATTAATGACAATAAATTTAATTTATAAATACATGTTGTTCTTAGAAGTCGAACTCTTGACCTATGGTAGTACTTCTTTCATTCTCCCTCTTAGTCTTATTATATAATAGAATATAATTATGAAGCAAATATGTAATTATATAATTAACGTATACAAGACGTCATAGCAGTTAGCACATTGGTAACAATTTCACAGAGCTTTCATGGTTTTTATTTTAACTTCAACCAAAAACTTTCATGCTTTACTAATTACTATCAGTAACATTATGAAGATTATTAATACTAATGTCGTAAGCTATATAGCATCAACAGTGAAATTGGTGAGAGCCTGTCGAAATTTGTCTGGGTATAACTTATAAGCATAATATAATAGCGCATATAGATAGATGAGCTCTTATCAGGTACAATTTTTTGATAATATTTTTCTTAATTTTATTAAAAAGTTTTGAGGGGGCTTTCATCGGTTTTCACCGGTGGAAAGCCCCAATTCCTTTTCGTTTTTCCTGTTTTCATATCTTGTTTTTCATTCAATAAAGCTCCCAATTTATTTGGATTTCAATAAGTTCCCAATTTACTTGGGTTGTGTTAGTCTCTCCTTGTGAGAGTTTGGTTTTTGTTTTGATTAAGTTGTGGTGTGTTCCATGGCTGAGGGTATAGATCGACAAGATTTTCATGTTTCTCTCCTTTGTGAGAGGTTTGTTTTTCGCTTCTTGATTGTGAGCGGGGGTCTTGATTTAGTGATGAAATTCTGTATGGGATTACAGTTCTGGTCGATAGCTCAAACGATAGTTCCATCGGGGCATGATGAAGAAGGTACCAATAATCCACCGAGGATGCACGAAGTGGGTACTTGTATTTGTATATACATTATCTTCAAAATATCGTTTAATTGTCTCTTCATGAGAACAGGCGATTTCAGTTTACTGTTTGTTCGACTCGATCATTGGTGTAGATGCCGTATGGCTTTTTATTATTGAATTAACTCCTTTGTTTAAAAAAAAAAAAACAACTATACACGTATTTATTCACAAAAGCAAGCATGGACAGAATATGATTAGAAAATTTCTAGGTCGAGGCATAAACAAATCAAAATTGTAAATTTAGTCCGCTTATTAATTAAGCTTTATATTAATGACAATAAATTTAATTTATAAAATACATGTTGTTCTTAGGAGTCGAACCCTTGACCGATGGTAGTACTCGCTCATTATCCCTCTTAGTCTTATTATATATAATAGAATATAATTTATTATTAATCTATCATAGATACTTTTTAAAATATTAAATAATGGAACCCCGAAGTTGTATATAACACTATATTATCGACTTTTATTTCAATTATTAGTTAATAGATTTCTAGTATGTAACTTCACTATTAAATTAAATATTATTATTGTTATTTTGATTAATAAATTTATATAACTTCACTATGGTAATATAAGAGTAGCTATACTGTTAATTATATTTTTATTAATCTATTATAAATACTTTTTAGATATTAATTAATGGAGCCTTAAATTATATATAATACTATATTCCTGATTTTTATTTCAATTTTTAGCTAACAGACTCATAGTATATAATTACTATTAAGTTAAATTAATATATAATATTATTATTTTAATTAATTAAATTAATATTTAGTGGCATACCACGGTATACATGGCATACCGTTAAAAGGGGTTTCTGCTTTTAATAAAGAGTATAAATTCGTTCTCAATAAATCTCGGAATGAACGAGAATCGAACCCAAAACTTAAAATAACAATAGCTTAATTCTTAAAATAACAATAAATTAATTCTTATCACTTAAGCTTACAATGTCAAATCCAACTAAGTCATGCGGGGCTTGGGCTTCTAATGAGTAAAATGATCATTTCATTTTTATTTTATTTTATTTATTATCTTTTGTCACAAGGAAGCCAGATAAAAAGCCCTTTATAAACATACCAAACGACCTCCCAGAAAATTATTAAAATAACTGAAACATGTTCCAAGAAAAATGCAAAGAGCAAAGTAAGACACTATGTCGAGAAAATGTGATATTTTATTGCCCTTTAATTAAGACAAAAGAATTGATAAAAAAAAATAAAATTAAATTCCAGCAAGCTCATAGTACCAATGAGATGAAATGGCAATTTCCAGCAAAGCTCATAGTACCACCTCACCATTTCACTTGATCACCGTTTTAAAATCTCTTCTAACGTGAGTTCAAGCACAACCATTGCATGTACTTTGAGAGGACTCCTCTCTAAAAAAACGGAACAAACCGCATTAACATACAATAATACAATACAAATAAAAAAAAACTATCCACTATTTATATAAATTAAATAAACTATCCACTATAATTGTTGTTCACTTGTTGAGGCGCCTGATTCTGATGAAGTATCCATTATCATCCATGGATCGTCTTCACCATCTTCGTCTTCATCTTTCTTTCCTTGTTGTCTTTTTGCGGCTTGATCCCAATCTTTTTTGCAAACACAAATCTTGACCGCGTCTGGTGCAAGACTTGATCTCTTCTCATCTAGCACTCTTCTACCTGCACTAAAAGCGGACTCGGACGCAATTGTAGAAGCGGGAACGACTAAAATATCCCTTGCAATTTTTGCTAAAACCGGAAATTGTAACTCATGATTCTTCCACCATGTTAGTATTTCAAAATCATCATTTAACTCATAACTATAAGAAAAAAATTCGTTAATCATACTAAAAGCAGAAGTTCCGGGCCGGGCCGGTCCGGGCCGTGCCGGTTCACCCGGTTCGTACTGTCGCGGGCCGGGCCGGTCCGGTCCCGGTTTTTAAACACTTAACCCGTATTCGGACCGGGTTTTTTAACGGTTTAGGGCCGGTTCGGGCCGGTTCAGGACGGTCCGAATATAAACGAATAAAAAACCGGGCCGGTTCAGTGCGGGCCGGGCTGAACCGCCCTAATGGCCACCTCTAGTTGTATGGCTCAGCCTTGACAAGTAAGTTACCAGTTGGCGCTTCACCTCACCATTTTAGAAGTTCGATTCTGTCACTTACCAAGCAACACAACAAATTGCCACGAAGAACTCTTATTATGTTTTAGTTATCTAATAGTTACTGTAATTGTAATTTAATATGTTTATACAAACATATTAAATATACAGAACTAGGCCTGTCAATGGATCGGATATCCGATCCGATCCGACCCGACCCGATCCGCACTGATTTAAATGGATATGGATTGACCTAAAAAATATCCGATTCGGAACCCGATCTGATAAGAACGATCCGAATAATAAATGGATTGGATGGATTTAGATTGATCCGATCCGTTTATCCACGACCCGATCCATTTAATTATATAATAATATATTATATAATATATATATATATAATATTATTTTCAAAATATTTTATATTGTAATAAGTTACGTTATTGAAAATCCTAAGCCTTATACCTAATCTAATATTTCCTTGCTCTTCGAACGGCACCGTAAAAAATCATTTGTTGGGGATGGTAAATCAGGAACTAGTAATTTAAACATTGTGTTTGAACAATAAAATTACTAAAGTAGTTTAAATTTTTTATTGCTACTTAAATTTATACACTGAATCCTAGATTGTAACTTCTCAAATTTTAATAATTTTTTCTCATATATTAATTGTGATTAATTTTTTTATACTTTAAAAAATAAATGGAGCAATGGATATCCGACATCCGATTCGTTTATCCATTAAACTAAATGGATTGGATATGGATCGTCCTCTGAAATATCCGAGGTGTAATCCGATCCGATCCGAATCTGATAAAAATAAATGAACATGGATCTGGATTTAGATCGATCCGATCCGAACCCGACCCGTTGACAGGCCTATACAGAACCTATTATAATCGCTTAATATGCGTTAGTTTTCATAGAGACTAGTAATTCGGGTTTAATTTATTTGGTAAGCATAGAAGAACTTCTGGACAACAGTACTAAATATGCAAATTGTTTATATGCTGCTTTATACTTCCTCACGATGCTTGACAAAAATAAAATTTGAAGCAATAAAAAGTTTAAAACATTCGTCAATTCAATGATTTCTGTCATCAGAGCAAACCCTTCTCTCTGCATGATTCGATAGTTTCAATGACCAAGTCGCCAACATCTTTGTTTTTGTGTACAAACTCAAAACCAAGGCCCATCAGCTTCTTCGACGAACAAGGGATGATTTTCTGTGACTTGTCTAAGCCCTCAAATCTGCTCAGAATCAGAATTAATTATCATCTTATATGAATTGCGAGTATAGAGAATGAGAAATACAGAACAATATAATTGACAAAGATATTTCTTGGTACGTACTCGGTTGGTATATTCCTGTCTGGGTACTTGAGGCCAAGTGAATGCGCAATTTCAAAAATGTTAACAACATGAGAGGAGCAAATGTATCTTCCCTTGGCCAGAGGATGCTCAAAGAGGTATATGTGAGCATTGCATACATCATCCACATGCACCGCAGATAATCCATGCATTTTTCTTAGGGAAGCCATGTTAGCTTCATCTTCTATTATATGATCATGTAACATATTAGTACATGCACTATTATATGCCTGTGTTTGAGAAAAATAGGTGTGGAATACTGAAAAGAATTGAAGGGATATTTACTAATTAAACTTACTTGTATACAAGGCAGTTGCAGCATCAGTACTAAAGCTTGTGTTAGGAGTAATAAAATGGCCAAATACCACGGAAGGATGAACGGTGATCATATCAATCCCATTCTCTTCAGCATATTTCCACGCAGCTTTCTCAGCAGTAGTTTTCGCCACCAGATACATCTGCAGTCCACCAGATTACATTTAACCTTTTATTAGAAATACATTGTTCTAAAGAGTGAAAAACCAGGGCAGGAGCTAGAGAGGCTTCAGCCCACACTAACTAACATAAGTTGGATACAGTTTCTTTATTTTGTTCTGATTGACCTTCGGAAGTTAATGAACAAAAAAAAATTTACATCCCCTGCCAATAGGGCTAACTCATGTGCATTATTTTATAAATCTGGAGATCATTGGTTAACAATTCAATTTCGGTAAAACTAAATCTTTGGCCAACATATGTACTATAATTTATAAGGAGACTTAGCAAAAAAAAAAAATATAAGGAGATACTGAGAAAAACTTACCCATCCATGCATTTTATGTTCATAGCATAAATCAACATCAGTCCAAAGATCCTCCGTGTACTCGTGAAGTGGGGGCTGAGGCTGCACCACAATGGTTCCTGTGGTTGAGGTGTAGATAAACCTTTTCAATGTTTTGGCCTTAGAGCATGATCTCAGTATGCTCAGTATCCCATTCAATGTTGTTGACTCGATTTCTTCATTCTGCCCATATTAATATAAGTTTGTATCAACAAAATTTTAACACAGGATCATGACGCATCATACAAGTCTTTCTACTAACATCTTAAGCTCATCATATTGCTATAGCGGTATGTACTATATGTGATCATATGTTTTTATGCCAGGTATGCTAACAACGTCTGTATCAATTAGGAATTTGAGGAGGATCTTTTTTATTATAGAAAGTTTAAGTGGGAAGTTAAAATGTTTAACTACGAAACATTATAAAAATGTTCTCATGATGTTGGAAATTAGTTATTTCTTATGTAGATCCTGAATAAATCCTGTACAAAAGTATTATTAATAAAGCTAATATTTTACTTAAACAGTTAAACTCAAGGGAGCATCAAAACTTATATTTCAGTTATACATACCACAGCAGGATCGTCTTGGTAAAGAAGTTCCATAGGGGTGGCAACATGGAAGACACCTTCACAACCTTGAATTGCATCATCATAGCTACCTTCCACAGCTAAATCAGCCTTCCACAAGCTCAAATGAGTGTTTGCATTTGGCAACTCCAACAGATTCTTCACCTTCTTCTCGTTTCCTGCACATGACTCTCCTTGTTTTTCATCAAAATTAAAAATTGGTAATCTAATAAAATCTGACTGTCAAACTTAGAGCAACCGATCGAGGCCATTTTAAGCAAGCTAACTAGCACTTGGCCTCCTCAATGTTTTTATTCCTATTTTTTTCTTTTCTTTTTTGGATATCGATACATAATCGCATAAAAGCATGATTGATGAAACATACCAGGATCCCGGACAGTAGCTCTAACATGATATCCTCTTTCCAGAAGTCTCTTGACAAGCCAGGAACCGATGTACCCTGATGCTCCTGTCACGCACACTGTCCTCTGTTCTTCCATGCTTGTTGCAGCTTATTGACCTGTGATAAAATAATTATAAATTATCCAGAATTGTTTTCTAATACCATGTTTAACTTTTTTGTAGATAAGGGTGCTACACTTGTGATCAGTAGTCAATATGTAAGGGTGTGGAGGGTGGAAAAGACGTACTATTATAACTATTGAAATAGAAAGAGTAAAGTCCACTTTGTGTACCTGTACTTTACCTTAGGCACTACTTGCAATATTCTAATTTCAAATCGAGCATCCGCAATACCGAACAAACAATTTACTTACTACTACCGTGTCACTAACTCCGTTAAATCATGGGGTGAAACAGTATTCTGCCATCTCCTATCGGTTAAAGTGTTAAACCAGTTACTCGTCATCTCCGTTAAACCAGTTACTCGTCATCTTATCCGTTGCCTCCCTGCTCGCCTTGTTTCCTCAGGCGGACTCGACAATCTCCTTGGATGCACCTGCTGCAGCATCAGGTCCTGCACCTGAGCTGCCTGTTGATTCCAAGACACAGATGACCAGGTTCATCGAGGCCACCATGATAATTGCAAGCCATCCAGAGATTCCTAATAACAGTTGATTAACAATAACATCCATTTCTTCATACATTCCCGCAGCACCAAGTTTCTTTATTGTGACATGAAACGACGACACATTATGTCTAAACCTAGGCTGCTGCGCCGCATAATTAAAAAAGCTCTAAACACACTAAAGGATCATTCTGCATCGTAATGATATTGCAAAGTTCATCAGCACTAAATCTTGGCAAAAGCTGCGAAACCGCATTCTGAAACTTGGATTCATCAAGAATTGGTTTCGACGCAGCCCTGTTCCTTCTTTTACTGATTCTTTTTCTTAAAGCTCTAGTTGGGGGTCTAGTATATGAAGAATAAAATAAATACCCATTAACACTAAATGCATTTTTAGCATTTCTAGCCATCTGGGCCAGAGCAAAATTGTGTGTACAACTCATAGGATTGCATATAAAATCAAGATAACAAGTACTAGTAGGGTCTAATAATTGCAAGCCATCCAGAGATTCCTAACTTCTTTAAACCCATCCAGTCATTCAACGCTCAACTTCATTAAACCCATCCACAATTCCTAATAACAACAAACGAAAGCCAAAAACTGACAACCAAATCAAACCCCCAAATTCAAATTTTGCAGAATTCAACATAAATTATATATTTGTGTAGAGGATGGACAGGAAATTAATTCAATTACTAACACTATATAGTTATACTACAGAATCACGGGAATTTTGCTGTTGAACTATCAGATGAAAGAAAGAAAAATGACGAAAGAGAGAGTTTACAAAGAAGAAGAACAATGAAAAGAAAAATAGAGAAAAAGACAATCATACCCCCATTTTTTTAACGGAGTTAACAACTTAAAGGTTACTTAACGAAAAACATTAAACATTAAAGTGTAATGAAATAAAAATTTCAATATCATAGACATTCGATTTTAAATTACAATATTACAAATGGTGTTTAATCTAAAATGCAGGTACGTAAAATATAATTTATTCTTGAAATATTATGTAGTTGATAGGAATGAAATCCTTAACCTAGGGTAGATATAATATGTGGAATACTTCGAATACATCATGAATTGTGTCCTTTCTTTATTTTCTTTATTGATTTCAAAATTAAGGGGTGATATTATATTATGATTTTTAATGATAATTCTTGGGGTAATGATTTTTATAGATTTATAAATTTTTAATGACTCATAATAATTCTTATTGAGTCACCAAAATTTCGAAATACTTTTGATGACTTCTAATAAAATAATTTTTAAAAACTTTCATAGATTTTTTGATAAATTTTGTGGTGTATTACACTAACTACAAAGATCATATATTAACCTATGCTGTAAAACCCTTTAATCTTTTTTCACTACAACCCAATTTCGTTCGTGTGTTCTCTGATCAATCCGATCACCAAAAAATTGAGTACAATACATATTTCTTGTTAAATTGAGCATTCATTGCAAAAAAAATTCTTAGAATTATATATTTGTCACTAATAGGGCTGAGCATTCGGTCGGTTCGGTCCAGAACCGGACCGAACCGAATAAACCGAAAACCGAAATGTCATTTTTTTCTGGACCGAACCGGACCGAAGTTTAATCATGGACCGAACCGGACCGAACCGAAATAATTCGGTTCGGTTCGGTCCGGACCGAAAAAACCGATTTTTTTTTTGAAAAAAAACCTATATTATAAATAAAGCTAAAAATTCATGATTTATCACAAAAATAATAATCAATTAATCACCACTATTTCACCAACATAATTTAATTAGAATTTACAAATTAAATAATATAATTATATTTTATAAGATATATATAAAATGTATATAACATAAATATAAAAATTAAAGTATATATTATTCGGACTATTAGGTCTATTCGGTCCGGACCGAAATATTTTTCAAAGAACCGAACCGAACCGATTTTTATTTCGGTCTATTCGGTTCGGACCGAATAAACCGAATTTTCAAAAAATTAGAACCGAACCGAACCGAATTTGCACGGTTCGGTTCGGTTTTTCGGTTTCGGTTCGGTTTTGCTCAGCCCTAGTCACTATTCATAGCTAATTATGATGCAAAGCTATGTCATTAGCCAGCAATATTTTATTATGCAAAGCTAATTTTATTGGTGTTTTGTGTGAATTTTTTGCAAGCACAATATTTTTAGACGCCCATGAATTACTATAATGTTTGATGGGTTCTTATTACTTTGTGTGTTATGATCTAGTTTTACAAAATTGCAGAATATCGCACCCTCAACAATATCATTTATTAAAATGAATATATATATATATATATATATATATATATATATGGAAATTGAAAACCAAGAAGAGGAAGAAAAATAGATGGAAGAAGAGGAAGAAAGAGAAGAAAAGCGACGGGAAATTTTAAAAAGTTTGTTGACAGTAAATGAAACAATATTTTTCAAGATGATTTTTATATAGTTATTAGAAATTATGTCAAATCTTTCCAAGGGATGTAGTTATAATTTTTATTAAAAGTCATTCTCATTAAAATTCGTTGACTTTTTGAATAATACGATACTTATAAAGAGTCTATAAATGTTTAAATCCAATACCGCCCTATTTTTAAATACTTTTAAAAGTCTTAATTAAATAACACCATACTTTTAAGGATAAGTTTAAAACTACCCATGTCAACTATTAGATTTTTAAATATATACTAACAACCTTTCTAAAATTCTAAAAATACCGACCTTGTTTTCAAAATTCCAAAAATACTACCTTCCTCAGTTGCAACTTTTGCAACTTCCAGTTTTCAAATTTCTGATTTCAAGTTCTGGGGTTCAGATGTCATTTTCGACCACTTTTTTGGAATATATATATATTCAAAAGTTGCAACTGAGGTTGCAAAAGTTGCAACTGATATTGCAACTGAGCTTGCAAAAGTTGCAACTGTTGCAACTGAATACTGAAAGTTGCAAATCAGAAATTCAACAATTATGAGTGCCCCTGGCGGGGCCTTGCAACCCAAATTCACTAATTATGAGTGTCATCGACCAATTATGAGTGCCCTTGGCGGGGCCTTACAACCCAAATTCACCAATTATGAGTGCCTCTGGCGGGGCCTTGCAACCTCATTTGCAACTGAGATGCTACAAATTTCTGATTTCAAGTTCTGGGGTTCAGATGTCATTTTCGACAACTTTTTTGGAATATATATAGTTGCACTCCATGAATAACACCTTATATAAAGAACATTAAAGAACACCTCATATTTAATTCAATACAAGAGTTCCGTCATGACATCCAATACAAAAAGTTCTTATTTTTTTATCTTCTATCCATTTAGAAAAAAATTAAAATATTTTTTTTTGGAAAAATCACTGTTCATGATGACATCAGCAGTGAGTCATCATGAATAGTGATTTTTTTCAAATTTTTTTTTTTAAAATTTTTTTTGCTGGATGGATAGAAGATAAAAAAATAAGAAATTTTTGTATTGGGTGCCCCTGGCGGGGCCAATGGATCTATTGGAATAATTGATTTTATAGTGTTCTTTATTGTTTGTTATATAAGAGTGTTCTGTATGGAGCAAATGCCTATATATATATATATATATATATATATCTAGAATCCAAAAAAGTGGTCGAAAATGTCATCTGAACCCCAGAACTTGAAATCAGAAATTTGAAAACTGGAATTTGCAAATGAGGTTGCAAAAGTTGCAATTGAGCAGGGTAGTATTTTTGGAATATTGAAAACATAAAATTATAAGGAGGTAGTATTTTTGAAAAAATGATTTTATATAAGTGAAAAGATAGTTGGGTGGTTGTAAAATTGAATAGAATTCTTAAAATCTAATGTATTTCTGTAAATATCCCTACTTTTAAAAATTCTTTAAATGTTAGAATTGAATACCTCATAATTTTTAAAATCATTGAAAGTCTTTAAAAGTTTTAATACAATACCACCCGAAGTGTACTGGGCTCCGTTACATTTCTTCTTTTTTTATTTCTTCCCAAGTATAAGCGTATAACCGTGTCTTGCATTTTCAGAAAATAACCGAGTTTGAGTTAATATTTATTTTCGAAAAAAAAGTTTGAGTTAACATTAAGATTATGAAAGACGTTCTAATTCTTTTTTTTTTCTTTTCTGAAATAAACACGTTTTTTTTTAATAATTAAAAATATATATCTTACAAATATTTATTCTAACAAATATCAGGATGAGCTGAAATGAACTTGTAACGACAAGAGATAATCTCTTACTACTTGAGTTATCTCATCGCATTCAGGATGTTATAATTCTTAAAATCATTGAATTTTATTAAAAAAAATTAAAAAGATGAATTATATTTCTAATAAATATAATGTACCGCGCATGTTAATATGAATTGTATTTATAACGAAACGTCATGTGTTATTTAAAAAAAAAATTTGAATTTTTTTTGGTACATGTTGCATTAATTCTCTTATAGTATACTAGCTTTTATAACCCGCGCAATACACGGGTTATTTTAACATATTACAATTGCTCTTTCATATGATTATTTAAATTATCTAATAGTTACTATAATTGTAATTTAATATATTTAATAATGTTAATTAGCTTCCACGTTGAAATTGGTTTAAATAATTAATATTCGTTAAAATTATTTATTTATGAGATTATAATATTAATTATATATTATTAGTGATAATAAGAACTGTTTAAAACTAAAAATATAAAATTTTAATTTAAATCTGTTGCTGACGGGATTCGAACCGGGTGAAAGCCCTAAATAACCAATTTTTAGGGAATATTAACCAAAAATGCCCACGTGTGAAAACAGTGACCAAAATAACCAGATAAATACGCATTTGACGTATGCGTATACGGAACACGCATTCTTAGAATGCGTATCCGCCCAACTTTAATTTTTTTAATTGATTCTCTTCCGTATGCGCATTCTTTCGCTGCGTGGCCCTCGTCCAGAAGAGGGAGAATACGCATTTACAATATGGGTATTCAGCGAACATGCAATTGCAAAATGCGTATTCCCCTTGAACTTCTGTTTTCCATTCCATCTCTTTGACATCCATCGAGTCCATCAACTCCTAGATCTTTTAGAATTTTTCCGGAGACGCATCTTCGGGATTCAATTTCATCACAACCCAGTAAATGAAGGGGCGCTTGACCCTTTGGGCTTAAGCACCGTGCTCACCTCTTATTGATTCTGTTAAGCCATTCCTCGAGATCCTCCCTTGTAGGGATCTCCGGCAGCGGCGCCTGGGCTTCCACTTCCCTGAGCAATTCCACTTGACTTATTTCCGGGGAAGGAATGCAAGTACTTCGACTTCTCGTGGTGTTAGATGGTACAGGATTGGCAGCAGGTTATTCAACCCGTTACATCGATGCTGAAGATGCCTCCCCCTAGCAGTTGCCATAAGCTTCTTTAATCTAAGAAAATGAAGGAACATTGAGAATCCCAAAATCAAATATTGATAAAAAAAAAAAAAAGAAAGAAAGTAAAGTATACGAATATGAGTTTATGCGTAAATGTGTGGATAGATAGGGCACCATTAGCGAGAATGAGTATTTTGGGCACCTGCATCCTAAAAATTGGTTATTTAGGTCATATTCTCATTCGAACCTTGGTCATTTAGCATAATCTTTGTTTTTGTGTACAAACTCAAAACCAAGGCCCATCAGCTTCTTCGACGAACAAGGGATGATTTTCTGTGACTTGTCTAAGCCCTCAAATCTGCTCAGAATCAGAATTAATTATCATCTTATATGAATTGCGAGTATAGAGAATGAGAAATACAGAACAATATAATTGACAAAGATATTTCTTGGTACGTACTCGGTTGGTATATTCCTGTCTGGGTACTTGAGGCCAAGTGAATGCGCAATTTCAAAAATGTTAACAACATGAGAGGAGCAAATGTATCTTCCCTTGGCCAGAGGATGCTCAAAGAGGTATATGTGAGCATTGCATACATCATCCACATGCACCGCAGATAATCCATGCATTTTTCTTAGGGAAGCCATGTTAGCTTCATCTTCTATTATATGATCATGTAACATATTAGTACATGCACTATTATATGCCTGTGTTTGAGAAAAATAGGTGTGGAATACTGAAAAGAATTGAAGGGATATTTACTAATTAAACTTACTTGTATACAAGGCAGTTGCAGCATCAGTACTAAAGCTTGTGTTAGGAGTAATAAAATGGCCAAATACCACGGAAGGATGAACGGTGATCATATCAATCCCATTCTCTTCAGCATATTTCCACGCAGCTTTCTCAGCAGTAGTTTTCGCCACCAGATACATCTGCAGTCCACCAGATTACATTTAACCTTTTATTAGAAATACATTGTTCTAAAGAGTGAAAAACCAGGGCAGGAGCTAGAGAGGCTTCAGCCCACACTAACTAACATAAGTTGGATACAGTTTCTTTATTTTGTTCTGATTGACCTTCGGAAGTTAATGAACAAAAACAAAATTACATCCCCTGCCAATAGGGCTAACTCATGTGCATTATTTTATAAATCTGGAGATCATTGGTTAACAACCCAACCCAACCCGTTTACATAAAACTTACCCATCCATACATTTTATGTTCATAGCATAAATCGACATCAGTCCAATGATCCTCCGTGTACTCGTGAAGTGGGGGCTGAGGCTGCACCACTATGGTTCCTGTGGTTGAGGTGTAGATAAACCTTTTCAATGTTTTGGCCTTAGAGCATGATCTCAGTATGCTCAGTATCCCATTCAATGTTGTTGACTCGATTTCTTCATTCTGCCCATATTTATATAAGTTTGTATCAACAAAATTTTAACACAGGATCATGACGCATCAAACAAGTCTTTCTACTAACATCTTAAGCTCATCATATTGCTATAGCGGCATGGACTATATGTGATCATATGTTTTTATGCCAGGTATGCTAACAATGTCTGTATCAATTAGGAATTTGAGGAGGATCTTTTTTATTATAGAAAGTTTAAGTGGGAAATTAAAATGTTTAACTACGAAACATTATAAAAATGTTCTCATGATGTTGGAAATTAGTTATTTCTTATGTAGATCCTGAATAAATCCTGTACAAAAGTATTATTAATAAAGCTAACATTTTACTTAAAACTCAAGGGAGCATCAAAACATATATTTCAGTTATACATACCGCAGCAGGATCGTCTTGGTAAAGAAGTTCCATAGGGGTGGCAACATGGAAGACACCTTCACAACCTTAAATTGCATCATCATAGCTACCTTCCTCAGCTAAATCAGCCTTCCACAAGCTCAAATGAGTGTTTGCATTTGGCAACTCCAACAGATTCTTCACCTTCTTCTCGTTTCCTGCACATGACTCTCCATGTTTTTCATCAAAATTAAAAATTGGTAATCTAATAAAATCTGACTGTCAAACTTAGAGTAACCCGATCGAGGCCATTTTAAGCAAGCTAACTAGCACTTGGCCTCCTCAATGTTTTTATTCCTATCTTTTTTTTTTTTTTTTTTGGATATCGATACATAATCGCATAAAAGCATGATTGATGAAACATACCAGGATCCCGGACAGTAGCTCTAACATGATATCCTCTTTCCAGAAGTCTCTTGACAAGCCAGGAACCGATGTACCCTGATGCTCCTGTCACGCACACTGTCCTCTGTTCTTCCATGCTTGTTGCAGCTTATTGACCTGTGATAAAATAATTATAAATTATCCAGAATTGTTTTCTAATACCGTGTTTAACTTTTTTATAGATAAGGGTGCTACACTCAGGGGGCAGAAGGGCCAAGGCCTCCCTAGGGTTGTCATAATTCTAGTAATATATGTTAAAAATTTATATTTTTATTAATATGTTCATGTAAAAATAATTTTTGGCCCCTACTAAATAAAAATTTTGGCCCTTACAAAATAAAATTTCGTAAGAAAAATAGCCAAAACTTTTAATACTTATTCAATTCTAGATGGGTTTTGTGATTCAAAAGAACGTTGAGCGCTACTATAAGTGTTTGCCTAGTATTTTTGTGTATTTGATTTATTGGATACTTTATTGTGTTAGATTAAAAAAAATATTTACCCCCCTTTTGAATGTTTGCTGGCTTCGCCCCTGACTATTGTGATCAGTAGTCAATATGCAAGGGTGTGGAGGGTGAAAAAAAATGTACTATTATAACTATTGAAATAGAAAGAGTAAAGTGCACTTTGTGTACCTGTACTTTACCCTAGACACTACTTGCAATTAGGGCTGCACATGGGTTCCAAAAACCGACCATCTTTTTAACGGATCAAACCGAACCGTCCAAAACCGTGGGTTAAACGGGTTAATTTTTAAAAAACCCGAACTAATTGGGTTGGGTAAGGTTAACAAATTTTAACCCTTACCCAACCCAACCCAACCCAACCCGTTTACATAAATTGCAGAATTTTTTGTATATTTTCTACATATTCTGTATATTTTCTGCATATTTTTTTTACAAATTTCTGCATTCTATAAATTTTCTGCAATATATAAATTTTTTGCAACACTTTCTTGAACATTCTGCAACACTTTCTCGCTTTTGTAATATTCAGCAACATTCTGCAACATTTTCTGAGAAGTGCAGAATTTTCTGTAATGTGCGGAAATTTCTACAAAGTTCTTCCGATTAGTAAATTTAACCCGAACCAAACCAAATTATTTGTGTTGGGTCGGGGTTCGGTTACAGAAATTTTTTTCAATTAATGAGTTGATTTTTTATAAAACCGAACTAATTGGATTGGGTCGGGGCTTGACGAAAACCCGACTCAACCCTACCCATGTGCAGCCCTACTTGCAATATTGTAATTTCAAATCAAGCATACAAACAATTTACTTACATTTCGTGTACTATCGTCTATCTGTAACTAATAACTCCGTTAAATCATGGGGGTCAAATAGTATTCTGCCATCTCCTATCGGTTAAACCAGTTACTCGTCATCTCCGTTCTCGTCATCTTATCGGTTGCCTCCCTGCTCGCCTTGTTTCCTCAGGCGGACTCGACAATCTTCTTGGATGCACCTGCTGCAGCATCAGGTCCTGCACCTGAGCTGCCTGTTGATTCCAAGACACAGATGACCAGGTTCATCGAGGCCACCATGATAATTGCAAGCCATCCAGAGATTCCTAATAACACTTGATTAACAATAACATCCATTTCTTGATACATTCCCGCAACACCAAGTTTCTTTATTGTGACATGAAACGACGACACATTATGTCTAAACCTAAGCTGCTGCGCCGCATAATTAAAAAAGCTCTAAACACACTAAAGGATAATCCTGCATCGTAATGATATTGCAAAGTTCATCAGCACTAAATCTTGGCAAAAGCTGCGAAACCACATTCTGAAACTTGGATTCATCAAGAATTGGTTTCGACGCAGCCCTGTTCCTTCTTTTACTGATTCTTTTTCTTAAAGCTCTAGTTGGGGGTCTACTATATGAAGAATAAAATAAATACCCATTAACACTAAATGCATTTTTAGCATTTCTAGCCATCTGGGCCAGAGCAAAATTGTGTGTAGAACTCATAGGATTGCATATAAAATCAAGATAACAAGTACTAGTAGGGTCTAATAATTGCAAGCCATTCAGAGATTCCTAACTTCTTTAAACCCATCCAGTCATTCAACGCTCAACTTCATTAAACCCATCCACAATTCCTAATAATAACAAAACGAAAGCCAAAAACTGACAACCAAATCAAACCCCAAAATTCAAATTTTGCAGAATTCAACATAAATTATATATTTGTGTAGAGGATGGACAGGAGATTAATTCAATTACTAACACTATATAGTTATACTACAGAATC
Organism: Saposhnikovia divaricata; assembly: GCA_036435485.1. NCBI lineage: Eukaryota > Viridiplantae > Streptophyta > Magnoliopsida > Apiales > Apiaceae > Saposhnikovia > Saposhnikovia divaricata. The sequence continues at coordinate 77,109,847 of CM071600.1, read as the reverse complement.
ACGGGAATTTTGGCTGTTGAACTATCAGATAAAAGAAAGAAAAATGAAGAAGGAGACGAAAGAGAGAGTTTACAAAGAAGAAGAACGATGAAAAGAAAAATAGAGAAAAAGACAATCATACCCCATTTTTAAACGGAGTTCACAACTTAAAGGTTACTTAACGAAAAACATTAAACATTAAAGTGTAATGAAATAAAAATTTCAATATTATAGACATTCGATTTGAAATTACAGTATTGCAAATGGTGTTTAATCTAAAATACAGGTACGTAAAATATAATTTATTCTTGAAATATTATGTAGTTGCTAGGAAATGAATTCCTTAACCTAGGGTAGATATAATATGTGGAATACTTCGAATACATCATGAATTGTGTCCTTTCTTTATTTTCTTTATTGATTTCAAAATTAAGGGGGTGATATTGTATTATGATTTTTAATGATAATTCTTGGGGTAATGATTTTTATAGATTTATAAACTTTTAAGGACTCATAATAATTCTTCTTGAGTCACCAAAATTTCGAAATACTTTTGATCACTCCTAATAAAATGATTTCTAAAAATTTTCATAGATTTTTTGATAAATTTTGTGGTGTATTACACTAACTACAAAGATCATATATTGACCTATGCTGTGAAACCCTTTAACCTTTTTTCACAACAACCCAATTTCGGTCGTGTGTTCTCTGATCAATCCGACCACCAAAAAATTGAGTACAATATATATTTCTTGTTAAATTGAGCATTCATTGCAAATTTTTTTCTGAGAATTTTATATTTGTCACTATTCATAGCTAATTATGATGCAAAGCTATGTCATTAGCCAGCAATATTTTTATGATGCAAAGCTAATTTTATTGGTGTTTTGTGTGAATTTTTTGCAAGCACAATATTTTTAGGCGCCCATGAATCTATATACTCTTAAAGTGTAATGAGGAATTTACCCAATGGGTAAAAAAATTTACCCATGACCCATATTTTGTACTAAAATCATGCTATTTTGGTAAGTATCCACGGATAATCCATTTACCCACCCAATATTTTACCCATTTGTTATTATATCTTTCCATAATCTATTTGAATTTCAAAAAAATCAGTTACAGAGATTATATCTCAATCAAAATTTCCATAATTTTCTCAATCGGTATAATTTCATCCTTGATTTTCAGCAGTCGTTACTGAAACCCTAACGAGTTTCTCATCTCCAGAGCCAAATGGATTAAGCGTTTCATAGCGTTTCATCACAATCTTCTGCAAAATCCAAATATATAATTGTTCGATGGATTCTCTAACAAGTTCTTCATCAGGTGCTTCATCCATTCTTTCATTCTTTTTGTTAAGTTATTATTATATAATAATGATTGTTATATGTTGCTGTTTATCTTTGTAATCATCCAGGTAAAAAACGTCATATGCATGGTCTAAATTTCGAAACAATCTTGGGAACCACTAATAATGATGAAAATCAAGGTATTTCTGATTTTGAAAGGCATGACTGAAATCTTCAGTAATTGTCTGACGTCCATGTGTTCCTTTGAATATAGGTACACCACGTCGTGTTCGTGGAAAGAATGTGGATAAACTATTGTCAAGTAAGGTTACCGATCATACATTAAAACCTATTTCTGAACCAGTAGTTTATGCCACAAACACTTCCCATGGTATATCTTTGTCATTTGTTTTTTTCTTATTTGCCAAAGTTTCATATTTTCCCATGATATGTATTGATGTTAACAATCTTTGATTTTCTGTTTTCAATTATTAGTCGACTGTGGACGTGGCTTACAGCAACAAATTCATTCTACTTCTTTAAATAATAAAGAGAATTGTAGTCCTAATTTACCAGAAAATAGGACGAGATCAAGACAACTGCCACAAAGTATACTTCAAATTCCTGTTTCTTCACCATCAGACAGACAAAGTCTTGAAATTACTCAGAAAAATGGTATTTGTTTCTTTTATCTTATGATTTAATATTAAGCTTTTCCTATATGATGTTTTCATACTATTATTTGAATGTAGTCAGCAAAGTTCATGCTTCTTCACCCTTGGACAGTCAATGCATTAAAGCGACTCCAAAAAATGGTATTTATGCATATTTTATGATGATTGAATATTAAGGTTATCCTATCTAATTCTTCATACTATTATGTGAATGCAGTGAGCAAAAGTCGACTACGTGGCAAAAATGTTGATAAGATGATGTCTGTTGTACTATTACGAAATGCTGCCAAGTCTAGACCTCCTTTGGCAACAATTGATCATAATTCGTTGTTGAGATTTACATCATCAGACAAATCGCCAAGCCATTGCTCGCCAGGCCAGAGCTCTATTCTTGGTGTCAAAAGTAATATTGATCAGTAACATTATAATGGAGATATCAGATCAACCATTACCAAAAATACCACATCTTCCGGTAATGATTTTTACCAGAAACTCTTTTTTTGCGTCATGGTTGCGCCTATAATTTTGTAAATTATTACAAAAATTGATTATATAATCTTTCTCAATGTTTTAGCAGGTTCAAATCTCTCAAATTCTTCTACTATGACACCTATGACTCTATTCCAAAGTAGTCTTTTTGAAATTAATCACTCAGGTACTTTTGACAAGTTTTGAAGACATACGTATCAAGTAGTACATTTTTAAATAGCGTTATATAACATTTTATACTTTTTTCATTTGTCATTTTTTATCAGGTAATACACCAAAGAACCAGAATAACAATATCCCTGCATTTGGAGATCAATCTGGTAAAAGTACCGTCACTTTCTGCAGGACTATCCCAAGTGTTTCACCAGTAAAAAAACATCGTAAACTAAACAAGAAACCGAATTCAGAGGATACAACAGAAGCGCATGTTGTTAAAAAAAGTTGTGCAATACAAACTCCAGTTCCAATTAATTCAAAGATGGAGGGTGTAAAAAGTAGTTTTGAAGTTGGTGAGAGTTCTGGAATTATGAATTTGATCAATGATTTCAACATTGTTGAGGACAATTTTAGTAGTGAAAGTGATACATCTGAACAAGGTATTCATTTTTGTAAGATAGTTTATATCTTTATTTCAATAATTTTAGTTTTGTTCAATTCATACTTAAGCAATTGTCATTCAAACAGGTGATCTTGAAGATCTTGATTATGAAATTTTTTATAGCCAGCAAGATTTTTGGAATGGTTACATGGATATTGGTGGTCCAAACAAAAAATGTTTAAAATGTGAGGCTGCGATGTGGAATGAAGAGAGGAACAATAAAGCTACAACTAATAAAGCTCCAACATTCTCACTGTGTTGTAAAAATGGACAGGTTCATCTTGAAAAGGAAAAGCACCCTCCTGAGCCTTTAGCTACACTCCTCTCTGGTGGTATGAAAACTAAACATTTCAAGCAAAATATTAGAATGTACAACTGTATGTTTGCAATGACTTCTACTGGTGGCAAGATTGATCATAAGATCAACAGAGGTGGTGCTCCTTACTGTTTCAAACTTCGTGGCCAAAATTATCACTAAATAGGAAGCTTCCTACCACCTGATGGAGAGGTTCCGAAATTCTGTCAGCTTTACATTTATGACACAGAAGACGAAATCAACAATAGAATTAATGCGTTTAATGGTACCAGTGACGTTATTGATCAGGAAATTGTTTAGTCTTTGTTGCAAATGTTGGATGAACATAACAAGTTGGTAAAAGGTTTTCGTATGGCCCGGGATAGAGTGCAACATAATGCAGTAGATGAATTCAAATTGGTGCTTATATCCTCAAGCTTAAAAAGTGGACGGCCAAACCACATTGGCCCATCAAATGAGGTTGCAGGACTGATTGTGACAGATGATTATACTAAGGGATATAGAGATACAGTAATTGATTCAAAGGTGGACGGATTGGGGAGGATTTTTGAAACAGATGCACGCTTTATGTCACTACAATATCCAATCCTCTTTCCACATGGAGATGTAGGATTTCACCTTGAAATCCCTTTAAATAAGCCTGATAAGCAACCTCGCAAAGATCCAGAAATTGAGCAAACATTTGAATCAGATGAAAGAGGACCTCGAGAAAACGTAACCATGAAAGAGTACTACAATTATAAACTAATGATACGTCCAACAGAAGGTGTTTCCATTAGTTCTAAATTTCATTTTTTGTAATTCTGCTTCCTAATGTGTAAATAGCATTCTGATTAATCTTGCCCTCACATGTTACAGGATTGACTCCACATTTGGGTGGACGTTTGTGGCAGAAATACGTTGTAGATGCATTTACCGCAATTGAGCAATACAGATTGGATTGGATTAGTGGACATCAAACTACTATACGTTCTGAACTATATCATAATATTCGGGATGCAGTACAAAAGGGTGACCACAATCCATCTACTGTTGGTAGACCAATTATTCTTCCTGCCTCTTTCACAGGTGGTAGACGCTATATGAATCAGTATTTTAAGGATTCTTTGGCTATTTGTCGAACCTTAGGCCATCCTTCATTATTCTTGACCATGACATGTAACACCAAATGGCTAGAAATTCAACGAATGCTCAAATACTTACCTGGTGTTGATGTTGCTGATGCCCCTGACGTCGTTTCAAGAGTTTTTAAATTAAAAGTTGACCAACTTATCGATCTGGTAAAAAAGAAAAATTATTTCGGTCGTTGCATAGGAGGTACGAAATCTTGAAGTTTTATTGAAAACTAATACAATTTAAAAACCACTATTTTGTTTTTTAAATACATTCTAACCAGATATTATAATTTTGTGTTGACTTCGTGTAGTAATGCATGTGATTGAGTTTCAAAAACGTGGTCTGCCTCATGCACATATGCTTATATGGTTACACCCAAATGATAGGCCTAAAAATTTTGAACAAATCGATGCTTTAGTCTCTGCAGAAATTCCAAATCCAGACACGGATCCAGTAGGATATCATGCTGTTAACAATTACATGATTCATGGACCATGCGGGACTGATTGTGTCAGTTCTCCATGTATGGTTAAAGGGAAATGTATTAAACATTTTCCTAAAAGGTTAGTTTTTAAATAATTTCCCTTTTTTATGTATTATACTGCATTTTTGTCTTTATTTTTAATACATGCCCAAAATTTTTTGTTAATTTTTAAAAGGTATAATTCCCATACATTCTTCGATGATTGTGGCTTTCCTATATACTAGAGAAGGAGGACTGGTGTGTATGTTACAAAAAAAGGGAGTTGACCTGGATAATCATTTTGTTGTCCCAAACAACCGCGATCTTTTAGTTCGTTTTCAATGCCATACAAATGTGGAGATATGCAATAGTTCAAGATCGCTAAAATACCTGTTCAAATACTGTTTAAAAGGACACGATACTGCTACAATGTGTCTCAAAAAGAAAACAAATGGTCCAGGTATTTTTGCTACAGTTTCAAAGAATGCTGAAAAACGTCTTATAAATGAGGTCAAACATTATTTAGATGGTAGATATGTTTGTGCATCTGAAGCGGCTTGGAGGATATTTGGTTTTGACATTCATTCGCGGTGGCCTTCAGTTGATCGTTTGCCTATACATTTACCTAGTGATAAACACGTTTCCTTTAAAAGTGGAGATAAATTGCATGAAGTTGTGGAAAAAGCAAAAATCAAGTTAGAAGCTTGGTTTGATGCAAATAAAAGTTTGCCTGATGCAAAGAATTGGACTTACTCTGATTTTCCAAGCAAATTCACTTGGCATGCAAGACCTGGTATATGGAAACAAAGGAAAAAAGGTGATGTCATTGGTCGACTTTCAGAAGTGCATTCAACGAGTGGTGAATTGTTATATTTACGCATGCTTCTGTGTAGGAAAAAAGGTGCTACATCATTTGAGGATCTGAGAACTGTTAATGGTCATATACATCAAACTTTTAAGGATACATGTTCCGCACTTGGTCTCCTCCAAAATGATAACCAATGGCATGAGGCGATTGCTGAAAATTCACATACATCCATGTCTCCTCAGATCCGTTCAATGTTTGTCAACATATTGGCTTACAGTCCAATTTCAGATCCCTTGAGACTTTGGGAAGCTAACTGGCGATGCATGTCTGATGACATTATTCTTTTGAGACGACATTTGCTTAATGATCCTTATTTTTGTCTTTCAGAGCACGATGTACGGAATTATGCTCTGGCAGGTTAGCTTCATTACACACAATTGTTGTATCATTGCCTAATTATCTACTATACCAATATAGTTATTTACTAATTTAACTTAATCTATGTAATTTTGTTTTTGTTTCAGAGATAGAAAAATTGTTAAATGATATTGGAAAGAGTTTAATAGACTATTCTACTATGCCATTTCCTGGCGAAGCTTATTTCAGAAACAATGTTAACCGTCTCATCATTGAAGAAACTGGATATGATAGAGAAGAGCAGAAAACTCAACATGAGAAAAACCATCGACTCCTCAATGCTGAACAAAAAATTGTGTATGATTGTATTATACATAATATAAATGAGGAGAAAGGCGGTGTATTTTTTGTGTACGGTAGTGGAGGCTGTGGGAAGACTTTTTTGTGGCAAACATAATGTTGTCGTCTACGATCAGAGGGTAAAATTGTACTTCTTCCTGTTGCCTCATGTGGTATAGCAGCTGTTTTGTTGCCTGGTGGAAGAACTGCTCATTCGCGCTTTCATATTCCTCTGAAACTTGACCAATATTGTACCGCAGGGATTAGACATGGAACTGATATTGCAGAACTAATTCAATAAACTAATCTTATTATCTGGGATGAAGCTCCTATGCAACACCGTCATGCTTTTGAATGTATAGATCGATCTTTGAGGGATATAATGTCTGCTGTTGACAAAAAAGATCAAAGAAGCCATTTGGTGGTATAACAGTTGTTTTTGGTGGAGATTTTAGACAAATTTTGCCTGTCATTCCAAAGGCAACAAGGGCTGAAATCGTATCTGCTGCTCTGAATAGATCTAAGCTATGGGACTTTTGTCAAGTATTTTTACTGAAACAGAATATGCGGCTACATTCAGGTAATACAGAAGCACAGAATAAGATCATTGCTGATTTTAGTAAATGGCAGCTTTCTGTTGGAGATGGCAAGGTGGAGTACATTCGTACTTCTTCAGACATTGGTGAAATGTTGATAAAGATACCAGACCAGTATGTTGTACATTCCTCTGAAGATCCTATCAGGACTCTTTTTGAGATCACTTATCCAGATTTTCTTTCCCACATGTCTTCACATTCTTACCTGAGATCAAGAGCTATACTGAAACCAACAAATATTGTGGTCGATGACATTAACAACCAAATACTTGACAAGATCCCTGGAACTCTACACACATTTCTTAGTCAGGATTCCATTGATGATGATAGTGATGAAGATAATGATTTCAGTACTGCATTTCCAGTAGAATACCTCAACTCAATAAATATGCCGTGCATTCCCAAGCATGAGTTAAAGGTCAAAGTTGGAGTCATCGTTATGCTTATGAGGAACTTGAACCAAATAATGGGATTATGAAATGGGACGAGGATGATTGTTACTGCATGTAAGAAAAACAGTATTGAATGTGAAATTCTTTGCGGGTCACATGTCGGAACTAAACATCTAATTCCAAGAATCGAGATGGTGCCAACTGATACTATCTGGCCATTTGAATTAAAAAGAATTCAATTTCCAATCCAAATTTGTTATGCAATGACGATTAACAAGATCCAAGGACAGAGTCTTGATACTGTAGGTTTATATCTTCCTAGAGCTGCATTTTCTCATGGTCACATATATGTTGCCATCTCGCGAGTTACAAGGCCCGAAGGTCTTCACATTCTGATTGATAGTGATTCTGGTATTACCACAAATATTACGTCAAATGTTGTATTTGAGGAAGTTTTTTACAATCTTCCAAGTGTAGATGGTTGATGCATTGTTTAGTTTTATGACTCAAAGATCAATTATCTTTATTGTATGACTGAAAGATCAATTATCTTTATTGTATGACTCAAGGAACAATTATCTTTATTGTATATGATTGTTTTTTGAGAAAAAGGACCCTGAGATATATCTCAGGGAACTTTTCCTAAGATACATGCAAAATATCCTTTAAATCTTGTTGGGCCCGCAGGGTTAATTAAAAATCTCTGAATTTACTAAAATAACCACCCCATTTTTATATATATAAATTAGGTATCTCAGGGAACTTACCTGAGATATATCTCAGGTTCCCTACTCTCTTGTTTTTTTACTTACTAAAATAATTGACAAATATATGATTGTTTTTTTACTTACTGAAATAATTGACACTTCTCAAATTTGATAACCAAGATTACATAGATAACTAACAATAACTATATATGGTTATGATTTACAGAATCATAGAAAATAAGTCCATCATTATCAAAACTCTTAAGCAATCACCATGGGAATAAGTCCATCATTATCAAAACTCTCATAGAATCAATCACAAATCAATTAGTAGTTATAATCAATATCAAAATCAAACCAACATTATCATAATTATTTTATGTCGGTGTATAAATGTGGCGGTCTAAACAGTTATAAAAACAATTTTTCACATTTGTTTACAATACAAAGTCCACTTCATTTCACTCTCTTCAACATTACATTTAGAGTAAGAAAGCCTCAACTTCTCATTCCATGAATTTATCATGTTCATATACTATTTTTTTGTCATAATATAAATGTTTTAACGATAGTGCTGGTGTTCTTGCATCGTTTTTATAGGCTTATTTTCAATGGAGTTTGCTGTGTTTGATCGTCTTGAGAACCTAGACCGGTCTACTACAAACTGGAAAATCAAAGTTAGAGTTACCAGGACGTGGGCGAGCGTTACCGCAGAAACTGGATCATTGAAAGGATTCAATCTTATTCTCTTGGATGATGATGTAAGCTTATGACTAATCCCTCTTTTTTTTAAATTTAAAACTTTAATTTTCCTGTATTTCATAGATTTTATAACATTTCGTCACAATCTTTTTGTAGAATAATCATGTTCATGGATTTGCCTATCACAACATTTGGAATGCATTGACAACTACCATAGTGGAAGGAGGTGTATACGTTATTGAACAGTTTTCGGTGAAAGATGCCGTTGGGACTTTAAAGCCGGTTCAAACAAAGGTCTGCATTAGTTTTACTAAAGATACTATTGTGAAAGAGGTTACAGATGATGGCATGATTCCTCTCTATAAATTTGAATTCTTGGATTTGGGAGATCTACAAGCCGAGGCCAATAAATATCAGCCACGTGAAAATCCAGAATTTGCTATTGGTACATTACTTCTCCAACTTAATATATTGTACACGTTTTTAAGCCAGTACGTTTAATTATCATTCAAACAAACAATGTTATGTTTTTAATGTAAAAACCAGATGTCATTGGAGTTCTTGAGGATTATGAACCTTCCAAAAAGATTGACACAAAATTTGGGGAAAAAGGCATTGTGAGATTTAGAATCTGTGATTCAAGGTTTGTAATATGCTACAAAATACTATATTTTGTAGCACCTAGATCATGTACTACAACATATATTCCTGTAAACAACACTCATGTTTTTAAAACTGATTGTAGTTTTTTTTTAAATGATTTTAGTAATCAGCACAAAGTTACTGTCTGGGGAGATCTTGCCGTATATGTAGAGGAAATGTATGGGAGACAACTTGAGAAACCAATTATAGCAATTTGTACAAGCACCAAATTGCAAACATTCATGAGTAAGTACATTTCCTTTCTACCAGACTAATACGATAAGACGTTATTGTCATTGTTTATTTTTAACATTTCCTATATACAGATTCTGTGTAGATTGGTACATTGCCTTCCTCAAAAGTATATCTAAATCTGGATGATGAAACTGTTACAGACATGAGGATGAGGTAGTATAGTGTAATAAAAATGTGCAGTTATTTTATCTCTTGGTTCATGTATTCTTAGTCAGTTATAATCTATCTAAAGGCTTAAAGAAGAGAAGTATGTATTAAAGGCTGAGAAATCCATTCAATCCTCAAATTATGAGCTGTCCTCAACCTTCTTTGAGAGATTTTCACTGAAGGAGTTGAATGAGAAATTGACATATGATCATCTCAAGGTTTGATTTTTTAAATTTTCTCTTTATATTGGGATTGTGCTATTAATTTCAGTTGTTAATTTTGTTTAGTATCATTGTGATGTAGAAAAAGATATACTGCACTTTTACTATTCTTAAAGTGGATGAAGAAACTAGCTGGTGGTTTTTCAGTTGTAACAAATGTCGTTCTGAAGTTGAAGGTATTGACACAAGATTTAAATGTTCTAACTGTCCTCGAATCATTCCAGTTGCTCCTAAAAGGTACCATTTTTTACCTATTTTTTTAAGATCAAATCACGTTTCACTTTTCGCAATTATGCATGCTTGACAACAATTGTTTTGTGAATCAGATTCCGTATCGTGGTCCTTGCTGAGGATTCTACATATGCATGTAATGTTGTTCTTATGGATCGTGTTGCTAGAAGACTTCTTGGTACAAGCGCTGCAAAAATGGTTGACGATTTGAAGAATGTATGTATAGACTTTTTCATTTTTTCTTCAAGTTAGTACAAATAAGTTACATGATGATTATCATGATTTGACAGGTTCCGGAGGACGGTCTTCCTAACCTTATTAAAGCTCTGGTTGGGAAAGAAATTTCAGTTCAGATCAGTTTGAACAAAAAAAATGTTACCGAGGATAGCACTCTGTTTGAGGTTGATGATCTTTATGATTTTGCAATGACTAAGCCAGCTTTGACTGACTCTGCAAGTATTTCCGACATTCCCACTATTAATTTAACCACTGATGTAAGTTTATTAGTTTGTTACATATGAATTACCGAGTTTATCAGGATCATGTATCAGTTGCTTAACTTAGCATCATTGTTGCAGAATTTTGAAGGTGATGAGTTTCTAAAGTCTCCAGGCTCCGCCAAATCAGTCACCAAAAAAATTAAGATGGTACAGCTACATGAAACATGCTTATTTCATTTGAGACTAACACATTACATAATTAGATGAAAAATGTAACAATGATTAATTTATCATTCTCTTTTCAGGAACCTTGATTACGGACACATGGCTGCGAAGATTGGACGTAAAGGATTCTTCCAGTTTTGCCTTTTTAAAGTTTGCTATTATATTACTTTTCGGGAATAAGTGATCGTGAACTATTTTCTTGCTTATGTTTTTGGATATGTTATGGATTTGAGACTTTGTTTGTTCTCCAAATTATGATTTTAATATATGTCATGGTTTTGCGAATATGTGCTACAATTTTCGTATTTGCTTCGTAAAGCATTTATCACAAAAATAAATATAGTTTATAATCTAGCATCAAATTTCCTTAAGTTAATTTCATATTGTAGTTAAAGACCTCTAATTTAAAAAGGCACCCAAAATTCATTAATGTGATAATAATTGAACCAAGGATAATGATCTAATTATTGAGAACGTCATGAATGAAATTTTTGTCAAAGGCTTGGTATATAACGTGATTCATGATATTGTCGAATTTTTTTGAATGTGCTTTCAAGAAATTGTAAATTAAAATTATATTACCAACATAGCAGTATGAGTTGAGATATTTTAAAATCTGTAAACTTTAAATTTGTTATCACGACAAAATATATGTAACTGCAAATTGAAAAACAAGTTTATACATTTTTTTGATATACAAATAATTTACAAAATCATTCAAGACGTCAACATGTTATAACACCATAATTCAATACGTTATTATAATAAATCAGAGAAAATTACTTCTGATAATTATTCAAGATACGTCAAAATTTGTTTTAGTGAACGCTTGAATATCTTTTAGTATATCATGATCATTGATATTATGTCCGATATAAATTTTTTTAACGATATTTAAGATAAATATCTCCATATATTTTTATTTTTTATAAGTGTATCACAATCATAATTATATTAGACTTGATACAATATATTAAATTAATTAGAATTATCTCAATTTACTAACCCTGTTTACATGATCATATCATTCACATTAATGATAAAATCATAATCATGATTAGATATATATTTTTTTCCTAGAAATTTGCATTATATCAAGTTGTTTGTTATCCTATTTTTATGTTGCTGATCAATGTGATATCTATATATGATGTACAATATATTTCTCTATATTAACACACAAAGCATATTCACGCTAGACATTATCATTGAAACATATCAGGTCGTCAGTTGCTTGGCCTTTTTTCTGTAAAGTGTTAAACTTTATACAATCAAATTCCTCCAATATGTTTTTTAATTATTTTTAGTTGGTTTCACAGGAATGGATTTGTACGACAGAATTTCTTTGCTTGATCGAACAAAGACAACATGGACAATTAGAGTTCGTGTGAGCAGGCAGTGGTTTTCATGGGCCAATAATGGGGACATTTTTCAAGGATCCAACCTTATTCTTTTAGATGAACATGTAAGCCTAATTTTATATCATGATTTATTATTTATCATCCCCAGTTAGCTTATGATTGTCCATTTACAGAATCATCAAATTCATGCTTTCGTTAAAGGCGATATATGGAACATTATTGGAAATCAAATCGTTGAAGGAAATGTATATGTTGTGTCAAACTTTATTGTCAAAGTTGCTACCGGAAGTTTAAGGCCAGTTCATTCAGACATGTCTATCATGTTTACTAATTGTACCATTGTACAACCTGTCATCACGGACAACTTTATAATTCCTATGTACAAATTTAATTTTTCTGAATTGGGAGATTTACCTGCTATTTTTAGCACGTTTGAAGAAAACCGAAGTCCGTTGTACTCTATAGGTATATATTTCTAATTAGATGCATTCATCAAATTGTGGAAAATTTTCTTAATACACATTATATATCTTTATAATTTACTATTTCATGTAGATGTTATTGGAGTGGTACAAGATCTTCAACATCCAGATATGGTCCAAACTATATATGGTGGCAAGTTATTAGTAGGTTTTACAATTACGGATGGAAGGTGATAAAATTGTCAATCATATATGTCATAAGCTGGCTTTAACAAATTTAAGCAGAAAAATATATTAATCTCTATTGTTTACAGGTCTTCGGCAAAAGTTAATATTTGGGATGAACATATCGCATCTATTGATAAATTGTTTCAACATGGCCTGCAGTCTCCTATTATTGTAATTCTTGCCAGTACTAGACTTTGTAAGTTTGAAGGTAAGTTGATATTTTAATATTGAGAGAGTAATAATTTTTTTTCCTTTTTGCACGCGATTGAATATTATAGCATGATATATATATTTTTTATGATAATTAAGTTATAATTGAGGTCTCTACTATTCCTTCCACAAAGATCTACATTAATGAGCATACTGAGCATTTTCTTTTCTTTAGGAAGAGGTAACACTTATATTATTAATATCTTCCTTTATCCTGGGGAATTTCTAATATATGTATTCTTTTATGTTGAAGTATAGAACAACAACAATTATTTGTATTATTTTCTAGGATTCAACGCAAAGGATTTCAACCTCAAGGACATCTTGATTGAGATGATGTGCGGACAGCAACAGACGCAAATTGTGTCTTTCGTTTTGCACCCATTTACTATTTCTGAAATAAAGCATTTGTAGCATTAGTGTCATTCCGACTATATTTCCAAGTTTTGTAAGAAATTTTGCGATTATGAGAATGTATCCAAAAATTCTCAAACGGTTAATCATGGTTCTTATTTGTACATTTCCAAGATAATGGATGACACAAATAAAAAATCATAACTTATAAATCTGCAAACAGATTTAACGGATATATAACCACAAATGTTTAAGATATTTTAACTGTTTCTTGCGAAATGTACTCAGAAACTAAACAAGATAACACAAAACAGAAAACTTCCTCAAGACAACCTTTTCCAGAAATTATAAAAGTTTGGAAGTCCAAAATAATACTACATTGTTCAGTGTCCAGAATGATAGAAAATCATACAAGTAAATGATCATAAGAAAATGTCAGCAGATCATAAAATAATTTACACCTGGTCCAAAATGAGTCATTACTAACGTTCCTAACTACAATATTTAACCTTCATTTCTAAAAAGGACCATGGCAATTAAAGTTAATATTACAAGTTCCCCAATTTCAGAAATACTCAATCTGTCGGATTTACTTCAACATCAAATATAGCAGTGTCTGCTTCTTCGTGCAAAGTGAAACGCAGGTTATAATTCAACTTCAATTTTTTATCTCTGAAAAATCTGCTCCAACCTCTAGAAAATCTGGCATTCCCATTATTTAAAACAATGGTGATATTCCAACTTCTTTCAAAAGACCTGAAGATGACAACATCTCCTTTTTTCCAATCTTGATTATCAATCTTAATGTTTGGAGGTATATGCTGCACAACATATACAGATAATTGAGAAATCCGACAAAATGTACAAAGACGTAATATGTATATTATACTATTGTAACTTGATATAATTGAGGCCTCCATAGTGAACATAGACTTAATAATACATGTTGGATAAAATTTAAATTTGAACAATAGGCAACATACCTTTCCATGACATCTCCCATTCATGTTGTAAGCAATAAACCGCTTGGAGAACTGGTTTTCAACAGCATCTTCCGCATTCTCTATGAAATCAACATCCACAATCTCCATTGCATCAGGTATTGCATGGTCGATATCATCAGTTTCCACAAAATTGATCAAAGTATGGCGACTAACATTGTCTGTTAGAAATTCTTCATGAGTAACTACATCCATAAGTTTTGTATAATCTACAAGAGTCATATACAAATAATGATGATGTTATTTTGCAAGAATTTTTAGATAGAAAGAAAACCAAAAAAGTATATTACAGCACATACCCAAATCCAAATTTGGATCTCTATGACCTTCCTAAAAAAGAAAACAGTTTTCAAACTTCTCAAGTCCACAATTCTTTCCTGGTTTAGAATAAATGATTTCATTCGACATCTCAGAGACTAAAGAAGCTATTCGAGATCTCAAGGATTCGACAAGTCAAAAGCCTATTCGACAACTTAAAGGAATCCTGGAGATAAGGCTATTCGAGAAATGATTCGATATGTCAAGTTTATACTATTCGAGAACTCAGAGCTATCTAATGGTAGTTCTCGAATGAAGCATGATTTCTTTTTTTCTAATTTTTTGTGCACATCACTCAAATCATTAGATATTAACATCTGTACCGTTGGATCGTCGAAAAAAAATTTTAAAAAATATTATTCCAAAATTAAGACTCATATTCTACATATAATTTACAATTTTCATTCGACAACTCAGAGACTAAAGAAACTATTCGAGATCTCAAGGATTCGACAAGTCAAAAGCCTTTTCGACAACTCAAAGGAATCCTGGAGATAAGGCTATTCGAGAAATGAGTCAATGTTTAATTCGACATCTCAGAGACTAAAGAAGCTATTCGAGATCTCAAGGATTCGACAAGTCAAAATCCTATTCGACAACTCAAAGGAATCCTGGAGATAAGGCTATTCGAGAAATGATTCGATATGTCAAGTTTATACTATTCGAGAACTCAGAACTATCTAATGGTAGTTCTCGAATGAAGAATGATTTCTTTTTTTTCTAATTTTTTGTGCACATCACTAAGATCATTAGATATTAACATCTGTACCGTTGGATCGTCGAAAAAAAATTTTAAAAAGTATTATTCCAAAATTAAGACTCATATTCTACATATAATTTACAATTTTCATTCGACAACTCAGAGACTAAAGAAGCTATTCAAGATCTCAAGGATTCGACAAGTCAAAAGCCTTTTCGACAACTCAAAGGAATCCTGGAGATAAGGCTATTCGAGAAATGAGTCAATGTTTAATTCGACATCTCAGAGACTAAAGAAGCTATTCGAGATCTCAAGGATTCGACAAGTCAAAAGCCTATTCGATAACTCAAAGGAATCCTGGAGATAAGGCTATTCGAGAAATGATTCGATATGTCAATTTTATACTATTCGAGAACTCAGAGCTATCTAATGGTAGTTCTTGAATGAAGCATGATTTCTTTTTTCTAATTTTTTGTGCACATCACTCAAATCATTAGATATTAACATCCGTACCGTTGGATCGTCGAAAAAATTTTTTAAAAAATATTATTCCAAAATTAAGACTCATATTCTACATATAATTTACAATTTTCATTCGACAACTCAGAGACTAAATAAGCTATTCGAGATCTCAAGGATTCGACAAGTCAAAAGCCTATTCGACAACTCAAAGGAATCCTGGAGATAAGGCTATTCGAGAAATGAGTCAATGTTTCATTCGACATCTTAGAGACTAAAGAAGCTATTCGAGATCTCAAGGATTCGACAAGTCAAAAGCCTATTCGACAACTCAAAGGAATCCTGGAGATAAGGCTATTCGAGAAATGATTCGATATGTCAATTTTATACTATTCGAGAACTCAGAGCTATCTAATGGTAGTTCTCGAATGAAGCAAGATTTATTTTTTTCTAATTTTTTGTGCACATCACTCAAATCATTAGATATTAACATCCGTACCGTTGGATCGTCGAAAAAAAATTTAAAAAGATATTATTCCAAAATTAAGACTCATATTCTACATATAATTTACAATTTTCATTACAATTTTCATTACAATCACATTCTACATATAATTTATTTCCAATAACATTCTACATATAATTATTTTTCACAATTTTATTATTTTAAATTTCAAGTGATAAAACAAAGTTTTATATTTATAAAGTTTCAAATACAATTATTTTATAATTTATAGATTCATTACAAATTAATTTATCTAAAGAGAATGCACAATATTATTTAACATTACAAGGCATTTCATTTCAGACAACAAACTCAATCTTATTGATTTAAATTTTAGAGAATCCAAGTCATGATTAATTTTAGATTTGCAAGTTAAAGATCTACATACGTTATCTAATAATATAGGCTACATTATTACATGAATTTAAAGGTATAAAAAATCTTTTGGGAGATCAACAGTCTCTTTGCATGCAAGCTGTACAGACAAGCACATTTACCCATCTGCTGCTCCATCTACTCGTATTCTCCAAGACAGACTATACACTGCTTTGCTCTTTCATTTTGTATCTTTCTATCACAAATTTTAGGCTATCAATATTCTAAATCTCTAATCAAAATGCTTCAGAATCTTCATTCAGATATTGTTGCGTTGCTCTTTTCATTCATCGTAATAGATGTAGGAGATTTCAACAGTTTTGTTAAGTGTCTTATGGCATGGGTCATTAAGCAAACTACTCCTAGAATCAGAGATGTTCTTGAAAGGCTTAACTGGGATTCTTTGTATCAGTTCCATAACTATCCTATAGAGGTTACACGGGACCAGTTTCATGGTTTTATCACTTTTGCTGTTAGACATAACGTGGAACAAGCTTTGTATTACAATTCCATTCGGTGCTTATTCTTGAATCAGAATGTTAACATCATCTTGATGTTCTATCCTCTCTATCAGGTAACCATTTTCCTTCTCATTTTTTCTTCATTTTTTTAAATCAATAAACAGAACCTTTCATAGAGATGAGATTGTTCAAGAGCTGCATGAACTTCTTAATCAGACACATTTGAGATCTACGATAATTGGACTTATTAAGTTTCTCAAAGAAATGTATTGTTTTTTGTTTGAGAAGGATTATCTTTTGCCGATTTACAAGTTTTGCCCAAATGCAAGAAACAAACGACCAATGTATCAACTCGAAGGTCATCCTCTTGGAGATGAGTTGTGGAACTCACTATGCGATCAAACAGTTGAAAGTAGTATTTGCCATAAAAGTCAAGAATATGGAAGATGTTTGGCAATGGCACATATGTGGAATACCAATTGTGCTTATTGCAAAATGCAAATCCTGTTGTTCAAAATTCTCCTTTCTGCTGTTGTTGATTAAACATTTTAATGTAAATCCGTATGATAACTTTTGTTGTTTTGATGAGTTTATTAACAGTTTGTTTTATGGATGTATGTTCTATTTACTCTAATATATTTACTCAACATCTCTGATTGTAGACACTGATGCATGTTTGCCTTAAGTCCGTCAATATATGTTTTGTTTATGTTAAATTCTGTTGCATGTTGTTTTAATGTATATAATGTTGAGTGATATATGCACAATACACTAATTATAACATGCATTTATCATATAGCCCAAAGCAACCATGGATAGATAGCTATCATTAAGAAAGGAAGAAGACAACTTAATACATAGATGGTTCAGAATTTTGAAATAATATTTCCAGGTTGTCTATTTGTTGGACTGTACAATTGAAGTTGTAGATTTCTTTATGTTTTTATGTTCAGTGTCATGTAATCTGAGAGTATATATGAGAGTGTAAATGGCCAAATCCGTATAGAGAGATTGTATTAATTTATCACATTCACTTCCACATTGTGTCCTGCTTCTGCATCTGGTATATCTGTTTAATATATTGACTAATGCTCCTGGTGCATTTTGAAATAAGCTTTCAAATTGTAGCTTAGTATTTTCCAAATTAAGCTATAGAATACAACATTCAACAATAGATGACAAACTTCAACAAAGTTATAATATTACACAGACTACATCCTAAAACTTAAGATGGATCAGACTTTTAAATGATAGTTCCAGGTGGTGTATTTTTTGTCCTGGACATTTAAAGTTGTAGACTTATTCCTGTTTTATTGATGAATGTGATGCAATTTGAGACTTTATATGAGACTGCAAATGGCCAAATGCATATAGAGAGATTGATCTCCATTTATCAAATTTCACGCCACAATGTCAGCTGCTCCTGCTTCTGCTATCTTTGATTTATCTTTTGATTAATTCTCCTGCTGCATTTATAATTAAGGTTTCAGAGTGTTGTTTAGTTACTAACTAATTAAGCTATAGAATACAACATTCAACAATAGAGAAAAGGAATAAGTCATAGGAACTTAGGATAAAATAGATAAAGTGTGTACTTCGACAATAGTACACAAATTTGGATATATTACAGCAGCCTCTTCCTAGACTTATGAGAATAACTAAAATTAAGGTTCATACAATATAGAATTTGTAAATAGTACTGTTGTGCCCAAAATTTGTAATGGGCTTAGTTTTGGGCCCATAGATGTTGGAGGCCTGGTGGGGTGTTTAAAAGGTAGGAGCAAGGTAGCTGGAAGAAAAGAGGTGTACCTCTAGAGGGAAGCTCTGGAGGTGGAGGTTCACTTTTTTGGGAAGCTGTGTAGGTGCAGGTGGCCTCACAGGTTCCACCTCTGCAGGATCGAATGGATAAGGATTACCTCCTAGGTTTTAGGAGGCGTAAATTGAGTCCTTTTAACAGTTTATTTTATAGAAATACACGTTTCTAATATGATAAATATTGGATATTTGTGATATATGTCGATGTGTACATGGAGTTCTTATATGAGTAGGATTTGGGAGTTCTACTTCGAATAGGACTCTACTAAGGGGCTAGCTGATTTAAGGAAAAGTCATATTTCTACACAAGGACTTCGAGATTAACATGGATGGAGGGATTAAATCTTATCAGTTTCGTGGTTTAATGGGCAAGGAAAGGATTCCTAACCTAAAAGAACTACATTAGGGCTTGATTCCTATAAATAGGATATGTAGGCAATTAGTAAGGGGTTCGGTTTCTTACTTTCTGAATACACAAGGCACGTGTACCCTAAGTAATACATTCCTGGACATACTTGGCCGGATTTTTGCCATTAACGTCCGGTGAACTTGCTAACTCAGCCCAAAAAACACAAAATACCATTATTAGGTTCAGCTGCCCTGCTTTGGTACAGCTGTTCGGTTTGTTATTTATCCGAAAACCAAGGATAATTCCGGTTATTCCGGCGAGGCTTTCTCGGGGTGTTGTGTGAATTTTTTGCATAACATTTTTGGCGCTAGAAGGAGGGGCTTTCTCTCTTGAATCAATGTCGGAAAATTCTGAACCTGTTCGAACGCCGAGCGGCGAGGATGGTAGGCATAAGGCCAATCCTGATGGTGAAGTGACTGCTAAGGATATCCTCAACCATCTTCAAGCTATGGATGGTAGGATCGACCAGTTGGAAAGGAAATCGTCGCGGAAAAAGAAAGGAAAAAGAAAGCATAGGTCCTCGGAAAGGCGTTTTAGACGTCGTGAAGTGACACCAAGAAATTTGGATTTTGGGAGTGAAGAAGAGCCTGAACAAGAGGCTCGAAAAAATAATTTTTCTGATGTGGAAACAGATCGGGAAAATGTGGATCGGAAGGAAGGTCCTGTGGACTCCCCGGCTAGGAGTGTGAGCGTATTTGATCGAGTCGGGAGGAAGCTCAATAGTAAAGATTTACGGCATGTGTTGGATGGAACAAAGGAAAAAGTGGATGGAAATGACAACCTTGACAAGTCTCAGTCGAGGGGTTCTAAGAGCTATAGGAAGGAAAAATCTAGAGAGGAGGAGCGGGCTCATGACAGGAGGTCTAGGTCGACCAAGCTCCAATCAGCTGTCGGGAGTGAAGGCAGCTCCAGCTCCCGAGACAGTTCAGCTCACAAACAGAATGGAGACTCGAATGAAGATACAGATGAGAGTGAGGAATACCTCTTAGACGGAGAGGATGCAAATTATAAGGTGGCTGATTTGAGGAAAGCTCTGGAAAAAATTAAGGCTGAGAAGAGGTCGACATCAGGGCTAGCTGTAGCTTCACCTTTCACTAAAAAGGTCCGGGATTCACCCCTTCCACCTAGGTACAGGGGGGTAGGAGATTTGAAGTTTGATGGCACTACAGATCCAGTGGAATATCTCAGCCGTTTTAGTACTGAGATGGAGGTGTACCAAGTCAGGGATCACACAAAATGCCGGCTGTTGGCAGCTACGTTAAGTGATAATGCTCATCAGTGGTTCAAGAGGCTGCCATCTAATTCAATTCGCTCCTGGAGGCAAATGAGTGAACTTTTTGTGACCCAATTTCGGGTTACTGTGGCATTTGCACCTCCTGCTAACACTTTTGCAAATATCAAGCAAAGGGAGAAGGAAACTCTCAGAGAGTATTTTAAGCGATTTAACGCAGAGGTGCCCAAAGTGAGGAAGGCTACCGATGAAACCTATAAGAATTTTCTGATAGCTGGGATATGGCCTGGGAGTGATTTCTGGAAAGAGCTTCAAAAGGAGGAGCCTGTCACGCTGGCTGATTTTTATGCACGGGCTGAAGCTCATAAAGTAGTTGAGGAATCTATGGCTAAATTGAGGAAAGATAACAACCCAACTGGTTGGAATGGGAGGAAAAGGAGCAGGTCCTACAGTCCCAGGAGAAGAAATGTGGATAGGCGTGCTTCCTATCATGGAGCTTCAGCTTCCACGGAAAGGGAAGCTGGTCGCAAGGAAAGGACAGCACCTCTACTGTGAATGCAACTGGTTCAAGGAGGTCTGTGGAATACAAGCCCCCACCCTTGAAGAATTATAATAGATATTCAGAGTATACCCCATTGGCGGCACCTCTTGAACATGTGTTTGAGGTTGGGGACAAAGCTGGAGTGTTCAGGAAGCCGACCCGTATCAGCCCACCTGGGAGGAGGGACCTAGGAAAATACTGTGCATTTCATGATGGAAACGGACACGAGACAGCTGACTGTCGTCACTTGAAGGATCATGTTGAGGATTTAATTAGGAAGGGATACCTTACAGAGTTTGTGGCGCAAGAGGCAAAAAAGTATAAAGATGAGAAAGAGAGAAAGGAGGCAGAAAAAATGGTACCTGATCGTACAGCAAGGGCAAATAGTATCCGTACCATAATAGGAGGTCCATACATTGGAGGTACAAGCAGGAACTCTATGAAAAATTTTGCTCGGGAGGCTAAAGGAGCTCCCCTTACTAATGTCTTCCATCTGGCTGAAAGGCCCCCAAAGCTGTTTAAGGGGGAAGCTGCAGACATCACTTTTACTGAAGAAGATGCAAAGCATGTGCATCACCCACATAATGATGCTCTGGTGGTCATGTTCTCCATTGGGGGAATGAATGTGCATCGAATTTTGGTGGACAATGGAAGCTCTTATAACATAATAGCTTACGATACCTACCAAAAAATGGGTCTCCTGGATAAAGAAATGTTTCCTTCTTACAACGATTTATATGGATTTACTGGAGGTCCAGTTCAGATTGTGGGACGTGTGAAACTCCCAATCAGGATGGGGAGTGAACCTTACGTGGCAACCCAGGTTGCAGAGTTTATGGTTGTGAACGAAGACATATCTTATAATGCTATCATGGGCAGGCCTTTCGAGAATGTTATGGTAAGGCCTTGCGTACTGCTGAGCAAGCTTCAAAACACTTGCTGTTGGTAGATGGTGGAACAACTGACAAATGTTACCGCTATCTTGGACTTCCAAATACTTCGGCTGAAGAGTCCTCTCAAAGGAAAGGAGGGGTATGTGAGAGAGAATCATGCAATACAATTATGATTGTGCAACATCCAGATGAAGACCCTTACGTGGATGTAGCTTCGTTTTTGGGGGAAGGTACTGGAAGGGAGGTGCTTATGCTGGAGGCACCTCGACAGAAAAATGGAAACGGTAATGATGATTTTGTTGAAGGCATCTTGGAAGAAGTCAATGACAGTGACTTCGATGAGGTGGAAATTTTAGAGCAATCGCAGAAAGAGGTACCTGAATTGGCTCAGGTGGATGATAAAGGGAACCTAGTGGAAATTGATTTGGATCCTAGGATGCCCGAATCCAAAGAAAAGGCTGGTGCTGCAGGAGACACTATATCTTTTATAGTAGATGACACTGATCCTAGTAAGGAGCTGAAAGTTGGAAAACAGCTGGACCCTAATATGAGGGAAGCTCTGGTGAGCTTCCTTAGAAAGAATGTGGACGTGTTTGCTTGGGATCATTCAGACATGATTGGGATAGACCCAAAGGTAATGTGTCACCGTCTTAATATTGATCCAGAAGCGAAAACAGTAAGGCAGAAAAGAAGGGCTATAGGTGGTGAAAGAGCTTCCGCTTTAAGAGAAGAGGTGGACAGATTATTGGCAGCTGGTTTGGTGAGGGAGTCTTTTTACCCCATGTGGTTGGCAAATCCAGTGCTGGTCAAAAAGCCCAATGGAAAATGGCGTACTTGTGTGGATTTTACAGACTTGAATAAAGCGTGCCCAAAGGATAGCTTCCCGCTTCCTCGTATTGACCAGCTGGTAGATGCAACTGCTGGGCATGCCCTGTTGAGCTTTATGGACGCATATTCAGGATATAATCAGATTCCTATGTATGGCCCAGACCAAGAACATACTTCCTTTATAACAGATAGGGGGTTATATTGCTACATTGGGATGCCTTTTGGTCTAATCAACGCGGGAGCTACGTATCAGCGTCTGGTAAACATGATGTTCAAGGATCAAATTGGGAAAACAATGGAGGTATATGTTGACGATATGTTGGTAAAGTCAAGAGAGGCAGCTGATCATGTTTCGCACTTGGCAGAAATGTTTGACATATTGAGGAAATATAGAATGAAGCTCAATCCTCAGAAATGTGTATTCGGGGTAGAATCTGGGAAGTTTCTCGGGTTCATGGTTAATCACCGGGGTATTGAAGCTAACCCTGCAAAGATTAAAGCTTTATTGGAAATGAGGTCACCTAGGAGCGTGAAGGAGGTTCAGTCATTAACAGGGAGGGTTGCAGCTCTGAACAGGTTCGTCTCAAAATCTTCAGACAGGTGTAAGGAATTCTTTTCAGCGATTAAGAAAGGAAAGAACTTTGAGTGGACAGCTGAATGTGAAGCTGCTTTTGAGAAGCTAAAGGAACAGCTGGGCAGTCCCCCGCTCCTTTCTAAACCAGTTGATGGTGAGGCTCTGATACTCTACCTTGCAGTTTCTGAGTATTCTATTAGTGCGGTGTTGGTTCGAGAGGAAGGGAAGGTGCAGTTTCCGGTGTAATATGTAAGCAAGAGATTGCTGGATGCAGAAACCCGATACACTAACATGGAAAAGCTAGCTTATGCATTGATTCTTGCTTCGAGGAAGCTTCGACCTTACTTCCAGTCTCACAAGGTTGAAGTACGGACTTTTTTCCCTCTAAGGCAGGTGTTACATAAACCAGAAGCTTCTGGAAGGTTGATGAAGTGGGCTATTGAATTGGGACAGTTTGATGTTGAATACAAGCCGAGGTCTGCAATAAAAGGGCAAGCGTTGGCTGATTTTCTGTTGGAATTTCCTCCTTCCTTCGAGGTAGGTGGAAACGAATGTATACCTGCTGGTGAGCTACCTGCTGGTGAGCTAGCTGTTGGAGGGCTACCTGTTGCGATGGTACCTGTGGAAAATTGTGCTCCGTGGTGGACTTTGTATGTGGATGGGGCAGTTAACTCTAATGGAGCAGGAGCTGGCATAGTGCTAATAAGCCCCGAAGGACACAAGTTACAGAGTGCTATTCATTTTTCATTCTACGGAACTAACAATGATGCAGAGTACGAAGCTCTGATTGATGGTTTGAAGCTAGCTTTAGAAATGAAGGTGGAAAATTTGACCGTCTTTAGTGATTCAATGTTGGTGGTTTGGCACATTAAAGGAGGGTTTCAGGCTCGAGGCCCTCGTACTGATTTGTACATGAGGTATGCACAGGAATTGGTGAAGAGATTCAGGGAGGTGAATCTAGAACAGATTCCTAGGTCGGAGAATGCGAATGCAGATGCGCTGGCTAAGCTAGGCTCGCAAAGGGAAGCTACATTGTTAGGAGTCATTCCCCTTGAGGTTCAGCGTCAACCGAGTATTTCAAAAATTGAGATTTTGAATATGGAAGCTACAGTGGAGGATCACTGGATGGTTCCCATAATGGAGTACATCACTAAGGGAGTTTTCCCAGAAGATAAGGATGAAGCTCGGAAATTAAAATATAAAGCGGCAAGGTATGTGATCTATGAAGGAATTTTGTATAAGAGAGGTTTTAATAAGCCTTTGCTAAGGTGTATTTCTGGAGACGAATGTGAGTATATCATGAGGGAGATCCATGAGGGGATTTGTGGTAACCACTCTGGGGGAACCTCATTGGCACACAAAACACTTCGTCAAGGATATTATTGGCCGACTTTTCAAAGAGATGCTCACAACTACACTCGAGCATGTGATCGTTGTCAGAGGTTCGCGAAATTGGGTGTCAACCCAGCTGTACCCCTTAAACCCCTTACCAGTCCTCGGCCTTTTGCGGTTTGGGGTATAGATCTAATTGGGGAGCTTCCCAAGGGTAAAGGCGGAGTAAAATACGCAGTCGTTGCAGTGGATTACTTTACAAAGTGGGCTGAAGCAGAACCTTTGGCTACAATAACTGCTGCAAAATTGAAGGAATTTGTGTTTCGAGCTATAGTTTGTAGGTATGGAGTACCTTATAAGCTCATCTCAGACAATGGGAAGCAGTTTGACAGCAAGGAGATGCGAGGCTTGTGTGAGGACTTTGGAATTCAAAAGGGGTTCTCAGCTGTTTGCCACCCCCAAAGCAATGGTCAAACGGAGGCTGTGAACAAGATAATAAACACACTCTAAAAACTAAGCTGGAGGAGCGAAAGGGAAGCTGGCCGGAGGAGCTTCCAATGGTATTATGGTCTTATAATACCACTCCAAGAACTACAACAGGTGAATCTCCATTCACCTTGGCATATGGTTGTGAGGCAATGGTGCCTGTTGAGATAGGAGCTGGTTCATTCAGGAGGGAAAATTATAATCCGGAGGTGAATCATCGCTTGTACCTGGATCTTGTTGAAGAGGTGCGCATGAATTCACAGCTGAAGCTGGCTGCATACCAGCAGCGTACACGGAAATATTTTGATAAGAAGGTACGAGCTCGCCCATTGAAGGTGGGTGATTTGGTTTTAAGGAGGGTGCTACCCAACATGAGGGTACCTGGTCATGGTGCGTTTGGTGCAAATTGGGAAGGACCTTACCTTATAAAGACGGTTCTTTGGGAAGGTACTTATCATTTGACTGATTTGGATGGGAAGCTGATCCCTAAGGCATGGAATGCCGAACATTTGAGGAAATATTACCAGTAGGTGCTTTTTTCAGGTAACACTTTTAAGTAGACCTCTTTCAGGTATAGGATTAATAAAGGTAGTTTATTAGTTATAGCTGCCATCTCTAGGACAAGTAGATGATTTGATTTTGTCTTGCTATGCTCGAAGGGTAGTACATGTACACCTCACCGATAGGAAATGTCGTGAATTTTTGCTTCCATGAGGCCAATAAATTTGTTGCTTTCTTTTATATATAACATGTTTTGCTTATGAATTATGTTGTGTTCCTTATATACTTTATGGAATTAGTATGGAAACATATGCGTAAATAGGTGGTTTTAAGTTCTCCATCATAGTTGGTAACATGATTAAAGAACTTGGGGGGTAGTAGGTTATACCACCTCCCTTTCGAAAAACTTCCTGAATATAGGAAGCCAAAAAATTGAAGTATAACAAAAATCGGAATAAAAATACATATATATGGATTTTGGAATGGATTTTGGAATGGATTTTGATAATGGATTTTGGAATGGATTATGGTACATGAGGAACCTCATGGAAAGAGGTTCGCAAAACTGGTCCACCTATGAGGAGGTTCCAGTATGGAAGCTGCTCTGGAAATATACTATCAGGCTCATGCGAATCCCAGGGAATCTGGACGCATGAAGAGCCAAAGAAAAAAATGTATCATGTAGGAGCCAGAATTCAGGCTACATGAAATGGAATAACTTACATAAAAATTGGCAATAAGCTTCAGCTGGTTAAAAAAGCAAAGCTCACATATGAGGCGCATTGTGTTCATATTTTTGGAAAAAGGTTTTATGGATTCTTTTTACAAAATAAAACAAAGTCATATGGGAACCGAGGCATTGGCCATATGATCACTCTTTACGCGGAAAGGCAAGGTGCGAGCAAATGGGAAGCTCTACCTTACTTTGGAATCTTAAACATCAATATGCATAATTGTTTAAGGACAATTATTCATAAGGATTTTATGATGAATTGGATGGGATATCTTTAACATGGAAAAAGGATTGGTTGGGTGTCAAACTGGTATGACCACCAAACATATTAAATCATGTTAAGAGAAGCTTCATGATATATGTATTGGAAGGATGTTATCGGTATTCGAAAAACAAGAATTATCTTATGTGGTTTTAGGTAATTCGATACGTTTTGATTATTGGCATTAATCATAAATGGACAATATTTACTTAACAGGAAGTGTTAAGATATAGAATTCATGACGAGCTAGACATTGTTTATGAAGCTGATCTAATTAATCTAGCTACGAGTGAACAATTCACATCCGGGTTAAAGTATGTGCTTTGTTACTGGCATATGTGTACTCAACATGGTAAATTCAGAACAATACGAGGATATATGGAAATCAAAGATGCATAATTCAAAAGAAACCAAAGTTATGGATTACATCTTGTGAGGCAATACGAGGAGCCCACGACCTCATAAAATTCAAAGTTAATGGCTACCAAAGCCATTCAAAATGATTTAAAAGTTTAAACCCACGCAGGGGTAGGAAAAGTTTCTGATTTCAAGGAGTTAAGGAGTAGGGGTGTCAGGAGATACTGATAAGTACATATTTTTGCATATTTTTATTACCTATTTATTGTTTGAATTCGTATTTTAATAAATTATTTTGTTGTATTTCAGGAAATTCAAGAAAAATTGAAGAAATTGAAAAATAAAGAAATAAAGGTCAAATAAGAGAAAAAAGAAGAAGAAATTCGGATTTATTGAGCTACAATATTTATTTCATATCCGATCGAAGAAGCTCGAAATTTGAAAACCAAATTCAGTTCCGAATTTTATTAAATTTGGAATATTCTTGTAATATATATAAAATTAAAAAAATAAAAAAATGAAAATGAAAAAAAAAGAAAAAAAACATGTGTGTGGAGTGATTAGGTCTTGTAGAATTATTTAGCCAAAAGTAGATGAGTGGGTTGGCTAGAAAAGGAAAAAAAAGAAGCAGGTGGCTTGATGGGTGGAGAGATGATGGAGCACACCAACATTAAAAACACAGCACAGGCTGGACACATCTGGGAAAGTGGAGATTGCTGGGGCTATAAAATGAGACCAATGCAGGAGAAGAAAAAAACAACTTAGAATTAGGATAGAACCCTTAGGATTAGAAACCCTTAGTTTTAGAACATCCCTAAATTGTAGTTGTAATTTTCTTGCAGCTCTTGTAAATTTTTTTTTAATTTTCAGTACCTATTTTTCTTGATTTATTTGGTTTTATTCGAAGCTTTACTCAGTTTATTCCTCTTTTATTTTACAGTTGCTTCATAGTCCCCTGTTTCGTTTTTTTTTCTTCAGCACAAACCCACTAAATCCATTTCACAGTCTATCCCTTCTTTCTCAATTAAAACACACAAATACCTCTCCCTCATTTCTTTTCTTCCTAAACCAAATCTCCCTCTCCTCTTTATCCCTTCGATTCCAGCCCCCCGAACGCTCCTCCTCCTCGTCTCTCCTCTTTCAGTTCAACACCCATCAACAAAATCCCATCTCCTTCTTCTTCTTCTTCGAGTTACAAACACCACGACCCATGTTTCGATTTTCTGTTTTACTTTATTTTCGAACCCCCTTTGTTCACTTCTTGCTTTCATAGCCGTAATGAGTTTCAATTAGTTGTTTCCCTATTTCAGATCATTATATTGAGTTTACTGAGCATAGGTTTGTAATTGTGAAACGAGTTTTATACGAGTTGTAGTTCGCAGTTGAATGGGTTCGATCCTACCTGTCGAGTTTGGTTGTTCCTAATTGTTTCACGAACTGTTAATGCGATTTCTTTATATTTTAGCTATATTTTTGTTGCTGCGTAATTAGTTCTGGGTTCGTGTTTTGAGTTCTCGCGAGTTTGATGTGTAAATGTTTAGTGGATTCGCCGAGTTTGCGATCCGATTTGTGTGTAATGTACGAATTCTGCGTAGCTAAGTTCATCGTTGGTTTTGTGTTTAGAGTCGAGTCTGATTCCAGATTGTAATTTAAGTAGTGTTCTCAGTTTTTCATATCGTTTTGTGGCTGCCCGAGTCAAGCTTTTAAGTAGTGTTTAATTCGCTGGATCGCTGCTGAGGTTCGATTGCGGTGAAGTCTGATTTCTGTCCGAGTTCATAGTTCGAGGTTTCTAGTTCGTTCTCCACTGGAAATATGAGATTGTTGCTTCTGGCTAATCAATTACACGAACAAGTCATGTCAAAGTTTTCTTAGAATTTTATGTAAATAAAATGTGTCCTTTTAAATAAAAAAAGAGATTAATTTAGTTTGTGTTCTTCGCAACTTTAATTTGTTAGGTTAAATAGATTAATTTTATAATTTCATTTAAAACAATTTAAATTTTATTTTAGAAAAAAAAACGAAATTCTCAAAAACCCAAATTTGTCCTAGTTCGATTAGATTAGAGATTAAGGATTGCGGAAAATATTGTTCCCTGTGGATCGAATCTTAAAATACTAAAACGAGATCGTGCGCTTGCGATTTTAAATTGTCTATTTTCGGCACATCAAGTTTTTGGCGCCGCTGCCGGGGAGTAATTATTTTTCGCACCTTAATTTTTAATTTTTCGGATTAGTTTTTTTTCGCTTGCCTTATTTTTATTTCATTTTTTTAGGAAAGTTTGGAATTTTGGGACTCTTCTCGCGGAGCGTGGAAAAATTGGAATTTCTGGAAGCGTTCTTCGGTAACCCGTATCTCACTCTTTTCATCTTTTTATTTTTAGAAAATCACAAAAAAAAAAAATCAAAATCAAAAATCACAAAAAAATGAAAATTGAAAA
This sequence comes from Saposhnikovia divaricata, assembly GCA_036435485.1. NCBI lineage: Eukaryota > Viridiplantae > Streptophyta > Magnoliopsida > Apiales > Apiaceae > Saposhnikovia > Saposhnikovia divaricata. The sequence goes on along the minus strand of CM071600.1, from coordinate 77,080,065 downwards.
ATCCAAAAAAAATATTATTTGTAAATACATACTTGTTGCATCATGCATTTAATCACTTAGGGCACATCATTTAGATTTTTATTTTCTTGTTTTTAATTTTTCGTACCTTATAAATTGTGGTGATCACTGGAGGACCCAAAGGTACGTTAATTTTTTTTTTTAGGACACGTAGTGTAAGCATCCATAATTGTTTATCGTTTTTGTATATATCTTGTGGTTTGTTGCATCAAATAAACGTAATTAAGACTTATTCACGACCTTCAGTGTCTAAGGTTCGCCTGGCTGTTAAGATTTGGTGTCTAAGTGACGAGTTTGGCCTCTTGGCAATGCCTGCTCTAATCTGGCCGAATCGGTCTGAATAATTCTTAATTTACGGATTTTTTTAGCGTGTCTTAACGTTAGCAATGTCTAGTTATTTTATTTAGGGAACCTAGGTTAGATTTTTCTTTTGATTTTTCACCATTTATTTTGTGTGTTTCATTTTCGCACTTACTTGCTACGAGGTTTTACCCTTGATCAATCTTTACCATGTCCGTAGCATTTAGGGAGCGTTATTACCAAGGTTGGGATTTTGACGAGGAGTTAGCAGATAATACGATGTGGTGTGAGTCAACTAGGGAACCTAGTATATATAACGAGTCGTACAGTACTTTTAGTTATTTGCATTATGGTGAAAACGATATTGCAATCGACTCTGAATTAGATGCTCTTACTAGACGACTCGAAGCCTTAGAAACCCTTAGAGGCCCTTCACACACGTCTTGGCACCCAAATTTCTACTCTCCGAGTCTCGATTTTCAACATGTCAATACCATGTTTCAACCAACCTCTCGAAATGACCATTTTACATCGTCTTCTAATTCCGGTTGGAGAGATTATCCCGATCTCTCATGGAACCAAGGTCATAGCTATCAAACTCCGCCTCCACATTTTCAAGAACCGAACTCTTATCCAATTCCGAGTCAAGTTCCTTATTCGAGTTCAATTCAAACCAACGCCCACCCACCCGGATTTCATGATTCGAGTGGGCAACTTGACACCTTAGAAAAGAGTATCGAGGCTTTATTGGTTTCTCAAGCAAACTTCATGCGAACCATAACTTCTGATAGGCAAATTTTGAACTCTAATGCTCAAACCTTATCTAAGTTAGAATTTCAAGTGAATCAATTAGCCACCATGTGCGAGCGTGAGACGATAACCACTCCGAATCCACCCGAGGTCAACCCTGAGTTTCTTATCACTCAAAGACCTATCAATACTTTTGATGAGATCATTTCTCCTAGGTCTAATGTTCAAGATTACACTCCTTTCAGTGGTGATTCACACGAAGAAGATTCTAATGCTAACATCATTCTTTCTCTAGGTCAAACGAAGAATCCCGATGATTCTGAGTTTGTGGCTTCACCTAGACAGCCATCATCTTCTTCTAGTGAACTTTTCCTTCCATCTTCCAAACCTCTTCCCGAAAAACCCGAAGAACTTCATACTCAACCAATAGGAGCTGATCTAGTTAAGGAGGTTGTTTCAAGGTCATATTTGGACGATCATGAGATTGAGTCTCTTCTTAAACAAGATTTTCAATTGCATTACGAGACCAATCGAGAGCTTCACGAATCTTTTAAGGATTTGACCTCGGAAGAGATGTTTGGAGAGATGATGAATATTTGTTTCAAATGGGAAACCCATTATAAGGATAGTTCTTGTGATCCTAATTCTGTTGGTAAAACATTTTTCGAAGAGCCACCCCCACTCGTTTCTATTTCTTCATTTTCCACTCGTGCTCCATCTTTCATCGAAACTCATGATATTCATGACCAACATCTTATCGTAATTAATTTGCTTAAACAACAAAAAGAAGCATCTTTGTGGTCTATGGATGAAGTTAGGAATATGATTTTTATTCTTGCGCCTAATCGGATCGTTCGAGTGGTCTATGCTATTTTTGTGGGCGAGTTTCTGAAATATGTTGGTTGTATAACAAAAATAGTTTTTCCGAGAGCAGGTATTGGTTAGTAAATATTTGTTTTGTACCTCCCACAGTAGAATGTAGGTATGGGGGAGGATTTGTGTGCGTGTGTGAGTTGTTTTCTTTCGTAGTTTTTCAACAGTTTGTCATTCTCCATCATCCCTTATCAGGTATTTCCTCCTCTCTATTTTATTCTCGTTCATTTTGCATACATTGAGGACAATGCATGATTTAGGTATGGGGGAGGGTTTTAGTATAAATACATAAAATTGAAAAATCCAAAAAAATTGAAAAATTTTAAAAATCCAAAAATAGAGATATTTTAGCTAAGTTGTCCTTCCCACTCTTTAAATTCTAGAACTAGTTGGTGTTGACTATTTTTCGAAAATTATATCTATAATGCCTTAAAATAATTTGAACGTAGTCAGGTAAGGTTTTCCTCATGAAACTTGTGTCGAACAAATTTTTGCTTAAAAGTCCAAGACGACACATTTGCACAAGACTTTTGATGGAAAAATTGTATAGGAATGTTATTCGATACCTGAGAGAGAATCCACATGTTAGAACAATGTCGAATCAAACTTTTGCGAAATTTGGTTCTTATAGTGTAAAAAAAATCAAAAAATCAAAAAAAAAAAAAGAAAAAGAAAGAAAGAAAGAAAGAAAAGAAAAGGAGTCAATAAATGTTTGTAATTGTTGAGTGCTAGTGTATAATAATAAATTCTTAGTAGGGAAATCGGCTAGGTTGGGCTCATTAATAACCCGAGTAAGTAAGTCCGAGGGGACTTTGTGCCTAGCAACCTAAGGTCCTTTGTGGTCTGGGATTGCTGACCTAAAACTCGCTAAATGGGTATTGATGCAAAAGTCTTTTGGGACCTCAACCATTGCACAGTCGGTCTAACTACTAAGAACGTGAAGTTTGGCTAGATACTTGTTTTAATAGAGATTGGGTCAGTTCAATATTGGTTGAAAAAGAGAAAATGTTCGTATGCACTTTATCCATCATAGGCCTTAAATTCACTACACACCTTGGGATTTTTTTTTTTTGCAAATTTTTAGAGTCTAATCAAGTGGATTGTGGTAACCTATAACTTGGCTATTATTAGAATGATCTTTAAGGCATGTATTTTCTTACAAAATTGTTTTGTTGACACCAATGAAAGCTAGATTAAAAGAGGAAAGTTGGATACTTGCTGACTTATCTCAAAGATTTTATGGGTATATCTCTGTAAACCCTTAGGAGACAACACTCCTCATGTAGAGATCGTCTATAGGTTTAACGGGTTGGTAAACCTAAAAGTACCCGTGATTCCTACGACAGTGAGTATAGATTTTTCATTATGCATTTTTCTTTTTGTTTTACTCGAGGACGAGCAAAAGATAGGTATGGGGGCATTTGATAAGTACATATTTTTGCATTTTTTTATTATCTATTTATTGTTTGAATTCGTATTTTAATAAATTATTTTGTTGTATTTCAGGAAATTCAAGAAAAATTGAAGAAATTGCAAAATAAAGAAATAAAGGTCAAATAAGAGAAAAAAGAAGAAGAAATTCGGATTTATTGAGCTACAGTATTTATTTCATATCCGATCGAAGAAGCTCGAAATTTGAAGACCAAATTCAGTTCCGAATTTTATTAAATTTGGAATATTCTTGTAATATATATAAAATTAAAAAATTAAAAAAATAAAAATGAAAAAAAAGAAAAAAACATGTGTGTGGAGTGATTAGGTCTTGTAGAATTATTTAGCCAAAAGTAGATGAGTGGGTTGGCTGGAAAAGGAAAAAAAAAAGAAGCAGGTGGCTTGATGGGTGGAGAGATGATGGAGCACACCAACATTAAAAACACAGCACAGGCTGGACACATCTGGGAAAGTGGAGATTGTTGGGGCTATAAAATGAGACCAATGCAGGAGAAGAAAAAAACAACTTAGAATTAGGATAGAACCCTTAGGATTAGAAACCCTTAGTTTTAGAACATCCCTAAATTGTAGTTGTAATTTTCTTGCAGCTCTTGTAAATTTTTTTTTTAATTTTCAGTACCTATTTTTCTTGATTTATTTGGTTTTATTCGAAGCTTTACTCAGTTTATTCCTCTTTTATTTTACAGTTGCTTCATAGTCCCCTGTTTCGTTTTTTTTCTTCAGCACAAACCCACTAAATCCATTTCACAGTCTATCCCTTCTTTCTCAATTAAAACACACAAATACCTCTCCCTCATTTCTTTTCTTCCTAAACCAAATCTCACTCTCCTCTTTATCCCTTCGATTCCAGCCCCCCGAACGCTCCTCCTCCTCGTCTCTCCTCTTTCAGTTCAACACCCATCAACAAAATCCCATCTTCTTCTTCTTCTTCTTCTTCGAGTTACAAACACCACGACCCATGTTTCGATTTTTTGTTTTACTTTATTTTCGAACCCCCTTTGTTCACTTCTTGTTTTCATAGCCGTAATGAGTTTCAATTAGTTGTTTCCCTATTTCAGATCATTATATTGAGTTTACTGAGCGTAGGTTTGTAATTGTGAAACGAGTTTTATACGAGTTGTAGTTCACAGTTGAATGGGTTCGATCCTACCTGTCGAGTTTGGTTGTTCATAATTGTTTCACGAACTGTTAATGCGATTTCTTTATATTTTAGCTATATTTTTGTTGCTGCGTAATTAGTTCTGGGTTCGTGTTTTAAGTTCTCGCGAGTTTGATGTGTAAATGTTTAGTGGATTCGCCGAGTTTGCGATCCGATTTGTGTGTAATGTACGAATTCTGCGTAGCCAAGTTCATCGTTGGTTTTGTGTTTAGAGTCGAGTCTGATTCCAGATTGTAATTTAAGTAGTGTTCTCAGTTTTTCATATCGTTTTGTGGCTGCCCGAGTCAAGCTTTTAAGTAGTGTTTAATTCGCTGGATCGCTGCTGAGGTTCGATTGCGGTGAAGTCTGATTTCTGTCCGAGTTCATAGTTCGAGGTTTCTAGTTCGTTCTCCACTGGAAATATGAGATTGTTGCTTCTGGCTAATCAATTACACGAACAAGTCATGTCAAAGTTTTCTTAGAATTTTATGTAAATAAAATGTGTCCTTTTAAATAAAAAAAGAGATTAATTTAGTTTGTGTTCTTCGCAACTTTAATTTGTTAGGTTAAATAGATTAATTTTATAATTTCATTTAAAACAGTTTAAATTTTATTTTAGAAAAAAAAACGAAATTCTCAAAAACCCAAATTTGTCCTAGTTCGATTAGATTAGAGATTAAGGATTGCGGAAAATATTGTTCCCTGTGGATCGAATCTTAAAATGCTAAAACGAGATCGTGCGCTTGCGATTTTAAATTGTCTATTTTCGGCACATCAGATACCTCAGCCCTTGGAGTAGGAGGAACAGGGGTAGCTGTGTTAGAGGCGTCTGCTTTAGCTTCAGCTGGATCTTCGGAGGGAACCTCCACCTCTTTCTCCATATCAGCTGGATCAATGGAGTCCACCTTAGCTGCAGCAGCTTCCCTCTTCTTGATGTCCTCCACAGCTTTCACAGCATCTTCGCCTAGCTGAGACCAGTCTAGATCGGGGAATCGGAGGTAGGTGGATTCGATATAGTCATTAATGGCCGCATTATAGCCTATACCATAGGCTTCCTTCCTCTTCTCCTTTTGAACGGACCTTTCCTCAGCTAGCTTGACATTCATAGCTTCCATTTTTAGCTCTAGCTCATGAATTTCCTTGGCGTGGGAAGAAACCAACTCCTCTTTCTCTGCATCAAGAGCAGCAACTGAATTGGCCAGCTGGTCACGTTCCTTTATTAACTTGGTTTCAGCAGACTTGAGCTTCCTATTGGCATCCATATACTTCTTCTTCTCATCATCCTTGGCTTTGATAGACTGTTTGAGTTGTTTCACCTCCTCAGCAAGCCTTTGGTCACCTCGAGCTGTCTCCACAATCTTCTCCCCATGCTTAAGATAATGAAACAAACTCTGGGCATTGGCATGAAGAGCAGCTCGTGCACCCTCAGCTAGTGACAGTTTGTCCCAAGCAGCTATGGCCTTCTCAGGAATCTGGTTTCCTGCCATCTCGAAGAAATACTGCATATGGGGACCAGAATTTCCGAGGTCCAGGGAAGGAGATGTCTTATCCCTTTTAGCAGAGCGAGAAGCAGAGGCAGAAGCTCGAGGTGCTTCAGGGGGAGGAGGTGGTAACTTTCTCTTTGAAGAGGTGGATGATTTTTCTACATTAGGAGACAGAACTTTAATCTTCGAGATAGGAGTAGCTGCAATAGGGGTGACCTTGTCATCTTCGTCATCAGTAAACATCTCTTCGTACTTGGTTGTTTTCTTGATAAAAGAGGGAATTCTTGAAGCCATTTCTGCAAAACAATATGGAAGCTGGTGAGCAAGTTATCAATCAAAAATACTTAAAAATTATCGTAAGTATATGCCTATATTATTGATGAGCATGATGTGAAGAAGGAAAATAATTTTAGCTGGTCGGAATAGGGGTACCTCTCCCAGGAATGAAATTACAACTCATAAGGTTGTCACGAGTTAGCAAACTAAGGCTGTTCCCTAACCCAGCTGACAAACTTAGCGCTTTTACTGCGCGCTCTAAGGTTCGACCTCTTAAAGAGGATTTAGCAGGTATTTTCACAGACAGGTTAAAATCAATTCTTAATTGAGGGCAGTCATAACAGTAAAGGAACTGTTTGAGCCAGCCACTCATCCCTCTCTTGCAACTTCTGAAACATTGGCCCTCATGGACACTCCAGGCGGATAGATAAAAGAAACCTGAGTCCTTGCCAGTCTGTTTTAGCTGGTAAAAATAACCTAGCTCTCGAGCAGAAAGAGTCTTGTTGAATCGGGTATGGTAAAGGATATACATACACATCGTCATGCGATATGAGTTGATGGTGAGTTGGATAGGAGCTAAATCAAAGAATTCGAGAACCTCTTGGATAAAGGGGTGTAAAGGCAGAGATAATCCCAATCTAAAAAATTGGGCTGACAAAACAACTTTAGGTAGAAGCTGGCCTGGTTCAAACATGTCGAATTTGTGACATCTCTCTTCAGGAGAGGGGATGACTAAAGAACAGCCTATGTGGTGCGATTGTGTCAGTTTCTTTAATAAGGGGGTAGTCATGGAGCTACTCAAATTTTCACAAGATAGGGTGGCAGGAGGTTTTTCAAAGGTACTGTTTTCTAATTCACCTGCTACAGAATCAGTTCTAGGAGGAGCTGTTGAGGTAGTATGTGAAGGGGTAGCTTTTACAGAGGAAGCTTCATCAGCAGTAAGAAGAAGGTTTGGCGTTGTGGATCCTAGTGACATTTGTTCATCTGAGGAGGATACAAGGATAGCTGGTCGAGTATCCTTGATATTGTGAGTGAAAAGGTTGGTGTTTGATAAACGAGTTTTTGAATGATCTATTAGTTTGACCTTGGAACGAGTCCTGGCACTTACGGTGAAAGATGGGTTAGTTCTGGAAATTGGGTCAAGGGGAAGCTGGACTGTGTTAGGAAGTTCTGGGGAGTGGGCCATCTCCTCAGAGGTAGAATGTTGGGAGCTAGCCGCATCTGATCCACCAGACATCTGCACAAAGTGAAGCAAGATGAGTAGGTGATCAGCGAGTTTCCCAAGTGAGGTGTTTTAACAGGTGTGTGCGGATAAGCACATACAAACGGCCAGGAGCGAATGAAAGGCCAGGTTCGCCTAAACAGCTAGCTAGGCACAGGTACGCCTATCAAGGAATCTATACTATTCTTCTTAAATTGGGTATTCGTATATAATGCACACATTACTTATACAGATTTAATTAAAAACGAGGATTGGTACATGCATTATAACAACAAACAATCATTGGTTTCTGGAAAAAGGAGAATTACACATGGATTTTTACAAAAACATATAACGCTAATGGGTTTTCGAGTGAAAATCAATATAATTAGGGTTTTGGGGTTTTGGTTTCCAGAAAAAATGTCATAGTTATGGAAGAGTAATACTTGGTCTAAAGATCAATTAGAAGACCAACAACATAATAAGATGATTCATGTGATAATGGTGGTGGTATGTGTCTAAATATGCATGTATGAGCGTAGATCGAAATCGAATTAAGGCATGCAATTAAGAACACAGCAGTAAATCAATCCATTGAAAGGAGTAAAAAGGGATTATACCTTGATGATAGTTGGAAGGATTAGAGTGGTTGGAGTCGGAGAGTATCGCCGGGATGGTCCGCCGGAGTAGAGCTTCTCTGTGGGAGATGAACCGGTGGGAGAGGAAGAGAGTGCGTGTTTGTGATAAAAGAAAAAAAGAAAAGGGGATGGACTGGTTTTGATATATGTATAAATAATATAGAAAGGGAGAGATTGTGGCGTGTAGGAGTTAATATTGAATGGAGTTATTGTTGCCTTGGGAAACGAAACGGTGGAAGCTGAATTGTTGTATGACACGGCAATTAACAAGAGAAATGGGATTTCTTTTTTGATTTTTGGTGAAATTTTGATTTATGAGTTGCTTTTTACAAAATAAATTTTTGGGGATTGACTCGTGGTATCAGAAAGGTTATTTTGGAGAGAATTATTGAGAAGAAAGTATTTCTTGGAAGGAGTTAAATTAGAGGAACCTGGGTTTGAAAAATTTTGTTTTGATTTGCTAAATTCTTTAATAATGGGAGTAGCTTAAATTTTGATTTAAAAGGAAATCATGGAATCTTTGGAAAGGTTTTACTGGCTTAATTATGGCAGGGTTATTGCGAAATATATGGGATGTTAAGGTGATATGCTGGAGCTGGACATAAAAAGTGAAGCTGAAGCTAAGGAGAAATGGCAAGGTTCCTTGTGTATTCTATAGCTACAAGGAACCTGGGGGGTAGTTGTTGTGCCCAAAATTTGTAATGGGCTTAGTTTTGGGCCCATAGATGTTGGAGGCCTGGTGGGGTGTTTAAAAGGTAGGAGCAAGGTAGCTGGAAGAAAAGAGGTGTACCTCTAGAGGGAAGCTCTGGAGGTGGAGGTTCACTTTTTTGGGAAGCTGTGTAGGTGCAGGTGGGCTCACAGGTTCCACCTCTGCAGGATCGAATGGATAAGGATTACCTCCTGGGTTTTAGGAGGCGTAAATTGAGTCCTTTTAATAGTTTATTTTATAGAAATACACGTTTCTAATATGATAAATATTGGATATTTGTGATATATGTCGATGTGTACATGGAGTTCTTATATGAGTAGGATTTGGGAGTTCTACTTCGAATAGGACTCTACTAAGGGGCTAGCTGATTTAAGGAAAAGTCATATTTCTACACAAGGACTTCGAGATTAACATGGATGGAGGGATTAAATCTTATCAGTTTCGTGGCTTAATGGGCAAGGAAAGGATTCCTAACCTAAAAGAACTACATTAGGGCTTGATTCCTATAAATAGGATATGTAGGCAATTAGCAAGGGGTTCGGTTTTTTACTTTCTGAATACACAAGGCACGTGTACCCTAAGTAATACATTCCTGGACATACTTGGCCGGATTTTTGCCATTAACGTCCGGTGAACTTGCTAACTCAGCCCAAAAACACAAAATACCATTATTAGGTTCAGCTGCCCTGCTTTGGTACAGCTGTTCGGTTTGTTATTTATCCAAAAACCAAGGATAATTCCGGTTATTCCGGCGAGGCTTTCTCGGGGTGTTGTGTGAATTTTTTGCATAACAGGTACCAATGCATATTGTTAGATTAGGACTCATAACAGAACTATATATATTACATGTGAAATCCACAAGTCCTGCGCTCATTTTTGCACGCTGTTCCTCCACTTCATCAGCCTTAGTCAACCAGTCATTTAGCTTTTGTGTCCAATATGATTCAAATTTCTTGAATTATGTTAACATTTCTTCCACGAGCATTCGAAACTGTTTCACATGCCCAACAAGAGATACCTGGGTATCTTCTACAAATCTGCGTTCTCTTCCTAGATAAGAATTGTCAACTTGAACTCCTTCCTGTGCAGATTGGCCAGTCGATACATGTTGATTTCCTGTCAGCACCTCTGTTATGTTCCTACATTTTAAAACCATATGCACATTGTTATAAAGCAGAAAACCAAAACATCAGGATAATGTTTGTTCATAGCTATGTACATGTATTTTTCCTCGATTCCAATCGTTCGAGCAAATAGTTCTGTCTGCCTATCCTCCATGCTCTTGAAAAACAAGTCGAAATCTACATTTGCTAAACGAATATCTTCGTTTAAATCTGCAGAAGTCAGATTGATGTTATTCAAGTCATTCACCAACAATGACTTGATGTTTGAGTACCTTCTCCTTTTGGCTGATCTTGATGAACTCATTGCTTTTGATACTAAGTAATAAGATAACCTTATACAACAATGATAAGAAAACCTTATAGAACAATGATGATTGTTCCCCTTTGAATAATTGAATTTATAGACATTGGATTAACTGGCAAAGATATTGGTTGGTTTTTTAACTTCCACGTTCTTTGACATGTTCTACACTAATCCATTTTGAATTTCTTTGATCTTTGCATATATATGTTTTATGGTCAGTTTTTTAACCAACAGAGATATTGGTTGGTTTTATTAGTTCCACATTTAAATTTAATTGCTTATCATTTTTTTTAATTAGGTATCTTTGTTATTTTTGTGAGTGTTCTTCTACACTTTTTGCACCTTTACATCTTACTTTATATTATTTGCGAAATTTATAGGAATTTTTTGAAATTTTTGTTGTAATTTATAGAATAATTTTTTAAAAATTTAACAAGCGAACTGTAAACTAAAGTAAAAAATATTACTGTGAAATTTGAAATATATGTTTTGTCTTATACTGAAAGTACAGCTTAAATTGATACTTAAATTGATATTTCGATATTGAAATTTTAATTAATATTTCATAAATAATTCACATTTTTACTTTGTATAGTTAGTAAATGAGGTTCACAGTTAAAATCATTATTTGTCTTTGTTTAAATCATTTTGCTATAAAATAAATATAACTGTATTCACAATTTTTACAAAATTATTTAATTTAATTTTGTAATTATTTAATTACAATATATTTTAACAAAATTATTTGTTAAAATGAAGTATCCATCTGGTCGAAACAAAACGCGGCCAAATATAATTTTGGAGATACTTACATTAGCAATTTATTAAACAAATAAACTAATTTTCATGTTTTGATCTTTGCGCACAAACCAACATTTTAAGTGTAATTAGCATTAGCAGTGTAAGCATTTTTCAGAATAAATTACTTTATGATCCATCATTTTTTTTGAAGGATTAATCGACTTATGCATTTGCCTAACCTGAGTGAGAACCTGAATTAGTTCTTGCTATATGTAAACATGGAAAAACTATGCTTTTGGCTAACCTCAGAGAGAACCTGAATTTGAGAAAAACAGATATAATAGAGCAAACATGAAGTTTACTTAGTCATATATCAACAAGAGTGGACGATAAAAGATGAAGCCTAATTTAGCAAACAACTCCCAATAGTCATAATCATGTAATAATAGTACCCAAGGTTACAATGTCATTCATAAGTAATTGACAAAATCATAATCCAATATTTCACCACCATTACTAATAAGATAGTGTTACTTTTAGTTGACTGACCAATAGTGCATTTACATAAATACTTAATTCCCAGGATTAACTTCAATATCAAATACAGCATTGTCGCCTTCCTCGCGCAAAGTGAAACGCAAATTGTTATTGCGGTTCAGTTCCTGATCTTTGACAAATTTGTTCTTCACCAAATATCCACCATTTCATTGCATAATTAGATTAATAATAAAGTTGCAGGCATAATTTTTAACGGATAGGCAGGAAGGACTAATGCAAATCAATTTGGAAAACAGCTCCATCATGTTCATCTTCAAACAAATTAAATATCAAAACTTGGTTAGGCTTTAGATGATTGTCCTTCGCAAATTTATTCCACCCCGTAGAAAATCTCGGCAATCCTTTTGAAAGCACTAATCCAACGGCCCATTCTCCATTTTCTGTTATAAGCATAACCTGTTCGTTTGCTATCCATTGACGGTCATGAGGAGTTATAGTCTTCGGACTGTACTGAAAGTAGACAGATTGTAATATAGTTTAACAGTTACGCTAATAAATTAGATTACAGTAATGTAATAATGTAAAGAGGATGTGTTGAAATTTTACCACTCCATGGGAGGTACTGTTGAAATTGGATTTATTCATCACTGCTGTAAACTCTTGAGGAACAATATCTATGTTTTGTTCCGGTTCTTCAACATCATTACCATCATCTGCATTATTGGCTTCGGTTTCATTTATGTCTTCACTATTGTCGTCTACATTAACATTATTATTAGTATCCATTTATAAAATATAAACAACATAAAAATGTAAAGTTGGCATCTGAACTGAATGCATGTAAAAATAAAAAATGCAGAGGTTTTACCAGCATTATCTCGAAGTTGCTGAATTGACATTTCAACCCTTGACTTATCAAACAAGACAATATCAAATTGTCCACTTCCCCAATATGTACACATTGTGACATCATCTATGTCAAGTTTAGTGTATCTGACCAGATCCGTAAGACCATATAACAAACTCGAACTTTTTGAATATCGGCATTCGAATAGTTTTCCATATGGCAGAGCACAAACAACAGCTGGAGGAATCATTTTACCAAAACGTTTGAAAAATGGGTCTGGAATATCCTGAATAGACAGACATTATTAATATTAAATAGTCGTCTAACTATAGCTGTAGAATTATCTAACATGTGTACTAACATAGGCATAGGAAAATAATAAAGCAACTATTCACAGAAAGAAAACTTAGTGTAACTCACAATTTCTCCATCAAGAACTGTACACTCATCAGCAAATGTGATAAACTTCCACCCAATCCCATTAATTGTATCTGTTAATAACAAATTACTCAAGATATATTAGATTTAATAAATGTGATATTTTAGAAAAGCTTAATAATTAGTAAGATATTAATGGTAAGAAATGATATACCTTGATGGCAAAATGTATGGCAATCATAATTATTTGGTAACATGTACTCTATTTCTGATCCGAATTCATCTAATATGTATACCAAGAACATTCCGGCACCCTTATAAGAAAACACCACGATTGACCCAGGCCCTCTTCTACACTCATTGATTAAATCAGCAAAATTGGCCAAAGCTTGAATATCCTTTCGGTATTGGACATAAATCCTGCGACCACTTGGTAGCTGTAACCGAACTTGAAAAGGTATTTCCTCTACTAAGTCAGAAACAAATTTCTCTGGTAAAACCTGTACAAATATTGAATAAATTAAATTCAAAATAAACAAATATAACAGTCAATCAAATTTACATTGCCGAGAGTAAGATATTTACCAGAACATCACTCGCACATTGTTCAGTAGTAAGGACAATGATAAAACGCAGGTAATTTGAGTTATCAACAGCCATCTAAACATAGCAATCAGAAATTTAATTATTAAATTATATATTTTGCAAATTTATTAAAAATCTTAGCAAGAAATTGTATTTATTAATTACGTCTTCCTCTTTTCCATTCTCGCCTTTGTTCTTTCCAAGATGCTTATCTGAATTACAAAATATAGCAAAAGTCATAATTGATTCTATTCAGCTAATTGATTATCTCATTAGAAAACTAAAATATCTAAATTTCAATACCTGATTCGAAGTAGTTCTCTAAATTCCAAAAGCAATCAGTGCTAGAATTTTTTGGAAACTTCAGTGTTCGACTGTAGTAATCAAACTCCATTCCATCATGCTCAAAAAATTTTGCAGATATCACATTCCTTTAACAAAATTTGAAAATAATAATATCATTCTCTTTCATTTTGAATAAATCCATCATCTCTCGAATATTAGTCATTCGTCCATCATTTGAGTCATAAACAATAAAGCATGTTTCTCCTGCAACTTCAAGTTTATCCAAACTTTCAAGATCCTCAGTGTACTTATCTTTCACAATTTTTGGAACCAACTGTCACCATTCATTATATGTTTCAGTAACAATTTTTGAATAGTAAGAAAGAAGAAACAGAAAACAAACTTGAGAGATAGAGATACAACTAAAAGTCAGAAAAAAGTACCATCATTCCTCCTTCTAACACCTCTTTTGTCACAAGTTTGAAGAAAGATCTCTTACTGGCATTGATTCCTACAAATAAATTAAACACTGAGAAGCCTTAAATTGATTTACTTAACAATATAAGTGTATTATAGATGTTTGTAAATAAATTTAAAGAAGAAATACTGCCACCTTCTTCGTCAATATACTCATGCCCTTTAAAGATGCATACATTCAGAATTCTATTATCTGTTTCTGAAGATTCATAGAGAACTAACTTATCACCCACTTCTAGCTCTGTTGCATTGAAAAAATCTGTCCATCCTTTCCCAAAAGCACATTTTCCTCCCAACCATTCAATCTCAATTTCCAAAGATTTCTTACAAAGTGTTAGGATAACTTTTGAACCTATTTCCCAATTTTCATATAGTTTTCGCAAGTCCTTATTCATTATCTATATTACAAATTTCCAATTAGAATGAGAAAAAAAATATTAATCTAATGTAGTTAAATATATTTGCACTCCTAATAAAAACAATTGCTTACCAGTTTATGCGAACAATCATCATCAAAAGAATTGCTAATAATATCAATCTCATAGTAGCCAGAAGCATTCTTTAAAGCATTAAAACAAAACAGAGCAGCATTTTTTTCACATTCCATGGAACCGACTTCAGGTATCAATTTCCCCTTTCTCCATTTTCTTGCTTCTTCACTTTCCAAATACTTGACAGGATGAATAATAGGGTACTTACATTCAATTCCAGATTCTTTGAATATTGTGACGTTGAAGATATCATTGCCATAATATTCAAATTGTACAAGATTGAACAATTCGACCCTATAATAAATCATAAAATTAGGTAATCCACTGATTTCAAGTGAATCTGCATTGTAGTTTGCTTGCCAAACACATTTTTTGCATTTTATATATATAGCAGAATTAAGATTATGTCCAATTTCTTTGTGGAATTTTGTTGGGACAGGCTGCAAAGAAACAAGTACATAAACAAGAATCAAGTCCAACATTCGCTATAGTTTAAAAAGGTAAATAAGGTATACATATAAAGTACACTTACAAAACTTCCCAAAGATCCCAAATGATTATTTGACAACATAAAGCTTGACAAAATTGTTTTTTTTCCTGATACATAGTAAATGATTTAGAAACCGTCCAAGTATAATTAAATGAAGATTCATACAGTTATAGCGTAGTAAACATACATACCATTACTGGAAACAGACTTCCACTTTTTTTTCCAGGTAAATTTGTCAAATACCTGCATGAAAAAATGATGTTAGCAGCTAGGTAACAAGGAATAAGCTCCAAATTAAGTATAAACATTCCTATACATATTATGTAGGTTATCAATTGTCTAAATCGAGTAAAATTAACCCAAATTCTCCAATATGAAAGATATACTAATCTTAAATCGGGATTTATAACTTGAACATAAACTACATGCAAACCACAATTGCAAACCCCAATTGCATACATCTATAAACATTATCAACATTATTTGAACCAAATCATCTATATACTCTTAGATTATAGATTGCCAATATGCTGATTACATACCTCCAACAAACTCAAACTTCATCAATACTATTGCCGAAGAAAGTTAAAAAACGTGAGCAACATGTATGAAATTGATAGATCAGTAAGTAGAAAATTACATACCTCCATCGTTACAATCTTGAATTATGCAACTGGTCCCGTGCCTTCGTCTTCTGATTCCTAATGTGAGAAGATTTTTATCATATATTCCTGCACTGCATGTACTGTTATAATTGGGTTTATTGTGTTTTATGCTTTTAACATAGTATATACTATTTTGGGTTACTACAACACTTTTGCCTCTATCCCCACAAATAATCTAGGTGGATGTTATAGAGTGCTTTAATTGGTTTTAGTAAAAAAAAAGTCAACTTAACCAATTTCGTGGAATACTATTAAAAATTGTACTGTAAATTGTATTTCATTAAAATAAATGTAAAATAAATTTTTAATATCCAAAAAATATGTATTAATTATTTTAAATTAAATAAAAAACAAAAATTATTGATTATTATAAATCATGAATATATATGTGACAATGTAAATTTAATAAAATAATATCAAGAAAATACAAGTTAAATGTTAAATTAGTTTGTTCATTGAATTAATTTAATAAAGTACTCGATTTTATTAAAATATACTCCATTCATTTCTTTACATGTTTTCAGCATTATTTTACACACATTTTAAGGTATATATAAATTATAGTTTTATAACTTAATTTTGAATTTTTTTTAAATAAAAATTTAAACATTACATTTTTATTTAGAAGAAAAAAATAAAAAAATTATGAAAATATACATTTTAGGAGTTTTAAAATACGTGTCACACCACTTTTCCTCAATGTAAACAATTCGGGGTACAGTGACAGTAATTTTATAAATATCGACAAATTTATTATAAAAAAAAAACTTAATTACATAATTTCATTAAGACATTTATGTTTACAACTAAAACAATATTTATAAAGATATGTATCGACGAATAGATTGACAAACCAAAAATGAAATATGTATAAAATTATAATTTTATAAAAATAAAAGTCATACAATTTTTTTCAATAAAAACATTTAAAAAAAATTAAAATTATAATTTTTTATGGAGCGCGCGTAGCGCGGGCAAAATTCCCTAGTTACTATAGTGTTTGATGGGTTCTTATTTTACTTTCTGTGTTATGATCTAGTTTTACAAAATTGCAGAATATCGCACCCTAAACAATATCATTTATTAAAATGAATATAAATATGGAAATTGAAAACCAAGAAGAGGAAGAAAAATAGATGGAAGAAGAGGAAGAAAGAGAAGAAAAGCGACGGAAAATTTAAAAAGTTTGTTGACAGTAAGTGAAACAATATTTTTCAAGATGATTTTTATATAGTTATTAGAAATTATGTCAAATCTTATCAAAAAGCTCATGACTTTTTTTTTTCAAAGGATGTAATTATAATTTTTATTAAAAGTCATTCTCATTAAAAGTCGTTGACTTTTTGAATAATACGATACTTATAAAGAGTCTATAAATGTCTAACTTCAATACCGCCCTATTTTTCAATACTTCTTAAAAGTCTTAATTAAATAACACCATACTTTTAAAGACTCTTTAAATGTTAGAATTAATACCTCATAACTTTTAAAATTATTGAAAATTTTTAAAAATCTTAATACAATACCACCCCAAGCGTACTGGGCTCCGTTACATTTCTTCTTTTTTTATTTCTTCCCAAGTATAAGTGTATAACCGTGTCTTGCATTTTCAGAAAATAACCAAGTTTGAGTAAATATTTATTTTCGGAAAAAAAGTTTGAGTTAACATTAAGATTATGAAAGACGTTCTAGTTCTTTTTTTTTTCTTTTTTGAAATAAACACGTTTTTTTATTATTAAAAATATATATCTTACAAATATTTATTCTAACAAATATCAGGATGAGCTGAAATGAACTTGTAACGACAAGAGATAATCTCTTACTACTTGAGTTATCTCATCGCATTCAGAAAGTTATAATTCTTAAAATCATTAAATTTTATTAAAAAAAATTCAAAAAATGAATTATATTTCTAATAAATATAATGTACCGCGCATGTTAATATGAATTGTATTTATAACGAAACGTCATGTGTTATTTAAAAATTATTTTGAAATTTTTTTTGGTACATGTTGCATTAATTCTCTTATAGTATACTAGCTTTTATAACCCGTGCAATACACAGGTTCTTTTAACATATTCAATTGCTCTTTCATATGATTATTTAAATTATCTAATAGTTACTATAATTGTAATTTAATATATTTAATAATGTTAATTAGCTTCCACGTTGAAATTAGTTTAAATAATTAATATTCGTTAAAATTATTTATTTATAAGATTATAATATTAATTATATATTATTAGTGATAATAAGAACTGTTTAAAACTAAAAATATAAAATATAAATTTAAATCTGTTGTTGATGGGATTCGAACCGGGTGAAAGCCCTAAATAACCAATTTTCAGGGAATATTAACCAAAATGCCCACGCGTGAAAACAGTGACCAAAATAACCAGAGAAATAAGCATTTGACGTATGCGTATACGGAACACGCATTCTTAGAATGCGTATCCGCCCAACTTTAATTTTTTTAACTGATTCTCTTCCTCTTTCGTATGCGCATTCTTCCGTTGCGCGGCCCTCGTCCAGAAGAGGGAGAATACGTATTTACAATATGGGTATTCACCGAACACGCAATTGCACGCAATTGCAAAATGCGTATTCCCCTTGAACTTCTGTTTTCCATCCCATCTCTTTGACATCCATCGAGTCCATCAACTCCTAGATCTTTTAGAGTTTTTCCGGAGACGCATCTTCGAGATTCAATTTCACCACAACCCAGTTAATGAAGGGGCGGTTGACCCTTTGGGCTTAAGCACCTTGCTCACCTCTTGTTGATTCTGTTAAGCCATTCCTCGAGATCCTCCCTTGTAGGGACCTCCGGCAGCGACGCCTGGGCTTCCACTTCCCTGAGCAATTCCCCTTGACTTATTTCCGGGGAAAGAATTGCAAGTACTTCGACTTCTCGTGGTGTTAGAGGGTACAGGATTGGCAGCAGGTTATTCAACCCGTTACATCGGTGCTGAAGATGCCTCCCCCTAGCAGTTGCCATAAGCTTCTTTAATCTAAGAAAATGAAGGAACATTGAGAATCCCAAAATCAAATATTGATAAAAAAAGAGAGTAAAGTATACGCATATGAGTTATGCGTAAATGTGTGGATAGATAGGGCACCATTCGCGAGAATGAGTATTTTGGGCACCTGCATTCTAAAAATTGGTTATATAGGTCATTTTCTCATTCAAACCTTGGTCATTTAGCATAATCTTTTAAAAAAAGAATATTCCTTAGTAATAGATCTAACGACTCTAATCTATTTGCTAAAAATCTAACGGTCATTATTATTTTTTTGGTTAAACATGTTAAACCAAAATGAACCAAATAATCCCCTAATTTGCTTATTATAGTTTAGTATAGAAGATATAGTGGTTTATCACTCGATGCACGGATTCTTGTAACATATTATAATTGCTTTGTTATATAATTATTTAATTTTTTAATAGTTTTTGCACTGGTTTTTTTAACATATTAGAATCACCTTTTTATATAATTACTAGCTTCGTTACCCGTGCAAAGCACGGGGATATTCTAGCGTTATTGCGAGATTTTGGTTTTAATAGTTATGATCATGAATATTCTTATATTTGTTTCAATGTTGCCTAAATATAGATTAACTTACTCTCTTTCCAAGTTCTCTCACTTTTTAATAGGTTGTGGCCAAAAAATTCTAATTTCCAATCAATTAGTCATCTAGTTCAATGATTTTAGTTATAAATTTAAATTCATTATATTTATAACTGAGATGTCACAGTTTCGATTATGTACAATGTGAAGATTAACTAACGTTTTCATAGCATTTGACTTTAGGTGAGTTTTATAGTAAAATCGTAGGACACTGGAAGGCATAAATGTGAAATGATACTAATTAAAATGTAAAATATTGCGATATTTTGGCTTTTAGTAGTTAAATTTTGTGGTCGTGAACACCTTTCAATTTGTAGCAGCGTTGCCTAAATCTAGCTTAGTAAACTCTTTTCTCGAGGGCTTCATTTTCAACATGATGTGTCTAAGATTTATATTATCTGCTAAGATAGTCATCTAATTCAAAATTTTCAACCGTGAATTTAAATTCACTTTATTCAAAACTGAGATGTTAGAGTTTTGGTTCTCGATGATGTGAAGATCAACTAATAGTTTTATAGTATTTGATTTTGGGGGTTTCGATTCACAACAATGTGAATATTTCTAACAATTTTATTGTAATTTGATCAGATTTCTCGTATTTGCGATTTCGTTATTTTGATTCAAGATTTTAATTTGTAGCTTGTATTAATCATGCTCATATGTATTATAACTTTTAGAATTTTTTATATTACCATTTTCTTATATCTCTAATTATACAACAATATATTTGATTGAAATCGATTAAGGGCTGGTGATTATTCACTCTAGTTTAAGGTGAAATATATCGTGTACTTCAAAATTTTGTTCGGCACTTCGACGTCCCAATTTTATCGAAAATTTTGTTAGAAATCACATTTTTCCCTAATGAAATCTCCACAATATAATTTTTTATATTGTGTGTTGGTAAAAAAATACATACTTGTTGTATTTCCTAGTGAGCACGTGTTTTCAACGTTGTTTTTCCGACCCTTTACTGTCAAAAAGTATATACAAACGTTTCAATTACTTAGTAATTGCAACTATAACACCTTTCAATGAATATGTAGAACTTAATTTTGTATGTGCTAAAATTCATTTATATGAAAATTATACTCAGTCATAAAGAATATATTATTTCACTCTTTTGCAGAATTAATACAATTTTTTAATTTAAAAAATATAATTACAACTTATAAATTATATAAATATCATTAATAGAGTAAACATATGGATATTTGTGTAGGAGTGTAATTTGAATTGAGCCGAGTCAAAGTAAAAAATTATCGAACCTAAAATTTATATTCGAACTTGACTCGTTTACTATACCAGTCGAGTTCGAGGTGTTATCGAGTTTTTAGAGCTTCTTGATTTTTTAACTAGATTTCAATTTTTTCGAGTTACCGAATGTTCGAGTTTTTGAGTTTTCAAGTTTATTAGGTTCAGATCGAGTTTTCGAGCTTGTCCGATTCTTATCAAATTTTCGAGTTTATCAGATTCTTACCGAGTTTTAACTTCAGTTCCATTAAAACTATTTGACTGGATTATTTTTCATTCAAGTTTAACCACAAAATATTATTTTTTATTGTAAACAAACATTATTTTTATTTTTTTATAAATAGGCACTGTTACACTGAAATTCACTAATGATTTTATAAATTGGATTTTTAATTTATTATCAATATCGTATATCATAATGTTACCATATTCTCATTCATGTAGGTTATAATTGTACAAGGTATATCTATGTAAAAGTCAGAACTTGATCTTAATAAAAAAAAGAGAAAACATTGCTCTATATAGCTAATGAATTATAATAGTTGTACAAAAATGTATTTGGCTTAATGGTTGCTGTGAGGAGTTAAAAGTGCATTATAATTGGGATGTCATATGTTCAATTCTCAACAATGTAAAGATTATTTACTTTTTTGTAGGCTTTGATTTCTAAAGGTGGAATAGCGAAATTACATGAGGGCATAAATGTAAAATAGTAGGAATAAAATGGTACATGTTGGCCTATTATATATAGTAGATTTTAGTTATCTAATAGTCATTGTAATTGTAATTTAATATGTTTATACAAACATATTAAATATACAGAACCTATTATAATTGCTTAATATGCGTTAGTTTTCATAGAGACTAGTAATTCGGGTTTAATTTATTTGGTAAGCATAGAAGAACTTCTGGACAACAGTACTAAATATGCAAATTGTTTATATGCTGCTTTATACTTCCTCACGATGCTTGACAAAAATAAAATTTGAAGCAATAAAACATTTAAAACATTCGTCAATTCAATGATTTCTGTCATCAGAGCAAACCCTTCTCTCTGCATGATTCGATAGTTTCAATGACCAAGTCGCCAACATCTTTGTTTTTGTGTACAAACTCAAAACCAAGGCCCATCAGCTTCTTCGACGAACAAGGGATGATTTTCTGTGACTTGTCTAAGCCCTCAAATCTGCTCAGAATCAGAATTAATTATCATCTTATATGAATTGCGAGTATATAGAATGAGAAATACAGAACATTATAATAGAGAAAGATATCTCTTGGTACGTACTCGGTTGGTATATTCCTGTCTGGGTACTTGAGGCTAAGTGAATGCGCAATTTCAAAAATGTTAACAACATGAGAGGAGCAAATGTATCTTCCCTTGGCCAGAGGATGCTCAAAGAGGTATATGTGAGCATTGCATACATCATCCACATGCACCGCAGATAATCCATGCATTTTTCTTAGGGAAGCCATGTTAGCTTCATCTTCTATTATATGATCATGTAACATATTAGTACATGCACTATTATATGCCTGTGTGAGAAAAATAGGTGTGGAATACTGAAAAGAATTGAAGGGATATTTACTAATTAAACTTACTTGTATACAAGGCAGTTGCAGCATCAGTACTAAAGCTTGTGTTAGGAGTAATAAAATGGCCAAATACCACGGAAGGATGAACGGTGATCATATCAATCCCATTCTCTTCAGCATATTTCCACGCAGCTTTCTCAGCAGTAGTTTTCGCCACCAGATACAAGTCCACCAGATTACATTTAACCTTTTATTAGAAATACATTGTTCTAAAGAGTGAAAAACCAGGGCAGGAGCTAGAGAGGCTTCAGCCCACACTAACTAACATAAGTTGGATACAGTTTCTTTATTTTGTTCTGATTGACCTTCGGAAGTTAATGAACAAAAAAAAAATTACATCCCCTGCCAATAGGGCTAACTCATGTGCATTATTTTATAAATCTGGAGATCATTGGTTAACAATTCAATTTCGGTAAAACTAAATCTTTGGCCAACATATGTACTATAATTTATAAGGAGACTTAGCAAAAAAAAAAATATAAGGAGATACTGAGAAAAACTTACCCATCCATGCATTTTATGTTCATAGCATAAATCAACATCAGTCCAAAGATCCTCCGTGTACTCGTGAAGTGGGGGCTGAGGCTGCACCACTATGGTTCCTGTGGTTGAGGTGTAGATAAACCTTTTCAATGTTTTGGCCTTAGAGCATGATCTCAGTATGCTCAGTATCCCATTCAATGTTGTTGACTCGATTTCTTCATTCTGCCCATATTTATATAAGTTTGTATCAACAAAATTTTAACACAGGATCATGACCCATCATACAAGTCTTTCTACTAACATTTTAAGCTCATCATATTGCTATAGCGGCATGGACTATATGTGATCATATGTTTTTATGCCAGGTATGCTGTCTGTATCAATTAGGAATTTGAGGAGGATCTTTTTTATTATAGAAAGTTTAAGTGGGAAATTAAAATGTTTTTAACTACGAAACATTATAAAAATGTTCTCATGATGTTGGAAATTAGTTATTTCTTATGTTGAATAAATCCTGTACAAAAGTATTATTAATAAAGCTAACATTTTACTTAAAACTCAAGGGAGCATCAAAACATATATTTCAGTTATACATACCGCAGCAGGATCGTCTTGGTAAAGAAGTTCCATAGGGGTGGCAACATGGAAGACACCTTCACAACCTTGAATTGCATCATCATAGCTACCTTCCTCAGCTAAATCAGCCTTCCACAAGCTCAAATGAGTGTTTGCATTTGGCAACTCCAACAGATTCTTCACCTTCTTCTGGTTTCCTGCACATGACTCTCCATGTTTTTCATCAAAATTAAAAATTGGTAATCTAATAAAATCTGACTGTCAAACTTAGAGTAACCCGATCGAGGCCATTTTAAGCAAGCTAACTAGCACTTGGCCTCCTCAATGTTTTTATTCCTATCTTTTTTTCTTTTTTCTTTTTTGGATATCGGTACATAATCGCATAAAAGCATGATTGATGAAACATACCAGGATCCCGGACAGTAGCTCTAACATGATATCCTCTTTCCAGAAGTCTCTTGACAAGCCAGGAACCGATGTACCCTGATGCTCCTGTCACGCACACTGTCCTCTGTTCTTCCATGCTTGTTGCAGCTTATTGACCTGTGATAAAATAATTATAAATTATCCAGAATTGTTTTCTAATACCGTGTTTAACTTTTTTATAGATAAGGGTGCTACACTCAGGGGGCAGAAGGGCCATGGCCTCCCTAGGGTTGTCATAATTCTAGTAATATATGTTAAAAATTTATATTTTTATTAATATGTTCATGTAAAAATAATTTTTGGCCCCTACTAAATAAAAATTTTGGCCCTTACAAAATAAAATTTCGTAAGAAAAATAGCCAAAACTTTTAATACTTATTCAATTCTAGATGGGTTTTGTGATTCAAAAGAACGTTGAGCGCTACTATAAGTGTTTGCCTAGTATTTTTGTGTATTTGATTTATTGGATACTTTATTGTGTTAGATTAAAAAAAAATATTTGCCCCCCTTTTGAATGTTTGCTGTCTTCGACCCTGGCTACACTTGTGATCAGTAGTCAATATGTAAGGGTGTGGAGGGTGGAAAAAAATGTACTATTATAATTATTGAAATAGAAAGAGTAAAGTGCACTTTGTGTACCTGTACTTTACCCTAGACACTACTTGCAATTAGGGCTGCACATGGGTTCCAAAAACCGACCAAACCGACCATCTTTTTAAGGATCAAACCGAACCGTCCAAAACCGTGGGTTAAACGGGTTAATTTTTAAAAAACCCGAACTAATTGAATTGGGTATGGTTAACAAATTTTAACCCTTACCCAACCCAACCCAACCCAACCCAACCCAACCCAACCCAACCCGTTTACATAAAACTTACCCATCCATACATTTTATGTTCATAGCATAAATCGACATCAGTCCAAAGATCCTCCGTGTACTCGTGAAGTGGGGGCTGAGGCTGCACCACTATGGTTCCTGTGGTTGAGGTGTAGATAAACCTTTTCAATGTTTTGGCCTTAGAGCATGATCTCAGTATGCTCAGTATCCCATTCAATGTTGTTGACTCGATTTCTTCATTCTGCCCATATTAATATAAGTTTGTATCAACAAAATTTTAACACCGGATCATGACGCTCATACTATAGCCGCATGTACTACTATATGTGATCATATCTTTTTATGCGAGATACGCTAACAACGTCTGTATTAATCAGGAATTTGAGAAGGATCTTCTTTATTATAGAAAGTTTAAGTAGGAAATTAAAATGTTTAACTACGAAACATTATAAATGTTCTCATGATGTTGGAAATTAGTCATTTCTTATGTAGATCCTGAATAAATCCTGTACAAAAGTATTATTAATAAAGCTAACATTTTACTTAAAACTCAAGGGAGCATCAAAACATATATTTCAGTTATACATACCGCAGCAGGATCGTCTTGGTAAAGAAGTTCCATAGGGGTGGCAACATGGAAGACACCTTCACAACCTTGAATTGCATCATCATAGCTACCTTCCTCGGCTAAATCTGCCTTCCACAAGCTCAAATGTGTGTTTGCATTCGGCAACACCAACAGATTCTTCACCTTCTTCTCGTTTCCTGCACATGACTCTCCTTGTTTTTCATTAAAATAAAAAATTGGTAATCTAATAAAATCTGACTGTCAAACTTAGAGAAACCGATTGAGGCCATTTTAAGCAAGCTAACTAGCACTTGGCCTCAATGTTTTTATTCCTATCTTTTTTTTTCTTTTTTGGATATCGATACATAATCGCATAAAAGCATGATTGATGAAACATACCAGGATCCCGGACAGTAGCTCTAACATGATAACCTCTTTCCAGAAGTCTCTTGACAAGCCAGGAACCGATGTACCCTGATGCTCCTGTCACGCACACTGTCCTCTGTTCCTCCATGCTTGTTGCAGCTTATTGACTTGTGAAAATATAATTAGTAATTATCCAGAATTGTTTGCTAATACCAGGTTTAACTTTTTTTATAGATGGTTCGCGGTCTTTGGCAAACGTTTGTTGCAGCATACAAACTAGGTAAAGAGATGAACCCTCCCGTTTTTACACCAAAAATTCTACTGTACACTTATCGCAAAAAATTTCTGCAATACGACATGTTGCAATAATCGTTTGCCAAAAACCAAACCCTTTTATAGATAAGGGTGCTACACTTGTGATCAGTAGTCAATATGTAAGGGTGTGGACTGTGGAGGGTGGAAAAGACATACTATTATAATTATTGAAATATTGTGTAGCTGCTAGGAATGAATCCCTTAACCTAGGGTAGATATAATATGTGGAATACTCCGAATACATCATGAATTGTGTCCTGTTTCCAAGTATAACCGTGTCTTGCATTTTCTGAAAATAAACAAGTCTGAGTTAAAATTAAATTATGAAAGACGTTATAGTTTGTTTTTTTTTTTTTTTGAAACAAAGACGTTTTTTTTAATAATTAAACATATGTGTCTTACAAATATTTATTCGGATAAATTGGAATGAACTTGTAACGACAAGAGATAATCTCTTAGGAGTAACATTACTAATAAATATAATGTATTGTGCATGTTAATATGAATTGCATTTATAACGAAATGTCATGTGTTATTTAAAAATTATTTTGGGATTTTTTCTGGTACATGTAACTAGACCTGGCAAAATGGGTCTGGATCCGAAAAATCGAACCGAATCCGAAATTGGATCCGAAATAGATTATCCGAAATTGTATCCGAAACCGAAACAATCCGAATCCGAACCGAAACCGGTTCAATTTAACCAAATCCGATAACGATCCGAAAACCGATTTCACCCGATCCAAAAATTAACCGAACCGGAAATTTAACCAAAAATTATCCGAAATACTGTATCCAATGATGACCATGTATCCGATTATAATCAGAACCGATCAAATCCGAATAAAAATTTACCCGAACCGAATATGACTTGAATCCGATGTAAATCCGAAACTAAAAATAACTGAATCGAAAAATATCCGATAAAATAATTTTATATAGATTAATATTTTCTTGACCTTTATTTGTTTAGTTATGTCAATTTTTATATTTTCTGATTTGCTATATATTTATTATTGTCATTGAATATTGCTTACGATATTTTGTATATATAATAATATTTTAATTCAATTTGCAAATATAAATTAATAAATTCGGCACATAATTAGCAAAAAAGTAAATAAATAAATAAATAAATTGTGCATATTCTGCGTAGAAATTAAAGTGCATTCACTTATATAGCGCTTATTGAAGCGATGTCTAAGTGAGTGCATTTACTTCCATAGCGCTTATGGAAGCGTTATATAAGTGATGTATCTAATTTTGACATATTCGGTCTTATTTAATAAATTTTGACACATGTATTTTTTTTAAATATATTTTTTATTTTTGAAAATTTGGAAATATCACTAAATTAGATATATCCTGACGGTTGGATCGTCGAGAAATAATTTAAAAAAAAATAAAATCAACAATCTGTGACAAAACAATAGTTACGAGTATTAGTCAATTCAGTAGTTGACTACTAAAATCGTAAACCAAATTAATTTTTTCTTTTTTGAAAATTTGGGAATATCACTAGATTAGATATATCTTGAAATCCGTACGGTTGGATCGTTGAGAAATAATATTTAAAAAATATAATCAACAATCCGTAACAAAACAGTAGCTACGAGTACTAGTCAATTCGGTAGTTGACTACTAAGATCTCCAACCAAATTAATTTTTTATTTTTTGAAAATTTGGGAATATCACTGGATTAGATATATCTTGAGATTCGTACAGTTGGATCGTTGAGAAATAATATTTAAAAAATAGAATCAACAATCCGTGACAAAACAGTAGTTACATGTACTAGTCAATTCGGTAGTTGACTGCTAAGATCTCCAACCAAATTAATTTTTTATGTTTTGAAAATTTGGGAATATCACTAGATTACATATATCTTGAGATTCGTACGGTTGGATCGTCGAGAAATAATATTTAAAAAATATAATCAACAATCCGTAACAAACAGTAGCTACGAGTACTAGTCAATTCGATAGTTGACTACTAAAATCTCCAACCAAATTAATTTTTCATTTTTTAAAAATTTGGGAATATTACTAAATTAGATATATCTTGAGATCCGTATGGTTGGATCATCGAGAAATAATTTTTAAAAAATAGAATCAACAATCCGTGACAAAGCACTAGTTACGAGTACTAGTCAATTCGGTAGTTGATTATTAAGATCTCCAAACAAATTAATTTTTTATTTTTTGAAAATTTGGGAATATCACTAAATTAGATATATCTGGAGATCCGTACGGTTGGATTGTCGAGATATATTTTTTTAAAAATAGAATCAACAATCCGTGACAAAGAACAAGTTACGAGTACTAGTCAATTCAATAGTTGACTACTAAAATCTCCAAGCAAATAAATTTTTTATTTTTTAAAAATTTGGGAATATCACTAGATTAGATATTTCTTGAGATCCGTACGGTTGGATCGTCGAGAAATAATTTTTGAAAAATAGAATCAACAATCCGTGACAAAGCACTAGTTACGAGTACTAGTCAATTCGGCAGTTGACTACTAAGATCTCCAACCGAATTATTTTTTAATTTTTTTAAAATTTTGGTAATATCACTAGATTAGATATATCTTGAGATCCGTACGGTTGGATCGTCGATAAATTATTTTTAAAAAATATAACAACAATCCGTGACAAAGCGCTAGTTACGAGTACTAGTCAATTCAATAGTTGACTACTAAAATCTCCAAGCAAATTAATTTTTTATTTTTAAAAAATTTGGGAATATCACTAGATTAGATATTTCTTGAGATCCGTACGGTTAGATCGTCGAGAAATAATTTTTGAAAAATAGAATCAACAATCCGTGACAAAGCACTAGTTACGAGTACTAGTCAATTCGGTAGTTGACTACTAAGATATCCAACCAAATTAATTTTTATTTTTTGAAAATTATGGTATATCACTAAATTAGATATATCTTGAGATCCGTACGGTTGGATCGTCGAGATATATTTTTTAAAATGTAGAATCAACAATCCGTGACAAAACACTAGTTACGAGTACTAGCCAATTCGGTAGTTGAGTACTAAGATCTCCAACCAAATTAATTTTTTATTTTTTGAAAATTGGGAATATCACTGGATTATATATATCTTGAGATTCGTACAGTTGGATCGTCGAGAAATAATTCTTAAAAATAGAATAACAATCCGTGACAAAAGACTAGTTACGAGTACTAGTCAATTCGGTAGTTGACTACTAAGATCTCCAACCAAATTAATTTTTTATTTTATGAAAATTTGGCAATATTACTAGATTATATATATTTTGAGATCCGTACGGTTGGATCGTCGAGAAATAATTTTTAAAAAATAGAATAACAATCCGTGATAAAACATTAGTTACAAGTACTATTCAATTCGGTAGTTGACTACTAAAATTTTCAACCAAATTAATTTATTTTTGAAAATTTGTGAATATCACTAAATTAGATATATTTTGACATCCGACAGTTGGATCGTCGAGAAATATTTTTTTTAAAACGAAACAAAAAGCTGTAACAAAGCACTAGTTACTAGTAGAGAAAATGCCCAAAATGGCACAAAAATTGGGTTGGAAGTCCAAAATAGCACTTTCTGGAGAGTGTGCCATGCACTGGCACATACATAACGCAGGACTGAAGTGCGTTAGGGCTGTAACGCATGTTGAACATGCGTTACCAGTGTTATTGTAACACTACCCAGCAGAAAAAGCCACAGAAACGCATCCCACACATGCGTTTAGGGTGTAACGGATGTGCGTGATGCGTTACCCCTGTAACGCATGACGCACATGCGTTACACCCTAAACGCATGTGTGGGATGCGTTTCTGTGGCTTTTTCTGCTGGGTAGTGTGTAAAATGAACGAGTAACGCATGTAGGAGATGCGTTACCCCCTAACGCAGATGCCAAATGCGTTATGTAAGTGCCAGGCGCGGGCACACTCTCCAGAAAGTGCTATTTTGGGCATTTTTCTCTCAAATTGTGCCATTTTGGCACTTCACCCTTACTAGTACTAGTCAATTTAGTTGTTCATTGCTAAGATCTCAAGCCAAAATAATTTTTTAGTTTTTGGAAAATTTGGGTATATCAAAAATTTAGATATATCTCGACAATCCGATAGGAACCGAATGTTCCTACATCCAAACAAAATCCCATCCGAACAGTAAAAATTTAAAAGAGAACCGAACCTAATTTGATCCGATCTTAATCCAAAATTTATCCGATTTTAATCCGAATTGTACCCGAACCAAATCAGAACCGATTCGAACCGAATAGGCTCTTAATAGTACCTTAACCGAAAGTGGAT
This sequence comes from Saposhnikovia divaricata, assembly GCA_036435485.1. Classification (NCBI taxonomy): domain Eukaryota; kingdom Viridiplantae; phylum Streptophyta; class Magnoliopsida; order Apiales; family Apiaceae; genus Saposhnikovia; species Saposhnikovia divaricata. Next base: position 77,049,982 of record CM071600.1, on the reverse strand, counting down.
CCGAACTGAATCAAATCCGATCCGAACCGAACAAGCTCTAAATAGTACCTTAACCGAAAGTGGATCCGATCCGAAACCGATCCGTTTACCCGATTTGCCAGGTCTACATGTAACATTACTTCCCTTATATTATACTAGCTTTTATTATCCGTGCAATACACGGGTTCTTTTAACATATTATAATTGCTCTTCCATATTATTTTTTTTAAATTATCTACTAGTTATTGTAATAGTAATTGTAATTTAATATATCTAATAACGTTAATTAGCTTTCACGATGAAATTGGTTTAAATAATTAATATTCGCTAAATTTATTTATTTATGAGATTATAATGTTAATTATATACTATTAGTGATAATAATAACTGTTTAGAACTAAAAATATAAAATTTTAATTTTAAATCTGTTTTTGACGGGATTCGACACTTGGTTATTTAGCATAATCCTTTAAAAAAAATAATCCTTAGTAATAGATCTAACGTCTCTAATCTACTTATTAAAACTCTAACGATCATTATTATTTTTATGGCTAAACATGTTAAACTAAAATGAACCAAATAATCCCCTAATTTGCTTATTATAGTTTAGTATAGATATAGTGGCTTATAACTCGTGCAATGCACGGGTTCTTATAACATATTATAATTGCTTTGTTATATAATTATTTAATTTTTTTAATAGTTTTTGCACTGGTTTTTTTAACATATTGATATGGGCCGAAAATAAGCCCTAAAGACACATTTAATGTGGCATTAATTAGACCAAGAATGGTCCAAACGTGGGGCCCACCAGATGGACCCAAAACCCCAATTATAATATTAATTTCGTAATTAATATTGGGGAAAATAAACAGCTCAGCAATAAGAGTTGGATAAGGATATTATTTCCACCAGACTTAGCCACCAAGGCATCCAATTCAATATGGAAACTGATTCCTACAAGGAATAGATCTAGAACCTTCCTCAAAGACTTGTCCACCAAGTCTCTGACTCCTACCATAATTCTAAGGCTCCTGCAGCCTATTTAAAGGGCGAGACCCCTCATCCTAGAACTACGTTTTTGGCTTGATCTTTGATATTCATCAAAGTACGTAGGCATCTTGTGAAGGCAGATTCAGCCACGAACACAAGAACAACCATTAAAGCTCGAAGCTCAACCACCCTAGCATTAATTACAAATCGTAACCTAGATTTTATTCCACAACATTTGGCGCCGTCTGTGGGAAGACAACATCAACCATGGTTCAAACACGAAGAACAACATCGACTGAGGCCATACCCCTTAGCTCTGCTCCACCTGCCACCTTTGATCCGCTCATCACTGCTGAAGAAGGACAATTACCCCCATCAACAGGGACGGTCATTCAACCTCTAACCTCTCAACCCTTAGGGATGATTCCCCATGTTGAGGGAACTTTACCTGTGACTATCCCTCAAAACCAAGAAACTAACCCTCTTCAGATGGTGGTTTCTCCTCTTGACAGCGTTGATCGTACGCTACCCCCGGGGGTACAGATCCACACTACGGATCTCCCTTTGAATACCAACCCGATGTATGGGCTGCCTAATTATCCCCCTCAACACAGGGAACCTGGACCGAGCGGTCATGCCTTACAGATCTGAGATCGAGAGTACGATGATTACTCTAGCCCCTATACTGATGATTCAACGTCTGAGGATGACGACGATGATCGTGATGAAGCCCCGAGGAGGCGACGTGCTAGTAGAGAACCTCGAAGGAGGTCCCAAAGAATCCATGATGGACCTTCACAAACAGCTGAGGAAAGGATTAAGGCTCATGAGGCTGAGATCCAAAGGCTGGAGGATGATATTGCTAGAGAGCAAGCAAGGCGAAGTCTGATTCGACCTCCTCCAGTTACAGGGAGGATTCCCATTATAAATCTGGAGAGGCCCTCAAGGAGACAGCGAAGGGCTGAAGCCCCAACTGAAAAATCGACAAGGGTGGAGACCCCCAAAAGTAATCCCAAGGATCTGATGCCACTTGGGGATCCTGATGATCCCACACCTCCGTTCACTGAAGAGGTAATGAATGCTCACATCTCGAGGAAGTTTAAAATGCCGACGATTAAGGCCTATGATGGGACGGGCGACCCCGCAAACCATGTTAGGACATTCTCAAATGCACTGCTGTTGCAGCCTGCGAGCGACGCCTTAAAGTGTAGGGCTTTCCCTCAAACCCTGTCTGGCATGGCTCAAAGGTGGTATAGCCGCTTACCTGCAAACTCAATTGGCTCATTCAAAGAGCTGAGTGCCGCCTTGGTTAGCCAGTTCATTAGTGGGAGAGTTCATGAAAAAAGTTCTGCATCCCTTATGTATGTGGTGCAGGGGAAGAACGAGAATTTGAGGGATTACCTCAAGCGATTCACCAAGGAGACGCTAAATATCACTGATCTGGAAAATAAGGTGGCCATGGTAGCCCTGGAACACGGAACCACTGATCTCTTCTTTAAAAGGTCTTTGGCAAAACATCCTCCTGAAAATATGGTCGAGCTCCAACGAAGGGCTGACAAATATATCAAGGCTGAGGACAGCATGAAGAAGGAAACCGCAGGAGGCAATGGCAAGGGTTCTAATGACTCGAAGAAACGAAAGCAAGAGCAAGAGTACGATGCTAGGGACAAGTATCCCCGGACTAACAAGGATTCCGAGTCACCACCAAAGAAGGGTTTGGGACCGAGGTTTTCTGATTATGCAAGACTGAACGCTCCTAGGAGTTAGATCTTGCTAGATATTGAGAAGGATAAAGACTTCTGATGGTCGAAGCCACTTAGGGGTGATCCCACGAAAAGAAACAAGGATCAATACTGTAGGTACCACCGTGATGTGGATCATGATACAGATGATTGTAGACAGTTGAAAGATGAGATTGAGTTCTTGATCCGAAAAGGAAAGCTAAGCAGGTTCACAAAGAATGATGATCGTGGAACCCAAAGAAGGGACTATGACAGGAGAGACAATGACAGAAGAGATAACGATCGTGATCGTGATCGTAACCCACAGCCCCGAGGGCCAGTTGTTAATATGATTTGGGGAGGCCCGACAGCGGCCAGCACGACTCGAAACTCTCGAAAAGCGTATGCCAGAGAAGTAATGCACATCGTGGGAGAAGCCCCAAAACGTGCTAGGACTGAAATAGTTATTGGGTTTGATGATTCAGATCTCGAAGGGGTAAAGTTCCCCCATGACGACCCGTTGGTCATAACTCCTGTGATTGGAAACTCGGAGGTGAAACGAGTCTTGATAGACAATGGAGCTTCTGTTGATATCTTGTTTCACGATGCGTTTGTGAAAATGGGGTACACCGATTCTCAGTTGACCCCCACCAACATGCCGATCTACGGATTTAATGGAGTTGAGTCCAAGGTTGAAGGGACTATTCAGTTACCCATGACAATTGGACAGGAACCTAAAGAGGCTACTCAGATGCTGAATTTCCTTGTAATCAAGGCATCCTCGACTTATAACGCGATCCTAGGAAGGACTGGACTTCATGCATTCAAGGCTGTGGCCTCCGCATATCACATGAAAATTAAGTTTCCAACCAGGAATGGCGTTGGAGAACAAAAGGGTGATCAGAAGATGGCAAGAAGTTGTTATGTATCCGCGTTAAGGGCTGATGGAATCGGGGGGCAGGTACTTCCGATCGAAGACATGGATGTCCGTGGTGATGATGAACACCGAGGAAAGCCAACAGAGGACTTAATACCTATTCCTCTGGAGCTAGGCGACCCTGAGAAGGTGACTTATATTGGAGCCTCTTTGAAGGAACCCCTGAAGGGCAAGTTGATAGCATTCTTGCAAGAAAATAGTGATGTGTTTGCCTGGACAGCAGCTGATATGCCAGGGATTGATCCCCAACTCATAACTCACAGATTGAATGTCAATCCTAATCGGAAGATAATACAGCAGAAGAAGAGGAACTTTGCACCTGAAAGGCAAGAGGCCATAAAGCAAGAAATGGAAAAGCTCTTAGAAGCTGGGTTTATTGAAGAGATTCAGTTTCCAGAATGGTTGGCTAACCCTATGATGGTCAAGAAAGCCAACGGTAAGTGGAGGATGTGTATAGACTTCACCGACTTGAATGACGCATGCCCTAAGGATTGCTTCCCTTTACCAAGGATAGATATGTTAATAGATGCCACAGCTGGACATGAGATGCTGAGCTTCATGGATGGGTTCAGCGGCTATAATCAGATTAAGATGCACAAGGATGACGTCCCTAAGGTATCTTTCATAACTGACTTTGGTGTTTTCTGCTATCTTGTTATGGCTTTCGGTCTAAAAAATGCAGGAGCTACTTCCCAACGACTGGTGAATAAGGTATTCGCCCATCTGATTGGAAAAACCATGGTGGTCTATGTTGATGACATGCTAGTCAAGAGCCTGTTCAAGGCAGATCACATTAAGCACCTCAGAGAGGCAATCGAAGTGCTAAGGCACCACAAAATGATGTTGAATCCAGCCAAGTGTGCCTTTGGCGTTGGATCAGGCAAATTTTTGGGTCTGATGGTTTCAAAGAGAGGCATAGAGGCCAACCCTGACAAGATCAAGGCGATCTTAAACATGGAATCACCACGTTCTATAAGAGATGTGCAGAAGTTGACAGGCCGAGTAGCGGCTTTAGGAAGATTCATCTCCAAGTCTGGTGACAAATGCTTGCCTTTCTTTCAAGCATTGAAGAAGGTGAAAAATTTTGAGTGGACCCCTGAGAACCAAGAGGCCTTTGAACAACTAAAGAAATACATGGTTGAAGCCCCGTTGCTGGCCAAACCTAGTCCCGGGGAGACTCTTCATCTATACCTGGCAGTATCTGAGCAAGCGTTGAGCGCCGTTCTCGTTCGAGAAGAGAAGAAGGTCCAGAAACCTATCTATTATGTGAGCAAGGTGTTGCATGGGGCTGCGTTGAATTACTCTCCCATTGAGAAGTTCACCTTGGCTTTGATAACAGCCTCGAGGAAGTTACGCCCGTACTTCCAGGCACATAAGATTGAAGTCCTGACGGACCAACAGTTGAGAAACATATTGCATAGCTCGAAGGCTAGTGGAAGGCTAATCAAGTGGGCGATCGAACTTGGAGAATTTGATATCACGTATAATCCTCGAACAACCATTAAGGCTCAGGCATTGGCTGACTTCGTGGTTGAATGCACCATTAGCAACCAAGAAGTCGGGGGGCAGTAGATAATAACAACCCCCGAGAAGCAAGATAAAGATGAAGAACTTGAACCTGACCAGAAGGAATATTGGGTGCTCTATTTTGATGGAGCATCAAAAACAAAATCTAGTGGCGCAGGCTTAGTATTGCAAAGCCCCGATGGGTTCACAGTTGAATATGCTTTGAAGTTGGGTTTCCCGACAACCAACAATGAAGCTGAGTATGAGGCCTTGATAGCCGGTTTAGGCTTGACCAGAATCATGAGAGTCAAGAATCTCAAAGTTTGTGGAGATTCAAGATTAGTAGTCTCTCAAGTAAATGGTGAATTTGAGGCCAAGGATGAAACTATGGCAAAGTATCTGCGAGTTGTGAAAGCTGTCATGACTCAGTTTGACGAATGCTATGTAGAACACATTCCAAGAGAAGAGAACGTTAAGGCCGATGCCCTATCTAAGTTCGCTTCTTCCGAGATAGAAAACTATGCAAGGAGTGTTTACTTCCAGGTCTTGAAGGCCCCGACTATCGACTCGAAATTAGTGGCACCAATTGATGTGGAAAGCTGTTGGATAGATCTTATCAAAGCTCACCTCGAAACCGGATGGCTCCCTGACAATGCCTTGGAGGCACGAAAGCTGTCAGTGAGAGCATTGAGATATGCCTTGATTGAGGGCGTCCTTTACAAAAGGTCTTTCGTTATCCCGTACTTGAAATGTTTGAGGCCCCAAGATGCAAGGGAAGCTTTGGAATAAGTTCATGAAGGTATTTGTGGGCAGCACTTGGGGGGCAGAGCCCTAGCTCACAAAATAACTCGTTTGGGATTCTACTGGCCAGAGATGTTGGCCGATGCACAGAGCTATGTCAAGCGGTGCGATCGATGCCAGAAGCACGCTCCGATAGTAAGGCAGCCGCCTGAGAAGTTAACATCGGTTAGCTCCCCTATCCCATTCGCGATGTGGGGAATGGATATACTTGGTCCCTTCCCCGTAGCTTCAGCACAAAGGAAGTTTCTGATAGTGGCCATTGATTACTTTACTAAGTGGATTGAGGCTAAACCTCTAGCCAAGATAACCACCAAACAAGTTGCCCAGTTCTTTTGGGAGAATATAATTTGCAGGTCTGGAATCCCACGAATCTTGGTGACAGACAATGGGACACAGTTCAATAATGAAGAGTTCAAGAAGTATTGTGAGGAGAATGCAATTGAGCTTCGTTTTACCTCAGTGGCTCATCCACAAGCCAATGGGCAAGCTGAGGTGGCTAATCGAATTATCCTTGATGGACTGAAGAAGAGGGTCGAACGCTCTAGAAACACTTGGGTAGATGAGTTGCTGCCCATACTATGGGCATACCGTACCACTTGTAAAGTGACCACTGGAGCAGCCCCGTTCCTGCTGGCTTACGGAGCTGAGGCAGTTGTGCCTTTGGAGATCATGCAAGCGTCGCCTCGAGTTGAGGCCTTTGAACCAGAAACTAACGAAGAGGGCATGAGACTCGCCCTGGACCTGATTGACGAAGTCAGGGATGAGGCAAACGCTAGAAATATGGAGCATCAAAAGAAAGCATCCTTTTATTACAACCACAGGGTTAAGGAAAGGTTCTTTCGACAAGGCGACCTGGTTCTAAGGAAGATCGAGGCTTCTGGAGTTGGCCAAAAGGGAAAGCTAGCCCCTAATTGGGAAGGGCCGTATCGAGTCAAGAAGACGTTGGGACGAGGATCATACAAGTTGGAGACCTTGGATGGGGTTGAGGTGCCCCGTACTTGGCATGCCTTGAACCTCAAAGTTTATTATGTATAAGCTATCCTTGCATGGATTGTAACACCCCTAGATCCGGGGTCAGGGATCTGGTCGTTACGGTCTCAATTTCTATCCACATAACCATCATAAATTAAATTACAACCCTGTGACCCAATAATAACAATAACACACCCGTTATAGTCCCAGAGATGAAATCAGAGTAACCAAATTTTATTAATCACAAAATTGAGTTCTTACAACCCAAAGAATTACAATAAAAAATCTACACACTCTTTGCCTTCCATTTGCATATGTCATACATATAATATAAGTCTGATGAACTTAAAAGCTGGCAGTCTAGCCTATTGGTTACTCCTACCTCAGCAATGCCAACATGACATCAATGGGCAACCCTATGACTGCTGTCCCTGGTTGCACCGAGTACTCCTTGTGCTGGCCATCAGATCTAGCTATTGTTGTGATATAATAATAAAGCAAGGGTGAGCAATAGCCCACCAAACAGAATATAACTGAACAGTGATAATATATAACAGTTCACAATATCTTTGAAACCATATGCCATGCATTTACGGAAATGATGCCAATATAACTTGAAAGATGAAGTTACAAGGTAACTCAAAATATATTCAATGGAAATATCTGCTAAAGATGCGCAAGATATTATCATTTATAACAAAAGAGGAACTTGCAGGAAGAACATTGCAATTCCAGTTATGAACGCTTTTTCCAACTCTGCCAACAATAAACATGTTGCAGAAAATAATAAATTTGAATGATGAACTAATGCTGGAGTATTCACCGCGCCCGCTGTTCCAATCTCGATGATCAATCGAAATCGTACAGCTCAAATTAGATTTACTACCGGTAGAAGGAAGAGCTGACGGATTTACTTGTCTACCGCCCTGTTAGATCTCCCCAGCCAACGGTTGGGCCAAATGGGATGGACCGGCGCGACTCGGCCTCTTACACAACTCCTAGTTCAAATAGAATCCATGATCCTGGACGTAAAGTCCTTCCCCCTTTCCCCAAGTATAACACTTGTTGTTAAGACTCCACGAAGTAGTCGTATCTAGTTGGAAAGGAGAATTCACCAAATATCTTCCCAAGCTATTGCTTGTTAACGGATATCAACTTGTTCCAATAATTTTACCCCTCGAATAATGAGAAGGTAACACAACGATTCAATTGATAACCACTCAACCAAGTTGAGAGTGAAAGGAATAGTTTCAAAAGATTTATGACCGGGAAGTCACGAGATAAATAACATTTCTCAAGTAAGGTTCCCTTATAATATGAATGGTATATCTGAATGAAGAACGGAATTTGAGAACCTTTCTTGATATAAATATTAATGATAATATGACTCTAAAATAATTTACATAATAACCGAAGGTCGAAGACAATATTTGAAGTTATTTCAGAGTATTGATAAATATTCAGAGAATATTTATTGAATCAGAAATGGTTACAGGATACTTATAACTATGAACGAATATTTAGATCGAAGTATTTCTCAGAATAATTCTTGAATGAATATGGAAAAAATATTTATCGAATAAATAAATATTTAAATGAATATTCAAAATAATATTCATTTAATCAATAAGACTTGAAAGGAATATTTGAACTAATATTAGTTAGGCAAATAGAACTTTAGATGAATATTTAAAATAATATTCATCAATAAATATGAACTTAAATGAATATTCAAAAAGCAATATTCATTTAATGAATAATATTTTAAATGAATATCAAAATAATATTCGTTTAGTAATCCAAGCTTTAAAGGAATATTCGAAATAATATTCGATAAATGAATCGACTTTAAATGAATATTGAAAAATAATATTCATTGAATAGATAACATTCAAATAATTATTTGAAGTAATGATCGTTAAATAAATAATCTCGGGCGAATATTCAAAATAATATTCGTCAACCAAATAATGGAAAATATTTACTTATATATTTTCCCTCGAAAGTAATTACGATATAACAAGAAGTACTGACTCCCGGTCTATATTCAACGAATAAGAATCGAATGCCCTTCTTTAAGGGTCTTAGCAATATCCGGCTTATAACTGATATATAACTATCTAGCTTATAAGCCAACAATAACATTCAGGGAACAAGTATATCAATTCAACTTGAAAGTAGGCATGCATGCAATGGCATATGTATATCAGCAATCATATATATAATATTATCACAACAACAGTTCCAAAGTATTGGAAACTTGCCTGGTAATCCTGTAGGGGTAGTGTGCCTCGGGTCGATCCGGTGATCTATCAATTGTCACAATATCCGAGGTTAATCACTTAATATTTCGAAAGGCTAAGTATAAACTTAACTTAAGTCGACGCACGTTTTCGAATTATCTTGTTATACACCCTTTAGTGTAACTCTTTTTACTATCGACACGATCCGATACTTGTTCGTTATTACGGCATGCCATGACACTTACACTAGGTAGGTACTTATGCCACAAAAGTGCTAAGGTCGGTCGTTTACGAATCAAGATTATACCTTGAGTTTTATCGCCCGTTTTCTGAGTGATTTATGAAAGTTATCACCAAGTGTACTTTTAAGGGGTTCGTTCGCGTTTAACCTTGATTCGAACATTTTTATAAAATCGAACGATCCGATCGACATGTGGTTTTCACTCACACCTTCCTTTTTATCTCTATTATTTAATTACCAAGATTCGCCACCGAATTACCCATCTTACGAGGGTTCAATTTCCATTACGAACTTTCGATTACGGTTACGAACCACTTTTACGAATTCAGGCATATCTCCTAAACGTAAGTCAAAATGCCTCAATTCTTGCGCCAAAACGATCTATGGCTCGAGTACTATAAGGTCAAGTTAATTAAGCAACAAGGTCAGACATTTAACCCTACTGTCCATTTTGGTTTCTAAAGGTTTAAAGAAATTCGGGCATTACGACGGCTATAAATCAAACGTTTCAAAAATCATCACATCGATACCAAGCCACACCGGGCATACCATTCATTATTCATCAAAAACTCATCTCCTAATTCAAGGCTACTGATTATATATCAAGTCCATCATACCTCTTAAATCACAAAAATCAATTACTTAATCATGCTTAAAACATCACCAAAATCATACTAAACTAATAATCATCAAGAACAAGCATATACTTAAAATCAAGCCTAGGGTTTCAAGAGTGTTATACCTTCCTTGGGGTGTATGTGAGTCTAACAATCCTTGATCTAGTCCTTAGAACACCTTAATATGGCTTAGATCATCAAAAGAAAACAAGAACTCAAAGTTAGTTTCTTGGATTTACTATTCATCATTAATCTTGTAAAATTCATAATAATTCGAAAAATGAGAGTTTGATGCTCAAATTTTTACCACATCTTGGCCTCTTCACAGGCTTTGTTTTGAGTCCTAGTTCATCAAATTTGAAGCTTCCTAGCTAGGGTTTTGAGCCCCCTTTTTCCGTTGGTCAGAAACTGTCCAGAACAGGCAGGTTGGTTTCTTCAACTTGGGGAGGCAATTTGACTAGGCTATACTCATTAGATTTCCATGAAATTTGGAAGGAACCTTGACCATGGAGTGAAGAAGCTATGGTTAAAATTTGGTGATTTTAGAATGGATAGAAATGGAGATATGAATTTTTTTCTTGAGAGTGTTTCTGTTGGGCAGTTTTGAAGAAATAGAGAGAATGGAGTTTGCTTTGGCTTCTCTTGCACTAATCTAGCATAAAGTGATTTATTATGATAATATCTTGGTATAAAGTAGCTTTAATAAAGGTGGTATGTCATGCATGATGTATTTGGATGGACAAATGTCTTGATCTTGTGGTAGGATGATGAAATGAAGCTAAGTACTTGGTTTGATTCTAATATTGCTAGTTCCTCTTGTAACTAACTTGGTTACTTGATATTATCCACTTGATCATGCATGCATCTTGATCCTTACTTGTTTCTTTGTCCGGTTATTGCTCAATTTGATTGATCGTTCGAAGGAATATCTCAAGGATTTCTAGTTAGGGTTTTACCGGAAACCTCCTTAATATTTATACTACCATTCTCATTCCTCCTTCATAATCTTTGAATTTAAATTCCTTAAATCCTCTTAATAAATTATTAAGTCTTTCGGTGTCCAGGGAAATCTCGAAGAAAATAAAAGTGCTGTTTTTCAGAATCTGACAGCTTTTACATACACTTATTTTCCCCCTGGATCACTAATACGAACTCAGAAATCCGTTCTGAATACTTCTATATAGCGTCGTCTAATAATATTATCATTTTAACCAAAACACTATTCATTCTTTATTCCATCTTTATTCCTTACCTTTTTAAAAATGTCCTTGTTCTCCTTCGGGCGTTCCTTAACCCTTTCACGGAACCACTGGACTACTAACAGATATTGATTTGGATGACATGAGAATATTTCCTCTACTTGGAATTTTCATATCTTATCTTTCTAGGAGATAGATTATTCTAATCTAGGTTGTCAACCCGTTGCATTCATCCTAACATATAAACCTTGGAATCTATATCCATGCAATACTCATTCATTAGAACTGTTACTACCAAAACTTAATAAAAAGTTTTAATTCTACCGAAAATTTGGGTTCTTACAGTCTCCCCTCCTTAAAAGGATTCCGTCCCGGAATCAGGTAGAAGACAATTGAGTACTTGTTGGTTATTTCACTTTCCAGTTCCCTAGTCAATCCTTAATCAATCCCAATCCTTTTTCAGCACATCTTACTAGTGCTACAATACATTCTTTATCCTTTTTCATTAATCTTCGCTACTTTTCGTACAATACACTATCTGGTTTATGCTCTTTCCCAGTCATATGCTATTTTCCTTATTGGTATCGGTAGTGACTTTGGTATCACTATCGCGCTGCGAATTCAGAGATAACCTCACTCGTAATTACGCATTCCTAATCGCTTTAATCTTCGCAATCTCGATCAATATATAGAATTAGAGGAATTTATTGAGAGATCACTATGATCAATGAACATTCGTCCTATTGCATAGTTAGTATAGAAGGTGGCCAACCTTTAGTACTTGACAAGCAATTTAGACAAGTTATGGTATTCCACTTAGACTCCTATCACATAGACAGGTAGTCACGTAGCAGTACCTCCCCTCCTTAAAGGGTTGTTCTTCTCAATTTAGAAGAAGATAAATAAAAGAAGAAAAAAAGGAAAGAATTTCCAGCAATCATAGAAAATTTTCATGATTGTAAAATATCATACTTAGAATTTACCTCTGAACTATAGAGGTTCATTAGAGAAAAAATAATTATATCCGTATCTAATATCACGTTATCGAAATTTCACGTGTCGGCATATTCTTACCGTTCTGTCCATCATTCTATGGACCCATGCTCTTGTTCATTCTCATTAATATTCTCTTTTGAAATCTTTTCCAATCTTTAGAATTTAATCCTGGGTTCCTTACTTGACCCCATTGTTATTGGAATTCCTCGTCTTACCACGATTTCCGTCGTATACATAATAATACCCTATCCGGTTTTAACCCTAGGAGATCTTTAGAAATACCTCTATAATCTGTTCATAACATTCCTTGCTGTACGCTTCATAGTTACCTTCATAATCCTTCCACATCAATTATATCCTTCTTATTACTCAATACAGAAATATTTCCTTTACTTATCTCGATCGTCATCTCATTACGGGGATATTATGTGTACTTGATATTTCCCCATTGAAAGGCATATGATGTAGCCTATTTGTATTTCGAGGATACAACTCAACTTAAACAAGATTGTAATAGTAAATAGTATATAGACTATCACAAGGAATATCAGATTGTATTATCTGTCAGAAGAAAAAGATCAAGGTCAATCTACAGACTTAAGGAATTGCTACATTGAAAGAAGTTCAGACATCTGATCAAGCCTCAGTGAAGTATTCGTTAAAGAAGTGGATTCATTTAAAGTGACAGAGATTTCGACAGTGACAGAGACAGTACAGAGAAATATCAAGAGAGAGAAGAGAAAAGAAAAGGAACCAGATTTTAAAATCAATATATGAAGAACAGTCATTGCGGTTAGTCACTCATGAACCAGACAGTACATCGAGTGTCAACATTAAACAGTGGTTGTTCATCATTAACTTCAGTGGTTCAAGCTATCAAGACTGGTATGAGAGAAACTCATTGTGCAAGTAAGAGAAGTGCTAAATTAATTAACCACAAGGATTTTACTATCAAGTGGATCGGCTACGAGGAAAAAGAATTATCACAAAGAAATTCGAAGTGATATATTCTTAATGCTGAAACCCCGGTTTGAATTGTTGTATTTTCTGTTGAAGAAAAGGAGTCCGGTTTCACATCCTCAAGAGACCGTAGCTTACACCTGGACGGGTTATGAGAAAATAGAATTATCACAAGAAAATGGAAAGTGATATATTCTTGAAGCTGGAATCCCGGTTGGAATTAAAATATTTTTTGTCAAGCAAAAGGAGTCCGGTTTCCGACGGTCAGGTAACCGCATATTAGAGCTTAAGGATTTATTTATATTAATAAATATTTTATTTAATGAGAAAATTATATTTATAAATATCTAATATTATTAGATATTTATTTTTATAATTTTTTAATTAAATTAATATTTATTAATTAAAGATTCGAAACTATGCGGGTTAAAAAGCATTTCTACGGAGCCCATTCCATATAAGACGAAATAGGCCCAGGTTGTAAAACATTTGATTTTAAATCAAATGACGTGGCTAGTTATGTTAAGTAAATCAAAAGAAAACAAAAGTCTGTCACATGCTCAAAGTTGGTTGGCTTGGTATTTGGTGGGCTTGGTTTTATTAAAGGTCCAATTAATTGGACTAAAGAGTTCGGCTGTTGAAATTGTTATATTAGCAAAATAAGTGAATTGTTTTGTAGAGTAAAAAGAATTGCAAAGAAATCAAGAAGCTCAGCTGTTTGTCAAACCACGTGATTGCTGTCGGCCAGCTTCTTCTCACGCGCCATCCCTCGCGTGTTGTCCACGCGCCTGTTACAAATTAACACAAGCCACGCGTGTTCCTCACTTGGGCATGCTGCGACTGGTTTTGGTTGCTGCAATGTTGAATCAGTTTTTGTTAAGAATTCTAAGTTATACCGATTGTTATATTGGTTAAAGGATTGTCATATCAGCCTTGATTGTTATACCGATTGTTATATTAGGCTAAAAGAAAAATGGGACAGTCATATTAATTCAAATGATAGTCATACCGACTGTTATATTGAATTAATGGATTGTTATATTAGTACAAATGACAGTCATATTAAGCTGATTGGATAGTCATACCGATAGTTATATCAGTTCAAGTCAGCAAATTGTATAAAACAAGCAGAAGACAGCAGCCAGAAAGAGACACACGAACATAACATTTCATCCAGAAAAAAAACACAGCAGCCTCCATTTCTCTCTCTCTCAAGCAAGAACAAATTAATTCCTAGAAAATCAAGTTCATCTCCTTTGTAATATTTTATCCGGTGGAACTTGATTATTTATGATTCTTGTACTACTAGCGAATTAAGTTTCCTAGTTCTAATCTTGATTTTTATTAACTAAATTAGAAAAGTTCATGTCGAATTTTCTAAATTAGTTTTTATCAACTTGATTAATTTCTGTACTGAAATTGTAACACCCATCAAGTTAATATATTGTTATATTCAACTTGAAATTTGTTTCAATTTATTCCGCTCAAATTTGTTTAAAATAAAATATTATTTGAAGAACAAATTTCGATAAATTGGTATAGATTGTATTCAACCCCCCCTTCTACAATCTTATTGGACCTAACAATTGGTATCAGAGCCTATTGATTGATACATAAATCAAGATCCTATTTTTATTCAGTCAAAAATCCATTTCGAATTTTTAACTCTCTTAAAAATTCATCATGTCTTCAAAAATTGGAACTGTTAAGATACCCATATTTGACAAGGAAAATTATGAACTATGGAAAAAGAAAATGATCCTTTTTCTACAAGTGGCCAATCCTAATTATTTAGGAATATTGCAAAACGGGCCAATAGTTCCTTTGATTACTAAAGAGGAAATAATCGTGGAAGGAGTTGTTGTAGTTCCTGCAAGGATATATCCAAAGGACATTAGTGTTTATACAAATGATGACAAAGTGGATATTGCCCTTGATCTTAATGTACAATTAATTTTGATGGAATCCCTAGATGCGATCATGTGCAACCATGTTATTAACTGTAAAGATGCCAAGCATATCTGGGACACCATTATAACAATAAACGAGGGAACTAAGAAAGTCAGGGAAAATAGATTGGAAGCTAAGATTGTTCAACCTTACAACTCTGAAAAAGAAGTGATTGTAGCAGAGTATGGGAAGACAGCTACAAGTCAGGGTTGTAGAGAATTTTATTCGTCAGAGGAGCTGGAGCAGTTGGAGGATCAATCAATGGCACTGGTTGTAAGACAGTTTAATCATTTCAGATTTAGAAGAAATCCTAATTTCAGACTCAGGTCTACAGAGAACAGATTCCAGCAAGGAGGTTCATCCTCAAGTGGCACAAGGGTTGGCTACAAGACTGGAATGGTAGACAGAAGCAAGATCAGGTGCTTCAACTGTAATGAAATGGGACATTTTGCAACTGAGTGTCATCGACCTGAACAAGATGCAAGGAGAGAGTATGCATCTAGTAAGAAGAACACAGACACGGCCTATGTGGTACAAGGCAAAAGCTGGGATGACACAGACAGTGAAGATGAAGAAGTTGGAAACTTTGCACTGGTGGCAAATGCTGAATCATCAACTTATTACACCACACCGGTAATTCTTACTGATGCTGAGTTAATTAATAGTTTACGTATTTCCTTGAGTTGTGCAGAAAGAGGGTACGAGAGAATAAGTCTTGTTAACACTAACCTTGAAAATCAAATGTTAGATTTAAAAAAAGTGCAGGTTAATCAAGATAAGAATATAGAAGAAATAGCTCGACTTAACTGCAGAGAAAAGGGTCTAGGAGAATACATGACAAAACAAGTTGATAAGATTGCTGAACAAGAAACAAAGATTAGAGAACTTGAAACACAGGTTAGAGCTTGTTATAATACTGTCAAAGTTTCTAAAGAGTTCTTCAATAAACAAGCAGTAGAACAAACTGTAGGAATAGGGTTTGATTACAGTCAAGCTGTTGGTTCTTTGAGTAATCATTCTCCTAATTCTATTCCAGCTAAAGAAAGAGGTATACCACATATTCTCAAGAATGTTGAAAAACCAATGTTTACAAAATCTGATGCTGGACCACCAGATATTCTTTCTATGGTTATACAAGAAGAAATGAGAAATGAGGACAGTGCAAATGGCACAGTCTTTGTTAAGGATAAATGTGTTAAGAATAAATCTGTTAAGAAAGCTAATCCAAAGAATGTTTCATCCAAGAAAGATGTCACAATCTTTGTTAAGGCTAAATCTGTTGAGGACACTAATCCAGAAAATGTCTCATCCAAGATAGATGTACCTAAAGTGCCAATCAAGGTTGTTGAAACAACTAGTTCTTCTAAGACTGGATTAGGTGGTAATAAGTCGAAGCAGAACAATAACATCTCTAACATGAATTCCATGCCTATCATTGATGCTAATCATAAAGCATGTGGTGTTGTCAATTGTATGTCTTGTGCTTTTAATGTTATGACTGCTTACTTCAATGGTAATCATGCATGTGCTGATAAGACTACTCCTCGACAACACATGAACAGGAATAATGTTAAATCAAAGACTGCTAGTCCTCCTTATGTTAGGAGAGAGACATTTGTACCAAAGCCTAAACAAAGTTTTACTAAGGCTGTTTACAAGGTCAAATGTCCAGTCAGTGAAACAAATGTTATTGCTGCTAAAAAGACATGGATACCCAAGATGAAATCAAAGATTGTCAAAGCTGTTTATAGGGTTAAATGTCCAGTCCCCTTGAAAAATGTTGCTATGAAGATTAAGAATGTTGTTTTGCCTGACAAAGGCCAATACTTCAAGTATTCCGGACCCAATCAAATTTGGGTCCCAAAAAGGGTTTAACTGTTTTGGTATTGCAGGGTGTGTAACAGATACATCGTGTTATGTGGATTCTGGACAGTGGATGTTCAAGGCATATGACCGATGATAGAGCCCTGCTATCAAAAGTGGTGACGGTATCTGGCCAAGTGGTATATCCCTTGGAGACAACAGCAAGGGTATGACCTAGGGTCAAGGTTATTCAATAGCCAAGGAATGTTGTCAGTAATAAAGCATCTTTTACAAGATGAAGAGCCTACTGTTCGAGGATTAAGGGAAGAGAACTTATCTGTAGCTGACATGGAATCTCAGTCAAAGGTGAAGTCAACAAGGTCAAATCTAAATCTTCATCAGACAAGAGTTCAGCTATGACATAAGGAGCTTTCTTACCTGAATGTCATATCAAGAGATTCTTTCCTGGAAATCGAATCAGTAAAGGAGACTACCTCATCTGGAATTAAAGTAAAATAAAATTATGAGGCATGTCATAAAGGGAAGTCAAAACAAATCACACAAAAGTTCTACATCAAAGAAAAATATACTTAAGTGGTGATGACTGATGACTTCTCTTCACAAACAAGTTGTTGTTCAAACAATCTGAAGACAAGACACCACTGATGGTTATTGATCATATCTAGAAGTGTGTCAGGAAGCAAAATTGACTATGACAACTTGGAGACCAGATTACAGGACCTATCAATTAGTGTTCTGGATGATTTCTGCACCTTCAAGAGTATTAATGCTAAAGCAGTCAATAGTTTGCTACTGACATGATCGAATCCTGATCAGTAAGAAATATAGGAAGACCCCACAAGTTATGAAGAAAATTGTTTTGCAATGATAAATGAAAGTGAACATCCTAGCAATCTGCTAATGCTCAATAGGATAATTTCCTTGGTTACTTGGTGGAGTCAACAGCCTACAGGGTGATTATTATTAATCAACAGAACGTGATTGAAAGTCTTAGTAATGTTTAACGACTTCTAGCTCCCAGCTGTCAATGGTAATGATGATTCAGATCCAAGCAATGTCAATATTGAGAATCTTCATGTAAACCCAGCAACAGCTTAGGGGGAGCAAAAGAAGGATCATCTAGTCAACTCAACACCACACTGAAAGTCAAAGGACACTATGAGAACATGTCTGCCAAGACAAAGAGTGTTGACTCAATTAACTCTTTGTTCTAGTTCTTAGGGTTTCTAATGGTGGAAGTAAAAGACTAGCAGAGCTTCAAATACTAATGATTATTTCTTTAGTTTTCTTTTAGAAGAAACTGAGAAAGCTATAAAAGCTCTGAAAGATTCAGATTGAGTGATTGCAATGCAAGATGATCTCAATCAGTGTAAAAGGCAGATTGAAGGGAAGCTGGTATCTAGACCAAACAACAAGGCTGTGTTTGGTACAAGGATAACCAGAAGTCTACCTGGATGATGTCAAGGCATTGTTATGAGGGACAAAGCCAAACTGGATGCTAGGTTACAATTTGATCAAACAGTATATTTGACAAGAAGCACCAATGACAAGACTTGAGGATATCAGGCACCTGCTACACATTCAAGATTATAATGGACATCTAGACCTACTGAATCTGGATGCTAGAGGAATGTGAACAAGTGCACTCCTGGTTGGTGAGATAATTGAAGATCTCTACAGGTTAGTATAAACTGGTATCATCACTCAAGCAAGCATGGAAGACATGGTATGACACCCTAACTATAATTTAATATTTGATATCAATCTTTAACAGTTGGTATCTTTTAACAATTGGTGTTATATTTATAGAACTCTTTACATCATTAGGCACAAACATTATTAACATATATGTGCAATGATATCTTGATTATATTATATGTTGGTCTACTAGCTATAAATTGATATTAAGATATTTGCTGTTTTGATGTTGGTAAAGTTGCAGTTCTTTTGATTTACTTCAGTAAGCCAAAAGAATGATGACAATAAAAATAAGTCAAGGATCTTTTGATTCTATTTAGAAGATTCTAGACCTGTCAAGACTACATACCAACAAAACACTATAACTGGCTTTTGACCTATTAGCTTGGACCTAACAAGTTGGCAATCAAAAATCTTTAGATGGACCCAAATCTACGGAGATGGTACCCTAGAGACATCAGTTCTGACATGTTTTGCTACATAGAGACAGATCAAATGAGTTGTACGAAAGCAGGAGAACACAAGGAATCAATTTCATCTCCAACAACTCTGTGGAACACTCAAGGACTAAGCAACTTGCATAAGGTATCAATTCTTTTGAGAGCATGTCTTTAGTTAAAGAATAACTTGCAGACACGTTTGCTAAATCACTTGATGAAATTAATTTTTCAAGATTGGCTTGTAAACTTGGGATTTTATTAATGCTATATGATTGTAAATCCCATCTGTTAAATAATTCTTAAATAAGCTCACAAGTATTCAGTTGTCTATATTGAAAGGACATGTGAACTTATTTACATCCAGACCTCACACTGAAAATTATCTGTTGAATGATTGCCATGTGTATAATTGCAATATATTTTAGTGGTGATTATTTAAGGATAATTTAAATACTTAAATGCTAAAATCTAACTCATAGAGATTTAGTATTTAATTATTTATTTTGATTTATATGGGTTACGGACTTGAAGCAATTCAATTTAGTATGTGCTCTGTACCTTATATTTATTAAAATAAATAAACAACATAACTAATTTGGACCTAATCTGTATTGGTCTTCAATTAGTTGTGAGATGTTAATTCTAGTGAATTTTATCAATGCTCCATTTTCAGAAATTCACTATAATTAATATTATGGTTCTAACAATTGGTTGTATTGAAATTTTGACTTATATCAGTTAATGATATTTAGTTAGAATTCTATTTACTAACTAATTGTGAGATATATTGGTATGTGTGAAATTACTTAGAACTTCTCTAAGTAATCATTGTTATATCTTTTACAATTCACTCATATTATTATACATGGTATAAAAATTCTCTAAGTAGAACTATGGATATTGAAATATCTAAAGTTACCATAGTTCAATTACTTTGAATTATCTTTATGCTTATTTGCAAGATTCTAATCACTTTGATAATAAAGGTTTTATACTATGGATCAAGGTGTATTGGACTTAGAAAATTATTTCTAAGATTGCAGACAAGTCAGTCTTGGTAATCGAGTTTTATTTTTAGAACCAAGATTGTCTACAAACAAATAGTTGTTAGGAGTTAACAATTGTTGTTATCGAGGAGTTGCCTTGAAGTCATAAGTTTGAAATGTTAATGATGATAATTATCCAAGTGATAGTGGTAGAAACAATTTTGTTATTGGCAATACCAATGTCACTGGAAAATAATCATCAAGTCATTCTCGCAATAACTCGAGGAAAGTAAACAAAGGATTCACTAGTCAAACACAACATCACAATGAAGAACAAGGTGATTCATCAAGATCCAACTTTCTCAGACAGTGTGTTTGGAATAGAGCTGATCATTGGTGATCCAGATGTTGTAGTAAGAACTAAAAAAGGCTTCTCAGAATCAAGGTATAGAATCTAAGGAATATGAGAAAGCACTTGAGAATCTGGAACAACAAGAAACGTGGAAGTTGGTGCCAAGGTTTGAGCACTAAGTAACTAGTATGACATTCTTTTCGAATTCTATCTTGTCATCTTTCTATAAGAATTGTCATAATCATTCTAATGTTTTAATCCATGTTTCTTTATTTTAGAATAATAATTTTCACTAAAAATATTTTTCTCTAATTCTCTAGTTAGAATTTTTGAGGAAGCTATTTTTGTTGAAAATTTTATTATTTTAAAATAGCTGCCATATTTATGATAGTTTATTAAGTCATATTTTCTCTCTAAATAATTTTCTAGAAGAAAGTTGTTTTGTCAGAAAATATATGGATTTGCTAACCTATTATAAATACTCTTGTATATACTTAATGTTTTTGTACATGTATCGTAATTTTTAAATGTTAATCTTATTTAACATGTTTTGTAGTGTTTGTCCTTTTGTTATTAATGTTTGATTTCGTAAAAAGGATCAACTATGGTAGTTTTAGTATTTTCTATTTTTATATTTTTAAGTAGTTATATTGTTGTAAATATTTTTATAAATTATTTTCTTTTATTTCTAATAAAAAAAAATCGAATCGAATTTTTCTTTTCTTTTTAGTTTTTATGTTATATAATTATTATGTATATTATTTCTTATTTTTGGTATATTATTTTTCATGTGTGTATAAATAGTTTGTATAGTTTTTACAGTTTAGTCACTATACTTGCAAAACTTACAAATAGGTCACTGTACTTGGTTCTTTTGTTGTTCTTCTTCTTAACACACACAAAATATACAGTTTAAGTATAAATCTTTGTTTTGTGATTGCTGTTAACAGATCTTCGTGTTAAGGACTTAACAATTGACCAATGTTGGTATCAAATTGGTATGTGTCTATACAATTGGTTAGGAACTAATGTTTGATTTTCAGGATCTAACAATTGGAAGACAAGACCTATCAAGTGCTAACAATTTCTAATAGTTGATATCTATCATGCAGGACCTAAAACATGATAAAATAGTTTTGTTTGTATTGGTTTAAACATTAACATACATTAATTCGATTAATATTTATTATTAATTGGATTTGTGCCTATGTTCTTGTTTTGTAAAACCGGCTCAGGATCTTTATCTTCCTAACTCAAAATCTCTTTCTACAGCTGTGATTGCTTACATTGTAAATCTTTTTAAATCACAACTGTACATCATTTCTTTTAAGATAAATGCAATATTTTTTCAGAAAACTTTTCAATGTTAAAAAAATGCATTCTATCTCTATATTGCTCATATTCTGTGATGCAGGTTCATCTACATGGAATTTTGTATTCTCACATGTTTAGTCATAAGGTTGTAAACCCAACAACTTTTATCCCAGACTTCAATCAAACTCAAACACATTCTATCTTACCCCCTAAATGGAAGTAACCTATCAGACTAGAGGTCACCAGGGAGTAACTGCACTTGATGCAGCAAACAAGGATGTGTGGGATATTCAGTTGGAGAGTCACTACCTTATACACTATCCAAAATATTTCATGTGCACAAAGTGAGATTGCACACACCAAGGATGAATTGACGGAAACCTGTAATCCAACCATTTTACGGTTAGGATTATAAGTTAAAGGTTCTTTAATGAATCAAGAGTCTTCACAGACCTCGAGAGAAGGTATTGATCTCAAATGCAAAATTCAATAGGATCATTATCTAACTCCCCAGAGGGAACATCTCTGGATCCTACGGGTAACGGATCCGACATAGGTGCGGATTGGCAACTTGTGAACTATGATTCAGATTTTACCTGATGAGTTTAACAAGGTGATGTCTTCACAGACATTAGAAGGGAATCTTGATCTCAATGCTAAATTTATAGATCATTGTTTACCTTCTCAGAATTCAAATCTGAAAACCCTAAAAAGGGAAATTAGCAACTTGTAGATTATGACTCAGATTCGTCTGACGAGTCCAACGAGGATTTGGGATTTGCGAACTCCCAATGCACCACCACTGACCTCTCTAGAAGGGGCTATGGTGATTTTTCCTTGCAGGTACACTAAAGGATGTTGGAGCAATGAGTGAAACACTAGTGAGCAAGAGTGTAAACACAGAGAGAAGTGAGACACTCAACACAAATGAGTGGAGAGAAGAGTGAAACACTCGTGAGGTACACTAAACACTATCACACACTCACAGTGAGGAAGAAAATGAAACTTCCTTTCTAACAAGGCTTTATCAATTGATTTCAATGTACTCTAATGATTGGTATAAATTGGTAACAATTTGGTATCAACTACTTTGTCAATTAGTTGAATGGAGGATTCCTCAACTAAGGGGGAGAGATATATTGAAAAAGATATACTCAACTAAGGGGGAGAAGTATTGGGGTACAAGTAAAAGAAGAGTGAGTTAGAAAGGGGGAGCATTAAAGACTGTGCTTAGAATGAGAAGCAAGTCTAGCAAGTCTATTTACTAAGGGGGGGCCTTAGATGAAGAAGCGAAAGAACTTTCATTTGTTATGAAAGTGGAGATATAAGGAGAATTACATCACAATACTATTCTATTAGTCTTTCAATGTACTATGTATAAAGGCTAAGTGGAAGAGTAGTAAATTCACCAGAAGTTATAGAAATGGTATTGATTCACCATTGTCTATATAGTAGGAACAACTGTTTTTCTTTAGTGAGAAAAGCTGTGTCAGAAATGGGAAGTGATTGTAAATCAAGAACTGCTGATAATCACCAATGTAAGATGTGAAGGATTATCAGGCAGAGATATGAAGAATCAGAAATGAAGATGAGTTATCTATTGAAGATCAGTTCAGTGCTAAAGGAACAATCATCTATCATTTCATCAACTGAAGATTCTGGAATTGTTAAATCTAAACCAGAGAAATTTTTTTTTGTATTATTTACTAAGCTTTGAAGTGCTTTATCTTTTTCTTGTTTAAGTGAGTTAGTTGAGTTATCCTCTAGGTATTTGCTTGTTATTGTCTAACAAACAAATAGGGGGAGATTGAAAGGCATATGATGTAGCCTATTTGTATTTCGAGGATACAACTCAACTTAAACAAGATTGTAATAGTAAATAGTATATAGACTGTCACAAGGAATCTCAGATTGTATTATCTGTCAGAAGAAAAAGATCAAGGTCAATCTACAGACTTAAGGAATTGCTACATTGAAAGAAGTTCAGACATCTGATCAAGCCTCAGTGAAGTATTCGTTAAAGAAGTGGATTCATTTAAAGTGACAGAGATTTCGACAGTGACAGAGACAGTACAGAGAAATATCAAGAGAGAGAAGAGAAAAGAAAAGGAACCAGATTTTAAAATCAATATATGAAGAACAGTCATTGCGGTTAGTCACTCATGAACCAGACAGTACATCGAGTGTCAACATTAAACAGTGGTTGTTCATCATTAACTTCAGTGGTTCAAGCTATCAAGACTGGTATGAGAGAAACTCATTGTGCAAGTAAGAGAAGTGCTAAATTAATTAACCACAAGGATTTTACTATCAAGTGGATCGGCTACGAGGAAAAAGAATTATCAGAAAGAAATTCGAAGTGATATATTCTTAATGCTGAAACCCCGGTTTGAATTGTTGTATTTTCTGTTGAAGAAAAGGAGTCCGGTTTCACATCCTCAAGAGACCGTAGCTTACACCTGGACGGGTTATGAGAAAATAGAATTATCACAAGAAAATGGAAAGTGATATATTCTTGAAGCTGGAATCCCGGTTGGAATTAAAATATTTTTTGTCAAGCAAAAGGAGTCCGGTTTCCGACGGTCAGGTAACCGCATATTAGAGCTTAAGGATTTATTTATATTAATAAATATTTTATTTAATGAGAAAATTATATTTATAAATATCTAATATTATTAGATATTTATTTTTATAATTTTTGAATTAAATTAATATTTATTAATTAAAGATTCGAAACTATGCGGGTTAAAAAGCATTTCTACGGAGCCCATTCCATATAAGACGAAATAGGCCCAGGTTGTAAAACATTTGATTTTAAATCAAATGACGTGGCTAGTTATGTTAAGTAAATCAAAAGAAAACAAAAGTCTGTCACATGCTCAAAGTTGGTTGGCTTGGTATTTGGTGGGCTTGGTTTTATTAAATGTCCAATTAATTGGACTAAAGAGTTCGGCTGTTGAAATTGTTATATTAGCAAAATAAGTGAATTGTTTTGTAGAGTAAAAAGAATTGCAAAGAAATCAAGAAGCTCAGCTGTTTGTCAAACCACGTGATTGCTGTCGGCCAGCTTCTTCTCACGCGCCATCCCTCGCGTGTTGTCCACGCGCCTGTTACAAATTAACACAAGCCACGCGTGTTCCTCACTTGGGCATGCTGCGACTGGTTTTGGTTGCTGCAATGTTGAATCAGTTTTTGTTAAGAATTCTAAGTTATACCGATTGTTATATTGGTTAAAGGATTGTCATATCAGCCTTGATTGTTATACCGATTGTTATATTAGGCTAAAAGAAAAATGGGACAGTCATATTAATTCAAATGATAGTCATACCGACTGTTATATTGAATTAATGGATTGTTATATTAGTACAAATGACAGTCATATTAAGCTGATTGGATAGTCATACCGATAGTTATATCAGTTCAAGTCAGCAAATTGTATAAAACAAGCAGAAGACAGCAGCCAGAAAGAGACACACGAACATAACATTTCATCCAGAAAAAAAACACAGCAGCCTCCATTTCTCTCTCTCTCAAGCAAGAACAAATTAATTCCTAGAAAATCAAGTTCATCTCCTTTGTAATATTTTATCCGGTGGAACTTGATTATTTATGATTCTTGTACTACTAGCGAATTAAGTTTCCTAGTTCTAATCTTGATTTTTATTAACTAAATTAGAAAAGTTCATGTCGAATTTTCTAAATTAGTTTTTATCAACTTGATTAATTTCTGTACTGAAATTGTAACACCCATCAAGTTAATATATTGTTATATTCAACTTGAAATTTGTTTCAATTTATTCCGCTCAAATTTGTTTAAAATAAAATATTATTTGAAGAACAAATTTCGATAAATTGGTATAGATTGTATTCAACCCCCCCTTCTACAATCTTATTGGACCTAACACCCATTGGTATCTCGTCACATATGCTCAATAGGCATCACTTCCTATGGTTTCAAATTCCCCTTGGTTTAGCAATCTAGATTCTTGCTTTCTCACCTCCCCCTTCTATCATTATTAATCCAATGTACATTCCAAATTTTCTTCGAATTCCTTCTCCTTAAAGGAAATTTAATCTATATACCGCTTATGCTTTCAAATCGTTGTGACTAACAACACTCACCATGATAATTTACTACTTTCTCTATCTGCCTTGCCAAGGCTCCTTAGGAGTTCGCATGCCTAACTCCCCTATTGATCCTCAACTCTATTTCTTTTATATCAGCCGTCTTGTTTCTATTTCAACTACAATCTATTTATGGGCCATCATGGCATTATTATCTCTTTCAAACATCACGTCATTCGAAATTTAATTCATCCGAACTATCCTTGACGATTCTCTAACTTGGATTCAATGCAATCTATTTTCAGTTCATCATTCTGATATTTCCACAGTCGTTCGATTCACCATCGTTTGTGGTTTTCGCAGTGCCTTAACGGCTAACCATATGGGTTTCGTAATCGTCAAACTAAAATCTTCTAGGAAGACAAAATAATCACTATTCCTTGACCATAAGGGAATACTTCCTGAACTTGATGTAGATATAACATGAAGTAGATAAAATTGCAGAAGAGTTTCAACCAAAGTAACGCGGACCAGTTGTTCAATTAATCAATCAATTGTCCTCAACAAGAGACTTGAAGCTCAAAGATTCACTTAATCATTCCTTTGATATCAGGGTCTTGGTCCATCTCAGGATAGGACCTTTCTCGATACATAATATGTTCTAGACGATATCAGGAATCGAATCTTTACTTAAACTACTATTATGGTTTGAGTATTGCACCGTTATTAGAAGGAATGTGAATTCCCTCCACCCTTTATGACCTTCACGGTCCTTCCTTTTATCACTTTGCTCCTTTGGTACGAGTATTTATAATTATCTTTGAATATCTATAGTGTCGTCCACCTTTTTGGCCTTTCTTGATAATAATTATCTCTTACACTCAATGTTTCCTGGATCTATTCCACCTCAAATTCCTCTGCCTCATTCTCATCATTGTTGGACGAAAGCATCTCCCTTAACTCTACTGAAGGGGTAAAATATATATCAATCTTTTCCATGAGTCATTGCTTCCAGCTTTTTGTGTAAACTTTGTCACGGTTACTCTTAATCATATATAAAATATTTCTTCTCTTAATTCTTTCTTGTCTTAGGATAATCTCAACCTTCATTGGTTCAATCCATACATCCTCATGGTTTCGCATACGCCTCATCTGGCAGTATTATCATTATGTCATACATTCCCTACGAAAATTCCATTTTGAAATTCGAAATATTACCTTTTTCCTTGAAAGGCTTCTTAGGTCGTCCTTATCATTCCTCCTGTATTTTCTGGGTACAGGGTATATCAAAATGTCATTAATCAATACTCTAATAATTCTATCTATGTTCTTTCCAAAACTCTGTTTAATAAATCCTGACAGGTCATTGTTGCCTTAGCAAATCCAACTCATATCATCTGAATTCACAATGTCTTTATTAGGGTTAATGCCATCCCTTGTGCATTCCCCAAGGTTTGTCTTAATTTATGGATATTCTATCCTCAATTCTATTTCTAGGAAATACTTACATCCTTTAGTTGATAATTAAATCGTATACTCTTGATAAGGACCTCTTTCCATCATTCTCATTTGACAATCAATATGTAGCTTAATGCTAACCTCTTCTTTCAAATGGTTGTCAGTCTACATGTCCTTTCAAGAGACAACATATGTCTATCTGCTCTTTTTACATAACTTGGTAATGGTAGCAAGGATGTTCTGGAAGATATTGGTCGCGTTCGACGTGAATCTCTTAGTACTTATCACTCTGTTTAAATATACTAAGTTTCAGATAACCTTTATGCCTCATACTGCACCATCTTTAACAATCCTCATAAACCTTCATTAATCACGATCCTCAACCATAGTACTCCCATGGTATTTGTAAAAATCCCATCATCATGTATCTTAATTCACCTTACTTCTCTTTCTAGTTCATAAGTTGGTCAATCGTATACACCTGAATCACTTCACTTTATATCAAAAGTTCTCGCGGTTGGCGCTTGGTTAGAAGAAACCCTGCTTTGTCCTTATATCACTGGTCTAGTTACTTTATAATTCTTTGTGACTTGGCTCCAAATGGCCGCGCTACTGCACGTGAGTTTAGGGTTAGCTAATGGTATTACTTTTATAGAAATTATCGGCATAGTGCCTCCTTCGTCCGTAGCGAAGATAATTCTTCTGTGACAGGTTACGCTTATCAATATGCTTTTTTGCGTGCTATTAAACTTATTGTTTTGGTATTTGTTCAATGCTTTCCTTTTCACAGCAAATCTTAGGTACCGTCTCCGGTCACCTGTCCTTTATTTTTTTTATTTTTTTTTTATCTTTTCAACTACTCTTATCAATTCCACGTGCCACATAAGCTTAACACTTCGGGCATAACAGCCTTTTCATTTAAGTCAATCCCGAAATTTCTCAGTCCGGCTTGTTTCTTAATTACATTTCCCTTTTTCCGTCCAATCTCCGCTTCATCATTTTATCTCTACAATCGATTGTAATACTCAGGGTCCGTCTACTAACCCATATGGCGGAAACCTTACCCAATCCATCGAGTTCACTACAATTTTCACTCTCTTTTAGTGACGTCCTCTGATAATCAGAAAGACAAGGTTTGCCAAATTTTGTTGAATTTCTTTCCAGTATCAGGGAAATTATGGTCAATCTATTCGCCCACTGGTAACCCCAAGAAGATTTATTTTGGAACCTGAAGAATAGTTCTATGAACCTCCAAGCAGGTAGAACCATAAGCAGTAATAATAACGAGATAATCGTCATAAGGTTGGAAGTTTAACCACTGGAGAGGAACCAATTATATACACCCCTTAGAAGGGAAAACAAAAGTTTCAAACTGAAACATGCCACATCTCCCTGATACATACACGTCCTGATAGTCGATATTACTCAATGTCAGCCTACCTAACCACTAGTCCCTGAAGGAACACTACCGTCGGAGTTGGTCATTCCACAAAATTGGCACTATCAAGGCCATCCGAATCTGGCAAACCATGTTATCCGAATGCATCCGCAATCACTTTGTCGTGCTGCATAAGCGCACATCCCAATCCTTTATGTGAAACGTCGTTGGAAGCACAAAGTCTCCTTTTTCCATTAAGCAATGCCAACTCTGGGTCATTACCAATTTCATCTTTTAGCTCTAGGAAGATTTTCTCACTTTTTTTTACTACTGATCGTATTACTTGATCCATTTATGATCCAGCGTCGGAGTAACCTTAATGTAGCTACTATAATCCATTCAAGGAAAAGAAAGAATTTAATATTCCTCTGAATTACATGCATCTAATGTTTCTGGTTCATCCTTTTACTAAATTAAAACAACCTACACTTAGTCTCTAATAGCAGTCTTATTACGAGTTCATCATTGACTCCCTAGTCTTTTCCTCGTAGGTTCTGAGACCATCGTCTCACTTAGTACTTCCTTATATAACTTTATCCAATTATACCATCACTTCCCACTATCTTTACTTTCCAAGCTGATCTATTCATAAAATGAACATTTCCCTGATTAAAACCACCTCATTAATCTCGATTTTACTTCATAAATTATAACCTATGACATCTGCCTTCTCATGGCGAATTATCATTGACAATATTCACACTAATTCATCTATCAAATGATACGGCACTTACTGCCTCCCTCTTAACTGCTTCTAGGGGACTCTGCTCCCCGTCCTGTATCGATGTCTTTGATAATCATACATCCTTCTAACTCTTTTCTCATTAATCTGAAACCTCTAGGGATTCTTATCTATCCTAATATAAGATCTCAAGTAATCCTTCCAATCTATTTTACTTGCTGGTACTACATCCAGTAGTCCGGCTACGAATCCAACATGCATCCTCAGTTCTCTTGCCAATGTCTCAGTCCTTTATGCTCACGTCTCTGAGCACTATACATTAACTCTTACAGTCTCTCTAGCTGCAGCCCTCATTTCCCCAAAGGTAACTTCCTTACCTTTAATATGATTCTCCTCCTCTACTGGAACCTCTTCTGGGTCCTCAGTAGTGTAATCTATCGAATCAACCATCCGATCGTCAAAATATAATAAAGCATCATCGCGTTGCTGCTCGTACGCCTCAAGGTCTATCGTCATACTAGTCGATACGAGAACGAACTAAGTTACTATCATGATACTTATTAGTTCCCATAAGGGTTTTATATGTCAGTACTTCTTTAAGTAGTCCGACTATGAACTTGGCAAGAGTTCTTATTATCCTAGTGAATTTATTGTTTTAACGTCGCATCATCTCTGGGGTTTATAACGTACGCTCTGATACCATTTCTGTAACACCCCTAGATCCGGGGTCAGGGATCTGGTCGTTACGGTCTCAATTTCTATCCACAAAACCATCATAAATTAAATTACAACCTTGTGACCCAATAATAACAATAACACACCCGTTATAGTCCCAGAGATGAAATCAGAGTAACCAAATTTTATTAATCACAAAATTGAGTTCTTACAACCCAAAGAATTACAATAAAAAATCTACACACTCTTTGCCTTCCATTTGCATATGTCATACATATAATATAAGTCTGATGAACTTAAAAGCTGGCAGTCTAGCCTATTGGTTGCTCCTACCTCAGCAATGCCAACATGACATCAGTGGGCAACCCTATGACTGCTGTCCCTGGTTGCACCGAGTACTCCTTGTGCTGGCCATCAGATCTAGCTATTGTTGTGATATAATAATAAAGCAAGGGTGAGCAATAGCCCACCAAACAGAATATAACTGAACAGTGATAATATATAACAGTTCACAATATCTTTGAAACCATATGCCATGCATTTACGGAAATGATGCCAGTATAACTTGAAAGATGAAGTTACAAGGTAACTCAAAATATATTCAATGGAAATATCTGCTAAAGATGCGCAAGATATTATCATTTATAACAAAAGAGGAACTTGCAGGAAGAACATTGCAATTCCAGTTATGAACGCTTTTTCCAACTCTGCCAACAATAAAAATGTTGCAGAAAATAATAAATTTGAATGATGAACTAA
The DNA here is from genome assembly GCA_036435485.1 of Saposhnikovia divaricata. Taxonomy (NCBI): domain Eukaryota; kingdom Viridiplantae; phylum Streptophyta; class Magnoliopsida; order Apiales; family Apiaceae; genus Saposhnikovia; species Saposhnikovia divaricata. Next base: position 77,019,176 of record CM071600.1, on the reverse strand, counting down.
TGCTGGAGTATTCACCGCGCCCGCTGTTCCAATCTCGATGATCAATCGAAATCGTACAGCTCAAATTAGATTTACTACCGGTAGAAGGAAGAGCTGACGGATTTACTTGTCTACCGCCCTGTTAGATCTCCCCGGCCAACGGTTGGGCCAAATGGGATGGACCGGCGCGACTCGGCCTCTTACACAACTCCTAGTTCAAATAGAATCCATGATCCTGGACGTAAAGTCCTTCCCCCTTTCCCCAAGTATAACACTTGTTGTTAAGACTCCACGAAGTAGTCGTATCTAGTTGGAAAGGAGAATTCACCAAATATCTTCCCAAGCTATTGCTTGTTAACGGATATCAACTTGTTCCAATAATTTTACCCCTCGAATAATGAGAAGGTAACACAACGATTCAATTGATAACCACTCAACCAAGTTGAGAGTGAAAGGAATAGTTTCAAAAGATTTATGACCGGGAAGTCACGAGATAAATAACATTTCTCAAGTAAGGTTCCCTTATAATATGAATGGTATATCTGAATGAAGAACGGAATTTGAGAACCTTTCTTGATATAAATATTAATGATAATATGACTCTAAAATAATTTACATAATAACCGAAGGTCGAAGACAATATTTGAAGTTATTTCAGAGTATTAATAAATATTCAGAGAATATTTATTGAATCAGAAATGGTTACAGGATACTTATAACTATGAACGAATATTTAGATCGAAGTATTTCTCAGAATAATTCTTGAATGAATATGGAGAAAATATTTATCGAATAAATAAATATTTAAATGAATATTCAAAATAATATTCATTTAATCAATAAGACTTGAAAGGAATATTTGAACTAATATTAGTTAGGCAAATAGAACTTTAGATGAATATTTAAAATAATATTCATCAATAAATATGAACTTAAATGAATATTCAAAAAGCAATATTCATTTAATGAATAATATTTTAAATGAATATCAAAATAACATTCGTTTAGTAATCCAAGCTTTAAAGGAATATTCGAAATAATATTCGATAAATGAATCGACTTTAAATGAATATTGAAAAATAATATTCATTGAATAGATAACATTCAAATAATTATTTGAAGTAATGATCGTTAAATAAATAATCTCGGGCGAATATTCAAAATAATATTCGTCAACCAAATAATGGAAAATATTTACTTAAATATTTTCCCTCGAAAGTAATTACGATATAACAAGAAGTACTGACTCCCGGTCTATATTCAACGAATAAGAATCGAATGCCCTTCTTTAAGGGTCTTAGCAATATCCGGCTTATAACTGATATATAACTATCTAGCTTATAAGCCAACAATAACATTCAGGGAACAAGTATATCAATTCAACTTGAAAGTAGGCATGCATGCAATGGCATATGTATATCAGCAATCATATATATAATATTATCACAACAACAGTTCCAAAGTATTGGAAACTTGCCTGGTAATCCTGTAGGGGTAGTGTGCCTCGGGTCGATCCGGTGATCTATCAATTGTCACAATATCCGAGGTTAATCACTTAATATTTCGAAAGGCTAAGTATAAACTTAACTTAAGTCGACGCACGTTTTCGAATTATCTTGTTATACACCCTTTAGTGTAACTCTTTTTACTATCGACACGATCCGATACTTGTTCGTTATTACGGCATGCCATGACACTTACACTAGGTAGGTACTTATGCCACAAAAGTGCTAAGGTCGGTCGTTTACGAATCAAGATTATACCTTGAGTTTTATCGCCCGTTTTCTGAGTGATTTATGAAAGTTATCACCAAGTGTACTTTTAAGGGGTTCGTTCGCGTTTAACCTTGATTCGAACATTTTTATAAAATCGAACGATCCGATCGACATGTGGTTTTCACTCACACCTTCCTTTTTATCTCTATTATTTAATTACCAAGATTCGCCACCGAATTACCCATCTTACGAGGGTTCAATTTCCATTACGAACTTTCGATTACGGTTACGAACCACTTTTACGAATTCAGGCATATCTCCTAAACGTAAGTCAGAATGCCTCAATTCTTGCGCCAAAACGATCTATGGCTCGAGTACTATAAGGTCAAGTTAATTAAGCAACAAGGTCAGACATTTAACCCTACTGTCCATTTTGGTTTCTAAAGGTTTAAAGAAATTCGGGCATTACGACGGCTATAAATCAAACGTTTCAAAAATCATCACATCGATACCAAGCCACACCGGGCATACCATTCATTATTCATCAAAAACTCATCTCCTAATTCAAGGCTACTGATTATATATCAAGTCCATCATACCTCTTAAATCACAAAAATCAATTACTTAATCATGCTTAAAACATCACCAAAATCATACTAAACTAATAATCATCAAGAACAAGCATATACTTAAAATCAAGCCTAGGGTTTCAAGAGTGTTATACCTTCCTTGGGGTGTATGTGAGTCTAACAATCCTTGATCTAGTCCTTAGAACACCTTAATATGGCTTAGATCATCAAAAGAAAACAAGAACTCAAAGTTAGTTTCTTGGATTTACTATTCATCATTAATCTTGTAAAATTCATAATAATTCGAAAAATGAGAGTTTGATGCTCAAATTTTTACCACATCTTGGCCTCTTCACAGGCTTTGTTTTGAGTCCTAGTTCATCAAATTTGAAGCTTCCTAGCTAGGGTTTTGAGCCCCCTTTTTCCGTTGGTCAGAAACTGTCCAGAACAGGCAGGTTGGTTTCTTCAACTTGGGGAGGCAATTTGACTAGGCTATACTCATTAGATTTCCATGAAATTTGGAAGGAACCTTGACCATGGAGTGAAGAAGCTATGGTTAAAATTTGGTGATTTTAGAATGGATAGAAATGGAGATATGAATTTTTTTCATGAGAGTGTTTCTGTTGGGCAGTTTTGAAGAAATGGAGAGAATGGAGTTTGCTTTGGCTTCTCTTGCACTAATCTAGCATAAAGTGATTTATTATGATAATATCTTGGTATAAAGTAGCTTTAATAAAGGTGGTATGTCATGCATGATGTATTTGGATGGACAAATGTCTTGATCTTGTGGTAGGATGATGAAATGAAGCTAAGTACTTGGTTTGATTCTAATATTGCTAGTTCCTCTTGTAACTAACTTGGTTACTTGATATTATCCACTTGCTGATGCATGCATCTTGATCCTTACTTGTTTCTTTGTCCGGTTATTGCTCAATTTGATTGATCGTTCGAAGGAATATCTCAAGGATTTCTAGTTAGGGTTTTACCGGAAACCTCCTTAATATTTATACTACCATTCTCATTCCTCCTTCATAATCTTTGAATTTAAATTCCTTAAATCCTCTTAATAAATTATTAAGTCTTTCGGTGTCCAGGGAAATCTCGAAGAAAATAAAAGTGCTGTTTTTCAGAATCTGACAGCTTTTACATACACTTATTTTCCCCCTGGATCACTAATACGAACTCAGAAATCCGTTCTGAATACTTCTATATAGTGTCGTCTAATAATATTATCATTTTAACCAAAACACTATTCATTCTTTATTCCATCTTTATTCCTTACCTTTTTAAAAATGTCCTTGTTCTCCTTCGGGCGTTCCTTAACCCTTTCACGGAACCACTGGACTACTAACAGATATTGATTTGGATGACATGAGAATATTTCCTCTACTTGGAATTTTCATATCTTATCTTTCTAGGAGATAGATTATTCTAATCTAGGTTGTCAACCCGTTGCATTCATCCTAACATATAAACCTTGGAATCTATATCCATGCAATACTCATTCATTAGAACTGTTACTACCTTGGATTTGGAATCATTGTTCCTTCTTTTCTCAAAACTTAATAAAAAGTTTTAATTCTACCGAAAATTTGGGTTCTTACAGTCTCCCCTCCTTAAAAGGATTCCGTCCCGGAATCAGGTAGGAAACAAATGCATAAATAAAGACCCCGAAGGGCCAACAGTTAGGTTATATCAATAAGACAGATAAAAGTTTGGTCCCGAAGGACCTTGATTGAAATCTAGACAGATAAAGCCACATACGGCTAACAAGGCCATGCAAGGCCACAAACTAACTCCAGCTACTCCTCCCCAGACTCCTCTCCGCCAGACTCCTCTTCGCCACTCTCCTCTTCCTCACTCTCCTCCTCTGAGTCTTCATCGGAGTCATCACCGGGCTCGGCAATCACCATTGGCTGAACTCTAGCAACTTCGGCTCCTTTTTCCTCGGAAGATGAATCAGAAGTAGAACTACCCTCGTTCCGGATTAGTCTCTTGCCAGGGATGGGTTGGCGAACTACTCCAACTTTCTTTGCGGGCGGGGGTTTCTTCCCACGGGAGCCAGAAGAAGATGAGTCTTGGCTAGCAACTTGAACAGCCCCCTTTGAGTTGGATCCAGAGCGTCGATGACTGCCTTTGGAGCCGGACCCTGATGCCTGAGGAACAACTTTAGTTCCCGAACCAGAAGCTAGGTTAACCGGGATGGCACTCCAATTTGGGCAAGGAAAATCAGCCGGGTTGACAACAGATGGATGCCTATGACTCACAGCGTTAATGGCCTTATCCCAACCAACAGACATGTTGAAGGGACGCACCTCATCATCATGATCATCAATGAGCTTAAGAAAATCTTCAGACCTATGGTAGGCCTGGATCACCTTGTCGGCATCAGAGGCCTTCTTCTTGGCTAGAGAAGCAAGTTGTTTACGGGTAGATGCGGCATTAGCTTCAGCACGAACAACTTGGGAGTGCAGATCGTCAATCTCTTCCCTGAACCTTGCTGAGTCATTTCTCAAGCTAACATTTTCATCCCTAAAGGCCCGACCTTGGGTCGAAACAGTTTGAAAATAAGCGTTGGCCTGCAACAAGGAAATGAGTGAGCTACGAAGAATATGCAAAGTTGAAATCAATAACAATATCAAACTTAACAGAGGGAATTTCATACCTGATACAAGGCTTGGGCGCCCATGAGCTGAGAGTCATCTATTTTGTCGCCTGCATGCATTGTCGCTTGGTCAGGAGGAGTGATTGAAAGCTTGGACCAGTCTAGGGCCAAATGAGGACTCCCAAAGACCGAGTCTTGTTCACATATGCCCCACGGAGGTATGAAAGGAGTCCTGACATCCCCGTCAGCGTTTCGGGATCGTTTACCACCTTGAGAACAACGCTCCAAGAAGTTAGGGATGTGAGGCTTAGTTGGATTCAGCTTCTCCTCAGCCCTCTTCTTCATCCTCTTTGTAATAGTTGGCCGATTCTCGGGACGATTATTAATCTCCTCAGCAGCTGAAATACAAAGAGAAAAATATCGGGATAAGAACAAACAGAATTCATAATAAGCTCAAATAAGAAAGTTACCCTCAATGGAAAGAAAGCTAAGGCCAGCCCCAATAAGATTCTTTTCATTTAGAAAAGTTTTATAGTGTGTGCTGCCGTCATCAGCAAGAAGCCTATCTAGATCCAACAATTCTGAATCAGTAAGGTCACACACGAAATGTGAACTGTCCTCCACGGACCCAAATCTCTTCACAAAGAAGTTGCCCCAGTCACCACCTTTCCACTCAAGAACTACAAACTCCCTTTCCCAGAAATGCTGTGAATCTGGAAAGGAGAAATTATCCGCGTTATACAGAAAGAATCGTTATAATTCATATCTGTCGGAAAGAAATAGCTAAAATATTTGCTGCATGGATGTTTGCCCTTAAGAAGATAAGCAACGAGTTTAGTCTTAAACACAAGGTTAGTAGTGCTAATCATGAATTAAGGTGTAATACCGTTAGAAGTCACGAATGACCAAACTGACAACCTAAGATCAAGATCGAGGTTCTGGATCCCTAGGATCACGGATGATTTTAGAACCTTGATCCTGGACAACCTAAGATCAAGATCGAGGTTCTGGATCCCTAAGATCATGGATGATTTTAGAACCTAGATCCTTAACAATTTAAGATCAAGATCGAGGTTCTGAATCCTTGAAAGTCACGGATGACCAAGATACTAAATTGGAGGACAAGATCGAGGTTCTTGATCCTCAAGTTCCATGAATAGGTTTTCAGGTCCGGGTTTCTTCGCCAACCACGAAGTGGCCGACCACGAAACTCCAAGGAGCCGTAGCCGACCACGAAGTGGCCGACCATGACACCCGAAGAAGCCACAGCCGACCACCTTATGGCCGACCATGGCATTTTGAGGAGCCTTGGCCGACCACGAGCTAGAAGACCACGAACCGGCCGACCAAGGCACGCCAAGGAGCCACGGCCGACCAGCCCGCAGCCGACCAGGTGCTAGCCGACCACCTGGGATCAAGGCCTCTCGGCCGACCAGGTGCCAGCCGACCACCTTGGCTCGAGGCCCCTCGGCCGACCAGGTGCTGGCCGACCACGAGCTAGCCCTCGATCCGGCCGATCGCGGGTTAGCTCGTGGTCCTGAATCTCGATTTTTCAGCGGATTTCGGGTAATTTCTGGACCTAAATCTCGATTTTTTCGGATGGTTTTCAGTGCACCGTTTAGTGCCGTTTAGCACCGTTTAGTGCCGTTTAGCGCCGTTTAGCGTCGTTTAACATCGTTTAAACGTCGTTTAAGGCTATTTAGCACCGTTTAGTGCCGTTTAGCGCCGTTTAGCGTCGTTTAACATCGTTTAAATGTCGTTTAAGGCTGTTTAGCACCGTTTAGTGCCGTTTAGCACCGTTTAGTGCCGTTTAGCGCCGTTTAACATCGTTTAAACGTCGTTTAGTGCCGTTTAGCACCGTTTAGCGCCGTTTAGCGTCGTTTAACATCGTTTAAACGTCGTTTAAGGCTGTTTAGCACCGTTTAGTGCCGTTTAGCACCGTTTAGCGCCGTTTAAACGTCATTTAAGGCTGTTTAGCACCGTTTAGTGCCGTTCAGCACCGTTTAGTGTCGTTTAGCACCGTTCAATGCTGTTGGCATAATCTAACGTTGTTGTAAACGCATCGGTCGTTCCACGCTTTACGTCAAAACAATACCAAAGGTACACCTTGACCCGAGTCTCGAAATAGACAAGTAAAACTTCAAGGAAAGCCTGATCAGTTTTCCTAGAAGTTGGGGGCAAATGATATGGGCCGAAAATAAGCCCTAAAGACACATTTAATGTGGCATTAATTATACCAAGAATGGTCCAAATGTGGGGCCCACCAGATGGACCCAAAACCTCAATTATAATATTAATTTCGTAATTAATATTGGGGGAAATAAACAGCTCAGCAATAAGAGTTGGATAAGGATATTATTTCCACCAGACTTAGCCACCAAGGCATCCAATTCAATATGGAAACTGATTCCTACAAGGAATAGATCTAGAACCTTCCTCAAAGACTTGTCCACCAAGTCTCTGACTCCTACCATAATTCTAAGGCTCCTGCAGCTTATTTAAAGGGCCAGACCCCTCATCCTAGAACTACGTTTTTGGCTTGATCTTTGATATTCATCAAAGTACGTAGGCATCTTGTGAAGGCAGATTCAGCCACGAACACAAGAACATCCATTAAAGCTCGAAGCTCAACCACCCTAGCATTAATTACAAATCGTAACCTAGTTTTTATTCCACAACACATATTATGATCACTTTTTTATATAATTATTTTAGTTATCTAATAGTCATTATAATTTAATATGTTTAATCATGTTAATTAGTTTCCACAATGAAATTGATTTAAGTAATTAATATTGGTTAAAATTGTTCATTTATGAGATTATAATGTTAAATATATATAATTGCTTAGAACTAACAATTTAAAATTTTAATTTAACTATGTTGTTAACAGGATTTGAACCTTAATCATTTTTTTTTGCCAGAAAGAAATAAGATTCATTAAAAATTCAAAACAACCGGGACAAATCCCCAATTGCCAATACAACCAGGTTGGAAAACAAATAACAAACTAATAACAATTAGTTGAATTGTTTCCTGATCGTTTAACACACTGAAATTAAAAATTCTTGAAGCTAAGAATGAAATCGTAGACATCCCAAATGATCCATATTGCACCACCATCCCTGAAAGCAGCAGTATCACAATTGAGCTGAACACATAAAAACCATTGATAACCCACTGTTCGTAATCCCCCATGCAGACTAAGGTTGAGAAAGAACCACCCCAGCTATCTACATGCCGGATACCAGCTATAGACATGCCGAAAGTGTAGATACCCAAAAGAAGAACAATCTTTAGTTGTGAAAGGTGAGCTTTTGCAATAATTTCCACCGCGCCAGCTTCGATATGGGCTTTCCAGATCCAAGAAAACATCAACAAAATCATTTTAACCAGATCCAACACCGAAAAACAATACATATAAATATAAAGACAATCAAAACCACGCATAAAGCGAGACACACACATAAAGCGAGACGAATGCATAAAGCAATACTTCACTCAAGGCGATACAAATCAAAAAGTCAAATATTCCGGATTAGCACCAAGCTTTGGAATGATGTTAAGCAGGAGATTTTGAGTTTGAGAAATGTGTTTATTTGATATTTCGAGCTCTAAATCGAAGAAGATCTCAGAAACTCGAATGGGTTTTTGAAAATTTTTGGATAAATTTTCGATTTGTGGAAGGAAGAGATGGATTTGTAAAGGTGGATTAAGCTTGATTGGAGAAAGAGGGGGAGAAGGAGTGAAGGTGGATGAAGCTTGATTGGAGAAAGAGGGGGAGAAGGAAGCTAAGAAGAGGAGGAGAGCGGAATTAATGGCGGCCAACTCTCATCGGAAAAGGAAATGATGGCGGCGTGAGAACTGTTTTAGGGAGAGAGAGTAACCTTAGTCATTTAGTATAATATATTTTAAAAGAGTATATTACTTAGTAAAAAGATCTAACTCTTCTCATCTATTTACTAAAAATTTAACGTTCACTATTTTTTGATAGTTAAATATGTTGAACCAAAATGTACCAAATTATCCCCTAGTTTGCTTATTATAGTATAGTATAGATAGATTAGCTGATAACCCATGCAAATGTATTTCAACTAATTGATTATATTGATTATATGAAAAAAATAATATTTGTAAACTTGTATATGTATTTCAGCTGGGGCATAGACTAATATTATTATGATACCAAGAAATATGATATTTCATATAATATTTACCATTCAATTCTTATAAAAGTTGTAGCTAAATTCTTTTTAACATATTTGAATTGTTCATCATATTAATATTATAAAATACATAAATATAAATTAATTTAAACAGGTCCAGTCGAATCAAGCTAAATAAATTCGAGTTGATGTAGAATTAAATGAATTGAATTTATGACAAACAAGTAAAATTTGGCTCAAACTTATTTATTTATCAAACATATCTCAGCTTAAATTAGTTAATCCATAGTTAAATTGAACGAGTGCAACAGCTGAATTGAAATTCTATTCACCCATCGCTCTCTTCCTTTACAAGTTGAAGTCTTTAGCAGGATTGTAAATTTTGAGTCACCGATCGTGTTCGTATTTGGTCATATTATAAATATTAAAATGGAAATTCGAAATTAACTTGACCATTTTATTGTTAATTCGCTAAAATTTGACATTAACCCAATCTGTTTATTATACGGGTTACTCGATCTGATCCGCCAACCAACTCGCTTATCCGACAAGTAATTTATCTATTAACCAAATACTCATTTTCATTATTTGATAAACTTAATTGTGTATCTTATTTATTAAATAGTTATTCTTACCTTTTCTTTTTATTTATATAATATAATGCACAAACTAAATATTTAAATTTTGAAATACTAAATTCATGTAACAAAATCAAATACAACTTACTAATTACTACAAAATATCTATATTAAAATTCATAAAAAAATAAATATATAATTCGAAAAAAGATTAAACCATTATATATTTGTTATCAAATGATCTATCATATTAATATACTAATATATTAATAAACATTTTTTTACAACAGAAATTACACGAGTTATACGGGTCGAGTTCGGATTAAACAGGCTAACTCGTAACATGTTATTTGTATAAGTTCGAATTAAACAGATTAACTTGTAACATGTTATTTGTATGCGGATCAATTTCGAATTCGACCCATTTAAAATTTGTATCAAGTTCATGTCGAATTTGGGGATCGTGTTCAATTTTAACGAACCTTATCTTTAGATCTTTATTCACACAAAAGGTTATTTCATTTTCTTTGGTACGCAAGAGTGGCAGCGAAGACATGTGAGTTGGTGCAATTAGAAGATTTTGTTTGTGTTTTGACTTGTGGGATGACACCTAGACCACCCATTTATTTGGCGCCCGAATAATAAAAACACACACAGCCCCAACGAAAACGACACCCATCCCTGCGTTTTTGTCTATCAGTCCTATCTTTTTCTTTCCTACATCATCATTATACAGATACTAAAAACTTAGCTTACTCAGTCAGGGCATCTCTAATAGAGGTTGTCAACATAGTTGCCTACTTCTAACACATCATCACATATATTACTTTTTTATTTCTTCTCTCCTCCATTTCATTGTTGGCAACTTTTATTACAAATTTACTCCAATAGTTGGCAACTTTAAAAGTTACCAATGTGGTCCCATACATAAATTTTTTATTATCTTATAGATACATTTAAAATATGGGAGATATAAAAAAGGGTAAAGTTAAATACATTTTTAAGGAGTTGTATGTGTTTTAACTAAATGAGGAAGTTGCCAACTTTTGGCAACTTTGGTTGGCAACTTGTTGGCAACATTGATACTCCAATAGGTGGGCAACCAAGGGTGCCATGCCACATAGAACTTGGCAACCTCTTGGCAACCCCTATTGGAGATGCTCTTATAATACCACTCAAAGTGGTGTCTGAGGAGGGTAGCTGTACGCAGACCATGCCCCTATATAATAGGGAGGCTGTTTCCGAAGGATCCCGGCCATTACAAATACAGAAAGAAAACCTAATACAAACTAAAAAACTCACGCACACGCAGGAGTCGAACCCCTGACCTCCTTCAAAGGAGACCAATGGCTCAACCACTGCACAACATGTTGTTGGCATCTTCATTATACAGATATACACTAAATAAAAATAAATCAAATTACAGACATACAAGTGCACACGTGACAATCCAAAGTACCAGTTCTAGTTGAGAAGAGGATTTTAATCTCCTTAAACTTAAGATTTAAGGGAATCCCTTGTTTTTTATTTTATTTTTGGATAAGTTAAGGTACTCTCATTTTTAACTAAAGTCTTGTACATATGTAATATAAGATGTAATGTATTATTGCATTCATTGGTCTGATTATCGTTTTGCAGGGGAGATGGAGATGATGTTAGAGGCAAAAGATGCAGGGGAGTGGGCTTATAGGGGAGAAGGGGCTGCTAATCTTGTTCTTGCTTACACTGGTTCATTCCCTCCTTTTGTAAACACCCTCTCTCTCTCTCTCTCTCTCTCTTCTCTCTCTCTCTCTCTCTCTCTCTCTCTCTCTCTCTCTCTGTCTGCCTTCATGCTACTTGTGTCCTCTGTTTTCAAGGTATTTTGTGTAGTGTATTTAAGCTAGAGTCTCTTGGGTATTTTTGTTATGTTAAAAGTCAATAGTTATTCTTAGAAATTTGTATATATTAGCTGGAATTCAATTGGGATTTCAAAGTCTTTGAGAAATTCCTAATATCCAATCAGGATTTTAAAAAAGATTATAAAATGTGTTACTATTCAGTCCGTAATTTAAGGAGTTTTAGAAATATATTACTTTCCAATTAGGATCTTAAAGTACTGTCAAATCTGGTGGTATAAAAAAAGTATTTAACTTTCATGAGATGGTGTATAGATTAGTACTTAACCTGCCTAACTCTTTATAGAATTAGAATATTCTATAGAGTCACTAGAATCTATGGATTATTATTGATCAGTTAAATTATACCAGTATGGGAATAAAAGTATTTCGACCTCTGGCGAAGTGAGGGCAATGCCACTAGAGCAAGAGCTCTTTGGTACAATTCTGAGTCATTAGTTTGACTAGTCACTAGCATATTCAAATCCTCTGCAATTATAGGTTGGGAAAGTATTGCGTGTGCGGAAGATAACCAAAAATGGAGCTGAATATGATAATGGACTCTCTGGCTTAAGCAAGCATGAATGCTTACTTTGGGATGAACTTACATCAGCCCCATCTAGAGAAATGGCTGAGCAGCTGTATGTAAAGAATGTTCTGAGCCCTCTGCTAGGTACCGATAATGTTGATGCTGGGGTATGTGTTGTTTTAGCCTCATATCTTGTGGATATCTAATATCTAATTTTCCTGCTAAATATCCTCTCCTTTTTTTTTCTTTTTTCTTTTTATGTTGTTTCATTCAGAGTAAACCGGTGCTTGGGACCAATTTTTTAAATACTCTTCTCATTTTCTTTTATGTGCTTTAGACCCAAATTTTCTCCTCCAGAATGCATCAATCAAAAGTTGCTCTTGTCTGATTTCGTTTGCCCTTTTTCTGGCCTATTCATGTTAGTAGTACGGAAAAACTTTTTTCATTTCTTTTAATGTGCTATGCACCCAATGTTTCTCCTCCAGAATGCATCGATTAAAACGGCACAAATGTTTTCTTTAAAGTTATGTGGTCTGTCTTGAGATTCCTTATGTTGTTCCTCTTTTTCTGGGTAGGTCCGAGTCCTTGTGGGCAAGGAATTTTTGGAGTCTGTTGAAAGTAATGTTCTTTCTAAGCGTCCTTCATGGCGAGTCAATGATGCAAAGACCAACACTGAATGTGTTTCTGCTCTTCTTCTATCTGATCTCTCACATTTTCCTGGCAGTAAGTGCTATCTCTGAATTATGTTTGATACAAAAAATTATGCTTGCCTATATAAGGAAATAAGACACCTTAATATCTTATCACTTCCTTAAAGGTGCATGTGTCTCTCACTTAATTAAACCCAAGCATCATTTTCTTGGAATCAAATTTCACTTAGATTTGAAAATTGTTCTTAATGGCTACTTCATAATCATCTTGTGGTGTATGTTTTGTCCCTCAATTAATGTGCATCTGATACATGCTTTTTTAGGTGGTTTCCAAGAGTTGTCCACCAGTTTGTAGTCAAAAAAAAAAAAAAAAGAAGCAGTGGGTTACATGCCTTTGCCGTAAAACCTGTTTTATGGGCATATATTTATTGTAGCATTACATGGCAAAATTATTGAAGAAAATAATAACTCGATTCTCCTTTAATACGGTATAACAATTTTTTTGATCTCATCTTCACACGTGAGGCAACAGATTTTACTTGCATACCAACCGTCCAACACAAGCTTTTATGTTTCCTTAATGATAACCTTTGAATGTTGTTTAGATAGTTGTCCTATAATCTACTACTACAAGTTTCTAAGTGTCTGAGAGTACTGAGGGTTGTTTGATGGATGTATTAAACAACTGGATGATTTACGGTCTTCGTGCTTTTATATGATGATTACTTTGTCACATAGATTTTACTTTACCTTTTTCTCAGGTGTTCTTAATAAAGAATTCTGCTTAACTGTTGAGATAAAGGTTCTACACACTTTTGTTAATGTTCCTTTTTTATCATTTCTTTTTAAGTGATTTGGTTAAGAGTTTTAAGGCAGTAAAAAGAATATATAAAGATTAAGTATTGCTTACTTTTTCTGGTACTTGGTCACTTAACGCAGCCCAAGTGCGGATTTCTGCCAGTTTCAGATTTTATAGCCGAGGAAAATTCTGTTAAAAAGAGCATAAGCCGATTTAAAATGCATCAGGCCCTGAAATTCCATCAGGGGAAGGTATTCGTCTTCCCTTCCACTATTGGTTGGATGCTTGTGTCAAAATTATTATTGAGAAAAATTCAGCATTTAGTACAGTTCTTGGTTAATAGGCATCTGGGCATGTTCTTCAACACTGATGTCATTTAAAATCTGTTCTGCTGGTTATTATATATTGTTCGTCTTACGTGGAAGATTGTTTAGCACCTGAGTTAATCATACTTTCTTCAACAATCAAAAATTTGTTTCAGATATCAGAAGTAAGCGAATATGATCCGTTGGATCTGTTTTCTAAATCCATAAAGAGAGTAAACAAAGCTGTGAAGGACCTTTTTCTTACACCTCAGAACAATTTTCGGGTATTTTTGAATGGTTCTCTCATATATGGGGGCTTAGGTGGTGGCCCAAGCAGCAACAGCTATCTGACTGCGGAAACATTTGAAGATGCACTGAAATGTGTGATTCAATCAGACAATGGCAATCGTACAACAAAGTTCCTAGAGCTTGTTGCTGAGACAGTTTTCAGATCAGGACTATTAGATAGGCTCCTAAAAGCCCAGATGCTTGATACGCTTGACATTGAAGGGGCAATTCATGCATATTATAATGCTGTTTCCCAGTCTTGCAACGTATGCAGCAAATTGCGGCAAGTTGAAGAGAAACTGTCAGAAAGATATTCCCATATTCATTCAGATCCATTTAGTAAAAGCGTAAAGATTGTGAAGGACTATCTGATTGCAGCAACTGCAAAGGACTTGAGTATGATGATTAGTTTTAGACCCACTGAAAACAGAGACCTGGAATCTTCCGATGAAACTGTTGTACTAAAATCAACCAGACAAGGCTTTCAATACAAGGTATGTTTGACAACTTATCCTCCATCTGATTCTCACCATTCTACCTTCTACTAAGTTAACGCACAAATCCTTTCATCCTTTATCATTTGTTTTAAGCAAAAGCATGTAGGCAGTAGGCACTGCTCGCAGATAATACGAAATAATGCAAGACAATGCAGAGTGCTTTTAATTTATTAATATGTCTCGTGATCTATCTTGACCTTTACATTATCAGCTCAAATCTTGACTCCAACCCTGCTGCTGTTGTTATCTACTACATCTGCACTCATTAATGTGTCCTGTTTAAAGGCAATGGAATATTGCTAAAATGGCACGGTCTTATTCTGTTGATATAGTAGCTTACTGAGTTTGTTATTTTACAGGCATCTTTTCTTGACCTGGATAGAAAACCTCTGAAGAAGATGGAATACTATTATGAGTTAGACCAGAAAATAGTTCGCACCTATTCTCAGATATCTAAAACAAAGCATCATCCAGGTATAGCTGCAAAAATGAATAGACTCAGTCCCTAATATGGACGATATAATAGGTTACTCTTGAAGGCTTTTTATGACAGCTCCACTGTGTTCTTTTAAACAAATATACGTTATGCATGTGCATAGTTCTCACGTTTTCATCAAAGAAAACCTGTGTAAAACTTGAGGTTTTTAGCCAAGTTTCTCATCGAAAAATCACTCTGAAGGTTTGTAGTTTTGACCTACGCCTACCCAACCAAAAATTATCATTTATACACATCATATCATAGTTTGCTGCTGTATATTTTTTCTGATTAGCCTTTCTTCTATTTTTTTCTGATGGTGTAACTTCTTCTAAACTGATCTTTTTTCCGTCTTTTGCTGTAGTTTTGGGAGCTTAATACACAAGGAGAAGAGGGATGAATGAGACGGTTCCTTCAAAAGAAAGAAGTAACAAGTCAAGACCTGCATATCTTCAACATTTGAAGTGCAACTGAGGTGTTTCTTCATACTAGCTGGTCTGGCATTTACTTCATTTATAGAACCTGGTTAATTGTGCTTAGAAGCAAATATCATAATGTACACCTATACTTTTATAATTAGGTCGCTGTTCATTGCATGACATGTATTCCAAATTATCTAAGATTTAGAATAACGATTGTCACCATAAGAGTTTCATATTTTCACTATGTATTGTCATTGTTATGTAAAAAAAGTGCAAGAATTCTTTATTCCTTTTACTTGCTTTATTTTCAAAACACCAGATGCCACAGCCTCTAGAATAAAGAATTTATTGGCCAGTTGTATGCATTACAGATTAAGGGGGCCGTCGTACACAGATTTGGTATGCCTGAGACTTGAAAAGAGCTACTATGCCTGGACAACAAATCCGGGCAACTATCTAATAAAAATACCTCTTGTCAAAACATGTTAGCGGAACAGGAAGTGTATGTATTATTTTTGTCTTTGTATACACGGAGTACAAAAGATAGTTATAATACACAAGTTTTTGCATCAGCTGAGCAGTCTGGGTAGTTGGTTTTTGCACTGGTTAATATATTGATTTTTTGTCTGGCCTTACCCTCCAATATGAATGAAAACCGTATAAGCTCTCTGAAATTAGAAGCAAAAAGAGTAAATCCTGCATCTTCTATTCTCCTCATCTACTTGCAGAATCAAATAAAATTTAAGACATCTAGCATACCAGACCATTTCAGAATTAACATTAGTAGAGGAGATATAATTGGAACTGCTGCTCAAATTAGCATATATTAACTCTCTTGGGGGAAGGAATACTTACGTAGATGCTCATATACAGTATAGTATGAGGAGATCAGGATGCCACGAACAAGAGTGGATTGATGGGAGTTTAAAATAGAAGTCATAGCAATCATCAGGGTGTAACATGAAAGTAACAGTAGCACTAGTACATGTTCATCGTAAAGGGATTATATACAATTTACAGAATATTCACAACTGTCTTACATATACATAGAATGTGTGCGCACACATATATATATATACTTTATATAGTTAATTTGCTGAGGAAGCAGGTTACTTTGAACAATGGGTTCTATCTACAAATTCTTCAGCCCTGCATACATGGTAGAAGCAGATAGTTATATGTGTTAGTCTTCTTTAGACCAAAAAGCACATGTAAAGTGTGAAGAACTGAGCATAGCCCCATTTAATGTAGCTTGCAACAACTATGGCAACTAAAAAGACAAAACTATACCTGCTAAGCCCAGTTTTTCTTTGATCTGAATTGGCTGAGTTTATCCCGCCACTGAGCTGTAATAGATCATCAAACTCTTGTAAAGATTTCACACTTTAAATAAAGAGTTTATTTTGTACTTGGCCAGTGTATTCGCTCGGCAAAGAAAGAAGCACAACACTTCAGTGCCAAAGTATCAAGTTGAATGTGGAATCACTACATTCCATTCTAAAGCTTTAATTGGTCATTAATATGTTCGAAATGCAATAAAATCTGAACCAAAAGTGTCCTAAAAAGCATGCTTACACATTTGATGTCTAACGAATTTAATAACGCTAAACATTCCCATGACTTAATACTTAATAGAGATGAGTGAACCAGATAAACATGACTTAATAGAGATGAGTGAACCAGATGGAAGAAGCATGTAGAAGTTCCAAAAGAATGCACAAACTCACCAGCATCACTGTAGCGTTCCTCAATGGCAGCTTTCAGCATGTTGCGGACAAGATCAAATTCCTTTGTTTCAACACAAGGCTGGCCATTGGGCCTGAAAACATAGTATACGTCTTAGGAAAAGAAACTATCAGCTAGAGTTCAATTCCTTCCCAGATACTGGGAGGGGTAATTTGAACTGCAAGTCTTCAAATTCTTTTAACAAACAAGTTTAAGGAAGCAATGTCTTGATAAATCACAACATTCCTTTCAATTTTTTTGGTGGAAGGCTTAAAAATCGTTGCATATTAACCACTTATAGGTCTATTCATAAAGATTTTCTTCACTTTAAGCCAGACAATGTGAGCCATACCTGTCCAGTTCTGTGAATAGTAAGCCATCTGAAGAACCAGGAATTGATATTTTTGCAGGCTCGATTATTTTCATTCCATCACTATATGCCAAAAACTTGTTTACTTGTATTGGCACCTGAAAATATTGAAATATAAAGAGAAAAAGGTTAGATGGATGGTTTTGGTTTAGGAATTGAACATATATGAAAATTATCAATTATCTCATAATTAATGGTGTGACTTGAATGATCCACCTGCCTACCACCAGTGTACACATGCAAAAAATTATGTGCATATTTATGCATGCATATCCGAAGGTACCACCAAAGGGCTTTTAGCCTAGAGGTATCAACCTCGTCCACTTTCCAAGAGTTCAGGGTACAAACCTTGTCAAAGTCAAGGTGGATGTGTGTGTTCAACTACTAAAAAAAGGTACCTTGCATCTCACTGCAATGTTGATTGCATCCGAGGGTCTAAGGTCAAAGCTAATACTTTCTGTTTCGTCATCTACCTGGGGTTAGGAAAATATCTGTCAGATAATCGGCTTTCCAAAAACAAAGTCATGATGGACATTCAAAATAAAATAGTAGTGTGTTATAGGAGTTTGCCTTTGTTAAGTACAACCGTGAAAAATATGCCTCGTGTATCCTCTTCGTGACTCGAACAAGTTTCACCTTTATAACACAGAAACAATTCATCAAATGAATTACAATAATGTTTTCTTTTTTGTTAAATTAGATGATTGTATCTCTAGATCAAGAGCTTGAGCTTGACACGAATGAAAGAACTTACTGAATATCCCATTTTGTCAATCATTTCTTTAACTACTTGATACATGGTAGGCCTAGCCTGATAGAAAAAAATTACAATTCCAAATTTGAGTTCAAACATTGACAGTAAGCTAAAACATCAACTGACACCAGACAAGCTTTAGTATATAAGTAATGCATACAATTTGGACGCTGCGCATGGCTGCCATAAGCAATGCACTTGGCATCTCCACTGCAAAAGAAAGCAAGTGATTTGAACCCGAAGAAAAAGACAATAATAAACCTTAGATTATTTATCATAAACATAGAAAATAACACATTTCCTATTTTAGAAAGAAAAACACTGCAAAGAAAACATACAAACGATAATTGGGAGTAGTAGACCGGTTCCATCTTCCATTTTTAGCACAATTGCAGGATGAGGAGCATAGTCAGGAAGATGACCTCCATGAGGGTTGTTATGAGCACATCTTAAATGCCTTCCATCTCTCATCTTGATCATGAAACCATCTGCACTGCTCTTCACCTCAACTATGTCGAAAAAAGGTCAAACATACACATCAGCACATATTAACTACAAAACAATGCCACTCCAAACATGTCAGAATATGCAGGTTAACGGAAACTAAAAGCAACAGCCACATAATATTTCAACCAAGTTGCAAATTTATAATTTTTTTAACTACACCAAGTAAAAGTCTTCTGTGTAACCACCAATTAGAAACTTTCTTCATCCAAATCTATGTGAACGACATGACTAAATTTCATTAAGAGGTCGTTCAAAAGATCAAGTCGTTACTACTGGATTCAGCTATTTCGGTCGTTACTACTGGATTCAGCTATTTCCCTCAGATGAAAACCACAAAAACAGACAAGACTCTACATTGCAGTAACTCGATGACAGTAATAACTAGTAGAATAGAAAGCAACTTCCAGTAAAGACCGTTGATCCAGTACAGACCATTAATAAAATTATTGAATACAAGTCCAAGTCTAATTTTATGTGTAAAAGTAAACATGAAATTCTACTTAAAAAATTTGCATGCATGCTTCCAACTAAGAGCTCACCAGCTTCAACAACACTCGAGTTCACATAATCTGCATCGTTCTCATTAAAATTTTCAGCAGTACTACCATTACCATTGGATGATGAGCTGAAACTACACTTCACTACCTTGCCCTTCTGGAATCGCTGCTGACTGCCCACTTTAATCCTACTGCCACTGAACCCTTTGAACCCCCAGAATCCACTTCTAAGAACTCTATTTTTCATTAAAGGTCCATTTACTGGTAGCGTATAAGCTCCAGATTGTTTTGAGTGGACTGTTGCAGGGCAGATTACAGGTCCTTGTACGGAACTCATATTGTTTCCTGAAAATTTCATCAGAAAACACAGGAGTAAAGTTTTTGTCGTGCAATAACATATTGGATCTAATTACAAATTTTTATTTCTGGTTACATATGTGTATAGGAGCTAACTAACGTATCTTGTTTGAAGAAAATGCAACCATCAATTATCTTATGATACATCAGTAATCTAATTACACGAAACATCCATATGATTATGAAATGTTAATATATCATGATCCTATAGGCTATCGCACTACATAATTACACAACTTCATTTGAATTTTTCTTTTAAAGATTACGCAAATTAAATTTATCAAATCGATGATAACATAAACGAAAGACCTGAAGATCAAAGCTCTTCGATAAGCAGGTTAAAATTTATAGCCAATCACAGGTCCCAGGAAGTACAGCTATTAAAAAGATAATATGTCGAAAAAAGCACTCTATTGAATATTTAAACCAGGTTAAATGTGTAAAACGAGATATGTTTACATCAACGGAGACTTGGTTCCATGTTTACATCAACAACTTTTTCGAGTAAGCAATTAGAGTGTTTTCTAAGCAACACATTTGTAAGTTACATTATCAATCGTATCGAATAAGCATACGTATAACAGTATCCAAATGATCGACACACGAGACACTTAAATTATCATCCAAGCTATCATATAAAACATCTGTGATCTAACTACATGATGAAACAAATATATGATCTAACAAAAAAAAAGTCAAATAACAAATCAAACACTACGATCTGTTAATATATCATGATCATACATAACTCTACATAGCAACACAACTTAATTCCAATAAAATGATTGAAAATTCAGTAAATTAAAATTGATCATAATAAGATAAAAAAAAAATAAAAAAAATGAAAGTAGAAAAGACAAACCTGAGATGAAAGCTATGTATGAACAAGTTGATGATCAATTAATAAAAAGGGAGGATCAATATAGAAAGAGGATATATAATGTTAGGTGTGTATATACATAGTGTTATGTTATATGTTTGTGTGTTTTAGCAGAGAGTGAAGGAGAAGAGAGATAAAGAAGAGAGGGGAGAGCGAGAGAGAGAGGGAGTTGTTGTGTGGGTGGGAGGAGCAAGGAGGATAAGAGATTTTTTTAGGCTGCTTTCATCCTAATACAAACTATTTATCCACGAACAAGAGAATGGAATATATATTATTTTATTGCAAATTGCATATTTTATTTCACCATCACCAATAATTTTACAAGAGGATTTTATGTATGCGCAGTGTGTAATTAAGTCGAGTCGAATTGAATATTGTTAAATTTGAGTTTGATTCCAATAAAAAAGTTCATGTTTGGGTTTGAGCTTGGATTTAAGTTTGATCAAATCTTTTATTTCAAGCTCGAAACTCTACTCATAGAATATTTGATTTGTAGAATATTTGATATATTCGAGTTCGGTTCGAAAACTCGAATTGATGTCATCAAATATTAACAAAAACTTGAATAGGATTGATTTAGTTTGAGTTCGACTAAAGTCGGCTCGAGCTCGACTAGAATTCGGCTCGATTACATATATAAATAGAATATTAATATTAAATATTAATATATATATATATATATATAAATATTAAAAATGATAAAGGCTTAACAAGATTCGCAAATCTTACGAGCTGAGTAATTTGAAATTTAAGCTCGACTCATTAAAATATTCGAATAGCTTGAGTTCGAGCTCGATTCAATTATTTTAAACCAAATTCAAATATTTTACAAGTCAAGATTGAGTAACTCACAAACAATTTGTCCTTCTATATCTAATAATACCCCTTTTTTTTCTGTTTGTCCTTGTTTCTTTCGAAAATAGACTCGCCTTTTGTAACTGAATTTGAAAATAGTTGATATTCAAATATTTTATTATTGTATGATTTTATAACAAATTTTAATTTCTTATTTTTTGTGAATAAATAAAAATTTTAGAAATAATATATTAAATATGAATACATGACGTACTCCCTCCCTGCTCTCCAAGCAATTTAGATGTTAAATTTATAAAAAAAAAAATATAAATTAAAACAGATATATGAATACAACAATCGATTATCAAGGACATGTCCTTGTATCTAATGCGCAAACAACTTTCTGGATATGGTGTGTTGTTTGTTTCCCAGTTTCAGTACTAATTCTTTTTTTTTGTTCGTTGCACTAAATACTAAATAGGCATTTAGGAATACAAACCTACTTTCATATTTTTAACTAATTAATGGTCAATTATTCACTAACCCGGTAATGACAAGAATATCCTTCAAGACCTGAAGTTGAAATTTAGAACTTAGGAGCCGCTTGGCGTAACTTAAAAAAAGTAATTTATTGCTTTAAGTTAATAAGTTGATTATAAGTGATAAGTAAATCAGAATTTATAAGTCAGTAAAGTGTTTGGTAAATCAGAAATTATAAGTCTACTGTAGAACACATATTTTATATATAATTTTCCTAAATCGTGTCGAATTATAACACATATGGTATGCAAAATGATCGTTGGGAGATAGAAAAAAATATTGTAAAGTTAGATTTGAAAAAAAATCACCAATTGACGAGAAAAATCAAATTACAAATGGAGGGGATTAGGGAATAGTACAAATAAGTCATAAGTTGGAAAAATGTTGGGACTTTCTAACTTTCAATTTATGAACTTATAAGATCATAAGTCATTAAAATAAGTTGGTAAACAAATACTTTATAATTGGCTGGACCAGATTTAAAGTCCAAATAAGCTACTTATAAAGTGTGCCAAACAGACACTCAATAATTGGAAGTTAGAATTCCTTGCAACATTCGATCATTTCGCAAAAAGCATGATATGTATCCGAGTCCAATACGTGCCAATCTATTTATTATCTATTATCTATTATCAATTATCTATTATCTATTATCTTCTATTATATAGTATCACAACATGTCACATTTTATTATCTATTATCAATATATGAATAATAATTATATAGAAATACTCATAAAGTTCGAGAATAGGAACTAAACGATTGGGTTCACGATTAGAGTTAAGCATGAAAATAACAAGAAAAATAAACATATATATTTTTATTTAGCAAAAAAAAAACATGTATATTTCAGTATTATAATAGTATTTAATATATTAGTCTTGTTTGTATTAAAATATAGGAGTACTATTTAAAAGTTCATAGCGAGTAATCAAATTTAAATTCTCAGTTCTGAATAAAGTGAATTTAAATTCACAGCTGAAAATATTGAATTAGATTAGATGGCTATCTTAGCAAATATTACAAATCTTAGAAAAATCATGTTGAAAATGAAGCTCTCGAGAAGAGAGTTTGCTGCATTATATTTATGCAACACCGCTACAAATTGAAAGGTGTTCACGGCCACATAAAATCGAACTACTAAAACCCAAAATATCTCAATATTCCACATTTTATTAAATATCATTGCGCATTTATGCCTTCCAATTTCCTATGATTTTACTCTAAAATCCCCCTAAAGTCAAATGCTATAAAAACATAGTTAATCTTCACATTGTCCAGAATCGAAACCGTGACATCTCAATTTTAAATATAATGAATTTAAATTTACATCTAAAATCATTGAACTAGATGACTAATTGATTGGATATTAGAATTTTTTGGACACAACCTGTTATGAAGTGAGAGCACTTGTAAAGAGAGTAAGTTAATCTATATTTAGGCAACATTGCAACAAATTGAAGAATATTCATGGTCACAACTATTAAAAACCAAAATTTCGTAATAAAATTAGAATATCCTCGTGCCTTGCACGGGTAATGAAGCTATCAACTTGATTTTTTTTTTTTTTTTTACAAAAAATTGCAACTAATAATTTATATTGGTCCATATATTTAGATTAAAATTATTTGGTAAATTAATAAATAATTACGCCAATATATGAATAATAACCGTACTGAAATACTCATAAAATTTGATATATATATATATATATATATATATATATATATATATATATATATATATATATATATATACATTATATTCATCTCCCACCACTCATTATTTTAATTAATATTTTAATATCTCATTACTATCTTCTTCCCTAATTCAACCACCCACCACCTCCACTCACCATCTCCAACCTTCGGTGACTACCTTTTCCGGCTACCGCTACCGCTGGCAACTCCAAAAATCACCACCATCAAACAAAAATCAACACCTCCAACCACCATATCCGTCGACCACCAGTAATCACCACCGTTTAAAAATAATCACCACTATCAAACAGAAAACCACCATCACACAACCATCATCATCACCCAACAACCACCTACGCCACCACTAATCACCACCACCAGCACCCATACAATATTATCAGCACAAGAAAATCACCAGATTTAAACAAAATTATCTCAATCAAACCATCACATCATTACCATCTCCAATCACCACTTCCGATCGCTGCTGCCACCACCACCGCCCTCAAATCACCAATATTATACTTGATTCAACCATATTTATAGGGATATATACTCAAAATCACCAAAAAAATCACATAAATATGTAAAAAAGAAACACGAAAATCATCACAAAATCACCAGCGACGGGATTTTTAAAGGGAGTTGCAGATCTGGTGGTACCGGAATTTAACTACGGAGTTTGGCTCATAGATGGGGCAGGGAGGTGGCAGCGAGGGGTGGGGATGGCGGTGTGGTGGTGGTGGGGGGAGGTTGTATGTATATGTATATGTATATGTATATATAGATGAGGGAGGGTGGGTGGGTGGACAGTGGCAGCGATGGAGCGGCGGCAGCTGGGGATGGGGATGGGGATGGGGATGGGGATGGGGATGGGGGTGGGTGGTGGGTCGTGGAAGGAAGGAGGGGGTAGTGATAGAGATTAGATTTAAATGTATGGTTGTGAATAAAAGTAATTTAAAAAATAGGTGGTTGAGATTATATCTTATATCTCACCCAATTATGGGGTTCTCATTTGAGCAATTGCATATATATATATATATATATATATATATATATATATATATATATATATATATAGGTTTTTGCTCAAATGAGAACCCCATCTTATTGTGAGAACTGAGATCTAATCTCAGCCCTACATTTTTTATACCTATATTTAATCATAGCCATACATATCTAATCTATTCATATTAATCATTTCTGCCCAAATAATCGCCGGAGCAGACTCATTAGGCTGCACTCTCAAAGACGCTCTCGTCACTCACCTCCGTTCTGTCAACATCGACGTCCAAGATCTCGACACCGACAAATACTACTCCGTCTGCTCCAAAATCGGCAGCCTCGTGAGCTCCGCCGCCGGAGACACTTCCGTCGAAACACGCGGCCTTCTCGCCTGTGGCACCGGCGTCGGCGTCTCTATATTCGCCAACAAATTTCCCGGCGTGTATGCCGCCACGTGTACTTCACTCGCCGAAGCTCAAAACTGCCGATCTATCAACAACTCCAACGTCTTGTCTGTCTCCGGTATGTCTACTTCGCCGGAAGCCGCGATCGAGATTCTGTCCACGTGGCTCAACACTCCGTTTAAGTCTCCCTGCCCTGCCTCCAACTCCGAGCCGTGGCCGAATGAAATCGAGTCGTTTCTCGAGAATTCGGTTTCTGAAATGTCGAAAATTGGTTCGAACAGTAATGAATTAAGCGAAGCGTGTGTTATTTGTGATTTAGTTAAGACGAGAGAGTTTGTTCCGGTGGAAATTAAGTTTAAGGTGAAGAGTGTTATTAAGCGAAGACATAGATTCGTCATAGAGTGTTATTTGTGATATGACGGTGTATTAGTGGTAGTGACGTTGAGGGTGATGTTGACGGTGGTGGTTTGGTGGTGGCAGCATGGTTGCTAAAAGGCAGTGTGGTGATTTTGATTTCTCGGTGGTGATTTTTGTGTTTGACAGTGGTGATTTTTCATCTTCCGGTGGTGATTTTTTGTTTACAGGTGGTCGGAGTGGTGATTTTTTGTGTTTCTGGTGGTGATTTCTGGTTTGGCGGTGGTGATTTTATGTTTGCCGGTGGTGATTTTCTGGTGATCACCGGAGGTGGTGGTGGTCGCCGGTGGTGGTTGGCGGTGGTGGTGGGTGGTTAAATTAGACAGAAGATGGTGTCCCAAATATAAAATATTAAATATTAAATATTAAATGAATGGTAAGAGATGAATATAATGCATTTAAATGGGTGGATAGGATTAAATCTCATATCTCACCATAAGTGTTGGTTCTCACCTGAGCAAGACCCTATATATATATATATATATATATATATATATATATATATATATATATATATATATATATATATATATATATATATATATTATAATAGTATTTAATATAATAGTCTTATTTGTAATAAATATACTATTTAAAAGTTCATAGCGAGTAATTAGATTTAAATTCAGTTCTGAATAAAGTGAATTTAAATTCACAACTGAATCT
Source organism: Saposhnikovia divaricata (assembly GCA_036435485.1). Classification (NCBI taxonomy): domain Eukaryota; kingdom Viridiplantae; phylum Streptophyta; class Magnoliopsida; order Apiales; family Apiaceae; genus Saposhnikovia; species Saposhnikovia divaricata. Next base: position 76,993,111 of record CM071600.1, on the reverse strand, counting down.
AAGTAGATATTATAAATCTTAGACATATTATGTTGAAAAAGAAGCTATCAAGAAGAGAATTTGCTAAGCTATATTTAGGCAACGCCACTACAAATTGAAAGGTGTTCACAGCCATAAAGTCGAATTACTAAAACCCAAAATATCGCAATATTCCACATTTTATTTAATATCATTTCACATTTATGTCTTCCAATTTCCTATGATTTTATTCTAAAATCCCCTAAAGTCAAATGCTTTGAAAACGTTAGTTAATCTTCACATTGTCAAGAATCGAAACTGTGACATTTCAGTTCTAAATATATTGAATTTAAATTTATAACTAAAATCATAAACTACATGACTAATTGATTGGATATTAGAATTTTTTGGACACAACATGTTAGAAAGTTAAAGCATTTGAAAAAGAAGTAAGTTAATCTATATTTAGGCAACATTGCAACAAATTGAAGAATATTTATGATCACAACTATTAAAAACCAAAATCTCGCCATACAGCTAAAATATCGTACCTTACACGGGTAATGAAGCTAGTTTTATTAAATTAAACCTGCAAAGTGTCTGCACAAATCACATCTAACTCGTTACTATATATATAATGTGAATTTATTTAACTAAAAATCTTCTACAATTACGGATGCCATAAGTTTAGCATTTACGGTAAATAAATAAATAAATAAATAAAAATCAATATATATATATAAAGAAGGATAGCGGGAGTTTAGGTGGCGCTCTAAGATCGTCTCAATCTATTTTTCTAATTTTCTAGAATTTTAGAATTTTAAACACTAATAAATATAAAAATATTAATTAACATATTAGAAGTAGAATATGTGTTCGAATTTATAGAGGAGAAGAGTTCGAATTTATAGGGAAGACATATGATTAGAAGTTCTATTGAAAGTATAATAAGTATTTATAAGGCATACGATTAAAAGTTCTATTGAAAGTAGAATAGGAGTTCGAATTTATAGAGAATAAGAGTTAGTTTAGGTGGCGCTCTAAGATCGTCTCAATCTATTTTTCTAATTTTCTAGAATTTTAGAATTTTAAACACTAATAAATACAAAAATATCAATTAACATATTAGAAGTAGAATATGTGTTCGAATTTATAAAGGAGAAGTGTTCGAATTTATAGGGAAGACATATGATTAGAAGTCACCATGTTTGCAATCATATTTACTCGATTTATAAACAAATTACTGTAGTCCCAAAATATTAATTCTCTTTATATTTATTTTTGCTTTTTTGTCTTCTCCGTGCAGCAGGAACAAGCAGTTCGTTCATTAACATTCAAGTCGGCTAAATCAAAGGTTATGATTCTTTTTATTATAATTATACCATATTTATGTACCGATTTTGTTAACATGTTTTAGTTGGTTGAATAAAAATTTGTTTAAAACAATGCTTAGTTTGTGTGCTGTCACCATCAGGTGATAATTGGGCAATATAAAATTTATTAGATTAAACTAACCTTTTGAATTTTTCTCAATAAACCTTTATCACATGTATGACCTACGGGTATTTGGAAAAACTTATTTTTCAGAATAAGTCAACTTATTTTAAGTTGAAAGTTAAGAATCCTAACTTTCCAACTTATTTTCCAACTTTTCTTTGCAACTTATTGAATCTCAAACATACATTAAATATTTGTATAAAAAAAATTATCAAAATATAAAATTTTTACCCGAAAATAAGTTCATAAGTCCTCAAAAAAAGTTTAGACAAACAGGCACCTAATCTTCCGAATCCTTATTGCGATGTGTGTGTTTGTTGTTAACCCAGGCGATCAAGCATGTTAGAAACACAAGTTACTTGGCTAGGATGCGAAAGCGACAACGAACGAGATTATTACTGTATTTTTATATTTATGTTTGCTTTTAGAGTATCTGTATCTTCTTGAACATAAACAATTAATCTTGATTTTGACTGTTCTGTTTTTTTGTAAGATACAAGAATAGACGCCAAAGTTTTGTCACAGTACAAAGATGGATGTAATTTGATGATATATGTATTATCAAAGAAAGAAGCTGGATGCATGATGATGTGCACCTATCAATTCTGATTCACGAGATTCCTCAAGTCCTACTATGCACTACAAGTTAAGAATTTACGACATCAATTTTTTTTAAATATTGTTATGACAAAAGTTTTGGTTTGAATTTCTGTAATAAACTACTTATATAATTTTATTTATGCATTAGAATTTTATGTTTGAATTATACAGTTTTCACCATATCCTCCTTCACGTAGAAAGAGAAGAGAGATCGTGCCAGGTGATCATGATCAATTGATGTCTTTAAAATTTTATGTTTGCTTTTTGTCTTTCCTTTCGACCACTCTTCGTTTCTTTGTCTATTTTGATCATAAATTTGATTTACATGTATACGTTTGTGAAAAGAGTTTTGGTGATACAAGCACCAAAACAGTTGTTATTATATGTGTATTTTTCTTTAAACACTGTTAGCATCATACTTTATTATGATTTTGCACTTTCAAATTCTAATTACATTGATTCTCTTATAGCTTTTTTATATTTTTTAAATCGAAATTAAAGTAAAAATGATTTTAATATTTAAATTTTTATTATTGTATATACAATATTTTTAAAATATATACAACGGACGTTGGCCTAAAAATTGTGAGGCAAAATTGATAAATCAAAGTCAAAGAGCATTTTAGTATTTAAATGATTATTATTGTGTATGCTTAGTATTTTTATAATATATACAAACGGGTGTCGGCCTAAAAAATTGTGAGATAAAATCGGTATAGAAAAATATATGAATAATTTATCTTATTATCTATGTATATTTAATTTATACAATATTGTGTTCACCAATTTATATTGATATTTTAGATATATTTAAAAATTTATAAAAGAATTGTGAGGCAAAATCGGTAAATCAAAGTCAAAGAGCATTTTAGTATTTAAATTTTTTTTATTGTGTACGCTTAGTATTTTTATAATATATACAACGGGTGTCGGCCTAAAAAATCGTAGGACAAAATCGGTATAGAAAAATATATGAATAGTTTATTTTATTATATATGTATATTTAATGTATACAATATTGTGTTCACCAATTTATATTGATATTATAAAAAAAATTGTCGCTTTTTTTTTAAAATGATCTTTATTTAAAATTTTAAAAAAATATTATAAGGCCGCCGCGAAGCGCGGCTTAGTCGACTAGTTTAAATGTAAAGACTTGTTGAACGTCATAAAACATTATGCTCCATAGAGAAATTATGTTGAGATTCAATGTTCTTTTCATATAAATTTGGTAAGAAAAGCTAGAAACGCTATTTTTGAAGTCTGCAAAAGCAACGCCAAACAAATTCGGACTCTACATCATGCACCGGACAATCATCAACAATTAGGAAATTGGGGTGCCCAGACCAGTCGGCCTAGAAGAATCGCCTCCATAAGATTCTAGTCCAAGCAGAACATGATAAACCCAAGTCCTTACCTAAAGGGCATGATAAACCCAAGTCCTTACCTAAAGGGCAGCTACCTTTGTCTATATCCCTCCCAGTATATTTTGTGTAATGTCATTCTTCAAGCACAAAACCTCATTTCCCTCCAACATTTCTTTGTTCCACAAAGGATGACCTGCAACTTCTCCTTGTATCACCATCAACTAACTCCCTGTACTCATTCTTAGACGGACTTGTGGAGCCCATCATCACTTTGGTATTAAGTAAAACTTAAACCTTAACTTTGAATAAGGGGTCTCCCTCCCATTCAAAGTACACTACATATGCTCCACTATATTCCCCTATTTTTTTCATATTATCATAGTTCTTTTAAAACAAAATCTGAGGCAGGCAATTTCCCCCCTCAAGATTACCCAAAGAAAACGATGACTGTAGTATATGCAAGTTCTAATTCTTATTAAAAAACTACAACTATTTATAGCCTCCTCTGCTTATCTGTGTTGGCAGACTCCAGCCGGATCCCATTCTCAAGCTCCTTCTCAATCCAGGCTTCGCTATCCATCTCGTTACCCTGGCCTTCCAATATCTTCCTGCTCGTAATTATATCTCGTTTCCTCTTCCTAAGCTCTCTTATCCTGTCAACATCTATCTTAGAATTGCTGCCTCCAACAGAAACTATCTTGTAACTAAAACTCAGGTCTGACTTTTCTCTTACTAGCTGATCCTCACAATCTTCAACTATCTTAGAACTGCTGCCTTTAATGGAAACTATCTTGCAACTCAATTTCAGATCTGACTTTTCTCTTACTAGCTGATCCTCACAATCTTCAACTACGCTGTCTGCGCTGCCAGAATCACTTGCCAGACATTGTAACTTTGCTTCTTTCGCGGTATCCGGAACATCACTGCAGGCATTTTTTTCGTTGCATTTAGACAACACAGAACTACTGAGCCCTACACCACTTGCCATTGAAACTAAAACGCCAGAATTGTGTGATCCACTTGGTGTGCCCACTTCTAGGCTACCGGAAAATGCTTTTGTAGTAACAGTAGATGAATGCAGGCTTGTTTCTTTCATAAAATCCTGGACTTCACAGGATTCTTGGTTTTTGTCGCACTTGGATGATACAGAAACTGAATCATTAGGCCCTTCAGCATTCTTGGTAGTTTTTAAGACACAGGAACTTGAAGCAACTGGACCATTTAAAGTGCATGATTCTGGGCTACTAGACAATGCCTTCTTCGCAATGGTCTTAGGAGCTGTACCCTTGCCACACATGGATTGCTGATTTTGTTCCAACACTCTGATCATCTGTTGGACAACCTCTGAAGAAATGAAATAAACAAAGTAAAGACCAAAAAACATGTAAAATTGCAATTAGAGTATCAACACTACAGCTAACGAAAGAACATGTAGAGCCATAACATTTTATTGTGTACTCAAAAAATTAAGGATTGACAAGGATCTTTAACATTTCTCAAAGAAAAGGAATAGAAATGCGTGATCAATGACCGATTCCTGGTATGCCAATTATCATCTAGAGGGTCAGAGAGTTCCCCACTGATAAAACTGTCACACTAGAAGATGAGTATCTCTTTATCAGAGCGAGTAGTATGGAATCCAGCAATATGTTGCAAAATGACTTGGGGTTTCAATACTATATCCCAATCCCGTATTTTGTAGACCCAACTACTAAATTTCAATCCTGATATAATGAGAGAGGTTCCTATATATTTTTATGGAAAACTAAATTATATATAGAGATGACTTTTTTGTAACACTGGGTTAGAATGGTAGACAAACTATCTCCAGACAATTGGTAGAAGCATGATATGCAAGCAAATTTTATATGAAGAAATCGATGTATAAATATGTTCAAATCAATTAAAATTAAGATTACAACAATTTTGAAAATAGGTTTTAAAAGTTGGTGAACAAGTAAAATCCTATTAAAAAGTAATTCTAATAATGAGCACTTGATAGACAAAAATAATACAATAAAATATTACTGTGTAGCATCCAAAAGGTAAATGGAACCATGGTATAATTTCAACCACGCCATTGATATAAAACTACCATACAAACTTTTGTTTGAGAAAACTACAAGGAGATCTTGAAAAAAAACCACAACTCAATTAAGAATACAGAAGCAAACCTTAGACTTGGACAAAACAAAAGGTGTACTGTTGAGATCTACGACTTGAAGTGTCATGTACTATTACTTCTAAAAGAAATTAGTAAAAGGAGAGTTTGGAAGCTTTTATATAACACGTCCAATTATTTAGTTGATTACAGAAAACGGACAAAAAGGTCAAAATATTATGCCCAAATAATGAATGATACCAAGAAATATTTAAAATGCATAATAAATTCAATCTCACCAAACTTTACTTTCTGTCCTTTACCACCTGAGAAAAGGAAATATACTAACGATGCAAATCAATAAACAGACCTTGGACTTGGACAAAACGAGAAGTGTACTGTGGAGATATAAGACCTGAAGTGTCATGTATAATTAAACTTTCCATAACTACCAGTTCGTAAAGATACGACTTTAGTAAGAACCAGGCAATTTCACTAACAAGGTAAATCTTGTTTTCTAAAAACAACCTTTAATTATGAAGTAGAAGTGGTTGCTATGATGTCCAAAAAAATAACATAACGTTTCAATTAAGAATGTACACGATATACAGCCACCTGACACAGACTTATCCAATATATGATAAATCAATAGCAACACACCCTAAGGACCTCCCAAAAGACCCTAATTTAACAAATTTTGATATAAATGCCTGCTAATACGTAAAAAACAGGAAATAAATTTGCATGAGCAAACATAAGACCATTTTTCTAAACACACCACTCATTGCATGACCACCACCTCATTCCACCTATATTATGCACCATACATATCAACCATATTATTAAACGTTTTCTAGCACTGCAAGTGAATGAATCATAAGATAGATAAACTATATGCTTACATACTAGAATGTTTGCCTGCTTGTTAATGTGATGAATGTAGTTCTAAAGATAATACCCAAACCAGGCCCACACAGGTAAGATTTAGAAGCACGGGATATACAAGCAAAGCAAACTTGCATATAAAACTAGGCACTAATCATTTAAGAAATTTCATGTTGCCCATAAACATCACTTATAAGAAATTTAATCTCTACTAGTTCTACATCCTGTCTTTTACCCATCTGTCAAAAGGAATAACAATGATAACCAAAATCAATCACTCCGGAAATTGAAAGTTTCCATAACTACTAATTCATACTCAAAGATACAACTAAGTACCAGGTGATTGGAAAGGTGACTCTTGTTCCATTAAAGGAACCTTAAGTATAAAGTAAAAGTGGTCGCTGTGATGTCTATAAAGTTTCATTTAAGAAAGTACAACATATACATACAGCATCCTTACACAAACCTTATCCAAATATAAATCATTAGCAACATAACTAAAGATCTCCCAAAGACCATAATTTAACAAATATTGATATTACTGTCCACTGAATACATAAAAAAACAGGATGTAAATGTGCATGAGCAAACATCAAAACATTTTTCTAAACACGCCACGCATTGCATGACAACCACCTAAGTCCATCGATATTGTGCACCATACATGTTTCTAGGGTTTAACAATGCTATCAAACATATAATAAAACATCTGCCACCATTGCAAGTGAATGAATCATAAGATAGAAAAATTATAGGCTTAGATACTAAAATGTTTGCCTGCTTATCTTGCAAATGTGATAAATGCAGTCTGTTCCAAAGATAATACCCAAACCAACCTCTCCACACAGGTAACACTTAGATGAACAGGATAAGCAAGCAAAGCAAACTTGCATATAAAACTAGGCACTACTCAGGGAAAGGCAAAAGGTAGTAGAGTTTCATAGCCTACACTGGTACACATGACAAATTTCCACTCAACTAATGATGAAGATGTAAATTATCAAAATATTTCATGTTGCCCATAAACATCATTTGTTACACTCTAATCAAAAAGCATAATAAATTTAATCTCAACTGATTCTAAATTCTCTCTGTTACCATCTGACAGAAGGAACAACACTGATTATGAAAATCAATCACTCCTCCAATTAAAACTTTCCGTAACTACTGATTCATACCCAAAGACATACGTTGAAAAGGTGAATCTTGTTCACTAAAAGGAACCTGAAGCATAAAGTAAAAGTGGTTGCTGTGATGTCTACAAAATTAATATAAAACTCCATCTAAAAATGTACAAGATATACAGCCACCTGACACAAACCTTATCCAATATACAGATTTATAGCAACACGATGTAAGGAACTCCCAAAGACCCCTAATTTAATTAAATATTGATTTTACTGTCCGCTGAATACTTAAAAGTGATAAACATGAGTTGAACTTGCATGAACAAACAGCAAGAATTTATTTTGAACACAACACTCATTGCATGACAACCACCACAATCCCCCTATATTGTGCAATATACATGTTTCTAGGGCTTAGCATTACGTTTGCCAGCATTTTCTAGAATGTTTGCCTGCTTGTCTTGCAAATTTGATTAGCTGTCTGTTCAAAATATAATACCCAAACCAGTCCATGAGCCCAACCTCACAGGTAACATTTAGATGCACAGGAAAAGCAAGTACACACAGGACTACAGGAGCAAGAGCAAGTAGAGATTCAACCACCAAAATAGACACTTTGTATTTTACAATATGAAAAAACATACAGCGGTACACACAGGAACATATCATTCACAACTGGAGAATACCTAGCCATATTAAACAACAACTTCATCAAAAAAAATGATGCAAAACTAGGAGCTGTAGAAAGTATGGGAGATAGATGCACATAAACCAACCTTTCAAATATTTATGTGAAATATCAAACTGCATCCGCCAGCCTGCTGGCAATTTTACTTTCAGAATTTTAGCAGCTATGAAGATGGAACCAGCAGCAATATCATGAGGTTTGTACTGCAAGCACAGTGTTGTATGCAACCTAAAGGAACCATGCATGAAAATATCAGGTTCTGAAAGAAGCCAATATATATACGTAGACCAGTGGGACACAAAGTCTCAAAAGTTTTAAAGGTATAAAATTCAAGGTAGAAAATATTTACCAATCATTCACATAGTTCCAGGCCACTTTTGTGAGTTCCTTATCAGATATCTCCAATTTCTTGAGAGCCACAACAAGTGGCTTGTACGGGTGTTCAATATTCAGATTAAAAGCAAGTGTTGCTAATAAGAATTTCTCCCCGATTAAGATTAATTCTTTCTGTTTATCGTAAACTTCCTGTAAAGTAGAAACGATTATATAACTTGACTCTAAGAGATATTAAATTAAACAAAAACCTTAGCTAAGTCTTGCATACCTTCTGTTTAATTCTTCTAGGAGCAGATGGATCCCATTTGTTCAGTAATTTGTAAGCCACGACAATAACTTGATTCAGCCAGCGTGATGTTTCCTCAGCTTTGCAACCAAGGAACATGCATGCAGTTGCAATAGTCTACAACCCAGTATTTGCATCGGAAGCAGATTACACTTCTTTTAATAATAAACAAGTTACAATAGTAATATGTATTGACAGTTTGACACCATTAAATCAAATTTACAGTAGCAAAAGATGGATATGCTCGGAGATACTATTCTCGAGGTACAAATTTATTTGCTTGAACTTAAAAAGCTATTCAGATATAAATCTTTAACACCATGTGTTTATGTACTGGTTTGTCCCATAATAATCATGTTACGACTTACGAAACATATCCTTTTCCAAGAACATGTACGTTCTAACTATCAGATTATCAGATTCACCAATAGATGTCTAAAAGACATTCATCTACTGGAATAAGGGCAAGCTTAGCGGCTATCCCATATAAATCAAGGAAACTGGTACCTTCCAACAATTCTTTGCATGAGATTGCCTCATATAAAATCGATGGCACATCAGCAGTGCTGTTGCGATTGTCATCTGTGGCCTGAGAACAGAGAGATAACAATGGATAGTCAATATTATCTATTAGAGATACCAATATGTTAGCTTTATCAAAGATAAGATATATATATATATATATATATAGATGTGTGTGTGTGTACATTCAAAGAGTAGGACGATGCCAGCCAGGAGCAACGACTGTCTTAAAGGTACATTCAGTGTGAGGTTGATGAGTGCAATACATGAAACGTCAATTCTGATGACCTCAAAGTCGCATATAAAAGAAGCCTTGAAATAGTACAAAAACTGGATACTAACGAATAACCTGAAATATAAATATAGTTTGGCAGCAGCTTCAAAACTTATGCATAGATTTCAATACCTAGATTAAGAGGGGACTAGGTATAAACTAGGTATAAGAACTAAAAACTTGCATAAAGGAAGCAAAAACAACAAAATCAGAAAATTTTATTTTTATATGAAGGACACATGTGCCTTTAATTTATAATGAGAAGAAGATACTAAAACAAGGTGAAGGATAATTTCCAACGAAGCAATCAATGAGAGTGTGATGTATATACTCAATACAAGAAAGAGGGGCTATTAAGAGAAGACAAATGCATAATCATCTTATATCTTCTACTTTAGATTTCATTGCATTTCTCTAACTGATTACACCAACATTGAACTTACACTTTAAGCTCCATGCCAAGCTCTTGTAAGAATGAGCAATACAACTTGCGAAAATAAGATTCCTCCTCCTCCCTAATGCCATCTTTCCTTGAAGGAGAAAGTTCTTCTACTTCTTGCTTGCTGAAGTACCATCTGCGTGCATAACAATCTAGATCTACAGGATCATGGACACTGGCTAAATGTCTTGCAAATTTATTGACAGACGGATCCCCTGGCAGGTTTCCCGCCATAGTTTCCCTCGGCAAATACACTGCAATTCCTAAAATTTACTGTTTTTTGTAGCTTTTGATATATAGCAAGCCGCCAACGGCACAAACTAATAACCTGAAAACACAACCAACATCAATTAAGTAATGCATACGTTACATATACAAAAATATTTTTAAAAAAATACAATGATCATTAATTATGTGATAACAAACAGTGTTGATCTTGCAAAAGATATTTAAAATGAAAATTTTTTGCAAAACTACAAATTTTTTCTCTCTGTTTATATAATACCAGAGATACACATTTTCCAAATTTCAATATTTCATTTACTTTCCTCTTTATCGTTTCAATTACGGATCCTGACCTTAAATATTTTACTCTCCTAGCATTGTAAAACTATATTCATTGTCTTTCATTATTCTACAAAGTTAAAAGTGCAATAAATACAAGTAATATCAGACGGGCGCTCGATTACGAGGAGCGACAAAATGAGTTAGATAAACCTCCATAGATTCTGCCAATGAATCAGTAACGACTAATGAACACAATCACATTAAGTTCACCACGTGTTTATATAGCATACAAATTTTTCAAAATTCAACATATCATTTATTTTCCTCCGTGTCCTTTGATTTACTTTCCTCACCCGTATCATTACGGCAATTATCTTCCAACACTATACTAACACGTAAGAACCACATAAATAAAAATAAAATCAAACAAAGCCCCAATTAGACGTAAGAACAACAATAAATAGGAGTACAAATTAAAATCAGATAAAGCCCCAATCACACGAACCAACAAAAGGCCTTTAAAACACCTTTATCGAATCTTCAATTACATCAGTACCGAACAAAATCATCACGTTAAACTTATCGAAAACATCAATTCTAACTTCACACCAAAACATATAACTACAACACACTCACATACCACAAATTGCAATGCAAATCATCTCATTACTCAAACTAAAACCCCAGATGTATTAAATTTCAAACAACCCAAAAAAAAAAAAAAGCACAACATCAATTAAAAAACACAAAATTTCATACCAATTCAAATTCAAATCAGCAATACCACAAGCAGAACTAAATGTAATCCATAGCAAGATAACAATTCAGCTTAAAACAACATATACACACAAGACAGAATGAATTGTATCCATATAATATGAACAGAGAGGGATAGAAAGTACCTGGAGCGATGATGATTAGATGGAGGATACAAGGAGAGGAACACAAACCCTAGTTGGTTTGGGTTAATATATGTATGTATGTATGTCTATGTGTACTAGGTAGGGTCGCTTCAGCTGGTCAGCTGTTCACACTGACATGTGAAGTAGTATAAATTAGTCGCATGCTTTATTTTTAATGTTGTTAAATTGGCTAACTTTAATTTCTTTAATTTTACGTTATATATTTTCGTGTACGTCTTATTTTATTTTTATTTTTGTTGTAGGATTGGAACTAGAATTTCTTCTTTTTTGGCCAAATTGTAGTCTAAGCGTTGCTCTCCGACTCTCCGTACATATTTCATTATTTTAATGTAAAAAATATTTAAAAACACTGATTTTTTTTTATTTATTACAAATATAGTTTTATGTTACTAATATAGATGTTATCTTTATTTGTTACATTATTTTTCTTTCTTCTTTCAAAGAAAGATGATTTTTTTTTTTGAGAATTCGTCAAAAACATCGTATTTATGACTTGTTTTTGCAAAAATACCATATTATCCAATTTATTACATCTTTATCATTTTTAAATTTAATTATACAAACAGCTGGCTACCACAATATCACGCATTATCTCTATTCTCACTTTATCTCTCTCTTTTCTCTCATTTTCTCATTATTTCTCTCTAATCGTTGTGTGTGTTGCCGACCCATTTTCCTCTTTTGATGTTCATTATTTCTTCTTACTCATCCATTCTTTTCTTTCAATTACAAAAATGTTTAAAACAATTCAATTTTTATCACAATCAATTCATGTGTATATGCATACATACATATGTATATACATACATACTAATTTGTAAATCGATTCGAGTGTGGTTTAATTACATAGATGAAACGAAAATTCTACAATGACGAGTAGATCGATTAAAATTAAACTCGAAGGTTAGTTCACGATTAATAGGTATGGATTGATAATAATCAAAGTTGATTGTGGTTGTTCGTGGTTAATTTTGATTATTTTGCTGATTAATTAGTTAAGAATTTTCATATGTGGTTGCGCAACATATTGCAAATAATTGATTTTCGTTAATTTCATTTACAAATTTGGTAGCAAAGTTGTAAAATGTTCGTAAATTATTTTTAATGTTGTTAAATTGGCTAATATAATTTTACATTATATATTTTCGTGTACGTCTTATTTTATTTTTGTTGTAGGATTGGAACTAGAACTTCTTTTTTGCCAAATTGTGTTAGGTTAGGGGCTACACAATTAACGAGATTCAAACAAACAAATAAAACAAAGCACACACACAAATATATTTGACGCGGAAAACCCACGTCCCAAACTCGTATTATTAATCTTAACAATATCAATAATACATCAATCACTCGGTGTATCACTCACACAATACTCAAGGCAAACAATACTCAAGTATATATCAAAACATAATATGACTATTATTATATAGCCACCCAAAACTTAGCCACCAAGACTTGCCATATTTGTTCTACAAGTCTTACTATACTTGTTATACAAGCCTTCCAATTCTTGGCACCTAATTACCTAACTTTGTGAATAAGACATTCCATATATAATAATTGTGTATCCATACAATTATTACCTTACCCATATATGACTTATATCACCAATACCCATACTACCGTGATGGGTTTAAGCCCAACAATCCTCCCCTTCAACCCAATACGGTTCCATGCACAACCGATTTAACGGTCACCATCAAGACATCGACGTCCATCCGCCATTGCCTCCCCTCGAACAATAACCTCTCCTTCTAGCACAAAAAGATTTCTTTTGTCCTTCCATCCTTTGAGTATCTCTGAATCCCTTTTAGTGACCTCCAAAATACCGTTCTTCATCATAACAGTATATCCCAAATCAACTAATTTACCCAATGAAATTAGATTTCGATTTAACTCCGGTACGTACCTCACTTTAGTTAACTTTTGAACACGACCATTGTGAAGTTTCATCATTACCTCACCAATGCCAGCAACCTTTACCCTTTTACCGTTTGGTAAAGCAACCATCTTTCCATCACACTTCTTGTAGGACGAGAACCAATCCTTCCTAGCACATATGTGATGAGAACATCCCGAGTTAAGCACCCATTCTTCTTTCGATCCCTTATCTTCTTGTACCAAAAGAGCATCAGCTTCCACAAGCGAAACACTACCCCCTCCTCGAGTTTTCTTCAACTCCTTCAAGTCTTCTCTTGCCTTTGGACACTAGGATTGTATATTACCCAATTCATCACAATAAAAGCACTTGATATTAGGGTTATGTTTCTTACCGGACTTCTTTTTCTTGTCACGTGCATCCACCACGAGTGCACTTCCATCAGATGCGTCACTCGATCCTTGCTTCATCAATCTTTCGGACTCCAGAAGAACAACAATAGTCTCATCCAAAGCTAACTCCGTATTCCCAACCAATAAAGAAGTAATCATAGTACTATACTTCTTTGGTAGAGACACAAGTAGAAGAACAGCTTTGTCCTCATCCTTCAATTTTTCATCCAAATTATTCAGCTGGTTGATCAGGCCATTAAAACGATTCAGATGATCTCTCAAATCTCCATCTTCTTCCATCTTGAGTCCGAACAAATCTTTTTTGAAGAACAACTTATTTTCCAATGACTTTGAGTGATACGTCTTCGTCAACTTCTCCCACAATTTTTTTAGGGTTATCTTCCTCAAGAACATCAGACTTGATTTCCGGTGCAAGGGCCAACCAGATTGTCGATGCTGCACGTAACTTCATATCTGCCCACTTTGGATCTTCCACATCAGTAGGCTTCTTGTCTTCAAGAGTTGCATACAACCCTCGTTGAATCAACAGATCTTTCACCGTGCTCTGCCACAAAGTAAAATTGTTTCTTCCATTAAACAATTCAATCTCGAATCCCCCGACCTTATCCATCACGAACCACGAACCTCGGCTCTAGATACCAATTGTTAAGTTAGGGGCTACACAATTAACGAGATTCAAACAAACAAATAAAACAAAGCACACACACAAATATATTTGACGCGGAAAACCCACGTCCCAAACTCGTATTATTAATCTTAACAATATCAATAATACATCAATCACTCGGTGTATCACTCACACAATACTCAAGCCAAACAATTCTCAAGTATATATCAAAACATAATATGACTATGTTTATATAGCCACCCAAAACTTAGCCACCAAGACTTGCCATACTTGTTCTACAAGTCTTACCATACTTGTTATACAAGCCTTCCAATTCTTGGCACCTAATTACCTAACTTTGTGAATAAGACATACCATATATAATAATTGTGTATCCATACAATTATTACCTTACCCATATATGACTTATATCACCAATACCCATACTACCGTATTGGGTTTAAGCCCAACAAATTGTAGTCTGAGCGTTGCTCTCCGACTCTCTGTACATATTTCATTATTTTAATGTGAAAAATATTTAAAAACATTGAATTTTTTCTTATTTAATACAAATATAGTTTTTTGTTACTAATATAAACTAGCATAAATACCCGTGCAAGACACAGGCCGCTAGCTTAAATTGTGTTTTAAAATTAAATCGTGTATGATCAATGTTATTTTCTTATTAATGGTATATGTAACTATTGCGTACTCACTTAAATATGTTCAAGTTTGTAATTTGGAAACTAATATAAGTAGTATTGATAGCAGTCGTATCAGTTTTTAATTTTATTGTGGATCATTGATTAGAATCTGGGTGTTCAATAGATGATGTCTATGATATATAAGTTCCACAAATCATATATTATACATGATCCAATATATATATTTTTTTTGAATTACCTTTATAAATAATACACCATATATTATATATGATCATTCTTTTCGTCAAATGTCATATTTTAAATCGAACATTAGTTAATTTGTATGTAAAATGTAATGTGTTATTTTTAGGATTCGTCTTCTCAAGGTCAAATATTTTTACTACCCGAAGAGTTTGATTGATAAATTATTGCATCTTATGTAATAATATATAATTTTCATATTACGTTAACAACTCAATATTTTCATTCTAATATATTGTTGAATAGTATCCATAATATTAATTAAAATATCATTTTACAACCCAATTATATATTTTTTGTGGTTTTTTTATAAATAAATGAAAATCAATAAAAAGTCCAAATCTCATTTAACACCCAATAATATTTAACCAATATTATTTCATATATCATACACATACACATTGTGTGTATGATCTAAAACACATGTGAAAGTGTGACCTAGTGGTATGTAGATGCACAAGTTAACTTGATGGTCCAAGTTTGATTTCCACTAAAAATGAATTCTTTATATATAAACAACAATATATGGGTAAATTAGTTAAATTGTGAATAAATATCTTATGAATTTTAAGTCTTGTTCGTGTTTTATATATATAATAGATTTTAGATATTAGTTTTACAATCAATTAATCTTACATAATTATTTTTTATGTTTTTTTAACGAAGAAGTTATGTATTTTTTTTCGTTTAAAAAATTATATATGTTCCAACTATTTCTCATTCAAGTCGTACACAAGCATTCAAATATTATGTGTATGATTTATGACACAATGAATGGCTAGCCTAGTTGTATGTTTGTGTCCAAATTTGTTATATGACCCAAGTTCAATCCCCCACCAACCAAAAAATTCAATTCAAATTAAAAAAAAATATATTACATAATTCCGTGCATCGCATGGGTTTTAAGCTAGTTTAAATAATTCAGGAATATGTATAAGTAGACTACATACTATATATTATTAATTTATATATAAATGGACAAATAAAATCATGACTACATATTGTTAATAAATCTCAATGATCAAAATACTAAATATTTAATATTTACGCAACACACACACACACAAAAAGATATATATATATATAATTGATTACACATGTCTATTGTGCTAAAGTGTTATGAACATGTACAATTTAAAGATATAACATAAGTTTAATTTAGCTCCATAGTTATTTTTATATGTTTTGAAGTTAGACAAATGTATTACTGTTAAACGACATTCACATATTACGTGTATGATTTGAAAACACATGTGACAATGTAGTGCAGTGGTAAGATAATGCATAAGTTACTTGATTGACTCAAGTTTGATTCTCACAAACTACAATTTTTTAACAAATATTAAACATGGGGACAAATTAGTCATTTCAATACATTAAAAAGTCTCACGAATTTTATCTTGTGTTGGTGTATTATAATAATAATAATAATAATAATAATAATAATAATAATAATAATAATAATAATAATAATAATAATAATAATAATAATAATAATAATAATAATAATAATAGATAAATAATAGATAATAGATGAGTTGCACTCTATAAAGAACACTCTATAATAGATGAGTTGCACTCTATTAAAAAAATATATATTACATAATTCCGTGCATCGCACGGGTTTTAAGCTAGTTTAAATAATTCAGGAATATGTATAAGTAGACTACATACTATATATTACTCCCTCCGTCCCAATTTATTTGGTTGTGTTACTATTTTAATCTGTCCAAAAATTGTGTCAGTGTTTCCATTTATATTAAACTAATTCCATTCATACCCTTCTATAATACAGATTTTTTTTTTGAAAAACACAAATGCATTAATAGGGAGAAAACCCAAAAGCAACAATACAGATATTGGCCATTACTTAGAATGCACCATAAACCTATTAACCAAGCATAAACTGGACTACCCACTTTCAGAACAAGGAACACTAACAATTAAAACAAAAACAACTACCCAGCCCATTGTGACACTACCAAACTTGATAAGATTAAAATTAATAAAGATGGAAGCCTGCAACAACTGGGTATTAGATCATTTCTTGAGCGAGTAACACTTCATCATCCACCATTGCTTCCTCATCATTGATTTTTGCATTCAACTCTAGCTCGTGAACTGCCATGTACTGCTCTCCAATGGGACCCAAACCCATGTCATTACTCCACAACTCAAAAATACGACCGAAGGGTCCAGCAACTATAACCAATCTATCCCAGTTCTCAGCTCCATAACTAGCGAGATAACGGGCTAATGAATTAGCATTCTGATGAATAGGACTAGCATTAATCCTGAAATTACGATCGGCTCTCCTCTGAGTCAACTGCTGCACCACGTACCTGTGCTCAGGGATAACACCTAACTCAGCAGCATCCCTCCATTCCCAGTATGCTTTATCATTATCAGTCTCCAACACAATGTCAAACCTATCATCCAAATAGGCCCTTTTCAGACCTTCCAGCATCGCATAGAGCTCGTTTAGACGTCTCTCTTGGATACCTGAAGTGCCAGCAATCATACGAAGGATCCTGCCTCTGTGGTTACGAATAACTACACCAATGCCCGAAACATTTCCGTTAGGAAAAGGATGATCAGTATGAAAGCCATGAACATTAATCTTGAATCTCCCATGAGGAGGGAGGTGCCAAAGGATGTTGACAGCTTCCATAGAAGTGGAGAAAGAGATGAAAAGTATATGAAGAGGAGTAAAAAACACTGCTAGAGAGGCAGTGAATAAATAGTACTAAAGATTAGTGTAAAATTGAATACACTGCACGAGTGCCAATGCCACTACTGGAGTTTAAAGTAAGAGAGCTTAAACGTTTGGAATTCCCAGGAAAAAACTAAATATTTTCGGCGGAGATATTTTAAAATCAAGTAACTCTCCATGCATCCGTGTAGCCCCACAAACTGTCAAAAGTACTACTAAAGCCCAACCCAAATCATTGAGGAAAAACCACTATAACTTATATTTATGGCCCATTATGTAAATGGACTGCTAAATGGACTGCTAACACCTTGATATTCCAACTTTTATTGATTAACATGTTATATTAATTGATACAGGTAACCTAGTCACCTTAGATTTATCTCAGATATTAAATGTAGTTAATGATTTCCATACTAAATTTAAGTGAATACAACACATATTACACATATTCACGTACCAATAAAAAAAATTTCTCCATTATCTTTTCTATGCAAAGGACGGTATGATCCAAAAATTGTGCCCGCCTCCCTCCTTTTATTGTCCACAAATTCATTTGTTTCATTGACACAAAAATTTACAATGAAAAATTAGGAAAAATGAAAATGATTTCATAAAAATATTTAACTTATAAATATATAATTAGTTTATAAAAGTATGGAGTATATTATAATAATATTTTGTACGTATACAAAAATAAATAGTTTATCATTTAACAAAAAAATATAATTAGTTTATAAAAGTATGTAACAAACATGTTTTATTAATAACAAAATAAGTAATATCATAACAGGTATTCAACTTATTATACAAATATAAATAGTTTACAAAAATATGCAATATATTATAAAAATATTTCTACTTATACAAAAGTAAGTATTTTATCTTTTAACAAAAAAAATTACGTTATCTCTTACTTAACTTATTTTCTTAGAATTTGTAATGTTACAATTTAAAAATAAACGTAACAAACACGTTTTATTAATAATAAAATAAGTAGTAACATAACCATATTCAACTTATTATACAAATATAAATAGTTTACAAAAATATGCAATATATTATAAAAATATTTCTTACTTATTAGTTTATCCTTTAACACAAAAAATTACGCCATCCCTTACTTAACTTATTCTCTTAAAATTTGTAAAGTTAGAATTCAAAAATAAATGTAACAAACATGTTTTACTAATAATAAAATAAGTAGTATCATAACAGTATTCAACTTATTATACAAATATAAATAGTTTACAAAAATATGCAATATATTATAAACAATATTCAACTAATTACTTATACAAATATAACTAAAAATGTGACAAGAAAAATGATGATAGAAAAGGTGGTTCCTGCTATTATTTCCCAGTGGCCAGGTGGCAATACAGGTGGTATAATTAATGTTCAACAGGATAATGCAAAACCCCATATCAATTTGGATGATGCAGATTTAGGGGAACTATCCCGCTACAGTTAACATGTGATGAAGAGATTATCAAGTTTGCTACAGTTAACTTGTGATGAAGAGATTATCAAGTTTGCTCATGAACAGTTGTCAAGAATTTAGTTATCCGAAGTGATTGTGCTTTGTCCAATTTTTTTTTTTCAAGTTGTAGCCATATGTAATCTTTTTATCTTAATGGAATTTTATGTTTACATGTTTTTATGATCTTTAACTTAAAAATTAGTTTTAAATAATATCCAAAACTCTAAAAATTAAAAATACTTCACTCAAAAGAAAAAAAATTTAATATGCATTTGTCAAAAATATTTATTTTTATTTATAGACATTTTTTATTAATAAAAAAAGCATTTAGTTTATTTAATCGTTATTAAATTTAGAAAAATAAATAACTAACTTTTTTAATAGTTTTACCATTCTATGTTAGATTTTTTTTTCTAAATCTTGTCCTTTTTTTAAAAATAATTATTATCAATAAAACATTATTTTTAAAAATTGATGCTAAATGAAAGTATACAAAAGATGAATTATGGCAAACTAATTTTTGAAGTAATAGTAATAATACATCATTACACTAAATCATTGAAGAAATTCTAAGAAAGAAACAATAAAGAAAAACAATGACTCCATGACATAAATTAAGCAGTAGATTCCATGACAAAATATCACATGTCCATCCATCATTTTTTTATTTGAAATTGATAGAGCACCTTTTAGTAGCAATCTAAAAAAATGAAGCAATACATTTATAAGAATATCTAGAAAAAAAATTCAAAAAGTGAAACAAACAATAGTGAAAAAACTTACAATCACAACATGTGATAAATATGCTTAACATTTTCATGATATTTTGTTGTTTTTCAATGGACATATTTTCTGGCGGTTCACGCTCATTGGCTTTAATTTTTTTTGGTATTTGAGGTGGCTCATTGAGATCAAAAAAAAAAATTCCTCTTCTTTGTTTCCTCCATATTCTTTGTTTCCTCCATATGTGGTGGCTCATTGAGATCAAAATTAATCTCTTTCTTCTTTTTTGTTTCCATCTCAATATTTTTAGGGTAGAGTACAATATGGATATGCTTGGTTTATATAGGCTGTTTTATTCATGGATACACGTTTATTTATACAACATTCATTGTTTTAACATTTTTCAAGGAGTCAAACTAAGATCCCAAAGTATTCCAGGTATTGAAATTAGTTAAATAAATTTTGTAAAATGTGTACATTTGACTTGTAAATAAGGGTAGTATAGTCATGAACACAGTAAAATTAATTTTTCTTAATATATGTGTAAAACTCAAATCAGTCAGTTAAATTGGGACCGAGGGAGTATTAATTTACAGCAGTTTGAATTTTTCAACAAGTAGTGCTAGTGTACAGCCTATACTCTAAAGCTGTCCTACTCTCGGCGGCTGTGCTAGTCTGCTACTACTACTAAAAAATATAGAAAATACTGACAAGCACAGTCAGTCTATGTGTCACTCTATTCTAACATGAGACATTGCACAGTCATAGAGTTTCTATTTTCACATGAGACATTTGAGAGCCGACACATGCAACCAAATGCAACCAAATGGGCTCTTGTTCATTTTTGGTAGAGAAATGAACAGAAAATGTAGGTTTTCAGTTTGCTTATGATAGTATAGTATTAGATAAATTTTGTTGTTTATAATAAATAAATTATTCATTTCAATACATTTAAAAGTCTAACGAATTTTATCTTGTGTTGGTGTATTATATATATAATAGATAGATAGATAATAGACGAGTTGCACTCTATAAAGAACACTCTATAATAGATGAGTTGCACTCTATTAAAAAAATTATATTAAATAATTCCGTGCATCGCACGAATTTTAAGTTAGTTTAAATATTTCAGTAATATGTATAAGTGGACTACATACTATATATTATTAATTTATATATAAATGTACAAATAAAATCGTGACTACTTATTGTTAATAAGTCACAATGATCAAAATACTAAATATTTAATATTTACGCAACACACGCATATATATAATTGATTACAAATGTCTATTGTGCTAAATTGTTATGAACATGTACAATTTAAAGATATAACATAAGGTTAATTTAGCTCCATAGTTATTTTTATATGTTTTGAAGTTAGACAAATGTATTACTGTTAAATGACATTCACATATTACGTGTATGATTTGAAAACACATGTGACAATGTAGTGCAGTGGTAAGATAATGCATAAGTTACTTGATTGACTCAAGTTTGATTCCCACAAACTACAATTTTTTAACAAATATTAAACATGGAGACAAATTAGTCATTTCAATACATTAAAAAGTCTCATGAATTTTATCTTGTGTTGGTGTATTATATATATAATAATAATAAATAGATAATAGATAATATCTATTTGGTTATCATAGGTCATATCTTTACTATTTATTAATGTGAAAAATCTTGTTTTAATGGTAGACAATAGTACCAAAATACCAAATTTGGTTATCATTAAATTCGAGGTTCGATTCCTTACAACTACATAATTATACAAGATTTATTTACTTTAATTTTTTTTAGCTTCATCTTGGGTTCGATTCCTTACAACTACATATTTATAAAGATTTATTTATTTATTTATTCTAATTTTTTTAGTTTTATCTCGGATTCGATTCTCCATAACTATATAATTAAATAATGTTTATTAATTTATTAATATTAATATTTTAATCTCGGCTCGTGTTCAATTTGTGTCCGTGCTTCGCACGGGTTATCAGCTAATATGATTTAAATTGCAAAAGGCATCAAAGATTGTCAGTTTTTAATTTTATTGTGGATCATTGAATAGAATTTGAGTGTTCAATAGTGATGTCTATGATATATAATATAAGTTCCGCAGATCATAAATTATACATGATCTTGTATATATATATATATTTTTTGAATTACCTTTATAAAAAATACACAATATATTATATATATATATATATTAACCTTTTTTTCTTCAAATATCATATTGTAAATCGAACATTAGTCAATTTCTATGTTAAATTTAATATGTTATTTTTAGGATTCGTCTTTTCAAGCCAACTATTTCTACAACCTGAAGTGTTTGACTGATAAATTATTGCATCTTATGTAATAATATACAATTTGCATATTACGTGAACAACTCAATATTTTCATTCTAATATATTGTTGGATAGTATCCATAATATTAATTATAATATCATTTTATAACCCAATTATATATTTTATGTGGTTATTTCATCAATCAATGAAAATTAATAAAATGTCCAAATCTCATTTAAAACCCAATAATATTTAGCCAATATAATTTCATATATCATACACATACATATTATGTATATGATCTAAAACACATGTAAAAGTGTGGCCTAGTGGTATGTAGATGCACAAGTTAACTTGAAGATCCAAGTTTGATTTACACTAAAAATGAATTTTTTATACATAAACAACAATATAGAAATAATCAATCATTTCAAATTATGAATAAAATATCTCATGAATTTTAAGTCTTGTTCGTGTATTATATACTCCCGCCGTCCCTCTCATTTCTTTACAGTTACTATTTTGGGATGTCACTCTCATTTCTTGACGTTACCATAAATATTAAGTTTACCCCACTATTACATCCACTACTTTCCCCCACTATCTTATATTTAATAATAAAAAATACTATTACACCCACTACTTTCCTCCACTATCTCAAATCTATTATTAAATATTGATGGGTCCCACCACTTTACCCACTTTTCATCTAACTTTACTCATTTTTTATGCATTGTCTTGGTCTCCGTGTCCCCCTCCAATGTAAACAAATGAGGGGGACGGAGGGAGTATAAAATAGATTTTAGATATTAGTTTTACAATCAATTAATCTTATTTTCTATGTTGTTTTTGCGAAGAAGTTATGCATTTTTTCGTTTAAAAAAAATAATATGTTCCAACTATTCCTCATTCAAGTCGCACACACGCATTCACATATTATGTGTATGATTTATGACACAAATGAATGGCTAGCCTAGTGGTATGATTGGGTCTAAATTTGTTGTATGACCCAAGTTCAATTCCCACCAACCAAAAAATTCAATTCAAATTAAAAAAATTGTATTACAAAATCTCGTTCATCGCACGAGTTTTAAGCTAGTTTAAATAATTCAGGAATATGTATAAGTAGACAACATACTATATATTATTAATTTATATATAAATGTACAAATAAAATCGTGACTAACATATTGTTAATACGTCTCAATAATCAAAATACTATATATTTAATATTCACGCAACACATACATATGTATAATTGATTACACATGTCTATTGTGCTCAAGTGTTACGAACATGTATAATTTAAAAATATTAGCTAAGTTTAATTTACCTCCATAGTTATACTTATATGTTTTGAAATTAGACAAATGCATTACTATTAAATGACATTCACATATAACGTGTATGATGTGAAAACACATGTGACAATGTGGTGTAGTGGTAAGAGAATGCATAAGTTACTTGATAGACTCAAGTTCGATTCCAACTAACAACATTTTTTATTTAAACATTAAACATGGGGATAAATTAGTCATTTCAAATGCATTAAAAAATCTCACAATTTTATCTTGTGTTGGTGTATTATATATATAATAGATAGATAGATAGATAATAGATAGATAGATAGATAGATAGATATATAATAGATAATAGATGAGTTGCACTCTATAAAGAACACTCTATAATAGATGAGTTGCACACTATTAAAAAAATTATATTAAATAATTCCGTGAATCGCACGGGTTTAAAGCTAGTTTAAATATTTCAGGAATATGTATAAGTGGACTACATACTATATATTATTAATTTATATATAAAGGTACTAATAAAATCATGACTACATATTGTTAATAAGTCTCAATGATCAAAATACTAAATATTTAATATTTACGCAACACACACATATATATAATTGATTACACATGTCTATTGTGCTAAAGTGTTATGAACATGTATAATTTAAAGATATAACCTAAGTTTAATTTAGCTCCATAGTTATTTTTAAATGTTTTAAAGTTAGACAAATGTATTACTGTTAAACGACATTCACATATTACGTGTATGATTTGAAAACACATGTGACAATGTAGTGCAGTGGTAAGATAATGCATAAGTTACTTGATAGACTCAAGTTTGATTCCCATAATCTACATTTTTTTAACAAATATTAAACATGGGGACAAATTAGTCATTTCAATACATTAAAAAGTCTAACGAATTTGATCTTATGTTGGTGTATAATATATAATATTAGATTAGATAGATAGATAATAGATTAGTTGCACTCTATAAAGAACACTCTATAATAGATGAGTTGCACTCTATTAAAAAAAATTATATTACATAATTCCGTGCATCGCACAGGTTTTAATCTAGTTTAAATAATTCAGGAATATGTATAAGTAGACTACATGCTATATGTTATTAATTTACAGCAGTTTGAATTTTTGAACAAGTAGTACTAGTGTACAGCTCTATACTCTAAAGCTTTGCTACTCTCGGCGGCTGTGCTAGTCTGCTACTACTCTCGGCGGCTGTGCTAGTCTACTACTACTACTAAAAATATAGGCAATACTGACAAGCACAGTCAGTCTATGTGTCACTCTATTCTAACATGAGTCATTGCAGAGTCATAGAGTCTCTAACTTCACACGAGACATTTGAGAGCAAACACATGCAACCAAATGCACCAAATGGGCTCTTGTTCATTTTTGGTAGAGAAATGAACAAAAAATGTAGGTTTTCAGTTTGGTTATGATAGTATAGTATTAGATAAATTTTGTTGTTTATAATAAATAAATTAGTCATTTCAATACATTAAAAAGTCTCACGAATTTTACCTTGTGTTGATGTATTATTTTTAAAAATTGATGCTAAATGAAAGTATACAAAAGATGAATTATGGCAAACTAATTTTTGAAGTAATAGTAATAATACATCATTACACTAAATCATTGAAGAAATTCTAAGAAAGAAACAATAAAGAAAAACAATGACTCCATGACATAAATTAAGAAGTAGATTCCATGACAAAATATCACATGTCCATCCATCATTTTTTTATTTGAAATTGATAGAGCACCTTTTAGTAGCAACCTGAAAAAAAATGAAGCAATACATTTATAAGAATATCTAGAAAAAAAATTCAAAAAATGAAATAAACAATAGTGAAAAAACTTACAATCACAACATTTGATAAAAATATGCTTAACATTTTCATGATATTTTGTTGTTTTTCAATGGACATATTTTCTAGCGGTTCCCGCTCATTGGCTTTAATTTTTTTTTTTTTTTTTTGTATTTGAGGTGGCTCATTGAGATCAAAAAAAAATTTTCTCTTCTTTGTTTCCTCCATATTCTTTGTTTCCTCCATATGTGGTGGCTCATTGAGATCAAAATGAATCTCTTTCTTCTTTTTTGTTTCCATCTCAATATTTTTAGGGTAAAGTACAATATGGATATGCTAGGTTTATATAGGCTGTTTCATTCATAGATACACGTTTATTTATACAACATTCATTGTTTTAACATTTTTCAAGGAGTCAAACTAAGATTCCAAAGTATTCCAAGTATTGAAACTAGTTAAATAAATTTTGTAAAATATGTACATTTGACTTGTAAATAAGGGTAGTATAGTCATGAACACAATAAAATTAATTTTTCTTAATATATGTGTAAAAGTCAAATCAGTCAGTTAAATTGGGACGGAGGGAGTATTAATTTACAGCAGTTTGAATTTTTCAACAAGTAGTACTAGTGTACAGCTCTATACTCTAAAGTTGTCCTACTCTCGGCGGCTGTGCTAGTCTGCTACTACTACTAAAAATATAGAAAATACTGACAAGCACAGTCAGTCTTTGTGTCACTCTATTCTAACATGAGACATTGCACAGTCATAGAGTTTCTATTTTCACACGAGACATTTGAGAGCCGACACATGCAACCAAATGCACCAAATGAGCTCTTGTTCATTTTTGGTAGAGAAATGAACAGAAAACGTAGGTTTTCAGTTCGGTTATGATAGTATAGTATTAGATAAATTTTGTTGTTTATAATAAATAAATTAGTCATTTCAATACATTAAAAAGTCTCACGAATTTTACCTTGTGTTGATGTATTATTTTTAAAAATTGATGCTAAATGAAAGTAATCAAAAGATGAATTATGGCAAATTAATTTTTGAAGTAATAGTAATAATACATCATTACACTAAATCATTGAAGAAATTCTAAGAAAGAAACAATAAAGAAAAACAATGACTCCATGACATAAATTAAGAAGTAGATTCCATGACAAAATATCACATGTCCATCCATCATTTTTTATTTGAAATTGATTAAGCACCTTTTAGTAGCAACCTGAAAAAAAAATGAAGCAATACATTTATAAGAATATCTAGAAAAAAAATTCAAAAATTAAATAAACAATAGTGAAAAAACTTACAATCACAACATGTGATAAATATGCTTAACATTTTCATGATATTTTGTTGTTTTTAAATGGACATATTTTCTGGCGGTTCCCGCTCATTAGCTTTAATTTTTTTTGGTATTTGAGGTGGCTCATTGAGATCAAAAAAAAATTTCCTCTTCTTTGTTTCCTCCATATTCTTTGTTTCCTCCATATGTGGTGGCTCATTGAGATCAAAATGAATCTCTTTCTTCTTTTTTGTTTCCATCTCAATATTTTTAGGGTAGAGTACAATATGGATATGCTAGGTTTATATAGGCTGTTTCATTCATAGATACACATTTATTTATACAACATTCATTGTTTTAACATTTTTCAAGGAGTCAAACTAAGATTCAAAAGTATTCCAGGTATTGAAACTAGTTAAATAAATTTTGTAAAATATGTACATTTGACTTGTAAATAAGGGTAGTATAGTCATGAACACAATAAAATTAATTTTTCTTAATATATGTGTAAAAGTCAAATCAGTCAGTTAAATTGGGACGGAGGGAGTATTAATTTACAGCAGTTTGAATTTTTCAACAAGTAGTACTAGTGTACAGCTCTATACTCTAAAGCTATCCTATTCTCGGCGGCTGTGCTAGTCTGCTACTACTACTAAAAATATAGACAATACTGACAAGCACAGTCAGTCTATGTGTCACTATATTCTAACATGAGGCATTGCAGAGTCATAGAGTCTCTAACTTCACACGAGACATTTGAGAGCCGACACAAGCAACCAAATGCAACCAAATGGGCTCTTGTTCATTTTTGGTAGAGAAATGAACAGAAAACGTAGGTTTTCAGTTTGCTTATGATAGTATAGTATTAGATAAATTTTGTTGTTTATAATAAATAAATTAGTCATTTCAATACATTAAAAAGTCTCACGAATTTTATCTTATGTTGGTGTATTATATATATAAAAGATAGATAGATAGATAATAGATGAGTTGCATTCTATAAAGAACACTCTATAATAGATGAGTTGCACTCTATTAAAAAAATTATATTAAATAATTCCGTGCATCACACTGATTTTAAACTAGTTTAAATATTTCAGTAATATGTACAAGTGGACTACATACTATATATTATTAATTTATATATAAATGTACAAATAAAATCGTGACTACTTATTGTTAATAAGTCACAATGATCAAAATACTAAATAGTTAATATTTACGCAACACACGCATATATATAATTGATTACACATGTCTATTGTGCTAAATTGTTAGGAACATGTACAATTTAAAGATATAACATAAGATTAATTTAGCTCCATAGTTATTTTTATATGTTTTGAAGTTAGACAAATGTATTACTGTTAAACGACATTCACATATTACGTGTATGATTTGAAAACACATGTGACAATGTAGTGCAGTGGTAAGATAATGCATAAGTTACTTGATTGACTCAAGTTTGATTCCCACAAACTACAATTTTTTAACAAATATTAAACATGGAGACAAATTAGTCATTTCAATACATTAAAAAGTCTCACGAATTTTATCTTGTGTTGGTGTATTATATATATATAATAATAAATAAATAAATAATAGATAATAGATGAGTTGCAGTCTGTAAAGAACATTCTATAATAGATGAGTTGCACTCTATTAAAAAAAATTATATTACATAATTCCGTGCATCGCACAGGTTTTAAGCTAGTTTAAATAATTCAGGAATATGTATAAGTAGACTGCATACTATATATTATTAATTTAAAGTAGTTTCAATTTTTCAACAATTAGTACTAGTGTACAGCTCTATACTCTAAAGTTGTGCTACTCTTAGCGGCTGTGCTAGTCTGCTACTACTACTAAAAATATAGACAATACTGACAAGCACAATCAGTCTATGTGTCACTCTATTCTAACATGAGACATTGTAGAGTCATAGAGTCTCTATCTTCACACGAGACAATTAAGAGCCGACACAAGCAACCAAATGCACCAAATGGGCTCTTGTTCATTTTTGGTAGAGAAATGAACAGAAAACGTAGGTTTTCAGTTTGGTTATGATAGTATAGTATTAGATAAATTTTGTTGTTTATAATAAATAAATTAGTCATTTCAATATATTAAAAATTCTCACGAATTTTATCTTTTGTTGATGTATTATATATATACCTAGCATGAGAACCCGTGCGAGGCACGGGGCATGCTCTAGTATGGATTTTATAGTTCTTAGTCGTTGAAGTGTGAGTTGTTGCAGTGTTTAGGATAGGTCAAATCTATACTCTTTATTAATGTGAAAAATCATGTTTTAATAGTAGACAATAGTACCAAAATACCAAATTTGGTTATCATTAAATTCGAGGTTCGATTCCTTACAACTACATAATTATACAAGATTTATTTACTTTAATTTTTTTTTTTAGCTTCATCTTGGGTTCGATTCCTTACGACTACATATTTATAAAGATTTATTTATTTATTTATTCTAATTTTTTAGTTTTATCTCGGATCCGATTCTCCATAACTATATAATTAAATAAAGTTTATTAATTTATTAATATTAATATTTTAATCTCGGCTCGTGTTCAATTTGTGTCCGTCCTTCGCACGGGTTATCAGCTAATATGATGTAAATTGCAAAAGGCATCGAAGATTGTCAGTTTTTAATTTTATTGTGGATCATTGAATAGAATTTGAGTGTTCAATAGTGATGTCTATGATATATAATATAAGTTCCGCAAATCATAAATTATACATGATCTTGTATATATATATATATTTTTTGAATTACCTTTATAAAAAATACACCATATATTATATATATATATATTAACCTTTTTTTCTTCAAATATCATACTGTAAATCGAACATTAGTCAATTTCTATGTTAAATTTAATATGTTATTTTTAGGATTCGTCTTTTCAAGCCAACTATTTCTACAACCTGAAGTGTTTGACTGATAAATTATTGCATCTTGTGTAATAATATACAATTTTCATATTACGTGAACAACTCAATATTTTCATTCTAATATATTGTTGGATAGTATCCATAATATTAAATATAATATCATTTTATAACCCAATTATATATTTTATGTGGTTATTTCATCAATCAATGAAAATTAATAAAAAGTCCAAATCTCATTTAAAACCCAATAATATTTAGCCAATATAATTTCATATATCATACACATACATATTATGTATATGATCTAAAACACATGTAAAAGTGTGGCCTAGTGGTATGTAGATGCACAAGTTAACTTGATGATCCAAGTTTGATTTACACTAAAAATGAATTTTTTATACATAAACAACAATATAGAGATAATCAGTCATTTTAAATTATAAATAAAATATCTCATGAATTTTAAGTCTTGTTCGTGTATTTTATACTCCCGCCGTCCCTCTCATTTCTTTACAGTTACTATTTTGTGATGTCCCTCTCATTTCTTGACGTTACCATAAATATTAAGTTTACCCTACTATTACATCCTCTACTTTCCCCCACTATCTTATATTTAATAATAAAAAATACTATTACACCCACTACTTTCCTCCACTATCTCAAATCTATTATTAAATATTGATGGGTCCCACCACTTTACCCACTTTTCATCTAACTTTACTCATTTTTATGCATTATCTTGGTCTCCGTGTCCCCCTCCAATGTAAACAAATGAGGGGGACGGAGGGAGTATGAAATAGATTTTAGATATTAGTTTTACAATCAATTAATCTTCTTTTCTATGTTGTTTTAACGAAGAAGTTATGCATTTTTTTCGTTTTAAAAAAAATAATATGTTCCAACTATTTCTCATTCAAGTCGCACACACGCATTCACGTATTATGTGTATGATTTATGACACAAATGAATGGCTAGCCTAGTGGTATGATTGGGTCTAAATTTGTTGTATGACCCAAGTTCAATTCCCACCAACCAAAAAATTCAATTCAAATTAAAAAAATTGTATTACAAAATCTCGTTCATCGCACGGGTTTTAAGCTAGTTTAAATAATTCAGGAATATGTATAAGTAGACTACATACTATATATTATTAATTTATATATAAATGTACAAATAAAATCGTGACTAACATATTGTTAATACGTCTCAATAATCAAAATACTATATATTTAATATTCACGCAACACATACATATGTATAATTGATTACACATGTCTATTGTGCTCAAGTGTTACGAACATGTACAATTTAAAAATATTAGCTAAGTTTAATTACCTCCATAGTTATATTTATATGTTTTGAAATTAGACAAATGCATTACTATTAAATGACATTCACATATTACGTGTATGATGTCAAAACACATGTGACAATGTGGTGTAGTGGTAAGAGAATGCATAAGTTACTTGATAGACTCAAGTTCGATTCCCACTAACAACATTTTTTATTTAAACATTAAACATGGGGATAAATTAGTCATTTCAAATGCATTAAAAAATCTCAAAATTTTATCTTGTGGTATTGTATTATATATATAATTGATAATAGATAGATAGATAGATAATAGATGAGTTGCACTCTATTAAAAAAAATTATATTAAATAATTCCGTGCATTGCACGGGTTTAAAACTAGTTTAAATATTTCAGGAATATGTATAAGTGGACTACATACTATATATTATTAATTTATATATAAATGTACAAATAAAATCGTGACTACATATTGTTAATAAGTCTCAGTGATCAAAATAATAAATATTTAATATTTACGCAACACACACATATATATATATATAATTGATTACACATGTCTATTGTGCTAAAGTGTTATGAACATGTATAATTTAAAGATATAACCTAAGTTTAATTTAGCCCCATAGTTATTTTTATATGTTTTGAAGTTAGACAAATGTATTACTGTTAAACTACATTCACATATTACGTGTATGATTTGAAAACTGTAACGCCCCCAAATCCGGGGTCAGTAGATTTGGGCGTCACGCTAACAAACTCAATAATTCTAACAAAAATTGGCCATGATGTATTCGTAAATACAACATAAACCTGCTGGATACTAAACTAAAAATCTGAAAATCAAAATAAAACTGAAATAAAAATTAAAACTCAATCAAAAGCTCTTTGACCCCAACTCCCAACTCAGGATCTTAGGTTACAGTTCTAGAAACAAGAAAACCCAAACCAACTTAAATACAAATCTATTTACAAAACTTATACAAACTTAAATCACTGGTATAACTTCGAATAGAAGTATACCAGGCCAACTACTCAAATACATACTATAACTACTAAAACTATAATTTACATACAATAATTCAACTTTAAATCTAAATACCCTGATCCACGTCAGCTTCACAACAGCATCCTGCTTCTTCTTTCCACTTTCTGAACTGCACATGCTAAGCCTCGCCAACTAGTTTACTGAAAAGTTAGATTTTTAAAAAAAACAACAAGTGTGAGCCAAAGAATGCTCAACAAGTTATATATATAGAACTGTACTGGATGAAATAAGAATGCAATAATCGCAATTCAAGAAATAGTAGCAATAAATATGAGCGAAGGAATGCTCACTAAATTATAATCAAAACTATACTTGAAATCTGGATTCTTAACTATAACAGAAGATTAATAACACTTAAAACATTTATAACTCAAAATCAGAATTTAATAACTGCGAAGGTTTGTAATACTAGATTCAATACTTTTAATACTTGAAAAATACTTTATCTAACACTTTAACGAAATCTCCAAGAAATTCTCAGTTACTCAAATCTCATTCATGTCGCTAAGCATTTGCATACCTAACTGCCTAACCGGCCTGACAATCATGAGTTTGAATAACTAAGAAGATCTCAAATCATTCTCGGTTCTCACTATCACTGCGCAACACATGCCACAGTGACCGTAATAACCGTGAATTAGTTTATAACAGTCAACAAGAATATACAAATACTCTATAAAATAACATTATCTATCGTCGTTACTCATACCCTTTACATAACATAAACACCCCCCTTTAATATTCTAACATAACACTCTTCTATTTACTACTAACCATCTCTGCCCCAGATAAAACTTTGAGAGAAAGAATATCAAGAATTTTTCCAATCATTCTTACTCCACTTTCACGTACAATGTTACTTGCGAAGGGAATAACTGAAAAACTTCTATCTATCCTTAATCTCATTATTTTACTGAGGTTTCAACTTTTATCATATAGACAACAATTTAATCTGAAATACACAATTTCTAAACCGATAATCATTTACAGTAAAACAGGTATATCTAATCAAAACATTCCTCTCATTAGAACTATTCCATCAATAAAACATCAAAACATTCATCTCTTTAAAACCATTCCACAAATAAAACATACTTTCCGTAAAACTTTTTGAAACATTTAAATTGATTTTATTATTCTTCTGATTACGGACAATACGGGTGATCAGCCACGTAAAGTCTTCCTTCCTTTGAAATTAGGTTCTCAATTAGGCAACACATTGGCCTTTAATGCTGGACTAGGACCACCCTAGCCTCTTACGCTAAACAAAGGTGCTGGACTAGGACCACCCTAGCCTCTTACGCTTAACAAAAGTGCTGGACTAGGACCACCCTAGCCTCTTACGCTTATCCAACTTATAAACCATCTTATTAATACTTTAAAACATTTCACTTTTCAGTCCTTTATACTCACTGGCAAAAGACCAGCCCAGTATAAGGAAATTTTAAAAACATCTTTAATTACTTAAGCCATTTTAATGAGCGACAATACTTAAGAAAGAATAATACTGGCAATAAAACTGTATTTCTACTTTCCACATGATATATGAAGAAAATATATCCTTATCAATAATTTGAAGGAGAGAATACTAGCAATACGGATTTGAAGGGAATAATTATATTGAATAAAAACATATGTATCTCGCTTGAATGATAAGCGAGGGTTAGTACACTTGCCTCGTTTCCACGCGTCGATTCGATACTTAATCTCGGTCTTTATTCGATCACGCATGCATCTTCTTCAATAAACCGTCAACAGGTGCACTGGCTCTATATCGAATCCCTAATCATACTTGAAATAATAGTAAAGTACTATTTAGTACATAAACAATCCAATCGATAACTAATTACTTATAACTCACAAAGCAATACATACATAAAAATATATATATCCACACCTCATTAATCATCACATATGTACTTAAATACTCATACACATACATGCCTTTAAATCTTTAAATCAAATAATTTAAATAACTTTAAAACGCAGGGGATTTTTAGAAAATTTCGGCATGACCCATTCGTTTATCGGACTATGGGCACAGCCCCTCAAATACAATACATCCCTGTTTTAGCAAAAATAAGCTGCCTCAACTTGCAGCAACATAAAATAAACACATAAGAAAGTATCCGCCCTGACATGCGGCACATAGCACATAATGATTTATATTACACTACTACTTACGCTACACCAATGATCGTATTTCTCACGTATTTTAATGATACACGTGACAATCAATCATTGATGTTCGTAAGCCCTAGGGAACAACCCCTAGCACTAACTATTACTTACGCTATATCGATGATCACACCACATAAGTATATGAATTATACCCGTGATAGTTAATCATGGATATTCGTAAGCCCTAGGGATTAGTCGAAAAGAATTACACAAGTCCTCTAAATATTGACATTTAAAAAACTTGTGGTCTTCTCATAACCCCTAGCACAATTCTAATTATTATAAAATTCTAACATTTAACATGTACCACGTATTCCCATACTTACCAACACCAAGTAATTGACAATGATATATTCAACGATTACTATGACTCGATTTATAACATTTAGCACATAGCATTAACAGTTAACATTTCACAATTACTAATTCACACATTATGCAACTAACAATTATCAAGGTAAATTAGTAACCACTTACTAATCAATACCAAGTACTCGACAATTACAATTTTCGATAATTACCCAAACTCGACTTATATCCAAAATCCTCAAATTCCACTTCCGAAAGTATTACCCAACAACAACAATTAACCATTAATAATCATCAAAACATATACTCAAACCCACAATTAATCTCACAATTTATATCGATTTAAATTACAACACTTATTAGTTAAATTACCACAATTAAACAATATATAAAAATTCACCATACTAATCTAATTACGACCATTAGCACAAGAGCAGATTCTCATGTACCAGTCACACTCTAGCATTTTTAAATAAATCGAACATTTCATATTTTTGTGCAAATCTTTTTCTGTAATCCTTATAATTCCTTCCTCTATACTCA
This sequence comes from Saposhnikovia divaricata, assembly GCA_036435485.1. Taxonomy (NCBI): domain Eukaryota; kingdom Viridiplantae; phylum Streptophyta; class Magnoliopsida; order Apiales; family Apiaceae; genus Saposhnikovia; species Saposhnikovia divaricata. The sequence goes on along the minus strand of CM071600.1, from coordinate 76,957,853 downwards.
GTAAAATTTTTAACTTAAAAGAACAAGTTTAACTAGGTGAAACAGATTTCCAAAGTAGCAATTCCCGAGAGCAGCGAGGTTATGAACAGCAGTCACTAAAACAACGTTTTCTCCTTGCTCGTTAACTCAAACTACGCACCGTTTTCTCCTACACAAACTAGAGACCACAAGCTATAATTCATATTTTATAGCCAAGACCAAATAAGGTCATTAACTGTCTCGAAATTACAGCACAAAACAGGGCAGTTGCTGGGATTTCATAATCAAAACTAGAATCATGCTTAACTTCTTTGAGACAATAAATCAAACAACTTGTAGGCATGCTTAACTATATAGAATCTGAATATTAAGAAAGAAAAATCAAGATTCAAATTTACTACGAATTAATACGAAGATTTCATAATTAAAACACGAAACGAAATATACCTCTACGATTTTCAAGCTCCCCAAACAATCTCTCCTCTCTCTCTCTCTCTCTCTCTCTCTCTCTCTCTCTCTCTCTCTCTCTCTCTCTCTCTCTCTCTCTCTCTCTCTCTCCACGCTACACCACAGCCTCCACAGCCACGCACGACCTCGCCGGACTGCTCCCGACACACAACTCACATATATACACGCATAATTATATACATAACACACCCAATTGATTTCTCTCTCTATTTCTCTCAAATCTCTCTTCTCTTTCCCCAAATCCCTAATTTTTCCCCCAATCTTATTTCTCTCTCCCCGTTCTATTCTATCTGCTGTGTTTTTTTATATTGGGCTTGGCCCAATACTAATATATCACTCCTACAATTCATTCCGGGCCCAATTAAAACACTACATCTTCACTTTTAAAACTAATAAACAGCTTTATAAATCGAAATTAAATAAAATTTCAGAAAATTAAACTTTTCATTTTTAAAATAAAGAATATAAAATTACGAACTCCCACATATTTTCGAAATATTTTTCGGATAAAAAATGAATTAAATATGAATTTTCAAAGTTTTAATCCTTTAAATACAATAAAACTCTTAAAATCATTATAAAATACTAAAACACCCAAATTAATCCACCCAACACTTTTAAAAACTCAATAAATATATAAAGATAATTTTACAAAAGATTTCATGATTTTTAAGCCCTCCGATAATTAAATAAATATTTTTGAAGATCAATACTACTAGATTTAAATACTTTTAAATCACTAAAAAAAATACAACAACTAAAAATACTGGGGCACACATAACACAATATACTCATATAAACTCGACACTAAATATCGTTGAACTCCACAACGATATTCTCAAATCCAATTCCATACTTTAAATACTAATTAACATAATTAAAACAATAAAAATAATAATAATAATAAATCCTACAATAATCCGGGATCTTACATTCTACCCACCTTAAAAGGATTCCGTCCTCGGAATCAGGTAAAGAAGGGTTACTGGGGTTTACTCTACCAACTCGGGTTGCATCCGCAGCTCTACTAATCTGTACTCTGGATACTTATTTACTCTACTGGGATCTCTATTGATCTCTCTATATAGAACGACTCTAATCGTAGTACTATACGTCACGCGTTACTAGTATTCTAAACTCGATTGACATACTTTCAAGACTACTCGAGATCTTATGATTCATGATATTTGAAAAGAACGATTTCACATCGTAGCAAAGGTTTCTACAATTGTGGAATCAATGAGTTTTCAAACAAATATTCTTTGAAATGAGAGATTACTGAGTGATCAACATGATCAAATGAACCTTGTTGCGTGCCTTATTCAAGACATGACTAAAGGTAATTAACCTTCTTGTACTTCACAACACACAAGTGATGGTGTCCCATCAGACTGCTATCACACAGACAAACAGTCCTTGTGTCCCCTATAAATAGGGTTGTTCACCTCAGTTGGAGTAAAGAAACACAAAAAGATTCGAACATCGAATTAACAATCAATTGATGAGAAATTCTCAGACATACCCCTGGATTACAACTAAACGGATTCCATGGGTACTACTTCAGAAGAAAAGGATAATCAGGAAAGAAATGATTTGCAGAATACTAAGAAATAATGATTTATCAATAATAGAATCATTCACTGATGAAGAAAATTAGATACTCAAATATCACTTGACAGGGTTTTAGAAATAAAGGAAATAGGCATCAAAACAACCTCTGTCATAACTGGAATCCCAAATTCGGGGGAAAGACAATTGTCAAAATAACTCAACAAAGGAATATTTATCAAGAAGAAAGGTATTGCCAGGGTCTCCACGTACATCTTCTTTGTCGACTCCTTCGCTGACTCGTCATTCGATCTAGACTCTGAAGGTTCCACTACCTACAGGTTCAAGGGTTTCTACCCAACTCCGCTCAACTATCTGCCACCACTCACATCTTAACTCACTAACTGGTACTATATCCAATAGTCCAACACGAGTCCTATATGAACTCTGACGTTCCTTACTTAACTATACATACTCCTACACACTCTCGTTTCTAGTTTACTATAACCTACGCTCTGATACCAACCTGTAACGCCCCCAAATCCGGGGTCAGTAGATTTGGGCGTCACGCTAACAAACTCAATAATTCTAACAAAAATTGGCCATGATGTATTCGTAAATACAACATAAACCTGCTGGATACTAAACTAAAAATCTGAAAATCAAAATAAAACTGAAATAAAAATTAAAACTCAATCAAAAGCTCTTTGACCCCAACTCCCAACTCAGGATCTTAGGTTACAGTTCTAGAAACAAGAAAACCCAAACCAACTTAAATACAAATCTATTTACAAAACTTATACAAACTTAAATCACTGGTATAACTTCGAATAGAAGTATACCAGGCCAACTACTCAAATACATACTATAACTACTAAAACTATAATTTACATACAATAATTCAACTTTAAATCTAAATACCCTGATCCACGTCAGCTTCACAACAGCATCCTGCTTCTTCTTTCCACTTTCTGAACTGCACATGCTAAGCCTCGCCAACTAGTTTACTGAAAAGTTAGATTTTTAAAAAAAACAACAAGTGTGAGCCAAAGAATGCTCAGCAAGTTATATATATAGAACTGTACTGGATGAAATAAGAATGCAATAATCGCAATTCAAGAAATAGTAGCAATAAATATGAGCGAAGGAATGCTCACTAAATTATAATCAAAACTATACTTGAAATCTGGATTCTTAACTATAACAGAAGATTAATAACACTTAAAACATTTATAACTCAAAATCAGAATTTAATAACTGCGAAGGTTTGTAATACTAGATTCAATACTTTTAATACTTGAAAAATACTTTATCTAACACTTTAACGAAATCTCCAAGAAATTCTCAGTTACTCAAATCTCATTCATGTCGCTAAGCATTTGCATACCTAACTGCCTAACCGGCCTGACAATCATGAGTTTGAATAACTAAGAAGATCTCAAATCATTCTCGGTTCTCACTATCACTGCGCAACACATGCCACAGTGACCGTAATAACCGTGAATTAGTTTATAACAGTCAACAAGAATATACAAATACTCTATAAAATAACATTATCTATCGTCGTTACTCATACCCTTTACATAACATAAACACCCCCCTTTAATATTCTAACATAACACTCTTCTATTTACTACTAACCATCTCTGCCCCAGATAAAACTTTGAGAGAAAGAATATCAAGAATTTTTCCAATCATTCTTACTCCACTTTCACGTACAATGTTACTTGCGAAGGGAATAACTGAAAAACTTCTATCTATCCTTAATCTCATTATTTTACTGAGGTTTCAACTTTTATCATATAGACAACAATTTAATCTGAAATACACAATTTCTAAACCGATAATCATTTACAGTAAAACAGGTATATCTAATCAAAACATTCCTCTCATTAGAACTATTCCATCAATAAAACATCAAAACATTCATCTCTTTAAAACCATTCCACAAATAAAACATACTTTCCGTAAAACTTTTTGAAACATTTAAATTGATTTTATTATTCTTCTGATTACGGACAATACGGGTGATCAGCCACGTAAAGTCTTCCTTCCTTTGAAATTAGGTTCTCAATTAGGCAACACATTGGCCTTTAATGCTGGACTAGGACCACCCTAGCCTCTTACGCTAAACAAAGGTGCTGGACTAGGACCACCCTAGCCTCTTACGCTTAACAAAAGTGCTGGACTAGGACCACCCTAGCCTCTTACGCTTATCCAACTTATAAACCATCTTATTAATACTTTAAAACATTTCACTTTTCAGTCCTTTATACTCACTGGCAAAAGACCAGCCCAGTATAAGGAAATTTTAAAAACATCTTTAATTACTTAAGCCATTTTAATGAGCGACAATACTTAAGAAAGAATAATACTGGCAATAAAACTGTATTTCTACTTTCCACATGATATATGAAGAAAATATATCCTTATCAATAATTTGAAGGAGAGAATACTAGCAATACGGATTTGAAGGGAATAATTATATTGAATAAAAACATATGTATCTCGCTTGAATGATAAGCGAGGGTTAGTACACTTGCCTCGTTTCCACGCGTCGATTCGATACTTAATCTCGGTCTTTATTCGATCACGCATGCATCTTCTTCAATAAACCGTCAACAGGTGCACTGGCTCTATATCGAATCCCTAATCATACTTGAAATAATAGTAAAGTACTATTTAGTACATAAACGATCCAATCGATAACTAATTACTTATAACTCACAAAGCAATACATACATAAAAATATATATATCCACACCTCATTAATCATCACATATGTACTTAAATACTCATACACATACATGCCTTTAAATCTTTAAATCAAATAATTTAAATAACTTTAAAACGCAGGGGATTTTTAGAAAATTTCGGCATGACCCATTCGTTTATCGGACTATGGGCACAGCCCCTCAAATACAATACATCCCTGTTTTAGCAAAAATAAGCTGCCTCAACTTGCAGCAACATAAAATAAACACATAAGAAAGTATCCGCCCTGACATGCGGCACATAGCACATAATGATTTATATTACACTACTACTTACGCTACACCAATGATCGTATTTCTCACGTATTTTAATGATACACGTGACAATCAATCATTGATGTTCGTAAGCCCTAGGGAACAACCCCTAGCACTAACTATTACTTACGCTATATCGATGATCACACCACATAAGTATATGAATTATACCCGTGATAGTTAATCATGGATATTCGTAAGCCCTAGGGATTAGTCGAAAAGAATTACACAAGTCCTCTAAATATTGACATTTAAAAAACTTGTGGTCTTCTCATAACCCCTAGCACAATTCTAATTATTATAAAATTCTAACATTTAACATGTACCACGTATTCCCATACTTACCAACACCAAGTAATTGACAATGATATATTCAACGATTACTATGACTCGATTTATAACATTTAGCACATAGCATTAACAGTTAACATTTCACAATTACTAATTCACACATTATGCAACTAACAATTATCAAGGTAAATTAGTAACCACTTACTAATCAATACCAAGTACTCGACAATTACAATTTTCGATAATTACCCAAACTCGACTTATATCCAAAATCCTCAAATTCCACTTCCGAAAGTATTACCCAACAACAACAATTAACCATTAATAATCATCAAAACATATACTCAAACCCACAATTAATCTCACAATTTATATCGATTTAAATTACAACACTTATTAGTTAAATTACCACAATTAAACAATATATAAAAATTCACCATACTAATCTAATTACGACCATTAGCACAAGAGCAGATTCTCATGTACCAGTCACACTCTAGCATTTTTAAATAAATCGAACATTTCATATTTTTGTGCAAATCTTTTTCTGTAATCCTTATAATTCCTTCCTCTATACTCAGTAAAATTTTTAACTTAAAAGAACAAGTTTAACTAGGTGAAACAGATTTCCAAAGTAGCAATTCCCGAGAGCAGCGAGGTTATGAACAGCAGTCACTAAAACAACGTTTTCTCCTTGCTCGTTAACTCAAACTACGCACCGTTTTCTCCTACACAAACTAGAGACCACAAGCTATAATTCATATTTTATAGCCAAGACCAAATAAGGTCATTAACTGTCTCGAAATTACAGCACAAAACAGGGCAGTTGCTGGGATTTCATAATCAAAACTAGAATCATGCTTAACTTCTTTGAGACAATAAATCAAACAACTTGTAGGCATGCTTAACTATATAGAATCTGAATATTAAGAAAGAAAAATCAAGATTCAAATTTACTACGAATTAATACGAAGATTTCATAATTAAAACACGAAACGAAATATACCTCTACGATTTTCAAGCTCCCCAAACAATCTCTCCTCTCTCTCTCTCTCTCTCTCTCTCTCTCTCTCTCTCTCTCTCTCTCTCTCTCTCTCTCTCTCTCTCTCTCTCTCTCTCCACGCTACACCACAGCCTCCACAGCCACGCACGACCTCGCCGGACTGCTCCCGACACACAACTCACATATATACACGCATAATTATATACATAACACACCCAATTGATTTCTCTCTCTATTTCTCTCAAATCTCTCTTCTCTTTCCCCAAATCCCTAATTTTTCCCCCAATCTTATTTCTCTCTCCCCGTTCTATTCTATCTGCTGTGTTTTTTTATATTGGGCTTGGCCCAATACTAATATATCACTCCTACAATTCATTCCGGGCCCAATTAAAACACTACATCTTCACTTTTAAAACTAATAAACAGCTTTATAAATCGAAATTAAATAAAATTTCAGAAAATTAAACTTTTCATTTTTAAAATAAAGAATATAAAATTACGAACTCCCACATATTTTCGAAATATTTTTCGGATAAAAAATGAATTAAATATGAATTTTCAAAGTTTTAATCCTTTAAATACAATAAAACTCTTAAAATCATTATAAAATACTAAAACACCCAAATTAATCCACCCAACACTTTTAAAAACTCAATAAATATATAAAGATAATTTTACAAAAGATTTCATGATTTTTAAGCCCTCCGATAATTAAATAAATATTTTTGAAGATCAATACTACTAGATTTAAATACTTTTAAATCACTAAAAAAAATACAACAACTAAAAATACTGGGGCACACATAACACAATATACTCATATAAACTCGACACTAAATATCGTTGAACTCCACAACGATATTCTCAAATCCAATTCCATACTTTAAATACTAATTAACATAATTAAAACAATAAAAAATAATAATAATAATAAATCCTACAATAATCCGGGATCTTACAAAAACACATGTGACGATGTATTGCAGTGGTAAGATAATGCATAATTTACTTGATAGACTCAAGTTCGATTCCCACAAACTACTTTTTTTTAACAAATATTAAACATGGGGACAAATTAGTCATTTCAATACATTAAAAAGTCTAACGAATTTTATCTTATGTTGGTGTATTATATATATAACTAGCATCAAAACCCGTGCGAGGCACGGGCTCCGGTAGTTTAAATTGTATTTTTTAATCAAATTATTTGGGATCAATATTGTTTGAAATATGTGTTTGATTTTATCAATATTGTTTTTCTTGTTACTGTCATATGTGACTATTGTACTTACTCAAATATCTTCAAGTTTGTACTTTAGAAACTAATACGAGTAGTACTGATAGCAATCATGTCAGTTTTTAATTTTGTTGTGGGTCATAGAATATAATTTTAGTGTTCTATGGGTGATGTCTAATTAAAATGATTTTTCAGAGCACCTACATTCCTAAACTTCCTTAAAAAGTGATGCATCCATTTAGCTAGATCTGCAATAATATATATTCAAGGTAGAAACTAAATAGTTTTCAAGATGATTCTGAGAATGTAGGTTTCAGACCTTGACAGAGTCATAGCTTTCGCTCCTTTAGGTTTTGGAATTTGTCAAAATAAAAGTGAAATTAACTTTGATTTAGGATTCCACTTAGAATCCTCCCCCAGAAACGACATTTTCCGGTATAAAGTCAAAGTGGTTAAAATGGTCAAACCCATCCCAAAGATGTTTTTCGACACATTATAGACATTGTCTTAGGATAAAAATATCAAGTTGATGGTATTTTATATTCTAGGTTATTTATGTCAAAAGATTTAGGCATCGGCTAAAGGCACGTATATCGAGAATTTTCAAACATTGTTTTTACGTACCAAAATTGCTCAAATTATTTAAAAGCATGTTATTCTTAAGTGTTTTACTCTCAAATACTCTTGATATATTTGTTCAATATTTATAATCAATTTGCCTTGCCAAAAATCATGCCAAAAAGACCAAAAACAGATTGCATTCCAAAATACCCGAAATTCCTTATTTATCAGGATAAAATCCTTTTAATTCAAACTTAAATACTCCTTAGACCTCATAGTCATTATTTCATAAGGAATGTTAGTTGCTCCATAGGACATTTTAGAATAAGTTTCGTAATTTTGGGATGACTTTTTTCCGGGACCCCTTAAATCGATACGTAATTGATTTATTGGTCGCTTAAAAATCATAGAAGGTCAACTCATTTCAAGGTGAATAATGATATAAATTATCAGTATGCATGTAGTAAAACTTGCTAACATAGACTTAACAAAACTCAGAATTGAACCACTGAATAACATGAACTTCAGAATTTGAAACAATAAGACACACAAATTTCACAATCCTAATACTGACGATACAATCCTGATGTCAATACTGATGACATCAGCATACTGATAGCAATCCTGAACCTGATGTTTATTGATAAGTCTATCATACTGAAATTTATCAAGATAAAATGTTACAGCTTAAGCATTTAACAATCAAGTATAGATCCTGACAAAAATATCAAGTCTATAAACTGAAATAACATACCTTGCTACTTGTGCAGATGTTAAAGATCTAAAAATTTAACATTCCTAACTCACTAACCAATCTAATGAATGTAGCCTCATCAAGTGGTTTAGTTAGAATATCTGCAAGCTGTTTGTCAGTAGGAACAAAATGAAGTTCCACAGTACCATTTTCAATATGTTCTCTAATAAAATGATACCTGACATCAATGTGCTTAGTCCTTGAGTGTTGAACTGGATTTTTTGCAATTTTGATAGCACTAGTATTATCACAAAACATAGGAATATTACTAAGTATCATACCATAATCCATCAACTGATTTCTTATCCAAATGAGTTGAGCACAACAACTGCCTGCTGCAATGTATTCAGCTTCTGCAGTTGAGGTTGAAACTGATTGCTGCTTCTTGCTTGCCCAAGAAATCAATCTGTTTCCCAAGAATTGACATGTACCTGTAGTGCTTTTCCTGTCTATTTTACACCCTGCATAATCAGAGTCTGAATAGCCAATTAGGGAGAAATCAAATTCTCTTGGATACCACAAACCAAGATTTGGAGTTCCCTTGAGATATCTAAAAATTCTCTTCACAGCAATTAAATGAGATTCCTTAGGATCACTTTGGAATCTAGCACATAAACAGGTAGAAAACATTAAAAGATCAGAGTCTAGCTTAGTGGCTGTTGCCATGGGTGTCTTTGCAATTGCACAATTTTGAAAGTCAAACCTTTTTAAAAGATCTTTGATATACTTTGATTGATTAATGAAAATACCAGTCTCAGTCTGTTTGAACTGCAAGCCTAAAAAGTAATTTAGTTCACCCATCATGCTTATCTGATACTTAGACTGCATAAGCTTGCTAAAATTAGCACATAACTTTTCATTAGTAGAACCAAATGTAATATCATCAACATAAACTTGAACTAAAAGCAAATCACCTCTTATCTTTCTAAAGAATAGAGTTTTGTCAATTGTACCTCTTGTGAAGCCATTTTCAAGAAGAAATTTAGACAAAGTCTCATACCATGCTCTTGGTGCCTGCTTTAGTCCATAGAGTGCCTTGTCAAGTTTGTAGACATGATTTGGAAACTTTGGATCAACAAAACCAGGTGGTTGCTCCACATACACTTCCTCATCAAGCTTGCCATTTAGAAAAGCACTCTTTACATCCATCTGGTATACCTTAAATTTTGAATGAGCTGCAAATGCAAGAAATATTCTGATTGCTTCCAATCTTGCTACAGGTGCAAAGGTTTCATCATAGTCAATTCCTTCTTCCTGAGAATAACCCTTGGCCACCAATCTTGCTTTGTTTCTTACAATCATACCAGATTCATCTAGCTTGTTTCTGAAAACACATTTAGCACCAACAATAGATCTATCTTTAGGTCTTGGTACTAGTTTCCAAACTTTGTTCCTCTCAAACTCATTCAATTCTTCCTGCATTGCTATTACCTAATCAGGATCCTGTAAGGCTTCTTCAACCTTCTTAGGTTCATTCTTTGAGAGAAACAACTGTACAAGCATTCATTTTGAATTGATCTTCTAGTTCGAACACTACTATTTGGATCACCAATTATCAAATCCTCAGTATGATCCCTTGTCCATTTTCTAACAGGTGGTAGATTGCTCCTGCTAGACTCTCCCCCTGAGTTAGTGGTATTTCTTGTAGAAGAACTTTCTCTGCCTTCAAAAGCTCCACCTTGATTAGTAGAATCAGTGGATTCTAGTTCCTGATGAAGTAGACTCTGAAAGACTAGTCTGATCCTGACCAGTACTGTGTTCTCCTTGATTGAATTGCTCCCCCTCAACAGTAGCATCCCTTTGAGAAGCAATAGAGATTTCTTCTAGAGAACCTTCATCATCACTGGAGAGAATCTCAGAATTCTTAAGATTTTCAAATTCCAGATTTTCATGGCTTTCATTAGTTTGCAAAATTCCAAACTTCTTATCATCAAATGCAACATGAATTGATTCCATAACAATGTGAGTTCTGAGATTATATACTTTGAAGGCCTTTGATGCTGAATATCCTAGAAAGATGCTTCATCCGATTTGGCTTCAAATTTTCCAAGTTGTTCTGGATGAACTTTCTGGACATAGCATTTGCATCCAAAGATGTGAAAGTATTTCACACTTGGTTTCTTTCCTTTGATCATCTCATAGGGAGTCTTACCATGAGCATTTACCAAGGTACATTTTTGAGTGAAACATGCAGTGTTTATAGCTTCTGCCCCGAAATAGGTTGGAAGCTTTGCATCTGCAAGCATGGTTCTTGCTGCCTCTATGAGAGTTCTGTTCTTTCTTTCTACTACACTATTCTGCTGAGGTGTTCCAGGTGCAGAAAATTGTTGAGTAATTCCATTGACTTCACAATACTCCTCCATTATAGAATTCTTAAATTCTGTACCATTGTCACTTCTGAGCACTTTGACCTTGTACTCAGAGCTATTTTGAATATTCTTGACAAGTTCAATGATTTGATGAGGAGCTTCATCCTTGTTGTGTAGAAAGAATACCCATGTGAACCTTGTGTAATCATCCACTATAACTAGAGCATATCTTTTCTTGCTGATAGACATAATGTTTACTGGACCAAATAAATCAAGATGCAGCATGTGAAATGGTCCAGTAATTGAATTTTCTATCTTGATCTTGAAAGTGGTTCTTCTTTATTTTCCAAGCTGACAAGCATCACAAAGTCCATCTTGCACATAATTTGCCTGAGGTAGGCCTCTCACCAGATGGTGCTTAACAAGTTGATTAAGCTTCTTGAAATTGAGATGTGAGAGCTTCTTGTGCCAGTTCCAGCTTTCATCATTTATTGATTTGCTATAAAGACATCTGACAGTTCCTTTAGATGTGTCACTCAAGATGGCTTCATATATGTTACCATGTCTCTGACCAGTCAGAACAATGTCTCCACTCTTCATATTCAAGATTTTGCATCCTTCACTGTCAAAGATTGATTGGTAACCTTTATCACCCAGTTGACTTATGATTAAAAGTGTGTGTTTCAATCCTTCAACCAGTGCTACATTTTCTATGATGACATTCCCCAAAATAATTGAGCCATATCCCAGAGTTTCTCCTTTGTTACCATCTCCAAAGGATATAACTGGGCCAGCTTTCCTCTCAAACTTTGTAAGCAAGGACTTCTTTCCAGTCATATGTCCAGAGCATCCACTGTTCAAGATAATTGAATGCTTCTCTCCAGTGCCCTGCAAACAAAAAGTAGCTAGTTAGAATTTTTTAGGACCCAACTTTGATTGGATCCTTTCTTATTAACTTTTGAACCAACAGGCTTTGAAGATTTTGCTTTTGATTTACCTATTGCAGAGTCAACCTTAGACTTAGATTTCACAAACTGTTTGTGACTAGGAGTTTCAGATTTCAGAGAATAATAGTCATAATACAGTTCATGATATTCCTTACACATATAAATGGAATGAAGTAAACTACCACAATGATAAGAGGGTTCTTGTGGTTGGTATTGAATTCTCTGAGTCTTGGGGAATCTGGACTCAGTTTTCCAAGAAGGTTTTTGATTGCAGTCTAGGGCCAAATGATTATGATTTCCACATTTATAGCATTTCTTCCTAGGTGCATCAGGTACATTCTTGTAATTATTCTCTTTGTTAATACCTTCTTTTCCATTCCTATTTCTTCTGATCTTGCTAGACTCTGAAATACTTTCTAGTCTCTGTTTCAACTGAGACTTAGACAGAAAACCTATGTTGACATTCTTAGGTTTTTCTAACACTCTCTCATCTGAATTGCTATTGTTAATTATTTTGTGCACAACTGGGGTACCTTTAGAATCAACAAATTTAACATGTTTAGGTTCAGAAACTATCTTCTTACCTTCAGACTTAGATGTGCTAGCTTCCACTTTACTATCATCATTGACAATAGCTATAGTATCTTCTTGCCTAGCCTTATCAAAACCTAAACCATTAACTTTACCAAGAATTTGATTTTCAATGATTTCTTGAGTCTTTTTACCAGAATTGTTAATGGTTTTAATCACATCTCTCTCTTCCTCTAGTTCTTTTCTGACATAGTCATAAGCCTCAAGAATAACGCTATAATCATGCTTAGCTTTATCAGAACTTAATCTATATTCTTCCATTTGAATTAACTCAGATTCAAGAAAATTATTTCTACTAACTAATTCATCATTCTTAGCCTTAAGTTCATCTTTTTCACTAGCAAGAATTTTGAAATTAGTCATAAGATTCTTAAACTCAATATGAATAGATCTAATATCATCAGAATCTAAGCTATCAAATGAATCAAGAGAGTGAAGTGATACCTTAACAGAAGATGAAGAAGTTTTCTTTGGAGATCCAGGCTTGTCTGAAGCACTTGCCATCAATGCAATGTTGTCATAATCCAATTCATCTTCAGAATCACTGGAGTCTGCCCAATCCTTTTGTGTGACCATGAGTGCATTACCCTTCCCTGAATTCCTAGGCTTCTTGCACTCACTAGCAAAGTGTCCAAGCTCACTGCAGTTAAAGCACTTGATCTTGGCTTTATCAAGCTTGATAATTGTACTCTTGCCTTTGTCACTCTTCTTCTCCTCTTTCTTCTGAAAAGAGCCTTTGCTAAATCTTCTCCTGTTGAATCTTCCTTTCTTGAAAGCTTTAGCAAACATAGCAAAGAGTTCTTGCATCTCTGATTCAGAATCATTATCTTCAGAGTCTACATCTGCAGTCTCTGACTCAGGACTTTCTTTGCTCTTCTTCTTCCTCAAGTCTCTTTCAGTAGATTCAGACTTTTCTTCTGGAAGCTTATTTGATTCAGATTGAGCAGTGAGTGCAACAATTTTCATCTTTCCTTCACTCCTGCTCTTTTTCTGCTGCCTGTCAAGTTCATAAGCTCTCAATTTTCCATAAACTGCTTCTAATGATATTTCATCCAGATCATTAGCTTCCTCAATTGCAGATATCTTCTCATTGTAGAAATCAGGAAGAGATTTCATGAACTTAGTATTCATATCCTCCAAGTCATAATATTTACCATGCATGGGCATCTCATTGATGAGTTTAGTAAACCTATCAAAGGTGTCAGTAAGTGACTCACCAGACTTGGATTCAAAGTACTCATACTGTTATATGAGAAGTGTCCTCATATTCTTCCTGACAGGTTTTGTTCCTTCACAGTGAACCTTTAGATTGTCCCATATCTCCTTAGCAGTTTTACAAGAGAGAACATAGTTAGTGAGAACAGAATCAAGACTGTTGAATAGTATGTTTCTCACTTTAGCATCCTTAAGAACGTTCTCCTTTTCCTTATCTGTCCATTCAGATTTAGGCTTCTCTGCTGTATGTTCTGGAACAACTTTTCCTTCGACAGTTGCTTGAGGAACAAGCCTTGTTGGAACAAAAGGCCCATCTCTGATTCTGTCAAGATAATCAGGATCTGTTGCTTCCAGGTGATGCAACATCTTCACTTCCCATAGAGTATATTCGTTTCTTTTGAGCATAGGGATCTTAGTATTACCATCCTTGTAACCAGATATGATTTCAGATCTTTATGATTATTCGAAATCAACCTGCTCTGATACCAATTGTTAACTCGAATAACTTGTAGAAGGAGGGGATGAATACAAGTTATATAATCGTGTCTGATTTTTGCTTGATTAGATGAACAAGAACAAACGAATGAATCAAACTTTGTTTGTATTAAATAAATCAAATACAAACTCTACCAAAGGTGTACAATACCTTTAGCAGCTGCTGACAATACAAATCTCTTTCTCTCTCTCTCTCTCTCTGTGTGTGTTTGTTTCGAACTCTCGAATACAAACCTTATGAACTCACTCGCTCTATTTACAATGATATTGAGAGAGTATTTATAATGCTACCTATCAACTAATAATAGAAAGTAATGATATATACATGACAATGTTCTGCCATCCAGTTGATAGTTTCCATCAATAGAAAATTCTTTCCTTCATGATATCTTCTTGCTTGTTCTTCAAAACAACGATCCTGTTTTATAGCACTTGCCAGTTTCTGTAGCATATATAATGACATCATCAGTAACACGACTGATATCAGGATTTCCCATTGCATCAAGATTTGATCATCCCATCAGTATTTGATCAGGATCTGACTTGCTGTATCAGGATCTGCTCTTAGTTCCTGAAATGTAGTCTTTGACGCACTGTTCCTAACTAAACTCTACAGATTACTGTCTAACACATATATCCTATACAAAGTGCTAAATCCTTTATAAGATCAGGATATACAAGAAGTATTAGTAAATTCTATTCTTAGTATCACAACTCATGAATTATTCCTAACAGGCCAAATTCCGGTGACTTTTCCGGCGAGTGTTTTGTGCGTTTTAAGCTTCTTTACTAGCTTTTTCTCTTGTTTTCTCTCTAGATCTCAAAGGTTATAAGTTGGTTCATATTGTTATATATATTTATATATATAGCCGAATATATAGTTGATATATTGTGCTTGCTTGGTTGATTTTTGCATATATTAACTTATATTCACATAATCTTGCATTTTGCTCTTTTATACACTTGTTCTTGAAGTTGATTCGTTTAGTGTATATTTTAGCAACTTGTAAGTTCTTGGAAGCATTTAAAAGATTATCCTAAGCTTCCCCAAAGTCCTTTGATAAACCCATTTTGGGTGTAAAAGGCCACTTTGCTATCTTTTGGTTTGGTTTACAAAGTTATAGTCTTGTTTTACCTTAAGTGGTATAAACTTGATTCTTTTAGTAACCAAAAGTATTAGCCTCCTTGTCTTTTCTCAACCAAGTCCTAATCTTTAACTTGAGCTCAAAAATATTTAAAGGGACTTAAAAGAGCAAGACCACTTGAATTTGTTTTTAAAACAAATTTATTTTATTCGGCCCTTTTGGTTAAAAATATTCGGCCGAATATTTTATGTACATATTTGTACATCTTCTTGCTTGCTTGCTTGTGTTGTTTAGTTATTGACTTGTTCTTATATTTGATACTTTTCATAAAAAATACATTATGCATTTCATATTTTTCTCTTTATAAAACCAAATATTGTCCCGCTTAAACGGTACACACAGAGATGTCGAGATATCATGTGTATTATTGAAAACACGTATAAATGAATGCTTAGGTTGTCTGAGAGAATAATAGTTATATTGTAATTTTTTATTATTGTTATGTTGATTGTTGTTGTTATTACAATTTTATAATATAATCAAACCATATATTAGGTATTAATAATTGATATTTTGATATAATATATTATAGTCCAAATCAATAAATGTAAAAGTAAAATCATGACAAAAAATTATTAGCATGTCGCACTAATTAAAATATTAGAAATTTTTTCACTGAAACGACACACACATATATCTATATATTGTGTTTGATTTAAAACATATGTGATTGAGTGATGTAGTGGTAAAGAAATGCAAGAATTTACTTGGAGACCCAAGTTCAATTCCCATCAACCACAATTTTTTCAAAAAATTGAGAATAGAGGGATAAATTAGTAATTTCAGAAGATAAGGGGTAAACTGGACTTTTCATGTACATTAAAAAATGTCACCATTTTTTTTCTTGTGTTGGTCTATTATATATATAATAGACAATAGATAGATAGATAATAGATAATAGAAGAGTTGCACTCTATAAATAACACTCTATAATAAATGAGTTGCACTCTATTAAAAAAAATTATATTACATAATTCCGTGCATCGCACGGGTTTTAAGCTGGTTTAAATAATTCAGGAATATGTATAAGTAGACTACATACTATATATTATTAATTTAAAGCAGTTTGAATTTTTCAACAAGTAGTACTAGTGTATAGCTCTATACTCTAAAGCTGTGCTACTCTCGGCGGCTGTGCTAGTCTGCTACTACTACTAAAAATATAGACAATACTGAAAAGCACAGTCAGTCTATGTGTCACTCTATTCTAACATGAGACATTGCACAGTCATAGAATCTCTATCTTCACACGAGACATTTAAGAGCTGACACATGCAACCAAATGCAACCAAATGGGCTCTTGTTCATTTTTGGCAGAGAAATGAACAAAAAACGTAGGTTTTCAGTTTGGTTATGATAGTATAGTATTAGATAAATTTTGTTGTTTATAATAAATAAATTAGTCATTTCAATATATTAAAAAGTCTCACGAATTTTATCTTGTGTTGGTGTATTATATATACAGTTGATAGATAGATAATAGATAATAGATGAGTTGCACTCTATAAAGAACACTCTATAATAGATGAGTTGCACTCTATTAAAAGGAGTTTAAATTTAAATTATGAATTTAAATTAAATCATTAAATTCGAAATTGGTTATTAATTAATTGAGTTGGTCTTAATTAATTGTTAAAGAGAATTCGAATTTAATAATAAAACCAAATCAGAATGGGTTTGGAGAAGCCCAATTCGATTTAGGGTTTTAGCCCATCTCTCTTCCCTATAAATACATTATAATGTATGGTATAGGGACACACTTTTGCAATTCGCTAAAACGTGTGAGAGGCTAGAGAGAGAGAGAGAGAGGCAGGTTATTCGGCTAGTACCGGCTCCGGTGATCGTTGGACGATCAAGCATTCGTGTGGACTACTTTGGCAACGTAGATCTCGAAGAGGGCTACATGGTGATTGCTTTGGACCTCCATCTGTCATCAATTTGTTAAAGCTTCGTTTTAAGGTAAACGTTCATAACTACGAATTAAACGTCTTGTTTTGCATGGATCCTGCGGTTGGGTTTCGATTTTATTGTTTTAATTATTGATTTCCGCTGCGTTTGTTGCCCCGAAACCCTTCAACTATATCATGAACTTCTATTGAAAATAAGATTATAATTCCTTTTTATTTATGTTTGAGTTGAGGTTTCGTAAATTTTTTTGTCTCATTCGCATCTCAGTCTTTCATTACGGGAAGCCTTCTTAATGTTATAAATGTTCTTCTATTACATATTTCATTTATTCCTGACTTTTATCATCACTCATTACTAATTTTATATGTGATATTTTGAATGATCCACAAATTTAATATTTTTCAATTCAATTAAGTTTTCAAAAAAGCTTTGACAATTTTTTAAATCTTTGATAAATTTTATATAATTATTTCCAATAAATTATATATTAAGTTATTCCAAAAAACATAAAATTAACTATATTAAAGTGAGTAAATATATGGAGTTCAAAATTTTGATCACAAATGTTTAAATAGAAATATGGTCTTAATTAAATAAGAATATATAACTTATATATTTTCAATGAGGGTTATATCTAAAATCTTTAGATATTTATGCATTTACCAAATTCTATTAGTTGGTGAAAAATCTTTTTAATTTATAATAAATAAAATTAGTTTATTTTTCCTAAATTTGCATAACATGATAAATTTTGATCGAGTAATTATCTCATCGAGAACTGGTCATCATTAAAGATGTCACAAGTTTTTATTTTAATTATCTCAATTTGTTTTATGAATGAGTAGAATATGAAAAATAATATGTAAAAATTTACTCCCAAAATTAATCTTATGACAACCTGGTCAAAAATTGTAGTTTTTTCAAACAATAGTTAACTCCCAAACATACCAATGCCTCACATGTTAGTCCAAAAGTGCTAATAGTTTTGATATACTTTAGTTATTGAGTTGCTCTTATATTTAATTGTTATTTATTAAAAATATATTATGCATTTCCTACATTTTCTTTAGGGTTAAATGGCAGTAGGTCACTCAACTGACTGAAAACTATCAGTTGGGTTATCCAACTCAAAAAGCTTTCAATCTGGTCACATAACTGATAAAAACTTTAAATCAGGTCACTTGGTTTACGGACGTTAAAAAAAGACGGAAAGATGACTCAGCATGCTGATGTCTAGCTTTTATCCGATTGGCTAGCTTTCAATCAGGTCACATAACTGATAAAAGCTTTCAATCAGGTCACATAACTGATAAAAACTTTCAATCAGGTCACTGGGGTTTTACAGACCTGATTCATGTTGAGTCATCTTTTCATCTCTTTTTTAACGTTCGTAAACCCCATTGACCTGATTGAAAGTTTTTTTCAGTTATGTGACCAGATTGAAAGCTTTTGAGTTGGATGACCCAACTGAAAGTTTTCAGTCAATTGAGTGGCCTAACTGCCATTTAACCCATTTTCTTTATATAAACCTAAATAGTATCCCGCTCATGCGGCCCACACATAGAGAGATAATGTTTACGATTGAAAATATGTATGCATGAGCGATTTGGTTGTGTACGGAGTTATCATTATAGAGTAAATTTTGGTTATTATTATTATCATTACAACTTACAAATGTATAACCAAACTGTATATTATACATCATTAATTTATATTTTGATATAATAAAATATATTATAGTCCGAATTAATTAAAAAGAAACTCATGACGAAAAATTGTTGATATGTCACAGTAATTAAAATACCATGTATTCTTTCACTAAAGAGACACACACATATAATGTGTATAATTTAATTCTCATGTGTGTTAAGTAGTCTAGTGGTAAAGTAAGGTGTAAGTTAACTTGGAGACTCGAGTTCAATTCCTTCCAACAACAATTTTTTTAAAAATAGTAAATAGAAGGGCAAATTAGTCATTTCAGATGGAATAAAATGTTGCATGATTTTAAATAGAATAAAATGTCTCATAAATTATAGCCCATTGTTGGGCTATTATATATATAATAGATAATTAGATAGATAATAGATAATAGATGAGTTGCACTCTATAAAAACATTCAGATGTGAAGGCTAGCTTGTTGTACAACGAATATATCGTCTATAATCCAGATCAGATAAGGATGCGATACGTCGTTCATGTAAATTTCAACTTCGGGAGATAAACGATTTCACCGCTGTATCATAGCCAACCAGAAATGTGTTCTGTACCAGTTAGATAAGTTGTTCCCTGGAGATGAATATGTAAATTACATAAATGTTTACTGTCTTTAGAAGCTGAGTAGCAGTTGCTGACTAAATTAGTACGTATTTAGTAGTAGTGTAATTAACTTGGAAATGTTTTTTTTTTTTTACGATTGAAACTCGCAAATCGAAGCTAAACATGATTATTAATATTTGATTGATGATTTATAGCATTAATTAGAAAATTGAAATCAGTTTTAATTATTAAATGCTAATTGATTGTTTGTTTTTTGATTAAGGATTTTGACTAATCAGTGTTAAATTTGATTTGTTGATTAAATTTAAGTTTGTATGTATTGAGTTTTAAATGGCATATCAATTATTTACTTTTAAAAACTTTTTAGATTTGTACCATTTATGGGTGGCCATGTTTGATGGCTTAGTTTTTGGACCTTTAGGAGGTTATTATGTGCCTTTTTGCTGGCTTTAGGAGAAATTTGTTCACTTGTTGTCTGTCTAACCAAAGGCATTCCCTTTGGTTGGGACGTTTAGTACTATAGTGTCGAGTTACTTTTGGAGTTTTTTTAAGTTTGTTTGAACGGATATTGAAAATTGTTTTGTTTTGAATATCAGGAAAGAGTTTGTTTTAGGCGGGTGGAGAATGGATGGAAAACCTGTTTCTTAGAAGCAAAGCTGTAGATAAATGGTGTTTAAGGAAAGTTTGTGGACAGGCAGATGTTGAGATACTGAAGTTTGGTTTAAAACTTTTATGGAGTGCAGATTACAGTTTTGTTTTGGTCACTATTTTTTCCAAATTGAGTTGTAATTTTCCTTTTGGATGAATTTCTTTTCGGACTTAAAGGTTCTATTGTCTAAATGTCCGGGGGTAACATGCGTGCCTTTTGGTTAGATAATAAACTTTTTTGAATGAAAGAAACCCCTCTTACGAATATTGTATTCGATGCAATTCATTTATGGAATATATTCCCTTTGACAAAAAAAAAAGTATATTACATAATTCCGTGCATCGCACGGGTTTTAAGCTAGTTTAAATAATTCAGGAATATGTATAAGTAGACTACATACTATATATTATTAATTTATAGCAGTTTGAATTTTTCAACAAGTAGTACTAGTGTATAGCTCTATACTCTAAAGTTGTGCTACTCTCGGCGGCTGTGCTAGTCTGCTACTACTACTAAAAATATAGACAATACAGACAAGCACAGTCAGTCTATGTGTTACTCTATTCTAACATGAGACATTGCACAGTCATAGAGTCTCTATCTTCACACGAGACATTTGAGAACCGACACATGCAACCAAATGCAACCAAATGGGCTGTTGTTACTTTTGGTAGAGAAATGAACAGAAAACGTGGGTTTTCAGTTTGGTTATGATAGTATAGTATTTGATAAATTTTGTTGTTTATAATAAATAAATTAATCATTTTAATACATTAAAAAGTCTCACGAATTTTATCTTGTGTTGGTGTATTATATATATAATAGATAGATAATAGATAATAGATGAGTTGCACTCTATAAAGAACACTCTATAATAGATGAGTCACACTCTATGAAAAAGAATTATATTACATAATTCCGTGCATCGCACGGGTTTTAAGCTAGTTTAAATATTTCAGGAATATGTATAAGTGGATTACATACTATATATTATTAATTTATATATAAATGTACCAATAAAATCGTGACTACATATTGTTAATAAGTCTCAATGATCAAAATACTAAATATTTAATATTTACGTAACACACACATATATATAATTGATTACACATGTCTATTGTGGTAAAGTGTTATGAACATGTACAATTTAAAGATATAACCTAAGTTTAATTTAGCTCCATAGTTATTTTTATATGTTTTGAAGTTATACAAATGTATTACTGTTAAACGACATTCACATATTACGTGTATGATTTGAAAACACATGTGACAATGTAGTGCAGTGGTAAGATAATGCATAAGTTACTTGATAGAGTCAAGTTCGATTCCCACAAACTACAATTTTTAACAAATATTAAACATGGGGACAAATGATCAATGAAGATATAGACTTAATGGCTCCAAGGCAAATGATCTCGTACAATATGGCTTTTTTATTTTTTGATTATTTTTTGATCAGTGAACCTGGATCGTGCTCAGTTATAGGAAGCAACACTTTTACTACGTTTTTGTTAAGATCTCGTACAATATGGCTTTTTTATTTTTTGATTATTTTTTTTCCAACACTAAAATGAGTGTTTATTAACTTTCGTACGGTTTGATCGTCGAAGAAATCATTCAATGAACCTGGATCGTGCCCCGTTATAGGAAGCAACACTTTTACTACGTTTTTGTTTAGATCTCGTACAATGTGGCCTTTTTATTTTTTGATTATTTTTTTCCAACACTAAAATGAGTGTTTATTAACATTCGTACGGTTCGATCGTCGAAGAAATCATTCAAAAAATTATTCAGTGAACCTGGATCGTGCCCCATTATAGGAAGCATCACTTTTACTACATTTTGTTAAAATCTCGTACAACCTGGCTTTTTTATTTTTTGATTATTTTTTCCTAACACTAAAATGAGTGTTTATTAACATTCGTACGGTTCGATCGTCGAAGAAATCATTCAAAAAATTATTCAGTGAACCTGGATCGTGCCTCGTTATAGGAAGCAGCACTTTTACTACATTTTGTTAAAATCTCGTACAACCTAGCATTTTTATTTTTCGATAATTTTTTTCCAACACTAAAATGAGTGTTTATTAAATTTCGTACGGTTCGATCGTCGAAGAAATCATTCAAAAAAATTATTCGGTGAACCTGGATCGTCCCCCGTTATAGGAAGCAACACTTTTACAACGTTTTGTTAAAATCTCGTACAACCTGGCCTTTTTATTTTTCGATTATTTTTTCCCAACACTAAAATTAGTGTTTATTAACTTTCGTACAGTTTGATCGTCGAAGAAATCATTCAAAAAAATTATTCAAGTAACCTGGATCGTGCCCCGTTATAGGAAGTAATACTTTTACTACCTTTTTGTTAAAATCTCGTACAACATGACCTTTTTATTTTTGATTATTTTTTCAAAAATAATATAACATTTATTTTACAAATCGACCTATATATATATATATATATATATATATATATATATATAATTTATTAAAATTTTATAAATCTCGAAAAATTTCCTTGTCCAAATTTTAGTTCCCTCTTTTAATTCATTTCCAAATTTTAGTTCCCTCTTTTAATTCATTTCCCCCCTTATCAACATTTCATTTCCCCCCTTGTCAACATTTCAATTCCCACCCTTATTTCACTTTCCCCTTAGTTAACCTTTCACTTCCCCGACCCTTTATCTCTAAATAATAGAAACAACCGCCTAACACAAATACATAACATGTACCCTAAATCTAGAGATTGTTTATCTTCCAACTTGGTTCATCTCCATGTCTTTTTTCATACTTTGAAGATACTATGAATTGGAGTGCTCTTCTATTTGAGCATTCTTTGGATACAAAGTTTCTTGGGTTTAAGTTCAAGTTAGTTTCAATTCTTATGTTTAATCGAAATCTCATGTTTAATTTGTTTTAGTTTGGATCTCGGTTCAGGGGATATGGGTGGAGGAGGAGAACTGGTGGGATGGTGTTGATGAGGGTTGAAGGGGAGATGGTGAAGGGGGGCTGTTGGCAGAGACGAAGAAGGTTCGATGCTGGCGTGGTGAGCTGCGACAGCTGCAGGTGTGGTGGGAGAGGAGATGGGAGGTAGGAGAGAAGGAGGTGCTGGTTGGAAACGGAGGTGGGTTGCAAGAGGAATAAAGAGGAGAGTTTGCAGGGGTTCGGTAGGGATGAACCGGGTGTTGCGGAGATTGAAGTGGTTAATGTGGGTGTTGAAACCGAGTGGTGGGAGACGGGGGATGGAATGGTGGCTGCGAGGCAGGAATTGGTGATGTTCGTAGATGTTGTTGAGTGGCAGACTGCAATGGCACGGTTTTTGTGTAGATGGGTGTCAGAACACAAAGATTGCTTTCTCTTTTTCTTTCTTATAAATAGGTAAAAGTTTTGCCTGTAGGACATGTTTTGTGGTGGTTCTCTCTCTAATGTTTTGAGGAGACAAGAGATACAATTTTTGGTCTTATTTGTTATGCCACTAGTGGGAAACAGCAGGAAGGCAGCCAGAATAGACAATTTTCCTATCAAATGTGTGTGTTCTATACTTTTTTTGACTTGGCAACTGGCGTGCAGGTTGTATGCAATGCCAACAAATTATCAGGACTTGTCAGTGAGAAGAAAAAGAAACAAAATTGGCTCGATTATTATCAACTGAAGTATGCTAGAAATCAGTCGAAGAAACCGATTATTAAGGTAAATAGTCTGTTGTAATACTAATTTATACTGATGATCTTTATAGCACACCTGGAACGAATCAAATTTGATGTTTTGTTTTTAAGTTTCTTCCCTATTCTAGCTAAGCATATTATGAAACAACTATTTTACAATGCAGACTGGATTTCTTGGGCTTTGGGGGAAGAAAGTGGATGCAATTCAATATTATACATCCAAAATCAAAAAACTATCTGAAGAAGTAAGGCCCAAACTTGCACTATTGCATTTTTTTTCTTTTCCGGCTTACTGTTCCAATGCTATTTGTATTCTGTGATAGTGTAGTTGTACTCAGTAATGCATACTATGAAATGGGAATTAGTAGTTTAAAGTTTTGTTTGCTACTGGCTGCTACTGATTTGGGAATTTATTTGGTTTTGACTAGGTACTAGTTAGAAATGTGCCACCAGATCCTGATGAATCAGTCGGTGAACTTGTGGAGCATTTTTTCTTGGTCAACCATCCTGATCATTATCTCACTAGTCAGGTTCGTACTGCTATTTTGTATCATGATTTAAATTTAGAAGTTGAAATTAGTTTTGGATGTAAAAACATTACTTCTAATAACAGCAGCTTCCTGCCCTTATATGCAGAGAGTTAATAATATTAAAAATTAACACAAAAAAGTGAAGGTGCTAGTGAAATCCTTTAGTTCTACAGACTTTCTGGTTTCCCATCCCATGGAGCTTTCAATTTATGTTTGTGTTTAATCACCTCCTTGAAAATGTTTAACTGGATTGACTTTGCACAGAAGTTCCTTAAATATACATGCATTGCGCTTGACTTTTTCTGTCTCCTGCTCTTGTATGAGATATTCTTGCAAAACACAAACTATCTTAGAGGAGTACTGATTGCTTGCATCGTTATTTCTTTGTTTGTTATTTTGTGTCATCTAATTGTCTTGCAGGAATAGAAAGTTAACTAGCTACTTAAGTTATGTCTCTACCACTTGCACTTGCACACATGTTGGTTTGGGTAAAAACTTAATTGACAGTCATATATCGAATTGCACCAGCAAAGTTTTTATTTTCTAGATGAAATGTGATCCTATTTAGGTGTCATAAAGTTCTATTTTGAGTTGGCGTTGTGATATTTAGGGAAATAAAGTGGCAGTATTACGCTGCTTCCTTGCACATGTAAACACTCAGTTTCAGTAATGCTTCTGCTTTACACGGGTTCTTACTTTTGTCACTTTTAACTCTAATATTTTATCTATTCTGAAGTTGCTACTTCAGGAAGGTGGGTCATTAACTGCAGAAGGAACTGACCTTGCTGCATCCACTATCTGTGCATTTGTGGCTTCCACTTTACTGGCATTATTGTGTACCCTTGTTACAGTATTGATTGTCTAGCTATGAGTTACTACTAACATTTATCATTCGAATCAGACAATCTATTCTAGGGGGATCCGCATTCAGTTCAGAAATGAGGAGGAATCTGGAAACTTACATTATGCTTTTACGGAGTGCAAGAACACACATGGTGCTAAATTGATATCAGTTCACATCTACTGTTAGGTATTTAAAATTAGATGTACTATATGCAGGATAGCAAACTCAGACCATGAGATTGTGAATCAAAAGAAGTTCAATTATTTTTTGTATGTGAACTTGTGAAGAAAGAAATAATCTTAGCTTAAATGTGCCTAACTCGCGGTTACGTTTTGTTTGCAGGATCGAGTTTACCCAGTGGGACAATTTTGGATTCGAAAAGCAAGTTTGATGATACATGGGATGCCAGAGTAGGGTAATACCAACTTTAAGAGCATGTGATATGTAGTACAACTACAAATGACTACAACCAAGTTGCCAGGGTAGGGTAGTTTTTGTTATGAATATTGGTTAGTTGCTAGTACTGTATAAACTCTAATTTTTGTTGTAAATAAAAGTTTTGTTTCATTTATCATTAGCCAATGTTATCATCTTTTAGAAACACTTGTGGAAAATATCATCAGACAATTGACATGTTTCAAGAAACCATTGTCTATTCTATGCACATACAACACATAAAATGAAAAAAACCATTGTCTGACGACAAGAAACACAAATAAACACATACAATACATAAAAAGGAAAATCATTGTATGACTACAATAAACACAAGCATTTGGAAGGAATAAACCGTTGTGTGTTGGAATTCTAACAAATGGTTTTTGCTAAGAAACCATTGTCTGTAGTGACATACATCAACAGCCCTGATCAAGTAAAAGATTGTATCTTTTGCACTTAAACAATAGGCTTTCTTTTAAAAAACATTGTCTTTACTGCTTAATAACAACAATATCTTCGTTAAAAAGTGTTGCGTTATTGGAGCTTTGACAAGAGGTTTCCAAAGAAGTGTTGTTGTTTCTGGGTATCAGACAACACTTTTCAAATGACTTTTACTTGTCTTTCAACTTTCACACAACAGCTTGCTGTGTGTTGTCTGAGGTGTGTATCAGACGACTTCTCAATAGTCAACAGTTTTTGGTATATTCAGACAACACGTTTTGCCTGTTGTCTAAAGCAAAAATCCTTGTAGTGTATGCACACATTTATGATCAGTGCACTACATAATCACAGTAACGAGATATCTTGTTATCTAGTACTAGTAGTATCATTTACCTGTTAAATCCATGTGTTAATAAATTAACTCTAAGAAGTTATACTTTCTGCAGTCAAACCAATATACATTAACAGAGAATAATAGGTATTGTTTAGTGACATAAGTTCTCATTAGTATAATAGAAATCTGGTGTAAATTTGATTTTAGTTGTTGGGAACAAACAACTTGAGTAACACGTTATTTTCATAACAATTTGTAGTTGACAGAATGTTGTCATGACTAGCAATATACTGTTTCTATTTTCCTGATCATCCCGTTAAATTAGGATTTCCTCAGGGTTCCCCTTCCAATGTACTAAAAAAAGGTATTTGATAACTCCAAATCTCGATCGGGTCCTTCCTCGCCAACTCCTTCCTCGGAAGGGGTGTAGCTGCGGTGGGGTATCTGCAAAACAACACCGGAGGGGGGGTTTGGCCCTGAGGTGCCTCCGGCGTGAGAATAAGAGTTGGCTTTGGAAGATAATAATCAAGTAGAGTATCACTAGAGTAATAAATGTGTGTAGGTGTGTAATAATGGCTAACCCCTAAACCCTATTTCCTAGGGGTATTTATAGCCCTAGGCTTAGGGTTTTAGGGGTAGGTTACCTCTTCCCCTGGCCGTTGGATCGGGGGACCGGCCGCTGAATTCCCGGGATGTGGGACACGTGTCCCTAATTGTGGAGACCGTTGACCAGGGTGGGCGGTACTGTGGTAGACACGTGTTGTATTCTGGCTTTTAGCGTTGGTTAGCGCCAGGTGTAGGAAAGTTGGCTGAGCTGGGATGCCACGTGTGCTGAGTGTCATCAATCTGGGGTCCCCTAGTCTGGGGTGGGGACCACGCCACGTAGATCTGGCCCCGGGCCGGGGCCCATTACGCTGGGCTGGGCTGCTCTTATTCTCATGAGATGATTCTGCCTTTAGCTCTGGGCTTAAAGTTGGGCTTAATTGGGCCTGGGCTATTTCTAGCCTATCAGTATTGTTGTTGATTCAATTAAGTTGGATACATGATTCGATGAGTAGGAAGTTTGTGTTCAAACCTAGTGGTTTGAGGTTTTCTTGGTGATTAATATGATGGCCACCTTGACATTTATTGAGGCTAACTTAATGCTGGTCATTCTGATTTATATTCAGAAAAAGAATACCGCCATGTGAAAATTGAAGTTCTTTGGAACAAGTACTGGGCTATACATGTGTGTAACTATTAATATTTTTCCTTTCTCTGTAAATGTTTGAGCTGCATGTATTGTTTAAGAATAAATTAGAAAGCTACGAATACACATTAAATTGATTAATGTTGTTTGGGTTAAAGATGGAAAGCACAAGTTATCAGAGATAGACTTACGTATTGCCGTCAAATTTAGGATCACCAGAAGATAGAAAAGGAACTCCACAATTTTCAGGGAGAGAATCAATCCTTAGAATTCGAGCAGCAGGATTAAAATACTGAGAAATCACTCTTTGACCGCACAAGCAATATTCTTTCCTTTCTGCTGTAGTCTTGAAGCGTGAACGATGTGCTCTATACGCGTTACAGCACTGACTAGATGGCTCTGGCTGATGACCTCCAGTAAAAACATTACACTCAGCTGCTATCCTCTGCACCACATCTTGACCACATAAAGAAGCCTCCCCTTACTTCACTATGAAATGAGCTGCTGCCACCAACACTACCGTAAGAAATTCTTGCCATTCTTTTCTGAATGTCTATATCTCTCTGATTACAAATGTTGAGGATACACTACAAGAAAAACGGGCTTTTCCTACCGATCATTTCCTACCGAATCATTTCCTACCGATCAATTCCTACCGATTTTCAAGTCAAACGGTCATTTCCTACCGGACCCCTGGCCGGTAGGAAATGATGACTCATTTCCTACCAAAGTTAGTAGGAAATGAGTCGAGTGGGACCCGCAAGGCCACGTCAATGTCCGTCCCCAATGAAACGACGTCGTTTCATTCACACCATTTCCTACCGTCTCAATTCGGTAGGAAATGAGTGACTGATTTCCTACCGACATCGGTAGGAAATGAGTGATGTGGGCCCCAAGTGCCATGTGGCAGTGCCATTTTATGTTTAGCATTTCCTACCGCCTAAGAAATGCCTCGCCTATTCACCAGCAAATGTCTACTAGGCGGCTTCTAATTGGTTGACGTGTCAGGTGGACAAAATTCAAAAATTGCGCCCAAAGTGATTTCCTACCGCTAGATGGTAGGAAATATAAAAATGCGGTAGGAAATTTGTATTTCAGATTTATAAAACAATACCTTTCTTCATTCCCCTTCATTTCAACTCTCTTCTCCACCTCTTCATCTTATACCACTGAAAATTTTTAGTTTCAATCTTTAATATATATCATTAGCAACCACATACATAATCTCTTTCATTTTTCACATCTTGAT
The DNA here is from genome assembly GCA_036435485.1 of Saposhnikovia divaricata. Classification (NCBI taxonomy): domain Eukaryota; kingdom Viridiplantae; phylum Streptophyta; class Magnoliopsida; order Apiales; family Apiaceae; genus Saposhnikovia; species Saposhnikovia divaricata. The sequence goes on along the minus strand of CM071600.1, from coordinate 76,928,755 downwards.
TATTAGGTAAAATTTATCCCATACTTAGTTTGTTGTTTGATTATTTCACATCCTAGTACTACTTACTTATTTTTGCTTCTTATGTAAATTGTAGGTACTTTATGAGGATAACAAGACTATTATATATAAATCTAACTTCATGGATGAAGGAAAAGACAAATGGGCCAAGAAAATTGGTGTGAAGACAATGATGGTGGGTGGAAATAAATGATCATTGTAGATAAGGATAAAGATGTTGAAGGCAATGGTTAATTAAGTTTGTATAAAATGTTCTTGATTTCTTGTTATTTTAAATAATTTATAACTTTTGAATATTATGATTGTAATAAGGGAGAACGATTGTTTATGATTATGATATATGTTTGAATTTCTTTATATGATGAATGCGTTTTTGTTGTGCTTGCGTTTTTATGGTTGCATTTTTGTAGTTTTTATTACCATTTGAGCATTTTGTTGTAGATGAAAATCAACAAGACCAATTTTTTTTTTTAAAAAAAACCCAGTATTTCCTACTTTCTTCAAGCCATTTCCTACCGTTTTATAATTCAAAACCCAGTATTTCTTACCGTCTTCAAGCCATTTCCTACCGTTTTACCATTCGAAACCCAGTATTTCCTACCGTTTTCAAGCCATTTCCTACCGCATTCATAAGGACGGTAGGAAATGTCTGGTAGGAAATATTGGAACTCGGTAGGAAATGTCTTTTTATTTGACTTCTGAAATAATTTCTACCAACTTGTTAAAGGATGGTCGGTAGGAAATGGGCTGCCAGCATGTCACAAAAATACACGTGGCGTATGACGTGGCAGCTGACTTGGAAGCTGACTTGGAAGGCCACGTCAGCGTGTGGGACCCACGTTTGACCCGGTCACTATCATTTCCTACCAAAGTCATTTCCCACTTAAGCATTTCCTACCGAAGGGGTCCGGTAGGAAATGCCAAATTTCCTACCGATTTTGGGCCTTTTCCTACCGATTTGACGGTAGGAAACGGCCGTTTTTCTTGTAGTGATAGAATTTGCAGATAGACAAGGTAGTGTTTATACTAAATTAACTTTGACTAACAGTTAAAACGCGAAATTTGGCATTCAATACATGACTAGCAATTAACCATTTCCATGCATATCTGTAGTTGTATGGGTACTAGTTTGGCTTCAGTTTAGACTATAAGAGTAATTAGGACACCAAACTAAGAGTAATTATGTAGTTAGATACATAATTCGATGGGCAGGAAGTTTGTGTTTAAAACTAGCTAGCGGTTTGAGGTTTTCTTGGTGATTAATATGATGGACACCTTGACATTTATAGAGGCTAACTTAATGTTCGTAATTCTGATTATATTCAGAATCACATATTCATAGACTCAATTATAGCTTGCTTTAGCTGTCAAAAGCCAAAATACAATTTAATCCATAAAAAGAATATCGTATGTGCAAATTTGAAGTTCTTTGAAACAATTACGGAGCTTGTTATAACGGAAGCAAGAAAGATTATATGCAGAAGAGAAATAATTTATATTGATCTTGAGGATAAATAGATTACACAGAATTTCAGATGCCCCAGATGATTTCAAATGCTTACATGCATTTCTTATTTATAGACAAAATCTAAGGGGTTAGGTGTGGTAGGTGGGATAGGTGTGGTAGGTGGGGGTAGGTGGGGGTAGGTGGTGCCGCCGTAGGAACAATAGTCAAGACATTCTAACAAATCTCCACATTGACTTGAATACTCACAAATAGCAGATAACAGATGTACCAAACGCATCATAATAATGCCAGATGTACCAGATAACAGATCTCCACCTTGACTTGAATCCTCTCACAAAAACAGATAACAGATGTACCAGATGCATCATAATAATGCCAGATGTACTAGATAACAGATTTCCACCTTGACTCGAATCCTCTCACAAAAATAGATAACAGATGTACCAGACGCATCATAATAATGCCAGATGTACCAGATAAAACTCTTCACCTTGACTTGAATCCTCTCACAAATAACAGATAACAGATGTACCAGACGCATCATAATAATGCCAGATGTACCAGATAACAGATAAAAAACTCTTCTGCCTCAGATTTTGCCCTAAAAGGGCAGTCAACAACTCCGAACATTTAGCAAGTTTAAACAATGTTAAAACTAGCTATGTGGAATCGGCTTGGTGAGCATATCAGCTGGGTTATCAGCAGTACTCATTTTTCTCACCTTAATTCTCGTCTCACTTCTTAGAAAATGATATCTCACATCTATGTGCTTATTCCGCTCATGATGGACTTGATCCTTGGCTAAACAGATTGCACTGAGACTGTCAAAAAATACTGTAGCCTGATCATGATGTAGACCCAGATCGCTAACCAATCCTTTCAACCAGATTCCTTCTTTTGCGGCTTCTGTCAATGCTATGTACTCTGCTTCTGTAGTAGACAAAGTCACTGTAGTTTGCAGAGTAGCTTTCCAACTGACAATCGAACCACCCAGAGTGAAAGCATAACCAGTCATAGATCTTCTACTATCAACATCTCCAACATAATCAGAGTCTGAAAACCATGTCACCAAACACTCAGTATCACCTCCATAAATGAGACCAACATCAGACGTACCTTTTAAGTACCGAAATACCCTCTTCACAGCTTGCCAATACTCCTTGCCTGGATCACCCATGAACCTACTAACACTACTGACAGACTGTGCAAGATCGGGTCTAGTGCAGACCATTGTATACATCAAGCTTCCTACTGCACTAGCTTAGGAAACTCGGGTTATGTACTCTTTTTCCTCAGCAGACTTAGGTGCAAAAGCGACAGACAGATGTGCATTTGCAGCACTAGGAGTATCTATGGGCTTTGCTGTAGACATGCCAAACCTTGACAAAATCTTCTGAATGTATCCCTTCTGTGATAAAAAGAGCTTTCTTTTGCTTCTATCCCTATAAATCTCCATTCCCAGAATTTTCCGAGCCGCACCCAAATCTTTCATTTCGAACTTAGCACTGAGGAGACCTTTCAACTTCTGAATATCAGACTTGTTCTTCACATCGAGTTGTTCAAACTCCAGATTCTGATGTGCAACTATCGCTAGTAGCACCCTGATGGAAGTGTGTCTGACCAAACTGTGCTGATTTACTACTGGTACTGATGGTTCTGATTCTGACTGTTGTTGTTGAACTTCTTGTTGTGGTTCACTCTCATCTTGAGTGACTTCCTGCTCTGCCTGTTTCTCAACACCACCACTTTCTAAAACAATCGTAGACTTCACAATAAGGTTAAACATTACTACTGGTACTGATGATTCTGATTCTGACTGTGGTTATTGAACTTCTTGTTGTGGTTCACTCTCATCTTGAGTGACTTCCTGCTCCACCTGTTTCTCAACACCACCACTTTCAGTGTGAGCTCCACAATTAATCAAATAACACGCTGTACTAACCGTCTCTGCCCAGAATCTTCTAGTTAGTCCAGCATTAGAGAGCATGCACCTAGCTCTCTCCAGAAATGTCTGATTCATACGCTCTGCTACACCATTCTGTTGCGGTGTATCCCTGACTGTATGATGCCTAGAAATCCCTTCATTCTTACAGAACTCATCAAACTCAGATGAGCAAAATTTTAGACCATTATCAGTTCGCAGCCTCTTAATCTTCTCCGAGGACGAGACAACAACAGAATCTGATAACGTAGAACCTTGAAGAAGATACAAGGTACCACGTTTAACACCTTTCAGAACCACATTAGAATCCTTGCATACATGTAGAACTCCACCTTCACCTTGAAAACTGAAACCCTTGTTGTCTAACATACTCAAAGATATCAGATTCTTTGTCATTAGTGGAAAATGCCTAACATCATTCAATATGCAGAATTTACCATCATGTGTCCGAATTTTAATCGAGCCTATTCCAACCGTCTCACAATCAAAACTGTTAGCCATAGAAATCTTGCCACCGTCTACTCGCTCGTAGGTTGTAAACCACTCCCTGCGCGGACATATATGGTAAGATGCTCCAGAGTCAAGAATCCACACATCAGAGTGATGCATGTGATCAGCAGCAACAAGAGCAATATCTTCTTCAGAAGTAGCATCAGCTACAGCAGCAGTATCTGTCAATTTATCCTATTGCTTCTTTTTCTTGGGACAGTCAGATTTCCAGTGTCCCTTCTCTTTACATTAATTACAGATATCATTAGGTTTTGGACCCTTAGGAACTGGTTTCTTCCCCAAATTTCCATGTCCATTGCTCCAACTGGCTACCAACCCAACAACATGATTATCTGCACCTATACCAGCCGCCTTATGGCACAGCTCTCTAGAATGAAGAGAAGATCTAACCTCCTCTAGAGAAATAGTATCTTTACCAACAATAAACGATTGCACAAAGTTCTCATACGATAATGGTAAAGAAACTAACAGAATCAAAGCAGCATCCTCATCTTCAACTTTAACATCAACATTACGTAATTCTAATAAAATTGTGTTTAATTGATCTAAGTGATCTCGAAGAGGCATACCTTCCTGCATTCGCAGACTGAACAGACGTTGCTTCAGAAGCAACTTATTTGTTAAAGACTTTGTCATGTAGAGACTTTCAAGCTTTAACCATAAACCAGATGCGGTATCCTCCTCCGCAATTTCAGTAATAATATCATCTGCAAGGCACAACAGAATTGTTGAGTGTGCCTTTTCTTCGAGATTGGTCATCTCAGCGCTTCCAGAAGCAGCCGCTTTTGTGTTCAACGGCGCCGAGAGCCCCTTTTGCTTTAACAAGGCACGCATCTTGATTTGCCACAGACTGAAACTATTTTTCCCAGTAAATTTGTCGACCTTAACGTTAATACCACCAGACATCTTTCTCCCAGAACCGTATACGTGAACAGTACCCTATGAACAGTACCGTATGAACAGTGCCGTATGAACAGTACCGTATGAACAGTGTCGTCTTCTCCGGCGATGAACAATGTCGTCTTCTCCGGCGATGGACAGTAACTCCGCCTGAACAGTGTCGTCTTCTCCGGCGAGCTTGAAAAAATTCCGGCGAAAATTTTCGCAAAAAACGCAACAGCTTCAACCAAAAGCTCTGATACCAATTTGTTATAACGGAAGAAAGAAAGATTATATGCAGAAGAGAAATAATTTATATTGATCTTGAGGATAAATAGATTACACAGAATTTCAGATGATTTCAAATGCTTACATGCATTTCTTATTTATAGACACAATCTAAGGGGATAGGTGTGGTAGGTGGGGGTAGGTGGTGGTAGATGGTGCCGCCGGAGGAACAGTAGTCATGGCATTCTAAGAGGGCTGTTCATGTGTTGTAATATTTTCCTTCGAGCTGACTGTAACTAATGGTCTCTAATATTTGCTCAACTTTTTTGACATTTTTATCTTGTTTTCGTAATTCAAGCAAGTGTATGTTACAAATTTCCACAGGGCCTACTTACAATATTGTTCAAATAGCCTATTGAATGTTCAGTTGTGATATGTTGTACTTTAGGGTCATCACACTTTGTCTACAAGCAACAACAATCAAGGATATGGAAAGAAGCATACGTTCATCAAATGGAAATACCTTAAAGCAGAGGTGCATTCATCAAATTCTTGAAAATCATATTATATATTACTTTGTAGCTCTCGTGTCCAGACTCTAACGGCTCATCTAATTTTTTCATGTTGCAGCATGCTACTACAGTTGTCTAATCCTTGACAAAGGCACTGAACCATACCCCCACATTTCTGTTTTCTGCTGTTCATCGTTTTCTTTCTATTGAAGGTCTTCTTGCTGAAACAAGGCCTGTTTAAGATTTTTGACTTGCTGTTTACGTGACCGTGACCAGGATGTCTTATATTTAATATTTTAATTACTCACTATGGCACTTTAAGTACGTCCTTCTGTAGCACTGGTTTTGTTAATAATTATATATAGATGAAGAATGTTTAGATTGCATATAAATATAGCAGTATACGTGATAATATAGAGGCCTCTGCCTTACATGGGCTTATATATATGCCATTTTTATTCAAATGTCCAACAATAAGTTACATACTGGAGGAGGTTACATTTTTTATTAATCTGGGCTATGATCTCTCCGGATATTCATCTTCTATTTATGGCTAACGCACATTGTGGCACATACAATTAGCGACAGCATTATCATTTGTCCTCCAGATGCTTTTCCACGCAGAGAATTGGCATCAATTTAAGCTGCAAGTATTGTTTAAAAAGAAATTAGAAAGCTACGAATACACATTAAGTTGATTTATGTAGTTGGCCTAAAGATGGAAACCACAAGTAAGTAATTAAAGATGGACTTACGTATTGCAGTCAAATTTAGGATCACCAGAAAATAGAAAAGGAGCTCCACATTTTTCAGGGAGAGAATCAATTCTTGGAATACGAGCAGCAGAATCAGGATACCGAGAAATCACTTGATGGGCGCACGAGCAATATTCTCTCTTTTCTGCTGTAGTCTTGATCCGTGAACGTATTGCTCTATACGCTTTATACAGCACTCACCGGATGGCTCCGGCTGATGACCACTGGTAAAAGCATTACACTCAGCTCCAATTCTCTGTACGCCGGGTTCACCACATATAGAAGTTTCCCCTCGGTTCACCATGATATGAGCTGCCACCACAAACAGTACTGCCAAGTAAGAAATTCTTGCCATTCTTTTCTGAATGTATATATCTCTCTCTGATTACAAATGTTGAGGATAGATTTTGCAGATAGACATGGTAGTATTTATATGATGATTGGAACTAACAGTTAGGATGCAAAATTTGGCTGCAATAGGGGACTAGTAATTAACCATCTTCATGCATATCTATAGTCTGTTATATTTCTCCGAATGGTTACCAAGTAGGCTTCAGTTCAAACTATGCACATAAGAGCAATTAGGATGCCAAACTACATGATACTGACTAGTAACTGCATTAATTTTTTCATGCATTAGCATCCTATGCCCACTGTTAGGTAGATTTATATGTACCAGTTTCTTGGTCTGGTGTATAAGATTATGTACTACTAATGTGTGATTGACTGATTGTCTACCTTCTTCTAAGTTGCAGCTTATTTTTTAGTTATTTTTAAAAGTTATAGGGTTCTGGTGCCAGGGCTTTATTTTGGTCCATTTTTATTCTATATATATTTTTCTAAATTGAAATTAGTTTAGTTCAGTTTTTTGGTATAGCAGCTTGCCGTAACAGAAATATTTTAAAAACGAGTACCGATCATTATGGTATCTCACATCCCAGCAAAATAGATCTATATTCGTCAGTATTTCAAATTTCTACTCTTCGGCGCTCTTTGGTTTCACAGTTACAAAATCTGTTTTATGTACCCACATTAATTACACACTCTACCGCAATCTCTGCAAATGTGGTATAGATAAGTTCAGTTTAACAGAAGTTGTATGATGAATAGCCTGTATTGCTGAACAGCAAAAAAAAAAAAAAATTGATATAAATACTTTACAGTCAGCCATTTCAAGTTGACAAAAAATTGACATTCTGTATTGTTTTCAAATCTCTGTGCAGTACTTTGTCAGTTTCTTCGATCTTCAGGTGAGTTGAAAATGGTGAATTGAGGTCCCCTGGCTCAGCCACCACCACAACCTCCATCAATCACCAAGAACCTGTTTGTCTAAAGTTTTAAGGCGTGGTTCACGTGAACTTAAAAATGATTTTTGAATTTAAGCTGAAAAATGTACGTTCATGTAAAAATCGGAAGATGACTTAAAAGTTACATAAATGGAAGGTAATATCATATGTATATTATACTCCTTTTTTACAACTATATTACCCATAACAATAAAATTATTCAAATATGAATGGGATGCTGTAAAAGTCAGAAATGCTTTCAATATGAAGGATGGTAATGCTATTTTATCAACTCGAATTCCACAGAATTGTACAAAAGACAGGTTGGCCTGGGTCCATTCCAAAGATGGGCAGTACACTGTGAAGACGGGGTATCAAAGATGGCATCAGTCTCATGGTGGAGATATGGAGATACAACAGTCTAGTGGATGGGGTAGGTTATGGCGTCTGAAAATCCCACACAAGATTAGGATTTTTCTTTGGAGATTGTGTCGAAACACAATTCCAGTTCGCTACAGGCTTAGAAGGAAAGGAGTTGTGCTTCCTACTGACTGTATTTTGTGTACTGGGGATATTGAGCATTTGCTACATCTCTTTATAGATTGCACTTATGCAAAGGAATGTTGGCATCGAATGGGGTTTACTTTTGACACCTGGGCAATTGAAAACGCTTCTGAATGGTTACTTGAGAAACTAGCTTCTGAAACAAATGATAACTTGGTTAAGATAGCCATAGTTTTGTGGGGGATATGGTTTGCAAGGAACCAAAGGCTTTGGGAAAATAAAGTTATAACTCCGAGTATTGCTATGGCTTGGAGTTCAAAACAAGTGGTGGATTGGTCTGAAGCAAACAAAATCAGGGTACAACGAAATCTGAAGGCATCATTTGTTGCAGATAAGCAAAGCAAGAAGTGGTCTCCCCCAGTAGAGGGCACTCTAAAGATCAACGTTGATGCTTCAGTTTTCCCTGATGCAGATTTTTTCTCGGTGGGCATGGTTATAAGAGATTACCAAGGCTGCTTTATTCGGGGCAAAGTCATGAAAACAGTAGGGAGGGTATCAGTAGAAGAAGCAGAAATGTCAGGTGTGCTCGAGGCTTTACAGTGGTCGTATGAATTCATGGGGTCTCCAGTAGTGATTGAGAGTGACTCTCTTCTCTGTGTCAATGCAGTGAACAATGCAAAACTTAACTACTTGGAGCTGGGCGTTTTAACTGACCAGTGTAGGGAGATTTGTCGTCAAAGAGATGGCATTTCAGTGGTGTTTACTAAAAAGCAGGCAAATCAGGTAGCTCATAGTATGGCTAGGTTACCTTGTACGCCTAATGGCTTTAGCATTTTTTCGTCTCCTCCATCCTGTTTGTTGGAGACACTTATGTCGGATTGTTTGATTATTTAATGAAATTGCATCTTTATTTCAAAAAAAAAAAAAAATATTCAAATATAGAATTTTCACTTTTTACTTTATGGAATTTTAGATAGAGATATTGAGTGAATTTATTAGACTTACCCAAACCAGCTCTTATATGCAATCCTCACTAAAATTTTCTTATACCCCAGTAGTGTACATATATTTGCATTGTGTTTGGGTGCTGCTGGTGGATTCTTGTTGCTGTAGTGCCAAAATTTAGTCTTAGCGTTAGCTGCTGGTGCATTCGTGTTGCTGTGATACCAAAATTTTGTTTTTGAGGTTATTTGTCATGCAGTCATTTATCTAAGAACTCTAACTTCCTTGAAATTGATTGGTGATTTAATTGTTTGGTTGTCAATATTAAAAGAAATAAAAATCAGGAAAAATGACAAAAATACTATATTTTTAGACTTTTGACACGAATATCGGTTTTGAGTTTTTCGGCAAAAAATACCAGTCTATTACGCATTTTAAAAGTGGGTAATATTGATACGCATTTCACAAATGGGTATTGATAAAAATCAGAAGAAAAAAAAAGAAAAAAAATTAAAAAAAATTAATTTGTTGGTGTTAGGCATTCGGTGAATGCGTATAAGCTTTGTGCTGATGCGATGCACATTCTTATAATGCGTATCCCGTATTTAGTCTTCTGTTAATTTTCTTTTTATATATTTTTTACAAGATACTCATTTCGCAAATGCGTAATAACAATATTAAATTTGAAAATGCATAATAGATTGGTATTTTTTGTCAAAAATTTTAAAATTGATATTTAGATAACAAAATTTGAAAAAAAATTGACATTTTTGGGCATTATCCATCATAAATCACCCCGGAACCTAATAATTTGTAAAGATTAATTGACGAATTTAATAGAGACCATTCTGCGTAACAGAAGATCATCATTCTGCGTTATAGAAGATCATCCTACGTATTTCTCTCCTTAATTAATCAGAAGCGTTTAAAATATTTTTCTTAAATTTTTACTTTTTTGGTTTTTTTATTTAATTTTTTCTTGCATTAAATAGCATCTTAAGGACATATTAATGGCATCTTTATAATAATTAATTACGCTTATGAATATATATATATATATATATATATATATATATAAATAAATTTACTTCATATTATTATTTATATAAAAGATTAACAAATTTTATTTGAGCATTATATTTATATGTATAAAACTAAGATTATTTTCATGTAAATTAACGACTTAAAATTGTTCACATTGTGTCATTTTTTATTACATGTTGAAGATTTTTGCAAGCTTTTTTCGGACAAGTGTAGGACAAACGATTTTAACTACTCAAACAATTTTTATCACTAATTGTGGAAATCGTTATAAGTTATGGAAGTATAATCTTTTGGTTGAAATCTAGAATTTGTATAAAATAATATTGACAACTTTTTTAATTTTTACATAATAAACTCAACCATTTTATTGATCGATTAAGTCGATAAAAATGTTATACAAATGTTGTTTCATAATATTGTGTCAAAATAATTTAATAATCTTATTACATGAATTTTTATGCAATTATTGAGTATGTATGTTATGAGAGGGGTGTCGGCTTTTAAAACGTTATTTAGTAATATTTAATATTGTAATTATTATTTTTCATATTTATGATATTTTTAAGATTATTAAAATTTTTGATATATAATGAGAGTATCATTCCAACTAATAATTTATACAAACTATTTTAATTTGCTTTTTTTAGGAAACTTTTAAAATACCAATTAAATTTTATAAACAATAAAAATTAATTTATCTATTTTTAGTACCTAATAATAAAATTTATTAACTGCGCGAAGCGCGGCTAAATTGCCTAGTATATTATAATGGCAGGAGATCAGAAATGCACCAGAACAGTTTAAGGTATTTTTCTTGAATTTTCGTTTTTTTGATTTTTCTTATTAAAATTATTTTCTTGCATTAAATAACTATTAATGACAATTTAGTTAGCCATTAATTACACCTATTAAACATCTATTCACTTTATTCTATTTAATTTGTTTAAAAATTAGCAAACTTTATTTGATCATTATAGTTATTATTTCAATATTAAATAGTACTTATATACAGTTAAGTTTATTTTTAGGTAAAATGGCGACTAACAATTGTTTATATTGCGTTATTTTTTATTCCATATTCAAGAACATTATATTTTCTTTTCGGATGATTATAGGGTAGACGACCTTAACTTCTCAAGCAATTTTTATTATCAATGATTGTGAAAGTTATAATAAATTATGGAAGTACAAGATATTTACTTAATTTCTGGAATTGTATAAAAACAATACACACAAATTTCTAATTTTGCACAGGAATAAATTATACATGAATTATGATCAAATCGATTAAATTTAACAAACCCAGCCATTTATCGGAAGAAAAATCGATAAAAAAGCTATACACCCATTGTTTAATTACATTGTGTTGAAATAAAATTTTATTCTAATTAAACAAATTTTTACACTATTATTGAATATGTATATTATGAGAGGGGTGTCGGCTTTAAAAATGTTATTAACCTGAACTTCTCAAGCATTCTTTATTATCAATGATTGTGGAGTCGTAATAAACTAGGAGATCGGAGAGGTTTTCACTCAAGTTTCAAAATATTTTTCTTGATTTTCACATTTTTGATTTTTTTTATTAAAATAATTTTCTTGCATTTAATAGCATTTTAATTAGTCAGTAATGTACCTATTAAACTTATATTAAATACATTTAATATAAAATTTTAGCAATCTTTATTAGAATATTATAATTATTCAATTAATATAAAATATTAATTATCTATCTAAAAGTACAATTATTTCAAGGTAAAACGATAAAATAAACTTATTTATATCGTCCATTTCTAATCTTATTCAAAATTGATGCAATTTTTTTCAGCAATAATAAATAGACGATTTTAACTTTTCGATTAATTCGTAATCAGTGACCGTGAGAATCATGATAAGATACGGAAGCATATAAATTTTTCAATTAACATCCACAATTTAAATACAAGCAATATTGTATAATTTACTTTTACACATGAACAATATACACATGGGGTGTGATCAACTCGATTAAATTGAACCAATCCAACCTTTTTCTTTACTGATTAAATCAATGAAAAAGTTATACATTCGTTGTTTCGTTATATTGTGTTGGATTAAATTAATATTCTAACTACACAAATTCTTATAACATTACTAATCAATTAATCATGCATGTATGTTATGAGACGAGAATTAATTATGCATGTATGTTATGAGATGGGCGTAAGTCAATCACATCTTTTATCACATTTACATTTTGCTTCTTTTTTTCATCATACAAACAAATTTATCAACAAACTAAGCAATCACGTCTCTCATAATGCCACTGACAGCAAAAATGATACAAAAATGTTACTTTTAGTTATCCATTGTTGAACTTTACAAATGTTTATCAATATTGGATTTCAAAAGCATTTTTTATGTAACAAAATAGGTGTCGTCAATATCTTCGAAGATATTATTATTAATACTTAAGAGTTTAACTGAATCATGTTTTCTTTCTGCTAATTCTTTTCTCTATAATTCTTTAACATTCAAATTTAGTTACATTTTACACAAGTTTCAATTCATCATATCAAATTTCAAATAATAAAACTCAACAAATAATGATGTTATATATACGATTTTAAAAAATGTTTTCGTGCCGCGCGTAGCGCGACTTTATTACCTAGTTAATGTAATTTATAAAGATTACGCATGATGACCTCTATTATGATATTGAAAATTTATTAATTAATGTAATAATTATCACATTAATTAATAGATAAGTGCGATTCCATTTTTATGTTGGGTGCATCCTCTTGTAACCTTAAAAAGTCAGGTCACAAATATCAATACTCCCTCTGTCCCAACCAATTGTTTACACTTTCCTTTTTGGGACGTCCCAACCAATTCTTTACGTTTCCTAAAATAGTAAGTTTTAACACTATTACACCCACTACTTCAGTTATTTTAACAATACTTTACACTATTACACCCACTACTTCACTTATTTTAACAATAAAATCACTATTACACCCACTACTTCATTTATTTTAACAATAAAATCACTATTACACCCACTACTTCAATTATTTTAATCTTAATTCTTGGTCTCCGTGTTAAAAGCAAACGATAACAAATCGTTGGGACGGAGAGAGTACTATTGTAGGTATAGATGTTTAGGCATAACTGGTAAGGCAAAAAGCAAATCGGGTTGGGAAAATATAAACAATACCGAGTGATGGATAAGAAAACTACTTAAAGCAAAGCAGCACTTTGGAGCTTATTCTTAAGTAATTTAATTGAGTACTTACTCTGTCCTATCCATTTCTTTACACTTTTCTTTTTAGGATGTCTCAACCAATTCTTTACGTTTCTTAAAATAGTAACTTTTAACAATAAAATACTTTATTACATCCACTACTTCACTCCACTTTTTCAACACTTTACAATATTACACCCACTAACTCACTTATTTTACCAATAAAATCACTATTACACCCACTAACTCACTTATTTTAACAATATTATACCCACTATCTTGGTTTCCGTGCAAAAAGCAAATGTAAACAATTTCTTGGAACGGAGGGAGTAATATTTTGTAATGGAAGCACCCTGTGGCTAGCTAATTAGGCCCAAAAAGAAACAAGTAGCACACTGAGAGCAGCCACCAAAGTCAATGATGATTAGACGATAATGGTGACAATCATAAGGGGGGCGATCTACAAATTACAATCATGTTTTGTTAAAAATTAGTTGGATTCTGTATTATTTATGTCTTGGTTCGTCCACTTCATTATCTCATTGGATCGGGGATCCACACTTATTTAATTGTATATAAATTGATCTAAAAAATATTCGATTCGGAACCCGATCCGATAAGAATGATCCGAATAATAAATGGATTGAATATGGATTTAGGTTGATCCGATCCGTTTATCCACGTTCCGATCCGTTCAATTATATAATAATAAATTATATAATATATAATATTATTTTCAAAATATTTTATATTGTAATAAGTTACGTTATTGAAAATCCTAAGACTTTTACATAATCTAATATTTCCTTGCTCTTCCATGCACGGCTCCAGCCTCCAGGCTCCAAGCTCCGGGCTCCAGCCTTCAAAATTTAACGTCATTATATTTTTCTTTGATTAGCAAGATATGGAGTTTTCATTATTAAATCTTAATCATGGTACGTTAATTCAATGATTCTTTCTTATATTTTCTTAATGATGAAGATTATAATCTGATTTTGATTTAATATGTGTTTTTTTGTTTTATTTTTTAGGCTAGCGTAAGTCATAATACTGTGGGTAATGATTTAAGTGATTTTGATCTAATATGTGTTTTTTGCTTTATTTCACATTTTTTATTTTATTTCACAGAGTATACAGATGCTAATGGGAATGATAAAGCTTTATGCAAGCACTGTAAACAATCATTTGTTGGGGATGGTAAATCAGGAACTATTAATTTAAACATTTTGTTTGAACAATAAAATTACTAAAGTAGTTTAAATTTTTGATTGCTACTTAAATTTATACACTGAATTCTAGATTGTATTTTCTCAAATTTTACTAATTTTTTCACAAATATTAATTGCAATTAATTTTTTTATACTTTAAAAAATAAATGGAATCCGACATCCGATCCGTTTATCCATTAAACTAAACTAGGGCATTTTGCCCGCGCTTCGCGTGCGATTAAAAAATGTTAAATTTAATTATAATTAATAATTAATATGATTAAAAGTTATAAGAATATATGATTTTAATATTACGATTTTATTTTTGTCCGGGGTGTGTTTTTTTATAGAAAATGTATGAATAACACAAAATTTTTCACACATATAAATATTTCATCAGAAAACGTTTTTATATAATCAGTCATTGCACCTCACGTCACCAACAGAATTGAACAAAAATTAGTCTCATCAGCATAATGAATATATTATTCTTTATGTAATGTAAAATAACCAATATAGAATGTAATCGAAAGGAATTCGATTGGTTAAATACATAATGTTTTAAAAATTTAAAAACATATATATGAATAACATTTATAAATTTAGTATCAAAATGGTAATCATTAATTTTCAGACAATCCCAATAACATTTCTAAATTTAGTATCAAAATGGTAATCATTTTATTCTTAATGTTATATGAAATAACCAATAAAAATCTAATTCTAAAATCAAATTCTATTATAAAAAATTTAAAAAAAGTCACATAAAAATGTTAACCTGAAAATGAAATAAAAGACCCAAAAAACAAATTTATTAAAATAATATTTATTATTTTTATTATTATTTTTATTAAAATACTATAAAATTTATTATTCTTCTTAATATGTTTAATAATAATTAATTACATAAAAAAATTAAATTAGAATGTAACGAAAACAAAATGTTTTGCATCTCAATCAAATCATAAAATGACTACTCCCTCCGTCCCTCTCATTTCTTTACAGTTTCTATTTTGGGACGTCCCTCTCATTTCTTTACATACTACAAATAGTAACTTTTAACAATAAAATACATTATTACATCCACTACTTCACTCTACTTTTTCAACACTTTACATTATTACACCTACTACTTCACTTATTTTAACAATAAAATCATTATTACATCCACTACTTCACTTATTTTAACAATAAAATTACTATTACACCAACTACTTCACTTATTTTAATTATAATTCTTGGTCTCCGTGAAAAAATCCAATGTAAACAATCATGGGGGACGGAGGGAGTAATATTTAACATTTATAAATCATAATTAATTCAAACCTTATTCAGCATCCTCCACTTTTTGTAAAATGACTAATATTTAACATTTATAAAAAAAAAATTAGTTTAATTATATTATAAAAATCAAATTCAATTATAAAAAATTTAAAAAAAGTCACATAAAAAATGTTTTGTTAACCTGAAAATGAAATAAAAGACCCAAAAAACAAAAAACCCCCAAAACCTCATAACATAAGCCATATATATACACTTATATGTACGGAAGAATGCAGTATAGCTGGGTTTTCTGGGTTTTCTTCGTTAAGATCGATCGAGCATAGATCTTTGATCGAGCTCAAGGAAAGACGGAAAAGCAACGATTGAGGTAACTTTAATTGCATCAATTGAGGTAACTTCATGCCTTGAATACATCATATATCATGCCTTGAATCGTTGCTTTCCTTTAATTGATTTCTGTATACATCCTTTCCTCCTTAATCTTTGATCGAGCAGGGCAAAACGATCGAGCAAAGATCTTTGATCGAGCAGGGAAAGACGGAAAGCATCGATTGAGGTAACTTTAATTGAATCGATTGAGGTAACTTCATGCATTGAATACATCATATATTATGTATGTAATGCTTTGATTTTGATTACCAAAGTTATCTCTATTGACCGATGTATGTTAGATTTGTGCTTTTCATTGTGCGTGACAATTACAAAATATGGAATACATAGAGTTATGTATTGTTATGGATCAAACAAAAAATTGGGGGTTTTGTATATTTGGATGTGTTATGGACTCTTAGTCATATGTACAAACATGTTCTTCTGATTGTTAGACAATCATGTAGAAATTATTAGATTTTCATGAACTATGTTTTACAATGTGACTGCGCTCTTTGTTTTGGAACAATGAGTGATATATTTTTTATTTAGGCAAAAATAGGTTACATACCTTTGAAATGTTTTCTTATGAACCGATATTGGTTGCTTTATATTCCTGACCATATAAGAGAACATATAGATTCTTACATTTAAATATTCTTTTCTTGCAATCAAAAGAGTATTCCTGGAATCATGGTTACGCCGGATGGAAGAATTCCTAAACTCTTGAGATACGTACATTTGGACGAAATTGAAAACAATATCATGGTATGATAACAACTTGGATTTTTAAGTATCTATAACCTATTTGATTGTTTTCTAGCATTATCATCTTACTACGTTTATCTGTTTTAGAGAGTCGAAAAGGATTATGACAATCAATATGGAAAAGAGCTGAATTCGGTTGTCAAAATCCATACACCATATGGACAACAGTTTCATGTGCAATACAGTAAAAAAGAGCTCTGTTTTACAAACTTTGGCAAGATTTACAATGATTTTGATATTAGGGAAAGAGGGGTCATTGTACTATGTTATATAGGTGGTGGAAATTTCTTAATACACGTTTTCAATGAATCCTATACGAAGTACGACTATAACTCTTTAAGACAAAGACCACGTGATATGGTGACCTTAAAAGGTATGTTTTATATGAAATTTTATCTGTTATAGAAATTTTCATTTGGTGCAACTTACTGATACTTTTGGAATTCTCATTTCATACCAGAAAGGAAAACAGGAGTAGGTTGGAACTTTCTATCATTAAGCATTGGTCTCATGCAGACACATGGTGGAGCAGTAAGAAATTCTAAATGCAATCCTATAAACTCATTAACCAATTTCACATTTGCTTAATATCGAATGTTTAACAACTGATAACAGGTCATTCCAGAAACATTCCAACAAATGTTTTGTAGAAAAATGCCAAAGGATGTTTCTATTATACTGAACAATGGAGACGTCTTAGCTGGAAAAATATCTTTGGTGGACAAAAAAATATATGGTCTTGCACCATTATATAGGAAACAATTTGTCAAAATGTTTGATGTATTAATGTTCACATATTGTGGCAATGGTCGTTTTGAGCTAAGTGTGTTTGATAAATCAAAAGTGGAACGATTATTCGAGCTGCCTGAAATCATTTATGGTAATCTTAAAAATCCATCTTCTTCTGATATAGTAATATTTAAGTTCAAAAAAATCATTAACCAAGTTGTTGTATGATTTTTAAATACTCTGCAGTTTCCGAAAATGAAAGCGAAAGTGATGAAGAAATCGATGACCTGGCAGAAGATGAACTGGAACATGATAATAATGTCAATGGTGCTGGTTTTCAAGTTGTTATGACTACTTCAAATGTGAACAATACATGTCATGGTGTGGTAAGGCTGAAATCTCAACATTTTGGAATATCCTCAAACTTTGTTCTACTGCATTGTAAACATTAACTAAACAAACTTTTATCTAATCTCTTACAGTACATTCCAAGAAATATAACTCCAAGCAACCGTAATTGGATGAAAGGAGATGAAATTATCTTGCAAACTGAAAGAGGAAGTTGGAGAGTTGGTTTGGTCTTGTCTAATGAATCACCAAGAATTTCTGCCGGATGGAATAAGTTCATTAGAGATAATGAAATAGAATTGAACAACAGACTTCGTTTCACTCTGTTGGGGAATATCCAAGGAATTTGGACATTTACTGTTCAGATTCAGTAACACTATAATGCTTTTGCTTGTATTTTTCGATTTTGGAAAGTAAATCTGTATTAACATGGCGTATTCATGGTATGAATTTTGAAGGCAATGTACAGTAATCTCTTTGTTTAGTTTTCTCAACCTTTATTATGATGAACATTATTCCTTCTATTGTACAAATGTCCAACTAATATTTGACGTACTTTAGTTTTTAAAGATTACATTGGGAAGTTTGGACAATTTAAAGCACTACGTAACGTATCCAAAAATTAACGTACTTTTGTTATTGTTCTGAATATAATAATGTTTGAATAATGTAGTTTGATTGTGATTAAATGACTTTGGGAATAATTAAACCATGTGCACTAAGAATGACTTTTATAGTAGTTTATGCAAAAACTTTCTGATTGGCATCTAAGGTTTATATATAGGTATTGGATTGATGTTACCATATTTTTTAGACAGTGAAGTGAAATGAGATGATGCCTTTAAATGATTTATTATGAGTATGGCCAAATGAATTGTAAGGAAATTGTCTAAACTTCATTGTATAAACGATATCTCAACTTCACTATGATAAAAGAAGTAATTAAATAATATAATGTATAAACAATATCTCAACTTCAATGTGATAAAAGAAGTAATTAAAAACACAATGATTAAAAATCAATACCAAGCGGAAACAAAATGCATAAACTTTTATTCAAACCATTTGTAAAATGATGGACAAAAATCAATAATCAAAACAATCCAACCAAATCCAAATTTGATAAAACTCAAAATCAAAACTATTAAGATCATAATCTCCACAAATTTTATTGAAAGGAAAAAGTGGGCAAGCAAGTCATATTGAGAGATCTGAAAGTAGAAGATCAGTTCTCCAATGAGTAGTAGTTACTTCTTCTGCAAATTGATCAAAACATAAAGCAACTCAGATTTAGAAAAATAGAAAAATTATTGCTCCATGATTATAAACGAAAAAACGGGAATGTAATAGAAAGTATCAAGTGTACCATCTTTATCTTCTTATTCACTGACATAGCAGATCCAGGAGTCCTGGCTGTATCATTTCGATCCAATGACTACAATAAGAACAATTCCAATATCAGAAATGCAAAAATTGGGAATTGGAACTATTAAAATTTAAAATGTGTAAGGCATAATGAATATATTATTCTTCATGTAATTTAAAATAACCAATATAGAATGTAATCGAAAGGAATTCGATTGGTTAAATACATAATGTTTTAAAACTTTAAAAACATATATATGAATAACATTTATAAATTTAGTATCAAAATGGTAATCATTAATTTTCAGACAATCCCAATAACATTTCTAAATTTAGTATCAAAATGGTAATCATTTTATTCTTAATGTTATATGAAATAACCAATAAAAATCTAATAAAATAGAGTCCATTTGATAAAATAACAAATATTATTAAATATAACAAATTAAAATTAAAACTTTTTATGAATTTATTTTAATTATTATATTAAAAAATAAGATTGAAATTGCTTATGCATAATTTATACTATTATATAATAACCGAAACATTAAAAGTTTGGTTGGTTGGTTGGTCGGTCGGTCGGTCGGTACGGTACCAGTTACCACATATAACATTAATAATTAACATTATTATATTAAACATTAATAATCAAAATAATAACCTCAGTTGGTATGAATAAATATAAATCATTATGATTATAATATCAATTAGTGTTAATGTGTTTATGTAGTCTAAATTTAAGTATAATGTATAATAATATATAATTATCCATTAATCCATTAATAAAAAAAACACTATAATAATAAAAAAAATTGGTACTAAGGTAGCATTATTGAAAAGTCGAGTAACTATATTAAATGGCAAGGTCGAAGATTATAAAAACGTCTATAACAAAAAAAATAAAAATATGCTTTCGACTATCTAAATTTTGGTTGATAAATACTTTGTTGTATTTTATTAGATATGTTTATAATGATTCTTTTTTTTATTTGGACTTGGAGAAGTGAAATATCGGTGCATTTCATTTTTATCTATAAATTTGGTATTTATTTCAATTCAGCACAAACTAATAACATAGATAAAAGTGGTATCCCACAATTTTATAATTACATTAAATGTACCAAAAAAAACCACTTTGCAAATTATTACACAATACTTGGCAAATTATAAAAGACCTCCTCAAATACAACATTAGATGTAATATTAAAGCTACCACCATTTTCATCGTCAATCAGAATGTGAAGTCCTTCAGGAGAAGTAACGCGAGAGATGGCCACATAAAGCTGTCCATGGCAGAATACAGATCGAGGTAGGTATAAGCCAACAGTATCCAACGATTGGCCTTGACTTTTGTTGATAGTCATGGCAAAACATAGTTGAATAGGAAACTGAGTTCTTTTAAATTCAAACGGCCATTTAGTATCACTTGGAACCATGTCAATCCGTGGAATAAGGTGCCTAGTGCCTACCTGAGATCCACACAAAATTTCACACTCAATGCTATTCTTCTTACATGCTGTAACAATCATACGTGTCCCGTTACATAATCCCATGATCTGGTTTAAATTTCTCATCAACATAACAACTGTGCCGACTTTGATTTTCAATTCATGTCGAGGAAGACATGGCATATTAATTGAATTCAAATATTCAACTGGAAAAGCAGCATCAAAATCATTATCTTCACCACCATTATCATCGATGGAATCCTGACTAAGATAGGTATGAACAATACCTGGTAGTTTTTCAAGGATTTGGGAATTAATATCATCAACCACAACATTGGTTGGTGTTAGAATTGCTCTTGATCTTAGATATTCATGAGACCGAAAATTTTTCAAGAAATCTGGATAGATTATGTCAATAAGAGTGTGAATGGGATCATTAGCAGAACTTTTGACAACATACTTATCTGGAACGACAAACTGAGTATCAATCATATCATTGCCATATTCAATACATTCCACTTTGCCATCTCCGATATCAAGTTGCCATTTACTGAATTCGGATATAATCCTATTTTGTACATCTGAATTACCTGAATGTAAACGCATATTCTGTCGAAGAAGGAAAACTTTGCAGTAATCCCATAGCTTTGATTTATTCAACGATGCACCAACAATATCAGCTCTGTTACCCTTAGGTAAAACAGGTAAAATTTGCCGAAAATCTCCACCAAATACCACAGTAATGCCACCAAAAGGTTTTCGACCTCTTTCAGGATCAACAGCCGACATTATATCACGTAAACTTCGATCAACAGCTTCAAAAGCATGACGATGTGTCATAGGAGCTTCATCCCAGATTATTAGGCTTGTTTGTTGCATTAATTCAGCCATATCTGTTCCATGCTTTATTCCTGCAGTTGAGTACTGGTCCAACTTAAGAGGAATATGAAATCTAGAATGAGCAGTACGACCTCCTGGTAGTAGTGTAGCTGCAATCCCAGATCCAGCAACAGGAAGTACAATTTTCCCCTCAGAACATAAACGGCAACAAAGTGTTTTCCACAAAAATGTTTTCCCATAACCACCACTGCCATAAACAAAAAAAATGCCACCTTTACTCTGATGTACATTTCCAACGACAACATCATATACCTCTCTCTGTTCTGTATTAAGACTTTTATGAAGATTGTCATGCTGAGCTTTCATTTGGACTTTGTCATACCCAGTTTCTTCAACAATAAGACGGTTGACATTGTTACCAAAATATATATCTCCAGGAAATGGCAACATTGGAAAGTCCCTCAAGCTCTTGCCAACATCATTCAATAATTTTTCAATTTCTGAGAAAATATGGAAAGTAAGATTAGTAAAGCTTTCAAACCATATCAAATTAAAATTGTAGAAAAAAAACGTGTATGCATACTAATTGAGTCATTTCAACAAACCTGCCAAGGCATAATTTTTTATCTCGGAATCAGAAAGAGATATATGCATATTTCCAGTTAGTTTCTTCCGGTTGTAAACAATGTCATCCGACAAAATCTGCCAGTGTGAATCCCAAAGAGCAAATGGATCAGAAACAGAACAATAAACCAATATATTAACAAACATTGCACGCAGTTGTTGAGGCATATTGGTTTGTTCATTTTCAGACAATGCTTCATGCCACTGATTGTCATTGTGCAAGAGTCCAAGAGCTCCACATGCTTCTTTAAATGTCGGGTAAACAGTACCTTCCACAGACCTTAGTTCCCTAAATGATAAAACTCCTTTTCTTCTTAACAAAAGCATACGCAAATATAATAAATCACCACTTGTTGCATGAACTTCTGTTAACCTGCCAACTACATCACCTCTTTGCCTGACTTTCCATTTGCCTTCTTTGGGAACCCAAGTGAACTTGCCGGGAAACTCAGAGTATGTAAAATTGCGGGCTTGTGGTAATTCTTTATTAGCAATGAACCAAGCTTCCAATTTACTAATTTTTGACTTTGCCTTTTCACAAATTGGTTGCAAATCAGCTGTACTTTGGAAGTTTATATATTTCTGATCAGGAAGATGTAGTGGTAATCGATCAACACTTGGCCAACGGTGGTGAATATCAAAACCAAAAATCCTCCAAGAAGCTTCAGATGCACAAACATATCGTCCATCCAAAAAACTTTTAATTTCATCCAAACTTTTAGCTTTGCCTTTGGAAATATTATTGGTAGAATTTGCGGCTTTCTTCCTAATCAACATCATAGCTGTATCATGTCCCTTTAGACAGTACTTGAAAAGGTACTTCAATGATCTTGAACTGTTACATATTTCTAAATTTATATGACACTGAAATCGGATAAGAAGATCTCGATTATATGGGACAACAAACTGATTATCAAGGAGGACCCTATTTTTTTAACAAATCTGCCAGTTTTGCGTCTACGATATACAGGAAAGCCGCTATCATCGAAAAATGTATGACTATTGTATCTGAAAATATAAACAACAAATTGATTAACATATAATTATTTATTATACATATGTTGGATTAAAAGAATGATAGACTTGGATATGCGTACCTCTTGGGGAAATGTCTATGACATTTCCTTTTAACCATGCATATAGAGTATGTGCGATCCTTACCACATAGACCATGTACCATGTAATTCTGAACTGCATGATATCCTACTGGATCAGTTTTTTGGTCTGGAATTTCAGCTGAGACCAACCGATCAATTTTCATAATTTTATCTGGTCTATCGTCTGGATGTAACCATATTAACATATGTACATGTGGAAGACCACGCTTTTGAAACTCAATAACATGCATCACTGTTACCAAATAATTCAGAAAAATGTTTTAATAAAAACAATCATTATGAACTTTCCATTTTACTATGATTTAAAATTCATATTTATTAAGAAATACCTCCAATACATCTGCCAAAATAATGCTTCTTCTTGATCAAGTCAATTAGCTGGTCAAGTTTTAGCTTAAACACTCTAGAGACTATATCGGGAGCATCAACAGCATCAACATTGGGCAACAACTCCAGCATGCTCTTAATTTCAGGCCACTTAGTATTACACGTCATAGTGAGAAATAGGGATGGATGTCCAATTGCACGACATATTGCCAAAGAGTCTTTGAAGTACGGTGACATGTAGCGTTGAGATCCAGTAAATGAAGCAGGAAGAATTACCGCCTTACCAACATGAGTAGGATCATTATCTCCTTTCCGTAAAGCATCGCGCACAGAATGGTAAAGATCAGCTCGAATAGTAGTCTGGTGATTTGCAACCCAATCCAAGCGATACTGTTCAATAGCAGTAAAAGCATCGACCAAAAACTGTTGCCACAAACGGCCAGCCAAGTGTAAAGTCAGAGCTGCAATATCAAGTATAGATTGTTATGTATAAACTGGTAATTTATAAAAGATTGATGAGAGAATAAAATACTTTAATTGTGTTTAGTGCATTACCTTCAGAAGTGCGTATCATGACCTTATAACAATAATATTCTCTCATAGAAACTGTTTGACGTTCTTTTGAATCAGGATCCAAGTCTTCAACATCTTCAGATAATTCTTCACGTTTCTTAACATTCTTCAAAGGTATGTGTAAGTGAAATCCTTCATTTCCAGATGGAAATAGTAAAGGATACTGAAATTGCATGTAATGCGGATCTGTCTCATAAATTCTCTGCAAGCCATCCTGTTTTGAGTTGACAACTGTATCTCTAAAACCACCAGTATCTGTATTATCACTAACAATAAATGCTGCAACCTCATTTGATGGAGTAATGTGATTAGGTCTGCCACTTGCAGAATTGGAAGAGATTAATACCAATTTAAACTCATGAAGATCACGATTTTCAAAACGGTCTCTAGCAATTCGAAAAGCACGGACCAATTTATTATTTTTGTCTAACATGGCCAAAAGTGCTTCAACAATGTCAGGATCAACAGTGTCGGTATTACCTCCCAAAGCATTAATTCTGTTTTCAACCTCATTTTCCGTGTCATAAATATATAATTGACAAAATTTTGGAGAATCTCCATCCGTTGGAACCAAGCTTCCCAACAAATGATAATTCACGCCAAGCATTTTGAAACAATATGGAACTCTGCCTTTGTTGATTCTATTATCTACCTTGCCACCGGAAGAAGTAAAAGAAAACATGCAATTGTACACCCTTATATGCGGTTTAAAATGTTTAGATTTCTCACCACCAGACAACAATGAAGCAAGTGGCTCTGGAGGCTGGGTTTCTTTGTCAAGTTCAACTTTACCATTTCTACAACATAAGGAGAATGTTGGATACTGTTTCTTTGCCGTTTTGTTGTTACGCTCCTCATTCCACATATGTGCATGACATTTTGTACACTCTTTATTAGGCGCGCCAAAATCCATGTATCCAGACCAAAGATTTAGTTGACCATTATTTCTTTGTTCATAAATATAATCCATGGCATCATCATCTGCTCCAAAATGCTGATCATAATACTCTGTGTGATTTTAAAAAGTAAGATTAGTATGGTGGTGTTTTAGGATTACTAAAAAATTATCCATATTACCTTCGGCATCACTGTCACTATCCAAGTCAGAATCTTCATCAGCTGCTTCATTAAATTCTGAATACAAATTCTTTGACCCATTAGATGATTCAGCATAATTAGAATTCCTCCAATCAGTATTATCATGAACAGAAGATGAGTCTGTTAAAGGATGAATTTTTGAAGAATTCATAAACATTCCATGTTGGAATATTTTAGATCCAGAGGCATCTGACTGGTAATTATTCAGTTTCTTAACATCAGATGTAGGCAACTGAAAACTAATTGTAGAACGCGTAGTAGAATCAAGTTTTCTTCGACCATTATAATCCACTGTTCAAAAAAGAAAATGTATTATCAATATGAATTAAAGTTAAAAAGTTCAAACAGAATAAATATTCCAACAGTATTGATATAGAACTAACTCTGTAAATTAAAATAATATATTGTGAAAGACGAAAGTACCTTCTGCACTAACTGAACGTGGAGTTCTGAAAATCGTGTTTTCCTGAGATCCTTTCCCATGGGTACTTTTATTTGCCTTAGAATAACCTATATCAATTGTTAGAAATTATATTATTATATCAATGTGATATCACATGTCAAGTTATAAGCAATACCTGTAGAATTTAAAGTATTCTGCTGAATCGTGTTCAAATTTAACGATCCCAAAGGAGTTCTACTTCCAACTACATAAAACAACATTACATCATAAACCTGAACAAATGTATTCAATTCTTTTATTTAACTATGCCCAAGAAAATGCTGAATTATCAGCAATTGTCAAGTAATATAAACCTGGTGAATTCTCAGCAATACGATTAAGCGCGTTTGAAGTTAATGTGTATAGAGCTGATCTACTTCCAACTGCAAAGAAAAATATTTAATCACCGACAAAATAAGGTAACATATAATGCAATGGAAAATGGAAAATGTTTTACGCATTGAGGACGATGCAGGAATGGAAGTCTTATTCACATTGGGTCCGCGAATTCTTTGCTTCATAGCTGCATAAAGAAGAAAATTAATCTTTCTTACTTTGTTTCTATACAAAACAAACAGATCAACATAATCTCTATATTGTTGATTGAAGATCTTTAATTATAACCTGATGATCCGACGGTGGCAGACATGGAATTTGAGTGTTTATTTGTTTGATGTACGTTTCCATCAACAACATTGGTAGCCTTAGTACTTGCTGCATCTAGGATAATATTAAAAGAGTATAGAGAATATTAAACAGCAACATGTGTGGCATTAGATGGTTTCCAAGTTAAAAATGAATAAATCAAGAAGATTGCAACACAAATTCAGAAAAGGTAAAGTAACAAAAACCTGTACAATTCTCAACATTAAGAATAACATGGTTTGAAGGTAATGATCCTAGAGGTATTCTACTTCCAACTGCAAAGAAGAAAACATAATCAGTAGTGAATAAAATGGAATTAAATGGAAAACGAAAAATGTTTACCCATTGAGGACAATGCAGGACTGGCATATTTATTCACATTTGGTCCCCGATTTCTTTGCTTCGTAGCTGCATCACGAAACAATTCTGTTACTCTGTTTCTATACAAAACAAAAAAATCAACATTGATTTGAGTTTATAACCTGATGATCCGATGGCAGACATCGAGGTTGAGTTTATATTTGTTTTATGTCCGCTTTCATTAACAACATTGGCGGATTTAGTTCTTGCTGCATTTGTTATAAACTAAAAATTATATATTACGAATAATGTCATTAAAACTCTAAAATCATTAAAAAATTGCTACTACCTTCAATTTTATCAACGTTAGGTCCTCGTACTCTTCGCTTCACAACTAACAAAAGAATTAATATTCATGATTATGGGGTAATATATGTGCAAAATTTTAAAGTACTGAGATCAAATCAAATCATTACCACCGGTTGAGGAAGCAGATGCATTAGAATTACTCATGCCAGTAGTTGAAAGCGGAGTACCAGCAACAACTACATCAGATGATTATATAAGGTACATGGAAGAATTAAAATTACACTGCGTATAATTAACAAACGTGATATATGCGCTTACCTGGTTTAATTTTAGAAAAAGGAGATTCAGCTATGTTTGTACTAAGTGATGAGTTTGAGACATTGAGATCAACATTTTCACCAAATTGAACATGCACACGATTATTAGTTTCACCATTGTTTGATGTGTTCCTTATACCTAAGATTGTCTGAACATTCTGACCACGAACCCTACGTTTAACACCTGTTACAAAATCACATATCAAATATCAAAATATTGAATATAGATAGATAAAACTGTAAACATTGATTCAGCAATCATGGGAAAGAACCTGATTTCGCATTTTCCGATACTTTTTTGCTTGAAGGAGGATCCATGATAGATTCAAATCGATTTAATCACCACAAACTCAAAGTCGACATGTTCTTCTTCAACAGATGTTTAAAGATAATTCATAGTCTCTGTGTATACATGAAGGGATTACGATAATTAATCAAGGAAAGAAAAAATAGATATTGAGTAAATTTCCATAACTCAGTGTGATACACGTCTATCATTAATTCAAAATTCAAAAAATGCTGTAATTAAGAAAAACGTGTGATCTGATTATGATTCTGTTATATGGCTAAATGGATCATGAGATGGGTAATATTTTTACCTAATGGGTAAATTAGTTGGATTATCCATGGGTCATTAAAAAAAGGCTTGAGAGTAGTACATTTTAGAGGAGTTGGGTAAATTTTTTTACCCAGTGGGTAAATTTCTAAATGGGTGACTTGATGCATTAAGAATATGTTGATGGATTGGATATGGATCGACCTCTGAAATATCCGAGGTGTGATCCGACCCGATCCGAATTCGATAAAAATAAATAAATATGGATATGGATTTAGATCGATCCGATCCGAACCCGACCCGTT
The DNA here is from genome assembly GCA_036435485.1 of Saposhnikovia divaricata. Classification (NCBI taxonomy): domain Eukaryota; kingdom Viridiplantae; phylum Streptophyta; class Magnoliopsida; order Apiales; family Apiaceae; genus Saposhnikovia; species Saposhnikovia divaricata. The sequence continues at coordinate 76,900,471 of CM071600.1, read as the reverse complement.
GACAGGCCTAATCATTACTACGGGTATGGCTACTTGTAACACGCAGATAATTGTTTTATTGTTGGAGCTATCTTTAATTTATGTTTTTGTCACGTATAACGGTATAAGGCTTTCTTCTTATCGTGAGTGTCGTCCTTGCGATGCGTAGCTAGCGCCAGTGAAGCCAAGCTAACACTTAACTAATCAGCATTTTCGTTCTACTCGACCGTCACCTGCATCACTGTTAGATCTACAATGGATAGAGTATTATATATATATGCGAATGATTGAATATAATATAAATAACACACAATCACTTGGGAACCACCCATATGTTTTATTGACTTCAATACAACTCGAAAATCTGAAGCGATTGCCCTTTCTTACCCTAACAATCTGTTCCTATTACTATAATATACTCAAGCATCTCGCTCTACTCTCACTCTCTCCTGAATTGATTACAATCGTGCCTACCATCTATAAATAGCCAAACATATTGTATCCTTCCCCCGGTCTCATTAGAAGTCCTTCAACGACTCTGACTAGAACTTGGAAATTTGATTTCCAGCCAGCAACAAGTCACATACATGCGCCCCAAACTACTTGCATCATCGAGACTTTCCAGCATCTTAGTCTTTCTCTCGCACACTTAGTTTTTCGCTCCGCATAATCAAACCAACGTCTTGGATCAAAGTAGTCTTCATTTTGAACATTCAAACTGGCACTCTGGGTCACCTTTGTTAACATACCGTGTTAAGGGTCTAACAATTTTGAACATCCAAATACTCGTATAATACTCGGGGTTAAATTCGAGTTGGTTGATGATTGCTTTAAAATACTTGGTCAAACACTTGTCCGAGTTAATTGTTTTTCACGATATTTCTTTTATGTAATGTTCGACTATTTTTCGCTAAGATGACTTTATTTTTAGCAAGGAAAAATAATATTTATTCCGTATAAGCATCATCAAACTTTTGCTTTATACATTCTACGTGACACGTGCATCCTCATAACAGGTCTGCAGAAGAAACTAAAGATAAAAGGAAAAGGTCCCTGTCATATTTCTTAGTTCACGTACAAATCTTTTGTTTCTACACAAATATTTCCAGTAGCTTCTCCGTTCACTTCCCAACCCGAAAATGCATTCATGTAATACTCGAATTTATCAACCAAACTTTCCGGCATAGACACGAGCACTCGAACAGCGTTAAAATCTCCGATGACCGGCAAAAATAAGCAGTAAATGTCACCAGTGATTGGACCCATATGAAGAGGTTTCCCTTGTCCAAAATCCAAATCTTCCAACCCTAATTTAGACCACTGTGAAATTACCAAACTAGCCGACAGGTCTGTTTTAACCGTTCTGTCCTCCAGTAAATTTACCACTGACCTCACATACTCATCCGTGACAGATGACTTGGCTCGTTGAACCAACTTCACCGCAGTGTGCAAGTTAGCACTGACCAGCTCCTTTACCGTTGTCTCCGCGCATGCTAGCACGAATCCATTCCCATAATACCCTTGTGGCATTTCCGGGTTTAGTCTTTTTCTTATGTTTACAGAAAACAAAAGCTTAACGTGGAGTGAAGGCGACAAGTCTAGAGATTTAACCCAAGCTCGCCACGTATGAGACGCCACGATTTCGAAGGTGGTGCATTTTAGCATGGGGGTGCATTGTGTTTTGAGATGCAGAATATGAGAAGGGTTGAAGGTTAAAGATGAGGGAAGCAATGGCTGTCCCCTATAATATTGGTTAATAATGTCATTGTCAAAAAGGGTAGTTTTGGTAAATCCAGCATTAGTGCAAGTCATCTCAGAGTTGATCTCTTGGGGTTTCAATACGTGGCGTGAGTGGGAGGGAGTGACTGGTAAATCAGCATTGTAATTAGTGGTGATGTGGGCCCATGCACGTAAAAATTGGGAAGTGCCGATACCGTCGCACAAACAGTGATTGATGGCGGTACACAAGACCATTCCTCCGCATCGGAGATTAGTGACCTGTAAAGTAAAGGATATTATGGTCAAAACAGTTTATCAACTTGCTATTATTGAAAGCAACAAAAGGAAAGAGCAGCGTGGGATTGTAGGGCAGCCCAGTTTGGAGTTTGTAGTTATTGACTAAAATGTCTTATTATCATCGTACCATTTGCTTCATTTTTTGTTGTACGTTCCACATTATTTAGATATATATCCAAGGACAGTTTTCCATCTTCACTACATAATATTACTAATTTTACCAATTAAGCAAATTTTTGATTGAACAATCCAAAATTTGATTGATTGCAAAGATTTTGACCGATTCTTGATTTATGTTTACAAAAAAACGATACTAACCCCCACATAATCGTTAATGAGTTACTATCTAACAATTAATCGTTAATTTTAGAATATTATACACAATCCCTTACCTTCGGAACTGGATCTGCCATTGGCAACATGTTTGTATGATTATGCACAGATCAATGCATGCAACTGTGAATCTGTGCTTGTGTAAACTAGATGAAACACATTCGATGTATTTGTTTTCGGAGATGTAAATATTACGAGAAGAGATATTATTTTCGCAAAAATAACGGTCTTGAATGTATGTAAGGAGGTGAAGGGTGTGTATGTAAACTTTGTGCAATCAGATGAACCAAGGACGACAAAGAGGGTGTTTGGCATTGCTTAAAATAAGTTAATGGAGGTATTTTTAACTTAAAGGAGAAAGTAAAGTTGTTTGGTTTAAGTTGAATGAATGTGTTTGGTTAATTTTACTTAAAGTTAAATGAGGATTTAAAAAAATTTGACTTAAAGTGAAATTTGACTTAAAAAAATTTTAAATTCATAATATTTAAACTTTACAAGAATTTTGAAAAAAAAAAATCCATAAGTCATAAGTTATAAGTCAAAAGTACCTAAATGAAGCTTATGACTTTAAGCAGTTTTTTAACTTAAAGCTTCCTCCTTAAAGTTCAAAGCTCCTTTAAGAGTTTTAGCCAAACAGGCAGAAAGGTGGCTGTGTAACTGTGTTACCGCATTAACATTCTTTTTGACAAAGATAAGCCAATGATTTACTCATTAGTATATCATAACTAATACACTATCTCAGTGGGAGAGCTCAATGCGTGATTAAATTGAATGGAAAGCTCGCTGTTAGTAATATTACAACAGTGGCAAGGTATCTATACAGGAATGTTTAGCACTTTTTTATGAGAAAAAATAACCTAAGATATATCTCAGGTAATTTTTCTGAGATATGAATAAATTTTTTTAATATTTATTGGACCCGCAAGGCTAATTAGTAAAATTTTAAATAAATCTTGATTTTACAAAATTGCTCATCCCATATTTACATATAAAATACATATATCTCAGGAAATTTACCTAAAATGTATCTTAAGTTCCATATTCACTTTTTTTTTATCGATTCTAGATACGAGGAGAATCCTTTCTCATCAACAAGCGTAATGAAAGAACAGTTGAAGAAAACTCTCAACTTTTTTATTGCTGTTTTATTAATTATTGTATATTTCAAATACAATATGCACGAGGGATGAGGCTAATCCTCTCCTTTTGCCGGAATTCCAAATCACAAAGCTGGAACTTGCAAGTTCGATGGCTCATACTAGCCGCCTAATCCTCGGCTCTGAGGACTTAATCAACTAGATGATGACAAGTTTCGTACACATCACGAAACAATCAATACACGTTGAAATCACCTCTCTTGTTAAGTGAAACCTTAGGCTTATGACCTCCCCTAATGGCTTAAAGTTTTAGGAAAATTAATGACTTGACATGGTATTGGCTGCTTCTGTACTCGGAACGAGTAAAGGTAAGAGCTGCGTACATTTCCGGATCTCATCTGATTATACTAGGTATGCTGGGTTATGTTTCATTTATTAAAAGTTTAAAACTTAACATGGTAGTAGACCTTAAGTTTAGAAGTGGTCTCGAGTTTCAACTCTTCCAAACATTTCTAGATCAAATAAAATACAAAATAGCTAGCTAAATTTTTGCAGCATGCACAACATGAAGAAGAACATGTAAAGAAAAAGAAGAGGAAAGAAAGGTAAGGTTAAACACTTCAATTAATATATACCTGAACTACAAGAGGAGGAATATCCAAGAAACACTGAGCTTCAACTCTATACAAAAGCTTCCTCCAAGACCTATTTGGTTTGTCGGAAAATCGAAGAAACTCATCTGCACATAAATCCATAAAAGCTTCAACAAACACAGCACCTTCTCCATTACACTGAACCTCAAGTTTATGATCATCATCTTCATGATCAACTTGTTTGCTTTTTCTTAGTCGTCCGGCTAACGGATAATAATCGACAAGAATTCTCGAAAGTGATTTTTTCAAGATATCTACACTGACAGACTTTTTAAAAAGATAAAGGTATTTGATAGAGAATCTAAGAAACTTTTGATCATCAAGGTTTGAGAGATATAGAGTTTGATTTGGAGTTGAACCGCTAGGAGGGATTAAAATAGGCTGTTCTGCATACACACAAACTGGAAGTTCTGGAGGACTTAACATTTTAATTAAATTTGGTATTGCAGTGCCAATTAGTAATTTATATTGTGATCTCTTAATAAGAAGTTTTAGAGGGGAGAGAGAGTTGATGGAAAAGGAAGGCTGAGAGAGTGCGCTTTATAATTATAGCTAGAGGAGAAGATTAGGATACATATGGGTCATTTTATTTGGAGATCTATAATTGGGATATGGTGATGTACTATCAGATTCTTTACTTTCATGAGTTGGGCTGTAGAGAGGGGGGCTTCATCTTACTTTTTGCGTGTCCTTCTTTGAATTTCTACAGATTAAGAATCTTCCGTATATATAGTAGAGCAACTTAATTTGTAGTAACAAATTATGCGAACTGAAAAAGAAAATGGATTGTCTACCGCTGAAAATATCAATACCATTTAATTAACATCAACGTATAGCGTTAGTTCAATGGAGTACAATTAAATAAAGTACTAATTCGAGGATTATATATAGAGCTGGCAATTCGTGCCGTGTCGTGTACTTCGTGTCGTGTACCAATAGACTTATCCGATGTTGTATAATACTTGTTATAATATAATCGGACCTTTCTCATATATCTTAAGATTTTAAAATGATTACTTATTTAACATGGTATTAGAGTTCGATCTGAGGAGTAATCTCAGGTTCGAATCTTTTCACCCTTTATACAATTATATTTATGTACACTCATTAAAGATGGATATGGTTATGACTTATGAACAATGTTAGGGGTATCAAATTTAGTTCCCAATCTTTTTTTTCAAATACACGTGATAGATCCTGATTTGTTGTAATAATAAATGAGTTCCCTTTATTTACATCAAAAAATTCCAAATTATCACACCATCCATGCCATATCATTTAAGAACAATTTTCTGTACATATTTTATGTCTCTAACACAACTATATTATGATTATCTGTGTAAAGTTTGTGCATAAAGGAAATTGGAGAATTATGCTGACAAGGTATAACCTGTGCAGTGAAAAAGGAGTACATGGCAACGTAATAACCTTATCTGCAAAAAGCAAAAGAAAATTTGATTCTTCACTTGTGGTCCAAGCTAACATGGTCTGCCAAAACATACATGCACAACTAACAACTTTGAAAACGTGGCTTCTCAATATATGTCGAGTACCCTCGACCAATCAAATTGATCGATCGGTCTTAAAAGTATTGTTACTCGTACATATGAAATGTTATGAAATGTGACGGGGAGCGCGCCAGTCAGGTGAAAATGCAATGTACATGCAGCATGTACACGAGACATGTCAAGTGATGGAGCCAGCACAATTTCTCCCTTAATTTGGCCGTTTTATAAACGAGCTTGGTCGGAATAGTGGCTGAGGAAGGAGCCGGATCTTCTGTCCCCTTCTCCATGTCCCCTTTTGTGTCTCCTATATAAAATGGGTGTCCCTGACGGGGCCCATTGTAAGGAAAATGCAAATAAAATATTTTTATTTCCATTTTCCTTACAATGGGCCCGCCAGGGGCACCCCATTTTGTATAGGGGACACAAAAGGGGACATGAATAAGGGGACAGAGGATCCTCACCCGTGGGGGCACGGGAGTAGTAGTATCCATATTTTAGTACTCCCTCCGTCCCAAATCTTTTGTCCTGTTTGATTTTTAATGGTCAAATTGACCAAATTTTGACCATATATTACATATGTAAAATATAAGAAAATAATGATAAAAATTATATCATTAGAAAGTATATCTAATCTAATTTAATATGTATTTTTCAAATTTTGTAAACTATAAAAGAATGATACGTAAATATTTGTCAAAATTTGGTCAATTTAACCACAAAAAATCAAACAGGAAAACAGATTTGGGACAAAGGGAATACCATAATTATGTGGTTAAACATATAAATTTGTTTTTCCTTTAAGTTAACTTATGGGGAACTTATGTGGGTGGGGGCACGTGCACCCATAACCCCCACCTTCCTTCCGGGTGAGAATCCTCTATCCTCTTCTTCATGTCCCCTTTTGTGTCCCTTATACAAAATGGGGGTGTCCCTGGCGGGGTCCATTGTAAGGAAAATGGAAATAAAAATTAATTTATGGGGAACTTATGTGGGTGGGGGCACGTGCACCCATAACCCCCACCTTCCTTCCGGGTGAGAATCCTCTATCCCCTTCTTCATGTCCCCTTTTGTGTCCCTTATACAAAATGGGGGTGCCCCTGCGAGCCCATTGTAAGAAAAATGGAAATAAAAATATTTTATTTCCATTTTCCTTACAATGGGCCCCGCCAGGGGCACCCATTTTATATAGGGGACACAAAAGGGGACATGGAGAAGGGGACAGAAGATCCGGGCTCTGCCCCTGTTAGGTCCAAATGTGTTGTAGAGGGGGGGTGAATACAACTTTTCGAATATGAGAAGGAATAAATACGATGCAATAAATGAACACACAGATTCAAGGAATATATTTCTTATATATAACTTGAAATGGTTGCTACAACATTCATTACAAAGTATGACAGAAGTTCAGAGAGAAGTGAATGATACTAAGCTCTGTGAATGCACTCTCTCTCTTTTTCTTGTGTTTCTCTCAAATATTGCTCTATCTAAAACATTACACAAGTATTTCTATTTATACTACATGTAATCTATGTCCTGTAGTCTTCAAAGACTAAGATATACGTGGCCCAATGATGTCCACATAAATCTTGCCTTATCTTGAAAGCTTGGAAATCTGCCAATCAGAAGATGCCATGTGTCATGTTGAAGCTGCACTCTAAGTAGAACTTCTACTTGAGAATTTCTACTTAGCCATCTCGAATTTCTAAGTAGAACTTCTACTTAGAAACTTCTACTTGGTCATCTAGAATATTTAGTACTTAGAAAATATTCTGGTCTTCAACTTGAAACTTCAATGCACATCTTGAACTTGTGATATCTTCATGTCTTCTTTGTTCTTCACTAAGCTCTTGAATATGGATCTTTATTACTGACATAAACTTGCTATCAATGTCCTGACACTTGATGCAACGGTCTGGTTCATAAGTGACTAGTCTTGATAGGGTTTTTGCTTCTTGAATAAGTTACTATATCCAATTAGAAATATGGCTTTCCAATATTTGCTTTCCTTCTTGTTCACTTGAAATCAATTGGTCTTATTGATACTGATAGTTATGATCTTGATTCTTGGCTTTCCAAATCACTGAGGCATGAACAACTTTGACTTGAACTTCTCTCAATGATTTCTTCTTGGATTGATCATAGTTAACATGTTGAATTGTATCAATTACCTTGTCTTCATTTAGTGTTGATTTCTTGTGACTTCTTGTTCTTGATTGTCTTCTGGTTAAGTATCTTTTCCTTTAGTTTGAGTTACATTAGTTATAGTGTTACAAGTTTACACACTCTGCCTTTCAATCTCCCCCAATTTGATTGTCTAACAATGACATTCAAATTAATGAAGGATAACTCAACTAAACAATGAGACGAGAAAAGATAATTAACATTACAGTCTTGAATAATTTACAATTGAAATTTACATGAAAACAATACAAAGAACTTAAACTAGAAACAGAATTCGAACTTCGAATTAAAGATCATTTGAGTGATTCCTATCACCTGGATTATTTCATACCTTTTAGTCAAACTTGTATCACCTTATTGGATTCACTCTAAGGTGAATTTTCCTTAATTGAGTTAAAGCAACCGAAAGACATGAAGTTTTTCCAACTTCAAGTTCACACCACTCTGACCTTTAACCCTAATTCCGTTTCCTCTTTCTAGCTTCAGCAGCTTGGTCTCTCTCTTCTTTCTGCCTTTTGCGCTTCTCCTTCTGATGCTGTTCTTTCTTGTACACTGGATCTTTAAGCTGCTTCCACCTAGCATTCAACAGACTTACAGCTTCCATTTCTAGAGGATTCTTGGGCTCTGGATAAGGATGTTTGAAAAGCCTTCTGAGTTTGTTTACCTCCTGAGTAGTTCTGATCTTTGGAATATCCTCAAAGTTCTTCATTATGAGATGAGATTTCCAATGTGTTTTATCAGCTTTAAACTGACAATAGATCATCTTGGGGTAGCCCTTGACACGGTTAGTATTGTGGACACTAGCCGCATCTCGCTCCATTCGCTTCTTTTCCACCACTACTTCAGACAGGTAACTCATGAGTCTCTGCTTTTCTTCAACAAACTTATCTTCCACTTCGCCCCATTTGAATACATATAATACTCTCTCCAGAAATGCAGCATCTTGAGTCCGTAGCAGCCATTGTCTACTCATATGCAAGATTGTTTGATTCTGGTCTGCATCTATGAATACTAAGGCATCAGCTGTATCTTCAACATAAACATGTATCCAGTATACATTATCACTTCCTGGAACACCAATAGCCTCCCTTATTTCTCCTTGTTCTAGTGCTCCAGAAGGAAGAGTCAGAGCTTCATCTACATTCTTCATGGCTTGAAGAATATTCCATTTCTTCTCTATCAGCTCCGGCTCAATCTTCACGTCATCAAGAGGGTTTGGAGCAATGACATCACACTTCCACACCTCATTGCTCTTCTTGAATATGACTCTTTCAATGATCTTCACGGATTTATCTTTAAGCTCGGAAGCGAATCCCTTACTCATCATTTGTCTACAGACAGCTTTGAGAGATTCCACTGAAAGCTCCATTAGATCATTTTCCTCCATGCTAACCCTCTTCATCTTTCCGTCAACTACCATCCGGACAAAATTTGGATATGCTGAGAATTCTGGACCCTTGTCCTCTGCTAGCTGCATTAACTGATCCCTGTACAGAATGCTTAGCTCCTCAGATTGAGAGTATTGAATTTTAGTCGCTAGCAAGAACAACTCTGACGCGGATCTTCTCATTATGAATTGGTCATCCACATATAGGAAAGATGTTGGGACTCCTTCTACCAAAGACAAGATAACCTGCCACTCCTTAAGATTTGCATTGTATCCAACCCTGACTTTAGAAATTAATCTCTTCAAAGCATTTATATAGTCCCCAGTCATTGGATTCTGCAAATTCAAGTTGTAGAACAGATCATCTGCATCCTTGTTATGAACTCCTTTCGCACAGGGTCCCATCATTATCTTCCTTGCTTCATCCCATTTCTGCCCTATCCTTCGTTTGTCCAGATCAACTTGAGGATTAGCTAGCCTTGCAAGCTCATGATCATACTGCTTCCCTTGTAGCTCCGCTTTCTTTTCTAGGAAGGCAGCACGTTCTTGCATCATCTTCATTTTATGGAACTGAGCTTGTTCCAAGGCCAACTGTTGAGCTTTAAGGGTTTCCTCATCAACAGGAAATTCTTCAGGCATTCCGGAAGACATCCCAGCACCTCCACCTTGTTCCTTCAAAGATCTTTTTATAGCGTGTGCCAACGGTACGTCTTCCATGTCAGAATCTGAGTCAAGTACCTCCTGTACTGTTTCCTGATGACTCAGATCAACAAGTGGTTCATCAACCATTACTGCCTTACCCTTTCTCATCCTCAGAGCCTCTTCATCAACAGACGGCTCAACTTCTGGTTCCTTGACAAGATCAGCTTCAATTTCTTCGATGTGAACTGCCTGCTGTCTCGTCTCTTTTCCACTCTCCCCCTTAGGTGAGTTATCCTGAGCTCCACCTTGGTCTTCAGATCCACCAGCTGCATAGGAACCTCCAAAACCAGAACCAGAGGCTCCCGCTCCACTAGCACCACCTGCACCACCTGCACCAGCATCGGGGGGAGGTTGTTGCGACTCGAAGCACTCCGGGGGCACAAAACTCCTGACTGCGAACATCATTCTACTGATCTCCACAGCCATTGTATGCATTGTAGACTCCAATGTCCCCATCCTCTCATTGAGAGTGCTTCCCAAGACACCACCAGCATGGCCCAAGTCATTGACCTTATTTGTCAAATCATCAAAAGCTGTAGCTTGACTTGCCATTCTTGCTGCGTAGTCGTCTAGAGCCCTTTGGTTGTTTCCAATGTTCATCCCGAACTGCCCCATCGTCTGTCCGAACTGCTTCATCTGATTTTCCATAGAAGTCATACGCGTATCAAGATTTTCAATGTTAAGGGACGGTGTTTGGTTTAGGTGACCTCGCTCTAATACTCATTCTGTTGGTATTTGACGCTCGGTTTCGGGCCTTGAAAATGAAGGTCCCTCTCTCCCTAACCTCTCACACACACTCCCTGTCTCACGCTCGTGTATGTCTTCAATGATTGATCCAAATAATGAAGCAGTACCTGCAGAAAATTGATAAGAAATGTTGTTGACAGTTATGGGATCAAATTCTGTTTGTTCCTGAGTTGGAATCTCAGGCTGAGAGGCTGCAAAGTTTTCTTGTACAACATCAGAACCGATCCTCTTTGCAGCATCAGTACGTACCGGTGAAGGTACGGCTGAAGTTCTTAAGACTTCATGTCCTCTTGAAGCAACAGTATCTTCAAGAGGTACATCATCCTCACCAAAATCAAAATCCCTATGTGCAGATTGTTCAAAGGGAGAACCACTCTCGTGAGGTGGAGTGGTTGCGTGTGACACACTAGGGTTTGACTGTGGTTGTGAAGTAGCAGCGTGGAAAAGTTTGGCTTTCTTTCGAATAAGTTGCTGCTCTTCGGGTTCATTCTCCTCATCATCTTCTACATATACACGTGCTGGCTTTCTGACTTCCGTTAACAAGGGTGAAAGAGAATAAGAATGTGTATTGGATTCAGAAATGTAGCTCTTACCCTGGGATAGATCATGCGGATTAGCAGTCTCTTGGGTCGCGGAATCAGATACATAGGAGGAGGAATGAATAGTATGCAGGGAGAGATTACCTGATTGATTACCTTGTGCATCATCGCTTTCCTCATCAGGAATCTCATCAAATGCCTCAGCATGAACAGATGGATTTTGAGCATGTGATGAAACTTGTGATGATGCCTCCAAATTGGTAACTCCTGCATCATATCTAAGCCACATTTGTATATTTTCAGGAATAGACATCGGTTTACCTTGATGTTTATCCTGATTAGCAATGGTTGAAAGTGACTTAGTGCCCATCCCTAGCGATGCAGATGTTGGGCTTCCGGCAAATCTCTGTCTAACAGCAAGAGCATCCTTCGGTATTAGGTCATTAATGAGCATTAGTAGGAACCGAGGAAACCAGCAGACAACATCAGCTGTAGTGAGGTCTCTGCTTGCAAGAGATCCCATTGAGGCCACTATCTCAGAGAGAAATATGCGTCCATAATTTATATCCAGTTCTCTTGCTAGGGCAACTGCAAAGGTTTGCATTGGAATTGGAATTTGATGAAAGTCTTTTTCGCGTGCCCGAAAACATCTTGTGATGGCCTCGAAAAAGTAATTCCATTCCACATGGAAGAATTGCTTTTGGATATTTCCTGTGATTGGGCCTTTCGAAGGATAACATCCAATTTCTTCAAAGAATCTGAGGCGTTCTGTAGCTATAGGTTCTGGATCATAAGCATCTTTAATTGGGAATCCCAGAACTCTGTTGACAATCTCTTCAGTCACCTCATATTCCTGACCCGCTAAGGTAAACCTGAAACCTAAGGGGGTTGATTTGCTCCCAAAAGTAACCGCACTAGTCCATAATTGCTGTAAAGCATCATGTACTAGTGTAGGTTTAGCAGTAAAAGCATGGCTAGCTTTGGAGTACAAATTGAGAAATCGTATCCAAAACTTAAACCGCGGGAGTTGATCACCAATTTTCGTAGAAATATTATAAAAATTGTTTTTAGCAAGTGAAAATTGGTGAGCCATTTTGATTAAATGTTTTTCTTTAAAAGATGTGAATTTTTTTTTTTTAATTTTGAAAAACAAATAATTTACGAATTACTTAGTTTTATTCCTTTTAATTTTTCGAGAATATCAAAAGATAGTCTGAAAATTTAAACTACGGAATATGAACAGCCAATTACTAGATCTGAATATTCAACAAAGATGAATATTCGTGTGTTTATCAGTGAAATCGAGTGTATATGTGGAGAATATGAATTCGTGTTTTTGAACAGATACACAAAACTTGATGTTTGTGTGTATGTATATGCGCGTGTATATGCGGTTACAAAACACAGTATCACAATGATTAATGATAACACAGTGATTAACAGTCAAAAATTTGGCAGTAATTCGTGATTAGTATGAGTTTAATCACAAAAACACGGGTTAATTGTATGAAGTCTGTGAAATCGCACTGTTTTTGTGAAACGGCTGCTGTGAAAATGAAATTAGGTAAAGTGAATTAGGCATCGAGTTAGAGATGTATATATAGATGAATGTGAAATGACAAAAATGTCCCTGTTAAAAAGAGTGAAAATTACCAAGTCCATACAGGGAACATCTAAGTCGAACTCTATCTCGAACATTTCTATCTCGAACATCAAGTCGAACTTCGAGATAAAGTTCGAGATAGAGGTTAACTTGAACAATGAAGCACAAATAAGCACTTTAACCAATTTTACAGCAAAAACTATAGGGAAAAGCTATCTTGAACAATGCTGATTTGTAGTAAACTTGGAAAATTCCCTTCTAAGAAAGACAAGGAAATTCAAGATACTTTTCGAGTTAGAAGTCTATCTCGAACATCAAGTCGAAATTTGAGTTGAGTTTCGAGATAGACTAAGAGCTCTATCTCGAACATCAAGTCGAAATTCGAGTTGAGTTTCAAGATAGACTAACTCGAAGTTAATCTCAAATTCTTTCCAAAATACCCCCTTGAACCAAAAAGTACAGGGTAATTCAAGATATGTTTCGAGTTAGGAGTGTAACTCGAAAAATTCCCTTTAGCTTAACTGAGAACTCTATCTCGAACACCAAGTCGAAATTCGAGTTGAGTTTCGAGATAGACTAAGAACTCTATCTCGAACATCAAGTCGAAATTCGAGTTAAGTTTCGAGATAGACTAACTCGAAGTTAATTCTCAGTTCTTTTCAAAATATTCCCTTAATGGAAACCTCATCTCAACCTTTGAGATAAAATTCGAGATAGACTTTATCTCGAATATTTTGAAGATAGAACTAGGCACACTGGTAACTCGAACTCGAACTCTAAGTCGAATTTCGAGATGAATTTCGAGATAGCCAACTCGAAATTCTTCCCAGACTTAGAATTTTTCAAAAACTTCACTCTGACATATTAAGTCGAAATTCAAGTCGAATTTCTAGATGAGTTTCGAGATAGAACCTAACTCGAAATTTTGAAGTTTTTTAATTCTAAGGCCTCTAATTACATGAAACTCAATGGTAAATTCATCTAAAAATCATGCAATATTCAGAATATTATGAATTTAACTCCCCCTATGATCATGCAATCTAACAAGCATAAATTCACAGATTGTGCTATAAAAGACACTTAAAACACAATGAATTCATGCAAAATCACACTATATGCAAACTATAACAATCATTAATTAGGCATTTTAAAGTCTAAGCACATAATGATTGATTAGCTTGCACATACAAACATAAACATGGATTTTACAGATAGAAGGCTTTACTAACTTGTGTTAAGCATTCCCAATTCACCAACCAACCTATTGAATGTTACTTCATCAAGAGGTTTGGTGAATATATCTGCAATTTGTTGCATTGTGGGCACAAAATGTAGCTCCACAGTCCCCTCCTCGACATGTTCTCTTATGAAATGATACCTGATGTCAATATGCTTGGTTCTTGAGTGATCTACAGGATTGTTGGTTATGGCAATGGCACTTGTGTTGTCACACATGATTGGAATTTTCTTGTGCTCCATGCCATAATCCTTCAATTGGTTCCTCATCCACAGTATTTGAGCTACACAGCTTCCAGCAGCAATGTACTCAGCTTCAGCAGTAGAAGTAGATACTGTATGTTGTTTTTTACTTTGCCAGGACACCAATCTTCTGCCAAGAAATTGGCAAGCACCAGATGTGCTTTTCCTATCAATCCTGCAACCTGCATAGTCTGAATCCGAATAGCCAATAAGATTAAAACCTGTATCTCTTGGGTACCAAATCCCTAGATTTGGTGTGCCCTTGAGATACCTAAAAATTCTTTTGACGGCTACGAGATGTGATTCTCTAGGATCCGCTTGGAACCTTGCACATAAACAAGTTGCGAACATTATATCGGGTCTACTTGCAGTTAAATAGAGGAGTGAGCCAATCATACCTCGATAGCTTGTGATGTCAACTGATTTACCTGATTTGTCTTCATCAAGCTTCGTGGCTGTTGCCATGGGAGTCTTAGCTGCTGATGCATCTTCTAGATTATACTTCTTGAGTAAATCTCTGACGTACTTGGATTGACAGATAAAGATACCATCTTTTCTCTGACTGATCTGTAATCCAAGGAAGAAGGACAGCTCTCCCATCATGCTCATCTCATATTTTTCCTGCATTAGCTTGGCAAATTTCTCGCACAAGCGCTCATTTGATGACCCAAAAATAATATCGTCCACATATACTTGAACAAGTATTAAGTCATTTCTCACAACTTTATAGAACAATGTTTTATCAATTACTCCCCTAACAAAACCATTTTCAATTAAGAATAGGGATAGGGTTTCATACCATAGCCTTGGGGATTGCTTGAGGCCATAGACAGATTTGAAGAGTAGATACACAAAATCTGCATGTTCTGGATCAACGAAGCCAGGCGGCTGTTCCAAATACACTTCTTCTTCTAACTCTCCGTTCAGGAAGGCACTTTTCACGTCCATCTGGAAAACTTTGAAGTTCTTATGTGCTGCAAATGCCAAGAACATCCTGACTGCCTCAAGTCTTGCAACTGGTGCATAGGTTTCATCATAATCAATTCCTTCTCGCTGAGAATAACCTTTTGCAACCAAACGAGCCTTGTTTCGTGTTACAAGTCCGTTTTCATCCAGTTTATTTCTGAATACCCACCTAGCTCCAATTACGGATTTGTTCTTTGGTCGGGGTACCAGTTTCCAAACTTTCTGCCTTTCAAACTGATTGAGTTCCTCTTGCATTGCAATCACCCAATCAGCATCGCCAAGAGCTTCTTCTATTTCTTTATGTTCAAGCTTGGATAAGAACCCAGAATATAAGGAGATATTTGCCATGTCAGCTCTTGCAGTTCTTCTAGTAGTCACACCAGCATCTGGATCACCAATAATTAACTCAAACGGATGGTCTCTATTCCATACCCGTTCACCTGGAAATTGTCTTGATGATTCAGCTTGACTTTCTGAGTTGGGGTGCTGACTACTTTGATTATTTTCACTAACTCCCCCTGAGTTAGTGCCAGCTCCTACAGAACTAGAGTCAACTCGGCTTGAGCCTTGAACAGTAGTCCTTGAGCTGCTATTTACTCCCCCTGAGTTGTTGCCGGTTCGTACTGAAGAAGTCTCTCCTGATCTTGTAGAATTAGCTTGTTCACTAGACTCAGGTTCTTCATGTACGCTTGGAACATTTAATGGAACAACCAACTCAGGTTCATCTTCAAGATCTTCTAAGTCCAGATTCTGAAATTTTAGGGACTCAGGTTCACTAGAATCTCTTGAAATTGACGAGAGTTTGGTATCGTCGAATCTGACGTTGTAACTTTCAGTCACTTTTCGATCATTCACCAAGAACACTCTATAAGCTGCCACCACGTCTGTAGAGTAACCAACAAAGATTCCTTCACGAGCTTTTGCTGCAAACTTGCCTAGATTTTCATCATCTATAAGCACATAGCATTTTGCTCCGAAGACATGAAAGTATTTGATTGTTGGTCTTCTGTTGTTCATTAGCTCACATGGTGTCTTTTCTTTATCTTTTATGATCAAGGTTCTATTTTGAGTGTAACAAGCGGTACTCACTGCTTCGGCCCAGAAATACAAAGGAAGTTTTGAATCATACAACAAAGTTCTTGCTGCTTCAACCAAAGTTCTATTCTTCCTTTCAACTACTCCATTTTGCTGTGGAGTTCTCGGGGCTGAATACTGACGACGTATTCCTTTAGATACACAGAAGTCATTTAGCACTGCGTTTTTGAATTCAGTGCCATTGTCTGATCTAATCGTCTTCACAGTAAGTGTTGAAACATTCTCAATTTGAGTGATATGATCAATGATTAAGAAAGGTACTTCGTCTTTCGTCATTGCGAACAATACCCATGTATACTTGGAGAAGTCATCCACGATTACCAAAGCATATCTTTTCCTAGACAAAGATAGGACATTCACTGGGCCAAACAAATCCATATGAAGAAGTTGCAGAGGCTCAGTAATACTAGAAATTTCTTTGCTTTTATGCGATGCTCGCTTCGACTTTCCCATTTCACAAGCTTCACAGAGTCCTTTCGGAGCGAACTCCATTTGAGGTAGATCTCTCACTAATTCTCGCCTCGCGAGAGCATTCATCGTTTTGAAGTTTAAGTGAGATAACTTTTTGTGCCATAACCAGCTTTCATCATCCGAGGCTTTGCTGTAGAAACAGGTAACCTCATCCTGATTTGCTGAATCCATATCTGCAACAAAAAGATCTGCCTTTCGAACTCCTCTCAAAGCCAGTGAGCCTTCCTTGATGTGAGTGATTGATACACCTTTCTTGTTGAAGACAATTTCGTAACCTTTGTCACAGAATTGACTTATACTCAACAGATTGTGCTTTAGTCCCTCAACATAGGAAATATCTTCAATGATGACATTGCCAGTTTTCAGTTTGCCATATCCCTTAGTCACACCTATGCTGTCATCTCCAAAGGTAACATAAGGGCCAACCTTCATAACCAATTCTGTAAGCAGGGACTTGTTTCCAGTCATATGCCTCGATGCTCCACTGTCTAGCACCCATATAACTTTACTTCTATTCTGCTTAACGCCCTGCAATGACAGATTGGTTAGACATTCTTCGGAACCCAACTTTGATTGGGCCCGGCTTTTCGATAAGATCGAGAATCAACAGATTTAACAACAGGAGATGCACTTTTCTTCACATTACTAGAGCTTTCGACTATCTCCTTTCCTTTCTCAGACTTGACAGATTTGTCAGTCTTAGGAGAAGGTTTGTCACTCCTAACTTTAGGAGGACTGACAGTCTTGGCTCTCCCATACTTTTTCTTGATATTTGAACTAGCAACAGTATTTGAGCATGACTGGCTAGATGCATTCATTAAATGCACAAAAGTTTGCATGATGTTAAAAGTGCATGGCATACAATTAGGTTGACCACACTGTGCATGATTCTGATGCAGATTATTCATTGTATGTGTGG
Organism: Saposhnikovia divaricata; assembly: GCA_036435485.1. Classification (NCBI taxonomy): domain Eukaryota; kingdom Viridiplantae; phylum Streptophyta; class Magnoliopsida; order Apiales; family Apiaceae; genus Saposhnikovia; species Saposhnikovia divaricata. The sequence goes on along the minus strand of CM071600.1, from coordinate 76,882,796 downwards.
TAGGCATGGCATGTGCAGCAGGAACATTCATGTTTGCTTTGCATGCATAAGAAAGATGTTCAATAGATTTACAATGATAACATGCTTTCTTTATTCATTCAGCCTTAACCTCTTTTATGCCTTTCTCTCTCTTTCCTTGTTGTTTAACAGCCTTAGCTCCTAATCCCAGTCTAGATTCATCTCTAGGGAAATTGATTTTCACTTGTTTGATAGGAGTTATAGGTTGTTCTTTCTGGCGATCTTCCATCTCATCTCATATCTAGCTATCAATTCAGTCCCTTCTTCTTCTATTCTAGGAACAAGATGTTTGTAGATAGGTTTGACAGCCGATTTAAGAATTCTAGGTGTTTCCTTTTTAAGGTCACTGGAACTAGGGTCAATAGGTTTCTTTCCTTCTTTCTTAGGAAGGTCAGAATAATCAAGTCCTACACCTACTCCAGTTATCCTCTTAAATGTGTCATTATCTACATACACTTTACTAGCAGCTAGTTTGTAAGCTTCGCATTTAGTTTCTAACTCAGCTAGATTGTTCCTAAGACATGCTTCTACTTCTTCTTTAAGGACGAGCTTGTGTTCCAGAGATGTAATAAAGTCTCTTAGGGAAGTATCTACAGTGCAGGCAGCCTCTAGCTCTTCCACTTTTGCCTCAAGCATTCTGCATTTGGCAACAAGTGTTTTCTGTTCCTTTTGAGAAGAGTCTAGGCTTTTGCACAACATATAGATCTCTTCACTAAGAGCCCCGTTCTGTTCCTTATAATCATCAATAGACATTTCTACTTTAAGAGTCAGAACTGGTACCTCTGGTTCCTCTGATGTCTCAGCCATGAGGGCAAAGTTTGCTACATGAGTAACATCTTCCTCGTCTGAATCATCCCAAGCTCTTCCTTCTGTCACCAATAAAGCTCGTTTTCCATGTCTTTCCTTCAACAGTGCTTCATAGTTGCTTTTGAGAGCTTCAAATGTCTCTTTTGGATAAGTCTGTTTAGGCTTTTTACAGTCCGAGGCAAAGTGTCCAGCTTCACCACAATTATAGCATTTGAACTTCATTTTGAAATCCAAAGGAGATTTGTAGCTGGTATTCTTGCCTTTTCCTTTGTAGCCTGACGAACTACCACCACCCCTAGCAACCCGATAATAAGATAAAGATTTTCTTTGTGGTCGGTTGCTCTTTCTAAATCTCATGTTGCTGAACTTCCTTGCCATGTATGCCACGACACTATCGTCCATGTTGTCCAGCTCTTCTTGGGTGTAGTAGTCATCATCACTGTCAGATGCGCACTCGTCATCATTATCAACTTGATGTGGTGCAAGTGATGATTTAGGCTTTGCTGCAACCATTGCCTTCTTAGAATCTTCCTCATCAGCAACTAATCCTGATGCACTTTCTTTTCCCTTTGAATCATTGTCCCATGCTTGATCTTGAAGTGTTTCCAGCTCATAGGTCTTTAATATTCCATAATATTCTTCCAGAGAAGTTGTGTGTAAATCTCTGGTTTCTCTTATTGCGTAGACCCTATGTTCAATGCTTTTTGGCTGGTTCCTCAGATATCTCGTATTAGTCTCAACCATGGGGAGAGTTACACCTCTCAGATTCAAATCCAATACCAACTGACTGAATCGTAGGTAGACATCTGTTATGCCTTCTCCTTTCCTTATTCTAAAGGTGTCATACTCCATCTTGAGTATGAGTGTTTTGTTGCTTCTGACCTCTGCAGATCCTTCCATGACAACTTCTATCTTGTCCCAAATCTTCTTCGCTGTAGTCAGACCTTTGACTATATTAAACATTTCATGATCAAGAGATTCCATCAAGGTTTGTCGAAAGGCAGTATCACAAGCTATTTGTTCCTTATCAGCATCCGAAAACTCCGAGACCTTTTTAGGCTCAGACCAAGGTGGTATAACCACTCCTCCTTCCGTATGTGAAGGAATAACCACCATTGGGACAAATTTACCCTTGTCAAGGACTTCCAGATATTCAGGGTTAACAGTCTCTAGATATAGTCTCATTCTGAAAACCCATTCTTCATAGTGATCTTTGTTGAACATTGGGATCTTGAATGCATTTTTAGGAGCCATCTCAATTCTGGTCACTAAAAGTTTCTAAGTACCCAAGACTAGGCTATGTAGAATTTATATGTAGAACTTTTGCCTAAGTCGAAATTTCTCTAAGTAGAAATTTTGCTCAAGTCGAAATCACCAAGTAGAAATTGTCCAAGTCGAAATTCTATGTAGAAATTCTCAAGTAGAAATTCTATGTAGAACTTTTGTCCTTAGAAAATTTTTTCTGCAGATTACTTTAATATTGAATAAACAATATTATCTCTTTAACACCTTTTGACTTTGAATGCTTTACTCACCTAACCCACCTAACCCACGTGCTAGGTAATGAATATGTTTTGTTCACTTTCGGCCGTGAATAATGCAAATCACAAAGTCCAAAAACACCTTTTTATTCTTTTACTATTTTTCTGTTTGAAAAGGAGATCAAAAAGTTGTTGGGTTGTCTTCTTTGATAAGAACAGATGATGAACACTCAAGAACACCAAATATGAAAGTACCCAGATTAATTCACAAAAATTAATTAAAATACATCCAAGCTAAATAATCACACCTGGAGCATTTAAATAATTTTTCAGATGAGTTTTCAATACAAACGATTTAAGGCACACTTTTCAAGAAAATGAAAAGTAGATCTAGAAAATGAAAACTCACGATTCTTCTACTCAACACAAGGATCTATGTTTTGTATGTTAAACATATAGCTCTGATACCAATTGTTAGGTCCAAATGTGTTGTAGAGGGGGGGTGAATACAACTTTTCGAATATGAGAAGCAATAAATACGATGCAATAAATGAACACACAGATTCAAGGAATATATTTCTTATATATAACTTGAAATGGTTGCTACAACATTCATTACAAAGTATGACAGAAGTTCAGAGAGAAGTGAATGATACTAAGCTCTGTGAATGCACTCTCTCTCTTTTTCTTGTGTTTCTCTCAAATATTGCTCTATCTAAAACATTACACAAGTACTTCTATTTATACTACATGTAATCTATGTCCTGTAGTCTTCAAAGACTAAGATATACGTGGCCCAATGATGTCCACATAAATCTTGCCTTATCTTGAAAGCTTGGAAATCTGCCAATCAGAAGATGCCATGTGTCATGTTGAAGCTGCACTCTAAGTAGAACTTCTACTTGAGAATTTCTACTTAGCCATCTCGAATTTCTAAGTAGAACTTCTACTTAGAAACTTCTACTTGGTCATCTAGAATATTTAGTACTTAGAAAATATTCTGGCCTTCAACTTGAAACTTCAATGCACATCTTGAACTTGTGATATCTTCATGTCCTCTTTGTTCTTCACTAAGCTCTTGAATATGGATCTTTATTACTGACATAAACTTGCTATCAATGTCCTGACACTTGATGCAACGGTCTGGTTCATAAGTGACTAGTCTTGATAGGGTTTTTGCTTCTTGAATAAGTTACCATATCCAGTTAGAAATATGGCTTTCCAATATTTGCTTTCCTTCTTGTTCACTTGAAATCAATTGGTCTTATTGATACTGATAGTTATGATCTTGATTCTTGGCTTTCCAAATCACTGAGGCATGAACAACTTTGACTTGAACTTCTCTCAATGATTTCTTCTTGGATTGATCATAGTTAACATGTTGAATTGTATCAATTACCTTGTCTTCATTTAGTGTTGATTTCTTGTGACTTCTTGTTCTTGATTGTCTTCTGGTTAAGTATCTTTTCCTTTAGTTTGAGTTACATTAGTTATAGTGTTACAAGTTTACACACTCTGCCTTTCAGCCCCCACGGTGCTTTCCATTTTTATTTTTTATTGCTTATTTTGTTACAAATTTGAGATATGCCCCTTTTAGTATAACATCCGGGCTCCGCTATTGAGTTCCAACTTTTACACTGTGCTCCCGAGTTGAAATTGGGAGAGAAGAGAAGAGATTTGGGTGGAAATTTTTGAAAATTTCTTTTGTAGGCGTGCTCGTGAGTTTTTTGAAGGAGAGAAGCGGGCAGAAGAGAAGAGAAGATTGGATAGATTTTGACCCCAAAACTTTCTCTCCAAAATTGGAAAGATTGGGATGGAAAGGAAGTTATCCTATATCTCTTTTTTCAATTATCCAAAAATACCCATATCTATCAATCAATTAATACAAGGGTCGTGGGTGGGTTTCTGAACTATCTCACAACTCTTGCGACTTCTTCTGCTTGCTGGAAAATTCAACAGGTATTTTTCTTATACAAAACTTGAGATATCATATTCTCGTGCTAACTATGTGGGTATAGAACATGAATCTAGCTTTAAGAAATTCTTATTTTGCTATTATTATAATATATACATACATACAATAAAGATATGTGAATATGCGTAGTGAAACATTGTACATGATATATGTGTGATTCAATAAAATTTTTATTTATTTTAGTCAATTTTGTTCTTAACATATGATAATCAGCTATCAATTTGTATGTTATTAATATGACATAATTGTTTATTATTTGTAAGGATGGACAATTCAATAGTTGAGAGGGTAAGTCAACTCCGTCAATGGGTACAAATGCAACAATTAGCTGCTACTCAATTGCTTTGTTTCGTTCTGGTATTTATTATGCACCGTAAAAATCAGCAAATCAAATGTGTAAATCTGCCTAGTAGGGAGCTTAGACTACATAGACAAAAAGTGCGGGAAGAAGTGATGGATGACCTTTCCAATCGTGCTAAATGTCGTGATACAATTCGAATGAATAAAGAAGCTTTCTTGAAATTATATAACATATTAATAAGTGATGGAGGTATGCGACCAACCCAACGGATGTCGGTCGAAGAGCAGGTTGCTAGATTCTTACATATAATAGGGGGTGATGAGAGAAATCGTTTTATTTCTTGGGTATATCGTCGATCTTCCTCAACCACAAGTAGAACATTTCACAGAGTTTTGAAAGCTATATTAGCTGTAGAGGATCGTTTTCTCCAACAACCCAATGGACAAAAAATACCAAAAGAAATTCATAAGAAAAAAAGGTTTTTTCCTTATTTCAAGGTAATTGTGACTCATATATTACCTATTATATATCTAAATCTTAATTAATGTATTAATGTTAAATAACACTATATATTTCAGGATTGTGTCGGTGCTATTGATGGAACACATGTTCGTGTTAGAGTGCCTAGTAAAGATGTTCCAAGGTATCGTGGTCGTAAGGGATATCCGACAATAAATGTACTAGCTGCATGTACTTTTAATTTAAGGTTTACATATCTTTTGAGTGGCTGGGAGGGCACCGCATCAGATTCGAGGATAATTAAAGATGCACTATCTAGAGACGATAAATTAATTATTCCGAGAGGTATTGATTTATTTAAATTAATATAATATTAAATTTTGTTTTCAATTAATATATTAAAAATAAATTCCGTTGTTTGTAGGTAAATATTATTTAGTTGATGCGGGTCTCCCTCATCGATACGGACTGATTGCTCCATTTAGAGGTGTTCATTACCATTTGAAAGAGTACTCAGCTCGTGGACCGCAGAATCCAAAAGAGTTGTTTAATCACCGTCATGCATCATTGAGGAATACTATTGAACGAGCTTTTGGTGTGTTAAAAAAAAGGTTTCCCATTATTAGAAGTACGACTGAACCATTTTATTCGTGTGAAACACAATCAGACATATTTCTTGCATGTTGTATCTTGCACAACTTTTTACAAGTTGAAGATCGCGATCTTGAGGCCGAAGAAGAAGTGGTAAAAGAGCTAGAAAAAGAGAATCCTGAAGTACCCTTTTTTGCACCAAGGGACACAAGTGAAGCTGGTGCTGTTGCCGATGAAATAAGAAATAGGATAGCGAATGCTATGTGGACCAATTACATGTTGCATCAACAAGACAACGAATCTGATATGGAAGAGTAGATGTGTATTTTGATTAAGTATTTCATTGAGATTAGTTTGAGGTGTAGAGTCCTAGATAATAAACTAAAGTTAGGACTCTTTAATTTCTATAAGTTTATTTCCAGACATGTTAGCAATTGTTATCAAATTTATAATTGTTAAGTTTGGTTTTGTTCCCTGCACTGTTGTTTTAAAATTTACATAAAATTTAGGAACATTAGCTAAGAGCAACTATTTCAAGAAAATATCTCAGATTTTGTTACTTTTTGTACATCAATACTAGCATTGTTAAATGTGTCTCATGGACACTAAGTTAGTAGCATTTTCACTTTTTTGTACATCTATACTAGCATTGTCACTTCTGGTCTGTTTATTATGATCTGCATTTTGGCATAATGCTGGATGTAATATGGCTTGTCAACTTAGCAGGCACATCCTAATGTAATAGCTTAGAAATAAAAATTTGTTATTTCTTACTCTATTTTTAGAACCTGTGAGAGTGTCCAACTTGTCTGCTGCTCAATGTTTTATTGATCTTTTCCGGAACCTTGTCACTTGTTCCTGCATTCCTGCATCTCCAAATAGACTCCTGTCACTATTTAACTTTATTTATCATATATATTAGATGGGCCAGAAATTAAAGGAAGGGGATGTTGTGAAGAGAGAACAATTGAAATGGACTCCTTTCATGGATACTTTATTTATCCAGTCCATGCTCAATCAACAATACGAAGGCCACAGGATTGATGGAACTTTCACGTCTCAAGCTTATGCAAATATGGTAGCTGAGATGCGGCAAAAACTGAACATGGATCTGAATAAAGAGCATTTAAAAAATCGTTTGAAAACTCTTAAAGAACACTTCTCCCAATGTTATGATTTATTTCGCGGAGTAGGCCTAAGTGGCTTCTCTTGGAATTCAGAAACTAAATTGTTTGAAGCAACTGAAGATGTTTGGGATCAACTACTAGTTGTAAGTAATATGTGCCATTGATTGCAAAAAAATTTTGATTTACTAACCTGATACTAGTTTTATTTATCTTTTTTTATTATTATTTTTAGGTGAAACCTGATGCTCTTAAGTGGAAAACCAAACCAATTTTAAACTATAATGAACTAGAAGAGCTATTTGCAAAAGACAGGGCAACAGGTGCCGGAGCTGAAACAGCTAAGGAGAAAAATAAACGAAGGTCCAGTACAAGTTCCGGGGACTGGACAGTTGATGAAATAAATGATTTAGTAACAGTGAACACCGTGAATCTGGAGAGTTTAAACAGTGACAATGATGTTCAGTTTGTGTCTGCTACTCCATCTCCACATGAAGCATCTAATAGTGCAGCTGAAGCTAAGGGTAAGAAAAGGAAGCACGATGAGGAAGATGACTTAAATAAAGGGAAGAAAAAGAAGTCTGAGGAGGAAGAAGACGTAAACAAGAAAATTATGATGTCTTTGGAGAATGTTGCAAATGCTATTAGGGAAGGACATACCATACTTAAAGAGAGTAATACCATACTTGAAAGGTCCCGACAACGTGTTTACACTGAACAAGAAATATACAACGAGTTGGAAATCATCGGCTTGGATGCAACTAAACTCTGTGAAGCTTATTTATTCCTAGTGAAATGTCCTGAAAGTGCAAGGGCAATATTTGGTGTCCCGCTTCAAATGCGAAGGAAGATCTTGGAAGAAATGATGAAGAACAACTGAGTTTATTGAGATCTATTTTTTAATTCTGTTCTTTTTCCTTCCAGAGTAGGTTTTAGTAAAGTACTTAATAAATTTAGGATTTTGAGACGTTTAGGTAATTTTCTGAATTATGCAGTTTATGGATTGCTTATTCTCTAGATTATTTGAATTATACACTGGCTTCCTTATGCTGATGTTATGTGGTTGTTATGCTCCTGGACAAATTTATTATTTATGCCATGTGTATATTTTAGTTGAGTTTGAGCTGAGGTGTTGGCTGTGCATCTCTGACTTTGCATTGCTTCTGTAGTGAGATCGATAAGGAGGGAGTTGTGAAACAGTTCCGAATCAGCTGCTGTTATCATGCTGCTAAATCAGCTGTGCTTCCAATATCCATTGTTTGCTGTTGCTGTTGCTGGATTCCTTTTTAATGATCCAGGAACTATGCTTGATGTACTGGCCATATTTTGGTGTGAGGAATCTTATTTTTCTGAGGTTGTAGTGCAGTCTGTTTCTTTGTATTTGCAGAGGATGTCTTGTAATATAGGAAGATGTACATCATTTTTTGTGTTTTCTAAAGTATATTATCTCAGATTTATCAATTGCCATTGTGTTGAATTTAGTTCTGTAAATGGTTTATTTTCGAAACTTGCATTACAAACTCGGTAGAACTATGAAATCTTATACACATTCTATTGGGTTGTTTCAACCTGGAGTTTGCTAAGTTTAGTTAGAGCATAGATGGTTGGCACCATTGATCAAAAAATGCAGAAACCCATACTCGCATAACTTGAGAGTATAAAATGCAATGTAAACTATCTGTTAAGTCCTATAATAACATATGTTTTGTCAAATTTATATAATTCTCGTGTTTGGAAAGTGTGTGAGCAAACAGTTATGTAGTATAAAAAGATAAAGTTTAAGTTCATAGAATGTCTCCCGAGTTCTTTATTCATGTTGCAGGGGTGTATAGTGTCTGTAGCATGAAATTTATACTAGTATATATTTTCAAGGACATTGTAGTAAAATTACAAAATTTTCTTGATTTCCTTTCTAACTCAGGAGCATATGAAAGATTACTATATATGTCATTTATCTTCAACTCTGGAGCACATAAGAGATTTATTTTCTTGAATTATTTCCTTTCTCTTCTCTTCCCTTCCCATCTCTTCTTTTCTGTTCTCTCCCTAAAAAATTCGGGAGCACAGCGTTACTATTAAACAGAATTGTATATCGGAGAACTCGTCTCGATCAAAGAAAACGAAGCAGCAGAAATTGAACTTTTTGTATTTTCAAATTAACAAACGATAGTTTTAATTCATTTGTTAAACTTTCTTGAAGTGATTAGGTGGAAAATAGAACATAAAATAAAGTACAGTAGATGTACCCCTCTAAATTAATATTTTTTAAAATAATAATTTCTTTGAATTGATAAAAAATTTCTGATCCCAAATCGAGATCAATATTAAAATTTAATAACATTTTTATCTTCTATTAATTTTTAAAAAATGGTAGTGTTAAATATTTGTCCCAACTTTTGCATAAAATGATATTTTTAATAAAATTCACATTTTATGCATATGAAAAATAGTTATCATAATATTTTGGTTGAGATTTTCTTGTGTAGTTAATTTTTAACCATTCATTATTATTTTTATTGTTTTTAATTGGTCGATGTGATATTCGTATAATAGAAAAATGTTCAATTCATTGAAATAAATAATATTATTAAATTTATAAATAATTTTTTGACGTAAAAGTGCGAATGTACATATTTTTATTATATATTTTAGAATTCAAAAAATCATATACACAATATAAATATTATTGCATAAAAGTAAATTTTAATTATTCTAAAGTTTAAAAAAAATTAAAAACTCTCTTACTTAATAATCTCTTAAATAATAATTTATTATGATTCCAATACATCATTATAAATGAGTTTGAAAACATTAAGAGCAACAGACAGCAAAAGGAGAAAGTAAAGTACTAATTAGAAAAAAAAAAGATGAAATATTAAATAAATATCAATTTTGAAAAAGGATCAGTTGGTCAGGTGATTCTGTGTTTGGAGGTTGAGGGACTACATCATTAAGGACAGACAGATCGAGTAGCTTTTTATATATAATGGATAACCACGTACATTTACCTTTAAAAATTTTCAAACTTTTTCTCTTTTTGCTAAATAATCTATCTTCTTTCTTTGGCTGCTCCAGTTAGCTCAACTTTTTTCCCAGAAAAACATCAACTCGTACCATACTTAAAAATGATTTTATTATATATGCAGAGAATGATCGATCACGTTCAAAATAATCGTAAAATAATTGTTCTACACTCGTTAAAAATATTGAAACAAAGAAATAAGTATGTATTCTACACTTTTTATATTATATTTTTCGGCATATGCTGAAATCTTTTCTTTTAGCCACAAAATCATCAAAAATCTAGGCTTAGTGGTTCACCTAAAACTATATGTTGACCTCCGGATACAGATAATACATTTTATATATTAAAGAACAAAAAAAAGAGAGCAAGATAATCACTTAATTAGTGCAAGTGTTTGTAGTATTAGATGCCGACGCGAGTTGTGGTAAAACCTGTAAAGGTGTTTAAAGTGTTCAAGACAAAGTATAGTGGGGAAAGTGAACTACTTACTCATAGGGGTGTCAATCGGATAAAACGGACACGGATACTGTCATATTCGGATCCGGATTCGAAATTTTTTGATCATATCCGAATCCGAAATCCGGAAAGCTGATGTTTTTTTTTTCAAAATGTTGCATGAGCATGGAGTCGAACCTGGGGCACCCTTGAGTCTTGTGGAACATCACAACCAACTGAGCTACAAGATTCTTGTGTTGAGAAGGGAAATAATTAAAGATAAGTTAACTTTAAACATATTTTTAAATTTGCTAGTTAATTTTTTATTTTCTGAAAATTTGGGATTATCATTATATTAGATATATATTGACATCCGTACGGTTGGATCGTTCAAAAATATTTTTTAAAATATAAAAACAATAATCCGTGACAAAGCACTAGTTACGAGTCATATTGAAAATAGTAGTGATCTACTTGGATCTCCAATTTATATAAGTACATATATAAAATATAAAATATATTATGAATATTAATTAATTAATTAATTAATTAATTTCGGATACGGATATTTTCGGATACGGATACGCCTATATCCATATCCGTATCCTAAATGTTCGGACACGGATACGGATAATATCCGGTTGACTTCGGATACGGATAATATCCGGTTTTTTCCGGATACGAACTCGAATATTCGGATCGGATTTCGGATTTTTCGAATTTTTTTGACAGCCCTACTTACTCAGTTCGTTTAATTTATACTATGCATTTGCGGACTCTGCACTCCATCTTAGGAATGGGTATTGGAGCAATCCGGGGGTCAGGGAGTGTTATGCCCGCTCCCATCCCAGAATTCAAACCTGATCCTCGTTCCTGGTCCGATCCTAGTTGGGGATTATTTTTTATTTTCCGTCCCCGGCCCAAACGGGTAATGGGAATCATCGCGGGGAATCGGGGAATTTCATTTTAAACAAAAAAATAATATTTTAAACAATTTTAAACACTACCTAGTGAGTGTAAAACAATTTTTTAAGCACTAAATTAAGATAAAAAAAATATTACTTAAATAAACAATTATAAATAGCATGGAAATGAAGTTATTTAATTACAAGAAAGACAATCTTATTAGAATAAAGTATCATTTTGTTTCCAATATAAAATATTGGAAATTCGTATATATTAATATATGATTATATATATATATATATATATATATATATATATATATATTATAATTTGGTGGAATCGAGTCGGGATTGAGAATTGGGCCGGGGGCGGGGGTCGGGGATCGGGCTGGGGAGACATAAAATCCCGACCCCGGTCCGCTCCCCGATTTTTTTTGAAAATTGTCCCTGCTCTCCTGTCCTTACCCGAAAAAATTCCCGATTTCCTGTCCCATTCGATGCGGGGATCGAATCGGGATCGGAGTAAATGCCTATCCCTAATCCGTCTGCACATTCTGTACATCTACAAACTTCGCATAGAGTTCGAATCTAAACTTTCATTGAAAGAACACAAGTCAATTTTCAAGATGATTTTTATTTGAACAAAAATATATACATTTTTCAATGTTTAGGTCCCATGGATGTAAAAAATTTATCAAAAATCACCAATTATATTTTATTTGATTAAATATTGATGGACTCACGTGCATTTATACAAATATCTCGATAAAAATATTACATAATGCCACGTAACTGTCACATCTTTTTGTAATGTTTTTTAGTAGTATCTAGTTTGATGTTTCTAGCATTTCTTGTTTGAGAAAACGTCATTTTAAATTTATTTGGGAAATGAATAATGAAGTCATAGCTGTTGCAATAACCAAAAGAATAATACGGAATAATTCAACAAGACTGTAGTGCTTTATAAAAGTTATTTATGAATTTCTTTTCTATTAAATTATGTTACTACATTTTTTAAAAAAAATATAGAATAATGTTTGAAAATTTCACTGAATCGATGGTATTTATTTTATTAATATTAACCCTTATCATTTAAGTTGTTATTGTATTTTTAAATAAAATTTAATATTTTCTAATTTGAAAAACATTAAATTTTATATTGTTTCTATATTTGTTTACTTAATATTTTTATTATACTACACTAATTAATTTTTGTTTTTCTGGAAAAATTACAAAATAATATCTAAAAATCCCATAAATAATTTGTAAAATGTGGTGTACAATTTAACAATATTTTCAATTTCTATTTAATGTAATATAAAAAATATCATTAGTACTTATAAAATGACATTTTAGTCCTGATGACCAAACCACAAAAACTCCCTTTATACTATTTATATATACTAGCTTATAACACGTACAATGCACGACTCCTTTTTTAATATTTATAATTATATTAATTTTTAAATTTATAAGTTATTAATTTACATATCAAATTGTTGCTAAAAAATTGATATATATATATATATATATATATATATATATATAAGATTTTACACGTTTGATTTAATGTTGTGCTCTATCTTGAATACTTAAAAGTTGATTTGAACGATTTTACAGCCCATGTGAAATTAAAAAAAATAATCTTTAATTTACTTATAGTTTAACAATTATTTTTCAATTAAATCTACGCAGAAAGAAAAGAGAGAAGAAATTGATGATTTTTACGTTGAAAATTCAATTCGATTTAGAATTTTACTTATAATTTGTTTTGTTTATCAAATTATCTTTATTATCGTTTGAAGATAGTTCTACTAAGAACCAAATAAAATTATATCCTTATATATAATAAGCGTAAAAGAAATCTTATCCATAATTTTGGTTTGGTCACTGTACAATAAAATAATCTCAACCGTCGAATCTAATATTTTTAAAAATAGACGATCAAGACTATATCATATTAAAAAGAATATTCTAATCTAAAAAGAATATAATTTAAAAAGGTTGTATTAGAATTGAATTTTTCAAAAGAAAATTATAATTTAAAAAAGAAAATTATTATATAAAAATGATATAATTAAAAAGGTTGTATTAAAATTGAATTTTATTTATTCATTTATTACTATTAAAGAAAATTAATATTTACTATTCGGGCTCTATCTTGAAATCTAGAAATCAGATTTGGATGATTTTATAACACGCGCAATAACTGCTAGACTGGCTTCCTTTCCACAATCATCCATGCCAATCCATCTATTAACTACCACAACCACGCAAGTATTGGTCCCAGAGATGCAAAGGGAAGCCAACATACTTGTCTTAATTCAAGCCTTCAACCACACCTACGTTTTTTCCAATAAAGAAGCACAGGGGGCAAAAACATCATGAGAACTTACTACCCAATGCCTAAACCAGACAAGTTCAAATTACTGGGAAAAGAGCTGATTAAGATGAAAAGTTCACCTGACGTGGTTTTGAAGAGTAAGCTAGCCTTTATCTACAGGGGAGGAGTAGAATTATGTATACTTGCAAGGCATCCTAAGAAACTGTCAGGTTACTACAAGAAGGGTAACCTGTAGAGCCCATTTCTGAAATTAACTGAAGAACTCTATACAAGAAAGAGATGCTAGGTTAACCATGGAATTGGAGCAAGAATTGGATTATGAAATGCACAAGAAGGATGTAGAAGAGGAGGCCCAAGCCTAGAAGAAGAAAATGAAGAAAAAAGAGTAGGCAAGAAAAAGAAGACACAAGATAAGCAAATAGCAAATAGGCATATGAGCCCAGAAGTACAAGTTTAAGCTACACAATCATATATCTCAACCACAACCTGCTATATCTCAACCTCAACCATCATAACAATCCACTTAGACTAAAAATTCATATGCTATCAACATTGAGGACATCAAGCGAGATGTTGCCCAGTGATTTACAATTGTAGAAGGGGGGTTGAATACAATTGTATAAGATTTTTGACTTAAACAATAATATTAACACAAGTATGAACAAATAACAGCTTTATTAACTCTGGTATAAAACTGTTACAAACTCTCTCAAGAAATTCTGATGTTCTTGAGAGCTGCTAGGTTACAAGATATCTCGTGTAAGCGATTACAATTAAGTAAAACTTAAATTATGTTTGTATATATCACACAGCTGCTCTATCAATTACAAGATATGCTAAATCAATTACATACAACTCTTAGTACATATCTTAATTGCTAGCTACGTTCCTATAAGTCAGGAACCGACATACTAATCTATCCTAAAAATAAGGAGTAAAAATATCTTTACAATATTCTAATCCTGATCAGTCTTGCAATCCTGACAATCACCAATACTGATGACGTCACTTCATGCAATCCTGATCAGCTCCTAGGACAAATCCTGACATCACTTGAATCAGTATTTCTAACAATCCCCCCCCAATTTGTACTTTGTAAATAAAGCACAAATTCCTTGATTCAATGATGTCAAAAACTTCAAAAACAAAATCTTCTAAGAATCATCAGGAACAGTTTCAAAAATTCTTTAATAGAAAAGATTCATCTTCAAGAAGTTTGATAGTAACTCCTCTTCCTTGCTTTCAAGAATATGAATCAGTTTCCCCTTCAGACCTTTGAGTTCTTCATCTTCATCCTTAATATGATAAATAGTTGCCCTGAGATTCTTAATTGAACTTCTTGGTAAATGTAGATCTCCCAACAGTAGATATGCAACTTCCTCCCCATCAGGTTTAAGAGACAATTTTTCATACTAAAAGACACTTCTTTAACAGCACTGCCTCTTTGCATTTCAACTTCTTGACCTCGTATATTTAAGTACATGGGAGTATAGTTGCCATCATACCTTGCTCCTCCATCTAAGAATCTCTGTCTGATAGTTTTGAGAATCATGCTAGACCAATTATTGTAGACTTCACCCTTTTTACCCTTGAGCAGATAAAGAACATATTTCAGTTCTTTTGTAGATTTACATAATAGCTCCTGGATAAATAGCTTCTTGACACTTTTATCCTTCTTGAAGTACAATAATTTCTCAACCTTCTTAGCACCAGCATGACAATCAGCAATGACTTCAACAGCTTCAAGTTTCCATACGTGATCAGCAGTTAATTTATCACAAATTTTGTCAACTAAGAGATTTTGATCAGAACTGTTGATATTCACAAATTCAGCTTCAGCATGTCCAATACCTGCATAAGTATATGGAACTCTTCCTTCACTTGCTGACTGCACCCTTATCCACAAAGGTGGTTTAGATTTTCTAAGATTGTTCTCCTCCTCTGCTATAGCTTCATCAATTTCATAATTATAAGAATCAACATAATCAGTATATACAATGACTCTTAACTCTTCCAAGAGATCAGCCTCTACAGGATCAGGAACAATAGCTTGAGTAGCATCAAGAACTATGTCTTGAACTGTATCAGGAGCAGAACCAGGAATAGTAGATGTAACAGGAATAGTGATCTGTAACTCCTTCTTTTTTCTTCTTCAATAACTCTTCTCTTCTTCTGATAAAGTTCTTCCATTTTAGATTCTTTATCATTATATGCAATAGTTGGAATCAACTCAAGAGATAATGGAGTTTTCTTCTTTTGAGTTGTCTGAGAATCTTCTATTACTTCCTCTATTCTGATTCCATTAGACCTTGTCTTTCTAGAACCAGTTTGAGTATGCTTCCTTCATCTTCCTCTTCCTCTACCTTCTCTGCCTCTTCCTCTCCCTGCAGCAGGAGTTTTTATCTTCTTACTAAAACTTTACATGAGTTCTTTCTGTTGAATGATGATTTCTTCCTTGGATAGAGTTGGAAAGTCTTCTTCAGCTAATACAGAAAGAGCTGATTTTGCATTCATTAACTAAACTCTTTTATCTTTGTGAAATAAATGAAGAACTTCACTAGACTCAGTATCAAGCTCATGAAAAATTTTATCAGCATCTTCTTCTTTATCAATGAACACGTCATCCTCAGGAATTGTTGACAAGGTTTGACCTTGACCAGGTATCAGGATTTAATCACCTGTCAGAATTTGCTCTTCCGTCAGGATTTGAGATTGTACCATTGTCCTCACTGTCTTCTTCCCAGTTCTAAAAATATGAGTTAACTGCTTGGTTTGAGTTTTAGATTGTCTTGTCCTTGTTACCATTGTAGCATCAGGGGTTTCAGGAGTTCCATGAGACTTAGCACCACCATCATTTCCAGCATTATCATAATCTTTTCTTAAAACTAGATCAGGCGAGCATTTTGTTTTTGGTACTACCTTCTCCCCCTTTTTGACATCAGAATCAGTCAATAATGATAATATAAGTTGGAGAGATTCTTCAACATTTGATACCTTAGCTTCCAAGGCATCCATCCTTTTATCCATCTTTTTGTCAAGAGCCTTGACTTCATTAGTGAGTATCCTGACCTGCGAAGCAGGAGCATTCAAAGATACAGTAGAATGAATATCAGCTCTAACTGTGGCATTGTCACGTTTGACAGAATCAACCTCATCCTTCAAACCCTTAGCCAGAATTGTAGTATCGTTCAGATGATTTTTGAGATCAAAGCTAGACATTGTAGAAACTTTGTTCTTGACATGAAAATGAGCATTGTTAAAGTTAACAACTACATCAGGTTTATTCCATTTAGTGTCCCATTCATATCTCCTTAGTGCAAGAATATGTTCAAGACTTGCACCAGTATAGGCTTCCCTAGTCTCAGCTTTACCATCTGTAGCTTTACTCACATTTTCCATAAACTTACTAGAGGATCCACGAGTAGACTCTAGACTAGCATGTGGAGCTGCTTTAAGCTGAGTTGTATCAGGATTATCATCAGCATCATCATCATCATCTGAGCTATCCTGATTATCAGCATCAGAAATCTTATCATCTTCATTTTCATTAGGATTCATAACACCCTTTAATTTCAAATCAGCATTAGATGTAGCTGGTGTATCCTAATGACCTGCATTGAGAACAGAAATAGTTCCTAAATCTCTATGTTGTTTTAAAATGATCTCATCATTTATCACTACATTACCTAAGTTACTTTCAATAGTAACTGCTATCTCACTAGAAGTCTTTAACTTCTCACCCTGTTCTACCTCTCCTTTTGCCAGTACAGGAGACTGCCTCTCATCACTCTTCTTTTTCTCTAATTGTTTACTCTCATTCTTACTAAAAAGGTATATAAAGCATCACACTCAGCAATATGTTTCTGGTGAGCAGCCTTCTCTTCCAGAAATTTTACCATGTCAATTTGAACTTCAGAAATCCCTTGAGCAGTGTCAAGAAATTCCTGTGCTGTTGTAATCATGCATGCATCTTCACTTTGAGAAGATGGTTCTTGTATGGTAGGAATGCTCATGTCTTCACCTTCCCTTTGAGAAAGCGGTACTTGTGGGACCATTTCTTTAGTATTGCCTTCACCCACACTTTGAGTGGGTGGTTCTTGTGTGGCTAGATTTTCAATAGTTGCTGGACTCCTTTGGAATCCAGGTTCTTGTGTGCTCAATCCCTTCAGAGGTGATATGATCCTCTACTTCTTCTGCCTTTCAAAGACCTTTCTCTCCATAGAAGGTGGTGGCGGAACACCTAGTTGAACAGCAGTTTGAATAACCTTCTCCCTAGATATATTGACATGTCTTCTACACGGAGTAGAAGGAGCTGGAGAATCAGAAATAGTCACTGTCTTAACAGGTGAGCCAGTAGGAGTAGAGACATCAGGATTGACAGAAGTGTCAGGAATTGATGATCCATCAGGATTAATAGAAGTGTCAGGAATTGATGATCCATTAGGATTAACAGAGACATCAGGAATAGGCTCTGTATCATCAGGATTGTTTTGAATTTCTAAAGGAATATGATACTTGCTCTGCTTTATTAATTTCCTTTTTTCTTAGGCTTTTCAGAACTAGCTAAAGCATCAAGAGCAATATCAGTAACTTCCTTTTTCTTCATGACTGATGAGATAGGTAGAGTATCATCACCAGAATCAGAATCTAGCTGCTGTAGAAACTTCCTTTATTCTCCTGTTTCTTTATACACTCCAGCCTCAATTAAAGAATCAGCAACCTTAGAAATAGGTTTCTCCATGACTAGGACCCCTTGTGCACCCCCTTATAACTTCATTTGTGAGAGGGTAGAGGTGTAAAAATCCTTTGATCCTGATTGTCTTCCAGACACATCAGATCTAGCTGATTTCTTTGTTTTTACAGCTAATGCCTTTTGGAGACACCAGAGGTGGTTGAGTGTTTAGGTAGCTGTTTGTGTTGGGTGCTTGTGTCAGGAACAGGAGAGGATTGATCCTGTCCTTGAGCACCAGTTGCTGGACCACAATGAGTAGGCATTCTCATTTGCAAGAGAAGCCTGACCTCATCAGGAATGAAGGGATTTCTTTTAAAACCATTTGCCTTGTCAGAATTGACTAAAGCCTTGAAGTTTTTGTCAGTAATTCGACAAATAGGGAGTATTGTATCATTTTTAAATATAGCATCAGGACACAGGTGAGAGAAATTAACTGAAAAAATTTAAGAAAATAGACATATCCACATTTATCTGCTTTTCTATAAATTAGGTTTTTCAGAATAAAAGCACCATAATCAAAATCAGTAGAATGGATTAGAGAGTACCCAATTTTGATAGATCCTGATGGTAGAGCATCAAAGTTTGATGTCTTATTCAGGAAACACCGACATATGGTATCAAAGAAAAAATTCCATTTTAAGATTTGTTCTGAATAGGCTGCTAAACTTCTTCACTTCCCCATTATAACCCAGAGTCCTGACTAACTCAAACATAGTTGAGTCACTCACAGCAGCAGGAGATGTTCCATTAAGTGGTGGCAGATGAAGAGCTTCTTCCACAACTCCTGAAGTAACATGAAAAGTGACCCCATTTTATTCAAAGGTCATCTGGGTTGAACCTGATGAAGCCCCTCTACCAAATACTGCTATGTTCCATACCTGCATCACAAACTTAAAAGAAATTCTAGCAGGTTGGGTTAGAGCATAATTCAATGGGCTCGAAGCAAGAAAGTCTTGAACCATATGAAACTCGTTTGGCAGGTCCTGATGGTTTACTACAACAACGAAGTTATTAGTAGCAAAGGTAACTCCATTGATGATTGTTTGTTTATTCATTAACAATGAAACAGCCATTGTAATTAAGAATGTAAAAGAATTGAGATTTTGAAAATCAGGGTTCGTGTGTACAGAGGGAGAAAGAAGATGGAAAACTGATGATTTGAGAGTAATTATCGATTTAGCAAATTGAATTAGTTTTGTTTAGACAGACAAATTAACTATAAAAAATAGGTGTCAATTTCTGATTTGTGCAAGCATAATTAGTGGACCAATTTACGTGAGTGAGTAGTAATAACTGCACAGCTTTTCATGTGTATCTATATGTATGTATCTAGATGTGTAACACACGCGCACATACAGTTGTCCACAAAATACTGAACCGTTTCTTATCAATTACTGATAGAAATACCATAATCAATTACCCAAATATACAGCAATTATAGAGTTGTATCACAATTAAAAATAATTACCTTTATTCAAATTGTGACACAATAATGCTGACTTGTATATCAGGATTCAAAAGTTGACCAATGTCAGGATGTTGACCAAGTCAAAGTTTGACTTCAATCAGGATAATTAGTACTTATCTTCTCATCAGGATTCGATAATCATCAGGATGTGATGATCATCAAGAATTGCTCTCTGCTTGTTATCAGAAACTCTCATAGTTCACCATTCCAAGTTCATTCACCAACTTTATAAATGTAGCTTCAGGAAATGGGCTCAATTGTCCCTTACAATACTTGTTCTCTAATGAAATGATACCTAATACTGATATGGCTTAGTTAGAGAGTGTTGAACTGGATTGCCTGTCATGGCAATAGCACTTTGGTTATCACAATAAATATGGATTTTTTAATATGACAAACCATAGTCTATTAGCTGATTTCTCATCCATATTATTTGAGCACAACAGCTTCCTGCAGCTATATACTCAGCTTCTGCAGTGGATGTAGACATAGACTTCTGTTTCTTACTAAACCATGAAACTAGTCTACCATCCAGAAACTGACAACTTCCTGAAGTGATTTTCCTGTCTATTTTACAGCCTGCAAAATCAGCAGCAGAATATCCACATAAACTAAAATCAGATTCTCTAGCATACCAAAGGCCAAGAGATAGAGTGCCTTTCAGATATCTGAAAATCCTCTTAACTGTTATCAGATGTGGTTCCCTGGGATTTGCTTGAAATCTTGCACATAGACAGGTTGCATACATGATATCTGGTCTACTAGCAGTTAGATACAAGAGTGAGCCAATTATACCTCTGTAGTTAGTTACATCTACTTCAGTGCCTTGACAAGGATCAAGCTTAGTAGCTGTAGCTATGGGAGTTGAAGCAGTAGCACTGTCTTGCATGTTAAACTTCTTTAGCGAACTCCTTGTGTACTTTGATTGATTGATAAAAATCTCATCATCAGTCTGTTTAACTTGCAAACCTAAGAAATAGTTCATTTCTCCCATCATGCTCATTTGATATCTAGACTGCATTAGCTTTGAAAATTTCGTACAAAGATTTGAGTTAGTTGACCCAAATATGATATCATCAACATAAATTTGAACTAACAACAATTCCTTACCATGATTCAAATAAAATAGAGTTTTATCAATTGTACCTCTTTTGAATCCACTTTTAGTAAGAATTGAGCCAAAGTTTCATACCATGCTCTTGGAGCTTGCTTTAGTCCATAAAGTGCTTTATCCAGTCTGTAAACATGATTTGGATATTTTGGATCAATGAAACAGGAAGTTGCTCAACATATACCTCATCTTCCAATTCTCCATTAAGAAAAGCACTTTTAACATCCATCTGGAAACCTTGAACTTCATGTAAGCTGCATATGCCAAAAAAATCCTGATGGCCTTTAGTCTTGCAACAGGAGCAAAAGTCTCATCATAGTCTATCCCTTCCTATTGAGAATACCCCTTTGCAACTAGCCTTGCTTTATTCTTAACAATTGTGCCATCTGAATCTGTCTTGTTTCTGAACACCCACTTTGTACCCACAATTGACCTGTCCTTTGGCCTTGGTACAAGTTTCCAGACTTCATTTCTTTCAAACTCATTTAGTTCTTCTTGCATTGCTGTAACCCAATCAACATCCTTGAGTGCATCTTCAACTTTCTTAGGCTCCTCCTTTGACAGAAAGTTATGATAAAGACACTCATTTTGAGTTGCACTTCTGGTTTTAACACCTACATCAAGATTCCCAATAATTAAATCAGGAGTATAACTTTTAGTCCATTTCCTTACCGGTGGTAAATCATTTCTAGAATTGGATGCTCCCCTGGATTGGTGTTATCTTCAAAAGAACTAGAATCATTAGAAGCTCCCCC
Source organism: Saposhnikovia divaricata (assembly GCA_036435485.1). Lineage (NCBI taxonomy): Eukaryota > Viridiplantae > Streptophyta > Magnoliopsida > Apiales > Apiaceae > Saposhnikovia > Saposhnikovia divaricata. The sequence goes on along the minus strand of CM071600.1, from coordinate 76,861,265 downwards.
TGAGATAGTGCTATCTCCTCTTGATAAACTATCAGGATTATCACTTGAATCTGTTTATGAAGGAATCTCCCCTGATGTTTGAGTTGTTTCAGTATTGATGGTATCTTGCTGTTGCTCCCCCTCAACATTTGCATTAATAGCATCACCATCAGTAATTGGTACTTCATCAGGAATAGAGTGATCATCAGGATCTGATGGTGTATCAGCATCTGACACAGATTCTTCAGGATTCTTGGTAGCTTCATTTGTAAAAATCAAACTGTCATGAGAGTCTTCAACTATTCCAGTTATCTTCTTATCATCAAAAGATACATTAATAGAGTCCATGACTGTCTTTGCTCTCATAGGATCCACAAGTTATAAGTTATTACAACCCAAAATGATTACAGAATAAATTTAATAGTTTCTTGCCGTTGATTAACATAAATCATACATATAAGTAAGTCTGATACATAAAAGCTACCAGTCTAGCTTACTGGCTGCTCCTGCCTCAGCAATGGCTGCTATGACAATAGCGGGTGTAAGAACCCAGATTGTTGGTAGGAATTAAAACTTTTATTATGTAACGGAGTATAAGTGTAACAGTGGTGTAAAGAATGAATATTGAATGGATTTGGATTCGAATTTTTATATGCCATGAATAATGCAATTGGTTGACGATATAGATAAGAATAATCTATCATCGAAAGAATAAACTATGGTATTCCAAGAAAGGAAATACTCTCATGTCATCCAAATCAATGTCTGTTATAAGTTAAGTGATTCCGTAACTCGGGAAAGCGCGAGAACATTTTTCTAATTATAAGGAATAAAGACAGAATAAGTGATGAATAGTCACTAGTACAAAATTGATCTTTTACGTCGCCTCTTATACGTCGGTTCCGGCCAAAGGCGACGTATAAAGCAGTTATATACGTCGGTTCCGCCTAAAGGCGACGTATAAAGCAGTTATATACGTCGGTTCAAGAAAAAGCCGACGTATAAGGTCATATTATACGTCAGTTAAAGAAAAGGCGATGTATATAATGCTACTTTATACGTCGGTTGAGTGAAAGGTGACGTATATAATGCTACTTTATACGTCGGTTGAGAAAAAGCGACGTATATAATGCTACTTTATACGTCGGTTAAGAAAAGCCGACGTATATAATGCTACTATATACGTCGGTTGAGGAAAGGGCGATGTATATAATGCTATTATATACGTCGGTTGACGAAAATGTGACATATATGATTATATTATACGTTGGTTGAGGAAAAGGCGACGAATATAATGCTATTGTATACGTCGACTTTTATTATAACCGACGTATAAGAACAATTTAATTTATAAAACTCGGGCCTTACTTTTAGACTTCAATTTATCCCTAAATTAAAACTGACCTCTAAAAACAAACTCTCTCCCTCTCTATCTCTGGCAAATCGGTTGGACTTTCAAGCCCTAATCAGTTCGATCTATTATCTGTTGTGGGATATTGAAGAACACAACTCTCCTCGGCGTAAAATTCACCGGCGAATCACATATCGCCGCCGCACGAGTTCGATCTGAAATGCGAGTTGACTCATTCTCATACTACTCAATCTCTCGATTCCAGTTTCTTAATCTGGTAATTTAAATCAATCTCTCTCTCTCTCTCTCCCATCGTTTTCTACTGCATTATCTCTCTAGGTAATTCATTTGTTCACTACTTTAGTCCTTTTATTGTTGATTTTTTTTCTTTAAATTGTGTAGTTTTTTAGCTATAATAAAATATACATGTGTGGATTGTTGTTGATAGTTTATGTATTAACAACAATGGGTAATTAGGCATTGAATCCTTTTATTTATATTTTTAAGTGTGAAGCTATCTAGTTTGAAAAAGTGAGTGTTTGATTAATTCTTGCCAAGTGTTTGATGAAATTTCCCTGAGAAATATATAGTCTTAACTCTTAACAAGTGCTTGTATGTGTTTAAAAAAAAATTATGTTTTTTACTTCATATCATCAGTCTGTATTGTCGTATGATAACGATACAAGGAAGAACGAAAAGTGATTCTCCTTGTTCATGGTATGGAAATTATATGGCAAAGCTTTTACCTTGTTGACACAAATTCTTACCAACTTGGTATATACTTTCTCAACCTAATACATAGTATAATGCATTTTTTTTTCTTTCTGTATAGATATAAAGCCACCTTTTCTGGATGGAAGAATTGTTTTCACAAAGCAGGCAGAACGAGTAATGCCAATTAAAGATCCTACATCCGACATGGCTATAATATCACACAAAGGTTCTACTTTGGTGCGTGAAGTTCATGAAAAGCAAAGCCATAATAAATCACGTCAACGTTTTTGGGAGCTTGCTGGATCCAAGCTTGGCGATATCCTTGGAGTCGAGAAGATGGCAGAGCAGGTAAAACCAATAACTGTGATATCATGTCGTGTTTTCATCAGCAAAGTCGAATACTTCTCTAGTTTATTGCCTTCTCTTAGCTGTGCAAATGTCATGCAGTCCTGATATTATTTTTTAGAAGACTTTTTAAACACACATGCTTAGTGTTCTAAATGTGATAAACTCTCAATGCCTTTAACAGGTTTTAGGATATGTAAGGTCGAAAACAACTCTTAGGTGCTTTTAGGATAGACACTAAATGATTGAATTACCTTTTTTTATTTAGCATACTGCTCTTTGAAGAAATTGTCTACATAATATTGCTTTGATCTCAATTTTTTTGCAACTTATTCTAAGTGATTCAATCTTGTTTGTGTTTCACAGGCATGAAGAATCACTACCTATTTTCAAAAAAAGGCTCCTAGGGGAGTTGCTGAATTTTCTACCAGAGAACTGCAGGTTCAGGTATAACTTTGATTTTTCATAGTAGGAAACATAATTAGAAAAAACTCAGCAGAATATGATGGAAATATTTATTGTATAATGATGGTCGTGTTTCGAAATTTAACTTAAGGTTGTTGAGAATCACTTGCATTTTTGTTTTATCAATCTTTGTTGGTAAGTGACTGGTATATCAATATTTGTTACAGTGATCATGAAGGTGGAAATGTTAGTGCTCACACTGGTCATCTACTAATTGACTTCTTACTTCTACTGGGAAAGGTTTACAATGTCACTGAATGGGATAAAGAACACCTGGCGGGGATATCCCGCTCTTATACATGGCTGGCCAGGACGTGACTGATGCATTCATTGCTTACCATCCTGGTTCTGCTTGGCAACATCTTGACAAATTCTTTATCGGGTATCACCTTACAGATTACAAAGTTTCGGATGTGTCGAGAGATTATAGAAAAGTTGCTGATGAGTTTGCAAAAGCTGGCATGTTTGAAAAGAAAGGCTATATTGTAATTTACTCGATTTGTTTCGTTGCTCTGTTGCTTTCAGCATGTATATATGGTGTACAACAATAATTATGTTATTTAATCTATATTTGTGTTCAAATCGAATTGGAAAATTTTAATTATTGTAGGTTTAATTTTCATTGTACAAAATTTTGTTAAAGCTGGTTATTTTGATATGGGCATAGAGAAACAATTTTTTTTTTAATTTTTGTGGACAATATACGTCGGTTCTACATGGGCGATGTATAAAGCATAATCTATATACATCGGCTTTTTGGACATTATACGTCGCTCTTCTTCGACATTATACGTCGCCCTTTTTCAACTTTATACGTCGCATTTTTAACCGCCGTATATTAAACTTTATACGTCACCTTTTTAACCGACGTAAAAGACTCATGACTTTATACGTCGCCCCTCTATACGTCGTCATTTAACCGACGTATAAGACCTATTTAACCGACGTAAAAAGTCAGTTTTGTACTAGTGAGTGTTTTTGGTGGAAATTGGAATATTATTAGACGACACTATATAGAAGCACCCAGAACGGATTTCTGAGTTCGTATTAACGATCCAAGAGGGAAAAGAGTGTATGTAAAAGTTATCGAATTCTGAGCATTTTTATTTTCCCCGAGATTTCCCTGGACACTGAAGGACTTAAGGATTTATTGAAAAGATTTAAGGAATTTGGATTCAAGAATTATTAAAGAGAATTGAGAATGATAGTATAAATATTAAGAAGGTTTCCGGTAAAACTCTAACGAGAGATACTTGAGATATTCCTCCGAACGATCAATGAAATTGAGCAATAACCGGATAAAAAAACAAGCAGAGAGCCAAGAGACAAGAATGTGTAAGAGGATGAGATCAAGTAACCAAGCTAGTTACAAAGGAACTAGAACAATTAGAGAACAAACTAAGTACCTAGCCTAATCTCATCATCTTACCGCAAGATCACAACACTTGTCCATCTAAATTGCATCATCCATGACCACACCACTTTAATAAAGTAGCTTTATGCTAGATATTATCACAATGAGGTGCATTATGCAAGATTAGACCAAGCAAACACAAATCAAACTCCATATCTCAATTTCTCTCAAACTGCCCAGCAGAAACAATACTAGAAAAATTCATATCTCCATTTCTATCCATGATTAAATCACCAAATTTTAACCATAGATTCTCCACTCCATGGGAAAGGTTCGTTCAAAATTACATGGCAATCCAAGTAGTATAGCCTAGTTAAATCCCTCCCCCAAGTTGAAGGAGCAAAACTGCCTGTTCTTGACAGTTTCTGTCCAGCGGGAAAAACTGGTTAAAAACCATAGCTACCAAGCTTCAAATCTTATGATCTATAGATTAAAACAAAGCTTATGAAGAGCCCAAGATGTGTTAAAAATTTGAGAGCTAAACTCTTATTTTTCGAGTTTCTATGATTTTTACAAGTTTAGGGTGAATAGTAACTTTCAAGAACTAACTTTAGTTTTCTTGTTTCTTTTGATGATCTAAGCTATATTAAGGTGTTATAAGGACTAGATCAAGGCTTTTTAGACTCATATACATGCCAAGGAAGGTATATCTCTTAAGAAACCTTAGAACTTATTTTTAGTTTTTGTGATTATTGGATTAGTTTTGATGATGATGTTGTTTTAAGCATATAAGCATGATTATATAGTTGATTTAGCCATATAATGATTATGATGATAAAGTGAGATGTTCTTGGACATTTTAAGATGAGAATCATGTGAATAAGATGTATGTATGCCCGGTGTGGCTTGGTGATTGATGTAAGAATTTTGGAACGTTCGATTTATAGCCGTCGTAATGCCAAAATTTCGTTAACCCTTGAAATTCGTGCATAGCAGTAGCCATAAGTCACTGATCACCCATGTAGATCTCGAGTCATAGATCGTTTTGGCGAAAGAATCGAAATAAACGGACTTACGGTTTAGGAATTATGGCCGATTTACTAAAAGTGGTTTGAAACCGTAAGTACGAGTTCGTAACTGCAATTGAACCCCCTTAACATGAATAATTTGGTCGCTAATCTTGGTAATTAAATATTAGAGATCATAAGGAAGGTGTGAGAGAAAACCTCGTGCCAATTGGATCATTTTTCGATTTTATAAAAATGTTTGAATCAAAGTTAAGCGCGAATGAACCCTTAAAAGTACACTTGGTTATAACTTTGGTAAATCACTTAGAAAACGGGCGATAAAACTCGATGTATAGTCTTGATTCGTAAACGATCGACCTTAGAACTTATAAGGCTTAAGTATCTACCAAGTGTAAGTATAATGACAAGCCTTAATAACGAACGAATGTCGGGTCATAACGGTGTTAATAAGAGTTACACTAGAAGGTGTATAACGAGACAACTTGAAATCGTGTTTCGAACTAAGTTAAGAATATACTTCGCCTTTAAAAGAGTTAAGTCATTAATATAGAATATTTTGATTGTTTATAGATCACCGGACTGACCCAGGGCACGCTACCCCCACTCGACTACCAAGCAAGTTTCCAATACTTTGGAACTGTTGTTGTGATAATATATATAACTGATTGTTGTTATACATATGCCATAGCATGCATGCCTACTTTCAAAAATATATTGTGATACTTGTTCCCTGATTTATTGTTGGCTTATAAACTAGATAGTTGATATATCGGTTATAAGTCGGATATTGCTAAGACCCTTAGTGAAAGGGCATTTGAATCTCATTTTTCGAATATAGACCGGGAGTCAGTATTTCGTGATACATGGTGATTATTTTCGGAGAAAAATATTTAAGTAAATATTTTTCCATTATTTATTTAATGAATATTAATTCCAATATTAATTTCAGATTATTTACTTAACGAATATTATTTTGAATATTCATTCGAGATTATTTAGTTAATGAATATTATTTTGAATATTCATTTGAACTTTATTTATTTAATGAATATTATCTTTAATATTCATTCAAGGTCGATTTATTCATCGAATGTTATTTTGAATATTCCTTTGGAATTTATTTAGTTAAATAATGAATATTATTTCGAATATTCATTCGATCATTATTTATTTAATGAATATCTTTTCGAATATCCATTTGAGCTTCATTTATTCGATAAGTATTATTAAATTGAATATTCATTATTTATTTAATATAATTGTGTATATTTATTCGAGGGTTATTTTGAGCAATATTGTATATTAAGAATATTCCTTAAATATTTATGACTTGAGAAATATTCCTTGAATATTTAGTTAATTCTTTTAACTAGTTTTAAAAATGATTTACTTCATTCAAATGTTACTTTCGACCTCCAGATACTATGTAAATCATTTCAGAGTCTTATTATTATTTTTATCAAGGAAGGTTCTCAAAATTCTATTCTTCATTCAAAGCTATCTTTCAAATTATAAGGGAACCTTACTTGAGAAATGTTATTTATCTTGTTGTCTTCCCGATCATAAAATTTTTTAAACTATTCTTTGCCCTCGCAACTTGATTGCTATTTATCAATTGAATCTTTTATTACCTCCTCATAATTCAAGGGGTAAGGTGGTTGGAACAAGTTGATATCCATTAACAAGCAACAACTTGGGAAATATTGGTGAATTCCCTTTCCAACTAGATACGACTACTTTGTGGAGTCTCATCAACAAGTATTATACTTGGGGAAAGGAGAATGAGCTTTACATTTCAGAGTCATGGATTCTATCCGAACTAGGAGTCGTGTAAGAGGCCGAGTAGCGCAGGTCCATCCCATTGGCCCAACCGTTGGCCGAGGAGATCTAACAGGGTGGTAGACAAATAAATCCGTTAGTTCTTCCTTCTAACGGTAGTAAAACTAATTTGAGCTGTACAATCTGCGACTGATCATCGTAAGGATTGGAACAGTGGGCGCGGTGAATACTCCAGTATTAGTTCATCTCTCAAATTGGGAATTTCCTGCAACACGTATCGAAGAGACTTCTTTCAGGTTGACGGGCATCCCCCGTAACACGTATCGAAGAGACTTCTTTCAGGTTGGCAGGAGTTTGAAAAATGTTCAAAACTGGGATTGCAATATTTTCCTGCAATTCCCCTCTTTTATGACATATGATGATGTCTTGCTTATACCTTGCACAACAGATATTTCTACAGAAGTTATGTTCAGAATTACCCTCTAACTTCATCTTTTACATTACACTGGCACTATCTTCGTAAATGCATGGCATATGGTTACAAAGATATTATGAACTATTGTATATTATCACTGTTCAGTCATATATTACTTTTGGTGGGCTATTGCTCACCCTTGCTTTATTTATTTATATCACAACAGCTAGATCAGATGGCCCGCACAAGGCGCACTCGACGCAAGCAGGTGACAGCCGTCAGAGGGTTAACCGCTGAGGTCATAGCTACCATTGCTGAAGAGGAAGCTATTGGTAGGCTAGTTTTTAACATTTGAGTATCAAATGTATTTATTATATGACATATACAAATGGATGGCAAAGAGTATGTAATGGTTAAATTGTAAATCTTTTGGGTTATAAGAACTGAATCTTGTGATTAATAATATTTGGTAATTACTCTGATTTCATATCTGGGACTATAACAGGTGTGTTTTATGTTGTTATTTTGGGTCACAAGGTTGTAATTTAATTTATGTTGGTTTTGTGGATGGAAATTGAGACCGTAATGACCAGATACCTGACCCCGGATCTGGGGGTGTTACAGCGGGTAACCCTATGACAACTGTCACCTGCTTGCGTTGAGTGCGTCTTGTGTGGACCATCAGATCTAGATGTTGTTGTGATATAATAAATAAAACAATGGTGAGCAATAGTGTAACAGCCCCAGATCCGGGGTCGGGGATCCGGTCGTTACGGACTCAATATCCATCCATAAAACCAACATAAAATAAATTACAACCTTGTGACCCAAAACAATAACATAAAACACACCCGTTATAGTCCCAGAGATGAAATCAGAGTAATTACCAAATATTATTAATCACAGGTTTGAGTTCTTACAACCCAAACGAATTACAATTTAACTATTACATACTCTTTGCCATCCATTTACATATGTTATATGGATAAATATATTCGATGCTTAAAAGCTAAAAACTAGTCTACCAATAGCTTCCTCATCAGCAATGGTAGCTACATCAGCGGGTAACTCTCTGACGGCTCCCACGCTCTTGTGCCAAGTGCGCCTTGGACGGGCCATCTACTCTAGAAATTGTTGTGATATAATAAATAAATCAAAGGTGAGCAATAGCCCACCAAAAGTAATATATAACTGAACAATAATATATAATGGTTCAAAAATATCTTTGAAAACCATATGCCATGCATTAACGAACATAATGCCAATGTAATGTAAAGGATGAAGTTACGAGGTATTTCAAAGTACTTTTTGTTCTGAACAATTTTCAAACCCTGTCAACCCGAGTGATACTTCATGTTACAGAAAATAAATAGATTTGGATGATGAACCAATGCTGGAATATGTCACACTGGATGACACCACCTTACGATGATTAGTCGCAGGTTGTGCATCTCAAAATTTGTTTCTCTACATGTAGAAGGAAGAACATATAGACACCACCATATGCCGAATCTCCCTAGCCATCTTTGGGCTTAGTCGGGGCCGGCGCCACTCGGACCCTATTTCCAGGATGGACTGTCCCACAGCCTCTTATACCAGTTTCAATGATGGACTGTCCCACAGTCTCTTACACATTATACAAATACTCCTAGTTCGAATAAATCCATGACTCTGAAACGTAAAGCTCGTCCCCCTTTCCCCAAGTGTAATACTTGTTGATAGGACTCCACAAAGTAGTCGTATCTAGTGGGAAAGGAAAATTCACCAATATTTCCCAAGCAGTTGCTTGTTAATGGATATCGACTTGTTCCAACAATCTTACCCCTCGAACTATGAGGAAGTAATACAGAGACTCGTCTTGATAGATATCAACCAAGTTGCGAGTGAAAAGAATAGTTTTAAAAGATTTATGACCGGGCAGTCACACAATATAAATAACAGCTCTCAAGTAAGGTTCCCTTATAATTTGGAAGATAGATTTAAATGAAAAATAGAATCTTGGGAACCTCCCCTTGATAAAAATAGTCATAATAAGACTCAGAAATATTTTACATAATTTTTTAAGGTCGAAGATAATATTTGAATAAAATAATATATTTTAAAACTAGTTAAAAGAATTAAATAAATATTCAAAGAATATTTATTAACTCATAAATATTTAAAGAATATTCTTAATATAAAATATTGCTCATAGTAACACTCGAATGAATATATATAAAAATATTCACTAACTAAATAAATCCTTAAATAAATATTCGAAATAATATCCATTAAGTAATTCAACCTTAAATGAATATTCAAGATAATAATCTTTAAATAAATAAAACTCAAATGAATATTCCAAATAATATTCATTAAATAAATAAACTCAAATGAATATTCCAAAATAATATTCATTAAATAAATAAACCCAAATGAATATTTCAAAATAATATTCATCTAAATCAATAACCTCAAATGAATATTCAAAGTAATATTCATTAAATAAATAATTTCGAATGAACATTCAAATAATATTCAATAAATAAGTAATGGAAAAATATTTACTTAAACATTTTCCTCAGAAAATAATCACAATATATCAAGAAATACTGACTCCCGATCTATATTAGAAGAATGAGATCATATGCCCTTCACTAAGGGTCTTAGCAATATCCGGCTTATAACTAGTATATCTCATATCTAACTTATAAGCCAACATCAAATCATGGAACAAGTATCACAATATAATTTGAAAGCAGGCATGCATGCTATGGCATATGTATATCAACAATCAATCATATATATTATCACAACAACAGTTCCAAAGTATTGGAAACTTGCCTGGTACTCTGGTGGGGGTGGTGTGTCTCAGATCGGTCCGGTGATCTATAAATAACCAAAATTTATCCAAGGTTAATCACCTATCACTTTGAAAAGCTAAGTACATACTTTACTTAAGCTAAAATACGCTTTCAAGTTAGCTCTTATTAACACCGTTGTGATCCGACACTTGCTCATTATCAAGGCATATCATTACACTTACATTTGATAGGTTCTTAAGTCATATAAGTTCTAAGGTCGGTCGTTTACCAACAAAGATTATACCTCGAGATTTATTGATCGTTTTCTAAGTGGTTTTCCAAAGTTATAACCAAGTGTTCTTCAAAGGGTTTCATTCGCACTTAACCTTGATTCGAACATTTTTATAAAATCGAAAAATGATCCTTTTGACATGAGGTCTTCTCTCACACCTTAATTATGATCTCTAATATTTAATTATTAAAATTCGAAATTGAATTACTCATGATAAGGGGATTCAATTTCAGTTACGAACTCGTACTTACGGTTTCGAACCACTTTTACTAAATCGGCCATATCTCCTAAACCGTAAGTCCATTTGTTTCGATTCTCGCACCAAAACGAACCTTAAAACATTAGCTAACGTATCATGGCAGTGATGACTTAAGGTCAGTGGGGTTTTGGTCCGAAAATCACACACAACTTGGTATTGTAAAATCGGGCATTATAACGGCTATAAACTAACGATTCCCAAATTAATCCTTTGATCCAAACATCATCAAATCAACCAACACATCAAAATCTCAAGTTCATCATCTAAACTAAACCATGATATATCAAGACAGTCATTTCCACCAAAATTTAATAATGGCTCAACCAACAACAACAAACAACAAACAACTACAATTACATGGATCTATACATACTAACATCTCATCATCTAATAATCATCAAAACATCCATAGAGACCAAAGTAAAACTAAGGGTTCTTGATTTTCATACCTTCCTTAAAGCTTGATTACTCCATAACAAGCCTTAGATCATCCTTAACAACCTTAAACTAACAAGAAAAATCAAGAACATACTTAGAAATTTTCGGAGCTGATATACCCCAGCAGAAAGAACATGAAAAACGAGGGCCTTACCGAGCTTTTCAGGACGAGGGTCCTGAAGAAGAGTTGTAGAGCATCTCAGTACCTTTCCAACAAGCTATAGAACACAAAATTTCATTGAGAAATAGGGGAGATATGGTCATTTTACTTAGTTGTTGTCTGTTTGGCCGGGATGAAAGAAAATGGAGAGTTTTGCTTTGTTTTGATCTTATCCTTGCCAAATGTGTATTATTGTGATAATATCTCCATAAAGCTACTTTAATAAAGTGCTTTGGTTATGCATGATGCATCATCAAGGGACAAGTGTTGAGTTTTAGTGTGGAGATGATAAGATTAAGCTAACTAGTTGGTTTGGTTTCTAATGTTGCTAGTTGCCTTTGTAACTAACTTGGTTACTTGATCCCATCCACTTGCATATGCTTATCTCTTGGTTCTCTGCTTGTTTCTTTGTCCGGTTATTGCTCAATTTTATTGATTGTTCGGTGGAATATCTCAAGTATTTCTTGTTAGAGTTTTACCGGAAACCTTCTTGATATTTATACTACCATTCTCAATCCTCCTTTATAATCCTTGAATTTAAATCCCTTAAATCTTTCCATTAAATCCTTAAATCCTTCAGTATCTGGAGAAATCTCGGGAAAACAAAAGTGCTGTTTTTCAGAATCTGATATCGTTTACATACAATTATTTTGCCTATAGATCATCAATACGAACTCAGAAATCCATTCTGAATACTTCTATATAGTGTCGTCTGATAATATTCCAAAATCCACCGAAAAGACTATTCATTGCTTTTTCTCTCTTTTATTCCCTGTACTTAAAAAGATGTTCTCGCGCTTTCTCGAGCGTTTCCTATCTCTTTTACGGAACCACTGGACTTATACTAGATATCGATTTGGATGACATGAGCTACCAGATATCGATTTGGATGACATGAGAATAACTTCTTTTCTTAGGATACCATACCTTACTTTCTGGACGATAGATTATTCTTATCTATATTACCAACCAATTTCCATCATTCATATAATACACAAAGCATTGGAATCCATATTTATTGAAAACACTTGTTCCTTAAACCATTGATACATTGTGGTCACAACCACTATTTATTCATTCACCAGTACATAATAAAAGTTTTAATTCCTACCAAAATCTGGGTTCTTACAAATAGCCCACCAAAAGTAATATATAACTGAACAATAATATATAACGATTCAAAGATACTTTTGAAACCATATGCCATGCATTAACGAACATATTGCCAGTAAAACATAAAAGATGAAGTTACAAGGTAACTCAAAATGTAACTTTTAGTTTTAACATTATTCAAACCCTGCCAACACTGATAATGTTGCAGAAAATTTCCAACTTTGAAAGATGAACTAATACCGGAGCATTGACGCGCAGAAGCCATAACGTTTACGATGATCAGTTGTGTGTTATGCATCTCATGATTATTCTCTACATGTAGAAGGAAGAAGAGACGGATTTACTTGTCCACCACCCCCTGGAACTCCCCGGCCAACGGTTGGGCCATTGATGGACCGGCGCCACTCGGCCACTTACACGACTCCTAGTTCGGGTAAAATCAATGACTCTGAAACGTAAAGTTCGTCCCCCTTTCCTTAAGTATAATACTTGTTGATAGGACTCCACAAAGTAGTCGTATCTAATTGGAAAGGAAAATTCACCAATATTTCCCAAGCTGTTGCTTGTTAATGGATATCAACTTGTTCCATCAATCTTACCCCTCGAACGATGAGGAAGTAACACAAGACTCAATTTGATGAATAGCAACCAAGTTGCGAATGAAAAGAATAGTTTCAAAAGATTTAAGACCGGACAGTCAAACAAAATAAATAACAGCTCTCAAGTAAGGTTCCCTTATATTTTGAAAGATAGCTTTAAATGAAGAAAATGGAGTTCTGGGAACCTCTCCTTGATAAAAATAATCATAATAAGGCTCAGAAATATTTGACATAATATTTGGAGGTTGAATATAATATTTGAATAAAATGAATCATTTTTAAAACTAGTTAAAAGAATTAAATAAATATTCAAAGAATATTTATTAAACCATAAATATTTCCAGAATATTCTTAATATAAAATATTGCTCATAATTAACCCTCGAATGAATATATAAAATATTCACGAAATAAATAATTCCTCGAATAAATATTCAAAATAATATCATATAATTAAATCAACCTTAAATGAATATTCAAGATAATATTCATTAGAGAAATAAATCTCAAATGAATATTTAAAATAATAGTCATTATATAATGAAACTCAAATGAATATTCAAATAATATTCATTAAATAAATAATGAAAAAAAATACTTACTTAGATATTTTCCTCAGAAAATAATCACAATGTATCAAGAAATACTGACTCCCGGTCTATATTCGAATAATGAGATTCATATGCCCTTCACTAAGGGTCTTAGCAATATCCGGCTTATAACTAATATATCTCGTATCTAGCTTATAAGCCAACATCAATTCTCGAAACAAGTATCACAATATAATCTGAAAGCAGGCATGCATGCTATGGCATATGTATAACAACAATCAAATCACATATATATTATCACAACAACAGTTCCAAAGTGTTGGAAACTTGCCTGGTACTCTGGTGGGGGTAGTGTGTCCTGGGTCAGTCCGGTGATCTATAAACAATCAAAATATTCGAGATTAATCACTTAACGCTTTTGAAAGGCTAAGTATATATTTTACTGAAGTTAAAACACGTTTTCAAGTCGTCTCGTTATGCACCCTCTAGTGTACTCTTATTATCACCGCTATGATCCGACGCTTGTTCGTTCTTAAGGCATGTCATTACACTTACACTTTGTTTGGCCGAATACACAATTAATAATCAAATTCGTATGAGAGTTTAACAAGTAATACGTTTATGCACTTAAAAACTTCTTGTATTAAGAACCCTCTTCGTGATGTAAAATATCACAAAGAGCTGCTAGGTTACAATAAAGATAATTCGTTGTACGATCCCCTTCTAGGGTTAACCTAACTGTATTTATAAAACATACAACTACGATACAATCTCTAATTGATATTCCTAATAATCATCTATACAATGATATCAATTACAGATTGTCACACGTCTCCTAAGTCAACTCGATCTCTTTGATAGCTATCCAATCTTCAAAGATATCGCTTCCATAATAAATCTTCAATCACTGTTGACCAGTAGACACTTCCTCTAGACAGAGTTTGACAAACTCTGTCGAGCTTCCATCTGTCAGAGTTTACACCAAACTCTGACTGCTTCCAGCTAAACTCTGATAATTCACTGTAACACTTAAACACTGATTAAAACACATCAATTATATTTAACAATCTCCCCCAACTTGTTCATTAGCAAAAATGCACAAGTTAATAATAATAATTGATGATGTCAAAACAAATAGACAAATACAGTGTTTATACAAATTCAGAGTTTAAGCTTCTACTTAACAAAAACTACAGAGAATAAGAAAATCCTTACAGACCTTAATCTCTTATCACTTCAAGATCTGGCATAGCTCTGAGATAATCTATGAGCAATCTCCTTTATGCATTTTCAAGCTCAATCTTCATAGCTTCTTTAATCTCTCTGAGCTGAGGATCACTCTCATCTGTCTGGTAGATAGCAGCCCTAAGATCATAGATTTTGTTCCTTCTCATCTCATTTCCCAGTCTGATAAATTTGACTTCTTCTGACTGTGAATTGAAGTCAAGTACTGTGATTCCCAAATCAGTCTTTAACTTTGCAGTACCTTTCTTCATTTCAATGAGATTTCCTTTGTAATCCCTGTACTTAGGAACATATCTGCTATTATACTTCTCTCCTCTGATTGCCAAATTCTGAAGCATTCTCTGTCTGAGCACATTAGCAACTGATTGAGTCCTTTGATTATTCACCTTGAAAAGATATAGAACATATTCTAGTTCTTCCCAACATTTCAAGCCAATATCATTCTCACCAATTTTAAATACTGTCCCATCAGCCATGAAGTAGAAGAGAAAGTCCTTCTTTAAACTCTTCTGATGAACTAACTGTACTGATTCCAGTCTGTCCTAACTTTCTTGAGGAACACCACGACCTGGAACAGCCAGTGAAGAAGGATCTCTAGGACCAGTATATTGCCTTTTGTCTCTGTGTGAACCTAGTCCACCCTTATTATTTCCAACTTTGCCAGACAATGCTCTTCCATCAGAAATATTCATAGAAACTCCAGATAATATATTTGGATCTTGAATTGTTCCTTTCCTAAAAACCGATTTCAACTGAGAAGATTGTAAAGGTATGGTCATTACTTGTGATGCAACAGAAGTTGTAACTTTCTTCTGTGAACTTTCTCCTTCAATGCCTTTCAGCTTGAGTTGAGCTTCTGCTGCCATTGTTTCCTTTGAAAACTGAGATCTTAGACTAACATCAGCTCTTTCCTTGATCACAACACCTTTAACAACAGGCCTAGGAGCTTTTCCTCTTTTTAACGTACCAGACTTTAAAGCCTTGAGATGTTCTTCTTGTAAACTCTTTTCTTCAGCTTCAATGTCCTCAATTGTAACTCCTTCCTCATTCTCTTCAATAAACAACTTAGCAGCCAATTCTTCATCAGTCTGTGGATTAGAAGGTAAAAGCAAACTCTTGGTCTTTGAAGTACCTTGAGTATCAGTATTTTCCCCAACAAACTGTGATTTAGATGACTTGCTAGTTCTCAAAGTTTGAACTTCTTCAGTTTTGTTCTTTCCTTTACTACTTGCTCCTCCATCTCCAGCACTATCCCTTCTGACAACTCTCTCCCCCTTTTTGACATCATCAGGCATAAGAATAGATGTAATTAACTCCAAGGAGGTAGCAATAGAATCAATTTTAACAGATAAGTCAGACCGATTCTCTTCAACTTTACTCAGCCTGGCAAAGAGATTGTCTTGAGCTGTAGAAAATTTTGTATTCATGAGTTTTGACTCTCTTTCCATTTTCATTTCTCTAGCTACAACCTCTGTCCGTAAATCAGTGATTGCCTTTGTAGTGTCATCAAATCTTCTATCCAGAGTTTTGACTTGAACTACAGTTGCTTTTAAGCAAGAAAGAATCTCTGGATTGGAGATAGTATCAGCAGTGTGCTTAACAAAATCAGCTGCTCTCCCTCGTGGAAAAATACAATCCTCTTTGTACCATTCAGCAGCAAACTTTGCAAATTGTGCTCTCTCAACTTCATGAGACGTACAAGGTTGAGTGAAAGGTGTATGTTTATTGTCTGTTTGTGCTGGTGCACTCAGAGAAGAATCAGAGTTTGCACTACTTTCACCTTCAGATTCAACACTTGTAGCTTTAGCATGTTCATCTTCAGCCACAGTTTTAGCAATTTCTTCTGCAGCCTTGTCAAGATTTTCTCCATGTTGCTCAGGCTTAGCAACAGAATTTACATCTTTGTCAGCTACAGGCATAGACTGAGAAGTAGCCTTGGGTGCTTGATCAATTTCATCTCCTCCTTCAACAGTTTGGTGAGCATCAGATAGTAACTCAGTATGGGATGCCACAGTTTCAGAAAGAACAACCGTAGGTTGATCAGCTGCACCAGTATCAGAGATAGGATCAGAGAATGGCATAAATGAATCAAGAATATCATTTATTGGAGAAAGGCCATCTCTAGTATCCTCTTCTGCAGGCATTTTGTTCTCTGCAGGCATTTCAACCTCTGCAGGTATTTCAACCTCTGCAGGTATTTCATCTTTCTCAGCCTCAACAGTAGGTGTTTGCTGTGAAACTACCTATGGAGCTTCAATATCTTCATCCACAGAATCAGAGATTACCAGTTTTCTTCTCTTCGCTAGAGGCATGTTATCTGAATCCTCTTCACTAGATTGTGGAGATTGTGCTACCACTGAGAGTGACCTAGGTATGTTTGCCGTTTGTTTTATTCTTTTCACTCTTCTAGTATAAACAGCTCCAGGAGATGTCTGTTTTGCTTTCATTTTTGTCTCTATTGACTTCTTAACTCTTGCATGTCGTTCAGTGTTCAGTGCTGACTTTACTCTGGCTCTCTTTGTTTTAGGCTGTGGTTGTGGTGGAGATTGTGATGATTCAGAGTTTGTTTGTGAAGTGTGTGAAGGTTGTTTTGTAGGTGCTGAGGGAATAGTTGATGTAGGTGGTTCAGTGTTTGGTGTTTGAGGACGATCAATGTTTAGTGGTTCAGATTGTGGTTCTGGTTGTGGTTCTGGTTGTTGTTCTGGTTGTGGGTCTGGTTGTTGGTGGTCCTGAGGTTGATTGAGAAAGTTCTGCAAAGCAAGTGGCAGAACAAAAGTAGGGAGATTTTCCTTACCAACATCCTTATTAGTCATATCAGAGAATATTCTCTTGTTGACTCTAAAAGGCTGAATTTCATCAGTATCAGCAATTTCTAGACCAGGTACACAAGCATTGAACAGCATTTGACAAAAACGAGCATAATAAACTGTAGTAGACTCTGACAGTTTATCACCTAAATTCATCAGAACATATCTACCAAAATCAAAATTACTACCATAGAGTAGAGAATACCCGATTTGGAGACTGTCTATTGGAATGGCATCCCAGTTGGTGACTTTCTTCTGGAATGTCCTTGTAATGCAATCAAAGAAAAAGTTCCATTCCTTCCTGAGATTAGGTCTCTTTATACCGCCAAGCTTGTCAAGAGATTCCATGTAACCTATCTCTTGTAGCATCTCTCTCAATAGAGTTTCATTAACAAGAGTATAAGATGTATGTGTGTAAAACCCCATTGTATCTCTTACAGTTTGTGGAGTAATCACATAGTCTTGTTCTTCATAAGTGAAGATGATGTTAGGAGTCCCATTCTCTCCTCCATCCACATAGACTGAATTTTGCCAAAAAATAGCAATTTGAGATGCAGAGAGAGTATCAGGTCCAACCAGAGCTTGTCCAATTTCTGAATCTCTCAAGAAATTCTGCATTAGATGAAACGGTTCTGGAACACGTTCATGATAGAGTGGAGCTTCATAGTTGTTAGGAACAAACCGTAAACCAAGAGCAGTGAATGGTTTAGAAGCCATTGAGTTAAGAAATTTGCAAGAATCCCAAGAGAAGTGTATGTAAGAAAGGTGTTTGCGAGAATGCCCAAGTGAAAAATGAGAGAACTGTGAGATGTAAAAATAAAACACAACCGTTTGGACACAAAAGTAATTAGTGTAATTAAAAACCCAATCTCTTATGTAATCAAACACTCAATCAGTTCCTAGATTAATGTGTAGTGGGACACGATAATGGGTGAGTGGGACACATTAATGGGTGAGTGGGTCACGTGCGCGTATTTTTAAGAAGTGTATTTTGCAAATTAAAACAATAAGATATCTGATTTAAAAAAAAAAAATAACACTCTCTTAAAATACCTGGACCCAATTAAAACCAGAATATGAAGCGTTTACCTGTAGCCATTAATAACCAGAATACGAAGCATTTTAGGACTTCGTTGCTTACCCATCTCTATTTAAGGCCTAGAGACTTGCTCAGTTTAGTTCATTAATCCTTTAACCTTTCATTCTCCCCTGAAAAATCACAAACCCTTCAAACAAAACACTCTGAAAAACAATGGCAAACCTTACCATCAAAGAAAAGAATCTCCATCTTATCGAGAATAGGGATATCTTCAGCTATACGCGTGAAGAGATTGAAGCGTTTGACTGGGAAAGGCAGCTTGAGACTCTGTGGCTGCAAATGGATGCCGGTCTGGAAGAGATCGAGAGAGAGAAACCTGCAAGAGTGATCGACATCGATGCTGCTATCCAAGCAACATTTGCATGGCTCTCCTCGAAGGCATCCTCATCCAACACCACCAACCATTGTTAATGAATATGTCAGCAAAAATAACCTTATCCCTTCAACTTCCACCCAAATAAAGTGGTAAAGATGGGATCTGGGATTTTTGCTAACAATGGAGTGGTTTGGACTTGACCTTTTAGTTTCCTGTTGAATAGATTAGCAGATAGAAAGAACAAAAAGATGTAATACTTGCTTGTAATCTCTTTCTTATTATCAATGAAAAATTATGTTTCTCTAATCTTATTCAGTGTGTTCTGCAATTCTTTTATTTATGTTTTATGAACTATTCTTCAAGGAAGTAAATCAAAGAAGAGAATACGAAAACTAATTAAAGTAATCATATAAGGAACAAATTCATCAATTAAATCAGTAGCAGAACAAAGTACCAATTCGAGAAGTGTTTTGTTCTATTCGAGAACTCTGAGACTCAGAGTATGAATCACAGATCAACAATACACTTATTATCAGTTGTCAACATCCCTATTTACTCCAAAATTTTCAATTTATCCAAATGAAAATTTACCTTAAAGTACGAACCACGAATCAGCAGCGTTTGTCAATTATCCAACTTTATCACCGAAACCATTTCATAAATTGCACAGTTGTGAAAATATGTGTGTGTGAAGCAGAGTTTACTAAATCAATTTTTAGAGCATCTAATTTTTCATAAAATCCATAAAGTAAATCAATAAACACTGGATGCACAAACTGTCATAGTAAACACTGACTGTATGATGAAAGCTAAACTCTGAAGTAATTAATCTATATACAGTAACTTTTATTTTATACCCCCTCTCTCTCTCTCTCTATATATATATATATATATATATATATATATATATATATATTTTAATTCTATTCATTCCAGTAATTAGAGGTTGGAACCAGTCACCAAAAATTCAACAATTTTAGCCCTTATCATTTTGATAAGTTCCTGGGTCATCCTAGTATTTAACTAGTCACCAAAAATCAGAGAATTTTAGCACATATTATATACCAATAAGTTCCTGGGTCATCCTAGTATCCAACATAATCTCAAAGGAGTATAACAACCTATATACATTTTCTATGGGGTATTGCAGTAAGCATTTTATTTTACCAGAGTATAACTAACAGAGTTTAGAGTTCATCAACATCAGTAGTTTTTCATGTAAGGTAATGCACACAGTATTTATAGACTCAGAGTTTAGGACAAAATAAACTAAGAGATGCTATAAATATGAGCCAGTATCATGCTGTGTTAGCTTTCTGCACAATCTAAGATTAGATCACAATAACTCAGAAAGATTCATGATTAATTGCTGAGAATCATGTTTTATACATATTTCTTCATTGGTGTTTTCATTCAGACAAAACTCAACTCAGAGTTCACAGAGTTTATCAAACTTAATAACAGTGTATGACATACAGGCTTGCTGACATAGTTTAACAGAGTATGCATAACAGAGTTTAATCAACAGAGTTCATTTAGCATTTAACCAAGCAGGAAATATGAGTAATACAATACATAAGTAAAATTTGAGTCTAACCAACATTCCTAGTCAGAACCAGAGACCATTCCTAGTTCATTGACCAGTCTTGTAAATGTAGCTTCACTCAATGGTTTAGTGAAGATATATGCAAGCTGTTGTTCTGTAGACACAAAATGTAGTTCGATATTCCCTTCTTCCACATGTTCTCTGATGTAGTGGTACCTTATGCTGATGTGCTTGGTCATTGAATGCTGTACTGGATTACCTGTCATAGCAATAGCACTTTGATTATCACAGTAAATAGGAATTTTACTGTACCTCAATCCATAATCCAACAATTGATTCTTCATCCATAAGATCTGTGCACAACAGCTACCAGCTGCAATATACTCTGCTTCTGCTGTAGATGTGGAGATTGATTTTTGTTTCTTGTTGTACCAGGAGACAAGTCTGTCACCAAGAAATTGACAACTTCCACTAGTGCTCTTTCTGTCTATCTTGCAGCCTGCAAAGTCTGCATCAGAATACCCAAGTAGCTTGAAATCTGATTCTCTGGGGTACCACAGACCTAATGATATGGTGCCCTTGAGATACTTGAAGATTCTTTTCACAGCTGTCAGATGTGGCTCTCTAGGATCTGCCTGAAACCTTGCACAAAGACAGGTTGCATACATGATGTCAGGCCTACTAGCTGTCAAGTATAGAAGAGATCCTATCATGCCCCTGTAGTTTGTCATATCCACTGAAACTCCTGTGTCTTTGTCCAATTTAGTTGCTGTTGCCATGGGAGTTGATGCAGATGAACAGTCAAGCATACCAAATTTCTTGAGAAGATTTCTGGTATATTTTTCTTGATTAATGAAAATACCATCATCTATTTGTCTCACCTGTAGGCCTAGAAAGTAACTAAGCTCTCCCATCATGCTCATTTGATACCTGGACTGCATGAGCTTGGCAAACTTCTTACAGAGTTTATCATTAGTAGACCCAAAGATAATGTCATCAACATAAATCTGAACTAGAAGGAGGTCACTTCCTTGATTGAAATAAAACAGAGTTTTATCAATTGTTCCTCTGTTGAATCCACTTTCTAGAAGAAATTGAGCAAGTGTCTCATACCATGCTCTTGGTGCCTGCTTAAGTCCATATAGTGCCTTATCTAGCCTGTAGACATAATCTGGATATTTGGGGTCCACAAATCCTGGTGGTTGTTCAACAAACACTTCTTCTTCAAGCTTCCATTTAGAAAAGCACTTTTCACATCCATCTGAAACACTTTGAATTTCTTGTGAGAGGCATATGCTAGAAAAATTCTGATTACCTCCAATCTTGCAACTGGAGCAAATGTTTCATCATAGTCTATTCCTTCCTGCTGTGAATAGCCTTTTGCTACCAGTCTAGCCTTGTTCCTTGTGATAACACCTTCACTGTCAGTCTTGTTTCTGAAAACCCATTTAGTACCAACAATAGATCTGTTCTTTGGCCTTGGTACAAGGGTCCAAACTTCATTTCTTTCAAATTCATTCAACTCTTCCTGCATTGCTGTTATCCAGTCAGCATCTTGAAGAGCTTCTTCCACTTTCTTTGGTTCATTTTTAGACAAGAATGCATGAAACAGACATTCACTTGCAGTAGCACTTCTTGTTTTCACTTTTGTATCTGGATCACCAATTATCAAATCAGGTGTATGTGATTTAATCCATTTCCTAGCAGAGGGCAAATGACTTCTGTCAGCATGTGATCCTCCCCCTTGATCCATGCTCTCCTGATTTTGTTGTGATCTATCTTGGTTTTCTGAGACTCTCCCTGAACTTGACTGCCCAGAGTCAGAATTTGAATTTTCAGAGTTTGAATCGTCAGAGTTTGATCCAGATTTTTCAGTTGACTCAGTATCAGTGTTTGAGTCTTCATCTTGATCATGCTCCTCCTCAACTGGTTCTCCCCTTTGTTGTGGCTGAGGAGTTTCTCCAGTGTTTACCAGTAGAGGTTCAGAGTTTGTTTCAACAGAGTCTGTCAGAATTGTTTCATCAGAGTTTACTTCATCAGAGTTTAAATCTTCATTTTCAAAATTCAGTTGATCATATTCATCTTTGTCTTCAAGTCCAGTTATCTTCTTATCATCAAAAGATACATGTATAGATTCCATGATCACTTTAGTTCTCAGATTGTAAACTCTGAATGCCTTTGTTGACAATGGATAGCCAACAAAAATGCCTTCATCTGCCTTTAGCTCAAACTTGGTCAACTGTTCTGGATGAGTCTTCAAAACAAAACATTTGCACCCGAAAATATGAAAGTATTTCAGGTTAGGCTTCTTTTTCTTCACCATCTCATATGGTGTCTTTCCATGCTTATTGATCAGTGTTGCATTTTGAGTAAAACAAGCAGTTTGAACAGCTTCTGCCCAGAAATAAGTTGGCAATTTTGCTTCATCAAGCATAGTTCTGGCAGCTTCAATCAAGGTTCTATTTTTCCTTTCAACTACACCATTTTGTTGTGGTGTACCAGGTGCTGAAAATTCTTGCTTCACTCCATTGTCCTTGCAGAATTCTTCCATTGTTGCATTTCTGAACTCAGTTCCATTATCACTTCTGATGATTCTGACTTTGTTACTTGATCCTTTGTCCAGAAGCTTCACATGCTCCATCAGAGTTAATGCTGTTTCATCCTTCTTTGCTAGAAAATACACCCAAGTGAATCTAGTGTATTCATCAACAATGACTAAAGCATATTTCTTCCTTGCTATAGACATAACATTTACTGGACCAAAGAGATCAACATGTAGAAGATGATAGGGATCAGTGATTGAAAATTCTGTCTTGCTCTTGAAAGATGACTTCCTTTGTCTACCCTTCTGACATGAATCACATACACCATCAACATTTAATAGAGCCTTTGGGAGTCCTCTTACAAGATCCTTTCTGATCAATTCATTGATGTTGTTCAAGTTCAAATGTGAGAGTTTCTTGTGCCACTTCCAACTCTCTTCACTAGACATTCTTGTAGACAGGCAAACAGCTTTTCCAACAGAGTCTATCAAAAGCTTGATTTCATAAATGTTGTTTTGCCTGTGACCAACTAGAACAACCTTTCCTGTAGATTTGCTGATAACTTCACAATATTCAGGTTGAAAATCTACATGATATCCCTTGTCACAGATTTGACTCACAGATAACAAGTCATGCTTGAGTCCTGGGACATGAGCTACATTATTGATGATGACATTTCCAAGATTAATATTGCCATATCCCAATGTTCTTCCTACATTGCCATCACCATAGGAAACTTTTGGGCCAGCTTTCTCCTCATAGTCTGATAGCAGGGCTTTATTTCCAGTCATGTGTCCTGAACATCCACTGTCCACGACTAGGGTTGCCTCCCTGTTGCCCTGCAATCACAAGCAATTACTGAGGATTAGTTTGAAGGATCCAGACTTGCTTGGATCCTTTGGCATTGTTAACTTTGTTAGCTTTTGCAGCGGAATTAACATTATCAGAGTTTGAGCTAACAGTATCAGTGTTTACACTTGCAGTATCAACTTTAACCCATTTCAGATTGGGTTTCAGTTCATAGTAATTATGATAGATAGCATGATATTCTCTGCAAGTATAAATGGAATGCCAAGTGCTTCCACAGTGTGTGCATAAAGTCTGTGGCTTAGTTCTAGCAAAATCCTTCTTTACCTCAGACTTGGTAGGTAAAGAATTTATATTTTTATTTTTCGTGCAGAAATTTGCAAGATGCTTAGTACTACCACAGTTATGACATGTCTTTCTTGGAGCATAACTAGTAAGCATTGGTTTATTTCCTGAAGTGATGCCTACTTTTCCATTTCTGTTCATATTTTACACTCTCTGTTTCTTAACAGATTTTAACTCCTTCAGTTTATGTTTGAGTTGTTTATCTGTCATTGAACCAATATTAACCTGTTTAACACTAGTTTTTACTGGTTTACTTTTAACAGCTTCTTTTTCATTTTCAGACAAAAATTTACTGGTTCCATGTACAAAATGAGGTCTGATTTTAACTTGATTTTGAAATCTAAGTTCATCTTCCTCATTATAACCTAAACTAACAGTGTCTGTTTGAAAAATCTGTTAAGTGTCCTTTCCAGAATTAGTCCAAGTCCTAATTTTCTTATTTGCTTCCTCCAACTTAGATTCTAGTTGTTTATATTTCTGAAGCAAATTCTGTTCTATACAAACAGCATCATCTCTCTCTTTCTGAACTTGTTGCATGTTTTCAAGTTTTTCTTCAACAAGTTTATTTCTAACCTTAAGTTCAGAATTTTCAGCTTTTATCCTCTCATTTTCTAAAGTCTGATCCCTATAACTTATCTGCAATGACTTAAGATAAATTCTTAATTGAGCAATGTCATCAATATTATAAGCATAGGTAGTTAGAGGTACCTGATTTTCATAAGTTTCTGATTCAGTAGTAGCCATGAGAGCATAGTTCACTTCTTCATCAGAATCTGAAGTATCTGCCCAATCTCTGCCTTTAGTGTAGAGTACCTTTCCAGTTTTACCCTTCTTGCACTCAGGAGCATAGTGACCCATCTCCTTACACTTGTAGCATTGAATTTCAGATTTATCTTTCTTCCCTTTAGAATCTCTCTTATCAAACTTCCTGAAGCTTTTCCTGTTTTCATTTGAATCTCTAGAAAACCTTTTCCCTTTCTTGAAATTCTTGAAGCCCATTTTCTTGAAGGTCTTCACCATCAACACAACCATTTTCCTCATTTCTTCTTCATCATCCTCAGAGTCAGATGATTCAGAAGAGTTTGAATCACAATCAGAGTTTGACGATTCACTTTCTGAGTGTATGACCAAAGCTTTTCCCTTCATTTTCCTTCTTGATGCCTCTTTCTTCTGAGGCTTCTCTTCAACATTAAGAGCAACAGACTTTGCCTTCCTGCTTGATCTCCTGTTTCTCTGCTCCATTTCCAATTCATGAGTTTTGAGCAGCCCATAGATTTCATCAATCTCTGTTTCAGCAAGATCATAGTTGTCTCTAATAGTGGTTGTTTTCACATCCCACTTTTCAGGTAGAGAAAGAAGAAACTTGAGATTTGAGTCTTCTAGATCATACTCTTTGTTGACCAATGACAGATCATTGAGCAGTTTACAGAATCTATCAAATGTTTGTGTCATGGTCTCTTTAGGTTTAGCCTCAAAATGCTCATACTCTTGTGTAAGTATGTTTCTCCTATTCTTCTTAATAGCCGCAGTTCCTTGACACCTGACTTCAAGAGCATCCCATATCTCTTTTGCAGTGGTGCAGCTAATGACTTTGTTAGACATAACATTGTCTAAAGCACTATGCAGTAAATGCCTAACCTTTGCATCCTTAGCAATTGATGATAGATCCTCAGGAGTCATGTCCTTCTTTTCCTTTGGAACTATTTTAGCTTCTTCACCAGCAGCTGCAACAGATGGCTTTGTAGGATTGTGAGGGCCTTCATAAATCCTGTCAAGATATTCTGGATCTGTAGCCTCCAGAAACATAGTCATCTTGACCTTCCACATAGCATACTCTATTGGCCTCAGAATAGGAACCCTGATTGGTTCATAACGACTCACAGTAGTAGGAGCCTTTTCAGAAACAGTAGGTGTTGGTGGAGGAATTGCTGACATGATTATTGTTGTGTTTGGATCTTAACCTGTAATAAAGTAACAGATTGGCTCTGATACCACTTGTTTGGCCGAATACACAATTAATAATCAAATTCGTATGAGAGTTTAACAAGTAATACGTTTATGCACTTAAAAACTTCTGGTATTAAGAACCCTCTTCGTGATGTAAAATATCACAAAGAGCTGCTAGGTTACAATAAAGATAATTCGTTGTACGATCCCCTTCTAGGGTTAACCTAACTGTATTTATAAAACATACAGCTACGATACAATCTCTAATTGATATTCCTAATAATCAGCTATATAATGATATCAATTACAGATTGTCACACGTCTCCTAAGTCAACTCGATCTCTTTGATAGCTATCCAATCTTCAAAGATATCGCTTCCATAATAAATCTTCAATCACTGTTGACCAGTAGACACTTCCTCTAGACAGAGTTTGACAAACTCTGTCGAGCTTCCATCTGTCAGAGTTTACACCAAACTCTGACTGCTTCCAGCTAAACTCTGATAATTCACTGTAACACTTAAACACTGATTAAAACACATCAATTATATTTAACACACTTGGTAGGTACTTAAGTTGTATAAGTTCTAAGGTTGGTCGTTTACTAAAAAAGATTATACCTTGAGATTTATTGTCCGTTTTCTAAGTTATAACCAAGTGTTCTTTTAAGGGGTTCATTCGTACTTAACCTCGACTCGAACATTTTATAAAATCGAAAAATAATCCATTTGACATGAGACTTTCTCTCACACCTTCATTATGATCTCTAATATTTAATTACCAAGATTCTCCACTGAATTAATCATGTTAAGGGGCTCAATTCCAGTTACGAACTCGCACTTACGGTTCGAACTACTTTCACTAAATCGACCATAAATCCTAAACCGTATGTCCGTTTGCTTCGAGTCTCATGCCAAAACGATCTACGACTCGAGATCTACAAGGGTAGGTCATATATTCATCAAGGTCAGAAATTATGGCTACTGTTATGCACAAATTTTAAGGGTTAACGAAATTTCAGCATTACGACGGCTATAAATCGAACGTTTCCAAATTTGTTACATCACAACCAAGCCACACCGGGCATACCATCAATCTTATACACATGATATTCATCTTAACAAGTCCAAGAACATCTCACTGCACCATCATATTCATCATATTACTTATATTAACTAAAACACTACATAATCATGCTTATAATACACCATATTCATAAGTAATCTCAAAACCACCAAGAACATACATAAGACTTAAGATTCAACCAAGGGTTTCAAGTGGTATACCTTCCTTGGAGTGTGTACTAGCCTTAATAAACCTTGTATATGCTTAAGCTACCTTAGATCATCAAAAGAAACCAAGAATCAAAGATTAGTTTCTTGAAAGTACTATTCATCATCATCTTCTTGATTTTATAACTCAAGAATGGAATGGAATTTGAAGCTAAAATTTTTAGGGGATCTTAGTTATGATATGTAGTACTCACCTAATTAATCTTGAGGTTTTGGAATGGTGGGAACCCCTACTTCAAGCTCCTTGGCCGAGAGCAACAATGAGAGAAATGGTGGTGTTGGTTTGTTTTGGTTTTATGACTTAATGCTTGTATAATTGGTAGATATTTCTAATATATGGATGTATCTCTTTTTAATAAAAGTGTTGCCCATCCATTTGTCCAAGTGTCACCCATCTACTTGACCACTTGTTGGCACCACAACATGTAACTCCATTTTTGGCAAAGTGCAAGGATGCCACTTTACTTATAGTTGACTTACATGTAACATACTTTGGTTTCTCTTTCTTCCACCAATTAGATTCCCTTTTGTCTCGTTAATAAAATCAATATGTTACGACTGATATGTTGCATCCCTTTGCTTTACTGTGGCATAATTCCATTGATCGTTCGGAGGAATATCTCAAGTATTTCTTGTTAGGGTTTTACCGGAAACCTTCTTAATATTTATACTACCATTCTCAACCCTCCTTTATAATCCTTGAATTTAAATTCCACAAATCTCTTTAATAAATCCTTAAATCCTTCAGTGTCCAGGGAAATCTTGGAGAAAATAAAAGTGCTATTTTTCTGAATCTGATATCGTTTACAAACACTTATTTTGCCTATAAATCATTAATACGAACTCAGAAATTCATTTTGAATACTTCTATACAGTATCGTCTAATAATATTTCAATTTCCACCAAAAACACTATTCATTGCTTTTTCTCTTTTATTCCTTGTACTTAAAAAGATGTTCTCGCGCTTCCTTGAGCGTGCCCTATCTCTTTTACGGAATCACTGGACTTATACTAGATATCGATTTGGATGACATGAGCTACCAGATATCGATTTCGATGTCATGAGAATAACCTTCCTCTTTGGAATACCCTATCTTACTTTCTAGGAGATAGATTATTCTAATCTAAGTTGTCAACCAATTTGCATTGTTCATGGCATAAAACATTTGAATCCAAATCCATTAAATATTCATTCATTAAACCATTGATACATTGCAGTCGTAACCACTATTCATTCATACTCCATTACATAATAAAAGTTTTAATTCTACCAAAAATCTGTGTTCTTACACATCACAGAGTCCATCAGGAGTATACAGTGCCTTTGGTAATCCTTTCACTAAATCTTTCTTAACCAACTCATTGATATTGTTGAAGTTGAGATGAGAAAGTTTCTTGTGCCAATTCCAGCTTTCATCTACTGATGCTTTACTGATGAGACATGTAGAAGGACCATCAGTACTGGAGTAGATGTTGGCTTCATAAATATTTCCATGCCTTTGACTAGTTAGAGCAATTACTCCTGATTTCTTACTGATCACCTCAAAATGAGTATCATAGAAGTTGACATGATAACCTCTGTCTGTGATTTGACTAACACTCAGTAAATTATGTTTGAGTCCTTTCACCAGAGCTACTTTTTCAAGGATGACATTTCCAATTATAATATTGTCATATCCCAAAGTTTGTCCAATGTTGCCATCTCCATAAGACATAGTTGGGCCAGCTTTCTCCTAAAATTCTGATTGCAGGGTTTTGTTTCCAGTCATATGCACAGAACATCCACTATCCATGACTAACACATTTTTCTTTTTACCCTGCAATCAGAAACACAAAGAACTTAGTTAGACTTTTTAATAGCCCACACTTGTTGGGTTCTATTTTCATGCACTTTAATATTTTTAGCAGCAGATGTCTTTTTGACAAATACAATCCTGTCATGATTGAATCCATTAGGATTCGCCTTGTCAATATCAGAATTAACAAATGCATGCTTTTTATTTACACTCTTAAATTTTCCAGAATTTGCACTTTTATTGAATTTGGGCAAAGGCTCATAATTATTGTAGTACAAATTATGTTATTCTTTACAAGTATAAATAGAATGCCATTTACTGCCACAATGAAAACAGGGATTCTGTGGTTTATAGAATACTGATCTATTCCTAATGTCAGACTTAGGAATTACAGTTGCCTTCTTTTTACTCTTCCTGCAGTTAATAGCAAGATGATTAGAGTTACCACAATTATAACATGTTTTTCTAGGTGCATTTGGAATGTACTTATAATTATTCTCTTTATTTATTCCTACTTTGTCATTCATGTTCCTCTTAGCAGTAGATGTCCTTTGTCTATTTGTAACTTCACAAATTCTATCTTTCAACTATTTTTTAGACATAATTAGACCTATATTTTTAGTACTTGTCACTTTAACAATTTTAGACACATACACTAAATTTTGGTTAGCAGATGTTGATCCCTTTTCAGTAACTGATTTGGGATCCTTACTATACACAAAATTAACCGGTTCAATATCAGATTTGGCTTTGTCTATAACATGTCAGTAGGTCTTAGGTTTTGTTGTTTCATTCACAACAACTTTCTTTTTCAGTTTCTGATCATTCTCTGGCTTGTACCCTAGACATTCTTTCCAATTTTTATTAGTATTAATCTCATGAAATTTCTTTCCAGAGTCAGTCTAGGTTCTGAATTTCCCATTAGCATAATCAAGTTTTTTTTTCGAGGGATGTACATTTCAATTCTAATTCTATTTGCATGTGTTTAGCCTTATCACATTCAGTTTGAACTTCCTGCATAAAAAGTAACTCAGCTTCTAAGTGATCATTTCTCTTTCTAACCTCTGCCATTTCAGATAGAATTCTAGCATTTTTAAGAGATTGACTTTTAAAGCTAACATGCAGAGATTTTAAAAATGATCTTACTTCAGAAACACTTTCAGTATCAAAATCAAAAACAGTTTCAGGTACCTTATTATCAGGAGCAGCAATCTCATCAACATTAGCCTTCAATGCATAGTTCACCTTTTCCTCTTCAGATTCTGAGGAAGAATACATCCAATCCTTGCTTGATGAGATGAGAACTTTGGATTTGGCCTTCTTGCATTCAGTTGCAAAATGACCCATTCCATCACAATTGTAGCATTCACTACGCCATAAGTGAGCATACGCAACCCTTTATAGAAAGTGTTGCACAGAAAGCGTTTCGTTAGCTAGAAATTTTGGGTCTTTTGAAACAGCACTGAACCGGTGTTGCATTAGATATAATTTAGTGTTGCATATTACCCACGGTGTTTCACATCACGCAACACTAACTACTGGTGTTGCATTAAATATTTTTTTTATTTTAATAAATTATGACGTGGCAGAAGTGGGACCCACATGTGCTGACGTGGCATTCGCTGACGTGGCAGAAGTGGGACCCACATGTGCTGACGTGGCATTTGCTGACGTGGCAGAAGCGTTGCATTAGATAGAAACAATGTTGCATTGGTTCTTAAAGTGTTACATTAGATAATTTTTTACTTTTAATAAATGCTGACGTGGAAGGCGTAGGGCCCACAAGGGTGACGTGACAGGTGTGGGGCCCACAAGGGTGACGTGGCAAGAGGCCCATCAATGCTGACGTGGCAGTGGTGGGGCTCACATTTGCTGACGTGGCAGAAGTGGGACCCAAATGTGCTGACGTGTCAGAAGCGTTGCATTAGATAGGAACAGTGTTGCATTTGGTTCTTAAAGTGTTGCATTAGATAATTTTTTTATTTTTAATAAAATGCTGACGTGGCAGGTGTGTAGGGATGGCAATCGGGTCGGCCGAAACGGGTTTGGCAAAACCCGAACCCGAACCCTTTCACCGAACCCGAACCCGAACCCGAACCCGGAAAAAACCCGAAATACCGAACCCGAACCCGAACCCATCGGGTTTCAACCGGGTTCGGGTTTACCCGAAACCCGAAAATATTAAACTTTAAATTTTAGAGAAAAAAACAAATTGCTTAAAACTAGTGATACTGTGATACAAGTACAGGCTCATACTTGAGACTTTAGAGTACAGAGGAAATCAAATTAACGAATACATCCAAGTTCTAAGATCTAAGTACTGGGTATAAAAAACATAGTGCTGAGGCAGTGAGGCTTGCAGCATGGTTCCAGACTTGAGACTTCCAGTCTTCCAGACAATGAGACAAACACAGTGGTACTCAGTGTATATCCAAGATTCCATTATTCCAAGTGTGTATCCAAGTACTAAGTAACACACTAACACAGCAACCTGCACAGAAATCAGAATACATACCATAAGAAACATAAAAGAAAACAATAAGATTGCAGGTTATAAATAAACATAAAAGAAATAAGAAACAGCTTGGGATTTAATTAGAATGTAGTAGACATGAGTTCCAGATAATTAGTGGGACAAAATATGCAACAATTGACAATACATAGAAAACAATGCTTAATCTATTAACAAAGCAGTGGATACAGACTAGCAGAAGAATCAATGCATTTCTTACTCGTAACAAATCAAACTGCAGATAATACATGATCAGAACTAAGGTCTGCAGATATTAATGAGTACTATGTACCTTAGAGGCTTAGACTTCTCGAGTAATACATGAATCCTCCACCTCCATATCTTTATATATAGTTGCATATCCCGTAGATGACTCACCTGAATTACATAAAGTCATAAACTACCTCAATAAATACTGAAACAAGTATTGGCAGTAGGGTATATTATTACCTTCCATTTCTGCAGCCCACAACCAACTTTGAGCACACATTAAGGCTTCTATTGTAATAGGATGAAGTATATTACGATGTGGACTCACCAATCTTCCGCCAGAGCTAAAGGCTGACTCCGAAGCTACTGATGATGCAGGGACAGCTAAAAAATCTCTTGCCATGCAAGCTAAAGTAGGATATTTGGGTGCATTTAATTTCCACCAAAATAATACAATAAAACCCTCAGCTTTCGTCCAAACATCTTCATCCAAGTAGTGATCTAACTCAGATTTTATGAAGTCCACCTTTTTACGTTTCTTGGTACTTATGAACAAATCATATTGTGAGGCATGTTGAGTACTAGCTGAATGTGATAGAGTAACAGATTCATCATTCCCTTCGGCATTTGAATTAAGTTTCTCATGGTACTCTTTTAGCAATGAATAACAAAGACTACGAATATTTTCTACTTCTACTATAGCACGTGATCCAAATATTTTATCAAAATAAAACTCCAATACCTCTAACTTGTATCTAGGATCCAATACCGTGGCAATTGCAACAACACCATGCATCACATTCCAGTACTTTTCAAATTTCAGTAACATTTTCTCTGCCATTGTTTGTACAATAAGAACTGGACTTTTGCGCCATTCGGTCATAGCTAGTCGAATCTCACAAATATTAATGAAACAAGTATTGGCAGTAGGGTATTTTGTTCCAGAAAATACTTCAGTAGCCTTGTAAAAAAACTTTAATTTTTCACAAACTTCTTTAGCAAATTCCCATTCTTCCCTAGAAGGTGTGCTTTTTATATTGAGGCTCCCTTTGACCCAATCGAATGAACACATCCCTATACAATAAGGCTGTTTCGAGCATCAAATAGGTTGAGTTCCACCTAGTTGCACAATCAAGTCCTAATTTTTTAGTATTTGGGTTACGCATTTGTCGGGCCATTTCTTCAAATCTTTCCTCCCTTTTAGGTGTTGCTGTCCAATAAGAAACAGAATCCCTAATTTTTTCAATCCCAACCCTTATCACATCTAATCCATCTTTCACAACTAAGTTTAAAATATGTGCTGAACAACGCATGTGAAATAAATTACCCTCGGCTATAAGTGATGAATTATCCAACTTCTCTAATAGCAATTCAATCATGGCATCATTAGTGCTACAATTATCAAGAGTAATACATGAAATCTTTTTATCCAAGTTCCAGTCCAATAAACAGTCAACCAAATGATCACATAAGACGTCTTTGGTGTGTGGACAAGGCACATAAATAAACCTAAACAATTGACAAAATTGAGGACCATCATTAAATTAAGAAATCTAACATTTAACATGACTAATATGCAGTAATGCAGTCTACTTTAATTGAAGGCAGGCATACCTCATAATACGACTTTGTAGTATCCACGAATCATCAATAAAATGTGCCGTGACTGCCATGTACCCTTTTTTCTGGTTGCTTGCGGTCCACATATCTGTTGTGACGGCAATTCTGCTTTTATTGGTCTCCATCAAACTCACTGTCTTGACTTTCTCAAATTCATATATTCGAAAAATCTCATTCTTGATCGTGTTTCTAGTTGGAACCTTAAACAACGGCTGAAGTGACGATGAATACCTCCTAAATCCAATATGATCAACAATGGAAAGAGGGTATTCATGCATGATTATCATACTTGCAAGCTCTTTCCTGGCTGCCGCATGATTGAAACTATAAGATCCCATTTGTGGATGATCTTTGTTAAAGTTACTTGTGAGAAGTTTCTGCCTTATATCTTCATTCTTGAAATGCTTCTTTACGTAATGATTCTTTAAGTGCGACGTTCCAGAGGTGGGATCACCACTGAGGTCATCTGGACAGTACTTGCAAAAAGCTCTAAGAGCACCATCAACTGACCTCCTGTCAAAGTGCTTCCAAACTTCACTCCTTAATTTTGCACCACCCTTTCCCTTGTTAAAATTTGACTGGACCTGTGCATTATCATCAACGACAATTACATCAGGGCCTGAATTGCTATCTTTCAGACCTGACTGAAGTTCAGGTGTTGCAGTTGAAGGTTGTGACTGTGACTGTGAATTTATTGCAGGTTCAGAACTTGCATCTGGTACTGGTACTGACTGAGAATCCATAACTTGTATCTGCAAATAACATAGACAGCTAGTAAGTAACAATAACAAGTACAGATAGTCAGACACTTCACCAGTTCTCTGCTAATCAATAGCACAAAAAAGAAATAGAACTGTGTTGAGTTACAATATATATTACATCTAATTAATTTATGTATATTAAAGACTTGTCGACTTATTACGACTAAGTCAGGCAACAAGTCGACTATATGTTACATTTGCAACACCTCTATTATAACCTGCCATACCAAAAAACTTGCACACAGCACACCCAAACTTGAATGAAAAGAATAACCAATTGCATCTAATAAAGTTTTCTAACTAATTTTATAACTAATAAAACAAACCGATATTAAACTCAGATTATTTTATAACTAATTTTAATGTGTCCTAACTTGCATCATCATGAATGTTATTTTAAACGAACACCCAATGGCCATACAGTATACCACTGTATCCTATTCTAGTAGCCTGTAGAGCTATATACACATATAATTGTGGATAATCTAATACTAAGCACCTATAAATATTGTAATGACATTTTAACAATCTAATACTCTTCTAAGCATAGCATACAATAAGATTATACAATAATACTCTTCTAATACTCTTCTAAGCATAGCATACTAAGCATACAATAGCATTAAATAGCATACAATAACACAAACAGAAGAGTCGCAGAATCCATAGCATGATAGAATTAAGATTATACCTTTAATTGAAATCGCAAACTAGTCTTGGGTGAATCTCTTTAATTGAAGAATCGCAAACTAGTCTTAGATGAATCGCAGTAAACGAATCTCTTTAATCTCGTATTCTCGTTGAAGAATCGTTGCAGATCTGGAATCGCTTTAATTGAACTAGGCTAGGGTTCTTCGCTTTAATTGAATCGCTTTGCGGCTTTGGCTCTTTACTCTTACTGTCTTGGTCTTGCAGATCGTATTATTAGGTTAGGTATGTTATAATTGAGTCAATGAGTCTGCCTAATTGTACTTTAATAAATAATACTCATATATTAATATTATATAGATTAATAAATATATATATATATATATAATATATTATTTATTTATTTATATTACATGCGGGTTTTCGGGTCGGGTTCGGGTACAACCGGGTTCGAAACGGGTTTCGGGTTTTCGGGTCGGGTTCGGTACGGTAAGGCCTAAATCCAAACCCGACCCGGAATTAATTCGGGTTTAAAATATAAACCAAAACCCAAACCCAAACCCAAATATTCGGGTTCGGTAAGATCCAATCGGGCCGGTATGCATCGGCTATCCATCGGGTCGGTAAAAATTGCCATCCCTACAGGTGTGGGGCCCACACTGCTGACATGGCAAAGGTGGGGCCCACAAGGGTGACATGGAAGAAGGCCCATCATTGGTGGCGTGGCAGTGGTGGGGCCCACATTTACTGACGTGGCATAAGTAGGATCCACATGTGCTGACGTGGCATTTGCTAACGTGTCAGAAGCGTTGCATTAGGTAGAAAAAGTGTTGTATTTGGTTCTTAAAGTGTTGCATTAGTTATTTTTTTTAATTTTTAATAAATGCTAACTAGTCTTGTCCCGAATGATGAATCTATTTTTTTAAATTATTTTTTCGACGTTCCACTCGCACGGGTGTCAAGATATAACGATTTTAGTGATGCGGTAATTTTTTAAAAAAATTGCTAGATTCATTTGGTTTGATTTTATAATGGTCAAACCGGTCAAAGTGGACTTTCCTTTTAACTAGTATTGTCCCGAATGATGAATCTATTTTTTTAAATTATTTTTTCGACATTCCAATCGCACGGGTGTCAAGATATAACGATTTTAGTGATGCGGTAAATTTTTAAAAAAAATTGGTAGATTTATTTGGTTTGGTTTTATAACGGTGAAACCGGTCAAAGTGGACATTAATTTTAACTAGTCTTGTCCCGAATGATGAATCTATTTTTTTAAATTATTTTTTCGACGTTCCAATCGCACGGGTGCCAAGATATAACAATTTTAGTGATACGGTAATTTTCTAAAAAAATTTCTAGCTTTATTTGGTTTTATAACGGTCAAACCGATCAAAGTGGACTTTGCTTTTAACTAGTCTTGTCCCGAATGACGTATCTATTTTTTTAAATTATTTTTTCGATGTTTTAATCCCACGGATGTCAAGATATAAAGATTTTAGTGATGCGGTAATTTTTTAAAAAAATTGCTAGATTTATTTGGTTTGGTTTTATAACGGTCAAACTGGTCAAAGTGGACTTTCCTTTTAACTAGTCTTGTCCCGAATGATGAATCTATTTTTTAAAATTATTTTTTTCGACATTCTAATCACACGGATGTCAAGATATAAAGATTTTAGAGATGCAGTAATTTTTTAAAAAATTTGCTAGATTTATTTGGTTTGGTTTTATAACGGTCAAACCGGTCAAAGTGGAATTCCCTTTTGACTAGTCTTGTCCCGAATGATGAATCTATTCTTTTAAATTATTTTTTCGACGTTCCAATCACACGGATGTCAAGATATAATGATTTTAGTGATGCGGTAATTTTTTTAAAAATTTGCTAGATTTATTTGGTTTGGTTTTATAACCGTCAAACCGGTCAAAGTGGACATTCATTTTAACTAGTCTTGTCCCGAATGATTAATCTATTTTTTTAAATTATTTTTTCGACATTCCAATCGCACGGGTGTCAAGATATAACAATTTTATTGATGCGATAATTTTTTTAAAAATTTGATAAATTTATTTGGTTTGGTTTTATAACGGTCAAACCGGTCAAAGTGGACTTCCCTTTTGACTAGTCTTGTCCCGAATGATGAATCTATTCTTTTAAATTATTTTTTTAACGTTCCAATCGCACTGATGTCAAGATATAATGATTTTAGTGATGCTGTAATTTTTTTAAAAATTTGCTAGATTTATTTGGTTTGGTTTTATAACCGTCAAACCGGTCAAAGTGGACATTCATTTTAACAAGTCTTGTCCCGAATGATGAATCTATTTTTTTAAATTATTTTTTCGACGTTCCAATCGCACGGGTGGCAAGATATAACGATTTTAGTGATGCGGTAATTTTTTAAAAAATTTGCTAGATTTATTTGGTTTGGTTTTATAACCGTCAAACCGGTCAAAGTGGACATTCATTTTAACTAGTCTTGTCCCGAATGATGAATCTATTTTTTTAAATTATTTTTTCGACGTTCCAATCGCACGGGTGTCAAGATATAACGATTTTAGTGATGCGGTAATTTTTTTAAAAATTTGCTAGATTTATTTGGGTTCGTTTTATAACGGTCAAACCGGTTAAAGTGGACTTTCCTTTTAACTAGTCTTGTCCCGAATGACGTATCTATTTTTTTAAATTATTTTTTTGACATTTTAATCGTACGGATGTCAAGATATAACGATTTTAGTGACGCGGTAATTTTTTAAAAAATTGCTAGATTTATTTGGTTTGGTTTTATAACGGTCAAACTGGTCAAAGTGGACTTTCCTTTTAACTAGTCTTGTCCGGAATGATGAATCTATTTTTTTAAATTCATTTTTCGATGCTCCAATTGCACGGGTGTCAAGATATAACGATTTTATTGATGTGGTAATTTTTTTTAAAAAATCTTAGATTTGTTTGTTTTGATTTTATATTGGTCAAAACGGTCAAAGTAGACTTTTCTTTTAACTAGTATTGTCCCGAATGATGATTCTATTTTTTAATTATTTTTTTGATATTCCAAACGTACGAATGTTAAGATATAACGATTTTAGTGATGTGGTAATTTTTTTAAAAAATTCTAGATTTATTTGTTTTGATTTATTCTAGGTTTGGATGTTAAAAATATATAATAATTTTACACGAAAATGAATATATGGTAAAAAATTATTTTAATTATCTAAAAATTAAATGTTCACTAATGGAATAATTTATGATATTCCTTATAAAGTAATTTGATTAAATAAATTTTAAAATGAATAATATAAAATATTCTATAATCTAATATTTTTATTTAATTTAAGTTACACCAACCTTTTTTAAAAAAATTAATATGAAAAAAGGATGGCTGCCCTTTTCCCATCCAAAATAAAAGGCGGTAATTTTCCCTCCAAACGAAAAATAAAGGCCCGTTTTCCCCCTTAACCAAAATTACAAGCCAGCTTTCCCCTCTTTTGCTCAGACACTTATTGCAATAATCCCACACACTGCATCGCACTTTTGCTTATTCTCAGTCGACTCTCTCTGTATCAATTGGAAGAAATCGACTCTCTCTCTATCAAATCAAATAACTCTCTCTTTTCTATTCTATTTTCTATTAACTCTCTTCTCCATATCTAATTTGTTTTTGATTTTGCATGTGATAGTTGGGGCCTCATTTCTTCAAGTAATTGGTATATACCTCTCTTATATTTTTCTGCATTTTCGTGGTTGAATTTCTCTTCTTCATTCTTCAATTAATTGCTTCTACTTTTGATTTTCACTTAGGGCTACAATTGGGGATTTCAGTTTGGGGATTAAATTGGGGCTTTCAGTTTGGGGATTAATTTAGAAAAAAAAGACGTACGACACGACGCAACTCCCATTTAGTGGGTTTCTTTTCTTTTCCGATTCTCTCTTAGATTTAACCTTCAATTTTCAGTTTATTACAACTCCATTACCTGCTTTTTTCTTACTGCAGTGATTATCTGTTTAAGCTCATGTTAATCGGAGACTCCTCTGTCGGCAAATCTTGTCTCCTTCTCAGATTTGCTGTATGTATATTTTTCTTTGTCTATGTATATCCACTTTATTTATTGTATACTTACTTGACTTGTTGATTTCATGATGATTTTTATGTTGATAGTTACATTAGCACCATTGGAGTTGATTTTGTAAGTCTTTTATAGAGGTAAATACTAATAAGCAGATCCCTTACAGACATCTGATGTAATCAGTAACATTATACCTTTTTTTTCAGTGTGGTTGATGAGTTGATCCATGGTCTTTGTCCAAAGATAATGTTCTGCTATCTCTTTAGAAATAAATTATCTTCTCAGAAGACCAATCACCAATATATGTATTCTATGCTTAAATTTATGTCATTTTTCCAAAGTTAACTATGTTAATCTTTCTTTTTAAGATCATTATATAAATTACAATTACAAATGTGTCATCAAGTGTCTCAGCTGACAGCTGGTCTTTCACGTGATGAAATGTAAACCAGATCCATATCGACCTAAATTTTCTTATTGCCCAGTTTTCTGATTTCATGATAACATGGAAATTATGATACATTTGTGTACCAACTTTTTTGAGTATGACCTTCACCTAGATAGTGCTGCACATGTTAACCAAGTTGTGTGGCTAATGACAGGTATTCACCTAATATAAAGGAGATAAAGGTGCTGGACAAGAAGAAAGT
This sequence comes from Saposhnikovia divaricata, assembly GCA_036435485.1. Lineage (NCBI taxonomy): Eukaryota > Viridiplantae > Streptophyta > Magnoliopsida > Apiales > Apiaceae > Saposhnikovia > Saposhnikovia divaricata. The sequence continues at coordinate 76,821,436 of CM071600.1, read as the reverse complement.
GAGGAGGGCTAAGCTTTATTATCTCAGGGATCGATTGAATCCACTCAAGAACAAGTAATAGGCTAATGGTTGAAGTAATGGTAGGGTTTAATGTTCATTTGGTGAGACTCACCCTCCACTCTGTCATTCTCTAATGTTAAATTTGTCTGTAATGTGAAAGGATAGTATTATTGCTTTACAATATTTCCGTTTTGTCATCTGAGTGGCGCACAGCCTATTGTGATTTATGACGGTCATGCTTATTTTTGAGACTTTTTGTGACGGTCATGCTTATAGAGTCCTGTAAACTGTTATTTCCTGTTAACAATTTAAAAATGTTTGTGTTTTAAAGGTTTGCATTGACAAGTAACAGTTAGCTATTATGTGTGCAGTTTTCCTATTGTTTTTTTCTAAATGCAGTGGTCGTCATGGGGGTAGCAGCAGAAGATGGAGCCCACCTAGGTCTCCAAGATGTAGATATCGCTGTTAGTATTCCTTAAACCTTGTAGCTTTCACTTTAAATTACTTCACTTAACTTCTTGACTCTTCAGCATCACTTCAAAAGTAACATTTTATGCAGTTGAATCTGCATTAGACAATTTTAATCTTGCAATAATGTGGTTGCATTTGCTTTTGTTTCTTGAAACAGCTTATTCCCGTTCACCTTCTCCGGCCAGGAATGGCTCAAGGTTAGCATTCAGCTAGTTAAATCCTTTCTTAGATTTCTAATTCGGGATTCTTTCAGCCAATACCTTACGGTTGTATCAATAAAGATATCATGTTTGCATACAATTCAGCAACACTATTTATTGTTTCTTTCTTTTTAATTTTCCTTTTAAGTCTTACTCTTTTAAATTGGGACAAAATTCTATGTTTTCTACACATCTGTTGATACGAAGGATTGGTATCTTTAATGACATGTTTGTTTCAGTTGTAGTGTGAGTGATCATTATATACGGATACATGCTGTAGTAATTATTAGTTACAAAAACAATTTGCTTACTTGCTGTAATGACGGGTGCTCCTGTTTTTTAAGTTGCTGCATTTGTATATGGATGGCAGCGCCAGAATGTGGTGCCTCTATTCAATATGCGTATATCACCTGCCCAAAATGGGAAAAAAATTACGCAAACCCATATTATTGGTTTGTTTTGATTTAGCTGTACTAGAATCCAACGTATTCTGTTTATATATGTTCATCTCTTTAAAAGAAAGATGTTTGACCGTATTATCTACAGGTTCTTTATATGTCCCAACAAACATTGTGTTAATAGCCTTCTTCAACTACTACTACACTTTCCTGCAATTGGACCCTGATGATGTGAGTGAACAATGAAAGCGCCAAGGTGCCTCAATCCCACTTGTAAGAGCTGGTAAAAGCACGGCTACATACATTAAGACGGTAATTTCCTGTTCTGATAATTACTTAGCATCGGGGCAATTTTTCTATTCATTTTGTTTCAGATAATTGTTCTATGGTAATTTACGAACTTGGGCACTCATGTAGGTTTTAAGTCGAATATCAGTTCTGGGTTATGCTTTTCTGGCAATTCTTGCTGGTGGTCCTGCACTGATTGAACAAACTGCACACCTGATTGCTTTTAGAGGGTTCGCTAACACATCGGTTCTCATTCTTGTTGGTTGTGCTACAAATACAGCAAGAAAATTTCAAGTAGAGATAATATCACAAAAGTATATGTACATTTTGAACTTAGAATTAGTGCATGTGATTGGTTTAGTACATGTAAAACTGTTAAGTAGTTTTGTTGGCTGCATTATTTAGGACTTTTGAAGTTGTTGGCTTGGTTTGGACAGGGATGATTTTATGTATAAACAAAGCAGCTATTTCAATTTTATTTTGTAAAAAAGTGTTGCATTTGACTATATATGATGTTGGAGTATCGTAGATTTAGTGTTGCTTAATATATGTTTGATGTTGCAAAAAAAACAAATGATGTTGCATTAGACTCAACTAGTGTTGCATTAGATAGTGGTCCCCATTGCTAACGGGCCACCATGTGGGACCCACTGCTAACGTGGCATCCTGTGGGATCCACTGCTGATGTGGCACCCCTAGTGGGCCCCAATGCTGACGTGGCATGGCCCTCCCCAGTTGTGATGTAGCACATTGTGGGTCCCACTGCTGACGTGGCATCTTGCTGACGTGGCGCCTTGCTGATGTGGCACCTCATGGGATCCAATACTGACGTGGCATGTGGGCCCCATTGCTGATGTGGCACCATGGTGAGCCCCACTGCTGAAATGGCTAAAAATCTTATGCAACACCATTTGGTGTTGCCTTTACCTGCTTTTGGTGTTGCATAAGGGCTCTTATGCAATACTTTCGTGGTGTTGCAATAGCTTGGAAAAAGCGTTGCATTAGGGGTCTTACGCAACGCCGGTATTGGCAACGCCCCTCTGGTGTTGCATAAGACCTTACGCAACGCTTTTCAGGTCTTTTGAAACTTTATTTGGGGGTTGCGTATGTGCGTTTATGGCGTAGTGATTTGACCTTTGACTTGTCAAACTTGCTAGATTTGCTGTTTTTCTTCTTGTACCTGTCTTCTCTTCTGGAAGTTGCCTTGTCTCATAGCCTTCCTATACTTCATCTTCTTGAAACCCTTCACTATCATAGCAACCATTTCCATCATGTCTGAATCAGTAGAGTCATCATCAGTGTCAGTATCAGGATTCGTATCAGTATCTGATGATGAGTCATCAGGATCTGACTCAACTCCTTTTACCTTTCTCCTTGAGACCTCAACAGCTTTTCCTTTTGATTTTGTTTCAACATTCAAAGCAACAGACTTTGCCTTGACATTTTTCTTGTTTCTCCTCTGTTGAACCTCAAGGTCATGGGTTCTCAGCATTCCATAGATCTCATCAAGAGACACAGTGTCAAGTTCATACTGATGTCTAATGATTAAGGATTATGTATCCCATTTCTCAGGTAAGGCTCTTAGAAACTTGGTTTTAGAGTCTTCATCTTCATGCACTTTGCCTACCAAAGATAAATTATTTAGCAGAGTAAGAAATCTATCATACATATCTGTAAGACTCTCATCAGGTTTGGCATCAAACTGTTCATACTCTTGAATCAGTAGTGCCCTTCTATTCTTTTTGATAGACTCTGTGCCTTAGCTTGAGACTCCAAAGTTTCCCAGATCTCCTTTGTAGTTTTGCATGTTATCATTATGTTAGACATGACAACATCAAGGCTATTGTGCAGAATATTCTTCACTTTAGCATTCTTGAGAATTTCACCCTTTTCCTCTGCAGTCCACTCTTTCTTTGTCTTCTGAACATGGTGTTCAGGAACAGTCCCTGTTAATGGAACCAATTTCTTAGGGATATAGGGTCCATCAAAGATCCTATCCAGATAGTCAGGGTTAGAGGCTTCCAAATACATCAACATCTTTACACTCCATGTAGGGTACTCAGACTTTTTCAGGATGGGAATCTTAATGCTTTCATACTTACTTGTCGACATCTTAAGATCGTTTCTGACTAATAATAATCAGTTTGCTCTGATACCAATTGTTGCCCAGTAATTTACAATTGTAGAAGGGGGGTTGAATACAATTGTATAAGATTTTCGACTTAAACAATAATATTAACACAAGTATGAATAAATAACAGCTTTATTAACTCTGGTATAAAACTATTACAAACTCTCTCAAGAAATTCTGATGTTCTTGAAAGCTGCTAGGTTACAAAATATCTCGTGTAAGCGGTTGCAATTAAGTAAAACCTAAACTGTGTTTATATATATCACACAGCTGCTCTATCAATTACAAGATATGCTAAATCAATTAAATAAAACTCTTAGTACATATCTTAATTGATAGCTACGTTCCTATAAGTCAGGAACCGACATACTAATCTATCCTAAAAATAAGGAGTAAAAATATCTTTACAATCTTCTAATCCTGATGTAGCTTCCAATCCTGACAATCACCAATACTGATGACATCACTTCATTCAATCCTGATCAGACAGATCCTGACATCACTTGAATCAGTATTTCTTAGAACCCTTGGAGTTTGACATAGATTGCTTGGTGTTTCCAAAGTTCTTTTTTCCATTAGGAGCTGAAAATAAGAAGAAAATAACAAGGAAGCAACCAGCTAAGCCTATTAAAATTTCAAAGGTTCCTCAGATTGTTAAAGAGCCATCAAAGAAGTAGACAAAAATTTATATGGCTGATATTGAAGAATATTCAGATGTCAACTACTTTCTAGATGAGCTTAGTGAGGTGAGGAGTCTTGATGCTAAAAGAAAAATGCCAGAAAGATTGGTATTTGCATAAAAAGAAGGAAATGAAATAACTTGGCCTTTGCACAATATTCTAAATGAAGGCTACAACACTTTAGTCAAAATTTGTTCAAATGTGAATAGAACTAGTGAATTCACACCTGAAGCAAAAATCACAATTCTTAACAAGATCAGTGAGACTATAAGGAGTAGCTGGAGTTCAAAGGATTTGTGCCTAAGAAGCTAAACATCCCATTCACTGGCAAGAAGATTCACCTTGAACCTTTTTGGATGTGGAATTTAGAGACAAGGATGGTTGCAAAAGATTCTTCAAAATGAAATAACAACAGATAAAGGCTAGCAATGATTATCTGAAATTTCTAATGACTATCCTGGATCCAAATGACCAAGAAGAAGGAATGTTCTATAGATCTTGGAAAGGCAGATTAAAACCAATGAGATCAAGAAAGGTGGTATGAGGAGAGCAAGGAAGAAAAATGATTAATCAGCTCAGGCTAGAGGAGCAACTTCATATGTCAGTGTATGTTTCACAACTCAACTTTGTATAATATAATCATTTATGTTTAATATAATCATGTATGTTTTTTTCTTAATTTTTGTAATTCTTTAGAGGTGTTTTGTTATCATCACGCCTCTAATATATGTCTGTAATTCTATCAAGCATAAATTAAGGGAGATTATTAGGAATTATGTTATTTTTGATGATATTACAAAACACCTAAAACCTATTTTGTATAGGTAAGTTTGTAGCTCATCAATGGATGGCATAATAATCAGCATCCATTAAAGAGGAAACTTATCAACGAATAAGTCTTATAACATGTACTGAGAGTATCAACGGATAAGCTATCAGTTGAGAATGTAGTTGATAGATTTTATAAGTCATGTTGACTATCAACAGAAATGCAGAATAGGTTCGCTAATTGTAAATAGGTTGTGCTTCGTAATTCTGCATAAGTGAAAAGTAACCAACTCATCTAAAACATTAAGGTGTTAGAGGGAGGCCTTATATGGATCTTATATTATTTTCTAACACTCCCCCTCACTCAAAAGCCTATTTATGGGTCGAAGAGTGGATCACGGGCGCCCATCTTTGGGGCATAAATTGCCTTTCATGTCCATAATAAATATTGAGAATATTGGGGATCGCAGAAAGTCGAGCCTGAGACCTCTGCGTGCCTGAGCTCTGATACCATGTTAAGTAACCAACTCATTTAAACCTTAAGGTGTTAGAGGGAGGCCTTATATGGATCTTATATTATATTCTAAGAAATGGTACTTGAACGGATGAACAATGTGCACCAACAGATGAGACTCACCAACTGATAGTAATCAACCTTCAGAGGATATCAATCTTCAACGGATAATCACTTCAAAAATTATTGTCTTGATTCTAGGAGTTGATGGTGACTTGAAAGTGCAGACAGATCACATGGGTTGACAAACTCTCAAAGTGCATGGAAGCTAGTTAGTGGAAACCTCGAAGAAGAAGAAACATTCCTTTTTTATACAAGCAAATTGGATGATAATTTCAAAGAAAATTCTATCAAAGATAATCAACCTATTAGACTCACATGAAGACAAGAAGTGATGAAGCATGCCTGCTAGACTTTAAAGTTTGTAATATTCTGTCTCTAGTAGGTATTGTAAACTTGGGTGTATATATAATCAAGTGTAGCATTGCTTTAGACTAAGAAAACACAAAGCATTTTTCACTTAGTAATTGTTAGGTTTTCTTGTCAAAAGCTTTGTAAACAGCGACTGTGAAACTTTCACAGATTATTTCTTCAATCTATATATCTCAGGTTGATCAAACAACTTCACTTGAAATTTTAAATACTGTTGTGTGTTTTAAATTGCTTTTGTTTACTTGTTACTATTATTTCTGTTCACTCATATAAATTGCAAAGCCTTGAGTAGTTCGAAAAAAATTATTAAGATTGTATTCAACCCCCCTTCTACATCTTAGGTTGCATTGTTGGGAAACAACAATTAGTAACAGAGCAAGCTTCTAACATACAAGAAGTTTAAAGATCAAGAAACAATCACAACCATGGCTAAGAAGGATTCTGGAGTGAAGATATATACCTGTTCTTGACAAAGATAATTACTTTCACTGGAAGGTAAAGATGCATCTACATCCGTAATCTGGTCCTCCGTTTGATAAAATGAATAAGAACCATTGGATCATAAAATAAATAGATTAAAACCATTAGATCTAGCATAAAAAATATTCTATATTTTAATATGTTATAAACTAAAAAGTGTACTTATATTGAAATACGAAAGGTGTATGTCAATGATTTAAATCATATGTAATTAGGTTTTCTACAATGAATAACATTATAAATGTAGGACTTATATAATGAATAGGATTAATGTAAAATTCGTAATTATATATTCTCTTGCAATTCTGCATGTTTCCATTTGAATAATAATCATTAATTTATCACTAAATTAAAGATAATTATATGAATTTCGCGTGGATTGTAAAACCATCCAAATCTGATTTCTAGATCTCAAAATAGAGCCCTAATTTTAAATATGAATTTTTTTAATACTAATAAAAAATGAATAAATTAATTCCTTCTAATACAAACTTTTTTAATTATATAATTTTCAGATTATAATTATCTTTTTTAAAATTCAATTCTAATACAACCTTTTTAATTGTATCCTTTTTAGATTATAATTTTCTTTTAAAATTCATTTATAATGCAACATTTTCTTATTATATCTTTTTTAGATTATAAGTACTTTTTTAATATGATATAATCTTGATTGTCTATTTTTAAAAATATTAGATTAGATGGTTGAGATTATTTTGGCGGTACAGTGACCAAAATGATCGATAACATCCCTTATTATATGCTATTTTATAACCCGTGCAAAGCATGGCTCCTTTTCTAATATCTATAATTATATTAAAATTTTTTAATACTTATATGTTATTAATTTACATATCAAATTGTTATATATATATATATATATATATATATATATATATATTTGTGTTCTATCTTCAATTCTTAAAATTTAATTTGGAGGATTTTACAGCTCACATGAAATTAACTAAACAATCTTTAATTTAGTAATGATTTAACAATTATTTTCCAATTAAAACTACGTCGAAACAAAAGAGAGAAGAAATTGACGGTTTTTTATGTTAAAAATCTGTTCGAATTATGAAATCTACTTATATTTCGTTTTGATTATCAAAATGTCATTATTATTATTTAAAGGTAGTTCTACTAATAACTAAATCTATACTATTATATAAAAGCCGAAACATTAAAAGTTTGGTCGGTCGGTCGGTACGGTACCTGTTGATTTTACTTATTCACCCTTACTCAATTACAGATAAAATCCATCCTACTAACTAATTAATTTCCTTTTTCAGGGTAAACATATTATCTTTTTCTATTTTTCAGTAACTAAATAATTTTCTTTTTCAGGTAAAATACAATATCTTTTATATTTTATCTAACTAAAATTTCTCCTTTATTAATCAATTTTCTTTTTCAGGTTAAACATATTACCATTTTTATTTTTCAATAATTAAATAATTTCCATTTTAAGGTAAAATACAATATCTTTTACATTTTATCTAACTAAAATTTCTCCTTCTTTAAAAACATTACGAGCAATTTTGTTTAATGAAATAACATAATTATATTATAATTACTATTAACTAATAAATTACCTCTTTTAGCCAAAAAACGTTACCTTTTCTCTTTTCTCTAACTAAAATTTCTTTTTTTCCAATTATATCATGGATGGTTACCTTTTTCACCCAAAACACGTTACCTTTTTTCTTTTCTCTTACTAAAACCTCACTTTTTTCAATTATATCACGGGCGTTTCTATTTAATAAAAATAAAATAATAATATTATAATACTAATAATTATCCAATTACCTTTTCAACTAAAACGTATCATTTTTTCTATTTTTTCTAAATAAATTCCCTTTTTTTCTAAAAATATCACGGGCAACATTAATTCTCATTTTCTAAAAACATTATGAGCAATTTTATTTAGTAAAATAACATAATTAAATTATAATTACTATAAATTAATCAACTACCTTTTTCACATAAATCATGTTACCTTTCTATTTTCTCTAATGAAAATTTCTCTTTTTGCAATTATATCACGGGCGGTTTCATTTAATACAATAAACTAATAAAATTATAATATTGATAATTAACTGATTACCTTTTTCAGCTAAAACGTATCATCTTTTCTATATTTTCTAACTAAAATCCCTCTTTCACAGACAATATTAATTTCTCCTTTTTAAAAAACATTACGAGAAATTGTACTTAGTAAAATAACGTATTTAAATTATAATTACTATAACCTAATTAATTACATTTTTCACCTAGAACATGTTACTTTTTTAATTTTTTCTAACTAAATCCTCTCTTTTTCCAATCATATCATAGACATTCTATTCAAAAATATAAAATAATAATTTTATAATTAGTAATAATTAACCGATTACCTTTTACAACTAAAACCTATCATCTTTTCTATATTTTCTAATTAAAATCCCTCATTTTATAGGAATGTAATGGATAACATTTATATAATTATTATCAAATCATCTCATATAAAAATTTAACCCTCCAAAATTTATGTTTTAAAAAAATTATCTTAAATTAATGAAAAAAATTCATATAATATTAATAGAAAATCCGTGCATCGCACGGGTTTTAAGCTAGTATAGTTTAATTAACGAGTGTAAGAGTAATTTTATCCAAAATTTTGGTAGTCGGTAGTCTGGTATTCAGCACGACAAAAAAAATATGAACTTTTTTATATAATAAACAATTAAATAAAATTCAATTGTATTTTTTTTAATTATATCCTTTTCATATTATAATTTTTTTAAATTCAATTCTATTACAAACATTTTTCATTATATCCTTTTTATATTGTAATTTTATTTTTATATGATATAATCTTGGTCGTCTATTTGAAAAAATATTAGATTCAACGATTGAGATTAATTTGGTAGTACAGTGACGAAACCAAAAGAACAAACCAAAATTATATAAGATCCCTCTTATGCTTATTATATATAACTAGCTTATAACCCGTGCAAGGCAAAGCTCCTTTTTTAATATCTATAATTATATTAATTTTTTAATTTTATATGTTATTAATTTACATATCAAATTATTATTAAAAAATTGATATATATAAGATTTTATACGTTCAATTTAATATTTGTACTCTATCTTAAATTCTTAAAATTTGATTTGGACGATTACAGTCCACGTGAAATTAACAAAATAATCTTTAATTTAGTGATAGTTTAATAACTTTTTTCTAATTAAATTTATGCAGAAAAAAAGAAGAGAATAAATTGACGATTTTTTATGCTGAAAAGTCTATTTGATTTATGAATTCTACTTATAATTTGTTTTGATTGTCAAAATACCCCCTTTTTAATTATTTCCTTTTCAGATTATATTTTTCTTTTTCAAATTCAATTTTAATACAACCTTTTTTTAATTATTTCCTTTTTAGATTATAATTTTCTTTTTAAAATTCACTTCTAATGCAACCTTTTCTAATTATATCCGTTTTAGATTATATTTTCTTTTTAATGTGATCTAATCTTGATCGTCTATTTTTAATCCAACGGATCATAAGATCCCTCTTATGCTTATTATATATAAGGATATAATGATATAATAAGGATATAAAAGGACATATGTATTTAATGAATAAAGTATTATTTATTTTGAGTTTTAGATATTTTTTTCCCCTTGTTATACTATTTTTTCAAAGTTTTTCTAAAATATTTTCTAATTTAATGAACATTATTTATTTCGAATTGTAGATATTTTTTTGACTAGAATCACTTAAAATCGAATCATGTTCTTTATTTTATCAGCGATATTCCATATTCTAAAATGGTAAAACATTAATATTTCTATTCCTAATCCTCGGTAATTGCAATTACCTTAAAATGTTTGCAATGTATTTAAGAAAATTAATATTATAATTTTTTTCGTTTCATTGACCTTTTTTTTTTAACTTAGAAGGGAATTCGAGAAACTTGAGTTCAACTAATTTATTGATAAAACGTATAATATTTTACTAGGATTATAGTTTATTATTTTAAACAGTATTATGTACAAATCTTGGCATAAGCCCTAAACAGGCCTAATGGACTGGAATAGCGGTCCACAACTCATAATTGGCCTAAAAATGAAGAATAGTCACTAAAGCCCATTACCAGGAATCAGTCTAAAGTATTATTAAGTCCGATATGGGAGCAAGCGACCCCAAGCTACGGGTTGAGTTCGCCAGCATATCCCTAGTATGGGATCGCATCACATCTTTCTGCAAGGTCCAGCGAGGCCTACAATATTCTTATTGCGAAGACTCATAACTAAACCCAGCGAGGTCGCATGAGTAGGATAATCTCCATAGCGTGGGATCACCTCGCATGAGTAATCCCAGCGAGGTCGCATGCGAGGCCACGTAACTTCTCCATTAGCCTCGTCAGTGAGGTCGTGCAATTCTAGCATCATGTTAGCCATAGGTAACCTTTATTGGACCATGGGTCATGTGTAGGATTAATGGATAAATTATATCAGCCCATAGACGTCTAGTGGATTTGGGCCAAGACGAGGCCACAGAAACCCTAGTCCGAACTATGTATGGCTTGATCTCTATAAATAGGGTACGTAGGCACCTTTTTAAGATTGAGAAATAGTTCGACCTGAAATATCCACAAACAAGATCAGCCACAAACAGTTAGAAATCTCCTCCGTGTTCTTAGCAAAATATCCGTATTTTGCTTCGTTAATCCAGCAAACCTCCAAAACATTGTTATACCAATTTCTCCCTATAACATTTGGCGCTAGAAGAAGGGTCTAGTGATTAAATTGAGAGAAAGATGACTAAATCGAACAAGAAGAAGAACGGAGCCAACAATGGGGAGACCCCGGGGTCGCACAAGCTCATCACGGACGACCCCCCCGAGGAACGACCCCCCAAAGAGCGATGCACCTAAGGACGGGCCCGGGGCCGGGTCCGAGAATGTGGAGACAACCCCGCCCATCAAGTGGTGCTAAATAGTGAGGTCATGTCCTTCCTGAAGGGTATTGGTGATCAAGTGACAGCAGTACAGGAAATGATGGCTAAGGTGGAGGGCGACATAGCTCTAGAGGTGCAAAGAGGAATACAAGGACGGGGCCCCATACCTATCGGGAAGAGGGGAGTAAGGGCCCTACCAAGAAGCTCATAGGGGATTTTGATGATGTCGTCACAGATCCGACGAACCCTGACTGGAGCGAGGAGGAAGCTTCCCTGGAGAAGAAAGATGGGTCGCACAATAAGATCGCCTCATCTGAAGGGAAATAAGTCAGTGTTTTTGACCGCCTTGGGAAGAAGTTGACCGAACACGATCTCTGCCTCAAGTTAGAAAAAATTTCTACTAAAAAGGGGGACAAGCGATCCAAGGACAAGTCTCAGCGACCCCCATCTCATCGAGATCGCGAGCGGTCATATCGTCGTGACGAGAGACCCCCTTTCTCCTCCTCATAGAGAGCGTGAGCGGTCCCATCGTCGCGATGACAGACCCCCATCTTATCGAGATCGCGAGCGGTCCCATCGTCGCGGACCAAGTTCCCGGGATCATAAGAAGAAGGATCGCAAGAATGATCAGGAGGAGTCTAGCGCCCAAAAAAAGGCTCAATCTCACCACGGTAGTACTTGAGAGAAGAAAGTAGAAGATAAGGAGGCCAAGGTTGGGGACAATAAGTTGGAGGAGTTGAAAAAGGCCTTAGAAGCAATGAATATTGAGAAAGAGATCTTCAGTACTATGGGCTCGTCTTCGCCCTTCACCCTTGATATTTGGACCGCCCCACTCCCCGCCGTGTTTCGAGGCCATCATTCAGATATGACCTATGACGGGGATACTGACCCAGCAGAGTTCGTCATTCGATTCATAACGAGATGGATGTGTACTAGGTCTCATAGTTGGCTAGGTGCAGACTGTTTGCGGCCTCGTTGAGAGGAAGTACCCAACAGTGGTTCTCAAAGCTTGGGGCTCTTATCACCATTGGCTCCTGGGAGCAATTTGTGGACATCTTCATCAAACAATTTCAATCCTCAATGCTTTATGCACTTCCCGTGTCTACTTTGGCTAAAATAAAGCAAAAGGACAGGGAGAGCTTGCAAGGCTATTTCAAGAGGTTTAATGCTGGGGTCCCAAGAGTGCGAGGAGCAAATGACGAGGCCGTTAAAAATTTTCTCATTGCTGGGCTGAGAGAAGGAACGAAGCTCTGGAAGAAGTTGCAAGCATCTACACCTAATACCCTTGCAGAACTTTATAAAGAGGCCGAGCCCTTCCAATGGGTTGAAACGTCAATGGAAGAATTGAAGAAAAGTAATAGGGATGGTGGTAGTGGAAGCAAGAGTAAAGGAGTGAAGAGGAAAGACTCACGAAGCCCCAGGCGAAGACGGGATCGCAGCCCGAGGCCAAAGAGAAGGGAACGCGATCCCCCAAGGCGATCTCCGCCTCGGGTTCGCCCCGCAAGAGATGAAGATAAATTTACTCCCCTGGTGGCTTTTGTTGATCATATTTATGCTGTTATTGCCAACAAGAGGATGTTCAAGAAGCCTCCACCCATGGGTACTAGAGGAACCCGGGACATTAAAAAATATTTTGACTTTCATGAGCAAACGGGACATGATACCACGGACTGCTGGCACCTTAAGGAGCAAATTGATCAGCTAATTCGAGAAGAAAAGCTAACTGAGTGGGTGGTTAGAGAAGTGAAGAAACACAATGCTAAGTCTGGGACTAAGCCAGGCCTCGGATATAATGAAGTTCCACCTACTGGACAAAAGGAAGAGCCTCACAAATAGAGGGAAGAATGAGGTGGTAGTATTCATGTGATCATTAGAGGACCCCATATTGGAGGAGATAGCAACAAGGCTAGAGAAAGGTATGCCTCGGGGCTAGAGAGTGACCCCTCACTAATGTGCATCATCAGCAGAAGAGGCCCCCAAAACTTTTTAAGGGGAAGATACAAATATCATGTTTACGGAGGAGGACGCAAAGTGGGTTCATCATCCCCACTCTGATGCGCTAGTAGTTCGAGTTCGCATTGGATCCCAGAATATCTATAGGGTCCTCGTTGACAATGGGAGCGCAGTGAATGTTCTAATGTATAAAGTCTACAAAAAGATGGGATATGTTGACAAAGACCTTATCCCCACAGTAGGGCATCTCTATGGGTTCACTGGAGCATCAGTTAGGGGATGAGCCCTGTATCACCACGCAGGTCACTGACTTTATGGTGGTGGATCAGCCATCGGGCTACAACGCAATAGTGGGATGGCCAATTCTTAAGGAGATGCGGGTAGTCACTTCAATATACCACATTTCTATGAAATTTCCCACCCCGCAAGGAGTTGGATATGTTAGAGGAATTCAACATGAGTCCCGTGAATGTTACAACAAGGCTCTCAAGTCAGCAGTGAGAGGGAATGGACCCATGCAAGACAAGATAGAATGCGAGGAAGATGATAGGGTTCGCAAGACGGCCTCGCAACCCTCAACTGATTGCAATATAATATCTATTGAGGAGTTGCCAGATAATTACTTTGATAACCTGGGCATTCAGGTTGAACCAGTGTCGGGGGCCATTATGATGGAGGCCTCGTAACCAGTGTTGGTCCTCCAAGAAAGAATAGTTGGAGAGGCTAGTGATGACGAGGAGAGCCCAGAACAAGCTACTGTGCAGGCCCATAAAGGGAAATGGGTTCGCAAGGAGACTTCAACATTGATGGACTTACCTAATGGGATCAGTCGCGAACAGTTGTAACTGAGTATGGTCATGTAGGCGCGACCCCAACTTCAGGGATCGTGTCTGCACCACCACAAAATGGGGTCGCAAATAAGGATGAAGGAGAGTCCAGTCGGGCTCGCGAGTATGAACTTGACCTAGATCCTCGCATCTCAGAGCATGTAGAGCGAGCTGGAGCTGCAGAAAATACAATCTCTATTCTTATGGATGTTGAGGATCCCTCCAAGGTACTGAAGGTCGGGTCGCAGCTCGACCCTGATCTCCATGGAAGGCTCGTTGATTTCTTTAAAGCCAATCTGGATGTGTTCGCATGGTCTCATGAAGACATGATAGGGATTGATCCTAGTGTGATGTGCCAAAGGCTTAACCTCGATCCTAATAAAAAAGTAGTGGGACAGAAAATGACATCCATTAGTGGAGAGCGAGCTGAGGCTCTCAAGGAGGAGATAGACAGGCTCCTCGAGGTTGGACTGGTTAGGGAATCTTTCTACCCTGATTGGCTCGCGAACCCAGTTCTAGTGAAGAAGCCTAATGAGAAGTGGCGAACTTGTGTAGATTTCACTGATCTCAACAAGCACTGCCCCAAGGATAGCTTCCCCTTGCCAAGGATTGATCAATTAGTGGATGCAACAGCAGGGCATGCACTCCTTAGCATTATCGATGCTTATTCTGGGTACAATCAAATAACCATGTATGGCCTCGATCAAGAACACACATCATTCATCACGGAAATGGGCCTCTACTGCTACATAGGGATGCCTTTTGGCCTCCTCAATGTCGGGGCTACCTATCAAAAGCTCGTTAACATGATGTTTGAGAAAAAAATTGGGAAGACAATGGAAGTCTATGTTGATGACATGCTTGTGAAATCTAAGAAAGCTAGGGATCACATCGCTCACCTAGCTGAAATGTTCGATATATCGTGAAAATAAAGAATGAAGCTCAACCCCCAAAAGTGTGTCTTTGGGGTCGAATCTCGGAAGTTTCTGGGGTTCATTGTCAACCACCAAGGCACTGAAGCCAACCCAGCCAAAATAAAGGCTTTAATGGATATGAGGTCGCCAAGAAGTGTTAAGGAAGTTCAAAGTCTAATGGGGAAAATAGCAGCCCTCAATCGGTTTGTCTCAAAATCATCTGATAAGTGCCATGAGTTCTTTAAGGCCATTAAAAAGATAGGGAAGAATTTTGAGTGGACATCTGAATGCGAGGTGGCCTTTCAAAGAATAAAGGAGCATTTGGGCTCGCCCCCTCTACTTTCCAAGCCTAAGGAAGTGGAGACCCTTATCCTGTACCTAGCTGTGTCAGAGCATGTTATCAGTGCGGTGTTGGTTCGCGAAGAGGAGAAGGTTCAATACCCTGTTTATTATGTCAGTAAAAGGATGCTAGATGCCGAGACTCGCTATACAAACATGGAGAAGCTCGCCTATGCCTTGGTGTTGGCCTGGCGCAAATTGAGGCCTTACTTTCAGGCTCATAAGATTAAGGTTCGCACAGCCTACCCCTTAAGGCAGGTGATGTATAAGCCTGAGGCCTCAGGAAGACTCCTAAAATGGACTGTGGAGCTAGGTTAATTTGATATCGAGTACAAGCCTCGAGGTGCTTTGAAGGGTCAAGCTTTGGTATATTTTATATTGGAATTCCCTCCCCAATCTCAGGGAGATGTCTGAGCTCTCGTAGCGATCCCAAATGGTGTCAAGCCCGAGGCCAGCGAACAAAATTTGGCCTCGTGGTGGGAGCTTTATATCGATGGGGCATCAAATAAGGAACGAGCTGGAGCTGGGGTCGAGCTCGTTACCCCTGAGGGTCGCAAGTTAAGAAACACGGTCCACTTTGCATTCGAGGCGTCTAACAATGCAGCTGAGTACGAGGCTCTCATTATTGGCCTCAAGCTCGCAATTTAAATGAAGGTGGAGAATCTCAAAGCATACAACGACTCTATGCTGGTCACAAGTCATGTTCATTATGGGTGGCAGGCCAGGGGCCTCAAATTGAGCTCTATTTAAGATGTGTTCAAAGGCTAAGGGTGGAATTTATCAGAAGGGCCAAAAATCAAGGAGCAGATGTCCTCGCTAAGTTGGGGTCGCGACGCGAGGCCACCTTGCTTGGAATAATTCCTTTGGAGATTCAGACTAAGCCTAGTGTACCTGAAGAGTTTGTAATGGAAGTAGCGAGTCAAGGCCTCACATGGATTACCCCTATATGGGAATATGTGAAGAATGGGATTCTGCCCCAAGATAAAAAGGAAACAAGGAAGGTCAAATACCAAGCGGCTCGCTATATGATTTATGATGAAATTTTGTATCGAAGAGGGTTCAACATACCACTCTTGAGGTATGTAGATGGCGAGGAGTGCAATTATATTCTAAGGGAAGTCCACGAGGGCATATGTGGCAATCACTCGGGGGGTAGCTCTCTAGCCCAAAAGATTCTTCACCAGGGGTATTTCTGGCCCACTTTCAAAAGGGATGCATTTGAGTTCGCTAGGAGATGTAACAAGTGCCAGAGGAATGCCAACTTTAGTAACTCCCCGGTTGCTCACCTCACTTCTCTCATGAGCCCGTGGACCTTTGCCATGTGGGGGATTGATCTTATTGGAGAGCTCCCCAAAGCAAAAGGAAGGGTCAAGTATGCAGTGGTCGCGGTAGACTATTTTACTAAGTGGGAAAAAGCTGAGCCTCTTGCAACCGTCACTGCCAAGAAATTGAAGGACTTCGTGTACAGGGCAATTTTGTGTCATTATGGGATCCCATATCAGCTTATATAAGATAATGGGAAGCAATTTGACAGCGAAGAAATGAAGGAATTTTGTGAGAACTTGGGGATTAAGAAGAGCTTTTCTGCTGTTAGTCATCCTTAAACAAATGGCCAAACCGAGGCCATAAATAAGATAATCAAACAAACTTTGAAGGCCAAACTGGAAGAAAGCAAGGGTAGTTGGCCCGAGGAGCTACCAAAGGTCTTGTGGTCATACAACACGACCCCTTGGACCACTACTGTAGAGACCCCATTCTCTTTAACATATGGATGTGATGGTGCCCGTTGGGGTTGGCTCAGGCTCGTTCAGGGGGGAACATTACGACCCTGAGGCAAATGAAGTCAATCACCGGCTATATCTGGACATGATTTAGGAGTCAAGGGATGAGGCTCGGTTAAGGCTTGCAGCCTATCAAAGAAGAGCTGCGAGGTACTACAATGGAAAGGTTCGCGTACAGCCTCTTCGTGTGGGGGACCTAGTGCTTAGAAGGGTGATGCCTAAAGCCAAGGTCCCAGGTCATGGAGTCTTTGGGGCTAACTGGGAAGGGCCCTATAAAATCTATGTTGTTATCAATGTAGGGACCTATTATCTAACAGATATGGATGATAAGGTCATACCACGAGCTTGGAATGCAGAGCATCTAAGGAAATACTATCAGTAGAGGCTTCGCTCCTGGTAGTCTCTATCTATTACTACTTAGCGTGAATAAATTCATACAAAGTACTGGGGGGTAGTGATCATATAGACACCTCCTGTTTATGATGTAATAAAAATTGGGCCTCGTCCCTAATATTAATGTATGAGTTCGTTCTTCAAAGATTTTTCAACTTTACTTTTGGTTGTCAGCATTTTAATTTTTCAGGACTAGGCTAGCACAGTGTATGCGAGGCCAAACCCCCTCAGGTCAAGGACGATGCAAGCGTAGCACTTACTGCGACCTGAGGGAGCGTCCCCAAAGTCTAATTAGTATGAAGCATATCTACTTAAAGAAGAAATTCAAATATTGAAGAAACTTGAGGTCTATCCTTAGTCTCGGGGTCGTTTCAGCGACCTCGCAAGGAAGGCAACGCATACCACGGTCCCAGAGAGAGGGATCGCACCTTCAAAAGCTACAAACAAAGTTAAATTACAAATGTCAAGAACGGCAAGCTACAAATTGAACTACAAAGGAAGTCTCGCATCTGCGAGGCTGATCTACTTTATCATTATTCCAGCATAAAGAAGGATTAAAGCAATAATATTTATGAAAATGACCTCGCATCTACGAAGTCAAGCTACTTGGAAGTATGCAAAAGAAAATAAAGCAGACACAAGGTATTTCATAAAGAAATGAAGATAAATAATTCACAGCAGCTATCAAATTCCAACAATTACTGGGTCGCCATGCGAGCCCAAAATATTCAAAGGGTTATTAGAAAAAATATTACATCCTACGAGGCATTCAAAGGGTGCCCGCATCCCTAGTTCAGTAATCAAAGTTCAAAGATGAGAAGTTATAATGTAGCAGCCCCGTCAGGATTTGTCTTGTTGGTCTCATTGACGAGCCTAGCCTCGTCTGCTTTCTTCGCCTCCTAAGCCTCCTTGCGAGCCTCTTCTTCAATTTCCAGGCGAAGTGATTCCGCGAACTCTGCATTGCCAGGGCCCAGCCTCTCCCAGTCGAAATCAAGGACCTTTTTGATAAAGCCCTTCATAAATTCGACCTGAGCAACTTCCACAGTGGCATTATGATCGACTTGGGCAGCCTCAAGTTCCTTCCTCAGCTTCGCCATTTCCTCCTCGTGCTTTCTCTTGGTCTCCTCAGCAAGCTTCTCTGCCTCTTTCAAGGACTTATTGAGAGCATTCTTCTCCAAAGTAACACTTTTGATCTCAAACCGGAGGCTCGAGGTTTCGGTTTCCAGAGCTTGCTTATGGGTCTCCATCAGCGACCTCTTATCCTCCTCCAACTTGAACTTGAGGACCTTGACCTTCTTCTCTAGCTTCGCATTGGTAGCCAGGGTGTTCTAGAGTTCTTTTAAGTGCGAGTCTTGGCGGATAAAGGCCTCAGATAAGCACTTAGCAACCGCATCAGCATTTTTGCCAAGCTCCGTGCCGACCCAATTTGTGCATTCAACTTCGGTTACATGAACAAATCCATGCTTCGCGAAAAGATGATGAACAGGGGTCGCTGTGGCAGGAGGTTTAGGGTTTGGTATCATAGTATTATCTTTCCTAGGATTCTTTGAGATATGATCATCAGGAGTGCCCTGGTTTCGCTGATGGATAGTTGCAGCATCGCGTTCGGCCCGGGAGTCCGTAAGATCAATCACTTTCTGTGTCTGAGGAATAGAGGCAGAAGGCTTCAAAGCCGTGGTAGTAAAAGGCTTCGCTGAAGTCACGACTCCACTCTTCGTCAAGAATGGAGGTCTGCGAGATCCACTTCTGTTAGACATGCCTGTAAAATGGAGACGAATCGCAATTAGAGACAACAATATAGAAAGATACAACAAGGAATGTAAATGCAAAGAAAGTAAATATGAAGACTAATACAGATAGAAGAAATAAAAAGCTGGTAAGCATGAGGCCGAGATAGCCTCGCAGCAAGAAAAGTACCCTCTTCCTCTCATGCTTTTCTCTTTCGTGAGGCATTCCTCACGCTTGAAGGCCCCACTTCTAGGGATAGTCCAACCCCTTCCTTAAGGAAGCCACACTCAATCAGATTTTTAAGGAAAAGAGAAATCGAATGTTTCTGTCATCGCGGGGAGTCTTGACCACATCGTCAACTCGTTTCTTCTCCTCGCCTTTTAAGACGGTGCGAGTCTGGCCAACTGCGATCTTATAAAAGTTGAGTCAATCTCTGGTATAAATAAAACGAAAAGTATGGAAGAAAAGGATAGCTGTTCATCTAGAAGATAGTTGAACGAGATCTTCACTCTGGGAACCTCGTGGATGTAAAAATATGGTCATTTCCACGGGTCTGCGTTGCTTGAGCCACCATGAATAAGTTCTTTCTTATTAAACTCGGGCCAGATGGAGAAATATACGAAGCAAAAATCAGATGCCCCGCATCGTTTCAGCTGAAGAAAATACCCCATGGTCCTCGCATCTAAGTTGGGATATCCAAGCTTGTGATAGAGAATATATAATGCGATCATGGACCCGTAACCATTGGGATTTATCTGGATGGGAGCTGAATGATATGTCTCACAAACATCCCTAATGAAGGGATGAAGAGGAGAGGATACGCCTACCTTCATCATGGAAGATGTTAAGACCATTCTAGGCACCCTACCACCATTCTCTTCATGATTAAAGCGGTAGCAGCGCATATCAGGGGTAGGAAGGGTGATTTTACCTTCTGGTCTAAACTTATCAATGGCCTTAGCTAGCGAATCCACAGCCAGGGTCGTGGAAAGATCTCTGCAAGCTAGGATGCGAGGTTGCCCTGGCTTCATATTGGAGCCTTCTTCGATCTCTTCAGGAGGAGGTCCTCCTACATATATGACTCCCTTCAGCTCAGGTTGAGGGATAGGAACATAGGTTTCAGGGGATGCCTCAGGTACATACATATAATCTTCAAAATTGACGACCCTAGACACCTCATCAAGGTCGCCATCAGCAAAAGAGGGCTCTTCGTAATCAGTAGCATCCGAGTTGGATTCGTTATCACCTCCTCCTTCGAGGTCATAGTATGCCGCGCCAAGTGAGTCCACAGAGGAGTCGCTGATTATTTCAATGGGATTCTCAATAAGATTTGTCTTCAAGGGAGAAAGGAGATCGGGGACACCTGAAAAGATTTTGTTTCCCTTTCATATCAATTCATCTACTTCTCTCTGAACTTCTGCAGATTTAAGGACATCCAGTGTCTGACTTCGCAAACCAGAAGGAATGTCAGCAGATTGGTTTTGCGAACTAGAAGGATGCTTCGCTCTCCACGAGCCTAGAGGAGTCTCCCTAGTGTACTCTTCGTTCGGCCACATGGGGTCCATGTATAGCTTGAACGAGCTGTCACTTGTTCTCATCGCATTAGCAATATTCGAGGTTGCTTTCTTACTAATGAGGATGTTGAGAACTGGTGAGGGTGTCCTTCAGCTATCGTCGTGTGACATCTAAAAGATTGTGAAAAATGAGTGTGTGCACTTACAGAAAGTCAAAAGGAGTTCAGAAAGAAATGAATAAATAAACAGAAGGCTCTAGGTGTCCTCACTTCGCACACGAGGAACTAGGGGGTCGTGCTCGTATACTAAAGGTGGGGTGTACTCTTATATCTAAAGAGGGATCGCATTTTTTATCCTAGCAAAGCGGTGTTCGCAATGTGAAATTAAGCATAAAGGGTCGCATACAATCAGGCTCGCATCGCATACAATTTCACGTATCTAAACATGGAATTACAAGTAAAATAACAACAATTAATGAAGAACAAAGGGAAGACTCTTACTTTTTGGTGAAGAACTTTGAAAGATCTTGAAGAAAGTTGAGGTCGTTCTGAGGAAAAAACGATCTGGTTCTTTGTTTGATCTGGGAGCAAACTGGCAGCAATTCGCTATAGCGTTTATAAGGAAAGTGACAAATGATTGGAAGTCAGGGTTTATATAGTAGTAAGGAGAGAGAAAAACACACTGACATGTGGCATCATCCTAGCAACTGGGAACAAATCTCGAGAGATGATAGTTGTCCAAAATCGTTCACATTCCTGGGGATCGCGAGGCGAGCCCAAAGCACTTGAGGATTAGTTATGATTTCATCTACGGCAATTAGTAGCGAGCACAGGCCTCGCATCAAAGCTTTGACAAAAGAAGGTTTTTAAGTCCACATCGCAATTCCAATGGCAATATGGACTCGGGGGGTAGTTGTTATGCCCAAATCTTGGCATAAGCCCTAAACAGGCCTAATGGGTTGGAATAGCGGTCCACAACTCACAATGGGCCTAGAGATGAAGATTGGTCACTAAAGCCCACCACCAGGAATCAGTCCAAAGTATTATTAAGTCCGATATGGGAGAAAGCGACCCCAACCTATGGGTCGAGTTCTCCAGCATGTCCTTAGTATGGGATCGCATCACATCTCTCTGCAAGGTCCAGCGAGGCCTAGAATATTGTTATTACGAAGACTCATAGCTAAACCCAGCGAGGTCGAATGAGTAGGATAATCTCCATAGCGTGGGATCACCTCGCATGAGTAAGCCCAGCGAGGTCGCATACGAGGCCACATAGCTTCTCCATTAGCCTCGCCAGTGAGGCCGTGCGATTCTAGCATCATGTTACCCATAGGTAACCTTTATTTGGCCATGGGTCATGAGCAGGATTAATGGATAAATTATATCAGCCCATAGACGTCTAGTGGATTTGGGCAAAGATGAGCCCACAAAAACCCTAGCCCGTCAGGGTAACATCTTCTCCAAGAACTACGTATGGCTTGATCCCTATAAATAGGGTACGTAGGCACCTTGTTAAGATTGAGAAACAGTTCACCCTGAAATATCAACAAATAAGATCAGCCACAAACAGTTACAAATCTCCTCCGTGTTCTTAGCAAAATATCCGTATTTAGCTCCGTTAATCCAGCAAACCTCCAAAACATTGTTATACCAATTTCTCCCTATAACAAATAGATTTTACACATAAACATACACTAGCGTAAAAGCCCGTGTAAGACACGGGCATTTGTAACATCCCGACTTTTCGGACTATTAATTCTAAATTGAAAACTAACATAAAGTACATTTTATTAATCAAAAATTCTATTACAAAGATAACTATTACAAAAGCGTAGCTAACGATGACAATGTACTCCGAACCTAAGATCCTTGAACTCCAATGTTATCACACTCGATGTTACACCGAACCTGAAATATTAAAGTAATGAGCTATACAGCCCAGCAAGTAACCAATCGATCTAACCAGCCATACAAAGTAACGTATAAACACATATAGAATAATACAATAATCGATACAATACAATACGATACGATACACGAAACAATCACTTTCGATACACGTATTCTTATTCGATACGATACGACACCACATAACAACAATAATTTAAAACCCATAATTCATACCACGACCACTACAACCCGGTGATAACGGTTTTAAATTTTCATAAAACTGTCAATACAACCCGGTGACTCGGATCTTATTCTTATTTTCGAAAACCATGGCATAAATCAGAGTCCCAAAATTATCGTTTACACACATCACATAACAGTAATACATACAACTTTAAAATATAATCACTTAGCCCAAGTTTTAATAACAAATACATACACATAACACATAATTTTGAAAGCACTAGAAACAACGATCAGAAACTTACCTCTACGCGGAAACTCAAGAATCAAATCATCTTATCCAATTCTGTCCAGACCTGTATTTACCATTTTTGACCCTCTAAACGATGTTTTCTTGAAAAACTCAAAGAAAGAAAGTTGTAGAAAACAAAAATATCTTTCCTAAAAGTCTAGAATGAACAAATTCTGACTTACGATGAATTTTTTACGAATTTTACAATACTTCTGAATTGTGTGAAGAATAGACCTATGAATTTTGTTATAAAAGATGAAGAAGGAGAATATGATTTTTATATAACATTACAAAACCCTAGTCCAAACCTACTAATTATCCGTATTCAAATTCGATCCTTGTTTTAGGCCCAATTAAGCTAAACCAATTTTAAATTCTATTTATTATCTAATTTTAATCTTTTATTCTATTATTCTTTTATTATTACTGCTCTAAAATTACGGGATATTACAGCATTGAACTCTTTTCTTGTCCGAAACTGTATATATATTCAAATAATTTTGTAATTAAAAATATGATAAACGATAAGATTTCATTTTATCTAATATTTTATAGTTATTTTGTAATTTTGCATAACTATTTCTTATTATATTTTGAATAAATTTTTAACTCAATGTTTAATTTTTCTAAATATTATAATCAATGTTAAATATGATAAAACGACCTTAATGACCAGTGCATGTACAAGATATCAAAAATTAAATTTTTAATTTTACCATATATTGATCTGAGTATATGTTATAACTCAATCAATATATTTTGGTCAATTTGTCATATTATATAAAAATTCATATGTACCATATTTTATAGTCGAGTTATAATCTAATTGGTCATTATAAATAATTATTGTAGTTTTTTTAAATTTAAATCTTTTTTGATTTAATTTGAATGTTAATTATGTTATTTTTTATATATAACATTGATCATATTTTTAGAGTTCCAATCTTTTTAACATAATTTGGATTATTTTTCGTGTATGTTAAAATAGTTATATAGGGTGACACTCTAGAGAAAATCACATTATATAGAATACAAGAGAGAACCTCCATAAAATACATATAAATATCTTTTTTTGTATGAAAAATAATTATAAATTTTAATTAAGAAATTAAAAATGAAAATACAAAACTTTTCTTTTGGAAAATCATTGAAAATTAATGAAATAATCCGAAGTAATTCTACCATAAAATGAAATTTATCCAAAATGATTATAATGTAGAATCAAATTCAAATCAAGTTTTTTGTTCAAATTTTATGTGTTAAATCCTTTATAAATTATGTCGTTAGTATTCTACATTAGAGTCAAATTTTATTTTTTAAAAAAATTTATTTTTAACTTATTAATGAAATTTTATGGTGGAATCAATGATTCTCTTCGAGACTCTATATAAGGTTCTATATAGAACAATAACCAAGTAATGTTTTTGGATCAATCATATATTAAAATCGTTGAAAGTCTAAATAGTTGATCGACCAAAATCCCCTCATATGACTCACATATTTGAATTTTTATATACCTAAAACTAATGTGATGCAATTATTTATTATGTATGATTTGATAACTAATATTTTACATTTTTCTTAAAACCAAATCTTATTTTTTTATTTCAAGAATTTAAAATCTACATGGAGACGCATGTAAATAAATCGTTTTTTGTACTCAATTACATTATATATAATCTAAACTTTTATTTTATGTCAATTATCTAAAATGGCAAAAGAGAATCGAAGGATTTGAATATTTTTTGTAATTTTATCTATCCAATATTCTAGATTTAAAATAAATCAATATTTCATTTACTCAAAAATTAAAAATAAAAGAGGATAAGACAAGAAGAGAAAATGTAATTTATTTTATAGGATGATAAATCCCAATAATGCACCACAAGATTGTGGAAGGGGGGTTGAATACAATCTTGACCTAAAATCCTTTTTCTAGTTGATTAAATAACTCTCAACAGTTGTGTTTATAGAACATAAGAAATGAAAATAAGTGATAGTAAAACAAAATGACACAATATCAAAATTTTCATGTGGGTTATTGTGGTCCACCTGAGAATTGTATTGAAGTGTAAAACTACACAGCTGCTTGTTACAAGGCTTTAATGTTTACAAAAAAAAACCTAATAATCTCTACGTGTGTGCTAAGTGTTTTCTCTTAGTAAAGCCAAGCTACAACTTGGATTATATATACCTCCAATTTTACAAACCCAACAAACAATACGAATATTACAAAGTCAAAGTGTTTGCAGGTTTGCTGCCACTCAGTCTCTTCATGTGATGCAATTTGTCATCCAAGTTGCTTGCTAAGAAAAGTAATGTTTCTATATTTTCTTCGTTTCCAATACTAGCTTCCATGCTGTTTTGAAGTCCATCAATCCATGTGATTTGTCAGACATATCAATTCACCATCAACTACTAGCTCCAAGACATTATTGTTTATTATCCGTTGAAGCTGACTATCCATTGATGAGTTGTATGTTATCCGTTGAAGCTGTTATCCATTGAAACTATTATCCATTAGTGTAGAATCTTCATCCGTTGATGTATCATTTCACTTAAACAGAATTACAAAGTATAGCCTATATACAATTAGTTAACCTATTCTGTTTATCCATTGATAGTCAACATGACTTAGAAAACTATCAACTAATACTTCAAATGATAACTTATCCGTTAGAGCTTCCTAGCATGATACAAACTTATCCGTTGATAAACTATCTCATCAACGGATGCTGATAAACATGCCATTCGTTGATGAGTTACATAATGACTTATACAAAATATGTTTTTAGGTGTTTTGCAAATATCATCAAGGAAAACATAATTCCTAACAATCTCCCCCAATTTATGACTGATAGAATAAAAGCCATAAATTAGAGCCTTGATGATAACAAAATACCTTAACAAAGATTATAGAGATAAACAAAAACATACACATTGTATTAAGCTTCGTAAATGAAGAAAATGAACTAAGTACACAAAAAAGTTGAAACGTTACACTGATCTTAGAAGGTGCTCCTCTAGCCTTAGCTGATTAGTCCCTCTTCTTCCTTGACCTCCTCATACCATGACTTTTAAAATCATTAGTCTCAATTTTCCTCAGCAATGATCTATAGAACATCCATTCTTCTTAGTCATTTGGGTCTAGCATCTCCATTAAAAATCTTAGATATTCATTGCGTGCTTTCCCAAATTGATCTTCCATTCTGGAGAATCTTCTATTATGGTCCTTGTCTCTGAATTCCATAAGCCAGAATGGCTCAAGATGAATCTTCTTGCTAGGTTTGTATGGAATGTTCAGCTTCCTAGGCAAAGTCAACTTTGAATTCCTACTACTTCTGATATCATTGATCTTGTTGAGGATTGTTGACTTAGCCACCCAATCTCTTCATACTTGACCAAATTTTCAATAATTTGTTGTAGCTTTCATTCAAAATCCTCTACAAGGGCCAAGTGGTTTCATTGCCTCCTTTTTAGTCTAGTAGTCTGGCACTTGCATAGAGACCCTTTACTTCCTCTAGCTCATCCAAGAACAGATTGATGTTTGTACATTCTTCAATGTCTGCTATATAGATTTCTATATCTTTCTTGGATGGCTCCTTCAAAATTTGTGGCACCTCTACAATCAGAATTTGCCTAACTTGTTGCTTTCTGGTTCTTGTGATCTTCCTTTCAGGAGATATTTTGAACTTTGGAAACTCCAAGCTATTGATGTCAAAGTCAAATTCCATGGACTCTGGCCTGATGTCTTCAATGTAGATAGCATAAACATTTGTAGTTTGTGAAGTTTGAGGTTGAGATATAGTTGGTATAAGAGTAGTGGTTTCAACTTGTGTTCCAGTCTTTGGGCTCACAGGCCTATTAGCCCTTTTCTTTTTGATTTTCTTCTTGGTCTTAGACTTAGTGTTCATTTTCATTGTCTTCAACTGGGCCTCTTCTTCTTCAGCCTCTTATTGCATTTCTTCATCCAACTCTTATAACAATTCCTCAGCCAACCTTGCCTCCTTTTTAGTGAAATCCTCAGTAAGCATCTCAGAGATGGGTTTTGATATTTTCCCTTCTTGCATTAACCTTGCAGTTTCTTCAGCCTTGGAAATTCTAAAATTAGGATGCCCTGCAGGTACATAAATTTGAACACCATATCTATAGATGAAGGCAAGCTTGCTCCTAAGCACCACATATTCAGTTTCTTTTAATTTTATCAACTCCTTTCCCATTAGCTTAAGCTCATCAGGTCTTGGTTTTGGAACTTCTGTCCTCATGGTGTTTACTATGTTTCTTCACTGATGACTTATCAAACATGAGAATAGGCTTGAACTTTGATTTGTGTGAAGGCTTCCCTTTTGCTAGAGATGGTGGAAACACAATCTCAGGAACCAACACTTGTCTGATAGATGCGTTGATAGATGGAATTGATACTTGAGCAGATTATGGGAGAAAAGCCAACCTTGCAGAAATAGTATCTTCATGTGTAGATGTTGGCTCCCCCTCTTAAAGATTTCTCCCCCTCAGTAGTAGTTACATCTACACTACTCTTTTCCATCTCTACACTACTATTCTCACCTTTTTTGTTAGAATCAAGGGTCTCAACAGTAGGTAGATTTAAGAGTTTTTGGAAAAGTGTAATTTGGTTATTCTAACCCTCAGTAATGATTTTCTGATTTGCAATGATATTGGCCATCTAAGTCTCCAAAGTACCAACTCTTGTAGAGAGAGTCAATGGATTTCTCAATCTCCACATCTTTCTTCAATTTTTGCTGAAGCTACCTCATGGTTAGGGATGGAAACAGGAATTTCATATGCTTCTTGTGATCTTCTATAGATGATTTGACAGCCTCCTTGAATCATCCTTATCCAGTGCCCTTTGATTTAGTAGACATTTATGTAACTTAAGTGTAGTGAGAAAGTTTTCTTGAACTTGTCTTAGAGCTGGATCTGCATTTTGTGGAGTAGCTACAGCTTCTCATATTGTACAACTAGCTCTCTGTGTGCATCCCTAGAGATATAGGAATTTGACATTAACCATTCTGGTAAATCTCCAGGTTGTTGTGAAGGCACTTCATCTTTACCTTCACTCTCTTCTTCAGAATAGTCAAACTAGCACCAGCTCCAGGAGACATGTTAGTGATGGATTATTTGGCCCTCTGCATAGATTCTGTTATTTGCAATAACTTGAGCATCTGTTCTACCTCCTCATTGCCCTATTTAGCCAGAGTGTCATAGGCTGGCACAGGGTGAGTAAAGGTTTCAGTTCCAAGAGAAATGCCATCAACGACTTGTTGACAGTCTTGCTGATAAGCACTTTCTCTAAAAGCATCATCAACCTCCATTGACTCACTTTTAATGGCTGCTTCCTCCACCCTTATGTCCCCAGTATCTACTTTTCTCTCTATTTTTGCATCAAGGGCTTTCCCTGGCTCACACCTCTCACACCCTTACCTTCACCTACTAAGGTGGAACCCTCATGCTCTCCTTTTGCCAGGCTGGAAGAAATATCCTGCCTCTCACTCTCATTCTCTCCTTTTGCTTTCTCACAAAGCAGCCTTTCATTCTCTGTATTTACACTCCCATCCCTCAATCATAGAAGTGTTTGAACAACCACTGATTCATTTCCTATAGTTGCAGTATGCTCAGATAAGTAAGCAAACTGACTTAGAGAAAATCCATTTTTGGTATGAATGTTGATCAACGGATGTAGGATATCCGTTGATGCTATAGTTGTGACTATCAATGGATGACTGCTGTGAGTCACATCCGTCGATGGACAAACACCTGTCAATGGATAAATGGTATTCGTTGATGAAGGTAAAAAAATAGCAATTGAAGGGAAAACTATGGTTGAATGTCTATAGATTGATTTTAATTGAGAAGGCATAGAATCAGTCATAGTGTCAAAAAGAATAGGCTGTTGGCCCAACAAATCATCTAAAAGATGATGGCCAATAGGTTTTGAGATTGGAACTTCCCTCAGAGTTAAAGAGGGAGAATCAGTTTGTGATGTGGTGATTATGTCCACATCCAAAGAAAGAGTTGGTGAGTTTGGTGTTTTTGGTGTTTCAATGTGAAGAAGATGGGGTTGTGACTCCACATTTATTGGAGCCACATCAAGCTGAATTTTGGAAGGCTCAATCACTGTGGATTGAGTAGTGTGTGCGCCCTATGCACCAAGTGTCTTTGGCTTCCTCTTTCTTACAAAGGTCTTGGTTGGTGATGTTTGGCTTGTAGGGTCCCTCACCATCTTGTTCAATGTTCCTGGTTAGGAACTCTTTTCAATAACAGCATCCTGTTGAGATGATGCTTCTAGGGATGTGTTTAATTCCATTTCAGCACTTATAACCTTTTTGGAGGTTGTAGTGTCACTTCACTGGGACTCACTCACCTCTTCAACCTTATCCTTAGGGTTTTCTTGATTTTCACCCCTTTCTTCACCTCTCACTACCACCTGGGCACTCCCCTCAAAAGGTTTGGTAGTTTTTACAACAGGTGCCTTTTGTGAGACACCTGAGGTGCCTTTCTTAGACTTTGATTTGGATTTCTCTTTGGTTGCTTGGGTAGGAGGCTGTGGGACACTTACAACAGCCTCCATAGCAACACTAGAAGGCAAAGAAGTTTGAGATTGAGAGAGAGAAGTAGGGGTAGAGACAGTTACCTCAATAGTTGGTAAATATATCAATTTCACCTCAGAGTTGAGGTTCACTCGAATTAGGTCACTAAGAACCCTTTTCTCCTGAACCCAACAGGTGAACCTGCTTGCTGGCTGCTCAAGTACTATATTATTTTCAGAAACATGGTTAGCTAACAACATTAAGAATCTAGCAAAATAGATGTTGTTACTCCTAGTTTCTTTCTTTCCTAATTTAGCACCAATTTCGTTTAATACTAAAGCACCAAAATTATAGAATTTATCATTCGAAAGCACGTAAAGCATGGTAAGCAAAGCAGTAGTAACATCATCAAAGTTACTTATTTTACCAGAAACCACTTTGATAAAGGCATCACAAAAGAAACTCCATTCTTTTCTCATGCCTTTTCAAACAATTTTAGCAAGATTATCAGTTTCTAAAGTATAACCTATAGTGTTTAGCATGGTAACTATTTCACTAGCAGTGGGTGGAGCATCATAGTTATTGTCAGGAAATTTAAAACAAGCAGTCATAATATCAGAATTAATAACATACCCATTATCCTTAAGAGAGAAAGTAATGGTACCATCTGTAGAGTCGAATTCGGCTGATGTCCAAACTTCTTCTATAACTTCATTATACAACAATGGAGTTACAGTCATGGCATAAGAGAGTTTACACTTCTTGATGAACTCCATAATTTTGTGATACTCCGGTTGTGCTACAGTGGTGTCCACGAAGGTAACAAAATTGTTCTTCTCATAAACAAACCCATTAGCAGACATCATCTTTACAATTGTTGCCATTATTGCTAAAAGATATGAAGAAAACTTCGAAAAGGGTTTGAGATTTGAGAGAAGAAGAGGGGTTTCTGCCTTAGAAGATTTTTTAGTAAGATAAGAATTGATTATACAAACTGAAAAATGATTTTATACTTGCCCACAAATAATTAAGTAAAGTCAATTATTGAATAAAAGAAATTACTTGATTGGTGTAAAAAGGTAACCGTTCAGAGTAATGGGAATAAATATAGGACTTAACTGAAAAATAGGGGTGTATGTATACATCAACGGCTAAATCAACGGTTAAAAATAAAAGTGAAATACTCAACGGATAATAAATAATCCTTTGAGATTCAAGTCATCCGTTGACATGCATTATTGAACTAATGTAATCAAAGATATCTTGTTATCCGTCAAAGTATAAAAACCCAGAGATTTGTTAGGACATCAATAGATGATGGCTTCCATTGACAGGTAATTTTGACTTAGACAAAATTTGTACCATTTCCATATGAAAACTAAACACATTTTTGGCTGTACTTAAACATACAAATATCTGAGATGGATTAAGAGAAATTCAGCATACCTATCTCACTTACCAACCTTGTGAATGTTGATTCATCAAGTGGCTTGGTAAAGATATCTACCAATTGTTTTTCACTTGGAACAAAATGCAGTTCCACAGTGCCCTCCATCACATGCTCCCTGTTGAAGTGGTATCTAATGTCTATGTTCTTGGTTCTTGAGTGTTGTACTGGATTCTCAGATATAGCAATTGTATTAGTGTTGTTACAAAAGATTGGAATCTTTTCAACTCTCACACCATAATCAAGTAGTTGCTTTTCATCCATAAAATTTATGCACAACAACTTCCAGCTACAATGTACTCAGCCTCTGCAGTTAAAGTAGAGACATTATTTTGCTTCTTACTGAACCATGAAACCATCTTGTTTCCTAAGAATCGGCAGGTGCCTATAGTACTTTTCTAATCTGTCTTGCAACCTGCATAATCTGCATCTGAAAAGCCAATCAGATCAAAACCATACTCTCTAGGTTACCAAATGCCAAGGTTTGGTATTCCCTTGAAATACCTGAAAATCCTTTTAATAGCTACTAAATAAGATTTCCTAGGATCAGCTTGGAATCTAGAACACAAACATGTTACAAACATAATATCAGGTCTACTAGCAATCAAATATAGAAGTAAGCCAACCATGCCTCTATAACTTAACATGTCCACTTTCTTTTCCTTAGTATTCAACTCAAGTTTAGTGGCAGTGGCCATTGGTGTTTTTGCAAAAGCATAAACATATTTGGATTGACTCAGAAAAATTCCATCAATAACGTTTTACTTGTAAGCCAAGAAAATAAGTTAAATCACCCATCATGCTCATTTCGTATTCACTTTGCTAAGTTTGGCAAACATTTTGCAAAGCTTCTCACCAGTAGAGCCAAATATTATATCATCTACATAAATTTGAACAAGTATCATAGAGCCATTGACATTTCTATAAAAGAGAGTTTTATCAACAATACCTCTAGTGAAGTGATTCTTCATAAGAAACTGTGAGAGTGTGTCATACTAGGCTCTAGGTGCTTACTTCAAGCCATAGAGTGCTTTTAGAAGAAAATAAACATATTCTGGAAAATCTGGATCTTTAAAACCAGGTGGTTGAGTAACATATACCTCCTCCTCCAGAATACCATTCAGAAATGCACTGTTAACATCCATTTGATAGACTTTGAAATTGGCATGGGCTGTATAGGCCAGAAAAATCTTGATTTCTTAAAACCTTGTAACTGGTGAAAAGGTTTCATCAAAGTCAATCCATTCTTCTTGACAGTAACCCTTTGCAACCAATCTAGCTTTGTTCCTTGTGACTATGCCATTCTCATCCATCTTGTTCTTGAATACCCACTTAGTGTCAATCATTGATTTTCCTTTAGGTTTGGGTACAAGCCTCCATACTTCATTTCTCTCAAACTGGTTTAGCTCTTCTTACATTGCTAAAATCCAGTCCGGATCTAGAAGAGCATCCTCAACTTTCTTAGGTTCTTCTTTAGATAGAAAACTGCTATATAAGTATTCTTCCTGAGTTGCCCTCCTAGTTTGGACTCTTGCATTTGAATCACCAGTTATAAGTTCAAATGGGTGATCCCTAGTCCATTTTCTCTGTGGTGTCAAGTTTGATCTTGATGAAGTAATGAAAGGCATATGACACAGCCTATTTGTAGTTCGAGGACTCAACTCAACTTAAGCTTAGTTTGTAATAAGTAAATAACTTTAACTGTCACAGGAATCTCAGGAGGTACTATCTGTCAGAAGAAAAACCCTAAAGTCAATCTATAGTTTTGATGTTTTACATTGGAAGAAGTTCATATTGCTGATCAAGCCTCAGTATAGCATCAAAGAAGTGGATTTATTTCTAAGACATAGATTTCTAGAGTGACAGGTTCAGAC
This sequence comes from Saposhnikovia divaricata, assembly GCA_036435485.1. NCBI lineage: Eukaryota > Viridiplantae > Streptophyta > Magnoliopsida > Apiales > Apiaceae > Saposhnikovia > Saposhnikovia divaricata. Next base: position 76,788,444 of record CM071600.1, on the reverse strand, counting down.
AGTATACAGTGAAGTACAAGAAGGAGAAAGAAATGAGAAGAAAAATGAATCACATTTCTAATGTGATAATTAAAGGACAGTCATTGAAGTTAGTCGTTCATGAACCAGACCGTGCATGGAACGTCAACAAAATATTCAGTGGTATTCCTTTATTACTTTCAGTGATTCAGAAAAGAATTAAGACAATCCAAGGATATATAATTATTCTTGTTTAATTAATTTAAATCAAGTAATCAATTTAATTAATTAATTAATTCATCTTGAATTAATTTTTTAATTAAATTAATTATTAGATTAATTAAATCAGATTAATTATTTAAGTAAGAATAAATTAAAATGATTATTTGTTAATCAATTTTAATTTAATTCTGAAAAATGAACTAGCAAGATAATCCCTGATTGTCTTGCCGATTGTCTTGATGGCTTAAATCAGAATAGCAAGACAATAAGAGATTGTCTTGCCGATTGTCTTGAAGAAGAAATCAGTAAAGCAAGACAATCTCTGATTGTCTTGCCGACTGTCTTGGTAATGATAAATTCTGAAAAGCTTTTAAAAAGTAGAATAAAAATCTGATTTGATTGTCTTGACGATTGTCTTGACAGTTCAAATTAGATTGTCTTGATAATGATCAAAAAGAAAAAGCTTCAGACATAATGATAATTTTTGATAAAGCAAGACAAAGATCTCAGAATTTGATTGTCTTGCCGATTGTCTTGGTAGAACCTGATTGTCTTGACGATTGTATTGCCTATTGTCTTTGCAGTACAAAATTGGTTGTCTTGGAAGAATAAATTGTATTGCCGATTGTCTTGACAGTTATATTTGAAGACAAAGAGGCAGTGATTGTTATATATCAAGACAAATCGACAGAAGACAGAAGATAGATCAAAATATAACATTCAAAGCAGATTTCTCTCTTCTCTCTCATCAAGAACACAGCACAAGAAGCAGAAAAATTTATGGGAAATCAAGTTCATCTTATTTTTAATATCTGATCCGATAGAACTGGTTTACTTGATACTCTTGTACTATTAGCGAGTTTTTACTCCTAATCTATATCTTGATTTTTATTAACAAATCTAGAAAAATTCATGTCAAATTTTATAATTTGTTTTTATTAACTAGATATAAATTCTGTACTGTATTTGTAACAAACCCCTCAATTTAATATAATTTTATATTCAACTTGAATTTTGTTTCATTTAATTCTGTTCAATTTGTCAAAATATAAATTAAATTATCCGGACAAATTTTGATAAAACAGTCCTGTTTGTATTCAACCCCCCTTCTACAAACATATTGGACCTAACAATTGGTATCCGAGCCGGTTGGTTGATACACAAATCAAAGATTCCATTTTACTCGATTAAAAATCATCCTCGAATTTTTTAACTCTCTTAAAAAATTCATCATGTCTTCTAAAGTTGGAACTGTGAAAATTCCCATATATGACAAAAACAGTTATGATATGTGGAAGAACAAAATGTTAATGTTCCTCGAGGTTGCAAATCCTAAATACATGAAAGTCTTATCAGAAGGACCAATAATACCTTTTGGATTAATTCCTGAAGTTGTTACTGATGGAAAAGTTGTTGCCCCTGCAAAGTTTGTACACAAAGATTCTTCTGAATTCACTCTTGTTGAAAGAGAAGAAGCTGGACTTGACATTAATTTAAGACTGATCTTAATAGATTCTCTAGACTCTATAATGTACAGTCATGTGATTAACTGCAAGACTGCAAAGCAAATGTGGGAAACCATTGAAACTGTGAATGAAGGAACAGAGGAAGTTACGGAGAATCGACTAGAAATTCTGACATCTGAGTATGAACACTTTCGATCAGCATCCAATGAAAGTATTCAAGATGTGTTTGAAAGATATAACAAACTTGTCAACAATTTACAGATGCATGGCAAGTACTACACTCAGAAAGAGATCAAAAGAAAATTTCTACTGTCAATGCCTGTTCATCTAGAACATAGGATTACAGCTATCAGAGAGTCGAGGAATCTAAGTGAAATTACTGTAGAAAGACTCTTTGGTGTTTTAAAAACCTATGAACTGGAACAATCTCAACAAAAGGAGATTTATGGAAAAGGAAGAGTTGCTAATACTTCTACAGCTCTTATTGTTGAGAACAAACAGGAAGTGGAAGATAAGGTTATTCAACCTTGTAGTGTTGACAGTGGCAAGCTTGAAGTTGAAGTTGGTCAAACGAATGCTAGTCCAGATGAAGGAAACTTCTATTCGTTAGAAGAGCTAGATCAGTTGGAAGATGAGTCCATGGCTTTGTTGGTAAGGAAATTTAGTAACTTCAGATTCAGGAAGAATCCCAAGTTCAGGTACAAATCTAACTATAACAGGTTCCAGAGAGGAGGTTCTTCATCCTCAAGTAACAGAGGAGGTTACAAAACTGGAACAGTTGAAAGAAGTAAAATTAGATGTTACAACTGTCATGAACTTGGACATTTCGCTACTGAATGTCAGAAGCCAAAACAAAACCAAAGAAACGACTTTGGATCTGAGAAGAAGAAGACAGGTAAAGCCTATGTGGATGCTGGAAAGAGTTGGGATGATACAGACTCTGAAGATGAAGAGTATGGCAATCTTGCCCTGATGGCAAAATCTGATAACTCCAGTGGTACTTCATCTGAGGTATCATGTACTGAAAGTCAATATATTTATCAACTTAGCGATACACTAGGTAATGCTAATAGAGAGATTGAAAGGATCAATTTGTTAAATACAGATCTTAGTAATCAATTATCAGAATTACACGATGTACAAAATTGCCATGATAAACAAAAATCAGAAATAAGAATTCTAAAAGAACTTGAGAGGTCTCTAGCGTTGATAGTGGTTCAACAACGTGAAACGATAGCTGAGCTAGAAATAAGAGTTAGTGCTACTTCTAATTCATGTAAAGTGGCTAAAGAGTTGTTTAACCAACAAGCTATTAATCAAACCGTAGGAATTGGGTTTGATTATAATGAAGCTATTGGACGAAAAAGCATTATTACCCCTAATCGTGTCAGTGCTGTAGAAAGGGGTATACCAATAGTGCTTAAGGGTGTTAGTAACCCACTCTTTAAGACATCCATAGCAGAACCTTTGGATACAACATCTTTAATCATTAAGGAAGAGATTCGCATTGAGGATTTAGCTAATGGCGTAGTCTTAGAAAGTAATCAAGTTGTTAAAAATGATGAAGATAGAAAGTCTGTGTTTAAGAAAACAGAAAGAGTTGGTGAGTCTACTAGTTCCTTAAAAACTAGTAGTAGAAGTAACAACATATCTACCATGAATGCTATTCCTGTTATTGATACTGCTCATAAGAAATGCAATGCTATTAATTGCATGTCTTGTGCTTTTAATATAATGTCTGCTTACTTTAACGGTAATCATGCATGTGTTGATAAGAATGTTCCTAGACAGCATATGAGCAGAAATAAACATGTTAGATCCAGGACTGTAACACCACCTAATTCTAAGACTAGGACTCCAAGTCCTTCTCAGGATATGGTCAAGACATGGTTACCCAAGCTGAAACCAAAACAAGTTAAAGCTGTTTACAGGGTTAAATGTCCAGTACCTGAAGAAAATATTGTTAAAATAAAAAGTGTTGCTTTGCCTGATAAAGGCCAATTCTTTAAGTACTCCGGACCCAATCAAATTTGGGTTCCGAAGAAAGTCTAATCAATTTGTCATTGCAGGGTTTAAAACAGGTTGAACGAGTCATGTGGATTCTGGACAGTGGATGTTCAAGGCATGTGACCGGAGATAGAGCCCTGCTGACAAATGTGGTGGAGAAGGTCGGCCCAGTCGTTACCTTTGGAGTTAACAGCAAAGGTAAAACTGATGGATATGGCAGATTAGAAGCTGGAAATGTTATCGTTGAAGATGTCTTTTGTGAACGGCCTTGGGCACAATTTGCTCAGTATTAGTCAATTCTGTGACAAAGGTTATGAAGTTCATTTCAACAAGAAGAATTGTCTAATATCACACAAGAGAAATGAAAGGCCGTAGTTGACTGGAGTAAGAAAAGGAAACTTGTACATAGCCAATATGAACTCTGGAAGCACAGAAGAAATTAGATGTTTTTATTCAAAGGCATCCACTGATGAAAGTTGGTTATGGCACAAGAAACTTTCTCACCTAAACTTCAAAACAATGAATTCTCTAGTTAAAAGAGAATTGGTGAGAGGTTTATCTTCGATTGAATTTACTCAGGAAGGTCTATGTGATGCTTGTCAAAAAGGAAAGTTAAAAAGGGCAACTCACAGGAGCATTAACACATCATCAATAACTGAACCATTACAACTTCTCCATATGGATTTGTTTGGTCCAGCTAGTGTAATGTCCATGTCAAGAAAAAGATATGCTCTAGTGATTGTTGATGATTTCTCAAAATTCACATGGGTACTATTTCTGAACTCAAAAGATGAAACTCCACAACTGGTAGTTGATCACATTAAGTTAATTGAGCTGGACTCTAATCGTCCAGTAAGAGCTATAAGGTCAGACAACGGAACTGAATTCAAGAATGCAGTTCTGAATGACTTTTGCACTGAAAAGGGTATAACTAGACAGTACTCGGCTCCCAGAACTCCTCAACAAAATGGGGTAGTTGAAAGAAAGAATAGAACCTTGATTGAAGCTGCACGTACTATGCTAAGTGAATCAAGGGTTCCATTGAGCTTTTGGGCTGAAGCTGTCAACACTGCATGCTATACTCAGAATCGAACACTTATCAATAAAGACTTAATGAAGACACCATATGAAGCTCTACTTGACAAGAAACCAACTCTCAAGTACTTCCATGTATTTGGGACAAAATGCTTTGTGTTGAAAGAAGGAGATGATCAAGGTGGTAAATTTGAAGAAAAAGCACATGAAGCAATATTTATTGGTTATACTAGAAGAGCCTACAAGGTGTATCTTATTGATCAACAGAAATCTATGGAAAGTGTCAATGTTACATTTGATGACACAAAACTCCCAAGTATCCAAAATGAAGATCCATCTGAAAAGCTTAAGTTTGATGACATGTCAGACTCGGATTCAGATGATGACAATCAACCTGACGTTGTTGCTGATAATAATAATCCAAATGTTGGTGGTAATGATCAAGGTGATGCTGGTGAAAACAATGATAATTTTCAAGACACCACTGATACTCTTGAACCATCAATAAGTCAAACTGGCAACAACTCAGGGGGAGATAATGAAGGGTCAACAAGTCATACTCAACATCATACTGAAGATCAAGGCGAATCATCAAGATTAATTCTTCCCAGACATACTGTTTGGAATAGAGCTCATCCTTTTGAGCTGATTCTTGGTGATCCAGATGTTGGTGTGAAAACAAGAAGAGCTTATCAGAATCAATGTAACTATTCTGGGTTCCTGTCTGTCATGGAACCTAAGAAAGTAGAAGAAGCTCTATCTGATCCTGATTGGGTGATTGCTATGCAAGATGAACTCAATCAATTTAAGCAACTAGAAGTATGGAAGCTGGTACCCAGACCTAAAGACAGAAAAGTGGTGGACACAAGATGGGTATTCAGAAACAAACTAGATGAAGATGGCACTGTGATAAGAAACAAAGCAAGACTGGTAGCTAAAGGTTATTCTCAAGCTGAAGGCATTGATTATGACGAGACCTATGCTCCAGTGGCAAGACTTGAGGCCATCAGAATATTCTTGGCATTTGCATCCTATTCAAGATTCAAAGTTTATCAAATGGATGTCAAGAGTTCCTTTCTGAATGGTAAGCTAGATGAAGAAGTGTATGTAGAACAGCCCCCTGGTTTTGAAGATCAAGATCATTTGGACTATGTCTACTTTCTTTACAAAGCAATCTGTGGTCTTAAGCAAGCCCCAAGAAAATGGTATGACACTCTCTCTGAATTTCTATTAGAAAATGGTTTTATAAGAGGTGTCATAGACAAAACGCTCTTCACTAAAAGACATAAGAATGATATAATACTAGTCCAAGTCTATGTGGACGATATTATATTTGGGTCTACTAATGAACTTCTATGCAAGAAGTTTTCTAAGTTAATGCAGGGTAGGTTTGAAATGAGCATGATGGGAGAACTGAAATTCTTTCTTGGATTACAAATAAGTCAGAGACAAGATGGAATATTTATTTGTCAATCCAAGTACATTAAGGAGCTCCTCAAGAAATATCACATGGAGGAGTGCTCATCAGCAAAGACACCATCAACTATAGCTGTCAAAATTGGTTTATGTGAAAGTTCTGCCAAGGTAGATATCACATGCTATAGAGGTATGATTGGCTCATTGCTTTACCTAACTGCTAGTAGACCAGATATAATGTTTGCCACATGCTTGTGTGCAAGGTTCCAAGCGAACCCTAAAGAAATCCATCTCACTGCTGTCAAAAGAATCTTAAGATATCTAAAGGGTACGCCTAATTTAGGCATCTGGTACCCTAATGAATCTGGTTTTACTTTAATTGGATATACAGATTCTGACTATGCAGGAAGTGTTGTAGACAGGAAAAGTACATCTGGGAGTTGTCAATACCTAGGTGGAAGATTGGTATCCTGGTTCAGTAAGAAACAGCAAACAGTTTCCAACTCTACAGCCGAAGCTGAATATATAGCTGTTGGAAGCTGTTGTGCTCAGATCTTATGGATTAGGAATCAATTAATGGACTATGGCATTGTATTGGAAAATATCCCTATTTTATGTGATAATACAAGTGCCATAGCAATCGCCAGCAATCCTGTGCAGCACTCAAGGACAAAGCACATTGACATAAGGTATCATTTTATAAGAGAGCATGTAATGAATGGTACAGTGCAACTACTATTTGTAGGCTCTGGAGATCAAACTGCAGATATTTTTACTAAGTCGCTTAATGAATCCTCATTCACTAAAATTGTTAGTGAATTGGGTATATTAAACAGTCCTAGTAATTAATACTGTTAATATCTGAAATTTGATCTTTAATAATTTTGCAAGTGATTATTCTGTGAATATTTGTTGTTTGAAATCACTTGTATAATTATTTTACCAACTGATTTTCTTGCTTGTTTAGTTATTTTTCACTCTGTTTATTCATATTATTTAATACTTCATATTTCTGTATTTTTAGAATATTTGTAGATATTTATTTCTATTTTAATAATTATTTTATTAAATGTTTTGTAGTGTTTGTCCTTTTGTTATTTATATTTGTTTTCGTAAAAAGATTAATCCATGTGTATGCAAAATATTTATTTATAGTATTTTTAATAATATATTAAAGTGTATTTTAATTGGATTAATTGTGCACATTAATTTGTATTTTATTAGCATAATATTAGCAGGTTAATAGATTGTCTTATCTGTCTTTATAGTATCAAGACAATCGCCAATACAATCCACAGATTGTCTTGGCAGGTTATTTTACTAAATAATAAAATATTTTTCAATTTTATTTTTGTTTTATTTTGTTTTCTTAATTTTAGTTCAAGACAAACGATTGTCTTGATAGTTTTAAACTACCAAGACAATCGGCAAGACAATCACTTGATTGTCTTGGAGTGTCTTTTCAGTATTTTAAAAAAAAAATGTGTGTCAATTTGTTTTTAATCAGTTAAATACATGATTGTCTTGATAGTATTTATACTACCAAGACAATCGGCAAGACAATCAACCGATTGTCTTGTAATGTTAATTTGTACTTAAAAAAAAAAATTTCGTTTTCTTTTATTTATCAGAATTGTAAACGATTGTCTTGATAGTGTTTATACTACCAAGACAATCGGCAAGACAATCAAACCGATTGTCTTGTAGTGTAAATTCAATACTTAATCAAAAAAAAAAAAAAGAAACACAGCAATACAATTATCTCTCTCTCTCTCTCTCTCTCTCTCTCTCTCTCTCTCTCTCTCTCTCTCTCTCTCTCGTGTTTTGACACAGAGAACCCAGTGCATACATACACGATACATACACTCTTGAACTGAATCGTTGCTCGATTTTACTCAACAAAACTGAAAACCAAGAACAGATTTAAGTAGATCGTCCAATTTCCTTTCTTTTATACCGATTATTTTCGATTTTTGTTAAGTTTTTGAAAATCAATTTTTTCAAAAGTTGAATCGGGTTTTCACTATTTTAAGAGTTCTAGATTTTTTCTTTGAAATCTAAAAATAGATTGAGACTCCCAGTGATCAGGAGAACATCATATAAATTTTTGGGATTTTTCTGACAACTTTGGAATAATTTGAATTTTTAATTAATTTTAATTAATTATTAATTTTAAAAAAAAAATTCGAAGTGTTTTAATTTCCTTAAATTAAAATGTGTTTTTGTGTTTAAAAATGGCTGATAATTTTGAGATAATGAAACATAATTTGGTTGGCTATTTTAATCCGAACGATTGTCCCTACGATCGATTTAGGCCTTGGATACGGTTTTTAAATGATGATTCAATTATCCGAACAGCCATTTCGATTGAAGCCCCAATTAAGATAGGACCACTGAGATTGATTTGCACAGAAGCTGTGGTGTCTGAAGACTTGACCTCATTCTCTTTTGATTTTGATGGTACACACCACGTCGTGACAGAATCAACCCTTACTACTGTATTGGGCCTTCCGGCGGATAATTTTGATCCATTTCCAACCAGTGAGCAACTCTATCAATTCTTCATTGATATTAATTATCATGGAGTAATTGATATGAACAATCTGAGCAAAAGGAATCTGGTTCAACAATGGGATGCATTCTTCGACACGATCTCCAAGGTATTTGCTAATTCAGCCAGAGGTAACTTTCACTTACTCACCATTATGTTACAAACTATTGGTTATGCTGTTGCTAACAATCGTAGAATCAATATTGGTAACCTACTTTGGAATACTATTATTAACAGGATTGTTAAGGCCAGAAAGGATTTTGATGAGAGTAAGAAAGTTCTATGTTATTATCCTAGATTTTTAACTTTGTTATTTAATCATCTTGTTCCTGTTGGTCAACAAACAATTTTTAGGAATGACAACCCTATGGTATCAGGCAGGCAAACCAAGAAAATATTCACTAGCCTTGATACACATAGAAAATTGATAAATATGCCAGTGTATATTACACCATATTTGTCTAACTTCATAAATCTACCTGTCATTCCTCGACTTGTGAATGCACCTGAACCTGAACCTCAAAATGTACCTGTCCCTGAACATCAACATCAAATGGAACAATCTATTCCTTCAGGTACAGCTACTGCATCAATGGAGCAGGTATTGCTTTCTATCTCTCAAACTGTTTCTGGAGCCCAAGTGGCTGATAGGTCAGACCAAGAGGTTGTAGAACCACAACCTCTATCCCAGGTCTTAGAGCCAAACACTGTGTCTAACCAAATCTCTAAACCTAAAGCCAGAAGCAAGTTGTTGACAAAAAGAGCTGATAGAAGAAGTGATAATGTGAGTGATACCACAGCTCTGCCTCCACCAAAGAAGAGAAGAAACCTACTACTTGAGCCATCTGTTAGCCCATCCATTTCCTCCCAACAGGACTTGGACATTGAAATGGCCGATGAACTGTTACTAATTTCATCCTCTCAACAGGATGCAATTATTGAAATTCGCCAAAGGGTCGTGGCACCTTGTACAGAGTCAAGCACACCTCTATTACTCACAATGGGGGAAAACATTACCGTAGAATCTGATGTTGTTAAGGACACTGAGCAAGGAGTGCACAATAGGATTGTTACAGTGCCTACCATTGTTACGGTAGAAGAGCCTTCACAGGCTTCAGAGGGAAATCTTGACTCTCTGCCAGTTATAATAGAGTCATCATCTCCCCTCCCAGGAGGAACATTCCTGGCTCCCTCAAGGGATTCTTCACTCGCAGATTTATCTGGAGAAAGTGAAAGGCAACTTGGTCATCCTATCACTGAAGAAATTCAGTTATCAAATCCAAATGAATTGATAGAGATGACTGAGGATTGGGAATTGCGAACTCCCATTGCACCACCACTGACCTCTCCAGAAGAGGTTAGGGTGATTTCTTATGTAGGTACAGCTCAAGGAAAGGAGCTAGTGTTGAGTGATGTGAGGACCACCTTAAATATGAGTGAAACACATGCACGAAAGGAGAGTGACATATCCTTGAGTGAACATCAGGTGAGCGCACACACTGACACAAACACTTTGTCTCTCATGGCTCAAATCAAAGATCTGCAAAAGAAATTAATGGAAACTGAGGCTGAAAAACAAGTTTTAAAAAACACAAGTGGATGAACGGTCTTCTTCTTCCACCTCTGTCAACAATCAGCTCATGATTATTCGTGACGATGTCCACAACATAAAGACTACACTCACTCCAGCAATCAATACATTGATACAATCCAACTCTCAGGCATCTACAGAAAGAACAGATATTCTAAATGCTATTGACAGACTCTCTAATAGGGTGGATGAACTTCAAGTGGAAATGCATGAAACTGCTCAATCATATTCAACAACCTTTTCGAAGCTTGAAGAAAAGTAAGATTACATGTTTGAAGGACTTGATCATCTATACAACATTGTTAAACCTACTCATAATATCACACCAGAACAAAGAGCATATTTTGAAGACTATGATGATGATAATGAAGGGGATAATGATGCAAATAGGGAGCTTGACAGTCAACGGAAGTCTGTAGAGGATTCCTCAACTAAGGGGGAGAAGTTTGGAGATGGAGGAGCAGGTAAGTCTGGAGAAGCAGGAGGAAGTAAGTCAGGAGGTCAAGGGAGGCATAAGGAGAAGTCTGAGAAGTCTACCAAGGGAAAAGAAAAAGCTTCTCATGATCAGGATGTATTCGAGTTTGATTTCGATCTCAAGAATAGTAAGTTTGAAGTACAACAATTAAATGATATCGAAGAAGATCTTTCAAACTGGCAAGATGATCCTGAATTTAAGAAGGAACTTCAAGAGGAGAAAGCTGATCGTCAGATGAGACAAGCTAAGCTTGAGAAGACCAGACAGGTAGTGAATGAAAGATTGAAGCTGAAGCAAGCTGAAGATGCAGAGAAACAAAAGCTACATGCAATCAGTGTACAGGAAAGGAAAAGAGATATTCAGTTGAAGATTGGTCCAAAGTGGGATAGAGCAAGAGAAATTTTTGATTCTATTCAGAACACTGCTAATGATGATGAACGTTTTCTCCAACTACTTCAACAGTTTCAAGAGACCAATCCAAATTACTTGCAATATATGGATGACAGATGTGCAGATCAACTGATAATTCAGATTGACTCTCATACAATGGGTTCTCTCTATGTGTCACTTCAAATCTTTCAATAGAGAAGCTTGATTGAACTGTGGATTATGTCCCTAAAGGTAAAAATGTTTTCTGAACTGAATATTTTACTTCATGAAAGACTATTGGAGTTTGCTCAAAGGAATAGTCCACAAGTTATTCAAACTCCACATCATGTTAAGTTTCTCAAGGGTAATACACTACACTCTTGTTTCCTTGATTCTAAGTCGATGAAATTATACACTGCATCTCATCTGGTCTGGTTAGAACATATGCTGAGGACTACAGGATTCGAAGATAAAGAAAGTATCTTTGTTGTTGACATTATTCGATCATATGCTTTAACTGGTTTTGAAAAGAAATATTACATACTTCGGAATCGGCTATGGGGTAACCTTGGAATCTTGCCTAAGAAACCTAAAGGTCTTGTGTCAGATTATGAACGTGTACTTGACAAGGATTTGATCAAAACCTTGGATGATCAAGAACGATTTGACACAGAGAATATCAGAAGATTTCTAGAGCAAGAAGATGAAGTTGAACCTGGAGAGATAAGGGATGAAGAAACTTCAAAGTGAAGATCAGCTCTACATGTGATATCTTTAGAGCTTAGATAGGTCAAGATAGAAAATTGTATTATATGATCAGTCTAGAGGATCATCTATCTTGTATTTATCTTTTATGTTTGAATCTGGACAATGTTAAATATAAACCAGAACTTTTCTTTTATTTACTTTGTGTTTAAAGTTTTATCTTTTACTAAGTTAAGTTGAGTTAGTTGAGTAATTGAAAGGCAGAGTGTGTAAACTTGTAACACTATAACTAATGTAACTCAATTAAAGGAAAAGATACTTAACCAGAAGACAATCAAGAACAAGAAGCCACAAGAAATCAACACTAAATGAAGACAAGGTAATTGATACAATTGAACATGTTAACTATGATCAAGCCAAGAAGAAATCATTGAGAGAAGTTCAAGTTAAAGTTGTTCATGCCTCAGTGATTTGAGAAATAGAGAATCAAGATCATAACTATCAATATCAATAAGACAAATTGATTTCAAGTGAACAAGAAGGAAAGCGAACATTGGAAAGCCACGTTACTAAGTGAATATGGTAATTTATTCAAGAAGCAAAAACACTATCAAGACTAGTCACTTATGAACCAGACTAGTGCATCAAGTGTCAGGACATTGATATCAAGTTTATGTCAGTAATAAAGATCCATGTTCAAGAGCTTGGTGAAGAATAAAGAAGACATGAAGATATCACAAGTTCAAGATGTGCATTGAAGTTTGAAGTTGAAGACCAGAATATTTTCTAAGTACTAAATATTCTAGATGACCAAGTAGAATATTTCTAAGTAGAAGTTCTACTTAGAAATTTGAGATGGCTAAGTAGAAATTCTCAAGTAGAAGTTCTACTTAGAGTGCAGCTTCAACATGACACATGGCATCTTCTGATTGGCAGATTTCCAAGCTTTCAAGATAAGGCAAGATTTATGTGGACATCATTGGGCCACGTATATCTTAGTCTTTGAAGACTACAGGACATAGATTACATGTAGTATAAATAGAAGTACTTGTGTAATGTTTTAATGAGAGCAATTCTTGAGAGAAACACATGTAAAAGAGAGAGAGTGTATTCACAGAGCTTAGTATCATTTACTTCTCTCTGAATTTCTGTTATACTTTGTAATGAATGTTGTAGCAACCATTTCAAGTTATATATAAGACATATATTCCTTGAATCTGTGTGTTCGTTTATTGCATCGTATTTATTGCTTCTCATATTTGAAAAGTTGTATTCACCCCCCCTCTACAACACATTTGGACCTAACAATTGGTATCAGAGCAATATGTTTAACATACAAAACATAGATCCTTGTGTTTAGTTGAAGAATCGTGAGTTTTCATTTTCTAGATCTATTTTTCTAAAATTCTGGAAAAGTGAGCTTTAATTCGTTTGTAGTGAAAACTCATCCGAAAAATTATTTAAATACTCCAGGTGTGATTATTTAGCTTGGGTGTATTTTAATTAATTTTTGTGAATTAATCTTGGTACTTTGATATTTGGTGTTCTTGAGTGTTCATCATTTGTTCTTATCAAAGAAGACGACCCAACAACTTTTTGATCTCCTTTTCAAACAGATAAATAGTAAAAGACTAAACAGGTGTTTTTGGATTTTTGATTTGCATTATTCACGGCCAAAAGTATATCAGAACATACTCAGTACCTAGCACGTGGGTTAGGTGGGTTAGGTGAGTAAAGCCTCAAAAGTCAAAAAGGTGTTAAAGAGATAATATTGTTTATTCAATATTAAAGTGATCTGCAGCAAAATTATTCTAAGGACAAAAGTTCTACATAGAATTTCTACTTAAGATTTTCTACATAGAATTTCGACTTGGATAACTTCTACTTGGTGAGTTCGACTTGAGCAAAAATTTCTACTTAGAGAAATTTCGACTTAGGCAGAAATTCTACATAGCCTAGTCTTGGGTACTTAGAAACTTTTAGTGACCAGAATTGAAATGGCTCCTAAAAATGCATTCAAGATCCCAATGTTCAACCGAGATCACTATGAAGAATGGGTTTTCAGAATGAGACTCTATTTAGAGACTGTTAACCCTGAATATCTGGAAGTCCTTGACAAGGGTAAATTTGTTCCAATGGTGGTTATTCCTGCGCATACGGAAGGAGGGGTGGTTATAGCACCTCGGTCTGAGCCTAAAAAGGCCTCGGAGTTTTCAGATGCTGACAAGGAGCAAATAGCTTATGATACTGCCGTACGACAAACCTTAATGGAATCTCTTGATCATGAAATGTTCAACATAGATAAAGGTCTGACTACAGCAAGGAAGATTTGGGACAAGATAGAAGTTGTCATGGAAGGATCTACAGAGGTTAGAAGTAACAAGACACTCATACTCAAGATGGAGTATGACACCTTCAGAATACGAAAAGGAGAAGGCATAACAGACGTCTATCTATGATTCAGTCAGTTGGTATTGGATTTGAATCTGAGAGGTGTAACTCTCCCCATGGTTGAGACTAATACGAGATATCTGAGGAACCAGCCAAAGAGCATTGAACATAGGGTCAACGCAATAAGAGAAACCAGAGATTTGCATACAACTTCTCTGGAAGAATATTATGGAATATTAAAGACCTATGAGCTGGAAACACTTCAAGATCAAGCATGGGACAATGATTCAAAAGGAAAAGAAACTGCATCAGGATTAGTTGCTGATGAGGAAGAGTCTAAGAAGGCAATGGTTGCAGAAAAGACTAAATCATCACATGCACCACATCAAGTTGATAATGATGACGAGTGCACATCTAACAGTGATGATGACTACTACACCCAAGAAGAGCTGGACAACATGGACGATAGTGTCGTGGCATACATGGCAAGGAAGTTCAGCAACATGATATTCAGAAACAGCAACCGACCACAGAGAAATTCTTCATCTTACTATCGGGCTGCTAGGGGTGGTGGTAGTTCGTCAGGCTACAAAGGAAAAGGCAAGAATACCAGCTACAAATCTCCTTTGGATTTCAAAATGAAGTTCAAATGCTATAACTGTGGTGAAGCTGGACATTTTGCTACCGACTACAAAAAGCCTAAACGGACTTATCCAAAAGAGACATATGAAGCCCTCAAAAGCAAGTATGAATCGCTGGTGAAGGAAAGACATGGAAAAAGAGCTTTGTTAGTGACAGAAGGAAGAGCTTGGGATGATTCAGATGAGGAAGATGTTACTCATGTAGCAAACTTTGCCCTCATGGCTGAGACATCAGAGGAACCAGAGGTACCAGTTCTAACCCTTAAAGTAGAAATGTCCATTGATGATTATAAGGAACAGAACGGGGCTCTTAGTGAAGAAATCTATATGTTGTGCAAAAGCCTAGAATCTTCTCAAAAGGAATAGAAAACACTTGTTGCCAAAAGCAGAATGCTTGAGGCAAAAGTGGAAGAGTTAGATGCTGCTTGCACTGTAGATACTTCCCTAAGAGACTTTATTAAATCTCTGGAACACAAGCTCATCCTTAAGGAAGAAGTAGAAGCATGTCTTAGGGACAAACTAGCTGAGTTAGAAACTAAATGCGAAGCTTACAAACTAGCTGCTAGTAAAGTGTATGTAGATAATGACACATTTAAGAAGATAACTGGAGTAGGTATAGGACTTGATTATTCTGACCTTCCTAAGAAAGATGGAAAGAGACCTATCGACACTAGTTCCAGTGACCTTAAAAAGGAAATTCCTAGCCCTCTTAAATCAGCTGTCAAACCTATCTACAAACATCTTGTTCCTAGAATAGAAGAAGAAGAGACTGAATTAATAGATAGATATGAGATTGAGATGGAAGATCGCCAGAAAGCACAACCTATAACTCCTATAAAACAAGTTAAAATCAATTTCCCTAGAGATGAATCTAGACCAGGATTAGGAGCTAAGGCTGTTAAACAACAAGGAAAGAAAGAAAAAGGCATAAAAGAGGTTAAGGCTGAACGAATAAAGAAAGTATGTTATCACTGTAAATCTACTGAACATCTTTCTTATGCATGTAAAGCTAACATAAATGTTCCTGCTGCACATGCCATGCCTACCACACATACAATGAATAATCTGCATCAGAATCATGCACAGTGTGGTCAACCTAATTGTATGCCATGCACTTTTAACGTCATGCAAACTTTTGTGAATTTAATGAATGCATCTAGCCAGTCATGCTCAAATACTGCTGCTAGTTCAAACATCAAAAAGAAGCATGTGAGAGCCACGACTGCTAGTCCTCCTAAAGTTAGGAGTGACAAACCTTCTCCTAAGACTGACAAATCTGTCAAGTCTGAGAAAGGAAAGGAGAAAGTCGAAAGCTCTAGTAATGTTAAGAAAAGTGCATCTCCTGTTGTTAAATCTGTTGATTCTCGATCTTATCGAAAAGCCGGGCCCAATCAAAGTTGGGTTCCGAAGAATGTCTAATCAATCTGTCATTGCAGGGCGTTAAGCAGAATAGAAATAAAGTTATATGGGTGCTAGACAGTGGAGCATCGAGGCATATGACTGGAAACAAGTCCCTGCTTACAGAGTTGGTTATGAAGGCTGGCCCTTATGTTACCTTTGGAGATGACAGCATAGGTGTGACAAAGGGATATGGCAAACTGAAGACTGGTAATGTCATCATTGAAGATATTTCCTATGTTGAGGGACTGAAGCACAATCTGTTGAGTATCAGTCAATTCTGTGACATAGGTTACGAAATTGTCTTCAACAAGAAAGGTGTATCAATCACTCACATCAAGGAAGGCTCATTGGCTTTGAGAGGAGTTCGAAAGGCAGATCTTTTTGTTGCAGACATGGATTCAGCAAATCAGAATGAGGTCACCTGTTTCTACAGCAAAGCCTCAGATGATGAAAGCTGGTTATGGCACAAAAAGCTATCTCACTTAAACTTCAAAACGATGAATGCTCTCGCGAGACGAGAATTGGTGAGAGATCAACCTCAAATGGAGTTCGCTCCGAAAGGACTCTATGAAGCTTGTGAAATGGGAAAGTCGAAGCGAGCATCGCATAAAAGCAAAGAAATTTCTAGTATTACTGAGCCTCTGCAACTTCTTCATATGGATTTGTTTGGCCCAGTGAATGTCCTATCTTTGTCTAGGAAAAGATATGCATTGGTAATCGTGGATGACTTCTCCAAGTATACATGGGTATTGTTTGCAATGACGAAAGATGAAGTACCTTTCCTAATCATTGATCACATCACTCAAATTGAGAATGTTTTAACACTTACTGTGAAGACGATTAGATCAGACAATGGCACTGAATTCAAAAACGCAGTGCTGAATGACTTCTGTGTATCTAAGGGAATACGTCGTCAGTATTCAGCCCCGAGAACTCCACATCAAAATGGAGTAGTTGAAAGGAAGAATAGAACTTTGGTTGAAGCAACAAGAACTTTGTTGTATGATTCGAAACTTCCTCTGTACTTCTGGGCCGAAGTAGTGAGTACCGCTTGTTACACTCAAAATAGAACCTTGATCATAAAAGATAAAGAAAAGACACCATGTGAGCTAATGAACAACAGAAGACCAACAATCAAATACTTTCATGTCTTTGGAGCAAAATGCTATGTACTTATAGATGATGAAAATCTAGGCAAGTTTGCAGCAAAAGCTCGTGAAGGAATCTTTGTTGGTTACTCCACAGATGTTGTGGCAGCTTATAGGGTGTTCTTAGTAAACGATCGAAAAGTGACTGAAAGCTACAACGTCAGATTCGACGATACCAAACTCCCATCAATTTCTAGAGATTCTAGTGAACCTGAGTCCCTAAAATTTCAGAATCTGGACCTAGATGAACTTGAAGATGAACCTGAGTTAATTGTCCAATTAAATGTTCCAAGTGTACGTAAAGAACCTGAAGTGAACAATCTAATTCTACAAGATCAGAAGAGACTTCTTCAGTACGAACCGGCAACAACTCAGGGGGAGTAAATAGCAGCTCAAGGACAACTGTTCAAGGCTCGAGACGAGTTGACAGTAGTTCTGTAGGAGCTGGCACTAACTCAGGGAGAGTTAGTGAAAATAATCAAAGTAGTCAGCACCACAACTCAGAAAGTGAAGCTGAATCATCAAGACAATTTCCAGGAGAACGGGTATGGAATAGAGATCATCCGTTTGAATTAATTATTGGTGATCCAGATGCTGGTGTGACTACTAGAAGAACTGCAAGAGCTGACCTGGCTAATATTTGCTTATATTCTGGGTTCTTATCCAAGCTTGAACCTAAAGAAATAGAAGAAGCTCTTGGTGATGCTGATTGGGTGATTGCGATGCAAGAGGAACTCAATCAGTTTGAAAGACAGAAAGTTTGGAAACTGGTACCCCGACCAAAGAACATATCAGTAATTGGAGCTAGGTGGGTATTCAGAAATAAACTGGATGAAAACGGACTTGTAACATGAAACAAGGCTCGTTTGGTTGCAAAAGGTTATTCTCAGCGAGAAGGAATTGATTATGATGAAACCTATGCACCGGTTGCAAGACTTGAGGTAGTCAGGATGTTCTTGGCATTTGCAGCACATAAGAACTTCAAGGTTTTCCAGATGGATGTGAAAAGTGCCTTCCTGAACGGAGAGTTAGAAGAAGAAGTGTATCTGGAACAGCCGCCTGGCTTCATTGATCCAGAACATGTAGATTTTGTGTATCTTCTCTTCAAATCTGTCTATGGCCTCAAGCAATCCCCAAGGCGATGGTATGAAACCCTATCCTTATTCTTAATGAAAATGGTTTTACTAAGGGAGTAATTGATAAAACATTGTTCTATAAAAATGTAAGAAATGACTTAATACTTGTTCAAGTCTATGTGGACGATATTATTTTTGGGTCATCTAATGAGCGCTTGTGCGAGAAATTTGCTAAGCTAATGCAGGAAAAATATGAGATGAGCATGATGGGAGAGCTGTCCTTCTTCCTTGGATTACAGATCAGTCAGAGAAAAGATGGTATCTTTATCTGTCAATCCAAGTACGTCAGAGATTTACTCAAGAAGTACAATCTAGAAGATGCCTCAGCAGCTAAGACTCCCATGGCAACAGCCACGAAGCTTGATGAAGACAAATCAGGTAAATCAGTTGACATCACAAGCTATCGAGGTATGATTGGCTCCCTTCTCTATTTAACTGCAAGTAGACCCGATATAATGTTCGCAACTTGTTTATGTGCAAGGTTCCAAGCGGATCCTAGAGAATCACATCTCGTAGCCGTCAAGAGAATTTTTAGGTATCTCAAGGGCACACCAAATCTAGGGATTTGGTACCCAAGAGATACAGGTTTTAATCTAATTGGCTATTCGGATTCAGACTATGCAGGTTGCAGGATTGATAGGAAAAGCACATCTGGTGCTTGTCAATTTCTTGGCAGAAGATTGGTGTCCTGGCAAAGTAAAAAACAACATACAGTATCTACTTCTACTGCTGAAGCTGAGTACATTGCTGCTGGAAGCTTTGTAGCTCAAATACTGTGGATGAGGAACCAATTGAAGGATTATGGCATGGAGCACAAGAAAATTCCAATTATGTGTGACAACACAAGTGCTATTGCCATAACCAACAATCCTGTAGATCACTCAAGAACCAAGCACATCGACATCAGGTATCACTTCATAAGAGAACATGTCGAGGAGGGGACTGTGGAGCTACATTTTGTGCCCACAATGCAACAAATTGCAGATATATTCACCAAACCTCTTGATGAAGTAACATTCAATAGATTGGTTGGTGAATTGGGAATGCTTAACACAAGTTAGTAAAGCCTCCTATCTGTAAAATCCAGATTTATATTTGTTTGTGCAAGCTACTCAATCATTATGTGCTTAGACTTTAAAATGCCTAATTAATGATTGTTATAGGTTGCATATAATGTCATTTTACATGAATTCATTGTGTTTTAAGTGTCTTTAATAGCACAAATCTTTGAATTTATGCTTGTTAGATTGCATGATCATAGGGGGAGTTAAATTCATAGTATTCTAAATTTTGCATGATTTTTAGATGAATTTACCTATGATTTTCATGTAATTTGAGGCCTTAGAATTAAATATCTTCAAAATTTCGAGTTAGTTTCTATCTCGAAACTTATCTAGAAATTCGATTTGAATTTCGACTTAAGCTGCCAGAGTGAAGTTTTGAAAATTCTAAGTCTGGGAAGAATTTCGAGTTAATGTCTATCTCGAAATTCATCTCGAAAATCGACTTTGAGTTCGAGTTCGAGTTACCAGTGTGCCTAGTTCTATCTTCAAAATATTCGAGATAAAGTCTATCTCGAAGGTTGAGATGAGGTTTCCATTAAGGGGATATTTTGAAAAGAACTGAGAATAACTTCGAGTTAGTCTCTATCTCAAAACTCAACTCGAATTTCGACTTGATGTTCGAGATAGAGTTCTCAGTTGCTTAAGGGGAATTTTTCGAGTTAAACTCCTAACTCGAAACGTATCTCGAATTTCCCTGTAGTTTTTGCTTAAGGGGAATTTTCGAAGTTTACTACAAACCAATAAAGTTCGAGATAGGATTTCCCTGTAGTTTTTGCTGTAAATTGGTTAAGTGCTTACTTGTTCGAGTTAACATCTATCTCGAACTTCATCTCGAAGTTCGACTTGATGTTCGAGATAGAGTTCGACTTAAGTCTTCCCTGTATGTACTTAGTGTTTTTCACTCTTTTTAACAGGGACACTTTTGTCATTTCACAATCATCTATATATATACATCTCTAACTCGATGCATCATTCACTTAACCTAATTTTTTTTTACGGCAGCCTCCTCACAAAAACAAGGCGATCTCACAATTACATACCACTAATCCGTGTTTTTGTGATTAAACTCATACATATCACGAATTGCTGCCAATTTTTAGACTACTATTGTCTGTGTTATCATTAATCTTTGTGTTGGTGTGTTTTGTAACCGTTCATATACACGCGCATATACATACACACGAACATCAAGTGTTTGTGTAACTGTTCAAAATACGATTTCCATATTCTCTATCTATATCCACACACGATTTCACTGGTATACACACACGAATATACATCTTCGTTGACTATTCAGATTTAGTAATTGGCTATTGTTTGAATCCCGTAGTTTAATTTCTTAGAGTGCTTTTTGGTCTTCTCGGAAAATTAAAAGGGATACAACCTTTAATTCGTTACTTACTTGTTTTTCAAAAATTAAAATATCACATCTCTTAAGGAAAAACATTTAATTAAAATGGCTCACCAATTTTCACTTGCTAAAAATAATTTTTATAATATTTCTACGGAAATTGGTGATCAACTCCCGCGCTTTAAGTTTTGGGTACGATTTCTTAATTTGTACTCCAAGGCTAGCTATGATTTTACTGCTAAACCTTAGTACATGATGCTTTACAGCAATTATGGACTAGTGCGGTTACTTTTGGGAGCAAATCTACCCCCTATGGTTTAAGGTTTACCTTAGCGGGTCAAGAATATGAGGTGACTGAAGAAATTGTCAACAGGGTTCTGGGATTCCCGATCAAAGATGCTTATGATCCAGAACCTACAACGGCACAACGCCTCACATTCTTTGAAGAAATAGGATGTTATCCTCCGACTGGCCGGATCACTGGAAACATCCAGAAACAATTCTTTCATGTGGAATGGAATTACTTTTTCGAGGCCATCACAAGATGTTTTCGGGCACGCGAAAAAGATTTTCATCAAATTCCAATTCCAATGCAAAACTTTGGAGTTGCCCTAGCAAGAGAACTGGATATAAATTATGGACGCATAGTTCTCTCTGAGATAGTGGCTACAATTGGATCTCCTGCAAGCAGAGACCTCACTAAAACTGATGTTGTCTGCTGGTCTCCTCGGTTCCTACAAATGCTGATTAATGATTTAATACCGAAGGATGCTCTTGCTGTTAGACAGGGATTTGCCAGAAGCCCAACATCTGCACTTCTAGGGATGGGCACTAAGTCACTTTCAACAATTGCTAATCAGGATAAACATCAAGGTAAACCGATGTCAATTCCTGAAAACATTCAACTATGGCTTACATATGATGCAGGAGTTACCAATTTGGCGGAATCATCGCAAGTTTCATCATATGCTCAGAATCCGTCTGCTCATGCTGAGGCATTTGAAGGGATTCCTGATGAGCAAAGCTATGATGAACAAGGTAATGAATCAGGTAATCTCTCCCTGCATACTACTCATTCCTCTTCCTATGTATCTGATTCCGAGACCCAAGAGACTGCTAGCCCGCAGGATCTATCCCAGGGTGAGAGCTATATTTCTGAGTCTGACAGACATTCTTATTCTCTTTCACCCCTGTTAACGGAAGCCAGAAAGCCAGCACATGTAGATGTAGGAAATGATGAGGAGAGTGACCCCGAAGAGCAGCCTCTTATTCGAAAGAAACCCAAAATTTTTCATGCTGCTACTTCAAAAGTCCAGTCAAACCCTAGTGTGTCACACGCAACCACTCCACCTCACGAGAGTGGTTCTCCCCTTGGACAATCTGCACATAGGGATTTTGGTGAGGATTATGTCCCTTTTGAAGATACTGTTGCTTCAGAAGGGCATGAAGTCTTAATAACTTCAGCCGTACCTTCACCGGTACGTACTGATGCTACAAAGAGGATCGGTTCTGATGTTGTACAAGAACACTTTGCAGCCTCTCAGCCTGAGATTCCAACTCAGGACAGAACAGAAATAGATCCCATAACTGCCAATTATATTGCTTATCCAATCTCTGCAGGTACTGCTTCATACTTTGGATCAATCATTGAAGACATACACGAGCGTGAGACAGGGAGTGTGTGTGAGAGGTTAGGGAGAGAGGGACCTTCATTTTTAAGGTCCGAAACCGAGCGCCAAATACTAACAGAACGAGTATTAGAGCGAGGTCACCTAAACCAAACACCGTCCCTTAATATTGAAAATCTTGATACACGTATGACTTCTATGGAAAATCAGATGAGGCAGTTCGGGCAGACGATGGGCCAGTTCGGGATTAACATTGGAAACAATCAAAGGGCTCTTGATGACTACGCAGCACGAATGGCAAGTCAAGCTACAGCTTTTGATGCTTTGACAAACAAGGTCAATGACTTGGGCCATGCTGGTGGTGTCTTGGGAAGCACTCTGAATGAAAGGATGGGGGCAATGGAGTCTACAATGCATACAATGGCTGTGGAGATCAGTAGAATGATGTTCGCATTCAGGAGCTTTGTGCCCCCGGAGTGTTTCGAGTTGCAACAACCTCCCCCCGATGCTGGTGCTAGTGGAGCGGGAGCCTCCGGTTCTGGTTTTTGAGGTTCTTAAGCTGCTGGTGGATTTGAGGAGCAAGGTGGTGTTCAGGATAACTCACATAAGGGGGAGAGTGGAAAGGAGACGAGACAGCAGGCAGTTCATATCGAAGAAATTGAAGAACATGTTGATCTTGTCAAGGAAATAGAAATTGAGCCGTCTGTTGATGAAGAGGCTCTGAGGAAGAGAAAGGGTAACGCAATGATGGTTGAGCAAGATGAGCCATTCGTTGACCTGAGTCATCAGGAAACAGTACAGGAGGTACTTGACTCAGATTCTGATATGGAAGACGTGCATTTGGCACATGCTATAAAGAGATCTTTGAAGGAACAAGGTGGAGGTGCTGGGATGTCTTCCGGAATGCCTGAAGAAATTCCTGTTGATGAGGAAACCCTTAAATCTCAACAGTTAGCCTTGGAACAAGCTCAGTTCCATAAAATGAAGATGATGCAAGAACGTGCTGCGTTCCTAGAAAAGAAAGTGGAGCTCCAAGGGAAGCAGTATGATCATGAGCTTGCAAGGCTAGCTGATCCTCAAGTTGATCTGGACAAGAGAAGGATAGGACAGAAGTGGGATAAAGCAAGGAAGATATTGATGGGACCCTGTGCGAAAGGAGTGAACAACAAGGAGGCAGATGATCTGTTCTACAACTTGAATTTGCAGAATCCAATGACTGTGGACTACATAAGTGCGTTGAAGAGATTAATTTCTAAAGTCAGGGTTGGATACAATGTAACACTTAAGGAGTGGCAGGTTATTTTGTCTTTGGTAGAAGGAGTCCCAACGTCTTTCCTATATGTGGATGACCAATTCATAACGAGAAGATCTGCGTCAGAGTTGTTCTTGCTAGCAACAAAAATTCAATACTCTCAATCTGAGGAGCTAAGCATTCTGTATAGGGATCAGTTAATGCAGCTAGCAGAGGACAAGGGTCCAGAATTCTCAGCATATCCTAATTTTGTCCGGATGGTAGTTGACGGGAAGATGAAGAGGGTTAGCATGGAGGAAAATGATTTAATGGATCTTTCAGTGGAATCTCTCAAAGCTATCTGTAGACAAATGATGAGTAAGGGATTCACTTCTGAGCTTAAAGAAAAATCAGTGAAGATCATTGAAAGAGTCATATTCAAGAAGAGCAATGAGGTGTGGAAGTGTGATATCATTGCTCCAAACCCTCTATATAACGTGAAGATTGAGCCGGAGCTGATGGAGAAGAAATGGAATATTCTTCAAGCAATGAAGAATGTAGATGAAGCTCTGACTCTTCCTTCTGGAGCACTGGAACAAGGAGAGATAAGGGAGGCAGTTGGTGTTCCAGGAAGAGATAGTGTATACTGGATACACGCTTATGTTGATGATACAGCTGATGCCTTAGCATTCATAGATGCAGACCAGAATCAAACACTCTTGCATATGAGTAGAACATGGCTGCTACAGACTCAAGATGCTGCATTTCTGGAGAGAGTATTACATGTATTCAAATGGGGCGAAGTGGAAGATAAGTATGTGGAAGAAAAGCAGAGACTCATGAGTTACCTGTCTGAGGTAGTGGTGGAAAAGAAGCGGATGGAGCGAGATGCGGCTAGTGTCCACAATACTAACCGTGTCAAGGGCTACCCCAAGATGATCTATTGTCAGTTTAAAGCTGATAAAGCACATTGGAAACCTCAGCTCATAATGAAGAACTTTGAGGACATTCCAAAGATCAGGACTACTCAGGAGGTGGACAAACTCAGAAGGTTTTTCAAACATCCTTATCCAGAGCCCAAGAATCCTCTAGAAATGGAAGCTGTAAGTCTGTTGAATGCTAGGTGGAAGCAGCTTCACGATCCAGTGTACAAGAAAGAACAGCAGCAGAAGGAGAAGCGCAGAAGGCAGAAAGAAGAGAAGGACCAAGCTGTTGAAGCTAGAAAGAGGAAACGGAATTAGGGTTAAAGGTCAGAGTGGTGTGAACTTGAAGTTGGAAAAACTTCATGTCTTTCGGTTGCTTTAACTCACTTGAGGAAAATTCACCTTAGAGTGAATCCAATAAGGTGATATAAGTTTGACTAAAAGGTATGAAATAATCCAGGTGATAGGAATCACTCAAATGATCTTTAATTCGAAGTTCGAATTATGTTTCTAGTTTAAGTTCTTTGTATTGTTTTCAAGTACATTTCAATTGTAAATTATTCAAGACTTTAATGTTAATTATCTTTTCTCGTCTCATTGTTTAGTTGAGTTATCCTTCATTAATTTGAATGTCATTGTTAGACAATCAAATAGGGGGAGATTGAAAGGCAGAGTGTGTAAACTTGTAACACTATAACTAATGTAACTCAATTAAAGGAAAAGATACTTAACCAGAAGACAATCAAGAACAAGAAGCCACAAGAAATCAACACTAAATGAAGACAAGGTAATTGATACAATTGAACATGTTAACTATGATCAAGCCAAGAAGAAATCATTGAGAGAAGTTCAAGTCAAAGTTGTTCATGCCTCAGTGATTTGAGAAATAGAGAATCAAGATCATAACTATTAGTATCAACAAGACAAATTGATTTCAAGTAAACAAGAAGGAAAGCAAACATTGGAAAGCCACGTTACTAAGTGAATATGGTAATTTATTCAAGAAGCAAAAACACTATCAAGACTAGTCACTTATGAACCAGACCAGTGCATCAAGTGTCAGGACATTGATAGCAAGTTTATGTCAGTAATAAAGATCCATGTTCAAGAGCTTGGTGAAGAATAAAGAAGACATGAAGATATCACAAGTTCAAGATGTGCATTGAAGTTTCAATTTGAAGACCAGAATATTTTCTAAGTACTAAATATTCTAGATGACCAAGTAGAATATTTCTAAGTAGAAGTTCTACTTTGAAATTCGAGATGGCTAAGTAGAAATTCTCAAGTAGAAGTTCTACTTAGAGTGCAGCTTCAACATGACACATGGCATCTTCTGATTGGCAGATTTCCAAGCTTTCAAGATAAGGCAAGATTTATGTGGACATCATTTGGCCACGTATATCTTAGTCTTTGAAGACTACAGGACATAGATTACATGTAGTATAAATAAAAGTCTTGTGTAATGTTTTAATGAGAGCAATTCTTGAGAGAAACACATGTAAAAGAGAGAGAGTGTATTCACAGAGCTTAGTATCATTTACTTCTCTCTGAACTTCTGTTATACTTTGTAATGAATGTTGTAGCAACCACTTCAAGTTATATATAAGACATATATTCCTTGAATCTTTGTGTTCGTTTATTGCATCGTATTTATTGCTTCTCATATTTGAAAAGTTGTATTCACCCCCCCTCTACAACACATTTGGACCTAACAGTAATCCTCTAGGTATTTGCTTGTTATCTTCTAACAAACAAATAGGGGGAGATTGAAAGGCATATGACACAGCCTATTTGTAGTTCGAGGACTCAACTCAACTTAAGCTTAGTTTGTAATAAGTAAATAACTTTAACTGTCACAGGAATCTCAGGAGGTACTATCTGTCAGAAGAAAAACCCTAAAGTCAATCTATAGTTTTGATGTTTTACACTGGAAGAAGTTCAGATTGCTGATCAAGCCTCAGTATAGCATCAAAGAAGTGGATTTATTTCTAAGACAGAGATTTCTAGAGTGACAGGTTCAGACAGTATACAGTGAAGTACAAGAAGGAGAAAGAAATGAGAAGAAAAATGAATCACATTTCTAATGTGATAATTAAAGGACAGTCATTGAAGTTAGTCGTTCATGAACCAGACCGTGCATGGAACGTCAACAAAATATTCAGTGGTATTCCTTTATTACTTTCAGTGATTCAGAAAAGAATTAAGACAATCCAAGGATATATAATTATTCTTGTTTAATTAATTTAAATCAAGTAGTCAATTTAATTAATTAATTAATTCATCTTGAATTAATTCTTTAATTAAATTAATTATTAGATTAATTAAATCAGATTAATTATTTAAGTAAGAATAAATTAAAATGATTATTTGTTAATCAATTTTAATTTAATTCTGAAAAATGAACTAGCAAGACAATCCCTGATTGTCTTGCCGATTGTCTTGATGGCTTAAATCAGAATAGCAAGACAATAAGAGATTGTCTTTCCGATTGTCTTGAAGAAGAAATCAGTAAAGCAAGACAATCTCTGATTGTCTTGCCGACTGTCTTGGTAATGATAAATTCTGAAAAGCTTTTAAAAAGTAGAATAAAAATCTGATTTGATTGTCTTGACGATTGTCTTGACAGTTCAAATTAGATTGTCTTGATAATGATCAAAAAGAAAAAGCTTCAGACAGAATGATAATTTTTGATAAAGCAAGACAAAGATCTCAGAATTTGATTGTCTTGCCGATTGTCTTGGTAGAACCTGATTGTCTTGACGATTGTATTGCCTATTGTCTTGGAAGTACAAAATTGGTTGTCTTGGAAGAATAAATTGTATTGCCGATTCTCTTGACAGTTATATTTGAAGACAAAGAGGTAGTGATTGTTATATATCAAGACAAATCGACAGAAGACAGAAGATAGATCAAAATATAACATTCAAAGCAGATTTCTCTCTTCTCTCTCATCAAGAACACAGCACAAGAAGCAGAAAAATTTATAGAAAATCAAGTTCATCTTATTTTTAATATCTGATCTGATAGAACTGGTTTACTTGATACTCTTGTACTATTAGTGAGTTTTTACTCCTAATCTATATCTTGATTTTTATTAACAAATCTAGAAAAATTCATGTCGAATTTTCTAATTTGTTTTTATTAACTAGATATAAATTCTGTACTGTATTTGTAACAAACCCCTCAAGTTAATATATTTTTATATTCAACTTGAATTTTGTTTCATTTAATTCCGCTCAAATTTGTCAAAATATAAATTAAATTATCCGGATAAATTTTGATAAAACAGTACTGTTTGTATTCAACCCCCCCTTCTACAAACATATTGGACCTAACAAGTAACTTCATTTTCCCTGTGTTGACCATTTTGATTTGTTGGTGAGTGTTGACTGTGAGAAACTCCCTCTGAGTATATGGACCTTGAATTAGTAGTTGGTGAAGTTCTAACAAAGTGTTAAACAGATGTTTCCCTTTGGCTCTCAACGGATGCTTCAAAATGATCATCAATGGATGGGGTATTTTGCTCTTCAATGGATGGACCAATCTAAGCATCAATGGATGGTCCAGTTCTGTTTCTCACACCAGTTGATATTATTTCTTTATCATCTTCACTTTCTTCTCCATTTATCTCATTCTCAAATGAGAGTTTTTCATGAAAACCTTCATCGACCAATCCTTGAATTTTCTTATCATCAAAGACAAAATGTATAAATTCCATAACAAAGTTTAGTCTTCGAATGTAGATTCTATATGATTTCTCAGCTGAATATCCAACAAATATAGCTTCATCTGCCTTTGAGTCAAACTTTCCCAGATTTTCACCTTGATTTCTCAATACAAAACATTTGCATCCAAAAACATGTAGAAAGTTAATTATTGGCTTCTTTCCTTTTAATAATTGATAGGTGTCATGCCTTTTGCTTGATTAACCAAAGAGATATTCTGAATGTACCTTGCAGTATTAACAGCTTCAGCCCAGAAATATGTTAGCAACTTTGATTCTTCAAGCATGGTCCTTGCAGCTTCAATTATGGTTCTATTTTCCTTTTCACTACACCATTTTGTTGAGGAGTTCTAGGTGCATAGATATTTGAACAATTCCTTCTTCTTCACAGAAATCCCTCATCATAGAGTTCTTGAACTCAACTCCATTGTCACTTCTAAGTCTTCTAACTTTGAAGATTAGGTTGTTGTTGACTATCTTGATGTGATTGATAATGATTTCACTTGCCTCGTCTTTGGAGTGCAGAAAGTATGTCCACGTAAATTTTGAGAAATCATCTATAATCACAAGACAACATTTCTTCTAAGAAATAGACAATACATTGACTGATCCAAATAAATCCATGTGCAGTAGTTATAAGGATTGATCAATTGATGAATTGACTTGGATTGGAAATAGGCCTTCTTTCGCTTCCTTTTCTAGCATGAATCACATAATCCATCCTTGGAAAAATCCAACGTTGGAATAACTCTTACCAAATCCCTCTTAACCAACTCATTCATTGCCTTAAAACTTAGGTGTGACAGCCTCTTGTGCCAAAGCTAGCCTTCATCTACACTTGCCTTGCTGAAAAGACATGTAGCAGAGTTTGCACTTGTTGATTTGAAGTCAGCAATGTATACATTCCCTTTTCTATTTCCTGTCAATACCATCTTGTTGTCATTTTTCTTGAAAACAACAAAAGGTTCATATGTGAACCACACATTCTGTCTTTTATCACACAGTTGACTGATGCTAAGAAAATTGTGCTAAAGACCATCAACTAGTGCTACTTCCTCAATGACAACATTATCTTGTGAAATCAAGCCATATCCTCTAGTTAGGGGTGGAAATCGGATAATTCGGATACGGATATGGCCATATCCGTATCCGCATCCGTTTTTTAAAACCGTATCCAAATTCGTATCCGGATCCGGGAATATCCGAAAAAATCTTATCCGAATCCGAATCCGACGAATGTTATCCGGATACGGATAATATCCGAATTCGAATCCATTTTCCAAAAAATGAGTTTTTTTTATTTATGAAATTTGCAAAAAATCAGATCTGTACAAAAAATCAGATCTTTACAAAAAACAAATCTCTCCGGCATCACCCTTATCTCCCAACCTCTCCGACACCTCGCCGCCTTTCTTCCCTACACAACCTCCGTCGTCACTTACCCAGCCCCCAATTCTGTATTAACATAAAACCACCATATTACTACCAAAGCAAACTCACACAAGAACAACACAGTGGTGAACCCAGGTCGTAGAGCACATAGACGAGGGGGAAAAACCGTGAGGGAGAGAAGGAGATTGAGAGAGATTTAAGGATCTATCCATATACGTAATCAGAAACAACCAACAATCAACTAAAATTCAACTTTGAATTTTGGCCGAAAATAAAAATTGCCAAATCCGAGCTTTGAAAGCATGGGTGGATAGAGGATTGAAAGATATGAATTTTGATTACTCTAACTCATAATTTGGAGCTCCATAACATATATAAAAGAGAGATTGATTGTGATGAACTTGGGAGAGATTAGAGAGAGAAGAGAGAGACGTGAGATGAGAGACATGGGTGGGGGTCTGTGCGTGAAACAAAATAATTGTGGGGGGGGGGGGGTTTAGGGGTTGTCACGGGTAGATAGGAATTAGAATAGGATAAAGTGAAGGTAATATATTGGGGGTGTTTGGGGGGAACTTTTTTCCAGAATAAGTCAACTTATTTTAAGACAAAGTTAGAGATTTCTAACTTTCCAACTTATTTTCCAACTTATTTTTGCAACTTATTTAATCTCAAACATACATTAAATACTTATATACAAAAAAATTATCAAAATATAAAATTTTTACCCGAAAATAAGTCCGTAAGTCCTTGAAAAAAGTTTAGCCAAACAGGCACATTATATACTCTAAAAACAATACCCCATGATTTAGGGATTTAAGGATAAAAAAAGAAAGGGCATTTTGACTTTCACCTCACTGAAAAACAGTGTTTGTGGGCTGGGCCCAAAGAAATAATAGTATGTATATCAGTATATATGATATATATAATTAATTAATTATATATTAAAAATATATATTATATATAATTAATTTCGGATACGGATATTTTCGGATACGGATGTGCCTATATCCATATCCGCATCCTAAACTCCCGGATTCAGATACGGATAATATCCGGTTGACTCCGGATACGGATAATATCCGCTTTTTTCCGGATACGAACACGGATATTTCAGACGAATATCGGATTTTCCGGATTTTTTTTCCAGCCCTACCTCTAGTATATCCTTTGTTGTTGTCTCCAAAGTTAATGCTGGGGCCAGCTCTATTCTCAAACTTAGTGAGCAGGGTTGAATCTCCAGTCATGTGCCTAGAACAGCCACTAACCAGGTACAAAAGACTCTTTCTGTTTCCCTGCACACATAAAAATTAAATCAAGTTGATTTTGGTACCTAAGTTTCCTTGGGTCATGCCTTGTTAGCCTTCTTATTGTTCTTCAAATCCTTTTCACCCAAGGGTTCTGATTGAGTTAAATCAACCTTAACTCTTGGTGTAAGTCTTTGAGGAGCATGGTTTGATAATTGCTCATATGCATTATAATAAATGTAAAATTAGACATGGGTTGTGCAAAATGTTATTCAACATCCATTGAATCTGAGACATGTTAAAAGCATTATAATATGGATTTTGTATGAATGGCATGTTAGCAAAATGATTTGATGTATGAGCAGTTTGTGCAAACACATTAGGCATAGAAGACATGGCAGGCATAAACATTGTCACAACCCGGATTTTTCAGAATTTATTATTATTCTTATTTAATATTTTATTGGTTTTTCCATAAATGATGAATAATATTATGAATATTTTATTCTTATTGAATGCTTGTACGTGTTTAATTGCCTATATGTTATTCGGGTAGACTGTATTTGGTACCGTTTCTGTTAGTAATTATTTTTATTTTATTAAAAATCGATATTTTTATCGACATTGATAAATTGAGTTTGTTTTAAAATTTTATGGATCGAGTTGGTATTTTATTTGTACCAAAATTATACCCGATATTCTACCCGTGTGCAAAAGTTTATTTGTGTAAATTATCAAAATATTAAAAAAATTAGTATTTTTACATTTTTGATAAATTTAGATTATTTTAAAATTTTTGGGATCGAAACTATATTTTTCCGTGCAAAGATTTCACTCGGTATCTTATCCGTGACCCCATTAATATGTGGGTGCGTTATGAAAATATCTGAAAACTTTGTATTTTTATATTTCTGAATAATCCGGGGTTTATAAAAAAAATTGGGCATAGTTATTTTAAATTTTGGAAAGAATAAAATTTTAAATTTTATCCGAGTATATCATTTCGGGTAAAAATGATTTTGAAAAAAACATTTATTTATTTATTTTATTTGCAAAAATAGAAATTCTTATTTTACCCACTAATTATTTAATTGGTAATTTTTGGAACCAATTAAATAATATTAGGGGTTAAGTATTATTTATGAATTACATTATTAGTAGCCTTAATAATATAAGTAAGTTTTATTTATATATATATATTATCCTAATCTACCCGTACAACCCCCCCCGGTTTATCTCTCTCTCCTCAGTCCTCACCACTTTATCTCTCTTCTCTTTCACTAGTTTTTAAGTTTTAAAAGATTAAAACTCCTTGTTTTGTATGATTGTGGTGGCCGAATCGAGCACCCAAGTACTCAAAATCATCCTCTTTCAATCCTTTACCCATCCACGCCTTCAAATCGAATATTTGGTTTGTCGATGGAGAATGGTGGATGTTAAATAAAGAAGGTTGGAGATGGATGCAATATTCTTTGTGGGTTGTTATGAAGAAGGTTGGAGATGGATGCAGGATTGTTTGTGGAATTGTTGGTTTACTTGTGAGGTGTTTTAACATCGGGAAAACGACTATGTTCAAAGGGGACATTTCCAATTATTTTCCCCCGATAGAGATTTTGAAGTAGACGCGCGGGCTCGATGTCGACGGATCAGACTCGTGGCAATCGCAAGAGCGTCAAACCAACGAATGATTAAAACAGAAGACATTATGACGTGAGATAGAAGAAAAAGATAGTTGTATTACCTCGGCGTACGTAATAGCTAAGGACCAGAGGCAAGTATTTTCTTGATCATCTTAAACACTTTTATTTTATGTTTCATTGATTCATATCATGACAAATAGTTATTGTTCAGAGCTTAAATATTTTTGTGCGAACAAAGTTACTTGATATTGGTACCCTTGATGTGGGAAATTGTTTAAGATAAACTCTTCATATCCTTATTATCGTAGTAAATAATAGGGATGTGAACTGTATGTGAAACTAAGCATTTCCTGATGAATTCGGAAATTGCTCTATTGGATTGGAAAATGGTAAAGCGTAGGAGGCCATGGTTGATGTCATGGTCCAGCAATATTTATTGGAAAATGATAAAGCGTAGGAGGCCATGATTGCTGTCATGGTCCAGCAATAATTAAGGAGGATATGGTAACCATTCCATCTTCCTATAGGCTAACATTACTTGCCTATTTTGGTACCCTCATGAAATCCGGATTATACACACGGGTATAGCTGTACCAGTGGAGTATAAAGGGTCCCATTGCTTTTAAACCTGATCAGGGGGCAATGGTGTTTCACTTATTTATATCCAATCCATATCGCCCGAATGGCTATTATATATTGTGAGTTGGCAGATGATTCATTTTTATGACATGCCAAATGATTTCAGTGATGATTTGAATTATATCACAGTTGTTGATTCAGTTTTCTCTATAAACTGTTTTACATTTCAGTTGATTTTATACCCCACTTATCTTGGTTTTTGTATCAAAAATTTTATACGCTTGCTGAGCATTTCTTTCGCTCATACTTGCTGTTGTAAATTCTAACATTTCAGTAAGGTAGTTTGGCGAGACTTATCCGCACAGTTCAGAAAGAGAAGAAGCGTGATGCTATTTCGAAGATGACTTGGCTCAGGATGTCTGGATTTAGTGTAAGATCTATTTTATATGATTGAGTTCTAATATTTATTATTATTATTATGTACTAGCCTAGTTGGCCTGGCGTACTTCTTATCGAAGTTACACCAGTGATTTAAGATTTGATCAAAGAGAATGTTGTAAAAAAAATGAATACTTTTTACTTAATGGAATTTGGATTCTTGTTTCTAGCCCTATAACCTTAAAAGATCTTGGTATTGGGGTCACAGACGTTATACTTCCAGTGTGGGACAATCACAGGTGAATGATTATTATTAAGCTGATGTTTTATTTTGAGAATTTTTGCGTGACGACCAAATCTCCTGACCCCGGATTTGGGGGGCGTTACAGTTGGTATCAGAGCTGAGGTTATAGTAAACTAGAAACGAGAGTGTGTAGGAGTGTGTATAGCTAAGTAAGGAACGTCAGAGCTCATATAGAGTTCGTGTTGGACTATTGGATATAGTATCAATTAGTAAGTTAAGATTGGAGTACTTGTTTGAGATGGTGGTGCTGAACTGGATAGACCTCCTTGCGAATGGAGATGTCTACTGTGGAATCTTCAGTGATTATTACGAGCTGACAATGACATACGATATCGATATCCTTAAAACATGGAAAGGAAGAAGCTTATAATCGAAGGACGAGCTATCAAAGGAGCTCACAAAGAAGGCATAAGTAGAGACCTTGGCAATACCTTCTCTTCTTACAAATTATTTTGATATCCCTCCTAGAAAGGCATTCGTTAAAAGATATATCTCCTCTTCTAAATAGTGACATTTTGAATTTTAACTTTTCGTTTTCTCTAGTGGT
Organism: Saposhnikovia divaricata; assembly: GCA_036435485.1. NCBI lineage: Eukaryota > Viridiplantae > Streptophyta > Magnoliopsida > Apiales > Apiaceae > Saposhnikovia > Saposhnikovia divaricata. Next base: position 76,753,927 of record CM071600.1, on the reverse strand, counting down.
TAATGTAAGAACCCCAAATTTTGGATATAATTAAAACTTTTTATTAAGTAATGATAAAATGAGGAACAATGATTCCGACAACAAGGTCACCAGCTCTAATGAATGGTGGTTTCAAAGAACAATGATTGTAATGAATGGATATTGCTTTGGACAATGATCCTGATGCATTGGTATATTGTCAGAATAGAATAATTCGATGGTTGAGGACCTAGATAAGAATAATCTACCATCCAGGAAGGAGCTAATGGATCCTTGAAGGGAAATGAGTACGTGCATAGTGTTTCCCATACGTGCATAGTGTTTCCCATACGTGCATAGTATTTCCCATACGTGCATAGTATTTCCTGTACGTGTATAGTAATTTGGTGGATGAATAGTGATTTTGTAAGTTGGAAAACTTTTCACTCCACCCTATGTACGGGACGTGATATGGATGTTTCGAAGTCATATTAGTAATACGCGGAGGAAATAAGTGAATCCAGAGACGATCGGAATTCAGAAATTCCAAATTCTTTTCGGTATAATATTTGACCGGACAGTGGATTAAATATTATTATAATCCAAGAATTGGGATATTAATTTTGAGGATTTGATATTTTGGGATGTTATTATATTTGATCTAAGAATGAAGGTAGGAAACCACTGAGGAGTGGTTATGGCTACAATGTAATAATTGATATTTGGAAAGAATGAATGGAATTCGACTTTATTATTTCTATGTCTTGAAGAATGCTAAAGGGTAACAACATAGGTAAGAATAATCTATCTTCTAAGGGAATAAGATATGGCAATTTCAAGCAGGAGAATATTCTCATGTCATCCAGATCGGTAACGATTAATCCATTAGTTCCGTAAAAAGGATAAGGAACGATCGAAAGAGAATACGGACAATTGTACCACCCTAAGAGAACAAGTAAAGAATACAGAATGAATAGTGTTTTGGTGGGAGTATATAATAATATGAGACGACACTATATAGAAGCATTCGGAACGGATTTCCGAGTTCGTATTAGTGATCCAGGGGGAAAATAAGTGTATGTAAAAGCTGTCGGATTCTGAAAAACCGCACTTTTATTTTCTCCGAGAGTTCCCTGGACACTGATAGCCTTAAGTATTTAACGAATGGATTTAAGGAATATAAATTGGAAAGTTAGAATGAAAGATGGAGAATGAAAGTATTAATATTAAAAAGGATTCCCGGTAAACCCTAATTAGAAATCCGTGAAATATTCCTACGAACGATCAATCGAAACGGGCAATAACCGGACACAGAAACAAGCAGAGGAAGCAAGATACATGCATGTGCAAGTGATAAATATCTAGTAACTAGCAAGGAACTAGATCAATTAGAATGCAACCAAGTACTTAGCAAGCCACCACTTGGTTAAGCCTTAAACCATCCAATCTTCAACACTTGTCCTCACAAAGACATCATCTAGTGCATCATCACTTTACTAAAGTAAAAAGAGATGAGATATTATCCAAGGCTCATCCACTTTATGCATTCTTCCAAGCAAAACCACAAGAAAACATCAAACTCTCTCCTTTACTCTTCCATTCGACTTTTGCAACAATTCCAAAACAAAAATCCAACTTCCAACCATTGTTTGATCTCCAAAAATTTATCATAGATCCTATATTTCATAAAAATGATACCCTAAAAATCTTAGCCTCAAACATCACCTTTTCCATTTTCAAAAAAATCAAGAAAGTGGAGGATGAATAGTAACCTCAAGAACAAAATTCTTGAATCTTGATTTTGGTTGATGATCCAAGCTTCATGGAGGCTATACAAGGACTATACAAGGCTTACTAAGTGCATACACACCTCAAGGAAGGTATAAAACTCTTGAAACCCTAGGCCTTAGTTTATGTTTAATGATGTTCTTGATGAGAATTTAGATTAGTATGATTATGGTAATGATTAAAGCATGCTTATGTAGTGATATGTTGATATAAGAGGATAAAATAGCTAGATGAACGGAAAGGCATTGCTTGGCCTCAGTTCATGTATATAAGTCATGTATATGTTGTTTGGGTTGGATACTATGTTTATGGGAAGATTCGAAATTGGTAGATATTCGATTTACAGCCGTTATAATGCCCGATTTTGCAATACCATGTTTTGTATGCCATTTTCCATGTCGAACCCCTACTGTCCAGAGACCTTATCTGCCATGATAGGATAGGTAATGTTCTAAGCTTCGTTTTGATATAAAGATCACGTGAAACGGACTTACGGTTTAGGATTTATGACCAAATTACTAAAAGTAGTTCGAACCCGTAAACGAAAGTTCGTAACTGTAATTGAACCCTCGTAAACTATGTAACGTCATGGCGAATCTTGGTAAATAAATACTAGAGGTAAAAAGGAAGGCGTGAAATAAAACCGTATGTCAAAAGGATCATTTTTCGATTTTTTAAAAATGTTCGAGTCGAGGTTAAACGCGAACGAACCCCTAAAAGACGACTCTTTTATAACTTCGGTAAGACACTTAGAAAACAGGCGATAAAACTCGGAGTATAGTATTGGTTCGTAACGATCGACTTTAGAACTCATATGACTTAAGTATGTCCCAAGTATAAGTACAATGACATGTCGTATTAACGAACGAATGTCGGGTCGGATCAGTGATAAAAGTAATCCACAAAAAGGGGTATAACGAGATAACTCGAGAACGTGTTTCGAATTAAGTATAACTTAACTTTTAATATGTTAAGTGATTAATCCCGAATGCCTTGGCTATTTATAGATCACCAAGCTGAACGGGACCCGCTACCACTACCCCTTACCGTACTCGACTACCAGGCAAGTTTCAATTCCCTTCTTTTAGGCTGTTGTTGTGATTGAATAAATATATATATATATGATTGCTGATATACATATGCCATTGCATGCATGCCTACTTTCAAGTTGAATTGATATACTTGTTCCCTGAATGTTATTGTTGGCTTATAAGCTAGATAGTTATATATCAGTTATAAGCCGGTTATTGTAAGACCCTCATAGAAGGGCGTATACATCTTATTAATCAAATATAGACCGGGAGTCCATATTCCTTGATATATCGAGATTACCTCGGAGGAAAATATTTAAGTAAATATTTTCTATTATTTGGGCGACGAATATTATTTGAATATTCGTTCGAGACTAATTATTTTAACGATCCTTACTTCAAATAATTATTTGAGCGTAACTATTCAACGAATAATATTTCTCAATATTCATTCAGAGTCGAATTGATTATCGATTATTATTTCGAATACTCTTCTAAAGATGAGACTACTAAATGAATATTATTTGGACATTCATTTAGAATATTATTTTATTAAACAAATATTACTTTTGAAAATTCATTGAAGATATGAAGTACTTGATGAATATTATCTTCAATATTCATCTGAAGCTTGATTTATTTATCGAATATTATATCGAATATTCCTTTAAAGCTTGGATTACTAAATGAATATTACTTGATATTCATTTAGAATATTATTCATTAAATGAATATTACTTTATCAATATTCATTTAAATTCCTAATTAATTATGAATATTATTTTGAATATTCATCCAGGGTTCTATTTAATCATCGAATATTATTTTAAATATTTTTAATATTTCTTTCAGGACTTATTAATTAATGAATATTATTGTGAATATTCATTTAATTATTTAATTATGCAATAAATATTCTCTCGATATTTCTTCAAGAATTATTAGGGAAATACTCTGATTAAAGATATTATTTCATATTCCTAAATAATCTGTAAAATATTTTAATTCAATAAATATTCTCTGGATATTTATTCCATACTTAGAATAACCTCGATAAGGTTTATCTTCTTCGAATATTACAGAAAATATCTCGGAGTCATATTATTATTAATCTTATATCAAGAAAGGTTCTCAGACATCATTCTGCTTTGAGTCTATCTCCTTAATAATAAGGGAACCTTACTTGGAAAATGTTATTTATCTTGTCGACTTCCCGGTCATAAAGTATTCCCTGCACCCGCAACTCGGGTGTTGTTGACTTATTAAGTCGTTGCTTACCTTCTCATCTTTCGAGGGGTAAGATTACTGGAACAAGTTGATATCCGTTACCAAGTAATAGCTTGGGAGTTATTGGTAAATTTTCCTTTCCAACTAGATACGACTACTTTGTGGAGTCTTATCAACAAGTATTATACTTGGGGAAAGGGAGACGAACGTTACATTCAGAATCATGAATTCTATTTGAACTAGGAGTCGTGTAAGAGGCCGAGTAGCGCCGGTCCATCCCCTTTGGCCCAACCGTTGGCCGGGGAGAGCTAGTAAGGCGGTATACAAGTAAAGCCGTCAGTTCTTCCTTCTACCGGTAGTAAATCTAAATTGAGCTGTACGATCTCGACTGATCATCAAGATTGGAACAGCGGGCGCGGTGAATACTCCATCATTGGTTCATCATCCAAATTTATTTATTTCCTGCAACATGATTACTGTTGGCAGAGTTGGGAAAAGGGTCATAACTGGAATTGCAACCTTTTCTTGCAAGTTCCTCTTCTTAATAATAATAAGAATATCTCGCTTACTTTGATGTAGCAGATATTTCTACAAACAAATACTTTAAGTTACCTTGTAACTTCATCGTTCATATTATACTGGCATCATTTCCGTAAATGCATGGCATATGGTTTGAAAGATACTTTTGAACTGTTATACATTATCGTCAGTTATATATTATTGTTGGTGGGCTATTGCTCACCCTTGCTTTATTATTATATCACAACAACAGCTAGACCAGATGACTCGCACAAGGCGCACTCGACGCGGGCGAGGACGATGAGACTACCAGAGCTGAAGAAGAAGCTATTGGTAGGGTATATTTATTCTTTCAGTACCAAGAATATGGTCTAGTATGACTTATGTAAATGGATGGCAAAGAGTATGTATTTATATTGAAATTCTTTTGGATTGTAAGAACTCATAATGTGATTAATAAAAATTTGATTGTTACTCTGATTTCATCTCTGGGACTATAACGGGTGTGTTTTATATTGTTGTGTTGGGTTATTGAGACGTAATTTATTTTATGTTAAGGAAAGTTCAATTGTTGTGGACAGACTTGGAAACCGTAACCACCGGATCCCGGACCCCGGATCTGGGGGTGTTACAGAAGTGGTATCAGAGCGTACGTTATAAACCCCAGAGATGAGGTGACGTTAAAACAATAAATTCAATAAGATAATAAGAACTCTTGCCAAGTTCATAGTCGGACTACTTAATGTAGTGATGACATATAAAACCCTTATGGGAACTCGTAAGTATAATGATAGTAACTTAGCTCGATATCGTATCGACGAGTAAGGCGACTGACCTTGAAGCATACGAGCAACAGCGCGATGATGCTTTATATGCTGAAGATCAGCGGGTAATTCGATGGAGTACCCTACTGGAGACCCGGAAGAGGTTCCAGCAGATAAGGAAAATCCTGTTAGGATAAGGAGCTTACCCATGGGTAATGAGGGTCGCAGCCAGAATGACTGTGATGATTAAGATATGGTGCTCAGAAAAGTGAGTATAAAGAGCCGAGATATTATTAAGAGATCTGAAGATGCATGTTGAATTCATAGCCGGACTACCAGATGTAGTACCAGCAAGAAAGAAGGATTGGAAGAATTACTTGAGATCTTATACGGAAATAGATGAGAATCCTTAGAGATTTTCATCTTAACAAAGAAAGAGCTAGAGGGATGTATGATTATCAAAGGCATCGATTTAGGGCGAGGAGCAGAGTCCCTAGGAATAGTTGAGAAGGAGGCAGTAAGTGCCATATCATTTGATAAATGAATTAGTATGAATATGGTCAGTAATACTTCGCCATGAGAAGGCAGGTGTCGTAGGTTGTAAATTATGGAACCAAATTGAGGTTAATAAGGTGGTTTTATTAAGGAAAATGTTCATTTTATGAATGAATCATTTAGAAAGTAAAGACATTGGGAAGTGATAGCATGATTGGGTAAAGTTATATAAGGAAGTAGTAAGCAAGACAATGATCTCAGAACCTACCGGAAGATAAGACCAGTGAGTCAAGATGAACTCGTAATGAGACTACTACAAGAGACTGAGTATAGAGTTAATTCAACTCAGTTAAATGATGAACCAGAAACGTTAGATGCATGTGATTCAGAGGAATATTAAATTCCTTCTTCTCTTTGAATGGATTATAGTAGTTACCTTAAGTTTACTCCGACACGGAATTATAATAGATCAAGTAATACGATCAGCAGTTAAAGAGAAAAATGTGAGAAAATCTTCCTGGAGCTAAAAGGTGAAATTGGTAATGACCAAGAGCTGGCATTGCTTAATGGAAAAAGGAGACTTTGTGCTTCCAATGACGCTTCGCATAAAGGGTTAGGTAGACCGACATTTGGTAGTATTGAATATCAGGACGTTGTGACAGGTTTCAGTTTGAAACTATTGATTCCCTTCTAAGGGATGGATATAATTGATTCCTCTCCAGTGGGTAAACTTCCAATCCGATGATGATTATTTCGTTAACTACGACTGCTTATGATTCCACCTGCTTGGAGGTTCATAGAACTATTCTTCAGGTTTCGAAACTGGTCTCCTTAATGTTACCACTAGGTGGGTAGATTGATCAAAATTTCCCTGAGTCTGGAAAGGAATTCGGTGAATTTTGGCAAACCTTGTCTTTCTGATTATCAGAAAATGTCATGGAAGAGAGTAAAAAAATTGGAGCAAACCCTGTGATTTGGGTAAGGATGCTGTAAAATGGGTTAGTAGACGGACCCTGAGTATTACAATCGATGGTAGAGATAAAAGATAAAAGTAGAGGAAAGGTGACCAGAGACGGTGCCGAATAGTCGATTAAGACTTATATAAAGTAAAGTTTTGGAAAGGTGGAAAGGTATCAAAGAAGGCACTATGCCGGCAATTTCTAGAAAAGTAATGCTATTAGCCAACCTCTAAAATCATATATTTTTATGTGTGGCCAGTTGAGGCCAAGTCACAACGGACTATAAAGTGACTAGACCAGCAATGAAAAGACAAAGCAGGGTTGCTTCTAAGAAAGCACCGACTGCAAGGGCTTCTGATATAAAGGAAACATTAATGAGATCGTTTGAATCTTCTGCCGAACAACCCATGTTTTGATTGGGAATTCACTAGACCTTTTTGGGATGGAGTCACCCGTACTAAAGTGACTCATGTGTATATGGTTGTCCAAGATTTCGAGTAAAATGGAAGTATAGTGACTTGAGATGTATGATGTTAGGGTATCATGAATATTATGAATATATTATGACGGAGGAAAGTAAACAATGAAGGTATATGAAGAGGGTATAGAAAAGGTCAGAAATTGAACAGTATGCTGTAGGAATTTTGTCTGAGGCAAGTACCTTTGCGTAGAACGATAAGCACTAAGAGATTCACGTTGAACTCGACCAATATCTTCCAGAACATCCTTGCTACCATTACCAATTTCTGTAAAAGAGCAGATAGGCATACGTTGCCTTTTGAAAGGCCAAATAGGTTGACGACTATCTGAAAGAAGAGGGCGGCATTAAGTTACCAATCGATTATCAAATGAGAACAGTTGAAAGGAGACCCTTATTAAGGATACATGATCTGATTGCCAATTATAAGATGCAAGAATTCCTTGGCAGTTGAATTAAGGATAGGATATCCATAAATTAAGACAAACCCTGGGGAATGCACAAGGGATGGCATTAACCCTAATAACGACATTATGAATTCAGATGATATGAGTTGGACTTGCTAAGGCAACCATGACCGGTAAGGATTAGAAAAGAAAAAAAAAGAGTTCTGGAAAGAACATATATACAATTATTAGAGTATTGATCAATGACATTTTGATATACCCGGTACCCAGAAAATACAGGAGGAATGATAAGGATGACCTAAGAAACCTTACAAGGAAAACGGTAATATTCCGAACATCAAAATGGAAGTTTGGTAAGGAATGTATGACATCGTAACAATAATGCCAGATGAGGCATGTATGAAACCCTGAGGAAGTATAGGTTGAACCTATAAAGGTTGAGATTATCCTAAGATAAAGAAAGAACTACGAAAGAAGTATCCTAAGTAGGATTGGGAATAAACGTGATAAAGTTCCCACGGGTAGGTGGAAGCAATGACTCATGGAAATGACTGATAGTTATATTTTCTCCTTCAGCAGAGCTTAAGGGAGAATGCTTTAACCCAACAGTGATGGGAATGAGGTAGAAAAAAAAAACTTGAGCTGGAATGTACCCAGAAAACATGGGTTTCAAGAAATCATTATCATCAAGAAAGGCCAATGAGGTGGCCGACAATCTAAGTATAAAGGAATAATTACAAATGTTCATACCGAAGAAACATGATGATATTTGGAAGGACCTTGAAGGTCATATCGGAATGGAGGAATTTACATTCCTTCTGATGACTGTGTAAGAATTAACAGTAATAATAGTTTAAGTAAAGATTCGATTCCTGAGGGAGTCTTAAGCATGTTACGTACCTTAGAAGGTCCCGTTTTGAGGCAAACCAGGACCATGGTACAAAATTGATGAAGTAAACCGTTAAGTTTCCAGTCTTTTATGGAAGATGCATAAGTGATAGTTTCATCAACCGGACCTAGCTGCGATGCTTGAAACTCTTCTGCAATTCTATCTGCTTCACGTTATATCTACATCAAGTTCAGGAAGTGTTCCTTATGGATAAGGAATAATGATTACTTTGTCTCCCTAAGGGATTTGAAACCTGTAGGGTTAGCTATTAACGCAACTACGTAAACAACAAGCGATGGTGATTCTTCTAAGAAAGGAGATGACAACGTAAAGATAAAGAAAGTGCTGCTATTGATAAGCTAAATGGCATGTTGATGAATGACAAGCAAGTTTGTGTTAGTGTACTTCTGCACAAACAAGATAGAGAATATGAGGTTGATAATTCGTGATGCTAAACGTATTCCCGTAGAAAGAATTAATGAGACTTGGAGGGAAGGGCGGTTGAGCCCAAGACTTATTGGGCCACTTGAGAGTTTAAAGTGTTCGGACGGCGGTATTCCAGCCAGCCTTACCCCCAAAATTATAGCACGGTCATAATGGGTTTTCCTGTGGCCAGGTTACGCCAGTAAAATGCAGATGTTCAACAGATGATAGGAGTACGAGCATGTAGATATACGACCTGGTCTGACTTACGAACGACAACCTGTGGAAAACCACGGATAGATAAGAACAAGTAATGAGAAACAAGGTTGGCAGAAGTAGATTATATGAATCTAAGTTAAAAGAATCGGGCCAGATTCATTTCGGAAAGTTTAAATTGAAATAACGTGATGATTATAGAATAAATGAGACGGAATACCGATAAGGAGGTACCAAGTGCAAAAAGGTGTCTCAATAAAGAGGTGAAGGTGAAAGTAAATAATAGAAATGAGTAAGAATCAGCTAATAAGAAGGATGTGATTGATAAAGAAAAGGCTGGGGAAGCAACTATGGAATGAGAAGCAAGGAATGATTATGAATGGGTTTTCTAATGAATTCTCAGGATGACAACCTGATAGTGTCAATATTATAGTTATGAAAAAGCTAGTAACATGATATGGGATGTCAGTAATAATGATGTCAAGTGAGAAATCTAAGATTTAACCTGAAAGGTTGAAGGATTTCCCGAATGTGAGTATCGCTAAGATTGAACAAGAGTATTTGTCCATAGAATAATGGACAAAGCAGCAAGATATGTTGACACGTGAGATTGCGATCAAATAGTATTGGATATAATTATGATTAATTTCTTCTTTGATAAACCTCTATAGTTCAGAGGTAAATTCTGAGTATGATATTCTACAATCATGAAAGCTTTCTATAATCCTTTAGAACTCTTTTCTCTTCTTCTCTCTTATTCATCTTCTTTATGAATTGAGAAGAACAACCCTTTTAGGAGGGGAGGTACTGCTACGTGACTATCTGTCTATGTGATAGAAGTCTAAGTGGAATGCCATGACTTGTTTAATTTCTTGTCAAGTACTAAAGGCTGGCCCCCTTCTGTACTAACTATGCAATATAACAAATGTTCAATTGATCATAGTGATCTCTCAATAAATCTTTCCACTTCTCTATATTGATCAAGATTGCGAAGATTAAAGCGATCAGGAAATGCACAGTATGAGCGAGGTTACCTCCGAATCGTAGGGTGATCGTGATACCAATGTTACTGCAGGTATCAATAAGGATAAGACTGAGTAAGAGTATAACCCGGATAGTGAGTTGTACGAAAAGTAGCAACGTTGATGGAAAAAGGATAAAGTATGAATTGTAGCACTAGAAGATGTGCTGCGGAAGGGTAGAACGACTAAGAATTGACCGGGAAGCTAAAGAGTGAACGACAGGCAAACGACTCTTTGCTTCCTACCTGATTCCGGGACGGAATCCTTTTAAGGAGGGGAGACTGTAAGAACCCCAAATTTTGGATATAATTAAAACTTTTTATTAAGTAATGATAAAATGAGGAACAATGATTCCGACAACAAGGTCACCAGCTCTAATGAATGGTGGTTTCAAAGAACAATGATTGTAATGAATGGATATTGCTTTGGACAATGATCCTGATGCATTGGTATATTGTCAGAATAGAATAATTCGATGGTTGAGGACCTAGATAAGAATAATCTACCATCCAGGAAGGAGCTAATGGATCCTTGAAGGGAAATGAGTACGTGCATAGTGTTTCCCATACGTGCATAGTGTTTCCCATACGTGCATAGTATTTCCCATACGTGCATAGTATTTCCTGTACGTGTATAGTAATTTGGTGGATGAATAGTGATTTTGTAAGTTGGAAAACTTTTCACTCCACCCTATGTACGGGACGTGATATGGATGTTTCGAAGTCATATTAGTAATACGCGGAGGAAATAAGTGAATCCAGAGACGATCGGAATTCAGAAATTCCAAATTCTTTTCGGTATAATATTTGACCGGACAGTGGATTAAATATTATTATAATCCAAGAATTGGGATATTAATTTTGAGGATTTGATATTTTGGGATGTTATTATATTTGATCTAAGAATGAAGGTAGGAAACCACTGAGGAGTGGTTATGGCTACAATATAATAATTGATATTTGGAAAGAATGAATGGAATTCGACTTTATTATTTCTATGTCTTGAAGAATGCTAAAGGGTAACAACATAGGTAAGAATAATCTATCTTCTAAGGGAATAAGATATGGCAATTTCAAGCAGGAGAATATTCTCATGTCATCCAGATCGGTAACGATTAATCCATTAGTTCCGTAAAAAGGATAAGGAACGATCGAAAGAGAATACGGACAATTGTACCACCCTAAGAGAACAAGTAAAGAATACAGAATGAATAGTGTTTTGGTGGGAGTATATAATAATATGAGACGACACTATATAGAAGCATTCGGAACGGATTTCCGAGTTCGTATTAGTGATCCAGGGGGAAAATAAGTGTATGTAAAAGCTGTCGGATTCTGAAAAACCGCACTTTTATTTTCTCCGAGAGTTCCCTGGACACTGATAGCCTTAAGTATTTAACGAATGGATTTAAGGAATATAAATTGGAAAGTTAGAATGAAAGATGGAGAATGAAAGTATTAATATTAAAAAGGATTCCCGGTAAACCCTAATTAGAAATCCGTGAAATATTCCTACGAACGATCAATCGAAACGGGCAATAACCGGACACAGAAACAAGCAGAGGAAGCAAGATACATGCATGTGCAAGTGATAAATATCTAGTAACTAGCAAGGAACTAGATCAATTAGAATGCAACCAAGTACTTAGCAAGCCACCACTTGGTTAAGCCTTAAACCATCCAATCTTCAACACTTGTCCTCACAAAGACATCATCTAGTGCATCATCACTTTACTAAAGTAAAAAGAGATGAGATATTATCCAAGGCTCATCCACTTTATGCATTCTTCCAAGCAAAACCACAAGAAAACATCAAACTCTCTCCTTTACTCTTCCATTCGACTTTTGCAACAATTCCAAAACAAAAATCCAACTTCCAACCATTGTTTGATCTCCAAAAATTTATCATAGATCCTATATTTCATAGAAATGATAACCTAAAAATCTTAGCCTCAAACATCACCTTTTCCATTTTCAAAAAAATCAAGAAAGTGGAGGATGAATAGTAACCTCAAGAACAAAATTCTTGAATCTTGATTTTGGTTGATGATCCAAGCTTCATGGAGGCTATACAAGGACTATACAAGGCTTACTAAGTGCATACACACCTCAAGGAAGGTATAAAACTCTTGAAACCCTAGGCCTTAGTTTATGTTTAATGATGTTCTTGATGAGAATTTAGATTAGTATGATTATGGTAATGATTAAAGCATGCTTATGTAGTGATATGTTGATATAAGAGGATAAAATAGCTAGATGAACGGAAAGGCATTGCTTGGCCTCAGTTCATGTATATAAGTCATGTATATGTTGTTTGGGTTGGATACTATGTTTATGGGAAGATTCGAAATTGGTAGATATTCGATTTACAGCCGTTATAATGCCCGATTTTGCAATACCATGTTTTGTATGCCATTTTCCATGTCGAACCCCTACTGTCCAGAGACCTTATCTGCCATGATAGGATAGGTAATGTTCTAAGCTTCGTTTTGATATAAAGATCACGTCAAACGGACTTACGGTTTAGGATTTATGACCAAATTACTAAAAGTAGTTCGAACCCGTAAATGAAAGTTCGTAACTGTAATTGAACCCTCGTAAACTATGTAACGTCATGGCGAATCTTGGTAAATAAATACTAGAGGTAAAAAGGAAGGCGTGAAAGAAAACCGTATGTCAAAAGGATCATTTTTCGATTTTTTAAAAATGTTCGAGCCGAGGTTAAACGCGAACGAACCCCTAAAAGACGACTCTTTTATAACTTCGGTAAGACACTTAGAAAACAGGCGATAAAACTCGGAGTATAGTATTGGTTCGTAACGATCGACTTTAGAACTCATATGACTTAAGTATGTCCCAAGTATAAGTACAATGACATGTCGTATTAACGAACGAATGTCGGGTCGGATCAGTGATAAAAGTAATCCACAAAAAGGGGTATAACGAGATAACTCGAGAACGTGTTTCGAATTAAGTATAACTTAACTTTTAATATGTTAAGTGATTAATCCCGAATGCCTTGGCTATTTATAGATCACCAAGCTGAACGGGACCCGCTACCACTACCCCTTACCGTACTCGACTACCAGGCAAGTTTCAATTCCCTTCTTTTAGGCTGTTGTTGTGATTGAATAAATATATATATATGATTGCTGATATACATATGCCATTGCATGCATGCCTACTTTCAAGTTGAATTGATATAGTTGTTCCCTGAATGTTATTGTTGGCTTATAAGCTAGATAGTTATATATTAGTTATAAGCCGGTTATTGTAAGACCCTCATAGAAGGGCGTATACATCTTATTAATCAAATATAGACCGGGAGTCCATATTCCTTGATATATCGAGATTACCTCGGAGGAAAATATTTAAGTAAATATTTTCTATTATTTGGGCGACGAATATTATTTGAATATTCGTTCGAGACTAATTATTTTAACGATCCTTACTTCAAATAATTATTTGAGCGTAACTATTCAACGAATAATATTTCTCAATATTCATTCAGAGTCGAATTGATTATCGATTATTATTTCGAATACTCTTCTAAAGATGAGACTACTAAATGAATATTATTTGGACATTCATTTAGAATATTATTTTATTAAACAAATATTACTTTTGAAAATTCATTGAAGATATGAAGTACTTGATGAATATTATCTTCAATATTCATCTGAAGCTTGATTTATTTATCGAATATTATATCGAATATTCCTTTAAAGCTTGGATTACTAAATGAATATTACTTGATATTCATTTAGAATATTATTCATTAAATGAATATTACTTTATCAATATTCATTTAAATTCCTAATTAATTATGAATATTATTTTGAATATTCATCCAGGGTTCTATTTAATCATCGAATATTATTTTAAATATTTTTAATATTTCTTTCAGGACTTATTAAGTAATGAATATTATTTTGAATATTCATTTGATTATTTAATTATACAATAAATATTCTCTCGATATTTCTTCAAGAATTATTAGGGAAATACTCTGATTAAAGATATTATTTCATATTCCTAAATAATCTGTAAAATATTTTAATTCAATAAATATTCTCTGGATATTTATTCCATACTTAGAATAACCTCGATAAGGTTTATCTTCTTCGAATATTACAGAAAATATCTCGGAGTCATATTATTATTAATCTTATATCAAGAAAGGTTCTCAGACATCATTCTGCTTTGAGTCTATCTCCTTAATAATAAGGGAACCTTACTTGGAAAATGTTATTTATCTTGTCGACTTCCCGGTCATAAAGTATTCCCTGCACCCGCAACTCGGGTGTTGTTGACTTATTAAGTCGTTGCTTACCTTCTCATCTTTCGAGGGGTAAGATTACTGGAACAAGTTGATATCCGTTACCAAGTAATAGCTTGGGAGTTATTGGTAAATTTTCCTTTCCAACTAGATACGACTACTTTGTGGAGTCTTATCAACAAGTATTATACTTGGGGAAAGGGGGACGAACGTTACATTCAGAATCATGAATTCTATTTGAACTAGGAGTCGTGTAAGAGGCCGAGTAGCGCCGGTCCATCCCCTTTGGCCCAACCGTTGGCCGGGGAGAGCTAGTAAGGCGGTATACAAGTAAAGCCGTCAGTTCTTCCTTCTACCGGTAGTAAATCTAAATTGAGCTGTACGATCTCGACTGATCATCAAGATTGGAACAGCGGGCGCGGTGAATACTCCATCATTGGTTCATCATCCAAATTTATTTATTTCCTGCAACATGATTACTGTTGGCAGAGTTGGGAAAAGGGTCATAACTGGAATTGCAACCTTTTCTTGCAAGTTCCTCTTCTTAATAATAATAAGAATATCTCGCTTACTTTGATGTAGCAGATATTTCTACAAACAAATACTTTAAGTTACCTTGTAACTTCATCGTTCATATTATACTGGCATCATTTCCGTAAATGCATGGCATATGGTTTGAAAGATACTTTTGAACTGTTATACATTATCGTCAGTTATATATTATTGTTGGTGGGCTATTGCTCACCCTTGCTTTTTTATTATATCACAACAACAGCTAGACCAGATGACTCGCACAAGGCGCACTCGACGCGGGCGAGGACGATGAGACTACCATAGCTGAAGAAGAAGCTATTGGTAGGGTATATTTATTCTTTCAGTACCAAGAATATGGTCTAGTATGACTTATGTAAATGGATGGCAAAGAGTATGTATTTATATTGAAATTCTTTTGGATTGTAAGAACTCATAATGTGATTAATAAAAATTTGATTGTTACTCTGATTTCATCTCTGGGACTATAACGGGTGTGTTTTATATTGTTGTGTTGGGTTATTGAGACGTAATTTATTTTATGTTAAGGAAAGTTCAATTGTTGTGGACAGACTTGGAAACCGTAACCACCGGATCCCGGACCCCGGATCTGGGGGTGTTACAGTTAATAACTTTATTTGAAATATAGTACCACTTGTTCGGTACTTTCTTTTTGGTTGTTCATCTTCTAAAAAAATGACACATTTGGAATTCCTTTCATATTTCTCAACTCCTACTGAGACGAACAACCCTATTTATAGGGGACACCAGGTATATCTGTCTGTGTGATAGAAGTTGGATGGGACGCCATCACTGGTGTGTTGCGTATTACAAGAAGGCTGGCCACCTTTATTTGTAAATGTCGGAGCTAAGACACGCAACGTCGGGTTCATATGATCATATTGATCTCTCAGTTATTCTTTCATTTCAAAGAATATTTGCTTTAAAATTCATAAATTGATAACCAAAAATGATGGATATTTGCTACGATATGAAATCTCTTCTCTTCAAAATTTCATAATTTTTGTCATCACAAAAAGTTTTGAAGGTATGCCAATCAGGATAGAATAAGTTAACCTCGACACGATGAATCAAGGCTTTGCGATGGGACTACCACAAGCAAAGGCGGATCAAGATGCGATTACAATACTAGCGACGTATAACGATGTCCGTTCGCTTTCTCTCTATCGATTAAGGTTATGATTTTGAAAAGTTGGTTCAATTTCGTTCGAAAGAAAGGTAGTGTGTTGTGAAACCCCAGCGACAACTATGTCAGCTAGAAACCCAGATTTAAATTGAGATTTTGGAGAAGTTGTTTACGAATGGACACTGTCTCCAGTTTTGGTAAAGCAAGTGTTGATGATGAAGGAGTTAAGGAACCCCACTAGTTGCCTTAGCTGATTCCGAGGACGGAATCCCTATAAGGAGGGTAGATTGTCACAACCCGGATTTTTCAGAATTTATTATTATTCTTATTTAATATTTTATTGGTTTTTCCATAAATGATGAATAATATTATGAATATTTTATTCTTATTGAATGCTTGTACGTGTTTAATTGCCTATATGTTATTCGGGTAGACTGTATTTGGTACCGTTTCTGTTAGTAATTATTTTTATTTTATTAAAAATCGATATTTTTATCGACATTGATAAATTGAGTTTGTTTTAAAATTTTATGGATCGAGTTGGTATTTTATTTGTACCAAAATTATACCCGATATTCTACCCGTGTGCAAAAGTTTATTTGTGTAAATTATCAAAATATTAAAAAAATTAGTATTTTTACATTTTTGATAAATTTAGATTATTTTAAAATTTTTGGGATCGAAACTATATTTTTCCGTGCAAAGATTTCACTCGGTATCTTATCCGTGACCCCATTAATATGTGGGTGCGTTATGAAAATATCCGAAAACTTTGTATTTTTATATTTCTGAATAATCCGGGGTTTATAAAAAAAAATTGGGCATAGTTATTTTAAATTTTGGAAAGAATAAAATTTTAAATTTTATCCGAGTATATCATTTCGGGTAAAAATGATTTTGAAAAAAACATTTATTTATTTTATTTGCAAAAATAGAAATTCTTATTTTACCCACTAATTATTTAATTGGTAATTTTTGGAACCAATTAAATAATATTAGGGGTTAAGTATTATTTATGAATTACATTATTAGTAGCCTTAATAATATAAGTAAGTTTTATATATATATATATATTTATATATATATATATATATATTATCCTAATCTACCCGTACAACCCCCCCCCCCCCCCGGTTTATCTCTCTCTCCTCAGTCCTCACCACTTTATCTCTCTTCTCTTTCACTAGTTTTTAAGTTTTAAAAGATTAAAACTCCTTGTTTTGTATGATTGTGGTGGCCGAATCGAGCACCCAAGTACTCAAAATCATCCTCTTTCAATCCTTTACCCATCCACGCCTTCAAATCGAATATTTGGTTTGTCGATGGAGAATGGTGGATGTTAAATAAAGAAGGTTGGAGATGGATGCAATATTCTTTGTGGGTTGTTATGAAGAAGGTTGGAGATGGATGCAGGATTGTTTGTGGAATTGTTGGTTTACTTGTGAGGTGTTTTAACATCGGGAAAACGACTATGTTCAAAGGGGACATTTCCAATTATTTTCCCCCGATAGAGATTTTGAAGTAGACGCGCGGGCTCGATGTCGACGGATCAGACTCGTGGCAATCGCAAGAGCGTCAAACCAACGAATGATTAAAACAGAAGACATTATGACGTGAGATAGAAGAAAAAGATAGTTGTATTACCTCGGCGTACGTAATAGCTAAGGACCAGAGGCAAGTATTTTCTTGATCATCTTAAACACTTTTATTTTATGTTTCATTGATTCATATCATGACAAATAGTTATTGTTCAGAGCTTAAATATTTTTGTGCGAACAAAGTTACTTGATATTGGTACCCTTGATGTGGGAAATTGTTTAAGATAAACTCTTCATATCCTTATTATCGTAGTAAATAATAGGGATGTGAACTGTATGTGAAACTAAGCATTTCCTGATGAATTCGGAAATTGCTCTATTGGATTGGAAAATGGTAAAGCGTAGGAGGCCATGGTTGATGTCATGGTCCAGCAATATTTATTGGAAAATGATAAAGCGTAGGAGGCCATGATTGCTGTCATGGTCCAGCAATAATTAAGGAGGATATGGTAACCATTCCATCTTCCTATAGGCTAACATTACTTGCCTATTTTGGTACCCTCATGAAATCCGGATTATACACACGGGTATAGCTGTACCAGTGGAGTATAAAGGGTCCCATTGCTTTTGAACCTGATCAGGGGGCAATGGTGTTTCACTTATTTATATCCAATCCATATCGCCCGAATGGCTATTATATATTGTGAGTTGGCAGATGATTCATTTTTATGACATGCCAAATGATTTCAGTGATGATTTGAATTATATCACAGTTGTTGATTCAGTTTTCTCTATAAACTGTTTTACATTTCAGTTGATTTTATACCCCACTTATCTTGGTTTTTGTATCAAAAATTTTATACGCTTGCTGAGCATTTCTTTCGCTCATACTTGCTGTTGTAAATTCTAACATTTCAGTAAGGTAGTTTGGCGAGACTTATCCGCACAGTTCAGAAAGAGAAGAAGCGTGATGCTATTTCGAAGATGACTTGGCTCAGGATGTCTGGATTTAGTGT
Organism: Saposhnikovia divaricata; assembly: GCA_036435485.1. Lineage (NCBI taxonomy): Eukaryota > Viridiplantae > Streptophyta > Magnoliopsida > Apiales > Apiaceae > Saposhnikovia > Saposhnikovia divaricata. Next base: position 76,735,241 of record CM071600.1, on the reverse strand, counting down.
AAGATCTATTTTATATGATTGAGTTCTAATATTTATTATTATTATTATGTACTAGCCTAGTTGGCCTGGCGTACTTCTTATCGAAGTTACACCAGTGATTTAAGATTTGATCAAAGAGAATGTTGTAAAAAAAATGAATACTTTTTACTTAATGGAATTTGGATTCTTGTTTCTAGCCCTATAACCTTAAAAGATCTTGGTATTGGGGTCACAGACGTTATACTTCCAGTGTGGGACAATCACAGGTGAATGATTATTATTAAGCTGATGTTTTATTTTGAGAATTTTTGCGTGACGACCAAATCTCCTGACCCCGGATTTGGGGGGCGTTACAAACATAGCTGACATAGGCATGATAGGCACAAAAGCATTTTGCACACTTTTACAATTAGCAGATAGATGATTAACACTACCACATTTCACACAAACTTTCCGAGGAGCATATTTATCAGGTGTGTAGTTATTGTGTTTGTTAATACCTACCTTGCCATTTCTATTCTTCTTTTTACCCTCAGCCTTAGTCCCAATCTTTTCTAGCTTGTCCCTCAATTGCTTGTTGGAAAAGTGGCCTATGTTTCCTTTCTCAACTTTCTTTTTCTTGCTACATTCACCACTAACAAAGTTTTTATTGACAGATCCATATTTATAATTCAACTTTGCTGACAGTTTTGGTCTTCAACAGATACTTCTCATCCATTGACTTGTTAGCCTTCAACGGATGATCAGTATCCGTTGATTCACTATATAAAGCAACTTCTCCATCAACCACTAACTTTGCTTTCCCTAATTTGCAAAAAGAAGCAATCCCTTGAACATTTTTTATTTCCTTAGTGACAACCTTTGATCCTTTTCACTTAGCAATTACATTCTGTTCCTTCTCCAGCTGTTCTTTCAAAGTATCTTCTCTTTTAAGAGCCTCAATCAATTCATTTTTAGCATCCTGGCAATCTCTTCTCATTGTTTCAAACTCAGTTAGTTGAGTTTCTAACAGAGCATTTCTATCACTTAACTTAACATTTAGATCTTTAATCCTCTTGTTTTCTTTGTTAAGAGATTTTAATGTGACATGCATATTATACAATTCAATAGACATTTTACCAATAGCATTATCACATTCATCTTTAGAAAGCTCTGTTAGATTTATTGATAATACCTGGTTGTTTGCTGAACTAACTTCCTGTTCATTCTCATTGGCCATAAGTGCAAGGTTGACAAATTCCGCTTCTTCATCTGTGTCACCTCCAGCAGCCCAGTCATTGTCCTTTGACATGAATGCTTTTTACTTTTGCTTCAGCAGCCTCATACTATTTATTCTCCTTTTCAGCCTTGGATTTTCTGCATTCATTTAATTTGCAAAGTTACCAACAATTCCATAGCTAAAACATTTGATTTTTAATCTTTCAACCACATCTTTGTTTGGTTGATAGCTCTTTCTGAATTTCCTGTAGGATTCTTCTTGAATATGAGTTTAGAGAATTTCTTAGACAGAAAAGCTAAGTATTCATCCAACTCATTTGACTCATCACCACTAGATGCTTCCTTTTGTTCAACCTTTTTACCCATGCCCTTGCTAGACTCAACTACACCTTCACAAGTACTGATACTTGGTATGTTCTTTACACTTTCCATCTTTTCACCATCTTGGCCACCTGGTACATTAGCCACTAAAGCCACAGCTTTACTCTTTTTCTGGCTTTTCTCAACCTCTTCATCCTGTTGCAATTCAAGCTCATAGGTCTTCAAAATGCCATATAGTCTCTCAAGAGTAAAGTATTTGTATTCTTGAGAATTCCTCAATGAGACTGTCATTGGCTTCCATTCTTTGGGAAGAGATCTCGGAAATTTGATATTGGAGTCTTTGGTCTGATAGACCCTTCCATACAACTTTAACCCATTTAGTAGTTTTGGAAACCTACTAAAGATGTCAGTTAGATTTTCACCTAAATTGAAGTGAAAGTGTTCATACTGTTGTATGAGAAGCTTCATCTTTTTCTCTAACTTGCTCAGTTCCTTTACAAAATGTTTGAATAGTGTCCCACACTTGCTTAGTAGTTATGCAGCTGATGACATTATCAAACATGTCTTGGTCTATACCATTAAATAGAATGTTCATCGTTTCTTGTCCTTATGAATTTCTTCCAAGTCTTCATCTGTGAATTTAGCTTGAGTTTTAGGAATTGGCCTTCCTGTAGCTGTTGTGCCTGCTGCTGCTCCAACTCCAGAGTTAGCTTTCATAGGAACATGTGGCCCTTTTTCTATACAGTCCACATTGCCTTCATCAGTGGCTTAATGATGTAAGTGCATCTTTACTTTCCAATGAAAGTAATTATCTTTGTCTAGAACTGGGATCTTCACTTCTGCATCCTTCTTTTCCATGGTGTTGATCTTTAAAATTCTTGTATGTTAGAAGCTTGCTCTGATACTAATTGATAAATCCCAATAATATACCACAAGATTGTAGAAGGAGGGTTGAATATAATCTTGACCTAAAATTCTTTTTCTAGTTGATTGAATAACTCTCAACAGTTGTGTTTATAGAACAGAAGAAATGGAACTAAGAGACAATAAAACAAAATGCAACACAATATCAAAAGTTTCAGGTGGGTTTTTCTTGTCCACCTGAGAATTGTATTGAAGAAATAATATGTGTAAAACTACACAGCTACTTGTTACAAGGCTTTAGTGTTTACAAAAAACCTAACAATCTCTATATGTGTTCTTAGTGTTTTCTCTTACTAAAGCCAAGCTACAACTTGGGTTATATATACCCCCAAGTTTACAAACCCTACAAACAATACGAATATTACAAAGTCAAAGTGTTTGCAGGTTTGCTGCCACTCCTTGTCTTCATGTGATGCAATTTGTCTGATTATCTTGAATAGATATTTCTTGGCTTTATCACCCAAATTGCTTTCTAAGAACAGGAATGTTTCTATTTCTTCTTCGTTTCCAATATTGGCTTCCATGCTATTTTGAAGTCCATCAACCCATGTGCTTTGTCAGCCATGTCAAGTCACTATCAACTGTTAGCTCCAAGACATTATTGTAGATTATCCGTTGAAGTTGACTATCCGTTGTTGAGTTGTATGTTATCCGTTGAAGCTATTATCCGTTGGTGTAAAATCTTCATCCGTTGATGTATCATTTTACTTAAACAGAATTACAAAGCACAGCCTATGTACAATAACCTATTCTGTTTATCCATTGATAATTAACATGACTTAAAAAACTATCAACTAATACTTCAACTGATAACTTATCCGTTGGAGCTTTCTAGCATGATACAAACTTATCCGTTGATAAGCTATCTCATCAACGGATGCTGATAAGCATGCCATCCGTTGATGAGTTACATGATGACTTATACAAAATATGTTTTAGGTGTTTTGCAGATATCATCAAGGACAACATAATTACTAACAAAGGATTTTTAAGCAAAAATCAAAATTAAATGTACCATAATTGGTTATGGCATGAGTTTGATAGTAGAGAGTCAATGGTTTGAATCTCAAGACTAACATAATTTCACTAATTTTTACATAATTATTAAAGGATGGAATTTCGTAACTTTTGAAAATATAAAGGCAAAACCGTAACTTCACACTCAAAATAATAACCTTTGCCCATATGTTAATATATACAGTAGGTAATAGATTTATTTATTTTATTTTATTGAAGTCAGCTGACTCTTAAATTGACACACTCCGTTGTACAAATTTATAAGCAGAATATACTTCACATTTTATTCTAATATTTTGAGAGTTAGTGGATAATCGGTAATTAAATGTTGAATTATGGGGATATATACATTTTGAAAATGTAAAGTGTTTCCTATTGTTTTCTTTTTAGAATTTTCGTTATACAAATAACAAAATTTTATTTTAAACTGGATATACTTCTGTTTTTTAAGTTCATGTTTACTATATTCCCGTTTGACATTCGGCATGCGCACTTTATATTATCCTTTTGAAGGGAAACCATTGGATGTAGAAGTTGGGCTATTTTGTCAATTAAATTGGTACAAGATAGCTCACGTAATGTTAGTAAACTCAAATATATTTCTTTAAAATTTTATCGAAATGATATGACAAGCATACAACAAGATTTGATTTGTGAGTGCATTAAAATAAATGGAGATAGAGGGACGAGACCCCTCCTAAATTAACAGGTAATATCATGTTAAGTAATCAATCACTTTCAAATCTTAAGATGTCATAGGAAGTGTCCAACAAAATCTTATGGTACAACAAATATTATTCAACAATTTGATGGTTAAAAATTTTAATGTGTAGTTCTCGAAATAAATAAGTGCACTAAAACATCGATCAACTCAATAAGAAATAAGCTACCATGATTGGTAAAAATAAATTGACAATATGTTTCTATCATGATGTTTCGATCTATTTATCGTGATGAAATATCAATCTTATTTCGATTCACATTATACCAAAAAAAAATTAATTTAATTTAATTTAATTTAGAGAACAGTTGGATTCTACATGAAAGATAGGAAGTGATCATTATTGTGACGTGTTGCATATAGACATCTATTATATATATATATATATATATATATATATATATATATATATATATATATATATATATATATATATATATATATATATATATATATAGAGAGAGAGAGAGAGAGAGAGTTGCACTCCATAAAGAACACCTTATATAAAGAACAATAAAGAACACCTCATATTTAATTCAATATAAGAGTTCCGTCATGACACCCAATACAAAAAGTTCTTATTTTTTTTATCTTCTATCCATTTAGCAAAAAAAAAAAATTTAAAATTTTTTTTTGGAAAAACACTGTTCATGATGACATCAGCAGTGACGTCATCATGAACAGTGATTTTTTTCAAAAAAAATTTTTTTAATTTTTTTTTTTGCTGAATGGATAGAAGATAAAAAAATAAGAACTTTTTGTATTGGGTGCCCCTGGCGGGGCCAATGGATCTATTGGAATAAATGATTTTATAGTGTTCTTTATTGTTTGTTATATAAGAGTGTTCTGTATGGAGCAAAGGCCTATATATATATATATATAGGCTAGCGTTCAAATAGAAACCAACCTTAGAATAGAAACTAGAAACCTACACTAAATAAATTATATTTCATTTATTTTAATGGCCCCGCTAGGGGCACCTTCACAAAAAATGTTTAAAATTCTTGGCTCTATTCAACAAAAATATAAAAAAATATTTTAAAAAAAGTTACTGTTCACGTGCCACGTCATCACGTGAACAGTAACTTTTTTTTAAATTTTTTTTTTTTTTTTATATTTTTGTTGAATAGAGACAATAATTTTAAACGTTTTTTGTATTGGAGTACCCCTAATTTGGTCATTAGATTAGCTTGAAATATTTAATTTAGGTTTAGTTTCTAGTTTTTATTCTAAGTTAGTTTCTATTAGAACAAGACCCTATATATATATATATATATATATATATATATATATATATATATATATACACGAACAGGGGTTTGCTGAGTATTTTAATTCTTTTGGATCATTTCACCCTCCTCTCTACTATATTTTTTCAGGGTTATTTTGGTCTTTTATTGTTAATATATTTAACAACGTATTATTAAATGTTACAAAATTAATATCCATATTTATACATACGTACATACATGCATACATAGATACATACATAAATACATACATGCATACACACATACATACATCAATGTAGTTAATACATATTATTAAATGTCATAAAATTAATATGAATACTTATACATACACACATATATACACACATACACACACATATATCCATACATACATACATATATACATACACACATACATACATGCATGCATACATTTATGTGAATAGATGATAATATTTTACTAAACAAATTTAATTTTTTTGTTGCATACTCGTACCGACATATGTACGTACATACATATACATATACATATACATATACATAGATTTATATAAAGAGGATAGGGAACCTGAGATGTATCTCAGGTAAATTAACTGAGATATATGGGATTTATATGTAAAAATAAGATGGGCAATTTTGTAAAATCAAATATTTTTAATGAGCCCTGCGGGCCCATTCATATTTAGAGTATATTTTGTACATATCTTAGGAAAAGTTTCCTGATATCAATCTCAGGATCCTTTTTCTCTTATATAAATGTATGACAATATGTGATCATATACGCTAACATATACCATCTGTCATTATACTATTATTTAGATTTATTGTAAATTTTATGAATTAAATATTACAAAAAAAATATTATGAGTAAATTTTATATATTAAGTATGTATATGCATTATAGTTATAAACCTCTAATAAATCAAACTACGCATAATTTCTGACATATTTTAAGCATTTTATTTGTATGGCACAAATACAGTTAAATGAACAATAAATAAATAAGAATTTTAATGTATATAAGTGTAATACAAACTTGTACTAATTTTACTTGTCGCATAATTTATAAATTGCTACTTTAATACACAAACATATAAAAAATTTCCGAACAAATCAATAGTTTGATCTGTTCATGTATTGCACGAGCTAAAACGCTAGTTGTTTAGAGAAGGGCCAATAATTTATTTAAAATGATTTTGTAATTTTTGTATTTAATATTTTTCATGTTAATAAGTTAAGTTAAATTTTGTTGGTATCAAGATCGGAAAATCCATTCACATGAGACATGAAAAAAATGACCGTTTAAGTCATAATTTGAAGTTAATACAGTATGTAAAAATAATGACTTTTCATATTCGAGAAAAACGTAACATTTAATTCACGTTTTTAAATTTTATACAATCTTCTAAACTGGACTCTCTCTTCTTAATGGGCCAGGCCGTCAGGGAAAAACATAGCAACCTCAATACAACTTGTGTTTAGGGATCTATATGTACATCTTTTTTGAAAAAATCCCAAGATAAGATTGCTTTTTCAATTTCAGTTTTTAAGAAGAAAAATAAGCAAAATAACGTATGAAAAAATTTTATTTATTTTATAAGATATAATTTTAACATGTGGTTTTGTGTTATATAAAAGATTTTTTTTTTAAATTGTGATATTTTAAATCATTTATTTCAACTTATGCAAAAAAAGGACCAACAATTCAATCTTGGGAAACTTCAAAAATTTCATCTCATGTCTAAAACTTTTTATCATATTCGTGATTAGGTTTGTCAAGGATTGGGTTTGGATTGGGTTTGTATCGGGTCAAATTCATGTCCATATTCCTTTAATTTTATTGGATGAAATTCGGATAAAATCCTTTATCAAATTTTTGAAAACATAATTTATATTCAATTCATTAAAATTTCAAATTATCGTATTGGACCTCCAAATTCATTTAAATTTACAATAATAATAATAATAATCAAAAGTTAAACTATTATCACTACAGTATCTAATCGCACATTATAATAAGCTAATATGAATCAATGGTAAAATAAATATTTTTATAGTATGAATTAAAGATTTAATAATTTAAATAATATGTTAGCCACTATAACTAAGATGCTATGAAGTTATTTCCTTTAAATAAAAAACACTTTAAAAATATTTAAAATAAAGATATATTTTTCTAATATCTAATTTAAGATAAAAAGTACCTTTAGAAAATGAAGCCCATCCCTAATGAATTAAGTCACCAACTAAATATTATAAATTATTACTATATCCTTATTAAACCTCTTATTTATAAAATAATAAATACACTCAGAAATAACAACAATAAACTATATGAACTTGGATAAAAATAGAACCAACCTCACTAAAGAGCAATTCCAATGCAATGTTATTTTGGTTCTATTGCAATATTATAGTAGCAAATGTTAAAGAATTCAATTTCTAGGTTTTATAATTGTACGCAAATATGCATAAATTCATTCTTGGTTCTAAATTTAAAATCAAAGATGTATTTATGCATCCATATCACTTTATTATTTAACCATATATGAATTATATGTTGATTTACTTTAAATGAAAGTTAGTAGAAAAAAACAAAAAATTAATTAAATTTGAAATTAATTTGATATAAAATGTAACTTGTATTGTAATAAAAATTCTACTTTAACATCTAAAAATACTTTTTAATATTAAATTATAACAATAATTATAGTAACTATTTTACATCCAACATTAAATTTGCTCTAATAAGCCCTCCCACAGCCACCAGGCACATATTGTACCCTCAAGACTTTACCGCCAAACATATACTCCAAAAAACATGCGCATTAGCATTTCGGAATACTCCTAATATATTTTTTACACTTGTTTTTGGTTCTTTGCTCCGCTATCCACAGTTGTACTTAAATAGTTAAATATCCTTTAATAGGACTATACATCAATATTCCTCGACTTTTGGATTATCAATAAATATTTATTTTTAGAAATAAATGCATATTTTAAAATTTAAGAGGAGCTGAGCACTTCGCTACGAATAAATAATTACATTTATTGAGGACACATAAAAAAAATGCTTTAAAACGTATATAATTTATAATTTATTTAACAATTTGTTAAATTAATAGAGAATTAATTGTATGTATTCTTGCAATAACAGTATTATCACATCATCAATATTTATAAACATGTGTCTTCTCTAGAAAAACGTTTAGCGAAAGAAAAAAAAGGTGGTGATGTTTGCACACCCTCAATTGATAGTTACACACTCTTTTATTATATTTGATCATAATATTCTTAATCTTCTGATATGGGTGAAAAATAATCCCTAAAGACATAATTAATATCGCATTTATTGGCTCATTAATGGGGCCTGAAACCCTAGTTGGGCATTAAATTCGTAATTAGTGATTAAGCCCAAGAAACAGCCCAAACCGGGGACGTCTAGTATAAGCTTTTTTCTGACATGTGCCTGATTTGTAAACAAGGAACGTTCTAGAATCAAGGGACGTTCTAGAACAACCTTGGGATAAGAAGTGGCCTCCAAGGCACCTAATTCGACATGGAAACTAACTCCTACAAGGAAGGAGTCTAGAACTTTCCTCAAGACGGTGACTTGTCCACCAAGTCTCAAAACCATACTACGATTCTAAGGCTCCTACAGCCTATATAAGGGCCTGACCCCTCATTCTCAGAACTACGTCTTGGCTTGATTCTCAATAACGAGATACATAGGCATTTTGTGAGGACCGATCAGTCCCGAAACACGGAAACATGCATTAAAGCTCGAAGCTCACCATCCCTTGTCTTTAATACATACAAACTCTAGCCGCAATTTAATGACCCTCGTTTTTATTCCACAACATTTGGCGCCGTCTGTGGGAAGACAACATCAATCATGGTTAACACATGAAGAACAACAACCGAGGTCGCTCCCGTCACCTCTGTTCCACCGGTTATCACCTCCGCTCCGCCCGTTGTTATGGAACAAGGACATGTGCCCCCATCAACAGGGGCGATCACCCAAAATCAAGTCTTTCAACCTACAGGGACGACTCCCCATGATGTGAGAACCCTACCGATGGTCGAGACTAACCAACTTCAGATGGTGGTATCTCCCCTGGATAGCCGTCCACCGCTTCCAGGAGTTCGGATCTCCACAATTACGCTCCCCGTAAACACCAATCCGGCATACGGGTTGCCTAACTATCCCCCAAATCGAAGGGAACCTGGACCAAGTGGTCATGCCCTGCAGATGCATGAGCCGTATCAACCACCTTACATTAAGGGTTTAGCCCTTCCTGAGCAAGGATATTATGATTACTCCGGGCCTTACACTGATGATTCATCGTCTGAGGATGACGACCGCGATGAAGCCTCGAGGAGGCAACGTGCAAGCAAAGAGCATATGAGAAGGACTCAAAGAATCCATGATGGATCTCCTTTAACGGCTGCTGAGAAGATCAAGGCTCATGAGTCCGAGATCCAAAAGCTGAAGGACGACATAGCCAGGGAGCAAGCAAGGAAGAATCAAAATTGACCTCCTCCAACTTCAAGAGAGATTCCCTTCATTGATTTGGAGAGGTCTTCAAGGAGACAGAAAAGGGCTTATGCCCCAACCGGAGGAGCTACGAGGGTGGAAACCCCCGGGGGTTATCCCAAGGACCTAATGCCACTTGCAGATCCTGACGATCCCGCACCCCCATTTACTGAGGAGGTGATGAATGCTCGCGTCTTCAAGAAGTTTAAGATTCCTACGATAAAAGCATACGATGGAACGGGAGATCCCTCAAACCATGTAAGGACGTTCTTAAATGCACTGTTGTTGCAACCTGTTAGCGACACTCTCAAGTGTAGGGCATTCCCTCAAACCCTTGCAGGCATGGCTCAACGATGGTATAGCCGGTTTCCCGCAAACTCGATTGGCTCTTTCAAGGAATTGAGTACAGCTTTAATTAACCAATTTGTTAGTGGAAAAGTCCACGAGAAAAGCTCTGCATATCTCATGCAAGTGAAACAAGGAAAGAATGAAAACCTAAGGGATTATTTCAAGCGCTTCACCAATGAGACTTTGAATGTTCCAGATCTGGAAAATAAAGTAGCTACGATAGCCGTGGAGAACGGAACAACGAATACCTTCTTTCAGATGTCGTTGGCAAAGCATCCCCCTGAGAGCATGACCGAGCCCCAAAGGAGAGCAAGCAAGTACATAAAGGCTGAAGAAAGCATGAGGAAGGCGGAAGCTCCCACTGTGGGTGGAGGAAATAGGAACTCCAAGAAGAGAAAGAAAAACCAGGAGTATGATGACCAGGAGTATGACGCTAGGGACAAGTATCCCCGAACTAGCGAGGACTCCGACTCTGCCTCTAAGAAAAACCAAGGACCAAGGTTCACTGAGTATGCAAGGTTGAATACTCCTAGGAGTCGAATCTTGTTGGACATTGAGAAGGATAATGATTTCTGATGGCCGAAGCCACTCAAGGGTGATCCCGCAAAGAGAAACAAGAATCAGTATTGCAGATTCCACAGAGATGTGGGGCATGACACTGATGATTGCAAACAACTCAAAAATGAGAATATTCACGTGATTCTTTCTCCAACCAAGAGGTTATAAGAATCTCTACTGGATTAACTTGACTTCAAAATTTGAGGTTAGGATTTCACTAATCGCAATTAGGGGGTGATTAACCTCGATTAGTGACGTTTAAGGACTTCCATTCTAAAATTAACCAATCTTGAGGTTATGAATGAATATCCTACTAAAGAATACATCAAATATGAGTTGTTTAGCCTTGATTAAGGCCTTTATAGCCCCGTTTAGGGTTGTTTAGCCCCGATTATGACCGAATTAGCGTCTTTTGCTCAAAGATTAGCCCTTATTAAGGCTTATGAGCAACGATCGCCTGATATTAACCCCAACTTAGATAAGTTGAGGGAAATAAATCACTAATAAATTTATGATAAAGGATCCTATGCACGAATTGCACTTGGATTAGTGTCTACGAGCTTGAAACGACACTAATTCTTGGTTCTAAATTTAAAACCAAAGATGTATTTATGCATCCATATCACATCATTATTTAACCATATATGAATTGTATGTTGATTTACCTTAAATGAAAGTTAGTAGAAAAAACAAAATATTAATTAAATTTGAAATTAATTTGATATAAAATGTAACTTGTATTGGAATAAAAATTCTACTTTAACATCTAAAAATACTTTTTAATATTAAATTATAACAATAATTATAGTAGCTATTTTACATCTAACATTAAATTTGTTCTAATAAGCCCCCCCACCGCCACCAGGCACATATTGTACCTTCAAGACTTTACCGCCAAACATATACTCCATAAACATGCGCATTAGCATATGCTTTAGATTTCGGAATACTCCTAATATATTTTTGACACTTGTTTTTGGCTCTTTTCTCCGTTATCTACAGCTGTACTTAAATAGTTAAATATCCTTTAATAGGACTATACATCAATATTCCTCGACTTTTGGATTATCATTAAATATTTATTTTTAAAAATAAATGCATATTTTAAAATTTAAGAGGAGCTAAGCACTCTGCTACGAATAAATAATTGCATTTATTGAGGACACGTTAAAAAATGCTTTAAAACGTATATAATTTATAATTTATTTAACAATTTGTTAAATTAATAGAGAATTAATTGCATGTATTCTTACAATAACAGTATTATTACATTATCAATATTTATAAACATGTGCCTTCTCTAGAAAAAACGTTTAGCGAAAGAAAAAAAAGGGTGGTGATGTTTGCACGCCCTCAATTGATAGTTGCACACTCTTTTAGTATATTTGATCATAATATTCTTAATCTTCTGATATGGGTGAAAAATAATCCCTAAAGACATAATTAATATCGCATTTATTGGCTCATTAATGGGGCCCGAACCCCTAGTTGGGCATTCATAATTAGTGATTAAGCCCAAAAAACAGCCCAAACCGGGGACGCCTGGTATAAGATTGTTTCTAACGTGGGCCTGATTTGTAAACAAAGAACGTTCTAGAACAACCTTGGGATAAGAAGTAGCCTCCAAGGCACCTAATTCGACATGGAAACTAACTCCTACAAGGAAGGAGTCTAGAACTTTCCACAAGACGGTGACTTGCCCATCAAGTCTCAAAACCCTACTACGATTCTAAGGCTCCTACAACCTATATAAGGGCATGGCCCCTCATTCTCAGAATTAGGTCTTGGCTTGATTCTCAATAACGAGATACGTAGGCATTCTGTGAGGACCGATTAGTCCCAAAACACGGAAACAACTATTAAAGCTCGAAGCTCACCATCCCTTGTCTTATCTTGATGTGATAATTTGTATTTATAATTTTTAATTGTATAAGATTTTAAAAAGTCCTGCAACTATGATTTAAAAAAAATTATAATATCTTTGCTTGTGTTATTCTTTGTTTCCCACCAATTGTGTTGCTCTTTTCTAATTTTTTTATTATTATCTAATAATAATTTACTTGAATTAATGTTCTCTATGATAATTTTTTTTTGAAAGCAAATAGAAGATTTTATTACTGCAAAGACGAGTCATACAATAGTGTTTCCAACACAACATGTGGAGGAGACAAAAAATCATTGGAGCTATTAACTAAACAGGGCACCCTAGCTAGTAAATGGGCAGCCTTATTGGCTTGCTTCTTAACAAACGAAACTGAGAGATCAGGCCGAGAATGTAGTATCGTTGCACATTCCTACAAAATGAAACCAACTTCAAGACAATGTTGAGCTTTCTTATTCAAAGCTGATACAGTAAGCAAAGAATCACACTCGATAACGACTTCCGTAATGGGCAAAGATTGTAACCACTTAAGTGCTTCAAGAACACCCCAAGCCTCTGCCTCAAAAACTGGAGCCTCACCTGCACATCTCGCAACTCTACCTTTAAAGAACGAACCTCGATAATCTCTTAGAATCATGCCAACAGAGAACCTGGAAACACAGATGCATCAACATTTAACTTAAACTTGCCACTTTCTGGAGCAACCCATCGAGTTGGAGCCTTACTATTACAAACCACAGCCGATTTACTTCCTCCCACATTCCGTTTTCTTGCTTCTTGCCACTCTGAAATATGTTTTATACTCCATTCCATTGCAATCGATGGAGTGATAACTTTATTGTCCCATACTTTCAGATTTCTGGCTGACCAAATGCCCTAGAGGACCGTAGCAATCTTCACCCTAACTTCTTGAGACTCCTCTGTTAATTTTTCAAGCAACCAATCTGGAGCAAATTCCACATTATCCATCTTAAAATCTAACCACATCACTCTCCAGCAAAGCTTTGCAAAGTCGCAGTCAAAAAAGATATGTAATAAGTGTTCAATGTCGTGCTCACACATTGGGCATAAAATAGGACAAGACACTCCCTTTCTCTTTATCATATTTCGAATAGGCATATTGTTGCGACCAAACCTCCACAAAAAAACCTTAACCTTCTGAGGAATGTCCAGCTTCCAAAGTTGCTTCCACCCTGGACTCTGTCTCGTACTAGCGACTGTGATACTATGCCAAACCTGATATCCAGTTTTTACACTATAACAACCATCAACAGAATGTACCCAAGCCATATGATCAACTACCTGGGTTTGGGGAACAGGCGTTGCTAAGATAGCCTTAGCATCACAACTTGGAAACAAGTTATACACCTTCTGAAAATCCCACCTTTTTTCACCAGGAACAAAAAGATCATTTGCCTTAACAATACCATCTCTCTTATTTAGCCCAGCTTCCACCTGAAAATCTCTTTTGTCTCTCAGCCACGCATCCTTAAAAACATCAATACTCTTCCCATCTCCAAGAATCCACCTAAAACCCTTCTTCAAAGCTTCCTTGGCTTGCCACAGACCAAATGTAACTAACCCCACCTCCTCTACTGGCATTAATTAGCGTACAATTTGGATAGTACCTAGCTTTGTATATACGAGCTGCTAATGAATCAGGCTTATGTAAAAGGTTCCAACACTGCTTACCTAACAAAGCTAAGTTAAAACCATGTAGATCTCTGAACCCCATACCTCCTCTGGATTTAGACATACTCATATTCTCCCACGATAGCCAACGAATACCTTTGCCCGAATTACCACCAGAACCCCACCAGAAGTTGTTCATCATGCGTTGCAAATCCTGACACATCATCTTTGGAAGCAAAAAACATGACATAGTGTATGTAGGGATTGCTTGAGCAACATTCCGCAACAGAACTGCTTTCTCTTCTCTCAATAGGCATTTAGAACTCCACCCTTGAATCATCTTCCTCATTCTGTCCTTCAGAAAACTAAAAACTGCTTTTTTGGATCTACCAATTAATGATGGTAATCCTAAGTATTGGCCTGTACTTAAATCGTTCTGAACACCCAAAATATCCCTGATCTCAACTTGCTTATCTCTTCGAACATTCGCACTAAAGAAAATGCCAGATTTTTGAAAATTTATAGCTTGACCAGACAGCTACTCATACTTCTCTAAGATATTCTTAACCTCCAACGTTTCTTCTGTCGTTGCATTGTAAAATATGAAATTGTCATCTGCAAACAGCAAATGAGTAACAGCTGGCCCTTGAGGGCTGATTCTACACCCATTGATTTTTCCAGTAGTTGCAGCCTCCTTGAGAGATAATGATAGCCCTTCAACACAGAATAAAAACAGGTAAGGGGATAACAGATCCCCCTGGCGAATACCACGCTTAGGACTGATAGGTCCTACCTGGTCTCCATTAAAACAGACTGAATAAGAGATCGTAGAAACACATAGCATAATCCAGTTGATCCACTTCTCAGAAAATCCCATCTTTTTCATTTGACTCTGCAAGAAACCCCAATCCACACGATCATACGCTTTACTAACGTCTAGTTTAAGAGCTACCTCCCCATTATTAGCTCGATTATTACGTTTCATATAGTGCACTACTTCGAAAGCCACTAGGACCTTATCTGAGATATTTCTACCTGGAACAAAGGCAGCTTGATTCTCCGAAATGACATCTGGTAAGATTTCCTTAAGCCTATTAGCAAGCACTTTGGCAAGAATTTTATAAAGCACGTTACAAAGCGCTATAGGCCGAATATCCTTCATAGAGTCTGCATTATCTTTCTTAGGAATCAAAACCACATTCGTGTCATTTAGCTCAGCAGGGAAAGAACAATCATCCAACCAACCTTTACAACATTGAAAAATATCGTGCCCCATAAGAGACCAGAAATATTGAAAAAATGCTGGGTTCAACCCGTCCGGACCAGAAGCTTTGTCCGGATGCATTTGCTTCACAGCCTTTAAAAACTCTTCATATGTAAAGTCTGCTACTAGAGCTTTATTTTGATCAGTAGAAATAACTGCACCAGTACTCTCCTCAACAGTGCCTTGCTCGACTCCTGCAACTTCAAAGACAGACTTAAAATAGTCTCTAACCACTTCACACATCTCATCATGAGCCATTATTACATCCCCTGTATTATTCTTCAATTGAGTGATATGGTTTACTTTTTTCCTGGCATTAGCATAGGCATGGAAAAACTTGGAATTCGAATCTCCATCTTCGAGCCAAAAGGCCTTAGCTCGTTGTTTCCAATATATCTCCTCGTGAAGCAAGAGATCATTGAGCTGGTGAATTGCCTCAATATACTTACGTATACTTTCCTCATCTTCCCCATCTGCATAAAGACTTACCTCCTCCTTTTTCTTTTTAACTTTATCACGAAATTTGTGAAAAAAATTCCGACCCCACTTGGCCATGAACGATGACACTGAGATCAGCTTAGGCATGAGATGAGTAGGTTTAAGAGCTTTCCAGTAATTAGTCACATCCCCTGAAAATGATTCTTCTTTAAGCCAAGTATTCTCAAAGCGAAAGCAGAACTGTTGCTTCGAGTGAGACATACTAAAGAGATCAAGATTGATAGGCTCGTGATCGGAAACACTAGTGTGATGCACTGAAAGATTACAGAGAGGAAACATACTCCACCAAGCTGCAGTAGCAAAAGCACGATCCAACCTCTCCTAACCCAATTTTGCGAACCTCTGCTTTTTTTCCCAAGTATAATTACCCCCTTTTAACTCCATTTCCAACAGATGACAATCTTCTATAGTGTTACAAAAACCATTAAGAAGATGCTGAGGGTGAGCATGGGTACCTTTCTTATCTAACGTATACATCAGGTCATTGAAATCGCCAATGATACACCATAGCATGTCCGACTTAGCAGCTAGACCTCTAATAAATTCCCATGACTCCCTTTGTTTAGAACGCTCAGGAAACCCATAGAAACACGACAATCTCCAAAAAGAACTACCAACCTTATTCACTTGAACATCAATGTGGTTAGTAGACGAGTCTATCACACATCAATCAAAGTTTCTCCTCCAAAAGATATCTAGCCCACCACTTCTACCATTACAATCTACTGCAAAGCACTTAACAAAATTAAACTTAGAACACAAAACATTAATTTTTTCAGAAGTAACTAAAGTTTCAGCTAAGAAAAGAAAGTCGGGTTTATGAGACTTCATCAAATCTCCGAGAACTCTAACTGTTCGAGGGTTCCCTAACCCCCGACAGTTTCAGCTTAAGATATTCATTGCAGCTGGCTAGCTTGCATAGCAAGCTTAACCAAATCAGTTTTAGAGGATGCTGCACAATCCCTTCCAGAAAGAGTAGCTTCTATACTTGAAACAGACGTAGCATTCTCTGTTTCTAAACGTAACAGTCCTTCAGTATCCATAATGTCATAAGACCCAGACCCACCTCGTGGTCTCTTTCTTTCCACCACATTAAGCCCAGCCAACTCATCTTCAACAGGCCCAATAAGAGATTTAGAATTATTGGCCAATCCCGAAATTATAGCTTTTTTTTGTCCATTATCCTTTAGCAGAATTATCTCCCTATTTTCAAGCTTATCATATCCCCCATTATGACTTTGAAATTCAAAATTCCCTCCTTTGGCATAACTGCCTCCCCCTGATTGCGTGAAACTGTTATCCCTACCATTACGCATCTCCCAATCCTCATCCCCTTCATCTCGGAGCCATTTGCTCTTCGATTGTCCGGCAACCCTTCGCGGCGGCGCTCTTAACCAGGGTCCCCATTCTCTGCTAACTTCTTCACTTCTCTTACTCAAGAACCTCCTACAGAATCTCTCAGTGTGTGTCACAAAACCACATAAAAACAAAACCACATAAAAAACAGAAGTCCCCTAGGCGTTCATACTTACAACTAACAACTACCTCCTCGCCATTTCTTCTGGTGATTTTCTTCTTTCGCTTTAATGGCTTCCTGACATCCAACTTAATCCTCAATCTCATACATCCTCGCCAAATGCTCGTGTTATTCTTATGGTCATACTCCAAGAATTCACCAAAAAAATCCCCTAATTGTTTACCAACTTGTTCCGTCATGAGTCCTGTAGGCAATTCATGAATCTGAATCCAGACATTCAAATGCCATAAAGAAACTTTAAGTGGATCTTCTCCATTTGGAATCGTATTGATACTAAGCATAGCATTATCGAACTGCCATGGACCTTCATTCATCACCCAGAGCATATCCTCCCTATTATAGAACTGAAATAAAAATAACCCAACTTCAAGCTCTTTAATATTAATCCCCATTGTTGGCTTCCATATATCAGCAAGTTTCGATTTCATAGCCCTCACGTTGATATTCTTTTCCGTCAAAAACCTTCCTACCAAGCACAACTCATACTTATTAGAGGCTTCTTCCGCCTCACCTTCTACGACAAACGCAGTGTTCTCTTCATCCTCTATATCCAATCCTTCTAGACGGTCACTCAAATCATTGTAACGTGCCATTGAAAGCAAAAACTCACACGATTTTAGATTCTAACTTTAGAATATAAAACGGAGAGAAAGACTAAAACTCCCACATGATGGAGAGAAAAAATATGGGTTAGAGATATTTATCCTAAAGTATGAATTCAAATATTGTTCTCTATGATAATTAATATCACATCTTTATTTTTTCATTAAATGTTTCTAAAAAATCAACTTTTTTCATATTTCACATTTATAATAAGATAAGATAAATTAAGAAAAAATCATAATGTAATTTGCACGAATCAAATTAAATAAAAAAATGATTTTAATTAAGCAAATGCTTGAGTGGTAGGATAAAGTGAACATTATAAAATAAGGATAATTTGATTAAACAAATAATTTAAAATGTGCAACCATCAATTTAGGGTGTGCAAATATTAGCACCAATTAAAAGGAAAGGGGTCAATTACAGTTACAGTGGAGTTACAGTTACAGTTACAGTTAAGAGGGTGATAATGAGGAGGATAACGAATCCACAGCTTTGCTTTGTCTGTCCGTCAGAGATCCACCTTCTCTTTTTCTGTTTCCTTTTTGTAAAAAATAAAATGAAATGAAAAATGTAATTTAATATTATTCCTAAAGTAAAATAAAATTAAAAGTACTTACTATTTCAGACCCATTACATGTCGGGCTGATGCTGATCTGATGCCTTCCAAACTTTACATTCAGACAAACTCATCACTCAATTATACATACATACACACATATGTATATGTAAATTTAAATTTTTATTTTTGTGATCGTTAATTTCAAGAACCACCAGCAACAGGGAAATTGGCTACGATTTTGGTATGGGATTTGACTTTTTATTCTTTCTCCTGTTTTTTTCTTCATATATAGCAAGTTTAATCTGTGAATTCGTGTTTTCATTGCTTTACATATATGTATGTATTTATGTTTCATTGTTCTTCATGTTCATATGTTATGCAACCCATTCAAGTGGTCATCATATAGGTGGATTTTCTTGTGTGCTTTTTCTGCTAATTAATTTAATCTTTTTTTTTTTTGGAATTCTTGTTGTTCTAATCTTTGTTAATATTGATTTTTTATTTGGACACTTTGAAATTAATTGTTTATGATACATGTTAGTTTATACATGCGCATTAAGGTTGAAATGAGAATCACATAAGTGTAATAAACAAATGTTTTCTACTTCAACAAATAGACTTGAGTCCAAAACACATGGTTCTCATACTCGTTTAAGCCCAGTCCTGCGTATGCATATCTTTATTGATAAGTTTGTGCTAATTATTGAATGTAATTCTTAACTATTGAGGTAAAGTTTGTACCTTTTTTTTTCGAAAAAAGGTTTGATCTTTCATAATTGGTAATTGTCTTTGCTATGATGTCCAGAGAAATGGCAACTCCAGTGGAACCTCCAGATGGGATCAGAGTCCAAGGGAAACATTACTTTATGATGTGGCAAGCGTTGTTTGAAATTGACACTAAATATGTTCCTGTCAAGCCTATTGGTAGAGGGGCTTATGGCATTGTATGCTCCTCTGTTAACAGAGAAAGTAATGAGAAGGTAGCAATAAAAAAGATTCATAACGCCTTTGAAAATCGTGTTGATGCTTTAAGAACGCTGCGTGAAATAAAGCTTCTGCGCCATCTTAGACATGAAAATGTAATAGCTTTGAAAGATGTTATGATGCCTACGCAAAGGAGAACTTTTAAGGATGTGTACCTGGTTTATGAACTAATGGATACGGACTTGCATCAGATTATTAAGTCGTCTCAAGCACTTACTAATGATCATTGCCAGTACTTTCTATATCAGGTATCTTGATCATACAGTTCATTTTCTTGCTGAATTTTAAACATCAGTCATGTATATATGATGGTCCTCGAATTCAAATCGAAAAGTTGAGAGTTGAGGTTTCAACTTTGTGATGCTACAACCTGCAGCATTAACCAGTGTTTTCATAATATATTGGTGACGTAATATATAGCTCTTTGTTAATTTGTTTGAATCCTGAGTCCCTAGATTGATCCCAGCTTTCATGAGAGTTGTTATATTGTTACCAGAAACCTGAATATAACTTTTTTCTCCCTCTTTTATCTGGATTTTGTTGTATTAACCTCTAATAGGGCGCAAATTCTTATAGCCGATTGAATTCTAATAGGATTGATAACAATTCAATAAGCCAGTAGTAATCTCACAATGTTTGCAGTACCACATTCTTGTGAGCTGTGCCATAAATGCAATGATTTGGCAATATCGCGTTCTTGTGTGTTGTGTAATATGCAATGGTTGACTATAATTCAGTTATTGCTAAATGGATTAAGGATTGATTCTTAACCATATGCGCAAGCTCGTCTCTTTTTAAAATCTACCAGACTTTTTCAGATGTACCTGTTTGAGGCTAAAATATTTAAATTTGTACGCAATGCCTCTGAGGCCTCAGGTATCTGTACTCGGCTGATATTCTTCACCATGACTTTAAGCCTGCCAACCTATTTTTAAAGGCAAATCAGTGACCTAAAAATCTGTGACCAATGTCTCTCCCGGTACCAGTGGTGCAAAGGGTCAGGCGGTTGGTCATGTGTATGTGATAGACTTTGAATTCTAAATGTATTGTCCTGGGTGACAGAAATTTGAAAGTTGAGGTTTTAACTTTGTAATGTTGCAGGCTGCAGCATTAACCAGCGATTTGTTAGTGTAGGGAAATATCTTTTATGACACTTTGGTAAATCCGGAGTCTCTAGATTAAGCCATTAACTTAAAAAAAGAAAAGTTATACCATTACTGGAAACCTTACAAAAACTTGTGTTCTTTTTAGTTTTGTTAAGTTAATGTACCTGTCAAGTTCTTATATATGAAACTATATATTTAGTGTTACAAAACAAATCAACTGACACTATTAGATATGTTTCTCCCTCTTCTAACTGGAAGTTTATAGTTCACCTCTAATAGGCCCCAAGTATTCCTTAGACAGCTGAGTTTTAAAAGGAACAATGACATTTTACCATGACCTTCAAAATCTAACAACGTTTGTGGGACCTCATTCTTCTAAGTTGTGTTGTAGGTAATACTTTCATGGTTAAAATGCAATGTTTTGGCAGTGCATATATATGAACACTATAATTCAGTTATTTCCAAGTGGAGTAAGGATGATTTCTTCACAATATGTGCATACCCGTCTCTTCTTAGGTCTACAAGACTTCATATCATTCAGAAGTATATGTATCATACATGCTTGAGACTAACTATTTTAAACTTCTATGCAGTTGCTCCGAGGCCTCAAGTATCTGCACTCGGCAAATATTCTTCACCGTGACCTTAAGCCTGGCAATTTACTTATCAATGCAAATTGTGACCTCAAAATCTGTGACTTTGGTCTTGCCCGAACCAGTAGTGGAAAGGGTCAATTTATGACAGAGTATGTTGTCACACGCTGGTATAGGGCACCAGAGCTACTCCTTTGCTGTGATAACTATGGGACATCTATCGACGTGTGGTCTGTCGGGTGCATCTTTGCAGAGCTTCTCGGGCGCAAACCCATATTTCCTGGCACAGAGTGTCTTAACCAACTAAAGCTGATAATCAACATTCTTGGCAGCCAGAGTGAAAATGATATTGAATTCATTGACAACCGAAAGGCTAGAAATTTCATAAAGTCACTTCCATATTCTCTTGGAACCCCATTTCCCGACCTGTATCCCCATGCCCATCCATTGGCAATTGATCTGCTCCAGAAGATGCTTGTTTTTGACCCTGCAAAGAGAATTAGTGTCACCGACGCACTCCACCACCCTTACATGTCTTCTCTGTATGATCCTAACAGTAATCCTCCAGCTCAAGTTCCGATTGATCTTGACATAGATGAGGATTTAAGAGAAGATAGGATAAGGGAGATGATGTGGTTCGAAATGCTTCAGTACCACCCTGAAGCTGTTTCAACCAGCGTAAACACATAACCTTCAAATTTGTCTTTTTTGCAGAGCTCTTTGTTAAGGTTTGCGGACATTAGATTTCCCTTCAATATGTTTTTGTGTTACTTTTTCCATCCTAATAATCACTAGAAATAATGCAGTAGCAGTTTGTGCTGTGAACGCATAGCATTGCTAAAACCTTGTGTTTCCTTAAGCTTCAACTCATTAGTCACCATGACAAATGCTCTTTAATTTGTATATAGGTATTGTGTTGTATTTCTGAACAATTTTGCCCCTGTACAATATTTATGGATTTGCAGATCATGTAGGATGATATTATGCTTTCCAGTTTATACAGTTTCTGAAAACAATGGAAATTAATGATACAGTACTAAAGTGATAAAATGTAGAGGAAGGCCATAAATGAACTGTCATACAAAACTTCTAGCTTAATTACATGCAATCTTCAGGTTGATTAACATATAGAACCATCAAATACTGACAATCCTTAATCCATCCGAGCTCTAGATCATGGAAGATCCCACAAGTTTATAACTCTGTCTTTGAGTAAGATTACCCAACCAATATGTTCTATACCTTTCACCCACGTTACTGAAACATCTCGAATGAGGTCTCTGACATTGTTAGACCGGCTTGATCCATTTGAGTAACATTCAAATTTCCCCACTAGTTTATCTTTCAAACCTGGCTTGAGTATCATCAACTTGCGTTGTTTTTTTTGGTGCTATAACTTTTTTTTAGTAGAAGTTTAGTCGTGAATAATAATAGAGTGTTGTTCTTGTTCCGGTTGCTTCAACAAGTTGGTAATGTTTGAATTGGTGAAAAGTTGCTGTTGGACAGATTTTATAATGATTTGAGAAGTTAGAAGCCCAAAAGGCCTTACGTACAGATAATGATCAGCAATATGAAGACTGTTCTTGTAAATACTAACTGGGCCAGTGAACCTGCACTTGTTTTTAAAAGAAAAGCATGGAAATGGCATGTTTCAAGCTTTCTATATGCGTGTATAAATTATTTAATGAAAATTTCAAATATGAATTCATGTTAAGGTATCCATGGATGACTTAAAACCAGTAATTACAACTTTTATGCACGTTTTTAATAAAAGAAATCCGTGAATGTAACACAAGATCACCCAGTATTACACTAACGAGAAATGCAAGAATTTCCGACAACGTTCCCGAATGCTGAGTTGTCATGGTTATTTTTTCATTAATGAGATAGGTCCTTTGTATGTTAATATAAATCTCATCAATAAAACCATGCCATGTAGCATTTGGAAAATTCTTTGGGATCCTTTTCGGGATACGGGATACTTAGCATTGCTCAACACTAACAGACATAATTATAGACTGTGCATTGAATTATAAATGCTAAAGAACAAAATTTTTTCACCATCAAACTAAAAAAAGAAATGCTAAAGTTCCCAAAAAAATTCCAGAAATGATTCCCAAATATTAAGTTGGCAAGATCTAATTGGATGTCTACTTTTGAAATAAAGAGACCCCCATATATATATATATATATATATATATATATATATATATATATATATATATATGTATTCTACAAATTAAAATAAAATGATTGATATTTGAAAATCATTTTGAGATTACTAACATTGCTCAATTAAAAACTCTTGTAATCTTGTTGTTTATGTTGATAATAATAGGCTAAATTACATTTTGTACATCAGCACATGCATTGCAAGCTGTACTAATTCGTACATGTTGAGTCTGTTGATTGTAAACCAAACCAAACAAACCTAGTATATCTCGTTCGGAGTAGGGTCTGGGAAGGGTGAGATGTACGCATACCATACCTCTATTTTTTACGATGGAGAGAATGTTTCCGTGAAGACCCCCGGCTTAGTGCTCAACCAAAATAGTGTGTTTTATATTCAAAGATGATTACGAATGTGAAAGTATTCAGCCGAACCTGGGCCCATGGCTTGGACCTCATGGGACTTACCTAAGCGGGCATTGGGAACTCATCTCCTGATATAGGTCGGCTCTGAATAACACTCCCTGCCAAAAACTCCTCTCCTGCCAAATACTAAACCGCAAGCATCAAACAGTCAAATATTAAAAGCTAAAAGAGACAACTCAACTCTAAGATAAAACTAAATGGGACAACCAAACTCTCAGACTCTCAATAACAGAACCACTCCCTAGAAGAGAATCCACTTAATTTAGTCGAGCTAAATACAGTAAGATTTCTATAAATTAATATCTTTGGGACCGACAAATTTAATTAATTTATAGAGATTATTAATTAATCGAGATTAATTTTATATTTCCGTTATTATGTTCGGACCAAAAATTCACACTGAAAATATTAATTTATCATGATATTGAGTATTAATTTAAAGAGATTTTCCTGTAGTGAATCATTGATTATGCAGCTTCGAGGGAAGCTTCCTTGTTTTATTGCTTCATAGTTCATTCATAGTATTTGACTATTTGGTTCTGTTTTCGGCTTCTAGAACCTTTCCTAAGGCTAGCAGCTTATATATGGCTCTTGGTCTTTAAAAAACGTTTGCCAACTAACGTTTACTCAATAAATGGATTTCAGATTGTGGATCAAATATCAAGTAATTTAAAAAAAATCTATACCTTATCGTAAAAAATTTTTGCGGTACGAACAAATTATCAAAATACAAAAATCTAGTGTACATGTACCGCATAAAATCTACTGTATACATACCGCATAAATTTTTTGTGATACGATACAGACCGTTTATTGAGATAAACGTTTGATGTAGACCGGACCCCTTTATATATATGTAAAAAAGTGATAATCAAGTTTGCAATTTGCATGGTCAAGGTGGAGAGTCATGGTTTCACTCCCTAATGCCCTAAGCTTTTTCGTCCATAGACACGACTCCTATGCTGAGACATTTAAGATATATATGATTCTGGTAAACCCAACTTCTATAGTTCTGAATATGGGAGGTCTCAGTTTCGAGTCCTTCTTATCTCCAATATTTTTATTTATTGAAATATTGAAATTGAGTGTGGTGGTTGTTGAATATATGATATGATCTTGATAAGCTCGCTTTCCTAATAACTTAACTTGAGATTTTAGTAGAACCGATAACTTAAGAGTCATATGATTAACATTGCACACACCGCCTAACCCTGTGATCATGATCGATCCAGAAAGTATGAGTTATTGTATAGGAAATCTCGAATATTATTTGGAGTTTCAAAGTAAGAGTGATTGTTGGAGCATTATCAAACCCAGTGATGTGATCGCTCCTGCAGTTTGAGAGGCAACTTGTAAGGTGCATCCGTACAGGAAGAGTTGTCCCGGCCTCACTAGGTAAAATGTTCTGTATGTACAAATCATATGAATATTCTTACAATTAAGAAAAGATGAAAAACGAAATTAGACTGAGATGGTCCATAACTAAGCCAGGTCAATTCAATTATGGTAGGATCGTAACAAGATACTTATTTAGTTTTGTGTACGATAGTTAGCTTTAACTTTGGGTACCTTTACCTAGTCGGAGAACATAAACCACACAATACAAAAGGACAAAATTCAACTGATGCCTGTAACAGGCTAAAGCATGCCATAAGCTATTCAGTGGATGGAGCAATAACTTTAATAAGTAAGGGTTGGCGGCGTTTGACAAACATTTGTTTGCAGCATATTGTACCGTGTAAACTTTCTGTAGCACGTAAAGAGATGGATCCCTCTATTTTCATACCAAAAAACTCTACTATACAAATATCGCAAAAAGTTTCTGCGATACGGTATGCTGGAACAACCGTTTGCCAAAGACCAGGTCCCAATAAGTAATATCCTATTTATATACATAAATACACACGTACATGAAAACTTTCAAATATAAAGTTTCAAGGCCGAATATGATTGGGTTTAGCTTTAGGTCATGTTGGGTGTAGAGGAGCTGCATGTCGTATAGCATTCATTCGGGCATGTTGGCCATTGGAGTTTGGTTCTTTTGGATATTAGTTTTGATTAATGTCAAGAACTTTTGTTTTTTTGTTTAGTGTACTCAGCCAGCACTGTGATAGATTTGTTGTTTTTGTTAAGCAGACTTCTCCCGGGTTGGGTCTCTGTATGATGCATGAAGGCTGAAGCTATGGACACTGTCAATTTGGCAGGCAGGTGGGGACGCTAGGGTGGTAATTTTAGGTGACAGCCCAAACACGTACCATCCAAGTTTTTTTCGGTGCTAGGTAGAGAAAACGGGAATAGGGGAGGATGGTAAGATGTAGTCTGAAAGTAATCCTTTACATATCGGATACAACAGTCGAACTAGTCGTTTGAATGATCCTCGACATGTCGGATACAAGAGTCGAACTTGTCATGAATTGGACACCTTAATCCTTGCAATATTTTATTCTGACATTATAATTTGACAAGAGAGTCTTTAAAAAAACTTGATACAAGATATCCGATCTGCAAATTTAATAAATGAACTCAAACTCAAAAACAAAATTCAGTTGAGATAATTTAAATTTTCTAATCAACCACAAAACAATAATCACTTGTACTCGTTAGTAATCTAACCGAACTGAAAACTTTATATAAAAATGTAATTATTATATTTAAAATAATTATATAAATAATAATGAATATAAATTAATCGAGATTAAACCATCTGAGTCGAGTGAAACGATCTCAAGACGAGTTCTTGCAAAAGTGAAAAGAGGGTTAAATTTGCTTTATTAACCGAACATATATTTATGTTCGAACTTGCCTAGAATCTAGATATATCAAAGAATAACAAGTACTTGAGTTCACTTTCAGGAGCCGAATTTGAAGTAAAAAGCTAAGGATTGCAGTTCTCTTACAGCCGTAGGTGTAAACATCAAGATCTCTCCGTGTCCCTTCACCCAAAGATCTTGGCTCTTCATTTCTTGTCTCATGTACCTCCATGTGACGGTTGTTATTTGTTGCCTTTGGGAGGATATTATAGTTTTGTAAAGGCCATTTAGCCCAAAAGTGTGGTATGGGCTGGACAGATCTCATACGATGCTTTTTTGGTGGTAAATATTAAACATGGCGAAAATTGATAAATGTACATAGAGTACGTACATGGTATTTGTTCCAGGTGTTACTGATGAGATAGCTTTTTTTGGTAAAACCAGCTGGAATTAATAGGACGGTTTTTGTCTCCAACCTCCTCCCTTCTCATCCTCACATCACATGCCGCTGCTCAATCACTCACCCTATTCTGTTTCTTTCCCCCCACCAACTCTTCTCTTAGGAAGTAGTATTTTTTTTCAACAAAATATAAGTTTGACATGATGATCGACATACTTAGATATTATCAGGGCCGTTCATGACATTTCATAGATCTAAGGATGGAAAAAAAAAAATTTGGACTTTAATGATAATATTGTTTTGACTTAATTGTAAGAGGATGTTTTGATTCCAATGATAATGTTTTGACTTAATAGCAGGTTTTGGCTTCTCAACTATTTTTTTTTTTTGGCGTAAAATGACCCAAATATTTTCTAAGCAGATAATTGTATTCAATCTAAATTAGTCTAAAAATTGCTATTTATTTTTATTTTGGATCATTTTTGTGTTAAAAAATACATTGTTCATCCATGTTGTAATTAAATCATAAAATGAATACACTCATCCGTTTAAAAAAAAAATAATTAGACAATCATACTATCTATTTTTATATTTGGACCACTTTTGTGTAAAAAAAAATAGTTGAAGCCATTTTTCTACAATTAAGTCTAATGTTTTAGTTATTCATGTAAACTATAGATTGAAATATACGTAATAATTGATTAACAACGATTAGAAAAGACAATTTATTTCGAAATATTTTAAAATGCAAAATTCTTAGTAATGATATTCATATCGATTTCCAACCTATGTTTCTTGCTATATTATAATATTTAGGATTAAAAAACTTAACAAGTTCAACCACCTTAAACGCAATAACAATATTATTATCCTAACAAATTTGCATACTACCCTAAAAACTTTTTTTTGTTTGAGTTGGACATGTTTATCAACGCATATTTTTTATCATTAATATCTTTAATTTCGTATTAGTATTAAATATAAAAACTTCATTGTAATAAAATGTTCACAAATACGAATCAAACAAAATCACTCATACATATATTTTGTCTTATAAATTATGCGTAAATTAGTAATCAATCGCTTATAATGAATAATGTAAAAAGTCAAAATGAAAAATGTTTTTCGGGACGAAGGAAGTAACAATTATTGATAAAGATATTTATTCAAAAATGTTACACTATGAATATGTATCTAAAAATTGGATGCCTAAAATTTTTGGGGTCAAGATAGTCGACTTCCTTACCCTTTTAGGCCTTTTCTAGCGGTTGTAATTTAAATTTGAATCAGTAATTGATCCAAATTTTTGATCAATTTCAGCAACATGATCCAAATTAATATTTACATATTATATTACATAAATATTATATCAAACTATTTAATTTTAAATTTAATGTTTAATCGTTATTAATTATTTATATTATATTTAAAAAATTAAATAAACTAAAGATATAAATTTTTTAATATACGTAAAGAGTATTAAAATTGTATTCTTAGTTAACGAAAAACATATTCATTTTATCAATTATGTACTATTATTAATTAGATAATTAAAAAGTCATAAATTAATTTTGAATCTAATAAATTAAAAATATATAAATAACAAAATCATTATTTTAATGTTAAACCAATTATAGTAGAACCTCGATAAATGAATATTTTTTAAACGAATAACCTCATCAAATGAATAATTTTTTCCGGTCCCGACATAATAGAAACGGTGTATTTTTTGCCTCGATAAATGAATAATCTCGATTAATGAATAAAATTTTCCAATCCAGGACATATTTATTTATGGAGGTTTAACTGTAATCCAAATTGGGATAGTGAATAGTGGTGATCCAAAATCACTCATCCAAATTTGAATTACCATTTAGATCATTGTTGGAGGAGAATTTGAAATAATATATCCCAAATTTAGATTTTTGGATTGATTTGCCCTCATTAGTATGATCCAAAAATACAAATCCGACTCGTTTTCGAGTATAATTTACACATCAAAACTCGAAAATAACATCAACCAACACCCGAACTGAAATATGACAAAAATAATAGTAAAATATATATTGACAATCGTTCCTCCCTTTCTAAAACCAAAAAAAAAAAAAAAACGGTTTAACTTAAATGACAAAATACTTGTATGTATACATAATTTTTTTAGACGGCTCTTTAATTGTCTATTTAACTTTTTGTGCATATTTTAGACGGCTCTGTAATTTTCCTTTTCTGCAAAATAATAGAAATCATAAATTGTTGTTTCGAAGAAAATCTTGGAAAAAGAAAGTCATTTAAGAATTTTCTTTTTTTGCACATTAAACGTGCAAAAATTCAAAGCTTCCGT
The DNA here is from genome assembly GCA_036435485.1 of Saposhnikovia divaricata. Lineage (NCBI taxonomy): Eukaryota > Viridiplantae > Streptophyta > Magnoliopsida > Apiales > Apiaceae > Saposhnikovia > Saposhnikovia divaricata. Next base: position 76,705,639 of record CM071600.1, on the reverse strand, counting down.
CTAGCGGAGGAAGCGTGCTGAATTCGTTTAATCATACAAAATTTGGTTTCAGGGAAAAAAATTAATTAATTTTCATTGAAATTCATAGGAGCAATAATTTCTCATGTTTCCTTAATTTCATTCTTTTATCATCTCCCCTGGTTCCTCACCCTTTCTCGCCCACCTTTTATTTATCTTCTTCTATAAAGTATATCCCTCCCCACATCTCCAAAACCTCCTTCATTTTTCTCTTGTGCTATACAAACACAAATACATCTTCTGTTGTATTTCTCCTTTATTTCCTCAAGATCTCTCTTTTTTAGTTTCCATTTCGTAGAGCCCACTGCCCTGGTTGATCAAGATTTACAAATCTCTCAAAGTCTTTGTAATTTCTTGAAATACATATGTATATTTACTCTACAAATCTTGATGTTCAGTAGTCATGAATCCTGTCATAAGTGAGATAATTTTATCGGGGTTTACCATAAATTCTTTACTCAGGCGTAGATCCCATCTTGTTCAATCTTTCTCTGTTTCTTTCCTCTACTGGTTCTATGTTTATGATACCTCTTCCTCCTAAGCTTCATCTTTACTTTTTGTAATAACTTTCAATCTTACTTATAAATTATTATTATTACTACTTACTAGTCTTTTCTTTTATTGTATTGATATTTCTGAAGCCATACTAGTTAATCAAGAAACTTAGATACTACAACATGGCTTCTTCTGGTGGGAATTCGAATTCCTCAGGGTCAACTCAGAAGCTTCAAAACTCAGGGTCTGAAGGAGACCTAATGGATCAGAGAAAACGGAAGAGAATGCAGTCGAATCGCGAATCAGCGAGACGATCAAGACAGCGAAAACAGAACCATCTTGATGAACTAATGGCACAGGCTGCTCAGCTTCGAAAAGAAAACAATCAGATCATCACAACTACCAACTTGACCACCCAACAATTAGTCAAAGTTGAAGCTGAAAATTCAGTGTTGAGGGCTCAAATGGATGAGCTCACCCAAAGACTCCAGTCCCTGAATGAGATTCTTGATTACATCAACACTACAACTGCAGCCACAGCCACAGCAGCCACTGCAGGATGCATTGATGGGGTTTTTGAAATGGACAATCTTTTTGGACTCGATCAACAGAGTAGTTACATGAACAACAATAATAATTCATGGAGTATGATGTATCCTAACCAACCAATCATGGCTGATATGTTTATGTACTAATTAATTATAGCAGTATGAAATAATAATGGTTGGTATCATTGTAGTAAGTTGTAACAAGACATCAAACAACTTTGTTTGTTGAATGTCACTTCTCTCCTCTTGTATTGATTCATCATGTATCAAAAATATTATAATATATAATATCTTTGCTATTGTAATAATTGAGGTGTTCTTTACGCTAAGTTGATGAAATTTAACTATTTAAGTCTTAGAATACTCCTATCTTTTATTATTAAAGGATACTTTATTGAGTCAAAAAGTGTTGCGGTGGGCTGGTTGGTTTCTTGGTTCATAGTTGTGTACTGGAGATGGGGGCGGAGACTATAACAGATATTTTAATCGGTATCACACGAATTTTTTGGCATACTATATGTTGCAGCATATGTATATTAAAGACTAAATTTCATTTTTTATATTAATATTCTTTATAATATTATCAAAATAAAAAAAATGAATTTTTAACTATTTTAAATGAAACAAATATTAGTCCCGACCGGATTCCTTGTCTTCCAATTGAGATGGGGAGGGGGTATGTGCTGTGCAGTTGTAATATTTTTGTGTGGTGCCTGGTGGGGCGGTGTTTAGTACAGGCAAAAATGGTGGTATATGCAAGTTGGCCTCTCAACCCATCAAATTACTATATATAATAATACTGTAAATTGTACGATGTTTTACAAAAGTTGGTGAACTAGTTTCTAATGCTTCTCAATTTTCATGTTAAATGTTCACCTATAATATCTCATCTCCTCCTGATTGACCAAACTGACAAAATCAATTTGTGTGTGGCCATGTATAAAACATATGGCATATGGCATTGGAGTCACCGACTATGCATGTGAACAACAGCTAATCACCCATGTTATATTAGCATCTCGAATACAAATTCACACAAAGTACATCTTTATTGTCGCTCCGAATATTGTGTTGAATTCATGTTATTTTGGTATTTCCTATCTTTATAAAATTGTCTGCAATTGTATTCGATGATTAATTAGTGACCACATGTAATTTTTTACAAGTACTTTTGACAAAGAGGCTCTGACACTGTATTATTATTAATTATTAATATCAATTAAAACAAATGTGTTTCCTGCACACGATTGGTTTTTTAAACTTTCACGATCGGATTGTATGCAAAGATTCAAGTGCTCGATGTCATATACCTATACGAATGTGGACACACATAGTAAAATTAATCAAAAATACAATAAGTGTTAGATAAACTGATATTGAGAACTAAGCGTTTTTTATTGAATGACGAAAAATAGATGAGCAGTTTTAGTGCTTGTTTGGTAATTTTTCTTTTTTAAAGATTTATGGACTTATTTTCGGATCCCCAAACACCCCCTTAGTCTAGTGATAGCGATAAAATTTCCGCGTGTACTAGTTAAATGGTAACAAAGCATGAATTACTAGTTAAATAGATGAGCAGTTTTAAATAATTAGGTTTATATGCTTTGCAATGAATATCTATTCTAAAATAATAATTATTTTTAATTTATGTTAGATAAATTGATATCGGGAACTAAGGGCTCATTTGATAATCCAAGAATGATACTAAAACTCCTGCACGAGATTAATGGATCTGTTCAGCCTGTTTGGTTAATTAGTAAAGTTCATGGACGATAACTAAAAATTAGCTGGACGACTCCTGTTTAAAATTTTTGTTGAATCATTCAAAAATGTTATTATTCACCAAGCTATATATAGTAATTGCATTACAATTTAGAGACCTTTTTATTTTTTATTTTGAAATTCATACTTTATAAAATTTGTTATTTATATACATGTATTGCATAATTATATTCTATAAATAGAAATAAGTCTAAGGAAGTAAAAAAATAAATAGTAAATAGACGTTAATTTGGTATTTGCTTAAATTGATAAAATAAAATATTAAACTTAAAAGCTTTAATTTTTTTTGACAATGATATTTTTGTTATTTTCTTTGATATATTCATGACTAACGGTAAAAAGTAAAATATTAATCAAACTTATTTTGATGTTCAATCCACTAATTTTATAAAAAAAAATATCAACCATATAGAAATATGAACGATCCAGAAATCAGAACCATTCAGAAATTTAAATCATCAAGATATTTTGGTTCAAATTTAACAAATGGCCTTTAAGTGTTTTTTATAAGTATCGAATGACGAAAAATAGATGAGCAGTTCTAGTCCATTGATAGCGATAAAAATTCCGTGTGTACTAGTTAAATGCACAGCTAACCCAACAAGGGACGTATGCGAGGTTCGCCCGAAAACTTCAGCATAGCCAGCCCAAGAAGGGACACGTGCGAGGTACCCCAGGATTATATCTACATCTCTTATTAAAGATACGGCAAAACACATTCTTATGTGGTTGCATCAGATACTTGAATAGCGTGTACGTCAATTCGGGATATATACAAACGCCAAGGTCCTAACTAGACAATAAGGACCATAAAGGATTTCAAACAAATTATTTATGCTCGCACATTTGAAAACCTTGGCAATTATATATCTTCTACTGGTCATCGCATGGTGTCACACTTGCATCCGCATACGCCTAACGAGCACTGTAGTGCTCTAAATGTTTTTTTTCTAATCATCTATTTTTCAGTTTTTTCAGCGACTCAAGAAATTTGGAAGCTTGAAGAATTTTTAGTTCTCCACTGCAGCAAGCTACACTCAAGAACAGGGGGTTAATTGTTATGCCATATTTTTGGCATGTCTAATAATCTTCCAAATTTCTAGTATTATTAATTATTAATTCAGATTAATAATTATTGCTTAATGCCTAAGAAATATCCTCTCTCTCTCTGAAATGAGGAAATAATCAATCACAATCAATCAATAACGAAAAATATCTTCAAACGATATTCCTCAAATCTGGAAGATATCACAACGTCAAGATTAAATCAGATAAAATCAGTAATTACCACATTAACAAAGTTTATCCCTAAAGTCTCTCAAGGATAAACACAATTACATAGAACTGCATAGGCTTGATCATATATAAGCATACGTACGCAGACATCTTAGCAAATGGGATCCGATACACGAGACAAATCGAGACACATGCCGAATCCAGTCTCTCTCTTTTTCTACAAACCCTAAATTCCTAAAAACGGTCACATTCATACACAATCGCTCTATTATTCCAACACCCCTCCGATTTTACGAAATCCCTCCAATAACACTATCCCCTCTTTCTCCTTGTCTTTACATAAATATCCAAAATGATAAGCAAATCGAGAAACGACATAACTCCAATTAACGCGTTAGGCTTTCGTCGGAAGAAACTATTAGAATATGCCTTGAATCTGTAATGCCCAAATCGTTGGGATTTCGGATATTTTCTGTTACATGCTAGGGGAAACTCAGGACTTGAGCTGGGAGGCTCAGGGCTTAACCAAACAGAGATATTTCAAGCATGAAGCTCAGGACCTGAGGCGCGCAGTGCTCAGGACCTGAGGCACGCAGTGTGTTTTATCTCTTATGGACCTATTTTTCTGGGATTTTCTGTAACCGCCTAGAGAGTGTTATATAAACTCTCTAGGGCATAACCTAGCAGTCAGTCTTTCATAAAAACGTCATTTGTAATCTGAATCGGAGATTAGAATCTGTAATCTGAATCGGTAAAACAGATCTGAATCTATAGCTGTATGCTATAATCTGTATCCTCAAGATCAATAAAACTTTTCTCTTCTGCCTATCTGTGTTCTTTCTTTACGTTAATTATAATCTTTCTAGCTTCCTTTATGACAAACTGGTATCAAGAGCTTGGTGTTCGGTGAGAAAGATGTCTAGTGGTATTAATGTAACGCCCCAACTTCCAAATTCTGAAAATATACTTTTTATAATAAAATAGACTTTGATACACCAATCAGACTATCTACCTGTATTACAACCCAAACCAAATTCCAATTAACAATTACAATATAACTTAATACACCAACGATTCCTCACCGAGGATCGATTCCAGGTTATGGTATGAAACAAGAAACTAAACTATACAAATTATTACAATTTCTTTCATTGCCCTGAATACAATTAATATACCGTCTAATCTGAAGCTTAATTCCAATCCGTGCTTACCCGTTCTGACTTCGAGATCTATCCTGTATAGGCTGCCTCATTGCTCTTTTATGATTTGTAAGATGTAGACATCCACCCTTAATCCTAACTGAAAGGTTAGGGAAAATAAAGCAAGAGTGAGCCAACAACGCTCAGCAAGTTAATAATATAGTAAAACAATAACATTTTAATGGTTCATCGATGAACAATATCAATGACCAACTTATCTCAAGAGAATAATTCAATTATCATCATGGAACAAGGCTTTTCAATTTCTTCAGTCATAGCTTTCCAATCAAAACGTTCTTTTCATTAAAACTGTTTTATCATTGAACATACTTTTCATAAACCTTTTCAAAAACATTTAAGATGATTGGAGTTTTTCCACGACTCCGGAAAATACGGGTGATCAGCCACGTAAAGTCCCCCTTCCTTTGAAATTGGGTTCCCAATTAGGCAACACATTGGCCTTTAAAATGCTAGACTGGGCACTCCCCCAGCCTCTTACGCTAAACAAATGCTGGACCGGCATCACCCGACCTCTTACGCTCTCCATTCTGAAGGAATCCGTGGAAAAAATTTAAACGGAATCCCCCACATCAAAACCTTTAAAACTTTTAAAACAATTCATTTTTAAGTCATTTATACTCACTGATAACTGATCAGCCCAGTATAAGGAATTTTAAAACATTTTTAACTAATTAATCCATTTTAATGAGTAACAATATAAGATTAAGAGTCAGGGAAGGAATTGATATAAGGAATTATAAACAGGGAAAGCAATAAAGTTACACTAAATATGGCATGGTTCGATAAGATTGAATCATAATCAACAACGCATCATATATCAATAAGGGAACATTAATAAATCAAGGAGCGAAACAACTATTCAGATTCTAGAACTGAACAACAATTTATAAGATAATCCTGGAATAAAGGAATCTGAAGTTCAAGGGAAGATTTGAGTAATACATTGGTTATAAACAAATGAAAAGTCATTAATTAATAAAGAATAAAACAAGGGTTAGGCTTCTAGAATTTTAATTCAAGAGTTATGAAATCTAGTTTCGCTGGTATGGTTTAAAGGAATAAGCAAAAGGAAAAGAATAAGATAAAACAAGGCATAAATTTAAGTCAAGGATCATGGTTCAACAAGGAACAGGGTAATTAATATGGTACATAAGTTAAATAATGGTTCATAAGAATAAGTAAGGCCCGGGTGTTTCAACAATAATTTATAAGGAATAATCAATAAGGTTTAAAGGATTTAACAATAATTAAAAAGGGATAGCAGTAAGGTATAAGGATTTAAACAACAGTTCATAAGCGGTTCAGGGAATCTGAACTTAAATACAAGGTTCGAGTCATTAGAAACAAAAGAAAGGGGTGTAGACCCTAGCAAAATGATTTGGAAGAAAATCTTATAAATATTAGAGATAGATTCACATCATTCAAACTAAGTATGAAGAGTATAAATGCTTGCAAGAAGGAATCTAAAAGAACATATGAACAATACAGGATATTTCATCACTTGAACGATAAGTGAGTGATAGTATACTTGCCTCAATACACGCATTTTCCAATTTCAACATTTCAATCCTTTACTCACTTTACATCAGTCTCTACTTCTTTATACTTTGACCTTTCTTCGATCATACATCCAACTTTCCTTTATCATTATCAGTCTCTACAAGCAGCACCCTTGTCAATCCCGATAATTATTTTCGTCCTTTATATTCCATCTACACGTGCACTGGCTCTTAGCTGTCCTCCTATTCGTACCTATATACAGGTAAAGTACTATTTTAGTATGCGTATAACCTTAATCGTCTAACTCTATACTACCCAAACGTGTCCTATTACGCTTTACAACATAACACATATAGTACATATTAATCACATTCTCAAATTAATACAATATAGCCATATAAACCACATAAACCACATAACACTTAGCACGTATTATTAACTTACACTTATATTACATAGCACACCTATATTCTTTACACATCAAAAATCTTTATCAAAATACTCTCAAAATAATAAAATAATTCTAATAAAAATTGGACAACACCTCTTCTAAAATATGACCTAACCTGTCAGAATACAACTTATCAAATCGAAAATCCAACATTCCTTGCTTCAATACAATTTACAATCATACCAAACGATTCAAATGTACCTCATTTGTACATCTCTCACAATCCATAAAATTAATACATATCGTACGTACTCGTATCATCCACAAACCAAGTCACCCTATGTAAATTTCACTTTAGTATACAAAATATTACTAATGCCCTTGATAACAATTAAAATCCTTGACATAATCACATTGTACTAGTTACTAGTCAAATGACATATCCATAAATCAACTAACAATTCTTAAGGTAAACTAAGTACATTTAACTATTTATAACCTTTGAACTTACACCACTTTAATACATTAATCCTCAAAATCAAATTATAAATCTACATAAATTTATATATCCTTGAACAATTTACAACTCAATTACAACACGTAGATGTACATCATTTAAAATTTATTAACTCAAAATTAAATTAACAGTTGAAACATAAATCGTAAATGTATATAAACATTTAAAATCACATAATTCACCCCCAGTTCTTGGGTCTCTCTGGGTTATCAAAAGAGATCAAATCACCGCAGAAGGCCGGATTGATGCAACTTATCAATCCGTCTTGCTAAGGTTCTCTTGTGAAGATGACATAGGCAAAGGGCTGCTTTCTGGGTGGTGCGCTGAGCAAACGGGTGCTCGAAGGGCTCTCGTTCATGAGCAAAGACGTTAAAAGACTTATTAGGGATGTCCCCGAAGGGGATTTCTTTGGTACTTCGTATCAGAGGTACAAAAGAGAACTAGGCGGGTTATAGATAATATTCTAGCCAGGAGTCTAGTCTCTAGAGGGCCAAAGGCCTTTGAAAGAAGGAGAAATCCTGCTTTCTAACAACCTAGCAAAAACAAAATTCACATAATTCACGTAATTCGAATATTATTCCAATATTAACATATAGGTTATAGTCGTGAAAAATAAAATTAATATTTTTAGAAAATTTTGACGGCATCCCCTCTGTACGGGTAGCCTACCAGTCGGAGCACAACCGACACAACCAAGCAACCATCTTTACATTACAATTACAAATTACAACCAAATCAAGTACTAAACAATTTGAATTACTATTTCTCCACAACCAAATAATTCTTTATATTGATCCAACTACACAAACCGAATATACATTTCAAAAATTAAAAACGCTAAACGAAAAATATCATATAACTTACAAAATTAATTTCATAGAACCAATTAGCCTAACTGTTTCACATCGCAACCTATCAAAATTGAGCAGGTCATCAGAGAAAAGAAACAAGAACAGTTGAACAAACGTAACATTTCCTAAACTAAACGGAACTTGCGAACAAAAAAAAAATGCACACACCAACAAATCTAAATCAACAACCAGGACAATGCTGCTCAATTACAAATAACTGAGTCAACCTAGTCAACTCGGCAAGACTGTGGAACTCAGCAGCGAATAACAAAATGAACACAACAACAACGAACGAAACTTAAAGAAATTGCAGACACAAGAACGTAACCACAAAACTCAGACTCTCAATAATCAATTACGATACAACTGAGAAACACCAGCCAAAACCAGGTGAACCGAAAAGAATAGGCAAATCCACAAACACCCCTGTATAAACACACACACACACACATACACACACAATCGCAGCAGTACTCAGTCACAGAAACTCGGCGGAACATCAACTCCTGCTACCCACACGCAGCTACACAGCAGCTATTCACAGCCACACACACACATACTACCATTCCCACACACGCAGCAGCACATTCTGAATACATACCCCCACGAACCACTGTACATACGCGTATATAGAGTTAATATAGAGAGAAAGAGAGATATTAAGAGAGAGAGAGATAGAATCGAGAGAGATTTTGATAGAGATTGCAAGGGAGAGATATGGGAGAGAGAGAGAGGGATCGAGAGACTTCTCGAGAAAAAGAGAGAAACAAAGCTCCTTTTACTGAATTGGGGAAAACAATCGGTATTTTAGGGATTAGAAGGGAATGGCACTTTGATAATTCCACCTAGCTGAAAAACTAAATTAAAAAACAATTGAACAGCTTTTAAAAAAAATCAAAATTAACTGGATAAAAATTAATGAAAAATAAAATTTTTCATTTTTAAAATGTAGAGTATAAAATTACGAATGCCCCCATATTTTTAAAATATTTTTAGGATAAAAAATGAATTAAATATGAATTTACAAGATAAGATCCTTTAAATGCCATAACACTCTTAAAATCATTTTAAAATATTGAAACACCTAAAATAATTCACCCAATAATTTTAAAAACTAAATAATATTATAATTAGGATAACACAAAAGATTTCAGAATTTTTAAATACCCCGATGATTTTATAAAATTTTCCGAAGATCAATAACACATGATTTAAATAAATTTTAATCATAAAAATTCAAATAAAAATTACACGGACTAGCTATAACGACCTAGAATTTTTCGCGCTTTATAAATGCTTATTTAATTGTTAAATGCAGAAATTATGTGAATTATGTGATAGATAAATTTTGTGAAATCAAGATATGTGTGAAATCATGTTTATGTGATTATATGATGATTGGAATGTGTCGAATATGTCCGTGGAATTTTATTCATATTTTTAGAGTATTAAAACTATTTAAAAAGTGCATTTTTAATCTTTCAAAAATCATATAAAATCGTTGGAGTTGTTTTAAATCATGAAATCTTTTACATTATCATCTTTGTGATATTATGGAGTTATAAAAATTAGTTTCGATATTTAATTATGTGCTCTGATATTTTAAAATGATTTAAAAAGCTTTATTTCTTTTAAAGAACCTTTATTTCAAAAATTCATATAAAAATCATTTTTGATCCAAATATTATTTTAAAAATATGGAAATGCTTTTAATTTTATGAACTTTATTTTAAAATTTTCTAAAAATATTTTTACCCTATTCTCTTATTTTATTTCGATTAAAAAGTGATTAAAAATCAGGATTTTCAGGAAAGTATTTTATAATTATGAAAGGACATTTTTGCCCCTATTTTAACAACAAGAGGCGACAACCTCATCTCCCTTTCATTCTCATCTCTCGCCTGTTCATTCTCTCTGTTCTCTCTCCGTGAGCTCCTTGCCTCGGTTTTCGTATTTCCTTACATGCAAACACTTTTTCTTACTTGTTGGCTTCCATTCTTATATATTCATGATGCCCATGATTTCTAGTTTCTGATTATGTAACTTGTTCATGTTGGTATTGTGATTGGTCGAGTATTTATATGTGTGTATATGCGTATATAGGCGGGTGTTTACTCGTTTTTAACTTGATACGAACTGATTACCCTTATTCTTGCATTATCAGTTGTGAGAAATGTTAATTGCATGTTGAATGTTTAAAACCCATTTCGGGTTCCACTGAATTTCGAACCATTTGAGTTGGGTTTGATGATTTTGATTGTGTTGTTGCTTAATCGGTGTAGAGGTAGTGTCCGGGATGGAAACCCGAGTATTGGGGACCTCCGGGATTTTGCCACCGCTGGCAGTGAACTCCGGTGAGCCGACGGGATAGGCGGTGATGAGATTCTCTGAGCCTAAATGATACAATTAACTTTGTTTTTTGATGCATGTTGATTATATGTGGATTTTTGGAAATTTCCGAAGTATTATAATTAAATTCGATATTTATGTTTCGTTAAATGCTTGTTATTGATTTGATATGATAAATTAATTATTTTCGAAGTGAAATTCTTTGTCAATATATTCTGAATATTCTTTGTCAATATATATATATATATATATATATATATATATATATATATATATATATATGTGAGCATGCATGTGTAAATTCGAGAATTTTTGCCATATTTCTTGATACTTTATGTTCGAATTATGTGTTAAAGTCGAATTCTCGTTAAATTCTTGTTAATTATTCGAGTATATGATTTTAATTCGAGTTAATTTCCTGTAATGCTATCCGAATTATATGAGTTGCATGTATGATTTATTTATTTAATTATTGAATAATTCAAATTTTTGGAAGTTAATTAAGAATTAAATGGAATTACTTGAAATTATATGATTATTGTGAATCATTCGGTTCATTGTAAATAAAGGTTATTATTGATAATTTCGAATTATGTGGTAAATAGTATTTTTATGAGTTGTTATGATTATATGAATCCATTGGGAGTGTAGGTGAATTTTAAATCCATCGTAGGTATTTGGTTGTGATTTTAGTCGGTTGAATTCCGACGGGATAGTCCTATTTACAGAGGAAACTCTGCCCGATTTTCGTCAGATATATAAGTTGTAAAACCTATAGTATATTCTTATAAGTTGATTACAAATCAAGATGACACTACGTGTTAAGTGCTTAAGTGACTTATGTACTTTCATGCTATAAATGCTATTTGATTATGTGCTTACATGATCTTAGAGAGGTATGTAATAAGAATGCGATATATATGTTAAATGGTAATGCGATATAGGAAATCGAATGGGTAGATTAGGATAAGTCATATTAGAAGTATTGTATTCTAAAGTAGTGATATGGTTTATGTAGATAAGAAGGACGTACGACCTAGCGATAAAGGAAAGGCTAAGGTTGAGTTTCATTAAGCTGAGCTGTTGAGCTGTTGCATTCTACCGGAGGCAAGTAACTCTGTCTTTCCTCTGAAAGTTTATATTATTGAAACTTTTGTATCTTGTTGATTCAAGCATGCCTATTCTATACCCTGTTGATCATACTTCTGTTATAAATTTACCTCTGCATGTACCCAAAATCTTTATTAATAAACCCTGGTTCAACACATGTAAACCCTAGACCAGCATAATTCTTTTTAATTGCTTCTTCACCATAATGTTACCCAGAGTTAAACAATACTAATTCTTTTTAGTTGCTTCTTGACCATATATGTCCTATGATTTACTATAATCCAGTCATATTGACTGACCGATAAACCAGTGTTCCACTTGACTTATGTCCGTGACCCGGATACCCTGTGTTGATTTTAAAATACTTATCAAATATCATATTGCCCTAAACGCTGTTTTACAAACTTGTTATCCCTTTATCAATGATTTTTAAACTTTACAACTTGATCAAATGATTTCAAAACTAAACCTAATTGATATCTTTGACCTTTGACTTGGACTGTTCCCTTATACTCTGATTGAAATCCAGATTTCCACTTGAGTCTATATCTTCTTGATTCATACTTGTACCCTCTTTCATTGATGTCATAACATTTAGTCAAACCCTTTTTGACTTTTATCATTGCGAATCAAAATGAGTTGTTTTCTTAAAATACTTTGAAGTTACTTAGACTGGGCTGATCTGTTATCCGAGAGTCGAAGGTACTTCGAAGTAAAGGTTTTCGAAAAGATTAAGTATTAAAATTTTTATAAAGTTAAAAAGAGTTTTGTAAAGCCTAATGTGTTAAAATAAGATTTCTAATAAAAATGTTAGGAACTCCGTCTAAATGGTTTCCACGGATTCCTGACGATTGGAGAGACGAGGCGAACGGGTAATGCTGGTTCCGTCAGTTTTTGAGATGTAGTATTGTGTAGTTCTGGTCTGTCCAGTTCGACACCTTTATAGGCCAATGTGTTGCCTCTTGGGAACCCAAGCTATCCTAATGAAAGGAAATGATGGCCAGAGGGACTTTGTGTCCGGTATGGGGACTTTATGGGCTGATCACCCGTATTGTCTGTTATAAAATAAAAACCTCCAATCAGTTTTCTTAAAGTGATGATTACGTTTTATTTACTATGAAATGAAATTTGTTTACCGATTGAAATGTCAATTACTTTACACAGTTTTGAAATATCTATTGTTATCCTGTTTATCAGATGATATCCTGTTTTTACTAAATACCAGTATTGCTTTTATCACTTCCAACATATTTATGTCACATCTTGAATTACTGTCATCTTCTGCGATACCCTGTTGTATTATATTCAGTTGAGATCTTTAGTTACTTGCTGACCGTTGGCTCATTATTATTTTGTCTAACCCTTTTGACAGTAATCTAAGAATCATGGTTCGTACAATCCAAACCGCAAGGAAGCGCACCTACCGTGGCCCTGAGTTGGTCCGTTTTGAGATAACTCCCGAGGTAGATGCAATAACAGCTCAGTGAGGGGATCTTTAATTAGTTGTGAGAACTGGCAGTAGAACTTTTGAGAACTTTGGTTTGTAATAATAATAATAATATATTTTTGAATTCAGGTTTGTAATAATAATTAGTTAGACGATGGCTTGCTTGTTTCATACCATTACCTGTGAAAGATGTTGGATAGTAGTGTTGGGGCCAGTCAACATGTTATATTTATATTATATTCTAGGTTGTTTGCATCTAGATGTGTGTCAGTGACTCTCCGATCTAGGCCCCTGATCGGGAGGGCGTCACACTAGCACGTCACACATACATCACCATATAAACATGCAAACATGGTGTCACATATATTTTATCTAAAAAAATAAAATTAAATTTCACACCCTATAATCCACATTTAATATTAAATAATTAAATAATAATAATAAAAAATATGATATTTTCTAGGGCGTTATATCCTCCCTTCTTAATAGGATTCTGTCCTCAGAATCAATCTTAAGAAAACGTAATGACAGTATTACTCAACCATTTCTCTTTCAATTTCCAAGTCATTCCTTTCATTCTAAAGTTCCTTTAATTCAACTCATATATTGATAGGCTCATCATGTAGACCTTCGAATTTATAACATAAACTTAAACATTTGGTTTACATGTCTCGTTAATTCCAGATATTAATCACTCGCACGTGACGATCCTTTTCTACCAAAAATCGGACATGACCTATTTGTATAATGGACTATGCCCTGTACACAACGCCTCAAGTACTAACCCAATCATCCATAATAATTCGCATATATATATATATATATAATACTAAAACGAAATCTGTCTCGACTGAAAATACATGATAACTAAATAAGTCTTTCAAAACGAAATCCACGCAACTAAAACAATTGGTACAACTTCCACGCTCCTACTCATAATCAGATTGGCTCAGATAAAACTTTGAGAAAAAGAATATCAAGAAATCCCCCAAACATTCTTACTCCCCTTTCAACGTACAATGTTACTCGAGGAGGGAATAACTGAAAAACTTCTATCCATCTTTAATCCTATTGTTTTACTGAGTAATCTTTTCGAAACTAATAACCATTTACCTTGAAACGTATATATCTTATTCACAATACAAACTATTTTGGGCTCACTGCCCCTCAATACCATTCAAAATCAACTTTCAACTTATATCGAAACTCGACTTCCGAACCATTACTCTACATATCTTACAAATCGTAAAAATTTAAACTCTACACATTATAACTACCATATTTATCAATACTCATTTCCTTTAACTATTTCATTCTTCTACACTCATAAACTTCACCTTCTGCATATACTTACAGCTTCCCATAGTAGTCTTAATACAATTAAAATACGCTTGCTCCCGAAATCTTATCTTCCGACAATGGTGGTCCTGCTGGTCTCATTAATTTATATCATGTGAGTATCTATTTTACCTCGTTATCCTGGCTTTCAAAACCTCCTAGATTTTACATTCCTTTACAGCCAAATTTCACATCCTCTATTAACACCATTCTTGAAAATTTCTTGGTTCCCTGTCTTCCTTTTCTTACCCTCTCATTCCATCTACATAAACTCGCTCTTACTCTTAATATTAGTGATTCTCTGACTATATTCGCACAAGTCATTAACTCCACATCATCACTTTACTTCCTTATCCAAAGATTCAACTCTTACTAAAATTCAAAAAAAAAATGAACCGCCCTACTCTACCTTGTCTTGCTCAAGTTATCCCATTCCATCTCTAAACTTTTATATCTGACAATTTATCTCAACATCCAATTTCTTGTAGTATTTTATCTACTGTATCCAGAGTGAAAATATATAATAAACAAGTGTTCTTCAACAATCTTTCCTTCACGATAACTATCACATACTAACTATATCCATTCTCATTCTACTTTCAACTTTAACAAAATTAATAATCTCGCGTCCTTGTTATCTGCTCCTTATTCATATTATGTTCTCCGTAATATTGAATCTTTTACGCGTGTTGTCAACCCAAGGAGAAATCTAACTTGATATTTAATCCTTCTTTTAGTATCAATTCTCAAAACTGACAAACCAATTCTTCGTCGACGTATTTATAACTCGGACCATTTAGAATGTCATTGTCTCCATCTTTACTGCTTTTCTTCACTAGTAACTTTAGAAATCATAAGGGTTCATAGCAAAAGGAATCAATGAAATAGACAGGTGATAACATGTATGAATATAAGACGAGTTTTGTTTGATAAGAATTTTATAAAATTTACCGAGAGATCAGAATGATCATTGAACTGTTTTCAGGTTGCATTTGTCACTTAGGTCCACCGTCATAGTACAAAAAGGTGGCCAGCCTTCAGTACTTTCATGACAAACACAATCAGTGGCGTCCCACCAGACTCCTATCACATAGATAAGATGTCCCTGAATCCCCTACATACATAGGGTTGTTCATCCCAGTTTGAATAAAGACTATCAAATATTCAGGAAAAATAGAAAAAGTTTAAGAGTTTCAAAGTTTATATGTATACTGTCGAATCAAGTAACCTCTGGAAAATAGAGGTATGTTTACACGAATAAAAATGTGTTTAAGTAAATCGAATATAAGAAGTTCGACATGGACTGAATCATAATTGATTATCGAAGGTGATAGGGTACTAATAAAATAAGAAGGAACTGAAAGGAAGGTTAAATCTCCTTAATCAATAAATTAAATGAAATCAACTGCTAGTAATGAATAACCATGTCCTTACTCCATCACATGCCAGAAATCACATTTCGCATCTTGTTTACTGTCCTTTCGCACTTTCTATATCATTCACGGGGTAACTAAAGTCGCAAAAGAACTCTAGAAGGTCCGCAAAGGTCTGCACGTAGGGTCTTCCAAGCTGATAGCTCTGGTCGTCTATTTAGCGTATGCTGTTCTGAATTATCTGCCTCGTCCTAAATTGAGTCTTCGGATGAATTGAATTTCTGCTCGCGCGATATGTCGAAATACCAAATAACGTCGCAACAGTCGTCCTAATATCCTAAGGCGAATCTTATCCTAAATCATCCTATCTAACATCCCATTTAAATACGTATACCTAATCATCCTAACTTGTTTCAGTGACCATAACCTGTCGCTCTGATACCAACCTGTAACGCCCCAACTTCCCAATACTGAAAATATACTTTTTATAATAAAATAGACTTTGATACAGGGGAATTTATAAAATTTCGGCATGAATTATTCGTAAATCGGACTATCCACCTGTATTACAACCTAAACCAAATTCCAATTAACAATTTCAATATAACTTAATACACCAACGATTCCTCACCGAGGATCGATTCCAGGTTATGGTATGAAACAAGAAACTAAACTATACAAATTATTACAATTTCTTTCACTACCCTGAATACAATTAATATACCGTCTAATCTGAAGCTTAATTCCAATCCGTGCTTACCCGCTCTGACTTCGAGATCTATCCTGTATAGGCTGCCTCATTGCTCCCATATGATTTGTAAGATGTAGACATCCACCCTTAATCCTAACTGAAAGGTTAGGGAAAATAAAGGAAGAGTGAGCCAACAACGCTCAGCAAGTTAATAATATAGTGAAACAATAACATTTCAATGGTTCATCGATGAACAATATCAATGACCAACTTATCTCAAGAGAATAATTCAATTGTCATCATGGAGCAGGGCTTTTCACTTTCTTCAGTCATAGCTTTCCGATCAAAACATTCTTTTCATTAAAACTGTTTTATCATTGAACATACTTTTCATAAACCTTTTCAAAAACATTTAAGATGATTGGAGTTTTTCCACGACACCGGACAATACGGGTGATCAGCCACGTAAAGTCCCCCATTCCTTTGAAATTGGGTTCCCAATTAGGCAACACATTGGCCTTTCAAATGCTGGACTGGGCACTCCCCCAGCCTCTTACACTAAAAAAAAGCTGGACCGGCGTCACCCGACCTCTTACGCTCTCCAATCTGAAGGAATCAGTGGAAAACATTTTAAACAGAATCCCCACATCAAAACCTTTAAAACCTTTAAAATATTTCATTTTTAAGTCCTTTATACTCACTGATAACAGATCAGCCCAGTATAAGGAATTTTAAAACATTTTAAAATAATTAATCCATTTTAATGAGTAACAATATAAAATTAAAAGTCAGGGAAGGAATTGATATAAGGAATTATAAACAGGGAAAGCAACAAAGTTACACTAAATATGGCATGGTTCGATAAGATTGAATCATAATCAACAACGCATCATATATTAATAAGGGAACATTAATAAATCAAGGAGCGAAACAACTATTAAGATTCTAGAACTGAACAGCAATTTATAAGATAATCCTGGAATAAAGGAATCTGAAGTTCAAGGGAAGATTTACGTAATACATTGGTTATAAACAAATGAAAAGTCGTTAATTAATAAAGAATAAAACAAGGGTTAGGGTTCTAGAATTTTAATTCAAGAGTTATGAAATCTGGTTTCGCTGGCATGGTTTAAAGGAATAAGCAAAAGGAAAAGAATAAGATAAAACAAGGCATAAATTTAAGTCAGGGATCATGGATCAACAAGGAACAGGGTAATAATAGGGTACATAAGTTAAATAATGGTTCATAAGAATAAGTAAGGTCCGGGTGTTTCAACAATAATTTATAAGGAATAATCAATAAGGTTTAAAGGATTTAACAATAATTAAAAAGGGATAGTAGTAAGGTATAAGGATTTAAACAACAGTTCATAAGCGGTTCAGGGAATCTGAACTTAAATACAAGGTTCGAGTCATTAGAAACAAAAGAAAGGGGTGTAGACCCTAGCAAAATGATTTGGAATAAAATCTTATAAATATTATAGATAGATTCACATCATTCAAACTAAGTATGAAGAGTAAAAATGCTTGCAAGAAGGAATCTAAAAGAACATATAAACAATACAGGATATTTCACATCACTTGAACTATAAGTGAGGGATAGTATACTTGCCTCAATACACGCATTTTCCAATTTCAACATTCCAATCCTTTACTCACTTTACATCAGTCTCTACTTCTTTATACTTTGACCTTTCTTCGATCATACATCCAACTTTCCTTTATCATTATCAGTCTCTACAAGCAGCACCCTTGTCAATCCCGATAATTATTTTCGTCCTTTATATTCCATCTACACATGCACTGGCTCTTAGCTGTCCTCCTATTCGTACCTATATATAGGTAAAGTACTATTTCAGTATGCGTATAACTTTAATTGTCTGACTCTATACTAACCAAACGTGTCCTATTACGCTTTACAACATAACACATATAGCACATATTAATCACATTCTCAAATTAGTACAATTTAGCCATATAAACCACATAAACCACATAACACTTAACACGTATTATTAACTTACACTTATATTACATAGCACACCTATATTCTTTACACATCAAAAATCTTTATCAAAATACTCTCAAAATAATAAAATAATTCTAATAAAAATTGGACAACACCTCTTCTAAAATATGACCTAACCTGTCAGAATACAACTTATCAAATCGAAAATCCAACATTCCTTGCTTCAATACAATTTACAATCATACTAAACGATTCAAATGTACCTTATTTGTACATCTCTGACTATTAGGAATAATTCATAAGTTGTGATGTTGAGAATAGAATTTTGCTAATACTTCTTGTATATCCTGATCTTATAAAGGATTTAGCACTTTGTACAGGATATATGTGTTAGACAGTAATCTGTGGAGGTTAGTCAGGAACAGTGCGTCAGAGACTACATTTCAGGAACTAAGAGCAGATCCTGATACAGCAAGTCAGATCCTGATCAAATACTGATGGGATGATCAGATCCTGATGCAATGGGAAATCCTGATATCAGTCGTGTTACTAATGATGTCATTATGGATGCTACTGAAACTGGAAAGTGCTATAAAATAGGATCGTTGTTTTGAAAAACAAGAAAGAAGATATCGTGAAGGAAACGAATTCTCTATTGATGGAAACTATCAAATGGACGGCAGAACATTGTCATAGATAGATTATAATTCTGTTATTAGTTGATAGGTAGCATTATAAATACTCTCTCTATATTATTGTAAAAAGAGCGAATTGAGAATTGTAGAGTGCATATCGTGTGAAGCTCTGTATAAGGTTTGTATTCGAGAGTTCGAAACAAACAGAGAGAGAGATTTGTATTGTCAGCAGCTGCTAAAGGTATTGTACACCTTTGGTAGAGTTTGTATTTGATTTATTTAATACAAACAAAGTTTGATTCATTCGTTTATTCTTGTTCTTCTAATAAAGCAAAAATCAAACACGATTATATAACTTGTATTCAACCCCCCTTCTACAAGTTATTCGATTTAACAATTGGTATCAGAGTAGGTTGATTTCGAATAATCATAAAGATCTGCAATCATGTCTTGTTACAAGGATGGTAATACTGAGATCCCTACGCTCAAGAGAAATGAATATACTCTATGGGAAGTGAAGATGTTGCATCACCTGGAAGCAACAGATCCTGACTATCTTGACAGAATCAGAGATGGACCTTTTGTTCCAACAAGGCTTGTTCCTCAAGCAACTATCGAAGGAAAAGTTCCAGAACATACAGCAGAGAAGCCTAAATCTGAATGGACAGATAAGGAAAAGGAGAACGTTCTTAAGGATGATAAAGTGAGAAACATACTATTCAACAGTCTTGATTCTGTTCTCACTAACTATGTTCTCTCTTGTAAAACTGCTAAGGAGATATGGGACAATCTAAAGGTTCACTGTGAAGGAACAAAACCTGTCAGGAAGAATATGGGGACACTTCTCATACAACAGTATGAGTACATTGAATCCAAGTCTGGTGAGTCACTTACTGACACCTTTGATAGGTTTACTAAACTCATCAATGAGATGGCCGTGCATGGTAAATATTATGACTTGGAGGATATGAATACGAAGTTCATGAAAGCTCTTCCTGATTTCTACAATGAGAAGATATCTGCAATTGAGGAAGCTAATGATCTGGTTGAAATATCATTAGAAGCAGTTTATGGAAAATTGAGAGCTTATGAACTTGACAGGCAGCAGAAAAAGAGCAGGAGTGAAGGAAAGATGAAAACTGTTGCACTCACTGCTCAATCTAAATCAAAGAAGCTTCCATAAGAAAAGTCTGAATCTACTGAAAGAGACTTGAGGAAGAAGAAGAGCAAAGAAAGTTCTGAGTCAGGGACTACAGATGTAGACTCTGAAGATAATGATTCTGAATCAGAGATGCAAGAACTCTTTGCTATGTTTGCTAAAGCTTTCAAGAAAGGAAGATTCAACAGGAGAAGATTTAGCAAAGGCTCTTTTCAGAAGAAAGAGGAGAAGAAGAGTGACAAAGGCAATAGTACAATTATCAAGCTTGATAAAGCCAAGATCAAGTGCTTTAACTGCAGTGAGCTTGGACACTTTGCTAGTGAGTGCAAGAAGCCTAGTGTAGCATCCCAAAATCTGGGGTACAGATATGGGGCCACTAACTATAAACAATATTATTCATCTCTGAATATAAACAACATTTAATAATAAAACCCCTTAACCAAGATCGCATACAGGTTATGGTATGAAACAAACTATCGAATTACTTCATTACAACTCAATCTCAGAATAAAAAATGTTTTACACTTCTGTGAATATACAAAACCACTATCTAACTATATATCCAACCTTGACAATTCTCCAAACACTGCTTGACAAAGTCCACAACTCGAACGTCTCTCCTTGCTGCTCGGAGATCAATATCCACCGACCAGTACTAGGTCTACTAACCTTCACTATTAACTGGAGAAAACAAACAAAAGCAAGAGTGAGCCAACAATGCTCAGCAAGTGTAAATAGTGACGACAATTTCAATAACGACGACAATTTTGATAAGCAACAGAGTTTCATCTCATTTTATGAAGGAAACAATTATATCAACTTTTCAATTGCCACGAGGGCCAATAACTCACCATTCATAAGGTGCATCAAGAAATAGAACTGACAAGAATTCTGATATCAAGGTATTATTAAAACAGACTTTCAAGGAGTCAAGAATTAAACAACTCAATCTCAGAGTATAGATTAGAATTGGAATTTTTATTTATTAAAAAAAACATCAAGGTTAGGTTGCTGATCAGTCAGCACTAACCCCGGACAAACGCACACAGCAATGTCCTTAATTGGATCCATGGCACACATTGGCCTTAACTTCCGACCATAATAAGGTCCCACCCCGAAGGGTTTCACGCCCCAAGGGCCACTTTTAAAAACATTTCCAATTCTAATCATCCACACTAGGTGTCGGAACAATCGACAACCTTTGCCAACCAATAACTGGAAAACTCACATTCCAGAATAACAACTCATAATCCAAGAGTCAATGAAAGATTCAAGATCAACAAGTGTCGACAAGTTCGACACAATAATTGGGTAATAATTAAAGAATAATGACTCAAAGGGTATCGACAAGTTCGATACGACACAGGGGATAAACAAACCAAGATTCTTAACTGATATCAACAAGTTCGATACGAATAAATAGATTCATAACATCAGCAACTTATCCAAAGAAAATTTCATTTGAACAAGAATAAGGGTATGAATTGCAATAAGATTTTCAACCATCGAAATTCTAGACTGAAACAAGGATATGGTCAAGTATCGGGCATTTAACAAAACTTATACACACTGAAGAATTTGAGCTTTCATAAGCGAGGAAAATAGTTTAGAACATATAATTGCAAAACAGTCTCAACATGTAAAGATTCAGATCAGCTTAGAGAAACATTGTCTAATTGGAAAACCATTGGTGAAAATATGCTAAATCGGAATTTTTCCAGCAGGTTTTCATAATAGTTAAGAAAACTTGGATTTCCTTGTTTAGAAAATTCTTAAGAGTATTTGACGAAAATAGAAGAAAAGGCATTCCTTTGTCCAAATGTGAAAAAAGGTTATTTATAAGATTCTTTGTAAAATCGACATGTGAATTATGGGTAAGGAAATTTAACAGCATCAAACTAATTTAAAAAATTTATAAGTCATCTTTCCCCCTATTCTTGACCAAATCAGTTCATACGATAAATAAACTAAATTGTATCACTTGAACAATAAGTGAATAGCAATAACACTTGCCTCGATTCGCGGAGTTCCTGATTTCACATCAATACTCAACTTAGCTTCTCGTCAGTCTCTTTCCTTACATATGGGTTTCTTACTTGGCCCTATTTTCATCTTTCTTTCATACTTTACCAACTCCACGCCAGCACACCCGCTGACTTGATAAGTATTCCTCTGTTCAGCTTTTCGTTTACCCGCTCTGCTCTTAGCCAAGTCTCCTACTCGAACCTTTACAAGGTCAAATACGGTTTCAGTACTAATTCAAGCAAAACCTTATCGTTTGCTCTTTTCTACCCATGCGCGTCCTATAACGCTTACATATACAATACATATAGACATATTCATTCATATTCACATAATAGTCTTACTATAATCAACCAAGTCACATAAACACATCACATAACCACTTAATATTTAAACCACGATATATTCTCGAAATAAACCACTGATACATATACTTAGCCCTTAGTAATCATAACACACCTTCAAGCATTGAAATTAAATAAGTTAAATAGGTTTTAAATAGATTTGCAGGGGATTTTTAGAAAATTTCGGCATGAAGTATTCGTGTATCGGACTATGGGCACCGCCCCTCAATACCAATCAAAAACAATTCAACCCTGCTTTAACAAAAAATAAAGCTGCCTCAACTTGCAGCAACATAAAAGTAAACAATTAATGAAAAGTACCCGCCCGAACATGCGGCAACTAGCACATAAGAAATTTATATTAGCATTAACTACTACTTACGCTACATCAATAATCGTATTACTCACGCATTTTAATGATACACGTGACAATCAATTATTGATATTCGTAAGCCCTAGGGAACAACCCCTAGCACTAACTATTACTTACGCTATGTCAATGATCACACCACTCAAGTATATTAATTATACCCGTGATAGCAAATCATGGATATTCGTAAGCCCGAGGAACTAGTTGAAGAGAATTACACAAGTCCTTAAATATTGACATTTAGGACTTGTGATCTCATTGCAACTCCTCGCAGATAATCACATAATCAAATAAATCTAACAATTAATCTTTGATATAATTCACACTTTAAAACCATACAGGTAGCTCACCACCACATATAATTTACCACCAAATACTCGACAAGTATGATATCCAACAAATACTATCATTCGACTTATAACATTTAGTACATAAGCATTTATAACTCAATAAAACCATATATCTCAATATATCATTCAACAATTAATAATTAACCACTACTAGTCCGAACACATAATCGGTCCACAATTAGCCTCAACAATTAATGACTAAAAATTAACAATTAATAATTACTAAATCCGAATACTTAATCAGACTCATAATAATTAACCACCAATAACCATTAAAACATATTTTCAACTTGAAATAAATCCCACCATTATAATTAACCACCACGATACTAACTAAACATATTCTCCGAATTAATCACGGAATTACAACAACTTCATAATTATATCACAATTAAATCACTACAATCACAATAATTTATATACTTTCCGAATTAAACTACAAAAATTAAAACAATTATTTCGAAATTTACAACTAATTAAATACGGAAATTAAATAGATAAAATGCGAGATTATACCATCCGAATTCATCGATTCCCCGCAACAATTTCTCTCTCTCTATCTCTCTCTCTTTCTCTCTATCTCTCTCTCTCTCTCTCTCTCTCTCTCTCTCTCTCTCTCTCTCTCTCTCTCTCTCTCTCTCTCTCTCTCTCTCTCTCTCTCTCTCTCTCTCTCTCTCCACCAGCCATTACTGCCGCAACACCGCGCCACCACCTGCTGCAACCTTGTACTTCTGACCACCACCACCCGCGGCTACGCCGCCCTACCTCCAATCAGACCCCCCCCGCGTCTTCCCATTCCACCGCACACACCACTCGATTTGCATACACACACACCAGCACACACTTACTCATGTATATATGTATGTACATATCACTCCAATTAATTTAATTGCAAAACCCCCCATTCCAATTTCTTCTTCCCCCCAATTCCTCTTCTTCTTCTTCTTCCTTCCCCCTTTTTTTTTCTTCCCGTTTCTCGAATTCTCTCGACTGTCATTTCTTAATGGGCTTGGCCCAATACTAATATATTCTGCCATACCTTCTATCCGGCCCAATTAAAACACTTATTCGCTTTTAATACCAATAAACAACTTTTATAAATCGAAATTAAATAAAATATTAATAAAATTAAAATTTTCACTTTTAAATTAAAGAATATATAATTACGAGCACGTACATATTTTTCGAAATATTTTTCGGATAAAAAGTGAATTAAATATAAATTTTCAAAATTTTGATCCTTTAAATACAATAAAACTCTAAAATCATTTTAAAATACCGAAACATCCAAATTAATTCACCCAACCATCTTAAAAACTAAATAATATTATAAAGATAATATTACAAAAGATTTCATGATTTTTAATTCCTTCGATAATTTTATAAAATTTACAGAGGATCAAAAATGCATGATTTAAATATATTTAAATCCTCAAAAATAAAAAAAAATACACCAATCTTCACAGCTTACCCAAATCATCAAATAATCACATAAACAGCATCTCACACACATTTCACCTTTACAACAATATTCACATAATATAATTTATAATTTATAATAAATAAATATTATTAAAAATCGAAATTTTCTAGGTCGTTATACCTAGGAATTCAGGGAAGGGTAATGCACTCATGGTCACACAGAAGGATTGGGTAGACTCCAGTGATTCTGAAGATGAATTGGATTATGACAACATTGCATTGATGGCAAGTGCTTTAGACAAGCCTGGATCTCCAAAGAAAACTTCTTCATCTTCTGTTAAGGTATCACTTCACTCTCTTGATTCATTTTATAGCTTAGATTCTGATGATATTAGATCTATTCATGTTGAGTTTAAGAATCTTATGACTAATTTCAAAATTCTTGCTAGTGAAAAAGATGAACTTAAGGCTAAGAATAATGAATTAGTTAGTAGAAATAATTTTCTTGAATCTAAGTTAATTCAAATAGAAGAATATAAGTTAAGTTCTGATAAAGCTAAGCATGATTATAGTGTTATTCTTGAGGCTTATGACTATGTCAGAAAAGAACTAGAGGAAGAGAGTGATGTGATTAAAGCCATTAACAATTCTGGTAAAAAGACTCAAGAAATCATTGAAAATAAAATTCTTGGTAAAGTTAATGGTTTAGGTTTTGATAAGGCTAGGCAAGAAGATACTGTAGCTATTGTCAATGATGATAGTAAAATTGAAGCTAGCACATCTAGGTCTGAAGGTAAGAAGATAGTTTCTGAACCTAAACGTTAAATTTGTTGATTCTAAAGGTACCCCAGTTGTGCACAAAAGAATTAACAATAGTACAGATGAGAGAGTGTTAGAAAAACCTAAGAATGTCAACATTGGTTTTCTGTCTAAGTCTCAGTTGAAACAGAGACTAGAAAGTATTTCAGAGTCTAGCAAGTTCAGAAGAAATAGGAATGGAAAAGAAGGTATTAACTAAGAGAATAATTACAAGAATGTACCTGATGCACCTAGGAAGAAATGCTATAAATGTGGAAATCATAATCATTTGGCCCTAGACTGCAATCAAAAACCTTCTTGGAAAACTGAGTCCAGATTCCCCAAGACTCAGAGAATTCAATACCAACCACAAGAACCCTGTTATCATTGTGGTAGTTTACTTCATTCCATTTATATGTGTAAGGAATATCATGAACTGTATTATGACTATTATTCTCTGAAATCTGAAACTCCTAGTCACAAACAGTTTGTGAAATCTAAGTCTAATGTTGACTCTGCAACAGGTAAATCAAAAGCAAAATCTTCAAAGCCTGTTGGTTCAAAAGTTAGTAAGAAAGGATCCAATCAAAGTTGGGTCCTAAAAAATTCTAACTAGCTACTTTTTGTTTGCAGGGCACTGGAAAGAAGCATTCAATTATCTTGGACAGTGGATGCTCTGGACATATGACTGGAAAGAAGTCCCTGCTTACAAAGTTTGAGAGGAAAGCTGGCCCACTAATATCCTTTGGAGATGGTAACAAAGGAGAAACTCTGAGATATGGCTCAATTATTTTGGGGAATGTCATCATAGAAAGCATAGCACTGGTTGAAGGCTTGAAACACACACTTTTAAGCATAAGTCAACTGGGTGATAAGGGTTACCAATCAATCTTTGACAGTAAAGGATGCAAAATCTTGAATATGAAGAATGGAGACATTGTTTTGACTGGTCAGAGACATGGTAACATATATGAAGCCAGCTTGAGTGACACATCTAAAGGAACTGTCAGATGTCTTTACAGCAAGGCATCAAATGATGAAAGCTGGAACTGGCACAAGAAGCTCTCACATCTCAACTTCAAGAAGCTTAATCAACTTGTTAAGCACCATCTGGTGAGAGGCCTACCTCAGGCAAACTATGTACAAGATGGACTTTGTGATGCTTGTCAGCTTGGTAAACAAAGAAGAACCACTTTCAAGAGCAAGACAGAAAATTCAATTACTGAACCATTTCACATGCTGCATCTTGATTTATTTGGTCCAGTAAACATTATGTCTATCAACAAGAAAAGATATGCTCTAGTTATAGTGGATGATTACACAAGGTTCACATGGGTATTCTTTCTACACAACAAGGATGAAGCTCCTCAGCAAATCATTGAACTTGTCAAGAATATTCAAAATAGCTCTGAGTACAAGGTCAAAGTGCTCAGAAGTGACAATGGTACAGAATTTAAGAATTCTACAATGGAGGAGTATTGTGCAGACAATGGAATTACTCAACAGTTTTCTACACCTGGAACACCTCAGCAGAATGGTGTAGTAGAAAGAAAGAACAGAACTCTCATAGAGGCAGCAAGAACCATGCTTGCAGATGCAAAGCTTCCAACCTACTTCTGGGCAGAAGCATCAACACTGCATGTTTCACTCAAAACTGTACCTTGGTAAATACTCATGGTAAGACTCCCTATGAGATGATTAAAGGAAAGAAACCAAGTGTGAAATACTTTCACATCTTTGGATGTAAATGCTATGTCCTGAAAATTCATCCAGAACAACTTGGAAAATTTGAAGCCAAATCAGATGAAGCAATCTTTTTAGGATATTCAGCATCAAAGGCCTTCAAAGTATACAATCTTAGAACTCACATTGTTATGGAATCAATTCATGTTGCATTTGATGATAAGAAGTTTGAAATTTTGCAAACTGATGAAAGCCACGACAATCTGGAATTTGAAAATCTTAAGTATTCTAAGATTCTCTCCAGCGATGATGAAGGTTCTCCAGAGGAAATCTTTATTGCTTCTCAAAGGAATGCTACTGTTGAGGGGGAGCAATTCAATCAAAGAGAACACAGTACTGGTCAGGACCAGACTAGTCTTTCAGAGTCTATTTCATCAGGAACTGATCCTTCAGAGTCTAATGAAGGAAGATCAGAAACTAGAAGCAATATTGAATCCACTGATTCTACTGATCAAGGGGGAGCTTTAGAAGGAAATGAACACTCTTCTACAAGAGATACCACTAACTTAGGGGGAGAGTCTAGCAGGATCAATCTACCACTTTTTAGAAAATGGACAAAGGATCATACTGAAGATTTGATTATTGGTGATCCAAATAGTGGTGTTCGAACCACTATTTGTACAGTTGTTTTCTCTCAAAGAATGAACCTAAGAAGGTTGAAGAAGCCTTACAGGATCCTGATTTGGTAATAGCAATGCAGGAAGAATTAAATGAATTTGAGAGGAACAAAGTTTGGAAACTGATACCAAGACCTAAAGATAGATCTATTGTTGGTGCTAAATGGGTTTTCAGAAACAAGCTGGATGAATCTGGTATGATTGTAAGAAACAAAGCAAGACTGGTGGCCAAGGGTTATTCTCAGGAAGAAGGAATTGACTATGATGAAACCTTTGCACCTGTAGCAAGATTGGAAGCAATCAGAATGTTTCTTGCATTTGCAGCTCATTCAAAATTCAAGGTATACCAGATGGATGTAAGGAGTGCTTTTCTTAATGGCAAGCTTGATGAGGAAGTGTATGTAGAACAACCACCTGGTTTTGTTGATCCAAAGTTTCCAAATCATGTCTACAAACTTGACAAGGCACTCTATGGACTAAAGCAGGCACCAAGAGCATGGTATGAGACTTTGTCTAAATTTCTTCTTGAAAATGGCTTCACAAGAGGTACAATTGACAAAACTCTATTTTTTAGAAAGATAAAAGGTGATTTGCTTTTAGTTCAAGTTTATGTTGATGATACTATATTTGGTTCTACTAATGAAAAGTTATGTGCCAAGTTTAGCAAGCTTATGCAGTCTAAGTATCAGATGAGCATGATGGGTGAACTAAATTACTTTTTAGGCTTGCAGGTCAAACAGACTGAGACTGGTATTTTCATTAACCAGTTAAAGTATGTCAAAGAACTTTTAAAAAGGTTTGACTTTCAAAATTGTGCAATTGCAAAGACACACATGGCAACAGCCACTAAGCTAGACTCTGATCCTAAGGGAAAGAGTGTTGATAACACTCGCTATAGAGGCATGATAGGTTCACTGTTATATTTAACTGCAAGTAGACCAGATATAATGTTCTCTACCTGTTTATGTGATAGATTCCAAAGTGATCCTAAGGAATCTCATTTAATTGTTGTGAAGAGAATTTTTAGATATCTCAAGGGAACTCCAAATCTTGGTTTGTGGTATCCAAGAGAATCTGATTTCTCTCTAATTGGCTATTCAGACTCTTATTATGCAGGGTGTAAAATAGACAGGAAAAGCACTACAGGTACATGTCAATTTCTGGGAAACAGATTGATTTCTTGGGCAAGCAAGAAGCAGCAATCAGTTTCAACCTCAACTGCAGAAGCTGAATACATTGCAGCAGGCAGTTGTTGTGCTCAACTCCTTTGGATAAGAAATCAGTTGATGGATTATGGTATGACACTTAGTAATATTCCTATGTTTTGTGATAATACTAGTGCTATCAAAATTGCAGAAAATCCAGTTCAACACTCAAGGACTAAGCACATTGATGTCAGGTATCATTTTATTAGAGAACATATTGAAAATGGTACTGTGGAACTTCATTTTGTTCCTACTGACAAACAGATTGCAGATATTATAACTAAACCACTTGATGAGGCTACATTCATTAGATTGGTTAGTGAGTTAGGAATGTTAAATTTTTAGACCTTTAACATCTGTATAAGTAGCAAGGTATGTTGTTTCAGCTTATAGACTTGATATTTTTGTCAGGATCTATACTTGATTGTTAAATGCTTAAGCTGTAACACTTTGCTTTGATAAATTATAGTATGATAGACTTGTTAATAAACATCAGGATTGCTATCAGTATGCTGATGTCATCAGTATTGACATCAGGATTGTATCGTCAGTATCAGGATTGTGAAATTTGTGTGTCTTACTGTTTCAAATTCTGAAGTTCATGTTATTTAGTGGTTCAATTCTCAGTTTTGTTAAAGTCTATGTTAGCAAATTTGATCACATGCATACTGATAATTTATATCATTATTCAGATCAGTCGATAAACAACGATAGACAAGTAGATAATAAGAAAACTTGTATTTTCATTAATCAAAAGCATTAAATACATGGAAATGAAATACAATTCTTCTTTTTGTCTAACTACTACTGATAATTCTATTCTTGTCTAAAGTTGTTGTTGCTTCAATCCTCAATGATCGACTTTAGGACAAGGATCATCTCAAGAATGAATTCCTTGTCTTTGTGACTTGAATGAAAGCAGCTGACTCATCTTCATGCTTATTGAAGAAGATGAATAGCACCTCCATCAAGATCAACCTCAGACTCTTCACCAAATTCTTCATCCTCAAGGTGTGAAGAGATTAGAGAAGGATTGTATCCGACTGGTAGATGTTTTATAGGAGATTCGTGGAAATCATCTGGGTTAAGACCAATCATATCTGACTCGATGAGAAAAGTCATCTCTTCTAAGAGATAGTTTATTTGCTCTTGATCATCAAGAGTAAAGAACTTCTCAGTGGTAATGAACCAAAAGCTAGGGTTCATATGAAGAATTGGGTTGAAAGCCATGGTAGAAAGAGAAAAGAATAAAAAGGTTTTGGAGAATGGCATAAGACGTCGGTTTCTTTTATAGAAAGACGTGAGAAGCTGAACAGTCGTTTGGGAAATATCAATGTAGACATTCATAATTATGTGTGACTATATTTCTTGTATTTTCAAGAAATATTGAACGAATTTAACCAAATGATTTTGTTCAGATTTTATTTACTTCTTTTACAGGTAAAAGAAAATGCCACGTGGAAACTCCATTTAGTCCCTGAAATCAGGATGATATTGATCAGGAATACAAGTGTGTTCACATCAGGATTAGTAATTCTTTTTATTCAGAAATCACATTGAATTGTGTGATTATCTTGATGAGAAGATCACATCAGGAAAAGGAAGCTGATCAGTATTGATTTCTATCTTGATTTTACCTTGATTTAATCTACTTGAAATTAATTTTGGATTTTATTTTCCAAAAGTCGTGGGTAACTGTATTTTTCAGGGACTGACACCTGTCAACCTACGTGTCAACGTGGGATAATGGGTCTGAAGGATTTTTGAAATATAATTATTTTAACACTCTAATCGTGTAATTGCTTTCTCTAATTTCAATCTCTAAAGCAAAAACACTCTCGAGTTCTCAAAATCACTAATCAATTTCAAAGATTTCTTAAGTTCTTTTCAGATCAAAATGGCAACTCAAAGAAGACTACCCAAATCAGTAGCTTTCAAGTTTGGTGACTTTCATTTTATGATGAACAATCATGTTGCAGCTATCACCAACAAGGAAGGGGTGTCAACTGATTTTCACCCGATAATGGACTTTATGGCGAAAGGACCATTAAGCTATGCCTTGACAGCATCTCCACAAATTAATCAAGTAGCTGTTTCACAAGCTTGGGAGAATGCTGAGGTAATTGACTCTACTCAGAGTCAATCAGGTAAGATTGTTCTACACTTAGGACAAGACTCGTTTGATCTTACTGAATCTGTTGTTAATTCATTACTTCGCTTACCTGTTAGTACGAATTTTGAAAATGTACCATCTGATAATGATGTGGGAACTATGTTATCTAAATTAGGTTATGATGGACCTCTAGATAACATGAGCCAGTTAAATAGATCATTTCTTAGGAAAGAATGGTCTTTCTTCTTTGATCAAATTGCTAAATGTTTTACTGGTAAATGTACTTCTTTTCAACAAATTACTGCTGTTACATCACATATTGCATATGCCTTGATTTATAACAAAGTAATTAATTTTGGTCACATTATCTTAAATCAGATGTGTATTAAACTTGGGTCAAGAGAACATGACAGGAATATGGTTTATTATCACAGATTCATGCAACTGTTTATTAACCATTTCATTCCTGATGTTGAAGCTAGATTAGGTAGAGAATATTGTGTTTCTTCTTATGTACAGCAAAAGAGAATTTTCTCTGACATTACATAAAAGAATCTAGATGAAATACCTGCATTACACTATCCAAATCATGTTCAGGTACTTCTAAGAACTCATCTTCCTACTATCTATAATTCTTCTTTCTTTGGTGGTAAAATGACTCAGAAATCTCAATTGGAGGAGAACCCCCCTGTGTCTACCCAAGTAGCCAAAAACATTGTAGTCTCTGAAACAATTCTAAAACCAAACTTTAATCCACAGCCTATTATTTCAAAGAATCCAACCTCTGGTGTTTCTCAAAAGACATCAGTTGTAAGGAAGAGAAGATTTGTCATTTCAAGTAGTAGTTCTAGTGAAGATGATGATAATATATATCTTGCTGAGAGAGCAGAATTGAAGGCTACAATTCAACTTTCTAAGCTAGGACAAAGAGATGGAACACCTAGTCACAGCCAGGATGCAGTCTCCCAAAAGACTGTAGTTCTTAAAAAGGGAAAACAGTTACTGGATACTGTCTCTCAAAAGACTGTGTCTATTGAAAAAGGATCTCATCCCAAGATCACTTCTGTGTCTACACCTCTTGAGTATTCTCAAGATAAATCTGTTGCTCACTATACTAGGAGAACAAGGTGAAAGATTCATTTGTCACCTACACACACAGTGTCTAGTCCAACTAACATTATGCAGGTCTCTACAAATAATGCTATATCCACGTCAGTATCTGATAAGAGAGATCTGGATCTTGATTCTTCATGGGAAACTACATTGACATACAGACTGGCTATGGAACTTATTTCTCTGAAAGTGAAGCTTTCCAGGCCTGTTCTAGATTTTCTAATTGAAAGAGTTCCCAAACTTTCATTTCCTGGAGAATATGGACTGTTACATCAAAGGCTTGATTTAATGAAGATGTACTTCTATGTATCAGTCAGAAAGGAACTGCATAAGAAATTTGGACTTCCTAAGCATGTAGCACTTCAATCACTTCATGCATATTTATTTGACAAGGATGTCATTGTTGAAGATGCTTCAGCTCAAGGTGAATAAGAGGAGGTAGTTGATAGAGGGAAGCAGTCAACAGAAGATACTATTGCACCAGTGGTGAATAGTGGAATAGATCAAATCACAGTCACTGCAACACAAGAACCATCTAGTCAGAGGTTGGATGACTCAGGAACTGTGATTGATGATGCTGAAAGGTCTTCTGTGATGACTGAAATTGCAAATGAGAAACCCTATGATATGGGAGGAATGACTTTGATTGATTTTCCTGAAGATCAAACCAATATTGTTCTTTCAGAGTCTATCCACCTTGAGGGTATGTCTCAGCAACCAACACTTAAAGACGGTGACATACTAACTATGGTGTCTAATGAAGTATTACTGAAGACATCAGAGTCTAGTGTAAAACCTGAAAGTGGTATACTGGAGCCTGTAGTTTCTGGAAAGAAAGTAGATGTTTGTAAGGGTTCAGAGACTATAGCAGCTCACTCCTTGGAGAAAACCTCAAGCCCCATGCCATATGAGGAACCCTCTCTCCATGTGAGTTCAGGTATAAAAACTTCTTCTAACCCATATTTTTCTGTAGGTAATGAGAGCACTTATCCAAATTTGAGTGATACACTTGAAAAGATGGATATAGATCCACAAACAGAGAGGCTGGCTCCTAACCAGGCAAAAGGAGAGGTAGAAAGAGTGTTGACTTTAGATAGTCAAAGTGAGAATGAGTGTATGGATGATCAGCTCCATAGTGAGGGAGAGAAAATTAGGAAACCACCATCGTTTGATTTCTGAGATCAGGTTTTTCCTGAATCTTGGTCTGAAAATCTTGGTATGGATGCTGGTACTTATTCTTTTATCAAGATGTATGAGAAGCATGACTTAGCACATCACAATGCAAAGCCAGAAGTTAAAGCTCAGAAACAGAAAGAAAGACTTGCAGGAATCATTAACAGAAGAGGTGAAAGGCTAAGACAAAATTCTACTCAACCAGTACCAGAAGAAATTCCTAATGATCCTAGTATTCCTTTGTATGTACTTCCAATTTCAGCTAGAATTGAGACATCAACAGTATCTGATCAATCTAAGGAGGAGTAAGGATTTATAGATGTTAGTACACAGAATACTGGTGAAGGACAGGATGATCATACTTCAGCTCCAGATCAGAAGGATGAAGATGTTTGTACTTCTACTCAAGTATTATTACTTGAATATCATTCTAAACAGGCAACTTCTTCTACAAGACTTGAAGATACAGTTCTTTCTGTATCTGACTCTGAAGATACAAATCCAACATTGAAGTCAATTCTGAACTTCTTAAGGACATTCAGAAATCTCAAAGTGATATTCAATCGAGACTTCAAATTCTTGAAGAAAACCAAGTCACTATTATGGACAATCAAGCAGTTCTGATGAATTTCATTTGTTCTGTTACTGAATCTCTTGGAATTAATGTTGCTGATGTCAAAAAGGGGGAGATAAAGACAATTCAGAAACAACAACAACAACAACAACAGACTGGGGGAGATAAACAGACTGGGAACAGAACCAAGGGTGACAGAGTTGGTAAATTTCATCATGGAAGTGGTAAAGGAAAAGAAGCATCAAATAGTTGAATTCTTTCTTTTAAGTACTAGATACATATCTACATCTGAAGAAGGAGGTACTTAACTTCATGATCTTAAATTCATAAATTCTATTCTGGT
The DNA here is from genome assembly GCA_036435485.1 of Saposhnikovia divaricata. Classification (NCBI taxonomy): domain Eukaryota; kingdom Viridiplantae; phylum Streptophyta; class Magnoliopsida; order Apiales; family Apiaceae; genus Saposhnikovia; species Saposhnikovia divaricata. The sequence goes on along the minus strand of CM071600.1, from coordinate 76,670,823 downwards.
TGTATTGTTATATGTTTTGACATCTACAACTTAGATTTATGCTTCAGATTCTACAGCATAAATAGGGGGAGATTGTTAGGAATAATTCATAAGTTGTGATGTTGAGAATAGAATTTTGCTAATACTTCTTGTATATCCTGATCTTATAAAGGATTTAGCACTTTGTATAGGATATATGTGTTAGACAGTAATCTGTGGAGGTTAGTCAGGAACAGTGCGTCAGAGACTACATTTCAGGAACTAAGAGCAGATCCTGATATAGCAAGTCAGATCCTGATCAAATACTGATGGGATGATCAGATCCTGATGCAATGGGAAATCCTGATATCAGTCGTGTTACTGATGATGTCATTATGGATGCTACAGAAACTGGCAAGTGCTATAAAACAGGATCGTTGTTTTGAAAAACAAGCAAGAAGATATCGTGAAGGAAACGAATTCTCTATTGATGGAAACTATCAACTGGACGGCAGAACATTGTCATAGATAGATTATAATTATGTTATTAGTTGATAGGTAGCATTATAAATACTCTCTCTATATTATTGTAAAAAGAGCGAATTGAGAATTGTAGAGTGCATATCGTGTGAAGCTCTGTATAAGGTTTGTATTCGAGAGTTTGAAACAAACAGAGAGAGAGATTTGTATTGTCAGCAGCTGCTAAAGGTATTGTACACCTTTGGTAGAGTTTGTATTTGATTTATTTAATACAAACAAAGTTTGATTCATTCGTTTATTCTTGTTCATCTAATAAAGCAGAAATCAGACACGATTATATAACTTATATTCAACCCCCCTTCTACAAGTTATTCGAGTTAACACTGACAATCCATAAACTTAATACATATCGTATGTACTCGTATCATCCACAAACCAAGTCACCCTATGTATATTTCACTTTAATATACAAAATATTACTAATGCCCTTGATAACAATTAAAATCCTTGACATATTCACATTGTACTAGTTAGGGGGGAGCAAACCCCGGTTCGGTTCGGTTTTCGGATAAAACCGGAACCGGAACCGCATGTCCTCGGTTTTAAAAATTGAAAACCGGAATCGCAACCGAACTATCGATTTCGGTTTCGGTTTTAAAATCCCGGTTTCGGTTTTTATCGGTTCGGTTTCGGTTTTAAAACCGATTAAAATAAAAATAAGAAAGTATTACAAATTAATTAAAAAATTAGTTCTACCATAAAAACATAAATCGTCCAAATGTATTTATACAACAATTTTTAAAACTTGAAACAATAAAAAAAATGGCAGATGTCCGGGCAGTGACCAGTTAAAGTGTTAAACAGTCTAGTTGAAAAAGATCACTACATGTATGACTGTCACTTTTGTGGATTTGGCCAGCAAATCTGTGTACTCCTGCCCATAAGTTCGGGGTGAGAAAGCAAATCTGTGGAGTCTCCAGGCATGGGGATTTTGTGAAGCGAGTCTCTGTCCATAAGTTCGGGGTGAGAAAGCCATAAGTCTTCAGCAAACAATCAAATGTAGCCTGCAAAAACATTACATTAGCAGGGCTACACATCTCAGACAACAAAGAACAATGGGAAGCAAACAACTATAGGGAATGCAGCCCACAAAAAACAATTTGTGGATAAGAAGTACTGAATTTGTTCAATAAGGACAGTGCAAAATTGGATTCAATACCAGATCAAAATTGTATAAGCAACTGAATTGTATAAGCAAGCTTGATACCAGATCAAAATTGGGATTCAATACCTGATAGAGTTGTGGACCCTTGTATTTTTCTAAATTTATTGGCTGACAATTGCATTTCTCAATAGCTGCATATTGCTTGTGATCATGCACAACTAAGATATTAAAGTGCAATATCTGAATGTGGTTCAGGTTAATATAACCAAGGCAGAAATGGATGTTTATACAGCAATAATTGATAAAAAAAAAGTAGCAGTAAAGATTGGACCAGGCCATTATGGTTTTTTTTTCCTTAAATCAATGTTTTGTAAACTTTTACTCAGCCACCGACATAATTCAAACAAAACAATATTTGTAAGAGACCTATGGGCACATCCTAGTATTTGTAAGAGAGGTCAGAGTACATAAGCAATTTTTGGTTTACAAAAACATATTCAAAGTTTAAATTATATTTGAAAACTACAAAACTATATTTGAAAAACTGAAGAGGAAACTACTATTTGAAAAACTACAAAACTATATTTGAAAAACTGAAATCAGAACTTAGCAAAACAAAAAGAAAAACAGAAAGCATTTCCATGTATTCAGAGACACGTGATAAGACTGCATGAATCACTACATGTAGTTATAACAAGAAACACCACTGTAGTTGCAATAAAAACACACATGCGTTCTTATACACTTTAATCCCGAATCTGTTCTTTGCTCTACATTTGTTCACTCTGCTCAACATTCAACTGACTAATAAAAGCAGTGTCCCCCACTAATTAACAACGAATTGATATACATGTTCCCTCAGTGTCATATTATATAACACAGAAAATGATGCATTTTCTAATTGGCATCAGCAAAATGTTAAAAATATGCAGAAAAGTGTAAACCTCACAGTTAGCAAAAAAATGATGCAATTATTCATAAACCTCACAGTTAACATAATACCTCTACTCCTCTAATCATCGATGCTAATGCTACCAAACGAACCGACCACTTTTAGCTCATCTGTCAAAATAAACTGTAGCAGAATAATGACCACTTTCAGCAGAGCAGACTGCAGTAAACCAGCAACAGAATAACAGTAACAGTAACAGAATAACAGTAGCAGCTCACAATAGACAGAACAAGTAAAAATCATATAAATAAACGTACACCAAGTAAAAATTACCATTTTCCAATTGTTCATGTTGTAGATACTCTTCTGGCTCTCCTCTAAGATCAGTAACATTGTTAGAACTTCACAACCAGTCTTGACTACAAATTAATGCTTCAGTTGTCTTAGGTGAAAGAGAACTTCGATAAGCATCAATCATCCTTCCACTAGTGCTAAAAGCAGCTTCCGAGGCAACGGAAGAAACCGGCATACCCAACACATGTTTAGCCATTTCGGAAAGTATCGGTAATCTTGCGGAGTTATTCTTCCACCATCCTAATATGTCAAAACCTTCACCTTTTCTTTCTCTTGCTTCAACTAAGTATGCATCAAGTTCGGATTTTCCCAATGCTCCTTCATCCCGGTCCTCCATATACTTATCAAAATCATCATCCCATGAAACATTCGGTTGATTTGTTTTAGATTTAGAAGATGAATCTTCACGCCCCTTTAAGTTCATGTAGTAGTCAAAAAGTTCTTGCAATGTCTTCAACACTTTGTCACACATTATAAAACTTTGAGTAGATCCCTTCCCATAAATTTTGGCAAAGCAAAATTCTACATAACTCATTTTATATCTAGGATCTAAGACAACCGCCACGTACAACAAGAAATTGGTATTCTCCACATTATCCCAATACTTGTCGTACTTCTCCTTCATCCTTTTAGCCATATCCCTCATCAATATATCTTCACTTGAACACAATTTAATAATAGCCTCTTGAACCTTTACAAGCTCAATAAAAAAAACATTGGAAGTGCAATATTTGGAACCCGACAATTTAATTGTAACATCATAAAAGATTTCCAAGAATTGAATGAAACGTTTGACATTACCAAAATCATCACAAAGTGGAGCACCTTCAACAACCTTTTTCTTTTTTTTCTTAGGATTCTCACCTATAACCTCAACATCATTCACCTTAAAGAATTCTTCATAATCGGTATCTTCATGAACCATTCTTATAAAAGCTCCCTCATATTTAATCGCAACCTCCAACATTGTGTAAGTTGAATTCCACCTAGTATCAACATCAAGACATACCATCCTATCACATTTTATCTTCTCTCTTTCTACACACTTTCTAAATTTGTCAAGTCTTGTCGGTGAAGACCTAACATATCTAGTGGCATTTCGAATTCTAGCAATTGAAATATGTTGTTCTTTCAAACCATCCTTCACCACTAAATTTAAGATGTGAGCACAACATCGCATATGTAGAAATTTATTATCTAATATAGCCTCCGGTCCTCTAAGAAATTTCTTCAAATGCGAGATTGCTTTATCATTTGAGGATGCATTATCTAATGTGATGGTAAATATACGATCTATCCCCCATAATGAAAATAACTCAAGTAGCATCTTTCCAATTGCAACACCTTTATGACTTCCAATTTGAGGAAAATTTAAAATTCTTTTGCACATCTTTCAATCATCATTGATCCAATGAGCCGTAAGGCACATATAATTAGTGTTTTGTATCGATGTCCAAGTATCCGTTGTGAAGGAAACTCTTTGGGAGGACAAACACTTTTTCAATTTTACTAACTCTTCACCATATATTTTAAGACAATCTCTAGCAATTGTCCATCTACTTGGCATTTTAAATCTTGGTTCCGCTTCATTCATTAATTCTCTAAACCCTTCGTGTTCCACAATCCTAAATGGTTGATTATCTTTGATACACATTAAGGCAAGTTTTTTCCTTAACCTCTCTTGATTAAACTCATGAACTTCAACGTTGTGAAATTTTTCATCCTTCTTTAATTTTTCAAATCGCAATGTTTTTTGTAACTTATCAAGATTGGTACGTAGTGGTGATTTAGCACATACCAGTTTTAAATGATTCATCATTGCGGATGTACCATTGCGTGTATTGCATCCAATCATCACTTTACAAAATTTGCACTTTGCTTTCTCCTTACCAACTGGACAGCCCGGTATTCGATCGAAATAGTCCCATGCCCGTGAACCCTTTTTCTCACAGTTTTCCTCCTCTTTATTATCATCTTTTACTTCTTCATCTTCCAAATTCACATTTACCTACAAAATAAAAATAGATATCCAATTTCAAATTTAGAGAATGCTAATTCAAGATGAAAACCATAAAACATTAAATAAAGTACAATACAATAACTAATTAAGTTTGGAGTAATAAATAGTAGCATACCACTTTAGGTTCAACTTGTAAAGAACCTTTTGGAGAAGCTACTTGCTGAGAAATTGGATTGTCAGATGGATTAGACATGATTAACTGCTTCTGTTTGAATCGTTCCTCGTTGGTCACTTCAAGTAGACGAGTACAATTGATGTTGATAACGGCGAAATTAGAATTAGGTTATGTTTATGTTTATGAGTCGTAGTCGTCTGTATATTTTAATTTCTATAGACTTTAGACTATAGTCATTAGTCCGTCCGTGTAAGCTCAGCCTGAGGCCCAAATGCATCAACAAATGTTAGGCCCAGTTACTTTTTATTTTACTGCCTATATACTTTCATAATATATATATATATATATATTTAAAATATTTATAAAAAAATATAAATATTTATTTATATAAATAATCGGTTCGGTTTCGGGTTTTTTCGGTTCGGTTTGAACCTAAAACCGGAACCGAAACATTAGAGCGGTTCGGTTTTTAAATTTTCGGTTTCGGTTTCGGTTTTTTACGGTTTCGATTTTTTTCGGTTCGGTTTTCACCGGTTTCGGTTCGGTTTCGGTTTTGATTCGGTTTTTTGCTCACCCCTAGTACTAGTTACTAGTCAAATGACATATCCATAAATCAACTAACAATTCTTAAGGTAAGCTAAGTACATTTAACTATTTATAACCTTTGAACTTACACCACTTTAATACATTAATCCTCAAAATCAAATTAAAAATCTACATAAATTTATATATCCATGAACAATTTACAACTCAATTACAACACGTAGATGTACATCATTTAAAATTTATTAACTCAAAATTAAATTAATAGTTGAAACATAAATCGTAAATGTATATAAACATTTAAAATCATATAATTCACGTAATTCGAATATTATTCTAATATTAACATATAGGTTATAGTCGTGAAAAATAAAATTAATATTTTTAGAAAATTTTGACGACATCCCCTCTGTACGGGTAGCCTACTAGTCGGAGCACTGCCGTCACAACCAAGCAACCATCTTTGCATTACAATTACAAATTAGAACTAAATCAAGTACTAAACAATTTGAATTACTATTTCTCCAAAACCAAATAATTCTTTATATTGATCCAACTACACAAACCGAATATACATTTCGAAAATTAAAAACGCTAAACGAAAAATATCGTATAACTTACAAAATTAATTTCATAGAACCAATTAGCCTAACTGTTTCACATCGCAACCTATCAAAATTGACCAGGTCAACAGAGAAAAGAAACAAGAACAGTTGAACAAAGTAACAATTTCATAAACTAAACGCAACTTGCGCACTAAAAAAAATGCACACACCAACAAATCTATATCAACAACCAGGACAATGCTCAATTACAAATCACTGAGTCAACCTAGTCAACTCGGCAGGACTGTGGAACTCAGCAGCGAATAACAAAACGAACACAACAACAACGAACAAAACTTAAAGAAATTGCAGAAACAAGAACGTAACCATAAAACTCGGACTCTCAATAATCAATTACGATACAACTGAGAAACACCAGCCAAAACCAGGTGAACCAAAAAGAATAGGCAAATCCACAAAAACCCCTGTACAAACACACACACACACAATTGCAGCAGTACTCAGTCACAGTAACTCGGCGGAACATCAACTCCTACTACCCACACGCAGCTACACAGCAGGTATTCGCAGCCACACACACACATACTACCATTCCCACACACGCAGCAGCACATTCTGAATACATACCCTCACGAACCACTATACACATGCGTATATAGAGTTAATATAGAGGGAAAGAGAGAAATTAAGAGGGAGAGATAGAATCGAGAGAGATTTTGATAGAGATTGCAAGGGAGAGATATGGGAGAGAGGAGAGGGATCGAGAGACTTCTCGAGAAAAAAGAGAGAAATAGAGCTCCTTTTACTGAATTGGGGGAAAACAATCGATATTTTAGGGATTAGAAGGGAATGGCACTTTGATAATTTCACCTAGCTGAAAAACTAAATTAAAAAACAATTGAACAGCTTTTTAAAAAAATTGAAATTAACTGGAAAAAAAATAATGAAAAATAAAATTTTTCATTTTTAAAATGTAGAGTATAAAATTACGAATGCCCCCATATTTTTAAAATATTTTTAGGATCAAAAATGAATTAAATATGAATTTTACAAGCTAAGATCCTTTAAATGCCATAACACTCTTAAAATCATTTTAAAATACTGAAACACCTAAAATAATTCACCCAATAATTTGAAAAACTAAATAATATTATAAATAGGATAACACAAAAGATTTCGGAATTTTTAAATACTCCGAAGATTTTATAAAATTTTCCAAAGATCAATAACGCATGATTTAAATAAATTTTAATCATAAAAATTCAAATAAAAATTACACGGACTAGCACGTCACACATACATTGCCATATAAATATGTTAACATGGTATCACATATATTTTATCTAAAAATAATAAAATAAAATTTCACACCCTATAATCCACATTTAATATTAAATAATTAAATAATAATAATAACAAATACGATATTTTCTAGGGCGTTATAATTAACGTGAAGGTCGACAAATTTACTGGGAGGAATAGTTTCAGTATGTGGCAAATCAATATGCGTGCTTTGTTAAAGCAACAGGGGCTCTGGGCGCCGTTGAAAAAGAAATCGACGACGGATCCTGAAAGCGCTGAGATGGCCAGTCTAGAAGAAAAGGCACACTCAACAATTTTGTTGTGTCTTGCAGATGATATTATTACTGATGTTGTGGAGGAGGATACTGCGGATGGTCTATGGTGGAAGCTTGAAGGTCTTTACATGACAAAGTCTTTAACAAATAAGTTGTTTTTGAAGCAACGTCTGTTCAGTCTGCGAATGCAGGAAGGTATTCCTCTTCGAGATCACTTAGATCAGTTAAACACAATTTTATTAGAATTGCGTAATATTGATGTTAAAGTTGAAGATGAGAATGTTGCTTTAATTCTGTTAGTTTCTTTACCATTATCGTATGACAATTTTGTGCAATCGTTTATTGTTGGTAAAGATTCTATTTCTCTGGAAGAGATTAGATCTGCTCTTCATACTAGAGAGCTGCACCATAAGGCGGCTAGTACAGGTGCAGATAATCAAGCTGTTGGATTAGTAGCCAGTTGGAGTAGTGGACATGGAAAGTCGGGGAAGAAACCAGTTCCTAAGGGTCCAAAATCTAATGATATCTGTAATTACTGTAAAGAGAAGGGACACTGGAAATCTGATTGTCCCAAGAAAAAGAAGCAACAGGATAAATTGACTGATACTGCTGCTGTAGCTGATATCAATTCTGAAGAAGATATTGCTCTTGTTGTTGCTGATCACATGCATCACTCTGATGTGTGGATTCTTGATTCTGGAGCATCTTATCATGTATGTCCGCGCAGGGAGTGGTTCACAACCTATGAGAAAATAGACGGTGGCAAAATCTCTATGGCTAACAGTTTTGTTTGTGAGACGGTTGGAATAGGCTCGGTTAAACTTCGGACACATGATGGTAATTTCTGCACATTGAATGATGTTAGGCATGTTCCACTTATGACAAAGAATCTGATATCTTTGAGTATGTTAGACAGCAAGGGTTTCAGTTTTCAAGGTGAAGGTGGAGTTTTACATGTCTGCAAGGGTTCTGATGTGGTTCTAAAAGGTGTTAAACGTGGTACCTTGTATCTTCTTCAAGGTTCTACGTTAACAGGTTCTGTTGCTGTTGCGTCCTCGGAAATTGAAAAGGAGTACATGTCTCGAGTTCCCTATGCTAGAGAAGTAGGAAGCTTGATGTATGCAATGGTCTGCACTAGACCCGATCTTGCACAGTCTGTCAGTGTTATTAGTAGGTTCATGGGTGATCCAGGCAATGAGCATTGGCAAGCTGTGAAGAGGGTTTTTCGGTACTTAAAAGGTACGTCTGATGTTGGTCTCATTTATGGAGGTGATACTGAGTGTTTGGTGACAGGGTTTTTAGACTCTGATTATGCTGGAGATGTTGACAGTAGAAGGTCTATGACTGGTTATGCTTTCACTCTGGGTGGTTCGATTGTTAGTTAGAAAGCTACTCTACAACCTACAGTGACTTTGTCTAATACAGAAGCAGAGTACGTGGCATTGATAGAAGCCGCAAAAGAAGGAATCTGGTTGAAAGGATTGGTCAGTGATTTAGGTCTACATCATGATCAGGCTACAGTATTTTGTGATAGTCTCAGTGCAATCTGTTTAGCCAAGGATCAAGTCCATCATGAGCGAACTAAGCACATAGATGTAATATATCATTTTCTAAGAAGTGATAAGAGAATCAAGGTGAGCAAAGTGAGTACTGCAGAAAAGTTTTTTTTTATCTGGTACATCTGGCATTATTATGGTGCATCTGGTACATCTGTTATTTGTGAGAGGATTCAAGTCAAGGTGGAGATTTGTTAGAATATGCCTTGAATCTGTAATGCCCAAATCGTTGGGATTTCGGGTATTTTCTATTACATGCTAGGGGAAACTCAGGACTTGAGCTGGTAGGCCCAGGACCTGAACCAAACAAAGATATTTCAGCATGAAGCTCAGGACCTGAGGCGCGCAGTGTGTTTTATCTGTTATGGGCCTATTTTTCTGGGCTTTTCTGTAACCGCCTAGAGAGTGTTATATAAACTCTCTAGGGCATAACCTAGCAGTCAGTCTGTCATAAAAACATCATCTATAATCTGAACCGGAGATTAGAATCTGTAATTTGAATCGGTAAAACGGATCTGAATCTATAGCTGTATATTGTAATCTGTATCCTCAAGGTCAACAAAACTTTTCTCTTCTGCCTATCTGTGTTCTTTCTTTACGTTAATTATAATCTTTCTAGTTTCCGTTATAACAGAAACAAAGCTTCGTGCATAACTCCGATTTTTCCTCCATAGCATCGATATTGACAAATTTTAAACAAATTTTGACCCGATATGTAGAACAATGATTAATACACCGATTCTGACATATACTAAGCTGACCAATTTTCGATATATTGATCGATTAACCGTCAAAATCGGTGATTTTTATAACACTACAAATTAGACATAAGTTTAATGATCTTTTTTACAGTTCAACCTTTCAATTTATATCATTTTTTTTTTCTAAACTGCATATATATATAAAAAAAGAAAGAATAAACAGGGATTGACCCTTGCTCTAAGCCGAGGCAAAGAGAAAACTATCTACTCACAATCTAACCTAAAAAAGCTAGATTGAAAATAGAAAGAACAAAAGGAGGGCAGAACAACCCTGTAGAATCAAGGTATGAAAATCCACCTATACATATCTAGATGTGCAAATTGTTGAAACCATCTAGAATTCTGCAGTTTAGTCTTTAGATCGAGCATGATGCCCTTGTGCAGCCTACACGGACCAAGGCTACCTCTGTCGTGATGCCTTGCATTTTTCTCCCTCCATATATGATATGAATAGATCTGTGCAGCCAGCAAGACAACATGTCGCAAAGAGAAATCATTGATTAATCCCCTGTTCATAAGCAACTCAACCCAAGTGAGACCACAGTAATCGACCTTTAGAAAACCCACAAGCTTTGAAAGAACATAGATGCTATAAGGACAGGTAACAAAGAGGTGAGAAGAAGTCTCAATACCTCCAACACATAAGTGACAAAATGTGGAGATATCCAACCCAAAAGAGGCAAGTCTGTGTAATGTGGGTAACCTATCCTGACATAACAGCCACTCATGATGCGCATATCGAAGGATCTTAAGCTTGTGCCAAACCATATCACACCAAGACACTATAGAAGCGTGGCTGCGAATAGAGTTCCATATGTCCCAGGTTGTAAGTTTTCGAAGAGTAGAACTCTGCCATAAAATGTCGTCTAAAGCATTAATATCAAAACCAGGGAAGTCAAAATGTTGTAACCAGGAGACTAGACCAGGATCCAAGTGGTAAAGCCTAGGTGAAGGTCGAGGAAGGACCCAAGCACCTGAAGAAATAAGAGCATTTATTTTTGAGTCGTGGGGAATGCTCGACTGAGCAATTATAGTGTCAAATCGTGTTAAGGCCAAGCAGTTCGAATTCCACCAAAGATCAAACCACAGAGAAGCCCCCATGCCATTTCCAATTTTAATGCAATAAAATGTCGAGCCAGGGGACGAAGCTTCAAGACGTTGCGCATAATCCACGAACAATCGGTGGGCATAGACATGATCCAGAAATGTTGACGTTTAAGCATGGTAATATTCACCCAACACGACCACAGAGCTTTGCTACCCCTCACAATACTGCAAAGGTGGTACAGAAGTTGGGCTCGATTCCAGTCTTTAAGATTTTTAATGCCCAAGCCACCTTCCTCGAGAGGGCAACAGACCTTATCCTAACAGATTTTAGCCCCCCCCTTCGAGTTCACATCACCTTTCCAAAGGAACCTTGTAAAAATAGTCTGAAGTTTACGATGCACAGACTCAGGTAGAAGAAAATGCTTCGTCCAGTAAGCTTGAATAGCGAACAAGACAGAGCGGATCAATTTTTAACCTGCAAGATAATGCTTTAACGGATTTTCGATAATGTCAAATGTCAAATGTCACATTCAACTCAGTCGATGTAATTTTCTTTTTCTTCCAAAGTTTGGTTACCATTTTTTTATTTTTTTTGCTAAACTAAGTTCGGTTACTTGATTATAAGATTTAATTAATCGAATCATACAATTGAAAGTTTTATCCACTCGTAAATTAAATGCGATGAAAATGTCATTTAACTCTATTGCAAATCAACACAAAGCAAATATGAAATTAAAATCAATTCTTTGAACAACCTTGTTGTGAGAATGTTGTTTTCTCCTGCTTCTGTCAATATTGCTGTCAGAATAGATATGTTGTCATGACTTGCAACATGCTGTCTTCTTGCAACCTTGTTGTCAACTGCTTTGACAATTAACTTTATTCATGCTGTCGAACTGAGTACTTTTTGAGGCTTGAACATTTGAGTGAACTTCTTCCAAAATGTACATTTATTTTTTTGACAGTAAATTATTTGATTACAAGAATACACTATGGCTGTGACAGTATGTTCTTCTTAGCCTATACAATAAACTAAGCATAATAAAGTTTAGTTAAGTTGTCTTTAAGTTATCAAACATAAATCCCAACATCATGCAATAAAATCGAAAAATTTATTTAGTAATAATAACCTAGAAGATGATAGCAAGATTAAATTTTAATCTCATCTTAAAATGTCATCAAAAGAGAAGTGTCGAGTCGAGTCTACAGTAAAACCTTCCTAAATTAATATTCGATAAATTAATAATTTTTCTAAATTAATAATTTGTTCTAATCTCATTTTCGGTCAATTCAAAAATTGACCAATTTCAATAAGATTATAAGATAATTATTTTTTGAAAAACCTTATCAATAATATTATAAATTAATAATTTTTATAATCATAAAAATTTATGTCTTACATTTTTGTAAAATATGAATTTAGGCTTCTTAAAAGTAAAATCTATATGAAACTTATCCTTAATCTTCTTTGTTGCATTCAAAAGTTCGAATGTGGCATTTTCGTAAAATATTACAAAGCTATTAATCAAAGTTTTTGGTGTTTTGAGTGCTTATTTGCATGCAACATATTTCAAAAATGTTGTACTGTCTTTAATATCATATAAATATACATGAATCTTCATTTTGAATCACGTTAATATTCAATAAATTTGTAACATACAATGAATTAATTAAATTAAATATAAAACATAATTTGTTCAATACATTTTATTTAAATTTATATAGTTAAAAGTTAATTTTATTTGATGTCGAAAATTCTTTATAAATTAGTAATTGTTAATTTATCGATTAGTTATCTTTTTAAACTAATGAATTTACTCGGTCTCGACTATATTAATTTACAAAAATTTTATTGTATTTACCCATTCGAGTCTTGAACCTCCAAAGATGAGAAACGGTATATAATAAGCATTCTAGGTAAAACTCAGATCAATAATTGAAGAGGTCAGTCAATTCCATCAATTAATATAGTTATATATATACGTATTTTGTGAGCATATCGTTGTCATATGTCATGGTTCCCAATGTTTTTCCGTTCTCCACGACAAGAATGCTTAAAAAACAGACAAAGTATTAAAGTAAACTCAAAATTGTTAACGAGGGATTACACGGCAGTTTGCAATAATTTAAGGTTTTGCTTTAGCTGCAAGGAAATGCAATGCATTATTAAAAGAAGGGAAATTCTATATAGTACCGATGTGATTTTGATTTTTTTATATGGTATTCCCTCAATTCCTAATTTGTTTAGTTTGACTTTTTAGTGATCAAATTGATCAAATTTTAACTGAAATTTATATATATTGTATATTTGAAAAAAAAAAAGTTGTATCATTGTAATGTATATTTAATCTATTTTAATATTTACTTTTCCGTTTTTTAAAATAATAGAAGGATAACTTTTAATCTTCGATAAAAAATTGGTCAATTTGATCACTTAAAAGTCAAACTGAACAATTAATTAGGGACGGACGGAGTATCATCATATTATTCATTTTTATTCATCATACTCTCTTACATTTGATTTTTCATATATAATACTCATTTGTTAATTAAAAAATGAGTGAGATATATTCAAATATCATAACCAAATTTTGAGAATTAATATCTCACTCATTTTGACTCCGTTTTACATGATTTAAGGGTATATTTTATATAACTTTTCGCAAAAAATTTAAATATACAATTTGTTTTACGATGTGAAATCAATTCTATTACTTTTGACTTAACACAAGAATATTATATATGAAAAACTAAATGTACAAAAATATCATGAATAAAAATCAATAATATAATGATATCCTATAAAAAAACCAAAATTAGTTGGTACCATATACAATTTTCTTTAAAAAAAAAAGCAACGTAAAGTGAAATTTATGATGTAAAGTATAAATTGACATACATACAGCATCAGCTAGTTTATCATTCTAATCAAGGTTATGCTTGTTTAATTTAGTCCGTTGTTAGTGGAGCTAATTATTTTATATATATTTGGCCACAATCTGTGTGCCTGATTACATCTTTTATATTATGTTAAATGTATTGTGTCAAAGTCGTATTTGATCCTATATTTAATATTCCTATATATATTATTTAATAGTTTGAGAGCTGTGTATTAATAAGTTATATCGTTTCGCTGATAGCTTTTAGAGTCATATACATTTTACATTTTGCATTTTGACGAGGAGAACAGCTAGACGTTTATGATCACTGATCAGAACATGGAATTTTATCAAAAACAGGTTAAGAGTAAATAGAAAAATGGAGGGATCTCCCTAAAATTATAAGAAATATTATTTATAATGTAAGGGATCCCGCAGGACATTTTTATAAATATTAATTTTTTATCAATAATTTACACAAATATCCTTAAATTTGTATTGATTTGTTTTAATCTCAGGATTCTAACATGAGGTCATCCTCAGGCACATGAAACCTTAAGAATAAATTCAATACAATTTTAAATTGATTCCATTTATATAATTTGAAATCAAATTGATATGGGCTAAAAGTAAGCCCTAAAGACACATTTAATGTGGCATTAATTAGACCCAATATGGTCCAAACGTGGGGCCCATTTATGGGGCCCAAAATTTAATTAAATATTAATCTCGTAATTAATATTAGGGGCAATAAACAGCTCAGCAAATAAGAGTTAAATAAGGATAATACTCCTACCAAACATAGCCTCCAAGGCATCCAATTTAATAAGGAAACATTAAGCACCTCAGAGAGGCATTCGAAGTGTTGAAGCACCACAAGATGATGTTGAATCCAGCCAAGTGTGCTTTTGGTGTTGGATCTGGAAATTTTTTTGGTTTGATGGTTTCAAAGAGAGGCATAGAGGCCAACCCTGACAAGATCATGGCGATTTTAGATATGGAACCGCCACACTCTATAAGAGATGTGCAGAAGTTGACGGGCCGAGTAGCAGCTTTAGGAAGATTCATCTCCAAGTCTGGTGATAAATGCTTGCATTTCTTTCAAGCATTGAAGAAGGTGAAAATTTTTGAGTGGACACCTGAAAGCCAAGAGGCCTTTGAACAATTGAATAAATACATGGCAGAAGCCCCGTTGTTGGCCAAGCCTAGCCCTGTGGAGACTCTTTACTTATATTTAGCGGTATCCAAACAAGCACTGAGTGCCGTCCTCATACGCGAAGAGAACAACATTCAGAAACCTATCTATTATGTGAGCAAGGTGTTGCATAGGGCAGAGTTGAATTACTCTCCCATTGAGAAGTTTGCTTTGGCCTTGATAACAGCCTCGAGGAAGCTACGACCGTACTTCTAGGCACACAAGATTGAAGTCCTGACAGACCAGCAATTGAGGAACATATTGCATAGCCCGAAGGCCAGTGGAAGATTGATTAAATGGGAAATCGAACTTGGAGAATTTGACATCGCGTATAAGCCTCGAACAGCCATCAAGGCTCAGGCATTGGCTGACTTCGTGGTTGAATGTACCATGGGTAACCAAGAAGTCGGGGGGCAGGAGATAGTGACCGCCCCTGGAAGAGAAGATAACGATGAAGAGCTTGTACCTAATCAGAGGGAATATTGGGTGCTCTATTTTGATGGAGCATCAAAAACAAAATCTAGTGGTGCGGGTTTAGTCTTGCAAAGCCCTGATGGGTTCACAGTTGAGTATGCTTTGAAGTTGGACTTCCCAACAACCAACAATGAAGCTGAGTATGAAGCCTTGACAGCCGGATTTGGCTTGGCCAGAATTATGAGGGTCAAGAATCTCAAAGTTTGTGGGGATTCAAGACTAGTAGTATCGCAAGTGAATGGTTAATTTGAAGCCAAGGATGAAACTATGGAGAAGTATTTGAGAATTGTGAAAGCTGTTATGACTCAGTTTGATGAGTGCTACGTGGAGCACATTCCTAGAGAAGAGAACGTTAAGGCTGATGCCCTGTCTAAGTTTGCTTCTTCTGAGATCGAGAATTATGCAGGGAATGTCTACTTCCAGGTCTTGAAGGCCCCAACCATCAACTCTAAGTTTGTGGCACCAATTGATTTAGGAGGCTTCTGGATAGATCCTATCAAGGCTCACCTAGAAACCGGATGGCTCCCTGATAATGCCTTGGAGGCACGAAAGCTGTCAGTAAGAGCATTGAGATATGCCTTAATCGAAGGCATCCTTTACAAGAGATCGTTTGTCATCCCATATTTGAGGTGTTTGAGACCCCAAGAGGCAAAAGAAGCATTAAGAGTTAATTACATTTAAGGAAGATAGATTGCAAGAGATTAGCTTCGCTAATCAAAAGACAAATTATGCTTCGAAAAGTGGTATTCAACAGCAAAAATCAAGGTCATGATTCAAGAACGAGAATTCAGACATTGCGAAAAAGCTCCGAGAGGCACGACAAGGCGCCCGCGGAAAGACCACCAACCTCCTGTCAGCCGACCAGGAGCACCTGGAAGGCGACCAGGACCTCCAGTCAGCCGACCAGCTGCCCAGGAAGGGGTCAGGCCGACCTCTTGGCAGCCTCAGCCGACCAGGAGCACCTAGCAGGCGACCAGGACCTCCTGGCAACCGACCAGCTGCCCGAGAAGGGGTCTGGCCGACCTCCTGGCACCTCCCATCAATTGGTTGGCCCGGTTGAAGGTTCTGGTGAAGGTTTTTTTTACTTTCCAGAACGAACGTCGACCTTCAAACATTCTTAAAACTTAGCGCCGTTTAGTGTCGATTAGCACCGTGTAGTGCCGTCTTAGGCCATTTAACGTCATTTAAACATAGATTAAACGTCATCTAAGGCTGATTAGCACCGTTTAGCATCGATTAGCACCGAGTAGTGCCGTTTTATGCCATTTAACGTCGTTTAACATAGATTAAAACGTCATTTAAGCATCGATTAGTGCCGTTTGAGTCAACACGGAGCCCCTGTCAGCCAATCAGCCGACTAGGAGCACATGTCAGCCGACCAGGAGCACCTGCCGACCAGGAGCACCTGTCAGCCAACCAGGAGCACCTGACAACCGACCAGGAGCACCTGGCAGCCGACCAGCTACCTGGGAAGGGGTCAGGCCGACCAGGAGCACCTGTCAGCCGACCAGGTGCACCTGTCAGCCGACCAGGAGCACCTGGCAGCCGACCAGGAGCACCTGGCAGGCGACCAGGACCTCCTGGCAGCCGACCAGCTGACCAGGGGGTGGCTGCAACTGTCCCGGGTCTCCTTTCGGCCGATCATTTAAGCACCGATTAGGGTCGATTAGCACCGATTAGTGTCGTTTAAGCACAACTTAGTGCCTGTTAGCACTGTTTAGCATCGATTAACGCCGTTAGTGCCGATATAAGCCATTTAACATCGTTTAACACTGTTTAAACGTTGTTTAAGGCTGTTTAGCGCTGTTTAGTACCGTTTAACGCCGATTAGTGTCGTTCAAACATCGTCGTAAACGCGTCGGTCGCTCCACGCTTTACATGAAGGCGGTATTGTTGAGAATACTTGCGTATGAGCAATAAACCCTGACCCGAGTCTCGAATAAGGCCGTTATAACTTCAAGGAAAACCTGATCAGTTTTCCTGGAAGTTGGGGGGCAAATGATATGGGCTAAAAGTAAGCCCTAAAGACACATTTAATGTGGCATTAATTAAATCCAATATGGTCCAAACGTGGGGCCCATTTATGGGGACCAAAATCCTAATTAATTATTAATTTCGTAATTAATATTAGGGGTAATAAACAGCTCAGCAAATAAGAGTTAAATAAGGATAATACTCCTACCAAACTTAGCCTCCAAGGCATCCAATTTAATAAGGAAACAGACTCCTACAAGGAAGGCGTCTAGAACCTTCCTCAAGGCGGTGGCTTGCCCACCAAGTATCCGAATCCTACCATAATTCTAAGGCTGGTCAGCCTATATAAAGGGTCTGACCCCTCATTCTCAGAACTACATCTTGGCTTGATTCTCAATACGAGATACGTAGGCACTCTGTGAGGACCGATTAATCTTGAACACGGAAACATCCATTAAAGCACAAAGCTCCCGAACCCTAGCATTAAATACAAATTCGTAACCTAGTTTTTATTCCACTACACAAATGGTAAAAAAATCAATTTTAAAAGGATTCTATATTCAAATATAAATATGGATTAATGCATATTTAGTTCTAAATTTAAAAGTAAGATGGATTTATGAAATTATACCATGTCATTTTTGATCATATATAAATTGCAAATTGGTATACTTCAAATAAAAATTAGGAGATAGACGAAAAATTGGTTAAATTTAAAAAAATTTAGATGTAAAATGTAATTAATATTGGAGTTAAATTTTATTTTATTACCAAAAATAATTTTTGATATTAAAATTATAGTAATGACACTAATCATTTTACATTTAATATTGAACTTGCTCTTATAACACCTTTTGTGCCTCCGTCATATAAAGGTTGGGAACCAAATTTCATTTTTAACAATTTAAATGTTGTTGAAAAATATGTAACATTTTAGTTCCACATCAAGAACATTTGGGGATTTATGATGCTTTTGTGGATTATTAATTGCATTTGGGCTAGTATAATTTAGCTTATTTCTGATCGGAATTTGGATTTGACCCGTTTTTCGAAAAATACTCAGGATTTGACTGAGTCATCATATATGGTATCAGAGCCAATTCTCAAAAGCTTGATTCGTCAATTTGCTAATGACGGGGACACGAAACTTGGTGGTATTATCTCATAAGGAATAGGGGTCCAGAAATGGGGACCCAAATCCAGTTGGTATCATCCCACAATGTCTAGGAAAAAATGATATGGGCTTTTGGACTATTAGTTCAGGCCTGACAAGAAGCATATCAGGAGTTTGAGTGGGGAGTATGTAATATCTTAGTCGCACATCAAGTAGATTGGGGATATTAGTTCAATTTATAAGGTAAAATACTACTAATCACGCCAACAAATCATGATCTTTTGAGGTTTGTGGTGTATTTGTGAATTATTGAAATTGATTGCGTTTGGGCCATTATATTTTGTCTTATTTTGGATTCGAAATCATGATTTGTCCCGATTTTCGACAAAAGGCTCAGGACTTGACCCGGATTATCACAAGATATGATATAGATATTGATAAGTGGATTTTATATCCACTAGGATCGCTTAAATTCGGCTTAAATTGATTGTCTTAGCCTCAAGTTTATTGTAGTTTTGATGTGTTTTGCTTAGTTGTACTTACTTACAAGAATGTCGATTATGGGTGATGCTTCTATCGTGTTTGGAGAATTAATTGATTAAAATTCAGATTTTCCGGGAAGGTTGCGCAGTCTACACTGTTTTGGCCATATCTGGAGTTCTATAAGTCCGTTTGAGGCCCGTAAGCTGTCCACGCGAAGCTTGGAAGATTTTCTACAACTTAGGACAGGAGCCGCGCGCGCAAGCTGCGTTTGGTGGGCGCAATCTGCGCGACAAGCAGACTGATGGGAGCAGAGAATTTACTATTTTGCCCTTTTCAAGTTCTAATTGTATTTTGGGCAGTTTTTGGTACCTAAATTGAATTCTAATTGTAATAGAAGGCAATTTCTTGCTGGGCAAGACTTGGAGTGCCTATATAAACACATCCAACCCTTTGTAAATTAGACAATTAGAATTAGGAATTAGACAATTAGATATCTTGTACATAATATAGCTTAGATCTGCAAGGGAGAAAAGGAGAGAAGGATTCAACGCTCCTGACAAGCAACGGATCTAGATCTACTTCATCTTTTGTATCATAGATTTGTTTTCTCAACTCTTGTTTTATTAATATTTTCTTTCATATCTTGTCTTCTATCATGGTTTCATCAGATCCCATGATGACGAGAGGTTCAATTATGAACTAATCGTTGTCATGGGATTCTAACGGATTTATTTATGGAGTTTAGTATCTTGATGCTTTAAAGATCTGTGTGTGATGTATATTTGATATCCTCGTATGGTTATGCTTAATTGTTAGATGCGTAGCTAACATCTAATTTGTTAATCTCTTGTGAAGTGAAAGTGGATCTTGAGATTTAGAACTTGCCATGCTAGCATAGGTTCATGATTGTTATCAACATGATTCGTAGTATGAGATGAGAATACTTATATTGCCTTGTGTGATCTTTATGGATAACTTGTTCTTCAACCGTTATGTTTTCAAATTCTATAGACATATAGGGTCTAAGCATAATTGGTGTCTATTCATCTTCTATCTCTTTTGTGGATGTATGTTTAGTTTGGTATACGTATACTGAGAGGTAGCGTGTACTTGTTTCGTGTTGTCCGATCAGATATCAAAACCATTGCATATAGAGATTAAAGGCGTTAGATCTAAGCGAAGTATTTAATGAAGTTAGGATTCCATGTTTTCTCGCATATAAGTAGTTAGTATTTTTAGTTGGTTAATTTGTATCTTAGTTAATTATAGTTAGTAAAAATTTAATCTTGTTATTTGTCTTAGCAGTGAATAATAATCATACATTGTTGCATAGGTGCATCTACTGAATTGAAACCTAAGATCTCTGTGGGAACGAACTTGACTTATATCTGTATTACTTGTGACCACGTACGCTTGCGTGATTTTGTGTTAACAAGTTTTTGGCGCCACTGCCGGGGATCATCGGTGTTTTGTTTTTGGTTTATGAGCTTGTCAATAGTGGTCGTTAGAGTTCACTGACTCGGATTAGTTACTTATTTATTTTTGTGTAGCTCGTTGGTGTTTCAGGTACTTGTGAGAGAGCGTTGACTTTGAAGATGGATTTTCTAAATTACTATGGAGTTCAGCAGGTGATTAGTGTTGGGGAGCTATGTGCGGGCTCACATGAGACGAATCAGTGCTGGAGCAACCAAGGTGGTATTCAACAACCTCAGCAGCCTTATCAGCAGTATCAAGGTCAACAATATGGAGCACAGCCTTACTATCCTCAGAATTTTCTGCAGCAGTATGACCCGTGGCAAACTAAACCTCTGAGTTATGAGAAACAACCATATTTTCAATACCATCCTCAACAGTACCAGCAAGATGTTCCAGATAGGTCATATTTCTTTGGAAGTGAAGAGTTTCAACATCAGCAACCTACTCCTACTTTTCAGTCAGATGAGGTTGATGATTTGAAGGAGATTAGGATGCTTGTAGAGAGTCATGAGAAGAATCTCAAATCTATGGAGACACTAGTTGCTCAAGTTTTGAGTGTCTTGGAACAAGAGAAGCAGCAATCCATACGAGAGGCAATTCCAGAAAATAACGATGACTTGGAGCAAGGTACTGCATGCATACTTGAAGAAGACAAATTCCAAGAGGAGGTGAGTGTTCACAAGCCATGTGAGGAATTTGATCAAGCTAGTGAGGTGGATGATTTGGAAAGGGCACAATTTGAGACAGACACTGATGAGCTGCACAAATTTCAAGAATTGGTATGTGCGTACCAAGAGGATGAAGAACATGGGAAAGATGCAGGTCTTCTACTTATCTCAGAGTTTAAAGATGGAGGGAGCGCATTAGAGCCAATGGAGGAAGTTCTCTTTGAGGAACCAAAGGCTTCAGAAACTTACATTTACCCTCATCCATTATATTCAAGCGTAGCCTGTGAGTGTGTGTTGTTCTACAAATTGACAGATTTTGGGTCAATAGAAGAGGGCATTGGAACAGGACATATTTGTTATACAAATATGCCAAGCGAGGAGAAGGGGCAGAAAGTGTGCCGCCGTGATGACGATGAAGTCTCGCGAAGAGAGGACCAGGCAAACTATTATCATCCTTAATGGAGGCTTGGAAGTAACGTCAAGCTATTGACGTTAAAGAAGCGCTTCGTGGGAGGCAACCCACGCATTAGTGTAAAAAAAAAAATTGAGTGTGTGTGAAGGAAAAAAAAATCGAGTGTTGTATTCAAAAAAAAAAAAGTGTTGTGCAAAAAAAAAAAATTTGTTGAACACCCTATAACGCAGGTTGCTCATGCGTTTTAGGCTCCAGAAATTGTTTCAGCCGAATTTTTTGTGATTTCACCTCCAAAATTCCCCAAATTTTATCCCAACTCAAATTATTTCAATCCTCAAATTCCTAAATCTATTTCAAATCAAATCCTAACCTCTCCAAATCTCTCCTACACACTTAAATCTTTATTCGTCTTATCCATCATCTTATATATATACCCACCTCTACATACAAATCCAATTCCTTTTCTACTTCTTTAAATCTCTAAAAATTCAATTCTAAAGAGGAATTAATTGCAAGTTCACCTCTTTGATTCGTAATTGGTTTATCTCTTCTCTAATCTTATTTTTATTACGAATTTGTGATCTTGTAAATTTGGGATTTTGTATTATTCTAGGAATTTGGGCTATTTTTGGTGTGATATTGCTTGAAGATTATTAGTGGAGCTTCTTGTGAGTTGGGTATTGCTACAGAAAGGGGATTTTTTCCGAACAAGTATGTTGAGTTGTGATGGGGGAGGATATGTGAAGCGCCTTGTAGGTATGTTTTCTGCTATTCCTCGTATTTACTTCCATTCAATGCGGACATTGAATATTTTAACTTTGGGGGTGGTTTGAGGGATTAGTTGTTGTTGTATTATGTGTTCATGTAGATTTCATGTTTTGCATATTAGTAGTAGTAATTCATGCATGTATGTTCGTAATAATTATGTTTGTTTCATATAGGACATTCTGTTTTTTATTTTTCGCATACCATGTGAGTTCATATTAGTTGCATTTGCATAGCATGCATATTTCATGATCCCATAAGACGAGCTAAATCTGATTGATAGGTAGGTGTCTAATTGAGTGTGGTAATGATGAATAGAGGGTTGACTTATAGTTTCTATGAAATTGACTTATGTGTTTCGGAAACAAAACTAATTACACAGTCTCATTGGGTGCTTTTGGGCTAGGTTGAGGTCATGCTTGTTTGGATGTTTTGAGATTTAATCATTTGTTTATATTTAGAATTTTCGTTATTCCCTTGATAGCGTAGTAGCACTAAAGTCTAAGTTTGGGGGAAAACAGGGATTTCATGCTAGTTGTTGGCTAGGTGTCAAATGGCTAGTAGCCGGCTCATATTTATATGAGTAGTCTAGGGTTGGAATTGAGAATTCTCATTCCAGATTGCATAGAAAAAAAAACAGAAAAAAAAGAGAAAAAAAAAACAAAAGAAAGAAAAAAAAAGTCAAAAGTTTCAATTGTTTATATGCAAAATTAACCAGGGTGAGCTCTTTAATACTCGAGCTATTAAGTTCGCGGGGACTTTGTGCCTAGTGACCTAAGGTTTTTATAGTCTGGGATCCACTAACCCAACGCTCGCTACATGGGTATTATTGTATAAGCCTTTCGGGGTCTCATCCATTGCACGGTTAAATAAGCATGATTGTATATATGTGTCGTAGTGGTAGTAATAAAGCATGAATTCCTGTCAAACATGAATGAGGATAGAGGTGTTTCTAGGTTATGAAGTGTCTACAGTCTATTCTATTTATAAACCTGTGATTGTCTTAACGAAGAGCATGTATGATCTTTGACCTAGTTTTGGGAGTATTTCTGATGAGCATTGCACACACGCACGTTTCTGTTCATGTATTGTTAGTATACGGGAACTTAGTCGAGCTCTATTTGGATTTAGTTGCATTCTTTGAGATATTTGTTTGTTAGTTGGTTTTGGTTAGTTTGAAGGGGATCGTTGCATTTTCATTCTAGTTGCATTCATTCATTGCATTGCATTAGTTTAAATGGATTTTGTGGGTACATTTGCTATAGGCCCTCACGAGACCTTACTCGTCCACTGGGGCTGCCTAGGGGTTTAAAGGGCTTGTTGCATATGCCAAATGCAACCGTGATCACCCACGGAAGTGGTACTAGTTAGTTAGTTAGTTGTAATTGTTTATGCTTGAGGACAAGCATCGGTTTAAGTTTGGGGGTGTGATAAGTGGATTTTATATCCACTTGGATCGCTTAAATTCGGCTTAAATTGATTGTCTTGGCCTCAAGTTTATTGTAGTTTTGATGTGTTTTGCTTAGTTGTGCAGACTTACAAGAATGTCGATTATGGGTGATGCTTCTATCGTGTTTGGAGAATTAATTGATTAAAATTCGGATTTTCCGGGAAGGTTGCGCAGTCTACACTGTTTTGGCCATATCTGGAGTTCTATAAGTCCGTTTGAGGCCCGTAAGCTGTCCACGCGAAGCTTGGAAGATTTTCTACAACTTAGGACAGGAGCCGCGCGCGCAAGCTGCATTTGGTGGGCGCAATCTGCGCGACAAGCAGACTGATGGGAGCAGAGAATTTACTATTTTGCCCTTTTCAAGTTCTAATTGTATTTTGGGCAGTTTTTGGTACCTAAATTGAATTCTAATTGTAATAGAAGGCAATTTCTTGCTGGGCAAGACTTGGAGTGCCTATATAAACACATCCAACCCTTTGTAAATTAGACAATTAGAATTAGGAATTAGACAATTAGATATCTTGTACATAATATAGCTTAGATCTGCAAGGGAGAAAAGGAGAGAAGGATTCAACGCTCCTGACAAGCAACGGATCTAGATCTACTTCATCTTTTGTATCATAGATTTGTTTTCTCAACTCTTGTTTTATTAATATTTTCTTTCATATCTTGTCTTCTATCATGGTTTCATCAGATCCCATGATGACGAGAGGTTTAATTATGAACTAATCGTTGTCATGGGATTCTAACGGATTTATTTATGAAGTTTAGTATCTTGATGCTTTAAAGATCTGTGTGTGATGTATATTTGATATCCTCGTATGGTTATGATTAATTGTTAGATGCGTAGCTAACATCTAATTTGTTAATCTCTTGTGAAGTGAAAGTGGATCTTGAGATTTAGAACTTGCCATGCTAGCATAGGTTCATGATTGTTATCAACATGATTCGTAGTATGAGATGAGAATACTTATATTGTCCTGTGTGATCTTTATGGATAACTTGTTCTTCAACCGTTATGTTTTCAAATTCTATAGACATATAGGGTCTAAGCATAATTGGTGTCTATTCATCTTCTATCTCTTTTGTGGATGTATGTTTAGTTTGGTATACGTATACTGAGAGGTAGCGTGTACTTGTTTCGTGTTGTCCGATCAGATATCAAAACCATTGCATATAGAGATTAAAGGCGTCAAATCTAAGAGAAGTATTTAATGAAGTTAGGATTCCATGTTTTCTCGCATATAAGTAGTTAGTATTTTTAGTTGGTTAATTTGTATCTTAGTTAATTATAGTTAGTAAAAATTTAATCTTGTTATTTGTCTTAGCAGTGAATAATAATCATACATTGTTGCATAGGTGCATCTACTGAATTGAAACCTAAGATCTCTGTGGGAACGAACTTGACTTATATCTGTATTACTTGTGACCACGTACGCTTGCGTGATTTTGTGTTAACAGATGTTTTTTTTTAAAAATAATTAGGATTATATACTTTACAAATGAGTATATGTTCTAATAGAAATCTCAAGATAAACGAGAATCGAATATATATATTTGATTGCAAAAAACTCACAAAATTTTAAAAAAAAATTATTGCCAATATGTCTCAGTAAATTAGTCGCATTTACAAAAATTAGTATATATATATACTAATTTTTGTAAATGCGACTAATTTACTAAGACATATTCGCAATAATTTTTTTATAAATTTTGTGAGTTTTCTAAGTGAATTTGTTGTATATTTTTTATTGTGTAATATGATATATTTAATACTCACCTTTAACAGGAATTATACATGTAAGATGGACTGAAATCTATAAAGTTGTTATATCTCTGTTTTCCTTCTTGTCATTCCACTCGAAGAGGCTGGGCCAAGTGGCCAACTTTCTTTAATGGCGAAAGGTTGCACTAGAAAAGAACCACAATTTAGAAGTTGCGGACTGTGTTCTCCGAATCGGACCGGGCATCGAACCGGAAGCCCTACTGGTTACTGGTTCGATTGGTTCAACCGGTTCGACCAGTGGTTCAACCGGTGTGACGTCATAATTATATATATATATATATATATATATATATATATATATATATATATAAAGAAAAGATATGCATTATTGATTGATATGATAAACATATGAAAAAGATAGAAAAAACGTGAGGCAACTAAAAATTTTGGCCGGTTCAAATCTTTCAAATCTTTCAATTTTCGGCGATGTCTTGAACAGAGTTTCTCCTCCTTTAAATATGTTTGTATATACACAGACAAAACATACATTCTATACATTCTAACAGTCTCATGGAGCTAAAAACAAGCACTAACTACTCTCTTACAAGTTACAACCTGTACATTTTCCCCATTCACAACATCTCATCGTTTCAACACACATCTGAGCTTCCCCAAAAAAACCCCATCAAAATCATTCCGGCCCAACTCGCAAATTTCCCGTTGTTCATCCCTTTGCACACCAAATGTTCGACAAAAGTCCCCAGTAAACCAAGAAATTGAAATTATATAATATTTTGTTGTGTCCGGTCCGCCCGCCCGCCGGTCCGGTACCGGTTTTTACCGGTTTTTGGCCGGTTTTGAACAGGGAAACCGGGGGACGGGTTTTAGGGGTGAACCGAACCGGACCTGCCACCGGTTTGCGGTCCAACCGGTCGAACCGGCCGGTCCGGTCGGGTTCTAAGAACACAGGTTGCAGAGTGTTCTTTTTAATAAATAAATCATGATCATGCACTCATAATACATACATGTAAAACACGGTTCATATGCTACATGCATTTGTACACGGTCCATTACTGATGAATATTGCCTTGAAAATAGCATATTGTTCGAAACTAAGTAAATGAAATCTAAAAATGAGAATATTTATGTATACGTATGTATATTTCTTATTATGGGATTTGGGAGGATGCTAATTATTATTCTAAATTACCTTTGTGGTCGAATTTGTTGGGATTTGAGGATGCTTACGTTACGTGTATCTAAACAATTAGTTAAAGAAGGAATAGTTGCGTTGATTACATAATAAGAGATGTAATTAGCTTGTCATTTGGTTGCATTTCTTTGATTTTAGTTAAATTTAATTTATAGGTGTAGACTTTCCATTCTGATTTTGGTTGGTTGGTATCATAATAAGGATTCAACTATGTATGTGTACTATTATTATAAACTAGCTTTATAGCCCGTGCAAGGCTCGGGCATGCGTTACATGGTGTATATTGTTGAATTTAGTTATTTGTGGTATTTTTTCTAACGATCATGCCTTGCACCAACTTGTACTTTAAATCATATTTGATTGTGTTTGTATTGATATAATAATCATTTTAACATTCTAAAGTGCAAAAGTAGATGCTCTCTAAGACAAAGTATCCAATAAGAAAGAAAAAAATTGTAATTTAACGACTAAACATTTATACATTTCGCACTTGTATATGCTCATGCAGTGCACATATATATGAAGTCTTAAAGAGTGTGAGTATTCTGTCTCTTTTCTAATTTTGCAGAAAATGCTTCCAGTGAGACAAGAACGCTAATTATAACTACAATTCTAAGGAGTCCCTTCACAACATCCCAATTATCTTTCCAGCAAATTTGTATTGCATAAAGATTTTCTTATTACCAGACCTGCAAAAGAAAATTGTTGATAGAGGGGAGAAAAGAAAGCTGAATGAGCAAGGACAACCATTACAAATATAGATTGGCTTGTCCTGATTCTGTAAACTATTCTCCTATACATTGTTGTTTAACTATTAACTTGAATTATAAGCTGATATTATGTATCACACTTGAATATTTGACAATTATAATTTATTACAGTTTGTAACCGCCTCGATATTTATCGTGCATTGGTGGTTATATAAATTTCAATTCTGATATATGTATGCACAATTATAAGTTTTATTGTGCTCATAACTTGCTTTTGGATGATCTTCCGAATGTGTGATAGGCTTAGTTCAGTGCTTCAGTAATTTGAATTAATGTTTTAATCATTTCTATAATTTGTTCGTTTATAATCTTAAGTTTCCTTTATATAGTGATGTCGCTGCATTATGAATGTGTTTAATTACATTTTTTGTGTATTTTATAATTGTATTTTATAATGTGTAAGGAAAATAAGATGGATAAGTATATCATCATAGTTTTGATCGACTTGTGACAATTTGGGTCAGATTTTTAGTATTTTTCGAAAATTAGGTCAAGCCTAAGGCTCGATGACCAACTAGAAATCAATTTTAAAAAATTAGCAAATTTAGTATATATTAGATATTAACTTAGTTTTAAAGGTCTCGAATATAATAATTCTATTTTCGTTCCAGGTCCTGGGTTCGATTTTCGCTCAACCCGAAATTTATTGAGAAACTCATTCTAAGGCAACGAAACCTACATATTCAAAAAAACTTAGTTTTAAGGTTTCAAACACAATAATTATCGTTGAGATGCTACAAACATTCTATTTTATTCAAACAACTTATTTGTGAAACCCATAAACAAACTTATTAAACTCGTTAATGACAATGTACCTCTAGCCGGGTAGTATCTAATACCACATGCGATAATTTTGTAGTAAAAAGTAGTAAATAAAACAATTTAAATTTTGTTAGGTATTACGTGTGATACTATATTTGATTTTTTTTATTTTTAAATCAAATTTATACAAAAAATTTTGAAGTAGATTTACCCCTTTTGTTTTTGTTTATTTGATAGTGGTATATTTTAAATATATCTAGAATTTAGTTATTTAATTATTTTTTTAAATACTCAATTAGCTGAGGTGGCCCACATATCCATACATCTTTTTTATTCTAGTCTTTTGTTGACATAATTGTATATTTAATTTTATTTATTTTGTATATTATTTTAAATAATCGAACTACTTATGTTCTAGCTTTTAGAGAAAAAGAGTTATAATATTTTTTTCGTTCAAGTCATACACAAGCATTCACATATTAAGTATATGATTTACAACACATATGAATTAGTTCCCTAGTCGTATGGTGATGTACAAATTTCGTGATAGATCCAAGTTCGATCCTCCTTAATAACAATTTTTTATAAAAAATAGAAAGCACAAGGGTAAATTAGTACTTTTTTGTTGAATAAATTGTCTCACCAAACCCCTTGTTGGGCTATTAATAATATAACAGATTCTGTGCAATGCATAATTTTTTTTATGTATCTCATTAGTATTTTACTTCTTTTTTTAATTTGAGATTTTATTAAAAATGTTAAAATCGTAGACGGTTGCGTTGTCCAAAATTAGAGCCGTAAATAAATAGAGCCGAATCGAGTTTTGTCTGAATCGAATCGAATTAACTTTTTTCTAAAATGAATTGAGTCGAGCCGAGTTTTCTAATCCAACGAAAAATGATGTTCAAGACCGGCTCATTAATAAATGAGCCGAACAGGAGTATGGCGACAAATATTTGGAGTGGAGTCGAACTCGAATCGAGCTTAAGCCGAGTCAAGATGTTCGCTAATAGCTCCTATGTATTATATACAACTAAATCCAATTTTTAAAATAACTTACTCGATTTAAAATCTCACACCCAAAATCACATTTTAACGTCACACGATTATGTTCAATCCTATAAATTAATTTATTTTCTTGAAAAATTCATATTGAATTAATTTTTATATTTATGAGTAATCAAACATTAATCACTTCACTTAATAACAAGTCAATTTTATCACTAACATATATACTAACTTTTATCCCCTGCATAAACTATTTTTCATGTATATTTATTAACTTGATACGTTCAAAATTTAAACCATTTTTAATTCTTGAGGTTGATAATTCAAATATTATATTTTAATATATTATTTATGTAATTCGAACTTCAAACCATTATTAGTATGTGATAAATATTAGATTTAAAATTGTTGGTAATGGGTATCGAATCTTCAACCTTTAGTAATGCTTTAATATTGCCCCTTTAACGTATGTACTGTTGGGTTTCGGGGCAATAAACGCAGCGAAAATAGCGGTAAAAAAATAAATAATACAAAACCCTAACCCTAGGATCCGTGTACAAGGCATGGCTGATTATGGAGATCCAAGAAGCGATCACCACACAGCCCTTGCGTCAAGATCTGTGTCGTTAAGGTAGTCCACACGAACGTCCGATCGTCCAACGATCAAAGGAGCCGGTACTAGCCGAAAACTACTTCTCACTCTCTCTCTCTCTAGCCTCTCAAAGATTAGAGCAGCTAGGGTTTTTAAGAAAAATGAATTTGCAAAAGATACAACCTAAATAATACATCATAATGTACTTATAGGGAGAGAGTTGGGCCTTAAAACCCTAAATCGTTTGGGCTTCTCTAAAGCAATCTGATTTAGGTTTTAATATTAAATTCGAATTCTCTTTAATAATTAATTAAGACCAACTCAATTAATTAATAACCAATTTCAAATTTAATAATTTAATTTAAATTCATAATTTAAATTAAAACTCCTTTTAAACATTTTTATTGCGTAACCCTTTAAGTTATTATTACATTGGCAATAATTTTAATATCCAATAATAAAATTATAAACAATGAGAAACATTTAGTAATACATCATTACTACCCAAGTAATAATAATAATTGATGATCCAATTAAACCTTTCGTGATATAATGTTTCCGTGTAATATAATCCCTTTAACCAAAAATTATAGATTAAACTCGAGGCATGTTATTAGTCATTCTTTTCAACGTTTAATCCGGGTTTCCTTGATCAATGAGTAGACTATTAAAACAAATCAATATTTGAGCATGGCCATGCATTTTTATAGTCTCACTCAATCAAGAGGTCAATAATATCTCACCTAATAATAGGAGGGTTAAATCCTATATCTATCATTCATATTTCTCATACGACTCATAATATACCCGATGTCCACTTTTATCATCACCAGATCAAAGGTAACTTTTAATGTAGTTAAAGTATATTAATCCTCGTATAGAAATATAATGATCTCAAGTCTAAGGATCATTACACCATTATCACTGTGAGTCTTTCTAATGACATTTTCAACATGTAGAATCTCACCGTGGGTCAATCCAGTACCATGTAGAATATTACATGCACCTATGTTCTTGATTTTAGTATCACTATACCTATGACCAATGAGATGTGGTCATCATTCAACAAACTGTTAGTGTATACTGAAAATATTTATTTGAAGTATATACATTTATTTCTAACCGCTTTTATTGAGAATCATTTAAATGTTTGCATGCTGTCTAATATTATATATTATGGACAATCTATTATCAAATGGGATACAGAATATTAGATTGTTAAATACGGTTTATATAATATACTCCCTCCGTCCCTCTCATTTCTTTACAGTTTTTTTTCACTGCTTGACATACATTTTAAGGCTCATAAAAAATATAGTTCCATAACTTATTTTTAAAATTTTCTTTTTTTGTATAAAAATAGAATAATTCTATTTTTATACACAAAAAGAAAATTTTAAAAATAAATTATGAAACTATTCACAAAATGCACCTTAAAATCCATGCCAGAATTACGTCCCCCAAGGTAAAGAACCAAGGGGGACAGAGGGAGTAATAAGGTTCACAGCACAGGTGGTGTTGGACAATCCACTGGTATGGCTGTAGTATTATTTAGATTAGTTTATATTTACTATTAAATAACACTAGTATACTTTGTGTATATTGAACAGGATCAAATTTAGAATTGTTCTCTTATTATTAATGCTTAGGTTCTTAATACAGATATAGTAATTGACACGTGTATATTATTTACATGCTTTGATTTATATATGAAATAATTCTTTTGAATTGTATCATTATATTTTGAATGATGGAATTATATACATGGTGGATATTATTTATAGGAGGAATCCATGTCTTGGTAATATTCGAGTTATTGATGTCCCCTTGAAAGCTCAAAAAGATTTAATTATGTGAAACCCTGCAGGTGGATTTATTCCAGCATAATTAAATAAAGGTTGAGTGGATAATCAAGGATAAAAGATATTAATTAAATAAATTATCAGTAATTTATTTAATTAATGGACATGCAACATTTTAAACATGGGGAATTTAATAATCAAATAATATTGGAACCGAATTATTTAATTAAATTATGGTATTAGGAAAGGTAGTGCAAATATTAAATTTAGTGGAGTGAATTAATATTTAATGACATTGGGCTAGGCCTAGAATGTCATTAGTAGACCTAACATAATTATCCATGATCCCTGCTGTAGCATATATATATATATATATATTCTTATTCTTTTCTTGCTGAGGTTGGTTAAAAAAAATCATTAGGGTTTTTGGAGGCAGCCACCTTGAAGCAAGAAGAGAGGCAAAATTGGGAGCATGAGGGCCACACTTCGCTCAAGGGGAATCAAGGAATACAACAGAAGACATGGACTTGAATCACTTGCGCCGTAGCGATTAAGGTTAATTTTCTGTTCGTACTCTTTAATTTATTGTATCATAAATCGCAGGGCCACGATCTGATTATCCCAACAATTGGCATCAAGAGCTTGGTTCTATGGTTCTGTAATTTTTGATATGATGTCCATGTCGTAATTATATATGCATGTATATTGTGGTAGGCTTGTATATTCTGTTTTGCAGGTTGTTATCCACTATTATGGCCATGTTGTGTTTGGATCCCACGTAGTTTAATCGTGGTTATTTTGTTTGGTTTCCACATGGTTTATCGTGGTTGTAATTTACACGAGGGTTGATCGTGCTAGAATAGATTTTATAAAATTAGTTTTTTATTAGGTCTATTTTTTATGTAATTATTTGATGGATTTTGTAAAAATTCGGGTATCTTGTAACAATTATATGCGATCGGAAATCAAATCGGAGAAAAAATTAATTCCGTTGCATAGCCGATTGAAGTGTTTGTTACGGTTGTTGAGCGATTAAGCTTCAGAAATTAAGAACAGATAGTTAGGCGAAGCAAGAGCAGCGGTGCGTGAAAAAGCTGGTATGAAGCTATAACGCAGGTTTGGCTTGCGTTACCAGTGAAAACTGGTGTTGCGCATGGACAGCCTGCGCAACAGGCTTCATCAGGATGGTGTAACGCATGCTCAGAATGCGCAACGGGTGGAAAATGCGGAACGGCGGTAACGCATAGTCAGAATGCGCAACAGCCTAAATATTGTTTACACGCGCTAGTTTTCTGTTTAGCACGTGCAACAACAATTTGGACCCAACCAAAATTCGAACAAGGGGCTGCAGCAAATAAATTAATTCGGGGCCATAATAGTGGAATATTTTTTTTAATTTTGTTATTTTTTTTAATTATTGCTTTAAATAATTATTATGTGTGTTGTTTTTTTTTTTTAATAAATGTGTGTTGTTAATTATTTGTGTAATTTTAATTGCATGCTTAACATAATTAGGGCGACATGGACAAATTTTTTTTATTTATTGCTTTAATTAAATGCTATATGTTGTTAAATTATGTGTGTATTTGGAATACATGTTAGACATAATTATAATGACATAGGCCCCATTTAATTTTTTATTTTAAAATTTCTCATTTTTTTAAATAAAAATTCTAAGTGGGTGAGGGAATTAATTAGGAATTAAATCCCACGGTCTCCATTATTTTGTATGTAATATAACCTTTTAAATAATGTAGATGGTATATATGATCACCTAATGTGGCGTACTATTTACGGTATTTTAAAAGGTTGTAGAAATTACTAGAACAAAATTCTTAAATTAAATTACGAATATTGAAAGGTATATAGATCATCCTAACGTGAATATTATTGCATTAATTTTAATTAATTGTTAAAGAAAAGCAATAGGTTTTAAGATTTGTGCAACCCTCTGATTATGTGTTACATGTATGATTCTCAGGATTAGATCATTATGGACTTTAATCCACTATTCACCATACTAAAGGATAACAAACTTACTAGACCAAACTATATTGAATGGAAACGTAATTTGGACATAGTGTTGACTGCTGAGGAGTACAAATTTTGCACTTATTAACCCAAGCCAGATCAGCCTGCTGAAGACGCTCCTGAAAGTGAGAAGGAGTATTATAAGCGGTGGGTTAAAGCTGATGAGATGTCGCGATGTTACGATCTGGCAGGAATGTCGGGTGTTTTGCAGCATCATCATCAGGCTATGGCCACAACTTCAGATATGCTCTTTAATCTCATGGAACTTTTGGGAGAACAGAATAGGGCTGCTAGGCAAGTAGCAATGAAGGCTTTAATGAACACTCAGATGGCTTAAGGGATCATGTTCTCAGGATGATGTCTCATCTGAATGAGATGGAGATCCTTGGTGCTGATATTAATGGGGAATCCTAAATCGATTTCATCCTTATGAGTCTAACCAAAAGTTTTGAGCAGTTCTGCTTGAATTACACCATGAACAAAAAGATGTATAGTCTCGCGAAACTTCTGACAGAACTTCAGGCAGCTGAAGGACTTTTTCAACAGACTGTTCGAGTAAATGTGGCTGAGAAAGCTTCTTCCTCTAATCCGAAAGGCAAGAAGAAGAAAAGGTTCAGACACAAAAAGCTGGAAAATTTGTTAATGGAGTGGGAGTTCAAGGTGCTGTGAAAAAGCCTAAGGGCAAGTTCTTCCGGTACAAGTAGTCAGGTCACTGGAAACATGATTGTCCTCTTCCTAAGAAGACAAACAATACTGGTATGTCTCTTTCTCTAGTTACGGAAACATATATAGCGGCTATATCTATGAGCACTTGGTGCGTAGATATAGGAGCCACTAACCATGTTTGTAACTCTTTGCAAGGGTTCCAACGAACCAGAATGATGGTGAGATATATGTGTTCATGGGAGATGCTACGAAAGTAGAAGTAGTTGCAGTTGATATAATTACTTTATCTTTTGGCGATGATAGGATTTTGGTTTTGAACAATTGTCTTTATGTACCTTCGTTTAGAAGGAATTTGATTTCGGTTTCTAAACTTGCTGTGGATGGTTATAATGTTTGTTTGGATCGTAATGTTTCTATTATGATAAATAAACGAGCTATATGTTCTGGTACATTGCAAGACAATTTATATATTATTAATCCTATCCAACCAATGCTGCAACAAAAGGAAACTAATAACATTCTTTCTAGCTCAAAGAAAGAACGAAACCTTCTGAATTGAACCAAACATATCTTCGGCACTTAAGATTAGGTCATATTAACTTGAGGAGGATTCAAAGACTGGTAGTAGATGGGCCATTAGGCTCGTTGGCAGTGGAGCCATTTCCGGTTTGTGAATCCTGCTTGGAAGGTAAGATGACTAATAGACCTTTTAAAGGAAAGGGGAATAGAGCCAAAGAAGTGTTAGAATTGGTTCATACTGATTTATGTGGACCTATGAGTATCCAAGCAAGAGGCAATTATGAGTATTTTGTCACTTTCATTGACGATTATTCTAGATATGGGTACATTTATTTGTTGCGCCGTAAGTCTGAGTGCTTTGAAAAATTCAAAGAGTACAAAGCAACTGCGGAGAAGTGACATCTTGGAAAATGTATCAAGTTACTACGATCAGATCGTGGTGGCGAATACTTGCTAGGAGAATTTAGGGAATATTTATCGAAAAATGGGATTACATCCCAGTTGTCTGCACCTGGCATACCTCAGCAGAATGGTGTAGCATAGAGAAGGAATCAGACTCTTTTAGAGAGTGTTAGATCAATGATGAGTTATCCGAATTTACCTAAATCGTTCTGGAGATATGCTATAGAAACAACGGCTTACCTTCTGAACTTGGTACCTTCTAAATCGGTTCCCAAGACTCCAATAGAATTATGGACTGGTAGCAAACCAATTCTAAGACATATTCGGATTTGGGGTTGTCTAGCACATGTGCTGAACAAGAACGCGACCAAGTTAGAATCTCATACAGAAGTAAGGCTTTTTGTAGGCTATCCCATGGGAGCGAAAGGTTATTCATTTTATAGTCCTAGGGATCGAGATATCATTGTTAGCACCAATACTAGATTCTTAGAAGAACACTATATAATGAACCACAAACCCATGGGTAGTGTTGTTTTAGAGGAATTAATAGGAGGAACAGATAATCCTAAAGAGCCAATAGTACAAGTAGAACAACCATAAGAAAATGCACAACTTGACAATAATAATGCACCAGTGCCTCGTCGTAGTGGGAGGGTTGTTCAACAACCAGATAGATTCATGTTTTTGGGAGAGTCCTCGGACTTGGTCTCTGGTGAACATGATGAGGATCCCAGGACATACGAAGAGGCAATTCTAAATAAAGATGTAGATCTATGGCAAAAAGGCAATGGAATCTGGGATGGAATCTATGTATTCTAATCAAGTTTGGGAGCTTGTGGAACCACCCAAAGGTGTAAAACCCATTGGATGTAGGTGGATCTACAAGAAGAAAAGAGGATCTGACAAAAAGGTGAAAGCCTGGAAAGCACGACTTGTTGCGAAAGGGTATACTCAGAAAGAAGGGATCGATTATGAGGAAACCTTTTCACCGGTTGTTATGCTTAAGTCGATCCGGATTCTTTTATCTGTAGCAGCTCATCTCAATTATGAGATTTGGCAAATGGATGTCAAGACAGCTTTCCTTAATGGAAGTCCTGAGGAAAACATCTATATGCAGCAACCAAAAGGATTCATTAAGAAAGGCCAAGAGCATTTGGCATGCAAGCTTAAGAGGTCTATTTATGGACTAAAACAAGCTTCTAGGGACTGGAATATTCGTTTGATCATGCAGTCCAGTCATATGGATTTGATCAAAGTCCAAGCGAATCATGCGTGTATAACAGAAGTGAGGGTAATGCAGTGGTTTTTCTAGTACTATATGCAGATGACATTTTACTCATTAGAAACAATGTTGAGATGTTGTCATTAGTAAAGGCTTGGTTGTTCAAACAATTTGACATGAAGGACTTAGGTGAAGCGGCATACATCCTTGGGATCAAAGTAATAAGGGATCGCAAGAAAAGGATGCTGGCTTTATCTCAAAAGCCCTACATTGATGAAGTATTAGCTCGTTTAAACATGCAGAACTCCAAGAAAGGTTTTCTACCTTTTAAGCATGGAGTTGCTCTATCTAAGAAGCAGTGTCCTTCGACACCTAAGGATATAGAGAGCATGAAAGTAGTTCCTTATGCCTCGGCATGTGGAAGCTTAATGTATGCTATGTTATGTACGAGGCCTGACATCTGCTTTGCTGTAGGCATGGTTAGTAGATATCAGTCAAACCCAGGTCAAGAACATTGGAGTGCAGTAAAAACTATACTCAAGTACCTGAGAAGGACTAAGGAGTATATGTTAATTTACAAGGCCTCAGATCTATTTCCTATGGGATATACAGATTCAGATTTTCAATCAGATAGGGATAAGAGGAAATCA
The DNA here is from genome assembly GCA_036435485.1 of Saposhnikovia divaricata. Lineage (NCBI taxonomy): Eukaryota > Viridiplantae > Streptophyta > Magnoliopsida > Apiales > Apiaceae > Saposhnikovia > Saposhnikovia divaricata. The sequence goes on along the minus strand of CM071600.1, from coordinate 76,633,536 downwards.
ACCTCGGGATATGTTTTTACTTTGGGAGGTGGAGCCGTTATATGGAGGAGTGTATAGCAGAAATGCATTGCAGACTCCACCATGGAAGCCGAGTACGTGGCGGCCTCTGAGGCTGCAAAGGAGGCTGTATGGTTCAGGAACTTCCTTTTGGACTTGGATGTGGTACCTAATTTTCCTAGGAGCTTGACAGTGTATTGTGATAACACTGGTGCTGTGGCTAATTCGAAGGAACCGCGAGATCACAAATCAACAAAACATATTGAACGTAAGTATCATTTCATACGAGGAATCGTAAAGCGAGGAGATATAGTTGTGGCTCACATAACAGCAGAAGACAACCGGGCAGATCCTTTCACAAAGAGCTTGCCAACCAAGGTTTTTGACAGGCATGTGGAAGCGATAGGAGTCAGATGGATGGACACATAGTTTTCAGTGTAATAGTGGATTAAATAAACACTGATGCACTCATAGAATATTTTGAGTATAAGTAGGAGATTGTTAGTGTATACTAAAAATATTTATTTGAAGTATATACATTTATTTCTAGCCGGTTTTATTGAGAATCATTTAAATGTTTACATGCTGTCTAATATTATATATTGTGGACAATCTAGTATCAAATGAGATACTGAATATTAGATTGTTAAATACGGTTTATATAATATAATAAGGTTCACAACACAGGTGGTGTTGGACAATCCACTGGTATGGCTGTAGTAATATTTAGATTAGTTTATATTGACTATTAAATAATACTAGTATACTTTGTGTATATTGAACAGGATCAAATTTAGAATTGTTCTCTTAAACTGATTAAGAAGGAGAACTAAGATTCTATGTTATTATTAATGCTTAGGTTCTTAATCCGGATATAGTAATTGACACGTGCATATTATTTACATGCTTTGATTTATATATGAAATAATTCTTTTGAATTATATCATTATATTTTGGGTGATGGAATTATATACATGGTGGATATTATTTATAGAAGGAATCCATGTCCTGATAATATTCTGGTTAATGATGTCCCCTTGAAATCTCAAAAAGATTTAATTATGTGAAACCCTGCAGGTGGATTTATTCCAGCATAATTAAATAAAGGTTGAGTGGATAATCAAGGATAAAAGATACTCCCTCTATTCCACAAAACCTGTCTCATTTGGTTTAAAACACAGGTTTTAAGAAAAAGTTTAAACAATGTTTAACAATGATTGGGAGGGAAAATTAAGGGGATAAGCATAAAATTTTAGGGGGAAAAGGAGATAAACTTTCCCCCTTTTTGCATTACCATTCAAATCAACCAATCACAATGCTCCATTACATGTACGTGGATTACAAGATTACATAATCAGTTGAAATACATATCTAAACATAACAGCTTACAAACAGAAAAAACACAACAGATTACAAAAATCTCAAAAAAAAAAATTGCATCATTGCTTGGCTTCTCTGTTCAGACATGAATGTTGGAGGCTTCGCTTTTGATCTCAATGAACCAGCAGCAATAGATGCAGATATTGATCACATGGAAGATGTTATCCACCATTTTGATTTAAATGAACCGCCAGAACACGAAACAGAAGGCATACACAACAACAGGAAAGAAGGGATCATCATGACAGAAGAAGACCCAAGCTCAGCTCTGATGCAAGACTACAAATAATGTTTTTCTTGCTAAGCAATCAATCAACAAAAACACCAGGAAAACCTTACCAAGGTGCAATTAAAGATGTAGCCAAGATGTACCATGTTACAACAAGAACAAATAGCAGCATATGGAGCAAAGCAAAGAAACAGAAGGCAGCAATGCAAACCTACAACATGGCAACAAATGGACACAATTCCGGAAGGAAAAGAATCCAGTTGCCACCTAATTCTATTAAAGATATTAATATGGGAGACAGAACATGCATAAGGGACTTAGTTGGTCACTTGAAAGTATCATCAACTACATGTAGCAGAATGATAAAAAGGGGACTTATCAAACCTCACACAGATCCATTACATCCAGGATTAAACACAGCAAACATGTTACAAAGGATGGCATGGGTTCTAGACCTCCTCATAGGAGATACAACAGAAACAAAGAGAATATATAAGCCTATGTTTGATTTCGTGCATATAGACAAAAAATGGTTTTACCTGAATAAGAAAACACAAAGAGGCAACCTAGAAAAGAATGAAAGACCAATGTACAGATCTGTAAAGTCAAGTAAATTTATACCAAAAGTGATGTTCATAGCTGTTGTTGCATTTTTGATGGGAAAGTGGGCATATTTCCATTCACATATCAAGAACCAGCAAAGAGGGCAAGTAAAAACAGAGCTAAAGGGACAATCATTACTAAGGTTGTTGAGACAGTTGGCAGAGCAGAAACAAGAGTATGCTTATTAACCAGATAGTACCAGCAATCATTCAGAAATGGCCATAAGTTGAAGGACCAAAGGTAATCTATATACAACAAGACAATGCAAGGACTCATATTACTTAAAGTGATCATGAATGGCAACAAGTTTATCAACAAGGGGACTTCACATTCATTCTAGTTCAACAACCACCAAATAGTCCAGACTGAGGTTTTTTTAGAAGTATTCAGTCTTTAATGCACAAGAAGATGCCAAAAGATGTTGATGGTATGATGGATGCAGTGAATGAAGCATTTCATGAGTTAGATCCAAAAACACTTGCAAATGTATGGTTATCATATCAATATGTAATGAATGAAGTTCTCAAAGTAAAGGGTTCAAATGACTATCTTGTACCCCATGTCAATAAGAAAAAGCTAGTAGCTGCAGGTCAACTTCCAGTTCAGGTGACAGCACTAATGTGGGTTGTATTTCAAGCATGGAACTTGGAAAATGGACCACAACAAAACCAAATGTAATGCAGTACATGTATGATCTTAACTGTATGAATGTAAATATTTATGAATGTTTACTTCCAATGTAATGCAGTACATATATGAATGTATGAATGTATGAATGCAGTTAGTGAGTACTAGGGGCTGTATTACTAAGTGGTCGTGTCCAACAGGGATGCAGATTCAAGGAAGCTCGCAGGACCCCCAAGACAGCTCTTATTGGCAAGGCATAGTGTGTGCATTGTCATTTATCAAACATTCATTACATTGTCATTGACATTCATTACATTTAGAAGCGCAACAGGAATTATCAATACACACATTAATTACATTTAGAAGCACAACACGAATTACCAAATGATTTAAGCAGTACACGAATTACCAACTGATTTGAGCAATACACGAATGAAGAAACACCACAAATTAAGCAATTTGACAGGAATTACCAATTCGCACAATATCAATCCAAACAAACAAATGAATTATCCCAATACACAAATTAAGCCCTAATTTAGTCAACAACGCATGTAAGTCCTAATTTAATCAAACAATAAGCACAGTCAAATAAGCACAGTCGAATAAGTTACACAAATTAGTACTCACACGAATTAGGCCTTACATGAATTAGGGTTAGGAATAAGTTACACGTTTAGGAACACGAACATGCATCATCGGAATCGCCAGAGTTAGGTTCGTCATCACCAGGATCCGAGTTAGGATCATCTTCACCGGAATCTGAATGTAAATCGATTTCATCGGCGTCATCGGAATCGTCATCACCGTCACAGTCATCAATGACAACTGCATGCGAAGCCGATTGTGGTTTTCTATCCACCGTAAGGTCCGATATGTCTTTAGAGACCTCAGATCGTTCCCCACTTAACCGAAGATATTCACGGCTGTAGGTATGATCGCCATCACAGTAAACGCCTCTGTCACAGTGATCTGGATCGGAACAACGATACGAACCCGTAATCTCATCATCAGAATCTGAAAAACCATGATGCGAATTCATGTCACAGTAGAATTTAGGGTGATTTTAAGAAGGAAAAGATAAGAGAGAATAGAGAGAGTTTGTGGGTGAAAAGATAAGAGACAATAGAGAACAGCTCAAGAATAAACGGGCACGACTTCCAAGATAGTGGGTTGTTGGCCTCTTTTTTAAAAGAGATAAAAGAGATAAAGAATTGTATTTTTATGGCTTAAAATAGAAACAGAAAAAGTATTTTGAATGTCCCAAAATAGAAAACAGGAAAAGTATTATGGAACGGAGGGAGTATTAATTAAATAAATTATCAGTAATTTATTTAATTAATGGACATGCGATAGTTTAAACATGAGGAATTTAATAAGCAAATAATATTGGAACCGAATTAATTAATTAAATTACGGTATTTGGAAAGGTAGTGCAAATATTAATTCTTTAGTGGAGTGAATTAATATTTAATGACATTGGGCTAGGCCCAGAATGTCATTGGGAGACATAACCTAATTATCCATGATCCCTACTGTAGCCTATATATATTCCTATTCTCTTCTTGTTGAGGTTGGTTAAAAAAAACATTAGGGTTTTTGGAGGCAGCCACCTTGAAGTAAGAACAGAGGCAAAACTTGGGAGCACGAGGGCCACACTTTGCTCAAAGGGAATCAAGGAATACAGCAGAAGACGTGGACTTGAATCGCTTGCGCCGTAGCGATTAAGGTTAATTTTCTGTTCGTACTCTTTAATTTATTGTATCATAAATCGCAGGGCCACGATCTGATTGTCCCAACTCAAACATATTAATCTTTATGCACTATAATTGTCCACGATCTGATTGTCCCAACACAAACATACTAATCTTTATGCACTATAATTGTCCCATATTATTAATGCTCGATTAGGGATATTTAGAAATATAAACACTATTCTATAATCTCATTTTTAAGTCACATACTTAAAGATATATAATACTTGTTACATATTCCAAGGACATTTATTATTCTAACATTTATTTCGCAGTAAATAAAGACATAATAAATCAACATAGAATAATCGATGGAACATATTATATAACAAAATAGTCTTTCCTAGAAGCACAATAACACCTAGAAGCACAATAACATTGTCTCTAGGGCACTAACACTATCATATACTAGATTAAAACCCCTGCGATGCACGGATTTTCTAATATTTTATGATTTTTTTTAATTTGTATTGAATTTTTTAAGACCTTCATTTTATAGGCTTGAAATTTTGAATGATATGATTTGATAATAATTATATATATATATATATATATATATATATATATATTACCTGTGATCCTTTTAGAAATGATGGTTTTTAGTTAGAAAATATAGAAATGATGATACATTTTAACTAAAAAAGGTAATAGTTAATTATTATGTTATTTGATTAAATGGAACCACTCGTGATATCCATGGAAAAGAATAAGTTTTAGTTAGAAAAAATAAAAAAGGTAACATGTTTTAACTGCAAAAGATAATCGGGTAGTTAATAGTAATTATTAGATTATTACTTAATTTTATTAAATAGAATTACTCGTTGTGTATTTAAAAAAGGATAAATTTTCCTTAGATAAAATATAAAATATAATGTATTTTACCTGGAAAAGAAAATTGATTAGTTATTAAAAATAGAAAATGTAACATGTTTTACATGAAAAAGGAAATTGATTAGTTATTGGTAATTATAATATTAACATATTTTATATGAAAAAAAATAATTAGTTATTTGTAACCGTAATATTATTATTTAATTTTAATAATTAGGATAATGTACCGAAAATCAAACCGACAAACTTTAAAAGTTTCGGTTTTAATATAATTGTACTAACTTATAACCTATGCGATGCACGATTAATTTTAATATGTTATGAATTTTATTTTATGTTACAATTATATTTTTATATAATCATTATTTTGATAATTATTTTAATTTTAATTTAATATAATTTAATATGAATTTAATTAACGATATGCATGGTTTTAAACTTGTGTATCCCGTGCGAAGCACATGTTATTTTTGATATGTTATGAATTTTATTTTATGTTACAATTATGTTTTTATATGATCATTATTTTAATAATTATTTTAATTTAATATAATTTAATTAATGCTATGCATGGTTTAAAACTTGTATTATAAAATTTTAAATTAAATATGTCGTTGACGGAATTCAAACATTAAATTTTAAATAAATTAATTTAATTATATAATATCCCTTATCATTAGATATAACCGTTCTCATTTATTACTAAAAATCTAACGATTATCATTCGTTGTATCGTTGACCCAAAACACAAACAACTATACTCATGTTTCCTTATTATAAACATAGTAACTTATAGTCCGTGCAATGCACGGTTACTTTTAAATATTTTTAAAATTATATGATAAACAAAATAGAGTATAATAATTTATTATGGATATAATTTAACTTCTTAATATTAATTAATAAAATTATTAGTAATAATAATAGTTATTTAATAAATGACAGGTATTGTTTATAACTAATAATATAAAATCTCAAAGTAAATTTGTTGTTGACGGGACTCGAACCTTGGATATTTAGAAGAGGGATTTAAATATAGAATATTCCTTATTATTAGATCTAACGTTATCATCTATTTACTAAATATCTAACTGTCACTATTCTTTTAAATGGTTGAACCAAACAACCAAACTACCAACAATTATACCCTAGTTTGCTTGTTACAGATTAGTATAGATAGATACAGATTATTAATATATTTTATTAATGATTGGAAGATATGGTATTATACTTTTGGGTATATAGTAATGATTGCAAGATTATGGTTTTAATTAAAAAGTTACTCGTTTAGTTATAAAAGAAATATTATTAAAGAAATATTAATGATTGAAAGATACGGTTTAGATTATGGTTTTTGGTATTTATAGAAGATAATATCTTCAACTAAAAATAAATGTGAAAAAGACAATCGACTGATTATCATTAATTATATTTTTCTATTATTTATTTTAATAATTAGGATAATCATGCTGAAAACCAAATCGACAAAACTTTCAATATTTTGGCGTTAATATAATAGAGAGAATAGAGAACTTAGATATATCTCAAGTAACTTCTATCTAATATTGAGTAAAACACTTTATATTATAGTAAGAGCATATATATCAAAATAATATTTTAAAAAAATTGTCTATATCAAATACACCTCATGTTCCTTTTTCTCATAAATTGATAGGATATAATAAGATACAAATCACTATTCAAAAACCATGATAAAATTAAAATGAATTTTTTAAATTTTATTATAAATATTTGAATTGTTAAGGATATCAATATTATTGAAATACACAAATTTATAATTAATTAAATAAATCAATCCGAGTTTAACGAATTCAAGATGATTTGACCAAATGAACCGAGTTCGAGTCGAACAAATATAAAACCGACCTCGTTTATTTACCAAACACATTTTTATGTTGGTATTCGAATTCAATTAATAAACAAAACGAGCCGAACTCAAATTTGTTCAGGAACGGTTGTACACTTGCAGGCTTTATGAAAGACAACCTGAAGGTTCGTAACCAATATTCAGGCAGTCACCACCTCGTCAAGCAATTAAGAACATCTCCAATAGGGGTTGTCAAGAGGTTGCCAAGTCCTATGTAGCATGACACCCTTGATTGCCCATCTATTAGAGGATCAATGTTGTCATCAAGTTGTCAACTAAAGTTGCAAAAAGTTGGCAATTTCCCCATTTAGTTAAAACACACACAACTCCCGAAAAGTGTATTTAACTTTACCCTTTTTTATATCTCCCACATTTATTATCTCTTTAATTTTTTTTTCTTCTTTTCTAAATATCTCACATATCTAATATCATTAATGCATGAGAAGAAAAGAAAAAAAAATATCATTTTTTTGCACTATTTTCATTTAATCAAATGAAAATATCTTATATTGATGTAAAGATAATATTATTTTATATTTAAAAGTTTAAATCATTTGATATTTTATATTAATGTAATGTCAAAAAAAGGAAAAAAAATCATTACGGGAGGGAATTAAGTATTTTAAATATCCAAATTTTCAATTTTATTTAGAATATATAATATGTGTTTATAAGATAATATAAAATTGAAGTATGGGACCACATTCGCAACTTTTAAAGTTGCCAAGGAGTAGATTTATAACAAAAGTTGACAATAATGAGATGGAGGAGAGAAGAAATAAAAAAGTAATATATGTGATGATATGGTAGAAGTTGACAACTATGTTGATAACTTCTATTGGAGATGCTCTAAGTGGGCAATTCACAGTCCTCTAATGGGCCAAGTTGGGCCAGGCACAGAAACTAAAAGAATGTAAATAACCCACTTTATATCTGTACCGGGGCTTGGCATTTTCATTAACTTTTTATTTTGCTCGGTAGCCTTTCCGCATTTAACACCAGTGATTAACGACCCTATGCAGCACGCAGGCAAATAATCTGTTAACAAGTTTTTGTTCGTTCTATAATTAGATAAAGTAAACAATATAAATTTATAACTTACACTGAAATTTCTAAATAAAATATTTCGAATCAAAATTGAGTTATCTAAGTCATTTCATTTCAACTTCATAATCTATATCTATATATATTATAATGCCTGGAGATCGGAAATGTACCAGAACAGTTCAAGGTATTTTTCTTGAATTTTCGGTTTTTTGATTTTTTTTATTAAAATTCTTTTCTTGCATTAAATAGCTATTAATGACAATTTAATTAGTCATTAATTATATCTATTAAATATATATTAAATTTACTCTATTTAATTTGTTTAAAAATTAGCAAATTAGTTGAACATTATAGTTATTATTTCAGTATTAAATATTAATAATATAGAGTTACGTTTATTTTTAGGTAAAATGACGACTAACAATTGTTTATATTGCGTTATTTTTTATTCCCAATTCAAAATCACTATAATTTCTTTTCGGATGATTATAGGGTAGACGACCTTAACTTCTCAAGCGATTTTTATTATCAATAATTGTGAAAGTCGTAATAAATTATGGAAGTACAAGATATTTACTTAATATCTGGAATTGTATGCTAACAATACAGACAGATTTTTAATTTTGTACATGAATAAATAATATATGAGTTATGATCAAATCTATTAAATTTAACAAATCCAGCCATTTATCAGAAGAAAATATTGATAAAAAAGCTATACACCCATTGTTTCGTTATATTGTGTCGAAATAAATTTTTATTGTAATTAAACAAATTCTTACACTATTATTGAGTATGTATATTATGAGAGGGGTGTCGGTTTTAAAAAGCGTTATTAACCTTAACTTCTCAAACAATCTTTATTATCAATGATTGTGGAGTCGTAGTAAATTATGGAAGTACACATATCTTTGCTTAATATCTGAAATTTGTAAACAAATCATGCACATGAATAAATTATTACTAAACTAATTAAATTGAACAAACCCAACCATTTTATCGGAATATTAAATTGATAAAAAAATTATATAGCCATTGTTTCATTATATTTTGTCAAAATAAATTAATATTCACATCAAATAAATTCTTACACTATTATTGAACATGTATATTATGAGAGGGGTGTCGGCTTTAAAAAACGTTATTAAGTTGTATTCAATATTTGTAATTTTTGATCGTAAATATTGCGTTCATATTGTAATTTTAATTTTTATATGTTTGTGATATTTTTAAGATTATCAAAATTTTGTATACAATGAGAGTATTTTTCTAATTAATAATTCATGTAAATTATTTTTAAATTAATTTTTTAAAAATAAGAGATCAATCAATTTTTAAGAATACTAGAAATTAATTTATCTATTATAGTACTTTTATATAAAAATTTATAAACCGCGCGAAGTGCGGATAAGTATGTCTGGACATCAGAAAGTCACCAGAAACGTTTAAGATAATTTTCTTAAATTGTCCTATCTTTGATTCTTTTTATTAAAATTCTTTTCGAGCATTAAATAACTCTTTATGGCATCTTAATGACATTTATAATCATTAATTACATTTATTATATATATATATATAATTTATTTCATATTATTTATATAAAAGATTGACAAACTTTATTTGGGCATTATAATTATTATTTCAATATAAAATATTAATTATATGTATAAAATTAAGATTATTTTTTATGTAAATTAACGACTTAAAATTGTTCACATTGCGTCATTTTTTTGTTGTGTCAAAATATTATACACATGTCGTTTCATTATATTATATCAAAATAAATTAATATTCTAATTATATAAATTCTTATACTTTTGTTGAGCTGTATATTATGAGAGGGGTGTCTGCGTTAAAAATGTTATTTAGTTATATCTAATATTGTAATTGCTATTTTTCATGTTTATAATATTTTTAAGATTATTAAAATTCATGATATATAATGAGAGTATTATTCAAATTAATAATTCATACAAACCATTTTAAATAACTTTTTTTAGAAAATTTTTAAAATACCTATTAATTTTATATTAATTTATTTATTTTCAATAATTAAAAATAAAATTTTATTAATCGCGCAAAGCGCAGCTAAGTTGCCTAGTACTTCATAATTTAGTACTTCATAATTTGAATGGAGTCGAATTTCGGATCATGTCAAATATTGTCTTCTTTCGTGGGATCAACCAAATTTAATTCGTAAGTTATTAAAATTTATAGCTAAACAATTGGGCTATCTTTCCTCGTTAGAGACACAATTTAACCAATCATGTGAAGTTCAATTTTTGTGAAAACTATGCACCTTAACTTTTTTTATTAAGAGAATTTTTTTGCCTGTCGTAACTTAAGTTCACACATGGACACAATGTAGATTGCAGTAACTTAAATAATAGATAGGGTACATGAAAACAATGCATCCATGTTATAACTAATCCATTGTTCTAAAGATCACATATCAATTAAGTCTGCGACAATTTTTCCTAACTTCACCGTTGACACCAGTAAGAGGACTAACATTCCCCATTTTAACCATTGACTTGGCAAACTGATCAAAGAAAAGGCCTTCATCCATAGCATAACTCTTCACCAACTCCATTGTCTTGCGAACATTTCCGGTCAGTAGAACTTGATCTGAAGTTAAAAGTCCTTTTCCCCACAAAATGAGCTTGAAGTACGTGTTATCGAATCTAATAGGTGAGACCAAGTCCAGTGGAGAAATGTTGTTGTCTCCTCCACTTTTTGGACAAACAGTTTTCAATCCATTGTAGTATGTTCTTTCCAGTGTTGCATCGGGCTGGTTATTTCCATTTTGATTGTATAGCCTTTGCTTGAATGTCGCACAGCGTGCCTTTCCAATGGTGTGTCCTCCTGCCACAAAATGGACAACTTTTAGCCACAAGTATGTACAACTTTAAGCTGATGTTATTGATTATATGAACTAACCGGAAAGTGCAACAAGGTCTACTTCACTAAGGCCTTGTCGTTTGAAGAATGTGATGAGGTTCTGGATGGTTGAATTAGGAGCAGGAATGTTGGTGTTTGCGCCACTTAGACTTGCAGTCCTGGAGTCTTTCCTTCCTAATGGAAGTTCCCAATTTGGTCCACCACTCTGTACCACGGAATTTGTTAGCCTTCTATGACAAACATCTAGTTGCACTTGCATAAATATGCTATTCTTTGCATGGAGATAAGTGTTACCAGTTTATATTTTGTTGAAATGAAAAAACTATTATGTATGCCCTGAATTAGTTGCTTACTAGTACAGTGGAACCGCGAGCAGAGAGAGCAAGAATGTCTGCACATGAAACTGTATGAGGACATGCTTTCTCTAGTTTAGCCTTAATCTCATCTATCACTTTAAATCCTCTGAGGGAATTCTTGTTTGGTCCTGCATTCTTTTCACTGACTATTGCCGAACTATCATCCAACAATACTGATGCATCACAACCCTACAAAATTTTAACACTAGTTACAAATCCCAGTATATCAACTTCACAAGCAAAAAAGTAAAGAGTGTATCATTGTACCTGAACAAAACAGTCATGGAAGTGAAGCCTAAGAAGAGATGCAGCCATCCGAGGATCATTAGCAATGGCCTTTTCTAAGACAGACATGACAATGTCGTTAGCTTGGGGGCATGTAAACCCGTAATATTCTGGAAAAAGACCAGAAATTGTCCCTCCACCATGATGACCACCCCAACCAAAACCGAAACCAGGGAAAGCCATGCACAATGTGGAAGATAGCAAAGCCATTATTATGAAGCTACAAAATACTTTGAACGAAGCCATTGTCATTAGTGATAAGGACTACAAGATAAATGTCCAGTGTATGATGACTATGAAATCTACATTGCCAAACTTATATAGAGACCACTAGGGGATGAAATCAATTAACCACTCCCCTAGTAAACCAAATCCTCTAAAAGAAAATATTTTCTTACTATGGTTTAGATAAGACCATGTCAATACCTTTTGAAGATATATTTGTTGTAAGCATTCCATTTTAGGAAGTGAGACAGGTAAAGAGATAGTACCATAAGAGGAATTTGGTTTCAGTTTCAACTGCTCCAAGAACATATATTTTTCAGGCCCCATGTTACAACTGAGTTATAATTGATATAGTAAGATAAGGTCAATCCAAGTCACTGTCCATCCTAGCTAAGCCCAATGCAGTACCACCCAACTTCTAGCCTTCCCGGAAATGTTCTAACAGAGGCACAACCACCCTCCAACAGAATACGCAACTTACATGTCATCTAAAGCAGAATTGAAAACATAGTCCAAGAACTTCTGATACAATGCTGAGAGTAACTTGCTTCTAGAACACTGAGAGTAACTTGCTTCTAGAACACTGGGACACCCAATTATTTTGTCACACACGAAAGTTGTCAAATGCGTAAAAGTACCAAATTATCGGAGAACGAAGATGTTTTCTTCAATTGTAGGTTAAACCCATCTTAATACTCTGTCTCTTGTTCATGCAGTGGAGAGTAATATTGCAAGGTTTAAAGCTAAAAGCTTATTATTTCCTTCTCAAGTTCGGTAGGCTAGAGGAAATCACAGTATGAATATTGGACGGTATATGGAGCTAGTGTTTTGTTATATAGCCCACAATCATGTAAATTTAATTGGTATAATATCTTAACCCACAGAAACAAAGAAAAAGCTAAAATTGTACAATACTTGTAATTACAGATTCCAGAGATTATAAACTGCCATTTACTTTCCAAATGTTTGTTTCGAACTTTGTACAACAATTGTTACATGATTTTAGATGAACAGTTGCATGTTTTGGACTTTCGAAACTTACATTTAGCCTATCATAGTAGCATCTTCTCTCACTGTACACCATATAGAGATGTAACCACATAAATTTGTTTGTTGTAGATTGTCGATATAAGCCGAGAAACTTTGTCAAGTGTTTAGCCAGTGTAACTATGGAGATTTCTTCAATGAGGGAATCATCAACAAAGAAACTTGAAACTATTGTACACACATTTGCCTCATTGGGGTGAGAAGTCTTGCAAACCGAAGGGGAACATGTGCCTTGACCAATGTCCCATTCTCTGTATATTCCTGTAACCATAAACACAGTAAGGATCAGCATAATGTGGTAAGACAGTAGAAGATATAGAATACAATTGAATAAAATTGCAAACACTAGCCAGTCAAGCTTCAAAAGAGTAGACTTGATACCCCATAATCAATCAGGATTCTCTCCATCAATCTCTATATTATTTTTCCAAACACTGATTCCTTAACTAACTTTATTTTCTCGAGTATTTTATAATACAACAGATTCCAGTACTAAAAAGTGAAATCCGAGTCTAAGCAACAATATGAACAAGGAAAAAACTAAATTAAATCAATTAGGAACTAACGACTAAGTGACCTTGACCTGCAGCCACAATGACACTAGTTTGTTATTAGATATGTTTATTCTTAGGAGAAAGTGGGTCAAAGGCCAAGTGTACATGACAAGTCACCTTGACCTGCGGCCACAACTGCACAAGTTTCTTGTTAGATATGTTTTATTCTAGGTACACAGTCAGACTGTACATATTCAGTGAAGGACACTCAGTAATTTGGAATAGGTTGATTTCTGTTGCTTGAAGCATCTACAAGGCACAAGAGCATTTGTTAGGAGGCAAATTAAAGGGTTTTACAGACTTCACCACCAGGCAGAAGGAGAAAAAAGTAACACTGGCTGGTGTCAGCTACCGACAGAACCAATGTGGCACTATAGATTGTTTGGATGCAGTTCTGCTCTTAATGTTTTGGGCCAAGTTTTACAGGGACTTTGAGCTTATTTTAGCAAACCTAATAGTTCAATGAGTGAAAGGCATTTACCAAAACAATCAGATATAAATGCCAGTCATATTATTCATCATCAATGAAATAGAATACTTACAGCTTTCTCAACCATTCCAACCTGATGTATGGTATTAATGAGTTCACCTTTGTCAAATGGAATAAAAGCTTCAACCCATACCATAGAATCCTGTGAGAAACAACCATTTTAATATTAAACATCCGATTTAAGACATGAAAGAAAGAAATTGGCAAGATCCTGGCATTACAGTCATTGAACAATAAGAAGGATCAATAATTTATTATAGCTTAGTAAGGAGCACCTTCAACTTTTCATGTACAGCGTTGCAGAATTCGTCCATTCCCTCGCCAGTTAATGCAGATATGCATATTGTATCTTCCTTGTTTTTAGCTTCTAACTTGATCCGCTGAGGATCACTAGCTCTGTCAACCTGTCAAACACCAGCTGTAAACGTCAGACTATGATTAGCTAGAATTAGCAGTACAACACAAACTCACAGAAAGAATCCAAACATATTTTTACAAATCATAACATATATGAGCAGCATTAAGAAGCTAAAATGGACAACTGTAAAACAAGAAATTAAGTTATATCACAGAGATGAGCACAAAAAAGGAAGAGTAATACAATCTCCCTCCACACTTCCATCTATAATAGTACAATCTATTTCCTTGCCGATCACATACTTCTTAACTTAATATTTTGATAATACACCCTTTCTTTGATTGGTCTATGATCAAAAAGAATAAAAAAAACTTGAGGACAAACTTGGGAAAAAAATCAAGATTCACAGTCTGCAATGTCAGTGCTCAGTAATAAAATGATTATGGGATCAACTTGATACCTGGCCATGATAAATTACTAACAAGTGACAGCATAAATGACCAAAAGTTAACAAAGATCACTAAATTTATCAAGACAAAGAAAACCAAAGAAAGAAAAGGCTCAAGGCTGTATGTACTCTATTCATTCAGTGAACAAATACAGTTCACTTATTTCATGTAAGAGTAAAATGCAGGCAGGAAAACACAAAAAAAAAGTAGAAACATAAAACTGAAACAGGGCCTTCATTGACAAGGTATGGAAACAGGTAGATACCAGTGATTTTCATATAATTATATCAGTAAAAATCATGCTTGTTGAATCTAATATAAGAGTGGAAAGGTAAATTAGATAACCCGCGACAACTAAACTTTCACATTTCCAAATTCCTAGTTTATCCTTATTTTATTTTTTTTAGAAAGTAAGGAAGCCTGGTAACTTCTTACATCACGCTTATGATATCCGTCATTTTCGCCATCAGAGTAACTTTTTAAAACAAAAAATTCTTCCAAGAAATTAAAAAGTTTAATGAGTTCTGTTTCGCTATACCTTGTTCCAGACAATTAATTTCGGAATTGATGCTGTATCTAATTCTGAAAGAACCTTATCCACTGCATCTATCTGTTGCTCTGCCAGAGGATGGCTGAACTTGATAACAACGGATAATGAGAAGATCATTCAGGGAGCAGAAAAAAGCTCAATTACGAGTTCATTAATTGTACCTAATATCCACCACATGCACCATCAGTGATGACTCTGCGATTTCCTCCAATGTTGCTCGGAATGCAGCAACCTATAGCATGTGAAAGAACAAACATGTTAATCAAATTACTAAGGGGATGTGCATCTTAAGCAATTGAGCAAAAATAAATTTTTAAAACAGGAACAGTGACATAAAAAGTTTAAAGTGCAAGTATGCTTACAAGTGTAGTTGGTAATTTTTGGATGAATCCAACAGTATCTGTAAGAAGAAATTCCTTTCCATTCTTCATCTGGATAATTAAACAATTATATGTTACTCGTGTTGCCAAGTTACAGTTACAAATCAAACCTTTTCTAAGTATATGTAGTAAATTTAAGATGCAAGCTTTAATAAACACGCTTACTTGTCAGAATTTTGAATAATAGTGATTGAACATCTAGATCTATCTAGAAACTGTGATACCTTGTGTGCATCGAACTACAAATCAATCTTCATGTGCATGACTATGTTGTATCTTTTTAGTTGTGTCCTTATCTTATGAAAATTCTTGCAATAAATGCTTACTAAAGATTTGATGGAAAAAAAAGAGAGTGAAAAGAACTTAGAATAAAAGAAGATTGTGCATCACACACTTACACTATAATTGAGTATGGTAAAATTTTATTTACATATTCCAATACAAACACTCATTTTCAAGTCATAATTTAAAATTAGACTAGGCACTACAAAATTTACCCTTTCAATAGGAATAAAAAAGTGAACATTTTACATTTGTTTTTTTTACTAAACAAGAGACAAAGCAACCTATAGAAGTACAATTTTGACCAGAAAACTACTCACATAACACTCCGAAACTGTGGCGCCCTCAAATCCGGGGTGAGATTTGGGCCCACTACAATACTAGTTTAAAATAACCTGCGTATGTACATATATACAGTTTTGAAAACAAACCCCGAAACATACCAGGATCACAACAGGTTACAGTATGAAACAGAAACTAATCCAAAAGATAAATTATTACAATTTACTAATATCGTTGGGTTGACCCGATAAGGGACCCACACCAACGACCAAATGTCTAAGTTATTACATTTAATACAATCTTAAACCATTACAACAACAAACTACCCAAAATCCTATCCAACAACTAAATCAAAAACCTCAGAGGGAATCTGAATCTCGACTGTCTGCTCGAGTCCTGGAAACCCTATGATCATAGTCTTAGGCGATGTCATCTTCTGATTTCACTGAAAGGTTAGATATAACACAAGGGTGAGCAACAAGTTTGCTCAGCAAGTATATATATATATATCAACTATAAAACAATAATAAAACAAATCGATAATGATACTCAGAACTCAGGGTCAGATGATAACATTCGTTGTCAACTGGATATATCAACTGGAAAAATGATACAACAAGTCAATAATGATACTCGGAACTCAAGGTCAAATGATAACAATTGTTGTCAACTGGATAATCAACTGGAAAAATGATACAACAAGTCAATAATGATACTCGGAACTCAAGGTCAAATGATAACAATTGTTGTCAACTGGAGATAATCAATTTATAGATTAGAATTGGATTCTCATTTTTCGACGCTATGAGTTAAAGTGGATGATCAGTCACACTAAAACTCCGGATATACTCTCTTGGTATATCCAAATACTCAACTGGATCCATGGCCCATTTTGGCCTAACATGATACTCATGTACTGACTGGCGTCCTCAGTCCTGAAAACATTTTTATTTAATAAAACTTCCAATTCTATCTTTAATACTCAGGCTAGGGGTCGGGACAATCGACTACCCTGCTTAATTAGAGTCAAGGTGTAATTCAATAATTCAGACAAGAGATCAGGTATCTAGCATTTTGTTCATTTTCAATGAGGAGTAATATTTCAGGTTCAGCATACATAGAATCAAGTGAATATAATCAAGTAATTATGATTCAGCATTAATGAATTGAATTGATATCAAAGGGGAAAGTAAATCAACACAACATGATGTATCTACAGAGGTAAGGTTGTATAATCAAGTACACATGAAACAATATTCGATATAATTGAAGAAACAAGTTAAGGTTACTTGCCTTAATCAAGAACTAACTAGTTATTCTGCTTTGCCTTTGCCCTTGTCACTTGGACCTACTTCCTTCGAATCTACACATAAAAATACTACTTCAGTACTCTATTTAATATTCGACGTACTACTATGCTAATTCTACCCATTCGTTAATCCCTTAATATAATATAAAAAAGTATCAAAGTAAAAGTAACAATACACTGGTACATAAACATTTTAAACCTTACCAAACAACAATTAACAATTAGTCGATTAGGGTTCAAATACAATCCAATTACCACATTTATATAATTAACTCGTAATTCGTATAATTAAGATTTTAGAAAAAATTTGATGGGATCGTTTTATTTAACGAACTACCCGTCGGAATACAACCGACCCAAACAAATCAATTCCTAATATAAATACAATCCCAACCAACAATTCAAATTATAACTGATTCAAATGCGAATAATTCTCATACTAACTAATTATACCAAACGGACATACAATTCTCGAAATTTAAATACGAAACAATTAGCATGATTTATAAGATTTATCTCGGCTCAGGTATACATCATCGCCTATTTTTACCCCCGACTCAAATTAAATCATCGTCGAGGGGGCAAAATCCCGAGGGTACCCTAATATCTCAACTTTACACTGAGGATATACTTGACTCACAGGAACTCGTTCGCTATTTGCTACTTCTATATGTAATACTTCCTTCAAGGGTCTAACCTCACAATTCAATTTATTAGCAAACTCCTTAGACATGAAGGACTTAGAGGCTCCGGAATCAATCAATACCTTTGCACATACTGAATTAATAACAAGCGTACCTGCAACTACGTTCGCATCTCGAACAGCATCCCTTATGGTCATATTGAATGTTCTGGCTGTTGGAGGAGTTGGCTTGGCGGGTGGCCCTGCTATCCTTAGAACTTCGTTGAATGGTGCTGGGGCCTTGCAATTCCTCGCAATATGCCCTGGCTTTCCACATTTATAACACATAATGTCTGTCTTAGCTGCTGGAGTCTGATTCGGACATTCATTTGTGAAATGCCCTTTCCGGTTGCACTTGAAACAGGTGGCGTGAGGCTTCTGACAAGGTCCTGGATGCTTCTTACCACAGATTTTACATTCTGCCAAAGGTGGTCTCTGTTGTCTTGCTTGGTTCATAACCTGCTGTTGACCCCCTTGTTCCTCATCTCCTCCATCGGGCTTCTTGTGGACCCCAGTCTTCCCTAACTGGAATCCTGGTTTCTTGCCACTACGGTTGTGAGAACTTCCTTGCTGCTGGTTCCCCTCACTAAATCCTGCCTTTCTTTTCTTTCCTTCCCTCTCTTTCTAGGACATCTCACTCTCAGCTTCTGCAATCATGGCCTTCTGAACTACTGCTGCATACGTATCTAATTCCAAAATAGCCAACTTACCTCGAATCCAAGCTTTCAACCCTTGCTGAAACTTTTTGGCTTTCTTCTTCTCAGTATCCACATAAGCTGGTGCAAACCGAGCTAACTCTGTGAACTTAGCTTCGTATTCTGCAACGGTCATGGTACCTTGCTTTAGCTCCAAAAATTTTATCTCCATTTGATCTTGCATGTATCCTGGAAAATATTTCTCCACAAACAACTCCATGAATGTCGCCCAAGTAATCAAACCTTCAGGCTGGGTCGCTTTCATTGATTCCCACCAATAATTTGCTTCATTCTTCAAAAGATAGCTCGCATATTCTGTTTTCTGTTCCTCCCCAACTCTAACCAATGCAAACGCTTTCTCAATCTCCTTCAGCCATGTATTGGCTTCTACTGGATCCGCTGACCCTTTAAATTCAGGTGGCTTAACTGCCTGGAATGTTTTAAACGTCACCACTGGATTGCCCTGTTCCTGGTGCTGATTTTGCTGCTGCTGTAGCATTTGCTGCTGAAGCTGTTGTGCTAGATTAGCTGTCTGTAGGGTAATAATTTGAAGAATCTGGGCTACAGCTGGGTCCATGTGATTATTTGGGTTTTCTTCAGTTTCCGGGTTTCGGGGAGGTGGACGGTTGGTAGTTCTTCTCCTGGGAGGCATATTCCTACACAAAAGTTACAATTTAATATCACAATTTCAAAAGGTATAAAAGGTGCATCGAACAACTGTACCTGGTCATATTCAAAGTTATATCAATGTTATACTGATATCAAGTGAAACAATCTCAATATGAATAATGTGGCCCACAAGATATAACAGGATATGCTAATAGAACCTGGTTAGCAAAATGACCACAAGGTTTTATAACTGAAATTAAAAATGCATGAAGGAAAATGACAGGATATATATAACAGAAATGAACAGCTACAATATCATATATATACTGGATCAGTACAACGCACTAGGCGCTTCAAGGTCATCAAAAGTGGGGTACAACTAGATATACAGCTATCCGTTACTCAACAGCGCAGAAATACAACCACCAAAAACTGGGTCCTACCATACCCACACTGCTCTGCTGATGAACTACAACTACATCCCATACATCATACATACATACACAAAACATGAGTGAAGTCAGCTACTGTCTACATAACTCCACCCTCAGTTACATCATCCAAACCACTAAGCATCATGCTCAATGGCCTCCAAACCCTCTAGCATATAAGTCACCAAATCTCTCAGCTCCGCTATACTCGGCTCCCTGCCACCTACCGTCATCCCCTCAAGTCGAGCTGCTGCTATCATCCTAACCACCATCACATCTCCTCTCATACTCGCGGCAGTAGCATCAGACGAAAAAGGCATAGGATCAAGGGATGGCCTCAGATGCACTGGCCTCGAGAACACGTCTGGGGGTAACTGAATCACCGGGGTCGCTGAAGCTGGCTCATGAGGATACCCTGGACCGCGAATCACCCGAATGGCTAATGGATGAGGCTCCGGCCTCTGATCAGTAGGAGACTGTATCGCTACACAATTAGTATACGCATACTGTACATATCCTATCTCAAAATCCAAGATCATAACCAATGATCCTAACTCAAACTCTACATGAGTCTGATTAAATGTGATCCTGCTTAATACAGTTCTAACCTGTCTATTTCAGGGACTAGTAACCTGTTGCTCTGATACCAACCTTCATGACATGTAAACACACACCCATAAACCGTATGCAACTCACACCAATAACACACACTCTTGTTCAATTGTTACACAAAACTCACACCACCACAATCAGTCGACCCACAACCCACGAACACACGCACACACTTGTTCTTTACACACTCACACACAGCAACACGATGACACACACACACGCACACGAGCACTCATACACGCACAGCACAGTCGAGCTCCAATCTTATAGCAACACAACCACCCGAATTCGAACAGGGGAGGGGAAAAGGAATTGAATAGGGGAGACCAACATACACACGCACACAATATATTTATATATACACTCGTTGATATACACACGTAGGAACGTAGAAAGAACACAGCAGGAGAGAAATCAAGTGGGAGAGAAAAGAGAAAAGTGAGGGTTTTGAGGGAGAAGGGCGAACCTTCGAGAGAGAGAGACTGAGTCGAGAGATTGAAGAGACTGATGTTTTTGGGTGTTAGAAACTAATTAGGGATTGTGGTTTGTATAAAAGGGGAAAAAATATTATAGGAAATAATTTTTTTTATTAGTAAATAAACAATAATTTAATTCCCAAAATCCGAATTAATAAGAAAATGGGTGAAATTTTAAATCTAAAAATTCTAAAATGAAGAACACAAAATTACGATCACCCACATATTTTTAAAATATGTTTCGGGTCGAAAACGAATTAAATATGAATTTTACAAGATTAAATCCATAAAACACAAATTAATTCGTAAAATCATTTTAAAATCCTTAAAGATCACAATAAATTCACCTACTATTTTTAAAACTCAAATATATTAATAAAGTCAATAATACAAAAGATTTCAAAATTTTTACTGATCCCAATGATTTTACAAAATTCTTAGAAGATAATTATAATACAATTACATGGAATTAAATCTCCAAAAATACAATTAAAAATACTCGGACATACACGACACATATAAATCGTCAATTAAGCCCATAAATAATATTCCACACATACTTCACCTCCTCAACAATTTATACGCCACATAATTCACATTTAATATTAGATAATTAATTATAAATATTGAAAATTTTCAAGGCGTTATATCTTCCCCCCTTAAAAGGATTTTGTCCCCAGAATCTCACCTTAGTAAATAGATGAGGATATTTTTCGAGCATCTCGCTTTTAAGTTCCCAAGTTGATTCTTCAACTTTAGGATTCCTCCACAAAACTTTTACCAACCTAACTGTCTTCGTCCTCAACTTCCTATCCATCCTATCCTGAATCGCTACAGGCTGTTCTACAAAAGTTAGATCCGATTGAATCTCAATAGGCTCGTACTCGATTATATGACTTAAGTCTGGATGATATCTCTTGAGCATCGACACATGGAAAACGTTGTGAATATGGTTCATGTGAGGCGGTAAGGCTAACTCATACGCTACTTTTCCAACTCGTGTGAGGATTTCAAAAGGCCCAACATATCTCGGACTGAGTTTTCCCTTCTTGCCAAATCTCGTAACTCCCTTCCAAGGTGAGACTTTCAGTAACACTTGCTCTCCTTCCTCGTAGTTCATATCCTTTCTATCTCGATCCGCATACTTCTTTTGTCTGTTCTGGGCAGCAATCAACCTTTTCTGAATGACTTCAACCTTTTCCTTTGTTTGCTGTAGTAGCTCTGATCCTAACATTTTGCGTTCTCCAACTTCGTCCCAATATACCGGAGATCTACATTTCCTTTCATATAAGGCTTCGTATGGCGGCATCCCAATACTCGCATGATAGCTGTTATTGTAAGAGAATTCCACTAGGGGTAAATGCTCATCCCAACTTCCCTTGAAATCTAGTGCGCATGTCCTAAGCATGTCTTCAATAGTTTGGATCGAACAAGTGTGTGCGTGTGTTCGTGGGTTGTGGGTCGACTGATTGTGGTGGTGTGAGTTTTGTGTAACAATTGAACAAGAGTGTGTGTTATTGGCGTGAGTTGCATACGGTTTATGGGTGTGTGTTTACATGTCATGAAGGTTGGTATCAGAGCAACAGGTTACTAGTCCCTGAAATAGACAGGTTAGAACTGTATTAAGCAGGATCACATTTAATCAGACTCATGTAGAGTTTGAGTTAGGATCATTGGTTATGATCTTGGATTTTGAGATAGGATATGTACAGTACGCGTATACTAATTGTGTAGCGATACAGTCTCCTACTGATCAGAGGCAGGAGCCTCAGCCTTTAGCCATTCGGGTGATTCGCGGTCCAGGGTATCCTCAGGAGCCAGCTTCAGCGACCCCGGTGATTCAGTTACCCCCAGACGTGTTCTCGAGGCCAGTGCATCTGAGGCCATCCCTTGATCCTATGCCTTTTTCGTCTGATGCTACTGCCGCGAGTGTGAGAGGAGATGTGATGGTGGTTAGGATGATAGCAGCAGCTCGACTTGAGGGGATGACGGCAGGTGGCAGGGAGCCGAGTATAGCGGAGCTGAAAGATTTGGTGACTTATATGCTAGAGGGTTTGGAGGCCACTGAGCATGATGCTTAGTGGTTTGGATAATGTAGCTGAGGGTGGAGTTATGTAGACAGTAGCTGACTTCACTCATGTTTTGTGTATGTATGTATGATGTATGGGATGTAGTTGTAGTTCATCAGCAGAGCAGTGTGGGTATAGTAGGACCCAGTTTTTGGTGGTTGTATTTCTGCGCTATTGAGTAGCGGATAGCTGTATATCTAGTTGTACCCCACTTTTGATGACCTTGAAGCGCCTAGTGCGTTGTACTGATCCAGTATATATATGATATTGTAGCTGTTCATTTCTGTTATATATATCCTGTCATTTTCCTTCATGCATTTTTAATTTCAGTTATAAAACCTTGTGGTCATTTTGCTAACCAGGTTCTATTAGCATATCCTGTTATATCTTGTGGGCCACATTATTCATATTGAGATAGTTTTACTTGATATCAGTATAACATTGATATAACTTTGAATATGACCAGGTACAGTTGTTCGATGCACCTTTTATACCTTTTGAAATTGTGATATTAAATTGTAACTTTTGTGTAGGAATATGCCTCCCAGGAGAAGAACTACCAACCGTCCACCTCCCCGAAACCCGGAAACTGAAGAAAACCCAAATAATCACATGGACCCAGCTGTAGCCCAGATTCTTCAAATTATTACCCAACAGACAGCTAATCTAGCACAACAACAGCAGATAATACAACAGCAGCAACAGCTTCAGTAGCAAATGCTACAGCAGCAGCAAAATCAGCAACAGTAGCACCAGGAACAGGGCAATCCAGTGGTGACGTTTAAAACATTCCAGGCAGTTAAGCCACCTGAATTTAAAGGGTCAGCGGATCCAATAGAAGCCAATACATGGCTGAAGGAGATTGAGAAAACGTTTGCATTGGTTAGAGTTGGGGAGGAACAGAAAACAGAATATGCGAGCTATCTTTTGAAGAATGAAGCAAATTATTGGTGGGAATCAATGAAAGCGACCCAGCCTGAAGGTTTGATTACTTGGGCGACATTCATGGAGTTGTTTGTGGAGAAATATTTTCCAGGATACATGCAAGATCAAATGGAGATAAAATTTTTGGAGCTAAAGCAAGGTACCATGACCGTTGCAGAATACGAAGCTAAGTTCACAGAGTTAGCTCGGTTTGCACCAGCTTATGTGGATACTGAGAAGAAGAAAGCCAAAAAGTTTCAGCAAGGGTTGAAAGCTTGGATTCGAGGTAAGTTGGCTATTTTGGAATTAGATACGTATGCAGCAGTAGTTCAGAAGGCCATGATTGCAGAAGCTGAGAGTGAGATGTCCCAGAAAGAGAGGGAAGGAAAGAAAAGAAAGGCAGGATTTAGTGAGGGGAACCAGCAGCAAGGAAGTTCTCACAACCGTAGTGGCAAGAAACCAGGATTCCAGTCAGGGAAGACTGGGGTCCACAAGAGGCCCGATGGAGGAGATGAGGAGCAAGGGGGTCAACAGCAGGTTATGAACCAAGAGAGACCACCTTTGGCAGAATGTAAAATCTGTGGTAAGAAGCATCCGGGACCTTGTCAGAAGCCTCACGCCACCTGTTTCAAGTGCAACCGGAAAGGGCATTTCGCAAATGAATGTCCGAATCAGACTCCAGCAGCTAAGACAGACATTATGTGTTATAATGTGGAAAGCCAGGGCATATTGCGAGGAATTGCAAGGCCCCAGCACCAGTCAACGAAGTTCTAAGGATAGCAGGGCCACCCGCCAAGCCAACTCCTCCAACAGCCAGAACATTCAATATGACCATAAGGGATGCTGTTCGAGATGCGAACGTAATTGCAGGTACGCTTGTTATTAATTCAGTATGTGCAAAGGTATTGATTGATTCCGGAGCCTCTAAGTCCTTCATGTCTAAGGAGTTTGCTAATAAATTGAATTGTGAGGTTAGACCCTTGAAGGAAGTATTACATATAGAAGTAGCAAATAGCGAACGAGTTCCTGTGAGTCAAGTATATCCTCAGTGTAAAGTTGAGATATTAGGGTACCCTCGGGATTTTGCCCCCTCGACGGTGATTTAATTTGAGTCGGGGGTAAAAATAGGCGATGATGTATACCTGAGCCGAGATAAATCTTATAAATCATGCTAATTGTTTCGTATTTAAATTTCGAGAATTGTACGTCCGTTTGGTATAATTAGTTAGTATGAGAATTATTCGCATTTGAATCAGTTATAATTTGAATTGTTGGTTGGGATTGTATTTATATTAGTAATTGATTTGTTTGGGTCGGTTGTATCCCGACGGGTAGTTCGTTAAATAAAACGATCCCGTCAAAATTTTTCTAAAATCTTAATTATACGAATTACGAGTTAATTATATAAATGTGGTAATTGGATTGTATTTGAACCCTAATCGACTAATTGTTAATTGTTGTTTAGTAAGGTTTAAAATGTTTATGTACCAGTGTATTGTTACTTTTACTTTGATACGTTTTTATATTATATTAAGGGATTAACGAATGGGTAGAATTAGCATAGTAGTACGTCGAATTTTAAATAGAGTACTGAAGTAGTATTTTTATGTGTAGATTCGAAGGAAGTAGGTCCCAGTGACAAGGGCAAAGGCAAAGCAGAATAACCAGTTAGTTCTTGACTAAGGCAAGTAACCTTAACTTGTTTCTTCAATTATATCGAATATTGTTTCATGTGTACTTGATTATACAACCCTACCTCTGTAGATACATCATGTTGTGTTGATTTACTTTCCCCTTTGATATCAATTCAATTCATTAATGCTGAATCATAATTACTTGATCATATTCACTTGATTCTATGTATGCTGAACCTGAAATATTACTCCTCATTGAAAATGAACAAAATGCTAGATACCTGATCTCTTGTCTGAATTATTGAATTACACCTTGACTCTAATTAAGCAGGGTAGTCGATTGTCCTGACCCCTAGCCTGAGTATTAAAGATAGAATTGGAAGTTTTATTAAATAAAAATGTTTTCAGGACTGAGGACGCCAGTCAGTACATGAGTATCATGTTAGGCCAAAATGGGCCATGGATCCAGTTGAGTATTTGGATATACCAAGAGAGTATATCCGGAGTTTTAGTGTGACTGATCATCCACTTTAACTCATAGCGTCGAAAAATGAGAATCCAATTCTAATCTATAAATTGATTATCCAGTTGACAACAATTGTTATCATTTGACCTTGAGTTCCGAGTATCATTATTGACTTGTTGTATCATTTTTCCAGTTGATTATCCAGTTGACAACAATTGTTATCATTTGACCTTGAGTTCCGAGTATCATTATTGACTTGTTGTATCATTTTTCCAGTTGATATATCCAGTTGACAACGAATGTTATCATTTGACCCTGAGTTCTGAGTATCATTATCGATTTGTTTTATTATTGTTTTATAGTTGATATATATATACTTGCTGAGCAAACTTGTTGCTCACCCTTGTGTTATATCTAACCTTTCAGTGAAATCAGAAGATGACATCGCCTAAGACTATGATCATAGGGTTTCCAGGACTCGAGCAGACAGTCGAGATTCAGATTCCCTCTGAGGTTTTTGATTTAGTTGTTGGATAGGATTTTGAGTAGTTTGTTGTTGTAATGGTTTAAGATTGTATTAAATGTAATAACTTAGACATTTGCTCGTTGGTGTGGGTCCCTTATCGGGTCAACCCAACGATATTAGTAAATTGTAATAATTTATCTTTTGGATTAGTTTCTGTTTCATACTGTAACCTGTTGTGATCCTGGTATGTTTCGGGGTTTGTTTTCAAAACTGTATATATGTATATACGCAGGTTATTTTAAACTAGTATTGTAGTGGGCCCAAATCTTACCCCGGATTTGAGGGCGCCACAGAAACTCAGGTATAAAGAAGAGAGAACTTGTAAACACACACATTTCTTTCATTATAATAACCTGTACTCTTCTCGTAGTTGGATCAAGTGTTGCAAAAAGCTGATCCTCAGCAAGAACATTAGCCCCTGTTAGTTGATTTAGAAGTGTACTCTTTCCAGCATTTGTGTAGCCAACCTAAAGAGAAAAAGCATGAAATTCTGACATTTTTTCAGCTATCATTTTCAATAATGAAAGCATTCAAATACAATTTCCCTACCAAAGATACAACTGGTACAGGTACAGAAACTCGTCTATTCCGGTACTGCTTTCGATGTTTCCTGACAGATTCTAGCTCTTTTTTAAGGGTACCAATCTATGAACACAACATAATTCCACATGTCAAGTCAATTTCCACATATATAATATATAGTATGGATAGTGAATGCATGATGGCAAAGATAGTTACAATAGTCTAAAAAAAGGGCACGGTAACGAGTATAAAGATTAGAAGCAATAGTCTGGATGTCGGGACTCGAGTGAAAGTGCAATTATATATAAACTACCCCATCCATTCCAATTGACAGAGAGTGGCACGAAGTATAATAAAGTGGTTTGACAAGTCTCAAACTGGCAAAATGTTTATACTAGAGATTTTAATGCTTGATACATTGTAAAGATGTTTGCTTACTTGAGTACGTAAAATACGCTTGTCCACTTCAATCTGTTTTTCACCCATTCCTTTCACCTGTCCACCAGATTGGCGCTCAAGATGCGTCCACATTTTTGTTAGTCGTGGTAATTGGTATTCCATTTGTGCCAATGACACCTAAAAGATAATACCATATTTAAGACAGTAATGCAAAAGGTTAAAGAACATGTTCAGAATATAATATAATTGCCTGTAAAGCAGCTTCGCGTGTCGCTGCTCGCTGGTCAAAGATATCTAGGATGAGAGCAGTACGATCACACACTCTAACATATCCGCCAAAGGCCTTTTCCAAATTACGCAACTGTCTGCAAGTAGAATACACAAATCAGAAATATACTGTCATACTGTGCCAACATATTATATTGCATTCCATCACTAGGAGCAGAAATAGTTTCCTGAGATCGATGACATTAAAAATTGCGAAAGAGTCATGCAGGTACCTATATAATCGTGTAAATGCAACTATTCAATAATCTAATACTACTAGTAAGAACATCATAGCATACTTTGGTCTGTGAAAGCATTGGATGTCTAACTAAATCCACTTAGATTGTTTATAGGTAAAAGAGAGTAATGTGCAAACAGAGAACGTTACAAGAATAACTAAAGGATCAGGGAAGAAAGAGTAACATTTCTATGCACTGGGGAAAAACAATTACTACAAAAAACACTGGCATAAACAGAAAATAAAAATCAGAAGACCAATTTTGTAAGACTTGGTGGCCGTTTTGTGTACAATTTGCAAAGACAAGAAGCTGGAAAAGAAATATGTTAATTAAATTGCTTTCAGGTTTACTATAGCCAATGATCAACATACATCCTTCAAAAACTTTAAAATTTTCATATCGTAGACTTGGGGCTGGAGTTCCAGTTTTTGTCATTTTTCTCTGTAATTAGTTTTTTACAAGTCATATGACCAAAGTTTATTTAAATTGAAGCATTTGGCATTAGCAATGTCAAAAGTAAATATTAAATAAGTTTTACATTGCTGATTAAAAGACATAGAGAAAGTAGCACTAGAATACTCCAATTTTAAATAAAGGATAGTCATAAATCAAGGTAGTATTGTGCAAGTCAAAACCGACCCTGGTGAAAGCTCATCATCAAATATTACAGTCTCAACGTCTAGTGCTTGAATTGCAGTCTTGATTTCTGCAACCTTGCCAGATCCAATATACGTCCTCGGGTTTGGAGTAGAAAGTCTGATAATATGACAAGTAAACAATGTAACAATAAAAGTGAGATGGTTCATCACATGAAAAATGTTGGATGAACAGTTCAGTAACCATATGGGTGAATATTAGCATGTTTGACAAATCTGTATAATAAAGATACTCCTGTCCCCTTGAAGTTGTCCCTTTGACTTGTTGGCACATATATTGAGGTGGAAAAATAAAAATTCCATATATTATTAAATTTTAATATTAAATTAAAATTTAGAATCTATACGTTTATTTGATATAAACATTACAAATGAATACTGAATATAAATATATGTTTTATCCACTTAAAACACGTGCTAAAAATGCAAAGGGACTACTAAAAGGGGACGGAGGGAGAAGATGCCACAAAGATGTCTTGAGTTGGGATGGAAGAAGCACTAACTTCTGATATGTAGAATCAACAACCATTAGTCCAGCAGTGTCAGCCAGCTGAGCCAGTTCCTTGAGTGATTCCTCTATACCAAATGCATCCTCCTTGTCACCTTTTACGGTGACACCAACAAGGTAAGCTTTCTCTTCAAACACCTGTGGTTTCCAACGCAATGATATAGTTTCTACCTTAGCAATATAGAGGATCCGTTAAGCCTCATAAGTACAAATTTAGGTTGCAAAGGTAAGAGCTAGTTTTAGCCAATAGCCTTATATCTGATGTTCCTAATGTAATATCATTAGATATATTCTCATATCTTTTGATGAAGATGTCTGATGAAGATGTCTGCAAAATTGTATTCAGTGACAACATTGACAAAGTGTACCGATCTAGCTCATTTGCCTATTAATAAATACAGATACAGCAACCAGAATCATAAAAAGATTCTTTTATGCTCCGTTTGTTTGGAGCGAATGACTTAAAGTTGGAATGTAACGAATCTGAACTAACTTGTTAGAGCAAGTCCAATCACCAACTGAGGCCAACAAGGACTAAACCGAACTAGTCCCGCCTAACCGGAATATCCATTCAAAACCGACAAAGAGCTAGCACTCGGCAAAACGCTCACGACCCTTTCAACTTCTCCGTTCGGCCACCGATACCCGAAGGCCACCGGCAAGCACTAGGCTCAGCAAAGTAAGGCCCCAAACAATTGCGTCATAATACTAACCCCGCCCATCCGGAATTGTCTGTTAGGAACCGAAAGGAGCTAAATCGGGGGAAAACGCTCACAACACTCTCGGCTTCTCCGTTCAGAGACCCGCAGGCAAAGGCCACAACGATCTCTAGGGACATATTTCATCAGGTCATTAATTGTTGGGATGTGTTTCGTAATCTTGAGGGTGACAAATTTGCGAGGGGGAGGGCCTGGAGGGCGGCCAGTCATTTCGTAATCGTTGGCAGGCCCGCTCGGTGCTGGGTATGATACGAAAGCTTAAAGTTGGAACGGAATGAATCTGAACTATCTTGTTAGAGCAAGTCCATTAGCTTAGGTAAATAAGCTCCTAAATAGTGCTCCAACGGCAGTTCCTTAGAAAGCTAGGACATTAATCTCATTCCTTATTTTTGAGGAACTTATGATCAATTCCTTTTGAAATAAAATAACCATTTCACTCCTTTTCAACACTTCTTTTCCCTCTCATATACATAGTTGGATTTCAAATTTATTATTATTATTATTATTATTATTATTATTATTATTATTATTATTATTATTATTATTATTATTATTATTATTATTATTGTTATTATTATTATTATTATTATTATTATTATTATTATTATTATTATTATTATTATTATTATTATTATAATTATAAGGATTGTTGTTGGAGTTGATACACAAAACATAGTCCTAAATTACTAGGAGTCCTATTATTTAAAATATTTACATACACTAGAACAGTGTTAGGGCACTTTAAATGAAAGTTAGGAGAGAGAGAGACAAAAAGTTAGTTGAATTTGGAATTATGTGATTGCAAAATGCAACTAGCAATGGAGTTGAAGTTTTATTACAAAAAAATCTATGTTACTCACACTCGGCTAGAAGTGTCCGACTTGGATACATGTCCATGTGTCAGACTCGGCAATATTTTGAAAAATGTACATGTTTTTGGCCTAAAATAAGTGTCCAAGTACAAATATCTGTGCCCGAGTGTCGAGTGTCCGATACGGGATCTTGAGGCAAAATGAAGAGTCCGAGTAACATACAAAAATATCACTTTTTGTTTTTGGTGCCAAATTATAGAAATGGCTATAGCCATTTTACATTTAGCATTGGACTTGCTCTAAAAGAGGTGCTATTTCTATAATATAGTATCAATTATAGAACACACCCCTCCTATGCAATGCTAAACTTGGTTCTAAAATGGAAAAATGCTATAGTTGGTTCTAAATATAGAACCAGGTATAGATGTAGCTATAATTGCCACATAGGCATGCAAGTGGTGTAAGATGGAGGGAAATGAATAATTAAAGCAATGGTGACAATTGACAAATATAACTTTGAATTTAAAGTTTAGATGGTTGGAATATAGCTAAATTTAGATCTAGTTGATGCTATTTTAAAACCATGCATTGGACTATAGGTTCTATTTTAACATCAAAAATCACCTTTTGATTTCATATTATAGCAATAGCTACATCCACTTTAGCATCATTAGCAATAGACTTGCTCTAATGCAATGCTATCCTTGTTTCTATTTCTATATTATAGCACCAAATGCTAAAAAACTCAACCCCAAATGGATGCAAATATGCATAAATGCATCCTTGGTTCTAAATTTGAAACCAAGGATGCATTTATGCATCCATGCCACATCTTCATTTAACCATATATGAATTGTATGTTGATGTACTTCAAATGAAAGTTAGGAGAGAGAAACAAAAAATTAGCTAAATTTGAAATTATTTGGATGCAAAATGCAACAAGCATTGGAGTTGAAGTTTTATTTTAGCACCAAAAAACATGCTAAATTATAGCAATAGCAATTTTACATCTAGCATTGTACTTGCTCTTATAGAACGCACCCCTCCAGTGCAATGCTAAACGTGGTTCTAAAATAGAAATGGCTAAAGCACTTTTTTATTTTAGAATTAAGTTTAGCATTGCATTGGAGGGGTATGTTCTATAATTGATGCTATATTATAGAAATAGCACCTCTTTTAGCATCACCACCGGACTTGCTCTATATTCATAATTTTCATTCCTGTGGTCCATTCATACATTTCTGGATAAATGCTTCATTGCTACCTTTACTCATTTTTTTTTACAAACCTTGCCATTTTCTTGCTCTCATTCTTTCTTAATAATCTAACATTCCAATCTCTCCAACCGAAACAGCACACAAACCCAATACTAATTCATCATCCATTCAGTTAAACAACTAATTACTCACAATAACCGAAAAATCATCCGAAAACCACAAGTATCATAAAAATTCAAAATCAACTAATTCACGAAAAAAAAGAGCACAAAAACACTAACCTCCCTTCCATTACGCAACTTAAACCTCGTATCATCATCACCACCATCATCATCTTCCTTCTTTGTTGAAACTCTCTTCCTAGGAGTGCTCTGTACTTTCTCCTCTTCTACTACTTCAACTTGTGCTACTGATATATCATCAACGACGTCGTCAGGGGATAAGATTCCAGCTGCTCCGTCTTGTACAGCTCTTATTACGCATCGATAACTGGCGTGTTTTCGAAAGGGGAAACTTATATTAGGGTAACTATAATGATCAGAATTAGAAACTGAAAATGTTGAAGAAGGGATTAATATTGATGAATTAAAAAAGAAAGATGTCATCATATAAGTGAAGCTCTTGTTTTTTTTAGTTGATCATTTGATTTTCTTTTAGTTCCGCCAAGCTTAGCTTTACATGTAAATACTAAAAGTGTGTGTGTGTTTGTGTGTATCTTTCTTTTTTTGCACCAACAAGGTAAGCTGAAGCTAGGTACCTATCCACCGGGGTAAATAATACAAAAATTACTGTATTTGAATTTACTGTTTACTGCTCAGTTCCAAAAAAGAGTACCAGTTTGTTTAACTTTTTCCACGGTTCATAATTGAACAAAAATTTGATTTTTTATTTTTATTTAGAAAAAGAATTGAAAAGTGATATATTAAGCTATCTTTTTATTCACCTTAAAATAATTGAAAAGAATCAAAAAGATTCAAAAAGATAAATATGTTAGAACAAAGAAGTATTTCTTATTAGCTTTAATTCATTATTTCATAATAGGTTCGTTTTGTTACTGTTAAACTATTTTCTCTCCACTTTAATATCCAACCATCTCTCCGAATCCTAGTGACCTAACTTTAAATTATGATTGTAGTTAGGGGTCGGCATGGTTTTTCGAAAATCGGTTAAACCGACCAAACCAATCTGATCAAACTGAAAGTTTAGGTTTTTTTTTATATTTGGGTTGGTTATGGTTTTAAATTTTTTAAAACCGAAAATTTTGGGTTTGGTTTTACTAATTTTTCCACCCGATTTAATCAACCTGGCCATTAAGATCAATAATATATAAATATTATATATATATATATATATATATAGTTTTAATATAAATTTTATGTTTATATGAAATAAAAGACATGAGACCAAAAAATTCTTATATCATACAGGATGTGATTAATAATAAAAAATTTGTTAGATTTTTCCATTGGCCTGCTGTTTGAGCCTGCAACAGTTTCTTGCATTCAGTAATATTTCATAACAATTTTGCTTGCAGTATTGGTTCACACATGTTGTTGTCTCTTTTTTATTATTTAATAATGGTTTTAAACCGAAACCGACCAAACCAAACCGTTATAATTAGGTTGGTTTTTTTTAAATGTTATGGTTTTTGGTTTGGTTATGGTTTGAAAAATTAAAAACCCGAAATTTATGGTTTGGTTGGTTTGGCGGTCCTAAACCGCCCAAACCACCCGATGCTCACCCTTAATTGTAGTATATATATCTACAATCAGGCGCGTTTTCATATCGATTCAACTATTCCGATTTGGATGCTAGTATGTTATATGTTTTATTGCTTGATATGTTCATAATTTTCAAAGCTAGCATTTGTATAGATATGCAATTGTTTGTATGATTTTTATGGCTGTCTTCAGCATTTTGGAGACCCTGGTTTTCAAACAATTTGAAGGCCCTTATTTTTTTCAAATCATATATTTGAAAACTGTAAATTTTATAAATCAAAATTACTAGAAGTTTTAGTACAAAAAGTAGCAATATAAAACAATTAAATCACTCTAATCTAGTTCATCTAACATTTTCTTCTCAACAGACACCATAGCTAAGTCATTGAGTCTCTCTTGTGACATGGTTTATCGAAGATAATTCTTTATTAACTTCAGTTTGGAAAAACTTCTTTCTGCACTAACTGAAGCACTAACTTACTCGTGTTTTCTTCTACCCGTTATCTATAAAATATGAAATATAATTAGTTTAATGATAAATTTGTTAATACAAAAAAATATACAACATACGAATTACCAATAAAAGATCAGAAGATTAACCTTAATATTCTTTGTAGTATTATGGTTCTTTTGTGCTTTAGAGGAAAGCTATTAGGGTTTTACTTGTCTGGCAGTAGATATAAGATACGTGCTAAAAGAATATCAAGAATATTAGTTTATCTTATTGGGCTTTTTCTAACTATCACATGAGCTTTTAAGATTTAATTAATAATCCTAAATTTAGAGACTTTGTGTGTGTTTTATGTACTTCTCCGTTGTTTTAAATGTATTATATCAATGAATTTTATTAATAATTATGTATACATAATAATTAAAATATGAGGCCCCTAGGAGATTGGTGGCCCTAGGCAAGAGCATAAGACTACTCCCCTAGGAGCCGGCTCTGATGATTTTTATCTTTAAATATCCTTCTATATATGTGCTTGCAGACATGTCTACTGTCGTTAAGATTCGTCTCCATCACGGGGGTGATTTTTCACCCCAAATATTCAATGGTAAAGCTGATTATATTGGGGGTACTGTGAAAATTATTGATGATGCTGACACCAATTTGTTTCATTTTGGTGATATTGATCACTTCTCCTAAAAGTATAATTATAGTAAAACTGATTTTGTGCACTTTTAAAGTAATGGGTATAGTTTTAGTGATGGTTTTAGGTTATAATAAGATGATGAGTGTGGGAGATCTATGGTCCAAGTTTGTTTAACCTATAAAAGAATCAATCCGTTTGTAGATCATAAGAAACGATTTGTGAACAATGAAAAATCCCCTAAAAATTATAATATTCTGGAAAGAGATGATGACGTTTCTGGTACTATGGTAGACGAGGGGTTATATGATGATTTGGGAGACAGTGATCATAGTAGTGAGATGACAGCGAAGACGGAGACTTTGAGATAGAATGTCATGTCGAGTCTGAAACTGATGAGTATGAAGAAATTATTGCTTGTAGAAAATATAGGACTACTTTAGAAGTTGAAAGTGAAGCTAATGTGACACTGATTATAATCGCGATGAACTGAGGTCAGAGGAATCTACGAGTCAGGATGAAAATGTGAAGCAAGGTTATGTTTGTATACTTCCTGGTAAGAAAAGGAAAAAAAAAAGTCCATCACTTTATGATCCTAATAGTAAGAGAGGTATAAAATGGGATGTGGAACTCAAATTTGCTTCCATGGAAGAATTTAGAAAGGCTGTTAAAGAGTATGGAAATAAAAAGAGGAGGAATGTGCTTCTTGTTCATAATGATAATGAAAGGGCTCAAGTAACATGTGAGTCAGGTTGCAGGTTCTACTTATGGTGTAGTAAGTTGAAAGATTGTGAACGGTATAAATTTAAACTTGTCTTGATGATCATCTTTGTACAAAGCCATATCAGAACAAGTTTGTTACTGTGAAGTATTTGACTTAGCTTTAAATAAACACGTTGGAAAGTAAAATAAGGAATTAAGTTGAAAGAATTAGAATTTTTACTCCTATTCCACTCCCAAACGTGGAGCAATTATTATAAATCTCTCATAATTTTTTTAAATGAACTTGAGTGCACTTACCGCTGCTCTAACTAGAAGATGAGACCCTTGTTACTAACTTTAAATATTTATAATCATACCCCAAAAACAAAACAAAATTTGTCTTCATTTGAGAAAATTTAGCTTATTTGAATAAAATTAATAACAATAGATTTTCTCATAAAGAATCTTTTGACACTGACAACCTTTGTATATGCATGTGAGCAAGCCTTCGTGTATAAATGTCGAGCTGGTCTGTGTAAAAAGAAAATTGAAACTCTGAATAAATTGAAGAATACTTTTCAAGTTTTTTTTAACGTGAGAAGAGAGACTATATATAAACTTTAAATGATTATAATATTGTTAACGGAGGAATTTGGGAAAACAAATTCGGGGAGGGTTGCTGGAATTGTGGTGATAGTTGATGACGGAGAACGACATAGGATGTTTAGGGTTAGGGTTTTCGATTTGGGGATGGCTGAGATTGTATGTTGAGATAGTTGCAATTAAGATTGAATATCATATTCTCTCTTTTTCGCAAGGGTTTGCATCCTACCATACAATGTGCCTACGTACCATATTTATAGGGATCAAGCCAAACGTAGTTCTTGGGGAGCAAGTAATCGTAATGGGCTAGGTTTCCTTATTTAGGAAGCCCATTGGATCGGGGCCACCGCCTTTGACAGAATTTGTTATGGACTTTAAAGCCCAACTATTTCTCCATATTCGAATATCTCATCTCTGCATCCAGTAACAGATTGGGAATTGGGCATCGCCCTCTTCTCTCACAAGAACTCTACTAATCGAATATTCTGACACAACTAGATACAAAATAAGGATCTCGCTCTCTTGAGGCTTAGACAGGAGTGGGGGAGATCCCAAATGGCTCTTCAATGCCTGAAAAGTGTCCTCACACTCTGGCATCCATTCGAATTTTTTCCTTTCATCTTTGATAATCTTGAAGAACTCCTTGCACTTATTAGAAGATTTGGACACAAAGTGATTAAGGCTGCCACCCTTCCAGTTAAACTTTGTACCTCCTTCACCGTTCGGGGAGATCTCATATCAAGAACAGCCTGTATTTTTGCTGGATTCGCTTCTATTCCTCTATGATTTACCATGAACCCTAGAAACTTCCCAGATTCCACCCCAAATACGCACTTTTGAGGATTAAGCTTTATACGGAACTTCCTCAGAATCTAAAATGTCTCTTCCAAATGTCGATGTGATCTCCCGCTTCCTTGGACTTGACTAACATGTCATCCACATAAACTTCCATGGTTTTCCCAATCTGATCTTTAAACATCGTATTCACCAACCTTTGGTAAGTCACTCCGGCATTAAGCAATCCGAAGGGCATTCCAATATAGTAATAGAGACCCTTGTCAGTAATAAAGAATGTGTCCGCCTGATCTGGCCCGTACATAGGTATCTGATTATATCCGGAATAAGCATCCATGAAACTGAGGAGAGCATGCCCAGCTGTAGCATCTACCAGCTGGTCAATCCAAGGAAGCGGAAAATTGTCCTTCTTACAGGCTTTGTTCAAATCCATAAAATCCACACATACTCACCAAGACCGGATTTGCAAGCCAATCGGGATAAAAGGACTCTTTAACTAAACCCACATTCAGAAGCCGATCAACCTCCTCTTTCAAAGCTTTGGCCCTTTCTCCGCTGATCATCCGATACTTCTGCCGAATTCCTCTCTTTTTAGGATCAATTTTAAGATGATGACACATTACCTCTGGGTCAATTCCTACCATGTCCGCGTGACTCCAAGCGAATACATCCAAATTATTCTCAAAAAGGTAATAAGTATAGCCCTCAGTCCTGGCTCCAACCTCACCCCAATCTGCAATACTTTTGATGAGTCACTTCCATCCACCAAAATTGACATAGTATCCTCAACAGATCCCATCTTTTTATCCATCTCTGGAAACCGAGGATCCAGATCAAACTCAACCTCCTTCACCCCGCTAGACTCGCCTACCTCTTGTATGGAAATGACATCGCCCTCAGACTGTTGAGGCACCTCCTTACTTGCTATCAAATCTTCCGAAAACTCGACCATGGGCATGTCCTCACAATCCATTACAAATTTTCCCTTTTTCGCCCTAAGACTTCTTTGCTCTTCTTCCTCGTCAGAGACATCATCTACAATCCCTTCCTGAAACTGGTTTTGATTGACCAGAGGAGGGGGAGCCTCAATCATCAACACCCTATACCTCATGTTGTCAACTATGATACCTTCCTCAAAAGAGATCTCTCCCTCAGATATTCCAGCAGCATCTTCCACCATGACTTCCCCGGACTCCCCCAGAGAGGGTGGTGCTTCTAACAAAAAGAGCATAGTACCCTACTTAGCTAACGTCTCATAACTTACTAAGGCATCATCCTCGGGGATTCCACTGTATACACCATATTGGTAACTGCCTTTGCTGACGATTTAGGTCCAAAAGATTTCAAGGTTTCCTGAGCACTCTCCTCTTTGAAGTCCAACATCTCCTCCCCTTGCTTACTTTTCGAAGAAGACTTCATCATTTTGTTGTAACAGTCCCGGGAATCGTACTGACATCCCTTCACACATCCAATCCTCATAGGAGTAGGGAACTTCATTGCCAAATGATAAATTGATGTCACCACTCTCATTTCCTTCAATACTGGCCTTCTAAGAAAAGCATTGTAACATGTACGTTGGTCAACCACCAGAAACTCGAACACCTGAGTAGCAGGGTAAGCATCCTCCCCTAAAGTAAGAGGCAATTTCACTATGCCCTTGACCTGAACAGAATCTCATGTGAAGCCGTATATATGAGTTGTTCCTTAAGTCATCTCCTTATCAAGAAGTCCCATCTTCTTATAGGTCCCGTAGTAGAGGATGTTTACAGAACTTCCATTATCAATAAATACACGATGGATACTTCTAGACCCAATCTTGACATTGACAACCAAGGCATCACTGTGCGGATGGTGAACCCACCTTGCATCTTCTTCTGAAAAAATTATCTATGTGTCCTCCCCTTTGAACAACTTAGGAGGTCTCTCTGATAAATGATTAACGTTTGTTAGCGGGGGATCGTTTGTTTCCCGAGCATATCTCTCTATAGCATTCCTTCCATTCCCACCAATATGAGGTCCACCGAAGATCATATGAATACTTACCTCCCTCACGAATACCGTCTTCCCCTGTGAAAGGCAGAGTGTGTAAACTTGTAACACTATATCTAATGTAACTCAACTAAAGGAAAAGATACTTAACCAGAAGACAATCAAGAACAAGAAGCCACAGAGAAATCAACACTAAATGAAGACAAGGTAATTGATACAATTCAACATGTTAACTATGATCAAGCCAAGAAGAAATCATTGAGAGAAGTTCAAGTCAAAGCTGTTCATGCCTCAGTGATTTGGAAAGCCAAGAATCAAGATCATAACTATCAGTATCAATAAGACCAATTGATTTCAAGTGAACAAGAAGGAAAGCAAAAATTGGAAAGCCACATTACTAATTGAATATGGTAATTTATTCAAGAAGCAAAAACACTATCAAGACTAGTCACTTATGAACCAGACCAGTGCATCAAGTGTCAGGACATTGATAGCAAGTTTATGTCAGTAATAAAGATCCATGTTCAAGAGCTTGGTGAAGAATAAAGAAGACATGAAGATATCACAAGTTCAAGATGTGCATTGAAGTTTCAAGTTGAAGACCAGAATATTTTCTAAGTACTAAATATTCTAGATGACCAAGTAGAATATTTCTAAGTAGAAGTTCTACTTAGAAATTCGAGATGGCTAAGTAGAAATTCTCAAGTAGAAGTTCTACTTAGAAATTCGAGATGGCTAAGTAGAAATTCTCAAGTAGAAGTTCTACTTAGAAATTCGAGATGGCTAAGTAGAAATTCTCAAGTAGAAGTTCTACTTAGAGTGCAGCTTCAACATGACACATGGCATCTTCTGATTGGCAGATTTCCAAGCTTTCAAGATAAGGCAAGATTTATGTGGACATCATTGGGCCACGTATATCTTAGTCTTTGAAGACTACATGACATAGATTACATGTAGTATAAATAGAAGTACTT
The DNA here is from genome assembly GCA_036435485.1 of Saposhnikovia divaricata. Lineage (NCBI taxonomy): Eukaryota > Viridiplantae > Streptophyta > Magnoliopsida > Apiales > Apiaceae > Saposhnikovia > Saposhnikovia divaricata. The sequence continues at coordinate 76,593,374 of CM071600.1, read as the reverse complement.
GTGTAATGTTTTAAGTAGAGCAATAGTTGAGAGAAACACAAGAAAAAGAGAGAGAGTGTGCATTCACAGAGCTTAGTATCATTCACTTCTCTCTGAACTTCTGTCATACTTTGTAATGAATGTTGTAGCAACCATTTCAAGTTATATATAAGAAATATATTCCTTGAATCTGTGTGTTCATTTATTGCATCGTATTTATTGCTTCTCATATTCGAAAAGTTGTATTCACCCCCCCTCTACAACACATTTGGACCTAACAATTGGTATCAGAGCTATATGTTTAACATACAAAACATAGATCCTTGTGTTTAGTAGAAGAATCGTGAGTTTTCATTTTCTAGATCTACTTTTCATTTTCTCGAAAAGTGAGCTTTAATTCGTTTGTAGTGAAAACTCATCCGAAAAATTATTTAAATACTCCAGGTGTGATTATTTAACTTGGGTGTATTTTAATTAATTTTTGTGAATTAATCTGGGTACTTTGATATTTGGTGTTCTTGAGTGTTCATCATTTGTTCTTATCAAAGAAGACGACCCAACAACTTTTTGATCTCCTTTTCAAACAGATAAATAGTAAAAGAATAAAAAGGTGTTTTTGGATTTTTGATTTGCATTATTCACGGCCGAAAGTATATCAAAACATACTCAGTACCTAGCACGTGGGTTAGGTGGGTTAGGTGAGTAAAGCATCAAAAGTCAAAAAGGTGTTAAAGAGATAATATTGTTTATTCAATATTAAAGTGATCTGCAGCAAAATTATTCTAAGGCAAAAGTTCTACATAGAATTTCTACTTGAGATTTTCTACATAGAATTTCGACTTGGATAACTTCTACTTGGTGAAGTTCGACTTGAGCAAAAATTTCTACTTAGAGAAATTTCGACTTAGGCAAAAGTTCTACATAGAATTTCTACTTGAGATTTTCTACATAGAATTTCGACTTAGATAACTTCTACTTGGTGAAGTTCGACTTGAGCAAAAATTTCTACTTAGAGAAATTTCGACTTAGGCAGAAGTTCTACATATATATTCTACATAGCCTAGTCTTGGGTACTTAGAAACTTTTAGTGACCAGAATTGAAATGGCTCCTAAAAATGCATTCAAGATCCCAATGTTCAACCGAGATCACTATGAAGAATGGGTTTTCAGAATGAGACTCTATTTAGAGACTGTTAACCCTGAATATCTGGAAGTCCTTGACAAGGGTAAATTTGTTCCAATGGTGGTTATTCCTGCGCATACGGAAGGAGGGGTGGTTATAGCACCTCGGTCTGAGCCCAAAAAGGCAGCGGACTTTTCGGATGCTGACAAGGAGCAAATAGCTTGTGATACTGCCGTACGACAAACCTTGATGGAATCTCTTGATCATGAAATGTTCAACATAGTCAAAGGTCTGACTACAGCAAAGAAGATTTGGGACAAGATAGAAGTTGTCATGGAAGGATCTGCAGAGGTTAGAAGCAACAAGACACTCATACTCAAGATGGAGTATGACACCTTTAGAATACGAAAAGGAGAAGGCATAACAGACGTCTATCTAAGATTCAGTCAATTAGTGTTGGATTTGAATCTGAGAGGTGTAACTCTCCCCATGGTTGAGACCAACACGAGATATCTGAGGAACCAGCCAAAGAGCATTGAACATAGGGTCTACGCAATAAGAGAAACCAGAGATTTGCATACAACTTCTCTGGAAGAGTATTATGGAATACTAAAGACCTATGAGCTGGAAACACTTCAAGATCAAGCATGGGACAATGATTCAAGAGAAGAGACTGAATTAATAGCTAGATATGAGATTGAGATGGAAGATCGCCAGGATAAATCTGTTGATTCTCGATCTTATCGAAAAGCCGGGCCCAATCAAAGTTGGGTTCCGAAGAATGTCTAACCAATCTGTCATTGCAGGGCGTTAAGCAGAATAGAAATAAAGTTATATGGGTGCTAGACAGTGGAGCATCGAGGCATATGACTGGAAACAAGTCCCTGCTTACAGAGTTGGTTATGAAGGCTGGCCCTTATGTTACCTTTGGAGATGACAGCATAGGTGTGACAAAGGGATATGGCAAACTGAAAACTGGCAATGTCATCATAGAAGATATTTCCTATGTTGAGGGACTGAAGCACAATCTGTTGAGTATCAGTCAATTCTGTGACAAAGGTTACGAAATTGTCTTCAACAAGAAAGGTGTATCAATCACTCACATCAAGGAAGGCTCACTGGCTTTGAGAGGAGTTCGAAAGGCAGATCTTTTTGTTGCGGACATGGATTCAGCAAATCAGAATGAGGTTACCTGTTTCTACAGCAAAGCCTCGAATGGTGAAAGCTGGTTATGGCACAAAAAAAACTATCTCACTTAAACTTCAAAATGATGAATACTCTCGCGAGACGAGAATTAGTGAGAGATCTACCTCAAATAGAGTTCGCTCCTAAAGGACTCTGTGAAGCTTGTGAAATGGGAAAGTCAAAGCGAGCCTCGCATAAAAGCAAAGAAATTTCTAGTATTACTGAGCCTCTGCAACTTCTTCATATGGATTTGTTTAGCCCAGTGAATGTCCTATCTTTGTCTAGGAAAAGATATGCATTGGTAATCGTGGATGACTTCTCCAAGTATACATGGGTATTGTTCGCAATGACGAAAGACGAAGTACCTTTCTTAATCATTGATCACATCACTCAAATTGAGAATGTTTCAACACTTACTGTGAAGACGATTAGATCAGACAATGGCACTGAATTCAAAAACGCAGTACTAAATGACTTCTGTGTATCTAAGGGAATACGTCGTCAGTATTCAGCCCCGAGAACTCCACAGCAAAATGGAGTAGTTGAAAGGAAGAATAGAACATTGGTTGAAGCAGCAAGAACTTTGTTGTATGATTCGAAACTTCCTCTGTACTTCTGGGCCGAAGCAGTGAGTACCGTGTGTTACACTCAAAATAGATCCTTGATCATAAAAGATAAAGAAAAGACACCATGTGAGCTAATGAACAACAGAAGACCAACAATCAAATACTTTCATGTCTTCGGAGCAAAATGCTATGTGCTTATAGATGATGAAAATCTAGGCAAGTTTGCAGCAAAAGCTCGTGAAGGAATCTTTGTTGGTTATTCCACAGATGTGGTGGCAGCTTATAGAGTGTTCTTAGTGAATGATCGAAAAGTGACTGAAAGCTACAACGTCAGATTCGACGATACCAAACTCCCATCAATTTCTAGAGATTCTAGTGAACCTGAGTCCCTAAAATTTCAGAATCTGGACTTAGATGAACTTGAAGATGAACCTGAGTTAGTTGTCCCATTAAATGCTCCAAGTGTACGTGAAGAACCTGAGTCTAGTGAACAAGCTAATTCTACAAGATCAGGAGAGACTTCTTCAGTACGAACCGGCAACAACTCAGGGGGAGTAAATAGCAGCTCAAGGACGACTGATCAAGGCTCGAGACGAATTGACAGTAGTTCTGTAGGAGCTGGCACTAACTCAGGGGGAGTTAGTGAAAATAATCAAAGTAGTCAGCACCACAACTCAGAAAGTCAAGCTGAATCATCAAGACAATTTCCAGGAGAACGGGTATGGAATAGAGACCATCCGTTTGAGTTAATTATTGGTGATCCAGATGCTGGTGTGACTACTAGAAGAACTGCAAGAGCTGACCTGGCTAATATTTCCTTATATTGTGGGTTCTTATCCAATCTTGAACCTAAAGAAATAGAAGAAGCTCTTGGTGATGCTGATTGGGTGATTGCAATGTAAGAGGAACTCAATCAGTTTGAAAGGCAGAAAGTTTGGAAACTGGTACCCCGACCAAAGAACATATCAGTAATTGGAGCTAGGTGGGTATTCAGAAATAAACTGGATGAAAACGGACTTGTAACACGAAACAAGGCTCGTTTCGTTGCAAAAGGTTATTCTTAGCGAGAAGGAATTGATTATGATGAAACCTATGCACCAGTTGCAAGACTTGAGGCAGTCAGAATGTTCTTGGCATTTGCAGCACATAAGAACTTCAAGGTTTTCCAGATGGACGTGAAAAGTGCCTTCCTGAACGGAGAGTTAGAAGAAGAAGTGTATCTGGAACAGCCGCCTGGCTTCGTTGATCCAGAACATGCAGATTTTGTGTATCTACTCTTCAAATCTGTCTATGGCCTCAGGCAATCCCCAAGGCGATTGTATGAAACCCTATCCTTATTCTTGATTGAAAATGGTTTTGTTAGGGGAGTAATTGATAAAACATTGTTCTATAAAGTTGTGAGAAATGACTTAATACTTGTTCAAGTATATGTGGACGATATTATTTTTGGGTCATCAAATGAGCGCTTGTGCGAGAAATTTGCCAAGCTAATGCAGGAAAAATATGAGATGAGCATGATGGGAGAGCTGTCCTTCTTCCTTGGATTACAGATCAGTCAGAGAAAAGATGGTATCTTTATCTGTCAATCCAAGTACGTCAGAGATTTACTCAAGAAGTATAATCTAGAAGATGCATCAGCAGCTAAGACTCCCATGGCAACAGCCACGAAGCTTGATGAAGACAAATCAGGTAAATCAGTTGACATCACAAGCTATCGAGGTATGATTGGCTCACTCCTCTATTTAACTGCAAGTAGACCCGATATAATGTTCGCAACTTGTTTATGTGCAAGGTTCCAAGCGGATCCTAGAGAATCACATCTCGTAGCCGTCAAAAGAATTTTTAGGTATCTCAAGCGCACACCAAATCTAGGGATTTGGTACCCAAGAGATACAGGTTTTAATCTTATTGGCTATTCGGATTCAGACTATGCAGGTTGCAGGATTGATAGGAAAAGCACATCTGGTGCTTGCCAATTTCTTGGCAGAAAATTGGTGTCCTGGCAAAGTAAAAAACAACATACAGTATCTACTTCTACTGCTGAAGCTGAGTACATTGCTGCTGGAAGCTGTGTAGCTCAAATACTGTGGATAAGGAACCAATTGAAGGATTATGGCATGGAGCACAAGAAAATTCCAATCATGTGTGACAACACAAGTGCCATTGCCATAACCAACAATCCTGTAGATCACTCAAGAACCAAGCATATTGACATCAGGTATCATTTCATAAGAGAACATGTCGAGGAGGGGACTGTGGAGCTACATTTTGTGCCCACAATGCAACAAATTGCAGATATATTCACCAAACCTCTTGATGAAGTAACATTCAATAGGTTGGTTGGTGAATTGGGAATGCTTAACACAAGTTAGTGAAGCCTTCTATCTGTAAAATCCATGTTTATGTTTGTATGTGCAAGCTACTCAATCATTATGTGCTTAGACTTTAAAATGCCTAATTAATGATTGTTATAGGTTGCATATAGTGTGATTTTGCATGAATTCATTGTGTTTTAAGTGTCTTTTATAGCACAAATCTGTGAATTTATGCTTGTTAGATTGCATGATCATAGGGGGAGTTAAATTCATAATATTCTAAATATTGCATGATTTTATGATGAATTTACCTATGAGTTTCATGTAATTAGAGGCCTTAGAATTAAAAAACTTCAAAATTTCGAGTTAGGTTCTATCTCGAAACTCATCTAGAAATTCGACTTGAATTTCGACTTAATCTGTCAGAGTGAAGTTTTTGAAAAATTCTAAGTCTGGGAAGAATTTCGAGTTGGCTATCTCGAAATGCATCTCGAAATTCGACTTATAGTTCGAGTTCGAGTTACCAGTGTGCCTAGTTCTATCTTCAAAATATTCGAGATAAAGTCTATCTCGAATTTTATCTCAAAGGTTGAGATGAGGTTTCCACTAAGGGAATATTTTGAAAAGAACTGAGAATTAACTTCGAGTTAGTCTATCTCGAAACTCAACTCGAATTTCGACTTGATGTTTGAGATAGAGTTCTTAGTCTATCTCGAAACTCAACTCGAATTTCGACTTGATGTTCGAGATAGAGTTCTCAGTTAAGCTAAAGGGAATTTTTCGAGTTACACTCCTAACTCGAAACATATCTTGAATTACCCTGTTCTTTTTGGTTCAAGGGGGTATTTTGGAAAGAATTTGAGATTAACTTCGAGTTAGTCTATCTCGAAACTCAACTCGAATTTCGACTTGATGAGATAGAGCTCTTAGTCTATCTCGAAACTCAACTCGAATTTCGACTTGATGTTCGAGATAGACTTCTAACTCGAAAAGGAATCTTGAATTTCCTTGTCTTTCTTAGAAGGGAATTTTCCAAGTTTACTACAAATCAGTATTGTTCAAGATAGGATTTCCCTATAGTTTTTGCTGTAAAATTGGTTAAAGTGCTTATTTGTGCTTCATTGTTCGAGTTAACCTCTATCTCGAACTTTATCTCGAAGTTCGACTTGATGTTCGAGATAGAGATGTTCGAGATAGAAATGTTCGAGATAGAGTTCGACTTAGATGTTCCCTGTATGGACTTGGTAATTTTCACTCTTTTTAACAGGGACATTTTTGTCATTTCACATTCATCTATATATACATCTCTAACTCGATGCCTAATTCACTTTACCTAATTTCATTTTCACAGCAGCCGTTTCACAAAAACAGTGCGATTTCACAGACTTCATACAATTAACCCGTGTTTTTGTGATTAAACTCATACTAATCACGAATTACTGCCAAATTTTTGACTATTAATCACTATGTTATCATTAATCATTGTGATACTGTGTTTTGTAACCGCATATACACGCGCATATACATACACACAAACATCAAGTTTTGTGTATCTGTTCAAAACACGAATTCATATTCTCCACATATACACACGATTTCACTGATAAACACACGAATATTCATCTTTGTTGAATATTCAGATCTAGTCATTGGCTGTTCATATTCCGTAGTTTAAATTTTCAGACTATCTTTTGATATTCTCGAAAAATTAAAAGGAATAAAACTGATTAATTCGTAAATTATTTGTTTTTCTCAATTAAAATAAAAAATTCACATCTTTCAAAGAAAAACATTTAATTAAAATGGCTCACCAATTTTCACTTGCTAAAAATAATTTTTATAATATTTCTACGGAAATTGGTGATCAACTCCCGCAGTTTAAGTTTTGGATACGATTTCTCAATTTGTACTCCAAAGCTAGCCATGCTTTTACTGCTAAACCTACACTAGTACATGATGCTTTACAGCAATTATGGACTAGTGCGGTTACTTTTGGGAGCAAATCAACCCCCTTAGGTTTCAGGTTTACCTTAGCGGGTCAGGAATATGAGGTGACTGAAGAGATTGTCAACAGAGTTCTGGGATTCCCAATTAAAGATGCTTATGATCCAGAACCTACAGCTACAGAACGCCTCAGATTCTTTGAAGAAATTGGATGTTATCCTCCAAAAGGCCCAATCACAGGAAATATCCAAAAGCAATTCTTCCATGTGGAATGGAATTACTTTTTCGAGGCCATCACAAGATGTTTTCGGGCACGCGAAAAAGACTTTCATCAAATTCCAATTCCAATGCAAACCTTTGCAGTTGCCCTAGCAAGAGAACTGGATATAAATTATGGACGCATAGTTCTCTCTGAGATAGTGGCCTCAATGGGATCTCTTGCAAGCAGAGACCTCACTACAGCTGATGTTGTCTGCTGGTTTCCTCGGTTCCTACAAATGCTCATTAATGACCTAATACCGAAGGATGCTCTTGCTGTTAGACAGAGATTTGCCGGAAGCCCAACATCTGCATCGCTAGGGATGGGCACTAAGTCAATTTCAACCATTGCTAATCAGGATAAACATCAAGGTAAACCGATGTCTATTCCTGAAAATATACAAATGTGGCTTAGATATGATGCAGGAGTTACCAATTTGGAGGCATCATCACAAGTTTCATCACATGCTCAAAATCCATCTGTTCATGCTGAGGCATTTGATGAGATTCCTGATGAGGAAAGCGATGATGCACAAGGTAATCAATCAGGTAATCTCTCCCTGCATACTATTCATTCCTCCTCCTATGTATCTGATTCCGAGACCCAAGATTCTGCTAGCCCGCAGGATCTATCCCAGGGTGAGAGCCATATTTCTGACTCTGAGTCTGATACACATTCCTATTCTCTATCACCCTTGTTAACGGAAGTCAGAAAGCCAGCACGTGTCTATGTAGAAACTGATGAGGAGAATGAACCCGAAGAGCAGCAACTTATTCGAAAGAAAGCCAAACTTTTCCACGCTGCTACTTGACAACCACAGTCAAACCCTATCGTGTCACACGCAACCACTCCACCTCACGCGAGTGGTTCACCCCTTGAACAATCTGCACATAGGGATTTTGATTTTGGTGAGGATGATGTACCTCTTGAAGATACTGTTGCTTCAAGAGGACATGAAGTCCTAAGAACTTCAGCCGTACCTTCACCGGTACGTACTGATGCTGCAAAGAGGATCGGTTCTGATGTTGTACAAGAACACTTTGCAGCCCCTCAGCCTGAGATTCCAACTCAGGACATAACAGAAATAGATCCCATAACTGCCAATTATATTGCTTATCCAATTTCTGCAGGTACTGCTTCATACTTTGGATCAATCATTGAAGACATACACGAGCGTGAGACAGGGAGTGTGTGTGAGAGGTTAGGGAGAGAGGGACCTTCATTTTTAAGGCCCGAAACCGAGCGCCAAATACTAACAGAACGAGTATTGGAGCGAGGTCACCTAAACCAAACACCGTCCCTTAATATTGAAAATCTTGATACACGTATGACTTCTATGGAAAATCAGATGAGGCAGTTCGGGCAGACGATGGGGTAGTTCGGGATTAACATTGGAAACAATCAAAGGGCTCTTGATGACTACGCAGCACGAATGGCAAGTCAAGCTACAGCTTTTGATGCTTTGACAAACAAGGTCAATGACTTGGGCCATGCTGGTGGTGTCTTGGGAAGCACTCTGAATGAAAGGATGGGGGCAATGGAGTCTACAATGCATACAATGGTTGTGGAGATCAGTCGAATGATGTTCGCAGTCAGGAGTTTTGTGCCCCCGGAGTGTTTCGAGTTGCAACAACCTCCCCCCGATGCTGGTACAGGTGGTGCAGGTGGTGCTAGTGGAGCGGGAGCCTCTGGTTCTGGTTTTGGAGGTTCTTATGCAGCTGGTGGATCTGAAGACCAAGGTGGAGCTCAGGATAACTCACCTAAGGGGGAGAGTGGAAAGGAGACGAGACAGCAGGCAGTTCACATCGAAGAAATTGAAGAACCCGCTGATCTTGTCAAGGAAACAGAAATTGAGCCTGCTGTTGATGAAGAGGCTCTGAGGAGGAGAAAGAGTAAGGCAATGATGGTTGATGAGCCATTCGTTGACCTGAGTCATCAGGAAACAGTACAGGAGGTACTTGACTCACATTCTGATATGAAAGACGTATCTTTGGCACATGCTATAAAGAGATCTTTGAAGGAACAAGGTGGAGGTGCTGGGATGTCTTCCGGAATGCCTGAAGAAATTCCTGTTGATGAGGAAACCCTTAAAGCTCAACAGTTAGCCTTGGAACAAGCTCAGTTCCATAAAATGAAGATGATGCAAGAACGTGCTGCCTTCCTAGAAAAGAAAGTGGAGCTCCAAGGGAAGCAGTATGATCATGAGCTTGCAAGGCTAGCTGATCCTCAAGTTGATCTCGACAAGAGAAGGATAGGACAGAAGTGGGATGAAGCAAGGAAGATATTGATGGGATCCTGTGCGAAAGGAGTTCATAACAAGGAGGAAGATGATCTGTTCTACAACTTGAATTTGCAGAATCCAATGACTGTGGACTATATAAGTGCTTTGAAGAGATTAATTTCTAAAGTCAGGGTTGGATACAATGCAACACTTAAGGAGTGACAGGTTATTTTGTCTTTGGTAGAAGGAGTCCCAACATCTTTCCTATATGTGGATGACCAATTCATAACGAGAAGATCTGCGTCAGAGTTGTTCTTGCTAGCAACAAAAATTCAATACTCTCAATCTGAGGAGCTAAGCATTCTGTACAGGGATCAGTTAATGCAGCTAGCAGAGGACAAGGGTCCAGAATTCTCAGCATATCCAAATTTTGTCCGGATGGTAGTTAACGGAAAGATGAAGAGGGTTAGCATGGAGGAAAATGATCTAATGGAGCTTTCAGTGGAATCTCTCAAAGCTATCTGTAGACAAATGATGAGTAAGGGATTCGCTTCTGAGCTTAAAGAAAAATCCGTGAAGATCATTGAAAGAGTCATATTCAAGAAGAGCAATGAGGTGTGGAAGTGTGATATCATTGCTCCAAACCCTCTAGATAACGTGAAGATTGAGTTGGAGCTGATGAAGAAGAAATGGAATATTCTTCAAGCAATGAAGAATGTAGATGAAGCTCTGACTCTTCCTTCTGGAGCACTGGAACAAGGAGAGATAAGGGAGGCAGTTGGTGTTCCAGGAAGAGATAGTGTATACTGGATACACGCTTATGTTGATGATACAGCTGATGCCTTAGCATTCATAGATGCAGACCAGAATCAAACACTCTTGCATATGAGTAGAACATGGCTGCTACAGACTCAAGATGTTGCATTTCTGGAGAGAGTATTACATGTATTCAAATGGGGCGAAGTGGAAGATAAGTATGTGGAAGAAAAGCAGAGACTCATGAGTTACCTGTCTGAGGTAGTGGTGGAAAAGAAGCGGATGGAGCGAGATGCGGCTAGTGTCCACAATACTAACCGTGTCAAGGGCTACCCCAAGATGATCTATTGTCAGTTTAAAGCTGATAAAACACATTGGAAATCTCAGCTCATAATGAAGAACTTTGAGGACATTCCAAAGATCAGGACTACTCAGGAGGTGGACAAACTCAGAAGGCTTTTCAAACATCCTTATCCAGAGCCCAAGAATCCTCTAGAAATGGAAGCTGTAAGTCTGTTGAATGCTAGGTGGAAGCAGCTTCATGATCCAGTTTACAAGAAAGAACAGCAGCAGAAGGAGAAGCGCAGAAGGCAGAAAGAAGAGAAGGACCAAGCTGCTGAAGCTAGAAAGAGGAAACGGAATTAGGGTTAAAGGTTAGAGTGGTGTGAACTTGAAGTTGGAAAAACTTCATGTCTTTCGGTTGCTTTAACTCACTTGAGGAAAATTCACCTTAGAGTGAATCCAATAAGGTGATATAAGTTTGACTAAAAGGTATGAAATAATCCAGGTGATAGGAATCACTCAAATGATCTTTAATTCGAAGTTCGAATTCTGTTTCTAGTTTAAGTTCTTTGCATTGTCTTCAAGTACATTTCAATTGTAAATTATTCAAGACTTTAATGTTAGTTATCTTTTCTCGTCTCATTGTTTAGTTGAGTTATCCTTCATTAATTTGAATGTCATTGTTAGACAGTCAAATAGGGGGAGATTGAAAGGCAGAGTGTGTAAACTTGTAACACTATATCTAATGTAACTCAACTAAAGGAAAAGATACTTAACCAGAAGACAATCAAGAACAAGAAGCCACAGAGAAATCAACACTAAATGAAGACAAGGTAATTGATACAATTCAACATGTTAACTATGATCAAGCCAAGAAGAAATCATTGAGAGAAGTTCAAGTCAAAGCTGTTCATGCCTCAGTGATTTGGAAAGCCAAGAATCAAGATCATAACTATCAGTATCAATAAGACCAATTGATTTCAAGTGAACAAGAAGGAAAGCAAAAATTGGAAAGCCACATTACTAATTGAATATGGTAATTTATTCAAGAAGCAAAAACACTATCAAGACTAGTCACTTATGAACCAGACCAGTGCATCAAGTGTCAGGACATTGATAGCAAGTTTATGTCAGTAATAAAGATCCATGTTCAAGAGCTTGGTGAAGAATAAAGAAGACATGAAGATATCACAAGTTCAAGATGTGCATTGAAGTTTCAAGTTGAAGACCAGAATATTTTCTAAGTACTAAATATTCTAGATGACCAAGTAGAATATTTCTAAGTAGAAGTTCTACTTAGAAATTCGAGATGGATAAGTAGAAATTCTCAAGTAGAAGTTCTACTTAGAAATTCGAGATGGCTAAGTAGAAATTCTCAAGTAGAAGTTCTACTTAGAAATTCGAGATGGCTAAGTAGAAATTCTCAAGTAGAAGTTCTACTTAGAAATTCGAGATGGCTAAGTAGAAATTCTCAAGTAGAAGTTCTACTTAGAGTGCAGCTTCAACATGACACATGGCATCTTCTGATTGACAGATTTCCAAGCTTTCAAGATAAGGCAAGATTTATGTGGACATCATTGGGCCACGTATATCTTAGTCTTTGAAGACTACATGACATAGATTACATGTAGTATAAATAGAAGTACTTGTGTAATGTTTTAAGTAGAGCAATAGTTGAGAGAAACACAAGAAAAAGAGAGAGAGAGAGTGCATTCACAGAGCTTAGTATCATTCACTTCTCTCTGAACTTCTGTCATACTTTGTAATGAATGTTGTAGCAACCATTTCAAATTATATAAGAAATATATTCCTTGAATCTGTGTGTTCATTTATTACATCGTATTTATTGCTTCTCATATTCGAAAAGTTGTATTCACCCCCCCTATACAACACATTTGGACCTAACACCCTGTTACTCTGGCTTATCTCTATCTACAGGATCATCCTTTTTATCTTCTTCTCTAGGAGGAGCGGCCCCCTGAATTTCCTCACTTCCTTAACCACCCACTCAGTCAATTTTCCATTCTTAATTAGTAGCTCAATCTCCTCCTTCAACTGCCAGCATTGATAGGTATCATGGCCATTAGATTCATGATATGCATAATATCTCTTTTTGTCCCTTGATGCATTCTTTGAGAGTGGCGCGGGTTTCATAAACAGTCCCTCCCCTTTCGTGACCTCATAAATGTGATCAATAGATTCCACCAGAGGTGTGAAAACACTCGTTTGGGGTATCCCTGATCCTTTTGAGCATAAAGAGGTGGTGGTGGATACCGTGGTGACGGGCTAGGTGACCTTGACCGGTCTGAACTCCAACAGTCAACAACATTAACATCTCCTCTACCATTCTTCCTTCCACCCCCCTTCAAACTTGGAGACCTATCCTTACGCTTGCCCCTACGACTAGTTTCCGTATAGTCGCTCCTTTTTAAACCTTCCTCTTCCCTCTTGAATGGCTCAGCCTGTGCATAGAGAGCTGCGAGGGTAGGAGGTTCTTGTTTCTAAAGTTCCTTCCAGAAGTCTGAACCCACCCTTACTCCGGCTATAAGAAAAATTTTTATGGTTTCATCTGAAGCTCCTCAAACAGTAGGTACCTCTGCATTAAATCGTCTAAAATAGGATTGGAGAGTCTCTTCGTCCCTCTACTTTATATTAGCCAAAGTTGTAACAGGGGGAGAATAAACAATAGAAGATTGGAATTGGATCAAAAAAATCCTACGCATCTGATCCCAAGAGGTGACAGAGGCTGGCCCCAACTTCTGAAACCATTGATGTGCGTTCCCTCGTAAAGTCGAAGCGAGTACCCTGCACTTTGTCAAGTCTTCTACTTGGTAGAGCTCCATCTCTGTATTGAATCTTGCAATAGACGCTGTTGGGTCTAAACTTCCCGTAAACCTGAGATCCCCTACTCCTCGAAAGGACGAAGGGAGAGGTGCTTCCTGCACTGCCAACGAAAAGGGAGACGGAGCCGGTTCGAATGCAGCGCCCCCTGACCCTCAAACCGTGCCAAAAGCCTAAGCAAAGCATCCAAGTCTAAATTTTCAAGCCCGAAAGCCCTACGAGGGGCTTCATTAAGTACTCCCTGTCGCTGCTGATTCATCAGCTCTTCAAATCGATATCGCTCTCCAACAGTGGTGTTCTCCAAATGAGGCATATCATGTCCACGAGAAGCCATCAAATCCCTTTCCAAGTTGGACTCTAAGGGTCCCCTCTGACCCCCCTCTACACGATTGAGGAGGTCGGCATAGGATCTTCTCTCCCCATATCCTATACTGTAATGGTTCGGAGTTCTCATTTGGGGATTTGGGTTACCTGCCCGGACCATCTGGATGGGAACCGCATCATAGGCTCCCTCATCACCATTAGATCCCATTAACCTTGAGCCTCCCGGAAGCTCGCCCTCATGATTGAAGCGACGCCTGCCGTCAATTCTCTCCTGTTCTAACACCCTTTGGCCGCCGATCCAAGCTCCTTCCACTTGAGAGTCTCGCCCCTCTTCCACCCTTCCACTCTATGGTCGAACATGACTGAAATTTCGAGGGACTTCTCTATCTGGGGGAAACTCAACATAAGGCTCTCCATAAGTCAAAGCCCTGGGAGTGACAGCCCGAAACCTCTGATTCGCTCTGGCCTCCCCAACAATCTGAACATCTCTTTCAAAAGGAATCTCCCTATGAAAATTGTTCCGGTGGTTCGTAGCAAACTCTCTGTCGACATGCTGATCTCCCCCAGGTGTTTGATAACTTTTATCCTAGTCGTGACGAGTCGCCCTCAGATCCTCATTCTCTCCAAGTGGCGAATGACGTCCATCATTATTCAGATGAGACGTAGCAAGAAACTGTCTCTCCCTCTTCATCGCATCCATCCTAGCCCCCATCTGAGTAATAGTGTTTCCCATGTAAGTGATCTGGTTCAAAAGCTCGGTGTTACTCATCAGGACAGGTGGATATCCTCCTATCTGTGGGGTCGACCGTCCGTCGGGGATTCTAGGCATAGCAGATCTCAGATTTGAATCCCTCAGGAGTGAACGATCAGGGTTTCTTAAAGTAGAGTTCCTTGTGGTTGAGTTCCTTGGTGGCGGCGCAGGTAGATTCTCCGTGGTTCTAATCTCCTCCATACGGCGATCATCAACACGTTCTCAATTTGACTGCGACATCCTTCCTCCTGAGATGTCAAAAAGCCGTCCTTCTAGCGCCAATTATTAATGGAGAAATTTGGGAAAACAAATTCGGGGAGGGTTACTAGAATTTTAGTGGTAGTTGATGACGGAGAACGGCATAGGATGTTTAGGGTTAGGGTTTTCGATTTGGGGATGGCTGAGATTGTATGTTAAGATAGTTGCAATTAAGATTTAATATCGAATTCTCTCTTTTATGCAAGGGTTTGCATCCTACCATACAATGTTCCTACGTACCCTATTTATAGGGATCAAGCCAAACGTAATTCTTGGGGAGCAAGTAATCATAATGGGCTAGGTTTCCTTATTTAGGAAGCCCATTGGATCGGGGCTACCGCCTTTGACAGAATTTATTATGGACTTTAAAGCCCAACTATTTTCTCGGGGTGTGGTGGTTAAGCTATTGACCCGGAATTATTGGGGTCAATGCCTACCTTGGGCTAGAGAGATAGAATAGCTAGTCATTGGGCAGTCCCGAAACTGTCAAGGGGCGACGACCTTTGTCCTAAAGTAGGGCGAGACCTAGTTCCTCTAGCAAGGCAATAGTAAAGGACCTGGATTATAGTCCATAGTTCATAATATTCTTCATGCAATGTTTTTAGGGGAGATTCCCCTTTCAGAATCTTGGAGGGCGAGGTCCTCTAGCAAGGCGAGGTTCATATCCTGACTGATGGTCTGATTGAGGGCGATTCTCTCCACATGGGCGACGCCTCGGGAAAAAGTACAATTTTATGTCACTTTGGGCCAAGCCCAATGGGTGTATCCTTTCTTCTTGCTAAGACCCATGAGTCGGGGCATTCTTCTTTGGGCCTGTTGGAGGGCGACGCCTCCAAAGAGGGTGAGGCTATTTTTGGGCATAACAAATATGATAAGTGCCAGGCAAGCCTAAAGGATAACCATTTGTCCTGAGATTAAATATCAATACAACCCAATATATTGAACATGTATGTCCTTAATTTTTGCTACAAATCGTCAGTAACAGCTGTATCCTTATTGCTCCACAGTTCATCCTTATCACTCCTAATTGTAGTTGCACATTGACATTGGGAGGATAATACGGATATTTGTCAGGGTTGGAGACATAGTTTGTTGCGAAGACGGTGTAATGTAACTTTACATAACGGTTTGGTGAATATGCCCGTTATTTGTAGTTATGAAAAAACATGTCGAGTAATAAGGAGTTGCATTGATACTCACTCTCGAACAAAATGGTAGTCCAATTCTGTGCTTGCTGCGAGCATGAAAAACAGGATTAATAGTCATATACAAAGCGCTTAAACTGTCATAATAAAGTATTGGTGGTTGTGATTGAGGAATGTGCAAATTGCATAAAGAAAATGTAAGCCAAGTTAATTCAGCAGTAGTGTTGGCCATGGGGCAATATTCATCTTTTATACTTGATCGAGAGATAGTATGTTATTTTTTTTACACACCATGATATAATGTTTCTGTCCTAAGAAGGTGCAAAAGCTAGTTGTTGACCGTCATGTAATTGGACTACCTACCTAATCTGCGTCACAAAAACCACAAAGATCAAGAGTAGTATCTCTTATAAGATGTAAACCAAGATGAATAGTTCCTGTAGCATATCATAAAATAAGATGAACCATTTTTATGTGAGCTAGAGTTGGTTTTTGCATGAATTGGGAAACAGAATTCATTGAAAATGAAATATCAGGCCGTGTCAATGTAAGATATTATAAAGCATCTACAATACTACGAAACAAAGAAGGATCAGGATGAGTTATAAGTTGAGCATTTTGGCCTTTGATTTTAGATTCCATAGGTGTATTCATCGATTTTCAATCAAACAAGTGAGTTTTCTCAAGGATGGAGTAGCGCTGAGCATTCGGTCGGTTCGGTCCAGAACCAGACCGAACCGAATAAACCGAAAATTGAAATACTATTTTTTATGGGACCGAACCGGACCGATATTTAATTATGGACCGAACCGAAATAATTCGGTTCGGTTTGGTCCGGACCGAAAAAACTGATTTTTTTATAAAAAAAACCTATATTATAAATAAAGCTAAAATTCATGATTTATCAAAAAAGTAATAATCAATTAATCACCACTATTTCACCAACATAGATATAATTACAATTTACAAATTAGATATCATAATTATATCTTATAAGATATATATAAAATGTATATAATATAAATATAAAAATTGAAGTATATATTATTCAGACTATTCGGTCTATTCAGTCCGGACCAATATATTTTTTCAAGAACCGGACCGAACCGGTTTATATTTTGGTCTATTCGGTCCGAACCGAATAGGCCGAATTTTCAGAAAATTAGAACCGAACCGAACCGAATTTGCACGGTTCGGTTTGGTTTTTCGGTTTCGGTTCGGTTTTGCTCAGCCCTAGGATGGAGTAAGCATAATGTGTTTGGGAAATATGTAATGAATTATTTTTTTGATGAATTTCAACCCCAAAAAAATGATGTATGGGACCAAGTTCTTTCATGGCAAACTAAGAGTGCAATAATTGAATAAAGCCCTCATTAGTGGCTTGAACCTGTCAAAAGTATATCATAAACATAAAGGAGTAAAACTAAAGTACCAAGAGATGAATGAAGAATAAAAAGAGATAGATCTGCCAGACTACAAGATAATCCATATGTAAGCAAAAAAGAATTAAAACGATCAAACCAGGCACACGATGATTGTTTGAGACCATAAATCGCTTTAAGTAGCTAACAAACATAAAAAGGATACAAAGGATCGGACATACTTGGCGGCTACTCCATGTACATATCTTCACTAATAAAATCATGAAGGAAAGCAATTTTAACGTTAAGTTGACGAACTTCCTAACACTAAAAAAGTAACACTAAGAACTAACCGAATGGTACATGGTTTAATAACAGGAAAAAAGTCTCGGTATGATCTACCCCATCAACTTGATGTTACCTTTTAGCGATCAGCCGAGCTTTCAATCAATCAAGAGTACCACCGACATTAAACTTGGTTTTAAAAACCCACTTGGACCCAACAACATTCATGTGTATCTTTATTTTATTATCAAATATGATGAGTGAATTTACCCATTAAGAGCATCTCCAGCGATGTTTTGTAAAATTATTGGCTAAATATTGATTATGTAAAATTTGCTGAACATGTAACGTGTTTTACTCCAATGGGATTGACTATATTGGTTGGCTATATTTTAAAAAGGTATGTTATTATTATTTTAAGTTGTTAAAAATAGAATATATTATTTTAATATGTTAATTGATGATGTGGAGTTTTACTACAGGTTGCTAAAGGTTCGACAAATATAGCCAACCTATTGTGGTTGTCTAAATTTTTACCTAAGGGTTTTGTCCCGTAGGAGTGGACAAAATTTTACAAATTCTCTATAATTTTATTTAAATTTGATTAATCGCTGTTTTTTGAGAAAAACATTTTTAACCAATTTTCGTAAAAAATAAATATTTTTGCACCATTAATACCTATACGCATATTAATCGATCGAATAAACCGATTTTTAGAATAATGGAATTAAATAATACTTCCAGGTTGTGTTAATCCACCTGAAGAACAAAGCTGTGTTCAGGTGCTAATAAACAGTAATATTGTATTTCTAAGATAGGAGTCTTTTGAATCTTTTAGATAGGGCTGTAAACGAACCGAGTTGGTCGTTAAGAAACTCGACTCGACTCGGTAAAAAACTCGACTCGACTTGACTCGGTTCGTTAACGAACTCGAGTTCGAACAACCAATTTTGTTCGGTAAGCTTAACGAGTCGAACCGAGTTTATTTGTTGTTCGACTCGACTCGACTCGTTATCAACTCGAACTCGAGTTCGGCTCGTTAAACTCGATACTCGACTCGGTAAGTTGTATATATTTTAAATATTTTCTGATTTATATAAATAATAGATTAACTTTAAAACTTTTAATTTTTAATTTTTACTTATTAAAATGGGGTAAACAATATCTACTTTCTAGGTTGGGCTTTAACTTTTAGATTTTGGAATCAAATATAATCTTTTACTTTGGGCTCAATCTACTCCATTTAAAAAAAAGCACAAAATGAAAATAAAAAGACAGAAAGCTTAACGACCAGCTCGGGATCGACTCGAACTCGGGATCGACTCGAAAACTCGTTAACAACTCTGTACTCGACTCGGTTGATAACGAACTCGAGTTCGAACCGAAGAATTTGATCGATATGCTAATCGAGTTTGGCTCGACTCGGTAAGAAAAAGATCGACTCGAACTCGGTAAAACTCGACTCGATCCGGTTCGTTTACGGCTCTACTTTTAGAAGATACAATTGTTTTTGGACATGTGTAATTTACTCATGGTTAAGGTGGGCTTTAACCTGGGTGATTGCAAAAAATTGAAGATAAAATACCATAGCCGTTAGCCACTTAATTAGGTTAAGCCCAGGAATCCTAGCAGCCTAGCCCAACTTCGAGTGACTTCATGTATCAGCATTTCCATGAAGACAATTAAAGCAGGGGTCAATCCATTTAAATTTTTGACCGGGTAATTTTTATCTTTAGAAATAAGCCAATTGTACTCTACCAGAAAAGACAAAACTATTTAATCGCATCAATTATTTATAAGTTGATGTGGCTGTTAGTATACGGACTTCGTATAATCAGTTAAAATGTTCCCTCGTGTAAAGAAAATTAAGGGTAAAAGATGCCTTGTCCTGGTGCCAAAATGTGCCTGGGATCGAACTCCATTTTGCGTCGGTAGAACATGGACCACTTGTCTCCAAAATGATCAATCCATTCTTTCTTTGTTGCATAGTGAGGTAAGTATTGCTTGACTTTGATCCCATTATCACTGCAGAATTTCAAGATTTGACAGTTTTGCTTGCTCAGGTACTCTAACGTTTGTGAGGAGAGTGCAGATCTAAGCAAAGCCACAAGGTAAAACACTTCATCGTCAGGTGTTACTGCTGAAGTCCTATTATCCCACCTATACACATAAAAGTAAACGTAAGAATGTATGGTATAATTTCTATAACAATGTGAGCAATATTACATGTCTTGTGGGACTCTGCCTGTCCATGTCTTGCACCTAATAATCTGTACTCCGAACTACATTCATTTTTCACAGGAAATTATCTTTGCTCAACCGTTGATTCACAATTGATGTGAGATAATCAACACCGAGTTTGCATAATATCTATATGGTACAACTCTGCAGTAAAATTTTATCATGCTTTGAACTATGAACACATTAGCACATGCTTAACCATCATTGGTATAAAGTAATAGGTCCCATCCCTTTAATTTCTGGACACAGAGATCTTTCTGCATCTGTTGTTTCCATCAACTTTAGATTAAGCTACCACAAGTCCACAAATGCATTACATAGAATTGCCATTTTGTCTTCCTACCTGCACCAATAATCACCTAGGCGTGCATGATATTTTGTTTGAGAGTGTGCACGCCAAAGAAAACATGCCGACCTTAAGATAAAACTACTCTAAATATCCCACCTTAACTGATAAATATTTTACTCACTACGACTGCATCAGATTTATGATATTTGTAGTTCTAACTATAGTGCTCCATCTCTGTGATGGTATGTGGATC
Source organism: Saposhnikovia divaricata (assembly GCA_036435485.1). Lineage (NCBI taxonomy): Eukaryota > Viridiplantae > Streptophyta > Magnoliopsida > Apiales > Apiaceae > Saposhnikovia > Saposhnikovia divaricata. Next base: position 76,572,996 of record CM071600.1, on the reverse strand, counting down.
AGTTTTTTTTAGTAAATACTGTTCTTAAAGTCAAATAACCCTACCCCTTACGACAATTTGAACCTTTTGGGAAAGGTTGAACTGGATAAAATTTTAGTACTAGACTATCCCTCAATTCCAGATATTGGAAAAGATAGATGATCTTGGGTTGAGTTCAGCAATTATTTATTTTCAAGATTTTCACTGAGTAAAATCAGTTAATTGTTTTCCCAGGACTAGGACTTACTTGTTTTTGTTCATTGGGTAAATGAGGATGGGCCCTTTGGAGTTGCTACCCAGAATTCCCTTAAACACCCCTTTATCAAACTCTTCAACCCTGGATTTGGGTACAAACAGGTTTAGCCATGGATGAGGAACATCCCACAAACCCTGGGACCGCAGTTTTAGTTCCGCTTTGTGAACCCTGTCCAAGAAATCCACGTAGGAGAGGTCTTTTGTAAAGGTTGTTGTTGGTATATGATTCAATCTCTTGAGCAATGCTTCCATCTCCTGCACAATGCCCAATTTAATTATAGAGAAGCAATTTATGTTTACTAAAACTCATGCTTACCATTCTTAACTTTTTTTTTTTTTTTTTATATATATAATTTCCTATGCGGAAAGAAGTCATATAGCAGGGGGTGGGATAACAAATATATGCTACCTACATTTTCATATTTAGTAAAAAAAAAAAAAAAATACCTATACATAATCATTTTACATTTAGATTTTTGAAAAGTATACTATTATGCAAGTACATTTTCTTAAACCTTTATACACCATAACATCAGGAGCTATACATATTATGGTACACTAATCAACTACATCAAGTTTAAATAAATATACATATCTATATTATTATTACCTGATCAATGCTATTGGCATTGGATTGCTGGTAGTTCTTTGCGATTTCCAAGCTATATAACACATCCCCTTTAGCAACACTGGCGAGGGAAGAGATATTGCTAACTGAGGAAAATGAAGACCTCCAATTATTAAGTGAACTAGCTTGGTCGTCCACTATAACAAAACCTTCAACATAATCCAACTTCTTTGCATCTGGGGATTGCCCTTGAAGTGATATGAGGCACTCTTGGTCTTGTGTAAAAGCAGAGAAGTTTGAATACACCACACGAATCCACCTCACCTGTCATACGGTACACCAAATAATTTTTTATAGAAAAACAAAAAGATCGATATAGATGTTAGGAATGGAGAACCGGAAAGTAAGAGTGCCTACAACATTTATCTCTGCAATCGGCCAATGGGATTAATGCAGACATATATAGCTTAGAAACTTTGGGCCAGACAGTAGTTGATTTCAGAGAACTGCTTTACATTTCAAGTTCTTTTTAGTAAATTTATAGAGGTGAAATTTGACATGCAAGTATAACTTAAGTTCGATTTTGTATTTTCTGAAGTAAACACTAGCATACAACTTGTTTAATTCACACAACTAATGTACTCATCCCTTAAACAATCTAGATGACAAGATCATTTATTGTACGTTCTACATATACATATCTGCAAGAAAAAAATTAGTTACCCTTTGGGGGGAAGGTTCAAGAGCAATTCTAGCTCTAGTGATGATTCCAAATTGGCCTAATCCACCAAGAACAGCATGGAACAATTCTGAGTTTTGCTCCTGTGAACAAGTCTTTAGCTCTCCCTTGCCTATATACAATTTGTCAGCACAGCGTATCCATAAATGTGTGAATTCATATTAAGTAAATGTGTGTGTACAGTACTATGCATAATTCCTATAAAATATTTTACTAAACAAACAGACGGACATAAGAAACTAATGATTTTTCTGCAACTAATATAAGGAAAGAATACTGACCTGTTACAACATCAAGCTCGTAAACATTACTAATTTGAGGTCCATGGTTAAAAGCTTGTCCACTGATCCCAGCATTAGACAAGGTACCACCCACAGAAAGATACAAATAATCTGTCCACGACTTCGGTGCAAGTCCATGCCTTAGCGTGGACTTAAGCACGTCTATCCATAACTCTCCACCCCAAACATCAACGTACTTTAACTTTGCATTCACCCTACACGGCTTATCTATCGACTCGCTCATATGAATCACTATTCCATTCGATGTCTGAGCCTGTCCATTTACTGAATGTCCAGCGCCTCTAGCTGAAACTGTGAATCCCTGTGTTGACTTGAAAGCTACTTTAACTAGCTTGGCTATGTCCTCAGCAGAAACCGGGTGGAAAACTGCCACTGGCTCAACCCTGTGTTGGCCACCAAAGTCGTATGAAGCTGACAACAAGTCGTTTGGATCGATGCTTAGGTTACCCTTGATTCCGAACGAAAGAACGTCGGTTGTGTCCAAGATCAATCCAACTGTCATTATCAAACCATATAGAGCAAGTGCTAAGAAAAACTTAAGAGCCATAATTAATTTATGGATGACAGAAATGTATTGCAATTGCAAGTTGTAGGAGTTTGTTTAGAACGTAAATTTATAAGACAGTTCAAGTAAATTTACATAAGACCAAAACATAGAAAAAGGACAAACCTTTGCATAGTGACGGCAAGCCAAAAACAAAAGTAGTTAAGGATCTTTCGTACTGAAGTTGCAACTGTTGCTAGCTAGCGTAAGCAGTTACGGGAGTAACGTACGTATAAGGCTGACTTTACTTGAAAGATTTCTACAAGAGATTCGCTCAATTAAGACAATCTTTATTTCTTGCTATCCCATTTATTTCCTAACATTTTAATATTTTAACTTACGAAATTCAAATTTAACACCCCCCGCTAAAATAAATAATTTTTATTTTTAAATTAATTCTGATTTCGATCATCACAAAGAAAAGTTTGTGGTGGTGAGAGTACGTACGAAATCCCAGATTCTTTTTTCCCAATTTCTTATGTGGTGAGGGTGATGGTGTTGGACTGTTGGCTGTACATGTAACATTCAGTTCAAGTTTCTCTATTTATATCGGAGAAATCTATGTCCTGGATCACGTGCAAGAAAAAATGAGTCACGTGACAAGTGTCCACTGCTAGATAGGTATAAAAAGACCGAGAGTGGAAAGGAAGTCCCTTTCCCAAGTGTTTTAGCTTCCATTTTTTTTTTTGCAACCTGTATTTCTATATGAAAAAATTGGGTTTGAGGTTGTCTGAATTTAAGATATTTGCAATATAAAATTAAAGAGGTAAATTTGGAAATACAAATCCAAACCCATGCATTCACAAAAATATTCCTGATATTGTACTTATTATTCTTTTAATCTCATGTAACAACCTTAAAGTCATTCTTAGACACAACAATCTTTTTATAAAATTGAAAACTGTCAAGATATTTATATGTATGAAAACATTTATAAACATATTTTGTGGTACGTTATTAATCCGGGTAAGCTGGCTTACAAAATGTTACTAGTATAATTGTTCGTGCAAGGCCCAAGCTTCTATATCAACGCCACTAATTTTGTTTACAAGAAGAAGTTAATGATTAGTTTATTAACTTTTGAATTGAAAACTCGTAATCATGAAATATATATATATATATATATATATATATATATATATATATATATATATATATATATATATATATATATATATAAAGGAAGATAGCGGGAGTTTAGGTGGCGCTCTAATATCGTCTCAATCGATTTTTCTAATTTTCTAGAATTTTAAACACTAATAAATATAAAAATATCAATTAGCATATTTGAAGTAGAATAAGTGTTCGAATTTATAAAGGAGAAGAGTTCGAATTTATAGGGAAGACATATGATTAGAAGTTCTATTGGAAGTATAATAAGTATTTATAAGGCATACGATTAAAAGTTCTATTGGAAGTAGAATAAGAGTTCGAATTTATAAGTATAATAAGTATTTATAAGGCATACGATTAAAAGTTCTATTGGAAGTAGAATAAGAGTTCGAATTTATAAATAAAAGTTCTACTAGAATTAGAGTAGGTGTTTAAATATATAGAGCAGACATATAATTAAATATTTTATAGAAAGTACGATCTTCTAAATTATATATTTTTTATATAAGTTAATTATACTTATATTAGGAAAATTTATTCATAAATCCAATATTATGTCATGAAAAAAGTCATCGTATTTAAAAAGAAAAGAATTAATGTATTAACATAATAAAAGAACAATGAGTAAAAGAACAATCTCATGCAATCCAATACTATTGTCATGAAAAAAGTCATCGTATTTAAAAAGAAAAGAATTAATGTATTAACATAATAAAAGAACAATGAGTAAAAGAACAATCTCATGCAGGAATCCTAAATAAATACATGAATATCTATAATATAAAGAGAAAATAAGATGTGTTTTCATTTTCTAAAAACTCCAAAAAATTTAGAAAATCTAGAAAAAGTATAAATTGGAATTCACTCTATTTTTTAGGTTTTGATTTCAAGAAAAAAAATTGTTGTGTAAGACAAGTATCATCAATAATATGTAATGAAGTTAGAATTTCGATCCCAAACGAGAGCGGCTCGAAATGTGTTTAACATGAAGACGGCTCACTATAAAAGATTGTACTAGCTATTAAAATATCATATGATGTTATAAAATTTATTTTATTTTTAGGATTTGATTTTTATGGATAAACATTATCATACAAGTAATATATGTAAAAGTTAGGTTTTTTGTCTTAACGAGAGAGCGAATCAATAGTAAAAACTGTGTTTAACAAGAAAGCGGTTCATTAGATAAGACCGTATAAAAGATGTTTAAATATATAATTAATACATAAAATAAAATGTTTTATTTGAAGTAGAATACGAGGACGGTGGAGACGTCTTATACGATTTTTTTAAAACTGTACATCTTTTTTCCTAGAAATCCTTTATTTTAAATTTTTTATACAAGTTAATTATACTTGCATTACAAAAATATATCCATAAATGCAATATTATTTCCGTAACGAAAAGTCTTCGTATTTTAATTTTTTTTTTGATATGTTAACATAACAGAAAGACATTCCAATGCGGAAACTGTAAATAAATACAAGAATATCTATAATATACAGAAAATATAACATGTATTTTCATCTTTTAAAACTCCATAAATATTAGAAACTTTAAAGAATATAAGAATTGGAATTTACTCTCTTTATATAATGAAGTTAGAATTTCAGTTTCAAATAAGAGTGGCTCGAAACGTATTTAACGGGAAAACGGCTCGCTAGAAAAGATTGTATTAGCTATTAGAATTTGATACTGAAGTTATAATTTTTTTTTATTTTTACGGTTCGATTTTATAGATAAAAAATATTATATAAGTATTTATAATATATGTTAAAAAGTTGGGATTTCAGTTTTAAAGAGAGAGCGGCTCAATCGAAAGAATCGTATTTAACAAGAAATTGATTCATTAGAGAAGATTATTTAATTACTAAAATTTAATATTGATATTATAATATAACGTAAATGTATTGAATTTTTTTAAAAATATTGTAACGCCGCCGCGAAGCGCGGCTTTATCAACTAGTTGTAATATAAGTAATGATATGTGTTAATAGTGAATGTTAATAAGGATTATATATAGAGGTTAATAATATTGTTGAGTATGATGTACAAGTTCGAGTTATGAACGGTGATCGTGTAATTATAAATTTGAGAAAGTAAGATGATAACCTTTGTCTTCCCAAAGTGATAAGCACTGCTTTCCATATCAGTATGATTACAACATTCCACAATTAGTCGCAAGGGATATCATACTCATTGGAAGTAATATTGAACACACCACTGTGATGATATTACTGAGAAAAGAGAAAGTAAATGCATGGAAGTTACAAGTAACGGAAGGAACAATTCAAGTTGCAAAAACATATATCAGTGCAAAAATTCTTATAAAATGAAGAATACGCCTTACTTCTGGCTAGCATATACTTATTAGAATGAACAAATGAATCGTGAAGAAATGAAATATATTCAAGACAAACAATTTTGATTCTCTTAAAATATGATCATGTCATCTCCATTGCAAGTCTACAATGCAATGTTCTCACACTGGTCATGAACCTATAAAACAAAATTGTTAAAAGAAATAGACAGAGGTTACAAAGAAGAATTTGAAAAAAAATGGCATATAATCAAATAATAAAATTATAGTTCATACCAATATTCTGCATCAGATCAATGTGAAAAAAGCATATTATATTAGCAATATTATTAATCCTATATTCAAAATGAGATTAGTTATTACGTAATATTTCGCTAAACAAAACACATTTTTTCTGGATAAATGTAAACTTGAATATAAGTAATTAACCCAAAAAAAAACTTTTTTTAAATTAAATTGTTTTTTATTTTAATAATTTAATATATACATAGAGATAAATGTTTGTGAATCTTTCTTTTTTAATCTAGACTCAGTAACATTCATGTATAACAAAAAGTTTTATCTTAGCATTTTATTTTTCATGTTTATCATTTTTAATAATAAAGAAAGTGTAGAATGTGTTTATTTTAGAAAATATAAACAAATGAAGTGTACATTCTGAAAGGAAATTTATTAAGAAACTGATGTGGTGAATGTATAAACATGATTATTGTATAATTTAAAAATAATTTTAAAACTAATTTTATAATTTCGAATGATAGAAGTAACAAATAATGAAATACATTACACACACACACACACACACACACACACACACACACACACACACACACACACACACACACATATATATATATATATATATATATATATATATATATATATATATATCGTATTCCTTATATTGGATCAAATTTCAATATTATTTTTAGGTACCTTTTATCAACTAATTCAAATAAAGTATGATAAGAGATATAATATAATATAAATTTATGAATTATAAATAACATAATTAATATATATTTAACTGAAAACTTACTGGTGCATTGGATAGCCCAAGTGGTAAGGGTTTATCCTCTGTTGTCCCAGGACCTGGGTTCGACTCTGACTCCCCCCGAGAATTTTCTTAGAACAGATATCAATTGTAAGGCTATAAGCCTAATTATTCAAAAAAAACATACTGGTGCAATAAAATTTATAAGATGATCGAATATATAGATAAATAAAACTACGACGAAATAGAAAAAAACAGAGTTATATAAACAGGATAAAATAACATTTTATTTAGTCAAAAGTGAAAACTAAAAAGAAAATAAGTTAAGTGAAAATGACATGATTTATCTAATAAGATTTTCAAGGAAACTCGAAAAGTTACATGAACCTCTTAAAACGAGGTTGGTGGCTCGACTCCGAAAAATAACACAAATTATTCCATTTTTTACATAGATTATAAAGGGGTGGCACCATTGTTATTTTTAAAAAATAAGGGTGAAATAAGGGTAAATTTTCAAAAAATTTATTGGTACTTTTTTCACTTATATTGAGGTTTAATATATAGTTGAAATTTAAAAAAATGGGATAAAAGAAGATGATGTGGTTTATCTAATAAGATTTTTAAAACATACACAAAATTAATTGTAGCATAATGGTTATGACATGAGTTTGACAGGAAAAGGTCAGGATTCGATTCCCAACATTAACAAAATTTCAAATAATTATTAAACAAATGATGATATTTAATATATAGTAATAGATTAATCTGGGCAAGATGTATCCATTATTATATATATTATAGGATAACATGGCTGTTGTGGAATAAAAACTAGGTTACGATTTGTAATTAATGCTAGGGTGGTTGAGCTTCGAGCTTTAATGGCTGTTTTCGTGTTACGAGACTGATCGGTCCTCATAGAGTGCCTACGTATCTCGTTATTGAGAATCAAGCCAAAAACGTAGTTCTAGGTGATGGTGCCCTCGAGGCTATGGCGGCGAGAGCTCACCTAGGACGCAGTGGCTTGTATGTCCTTATTCGAGGATTAAGCCAAAACGTAGTTCTGAGATGAGGGGTAAGACCCTTTATATAGGCTGAGAAGCCCTAGAATTATGGTAGGAGTTAGAGACTTGGTGGACAAGTCTTCCTTGAGGAAGGTTCCAGATCTATTCCTTGTAGGAATCAGTTTCCATGTTGAAATATGTATCTTGGAGGCTAAGTCAGGCAGGAGTGATATCCTTGTTTGACTCTTATTTGCTGAGCTGATTATTACCCTTAATATTAATTACGAAATTAATATTGTAAATAGGGTTTGGGCCCATCTGGGTCTAATTAATGCCACATTAAATGTGTCTTAGGGCTTACTTTTAGCCCATATCATTTGCCCCCCAACTTCTAGGAAAACTGATCAGGTTTTCCTTGAAGTTATAACGGCCATATTCGAGACTTAGGTCAGGGTTCATTGCTCTTACGCAAGTATTTTCAACAATATCATCTTAATGTAAAGCGTGGAGCGACCGACGCATTTACGACGATGTTGAACGACAATAATCGGTGTTAAATGGCACTAGACAGCGCTAATCAGCCTTAAACAATGTTTAAACAGTGTTAAACAATGTTAAATGGCATAAAACGGCACCAACGGCACTATCCGGTGCTAAAATGTGCTAACAGGCACTAAACTGTGCTTAAACTGCACTTAACGGTGCTAATCGGCACTAAAATGTGCTAACAGGCACTAAACTGTGCTAATCTTGACCTCTTTTTAGTACTGAAAACCATCCGAGATTCGCTGAAAAAGTCGAGATTCAGGATCAGAAACTATCCGAGGTTTGCTGAAAAATCGAGATTCAGGACCACGAACTAACCCGTGATCGGCCAACCGGACCACGGGATAGCTCGTGGTCGGCCGAGAGGTGATCGGCCAAAAGGTTGCAAGCCACCATGGTCGGCTGGAAGGTGGTCGGTCGAAAGGCCCAAAATCTTCGTGGTCGACCGGGAGGTGGTCGGCTGCGGCCCTCGTGCGCCGTGGTCGGCCACTTCGTGGTAGGCTGGGAAAACCGGACTTGAAAACCATCCGTGGCCTTGAGGATCAAGAATCTTGATCTTGATCTTGATTTCAAGTTACTATCTCGGTCATTCGTGACTTCGTTACCTTAAGGATCAAGAACCTTGATCTTGATCTTAAGTCGTCAGGGATCTAGGATCTAAAATCATCCGTGATCCTAAGATCAAGAACCTTGATCTTGATCTTTAGTCGTCAGTTTGGTCATTCGTGACTCCTAACGATATTACTCCTTAATTCATGATTAGCACTGCTAATCTTGTGCTTAAGGCTAAACTCGTTACTTATCTTCTTAAGCGCAATCATCCTTTCAAAGGTCGTCCGTTCCGTGACTTCAGCAAATATATAAGTTGTTTCTTCTCCGGCTTGTATTATAACGACTCTTTCTGTATAACGCGGATAATTTCTGTCCTTTTTTCATCTATAAACGATGGATGGCCTCGTTCCCATCCAAGGTCTCCAACTTGTAGGATCTTCGTCCTAGCGTCTTCTTGACTCGATACGGCTCTTCCCAATTAGGGGCTAGCTTTCCCTTCTGACCAACTCCAGAAGCTTCTATCTTCCTTAGAACCAGTTCGCCTTGCCGAAAGAACCTCTCCTTAACCCTTCGGTTGTAGTGGAAGGATGCTCTCTTCTGATGCTCTGCATTCCGGGCATTTGCTTCATCCCTAACCTCATCAATTAGGTCTAGGGCAAGCCTCATGCCTTCTTCATTAGTCTCTTGCTCATATGCCTCAACTCGAGGTGATGCATGCATGATCTCTAGGGGCACAACTGCCTCGGCTCTATAAGCCAACAAAAAACGGGGTCGCTCCAGTTGTCACTTTGCTAGTGGTGCGATATGCCCAAAGTATAGGCAGTAACTCATCCACCCAAGTGTTTCTTGAGCGTTCGACCCTTTTCTCCAGTCCATCAAGGATTATCCGATTGGCTATCGCCTGTCCATTAGCTTGCGGGTGTGCTACTGAAGTAAAACGAAGATCAATAGCATTTTCCTCACAGTACTTCTTGAATTCTTCATTGTTGAATTGCGTCCCATTATCCGTCACAAGGATTCGCGGGATTCCATATCTACAGATCACGTTCTCCCAAAAGAACTGGGCAACTTGCTTGGTGGTTATCTTGGCTAGGGGTTTAGCCCCAATTCACCTAGTGAAGTAGTCGATGGCTACTATCAAAAACTTTCTTTGTGCAGATGCTACGGGAAAGGGAACAAGTATATCCATTCCCCACATTACAAACGGAATAGGGGAACTGATCGAGGTCAACATCTCAGGCGGCTGCCTTACAATCGGAGCATGCTTTTGGCACCTCTCACACCTCTTAACATAATCTTTCGCATCAGCCAACATCTCTGGCCAATAGAATCCTAGACGAGTGATCTTGTGAGCTAGGGCTCTGCCCCCAAGTGTTGTCCACGGATCCCTCCATGAACTTCTTCCAGCGCTTCTCTTGCCTCATGGGGCCTTAAACACTTCAGGTATGGGATGACAAACGATCTCTTGTAGAGAATGCCTTCGATCAGGGCGTATCTCAATGCTCTTACTGACAACTTTCGTGCCTCCAAGGCATCGTCAGGAAGCCATCCAGTTTCAAGGTGAGCTTTGATGGGATCCATCCAACAGCTTCCTAGATTAATCGGTGCTATCAACTTAGAGTTGATGGACGGGGCCTTCAAGACCTGGAAGTAAACACTCCCTGCATAATTCTCTATTTCAGAGGAAGCGAATTTGGACAAGGCATCAGCCTTAACGTTTTCCTCTCTTAGGATGTGCTCCACATAGCATTCCTCAAATTTGGTCATAACACCCTTCACGATCCTTAGATATTTTTCCATGGTTTCATCCTTGGCCTCAAACTCGCCATTCACTTGTGATACTACAAGCCTTGAGTCTCCACAGACCTTGAGATTCTTGACCCTCATGATTCTTGTCAAGCCTAAGCCAACTATCAATGCCTCATATTCAGCTTCATTGTTGGTAGTAGGAAAGTCCAACTTCAAAGCATATTCAACTATGAACCCATCGGGGCTTTGCAACACTAAACATGCGCCACTAGATTTTGTTTTTGATGCTCCATCAAAATAGAGCACCCAATATTCCTTCTGATTCAGGTACGAGTTCTTCATCTTTATCTCCACTTTCAGGGGTAGTTACCATCTCCTGCCCCCCGACTTCTTGGTTGCTAATGGTACATTCAACCACGAAGTCAGCCAATGCCTGAGCCTTGATGGCTGTTCGAGGCTTATACGTGATGTCAAACTCTCCAAGTTCCATTGCCCACTTAATCAATCTTCCACTTGCTTTCGGGCTGTGCAATATGTTCCTCAATTGCTGGTCCATCAGGACTTCGATTTTATGTGACTGAAAGTACGGTCGTAGTTTCCTTGAAGCTATTATTAATGCCAAAGAAAATTTCTCGATGGATGAGTAATTTAACTCGGCTCCGTGGAGCACCTTGCTTACATAGTAGATAGGCCTCTGAACCTTGTTCTCTTCCTTAACGAGGATGACACTCAATGCTTGTTCAGACAGTGCTAGATATAGATAAAGAGTCTCTCCGAGACTTGGCTTGGCCAACAACGGGGCTTCGGCCATGTACTTCTTCAATTGTTCAAAGGCATCTTGGCTTTTATCAGTCCATTCAAAAATTTTCACCTTCTTCAATGCTTAAAAGAAAGGGAAGCATTTGTCACCAGACTTGGAGATAAATCTCCCTAGAGCTGCCACTCTGCCAGTTAACTTCTGCACATCCCTTACAGAACGGGGTGGTTCCATGTCTAAAATTGCTTTGATTTTATCACGATTGGCTTCTATGCCTCTCTTTGAAACCATCAATCCCAAAAAATTTCCAGATCCAACGCCAAAAGCGCACTTGGCTGGATTCAACATCATCTTGTGGTGCCTCAGCACTTCGAATGCCTCTCTGAGGTGCTTAATGTGATCTGCCTTGAGTAGGCTCTTGACTAACATGTCATCAACATAGACCTCCATGGTTTTTCCAATCAGATGGGTGAATATCTTATTCACCAGTCGTTGGTAAGTAGCTCCTGCATTCTTTAGACCAAAAGCCATAACAAGATAGCAGAAAACACCAAAGTCAGTTATGAAAGATACCTTAGGGATGTCATCCTTGTGCATCTTAATCTGATTGTAGCCGCTGAACCCATCCATGAAGCTCAACATCTCATGTCCAGCTGTGGCATTTATCAACATATCAATCCTTGGAAGGGGAAAACAATCCTTCGGACATGCATCATTCAAATCAGTGAAGTCTATACACATCCTCCACTTCCCATTCGCTTTCTTAACCATCACAGGGTTTGCTAACCATTCGAGAAACTGAATTTCTTCAATAAACCCAGCCTCTAGGAGCTTGTCAACTTCTTGTTTAATGGCCTTCTGCCTTTCAGGAGCAAAATTTCTCTTCTTCTGCTTTATTGTCTTCCTCTCAGGATCAACATTCAACTTGTGAGTTATGAGTTGGGGATCAATCCCTGGCATATCAGCTGCAGTCCAAGCAAACGCATCACTATTTCCTTGCAAGAATGCTATCAACTTGCCCTTCAAGGGTTCTTTCAAAGATGCTCCCACATAAGTAACTTTTCAGCTCGCTTGGTCGTCATGGCTTCAATGTTTGTCTTGGTCTTGGGTGTTGAACGTCGATGTTCGAAGGTTGAACACCAATGTTTGAAATCAAGGGTTTTCAATCTCAATGGTGTTTTAAATCACCGAAATATCTATCAGAGCTGCCGGTCAAAGGCCAGGGGGTTTCTGGTTAGCCCCACGAGGTCTTGAACCTTCCCTAGGAGGTTTTCAAAATTACATATTGGTTTTCAAGTCAACATGAAGTTTCAACCTTTGGATCATAATTGGAGGTTCATGACCCCCTCAAGTTTGGCCTTCATAACTAACCTTGGCCTTCATGGCTAATCTTGGCCTTCATGGCTAACAGCTTCTGTTCTTCAACCTAGGATTCGGGGTTGATTCCTCGATTTAGATTTCGATAAATGCAATCCCGTTGGCTTCTTGCCTTTTAAACTTCTGAGACGAGAGCTTGCTTGATCTTCTTAATCCTTGCTTAAGGTTATCTATTGGCCTTCATTCTTGGATCCTTAATCCAAGTACTTAATAAGTATTGAAGAGTAGCTAGTCCTTAACATCCTCGGCCTTTCATGGCTTTGACTGTTACATGTGGCTTTTAGCTTCTTGTCTTTTATCCAGGGTCCTTTACAGACTTAAACTCTTACTTGGTTGCGTTGTAACCTAACTCTTGACCCTTCGGGATCTTCACTTATGCATTTGTTTGTTTTCCATTCGTGTATTCTTTTATTTTCGGTAATCGGTCATCCTTGACTTGCACTCATCGGGTGCTCGGCACATAAATAAAATCACACAATCAATGAATGGAAATCAAACTTGCATTAATAACTTGAAATGGGTTCAACCCTTACATAGAGTACTACTGTCCTACTCTGAGGAACATGCTCTGCAATGGTTTCAATGAACCTTATTTCTGCTTCTACTAGATAAATATGAAGCTAAGTCCTACTAGGATAACTTGAGCCCATCGGGGGATTGCAAAACTAGGCCTGCATCACTTGATTTTGTTTTTGATGCTCCATCAAAATAGAGCGCCCACCATTCTTTCTGGTCTCCTCATTCTTATTCTGAAGTTCACTTCCTGCTCGGGGTACTACCTCCTACCCCCCGACTTCTTGGTTGTCAATGGTACATTCAACCACGAAGTCAGTTAACGCCTCAGCCTCAATGGCTGTCCAAGGCTTCTATGTGATGTCCTCTGCTGGCCTTTCTTGGTGTTCCTTACCTCTGCGGACATCCATGTCTTCAATTGGAGGGACTTGCCCCCCGACTCCATCAGGCCTTAACGAGGCTACATAACAGCTTCGTGCCATCTTTTGATCACCTTTATGTTCTCCAATTCCATTCCGGGTTGGAAACTTAATCTTCATGTGATAAATAGACGCAACAGCCTTGAACGCGTGAAGTCCAGTCCTTCCTAGGATTGCGTTATAAGTCGAGGATGCTTTGATCACCAGAAAATTCAGCATTTGAGTAGCCTCTTTAGGTTCTTGCCCAATTTTCATGGGTAACTGAATAGTCCCTTCAACTTTGGACTCAACTCCATTAAATCCGTAAATTGGCATGTTGGTTGGGGTCAACTGAGAGTCGATGTACCCCATTTTTATAAATGAGACATGAAATAAAATATCAACAGAAGCTCCATTGTCTATCAAGACCCGCTTCACTTCCGAGTTCCCAATCACAGGGGTTATGACCAACGGGTCGTCATGGGGAAACTTCACCCCTTCGAGATCTGAGTCATCAAGACCAATAGCTATCTCAGTCCTGGCACGCTTCGGGGCTTCTCCCACGATGTGCATCACTTCTTTGGCATACGCCTTCCGAGAGTTTTGGGTTGTACCGGCCGCTGTCGGGCCTCCCCAAATCATGTTAATAACTGGCCCTCGGGGCTGTGGGTTACGATCTCGATCATCATCGCTTCTATCATTGTCTCTTCTATCATAATCCCACCTTTGAGTTCCACGATCATCACCCTTAGTGAACTTGTTCAGCTTTCCTTTTCGGACCAAGAATTCAATCTCATCCTTCAACTGCCTACAATCATCTGTATCATGCCACACATCGCGGTGGAATCTACAATACTGATCGTTGTTTCTCTTTGCGGGATCACCCCTAAGTGGCTTCGGCTATCGAAAATCTTTGTCTTTCTCGATATGTAACAAGATCTGACTCCTAGGAGCATTCAGTCTCGCATAGTCGTTGAATCTAGGTCCCAAATTCTTCTTCGGGGGTGAATCAGAATCCTTGCTAGTCCGGGGATACTTGTCCCTAGCATCATACTCTTGTTCTTGCTTCCGTTTCTTAAAATCATTGGAGCCCTTGCCATTGCCTCCAGCAGCTTCTTTTTTCATGCTATCCTCTGCCTTGATATACTTGTCGGTCCTTCGTTAGAGCTCGACCATGTTCTCAGGAGGATGCTTTGCCAAAGACCTTTTGAAGAAAGGATCAGTGGTTCCGTGTTCCAAGGCTACCATGGCCACTTTATTCTCCAGATCTGTAATATTCAATGTCTCCTTGGTGAATCGCTTGAGGTAATCCCTCAAATTCTCGTTCTTCCCCTGCACCACATACATGAGGGATGCAGAACTTTTTTATGAACTCTGCCACTAATGAACTTGCTGACAAAGGCGGTACTCAGCTCCTTAAAAGAGCCAATCGAGTTTGCAGGTAGGCGGCACTAATGAACTGGCTGACAGGGTTTGAGGGAATGCCCTACACTTTAAGGCGTCACTAGCAGGTTGCAGCAGTAGTGCAGCTGTGAACGTCTTGACATGAGTTTCAGGATCGCCTTTTCTATCATAGGCCTTGATCGTCGGCATCTTGAATTTCTTTGAGATGTGGGCATTCATCACTTCCTCAGTGAATGGAGGTGTTGGATTATCAAGATCTAGCGGCATCAGATCCTTGGGGTTGTTTCTGGGGGTTTCCGCCCTTGTTGCTCCTTCAGTTGAGGTATCGGCCCTTCTTCGTCTCCTAGACGGCCTCTCTAGATCTATGCGGGAACCCTTCCTGAGATTGGAGGAGGCCGATGCAGACTTTGATTCTGTCTTGCTTGCTCCCTGGCGGCGTCATCTTTCAGCCTCTGGATCTCAGCCTCATGAGCCTTGATCCTTTCCTCAATCGTTTGTGGAGGTCCATCATGGATTCTTCGGGCCCTCCTTCGGGGCTCTCTACTAGCACGTCGACTCCTTGGGGCCTCGTCACGGTCATCATCGTCATCCTCAGATGTCGAATCAGTAGTATAGGGGTCGGAGTAGTCTAGGTACTCGCGATCTCGGATCTGCAAAGAATGACCACTCGGTCCAGGTTCTCGAACAGGGGGGTAGTTGGGCAACCCATACATTGGGTTGGTATTCATGGGGAGATCCGTAGTATGGATCTGTACCCCAGATGGAGGGTGGTTAGGATCAACCAGGGGAGAGATCACCATCTGAAGAGAGTTGGTTCCCTGTTCTGGATGGACAACCATAGGCAGCGTACTCCCAGCAGGGGGATTCGTCCCTGGAGGCTGAGAAACTTGAGTTTGGGGGATCATCCCTTGTTCAAAAGTGGTTGTCCCAGAGGTAAGAGGCGGAGCGGAGCTGATTGGTAAAGCTTTAGTAGAGCCTGGTGCAGTTCTTCGTGTGCTAACCATGGTTGATGTCTTCTTCCCACAGACGGCGCCAAATGTTGTGGAATAAAAACTAGGTTGCGATTTGTAATTAATGCTAGGGTGGTTGAGCTTCGAGCTTTAATGGTTGTTTTCGTGTTACGAGACTGATCGGTCCTCACAGAGTGCCTACGTATCTCGTTATTGAGAATCAAGCCAAAAACGTAGTTCTAGGTGATGGTGCCCTCGAGGCTATGGCGGCGAGAGCTCACCTAGGACGCAGTGGCTTGTATGTCCTTATTCGAGGATTAAGCCAAAACGTAGTTCTGAGATGAGGGGTAAGACCCTTTATATAGGCTGAGAAGCCCTAGAATTATGGTAGGAGTCAGAAACTTGGTGGACAAGTCTTCCTTGAGGAAGGTTCCAGATCTATTCCTTGTAGGAATCAGTTTCCATGTTGAAATATGTATCTTGGAGGCTAAGTCAGGCAGGAGTGATATCCTTGTTTGACTCTTATTTACTGAGCTGATTATTACCCTTAATATTAATTACGAAATTAATATTGTAAATAGGGTTTGGGCCTATCTGAGTCTAATTAATGCCACATTAAATGTGTCTTTAGGGCTTACTTTTATCCCATATCAATAGCCTTTTCATTCATTTAGTAATTTACTAGAATATCCCTACAATCATGTTAATATTTAAAAAAAATGATTTCAATGAATTTGAACCCTTGACCTCCATGTACCAATTTTCTTTTGTCCACATTATTACAACTACACTAGAACACTTTAGAATACAGTTTTTAAAATCATTAATTGCATATACAAATAATCCACTTACTACATTCCCTTTAATAATAATAATATTCTTATGTCAGCATATATTACCACTGTGCTAGAATACTTAGTGATGCACTTTTTAAAATCAATAATTGCATACGCAAGCAATCCACTTGCTAAATTCGCTTTAATATCTATTTTCAAATTTATTCAGGATAAAATTAATTAAAATGATAAGAACATGTAAGATATTTTTAATTGAATGAATAACCGACTAAATGTACGTGTATTCAATATATAGAACTTTAAATATGTACTATACAAATTCAAATGGTACACGAATGACAATATTTATAGATTGGCATTTCTCCCGGTCTGCCCGACCCCGATCTAATCCCTTTCTCGTTTGGAGATTCGAGAAATTTTTTGGGTTTGGGATAAGAAACATGGAATGTTATAAAATAAAAATTTGGGGAATGGGAACGAGCTCAGGGATTAAAACA
This sequence comes from Saposhnikovia divaricata, assembly GCA_036435485.1. Lineage (NCBI taxonomy): Eukaryota > Viridiplantae > Streptophyta > Magnoliopsida > Apiales > Apiaceae > Saposhnikovia > Saposhnikovia divaricata. The sequence goes on along the minus strand of CM071600.1, from coordinate 76,555,641 downwards.
TCCAGGCTCAATCTCCAATTCACGTTCCCCAGTCGATTATCTTATTTAAGAAAAATAAATTTTTAAATATATATTCTAGATTGTTAAACATAAATGTAATTCAAAGATTCAATTTTTTTCTAAAATTAACATTTCATAAAAAAAATTAATTTTATTAATATTTTTCATCTTTTATTATAAAAAATTAATTCAAATCGCTATTTATAATGTAATAATAAATTAATCATGATTTATCAAAATAATTTTATTATCAAATATATTAGAGAATATATAAATTTTAATTAAAATAAATAAGAATCCCCAATTTTTCGTGGGGATCCTTGTTCCCCGTTCGGGGTAATAATCAGTGAGGAAAATAATCTCCATTTTGGGATCGATACGGGTTCAACGATTAGATTCAAAATTTTAATTAAAAATAAGTTCGAAATTTTAATTAAAAAAATTAAAATTCAAGATTTCTCGCGGGGATACCTATTTTCCTTTCGGGGCAGGAATCAGGAGTGAAATAATTCTCGTTCAAGAATCGGAACAGGTTCAACGATTTTGTTCGAATTCGGGGTTCGGGATGGATATAGCACTCACTGACCTTGAATTGACCTGATACCCATTCCCAAACAACATGAATTCATTTATTGTTAAATTCGAACATCTAGATACGAAATACAGTCAACTAAATACTAACAAAAGAATAGGTACATCAATATCTTTATCGACTTAAGAATAAACAATAATACAACTGAATAGTTGACAATATTATGTTAATCTAATTTATTGAAATTCAAAAGATATAGTGTTATCACAATAACATTCGAAAAATGTATACATGTTTAATGTGTGAGAAGTATGACAATTAACTATTTGTCTATTACATTATCATAATACCTCTTCAGCTCGTAACCACAACAATAATAGTTTTATATAAATATGAAAATGGAGGTCGATGAGAGGTTGTAAAGAAGAATGAGAGATGATCGAAGAGAGGAAGGATGAACAAATTTGAGGTTGTTAAAGACGAAAGAGAGGTGGTGTGACAAATGAATGTGCATATATGATGTGGTTGAAGGAAGGAACGGATCTGAGAGGTATAACGAGGTGGAATATAGTGATTGGAAAGAGGCCGAAGTAAGAACGTGCCTGATTAGTAATAAATTGGAAGAGATATGAGGTAGGCTATCTGATCAATAATAAAATGGAGGAGATATGAGGTAGACATATGGGTAGAAGAGAAAATAGATATTTAAAATATGTTGTGTCTAAGATTGAAAGTAGTTAAAAAATTATTGTCATGGTGATTCTTTTAGGATTTCTACTGAAAAACACTATTATCGTGGAAATATTTGATAGCTGATGATTAACTCTAAAATACCATTTTTGTCAGTTAAACTTCTCGCATTAAACAAGTACCACTATAAATATGATTCTCAAAATTTAGAGTCTGCTAATAATTTGAATCTAGAATGACTATAACTACAGAATCGATAGATCGTTGCACGTGAAAGATAAAATAGACTGACAAGAGGATAAAATGAATTTTATCGCAAAATTTTAAAATTTTTATATGAATCAGAACGTGGTCCGTGCCTTGCACGAGCTATCATGCTAGTTATAATTGATCATCTTACAAGGAGACATTTTAAAAATCCGGGCAAAATACATTACAATTCACCATCTCACAAGTAGACATTTCAGAGAGGGCTAAATTTTTTAAGGTGCAACATTTCAATTATTTTCCTAATTACTTAAGAAAAAAAACCAATACAAACGAGGCTAACAGACATTAAAAGTAAAAAAATGGATGTAGGTCATGAGAATGTGGGCATGTTCCTCACAACGAATGCAAAGAATTAAATGTAGTATAGGAGAGTCTATATAATCAGATCTAAGGGGAAAAAAAACAACTAGCTGATAGCTGCCTTGCATACATGATTTTAACCTTTGGGTTAGTCGGCTCCTTAGCTTTTGTGGTATAGTTTCATTCATTTATTTCATTTTTGATATAATTTATTATGCCGTAGGTTGATGCTAACTAAGAGCCCGTTTGGCTGCAGCTTTAAATGTTTTTTGATTTTAATTTAAAAATTACATGTTTGTGTAATAAGTCAAAAAATGATTTAAAGCTCAAAAAACAACTTAAAATCAGAAGTTGGTAGGAGGTACTTTTTTTAAACAACTTATTTTTTTGTGATGAATTTTTTTATAAAACAAAATATAATCATTCAAATGAGCAACTCATTTGATTTATTTTTATTTTTATATTTGCAATACCTCATAAGTCATACATAATGTAAAATTATCCAAACAAATATTGATTTAAAATTTTTACTTTTCACTTATCACTTTAAGCAACTTTAAGTCATAAACAATAATTTTAAGCTAACCCAAACGGGCTCTAAATTGCAGACCCACCTTGTTTTAGTACCATTGGATGGTTCTGTATCATCACTATCATCACCAGTCCCCATATTCACGATTAAAATATAATTATACAAAATTAGTATGTGATTATCGTGGTCTGTAATGAGTATAGACAGACCACAATAATCACATACTAGTTCTGTTACTGTATAATTATATTTTATAAAACAGGAAAAATGACGAAATAGTGAATATGGGACTAGTGATGCTAGTGATGATACCGAACCATCCACCATCCAATGGTACTGAGACAAGGTCGGTCTGCAATTTAGTTAGCATCAACCTACAGCATAATATGATGATGATAATATAACTTTGCCATTAGCACTCAATTTGCATCAGAGACGACTATCAAAGATCAACCTACGGCATAATATGATGATACTACGACTATCAAAGTTTGTAGTTTTATTTTAAAGTGCATAGTTCATAAATTAACCATCTTCACATACAATCCACAAGTCATGTAACTACCAGAAACAGTCTGCATAATCCAATATCAACCTAGTAGCCATATAAGGACTAAGCCTTAAAAATATGTTTTAAAGACTTGCGCTAGCAGGATCTGTATCAGCAGCATACTTGAGTATTGTCTGGTGGAGATCTTCTTTCCTTGCACCCACAACTTTGTCCACTAAATTCCCGTCTTTCAGAAAGATAAAGGTTGGCATTGCCTCAACAGACCACTCCTTGGCAACCGCCTGTCAGCACAGGGTTAGTGTCTTAAGTAAATGGAATTGATATAAATAAATTAAATGCACATGCGGATAACTAGGTAAGTTAATATTCTTAATTAAACCAGAGAAAATTGTCCTCATGGACAGATATCAGATTTTACTTACTGCCAATTCATCAACATCAACCTTGAGAAAAAGGACATTAGGTATCTTCTTAGCAAACTCAGCAAAAACTGGGGATATGATACGGCAAGGTCCACACCATGAAGCAGTGAAATCCACAACCACCTAAAAACAAATTCATGAAACATATATGTTAGGATCCATTAAGAATTGTACTTCCACCTATTTTGAAAAAAAAAATCAAGTTTTTCTGAAAACAGATTGTAAATAATATATAGAGGATGTCTACTGAGAATACAGATTGGTACCTAATAACTGATTACCCAAGGACATCAGATAAATTAACAAAATATATGATCTACATTTTGCGAGATAGAAAATTATTTAGGTCATATATAATTCTCTAAAAAGTAACTTTCTGTATGTAAAGTATGCTCAAGACTCAAGAGTCTAATGGCAATGAATAACAAAGTAGATACAATGGGTGATTGACATTTATAGTCCTAGTGTCCTACAAACCAAGAATAATTCCGGGAACTGTGGGAAAATGAAGGAAAATGTCTGTGGGGGACAAGTCTATAAAACTGAAACCCAAACAACTGAAGTATGACTGAAGAGGAAATCTACAGAAAGAAATGCTGCAGAAAACTTGTGCTCATTGGCCCAGTGGTGTAGCTGTCAACCCTTTACAGGAGGCCGCCGAGGATTCAAAATAAAGGGGGAGGGGCGGGTGGGTAAATCCGCATTCTCAGAATCTGCATTCATTGATATATCATTATTCTCCCTCTCTATTGACGTCTCCTCCTCAGTCTTGGCTCTTTCTCCCTTATTACCCATGGCTAATTCTTCACTCGAGGATGCTATGAGACTTAATAAATAAATTTTTTATCACTACTTTAGTAAATTAGATTCCAACAGCAACCATTTAACAGTAACTTAAATGTACTAGAAACATCAGCCAAAAACAGGCTGCAATAATCATACAAACAGAGAATCAGGGAACTGTGCAAGTTTGATGTATCAGGTCCTTTGGACAATTCTTTAACTGAAGCATACTTGAACACAAAACAGAAAAGAAAATTTTGCAAAAAGCTCGTAATTAGAGTGAAAAAAGAGCTCCCAAATACAAATTACTAAACTTCAGTAAGATCAATTATAACATAAGTCCATTAGTTTCAACTGAATTGGTGATCGATCAGAAAGATATCAATCGATCGTCATCTTTACTGCCCTTCTATAACTTCACTCTGTACAACAACTTACTTCTACAAACACAACACATCCCAAAATAAAAAATAATTTGTAAATTTCTGTAGCCCAGTCACCCCATGCAGCAAACACAATGTTTGATAACAAGGCGGTAAACTCCGTAAATTAAAAACTCCTTAAATTAACTCCTACTTGGCAAAAAAAAAACTGCTCTAACCACAGCCTACAAAATGACAAACACCAGTATACAATCTTAAGAAAGAGAAGGGAAAACATCCCACTCCTCAAAACTTTTCTCTCAAAGTACAAACTTCAAAACATTGTTCTAAAGATCCCCTATTCAGCCGATTAATCCTCTACAAAATGCCCAACTGATTCGCTTTTTAAAATTCCCAATTAATCTTTACGAGTACTTCTTGATCGAAGTTTTTATAATAAATTATTAGAATTAAAATAATATATTAATCATTATTATATACTTTATGATATGATAAATACATGACACTTAATAAATAACTAACAGAATTAGAATAATATACTATATAAAATTATAATTTTAAAATACATCTGATTTTTACTCCGATTAATCCCCGATTTAACAATTAATCTTGCAAGGTTCTATGGCCGATTTTGTCCGATACCTAACACTGCTTCAAACTAGTAAACCATATATATAATTCATGAATAATATTCATTCCCCCTTGTGGGGTAATCAAACAAGCAAGTGGTAACACTAGATTAATAGGACCAAAATACTCATCAATAAAATAAAATTATTAAATAAAAAAAATTAAAACCCATACCAATATACAAAAGCACAAAACAAACAACCCCTAGAATCCAAAAAACATATGCATAAAGAATTTTCACTCCAAATCAGTCTATGTATATAAAAAACATATGTAAAAAAAACATAAGTGCATGACAAGAAGATAAAAGGTAAAGGGGGCTACCAGTTTTTTCGAATCCTTTCCATTTTGCATAAGTTGGTTCCACTGTTCCATGGTGTGACAACTTATCACATGCCCTTCTGCCATTTGTACTCTCTCGTCTTCCTTGATTAAATTAAAAACCCTAAATATACAAAAATTCTCTCACGAGGCAAAACAGGGGCTGTACGTGTGTTGGAATAAATAGAGTATCGGGTCCGTGTATGTTGACAGTTTGTTGACTTTAAAAAAATACTTTGTCAGTCCCAAATTTTTGGTCCTCTTGGTCAAATTGAATAAAATTTGACCAAATATTACAGGTATAATATACTAGTTCATAATAGGGATGATCACGGTTTGGGTTAAACCGTATAATTCGCATAAACCGATCCAATTTTGAACCGATCCGAACCGAAATCAAAATATGGTTCGTGATTCCGGTTCAACTACCATAAAAATATGCGGGTCGTGGGTTGGTTTCGGTTTGACCTAAACCCAACCCGCTTTCAATCCGAACCGCATCTCTATACATATATACTTCAATTTTATATTTATGATTATACAACATAATATAATTTTATCTTATGAATCACAAACTAAATTTCTGCTAAATATTATCAATTACTCAATTATCAACTTATCATACATATCAGTTGATGATTTATTACTCTTCTTCAAAATTAATGTGTAAGATTTTTGTATTACTTTTTGTCTCTACCCTTATTTGTTGCAACTAAATTGATTGTCAGAAAATTAAACGTAAGATTACTAAACGTATTCATTTACGAGTGATTTATTTTGTTTTGAAGCAATAATTAATTTTTTTATTAATAATAGGCATTTAAAGAAATAAAATTTAAAAAGAAGAAATATTATTATATTTCCTACTTTTACTAATCAAGTTATGTTGCGAACCGCTTAAATCCGCTAATCCGAACCGATTAAAACCGAACCGAGTGGTTTGGTTTTGTTGGATTACGGGTTGCGGGTTGGTTTAAATTTTTTAAGAACCGCTACTATACGGTTTGGTTCCGGTTTGACCTCCAACCCGAACCAAACCGGACCACGATCACCCCTAGTTCATAACCTGTAAAAAGTACGTTGTATCATATATCATCAATATATATATATATATATCAATATAAAGGAGGATAGCGGGAGTTTAGGTGGCGCTCTAATATCGTCTCATCGATTTTTCTAATTTTCTAGAATTTTAAATCAATATATATATATATATATATATATATATATATATATATATATATATATAATATCAATTATAAAGGAGAAGTTCGAATTTATAGGGAAGACATATGATTAGAAGTTCTATTTGAAGTATAATTAGTATTTATAAGGCATACGATTAAAAGTTCTATTGGAAGTAGAATAGGAGTTCGAATTTATAGTGAATGAGAGTTCGAATTTATAGAAAAAATATATAAATAAAAGTTCTACTAGAACTAGAATAGGTGTTTGAATATATAGAGCAGACATATAATTAAATACTTTATAGAAAGTACGATCTTCTTAAATTATATATATTTTTATATAAGTTAATTATACTTATATTAGGAAAATTTATTCATGATGTGTTAACATAATAAAAGAACAATGAGTAAAAGAACAATCTCATGCAGGAATCCTAAATAAATACAGGAGTATCTATAATATAAAGAGAAAATAAGATGTGTTTTCATTTTTTAAAACGCCAAAACTTTTAGAAAATCTAGAGAAAGTATAAATTGGAATTCACTCTATTTTTTAGGTTTGATTTTAAGGAAAAAAATTGTTGTGTAAGATAAGTAACATCAATAATATGTAATGAAGTTAGAATTTCGATCCCAAACGAGAGCGGCTCGAAACGTGTTTAACGGGAAGACGGCTCACTATAAAAGATTGTACTAGCTATTAAAATATCATATGATGTTATAAATTTTATTTTATTTTTAGGATTTGATTTTTATGGATAAACATTATCATACAAGTAATATATGTAAAAGTTAGATTTTTGGTCTTAACGAGAGACCGAATCAATAGTAATAACTGTGTTTAATAAGAAAGCGGTTCAATAGATAAGACCGTATAAAAGATGTTTAAATATATAATTAATACATAAAATAAATTATTTTATTGGAAGTAGAATACGAGGGCGGTGGACACGTCTTATACGATTTTTTAAAACTATACATCTTTTTTCCTAGAAATCCTTTATTTTAACTTTTTTATACAAGTTAATTGTACTTGCATTACAAAAATATATCCATAAATGTAATATTATTCCCGTAACGAAAAGTCTTCGTATTTTATTTTTTTTTTGATATGTTAACATAACAGAAAGACATTTCCATGCGGAAACTGTAAATAAATACAAGAATATCTATAATATACAGAAAATATAAGATGTATTTTCATCTTTTAAAACTCTATAAATATTATAAAGTTTAAAGAATATAAAAATTGGAATTTACTCTTTTTATATAATGAAGTTAGAATTTCGGTTTCAAATAAGAGCGGCTCAAAACGTATTTAACGGGAAGACGGCTCGCTAGAAAAGATTGTATTAGCTATTAGAATTTGATACTGAAGTCATAATTTTTTTTATTTTTACAGTTCAATTTTATAGATAAAAAATATTATATAAGTCTTTATAATATATGTTAAAAAGTTGAGATTTCAGTTTTAACGAGAGAGCGGCTCAATCGAAAGAATCGTATTTAACAAGAAATTGATTTATTAGAGAAGATTATTTAATTATTAAAATTTAATATTAATATTATAATATAACGTAAATGTATTGAATTTTTTTAAAAATATTGTAATGCCGCCGCGAAGCGCGGCTTCGCGCTATATTAAATATTTAATTTAATATATAACTTTAGTTTATTTTAATAAATTTTATTATTAATTTTAAATTTACATACCATACTTAATTTCATGACACAAATAAATATCATTAATTTAATGTTATTTTTAGATTTATTATTAAATATTTTAAGAATTCAATAAATATTTTTAAAAATTATTTAATATAACTTATAATCGTAGAAGAAAGAATCTGTAAGAACCCCAAATTTTGGATATAATTAAAACTTTTTATTATGTACTGAGGTAATGGTGAATAGTGATTACGACTACGATGTAATGATTGTGATAATGAATGAGAGGAATAGATTTGGATTCAAATATTTATATGCCATGAAGAATACTATTGGTTGACACTTTAGATAAGAATTATCTGTCTCCTATAAGAATTATCTGTCTCCTAGGGAATTGAGATTTGATAATTCTAAAGGAAAAGATTATTCTTATGTCATCCAAATCGATATTTGTTATTGGTCCAGTGGGTCCGTAAAAAGGTTAAGGAACGATCGAAAGAGATCAGGGACAATTGTACAACCCTAAGAGGATGAGTAAAGAAAAATGGATGAATAGTGATTTTGGGTGGACATAGGAATATTATTAGACGACGCGATATATAAGTATCTGGAACGAAATTATGAGTTCATATTATTGATCCAGGGGGGAAAAAGAGTGTATGTAAAAGCTGTCGGATTCTGAAAAACAACATTTTATTTTCCCCGAGATTTCCCTGGACACTGAATGACTTAAGGAATTATTGAAGGGATTTAAGTAAAATAGGTTCAAGAATTATTAAAGAGAATTGAGAATGATAATATAAATGTTAGGACGGTTTCCGGTAAAACCCTAATTAGAAATCTTTGCGATATTCCCCCGAACGATCAATGAATTGAGCAATAACCGGACAAAGAAACAAGCAGAGAGCCAAGATACAAGCATGTGCAAGTGGATAGGATCAAGTAACCAAGCTAGTTACAAAGCTAACTAGTAACATTAGAAATCAAACCATTTAGTAAGCTTAAACACCTCATCTCACCACAAAACATTAACACATGTCCAAGATGATGCATGGGATGACTTAAGCACTTTAATAAAGACACTTTATGCAAGATATTTTCCATACATCACAATAATGCACATTAGATTAGATGAGAGCAAAAGAAAAGCAAGACAACTCCATTCTCTCCATTTTCTTAAACCTGCCCAGCAAGAACACATATGAAAGAAAAATTCATATCTCCATTTATACCCATGATAAAATCACCAAATTTTAACCATAGCTTCTTCACTCCATGGGCAAGGTTCGTTCCAAATTTCATAGCAATCAAAGTAGTATAGCCTAGTCAAATCCATGCTCAAATTTGGGGAAACAAATCTGCCCAGTTTCTGTCCAGTGGAAAAAGAGGCCTCAAAACCCTAGCTAGGAAGCTTCAAATCTGATGATATAGGACTCAAAACAAATCTTATGAAGAGCCCAAGATGTGGTAAAAATTTGAGAGCTAAATTCTTATTTTTCAATTTTCTATGATTTTTACAAGTTTAGGATGAATAGTAACTTCCAAGAACTAATCTTTGATTTCTTGTTTTCTTTGGTTGATCCAAGCTTTGTTAAGGCTATACAAGGACTAGATCAAGCTTAGTAAGGCTAGTACATACTCCAAGGAAGGTAATCATCTCAAGAAACCCTAGCTCTTAGTTTAAGTTTTGATGATTATTGGATGATTTTGAGATTAGTTATGAAATGGTGTATTATAAGCGTGATTATGTAATTAGCTTTATTGATCTAAGAGATATAATGAATATGATGGTGAAGTATGATATTTATGGACTTGTTGAGATGAGAATCATGTGTATAAGATGTATGTATGCCCGGTGTGGCTTGGTGATTGTTGTAACAATTTGGAAACGTCCGATTTATAGCCGTCGTAATGCCGAATTTTTGTTAACACTTAGAAACCAAGCATGGCAGTGAATATAATTTCCTGACCTTGGTCATATTATGACTGGTCCTTGTAGATCTCGATCCATAGATCGTTTTGGCGCAAGAATCGAAACATTCCGACTTACGGTTTAGGAGTTATGGTCAAATTACGAAAAGTAGTTCGAAACCGTAAACGAGAATTCGTAACTGAAATTGAACCCTCGTAAAATACGTAAGTCAGTGGCGAATCTTGGTAATTAAATACTAGAGGTAAAAATGAAGGTGTGAGAGAAAACCTCATGTGAAACGGATCGTTTTCCGATTTTATAAAAATGTTTGAATCGAAGTTAAACGCGAACGAACCCCTAAAAACCCGCTTGGTTATAACTTTTGTAAAACACTTAGAAAACGAACGATAAAACTCGAGGTATAATCTCGGTTCGTAATCGATCGACTTTAGAACTTATACGACCTAGGTATATACCGAGCGTGGGTATGATGACATGTCGTAATAACGAACAAATGTCGGATCGTATCAGTAATAAAAAGAGTTACACTAAAAGGTGTATAACGAGATAATTCGAAAACGTGTTTCGATTTTAGTGAAGTTATACCTAGACTTTTAAAACGTGTTAAGTGGTTAATCTCGAATGTTCTGATTGTTTTTAGATCATCGAGCAGACCCAGGACACGCTATCTCCACACACACCTGATTACCAGGCAAGTGTTCAAAACTCTAAACCTGTTGTTGTGATAATATATATATCTGATTCCCATTTTACATATGCCATAGCATGCATGCCTATTGTCAAATTATATAATGATACCTCTTCCCTGAATTGATATTGGCTTATAGACTAGATACGAATTATCAGTTATAAGCCAGATTATTGGGATAAGACCCTTAGCGAAGGGCATATGATATTCATTTTTAAATATAGACCGGGAGTCGGTATTTTGAGATATTGATAGTCGTGGAAACCCGGAGGGATTCCAACGACAGATTATTATTTATCTGAGGACCGTTATTATTAAACGTTATTTATATTCCCGTAAAGTATCAATTACTTGGAAATATTTCGAGGAATGTTATTCGAGTATTATCTCAGTCGGGAGATATTAAATGAATGTTAGTCTCGAAGATTCATTTAGAGTTGATTATTTAATAAATATTATTCTGATATTCATTAGAATGTTATTTATTAAATGAATATTACTTTCGAATATTCATTTTAGGTTTTATGTACTTGATGGATATTATTTTAAAATATTCATTGGAAGTTCTATTTACTTAAGGAATATTATTTTGATTATTCCTTTAAAGTTTTGATTACTAAATGAATATTATTTGGATATTCTTTTAGAAGATTATTTATTAAATGAATATCATTTTCAAATATTCATTTAAGGTTTGACTTATTTATTGAATATTATTTTAAATATTTATTGGAGTTTAATTATTTAATGAATATTATTTCGAATATTCATATAAGGAGGGATTTATTTAGTAAATAATTTCATATATTCATTAGAGGATTACTTACGAGCAATATTATGAGTTAATAATATTCCGTAATTATTATTGAGTAAATAAATATTCTTGGAAATATTTATTTAATTCTTTTAAATTCTTCTTAAAATGATTTATATTATTCGGAGATTATCTTTCACCTCCAGATATTATGTAAAATATTTTGGAGTCTTTTTTACTACTATTTTATCAAGGAAAGGTTTCCAACTCTTTATTTTTCATTTAAATCTATCTTAAAATGATTTAAATGCTCGCTCAAACTTCCATATTATAGGGGAACCTACTTGAGCAATGTTATTTATCTTGTTGACTTCCCGATCATAATTTATCCTTTTCACTCGCAACTTGGTTGCTATGGACTCATTAAGTCTGTGTGTACCTTCTCATCATTCGAGGGGTAAGATTGTTGGAACAAGTTGATATCCATTAACAAGCAAAAGCTTGGGAAATGTTGGTAAATTTTCCTTTCCAACTAGATACGACTACTTTGTGGAGTCTTGTATTTCACTTGGGGAAGGGAGGACAAACTCTACATTTCAATGCTGTGGATTTATTCGAACTATGAGTCGTGTGTAAGAGGCCGAGTCGCGCGGTCCATCACAAGGCCTAACCATTGGCCAGGGAGTTACTATTAAAGGCAATCGACAAGTGGAGCCGTCAGTTCTTCCTTCTACCGGTAGTAAACTATATTGGGCTGTACCATCCCCGACTGATCATCAGGGAGTGGGACAGCTGGCGCGGGATAACTCCAGTATTGGTTCATCTCCAAAATTGGGAATTCCCTGCAACACGTATCGAAGAGACTTCTTTCAGGTTGACGGTGTCTTCCGCAACACATATCGAAGAGACTTCTTTCAGGTTGTAGGACATCGAAAAATGTTAATAACTGGAATTGCAATATTTTCCTTGCAAGTTCCTCTTTATATGATAAATGATAATATCTTGCTTATTTTGACTTAGCAGATATTTCCACAAAATAAATACTTTAAGTTACCTTGTAACTTCATCGTTCATATTATACTGGCATCATTTCCGTAAATGCATGGCATATGGTTTGAAAGATACTTTTGAACTGATATATATTATCGTTCAGTTAAACATTATTGTTGGTGGTCTAGTGCTCACCTTTGCTTTATTATTATATCACAACAACAGCTAGACCAGATGACTCGCACAAGGCGCACTCGACGCTGGCGGGGACGATGAGACTACCAGAGTCGAAGAGAAAGCTATTGGTAGAAAATATTCATTCTTTCAATACCAAATATATGGGATGGTATGACTTATGATAATGGATGGCAAAGAGTATGTATTCATATTGTAATTCTTTTTGGATTGTAAGAACTCATAATGTGCTTAATAAAATTTGGTAGTTACTCTGATTTCATCTCTGGGACTATAACGGGTGTGTTTTATGTTATTGTTTTGGGTCACAAGGTTGTAATTTAATATTTATGTTGAGTTGTGGAGGGGAATTGAGACGGTAACGACCAGATCCCTAACCCCGGATCTGGGGGTGTTACAGAAGTGGTATCAGAGCGTACGTTATAAACCCCAGAGATGAGGCGACGTTAAAACAATAAATTCACTAAGATAATAAGAACTCTTGCCAAGTTCATAGTCGGACTACTTAATGTATTGATGACCTATAAAACCCTTATGGGAACTCTTAAGTATCATGATAGTAACTTAGCTCGATATCGTATCGACGAGTAAGGCGACAGACCTTGAGGCATACGAGCAGCAACATGATAATTCTTTATATGCTGAAGATCATCGGGTAAATTCGATGGAGTACCCTACTGGAGACCCGGAAGAGGTTCTAGCAGATAAGGAAAATCCTGTTAGGATAAGGAGCTTACCCTTGAGGAATGAGGGCTGCATCCAGAAAGATTGTGATGATTAAGATATGGTGCTCAGAAAAGTGAGCATAAAGAACTAAGCTACTAGTAAGAGAACTAAAGATTTGTGTTGGATTTATAGCCGGACTACTGGATGTAGTACCAGCGAGTAAGACGGATTGGAAGAATTACTTGAGATCTTATACGGGAATAGATGAGAATCCTCAGAGACTTTCATATTAACGAAGAAAGAGCTAGAGGGATGTATGATTATCAAAGACATCGATATAGGACGAGGAGCAGAGTCCCTAGAAATAGTTGAGGAGGAGGCAGTAAGTGCCATATCATTTGACAAATGAATTAGTATGAATATTGTCAGTAATAATTCGCCATGAGAAGGCAGATGCCATAGGTTGTAAATTATGGAACCAAATTGAGATTAATGAAGTTGTTTATTTCAGGAAAATGTCCATTTTATGAATGAATCGGTTAGAAAGTGAAAATATTGGGAAGTGACAGCATGATTGGATAAAGTTATATAAGGAGGTAGTAAGCAAGACAATGATCTCAGAACCTACCGGAGGATAAGACCAGTGAGTCAAGATGAACTCGTAATAAGGCTACTGTCAGAGACTGAGTATAGGGTTATTTCAACTCAGTGAAATGATGAACCAGAAACGCTAGATGCATGTGATTCAGAGGAATATTAAATTCTTTCTTTTCGTTGAATGGATTATAGTAGTTACCTTAAGTTTACTCCGACGCGGAGTTATAATGGATCAAGTAATACGATCAGCAGTTAAAGAGAAAAATGTGAGAAAATCTACCTGGAGCTAAAAGATGAAATTGGTAATGACCAAGAGTTGGCATTGCTTAATGGAAAAAGGAGACTTTGTGCTTCCAACAACGCTTCGCATAAAGGATTATGATGTGTGCTTGCGCAGAGCACGACAAAGTACTTGCGGATGCATTCGAACAGCACGGTCCACCAGATCGTATGGCCTTAGTAGTGCCAATTTTGTGGAACAACCAACTCCGACGGTAATGTTCCTTCTGAGACTAGTAGTCAGGTAAACTGACATTTGGTAATATTGAATATCAGGACGTTGTGACAAGTATCAGTTTAAAACTGTTGATTCCCTTCTAAGGGATGTATATAATTGATTCCTCTCCAGGGGTTAAACTTCCAACCTGATGACGATTATTTCGTTAATTATGACTGCTTACGGTTCTACCTGCTTGGAGGTTCATAGAACTATTCTTCATGTTTCGAAACTGGTCTCCTTAATGTTACCAGTAGATGGATAGATTGACCAAAATTTCCCTAATTCTGGAAAGAACTTCAATGAATTTTGGCAAACCTTGTCTTTCTGATTATCAGAGAACATCATGGAAGAGAGTAGAAACTGGGGCGAACCCCGTGAATTGGGTAAATTAGCTGCTATATGGGTTGGTGGACAGACCCCGGTTATCGCGATTGATTGCAGAAATACAATGATGAAGTGAGATGGGACGAAAACAGGAAATGTAAGTAAGAAACCAGCCGGACTGAGAAACTCCGGGATTGACTTAAGTGAAAAGGCTGTTATGCCAGGAATGGTAAGCTTGCGTGGCATGTGGGATTGATAAGAATAGTTGAAAAGATAAAAGTAGAGGAAAGGTGACCAGAGACGGTGCCGAATAGTCGATTAAGACTTATATGAAGTAAAGTTTTGGAAAGGTAGAAAGGTATCAAAGAAGGCACTATGCCGGCAATTGCTAGAAAAGTAATGCTATTAGCCAACCCCTAAAATCATATATATATATATTTATTAGTGTGGCCAGTTGAGGCCAAGTCACAAAGGATTATCAAGTGACTAGACCAGCAATGAAAGGACAAAGCAGGGTTGCTTCCAAGAAAGCACCGACTGCAAGGGCTTCTGATATAAAGGAAACATTAATGAGATCGTAGGAATCTTCTGCTGAACAACCCATGTTTTGATTGGTAATTCACTAGACCTTTTTGGGATGGGGTCACCCGTACTAAAGTGACTCATGTGTATATGGTTGTCCAAGATTACGAGTAAAATGGAAGTATAGTGACTTGGGATGTATGATGTTAGGGTATCATGAATACCATGAATATATTATGACGGAGGAAAGTAAACAATGAAGGTATATGAAGAGAATATAGAAATGGTCAGAAATTGAACAGTATGCTGTAGGAATTTTGTCTGAGGCAAGTACCTTTGCGAAGAACGATAAGCACTAAGTGATTCACGTTGAACTCGACCAATATCTTCCAGAACATCCTTGCTACCATTAACAAGTTTTGTAAGAGAGCAGATAGACATACGTTGTTGATAAGTGGATTTTATGTCCACTTGGAGCGTTCCATATCGGCTTAAATTGATTGACTTGGACTCAAGTTTGTTGTTTTTTTGATGTGTTTTGTGTAGTTGTGCAGGGTTGTAGCTATTGGTTAGTGTTAGTGTTTCTAATCGATATTAGAGTGGAATTAAGCATTGGAATGAAGATTGGACACTTGTGTTATGCTACCAAGGAGTTACATGTGTCATGGTATTGAAGATGTTAGCTAATGCAAAAGAAACGGAGGAGAAAGGAGCAAATTTGTGTAAAATTCGGATTTTCTGGATAGGTTGCGCAGTCTTCACTGTTTTGGCCATATCTGGAGTTCTAGAAGTCCGTTTTCAGTGATCTTACAGCTCACGCGAAGCCTGGGAGATTTTCTACAACATTGGACAGATTACAGGCGCAGGCTGCACGGAATTCAGTAGGAGAGGCGCAGGCTTCGCGCCTGAGGGGCAAGTTGCGCGCGCGCGTTGCTGAAAAATTACAGTTTTAGCCATATCTTGAGTTCTACAAGTCCGTTTTGGACGATCTTACTGTCCACGCGAAGATAACTAGATTCTCTATCATTCTAAAGTGGTTCAGAGGTCCAATTATGACTGGAACCTCCCAGAAATAATGAAGAAAAGTCAGTTACGAATTTTCCTTCAAAACCGAATCAGTTTAGGAAACGTATTATGTGCCGAACTGCAGAAATTCAACTTTGACAACGAAATTGTTGTAATTCCTACTTCTAATAAGTATGGTAATTGCTCTGGGCGGCTAGAACATTCCAAAATCAGATCTACACATGGAATTTGCAATTCTATTCTCATTCAAGAAAGGAAATTGCCATACTCCTATTCCAACTCTAAAACGGCAATTGCTTGATGGAGAGACAAATTGGGGCTATAAATACACATCTTGGGGGACAGAAAAAATAGACCATTACATATCAATTACTTAGATTTATTTGTATCTTTTCATACTTTGTTTTATCATGGTTTCATCAGATCCCATGATGACGAGAGGTTCGATTATGAACTAATCGTTGTCATGGGATTCTAACTGATTTATTTATGGAGCTTTAGTATTTTGATTGCTTTAAAGATCTGTGTGTGATGTATATCTGATATCCTCGTATGGTTATGCTTAATTGTTAGATGCGTAGCTAACATCTAATTTGTTAATCTCTTGTGAAGTGAAAGTGGATCTTGAGATTTAGAACTTGCCATGCAAGCATAGGTTTATGATTGTTTATCAACATGATTTGTAGTATGAGATGAAAATACTTATGTTGCCCTGTGTGATCTTTATGGATAACTTGTTCTTCAACCGTTATGTTTTCAAATTCTATAGACATATAGGGTCTAAGCATAATTGGTGTCTATTCATCTTCTATCTCTTTTGTGGATGTATGTTTAGTTTGGTATTTGTATACTGAGAAGTAGCGTATACTTGTTTCGTGTTGTCCGATCAGATATCATAACCATTGCACATAGTGATTAAAGGCGTCAGATCTAAACGAAGTATTTAATGAAGTTAGGATCCCATGTTACTCTTGTAGAAGTAATTCGATTTCAATTCTTGTTAGTTAATTAATTCTTAGTTTGTTAATTTGTTTCTTAGTTAATTTAGATAATTACAAACCCACATTTGTTACTTGTCTAAGCAATTGAAATTGATCATACATTGTTGCTTGAGCATATTTACATAGAAATAGCCAGTCTCTATGGGAACGAACTTAACTTATCGAATATTACTTGTGACCACGTGCACTTGCGTGATTTAGTGCAAACAGTTGTCTTTTGGAAGATCAAATAGGTTGACAACTATCTGAAAGAGGAAATTAGCAGTAAGCTACCGATCGATTATCAAATAAGAATGATTGAAAAGAGACCCTTATTAAGGATACATGATTTGATTGCCAATTATAGGATGCAGGAATTCCTTGGCAGTTGAATTAAGGATAAGATATCCATAAAGTAAGACAAACCCTGGGGAATGCACAAGGGATGGCACTAACCCTAATAAAGACATTGTGAATTCAGATGATATGAGTTGGATTTGCTAAGGCAACAATGACCTGTAAAGATTATTAAAAAGAGTTTTGGAAAGAACAGAGATAGAATTATTAGAGTATTGATCAATGACGTCTTGCTATACCCTGTACCTAGAAAATATAGGAGGAATGATGAGGACGACCTAAGAAACCTTACAAGGAAAAAGTTAATATTTTGAGTTTCCAACTAGAAGTTTGGAAGAGAATGTAAGACACAATAACAATAATACCAGATGAGCATGTATGAAACCATGATGAGGTATGGATAGAACCAAAGAAGGTTGAGATTATCCTAGAACAAGAAAGAACTAAGAGAACAAATATCCTAGGTATGATTGAGGGTAACTTTGATAAAGTTCCCACTGGAAAGTGGAAGCAATGACTTATGGAAAAAGACTGATAGTTATATTTTCTCCTTCAGCAGAGCTTAAGGGAGAATGCTTTAACCCAACAGTGATGAGAATGAGGTAGAAAAATTTGAGTTGGAATGTATCCAGAGAACACTGATTACAAGAAATTATTATTATCAAGAAAGGCCAATGAGGTGGCCGACAGTCTAAGTATAAAGGGATAACTACAAATGTGCATACCGAGGGAACAGAATGATATTTGGAAGAACCTTGAAGGTCATACCGGAGTGGAGGAATTTACATTCCTTCTGATGACTGTGCAAGAATCGACGGTAATAATAAGTTTAAGTAAAGATTCGATTCCTGATTGGTCTTAAGCATATTACATACCTTAGAAGGTCCCGTTTTGAGGCAAACCAGGACCATGATACAAAATTGACGAAGTAAACCATTAAGTTTCCAGTCTTTTATGGAAGATGCATGTGTGATAGTTTCATCAACCGGACATAGCTGCGATGCTTGAAACTCTTCTACAATTCTCTCTACTTCATGTAATACCTACATCAAGTTCAGGAAGTGTTCCTTATGGATAAGGAATAGTGATTACCTTGTCTCCCTAAAGGATTTGAAACCCGTAGGGTTAGCTATTAACGCACTACGCAAACAACAAGAGATGGTGATTCTTCTAAGAAAGTAGATAACAACGTAAAGATAAAGAAAGTGCTGCTATTGATAAGCTAAATGGCATGTTGATGAATGAAAAGCAAGTTTGTGTTAGTGTACTTCTGCGCAAACAAGATAGAGAATATGAGCTTGACGAGTGATGATGCTAAATGTATTCCCGTAGAAAGAATTAATGAGACTCGAAGAGAAGGGTAGTTGAGCCCGAGACTTATTAGGCCACCTGAGAGTTTAAAAGTGTTCGGAAGGTGGCATTCGAGCCAGTTTTACCCCCAAAGCTTATAGCATGGTAGTAACGTGTTTCATGTGGCAAAGCTACACCAGTAAAATGCAGATGCTCAACAGATGATAAGAGTGCGAGCAGGTAGGTGTACGACCTGATCTGACTTACGAAAGACAACCTGTGGAAAACCGCGGGTAGAAAAGAATAGGTGATGAGAAACAAGTTGATAGAAGTAGATTATATTGGATCTAAGCTAAAGAAATAGGCCAGATTCATTTCGGAGGTTTTAAATTGGAATAATGTGATGATTATAGAGTAAATGTGACGGGATACCAATAAGGAGGTGCCAAGTGCAAAAGATGTCTCAATAAAGAGATGAAGGTGGAAGTAAACGAGAATTCGTAACTGAAATTGAACCCTCGTAAAATACGTAAGTCAGTGGCGAATCTTGGTAATTAAATACTAGAGGTAAAAAGGAAGGTGTGAGAGAAAACCTCATATGAAACGGATCGTTTTCCGATTTTATAAAAATGTTTGAATCGAAGTTAAACGCGAACGAACCCCTAAAAACCCGCTTGGTTATAACTTTGGTAAAACACTTAGAAAACGAACGATAAAACTCAAGGTATAATCTCGGTTCGTAATCAATCGACTTTAGAACTTATACGACCTAGGTATATACCGAGCGTGGGTATGATGACATGTCGTAATAACTAACAAATGTCGGATCATATCAGTAATAAAAAGAGTTACACTAAAAGGTGTATAACGAGATAATTCAAAAACGTGTTTCGATTTTAGTGAAGTTATACCTAGACTTTTAAAACGTGTTAAGTGGTTAATCTCGAATGTTCTGATTGTTTTTAGATCATCGAGCAGACCCAGGACACGCTATCTCCACCCACACCTGATTACCAGGCAAGTGTTCAAAACTCTAAACCTGTTGTTGTGATAATATATATATATATATATATATATATATATATATATGTGTGTGTGTGTGTGTGTGTGTGTGTGTGTGATTGCCATTTTACATATGCCATAGCATGCATGCCTATTGTCAAATTATATAATGATACCTGTTCCCTGAATTGATATTGGCTTATAGACTAGATACGAATTATCTGTTATAAGCCGGATTATTGGGATAAGACCCTTAGCGAAGGGCATATGATATTCATTCTTAAATATAGACCGGGAGTCGGTATTTTGAGATATAGATAGTCGTGGAAACCCGGAGGGATTCCAACGACAGATTATTATTTATCTGAGGAACGTTATTATTAAACGTTATTTATATTCCCGTAAAGTATCAATTACTTGGAAATATTTCGAGGAATGTTATTCGAGTATTATCTCAGTCGAGAGATATTAAATGAATGTTAGTTTCGAATATTCATTTAGAGTTGATTATTTAATAAATATTATTTTGATATTCATTAGAATGTTATTTATTAAATGAATATTACTTTCGAATATTCATTTAAGGTTTTATGTACTTGATGAATATTATTTTAAAATATTCATTGGAAGTTCTATTTACTTAAGGAATATTATTTCGATTATTCCTTTAAAGTTTTGATTACTAAATGAATATTATTTGGATATTCTTTTAGAGGATTATTTATTAAATGAATATCATTTTCAAATATTCATTTAAGGTTTGACTTATTTATTGAATATTATATTAAATATTTATTGGAGTTTAATTATTTAATGAATATTATTTCGAATATTCATTTAAGGAGGGATTTATTTAGTAAATAATTCCATATATTATACTGGCATCATTTCCGTAAATGCATGGCATATGGTTTGAAAGATACTTTTGAACTGTTATATATTATCGTTCAGTTAAACATTATTGTTGGTGGGCTAGTGCTCACCCTTGCTTTATTATTATATCACAACAACAACTAGACCAGATGACTCGCACAAGGCGCACTCGACGCTGGCGGGGACGATGAGACTACCAGAGCCGAAGAGAAATCTATTGGTAGAATAGATTCATTCTTTCAGTACCAAATATATGGGCTGGTATGACTTATGATAATGGATGGCAAAGAGTATGTATTTATATTATAATTCTTTTTGGATTGTAAGAACTCATAATGTGCTTAATAAAATTTGGTAGTTACTCTGATTTCATCTCTGGGACTATAATGGGTGTGTTTTATGTTATTGTTTTGGGTCACAAGGTTGTAATTTAATATTTATGTTGAGTTGTGGAGGGGAATTGAGACGGTAACGACCAGATCCCTGACCCCGGATCTGGGGGTGTTACAGAATCGTAGGAAGAAGTGTGTGAAGGCGATGATTCTAATCAGGATATAATTGAAAACGTTTATAATTTATAAAACATGTGGTTTTTTTTATTGTAATAAATTATATATAATTTAACTGAATTTAGAATTTTTAACACATTTTTCAAAAAAATTTAAAAATATATTTTTGTGCATTAGCTCATTGGTTATTTGGTTAATACCTTTCTAAAAAAGTTTGTTAACACCTTCCAAAAAACAATGTATTTAATTTTAATTAAAAAAATACATCACAAGTTTTACATACTATGTTGATTATATTTCCATTAGAATTCTCCACCAACACGAAACCAATATCATTTAAAATTAATTTAAACAACTTCAGTATAAAAATTTATTAATAAGTAAACAAATTAAAAAAAGGAAAATAATATATAAAAAATAGGGTATAATTGGTTGGTTATTTAAAACCTTTCTAAAAAAACTTATTCGCACTTTCTAAAAAAACAATAATTTTCAAAAAAAATAAAACACATATTTGGAACTTTTTCTTAGATATTAACAAATATGTTTTAATTTTGATTGGGCCCGCATGGCTAATTAAAAAACTCTGATTTTACAAAAATACCCATCTCTTATTTACATACAAATCTCATGTATCTTAGTAAATTTACCTGAGATACATCTCAGGTTCCCTAATCCCATAAAATATAGTTTTATAAATTATTTTTAAAATTTTCTTTTTTTGAATAAAAATATAAACATTCTAGGGTTTTTTGATAAATAAATAGGAAAAAGTAAATTTTTGCACATTTACTTTTGTTAAGAATAACTATTTGAAATTTTACTAACTAAGTTTCAAAATTGCAAAAATACTAACCCTAACCGTAGCCCTCCCCCTCCCCCCTCTTTATCTTCTCTTGTACGCAGGCGCCGCCTGTGTACTTTTTTTTTTTTTTTAAGATGGGGTGCTATTTTGGTTCATTTGGGTTGCAAGGCCCCGCAGGGGCATATTCAACTGAATGCAACCACATTCAACTGAATTCAACTTCTTCTTTTTTAAGGTGGGGATATTTTTGTGGATTTGGTTTGCAAGGCCCCGCAGGGGCATATTCAAATGAATGCAACCACATGCAACTAATTGCAACTAAATGCAACCACATGCAACTAAATTTCTGATTTTAAGTTCCATTTGTCATTTGTCTTTTTCGACCTCATTTTTGAACTCTGTACATATATATATATATATATATATATATATATATATATATATATATATATATATATATATATATATATAAGGTGGTGATATTTTGATGGATTTAGGTTGCATGGCCCCGCAAGGGCATATTCAACTAAATTTGCAACTGAATGCAACCACATGCAACTAAATTTCTGATTTCAAGTTCCATTTTTCAGTTGTCATTTTCGACCTCATTTTTGAACTATATATATATATATATATATATATATATATATATATAGTTCAAAAATGAGGTCGAAAATGACAACTGAAAAATGGAACTTGAAATCAGCAACTGAATGCAACCATATGCAACTAAATTTCTGATTTCAGTTGCATTCAGTTGAATATTGCCCCTGGCGGGGCCTTGCAACCCAAATCCACCAAAATCACCCCACCTTAAAAAAAAAAAAGTTGAATGTGGTTGCATTTGGTTGTATATTGCCCCTGGCGGGGCCTTGCAACCCAAATCCACCAAAATCACCCCACCTAAAAAAAAAGTTGAATGTGGTTGCATTTGGTTGTATATTGCCCCTGTGGTTGCATTTGGTTGAAAGTGGTTGCATTCAGTTGAATATGCCCCTACGGGGCCTTGCAACCCAAATCCACCAAAATAGCACCCCACCTTTTAAAAAAAAAAATACACAGGCGCAGAAAGGATAAAGGGGAAAGGGGGAAGGGTTAGGGTTAGGGTTGGTATTTTTGCAATTTTGAAACTTAGGTTGGTAAAATTGCAATTAATTCAAGGAGATGGTATTTTTGCAAATAGAAACTTTAAATCTAATATTCTTGGTAAATTTCCAACATTCTACTTTTATTCAAAATCATAAAATTGTAAAAGTGAGTTACAGAACTATATTGACAATTTTCAGAAATGTAAGCAAATAAGTGGGACGGAGGAAGTATATCATTATAAAGTACATCTAATATACTTTAATATTTATTTTTCAGATTTTATAAATTATAAAAGAATAATATGTAAATATTAATCCAAGATTGATTAATTTAATCATTAAAAATTAAACTGAACAAAAACTTTGAGACAAAAGAGTAGATAATAATGAAATTGGGTCGGTTTTTAAGATCAACTGATCAAGTCTTTCAAACGTGCATAAAGATAACTGTGTCGTTTAAGATTATCAATTATGTACATTACACCTTGATAAATGAATAATTTTTTCCGTTTTCATGAATAATGGATAAATTTTATTAAAAATTTTAAAAATTTTATGTAAATAGAAATGAACACATTAAAATTGAATCAAAATATATTTTTGTGATATATGTCATATTGTCAAAAAAATTTCTAAATTCAAGTATATTGCAATAGATTAAATATTTTACCCATACAATCTTATAACTAGTCTTAAATATGTTAAAATAGTTTAAATGTATTATATTTAATTTATACATACAATCCAAGTATGTATATTACTAAGTGCGAAGAAAATATATAATAAGAATTTTAAATTTTTAATTATTATCTTTTAGATACATTCAAATATTAAATTTTAAAACACCACTTTCGTAAGAAAATAGAATAAAATTATTGTCTAAATGAGTAAATATTCACTTATCGATAATTGAATAAAATATTCATTTATTGATAAAAAAATAAATTCGTTAAATGAATATATTTTTTGATATCAAGTCTATTCATTTACCGAGGTTCTATTTTAATGTTTTATAAATTTTTTGTAATTTGATATTTTTGTGTACTAAAATTCACATTTAAATATGTTCACAAATTTAATTACACGAAATCGTTTTATTTAGTATCATATTTAAGTGTCTTATGTATAACAGAAAAATAACTTTTATAATTTTAAAATTTCATAAATGTGCCATTTTTATTTTTTAAATGTCGCTTTTATAAATTTTCAAGCATTCTAATTAATAATTTCACTTCCAAAATTTTTGTAGCTATTGTTCTTACATAATAAGATTTAAATGAAAAGTAGTAATACAATTTATAAGAAAAAATTGTACTTTTGTGCCTAGTGTTTCTGTATTTTTTTTGTACCAAAAATTTAAATAATAACACTAAATACGTTTCGTGTTTTTAAATAATTTTAAAAATCAGCAGAACAGTTCAATACTTAATTAATTAGCATGTTACTAGAAATTGAAATATAACGAAACTATTTGGAACAATGTCAGGATATCCTGTCAAAAAAAAAAAGGTCCAAGAGGATATGATCTAAGAACAATGCACCCGAGCAAAATTCAAAACAACCTAGTTACTAGCCAAGGAAAGAGGTCCAGGTGCCTAAGAGAATAGTAATACATAATGTTGATCTGGAGCTGCACCTAGCTACTTGAGTAGCTATATTTGACATACATCAGTGTTGAGAGAATCGCTGCTCCATTGGAGTTGTTCTTAGACACCTCCCTGAAGGCTGAAGTACCACTAAACAAGAAAACAAGAATTTGTGCTAAACCAGAAAACCCAACCCATAAGAACACCAAAAATCAGACAACCACCTAATCATGAATCTATTCCACTGTCTATTGCATCCAACTCGGGAAGTAGGGGATGTGAAAACCGGAGTCGTTCTATAAAGTTCAGACGGTTCACAAGCCAACTAACGTTGAATCCAAAATTCTGTACGACAAAAAACACAGCCCTGTGCTTAGCAATCATCTCAGCATCAACCTGATTCATATAGATTTTAGTGAAGACATTTACTGAGGTGCATAGCATATTCAGCTTCATTGTACAAAACTCTTTATCTATGGTGGTAAAGTGCTCAAATGTTTCCGGGTACTTTTTCATCATAATATGAGTAGACATACTGTTAGAATCTGTGAATATGCGGAAATTATAGAGATAGAAGAGGGAGATCAGTTGGGATAGAAGTTTATAGATATGAATTATATTCATATTTCTCCAAATATTACAATGAGGCAATGCCTCTATTTATAGACTGAAATGGTGTGCTACTTAGCCCACCAACTAAGACTACTCTGCTGCTACAGTAGTCAACTAGCTACAGTAATTACTATTCATCATGATGTCATGGATGATGATATAGCTGTTGATATATTTGACCCTTTATATTTGACAATATTTGACACGCCCCCTCACTCAAAATCTCATCTTCAGATAAAAGACCTCTCTTGGGATTGAAGAGTGGACACTAGTAGCCCTTGAGCTTAATCTGAGCGTCCAACTATACCCATTTTTAGGATCGACCGATCTTGAATTTATTGAGTCTTTTGGGATATCGGTTATCGAATTTTCGACCACACAGTATATTTTAAGCCGTCAAAAATACAAGAAAATGTGCTGCTGTCAGCACTTTAGGTGGATGGCCACCAATCTGTTCTTGAACTGATTATTGAAGAAACTGAGACTCGACTTTGTGATCACTCAGTATTAACAACAAGCCTATGTCTGAAGACATGATGAATCTGCATCTGTCATCCCTTGAACTATTAGCAACTGGAACCGTATTTGGTAGACTGCATCCCTTAAGATCATCCATGAACTGGTCCTTCTGTTTCTTTTACAAGAATAAAATGCAAGATATAGCAGTGAATTGTGTGTATGTATTTGTATACATACTACTACTTCTGCTGCTTTGTCATTTGTGGCAGTGAACTCTGTGTATATCTGTATATACACTACTTCTGCTGCTTTGTCATTTGTGGCAGTGAACTGTGTGTACATCTGTATATACACTACTCCTGCTGCTTCGTCGGAATAACGCCCCCTGAACTATTTAATTTGCAGCATCGTAAAAAATTGGAGAGATATCGTAATATCAACAACCACTTGAATACTACACAATTAAATCTATAACCGGGGAAAACTCTTAAACTAAAATGACATGCTTGTATTTAAAGATCCGGACAGAATTTCCCCTTAAGAAAATAACTGTCAAATATTTTAAAAGGATCCAAATACATATAATCATTTTATTCAAGAAAAATAATAAACTGAGACAAGTAAATTAACCCCAAATTTGAGGCTGTCTTTGTCTCCTGTTGCAACTGTTCACCGTCTCAACCTTCGTTAGAATAGTAACTTCGCCGGAATAGTAACTTCGCCGGAATAGTACCTTGCCGGAAAAATTTGCAGAATTTTCAGATTTCAACCTGCTCTGATACCTTGTTAGAATCTGTGAATATGCGGAAATTATAGAGATAGAAGAGGGAGATCAGTTGGGGTAGAAGTTTATAGATATGAATTATATTCATACTTCTCCAAATATTACAATGAGGCAATGCCTCTATTTATAGACTGAAATGGTGTGCTACTTAGCCCACCAACTAAGACTACTCTGCTGCTACAGTAGTCAACTAGCTACAGTAATTACTATTCACCTGAAATAGCTGCTAATATATTTGACAATATAGCTGCTAATATATTTGACAATATTTGACACATACAAACGCGGAGTTGACCTCATGGCCCCGCCATAACCTGAAATCACTATTCCCCCTACAAGAGGTCACTCGGTTCTTGCTAGTCCCCTCAAATGGACCACTAATTTGTCTAGCCTATCAGCATTTACTGAAGAATTCTGCACTACCAGCCCTTCCTGCACTCCCCTGTCCACAATGTCAATGCATACAGTTTGACGTATAGTTTTAGAACCAACCAACACCTTGGTTGGAGCTACCAAGGGCTCTTGTAGCACAACATTCCAAGCTGTGACATTAGTTGTTGATGTATCAGGAATCTTGTTGTTTTGGGACAGCGGAGTGAAGATGGTGGCTTTAGGAGCGTTTGAGGTTAGTGGACATACTTGATTTATTATACCCTGGCGGTACCTTCACATACTTTAAGTTAGGAAATGGAGGAGGAGAATGAACGAGAAAGTCCAAAACATCAGAAAGTGGCTCAACAGTCCTCAAGTCAAGAGTAAGAGTAAAAATCCTTGCACTACCCAGTCCCTGTAACATCTCAGTAATTGGAAACTCAGAAACCCCAAACTTTATATTCACATTCTCCAACTTAGAAACTTTAAATTTGATTGGAAAAAAACTAACAGAACTGAAGTTTCGGATTTTCCATGATGACACAATGATCTGACCAGGATGACCAACTGCAGTACCAGGGACACTGATTTCCCGGTTCACCAACTGAGGACAATTTATAACATAACTATACAGTATGCTTGTCTTGAAAAACAAGGTGAGATTTCGTAGATTGACAAGTGAATAAAACAAATTACTCGTATTTTTAAGAAATTCTACAATATGCAGTACGAGTGTTGTTAAAGCAGACAAGCTTATAGAATTTGGTAACACAAACCCATCAAGTACCAGAGTTCTTAAACAAGGAAAGTACTCCAAGCTTGGTTCACATAACTTGTACGGTTTCCAACAATAAGGCCGAATCAAGTGCAAAGTTTCTAAAGAAGGTAAATTCCAAAATAAACCTAATCCGTGTTCCCCGAACTCAACAAAATCTATACAAGCTTCTTTATAGTATCAGAACTTAAACCTGAGTATCTTGATAACTTAATAGCATCAACAAAATCAAAACCCGGAACATCAACACTCAATTCTCGAACAATGTGTGAAATTGAATAACTAAAAAACTTATTAACCAAATGAGTCCTGTATTTGAGGGGGTAATGTAAATAGAGATTCAATTTCAATACATCAGAATCATAATTTCGACGGAAAAAAAAGTTGTTAATAAACTTAATGGCAAAGCGTTGTTGGGAGTTGTTGTAATAGTAAATGGTTGTTGGGGGTTGTTGTAATAGTAGATGGTTGTTGGGAGTTGTTGAAGTTTAGTTCTATATAAGAGGCAATTGCCTCTCCTTGTAAGATAACCCCAATCAATCCAAATATCAATCTAGTTCTCTCTTGTTCCTATATTCTAACATGGTATCAGAGCGGGAGTAGAGAGGAGGAGTATTTCAGTTGAAACTTGTGGTTTTTCAAGGAAAACATAAGCTGCCCAGCTTATAAACACCACCACACACGTTGTCAATTGAAGCTTTGAGGTTTCTCAAGAGAAACTCAAGCTGCCTAGCCCTTATTTCAACAGATATCCACTAAATAAAACCAAATCACTTTGGTATAAGAGTTTTGTTCCCGTTAAAGATAAAGGTTTAATTGTGCAGCATACAACAAGTTGGTAGATATCATGATATCCCGCCATTTTATTATGTTTCTGCAAATTAAATAGTTCAAGGGGCTAAGTTCCAACGAAGTTATCACGTGATGGTCCTTGTCAAGGCGAGTTCATTCATCAAGACGACTACAAAGCAGCAGAAGTAGTAGTATATATATAGATATACACACAGTTCACTGCTATGATGACAAATCAGCAGAAGTAGTAGTATATATTCAGATATATGCACACAGTTCACTACCATGACGACAAAGCAGCAGAAGTAGTAGTATATATTCAGATACATGCACACAGTTCACTGCCACAAAAACAAAGCAGCAGAAGTAGTTGTACTTTATACAACACAGTTCACTGTTATTTCTTTACATTCATTTTCCTCAGCAAAATGACGAATTCGTGGACGATCTTAAAGGATGCAGTCTACCAAATCTATCGTTCTAGTTGTTTTCGTTCAAAAATAAAAGATGCATTTGCAGCTCCTCTGGTTTTTTTGATATGGCCTAAAATGTACGGCGTGATCGCGAAGTTGAGTCCGGTATTCCCAAAATTCTCAATTTCAATCCTAGAGATGGGTCTAGTTGGAAGCTTAGGTTATGCTCAAGGGCTTCTAAGTGTTACACTCTTCAATCCCAAGATGGGATTTCGAGTGAGGGGGCGTGTCAAAGAGTTGTTGAGAGTTGTTGTAATAGTAGATGGTTATTGGGGGTTGTTGTAATAGTAGATGGTTGTTGGGGGTTGTTGAAGTTTAGTTCTATATAAGAGGCAATTGCCTCTCCTTGTAAGATAACCCCAATCAATCCAAATATCAATCTAGTTCTCTCTTGTTCCTATATTCTAACACTTAATTTCAGCATCAAATGTAGGAGAGTTACGAAACCTTTTGAAGTTGAGAAAAGGAAGAGTAGTCCAAATAAGCTTCCATCGTTTCGAGAGAACGCTGGTTTGAACAGCAATTTGTGTATCACAAAACCAGAGGATGTGATGAATTAGGTTATCAGGCAGCTCACTTAATCTGTCTTCACCTGCTCGTTTATTCTTTTTCTTGTTCATCATGCCCCAATCCATTTTCTCTCTGTTTCCTTCTGAAACCCCAGTGTATAAATTGAGGATACATGAAAGTTATCATTGTCTTTTAATAGTTTCTCACTTTATCATGTAAGGAGGATGGGAAATCTGTAGCAAATTCAGTTGCAAGATGGAATTTGAGGGGTTTCGATGAATTAGTTTGTATGAACTTTCCCCCAAAGTTTATTAAACATTGGCGGATATTGATTTATGTTAATGACGAGTCCTGAGTTTGAACAAAAAAAGGTGATTCTCCTAGGATAATGGTCATGTATTATTAATAATTCATGAAATCATATAAAGAACCCATAAAGAAACTCGCCACAATTTACGACAGAGAGCATAGAGTGGTAACAAAATTTATAAAATATAATTTGAAGATTTCGTCAAAATAATTATCAAATGTGTACAACAAGCTCTTCTTGCACCAAATGTTTTTACCTATTACTACATGGTGGAATATATAAATAGTACACTAGCAGTTATATATCTATACTACTACTATTCTATTAAACAGAAGCACATCTAGAAATTCCACTCTCCCAGAAGAGAAGTCCAGCCACCTAACTTCCCTAAAGATTTTTTATTCTTGAACTCCTTTACCAGTGTGTAATTGCCTGTTTGCTGCAACCGTGATATCATTTAACATCAGGTTAGAGAAACAACTTGCTCAAATGTAATCAATAGCAAGAAAAATATGGGTTTCATAATGGAGTCTAGTTATGAAGTTTGAATGAGATAATATAACACACTATGTTTTGTTATGATATTGTTTTAGTAATAAGAACATTGCATATCTCGGAAAGTGCAGAAGCTATGAAAATTAAACCAGAAGGCAATAAAGAGATGCAGAGAAGAGTCCTGAGAACAAAATCTCATTCCGTAATTTAATTAGAGTAAGAGGAATTTCGCATTAGATCAAACAAATGAAGCCCTCTTCTACCAATTGCAGTGTTAAAAGGAAGACATCCTCCAGTTACATCCTAATTACACTATAATGTCACTATGACTAGAATTAATCAAAAACTGACATCATGTCAAAATCTGGAATACAACGGGGGAAAAAAATTGACCTTAAATATGTACATATACCTTAAAGCAAACAGTTTAATAGAACCGAACCGAGGGAGTGAAAGAGAGGGAAAAAACAATCATATCATCTGAATTAGTAAATTATTATGTATTAGCAAGTATTCTACAGGTTCATATCCAGCGAAAAATTAGCATCACAGCACACCAACAGAAAACTTGAATGAATCAAGGACTTTCCTGTTGAAGGTGTAGTCATTAAAGTAGTAGACCAGTAATGACAAAAAAAAAAACCAGAAATGACAACAAAAACAAGACGCTTATACCCTAAACTTGAAGGGACAACTTTAGACTAGCAACAATGACAATGACAAATACAATAGTCTTTCCGCAATAATTAAGAAATAATACTACAAGATGAAGTGGTGGAGCCAGAAAACAATGTCAGGGTGCTTGAAAATAAATATATTTAAACTTTTAAATTATAATACTAATGTTAAATTAATTTATTTTCTCAACAAAAAATCATTTATGAAACTAGTGAACTTGTATCTGTTTAAGAAGTAAAATTGTGTTTTTTAAAGATATAAATAAGATAAAGTTCTTTTCAATTTTTAACCAGTTATATGCTATAGTTTTATGGTCAAAAATTTGGTTGGCCTGAAAATGTAGTTTTATGTGTGTTGAAGTTTCAGTATATTTACTGCTTAATCTAGAATACTCCCAAGTATATCTTCTTGACCTTGTTTTGTACTTGAAAAAAAGGTACTCTAAAGCACCCCGTTGGTGCTTTGCGTCTCCGCTACTGACAAGATGACTGATGCACAATCAACTTATTGATCATTGGGTACATCCAAAATCCAAAGCTTAATGGGCAAGATTAAGCAACTTAGACAGCCATGCATGGTATAATGGGACAAAATAAATTTAACAGAAGAGACCTAGATGCTGAAAAGAAACACAAACCTTGAGGCACATGTTTCTTTTTGTATCACAGATTGGGTAATCTTGAGGGCAGCAGTGACGATGATCATCACAACATACTGCAGAATTTAACTCGCAACATTTCCATGACAAGCATATACCAAAAAGGCTCCGTGCACAGCAGCAGGTTTCACCTTCTGAGCAAGAAGTTAACAGACTACATTTTGTAGGACCCGGGGAAGGAGAGGGTGGTGGATTTGGGCTAGTCTTCGTTGGATATGATGCCATCATATTTATCCCACAAATACCTTGAGCATTTCCACTGTTGCGTTGCATGTGCATATAGCCATTCATTCCCCACTCCTTTCCCCATGAATTTTTCACAATCCAATAATCAACTCCATTTTCCGAACCATATCCCACAATTAATACAGCATGATCCAATAAAGTCGAGCATGGTCCAGTGAATATTCCCTACATCAAAAATCATGAAGACAATGAGAAATCACAAGATTTTAACTTCTCGTTTGTATTTAATAAGGTTATGACTTATGACAAACGTGTAATTCGTTTTGGACAGAATTCTATATTGTTAATACAAACCTTTGAGTATAGCTGAAAATTTCTTTCACTGCCACATATACCTACACTTACAGGCTGAGCTGCCACAGCTGCCAATAGTTGTTTCTCATCATTCTCCCGCACATCAATATACCCATCTATGGTTACCACATGTCTATTCATCTGCAGGGACAATAACATTGGGGAGTAAAGAGAGAAGCAACATATAATTGCTGATAACCATCACAAGGATACAACTTTCTGTATAGTTTTAAATTAGAACATTGTTGTCCACTGTACATGTACAAGACTGGTAACAGTTATATACACAAACAGGAGGCATGTTGGACAGAAAACAAAAACAAAACATGAAATGTTTACTTTGTTTTTGTTGCATGTTGCGTCCCTACTTTGGTAAGGGTAGTCATCCTCAGTATCAATTCCTTTGTTTTTCACAACAAACTGATATGCATAGTCCATGAGTCCACCCTCACAACCGTCATTATAGGATCTATCACAGTCAACCAACTCTTGCTCAGACAGGCTAGTAAGAGATCCGGTAACAATTTTATTAATACCTTCAATTGCTCCAGTTGCTGAGAATGCCCAACATGCACCTAAACAATATATAAAAAAACAATGCACTTTTCAAACCTACCCATATAATTAAAATATTATCAAAGGTACTGCAAAAACAGGGATAATTACAAATATGTAGATTACCAATGCTTGAGGATAATTATTACAAGTGGTTTCAGATGATTACTGGATATTTTCTTTGGAAGATAAACTAGAATAGGGAGCAGAAGCAAACGGTTGACTCAATGACTTATTTCAAAAAAGACTACGTAGAACTACCTGCTACCATTTCAACTTAATTAAAAATCATTTAAATGATCAGATGATGCAGAAAATCAAGAAATTCGGAATGAGTTAAATAGCTACTTGGTCACTGTACTATATGAAAACTTTCAGTTGGGTCACGATCCCAAAAAAAATTTCAATCGCATAATGGAATCATTAATTACTTACAATCGTAACACTATACTATAAAAAAACATTTCATTGCCGTTAAAAATGGTCAGACTTTGACGGAGAGACGTTAAACTATTTATCAACTTTCAATTAGGTCACTGGACCAAAAAAAATTAAACAGTAGATTGAAAAAATTAAAATATTTGTTTAGAAATTAAAAAATTAAACTTTAGATTGAAAAAATTAAAATATACTCATATCTTGAAAAAATTTGAAAATTTTGAAATTTTTTAATTCGAAAAAAATTTGAAATTTTTTTATTTGAAAAAATTTATACGCATTAATTCGAAAAAATTTGAAATTTTTTAATTCGAAAAAAATTATACGCATATCTTGAAATATCTTGAAAAATTAAACAGCCATATCCCTTAGATATATACCCTTGTTGTCATCTCCAAAGGTATGTTTATTTTTAAATTTAATTAAATTCTAATCATTCGAAAAAAATTTAAAAATTCATCATTTTTAAATTTAATTAAATTCTAATCATTCAAAAAAAAATTAAAAATTCAAAAAAAATCACTTTGGATTGAAAAAGCGTGATATCTTAAAATATTTGTTCACATGTATCGATTTATACGCATATAAACTGAATGAGTATGTTCATAATTGAAAATTTTAAAAAAAAATTAAAACTTCATTGAAAATTTAAAAATTCATTCAAAAATTCAAAAAAAAAAATTGTCGATGACCTAATTGAAAATTGATATAAAGTTCGATGATAGATTAGCATTAAAACTTCATTCCGTTAGCTGACACGTAAGCATTCCGTCCATTTTTTTAACGGTAGTAACGCAAGTATGAGATTGAAATTTTTTTTGGGAACGTGACCCACCGGAAAGTTTTCGTATAGTACAATGACCAAATATCTATTTAACCCAATTTGGAATTGAACCATAAACTTCAAGGCATTAACGTAACACTAAAAGGATTAAGGTGTTAAGTAACCAACTCATCTAAAACCTTAAGGTATTAGAGGGAGGCCTTATATGGATCTTATATTATATTCTAACACTCCCCCTCACTCTAAAGCCCATTTATGGGTCGAAGAGTGGATCACGGGCGCTCATCTTTGGAGCATAACTTGCCTTCGCGTCCATATTAAATATTGAGAATATTGGGGGTCGCAGATTATCGAACCTGAGACCTCTGTGTTCCTGAGCTCTAATACCATGTTAAGTAACCAACTCATCTAAAACCTTAAGGTATTAGAGGGAGGCCTTATATGGATATTATATTATATTCTAACATAAGGTTCATATGTTAAGTAATAGTTCAAAAGGCTGCCTGATGTTAGAAGATGATCAATATAGGTACCAAGAATCTAACGTAGGAGGGCGGAATCATAAGTAAGGAATATTCAGATATTTTCTAAAAAATCTAATAAAGAACTTAAATAGAATTATGTCAGCAAGTACAGATGAAATGTTCTATATATGCAAGCACATCTTATATGTACTAACAAATGACGGCTGCAGAGGCGGCATAACATATATAGTATCATGAAGACAGTCGCATTCTAAGATTGATACACATATATATGCTCGTAGGAATGCCCTTATGCTGAGTTAATATTTCTGCAAATTAAAGTTGTAGTCACAATTTGTGTCTCCAAGACAATAGAATTGTATATACATTTCAAACCAAGATCTAACTTTACTCCATCCTCGTATCACTGCCATTTCTTTTGGACACATCAACAATACATCAATGATGAATCTTAAACACCTAAAAGTTCCTCCATATTCAGCTGGGGAAATTGGAAAAGTGCAACACATTATAAACACCTCTGATCTTTATTAAGACGGTATCCACTAAGCTACACTATGTGAGAAATTTGATCAATATTCTTTCCTGCTAATGGGCAAGTAAAAGGGTGTTGAAGTGTAAAAATAGTAACCCCAAACTATCCATCAAAGAAAAATCCCAAAAAAGCAAAGAAGCTCTGGTCACATACTGAACTAACTACTGCTACAAGAATCTCTATTTCTGCCAAAAGTACAAACAAACAAACAAAGTACACAAAATGTATAACAACAAATTAACATCAATTCATATAAGAACACAATGAGAGAGTAACTGATATTTATATAGTGAAACATACCACAACTGCCCTGATCTTTAACATTGGTAACTGCACCCTTATCCCTCCAATCCAGTGAAGCAGGAACATTAGTCACACCATCAGAATTTTTACTTGATCCTCCAAGATTCTTTCTAATAATCCCATTAGATGACAGACCTAACCTAGAAGCCTTAAACTCTTGGTGGGTCAGATCAGCAAAGGCATTATCAATTGACAAAGTATATGATAATGATGAATTAGCTTTCATATCATTGTTCATGTTGTGTTTGGTAACATACATGTAATTTTCTTCAAAAATTCTAAGTCTATGGAGCTTTTCTTGTTGTGAAGAGTATGTTTTGCCATGGGTGATGCACCAGGCTTCGAAGAGATCAGAAGTGGTAGATGAATAGATACAGGGTATACATAGCACAAGTGTCGGAACTAAAAATGACCACAACCAAGTCATTTTAAGAGAGAGATGAGTGTTTGAGTGTGTGTGTTTTTGTTAAGGATTTGTTTAGCTTTGGATTGTCGTGGTAAGTTGATCTGGTGGTTGATTTCTTTGATTGGATATGCCGGTATGGTATAAAATTCTCTTGACTTTTATCATGTGAGGTGGCTTCAAATTAAGGGGTATTCAACTCGGATTTCGAAGAATTTTTGATAATTTATGGATTTTAATGAATTTTTTAAATTTATTCATTGAGATTTGAAATGTTTTTTTAGAAATTTATCAAAATCTCATTGATTTTTGCAAGATTTCAAAACTTATAAAAACAACTAGCAAATCCACCAAAATCCATGAATTTTAATAAATCTAAAAAATCCATGAATTTTTGAATACCATCGGATTTAAATGGATTGTTTTAAATCCAGATTAAATACGCCCAGATTTTAAAAGATTTTTGAAATCCTAATTGAATACTCTCGGATTTTAAATGACATTTTGAAATCCAAATTGAATACCTCAGGATTTTAATGGATTTAAAAAGATCCAAATTGAATACCCGTAGATTTCTAAAATCTCTCAAAATCCTTCAAAATCCCAGTTGAATACACTAGGGGGGAGCACGGAACGGTTCGGTTCGGTTTTAGGTTAAAACCGCAACCGCAACCGCAAACCCTCGGTTTTTAAAATTGAAAACCGAAACCGCAACCGCAACCGACGGTTCGGTTTCGGTTTCAAAATTGTCGGATCGGTTACAATCGGTTCGGTTTCGGTTTTAAAACCGCTTCAAATAAAAATGACAATAAAAATTATTACAATAATTTTTTAGCATAAAAAGTTCATTTGTTCTTCCGAAATAGCATACAAAGTTTTTATAATAAATTGTGAAAGTCTAACATAATTCCTGAATAATGAAAATTCAATATAAAATTCAACATAATCTTCAAATTTAATTGGCAGGAGCAGCAGAGTTGGTAGTTCATAGTTGATCACATCAGCTTCGTCATTGTCACGGATATTGTCAAGAATTACTTGTCTCGTTCACCCTAATGCCTGCACAACTGCTCCATCACTTTCAATGCCCTGTATTAAAAAATGGAAATGTAGAGCATAAGCAAGTCATTTTGGAAGACAATTGGGTGATATTCATATACTGATCCTGCATATTTATGACATGCAAAAATTGACAAAAATAAGTTCCACTACAAACAGCTTCATGCCATATCAAAATGAGAAACCAGAAGACCATGAACTCTGCTGAGCTTGACAAATCCTCCAGCTCCTGTACAGCAAAAAGTTGCTGGCAAATATGAAACTGTCATAATTCTGCTCGATTTGGCCAAGTATTGTTCTGTTTTCAAGCTTTGTAGAACTTCTATATTATCAGATGTAAGAATGACTAATATTTTGTTTATTAGATGAGATGCTACCTGATTTAAGATTAATGCAATATTACTTTTCTAACAACTTTTATGGCATGCCAGACACAATTCTGAACCATGGAACTGGGTGTCTCATACAACCACCGATAGTTCAATAAACAACACGAGAAGAAAAAAAAAAATCTTGATTGATGTACATGTACTTCTAACTATTTTTACAGCACTGTATTAGAAATAATTTATGAAGCCTTCGGTTAATTACAGGACAGGAAATCCAAAACGCAAGTTTCTTTTGAACTAAATTATCCATTTGGCATACAGAAAAGTTTCATAATCACAGACTTGAGATACTTATCCAGAAGCTTATTTACTGACCAGTTGCAACATCAAAAGAAAAAAAATATAAAGTTCTGGCTTTAGCTAGAGGCAACAATATAGAAAATCTGACAGAGGCAACAATATAGAAAATCTGACTAGGGAAATAAAGTAGAAAACTGTCAACTCCATGGCAGATTGGCAGTACATCCAGTCTTTCAAAATATAAACATAACCTACAACTGATTACACAATGCATGAACATACAATATCTGGCAATCATATTCAACTAAAAGAAATGATTCTGGGAGAGAGAATATTACCGTCGACTGCAATTTATTGAACTATCAGTATGATTTAAGATTTTTTTTTTCTTCTCGTGTTGTTAATCAGAAGCAGTCATTAAATGATGAAGCCACCGGCTACTGTTATTGATCTTATGATCAGAATTTATATGTATGTAAGAAATGTGAGGGTAACCCTGTACAAGGTGGAGCAAATTTTGAACTTTTCTATGCTATATATCCAGAACAAAAGCAATGAGCATTTACAATATACTGTAATGTACTGTCCTGTAGAGCAATCTGGGTTCCTTAGTTCGTCAATTAAATGTACTGTAATGGAGGTGAGATCCTGGATAGCGTGATAATCTGCGGCGTCTCTGAAGTCTGAAGTAGTGTTCCAATTTCTAAACATATAAAAGATTTGGATTAGGTCTTAATTTAACTAGGCTTTAGGCTGGTGAGTGCTGGCCCAAATTGTAAAGACAAAGCCCAACTGAACATAAAACTGCTGGCTCTTTTAATTATAAATATTATATATATATATATATATATATATATATATATATTATATTTAATTTATTTATTTATTTTAATCGGATCGGTTCGGTTTTTTTCGGATCGGTTCCTACTAAAAACCGCAACCGCATAATCGGTTTCGGTTTCGGTTTTTAATTTTTCGGTTTCGGTTTCGGCTCGGTTTTATGCGGTTCGGTTTTTTGCGGTTTATAGCGGTTTCGGTTTCGGTTTCGGATTTTTTCGGTTTTTTGCTCAGCCCTAGAATACACCCCATAAGAGTACGGATCCCCTTCTCCA
Source organism: Saposhnikovia divaricata (assembly GCA_036435485.1). Classification (NCBI taxonomy): domain Eukaryota; kingdom Viridiplantae; phylum Streptophyta; class Magnoliopsida; order Apiales; family Apiaceae; genus Saposhnikovia; species Saposhnikovia divaricata. Next base: position 76,516,967 of record CM071600.1, on the reverse strand, counting down.
TGTCTTTTTAGTATTGGAGAGACCCATTTTAATGAAAATAATATTTTTATTTTTATTTTTCTTAAAATGGTCTCGCTAGGAACACTCTTTTAATACTAAAAGAGCAGGGGACAGAGGATCCGGGCTCTCAAATTAATCAAATGACTAAATACGTTGTAATCAATTAATTAATCTTTTTGGTGTCAATACGTTTTAAAAATGGTGTAAGTTTTATTATAATTAAAATTAAATAATAATTAATGAAAATGTACATAAATTAATTAAATAAATAAGAATGAAATCCAAACATGGGTTATTCAAATGTTATAATTTTAGAAGTAATTTTTTTTTTTTGAAAAATGAAGTACAAAATAGTTAATATGATTGGTTGATCCTTATGTGTTATAAAACCATCTCCGATCCAATTTTAAATTTATATTTTTATATAATTCGTGTAAAAATAGTCTCCAATTCAACTTTAAAACTTACACCAATTGTGTCACACCAAAAATTACATCAAATTCATTTTCACACCAAAATTGTAAAGTTTTTGTATATTTCAACATTGCCTTTATACTCATTACCTAAAACAAATTTGTTTTATCTATACATTTTACTAACTTTTTTACATTTGTATTTTACTTATTTTAGCAATAAAATAACTTATATAATTAAAAAATGGTGTAAAATTTAGTGTAATTGAATTGGAATTAAATTGAACTAGCGTATCAGCCCGTGCAAGGCACGAGCTCTATATGAACGCCTCTAATTTTATTTTAATGAAGATGTTGGTGGTTGGTTTATTAATGTTTTTATTGTGCACTCATAATTCTGAAATTGTAATATGAATAACGATACATGTTGATATGAGAAGTAAAGAATCTTACCGCGAGTAGTTGGAACCACGAATATATTAGCATGGAGAATTTTGATGGTTGTTCATTTCGAATAAGAACAACTAAAAAATCATTAATTCAGGTTTGTTGTAAAACTCAAATACAGCATTGCACATCTTGAGATTGTGATAATTATCATGGACGTTGCACAGCGGTTGCAGTAACGTGTATGCATTGCAACCATTTTTTTTAATTTGAGGTGCCACAGATGTTAGTTAGAACAATAAAATATGCATGAACCTGCCCAATAAGTGTTTCAATTAAGTCGTATGTATTACAGTCAATATAAGATGATGGGGTTCATAAGAAAAAAACAACCACGACTTGAGCAGTACTTTTAGGAGTGTGAATATTGTCTAAAAATTTAGATATGAGACTACACATTTGGTGCATATTGTAATAACCCTAATTTCTGTACTTGAGAAAAATTTTCATTTGAGGGATGAATAGTGATTTGCATGGATGAATAGTGATTTTGAGAACCAAGAAATTTTTTCATGTTACCATATGTACGGGATAGGAAATGGATATTTCGAAGTTATATTAGTGATTTGCGATGTAAATAAGTGTATGTAAACGCGATCAGAATTCAGAAATTCCAAATTTTATTTTTATGGAATATTTGACCGGGCAGTGAGGAGCATTTCAATACGACCAAGACAAGTGAGTTATTTAAATCAAGGATTCAAGGATTTGATATTTTGTTATTTTATTAAGGGTGATTTAAGGATTTTGTAAAGCATAATGTAATGTAATATGTAATAGAGGACATATATAACTCAACTAGGATAAAAGATAAATAATATTAACTCTATACAGGGATCGTGAAATTTGAAGAACAGGCACGGACAAGGATCAAGTCCCTGAAAGAAGTTTATTAACATGATCAAGCCTCAGTGACAGAATAAGATGTACAGATGATTCAGTTGAAGGGCCAAAAGATTCAATGTATTTATAAATTGAAGAACCGAACCGAAACCGAACCGAAACCGAAAAACCGAACCGAACCGAGTAATTTCGGTTCGGTTTGGATTGCATTTTTCTGAAAATTTCGGTTAATTCGGTTTTTCGGTTTAAAACGGAAAACTATCGGTTTGGTTCGGTCTGTAGAAATTCGGTTCGGTTAAAAACCGAATTAACCGAAATATATATATACATCTATTTCTAAATTATATATTATATATTTATATAATTATATTCAATATACAGGCTACACTACACGATTAGATTTCAGAATTCAGATAATTTAGGTAATTACTAATTAGGTCAGACTCGTCACTCACACCGCTGCGGCGGTGCACTACTCACTCGAGTCCTCGACAACGGACAATCGATTCGTCACTCACAGTCACACTCACACACTCAACTCAATCTTCACGCAGCCACGCCGATAAGATTCAATTTCAATCATCGTCCTTCGAGTTCTTTAATTCGATTCAATCTTCGAAGTTCGAATTAGGTAATCTACTAATCTTCGAATTAGGTATCTTATATTCTTCGAGTTCCATACTTCAATCTTCTAAAGTTCTAATTGGGTAATCTTCTAATTAGGTTTCAATCTTCATTAACTATGTTTAATTAAAGTCGATTTTGTTTGTTTACTGCTTTACTTTACCTGATATATTCGATTTTTTTGTGCAGGTTAAAGTTTAAACTATGTCACAATCTAATCCCGAGATTCCGGAGACTGAGATGAAAGACTCAAATGATGCTAATACTCAAGCAAGCTGTGCGAAAAGAAACGAAAGCCAATGAGAGCAAGGTCTATGGTGTGGGATCATTTTAACAAGTTTACAGACACCGATGGCTCCGTAAAATCGAGGTGCATAAGGTATATGCTTCCGATAGTAGTCTAAATGGCACTTCTGCACTCAATAGTCACCTAAAAGTTTGTATAAAACTTCCACTTAGTGGTGATTCGAAGCAAACACAGTTATCTTTGCAATCAGTAAAAGGAAATGAGGAGAGCAGTAGCACTCTTAAGAAATGGTTTTTTAACCAAAAAATATATAGAGAGAAATTAGCTGCCATGATTATAATTGATGAACTTCCGTTTAGATTTGTTGAGGGTGAGGGGTTTATTGATTTTATGCAAAGTACTCAACCACTTTTTAAGATGCCTTCTCGTTTTACCGTAGCACGAGATTGTTATCAAATTTATTTGGATGAAAAGAAAAGGTTGACTACATATTTTAAAATGTCGAGTCAAAGAGTTAATATCACCACGGACACTTGTACTTCAATACAAAAGATTAATTATATGTGCATCACGGCTCACTACATTGATCAAAATTGGAAGTCATTTTTAATATAGCATGATATAAGTATGCCTTTAGTGAAGTGCATTTGAATTTGCGAATGATATTGTATCCCAGTATTTTTGTGAAATTGTCGACATACTACATAATTTGGATTCTTGTTCTCAGTAAACTGTCACTTTTGTCCTGTATTATTTCATACTACAGAATGAAAATATTCAAATTTATCGTGATCATATGGTAAAGATTTGTCCTGTATTTACTAAAACTATGATATAAATTGTTCAATGTATTTAGTAGTTCCTCAAAGTAATAGAGCATAACAAACTTATATTAACTTTTCTGGTCCTTGTGTGACACAAGTTGTGTCTGATCAGTTGTATCTGTGCTAATGAAAGCTTATGTACCACGTGCAGGGATATGAAGCTATTACACTCAAAGCTTGTTCTCATGCAGTCATGCCATGCTTCACATCTTTAAATCATGCTACAGCCTGCAAGTAGATGGATGGACATGATCACATTGGAAATTTAGAATTTTAAATTTAGTTTATGTCATTTACATTGTAATTGTTAATTTTAGTCTAATTACTAATATTGACTATTGTAGTAGCAACATGGACTTGTAATCTCAAGGCAAGAATTTGGTACTTTTGATTATTCACATTTTAATGTATTTGTCATTAGACTCATTTGTGAATCAGTGAATGTATGTAAGCACTAAGTAGAGCACAGGCTGCACAGGTTTTTAAAATTTCGGTTTTACGGTAAACCGAACCGAAAAAACCGATCCATTCTATTTCGGTTCGGTTCGGTTTTGCATGTTAATCGGTTCGGTTTTGTAAAAACAGAATTTCGGTTATTCGGTTTTCATAATTCGGTTCGGTTTTTAACCGAACCGACCGAATGCTCGGCCCTAAATCCAAACATGGGTTATTCAAATGTGATAATTTTAGAAGTAAATTTTTTTTTTTTGAAAAATGAAGTACAAAATAGTTAATATGATTGGTTGATCCTTATGTGTTATAAAACCATCTCCGATCCAATTTTAAATTTATATTTTTATATAATTCGTGTAAAAATAGTCTCCAATTCAACTTTAAAACTTACACCATTTGTGTCACACCAAAAATTACATCAAATTCATTTTCACACCAAAATTGTAAAGTTTTTGTATATTTCAACATTGCCTTTATACTCATTACCTAAAACAAATTTATTTTATCTATACATTTTACTAACTTTTTTACTTTTGTATTTTACTCATTTTAGCAATAAAATAACTTATATAATTCAAAAATGGTGTAAAATTTAGTGTAATTGAATTGGAATTAAATTGAACTAGCGTATCAGCCCGTGCAAGGCACGAGCTCTATATGAACGCCTCCAATTTTATTTTAATGAAGATGTTGGTGGTTGATTTATTAATGTTTTTATTGTGCACTCATAATTCTGAAATTGTAATATGAATAACGATACATGTTGATATGAGAAGTAAAGAATCTTACCGCGAGTAGTTGGAACCACGAATATATTAGCATGGAGAATTTTGATGGTTGTTCATTTCGAATAAGAACAACTAAAAAATCATTAATTCAGGTTTGTTGTAAAACTCAAATACAGCATTGCACATGTTGAGATTGTGATAATTATCATGGACGTTGCACAGCGATTGCAGTAACGTGTATGCATTGCAACCATATTTTTTAATTTGAGGTGCCGCAGATGTTAGTTAGAACAATAAAATATGCATGAACCTGCCCAATAAGTGTTTCAATTAAGTCGTATGTATTACAGTCAATATAAGATGATGGGGTTCATAAGAAAAAAACAACAACCACGACTTGAGTAGAACTTTTAGGAGTGTGAATATTGTCTGAAAATTTAGATATGAGACTACACATTTGGTGCATATTGTAATAACCCTAATTTCTGTACTTGAGAAAATTTTCATTTGAGGGATGAATAGTGATTTGCATGGATGAATAGTGATTTTGAGAACCAAGAAATTTTTTCATGTTACCATATGTACGGGACAGGAAATGGATATTTCGAAGTTATATTAGTGATTTGCGATGTAAATAAGTGTATGTAAACGCGATCAGAATTCAGAAATTCCAAATTTTATTTTTATGGAATATTTGACCGGGCAGTGAGGAGCATTTCAATACGACCAAGACAAGTGAGTTATTTAAATCAAGGATTCAAGGATTTGATATTTTGTTATTTTATTAAGGGTGATTTAAGGATATTGTAAAGCATAATGTAATGTAATATGTAATAGAGGACATATATAACTCAACTAGGATAAAAGATAAATAATATTAACTCTATACAGGGATCGTGAAATTTGAAGAACAGGCACGGACAAGGATCAAGTCCCTGAAAGAAGTTTATTAACATGATCAAGCCTCAGTGACAGAATAAGATGTACAGATGATTCAGTTGAAGGGCCAAAAGATTCAATGTATTTATAAATTGAAGATACTGCTGCAGGCTAATAAATTGGAATGTAACGAAGGTGTGAAGATCAAGATCAGTGCTAGTCACTTGTGAACCAGACCAGTGCACTAAGTGTCAGCACATACGAGAAGGATCAACACATTAATTCACAGAAAGAATTGCCAAAGCCTATTGACGATCAAGGACATACATAATATCTCATGGTATTGTTAAAAATTAATTTACTCCGAAATTAACTAAGTAACAGATTAATTAATTATTTATAATAAATAATTAAATTAATCTGGTACTTGAACTATTTTCTGCCCAAAAGAAGCAGTCAAAAATAGTAATATTATGCAAAGTTACTATGCATGATTACTATGCAATGTTACTATACAAGATTACTATGCGCGGTTACTATGCACGATTACTATGCAGGTACTGTGCAAATAGTGGTTACTGTAACAACCCGAATTTTCAAAATAAAATTTTTATTATTATTTTACGTTGACCGATAGATGTGATGAGAGAAGAGAATAATTAAATATTATTTTTTTTATTTATTCGATTGTGGAGCATTTATGTGATTAAATGTTGTTTGTGTATGATTAAGTGGAAAATGGGTTTGTTTTAAATTTTACGAATTAAATCAATGTGACTTAATTGCTAAATGACTATGTGAGTTATCTGAATCAAATTGACATTATTTGGGATTATTGCGGTGATCGTCTAGTTGAATAAAATGATAAGGATTTTATTCTAGTTTAATGATTTAATTTTATTTGTATGAATTTATGATCACTTATTGTGTGAATTATATGTGAACTTGTATGATTAAATGTGCTTGTATGAATTTTTAATTCTTTTAAAATGCTATTTTTAAGCGTTATTTGATTTTTTATAAAATTCTCAGAGCATCGAAAAATCATGAAATCTCTTTCATAATGTTTCTTTAGTATTTAGAAACGTTTTAAAAATATGCAAGTTTATTTTATTTGGTCTCCAATAATTCTTAGTGAATTTTTAAAGTCTTACCGTCTTTTAAGATAGTAAATATTGTAAATTCTATAATAAAATAATTACAAGTCATAAAAGTATATTTTTGGTACGTATGTGTTCCTGATTTTATACTCTTGATTATAAAAATAAGAGTTTGATTTATTTTGGGATTTATGAATTTTTAAATGATTTTAGCAAGGATATTTCTATTTAAAAACTATTTCTTGTAAAATCCATATCTTTTTAATTACAAGTCCCAAAAATATTTTAAAAATATGTGTGGATTGAGAATTTCAAGATCTTGATTTTAAAAATAAATTTTTATTACATTTCCAGCATTTACCATTTATTAGCATTTTAAATATTAAGAGAAGAGTATTTGTATTATTAGTGAGGTGTGCAAATTACTAAGCTACCCCTCCCTTATAAAAGCCCACCCACCTTCTTTTTTTTCTTCTTTTACCGAGACTCTCTCCCTCTCTTCTTTTTTTTTTGCCGAGAGGCTCTCTCCCTCTCTCACTTTCTTTGACAAATTCTTCACTCAAAAATCTTGTTCAAAGTCTTTTATCTTGTTGCTTCTTGTTTAAAGATGAATGTTAATGGGTTCTCATAGTTTTGCAAGGTATGAATATATATATCTATATATATATATATATATATATATATATATATATATATATATATATATATATATATATATAGTTGCACTCCATGAAGAACACCTTATATAAAGAACAATAAAGAACACCTCATATTTAATTCAATATAAGAGTTCCGTCATGACACCCAATACAAAAAGTTCTTATTTTTTTTATCTTCTATCCATTTAGCAAAAAAAAATTAAAATATTTTTTTTGGAAAAATCACTGTTCATGATGACATCAGCAGTGACGTCATCATGAATAATGATTTTTTTCAATTTTTTTTAAAATTTTTTTTTTTGCTGGATGGATAGAAGATAAAAAATAAGAACTTTTTGTATTGGGTGCCCCTGGCGGGGCCAATGGATCTATTGGAATAATTAATTTTATAGTGTTCTTTATTGTTTGTTATATAAGAGTGTTCTGTATGGAGTAAAGGTCTATATATATATATATATATATATATATGTATGTATGAGTGTGTGTATATGTGAAAAAGAGGGTTTTGGTTTCTTTGTAAAAAACATGGGTGATATTGCTAGATTATGTGATATTCTTGCTTGGTGGTGTATTTCCTATGAAGATAAATGGATTTTAGAGCTTGCATGTTAAGATCAAAAAGAGGGTTTGATTTTCTTTGCAAAACAATGTATGATCTTGGTAGATTATATGATATATATACTTGAGCTTTGATACCATGTTAGAAATCGTTTCACCCAAAATCTTAAGGTGTTGGGGAAGTCCCTTCCAAGGATCTTATACTCATATATATATATATATATATATATATATATATATATATATATATATATATATATATATATATATATATTTATCAGTTTAAGTGTTTTCCATGGAAATCTATGAAGTTTAGAGGTTGCATGTGATGTTTCAAAAAGTGGGTTTCAAAAAAAAATTAAAGGATTTTTATGGGTTTCAAATTGGGTTATGTTAAAATGATGTTAGATGATTTGGATGTGTTTATAAATAAGATTTCATGTCTTTTCTTGTTAGTTTATAAAATTTTCAGATTAATATAAGTTTTTAGTTTGACTTGGGTTAGCTTCTATATGTATTGTTCTTGGTGGATTTGTATAGAAATGAACTTGCATGTCATTTTGTGATGAGTTCCAAAATTTCCAGATTTTTATAAAGTTTTTATTTGGTTTAAATAAGTTGAAATATGTATCTTGATTTAGATTTAAATGGGTTTAGTGGTAGTATAAATGTATATATGTTTGGAGCTTGGAAATGGTGGAAGTGTATGTATATATGTATGTAGTATGGGAGTGTGTAAGTTTTTGTAAAAAGGATTTTTGTGTGTCAAGTTAGTTGTCCAGAAATTTTCCAGCAACTGTCCTGTTTTACTCTGTTTGTTTGAGACTATTACGTCCTGTTCTGGGCAGTGGTCTTTTGATGAAAATTGTTCTATTTGGAGTCTATTTTATGTAGGAGAAAACGGTGCATCATTTGAGTTAACGAGCTAGGAGAAAACGACGTTTTAGTAAAACCTGCGCAGAACAGAGTAATCTCTCGGGTTACTGATTTTGGAGCTCTATTTCACCCACTTAAACTTTGTGTATTAAGCTGAAATTTTTATGGTTGCTAGAGGGATGGTTCAGGGTGATCCGAGAAAAATTTCATGTAAAAATCTTAATTTTTCAATTTAATAAAAATGTTTGAGTATGAGTAGTACAAAACCGACAACTTTGTTTTTAAACCAACTTTGGCTTGTTACTTGGGCTCGGTAAACTGATAGTTTCACTTCAACGTTTTTATGAGAGAAAGTTATAATGTTCAGGTTTGCAATGAAAGAGGTTTTGTAGCCAAATGATGGTTTTCCTATTTATGAGGATTATTAGAGTGCAAGTTGCGCAGAATTTACTAAACTATTTTCTATTAAGTTTGGCTTGGCACTTGGCCTAGTTAAAATGATCATTTCAAACTAAAATTTTATGTTAGGTAGATATAGCATTCGAGATGGTATTAGAAAAAGGATTCGTATTAAAATATTGATTTGGTTCAATTTATTAAATATTATTAAAGCATGGAAATCTATTTGAATGTTTTGTTTAAGTATGCAATATGGACTTGAGTTTTTGGTCATTAACATCGTATATGTTCAAATGTGATGATTAATATTTGTAATTAAGTTAGACGTGTTAGAGTGGCGTGCTAGCGTCGATAGATCGTAGAGTCATTTCGAAAACGGAAGTACCGTATTGTGTTAACTATAGAATCGACGTACGGACTCGATCGCGGTGAATCAGACTGGTGGCAATCGCAAGTTTATCGAATCGAAAGAGGATCAAATCAGAGGATTGGACATGTGGGACAAATGAAGGAATGTTCTCTCTAAATCGTCAAACGTACTTATTAGCTAGGACCTAAGGCAAGTCTACTAACTGTACTCTTTCGTTCAGAGTATGCATGATTTTAAAATATTATACTTTCTTAAAAATGAATATTTTGCAAATGCTTTATTTAAACCCGTAATTCGCGAGAAATCGTTCAAGTGAAGTAGCTTGTTAAGGCAAGTGTTAACTCTTTTCTTTTGATTGAAATCTTATAGCATGAACCTTATTGATATTGAGATTTGCCTTGCAATTCTATTTCCTGAAATAATACCTTTGCTATATCCTGAATCGAATCTCAAAAAATTATTCTGATTGTATCTTTGATTTACCATATCAGCTTATTTAATACCTATGATCAGTTCTCGAATCCCTTTCGAATGATTATTCAGATTTACATTCAACTTGTTGAAAAGCGTAAACCAGTTTTATTTAAATCTCCTTATACTAGGCTGATCTTTTGTCCATAAGTATAGGGAATGTTTTATTGCTTGAATATTGAAACTGTTAAAAATTGATTTGAAATTGTGGGATAAAAATAAAAATGTTTTAGACCGTGACGCCGGTCTGTTATTATATGGCTTTATGCCATGGCCAATGTCAATAAGAGCCACGAGGATCCTAAATAAAGGAGGAATCACATGTACGGGTGTGATATCCGGAGCTATTCGCGGGTTGATCACCCGGCTAGCTCGTAGCGTTCAAGTTGAAATCCCAATTTTTTTTATAATGTTTTTAAAATTGATGATTAAAGTTGTAAACTCTTATCTTGATATCTCATTCCTTATGATTCAGTTCTTCAGAACTTAAACGAGATTTGGATATTGCTTATTCATCAAAACTTTATTGAATACCCTTTGTTTCATTTGATAACTATAACATTGTTAGTAGTTGAGCCTGATAAAGTTATTGTGAACCTCTTAATTATTCATCCCCGAAAGTTTTTTTTTACTTGTCTATTCTACTATGAGATTTGCTGAGATAAACATCAAAATTGATTTATATTCTGTAAGAGAATTTCCTATTAAGGTTCGTTGTTTAAACGTCAAAATTGTTTATTATTATGAATAAACCTTCTATTTGGAAATTATTATTATGAATATTTCAAAAATAGCATTATCCACGTATTGGATTTGAAACCTTCAAAGTTTTTCCAAAAGTATCTTAGTATACTATATTATATACTTGTTGAGCGCTTCTTTCGCTCATTCTTGCTTTTATTTAAATCTTATTTTACAGAGATGAATAGTTAATGTTGTTAGGAATATGTTGTACTTGATGATAACTTCACAATCAATCAAATTGTTTAAGGTTTTGTAGCTGTCAACGGATGAGGATTTATAACTCTATCCGTTGACAGGTAGCTCATCAACGGATGAGGTTTTGTAGCACACTGCAGTATCTCTATGTTATCAGTTAATAGTGTTTTTATCCACAGTCTTGTTGACTATCAACGGATAGGCAGAATAGGGTAGCCAATTGTAAATAAGCTATGCTATGTAATTCTGTCTAAGTGAAAGTGTATCAACGGATGAAGACTAAACTCTATCAACGGATAAAACTCAAATCCACTCTATCAACGGATACAGCTCAAGTCCCAACATCAACGGATACTGCTCTATACATCATCAACGGATGTCAGTATACATCATCAACGGATGTCAGTGTACATCATCAACGGATAATCATTGACACTGATTTCTATGATTAGCTGGAGATTAGCAGTTGATAAGGACATGTTTGACTGACAGATCACATGAGTTGAAAGTAGATACAAAAAGCAGTATGGCAGCCATACTTTGGAAACACAGAAGAAAGAAGCATTCCATTTACACTATGAATACAAGAAAGGTGCAGGAGACATGTCTGAACACAAGGACAACCTTTCGGCTACATGTGTATTTGGAGTGTAGTAGCAAGTCAACTAGAATTAGATTAGTATTATCTTATTCCAGTAGTACTTGTAAAACTTGGGATATATAACCAAGTGTAGCAACTCTTTGTAGGTTAAGAAAACAGACATATTTGCTTAGGGTTTCTTGAATATCTTTAGAAGCAAAGAGTTGTAAAACGGCAGCTGTGTACATTTTGTATCACAGAGTTTTCTTCAAATAAAAGCTTCAGGTGGTGCATATTAACCACCTGATTTTATATGTGTTTGTGTTTAAATCTTACATTGCAATTATCTCTTCATAAGTTTCTGAAGTTCTTATCAGAAATTTATAAATATCAAGAATTGTATTCAACCCCCCCTTCTACAATTATACAAGTGTGTAATCTGGGAATAACAATTGGTATCAGAGCAAGCTTCTAACATATTTGAAGTTTAAAGATCAACACACTTCCAACATGTCTAAGAAGGATTATGGAGTGAAGATTCCAGTTCTTGATAGAGAAAATTACTTTCACTGGAAAGTAAAAATGCGTTTACATCTCTCGTCTATTGATGAGGGTTTTGTGGATTGCATTGACAAGGGTCCTCACGTTCCAATGAAGACGGCAACAAGAGTTGGCCTGGCTGATGATGTGCCTGACACTTTCATTCCCAAACCTGTTTCTGAGTGGAGTCTTGAAGATATTGCAGAAGTCCACAAAGACAAAAAGGCCATGAATATTCTGTTCAATGGTCTAGAAACAGACATGGTTGACAATGTTATTAACTGCACTACCGCCAAGGAAGTATGGGACATTGTTCAAACCCTGTGTGAAGGAACAGAACAGGTAAGGGAAAACAAGATGCAACTACTAATCCAACAGTATGAACATTTTCACTTTAAGAGTGGAGAAACATTGAATGATACATTTAGTAGATTTCAAAAGCTACTAAATGGTTTGAAACTGTATGGAAGAGTCTATCAAGTTAAAGACTCTAATCTCAAATTTCTGAGATCACTGCCCAAGGAATGGAAGCCAATGACTGTTTCTCTAAGAAACACTCAAGAGTACAAGACATTTACTCTTGAAAGGCTCTATGGAACTTTAAAGACCTATGAGCTGGAAATAGAGCAGGATGAAGAGATTGAGAAGTCTCAAAAGAAAAGTGGGTCAGTTGCACTCGTTGCCAATTTGGAGCAAAAGGAGGAAAGGACAGAAACTGCTAGTTCTACACCAAACAGGGAGGTTTGTAAAGGTAGAGCAGAATCAAGCAGGAGCAAGGAAAAGGTGTCTGAGGAATTGAATGCCCTTCAGCAGGATGAATTGGATGAGATAGATGAGCACTTAGCTTTTCTATCTAGGAGATTCTCTAAGCTGAAATTCAAGAGAAACTCTGGGATGGCCAAGCCATTTAACAAGGATTTTTCCACAAACAACTATGTGGATAAATCCAAAATTAAATGCTACAATTGTGGGATTGCTGGTCATATGATAAGTGAATGCAGGAAACCTAGATCTGAGAACAAGGGAAAGCCAACTGAGGCTGTTGACTATAAGAAGAAATATTTTGTTCTTCTCAGGCAGAAAGGAAAGGCATTCTTGACCCAAGAGTATGACTGGGCTGTTGATGACAATCATTCTGATGATGATGCTGAGTTAGTCAACCTTGCTTTAATGGCTGATTCTGGAGAGCAGGAAGCAAGTTCAGCTAGCAATCAGGTATTTTCTACTAATCTCTCTGAGCTCACTAAAGAGGAATGCAACAGTGTTATAGATGAAATGTCTACTGAACTATATCACTTAAGTGTTACTCTTAAATCACTTACTAAAGAGAACAATAGAATTAAAGAGTCTAATCTGTTTTTAAGTGATAGAAATGCTGCTCTAGAATCTCAATTTCTAGAATTTGAGAAAATGAGAGTTGATTGCAATAATGCTAAAAGTGAACTTGAAGCTGTGTTAAAAAGAGAACTGATTTTAAAAGACCAGCTTGAAAAAGAACAAGGGATAATTGCTAAATTTCAAAGTTGTAGGAATATTTCTCAAAACATAATAGAAGTTCAGGGAATAGAATCATTTGTGAAGGATACCTGGACTCAAAGGAAAAAGGAGCTAGAACCTGGCCTTGAGGATCTAGAGACTATTTGTGAATCAACGGATAGTGATCATCCGTTGACAGATGAACCGTCAACGGATGAGAGGTATCCGTCGACTAACAAAAAGTCTGTTAGTAAAAGGAACTTAGGAAACTGGACATCAAGTATGGTCAGTAAACAAGAATTTTGTTAGTAGTGAGTGCAGCAAAACCAAATCCAGTGGGAAGGCTAAGACAGGTGATTTACACAACAAAAAGGTTGTTGGTAAATCAGACAATGAAAAGGTAGAAATTGAGGGCAAAAAGAAAAAGAACAGAAATGGTAAGATAGGCATCAACAAGAAAAACAATTACTCTCCTGACAAGTTTGCTCCTAGGAAAACTTGTAGTAATTGTAATAGTGTCAATCATTTATCTTCTAATTGCAAGATTGTTAACAAGGCTCCTGTTCATGTACCTCAACTAATGCCATGTATGCCTGCAATGCCTGTTATGCCTGGTCTGTATCAAAATGCTAGTTTTTCAAATCCATATGTGAACATGCCATATGTGTCTAATCCATACTTTCAATCTATGAATGTGCCACAAATGTCATGGAACCTACCTAACATGAATAATATGTATGCTAATTTTCCACACATGCATGCATCCAATATTCATGCAAATGAGCATTTGTCAGACCCCATTACTCAAGCATCTACACCTAAGATGAAGAATGCTAAGAGTGCAAAGTCAAAGGCTAACAAGAAAGGACCCAAGGAAGCTTGGGTACCAAAATCAACTTGATTTGTTTTTGAAATGTGTGCAGGGAAACAGAAGGAATCTATGGTACCTAGACAGTGGATGTTCTAGGCACATGACAGGAGATTCAACCCTGCTCACAGAGTTTAAGGAAGGAGCTGGCCCTAGAATTACCTTTGGAGATGACAGCAAAGGATATACTAAGGGATATGGCCTGATTTCAAAAGACAATGTCATCATTGAAGAAGTGGCTTTAGTTGAAGGTTTAAAGCACAATTTGCTGAGTATCAGTCAGATTTGTGACAAAGACTATGAAGTAAAGTTCACAAAAGAAGCCTGTGTTGTTTCTGCCAAGGAAGACAACAATGTGGTATTGACAGGCTTTAGAAAAGGAAATGTTTACATAGCTGACTTCAATTCAGCATGCTCAGAATCCATTACTTGTCTCTTCAGCAAAGCAAGTAAGGATGAGAGTTGGCTATGGCATAAGAAGCTGTCACATTTGAATTTTAAAGTTATGAATGATTTGGTAAGAAAGGATCTTGCTAGAGGAATCCCTCATTTGGAGTTTGTCAAAGATGGGCTATGTGATGCCTGCCAATTAGGGAAACAAAAGAAATCATCTTTCAAAAGCAAGACAGAGTCATCCATTGTTAAGCTTCTTCAATTGCTGCATATGGATTTATTTGGTCCAGTAAATGTCATGTCTATTTCAAAGAAGAAATACTGTCTGGTGATTGTAGATGATTTTTCTAAGTTCACATGGACTTTCTTCCTGCACTCCAAGGATTGTGCAAGTGAAATCATTATCAGTCACCTCAGAATGCTAAACAATGGTTCTGAAGACAGAGTACAAAGGATCAGGAGTGACAATGGTACTGAATTCAAGAATTCCACAATGAAGATTTTCTGTGAAGAGAATGGAATTGTCCATGAGTTTTCTGCTGCCAGAACACCTCAACAAAATGGGGTTGTTGAAAGGAAAAACAGAACTCTCATTGAAGCAGCTAGAACAATGTTAAGTGAATCAAGATTACCAACATATTTCTGGGCTGAAGCTGTCAACACTGCATGCTTTACTCAGAATATTTCCTTGGTTAATCAAGCTAGAGGAATGACTCCTTATCAGTTACTAACCAACAAGAAACCAACTTTAGCTTTTCTACATGTCTTTGGATGTAAGTGTTTTGTGCTAAGGAATCATGGAGATAATTTAGGCAAATTTGAAGCAAAGGCAGATGAAGCTATTTTCGTTGGATATGCAGCAGGGAAAGCCTACAAGGTCTACAATCTAAGAACCAACATTGTTATGGAATCTGTACATGTTGTGTTTGATGATCAAAAGATTCTAGGCCTAAATGATGAAGGCTACCATGAAAAGTTGGAATTTGAGAATGAAGGTGAAGGAAGAATGTACTATGATGATGATGAGGAGAATGAAGATCATGACCACAGAGATCCACCTAGAGCTGTTATACCAACTAGAAGTGATGCTTACACTGAAAATGAAGCATCCGTTGATAGTCATTCTGGAGCATCCGTTGACAGTCATTCTGCAACATCCGTTGACACTATTAGAGATACATCCTGTTAGGTCCAAATGTGTTGTAGAGGGGGGGTGAATACAACTTTTCGAATATGAGAGGCAATAAAAACGATGCAATAAATGAACACACAGATTCAAGGAATATATTTCTTTATATATAACTTGAAAGGGTTGCTACAACATTCATTACAAAGTATAACAGAAGTTGAGAGAGAAGTGAATGATACTAAGCTCTGTGAATGCACTCTCTCTTTTTCTCTTGTGTTTTTCTCTAGAATTGCTCTCTAACTAAAACATTACACAAGTACTTCTATTTATACTACATGTAATCTATGTCCTGTAGTCTTCAAAGACTAAGATGTACGTGGCCCAATGATGTCCACATAATTCTTGCCTTATCTTGAAAGCTTGGAAATCTGCCAATCAGAAGATGCCATGTGTCATGTTGAAGCTGCACCTAAGTAGAACTTCTACTTGAGAATTTCTACTTGGCTATCTCGAAATTCCTAAGTGGAACTTCTACTTGGCTATCTCGAAATTTCCTAAGTAGAACTTCTACTTGAGAATTTCTACTTAGCCATCCAGAACATTTAGTACTTAGAAAATATTCTGATCTTCAACTTGAAACTTCAATGCACATCTTGAACTTGTGATATCTTCATGTCTTCTTTATTCTTCAACAAGCTCTTGAACATGGTTCTTTATTACTGACATAAACTTGCTATCAATGTCCTGACACTTGATGCACTGGTCTGGTTCATAAGTGACTAGTCTTGATAGTGTTTCTGCTTCTTGAATAAATTACCATATTCACTGAATAACTTGGCTTTCCAATATTTGCTTTCCTTCTTCTTCACTTGAAATCAATTGGTCTTGTTGATACTGATAGTTATGATCTTGATCCTTGATTTATCAAATCACTGAGGCATGAACAACTTTAACTTGAACTTCTCTCAATGATTTCTTCTTGGCTTGATCATAGTTAGCATGTTTAAATTGTATCAATTACCTTGTCTTCATTTAGTGTTGATTTCTTGTGACTTCCTGTTCTTGATTGTCTTCTGGTTAAGTATCTTTTCCTTTAGTTTGAGTTACATTAGTTATAGTGTTACAAGTTTATACACTCTGCCTTTCAATCTCCCCCAATTTGATTGTCTAACAATGACATTCAAATTAATGAAGGATAACTCAACTAAACAATGAGACGAGAAAAGATAATTAACATTACATTCTTGAATAATATACAATTGAAAAGAACTTGAAAACAATACAATGAACATAAAAACTAGAAACAGAATTCGAACCTCGAATTAAAGATCATTTGAATGATTCCTATCACCTGGATTATTTCATACCTTTTGGTCAAACTTGTATCACCTTATTGGATTCACTCTAAGGTGAATTTTCCTCAAGTGAGTTAAAGCAACCGAAAGACATGAAGTTTTTCCAACTTCAAGTTCACACCACTCTGACCTTTAACCCTAATTCCGTTTCCTCTTTCTAGCTTCAGCAGCTTGGTCTCTTTCTTCTTTCTGCCTTTTGAGCTTCTCCTTCTGCTGCTTTTCTTTCTTGTATACTGGATCTTTAAGCTGCTTCCACCTAGCATTCAACAGACTTACAGCTTCCATTTCTAGAGGGTTCTTGGGCTCTGGATAAGGATGTTTGAAAAGCCTTCTGAGTTTGTCCACCTCCTGAGTAGTCCTGATCTTTGGAATATCCTCAAAGTTCTTCATGATGAGCTGAGATTTCCAATGAGTTTTATCAGCTTTGAACTGACAATAGATCATCTTGGGGTAGCCCTTGACACGGTTAGTATTGTGGACACTAGCCGCATCTCGCTCCATTTGCTTCTTTTCCACCACTACTTCAGACAGGTAACTCACGAGTCTCTGCTTTTCTTCAACAAACTTGTCTTCCACTTCGCCCCATTTGAACACATATAACACTTTCTCTAGAAATGCAGCATCTTGAGTCTGTAGCAGCCATTGTCTACTCATATGCAAGAGTGTTTGTTTCTGGTCTGCATCTATGTATGCTAAGGCATCAGCTGTATCATCAGCATAAGAGTGTATCCAGTATACACTATCTTTCCCTGGAACGCCAACTGCCTCCCTTATTTCTCCTTGTTCCAGTTCTCCAGAAGGAAGAGTCAAAGCTTCATCTACATTCTTCATTGCTTGAAGAATATTCCATTTCTGTTCTATCAGCTCCGGCTCAATCTTCACGTTGTCGAGAGGGTTTGGAGCAATGACATCACACTTCCACACCTCATTGCTCTTCAAGAATATGACTCTTTCAATGATCCTCACGGATTTATCTTTAAGCTCAGAGGCGAATCCCTTACCCATCATTTGTCTACATACTGCTTTAAGAGATTCCACTGAAAGTTCCATTAAGTCCTTTTCCTCCATGCTCACCCTCTTCATCTTTCCTTGAACTACCATCCGGACAAAATTTGGATAAGCTGAGAATTCTGGACCCTTGTCCTCTGCTAGCTGCATTAACTGATCCCTGTACAGAATGCTTAGCTCCTCAGATTGAGAGTACTGAATTTTAGTCGCTAGCAAGAACAACTCTGACGCAGATCTTCTCATTATAAATTGGTCATCCACAAATAGGAAAGATGTTGGGACTCCTTCTACCAAAGACAAGATAACCTGCCACTCCTTAAGATTTGCATTGTATCCAACCCTGACTTTAGAAATTAATCTCTTCAAAGCATTTATATAGTCCCCAGTCATTGGATTCTGCAAATTCAAGTTGTAGAACAGATCATCTGCATCCTTGTTATGAACTCCTTTTGCACATGGTCCCATCATTATCTTCCTTGCTTCATCCCATTTCTGCCCTATCCTTCTTTTGTCCAGATCAACTTGAGGATTGGCTAGCCTTGCAAGCTCATACTCATACTGCTTCCCTTGTAGCTCCACCTTCTGTTCTAGGAACGCAGCATGTTCTTGCATCATCTTCATTTTATGGAACTGAGCTTGTTCCAAGGCTAACTGTTGAGACTGCAGGGTTTCTTCATCAACAGGATCTTCTTCAGGCATTCCGAAAGACATACCAGCACCTCCACCTTGTTCCTTCAAAGATCGCTTTACAGCATGTGCGAAAGGTACGTCTTCCATATCAGAATCTGAGTCTAGTACCTCCTGTACTGTGTCCTGATGACTCAGGTCAATAACTGGTTCATCTTCTTCAACCATTATTGCCTTACCCTTTCTCCTCCTCAGAGCCTCTTCAGCAACAGCAGGCTCAATTTCTGGTTCCTTAACAAGATCAGCGGGTTCTTCAATTTCTTCGATGTGAACTGCCTGCTGTCTCGTCTCCTTTCCACTCTCCCCCTTAGGTGAGTTATCCTGAGCTCCACCATGGTCTTCAGATCCACCAGCTGCATAGGAACCTCCAAAACCAGAACCAGAGGCTCCCGCTCCACTAGCACCACCTGCACCACCTGCTCCAGCATCGGGGGGAGGTTGTTCCGACTCGAAGCACTCCGGGGGCACAAAACTCCTGACTGCGAACATCATTCTACTGATCTCCACAATCATTGTATGCATTGTAGACTCCAATGCCCCCATCCTCTCATTGAGAGTGCTTCCCAAGACACCACCAGCATGGCCCAAGTCATTGACCTTATTTGTCAAATCATCAAAAGCTGTAGCTTGACTTGCCATTCTTGCTGCGTAGTCGTCTAGAGCCCGTTGATTGTTTCCAACATTAATCCCCAACTGCCCCATCGACTGCCCGAACTGCTCCATTTTATTCTCCATTGAAGTCATACGAGTATCAAAATTTTCTGTATTAAGGGACGGTGTTTGGTTTAGGTGACCTCGCTCTAATACGCGTTCTGTTGGTATTTGGCGCTCGGTTTCGGGCCTTAAAAATGAAGGTCCCTCTCTCCCTAACCTCTCACACACACTCCCTGTCTCACGCTCGTGTATGTCTTCAATGACTGATCCTAAAAGTGAAGCAGTACCTGCAGAAGCTTGATAAGAAATGTTGTTGACAGTTATGGGATCAAATTCTGTTTGTTCCTGAGTTGGAATCTCAGTCTGAGAGGCTGCAAAGTGTCCTTGTACGACATCAGAACCGATCCTCTTTGCAGCATCAGTACGTACCGGTGAAGGTACGGCTGAAGTTCTTAATACTTCATGTCCTCTTGAAGCAACAGTATCATCAAGAGGCACATCATCTTGACCAAAATCAAAGTCCCTATGTGCAGAATGTTCAAGGGGTGAACCACTCGCGTGAGGTGGAGTGGTTGCGTGTGACACGCTAGGGTTTGACTGTGGTTGTGAAGTAGCAGCGTGGAAAAGTTTGGCTTTCTTGCGAAAAAGTTGCTGCTCTTCGGGTTCATTCTCCTCATCGTCTTGTATAATTATACGTGCTGGTTTTCTGACTTCCGTTAACAGGGGTGATAAAGAATAGGAATGTGTATCAGACTCAGAGTCAGAAATATGGCTCTTACCCTGGGATAGATTCTGCGGGTTAGCAGTCTCATGGGTCGCGGAATCAGAAACGTAGGAGGAGGAATGAATAGTATGCATAGAGAGATTACCAGATTGCTTACCTTGTGCATCATCGCTTTCCTCATCCGGAATCTCATCAAATGCCTCAGCATGAACAGATGGATTTTGAGCATGTGATGAGACTTGTGATGATGCCTCCAAATTGGTAACTCCTGCATCATATCTAAGCCACATTTGTATATTTTCAGGAGTAGACATTGGCTTACCTTGATGTTTATCCTGATTTGCAATAGTTGCAAGTGACTTAGTGCCCATCCCTAGTGATTCAGATGTGGGGCTTCTGGCAAATCCCTGTCTAATAGCAAGGGCATCCTTCGGTATTAAGTCATTGATTAGCATTTGAAGAAACCGAGGAAACCAACAGACGACATCAGTGGTAGAGAGGTCTCTGCTTGCAAGGGATCCCATTGAGGCCACTATCTCAGAGAGAACTATACGTCCATAGTTTATATCCAGTTCTCTTGCTAGGGCTACTGCAAAGGTTTGCATGGGAATCGGAATTTGATGAAAGTCTTTTTCGCGTGCCCGAAAACATCTTGTGATGGCCTCGAAAAAGTAATTCCATTCCGCATGGAAGAATTGCTTTTGGATATTTCCCGTGATTGGGCCTTTTGTAGGATAACATCCAATTTCTTCAAAGAATCTGAGGCGTTCTGCAGCAGTAGGTTCTGGATCATAGGCATCTTTAACTGGGAATCCTAGAACTCTGTTGACAATTTGTTCTGTCACCTCATATTCCTGACCCGCTAAGGTAAACCTGAAACCGTAGGGGGTTGATTTACTCCCAAAAGTAACCGCACTAGTCCATAATTGCTGTAACGCATCATGTACTAGTGTAGGTTTAGCAGTAAAAGCTTGGCTAGCTTTGGAATACAAATTGAGAAATCGTATCCAAAACTTAAACCGCGGGAGTTGATCACCAATTTCCGTAGAAATATTGTAAAAATTGTTTTTAGCAAGGGAAAATTGATGAGCCATTTTGATTAAATGTTTTTCTTTTAAAAGATATGAATTTTTATTTTTATTTTGAAAAACAATTAATTTAGGAATTATCAGTTATATCCCTTTTAATTTAACAAAAAGACCAAAAGTCACTCTTGAAAAATTAAACTACGGGTTGTAGATAATTATCACTGTGAGAGGCGAAAATCAACAACCAATTAACAGAATCTGATACTAGTGAAATCAGTGAAGTTATGTGTGTACACACCAGTGAAATCGTGTGTATATGACTGTGAAACGGTGTGTGTATATACGTATGTATATATGTCGAGAAAGAACAAATTCACAAACACACAAACTCAGATATTACTGGCACTCAGATAATGGCAGTCAAAAATCGGGCAGTAATTCGTTGTCCGTATGAGATTAGTCACAAAGATCACGAATCAGTGGTTGTAATTCAAAATCGCCTGTATGTATATGGGGCGGCTGTAAAACTCAATTAGGTAAAAGTGAAAGAATAGATCGAGTTAGAGAAGTATATATAGACATTAATGAGAAATGACAAAAATGTCCCTGTTAAAAAATGTGAAAAGTACTAAGTCCATACAGGGGACATCTAAGTCGAACTCTATCTCGAACTTTTCTATCTCGAACTTTTCTATCTCGAACATCAAGTCGAACTTCGAGATAAAGTTCGAGATAGAAGTTAACTCGAACAAATATGCACAAAGAAGCACTTTAACCAAAATTACAGCAGAAACTTTAGGGAAATACTATCTTGAACATTATTGATTTGTAGTAAACTTGGAAAAACAGAAAATTCAAGATACTTTTCGAGTTAGAGTCTATCTCGAACATCAAGTCGAAATTCGAGTTGAGTTTCGAGATAGACTAAGTACTCTATCTCGAACATCAAGTCGAACTTCGAGATAAAGTTCGAGATAGAAGTTAACTCGAAGTTGATCTCAAATTCTTTCCAAAATACTTCCTTGAATCAAAAAATCCAGGGTAATTCAAGATATGTTTCGAGTTAGGAGTGTAACTCGAAAAATTCCCTTTAGCTTAACTGAGAACTCTATCTCGAACACCAAGTCGAAATTCGAGTTGAGTTTCGAGATAGACTAAGAACTCTATCTCGAACATCAAGTCGAACTTCGAGATAAAGTTCGAGATAGACTAACTCGAAGTTAATTCTCAGTTCTTTTCAAAATATTCCCTTAATGGAAACCTCATCTCAACCTTAGAAATAAAATTCGAGATAGACTTTATCTCGAATATTTTGAAGATAGAACTAGGCACACTGGTAACTCGAACTCGAACTCTAAGTCGAATTTCGAGATGAATTTCGAGATAGGTACTAACTCGAAATTCTTCCCAGACTTAGAATTTTCAAAACTTCACCCTGGAAGCTCAAGTCGAAATTCAAGTCGAATTTCTACATGAGTTTCGAGATAGAGACTAACTCGAAATTTTGAAGATATTTAGAATAATTTGACAATTTTTCTTTGAAAAACTCAACAATTAATTTTGCCAAATTAATATAAATATCAATTCAAGGATTTTAATATATGACATAATTAAAACATTCCTTGATAATTCTAAGGCCTCTAATTACATGAAAAACACAGGTAAATTCATCTAAAAATCATGCAATATTTAGACTATTATGAATTTAACTCCCCCTATGATCATGCAATCTAACAAGCATAAATTCACAGATTTGTGCTATAAAAGACACTTAAAACACAATGAATTCATGCAAAATCACACTATATGCAACCTATAACAATCATTAATTAGGCATATTAAAGTCTAAGCACATAATGATTGATTAGCTTGCACATACAAACATAAACATGGATTTTACAGATAGAAGGCTTTACTAACTTGTGTTAAGCATTCCCAATTCACCAACCAACCTATTGAATGTTACTTCATCAAGAGGTTTGGTGAATATATCTGCAATTTGTTGCATTGTGGGCACAAAATGTAGCTCCACAGTCCCCTCCTCGACATGTTCTCTTATGAAATGATACCTGATGTCAATATGCTTGGTTCTTGAGTGATCTACAGGATTGTTGGTTATGGCAATGGCACTTGTGTTGTCACACATGATTGGAATTTTCTTGTGCTCCATGCCATAATCCTTCAATTGGTTCCTCATCCACAGTATTTGAGCTACACAGCTTCCAGCAGCAATGTACTCAGCTTCAGCAGTAGAAGTAGATACTGTATGTTGTTTTTTACTTTGCCAGGACACCAATCTTCTGCCAAGAAATTGGCAAGCACCAGATGTGCTTTTCCTATCAATCCTGCAACCTGCATAGTCTGAATCCGAATAGCCAATAAGATTAAAACCTGTATCTCTTGGGTACCAAATCCCTAGATTTGGTGTGCCCTTGAGATACCTAAAAATTCTTTTGACGGCTACGAGATGTGATTCTCTAGGATCCGCTTGGAACCTTGCACATAAACAAGTTGCGAACATTATATCTGGTCTACTTGCAGTTAAATAGAGGAGTGAGCCAATCATACCTCGATAGCTTGTGATGTCAACTGATTTACCTGATTTGTCTTCATCAAGCTTCGTGGCTGTTGCCATGGGAGTCTTAGCTGCTGATGCATCTTCTAGATTATACTTCTTGAGTAAATCTCTGACGTACTTGGATTGACAGATAAAGATACCATCTTTTCTTTGACTGATCTGTAATCCAAGGAAGAAGGACAGCTCTCCCATCATGCTCATCTCATATTTTTCCTGCATTAGCTTGGCAAATTTCTCGCACAAGCGCTCATTTGATGACCCAAAAATAATATCGTCCACATATACTTGAACAAGTATTAAGTCATTTCTCACAACTTTATAGAACAATGTTTTATCAATTACTCCCCTAACAAAACCATTTTCAATTAAGAATAAGGATAGGGTTTCATACCATCGCCTTGGGGATTGTCTGAGGCCATAGACAGATTTGAAGAGTAGATACACAAAATCTGCATGTTCTGGATCAACGAAGCCGGGCGGCTGTTCCAGATACACTTCTTCTTCTAACTCTCCGTTCAGGAAGGCACTTTTCACGTCCATCTGGAATACCTTGAAGTTCTTATGTGCTGCAAATGCCAAGAACATCCTGACTGCCTCAAGTCTTGCAACTGGTGCATAGGTTTCATCATAATCAATTCCTTCTCGCAGAGAATAACCTTTTGCAACCAAACGAGCCTTGTTTCGTGTTACAAGTCCGTTTTCATCCAGTTTATTTCTGAATACCCACCTAGCTCCAATTACGGATTTGTTCTTTGGTCGGGGTACCAGTTTCCAAACTTTCTGCCTTTCAAACTGATTGAGTTCCTCTTGCATTGCAATCACCCAATCAGCATCGCCAAGAGCTTCTTCTATTTCTTTAGGTTCAAGCTTGGATAAGAACCCAGAATATAAGGAGATATTAGCCATGTCAGCTCTTGCAGTTCTTCTAGTAGTCACACCAGCATCTGGATCACCAATAATTAACTCAAACGGATGGTCTCTATTCCATACCCGTTCACCTGGAAATTGTCTAGATGATTCAGCTTGACTTTCTGAGTTGGGGTGCTGACTACTTTGAATATTTTCACTAACTCCCCCTGAGTTAGTGCCAGCTCCTACAGAACTAGAGTCAACTCGACTCGAGCCTTGAACAGTAGTCCTTGAGCTGCTATTTACTCCCCCTGAGTTGTTGCCGGTTGGTACTGAAGAAGTCTCTCCTGATCTTGTAGAATTAGCTTGTTCACTAGACTCAGGTTCTTCACGTACGCTTGGAACATTTAATGGAACAACCAACTCAGGTTCATCTTCAAGATCTTCTAAGTCCAGATTCTGAAATTTTAGGGACTCAGGTTCACTAGAATCTCTTGAAATTGATGAGAGTTTGGTATCGTCGAATCTGACGTTGTAACTTTCAGTCACTTTTCGATCATTCACTAAGAACACTCTATAAGCTGCCACCACGTCTGTAGAGTAACCAACAAAGATTCCTTCACGAGCTTTTGCTGCAAACTTGCCTAGATTTTCATCATCTATAAGCACATAGCATTTTGCTCCGAAGACATGAAAGTATTTGATTGTTGGTCTTCTGTTGTTCATTAGCTCACATGGTGTCTTTTCTTTATCTTTTATGATCAAGGTTCTATTTTGAGTGTAACAAGCGGTACTCACTGCTTCGGCCCAGAAATACAAAGGAAGTTTTGAATCATACAACAAAGTTCTTGCTGCTTCAACCAGAGTTCTATTCTTTCTTTCAACTACTCCATTTTGTTGTGGAGTTCTCGGGGCTGAATACTGACGACGTATTCCCTTAGATACACAGAAGTCATTTAGCACTGCGTTTTTGAATTCAGTGCCATTGTCTGATCTAATCGTCTTCACAGTAAGTGTTGAAACATTCTCAATTTGAGTGATGTGATCAATGATTAAGAAAGGTACTTCGTCTTTCGTCATTGCGAACAATACCCATGTATACTTGGAGAAGTCATCCACGATTACCAAAGCATATCTTTTCCTAGACAAAGATAGGACATTTACTGGGCCAAACAAATCCATATGAAGAAGTTGTAGAGGCTCAGTAATACTAGAAATTTCTTTGCTTTTATGCGATGCTCGCTTCGACTTTCCCATTTCACAAGCTTCACAGAGTCCTTTCGGAGCGAACTCCATTTGAGGTAGATCTCTCACCAATTCTCGCCTCGCGAGAGCATTCATCGTTTTGAAGTTTAAGTGAGATAGCTTTTTGTGCCATAACCAGCTTTCATCATCCGAGGCTTTGCTGTAGAAACAGGTGACCTCATCCTGATTTGCTGAATCCATATCTGCAACAAAAAGATCTGCCTTTCGAACTCCTCTTAAAGCTAGTGAGCCTTCCTTGATGTGAGTGATTGAGACACCTTTCTTGTTGAAGACAATTTCGTAACCTTTGTCACAGAATTGACTTATACTCAATAGATTGTGCTTTAGTCCCTCAACATAGGAAATATCTTCAATGATGACATTGCCAGTTTTCAGTTTGCCATATCCCTTAGTCACACCTATGCTGTCATCTCCAAAGGTAACATAAGGGCCAGCCTTCATAACCAACTCTGTAAGCAGGGACTTGTTTCCAGTCATATGCCTCGATACTCCACTGTCTAGCACCCATATAACTTTATTTCTATTCTGCTTAATGCCCTGCAATGACAGATTGGTTAGACATTCTTCGGAACCCAACTTTGATTGGGCCCGGCTTTTCGATAAGATCGAGAATCAACAGATTTAACAACAGGAGATGCACTTTTCTTCATATTACTAGAGCTTTCGACTATCTCCTTTCCTTTCTCAGACTTGACAGATTTGTCAGTCTTAGGAGAAGGTTTGTCACTCCTAACTTTAGGAGGACTGACAGTCTTGGCTCTACCATACTTTTTCTTGATATTTGAACTAGCAACAGTATTTGAGCATGACTGGCTAGATGCATTCATTAAATGCACAAAAGTTTGCATGATATTAAAAGTGCATGGCATACAATTAGGTTGACCACACTGTGCATGATTCTGATGCAGATTATTCATTGTATGTGTGGTAGGCATGGCATGTGCAGCAGGAACATTCATGTTAGCTTTGCATGCATAAGAAAGATGCTCAGTAGATTTACAATGATAACATGCTTTCTTTATTCGTTCAGCCTTAACCTCTTTTATGCCTTTCTCTCTCTTTCCTTGTTGCTTAACAGCCTTAGCTCCTAATCCCAGTCTAGATTCATCTCTAGGGAAATTGATTTTAACTTGTTTGATAGGAGTTACAGGTTGTTCTTTCTGGCGATCTTCCATCTCAATCTCATATCTAGCTATCAATTCAGTCTCTTCTTCTTCTATTCTAGGAACAAGATGTTTGTAGATAGGTTTGACAGCCGATTTAAGAATTCTAGGTGTTTCCTGTTTAAGGTCACTGGAACTAGGGTCAATAGGTCTCTTTCCTTCTTTCTTAGGAAGGTCAGAATAATCAAGCCCTATACCTACTCCAGTTATCTTCTTAAATGTGTCATTATCTACATACACTTTACTAGCAGCTAGTTTGTATGCTTCGCATTTAGTTTCTAACTCAGCTAGATTGTTCCTAAGACATGCTTCTACTTCTTCCTTAAGGACAAGCTTGTGTTCCAGAGATTTAATAAAGTCTCTTAGAGAAGTATCTACAGTGCAAGCAGCCTCTAGCTCTTCCACTTTTGCCTCCAGCATTCTGCATTTGGCAACAAGTGTTTTCTGTTCCTTTTGAGAAGAGTCTAGGCTTTTGCACAACATATAGATCTCTTCACTAAGAGCCCCGTTCTGTTCTTTATAATCATCAATAGACATTTCTACTTTAAGAGTCAGAACTGGTACCTCTGGTTCCTCTGATGTCTCAGCCATGAGCGCAAAGTTTGCTACTTGAGTAACATCTTCCTCATCTGAATCATCCCAAGCTCTTCCTTCTGTCACCAATAAAGCTCGTTTTCCATGTCTTTCCTTCAACAGTGCTTCATAGTTGCTTTTGAGAGCTTCAAATGTTTCTTTTGGATAAGTCTGTTTAGGCTTTTTGCAGTCCGAGGCAAAGTGTCCAGCTTCACCACAATTATAGCATTTGAACTTCATTTTGAAATCCAAAGGAGATTTGTAGCTGGTATTCTTGCCTTTTCCTTTGTAGCCTGACGAACTACCACCACCCTTAGCAGCCCGATAATAAGATGAAGATTTTCTCTGTGGTCGGTTGCTTTTTCTAAATCTCATGTTGCTGAACTTCCTTGCCATGTATGCCACGACACTATCGTCCATGTTGTCCAGCTCTTCTTGGGTGTAGTAGTCATCATCACTGTCAGATGCGCACTCGTCATCATTATCAACTTGATGTGGTGCAAGTGATGATTTAGGCTTTGCTGCAACCATTGCCTTCTTAGACTCTTCCTCATCAGCAACTAATCCTGATGCACTTTCTTTTGACTTTGAATCATTGTCCCATGCTTGATCTTGAAGCGTTTCCAGCTCATAGGTCTTTAATATTCCATAATACTCTTCCAGAGACGTTGTATGCAAATCTCTGGTTTCTCTGATTGCGTAGACCCTATGCTCAATGCTTTTTGGCTGGTTCCTCAGATATCTCGTGTTTGTTTCAACCATGGGGAGAGTCACACCTCTCAGATTCAAATCCAATACCAACTGACTGAATCGTAGGTAGACATCTGTTATGCCTTCTCCTTTCCTTATTCTAAAGGTGTCATACTCCATCTTGAGTATGAGTGTTTTGTTGCTTCTGACCTCTGCAGATCCTTCCATGACAACTTCTATCTTGTCCCAAATCTTCTTCGCTGTAGTCAGACCTTTGACTATGTTGAACATTTCATGATCAAGAGATTCCATCAAGGTTTGTCGTACGGCAGTATCCAAAGCTATTTGCTCTTTATCAGCATCCGAAAAGTCCGCTGCCTTTTTGGGCTCAGACCGAGGTGGTATAACCACTCCTCCTTCCGTATGTGAAGGAATAACTGCCATTGGGACAAATTTACCCTTGTCAAGGACTTCCAGATATTCAGGGTTAATAGTCTCTAGATATAGTCTCATTCTAAAAACCCATTCTTCATAGTGATCTTTGTTGAACATTGGGATCTTGAATGCATTTTTAGGAGCCATCTCAATTCTGGTCACTAAAAGTTTCTAAGTACCCAAGACTAGGCTATGTAGAATATTTATGTAGAACTTTTGCCTAAGTCGAAATTTCTCTAAGTAGAAATTTTGCTCAAGTCGAAATCACTAAGTAGAAATTGTCCAAGTCGAAATTCTATGTAGAAATTCTCAAGTAGAAATTCTATGTAGAAATTTTTGCCTTAGAATAATTTTTCTGCAGATTACTTTAATATTGAATAAACAATATTATCTCTTTAACACCTTTTGACTTTGAATGCTTTACTCACCTAACCCACCTAACCCACATGCTAGGTACTGAGTATGTCTTTTACTTTCGGCCGAATAAAGTAAATCAAAAAGTCCAAAAACCACCTTTTTATTCTTTTACTATTGAAAAGGAGATCAAAAAGTTGTTGGGTTGTATTCTTTGATAAGAACAGATGATGAACACTCAAGAACACCAAATATGAACTAACCCAGATAAATTCACAAAAATTAATTAAAATACACCCAAGCTAAATAATCACACCTGGAGTATTTAAATAATTTTTCAGATGAGTTTTCACTACCAACGAATTAAAACACACTTTTCGAGAAAATGAAAAGTAGATCTGAAAAATGAAAACTCACGATTCTTCTACTCAACACAAGGATCTATGTTTTGTATGTTAAACATATAGCTCTGATACCAATTGTTAGGTCCAAATGTGTTGTAGAGGGGGGGTGAATACAACTTTTCGAATATGAGAGGCAATAAAAACGATGCAATAAATGAACACACAGATTCAAGGAATATATTTCTTTATATATAACTTGAAAGGGTTGCTACAACATTCATTACAAAGTATAACAGAAGTTGAGAGAGAAGTGAATGATACTAAGCTCTGTGAATGCACTCTCTCTTTTTCTCTTGTGTTTTTCTCTAGAATTGCTCTCTAACTAAAACATTACACAAGTACTTCTATTTATACTACATGTAATCTATGTCCTGTAGTCTTCAAAGACTAAGATGTACGTGGCCCAATGATGTCCACATAATTCTTGCCTTATCTTGAAAGCTTGGAAATCTGCCAATCAGAAGATGCCATGTGTCATGTTGAAGCTGCACCTAAGTAGAACTTCTACTTGAGAATTTCTACTTGGCTATCTCGAAATTCCTAAGTGGAACTTCTACTTGGCTATCTCGAAATTTCCTAAGTAGAACTTCTACTTGAGAATTTCTACTTAGCCATCCAGAACATTTAGTACTTAGAAAATATTCTGATCTTCAACTTGAAACTTCAATGCACATCTTGAACTTGTGATATCTTCATGTCTTCTTTATTCTTCAACAAGCTCTTGAACATGGTTCTTTATTACTGACATAAACTTGCTATCAATGTCCTGACACTTGATGCACTGGTCTGGTTCATAAGTGACTAGTCTTGATAGTGTTTCTGCTTCTTGAATAAATTACCATATTCACTGAATAACTTGGCTTTCCAATATTTGCTTTCCTTCTTCTTCACTTGAAATCAATTGGTCTTGTTGATACTGATAGTTATGATCTTGATCCTTGATTTATCAAATCACTGAGGCATGAACAACTTTAACTTGAACTTCTCTCAATGATTTCTTCTTGGCTTGATCATAGTTAGCATGTTTAAATTGTATCAATTACCTTGTCTTCATTTAGTGTTGATTTCTTGTGACTTCCTGTTCTTGATTGTCTTCTGGTTAAGTATCTTTTCCTTTAGTTTGAGTTACATTAGTTATAGTGTTACAAGTTTATACACTCTGCCTTTCACATCCGTTGACAGAAATTCTCAAGCATCCGTCGACAGGCAAAATGATGCATCCATTGACAGTCAACTTCATAACTCAGCAAGGACAACAAACTCAGGGGGAGTTTCTCATGGTCAAAGTTCAATGCTAAATCAACATGATCATGGAAATGAAGCAACCTCATCAAGATCAAATCTTCCACCTGCAAGAAAATGGACTAGAAATCATCCATTTGAGTTAATCATTGGTGAATCAAATTCAAGAGTCCAAACTAGAAGGGCCACTCAAGCAGAATGTCTATACAGTAGCTTCCTGTCTCAAGAGGAACCTAAGAAAGTGGAAGATGCCCTTCTAGATCCAGATTGGGTGTTAGCAATGCAAGAAGAGCTAAACCAATTTGAAAGAAATAAAGTATGGGAACTTGTGCCCAAACCTGATGATAGAAGTGTCATAGGTACTAAATGGGTTCTCAAGAATAAGACAGATGAAAATGGCATAATTGTGAGGAATAAAGCTAGATTAGTGGCTAAGGGCTATTCTCAAGAAGAAGGAATAGATTTTGATGAAACTTTTGCTCCAGTAGCAAGACTTGAGGCAATAAGAATCTTTCTAGCCTATGCAGCACATGCCAATTTCAAAGTCTATCAGATGGATGTCAAAAGTGCCTTTCTAAATGGGGAACTGGAAGAAGAGGTCTATGTCCATCAACCTCCTGGTTTTGAGGATCCAGAATTTCCAGAATATGTATATCTTCTCATGAAAGCACTTTATGGTTTGAAGCAAGCACCAAGAGCCTGGTATGACACTTTATCTCAATTTCTTTTGGAGAACCACTTCACTAGAGGTACAGTAGATAAAACCTTATTTCATAGGGATATTAATGGCTCTTCAATACTTGTTCAAATCTATGTAGATGATATTATTTTTGGGTCTACAGATGAGAAGCTTTGCAAAAAGTTTGCCAAACTTATGCAAAGTAGGTATGAAATGAGTATGATGGGTGAATTAACTTACTTTCTTGGCCTACAAGTAAAGCAAGTTAATGAGGGCATTTTCATAAGTCAAACAAAATATATTTATGATCTCTTAAAGAAATTTGACTTAATGGATTGTACATCTGCTAAAACACCTATGGCCACTGCAACTAAGCTTGAGTTGAATACTAAGGAAAAGTCTGTGGACATCTCAAGTTATAGAGGCATGGTAGGTTCACTTTTATACCTAACAGCTAGTAGACCTGATATAATGTTTTCTACTTGTCTTTGTGCTAGATTTCAAGCTGATCCTAGAGAGTCTCACTTAATAGCTATTAAAAGAATTTTCAGGTATCTCAAGGGAACACCAAACCTTGGCATTTGGTACCCAAGAGAATCTGGTTTTGATCTAACTGGCTATTCAGATGCAGATTATGCAGGTTGCAGAGTTGATAGGAAAAGTACTACAGGTTCTGTCAATTTCTAGGAAACAGGCTTGTGTCATGGTTCAGTAAGAAACAAAACTCAGTCTCCACTTCTACAGCTGAAGCTGAGTACATTGCGGCTGGAAGCTGTTGTGCACAGATTCTATGGATGAGAAACCAACTCATTGACTATGGTCTAAAAGTTGAGAAGATTCCAATTTTCTGTGACAACACAAGTGCTATTGCCATCACAGGGAATCCAGTGCAACATTCGAGAACCAAGCACATTGACATCAAATACCACTTCATTAGAGAACATGTGATGAATGGTACAGTAGAAATGCACTTTGTGCCAAGTGAAATGCAGCTTGCAGATATCTTCACCAAGCCTCTTGATGAATCCACATTCACAAGATTGGTAGGTGAGCTAGGTATGCTTAACTTGTCATAATTTCTAGTGATATTTGATTTCAATGAATTGAAGCTGGAAATGTGTTTTGATTTACTTGAAAGTTAAAACTTTCAGAAAAATTTTCTGCAGAAATTTTGCCTAAGGCAAAATTAGCTTATCAACGGATATCCTTTTATCCGTTGATAGTATAAACACATTACTAGATTTTTGCATGTCAACGGGTAACAGGCTATCCACGTCATCAACGGATAAACTGTATCTCAATCGTTCATTCTATATCCGTTGATATACATTTTTTTTTAACCGTTGGTAACCGTGTATATCTAATCATGGCTGTACTTATTCTCTTTTTATTTATTATCTGACAGTTACTTTTGACCAATGGAGTAATTACTTTTAATTATTTCATTTTTAATTCTTGAAAAATATAAAAGGCGAACTTGTACTCTCACATCTCACTTTTATTCATTTTCAAGCATATCAAAAGTTAACTGCATCTTCTTCCCTAAAACTCTCTGTAACCAAAGTTCAATCACTTCAATGGCGCCTATTGTTAAGATGATGTCCTCCACTGGGTTTACCTATGAGAAGAACAATTTCGCGGCCTTTGTTGACACAGTGAATGCTCCAGAAGCTTACCACACTTTGATGAGTTTCGTGAAGAAATGCAAGCTGTCATATGCTATGACGGCTACCACTCCCTTAATCCACGAGGTAATTGAAGAATTGTGGACATCTGCTGAGTACAATGGCACAGACGGTACAATTGTTTTTTCTTTAAAGGGTAAAAACTATGTGGTTAATTCTGATGTGATAACTGCTTGTTTAAAATTGCCTGAGAATAACTGTCTGAAAGTACCTACTGATACTGAAATTGTTGCCATGCTTAATTCT
The DNA here is from genome assembly GCA_036435485.1 of Saposhnikovia divaricata. Classification (NCBI taxonomy): domain Eukaryota; kingdom Viridiplantae; phylum Streptophyta; class Magnoliopsida; order Apiales; family Apiaceae; genus Saposhnikovia; species Saposhnikovia divaricata. The sequence continues at coordinate 76,483,531 of CM071600.1, read as the reverse complement.
ATTAATTATGCCCTTAGTACTGAAAACTTAGGGAAAATTGCTAGAAAAGGAATGGTTAAAGAATGGAGCTACTTCTGTGATGCCTTCATTAAAACTTTTTCAGGAAAAATTAGTAATTTTGATGCTGTTACCCAGTCCATGCTAACAATGATGTGTATGCTTTTAAATGATAAATTCTATAATTTTGGCACATTAGTTATGTATGAGATAGCTGCAAAGTTGGGTAAAAAGGAAACTAGGAGCAAGAATATCTACTTTGCTAGATTTTTAATGCTCTTAGCACTGCATGTGTCTGAGAATAAGCTATCCATTGCTAACCCGGATAGCAAGTTCCAATGTTTTGTTCAGGAGAAAAGAGTCTTAAGTGACCTGATTCGAATGAACCTCAATGCAGGAGTACAATTGGTATATCTACCAATTGTTCAGGTAACTATCTCTAACTCTGAAACCCCTATCTCCAACCCCCAAATTTCTTTGCCTTCTAGTGTCACAATGGAGTCTGTAGTTGTGACCAAACAGGCTCCTACCAAAGTGACCAAATCCAAAGTTCCAAAACCACATTCTAAAAGGCAAACCTCAAGTGTCTCTCAAAAGACACCTGTTGTAAAAACTACCAAACCTCTTGAGGGGAGTGTGAAGGTGGTAGTGAGTGGTGAGGGACAGGGTGAACATCAAAGAAGCCCTAAGGATAAGGAAAGAGAGATGAGTGCAACCACCATTTCAGTCTCTCAAAAGACTGCTAATGTAACTACAGGCCAAATTCTAGTTACACTCTCCCAAAAGAGTGTGACTACTGAATCAAGTTCCCCACAAGGAACACTGCACAAGAGGGTTAGGGACACATATAGCCCAATCTCAAAAACCTATGGAAGAAGAGTAAAATCTAAAACCACAGGGGAATCACAGGGTGCACACACTGTACAGGAAACTGTACCTTCTCAAACTCAGGTTGATGTGGCTTCAATAAATGTGGAGTCACAGCCCCTTGATCTTAATCTTCAAATCGACACACATTACAATCCACCATCACCAACTCCTTCTCTGGATGTGGATATGATATCTACATCAATTCCTGATTCTCCATCTTTAAGATTCTTGGAGAAGCCCCACTCTGTAATTGGTGGTCATCATCTTTTAGATGATTTGTTGGACCATCAATCTTCCCTTCCAGAATTCTCAACACAGACTGTGGCCTCGAACTTAAAATCAATCTCCACAGATTCAGTGTTGGTTTTCACTTCAACGGATATAATTATTCCTTCCTCAACGGATATCCTTCATCCGTTGACAAGTGTTTCTCCATCAACGGATGCGCCTCTATCTAGCCATCCGTTGACAGTTATAACTACTCCATCAACGGATATTCCTTATCCGTTGATAACTCACTCTACCATTGCTATATCTGACATTCCAGTGTCAAGTGTAGAGGAGTTCTCAGTAGTTGAAACACTTTTAGGTTTGAGGGAAGGGAGTGAGAGGCTGCCTTGTGAGCAGGCAAAAGGAGAGATAAATAATGAGAGGCTGGCCATTTCTTCCGGTCAGGCAAAAGGAGAGTTTGAGAGTTCCACCTTAGTAGGTGAAGGTGAGGGTGTGAGAGGTGTGAGCCAAGGGGAGCCCTTGATGCAAGAAAAGAGAGATGAGGGGAGAGAAGGGACTACAGGAGAGATAAGGATGGAAGAAGCAGCCATTGCTAGTGAGTCAATTGGGGTTGAGGATGCATCCAAGGAAATGGAATTTCAAAGAGAATATCAGTCCATGATTGACTCAATTTCTTTGGATGCTGAAACCTTTACTCACCCTGTTCCTGCCTATCAAATTCTGGCACAACAGGGCAATGTGGAAGCAGAGGAGGCAATGCACCTAGTGCACACCTCACAATCTCTACTTAGAGCTAAGGAATCTATAGCAGCTCTGCCAACCACTGCTGAGAGTGATGAATTTGAGGATGAAGACAGCCAGAGCTCTGAAGATGAAGGTGGTAGCAGTATTCATGATTTTGCATTTGCTCAAAACTACACCTATCATCAACTTGATATGGAAATCATAAGGCAATACAAATCTGCCCTGGCTGAGCACCCAGAAGCAGATCCACAGAGAAAGGTTGTTCTTCAACAGGCAATTGACTCCCTAAAGTTACAAAAGATGCAAATGGTGATTCAGAGATCCAATTTAGAGGAGGTCAAACAAGAAATCAAGGATGTGAAGATCTCTGTGGATTCCAAGCTAGAGCAACTAGCTCCTACAGCCACTCAGAGGGTGTTGCAACAAAGGTTTCTCAAAGAAGACAACCTGGCTAAATCTGTGCAACTTCTCACTTCAAGAGTGGAAAGGATGGAATCCCAGATGGAGCAATTTCTTCAACATCAGAAACTGCAAACCCAACTGCTAGAAAGGTTAGTTGCAGCCCCAACTTCTAGTCAAACCCTTGATGCTAACAAAAAGGGGGAGAAAGTGGAAGAGGCTGTGGCAACTACAAGTCAAATCTTAATTTCTGAAAGAAGGGAAGCAGCAAGTGAGGGGGAGCAGCAGCCTACCATAGTGGTCAATCCACAAGAATTCATTGTCACAGCTTCCCCCAGCAAATCCAAACCTCTATCTGAAGAGTTTGATCTTTCAAACTTGACAGAAGAAGAAAAGCTAGCCAAAATTGAAGCTCTCCAAAAGATGAAAGAAGAAAACTATGAAAGGATAATGAGGACAGAAAGATTGATCAATCAATCTATTGCATCAAATCTGTTCTCTAGCCAAACCTCAGCTCCAACAATATCTACAACAATTCTGAAGGTGCTCACTCCAGCAATTGTGGCTCCTACATTCTATGATGCTGAGCCTTCTTATGTTAAGGAATTTGAACCCTACATCAAATCAAGACCCTTCTCACCACCAAAAGCAAATGGGAAGAACAAGTTACAACTGGACTTTCCATTTCCCAAGGATGATGAAGAGAAGTTGATGGGTAAGGCAATCAAGGAATTCAAGGAGAAGACTAACAGTTGTGTAAGAGAATGGATGGCTGTAATCATAAGGAATGGAAAAGTTCTAAACATATCCAACAGCCATCCTAGATTTGTTGAAGCCAAGAGAGAAGAGACTTCAAGGCTGCTAAGAGAATCTCAACCAAGCACTGAATATCAATATGAAAACTTAGATGAGAAGCAAGCAAGGCTGGCTCAAGAGTTATTGGATGAGGTAGAGGATGAATTGAGGGAACCTGAGGAAGTCCCCAAATTCAAAAAGAAAGGGAAATCAGTCCCCAAATCCAAGAGATTAAAATCACATGCAAGGAGGCCTGTCTCTCCAGAAACTGAAAACAAAGAGACAGTTGGTTCATCACAACCCATTGATGTGAAAGTATTCAACCCAGATGTAAATTTCCATGGTGAGCCTATAGTACCTAAAGAGGAACCAATGAATCTTGACTCCATTGAGGTTCCTTCATTCTTGCTGAAGCCTCAACAGAAGCCTACACAGAAGAAAAGGAAACCAAGGAAGCAACCTTCAAAGGAACCAATTCAAGTTGCTAGGGTACCTGCAATTGTCAGGCAGCCAATCTTGGAAAACAAGGATGATTTTATCTATCAGGCAGATATTGAAGAATACTCTGACATGAATCTTTATCTGGATGAATTGTCAGAAGTAAGAGGAATTGACAAATATAAACATTTGCCTGAAAGATTGGTCTTTGTATACAAGGGAGGAACGGAAAGGACATGGCCACTACAAAGGGTTCTTGGAGAAAATTATCATACCTTAACCAAAGTGTTCTCTGCAATCAAGAGATACACAGGGTTCTCCAAGATAGCAAAAGGGGAGATACTGGACAAAATAGAACAAATAAGGAGGGATTGGAACTCACCATCAAGTCTACCAAGGAAAATGAAGATCCCATACAATGGACAGAAAATCCACCTCCAACCTTTCTGGATGATGGAGTTCAGGGATGAAGATGGTAACAGGAGATTCTTCAGGTTAGAAGACCAACTACCAAAGGCTAGTTCTCAATACCTGAGATGGCTACAACAGAAGCTAAATCCAAAGGTAGATGAAGAAGATGCCTTCTATAGGCAACTCCAAATACAGATTGAGTCCAACTCTGCCAAGGAAGGAAAATCAAGGGTGATGCCAACAAGAGGAAAGAAACAGTCCTAATCTGCTCAGTCTAGAGGAGCACTTCTCTGTAAATTTCTCAAACTTTCAGTTTTTAATTATTGTAGCTTAATACAATTTATGTATTGTTCTTTATATATCTTTAGGAATGTTTTGTTATCATCAAGGTCCTGAATTTATGCTTTATTGCCATCAAGTATAAATTGGGGGAGATTGTTAGGAATATGTTGTACTTGATGATAACTTCACAATCAATCAAATTGTTTAAGGTTTTGTAGCTGTCAACGGATGAGGATTTATAACTCTATCCGTTGACAGGTAGCTCATCAACGGATGAGGTTTTGTAGCACACTGCAGTATCTCTATGTTATCAGTTAATAGTGTTTTTATCCACAGTCTTGTTGACTATCAACGGATAGGCAGAATAGGGTAGCCAATTGTAAATAAGCCATGCTATGTAATTCTGTCTAAGTGAAAGTGTATCAACGGATGAAGACTAAACTCTATCAACGGATACAACTCAAATCCACTCTATCAACGGATACAGCTCAAGTCCCAACATCAACGGATACTGCTCTATACATCATCAACGGATGTCAGTATACATCATCAACGGATGTCAGTGTACATCATCAACGGATAATCATTGACACTGATTTCTATGATTAGCTGGAGATTAGCAGTTGATAAGGACATGTTTGACTGACAGATCACATGAGTTGAAAGTAGATACAAAAAGCAGTATGGCAGCCATACTTTGGAAACAAAGAAGAAAGAAGCATTCCATTTACACTATGAATACAAGAAAGGTGCAGGAGACATGTCTGAACACAAGGACAACCTTTCGGCTACATGTGTATTTGGAGTGTAGTAGCAAGTCAACTAGAATTAGATTAGTATTATCTTATTCCAGTAGTACTTGTAAAACTTGGGATATATAACCAAGTGTAGCAACTCTTTGTAGGTTAAGAAAACAGACATATTTGCTTAGGGTTTCTTGAATATCTTTAGAAGCAAAGAGTTGTAAAACGGCAGCTGTGTACATTTTGTATCACAGAGTTTTCTTCAAATAAAAGCTTCAGGTGGTGCATATTAACCACCTGATTTTATATGTGTTTGTGTTTAAATCTTACATTGCAATTATCTCTTCATAAGTTTCTGAAGTTCTTATCAGAAATTTATAAATATCAAGAATTATATTCAACCCCCCCTTCTACAATTATACAAGTGTGTAATCTGGGAATAACAAATGTGATCGGTCTAGATTAGCTCAAAGCAGGGAAGGACTTGGATCATGATGGTTTTGGCTTAGAGCATTCTGTCTTCCGAGATAGTCTACTAGATGTATAGTTAGACTAGTAACGTATTTATTACTTGTGTTGTAATATTTGTTGTATTAGAATATTGTGGATGTTGTATACCTTATATCAAGGTGATACTAACATAAGATTGTATAAGAGATTGTTGTACTAAGAGTTGAGAGTTAATAAAAGAAGTTGTTATTAATATTATTTTGGATTTCTTATTTTCTAGTCTATAACCTGAAAAGATTCTTGGTAGTTTGGGGTCGGATGACATGTGTTAGTTATAATATTGGTAGGTGATTGTTTGGTTATTAAAGTTTTTCGCAGTAGCGACCCATATCCCTGACCCCGAATTTGGGGGCGTTACAGTTACTATGCAAATAGTGATTACTGTGCAAATAATGGTATTGTGCAAATAGTGGTACTGTGCAAATAGTGGCTGGTGGGGCCCATAGTGGTAGGTGATGAATAGTGGTACTATTCAAAAAGTGGCTGGTGGGGCCCACGGGGTTGTTGGAATAGTACAGCATATTGACTTTCTATAACCTATAAATATGTCTGTTGTATTTCATTTCAAAATACACCTTAACACACAACTTTCTCTTCTCTCTCTTTTATCTTCTCTTTGTAAGCTGCTAGATAGTCCGTCTAGTAGGGAAGCCGGCTTAGCCCGCTTTCAGGAAGTGTCGGGTAGAAGGTCCTCGTGTCTAACCTATTCTAGGAGTGTTTGATTTTGTAGCTGATCCATAGGATTAGATTGTGTAGCAAACCTCTGGGTTTTATCTATTCAAAGACATTTCCCAAACAGTTGTGTTATTTCGATTCAATATTTTTTGATCTCATATCCACATCAAAAATTGAAATATTTTTGAATAACGCATTCAACCCCCCTTCTACGTTATTTCGGACCTAACAATTGGCATCAGAGCCACTTTGTTATTATACAACAGTTAAATCCAAAAAGCTATACAATAATGACAGGGGTATCTCTAAGTTCTTACTTGAAAATGGTTTTACAAGAGGTATCATCGACAAAACTCTCTTTCATAAAAAGCATAAAAATGATATAATTATGGTGCAAGTATATGTGAATGATATAATATTTGGTTTTACTAATGATTTGCTATGCAAGAGATTTGCTAAGCTAATACAGAGTAAGTACGAGATGAGCATGATGGGTGAGTTGTCCTTCTTCCTTGGACTTCAAGTTGTTCAGAAGCCTGATGGTATTTTCATCTGCCAGTCAAAATACATAAAGGATCTTCTGAAGAAGTATGGGATGGAAGAAGCAGCTACTGCCAAGACCCCGATGCCAACTGCTGTCAAGCTTGATCAAGACAAATCTGGTAAGTCAGTTGACATCACGAAGTATCGAGGTATGATTGGCTCTCTCTTGTACTTAACTGCTAGTAGACCAGATATTATGTTCGCAACTTGTTTATGTGCTAGATTCCAGGCTAACCCTAAAGAGTCACATCTTATAGCTGTTAAACGTATTTTCAGATACCTTAAGGGAACCCCCATCTTGGGATTTGGTACCCTAAAGGAATAGGTTTTGACCTAGTTGGATATATAGATTCTGACTTCGCAGGTTGTAAGATTGATCGGAAAAGTACTTTTGGAAGCTGTCAGTTTCTAGGAAGAAGGTTGGTATCATGGTACAACAAGAAGCAACACTCAGTATATACCTCGACAGCCGAAGCAGAATACATTGCGGCAGGTATTATTGTGCTCAGATCCAATGGATGAGGAATCAACTTCAGGACTATGGACTCATGTTGGACAAAATTCCAGTTCTATGCGACAACACGAGTGCCATTGCCAACAATCCAGTTCAACATACCAGGACTAAGCACATTGATATCAGGTATCATTTCTTACGAGAGCATGTCATGAATGGAACTGTGGTATTATATTTTGTTCCCACAGATCAACAAATTGTAGACATCTTTACTAAACCACTAGATGAATCCACTTTCTCCAGGTTGGTTGGTGAACTTGGGATGTTAAATCTGTCTAATTAATTTTGGATAATCAATAACTGCAATTTGTTATAAGTTCACATGTATTTTAAACGTCCATATGTTTAGGACTTGTGAATTTATTTGCATCCAGTCCTCATATTACAGTTATCTCTATATTAATTACCATGCTTATAAATGCTATATTTTATGGTAATTAGTTAGTAAATAATTGTGTCAATTATAGCATAATTAAATAAATATTTTATTGAAATATATCAATTAATGATACTTTTTTAATTTTATGTCTATTTAATTATGAGTTTGTCTGATTATTGTGGAATAATTCTTGAATTATTGATTGGTTATTTTAAATCCACAATAATTAGAAATAATAAGTGTGTATGTGTGTGTGTACATAGGCTGATAGGTCTCGGTGATAAGATGTTTTTTGGCTGACAGATTTCGGTGATAAGATGTTTTTCGGCTAGTTAGGTTGTTTGGTTAGAATTATTGAGCGGTGATAAATGCATTTAATTTCTTTTCTAACCTAACCTGTCACGCTCTCACCTAACCCACTAGTCCTTGAAACCTTATAAATGATGAGTTTTTTTTTTATGTTTAACATCATCATTTTTCAGATATACATACAGAGCATATACACACAATTGCTGAAAATTTCAAGCTTTGACCGGAAAGATCTCACAATCTAGCTGGTGATTTTTAGAGCGGATTTCATATTCGTGTTATACGCATCATCCTTTATAAAAACTAACCATTGTTGTTGAATTTCCTCAAAAGTTTTGAAAATGGCATTGCAGGGAAGCTTTTTAATTGCTAAAGTTAATCCTATTTCCATTCAGCAAATTGAAACCATTATGGATGAGCAATTTCGGGCTTGGACACAATTTCTGAATGAACATTCATTAATTCGCTATGCTTTAGTTACACCAGTGCAGCTTAACCATAATGCATTGCGTGAACTATATTGCAGTGTGGTTAACACTTCTGGACAGGACGGGTGTGCAATCACATATCGACTATTTGGTAGGTCGATTAGGATCACTGAACGAGATGTTAATTGAATTCTTCATTTTCCTATGGAAAATCTTGTTTCTGATCCTACACCTGAACAGATTGAAATGTTCTTTCATTTTATAAGGTACCAAGATGGCAATTTCAATACTGGTAATCTTTCTAGAACGTTTCCAACCCAGTACTGGAATTTCTTCTATCACACTTTTAACCATGTTTTTTCATCAGATAGAACTAATCAAGATCGAATACCTGAATTTATTCAAAAAATATGGTATGCGGTCGCCAATAATTTGAGGATTAATTTTGGAAAAATAGTGCTTGGTCAAATCATTTTAAAGATGAAACACTTGTGAAGAAGAGATGTTCGGACTCAAAATGTCAAATGTCTATATCCAAGGTTTCTACAGCTACTATTAAATGATTTTTTGAATGATGAAGACAGGGTACACTTGGAAAATGGTCAAAAGGTGGAATGTTCTTACATGAAGACGAATGTAATTAATTACATAAGCAAAAAGAACTATACGGATGTGCCTATAGTCCTAACTGAATATCTAAAGACTGCCCCACTTCCATTGTTACCAAGACCAGTAAGAGCAGGTATACGACAAGGTAATATTTCAATCCCTGCTATTCCAACCTCTGTATTCCCTGTTGTGTCACAGGAAATACAGTTTCTACAGCCCCTAGTGGCCATCTTACCCGACCAAGAGCAGGAAATCCCACCGAATCTAACACAGGTCGAAGAGCCCATTCTACAAATGTAAACACAAACACAACAAACTCCTACACCTCAATTGTCACTTAAACGACCAGCCATCAACACTTTTGAGGGAGATAGTGCCTCAGCAGCACCACATAAGGAGTTAGTTACATCAGCAGCTCTACCTCATTCTAAAAGAAGTAAACCAAATGAACCTGAGGTAACTGCAACTGTTATTGAAACAAATTTCCCTTGTCAAATTAGTGAAAATGTAAATAAGGTTGAATTGACGGGAGCAACTATCTTGAGTTCCATTTCACGGAACATAAGAGTGGTTGATGATCTTTCTAAAGTTCAAATGCCTTTACAGGCATCCGAGGTGGAATTACCTATCTCAATAACTGCTGGTGAATCTTCCATTTTATAGAAAGATCCATCGGTAGGTGGTTATTTTTTGAACCAAGTGTCTTCACAGACATACGAGGGAAACTTGGGTTTTGTGTCATTTAATCGATTCAAGTTTAACCTCCCAGTGGGAAAATCTCTGGATCTCTTTCGAGATTTACCACTCTTTACCAGTGGTCGGCAACTCGCTTCACGCGAGGACGGAAGCTCACGAACTTTCATTGCACCATCCGTGACCTCTGAAAAGGGGGCTAGGATGATTTCATTTGCAGGTACACATATCGGTGGAAGCTCTGGATGAGAGATGAGGGAAACACGAACAGAACATGTAAGTGTAACCCAAATCACTAAACCGAGTGAATGTAGAGTGTTGAGTGAAACACCTGCAGAACGTACGAGTGAGCAACCTACTCAACCACATGCACCTGTAACCAGAAAGGAATACAGCAGACTCCTTACACGGGTCCAAACAATGGAGAAAAAGTTGCCAAATATCTGTAAGTCCATTGTAGAAATAAAAAATTTGCAACTTAATCAACACGATGTATTCTAGGTTCAATTGAATACCACGGCAGCCCAGTTAAATGATGCAATCAACTCCTTGGTAAAGCCATCTTCGTCTAATTTACCAACTCCACATCCTACTACTCTGGAGGATAACCCAACTGAGGGGGAGAAGGTGGATGACCAAGAAAAATCTACTAGGCGTAAGGGCAAGGAAGGTTGTTGACACGGAATTAACTTTATTTTAGGAAAGGAAAAGCTAATTGGAGTATTAGTGCTATGTGGAAAGAAAGCAAAGGCAAACTTGAAGATTTGTTCAGTCTAAAGGAACAATTGTCTTGCACTTGGTTAATTTTAGAAATCTGGAATATATATATATATATATATATATATATATATATATATATATGATCCAGAATGCACTTCAATATTATTTATCTTTGAACTTTATTTGTTGTTGTATCAATTGAGTTATCCTCTAGGAATTTGCTTGTCAAACCCTAACAATCAAATAGGGGGAGATTGTAAAGCATAATGTAATATAATATGTAATAGAGGATATATATAACCAAACTAGGATAAAAGATAAATAATATTAACTCTATACATGGATCGTGAAATTTGAAGAACATGCACCGACAAGGATCAAGTCGCTGAAAGAAGTTCATTAACATGATCAAGCCTCAGTGATAGAATAAGATGTACAGATGATTCAGTTAAAGGGCCAAAAGATTCCATGTATTTATAAATTGAAGATACTGCTGCAGGTTAATAAATTGGAATGTAACGAAGGTGTGAAGATCAAGATCAGTGCTAGTCACTTGTGAACCAGACCAGTGCACTAAGTGTCAGCACATACGAGAAGGATCAACACATTAATTCACAGAAAGAATTGCCAAAGCCTATTGACGATCAAGGACAGACATAATATCTCAAGGTATTGTCAATAATTAATTTACTCTGAAAATTAACGAAGTAACAGATTAATTAATTATGTATAATAAATAATTAAATTAATATGGTACTTGTACTATTTTCTGAGATGAATTAATTCAGCAGAATATTTGAAACGGAAGAGAGAAGCCCAAAAGAAGCAGTCAAAATAGTAATACTATGCAAAGTTAAAGTTACTATGCACGATTACTATGCAAGATTACTATGCACGGTTACTATGCAGGTACTGTGCAAGTAGTGGTTACTATGCAAATAGTGGTACTGTGCAAATAGTGGCTGGTGGGGCCCACGGGGGTTGTTGGAATAGTACAACATAGTGACTTTCTATAACCTATAAATAGGCATGTTGTATTTAATTTCAAAATACACCTCAACACACAACTTTCTCTTCTCTCTCTTACATCTTCTCTTTGTAAGCTGTTAGATAGTTCGTCTAGTAGGGAAGCCGGCTTAGCCCGCTTTTAGGAAGTGTCGGGTAGAAGGTCCTCGTGCCTAAACTATCCTAGGAGTGTTTGATTTTGTAACTGATCCATAGGATTAGATTGTGTAGCAAACCTCCGGGTTTTATCTATTCAAAGATATTTCTCAAACAGTTATGTTATTTCGATTCAATATTTTGTGATCTCATATCCACATCAAAAATTGAAATATTTTTGAATAACGCATTCAACCCCCCTTCTACGTTATTCCGGACCTAACAGATTTAGAACGAAAACCCCTGAGCTAGTATAACGAGCATTCTAGGAATTGCTAGAACTTTATAACGAGATTAAGCGATAAATAGAACAAATTATGGAATTTGGATTGAGTTCATAATGAGATTAAATATCCTACATGATCATCAAGAGAGTTATATCAAGTGGATTAAAAGATCTAGCGCAAGGATTAAATCAAAACAATTTAGGATATAAGTGATTTAAATCACTTAAATCAATTCCAAAAACAAAACAAATCAAACAAGCTTATCCAACACACTTTGCACAAGTATCAAAGGGGATCAACACAGCCAATACACATCTGATAATATCAAGATATTATCATCAAAAGTAGAGTTGACAAGTCAAGATTGGAGGGAGAGAAAGAAAAGATCAAGAAAACCAAGAACACGCCATTTTTCCAGATTCTGCCCAGCAGGAAGAAGAGGCTCAAAACCCTAGCAACCGAGCACCAAATCTTGTGATCTATAGCTCAAAAGAAAGTCCTTGAAGAGCAGAAGGTGTGGTAAAAATTTGAGAACCAATCTCTAATTTTTCGATTTTATATAGATTTTACAAAGTTGATGATGAATAGTGTTTTAAGTTGCTTTCATGGCTTTTAGGCTTTGTTAAGACTACCCAAGGCTATTAGAAGGTGTACAAAGTTTTGTTAGTGTTGTGAGAGTATCAAGGAAGGTATAAAACTCAACTTTACCTTTTATTTATATGAGTTTTGGTGGAGTTTTGATGTTAGTGTAAAGATGAGTTCATGTTAAGAGTTTATATGATTGTTTAGCTTTGTTTTGAGGTGTATATGTTGAGTGGTAGTCATTGGACCTTACCACTGTCCTTAGAGGCCTAGTATGAGTGTTGGTTTGTGATATTAGAGTAAGGGTAGCCTTGTGTGGCTTGTTTGAGATGAAACAAAATGGTAGTGTTCGATTTAGAGCAGTCGTAATGCCCGATTTTTGTAAACCTCTTTAACAGTTGAAACCCGAGACCATAAAATTGTTTAAAGGTTAACCACTGCATATGGTTGTGTAGCTTTTGGTTTCTAGGTTACGTGGCAAAAGAGTTTACGTTTAGGAGATATGACCATTTTATTGAAAGTTGTTCGGGGAATGGAACTACAGAAATGTACCTACTTTGAGGCTATGATTGAGACCCTTAAGTGTCGATGGTATTCCGCAAAGGTATGTATGTGTATGGTTAAGGTTGTGACGATCCGGATTCCTGGTAAGGGATTATGGGGCGTTACACATATATTGTAGAGGTTTATATGCCCTAGACCATATAGAGTGTCTATTTTGGACCAAATCACCGTCTATGGGTTTATTGGACCAATGGATAATATTAAGTGAGTATACTAGACATTATTTCATACAATTATAAATTTCACTTCAAATTTTTTAATGTATTATCATCATTTTTACTTGATTACATTAATGTAAATGTATTTTAATTTGATTATGTATATGGATTTTTATCTAACTACTCAAGTGATAATTCATATAGAGTTCAAAATTAAATCTCATATCATTCAATTTAATTTTAAATTTTATTGACCTAAAAATCTTTAAAGTCACATTCTTTTATTAAAAAAACTCGTATAGGTAAAAAGATTACGTAAAAATTGTTGAGTATATAGTAAGTTACATAGAAATTGGTACATTAGACGATGCAATTGTAGTCTAATAGCATATAAAGTTTGAGACATTATATACTAAATGTAAATAAATAAATTTAAAATATAAAAATATTAATGCAATCCTTTTTTTAAATATCTAATCATGTTTTTAACAGATCAATTTCAATTTCATAATATTTTGTGTATCTGCATATTCTTACGCAAGATTTTTTCAAGTATAGTCAGATTTGCAAAAAAATCAATGAAAAATGATTTTAAGACACTTGTATAGATAAGTTTTTTGACTTGCAAAGTAGATTACAAGAAGAAACCAAAATATAATATAAAGTGTGGAATATTTACGCATATTGATAATGAATTTCATAATTGGATCAAAATGAGCATCTAGCATAGTGGTTGAGATTGTCATTTATTAGTTTAAGGTCATGGCCCATGGGTTCAATTCCCAATAGGCACTTTCATTTTCTAAAAAAATAAAACTATAATGGCATCTTTGTAATTATGTGATAAATAATGGTATATTGGTAATTTTACAAGCATTATTTTGGCACTTTTTGCCCTTGTGTTGCCATTTAATATATAGTAATAGATTTAACAATAGTATAATTTTTACACCATTTTGATGTAGAAATAATAACAAGATAGTGTGATGGGTTGGAGATACTTTAAGTTGTGACACCTGATTAAATCTTTTTTTTTTTGAAAATCGGATCAAATCCCAATTTCGAATCTAAAATAAGTCAAAATATATTGGTCCAAATGCATCTAACTCGGGTAATCTACGAGGTCACCACATATATCAAAAGATCATGGTTTATCGATGCATTTATTAGTAACACTACTTTACCTGAACAAAAATTCTAAAACTACTTGATGTCTTATAAATTGAACGAAAATTCTAAGAGAATTTATAAAAAATACTAGGTTTTCAACTTTGTTTTGAAATACTATCTTCACAAATTCATTGCAAAAATACTATCTTAATTGCAAATATACTATTATACTATTATGTATTTATATTTTTTATTTAATAATTATACTATGCTGACTGTGCGCTGACTATACATAGGCTGATTGTGCGCCATGTGGCACGTGGGTCCCACCCTGTTAACGTGGCCGGTGGGTCCCACCTTGCTGACGTGGCAGCTGGGTCCCACCCCTGTTGACGTGGCAGCTGACGTGGCAGGTGGGTCCTACTCCTGTTGGCGTGGCAGTGGGTCCCACCCCTGCTGACGTGGCAATTGACTGGCTAGGTGGTTTGACTGCTGACGTGGTAGTGGGTCCCGCAGGGGTAATATTTTATTTATTTATTTATTAAAAAATTGTTATTTTTGCAAAAAAGAAGAAGGTATTTTTGGAATTAAGATGGTAAATTTGCAAACAACTATTATTAACAAAAGTAAAATTGCCGAAAATTACTTTTTTCAATTTATTTATCAAAAAAGCTCAAATTCTAAATATAGTTGATGTGAGACTGAGATGTTACAGTTTAAAGTATATGCTTAGGTTAGTTAAAATTTTATAAAAATTGATTAAATTAGAAATATTTTGCAAAAGTTGGAATGAAAATTGGTTGGAGAAGTATTTTCTGGAACTGAAGATGGGAAAAAAAATGCGAGTGAAGGTGAAAAGATAACTAATTTGAAAATAGAAAAATTTATCAATTTTGACAAAATATACAGGTTACGCACTATTCTTTACTGACCAGATTATCCAGAAGCTGTTATTTCACTACGCCATCATTTTTTCGAAAACATACGGCTTGGGTTCAAGGGACTGACCCAACAAACTCAAAACCCCCAAACTGAATCAAGTATTAATTATCCGGCAACGACAACAATGTTGTCCCTTGTTTCTCCCTCATCAACATCATCATCCTCTTCAGTTTCTCAACTCCACCATACTTTGTTTCTTCCTTTCTTACCCCAACACCTGCTCCTCAAAAGGTACTATTATTCCCTTCACTTATTTCTTTATTCTCATTTCTCTCTTTTTTTTCTTCTAATTTTTATTTACTTATCTTACTGTCTTAAGATAACAATTCTCTAGGAGTAGAGCTTAATATTGTATTCTTGTGGATATTGTTCTTCTAAGAATTCGAGCTTCAGAAAACTTTGATGAGCTTGTCTTTTTTCGTAAATTCCTAATGTGTTAGGATTAAGAGTTGAAAACCAAACTAAATGAAACATACCCTTTGTATCTAGGGAGGGTGAGATGTATGCAGGCCTCAACTCTACTCATAACCCATTAATAGGGGGTTGTTTCGGTGAAACTTCAGGTTTTAGGAGAGGGTTATTTATTATGAATATGCTTGTGTTATTTCACTTGTGTCGATTAATTTTGGACATTATGTTCCTTTTTCTTAATTGCTTTACATTCATCATTCTTCCCACTTAGTTGCTTCCTTTGGTTGGGAGGAATAGAATGTTATGAGGACAATGATGGAAAATAATGTAAAAGGAGAGTTCTTGGTAGGTGCTGAGGCCGATGTGTGAAGGGGGGAGGGTGTTGCCGTGTTGGGTTATTCCACATCGGTTGTGGAAGGGGCATAATGGTGATTAACAAGTGTTTACCTAACTCTATTAGTGTGAGGCTTTTTGGGAGGTTAGCTCCCAGCCACAAATCTCTTAGCCCAAAACAGAGAATATCATACTAATGTTGTTATAATGTGCATTTGTGGCGGCCTAACCAACTCTCTCACACCCAAATACACGTGCCTGGCCAGTATGTTACTCTTTTTCAGAAGAGTAATATGCTTTGGTCCTTAAGACCTTAACCCATATCAGTTTGTGAATCGATACTGACGATACTCCTTGATGTTTTTGTTGCCGATGTGCCACAAAATACTTATTTACAGTAGTCGTTGGCGGAAAAGCTCTTCTGAGAAATTTCAGTTCAGTACACTGAAGTGCAGACTTGCTAGGGTTAAAGACTCACCTTCACCAAGCCCTGACACTTTAATAAGGGAACCTCACAAGTACTTTGATCAGGTTATGGTCACAGTTCGTGCTGGTGATGGAGGCCATGGTGCAGTTCTTGCTATGCCTACCCCAAAAGCTCCTTCTAAATCGCAAGGAAGATATGATAAGGGGAAGACTAGGAAGCGAGTTTCCTTTAAACGAGATTTTGATGGTTCACTCATCCTGCCAATGGGTGGTCATGGTGGGGATATTGTAATTTATGTAGATGAGGGCAGGGATACGTTACTTGAGTTCCACAAAAAGAGTCGATTCAGTGCAAAACGTGGGGGCAATGTTGATGCAATGAGTATTTTGACATCTCATCTAGGCAATGGATCTGCTGGTCCAACATTACGTATTCCAGTACCCCCAGGTCTGTATATATACATTTTCAAGTTCACCCTTTTGAGTTTCCTTTATATATGTAAGTTATCAAGCAGCGCAGCTTAGTTTATTTAAAACGTAAAAATAAAGGAAGCCAAACAGCTTCTTTATTTATTCATCTTTCAGAATATAAGGAACTTGGTCAAGTATACAAAAAGTGGATACATCTGGATTGTGTGTATTTCATTCTTTCATTTTTACTGGTTTTGGTAGATTGAAAATGGAAAATAAAATGACGAGTTGATCAATGGTTCTATTCAGAAGTGCAAATGCAGTCTAGTTTGAGATGTTTCATGATTATCTGTACAATTGACAGGGACAGTTGTAAAACATAAACGTGGGAAGTTTTTGGCTGATCTGGCAAGTCCAGGTGATGAAATTCTGGTTGCAAGGGGTGGACAAGGAGGGGTAAACAATCTGTGCTCTCAACTTATATATGTTTTAATGATTACCTGACTCCAAGAGTTTCTAAAGAGTAAAAACATGCTTCTATATAGTTTGTTATATTGTGTATGTGGTATGCTTCCAATTGTTGCCAGTATATTAATTTACGGAAAATTTTGAAAATGAGATAAAGACTTAGAGTGAATATTTTCCTTTACAGTTTATGGTACCGGTAACTGTTAGTATTTTCTGATCTGTAACTTCTTTTGATTGCGGGCAGATTAGCTTATTGGAAATGCCGGACCATAAAAAGAAGAAAATGATGACAATGACTTCAAATGTGATGAGAGATGAAAGTGATAAGGTGAAAACTGAACTTGTTCGTTATCAGTTATCACCTTATGTCATAAGCACTACCTAATATATTGTCCTGAAACTAATGAAATAATTATCTTACTTACAAATTACCTCTGAGCATCTCTTCGGTATTTTGTATTTCTTATTTTATGAACAATCATAACATGCTAATGTAATTATTGCATAGTGCTGCACTGCTGCTCTTTGGATGTTCCTTTCATTAATAGTGATTATAATCTGAGTTTGTGCCACTAATGATGCAATAAGATATAGTTATCTAGGATGTTACTTGTATCTCAAAGATTGATGTGAGCTTTATTTGGCTCTGGAAAAGGCAATGTGGTTCCAACCAATGAAGAAAAAGTAGGTAGTAAGGTGCCATTAAGGAATAAAGAAGTGTATCATCTAAATCAGATCAGCAAGTATGTACGATTTTTACTATTTTAGATGCATCAAAAATGGTTATGCAGGTATGTGAGTTATAAAGACATAATATATTATACTTCTTGCAGGTTCTACTTCTTGGTCAGCCTGGGGAGGAGGTTAGTTTGCAGTTGATACTAAGAGTAGTAGCTGATGTAGGGCTTGTTGTAAGTACTCGCATTTTTTCAATCTCCCCACTCTTATGTGTGCCTATATGCGTACAGACAAATTATTTTGTTCAGGCACTCGTGAAAGCTTTTGTACACAAACACGCACACAGAGCAACTCTAGTTTTACCCACCTGAGCCTCATTCATTAAACAGCTTTGTATTATTTCATGAAATTCTGAAAGGTGATCTGAAGAATTTGTATTGGTGAAAAACTCGCGTGTAAATAGTTGACCTCTCCATTTTCATGTACTTTAGACTCGTAATCTGACCTAGCTGGAAGATTTTAATACAACTACATCTGTTTACTTGTTGATAAATACTGCCATTCTGATTGTTGATAGTTAGATGTAATTTTTTTACCAGGGACTTCCAAATGCCGGGAAATCTACCTTACTGGCAGCCACCACCCTTGCCAAACCTGATATCGCAGATTATCCATTCACAACCTTGATGCCCAATCTTGGACGCCTCGATGGAGACCCGAGTTTAGGTGCAGGAGAATATTCATCTGAAGCAACATTGGCTGATTTGCCTGGTCTTATTGAAGGTGCACATCTGGGAAAGGTATATTGGGTGCTGGCTTTAATTTGAAATTCCAGTAGCATGCACTTAAACTTATCTTCTTACAGGGTCTTGGCCGCAATTTCTTGAGGCACCTAAGAAGAACTCGATTATTAGTCCATGTAGTTGATGCTGCTGCAGACGATCCTGTAAACGACTATAGAACTGTTAAAGAAGTATGTATATCCCCATCCATAAACTTTTACGTAGTTTCTTTGTTTTTAACAGTAATTGCATACGGGTGGCATGTAAATTGAATATTTTTTTGCAGTTTGATGGCTGCATTTAGAGATGTAAGTGAACAGAGCCGTTCGTGAACAAAACTCGAGTTCGGCTCGTTTAGTTGGACTCGGCTCGGTTTGTTTACTAACTGAACACGAGCTTGAACACGAAAATGTGTTCAGTAAGTAAACGAGCTCGAGCCGAGCTTTACACCTGTTCGACTTGAACTCGGCTCATTTTGTTCGGGATCGGCTCGAATTTGTTAAACTCGGCTTGATTCATTTAACTAACTATACATTTGTATATTTCATAAAATTAATATGCTTAACAATTCAAATATGTTATATAAAACTTAATAACAAAACCATTTTAGTTATTATCGTGGTTATTGAATAGTAAATTGTATCTTATTATATCCTATATATAATAAACGTAAAAGGGATAATATTAAAGTGTTATCTAAGATCGAAGATTTGATATCCATTAACAACAATTTTAAATCTAATATCTATCATAAAGGTTTGAAGTTCAAACCACATCAATAATATATTAAAAAATAATGTTTGCATTATCAACCTCAAGAATTAAAAAAGGTTTAAATTTTGAACGAATCAAGTTAATAAATATACATGAAAAATAGTTTTTGCACGGGGTAAAATCTAGTATATAAGTTGGTGATAAAATTTTCTTACTCTTAATTATTGTGATTAATTATTATTATTAAGTGAAGTGATTAAGGTTTGATTATTCACAGATATAAAAATTAACTTAATATGATTATTAGAAGAAAATAAATTAACTTATTGGATTAAAATTGATCGAACATAGTCGTGTGACCTTAAGATGTGATCTTGGGTTTGAGACTGTGAATACTTAGACAGTCGGAAGCACCCCAAACATGATCTGAAATCATACAATTAAGGCTTCCTTCCAGGGAATCAAATCAGTTATTTTAAAAAATTGGATTTGGTTAAGTATAAAACATACGAATTATTAGCATACAACTCGAGTCGGCTCGAGCTCGGTTCGAGTTCGGCTCGACTCGAAATGTTCCTGACCAAACTCCTGTTCGGCTCGTTTATTAATGAGCTGATCTTGATTAGAAAACTCGGCTCAATTCGTTTTAGAAAAAAGTCAAATTCGGCTCGAATCGGGCAAAATCGGCTCTGTTTGTTTATAGCCCTAGCTGCATCATAAAATTGAGCATTTGGGTGGCTAGAAATACATATTTTAGTAAAAGGACGGACTTCCGTTAGAAATGTCAGACATTTTGTAAATTGGTAAATCATTCTTCATCTCTCCTGGAAAACCTTAATAACTAATGGATTATATCTCCATCATCCATCAGCTTTAACATTCTTAAATCCTCTCCAGGAGACCTGTATCCTCGTATCCGGCAATTTATAATCTCCAAACTGTGGTTTCAGAATCTCAGAATCCCCAGAACCATTGTTTTTCCTACGATCTTGATAATGGATACCCAATATTTTTCTGGAAACCTGCCTCCCTTGACTGCCAACGTTTACCACTAGACTTGCTGAACAGTCAACACATATGCCATGGGTCCCAAGAACATCTCTAGTTGGCCTCTTTCCAACTAACAAAGTTGCATGTCTACTGCCTGAGTTGCCCGGGAAACTTATAAATCCCACAAATGTTTTGTCGCATGAATAATTTTTTTTTCTCCTTTGATTTTAAGTTATCTGCTTCATTTTGGCTTCAAGTTATTTGTATGAGAATTGTCTACATATCCCAAAACTATCTTCCATGATCTCCACTATCAAATACTGATGACCCACTGTAATCTGATATGCATCCGACTCCATAGCCAATTGGTACGACTGTCCTTATGTTCAGCCCTGGCTATTTTCATAAAATTTCGTGGCATTTCTCCAGACAGAGACTCCTCCATAGTCTTACTATACTGTTTAAGTCCCTTTTTAACCTCCATAATCTACTGTTTGGATTAATTGATCTGGCTACCACTACAACACTTACGTATTATCTTGTCGAGAGTATATCATCCCTCTTCGTTCCGGGATGGGAATAATGACGAATATAGTGGATGTACTTGCCTGAGTGAATAGTATAGGAAAGTTTGTGTTAAAAAATGTATAAGCATTAAGCATCTTTCCTGTGCAGTTGTCGGTTCAACATATGCTGAAAATATAAACTGGGTTGCAGGAATTGCGTATGTACAATCCTGATTATCTTGAAAGACCTTCCATTGTGGTGCTAAATAAGATTGATATTCCTGAGGTTCGTATCTCTTTCTTAGCATGCTGGTATTCTAAATAGGTTGTTTGATTTTCTATAAAATTAAAAAATTTACACATTCCGTTTGGTAATTGGTGCAATTAGTATGTTAGTTTCAGTGTGGGATTTCACGTGGACCCATTAACATCAACTTTCACCGCAGGCATTTAACAAGCTTCCGTATTTGAAAGAAGAAATAATGAGAATAGGAAGTGATGGTCCAAGTGCTCAAGCTGATGTCAGCTCTGAAGATACACTTCAATCGGTTTCCTCATCTAATATGGAACAAAAAAATTATCTTTCTTCGGAGAACTCTGACAAGGCTAGAAGAATCAAAGAAATCGAGGAATATCCCCGTCCTCATGCTGTTGTGGGAGTCAGTGTTCTGTAAGTTTCTAATTTAGTTTTTACATTACAAGAACCATACCAGATGTGCTGTTCTGCATGTTGCAAATTTCTTATAACATTACATGAACTTTTTATATGATATGCATCTTTCTGTTTCAGCTTGCGTCAACCTCAATTTACAGTGACATTTTGTTTAAAGCTAATAAAACTTGTATTCATTTTTTAGTGGGGGACACGTGTCACATGATCGTAAGGTGTAAAGACTGGGAATTCTCTTGTATGACATAGTTTTGCTTTTTTTTTTTTTTTTAAAATTTTTATCACAGACTCCTAGAATCACTATCAACTGGTAGGAAAAAGACATTAGGATTTATATTGGTACTCCTTAAATAGTTAAATTTGTTGTTAGGCCTAAACTAGAAGTGCTATATTCTTCATGTTGTGGAAATGATTGCTACTTTTCTTTTCACACACCCACCACGCGTTCAGTTTAATTTCTGTAGAAGTATTAACTGAATGCCAAGGTAGTTGTTATATTAGTTTTCCCTTACATTACAATTTTTTTTGAATATATACATATGGGTCATGCTCCGGTGGAAACCAAATTAAAATGGAAATCAATGCAAATCACCAAAATAACTAAAACAAATTACCAAATTTTTTAATGTACTACAGTATATCGAAAATATTGTAATTTGTATATATAAATTCAGAAATTTTCTTTGGTTCTTATGATTTTCATTTTAATTTAGTTCTCATTTGGGCACTTGACTATATAAATATATATTTTGTTTTTTTTGGGGGGGGGGGCGGGGGGTGGGGGGCGCAACTCACTCATGATCTAGTCATGAGAAGGGATACATACACCTTTGCCTCTAGGCCATCCCTTGACCCCAAAATACAGCATTTTATTTCTACCCATTAGTAGTAGTTTATTTCATCGTACATTGTAGAGGTCTGTTCCTTTGTATTGTAATGACTAATGTTAATGTTATATTTTGTTGTTACTGGCAGAAAGGGAAATAATATCAACGAAATGCTGAAGGAAATACGAGCAGCCTTGCGCAAATGTAGTGATCCCAATGAAGTTTTAAATATATAGAACATGGGTACATGAGAAATCTGTGCATGTTGTATCTTGAAGATCATTCATTTATTCCTGTTATGAGAAGTGCAGTGTCCTTTCATAGAGTAAAAGGCAGTAATTGGATTGTGTCCGCTTCCCCTAAGATCCAACTAAAAGTAAAGAGATTAAGACACACGAATGATAAATGTGTCTATTTTGATCCTGTGTCAATAGTACATCATAGTAGAGCAATATATTCTTACTTATGTGAGCATCCAAAATATTATCTTGGTCAGATTTTTCCTCGAAACTTACGAAGATATCCATTAAACATGCGAGTGGAGTTAATCTATTACAAGTTCAATTTTGTAATGGATTAGTATGTGGATCGAATCGACGTTTTTAGGACAATGAAAATAATTAATTACACCTCGAGGACTATGGGTGTGTAGTGTGTATGAATGACTTTCAATGAATGGAATAATGTGACTCAAAAGAAACTGACAATGTGATTAGTATAATCTGATTAGTGGTTGCATACTTGCATGTTGGAAAACATATATATATATTGAGTAATACTTTCTTTGCTTCATCTTGTTTATATTTGGGATTTGGTATGGAAATTAAGAAAATATGTAAAAATATAAAAAAAAAAGTGAGTAAAAGTGTTGGGTATAGCAGAGAAAAATAGCGTATATTATAAATTTTATTTATTATAAAATTTATTATTTTTGAAAATTATTAAAATATAAAAAATTAAGATGTACATTCAAAAGAGAAAAATACAAATACAAATAAATAGTTGCAGCAGGAGTATTAGAGACGTAGAGTACTGTTTAGGTGCATTGCCCACCTGTCCATGGCACTGTGGTCTGTGTACAAGGTTCAAATAACAGGTGACGAAACGTAGGTACGTCAAATGAGCTTAAGAAATGGCTGTATGAGAGGAAAAGACAGCTCCGAATGATAGAAGTACAGAATTATCCGAGTTCTCTTACCAGTCCAACTAATGTAGACTCCATATTTCATGACGAGAATGTTAAAACTAAAAGGAATTAAAGGCATCAGGATGAATATCCACTGATTCATGAAGCCTTTCTAACTTGTAATCCGTAAGCATGCTTGATAAATGATACTGTGCATAATGCACGAACAGGGCTGTCTTAGTGAGGGGACAGGGAGCGCGATCGTCTAGGATTCGAAAATTTTAATGGGTCCAATTTTCAAAAAGTAACATTATATATAATTTATAGTTTAACAATTTTGAATAGATGTCTTTATCAAAAATTGTTAGCGACGATAATCTTGTCCTTGTATTTGAGATTGTTAAACTTATTAAATCTTTTTTTTTTGATGAACAAGAAAATTTTATTAACATTTAAACATCGGAACCCAGGCGGGATAAACCCCCGAACTGTCAACTGCAACTGATTGTGAAACAAAAAAACAAAGCTAAACAAATAGCTGTTCTGTTTTCAGATCGCTTAACACATAGAATATCTAAATTCTTTAATCGAAAAAGTATTACAATGACACATCGAGCAATCCAACCTACATCAGCTATGAAACTAATAGTATCGCAACTGACCTTCACATAAGCACCATCTATAGGCCAATGTTCAGAACTATCAATTACATCAACTGATATTGGAGTAACAAATGTTCCCAAAATATAAACAATTTTTTGTTGTGAAAGGTGAGCTCTTGCGGTATCCACTGCCGTCCCAAATTCAATGCAAGTATTACGAATCTCCCAAAATATCATATAAATCCTTCTCAGAAAAACTATCAAAACCCGTAACGAGACACATATAAACATCAAAACATAACACAATAATATCGCAAAAAGATGGGCACGACTAACAACCTTGATAACAAGGTACTCAACAAGATCTCACCCAAAAAGGATTAGATCTCGATTATATTGAAAAACTGGCAAATAGAAGAGAGGATGGGAGAACGAATGGACTTAATCGGTGAAGGGGATTAAGATCTGGAAGGTGGAGAAGTGGCGGATAGAACACTAGTTATGGGAGTCGACTCTCAAAACAGTTTTGTTTAGTTCTATCGTTATTTTCCTGGTTGCGGGTATTAAAATATAATACAGTACAATCATATGTTGTGAAAATCGATATAAATACCATTGCCAAAGATTTTGCATATTGAAATAATTTATAAAAAATATCTTTTCCGATCGTCGTTAATCAACTGTTACGTATATTTCGACATAATAGTTTATATGAATAACTAAAATATTATTGTTAGGGGCCAATATTTTACTATCGCCCCTGGGCCTCCAAAATGTCAGGATCGGCCATGTGCACGAGAGGCAACGCTCTGTAGCACCGATTGCTAATCACGGAAAATCCCAAGACAACAATGTTGTGCACAATGTTGTTACCGAAATCAAATCATATCTTCACAATTCCGTAACCAACATTATGCAAAATATTGCTTACTAAATGATGGTTCCCGAATCCCTTCAGGTCCTTGCGTCCTACGAATTGGTCTTCCCCTTCGGGCTGAGAAAGTCGTTCATAATTCTCGCCTTAGAGCCAAACGGGCATAGCTGACCACGACCAAACCCTTACGGCCAAGTTCCTGGACACGTGCCATACACGTTGGGTCAAGTCACCCCAAGAATCCTGGATGGCTGCCCACCTGTCCCATAGCTTGAATGAATCACCCGTCCCAGAGCGCTAGCCTGCCAGCAAGGAGGATAGGACGGATAAATAGAAGGGATAGGGGGGAAAGAAAGACAACAACGCCAAATTCACACATAGACACCACCTACCAAAGACCCGAGCAAATAGACCATGATCGCTATGGATTATTCCTAGAATCCCTACGGCCATCATTTGGTACCGTCGCCGGGGAACCCAAATACTTACCACCATCATGCAACCATGAAAAATTCTTTTTTGTAAGAGAAATACTAGTAATACTTATCGACACATAGATCAAGGAAAGATGAGTGACAAATCTAGCAGTCAATCCAGTTCCTTTCGATCATCTTCGACCACCTCTTCTCGTTCACATAACCGCAACCAGTTTTCTTATTTGAGAGCTCAACAGAGGTATATGCAAGAGCAAATGGACTTGTTAGCCACCCAAATGGCTGGAAATTATCATGGAGCCCAACCGTCGCCGGTTTACTCGGATGAAATGCAAGGCTCTTTAACACCCATTTCCCCGAACATAGCAGGTCTTATTACACTAAGTCCTCTTCACATGAGGAAATATTTGGTTAGAGCTCGAGTTCCATTCTAAGTGCACCTCATTACAGGGGTGCAGCTTCCTCAGACTCCCAGGTATCCGTGTCTTCAAAGCGTACTAAAAGGAGAGGACCTTATCAGAGGAGGTCTCATATGTACAAAAGCCCAACTTCAAGTAGAAGAAGAAGGACTAGGTCCCCCGAACACCGTAGGTATGCTCTTTTTCCAGTCCTTCAACAAGGTTCTCATAGACACGACCCCATAGAACAAGAAGATGTGTTGGCTCGTATTGCTAGGCTGGAAGGGATGATAGTAATGCCTCCGTTGGTGGCTCTAGGAGGAACATCCCCTTTCACCGAAGCACTTGAGGCCACCCAAGTGAATCCAGGAGTCAAAATCAATACCCTGGAGTCTTTTGACGGTACCACTGACCCTAATGATCATTTGAGTTATTATGAAAATTTGATGATATGTCAAAGGTACAACGATAACACGAAGTGCCGTTTGTTTATTTTCACCTTCAAAGCATACCCTAGGACTTTGCTTTCAGGTTTAACCCCCAGAAGCTTAAACTTCTGGGAAGAGTTTAAGACGGTATTTCTGGCCAAGTTTCGTGTCAACAATTCGCATGTTGTACACACGATATCTTTGGAAAATATCAAACAGAACTCCGAAGAATCTTTACGGAATTATGTCGATCATACAACGGATCAGTGCATTTCATTAAAACATTTCTTGGTGAATGTGGTGAAGAGAGATCTTTTGAAAGAATACCTACAGTTGTAGAGACAAAATGTCCCACCTCCTCCTCAGCCTTCTGCTCAAAATGCACAACCCATGCATGTAGTAGATATGATCATGGGGGTGAAATTCCCTTAGGCAATTCCCGAGAAGTACTTCAGCTAGAGTCATCACCATCAGCCTTCCGATTTTTTAGAGTGCCTATATCCTTTACCGATGACGATTATCCAAAGGGAGACGTTTGCTGTTCTTGGCCCCTTACAGTTCAATTAGACATTTTTGGTCAAGATGTGAAGAAATTTTTGATATATAATGGGTTTTTTGTTAGACATTTGCAGACTGCAGGCATGCATTAACAGGTTACATTAGCTGTTAGGTTAGGGGTTACACAAATAACGAGATTCAAACAAACAAATAAAACAAAGCACACACACAAATATACTTGACGCTGAAAACCCACGTCCCAAACTTGTATTATTAATCTTAACAATATCAATAATACATCAAGACAATAACACCTTAACGGTGTCCCAACCCGATACTTGAGTCAACAATGCTCAAGCATCCCCAAACAATACTTAAGACTACATCTCTTAAGCTTTCACCTCCCCACAGACAAATACGATATGACTATGTATATATAGCCATCACAAACTTAGCCACCAAGATATCCTTTTCATACTTGGTTTCCAATTACAATCCTTATCATACTTGGTATCTAAATATACCATCTATAATAATTATCTAAACACATAATTATTACCCAATCCATATATGTTTTGGATCACCAAAACCCATACTATTCGTATTGGGTTTAAACCCAACATTAGCATAATTATCCTTTACTCTATTAAAGAAGTATAGATGGTCATGACAGTATCTTGCACTCACGGTTGGGTTTTGGAGGAGGTTAATGATGACTCACTCTAAGATTACTAGACGATGGATGTTTGATTTGATCTTTTCTTCTCCTTGCTAATACACAACGCACCTGCCCTGCATGAGTTTTTATATTTGAGCATCTGTGGACAGAAAAACAAGGATTAAAAGGTAAAGTCCCTAGACATTCAAACCCATTGACCAAAGACTCTATGCCCCTTCCCGATGCATAGTCCAAGTTAAAATGCTGCCATTTCCCGTGCACCCCTTAAATTTTTTTTGAAACATATGAAATATTAGGTGCATGATTTTAATAAACAATGGAATACATTTTCTTCCAAGTAATGAAATTTGGATTTAAGTTTATCTTCTCGTTTGTGAAAGATTTTACTCAACGCTAACCTCGGTGCGTTTGTCATATGCACGCATAAATCTAAATCAAAACTTGAAAGAATCACAAGCATGTTACGGAAATTTAGATTCGTTATGAATACAAACCCAACAAAGAAACAAATAGAATCCTAGAATCAAAATAAACTATGACTTTGAAACCATAAAAAGGTTGTAAACCCTCTTGAGTTTAAACAGACTAAAAGGCTTAGAGAGCGACAATATTTAAACATGAAAAGGACAAAAGAGGACCTTCCATCACCCAGCCAAAGGCTCATTCTTTCCTTGTCCCAGCATCAACCACCTCCGCAGGCTTCCCTTCGACCGTGCGGAAGCTTTCAACCTCAATTCTCTCCGAAGCCCTTTCGTTGTCTGCTATTCTTTCAGCTTCTACTTTGGCCCTCTCCTCAGTCTTTGCTTTCTCCTCGATCTCGGTTCTTGCCTTCTCTTCGGCATCAACCTTTGTTTGCTCCTCTTCATACTTGACCAATTCCACATCCTTGAATTTATCGATTGAATGAGCATCAGGATCCACTACATTGCCTACCCCGATGAAATTCAAGCAATCCTGAAAACCCTCCTCACGAACTACGCATGCCTTTATCTCTAACTCTTTCTTGAAGGCCACCGATTCTTTAAATTTGGCCACATAGTCCTAATAAGAAATTGCTGCTTCTCGTTCTACCCTCTTTAGAGTTTTTGTGGTGTTCACCAACTCCATTTCTCTTCCTGATAATAGCTTTTTCGCAGCTTCTAGCTTTAACTTAAGGCTTCCAGAATCTCCTTTCTCAATTTGTTAGTCCTCCCTTAATTTAGAGGCCTCTTCTTCCACTTTTCCCCTAGCCTCTTTCTCCTTCTTCAGTTCCTCTTTTGTGGAACCCATCTTGATTTGCACCCCTGTTAGGTCCTGTAAAGTTTGTAGGGGGTTGAATACAAACGGTAATGTTTTTCACAAAATTTGTCCAGTTGATTTAAAATTAGTCCAACACAAATTTATGCGGAATCAAATGAAGCAATATTTAAGTTAAATAAAAATTATATTAAACTTGATAAGTTGTTACAACAACAGTACAAAGTAATATCTCACTTATAAAAATAAATTAGAAAATTCGAAATGAACTTTTCTATAGTTGTTAATAAAAGTCTGAATGCTAAAAAGTAGTTCGAGATATAAACTAGGGATAAAAATCCACAAGATAGTACAAGAGTTACCAGTAAACAAGTTCTGTCAGATAAAATATTACAAGAACAAAGAACTTGAATTTCCTGTGAAATAATTAAAGCTCCTGCAAATGGTGTTTATGATGAGAAAGAAAAGAGGATTTGATGCTTTGATTTCTTCCGTCTTGATATTTTCTAAGTAATGGACCTCAGCCGCTTAAGCTTTTATATTTTTTTTAAAAAAAATTCCTCCCACAATAAAATGACATTTCATATTAAAATTTAATTTATCGACATATCCTTATATTTATTAATTGTTTTTCGTTGTAATTAGATTTTTATCGAATAACATAATAACATAAGAATGTAAGTCCAATTGAAATAATTTTTATCCTACGGTTGGATCGTTGAAAATATATATATATTTTTAAATTTGAAAACTGTAAACTTGAACAACCCTAACTCCAACTTCGAACATTCACACTCTTTCGCTTTCTAAAGTACTTTAAGATTTCATAAAAAAAATTTTGTCCAATTTTTTTTTTCATATTCCTCCCACTATTAAATGACATTTTATATTAAAAATTTTAGAATTATTGATATATCCTTATATTTATTAATTTTTTTCGTTATAATTAGATTTTTATCGAATAACATAATAAGATAAGAATGTAAGTCTATATAAACTAATTTTTATGCTACAACACCAAATTTTATAGATTTTTACGTCCATAGAGTTTGGTCAATAAAAACATGATAACCAATCATAAAAAACAAAACAAAACTATTTTTTTTCGTGAAAGGGCTTTTTTCTACCGTTTTTGGGCCTATTTACCACCAATATTGGTAGGAAATAGTCCAAGAGGAAAATGACAAACAACCTTTTTTGCCAATTCCTACCAATATCGGTAGGAATACAAAATTTGATCGACAGATTTACTGTAAAGAAAATAGGAGCTCAAAGTACAAAAATCCAATATTTTATGTACTACTCCAACATATTTAATCATCCGTACGGTGGATCGTTGAAAATACTTTTTTTAAGTTCGTAAAGTGTAATCCTGAACATCCCTAAACTATGAGTATGAATCCTAACTCAAATTTTGAACATTCACACTTTTTTTGATTTCTAAAGGGCTTCAGCTTTTATAATTTTTTTTATCCAATTTTTTTTCATAAATGATTCCACTATAAAATAACATTTCATGTTAAAAATTTTAAGTTATCGATATATCCTTGTATTCATTAATTTTGTTTTTCATTTTAACTAGGTTTTTACCGAATAACATAATAATATAAGTATGTAAGTCCAAATGACCTAATTTTTATCCTACAATACTAAATTGTATAGATCTTTACGTCCGTAGAGTTTGATCAATAAAAAACATAATAACCAATCATAAAAAATAAAACAAAATTATTATTTTTCGTGATAGGACTTTTTCCTACCGTTTTTAGGCCTATTTACCACCAATATTGGTAGGAAACAGCCCAAGAGAAACAAGGGGTTGTTCGCTCGGATTTGAGCCTTCGACCTGTCCCAAAAACATACTACCATCTTACCACTGAGCCGTGAACATTTTTGGTACTAAGTATACAAATTATATATGAGGATACAAATTATTATTTTTTGTGATAGGGCTTTTCCTACCATTTTTGGGCCTATTTACCACCAATATTGGTAGGAAATAGATCAAGAGGAAAAAAGGGATTGTTCGCTCGGATCCGAGCCTTCTACCTGTTGATACATGCTAATTTTATGTACATTTTATAGCATGTTATCTCGCACTTATCCTTAGTTTATAATAATTTTGTCCTTGATTAGCATTTTTAGTAGCATTTTAATTTTGATTGGATGCTAAGATGATTTTTTATGTTTATAGAGTAATTTTTGAAACAAAAGGAGCCCGGTTTCAGATCCTCAAGAGACCGTAGCTTAGACCTGGATGAGCAATGAGGAAATAAGAATTGCCACAAAAATATGGGAAGTGATATATTCTTAAAGCGGGAATCCCAGTTGGAATTTATATAATTTTTGTTAAGCAAAAGGAGTCCGGTTCCAAACCCTCAATAGACCGCAGCTTAGGACTTAAGGATTTATTTATGTTAATAAATATTTAATTTATTTAGAAAACTATATTTATAAATATCTAATAATATTAGATATTTATTTTTATAATTTCTAGATTTAATTAATTATTTATTAATTAAAGATTATAAGCTGTGCGGGTTAAAAAGAATTTTTACGGAGCCCATTCATATAAACAAAATAGGCCTCGGTTTTGTTATTAAAGTAGCAGGTCACCATGTGTGAATTGATTTGTTTATGAATGAGCAAATAAAAGAAACATTCAAAAGCAAATAATTGGCCAATGCTCCTCTTGAAGCTGTCGGCCAGTTCTCTCAGTCTCACTCGCCTGCCAAGCGCGTGCACCACACGTGCCAGAAGATGTCCAGCAAAACAGAGCCCGCGTGTCGTCCACCTTCTCATGCTGTGATTGGTTTTCGTTTTTGCAGGGATAATTCAATTTATTCAGCAAATATTATGGACCGCCCACCACTGATTTCTAGTGCTTTCGGCTCAAATTATTTTATGCTACTTGGTGTGCTAAGGTGTACTATAAATATGAGTGATATTCATAGGTTTTGAAACATCTCTGTACTGAATATAAAGTTATATTCCCTCTTGTTTTCATAAATTTTCTTTGTAAATTTTAGTTTTAATTCATACACTTTAATTTTCTGCAAAGTTCTATTTCGGTTGAAGATTGTAAGGGAATTACGTGGAGTGCTCATTTATTTCATTGGAAACTATTTCGGAAGGAGAATTTTTTAAAGTTGTAATTTCTTCACTCTAAACTCTTTTAATCATGATATGCTTATTTTCTTTATCTAGCATGAGTAACTAATTCTATAATCCGAGAATTAGGTAGTATTCATTGGTGATATATGCTTGTTTGATTGTGATACTAATTCTCTACTTTTGCTAATCTATCATTGAGGGCTTAACACAATTAAGGGAGTAGTTAACCATTAATTGTATTCATAGGGATTATGATAAATTTAGAGATGAGTCATAATTCTTGTTCATGATTTGATAAACATTGTTTAATTATTGAATCGGGAGATTAATAAGAGGACTATGAAATTTATAATTATCGGGTCTTAAAAATCTAAAATTGCATTTCGATTGATCATGGGAGTGACTTTTGAAATATGGTTGTAGACATTATTTTGTATCTTAGGAAAGAACATTATAAAAGTTAGAAGAATTGTTTTTAGCAAAATATGAGAAACATATGTATCGCATTACAACAACATTATTGAACCAATTGAAGAACCCTATTTCTCAGATTGCTTTTCCTCATCAATTAAATCCTAGTTTTACTTGCTTATAATTAGTTTATTCTAGTTAGTGACAAACACACACTTCTAAATTGTAGGAAATTAAAACTTAGACTTGAATCAATAGTCCTTCCCTGCGAACGAACTTATACATTGAAATATACTTTCAACAAATTGGCGCCGCTGCCGGGGAAGGCATCAATATTAAGTTTAAGTTAATTATTTCTTATAGTTTAGATTTTATTTTGTTCAGTGTAAAAAAATAATAATAATTAAAATTACAATTTTTTTTAGCTTTATACATTATTCATCATTTATTTCCTGTTTTTATTTGTTGAATTCGAAGCCCAGTTCGTATTACTCTATTTTCTCCCCTACTTTAGTTTTAGTCACAGTGTGTTTATTTTATATCTCCCCTGTTTTCATCTTTCTTTTCGCACAAACCACACACCCATCTCCTCCCTAGCCTTTTTCCTTTCTCCCACTCTTCTCATTCGTTTGAAACAACCACTCATTCCCCTGCCTTCCCTCGATTTCCCAGTCCTCTTCTTCATTTTGTTTCCTCCAACCTCAACACCATCTCCGTCCACACACGCCTCCACACACCTCCGCTACTCCGCCTC
Source organism: Saposhnikovia divaricata (assembly GCA_036435485.1). NCBI lineage: Eukaryota > Viridiplantae > Streptophyta > Magnoliopsida > Apiales > Apiaceae > Saposhnikovia > Saposhnikovia divaricata. Next base: position 76,450,727 of record CM071600.1, on the reverse strand, counting down.
AAAACACCATTCACCATACCTCTGTTCTCCTCTTCCTCTCTTTTCGCAAAAACCCAGCACTTATTCCCCTCCCCTGTTACTTTCTCTTCTCCATCGAACCCACCACTTCCGCCACAACCATAAACACCTTGAGTTCCTGAGTTCAATTACCGAGTCTTCGCCAATTGTTGGGTAGTGCAGCTGAGTTCTTCCTCTGTTCGCTGAGTTCGAATCGAGTTGGGTGTTTAGCGTTCGAGTTCTTGCTACGTTTTGTTTGTTGTTGCTGAGTCGTTTGTTGTTTACGCTGAGTTGCTGTACTGAGTCGTGATTTGTACTGGGTATTTGTCTGAGTTGGACTGAGTCACCATTTTAGTCCTCTGAGTTTACGTTGTATGAGATGGATGTTACTGTTGGTGTTGCTTTAATTGCATTTTCTAGGATTTAGTTTGTGCAGATTCCGAGTTTTGGTTTAGTGGAGGATTCGTTTTTGTGGTTATGCTGTTCGAGTTTTCGAGACTGAGTACGGTTATGAGTTAACTGAGTGGCCGAGTTGAATTTGCTGCATTGTGTTTTCTTGCTGCGTTTTTGTTCGAATTGCTGTCTGAGTTTTCGTAAAGTTTGATTTGGTTGTGTTATTGGCAAGTCATATTTATAAACGGGTCATGTCGGATTTTTTGTAAATAAATTCAACTTTTAATTCTAATAGTGCAATTAAAAATTCAGTTTTTGTTAGTTTAAAGACAGATTAATTTAATTTTTTTTTAAAAAAAATAGTTTAAATTTTGTTCATTCCTGTTCCAAGTTTGAGTCGTTACAGTTTGTGAGTTTGTTTCGGCGTTTATTTTTAGTCATAGCCGAGTTGTTGAGTTGCTTTTGGTAATTGTTGTTTTCTGTAAAAAAAAAAAAGGTTAAATAATAATAATATATATATATATATATATATATACATATATATAAATACTCCAAGTGCTATAACTCTATCTTATTGGTGTTTTCTTTTTAGGTGCTATAACTCTTGTATGCGAGCGGGAGATTTAAAGTTTGATCCAGAAATTGAACGCACTTTTCGAGCTTTAAGGCGAGAGACAAAGCAAAGGAAAGAAAGAACCAATATGGAGGAACCAGGAGATCGTCAAATTGTTAATCCTCCTAATCCACCAGTTGTTCTTGATGAGACTTCTATTTGGGATCATGAGACTCCCAATCCTGCGAATTGGATGTACAAAACTCCTCAGATTTCCGCAGCTCAGTACAACATCAATCCAAGCTTAATTCAGATGGTGAGCAATTCAGCTTTTGAAGGGGACATTGAGCGAGAGGATCCACACCGACATCTTGAGCGCTTCGTGCAGATGTGTGGTTCATTCAAAATCACTGGAGTTACTGCAGATCAGATTCGTCTTCACATGTTTCCTTACTCGATCAAAGGGAGAGCCATGGAATGGTTCCAACAGCTTCCTGAAACTGCAGTTGCTACTTGGGAGAGGCTTTCTACCGAGTTCTTGTCCAAATATTATCCTTCTGACAAGACTCAGCAAATGAGGACAATCATTCTAAGTTTAAAAACACAACCAGGTGAAGGCTTGTATCACGCATGGGAGAGATACAAGGCATTGTTGAGAAAATGTCCACATCACGATTGTACTGAATGGATGATTATGAGCACTTTTTACGGATCTTTGAACGCAGATGTTCGTTTAAGTTTAGATGTGGCAGCTGGTGGAGATTTCAAGAAAACACCGGTTCATAAGGCAAAAGCACTTCTTGAACAATTGGCAGCAAATAACTATTCTTGGGCACCTAGTGGGACGAGCTCATCTAAATCAGTACAAGATACTGAGATGATGAACTTGTTGACTCTTAAATTAGATGCTCTTACTCAAGAGGTACGTGGACAAAGGGCGAATGTAAATGTTATTTCTTCTCCCATGGAAGGGTACAATGATTATGGTGTTAATCAGTGTTCTTATGCACAACAATTCCCAGAGGAAGCATCTTTTATTCAGGGAAGACAATCATGGCATGTTCAGAATAACTCCTACTATAATCCAAATCAGAGGCCCAATAACAATCTGTCATACAGCAGCAATCATGCGGATAATCCATCATATGCATTTCCTAAGCAAAATCAACCTCTTGGTTTTCAGCCACGTCAGCAATATCAGGCACAACAACAATATCAACCACCACCAAGGGAAAAGAAAGAACCTGCTGATTGGGAGGTTGCGCTCAATAAAATGATACAAGGAACTACTGGGGCGTTTACCAACATGGATACCAAATTTGCAAAAGTAGAGTCGAGGCTTGATCAGATGGCTTCATCTCAAAAGATGTTGGAAACTCAAATTGGCCAAATTGCTAATAAGGTTGGTGTTCGTGAGCAAGGATCAATTCCTAGTCAACCAGACCTAAATGGTAAAGAACACTGCAAGGCCATCACTCTGAGAAACGGAAGAGAATTGCCAGAAATTGAGGCTATCAAGCCTAGAGAAAAGGTCCATGCAAAAGAAGATGAATTAGTCGAAGCTGAAGCAGAAATTTCAAAGAAGGTGAATGATGAGCAAAAAGAAGAAGAGGTCACACCAAAAGTACCAGTGAAACCATATGTGCCCCCAATATTTCCCACAAAGGCTTCATAATAGGCAATTGGAGAAACAGTACGAGAAATTCTTGAAAATTTTTCGGCAATTGCATATAAATATTCCGTTTGCTGATGCTTTGGCCCAAATGCCACTATATGCCAAATTTCTGAAGGAGATGTTGTCTAGAAAGCGGAAACTTGAGGATGTGGAAACTATTACTCTAAATGCGGAGTGTAGTGTAGTCATACAAAAATCAATTCGGTAGAAGTTAAAAGATCCTGGAAGCTTCTCTTTGCCATGCACTATTGGAACAATGGATAATATTAAAGCCTTGTGTGATTTAGGGGCTAGTGTGAGTTTGATACCACACTCCATTTGTGGAAGACTTGGTCTGGGAGAGCTCAAGAAAACTAGAATCTCACTTCAGTTGGCTGATCGTACTATTAAGTATCCTTTGGGAGTCATTAAGGATGTACTTGTCAAAGTGGATAAATTCTTTATCCCTTGTGATTTTGTGGTGTTGGAGATGGATGAAGATGTGGAGATGCCCATTAGTTTGGGAAGGCCATTTTTGGCTACTGTAGGAACCACAATTGATGTAAAAGCTGGAAAATTGACATTAAATGTTGGTGATGAAAAAGTTGAGTTTGATCTCAATAAAGCAATGAAGATGCCTTCATTTGATGCTACATGTTTCACTGTTGACATAGTGGATGAGATAGTAAGTCTTGAAGATGCAGACTTAGCAGAAGTGGAACAAGCCTTAGATAATAAAGAAGTTAAAGAGTCACTTGCACTGGATATGCAAGAAACAGGTACGCCGACAATTGAGATGACACTTTCAGTTTCAGAGGCACCTCAGGTAGAACTCAAACCTCTTCCTTCTAATCTAAGGTATGCTTTTCTTGGTCCTAATGATACATATCCTGTGATAGAGTCCGCTTTGCTCCATGATGATGAACTAGATAAATTGTTACATGTGCTTAGGAAATTTAAATCATCAATTGGTTGGACAATTAACGATATCAAGGGAATTAGCCCCGCTCTTTGCATGCATAGGATTTCATTAGAAGATAATCATAAACCTATGATTGAGGGACAAAGAAGATTGAATCCTAATTTGCAAGATGTGGTTAAGAAAGAGATAACTAAGTTATTAGATGCTGGCATTATATACTCTGTTCCACATAGTAACTGGGTTAGTCCAATACATGTTGTACCTAAGAAGGGTGGGATGACTGTCGTGCATAATGAAAATAATGAATTAATCCCTACTAGGACTGTAACAGGTTGGAGAGTTTGTATTGATTATAGAAAATTAAATAATGCTACTCGCAAAGATCACTTTCCTCTCTCATTTATTGATCAAATGCTAGAAAGACTTGTGGGTAATGAATATTATAATTTTCTAGATGGATTCTCGGGATATTTTCAGATTCCTATTGCTCCCGAGGATCAAGAAAAGACAACCTTTACTTGTCCTTATGGTACTTTTGCATATCGTAGACTACCCTTTGGTTTGTGTAATGGCCCATCTACTTTTCAGCGACTCATGACGGCCATATTCTCAGATTTTATAGGAAAACCCATGGAAGTCTTCATGGATGACTTTACTGTATATAGTTCTTCCTTTGATTCGTGTTCAACTAGTTTGTCTCAAGTGTTGCAGAGATGTGAAGACACTAATCTTGTTCTTAATTGGGAAAAGTGTCATTTTATGGTAAAGGATGGTATTATGATTGGGCACAAGATTTCTAGTAAAGGCATCAAGGTGGACAGGACAAAAATTGAAGTGATTGAGAAATTACCACCACCCTCATTCGTAAAGGGGATTAGAAGTTTTCTTGGACACGCCGGTTTTTACCGTCGTTTTATCAAAGACTTTTCTAAAATTTCTCGTCCTCTTTGTAATTTACTTGAAAAGGATAGTGTGTTTGATTTTGACGAGAGTTGTCTTGTTGCTTTTAACAGGTTGAAGAAGGAGCTTACTTGTGCACCTATCATGTCAGCCCCTGATTGGAGCTTGCCTTTCGAGCTCATGTGTGATGCTAGTGACTATGCTGTGGGTGCTGTTTTGGGCTAAAAGAAGGAAAAACGCATGCATGTGATATATTATGCGAGCAAGACACTTGATGATGCACAAATCAATTATGCCACCACTGAAAAAGAGCTACTTGCTGTGGTTTTTGCCTTTGACAAATTCAGATCCTATCTTGTTGGGTCTAGGGTGATTGTTTATACGGATCATGCTGCGATTCGTTATTTAATGAAAAAGAAGGATGCCAAGCCTCGTCTAATCCGTTGGATTCTTTTACTCCAGGAGTTTGATCTTGAAATTCGAGACAAAAAAGGTTCTGAAAATTTGGTAGCCGATCATTTATCCAGGTTGGACCAGGAAGATGGAGTGGTAGGAGTTAATATACCTATCAATGATGCATTTTCGAAAGAAACACTTCTTGCCGTATCTTTGTCTACACCATGGTATGCGGACTTCGTAAATTATATCGTGGGTGGCATTGTACCAAGTCAACTGACTTATCAAGAAAAGAAGAAATTCTTATTTGATGTAAAACACTACTTCTGGGAAGAACCACTTCTTTACAAAGAATGTACCGATGTTATCATGAGGAGGTGTGTTCCACACGAGGAAATTCCTAATGTCTTCAATCATTGTCATGCTTTAGAGTGTGGTGGTCACAATAGTAGCGCAAAAACGGTGGCAAAAATTTTGCAATCTGGATTTTATTGGCCTTCAATGTATCAAGATGCCAGAAGCTTTGTTGCAAGTTGTGATCGATGTCAAAGAACAGGAAATATTGCAAGACGGAATAAGATTCCTTTGCAACCTATTCTTCAGGTTGAGCTCTTTGATGTTTGGGGGGATAGATTTCATGGGTCCATTCCCATCGTCCTACGGGAACAGATTTATTTTGTTGGGAGTTGATTACGTCTCTAAGTGGGTGGAGGCGATTGCTAGTCCTACAAATGATGGAAGAGTGGTTAAAAAGTTCTTACAGAAGCATATCTTCACACGTTTTGGAGTGCCTAGGGCCATCATCAATGATGGAGGGTCTCACTTTTGCAATAAATTAATTGAAGATCTTTTGCGAAAGTATGGAGTGACTCAAAAAGTTGCTACACCTTATCACCCTCAAACTAGCGGGCAAGTGGAGATTTCAAATCGAGAGCTTAAACAAATTCTTGAGAAAACAATGGCTAGCTCCAGAAAAGATTGGGCAAGAAAGCTTGATGATGCTTTATGGGCTTATAGGAAGGCATTCAAGACACCTATCGGTATGTCTCCTTATAGGTTGGTGTTTGGAAAATCATGTCATTTACCCGTGGAAGTGGAGCACAAAGCACTTTGGGCGACAAGATTCTTGAACATGGAATTACAAGCTGCGGGACTTAACAGGCTGATGCAACTAAGTGAACTTGATGAGTTGAGACTTAAGTCCTATGAAAATGCTGCAATTTATAAGGAAAAGACAAAGAAGTGGCATGACAGGCACATTAGACCGAAAGAGTTTGAAGTTGACCAACAAGTTCTACTGTTCAACTCAAGACTGAAACTCTTTCCCGGAAAATTGAAGTTAAGATGGTCTGGTCCGTTAAAAGTTGTCAAGGTATATTCGTATAGTGCTATGGACATCACTCGAGATGGTTCTGAGGTGTTTAAACTAAATGGGCAAAGACTCAAGCCATATTTAATTAGTGATGACATTCCAAGAGGAGTTAATTGGCTTCTCTCCAATCCTCAAGCTTAAGTTCATCACGAGAGGCGTCGAGCTAATGACGTTAAGCAAGCGCTATTTGGGAGGCAACCCAAGGAATTTTGTTGATTTGAATAATATTTTTGTGTGTTTGGACTATACCGGAGGATCTTCATTTCAAGATGGATGCCACAATGGCAGTTCTTGGTTGCACACTACCACCTCGGCCATGATTTAGGGGAGTTCTTTTTTTTCTTCCTCGCATATTAGTCCATTGTGTGTTGTTTCTTGTGGACAAAAAACGTGATAAGTTGGGGGGTGTGTTCATTTAGATAGAACCTTATTGGGTTATTTGGTGTTTAAAAAAATAAAATTAAAAATCACAAAAATAATTCTAGTCTTGTGAAGATTACTTGTTGTAATTTGCCTTAATGCACTCATACATGCTATAAGAATCTTGTGCTATTGACACTTTTGATTGAGAAGTGATATGCTTTGTTCTTGTGCACACACATACACTAGCAAGTTGAAACAAGTGAACTCATTGAATTTTGTAAGTGATTAAAAGGACATGAATATGTGCAAGATGATTTGGTTTGCATGCTTTGAGTACAAGTAGGTGCATTAGAGAGACTATTTACTTGGGATTGATTATGATTTGCCACCAAGTGAGCTTTTGATCCTATATGCATATCTTTTGCATCTTATATTTGTTTGCTTGAGTGTCCACATATTGTTTGCATTGCTAGCACTTGTTTGAGACCTTTCTTAAAATGCATGACATTATTTGATGATAATATGATAAAGGAATTTAGGTATAACCTCATATTCCCATATTGACACACAATTTAAATATGATCAATTAGTTACCCTGTTGAGCTTAATCTTATTTTTCGGTGACATACCGCATTACTTGCCTAAACCTTTTTCTTGTATCGGCCTTACTTTAACTTGAACCCAAATTGTCAAAGGCTAGTGAGTGTTTGTGGGAGTAAAATGTGTGTAAATGGGGTGCTTATTGATGGTCATTGCTTTTGGAAATATCGAGTTTGGTTGTTTACTTGTTAGTCGAATTTTATAAGAATGTGAAGGATCATTGTATTTGTTTATATATTAATTCCTTAGCTCTGCAAAAAAAAAACAAAAAAAAAAACAAACAAATAAATAAATAAATGAGAGCATACTTATGTTTGTGTGATCCTTCTTTGTTCGACTAATCAAGTTATTTGTTGGAAAAAAAGAATTCATGTGTGGGGATGATAGATGGGGAGTTGAATGATTTATGTTGTTGGGTACTAGCTTTTGACATTTTACCTTCTTTGGCTTTACTTGACATACCTTGTCCCTAGCCCCATTACAACCCGAATAAAGACCTTTTGATTATCATCAGTGGTGTGTGTTGTGTTAAAGTTAGATTGATACCAAATGTCAAGCATGCTTATGATTTTGTTGGAATTGAGTGATACACTTACCCTTGTTTTTGAGTGAATATTCTTTTATGAGTGAAAGGTGAGTTATTACTAGTCTTTTGCATATGAGATCCCAAGTTTTGACTCAAAGATGTACTCTTGTGGGCTTAGCATGATAACCAACTTATTCTTACATTTGACACGGACTTTTGAGAACTTATGCATTTTCTTTGAGTAGAATATGTGAATACTTGTAACGTCGACACCAAAGCATTGCATTCTTCACTTTGATTCTTAAGTTGATGTGGCATGAGAGGACTTGTATGTGTGGTGTTGTATTGGCATTCGATCTTTGACATGAGCTAGATGGATTTTGTGCGTACATTCACTATAGGCCCTCACGAGACCTCACTCGTCCACTAGGGCTACCTAGGGGTTTAAAGGGCTTGTTGCATATGCCAAATACAACCGTGATCACCTACGAAAGTGGTAGTAGTAAGTAGTCATTTTTTATTGGGTTACTCGAGGACGAGCAAAGGTTAAGTTGGGGGGTATTTGATACATGCTAATTTTATGTACATTTTATAGCATGTTATCTCGCACTTATCCTTAGTTTGTAATAATTTTGTCCTTGATTAGCATTTTTAGTAGCATTTTAATTTTGATTGGATGCTAAGATGATTTTTTATGTTTATAGAATAAATATCTAATAATATTAGATATTTATTTTTATAATTTCTGGATTTAATTAATTATTTATTAATTAAAGATTATAAGCTGTGCGGGTTAAAAATCATTTTTACGGAGCCCATTCATATAAAACAAAATAGGCCTCACTTTTGTTATTAAAGTAGCAGGTCACCATGTGTGAATTGATTTGTTTATGAATGAGCAAATAAAAGAAACATTCAAAAGCAAATAATTGGCTAATGCTCCTCTTGAAGCTGTCGACCAGTTCTCTCAGTCTCACTCGCCTGCCAAGCGCGTGCACCACACGCGCCAGAAGATCCAGCAAAACAGAGCCCGCGTGTCGTTCACCTTCTCATGCTGTGATTGGTTTTCGTTTTTGCAGGGATAATTCAATTTATTCAGCAAATATTATGGACCGCCCACCATTGATTTCTAGTGCTTTTGGCTCAAATTATTTTATGCTACTTGGTGTGCTAAGGTGTACTATAAATATGAGTGATATTCATAGGTTTTGAAACATCTCTGTACTGAATATTCAGTTATATTCCCTCTTGTTTTCATAAATTTACTTTGTAATTTTAGTTTTACTTCATACACTTTAATTTTCTGCAAAGTTCTATTTCGGTTGAAGATTGTAAGGGAATTACGTGGAGTGCTCATTTATTTCATTGGAAACTATTTCGGGAGGAGAATTTTTTAAAGTTGTAATTTCTTCACTCTAAACTCTTTTAATCATGATATGCTTATTTTCTTTATCTAGCATGAGTAACTAATTCTATAATCCGAGAATTAGGTAGTATTCATTGGTGATATATGCTTGTTTGATTGTGATACTAATTCTCTACTTTTGCTAATCTATCATTGAGGGCTTAACCCAATTAAAGGAGTACCTAACCATTAATTGTATTCATAGGGATTATGATAAATTGGGAGATGAGTCATAATTCTTGTTCATGATTTGATAAACATAGTTTAATTATTGAATCGGGAGATTAATAAGAGGACTATGAAATTTATAATTCTCGGGTCTTAAAAATCTAAAATTGCATTTCGATTGATCATGGGAGTGACTTTTGAAATATGGTTGCAGACATTATTTTGTATCTTAGGAAAGAACATTATAAAAGTTAGAAGAATTGGTTTTAGCAAAATATGAGAAACATATGTATCGCATTACAACAACATTATTGAACCAATTGAAGAACCCTATTTCTCAGATTGCTTTTCCTCATCAATTAAATCTTAGTTTTACTTACTTATAATTAGTTTATTCTAGTTAGTGACAAACACACACTTCTAAATTGTAAGAAATTAAAACTTAGACTTGAAACAATAGTACGTCCTTCCCTGCGAACGAACTTATACATTGAAATATACTTTCAACACCTGTCCTAGAACATACTAGAATCTTACCATTGAGCCGCGAACGTTTTTCATACTAAGCATACAAATTATCTAAAAAGATACAAATTATTATTTTTCGTAATAGGGATTTTTCCTACCGAGTTGTTAGGTTTTATTCAAGAAGCATGTCAAAAGTGTCATTTCCTGCCAACTATTTCAAAATTTGTTCTACCAAATGTGGTAGGAAATGTCCCTGGAAAAGTTGTTAGAATTTACAAACTCTCCAGAAGTGTTATTTATATGGGTTGAATAAAAGACTAGACATGCATCCTAAAAATATGGTGGGCTTTCATGCAAGGTGGCGGTCAAAACCGTGTACTGATGAATGAAATTGGAACGTGGCAGTCTGGGAAGCTAAATTGAAGGCTACATGCAACATACGTGTATAGATTGTAGGTTGGCCATTAAAGAAGTGAAGACTTATATGTTTGTATCCTAGAGATAAGGTAGGCTGCACATCTAAACAGAGAAGGCAACAGTGAGAAAGTCATGTGGAATATGAATTAAACCCTAAAAATAAGGTGGCTATACGCGTATATGTTAATAGAAGCTATAGCACATTGACATAAGCAATGACATGTAAAATATGGCCTATTTAATAGGACACCCAGCAAGCTTGTATTATATACACCGAAATGAAGTAGAAAAACACTCAAGTAAAAAACACACAGCAGTTGTGTAGTGAGAGAGAAACAAGAGCAGAAGCTCTGTGTCCTGTATTGGTATAAAAGGCTGAAGCCTAGTATGTGTACCAAATATGTATAAGCAGTAACTTGTTGCTTATGAAATAAAAGTTTGCCGCGTCTTTATTGTTTATAAAAGTCTTATTATTCGATACACCTATATACATATATTGAGTTGAGCCCATTCACGTTTCCAACAAAAGTAACATTTATTTTTATTTTTTAAGAGATTGTTTATTAATTTGAAAAACTTGAAGGATGATGATGTGGAAGGTGGGATCCTATTCGGTACAAAATGCTATCAAAACCTATCAACTTTGGTAGGTTTCGTTTTCCTACCATGTTTGGTGGGAAACAGTTAAAGGAAAACGACTCCATTTTCGTCATTTCAAATTTAACGGGGGATACTGACATGGATGGTGGGGTACTAGCACTGAAAAAACCTACCAAATGTGTTAGGTTTTAATTTCCTACCAAAATGTGGTAGGAAATGACCCTCGCAAATTGACATTTATTTTTATTTTAAAAAATTGTTTATTAATTGCAGATGGTGGGATCCTATTATGATCAAAATGCTGCCAAAACCTACCAAATTTGGTAGGTTTTGTTTTCCTAACAATATTTGATAGGAATTGGTGCTTGCATGTATAAAATTTGGGTCTCACATGCACCATTTCCTACGAACTACTCACTAATTTCCTATCAATTTTTTTAGTATGTTTTATGTGGTAGATTTTGATTATTTTCGTTGTAGTGTCTGGTCCGTTATGGTCTCTCTCGGTTGGTATTTTTTTGGACAAAACTCTCAGTGAGTTTTTAAATTCGAATGTACAAGATTTTATTTAGATGATCACTTTTCTTCACGCATATACAATTTAATCAACAATTTAGCATCTCCTTTTCTAAAAATATGATTGTAAATTTTAAATTGCACACAGTCCTGCTCTACTAAACTTGAATCTCGACATGAGTAAAAGTGTAACACTAAAATCATATATTGTAAATTGCATATGGGATTTCTATCCCCAAGCCGTACATCAAGCCCGAACTACACACACAAGTCTTACAAAACAAGAAGCCTTTTTGCATAAGAAGCTAGCTAGCAATATAGTAGTAGTTAAACCCTTCAGCAGATAAAACCTTTTGGTTAAAAAATTAGGGTTGCAGCCAGTTAAACAATTTCTGTTGATTGAGAGAGTAGCGGTTGAGCAAGGGAAGCTTTGATGTGGCTTGTGGTCCTGCCATGCTCCACTGGAGACTGAATCACAGACTTTTGCATTGCGAATTTTCTTTCTTCATTCTTACCCCAAAGCACTAGGTACAATCCTGTTATGATCAATACTGCTCCGATAATCCTGTACTCAAATAATTATGAAGTACTCTCAATTAGTTCACAATTCAGTATTATCGAATAATTTAATTCCATGCTGCAGCATAATTAAATTTATGATATCACATATAGGATGTTGGCATTGTCTCAATAAGTTCTGGTGTGAATTTCTGTATTTTATGCTTGGCTATTCTAACTCATTTCGACAGATTGTTATTGTTAGTTTGTTCCGTTTCAATGGGACGACATATATATAGATATATCCAGAATCCGTTAAAAAATTAAAGGGCTGGGGATATGTGCATGTGGGCTTGTCTACATGTTGTGTAATAATTGAGATTTTATAAAGTATTATGACATGATCATGTATATATAGATGAGTATATGTGACAGTTGGAGATGGTGAAAAGGTGCTGACCCTCCCAGATAGAACTCCTCGCCTAACGCAACCGAAGCCATAATAGCGACAACAAGTGTCTGAACAGGTTGATACACCGCCACAAAGACCGGGCCTCCCCTATCAATGCACCATATCTGTACAGCGAATGCAATCCCTGATGCAACAACTCCCTGCGCGTGCATACATGTTCAAAAAATCCTTTGTCATTTCAGATCTTGACATATATTAATTCATAGCACATATGGTCGATGACATTACTGGGGTGATTTTTATCCCCACTTCACCCCTGTCTTGATGAACTAGGAACACATGTATTAAATAATCATGATTTAGTTAATTAGTACTTACGGCGTAGAAGACACTGAAAAGCTCCGCACCAGAGTGAATGAGCCAAGCCTGTGGATCTCTCTCCATAAAGCCAGCAATAACGAGAAACTGAATTACACCAAAGAAGCACTGGTAAGAGGTAACAGATAGCCTAGCCGGGTACTTCTTCAGTACCGGGGCTTGTAAGACCAGCCAGCCAGACCAAGACAGGCAATGTCCGATCAAGAAAATGCAGCCGAGAGTCCAGTTTTTGGGCTTAGCATCTCCAAGAGAAAGTAACAGTGGTGAAACATTGGACCTTTGAAGTGGTGGAGTTGGACTGTAAATGGTTGGCCCCTTGTACAGAGTGATCACCATTGCTCCAGCCACGCAAAACAATGTTCCTACCACCTTCCCTATGCCATCCTTTCTGTTAAGCCTTACTTGTTCTAACCTGATAAATCATGCAATTACTTGGTCAATATGTAATTAATGCACGGTACTTTTTGTTTATTTTAAATAAAAAATAATCTATTATTGATTACTATAGATGTTAGGTAACTTGCCGGAGAATTGCAGCCATAAGGAATGTAATGGCAGGGACAGAGTTCTGTATTGCGGAAGCAAAGGTTGGTGATGTATTGTCTAACCCGAGCAAGTAGAATCCTTGATTTGCAGTAATTCTGTCAAATAATTCACCACGTAAATTAAAGTCAATAATTCATTCTTTTATTAGAAAACATGTACTTGTATATTTTCATGTGTGTGTGTGTGTGTTGTGTTATGTGATGTTATTACCCAACGACAGCCAGGAGGAAGAACTGGGTAACAAAAGAGAGAGTAAGCGGGGGGCGCTCCTTCCTGCATATTTAAAAAGCATACAAATGAGCAACATGGACATATATTACGTATTTAAGTATATTACGTATTTAAGTAATAAATTGTCCTAAAAATGGTAGATGGATGTGTGTAAATGGATGAAATAGACGTACTTCTCAAGGAAATAGGCGAAGGGCAAGAGGAGGAGGAAAGCCAGAATGTTTCGATAAACTGGGAACACAATCTTGCTGATTCCCATGTTAAGAGCAGCTCTGGAGACAACATGAAAACCAGCATAACCAAACTGCAAGGCCAACATGGCCACATGAAGCTGGACTTTCTCGGGCACAGTGAACCCCATAATTCTCCTACTATAATTCACAGCTCCTCCAGATGATCCACCACCGCCATCCGCCATTGTTATGTGAATAATATTACTTTCCTTAATGTTCTAGCTAGCAAGTTTGTCTTGTGATGGATGGAATGAGGATTTAAGGGAAGAATCAGGAGGTATAAATAATACTAGGAGTTGCGAGCCTAGGGTGAATAGCGAATGATGTGATTGTGGAGGGGAGGGAGAAAAGGAGCCCACATGAAATGAAATGATATTAGAGAGGTTGATTATGTCAACTAATATAGTCTCATTCTTGCCCTTGTTATGTTTTTGGCTGTCTCCCACATTCTCAATCCGATCTTGACGAACAACTACCAAGATATACCCGTATCTCGCACCACTCATCACATGTTAAAGGGATACTTGCTTTTCTTTTTTAATTTGTAAGGCATATTAATTACTGATATTAGTAGTGTATCTTGTACTTAGCTAGAAATGTAATCAATCTTAATAGACTAGCTACCAGATGATTCAAACTAGGCGCTCCTTTTCGATCGTAAATTACTTCAACAAGAACCTCATACATATGCAATTCTGAAATAATTGCAGACTGACAATATCAACAATTCAGACCTTATCGAGGAACCTAGAATAATGCCTGTATTTAGCTTTTAAATCTTCCAAAATAGGTTGTTACGAGTTTTTTGAACAAGTATATAATACTCGTAATAGATAATTAGATGATCGAATAAACATTTTTTTTAATCGTTGTCGATATCAACATTTAAATAATCGAATAACTTAGGAGGTGGAAGGTGGGGTTGATGATCATACGACTGATGAAAGCTCCCTGCCTTGATATATACCACTAATGATGATAATTGAGCGGGAGGGGGATTTCAATTCCAATAGTGTATTTGTAAAACAATCGATAAAAGAACGCACGAGGGATGAGGGGTAGGGTCTTGGCTACTCTATCAAAACTCTCCCTTAAACCCCACCACCACCTCACATACACACTGCACATTACTACCACTACTAACAGAAAATCTAGCTGGCTGGCTAGCTCTTAACAGCTTCTCTTTTGTATTGTATATACTTCATCAACATTATGTAATATGTTCAAACATAAATATACAAATTCTTTGGTTCGTAGTAGTAACATTATACAGAAATGACGTACAAGTTCCCCACATTTTTATGATTTCAGCCATTCATGTGTAACATGATTCTGCACGCCATTCTTTCTCGTGGTAGATTTGCAACTTCAGAACCAAACCATTCCTCGAAGTGCAGTTTGAAATATGTTTTTTAAAGCGGAAGTTACAAAACCAAAACTCTCTGAATTTGTTTAGATTCCAGTTTGACAGAGCAGAGTACGATTTCATCACAATTGTTCGTTTGAAAATTTCCTGTAAAACTAATCACGGGATACAAATGTTTAATTGTGTCCCCTTCACGATTGTCGTTTGTAACATGTAATGTCCTTTGGATCGAAAAAAATTGTACTAACTTTTTTCTTTGTACGCATAGAAGAAACAAAGACATGATCATCACAATCGAGTGCAAAGAATTAACTATGATGGAGCCTGGAGGGTACGAGGATTATTAAGGAACCTAATGAAGTTTTCATCACTAATTAAGATTCCCACTTCCAAAGATTTTCAATTCATCACAGATCTGAACGCTAGCACACTTTACTTTAAGTGGCATGCTGCTACCCATTGGGTGACAACCCCGTACCATCACCATTCTCCACAATAACAATAAAGATTCTCTTTGTTTCCTTCCTTCGACCACTTTCAGGTAGTAATTATGAAAAAAAGGGGCATGCAATGAAATATTCAAGTCTGTGAAGATTTCAATATAACAGATTTTTTGAAATGAAGAAAAATTCTTAATTTAATCAAATACAGTCACAAAATACTTTTCTTGAATGAAGTTTTCGTCGCTACAATTTAGATAGGCCCCAAACCGAGATTTTATATGGTGTACTTGGGGGCAAAACCTTTGATATATATATATATATATATATATATATATAATGCAAAACCTTTGATATATATCATCATAATTAAAAAATTTATTAACAAAATTCAAGGGATGGTGGGTTCAAAGGACCCCAGAGGACCCCACCTGGCCTCGTCCCTGTACTTCAGTGACAATTTCTACAATTTGCACCGATTAAATTTAATGGAAAACCAAATATTAAAGAGTTTATTTCTTGTTGTTGCACATCATTGATTCGACTCTCGGCTCTCGTTCATTCCAAAATTTATCGGAACAGATATTCAATTGTAAAACATCAGAACCTAACCTAACCAAACCAAACAAACCAAACATACCCAGTATATCCCGCACAGAGCAGGGTCTGGGGAGGGTGAAGTGTACGCAGATCATGCCCCTATCTTTTATGTTAGGGAGGCTGTTTCCGTGAAGACCCCCAGCTTAGTGCACAACAGAAAAATAGAGTGTGAAATTTACACAGGCTTCAAACATTTTGGCAAATAACGCAGCCATACCTGTGCCCACGGCTTTGAACACATGGGACTTACCTACCAGGGGATTGTCTACACCGCTCTGCCAGACACTCAGTTTTAAGATGCCACCAAGCTAAGCTCCTTTTACCTGCAAAAGTAGACAACAGAAGACAGAAAAACGACAAGTGAGAACGATAAAGCCAAACTTCTAAACAATAGCTAACCGGGACAAAGCAACTCTGAGGCTCTCAACAACAGAGCCGCTCCCTAAAAGAGAGTCCACCACTCTGATCTGACGCCTCCAAGAACATCTATCCGAGGTCAAAGTCTCATTTAAATTTAAGGCCTTCATATCCAACCTAAGCTGCTCTCCCCACGATCTCCTTGGTCTACCTCTCCTCCTCACCCCTACAACCGAAAGACTCTCGACCCTCCTCACTGGCGCTTCAGCCCGCCTCCTACTGTAAGAACCCTAATTTTTGGTAATATTTCCTTTTATTTAATATCTTGTGACATTGTCAATATGGAACCTTTCTAGTCATCCCTGTTGATTAATAGAATTGATTGTCTGAGAAACTGCGTTGTTGCATTTATTATGTAAGATAAA
This sequence comes from Saposhnikovia divaricata, assembly GCA_036435485.1. Classification (NCBI taxonomy): domain Eukaryota; kingdom Viridiplantae; phylum Streptophyta; class Magnoliopsida; order Apiales; family Apiaceae; genus Saposhnikovia; species Saposhnikovia divaricata. The sequence goes on along the minus strand of CM071600.1, from coordinate 76,433,991 downwards.
AAGGAAGATTGTGAAGGTAGGAGTCTTATTGTTAGTAAGATTTATAAAACTTGGGATTTGAGAATGGTTAGAGTATTAAAGGATTTATTAAGAATTATGACGAGGAATTATGGACATTCGAGGAATTTACACAATTAGTACTTAAGGAATTATAGGGGAAATCTCTACGCGACGAAATATTATTACGAGAAAATAATTAAGATACGATACGAAGTAAGGATTAAATGACAAGCATTGGTGGGAGAATAATATTACAAGGAAAGAAATTACATGCAAGTGCCATGTAACTAGCTAGTTAGGAAAAAGGAACTAGAAAGCATAAAGTGGAAGTGAATAGTGACATGTATGATGGGTGATGTACCTAGGGGACAATAGGGCATGGGAGGCAACCTAGGCTATAGCTTGGCAACATGTGACTACACCTAATAACCACAATAATACATATCCTACTTAGCATTTTCTTACCATTCAAACAAAACAAAAAGAAAAACACTCCCCCCCTTAGAAAAAGCTCTCGGCCGAACTACTTGGAGAGAGAGGGAGAGATTTTCTCTCCAACATTTCTTCATCTACAACCTCAAGCAAAAATCCTAGGGCTTCCTTGCAACATAATAGAGGTATGGTATCAATTTCATAGCCTTCCATCCATTGATTCTTGAGATATAAATTGTTGAAAGTTTAGAAAAGTGTTAACATAAGTTGTTATCTTTTAGATCTTGAAGGATTAAGGTTTGTGAGGGCTCAACCAAGTATTCTTAGTTGTTGTAAAGCTCATCCAAGGTCTTTAGGTACTCAAGAAGGTATAAAATCTCAAACCCCCCTTGGTTATGTGTTGTTCATATAGTATGGTAGTAGATCCATGCGTTTTAGGACTTATCTTGGATGTATATGTATTGGATAGCATGGATCTTGGGTTTTGATGTTGAGATTGTGATTTTTATGACTATGGTTAATATATATATCTCCATGAGTGTTATGGGTCATGATCTAAGTGTATTAAGTGGTGATTATGTTATGGAAGTATGAAAAATGGTTGATCTAAGTGATTTGAGCTTGCTGAGTTTGTCCAGGAACTTTGATCTGTGTTGTAGCACGATTTTGAACCCCCAAATGATGTCCCCTGATGTCCTACCTTATATTGTTGGAAAGATAATTGAATGTAGTTTCTGGAAATGTAAGATTCATAGCTAGGTGATGTGTGGATTTTTAGTTATGGCCGGAGGAGTGAATTTTGTTTCTGGACTATGGACTGCATTAAGTGACCCCCTTGTGAACCTTGTTTAAACACCTTAAAATATATTTGGGATCATGGAAAAATTTGAGAATGTAGGTAATGCAGTGGTGAAGACCACCCAAAAGGAATTGGATTACAATATGAATTTTGGATTTTATAAAAATGCTAGAGTAAAATTCGCGCAATGGAAAAAGTCGATTAGTGGAACATTATTCTAGGGTTAGTGGTTATGATTCGAACGTAGTAACTAAATTAAGTCGAGTAAGTGACGAGCGTGAACGAGTGATGACATGGACCTATAGTGGGGCTAGGGAGTCATAAGACGAAGTCGTTAAGTTAATTTCGTACCCCCTTAAAACCCCGTAATTAACGAGAAATTGTTAAGGTACTAACGAACGATTATTGCTTATGTATAGATCGTTCGAATCCGCACGCTCGACCACCCCAACCAAACCAAGGCAAGTTTACTTTTCAAAACTTATCCATATACAAGGACTTTTACTGTTGTGTTTGTAGTTTTCAAATTATATCAAATGCTATGTTTATCGAAGTATTGATGCAATTGAGATTGAACAAGTACATGTATGCTTTTATCCCTTGAACTTAGATTGAAATGTTTTCTTCGGACAACGACTCTAGCAATAGAGGTCGTGGCGGTCCGCATATACTATTGACCGGGGAGCGGTATATTATTATATCGTATCTAGATTGCGAAAACCCGAAGGGTCATTCGGGGAGTATCGTATACTCAATTATTATGTTCATATCTTCGTAAATACTCGAAACCCTATCTTGGATTAAAAGTTTATTTTATCGAATAATTATTTATTAATTATTAATATTAAATCTTAAAATATTATTTATTAATTATTGTTCATTCTTTAAAGACAAAGTTAATCCAAGATACTTTTTAATACTTCAAACTCGAACTCATTTGAACTCAAAACATTTTCGAAAACCCCCGGTCAGATTCTGCTTCTTGTATGATTTCAAGAATCATCGGTCGACTGATGTCGGACCTCAACTACTCTGTTTTCAATCAAAATCAAGTTTTAAAAGAAAAGAAAAAGGGACTCTGGCAGGTGTGGGAACCGTTGACGAACGATTCCCGGGATGTGTAAGCGGCCGTGAGCCAGGCGGTCCATCACTTATTATTCCGGCCCAGGTGTTGCCGAAGGATGATTACGGATGTAGTTTTCATCGAGGGTGATTACGGATGTAGTTTTCACCCGAGGGATAGTTACGGATGTAGTTTCTATCCTTCTACCGGTAGAGAAGACCCGCGGATTATTGGACTTGGATGTGGCGACTGATCATCGTCAATCCTTGTCAGGTTTTGTGTTTTCTTTAAGTCCCATTCCTCCATTTTGGAAAAATGCTTTGACACTGCTTCTTAGGCTTTCGTGCCAAGTTGCTGATAGTGTTCTATTTTGATGAGAAAGATGTTGATTCAATGCAGTATCTAGAACTGCAAGTTTATTTTGAAAACAAGGGCACAAATTGCTGCACCTTCGAGATTTATCAATTATGACAAGTGATTTTATAACTGATTGATACAAACAAGTATATCAACTGCCAATCATATGAAATGTTATATTGCTTACATTATACATATATTTCTTGCCGAGCTATAGTTGCTCACTCTTGCTTGTTTTCAAATTTTACAAACACAACAGCTAAGCGAAATGGCAAGACCCAGGCAGACTGCTCGAAAGCAGGTGACTAGACCCGAGCCAGCACTTGAGATTCCACCGGTAGGCCCCATTAGCCGGATTGGCTGGCAGCTTTCGTTAGTTCGTTTTATTTATCAGTATGACCTGTGTAAGGCAGTGTATCATAACAAACTTTCAAGCCGCCAACTACGCTTCATATCGAAGTGTTGCTGGTAGCATAAATACTATTTAATTCGGTCTGTAATAACTCTGATAACTTTATTACTGTTTAATCAATGTGTGACGTTTCTGAGGCTCTAACCTGTGTGTGTGAGTGTGGTGTGAGTTTATTGTGGGGTCGATGGCTGTGTTATATATATTATGTGCAAGAACAGGTATGTTACTAATGGAAAATGGACCGTGAGCGCCTAGATCTCCGACCCCGGATCTGGGGGCGTCACAGAAATGGTATCAGAGCGAGGTTACAGTTCTCAGAAATGATAGTAATTTAAGAAAGCAACCCTAATAATAATAACAATAACGATAACCTTAATAACAACTTTAATAATACTTAGAACTCTCATCGAGTTTGTAGTCAGGTTATCGGATATAGCCCTGACTTTAAGGCCCGTGAGGGAACTACTCCTAAACCCTTCTTTTATGGTTAGTGACCCACCTTATTTCCCTTGTGTAGATGGAGGAGATACCAGACCCTGAGGCTTTCGAGAGAGAGCATGACGAGGCCCTGATGCGAGAGACCGAGGGTCCTGAGGAGGATATGGGTGCTGACTCCGAGCTTGGCCCCTGGATTACAGTGATAGATAGTACTGATGAGGAGGATCCCGTTGAGGAGCCCTTTGAGCCTGAGTCCGAGCCAGAGCCTGTTACCCCTTCTCCTGTAGCTACTGATGAGGAGAGTGTGAGATCCGGCGAGGGTCGTGTTGTGTCACCCCCACCTTCTCCACAGACATCTAGCCCTGTTTCATCGGACGGTGACTCTGAGGATGACACTTCTGGCGAGGAGGAGCTTGACCCTGCTCCTGCTCCTGCTGCTGCTGCACCTACTCCTGTTCCTGTCATACCACCTCCACCGGCGGACCTACCCCAGTGTCGGGTACTGAGCATGCTTACGTGGTACAGTTCCTGACCCGAGACTTACTATCTGCAGAGGCCCGACTTAACGAGGCGAGGCGGGCACTAGTGGAGGAGCGCGAGGCGCGCTTGAGGATCCAGGCTGAGATGAGGACCACTGTTGCTAGGAGGACTAGGGCTCGACTGCACCGGATTGAGATGAGGAGTCGCGATAGGATTCTTGGTTTAGGGATCCGCGGGGGCGGAGTGATCCAGGCTAGGGATGCTAGGCGTGTTGTGCGTCGTGCATTTACCCGAGTGAGGACCTTGCTCCGTCGCGGCGCGGCCCCGTGATGTGTTACTGATAGCTCAGTCCCCTAGGTTCAGATGACATTAGTGTGTCGATTTTGCGGGATAGTTGACTTGTGCAGTGGTATCCTTTCTGACCAGTGGATGAGTAGACTGACCTACAGATATGTAGATGTGACTTTGGGTAGTATGTATGGATGTAGCCCTACTTTTGTGTAGCCTGACTATTCGGATGATGTATTTGTATTTGTTCCACTTTTGCTAGACTTTGACATCGGAACTATGTATTTGGCTCTAACATCCAAACTTGTGATAACCCTTGTACCGTACTTATTTAGTTTCAGTTTCCTTAATATTGCCTTAACTGCTTTACTTTCCGATGCCATGCTTTACTGTTTTGATATACAACTTTAATTATACAATTGCTACAAGCCACAAATACAACCATACTGTTTCAAATTTACGATATTCGATTTCAAATTATTTTCTACAATTTCCAAAAATGTTCCTGCAATCTTTAAAAATAAATTTTTCAAAAAAAAAAGAAAAAAAGATGTTTTGAAATTTTGAAAAATATTTTTGAGGTTTCGAAATTTTGAAAACTCTTGTAAATTTTTTCGCATCCCAAAGGGATTTTTTCCCCAAAAATGTTTGACATTTTATCTCCAACATCGGATTATTAAAACTTTTGCACTTCCACCCTTACGAGGAGGAACGATACGCTCCTGACCCGTGTAAACGCTGTCAGGTAATTGGAAAGCCCTAACCCCTTTCTTGTTTTATTATCAGAATCATGCCACCCAGAAGAATGAACACTCGAGCTCACCCGATCAGTTCTGAGGGCCAGGGTAGCCACCATGGAGCCGGAGGCCACCAGAACCGTGAAGGGGAGAATGTCAACCTGAGTGATAATGAGGGCAACGATTATAACCTGTTTGATGACTCTGAGTATGAAGAAGAAGAAGCTGGTGATGACACCCGAGATGTAGAACATCCTAGGGGAGGCCCTATGGAACAGTTCATGGAGTTACTTAGGCAGAACTTGGACCGACCCCTAGTTCAACAACCGCCCCAGAATGCTAATGCTAATGCTTTCCGGAACTTCAAATCCCTGAAACCCCCAGAATTTAAAGGAACTGCCGACCCTGTCGAGGCAAGGGCCTGGCTGAAAGAAATGGAAAAATCTTTCGAGATACTAGGTGTCGCTGAGGAGCAGAAGACTGTTTTCGCCACTTACCTTCTGAAGGGTGAGCCGAACTATTGGTGGGAAGCTAAGAAGAATTTGGAAGGAAGAGGTGTGGTAACCTGGGAGAGATTTAACGAGTTGTTCTTGGAGAAGTACTTTCCTAGGTTCATGGAGACACAAATGGAGCTGAAGTTTTTGGAGCTGAAGCAAGGAAATATGACGGTGGCCGATTATGAGGCCAAATTTACTGAGTTGTCAAGGTTTGTGCCGGAGTATGTGAACTCTGAGGCAAAGAGGGCCCGAAGATTTCAATTAGGGCTAAAACAATGGATTCAGAATCGTGTGGCGGTTCTTTAGCTGACAGACTATGCCACCCTGGTACAGAAAGCGTCAATTGTTGAAGCTGGAAGTGAACAGATGCAGAAGGAGAGAGAAGGAAAGAAGAGGATGTTGGATAGCCGAAAAGGAAACTCTGCTGGTGGGAGCTTTCCGAGCAAATTTAAGCGAGGAACGATGTCCCAACCCAGCGGGAACTTTGGAACCAAGAGAGCAGAAAGTTGGAGTGTGGGCCAGGGCGGCCGACCACAGGGATCGTCTTACTCTACCCCATCCCCAGCCCAACCCCCAGAATGCAACAAATGTGGAAGGAAACATGCGGGCGTGTGTAACCTGCAAGATGTGAAGTGCTTCAAGTGTGGGCTGACAGGGCATTATGCTAACGCCTGTCGCGGAACTAGTAACAACACGAGTGCCGGAGGTAATTGCTTCAAGTGTGGGAAACCAGGGCACCGAATGAGGGAATGTATGTCCTCTGGGCCAGCTGCATCGAGAGTGAGTGGAACTGCTTCTAACAAGGCCCCTACTGCAAGAACTTTTAACATGACGGTGCAGGATGCCGTGAGGAACACGGATGTGATTGCAGGTACCCTATTACTCAATTCAGTTAAAGCAAATGTTTTATTTAATTCGGGAGCTACCAAGTCCTTCATATCTCTAGATTTTGTATGTCGGTTAGGCCTTAAGACTGAACCATTGAAAGACAGATTGCAAATAGAGATAGCTAATCATGAAATTATTCCCGTTAGCCGAGTATGTCCAGGTTGCGACCTAGAAATAGAAGGGCGACACTTTCGGGTAGACTTAATACCTTTTAAACTAGGGGAGTTTGACGTAATAGTAGGTATGGATTGGTTAACAACCCACGGAGCCCAGATTGATTGTGTCAAGAAGAAAGTAAGTTTGAGACTGCCAGGGGACGAAGAAGTAGTGTTTAGTGGGAAACGGCAAAACCAAAAGTTCCTGACCATGATTCAAGCTAAGAAGTTGTTACGTAAAGGATGCGAAGCCTATTTAGCCTATGTGAACGATACCAAGAAGGAGGCACCAAACCTGCAGGAAATCCCTGTCGTTAATGAGTTCGCGGACGTATTTCCGGACGATCTTCCCGGACTACCACCGATAGGGACATCGAGTTTGCTATAGACTTAGTTCCGGGTACGGCCCCAATTTCGAAAGCCCCATATCGGCTAGCCCCAGTGGAGATGAAAGAGCTAGCCACTCAGTTACAAAAGTTGTTGGATAAAGGGATGATAAGACCTAGTGTGTCACCGTGGGGAGCCCCGGTGTTATTCGTGAAAAAGAAGGACGGCAACATGAGATTTTTTATAGATTACCGGGAGTTGAACAAGGTGACTATAAAGAATAAGTATCCCTTGCCCAGGATAGATGACCTGTTTGACCAATTGAAAGATGCAGTTTATTTCTCTAAGATTGATTTGCGGGCCGGGTACCACCAGTTAAAGATTAAACCAGAAGATATACCAAAGACGGCCTTTCGCACCCGGTATGGACACTATGAGTTCCTAGTGATGTCATTTGGGTTAACGAATGCCCCTGCAGCTTTCATGGACTTAATGAATCGAGTCTTCAAGAAATACTTGGACAAGTGTGTTATAGTCTTCATCGATGATATCTTGATTTATTCCAAGACGAAGGAAGAACATGCAGAGCACTTGAGGATTGTATTGGGAGCATTGAGAGAAGAAAAGCTGTACGCTAAGTTCTCGAAGTGCGAATTTTGGTTGAGGGAAGTTCAGTTTTTAGGGCATGTGATTAGCGAACAAGGCATTCTAGTGGACCCAGCCAAAATAAAGGCTGTATCAAATTGGGAGAGACCAACCACTCCGATAGAGGTGAGAAGTTTCATAGGACTGGCTGGCTACTATAGGAGATTCGTCCAAGACTTTGCAAAGATAGCAGCCCCTTTGACCCGACTAACTCGCAAGACCGAGAAGTTTGTGTGGACTGAAAAATGCGAAGAGAGCTTTCAAGAGTTGAAAAAGAGGTTGGTGACAGCACCATTACTAGCCCTACCTGATGATAAGGGAGATTTTGTGATTTATAGCGACGCATCCCATAAAGGTTTAGGGTGCGTGCTTATGCAGCACGGTAAGGTGATTGCTTATGCGTCCAGGCAACTTAAGGAGTATGAGATAAGATACCCCACCCATGATTTGGAATTAGCAGCGATAGTTTTTGCTTTGAAGATCTGGAGACATTATCTTTACGGAGAAAAGTGTGAAATCTACACGGATCACAAGAGCTTAAAGTACATATTCACTCAGAAAGAGTTAAACATGAGGCAGAGGAGATGGCTAGAGCTAATCAAAGATTATGATTGTGAGATTCATTATCACCCAAGGAAGGCCAACGTGGTGGCCGATGCACTTAGCCGAAAGGAGAAGCTTAAGATGATAACGTCAGTGGACGAATTGATCAAGGACCTTGAGAAACTGGAGATTGAAGTGAGGTTACCAGGAATTGGACAAGAGAGTCTAATGGAAATAAAAGTCCAACCACCGTTATTGGAGAAGATTAAGTTATGCCAGGAAAAGAAGATAGAAGAAGAAAAGAATTCGATGGAGAAAATTTTGACTTGCGAGGAAATTAAGTGTGAGAAGGACGGGAATGGAATTATGAGGTACGCATCTAGGATATGGATCCCGAACGTTCAAGAATTAAAAGACGAGATTTTGCAAGAGGCTCATAGTTCGAGGTACTCAATTCACCCTGGAGGCACTAAGATGTATAGAGATCTGAGAGAATACTATTGGTGGCCTAATATGAAGAAGGACGTGGCAGAGTGGGTAAGTAAGTGCTTGACATGTCAAAGAGTGAAGGCCGAACACCAGAGGCCAAGTGGATTGTTGCAACCCTTAGAGATACCCGAGTGGAAATGGGAGCAAATTGCAATGGACTTTGTGGTCGGATTACCAAGGACCAAGACTAATCATGATGCCATTTGGGTAATTATCGATAGGTTGACCAAGTCTGCACATTTTCTTCCAATCAACGAGAGATATACTGTCGACAAGCTGGCAGATATTTACTTAAAGGAGATTGTGGTTAGACATGGGGTTCCTGTGAGCATTGTATCAGATAGAGACCCAAGATTCAACTCCAGGTTCTGGAGAAGTTTTCAGGATTGTGTGGGGACCAAGTTAAACATGAGTACTGCATATCATCCCCAAACAGACGGACAGAGTGAGAGAACCATCCAGACCATCGAGGACATGTTGAGGGTATGTGCCATTGATTTTAAGGGAAGTTGGGATGACCACTTGCCGTTGATCGAATTTTCTTACAACAACAGTTACCATGCGAGTATAGGCATGCCCCCATATGAAGCTTTATACGGACGAAGATGTCGGTCTCCCTTGTGTTGGGAAGAAGTTGGAGAGCGGAAGATTTTAGGGCCTGAACTGGTCCAACAGACAAGAGAAACAATCGAGCTCATAAGAGGACGGCTGTAGCGGCCCAGGACAGACAGAAGAAGTATGCGGACCAGACTCGCAAGGACAAAGAATATGAGGTAGGAGAGTTTGTGATGTTGAAGGTATCTCCGTGGAAAGGATTGATGAGATTTGGTAAGAAAGGGAAACTAAGCCCGAGATTTATTGGACCGTTTGAGATCTTGAAACGAGTTGGGAAGTTAGCCTATGAATTGGCTTTACCCCCGAGCTTACAGCAAGTACATAATGTGTTCCATGTGTCCATGCTACGACCATACCATACCGACTTCCGACATGTAATAGAACATGATCAAGTGGATCTGCAACCGGACTTAACATATGTAGAGCAACCCGTAGAAATCATGGATAGAAAAGAACAGGTGCTGCGGAACAAGGTTGTCAAACTAGTGAGAGTCTTGTGGAGGAATCAGAATGTCGAAGAATCAACATGGGAACTAGAGAGCGTGATGCGTGAAAAGCACCCCCAACTGTTTTCAACCTGATTCCGGGACGGAATCCTTTTAAGGAGGGGAGGCTGTAAGAACCCTAATTTTTGGTAATATTTCCTTTTATTTAATATCTTGTGACATTGTCAATATGGAACCTTTCTAGTCATCCCTGTTGATTAATAGAATTGATTGTCTGAGAAACTGCGTTGTTGCATTTATTATGTAAGATAAAAAGGAAGATTGTGAAGGCAGGAGTCTTATTGTTAGTAAGATTTATAAAACTTGGGATTTGAGAATGGTTAGAGTATTAAAGGATTTATTAAGAATTATGACGAGGAATTATGGACATTCGAGGAATTTACACAATTAGTACTTAAGGAATTATAGGGGAAATCTCTACGCGACGAAATATTATTACGAGAAAATAATTAAGATACGATACGAAGTAAGGATTAAATGACAAGCATTGGTGGGAGAATAATATTACAAGGAAAGAAATTACATGCAAGTGCCATGTAACTAGCTAGTTAGGAAAAAGGAACTAGAAAGCATAAAGTGGAAGTGAATAGTGACATGTATGATGGGTGATGTACCTAGGGGACAATAGGGCATGGGAGGCAACCTAGGCTATAGCTTGGCAACATGTGACTACACCTAATAACCACAATAATTGTAAGAACCCCAAATTTTGGATATAATTAAAACTTTTTATTAAGTAATGATAAAATGAGGAACAATGATTCCGACAACAAGGTCACCAGCTCTAATGAATGGTGGTTTCAAAGAACAATGATTGTAATGAATGGATATTGCTTTGGACAATGATCCTGATGCATTGGTATATTGTCAGAATAGAGTAATTCGATGGTTGAGGACCTAGATAAGAATAATCTACCATCCAGGAAGGAGCTAATGGATCCTTGAAGGGAAATGAGTACGTGCATAGTATTTTCCGTACATGCATAGTGTTTCTCGTACGTGCATAGTGTTTCCTGTACGTGCATAGTAATTTGGTGGATGAATAGTGATTTTGTAAGTTGGAAAACTTTTCACGCCACCCTATGTACGGGACGTGATATGGATTAGTCATATTAGCGATACGCGGAGGAAATAAGTGAATGCAGAGACGATCGGAATTCAGAAATTCCAAATTCTTTTCGGTATAATATTTGACCGGGCAGTGGATTAAATATTATTATAATCCAAGAATTGAGATATTAACTTTGAGGATTTGATATTTTGGGATGTTATTATATTGATTTAAGAATGAAGGTAGGAAACCACTGAGGAGTGGTTATGGCTACAATGTAATAATTGATATTTGGAAAGAATGAATGGAATTCGACTTTATTATTTCTATGTCTCGAAGAATGCTAAAGGGTAACAACATAGGTAAGAATAATCTATCTTCTAAGGGAATAAGATATGGCAATTTCAAGCAGGAGAATATTCTCATGTCATCCAGATCGGTAACGATTAATCCAGTAGTTCCGTAAAAAGGATAAGGAACGATCGAAAGAGAATACGGACAATTGTACCACCCTAAGAGAACAAGTAAAGAATACAGAATGAATAGTGTTTTGGTGGGAGTATATAATAATATGAGACGACACTATATAGAAGCATTCGGAACGGATTTCCGAGTTCGTATTAGTGATCCAGGGGGAAAATAAGTGTATGTAAAAGCTGTCGGATTCTGAAAAACCGCACTTTTATTTTCTCCGAGAGTTCCCTGGACACTGATAGCCTTAAGTATTTAACGAATGGATTTAAGGAATATAAATTGGAAAGTTAGAATGAAAGATGGAGAATGAAAGTATTAATATTAAAAAGGATTCCCGGTAAACCCTAATTAGAAATCCGTGAAATATTCCTACGAACGATCAATCGAAACGGGCAATAACTGGACACAGAAACAAGCAGAGGAAGCAAGAGTCTTGTGCAAGCTACTAGATAAATATCTAGCAACCAAGTGGGCTAAGTAACTAGACAATTAGAGATTGAACAAGTACTTAGCAAAACAAACAAACTAGTTAGCTTATAACCATCCAAGGATCAACACTTGGCATGCAATCTCCATTATCCAATACATCACCACTTTATTAAAGTCACTTTATCAAGATATTATTCCAATAATGCATCAAAATGGATGAGAGCAAACCAAACAAACCAAGCAAACCCCCCCTCCAAGAATACCCCATTCGGCTTCTTCCTTAATTCAAGAGGGGAAATCAACCTTCCAACCATCATTTGGTCTCCAAATTTTTATGGTAAGTCCTATAATTCATAAAAGTAATCTCCTAGAAATCTTAGCCCCAAAATCCTCTTTTACCATTTTCAAATAAATCCTCAAAGGGGAAGATGAATAGTGTTTTAATGAAAACTAATCTTTGATTTTCTTGTTTTCATGATTGATTTAGCAAGCTTAAGGCAATCCAAGGACCATACCAAGCTTAGTGAGGCTAGAATATACTTCGAGGAAGGTATAAACATCCTAAACTATAGCTTTTACTTTGAGTTTATATGAGTAATAAGAAGGATTGGTTGATTAGTGGTTGATATGTTAGTTATATGTTTAGATCCATGGATTTGTGGTTGATTATGGTTGATGATCCATGAGATGGTTATAAGGAGATGTTATTGATCTTGTCATGATGTTTATCATGTGTTTAAGTGGTTGATTTGATCATGGGGTGATCGTGATAAAGTGTAAAAACTTTGGAAAACGCGTAAACGTAGTCGTTATAATGCCCGATTTTACAATACCATGTTTTGTATGCCATTTTCCATGTCGAACCCCTACTGTCCAGAGACATTATCTGCCATGATAGGATAGGTAATGTTCTAAGATTCGTTTCAAGTTAAATTGATATACTTGTTCCCTGAATGTTATTGTTGGCTTATAAGCTAGATAGTTATATATCAGTTATAAGCCGGGTATTGTAAGACCCTCATAGAAGGGCATATACATCTTATTAATCAAGTATAGACCGGGAGTCAATATTCATTGATATATCGAGATTACCTCGGAGGAAAATATTTAAGTAAATATTTTCTATTATTCAGGCGACGAATATTATTTGAATATTCGTTCGAGATTATTTATTTTAATGATCCTTACTTCAAATAATTATTTGAACGTAATCATTCGACGAATAATATTTGTCAATATTCATTCTGAGTCGAATTGATTATCGATTATTATTCCGAATATTCTTCTAAAGATTGGACTACTAAATGAATATTATTTGAATATCCATTTAGAATAATATTTTATTAAATAAATATTACTTTTGAAAATTCATTTAAGATATTAAGTACTTGATGAATATTATCTTCAATATTCATCTGAAGCTTGATTTATTTATCGAATATTATATCGAATATTCCTTTAAAGCTTGGATTACCAAATGAATATTACTTGATATTCATTTAGAATAGTATTCATTAAATGAATATTACTTTATCAATATTCATTTAAATTCCTAATTAATTATGAATATTATTTTGAATATTCATTTGAATATTTAATTATGCAATAAATATTCTCTCGATATTTCTTCAAGAATTATTTGGGAAATACTCTGATTAAAGATATTCTTTCATATTCCTAAATAATCTGTAAAATATTTTAATGCAATAAATATTCTCTGAATATTTATTCCATACTTAGAATAACCCCGATAAGGTTTATCTTCTTCGATTATTACCGAAAATATCTCGGAGTCATATTATTATTAATCTTATATCAAGAAAGGTTCTCAGACATCATTCTTCTTTGAGTCTATTTCCTTAATAATAAGGGAACCTTACTTGGAAAAATGTTATTTATCTTGTCGACTTCCCGGTCATAAAGTATTCCCTTCACTCGCAACTCGGGTGCTGTTGACTTATTAAGTCGTTACTTACCTCCTCATCTTTCGAGGGGTAAGATTACTGGAACAAGTTGATATCCGTTACCAAGTAATAGCTTGGGAGTTATTGGTAAATTTTCCTTTCCAACTAGATACGACTACTTTGTGGAGTCTTATCAACAAGTATTATACTTGGGGAAAGGGGGACGAACGTTACATTCAGAATCATGAATTCTATTTGAACTAGGAGTCGTGTAAGAGGCCGAGTAGCGCCGGTCCATCCCCTTTGGCCCAACCGTTGGCCGGGGAGAGCTAGTAAGGCGGTATACAAGTAAAGCCGTCAGTTCTTCCTTCTACCGGTAGTAAATCTAAATTGAGCTGTACGATCTCGACTGATCATCAAGATTGGAACAGCGGGCGCGGTGAATACTCCATCATTGGTTCATCATCCAAATTTATTTATTTCCTGCAACATGATTACTGTTGGCAGAGTTGGAAAAGTGTCATAACTGGAATTGCAACCTTTTCTTGCAAGTTCCTCTTCTTAATAACAATAAGAACATCTCGCTTACTTTGATGTAGCAGATATTTCTACAAACAAATACTTTAAGTTACCTTGTAACTTCATCGTTCATATTATACTGGCATCATTTCCGTAAATGCATGGCATATGGTTTGAAAGATACTTTTGAACTGTTGTACATTATCGTTCAATTATATATTATTGTTGGTGGGCTATTGCTCACCCTTGCTTTATTATTATATCACAACAACAGCTAGACCAGATGACTCGCATAAGGCGCACTCGACGCGGGCGAGGACGATGAGACTACCAGAGCTGAAGAAGAAGCTATTGGTAGGATATATTTATTCTTTCAGTACCAAGAATATATTCTAGTATGACTTATGTAAATGGATGGCAAAGAGTATGTATTTATATTGAAATTCTTTTGGATTGTAAGAACTCATAATGTGATTAATAAAAATTTGATTGTTACTCTGATTTCATCTCTGGGACTATAACGGGTGTGTTTTATATTGTTGTGTTGGGTTATAGAGACGTAATTTATTTTATGTTAAGGAAAGTTCAATTGTTGTGGACAGAATTGGAAACCGTAACCACCGGATCCCGGACCCCGGATCTGGGGGTGTTACAGAAGTGGTATCAGAGCGTACGTTATAAACCCCAGAGATGAGGTGACGTTAAAACAATAAATTCAATAAGATAATAAGAACTCTTGCCAAGTTCATAGTCGGACTACTTAATGTAGTGATGACATATAAAACCCTTATGGGAACTCGTAAGTATAATGATAGTAACTTAGCTCGATATCGTATCGACGAGTAAGGCGACTGACCTTGAGGCATACGAGCAACAGCGCGATGATGCTTTATATGCTGAAGATCAGCGGGTAATTCGATGGAGTACCCTACTGGAGACCCGGAAGAGGTTCCAGCAGATAAGGAAAATCCTGTTAGGATAAGGAGCTTACCCATGGGTAATGAGGGTCGCAGCCAGAATGACTGTGATGATTAAGATATGGTGCTCAGAAAAGTGAGTATAAAGAACCGAGATATTATTAAGAGATCTGAAGATGCATGTTGAATTCATAGCCGGACTACCAGATGTAGTACCAGCAAGAAAGAAGGATTGAAAGAATTACTCGAGATCTTATAAGGAAATAGATGAGAATCCTTAGAGATTTTAATCTTAACAAAGAAAGAGCTAGAGGGATGTATGATTATCAAAGACCGCGATATAGGACGAGGAGCAGAGTCCCTAGGAATAGTTGAGAATGAGGCAGTAAGTGCCATATCATTTGATAAATGAATCAGTATGAATATTGTCAGTAATAATTTGCCACGAGAAGGCAGATGTCATAGGTTATAATTTACGAAACCAAAGTGAGGTTAATGAGGTGGTTTTATTCAGGGAAATGTTCATGAATGAATCAGTAGAAAGTAAAGACATTGGGAAGTGGCAGCATGATTGGGTAAAATTATATAAGGAAGTAGTAAGCAAGACAATGATCTCAGAACCTACCGGAAGATAAGACCAGTGAGTCAAGATGAACTCGTAATGAGACTACTGCCAGAGACTGAGTATAGAGTTAATTCAACTCAGCTAAATGATGAACCAGAAACGTTAGATGCATGTGATTTAGAGGAATATTAAATTCCTTCTTCTCTTTGAATGGATTATAGTAGTACCTTAAGTTTATTCCGATGCGGAATTATAATAGATCAAGTAATACGATCAGTAGTTAAAGAGAAAAATGTGAGAAAATCTTCCTGGAGCTAAAAGGTGAAATTGGTAATGACCAAGAGCTGGCATTGCTTAATGGAAAAAGGAGACTTTGTGCTTCCAATGACGCTTCGCATAAAGGGTTAGGTAGACCGACATTTGGTAGTATTGAATATCAGGACGTATAGGTATCAGGATATTGTGACAGGTTTCAGTTTGAAACGGTTGATTCCCTTCTAAGGGATGGATATAATTGATTCATCTCCAGTGGGTAAACTTCCAATCTGATGATGATTATTTCATTAACTATGACTGCTTATGATTCCACCTGCTTGGAGGTTCATAGAACTATTCTTCAGGTTTCGAAACTGGTCTCCTTAATGTTACCAGTAGGTGGGTAGATTGATCAAAATTTCCCTGAGTCTGGAAAGGAATTCGGTGAATTCTGGCAAACCTTGTCTTTCTGATTATCAGAGAATGTCATGGAAGAGAGTAGAAACTGGAGCAAACCCTGTGATTTGGGTAAGGATGCTGTAAAATGGGTTAGTAAACGGACCCTGAGCATTACAATCGATGGTAGTGATAAAATGATGAAGTGAGATTGGATGAAAACAGGAAATGTAAGTAAGAAACTAGCCGAACGGAGAAACTCCGGGATTGACTTAAGTGAAAAGGCGGTTATGCCAGGAATGGTTAACTTGCGTGGCAAACGGGATTGATAAGAATAGTTGAAAAGATAAAAGTGGAGGAAAGGTGACCGGAGACGGTGTCGAGTAGTCGATTAAGACTTATATGGAGTAAAGTTTTGGAAAGGTAGAAAGGTATCAATGAAAAATGCACTATGCCGGCAATTGCTAGAAAAGTAATGCTATTAGCCAACCCCTAAAATCATATATATATTTTTTTATTTTAGTGTGGCCAGTTGAGGCCAAGTCACAAAGGATTATCGAGCGACTAGACCAGCAATGAAAGGACAAAGCAGGGTTGCTCCTAAGAAAGCACCGAATGCAAGGGCTTCTGATATAAAAGAAACATTAATGAGATCGTTTGAATCTTCTGCCGAACAACCCATGTTTCGATTGGGAATTCACTAGACCTTTTTGGGATGGGGTCACCCGTACTGAAGTGACTCATGTGTATATGGTTGTCCAAGATTTCGAGTAAAATGGAAGTATAGTGACTTAAGATGTATGATGTTAGGGTATCATGAATACCATGAATATATTATGACGGAGGAAAGTAAACAATGAAGGTATATGAAGAGGGTATAGAAAAGGTCAGAAATTGAACAGTATGCTGTAGGAATTTCGTCTGAGGCAAGTACCTTTGCGAAGAACGATAAGCACTAAGAGATTCACGTTGAACTCGACCAATATCTTCCAGAACATCCTTGCTACCATTAACAAGTTCGGTAAGAGAAGAGATAGGCATACATTGCCTTTTTGAAAGGCCAAATAGGCTGACAACTATCTGAAAGAAGAGGGTGGCATTAAACCACCGATCGATTATCAAATGAGAATGATTGAAAAGAGACCTTTATTAAGGATACATGATCTGATTGCCAATTATAAGATGCAAGAATTCCTTGGCAGTTGAATTAAGGATAGGATATCCATAAATTAAGACAAACCCTGGGGAATGCACAAGGGGTGGCATTAACCCTAATAACGACATTATGACTTCAGATGATATGAGCTGGACTTGCTAAGGCAACAATGACCGGTAAGGATTATTAAAAAGAGTTTGGAAAGAACATAGATAGAATTATTAGAGTATTGATCAATGACATTTTGATATACCCGATACCCAGAAAATACCGGAGGAATGATAAGGATGGCCTATGAAACCTTACAAGGAAAAAGGTAATATTCCGAACTTCAAAAATGGAAGTTTGGTAAGGAATGTATGACATCGTAACAATAATGCCAGATGAGGCATGTATGAAACCCTGAGGAAGTATGGGTTGAACCTATAAAGGTTGAGATTATCCTAAGATAAAGAAAGAACTAAGAAAAGAAGTATCCTAAGTAGGATTGGGAATAAACGTGATAAAGTTCCCACGGGTAGGTGGAAGCGATGACTTATGGAAATGACTGATAGTTATATTTTCTCCTTCAGCAGAGCTTAAGGGAGAATGCTTTAACCCAACCGTGATGGGAATGAGGTAGAAAAACTTGAGTTGGAGTGTACCCAGAGAACATGGGTTACAAGAAATCATTATCACTAAGAAAGGCCAATGAGGTGGCCGACAATCTAAGTATAAAGGAATAATTACAAATGTTCATACCGAAGAAACATGATGATATTTGGAAGGACCTTGAAGGTCATATCAGAATGGAGGAATTTACATTCCTTCTGATGACTGTGCAAGAATTGACAGTAATAATAGTTTAAGTAAAGATTCGATTCCTGATGGAGTCTTAAGCATGTTACGTACCTTAGAAGGTCCCGTTTTGAGGCAAACCAGGACCATGGTACAAAATTGATGAAGTAAACCGTTAAGTTTCCAGTCTTTTATGGAAGATGCATAAGTGATAGTTTCATCAACCGGACCTAGCTGCGATGCTTGAAACTCTTCTGCAATTCTATCTGCTTCACGTTATATCTACATCAAGTTCAAGAAGTGTTCCTTATGGATAAGGAATAATGATTACTTTGTCTCCCTAAGGGATTTGAAACCCGTAGGGTTAGCTATTAACGCACTACGTAAACAACAAGCGATGGTGATTCTTCTAAGAAAGGAGATGACAACGTAAAGATAAAGAAAGTGCTGCTATTGATAAGCTAATTGGCATGTTGATGAATGACAAGCAAGTTTGTGTTAGTGTACTTCTGCACAAACAAGATAGAGAATATGAGGTTGATAATTCGTGATGCTAAACGTATTCCCGTAGAAAGAATTAATGAGACTTGGAGGGAAGGGCGGTTGAGCCCGAGACTTATTGGGCCACCTGAGAGTTTAAAAGTGTTCGGACGGCGGTATTCGAGCCAGCCTTACCCCCAAAACTTATAGCACGGTCATAACGGGTTTTCATGTGGCCAGGCTACGCCAGTAAACTACAGATGCTCGATAGATGATAAGAGCATGAGCCGGTAGATATACGACCTGGTCTGACTTACGAAAGACAACCTGTGGAAAATCACGGAGAGAAAAGAACAAGTGATGAGAAACAAGGTTGGCAGAAGTAGATTATAGGAATCTAAGTTAAAGGGATCGGGCCAGATTCATTTCGGAAAGTTTAAATTGGAATAACGTGACGACTATAGAATAAATGAGACGGAATACCGATAAAGAGGTACCAAGTGCAAAAAGGTGTCTCAATAAAGAGGTGAAGGTGAAAGTAAATAATAGAAATGAGTAAGAATCAGATAATAAGAAGGATGTGATTGATAAAGAAAAGGTTGGGAAAGCAACTATGGAATGAGAAGCAAGGAATGTTATGAATGGGCTTTCTAATGAATTCTCAGGATGACAACCTGATAGTGTCAATATTATAGTATGAAAAAGCTAGTAACATGATATGGGATGTCAGTAATAATGATGTCAAGTGAGAAATCTAAGATTTAACCTGAAAGGTTGAAGGATTTCCCGAATGTGAGTATCGCTAAGATTGAACAAGAGTATTTGTCCATAGAATAATGTACAAAGCAGCAAGATATGTTGACACGTGAGATTGCAATCAAATAGTATTGGATATAATTATGATTAATTTCTTCTTTGATAAACCTCTATAGTTCAGAGGTAAAGTCCGAGTATGATATTCTACAATCATGAAAGCTTTCTATAATCCTTTAGAACTCTTTTCTCTTCTTCTCTCTTATTCATCTTCTTTATGAATTGAGAAGAACAACCATTTTAGGAGGGGAGGTACTACTACGTGACTATCTGTCTATGTGATAGAAGTCTAAATGGAATGCCATGACTTGTTTAATTGCTTGTCAAGTACTAAAGGCTGGCCCCCTTCTGTACTAACTATGCAATATAACAAATGTTCAATTGATCATAGTGATCTCTCAATTAATCTTTCCACTTCTCTATATTGATCGAGATTGCGAAGATTAAAGCAATCAGGAAATGCACAGTACGAGCGAGGTTACCTCCGAATTCGTAGGGTGATAGTGATACCAATGTTACTGCAGGTATCAATAAGGATAAGACTGAGTAAGAGTATAACCCAGATAGTGAGTTGTACGAAAAGTAGCAACGTTGATGGAAAAAAAAAGGATACAGTATGGATTGTAGCACTAGAAGATGTGCTGAGGAAGGGTAGAACGACTAAGAATTGACCGGGAAGCAAAAAAAAGGGAACGACAGGCAAACGACTCTTTGCTTCCTACCTGATTCCGGGACGGAATCCTTTTAAGGAGGGGAGACTGTAAGAACCCCAAATTTTGGATATAATTAAAACTTTTTATTAAGTAATGATAAAATGAGGAACAATGATCCCGACAACAAGGTCACCAGCTCTAATGAATGGTGGTTTCAAAGAACAATGATTGTAATGAATGGATATTGCTTTGGACAATGATCTTGATGCATTGGTATATTGTCAGAATAGAGTAATTCGATGGTTGAGGACCTAGATAAGAATAATCTACCATCCAGGAAAGAGATAATGGATCCTTGAAGGGAAATGAGTACGTGCGTAGTATTTTCCGTACGTGCATAGTGTTTCTCGTACGTGCATAGTGTTTCCTGTACGTGCATAGTAATTTGGTGGATGAATAGTGATTTTGTAAGTTGGAAAACTTTTCACGCCACCCTATGTACGGGACGTGATATGGATATTTCGAAGTCATATTAGTGATACGCGGAGGAAATAATTGAATGTAGAGACGATCGGAATTCAGAAATTCCAAATTCTTTTCGGTATAATATTTGACCGGGCAGTGGATTAAATATTATTATAATCCAAGAATTGAGATATTAACTTTGAGGATTTGATATTTTGGGATGTTATTATATTGATTTAAGAATGAAGGTAGGAAACCACTGAGGAGTGGTTATGGCTACAATGTAATAATTGATATTTGGAAAGAATGAATGGAATTCGACTTTATTATTTCTATGTCTTGAAGAATGCTAAAGGGTAACAACATAGGTAAGAATAATCTATCTTCTAAGGGAATAAGATATGGCAATTTCAAGCAGGAGAATATTCTCATGTCATCCAGATCGGTAACGATTAATCCAGTAGTTCCGTAAAAAGGATAAGGAACGATCGAAAGAGAATACGGACAATTGTACCACCCTAAGAGAACAAGTAAAGAATACAGAATGAATAGTGTTTTGGTGGGAGTATATAATAATATGAGACGACACTATATAGAAGCATTCGGAACGGATTTCCGAGTTCGTATTAGTGATCCAGGGGGAAAATAAGTGTATGTAAAAGCTGTCGGATTCTGAAAAACCGCACTTTTATTTTCTCCGAGAGTTCCCTGGACACTGATAGCCTTAAGTATTTAACGAATGGATTTAAGGAATATAAATTGGAAAGTTAGAATGAAAGATGGAGAATGAAAGTATTAATATTAAAAAGGATTCCCGGTAAACCCTAATTAGAAATCCGTGAAATATTCCTACGAACGATCAATCGAAACGGGCAATAACCGGACACAGAAACAAGCAGAGGAATCAAGAGTCTTGTGCAAGCTACTAGATAAATATCTAGCAACCAAGTGGGCTAAGTAACTAGACAATTAGAGATTGAACAAGTACTTAGCAAAACAAACAAACTAGTTAGCTTATAACCATCCAAGGATCAACACTTGGCATGCAATCTCCATCATCCAATACATCACCACTTTATTAAAGTCACTTTATCAAGATATTATTCCAATAATGCATCAAAATGGATGAGAGCAAACCAAACAAACCAAGCAAAACCCCCCCTCCAAGAATACCCCATTCGGCTTCTTCCTTAATTCAAGAGGGGAAATCAACCTTCCAACCATCATTTGGTCTCCAAATTTTTATGGTAAGTCCTATAATTCATAAAAGTAATCTCCTAGAAATCTTAGCCCCAAACTCCTCTTTTACCATTTTCAAATAAATCCTCAAAGGGGAGGATGAATAGTGTTTTAATGAAAACTAATATTTGATTTTCTTGTTTTCATGATTGATTTAGCAAGCTTAAGGCAATCCAAGGACCATACCAAGCTTAGTGAGGCTAGAATATACTTCGAGGAAGGTATAAACATCCTAAACTATAGCTTTTACTTTGAGTTTATATGAGTAATAAGAAGGATTGGTTGATTAGTGGTTGATATGTTAGTTATATGTTTAGATCCATGGATTTGTGGTTGATTATGGTTGATGATCCATGAGATGGTTATAAGGAGATGTTATTGATCTTGTCATGATGTTTATCATGTGTTTAAGTGGTTGATTTGATCATGGGGTGATCGTGATAAAGTGTAAAAACTTTGGAAAACGCGTAAACGTAGTCGTTATAATGCCCGATTTTACAATACCATGTTTTGTATGCCATTTTCCATGTCGAACCCCTACTGTCCAGAGACATTATCTGCCATGATAGGATAGGTAATGTTCTAAGATTCGTTTTGATATAAGGATCACGTGAAACGGACTTACGGTTTAGGATTTATGACCAAATTACTAAAAGTAGTTCGAATCCGTAAACGAAAGTTCGTAACTGTAATTGACCCCTCGTAAACTATGTAACGTCATGTCGAATCTTGGTAAATAAATACTAGAGGTAAAAAGGAAGGTGTGAAAGAAAACCGTATGTCAAAAGGATCATTTTTCGATTTATTAAAAATGTTCGAGTCGAGGTTAAACGCGAACGAACCCCTAAAAGACGACTCTTTTATAACTTCGGTAAAACACTTAGAAAACGGGCGATAAAACTCGGAGTATAGTATTGGTTCGTAACGATCGACCTTAGAACTCATATGACTTAAGTATGTCCCCAGTATAAGTACAATGACATGTCGTATTAACGAACGAATGTCGGGTCGGATCAGTGATAAAAGTAATCCTCAAAAAGGGGTATAACGAGATAACTCGAGAACGTGTTTCGAATTAAGTATAACTTAACTTTTAATATGTTAAGTGATTAATCCCGAATGCCTTGGCTATTTATAGATCACCAAGCTGAACCGGGACCCGCTACTACTACCCCTTTCCGTACTCGACTACCAGGCAAGTTTCGATTCCCTTCTTTTAGGCTGTTGTTGTGATTGAATAATTATATATATATGATTGTTGATATACATATGCCATTGCATGCATGCCTACTTTCAAGTTAAATTGATATACTTGTTCCCTGAATGTTATTGTTGGCTTATAAGCTAGATAGTTATATATCAGTTATAAGCCGGGTATTGTAAGACCCTCATAGAAGGGCATATACATCTTATTAATCAAGTATAGACCGGGAGTCAATATTCCTTGATATATCGAGATTACCTCGGAGGAAAATATTTAAGTAAATATTTTCTATTATTCAAGCGACGAATATTATTTGAATATTCGTTCGAGATTATTTATTTTAATGATCCTTACTTCAAATAATTATTTGAACGTAATCATTCGACGAATAATATTTGTCAATATTCATTTTGAGTCGAATTGATTATCGATTATTATTCCGAATATTCTTCTAAAGATTGGACTACTAAATGAATATTATTTGAATATCCATTTAGAATAATATTTTATTAAATAAATATTACTTTTGAAAATTCATTTAAGATATTAAGTACTTGATGAATATTATCTTCAATATTCATCTGAAGCTTGATTTATTTATCGAATATTATATCGAATATTCCTTTAAAGCTTGGATTACTAAATGAATATTACTTGATATTCATTTAGAATAGTATTCATTAAATGAATATTACTTTATCAATATTCATTTAAATTCCTAATTAATTATGAATATTATTTTGAATATTCATTTGAATATTTAATTATGCAATAAATATTCTCTCGATATTTCTTCAAGAATTATTTGGGAAATACTCTGATTAAATATATTCTTTCATATTCCTAAATAATCTGTAAAATATTTTAATGCAATAAATATTCTCTGAATATTTATTCCATACTTAGAATAACCCCGATAAGGTTTATCTTCTTCGATTATTACCGAAAATATCTCGGAGTCATATTATTATTAATCTTATATCAAGAAAGGTTCTCAGACATCATTCTTCTTTGAGTCTATTTCCTTAATAATAAGGGAACCTTACTTGGAAAAATGTTATTTATCTTGTCGACTTCCCGGTCATAAAGTATTCCCTTCACTCGCAACTCGGGTGCTGTTGACTTATTAAGTCGTTACTTACCTCCTCATCTTTCGAGGGGTAAGATTACTGGAACAAGTTGATATCCGTTACCAAGTAATAGCTTGGGAGTTATTGGTAAATTTTCCTTTCCAACTAGATACGACTACTTTGTGGAGTCTTATCAACAAGTATTATACTTGGGGAAAGGGGGACGAACGTTACATTCAGAATCATGAATTCTATTTGAACTAGGAGTCGTGTAAGAGGCCGAGTAGCGCCGGTCCATCCCCTTTGGCCCAACCGTTGGCCGGGGAGAGCTAGTAAGGCGGTATACAAGTAAAGCCGTCAGTTCTTCCTTCTACCGGTAGTAAATCTAAATTGAGCTGTACGATCTCGACTGATCATCAAGATTGGAACAGCGGGCGCGGTGAATACTCCATCATTGGTTCATCATCCAAATTTATTTATTTCCTGCAACATGATTACTGTTGGCAGAGTTGGAAAAGTGTCATAACTGGAATTGCAACCTTTTCTTGCAAGTTCCTCTTCTTAATAACAATAAGAACATCTCGCTTACTTTGATGTAGCAGATATTTCTACAAACAAATACTTTAAGTTACCTTGTAACTTCATCGTTCATATTATACTGGCATCATTTCCGTAAATGCATGGCATATGGTTTGAAAGATACTTTTGAACTGTTGTACATTATCGTTCAGTTATATATTATTGTTGGTGGGCTATTGCTCACCCTTGCTTTATTATTATATCACAACAATAGCTAGACCAGATGACTCGCACAAGGCGCACTCGACGCGGGCGAGGACGATGAGACTACCAGAGCTGAAGAAGAAGCTATTGGTAGGATATATTTATTCTTTCAGTACCAAGAATATATTCTAGTATGACTTATGTAAATGGATGGCAAAGAGTATGTATTTATATTGAAATTCTTTTGGATTGTAAGAACTCATAATGTGATTAATAAAAATTTGATTGTTACTCTGATTTCATCTCTGGGACTATAACGGGTGTGTTTTATATTGTTGTGTTGGGTTATAGAGACGTAATTTATTTTATGTTAAGGAAAGTTCAATTGCTGTGGACAGAATTGGAAACCGTAACCACCGGATCCCGGACCCCGGATCTGGGGGTGTTACAATAATACATATCCTACTTAGCATTTTCTTACCATTCAAACAAAACAAAAAGAAAAACACTCCCCCCTTAGAAAAAGCTCTCGGCCGAACTACTTGGAGAGAGAGGGAGAGATTTTTTCTCCAACATTTCTTCATCTACAACCTCAAGCAAAAATCCTAGGGCTTCCTTGCAACATAATAGAGGTATGGTATCAATTTCATAGCCTTCCATCCATTGATTCTTGAGATATAAATTGTTGAAAGTTTAGAAAAGTGTTAACATAAGTTGTTATCTTTTAGATCTTGAAGGATTAAGGTTTGTGAGGGCTCAACCAAGTGTTCTTAGTTGTTGTAAAGCTCATCCAAGGTCTTTAGCTACTCAAGAAGGTATAAAATCTCAAACCCCCCTTGGTTATGTGTTGTTCATATAGTATGGTAGTAGATCCATGCGTTTTAGGACTTATCTTGGATGTATATGTATTGGATAGCATGGATCTTGGGTTTTGATGTTGAGATTGTGATTTTTATGACTATGGTTAATATATATATCTCCATGAGTGTTATGAGTCATGATCTAAGTGTATTAAGTGGTGATTATGTTATGGAAGTATGAAAAATGGTTGATCTAAGTGATTTTAGCTTGCTGAGTTTGTCCAGGAACTTTGATCTGTGTTGTAGCACGATTTTGAACCCCCAAATGATGTCCCCTGATGTCCTACCTTATATTTTTTGAAAGATAATTGAATGTAGTTTCTGGAAATGTAAGATTCATAGCTAGGTGATGTGTGGATTTTTAGTTATGGCCGGAGGAGTGAATTTTGTTTCTGGACTATGGACTGCATTAAGTGACCCCCTTGTGAACCTTGTTTAAACACGTTAAAATATATTTGGGATCATGGAAAAATTTGAGAATGTAGGTAATGCAGTGATGAAGACCACCCAAAAGGAATTGGATTAAAATATGAATTTTTGGATTTTATAAAAATGCTAGAGTAAAATTCGCGCAATGGAAAAAGTCGATTAGTGGAACATTATTCTAGGGTTAGTGGTTATGATTCGAACGTAGTAACTAAATTAAGTCGAGTAAGTGACGAGCGTGAACGAGTGATGACATGGACCTATAGTGGGGCTAGGGAGTCATAAGACGAAGTCGTTAAGTTAATTTCGTACCCCCTTAAAACCCCGTAATTAACGAGAAATTGTTAAGGTACTAACGAACGATTATTGCTTATGTATAGATCGTTCGAATCCGCACGCTCGACCACCCCAACCAAACCAAGGCAAGTTTACTTTTCAAAACTTATCCATATACAAGGACTTTTACTATTGTGTTTGTAGTTTTCAAATTATATCAAATGCTATGTTTATCGAAGTATTGATGCAATTGAGATTGAACAAGTACATGTATGCTTTTATCCCTTGAACTTAGATTGAAATGTTTTCTTCGGACAACGACTCTAGCAATAGAGGTCGTGGCGGTCCGCATATACTATTGACCGGGGAGCGGTATATTATTATATCGTATCTAGATTGCGAAAACCCGAAGGGTCATTCGGGGAGTATCGTATACTCAATTATTATGTTCATATCTTCGTAAATACTCGAAACCCTATCTTGGATTAAAAGTTTATTTTATCGAATAATTATTTATTAATTATTAATATTAAATCTTAAAATATTATTTATTAATTATTGTTCATTCTTTAAAGACAAAGTTAATCCAAGATACTTTTTAATACTTCAAACTCGAACTCATTTGAACTCAAAACATTTTCGAAAACCCCCGGTCAGATTCTGCTTCTTGTATGATTTCAAGAATCATCGGTCGACTGATGTCGGACCTCAACTACTCTGTTTTCAATCAAAATCAAGTTTTAAAAGAAAAGAAAAAGGGACTCTGGCAGGTGTGGGAACCGTTGACGAACGATTCCCGGGATGTGTAAGCGGCCGTGAGCCAGGCGGTCCATCACTTATTATTCCGGCCCAGGTGTTGCCGAAGGATGATTACGGATGTAGTTTTCATCGAGGGTGATTACGGATGTAGTTTTCACCCGAGGGATAGTTACGGATGTAGTTTCTATCCTTCTACCGGTAGAGAAGACCCGCGGATTATTGGACTTGGATGTGGCGACTGATCATCGTCAATCCTTGTCAGGTTTTGTGTTTTCTTTAAGTCCCATTCCTCCATTTTGGAAAAATGCTTTGACACTGCTTCTTAGGCTTTCGTGCCAAGTTGCTGATAGTGTTCTATTTTGATGAGAAAGATGTTGATTCAATGCAGTATCTAGAACTGCAAGTTTATTTTGAAAACAAGGGCACAAATTGCTGCACCTTCGAGATTTATCAATTATGACAAGTGATTTTATAACTGATTGATACAAACAAGTATATCAACTGCCAATCATATGAAATGTTATATTGCTTACCTTATACATATATTTCTTGCCGAGCTATAGTTGCTCACTCTTGCTTGTTTTCAAATTTTACAAACACAACAGCTAAGCGAAATGGCAAGACCCAGGCAGACTGCTCGAAAGCAGGTGACTAGACCCGAGCCAGCACTTGAGATTCCACCGGTAGGCCCCATTAGCCGGATTGGTTGGCAGCTTTTGTTAGTTCGTTTTATTTATCAGTATGACCTGTGCAAGGCAGTGTATCATAACAAACTTTCAAGCCGCCAACTTCGCTTTATATCGAAGTGTTGCTGGTAGCATAAATACTATTTAATTCGGTCTGTAATAACTCTGATAACTTTATTACTGTTTAATCAATGTGTGACGTTTCTGAGGCTCTAACCTGTGTGTGTGAGTGTGGTGTGAGTTTATTGTGGGGTCGATGGCTGTGTTATATATATTATGTGCAAGAACAGGTATGTTACTAATGGAAAATGGACCGTGAGCGCCTAGATCTCCGACCCCGGATCTGGGGGCGTCACAGAAATGGTATCAGAGCGAGGTTACAGTTCTCATAAACGATAGTAATTTAAGAAAGCAACCCTAATAATAATAACAATAACGATAACCTTAATAACAACTTTAATAATACTTAGAACTCTCATCGAGTTTGTAGTCAGGTTATCGGATATAGCCCTGACTTTAAGGCCCGTGAGGGAACTACTCCTAAACCCTTCTTTTATGGTTAGTGACCCACCTTATTTCTCTTGTGTAGATGGAGGAGATACCAGACCCTTAGGCTTTCGAGAGAGAGCATGACGAGGCCCTGATGCGAGAGACCGAGGGTCCTGAGGAGGATATAGGTGCTGACTCCGAGCTTGGCCCCTGGATTACAGTGATAGATAGTACTGATGAGGAGGATCCCGTTGAGGAGCCCTTTGAGCCTGAGCCCGAGCCAGAGCCTGTTACCCCATCTCCTGTAGCTACTGATGAGGAGAGTGTGAGATCCGGCGAGGGTCGTGTTGTGTCACCCCTACCTTCTCCACAGACATCTAGCCCTGTTTCACCGGACGGTGACTCTGAGGATGACACTTCTGGCGAGGAGGAGCTTGACCCTGCTCCTGCTCCTGCTGCTGCTGCACCTACTTCTGTTCCTGTCATACCACCTCCACCGACGGACCTACCCCCAGTGTCGGGTACTGATCATGCTTACGTGGTACTGTTCCTGACCCGAGACTTACTATCTGCAGAGGCCCGACTTAACGAGGCGAGGCGGGCACTAGTGGAGGAGCGCGAGGCGCGCTTGAGGATCCAGGATGAGATGAGTACCACTGTTGCTAGGAGGACTAGGGCTCGACTCCACCGGATTGAGATGAGGAGTCGCGATAGGATTCTTGGTTTAGGGATCCGCGGGGGCGGAGTGATCCAGGCTAGGGATGCTAGGCGTGTTGTGCGTTGTGCATTTACCCGAGTGAGGACCTTGCTCCGTCGCGGCGCGGCCCCGTGATGTGTTACTGATAGCTCAGTCCCCTAGGTTCAGATGACATTAGTGTGTCGATTTTGCGGGATAGTTGACTTGTGCAGTGGTATCCTTTCTGACCAGTGGATGAGTAGACTGACCTACAGATATGTAGATGTGACTTTGGGTAGTATGTATGGATGTAGCCGTACTTTTGTGTAGCCTGACTATTCGGATGATGTATTTGTATTTGTTCCACTTTTGGTAGACTTTGACATCGGAACTATGTATTTGGCTCTAACATCCAAACTTGTGATAACCCTTGTACCGTACTTATTTAGTTTCAGTTTCCTTAATATTGCCTTAACTGCTTTACTTTCCGATGCCATGCTTTACTGTTTTGATATACAACTGTAATTATACAATTGCTACAAGCCACAAATACAACCATACTGTTTCAAATTTACGATATGCGATTTCAAATTATTTTCTACAATTTCCAAAAATGATCCTACAATCTTTAAAAATAAATTTTTCAAAAAAAAAAGAAGATGTTTTGAAATTTTGAAAAATATTTTTGAGGTTTCGAAATTTTGAAAACTCTTGTAAATGTTTTCGCATCCCAAAGGGATTTTTTCCCCAAAAATGTTTGACATTTTATCTCCAACATCGGATTATTAAAACTTTTGCACTTCCACCCTTACGAGGAGGAACGATACGCTCCTGACCCGTGTAAACGCTGTCAGGTAATTGGAAAGCCCTAACCCCTTTCTTGTTTTATTATCAGAATCATGCCACCCAGAAGAATGAACACTCGAGCTCACCCGATCAGTTCTGAGGGCCAGGGTAGCCACCATGGAGCCGGAGGCCACCAGAACCGTGAAGGGGAGAATGTCAACCTGAGTGATAATGAGGGCAACGATTATAACCTGTTTAATGACTCTGAGTATGAAGAAGAAGAAGCTGGTGATGACACCCGAGAGGTAGAACATCCTAGGGGAGGCCCTATGGAACAGTTCATGGAGTTACTTAGGCAGAACTTGGACCGACCCCCAGTTCAGCAACCACCCCAGAATGCTAATGCTAATGCTTTCCGGAACTTCAAATCCCTGAAACCCCCAGAATTTAAAGGAACTGCCGACCCTGTCGAGGCAAGGGCTTGGCTGAAAGAAATGGAAAAATCTTTCGAGATACTAGGTGTCGCTGAGGAGCAGAAGACTGTTTTCGCCACTTACCTTCTGAAGGGTGAGGCGAACTATTGGTGGGAAGCTAAGAAGAATTTGGAAGGAAGAGGTGTGGTAACCTGGGAGAGATTTAGCGAGCTGTTCTTGGAGAAGTACTTTCCTAGGTTCATGGAGACACAAATGGAGCTGAAGTTTTTGGAGCTGAAGCAAGGAAATATGACGGTGGCCGAGTATGAGGCCAAATTTACTGAGTTGTCAAGGTTTGTGCCGGAGTATGTGAACTCTGAGGCAAAGAGGGCCCGAAGATTTCAATTAGGGCTAAAACAATGGATTCAGAATCGTGTGGCGGTTCTTGAGCTGACAGACTATGCCACCCTGGTACAGAAAGCGTCCATTGTTGAAGCTGGAAGTGAACAGATGCAGAAGGAGAGAGAAGGAAAGAAGAGGAAGTTTGATAGCCGAAAAGGAAACTCTGCTGGTGGGAGCTTTCCGAGCAAATTTAAGCGAGGAACGATGTCCCAACCCAGCGGGAACTTTGGAACCAAGAGAGCTGAAAGTTGGAGTGTGGGCCAGGGCGGCCGACCACAGGGATCGTCTTACTCTACCCCATCCCGAGCCCAACCCCCAGAATGCAACAAATGTGGAAGGAAACATGCGGGCGTGTGTAACCTGCAAGATGTGAAGTGCTTCAAGTGTGGGCTGACAGGGCATTATGCTAACGCCTATCGCGGAACTAGTAACAACACGAGTGCCGGAGGTAATTGCTTCAAGTGTGGGAAACCAGGGCACCGAATGAGGGAATGTATGTCCTCTGGGCCAGCTGCATCGAGAGTGAGTGGAACTGCTTCTAACAAGGCCCCTACTGCAAGAACTTTTAACATGACGGTGCAGGATGCCGTGAGGAACACGGATGTGATTGCAGGTACCCTATTACTCAATTCAGTTAAAGCAAATGTTTTATTTGATTCGGGAGCAACCAAGTCCTTCATATCTCTAGATTTTGTATGTCGGTTAGGCCTTAAGACTGAACCATTGAAAGACAGATTGCAAATAGAGATAGCTAATCATGAAATTATTCCCGTTAGCCGAGTATGTCCAGGTTGCGACCTAGAAATAGAAGGGCGACACTTTCGGGTAGACTTAATACCTTTTAAACTAGGGGAGTTTGACGTAATAGTAGGTATGGATTGGTTAACAACCCACGGAGCCCAGATTGATTGTGTCAAGAAGAAAGTAAGTTTGAGACTGCCAGGGGACGAAGAAGTAGTGTTTAGTGGGAAACGGCAAAACCAAAAGTTCCTGACCATGATTCAAGTTAAGAAGTTGTTACGTAAAGGATGCGAAGCCTATTTAGCCTATGTGAAGGATACCAAGAAGGAGGCACCAAACCTGCAGGAAATCCCTATCGTTAATGAGTTCGCGGACGTATTTCCGGACGATCTTCTCGGACTACCACCCGATAGGGACATCGAGTTTGCTATAGACTTAGTTCCGGGTACGGCCCCAATTTCAAAAGCCTCATATCGGCTAGCCCCAGTGGAGATGAAAGAGCTAGCCACTCAGTTACAAGAGTTGTTGGATAAAAGGATGATAAGACCTAGTGTGTCACCGTGGGGAGCCCCGGTGTTATTCGTGAAAAAGAAGGACGGCAGCATGAGATTATGTATAGATTACCGGGAGTTGAACAAGGTGACTATAAAGAATAAGTATCCCTTGCCCAGGATAGATGACCTGTTTGACCAATTGAAAGATGCAGCTTATTTCTCTAAGATTGATTTGCGGGCCGGGTACCACCAGTTAAAGATTAAACCAGAAGATATACCAAAGACGGCCTTTCGCACCCGGTATGGACACTATGAGTTCCTAGTGATGTCATTTGGGTTAACGAATGCCCCTGCAGCTTTCATGGACTTAATGAATCGAGTCTTCAAGAAATACTTGGACAAGTGTGTTATAGTCTTCATCGATGATATCTTGATTTATTCCAAGACGAAGGAAGAACATGCAGAGCACTTGAGGATTGTATTGGGAGCATTGAGAGAAGAAAAGATGTACGCTAAGTTCTCGAAGTGCGAATTTTGGTTGAGGGAAGTTCAGTTTTTAGGGCTTGTGATTAGCGAACAAGGCATTCTAGTGGACCCAGCCAAAATAGAGGCTGTATCAAATTGGGAGAGACCAACCACTCCGATAGAGGTGAGAAGTTTCATAGGACTGGCTGGCTACTATAGGAGATTCGTCCAAGACTTTGCAAAGATAGCAGCCCCTTTGACCCGACTAACTCGCAAGACCGAGAAGTTTGTGTGGACTGAAAAATGCGAAGAGAGCTTTCAAGAGTTGAAAAAGAGGTTGGTGACAGCACCAGTACTAGCCCTACCTGATGATAAGGGAGATTTTGTGATTTATAGCGACGCATCCCATAAAGGTTTAGGGTGTGTGCTTATGCAGCACGGTAAGGTGATTGCTTATGCGTCCAGGCAACTTAAGGAGTATGAGATAAGACACCCCACCCATGATTTGGAATTAGCAGCGATAGTTTTTTCTTTGAAGATCTGGAGACATTATCTTTACGGAGAAAAGTGTGAAATCTACACGGATCACAAGAGCTTAAAGTACATATTCACTCAGAAAGAGTTAAACATGAGGCAGAGGAGATGGCTAGAGCTAATCAAAGATTATGATTGTGAGATTCATTATCACCCAGGGAAGGCCAACGTGGTGGCCGATGCACTTAGCCGAAAGGAGAAGTTTAAGATGATAACGTCAGTGGACGAATTGATCAAGGACCTTGAGAAACTGGAGATTGAAGTGAGGTTACCAGGAATTGGACAAGAGAGTCTAATGGAAATAAAAGTCCAACCACCGTTATTGGAGAAGATTAAG
Source organism: Saposhnikovia divaricata (assembly GCA_036435485.1). Classification (NCBI taxonomy): domain Eukaryota; kingdom Viridiplantae; phylum Streptophyta; class Magnoliopsida; order Apiales; family Apiaceae; genus Saposhnikovia; species Saposhnikovia divaricata. The sequence continues at coordinate 76,400,886 of CM071600.1, read as the reverse complement.
TTATGCCAGGAAAAGAAGATAGAAGAAGAAAAGAATTCGATGGAGAAAATTTTGACTGGCGTGGAAATTAAGTGTGAGAAGGACGGGAATGGAATTATGAGGTACGCATCTAGGATATGGATCCCGAACGTTCAAGAATTAAAAGACGAGATTTTGCAAGAGGCTCATAGTTCGAGGTACTCAATTCACCCTGGAGGCACTAAGATGTATAGAGATCTGAGAGAATACTATTGGTGGCCTAATATGAAGAAGGACGTGGCAGAGTGGGTAAGTAAGTGCTTGACATGTCAAAGAGTGAAGGCCGAACACCAGAGGCCCAGTGGATTGTTGCAACCCTTAGAGATACCCGAGTGGAAATGGGAGCAAATTGCAATGGACTTTGTGGTCGGATTACCAAGGACCAAGACTAATCATGATGCCATTTGGGTAATTATCGATAGGTTGACCAAGTCGGCACATTTTCTTCCAATCAACGAGAGATATACTGTCGACAAGCTGGCAGATATTTACTTAAAGGAGATTGTGGTTAAACATGGGGTTCCTGTGAGCATTGTATCAGATAGAGACCCAAGATTCAACTCCAGGTTCTGGAGAAGTTTTCAGGATTGTGTGGGGACCAAGTTAAACATGAGTACTGCATATCATCCCCAAACAGACGGACAGAGTGAGAGAACCATCCAGACCATCGAGGACATGTTGAGGGTATGTGCCATTGATTTTAAGGGAAGTTGGGATGACCACTTGCCGTTGATCGAATTTTCTTACAACAACAGTTACCATGCGAGTATAGGCATGCCCCCATATGAAGCTTTATACGGACGAAGATGTCGGTCTCCCTTGTGTTGGGAAGAAGTTGGAGAGCGGAAGATTTTAGGGCCTGAACTGGTCCAACAGACAAGAGAAACAATCGAGCTCATAAGAGGACGGCTGTAGCGGCCCAGGACAGACAGAAGAAGTATGCGGACCAGACTCGCAAGGACAAAGAATATGAGGTAGGAGAGTTTGTGATGTTGAAGGTATCACCGTGGAAAGGATTGATGAGATTTGGTAAGAAAGGGAAACTAAGCCCGAGATTTATTGGACCTTTTGAGATCTTGAAACGAGTTGGGAAGTTAGCCTATGAATATGCTTTACCCCCGAGCTTACAGCAAGTACATAATGTGTTCCATGTGTCCATGCTACGACCATACCATACCGACTTCCGACATGTAATAGAACATGATCAAGTGGATCTGCAACCGGACTTAACATATGTAGAGCAACCCGTAGAAATCATGGATAGAAAAGAACAGGTGCTGCGGAACAAGGTTGTCAAACTAGTGAGAGTCTTGTGGAGGAATCAGAATGTCGAAGAATCAACATGGGAACTAGAGAGCGTGATGCGTGAAAAGCACCCCCAACTGTTTTCAACCTGATTCCGGGACGGAATCCTTTTAAGGAGGGAAGGCTGTAAGAACCCTAATTTTTGGTAATATTTCCTTTTATTTAATATCTTGTGACATTGTCAATATGGAACCTTTCTAGTCATCCCTGTTGATTAATAGAATTGATTGTCTGAGAAACTGCGTTGTTGCATTTATTATGTAAGATAAAAAGGAAGATTTTGAAGGCAGGAGTCTTATTGTTAGTAAGATTTATAAAACTTGGGATTTGAGAATGGTTAGAGTATTAAAGGATTTATTAAGAATTATGACGAGGAATTATGGACATTCGAGGAATTTACACAATTAGTACTTAAGGAATTATAGGGGAAATCTCTACGCGACGAAATATTATTACGAGAAAATAATTAAGATACGATACGAAGTAAGGATTAAATGACAAGCATTGGTGGGAGAATAATATTACAAGGAAAGAAATTACATGCAAGTGCCATGTAACTAGCTAGTTAGGAAAAAGGAACTAGAAAGCATAAAGTGGAAGTGAATAGTGACATGTATGATGGGTGATGTACCTAGGGGACAATAGGGCATGAGAGGCAACCTAGGCTATAGCTTGGCAACATGTGACTACACCTAATAACCACAATAATACACATCCTACTTAGCATTTTCTTACCATTCAAACAAAACAAAAAGAAAAACACTCCCCCCCCCTTAGAAAAAGCTCTCGGCCGAACTACTTGGAGAGAGAGGGAGAGATTTTCTCTCCAACATTTCTTCATCTACAACCTCAAGCAAAAATCCTAGGGCTTCCTTGCAACATAATAGAGGTATGGTATCAATTTCATAGCCTTCCATCCATTGATTCTTGAGATATAAATTGTTGAAAGTTTAGAAAAGTGTTAACATAAGTTGTTATCTTTTAGATCTTGAAGGATTAAGGTTTGTGAGGGCTCAACCAAGTGTTCTTAGTTGTTGTAAAGCTCATCCAAGGTCTTTAGCTACTCAAGAAGGTATAAAATCTCAAACCCCCCTTGGTTATGTGTTGTTCATATAGTATGGTAGTAGATCCATGCGTTTTAGGACTTATCTTGGATGTATATGTATTGGATAGCATGAATCTTGGGTTTTGATGTTGAGATTGTGATTTTTATGACAATGGTTAATATATATATATATCTCCATGAGTGTTATGAGTCATGATCTAAGTGTATTAAGTGGTGATTATGTTATGGAAGTATGAAAAATGGTTGATCTAAGTGATTTGAGCTTGCTGAGTTTGTCCAGGAACTTTGATCTGTGTTGTAGCACGATTTTGAACCCCCAAATGATGTCGCCTGATGTCCTACCTTATATTGTTGGAAAGATAATTGAATGTAGTTTCTGGAAATGTAATATTCATAGCTAGGTGATGTGTGGATTTTTAGTTATGGCCGGAGGAGTGAATTTTGTTTCTGGACTATGGACTGCATTAAGTGACCCCCTTGTGAACCTTGTTTAAACACCTTAAAATATATTTGGGATCATGGAAAAATTTGAGAATGTAGGTAATGCAGTGGTGAAGACCACCCAAAATGAATTGGATTAAAATATGAATTTTTGGATTTTATAAAAATGCTAGAGTAAAATTCGCGCAATGGAAAAAGTCGATTAGTGGAACATTATTCTAGGGTTAGTGGTTATGATTCGAACGTAGTAACTAAATTAAGTCGAGTAAGTGACGAGCGTGAACGAGTGATGACATGGACCTATAGTGGGGCTAGGGAGTCATAAGACGAAGTCGTTAAGTTAATTTCGTACCCCCTTAAAACCCCGTAATTAACGAGAAATTGTTAAGGTACTAACGAACGATTATTGCTTATGTATAGATCGTTCGAATCCGCACGCTCGACCACCCCAACCAAACCAAGGCAAGTTTACTTTTCAAAACTTATCCATATACAAGGACTTTTACTGTTGTGTTTGTAGTTTTCAAATTATATCAAATGCTATGTTTATCGAAGTATTGATGCAATTGAGATTGAACAAGTACATGTATGCTTTTATCCCTTGAACTTAGATTGAAATGTTTTCTTCGGACAACGACTCTAGCAATAGAGGTCGTGGCGGTCCGCATATACTATTGACCGGGGAGCGGTATATTATTATATCGTATCTAGATTGCGAAAACCCGAAGGGTCATTCGGGGAGTATCGTATACTCAATTATTATGTTCATATCTTCGTAAATACTCGAAACCCTATCTTCGATTAAAAGTTTATTTTATCGAATAATTATTTATTAATTATTAATATTAAATCTTAAAATATTATTTATTAATTATTGTTCATTCTTTAAAGACAAAGTTAATCCAAGATACTTTTTAATACTTCAAACTCGAACTCATTTGAACTCAAAACATTTTCGAAAACCCCCGGTCAGATTCTGCTTCTTGTATGATTTCAAGAATCATCGGTCGACTGATGTCGGACCTCAACTACTCTGTTTTCAATCAAAATCAAGTTTTAAAAGAAAAGAAAAAGGGACTCTGGCAGGTGTGGGAACCGTTGACGAACGATTCCCGGGATGTGTAAGCGGCCGTGAGCCAGGCGGTCCATCACTTATTATTCCGGCCCAGGTGTTGCCGAAGGATGATTACGGATGTAGTTTTCATCGAGGGTGATTACGGATGTAGTTTTCACCCGAGGGATAGTTACGGATGTAGTTTCTATCCTTCTACCGGTAGAGAAGACCCGCGGATTATTGGACTTGGATGTGGCGACTGATCATCGTCAATCCTTGTCAGGTTTTATGTTTTCTTTAAGTCCCATTCCTCCATTTTGGAAAAATGCTTTGACACTGCTTCTTAGGCTTTCGTGCCAAGTTGCTGATAGTGTTCTATTTTGATGAGAAAGATGTTGATTCAATGCAGTATCTAGAACTGCAAGTTTATTTTGAAAACAAGGGCACAAATTGCTGCACCTTCGAGATTTATCAATTATGACAAGTGATTTTATAACTGATTGATACAAACAAGTATATCAACTGCCAATCATATGAAATGTTATATTGCTTACCTTATACATATATTTCTTGCCGAGCTATAGTTGCTCACTCTTGCTTGTTTTCAAATTTTACAAACACAACAGCTAAGCGAAATGGCAAGACCCAGGCAGACTGCTCGAAAGCAGGTGACTAGACCCGAGCCAGCACTTGAGATTCCACCGGTAGGCCCCATTAGCCGGATTGGCTGGCAGCTTTTGTTAGTTCGTTTTATTTATCAGTATGACCTGTGCAAGGCAGTGTATACGCTTCATATCGAAGTGTTGCTGGTAGCATAAATACTATTTAATTCGGTCTGTAATAACTCTGATAACTTTATTACTGTTTAATCAATGTGTGCTGTGTTATATATATTATGTGCAAGAACAGGTATGTTACTAATGGAAAATGGACCGTGAGCGCCTAGATCTCCGACTCCGGATCTGGGGGCGTCACACCTACTGACGTGGCCGAACCACCTCAACCTCCCTTCCCTAACTTTCGCAGATAAAGGAGCTACTTCTAGCTCGCTCCTAAAAACCGCATTCGGGATTCTGTCCAACATCGTGCGCCCACAAGACCACCGCAACATCCTCATTTCGGCCGCTTCCAACTTGCTCTGAAGAGCCTTCTTCGCCGCCCAACACTCAGAACCATACAACAACGCGGGACGGATTGCCGCTCTATAGAATTTCATACCTTGTGGAAAACATCAGAACTGCAGAACCTCATTATTCTAAATCAAAAATTGTGGAAACCATACCTTGTGGAAACCATACCTAATGTAGAAGGGAGTGACCCGGGTTGTATGAACCGGTCGGGTAGCACCCTAACCAAATGAACAACACAGGATGTAAATCTTGTTGGCATTTCAATTTGCTACCTCATTGTCCTTTGCTTTGACTCTCGTAACTGCATGCCTGACAGCTGGTTGTAGATTTATGTGCACGGCCGAATCTTCTTGCCCCGTTCTCCCTTTAATTTGACTACATGTTCTTTAGTTTTTTCTTAACTATCTATGAACACTAACAACAAGTCCAAGAAAGGATTAATTGCCTATTTCATAACTGAACTCATGCTCAACTTACAGTTGGGTAACTGAACTAAAAAAACTTGCAAATAGATAAGTATACTAATAACTTATTGCGATTGAACCACTAAACACGAAATAATTTGCAGTGCCGTTAACTCGTGTTGACTTTTAACGGTGCCCCGTTAACTCTTGCCATGTGTTATGCCATGTCAGTATTTTAATTTAAAATTAAATCAAAAAACTTTAAATAAAAAAACTATAAGCACCAAATAATTTTTACTTATTTTTCTTTTATTTTTCTCTCATCTTTCTTCTCTCCCTCTCCCTCAAAATCTCAATCTCAATCTCTCTCTCTCAAAATCTCTTCTCTCTCTCCCTTCTTCTCTATTCCCCTCTCCCGTTGCTCTCTTTCTTCTTTTAAAAAAAAATTCTCTCGGCTGGAGCTCTTCTCCGTCATTGATTCCGATCCCGAGCTTCTTAAGCTCCAATTCTCTGAATTTTCGTAGCTCCGATTCTTAATGGGTCTCGATTTTTGTTGTGATTGATTTTAGTTATATGGTGAAATTCAAATTATATGTTGAGTATTATTGTTATTTCTTGTAAATTTTCTCCTGGGTTCTTGGGTTGGTCGAAATTGAGAGGGGTTCTGCCGGATTCTATAAAAGCGTATGTTGTGTGGATTTATGTGTATGGGTGAACAGAGAAGCGTATGTTCTTGGGTTGGTTATTGGGGTGAATTAGAGTGCGGCTGTATTGTGTTGTGGTTGGGAGATTGGTGGAGGAGGCAGGTGGAAGAAATGGTGGATGGAGGTTGAACGGTGGTGTGGAGGAGGAGTGGCGAGATGTTGGTGAAGATGTGTAGAGGCGCTGCTGTGAACGGGGTTGAAGCAGACGTGGTGGAGAGTTGGTGGTGAAGCGAGGGGAGTGGTAGGTAGTGTTGAACGACACCGGAGAATGGTGAACGGAGTTGAAGTTGAAGGAAAGGGGCGAACGAAGAAGTAGCAGATGCGTTGCTGGGTCGTTGGTTGGAAAACGATGAAGGAAAGGGGGGAAGAGGCGGCGTTGGTGGTGAATAATGGTGAAAACGGAGAGGAGAAGGGGATTGGTGGTTTGAGAAGAGGAATAGATGGGAGGTAGGAGGAGAAGTGCTGTAGAAGGAGGAATATGTTGGGTTTCAACCCAATATGATGTTATGGGTTTGGGTAGATAATTAGATACCAAGTATGATTAAAATTTGGTAGGTAATTAGAAACCAAATATAATTATGCTTGTATGGTAGCTTGGTGGCTAAGTTTGTGACGGCTATATATACATAGTCATATTGTATTTGTTTGGTGTGTGTGAAAGCTTAAGAGATGTAGTCTTACGTATTATTTGGGAGATGCTTGAATATTGTTGGCTCAAGTATCGGGGTTGGGACACCGTTAAGGTGTTATTGTTTTGATGTATTATTGATTATTGATTGAATTAATAATACAAGTTTGGGACGTTGGTGTTTTCCCGTCAAGTATTTGTGTGTTTCTTGTTTCGCGCTTTGGTGAATCTTGTCAACTAATCGATTGGTTATGTGTGTGCTTTGCATTGGAGTTTGTGAATCTCGGATTGTGTAAGTCCCCTAACCTAACAAGTGGTATCAGAGCTATGGTTATGACGATCCATAACAATCTCGTATGAACTCCAGAATGGATCCACGAAGAGGCAGATGGGCCATCCCAGGTTGGGCTTAATGGGGAGTAAATGGACCTTCCAGTATTGGCCCGGGGGAGCCAGATGCCAGGAACTTCCCCCAACAAGTGGTATCAAGAGCCAAGGTTCGGGTTCGTGATGGATGAGATTAAGGGAAAGTTCGAGGTTCAATTGATCGGGCAGAGTACAATGAAGGATTTGCTGACAAGGAGATTGCTGCTAAAGCGGGAAGGGAAAAAGTTACGTGCGATTTGACGGTTGGCTTGCACCGTGGATCAATCCTGTGTTCGGACTCGAGATGGAAGAAGATGGAAGAGGTCATCGAAATTGTTTCAATGGCTTAATCAACCAGGTGAACTATTTTGATGATACTAGTGATTTTCTTCAGGAGACCGAAGGATTGTGAAAGCAAGGATCGGGTGACTCAACAAGTGGAAGAGCACTCGTGGTGGTTGATGCACTTGATTTTATTGATGGAAACATCGTCATGGTGAAGAACGATGGGTTTGGAGGGTCACTAAACAGGTTTTAGCGACACTCAATGATTGGAAGAGGTTCGAGGGGAATCGTTGGCGAATGGATGTCAATGTCTTGATGGGTACTACTGTTCAATCCGATATGGGTATTGGGTTGAATGGGAGGATTGTTGGGTTTCAACCCAATATGATGTTATGGGTTTGGGTAGATAATTAGATACCAAGTATGATTAGAATTTGGTAGGTAATTAGAAACCAAATATAATTATACTTGTATGGTAGCTTGGTGGCTAAGTTTGTGATGGCTATATATACATAGTCATATTGTATTTGTTTGGTGTGTGTGAAAGCTTAAGAGATGTAGTCTTAAGTATTGTTTGGGAGATGCTTGAACATTGTTGGCTCAAGTATCGGGGTTGGGACACCGTTAAGGTGTTATTGTTTTGATGTATTATTGATTATTGATTGAATTAATAATACATGTTTGGGACGTGGGTGTTTCCCCGTCAAGTATTTGTGTGTTTCTTGTTTCGCGCTTTGGTGAATCTTGTCAACTAATCGATTGGTTATGTGTGTGCTTTGCATTGGAGTTTGTGAATCTCGGATTGTGCAAGTCCCCTAACCTAACAAAATAGTGGTAGCGTGGCTGTTACAAATGGCAGACGAGGTGAAGAACAGTGGCGGGAGAGGAAGATGATTGCAGGAGGTTGAAGGAGATGGGTCGGCTTGAAATGAATGGTGAAGGAAAAGAAAACATTTTTAACATAAAAAAGATTTTTAACACAAAAAGGAAAAGAACATAAAAAAGAAAAAGATTGTACTAAAAATCCCAAAAAACATTTTTGGTTCCTAATTTTTACCACCTCAGCAGACATGTGTATAATTTTTAGCACATCAACATACCACGTCAGATTTCCATCAGGAACGTTACGTAGAGTTAACGGCGGTTACCCAAATGCAAGTTTTAATTACTTTGATGAGTTCACTGCAAGTTTTTTGTGTTCGATTACCCAACTGCAAGTTGGGCACGAGTTCAGTTATATGAAATAGCCAATTAACCTGTCCAACGATGTCCTAGTTAGTGTCCTATAAATATAATAAAATATAGTGTCCTAGTGATTTAAGTCATGATTTTTGTATATCAATTCCAACAACATGCCTTATACTTATGCTTTATAAATTAAAATAATAATATATTTGAATTAGAATTGGAGGGAAGGGAAAAAGAGAGGAAAGAGAAATGTAGAAAAGTAGGGAAGTTAATTTTATATTATTAAAAATGATTTAGGACAAGTATAGAGGTGCCTTAAAAAAAGAGCATGAGATGGATGTCCTAGTATTTTAAGTCACCACTATGACATTGTTGGAGCACAAAAAGTGACTAAATGTCCTAAATATTGATTTAGGACAATATTTAGGACATTGTTGGACTTGCTTTAACACCTTAACACTCCCCCTCATTTTCAAAAGCCCATTTTTTGGTCGAACCTCACTCAAAAACCATTTTTATCGAAGAGTATATTTTGTGCGCTCATCTTTGAAACATAATGTCTCATATAATTATATCCATAATAAATATTGAGAATATTGAAAATCACAAAGAGTCGAACCTGGAGGTAGACATATATCTTATATCATGTTTTACATGAGTTGGTTACTTAACCTCAACAAAATAATTGTATTACATTCTTATATTAATTTTTTTTAATATAAATAGAATTGGGGCGTTGCAACATGTTGATATTATTATTGTATAATATATAAAAGTCTGGAGTTCAAATTTTGCTGTTACAGAAAATAGCATAGTTTTTACTCTGCTTAAAATTAAACCTTAAATGCTTAACAAAAAAAAACCTTAAATTCTATATGTATAATATACGTATTTGTTTAAAAATTTACGACATCTCGTTATTAATGAATAACTATATTGCAGTAACCATCATTTTACAAATTGTTATACATATTCCTATGGTTTTATTTTACATATGTATGAAAATTTTATACAATATAAATTGATAAATTTACACACATTTTCCAACACAGAATGTAAGCTCACATGGTACCAAAATTTTGAAGACACCAGAAGTAAAATATCTGTGATACTGATAATTTTTCTGTAATGTTTTACATTTTGTCAAATTAGAATTAAATTTTTCCACTTATTTCCCAAAAAAGCCAAGATTCAACCTAGGTTACTCTCATATCCCACGGCAGATTTTGCTATAGTTCAATGAATATAATGATTTTCAAGCCTCTAAGAGACAACAAATCACTAACGTGATAACGCGCGTCATACATGCGTTAATGAATGGAACAACTGCACTTCCTTGAGATTTGAGGAGGTTGAAAATACACCATAAAAAGATCTCCATACGATTAAACAAAACAAAGTAGAACAATAGTTTATAAATTTGCAGACATGGTTGATAAATCTTTGTGCTAGCTAAACTTTGGTGTTAATTATGGTTAATACATCTGTGTGCTAGCTGAACTTTGTTGTTAATTATCTAAATTTCGCAAATTCGGAGGGCGGGGGACATATGCTGTTTCGATCACATTGGCTGCTGTTGGCAAGTCACCTTCGCCATGAGGATCATTTCAATCACACAAAGTGTGCACAATCAACATAATACTTTGATTGATAACTCAAAGATTCAATCCTTTGAATCTTTCTTATCTCCAGGCTTTTCGAAAAAAAATAGGAAAGTTGAGAGAAGAGCCATACCTTCAGGCAATGTAAGGTGACTATCATGCTCTTCCATCGTTTGTCATAGACTTATTTAGTGGAGCATATCTTCCCTGTATTCGAAAGTTAATCAATATAATGTCCCCTTTTCATGATATTTTGATATAGGTTCTCAACTTTACACTTTAAGAACATAGTATGATAATACTGTTAACAAAATTCAGATAAAGTTTGATACTACAAAAAGAAAAAGGATAAAACTTGCTTATACACACATATGTGAACCAGCAGTAAAAACAATCAGAATCACAGAATCGCCATAAATGAATTTTCAAAAGAGAATAATAATTAAACATCATGAAAAAAGTAACAATGATACTGACGAAAAATACAATTTAGTCGATCCACTTTTTTTATTAAGATCACCATCTCTTCCCCTTCATCACGACTTTTGCTTTTTAGAGAAAAAGAAAAACATTACCTGCAGTTACATAAGCTTTCTATTCTGCTTTTCATAATGACTAATTAAAAAGAGAAGAGCCATAGACATAGAAAGGATCTTTTGCCATTTCCCTACTTTGAAATATAAAATATCCTTTCATCTAATGTGGTTAGTTCCTACACAAACTTGCAGGCTTCTGCATGGCTTTTGCCACAAACTATAATTCCGGTTTCTGCCTGTTCCTGTGTGCCCCAGAACCCCAAATCTACGAATTCCATGCTAGAGTAGAGGTGAAAAAGGTTACCAAAATATTTTCAAAACATAATAATCAGGTTCCACGTAATTTTGCACGCTGTTTATGGACTAACAGCATTAGCGATCACAATCACCACCAATAAAGCTAATTAAGTTTAGCCTTTTTGACTAGAGCAATATTTTTTTTTACAGCATGCAGCTGCATTCATTAAAAGTAACTTAATCAGATGATACTAGTCAGTAGTGTTGTGCCTAGGGTCCCAAAATTCAAGGATCCCAAATTTTATAGGTATAATAGGTATTTTTATATGAATACTTGTAAATGTTGAGTCGAAATGATCATAGAAGGATAACACATGTATAGCTATTCAAATGTTTAGATTTCTTTTTTGAGTCTTCTAACTATACTCGTTACAGTTACTTATGCGGAACAAAGTTTGTCAAAACCAAAGCTAATTAAATACATATTCGTTCAACCATGTCTCAAAAAAGGCTAAGTGGTACAGTTATGTTATCTATAAAAAAAGTTAAAAACTTTGCATACTATGTTATCATCTATTTTATTAGTAAATTTTAAATGTATATTTTAAAATAATAATTTAAGTCCTCATAAATCATAATTCAGGTTCGCCTAGAACCCCTCGAATCTCGGGACCGGACCGCCCCTGCTTAATCAAAGAAACTTGATCAAAGAAATAGTAACTTAGGACTCTTCCTTGTAACTATATTATACAGATTCAAACTCTGTAAAAGATGAAAAAGGAAAAGGAAATTATTTTTTACAGTATATATTATATCGCTGTAATATACTTATTGCACTAAAACAGGGGAGGGGTAGATAATTAATTATCAATACAGTCGTACAGACAAGCGTAAAATTATTAATCTTTGAAATCATTCATATGTTTAACGTATAGAATAACTACTAAGCTATGACAGAGTAAATTCCGTGACAGTAAATATGTAAATAAGCATCAGAAGTTCAGAAATATGTTACTATAATTTTCATAATTCTTATTCAGCTTTCAAACAAACACCATCAACTATTTGTTGACACGAGTGATGCTACACATGTTTAGGCCATATTAATACGCAAATACACTTGATTTCAGGCGATTGGTCAGCATTTAGAGGCCCACTATTCTAAGAAATAGATGCTTATCGTCATTGATAGCCACTTAAGTCGCAATAATACATTCTGTATTTTAGCATGTATATCATTTTCCTTGACACAGTAGTACAGAAGTAATGGCATGCTTTGCTCTATAGTTCATCTACAGAGGTAAAGGCTACCATCTGATGGCAATATGGCACATATTGATTTCCATTCAAATATCCAACAATGAGTGCTAAAAATAGCTAAAGCATATATAACAAACAAATTTCAAACAAGTCATACGAAAATAATACTCAGATTCAATGTACAATACTTACAAACAAGAAAAACATAAATGAGTACAAGGAACCCCAAGTACTAAACACCTAAAGGTCCCAAAACCTATACCCAAAATGGTGTACCGGACAATATTTCAGAGTAGGTCATGACTCATGGCCGAATATTTTTCAGCACACCATTTGGTAAACATTTTGGGACCTCCAGGCTCCAGCATTGCTCCTTGGGAAAATGATTCAGACAATTAAGTAAGAAATTGTCTTCTGAAATGATTCAGAATACCAAGTAAGAAGAGTCTTCTGAAATTGGTAAATTGAAATTTTTGAAAATATGTGCTCAATCAGTTTTATGGTATAACGTTCGGAGTACGAAAATATAAAATAACTTATTTGCTAAGTCGTGAAATAAAATTGGCAACATATTATTATGCCAGCACCAAAGTGTATAATAAGTAATTTATTGTTCGGTGTTAAGCTAGTGAATTGTCTTGGCATAATGCATAACGCTGAGAGAACAAAATTGCAGAAACTGAATGTATGAGAAAATGTAAAATTTGCTTAAGGTTTTAACAAATATAAATCTGAACGACAAGGTGATAAAAACTGTGCGAGAAGAACAACCAACTCTACTAAAACAGACATGCTATAGGTATAACAGTAGCAGCAACCCAAGAAGAAAAAAGTGACAAGAACTAGAAGATATACACAGACTTGCATCAAAAAAATCATCTAATTGAATGGAACATCAATCCAGGAATATCTGTATACCACCCAAAGTTGGACCACTTCAAAGTTCAATCTCCCATCTAAATGATCCTGACACAAATTCTCTCTCTTGATTTATTGGTTATCCACGTTGAAATCCATGACCTTGAGAGTGACTATGTCTCCATTATCAGTCCTTTAGAATAAACCTTGTGGAGAAGATATGGACCAAAAAACTGAGGTACCCAGGAGTAGAACTAATGAAAAAAGTTGTGGCCAAGTAGGCAAGTTGCCTTATGACACATTTAAGTAGATTGTGTAGGAATTTCAAGCCAAAAATGACAAAAAAATTCTTAAAATGAAAACAATAAAGATTCCAAGTTAGTTATTTTCAAAATTCCCTATTTAATTTGCATTTTGAAATGGTGGGAGTGGCCTTTATTTCTTAACAGTCAAGATGCAGTGGTTTGGTTTTCATTTGATTACTAAAAAAGGGAAAAGGGACGTACTCACTTCCCGCACAAAAAGCAGGGTGTGAGTAATGGAGGATGGGGCTGATTTTGGAACAATTAGGATTTATAGGAGAATTCTCTCACAAGAGAAATTCTAAAACAACTCAATATAGTTCTCAATAATAACAATCAAGGCTGAATTACAAGCCCATTGGTACATCGATTTACTTATTTGTAACAAATCATTAATCCTAATTGGTACATCGATTAGTTTGCGAAATCCGCGTCTTAAAGAGCCTAAAATTGTCTGTTTCAAACAAAATGGAAATCTTATTGGTGCGACAGGTGCACTAACTCAAGATTCCCTTCATGATGAGAAGTGAGAGATGTGTGAAAGAAGTATCCTGGGATGGAGTTTTGAAGGTAATGTGTTCATTTAGTAGTTAGTCTAGGAACAGCAACAACTAGGTTGATCCTTGGACCATTTATATCTAGATTGATTTATGATAATAGAATCCTTTATGATAAATTGTTGCCGCATGATAAACGTCTTATAAGTTATACCGTAGGTTCTACAGATAGAATCATAGAAAGCAGGGAATGTAAATTTTTTCCAAGATTTCACATTTTCTCAGATCCAGAAGAATTTGGCTCTGTAGTAATATTATCTAGTTGCTAATTATATTACAATCAAAGTGTCAATCTAAGAACTATACAGCATCCACTGGAAACAATTGGTGACAAATCATGGACATGTATAGATGTACGGGACCAAATACAGTACTTACGGACAGGCCAACACATCAATAAATTATTAGGAGTACAAGTAAACAGCTTCCATCTTCCAAGAACTGGCAGAATATTAACGCTTACTTGGTTGCAATTATTAATTATAGTGTCGTTGAGACGCTTATATTGGCTTTCAATATAACATGAAGGGATTCAAGTAAAAAGTAAAACAAACTTTTGGAAGAGATCTTGCTTGGAAGTCCATTATCTTAAGCAGTTTAAGGAAATATAAAAAGCAGTCATATTCTGGTATTTTGTTGAAGTATAACTATCACATAGAGGCTGAGTGAATTTGGGGTATTTGTAACTGTTCCGAAAGACACAGTGTGAAGCACAGAAATAGCCCATGAAGCACACATCTTTCAGACATGGGTGGAAGTCGAGAAGATGGTAAAGGCGCTGCTTAATGAAATGAAAACTTCTTAATCACGTAATGATACAACGATATTAGTAAGTCATCCCGGAAAACAAAAAAAAACATAGAAAAAGGGTAAAACCGAACTAATGGTAGACAGGTATAGATTCTTTAGGAAGAACTCATGAACAGAAAGGCCTTGGCTGAAAATCCTACCTATAATAAAAGACTACAACTAAAAATTAATACCAAATGTAGCTAACTGAAATTGAACAATGATTCTCACTCCCCTCAAGCCTCTGAATATCAGCCCTTTTTTGACCCCTCAATCAACCTCATAGCCCAGCCAATTTCTCACAATGTTCAAAACCCTAACCATGGCCTATCTCTCTTTCAATCGCTCATGCTGAATCGACCTCCAACCTGACATTTTCACACGACCAAAAACCACGGCTACAACACACCCTCAGGCATGGAATCATGTTACTTTACCAACAGCTTGGAAGGACGTTGTTGGGCTACCACCAACTGAAAACAGTTAAGAAGGATGGAAGCGGAAGCAGGCGACTCTAAAGGGCCTTTTTTTCAACTCATGACAAAAAGCGATCCTGCAAGATGGCCACAAAGGGTAATGCTCTCACCTACCAAAACACTTCCACTATTATTGATAGCAGTGTGTTTTTCAAATAACCTAGAGATTTTTTGAAAATAACTAGATTAGCTTGGGACAATAGTTGCATTGGTTACTTTTTAAGGGATAGCCCTGCATTTTAGTTTTTAAGAATTTTGCACTTAAACATTGAGCCCACGATGGATTGATTTATGTTTATAATCCAAAACAATTCTATGTTCTTTAGTTGAACCATAAAGATTATGTCAAGCTTCTGCACATAAATACAGTTAATTGTGGGGGACAAACCATGATTCAACAACCAGTCAGGAATTCTTATAAACTTTACCCATTTGGATTAGGTTTTCTGATGTCCCCCGTTCTCCACTCTTATTGGTCTTGTTGGCCAAGGGAGGGTTTAAGTTTTATAGCAAGTACTTTTTGGGAAGCTTCTTTGCTTAGATGAAGCCACTGATACCTTAGGTCCTGGAAAATGTGCTCGTGTTTGTGTTGAGTTGCAAGCCACTTCCGAACCTATCAAGTATCTCATGATCCCAATTTAAGTGATAACGGTAACTTTGTTTCTAATGGTAATATAGGTGTCCATTACCCTGTGATTCCCCCAGTTTGCAGCTGTTGTTAGGATTTTGGGAACTCTGTGGCAGGTTGCCCTAACCTAACTAAAGGTTTCCCACCCCCAAAGCTTACTAATCTTATGCCTCCCCTTGCCTGTTGTGGGTTCCAATCCTCGTATCATAGAGCTTGATCTATATCAAAAAGCTATTTGGTCTTGTCTATTTCAGATGCTCTTTCTCAAGGCAAACTCATCTACCCTCATTATGAATGGCACTACCAATCTCTAATGCTCAGAATCGGAGAATGATGACAAGCCAGTTGGCTCTCTTGTTAACTTGCTCAACCTTGTGCCTACCCCAATGGACCATGGAAGAAGAAGGATGGGACTCAGCTGACAGAGAGGGAAATGAGCTAGACACTCGAAATGTTGTGGCAGCTATGGAAGAGGATGACAGTTCTGTGGAGATCCTACCACATCCCCCAAGAGGTCAAGACAAGCAAAAAAAAACAGTGGTAAAAGAAGATACATATTCATGTACAAACACCCCTCTCTTTGTTATTAATCTTGCTGCTCCTAACTCTCCAGCGCTGTTATCATTGAGAAGTCTCAAGCTGAGGAAAGAGAAGAATCAAGCTGAGGAAAGAGAAGACTCAAGCTGAGGAGACTCAAGCAGGGGAGTGCGCCTGTGGCTAGGCATACAAAGTGAAGAGGCACTTCGACAGAAATCATGTCAAACAAGAACCCTCCTAAGATGTTATTGCTTTGTTAATTTACGAAATTGGTCTTTTGCTCTACTGTAATGATTTGTGTTGTAGTTCCAAACCACCATGAACTTGCTTGATCAGTATTTAGGATTGTTCTACTCTAAATTTCGAAAGTAGCATTGAACTCTATCGATTCTTTGGCTTGCCAAAGTTCTTTTCTTAATAAAAATACTAATTAAAAAAAAAGGTATATTAACTAGAGCAGCGGGTGCTGTAGCGAATCTGATTGCAGAACAGGGGAAATCGGCACTTAGAATACTGGCATCTAGCAACAAACTATGTAAAGACACACTCTCCCAAAGATACCAACTAAGAAACAGAGAAAAATCCTTAAGCTGCTTAAAATTTCTGTAGTTTTCCTTCGCAGATAGTCTCTTAGTCTAATTGACGATAATAACAAACAAGGTTACATACTATGACAAGGACTATAACTTTATAAAGAATGTCAATAAGATGAAATGTTATTTTAACTTCCTTCTAGTTTAGCTACTCTTTGACACCCACAATGACTAGAGTTCCAGGTTTATTCTTAATCGAAGTCAGGGAGGGAACCAAACATATGGTGAATTATATTACTGACACTACAAAATGAGCCAAAATGACTCAAAACAAGAATATCAATTATTAATTCATTATAGTTCTTTAAACCTGAGCAATAGCCAGGGCACCACTTCAATTATATATAAATTCAAAAGTGGAAGAATCCGTTAACAACCACAATCCTAAACCAGACGAAAAAGTGAAGCAATGATACAAGGACTTTTGTATGAATCCCTTTTAAAATCTCCATACCTTGAAATTTAGTAGAGGACCGATAATTACAGCATGTAGATAGATTATGCACCAAGATGTTCATGTACGAACTTCAGCAATCTAATGCACTCAGGAAGCGTAACATTCAACACCTGTATCCTCCACACTTTTTATATATTTGGCACGAGCTTGTAGGTTCCCTGCTGGGCATCTCTGTAATTTGTTTTACAAACAGAGCTCATTCAGTTTCTCTTTTAGTATTTGCTACAAAGATAGATAACAAGCACATCATATAACATCCAGACATCCAACAAATACCATGTATGCAAGCCAACAACAATCATAATATATACATACACAAGTCGCACAAGAACCTGTTATTATTTCAACATTATTTAAAATGGAAGAGACATGCAGCACAATAAAAAGTAACAATTATGATCACAGCTAATCCTCTCCACCTCACAAGTTTACAACAAATGGTGGTGACAGGTGCCGCACAGTAACAAGTAACAATCATGATCACAGCTACTATACATGGACGTAAACAAATCAGCTCTTTAAATGATAAGCGAAATGTAGAAAGATTTATTGCATGTATATAATTTCGGGATCACTACGCTTTAGGTCTTCTTTCACTAGCAGGTCTTTATAAAAAAACATTCTACTACATTGTTCCAGTGTGATTGGCACTTGGCAGGAAGACCTACATCTCTTGCTTTTAACACAACAAATGACGAACTTTCTTTGTATCTACTGTCTTTCAAAAGAATAAAAACGTTATTAATGAATTGAAAAGCCCACACGAGAAAAATCACAATCAAAACAAGGTCAAGAGTATAATTACATGTTTGATAGCCTAAACCAGAGTAAACATAAGTGAACCGGATTATTGCGATATCAGAGTTTGATTACATGATAAATAATTAAACAAACACCCATTTTTGGTTCTTGGTTTATTTCTTAGTTGAAAGAATTAGTTAATATGTTGGTCCCAACAGATGGAATGTGTAAGGGCTTATGATGTTTATGCAAGAAGAAAGGACAAAATGGAGGTACACAGCTATAAATTAGGGATGTATGAACACAAAGACGTACAGGCAAAAATATTACCCAGGGAGAAGGACCCAAGTTGTCATTTGTCAACCAATACTCACTCGCACAATCCTGAATATGATTTTCCTTTTTACAATTCACAAGAGGGAAGTACACAGTCACAAATGAGTCGAATATATTAATATAAACCAATGTTACAGAAATCGTTAATCGGACTAAATCGGTTGAGATCGAAAATCGGGGATTTATCGGAATGTTAAATCGGAATAAAATCGGATGTATTTTAATATATTTTTTAGTATATATTAAATTAGATAATTATTAATTTTATACAAATATATAAACTGATTGAGGAATACACTTTGATATAAAACACTTCTGAAAAATAAGTATTTTATCAATTTGACTATACTTTTCTGTAATAAATTGATTGGCCCACTTCAACTTTGTTCCTAATCTTCGCTTATCTTTCTTTGACATTTGCACAAACAGCTTCTTTGCATTCCAAATATATACACACAACAGATGATGATAATAGTAATCCACAAAATAAATCCAAACATCCTACACTTCCGTTTTCATTCAACATCATCACAGCTTCACCTTTCTTCTCTACAACCCCACGCCTGCAACACAGACACCTCCTTTCACCTCCAAACATCCGCCTCATCCCATCATCCTCCGTTTAACGATTCACCGCCATTCAACCGTTCATCCGCCGCCTGCCTCCACCTCTTCTCCCTTCTCCACCACATCTGCGCCAGCCAACACTTCTCTCCCTCGACCAACAACACCACTACCCCATTCCTCCTGCCTTCACCCATATTCCCCAACAGTCACCCCATCATCCTCTACCTCTGCCCAGCTACAGCTCCGCCCACCTTCTTCCAATTCACAGCACCACCGCGTTCTTCAACCCAACGCTGTCAACCCACCTCACACCCGCCATCCCCTCTTCAACCTCCCTTCTCCCCTCATGACTTTCTGACCGACTTTTGACCCGATTTGAACAAAACGTATAATGGACTGATTCAGGATAATTATATCGGTAACTTGTCTTTAGCCGATATTTCGGCTGATTTATCGGCTAATACGCCGATTTCTACAACACTGATATAAACACACAATGTACAGGGCTCCTGTCCTGACAGTCCCATGCTATTTGCCCACCATGCTACTCCCGCTCACAATTCATATTTTATTTGTACCCCCAATTTATTATTCTTCGTTTTCGGTTAATTCCATAAATTAAGTGTTAGCTAACGGAAAATGCCCGTGCGAGGCACGGGAAAAATTTCTCATCTAAAATTGTATATATTTAAATAATTTTGTAACTAAAAATATGATAAACGATAAGATTTCGATTTACCAAATATTTTTATAATTATTTTGTAATATTGCATACCAATTTTTTTAATCAAATATTTTATAATTCGATTAGATTTCATAAAATTTGGATAAATATTTATATGATAATAATCACATGAATACTTATGATTGTTAAATTATTAATTTAGTTTTCAATTTCGTGAAATGAACTTTATCAATTGAACATTCAAGTATAAAATAAATAGTTATATTAGTAAAATTGTCCGTGTATAATAGAGCCTTATGTAAACTCATTGATTTTGTTGTAAAAATTGATCGTATATATAAGACTATAGTATGAAACATATTACAAATTCTCTTAATATTGAGTAAAAGTCATCCTTATGTTTGTCTCAGTCATTTTTTCTTGACATTTACATTTATAAACTTTTAAATTTAAATATTTTCTTTTAGTCTAATGTTTATTACACAACATAGAAGTTCAATAAAAAATTAGGTAAATTGAAATGTTTTTTATGTTATAATTTTAAATTATTTTTTTACTGAATTTAAATTTTTCTAAATATTTCAATTGATGTCAAATATGACATTCTTAATGATCTGTGCATGTATATGAATTCTAAAATCAAATTTTTGGCTTTTATCGTATATTGATCTAAGTGTATATTATAATCAACCATTACATATTTTATTAATCAATATATTATATAAAAATTTATATGTACCATTCTTTATAGTCAAGTTATAATCTAATTGATCATTTAAATAATTATTGTACTTTTGTAATATTTATGATTCAAAAATTTATATATTTTTTGATTTAATTTGAATGCTAATTATATTATTTTTTCTGTATATAACATAGATCATATTTTTAGAGTTTTCATCTTTTTAACATAATTTTAATTATTTTACGTATTTATTTAAATATTTATATTTTTAGACCAATCATATATTCAAATCGTTTAAAGCCTAAATAGTTGGTCGAGCAAAACTCTCTAATATAACTGACAAATTTAAAATTTTATATTAAAAAGCTATGTGAAGCAATTATTAATTATGTATGATTTGATAACTATAATTAACAAATTTATTAAAATCAAATCTTATTTTTTATTTAAATAATGTGACATCTACATGGAGCCGCAAGTAAACAAATTTTTTTTTCTTTTTGGACTCGGTTACATTATGTATAATCTAATTTTTTTTTTCTCTATCAAGTATTTAAAATTGGCAAAAGAGAATTGTAGAATATGTTCAATCGATTAAAATATTTTTTATAATTTTAGGGTGAAGGCCCAAAATAATCATTTTGGGATAAATTTGCTCAAATTACTGATTCTGGAAAAGTTGGCCCTAAATACCGACGGGATACGGTATTGCGTGCACCGTATCCTTCAAATACGGCGTTTCGTGTGCCATATCATCATCTGATACGGCGTTTCATGTGCCGCAACATCGAGATACAGCGTTTGGTGTAACGTATTAGGTTAAAAGTTTAGTACCCCTGGCGGGGCCTGTAAGAGTATCAGCATTGATACGGCGTTTCGTGTGAAGTATCAACACTGATACAGCACACCAAACGCCGTATTAGCTGCTGATACGGCACACGAAACGCCGTATTAGCTGCTGATATGGCACACGAAATGTCGTATTAGCCACTGATAGTTCACACGAAATGTCGTATTAGATCGGTAAATAGGGCCAGACATGCTCAAATATGATTATTTTGGTAATTTTCTCATAATTTTATCTATCCAATATTTTAGAAATACTATGAACCAACATTTCATTTACACAAAAAAAGGATGAGACAAAAAGAGAAGAGGGGTGGTTTATCTTATAAATTTTTTAATTAAAACTCAAAATCAACTGTAGCACAATTGGTTAAGTCATGAGTTTGAGTGTAGAAGGTTAGTGGTTCGAATCCCAACACAAACATAATTTCAATATTTTTTACATAATTATTAAAGGATAGTATTTTTCTAATTTTTTAAAAAATAGGGGTAAAATCATAACTTCACACCTATTAAAATTATAATTTTTGCCCTTGTGTTGAAGTTTAATATATAGTAATAGATGATGCTAATTCCAAATTATCATAAATTAAGTATAGTTCCAAATTCGATAAATTAAGTGTTATGAAGATAAATTAAGTATATTTTTTTTTTGTAAATCTATACTATTATATAATAACCGAAACATTAAAAATTTGGTTGGTCGATACGGTACCAGTTAATTTTACTTATTTACCCTTATTTAACTATACTAACTTAAAACCTGTGCGATGCACGGATTTTTTTAATATTTATGAATTTTTTTCATTAATTTAAATTATTTTTTTAAAACATGAATTTTGAAGGCTTAAATATTTATATGAGATGATTTGATAATAATTACATAAATGTTATCCGTAATATTTCTAGGAAATGAGAGATTTTAGTTAGATAATATAGAAAAGATGATAGATTTTAGTTGAAAAAGGTAATTGATCAATTGTTAGTAATTATAAAATTATTATTTTATTTTATTAAATAGAATGCCCGTGATATGATTGGAAAAGGAGAGGATTTAGTTAGAGAAAATTAAAAAGATAACATGTTCTAGGTAAAAAAAGGTAATTGATTAATTTATAGTAATTATAATTTAATTACGTTAGTGTAACACCCCCAGATCCGGGGTCCGGGATCCGGTCGTTACGGTTTCCAATTCTATCCACAACACTTGAACTTTCCTTAACATAAAATAAATTACATCTCTATGACCCAACACAACAATGTAAAACACACCCATTATAGTCCCAGAGATGAAATCAGAGTAACAATCAAATTTTATTAATCACATTATGAGTTCTTACAATCCAAAAGAATTTCAACATAAATACATACTCTTTGCCATCCATTTACATAAGTCATACTAGACCATATACTTGGTACTGAAAGAATAAATATATCCTACCAATAGCTTCTTCTTCAGCTCTGGTAGTCTCATCGTCCTCGCCCGCGTCGAGTGCGCCTTGTGCGAGTCATCTGGTCTAGCTGTTGTTGTGATATAATAATAAAGCAAGGGTGAGCACTAGCCCACCAACAATAATATATAACTGAACGATAATATATAACAGTTCAAAAGTATCTTTCAAACCATATGCCATGCATTTACGGAAATGATGCCAGTATAATATGAACGATGAAGTTACAAGGTAACTTAAAGTATTTGTTTGTAGAAATATCTGCTACATCAAAAGTAAGCGAGATATTCTCATTTTATTAAAAAGAGGAACTTGCATGAAAAGATTGCAATTCCAGTTATGAACACTTTTCCAGCTCTGCCAACAGTAATCATGTTGCAGGAAATAATTAAGTTTGGATGATGAACCAATGATGGAGTATTCACCGCGCCCGCTATTCCAATCTTGATGATCAGTCGAGATCGTACAGCTCAAATTAGATTTACTACCGGTAGAAGGAAGAACTGACGGCTTTACTTGTATACCGCCTTACTAGCTCTCCCCGGTCAACGGTTGGGCCAAAGGGGATGGACCGGCGCTACTCGGCCTCTTACACGACTCCTAGTTCAAATAGAATTCATGATTCTGAATGTAACGTTCGTCCCCCTTTCCCCAAGTATAATACTTGTTGATAAGACTCTACAAAGTAGTCGTATCTAGTTGGAAAGGAAAATTCACCAATAACTTCCAAGCTATTGCTTGGTAACGAATATCAACTTGTTCCAACAATCTTACCCCTCGAAAGATGAGAAGGTAAACAACGACTTAATAATCAATAGCACCCGAGTTGCGAGTGAAGAGAATACTTTATGACCGGGAAGTCGACAAGATAAATAACATTTTCCAAGTAAGGTTCCCTTATTTTTAGGGAGATAGACTCAAGAAGAATGATGTCTGAGAACCTTTCTTGATATAAGATTAATAATAATATGACTCCGAGATATTTTCCGTAATAATCGAAGAAGATAAACCTTATTGAGGTTATCCTAAGTATGGAATAAATATTCAGAGAATATTTATTGAATTAAAATATTTAAAGAATATTTAGGAATATGAAAGAATATCATTAATCAGAGTATTTCTCCAAATAATCCTTGAAGAAACATCAAGAGAATATTTATTGAATAAATAAATATTTAAATGAATAATCAAAATAATATTCATTAATTAATAAGGAATTAAAATGAATATTCAAAAAGTAATATTCATTTAATGAATAATATTCTAAATGAATATCAAGTAATATTCATTTAGTAATCCAAGCTTTAAAGGAATATTCGAGATAATATCCGATAAATAAATCAAGCTTCAGATGAATATTAGAATAATATTCATCAAGTAATTAATATCTTAAATGAATATTCAAAAGTAATATTCATTTAATAAAATAATATTCTAAATGGATATTCAAATAATATTCATTTAGTAGTCCAATCTTTAGAAGAATATTCGGAATAATAATCGATAATCTATCCGACTTTGAATGAATATTGAAAAATATTATTCGTCGAATGGTTACGTTCAAATAATTATTTGAAGTAAGGATCGTTAAATAAATAATCTCGAACGAATATTCAAATAATATTCGTCGCCCAAATAATGGAAAATATTTATTTAAATGTTTTCCTCCGAGGTAATCTCGATATATCAAGAAATATTGACTCCCGGTCTATATTTGACGAATAAGATGTATACGCCCTTCTATGAGGGTCTTACAATAACCGGCTTATAATTGATACGTTAGTTATCTAATTTATAAGCCAATAAACAATCAGGGAACAAGCATAACGATATAACTTGAAAGAAGGCATGCATGCTATGGCATATGTATAACAGAAAACATATATATATATTCAATCACAACAACAGCCTAAAAGAAGGGAATTGAAACTTGCCTGGTAGTCGAGTACGGTAAGGGGTGGTGGTAGCGGGTCCCGGGTCAGCTTGGTGATCTATAAATAGCCAAGGCATTCGGGATTAATCACTTAACATCTTAAAAGTTAAGTTATACTTAAATCAAAACACGTTCTCGAGTTATCTCGTTATACCCCTTTTTGTGGATTCCTTTTATCATTGATCCGACCCGACATTCGTTCGTTAATACGACATGTCACTGTACTTACACTTGGGACATACTTAAGTCATACAAGTTCTAAAGTCGATCGTTACGAACCAATATTTTACTCCGAGTTTTATCGCCCGTTTTCTAAGTGTTTTACCGAAGTTATAATAGAGTCATCTTTTAGGGGTTCGTTCGCGTTTAACCTCGACTCGAATATTTTTAATAAATCGAAAAACGATCCTTTTGACATACGGTTTTCTTTCACACCTTTCTTTTTACCTCTAGTATTTATTTACCAAGATTCGTCATGACTTTACATATTTTACGAGGGTTCAATTTCAGTTACGAACTTTCGTTTACGGATTCGAACTACTTATAGTAAATCGGTCATAAATCCTAAACCGTAAGTCTGTTTGATTCGATTCTTTTTTCAAAATGATCTACGACTCAAGATATACAAGGGCATGTTAGATACTTGTCCAGTTTCAGCCATTAGACCTACTGTGATGCACGGTTTTCAATGATTAACGAAATTTCGGCATTATAACGGCTATAATACGAACGTTCCAAAAATCCCAATCAACAACCCAAGCCACACCGGACATCAATACAACTTATACACATAATAATCATCTCACAAGTCCAGAAGCTACTGATCTTAGCATCAAAATCATCATGAATCTTAAATCATATAACTAATTACATAATCATGCTTATAATTATCACTATAATCATACCAAGCTAAATCCATCAAAAACATTCATAAATCTCAAATCAAATGCTAGGGTTTCAAGATATCTACCTTCCTTGGAGTATGATATAACCTTAATAAGCTTGGTATGGTCCTTGTCTAGCTTAATCAAACCTTAGATCATCCAAAGAAATCATGAAAACAAAGTTAGTTTCTAAGATCCACTATTCATCGTCAATCTTGTAAAAATCATATAAAATCAAAAACTAAGAGTTTGGTTCTAAAATTTTTACCACACCTTCTACTCTTCAAGGGCTTTCTTTTGAGCTATAGAACACAAGAATCCAACCATGGGAGCTAGGGTTTTGAGCCCCAT
This sequence comes from Saposhnikovia divaricata, assembly GCA_036435485.1. Taxonomy (NCBI): domain Eukaryota; kingdom Viridiplantae; phylum Streptophyta; class Magnoliopsida; order Apiales; family Apiaceae; genus Saposhnikovia; species Saposhnikovia divaricata. The sequence continues at coordinate 76,374,987 of CM071600.1, read as the reverse complement.
CTTTCTTCTGATCAGAACCTGGACAGTTTTGGTCCTCCAACTTTAAGCATGGATTTGACTAGGCTATACTACTTGGATTTCCATGAAATTTGGAACGAATATTGCCCATGGAGTGGAGAAGCTATGGTTAAAATTTGGTGATTTTATCATGGATAGAAATGGAGATATGAATTTTTCTTTGTGTTATGTTTCTGCTGGACAGTTTGTATGTTCTATGTTTTCTTTTGCTTTTCTCTCTTTTCTCCCACTTGATCATCTACTTTTTGCTCATATAACTAGATATTATCAGCTGGTAGGATGAGATTGATAGCCTTGTGGTAAGAGCCAAGAGTCTTGGATAAGTTTTGATAGATATTTGTTTTGTTTCTTGTTTGGTTTAATTGATTTAAATCACTTAACTCCTAAATTGTTTTGATTTAATCCTTGATTAAATAATTTAATCCACTTGATATAATTCTCTTGATGATCATATAGGATATTTAATCTCGATACGAACTTAATCCGTAATCTAGGATTCGTTCGCTTTATTGATTAATCTCGTTATAACGTTTTAGCGGTTTCTAGAACGCTTGTTTCACTGCCTCAGTGGTTTCCTACCTTCATTCTTAAATCAAATATAATAACATCCCAAAATATCAAATCCTCAAAGTTAATATCTCAATTCTTGGATTATAATAATATTTAATCCACTGTCCGGTCAAATATTATACCGAAAAAGAATTTGGAATTTCTGAATTCCGATCGTCTCTGCATTCACTTATTTCCTCCGCGTATTACTAATATGACTTCGAAACATCCATATCACGTCCCGTACATAGGGTGGCGTGAAAAGTTTTCCAACTTACAAAATCACTATTCATCCACCAAATTACTATGCACGTACAGGAAACACTATGCACGTACGGGAAATACTATGCACGTACGGGAAATACTATGCACGTATGGGAAACACTATGCACGTACGGAAAACACTATGCACGTATGGGAAACACTATGCACGTACTCATTTCCCTTCAAGGATCCATTAGACCCTTCCTGGATGGTAGATTATTCTTATCTAGGTCCTCAACCATCGAATTACTCTATTCTGACAATATACCAATGCATCAGGATCATTGTCCAAAGCAATATCCATCCATTACAATCATTGTTCTTTGAAACCACCATTCATTAGTGCTCTTTAACCACAATAAGAAAAGTTTTAATTCTACCCAAAATTCGGGTTACTACAGTCTCCCCTCCTTAAAAGGATTCCGTCCTCGGAATCAGTTTAGGAATAACTGGGGTTACTTCTATCCCATTGCACTTTCTATTTCTCAGGTGGATTCTTCCACTTCTTGATTTTCTTCAAATCTCTCACTAGCTTGACAACCTTATCTCTTAGCGCTTGCTCTTTTCTATTCATAATTTCCACAGGTTGTCCTTCGTAGTTCAGATTCTGTTATGTATATCTATCTGCTCGTACTCTGTCATATGCGGGGCATCTATAGTATACTGATGAGGCACATACGCATGAACCATGTTATGACCATTTTACCGGTTTGGGTGAGGCTGGCTCATAGGCGACCTTCCTGACGCGTTTAAACTCTCAGATGGCCCAATGAATCTTAGGCTAAACTTCCTTTCATTCTAATCTTGTTAATTCCTTCCACGAGGATACCTTTTCTTATTACAAATCTCGAACCTTATATTCTCTATCTTGTTTGCACAGAAATACATCAACAAAAACTTGCTTGTTAGAATCCTCTATTAATTCTAGATATTTCCCAATTCCATTGTATAAATGTCAACTCTATTGTCGACGGGGTACTCTGTATTGAAACTAGTTCGAGTATTCTAACAACCGATTCGAGTAACTCTTGATGTCTAGCAACGAGCTCGTCGGCCATCACTGTTTTGGCCTCGCTATCTCATTGTTAACTACTATCACCCCCGGTGTTCCAACCTCTTCTTTAATCATCTCACAGAATGCCAATCTACCTCTTGTGTTCATTCAGTCATTCTCTATTATCTCATCTCTTCTCCTTTCTGAAAGAAAGGCGAATCTCTTGGGGGGATTTGTTTGCGGGGAATGTTGTCTGGTTCGAGGACTCTTAATCCTTTTATCACAAATCATAATCTTCATATACACACAAGCACACATATTTTCAGATCTGATAGGTCTGAAAGTCGATCATGTTTGATCCTTTTTGATTTCGCACCTTTCCTTCATATATACAATGTTTCGATATACTTAGGGCGAAAACTATCTCAAATAACTCACAGCCAATTCATTAAATTCCAAAAAGTTGTGGGTGCAATAGTCAACCCAAAATGACATCATTTACAATTTCATAGTGTCTATACCTAGTGCGATTCACAATCTTGGGTATATCCTCGATTTTTTTTAACTTCCAACCGGTGATGTCCCATTTCCTAATAAGTTTGGAAAATACACAGCGTCCCTGTGCTGCTCAGACAATCTTCTACAACAGTACCTATACTCAATGTTGACTCATTCAACTCTCGAGGTTCGATGCACAATCCTGTGCTAACATATTTCTTTCTTACAACACACCGGTTCCTCACGGTGGCACACTGAGTCTCATCGCACTCTTATTCAACAATCCTCGCATCTGAGTTGATAATTCTTTTATTCCTACTGGGCTAACGGGAAATGCAGTACTAGGCTCTGAACACTCGATATTCATTATTATGTCATCCAAATCGTTATCTGGTAGCTTACTAAAACCTTGTACAACCTCCCAAAATCATTATAATTATACTTGGTGTCTCTTTCCTCGGGGTCAACCATATGATCTAATCAAGCCCCATATCACTGGCGTCATAATCTCTTAGTCTGAACTAGATTCCAAAATCTCTGACTCCGTCTTTATCCTTGAATTATTTCCCTCATAATCAATTTGGCTCTATTGGGTATCAACTAATCCATCATTATTATAATATCAATTTCTCCCTAATTCGAAAAGAATCAAATCTCTCGATCGAGTGGTACTCTGGGTAGGTTCTCTGGAAATCACTATTCCTTATCTATAAGGAACACTTCCTGAACTTGATGTAGATATTACATGAAGTAGATAAAATTGCAGAAGAGTTTCGAGCATCGCAGCCATGTCAGGTTGATGAAACTATCATTCATGCAGCTTCCATAAAAGACTGGAAACTTAACGGTTTACTTCGTCAATTTTGTATCATGGTCCTGGTTTGCCTCAAAACGGGACCTTCTAAGGTACGTAATATGCTTAAGACTCCATTACAAATCAAATCTTTACATAAACTATTATTACCTTCGATTCTTGCACAATCATCAAAAGGAATGTAACTTCCTCCACTCCGATATGACCTTCAAGGTCTTTCCAAATATCATTCGGTATGAACATTTGTAATTATTCCTTTATACTTAGACTGTCGGCCACCTCATTGGCCTTTCTTGATAATAATAATTTCTGGTAATCCTTGTTCTCTGGATATATTCCAATTCAAACTTTTCTACCTCATTCCCATCACTGTTGGGTGAAAGCATTCTCCCTTAAGCTCTGCTGATGGAGAAAAATATATTTATCAGTCTTTTTCCATAAGTCATTGCTTCCACCTACCCGTGGGAACTTTATCACGTTTATTCATAATCCTACTTAGGATACTTCTTTTCGTAGTTCTTTCCTTATCTTAGGATAATCTCAACCTTTATAGGTTCAATCCATACTTCCTCAGGGTTTCATACATGCCTCATCTGGCATTATTGTTACTATGTCATACATTCCTTACCAAACTTCCATTTTGAAGTTCGGAATATTACTTTTTTTTTTCCTTGTAAGGTTTCATAGGTCATCCTCATCATTCCTCCTGTATTTTCTGGGTACTGGGTATATCAAAATGTCATTGATCAATAATCTAATAATTCTATCTATGTTCTTTCCAGACTCTTTTTAATAATCCTTACCGGTCATTGTTGCCTTAGCAAGTCCAACTCATATCATCTGAATTCATAATGTCGTTATTAGGGTTAATGCCATCCTTTGTGCATTCCCCAGGGTTTGTCATAATTTATGGATATCCTATCCTTAATTCAACTGCCAAGGAATTCTTGCATCCTATACTTGGCAATCAAATCATGTATCCTTAATAAGGGTCTCTTTTCAATCATTCTCATTTGATAATCGTTCGGTGGCTTAATGCTAACCTCTTCTTTCAGATAGTTGTCAGCCTATTTGACCTTCCAAAAGACAACGTATGTCTATCTGCTCTCTTACAGAACTTGGTAATGGTAGCAAGGATGTTCTGGAAGATATTGATCGAGTTCAACGTGAATCTCTTAGTACTTATCGTTTTTTCTCAAAGGTACTTGCCTTAGACAAAATTTCTACAGCGTACTGATCCATCTATGACCATTTCTATACTCTCTTCATAAACCTTCATTGTTTACTTCCCTTGGTCATAATATATTCATGGTATTTATAATACCGTAACATCATACATCTCAAGTCATTATACTTCCATTTTTACTCGTAATCTTGGGCAATCATATACACATGAATCACTTTAGTACGGGTGACCCCATTCCAAAAAGTCTAGTAAATTCCCAATCCAAACATGGGTTGCAAAGGGTTCAGTAGAAGATTCCTACGATCTCATTAATATTTCCTTTATATCAAAAGCCCTTGCAGTCGGCGCTTACTTAGAAGCAACCCTGCTTTGTCCTTTCATTGCTGGTCTAGTCACTTGATAATCCTTTGTGACTTGGCCTCAACTGACCACACTAAAATAAAAATATATGGTTTTTGGGGTTGGCTAATTAGCATTACTTTTCTAGCAATTGCTGGCATAGTGCCTTCTACTTTGATACCTTTCTACCTTTCCAAAACTTTACTCCATATAGGTCTTAATCGACTTCTCGGCACCGTCTCCGGTCACCTTTCCTCCTCTTTTATCTTTTCAACTATTCTTATCAATCCCACGTGCCACGCAAGCTTACCATTCATGGTATTACAGTATTTTCACTTAAGTCAATCCCGAAGTTTCTCAGTCCGGCCGGTTTCTTACTTACATTTCCTGTTTTCGTCCAATCTCACTTCATCATTGTATTTCTACAATCAATCGCGATAACCGGGGTCTATCCACCAACCCATATAGCGGCTACTTTACCCAATTCACGGGGTTCGCCCCAGTTTCTACTCTCTTCCATGATGTTCTCTGATAATCAGAAAGACAAGGTTTGCCAAAATTTGTTGAATTTCTTTCCAGAATCAAGGAAATTTTGGTCAATCTATCCAACCACCGGTAACACTATGAAGATCAATTTCGAAACCTAGAGAATAGTTCTATGAGCATCCAAGCAGGTAGAATCATAAGCAGTTATAATAACGGAATTATTGACATAAAGTTGGAAGTTTAACCACTAGAAAGGAACCAAATATATATATCCCATAGAAGGGAAGTCAAAAGTTTCAAACTGAAACATGCCACCTCTTCCTGATACATATACATCTTAGTTGTCAATAATATCAAATGTCAGTCTTCCTAACCACAGGTTTCAGAAGGAACACTACCGTCGGAGTTAGTCGTTTCATAAAAATTGGCATTACTAGGGCCATCCTAGTCTGGTGTACCGTGTTGTTCGAATGCATCCGCAATTACTCTGCCGTGCTGCATAGGCACACCACCTAAACCTGTATGAGATGCATCATAGTGTATCATAAAGTCTTCATTCTCCCGTTAGGCAACACCAACGCCGGGTCATTACCAATTTCATCTTAAAACATTCTCTATTACCTCTTAACCACTAATCGCATTACTTGATCCATTTGCAATTCAGTGTCAGAATAAACTTAAGGTAACTACTATAATCTATTCGGGGAAAAGAAAGAATTTAATATTCTTCTGAATCACATGCATCTAACGTTCCTGATTCACCATTTTACTGAGTTAAAAATAAACTTATACTTAGTACCTGATAGTAGTCATATTACGAGTTTATCATAGACCCACTGGTCTTTTCCTCTGGTAGTTTCTGAGATCATCGTCTCGCTTACTACTTTATATAACTTTATCCAATCAGGCCATCACTTTCCACTATCTTTACTTTCGAAGCTGGTTCATTATAATATGGACATTTCGCTGAATAAAACCACCTCAACAATCTCAATTTGGTTTCATAAAATATAACCCATGAAATCCGCCTTCTCATGGCGAATTACCATTGACAATATTCACACTAATCCATTTATCCGATAATATGGCACTTGTTGCCTCTATCTCAACTGCTCCTGGGTGCTCCCCGTCCTACATCGACGTCTTTGATAATCATGCATCATTCTAACTCCTTTCTCATTAATCTGAAAGTCTCTAAGGATCTTTATCTATCCCCATATAAGACCTCAAGTAATCCTTCCAATCTGTCTTAATTGCTGGTACTACCTCTCGTAGTCCGGCTATAAATCCAACATAAAATTTCAATTCTCTTAATAATATCTCAGTTCTTTGTGCTCACTTCTCTGAGCAATATAATCTTAACTCTCGCTATCCCTCTGGCTACAGCCCTCATTTCCTTGAAGTAAACTCCTCATCCTCAATAGGATTCTCCTCTGCTGGAACCTCTTTCGAGTCCTCAGTAGGGTACTCTATCGAATTCACAATCCGATCGTCAGCATATAATAAAACATCATCATGTTGCTGCTCGTACGCCTCAAGGTCTGTCGCCTTACTAGTCGATACGAGAACGAGCTAAGTTACTATCATGATACTTAAGAGTTCCCATAAGGGTTTTATATGTCAATACTACTTGAAGTAGTCCGACTATGAACTTGGCAAGAGTTCTTATTATCTTAGTGAGTTTATTGTTTTAACGTCGCATCATCTCTGGGGTTTATAACGTACGCTCTGATACCACTTCTGTAACACCCCCAGATCCGGGGTCCGGGATCCGGTCGTTACGGTTTCCAATTCTATCCACAACACTTGAACTTTCCTTAATATAAAATAAATTACATCTCTATGACCCAACACAACAATGTAAAACACACCCGTTATAGTCCCAGAGATGAAATCAGAGTAACAATCAAATTTTATTAATCACATTATGAGTTCTTACAATCCAAAAGAATTTCAATATAAATACATACTCTTTGCCATCCATTTACATAAGTCATACTAGACCATATACTTGGTACTGAAAGAATAAATATATCCTACCAATAGCTTCTTCTTCAGCTCTGGTAGTCTCATCGTCCTCGCCCGCGTCGAGTGCGCCTTGTGCGAGTCATCTGGTCTAGCTGTTGTTGTGATATAATAATAAAGCAAGGGTGAGCAATAGCCCACCAACAATAATATATAACTGAACGATAATATATAATAGTTCAAAAGTATCTTTCAAACCATATGCCATGCATTTACGGAAATGATGCCAGTATAATATGAACGATGAAGTTACAAGGTAACTTAAAGTATTTGTTTGTAGAAATATCTGCTACATCAAAAGTAAGCGAGATATTCTCATTTTATTAAAAAGAGGAACGTGCATGAAAAGATTGCAATTCCAGTTATGAACACTTTTCCAGCTCTGCCAACAGTAATCATGTTGCAGGAAATAATTAAGTTTGGATGATGAACCAATGATGGAGTATTTACCGCGCCCGCTGTTCCAATCTTGATGATCAGTCGAGATCGTACAGCTCAAATTAGATTTACTACCGGTAGAAGGAAGAACTGACGGCTTTACTTGTATACCGCCTTACTAGCTCTCCCCGGCCAACGGTTGGGCCAAAGGGGATGGACCGGCGCTACTCGGCCTCTTACACGACTCCTAGTTCAAATAGAATTCATGATTCTGAATGTAACGTTCGTCCCCCTTTCCCCAAGTATAATACTTGTTGATAAGACTCTACAAAGTAGTCGTATCTAGTTGGAAAGGAAAATTCACCAATAACTTCCAAGCTATTGCTTGGTAACGAATATCAATTTGTTCCAACAATCTTACCCCTCGAAAGATGAGAAGGTAAACAACGACTTAATAAGTCAATAGCACCCGAGTTGCGAGTGAAGAGAATACTTTATGACCGGGAAGTCGACAAGATAAATAACATTTTCCAAGTAAGGTTCCCTTATTTTTAGGGAGATAGACTCAAGAAGAATGATGTCTGAGAACCTTTCTTGATATAAGATTAATAATAATATGACTCCGAGATATTTTTCGTAATAATCGAAGAAGATAAACCTTATTGAGGTTATCCTAAGTATGGAATAAATATTCAGATAATATTTATTGAATTAAAATATTTAAAGAATATTTAGGAATATGAAAGAATATCATTAATCAGAGTATTTCTCCAAATAATCCTTGAAGAAACATCAAGAGAATATTTATTTAATAAATAAATATTTAAATGAATAATTAAAATAATATTCATTAATTAATAAGGAATTAAAATGAATATTCAAAAAGTAATATTCATTTAATGAATAATATTCTAAATGAATATCAAGTAATATTCATTTAGTAATCCAAGCTTTAAAGGAATATTCGAGATAATATCCGATAAATAAATCAAGCTTCAGATGAATATTAGAATAATATTCATCAAGTAATTAATATCTTAAATGAATATTCAAAAGTAATATCCATTTAATAAAATAATATTCTAAATGGATATTCAAATAATATTCATTTAGTAGTCCAATCTTTAGAAGAATATTCGGAATAATAATCGATAATCTATTCGACTTTGAATGAATATTGAAAAATATTATTCGTCGAATGGTTACGTTCATATAATTATTTGAAGTAAGGATCATTAAATAAATAATCTCGAACGAATATTCAAATAATATTCATCGCCCAAATAATGGAAAATATTTACTTAAATGTTTTCCTCCGAGGTAATCTCGATATATCAAGAAATATTGACTCCCGGTCTATATTTGACGAATAAGATGTATACGCCCTTCTATGAGGGTCTTACAATAACCGGCTTATAATTGATACGTTAGTTATCTAATTTATAAGCCAATAAACAATCAGGGAACAAGCATAACGATATAACTTGAAAGAAGGCATGCATGCTATGGCATATGTATAACAGAAAACATATATATATATATATATATATATATATATATATATATATATATATATATATATATATATATATATATATATATATATATATTCAATCACAACAACAACCTAAAAGAAGGGAATTGAAACTTGCCTGGTAGTCGAGGACGGTAAGGGGTGGTGGTAGCGGGTCCCGGGTCAGCTTGGTGATCTATAAATAGCCAAGGCATTCGGGATTAATCACTTAAAATCTTAAAAGTTAAGTTATACTTAAATCAAAACACGTTCTTGAGTTATCTCGTTATACCCCTTTTTGTGGATTCCTTTTATCATTGATCCGACCCGACATTCGTTCGTTAATACGACATGTCACTGTACTTACACTTGGGACATACTTAAATCATACAAGTTCTAAAGTCGATCGTTACGAACCAATATTTTACTCCGAGTTTTATCGCCCGTTTTCTAAGTGTTTTACCGAAGTTATAATAGAGTCGTCTTTTAGGGGTTCGTTCGCGTTTAACCTCGACTCGAATATTTTTAATAAATCGAAAAACGATCCTTTTGACATACGGTTTTCTTTCACACCTTTCTTTTTACCTCCAGTATTTATTTACCAAGATTCGTCATGACTTTACATATTTTACGAGGGTTCAATTTCAGTTACGAACTTTCGTTTACGGATTCGAACTACTTTTAGTAAATCGGTCATAAATCCTAAACCGTAAGTCTGTTTGATTCGATTCTTTTTCCAAAATGATCTACGACTCAAGATCTAGAAGGGCATGTTAGATACTTGTCCATTTTCAGCCATTAGACCTACTGTGATGCACGGTTTTCAATGATTAACGAAATTTCGGCATTATAACGGCTATAATACGAACGTTCCAAAAATCGCAATCAACAACCCAAGCCACACCGGGCATCAATACAACTTATACACATAATAATCATCTCACAAGTCCAGAAGCTACTGATCTTAGCATCAAAATCATCATGAATCTTAAATCATATAACTAATTACATAATCATGCTTATAATTATCACTATAATCATACCAAGCTAAATCCATCAAAAACATTCATAAATCTCAAATCAAATGCTAGGGTTTCAAGAGATCTACCTTCCTTGGAGTATGATATAACCTTAATAAGCTTGGTATGGTCCTTGTCTAGCTTAATCAAACCTTAGATCATCCAAAGAAATCATGAAAACAAAGTTAGTTTCTAAGATCCACTATTCATCGTCAATCTTGTAAAAATCATATAAAATCAAAAACTAAGAGTTTGATTCTAACATTTTTACCACACCTTCTACTCTTCAAGGGCTTTCTTTTGAGCTATAGAACACAAGAATCCAACCATGGGAGCTAGGGTTTTGAGCCCCATCTTTCTTCTGATCAGAACCTGGACAGTTTTGGTCCTCCAACTTTAAGCATGGATTTGACTAGGCTATACTACTTGGATTTCCATGAAATTGGGAACGAATCTTGCCCATGGAGTGGAGAAGCTATGGTTAAAATTTGGTGATTTTATCATGGATAGAAATGGAGATATGAATTTTTCTTTGTGTTATGTTTCTGCTGGACAGTTTGTATGTTCTATGTTTTCTTTTGCTTTTCTCTCTTTTCTCCCACTTGATCATCTACTTTTTGCTCATATAACTAGATATTATCAGCTGGTAGGATGAGATTGATAGCCTTGGGGTAAGAGCCAAGAGTCTTGGATAAGTTTTGATAGATATTTGTTTTGTTTCTTGTTTGGTTTAAGTGATTTAAATCACTTAACTCCTAAATTGTTTTGATTTAATCCTTGATTAAATAATTTAATCCACTTGATATAATTCTCTTGATGATCATATAGGATATTTAATCTCGATACGAACTTAATCCGTAATCTAGGATTCGTTCGCTTTATTGATTAATCTCGTTATAACGTTTTAGCGGTTTCTAGAACGCTTGTTTCGCTGCCTCAGTGGTTTCCTACCTTCATTCTTAAATCAAATATAATAACATCCCAAAATATCAAATCCTCAAAGTTAATATCTCAATTCTTGGATTATAATAATATTTAATCCACTGTCCAGTCAAATATTATATCGAAAAAGAATTTGGAATTTCTGAATTCCGATCGTCTCTGCATTCACTTATTTCCTCCGCGTATTACTAATATGACTTCGAAACATCCATATCACGTCCCGTACATAGGGTGGCGTGAAAAGTTTTCCAACTTACAAAATCACTATTCATCCACCAAATTACTATGCACGTACAGGAAACACTATGCACGTACGGGAAACACTATGCACGTACGGGAAATACTATGCACGTATGGGAAACACTATGCACGTACGGAAAACACTATGCACATATGGGAAACACTATGCACGTACTCATTTCCTTTCAAGGATCCATTAGCCCCTTCCTGGATGGTAGATTATTCTTATCTAGGTCCTCAACCATCGAATTACTCTATTCTGACAATATACCAATGCATCAGGATCATTGTCCAAAGCAATATCCATCCATTACAATCATTGTTCTTTGAAACCACCATTCATCAGTGCTCTTTAACCACAATAAGAAAAGTTTTAATTCTACCCAAAATTCGGGTTATTACCGTCTCCCCTCCTTAAAAGGATTCCGTCCTCGGAATCAGTTTAGGAATAACTGGGGTTACTTCTATCCCATTGCACTTTCTATTTCTCAGGTGGATTCTTCCACTTCTTGATTTTCTTCAAATCTCTAACTAGCTTGACAACCTTATCTCTTAGCGCTTGCTCTTTTCTATTCATAATTTCCACAGGTTGTCCTTCGTAGTTCAGATTCTGTTATGTATATCTATCTGCTCGTACTCTGTCATATGCGGGGCATCTATAGTATACTGATGAGGCACATACGCATGAACCATGTTATGACCATTTTACCGGTTTGGGTGAGGCTGGCTCATAGGCGACCTTCCTGACGCGTTTAAACTCTCAGATGGCCCAATGAATCTTAGGCTAAACTTCCTTTCATTCTAATCTTGTTAATTCCTTCCACGAGGATACCTTTTCTTATTACAAATCTCGAACCTTATATTCTCTATCTTGTTTGCACATAAATACATCAACAAAAACTTGCTTGTTAGAATCCTCTATTAATTCTAGATATTTCCCAATTCCATTGTATAAATGTCAACTCTATTGTCGACGGGGTACTCTGTATTGAAACTAGTTCGAGTATTCTAACAACCGATTCGAGTAACTCTTGATGTCTAGCAACGAGCTCGTCGGCCATCACTGTTTTGGCCTCGCTATCTCATTGTTAACTACTATCACCCCGGTGTTCCAACCTCTTCTTTAATCATCTCACAGAATGCCAATCTACCTCCTGTGTTCATTCAGTCATTCTCTATTATCTCATCTCTTCTCCTTTCTGAAAGAAAGGCGAATCTCTTGGGGGGATTTGTTTGCGGGGAATGTTGTCTGGTTCGAGGACTCTTAATCCTTTTATCACAAATCATAATCTTCATATACACACAAGCACACATATTTTCAGATCTGATAGGTCTGAAAGTCGATCATGTTTGATCCTTTTTGATTTCGCACCTTTCCTTCATATATACAATGTTTCGATATACTTAGGGCGAAAACTATCTCAAATAACTCACAGCCAATTCATTAAATTCCAAAAAGTTGTGGGTGCAATAGTCAACCCAAAATGACATCATTTACAATTTCATAGTGTCTATACCTAGTGCGATTCACAATCTTGGGTATATCCTCGATTTTTTTTTTAACTTCCAACCGGTGATGTCCCATTTCCTAATAAGTTTGGAAAATACACAGCGTCCCTGTGCTGCTCAGACAATCTTCTACAACAGTACCTATACTCAATGTTGACTCATTCAACTCTCGAGGTTCGATGCACAATCCTGTGCTAACATATTTCTTTCTTACAACACACCGGTTCCTCACGGTGGCACACTGAGTCTCATCGCACTCTTATTCAACAATCCTCGCATCTGAGTTGATAATTCTTTTATTCCTACTGGGCTAACGGGAGATGCAGCACTAGGCTCTGAACACTCGATATTCATTATTATGTCATCCAAATCGTTATCTGGTAGCTTACTAAAACCTTGTACAACCTCCCAAAATCATTATAATTATACTTGGTGTCTCTTTCCTCGGGGTCAACCATATGAGCTAATCAAGCCCCATATCACTGGCGTCATAATCTCTTAGTCTGAACTAGATTCCAAAATCTCTGACTCCGTCTTTATCCTTAAATTATTTCCCTCATAATCAATTTGGCTCTATTGGGTATCAACTAATCCATCATTATTATAATATCAATTTCTCCCTAATTCGAAAAGAATCAAATCTCTCGATCGAGTGGTACTCTGGGTAGGTTCTCTGGAAATCACTATTCCTTATCCATAAGGAACACTTCCTGAACTTGATGTAGATATTACATGAAATAGATAAAATTGCAGAAGAGTTTCAAGCATCGCAGCCATGTCAGGTTGATGAAACTATCATTCATGCAGCTTCCATAAAAGACTGGAAACTTAACGGTTTACTTCGTCAATTTTGTATCATGGTCCTGGTTTGCCTCAAAACGGGACCTTCTAAGGTACGTAATATGCTTAAGACTCCATTACAAATCAAATCTTTACATAAACTATTATTACCTTCGATTCTTGCACAATCATCAAAAGGAATGTAACTTCCTCCACTCCGATATGACCTTCAAGGTCTTTCCAAATATCATTCGGTATGAACATTTGTAATTATTCCTTTATACTTAGACTGTCGGCCACCTCATTGGCCTTTCTTGATAATAATAATTTCTGGTAATCCTTGTTCTCTGGATATATTCCAATTCCAACTTTTCTACCTCATTCCCATCACTGTTGGGTGAAAGCATTCTCCCTTAAGCTCTGCTGATACTAACATTCCAAAAATCGCAATCAACAACCCAAGCCACACCGGGCATCAATACAACTTATACACATAATAATCATCTCACAAGTCCAGAAGCTACTGATCTTAGCATCAAAATCATCATGAATCTTAAATCTTAAATCATATAACTAATTACATAATCATGCTTATAATTATCACTATAATCATACCAAGCTAAATCCATCAAAAACATTCATAAATCTCAAATCAAATGCTAGGGTTTCAAGAGATCTACCTTCCTTGGAGTATGATATAACCTTAATAAGCTTGGTATGGTCCTTGTCTAGCTTAATCAAACCTTAGATCATCCAAAGAAATCATGAAAACAAAGTTAGTTTCTAAGATCCACTATTCATCATCAATCTTGTAAAAATCATATAAAATCAAAAACTAAAAGTTTGGTTCTAAAATTTTTACCACACCTTCTACTCTTCAAGGGCTTTCTTTTGAGCTATAGAACACAAGAATCCAACCATGGGAGCTAGGGTTTTGAGCCCCATCTTTCTTCTGATCAGAACCTGGACAGTTTTGGTCCTCCAACTTTAAGCATGGATTTGACTAGGCTATACTACTTGGATTTCCATGAAATTTGGAACGAATATTGCCCATGGAGTGGAGAAGCTATGGTTAAAATTTGGTGATTTTATCATGGATAGAAATGGAGATATGAATTTTTCTTTGTGTTATGTTTCTGCTGGACAGTTTGTATGTTCTATGTTTTCTTTTGCTTTTCTCTCTTTTCTCCCACTTGATCATCTACTTTTTGCTCATATAACTAGATATTATCAGCTGGTAGGATGAGATTGATAGCCTTGGGGTAAGAGCCAAGAGTCTTGGATAAGTTTTGATAGATATTTGTTTTGTTTCTTGTTTGGTTTAATTGATTTAAATCACTTAACTCCTAAATTGTTTTGATTTAATCCTTGATTAAATAATTTAATCCACTTGATATAATTCTCTTGATGATCATATAGGATATTTAATCTCGATACGAACTTAATCCGTAATCTAGGATTCGTTCGCTTTATTGATTAATCTCGTTATAACGTTTTAGCGGTTTCTAGAACGCTTGTTTCACTGCCTCAGTGGTTTCCTACCTTCATTCTTAAATCAAATATAATAACATCCCAAAATATCAAATCCTCAAAGTTAATATCTCAATTCTTGGATTATAATAATATTTAATCCACTGTCCGGTCAAATATTATACCGAAAAAGAATTTGGAATTTCTGAATTCCGATCGTCTCTGCATTCACTTATTTCCTCCGCGTATTACTAATATGACTTCGAAACATCCATATCACGTCCCGTACATAGGGTGGCGTGAAAAGTTTTCCAACTTACAAAATCACTATTCATCCACCAAATTACTATGCACGTACAGGAAATACTATGCATGTACGGGAAACACTATGCACGTACGGGAAATACTATGCACGTATGGGAAACACTATGCACGTACGGAAAACACTATGCACGTATGGGAAACACTATGCACGTACTCATTTCCCTTCAAGGATCCATTAGCTCCTTCTTGGATGGTAGATTATTCTTATCTAGGTCCTCAACCATCGAATTACTCTATTCTGACAATATACCAATGCATCAGGATCATTGTCCAAAGCAATATCCATCCATTACAATCATTGTTCTTTGAAACCACCATTCATTAGTGCTCTTTAACCACAATAAGAAAAGTTTTAATTCTACCCAAAATTCGGGTTATTACATTAGTTTACTAAATACAATTGCTCGTAATGTTTTAGACAAGGAGAAATTAATATTGTTCGTGATATTTCTATAAAAGAGGGATTTTAGTTAGAAAATATAGAAAAGATGATACGTTTTAGCTGAAAAAGGCAATCGATTAATTATTAATATTATAATATTATTAGTTTATTGTATGAAATAGAACCATCCGTGATATAATTGGAAAAAAAAGGATTTTAGTTAGAGAAAATAGGAAGGTAACGTGAAAATTAAAAAGGTGACATGATTTATGTGAAAAAGATAATTGATTACAGTAATTATAATTTAATTATGTTATATTACTAAATAAAATTGCTTATAGTGTTTTTAAAAAATGAGAAATTAATGTTGCCCGTGATATTTCTAGAAAAAAGGGAATTTAATTAGAATAGTAGGAAAGATGATACGTTTTAGCTAAAAAGGTAATCGGTTAATTATAAGTATTATAATATTATTACTTTATTTTTATTAAATAGACACGCCCGTGGTATAATTGGAAAATGAGAGGTTTTAGTAATAAAAAAAAAGAAGGTAACGTGTTTTGGTTGAAAAAGGTAACCGTCCATGATATAATTAGAAAAAGATAGATTTTAGTTTAAGAAAAGAGAATAGTTTACGTGGTTTGGCCGAAAAGGGTAATTAATTAGTTAATAGTAATTATAATATAATTATGTTATTTTATTAAACAAAATTGCTCGTAGAGCTTTCTAAAAAAGAGAAATTTTAGTTAGATAAAATGTAAAGGATATTGTTTTTTTACCTGAAAAAGGAAATTGTTTTGTTATTGAAAAATAGAAATGGTAATATGTTTAACCTGAAAAAGGAAATTAATTAATAAAGGAGAAATTTTAGTTAGATAAAATATAAAAATATTGTATTTTACTTGAAAAAATTATTTAGTTATTGAAAAATAAAAATGTTTAACCTGAAAAATGAAATTGATTAGTAGGATGGATTTCATTTGTAATTGAGTAAGGGTAAATAAGTAAAATCAACAGGTACCGTACCGACCGACCGACCAAACTTTTAATGTTTCGGCGATTATATAATAGTTAGACACATTATTTTAACTTAATTATCCTTAATTATTTATCCTTTACTATTGATATGGGCTGAAAATAAGCCCTAAAGACACATTTAATGTGGCATTAATTAGGCCAAGAATAGTCCAAACGTGGGGCCCACCAGCTGGGCCCAAAACCCTAAATATAATATTAATTTCGTAATTAATATTAAGGGTAATAAACAGCTCAGCAAATAAGAGTTGGATAAGGATAATATCCCTTTCAAACTTATCCAATAAGGCATCCAATTCAATATGGAAACTGATTCCTACAAGTAATAGATCTAGAACATTCCTCAAAGACTTGTCCATCAAGTCTCCAAATCCTACCATAATTCTAAGGCTTCTCAGCCTATATAAAGGGCCTGACCCCTCACCTCAGAACTACGTTTTATTGGCTTGATTCTCTAATTTACAGAGATACGTAGGCATTCTGTGAGGACCGTTTAAGTCTCGAACGCAGAAGCAGCCATTAAAGCACGAAGCTCACGAACCTTAGCATTAAAT
Organism: Saposhnikovia divaricata; assembly: GCA_036435485.1. Taxonomy (NCBI): domain Eukaryota; kingdom Viridiplantae; phylum Streptophyta; class Magnoliopsida; order Apiales; family Apiaceae; genus Saposhnikovia; species Saposhnikovia divaricata. Next base: position 76,357,668 of record CM071600.1, on the reverse strand, counting down.
ATATAAACCCTAGCCGCAATATTTTCAACCTAGTTTTTATTCCACAACATTTGGCGCCGTCTGTGGGAAGAAGACATCAACCATGGTTACCACTCGAAGAACAACACCGATCTCAACCGAGGCTACCTCCGGAACCATCGTTCCACCAATCACTGCTCCTCCTGTTGGTACAGGGCCAGGGTCTGTACCCCCATTGACGGAAACAAACCCTCGCAGTCAGGCCTCTCAACCACAAGGGACGGATCCCCCCGCTGAAAGATCTCAACCTGAAATCGTCCCTCTAGGACAGGAGACTAACCCGCTCCAGATGGTGGTCTCTCCTCTCCCTCTGAGTAGCCGCCCGCCGTTTCACAGTCTCTCCACTTCTTCGCTCCCTGTCAATACTAACCCAATGTATGGGCTACCTAATTACCCCCAAGATCCAAGGGATCCAGGACCAAGCGGTCATGCTCGGTTGATCCATGGGCAACAACAATCCCCTTATCTTAGAGGCCCGGCTCCTCCTGAACCAGGATACTATGATTACTCTGGTCCTTATACCGGAGACTCGTCGTCTGAAGACGATGATCGAGACGAAGCCCCAAGGAGGCGACGCGCTAGTAAGGAACCTCTAGGGAGGAATCCATCGAACCGAGATGGTCCTTTAACAATCGCAGAGAAAATTAAGGCTTATGAAGCCGAGATTCAGAAGCTGAAGGACGACCAAGCAAGGGAACTAGAGAGACAGAACCCTAATCAGACTCGACCTCCTCCGACTTCAGGAGGGATTCCCTTCATAGATCTGGAGAGGTCTTCAAGGAGACACCGAAGGGCTGAAGCCCCAACCAGAGGAACTACCAGGGTGGAACTCCCCAAGAATAATCCTAGAGATTTGATGCTACAAGGAGATCTGGATGATCCGACCCCTCCATTCACTGAGGAGGTGATGAATGCACATATCTCCCGAAAGTTTAAGATGCCCACGATCAAAGCTTACGATGGAACGGGGGATCCCGCAACTCATGTGAGAACGTTTACGAGCGCCTTGTTACTGCAGCCTGCCAACGATGCCCTTAAGTGTAGGGCGTTTCCTCAAACCCTGTCGGGCATGGCGCAACGTTGGTATAGTCGTTTACCTCCAAACTCTATTAGCTCTTTCAAGGAGTTGAGTACCGCTTTTGTCAGTCAATTCATTAGCGGAAGAATTCATGAAAAAAGCTCCGCATCCCTTATGTATGTGACACAGGGAAAGAATGAGAACTTAAGAGATTACATCAAGCGATTCACTAAGGAAACTCTGAATATAACCGATTTGGAAAATAAGGTGGCCATGGTAGCCTTGCAGCATGGAACCACGGATCTCTTTTTTAAGAGGTCGTTGGCAAAACACCCCCCTGAAAGCATGGATGAACTTCAACGAAGGGCGGACAAGTATATAAAAGCTGAGGACAGCATCAAGAAAGAAGCCACGTTGGGCAATGGAGGGAACAAGCGGAAGCAAGAACAAGAGTACGATGCTAGGGACAAGTATCCCCGAGCTAGCTGAGACTCTGAATCTGCTCCAAAAAAGAACTCGGGTCCAAGGTTTTCAGAGTATGCCAGACTTAATGCTCCAAGAAGCCAGATCCTGTTGGACATTGAAAAGGAAAAGGATTTCCGATGGCCGAAGCCACTTAGAGGAGACCCAGCTAAGCGAAATAAGGAGCAATACTGCAGGTTCCACAAAGATGTGGGACATGACACCGACGATTGTAGGCAACTCAAGGATGAGATTGAGTTCTTGATACGAAGAGGAAAACTAAGTCAGTTCACCAAGGGTGATGACCGTGGGAACCAGAGAAGGGACAATGACAGAAGAGACAATGAAAGGAGAGATAATAATAGGAGGGATGACAACCATGATCGCAATCCCCAGCCCCGAAGGCCAGTTATCAATATGATCTGGGGAGGCCCGACAGCAGCTGGCACAACTAAGAATTCTCGAAAGGCTTATGCTAGAGAAGTAATGCACATTGTGGGAGAAGCCCCGAAGCGTGCTAAAACCAAGATGGTAATTGGTTTCGATGATTCAGACTTGGAAGGGGTAAAATTCCCCCATGACGACCCGCTGGTCATAACTCCCGTGATTGGAAACTCCGAAGTAAAACGAGTCTTGATAGACAATGGGGCTTCTGTGGATATTTTATTTCATGATGCATTTATAAAGATGGGTTACAACGACTCTCAACTGACCCCTACAAACATGCCTATATACGGGTTTAACGGAGTGGAGTCCAACGTCGAAGGGACTATTCAGCTACCCGTGACTATTGGGCAGTAGCCTAAAGAGGCGACTCAGATGTTGAATTTCTTGGTGATCAAGGCAGCATCAACATACAACGCAATCCTTGGAAGGACTGGACTTCATGCGTTTAAAGCTGTGGCCTCTTCCTATCATATGAAAATTAAGTTTCCGACACGGAATGGTGTCGGAGAACAAAAGGGTGATCAGAAGATGGCAAGAAGTTGTTATGTGGCCGCACTGAGGGCCGATGGAGCCGGGGGGCAGGTCCTTCCGATTGAAGACATGGATGTCCGTGATGATGAAGAGCATAGAGGGAAGCCAGCAGAGGATTTGATTCCCATACCTCTAGAACCTAATGACCCTGAAAAAGTTACTTATGTTGGAGCATCTCTGAAAGAACCCCTGAAGGGCAAGTTAATAGAATTCTTACGAAGAATAGCGACGTGTTCGCTTGGACAGCAGCTGATATGCCAGGGATTGACCCCCGACTCATAACTCATAGGTTAAATGTTGATCCCAAAAGAAAGACAATAAAGCAGAAGAAGAGAAACTTTGCTCCGGAGAGGCAAGAGGCCATTAGGCAAGAGGTGAATAAGCTCTTGGAAGCTGGTTTTATTGAAGAGATTCAGTTTCCTGAATGGTTAGCGAACCCAGTCATGGTCAAGAAAGCAAATGGGAAGTGGAGAATGTGTATAGACTTCACTGACCTGAATGATGCATGCCCAAAAGATTGTTTTCCCCTGCCGAGGATTGATATGTTGATAGATGCTACAGCTGGACATGAGATGTTAAGCTTCATGGATGGATTCAGCGGCTATAATCAGATTAAGATGCACAAGGATGACATACCTAAGGTATCTTTCATAACTGACTTTGGTGTCTTTTGTTATCTTGTCATGGCTTTTGGTCTAAAGAATGCAGGAGCTACTTACCAACGATTGGTGAATAAGATATTCGCCCATCTGATTGGAAGAACCATGGAGGTATATGTTGATGACATGTTAGTCAAGAGCCTACTTAAGGCTGATCATATCAAGCACCTCGGAGAGGCATTTGAAGTGCTGAGGCACCACAAGATGATGTTGAATCCCGCCAAGTGTGCTTTTGGCGTTGGATCGGGGAAGTTTTTAGGGCTGATGGTTTCGAAAAGAGGCATTGAGGCCAATCCTGACAAGATCAAGGCGATTTTAGACATGGAGCCACCACGCTCTATAAGAGATGTGCAGAGGTTGACAGGTCGAGTTGCAGCCTTAGGAAGATTCATCTCCAAGTCTGGAGACAAATGCTTGCCTTTCTTCCAAGCGTTAAAAAAGGTGAAAAATTTTGAGTGGACACCTGAAAGCCAAGAGGCCTTTGAGCAACTGAAGAAGTACATGGTTGAAGCCCCGTTGTTGACTAAACCAAGTCCTGGGGAGATTCTTAGTTTATACCTGGCGGTATCCGAACAAGCCCTGAGTGCCGTCCTTATTCGGGAAGAGGAGAAGGTCCAGAAACCTATCTACTATGTGAGTAAAGTGTTGCATGGGGCTGAGTTGAATTACTCACCCATAGAAAAGTTTGCTTTGGCATTAGTAACTGCCTCAAGAAAGCTGCGGCCTTATTTTCAGGCACATAAGATTCAAGTGCTGACAAACCAGCAATTGAGGAACATATTGCATAGCCCTAAGGCCAGTGGAAGGCTAATCAAATGGGCGATTGAGTTAGGAGAGTTTGACATCACATACAAGCCTCGGACAGCTATCAAAGCTCAGGCATTAGCTGACTTCGTGGTTGAATGTACTATTAACAACCAAGAAGTCGGGGGGCAAGAGATAATGACTACCCCTGGGCAAGAGGATAAAGAAGAGAAACTCACACCTGATCTGAAGGAATATTGGGTGCTCTATTTTGATGGAGCATCAAAAACAAAATCTAGTGGTGCAGGTTTGGTTTTGCAAAGCCCCGATGGGTTCACAGTTGAGTACGCTTTAAAGTTGGATTTCCCTACTACCAACAACGAGGCGGAATATGAGGCATTGATAGCTGGTTTGGGCTTGGCCAGAATTATGAGGGTCAAGAATCTCAAAGTTTGTGGAGATTCAAGGCTTGTGGTAGCACAAGTAAATGGTGAATTCGAGGCTAAGGATGAGACTATGGCAAAATACTTGAGAGTAGTAAAGGCTGTTATGTCCCAGTTTGAGGAGTGCTATGTTGAGCACATTCCAAGAGAGGAAAACATTAAGGCCGATGCCCTATCTAAGTTTGCTTCTTCTGAAATAGAAAATTATGCCGGGAGTGTCTACTTTCAGGTCTTGAAGGCCCCGACCGTTAATGCAAAGTTAGTGGCACCAATTGATATAGGAGGCTCTTGGATAGATCCTATTAAGGCACACCTGGAGACCGGTTGGCTCCCAGACAATGCCATGGAGGCACGAAAACTCTCGGTAAGAGCGTTGAGATATACTTTGATTGAGGGTATTCTGTACAAAAGGTCGTTTGTAATCCCGTACTTGAAGTGTCTAAGACCTATAGAGGCAAGGGAAGCATTGGAGGAAGTTCATGAAGGAATCTGTGGGCAACACTTGGGGGGCAGAGCCCTAGCTCACAAGATAATTCGTTTAGGTTTTTATTGGCCGGAGATGTTGGCTGATGCACAAAACTATGTCAAGAGATGTGAGAGATGCCAGAAGCATGCCCCAATTGTGAGGCAACCGCCTGAGATGTTGACCTCGATTAACTCTCCCATTCCATTTGCAATGTGGGGGATGGATATACTTGGACCCTTTCCCATGGCTTCAGCACAGAGGAAATTCCTAATAGTAGCAATTGATTATTTCACTAAGTGGATTGAGGCTAAACCCCTGGCCAAGATAACCACCAAGCAAGTTTCCCAGTTCTTTTGGGAGAACATCATCTGCAGATACGGAATCCCACGAGTCCTTGTGACAGACAATGGGACACAATTCAACAATGAGGAGTTTAAGAAGTATTGTGAAGAGAATGCAATTGAGCTCCGTTTTACCTCGGTGGCGCACCCTCAGGCCAATGGGCAAGCTGAGGTAGCTAATCGAATTATCCTTGATGGACTGAAAAAGAGGGTCGAACGCTCTAGGAATACTTGGGTAGATGAGTTGTTGCCCATACTTTGGGCATATCGTACCACTTGTAAGGTAACGACTGGAGCAACCCCATTTTTGCTGGCTTATGGAGCCGAGGCAGTTGTGCCTTTAGAGATCATGCAAGCATCACCTCGAGTTGAGGCATATGAGCCAGAAACTAATGACGAAGGAATGAGACTCGCCCTTGACTTAATTGATGAGGTTAGAGATGGAGCTAATGCGAAGAATGCTGAATATCAGAAGAGAGCATCTTTTCACTACAACCAGAGAGTTAAAGAAAGATTCTTTCGACAAGGTGACATGGTTTTAAGGAAGATTGAAGCCTCAGGAGTTGGCCAGAAAGGAAAGTTAGCACCAAACTGGGAAGGACCATATCTAGTCAGAAAGGTGTTAGGGCAAGGATCCTACAAGTTAGAAACCTTGGATGGGGTTGAGGTGCCCCGAACTTGGCATGCTGTGAACCTCAAAGTTTATTATATCTAAGTTCTTTTGACAAAGGCTTGGACTTTTATCTATTTATTATGAATAAGGTTCGAATGAAACCATTTTAGAGCATGTTGCTCCCAGTAGAAGATAGAGTATTTATGTAAGGGTTGAACCCATTCTATTGATATCCATTGACAGCATAATGGAATTTATATTGTTTTCTTTATGAGTTACTTCTCTTTGTTAAAATAAATACGAAAGACAAACGTTGAACTAACTTGCGAGTTTAGTACCAGCCAGGAGGCCAAGTACTTGAGAAATTCTAAAGTTTAACGAACAATAAGCAAAAAATAAAAACATGGAAACAAAAGGAACTACTGCATAAATAAAGTTAAGTCATAAGCCCCGAAGGGCAAAAGTTCAGAATAAATAAAGATAAACAGAAATAAGCCACGCAGGGCCATCTACTCATCTAAGTCCTCAATAACTACATCTCCCTGAGTGGAAGAAGGATCTGCTGTCTCCACCCCAGGAGAAGAAGGTGGATCCTGAGTGGGCTGAGAGTCCCCATCCACTGCTGTCTCTATAGCGATCTCCAAGGTATCTGTCAATCCAGGGATAGCAGGTACCGGGAACTTCTCCAAGGATACCCCCTCGATCTTCCCACTCAGCTCCTCGATGATACCCTCCCAACACTCCTTGAAGGTGCCAGGAAAGTTTGCATCATACTCGGCATTCAGGACATCTTGAAAGTCCTTAGAAGCCTTGTAATCAGCAATGATGTGTTCCCTGTTCTGCTGCACCTCCAGCTGAAGCTTCCTGTTCTTCTCCTTCTCAGCAGCCAGCTCCTTCTCCACCTCCCTAAAACGAGCAAAGTTTGCCTCGGAGGCATCAAAGTATCTGTCTCTATCCCTCTCAGCAATGGTCTTTTCAGCACGCACCTCCTTCAGGTTATGAACAGCGGCCTGAAGGTAGGCGTTCATCTGCAAAGGAAACAAGTAAATAAGGGAAAAGTAAATGCAATTAAATTAAAGAAGTTGAATAAGAAATTACCGAAGCAACAGCTTGAGCCCCGAGAAGCTCAATCTGCAAGTCATCAGAGGACTCCACAATGTGGACCCTGTCCCGTGGAGTAACCACGCTCCTGGACCACTCAGCTGCAGCCCTGGAGTCACCTACAGCTGTGTCCCTATTGCATAAACCCCATCCCACTGTAAAGGGAGTGAGGTCTTCCTCAATAGGAACTGGCTTTTCCTGAAGAAAAGCAGGAACACGCTCCACCGCGGCAGAGGCCTCATCTGTCCTGGCCCTTTTGGCCCTAGGGTTCTCTGTTACCACCCTAGCAGTGGCAGCAGTCTCCCTCTGTTTAAAAATTGCTCCCAGGGCAGTTTTGGCTGCAAAATGATTACAAGAAAGTTAGATAATTATATCTAGCATGAAATATTAACAAAGTAAGAGGTGAGAATTACCCTCAGGGCCCAAATCGCTTAGCCCATAGGCCTGCAACGAATCTTCAGAAATCAAATTTGCACATTGATGCAAATTATCCGATGTTAATAAATTTATGGCGGCCTCTTCTTCCACGCCCAATTTTAAACTCCTAACAGGCCCATCAACGGCTCTGCAGAAGGTGGGCCGAAAATAGTTGTCCCAGTCATCCCCATCCAAAAAGATATAAAACCATTCCCTTTTCCAATTAGGAAGGGAATCAGGAGCGGAATCCGAAACAAAACAAGAACGGGCCAAGGAACGGTGTTGGATTTTGACCCAGCCCGAATTATCAGAAGAATTGACAAATTTGAATAGATATCGGAAAACAGAGATGCTGGGCTCAAGCCCATGTTTCTTACATTGGACCAAAAAACAATAGATAAAACGCCATGCATTTGGCATAAGTTGGGTTGGACAAACCCGGGCTTCAGCCAAAAGACGGTAAACGAAAGGAGGAGGAGGTAGGCGAAAACCAGCATAAAAAGTTTCTTTATAAATCCTAATGGCCCCAGGCTTTGGGTGACAAGCCCTTTCGTTTGAGGCCGGAGCAACGGCCCTATAAGGCCCATTAATATGAAAAAGTTGGGCTAGAATGTCTACCCTATGTTGTTTATATTTCGATTTATATTCATAAGCATCTAAATGAAGCATGTTTGGAAAAGCTTGACCAAACTCATTTAAAAGATCCCTAAGGGAAAAAACACTGGCATGGACAAGAGATGTTTTAGGGTTCTTACCCCTTGAAAGCCGTGGAGCGGTGGTGGAAGTGTTAGCGAGCTGTGACTGGCCTGAAGAGCTAGAATCCTCCATTGGTATGCTTCCCTTGAAGGCTTGAAACCCAGAAAAGTTGAAAAAAGAGGTTGAAGAAGATGAAGATTCAACGATCTTCAAACGGAAACTGGAAAGTAAGGCGGAGTAAAAACGCCGGAAATCGCCTCACGACAGAACCCTAGCAGAGCTTTTTTGAAAAATATTTGTGATAAGGGAATGATAGTTTTTGCTGAATAGTGAAATGAGAAATGAGGGATGCACACTACTCTTTTATAGAGTTCATGGTTGGTCATTCAACCGGTTATATCCAGTAAATGGGCTGCCAACAGGTGACTGGGCCTTTGAATAGGCGGGAAGCCCATGAAATTCAAATTTTGAAATAATTCTAGAATGTTCTACGACATTTTTAGAAAATAGGATAAAATCCCGTTAGAATTTAAAGGCAGGAAGCCCAATTAAAAGGCTATACCCACGCCCAGGAGACCAAACCTCCTAGGCGTGCCTAAGGAAGGTGTCTCCTTGGCGGGGGTACCCACGCCTAGCTTGATTTTCTCTAAAGAAGGGTATACCCACGCCCAGGAGACCAAACCTCCTAGGCGTGCCTAAGGAAGGTGTCTCCTTGGCGGGGGTACCCACGCCTAGCTCGATTTTCTCTAAAGAAGGGTATACCCACGTCCAGGAGACCAAACCTCCTAGGCGTGCCTAAGGAAGGTGTCTCCTTGGCGGGGGTACCCACGCCTAGCTCGATTTTCTCTAAAGAAGGCTATACCCACGCCCAGGAGACCAAACCCCCTAGGCGTGCCTAAGGAGGGTGTCTCCTTGGCGGGGGTACCCACGCCCAGGAAGCATTTCCAGGGACAAAGGTCACCCACGCCCAGGAGACCAAACCCCCTAGGCGTGCCTAAGGAGGGTGTCTCCTTGGCGGGGGTACCCACGCCCAGGAAGCATTTCCAGGGACAAAGGTCACCCACGCCGAGGAGACCAAACCCCCTAGGCGTGCCTAAGGAGGGTGTCTCCTTGGCGGGGGTACCCACGCCCAGGAGGCATTTCTTGCCAAGGTGACTTTTTTAAAAAGTTAATACCTTAAAAATTTTTTTATAATGTTGGGAAATTAAAAAATAATTCCCAAAAAATACCTGTTGGTACATAAAAATTCCTAAATTATTAGGAAAAATTACAAAAAATACCTGTTGGTACATAAAAATTCCTAAATTATTAGGAAAAATTACAAAAAATACCTGTTGGTACATAAAAATTCCTAAATTATTAGGAAAAATTACAAAAAATACCTGTTGGTACATAAAAATTCCTAAAATATTAGGAAAAGTACAGAAAAATACGAGGAAAATTATAGAAATATTTTCTTGACAAGTTGAGCAATAATATATGCTAATAATGCATAAAAACTCTATGAAAGTGCCGAAATTGCTAAAAGCAAGCACAAATTAAAGCCTCGAATAAGGCAAATCGTCGTAAATGTGTAGGTCGCTCCACACTTTACAAGCAAGACGATACTCGTGAAACACTAGTGTAAACCAAAACTCCCATATAAGGGTAGGAAAATTAAGGAGTCCCAGGTAAGGGATAAAAACGACCCCGAGTCTCGATTAAGGCAAATATAACTTCTACGAAAACCTGATCAGTTTTCCTAAGAAGTTGGGGGGCAAATGATATGGGCTGAAAATAAGCCCTAAAGACACATTTAATGTGGCATTAATTAGGCCAAGAATAGTCCAAACGTGGGGCCCACCAGCTGGGCCCAAAACCCTAAATATAATATTAATTTCGTAATTAATATTAAGGGTAATAAACAGCTCAGCAAATAAGAGTTGGATAAGGATAATATCCCTTTCAAACTTATCCAATAAGGCATCCAATTCAATATGGAAACTGATTCCTACAAGGAATAGATCTAGAACATTCCTCAAAGACTTGTCCATCAAGTCTCCAAATCCTACCATAATTCTAAGGCTTCTCAGCCTATATAAAGGGCCTGACCCCTCACCTCAGAACTACGTTTTATTGGCTTGATTCTCTAATTTACAGAGATACGTAGGCATTCTGTGAGGACCGTTTAAGTCTCGAACGCAGAAGCAGCCATTAAAGCACGAAGCTCACGAACCTTAGCATTAAATATATAAACCCTAGCCGCAATATTTTCAACCTAGTTTTTATTCCACAACAACTATAATACCTGAGTCTACCCAGGTATACAGTTAGATACAGTTAGCAAATCGAAAAATTTTGAATTATTTTAGGACCAATCAGAGGTCATTCTTAAATTTTAGGCCAATCATATGATATTAAAAGTTTTTCTTATTTACCATTCTCATCCTATACTAACCATGGTTAGTTAACAATTCTAATTTAAATATAGTAGTTACTTGATTCAACATATCCATATCTTACATATTATTTAATGTGAAAAATATTTATAAAAAATTAATATTTTAAATTAAAATCAATCAGGATTATAAAAAATAAAATATTAAACAATTTCGCATGCAATATTAATTTTTCACTCTTTTCATTTACAATTAATCATAATTACATTACTATATATTACAAATTAATTTTCATAAATATATAAGAGACAATCAGAATTTATCACTAAAATTAAATTAATCATATCATTCTCATTCTAATTTACTTATCGTGATTACTTAACAATTTTTTTGAAATACAACATTTATTTATTTAGTATATGCAGAAATTATATATGTTTTAAATTAGTAAAATATTTACTAACTTATCAATCTTTTAATATAAAGTCAATCAAAAATATACTATTATATATTATGAGATAATTTTCATAAATATCAACTAAAATCATACTTATAATATATAGTGATGTATTACAGATTAATTTTTATAAAATACTTATTAACTAATTAATCACAATTTTTAATTTAAAATCAATCATAATTATATTATTATATACTGACACATTTATTCTTTGTGTCCCTCTTTATGTATAGAGCCATTTTACATAATTGCGTATTTATTAATAGATTTTAATACAAATTTATCATTTTAATACATGAGTCTTATAACGACCTAGAAATTTGCGTATTTAATTAAGAGTTTATTTAGCTTTTAAATGAGAATTATGTGATGTGAATATTTTGTAAAGGTAAAGTATGTGTGAAATCATGTTTTAAGTGATTACGTGATGATTTGTAGGTATCGTATGTGTTCATGTATTTTTATTTGCATTTTTGAGTGTTTAAAACTATTTTAAACATGCATTTTTAATCTTCTAAGATTTTTATAAAATTATTGGAGTTGTTTAAAATCATGAAATCTTTTGCATTATCATCTTTGTGACATTATTTAGTTTTGAAAATTGGTGGGAGTATTTGTTTGCGTGTCTAATTATTTTTAAAAGATTTTAAAAGCTTTATTTCAATTAAAGGTCTTTTATTTCAAAAATTCATAATAAATTCATTTTTGAGAGGTTTTTAATTTCATAAACTTTATTTTAGAATTTTAAAAATTATTTTCCCCTAATTTTTTAATTTATTTCGATTTAAATTGATTAAAACAGTTTTTAAAAAGAAAATTGATTTTTCAGCATTATCAAATTACGATTTTCCCCCTAGGGGCTATATCAGCAGCACCGCCTCCCTTTCTCTTCCTTTTTCGATTCCCAGCTCTCTCTTTTGGTAATTCCTTTGTTCCTTCTTCATTTCTTTCGTTTTTAATCTCCTTTAACTACAATAAACCATGTTTTGATAATCAACCTTCGATTCTTATGTTTGTATATTGATTTGTTAAAGTTTAGATGAGTTGGTATGTATATTTATGTATGTATAGTTTCGAATTTATGCATGCAAGGCTGGGTAACCTCTAATTCGATGATTTAATGATTGTATGATTTTATTTGATTAAAATTGAGTTTTTGTTTTGTTTTTGGTTTGTTTTCGAGTTTTGGTTGAAACCTACCGGTGACCATGGCGTTTTCCGGTGATCGGTCGGCCGGTGGTGATGGGTTGTTGATTTTGCATACCATATAAGTGATTTAGAGTACATACATGTGCATAAAACTAATTGCATGCAAGAGTTTTTGCATTTTGTTGAATTTTCGAATTATATATATATATATATATATATATATATATATATTGAATTTTTTGAAATTATTAATTGATAATCTATGAGTTTAAATGATGATTATGATGTTTCTTGTTAATTACAGATTTTAATTAGGTGTAACATGAAATTAAAGAGATGCATGCATAATTTCTTGAATTACTTGTATTTAATTCGAATTTTTGTAGATTAATTATGAATTATTCGAATTTCATGAGCTATTAACAATAATTAGAAATTGATTTGGATGATTATATGCTAAGTGATAATTAGTGGACATGTAAATATAATTTTCAGAATTTATATAAATTGAATTCGAATTTTAGATTAAAAGTATGAATTATATGACCTTTGTGATTAATTAAATACGATTTAGTGATTTTATCCGATAATTAGTTAAAATACTAATTATTGATGTTTCATTGTTGATTTCGGATTAAGTAGTAATGTAGAGGGTCAATAAGTAAGTGGTAAGAGTTATGTATGCTAATATAGGTATTAGTATTATTTTATGTATATAAGTAATCGTTACTTGTTAAAGTGGTATAAAGTCGCTAAATGGTATCGGTTGAGCATAATTGAATTGTGTGATATCGAGTCATGGTAAATAGAATGCTTGTGACTTGTTTATGGATTTGAAATCCATTGGATTGATATGGTTGTGATTGAGTCGGTTATGTTCCGACGGGTTAGTCCATTATAAAGAGGAGATGCTGTCCGTTTTTTGTTAGAATTATAAATCGTAAAGTGTGAGGTAGTATAGTATAAACTATTTATAAACTAAGTGACCTTACGTGCTAAGTGTATAAGTGATATATATGATTTGCATGACCTATATGCTATGTGCTTAAATGCTTTATGTGACTTTACTTAGCTGTATTGTAAGTTTGGTCGATATGTGGTATATGTACTAAGTGTTAACGCGTTATAAGAATCGTTGCTTAGAATAGGATTAGAAGTAAAAGAAGAGTGGAATATACTAAGTAGTGTAATGGTTTATGTAGATACGAAGGACGTAGGCCATAGCAATAGAGGGAAGACTAAAACAGAAATTCAGTAAGCTGAGCTGTTGCATTCTACCTGAGGCAAGTAACTCTATCTCTTCTTGAAGTTCATGTTCTTGAAATTGTTTATATCCTCTTGATTCAAGTATATGTATCCTGCTATCCCTATGCTTGTAAACCTACCTTTGTGTTATAGGGAGAATATTGTATAACAATATTTTGGAGGTTTGCTGGATTATCGGAGCAAAATACGGATATTTTGCTAACAAAAGAAGAACAAAGAATTAGGGTTTGTGTGTATGAATGTGGCTGAGCTTGATAGGTGTTTGCAGGTAAACTGTTTCTCATCCGTATCAAGGTGCCTACGTACCCTATTTATAGGGATCAAGCCTGACGTATTTCTTGGGCCACAAGTTACCTAGGCGGGCTAGGGTTTTAAGAGATAAGCCAAAGGCCAAGCCCATGTAGCTAGGGCTGACGTGGCAATGAGTCATCAATCCTATCCATGATCCAGCTGTAAAAGCCTACGACCTCGAACGGATAAGTATGGAATGAAAGATCCATCAGGGCCCTTGCATGCGACCTAGAGAGGCCTGGCCACGCGAAGCGATCCCTTGACGGGAGCCAAACGAAGCGATCCCCGGGTAGCGACCCCGGTAGATGCGACCCCGAGGCTGAGCAGCATGAGAGGCGCATAGGCCTAGTGTGAGAGGATAGACAAGGTGCTCCTGTAGCGAGGTGCAATCACGTAGCGAGCGAGGCGCTCCTGTAATGGAGATATTATGTCCAAAGCATGCTGGGCTGATTCCAATTATGGGCTTTAGTGACCCAATCTTCATCTTCTAGGCCCATCATAGATTATGAACCATCAATTTAGGTAATTAAATCAATTCAGCCATTATGCCAGATTTGGGCATAACAACTACCCCCCGAGTCCATATTGCCATTGGAGATGCGATGTGGACTCAAAGAACACGAGTTGTCACTGCGAAGCGAGCCCAAGAACATATATAACCCTTGAAGTAGTCGCGACCCCAAGAATTTGAAAGGTTTTGACAGCTGTTGTGTCTTGAGATGTGTGTCCAACGGTCGAGATTTCAACACGTGTCCCATGTCTTTCTCTCTCCTGATGACTATATATACTCCTGTCACTATCATTTCCTTTTTTTATTCTCACGAACACATTATTGAAGTGCTGTCAGTTTGCTCCCGGATCAAACGCAAAGAATTCTCAGGCCCTTTCACCAGCGACCCCAAGTTTCTTTCGATTTTTTCAATCTTCTTCTTCAAAAAGTAAGTCTTTTTTCTCTTCTTGCATTTAAATTACTGTTCTTCATTATAATTGCACAATTAGATAGCGTAAATTGCATGCGATGCGGACCCAAATAACTGCGATCCCAAAATGTCAATTTTATGATGCGACCCGTCCTCGCTATTGTAGGAGTGCGATCCGTGATTACTTAGATAGAAACATAGGTTAAGAACGTTAGCCTTTCCCTTAGGATTGCGACCCCCCACATTCCCTGTGAATGACACGAGAACACATAGAGCCTTTCTGTCCGCTTGTTTCTTTCCTCCTTCATTTGTTTTCTGTAAGGACACACACTTAACCATTTCACCCTTTTCAGATGTCTCAAGACGATAGCTCAAGGACACCTTCTCCTATGCCTGATATACAAATCAGCGATGCTGCAGCAGCCAACATCGCAAAAGCTACGAGCACTAGTGAGAGCTCGTTCAAACTATACTTCGACCCTTTATGGTCTAACGAGGAATATACCCGCGAAGTGCCTCTGATTTCGTGGAGAACAAAGCACCCTTCCAGCTCGCGGGATCAATCTCTGGATGTACTCCCAGCCGGGGACGAACCTCACACTATGACTGACATTGAGCATGACATCGCAACTTTGACAAAGAAAGGAGATGAATTGAGCGCTAGGGCAGTGGAAATTCTCTCCAAAGCGCCTCCACCGCGAACCATGCCTCCATCACAAACCATGTCGCCCATTCACATTAGTGACTCTCCAACAGATTCATTAGGCGATGCCTATTACGACATCGAGGGAGGTGCTGATAACGAAGCCAATTCTGATGACACTGACTACGAAGAGCCTTCCTCTGATGATGGCGGCCTCGATGAAGTAGCCAAGGTCATTAATTTCACTGATTACAATTATATTCCAGAAGCTTCTCCTGAGCCTTATGAACCAACTCCTCAACCTGAGTTAGAAGGAACTATTTATGTTGGCGGTCCTCGTCCTGAAGACATCGAGCCAGGCTCGAAAGTGAAACCCGGCCAACCTCGTGTTTTAGGCTGCAAAGATTTGTCAACGACCCTAGATACAGAATCTTTATCTAAGGCGGTCGACATTTTCAGGCCAGAAGGCAAAATTATTCTTCCCAAATCTGCGATGCGATGCTACCGCTTCGATCATCGAGAGAATGGTGGCAGGGTGCCTCGTATGGTTCTGACCTCGGCCATGATGAAGATAGGCGTATCCTCTCCCCTTCACCCTTTTATTAGGGATGTTTGTGAAACGTACCATCTTGCCCCAATCCAAATAAATCCCAATGGCTACAGAGCCATGATTGCTCTTTACATCCTTTACCACAAGCTCGGCTACCCTGAGTTGGATGCGAGGACCATGGGATATTTCTTGCAATTGAAGCGATGCGGGGCATCAGACTTTGGCTACGTTTATTTCTCCATGTGGCCAGAGTTCAACAAGAAGGAACTATACCACAGTGCCCCAAGTAATGCCGGGTCGTGGAAAGGTCCTTATTTTTATGTTCACGACGTGCCCAGAGTCAAGACCTCTTTTAACTATCTTCCAGGTATGGAACTTAACCTTTTAATTTCATCCCCCTTTCACTCAATCCATGAGCTAACTCGTTCTTCCTGAGATCGCAGTTGGTCAAGTGCGAACCGTCCTAAAGGGCGAAGAGAAGCAACGTGCCGATGACGTGCTGAAGACCCCACGGGAGGCTCGCAACATTAGGACTCTTCTTTCACTTGAGAACCTAATCGAGTGCGGCTTTCTGAAAGAAGGGGTCGGTCTTCCTTCTAAAACGAGGCCCTCAGGAGCGAGGAAGACCTCCTTAAAGAGAAAGGCTCGCGAGGAGGCCTCGTCCTCTCGAGTTGTTGTTACCACTGACGAGGGTATTCTCCTCGTTATAACATGACCATTATTCTGTCCTCGCTAACTTTAACACTGCATTCATCCTTACTGTTCTCGCATTTGCATAACTTGTATTATTATCATGCGTCTAATATCATTTTACTTCTATTTTTCAGGCATGTCGGGTAAGAGTGGTCGCAGACCTCCTTTTCTCCAGAAGAGCGGGGCCATACCCGTTCCGAAGACTGCTCCAGTCCCTCCAAAACCAAAATCTGTTGAACTGCCACCTCCTCCACCCCTATCTCTGAACACTGAGATCGTCCAGCGAGCCCAGGGTACCCCTGAGGACCACATCTCCAAGAAAGCTAGAAAGGATGAATCTCTGCTCCCTGCTCCTAAGCATCCAGCCACCGCTACCCCCGTTCATCACCTTTTCGCGAAGCATGGGTATAACCATGCTACCGAAGAGGAGTGCACGAGCTGGGTGGGGGCTGAGCTGATTGATAATGCCGAGTCTCTGTCCAAGTGCTTGTCTGAAGCGTTCATCCGTCAAACTTCTCATCTAAAGGAACTGAAGACCCTTGCCTCCGCTAAAACCAAACTGGAGAAGGAGGTCGCAGTCCTTAGATTCCAGAAGGAAGAGGACAGGAGATCGCTGATGAAGACCCACAGGCTCGCCCTCGAGACAGAAACTGCTTCTCTGCGATCCGAGCTCAAGAAAATCACGGATGAGAGGAATATGTTCAGCAAGTCCATGAAGGAGGCAGAGGAGCTTGAGGAGACTCTTCGGAGAGAGCATGGGGAGGAGGTCGGCAAGTTGAAGAAGGAGCTCGAGGCTGCCAAGCTCGACCATGATGCTGTTGTGGAGGCCGCCCAAGTTGAATTCATGAAGACCTTCATCCGAAGGGTTCCTGACTTTGATTGGGAGAAGCTCGGGCCTGGAAATGCCGAGTTCGCTGAATCTCTTCGTAAGGAAATAGAAGAAGAGGATGCGAAGGAGGCGGCCAGGCTCGCCAGCGAAGCCACCCAAGCCAACGCAGCTGAAGCCTCCATGACTTAAACTATTTCTTTGTTTCTGAATATTGAACTGGGGATGCGGACACCCCTTGAATGTCTCGCAATCATGTAATATTGTTTCATTTAACTTTGATAACCTCTAACTGAACTGGGATCGCATGGCGACCCTTTCTTTATGAATATTGCATTTTAACTTTTCCATCCAATATTGCCTCGTTATTTTTGCCCATAACATATTTGCACAAGTAATTTAGCTTCGCTTCTTTAGTACTTTGACTTCGAGATTATATCTTTATTTCAGCTTTGTTGAATTGTCTTGAATAGTGCTAGATTTGCATGCCTTTGCTTAGATTCCTTAGATTGTTGTAGCAGTAACTTCAAATGCGATCCTTGCATCGTTGAGATGGCTTGGACCTTAGCATGTTAATGTTAACAAACAGGCAAGTAAAATGTACAATAAAAAGTAATTCATAGATAAATTGAACTTTTATATTGATAAACGGGGCGAAGCCCAAACAAGTTGACAAGCGGGGCGAGGCCCAATAATTGATAAGTGGGGCGAGGCCCAATAAATGATAAGTGGGGCGAGGCCCAAACAAGTGGTAAGTGGGGCGAAGCCCAATGCCATTACATCATAAAGGGAAGGTGTCTATACGACCACTACCCCCCAATATTTTGTATGGATTTATTCATGCGAAATAGATAGAAACTACCAGAAGCGATGCCTTTACTGATAGTATTTGCGCAAATGTTCCGCATTCCAAGCTCGCGGAATGACCTTATCCTTCATGTCTGTGAGGTAATAAGTTCCCTCTGAGAGAGTAGCATAGATTTTGTAAGGCCCTTCCCAATTAGCACCAAAGACACCGTGGCCTGGGACCTTAGTGTTAGGCATGACTCTCCTAAGCACGAGGTCACCTGTTTTTAAAGAACTTACTTTGACCTTTCCATTGTAGTACCTCGCTGTCCTCTGTTGGTAAGCTGCGAGGCGAAGCTGAGCCTCGCTTCTTGTTTCTTCTATCATGTCTAAGTATAATCTATGGTTCACCTCATTTGCATCGGGATCGTAGTGTTCCCTTCTGAACGACCCGGAGCCTACTTCAACAGGGACCATAGCCTCGCAGCCATATGTTAAGGAAAAGGGAGTCTCTCCAGTTGTGGTCCTTGGGGTCGTGTTGTATGACCACAAGACCCTTGGTAATTCTTCAGGCCAATTGCCTTTGCTCTCCTCTAACTTGGCCTTCAAAGTATGTTTGATGATTTTGTTGATGGCCTCAGTTTGACCATTTGTCTGGGGGTGACTCACAGCTGAAAAACTCTTCTTGATCCCCAGGTTCTCACAGAATTCTTTCATGTCCTTGCTATCAAATTGTTTTCCATTATCTGATATGAGCTGATAAGGGATTCCATAGCGACACACTATTGCCCTGTACACAAAGTCCTTGAGTTTCTTTGCAGTAATAGTGGCAAGTGACTCGGCCTCGGCCCACTTGGTGAAATAATCAACGGCCACAACTGCATACTTGACACCTCCCTTGGCCTTAGGTAGCTCCCCAATCAAGTCAATGCCCCACATAGCAAAGGGCCATGGGCTCGTTAGCGAGGTGAGGTGCGAGACCGGAGCATTGCTATAATTAGCGATCCTTTGGCAGTTATCACACCTTCTAGCGATCTCGAAAGCATCTCTTTTCAAAGTAGGCCAGTAATACCCTTGGCGAAGAATCTTTTGGGCTAGGGAACTACCTCCCGAGTGATTGCCACATATTCCTTCATGAACTTCTCTGAGAATGTAATTGCGTTCTTCTCCATCCACACATCTTAGGAGCGGGGTGTTGAACCCTCTTCGATATAGGACCTCGTCATAGATGACATAGCGAGCCGCCTGATATTTGATTTTTCTTGCCTCTTTTTTGTCTTGAGGCAGGGCTCCACTTTTCACATAGTCCCATATGGGGGTCATCCAGGTCGACCTTGGGGTCGTTATCTCCATAACAAACTCCTCTGGCACATTGGGTTTTGTCTGAATTTCCAGTGGGATAATTCCAAGTAGGGTGGCCTCGCGACGCGACCCCAACTTTGCTAATGCATCAGCCCCTTGATTCTTTTCTCTTCTAATATGAACCACTTTGATATTGTTGAACTTTTTCATCAACTTCTGTGCACATCGCAGATATAGTTCAATCTGCTCACCTCTAGCTTGCCACCCACTCCAAAGTTGATATGTTACTAGCATGGAATCGCTGTAAGCTGTGAGATTTTCCACCTTCATTTCAAGTGCCAGTCTGAGGCCAATAATGAGGGCCTCGTATTCTGCTGCATTGTTGGTGGCCTCGAAGGCGAAGTGCACTGCACTTTGTATCTTGCGACCTTCTGGAGTTACTAACTCGATGCCGGCCCCAGCTCCTTCCTTATTAGATGCTCCATCAACATATAGTTCCCACCACGAGGCGGAATTTTCTTTCTTAGCCTCGCTAGATGCGGTCTCCGGGATCGGTATGATAGCCATTTTATCTTCCTCAGATTGAGGAGGGAATTCCAGAATAAAGTCTGCAAGTGCCTGACCTTTAATGGGACCACGCGACTTGAACTCAATATCAAATTGGCTGAGTTCCACTGTCCATTTCAACAATCTCCCTGAGGATTCTGGCTTATGCATTACCTGCCTCAATGGATAGGCTGTGCGAACCTCAATGCTATGGGCCTGAAAGTAGGGCCTCAATTTCCGCGAGGCCAGCACCAGGGCGTAGGCTAGCTTCTCCATGTTGGTGTAGCGAGTCTCAGCATCTAACATCCTTTTGCTAACATAGTACACAGGATACTGAACTTTCCCCTCCTCGCGAACTAACACTGCATTGACCGCATGTTCTGACACCGCGAGGTAGACAATGAGCGTCTCCCCGTCCTTGGGCTTGGATAATACTGGTGGCGAGCCAAGTTGCTCCTTGATATTCTGAAAAGCCTCCTCGCATTGAGGGGTCCACTCAAAGTTTTTTCCAACCTTCTTAATTGCCTTGAAGAACTCATGGCATTTATCTGATGATTTAGAGACGAACCGATTAAGGGCTGCAATCCGTCCCGTTAGGCTCTGAACTTCCTTCACACTTCTTGGGGATCGCATGTCTACCAAGGCCTTTATTTTTGCAGGGTTCGCTTCAATTCCCCTATGATTGACAATGAACCCTAAGAACTTTCCAGACTCGACTCCAAAGACACACTTCTGTGGATTGAGCTTCATTCTGTACTTCCTCAGTATATCAAACATTTCAGCGAGGTGGGCGATATGATCCCCAGCCTCTTTGGATTTTACCAGCATGTCATCTACATAGACTTCCATTGTCTTCCCAATCTGCTTTTCAAACATCATATTAACGAGCCGTTGCTAGGTGGCCCCTGCATTAAGGAGACCGAAGGGCATCCCTATGTAGCAATAGAGACCTCTATCCGTGATAAACGAGGTGTGCTCTTGATCAGGGCCGTACATGGGTATCTGATTGTACCCAGAATAAGCATCCATGAAAGAGAGGAGTGCATGCCCTGCTGTTGCATCCACTAGCTGATCAATCCTTGGCAATGGGAAACTATCCTTTGGGCAATGCTTGTTGAGATCAGTGAAATCCACACAAGTTCTCCATTTTCCGTTTGGCTTCTTCACGAGGACAGGGTTCGCGAGCCAGTCAGGGTAGAATGATTCCCTAACGAGCCCGACCTTGAGTAGTCTGTCCACCTCTTCTTTGAGAGCTTCGGCTCGCTCTCCACTTATTGGTCGTCTTTTCTGTCTAACACCTTTTTTGCTTGGATCCAAGTTGAGCCTATGGCACATCACATTAGGATCGATCCCAATCATGTCTTCATGCGACCAGGCGAACACATCAAGGTTGGCCTTCAGAAAAGTGACCAATCTCTCTCTCAGATCAAGGTTGAGTTGCGACCCTATTTTCAACACCTTTGAAGGATCCTGCACATCAACAAGAATAGGGATCGTGTCTTCAGCTGCCCCCGCTCGCTCCACATGCTCTGGGATGCGAGGATCCAGGTCTAGATCATATTCACGAGCCTGACTAGATTCCGCCTCGCAGGGGTTTACACCTGCGTGCCCAAACTCCTTAACAACAGTTGTTGTCTGAGTGATACCATTTGACAGTTATGTCAGTGTAGATGTTTCTTTGCGAACCCATTTCCCCTTTCGGGCTCGCACAGCGGCCTGCTCTGGGCTCTCCTCGCTATCACTATCTGTAGCCTCTTCAACAATCCCTTCCTGGAGAACCATTACTGGCTGCGAGGTTTCCATCATTAAAGCACCTGGTACTGGTTCTACCTGAATTCCCAAATTATCAAAATAACCAGCTGGGAGTTCCTCGATTGATATGATGTTGCATTCATTTGAGGGTCGCGAGGCCGATTTGCGAGCCCTATCTTCCTCCTCGCTTTCCATCCTGTCTACCATAGATATGCTACCCTTTTCAGCGGACTTAAGGGCCTTGTTGTAACATTCTCGTGATTCATGCTGTGCCCCCTTGACACATCCTACTCCATTTGGGGTAGGAAACTTCATGGAGAGATGATAGATAGAAGTGACCACCCTCATTTCCTTAAGTATAGGCCTCCCTACAATAGCATTGTACGCTGAAGGTTGATCCACCACCATGAAGTCTGCGATCTGGGTAGTGATGCAGGGCTCGTCTCCTAAGGTCACAGGAAGTCGTATGAGACCCTTGACACTCACCGAGGCTCCAGTAAAACCATACAAGTGTCCCACAGTTGGGATGAGGTCTTTATCCACGTAGCCCATCTTTTGGTAGACTTCGTATGTCAGGAGATTCACAGCACTACCATTATCCACCAGAACTCTATAGACATTCTGCGATCCAATGCGAATTCGAACAACGAGGGCATCAGAATGAGGGTGATGAACCCACTTCGCATCCTCCTCAGTGAACATGATGTTCGTATCTTCCCCCTTAAAGAGCTTTGGGGGTCGCTCTTGCAAGTGATGTACATTGGTGAGAGGTCGCTCCCTGGCCTCGCGAGCATACCTCTCTCTGGCTTTATTGCTGTCTCCCCCGATGTGGGGTCCCCTAATTATCACATGAATACTTCCGCCTCGCGCTTCCCTTTCTTTAATGACTGGGTTCTATTCAGGTGGGGGGGCTTGATTATACCCAAGGCCAAACTTGGGATTATGTTTCTTCACCTCGCGAACAGCCCATTCAGTTAATTTTCCTTCACGAATTAACTGATCCACTTGCTGCTTCAGCTCTCGGCAGGTTGATGTATCATGCCCTGTTTGTTCATGAAAGGCACAATACCTGCTCGTGTTTGCGGTCCCTTTCAGACCCATCGGTGTAGGTTTCCTGAATATCCCCTTGTTTTCATTGACAGCATAAATGTGATCAATTGGGGCGACCAGAGGGATATATTTGTCTCCATCCCTCGTGGGGTGAGATCTCGGTGGGGATCGCCTCAGAGGATCGCGATCTCTCCTTTTTGGGCTGGGGCTTCGACTTCGATCCCGTCCTCGCCTTGGACTCCTGGAGTCCTTTCTTTTTACCCCCCGATTCCTATTCCAACTGCCACTCCTTTCATTATTCTTCTTCAAATCTACGAGTGACTTCTCAACACGCTTGAAAGGCTCAGCGATCTTGTGCAATTCAGAGAGAGTACTAGGGGTCTGCTCTTGTAACTTCTTCCAAAATTCTGTTCCTTCCCTTACTCCAGCGATGAGGAAATTTTTCACAGCTTCGTCATTTGCACCTCGCACGCGAGGCACCTCAGCATTGAACCTTTTGAAGTAATCATGAAGGGTTTCGCCTTCCTTCTGTTTTATGTTTGCTAAGGTGGACACAGGGGGTGCATAGAGCATCGAGGACTGGAATTGTTTGATAAAGATGTCCACGAGTTGCTCCCAAGAATCGATGACAATCAATGCCCCTAGCTTCGAAAACCACTGCTGAGCACTTCCCCTCAGCGAGGCCGCAAACAGTCTACACCTCGCTAGTAACGAGACCTGATAAACATCCATCTCATTGTTGAATCGAATCACGAACTCCGCTGGATCAGTGTCGCCATTATAGGTCATATCATGTTGATGGCCTCGAAACACTGCAGGAAGCGGAGCGGTTCGAATTTCGTGAGTAAAGGGCGATGACGAGCCCATAGTGCTAAAGATCCCTTTCTCACTGTTCATCGCGTCCAGGGCCTTCTTCAACTCCTCCAGCTTATAGTCTCCTACCTTGACCTCTTTTTCAGCCTCCTTTTTACCTCCAGTGCTTCCATGATGAGACTGGGTCTTTTTTAGGACACTGGACTCCTCCTGGTCATTCCCGCGATCCTTCTTTTTACGATCTTCTTCAAGATATTGAGATCGTGCCTGGTCTCGATGAGATGGGGGTCTGTCATCGCGACGATGGGACCGCTCACGCTCTCTACGGAGAGAGGGGGGTCTGTCATCGCGACGATATGACCGCTCGCGATCTCGAGGAGACAATTGTCGATGCGTGCCCTGACTTCTGTTCTTAGATCCTTCATGAAGAGGCGCATTAGCCTTTTCCAACTTTAGACGAAGGTCGTGCTCAGTCAACTTCTTCCCGAGACGATCAAAAACACTGACCGATCTCCCTTCAGATGAGGCGACCTTGTCATGCGATCCCCCTTTTTGTCCGAGCGAGTCCTCCCCCTCATTCCAGTCAGGGTTGGTTTGATCTGTTAGGACATCATCGAAGTCATCAACAAGTTTCTTAGGGGGGAGTTTGCTTCCTTCCCCGGGTGCTCTACCGCCTGTCCTTGCATTCCTCTTCGATCCTCTAGAACTGTAGCGCCTTTCTACCTTTGCGACCCTTTCATGCACAGCGGTCACCTGCTCACCGAGGCCTTTTAGGAAAGACATGACCTCGCTGTTCAATGTCACCCTCTGTGCTGGGGGAGTGTGCTCCTCCCTGTTCCCAGTCTGAGAGTTGTCCTTGGAGGCCTCGTCCTCTGGGGGGCCTCTTGTCAGCGGATCGTCCTTGTTCACCTTATGCGACCCCGGGGTCTCACCATCGTTCCTCTTCTTGTGTGATTTAGTCATCGTTCTCCCAATTCAATGACTAGCCCCTCCTTCTAGCGCCAAATGTTATAGGGAGAATATTGTATAACAATATTTTGGAGGTTTGCTGGATTATCGGAGCAAAATACGGATATTTTGCTAACAAAAGAAGAACAAAGAATTAGGGTTTGTGTGTATGAATGTGGCTGAGCTTGATAGGTGTTTGCAGGTAAACTGTTTCTCATCCGTATCAAGGTGCCTACGTACCCTATTTATAGGGATCAAGCCTGACGTAGTTCTTGGGCCACAAGTTACCTAGGCGGGCTAGGGTTTTAAGAGATAAGCCAAAGGCCAAGCCCATGTAGCTAGGGCTGACGTGGCAATGAGTCATCAATCCTATCCATGATCCAGCTGTAAAAGCCTACAACCTCGAACGGATAAGTATGGAATGAAAGATCCATCAGGGCCCTTGCATGCGACCTAGAGAGGCCTGGCCACGCGAAGCGATCCCTTGACGGGAGCCAAACGAAGCGATCCCCGGGTAGCGACCCCGGTAGATGCGACCCCGAGGCTGAGCAGCATGAGAGGCGCATAGGCCTAGTGTGAGAGGATAGTAAAGGTGCTCCTGTAGCGAGGTGCAATCACGTAGCGAGCGAGGCGCTCCTGTAATGGAGATATTATGTCCAAAGCATGCTGGGCTGATTCCAATTATGGGCTTTAGTGACCCAATCTTCATCTTCTAGGCCCATCATAGATTATGAACCATCAATTTAGGTAATTAAATCAATTCAGCCATTATGCCAGATTTGGGCATAACACTTTGCATGTAACCAGTTTCTATGGTCAACCACTTGTATGATCACACATGTACCCTAAAACAGTGTAATTCTTTCTAATCGCTTCTTGACCATAATGTATCATAGAGACTTTCTTAATCAAACTAATTGACTGATAGATAAGCCAATTCTTAAATGACTTATGTCTGTAACCAGTTAAACCTTTGTTGATCCTAAAATCTTGTAACACCCCCAGATCCGGGGTCCGGGATCCGGTGGTTACGGTTTCCAATTCTGTCCACAACAATTGAACTTTCCTTAACATAAAATAAATTACGTCTCTATAACCCAACACAACAATATAACACACACCCGTTATAGTCCCAGAGATGAAATCAGAGTAACAATCCAATTTTTATTAATCACATTATGAGTTCTTACAATCCAAAAGAATTTCAATATAAATACATACTCTTTGCCATCCATTTACATAAGTCATACTAGACTATATTCTTGGTACTGAAAGAATAAATATATCCTACCAATAGCTTCTTCTTCAGCTCTGGTAGTCTCATCGTCCTCGCCCGCGTCGAGTGCGCCTTGTGCGAGTCATCTGGTCTAGCTGTTGTTGTGATATAAAAATAAAGCAAGGGTGAGCAATAGCCCACCAACAATAATATATAACTGAACGATAATGTATAACAGTTCAAAAGTATCTTTCAAACCATATGCCATGCATTTACGGAAATGATGCTAGTATAATATGAACGATGAAGTTACAAGGTAACTTAAAGTATTTGTTTGTAGAAATATCTGCTACATCAAAAGTAAGCGAGATATTCTCATTGTTATTAAGAAGAGGAACTTGCATGAAAAGGTTGCAATTCCAGTTATGAACACTTTTCCAGCTCTGCCAACAGTAATCATGTTGCAGGAAATAAATAAGTTTGGATGATGAACCAATGATGGAGTATTCACCGCGCCCGCTGTTCCAATCTTGATGATCAGTCGAGATCGTACAGCTCAATTTAGATTTACTACCGGTAGAAGGAAGAACTGACGGCTTTACTTGTATACCGCCTTACTAGCTCTCCCCGGCCAACGGTTGGGCCAAAGGGGATGGACCGGCGCTACTCGGCCTCTTACACGACTCCTAGTTCAAATAGAATTCATGATTCTGAATGTAACGTTCGTCCCCCTTTCCCCAAGTATAATACTTGTTGATAAGACTCCACAAAGTAGTCGTATCTAGTTGGAAAGGAAAATTTACCAATAACTCCCAAGCTATTACTTGGTAACGGATATCAACTTGTTCCAACAATCTTACCCCTCGAAAGATGAGAAGGTAAACAACGACTTAGTAAGTCAATAGCACCCGAGTTGCAAGTGAAGAGAATACTTTATGACCGGGAAGTCGACAAGATAAATAACATTTTCCAAGTAAGGTTCCCTTATTATTAAGGAGATAGACTCAAAGAAGAATGATGTCTGAGAACCTTTCTTGATATAAGATTAATAATAATATGACTCCGAGATATTTCTCGTAATAATCGAAGAAGATAAACCTTATCGAGATTATTCTAAGTATGGAATAAATATTCAGAGAATATTTAATGGGTTAAAATATTTAAAGAATAGTTGGGAATATGAAAGAATATCTTTAATCAGAGTATTTCTCAAAATAATCCCTGAAGAAATATCAGGAGAATATTTATTGAATAAATAAATAATTAAATGAATATTCAAAACAATATTCATTAATTAATAAGACCTGAAAAGAATATTTAAGGTAATATTCATAATTAATTAGGAATTTAAATGAATATTCAAAAGTAATATTCATTTAATGAATAATATCCTGAATGAATATCAAGTAATATTCATTTAGTAATCCAAGCTTTAAGGAATATTCGAGATAATATTCGATAATTAAATCAAGCTTCAGATGAATATTAAAATAATGTTCATCGAGTATTTAATATCTTAAATGAATTTTCAAAAGTAATATTTATTTAATAAAATAATATTCTAAATGAATGTCCACATAATATTCATTTAGTAGTCTCATCTTTAGAAGATTATTCGAAATAATAATCGATAATCAATTCGACTCTGAATGAATATTGACAAATATTATTCGTCGAATGATTACGTTCAAATAATTATTTGAAGTAAGGATCATTAAAATAAATAATCTCGAACGAATATTCAAATAATATTCGTCGCCTGAATAATAGAAAATATTTACTTAAATATTTTCCTCCGAGGTAATCTCGATATATCAAGGAATATTGACTCCCAGTCTATTTTTGATTAATAAGATGTATACGCCCTTCTATGAGGGTCTTACAATAACCGGCTTATAACTGATATATAACTATCTAGCTTATAAGCCAACAATAACATTCAGGGAACAAGTATATCAATTCAACTTGAAAGTAGGCATGCATGCAATGGCATATGTATATCAGCAATCATATATATATATTTATTCAATCACAACAACAGCCTAAAAGAAGGGAATTGAAACTTGCCTGGTAGTTGAGTACGGTAAGGGGTAGTGGTAGCGGGTCCCGGTTCAGCTTGGTGATCTATAAATAGCCAAGGCATTCGGGATTAATGACTTAACATATTAAAAGTTAAGTTATACTTAATTCGAAACACGTTCTCGAGTTATCTCGTTATACCCCTTTTAGTGGATTACTTTTATCACTGATCCGACCCGACATTCGTTCGTTAATACGACATGTCATTGTACTTATACTTGGGACATACTTAAGTCATATGAGTTCTAAAGTCGATCGTTACGAACCAATACTATACTCCGAGTTTTATCGCCCGTTTTCTAAGTGTTTTACCGAAGTTATAAAAGAGTCGTCTTTTAGGGGTTCGTTCGCGTTTAACCTTGACTCGAACATTTTTAATAAATCGAAAAATGATCCTTTTGACATACGGTTTTCTTTCACACCTTCCTTTTTACCTCTAGTATTTATTTACCAAGATTCTCCATGACGTTACATAGTTTACGAGGGTTCGATTTCAGTTACGAACTTTCGTTTACGGATTCGAACTACTTTTAGTAATTTGGTCATAAATCCTAAACCGTAAGTCCATTTCACGTGATCTTTATATCAAAACGAAGCTTAGAATATTACCTATCCTATCATGGCAGATAAGGTCTCTGGACAGTAGGGGTTCGACATGGAAAATGGCATACAAAACATGGTATTGTAAAATCGGGCATTATAACGGCTGTAAATCGAATATCTACCAATTTCGAATCTTCCCATAAACATAGTATCCAACCCAAACAACATATACATGACTTATATACATGAACTGAGGCCAAGCAATGCCTTTCCGTTCATCTAGCTATTTACATCATTAATCCAAAATCCATACATAATCATGCTTATAATCTTAACATAACCATAACTAAGTTATAACTATCATAAACATGCTTAAATCTCAAACAAGGGTTAGGATTTCAAGAGCTTTATACCTTCCTTGGGGTGTGTATGCACTTATTAATCCTTGTATAGTCCTTGTATAGCCTCCATGAAGCTTGGATCATCAACCAAAATCAAGATTCAAGAATTTTGTTCTTGAGGTTACTATTCATCCTCCACTTTCTTGATTTTTTTGAAAATGGAAGAAGTGGTGTTTGGGGCTAAGATTTCTAGGGTATCATTTTTATGAAATATAGGATCTATGATAAATTTTTGGAGATCAAACAATGGTGGGAAGGATGATTTTGTTTCTTGAATTAAGCCAAAAGGCCGAATGGTGTAGAATGGAGAAGACATGGTTTTTGCTTGGTTGATTTCTTGGTAATAATGCATAAAGTAGCTTGGCTTGGATAATATCTCATCTTGCCTTACTTTATTAAAGTGATGATGCATGGAGTGATGTATTTGTGAGGACAAGTGTTGGAGATTGGATGGTTTAAGGCTAACCAAGTAGTTTGTTTTCTAAGGACTAGTTTCCTTGCTAAGTATCCTAGTTACTTTAGTCCACTTGGTTGCTAGATCTTTTCTAGTGGCTTATGCATGACTCTTGCTTCCTCTGCTTGTTTCTTTTGTCCGGTTATTGCCCGTTTCGATTGATCGTTCGGACGAATAACTAAGTAGTTTCACCTCTAGGGTTTACCGGGAATCCTTTTTAATATTAATACTTTCATTCTCCATCTTTCATTCTAACTTTCCAATTTATATTCCTTAAATCCATTCATTAAATACTTAAGGCTATCAGTGTCCAGGGAACTCTCGGAGAAAATAAAAGTGCGGTTTTTCAGAATCCGACAGCTTTTACATACACTTATTTTCCCCCTGGATCACTAATACGAACTCGGAAATCCGTTCCGAATGCTTCCATATAGTGTCGTCTCATATTATTATATACTCCCACCAAAACACTATTCATTCTGTATTCTTTACTTGTTCTCTTAGGGTGGTATAATTGTCCGTATTCTCTTTCGATCGTTCCTTATCCTTTTTACGGAACTACTGGATTAATCGTTACCGATCTGGATGACATGAGAATATTCTCCTGCTTGAAATTGCCATATCTTATTCCCTTAGAAGATAGATTATTCTTACCTATGTTGTTACCCTTTAGCATTCTTCAAGACATAGAAATAATAAAGTCGAATTCCATTCATTCTTTCCAAATATCAATTATTACATTGTAGCCATAACCACTCCTTAGTGGTTTCCTACCTTCGTTCTTAAATCAAATATAATAACATCCCAAAATATCAAATCCTCAAAGTTAATATCTCAATTCTTGGATTATAATAATATTTAATCCACTGTCCGGTCAAGTATTATACCGAAAAAGAATTTGGAATTTCTGAATTCCGATCGTCTCTGCATTCACTTATTTCCTCCGCGTATTACTAATATGACTTCGAAACATCCATATCACGTCCCGTACATAGGGTGGCGTGAAAAGTTTTCCAACTTACAAAATCACTATTCATCCACCAAATTACTATGCACGTACAGGAAACACTATGCACGTACGGGAAACACTATGCACGTATGGGAAACACTATGCACGTACTCATTTCCCTTCAAGGATCCATTATCTCCTTCCTGGATGGTAGATTATTCTTACCTAGGTCCTCAACCATCGAATTACTCTATTCTGACAATATACCAATGCATCAGGATCATTGTCCAAAGCAATATCCATTCATTACAATCATTGTTCTTTGAAACCACCATTCATTAGAGCTGGCGACCTTGTTGTCGGAATCATTGTTCCTCATTTTATCATTACTTAATAAAAAGTTTTAATTATATCCAAAATTTTGGGTTCTTACAAATCTTATAAAACTCCATTGTGACCTGATCATTGTCCTAAGAACTTGTTTACCTTTCTTGTTATTTCTTAACTCTATAACTTGATTTAATTGCCCTAAAACTAGTTGTGACACACATCTTTGACCTTTGACTTTGAAACACTTTTGTTATTTCCTGACCAATTGTTTTAAAGCCTTTGAGTCTATATCATCATGATTCAGACTTATAATCTTTATTCATTTGAGATCAGAATGCTTGGTCAAACCCTTTGACTTCTTTCATTGCAAATCAAAATGTTTTATAAGTTAAAGTGTTTGGAATTAAAAGCTTTTCAAAGCTGTAATGTTTTCAAAAGAATGTTTTATAAAAGGTTTAGGACTCCGGTATATGGTTTCTACGGATTCTTAAAGATTGGAAAGGCGTAAGAGATCGGGTGACGTCGGTCCAACCATTTCTATATTGTGTTATGATGTAGTTCTGGTGGGACCAGTCCAACACTTTTATAGGTCAATGTGTGCCTCTTGGGAACCCAAGCTATCCTAATGAAAGGATTTATTGTCCAGAAGGATTTTGTGTCCGGTATGGGGACTTTATGTGGCTGATCACCTGTATTGTCCGTGTCCTGTAAAACCTCCAATCAAGGCATTATGTTTTAAATACTGTGAAATGAAATTGGCTTACCATTTGAAATGTCAATTGCTTTACACATATTCTGTTATTCATTGATATCCTGTATTTATCAAGTGCCAGTATTATTTCTGTTGTTCCAGATATTCATTTTGCTATCCTTTTACTGTTAAAAGTCAGCTTTATCTCTGTTGTTATCATTTAAAGATTTTAGTTACTTGCTGAGTGTTGGCTCACTATTATTTTATTCTAACCCTTTTGACAGTAATTTGAGATCATGGTACGTATTATTCAGACAGCGAGAAAGCGCACTTCCTATAACCCTATTGTGGTTTCGTTCGATATCCGAGGTAGATGCACAGACAGCTCAGTAGAGGAGAGGTTTTAGTGTTGGTTGTAAGAACTTTTAGTTAGAACTTTCAATCAAGGGTTGTAATAATTATAACTTAAATTTGGTTTGTAATAATAAGTAGTTACACGTTGGCTTGCTTGTTTCATACCATTACCTGTTAAATATCCAGGTGAGTAGTGTTGGGGTCAGTCAGCATGCTATATCTATATTTATATACTTTTATGTCGTTTGCATCTAGTGTGTTAGTGACTCCCAGATCTAGATCCCAGATTGGGAGGACTTCACAAGTCTACTTCATTTAAATTATATAATATAATATTCTAATATCTCAAAACTCTCGATTACGATCTTATGATGCAATCAAATTTGAATAAATTTACTATTATTGAATTAAAAATTTTAAAAATTAAATAATATTTACCATATTATTCTAAATGCACATTCAAAATTTAAGTTACGTAAACTTTTAAATTAATCAATTAAAAAAGGCTAGATTTAACCAATTTAAATTTTAAAAATGAATTTTAAACCAATTATCTTTAACATTTTACTTATCTATATTTTTTAGTTATGCAATAATTAATGGCACAAACAAATTGACCTAACAATATATTTGAATTATTCAAAATATTAAATATACAATCAAATAGTATTAGTTATTATTTGGTATACAAATTATCAACCAAAAAATGAAATTCATTACAAAGTCAATGAAAACATTGTTATTGAATATTTTCATAACAAATTGGACTTAGCACAAAAATTCTTATAAATCACTATATTTTATAGATAATTAATTCATCAATAAAAGGTCATTAAACATCTACAAAAAAAATCAATTTTGGACAAACACGTATTAAAATAGATCATATCAAGGTTTCCTTCATCCATACTACCATCATTGATCAGATCTTAAAAGAGAGATATTAATTAAAAAACAAAGCAAAATCAAGGAAAATAATAAAAATGGGGCTTATTATCAACAAAAATGCTGATGTAAGCCCCTAAACTTTAGTTTAATATTTTTTGGGAGAGGAAGAGAGTGAGTGACGGCTACATCATTTGTTATAAAAACCACTAGATAGGTCGATACATATAAAATCATATATTGTTTCTAATAAAAGGTGCCCTTTTTAATTTTATATTCTTGAATTAAGGAATGGTATTCAATTCCCATATCCTCATCAAAGGTCATTCCTAAATTTTAGATCAATCATATTATATTAAAAGTTTTCCTTATTTACAATTCTCATCCTATTATACTAATCATGGTTACTTAATAATTCTAATTTAAATATAGTAGTTAATATTTAAAGATATGGTTATTCAACATATCCATATCTTTCATATTTTTTAATGTGAAAAATATTTATAATAAAATAATATTTTAAAATAAATCAATCAGGATTATACAAATATCTTAATATTAAGCGATTTCGCATGCAATATTAATTTTTCACTCTTTTGATTTACAATTAATCATAATTACATTATTATATATTACGAATTAATTTTCATAAATATATATATAAGTCAATCAGAATTTACCACTAAAATTAAATTAATCATATCATTCTCAAAATAATTTACTTATCGTAATTAGTTAACAATTTTTTTGAAATACAAAATTTATTTTATTTACTATATGCATAAATTACATATTTTTAAAAGTAGTAAAATATTTACTAACTTATCAATCTTTTAATTAAAAGTCAATCAAAATTTTACTATTATATATTACGAGCTAATTTTCATAAATATCTATTAAAATCATACTTATAATATATAGTTATATATTACAGATTAATTTTCATAAATACTTCTTAACTAATTAATCACAATTTTTAATTTAAAATAAATCACAGTTATTTTATTATATAGTGGCACATTTGTTCATTGTATCCCTTTTAGTGCCATTTTGCATAATTGCGTATTTATTAATAGATTTTAATACAAATATATCATTTTAATACATAAGTGTACTTCATTTATATTATATAATAAAATATATTAATATCTCAAACTCTCCATCTACGATCTTAAGGTGCAATCAAATTTGAATAAATTTACTATTTGAATTAAAAATTTTAAAAATTAAAAAATATTTACCATATTATTCTAAATGCACATTGAAAATTTAAGTTACATAAACTTTTAAATCAATCAATTATAAAAAATGCTAGATTTAACCAATTAAATTTTAAAATGAATTTTAAACCAAATATCATTAACATTTTACTTATTTGTATTTTTAAGTTATGCAATAATTAATGGGACAAACAAATTGACATGACAATTTATTTGAATTATTTAAAATATTAAATATAATATCAAATAGAATTAGACATTATTTGATGTATAAATTATGTTAACACTAAAACACGCAAGCGTACGTAGTCACAAGTAATATAATTAAAGTTCTTTCCACTGAGATCTGGTTAAGTTCGTTTCAGTTAATGCACCTATTCAACAATGTATGATTTTAATTCACTACTAAGACAATAAGTAAATTGAGATTTTAATTAACTAAATTAAGCTAAGATGCAAAGTAAGAACTAATTAACTAATGAGAATTAAATCTGAATTACTTATAAGAATAAAAACATGGGATCCTAACTTCATTATCTACTTCACTTAGAGTCGATGCCTTTAATCAATACATATGATGGTTTTGATATCTGATCGGATAACACGAAACAAGTAAAAGCTACCTCTCGGTATACTAATACCAAACTACGCATGCATCCACAAAAGAGATAGAAGATGGGTAGACACCAAATATGTTTAGACCCTATATCTCTATAGAATTTGAAAACATAAAGGTTTAAGCACAAGTTATCCACATAGATCACATAGGGTAGCATAATATCTCTATTTACGCCACAAATCATGATGTTAAAATATCAACCTATCCTATGCTAGCATGACAAGTTCTAAATCTCAATATCCACTCTCGTTTCGCAAGAGATTAACAAATTAGATGTTCGCGATGCATCTAAATACATGAAACACAACCATACGAGGATATCAAGAATTCACCACACATAAATCTTTAAAGCATGCAAACTACTAAGCTACATAGATAAATCCGTTAGAATCCCATGACAACGATTAGCTCATAATTGAACCACTCGTCATCATGGGATCTGATGAAACCATGATATAAAACAAGATAGGATTGAAAGAAGTAATAATATTAATAAAACAAAGAGTTAAGAAAACAAATTTAGAATCCAGAATAACACAAAAGATGAAGTAGATCTAGATCCGTTGCTTGTCACGAGCGTTGAATCCTTCTCTCCTTTTCTCCCTTGCAGATCTAAGCTATGATACAATAACAAAAACTCTCTTAATTACAATGCTAAGATGTGTTTAAATAGGCTCTAGATTTCTTGCCTAGCAGGAAATTACCTTCTATTACAATTAGAATTCGATTAAGGTACTAAAACCTGCCCAAAATATAATTAGAATTAGAAAAAGGGCAAACAGTAATTTTCCAGCCTTGCTTCACAAAGAACACGTGCGCGAATTTTAACTACACGCTCCCTGCACCTGATATCTATCCCAGGTTGTAGAAAATCTCCCAAGCTTCGCGTGAGCTATAAGATCGCTGAAAACGGATTTCTAGAACTCCAGATATGGCCAAAACATTGTAGACTGCGAAACCTTCCCGGAAAATCCGAATTTTAATCAATTAATCCTCCAAACACGATAGAAGCATCCACCCATAATCGACATTCTTGTAAATCTGCAAAACTAAGCAAAACACATCAAAACTACAACAAACTTGAGGCCAAGTGAATCAATTTAAGCCGAATTGAAGCGATCCAAGTGGATATAAAATCCACTTATCACACCCCCAAACTTAAACCGATGCTTGTCCTCAAGCATAAACAATTACAACTAACTAACTAACTAACTAGTACCACTTTCGTAGGTGATCACGGTTGCATTTGGCATATGCAACAAGCCCTTTAAACCCCTAGGCAACCCTAGTGGACGAGTAAGGTCTCGTGAGGGCCTATAGCGAATGTACCCACAAAATCCATTTAACCTAATGCAATGCAATGCATGAATGCAACTAATATGAAAAATGCAACGATCCCCTTCAAACTAACCAAAACCAACTAGCAAGCAAATATCTTAGAGAATGCAACTAAATCCAAATAGAGCTCGACCAAGTTCCCGTATACTAATAATACATGAACAGAAACGTGCGTGTGTGCAATGCTCATCAGAAATACTCCCAAAACTAGGTCAAAAATCATACATGCTCTTCGTCAAGACAATCACAGGTTTATAAATAGAATAGACTGTAGACACTTCATAACCTAGGAACACTTCCATCCTTATCCAAGGTAGACAGAAATTCATGCTTTATTACTAACTACTATGACACATATATACAAGCATGCTTATTTAACCGTGCAATGGATGAGACCCCGAAAGGCTTATACAATAATACCTATGTAGCGAGCATTAGGTTAGTGGATCCCAGACTATAAAAGCCTTAGGTCACTAGGCACAAGTCCCCGCAAACTTAATAGCTCGAGTATTAAAGAGCTCACCCTGGTTAATTTTGCATATAAACAATTGACACTTTTGACTCTCTTTTTTTTCTTTTCTTTTCTATTTTTTTTTTCTTTTTTTTTCCTATTTTTTTCTGCTTTTTTTTTATATGCAATCTGGAATGAGAATTCTCAATTCCAACCCTAGACTACTCATATAAATATGAGCCGGATACTAGCCATTTGACATCTAGCAATTATTGACAATTATTTACAATTAAGCATGAAATCCCTGGTTTCCCCCAAACTTAGACTTTAATGATCCTACGCCATCAAGGGAATAACGCAAATTCTAACTATAATCAAGTGATTAAATCTCAAAACATCCAAACAAGCATGACCCTAACCTAGCCCTGTTAGATATAATTGATGTAATGTTTCAGTGTTTAAGTGTAACAGTGATATATCAGAGTTTAACTGGAAGGAAGTCAGAGTTTAGTAAAGTCTGACTGACGGAAGCTGGACAGAGTTTAGTAAAGTCTGTCTGGAAGCAACGCGTACGGAGTCAACAGAAGATATTAGAGATCAATTGAAGATTGATATGGAAGCGAGATCTTTGGAGACTGGATAGCTATCAAAGAGATCGAGTTGACTTAGGAGACGTGTGACAATCTGTAATTGATATTGTAACCTAGCAGCTCTTTGTGATAGCTTACATCACGAAGAGGGTTTTTAATATCAGAAGATTTAAAGTGCATAATCATCTTACTTGTTAAACTCTCATACGAATTTGATTATTAATTGTGTATTTGACCTAACAAGTGGTATCAGAGCCAATCTGTTACTTTATTACAGGTTAAGATCCAAACACAACAATAATCATGTCAGCAATTCCTCCACCAACATCTACTAGTTCTGAAAAGGCTCCTACTACTGTGAGTCGTTATGAACCAATCAGGGTTCCTATTCTCAGGCCATCAGAGTATGCCATGTGGAAGGTCAAGATGACTATGTTTCTGGAGGCTACAGATCCAGAATATCTTGACAGGATTTATGAAGGCCCTCACAATCCTACAAAGCTATCTGCTGCAACTGCTGGTGAAGAAGCTAAAATAGTTCCAAAGGAAAAGAAGGACATGACTCCTGAAGATCTATCATCAATTGCTAAGGATGCGAAGGTTAGACATTTACTGCATAGTGCTTTAAACAATGTTATGTCTAACAAAGTGATTAACTGCACCACTGCAAAAGAGATCTGGGATGCTCTTGAAGTCAGATGTCAAGGAACTGCTGCTATTAAGAAGAATAGGAGAAACATACTCACACAAGAGTATGAGCATTTTGAAGCTAAACCTGAAGAAACCATGACAGAAACATTTGATAGATTCTGTAAACTGCTGAATGATCTGTCATTGGTCAACAAAGAGTATGATCTAGAAGACTCAAATCTCAAGTTTCTTCTTTCTCTACCTGAAAAGTGGGATGTGAAAACAACCACTATTAGAGAGAACTATGAACTTGCTGAAACAGAGATTGATGAAATCTATGGGCTGCTCAAAACTCATGAATTGGAAATGGAGCAGAGAAACAGGAGATCAAGCAGGAAGGCAAAGTGTGTTGCTCTTAAGGTTGATGAGAAGCCTCAGAAGAAAGAGGTATCAAGAAGGAAAATGAAGGGAAAAGCTTTGGTCATACACTCAGAAAGTGAATCATCAAACTCTGATTTTGATTCAAACTCTTCTGAATCATCTGACTCTGAGGATGATGAAGAAGAAATGAGAAAAATGGCTGTGTTGATGGTGAAGACCTTCAAGAAAATGGGTTTCAAGAATTTCAAGAAATGGAAAAGGTTTTCTAGATATTCAAATGAAGACAGAAAAAGTTTCAGGAGGTCTGAAAGAAAAGAGACCAAGTTTGGGAAAAAGGATAAGTCTGAAATTCAATGCTACAAGTGCAAGGAGATGGGTCATTATGCTCCTGAGTGCAAGAAGGGTAAAACTGGAAAAGTACTCATCACAAAAGGCAGAGATTGGGCAGACACTTCAGATTCTGATGAAGAAATTAACTATGCTCTCATGGCTACTACTGAATCAGAAACTTCTAAAAATTAGGTACCTCTAACTACCTATGCTTATAATATTGATGACATTTCTCAATTAAGAATTTATCTTAAGTCATTGCATATAAGTTATAGGGATCAGACTTTAGAGAATGAGAGGATAAAATCTGAAAATTCTGAACTTAAGGTTAGTGTTAGATATAATTGATATAATGTTTCAGTGTTTAAGTGTAACAGTGATATATCAGAGTTTAACTGGAAGGAAGTCAGAATTTAGTAAAGTCTGACTGACGGAAGCTGGACAGAGTTTAGTAAAGTCTGTCTAGAAGCAGCGCGTACGAAGTCAACAGAAGATATTAGAGATCAATTGAAGATTGATATGGAAGCGAGATCTTTGGAGACTGGATAGCTATCAAAGAGATCGAGTTGACTTAGGAGACGTGTGACAATCTGTAATTGATATCATTGTATAACTGATTATTAGGAATATCAATTAGAGATTGTATCGAAGCTGTATATTTTATAAATACAGTTAGGTTAACCCTAGAAGGGTATCGTGCATCGAACTATTTTATTGTAACCTAACAGCTCTTTGTGATAGCTTACATCACGAAGAGGGTTCTTAATAACAGAAGATTTAAAGTGTATAATCATCTTACTTGTTAAACTCTCATACGAATTTGATTATTAATTGTGTATTCGGCCTAACAAGTGGTATCAGAGCTAATCTGTTACTTCATTACAGTTTAAGATCCAAACACAACAATAATCATGTCAGCAATTCCTCCACCAACATCTACTAGTTCTGAAAAGGCTCCTACTACTGTGAGTCGTAATGAACCAATCAGGGTTCCTATTCTCAGGCCATCAGAGTATGCCATGTGGAAGGTCAAGATGACTATGTTTCTGGAGGCTACAGATCCAAAATATCTTGACAGGATTTATGAAGGCCCTCACAATCCTACAAAGCTATCTGCTGCAACTGC
Source organism: Saposhnikovia divaricata (assembly GCA_036435485.1). Classification (NCBI taxonomy): domain Eukaryota; kingdom Viridiplantae; phylum Streptophyta; class Magnoliopsida; order Apiales; family Apiaceae; genus Saposhnikovia; species Saposhnikovia divaricata. The sequence goes on along the minus strand of CM071600.1, from coordinate 76,318,752 downwards.
TGGTGAAGAAGCTAAAATAGTTCCAAAGGAAAAGAAGGACATGACTCCTGAAGATCTATCATCAATTGCTAAGGATGTGAAGGTTAGACATTTACTGCATAGTGCTTTAAACAATGTTATGTCTAACAAAGTGATTAACTGCACCACTGCAAAAGAGATCTGGGATGCTCTTGAAGTCAGATGTCAAGGAACTGCTGCTATTAAGAAGAATAGGAGAAACATACTCACACAAGAGTATGAGCACTTTGAGGCTAAACCTGAAGAGACCATGAAAAATTTGATAGATTCTGTAAATTGCTTAATGATCTGTCATTGGTCAACAAAGAGTATGATCTAGAAGACTCAAATCTCAAGTTTCTTCTTTCTCTACCTGAAAAGTGGGATGTGAAAGCAACCACTATTAGAGACAACTATGAACTTGCTGAAACAGAGATTGATGAAATCTATGGGCTGCTCAAAACTCATGAATTGGAAATGGAGCAGAGAAACAGGAGATCAAGCAGGAAGGCAAAGTCTATTGCTCTTAAGGTTGAAGAGAAAGGGAAAAGGTTTTCTAGAGATTCAAATGAAGACAGAAAAAGTTTCAGGAGGTCTGAAAGAAAAGAGACCAAGTCTGGGAAAAAGGATAAGTCTGAAATTCAATGCTACAAGTGCAAGGTGATGGGTCATTATGCTCCTGAGTGCAAGAAGGGTAAAACTGGAAAAGTACTCATCACAAAAGGCAGAGATTGGGCAGACACTTCAGATTCTGATGAAGAAATTAAATATGCTCTCATGGCTACTACTGAATCAGAAATTTCTGAAAATCAGGTACCTCTAACTACCTATGCTTATAATATTGATGACATTTCACAATTAAGAATTTATCTTAAGTCATTGCATATAAGTTATAGGGATCAGACTTTAGAGAATGAGAGGATAAAATCTGAAAATTCTGAACTTAAGGTTAGAAATAAACTTGTTGAAGAAAAACTTGAAAACATGCAAAAAGTTCAGAAAGAGAGAGATGATGTTGTTTCTATAGAACAGAATTTGTTTCGGAAATATAAACAACTAGAATCTGAGTTGGAGGAAGCAAATAAGAAAATTAGGACTTGGACTAAACAGACACTGTTGGTCTAGGTTATAATGAGGGAGATGAACTAAGATTTCAAAGTCAAATTAAAATCAGACCTCATTTTGTACATGGAGCCAGTAAATTTTTGTCTGATAATGAAAAAGAAACTGTTAAGGTCAAACCAGTAAAAACTTGTGCTAAACAGGTTAATATTGGTTTGATGACAGATAAACTCAAACATAAACTGAAGGAGTTAAAATCTGTTAAGAAACAGGGAGTGTCAAATAAGAACAGAAATGGAAAAGTAGGCATCACTTCAGGAAATAAACCAATGCTTGCTAGTTATGCTCCAAGAAAGACATGTCATAACTGTGGTAGTACTAAGCATCTTGCAAATTTCTGCAAGAAAAACAAAAATATAAATTCTTTACCTTCCAAGTCTGAGGTAAAGAAAGATTTTGCTAGAACTAAGCCACAAACTTTATGCACACACTGTGGAAGCACTTGACATTCTATTTATACTTACAGAGAGTATCATGCTATCTATCATAATTACTATGAACTTAAACCCAATCTGAAATGGGTTAAAGTTAATACTGCAAGTGTAAACTCTGATACTGTTAGCTCAAACTCTGATAATGTTAATTCCGCTGCTAAAGCTAACAAAGTTAAGAATGTCAAAGGATCCAAGCAAGTCTGGATCCTTAAATCTAATCCTCAGTAATTGCTTGTGATTGCACGGCAACAGGGAGGCAGCCTTAGTTGTGGACAGTGGATGTTCAGGACACATGACTGGAAATAAAGTCCTGCTATCAGACTATGAGGAGAAGGCTGGCCCAAAAGTTTCCTATGGTGATGGCAATGTAGGAAGAACATTGGGATATGGCAATATTAATCTTGGAAATGTCATCATCAACAATGCAGCTCATGTCCCAGGACTCAAGCATGACTTGTTATCTGTGAGTCAAATCTGTGACAAGGGATATCATGTAGATTTTCAACCTGAATATTGTGAAGTTATCAGCAAATCTACAGGAAAGGTTGTTCTAGTTGGTCATAGGCAAAACAACATTTATGAAATCAAGCTTTTAATAGACTCTGTTGGAAAAGCTGTTTGCCTGTCTACAAGAATGTCTAGTGAAGAGAGTTGGAAGTGGCACAAGAAACTCTCACATTTGAACTTGAACAACATCAATGAATTCATCAGACTTGTAAGAGGACTCCCAAAGGCTCTGTTAAATGTTGATGGCCTATGTGATTCATGTCAAAAGGCCAAGCAAAGGAAGTCATCTTTCAAGAGCAAGACAGAATTTTCAATCACTGATCCTTATCATCTTCTGCATGTTGATATCTTTGGTCCAGTAAATGTTATGTCTATAGCAAGGAAGAAATATGCTTTAGTCATTGTTGATGAATACACCAGATTCACTTGGGTGTATTTTCTAGCAAAGAAGGATGAAACTACATTAACTCTGATGGAGCATGTGAAACTTCTGGACAAAGGATCAGGTAACAAAGTCAGAATCATCAGAAGTGATAATGGAACTGAGTTCAGGAATGCAATAATGGAAGAATTCTGCAAGAACCATGGAGTGAAGCAAGAATTTTCAGCACCTGGTACACCACAACAAAGTGGTGTAGTTGAAAGGAAAAATAGAACCTTGATAGAAGCTGCCAGAACTATGCTTGATGAAGCAAAATTGCCAAATTATTTCTGGGCAGAAGCTGTTCAAACTGCTTGTTTTACTCAAAATGCTACACTGATCAATAAGCATGGAAAAACACCATATGAGATGGTGAAGAAAAAAAAGCCTAACCTGAAATACTTTCATATTTTCGGGTGCAAATGCTTTGTTTTGAAGACTCATCCTGAACAGTTGACCAAGTTTGAGCTAAAGGCAGATGAAGGAATTTTTGTTGGCTATCCACTGTCAACAAAGGCATTCAGAGTTTACAATCTGAGAACTAAAGTGATCATGGAATCTATACATGTGTCTTTTGATGACAAGAAGATAACCGGACTTGAAGACATAGATGAATATGATCAACTGAACTTTGAAAATGAAGATTTAAACTCTGTTGAAGTAAACTCTGATCAAACTATTCTGACAGACTCTGTTGAAACAAACTCTGAACCTCTACTGGTAAATACTGGAGAAACTTCTCAGCCACAACAAAGGGAAGAACCAGTTGAGGGGGAGCATGATCAAGATGAAGACTCAAACATTGATACTGGGTCAACTGTAAAATCTGGATCAAACTCTGATGTTTCAAACTCTAAAAATTCAAATTCTGACTCTGGGCAGTCAAGTTCAGGGGGGGTCTTAGAAAATGAAGAAAGCCCACAACAAAATCAGGAGAGCATGGATCAAGGGGGAGGATCACATGCTGACAGAAGTCATTTGCCTTCTGCTAGGAAATGGACCAAATCACATACACCTGATTTGATAATTGGTGATCCAGATGCAAAAGTAAGAACAAGAAGTGCCACTGCAAGTGAATGTTTGTTTCATGCATTCTTATCTAAAAATGAACCAAAGAAAGTGGAAGAAGCTCTTCAAGATGCTGACTGGATAATAGCAATGCAGGAAGAGTTGAATGAATTTGAAAGGAATAAAGTTTGGACCCTTGTACCAAGACCAAAGAACAGATCTATTGTTGGTACTAAATGGGTTTTCAGAAACAAGACTGACAGTGAAGGTGTTATCATAAGGAACAAGGCTAGACTGGTAGCAAAAGGGTATTCACAGCAGGAGGGAATTGACTATGATGAAACATTTGCTCCAGTTGCAAGATTAGAGGCAATCAGAATTTTTCTAGCATATGCCTCTCACAAGAAATTCAAAGTGTTCCAGATGGATGTGAAAAGTGCTTTTCTGAATGGGAAGCTTGAAGAAGAAGTGTTTGTTGAACAACCACCAGGATTTGTGGACCCAAAATATCCAGACCATGTCTACATGCTGGATAAAGCACTCTATGGACTTAAGCAAGCACCAAGGGCATGGTATGAAACTCTGGCTCAATTTCTCTTAGAAAGTGGATTCAACAGAGGTACTATTGACAAAACTCTGTTTTATTTCAAATCTGGGAGTGACTTGCTTTTAGTTCAGATATATGTTGATGACATTATCTTTGGGTCTACTAATGATAAACTTTGTAAGAAGTTTGCGAAGCTCATGTAATCCAGATATCAAATGAGCATGATGGGAGAGCTTAGTTATTTTCTAGGCCTACAGGTGCGACAAACAGATGATGGTATCTTCATTAATCAAGCAAAATATACCAGAAATCTTTTCAAGAAATTTGGTATGCTTGACTGTTCATCTGCATCAACTCCCATGGCAACAGCAACTAAATTGGACAAAGACACAGGAGTTTCAGTGGATACGACAAACTACAGGGGCATGATAGGATCTCTTCTTTACTTGACAGCTAGTAGGCCTGACATTATGTATGCAACCTGTCTTTGTGCAAGATTTCAGGCAGATCCTAGAGAGCCACATCTGACAGCTGTGAAAAGAATCTTCAAGTATCTCAAGGGCACCATATCATTAGGTCTGTGGTACCCCAGAGAATCAGATTTCAAGCTACTTGGGTATTCTGATGCAGACTTTGCAGGCTGCAAGTTAGACAGAAAGAGCACTAGTGGAAGTTGTCAATTTCTTGGTGACAGACTTATCTCTTGGTACAGCAAGAAACAGAAATCAATTTCTACATCTACAGCTGAAGCAGAGTATATTGCAGCTGGTAGCTGTTGTGCACAGATCTTGTGGATGAAGAATCAATTGCTGGATTATGGATTGAGGTACAGTAAGATTCCTATTTACTGTGATAATCAAAGTGCTATTGCTATGACAGGGAATCCAGTACAGCATTCAATGACCAAGCACATCAGCATAAGGTACCATTTCATCAGAGAACATGTGGAAGAAGGGAATATTGAACTACATTTTGTGTCTACAGAACAACAGCTTGCAGATATCTTCACCAAACCATTGAGTGAAGCTACATTTACAAGACTGGTCAATGAACTAGGAATGGTCTCTGGTTCTGACTAGGACTGTTGGTTAGATTCAAATTTTACTTATGTAATGTGTTGCTCATATTTCCTGGATTTGTTAAGTGCTAAGTGATCTCTGTTGATTAAACTCTGTTATGCATACTCTGTTAACATGTTTTTTTAAACACTGTCAAACTCTGTTAAATTCTGTCAGCATGCCTGTATGTCATACACTGTTAATAAGTTTGATAAACTCTGTGAACTCTGAGTTGATTTTTTTCTGAATGAAAACACCAATGAAGAAATATGTATGAAGCATGATTCTCAGCAATTAATCATGAATCTTTCTGAGTTATTGTGATATAATCTTAGATTGTGCAGAAAGTTAACACAGCATGATACAGATTCATATTTATAGCATCTCTTAGTTTATTTTGTCCTAAACTCTGAGTCTATAAATACTGTGTGCATTGCCTTCTATGAATAATTACTGATGTTGATGAACTCTAAACTCTGTTAGTCATACTCTGATAGATTAAAATGCTTACTGCAATTCCCCAAAGAAAATGTATATAGGTTTCTATACTCCTTTGAAATTATGTTGGAGACTAGGATGACCCAGGAACTTATTGGTATATAATATGGGTTAAAATTCTCTGATTTTTGGTGACTAGTCAAAGACTAGGATGACCCAGGAACTTATCAAAATGATAAGGGCTAAAATTTTTGAATTTTTGGTGACTGGCTCCAACCTCTAATTACTGAATGAATAGAATAATATATATATATATATATATATATTAGCAATAAAGGGGGTATAAAATAAATTAAATATTACTGTATATAGATTGATTACTACAGAGTTTAGCTTTCATCATACAGTCAGTGTTTATTATGAGAGTTTGTGCATCCAGTGTTTATTGATTTACTTTATGGATTTTATGAAAAATTAGATGCTCTAAAAATTGATTTGGTAAACTCTACTTCACACACACATATTTTCACAACTGTGCAATTTTTGAAAGGGTTTCGGTGATAAAGTTGGAGAATTGACAAACGCTGTTGATTTGTGGTTAGTACTCTGAGGTAAATTTTCATTTGGATAATTTGAAAATTTTGGAGTAAATAGTGCTTTTGACAACTGTTAATAAGTGTATTGTGTTAAAGTGTCTTGGAAACAGGAAAGAGAATACAGCGGTGATAATTGCTATTTTTACTGCGCATGACTAATTGATCCACTGCATGTATGACACGTGTCCCACTCACTCATTATTGTGTCCCACTCACACATTAATCTAGGAACTGTTGAGTGTTAGAATACATAAACGATTGAGTTTTAATTTTTAATTACAACTCTAATTACTTTTGTGTACAAACGATTGAGTTTTACTTTCACCCACTCACTTTTACATCTCACAGTTCTCTCAGTTTTCACTTGCGCATTTTCACAAACACCTTTCCTACATACACTTTTCTTTGTGATTTCTTGATTCAATGGCTTCTAAACCATTCACTGTTCTTGGTCTACGTTTTGTCCCTAACAATTATGCAGCTCCACTCAATCATGAACGTGTTCCAGAAGCGTTTCATCTTATGCAGAATTTCTTGAGAGACTCAGAAATTGGACAAGCTCTGGTTGAACCTAGTACTCTCTCTGCATCTCAAATTGCCACTTTTTAGCGAAACTCGGTCTATGTGGATGGAGGAGAGAATGGGACTCCAAACATCATCTTCACTCATGATGAACAAGAGTTTGTGATTACTCCACAAACAGTCAGAGAAACGATGGGGTTTGATACACACACCTCTTATGCTTATGTTGCTGAACCTCAATTAAGACAGATGCTACAGGAGATAGGCTACATGGATTCTCTTGACAAGCTTGGCAGTGTAAAGAGGCCTAATCTCAGGAAGGAATGGAATTTTTTCTTCGACTGCATTACAAGGACATTCCAGAAGAAGGTCACTAACTGGGATGCTATTCCAATGGACAGTCTACAAATCGGGTATTCTCTACTTTATGGCAGTAATTTTTATTTTGGTAGATATGTTCAAATGAATCTAGGTGATAAACTGTCAGAGTCTACTACAGTTTATTTTGCTCGATTTTTTCAAATGCTATTCACTACTTGTGTATCTGGTTTAGAGATTGCTGAAGCTGATGTGATTCAGCCTTTTAGAGTCAACAAGAGAATATTCTCTGATATGACTAATAAGGATGCTGGTAAAGAAAACCTACCTGCCCTTGTTTTGCCACTTGCTTTGCAGAATTTTCTCAACCAACCTCAAGACCAACCACAACCAGAACCACAACCTGAACCACTAAACACTGATCATACTCAAACCTCAAACACTGAACCACCTACATCACCTACCCACACTGTACCTACTCAACAACCTGCAACCTCAAAACCACAACCTGCATCCACTCATAACACTTCATCACCAATCACAAACACTGCTTCAACCCAAAACCCTCAATCTCCAATCACAAAACAATCTTCACACACTCAACAACTAAACACTGAACCATCACAATCTCAACCACAACCACAACCTAAAGCAAAAAGAGGCAGAGTAAAGCAATCAACAGCAACCACTGAAAGACATGCAAGAGTTAAGAAGACAACAGAGACAAATATCAAAGCAAAACAGACATCTCCTGGAGCTGTTTATGCTAGAAGAAAGATTCAAAGAGCAAAATGACCTAAGTCACCCTCTGTGGTAGCAGTATCTAGTAAAGAGGATTCAGATGAAGTGCCTCTAGCTAAGAGAAGAAAACTAGTAATCTCTGATTCTGATGATGAAAATGTTGAAGCTCCAGAGGTGGTTTCACAGCAAACACCTACTGTTGAGGCTGAAAAAGTTGAAATGCCTGCAGAGATTGAAATGCCTGCAGAGGACAAAATGCCTGCAGAAGAGAATACTAGAGATGGCTTTTCTCCAATGGATGATATTCTTGATTCATTCATGCCATTCTCTGATCCTATCTCATCTATTTTTGCTCAATCTGAAGCAACTGGTGTAGCTGATCAACCTACAGTTCTCATTTCTGAAACTGTAGCATCACATACAGAGTTACTCTCAGATGCTCACCAGACTATTGAAGGAGGAGATGAGGTTGATCATGCAACCAAGGCAACTTCTCAGTCTATGTCTGTTGATGACAAAAATGTAAACTCTGTTGCTGAGCCTGAGCAACATCAAGAAAATCTTGACAAGGCTGCAGAAGAAATTGCAGAAACCGTGGCTGACAATGCTCAGCACAGTGTTTTACTTGAAGATGAACATGCTAAAGCTGCAAGTGTTGAACTTGAAGGTGAAAGCAGTGCAAACTCTGGTTCTTTTCTGAGTGCACCAGTGCAAACAGACAATAAACATACCTCTTTCGATCAACCTTGTAAGTCTCATGAAATTGAAAAAGCACAACTTGCAAAATTTGCTGCTGACTGGTACAAAGAGGATTGCATTTTTCCAAGAGGGAGAGCAGCTAATTTTGTTAAGCAAACTGCCAATACTATCTCCAATCCAGAGATTCTTTCTTGCTTAAAAGCAACTGTAGTTCAAGTCAAAACTCTGGATAGTAGATTTGATGAAACTACAAAGGCAATCACTGACTTGAGGACTGAGATCGTAACTAGAGAAATGAAAATGGAAAGAGAGTCAAAACTAATGAATACAAAATTTTCTAAAGCTCAAGACAATCTCTTTGCCAGGCTGGGTAAAGTTGAAGAGAATCAGTCTGCCTTGTCTGTTAAAATAGATTCCATTGCAAATTCTTTGGAGTTGCTAACATCCATCTTGATTCCTGATGATGTCAAAAAGGGGGAGAAAGTTGCAAAAACTGCTTGCAAACAATTTCAATCCTTTGAGAGGAAGGATGATGCTGCAGATGGAGGTGGATCTGATAGAACCAAAAGAACAATTACAAGGTCTAAAGTAAACTCTGCTAGAGTAAACTCTGCTAAAGTAAACACTGCTGAAGGTTCACAGAATGATACAGAGTTAGCTGCAAACATGTTTCTTGAAGAGCATGGAAATGATGTCACTCTAGAAGATGTAAAGGCTGAAGAGCTAAGGCTTAAAGCTGAACATGAGAAAAAGCTTAAGTCTGGGAAATTCAAGAAGAAAGATGAAAAGGAATCAAGGCCTGTTCTTAAAGGCATTAAGATCAATGAAAATGTCAATGCTGATCAGAGATTGTCTCATTCAAGAAAGCCAACAGCAGATGAGGCTAGATTGAAGCTTAAAGAAAAAGTTGTTGAAGTTGATAAGAGTTCAAAGAAGTTAAAGCAAGTTACAACCTCTGTTTCTACACATGTTGTACAAACTACTCTTCCAATTCATGGTTTTGTGAGACCTACTATTCCTGATAATACTGAGAAAGTTCAAGGAGGTGATATTTTTCAAAGCAGAGCAATGATTGCTAAGCAACCTCATGATTTGGCTGGTTTAGGATCAAACAGAGAAAGGACTTTGAATATTACTCCTAGAGATCATTCATCACTGGCTGCTCCAGGCAAGGGTGTCCTTCAAGTTAATTTGGACAAGCTGGAATCAGTACAGTTGATTCATCGAAGAAGTCTAAATAAATACTTTCTGCTGTATTTCATGGAGGATGGGACTGTTTACAAAGTTGGAGAGCATGATATTCATTTGAAAATGTATGAAGAACTACAGTATGTCTTACATATTTTCAAGGTGAATAACAGTCGTACTTACCGAGCTGCAGAAGTGCTTAGATACCAGATGGAAAGATCAAAGATGATTTGTGGAATTAAAGACAAGTCTGAATATGTACCAAAGTACTTAGATTACAAAGGAAGAATGGTTGAAATGAAAAGAAACAGTGCTAAGCTGAGAACTAATTTGGGTATCACTGTGCTTGAATTCAATTCAGAATCAGAAAAGTCATACTTTATCAGACTTGGAAATGAAATGAAGAAGAACAGCATCTATGATTTGAGATCAGCTCTTTATCAGACAGATGGTACAGATTCTAAGCTTCGAGAGATTAAGCTACAGATGGAAAGAGCACTTGAAGTTGCAGAAGAGAGATTGCTAACAGAGTACTTGAGGACAGCATGGGCTGTTGAAAGGATTAAGTAATTTATGCTCTGTAAGTTTTTAATATTTTCTGTAATTTTGTTAAGTATTAGTTTAAACTCTGTTTAGTTGTTAAACACTATATATGATTATTTGTTTTTGACATCATCAATTATCTATTAACTTGTGCATTTTTGTTAATGAACAAGTTGGTGGAGATTATTAGATATAATTGATGTAATTTTTCAGTGTTTAAGTGTAACAGTGATATATCAGAGTTTAACTGGAAGGAAGTCAGAGTTTAGTAAAGTCTGACTGACGGAAGCTGGACAGAGTTTAGTAAAGTCTGTCTAGAAGCAGCGCGTACGAAGTCAACAGAAGATATTAGAGATCAATTGAAGATTGATATGGAAGCGAGATCTTTGGAGACTGGATAGCTATCAAAGAGATCGAGTTGACTTAGGAGACGTGTGACAATCTGTAATTGATATCATTGTATAGCTGATTATTAGGAATATCAATTAGAGATTGTATCGAAGCTGTATATTTTATAAATACAGTTAGGTTAACCCTAGAAGGGTATCGTGCATCGAACTATTTTATTGTAACCTAGAAGCTCTTTGTGATAGTTTACATCACGAAGAGGGTTCTTAATAACAGAAGATTTAAAGTGTATAATCATCTTACTTGTTAAACTCTGATATATCACTAGAATCTGAGTTGGAGGAAGCAAATAAGAAAATTAGGACTTGGACTAATTCTGGAAAGGACACTCAACAGATTTTTCAAACAGACACTGTTGGTCTAGGTTATAATGAGGGAGATGAACTAAGATTTCAAAGTCAAGTTAAAATCAGACCTCATTTTGTACATGGAGCCAGTAAATTTTTGTCTGATAATGAAAAAGAAACTGTTAAGGTCAAACCAGTAAAAACTTGTGCTAAACAGGTTAATATTGGTTTGATGACAGATAAACAACTCAAACATAAACTGAAGGAGTTAAAATCTGTTAAGAAACAGGGAGTGTCAAATAAGAACAGAAATGGAAAAGTAGGCATCACTTCAGGAAATAAACCAATGCTTGCTAGTTATGCTCCAAGAAAGACATGTCATAACTGTGGTAGTACTAAGCATCTTGCAAATTTCTGCAAGAAAAACAAAAATATAAATTCTTTACCTTCCAAGTCTGAGGTAAAGAAAGATTTTGCTAGAACTAAGCCACAAACTTTATGCACACACTGTGGAAGCACTTGGCATTCTATTTATACTTGCAGAGAGTATCATGCTATCTATCATAATTACTATGAACTTAAACCCAATCTGAAATGGGTTAAAGTTAATACTGCAAGTGTAAACTCTGATATTGTTAGCTCAAACTTTGATAATGTTAATTCCGCTGCTAAAGCTAACAAAGTTAAGAATGTCAAAGGATCCAAGCAAGTCTGGATCCTTAAATCTAATCCTCAGTAATTGCTTGTGATTGCACGGCAACAGGGAGGCAACCTTAGTTGTGGACAGTGGATGTTCAGGACACATGACTGGAAATAAAGCCCTGCTATCAGACTATGAGGAGAAGGCTGGCCCAAAAGTTTCCTATGGTGATGGCAATGTAGGAAGAACATTGGGATATGGCAATATTAATCTTGGAAATGTCATCATCAACAATGTAGCTCATGTCCCAGGACTCAAGCATGACTTGTTATCTGTGAGTCAAATCTGTGACAAGGGATATCATGTAGATTTTCAACCTGAATATTGTGAAGTTATCAGCAAATCTACAGGAAAGGTTGTTCTAGTTGGTCATAGGCAAAACAACATTTATGAAATCAAGCTTTTAATAGACTCTGTTGGAAAAGCTGTTTGCCTGTCTACAAGAATGTCTAGTGAAGAGAGTTGGAAGTGGCACAAGAAACTCTCACATTTGAACTTGAACAACATCAATGAATTGATCAGAAAAGATCTTGTAAGAGGACTCCCAAAGGCTCTGTTAAATGTTGATGGCCTATGTGATTCATGTCAAAAGGCCAAGCATAGGAAGTCATCTTTCAAGAGCAAGACAGAATTTTCAATCACTGATCCTTATCATCTTCTGCATGTTGATCTCTTTGGTCCAGTAAATGTTATGTCTATAGCAAGGAAGAAATATGCTTTAGTCATTGTTGATGAATACACTAGATTCACTTGGGTGTATTTTCTAGCAAAGAAGGATGAAACTACATTAACTTTGATGGAGCATGTGAAACTTCTGGACAAAGGATCAGGTAACAAAGTCAGAATCATCAGAAGTGATAATGGAACTGAGTTCAGGAATGCAACAATGGAAGAATTCTGCAAGAACCATGGAGTGAAGCAAGAATTTTCAGCACCTGGTACACCACAACAAAATGGTGTAGTTGAAAGGAAAAATAGAACCTTGATAGAAGCTGTTAGAACTATGCTTGATGAAGCAAAATTGCCAAATTATTTCTGGGCAGAAGCTGTCCAAACTGCTTGTTTTACTCAAAATGCTACACTGATCAATAAGCATGGAAAAACACCATATGAGATGGTGAAGAAAAAAAAGCCTAACATGAAATACTTTCATATTTTCGGGTGCAAATGCTTTGTTTTGAAGACTCATCCTGAACAGTTGACCAAGTTTGAGCTAAAGGCAGATGAAGGAATTTTTGTTGGCTATCCACTGTCAACAAAGGCATTCAGAGTTTACAATCTGAGAACTAAAGTGATCATGGAATCTATACATGTGTCTTTTGATGACAAGAAGATAACCGGACTTGAAGACATAGATGAATATGATCAACTGAACTTTGAAAATGAAGATTTAAACTCTGTTGAAGTAAACTCTGATCAAACTATTTTGACAGGCTCTGTTGAAACAAACTCTGAACCTCTACTGGTAAACACTGGAGAAACTTCTCAGCCACAACAAAGGGAAGAACCAGTTGAGGGGGAGCATGATCAAGATGAAGACTCAAACATTGATACTGAGTCAACTGAAAAATCTGGATCAAACTCTGATGATTTAAACTCTGAAAATTCAAATTCTGACTCTGGGCAGTCAAGTTCAGGGGGAGTCTCAGAAAATGAAGAAAGCTCACATCAAAATCAAGAGAGCATGGATCAAGGGGGAGGATCACATGCTAACAGAAGTCATTTGCCTTCTGCTAGGAAATGGACTAAATCACATACACCTGATTTGATAATTAGTGATCCAGATGCAAAAGTAAGAACAAGAAGTGCCACTGCAAGTGAATGTTTGTTTCATGCATTCTTGTCTAAGAATGAACCAAAGAAAGTGGAAGAAGCTCTTCAAGATGCTGACTGGATAACAACAATGCATGAAGAGTTGAATGAATTTGAAAGGAATGAAGTTTGGACCCTTGTACCAAGGCCAAAAAATAGATCTATTGTTGGTACTAAATGGGTTTTCAGAAACAAGACTGACAGTGAAGGTGTTATCACAAGGAACAAGGCTAGACTGGTAGCAAAAGGCTATTCACAGCATGAAGGAATAGATTATGATGAAACATTTGCTCTGGACTTAAGCAAGCACCAAGGGCATGGTATGAAACTCTGGCTGAATTTCTCTTAGAAAGTGGATTCAACGGAGGTACTATTGATAAAACTTTGTTTTATTTCAAATCTGGGAGTGACTTGCTTTTAGTTCAGATATATGTTGATGACATTATCTTTAGGTCTACTAATGATAAACTCTGTAAGAAGTTTGCCAAGCTCATGCAGTCCAGATATCAAATGAGCATGATGGGAGAGCTTAGTTATTTTCTAGGCCTACAGGTGAGACAAACAGATGATGGTATCTTCATTAATCAAGCAAAATATACCAGAAATCTTCTCAAGAAATTTGGTATGCTTGACTGTTCATCTGCATCAACTCCCATGGCAACAGCAACTAAATTGGACAAAGACACAGGAGTTTCAGTGAATATGACAAACTACAGGGGCATGATAGAATCTCTTCTTTACTTGACATCTAGTAGGCCTGACATCATGTATGCAACCTGTCTTTGTGCAAGGTTTCAGGCAGATCCTAGAGAGCCAAATCTGACAGCTGTGAAAAGAATCTTCAAGTATCTCAAGGGCACCATATCATTAGGTCTGTGGTACCCCAGAGAATCAGATTTCAAGCTACTTGGGTATTCTGATGCAGACTTTGCAGGCTGGAAGATAGACAGAAAGAGCACTAGTGGAAGTTGTCAATTTCTTGGTGACAGACTTGTCTCTTGGTACAACAAGAAACAGAAATCAATTTCTACATCGACAGCTGAAGCAGAGTATATTGCAGCTGGTAGCTGTTGTGCACAGATCTTGTGGATGAAGAATCAGTTGCTGGATTATGAATTGAGGTACAGTAAGATTCCTATTTACTGTGATAATCAAAGTGCTATTGCTATGACAGGTAATCCAGTACAGCATTCAATGACCAAGCACATCAGCATAAGGTACCATTTCATCAGAGAACATGTGGAAGAAAGGAATATTGAACTACATTTTGTGTCTACAGAACAACAGCTTGCAGATATCTTCACCAAACCATTGAGTGAAGCTTCATTTACAAGACTGGTCAATGAACTAGGAATGGTTTTTGGTTTTGACTAGGAATGTTGGTTAGATTCAAATTTTCCATAAGTAATGTGTTGCTCATATTTCCTTGATTTGTTAAGTGCTAAGTGAACTCTGTTGATTAAACTCTGTTATGCATACTCTGTTAACATGTTTTTTTTAAACACTGTCAAACTCTGTTAAATTCTGTCAGCATGCCTGTATGTCATTCACTGTTAATAAGTTTGATAAACTCTGTGAATTCTGAGTTGATTATTGTCTGAATGGAAACACCAATGAAGAAATATGTATGAAGCATGATTCTCAGTAATTAATCATGAATCTTTCTGAGTTATTGTGATCTAATCTTAGATTGTGCAGAAAGTTAACACAGCATGATACTGGTTCATATTTATAGCATCTCTTAGATTATTCTATCCTAAACTCTGAGTCTATAAATACTGTGTGCATTGCCTTTCATGAATAACTACTGATGTTGATGAACTCTAAACTCTGTTAGTTATACTCTGGTAGATTAAAATGCTTACTGCAATACCCCAAAGAAAATGTATATAGGTTTCTATACTCCTTTGAGATTATGTTGGAGACTAGGATGATCCAGGAACTTATTGGTATATAATATGTGCTAAAATTCTCTGATTTTTTGTGACTAGTAAAAGACTAGGATGACCTAGGAACTTATCAAAATGATAAGGGCTGAATTTTTTTGAATTTTTGGTGACTAGCTCCAACCTCTAATTACTGGAATGAATAGAATAAAAAAAATTAGCAATAGAGGGGGTATAAAATAAATTAAATGTTACTGTATATAGATTGATTACTACAGAGTTTAGCTTTCATCATACAGTTAGTGTTTACTATGAGAGTTTGTGCATCCAGTGTTTATTGATTTACTTTATGGATTTTATGAAAAATTAGATGCTCTAAAAATTGATTTGGTAAACTCTGCTTCACACACACATATTTTCACACTGTGCAATTTTTGAAAGGGTTTCGGTGATAAAGTTGGAGAATTGACAAACGCTATTGATTTGTGGTTAGTATTCTGAGGTAAATTTTCATTTGGATAATTTGAAAATTTTGGAGTAAATAGTGCTTTTGACAACTGTTAATAAGTGTATTGTGTTAAAGTGTCTTGGAAACAGGAAAGAGAATACAGCGGTGATAATTGCTATTTTTACTGCGCATGATTAATTGATCCACTGCATGTATGACACGTGTCCCACTCACTCATCATTGTGTCCCACTCACACATTAATCTAGGAACTGTTGAGTGTTTGAATACATAAACGATTGAGTTTTAATTTTTAATTACAACTCTAATTACTTTTGTGTACAAACGATTGAGTTTTACTTTCACCCACTCACTTTTACATCTCACAGTTCTCTCAGTTTTCACTTGCGCATTTTCACAAACACTTTTCCTACATACATTTTCCGTTGTGATTTCTTGCCCATTTCTTGATTCAATGGCTTCTAAATCATTCACTGTTCTTGGTCTACGTTTTGTCCCTAACAATTATGCAGCCCCACTCAATCATGAACGTGTTCTAGAAGGGTTTCATCTTATGCAGAATTTCTTGAGAGACTTAGAGATTGGACAAGCTCTGGTTGAACCTAGTACTCTCTCTGCATCTCAAATTGCCACTTTTTGGCGAAACTCGATATATGTGGATGGAGGAGAGAATGGGACTCCAAACATCATCTTCACTCATGATGAACAAGAGTTTGTGATTACTCCACAAACAGTCAGAGAAACGATGGGGTTTGATACACACACCTCTTATGCTTATGTTGCTGAACCTCAATTGAGACAGATGCTACAGGAGATAGGCTACATGGATTCTCTTGACAAGCTTGGCAGTGTAAAGAGGCCTAATCTCATGAAGGAATGGAATTTTTTCTTCGACTGCATTACAAGAACATTCCAAAAGAAGGTTACTAACTGGGATGCTATTCAAATGGACTGTCTACAAATCGGGTATTCTTTACTTTATGGCAGTAATTTTGATTTTGGTAGATATGTTCTAATGAATCTAGGTGATAAACTGTCAGAGTCTACTACAGTTTATTTTGCTCGATTTTGTCAAATGTTATTCACTGCTTGTGTATCTGGTTTAGAGATTGCTGAAGCTGATGTGATTCAGCCTATTAGAGTCAACAAGAGAATATTCTCTGATATGACTAATAAGGATGCTGGTAAAGAAAACCTACCTGCTCTTGTTCTGCCACTTGCTTTGCAGAATTTTCTCAATCAACCTCAAGACCAACCACAACCAGAACCACAACCTGAACCACTAAACACTGATCATATTCAAACCTTATACACTGAACCACCTACATCACCTACCCACACTGTACCTACTCAACAACCTGCAACCTCAAACCAAACCACTACCCCTGAACCACAACCTGCATCCACTCATAACACTCCATCACCAATCACAAACACTGCTCCAACCAAAAACCCTCAATCTCCAATCCCAAAACAATCTTCACACACTCAACAAATAAACACTGAACCATCACAACCTCAACCACAACCAAAACCTAAAGCAAAAAGAGGCAGAGTAAAGCAATCAGCAGCAACTACTGAAAGACATGCAAGAGCTAAGAAGTTAGTAGAGACACACATCAAAGCAAAACAGACATCTCCTGGAGCTGTTTATGCTAGAAGAAAGATTCAAAGAGCAAAAAGACCTAAGTCACCCTCTGTGGTAGCAGTATCTAGTAAAGAGGATTCAGATGAAGTGCCTCTAGCTAAGAGAAGAAAACTAGTAATCTCTGATTCTGATGATGAAAATGTTGAAGCTCCAAAGGTGGTTTCACAGCAAACACCTACTGTTGAGGCTGAAAAAGATAAAATGCCTGCAGAGGTTGAAATGCCTGCAGAGGTTGAAATGCCTGCAGAGGACAAAATGCCTGCAGAAGAGGATACTAGAGATGGCTTTTCTCCAATGGATGATATTCTTGATTCATTCATGCCATTCTCTGATCCTATCTCATCTATTTTTGCTCAATCTGAAGCAACTGGTGCAGCTGATCAACCTACAGTTGTCATTTCTGAAACTGTAGCATCACATACAGAGTTACTCTCAGATGCTCACCAGACTGTTTAAGGAGGAGATGAGGTTGATCAAGCAACAAAGGCTACTTCTCAGCCTATGTCTGTTGATGACAAAAATGTAAACTCTGTTGCTGAGCCTGAGCAACATGAAGAAAATCTTGACAAGGCTGCAGAAGAAATTGCAGAAACTGCGGCTGACAATGCTCAGCACAGTGTTTTACTTGAAGATGAACATGCTAAAGCTGCAAGTGTTGAACTTGAAGGTGAAAGCAGTGCAAACTCTGATTCTTTTCTGAGTGCACCAGTGCAAACAGACAATAAACATACCTCTTTCGATCAACCTTGTAAGTCTCATGAAATTGAAAAAGCACAACTTGCAAAATTTGCTGCTGACTGGTACAAAGAGGATTGCATTTTTCCAAGAGGGAGAGCAGCTAATTTTGTTAAGCAAACTGCCAATACTATCTCCAATCCAGAGATTCTTTCTTGCTTAAAAGCAACTGTAGTTCAAGTCAAAACTCTGGATAGTAGATTTGATGAAACTACAAAGGCAATCACTGACTTGAGGACTGAGATCGTAACTTGAGAAATGAAAATGGAAAGAGAGTCTAAACTCATGACTACAAAATTTTCTAAAGCTCAAGACAATCTCTTTGCCAGGCTGGGTAAAGTTGAAGAGAATCAGTCTGCCTTGTCTGTTAAAATAGATTCCATTGCAAATTCTTTGGAGTTGCTAACCTCCATCCTGATTCCTGATGATGTCAAAAAGGGGGAGAAAGTTGCAAAAACTGCTTGCAAACAACTTCAATCCTTTGAGAGGAAGGCTGATGCTGCAGATGGAGGTGGATCTGATAGAACCAAAAGAACAATTACAAGGTCTAAAGTAAACTCTGCTAAAGCAAACACCGCTGAAGGTCCACAGAATGATACAGAGTTAGCTGCAAACATGTTTCTTGAAGAACATGGAAATGATGTCACTCAAGAAGATGTAAAGGCTGAAGAGCTAAGACTTAAAGCTGAACATGAGAAAAAGCTTAAGTCTGGGAAATTCAAGAAGAAAGATGAAAAGGCATCAAGGCCTATTCTTAATGGAATTAAGATCAATGAAAATGTCAATGCTGATAAGAGATTATCTCATTCAAGAAAGCCAACAGCAGATGAGGCTAGATTGAAGCTTAAAGAAAAAGTTGTTGAAGTTGATAAGAGTTCAAAGAAGTTAAAGCAAGTTACAACCTCTGTTTCTACACATGTTGTACAATCTACTCTTCCAATTCATGGTTTTGTGAGACCTACTATTCCTGAGAATATTGAGAAAGTTCAAGGAGGTGATATTTTTCAAAGCAGAGCAATGATTGCTAAGCAACCTCATGATTTGGCTGGTTTAGGGTCAAACAGAGAAAGGACTTTGAATATTACTCCTAGAGATCATTCATCACTGGCTGCTCCAGGCAAGGGTGTCCTTCAAGTTAATTTGGACAAGCTGGAATCAGTACAGTTGATTCATCAAAGAAGTCTAAATAAAGACTTTCTGCTGTATTTCATGGAGGATGGGACTGTTTACAAAGTTGGAGAGCATGATATTCATTTGAAAATGTATGAAGAACTGCAGTATGTCTTACATATTTTCAAGGTGAATAACAGTCGTACTTACCGAGCTGCAGAAGTGCTTAGATACCAGATGGAAAGATCAAAGATGATTTGTGGAATTAAAGACAAGTCTGAATATGTACCAAAGTACTTAGATTACAACGGAAGATTGGTTGAAATGAAGAGAAACAGTGCTAAGCTGAGAACTGATTTGGGTATCACTGTGCTTGAATTCAATTCAGAATCCGAAAAGTCATACTTTATCAGACTTGGAAATGAAATGAAGAAGAACAGCATCTATGATTTGAGATCAACTATTTATCAGACAGATGGTACAGATTCTAAGCTTCGAGAGATCAAGCTAGAGATGGAAAGAGCACTTGAAGTTGCAGAAGAGAGATTGCTAACAGAGTACTTGAGGACAGCATGGGATGTTGAAAGGATCAAGTAATTTATGCTCTGTAAGTTTTTCATATTTTTTGTAATTTTGTTAAGTATCAGTTTAAACTCTGTTTAGTTGTTAAACAATGTATATGATTATTTGTTTTTGACATCATCAATTATTTATTAACTTGTGCATTTTTGCTAATGAACAAGTTGGGGGAGATTGTTAGATATAATTGATGTAATGTTTCAGTGTTTAAGTGTAATAGTGATATATCAGTGTTTAACTGGAAGGAAGTCAGAGTTTAGTAAAGTCTGACTGACGGAAGCTGGACAGAGTTTAGTAAAGTCTGTCTGAAAGCAGCGCGTACGGAGTCAACAGAAGATATTAGAGATCAATTGAAGATTGATATGGAAGCGAGATCTTTGGAGACTAGATAGCTATCAAAGAGATCGAGTTGACTTAGGAGACGTGTGACAATCTGTAATTGATATTATTGTATAGCTGATTATTAGGAATATCAATTAGAGATTGTATCGAAGCTGTATATTTTATAAATACAGTTAGGTTAACCCTAGAAGGGTATCGTGCATTGAACTATCTTTATTGTAACCTAGCAGCTCTTTGTGATAGCTTACATCACGAAGAGGGTTTTTAATATCAGAAGATTTAAAGTGCATAATCATCTTACTTGTTAAACTCTCATACGAATTTGATTATTAATTGTGTATTTGACCTAACAAGCCCAAAAGCACCCAATGAGACTGTGTAATTAGTTTTGTTTCTGACACACATAAGTCAATTTCATAGAAACTATAAGTCAACCCTCTATTCATCATTACCACACTCAATTAGACACCTACCTACCAATCAGAATTAGCTCGTTCTAAGGGATCATGAAATATGCATGCTATGCAAATGCAACTAATATGAACGCACATGGTATACGAAAAATAAAAATAAAATGTCCTATATGAAACAAACGTAGATAACACGAACATAAATGCATAATTTACTACTACTAGTATGCAAAACATGAAATCCTACATGGACACATAATACAACAACAACTACTAATCCCTCAAACCACCCCCAAACTTAAAATATTCAATGTCCGCATTGAATGGAAGTAAATACGAGGGATAGCAGAAAACATACCTACAATGCATTTTACATATCCTTCCCCATCGCAACTCAACATGCTTGTTCGGCAAAAATCCCCTTTCTTTAGAACACTAGCACCACCTCTCCCACGCTTAGGAGCCATAAGAATCAATACCCAACTCACAAGAAGCTCAACCAATAATCTCCAAGTAATATCACACCAAAAATAGCCCAAATACCAAAAATAATACAAAATCCCCAATTTACAAGAACACAAATTCGTAATAAAAATAAGATTAGAGAAGAGATAAACCAATTACGAATCAAAGAGGTAATCTTGTAATGAATTCCTCTTTAGAATTGAATTTTTAGAGATTTAAAGAAGTAGAAGAGGAATTGGATTTGTATGTATGGGTGTGTATATATAATAGAGTGATAGGATGAATATAAATTTGAATGTGTATGGGAGAGATTTGAGAGGGTATGAAATTGATGTAGAATAGAAAAAGGATTTTGGGAATTAGAGGATATGAATTAGAATAGATATAGGTTTAAAGATTTGAAGAGGAGATGGAAGATTTGGAAATGAAATAGAATTAGAATTGGGTTTAAGGATGTTAGAATAAGAGGATAAAAGAATTGGGGTTGAAAGAAAAAAGATTTTTTTTTTTAATACAGAACAGCTGAAAAAAATCTGGCACAAACAGCTGTCACGCAGGCGCAACCTGCGCGACAACCAGTAACGCAGGCGCAGCCTGCGTCACGCAGGCACAACCTGCGCGAAGAGCAGACACGCAGGCGCAGCCTGCGCGACACAATCGCAGCCTGCGTGAAAATCACTGTTACGATTTTTTTTTTCACAACACTCATTTTTTTTCCTACGCTAGTGCGTGGGTTGCCTCCCACGAAGCGCTTCTTTAACGTCAATAGCTTGACGTTACTCCCTCAACTCATGGCGGTTTCAAAAGAATAAGTGAACCGTCCTCAACAGAAAGACCATTCATACGAACGTTGACATCTTTTTTGCTTGCTTTCCAAAAATCTCTTCCCTCAGACTTCAACCTGATTTTACTATCCAACAGCTTAATCTTCTTCTTTTTCTTCTTCACACCTCTAATGTGCTTCTCCGACTCGAACGGCTGAACAAAACTTTCTTCTTCCTTATCATCAGCTTTCCACCTTCGCAACACGTTATCATGCCCCTCTTCAAAAATCACTAGCTCATTATTCAAAAGGACATACCTCAAATGTGGTCGAAGTTTCCCAAGCTTTACATTCGAAAGATCTCGAATTGAAGAACTGTCAATGAAATCACTGATGTGATGCTTTAGCACGTGTGTGTCCGACTTTTCGCTCAACAACTGATCAAACTTCTTTCTCTGACCCGTATCAACTATTTCCACACTGAAACACTCTTCATCCTCTGTCGGAAATTTCATGGCCTTGAAAACATTAAAGGTGACATTCTGATCTTGCACCATCATTGTAAGCTCTCCTTTTTGCACATCAATCAAAGTACGGCCCGTAGCTAGAAACGGCCTTCCCAAGATTATGGGAATCTTCTTATCCTCCTCGAAATCCAAGATAACAAAATCAGCTGGAAAGATAAGCTTATCAACTTTCAGCAAAACATCCTCCACTATGCCCCTTGGATATGTGATAGATCGATCAGCCAACTGCAAAGAGATATTGGTTGGCTTTGGCTCCGGCAGACCAAGTTGCTTGAACACAAATAAAGGCATGAGATTGATGCTAGCTCCCCAGTCACACAAGCACTTGCTAAAAGAAAGGTTGCCAATAGTGCAAGGGATGTTGAAACTTCCCGGATCTTTAAGTTTGGGTTGCAACTTCTGCTGTAGAACTGCACTACACTCCTCCGTTAATGCCACTATTTCAAATTCTTCCAACCTTCTCTTTCGTGACAAAATATCCTTCATGAACTTTGCATACCTCGGCATCTGCTCCAATGCTTCAACAAAAGGAATGTTAATGGACAATTTCTTGAAGACATCCATAAACTTCTGAAACTGTTTCTCTTGACTTTTCTACAAGCGTCCAGGATATGGAGGAGGAGGGTAAATCTGATTATTCTTCGAAGATTGCTCCGTAGTAGACTTTTCAACAGGTTTCTTGCTCTTCTCACCATCAAGCTGATCAGCCACTAAATCAGATATCTCAATTTCTGGCACTGCAGATTTTTCAACCTGCTGATTCTGAACATCTTCATCTTCCTTAGCTGCTGATTTAGGTTTCCTCATGACTTTTCCAGATCTCAAAGTAACTGCATTGACCTGTTCTTTGCTTTCCCTTCTGCCTGGATTAGCCTCCGTATCACTAGGCAGAGTTCCTTGTTGCCTACTAAATAAAGCACTAGCAAGTTGCCCCATCTGGTTTTCCAAGGTCTTTTAATCATCATCCTCAACTCATCCATTTCTGATTTTTCATTAGAAGATTGCCCCACATGAGCCTAGGGCTGTTGCTGCTGAAATCCTGGAGGTTGATATAGTGGCCTTGGAGCATATGGCTGTTGATAGCCCTGATTGAATGGCTTCGCTTGCTGTCCCTGAAACTGTTGCTGATAAGGTTGTTGAGCACCGTGATTGTTGCTCCAGCTGAAATTGGGATGATTCCTGTTACTTGGATGATAAGTAACTAGAACTGGTGCCGTAGGTCTCTGGAAATTACTCACGAACTGTGCTGATTCAAAAGAGATAGCACACTGATTCGTCTCATGTGCGCCCGCACATAACTCATAAATACTAGCAACCTGCTGAACTCCATAATTAGCAAGAGAATCCACCTTCATAGTCAACGCCTTCAACTGAGCTGCAATAGCTGAAGCTGTATCCACTTCAAAAATACCTGCTACCTTGCCTTGAGAAAGCCTCTGGGTTGGATTTTGATATTCATTAGCAGCCATCGTCTCAATAAGATCATAAGCCTCCTCATAGCTCTTAGCCCACAGAGCTCCACCTGATGCTGCATCTAGCAAAGGTCTAGATTGTGCTCCCAACCCATTGTAAAAACCATTGATAACCATCCAGTCAGGCATGCCATGATGTGGACACCTACGAAGCATCTCCTTATAACGTTCCCAAGCCTCACATAAAGATTCACCAGATTGCTGCTGAAATTGAGTTAACTGGTTCCGTATTGCTGCAGTTTTTGCCATAGGGAAAAATTTAGTAAGAAACTTCTGAGCAAGATCCTCCCATGTAGTAATGGAACCAGCTGGTAGAGAGTGTAACCAGCCCTTAGCCTTATCCCTTAAAGAGAATGGGAAAAGCCTCAACTTGATAGCATCCTCCGACACACCATTAAATTTGAAAGTGTCGCAGATCTCGATAAAGTCCCGGATGTGCATGTTAGGATCCTCTGTCGAAGCACCCCCAAACTGAACCGAATTCTGCACCATCTGAATTGTGCTCGGCTAGATCTCAAAGTTGTTCGCTGCAATAGCTGGCCTGACAATACTAGATTGTATGTCATTGATCTTTGGCTGCGAATAGTCCTTCAAAGCCTTGACTGCTGCTGGTAAGTCTGCCATCTCTTTTACTGCTGCAAGTTCTTCTTCTGCCAGTTTACGCTTTTGCAAACGTGTTCGCATACACGTTCAAGTACCTGAAAACACCACGAAACAAACAAACTAAGTAAGAAAATCCGAGTCAGTGAACGCTAACGACCACTGATGACAAGCACATAAACTAAATTAAACACCGATGATCCCCGGCAGCGGCGCCAAAAACTTGTTAACACTAAAACACGCAAGCGTACGTAGTCACAAGTAATATAATTAAAGTTCGTACCACTGAGATCTGGTTAAGTTCGTTTCAGTTAATACACATATTCAACAATGTATGATTTTAATTCACTGCTAAGACAATAAATAAATTGAGATTTTAATTAACTAAATTAAGATAAGATACAAAGTAAGAACTAATTAACTAATGAGAATTAAATCTGAATTACTTATAAGAATAAAAACATGGGATCCTAACTTCATTATCTACTTCACTTAGAGTCGATGCCTTTAATCAATACATATGATGGTTTTGATATCTGATCGGATAACACGAAACAAGTAAAAGCTACCTCTCGGTATACTAATACCAAACTACGCATGCATCCACAAAAGAGATAGAAGATGGGTAGACACCAAATATGTTTAGACCCTATATCTCTATAGAATTTGAAAACATAAAGGTTTAAGCACAAGTTATCCACATAGATCACATAGGGTAGCATAATATCTCTATTTACGCCACAAATCATGATGTTAAAACATCAACCTATCCTATGCTAGCATGACAAGTTCTAAATCTCAATATCCACTCTCGTTTCGCAAGAGATTAACAAATTAGATGTTCGCGATGCATCTTAATACATGAAACACAACCATACGAGGATATCAAGAATTCACCACACATAAATCTTTAAAGCATGCAAACTACTAAGCTACATAGATAAATCCGTTAGAATCCCATGACAACGATTAGCTCATAATTGAACCACTCGTCATCATGGGATCTGATGAAACCATGATATAAAACAAGATAGGATTGAAAGAAGTAATAATATTAATAAAACAAAGAGTTAAGAAAACAAATCTAGAATCCAGAATAACAAAAAAGATGAAGTAGATCTAGATCCGTTGCTTGTCACGAGCGTTGAATCCTTCTCTCCTTTTCTCCCTTGGAGATCTAAGCTATGATACAATAACAAAAACTCTCCTAATTACAATGCTAAGATGTGTTTAAATAGGCTCTAGATTTCTTGCCTAGCAGGAAATTACCTTCTGTTACAATTAGAATTCGATTAAGGTACTAAAACCTGCCCAAAATATAATTAGAATTAGAAAAAGAGCAGAACAGTAATTTTCCAGCCTTGCTTCACAAAGAACACATGCGCGAATTTTAATTACACGCTCCCTGCACCTGATATCTATCCCAGGTTGTAGAAAATCTCCTAAGCTTCGCGTGAGCTGTAAGATCGCTGAAAACGGACTTCTAGAACTCCAGATATGACCAAAACAGTGTAGACTGCGCAACCTTCCCGGAAAATCCGAATTTTAATCAATTAATCCTCCAAACACGATAGAAGCATCCACCCATAATCGGCATTCTTGTAAATCTGCACAACTAAGCAAAACACATCAAAACTACAACAAACTTGAGGCCAAGTGAATCAATTTAAGCCGAATTGAAGCGATCCAAGTGGATATAAAATCCACTTATCAAATTATTAATCAAAAAAATAAAATTCATCGAAAAAAAGTCAATGAAAACATTTTTAGTGAATATTTTCATGACATATTGGTCAACTCAGCACAAAAATTCTTATAAATCACTATTTTTTATAGAGAATTAATTCATCAATAAAAGGACATTCAACATCTACAAAAAATCAAATTTGGACAAACACGTATTAAAATAGATCATATCAAGGTTTCCTTCATCCAAACTATCATCGTTGATCAGATCGTAAAAGAGAGATATTTATTAAAAAAACAAAGCAAAATCAAGGAAAACAATAAAAATGGGGCTTATCATCATCCAAAACGCTGATGTAAGCCCCTAAACTTTAGTTTAATATTTTTTTGGAAGAGGAAGAGCGAGAGTAATGGTTACATCCTTCGTTATAAAAATCACTATTATTGATAACTAGATAGGTCTATACATATAAAATCATATATTATTTCTAATAAAAGGTGCCCTTTTTAATTTTGCATTCTTGAATTAAAGAATAGTATTCAATTCCATTATCCTAATCTAAGAGCAGACATGTCAAATTTGCTTGTTTGGTTGGTTGATAATATTTATTTTTTAATATTAACAAAACCTTAAATATAGGTTAAAAAAACCTTAATAAGTTGGCAGATAGATTCTAAACAAACGGAGATATTTATTAACAATAAACAAAAAAAAATTTGAGGGTTTCATTTTATGTACTTTACTCTTAGTTTTGTTTTATAGTCTCAATGTTGTTCTCAGTTATATAGTAACATACTTAGATAACTTGGGCAGAGAGTAACATTACATGCAATTGTCATTTTTTTCCCGTGCATTATTTTCATTTCATGTACAAAAAAAAAATTTCGTGTAGTTTAGTAGCGTTTAGTGTTCGAGTTATGGGTACAAAAAATATTTTCATGTCAGTTTCATGCAAGATCCCAAAGGCATATGATATGAATTTACATAACACAAACGATTTGCCAGGTCTACGTAAGCGCTTTCTTGTAATATATGTTAGAAAAATATACTCATTGTCAATGGAAAATGAAGTTCATGTTTTTTAACCTGATAATTAAATTACAAGGACATATATATAATAATGTGATTACATGTTTATATATTACACATTTGATTTTAGTTTCATGTACAGTTTTCTATTTTAACATGTTAGTCAAACAAAAAAATAGGTGATACTCATTTTTAAATGTCTTATTTTGCGCGTAGGGTTGACACCGGGTTGGATTAGGTCCGAATTTTGTAAAATGCAAACTCATGTCCAAATATTTACAGGTTTTAAAAATAAATCAAAATCCAGATCCAAAACTCAATATTTTCATCGGGTTCGGATTAGATCTGGTTTTTTCGGGGATCCAAAATAATAATAATATAGTCAAATTTAAAATAATTGCTACACACAAACAATGCTAAGTATATTTACACAATAATTTAATACTAAAATGATTAAATTAAGTAAGTAGTCAAATGTAACATATTATACGAATTGACATACTAAGTAGAATTTAAAATATGATTAATAAAAAATAAGTTTTCGTATATATAACAAATGAATATTTTATGTAAAATAAAGAAAATTACATCTTATATATTGTAATAAAACTTGAGATTGAGAAATAGAAGTTCTAATTATTAAATTAGTATTTACTATTTCTAATGAAATATTTGAATAAAATAAATAAATTATATGTCTTACATCAAAAATATATATAATTTTAAATTATGATATTATATTATTTATGTATTGGGTTCGATAGCGGATCCGGTTTCGGGTTTCGGAATTTAGATCGGACTGAAATACAATCCAAATCCAACATTTTTTTGGGTTTAAAACTTAAATCCAAACCTAAATCCAAAAATTCGGGTTCAATATATCCAATCTTTCGAATTTCATATCAGGTACCATCAGATTGAATTAATTTGTCATCCGTTTATATGGTAAAAGAAAACTAGGTTTTATTATCCCATATTCTAATTGAAAAGAAAAAAAATCAACATACAAACTACCAAACTGAATATACGTTTTAAGTTGTCATTAAAAATAAGCTGAGGGCAATCACCATAAACTCTAACAGTCATATCTTACTCTAAGAACGAGATATATTAGATATGTTTGTTATATTGATAATGTTTATTTTTCTAAATTAAATCATTTCACTAATAAAAAGGAACATAGAATTTGTAAAAATGATATTGAACGAACACATGGTAAACTAGATTAGATGAAAGTTTCCTTTATTATAACTATGTTCGTTTAACGGATCTTGCATAGTAGATATCCTTTCTTATATCGCTAAAACATTCAACCCTTTTTTGAGAGATAATCTAATCTATACAATATTATAATAAGCGAAAAGGGGTATAATTTGTAGTTTGGTTAAACGCTTTTTTTATTATCCCTCATTTTTGGGTATCCCTCATTCACAACCGTTAGAACATCATCTCAAATAGATCATAACCGTTAGATATAACAATCCTAAAAGTTGTTATATACAGAGGTCCAAGGTTCGATTCCCGCCAACAACATATTAATTTATATTTAATACTAAAAATTATTGTATACAACGATGTAAGGTTCGAATTCTTCTAATAACATAATAAAATTAATATTTATAATATTATATTACACTATAAATAAATTATAAAAAATTAAAAATAATCCGTACTTTGCACGGGTTATAAGCTAGTCTAAACTATACTATTATAATCAAACTAGGGTATATTTGGTTGGTTGGTAGTTTGGTCACTTTATTTGATACACTCAATAGCCATCGTTGGATTTTGAGACAGATTAATAAGAATCGTTGGATTAACTGCTAAAGAATATTCTTTTTATAATATATAAAATACTCTTACAGGTTCAAGGTTCGATTCCTGGCAACAACAAATTAATTTTAAATATTTATATCATATTATAAACTACTCCTAAAAGTTCAAGGTTCGATTTCCCTCAACAACATATTTTGGTTAAAAATTCATATTATCTATTTTCACCATATTAGTATTAAACACTTATATTATATTATAAAGTACTCCAAGAATTTCAAGGTTCAATTCCCGCCAACAACATATTAAATTTAAAAAGTTATTTATCTATTTTCAATATACAAGCAAAAAACTATCATTTAGAATACTATCAAATACATATTAATATATTTTATTATTTTTTATAAATATTTCGTGAATCGTACGGGTAATAAGCCAGTGATTTATAACGATCGTGAGAAATAAGTGTTTATGAATTTTTAATATGCATTCAAAAATTGATTACGACTGTGTATTTTTTGAATGAAGTTATATAATAAATATTCTAGAAACCCATAGTACTAAACATTTAAATTTACCAAATTTCCAAAAGAGCATAACTTAAAATATGGGTAAAAAAACTTAAGAACTTGGTAGAAAAATTATAAAAAATGAGAGATATCAAATGGAAAACGAAATTAGTAAAAAATATTAAAGAGGGGTTTAGAAGGTTTCAGTTGGGAATGTGAATGTTATGATAATTGTTTGATAGTATTAATATTAATGCAATTGGTATAAATTGATGATTGCATTTGGTGCAAGTTGGGCAAAGGAATTTGGCTGATATGGATCTTAATCACCAAGAGAATCGAATAGATGCAGAGAATGAATCGGATATCGACTCCGATGTGCAGCTCAATGAGGAGACAGTAGAGATTTGTAACAATATCAAGGAAAGGATGGAGGCGTCTGGTGAAGGGTCAGTGGCCAATATTAATGAGGTTGAATTTTTAGATGGTTCACTGGAAAACCCTCTCACACCAAGAGATCTCCCGTATGTGAATATCGTGGAGCAGGATCATTCATCCAATCTGAATTGGAATTGGCGCACACGTGAAAGGTCGGATACATTAACTAATAGCCCTGTGTCTTCGATTTCAGTTCTAAGTTTGAATGAAGAAGAAATTGGGGATTGTAACTCTCAACCTTCAATTTTGCAAAACATCCAAAATCTCAAGATTAAGAGCAACAGGGGTAGGCCTAGGAAATCGTATCTCAGCAAGGAGAACAGATTTTTTAAAGTGCCTAAGCAGAGAAGAAGGAAAAGGAATATGGAAACTTCTAGCAAACTACTTATAGTTCACAGTGAAGATTTCGATGAAGCTAGAGCCATTTTAGAAACTGGAGTCAACTTGGGTCTCATTCCAGCAAAGGATGAGGAAGAATCCCTGGCCTTTATCAGAGAAAACCTGGTAAGTTAAAGGCCCATTCTATGTCTTCTCCATTGCTCAATCAGTTTTTTTTATGGATAATTTAAGATTAGTAAGTTGGAATGTTAGAGAGGCGGCTAACGATACAAACTGCTCCAACATCAAAGTGTCAGTTTCGGAAACTAGATCCTCTCTGCTGTGTGTGCAAGAAACAAAAATGCAGGAATGGGATGATAAAGCAATCAGTAAGTTAGAATTTAGTGGAAATGTGGGATGGTTTGAAGTCAATACAGTAGGTTTGTCTGGTGGCCTATTGTCAATTTGGAATAAAGACTTGATTAGTGTTCAAGTAGTCAAATCCTCAAGACATTGGATCTGGATTGAGGGTGTAGTAGTAGCTAATTATCTGCCTTTTGCGTGTTGTAATGTTTATGCTCCACAAGGGTCTCATAAGAAACTCAAATTATGGGAAGATATGTCTCTACTAATTAGATCCATCAATAAAATCCCCTGTGCTTTGATGGGAGATTTCAATGCGGTGCTTCTGTCTTTAGAAAGAGAGAACTGTCAATACAACAATCAGGAATGCCAGTCTCTTGCTAATTTCATTGCCTCAAATGAATTGTTAGAAGTCTCGTTTACAAACTCAGCTTTTACATGGTATGGTCCAAGTAACAAGAAAAGTAAATTAGATAGAGTGTTGGTTAACCTAGAGTGGTTCTCATCAGGCGAATGGGTAGTCAATGCTCAAAAAAGGAGAAATTCAGATCATAAGCCCATCCTATTTCACTGCCCAGGAGTGAATTGGGGTCCCAAACCATTCAATTTTTTTGCCTGCTGGTTATAAGACAGTTCACTGGTCCACTTACTTGGCAAAGAATGGGAAGCCATTGGTCAAAAGAACATCCATCTCAAATTCAAGAAAATCAAGGAGTGTGCCAGGGAATGGAATAAAACTCACTTTGACAACAGAGATGCAAATATAGGAATTCTGGAAAAGGATCAAGAAAGGGCAGATATGTCAAATCTGGGAGCTGATATCAAGAAGAACACTAAATCAAACTTAGAGGACCTCTACAAGAAAAGGTCATCAAGCATGCTCTGCCAAAAATCGAGATCAAACTGGCAACTAAAAGGTGAGAAGAACACTAGATTCTTCCATAAATGCATAGCTCAAAGGAGGAAGTCCAATCTAATCCTAGGTGTGGCTGCTCAAGGTAAAAAGTTCTCAAATCCTTCAGACATCAAAAGAATATTTCTGGAACATTTTACTAATTTGCTCAGTAGCAAAAGGAAGGCTCAAATCTTCAAGCTGGGTTTGAACTCTCTGAATAGTCTTAATGAGGGTGATAATTTAGATCTCACAAAGGCTTTTTCTATTGAAGAAATTGAAGAGGCATTGCATTCCACGGAAGTCTCTAAAGCGCCTGGTCCGGATGGGATTAATGCAGGTGTACTCAAATCATTATTCATTATGGCCTTCAATTAAAGAAGATATTCTTGGCTTCTTTAAAGATTTTCATAGAACTGCGACCATGCCAAAAGGCTGTAATTCTTCATTCTTAGCTTTAATTCATAAAGTTCAGAATGCTAGTTCCCCATCGGATTTTAGACCTATCAGTCTTATGAATGCCTCCATGAAACTACTTACTAAGGTCCTAGCTAGAAGACTCAAAAAGGTGATGAACATTCTAGTGTCAAGCAACCAATCAGCTTTCATTCAAGGACGACGAATTTCAGACTGTATCTTGCTCACCAATGAAGTCTTCTCGGCACTGAAAGCCAATTAATCAGAGGGAGTTATCTTCAAGATTGACTTTGAAAAAGCTTTCGATTCCATTGAATGGGATTTCCTAGTATTGGAAATCATGAAATTCGATGAGCAATGGATCAATTGGATCAAAGCAATCCTCGAAACGTCAAGGATTTCAGTTCTGATCAACGGTTCTCCTTCGAAAGAATTTGCCCCCTCCAGAGGCATTAGACAAGAAGACCCCTTATCACCCCTCCTTTTTAACTTGATAGGTGAAGCCCTTTCTTTTATGTTCTTTAATGCTCTCAGGGCAGGGATCACTTTAGGCATTATACTTCCTAACTGTTCAAAGGAAATCTCTCATTTGCAATTTATGGATGATGTTATCCTCTTTCTAAGAAATAATCATCAGACAATCATATGGGCTAAAAGAGTGCTAGAGTGTTTTCATCTTCTATTAGGATTGAGAATCAATTTCCAGAAAAGTAATCTGTATGGTCCGATTGTTCTGCCTGAAACTTTGCATGTATGGGCTTCTATACTATCATGTCAAGTTGGCTCGGCCCCTTTTAAGTACCTAGGAGCCTCCATTGGTGCCATTCCCTCTTCAATCTCATACGGGGATCCTCTTGTCAAGAAACTGAAAGATAAACTGGAAATGTGGGATGCTGATCACTTATCGATGGCAGGCAGATTGGTACTAATCAAAGCCTCAGCGGATAATTTACCGGTCTATTGGTTTAATTTGCATCACATTCCAACTACGGTCATAAACGAAATGGAAAGATTAAGAAGACAATTTCTTTGGGGGAACACTCACAGTGTTAAAAGAAAGATACATCTCTTGAACTGGAAAAGTATCTCTCAGAAGAAAAATAAAGGAGGCCTAGGTATTATACCTTTCAGAGAAAGAAATTTGGCTCTTTTGGCTAAATGGTGGTGGAGGTGTTATGGAGAAAGGAACAAACTACGGAACCAAATTCCCTCCCAAAGGTATGGTGTTTTCTTCCATTAAAATTTATATTCGATTCGGATGGATCAAAGTTCCTCTCACATGATTAAAAGTTGGGTTAATCTAAGGAATAAAGATAGAGTCCATCAGTTAATTAGTTCAGATTCATACAAATGAAGACTAGGCAATGGGAACTTAATCTATTTCTGGGAAGATAAGTGGTATGAAGGTAACTCTATTATGGCTCGTCTGCCAAGACTTTACCGTCTTTTAATCCCCAAGTTCTCTTCAATTTCTCATTTCTGCTCTCTATGGAGAGAGAATAATGGCTCTGTTCTATGGTCGATAAATCTAATCTCAAGAGATTCCTCCGAGTTCGCACAGTTGTCTGACATTATGTCTTCAATTTCCCTCAATTTGGTTGAAGACAGTTTATTCTGGGAACCTAGCAAAGGCACTTTCAAGACTAAAATTTATGCGGAGCTACTGTTGAATCAAGCATCTTTCAACAATCAGGATTCTACAAAATGGAATATCCCCTGGAATATTAAGGCCCCGCCCAAAGTTTCAGTTTTCGTTTGGAAAATATTGTGGAACATTCTCCCTACTAGTAAGTTTTTAAATCATAGGATTCAATCTATATCTCCTATCTGTACCTGCTGTGGCATGGAGGAAGAATCAATACATCATTTGTTCTGGTCCTGTCAAGTGGCGACTATTATTTGGACTTTTGTAGGCCAATGGTGGAGTCTCTCTAACGACCTTCATAAGATTACTTTGTTCTCTCTTCCTAAAATTATAAAGCTAGGTAAGGAAGGGCTGCAACTCAAACTTTGGGGTCTTGTAGTAGCTGCAAGTACTTGGACTATTTGGTTGGCTAGGAATGAATGGAAATTTGCAGGGAAGAAATTGCAAAAGGAGGTTTTGCTTGTATTACTTGAAGAACGCATCAAGAAGTGGGGAAAAGCAGCAGGTATCTTGCCTTTTGGTGATGAACCATTGTGGATGTCCAATCCTAGAGGTGCAATTTCAGTACATACTCATATCATTAAGAAGGATTTCTGGAATTTCAAGAGATTAGCTTTCGATCTCATCTGTGCAGTTGATGGAGCGTGGGGTGTTTACAATTCAGGCCCAAAAGGAGGGATAGGAGGTCAAGTTTTAGATAAATCTGGGAAAATTATCTACACCTTTTCAGGACCTGTTCTCAACAGTTTGGAAGCAGAAATTGAAGCTTTAATGCATGTTATTCGACTTATTCTGGATAACAGGTTCCAATCAGGTAGAACTTTAATTTGCTCAGATTCTATTGAAGCTTTGGGCCATATTAGGAATGGGCTCTTCTTCTACCCATCACTATTGGGCCGTATTCTCAACCTTCAATCAATGGTTGATAATCGTTTCTTCTTATCATTTGTTCCTAGAGAGTTGAATAAGGAGGCTGATTCTTTAGCAAAAGCAGGGCTGGATAAAGTCATGTTCAGTGGTTTTTGGGCTTAGTTGTATTGGCCGAATATATTCCTTCTTATTATTGAAATTTTTTTCTAGTAATTGATTTATCAATTACTAGAATTATTTTTCACAAGCCTAACGTTTGATTCATTTTTTTAGATACATCACAAGCCGTCTGCACCTCGATTTAGATGCAGGCTGATTTCATCAGTCCCAATTCATTTACTCCTCTTCTAACAAGCAAGCATGCATTTCTTTTATTTTCCCTATTATTTTCCTTGCTTCTTCAGCCATTTTTCTCATCGATTAGTGTGCTCTGTGCCTTTTCCTTTGCCAGCTTGGTGTTTTTATTCTTTGCATTCCCAGGGTCAGGCTATTCGCTCTTTTGTTTTTCTCCTGATCATTTTCTCTCTACCTTGCACTCTTTCTCCTCTATCATCCAATGGATATTTTCTGGGATGTCCCAGACGCAGGATTTGTTAAGATCAACGTACATTTCGTTTCCTCCGATGTTCCACTTCCTAATGGAAACATCAATGGGGTGGGCTGCATTATTAGGGATTCCAGTGGGTTCAAGATTTGGGGAGCAATAGGCCCAATTAATGATCAAACTGAGGTTCAAGCTATAACCTGGGGACTTCAATCAGCTTTGATTCAGCTAGACAAAATGGACATTGACAAAATCCACATGAAAACTGCGAATAGAGAGGTTTTTGATAATATAAGGCTCAGAGATCACATCATCTTTCCGGAAGATTTAAGAGAGGTGATGACTCAATTCGATGCACTTTATGAAAGTTCATTCATGGAAGGAAGTACTACAAGAAGAATCTCTCATATCTCAGGAGCAGCCAACGCCACAGCTAGCTACATGGCTTCTATGGTATGCATAACTTTCTTTCTTACGTTGAGGCTCCGGGCGTTTTTGGCAATCTACAGCACTTTCTTGATTTGGATGCTGGTAGGGCATTCCCTTTTGACATTATGCCTGACTTCGGAATAAGGGAAGTGATTGATGCTTCTCCTCCAATCACTCTTATCTATGAAGTTAACATGGAGGATGTCTTTGCTGATGATCACTTGGAAGTGATAATTCCCGAGTGGAATGAAGGAATTGGTGACTTAGCATTGATGAACCATAATGGTCTAATAGTGGAAGAAGTTCCTCAAGGAGGAGTCATATCCCAGCCTCCTGGTAATCATCTGCTATTGTTGGAAGCTCCTCCAGTTATCTCTCCTACTGAAATCCCTCGCTCAAAAGGTAAAGGAAAAATGTACTCAGAATTTGAATTTTATAAGGATGGACTCCTAAGTGCAGAAGCTATCAAAATCCTGGATGAAGGAAGGCTAAAGGCAATCTTCAGAGCTTTTTGAAAATCTGTTATAGACATGGAAGAAGAAGTTGCTTCTGGCGTGCGAGTTAAAAATGTGCTTCATGCAGCAGTTGAAGGAACTTTGGACATGCTTTTAGCTTCAATCCAAGGCCAGAGTTGCAGTGCTAGTACTTTAAAAATAGATGACAATGTAGTGGCTCCAGTGGTTCCATTAGTATAGTTGTCTGATCTCCCAATTGAAGATCTTGGTGAAGAGTTTATGGAGGTGGATCAAGTCATCTTGCAAATGGTCCTAATGGACGAAATTTAATCAAAGCGCAGGAAGTTAGCTCATAAATGAAGAAAGTCTGGATTTCGAGTATTGTGGGGGCATTGGTTTGATTGTGCAGTATCGGTCTAGGGGAGTATTGAGTATTCTGGGGAGTATTGAGTCTTGTTCAAATTATGTGGTCTTATACTCTTATCTGTTTCTAGTCTGACTAGTAAGCTTTGTTTGCTTTTTTCTTTTTCCTGTGGTTCGGTTTCTGGCTCTGTGTAAACCTCAGGCATGGCCTGTTCTATCTATATAATCTCTACCTCCTTAGCAAAAAAAAAAAAATCGAATAGAATTTTCAACGTAAAAAATTATCAAATTTTTTTGCTTTTTTGTTTCTTCGTAGTTTTAATTGGAAAGTAATTGTTAAATTATCACTAAATTAAAGATTATTTTGTTAATTTCATGTGGGCTATAAAATAATCCAAATCAAATTTTAAAAATTCAAGATATAACACAAATATTAAATTGATTGTGTAAAATTTTATATAAATCAATTTTTTAACAACAATTTGATATGTAAATTAATAACATATAAATATTAAAAAAATTAATATAATTATAGATATTAAAAATGGAGCCGTGTATTGTACGGATTATAAGCTAGTAACAATTAACATTTAGTTAAAGAGAATAATATGGTACTCTCTCCGTCCCTTTTTAATTTTATCACATTCGCCAAAGAGAAAATGACCGATATACTCAATTTTTATTATACCATGGCCCAATATGCCTGTTGGCGCTAATGTGGCCAAAAATACTAACTCAACACGCTAGATATAGTGGCGTGTATGCATAAAATATAAATTTATATTACAACTCACGAACAACACATACATGTATACTTTTCCTCAAAAAAAAACACATACGTATGTACTACTTTTCTCAAATTTTGTTTGCTCTCAAATCTTTTGTATGCTGATTCTTGTAATTGTTTTCTCTGATGAACACTGCCATCTAGTCTGTGTATCATAGTTGACCTTACCCCTTCATCTAAATTGCAATACATATTGATACATACAAATTAGAATTTAATTTGGGTAATTACATATTTAATCGGTATTACTTTTGAGATCTTGACTCATGTAAAGTTGTATCCAAACAGTAAATTTATGTTTGATGAAGAGAATCTTGGCAGGTTGATTCAGGAGTGGTAGCGTGTCTCCGTAATACGCCATTCTATAAGGCGTGTTTCTCAACATGTTGCTCCGTGAAGCGCATCTTTGTCGGTGTTTTGCTACAAATATGTAATCTTTCAGCTAAAATTCTGTATCCATTAGCGTATCTTTGGAATACGTGGATGTATGAGGAGTAACTGGTGATACGTTGTTACTAGCAACGTGACTGGTGGGCATTTAAGGCCTTACCCTCCGCCTATCGGCATTTTGATAACCATGATTTAGAATTTAGTTATTTAGGACACACGTAATAAGAAAAATTAAATGTTATAAATTGTTTTCATTTATTGTCCCTAATTATCAATATATATATATATATATATAGGCTAGCGTTCAAATAGAAACCTACCTTAGAATAGAAACTAGAAACCTACACTAAATAAATTATATTTCATTTATTTTAATGGCCCCGCTAGGGGCACCTTCACAAAAAACGTTTAAAATTCTTGGCTCTATTCAACAAAAATATAAAAAAAAATAAAAAATTTTTTTAAAAAAAGTACTGTTCACGTGCCACGTCATCACGTGAACAGTAACTTTTTTTTAAAATTTTTTTTTATTTTTTTATATTTTTGTTGAATAGAGACAATAATTTTAAACGTTTTTTTGTATTGGAGTACCCCTAATTTGGTCATTAGATTAGCTTGAAATATTTAATTTAGGTTTAGTTTCTAGTTTCTATTCTAAGTTAGTTTCTATTAGAACAAGACCCTATATATATAAAGGAGGATAGCGGGAGTTTAGGTGGCGCTCTAAGATCGTCTCAATATATTTTTCTAATTTTCTAGAATTTTAGAATTTTAAACACTAATAAATATAAAAATATCAATTAACATATTAGAAATAGAATAGGTGTTCAAATTTATAAAGGAGAAGACTTCGAATTTATAGGGAAGACATATGATTAGAAGTTCTATTGGAAGTATAATAAGTATTTATAAAGCATACGATTAAAAGTTCTATTGGAAGTAGAATAGGAGTTCGAATTTATAGAGAATAAGAGTTCGAATTTATAGAAAAAATATATAAATAAACGTTCTACTAGAAGTAGAATAGGTGTTTGAATATATAGAGCAGACATATAATTAAATATTTTATAGAATGTACGATCTTCTTAAATTATATATTTTTTTATATAAGTCAATTATACTTATATTAGGAAAATTTATTCATAAATCAAATACCATTATCATAAAAAAAGTCACCGTATTTAAAAAGAAAAGAATTGATGTCTTAACATAATAAAAGAACAATCTCATGCAAGAATCCTAAATAAATACAGGAGTATCTATAATATAAAGAGAAAATAAGATGTGTTTTCATTTTCTAAAACTCCAAAAAATTTAGAAAGTCTAGAGAAAGTATAAATTGGAATTCACTCTATTTTTTAGGTTTTGATTTTAAGGAAAAAAATTGTTGTGAAAGATAAGTATCATTAATAATATGCAATAAAGTTGGAATTTCGATCCCAAACGAGAGCGGCTCGAAACATTTTTAACGGAAAGATGGCTCACTATAAAAGATTGTACTAGCTATTAAAATACTATATTGATGTTATAAATTTTATTTTATTTTTAGGATTTGTTTTTTATGGATAAACATTATCATACAAGTAATATATGTAAAAGTTAGGTTTTTGGTCTTAACGAGAGAGCGGATCAATAGTAATAACCGTGTTTAACAAGAAAGTGTTTAAATATATAATACATAAAATAAAATGTTTTATTGGAAGTAGAATACGAGGACGGTAGAGACGTCATATACAATTTTTTTAAAACTATACATCTTTTTTCCTAAAAATCCTTTATTTTAACTTTTTTATACAAGTTTATCTATAATATACAGAAAATATAAAATGTATTTTCATCTTTTAAAACTCCATAAATATTAGAAAGTTTAAAGAATATAAAAATTGAAATTTACTCTCTTTATATGGTGAAGTTAGAATTTCGGTTTCAAATAAGAGCGGCTCGAAACGTATTTAACGGGAAGACGGCTCGCTAGAAAAGATTGCATTATCTATTAGAATTTGATACTGTAGTCATAATTTTTTTTTATTTTTACGGTTCGATTTTATGGATAAAAAATATTATATAAGTCTTTATAATATA
Source organism: Saposhnikovia divaricata (assembly GCA_036435485.1). NCBI lineage: Eukaryota > Viridiplantae > Streptophyta > Magnoliopsida > Apiales > Apiaceae > Saposhnikovia > Saposhnikovia divaricata. Next base: position 76,279,411 of record CM071600.1, on the reverse strand, counting down.
TGTTAAAAAGTTGGGATTTCGGTTTTAATGAGAGAGTGGCTCAATCGAAAGAATCGTATTTAACAAGAAATTGATTCATTAGAGAAGATTATTTAATTATTAAAATTTAATATTAATATTATAATATAACGTAAATGTATTGAATTTTTTTAAAAATAAAAATTGTAACGCCGCCGCGAAGCGCGGCTTTATCAACTAGTTATATTAAATGATGAGATTAGTTGTAAAGTCAAATATTAAAATTAGAAATGAAAAAATTAGTTAAAAAATGTATTTGAATAAAAGTGGGACAATATTTAAGGATAATATTTTTTTCAAACGTGACAACTAAAAAAGGATGGAATGAAAAGATAAAAAAATGGTAAATATGCTACAAATTCCGTCATTTTATAAGTCGGGAAGATAACTTTTTTTAAATTTTTGTTGATGTTAAAAAAAATAAAATATTGTTTGTTGTTGTCCACGTATGTAGATGTTTATGCAAATAAATATTTTGAAAAGCGTGCAAAATTCCAAAAGAACTCCTTATCCAGAAAAACCCAGCGACTTTTTGTTCAATTAACAGAAACAACAATGCGTCCAGATTCATGGTAGCTTTGCAATTTTGTATAGCGAGTACCTTGATATATAAAATGAGTACCTCACTTACATGAAATATTTCTTCTATCAATTGCATTACGAAAAACTACTTTTTTTTTACAAAATGAAATAAAATTTATTTTTTGAATTACACGTGTCAGTAATCCAACCGTTAAAACTTCACCGAAACAGAGCCACTATAAAGACAGAGTCATCAACAAACCAAACTAAACCAAACCAGATATTCAAATCTTAAAACTCTCCCTTCCCAATGAACCACTTCCTAACCATCTCTCTCCTCTCTCTTCTTCTCTCACACTCCATCGCCGATGACTTCACCGCCGACGACCCAATAATCCGACAGGTCATCCCCGAACACGAACAATCCATCCATCTACTCAACGCTGATCATCATTTCTCACTCTTTAAAACCAAGTATTCCAAATCTTACAGTGATCAGAAAGAGCATGATTACAGATTCTCTGTTTTCAAATCTAATCTTCTCCGTGCCAAGCGTAATCAGTTACTTGATCCTTCTGCTCAGCACGGAGTGACTCAGTTTTCGGATTTGACTCCGGAGGAGTTTGGACAGAGGTATTTGGGATTGAGGACTCCTAAGTTTTTACAAGAGGCTCGAAAAGCTCCCATTCTTCCCACTGCGAATCTCCCTCAGGATTTTGATTGGCGCGATCACGGCGCTGTCACTGGAGTTAAAAATCAGGTGATTGTTTAATTCCGATAAATTAATACTCGATAAATTAATGGTTTCTTTAAATTTACTGTATTTTTAATATCAATCATTTAATAATCTCGGTTAATTGAGAGAATTATCCGGTTCTGATACTAATGAATACTTATGTAATAGTAGATGTACAGTATGTTAATTATTAGAGTGAATTGCAGGGATCATGTGGATCGTGCTGGTCTTTTAGTACAACTGGTGCGTTAGAAGGAGCTCATTTTCTTGCTACGGGGGAGCTTGTTAGCCTCAGTGAGCAACAACTTGTTGACTGTGATCACGAGGTTTGTTCTTTCCTCTTGGCGTTGACTATTTAATAATTTCGATTGTGAGTGTTTTTTTGTAATTCTGTAATTGGTTGTGTGTTTCTATTTTTTTATGCGTAGTGATGATGATATACGGTAAATTCTTACCTGATTGATTGGTAGATAGGGCTGTTCTTTTGCAAAGAACAAATTAACTTCGCGTTTATGTTAGTACATTCCAGCAGTCAGTGTTTCTTAAGCTCTTTCTTTGATATATGATCCTAAAATATGATTTTAGGACATAAATGAATTTTCAAACAGCTTACACAAGTTATGAACACGTATGCTCATAAGTCCATTAGTTTATTAGTTTATACGTCTTTGGCTAGACTTGGATCTTTATTTTAGAGACTTGATCTGTAGGCCGCTTAGCTTTCCCAGTGATGTGCTCATCATTTAAAATCAGAGCTTGGTCCATATGTCAAAATATAATAGTGATTTCAAGGGTGATTTATTTCAAGTGCATTTATTTTGGTACAAGAATATGAATATAGTGGCGATCATTGTTATGTATGTTCATTTCTAGTAACCACAGGAAAATGACAGAGACCTTGGTGTTAGGGGATTATTGTTCGCTCTTAATATTTTGAAACATCATGGAGGAGGCTCATCTTCAAGATTAATGTGTTTTGTTAACTTTTCATTTGAGACATGATAATACAATCGCTTATTGTAAATGAAATTGCTTGGATGGCCTTCATTTAAATGACGTACAATATTGTTACAGTGCGACCAAGATGGTGATTGTGATGCTGGGTGTAATGGTGGGTTGATGACCAGTGCTTTCCAGTATACAATCAAGGCTGGTGGACTTGAACGTGAAAAAGATTATCCTTACACCGGTAAGGATGGGAAGTGCAAATTTGACAAGACAAAGGTTGCTGCCTCTGTAGCTAATTACAGTGTGGTGTCCATTGACGAAGATCAAATAGCTGCAAATTTGGTGAAGAATGGACCTCTCGCAGGTATTATTCTCTCTCATGTAGAAGTAAATAGATTATAATCTTGTACTTTTTGGATGTTGAAGTATCTTTCTGTTTTGACAAACGATGTTTAAAGAATGATATGTGATATTTGGGCTATATTGGAATCAGTCTCTAGTTTTATATTATCCAACTTTCTTTACTAACCATATACTGGTTCGCAGTTGGCATCAATGCAGCCTGGATGCAGACTTATATCAAGGGAGTTTCATGCCCATACATCTGTTCGAAGAATCGTTTGGATCATGGGGTGCTTCTGGTTGGGTATGGGGCTGCTGGATATGCTCCCATTCGTCTTAAGGACAAGCCGTACTGGATCATAAAGAATTCATGGGGAGAACATTGGGGAGAGGATGGATACTACAAGATATGCAGAGGACAAAAATATGATATTTGTGGCGTGGATTCCATGGTGTCCACAGTAGCAGCATTTCACGCTACATAAGTGACATTAACATAAGTTGTAAAACACATAAATATTTGCGGGATGGATTATATGGTGTCCACAGTAAAGCAGTATTTCACTCTGTTTCGGAGTAGACTTTAAAGTTAATGTGTAGTAGTATCTATTTATGTTGGTCATTATCATTTCTATGTTGTGGATTGTTTAAAGCTCTTGCCTGTTTATATCAACTGTGCTGTATCACAGCATTTCCGACCACATTATGTTAAATAATTTAGTAAAATAATATAAATAATACTTTATTATAGATGATGAAAAATGGTTTTGTTTCCAATAATGTTAACTATAACTCTTAGTTATAATTCAAAAATTAATATTTTATTAATAACACATAAGCAATAGAAAATTGTAAATTTAAAAGTAAATGAGATGGAAAATTTTATATACATAAAAAATTGGTAGGAGATGATGTGGATGTGTTGTTTAACCAATGTGTAGGGAATCAACAAATATAGAAGATCATTTCATGGTATCTAAATTTATAGCTAACAAGAGTGCTTATTTGGAATGACAATTTTTTTTTACATAATATGTATAATTAATATTATTTTATTGTCGCGTAAACTTTATAGCTAATGGGTCTGTGTGGAGTGATTTCATTCATGCAATAGGAGTTTTAGTACCTCATTTTAAAAAACAAAAACAAAGAAGTTTTATTCATTTAAATCTATATCCGTCAAAAATAAAATAATTTGTAGAAAAGAATCGAGCATTACAAACACCTCCTTGTTTGAGGGACAAAATCGAGCAATTACATGGGCTACCGTATTTACCTCTCTTTTCACATCACTAAACTTACAAATATCAAAATAACTCATAAAAAAAACAATTAATTTCATCATCAAAACAAAAAGATTTATGCACCCTGTTCCGATCTTCTGGACAATCCCGAGAGCATCACTGTCTCTGCCATTTCTGTTTTCCGCGCTTCATTTCGTTTCTTTACTGCCATGGCTAGTATCTTCCATCTTGAGTTCCTTAACATCATCTCAAACCTGAAACCACTTCCTGCCATCGCAGCTGCATCTACATTTAGTTCCAAAATCCCTTCAGGAGGGGGTTCCACCTAGTTCTACTAGTCCTTGTGGCCCAAGCCAACGTAGAAACGCTAGAAGTTCATCCTTTGATAACTTTTTTTCTGTCATCCAAACAAAGCGCTCACAGAAACAGAAAGAAGGAGCATTTGATGAGTACATCAGAAACACGCTAGAAGCCCAAATGCCATGAGATGCTGTGCATTTAAAAATAGCATGAATTGTTGAGTCGTGTTCCTAAGTCGTCGTAACCACATTTAGAACACTGGGTTATGACCTCAGTCGGCTTTTTTGCTAAACATTCAAGTACAGATTTCCACACTTCAGCCATTGAGAAATGAACTCTTTTAAATCCTACAATAAAAAAACAAAAAAATTTAGAAGATTACAAAATTGTGCAAGTCATTTTTTCGTGAAATCTGTTCAATATTAATTTATTAATTTTTACGGAAAATTTGTTGTTATATTATTATTTAGGTAGAAGTTTATCTTGTATTTATCACATGTATTATTCTTACAATTATTTTGTTTTAATGAAAACAGACTGGTGACTAGAAATTTTTACTTGTCAAAAGATTTTTTTATTAATTTAGGTATTGTGATAGTTAGCACCATTAGAGATGTGCTATGATTGAATTTTTCCATTCAATATTTACCTGTAGACTCTATTCTAAAAAGCGGTGATTAATCGGGATTAGCCGATAAATCGATGTTCGGTACCTTTCCAAATTGGGATTAATTGCCGATTAATCACTGTTCAGTGCTTTTTTTACCGATTAAGTCCGATTTCCGCTTTATACAACAATGTCCGTAGATCGACCCTAAATTATATTGGGAAAATTAAATAATAGATCCCTGAACTATTCGTGTTTTATTCTCTAGATCCCTAAACAAAAGATTCCGTATTTTGGGTCCTTAAACTATTTTTTTTTCTGATTCAAATCCCTCCGTCATCAAGATTCTAACGGACGTTAGAATCTTGGTGACGTGTCACTGACGTGGCATACAAATTTTTGGTTTAAATCCTTGAACTTTTCCATTTTCTGGTTTAGGTCCTTAAACATAAAAATTTATAATTTTAAATTTAATATTTTAAACATAAATTTTTTTAAAAAAAGTGCAAACATGATTATAGTTTATTTTGAAAATCTAAAGACTTTTAAAAAAACATACGTCCTTATTCGTGATTCAATTTTATATTAAATTTTATGTTTAAAATTTAAATTATTATGTTCAATTATTATGTTTAGAATTTAAAATTCTATGTTTAAAATTTAAAATTTTATGTTTAATTTTTATGTTCAGTTTTTATGTTTAAAGTATAAATTTTAATGTTTAATTTTAATGTTTAAAATTTAAAAATATTCAATTATTTTGTCCATGAAATTTAAAATTTTAATTTTAAAGACTTGAATTAGAAAAACAAATAGTTCAAGGACCCGAAATACGGAATCTTTTGTTCAGAGATCTAGATAATAAAATACGAATAGTACAGGGACCTATTATTTAATTTTCCCAATTATATTTATTATGTGCAAATCTTCATTAATCCTAATTTGAGCGATGTTATTATCGTGTGACTCGTTAGATTTTTTATACCCTTTTTAAAAATGATCCGTCTCAACTAGGGGTGGCATTAGTACAGAAATGACCTATAGCGTCGCCACCTATATCGTCGGTTATTGACCTATTGCGTTACACTTTTACCTATTACGTCGGTTGTTTGCATTAACCGACGCTATAGGCCGATTGCCAGAAGCTTTGGCGTCGGTTGTTTGCATCAACCGACGCTATAGCTATAGCCTATAGCGTTAGCGTCGCCCTTAAAATGCCGACGCTATAGACTATACCTATAGCGTCTCCCCCTAAAATGTCGACGGTATAGGTATAGCCTATAGCGTCGCCCCTCAAAAAGGCGACGCTATAGGTATAGCTTATAGCGTCGCCCTTTGAAATGCCGACGCTATAGGTGTAACTCAAATATAATAATATAGCGTCACACCTATAGTGTCGGTTGTTTGAATTAACCGCCGCTATAGGTATAGCTTATAGCGTCGCTCCTTAAAATGCCGACGCTATAGGTATAACTTAAATAAATAAATAAATATAAGAATAAAGGCCAAAAAATTAAATAAATATAGGAAAATTGACAATTTTTGAAAATAAATTCATACACACCAAATAGTCATACTCACTATTTGTGTGATGAATGTTACCTTATTTTCACTAATTTTCAATTTTTTTATTTTTCCCCATTTTTAACTAGTTTGTAAAATAAATCAAATAAATAAATAAAAATAGGAAAAATAATAATTTTTGAAAACAAATTCATACACACCAAAGTAGTCATACTCACTATTTGTGTCATGAATATTAACATACTTTCACTAATTTTCCATTTTTTTTTATTTTTCCACATTTTTAACTAGTTTGTCAAATAAATCAAAAAATTAAATAAAAATAGGAAAAATGACAATTTTTGAAAATAAATTTATACACACCAAAGTAGTCATACTCACTATTTGTGTGATGAATGTTACCTTATTTTCACTAATTTTCCATTTTTTTTATTTTTCCCCATTTTTAACTAGCTTGTAAAATAAATCAAAAAAATAAATAAAAATAGAAAAAATGATAATTTTTGAAAATAAATTCATACACACCAAAGTAGTCATACTCACTATTTAAATGCCGACGCTATAGGTTTTTAACTCAAAAACAACAAATTTCTTTATATTTGACAAATATTATAATATTTTATATTATATAATTATATAAATAAAATTTCCTTCAAAAAATGTTAAAACAAATAATATTGTACAATAAGTTTTATAAAATTCATATTTTAATATTTTGATTGAAGATAAAATAAAAAGATATTTTAAAATGAAAAATTCTTAAATTAAGGAAATACAAATAGTGCTTTAAAATCATGAAATCTTTTGTAATATTATATTTATATTTAGTTAGTTTTTAAAATTATTGGGAGAATTATTTTCTGTATTTAAGGATTTTAAAATGATTTTATGAGTTATATTGCATTTAAAATATCAAAACTTATAAAATTCATATTTAATTCATTATTGATCCTAAAATTATTCTAAAAATATTGGGAGACAACTAATTTAAATATCTACATTCTAAAAATAATATCGTGATTTTTCCTCAGGTTAATATACTTATTTTGTAATTTACAAAAATTGGAATGATTTGTTTTAAGTAAAAAGTTGAATTATAAAATTAATAAACTACTCCTGTTTCCTTTTAACCTTAAATCGCTAGTTCCCCCAAAATCATATCTTCAGCTCTGTGCCTCTGTTGTCTCTCAATTCTCTCGAACTCTCCTCTCTCTCTCTCGATCTCGATCTATTCCGATTACTCTCTTTGACCATCACTCTCTCACAATTACTTAGTCAATCAATTTGCGATTACTCTAATTTGCTCTAGCTACTTCTCTCGCTCCAGCGATTACTGGCGATTGTTTGCTTCTCTCTGGAGATTGGTTCTTCGACTTGGCGTTTTTGACACAGAACTCTCAGTGTATAAGCGGAATTCTCTGCCTTTGGCTTCAATTTGGTTCAACCACGATTAGAATTTCGAATAAATATATACAGTGTTAAGCTGATGGAGCTTCAAATATTTTCTTGCCCATCTATTACCGGTAAATCTCTCTCTCTCTCTCTCTCTCTCTCTCTCTCTCTCTCTCTCTCTCTCTCTCTCTCTCTCTCCAACCCCTTTCACTCTGTCACTCAGATTATATTGGCCTCAACTTTGTTTAACATAAATTTGTACACATTTTTATTTTGGGTTATCTCATACTTAATCTTCGTGGCTTTTTCATGTTTAAATTGGGCTTTCATTTTTGTTTTTTCTATTTATTGTTGATAATGGTTGAGGTGAAATCTTTGTAGAATTGCTATACATGTTTTTGTATAACTTGTATATTCTGGAGCCTTCTTCTATTTTGCAAAATATACTGCCCATATTTGTTTATATTGTCATATTTTTGCTTAGTATTTACTATGTTCGTTGCATCATCTATTGCTGAAAATTCACTACTACAAATTTTAGCTTAGGAGACGCTACTTAGCACTTTTTTTTATCCATCGCTACCACTACTAGGTGAGAGAAATGACCATGGTTTAAATACACTCCCTGAGCCACAGGTATTCATTTGTTTACGTATCTAGTTCACTGATTGTTGATGGTGACTTGATATGGTTATTGGTTAGTTTTTTTCCTGTTGACTGTTATGATCTGGCTTATCAGTAGTAGAAGTAATGAAGTACTAGTACTATAGTATGTAGTAAGGCTAATATGTAAGTAAGGGTATGTTAGTCTTTTCCAGCAAGACTGTTATATCAGTACTAGTATAAATAGTTTGGAGTTTGTAATATTCAGTACGATTTGATATTTTACAGAAAATGGAAATACTTTTCCACCAATCTCTCTCTCTCTCTAGACTCTCTCTCTATAACTGATTTTCTTCTTCTGCAAGCTACTTTCTCTGCTCATTTCTACCTCTATTCTCTGCTAATCTTTGTTAGATTCTTCAATTCTAGCTTATATCTACTGTTATCTCTATCATAAACACATAAAACACCAAAAACATTTACATTTCTGCAAATTCAGTTTACAGTTCCTGACAGATTTGGTATCAGAGCTTCGAAATTTGATCAACCACAGCTTCAATCATGTTGTGCACTTCAAAACGAGCAGATCGGTCTAAGTTTCAGAGTAATCGCAGTTGAGTTCGAGAAGTTATGATCTACGCACATCAGGTGTTTGATCTCTGGTCTGAACTAGTTGAATTCACTGTTTGTTGAAGTTTCTTAGCTGATTACTCTCGTTTTATATAGATTTAGTAGTTCTGTTTGTAATCCTTGAGAAAAAGCACAAAAAATTTAGATCTATTGAGTTTTTAGTCCTCTCTAGTTCGTCTCTGCTCTGTTCTGTTAGTAGTAATACTGTGAGTGCTGTTTGTTGAGGTGAATTACTGGAGGATTGTTTAAATTGTGTGATATTGTTGTGGCTTGCTGAATTGTGTAGTTAATTGGTGGATTGTGAATTGATTATAAGTTCAGTGGAGATAAGATGAGTTACAAACAGAATTTTAGTGCTGAGACTTCTCATCAAGGCACTTTGAGAATGCTAAATCAGGATCTGCAAGGTCATATGCTAGGTACTGATGAGAAGATTGGGAAACTACAACAACAGATTGAGATGTTAGTTGTAGGAATGAAAGGATTAGTTAATTCTAGAAACTCAGATGAAGATTATGATGAGGAGGAGACAGGAGAGTTTGGGGAACAATTCTCAACTTCTAAAGGCAAAGGAATGTTCAGAAATCCTTTACATGCTGCTTGGGAAAGGGATAGGTTCAATCAGATGGAGATGAAGGTGGAGCCTGAACAACAAGGTGACAGGTTCAGAAATAGGAACTACAGTGATCAACAGAGTTTGAAACATTTGAAACTGAGTTTTCCAGCCTTCAAGGAAGGAACTGATACAGTGGAGTGGCTTAGAGATTGTGAGGAGTACTTCACCATCTATGAAGTGAATGGCAGGAGAAGAGCTGCAATTGCAGCCATGCATCTCACTGGGATCCCTAGATCATGGTACAAGTCCTATATGATTGGGCAAGAGGCAGTCTCTTGGCAGCAGTTTTGTGAAGCTTTTCTGGCTAGGTTTGGTGATATTGAGACTGACTTGGTGTTTGATAGATTCAAGAGGTTGCAACAAACCAGCACAGTGGAGGCTTACTATGATGAGTTTGAAAAATGCAGAGGACAGATTTTGAAGAAAATTCCTGGCTTAACTAGCGAGTATTTCTTAGAAAACTTTGTTGGAGGATTGCAAATGGAAATTAAGGGAATGATTAGGTTACTGGAGCCTAGTTCTCTACAGCAGGCCTTGAGATTGGCTAGGTACTATGAGCAAACCCTAGGGTCTCAACCTAAAAGGAACAACAGTTATGGAAGTTACAAAGGAGGCCAGGGTGTACAAAATGCTAGCAAGGAAACTACTGGAGTAATGAATCAAGGTAATACTAAAGGATCATCAATTCTCTCTCCATCCAAGTCAGTTGAAACCATTACTTCCAAGCCGAGGCCCCTGACCTACTCTCAGAGAGAGGAAAGGAGACAAAAAGGTCTCTGTTTCTATTGTGATGATAAGTTTAGCAAAGGTCATGAGTGTAAAAGGCCTCAAACATTCTTGATGGTAGCAGATGATGAAGTGATTGAGGATTACATTGAACAGCCTATTTCTTAGTGAATTTTGGCAAACACTCTTCAAGATCTCTGGCACCAGGTTAAACATGAGCTCAGCTTACCACCCTCAGTCTGATGGAAGCACTGAGAGAGTGAATCAATGTGTGGAGCAGTACCTGAGAAGTATGACCTGTCATAACCCTAAAAACTGGGCTAATTGGTTGGCTGCTGCTGAATGGTGGTACAATACCACTTTTCATACCACCCTAAACTCCACACCTTATATGGTGGTGTATGGCACTAAGCCAAGACACATAGCTTGGCAAACCAGAAATCACTCCAACATAGGAACCTTGGAGTCACTTTTGGAGGATAAACAAAGACAGTGGCTGGAACTTAAGGAATTGTTGGAGGCTGCTCAAGTAAGGATGAAGAGTTATGCAGATTCCAAGAGGTCAGAGAGAGTTTTTCAGAAAGGAGACTGGGTTTATTTGAAGCTTCAACCCTATAGGCAGGTGACTGTGGCCATCAGGAAAAACTTAAAGCTATCAGCTAAGTATTTTGGGCCATATGAGGTCATTGAAAAGATTGGACCTGTGGCTTATAGGTTGGCACTACCTGCCACTTCAAGAATACACCCTGTCTTTCATGTGTCTCAGCTTAAAAAGGCTGTAGGACAGTTGAAGGTTCAACATCAGTTACCTCCTATCAATGATCAAGGAATAATTGACTTGAGCCCACTCAGGAAGTTGGACACTAGGAGCATTCTAAGGGATAAGAAGGTGGTCTATCAGCAGTTGATCCAATGGAAGGGCTGTGGTGTTGATGAAGCAACATGGGAGGATGAAGATTTGTTGCAGTGCAATTTTCCAGATTTCTCTCAGCAACCATGAGGACTTGGTTGCCATTTGAAGGGGGAAGGGATGTTATGATCTGGCTTATCAGTAGTAGAAGTAATGAAGTACTAGTACTATAGTATGTAGTAAGGCTAATATGTAAGTAAGGGTATGTTAGTCTTTTCCAGCAAGACTGTTATATCAGTACTAGTATAAATAGTTTGGAGTTTGTAATATTCAGTACGATTTGATATTTTACAGAAAATGGAAATACTTTTCCACCAATCTCTCTCTCTCTCTCTAGACTCTCTCTCTATAACTGATTTTCTTCTTCTGCAAGCTACTTTCTCTGCTCATTTCTACCTCTATTCTCTGCTAATCTTTGTTAGATTCTTCAATTCTAGCTTATATCTACTGTTATCTCTATCATAAACACATAAAACACCAAAAACATTTACATTTCTGCAAATTCAGTTTACAGTTCCTGACATTGACTTACATAAACCCCTTAAATCCCTATCTATTTACTTCAAAATTCTGTCATTTTGACAATTACTGCATACGATTCTATATACCAATATTGGTTCAATTTTTTAACTACAGGTGTATTTTTAACTAAACTTGTTGAAGCATATAGTTTGACTTCCATTTGCATCTACAGCATATGGTATTTAAATTTTTTGTTCTTTCATTGCTCTCTTATGAGTTGCTGATTTAGATATATATATATATATATATATATATATATATATATATATATATATATATATATATATATATATATATCTAAATCAGCAACTCATAAGAGAGCAATGAAAGAACAAAAAATTTAAATACTATATATATATATATATATATATACTATTATATAAATTCCGAAACATTGAAAGTTTTGGTACCTGTTTTTTGGTACTAAGTGAATTTACTTATTTACCCTTCATTATAAAGATATATATATATATATATATATATATATATATATATATATATATATATATATGATATCTATACTATTAAAATTCCTAAAATAAATAATAATATAATATGATTAAGGGTAAGTAGTCGATTGCTTTTTTCACAATTACTTTTAATTGAAGATATTATCTTTTATAAACACCCACTAATCTTACAATCACAAATATCTATACTATTATATAAAAGCCGAAACAATAAAAGAGTTTTGGTACCTGTTTTTTGTTACTAAGTGAATTTATTTATTTACCCTTTATCTATATTATTAAAACTCCTAAAATAAATAATAACATAATATAATTAATGGTAAGTAGTCGATTGCCTTTTTTCACATATACCTTTAATTGAAGATATTACCTTTTATAAACACCTACTAATATTGCAATCATTAATATATACCCGAAAATATCACATCATATTTTTCAATTATTAATAAAATATATTAAAAATCTGTATACGTTGTTTATAAAAACATCAGTCGTATCATATCTTACAATCATTAATATTTCCTTTCAAATTAAAACATGTTACCTTTTTAATTTAAAACTAATCTTACAATCATTAATATATACCCGAAAATATTATATCATATTTTTCAATATTAATAAAACATATTAAAAATCTGTATACGTTGTTTATAAAAACATCAGTCGTATCATATCTTACCATCATTAATATTTTCTTTCAAATTAAAATATGTTACCTTTTTAATTTAAAACTAATCTTACAATCATTAATATATACCCGAAAATATTACATCATATTTTTCAATTATTAATAAAAATATATTAAAAATTTGTATACATTGTTTATAATAAGGAAACATTAGTGTAATCCGTAAATATGAGTATATTAAATTAAAATTAATTAATTAAAATAATGGTAAGTAGTCGATTGCCTTAATTAAATTATAATTATTATAAACTAATTAATTACCTTTTTCACATAAATCGTATAATCTTTTTAATTTTCACGTTGCCTTTCTATTTCTATAGCTAAAATATCTATTTTTCCAATTATATCACGGCGGTTCTATTTAATAAATAAACTAATAATATTCTAATATTAATAATTAACTGATTTTCTTTTTCAGCTAAAACGTATCATCTTTTATATATTTTCTAACTAAAATCGCTCTTTTAATTGAAATATCACGTACAATATTAATTTATTCTTTTCAAAAAACATTACGAGCAATTTTATTTAGTAAAATAACGTAATTAAATTATAAATACTATAAACTAATCAATTACCTTTTTCACCAAAAACATGTTACCTTTTTAATTTTCTTTAACTAAATCCTCTCTTATTCTAATCATTACACGGACATTATATTTAATAAAATAAAAGAATTATTTTATAATTACTAATAATTAAACAATTATTTTTTTCAACTAAAACCTATCATCTTTCTATATTTTCTGACTAAAATCTCTCCATTTTTAGAATATCATGTATAACATTTATACAACTAGTATCAAATCATCTCATATAAAAATTTAAGCCTCCAAAATTAATATTTAAAAAAATAATTTAAATTAATAAAAAAAATTCATATAAAATTTTAAAAAATCCGTGCATCGCACGGGTTTTAAGCTAGTATATATAAATCCTGATATTCTGAAATATATAAATAGGATATCCTGAAATATCCAAAAAAATTACAAATGCTGAATTGACTGAGCCTTGAGGCATGCTTTTGCATTATAGAACCTTTAAATAGTGACTTATTCTCAAGTCAGGCTATGTATAGGAAAGAACACGTGCTAAAGATCGCAGGTAATAATATCTAGTTTTATTTGCTTAAGCAACATTTGGAATCGCTATACTCGTCACCTCAAATTGTTACCAGATGTTATTACTCGATAGAATCTTAGTTTAATTTTTTCTCCCTTTGTTTTTTTTCTTCTTTATCTGTTGTCTATAATCTGGAATTACAGCTATGTACTGTTTTGTTCTTCATAATAGTGTCCATTTTAACTAATTTTCCTTAGTAGTAATCATTTTCTTTCAAATAATAATAATCAATTTGCTTTTTTCCAGGAACTGCTGCAATGCTACTTGTCCTGGTTTGGAAACCAAACATCGGCATTCTGTCCATGTCCACATTGCTCAGGTAATACTTTGATCCCCTTGGATGCCTACTTTGTTGGGTCTGTGATTTTCACTCTTGTTTTCTTCACCAATGTAAATTGAGATAGTACAATATTTGTTTTGACAATAAAATGGTGAGTAATTCCAACAACTCATAGATTGGTGAATAAATGAAGGCATATGGTAGATATGTGTATATAAATGCATGAAATGTAATTTTCATAACCGTTCCCTATTTATATAAATAGGGAACATATTTGAATAGGCATCTAAAATATATTTTATATGTGCAGGTTAAACAAATGGTAATTGCTCTCAAGAATATTAAAGTTAAACATTCCTTTTGTGAATGAGATAGTTTTGCTTAGTTTTTTATATTGTTTTTTAAGGTAACTTGTTATACATTTAGTGGGTTGTGCTCTGCTCATAATCTATATCCTGCTGACCATGATTGTCCAAAAAGCTCTTCCTGTTTGCTGATACACTTATTTGTTTAATCTCTTGAGTAGACGTTTTTAGAAGTTGATGTAAATCAGGATGGGAAAATCGACAGTACAGAATGGCTCAATTTTGTGACAAAAAATCCATCCTTACTGAAGATAATGACACTTCCTAATCTTAGGTACGGCAATCATACTTTTTACTATCTTTTTGTTAAACTTTTAGGAACTTCATTAAGCTCAAGCATTTGGTCCAACAAAAATGCAGGGACATCACTACAACATTTCCCAGTTTTGTCTTCAATTCGGAAGTTGATGAGATTGTTACGTGACTGAAAAGATATAACAAGCTTATGTATTTATATACACATAAATATGAGTAAATTTCATTTGTTTCACATGAAATTTACTAGAAGCAGGATAAGCACAGTTTTGGAAATGGCTGCTGCTGTCTGCCTGCATAGTAGAATCATGATTCATGCAGGTTGCTCTTTTAGCCGCAGTTGCCGTAGATTCTTGTGATACTATATGCAAAAGGCACAGTAACTTTTATATGAAATTTATTCCTTGAAGAGCTGCTGAGGACTGCTTCCTTCCGCTGGTAATCTCATGTCTTTTCTTACAGTAACTTAGGCTGGGGATCAGAAGAGCAGTCCAAGTTAAAATGTAAAGGAACTTACATTTACTTTTATTTGTAGTATGTTGGTGAAGTGGTGTGTATAATGGGTGAAGTGGTGTGTAAAGTGATAAAATTACTCCAAGCCATCTTCTTTAAAGCAAGGGTATATGCTATAGCTAGTATAACTTCTCAAATGTTAAGAATAGTCCACCATGCCATATAAAAAGAGCAGACATACTTTTTTGGACTTTTTATACCCATAATCTCAATTTTATCACTTCCCTAGAATTAAGTTACTGGTACAATTATACAGGTCGGGTCCTTTTTTTTTGCTAAAAAGGTCCTTTTACTTGCTATTATCAAGAAAATTGAATGATGTCACATTCCCATATGGCCTGTAAAAAATTTAGAGTTTAAGAGTTTCAGTTATATATTTTTTACATGAATCAAGAAGCTCAAAAGTGTAATATCTATGTTTATTTTCGTCCAGGAAGAACCTGGGGGACAACATGCACTCGTTTTTGACCAAGGAAACAGAATATCTCAGGTCAGAGTTGTTAAATATGGTACAAAATGAGTTTTTCACTCTCGTTAATGAAAAATGGATGATAATGGTCTGATAGTTAAGCTAACTATTCGTTGAAAAATGCAGGGAATAAGTTCTGCTGATGTGGCAGATATCTGTGTAAAGAGCATTGATATGGGTGCTATTCTGTATTTGTGCTATTCTGTATGCATGTATGCTTTTAATTAGATTTGTCCAACTGCCTCATTTCTTGGTAAACTCTGCCAGTCTGCATTGCAAAATGTTGCAGTCCATTGTTTTATTAGTAATACTAATAAGCAATTCTTGCTCTATTTGGCAGGAGCTATATTCAACTTGTTATGCAATGATGGAGACAATATGCTAATGACCAAAATTGAAAATCACTTCAATTCTCAAGTCACGGGGGTAATCATAGAGCTACATGTCAACGAGTTTTGTTTTTTATCAGAATTATGTTTATTCTCATATAGATCATTCCACGACACAGCACTGGAGGTTGCTCGGGAAGATCTGAAGGAAGAACCTAACATGAAATTTGTATTCAAATCGTTTATTCCACCTTCTTTGGCTACTGAGAAGTTGGACGATGATAAATTTGAAGATGCTGTGTCAGAAATTTCCAGGAGTGTATCCTCTGCTTGATGAATATAGTTTAAAAGATTTTAGGGGTTTGTAGTCTATGCATGGCTAACAGTACAAAGCACATTTAGGAGTGCATAGTTTCTGCAGCTTACATGTATACAAATTTGATGCATCTATGTTCATTATTTTTATCATAAACTGATATACTATTATTTGGCATTTATAATATGTTTATGTATTCCAGTGAGAACATTTTTCTTTTTGTCAAAGAAAAATGTAATTCAGTTTATAAATCTTGCAATTATGGTTTATATATTGTACAATAGAATAGTATTGAGTATCCCAATGTTCTCTTTGTAATGGTGAAATTCCAATTTTGAAATTATTATTTTTTTAAAAAAAATTGACCTATAGCGTCGGTCATTTGAAAGGGCGACGCTATAGGTTTTTTTTTTAAAAAAAAGATTAACCTATAGCGTCGGTCATTTGAAAGGGCGACGCTATAAGCTATACCTATGGCGTCGGCATTTTAAGGGACGACACTATAAGCTATGCCTATAGCGTCGGCATTTTAAAGGTGCGACGCTATAAGATATACCTATAGCGTCGGCATTTTAAGGGGCGACGCTGTAAGCTATACCTATAGCGTCGGTTATTTAAATGACCGACGCCTAAAGTAGACTTTAGCGTCGCCATTTTAACCGACGCTATAGGCCTATACCTATAGCGTCCCCTGCATATACTATGCCAAACAATCGACGTTATAGGTCTATATAGGCGACGCTATAGGTCTAGTCTGTTGTAGTGTGGGAATCGGAATCAGATATGACCATATCCGTATCCAGATCCGGCAATCAGTAATGATATCTGAACTCGTATCCGGATCCAGAAATATCCTGCGGAACCGGATACGGATAATATCCGAACGAATCCGGATCCGTTACTTACAGTCTTGGCCGGTTGTCCAAAATTATTGCGTGAGGAGGGAATTGAACCGAGTGTTGCTCCTTTTGCTTTCCTAAATTCCTAAAGCTACACTCAAACCACTTAGGCTACCTGATTGTTGTATTACAATACTTAATAATTAATCATAACTTAGTATAAACATGTTTATATTTGTATTCTTAATAATTAATAATAACTATATTATTATATTATCTTGATAGAATGATAGGCATGCATATATTTTGTAATTATTATATTAAAATATATATTATACATTACAAATATATTAAAAATATATATTATATATAATTCATTTCGGATATGGATATTTTCGAATATGGATGCGCCTATATCCATATCCGCATCCTAAACTCCCGGATTCAGATATGGATAATATCCGGTTAACTCCGAATACGGATAATATCCGCTTTTTTTCAAATACGAACACAAATTTTCGGACGAATATCGAAATTTCCGAATTTTTTTCTCAGGCCAAGTCTTAACACAAAACCGGCACTTTGGTCTTTGTGTAGCTGATTTGCATGTCCATAAGTATTAATCAACACCAAGAAAGGAAAAAGCAAATATTGGTGTTGTTTGACTCATCATAAAATAAGTTTTTATTGATTTATTTTTGGATAAAAAATTTGTATTCTGATAATTTTTTTGTGGGTGCTTTTTTTAATATGTAAATTTGAAATTCCATAAATTGCAAAAAAAGTAATTTTTTTTTCAAAAAAAAATCTAAAAGAATATAACTTTTTCTTAAAATAAATCAACTTTTCTAGAAAATAAAGTCCCAAAACAACTCATTAAAAGACGTAGGGGTAGAGTTGAGGCTTAGCTAAAACGAAAACTAGAGTTGAGTTGAGGATCAGAAATTATTGTACAAAAATAATTGAGATACGTCATAGGTAAACACAAAAAATTATAGGGACGTCATAGGGATCGAAGAACGAAAAATGCAACAAATAAAAAAGCAGGAAAATGGACCACACTTGTGCACAACAATGCATGAACTATCACTGCAACCTAGCTTGAGCGACATGTATGCAAACAATATTTACCCCTTACCTAGATTCCCACGCCCCCTGTCTTTATAAACCGGCTGAAATATTACTCCATCTCTTTAAAAATAATTGATCTTTGATCCTCTGTCACACATTTTAAAGATATATATTTTTTTAAACCGCATTTTAAAGATGTTTGACCGCATATTTAAAACAATTATTTTCAAAAATATCAAGCTTCAATTATTTCCAAACAAAATTACTACTCACATCACATATATTTGAAGCAACCCTATTTTACCATCAAAATTGCGCGAAGTTTTCTTTTTTGGTTGTGTTATTTGTCCCTCGACAACTAAAAAAAATGGAAGGAGTACTAGATATTGTCCTAAGTTAAGACAACTCACTAAGGTCAACCTGGGACCTTTAGACGAGTGAACCTAATAAATATTTACATATTTTATTTTATATTTGATCAAAATAGACAATGCTACACTTGTACAAAAAAATTGAAAATCAAGGTGCATTTGCAATTCTATACTATATTATGAAAATGTTAAAAATTTGATGGGTCAATTGGATTTCGTATTTTATTTAATTACCTTTACTTACTTAATTATTAGAGATAAAATCCTTTATAATAACAAATTAATTTTCTTTTTCAGGTTAAACATATTACTTTTTTTATTTTTTAATAATTAATCAATAATTTCCCTTTTCAGATCTAACTAAACTTTTTCTTTTCTAAAAACTATATTATAATAGCCAAAACATTACTACTAAAAGTTTTGTCGGTCGGTCGATAAGGTACTTACTGTTTTTATTTAATTACCCTTACTTATTTAATTATTACAGATAAAATCTTTTCTAATAACTAATCAATTTCTGGGCCAAACTAAACCCTAAAGACATAATTAATGTTTCATTAATTAGACCTAACTCAGTCCAAATATGAAGTCCATTAATAGGGCCCAAAACCATAATTAAATATTATTTCGTAATTAATATTAAGGGCTAATTAACAGCTGGGAAATACAAGTCAAATAAGGATATTATCTCTATGAAGAGTAGTCTCCAAGGCACACAAGGAAACGGACTCCTACAAGGTAGGAGTCTAGAACCTTCCTCAGGGTTGACTTACCCTGTAATAACCCTAACTTTAGAAAGGCTACAGTGTTTAAGTGAATAGTGATTTTTGGGAAATTAGGAAAATGGTGTGTAGGTACTCTATATTGGAAATAGAAAATAAGTAAACAGAAACCATATTAGTGTTGTACTAAGAAAATAAGTGACTCGAAATGACGATGGATTTTAGAAATTCCTGAAAATGGACTTTTGAGGATTTTAAGTTCGAACGAGCTTCTATTTGTTGGATACTAAGGAGCATAGGATTATGAAAAGATTTATATATTGAGGAATTAGTGAAATTAGGTTAAACCAAGGGATTACTAAGTCGAGGAAATGCCAAAGGAATTTGGACTTTTTAAATGATTTCAGAAACCACTGAGATAATGAGGTGTAGTCGAAACGAATCGTAATTAGACGAGAATGGGAACAAAGCAACCAAGATTTGAAATATAACAAGGATGCATATCACATTACCATTATCAAGATCATTAGCAAATTACTTAAGAAAAACAAGAAAAAAAAAATTAAAGGAATTAGTAGAAAAATCATGAAAGATGTAACATTTTATTAACTAAATATTAAGGGTAAATTAGTCTTTTAAATGAGAAATCTTCCAAGGTAAGATACATGACTCTAGAATTAGTGGGATAATTAGATAAGATTAGCAAAAAGAAAGAAAAAAAAAAATCTCTTCCATCCTCTTCATCATCTATTCTGCCCAGCAGAACAACAGATCGGTAAAATGGACCTAGAGACTTCATTTCTCAGCCAAATTTAGTGTTCTTTAGCTTTTTGGAAAGCCCATGAGATGCTCTAAAACTTTCATTTAGAAGCCTCCTCCAGAAAACGTAGGTAAGACCTTCTTTTTTGCGATTCTTTCAGCTGAGTGAACAGTAACTTCGAATTTTTTAACTTTGTTTTTATGGTTTCTTTAATTAATACAAGCTATACTAAGGTTGTTAAAGGTGTGCCCAAGGATTATTAAGGATCTTAAAAGCTTCAAGGAGGTATAACTATTCTTGCTTCTTTGTATTTATGGTGAAAATGAATTGGTTAGTAGTTAAGTGATGTTAATGTAAAGTTTATGATGAATATGTGTTATGAATGGTTGGATTTGATATGAGATTTGTGTTGTGAACTAGTATCCATGGCTGGAATGTAGTACACATGGTGTAGGGTTTGGATTGAGTATGGAATGATGGTTTTGGAGTGGTTAAAATATGGAAAGTATGAAAGTACAGCGGTTATAATGTCCGATTTTCGTTAAACCGGAAAACTGCCCTGTTTTTAGCAACTGTGCACACACGGTACCTTACTGTCCAGACCCCTAAGTGACCATGGTAAGGTAGAGCATAGTTCATAGATCGTTTTGATATAAAGTACGTTAAAAACTGATGAACGGTTTAGGAGATAAGTCAGTTTTAGTGAAAGACGTTCGCGAACCGAGAAAATGTAACTGTAACAACTTTGAGGCTATAATTACCATACTTAGACATTTTTAAATATTATGAAATTTTGGGATAGTGTAGTAGGGTGGTCAGAGAGTCCCTAGCAGTTGACCTTGCATTAAAATTCGAAATTTATATTTTCTGGGAATGTTTACAGTCAAGTGTGGTTGTTAAGAGAAATGGCGTAAAACACTGAAACTTTGGTTAGTTTAGAAATGGATTAAGATCTTGAACCTTTTGGAGTATTAGTAATACGTCAAGTATATATTAAGTGTCAAGTGTATTGTCATATAAGAGTGAAGTGAGCAAGCGACGTAGTATTCTAACGGTGATTCTTTTCGTGTTTATAGAAGTTCCGGGAGAACCACGTACCCTATCTTCAGGATTCAGAGATCGAGGCAAGATTTCTTTATCCTTACTTTGAAAATTATATATCTTCATAGTATAATGATTTCATGGAATATACATGTGTGATCTTATTGTTAATATATCGTTAATGAATTGTTTTCCCAGTGAAATGGGAATTACAGAGAGATAGATATGATTATGAATATGGATATAGAGATGGCTCTGAATGGAGCGAATATACTTTATGTGGAAAGACATATGGAAGAGAATGGTATCAGTTGTTATCTAGAATTATATGAGTTATAATATTATGATAATAATGATCTTTAAATACCCATGACTAATAAATATTATTTGATGATTACTTAATCTTTAAAGATAGATGAAATAGTTTATGTATGTAAAAGTATATTTGGGTTTTTTGAATATGGATGAGATGTCTAAGTCATAATTAGAGTATTATGATATATGATGATAAATGTGAAAGGAAACGTGAATGGAAGTGTGAATAGAAATGGAAATGGAAATGATAGACGTGCAAAGAATTGTGAAAAGAAATATGAATGGAAAGGTGAATATGAATGATATTTTATGAATTGAATAAATTGTTTCAAAAAAGGGGATTGCAATAAAACTTGCGTAAGAGGCTGTGTCAGGGCTGTGTGCGACACAGTCCAACATTCATTATTTTATTACGGCACGAAGATGCCAAGGGAGGATGTTAGCTGGTGGCCTTCCTCCAGGAGGATGTTAGCAGGTGGCCTTCCTCCAGGGATGATATACCAGGTGGGATCATTCCTTCTACCGGTAGTAAACAGAGAGTAGATACGATTAGGCGACTGATCATCGTCCTAACGTATCAGGCGACAGCAGATATCCCCACAGTTTTTAAAAGAAAGAAATGATAAATGGTTTCTGAACGAAATACCGAAAAAGGAATGAGAATGTGGAATTATTTCTTCTGATTAGTAGAGAAACTGATTTTATATTAGTTTTATATAATTGTTGCATAAAAAGGAAATGGAAAGATGATAATGAGAGATTTTATCCAAATGTTATATTATCTTGAGATATTATACTGAAATGATTTATTGATTTTTATATTGTTTTAAAAGAGAAGCTGATATTATATTATTTCTGAAGAGAAACTGATATTATATTGTTGAGAAGGGAAACTGATATTATATTATTTTTGTGTAACTGTGTATAAGGGAAATTGAGAGGTTATATTGAGAGATTATATCGAAATATTATATTGTCTTGAGGAATTAAATGGAGATATATATTAAAGAGTTTATTGAAGTGTTATAATGAAAGGATTATATTGAAAGAATATATGGAGTAAGTAAGAGTAAGTTATTACTTGATGTCTTAATGAAACTTTCTTTTCTATAATTCTTTCCTTAATTTTTATAGTGAGCTTTCCATTTATATATATATATATATATACATATATATATATATGTTTTAACCTTGATACTGGTTTAAAATGGAATTTTGCTGAGCTATTATAGCTCACTCTTGCTATTTATGTATATACAGCTAGGTCTCATGCCGATACTCCGTACCACACCCCGCAAGAGGGTAAGGGAAAGACGACCTTCTGAGAGAGTGCTGGCACTGATTCCCGAGGTAGATGATTGCGCCTGGGTACTAGTAGACTTATGTATATTAAGTGTGTAAGTGATGTAATAAACTTTTGGTTGTTGAATTACTTCCTGTAGAAGTAATATTCAGCAACATACTTAGTAAGATTCTGGGTTTGTAATAACTGCTTAACTTTAAACTTTAAATATTGTGAATGTTGTTCCCTGAGCTTATGACTGGTGTGTGTAATGATATTAGTGTGGGGTCATTTGTGAAAAAAAAAATTGTTTG
This sequence comes from Saposhnikovia divaricata, assembly GCA_036435485.1. NCBI lineage: Eukaryota > Viridiplantae > Streptophyta > Magnoliopsida > Apiales > Apiaceae > Saposhnikovia > Saposhnikovia divaricata. The sequence goes on along the minus strand of CM071600.1, from coordinate 76,256,249 downwards.
AGTTTATTATGCATTTTATATTCCAGCTGCCAAGAATAAAGTGTTATTAAATGGAAATTGGTCCGTGATGGCCCGGATCTTTGACCCCGGATCTGGGGCTGTCACAGTTGGTATCAGAGCTAAGAGTCATAATGCTCAGGAACAAAAGTGATAATAATAACTATATCAGTAATAATATAAATTGTGAACTCACATCGAGTTCAAGGGTGGTATACCGAATGTAGTGTTTATTCTAAGTAGTGATTATAATATTATAGATTATTACTAATAAAGGTTTATGTTTTATTATAGGAAAGAGGAAATGGGTGAGTCGAGTTATGTTCGTGAGTGGCTAGGGATATATATAAATGTGTTAATCGGTGATGTAATTATTGAATATGGAATAATGTATATTGTACCCTAAAGTTGGGTAAATAATGGAGAATATTGTTATGTACAGAATCATGCCGCCTAAACGCAATACTAGGGCAAATGTAAAGGAAAATGAGGGAGTTTGAGGTAATAGTGTAAGTAGATTGGTGAATAGACATTGATTGTTTGTGGAAATGAAAGGGTGAAACTGAGGTTGGTCGGTAAAGCCAAGATATACCTTAAAGACCAAGACAGACTGAGACATTCCGTGATTGACTTAAATGAAAAGGTTATTATGCCAAAAGTGTTAAGTTTATGTAGCACACGGGATCGATATGAGAAAGGGAATACTTGATGTATCGGGAAGTGTACGTTAGATAACCTCGTGAGAAATTATTCATTAAAGGCCGGTATCTTTTCAAACTTTCTAGTACTCTGGGAATGTGTTTCAAAACTGTATTTTATTTATCTTAGTCAAAATATTTCTCTGAGATTATTTCGGAAGATGGTATTTATCATCGTGATTAAAAAAAATTTCTTTATACTTCTTATTCCATCTAAGAGGAATAATCCTATATGTATACACAAGGACGATCTGTCTGTGTGATTGAAAGTCGGAGGGGACGCCCTCACTTGTGTGACATACGGGTTCTTCCATCATATTGATTTCTCAAATATTCTTTTGTTCCAAATAAAGGTTATTTAAAACTTTTAATTTTATAAATTATTGGGGACCCTTGCTTGTTTCTGAGTTCGTTTCAATTCAAAGTCTTTTAAATTCTATTAATTGTTTCGAATATAGAAGATTTCATTAATGGATGGAAGCGTTTCAATATAAGAGAGGAAGAAATTTCGTGAGAAGAAATGGGTATATTTGATGATTAGTAAGAGGAAAGATTATGAAGAATATTAAGGCATAATTGAGATTTACTATTGAGAGTAAGGTGTATTTTGAGGATAGAGTCAGAATAAGGATAAACAAAGGAAGTGAGGATAATTAATGAAGGATTTCGAGGTGCAATAACCATTAATGGGGAAGGCCAATATTGTGACTAATACCCTAAGTAGCAGAGAGAGATTAAAGATGTTAATTATTCAAAGGATTAATCCAAAAGGTGTGAATGAGTAAAACTCGAGGTAAAGATTTTGATGAGAATAATAAAGGAAAATTACAGAGGTGGAATGGATAGTATATCATGAAGGAACTAAGGTGGAGCAGCAAGATGTAAAGAGCGTATAGTGAACAATAGACATATGGGATAAGGTATCCGGAGGAAATTGTAGGTATGCTCAAATTTAATCTCTTAAGTATAAATATTTGGTTAGGGATTGACTAGGTCAATGAATGGTGTAAATGGCCTGATTATATAAATAAGAATAATCTATCTGATCCGAAAGTAGGATATGCCGATCTAAGGAAAGAGAGAGTAAGAATATTTTGGGGAAAAGCACATGTCTGTTTATACGAACAGGGAATATATATTATAGTTAATATTTTCTTACGATTATTTCAAGGAATAGTCTTTAAGTCAAATTTCTGGAAGATTTTACGGAGATGGAATATAGTAAGATTGGAATATTAATATTTTATGTCATGATAGAGGTCAAGGTATAGACAAACCATAAGTGAGATACACTACCATTCAAGAAAGGCCAATGTGGTGGCCGATACCCTTATTTGGAGGAAAAAGGAGAGATAAGATAATATAGAATGACCGAAAATAAGAGGAGAATTGTAAGGAAAAGTTAGGAAAGTACTACTATTGATAAGCTAAATGACATGTTGATGAATGACAAGCAAGTTGATGATGGTGTATTTCTGCGCAAACAAGATAAAGGTATTATGAAAGGATTAGAGGATACATGAAGTGGTGTAGGAGTTCGAAAGTGCTAGATGAGAAGGGTATTCATGGATATTTTCAACATGATTCCGGGACGGAATCCTTTTAAGGGGGGAAGGATGTAATAACCCTAACTTTAGAAAGGCTACAGTGTTTAAGTGAATAGTGATTTTTGGGAAATTAGGAAAATGGTGTGTAGGTACTCTATATTGGAAATAGAAAATAAGTAAACAGAAACCATATTAGTGTTGTACTAAGAAAATAAGTGACTCGAAATGACGATGGCTTTTAGAAATTCCTGAAAATGGACTTTTGAGGATTTTAAGTTCGAACGAGCTTCTATTTGTTGGATACTAAGGAGCATAGGATTATGAAAAGATTTATATATTGAGGAATTAGTGAAATTAGGTTAAACCAAGGGATTACTAAGTCGAGGAAATGCCAAGGGAATTTGGACTTTTTAAATGATTTCAGAAACCACTAAGATAATGAGGTGTAGTCGAAACGAATCGTAATTAGACGAGAATGGGAACAAAGCAACCAAGATTTGAAATATAACAAGGATGCATATCACATTACCATTACCAAGATCATTATCAAATTACATAAGAAAAACAAGAAAAAAAAATTATAGGAATTAGTAGAAAAATCATGAAAGATGTAACATTTTATTAACTAAATATTAAGGGTAAATTAGTCTTTTAAATGAGAAATCTTCCAAGATAAGATACATGACTCTAGAATTAGTGGGATAATTAGATAAGATTAGCAAAAAGAAAGAAAGAAAAAAAAAAATCTCTTCCATCCTCTTCATCATCTATTCTGCCCAGCAGAACAACAGATCGGTAAAATGGACCAAGAGACTTCATTTCTCAGCCAAATTTAGTGTTCTTTAGCTTTTTGGAAAGCCCATGAGATGCTCTAAAACTTTCATTTAGAAGCCTCCTCCAGAAAACGTAGGTAAGACCTTCGTTTTTGCGATTCTTTCAGCTGAGTGAACAGTACCTTCGAATTTTTTAACTTTGTTTTTATGGTTTCTTTAGTTAATACAAGCTATACTAAGGTTGTTAAAGGTGTGCCCAAGGATTATTAAGGATCTTAAAAGCTTCAAGGAGGTATAACTATTCTTGCTTCTTTGTATTTATGGTGAAAATGAATTGGTTAGTAGTTAAGTGATGTTAATGTAAAGTTTATGATGAATATGTGTTATGAATGGTTGGATTTGATATGAGATTTGTGTTGTGAACTAGTAACCATGGCTGGAATGTAGTCCACATGGTGTGGGGTTTGGATTGAGTATGGAATGATGGTTTTGGAGTGGTTAAAATATGGAAAGTATGAAAGTACAGCGGTTATAATGTCCGATTTTCGTTAAACCGGAAAACTGCCCTGTTTTTAGCAACTGTGCACACACGGTACCTTACTGTCCAGACCCCTAAGTGACCATGGTAAGGTAGAGCATAGTTCATAGATCGTTTTGATATAAAGTACGTTAAAAACTGATGAACGGTTTAGGAGATAAGTCAGTTTTAGTGAAAGACGTTCGCGAACCGAGAAAATGTAACTGTAACAACTTTGAGGCTAGAATTACCATACTTAGACATTTTTAAATATTATTAAATTTTGGGATAGTGTAGTAGGGTGGTCAGAGAGTCCCTAGCAGTTGACCTTGCATTAAAATTCGAAATTTATATTTTCTGGGAATTTTTACAGTCAAGTGTGGTTGTTAAGAGAAATGGCGTAAAACACTGAAACTTTGGTTAGTTTAGAAATGGATTAAGTTCTTGAACCTTTTGGAGTATTAGTAATACGTCAAGTATATATTAAGTGTCAAGTGTATTGTCATATAAGAGTGAAGTGAGCAAGCGACGTAGTATTCTAACGGTGATTCTTTTTGTGTTTATAGAAGTTCCGGGAGAACCACGTACCCTATCTTCAGGATTCAGAGATCGAGGCAAGATTTCTTTATCCTTACTTTGAAAATTATATATCTTCATAGTATAATGATTTCATGGAATATACATGTGTGATCTTATTGTTAATATATCGTTAATGAATTGTTTTCCCAGTGAAACGGGAATTACAGAGAGATAGATATGATTATGAATATGGATATAGAGATGGCTCTGAATGGAGCAAATATACTTTATGTGGAAAGACATATGGAAGAGAATGGTATCAGTTGTTATCTAGAATATATGAGTTATAATATTATGATAATAATGATCTTTAAATACCTATGACTAATAAATATTATTTGATGATTACTTAATCTTTAAAGATAGATGAAATAGTTTATGTATGTAAAGGTATATTTGAGTTTTTTAAATATGGATGAGATGTCTAAGTCATAATTAGAGTATTATGATATATGATGATAAATGTGAAAGGAAACGTGAATGGAAGTGTGAACAGGAATGGAAATGGAAATGATAGACGTGCAAAGAATTGTGAATGGAAAGGTGAATATGAATGATATTTTATGAATGGAATAAATTGTTTCAAAAAAGGGGATTGCAATAAAACTTGTGTAAGAGGCTGTGTCAGGGCTGTGTGCGACACAGTCCAGCATTCATTATTTTATTACGGCACGAAGATGCCAAGGGAGGATGTTAGCAGGTGGCCTTCCTCCAGGAGGATGTTAGCAGGTGGCCTTCCTCCAGGGATGATATACCAGGTGGGATCATTCCTTCTACCGGTAGTAAACAGAGAGCAGGTACGATTAGGCGACTGATCATCGTCCTAACGTATCAGGCGACAGCAGATATCCCCACAGTTTTTAAAAGAAAGAAATGATAAATGGTTTCTGAACGGAATACCGAAAAAGGAATGAGAATGTGGAATTATTTCTTCTGATTAGAAGAGAAACTGATTTTAAATTAGTTTTATATAATTGTTGCATAAAAAGGAAATGGAAAGATGATAATGAGAGATTTTATCCAAATGTTATATTATCCTGAGATATTATACTGAAATGATTTATTGATTTTTATATTGTTTTAAAAGAGAAGCTGATATTATATTATTTCTGAAGAGAAACTGATATTATATTGTTGAGAAGGGAAACTGATATTATATTATTTTTGTGTAACTGTGTATAAGGGAAATTGAGAGGTTATATTGAGAGATTATATCGAAATATTATATTTTCTTGAGGAATTAAATGGAGATATATATTAAAGAGTTTATTGAAGTGTTACAATGAAAGGATTATATTGAAAGAATATATGGAGTAAGTAAGAGTAAGTTATTACTTGATGTCTTAATGAAACTTTCTTTTCTATAATTCTTTCCTTAATTTTTATAGTGAGCTTTTCGTTTATATATATATATATATATATATATATATATATATATATATATATATATATATATATGTTTTAACCTTGATACTGGTTTAAAATGGAATCTTGCTGAGCTATTATAGCTCACTCTTGTTATTTATGTATATACAGCTAGGTCTCATGCCGATACTCCGTACCACACCCCGCAAGAGGGTAAGGGAAAGACGACCTTCTGAGAGAGTGCTGGCACTGATTCCCGAGGTAGATGATTGCGCCTGGGTACTTGTAGACTTATGTATATTAAGTGTGTAAGTGATGTAATAAACTTTTGGTTGTTGAATTACTTCCTGTAGAAGTAATATTCAGCAACATACTTAGTAAGATTCTGGGTTTGTAATAACTGCTTAACTTTAAACTTTAAATATTGTGAATGTTGTTCCCTGAGCTTATGACTGGTGTGTGTAATGATATTAGTGTGGGGTCATTTGTGAAAAAAAAAATTTGTTTGAGTTTATTATGCATTTTATATTCCAGCTGCCAAGAATAAAGTGTTATTAAATGGAAATTGGTTCGTGATGGCCCGGATCTTTGACCCCGGATTTGGGGATGTCACATACCCACCAAGTCACCTAACCCTACTATAATTCTTGGGCTTCTCAGCCTATATAAAGGGTCAGACCCCTCACCTCAGAACTAAGTTTTTGGCTTGATCTTTGACATTCATCAAAGTACGTAGGCATCTTGTGAAGGCAGATTCAGCCACGAGCATAAGAACAGCCATTAAAAGCACGAAACTCACACACCTTAGTATTAAATACAACTAAACCCTAGCCGCAATCTAATAACCTAGTTTTTATTCCACAACATTTGGCACCGTTTGTGGGAACAAGACATCAACCATGGTTAACACACGAAGAACGACGTCAGGCTCAACCGAGGCACTTCCCCTCACCTCCGTTCCACCGGCTACTACTGCGGCTGCTACTGAAGCCCTGCCTCTCAGCTCTGCTCCACCCATCACTGAACCAGTACCCCCGATAACAGGGGCGATCATCCAACCTCAAGTTTCTCAACCTCCAAGGACGAATCCCCTTGTCGAGAGAACGTTACCTGTTGTTATCTACCCAAATCAAGAGACCCATCCTCTTCAGATGATGGTCTCTCCTTTGACCAACCGTCAACCACACTTGGAAGGTCATACCTCCACCACTGTGCTCCCTTTGACTACCAACCCGATGTATGGGCTGCCTAACTATCCCCCTCAACAAAGGGACCCTGGACCAAGTGGTCATGCTTTGCAGACATTAGAGGATTAGCCCCTGAACAAAGACACTATGATTACTCTGGTCCTTATACTGATGATTCATCATCATCTGAGGATGACGACCGTGATGAAGCCCTGAGGAGGCGACGTGCTAGCAAAGAACCTTTAGGAAGGACGGGAAGTATCCATGATGGCCCCCCCTTAACAACTGCTGAGAGGATAAGGGCTTGTGAGGCCGAGATATTAAAATTGAAGGACGATATGGCGAGAGAACAAGCTAGATTGAATCAAACTCAGCCTCCTCCAACCACAGAGAGAATTCCCATTATCGACTTGGAGAGGTCTGTTGAGTATTGAATACAGTAAAAGAATACAGAGGGGGGGGGGGGGAATGGATTTTTGAACTTTTCTTTGTTCTTGAATCTTTGCAACAAGATATGTGTTTAGCGTGTGAGATATGTAAGTGCAGATAACAAAGACAAACACAACAAAATATCACTTTAATCTAATATTTTATTAGATAAAGATTTGCTACAATCTGTGAATACAAATGGTAGTATTCTCAGCTTCGTTTTTCTTAGAGAGATATTTCTTGTGATGTATCTTGAAAAACTTATCACTCTCTACAGCTAAGGAAGTGAGGCTGTATCCTTATAGACATGGATACACCTACTTACTACAAATAAGGTAGGTAAACAAAATACTTTCCAGTCTGTCTATCTCATTTGAGTAAGAGTCCAAACGGCTACAGATTTGACTTTGCAAAGCCTGTTCAGATCCACTTCTTTAGCTCCTTGTCCCTTTGTCTTATCTCTCCAAGCTTCTTTGTAGGCTTTCCAATCTGATTTATAGTACATAGTCAAATAAAGCGTCTTGGCTTGTTGCAGGTTTCTGACTTGTACAAATCTTCAGTATTTTGTCTCCAAGAATGTATTCGAGAAGTGGCTAAGTGATTGATTCGAGAACTCGAATTGACTGAATCGATAACTCTGAGTTCTCGAATAGTGTTATATCGACATATCGAATCACTTCTCGAATAGCTCTTTTCTCTGGGACTCCTTGAGATATCGAATAGAGCTTTTTGACATATCGAATCCCTGAGATGTCGAATAGCTTCTTTAGTCCTTGAGATATCGAATAGATCATTGACTTGTTGACTCTTAGAGAACTCGAATGATGCTTTGACTTGTTGACTCCATGATTTCTCGAATAGAGTAATAGACATATCGAATCTCTGAGATATCGAATGAGATATCGAACAGTGTATTCAGAGATATCGAATAGTGTCTTCTGAGATATCGAATCTCTGACTTCTCGAATGCTAGACTTCTCGAATAGACAAATGTACTTCTCGAATTGGTACTTAGGCAAATTCTTCATTTCTTCAAATCCCAACTGTGATTATTTGGCAGTCTTTATCTCCTTGCTTGAGGCATGAACCTTGGAACTTCTTTCAAGCATTATTCTTGACTTTATAAGTACAGTAACACAACTAGAATTTGATGCCTATTACAAGTACAGAACAAATAGAAACTCTACAACTAGAGGTTCCCTCAGTTAAGAGGTCATGTAGGTAATGCATAGCATTACACATACTTAGGCTTGTTAATGTATTCAGGCATGCCTCTGTGACTGACAATCTCCCCCAAATTGTGAGTAAGACCCTTAGTCACAATTTCATGTCTGATAACAAGCCTAACATACATAAAGATAAAACTTGACAGTACATGTATGAATTTTGATTAGCAATGTGGATAGAACTACAGGGTGAGTAATCTTACAGCCTATGATGAAGTACTAGCCATTGTCATTTGTTTCCCTTTCCATAGCTTTGGCTTGCAAATCATCATATGCTTTCTGTCTTCTTTCTTTCTCCTTCCTTGTATTCTCATCCATAGCTTTTATTATTTCTACCATAGCATCCAATTCTTCAAGCAAAATTGAGTCTTTGAAATCTTCAAGTACTGAATTCAGAATGCTTGTAGGATAGTGGTTGAGTAGATTCATTCTGATGTGGATCTGATTCCTATTTCTCCTCCTATACTTCACCACATAGGGGTTAAACTGAACTCTACACAATCCCTTTGCCCTTAGCTTTTCTGCTTCAATCTCCAGTATCTCAATTTCTTTCTCCCTTGCTAGCCATTTCTCAAGACACTATTTTCTGTTTTTCTCCTTATGATCTCTCTTCATCTTCACAAAATCAATTAGCTCCAGCTTCCATACTCTTTCCACTTTATCTTCTGAGCTCAACAATGCAATGATTCTTTCTATGTCATGTAGTTTGCCCCAGTGTTGACATCCTCCTTGTTTGAATTTCTCCTCCCTTCCATCAGTATATTTGATCTCAAGGCAGTTATCAACAATGGCAACATGATAGATTCTTTGAGCTTGTAAGAATTGCAGTTGGTCTTCATCAAAATCTTCATCTAGTGGTTGGAGTTTTAAGCCTGGATAGATTGTCAGAGTCCTTGACTTGGATAGCTTTGGTTTCCTTGCAGCTTGTTTGAATTTGATCCTTTTGACATGGTTGCCTGGCAGTAGCATGTGACCTTTGTTTGTGGACCATTATAGTATTCCATTAGCAGTATGCTTTTTGAAATGTACAGATGGTCTCTTGACTTGAATCTTCTTCTCTTCTTGAGGTGATAAAACAGTTGCAGAAGCCATGGGATTAGATTTTAGTAGGTCATTACTAACAGCATTCACCCTAGACTTAGAGTCTTTTGTTGTGGTGAGATTACTGCTAGCAATGCCTAAGGCTTGCTATTTTCCATTCTTCCTCTCATAGACTTTGCCTTGGTCATCATCCTTCTTATCCTTGCTGTCTTTCTTCTTCTTCTTATCCTCATCCCCCTTATCACTCCTGTGATGACTTCTCCTCCCATCACTCTTGTCTTCATCTTCATCATCCTTATTCCTCCTTGGCTTGGCCATTTCTGGAATTACACCAGTTGCAATGTATGATCTGAGAATGTGCAGTGCCTCTATCTCTTCAGCAGTACTTGTCCCCTTCTTCTTTTGCAGTAGATCAATGATGGCAATAATGAGTCTGTGATTTCGAGAAGTGAGATCATTGGGAATGACCAATTGTTTAATCTCTTCAATTCTGGTGCCAGACTGATAGATGATGGTCCATGGCTTCTTAATCACTTCTGGCAGCCTTGAAGGTTGGCCATTCCTCAAGGCATCATACAGACTCTTATTGTTTTCATTTACATTCCTCTTCTCTATGAGCTCTATCAGTGCATCTATCTCTGAATGTTTCAAGGCATGTAGAGTTTTGTAGGTTAGATGCCAGATTCTGGATTTTGCTACCATCATTACTTCCTTGAGCCATGAGCTATCAACTTTTCTAGGTACCACAGTGAAGTAATCGATCTGATCCTTCAAACTCCTTAGATACAATTGAGTGTCACCAGCCTGTTCTCTTGAGACTTTCAGAAACTCCAAGAATGCATCATCATGATAAACATTTGAGTTTGCAATTTCTTGTAGCTTGGCCTCAGTGACCACCTTCACTTCTACAGGCTTGGCACTTTTAGATATGGAGAGTGAAGGTTTATCAGATGGCATACTCCCTGCAACCACTGTGGTTGTGATAGTTTGATTTTGACCACTGGAAGTAGTGATGTGCACAGTTGGTAGAGTGACAACTGGCAGAGAAGTAGGAGGCTCATCAACTTTGTCTTTTCCTTTGCCAGGCACATGGATTAGAGATTTTGAAGTTCTTTGATGAGCACCTTCAGTGATTTTGATGCCCTTTATTGGTGGTTTCTCCCCCTTTGTATTTGAGTTCCTTGATGTCCTCTTCTCCCCCTTAGGCTTGTTGTCAGGCACAGAGGCTATAGTGCTGACCTTTGGGGTTGAAGATTCTTCAGGTAGAGGGAGACCCATGTGCTTCATCATTGCAGACAGCATTGATTGTTGATGCAGAAGAACATCAGCTGTGGTGGTGGCTTGAGTGTTCGACTGCTCAGTTAGAGTTTGCACCTTGTCTGTAAGATGAGCATTGGACTCAGTGAGAATAGCTACCTCCTTTTCAAGTGCATCTACCTTACTGAATAATGCATTAGATTTGAAGCCAGACAGGGATTGTTATTTAAGTCTCTGCACCTCAAATCTAGACAGCTCATGCACAGGAACCTCAGTTACCAGCTTGTCTCCATATTGATTTGCAAAGAGTGTCATAAGCATGGCATTGGCATCTGTAGTCTGATCAGATAGAATTTGAAATTTGCTTCCTAGACCTGTGACTGTATCTTTAAGGAGAGCTAGACTATTATCCATCTTGGTGCAGGTGGTGTTGCAGTGTCTGATATCTTTGACCACACTGTCTAGTTGAGGAAATTTGGCATCAAAGGCCCTCTTTATCTCTTCTACTGAAGTGGCTGTCTTGTCACTCACCTTGTTGACTTCAGTTTTGACTCCCTTGCCAAGATAGTGTGCAGCCTTGAGAAAACCCTTATAGGAATCATTGACAGCTTCATACACTTCACTAGGGGACAGGGATTTTGCATTTGAACCCAGTGAAGTGATGTATTCCTCTCTAAGATATTGAAGTGCTTCACTGAGAGTTACATCATACTTTCCTTGCATCCAGGCATCTACATTTCCATCTCTCTCAGCATCATCAATAATCTTGGCCTTCTGCATCTCCACATCATCCCTATGGCATAGTAGGATGGCTTCATAATCTGGGTTTGAGATGTTGGAGGTGGCAAGGTTCTGGGCTATTTTGACAAACTCAGGAATCTGATCCACAACATAGCTTTGGAGAGCTTCAATGGACATTTGTGGTGGAACAGATCCTGATCCTGAAGCACTGTCATGTTGCACAGGCTTCAGCCATTGGGACAAAAAGTGAGTGCTAGAGCTAGGCAAGCTAGACTCCTCAGTTACAGATGCAACTTCTGTAACCGGATGAAAAGACTCTGCTACTGTTGTCTCCACAGAAGTGGGATGAGTTACAACAGTAGTTGACACAGGCACAGAGTCTCTAGTTAAAACTAGTGAATCCTCTGTGTTTGTGATGGTGTCATTAGGAGATGCCCCAGCATGCATTCCCTGACCATCTAAATGTGGTACCTGGGTGGTGAGCAAGGTGTCATGCACCAAGTCACTTGAATCCATTGGCTCATCAAGTGAAAAGAATACTTGATGATCAATGCCTTGCTCCTCAATTGCTTGAGTTGCAGGCTCCAAAGAAATATGAGTGGTAGATTCTGGAAAAGAAGTGTGTTGTAGATTAGATTTTGGCAACTCCCCCTGAGAGATAGAGGGAGTTTCAATTGTGATGTGCTCTCCACTCAGTGTTGTGCCAGCCTTATCACTCCCATGTGCTGACTCTGTACAAGTAGGTGCATTGGGGAGGATGCTTGATTCTATAGATGCACCCTGTTGAGAGGATACACCTAGTGAGCTGTTTGCCCCTGATTTTACAACTTCAGCCATTTGGGTGACTGAAGAGGTGGTTTTAGACTTCTTCTTCTTCTTCTTTGGCCTTAGTAAGGGTGACTCAGGTTCCTCACTTGCTATGCCTAATTCTACAGCCAAGGCTGCTTCAGTTAAGATTTTTAGAGGTTCAGAAGCAACAGGTTTTCTCTTCTTTTTACTAACATCACCCTTTTGAGAGGATGATGCAGTTGTCTCTGTGTGTGGTAAAGTGTTTGGCTGAGAGGGTTGGTTAGCAGGCCCTGGGTTAGCATTTTGCTCTACTTGCTTGGGCCTAGCTAACTCAGATTTTGAGGCACATATTGGCATGTTGTGGGGGTAAGTCCTAAATAGACTCTCCATAAGGGGAGTTATTTTGAGCCTTACATCCACATCATTCCTAGTCTCCAAGCTACCAAAAATGAGTTTGGTCATGGATTTCGGATAGCCTATTCTATTTTTGTCTAACCCAGGCAAATCAATCAATTTAACATCTATAAAATTAAGTACAGATTGAATAAAGCGAGGGAAGAAAATTTCATTACCTCTCTTGGCTGAGTTCTTACCAAGTCTCCCATACAATTATTGCATTATGATCAAACCAACATCAATCTTTCTCCCATATGCTAGAGCATATCTTATTTGTTGAACAGGTGTGCAGATTTGATCAAATCTGGACTTCCTTGCTGTGAAGACTTGAAGAAGAGTGGCAAAGACATAGCTCTATTCCTTCCTCAAGTACTTCCTATTCAAATTTCCAAGCTTGATTCTATCTGAGTAGTTGATAAAATCAAAGAAATCTTCCAATTCCTGATCAGTTGCTTGACTGTCATACACTCCTTATTGTAACCCTAGTGCTTGATTCATATTTTCAGTAGTGATGGTGATTTCCTTGTCCTGAATCTTGCAATAGATTACGTATGAAGTTATTGCATTCTCTAGGGCCACGACCTCCACAGTAGCAGTTCTCCAAAACTGTTCTAGTAAATCTAGATACAGAGTTGGGTTGGTTGAGAGTGCATCCTTGATGTATGATTCAGCCATCCATCGAACGAAGCACTTAAAGTTTGCATTGGGTGTTTCAACATCGTTGGTTATTGCTATGAAATTGGTGTGTTTAGGAATTGTGAGTTGGGTATTTGCCATTGTTACACAGAGAGATGAGAAGAGAATGAAGGTTGAAGAAGAAATTTAGCTTTTGACGTTAGGGTTTACAGAGGTTTTGGAACTTTAGCTGCCTAAGAAATCGAATGAAATGATTTGAATAGTTGTGGAATTGTATATATGTGAGTGACTTGAGTTGTCGATTAGATATAAGTTTTGTATCGACAAGTCAGTCATTCGAGAAGTATAAAACAACTATTCGAAAAGTCAAGAAAGACTTATTCAATATCTCAAGCAGTTTGTAACTCACAGCTGGCAGTTATTTAACTCAGAAAATAATTCTAAGCTAAATAAAATATGTTTTTATGAGCGAAATGAAATTTTGAATATAAATCCAAAAAGCGATTAAGTGTCAGCGAGAAATCAGCCTTTTCAAATGATTCGATAACTCAAATACAGTATTCGAGAACTCCATCATTAGAGAACTAAGATACTCTATTCGAGAACTCAAAGTGTGCTATTCGATTTCTCCAAAAGACACTATTCGAGAACTCAGAAGGGTTCTTGATAGGCCTATTCAAGAACTCGAGCCATGACAAAACAATGAACCATTCGAGAAGTCTGACTTATCGAACTATACTTTCACTCATAAAATTCAATTTTCACTATCTTTTAAAATTTACCAGAAATATTCACTGAAGAATATTCTACTAAATTAAATAGTGATTCTCTCAAAATTTCACAGAAATTTCAAGCTAAAGATGTATGATTTTCAACATATGCAGCATTGTGGAATATTTATAAATCATAATCCAGCCAATACTTACTTTAAAAATATTGAGCTTTTGATAAAGTAAGTATTTACTGCTGCAACAATCTAGTTGATATATTCACTCAGCCAGAATTTGAAGAATTCAGCATTCCAATCTCACTAACCAACCTTGTGAAGGTGGCTTCATCTAATGGCTTAGTGAATATGTCAGCTAGTTGTTTCTCTGTGGGAACATAATGTAACTCAATGGTTCCATTAGTTGCATGCTCCCTTATGAAGTGATATCTGATGTCAATGTGCTTTGTCCTAGAATGATTGACAAGATTGGAAACTATAGAGATTGCACTTGTGTTGTCACACATGATTGGAATTCTTTCCAACACAAGTCCATAATCTCTAAGTTGGTTTCTGATCCAAAGCACTTGAGCACAGTAACTTCCAGCAGCTATGTACTCAGCTTCAGCTGTGGAAGTTGACACAGATTGTTGTTTCTTGCTGTACCAAGAGACTAACCTTTGTCCAAGAAACTGGCAGCTACCTGAGGTGCTTTTCCTATCCACTCTGCATCCAGCATAATCAGCATCAGAATAACCAACCAGATTGAACCCTGTGTCCTTAGGATACCATAACCCCAAGTTTGGTGTGCCCTTCAGATATCTGAAAATCCTCTTTATTGCTATCATATGTGATTCCTTTGGATTTGATTGAAACCTTGCACACAAGCATGTTGCAAACACGATGTCTGGCCTACTAGCAGTGAGGTAGAGTAGAGAACCAACCATGCCTCTGTAGATTGAGATATCTACCTTCTTGCCCTTACTATCTTCATCTAACTTGGTAGCAGTGGCCATGGGTGTCTTTGCAGGTGAGCATTCTTCTAAGTCAAATTTCTTCAATAGATCCTTGATGTATTTGGTTTGACTTATAAAAATGCCATCCTTCCTTTGACTCACTTGCAGCCCAAGAAAGAATGTTAATTCTCCCATCATACTCATCTCATATCTGCTCTGCATTAGCTTAGAGAATTTCTCACACAGCTTCTCATTTGTAGAGCCAAATATGATATCATCCACATAGATTTGAACAAAGATAATATCATCACCATGTTTCTTGTAAAACAGTGTCTTGTCTAGTGTGCCTCTAGTGAATTGATTCTCAAGTAGAAATTGTGACAATGTGTCATACCATGCCCTAGGAGCTTGCTTAAGTCCATACAATGCTTTGAGCAATCTGTAGACAAAGTGAGGGAATTGTGGATCCTCAAAGCCAGGTGGCTATTGCACATATACTTCTTCTTCCAACTCCCCATTCAGAAATGCACTCTTGACATCCATTTGATAGACCTTGAAATTAGAATGTGCAGCAAATGCCAAGAAAATTCTGATGGCCTCTAGTCTGGCAACAGGGGCAAAAGTCTCATCATAGTCAATGCCCACCTGTTGAGAGTATCCTTTTGCAACCAACCTTGCTTTGTTTCTTATTACTTCACCATTTTCATCCATCTTATTCCTTAGAACCCATTTTGTTCCAACAATGGTTCCATCCTTTGGTGCAGGGCACAAGTTCCCATACTTTGCTTCTTTCAAATTGGTTTAGCTCCTTTTGCATAGCAATTATCCAATCAGGATCCAACAATGCATCTTCAAGTTTCTTAGGCTCAACTTGGGATAGAAAGCAACCATAGAGACATTCATTTAGAGTTGCTCTCCTTGTTCTCACTCCTGTATTTGGATCTCCAATTATCTGATCTGCAGTATGTGATCTATCCCATTTCCTTGTATGTTCAGATTGATTTCTCAGCCTTGATGTTGCTTCATCATCCAGATCATGATCATTTACATTTCCTCCCCCTGTGAAGTTTCCACTAATCACAGGTGTGCCTTGGATGCTTGTTTCTTCATTGTTGGTTGACACAGGTTCTTCATTCACTTGAGTTTGTTGAATTTTGGGCTCAAATTCAGTTTCAATCTCCTCATCAGAATCATCTAGATTGTCAAACTTCAAAGGATCTTTATCTTCATCATTGGCTTCTTCTAATCCAGGTAGTTTGCTGTCATCAAATGTCACATCTGTGCTTTCCATAACTTTCTTTTGAGTGATGACATAAACTTTGTATGCAATTCTTTCCATAGAGTAGCCAAGAAAAATTCCTTCAAATGCTTTTGCATCAAACTTTTCAACATATTCTGAGTTGTCTTTTAACACAAAGCATTTGCTTCCAAAAGTATGAACATACTTTAGGGTGGGCTTCTTTCCAGTCATCAAGTTGTAAGGTGTCTTTCTAGTGTTTTTGTTGATGAGGGTTCTGTTTTGGATATAGCATGCAGTGCTCACAGCCTCAGCCCAAAAACATGTAGGCATTTTTGCATCAAGTAACATTGTTCTAGCAGCCTCAATCAGAGTTCTATTCTTTCTTTCAACAACTCCATTTTGTTGTGGAGTCCTTGGAGCTGAGAATTGTTGAGAAATACCATTTTCTTTGCAGAATGCTTCAAGCATGGCATTTCTGAACTCTGTTCCATTATCACTCCTTAATGCAATCACGCTTGCATTGTTGGCCTTTGCTTCCTTGTCAATTTTCTTTATATGCTCAATGATTACTTGGGGAGCCTCATCTTTTGATTCCAGAAATTCTACCCATGTATACCTTGTGAAATCATCAACCATCACCAGAGCATACTTTTTCCTTCCTAGTGACATAATATTGACAGGCCCACACAAGTCCATATGAATTAGTTGTAGGGGCTTGGTTATTGATGTCACTGTCTTTGACTTATGGCTTGATCTTTTCATTTTTCCCTTTTGACAAGCCTCACACACTCCTTCTTGACAGAATTCAAGTGTGGGCATGCCTCTTACTAACTCTCTTTTGACTAGAGAATTAATGCCTTTGAAGTTCAAGTGTGATAGCTTCTTATACCACAGCCAACTATCTTCATTTGATGCTTTTGAGTAAAAGCAACAGATTTTGTCCTTGTTTGCAGAGTTCATATTGGCTACAAACAGGCTTCCTTTCCTTACTCCAGATAGAGCAAAGTCACCAGTCTTTTTGTGGGTGATCAAACATTCATCTTTGTCAAAATTCACTTTGAAGCCTCTGTCAGTAAATTGACCAACACTCAGTAGATTGTGCTTGAGTCCCTTGACCAGTGCTACATTTTCAATGATGACATTTCCAATTTCCAACTTGCCATATCCCAGTGTGTTGCCAATGCTGTCACCTCCAAAAGCAACCATTGGGCCAGCCTTCTCCTCATACTGTGATAGCAGGGCCATATCACCAGTCATATGGTTTGAGCATCCACTGTCCAAAATCCACATGACCTTTCTTTCACTTTCTTTGCCCTGCAAACACAAAGGTATTACTTCTCCTTTGGTACCCAAACAAGTTTGGGTCCATGTGGCTTAGCAACAGTCTTATCATAAATAGCATGCTTATCAATTTTCTTGATGTTAGTCTTCTTGTCACTGTTAGAAGTCTCAGAATCAGGGTTCTTAGACTTAGGTGACAGAGGCACCTTCCTAACTTTAGGAGGACTTGAAGACTTTGTTCTTGTGTAGTGTGTGTGAACATTGTGACTGATACAACCTTCCATGAATTGTCTTCTCAAATTAAAGCAACTAGTCATTACATTCATGTTACATGGCATACAATCAAATTTATCACAGAAAGGAGAGTCTCTATGTCTTAAAGGCACAGAGCAGTCATAGAATGGTTTAGCAACACTACCAGATGGTTTCTTGCATGCATGAGTTAAATGATTAGTGCTAAAACAATTTTGACAAACTTTCCTAGGGGCATTTGGCACATAAGCATAATTGTTGTCCTTGTTAATCCCTAATTTGCCATTCCTGTTTTGTTTCTTTTTAGCCACTTTCTTCTCAAACTCATTATTCCCAGCTGAAACAAACTTCACAAATTTCTCAAGTCTAGGTCTACCTCCTACTGACTCCTTGGCTTTGGTTTTGACATTCTCACTCTTAGAGGATGCTTGTTGTTCATTTGATTGTGCCTCATCTTCATCATCCAACATTTGCTTAATGAGTAAGGCATCCTTATCAATCTCAAGTGTTGGTGTTTTAAATATTGGGGTCTCAGCCTTTTTCAAAACCTGAGGCACTTCCTCTTGAACAACAATGTCATCTTCAATGACTGCATAGCCTTTCCTCTGCTTGAGAGTGTCATAATCAAGTCCAATAGCAGCCTTAGGTCTAGCTAGATTTTTCTCATGGTAGGACTGCAATAGACTAGAGGAATTCTTGAATGTTTTCAATTTAAATTCATTTTCAGCTAGTTCATCCCTAAGAGCTTTCTCAACTTGACTAGCACATAGAACCTTATTCTTTAGATATTCGATTTCTTGTTTAAGGTTTTCTATTTGCATAGCAGTTAGTTCTAGTTCCTCATTCCTTTTGTTTAACAGTTCATTCCTAGTAGACAGTTTAGCAATCTCTTCATTAGCAGCAGTCATACTAGTATGAATATTAAACATCTCAACAGATAGTTGTTCAACCATAGATTTGTATTCAGAAACAGACATGTCTATAGTAGTGAGGGATGGTACCTGAGAGTCTGATTCAGATGGTTCTTCCTTGGAGTTGGCCATCAAGGCATAGTTGCAGAATTCTTGTTCTTCTCCATCACTATCAGAATCATCCCAACACTTCCCTTCAGCTATGTAGGCCTTACCTGGTGCATGCTTCTTTAGCAGAGCCTCATACTTAGCTTCAAGCTCAAGAAACTCCTTATCCTTCTTCTTAGGCTTCTTGCATTCACTGGCAAAATGCCCTAGGTCATTGCATCTATAACATCTCATAGATGACCTATCCACATAGCTGGTTTTGAATTGGGTTTTATATCAAACGGGCCACTGAACTCATTAAAAAGTATCAAGTAGCTCCCCAGTCTCCACGGGGACTCATTTAAGCCACTAAACTAAGAAATATATCATTTGCCCCCCTGCATTCACAAAAATTATACAATTTATGGTGGCCTAAGTGAGAATAATACAATCTATCCAAGATTGAACATTTTTTGGCCACCATAAATTTTATCCAAGACACCTAGGTCACCATAAATTGTATTATTTTTGTGAATGCAGGGGGGAAAATGATATATTTCTTAGTTTAGTGGCTTAAATGAGTCCCCGTGGAGATTGGGTAGCTACTTGATACTTTTTAATGAGATCAGTGGCCCGTTTGATATAAAACCCGTTTTGAATTTGTTTTTGTTTGCTTTCACAGGTGCCTTGCTCTTGTTGAATGAATGATTTTGAGATCTAGACTTGAAGGGCTGATTCCTCTTAAATCTGATGTTTGGGAATTTTCTAGCCATAAAAGCATATGAAGTGTTTTCCATGGTATCCAACTCTTCAAGAGTATAGAACTCATCTTCTTCCTTTTCATCAACAGGTTCAGTCACTTCTTCTTCAGTCTCTTCATCATCTACTATCTCTTCTATTCTCAGTTGACTTGTAGATGCTTCCAGGTCTTGAACGGATTTGTTGACAATCAAGGCACAGGACAATGGTAAAAAGGACAAGTTAATCTGAAATGCAAACCAGGCAGTCAACTCATGTTTCTAAATCTGGAAGAAGGACAGTGAGGACAATGGTACAATCTCAAGTCTTTAAGAGGTCCAATTTCTAGCACCTGGTCAAAATCAAACACTTCCAACTATTCCTGAAGAAGATGAGGATTTGTTTATTGAAGATATAAAAGATGATCCACATTTCTTTAAGAAGATTACTTCCAAGTCAGGTGAGAGTGAAATTATATGTCACAATGATATTAAAGTTCAACAGCATCATGCTAGGGAGGCACTAGCTTTGATCTTTGCAGAGAATTATGACATGAGTACTCAAGAGATCTTAAAAGAACAAAAGTAGATTCATGAGGGAATTTCTAAACAGAAGAAGCTCCTGCTGCAAGTAGAGGGAGAGGCAGAGGAGGTAGAAGCAGAGGCAGAGGAAGAAAGCCTGTTCAAACAAGTTCAAGATAGACAAGTTCTAGTGGAATTACGATTGAGGAGATAACTGAAGATCCTCAGAAAATTATATCACTGATCTATTCTAGTGGAACCACTGATCTATTCTTTAAGAGGTCTTTGGCAAAACATCCCCCTGAAAACATGGCTAAACTCCAGAGAAGAGCTGATAATTATATCAAGGCTGAGGATACCATGAAGAAAGAAGTTGCGGGAGGCAATGGTAAGGGTACCAATGACTCAAAGAAGCGAAAGCAAGAACAAGAGTATGATGCTAGGGACATATATCCCCGGACTAGCAAAGACTCTGATTCACCACCGAAGAAGAGTTTGGGATCAAGATTTTCTGACTACGCAAGGTTGAATACTCCTAGGAGCCAGATCTTATTAGACATCGAGAAGGATAAGGACTTTCGGTGGCCGAAGCCACTCAGAGGTGACCCCAAAAAGAGAAACAAGGATATGTACTATAGGTTCCACAGGGATGTGGGACATGATACGGATGACTGTAGACAGTTAAAGGATGATATTGAATTTTTGATCCGGAAGGGAAAGTTAAACAAGTTCACTAAGGGTGAAGATCGTGGAACCCAGAGAAGGGATGATGATAAGAGAGACAATGATAGGAGGGATAACGACCGTGATTGTAACCCACGGCCCCGAGGGCCAGTTATCAACATGATATGGGGAGGCCCGACAGCGGCCGACACAACTCGAAACTCTCGAAAGACGTATGCCAGAGAAGTGATGCACATCGTAGGAGAGGCCCCGAAACGTTCTAGGACTGAAATAGCAATTGGATTCGATGATTCAGACCTTGAAGGGGTGAAGTTCCCCCATGACGACCCGTTGGTCATAACTCCTGTAATTGGAAACTCAGAGGTGAAGCGGGTCTTGATAGACAATGGAGCTTCTGTTGATATCTTGTTTCATGACGCTTTTGTAAAGATGGGGTACACTGACTCTCAATTGACCCCGACGAACATGCCTATTTACGGATTTAACGGAGTTGAGTCCAAGGTTGAAGGGACTATTCAGCTGCCCGTGACAATCGGGCAAGAACCTAAGGAAGCCACTCAGATGCTGAATTTTCTGGTGATCAAGGCTACCTCGACATACAATGCAATCTTGGGAAGGACCGGACTTCATGAGTTCAAGGCCGTTGCCTCTACCTATCACATGAAGGTCAAGTTTCCAACCAGGAATGGTGTTGGAGAACAGAAAGGAGATCAGAAAATGGCTAGAAGTTGCTATGTGGCTGCTTTGAGAGCTGATGGAGCCGGGGGTCAGGTACTCCCGATTGAAGACATGGATGTCCGCGGTGATGATGAACATCGAGGAAAGCCAGCAGAGGACTTGGTTCCCATACCTCTAGAGTTGGGCGATCCTGAAAAAGTTACTTATGTAGGAGCTTCTCTGAAGGAACCCTTGAAGGGCAAATTGATAGCATTCTTACAAGAAAACAGTGATTTGTTTGCCTGGACAGCAGCTGATATGCCAGGGATTGATCCCCAACTTATAACTCACAAGTTGAATGTTGATCCTGAGCGTAAGACAATAAAACAAAAGAAGAGAAATTTTGCTCCTGAAAGGCAAGAAGCCATTAAGCAAGAAGTTGATAAGCTCTTAGATGCTGGTTTCATTGAGGAGATTCAATTCCCAGAGTGGTTGGCCAACCCTGTGATGGTCAAAAAGGCAAATGGGAAGTGGAGGATGTGTATAGACTTCACTGATTTGAAGGATAGACACATTGATAGATGCCACAACTGGACACGAGATGTTGAGCTTCACGGACCGATTCAGTGGTTACAATTAGATTAAGATGTCCAAGGATGATATCCCAAAGGTATCCTTCGTAACTGACTTTGGTGTTTTCTGTTACCTTGTTATGGCTTTTGGTTTAAAGAATGCAGGAGATACTTACCAACGACTTGTGAATAAGATATTTGCTCATCTGATTGGAAAAACCATGGTGGTTTAAGTTGATGACATGTTGGTCAAGAGCCTAATCAAGGCAGGCCACATTAAGCACCTCAGAGAGGCATTCGAAGTGCTGAGGCACCGTAAGATGATGTTGAATCCAGCCAAGTGTGCATTTGGTGTTGGATCAAGAAAATTTTTGGGGTTGATGGTTTCGAAGAGAGGCATAGAGGCCAACCCTGATAAAATCAAAGCAATTCTGGATATGGAACCACCCCGCTCTATACGAGATGTGCAGAAGTTAACGGGCCGAGTTGCAGCCCTAGGGAAGTTAATCTCCAAGTCTGGTGACAAATGCTTGCCTTTATTTCAGGCATTGAAGAAAGTGAAAACTTTTGAGTGGACTCCTGAGAGCCAAGAAGCCTTTGAACAGTTAAACAAGTACATGGCTGAAGCTCCGTTGTTGGCCAAACCTAGTCCAAGAGAGACTCTTTATCTATATCTGGCGGTATACGAACAAGCATTGAGTGTCGTCCTCATTCGAGAAGAAAATAAGATTCAGAAACCTGTCTATTATGTGAGCAAGGTGTTGCACGGAGCTGAGTTAAATTACTCTCCCATCGAGAAGTTTGCTTTGGCATTGGTAACGGCCTCAAGGAAGCTACGACCATACTTCCAGGTACATAAGATTCAAGTCCTGACGGACCAGCAGCTGAGAAACATATTGCATAGACCAAGGGCCAGTGGAAGGCTAATCAAATGGGCGATAAAACTTGGAGAATTTGATATCATGTATAAGCCTCGAACAGCCATCAAGGCTCAGGCATTGGCTGACTTCGTGGTTGAATGCACCATTAACAACCAAGAAGTCGGGGGCAGGAGATAGTAACTACCCCTGGTAAAGGGGATAAGGATGAGGAACTTGTACCTGACATAAAGGAGTATTGGGTGCCCTATTTTGATGGAGCATCAAAAACAAATCTAGTGGTGCAGGTTTAGTATTGCAAAGCCCCGATTGGTTCACAGTCGAGTACGCTTTGAAGTTGGACTTTCCAACAACTAACAATGAGGCTGAGTATGAAGCCTTGATAGCTGGGTTAGGCTTGGTCAGAATAATGAGAGTCAAGAATCTCAAAGTTTGTGGGGATTCAAGACTAGTGGTATCGCAAGTGAATGGTGAATTTGAAGCTAAGGATGAAACTATGGCAAAATATCTGAGAGTCGTGAAAGCTGTTATTACTCAGTTTGAGGAGTGCTATGTTAAGCACATTTTGAGAGAAGAGAATGTTAAGGCTGATGCCCTGTCTAAGTTCGCTTCTTCTGAGATAGAGAATTATTCAAGGAGTGTTTACTTCCAGGTCTTAAAGGCCCCAACCGTCAACTCAAAGTTGGTGGCTCCGATAGATGTAGGTAGCTGTTGGATGGATCCTATCAAAGCCCATCTGGAAATCGGATGGCTTCCTAGCAGTACCTTGGAGGCACGGAAGCTGTCAGTGAGAGCATTGAGGTATACCTTGATTGAAGGCATCCTTTATAAGAGGTCTTTTGTCATCCCATATTTGAAGTGTTTGAGGCCCCAAGAGGCAAGGGAAGCTTTGGAGGAAGTTCATGAAGGAATCTGTGGACAGCACTTGGGGGGCAGAGCCCTAGCTCACAAGATAACTTGCTTGGGATTCTACTGGCCAAAGATGTTGGCCGATGCACATAACTATGTTAAGATGTGCGATAGGTGCCAGAAGAATGCCTCGATTGTGAGGCAGCCGCCTGAGATGTTGACATCAGTTAACTCTCATATCCCGTTTGCAATGTGGGGAATGGACATACTTGGCCCTTTCCCTGTAGCTTCAGCACAGAGGAAGTTTTTGATAGTGGCCATCGACTACTTTACTAAGTGGATTGAGGCTAAACCTTTAGCCAAGATAACCACCAAACAAGTTGCCCAGTTCTTTTGGGAGAACATAATTTGCAGATATGGAATCCCACGGATACTAGTGACGGATAATGGAATACAGTTCAACAATGAAGAGTTTAGAAAGTACTGTGAGGAAAATGCTATTGAGCTTCGTTTTACTTCAGTTGCACACCTGCAAGCTAATGGATAGGCTGAGGTAACCAATCGGATTATCCTTGATGGACTAAAGAAGAGGGTCGAACGCTCGAGAAATACTTGGGTGGATGAGTTACTGCCTATACTTTGGGCGTATCGCACTACTTGCAAAGTGACAACCGGAGAAACCCCTTTCTTGCTGGCTTACGGAGCTAAGGCAGTGGTGCCCCTGGAGATTATGCATGCATCACCTCGGGTTGAGGCATATGAACCGGAGACCAACGAAGAAGGCATGAGGCTTTCCCTTGATTTGATTGATGAGGTTAGGGATGAAGCGAATGCCAGGAATACCGAGCATCAAAAGAGAGCATCTTTCCACTACAATCGAAGGGTTAAGGAAAGGTTCTTTCGACAAGGTGACTTGGTTTTAAGGAAGATAGAAGCCTCAGGAGTTGGTGAGAAGGGTAAGATAGCCCCAAACTGGGAAGGACCATATCGAATCAGGGAGGTGTTAGGACGAGGATCTTACAAGTTGGAAACCTTGGACAGGGTTGAGGTGCCCCGAACTTGGCATGTCGTGAACCTCAAGACTTATTATGTTTAAAGACTTGATCTTTTATCTATTAGGAATAGAAATAAGGTTCGAATGAAACAATTATAGAGCATGTTGTTCCCAGTAGGAGATAGAGTATCTATGTAAGGGTTGAGCCCATTTTATCAACATTCTTTGACAGCCTAATGAAGTTTTTTTTTTGCTTTATCTCCGAGTTACTTCCTTTGTTTTGTTATTATAAACACGTAAGACAAATGATAAATTAATTCACGAGTTTGCTATGAGCCAAGGGGCCAAATACCTAGAGAACTCTAAAGCTTAACAGACTATAAGCAAAGGCAAGAAAACAAACAAAAGGAAACTAACTATACAAATAGTTAAGCTAAAGAGTTGCATAAATAAAAGCCCGAAGGCTATTTGAGTTAAGTTACAAAAACCGAGAGTTCAAATAAAAGAAACAGCAAATAAGCTAAGTGGCCTTAGGGGCCTCCTTGACAGGAGAATCATCATCAGAGCTAGTAGCTGTAGAGGAGTCATCTGCAGCAGAATCAGCAGCTTCATCTCGAACAAGGGGAAGCTCAGGATCTAAAGTTGCAGCAGCAGCATGCTCCCTGACCAGAACATCACCCTCCTAAATAGCTCCTCGCTAGAACCTGACTCAGCAACTAATGTGCTTGGAGGATGAGGGCTTGGAAAGGCGGAAGGCAAGAACAAGCCTGGATGTTGTCTAAGAACCGCCTCAATAGCCTTATTCCACCCCTCGGAAAACTGACCAGGAAAAAGCATCTTATCATGCTGGTCCATGAGAGTCTTGTACTCAGCTGAATCTAGATAATCATCGATCAGCTTTTCCTTATCATCTTTTAGTGCAACCAGCTCTGCATGAAGCCCCACCATCTCTTCATCCTTCTTCTTTAGCTGCTCCTCCAGCTGGTGGATATGAAGACTCCTCTTTTGGGACTCAGTTTCAAATCCCTTGGCCTTCTCCTTCCAAGACTTGGCTTGATGGAGTAAGCTCTGGAAGTGGACGTTAGCCTACACAGAAGAACAAAGTAATAATGCAAAAGTAAAGTAAGGAATCTAAAAATTTTGAAAAGGCAAGGTTTGGGGACAGCAAGAGCCTGAGAACCAAGCGCTTTTGACTCCCCAATGCCTCAATTCTTGACTAAATCTTTGTAATCCGGAGGGGTAATTGAGTTAAGTAACCAGTCCATAGCATGTTTGGTAGAGCCCACAACGCTATCTCGCTTCTTGAAACCCAAGGAGGGCCTGAACACAGTAGATTGAACGTTAACCTGGGAACTTCCTTCCAGGCCAGCTATGTCACCATACTTCAAACCCCCCTTGTGAATCTTGTGAGGACGCAAGAATACAGGCTCAACTGCCTTATCGCAGGGTCAGCATTCCTCTTAGCCCGAGCCATTTTAGAGGTCTCGTCGTCAGCAGAGGGAGCCGCCTCCACGATCATCTTCACAACTGCGAAAACATAAACAAAAACGAGTTGGAATAAGTTAAGTATGAAAATAAATGACAAAGGTAAGAGAGAGAGTTACCCCGCTCAGACACAGGAGAGAGGCCTACATCCCTTAAAGATTCTTCATTTATAAGGCTTTGGCACGTTACGAAATCGCTATCGCCTTTAGTCAGTTTCTCAAAGGCAGCCTGTTCCTCGAGACTAAGGGTTATTCCTTTAGCACTCCCGTCTGTAACCTTAGAAAAAGTACTTCTAAAAAGAGTGCCCCAGTCTCCGCCAGCCCACTCTAAATAGGCAAACTCATTCTTCCAACCCGTATTGTTATCAGGCACGGACTTGCCATTAAAAAGTGGAGGGACTTTGGGGCGAAGTTTAATATATACCCAACCAGTATATTTAGCAGGACTATTTTAAAATTGAAAAATTTTGCAGAAGAGGGGAACAGAGAGAGGAAGGTTTTGTTTTAGACATAAGACCATAAAACACAAAATTATGCTCCACGCATTTGGCGGGAGTTGACACGGGCTAATTTTTACATCAGCTAAAAGTCGAGGTATAAATTCGTGAAAGGGGAAACAAAGTCCAGCCACTAAGCTCTCCCTAAAGACACACAAAGAATTTGGTTTCCAATGACATGGTCTATCACCTGGCTCAGCTGGAATGAGTTTAAGAGGTGACTTAATCTTAAACAGTTTATTATATCTAACAATTTCTTCTATGTCGTGATATGAACTACAACAATCATATGCATCTAATTCGACCAAAGAGGGATAATCATCTCCACGTTCGTTTAACATATCTAAAAGGGACATGTAAGGAGAACGGGTGGTGATGGTACATTTAGAAGAAGCTGAGTTCATCTTGGCAAGGCGGGCTTTGGCTTTGTCCTCCATTAATGACAGCTTGAAACCCTAGAAGAAGGCCGGAGTTAGCCGAGAAAAATTTCGAACGGAGCTAGAGAGAAATTTTGTAACTGCGAACTTAGAGAGTGTAGGGGTGAAAATGAGAAGTAAGAAATGAGAATGTGAGAAATGAACTCTTCACTCTCACTCTTATATAGGATTTTACAACCGGTTGAAATTCTTTCAAGCGGTCAAAAAAACTGATAGTGGCCGGTTGAAATTCATATATGACCGGTAAAAAGCCCATCACAAAAGCCCAATTTGTAAAAGCCCAATTCTGGAAACTTCTGTGAGAAGATATTTTGAAGAAAATATCTAAGCGTCAAAGATATTTTTGAAACTTCCAGAATTCCTAAACCCTATTGAAGGATCTAGAACCTGGGCCAGAAAAGATCCGAACAGTCCCATTACAGCCATGTGGCCAAGCCCATTAAAAAGGAAAAAGGATATTTTTTAAAAAATATATCCATTCCAAAAAATATAAACTAAGCCTCGAAGGTCCAAAAAGTAAAAAAAAGGCCCGCCAAGAGAAAGCCCAGTAATTCAAGGTCCCAGATTCGACCAAGATCCTAGTCGAAACGACCAAGAATCCTGGTCGAAAAGTCGTTCGACCAAGCCATTTTGAGGCCCTTATTTCGACCAAGTTTCTCGTCGAAACGACCAAGAATCCTGGCCGAAAAGTCATTCGACCAAGCCATTTTGAGGCCTTTATTTCGACCAAGTTTCTGGTCAAAACGACCAAGAATCCTGGTCGAAAAGTCATTCGACCAAGCCATTTTGAGGCCCTTATTTAGACCAAGTTTCTGGTCGAAACGACCAAGAATCCTGGTCGAAAAGTGTAACGCCCCGACTTCCTAATACTGAAAATATATTTTTTTAAAAATAAAATAGACTTTGATACAGGGGAATTTTAGAAAATTTTGACATGAAGTATTCGTAAATAGGACTATCCATCTAGTTTTCAACCTAAAAACAAATTCCAATTTAACAAATACAAATAAAACTTAATACACCAACGATTCCTCACCGAGGATCGATTCCAGGTTATGGTATGAAACAAGAATCTATACTACACAAATTATTACAACTTCTATCTCTGCTATAAATACAAGTCACTATACCATCTAATCTGTAGCTTAATCCAAAACCGTGCTCGCCCGTGTTAGCTCTGAAATCTATTCCGAATAGTATCATCCTCACTCTCATTCGCATTTGAAAATATAAGTAGACCATCCTTAAACGTAACTGCAAAGGGTTAGGTAAAACAAAGCAAGAATGAGCCAAAGAACGCTCAGCAAGTGTTCAATATAGTGAAACAACAATATTTCAATGATTCATTGATGAGCAATATCAATGACCAAACTATTTCCAAGGAATAACTCAATTTCTATCATAGCATAAAACTTTCCATCAAAACATACTTTTTATAAAACTTTTTAAAAACATTTAAGTTGATTGTATTATTATCCTGATTACAGACAGTACGGGTGATCAGCCACGTAGAGTCCCTCTTCCTTTGAAATTGGGTTCCAAATTAGGCAGCACATTGACCTTTAATGCTGGACTATGGGGAACCACCCCTAGCCTCTTACGCTAAATAAAAAGTGCTGGACTAGGGGAACCACCCCTAGCCTCTTACGCTTCTCCAATCTATAAACAAGTTTATTAACACTTAAAACATTTCACTTTCAAGTCCTTATACTTACGGATAACAGATCAGCCCAGTATAAGGAATTTTAAATACATCTTCAAATAATTAATCCATTTTAATGAACAACAATAAAAGATTAAGGGTCAGGGAAGCATTCGATATAAGGAATCATAAATAACAAAGCAAAAAGATTGAACTAAACATGACATGGTTCAACAAAACAGAATCATATATCAACAAGGAAACATTTATCAATTAAGGAACAAAGCAATTGTTAAGGTTCTTGAAATTTAACAACAATTTATAAGATAATTGTGGATAAAGGAATCTAAAGTTCAAGAGAAGATTTGAGTAATACATTGGTTATAAAGAAATGAAGAGTCGTTTGTTAATAAAGAGTAAAACAAGTTTAGGGTTCTAGAATTTAATCCAAGGGTAATGAAATCTGGTTTCCCTGGTATGGTTTAAAGGAATAAGCATAAGGAAAAGAATAAGATAAAGCAAGGAATAAATTATAGGTCAAGGGTTATAGTTCAACAGGAAATAGGGTAAATAATAATGTACATGTGTTTCAATTGAAATTTAAAAGGAATAAACAATAAGGTTAAAAATGGTTCAACAATAATTTAAAAAGGAATAATAGTCAGGTATAAGAATTGAAACAACAACTCATAAGCAATTCAAGGAATTCTGGATTTAAATACAAGGTTCGAGTCATTTGAAGAAAATAAAGGGATGTTGACCCTAGCAAAATGATTTGGAAGAAAATCTTATAATTGATAGAGACAGATTCACATCATTCAAAATAAATATGAAGAGTATAAGTACTTGCAAGAAAGGATTCGAAAGAGAATATATATAAATAACAGAAACAGTTTCACATCACTTGAACGATAAGTGAGGGATAGTATACTTGCCTCAATACACAGGGTTTCCATTTCTCATACTTTAACACGTTATCACTTTACAATCTGTCTCTACTTCCTTATACTTCACCTTCCTTCGATCACACATCCATCTTTCCTTTATCTCTTTTCAGACCCGATCATTATCTCCTTCCTCTACATTCCATTTACACGTGCACTGGCTCTTAACTGACCTCCTATTCGTACCTATATACAGGTAAAGCAATACTTCAGTACACTTGTAATCTTAATCGTCTAATCTTGTCCTACCCAAACGCGTCCTATTACGCTTTACAACATAACACATATTAATCACATTCTCAAAATAGTACAGTATAACCATATAAACCACATAGGCATTTAGCACATAATAATAATTTACACGTATATCTTTTAACACGTATATTATATCGATTTACAAATAATCCTTAACAAAATACTACAAGGATTACACAATAATCTTAAATAAAATTGGACAACACCCCCTTTAAAATATGACCTAACCTGTCGAAATATAATCAACCCCAATTAGAAATTGAGAAATCCTTTGCTGTACAATTTATCTCAATACTATCTCATACCCATCACAAACATACTAACATACACTTTATACAACTTCCGACTACCGGCTTCACATATACATACATACTTATACAATCTCACAATCTGACTACAATGCATTAATAACTCCCTTTATTCTGACAAATCAATTTAATATATCCTTAATAATGAATTAACAATTGTAATTATCATTCCAAATACAACACGCAATTTATTCTACTACTATCCAGTCCGAGATCAATTAACCATTCAAATAAAATCATATCTAACTTAGTAATTCCATAGTCTCTAATTTACAATTCCTAAAACAACCAAATCCCGCTTAACAGTCCATAACCTCCAAATTAACAAAATTTTCATAGCTAAACAACTTAGCAATTTATATAACTCGAATGCCACTTCAACAATTAACATTTAGCAATTTAGGACATTTGACCATATACCACTGATATAAGTATATAATTAGAACTTATAAGTATTTAACAAGTAATCACGTAAACAAAATATAACCCAATACCACCTCGTACTAATAGTACATACATATATGCATATAGTCGAGAAAATAAATTTAAGATTTTTAGAAAAATTTTGACTGCATCCCCTTTATACGGGTGACTACCAGTCGGAATATAACCGACACAACCAAATCCAATAATCATATTACACCTAAAATTGACATTCACATCCAATAATCAACCAAACCGAATAACCATAATCCAACCCGAACAATTCCTTACATAATAAATAAATTGTACTGAACCAAAATTAAAATTTACAATTTATTGTATAATTATTAAAATTAAATTTGGTTCAAGAATTATCATCGCCAATTACCCTCGACTCAAATTAAATCATTGTCGAGGGGGCAAAATTCCGAGGGTACCCGTATCGGGTTTTCGACTCGAAACTCCGCACATAAAAATTTACAGATAAATTTGTAATTTCACTGAAATAGTCAAACCGAACTTAGACCATAACAATCAAAATCCGTAAAACAACTATACAAATGAATCACAATAATCATCACAAATTAGATCTGAATTGAACTTTCCCAGCATAGATACATACGCACACAACATTCATACACAATTCGCATCAACACACAAACGCCCAAGCTATTATACACACACATATACGAATTTACACGCACACGATTAATGTACACAACCACACATACACTGAATTCAGGAACACAACTCTGCAACATCAAATAGTGCACACATATAGACGATTCAATCTTACATAGATACACACACACCATCGACTTTAACCCACCCAGAATCGCAGCCTTCCCCCATTGATTTGAACCCCCACACCTCGCGCAACCAGCTATACATACATACATACATACGTGTTCGTACAGGTTGCAAGAGGGGGAGAAGAATCGAGGGGGAGATTAAAGAGAGAGGAGAGTGAATAGAGGGAGAGATAAGAGAGAGATGTGAGAGGGAGACTTTGAGAAAATTCGGGAGAGATCTAGAGAGCATAGCTGAAAAACTGAAATTGGGGATAATGGCTGTCGATTTAGGGATTGGAAAGAAAAGAAGGGAATATTTTTGTATTTTACTAATAGATTTCTTGATTAAAACACTCTAAATCCCATTTAAAATTAAAAAATAAGTGGGTAAGATTTGAGAAAAATCAAGATATCATTTTTAAAATGTAGAAAATGAAATTAGCTATCTCCACATATTTTTTAAATAATTTTAGGATAAAAAATGAATTAACTATGAATTTTGCAAGTTTTGATTATTTAAATGCAATAAAACTCTTAAAATCATTTTAAAATATTTAAACACTCAAAACAATTCACCCAAAAATTTTAAAAACTAATTAAATATACAAATATGATATTACAAAAGATTTCGTGATTTTTATTAACTCCGTTGATTTTATAAAATTCTGAAAAGATCAAATAATGCATAATTTTTAATCACAAAAATTCAAATAAAAATAAACGGACCTACACGGCACACATACATCATCATATAAACATGTAAACATGATGTCACATATATTTCATCTTAAAA
This sequence comes from Saposhnikovia divaricata, assembly GCA_036435485.1. Lineage (NCBI taxonomy): Eukaryota > Viridiplantae > Streptophyta > Magnoliopsida > Apiales > Apiaceae > Saposhnikovia > Saposhnikovia divaricata. The sequence continues at coordinate 76,224,171 of CM071600.1, read as the reverse complement.
AAATTTTCACACCCTATAATCCACATTTAATATTAAATAATTAAATAATAGTAATAATTACGATATTTTTCTAGGGCGTTATAAAAAGTCATTCGACCAAGCCATTTTGAGGCCCTTATTCCGACCAAGATCCTGGTCGAAATGATCAGGAATCCTGATCGAAAAACCCTTCGAGCAAGAAATTTTGAAGCCCTTATTTCGACCAGAATCCTAGTCGAAACGACCAGGAATCCTGGTCGAAAACCCGTTCGATAAGGAAGTTTGGAAGGCCTTATTTCGACCAGAATCCTGGTCGAAATTCCTGGTCGAAAAAAGTAAATTCCTGGTCGAAAATTGTCTTAAAATGCTAATTTTTGACAATAAAATACTTGTGAGCATGCAAGTTTTGACAAAAAATACCTGTGGGTACTGTACAAATCCTAAAAATCAGGATAAGTATGAAAAATACGAGGAGTTTTATGAATAATTCCTTGAATTAAATGGAAAGAACTCAGTAACAGAAGTTACTAGAAAGTAATTGCTCAGCCTCGAATAAGGCAAGTCGTCGTAAATGTGTAGGTCGCTCCACACTTTGCATTAAGACGATACTCGTGAAACACTAGTGTATAATTATGAACCTTGACCCGAGTCTCGAAAAAGGCCGTTAAAACTTCAAGAAAAACCTGATCAGTTTTCCTAGAAGTTGGGGGGCAAATGATATGGGCCAAACTAAACCCTAAAGACATAATTAATGTTGCATTAATTAGACCTAGCTCGGTCCAAATATGAAGTCCATTAATAGGGCCCAAAACCCTAATTAAATATTAATTTCGTAATTAATATTAAGGGGCAAATTAACAGTTGGGAAATACAAGTCAAATAAAGATATTATCTCTATGAAGAGTAGTCTCCAAGGCACACAGTCACACAAGGAAACAGACTCCTACAAGGTAGGAGTCTAGAACCTTCCTCAGGGTTGACTTACCCACCAAGTCACCTAACCCTACTATAATTCTTGGGCTTCTCAGCCTATATAAAGGGTCAGACCCCTCACCTCAGAACTACGTTTTTGGCTTGATCTTTGACATTCATCAAAGTACGTAGGCATCTTGTGAAGGTAGATTCAGCCACGAGCACAAGAGCAGCCATTAAAAGCACGAAGCTCACACACCTTAGTATTAAATACAACCAAACCCTAGCCGCACTCTAATAACCTAGTTTTTATTCCACAACAATTTCTTTTTTCAGATTAAACGTCACTTTTTTGTTTTTTTTAATAACTAATCAATAATTTCCCTATCAAGATAAAATATAATATCTTTTATATTTTATTTAATTTAAATTTTTCTTTTTCTAAAAACACTACGGGATTAATTAATAAAATAAATGAATTACATTATAATTACTATTAACTAATAATTTACCTTCAATATATATATATATATATATAAAGGAGGATAAGCGAGCGTTTAGGTGGCGCTCTTAGATCATCTCAATCTATTTTTCTATTTTTTTAGGATTTTAGGATTTTAAACTATTAAAATACTTTTTAACATATTAGAATTAGAATAGGTGTTCAAATTTATAGAGGAGAAGAGTTTGAATTTATAGAAAAAACATATAATTAAAAGTTTTATTGAAAGTAGAATAAGTATTTATAATTGATTACAAGTCCTATTGGAAGTAGAATAGGAGTTCGAATCTATAGAGAAAAAGAATTTTAATGGAATAGGTATAATATGATTTTAAATACTAATAAATAAAAACATATTTTTTAACATAGTAGAAATAGAATAGGTGTTTGAATTTTTAAAAGAAAAAAATCTATAATATGTCTCTTTACCAAAATCTTATAAATACGAGTTTATTTTCATTGTATCCTTACTAAGTTATATTTTGTTTACCATTATGATGTATTGCCTGTTCATCAATTTTTATTGTCCTTTTGATGAATATTGACAAGTCTTTTGTATATAATTAATGTTAAATTCAATTTTTTTTTCTCACATGATTCCACCGAGTGAGCCAAAGATTTCTAGCAATAGAGGTAATATCCTTTTTCTTTTTACCTTGCTTACTGTATCAACTTTTTAAAAATTTATAAGATGCATATTGAATAAGAAAGATGGATGTATCAATCTTGAGCATAGATTTCATCAGGTTTTCTTTTTTGAATAATTAGGCTTTTAGTCTTACAATTAAGTATATGTTTAAAAAAAATTCTCGGGCTGAATCAGAGTCAAACCAGGTTCTGGAGAGAATAAGTCTTCGTGCTCAGATTTCATCAAGTTATTACAAATGAGATTTACAAAATTCAATTTTTTTTTTGTATTATTCAATTACAATGTAATGAAATAGGTAGGGCAAAATTTATCGTCTCAATCCATTATTCTACTTTTTAGAATTTTAGAATTTAAACACTAATAAATATAAAAATATCTTTTAATATATTAGAAGTAGAATAGGTGTTCGAATTTATAGATGAGAAGAGTTCTAATTTATAGGGAAGACATAATTAGAAGTTTTATTAGAAATAGAATAAGTATTTAATTATAAGGCATATGATTAAAAGTTCTATTGGAGTTCGAATAAACACTAATAAATATAAAAATATATTTTAATATATTAGAAGTAGAATAGGTGTTTGAATTTATAGATGAGAAGAGTTCGAATTTATAGGGAATACATATAATTAGAAGTTCTATTGGAAGTAGAATAGGTATTTATAATGCATATGATTAAAAGTTCTATTGGAAGTAAAATAGAAGTTCGAATTTACAGAGAATAAGAGTTCGAATTTATAGAAAAAACATATTATTAAAAGTTATATTGGAAGTAGAAAAGGTGCTTGAATATATAGAGGAGACATATAATTAAAAAATTTATTAGAAGTAGAATACAAGGACGGTGATGACATCTTTTACGATATTCTAAAATTATATATTTTTATACAAGTTAGTTATACTTCTATATGGAAAAAATTTCATAAATCCAATACTAATCTCATAAAAAAAGTATTCGTTTTTAAAAAGAAAAGAACTTATATGTTAACATAATAAGAAAATATTCTCATGCGAGAACCCTAAATAAATACAGGAGTATCTATAATATAAAGACAAAATAAGATGTTTTTTTATTTTTTAAAACTCCATAAATTTTAGAAAGCTTGGAGAAAACAAAAATTGGAATTCACTCTAATTTTAGATTTTGATTTTAAGGAAAAAAGTTGTATAAGATAAGTATCATCAATAATATGTAATGAAGTTGGAATTTCGATCCCAAATGAGAGCGGCTCGAAACGTGTTTAACGGGAAGACAACTTACTAGAAAAGATTGTATAAACTATTAGAATTTGATATTGATGTTATAAATTTTATTTCATTTTTAGGATTCGATTTTTATGGATATACATTGTTATACAAGTAATATATGTAAAAGTTAGGGTTTTGATCATACGAGAGAGCGGCTCAATAGGAATAACCATATTTAACGAGAAAACGGTTCATTAAAAAAAATGTGTTGAATATTAAAATTTAATATTGATGATATATTAGAAAATAAATATATTTAAATTTTTTAGAATTTTAAGTTTTGAAATATTAATAAATAAAAAACTATCTTTTAACATTTTAGAAGCATAATAGGTGTTCAAATTTATTGAGAACAAGAGTTTAAATTAATAGGGAAGATATATAATTAGAAGTAGAATTGGTGTTTGTAAGACATATAATTAAGAGTTTTATTGTAAGTAAAATAGGAGTTCTAATTTATAAAGAAGAAGAGTTTAAATTTATAGATACATATAATTTAAAAATTAATTGGAGGTAGAAAAGATGTTTGAATTTATAAAAAACTCATATAATAAAATAATAAAATATTTAATTGGAAGTAGAATACAAGGACGGTGAAGACGTCTTATACGATTTTTTGAAATTATATATATTTTTTCCTAGAAATCCTTTATTTTAACTTTTTTATACAAGTTAATTATACTTGCACTAGAAAAATATGTCCATAAATTCAACACTATTACCGTAATGAAAAGTCTTCGCATTTATAAAAATTGATGTGTAAACATAACAGAAAAACATTTCCATGCGGAAACTGTAAATCTATACAGGAATATCTATAATATTGTATTTTCATCTTTTAAAACTCCATAAATATTAGAAAGTTTAAAGAATGTAAAAATTGGAATTTACTCAATATCATGGTTTTAATTTTTAAGAGAAAAGGATATTTCATAAGATAAGTACTATCAATAATATGTAATGAAGTTAGAATTTCAGTTTCAAATAAGAACAGCTCGAAACATGTTTTAACGGGAAGACGGCTCACAAGAAAATATTGTATTATTTAATAGAATTTGATACTAATGTCATAATTTTTTATTTTTATTTTTAGGGTTCGATTTTTATTGATAAAAATTATTATATAAGTCTTTATAATATATGTTAAAGTTGAGATTTCAATTTTAACGAAAGAGCGGTTCACTCGAAATAATTGTGTTTATCAACTAGTTTTTATCTAAAATACGTTAACTTTTCTATTTTTTCTTACTAAAATATCTCTTTTTCCAATCATATTAATAGCGGTTTTATTAAATAAAAGTAAAATAATAATATTATAATTATTATAATTAACCGATTACTTTTTTCAACTAAAACATATCATCTTTCCTATATTATTTAACTAAAATCCCTCATTTTCTAAAAATATCTCAAGCAACATTTATATAATTAACCGATTTCTTATTCATGTATTAAAAAATTCAATTTAAATAAAAATAAAAAATTTTATTCACGGCTTTTGAGCTACTATCATGGTTGTAAAAATCGGTAATTGGGGACTAATCGGAAGGATAATTAATCGGATATTATAAAAATCTTTAATATTAGTCTAACTCACAATTAGACATTTTATTTTAAATAAATTCATAAGATTAATCGGATTTCAAAAATTGAATCGATTGATTATCTTATAAAGAATTAATTGAACATTAATCGGTTCAATCAGAGATTTTTAAAACCATGACTACTATGTCATACAGTAACAATTATAACATTTATATACAATCTTAGCCCAAATAAAACTTCATAAGATATCACTATAGCTCATACCCTGATTAAAATGGTTTCGTTCAACTTAGCCCCGATACAATTGATGTGCAATAGAGATCGCTTCTCTGATATTAATTATGACTAGCCTATAACCCGTGCGATGCACGGCTTTCTTAAAATTAAATAATTTTTTATTTATATTTTAATAATTATTTATCTCATATATATATTCCTTAATATAATATTGGCATAATATATATTATTTAATAATAATCATTTAATTATATGATATAGTATTCGAATTATGACTATCATAATAATATAAATATAAATGGAAGTATCGTATATACTTACATTCAAATTTTTGTTGATATAATCATATTACAATTATGATTCTATAATAATGTATAATGTAATATTCCGTATTTGTTTAAAATAGAATTTAATATTAATTTATAATTGGGTAAAATTTTTATTATTTATTTTATAATTTTAGTTTGTTTTCACTTTGTTGATTTATAATATGTTGTAAATTTGTTAATAAATATGTGATATTAAAATTATTAAAAATGATTTTGAAAATATTTGATTTTCAAGTAATTGAAAGAGTGTAAAAAAGTTGGGTGTAGCTAAAGATTTTAACTCAAATATAATCAAAAGAGTATGTAACTGAATATTAATTGGAGTGTAATTAAAAGAGTTTGTTATTAAGTTAAATATGTGGTTTATCTTTTGTAAAATTACATTTTATATGTATTTTAATTTATTTTTTCATTTTTGGAAGGTGTTAGCAAAATTTTTGGAAGGTGTTAACCCGACCAACCAACCAATTATACCTTATTTCGCTTATAATAGTATAGTATAGATTAGATAAACTAATTGACCTAAACGAAAGATATTCCACTAATTTAACATTAATATTGGCTGCGAATGTATAGCGTCGCACTCTGACGTTTAATTCACTTGTGTTGTGTAGGAGGATGATTTTTGCCTACATTTTAGACAGTTCATGGGTAATTTAATTACGAAGAGATTGGCTGATAGCCTTTTTATATATATAGTAATTTAACACATTCATTTATGAAATAGTGACCAATAAAATAATGCTAATTCAATATTTAGTAACGTATTTGCAAACTCAAACATTTCTTTTAGTTATTTACATTCTTAACCATTCATTGATGTCAACACTCTCTTTAAAAAAAATTCATCTTAAATCGTAGACTTATCTTATACTATGTGGATGTTTAGTAATTTTTACCTTAAACTGAAGAAATGTGTAAGTAGATTAATACTTATAAATTATATGGTCATTTTAATAAATTTATTTACAAGTAATGAAATTTTCATTAAATTAATTCAAACAATAAATATGTAATTATATAAGAATCTCACTACAAACATTTTTGATTAAAAAACATCTAAAAATACAAATGCAAAAATAAAAATTATTAAACAAATAAAAAATCAAATAATAAGATAAGTTAGGATAAAATTACATTGTTATTAACATTCAATTTTATAAACTGAGTTCATAAGTTGAGTTACAAACAAATCTTGATAAATTCTTATGGAATTTTAAGCCATAATTCGGTTTAAAATAGGTTGTCAAACAGGCCATATATGTTGTTTATATATGTATAAAACTTGCAGGAAACGACCTAGCAAAGAAAAAATTGTAGAAAACCAAATTTGTAAGGTCGCAATCTGATGAAGACATAGAGTAGTGGTTATGTATCAGAAAACTTTAAAACCAGGGAAAGATTCTAAATCATCTTCTTCTTCCTTCACATGCACCAAATCTAGTACTAGCCTATAAAAGCTACCCTTATAAGTACCTTTAACCATATGATGGTATCTAATCTATGGACCGGGAGTATGGACCTTAGCCTACTAAATATAATTAACTCATCACTGTTGTTCCTTTATGCCCACACACACAAAACGCAACTGTGTGTTTATTATACTCCCATGATCACATGTACATTCATACTTGCAGAAGCAATAAAATTTGGAGCCAGTGATTATCATCGCCCAGTTTCCGGCCCTTTCCATAGTCACATCCATGCATGTCCATTTCATTGACCTTTTTTCGAAGAGAGAAATTAGAATCCAATACTCCCATCGTTAACCAAAAGCCAACGTACTACATTCCCGGACATAAATGTCTCCGTACACATATGTTATGTAAATGGAACACTCTCCGTATAAGTTTACACATCTATACGATTATATTAAACCCGAAACATAATGATACTCCGTACTATGAATCAACTTAAATATTACGAGTGCATGAAAAGCTCTCACGGAAGAACTTATTTCAGAACCCTTTGGATTTATATTTCACACATACTAGTACATATAATTAATGGCAACTAGTAAATTGAGTCGAAGCAAAACACGAAACCTAGCAATTGAATCACATAAATGTCCGGCACCTAAACGGGTGAACGGGAAAAAAGCAGCATTGAGTTGGAAAACCAACCCAAAAAAGTAGGATTGAAAATCAAATCGAATCAATCAAAACTGCGCTCCATAATATGTTGAATCAATGAAGACAGCTACTAGCTAATTAGCACATATCCAAATGTAGCATACAACTCTCCTCTAGGAAAAACACAATTAAAGACTCGTCGATAATATAACAAATATAGCTAGGGTGTTGAAAGAGACCAACATTCATCATCTATAATCAAACAAATTAATATTTTAATTCAAACTCGAACACAATATTCAAAGATAAACATGCATATAATCTTCCATTGTTTCATTTGTTCCATAAGTTTACCTTCTCTGGCTAGCTAGAGCCTCTAGCTAGTACTAGAACATCATCATCACAAAGAATGAAAATCAAGTAATATAATGCATTTTACAACTCCGAGGACAAAATGAGAATGTTGTTAGAATATATAGAGAGGGGAGGGGGTGGGACTTGGGAGTTTAGTTTACTTTGTTTATTCATGATCTTGGTGGTGGAAAAAATTGTGTACCGGCCATGAAAGCATTGAGGGGAGTGGGATAAGTGGAAGAGTCCATCCAAGTAACACCGGGTGGATTATTGCTAGTTGTGGTTGCTCCGGTGGAGGTCCCAGAAGTTATTAGGTTAAGTGGCTGTTGAAGGGAGTTAGAACCACCAGAGAAGGAATCACCTACAACACCATAACGGCTGCTACTTTGTGGACCTTGATCATAGAGAAGGCCTTTGAAGACATGGCCTCCAATGTTGACTGCTGTTTGATAAGCATATTGCTCATCCGTCTCATCCACCGCGCTAACTCTTACGCAACGAAACACTGCCGGAGAATTCACTTCAGCCGGAAATGGATTCACTTCTAACCCTAATCACAAACCACAACCAAATAAAATCTTGGAACAAAAAATGAAAAACAAGTCATACTAGGGTACATAGACTTCCCTACATACCCACACCCACAGAGAGAGAGAGAGAGAGAGGGAGAGAGGGAGAGAGAGAGAGAGAGAGAGAGAGAGAGAGAGAGAGAGAGAGAGAGAGAGAGAGAGAGACCTGATGTGTGGGTCGGCAAACGAGAGCAAGTCAAAGGATTCTCCCTCTGTCTTTTAGGAGTCTCTCCTCTCATCAAACTTAGCTGTTGAATTCGTTGCTGCTGCTCTTGCAGTTGTAGAGAATTAGGGGAAGAGCCAAGAATCAATTGTTGTTGTCTCTCTCGTCGCTTAGCAGCAGGAACCCAAGTGCTCTTAACATGGGTTTGACACTGAAACCCTTGGCTCTTACAACAAGTCCTGCATCTCATGTATATACAATCTTTCTTTGCTTGATTACCACAATCTTGACAACTTATAGTACCACTGCCGCTACTACTACTAGTATTTCCTCCATATGGCCTCATCATCCCAAACCTATTATTATTAACCCTATCACTATCATAAACTAAACATTGCTCATCATTTATATTCCTATTAGAAGATCCCAAAAGTGTAAGATCCACATGATCTTGGAGCTGATGAGGTTGTTTTGGCTGATGACTTAACTGATAAGATTGTTGCCATAGCTCGAAATTCTTGTCGTAGATCTCTTCGTTTCGAAACAAAAATAAACTGCCGTTGTTACTGTTGTTGTGCTGATCTTCTTGTTGTTGATCTCTCCCAGCTAGTGTGAAAAATCCAGACATTTTGTTATCCTGCTGCTGCACAGAGAATCCATAACCAAAAAAGTGTTCCCAAACTATCTTATGGGTAGCTTGGATCTATAAATTTAATTAATGGGGTTTTACTATATTTGGGAATTTGTATATTTTGCAGCTTTTCAGGGACAAAATTGAAGATTTACTAAATATTTTGTAAGGATTTGTTTTTTTTTTTGGGAAGGGCAAGGACATTAGGAAGACGCATACAGTATCAACTTTCTTACTGGAGACTTTAATATTTCTGCACTTTCTTGAAATGAATTCTGTGATTTTGTTTGTTGCATTAAAGTTACTGCACTGCAAACGCCGCCATGGATCCTGCTGCTCCCTGCTCTGCAACCTCAATTTAAGACAGTCGTACAAAATAGATACTCCTTTTATAATTTATTTATTTATATTCTTCTCTGTTTAATTCTCTCTCTCTCTCTACAACAGCTGGTTGCAGCAGAAATGAAATCTGTATGATATTATTCTCTCTCACACACCCGCACCTACTTGTTCTACAGTTCTCTTGCAGTTGCTAATAAATCTCGTCGACATTAACCAAATCACAGCCGTTGCATGTCAATCAAACGGTCACTTCCCTTAATACGTGGCATTGCTACAGCTTTTGCATATTCGTCCGTGCACCGGAAAACGCGCTCTACTTTTTTTTTTTTTTTTTTTTACATTCTAATATTTTTATATATAAGTAATAAACTAAACAAAAGGTTTCTTTATGTTTTTAGTTTTTTTTAAGGTTCAAATTTTCGAAATTTCTTTAAAGGATCGAGGAATATATCGCTACATGAGAGACGGTTTCTTTATTTGGATGTATATAAAAATTCTTGAAAAAAATTAACTTAATGTTTAAGTTAAAGAAAAATTGTGATTGTCAAGTTCTTTAAAAAAAGAAATTACTCCTCCAGTAATCGAGTTCCCTCCAGTTCTTTGAGTACTCGATTTTCTTTGACCTTAATTTTATCTATGGTTTACCCATTAAACAAAATAAATGAGTATAGTGTAGATGCATTGTACAGAAGTTTCTGTGTTCATTATCGTATTTATGTGTAGTAGAGTTGTTTCTGTCTTAAACCCAACACATTCGATAGCTATGTAACGTATTATATCCCATATATAATTGGCGAGGTTTAGGTGGTCGATTGGTTGTCAGATTAAAAAAGTAAGTTTAATAGAAATTAGAAATGGGCTAGAGAAGACTTGGGCGATTTAAAAGACCAAACAAATGCACTAAAATAACACATGTAAAAAACCAAATTATTAAAAAAGGTTATTAAATCAACACAAATTAATAAATTAACCTTTTATTATTTTGCAAAGATTCTAGATTCGGTACTAAAATTGTAAATAAATTAAAAAACAATCCGAAAATCTAAAATAAAATAATTTATAGAGATTCTAAATATAATAACCACAAAAAATTCCTATAATAATTTAATAATTTAATTAAATTTCATAAAAAACCTTACCAGAAAAATGAGTTTCAAGAAAACCTAATTATTAAAAAAGTCATAAAACAAGTAAATTCAAGGAAAAAGAGTTGTAGTAGCACAAAATTTATAAATCACAAATTCATTCTTTATATATAATAAACAAGTAAACAAAAAACACCATCAGAATTTCAATTCAATTTTTTTTAAAAAAGAATAATTTACATTTAATTGCAAAACAAATTTTTTTTGGAAAAATATATGGTAAAACAAGATATTAAAAAAGGAATAAAAAAACATATAATAATTGGAAATGATATGTTAAATTATAATAAGTTCTTACATGTCCAAATTATATTACATAATTTTAATAGAAGAAAAATTGAATTGAAATTCTGATTGTGTTTTTTGTTTACTTGTTAATTATATATAAATAATGAATTTGTGATTTATAAATTTTGTGCTACTACAACTCTTTTTCCTAGAATTTGCTTGTTTTATGACTTTTTTAATAATTAGGTTTTCTTGAAACTCATTTTTCTGGTAAGGTTTTTTTATGAAATTTAATTTAATTATTAAATTATTATAGGATTTTTGGTGGTTATTATATTTAGAATCTCTATAAATTATTTTATTTCCGTAATAATTTTAGTATATATATAAGTACAAAATACATGCATATTATTAATTTATTATCATTAAAAATTAAAAAATCATAATAAAGCAACCCGTGCATTATTATAAAATATTATAATATATTTTTTTTAAATTAAAAATATGAAACATTAAAATATATGTTAGGCTAAACCTTAAAATATAATTTAGAAAAAAAATCGTTTATCATATAAAAGTGTTTTAAGAAAAATATTATTTTAATAAAAATTATTCAACATTCTATTTTATGTTTCTAAAATTAAGAAACAAGGACAAAATAGGAAAAACCATAATTAAAAATAAGCCTCAAACTCATTCTTTATATATAACAAAAAAAGTAAACAAATCATACCATCAGAATTTCAATTCAAAAAAATTTTTTAAAAAACAAGAATTTAAATTTAATTACAAAATAAAAAAAAAATCTTTAAGAAAATATATGGTAAAATAAGATATTTAAAAAGTAATAAAAACATGTCATAATTAGAAATGACACCAAAATTCAACAAAATGTAATTTACAAAAAAAGCACTAATTCAAAAAATATCTAACTTTAGAAAACTAAAATCAATAATAAACTTTAATATAATGCACTTAAAACAAATATAAATCAACACAAAAATATAAAAATATAGATAGTACAAATTTGTGTGTTCACAATTATATAATCTCACACACACACACACACATATATATATATATATATATATATATATATATATAAAGATTATTTAAACCAATATGTTTATACATGTATAAAGTATATTGTATATATTCTAATAAAATAGAAGAAAACACCCTAAAAATATGAAATATTAAAATATATGTGTTGAGCATTGAATACAGAAAAAGAATACAGAGGGGGGGTGAATGGATTCTTGAATTTTTCTTCGGTCTTGAATCTTTGCAGCAAGATAAGTGATGAGTGTGTGAGATATGAAGATGCGGATAATTAAACACAAACACAACACAATATCACTTTAATCTAATATTTTATTAGATAAAGATTTTGCTACAATCTGTGAATACAAATGATAGTATTCTCAGCTTCGTTTTTCTCAGAGAGATATTTACTGGATATTTTTGAGAAACTTCAAAACCTTAACAGCTAAGGAAGTGAGGCTGTATCCTTATAGACATGGATACACCCACTTGCTACAAATGAGGTAGGTAAAACAAAAGCACTTTCCAGTCTGTCTATCTCATTTTAGTAAGAGTCCAAACGGCTACAGATTTGACTTTGAAAAGCCTGTTTAGATCCACTTCTTCAGCTCCTTGTCCCTTGTCTTATCTCTCCAAGCTTCTTTGTAGGCTTTCCAGCATGCTTTATAGGACAGAGTCAAATAAAGTGTGCTGGCTTGTTGCAGGTTTCTGACTTGTACAATTCTTCAGTATTTTGTCCTTAAGAATGTATTCGAGAAGTGACTAAGTGAGTGATTCGAGAACTGGAGTTGACTTGATCGATAACTCTGAGTTCTCGAATAGTGTTATCTTGACATATCGAATCACTTCTCGAATAGCTCTTTTCTCTGGGACTCCTTGAGATATCGAATAGAGCATTTTGACATATCGAATCCCTGAGATATCGAATAGAGCATTTTGACATATCGAATCCCTGAGATATCGAATAGAGCATTTTGACATATCGAATCCCTGAGATATCGAACAGTGTATTCAGAGATATCGAATAGTGTCTTCTGAGATATCGAATCTCTGGACTTCTCGAATGCTAGACTTCTCGAATAGACAAATGTACTTCTCGAATTGGTACTTAGGCAAATTCTTCATTTCTTCAAATCCCAACTGTGATTATTTGGCAGTCTTTATCTCCTTGCTTGAGGCATGAACCTTGGAACTTCTTTCAAGCATTATTCTTGACTTTATAATTACAGTAACACAACTAGAATTTGATGCCTATTACAAGTACAGAACAAATAGAAACTCTACAACTAGAGGTTCCCTCAGTTAAGAGGTCATGTAGGTAATGCATAGCATTACACATACTTAGGCTTGTTATTAGATGTATTCAGGCATGCCTCTGTGACTAACAATCTCCCCCAAATTGTGAGTAAGACCCTTAGTCACAATTTCATGTCTGATAACAAGCCTATCATACATAAAGATAAAACTTGACAGTACAGGTATGAATTTCCATTAGCAATTTGGATAGAACTACAGAGTGAGTAATCTTACAGCCTATGATGAAGAACTAGCCATTGTCTTTTGATTCCCTTTCCATAGCTTTGGCTTGAAATTCATCATATTCTTTCTCTCTTCTTTCTTTCTCCTTCCTTGTATTCTCATCCATAGCTTTTATTATTTCTGCCATAGCATCCAATTCTTCAAGCAAAATTGAGTCTTTGAAATCTTCAAGTACTGGTTCCAGAATATTTGCAGGATAGTGGTTGAGTAGATTCATTCTGATGTTGACTTGATTTCCATTCCTCCTCCTATACTTTACCATGTAGGGGTTGAACTGAACTCTACACAAACCCTTTTTCCTCAGCTTTTCTGCTTCACTTTCCAGTCTCTCAATTTCTTTCTCCCTTGCCAGCCATTTCTCAAAACACTCTTTTCTGACTTTTTCTTCATGATCTCTCTTCATTTTCACAAAATCAATTAGCTCCAGTTTCCATACTCTCTCCACTTTATCTTCTGAGCTCAACAGTGCAATGATTCTCTCTAAGTCATATAGCTTGCCCCAGTGTTGACATCCTCCTTGTTTGAATTTCTCCTCCCTTCCATCAGAGTATTTAATCTCAAGGCAATTATCAACAATGGCAACATGATAGATTCTTTGAGCTTGCAAAAATTGCAGTTGGTCTACATCATAGTCTTCATCTAGTGGTTGGAGTTTTAGGCCTGGATAGATTGTCAGGGTTTTTGATATGGTTGGCTTTGATTTCCTTGCAGCTTGCTTGAACTTGATTCTTTTTACATGATTACTTGGCAGCAGTATGTGACCTTTGTTTGTAGACCATTGTAGTATCCCATTAGCAGTTTGCTTTTTGAAACATACAGATGGTTTCTTGACTTGAATCTTCTTCTCTTCTTGAGGTGGCAAGACAGTTGCAGAAGCCATAGATGCAAATTTTGAAAGGTCACTACTGGCAGCATTCACCCTAGACTTAGAGTCTTGTGTTGTGGTGAGGTTACTGTCAGCAATGCCTGAGGCTTGCTGTCTTCCACTTTTCCTCTCAGAGCCTTTACCTTGATCATCATCATTCTTCCTCTTCTCATCATCCTTCTTCTTCTTCTGGTCTTCATCACCCTTATTACTCCTGTGATGTCTTCTCCTTCCATCACCTTTATCTTCATCCTTGTCTTGATCTTTGCTTGGGTTGAACTTAGCAGTCTCAGATACAATGCCAGTTGCAATATATGACCTGAGATAAGATATAGCTTCCAATTCTTCTGCTGTTCTTGATCCCTTCTTCTTGATCAGTTTCTCAATGATGGCTATGATGAGATTTTTATTTTGAGGAGTTAGATGCTTAGGAATGACCAGCTGCTTGATATCTTCAATTCTTGTTCCAGCCTGGTAGATAATAGTTCTAGGATCTGTGAAAACTTCAGGTAGCCTTGAAGGTTGACCATTCGTCAATTCATCATGAAGACTCTTGTTGTTCTCATTTCCCTTCTCAATTAGTCCAAGGAGCACATTCACTTCTGAGTGCTTTAGACTCTGTAGAGTATTGATGGTTAAGTGCCATATCTTGTTCTTTCCTACCATCAATATCTCCTTGAGCCATAGATCATTAAGCCTCCTTGGTACTACAGTGAGACAGTCAATCTGACTCTTCAAACTCTCATGATATAGCAGAGCATCACCAGCCTGTTCTCTAGAGACTTTCAGAAGCTCCAAGAATGCATCATCATGATAGACATTTGAGTTTGCAATTTCTTGTAGCTTGGCCTCAGTGACCACCTTCACCTCTACTGGCTTGGCACTCTTAGATATTGAGATTCGAGGCTTGTCAGATGGCATACTCCCTACAACCACTGTGGTTGTGATAGACTGCCTTTGACCATCAGGAGTAGTGATGTGCACAGTTGGTAGAGTGACAACTGGCAGAGAAGTGGGAGGCTCATCAACTTTGTCCTTTCCTTTTCCAGGCACATGAGTAGTAGATTTCAAAGTTCTCTGATGGCCACCCTCAGTGATCTTGATGCCCTTTTCTAGTGGTCTCTCCCCCTTTGGATTTGAGTTCTTTGATATCCTCTTCTCCCCCTTAGGCTTGTTGACAGACACAGGGACTGTAGGAGGCACCTTTGGAGTTGAAGATTCATCAGGTAGAGGGAGACCCATATGCTTCATCATTGCAGACAACATTGATTGTTGATGCAGAAGAACATCAGCTGTGGTGGTGGCTTGAGTGTTCAACTGCTCAGTCAGAGTTGTCACAGTGTCTGTGATAAGTGGATTTATATCCACTTGGAGCGTTCCATATCGGCTTAAATTGATTGTCTTGGGCTCAAGTTTGTTGTAATTTTGATGTGTTTTGCTTAGTTGTGCAGATTTACGAGAATGTTGATTAAGGTAGATGCTTCTATCGTTTTTGGAGAATTAATTGATTGAAATTCGGATTTCTGAGACAGTTGCGCAGTCTACACTGTTTTGGACATATCTGGAGTTCTAGAAGTCCGTTTTCAGCGATCTTACTGCCCACGCGAAGCTTGGGAGATTTTCTACAATATGGGACAGGTGTTGCACGGGCAGGTTGCGCGTGGTTGGCGCAGGCTGCGCGACAAACAGACTGCTGGGCGCAGGTTGCGCGCGGAAAATCTTGAAAATTACTGTTTTGGCCATATCTTGAGTTCTAGAAGTCCGTTTGAGGCCCGTAAGCAGTCCACGCGAAGATAACGAGATTCTCTATCATTCTAAGGTGGTCCAGAGGTCCAATTATGATTGGAACGTTCCAGAAATACTTAAGAAAAGTCAGCTACGAATTTTCCTTCAAAACCGAATCAGTTTAGGAAACGTATTATGTGCCGAGCTGCAGAAATTCAACTTTGACAAGGAAATTGCTATAATTCCTACTTCTAATAAGTATGGTAATTTCTTTGGGTGGCTAGAACATTCCAGAATCAGATCTATACATGGAATTTGCAATTCTATTCTCATTCAAGAACGGAAATTGCCAATCTTCTATTCCAACTCTGAAACGGCAATTGCTTGGTGGGCAAGACTTCTAGAGCCTATATAAACACATCCAACCCTTGTAATTTGTATCATTAGGAGAGAACCATTATATATCAATTACTTAGATTTATTTGTATCTTTTCATACTTTGTTTTTATCATGGTTTCATCAGATCCCATGATGACGAGAGGTTCGATTATGAACTAATCGTTGTCATGGGATTCTAACGGATTTGTTTATGGAGCTTTAGTATCTTGATTGCTTTAAAGATATGTGTGTGATGTATATCTGATATCCTCGTATGGTTGTGCTTAATTGTTAGATGCGTAGCTAACATCTAATTTGTTAATCTCTTGTGAAGTGAAAGTGGATCTTGAGATTTAGAACTTGCCATGCTAGCATAGGTTCATGATTGTTTATCAACATGATTCGTAGTATGAGATGAAAATACTTATATTGCCCTGTGTGATCTTTATGGATAACTTGTTCTTCAACCGTTATGTTTTCAAATTCTATAGAGATATAGGGTCTAAGCATAATTGGTGTCTATTCATCTTCTATCTCTTTTGTGGATGTATGTTTAGTTTGGTATTCGTATACTGAGAAGTAGCGTATACTTGTTTCGTGTTGTCCGATCAGATATCATAACCATTGCATATAGTGATTAAAGGCGTCAGATCTAAGCAAAGTATTTAATGAAGTTAGGATTCCATGGTTTATCTTGCAGAAGTAATTCGATTCAAATTCTCGTTAGTTAGTTAAATCTTAGTTTGTTAATTTGCTTTTTAGTTAGATTTAGTTAATTAAAACCCAATTTGTTATTTGTCTTAGCAGTGAATTAAAACCATACATTGTTGCATAGGTACAATACTGAATTAAAAACCAGATCTCTGTGGGAACGAACTTGACTTATATCTATATTACTTGTGACCACGTACGCTTGCGTGATTTAGTGCAAACAAGTTTTTGGCGCCGCTGCCGGGGATCATCGGTGTTTTATTTTTGGTTTATGTGCTTGTCAATAGTGGTCGTTAGAGTTCACTGACTCGGATTAGTTCTTACCTATCTTGTTTAGTTCGGTGTGTTTCAGGTACTTGAGTAGTTGAAGATGGCAGGTCAGGAGTTGCCATGGTGGGCATATTCGAGTACATCCATGCCTTATCAATGTGAGCAGTGTTTGGGCGTTCATGATCCATCACAATATTGTTACTACGAAGGAGTTGATCCATATGTCACTTATGAGGAACAACCATATTTTCCATACCATCCTCAACAGTATCAGCAAGATGTTCCAGATATGTCATATTACTATGGAAGTGAAGAGTTTCAACATCAACAACCTACTCCTACTTTTCAGTCAGATGAGGTTTCTACTAGGGAGGAGATTATGATGTTTGTAAAGAGTAGCGAGGAGTCTCTCAAATCTTTGGAGATTCTAGTTGCTCAAGCTGTGAGAGCCTTGGAACAAGAGAAACAACAATTCACACCAGAGGCAATTCTAGAAAATAATGATGACTTGGAGCAAGGTACTGCATGCATAATTGAAGAAGACAAATTCCAAGACGAGGTGAGCATTCGCAAGCCATGTGAGGAATTTGATCATGTTAAGATGGTGGATGATTTGGAAAGGGCACTATATGGGACAGACACTGATGAGCTGCACAAATTTCGAGAAGTGGTATGTGCGTACCGAGAGGCTGAAGAACTTGGGAAAGATGAAGATCTTCTACTTGTCTCAGAATTCAAAGATGGAGGTAGCGCATTAGAGCCAATGGAGGAAGTTCTCTTTGAGGAACCAAAGACTTCAGTATCTTACAATTACCCTCCTCCATTATATTCAACCGACGCCCGTGAATGTGTGTTGTTCTACAAATTATCAGATTTTGGGTCAAAAGAAGAAGGCATTGGAACAGGATATATTTGTTATACGAATAGGCCAAGCGAGGAGAAGGGGCAGAAGGTGTGCCACCGTGATGACGATGAAGTCTCACGAAGAGGAGACCAGGCCAACTATTATCATCCTTAATGAAGGCTTGAAGTAACGTCAAGCTATTGACGTTAAAGAAGCGCTTCTTGGGAGGCAACCCAAGCATTGTTGTATATTGGTATGTTTTCTACTTTCCCTTGTATTTACTTCCATTCAATGAGGACATTGAATATTCTAAGTTTGGGGGTGGTTTGAGGGATAAGTAGTGTATATATATGTGATTGTTAGTCATTGTGTTCATGTAGGATTTCATGCTTTGCATATTAGTAGTAGTTCATGCATATATGTTCGTATTATTTACGTCTGTTTCATGTAGGACATTCTGTTATTTTTGTTCGTATATCATGTGAGTTCATTTTAGTTGCATTTTCATGGTATGCATTTTCCATGATCCCTTAGAACGAGCTAATTCTGATTGGTAGGTAGGTGTCTAATTGAGTGTGGTAATGACGAGTAGAGGGTTGATTTATAGTTTCTATGAAATTGACTTGCATGCTTCAGAAACAAAACTAATTACACAGTCTCATTGGGTGCTTTTGGGCTAGGTTAGGGTCATGCTTGTTTGGATGTTTTGAGATTTAATCACTTGTTTATATTTAGAATTTTCGTTATTCCCTTGATGGCGTAGGATCACTAAAGTCTAAGTTTGGGGGAAAATAGGAATTTCATGCTAGTTGTAAATATTTGTCAATAATGGCTAGATGTCAAATGGCTAGTAGCCGGCTCATATTTTTATGAGTAGTCTAGGGTTGGAATTGAGAATTCTCATTCCAGATTGCATACATAAAAAAAAGAGAAAAAAAAAAGAAAAAAAAAGGAAAAAAAAAAGTTGTGTAAATGTGTAGTTGCATAATTGGCCACGAGTGAGCTCTTTAATACTCGAGTAATTAAGTCTGAGGGGACTTAGTCCTGGTAACCTAAAGCCCTTGTGGTTTGGGATTGCTGACCTAACACTCGCTACATGGGTATTATTGTATAAGCCTTTAGGGGTCTCATTCATTGCACGGTCAAATAAGCATGTTTGTTTGTGTTCTATATAGTTGTTTGTCGTTAATAAAGCATGAATTCCTGTCTAACTTGAATAAGGATGGAGGTGTTCCTAGGTTATGAAGTGTCTACAGTCTATTCTATTTATAAACCTGTGATTGTCTTGACGAAGAGAATGTATGATTTTTGACCTAGTTTTGGGAGTATTTCTGATGAGCATTGCACACACGCACGTTTCTGTTCATGTATTGTTAGTATACGGGGACTTAGTCGAGTTCTATTTGGATTTAGTTGCATTCTTTGAGGTATTTGCTTGCTAGTTGGTTTTGGTTAGTTTAAAGGGGATCGTTGCATTTTCATATTAGTTGCATTCATGCATTGCATTGTTTTTGCATTGTTTAGTTAGATGGATTTTGTGGGTACATTCGCTATAGGCCCTCACGAGACCTTACTCGTCCACTAGGGCTGCCTAGGGGTTTAAAGGGCTTGTTGCATATGCCAAATGCAACCGTGATCACCTACGGAAGTGGTACTAATTAGTTAGTTGTAATTGTTTATGCTTGAGGACAAGCATCGGTTTAAGTTTGGGGGTGTGATAAGTGGATTTATATCCACTTGGAGCGTTCCATATCGGCTTAAATTGATTGTCTTGGGCTCAAGTTTGTTGTAATTTTGATGTGTTTTGCTTAGTTGTGCAGATTTACGAGAATGTTGATTAAGGTAGATGCTTCTATCGTTTTTGGAGAATTAATTGATTGAAATTCGGATTTCTGAGACAGTTGCGCAGTCTACACTGTTTTGGACATATCTGGAGTTCTAGAAGTCCGTTTTCAGCGATCTTACTGCCCACGCGAAGCTTGGGAGATTTTCTACAATATGGGACAGGTGTTGCACGGGCAGGTTGCGCGTGGTTGGCGCAGGCTGCGCGACAAACAGACTGCTGGGCGCAGGTTGCGCGCGGAAAATCTTGAAAATTACTGTTTTGGCCATATCTTGAGTTCTAGAAGTCCGTTTGAGGCCCGTAAGCAGTCCACGCGAAGATAACGAGATTCTCTATCATTCTAAGGTGGTCCAGAGGTCCAATTATGATTGGAACGTTCCAGAAATACTTAAGAAAAGTCAGCTACGAATTTTCCTTCAAAACCGAATCAGTTTAGGAAACGTATTATGTGCCGAGCTGCAGAAATTCAACTTTGACAAGGAAATTGCTATAATTCCTACTTCTAATAAGTATGGTAATTTCTTTGGGTGGCTAGAACATTCCAGAATCAGATCTATACATGGAATTTGCAATTCTATTCTCATTCAAGAACGGAAATTGCCAATCTTCTATTCCAACTCTGAAACGGCAATTGCTTGGTGGGCAAGACTTCTAGAGCCTATATAAACACATCCAACCCTTGTAATTTGTATCATTAGGAGAGAACCATTATATATCAATTACTTAGATTTATTTGTATCTTTTCATACTTTGTTTTTATCATGGTTTCATCAGATCCCATGATGACGAGAGGTTCGATTATGAACTAATCGTTGTCATGGGATTCTAACGGATTTATTTATGGAGCTTTAGTATCTTGATTGCTTTAAAGATATGTGTGTGATGTATATCTGATATCCTCGTATGGTTGTGCTTAATTGTTAGATGCGTAGCTAACATCTAATTTGTTAATCTCTTGTGAAGTGAAAGTGGATCTTGAGATTTAGAACTTGCCATGCTAGCATAGGTTCATGATTGTTTATCAACATGATTCGTAGTATGAGATGAAAATACTTATATTGCCCTGTGTGATCTTTATGGATAACTTGTTCTTCAACCGTTATGTTTTCAAATTCTATAGAGATATAGGGTCTAAGCATAATTGGTGTCTATTCATCTTCTATCTCTTTTGTGGATGTATGTTTAGTTTGGTATTCGTATACTGAGAAGTAGCGTATACTTGTTTCGTGTTGTCCGATCAGATATCATAACCATTGCATATAGTGATTAAAGGCGTCAGATCTAAGCAAAGTATTTAATGAAGTTAGGATTCCATGGTTTATCTTGCAGAAGTAATTCGATTCCAATTCTCGTTAGTTAGTTAAATCTTAGTTTGTTAATTTGCTTTTTAGTTAGATTTAGTTAATTAAAACCCAATTTGTTATTTGTCTTAGCAGTGAATTAAAACCATACATTGTTGCATAGGTACAATACTGAATTAAAAACCAGATCTCTGTGGGAACGAACTTGACTTATATCTATATTACTTGTGACCACGTACGCTTGCGTGATTTAGTGCAAACAAGTTTTTGATAAAAACAAAGTATGAAAAGATACAAATAAATCTAAGTAATTGATATATAATGGTTCTCTCCTAATGATACAAATTACAAGGGTTGGATGTGTTTATATAGGCTCTAGAAGTCTTGCCCACCAAGCAATTGCCGTTTCAGAGTTGGAATAGAAGATTGGCAATTTCCGTTCTTGAATGAGAATATAATTGCAAATTCCATGTATAGATCTGATTCTGGAATATTCTAGCCACCCAAAGAAATTACCATACTTATTAGAAGTAGGAATTATAGCAATTTCCTTGTCAAAGTTGAATTTCTGCAGCTCGGCACATAATACGTTTCCTAAACTGATTCGGTTTTGAAGGAAAATTCGTAGCTGACTTTTCTTAAGTATTTCTGGAACGTTCCAATCATAATTGGACCTCTGGACCACCTTAGAATGATAGAGAATCTCGTTATCTTCGCGTGGACTGCTTACGGGCCTCAAACGGACTTCTAGAACTCAAGATATGGCCAAAACAGTAATTTTCAAGATTTTCCGCGCGCAACCTGCGCCCAGCAGTCTGTTTGTCGCGCAGCCTGCGCCAACCACGCGCAACCTGCCCGTGCAACACCTGTCCCATATTGTAGAAAATCTCCCAAGCTTCGCGTGGGCAGTAAGATCGCTGAAAACGGACTTCTAGAACTCCAGATATGTCCAAAACAGTGTAGACTGCGCAACTGTCTCAGAAATCCGAATTTCAATCAATTAATTCTCCAAAAACGATAGAAGCATCTACCTTAATCAACATTCTCGTAAATCTGCACAACTAAGCAAAACACATCAAAATTACAACAAACTTGAGCCCAAGACAATCAATTTAAGCCGATATGGAACGCTCCAAGTGGATATAAATCCACTTATCACACCCCCAAACTTAAACCGATGCTTGTCCTCAAGCATAAACAATTACAACTAACTAATTAGTACCACTTCCGTAGGTGATCACGGTTGCATTTGGCATATGCAACAAGCCCTTTAAACCCCTAGGCAGCCCTAGTGGACGAGTAAGGTCTCGTGAGGGCCTATAGCGAATGTACCCACAAAATCCATCTAACTAAACAATGCAAAAACAATGCAATGCATGAATGCAACTAATATGAAAATGCAACGATCCCCTTTAAACTAACCAAAACCAACTAGCAAGCAAATACCTCAAAGAATGCAACTAAATCCAAATAGAACTCGACTAAGTCCCCGTATACTAACAATACATGAACAGAAACGTGCGTGTGTGCAATGCTCATCAGAAATACTCCCAAAACTAGGTCAAAAATCATACATTCTCTTCGTCAAGACAATCACAGGTTTATAAATAGAATAGACTGTAGACACTTCATAACCTAGGAACACCTCCATCCTTATTCAAGTTAGACAGGAATTCATGCTTTATTAACGACAAACAACTATATAGAACACAAACAAACATGCTTATTTGACCGTGCAATGAATGAGACCCCTAAAGGCTTATACAATAATACCCATGTAGCGAGTGTTAGGTCAGCAATCCCAAACCACAAGGGCTTTAGGTTACCAGGACTAAGTCCCCTCAGACTTAATTACTCGAGTATTAAAGAGCTCACTCGTGGCCAATTATGCAACTACACATTTACACAACTTTTTTTTTTTTCCTTTTTTTTTCTTTTTTTTTTCTCTTTTTTTTATGTATGCAATCTGGAATGAGAATTCTCAATTCCAACCCTAGACTACTCATAAAAATATGAGCCGGCTACTAGCCATTTGACATCTAGCCATTATTGACAAATATTTACAACTAGCATGAAATTCCTATTTTCCCCCAAACTTAGACTTTAGTGATCCTACGCCATCAAGGGAATAACGAAAATTCTAAATATAAACAAGTGATTAAATCTCAAAACATCCAAACAAGCATGACCCTAACCTAGCCCAAAAGCACCCAATGAGACTGTGTAATTAGTTTTGTTTCTGAAGCATGCAAGTCAATTTCATAGAAACTATAAATCAACCCTCTACTCGTCATTACCACACTCAATTAGACACCTACCTACCAATCAGAATTAGCTCGTTCTAAGGGATCATGGAAAATGCATACCATGAAAATGCAACTAAAATGAACTCACATGATATACGAACAAAAATAACAGAATGTCCTACATGAAACAGACGTAAATAATACGAACATATATGCATGAACTACTACTAATATGCAAAGCATGAAATCCTACATGAACACAATGACTAACAATCACATATATATACACTACTTATCCCTCAAACCAGTCTGTAAGATGAGCATTGGACTTGTGAAGAGAGACTACCTCCTTTTCAAGAGTATCCACTTTAATGAAGAGTTCATTGGCCTTAAAACCAGATAGGGATTGATCCTTCAGTCTCTGCACTTCGAACCTTGACATCTCATGCACAGGAACCTCAGTGACCAGCTTGTCTCCATATTGATTGGCAAAGAGGGTCCTGAGCATGGCATTGGCATCAGTTGTCTGATCTGATAAGGATTGAAATTTGTGCCCCAGACCTGTGACAGCATCCTTGAGAATAGCCAAACCATTGTCCATCCTGGTGCAAGTAGCATTGCAGGTTCGAATGTCCTTGAGAACAGTCTCCAATTGAGGGAATTTAGCATCAAAAGTCCTCTTGATCTCATGCACCTCCTTGGTTGTAGCTGAACACACTTCATTAATTTCTGTCTTTAAGCCTTTACCAAGATAGTGTGCAGCCTTGAGAATGCCTTTATAGCTGTCATTCACTGCTTCAAACACATCAGTAGGGTTGAGAGATTTGGCATTGGACCCTAGTGAAGTGATGTACTCTTCTCTGAGGTACTGGAGACCTTCTGAGAGAGGGATTGAATTGGTTCCTTGCAGCCAAGCATCGATATTCCCATCTCTCTCAGTTTCATCTATGATCTTCTCCTTCTGTAGCTCTACATCCTCTTTGTGACATAGGAGAATAGCTTCATAGTCTGGATTGGGCATGTTTGTAGTGAGAAGGTGCTGAGCAATTTTTGTGAACTCAGGGATCTGATTCACAACTAAGCTTTGAAGTGCTTCAACCGTCAATTGTGGTGGAACAGACCCTGATCCTGAAGCACTGTCATGTTGCACAGGCTTCAGCCATTGAGACAAAAAGTTAGAGCTAGAGCTAGGCTTGCTAGGCTCCTCAGTTACAGATGCAACTTCTGCAACCGGATGAACAGACTCTACTACTGTTGTCTCCACAGAAGTGGGATGAGTTACAACAGTAGTTGACACAGGCACAGAGTCTCTAGTAAGAACTAGTGAATCCTCTGTGTTTGTGATGGTGTCATTAGGATATGCCCCAGCATGCATTCCCTGACCATCCAAATGTGGTACCTGGGTGGTGAGCAAGGTGGCATGCACCAAGTCACTTGAATTCATTGGCTCATCAAAGGAAAAGAATTCTTGATGATCAATGCCTTGCTCCTCAATTGCTTGAGTTGCAGGCTTCAAAGAAATATGAGTGGTAGATTCTGAAAGAGAAGTGTGTTGTAGACAAGATTTTGGCAACTCCCCCTGAGAAATAGAGGGAGTTTCAGTTATGATGTGCTCTCCACTCAGTGTTGTGCCAGCCTTATCACTCCCTTGTGCTGACTCTTTACAGATAGGTGCATTGGGGAGGATGCTTGATTCTATAGATGCATCCTGTTGAGAGGATACATCTAGTGAGCTGTGTGCCCCTGATTTTACAACTTCAGCCATTTGAGTGACTGAAGAGGTGGTTTTAGACTTCTTCTTCTTCTTTAGGCTTATGATAGGTAACTCAGGTTTCTCACTTTCTAACCCTAGTTCTACAGCCAAGGCTGCTTCAGTTAAGATTTCTAAGGGTTCAGAAGCAACCTGTTTTCTCTTCTTTTTACTAACATCACCCTTTTGAGAGGATGATGCAGTTGGCTCTTTGCTGGATAGAGTGTTTGGCTGAGGGGGTTGGTTAGCAGGCCTTGGGTTAGCACTTTGTTCTCCTTGCTTAGGCTGTGCTAACTGTGATTTCGAATCAAATATTGGCATGTTGTGGGGGTAAGACCTAAACAAACCCTCCATGTGGGGAGTTATGTTAAGTCTTACATCCACATCATTCCTAGTCTCCAAATTACCAAAAATGAGTTTGGTCATGGACCTAGGATAGCCTATTTTACTCTTATCTACTCCAGGCAATTCAATCAATGAAGCATTTTTAAAGTTAAGTACTGATTGAATAAAGCGAGGAAAGAAAATTTCATTACCTCTCTTGGCTGTGGTCTGACCAAGTCTCCCATAGAGTTCCTGTAGGATGAGAAGTCCAACATCTATCTTTCTCCCATGAGCCAAGGCATAGGCAAGCTGCTGCACGGGTGTACTAATCTGATCAAAGCTTGATTTCCGTGCAGTGAATACATGAAGGAGTGTAGCAAATACAAAGCTCCATTCTTTCCTTAAGAACTTCCTATTCAACTTTCCCAGCTTGATAGTATCAGAGTAGTTGATGAAGTCAAAGAATTCTTCCAACTCATCATTGGAGGCCAGAGCATCATACGTCTCTTGCTGCATATTCAAGGCTTGATTCATGTCTGCAGTGGTGATAGTGATATCCTCTCCTTGAATCTTGCAGTGAACAATATAAGAAGTGATAGCATTCTCAAGAGCGATGACCTCCACAGTAGCAGTCCTCCAGAATTGTTCCAATAGATCTATGTACAGAGTTGGGTTGGCTGAGAGCGCACTCTTGATGTATGATTCAGACAACCACCGAACAAAGCACTTGAAATTGGCATTCGGTGCTTCCACATCGCTGGTGATTGCGATGAAATTAGTTTGGGATGGTATGGTGAGTTTAGGGTTTGCCATTGGGGTAGAGAAGAAAAGAGAATTAGGATTGAAGAAGAAATTCGCAGTTAGGGTTTTTCAGAGGTTTCAGGAGTTGAGATGCTTGAGAAATCGAACGAGAAGAATTGAATAGTTGTGAAGTTGTATATATATGAATGTCTTGAGTTGTCGATAGATAAGTGTTCTGTAGCGACAAGTCATTCGAGAAGTATGAAACAACTATTCGAGAAGTCAAGAAAGGCTTATTCGATATCTCAGGCAGTTTTTAACTCACAGCTGGCAGTGTTTTAACTCAGAAAATAATTCAAAGTTAAGAATATATTTTTATGAGTGAAATGAAGGTTTGAATATAAATCCAAAAAGCGATTAAGTGTCAGCGAAAAATCAGCCTTTTCAAATGATTCGATAACTCAAATGCAGTATTCGAGAACTCTATCATTAGAGAACTAAAATACTCTATTCGAGAACTCAAAGTGTGATATTCGATTTCTCAAAAGACACTATTCGAGAACTCAGGAGGGTTCTTGATAGGCCTATTCGAGAACTCGAGCCATGACAAAACAATGAACCATTCGAGAAGTCTGACTTATCGAACTATACTTTTCACTCATAAAATTCAATTTTCACTATCTTTTAAAATTTACCAGAAATATTCACTGAAGAATATTCTACTAAATTAAATAGTGATTTTCTCAAAATTTCACAGAAATTTCAAGCTAAAGATGTATGATTTTCAACATGTGCAGCATTGTGGAATATTTATAAATCATAATCCAGCCAATACTTACTTTAAAAATATTGAGCATTTGATAAGGTAAGTATTTACTGCTACAACAATCTAGTTGATATATTCACTTAGCCAGAATTTGAAGAATTCAGCATTCCAATCTCACTAACCAACCTTGTGAAGGTGGCTTCATCTAGTGGCTTAGTGAATATGTCAGCTAGTTGTTTTTCTGTGGGAACATAATGTAACTCAATGGTTCCATTAGTTGCATGCTCCCTTATGAAGTGATATCTGATGTCAATGTGCTTTGTCCTAGAATGATTGACAGGATTGGCAACTATAGAGATTGCACTTGTGTTGTCACACATGATAGGAATTCTTTCCAACACAAGTCCATAATCTCTAAGTTGGTTTCTAATCCAAAGCACTTGAGCACAGCAACTTCCAGCAGCTATGTATTCAGCTTCAGCTGTGGAAGTTGACACAGATTGTTGTTTCTTGCTGTACCAAGAGACTAACCTTTGTCCAAGAAACTGGCAGCTACCTGATGTGCTTTTCCTATCCACTCTGCATCCAGCATAATCAGCATCAGAATAACCAACCAGATTGAACCCTGTGTCCTTAGGATACCATAACCCCAAGTTTGGTGTGCCTTTCAGATATTTGAAGATCCTTTTTATTGCTATCATGTGTGATTCCTTTGGGTTTGATTGAAACCTTGCACATAAGCATGTAGCAAACATGATATCTGGCCTACTAGCAGTGAGGTAGAGTAGAGAACCAACCATGCCTCTGTAGATTGAGATATCTACCTTTTTGCCCTTAGCATCATCATCTAACTTGGTGGCAGTGGCCATGGGTGTCTTCGCAGGTGAACATTCTTCCAAATCAAATTTCTTCAGTAAATCTTTAATGTATTTGGTTTGACTTATAAAAATGCCATCCTTCCTTTGACTAACTTGCAGTCCAAGAAAGAATGTTAATTCTCCCATCATACTCATCTCATATCTGCTTTGCATGAGCTTAGAGAATTTTTCACACAGCTTCTCATTTGTAGAGCCAAATATGATATCATCCACATAGATTTGAACTAGGATAATATCATCATCATGTTTCTTGTAGAACAGTGTCTTGTCCAGTGTGCCTCTAGTGAATTGATTCTCCAGTAGAAATTGTGATAGTGTGTCATACCATGCCCTGGGAGCTTGCTTGAGTCCATACAATGCTTTAAGTAATCTGTAGACAAAGTGGGGAAACTGTGGATCCTCAAAGCCAGGTGGTTGTTGCACATATACTTCTTCTTCCAACTCCCCATTCAGGAATGCACTCTTGACATCCATTTGATAGACCTTGAAATTAGAATGTGCAGCAAATGCCAAGAAAATTCTGATGGCTTCTAGTCTAGCAACAGGGGCAAAGGTCTCATCATAGTCAATACCTTCCTGTTGAGAGTATCCTTTTGCAACCAACCTTGCTTTGTTCCTTATGACTACACCATTTTCATCCATCTTATTCCTTAGAACCCATTTAGTTCCAACAACGGTTCTATCCTTTGGTGCAGGCACTAGTTCCCATACTTTGCTCCTTTCAAATTGATTTAGCTCCTCTTGCATAGCAATTATCCAGTCAGGGTCCAACAATGCATCATCAAGTTTCTTAGGCTCAACTTGGGATAGAAAGCAGCCATAGAGACATTCATTTATAGTTGCTCTCCTTGTCCTTACTCCTGCATTTGGATTTCCAATTATCTGATCTGCAGTGTGTGATCTATCCCATTTCCTTGTATGTTCAGATTGATTTCTCATCCTTGATGTTGCTTCATCATCTAGATCATGATCATCTACATTTCCTCCCCCTGTGAAGTTGTCACTCCTCACAGGTGTATCTTGGATGCTTGTTTCTTCATTGTTGGTTGACACAGGTTCTTCATTCACTTGAGTTTGTTGGATTATGAGTTCAGATTCACTTTCAATCTCCTCATCAGAATCATCTAGATTGTCAAACTTCAAGGGATCTTTATCTTCATCATTGGCTTCTTCTAATCCAGGTAGTTTGCTGTCATCAAATGTTACATCTGTGCTCTCCATTACTTTCTTTTGACAAATGACATAAACTTTGTATGCAATTCTTTCCATAGAATAGCCAAGAAAGATTCCTTCAAATGCCTTTGCATCAAACTTTCCAACATATTCTGAATTATCTTTTAGCACAAAGCACTTGCTTCCAAAAGTATGAACATACTTTAGAGTAGGCTTCTTTCCAGTCATCAAGTTGTAAGGTGTCTTTCCAGTGTTTTTGTTGATGAGGGTTCTGTTTTGGATGTAGCATGCAGTGCTCACAGCCTCAGCCCAAAAACATGTAGGCATTCTTGCATCAAGTAGCATTGTTCTAGCAGCCTCTATCAGAGTCCTATTCTTTCTCTCAACAACTCCATTTTGTTGTGGAGTCCTTGGAGCTGAGAATTGTTGAGAAATACCATTTTCTTTGCAGAATGCTCCAAGCATGGCATTTCTGAATTCTGTCCCATTATCACTTCTTAATGCAATCACACTTGCATTTATGGCCTTTGCTTCTTTGTCAACTTTCTTTATGTGCTCAATGATTACTTGTGGAGCCTCATCCTTTGATGCCAGAAATTCTACCCATGTATACCTTGTAAAATCATCAACCATCACGAGAGCATACTTCTTCCTTCCTAGTGACATAATATTGACAGGCCCAAACAAATCCATATGAATCAGTTGCAGGGGCTTGGTTATAGATGTCACTGTTTTTGACTTGTGGCTTGATCTTTTCATTTTTCCCTTTTGACACGCCTCACACACTCCTTCTTGACAGAATTCAAGTGTGGGCATGCCTCTCACTAACTCCCTTTTGACTAGGGAATTAATGGCTTTGAAGTTCAGGTGTGATAGCTTCTTGTGCCACAGCCAACTGTCTTCATTTGATGCTTTTGAGTAGAAGCAACAAATTGTGTCCTTGCTTGCAGAGTCCATATTGGCTACAAACAGGCTTCCCTTCCTTACTCCAGACAGAGCAAAATCACCAGTCTTCTTGTGGGTGATCAAACATTCATCTTTGTCAAAGTTCACTTTGAAGCCTCTGTCAGTGAATTGACCAACACTCAGTAGATTATGCTTGAGCCCCTTGACCAGTGCTACATTCTCAATGATGACATTTCCAATTTCCAACTTGCCATATCCCAGTGTGTTGCCAATGCTGTCATCTCCAAAAGCAACCATTGGGCCAGCCTTTTCTTCATATTGTGATAGCAGGGCCATATCACCAGTCATATGATTTGAGCATCCACTGTCCAAAATCCACATGACCTTCTTTTTACTTTCTTTGCCCTGCAAACACAAAAGTATTACTTCTCCTTTGGTACCCAAACGAGTTTGGGTCCATGTGACTTAGTGACAGTTTTATCAAAATCAGCATGCTTATCAGTTTTCTTGATGTTGGTCTTCTTGTCACTGTTGGGAGTCTTAGAATCAGGGTTCTTAGACTTAGGTGACAGAGGTACCTTCCTAACTTTAGGAGGACTTGAAGACTTTGTCCTTGTGTAGTGTGTGTGAACATTATGATTGATACAGCCCTCCATGAATTGTCTTCTCAAATTAAAACAACTAGTCATCACATTCATGTTACATGGCATACAATCAAGTTTATCACAGAAAGGAGAGTCTCTATGTCTTAAAGGCACAGAGCAATCATAGAATGGTTTAGCA
The DNA here is from genome assembly GCA_036435485.1 of Saposhnikovia divaricata. Classification (NCBI taxonomy): domain Eukaryota; kingdom Viridiplantae; phylum Streptophyta; class Magnoliopsida; order Apiales; family Apiaceae; genus Saposhnikovia; species Saposhnikovia divaricata. The sequence goes on along the minus strand of CM071600.1, from coordinate 76,193,179 downwards.
ACACTACCAGATGGTTTCTTGCAAGCATGAGTCAAATGATTAGAGCTAAAACAGTTTTGACAAACTTTCCTAGGGGCATTTGGCACATAAGCATAGTTGTTATCTTTGTTAATCCCTAATTTGCCATTCCTGTTTGGTCTCTTATTAGTCACTTTCTTCTTAGTCTCATAATTTCCAGCTGAAACAAACTTTACAGGTTTCTCAAGTCTAGGTCTACCTCCTACTGGCTCCTTGGCTTTGGTTTTGACATTCTTACTCTCAGAGGATGCTTGTTGTTCATTTGATTGTGCCTCATCTTCATCCTCCAACATTTGCTTGATGAGTAAGGCATCCTCATCAATCTCAAGTGTTGGTGTTTTAAATATTGGATTCTCAGTCTTTTTCAAAACCTGAGGCACCTCCTCTTGAACAACAATGTCATCTTCAATGACTGCATAGCCTTTCCTCTGTTTAAGAGTGTCATAATCAAGTCCAATGGCAACCTTAGGTCTAGCTATATTTTTCTCATGATAAGACTGCAATAGACTAGAGGAATTCTTAAATGTTTTCAACTTAAATTCATTTTCAGCTAATTCATCCCTAAGAGCTTTCTCAACTTGACTAGCACATAGAACTTTATTCTTTAGATACTCAATCTCTTGTTTAAGATTTTCTATTTGCACAGTAGTTAGCTCTAGTTCCTCATTTCTCTTATTTAACAATTCATTCCTAGTAGACAGTTTAGCAATTTCTTCATTAGCAGCAGTCATACTAGTATGAATGTTAAACATCTCAACGGATAGTTGTTCAACCAAAGATTTATATTCAGAAACAGACATGTCTATGGTAGTGAGAGATGGTACCTGTGAGTCTGATGCAGATGGTTCTTCCTTGGAATTGGCCATCAAGGCATAGTTGCAGAATTCTTGTTCTTCCCCATCACTGTCAGAATCATCCCAACACTTCCCTTCAGCTATGTAAGCCTTACCTGGTGTCTGCTTCTTTAGAAGGGCCTCATACTTAGCTTCAAGCTCAAGAAACTCCTTATCCTTCTTTTTAGGCTTCTTGCATTCACTGGCAAAATGCCCTAGGTCATTGCATCTATAACATCTTACAGATGACCTATCCACATAGCTGGTTTTGAATCTGTTCTTGTTTGTTTTCATAGGTGCCTTGCTCTTGTTGAATGAATGATTTTGAGGTCTAGGCTTGAAGGGCTGATTCCTCTTGAATCTGATGTTTGGAAATTTTCTAGCCATAAAAGCATATGATGTATTTTCCATGCCATCCAGCTCTTCAAGAGTGTAGAACTCATCTTCTTCCTTGTCATCAGCAGGTTCAGTCACTACTTCCTCAGTTTCTTCATCATCTACTATCTCTTCTATTCTCAGCTGACTTGCAGATGCTTCCAGGTCTTGAATAGATTTGTTGACAATCAAGGCACAGGATGTGTTTATCATTCTGCCTTGGTTAGCTTGGATAGCCCTCTTTTGAAGCAACTCAAGCTCGTGTGTCTTTAAAACCCCATAGAGCACATCATACGTGACTTTGTTCAAATCTCTTTCTCTTAGAGATATGACCCTTTGCTCTAGATGGTTTGGTGACGATAGTAGAAACTTCATATTTAATTCCTTAGTGCTGTAAACCTTCCCATTCATTTGGAGCTCAGTCACCAGATTGTGAAATCTTTCAAACATATCAGTGATACTTTCCTTGGGCTGTGCCATGAACGCCTCATACTGTGTGACCAGTATCTGTTTCTTATTTTCTCTTACCTCCTCTGTCCCTTCACATAACACCTCGATATGATTCCACATGTCCTTGGCTGATCTGCATGATGCTACGTTGGCAAACATCGACATATCCAAGGAGTCTATGATTAACAACATGAGGTGGCTGTCTAGGGCAATCTTTTCCTTCTCTGAGTCCGTCCATTTGGATGGCTCTTTTGGAACGTATGATCTAGGAATGACTACTGCGCCCACTGTGGATTCAGCAACTTCTTGTTGTGGTATGAATGGACCATTCTTGAGAATGTCAGGGTAGAGAGGATTGGCAGCTTTGATGAACAACAGCATTTTTATTTTCCAGAGGTTGTAATTCTCTTTGTCGAACTTAGGGACCTTTACCGTACCTGTAGTCTTTGGTGTATTCGAACTCATGATCGTTTTCTGTTTAGGTTAAACAGCCTGCTCTGATACCACTTGTTGAGTATTGAATACAGAAAAAGAATACAGAGGGGGGGGGGTGAATGGATTCTTGAATTTTTCTTCGGTCTTGAATCTTTGCAGCAAGATAAGTGATGAGTGTGTGAGATATGAAGATGCGGATAATTAAACACAAACACAACACAATATCACTTTAATCTAATATTTTATTAGATAAAGATTTTGCTACAATCTGTGAATACAAATGATAGTATTCTCAGCTTCGTTTTTCTCAGAGAGATATTTACTGGATATTTTTGAGAAACTTCAAAACCTTAACAGCTAAGGAAGTGAGGCTGTATCCTTATAGACATGGATACACCCACTTGCTACAAATGAGGTAGGTAAAACAAAAGCACTTTCCAGTCTGTCTATCTCATTTTAGTAAGAGTCCAAACGGCTACAGATTTGACTTTGAAAAGCCTGTTTAGATCCACTTCTTCAGCTCCTTGTCCCTTGTCTTATCTCTCCAAGCTTCTTTGTAGGCTTTCCAGCATGCTTTATAGGACAGAGTCAAATAAAGTGTGCTGGCTTGTTGCAGGTTTCTGACTTGTACAATTCTTCAGTATTTTGTCCTTAAGAATGTATTCGAGAAGTGACTAAGTGAGTGATTCGAGAACTGGAGTTGACTTGATCGATAACTCTGAGTTCTCGAATAGTGTTATCTTGACATATCGAATCACTTCTCGAATAGCTCTTTTCTCTGGGACTCCTTGAGATATCGAATAGAGCATTTTGACATATCGAATCCCTGAGATATCGAATAGAGCATTTTGACATATCGAATCCCTGAGATATCGAATAGAGCATTTTGACATATCGAATCCCTGAGATATCGAACAGTGTATTCAGAGATATCGAATAGTGTCTTCTGAGATATCGAATCTCTGGACTTCTCGAATGCTAGACTTCTCGAATAGACAAATGTACTTCTCGAATTGGTACTTAGGCAAATTCTTCATTTCTTCAAATCCCAACTGTGATTATTTGGCAGTCTTTATCTCCTTGCTTGAGGCATGAACCTTGGAACTTCTTTCAAGCATTATTCTTGACTTTATAATTACAGTAACACAACTAGAATTTGATGCCTATTACAAGTACAGAACAAATAGAAACTCTACAACTAGAGGTTCCCTCAGTTAAGAGGTCATGTAGGTAATGCATAGCATTACACATACTTAGGCTTGTTATTAGATGTATTCAGGCATGCCTCTGTGACTAACAATATGTCAAGTTAAATCTTAAAATATAATTTACAAAAAAAAAATCGTTTACCAAATAAAAGTGTTTAAGAAAAAATTATTTTAGTAAAACTCATTAAATATTCTATTTCTAGGTTTGACAACAAATATGTTTCTAAAATTTAAATTAAAAAAATGTGAGCACAAATCAACATATAAACAAATTCTTATTTTGCAAAGAAAAAATTTAAATTAAAAACGTGAACTAAAATTGAACATATTTTAAATTAGAAAGCAATTCAAACACTCACGAAATAAATTTATATTAATATATAAATATAATACAACATAAAAACCCCTAAGATTATTCTAAACAAAAACACATAATAAACACCACACTTGGCAAAAATATAAAATTAACATGAAAAAATAACAATATTCAAACAAATAAAAAAATTTAATACCACACATATTTAAAAAAAAGTTAAAAAAATGTCTTGAAAAACTATAAAAAAACACTATAACGAAAGATTTAAAAATTTTAAGATAATCATTAAATTACATAATCAAAAAGATTAAAAAAAAATTGTTACACGAATATAGTACCTATATGTTTTAAGTATATCATATTGTAATCTAATAAAATAAAAAAATCAAAAATAATTATGAAATACTAAAAAATATGTTAGCCTAATTAATATAAATTATAGAAAAACATTTACAAGAAAAAAAAAACAAATGTATACTACAAACCATATAATATATATGTTATTATCAATAAAGTAAAAGCAAACTATTAAAAATGTTATAAAGCTAATTTTACAAGAAAAAAATTATAATCAAAATTATACTAAAACATATTAATAAAGTTACCCGTGCACGGGTATAAAACTAGTATACCGAATTGATGTAACTAATTAAGGACGACTCAACGAGACCGATTGCTTGCTCGCGAAATACAAGATTGTGAATAAAACTAGAGCTCCCTAATTAAGATTTCAAATTCGTACATAAATAATGCTACGAAAATCAAAATTGATCCGATGATTATTTTTAGAAAAATTATTAAAAATATCATCATGTTTTCAAATTTTTTGCAAAAATACGATAAAAATTGTCTATGTGATTACGCATTGCAAGCCTTTACATTTCAAGTTGCAACAGTTATATTTGGTGTTACGTATGAGTTTTATTGTACTTTTAAAAAAAAGAATTTGTAATTCGATTATTTTTCAAAAAAACCCTTTTTAAATGTCAAATATCGCATTTTAATTTGAGGCCGAAACGCATATTTATATACATAGAATCTTTTTATTTTTGAGATGCACTTCCAATTAGCTAGATAGTGCTAATTACTCGGAATTTAGGAATTATTTTGAAAATAATTTTTAAAATTTTGGCATTTATCTTCATATACTTTTGAAGTGATCAACCTTTATATTCAATGATCATTTGTCAAAGAAAATATTTAGCTCACTCTGTTTTTTAATTTCCTTTTTTCATATAAAATTGTGTTAGTACCACAGAAGCAAGTTTTTGGGTTTAGATTGAAATTTTCTAGGTCATTAACATTAACATTCAAATCAAAAGAACTGAACTAATGTGATTAATTTTTCACCTCCTAATTGTCCCTAATATCCATGTACTGTGTACACAAATCTAAACATAGCATCTAGAGAGAAAAGTTCTATGGAGTACTCATTTAATTGGAGTACTTGGAGTACATATACGTTCTGCATTCAAAATATTTTAAAATTTATTATTTTGCAAACCTTGTTATGTGAATATCATAATTTCATTGATAATCTTGAAAATAATGAATATTTTGCAATATATTTATCTTGAAAATCATTTATGTTTTGCAATCAGAACATATATGTCTTACAATCCAAATGTGTTTCGCAGAACAATTCGTTTTGTAATATTTTTTTAGCAAAACGTTCAAAAATTTTCAAGATTTTCAATGAAATAGTAATACTCATGTAATAATCTTTGCAAAATAATAAAATTTGTAAAATTTTGAATGCAAAATGTATATATACTCCAAGTATTCAAATTAAATGAGTACTGTATAGAATTTACTCAACGTCTAGAATATGACCATCCTCTTAAATTTATAACACATCGGCCACAGAAAGGGAACTGCGAGAAGAAATAAGGATGAGACTCGAGTATTGAGCTAAATCAACAAAAAGAATAAGGACTCAAACACACATAACACATAAGACACAAATAAGATTTACATTTTTAATTAGTCCAGATTTATTCATAGTGGGCAAATATTGCTCCAAGTCCAAGATAATAAATTACAAAATAAATATTGGGTTGGGTTGGGTTCAAATTTAAATATTTGTTTTTGTGAAAATTTTAAAAGTTAAGTGTTGGATTTTGGTATTTTACGAAATAATTAAAATTTAAATATTTGTTTTGGTATTTATTTTAATAATTAAAATAAATTATATTCAAAATCAAACACTTTACTTTTAAAAATTCTTAAAAATGAATTTTTAAATTTGAACACGTTCCAATTCAATCCAAACTTAAACCTTTTCAACCCCAATCCAAACGGACCCTAAATCTTACCTGACATGAGTCATGATTTTAAATGAGTCGAACCAAATCAATTTTTTTGTCTCAGAAAACATTTGTTTATATTGTTGGTATTGACTGAACCACACTCACGTTTTTATCATACATACTCGAACTGAACCACATTTGAACCCTTATTGAATAGTCGTTAATAATTAAATTTTACATGGGAGAAAAAAAAAAGTTCTAACCCTAGTTGCCCAACTACATATTTAGCTTCGAGCCAATCGAACCTTAAAGGATAATTGAGTAATTTTTAAAAAATCCGATATCGAATATTGGGAATGTAAATTTAAACGTAAATTTTAAAGAGTATAATAAAAAATCATGACATATGCAAATTTTTTGAATTTTAAACAAAGCAAATCTGAAATGAATAATCTGGAACCGAATCCGAACCGCACACATATTTGAGTTTTGAGTTCGAACACGAGTTCGACTTGGGAACGAATCAAGCGATTCAGTTGCCGATAAACAGCTCAATTTGTTTACAATTTCCAGAATCAAAAAATAACCGAAACGACCCCTTACAAGAATCGAAGAACGGAGATAAAAGAGTCTATTTTATAACTATGCACCCTCCTCCGAACTCTGATAGAAACGATGCTAACCATCATTAATACCTGGGAGGGTATTAGCAAAAGTATCATAGCCTTTTTTTTTTCAAGTGAACATAAAGTATCATACTCTTGATCTGACTACCAGCCAATTAATTTTAAGCACCATCACTATAACAACGGATATACAGGTACAGATATTAGTATGAGTATCCAAATTAAAAACCTAGAGTAAAAATTCTTAGAGTAAAAATTCCTATTCAAATGTAGATTACCAATAACCTGACCATAGTAAAAAGAAAAAAAAACTATTTCTTTTTTATTTTTGTTAAAAGATAATATAAAAGAGAGCCTGTAATCAAACAAAAATGATGAAGACAAGTGGATCATTTCACATGCGCCTAATCATTAGCCTAGTTAAATTTTTAGTGGATAAGATTCAAAACTACTTGCCATTCATGCTAGCAGTCTAATAAATTAACCTATAGATTATGGTAGTAATAATCGTAACCACCCAATTTTCAATCACGCTAAGCGCCTAATTAGTGTCCTTTAAGCATTTTAATGAGAAATATGCATTATGTTGCAATGTCGGCCAAAATCCAACCAGGTAGATTTAATTTAAATTCTTAATATGTAATTTTCAAATTAGTAATCCATTTTCAAAAAAAAATTGTTTTGAAATAATTATCTTACTCCTACTTTTAAGATAATTTTTTATTTAAAATTTCCGTATTATCCTTGAATTTATCCTGTTTGACATTTTGTGATCAAATTGACCAAATTTTGACTAACATTTAAGTATTATTTTTTATAATTTACAAATTTTGAAAAATACAAATTTGACTAACATTTACGTATTATTTTTCAAATTTGTCATGTTTGACTTTTTGTGATCAAATTGACCAAACTTTGACTAACATTTACGTATTATTTTTTTATAATTTACAAATTCTGAAAAATACAAATTAAAGTAGACTAAATGTACTTTCTAATGATATAATTTTTATTATAATTTTATTTATATTATATATGTAATATTTGGTCAAACTTTGATAAGTTTGACCATTAAAAGCTAAACAGGATAAAAGATTTGGAACGGAATGAGTAATAAGTATAGTACATATTGAATTAGAAAAACAATGTGTAGTTGAATCAATATATATATATATATATATATATATATATATATATATATATATATATATATATATATATATATATATATATATTTATATATATAAAGGAGGATAGCGGAAGTTTAGGTGGCGCTCTAATATCGTCTCAATCGATTTTTCTAATTTTCTAGAATTTTAAACATTAATAAATATGAAAATATCAATTAGTATTAGAAGTAGAATAGGTGTTCGAATTTATAAAGGAGAAGAGTTCGAATTTATAGGAAAAACATATGATTAGGAGTTCTATTGAAAGTATAATAAATATTTATAAGGCATACGATTAAAAGTTCTATTGGAAGCAGAATAGGAGTTCGAATTTATAGAGAATAAGAGTTTGAATTTATAGAAAAAATATATAAATAAAAGTTCTACTAGAACTAGAATATGTGTTTGAATATATAGAGCAGACATATAATTAAATATTTTATAGAAAGTACGATCTTCTTAAATTATATATTTTTTATATAAGTTAATTATACTTATATTAGGAAAATTTATTCATAAATCAAATACTATTGTCATGAAAAAAGTCACCGTATTTAAAAAAGAAAAGAATTGACGTGTTAACATAATAAAAGAATAATGAGTAAAAGAACAATCTCATGCAGTCTTTATAATATACTAGTTGATAAAGCCGCGCTTCGCGGCGGCATTACAATTTTTAATTTTAAAAAAATTCAATACATTTACGTTATATTATAATATTAATATTAAATTTTAATAATTAAATAATCTTCTCTAATGAACCAATTTCTTGTTAAATACGATTCTGTCGATTGAGCCGCTCTCTCGTTAAAACCGAAATCCCAACTTTTTAACATATATTATAAAGACTTATATAATATTTTTTTATCCATAAAATCGAACCGTAAAAATAAAAAAAAATTATGACTACAGTATCAAATTCTAATAGCTAAAACAATCTTTTCTAGCAAGCCCTCTTCCCGTTAAATACGTTTCGAGCCGCTCTTATTTGAAACCGAAATTCTAACTTCACTATATAAAGAGAGTAAATTTCAATTTTTATATTCCTTAAACTTTCTAATATTTATAGAGTTTTAAAAGATGAAAATACATCTTATATTTTCTGTATATTATAGATAAACTTGTATAAAAAAGTTAAAATAAAGGATTTTTAGGAAAAAAGATGTATAGTTTTAAAAAAATCGTATATAACATCTCCACCATCCTCGTATTCTACTTCCAATAAAACATTTTATTTTATGTATTATATATTTAAACACTTTTTATACGGTCTTATTTAATGAACCGCTTTCTTGTTAAACACGGTTATTACTATTGATCCGCTCTGTCGTTAAGAACAAAAACCTAACTTTTACATATATTACTTGTACGATAATATTTATCCATAAAAATCAAATCCTAAAAATAAAATAAAATTTATAACATCAATATGGTATTTTAATAGCTAGTACAATCTTTTATAGTGAGCCGTCTTCCCGTTAAACATGTTTCGAGCCGCTCTCGTTTGGGATCGAAATTCCAACTTCATTACATATTATTGATGATACTTATCTTACATAACAATTTTTTTCCTTAAAATCAAAACCTAAAAAATAGAGTGAATTTCAATTTATACTTTCTCTAGACTTTCTAAAATTTTTGGAGTTTTAGAAAATGAAAACACATCTTATTTTCTCTTTATATTATAGATACTCCTGTATTTATTTAGGATTTTTGCATGAGATTGTTCTTTTATTATGTTAACACATCAATTCTTTTCTTTTTAAATACGGTGAATTATGTTAACACATCAATTCTTTTTTTTTAAATACGGTGACTTTTTTTATGACAATAGTATTGGATTTATGAATAAATTTTCCTAATATAAGTATAATTAACTTATATAAAAAATATATAATTTAAGAAGATCGTACTTTCTATAAAATATTTAATTATATTTCTGCTCTATATATTCAAACACCTATTTTACTTCTAGTAGAACGTTTATTTATATATTTTTTCGATAAATTCGAACTCTTATTCTTTATAAATTCGAACTCCTATTCTACTTCCAATAGAACTTTTAATCGTATGCCTTATAAATACTTATTATACTTACAATAGAACTTCTAATCATATGTCTTCCCTATAAATTCAAACTCTTCTCCTTTATAAATTCGAACACCTATTCTATTTCTAATATATTAATTGATATTTTTGTATTTATTAGTGTTTAAAATTCTAAAATTCTAGAAAATTAGAAAAATAGATTGAGACGATCTTAGAGTGCCACCTAAACTCCCGCTATCCTCTTTTATATATATATATTGATTGATGTTAAAATGTTGGGATTTCGGTTTTAACGAGAGAGCGGCTCAATCGAAAGAATCGTATTTAACAAGAAATTGATTCATTAGAAAAGATTATTTAATTATTAAAATTTAATATTAATATTATAATATAACGTAAATGTATTGAATTTTTTTAAAAATATTGTAATGCCGCCGCGAAGCGCGACTTTATCAACTAGTTTCTTAATACGAGTACATGTAAAATTAGAAAATCAATGTTTGGTTGCGTACATAGGGAATTGTACAATATGATAAACCGAATACAACAAATCCAGAAGTTTACGTGGGAACTTGGGAGTGTTATGCCGTGAGCGAGCATTAACTCTACCATAATGATACTACTCCTACTATATATCTGTATTATTCATTCTGTTCCATGTATTCCATTTAATATGATCTTTTACATTTTTCATGCATTTTAATTTATTTGAGTTACTTGTAATTAATGTTTTTTCAATTTTTTATGTTTTACGTAAAAATATAGGTCTTGTATATTTATATTTGTGATACTTATGTTGACATCATCGAACAACTACATTCTTAAATCAAAAATCACATAAATTCGTGGTCTTCACCCACGATAAATCTATCTATATCTTGCATCATTGCGCATCATTACTCTATTGTTATGGATGAAAATCACAAGTATTGAAATTGCAGCTAGGGAGTGTGTATTGAATGCAAAGGGGGGTGTGCTTCGAGTTTTAATGGTGGCTGCTCTTGTTGTCGGGGACTAACTCGGTCCTAACAAGATGCCTACGTACCTTGATGAATATCAAGAATCAAGCCAAAACGTAGTTCTAGAGTTGCCTACGTGGCTTGATGCGCCCTCGCGGCATAGTGACGTAGTGGCTTGTATGTCCTTATTCGAGGATGAAGCCTAAAACGTTGATGACGTATTGAGCTCTACCCAAAAAACGTTGATCTGAGATGAGGGGTTGCGTTCTTTATATAGGCATGAAAAGCCTAGAGTTAGAATAGGGATAGGTGACTTGGTGGGCAAGTCATCTCCTTGGCCCAATTCTAGAAGTTTCTAACCTCCTTCCATGTAGGAATTAGTTTCCATGTAGTAATAGTTATCCAGAATCCTTTTCTGATAAGAGTCAATCCTAATTCCTATTACGTGGAATTAGAATCGTGATATGATTGTATATACTGATTTCTTTCCTTTGTAGGAGTTGTTTCCCATTATATCTCAAATTAATGAGATGTTGATTTATCCCTCTAATCAATTACGAAAATTAGTAATTAATTAGGGTCTTGGGCCTCGTTACAGGGCTTCGTATTTGGGCCAAGCTAGGTCTAATTAATGCAACATTAACTATGCCTTTAGGGCTTATTTTTAGCCCATATCATTTGCCCCCCCAACTTCTAGGAAAACTGATCAGGTTTTCGTAGAAGTTATATTTGCCTTAATCGAGACTCGGGGTCGTTTTTATCCCTTACCTGGGACTTCTTAATTTTCCTACCCTTATATGGGAATTTTGGTTTACACTAGTGTTTCACGAGTATCGTCTTGATTGTAAAGTGTGGAGCGACCTACACATTTATGACGATTTGCCTTATTCGAGGCTTTAATTTGTGCTTGCTTTTAGCAATTTCGGCACTTTCATAGAGCTTTTATGCATTATTAGCATAAATTATTGCTCAATTTGTCAAGAAGATATTTCTATAATTTTCCTCGTATTTTTCTGTACTTTTCCTAATAATTTAGGAATTTTTATGTACCCACAGGTATTTTTCTAAATTATTCCTAATAATTTAGAAATTTTTATATACCAACAGGTATTTTCCGTAATTATTCCTAATAATTTAGGAATTTTTATGTACCCACGGGTATTTTTCGTAATTTTTCCTAATAATTTAGGAATTTTTACGTACCAGCAGGTATTTTCCTTAATTATTCCTAATAATTTAGGAATTTTTATGTACCCACGGGTATTTTTCGTAATTATTCCTAATAATTTAGAAATTTTTATGTACCAACAGGTATTTTCCTTAATTATTCCTAATAATTTAGGAATTTTTATGTACCCACAGGTATTTTTCGTAATTATTCCTAATAATTTAGAAATTTTTATGTACCAACAGGTATTTTTCGTAATTATTCCTAATAATTTAGGAATTTTTATGTACCAACAGGTATTTTCCTTAATTATTCCTAATAATTTAAGAATTTTTATGTACCCACAGGTATTTTTCGTAATTATTCCTAATAATTTAGAAATTTTTATGTACCAACAGGTATTTTTCGTAATTATTCCTAATAATTTAGAAATTTTTATGTACCAACAGGTATTTTCCTTAATTATTCCTAATAATTTAAGAATTTTTATGTACCCACAAGTATTTTTCGTAATTATTCCTAATAATTTAGAAATTTTTATGTACCAACATGTATTTTTCGTAATTATTCTTAATAATTTAGGAATTTTTATGTACCAACAGGTATTTTCCTTAATTATTCCTAATAATTTAGGAATTTTTATGTACCCACGGGTATTTTTCGTAATTTTTCCTAATAATTTAAAAAAAAAAAATTATACCCACAGGTATTTTCCTTAATTATTCCTAATAATTTAGGAATTTTTATGTACCCACAGGTATTTTTCGTAATTATTCCTAATAATTTAGAAATTTTTATGTACCAACAGGTATTTTCCTTAATTATTCCTAATAATTTAGGAATTTTTATGTACCAACAGGTATTTTTCTAAATTATTTCTAATAATTTAGGATTTTTTTTTTAGCATTAGGGACCATTTTGCAAATGGCCAAAACTTCAGGTACCTAATTGCACTTTGGCCATTCAACCTCATGATAGAGGCTAGGCGGGGGTACCACCGCCATCCAGCCAACTTCCCACTCCACGCCCAGGAGTGTTGGCCTGGGTGGCGTGGGTATATTATTTTTTAATTTTTTTTTGTTTCCTTCTTTTCTTTTTCTTTTTTAACCATCAGGTTTTATACATTTTATTTTCGATAATTTTTACCAAAAATAAAATGTTGGGCCTCATGCCTTAGAAATAATTTTATAAATTATTCAAACATTTTTTTGATTTAATAGGTATTTTTACCCATTTTATCATCACTTCTAGCCTATTTTCAGAATTTTTAAGGATTTTATTCCTTTTTTAATTTCTGAAAAATGGCTTGTCGTTCGAAGAGGAGCCCTGGGCGTGGGTACCCCCGCCAAGGAGACCTTCTCCTTAGGCACGCCAAGGAAGTTGGTCTCCTGGGCGTGGGTATTTCATGCCTTCAATTTTCAAAATTTATTCTGGGCGTGGGTACCCCCGTCAAGGAGACCTTCTCTTTAGGCATGCCAAGGATGTTGGTCTCCTGGGCGTGGGTATTTCATGCCTTCATTTGTACAACCACTCTAGGCGTGGGTATCCCCGCCTAGGAGATGTTTTTGCCAACCACGTCTAGGAGATATGGCTTCCTGACCGTGGGTATTTTTTCACCCTCAATTCGTACAACCTTGGCGTGGGTACCCTCGCCAAGGAGGCACTTTGCGATACCTTGTCTTATGATTTTAAGTCTTCTTGGCGTGGGTACTTTAATACCCTTCATTTGTTACTCCAGCCTTGGCGTGGGTATCCCCGCCAAGGAGGCTTTATTTGATCCAACGCCTAGGAGATTTAGCTTCTTGGGCGTTGGTGTTCTAGGCTCCTATCCTTTGGGCCAATTTTCATTTATGGACCGTTTCTTTGGCTTTTGTCGGGCTCCTACCCTTATTATTTTCGAATTTTGAGATTCTTGCGGAACCTTAAAACGACCCGTTTCTTAGCTTTCGTGACCTTCAGGGCCTTAATTCGTTTGCTGAGTCCTTGATTCGAAAACGAGAATTCATTCGTGGTTGTTGGTTATCATCAACCATTCAACCTTTAACTCTCATTCTAAGATGTTTGAAATGATGGAGTCCCTTAGTTTTTGCCCTCTTGCTTCATATAGTGGAGGTCTTGCTTCTCGGTTGATCGTTCAAGAAGTTCTCTTACTCCTTAACACTTGACTTCAAGTCTAGGATGCCTTGGTTGGTTTTCAATCCTTCTTCTTAGGCTTATAGAACCTTGCTTAGGCTTGAATTTGACTGACGACTCTTGATTCAAGGCCTTGAATTCAAACGACAAGCTCGATTGGAGGTAGATAGCCTTGTTGGCCATCAAGGCTTAAACTTTGTTTGGATTCAAGATTTTAAGTATGGAATGACAAAGGATCTCTTATCTCAATATTTTCACTAACAGTTTTCGTGCCTTCAAGGCATTATCAGGAAGCCAACCAGTCTCAAGATGAGCTTTGATAGGGTATATCCTTTAGCTTACATCAACTGGTGCTACCAATTTTGAATCGATGGTGGGGTCTTCAGGACCTGGAAGTAAAAACACCCCGCATAATTCTCTATCTCAGAAGAGGCGAACTTAGATAGGGCATCGACCTTAATGTTCTCATTTCTTGGAATGTGCTCCACATAGCACTCATCGTATTGAGCCATCACAGCACAGCTTTCACAATCCTCAAGTACTTGGCCATATTCTTTTCTCTAGCCTCAAACTCTCCATTGACTTGTGAGACTACCAGCTTTGAGTCTCCATAGACCTTCAGGTTCTTCACCCTCCCTCAGGGCTCTTGCCAATCCAAGGCCGGTTGTCAGAGCTTCATACTATGCCTCATTGTAGGTTGTTTGGAAGTCCAACTTCAAGGCATACTCAACTGCGAATCCATCGTGGCTTTGCAGAACTAAACCGGTACCACTGGTTTTTGTTTTTGATGCCCCATCAAAATAGAGCATCCAATACTCCTTCTTCTCTTCCAGGGGCTTCTCACCTTACTGACCTTTCTAGTCTATTACCTTCTGCCCCCCGACTTCTTGATTGTCAATGGTACATTAAACCACGAAGTCAGCTAGAGCCTGGGCTTTGATGGCCATCCTAGGCTTGTACTTGATGAGCCTTACACTGGCTTTAGGGCTGTGTAAGATGTTTCTCAGAGGCTGGTCTGTAAGGACCTTGATCTTGTGTGCCTGAAAGTAAGGCTGTAGCTTTCTTGATGCGGCAATTAGTGCTAGTGCGAACTTCTCAATAGTGGAGTAATTTCACTCGGCCCCGTGGAGGACACATCCAATTTGCCCTTGAAGGGCTCATTCAGTAATGCCTTACGTGAGCAACTTTTCAGGTTCTTCAAGAACTAAGTGAATGGGGACCAAGTCCTCAGTGAGCTTTACTCTTTGTTTCTCATCTTCTCGGACATCCGTGTCTTCAATTGGGAGGACCTACCCCCCGACTTCATCAATCCTCAAGGAGGCCAGGTAGTAATTCTTTGTCATTGTTCGATCTCTCTTTTCTTCATCAACTCCCTTCCTTGTAGGAAATGTGACCATCGGGTCTTATCTTGAGGCAACCGCCTTAAAGACATGCAAGCCTGTCCTTTTAAGGATAACATTGTAAGCAGAAGTTGCTTTAACCAACAAAAGGTTCAATATCTGAGTGGCCTTTTTTGGCTTCTACCCAATAGTTATGGGTAGCTGAACGCCATTAAACCCGTAGATTGGCATGTTCGATGGAGTCAACTGTGAATCGTTATATCTCATCTTAGGAAAGACGTCGTGTAACAGAATGTCCACAGAAGATCTGTTGTCTACCAAGACTCGCTTTACTTGTGAGTTGCCTATCACAGGTGTTATGACCAACAGGTCATCATGGGGAAATTCGCCCCTTATTGGCTTCGGCCATCTTAGGTCCTTGTCTTTCTCGATGTCCATCAAGATTTGGCTCCTTGGAGCACTCAACCCTTGGTCCTTGGCTCTTTCTGGGTACAGAATCGGAGTCTTTGCCATTCCTGGGATACTTGTCCCTAGCATCGTACTCTGGCTCTGCCTTCCACTTCTTTGAGTTGTCATTGTTTCCATTATTGCCAGTCATGGCTTCCCTCTTCATACTTTCTTTAGACTTAATATATCTTCCTGCCCTACATTGGAGCATATTCATGTTTTCCGGAGGATGTTTGGCCAATGACCTTTTAAAATACACGTCCATAGTTCTTTGTTGCAGGACTACCATGGTCACTTGCTCATCAAGATCCTGCACTCTCTGTGCTTCCTTCATGAATATATTCAGATAGTCCCTCGGGGATCCATCCTTTCTTTGCCCCAAGTTCATCAGTGAAGCAGAGCTTTTCTCAAGAGTTTTTCCACTAACACATTGGGCTATAAAAGCCTTGTTCAGGTCCTTAAACGAGCCTACCGAATTTGGAGGCAGACGGATGTACCAATGTTGAGCCATGCCCCCCAGTATTGGAGGAAAGGCCCTGCACTTAAGTGCATCAGATATGGGCTCGAGAAGCAGAGCGTTGGGGAACGTCCTTACATGATTTTCGGGATCACCCGTGCCATCGTGAGGCTTGATAGCTGGCATCTTCATTTTCCTTGAAATTCGAGCATTCATAATTTCGTCCGTTTAAAGGGCGGAGTTGGATCATCAGATCTCCTAAAGCCATTAGTTTAGCAGGATCAGCCCTTGGAGGTTCTCTCCTGTTTGGGGCACTATCAGTCACAAGAGGGGGCTCATGCCTTGGCTGAAGAGGAGCTTTCAGCTCTCGGTGGTGGGCAACGACCCTTAATGGAGGAGGAGCTTTCTGCTCTTCATGGTGAGGCATCGGCCCTTAATGAAGGAGGAACTTTCTGCTCTTCATGGTGAGGCATCGATCCTTAATGGAGGAGGAGCTTTCTGTTCTTAATTGTGAGGCTAAAAATGCCCTTTCGATGCTAATACTGCCCTTTCGAGGCTAAAACCACCCTTTCGTATCGGTTAGAGGGAGCTTGGCCAGAGACATCTTAAACTTCCTAGATGTTGTGGTGTTCATAATTTCGCCCGTGAGAGGGGGAGTATGATTAACTGGATCTGCAAGAGGCATTAGTGCTATGGGCGCAGCCCTTCGTTCGCAGTTTTCTTCGTCCCTTCTTCGGGGAGTTCTTTCCAAATTGATAACCCTTACCTTCGGGTGTGGAGTAGCTATGAGTTCCCTCTGACCTTGGTGAATTTGCTTCATGGTGCACAATTTTCGGAGGTTTTTATCAAGGATGGGTAGTCATAACAATCCTGCCCCCTTTACTAAAATAACCGTAACTCTTTGTAGAAAATTTCTTTTTGCGAACCGTTTTTTGCATAAGAAACTAGACTCCAAGAGCTTTCCAATGGTGTAGGTCTTGATGCCCATAAAATTCTGGAAGAGAGCAGTTTATTCTGCTTGCCGGACGGTCGTGCATGAGGCTGTTGCCCATATGGTCAGTCCCGTTTTTGGCTTTTTTGACACTCTAGATGATGTTTTCTTGAGAAATACGAAGAACAAAAGTCGTGGAGAAAGAAAATATCTTTCCAAAGAGTCTAGAACCAATGAATTCTGATGTAAGATGAATTTGTTATGATTTTTCCAAGATTGCTGGGCTGCTGTGCTTTGCATCTGCGAATCAGTTTAGTTTTTGTCGATTTAGTCCTTCTGGATGACGTTTTTTCGAAATTCATAAAGAACGAACGTTGTAGAAGAGGAAAATATCTTTCCAAAAAGTCCAGAATCATTGAATTCCGATGTATGACGAATTTTATACGAATTTTCAAAGTCTGCTGGCCTGCACATGTAATATGCTGCGAATTTTCTTAAGAAATTGTTTATCATGCTTCTTGAGGGGTATTTAGCCCTTGTGTAGGATCATGGGTAATCATCCCTTGAGTCTGAGTCTCTGCCCCCGAGGATTCATCTCTTGGGGTTGGATAGGAGGAATTTGAGATCCTTCCGTTTGGGGTGTCGACCCTTATCCAGTGGTTGGAGGCACAACGGTAGAGTTGATGGGTGGCACAGCGGTGCTAGCGTTGGTGTCGGTGATTGTTGGTGTAGATCTCCGTGCGTTAACCCTGGTTGCTGTGTCGTTTTCCCACAGACGGCGCCAAATGTTATGGATGAAAATCACAAGTATTGAAATTGCAGCTAGGGAGTGTGTATTGAATGCAAAGGGGGGTGTGCTTCGAGTTTTAATGGTGGCTGCTCTTGTTGTCGGGGACTAACTCGGTCCTAACAAGATGCCTACGTACCTTGATGAATATCAAGAATCAAGCCAAAACGTAGTTCTAGAGTTGCCTACGTGGCTTGATGCGCCCTCGCGGCATAGTGACGTAGTGGCTTGTATGTCCTTATTCGAGGATGAAGCCTAAAACGTTGATGACGTATTGAGCTCTGCCCAAAAAACGTTGATCTGAGATGAGGGGTTGCGTTCTTTATATAGGCATGAAAAGCCTAGAGTTAGAATAGGGATAGGTGACTTGGTGGGCAAGTCATCTCCTTGGCCCAATTCTAGAAGTTTCTAACCTCCTTCCATGTAGGAATTAGTTTCCATGTAGTAATAGTTATCCAGAATCCTTTTCTGATAAGAGTCAATCCTAATTCCTATTACGTGGAATTAGAATCGTGATATGATTGTATATACTGATTTCTTTCCTTTGTAGGAGTTGTTTCCCATTATATCTCAGATTAATGAGATGTTGATTTATCCCTCTAATCAATTACGAAAATTAGTAATTAATTAGGGTCTTGGGCCTCGTTACAGGGCTTCGTATTTGGGCCAAGCTAGGTCTAATTAATGCAACATTAACTATGCCTTTAGGGCTTATTTTTAGCCCATATCATCTATATACAAAATTCAATTTGATATTTGGGTTGCACCATCCAACATGGAGAATGGAGAAGATAAAATCACAATCACAATACTCCATTCTCCATAAGTAAAAAAAATTCTTATAAATGGAGTATTTTTTTATCGGTAATATCAAACATTGTAGTAATTAAATTTATGACCCCTTTTTGACTCATTTATAAGCTCGGTTTCGATTTCTTCATTGACAAAAATTAAAATAAGTATTGTGTCACTGTGTGAGTTGTGACTTGTGACGGGAAGAGAAAGTGGTGGTGAATGGACGTGCGCGGTTCCAGAGAAGCATTCTTCTTTCAATCGTTATTATCAATGTGTCACACGACATACTCGAGCCGTGTGTTTACTTCGGCCTCTGCATTTTTGTCCCCTCCTCGGATCAGGTTGACTCCCCTTCTCCCTCGATCTCTTCAACTTGCCATATCTTGTTCAGCAAAAATTTAAAAACGTACTTATATTTAAGAGCAAGTTCAGATCTCTTATGCGTATCTTAAATATAAAGAATTAAATCTAAAATTGTGTTTCATTAGTCTCTTAACTTTTTTTTTCTTTAAAAAATTAAGAGCATCATGTTAATACTTATCTTTAAAAAAAAAGTTCTAATGTCACAATTTTAAATTAAAAAGTCCCAAATATTACAACTCAAAACATTAACCCCAAATATCACTCTAAGACATATTATCATTTAGTGTTTTCGATTTTTTCCACTTCTTTTAGAACCCTACATCACTTGGCATTTTGGGGTTTTTTTTTTAAAAAAAATAACGTTACATTATTTAGCGTTTTGGGGGAGGGGAAAGGGGGACGTCAAGTGGCATTGTTTTGAAGGAGAGGGGGACAATGCCACTTCAAGTGGCGTTTGGGATGGGAAAGTAATATATATATATATATATATATATATATATATATATATATATATATATATATATATATATATATATATATATATATATATATATATATATATATAGGTCATTATTCTAGAGAGGACCTCCTTATATGGAGAATATGAGAGAACTACTAATTTTATATGATTCCATAGTAGAATCAAAGTTTTAATAAGACCAATTTTTTTTGGTTCTATAAAAAAAATTCTGATTCTGTAACAGAACCAATGCTGACGTGGCATGGCTGCTGACGTGGCACTGCTGATGTCAGCTACCACGTCATCACTGCTGACATGGCAGTGCCACGTCATCAATGATGACGTCACTAATGACGTAGCACTACCACGTTAGCAGTGATGATGTTGTAGTGCCACGTCAGTAATGATGTGGCGATGTTAATTTTTTTTAGAAAAATATTTTTGGAAAAAAAATTGTTTCTGTTGTAGAATCAGGAAAAATATATGGTTCTCTCATATTCTCTATATAAGGTGGTCCTCTCTAGAAGGGGATATATATATATATATAATTTATTTTTATCGTTATTTCCTTTGACGTTAAATAGTTTTTATTTGGAATTCAAGGGGTTCATTTGGAATTTTGAAATATTTAAATTTTAAATTAAAATTTTTAAATTTTATCTATATTCCCTTAAGAGTTCAACATTTAACTTTTGGGTTTCAACATTTCCATTTTGAATTTTAGAACATTTAGTACGACGAATAAACCGTATACAAACTTAGGGTTTAGAGTTGTAAACCCTATATACTCTAAATTCTAACGTATCCTGCTTTTTAAAAAATCGGGGGCTGGCCCCTGATTTTTTAAAAATCAGACCGCCGGACTTAATAAAAAAACAAAATTTGAATTAACCATTTGATTATAAGTTTTTTAATAGTGTTTGCAAATACATATTTAGAAACAAAAATTGGTAGGTTCATAGCACCATTTGAAGTAGCGTTCTCGTCAGAACAAAAGATGAAGTGACGTTTTACACCTCAGAACAAAGCTAAATACTTAATAAAATAGGGTTAACAAACTTAAGTGGAGTAGAAGTGCGTACTTCAACTAAAACTCCATTCTAAAAACGTGTTTTAAAATAGGCGGTCAATTCAAATTTTTCATCAAAATAAAGCGGCAAATAACTTACGACGGAATTCCGTCGTAAGTTAGCATTAATTTTTTTAAAATCTTTTATTAGTCCAATTAAATTAATTTTTTATTTTTTCAAAATTTGGGAATATCATTAAATTAGATATATATTGACATCCGTGTGATTGGATCGTCGATAAATATATTTAAAAAAATAGAAACAATAATATGTGATAGAGCACTAGTTACGAGTACTAGTCAACATAGTATTGATCTACTAAGATCTCTAACTAAATTAATTCTTTATTTTTTGAAAATTTAGGAATATCATTAAATTAGATATGTCTTGACATTCGTACGATTAGATCGTCAAGAAATATATTTTAAAAAATAGAAACAATAATATGGGACAAAGCACTAGTTACGAGTTCTAGACAATATAGTAGTGTTCTACTAAGATTTCCAACCAAATTAATTTTTTATTTTTTAAAAATTGGGAATATCATTATTTCAGATATATATTGACATCCGTACGGTTGAATTGTCGATAAATGTTTTTAAAAAAATAGAAACAGTAATCTGGGACAGAGCACTAGTTACAAGTACGGGTCTATACAATATTGATATACTAAAATCTCCAACCAAATAAATTTTTTATTTTTTGAAAATTTGGGAATATCATTAAATTAGACATGTCTTGACATCCGTACGGTTGGATTGTCGAGAAATATATTTTAAAAAATAGAAACAATAATATGGGACAGAGCACTAGTTACGAGTACTAGTCAATATAGTAGTGATCTACTACGATCTCCAACCAAATTAATTTTTTATTTTTCGAAAATTTGGGAATATCATTAAATTTGATATATCTTGACGTTCGTACGGTTCGATCGTCGAGAAATATTTTTTGAAAAATAGAAACAATCATATGGGACAGAGCACTAGTTACGAGTACTAGTCAATATAGTAGTGATCTACTACGATCTTCAACCAAATAAATTTTTTATTTTTTGAAAATTTGGCAATATCATTAAATTAGACATGTCTTGACATCCGTACGGTTCGATCGTCGAGAAATAAATTTTAAAAAATAGAAACAATAATATGGGACAGAGCACTAGTTACGAGTACTAGTCAATATAGTAGTGATCTACTACGATCTCCAACCAAATTAATTTTTTATTTTTCGAAAATTTGGGAATATCATTAAATTTGATATATCTTGACGTTCGTACGGTTCGATCGTCGAGAAATATTTTTTAAAAAATAGAAACAATAATATGGGACAGAGTACTAGTTACGAGTATCAGTCAATATAGTAGTGCTCTACTAAGATCGCCAACCAAATTAATATTTTATTTTTTGAAAATTTGGGAATATTATTAAATTAGATATATCTTGACATTCGTACGGTTCGATCGTCGAAAATACACAACAAAGTTTTCATAATAACTATTCACTAATTTTCCATTTTTTTATTTCCCCCCATTTTTAACTAATTAGTAAAATAAATTAAAAATTAAACAAAAGTAAAAAAAGACCAAAATTTAATTTAAAATTCACAAACACCCAATTAATTATACTAATTATTTTTTCAATGAATGTTAATCTAATTGCACTAATTAGTTAGTAGTACTAGTCAAATCAATAGTTGACTACTAATTTTACTATTTAATTAATTTTTTATTTTTAAAATTTTCGGAATATGACTAAATTAGCGTTCTCGTCAGAACAAAAGATGAAGTGACGTTTTACACCTCAGAACAAAGCTAAATACTTAATAAAATAGGGTTAACAAACTTAAGTGGAGTAGAAATGCGTACTTCAACTAAAACTCCATTTTAAAAACGTGTTTTGATAACCTGGAAACACTTGTTTAACTAGGGTTTTGGCGTTAATTTTTTTTTTAAAAGCCAAAAAATGCTACACACTTTAGCGTTACAAAAAAAAAGAGTTTCAAAATGCTACATGATAGTTTGTTTTAGAGTGGTTTTTGGGGCCTTCCTTTCATATTGTGATATTTGGGGCCATTTAGTTTAAAATTGTAATAGATCGGGCCAACATCCCTTATCTTTAAGGGCTCCTGTATTTCACTTTTATCAATAAAATATTATATTCTCCTTTTTTTCAATTTTCTTCCTCTTTTTTTTCTTGTTTCCCTCCTTTTCTTTATTATTTAATAATTATAAGGATCAATTATAAAGAAACTTGTTGGAGTAGATATACAATACAATGTCCTAAATTATTACGAGTTGAATATTTTATATTTATATTTATAAAAAATATGTTAGGAGACTATTGGAGTTAGTCTATTATTGTTATTCAATTGAGGAGTCAAAATTTTGAGTGTTGAATTTAAATTTAAATTAATAATTATGTAAATAATTATAGCTATAATATTCATAGGTGATCGTGCTCGTGTGCAATCAGGCATTAGGCCCATGGTGATAAGAGGCCCAAAATAAATATAGAGAGGGTGAAGTTTTAGGAGAACCCTCTAAAACACCTCATATTCAAAAGAAAAAAGATGATGGTTTTAGATTAAAAAAAAAAAGGTACTTGATTAATTTTTAGTGATTAATGTGGCATCCTATAATCCGGGGTACAGATTTGGGGCCACTAACCACAACTATTATAGTACAAATCTGGATATAAGCATAATATAATAAAAGAAAACCCCTTAACCAAGATCGCATACAGGTTATGGTATGAAACAAACTAATAAATTACATCGATACAACCCAATCTCAGAATGAAATTATTAGACAAATTGATAACAAACTAAGTCCGTCAGACGAACTAGTTAACCGACCTCTGACAAGGCTCAAATCCCTACCCGACTAAGTTAACCACCCGAACATCACCTCTCGCTGCAGGAACATGAATACTAACTTGACCACACTGGAGAAATAAAACAACAATGCAAGAGTGAGCAAACAGTGCTCAGCAAGCATAATATCTAAATCAGTAGCAAGAACAATATAAGTTTTGATCAACAAGAAGAATAGTCGTCTGTCTCAAAAGAATTGAGCTTCACAACAATTTAAATTCAAGGTTTTGATTAGAATTGGACTGTTTAAATTTTATTAAAAACTTTAGGGTTAGGCTGATGATCAGTCAAGCACTAACCCCGGGCAATGCACACAGCAAGCCCTGAAATAGATCCAAAACCTCTTAACATTAATCTGGTCTCCCCGAAGGGACTCCGTTGACCATTAATATGGTCTCCCCGAAGGGACTCTGTTTTAAAAACATTTCCAATTCTAAGTCAAACGCGTTAGGTGTCGGGACAATCGACAACCTTTACCAACCAAACAACTGGAAAACTCACGTTCCAGAACAACAACTCATAATCCAAGAATCATTGAAGAATTCAAGATCAACAAGTGTCGACGAGTTCGACACGATAATTGAGTAATAGTTATGGAATAATAAACTCAAGGGTATCGACAAGTTCGATACAATAAAAGGGTGATAAATTAAGAAACAACAATATCAATAAATGTCGACGAGATTGACAATAAATAGGGTGATATTATAATCAGAATAATTAAAAGCAATTTCACTTGAACAAAAAGTGAAGGGAAGTACTTGCCTGGTAATCACAACTTAACTCATCTAACCATCCGGTCGTCACACTCAACCACTGACTTCCACACGTCTCGCCCACTCGATTCTACAACCCTTCTCTTACGTCAATACATCTGATTGACCTTTTTCTACTTTAAACACCTCTTGCAGGCACACTGGGTTCAAGCAGAGTATTTAAACACTCAGTCAAACAATCAGTCATTTTATGACTAACTAACACGTAATGCATGTAGATCACTGATGTGCTAAAAATATGACAATTAAAATCGCAAGCGTATGATCATCGTTTTAATATTTAAGATTCGATCCACAAAGACTATATATTTTTCGCATAACCTTAATTTCTAATTTAGGCGAATTAGACCAAAGATTTTGTGGTGAGATTTTATTAGCCTAATTAACAAAGATTATCAAATAATATGGAAAGCCTAGGAATTCGAATCCATTAATCAATCACAATTAATATCAATATCAATTAATATCCATTAATCCTCTTTTCTTCACAAATAAGATATATCAATTAACGAGACAAGCATATACTATGAAACTTGTTATCTAACAATAACCTATCAAAACTTCAAAGAGCAAGCATAGGCTATGAAAAATAAATCCGCTAACAATAATATATCAAAATCACTTTGTCAATTGAACAATTAAGCACTAAGAAAAATTATGAGAATCAATTAATAGGAACGAGAAGAAATCAAGACAATTAAATTAACTTCATCTTCATCCTAGGACAAGAAAATTAGCCACGCATATTTGACAAATAAACAAAGTAAAGCAGGAAAAGAAATGATTACAAGTGGTGTACTAATTAAACAAAAAAAGAAATTATAAAGCTAGTACGAGATGATTGATTGGCAAAGGTTAAAAACAATTTTTATCAAATTCATTCCTAAAATTAGCATTGCAGTGAAACAAGAAACACTAGTGCGGGACAAACAAAAACAAGTAAAAAGAAGCTAATGATTAAATAATGAAGATGATACTATTACAAAAGTAAAAGCTACGGGTGATTAAAAAGGAAGTGGTGTGAAAAAAAAAAAGCATGGTGCAGGCACGCAGTGAACAAGATAATGGAAAAGAGAGTAGAAAACTTAACTTCTAAAATTCATAATTAATTGAAAAATTATCAGAAAAATAAAATAAAAATAATATCACTATGAAGCTCTAAATTATTCTAAATTTAATAAAATATTTCCATGTAAGATCCAACAAAAATTATTTTAATGTTGGTTCTCACCGGAATCTATGGAGTTGGCCGGAAAATTACCAAGCTTCACCGGAAAATTATTTTTAACTGAAAAATTTGGGTCTTCCAACAAACTCAAACCAAGAAGAAGAATCCCAAGAAAATAAAAAGGGAATGAAAATTTGCATTAATAAAATGAAAGTGTTTACAAGATGGAGGCTACAAAATTTAGGGTAAGTAAATTACAACTAAGATGTATTGAAATAGAGAAAGCAAGAATCAGCAAAAGAAAAAAAATGTAAAGCAAAAAGTGAAGCAAAAGTAAAGTGATCCTCCTTTCATGTCTCTTGCTAACTGAAGACAAGAAAGGAAAATATTACAAAACAGTATTGATCAAAAGGTGCTGCATTGACAATTTATGTTGTAATTTTTCTGCCAACAATTTATGACTGTTGAAAATTTAGAAACCATTGACAATCATCAACAAGATGTGACTTAAATGGGAGGGGTATATCAGAATTAGGTTTTGGGGATGTGTTTGAAATATTCCTTTTTGCTCCAAACTCCTAATTCTTTTTTCCTTTTTAGTCCTTTTTCTTCCTCTTTTTCCCTTCCTTGCTCTTTATTTCTTTATTTTGCCATTTCTTTATTTTTCTCAAATTTCCTGAAATGCAACAAAATAATTTATTAAAATACGAGTTCAAGCAATAAATAGGTAATAAAAATATGAAAAAATATGCACTAATCAAATGCCCCCATACCTATCTTTTGCTCGTCCTCGAGTAAAACAAAAAGAAAAATGCTGAATGGAAAACCTATACTCACTATCGTAGGAATCACGGGTAATTTTAGGTTTATCAACCCGTTAAACTCGTAGACGATCTCTACAAGAGTAGTGTTGTCTCCTAAGGGTTTATAGAAGATATACCCATAAAATCTTTGAGATAAGTCAGCATGTATCAAACTTTCCTCTTTCACTCTAGCTTTCACTGGTGTTAACAAAACAATTTTGTAGGAAAATATATGCCTTAAAGATTATTCTAATAATAACCAAGTTATAGGTTCCCACAATCCACATGAGTAGACTCTAAAAATTTACAAAAAAATCCCAAAGTGTGTAGTGAATTTAAGGCCTTTGATGGATAAGTGCATACGAACATTTTCTCTTTTTCAACCAATATTGAACTGACCCAGTCTCTATTAAAACAAGGTTCTAGCCAAACTTCACGTTCTTAGTAGTTAGACCGACAGTGCAATGGTTGAGGTCCCAAAAGACTTTTGCATCGATACCCATTTAGCGAATTTTAGGTCAACAATCCCATATCGCAAAGGACCTTAGGTTGCTAGGTACAAAGTCCCCTCGGACTTACTTACTCGGGTTATCAATGAGCCCAACCTAGCCGATTTCCTTACTAAGAATTTATTATTACAAAATTAAACTAGCATTCTACAATTACAAACATTTATTTTTTTTTCTTTTTCTTTTTTTTTCTTTTTTTTAAGACACTATAGGAGCAAAAACTCGTAAAGATTTGATTCGACATTGTTCTAACATGTGGGTTCTCTCTCAGGTATCGAATAACATTCCTATACAATTTTTCCGTAAAAAGTCTTGTGCAAATGTGTCGTCTTGGTCTTTTAACCAAAAATTTGTTCGACACAAGTTTCATGAGTAAAACCTTACTTGAATACGTTCAAATTATCTAAAGGCATTATACATATACTTTTTGAAAAACAGTTAAACCAACTAGTTCTAAAGTTTAAAGAGCGGGAAGGACAACTAAGCTAAAATATCTCTATTTTTGGATTTTTCAATTTTATGTATTTACACTAAGACCCTCCCCATACCTAAATCATGCATTGTTCTCAATGTATGTAAATGCAAGATAAATGACAAAGGAGAATGAGGAGATAATACCTGACAAGGGATGACGGAGATGAACGAATCTGAAAAACAACTAATTAACACGACTCACGTAGAAAATTTTTCCCCCATACCTATCTTTCACGAGGGGAGGTAAAGGAATAAAATCGAATCAACCAATGTCGGTGGGAAAATTGGGATGCAGCTTCGAGAAAGAATCAAGATATTTTTGAAAATTTTGATTAGAAAATACTTTCTCAAGCAACATGGAATTATTCAACCTTATGGAAAAAGTGTCACTAATGTTCTCCCTAAACAAACTTAAGGCTTCTTCATTTTATTTAAGCAAATTAGAGACAATGAAATTTTGGTCATGGGTTGAATCACTAGGAATGACATAAGATAAGGGTCCGTCTTCTCCTAAGGGCTGTTGATCAAACTCGGGATGATACAAAATTGAGTCAAATGCAGGTGGTGTTCCCATAGGACTCTTAACAATGGGCTCAACACTAACAACCTCGGGTGGGCTCTCCAACTTAGAACAAATGTCATCTAACTCTCTCAGCATCTCTTCCGAGGTCATATCCCTTAACGACTCATTATACGCTTGATTCGACGCATAGTTGACTTTAAAATCCTCATTGAGAAGAGACTCAATCTCACTATCCTCAAAGCTAGACCATGTGACAAACTTGTTGACAATATTAACCCCTATTGATTGTTCATAAAGCTCATTGGATTCTTTTACTACATTGAAAATGTTAAGGTCAATGGTCATGTTACCGAAAGTGAGTTTCATCGAACCATTCCTACAATTGATCAAGGCATTGGATGTAGCAAGAAAAGGTCTTCCTAGAATGATAGGGATTTGATTCTTAGGATTCGTGACGGGTTGTGTCTCGAGAACGACAAAGTCAACCGGGAAGATAAAATCACCAATCTTAATCAAGACATCTTCTACGATTCCCTTAGGCATTTTGACAGAACGATCAGCTAGTTGAAGTGTCATGTTTGTCTTCTTAAGTTCACCTAACCTTAGGGCTTGATAGACAGAAAATGGAAGAAGATTCAAACTTGCTCCTAAATCAAGTAACGCTTTATCCACAAAGGTATCGCCTATGACACATGTAATTGTAGGACATCTGGGGTCCTTATATTTCACAGGAATTCGATTCGAAAGAATTGAACTGACATGAGAGGTTAAAAAGGCTTTCTTAGGGACGTGAGTGGAGCGCTTGTGAGAAAACAAATCTTTTAGACACTTGGCATAAGAAGGGATTTGTTGAATGACATCTAAAACATGAATATTTATCTCGACTTGCTTAAAGACTTCCAAAATCCTGTCCATTTGAGCCTATTGCTTATTAGAAATGAGTCTTTGAGGATAAGGAGCTTTAGGCTTAAAGACACGTTCACTAGGTTCTTCGGGAATGGATTTTGAAGATGAAGGTTCAAGAGGTGAAGGTGGTGAACTAGATGACTTTAGAGGCTCGGGATTTGGGAGTTGTGTGGAGTGATCAAGGCTAGGTTTGGTTCAACATCGGACTCTTCTTCTTTGTGAGACTCGACACCTACTTGATTATCAACTTGATTTCCTATCCTTAAAGAAATGATGGCGTTAACATTTTCATGAGGTCTTTAGTTGAGAGGAAATTTAGGATTGTCCTCGGGTTGACTCAGAAACTTGTTCTTCTCTCGCTCACACATGGTGTTCGCTAATGACCCAATTGAACCTCTAACTTAGATATGGCTTGAGCATTAGAATTCAACACTTGCCTATCTTGAGTTATGGTTTGCATGAAAATAGTTTGAGATTTCAATAAAGACTCGATACTTTCTTCTAAGGAATTAAGTCGCTTATCCGAATCGTTAAACCCGGGAGGGTTCAAGGGCGCTTGAGTTGGATAAGAAGCTTGAATCGGGTTTGGATAAGGACCTTGGTTTGGAGTCGGGTAAGAGTTCGGCTTTTGAAAAGAAGGTGGCGGAGGTTGGTAATTTTGACCTTGACTCCATGAAAAATTTGGGTGGTTCTTCCACCCGGGATTATATGTAGGTGCAAAAGGATCATTCCTAGGGGTTGGTTGAAACACCGCACTAACTTGATCACACTCGAGAAAGTTCAGAAAACCTTGATTATAATTCGAGCACATAGACACTTGTGAGGGGGCCTTACTAGTTTCTAGGGCTTCGAGTCTTCGTTGGAGTAGCTAATTTGGCATCGGTTGCAATCAAATTTCCAATCGAATGCAAACCCCTAGATGTTGAACTAGATGATTCGTTTGACTTATTCGGTTCCATAGTAGAGTCCCACAACATCGTCTTTTCCGCTAATTCCTCGAAAAAGGCCCACCCTTTGTCCTCATCTTTTTCCATGAATTTACCTTGGCACATAGACTCTAACAAAGCAGTTGTCGGACTATCTAAGGCCTCGTAAAACAATTTTGCAAAGTCTTTATTTTTCTATTCCGTGGTGGGGGCATTGTGATAATAGACTTTTAAAATGATCAAAATATTTCCAAAAAGACTCCTTTTCCTTTTGATTAAATTGATTTATCTCATTTGTAATCCTTGTAGTTTTGTGATTAGGAAAATATTTTTTTATAAAAATTACCACAAATCCCTTCCACGTGGAAATAGAATTAACCGGTATGCTATACAACCATTTTTTAGCATTTTCTTTAAGCGCAAAATTAATAAGCCTAAGCCTAATTGAGTCCTCAGTTAATTGTTGGAGTTTTTGTAAGGCACAAACATCCTCGAATTCATGAATAAAAAGATAGGGGTCCTCACCATCACTCCCGGTAAACTTAGGTAACATACTAATGTGGTGAGCTTTAATCTCGAAATTATTGTCATTAACGGGAGGTAGAGTGATACATTAGGGTTTGGATGATCGGGTGGGGTAACAACGATCTTTTAGAGACACGACCATGGTTACTACTGGTTTGGAATTTTCCATAGACTCAGATTCAGAAGAGGAAGAAATCTCAATTGATCTCACTAGCCTCAGAATTATCCCTAATCCAAGTAGTTCGCATAAACCACGAAAGTAAACACGTAGCAAATAAGTGCGAAAATTTAAACAAACAAAAGTAAGGGTGAAAATCAAAAGAAAAATCCTAGGCCTAGGGTTCCCTAACAAAATAAACTAGACCTTGCTCCTAACTTTAAGGACCACCAAAAATTTGGTAAATCAATAATTATTCGAACCGATTTGGCCAGGTAGGTGCAAGCATTGCCAAGAGGCTAAACACCGGCCTGGACACCAAAAAAATCGGAATAATTAATGATTACGTCGTTTCTTAGGTACCTTCCTAATTGAGCATGAAAATCCTATAGGCCATGTCTAATTTAATTTTATTAAGGCTAATGGCATGCAAAATGATGGATTAATTGTTGTGGGCCAAGGAAAAAGTGATGAAATCTCTCCCCTTATCTTATGAGTGGTTTTGCCCTTAAGATTTATTAAAAATGATGCAACAAACAGCGATATTATTTAAAAACTATAAACAATTATGGATGCTTTAAACTACGTGTCCTAAATTCTAGAGAAAAGAAAAATTAACGTACCTTTAGCTTCTCCAGCGATCACCACAATTTATAAGGTACGAAAAATTAAAAACAAGAAAATAAAAATCTAGATAATATGCCCTAAGTGATTAAATGCATGATGCAACAATTATGTAATTTCTAACTAATTTTTTTTGGATTTTAAATTTTCAATTTTTTGTGATTTTTTTATTTTTTGTGATTTTCTGAAATAATAAAAAGGCGAAAAGAGAAAAATACGGGTTACCGAAGCACGCTTCCAAAAATTCCAATTTTTTCAAGTTTCGAGCGGAGATTCCCGAAATTTCCAACTTTCCTAAAAAACAAGAAAAAAATAAGACAAGTAAAACTAATCCGAAAAATTAAAAATTAAGTAGCGAAAAATTATAGTCCACGGCAGCGGCGCCAAAAACTTGATGTGCTAAAAATATGACAATTAAAATCGCAAGTACACGATCATCGTTTTAATATTTAAGATTTGATCCACAGAGACTATATATTTTTCGCACAACCTTAATTTCTAATTTAGGCGAATTAGACCAAAGATTTCGTGGTTAGATTTTATTAGCCTAATTAACAAAGATTATCAAATAATATGGATAACCTAGGAATCCAAATCCATTAATCAATCACAATTAATATCAACTCGTCCTAAAATCAATCCTCTTTTCTTCACAAATAAGATATATCAATTATCGAGACAAGCGTATACTATGAAACTTTTTATCTAACAATAACATATCAAAACTTCAAAGAGCAAGCATAGGCTATGAAAAATAAATCCGCTAACAATAATATTTCAAAATCACTTTGTCAATTGAACAATTAAGCACTAAGAAAAATTATGAGAATCAATTAATAGGAACGAGAAGAAATCAAGACAATTAAATTAACTTCATCTTCATCCTAGGACAAGAAAATTAGCTACGCATATTTGACAAATAAACAAAGTAAAGCAGGAAAAGAAATGATTACAAGTGGTGAAATAATTAAACAAAAAAAGAAATTATAAAGCTAGTACTAGATGATTGATTGGCAAAGGTTAAAAACAGTTTGTATCAAATTCATTCACAAAATTAGCATTGCAGTGAAACAAGAAACACTGCAGTGAAACAAGAAACACTAGTGCGGGACAAACAAAAATAAGTAAAAAGAAGCTAATGATTAAATAATGAAGATGATACTATTACAAAAGTAAAAGCTACGGGTATTTAAAAAGGAAGTGGTGTGAAAAAAAAGCATGGTGCAGGCACGCAGTGAACAAGATAATGGAAAAGCGAGTAGAATACTTAACTTCTAAAATTCATAATTAATTGAAAATTTATTAGAAAAATAAAATAAAAATATCACTACGAAGCTCTAAATTATTTTGAATTTAATAAAATATTTCCAAGTAAGATCCAACAAAAATTATTTTAATGTTGGTTCTCACCGGAATCTATGGAGTTAACCGGAAAATTTTGGTTTTCCAACAAACTCAAACCAAGAAGAAGAATCCCAAGAAAATAAAAAGGGAATGAAAATTTGCATTAATAAAATGAAAGTGTTTACAAGATGGAGGCTACAAAATTTAGGGTAAGTAAATTACAACTAAGATGTATTGAAAGAGACAAAGCAAGAATCGGCAAAAGAAAAAAAAATGTAAAGCAAAAAGTGAAGCAAAAGTAAAGTGATCCTCCTTTCATGTCTCTTGCTAACTGAAGACAAGAAAGGAAAATATTACAAAAGAGTATTGATCAAAAGGTGCTGCATTGACAATTTATGTTGTAATTTTTCTGCCAACAATTTATGACTGTTGAAAATTTAGAAACTATTGACAATCATCAACAAGATGTGATTTAAATGGGAGGGGTATATCAGAATTAGGGGTTTTGGGGGTGTGTTTGAAATATTCCTTTTTGCTCCAAGCTCCTAATTCTTTTTTCCTTTTTAGTCCTTTTTCTTCCTCTTTTTCCCTTCCTTGCTCTTTATTTTTTTATTTTGCCATTTCTTTATTTTTCTAAAATTTCCTGAAATGCAACAAAATAATTTATTAAAATACGAGTTCAAGCAATAAATAGGTAATAAAAATATGCAAAAATATGCATTAATCAATCACATAACACGTAGTCATTTAAACCACATCAGACAGACCATACTACTCATATTTCACATTTCATAACTTCAGAAACATTTTAGAACGTCACTCAACCTTTGTCTCAACATAAAACTGGACTTAGGATATTTTAAAATAATTTTATAACATTTTCTAGATTCATTGAATTTTTTAAAACAACAAAAGACTTTGTTTTTCAAGCACAACATGACTCCAAATATTTTTGAACACTTGCAAATAATTTTCTAGATTTTTGGAAAATTTTCTAGAATTTTTAAATCATTTTCGTCATTTTTAAACAATTTTCTACTGTTTTTAAATCATTTTAAAATAGAAAATAGATTAATTAAGAATTAAATAACTCTAATTAAATTAATTAAAATCAATTAATAACTACTTAATAAAATTGTTTGACAAATAATTACATTTATCAAATAATTAATTAATTAAAATAATTAAAATGATTAACTCTTAATCATTTTTGAATTAAAACAAATAAGTAAATGATTTTCAGAACTAACTAAATAAATAAGTAATTCAGAAATAATTCTGAATTTAAAAAAAAAAGATTTTAGAAATCAATTTTCTGAATTTCTATAAATAAAATTCAGAATTTATAAATAAATAGTTTTATTTTTATTTTTACCCATTTGCTGCAAAAATGGATAAAAACCGGGTCAACTAAACGGGTCACCAAGAACCCAGATTCCCGCGAACAATCTGACCGAAATCCGGTGAACTTACAAGCACTCCGGCGAGCCCGTTTTTGATATCAAACGAACGCGATTCACACACCCAACTGCTATACACTCTAATGCTTAGCAGACACGATCAAAAACTGATCAAAAATGACCAACAGTAGAATAATCCGGCAAGCTCGGTGGCAACTCCGGCCAACAATCGTTCTTCTTCAATTCTAAACGAAACTGCAAGTTCTATATCTCAAATCAAAGCTAGAGATTCCTACAATCAAACCCCTAACCTCTAACATACGAACAATCCTTGTAGGTTATGGACGATTGATTTGAAAAACGAACACAAACTTACAAACTCCTTTTCTACAATAACGAACATCAACCATGAAATTGAGCAGATAAACACGTTGTTTAGGACCCCTAGAAGCTACACAAATAATCCAATCGACTGCACAATCAACGAAATCAAAATCCTTAATTTTTAGTTCAAGAACCCTAAATTCGAATTTTTAAAAGAAAAATCATGAAAGTTCGGGAAATTACCTCACATGAAAACTGATGATAGATTATGAAATTAGACGTCAAGAGCTTCGATTTGCATACTTGAACTCTAGAATCGGATACCAAAATCACCTTCGAATTGATGTGTGATCTTGAAGAACACTAATGAAAATATAAATTGAAAATAATTTTAATTCTTGAAAGATTATTTCCTTGATTTTTGATTGGCCAGCTGTGCTAGGAATCTGATTGGCTGAAAACTAGTATCTGGATTAGTCCAGATAAAGTGACAAAAAATTAGTTTGTCCCCGAAATGCTTGGAACCCTAATTAACTTTTAATAGGTCACGAAAGTACCAATTAAACAATTTACGGGTCCGACTCGAACGAAAATATTTTGACGAAAAAAAATGATGAATTGATTACTGAAAATTCTTAAGACTCGTAAAACGAATAAATACGAGTTTGATAGATTTTGAGATTTATCTGACGAATATAGATAATAAAATGATTTTAAATCGAAGCCCAGGGATCTTGAAAACAGAGGTTATGGATAAAAATAAACTGAACCGTACGTTTTTCAAAAAAGTTAAAGATAATCATCCAGGAGTCTAATACAATTACTAAACACATAAAGGTCCCAACCAATCATTCCCGATTCTTTTATTCCTATATAACGATACCATCTCATATTCGCGGTTTAATTATCCGCCAAACCGAATCACAATATTTATGTAAATTCAAAATAAGCTAAAATAATTTATAATAAAATATATTCACCTTGATCACATAATAATAATAATACATATCCTCAGATACCAATCAACATTTACACCTTGACTTGTCAAACGAGAATAAAATAATTAAAAAAAAATTATTCCAATTTACCAAAAATAGTATTTAAATAAATTTAATAATCACGGTTCTTACAGTCTTTCCCCCTAAATAGGATTCTGTCCACGGAATCAAGCTAAGCAATAAGTGGGGAGACTTCTCTGACATCACACTGACAAATTATTAAAACTCTCCCATCCTGGGACTCTTTCACCACATTCTTACTGACAGCACAGTACCAACTTACTTCTCCACACTCTATCTCTAAAATTCTTCCAGTTCATATTCTATGACACAACGAAATCAAAACTATAATTCTAAAATATCACTGTATGAAACAGGTCGTGAATATGCTGCATATGAGGCGTAAAATTAACTCATAGGCAATGATAATTGGATTTCATATCCACTTAAAATGCTTCGTATCGGCCTAAATTAATTACTTGACCTCAAGTGTGTGGTGTTTTTGACGTGTTTTTAATGAGTTGACACTTCTCCCAACATATCGGAGATTGACACTTTTGTCCGTATAGTGCTTTGTAAAGCGGTAATCCATTAGTATAAGAACTATCATTATACGAGAATTCCATCAGTGGTAATGATCATCTCAATCGCCCTCGAAATCAAGTGCATCTACTCTAACAGGTCTTTGATGGTTTGAATCGTTCCTTCGCTTTGACTGTCAGTCAAAGGATGATACGTAGTACTTATATATACCTCGGTGCCTAAGAATTTATAAACTTCTCTAAAATCTCGAGTTGAGCCTCGTGTCTCTTAAGAGCCATTATACTCCATTACAAACTTGAACCTTTCGTTTACAAGTCCCGGTAATTCGAAAAGCTTACTAGTCATAAATGAATGTCCTGTCCACAGAAAAATCGGGCATGACCTTTTCGTTTAACGGACTATACCCTGTGTAACCACTTCAAATATTTATCCAATCATCCACAAACAATTAATCTACATACCCCATTCATTCACAATCTTAATTTAATCATATACAATGCTAATACGAAATCTGCCTTGACTTGCAGTGAACAGGTAAATAAATAAATCTGCCT
This sequence comes from Saposhnikovia divaricata, assembly GCA_036435485.1. Classification (NCBI taxonomy): domain Eukaryota; kingdom Viridiplantae; phylum Streptophyta; class Magnoliopsida; order Apiales; family Apiaceae; genus Saposhnikovia; species Saposhnikovia divaricata. Next base: position 76,157,113 of record CM071600.1, on the reverse strand, counting down.
CGACTTGCAGTAAAGACGTAAATAAATAAATCCATGATACCTTGATTCCAATCTGTCAACCAAACCTCATATCATCTATTCTCGATCGCGTCCTTGAAATCAAATACTACAATCAAACACATACGTCATTAGATACACTCAAACATGATTCGATTAACAACTCAATTCTCACTCTTATAAAAACATTTTGGTTTGTTAAAGCTTTTGAAATACAACCTCGAATATTTTATTGGTTTAGAACAAATCAAAAATCATTTTTATACAACAAAAATCTTTTTGAAAATACTTTTAAATCTATTTGAAAATATTTAAAATAATAAATTTTAAAAGAATTTTTTTTAAAAAAACAATTACCTCCGAAAACAATTTTATCCTCGATATTTAAAGTTTTAAAACTAATAAACTTCATAACCTTGACTTGACATAACCCACTACAAGAACAAAATTTTGAAATAACTGGTTTGCAATATCAACTATTCTGGGGTCACGGCCCCCTTGATATACCAATCACACAATGCTTTCATTCCCACAATTTCCAACAAACTATAACTTTAATGAACAAGAAAATTCGACTTAACACGCGTCAAATCAGTTATGAACCTCCAATAAATAACTCACGACCTTCAGAGATCCTTTCAACTCCAATAATTCGAGTTCTTGAAATCAACTCCTGAAACTACTCAAAATACACAACAAGGCCTCAGATTTAAATTCTGAGCATTACAATTCTGACATCTAGCAGTAATCGATTTAACTACAGAAACCACGACCTTATACAAAACTTGCTCTCAAAATATACAAAATAAGTACAAGTCCACCACTTATCTCTACTAACTACTCAATTCCTCTTCAAGTACTCTTCCACCTTTTGATTCGTCACCTCATTTTGGTGCCTCTTAATTCTCTGATAACTCATGTTGAAATGTTATAACGTATATCATCTTCGTTTGTAGAGCTAGGCATTCAAGCTTCCACTTCTAACGTCTTTTCTATCGAAGATCGAACATGACCTAATCGTAAAATGGACTACGCCCGGAACACAACGCCTCAAGTACTAACCCACTCATCCACAATAATTCGCAAATGTATACATATAATATTAAAATGAAACTTGACTAAGATAAACCTTGAGAAGAAGAATATCAAAAAATCCCCCAATCATTTTTACTCCACATTCAACGTACAATGTCGATCCAGAAGGGAATAACTGGGAAACTTCTATCCATCCTTAATCCCATTGTTTTATTGAGCACCCAATTTTGATTGAGAGAGAAACAACTAACTCTAATATCCACAATTTAGAAACTAATGACAATGAAAATTATCACGATCAACTCTAACTCACGTGTTGAACATTTCTGCTCAATACAAACAAATACCCTATTAGGACAATACACAACCTCAAACCTTATACAAAACATCACAGTACATCACAAAGTTTTCTTACTCATCTAGTTAAAAGATTTCGATGATCTTCCGAATTTCCGATTAATCTCGCAAAACTTCCGACCTCTACTGGCATAGATTTCTTTCCATCCAAAATTTATATCAAAAAAAAAATTCTAGTACATAATCTTCCTCTTCTTGAAATTTCTTAAATTATTTTCAAATGATATGCATACTCTTCACCAATCTTCAACTATCTTGCAATGTCATCTATAACCATAATTAAAATTTCCTTCAAATACTCCTTGAAATCTTATTCATTGTAACCATAAAGCGATAAGTGCTCCTCCAACCAACCATTATCACTAACAGCTCATCTTGTCCATATCGGATCAACATGTTTCTTCAAGAACATCTTAATGTTTCTATCTTCAAATGGTCTTAATGATGTATGATCTTTATGATCATATTTCCTTTACATTTTTAGTTTATTTTGCACGAATTTGGGTTGTTATTTAATTAATTTTTATGTTTTATTGTAGGAAAAAGGGATTTCTTATAATAGAAGGATTGTGGCTGAAATTGTAAAATTTGAAGGAATTCTATCAAAATTCGGATTTTCGGATCAGCTTGCGCGGTGTTCACTGTTTTGGCTATTACGGGAGCTCCGGATATCAGAATTAGGCCCGTAAGCAGTCGTTGGAAATTTTGCGAGAAGACCTTTAATACAAGTATGGTCTCAGATTTTATTGATGTTCCAAACTCTCCAGAAAAAGGCCAGAAGCAGTTAGCTCGAATTTCTATTTTTAAGAGTTCTATTTTATGTAGGAAACTTATTTGTAGTGTTATAAAATAATTAAAATACACTTATTATTTATACATAGGTCAGTGATATTATTATATTAGAGGGAGGATAGAAGACACGCACGTTACTTACGCGGGAAAGTAGTTACACATAAAACAGAGAGGGAACACGAGGAAGAAGATAGGGAAGCATTCAAGAGGAGAAGCCTCGGAGAAGATCAAATTCTAGAGTTTTATCTCCTCTTCCTTACTTTCTTTATTGTAACCTTGATATCATGTCTTCATCTTTATGTATAGTACACTTGGTTGTGATGTTGAACTAATTCTCTTTCGAGGCCTATAATGGATTCTTGTGATTTTATATAGATTATTCTTTAATTCTCTATTATGGTGTTCATTACAATTGTTTATAGTGATTTGTTTGTAATGCTTTCCAAGGAATGATCAATCTTGGAATTGAATTGGTAATTTAGGTTGACTTGGAAAAGAAAATCTTGATTAAGACCTAATCACTATAACTTGGGATTAGTAGTATACTAATTTGTGATTTGGATAGCAATATACCCAATCACCCTAGGTAGTCATGTTAAGGCGGTAGGTAATGCTGTTCTAAGACTTAAATTCTTCATAGGAATATGGGAATTAGTTGATGAATTAGAACCACTTGAGATTCGGAAGGTCCTTGTGATTAGTTAAAAGCCTTAAACTAATAATTGGAGCACCAAAATAGAGATATTTGAGTAATTTATTGAAGAACACGAGATGAAATTGTTGGCCTGGTTTTGTTATTCTTGGGATATTATTTGTGTTAGTTTAATATTTAGTGATATAGTTGATGTTTTTAAACTTCTTGTTATTTTGACTTGAATTGAAAGAAAAGTAGTGTATGTTACTTCACAGCTTAGAATTAGTCCTTGTGGGAACGAATTTATATACTATTTGTTACGGTATGTGCACTTGCATTATGGTTGTAAAATCGTTAACAAGTTTTTGGCACCGCTGCTGGGGACTACTTTGAAGTATTTCTTTGTTAATATCATTACATTGTTTAGTATTTTAAGATCAAGTCTTTTATTATTCTTTTGTTCTATTTTGTAGGAGTTTATCGTTGTATTCGTAGACTTGGCTCATCTTCACTCATTCCACTTGATTTGGAGATTGAGAAAACTCCAAGAGGAATAAAAAGAAATCTAAGAAAGCTAGGAATCAATCATCCACGATGGGTGATAATAATAATCCTCCGGATCCTAATGCTCAAAGGCGATTGCGGGTGAAGGAGTACATCATGCCTTCTTTCGATGGCATTCATTCTAGCGTTGCAAGGCCAGCTATTGCAGCAAATAACTTTCATGTTGATTCAGCTACAATGCAGGCTATTAGGGATAACAGATTCAATGGTCTTTCTGCTGAAGATCCAAACACTCACTTGAGGAATTTTCTTGAAATTGTTGACAACTTCAAGGTGAATGGTGTTTCTGAGGAAGCAATCAGATTGAGGCTGTTTAGTCGTTCTTTGGATGGAAGAGCAAGAGAATGGCTCGATTCTTTACCAAATAATTCTATCACTACATGGAATCAGCTTGTTGAGAAATTTCTAAACAAGTACTTTTCACCAGCAAAGACTGAAAGGCTCATTAAGGAAATTCAGAACTTTCAACAGTTTGACATGGAGTCTCTTTATGATACTTATGAGAGATTTAAAGATCTTTTTCGAAATTGTCTACATCATGGACTTTCTGATCAACAGAAGATTCATACATTTTATAATGGGTTGACAATTCAGTGTGCCACCAAAGTTGATGGAGCAGCTAGAGGTTTTTTGATCAACCAATATCCCGAGGATGCTTTTGAGATTCTAGAGGATATTACTTCAAACAATTGTAGGGCTTATGATCGAACAAGTTCAAGAAAAGTTGCAGGTGTTCATGAAGTAGATCCTTTGACATCTTTCTCGGCTCAAATGGTTTCTCAGTTTGAAGATTTGAACAAAAAGCTTGAATCTTTGTCAATGGATAGACATCAACCCATTCATCCGGCTCATCAAGTTCAGAATGCTCCTATTTTTTGTGATATGTGTGGGGAAGGACATCCAACTCAACAATGTCCATTGATTTATCATGATGCATCACAGTTTAGTACAGTGAATTATGTGGGGAATTCTAGTAATCAGCAAAACAATCCTTATTCCACTACAAGAATTTTTGAATCAGACGACACTCATCAGACGACACTTCGACGAAAAAGCGTTGGCTGAAAATTTCACACAACGGTTTTTTTTAAGCTTTTCGTTGTATTGTCTGATCATGAACTTAACAACAGTTTTAGAAACTGTCGTCTACAAGCTCAAAATAGACATACATTTTACAACGGTTTTTGAAAGTGGTGTTGTCTAACATATTGTCTTACAAAGGTTCTCAAAACCGTTGTAAAACTTACACTACGCCATAAACGCACATACGCAACCATTTTTACAAAGCGTTGCACAGAAAGCGTTTCGTTAGATAGAAATTTTGGATCTTTTGCAACTGAGCTGAACTGGTGTTGCGTTAGATATAATTTAGTGTTGCGTATTACCCACAGTGTTTCACATCATGCAACACTAACTGCTGGTGTTGCGTTAGATATTTTTTTATTTTAATAAATGGTGACGTGGCAGAAGTGGGACCCACATGTGCTGATGTGGCATTTGCTGACGTGGAAATTGTGGGACCCACAATTGCTGACGTGGCAGAAGTGGGACCCACCTATGCTGACGTGGCATTTGATGACGTGGCAGAAGCGTTGCATTAGATACCAGTAGTGTTGCATTTGCTGTTTGAAGTGTTGCATTAGATATATATATTTTTTTAAATAAATATGACGTGGCAGGTGTGAGTCCCACCACTCCTGACGTGGCAGTGTGGGCCCCACAAGGGTGACGTGGCAGAAGGCCCATCATGCTGACGTGGCAATTGTGGGACCCACAATGGCTGACGTGGCAGAAGTGGGACCCACAAATGCTGACGTGGCAAAAGCGTTGCGTTAAATACCAGTAGTGTTGCATTTGCTATTTTAAGTGTTGCATTAGATACTTATTTTATTAACTAGTCTTGTCCCGAATGATAAATCTATTGTTTTAAATTATTTTTTCGACGTTCCAATCGCACGGATGTCAATATATAACGATTTTAGTGATGTGGTAATTTTTTAAAAAATTTCCTAGATGTATTTGGTTTGGTTTTATAACGGTCAAACCGGTCAAAGTCGACCTTCCTTTTAACTAGTCTTGTTCCGAATGTTAAATCTATTTTTTTAAATTATTTTTTCGACGTTCCAATCGCACTGATGTCAAGATATAACGATTTTAGTGATGTGGTAATTTTTCAAAAAATTTCCTTTATTTATTTGGTTTGGTTTTATAACGGTCAAACCGGTCAAAGTCGACCTTCCTTTTAATTAGCCTTGTTCCGAATGATGAATCTATTTTTTTTAAATTATTTATTCGATGTTCCAATCGCACTGATGTCAAGATATAACGATTTTAGTGATGTGTTAATTTTTCAAAAAATTTCCTATATTTATTTGGTTTGGTTTTATAACGGTCAAACCGGTCAAAGTCGACCATTCTTTTAACTAGTCTTGTCCCGAATGATGAATCTATTTTTTTTAAATTAATTTTTTGACGTTCCAATCGCAATGATGTCAAGATGTAACGATTTTAGTGATGTGGTAATTTTTCAAAAAATTTGCTAGATTTATTTGGTTTGGTTTTATAACGGTCAAACCGGTCAAAGTGGACTTTCCTCTTAACTAGTCTTGTCCCGAATGATGAATCTATTTTTTTAAATTATTTTTTCGACGTTCCAATGGTACGGGTGTCAAGATGTAACGATTTTAGTGATGTGGTAATTTTTTTAAAAATTTGGTAGATTTATTTGGTTTGGTTTTATAACGGTCAAACCGGTCAAAGTCGACCTTCCTTTAACTAATCTTGTTCCGAATGATGAATCTATTTTTTTAAATTATTTTTTCGACGTTCCAATTGCACGGATGTCAAGATATAACGATTTTAGTGATGTGGTAATTTTTCAAAAAAATTCCTATATTTATTTGGTTTGGTTTTATAACGGTCAAACCGGTAAAAGTCGACCTTCCTTTTAACTAGTCTTGTCCCGAATGATGAATCTATTTTTTAAAATTATTTTTTCGACGTTCCAATCGCAATGATGTCAAGATGTAACGATTTTAGTGATGTGGTAATTTTTCAAAAAATTTGCTAGATTTATTTGGTTTGGTTTTATAACGGTCAAACCGGTCAAAGTCGACCTTCCTTTTAACTAGTCTTGTCCCGAATGATGAATCTATTTTTTTAAATTATTTTTTTGACATTCCAATGGCACGGGTGTCAAGATGTAACGATTTTAGTGATGTGGTAATTTTTTTAAAAATTTGCTAGATTTATTTGGTTTGGTTTTATAACGGTCAAACCGGTCAAAGTCGACCTTCCTTTTAACTAGTCTTGTTCCTAATGTTAAATCTATTATTTTAAATTATTTTTTCGACGTTCCAATCGCACTGATGTCAAGATATAACGATTTTAGTGATGTGGTAAATTTTCAAAAAAATTTCTTTATTTATTTGGTTTGGTTTTATAACGGTCAAACCGGTCAAAGTCGACCTTCCTTTTAACTAGCCTTGTTCTGAATGATGAATCTATTTTTTTAAATTATTTATTCGATGTTCCAATCGCACTGATGTCAAGATATAACGATTTTAGTGATGTGTTAATTTTTCAAAAAATTTCCTATATTTATTTGGTTTGGTTTTATAACGGTCAAACCGGTCAAAGTCGACCATTCTTTTAACTAGTCTTGTCCCGAATGATGAATTTATTTTTTTAAATTAATTTTTTGACGTTCCAATCGCAATGATGTCAAGATGTAACGATTTTAGTGATGTGGTAATTTTTCAAAAAATTTGCTAGATTTATTTGGTTTGGTTTTATAACGGTCAAACCGGTCAAAGTCGACCTTCCTTTTAACTAGTCTTGTCCCGAATGATGAATCTATTTTTTTAAATTATTTTTTCGACATTCCAATGGCACGGGTGTCAAGATGTAACGATTTTAGTGATGTGGTAATTTTTTTAAAAATTTGCTAGATTTATTTGGTTTGGTTTTATAACGGTCAAACTGGTCAAAGTCGACCTTCCTTTTAACTAGTCTTGTTCCGAATGATGAATCTAATTTTTTAATTTATTTTTTTGACGTTCCAATCGCACGGATGTCAAGATATAACGATTTTAGTGATGTGGTAATTTTTCAAAAAATTTCTTAGATGTATTTGGTTTGGTTTTATAACGGTCAAACCGGTCAAAGTCGACCTTCCTTTTAACTAGTCTTGTTCCGAATGATGAATCTATTTTTTTAAATTATTTTTTCGAAGTTCCAATCGCACAGATGTCAAGATATAACGATTTTAGTGATGTGGTAATTTTTCAAAAAATTTTCTAGATTTATTTGGTTTGGTTTTATAACGGTCAAACCGGTCAAAGTCGACCCTCCTTTTAACTAGTCTTGTCCCGAATGATGAATCTATTTTTTTAAATTATTTTTTCGACATTCCAATGGCACGGGTGTCAAGATGTAGCGATTTTAGTGATGTGGTAATTTTTTTAAAAATTTGCTAGATTTATTTGGTTTGGTTTTATAACGGTCAAACTGGTCAAAGTCGACCTTCCTTTTAACTAGTCTTGTTCCGAATGATGAATCTAATTTTTTAATTTATTTTTTTGACGTTCCAATCGCACGGATGTCAAGATATAACGATTTTAGTGATGTGGTAATTTTTCAAAAAATTTCTTAGATGTATTTGGTTTGGTTTTATAACGGTCAAACCGGTCAAAGTCGACCTTCCTTTTAACTAGTCTTGTTCCGAATGATGAATCTATTTTTTTAAATTATTTTTTCGAAGTTCCAATCGCATAGATGTCAAGATATAACGATTTTAGTGATGTGGTAATTTTTCAAAAAATTTTCTAGATTTATTTGGTTTGGTTTTATAACGGTCAAACCGGTCAAAGTCGACCCTCCTTTTAACTAGTCTTGTCCCGAATCATGAATCTATTTTTTTAAATTTTTTTTTCGACGTTCCAATAGCACGGGTGTCAAGATATAACGATTTAGTGATGTGGTAATTTTTTTAAAAATTTGCTAGATTTATTTGGTTTGGTTTTATAACGGTCAAACCGGTCAAAGTCGACCTTCCTTTTAACTAGTCTTGTCCCGAATGATGAATCTATTTTTTTAATTATTTTTTCGACGTTCCAATGGCACGGGTGTCAATATATAACGATTTTAGTGATGTGGTATTTTTTTAAAAATTTGCTATATTTATTTGGTTTTATAACGGTCAAACCGGTCAAAGTCGACATTCCTTTTAACTAGTTTTGTCCCGAATGATGAATCTATTTTTTTAAATTATTTTTTCGAGGTTTCAATCGCACGGGTGTCAAGATATAACGATTTTAGTGATGTGATAATTTTTTAAAAAATTTCCTAGATGTATTTGGTTTGGTTTTATAACGGTCAAACCGGTCAAATTCGAACTTCCTTTTAACTAGTCTTGACCCGAATGTTGAATCTATTTTTTTAATTTATTTTTTCGACGTTCCAATCGTACGGATGTCAAGATATAACAATTTTAATGATGTGGTAATTTTTTAAAAATTTCCTAGATGTATTTGGTTTGGTTTTATAACGGTCAAACCGGTTAAAGTCGACCTTCCTTTTATAATAATCAAAGTTGTTCTACACATAAAATACAAATCAGTTTAAATTTAAATATTTATTTAGTAAATTTAAAATACAAATTTTTTTTAAAATAAAAATAAAAATACATAAATATATTAACAATATCATATAATAGCACACATACCGGTGAAATATTTTGAGTGGCAAATATTACCGCCCAATGAAATGTTTGAGGCGCAAATAATACCGCCCAAACAATTTTGACTCCCACTTTAACAAAATATCTCTGTCTTTTCAGATCTAAAACCCCTCTCTCTCACTCTCTCTCTCTGGTAAAACTCTCTCCCCAACTCTCTGTCTCTCAACTTCTTCAAATTCGTGTGTAATTCGCTTTTAAACTTTCCAATTGATTTGAAATATATCTCTGGTTTAAGAAGATGGGTTTGTTGAAAGCTTGTGGTAAGAGATTGGCGGGGTATGGTCTAGTGGTTACTAAGAAGGTAATTAATTGAATTTTTGTTTATGTGGGTGTATGTGTAGTGTATATGTAAGTATGTAATTAATAATGTTTGTTGATTTTAGCTTGAAGATTGCAAAGGGACAGTCAATTTGGTGGGCAAGATTGGGATCTCTATAGGAATAGCCTACTCGTTCGTGTATCTTAGTGGGGAGTAATCACCAATTAGAGTAATTACAGGGGAATGGTTCAAGTACCTCAGTAGGTATTGCTCAGCGAGCAAGGCATCCTGACGAGCTGAAAAAGGACAATGAGAATTGGATGGTTGACATTGACTATTATCGTGCGCAGCAGGTTTTGTATCATATTCCTAATAATTAATTTTGGCTGGTCCAACACCTCTATTAGGTCATTGTTTCAGGTCATAAACATTTGGCTCTGTTTATGCAGATTCATCCTGTGGTATCACGTCTTTGTGCATCAATTCAGGGATTAGTCCAGCACGCTTGGCTGGTTATTTAGGACTCCACTCATTTCGGGGTACAGAGTCTGACACCGTTACAGCAGCATCTGAAACTCCTACGTTTTGGAATGCTAAAGCTGCTTGGTAGATTGAGTATTCACTGGCAAAATTAGCATTTAATTTAGCCTTCACCTTGCTTTCTTTGCATTGAATAGTTTAATGATAATTTCATCTCTCCTCCTGGCATATCTCCAAACTGTTTAGTTTCAAGGATAGTATGGGTTAAACAAGACTCTGGTTCAGATCCTTTTTTTAGAATGTTACATGGACTGGATTAATATATTGGTAATTCGAAATATGTTGATAGTTGTATGCTGCCTTGACAGTCTTTCTTGTTTAATAGTGTGTTTATGACTTTCGGTGTCCAATATCCTTGTTAGTCTTAACAAGAGAATTAATGGAATATTATACCACGAAATGGGAAATGGGGGTGTCCCTCATCCTCCAGCATGTGGTTTAATTTAAAACATGGGACAAGCACAAGGCAGGAAGAGGTAGGAGATAAGATTCCCAAATCCCACCTTATCCCTTCTTTTGACTTGAAAGTTGTAATTGTTTAGTATAGGATCACATATGCCTTAATTCCTGTTTTCTCTTTATACTATTAGTGATAATTCATGAGCTTACTTATTCGGATTGGTCACAGCCAGATTGAATGCCAACGACTCCTCAATGTTGCAGGAGGCACATGCATGTACTGCAGGGCTCAAGTCTTTGACCACAACTGCGATTGTTGTAAGTCACTACTTCCAACTTTTACTGCCATCTTCCTGGACAAAAAAATTATTCTTTTCCAAACCTGTGCATGGTGGCATCTGCCTTAAAAGGCTTGTCATATCATTTTGAATAAAATTTTATGTGTTCATCTGCCAACAGATAATTACTTGTTGAATTCTAGTTATAAATTCAAATTATCAGTTACAAGTGTGGGCTAATTAGCTTCTCAGTTTAGAGTCTGATATTGTGTATTCTCTATGACTGGGGTTTTGTTTATAAGTGTGTACTTTCTGCACCTCTAAATTTTTCTTTTTTTGGCTGCGCACCTTTTGTATTATTCATATTTTACTTGAACTTTGGTATGTTTCTTTTAGAATCTATAGCAGTCTTGTTCTAAGCACTTTCTAGTATATTGATATGATTATGAACTAATGATAAATCTTCAATTCTCAAACTGTATTAATATGCTTATATATATCAGACACTTACCTTATAACTGTATTTTTCATAATTTCTTGAGATTTTGTGGTTAAAAGTTTTTCTCAATGTTCCATCTGAACATAATGTTTCCTTTTAATGACAGTTTACAGTAATGGAACATTCACTTAATGCCATCTTGCTCATTGTTGAGACAACTTTGAATGGGTTGGTAAGCTTTGTATGGAAGTCCAGTGCCCCCTCTTTAAAACTCATCTACCTTTCCCTAAACTTTAACTCATCTGTAGGTTGTGTTATTCACCAACTCCCAACTCTGGGACTGAAGCAAATGAGTTAGCAATGATGATTGCAAAGTTGTATACCAGCTGCAACGACATTATATCTCTGAGAAATGCATACCATGGGGAAAGTTTAAGGAAATGGAAGGATTGAGAAGGCAGGAACAATATCGTCAAGAAAGAATCATTAAAGCTAAAGAGGATCTTGTTGTTGCAAATTTAGAATTTGCGAACCTGCCCCATTTTGAACCTAAGAATTTGTTGATTTGTATTAGTTGGCTTGATTTGGATAGGATGGTTTTATGTATAAACAAAGTAGCTATTTCAATTTTTTTGTAAAAAACTGTTGCATTTGACTCTATTTGATGTTGTAGTATCATAGTTTTAATGTTGCAATAAAAAAAATGATGTTGCAATAAAAATAAATGGTGTTGCATTTAAAAAGAATGGTGTTGCTTAAAAAAAATAGTGTTGCATTAGACTCAACTAGTCTTGCAGTAGATAGTGGTCCTCATTGTTGACGTGGCATGAGGGGGGCCCACTGTTGACGTGGCACCTTGGTGGGCCCCATTGTTGACGTGGCATTTCCACCCCAATTTTGACGTGGCACACTATGGGCCCCACTGATGATGTGGCATCTTGCTGACGTGGCACCTTGCTTAGATGTCAGCATGCTGTCGTGTCACCTCGTGGGATCCAATACTGACGTGGCAGGTGGCCCCACTGCTGACATGGCTGAAAAACCTTATGCAACACTGTTAAGTGTTGCCTTTACGTGATTTTGGTGTTGCATAAGGCCTCTTATGCAATGCTTTCGTGGTGTTGCAATAGCTTGGAAAAGCGTTGCATTAGGGGTCTTACGCAACGCCGGTATTGGCAACGCCCCTCTGGTGTTGCGTAAGACCTTACGCAACGCTTTTCAGGTCTTTTGCAACTTTATTTGGGGGTTGCGTATGTGCGTTTATGGCGTAGTGTTAGACAACTGTTTTTATCTGATATTGCTTCAGATGCAGTCACACAACGGTGACTAAATACTATTGTTTGATTTTAACAACGGTTTTTAAAAGCATTGTCTGAACTTCAGACAATGCTTTGAACAATGCTTTCAAAAAACGTTGTTAAAATCAGACAAGTGTTTTAATAAACGTTGTATAAAATGTAATCAGATAATGGTTTGTGAATACTGTTGTCTGAGTTGCATGCAACACACAATGGTTTTGTACTCTGAGTTCTTTATCTCTCACACAAGCGTTTGGTAGTTAAAAACCGTTGTCTGATTTTACAGTAGGAAAAAAAAAATTGGAACTGGGCACCCCTGCCAAAACATACCAAACATCAAAGGCAATACAATGCCATACCAAATAAACATCAGGCAACAAAACATCAATCAAGAACTGTTATGTTCAAAGTAGCAAATAGAATTATCATATTACAAAGTTTATGTAATTAAAAGTACACAAATTAAATTTCATCAAGAAAGTTGAATTGTTTCGCCTACGACATCTCGCATGTAGCTATGTTCCTCTTCCTCGAGTAAATCAGCATCGGGTAAATTAGGCACAAAACAGTCATTCTCAAGTTCTACTTCCACGGATCCCTCATTTTCATCATCATTATCTTCATTGTACTTTTTCTCGGGTAGTTTCAACACCACGGACCATAATTTATCAAGAGGATCGTCGATGAAACAAACTTGCTTAACATGTTTTGCTAACAAAAATGGATCGTTTGAAAACCCCAGCCTATTCAAATTAACCAATATATAACCCAAGTCATCTTCCTTGACCCCTTTGTTTATATCTACCCACTTGCACCGAAAAACAGGGACCCTAAAGTAGTTATAGTCCAACTCCCATATACTTTTTATAACTCCATAATATGTATGTGATGTGTGCTCAATATTTTGATCCTTACCCTGCACTATCATTGTATCAGCTTCAACGCACACACCACTACATTGAACTTGACGCGTATCATCACGATCCTTGGTAGCAAAGGTAACTCCGTCCATTTTGTAGCCGCTGAACGTAGGCACAGCCTTGTTAGGCTCATCTGCAATCCATCTTATCTCCTGCGATATCTCTTTTTCATCAACCAAATCTGAAGCAATCTTTAAAAAAAAATACAAGTTACACAATGATTAATATGAGCAGTAGTTTGTAAAACATGTAGAAAACTATTACTAAACACACATAATACCTTTTCTTTAAACCATTTTGGGAATTTTTTATTTTGTTTGTTCTTCAGGCACATTTCATCATTTTCATGCTCCGGATATTTGGTCATTAAAAATACCATGTGTTCACTGCATTTAAGTAAAAGAGACTACATAAATAATGAAATAATGACATAAAATATGGACTGGATTTTTCTAGTTAAAAGAGTGCAGAAAATGGTAAATGTAATTTTACTTACTCAAAATATGGCCTAACAGCAGTAGTATTTTGTAGAACACATAAATGTGCTACGTGCAAATCAGTGCTGCTCGGGGTTATCACAGTTGCACCGGATAATGGCCTGCAAATGCCATCCTTGGTATGTCTACCATTTTTAGGTACCCCAATAGTTGTTTCTTCATGGTCCACCAAACATTCAACCACCTCTTCCGTAATATAGGACTCAGCAACGCAACCTTCTACACGAGCCCGATTCCTTATATATCCCTTAAATGTCTTCATGTATCTCTCAAAAGGATACATCCACCTAAGGAAAATTGGTCCACAAAGCTCAACTTCTCTTACAAGATGAACCGAGATATGAAACATTAAATCAAACAAGGAAGGGGGGAAGTATTTTTCAAGCTTGCACAAAGTTTCTACCAGTTGCGACTGCATTTTCTCCAACTTATCAACCTCAATGACTTTACTGCAAATTGCCTTAAAGAAAAGGCAGAACCTAATAATAGTGTTTCTGACCTATTTTTGCAGTGACGATCGAATCGCAATTGGGAGCAAGTGATGCAGAATCATATGACAGTCATGAGATTTCATTCCTGTAAGTCGAAGATTTTCCATTGAAACTAGACTTCGAATATTTGAACAAAAACCATCAGGCAACTTCATGCCAAGAAAGGATGAGCAAACAGCTTTTTTTCAGAATGAGTTAAATTCCAAGATGCCAATGGTAACTTCTTTTTTTTTCCAGGAGTTTTTGGCCTTAGTTCTGTTCTTATTCCCATTTTGGCCATGTCAAGACGGACTGATTCCTTGTCTTTTGTCTTCTTTGGTATATTTAGCATGGTACCAAGTAAAGCTTCGCATATGTTTTTCTCGATATGCATCACATCGAGAACTTGCCTAACCGGCAAAAACTTCCAATACTCAAGCTCAAAGAATATAGAAACCTTTTTCCAAACTGGTCGAGCATCACCTTTCTTCAAGTGAGGTTGGCTTTGTGTCTTACCATAGACATGACCCTTTAAATGTTGTACTCTTTCAAGCACCTCCTCTCCGGTTAATGGAACTGGAGCCAATTCTTTCTCCACGGTGCCATCAAAATCTTGTTTCTGCCGACGATATGGGTGCTGACGGGGCAACCACCTCCGATGCCTCATGACCACACACTTTCGGTAATTAACCAGCCTCATAGCTTTTGTTTCATCAACACAAATAGGACACCCGGTATACCCTTTAATAATATTGCCCGATAAGTTGTCATAGGCTGGATAATCACTAATAGTCCATAACAAAATGCCTCTTAATAAAAAATACTCCTTCTTGTAAGCGTCATACACTCGTTTACCTTGCCACAACTTTTGTAAATCTTCCACAAGTGGTTGAAGGAACACATCAATATCATTACCGGGTTGAGTTGGTCCGGATATCAACAAACATAGCATTATATACTTCCTCTTCATACAAAGCCACGGTGGAAGATTGTATATTGACATCAAAACTAGCCAACAAGAGTAATCAATATTTGTGCTGTGAAACGGATTAAATCCATCCGAGGATAGAGCTAACAGAAGGTTTCTAGGATCTGAAGAAAAATTTGGCCACTTGGTGTCGACTTCTTTCCAAGTTTGTGCATCTGCCGGATGTCTCATTTTATCATCCTTCACTCTCTCCGTGTCATGCCAAGTCAAGTCCTTGGCTATTTGAGGTGAGTTGAACAAAGTCCTAAAACGTGGTAGTAATGGAAAATACCATAATACCTTGGAAGGAATCCCTTCCAATTCATCCCCTTTTTTGTTTAACTTCCATCTAGAGGCATCACAAATACGACACCTCATCTCATCTTCATCTCTCTCTCCACGATATAGTAGACAATCATTCGGACATGCGTGTATTTTTTCATACTCCATTCCTAAAGCACACAAGCTTTTTTTAGCTTCACTGAACGAAGAAGGAAAACTGTTGCCGTTTGGAAGCATAGACCCAACCAAAAGTAGAATTTCAGAGAAGCCACAGTCAGATATCTGATATTTTGCTTTCAAGTTGTATAACTTTACTAAAGCCTTCATCTTTGTAAATCCTTCACATCCCAGATAAAGGGGTTCATGTTCAGATTGAATATGGTTAAATAAATCTAAGGAATCTAGGGAAATATCATCATCACTACCACCATTCTCTATTTTCAGCAGGATTTGATCCACGGATTGTGAACTGTCGGTCTCCCCCGTGATAGGCTCACTTTCTTCTGTATTACACTCTCCGTGCCAAATCCAACGCGTGTAGGTCTGATCGATACCATTGCTGAAAAGATGGTCCCTCACTGTTCGAGCTTTCCAAGCTTTACTATGTGCGCATTTTATACATGGACAGCTGATTTTATTTTCATCATATCCGTTCTCAAATGCAAATAACAATAATTCTTCGAATCCTCTTTCGAACTCACGTGTTCTTCTATCAGTTTTGAACCAAGACCTGTCCATCTTTTAAAGTAACATAACAATAATCAGAGTCATAGCAGTAAACAATACTAACATTACTACACATCTTTCACAAACCTTGTTGCAAAAATTTTATAATTTCTCATTTTCACTCCTCTCTCTTTCATCCTTCTTCCCCATCTTTACTTTTCTTTACAAT
The DNA here is from genome assembly GCA_036435485.1 of Saposhnikovia divaricata. Lineage (NCBI taxonomy): Eukaryota > Viridiplantae > Streptophyta > Magnoliopsida > Apiales > Apiaceae > Saposhnikovia > Saposhnikovia divaricata. The sequence goes on along the minus strand of CM071600.1, from coordinate 76,140,750 downwards.
ATTTCATTTTCCTAACTTATCTATTCTTTAACAAGGACAGAAACCTCTAAATTCATATGTCAAGCAGTCTACATACTTTAATCTTCCGAGGCAGAGGAAGAAAGGCAAGTCAATAGAGGATAGAATCCAAGAAGGTATTCATAAATTTATGAAAGAAGAGACTGAAAATATAATTCGGGAGCGAGATTCCTTTTGGGTCGATGAGATGGCAAAGATGAAAGCGGCTTGGTTGGGAAAGACTACTGAGTCTGATTCTAGTCCAAATATTGGATCACAACAAGGGAGTTGTTCCAAGGGCGCACATGCTATGATGAAGGAGTTGGAGTTGCAAGGTGCAAGAAAAAAATTGGATCTTGTTAAAGATGGCATGTTTGTTGGAGAGGAAAATCATATTCAGGAGAAGACTGAGTTGGAAAAAAAGAATGAGGAGAAGACTGAGTTGGAGAAAAGGAACGAAGAGAAGACTGGGGTGGGAAAAAATAATGAGAAAAATATTGAGTTGGAAAAAATTAATGAGGGGGAAATGGAGGGTGTACAAGTCGAACATGATCAAGTAGCTGGTAAGGTGGGCGTGCAACCTGAATTGGCTGTTATGGAGTACGAATTGGCAATCGACTCTCCTTTAAATATTGTTGCTTATGCAACAGTGGATACAAAGGCTGATGTCGTTCATGGGAAAGCTATAGAAGAACAGAATGCACGAGTGTCTATTACTCGTGCAATTCAAGGATCTGCAAATATTCCTTTCCCAATCAAGGATGAAATTTAGACCGTTGAACAAGCTGTTGGAACTTATATTTCATGGCCAAGAGACCTTATAATTGAACTGAAGACAAGCACTGCAGTGAATGGAAGTACAAAGGTAAAATTTTTATTTTTGATAATTTAACAGATCTACATTCTTTAACAGATGATATTCTCAATTTTCTTTTTATAATCCACTTCAGGGAAGTAAGAAAATTATGGGAAAGAAGTTTAAAAAGGTGAAAGATTATGGGAAAGCACCTGAAGTAGAAGAAGAAGAAGAGTATGTGTTGGAGTTCGGTCCTGATTACCCGCCTCTTGTGAAGCGTTTGTGGCTTTGGGCCAAAAATGCCTTGAAAGAAGGCCGTGTAAATTCTTTTCAGCTATGCCAACAAGCCTTTGGATCAACCGGTAAAAAGGCTCTGTTTTTATCAGATTTGTATGCCTTGTGCTCTAGGGGTGAAATATCGGGGTCTGTTATTTGTATGTTTGCTAAGTAAGTATCGTAGTTTATAATTTTCTTTGGCTTTCCAAATACTTGAATAAAACTTTTAGTTTGTTGTGATGACTGTATATTTTATGCAGTTCACTCCAGGATTACTTGAAAAAACAGAAGATGTCTGACATGGTAACATTTGTTGATTCTGCGACGATAGGCGCCCTCGGTTGTGGAACTGCAGGACAGAGGTTGCAAGCCCTATCTAACAGATTCAAGAACTCTAAGCCAAACCAATTATTTCTGCTCCCATATAATCACGCATTAGTACTTCTTTTTATGCCTATATATATGTGCTGAATGTCATCTTTGTTGCATGTAATGCCATGATATAGTTTAAGGAGCCTGAATAAATTTATAGTTTGTGAATCTAGGCCTTGTAAATAAAATCAATCTGGCCCTTATAAATAAAATCCTTATCCTCTAATAAAGATACATGTCCTCATTTGTGTTCATGGAATAATAGCAACCATTGGGCGTTGACGGCTGTAAATCCGGATACACAAATAGTTTACTATATGGATCCTTTAAAGCGGAGAATTGTAAGTGAAGAATGGACAGAAGTTGTTGACAAGTTAGTACCACATAAGAAATATATTTCATTTGGAATGACATCTATATTTATTAAGAAAAGTGTCTTAAACTTGATTTATGTTATATTGCCGTAGTGCCATCAAACTGTACAAGGACAAAGCAAAGAAGTTTCTGAAGAAGAAAATAATGTGGGAGAATCTTGCGGTAATATCTTCTTCTTAGTGCATATCTTATATGTTTCTCTTTTACAAAACATAGTTTGGCCGTATATATAATTTTATTTAATGTTTCTTCAGGGAGTTCCTCTCCAAATGGGGAGTAAATATTGTGGTCTATTTGTGATGCACTATATGAAAGAAATATGTCTAGACAAGGAACTCCAATTTTCTATAAAGGTATGATTCCAAATTTCTGAATTTTTTCTTAACCCTACTACTTCATGGTGAAGCCTGTTTGTGACTTGGTCTATTGTTTCATTTTGTAGTGGCTACGCAGAAACAACCAAAACTTTTATGGCCTGCCTGAGCTGAATGAAATAAGGACTGATTTCGCGAAGTATTTCATGAAGAACCACGCCTCTTAAACTTAATCGTATAGCTGGGTATTTTGGGTTGAACAAATCTTAGACTTTTGGGGGCTTCACTGTCTAGTTTATGGTAAATCTTAACAATGTTCTAAGCTTTTAAGCTTAAGTGAATATTTTAGTCCATCTCTTTTGTTGGTATGTTCACCTGAAAATATTTAATCTTGTGGTTGGATTTGTTTGGTGGTATTAGCGAAGTGAATGGTGAATTGATTGTGTATGTTAGTTGTAATGGTTGATCGTTTGGAGAATGTTGGTTGTATGGAATGAATGGAATGGTTTTTGATTTTGGCATGTTTATTTTACACTATACTGCTTTTGATTGTATATACAAAAACCGTTGGCTACTTTCCTTTTAGCCAATTAGAACATTGTTTGGAATACTTGTTATTCTATCTAACAGACAATGGTTTTTAATACCCAAGGCTTATAAGAAAACCATCGTGTGCTGTATAACCAGACCATGCTTTAACAACTAGACCGTTGTATAAATAAAAGTCACACAACAACAAAACAAATGCAACAATTGTCTATAAGAAAACATGACAATGCTTTTAGCAAAATGAAAGCGTAGTGTCTTACATATTCAGACAACAAGTAGTAAGCACAAAAGTGTGGTGTACATAAACCACATACAACACAATAACAAAATGAACACGTTGTAGGTTAAACACTTACACAATGCTTTTGCAAAACTAAGAATGTAGTGTCTTATACATTCAGACAACAATTAGTAAGCACAAAAGTGTGGTGTACTTAAACCATATACAACACAATAACAAAATGAAAACGTTGTAGATTAAACACTTACACAATGCTTTTGCGAAACTAAGAACGTAGTGTCTTAGACATTCAGACGACATGTAGTAAGCACAAAAGTGTGGTGTACTTAAACCACATACAACACAATAACAAAATGAAAACGTTGTAGATTAAACACTTACATAATGCTTTTGCAAAACTAAGAACGTAGTGTCTTAGACATTCAGACGACATGTAGTAAACAAAGAAAGTGTGGTGTACATGTAACAAATACAACATACTATTCAAACTAAACTGCTGTCTAACTACATTTCGCACAACACTTTTTTAGAGAAAGACCAATGTCTATACCATAAACAAACAATAGTTTTATATTTTATAAACCATGGACTTCGGTGAAATTAGACAACAGTTCGACTCTTAGAAACACTTGAGTGACATGAAATTGGACGATAGTTTCTTGTGAAACTGTTGTCTATACCAGCTTTCATACAATAGTTCTGAAACTACGTCTGTTGTCTTTCTGCAACAAAGACAATGGTTAAGCTGCTGTCGTCTGATACGCGTAACAGACGGCATTCCAATAGACAATGGAAAATGAGGGCTTCAGACGACGGATAAAAACCGTTATGTGGTCGCTTTTTTCTTGTAGTGTTCCAACACTTACAATCCGGGTTGGAGGAATCATCCCAATTTTTCATGGAATACCAATGCTAGACCAAACATGCCATACAAGCCTAATGCACCACCGGGTTTTCAACAGAATCAAAGGTCACATGAGATGGAGAAGAAGCCCACAACTGAAGATCTTTTGCTTCAATACATGCAGAAAACTGATGCTTTGATTCAAAGTCAAAGTGCTTCCATGAGAGCTTTGGAGATGCAAGTAGGACAATTGGCTAGTGCTATCAATAATCGTCCTCAAGGTTCTTTGCCTAGTGACACGGAGCCAAATCCAAAGAATGATAAAAGGGAGCATTGTAATGCAATCACTTTGAGGAGTGGAAAGGAAATTAAAGGGAATACAAAGAAGGTTGATGATGAGGTAGCCATAAAAAGTCATTCTAATGAAGATTCTGAAAAAGTGGTGAATGAAGAACCTATTGTGCTCTAAAATCCTCAAGTTATTGCATCAACACCAAAGAAGCCATTATATCTTCCACCTCCATTCCCTCAACGATTACAAAAGCAAAAGCAAGACAAGCAATTTCAGAAGTTTATGGATGTTTTTAAAAACTTATCCATTAATATTCCTTTTGCTGAAGCACTAGAACAAATGCCAAGTTATGTCAAATTTATGAAGGATATTTTGTCAATGAAGAGGAGATTGGAAGAATTTAAGACCGTGGCTCTAACTGAGGAGTGTAGTGCTATTCTACAAAAAAAGCTTCCACCAAAACTCAAAGATCCAGGAAGTTTCACTATTCCTTGCACCATTGGAACACAATATTTTGGTAAAGCTCTATGTGATTTGGGGGCCAGTATGAATTTGATGCCACTGTCAATTTTCATGAAGTTAGGAGTTGGAGAAATGAAGCCTACATAAGTGAGGTTACAATTGGAAGATAGATCTTTGGCATATCCAAGAGGTATTGTTGAAGATGTTCTTGTAAAGGTGGATAAATTTATCTTTCCTGCCGACTTTATTGTGCTTGATATGGAAGAAGATGCATACATTCATTTACTTCTTGGTAGACCATTCTTAGCTACGGGAAGAACTCTCATTGATGTTCAGAAAGGAGAATTGACCATGCGAGTGCAAGATGAACAGGTGACATTTAATGTTTTTTCTGCCATGAAGTTTTCTAATGATGAGGAGAGTTGTTTTTCTTTGAGTGCTATTACAGGTGATGATGATGTATACATGATGACACATCATACTATGGATGCTTTAGAATTGTCTTTACAAGAAGAAGGTGATGAAAGTTGTGAAGAAATTGCTGAATGTATTAAGGAACTCAATGCATTGCCTACTTATAGAAGACCATTTCAGAAATTTGAATCTTTTGAGATGCCCGAGAAATCTAAGGCATCTAAGCCTTCCATTGAAGAACCTCATGAATTAGAGTTTAAACAACTACCAGCACATCTCAAGTATGCATTTCTTGGAGAAAATTCTACTTTGCCAGTGATTATATCTTCCACTCTTTCAACTGATCAAGAAGAAAAATTGCTTCGAGTCTTGAAGGAATATAAAAAAGCTATTGGGTGGAAAATTGCTGACATTCGAGGTATAAGTCCTTCATTTTGTATGCATAAAATCTCAATAGAGGAGGGTCATAAGCCTACTATTGAACATCAAAGGAGGCTTAATCCTATCATGAAAGAAGTGGTGAAGAAGGAGATCATCAAGTGGCTAGATGCAGGAATCATATACCCTATTTCAGACATCTCTTGGGTTAGTCCTGTTCAATGTGTGCCGAAAAAGGGTGGAATCACAGTCGTGGCTAATGAAAAGAACGAGCTCATTCCTACCAGAACAGTCACGGGATGGAGGGTGTGCATGGATTACAGAAAGTTGAACAAAGCCACAAGGAAAGATCACTTTCCATTACCTTTTATTGACCATATGCTTGATACACTAGCAGGTAAGGAGTTCTATTGTTTCTTAGATGGGTATTCTGGCTATCATTAAATTGCTATTGCACCAGAAGATCAAGAGAAGACTACTTTTACATGCCCTTTTGGTACTTTTGCTTTTAGAAGGGTATCATTTGCCTTGTGCAATGCACCTTCTACTTTTCAGAGGTGTATGATGGCTATATTTTCAGACATGGTGGAGCAAGGGATAGAGGTTTTCATGGATGATTTTTCTGTACTTGGTGATTCTTTTGATGCATGTTTGATGAATTTGACAAGGGTGCTGCAAAGGTGTGAGGAAACTAATTTGGTACTCAATTGGGAGAAATGTCATTTTATGGTTCAAGAAGGAATTGTGCTTGGGCATAAAGTGTCAAGAAAAGGTTTAGAGGTTGGTAGAGCTAAGTTGGAAACTATTGAGAAGCTTCCTCCACCTAGCTCTGTAAAAGGAGTTAGAAGTTTCCTTGTCCATGCTGGTTTCTATAGGTGATTCATCAGGGACTTCTCAAAAATTTCAAAGCCTTTATGTAACTTACTTGAAAAAGATACAAAGTTTGTCTTTGATGATTCTTGCCTTGTAGTATATGAGGAGTTGAAGAAGAAGTTGGTTTCTGCATCAATTATCATTGCTCTTGATTGGAGTCTTCCTTTTGAGTTGATGTGTGATGCTAGTGACTTTGCAGTTGGAGCAGTATTGGGACAACGATGCAACAAGATTTTTCATTCAATATACTATGCAAGTAAAACTCTTTCTGGTGCTCAACTTAATTACACTACTACTGAGAAAGCATTACTTGATGTGGTGTATGCTTTCGAGAAATTCAGGTCTTATCCTGTGGGTACCAAGGTGATTGTGTATACTGATCATTCTGCTATCAAATATTTGATTGAGAAAAAGGATGCAAAGCCTCGTTTAATTCGTTGGGTTCTACTTTTGCAAGAATTTGACTTGGAGATCAAAGATAGGAAGGGTTCTAAAATCAAGTTGCCGATCACCTATCTAGGTTGGAGAACAATGAGAATTCTGATAATTCTCAAGTCATTGATGATTCGTTTCCTGATGAGAAACTTATGGCTATCACCAATAAGGGTCTTCCTTGGTTTGCTGATTTTGTTAACTATTTGGTAAGCAATGTCATTCCTACTGAATTTAATTATCAGCAAAAGAAAAGATTTCTACATCAGGTTAAATCTTTTCTATGGGATGAGCCTTTTCTTTTCAAACTTGGGCCAGATAACGTTCTTAGACGGTGTATTCCTGATGATGAGATAGAAAGCATATTGAGTCATTGTCACAATTCTCCTTATGGTGGTCATTTTCAAGGTGATAGAACAGCTGCAAAGGTCTTACAATCAGGTTTTTATTGGCCTTCTCTTTTTAAAGATGCTCATGAATTTGTAAAAAGATGTGATCGTTGCCAACGTACGGGCAATATTTCTAGAAGGAATGAAATGCCTTTGAATTATATTTTGGAGGTTGAATTATTTGATGTGTGGTGCATTGACTTTATTGGACCCTTTGTGATGTCATTCCGAAATCAATATATATTGTTGGCTGTCGATTATGTTTCCAAGTGGGTTGAGGCCATAGCTGCCCCAACCAATGATGCATCCGTGGTACTTGAATTTATGAAGAAAAACATTTTCACTCGGTTTGGGACTCCCAGGGCTATTATTAGTGATGAGGGTACACATTTTTGTAACAAACAATTCACATCTTTGTTGTTGAAGTATGGTGTCTGTCATAAGGTAGCATGTGCTTATCAACCTCAAACCAATGGGCAAGCTGAATTTTCTAATAGGGAAATCAAGCAAATCTTAGAGAAGACGGTGAATTCTACAAGAAAGGATTGGTCTAAGAAGCTAGATGATAGTCTTTCGGCTTACAGAACCGCTTACAAAACCCCATTGGGATTATCACCTTATCAATTGGTGTATGGAAAAGCTTGTCATCTACCGGTAGAATTAGAGCACAAAGCTTTTTGGGCAATCAAGAAGCTTCATTTTGATTTTGCTGCAGCGAGAGAAAAGCGCCTTCTTCAATTAAATGAGCTTGAGGAATTTCGGTTGAAATCATATGAAAGCTCTAGAATTTACAAGGAAAAGATGAAGAAGTGGCATGACCAGAAAATTCTACCCAAGGAGTTTGAGTCGGGACAAATGGTTTTACTATTTAACTCACGGCTAAAGCTATTTCCGGGAAAGCTCAAATCACGTTGGTCAGGACCTTTTAGAGTTGTTCAAGTCTATCCGTATGGTGCTATTGAAGTTGAGGATATGCATACGGGGAGAACTTTCAAAGTTAATGGGCAAAGACTTAAGCCTTATTTGGGTGGTGACATTGATCGTAATGTCTCATCCATCACTCTTTCTTAACTATAAAGGACATGAATAGTCAAGCCATGACTATAAATGAGGCGCTGCATGGGAGGCAACCCATGGGTATTGTACATTATAAGGTGCGTTGTTTGTTATTTTATTATAGTAGAGATATTTTTTAATTTTGTTTTTAGGTTTTCTCCCACTAGGTGCAGTAATGTGTTGTTGAGTGTTCCAAGATTTGTGAAAGAGTTTTTGTGCCTGTCAACTAATTTGTGAAAGATTATATCACATAGTGATCTGTTAAGTGTTACCTGACAAGCATAGTAATGCGTTGTGGGAGCATGATCATGAAAGCATTAAATATAAGCATCTGGTATGAATTTAAATAGTGGCATGTTGATGCAGCCGGAGAGCATGCTCATGCTGAGAAGAGGAGAACAGTCCTGCTACAATTTGGTGGAATGGCACTCGAGTGCCAACTTGCGTGATCATGCAGCTAGCTAATTCTCAGGTCCTGGTAGTTTTTGGGCAAGTAGCATGCTCGTGCCACAATCAATATGATCATGCAGCTTCTCTTGTACTCACCTGTTGAATTTTGACAAGTTAGCATGCTCATGCTGATAGGTCCCGAATGTGGGTAAAATAATCTAGAAGGGGGGGGGGTTGAATAGCTTATTACCTTTTTAAAATTTGAGCTTGGCGTTTTTAAATTTTCTTTCTCTTTTAAAATTAATTACTTATAAATAAGTAATGTAAAGTGCGGAAAATAAAAGAGAGAAACGAGACAGGATCGATTTATCCTTGTTCGCGATGCCGGACTCGGGATTTCGTCCACTATAAGTAAAACTCCTTGTAGCAAGTGGAGAAACCTTTACAAATACAACTATATATTTATCTTGAAGCGTAACTCCCCATTACCTTCTCAAAATATAAGCTAAACCACTATATATTTATCTTGGAGTGTAACTCCCCGCTATCTCCTCAAAATATAGAGCAAACCCACCAATTATTTATCTTGGAGCGTAACTCCCCGTTACCCCCTCAAAATAACTAGTAAACCACTAAAATATTTATCTTAGAGCGTAACTCCAAGTTACCTCTTCAAAATATTTTAGTAAACCCTACGTAGCCTTGATGCTACCTTTGTAGGTCTTGGATCTTAGGTCTTAGGTCTTGGGTCTTTCCTCCTCCTCACGGTGCGAAGACACCCAACTCCCCGTCGGCGTGTCTAAGACTTGGGTCTTAGAGCGAAGATCACCTCACTTCACTTCACCTCACTACAAAGATACAACAACAAGCTACAAACAAATAATTATGTGAGATATAATAAAATAAGGGCCGTGCAAAACTAGTATGTTATGGTACTAGCCACGGGGATGCTATTACGCATTAAATTAGTTGATTCGTTATTAGTAAAAGTCGAGCGAGTCACGATGCCAATCGGACGAGCTACGGAACTTTATTGGTGTGTGCAAGAGTGCTTAATTATTCAACTCACAAGTGTGAGGACGAAATAAAAATATCAACTCGCAAGTGCGAGGACCGTTTAGAAAAACGCTTATATAAAGTTAGCGATTTGCGTAGTGCGGAAAATAGTAAATAATGGCACGGGATAAGTCACACGGGGGACTTGTGACACGAGCGATGATGCAAGACAATAAATTAAACGTGCAACAATTATATCCGTGAATGCAACACACACTACACATGCAACACGCACAACACACACAACAAAAATTTAACTAGTTTATGACCTTTGGCTTTATCCGACGACTTGGTTGCCTAAAGCAAAGAATTCTCAAATAAGAGGTATTCTCAAGGGATACGAACTAGGTTCCGGGACTAGTATGTGTAGATGTACACACACTAAACAAAAATGAAACTAACTTATAACCACTTGAAATCTAAAAAGAAAACAAGTAGAACAAGCTAGGATCGAAGCCTAAAAACACCACAAACTAATGGCCGAAATGAGCACCAAATGAAGGATATTCAAGGGGTTATCAAAGGTGAATCAAGACACAAGAAAGAAAACCTAAAGGGCAGTAGGATTCGAGCTAAGAGGATGCCTAAAAGGTTTTGGCCGAATGGTGTAAAGCAAGAGCAAGATGACACCGAAAATCACTAAAAATGCAACCAAAACATGGCCACCAAGATCAATCAATGAAAGACAATTTAAGGGGGACACAAGGATCCTTAAAATTCTTCCAAAGCACTTCAAGAACCCACCTTAACCGAGGTAAAGTTTTGTCTTCGAAGTGGTCTTGGATAGAATTGTTTTAGAGCAAGAAATGGTGATAAAAACACTACCTAAGTGACCTAGTTTGAGCACCAATTGGAAGGTATGCAATGAGGGATAAATGGTGACTCAAAGACACTTGCAAGAGTACTTCAAAGGCTGATAAAAACGAGCTAAGAGGCTGCTTAAGAAGATGAAGCCGAGAGGTGTGTTTTTGGGTGAGAAATGGTGCTAAAAACAAGCTTAAAACATGTATAAAAGATGAAGATTGAAGCTTGTTTGCTAAATACTTTTTGGAGCAAATAAAATCTGGGATATGGTGATTATTTAGAGAGAAAATAGCAGCATTTCTTTGGCTCCAGGGCTTGGGAGAAATGGGTGGAATTGGTGTGGTATTTATAGGCTTAAGAATGGGTAAAAACCACTAAATAAGAGCAAGCAACCAATGAACAATAAAGCAAATGGTTATTACCCAACTTGGCCACCAAGTTAGATAAAATAATCAGCACACATGTGGGAAATAACAATTATAAAATATAGGAAGCTTCTCATGGTACGTAAATAGCCAATAAATACGATACTACGCGACAAACCCATTTCGTTCAATTTTATTCAAAATAATTTGGAAAAATATGAGACCAATGCCAAAAGTCTTCAAATATTATATGAAAAATATGGTCAAAGTCGACCCATGAGTTTCCATATATTTGGACGACTTTTAGCGAACCCCAAAATAAAAACCGAAGGGATTTTAGGGGGTTCCGAAAAAATATTCTCATAAAATCATGAAACTTTTTCTAAAATTCTTTTTAAATATTCTAGTGATACTCCCAAAGTTTCAAGTCAAAATAATATGTGGAGGTATTTTATTCAAAAATATTTTGCTTAAATGTCCTTACGCGAGCAGTTTGTCGTAACTTGTCGACATTTTGGCTAAACTTTTGACTTGAAATATATTCAAATATAATATTCCTCAAATAATATAGACCATGAAGTCCTTGGAATATTTATTTTGAATATTTTACGATTTTATCCATTTAAATGAAAACTGTTAGAGGTTCGGGATAAAATTCATTTTTGACCTTTCGTCAAGTCAATAAATAAGGCACTTTTGAAAATAATCTTTTGGAAAATATATCAAATATATTTGAGGATAAAACATTTGAAATGAACACTATTTTGAATAAAACTCTCATTTTTAGTGCGTAAAATCAGTGTTCGGGAATATATCGATATTTGTGCCGTCTTGACTTTGCCTTTAAAATGTACCATATAGAATCTAGACTAGGATATATCATAGCACGGATATACCATATCTAAATCAAATGATTAGGGTACGAGAAATTTTTTTTGTCAAATTGACTTGTTATTCGGAAACGTCACATCAAATAATCCTAGGGGAGGAATTAATATGTTAGCTAGTAACTTCCTAGACCTAATTTAATTCTCATTTTCATATTTTGACAAATCACCAAAACCTAAAAGAAAAAGACTGCCTGTCACATGCCAGAGCCAGCATGTTCATGCCGCTCACTCCTTCTTCTCCCTGCTAAGTTTTGGCAAAATGGCATGCTTGTGCCACTCGCAGCATGTTCATGCAGTTGCTCCTTTTGATCCCTGGTAGATTTTGGCTGACTAGCATGCTCGTGCCAAAACCAGCATGCTCATGCCGCTAGCTTCCTCAAATCACTGCTAATTTTTGGAGAACTAGCCCGCTCGTGCTAACACCTAGGGGTGAGCAAATAAAACCGAAAAACCGAAACCGAACCGAAAAACCGAAAAACCGTACCGAAAAAAACCGTAACCGGTAAAAACCGATTAAAACCGTAACCGAACCGAACCGACGGAACGGTTTGGTAACGGTTACGGTTTTATCCCAATAACCGAACCGAAAATATATTATTTTAATAATTTTTAATTTTATATTATATACTTATATAAAATATAGAATTTTATAATCAGACTCATACAATTTATACTTAATAAAAATTTATATTATACATTTATACTAACAAGTCCAATCCTAATCTATTCAACGTTTAAAAGTGAAAATCCTAGATGTACTCCTTGTTGTTCACATCCACTATTTTATACATGCTTACTCTGATTTATACTTTCAGCCATACAAATGATACAAGTTTTATAATATTTCGTTTAGTTTGAATTTAATTTCATTAGGCTGTGTGTTCTCTCCTGGGCCATATAAAAACCATCTTTAGGTAATTGTGTTCTCTCCTAATATCTTTGCTTATCTGCATCAGTTATATGGACCCTTAATCGCTCATCCATTTCATGCCTGAAAGTATAAATTCTATACTATAGTTTTAAATGCTTGAGAATCACTGCTTACTCTGATTTGAATTTTATACATGCTATATATTTATTTGGTAACTAAGTAGCCAAACAAACCAAAATGCATTATTACATCAAAGATATCCTACCCAAAAATAGTATGTTAGATATAAAATCTGCATAGACCTTAGTACCGTACCAGCTAGCTTAAAAATATTATCGCAAATGTTAAAATGACATTTATAAATTTTTATTATCATAATATTAAGGTATAAAATATATAAAAAAACGAAAAAAACCGAAACCGACAAACGGTTAACCGAACCGAAAATAACCGTTCTGAACGGTTTGGTTACGGTTAATAGCTAAAAACCGAACCGAACCGACATGTACGGTTTGGTAACGGTTTCCGGTAAAAACCGATCCGAACCGACCCGTGCACACCCCTACTAACACCAGCATGCTCATCCAACCAGTACATACTTCCCTGGACAGTTTAAGCATTATGGCATGATCATGCCAAGACTTGCATGATCGTGCAGTTCACCTCAAGCATTTGAGACGTTACTGTATCCTTATTTAGTGCTGCTACTGTATCATTATCTGTTAACAAGTCACATAATTTGTAACTTGTAGTCTTGTTGTATAAATTAGTTTGTAATTTTTATTTGTTTATTTATATTTAGATATTTAAATAGATTATATATTTTGTATAGTATACTGTAAAGTTTGTTTATTAATTTTTTTTTTATTTTTTTTATTTTTTCTTATAATTTTTAAGTGGCAGATTATATATGGATATTGTTCTCAATGTATATAGTATTTTATATATGTTATATTATTTGTGTATTTTTTTATTCCTTTAGAATTTTAATAATATGTGTATAATATTTATAACAATGTTTTAAAAAAAAATGTTTTAAATATTTTGATATGGTGTTTAATAATAAAATTTTATACATATTTTAATTGTTTTATTCATGTATATCTGTTGTATGTGTGTGTACAGATTGAGTCCTAAAAACCCTAGCAGCACATAAACGAAACAGAACGCATTGTAGGAAGCATCGCAAAGGCGTGGGAAAATAGAAGAGATTGACACCTTCTCTGTGGGTCGTGGGTTTGCTGGTATCCTTGGGTGAGTTTTCTACTGCTAGCCGAAGCAACATCATGAGGTCAACGAGTTTTGGAACCAAACGAAAAGCAGAGGATGCAGGGAAAATATAGATGACCCCAGTCACGAGTTCTAAGACAAAAAAGGGCAGACTCCAGGCACCAATTCGATGGGCAAGAGGTCACTTTTATCAACATCTAAAGCAAATCCCATCACTTCGAGTAGGGAAAAGCTCCTGCATCTCAGGAATTTAACCACAAAATAAAGAACAAAGTATGGTGAATTAGCTATCCGAGGAATACTTTCAAACCGTTATGCAGACAAACAAGCACTTGCTAGTATTGGTCTCTTAGATGATGTTACGCGATTGTTGGAGGGGATAGGTTGGGAGCAGCTGCTCAATTTCAATGCTCCGTCATATGCAAAGTTGGTTTATGAATTCTTGAGCACCTTTGAATTTAAAGAGTTTGATCCGAAAGGGCTTTCAAGGGTATCTACGTTTCACTTTCAGTTACTGGGCAAACCATATGTGCTAGATGATATAGCCATGCGAAAATCTTTGGTTGGTACAGTGGTTATCAAGGAAAACTGCCTGAGTTTGATGAGAAAGAATTTTGGCACACTTTAACGACCAAGAAATCTGAAGCATATTCAAGGCGGCGTTCTAAGGCTTCTACAATGGTAAATCATTCCTACAGATACATTTATAAATTGTTAGAATATACGCTATTTGGTCGTGGAAGTATTGGTCCGGTATCGAAGCATGAGTTGACTGTCTTGTATTGTGTCAACGAAGAAAGGAAAGTGGATTTTGCGCTTCTGTTTGGTAGAGGCATGAATGAGGTGATAGCTCAAAAAGAGGGTCTAATAGTGGTTGGTGGTTTTGTAACCATGATTGTCTCACATCTTAAAATACCTGAACAGGCTTTTGCTTCTCTCACTATGCATCCAGCCAAGATACTTGATTTATCAACTTTGGTTACAATGGGCTTTATACGGCTATCAGGGAACCAATATGAGATTATACCTCCTGAAAGTGGAAACACTTCTTCAGTGCCGATAGTGGAGTCAGATACAAGACAAGGCAGTGGTTAATTAGTAGAGACTAACTCTGCTGCATCTGTGGATCGTCGAATTACTTTGTTAGAAGGCAATGTTCAAAGCTTAAAAGCGGACATTGGAGCTGTTCGCACAGATATTTCAAAGCTAGATGACAGTTTGTCTAGGCAATTGATGGAGATCTTGACCCACATCAAGCGTCATGATCCGCAACATATGCCTTGATACCCAGGGAAGTTTTCTTTTCTTTTCTTTTCTTTAGTAGTTTTATTTGTTCTTATGTGTATGAGTCATGTGTTTATTTTTGTGGTCATTTTCGAGTCATTGAGGACAATGCCTCACTTAAGTGTGGGCACTACTAGAATTGGTAGATATAACATCACACCTTTAACATCAGTTAGAAATGTCACCGATGTTAAAAGTATTTAAGACATCGGTTGTTACATTACTGATGTTAAAACATATTTCAGACATCGCTTGTAAAGACAACCATTGTCTAATCTCCTTTTTTTAAAAATAAAAAATTGACGCGTACACATAACTTCCCCCTTTATACACAGAAAAAATTTCATTTCCCCCCTTAAACGAAATTTCGAGAACTTTCACTTCCTCTCACAGTCTCTCGCTCTCTCTCTCTCGCAGCTCTCCCCCTCCCCCCCCCCCCTCTCTCTCTCTCTCTCTCCCTCTCTCTCTCTCTCTCGCTATCTCCTTCTCTCACTATCTCTCTTATCTCTCTTACCTTAATTAGTTCGATTTACGTTCAATTAAGCACAAATCTGACGATTTAATTAAGCACGAATCGGAGCTTGGAGCTTGTTCGATTTACAACCCGAAGCTTTCTTCATAGTAAGAAACCCTAATTTACTCAATTATAAACCCTAATTAGTACTATTCTTGAGCCTTCTTCGCATATATGTATACTATTGTATATATATATATATATATATATATATATATATATATATATGTATTGATTTTTTAAGACAATGTTTCTTGAGCTTTTTATTTTAGGGGTTTTTATACCGTAGTGATTTTATAGGGGTTTTGGTGTTTGATTACTTGTTTTGGTATTTTATTACTTATTTTGGTGTTAGTTTTGCACTACACTTTGATGGGTGTGCGTATGTATGTTTGTTTTGTGTGTGTATGATATTCGAAGAAGTTATATATTGTGCTAAGATCTTTAGTGCTTGATTCGTGTAAGAGGATGTTATTTGATACTTTGTTATAGTCTAAGCAGCATAAAAGATTTAGTCAGTAGAGGATCTTCTACTCCTAGCGATTAAGTACGGAATATATGGTTTGTGCAGGAATTTGGGATAGTTACTTGAAGTGGTAGGATTAGGTTTGCTCTTTAGTTTACAGCAATTTTGATGATTTGAAGATAGAAGATTAAATGAATGGGCTGGATTGGTTTAGAGGATATTCATTGTTTGGATTAATATGTGTCCTCCATTTAGTTTTGTTAACACCTTTGTGGTATTGTTTAACCATTTGTTGCGTTGATGATGATCGCGTACTCATTACTGCTGGCAGCTGATTACAAGAATGAAGCGGAAGTAGGGGAGGCACTAGCAGAGGCATTTAGTTCGGGACTCGTCAAGAGGGAGATCTTTTCATTGCTACCAAGGCAAGGATAGTTATATGATCGTACAGTAAGGTTTTTTTTGTACATGGAAGTAGATTTCTTGACTAAATGAGGGGTGCATTAATTTAGAATTGCTTTAGGTGTTTATTCAATATATGGCCTAGAGGTGTATGTTGTACAGGGATATCCCTAGAATCGACATTAAAATAGGGGCATTAATGGGATTATGGAAGATAATTGAAGTACTGATCTATATTTTTCTGTGCAAGCTTATACAATCAAGCAGACTGTAATAACTCTTGATTTCGTTCTAACTGTGTTTAATTTATAGGTTTGTAATACAAACGTGTAGTGTCTAGATATTTCATTTTAACAAAATATGTTTGATTTATAGGTTTGTTAAACAAACTTGAAGTGTCTACAATTTTTGAAAATGCTTGTTAAATGCCGCAATTAGCACAAAAGCTCTTGGATCTCTGTACAAGCATTTTAAAGGTTTATGTTATTCAAACTTTGTACAAGTTTATTGTCCAGAATAGATAGCACAATTTAACAT
Organism: Saposhnikovia divaricata; assembly: GCA_036435485.1. Taxonomy (NCBI): domain Eukaryota; kingdom Viridiplantae; phylum Streptophyta; class Magnoliopsida; order Apiales; family Apiaceae; genus Saposhnikovia; species Saposhnikovia divaricata. The sequence continues at coordinate 76,123,881 of CM071600.1, read as the reverse complement.
TAATAACACTTGTCTACTTGGCATTCCTTCATTATATAATTGTTTCAATGATTATTGCAGACTGCTGGAATAACAAGACCGGTATCTGACTAGAGATTAAGTGACACTAGTCTACCGGGCATTCCTTCATTATATTAATTGTTTGGATACTGCCTCTGGACTTGCCAAAACTGCATATGCTAAGTTCGAGCCTGCTACCAAAGGGATCTATTCTAAGTATGAGCCAGTGGCTGAGCAATACACAACCTCAACTTGTCACTCACTCAATCAGCTCCCTCTATTCCCGGTGTCTGCCAAGGGGATCTATTCTAAGTAGTGATAACATGTCCGAAGTCCGAGTGCTTATAGTTATTCAATTTAGATATTATGTCAATGTAGTTTCTATATTGGATTATTTGGATTATGTAATTAGTTTCGATATTGGATGAATTGGATAATGTTATTGACCGATTGAATGCATATTTGGTTTTGACATATCGACTTTTTGATTTTGGTATATTATTTATCGAGCATTGTGTAATAAATCGAAGCTAAAGTTGGTACATATACAAATATTAACATCCGTTTTGTAACAAAAATTGATGTTAAACATTGTATCAAACATCATTTATTTAATCTGCTAATGTCTAAACTAATATTAAACATCAGTTCTCCTATTAAAACCGATGTTAAACAGTAGGAAAGACATCAGTTTCTTATCGGGAACCGATGTCTATAAACATCTTTGACATCGGTCAAAAACCGATGTTAAAGACCCCCCCTTTATCTACACCGACAAAGACATCGGTTCTGACAGACTTTTAACATCGGTCAAAAACCGATGTTGTAGGGGGTATTTCCAGTAGTGGGGGAGGTGTTCTCCACAAAAAAAAATTAAAAAAAAATAATTAAAAAAAATTTAAAATCCAAAATATAATTCTAGCCTTATAAAATATTAGAGATGATATGGTGAAACGTTGTTAGTTGTCTATCACGTAGTCGATGCATTACTTGTTTCAAGTTGAGCTAAATGTATACATGCATGCTAAGTGATCTTGTGTTGTTGATACTTTTGTTGAGAGGTGTAATGCTATGATCTTGTCACCACACTGTCACTAGCAAGTTGAAACTAGTAGACTCATTGATTGTCCTAAGTAATTAAAATGATATGTTTGTGTAAGACGATTTGGTTTTCATGCTTTGAGTACAAGTAGGTGCATTAGAAAGAATTCTTTTTGTGACTTGGGATTTATTATCTTTTGACACCAAGTGAGCTTTTAAGCCTATATGCATATCTTTTGCATCTTATTTTTGTTTGCTTGAGTGTCCACATTGCATTTGCATCGCTAGCACTTGTCTTAGACCTTTCTTGAGATACATGGCATGGAATATATGATAACATGATAAAGGCACCTAGGATTAACCTTCCATTTTCCCATTTTGACATACCTTACTTATGTGATCCATTAGTAGCCCTTTGAGCTTAACCGTTTTATTCGGTGACACACCACATTACATACCTATACCTAATTTTTTTTAATTGGCCTTATAATCTTGATCCCTATTTGTCAAAGGCTAGTGAGATTAGGAGGGAGTAATAAGGTGTGATAAATGAGTTACTTGTGATCATATTTTCATGTTGGGAAATGTTGAGGTTATTTTGTAAATGCTTAGTTTGTGTTTTGGGACTTTTAGAGGATCATTATGATTGTATATACGTGTTTGTTTCACTTTTCTTGTAGCTCTCGAAAAAAAAATTAAAAAAAAAGTGATAAAAAAAATTACAAGGCCTTAAAATAAATAAATGCCTTGAAGAAGAAAAAAGAAAAAAAAGAAAAGAGAGAGCATTTTCAATTGTTGTTTATAGTTCTTGTGCTTTATGATCCTTTGTCTCGGGCTAGATAAATTAATTGTGCTTATTTGTCTAAGTGTGGGGAAGGCATATGGGTGGATTGTGCAAGTAAATATGGATAATCACTAGCTTTTGACACTTCACCCTATTTGACTTTTCTTGACATACCTTGTCCCTAGCCCCATTACAACCCGAATAAAAGTCCTTTTGATTATCATTATTCATGCATGTTGTGTTTTTAGTTGGATCGATGCCAAGTGTCAAGCATGTTTATGTATATGATGGAATTGAGTGATACACTTAACCTATTCTTGAGCGTAATTCTTTTTGTGAGTGAAAGGTGAGGTATTGCTTGATATGAATATAAAAATCCCAAGTCTTATTGATAGTGTACTCTTGTATACTTAGCATGATTACCAATTTTGTTCTGCACTTGACAGGATCTTTTAAGTACTTATGCACATTTTATGAGTAGATTATGTGAATACTTGCACTTTTGACACCAAGACTTAGCAGTTGCATCTTGATTCTTAAGTTGAGATAATGTGAGTAATCTTGTTTGTGTGGAGTAAATTGGCATGCATCGAATACTTGGTAGATAGACTTACTTATTTTTATTATCATCTCTATTAGTTTACATGACCTAGATGGATTTTGTGGGTACATTCGCTATAGTCCCTCACGAGACAAAACTCGTCCTACTAGGGCTGCCTAGGGGTTTAACGGCTGGTTGCATACGCTCAATGCAACCGTGTCACCTACGAAAGTGGTCTTTATAAGCTAGCTTGTAGTTTTGTTTGTGTTTTATTTGCCCGAGGACGTGCAAAAACTTAAGCGTGGGGATATTTGATGTATGATCTTTATGATCATATTTCCTTTACATTTTTAGTTTTTTTGCATGAATTTGGGTTGTTATTTAATTAATTTTTATGTTTTATTGTAGGAAAAAGGGATTTCTTATAATAGAAGAATTGCGGCTGAAATTGCAAAATTTGAAGGAATTCTATCAAAATTCGGATTTTCGGATCAGCTTGCGCGGTGTTCACTGTTTTAGCTATTACGTGAGCTCCGGATGTCAGAATTAGGACCGTAAGCAATCGTTGGAAAGCTTGCGAGAAGACATTTAATTGAAGTATGCTCTCAGATTTTATTGATGTTCTAAACTGTCCAGAAAAAGGCCAGAAGCAGTCAGCTCGAATTTCTATTTTTAAGAGTTCTATTTTATGTAGGAAACTTATTTGTAGTGTTAAAAAATAATTAAAATACACTTATTATTTAGACATAGGTCAGTGATATTATTTTTTTTGAAACTTATTTTTTTTTTGAATACAACAATTATTTTTTTTTCACAGCACTCATTTTTTTTTTCACAACACTCTTTTTTTTTCAACACTCAAATTTTTTTTTCTTTCTTCCTACACTAATGCGTGGGTTGCCTCCCACGAAGCGCTTCTTTAACGTCAATAGCTTGACGTTACTTCCAAGCCTCCATTAAGGATGATAATAGTTTGTCTGGTCCTCTCTTCGCGAGACTTCATCGTCATCACGGCGGCACACTTTCTGCCCCTTCTCCTCGCTTGGCCTATTCGTATAACAAATACGTCCTGTTCCAATGCCTTCTTCTGTTGACCCAAAATCTGTCAATTTGTAGAACAACACACCTTCGCGGGCTTCGGTTGAATATAATGGAGGAGGATAAATGTAAGTTGCTGAAGCCTTTGGTTCCTCAAAGAGAACTTCCTCCATTGGCTCTAATGCGCTACCTCCATCTTCACACTTTGAGACAAGTAGAAGATCTGCATCTTTCTCATGTTCATCAGCCTCTTGGAAAGTACATACCAATTCTTGAAATTTGCGTAGCTCATCAGTGTCCTCTTTGTACGCACTTACCAATTCTTGAAATTTCTGCAGCTCATCAGTGTCTGTCCCGAATTGTGCCCTTTCCAAATCATCCACCTCACTAGCTTGATCAAATTCCTCACATGGCTTGTGAACGCTCACCTCACCTTGGAATTTGTCTTCCTCAATTATGAATGCAGTACCTTGCTCCAAGTCATCGTTATTTTCTGGAATTGCCTCTCGTATGGATTGCTGTTTCTCTTGTTCCAAGACACTCAAAACTTGAGCAACTAGTGTCTCCATAGATTTGAGAGACTTCTCATGACTCTCTGCAAGCATCCTAATCTCCTTCCTAATCTCCTTCAAATCATCAACCTCATCTGACTGAAAAGTAGGAGTAGGTTGCTGATGTTGAAACTCTTCACTTCCAAAGAAATATGACATGTCTGGAACATCTTGCTGGTACTCTTGAGGATGGTATGGAAAATATGGTTGTTCCTCATAATTGACATATGGATCAACTCCTTCGTAGTAACAATATTGTGAGGGATCATGAACGCCAAAACACCACTCACATTGATAAGGCATGGATGTCCTCGAATATGCCCACTATGGCGACTCCTCACCTGCCATCTGAAACACACAAGTACCTGAAACACACCGAACTAAACAAGATAGATAATAAATAATCTGAGTCAGTGAACTCTAACGACCACTATTGACAAGCACATAAACCAAAAATAAAACACCGATGATCCCCGACAGCGGTGCCAAAAACTTTTTAACACAAAATCACGCAAGCGTACGTGGTCACAAGTAATACGGAAAGAAGTCAAGTTCGTTCCCACAAAGATCTTAGGTTTCAATTCAGTTTTGTACCTATGCCACAATGTATGGTTATTATGCACTGCTAAGACAATTAACAATATTAAGTTTTTACTAACTATAATTACCTAGGATAAAAATTAACAAACTACAAATTACTAACTAATGAGAATTAAAATTGAATTACTTATATGCAAGAAAACATGGAATCCTAACTTCATTAAATACTTCGCTTAGATCTGACGCCTTTAATCTCTATATGCAATGGTTATGATATCTGATCGGACAACACGAAATAAGTACACGCTACCTCTCAGTATACGTATACCAAACTAAACATACATCCACAAAAGAGATAGAAGATAAATAGACACCAATTATGCTTAGACCCTATATGTCTATAGAATTTGAAAACATAACGGTTGAAGAGCAAGTTATCCATAAAGATCACACAAGGCAATATAAGTATTCTCATCTCATACTACGAATCATGTTGATAAACAATCATGAACCTATGCTAGCATGGCAAGTTCTAAATCTCAAGATCCACTTTCACTTCACAAGAGATTAACAAATTAGATGTTCATGACGCATCTATCAATTAAGCATAACCATACGAGGATATCAAATATACATCACACACAGATCTTTAAAGCATCAAGATACTAAGCTCCATAAATAAATCCATTAGAATCCCATGACAACGATTAGTTCATAATCGAACCTCTCGTCATCATGGGATCTATTGAAACCATGATAGAAGACAAGATATGAAAGAAAGTAATAATATTAATAAAACAAGAGTTAAGAAAACAAATCTATGATACAAAAGATGAAGTAGATCTAGATCCGTTGCTTGTCACGAGCGTTGAATCATTCTCTCCTTTTCTCCCTTGCAGATCTAAGCTATATTATGTACAAGATATATAATTGTCTAATTCTAATTCTAATTGTCTAATTTACAAGGGGTTAGATGTGTTTATATAGGCTCTAGATTTCTTGCCCAGCAAGAAATTACCTTCTATTACAATTAGAATTCGATTAAGGTACTAAAAACTGCCCAAAATACAATTAGAACTTGAAAAGGGCAAAACAGTAAATTCCCTGCTCCCATCAGTCTGCTTGTCGCGCAGATTGCTCTCACCACACACAGCCTGCACGCGTGGACAGCTTACGGGCCTCAAACTGACTTATAGAACTCCAGATATGGCCAAAACAGTGTAGACTGCTCAACCTTCCTGGAAAATCCAAATTTTAATCAATTAATCCTCCAAACACGATAAAAGCATCACCCATAATCGATATTCTTGTAAATCTGCACAACTAAGCAAAACACATCAAAACTACAATAAACTTGAGTCCAAGACAATCAATTTAAGCCGATATGGAACGCTCCAAGTGGATATAAAATCCACTTATCAGTATAACAATCTCTTGGTATGATCGTTAAACTTCTTTGTCCGCTTCCAGCCTCAAAACATCACTTCTACAACTCTTGAGAATCGAACTCTCACTTTCTTACCCCTCACAAGTTGCTTGTACTACATAGCTAGTTACTCAATCCAAGTCCTAAATCATAATTTACTCTTTTCACTGTCATCACTTTCAAGTTCTTGATACGTCATTCATAATCATAATGAATTCCTAACTTTCTAATAATTTATAGGAAAATTGTTCTGTTATCCTTATCTTAGGGTCCACTGAGACTGACTTGATACCATCTCTGGCAAACTGTCCTATCTTCTTACACTTACAGCGCACAACTTTCATCTTCTAATTCTATTACCCATTTACCCTATATTCTTTCCAATTATAAGGCTTAATGACCTTTTAGCCCTCGAAGTTTTATACGAAATACCTATCAGCCCTCAATGTTTCAAAACGTTCCTTTTAGCCCCTGAAGTATTCGTAAAGGTCCAATTAACCCTTGTACCGGTACAAAAAATTGTAACGGTACGTATCGGATGGGCAAAATAGACATTACATGTGTCCGTTACAATTTTTTTTTAATTTGTACCGGTATAAGGGTTAATAGGACCTTTTCGGATACTTCAGGGGCTAAAAGGTACAACGTATTAAACTTGAGGGTTTGATGGGTACAAAATGTCATTACTATATCTACTAGTTTAATTCAGTTACCACTATCTCCATACCACTCGAGTAAGACTTACTTACACTAACGTTTAATTCAGTTACATGCTATTAATTTGAAATTTAAGAAAATAAAATTTTATTATAGATATTTGAAAATTTTAATTCGATATTTGAAGTATTAAGTATTTAAATATTCTATTTTAATAATGTTTATTTTTTATAAAACTCTCGTAGCACTAACGTGTACTACGCTCATGCAATTTTAAAGAAGTGTGTATATCCATATGTATAGATTTGTGTATATATATTATACAATTACAATGGATTACAAATAATTAAATGATTAATTATGTAATTATTATTAAATAAAAATAGAGAAACATTAATTAAACTAATATCTTATGTATATTAATGATCAATTAAAATTTATTCTTATATAATTATAATTTAGATATTACTAATTATATCCTATTATTCTTATATAATAAGAGTAAGTTAGATAATAAACGTGTACTATCATACGTCAACAGGTTCGACTCTACAAATTACATAATAAAAAAATATTTAATTATATACAAATATATCCTATTATTATACAAATATATAAGAAGGCTAATAAAAAAAATGATACAATAGATCTTTGTATATCAAGAATTCTCATCTAAAATATGTTATTACAAGATAAATTTTGGGTTTTTTAATAATATATCCAAATTTAAAACATGGTTTGTAAATATGTCCTATATATATTTGAAATTTCAAATCTATCCTAAAATCAGTTTTTCATTCAAATTTTAACATAAAAGGACCATTGTACCCTTTCTAATCAAATTTATTTTAAAATATATTGTCTCACAAAAACATGATTTGTTTAATTTAAATTATAAATTTTAATATTTTATTCGGTTAAGGGTGCCCCTGGCGGGGAGAAAAAAAAAATAAAAAATTTATTTTATGGTTAAAATTAAAAAAAGCACCCCTGACTGGTTTGTAATAAAAAATATAAAAAAAAATATTTTTTTTAGTTATTAAAATTTTAAAATTTTAGTATACTTATAATAGTAATTAATTAATAAAAAAGGGTATGCTGTTCTCTCTAAAACTTAAAAACTGATAATGGGACATATAATTAATAAATCAATAAGATGGGACATATTTACAAAATGATCTATTAATTTGGGACATATCATACAAATTTCCCATAAATTTTTTTACCTCCAAAGCACTATTAAAATTTTCGATAAATTCACCGTTGCAGCTTGCAAGTTTTTAGATGGAGTTTATGATTACCTTTTTTCATTTAATAAAAAAAAATTATTGATCTTTGAAATATACATTTGAACGTGTGTTCTTCAAATTTTAATAATTTTGTTTTTCTAATAATACTAGCTTAAAACCTGTGCGATGCCGGATGTTCTTTAATATAATGGAAATAATTTTTTTTAATTTGCATTAAAAAATTTAAGACATGAATTTTGCACGCTTAAAATTTTAAATGATATGATTTGATAATAATTATATATTAGCCGATAACCCGTGCAAAGCACGGACTATCATATATTATTATTATAAATTAATATATTAATTTTGATTTAATATAAAATTTAATTTTTTTAAATAAATATCATTATTAAGTTTAAATTTACATATTTTCATCATTTAAATTACCATTATTTTTAAATTTATTGTTAAATATCTTAAGATTTCAATTTATATTTTTAAAAAATTATTTAGTGTAACCTAAAATCATAGAAGAAAAAATTGTAGGAAGAAGTGTGTGCGGGCAACAGAACACCTTGAAGACATTTGATGAAGAAGACTTGCTCCACCCGACCACGATCAAAAGAAGAAGAATATTTAGACTAAAATTACTAAAGAATAGATTGATTGATTTGTGAAGAAACTAGCATCCAATGATGGTGTTTATATAGTAGATTATGCATTAAATTCAAGCTCAGCACCCTTGCATTGGCCTCTACTTCGATCTGCTTATAGGATGTAGCATTATGAATTCCCTATATTTATTTTGGTAGTGGTAAGCAAAGAGAGAAGAGTGTATGTAAGTCTTACTCGAGGGGTATGGAGATAGTGGTGGCTGAATTAAACTAGAAGATATAGTAATGACCTTTTGTACCCATCAAACCCTCGAGTTTAATACGTTGTACCTTTTAGCCCCTGAAGTATCCGGAAAGGTCCTATTAACCCTTATACCGGTACCAATTAAAAAAAAATTTTGTAACGGACACATGTAATGTCTATTTTACCCATCCGATACGTACCGTTACAATTTTTCGTACCGGTACAAGGGTTAATTGGACCTTTACGGATACTTCAGGGGCTAAAAGGAACGTTTTGAAACATTGAGGGCTGATAGGTATTTCGTATAAAACTTCGAGGGCTAAAAGGTCATTAAGCCCAATTATAATTGCAACTCTTTGTATTTACCACCACACAATCTCAATACTTTTTCTCACAATCTTATTTTCCGACCATGGGTCACGTTGATCTCTGCCAACTCTCCTCCTGTGGACAACTATTGTGCCCCCACCCTCTCAACTCTAAATCTTTTTAATTCTACATTCTTCACTTAATTAAATTACACGTCTTCTGTTTAAAAACTTCCTAGTTTACTGTCTTCCAAATCTTATCATCTTGTCCCATCTTGGTCAACTCTCTTATATTCTTAATAATCATAATCCTTTTAATTGGGCTCACATAAGTTGTTAATTCCAGTACAATCACCTTACTTCTTATTCAAAGTTTCGGTTCCTCTTAATAATTCTTACAAACAAATTTATATATCCCGCTTCACTGTGCTCCAATTAAGTTATTCCGCTTGGGTTCTAAAATCTTACACCCACATTGGGTTTCAAAAACACTCAAATCTCACGATGTTCCATTTACTACCTCCGACATTAAACTGGTGTCCAAAACAATTTTTCATCAACACTAACTATCTTATACCAAACATCTCCATCCACATTCTCTTTTCAACCTTTAACAAAATCCATAATCTTATGCCGATGTTACCCGCTCTTTACTCGACTCAATTTTTCATTAATCTCGAATCTGTGTACTATCAATCATATAAGTAATCCACTTTGATATGCCACCTCTGTTTTTAACACCAACTTCTCAAACTTGCTCAACCAATTCTTCGTCAACATAATTGTAGTTTCACCCACTTAGGATGCCTTCGCGTCCATCTTTGCAGCTCTTCATCGCTGATAATTCAGAATCAGCAGGGTTTTTGACAGATTAAATTTAATAGAATGAATAGGTATCAAGTGTAAATATACACTGAGTTTTATTGGATAAAACTTTTTGTAAAAGGATTTAACCAAAAGATCAATATGATCTTTGAACTATTATCAGGTTGCATTTGTCACTTAGGTCAACCACCATAGTACATAAAAATGGCCAGTCTTTTGTACTTTCATGGCAAACACAATCAGTGGCGTCCCACCGGACTTCTATCACAGTGATAAGATGTCCCTGAATCCTCTACATATATAGGTTGTTCATCTCAGTTTGAACCAAGAAGACCAGGTATTCGGGGAAAACAGAAAGAGTTCAAGAGTCTCAAAATTTTGTATATAAAGTTGGATCAAGAATCCTTTGAAAAATAGGGATATTTCTGAAAGAATAGGATTGTGTGTAAGTAAATCTGATTTACAAAGCTTATCATTAATTTAAGTATAGTTGATCGCCAAACGTATGCATCAAATATTGATTAAACAAATGTTCAAGAAATTCTTAAATATTCAGAATCTTACTCTTGTCGACTAAGCACTAATATACTTAACTGCCAAAACCGGCCTGATAATAATGAGTTGAATAAGTAAGAAGATCTCAATTCATTCTCGATCTTCAACCGTCACTGCGCAACAAATGCTTCAGCAACGATCAAAATTGGGAATTAATTTACAACAGTTCATAGCGAGAATAAGAATCAATTCCTTTTTAAAACCATTCCATTTCAAAACCTTTGACGATTCCCTCAGACAATAAATTGAATGAGATCAATGACTAGGGGTGCACAGCTATGCCCTAACTTCCAACCCATGCCAATAATCGCTTTCCACTTCGTGTTTATAACCTTTTCGTACTCTACCTATAACGTTCACATCATAACTAATACCGTAGAAAAGTTCTAGAATATACGTGAAAACCTCGAGATAATATCTTCCAGACTGGTAGCTCCAACTGCCCAATTAGATTATGTTGCTTTAGATTAACCGCCTTGCCCATAACGAAATCTTCGACGAATCGTACTCTTACTCGCGCGACATGTCGAAAAACTGTATAACGTCACAATACTCGTCGTGATAACTTAAGGCGATCCTTATCCTAAATCGTTTGACCCAACGTCTATCTTAGACACGTACACCTACCCTCCTAATCTGTTTCAGTGACCATAACCTGTAGCTCTGATACCAACTATGGCATCCCATAATCCGGGGTACAGATTTGGGGCCACTAACCACAACCATCACAATAAAAACCTGGATATAAGCATAATATAATAAAAGAAAACCCCTTAACCAAGATCACATACAGGTTATGGTATGAAACAAACTAATAAATTACATCAATACAACCCAGTCTCAAAATAAAATTATTATACAAATTGATAACAAACTAAGTCTGTCAAACGAACTAGTTAACCGACCTCTAACAAGGCTCAAATCACTACCAGACCAAGTCAACCACCCGAACATCACCTCTCGCTGCAGGAACATGAATACTAACTTGACCACTGGGTTTACTCAACTTCTCTATTAACTGGAGAAATAAAACAACAATGGAAGAGTGAGCCAACAGTGCTCAGCAAGCATAATATCTAAATCAATAGCAAGAACAATTTAAGTTTTGATCAACAATAAGAATAGTCATCTGTCTCAAAAGAATTGAGCTTCACAACAATTTAAATTCAAGGTTTTGATTAGAATTGGACTATTTAAATTTTATTAAAAACTTTAGGGTTAGGCTGATGATCAGTCAAGCACTAACCCCGGGCAACACACACAGCAAGCCCTAAAATGGATCCATAACCTTTGACCATTAATCTGGTCTCCCCGAAGGGACTCTATTGACCATTAATATGGTCTCCCCGAAGGGACTCTATTTTAAAAACATTTCCAATTCTAAGTCAAACGAATTAGGTATCGGGATAATCGACAACCTTTGCCAACCAAACAACTGGAAAACTCACGTTCCAGAACAACAACTCATAATCCAAGAATCATTGAAGAATTCAAGATCAACATGTGTCGACGAGTTCGACACGATAATTGAGTAATAATTTTGGAATAATAAACTCAAGGGTATCGACAAGTTCGATACAATAAAAGGGTGATAAATTATCAAACAACAATATCAATAAATGTTGACGAGATCGATAATAAATAGGGTGAGATTATAATCAGAATAATTAAAAGTAATTCCACTTGAACAAGAAGTGAAAGGAAGTACTTGCCTGGTAATCACAACTTAACTCGTCTAACCATCCGTTCGTCACACTCAACCACCGACTTTCACACGTCTCGCCCACTCGATTCTACAACCCTTCTCTTACGTCAATACTTCTGACTGACCTTTTTCTACTTTAAACACCTCTCGCAGGCACACTGGGTTCAAGTAGAGTATTTAAACACTCAATCAAACAATCAGTCATTTTACGACTAACTAACACATAATGCACGTAGATCACATAACACGTAGTCATTTAAACCATATCAGACAGACCATACTACTCATATTTCACATTTCATAACTTCAGAAACATTTTAGAACGTCACTCAACCTTTGTCTCAACATAAAACTGAACTTAGGATATTTTAAAACAATTTTACAACATTTTTTGGATTTATTGAATCACAATTACATTTTTTTTAAACAAGTAAAGACTTTGTTTTTCAAGCACAACTTGACTCCAGATATTTTTGAATGCTTGCAAATCATTTTCTAGATTTTCGGAAAATTTTCTAGAATTTTTAAATCATTTTCTGCATTTTTAAACAAATTTCTACTGTTTTTAAATCATTTTAAAACAGAAAATAGATTAATTCAGAATTAAATAACTCTAATTAAATTAATTAAAATCAATTAATAACTAGTTAATAAAATTGTTTGATAAATGACTACATTTATCAAATAAATAAATGGGAAATGCTAACCATAGCCCTTAGGGCTATGGTTAAGCATTAAATACTCTTATATTTTCAACATCTTTTTTGAGGTTTTTAGTTGTTTTTAGTTTTCCAATGTCTCTTTGCAACACTAATTTAATTTCCCAAGTAATAATAATGGACCCTCTGCATTCACATTAATTTCCATCGATAAAAGCATCCCAAATTTCTAAATAATCATATTGAATTTTGTGCAAAATTGATGTATTAAGTGCAAAATTGATGTATTAAATGCATTTATCCATCTACATTAATTCTTAACCATAGCCCTAAGGGCTATGTTTAATTAGATTATTATTTGAAATTAATTAAAATAATTAAAGTGAATAACTCTTAATCATTTTTGAATTAAAACAAATAAGTAAATGATTTTCAAACTAACTAAATGAATAAGTAATTCAGAAATAATTCTGAATTTAAAAAAAATAAGATTTTAGAAATCAATTTTCTGAATTTCTATAAATAAAATTCAGAATTTATAAATAAATAGTTTAAAGTAAAAAAAACAATTGGTGAAAGTAAAAATAAATGGTAAAGGGTTAGAACCATTTTGTTTTTACCCACTTGCTGCAAAAATGGATCAAAACCGGGTCAACTAAACGGGTCACCAAGAACCCAGACTCCGGTGAACAATCCGACCGAAATTCGGTGAACTTACAAGCACTCCGGCGAGCCCGTTTTTTTTTTTTTTTAACATGGGAACCCGCAGCCGCTACCCTTCGGGTGCGCTCTGGGTAAACCCATGGGCTCACGCAATAGCCTGCAAACCACATGATCCAAGACAAACCGCACAAGTGCGACAGGCTCTGCCCCAGGATGGCATAATCACAAATCCGCCTCCCATGGGAGTCGAACCTGTGACCAAGAGGTGAGATGACCTATCTTTAACCAACTGAGACAACCCTTGCGGGCCCGGCGAGCCCGTTTTTGATATCAAATGAACGCAATTCACCCACCCAACTGCTGTACACTCTAATGCTTAGCCGACACGATCAAAAACCGATCAAATATGACCAACAAAAGAAAAATTCGGCGAGCTCGGTGGCAACTTCGGCCAACAATCGTTCTTCTTCAATTCTAAACGAAACTGCAAGTTCTATATCTCAAATCAAAGCTAGAGATTCCTACAATCGAACCCCTAACCTCTAACATACGAACAATCCTTGTAGGTTATGGACAATTGATTTGAAAAACGAACATAAACTTACAAACTCGTTTTCTACAAAAACGAACATCAACCATGAAATTGAGCACATAAACACGTTGTTTAGGACCCCTAGAAGCTACACAAACAATCAAATCGACTACACGATCAACGAAATCAAAATCCCCAATTTTTGGTTCAAGAACCGTAAATTCGAATTTTTAAAAAACAATCATGAAAATTCGAGAAATTACCTCACATGAAAACTGATGATAGATTATGAAATTAGACGTCGAAAGCTTCGATTTGCATACTTGAACTCCAGAATCGGATACCAAAATCACCTTCGAATTGATGTTTGATCTTGAAGAACACTAATGAAAATATAAATTGAAAATAATTTTAATTCTTGAAAGATTATTTCCTTGATTTTTGATTGGCTAGCTGTGCCTGGAATCTGATTGGCTGAAAAGTAGTACCTAGATTAGTCCAGATAAAGTTACGAAAAATTATTTTATCCCCGAAATGCTCGGAATTCTAATTAATTTTTAATCGATCACGAAAGTACCAATTAAACAATTTACGGGTTCGACTGGAACAAAAATATTTTGACGAAAAAAAATGACGAATTGATTACTGAAAATTCTTAAGACTCGTAAAACGAATAAATACGAGTTTGACAAATTCTGAGATATATCTGACAAATATAGATACTAAAATGATTTTAAATCGAAGCCCAGGGATCTTGAAAACAGAGGTTACGGATAAAAATAAACTGAACCATACGTTTTTCAAAAAATTTAAAGATAATCATCCAGGAGTCTAATACAATTACTAAACACATAAAGGTCCTAACCAATCATTCCCGATTCTTTTATTCCTATATAATGATACCATCTCATATTCGCGGTTTAATTATCCGCCAAACCGAATCAAAATATTTATATAAATTCAAAATAAGCTAAAATAATTTATAATAAAATATCTTCACCTTGATCACATAATAATAACACATATCCTCGGATACCAATCAACATTTACACCTTGACTTGTCAAACGAGAATAAAATAATTAAAAAAAATATTTTTATTCCAATTTACCAAAAATAGTATTTAAATAAATTTAATAATCACGGTTCTTACAATTAAATATAAAAAGAAAAGTAATTAATTATTAAAGTTAACATGTTTTACATGAAAAAGAAATTGATTAGTTATTAGTCTATATATATAATTAAATAAGGATAAATAAGTAATACTATAGATTATTAAGTAAAGGTAATTAATTTTTTTTAATTTAAATTAAATTTTTTAAGACATGAATTTTGTAGATTAAAATTTTTAAATAACAAGATATGATAATAATTACTTATACATTGTCCGTGATATTTCTTAAAAAATTAGGGATTTTAGTTAAAAAAATATAGAAAAAATATTGAGTTTTAACCAAAATAAGGTACTCGATTAGTTATAATTAACTATATATATATATATATATATATATATATATATATATATATATATATGAAATTGATTAGTTATTAAAGTTAGCATGTTTTACATGAAAGAAGAAATTGATCCGTTATTAGTAAATATAAATAATAAAATAATGAGGGATTTTAGTTAGAAAATATAGAAAAGATGTTGCGTTCTAGCTAGTAAAAGGTACTCGATTAATGATTTGTAATTAAATATATATAAAAAGAAGTTGATTAAGATACCATGTTTTACATAAAAAAAATTGATCAGTTATTAATAAATATAAATAATTTTGTAAAGATAAATAAGTAATACTATAAATTATTAATTAAGGGTAATTAAGTAATTGTATGAAAAATTGAGTAAGGATAATTAGATAAAAACACAATATATCGTCGACCGATCAATCAACCAAATTTCAATATTTCGATTATTATAATATAATATAGATCTCTTGAATCAATGTGTAATCGAGTGAAATTAATTATATTGATTGGTTATATTTTAAAAATAATTTATTATATTATTATTATTTTAAATTATTATAAATAGACTATGATTTCAACATGAGAATAGATGATATAACATATAATAAATATATTTAAGTTGACTAAAATTTTAGAACAGACAAATTTTAGAAAAGACAAATTTTTTATTTTTTAACAAGTTACATATATTTTTAAGTAAGGGTGGGTTCCATATGGTTGAAGATGGAAAATGGTTTTGTTAAGTAACATGAAGGGAACTAGGGATGGTGTTGTGGAATAAAAACGAGGGTTTGTATGTATTAAATACAAGGGATGGTGAGCTTCGAGCTTTAATGGCTGTTCTTGCGTTCGAGACTGATCGGTCCTCACAAGATGCCTACGTATCTCTGTATTGCTAGAGAATCAAGCCAACGTAGTTCTGAGAATGAGGGGTCAGGCCGTTTATATAGGCTGTAGGAGCCTTAGAATTATGGTAGGAGTCAAAGACTTGGTAGACAAGTCTTCCTTGAGGAAGGTTCCAGATCTATTCCTTGTAGGAATCAGTTTCCATATCGAATTGGATGCCTTGGTGGCTAAGTCTGATGGAGATAATATCCTTATCCAACTCTTATTGCTGAGCTATTTATTTCCCTCAATATTAATTACGAAATTAATATCAAAATAGGGATTCTGACCTCATTAATGGGCCCCACGTTTGGACCATGCTTGGTCTAATTAATGCCATATTAAATGTGTCTTTAGGGCTTATTTTTAGCCCATATCATTTGCCCCCCAACTTCTAGGAAAACTGATCAGGTTTTCCTTGAAGTTTTTAACGGTCCTTTCCAAGACTCGGGTCAGGGTTCATCTTTATACACTAGTGTTTCACGAGTATTGTCTTTATGTAAAGCGTGGAGCGACCGACGCGTTTACGACAATGTTAATTCGATGCTAATCGGCACTAATCAGCCTTAACGACATTTAAACAATGTTTAAACGACGTTGAACGGCATAAAACGGCACTAAACGGTACTAACTAGCCTTAAACGACACTTAAACAACGTTTAAGTGACGCCAACCGGCATTAAACGACACTGAACGGTGCTTATCGGCACTAACGGTGCTATCGGCACTAACGGTGCTAATCGGTACTTAATCGGTGCTTATCGGCACTGACGGTGCTATCGGTGCTTATCGGCACTGACGGTGCTATCGGCACTTAATCGGTGCTTATCGGCAGTAACGGTGCTAATCGACACTTAATCGGTGCTTATCGGCACTAACAAGCCTTGAACGACACTTAAACAATGTTAAGCGATTCTAAATGGCGTTAAACGGTGCTAAACGGCACTAGCGGGGGTCCGGGGGCAGCAGCCCCCGGGCGGGGTCCAAGGGGCGGCAGCCCCTGGCGGGGTCCAAGGGGCAGAGCCCCTGGCTGGGGTCGAGCTTGGAAATTTTTTATTTCCAAGGGCTAGTACTATTCAGAAATTATCATTTCGACTCAAATTTCTGAATTTTAATCACAAATTTCGATCAGGAAATTTCACATTTTTCGACCAGGATTTCGACCAGGATTTCGACCAGGATTCTGGTCGAAATAAGGTCTGATTTTTCTCCTGGTCGAACGGATTTTCGACCAGGATTCCTGGTCGTTTCGACCAGGATTCTGGTCGAATTAAGGGTCCAAGGTTTCTCCTGGTCGAACGAATTTTCGATCAGAATTGCTAGTCGTTTCGACCAGGATTCTGGTCGAAATAAGGTCTGATTTTTCTCCTGGTCGAACGGATTTTCGACCAGGATTCCTGGTCGTTTCGACCAGGATTCTGGTCGAATTAAGGGTCCAAGGTTTCTCCTGGTCGAACGAATTTTCGATCAGAATTCCTAGTCGTTTCGACCAGGATTCTGGTCGAAATAAGGTCTGATTTTTCTCCTGGTCGAACGGATTTTCGACCAGGATTCTTGGTCGTTTCGACCAGGATTCTGGTCGAAATAAGGTCTCAATTTTCTCCTGGTCGAACGAATTTTCGATCAGAATTCCTAGTCATTTCGACCAGGATTCTGGTCGAATTAGAGGCCAAATTCGTGGCCTCGTCGAAGAGTTTTTCGACCAGGATTCTTGGTCATTTCGACTAGGATTCTGGTCGAATTAATGGCCTTTTTCGTGGCTCAGTCGAACAATTTTTCGACCAGGATTCTTGGTCATTTCGACCAGGATTCTGGTCGAATTAACGGCCTTTTAATGGCTTGGTCTGTCAAGACCTCGATTTTACGTGACTAAAAAGTAAGGTCTCAATTTTCTTGAGCCCATGACCGTGCCTAAAGCAAACTTCTCTATAGCGGAGTGATTCAGGTCAGCTTCATGAAGCACATTGGTGACATAGTAAATGGGTTTCCAAACCTTCCATGAGAAAGCTTCAAAATCCTTTCACAGGTTTCATGCTTGCCTAATCTTACATAGAATTACTTTGAACCTTTCATCCACCTTGTTGGAATGTTGATTCAGTTACTCATTCTTGAGTTGTTCACGAATCTCTTGATCCAAGGTTGGATCTGATAGCTTTGTTGGCCTTCTAAGGCTTCAACTTAGTTCCTTAGCCCTTGATTTATAACACAAGGCCTGGATTCTAAGGTTGATGTTGGTGTTCTGGATCACCTACACGAGGTTTCAGGTCAATATGAGGTGTTTGTTATGCCTTAAATGGTTTCGTGAACCTTGACTTGTGACCTTCCGGGCCTTAACTTATTTGCTGAGACCCTGGTTTTAAGGTTATTATCAACCCTTGATTCCCTTGATTCTCATTCTAAGATGTAGGAATGATGAAGTCCCTTAGTTCTTGCCCCCCTGGCTTCATATGGAGGAGGTCTTACTTTTCAGTTGATCGTTCAGGGAGTTCACTTGCCCCTCAGCGTTTGACTTCAAGTCCGGTGTGTCTTGGCTGGTTGTTAACCTTCTTTTCTTGATTCTAGGTTTCCAACCTTCTTCTTATGCTCCCAGGACCTTGCTTTGGTTTATATTCGATTGAAGGCTCTTGATTCAAGTCCTTAAACTTCAAATGACAAATTTGATTGGAGGCAGACAGCCTTTTTGGCCATCAAGGCTAAAATTTTGTGTCGGGATTTGAGATTCAAGATTTTTAAGTAAGGAATGACAAAGGACCTCTCATCTCAACACTCTCACTAACTGTTTCTGTGCCTTCAAGGCATTATCAGGGAGCCAACTAGTCTCGAGATGAGCTCAAAGAGGGTCTATCCTTCAGCTTACATCAACTGGTGCTACCAATTTTGATTCAATGGTGGGGTCTTCAGGACCTGGAAGCAAAAGCTCTCTGCATAATTCTTTATCTCAGAAGAGCCATACTTAGACTGGGCTTCGGCCTTAATGTTCTTTTCTCTCTTGGGATATACTCAACATGGCATTTATCGAGCGGGGCTATCACGGCTTTCACAATCCTCAAGTGTTTGGCCATATTCTTTTCTCTAGCCTCAAACTCTCCATTGACTTGTGAGACTACCAGATTTGAGTCTCCACAAACTTTCAGGTTCTTCACCCTCAGGGCTCTCGTCAATCCAAGGCTGGCCATCAGAGCTTCATACTCCGCCTCGTTGCAGGTTGTTTGGAAGTCCAATCTTCAAGGCATACTCGAGTGTGAACCCATCGGGGCTTTGCAGAACTTAACATGCACCACTGGTTTTTGTTTTAGATGCCCCATGAAAATAGAGCTTTTTGTTTTTGATGCCCCATCAAAATAGAGCATCCAATATTCCTTCTTCTCTTCCAGGGGTTTCTCACCTTGCTGACCTTCCTGGTCTATTACCTCCTGCCCCCCGACTTCTTGGTTGTCAATGGTATATTAAACCACGAAGTCAGCTAGAGCCTGAGCTTTGATGGCCGTACTAGGCTTAACATCGAATTCTTTTAGTTAGATTGCCCACTTGATGAGCCTTCCATTGGCTTTCATGCTATGCAATATGTTTCTTCAGCGGGTGTTCCATCAGGACTTCAACGTTTGTCTTTATCCAGGATCCTTCAAGGACTTAAACTCTTATCTGCTGTAACCTAACTCTACCATTCGAGGTATGCATTCGTTTGTTTTCATTCGTGTATTCTTTTATTTTCGGTACTTGGTCTTCTTTGACTCACACATCAGGTGCTTGGCACATAAATAAAATCACAATCAATGAATGGAAAACAATCTTGCATTAATAACTTGAAATGGGTTCAACCCTTACATAGAGTACTACTGTCCTACTCGGAGCAACATGCTCTGCAATGGTTTTAATGAACCTTATTTCTACTTCTACTATATAAATATGAAGCTAAGTCCTACTAGAATAACTTAAGCCCAATCGGAGTTTTGCAAGACTAGGCCTGCACCACTTGATTTTGTTTTTGATGCTCCATCAAAATAGAGCACCCACCACTCCTTCTGGTCTCCTCATTCTTATTCTGAAGTTCACTTCCTGCTTGGGGTACTACCTCCTGCCCCCCGACTTCTTGGTTGCCAATGGTACACTCAACCACAAAGTCAGTTAACGCCTTAGCCTCAATTGCTGTCCGAGGCTTCTGTGTGATGTCCCCTGCTGACCTTTCTTTGTGTTCCTTACCACTGTGGACATCTATGTCTTCAATCGGAAGGACCTGCCCCCCGACTCCATCAGGCCTTAACGAGGCTACATAACAGCTTCGTGCCATCTTCTGATCATCTTTATGTTCTCCAACACCATTCCTGGTAGGGAACTTGATCTTCACATGATAGGTTGAGGCAACAGCCTTGAATGCATGAAGTCCAGTCCTTCCAAGGATAGCGTTGTACGTTGAAGCTGCCTTGATTACCAGGAAGTTCAACATCTGAGTGGCCTCCTTGGGCTCTTGCCCAATAGTTACAGGCAGCTGAATAGTCCCTTCAACTTTGGATTTTACTCCATTAAATCCGTATATAGGCATGTTATTGGGGGTCAACTGAGAATCAGTGTATCCCATCTTCATAAACGCATCATGAAACAGAATGTCAACGGAAGCTCCATTGTCTATCAAGACTCGCTTCACCTCCGAGTTTCCAATCACAGGAGTTATGACCAACGGGTCATCATGGGGGAACTTCACCCCTTCCAAGTCTGAGTCATCAAAGCTAATCGCTACCTCAGCTTTTGCACGCTTCGGGGCCTCTCCCACGATGTGCAACACCTCTCGGGCATAAGCCTTTCTAGAGTTCCTAGTTGTCCCGGCCGCAGTTGGGCCTCCTGAGATCATGTTGATTACTGGCCCTCGGGGCTGTGGGTTGCGATCTTGATCGTCATCCCTTCTATTATAGTCTCTTCTCTGATTATCACGGTCATCACCCTTAGTGAAGTGCCTCAGCTTCCCTCTACGGATCAAAAACTCAATCTCATCTTTGAGTTGCTTACAATCGTCAGTGTCATGCCCCACGTCTCTATGGAATCTGCAATACTGATTCTGGTTTCTCTTTGCGGGATCACCCCTGAGTGGCTTCGGCCATCTGAAATCCTTATCATTCTCAATGTCCAACAAGATTCGACTCCTAGGAGTATTCAACCTTGCATACTGAGTGAACCTTGACCCTTGGTTCTTCTTAGGGGCAGAGTCGGAGTCCTCGCTAGTTCGGGGATACTTGTCCCTAGCATCATACTCTTGATCATCATAGTCCTGGTCTTGCTTTCGCTTCTTGGAGTCATTGTTACCTCCTCCTCCACCTACGGTGGTTTCTTTATTCAAGCTATCCTCAGCTTTAATATACTTATCAGCCCTTCGTTGGAGCTCAGCCATGTTCTCAGGGGGATGCTTCGCCAATGATCTCTTGAAGAAGAGGTCAGTGGTTCCGTGCTCCAGGGCTACCATTGCCACCTTATTTTCCAAATCAGTGATATTCAGGGTCTCCTTAGTGAATCGCTTGAGGTAGTCCCTCAGATTTTCATTCTTTCCTTGCACCACATACATAAGAGATGCGGAGCTCTTCTCAAGCACCCTTCCGCTAATGAATTGGCTAACGAAGGCGGCACTCAACTCCTTAAAAGAGCCAATAGAGTTCGCAGGCAATCGGCTATACCATCTCTGAGCCATGCCCGACAGGGTTTGGGGGAACGCTCTGCACTTTAGGGCATCACTTGCAGGCTGCAGCAGCAGTGCGTTCGAGAACGTCCTGACGTGATTTGCGGGATCACCCGTTCCATCATAAGCCTTAATTGTCGGCATCTTAAACTTCCTAGAAATATGAGCATTCATCACCTCCTCAGTAAACGGGGGTGTTGGATCATCAGGATCTCCTAGAGGCATCAGATCTTTGGGGTTTCCCTTGGGAATTTCCATCCTTGTGGTTGTTCTTCCGAATGAGGCATCAGCCCTTCTTTGTCTCCTTGAAGACCTCTCCAAATCAATGATGGGAATCCTTCCTGCAGTTGGAGGAGGCTGAGTTTGATTTAGTCTAGCTTGTTCTCTTTCCATATCTTCCTTCAACTTTAAGATCTCGGCCTTATAAGCCTTGATCCTTTCAGCAGTTGTCAAAGATTGTCCATCACGGATGTCTTGAGTCCTCCTTCGAGGTTCTCTACTAGCACGTCGCCTCCTCGGGGCTTCATCACGGTCATCATCCTCATCGTCGGAGGAGGTTTCATCAGTATAAGGACCCGAATAATCGTGATACTCTCGATCTCGGATCTGCAAAGCGTGACCACTTGGGCCTGTCCCTTGGATAGGAGGATAATTAGGCAGCTCGTATGTCGGGTTAGTACTCACGGGGAGATCTGTAGTGTGGATCTGGACCCCATGCGATGGGTTGTTTGGATCAATCAGAGGAGAGACCACCATCTGAAGAGGATTGGTTTCTCGTCTTGTACGGGTAATCGGAGGTAATGTACTCTCAACGTGGGGGATCGCCCCTGATTGTTGAGAAACTTGAGATTGGGTGATCGCCCCTGATGCTGGCGGAGCTTGTTGGGCAATCGCCCCTGATGCTGGGGGAACCTGTTCGGTGATGGGTGGAACAGATCTGAGAGGTATGGCCTCAGTTGCAACTGGTGTTGTTCTTCGTGTTTGAACCATGGTTGATGTTGTCTTCCCACAGACGGCGCCAAATGTTGTGGAATAAAAACGAGGGTTTGTATGTATTAAATACAAGGGATGGTGAGCTTCGAGCTTTAATGGCTGTTCTTGCGTTCGAGACTGATCGGTCCTCACAAGATGCCTACGTATCTCTGTATTGCTAGAGAATCAAGCCAACGTAGTTCTGAGAATGAGGGGTCAGGCCCTTTATATAGGCTGTAGGAGCCTTAGAATTATGGTAGGAGTCAAAGACTTGGTAGACAAGTCTTCCTTGAGGAAGGTTCCAGATCTATTCCTTGTAGGAATCAGTTTCCATATCGAATTGGATGCCTTGGTGGCTAAGTCTGATGGAGATAATATCCTTATCCAACTCTTATTGCTGAGCTATTTATTTCCCTCAATATTAATTACGAAATTAATATCAAAATAGGGATTCTGACCTCATTAATGGGCCCCACGTTTGGACCATGCTTGGTCTAATTAATGCCATATTAAATGTGTCTTTAGGGCTTATTTTTAGCCCATATCAGATGGCAATTTGTACCGAACCGATTGAAACCCGATCCGTTCCGATCCGATTGGTTCTAACCGAACCCGAACCCGAAGTATTTGGTTTGAGTTTGGTTTTTTTTAGACCCGAAGTAGTTTCGGTTCGGGTTTGGTTTTTAGCCTAACCGATCCGGACCCGGACCCGAAACCCGAAACCCGAATCGAACCCGGACCCGAAACCCGTTTAGACCCGAAAAATTATAACTAATATATTAATTATATATATATATATATATATATATATATATATATATATATATATATATATATATATATGTAATAGTATTAATATTTAGTAGAGTGATAGAGTCGGGCCTTGGGTTACTGGGCCTTGGTGGGTTACTGGGTTAGGTAATTCGTAATTAGGTTAACTTAAACAAGTAAAGAAGTAAAGACTAAAGACTCTCATTCTCTCGCCTCTCAATCTCTCATCAGTCAAGTCGTCTCACAGTCTCTCTCAGACGCCGTCACGCCGACGATCAATAATAGTAAGTATTTCTGAATCTAAATCTGAATATGTGATTAATATTTCTTAATTTGGATGTGTGATTAAGTATTTCTGAATCTGAATATGTGATTAAGTATGTGTAATATTTCTGAATCTAGAATGTAATTAACCTTCGAATCTAAATTTAATTTTTGTTACCAAAATAGAAAACCCTCGAATCTGTAGTTTAGGCTCTCAGACTTTCTTAACAGTTTGCGGCTTACTTATTTTGCTAAGTTTTGCTTCCACAATCTGTTTCAGGTAATGACTTACTTATTTTCTCTTATTGTTCCAGATTTTTCTGCGTAGTATAGTTGTTGATTAAGAATGTTGGATTATAGTTCTTTACAGTATACAAAATAAATCTCATTATAATTTTAATAAGCTATCTCAGTGACTAATTGATGATAGAACTTTTAGCATATATATACCAAGTACTATGGGTTTATAACTTCTGCTACTGCTGCTTTTGCATTGCATACTAGTGTTGGAGATTACTTGTTTACCTGCTCAGCTTCAGTAACAGTGGCATAGCAGCTACTCAACGAAGCATTATATCCTAACCTAGTTAAATCATTATTGTTGACTGGGAAATGGGAATACTCCGAAACCTGTATTTGCTGCATATACTGTTAAATCTGTTTGTGAATGTTTGTGAATCTTAGTATGTGTAATTATGTTTACTTGTTGTTTAAATAGGTTATGTCTTCCCCAACTACTGAATCTATTCCGGATGAGAGTTCTAAGCCGTCATCAACACCGGAATCAGTACCTAATGAGAGTGGTGATACACCAGAATCAGTACCTATAAATGCTGATAATGGTAATACAAAACTGAGGAGTGAAGTTTGGAAACATTTCGACAGAAAGACAATTGATGGTGCTATAAAGGCTGTTTGCAAATATTGCAATGACACACTCAGGGGTGATTCACATTCTGGAACAACACACTTAAAGAAACATTTCAATAAGAAGCATAACAAGGCTCAAGAAGATATCAGGCAAAAACTTTTGACTAGTAATTTCAACAAGCAGCATCCTGAACTGGGTTCTTACAGTTTCAGCCAGGACGCATCGAAGAAAGAGCTTGCAAGGTATATATTTTATTTTTCTGTTTTTAAAGTACATTTATATATTAAATTCTTATATTGTGAAATTATATATTTTAGGAGAGGCATCTTCTGGCTATGCAACTATATATAAGGATATGGAGTTGGAGGACTCATGTATTACTCGAGAGTTTTAAGGTAAACACGAACCTCCTTTGCATCTATGGACACGATAGTACTGATATTTACACTGTCTTGCAGGTTTCTATTTCTTGTTATCTATTAAGTATCAAACAGTCAAAATAAGAAAACAAGAGTGCGGGAAGTGACAAACTTGTTTGATATTGATTTATTAGTTTTGGAATGGACAGATTAATATATGTTACTCAATTTTGGGTAAACGGTCTCTGATTCTTATTGGTTTATGGTTTTGTCTTTTGAGTTTCTGCATCAAAAATATATTTAAAATGTTATTTTCTATTATCAATGGGGGACGTGGAAGTAGGATAGATGAGGTCTCGTTGATATAAACATACAGAGAATGATAATAGTTCTTTTATCACTAAAAACATGGGAATTTCACTTGTTTATGTTCCTGTGTATGTTGAAGTCAATTCAATTTTTCCTTGTAGATGGTTTTCTGGGATTATACTGCAATGAAGGTGCTAACACTTGAATATGTTCCAGGTTTAATTCTAAACACTTTTTTTTGGGTATAGTAATACCTCTTTTGTGGTAAAGCTTCATTTTCATTGTCTTCTCTGTGGTCAGGTGTCAAAATAAATAATCTAGATTTGGTAGATGCACGGGGCTACAGTCGATAATCAGTCTATGTTCAGGTTAAAACTTGTATGCTAAAACTTGTATGTTCTCTGGTCCTGTGAGCTGTGGTCTAAATGTTTTCAGGTTTTACTTATAATTAGTAATTAATGTCATATATTTGCTCATGAATCATGATCAGTCTATGCTAATTAGTCTCCTTTTTATGTCATGTGCAGTGCAGTGAGACTCTCTGGTCCTCTCAGAGGACTCCTCTGGTCTGAGCAAATTTGGAACTTGGCAATTGGAAAATGACAATTAGGATATAGAATTATGGATGCTGCAGACCTGCTGTTCAGCCTGTTCCTCTTCCTCACTTGCCAAGCAAAATTTGGAGCTTTACTTATATTTAATATGAATCATGTTTTAAATTTTGTTAAAACTTGTATCTACATTTTTTAATATTCAATCTGCAATTGTTCTGTAAGTAATTTTTTTTTTCAGAATTTTCGGGTCCGGTTTAGACCCGAACCGAACCGAAACCCGGCGGTTCGGGTTCGGTTTTAACCATTCGGGTCCGAACCGGGTCCGGTTCGGGTCCGGTTTTTCTAAAATATTTCGGATCCGATTCTGGTTTTTCTAAAACCCGAACCGACCGACCCGATTGCCATCCCTAAAGGGAACTGTCCTCTTAACCGATTCTTATATCATGCTAAATAACCGATTCATTTAAGAAATATCTTAAGATTCTTAAGACTCTAACAAACTTTTTTACTACAACACATATTATTTGACAGGTTTAATATCTTAGTGTTACACTCTTAAAGAAAATTTTTTAAATTACTTTTTTTGTTTAGTGTTGAAGGTATAAAATATTACTCACTTCATATGTAATTTATTTTTCTTCTACGTTTATGTGCATTTTGAAACAGCACCACAAGTTAATTTTGTTTTATTTAATAGAATTTAATGCTAACAATTTAGCCGGCTAATATCCAAATGAACTCCTATTCGATTAGAAATAAACAAGACCATTATTTAAGAAAAAAGAAGAAATAAATAAGACCATAGCATCAAAGCTAGGGCCGAAGACTACACTCAAGTTGAAATTGGGCTGTAGCCCACATCCACCTTCCTAAACCTCAAACCTGCTTTGAACTGAGATCCCCAAATTGGAAAATGCCCAATGAAACATACTTTTTCCTAAGGTTTGGTCTTCACCCAAGAACGATACCAAAACCTTCTGGAGACTGATGGATCTGTACAGCTTATTTGGTTAATTAGTAAAGTTCCCGGACAACTAAATCTGGACAACTCGTGATTAAAATTCTTGCGAACCATTCAAAAAAATTGTCCAAGTTACGCTATTTGCATTACACATCTTTTTATTTTTATTTTTGAAATTTATACTTTATAAATTCTATTATTTATCATACATATATTGCATAATTATATTCTATAAATATAAATAAGTCTAAAAGAAATAAAAAAAAAGTCAATAGACTTTAATTTGGTATTTGCTTAAATTGAGAAAATAAAATATAAAACGTAAAAGCTTTGATTTTTTTTTTTTGACAATGATATTATTTTTCTTTAAAAATTCACATGTTAGCAATAAAAAGTAAAATTTTAATCAAGCTTATTTTGATGTTCGATCCATTTATTTTATAAAAAGAAATATCAACCATCCAGAAGATCAATCTGTCAATTTAGTATAAGAAAAGATACATTTATTGGAAAAATTGTTAACATTTTAAAGAAAATAAATTCTCCTTTTTGAATGAGGAGAACTTTTTTCAAACTATCTGTATGAATATGGTAGTCTTAGACAATGAAATTTGTTTTTCTAAGTAATGCTCAAATGAAGCAAATTTAATTTATTTTTTGGAATAGGTATTAATTAAAATAATCAATTTACATGGAAAAAATTGTAATTTTCTAACTTTTTCAAATATTATAATTAAGAACTCTATTTTCCTAATATAGTAGATTTTATTGTTTTAACCCTTTTGATCAAAATTCACAATCAAAGAAAATGATTAAATCATGGGGACCTACTCAATAAATATATATTACAGTTAAACCTCGATAAATAAATATGCTCGGAACTGGAAAATTTTAATCATTAATTGAGATTATTTATTTGTGGTGGTTAAAAATACACGATTTCTATTATCTCGGACCGGAAAAAATAATTCATTTATCGAATATTCAATCTTTCACGGGGTAAAAGAGAATGTTAACTGTTTTGAACTACGTATCATTGGGTTGTACAAAGAGGACAAGAAAGAAGAAGACAGATATTTGATGGATGGAAAACAAAGAAGCAAACTAGTAAGGTTACATTTTAAGGTAAAACTAGAAAAGGAGTTACAAGTAAGGTTGCATTTCCATTCTAAAACCAGCAAACACTCAAACTATCTGGTCCAAAAAACAGCTAGAAATAGAGTTGAAATAAATAACTAGCTAGTTCAAAAAATACTTACATACTACATACATATAAATGGGTAACATCACCCGCTACTTTTCATTATATTTCCCATCCATCCCATTTCAAGTAACTGTCTCTCTGTTTTCTATTAAACCCTATTTTCTTTATCTTCTCTCACATCCTATTTATTTTCTTGAGGCAGCCCACTTTACTTTTTGTTTAAAGCTCAAGAAAATTCAAGAAAATGGCTAGAGGGCCGGTCCAGATCAAGAAGATTGAGAATGCAACACACAGGCAAGTGACTTACTCTAAGAGAAGAAAAGGGTTGTTCAAGAAAGCCCATGAGCTCAGTGTTCTTTGTGATGCGCATGTCTCAGTTATCATGATCTCTTCTTCTAGGAAGGCTCATGCCTACACCAGTTCCTCCATTTCGTATGTATCTTCTTTTGTTTCACTTTTTTTTTTTTTTGGAAATTATTTTATGTTGATTTCTTGATATTTTTATATATTTATGTGTGTGTAATATTGTTTTTAGGCAAAAAGAGTTTTATGATATGTATCAAAAGCTCAATGGGGTTGATCTCTGGAGCTCCTGCTATGAGGTTTATGTACTTCCTACTCTGATTAATTATTTTACTACCCTTTGTATGCATAAGTATCGTTCCCTCTGTTTCTGTTTCTTATGAAGTGTTAAGGGCTTTTTGTGAGAAACAAATTAACATTTAACCTTCTGAAGGACATTATGATTTATGATACTCTTCTTTAGCCTATATAATATTATGTTACATTATTGTAGGACATAATGGTTCTCTTCTTCAACCTTAAGTAGTCTATATAAGAAATAACTGGCTCTCTGGCAGTAATAAGGAAGATTGGGATAGATTTGTGTCTTGTTATGCCTTGGAGCCTGAATGTATTAATCCCCTACTTCCTTCCATGTTTATTTGGTGGTATCTATCTTTTTTAATATGTCAATTAGAAGGTCATGCTTGGTGCCTAGGTGTACACTTAATCCACACTATGCCATGAGATTCGAATCCTAGAAACCCCCTCTTTATAAAAAAAAGGATAAACAAGAGTAAAGGTTGTGTATATCATGACCTTCCCCAGAGCTTAATTATGTGGGTAGATTGTGTAACGAGTACTGGGTATGACCTTTTTATGCAAGCAATTTCTTTTATTGATCAGTTTCCTTGTAACTTCATCTGTTTCATCGTTTGTCAATTTATGACACATTCTTGGGTGAACTTGAACCACGTTGCTCACAGAAAATGGAGGAAAACCTGATAAAGCTGAAAGAGGTGAACTTGAATCTTAATAGGGAGATCAGGTGATTCATCAACTACTAACACTTAGCTACATATTTGATCCTAATCTTTAACTTGCCGGATGTTCTACTCACTTCCGCTCCTCTGCTTAAATCAGATTGTAGATCAATTGGTCTATTCAGATATAATTTGCATACGCTGTTACTTTTCGTTTTGAACTTTTCCTTTTCTTTCTGAATCTATTCTGCAGGCGTAAAATGGGCGAGTGTTTGGATGGTTTGAATTTTGAGGAGTTGTGCAGTCTTGAGGATAAGATGGAAGAGACTGTGATGACTATTCGCGAAAAGAAGGTTTAAATTAGATTAATTACTTTATGCAGACAGGGCATTTAATTAATTAGTAGTTTGTAGCATCTTCGTATCTTAATCAATGAATTTGTTCTACTTTCTATTTTTACCGTGTTTGTAGACTGTGTGTGCAGCTACTTTGCAGTTATTTGTTTGGATCTCATAATTAGTATACAATTTGCAGAATTTCCAATTTTCATTATTGTAGCGTCGTTCTCAACCGTTAACATGATTCCGCTTGTAGATAGGGCTCTTAAGAAAGCTGATTCAGGAGTTTGCTCAAATGCAAGAATCAGGACATGTGCTAGATTCTTATTTATGTTTAAAAATTTACAGCTTATGCCTAAATACCAACTTCATAGTACTTGCAACTAACTCATACCCTAAAGCCCATGATTGCATGGGATAAATGGAAATATACTTCAAATTCTCTGTGCATCGCGAGCGGAGGCTGATTTGTACATTCGTATTTAATGCTTTAAAATATTTTCCTGTTTCTGTCCTTCCCTTTAGCCAATTTGAATACTGATAAAATCTAAAATTGAGGAATATGAATCCTTTTAACACTAGCGCCACATGAACAATAACACTAGCGCAACATATACAGAGATTCTAATTGTTCCCTTTCTAGTTTTTTTGAAGTTTCTATATTGTTTTTTTTTTTTTTGGCTAAATGAAGTTTCTATATTGTTTTAGCTACAAGAACTTTTAAGTGCATCTATCTGCAACATGTATAAGAAGAGTTTGCTTCTCCCTATTATAATAAATGGTTTGTTTCTGGCTTATTACGTGGTAGTAGCTAGATCTTCATGCAGACTTATGCTGCTGAGAAGATGCAAGTAAAAGCTACTTTGAGCCTAAGAGAGAAAAATCTGCAGCAACCAATGCATTTTATAGTGTGTTAGTTCGATCTATTATATGATTAATGTAGGGGATACCTATTTCATCTTAGTTATATGTTTGGACTCTGATTCATGGTCAAGTTTTTGGTGTACAACATGCAATATTGTTACTGTCTGATAATCTTTTGTCCTTTTTCTTTAATTTTATGATTAATAGATGAAGATCATCACGGGCAAAATTGACATTATCAAGAAAAAGGTACTCCTTGCTAACCAACCTGCATCTTAAAACTGAATGATATCTTCCTGGGCATTTTCTTTATGTATATAATGATCTAAATTCTTTCTCTCTTTTTTTCTCCCTTCTCATTTTTGCAGATAAGGAATAGCAAAAATGAATGCGAAGATCTTCGACAAAAGTTTGTAAGCATCAGTGGTTCCTGGCTTCAATTTTTATTTCCTTCCGAAATACCTGAAATTTGTTGTTAGTATTAGTATATCAGTATCTAGATAATTATCAAAGAGATTTAGCAATAAAGATGATCAGTTATAATTTGGACAGGCATATTTACAGGAACTAAGAGGTGAGGATCCAGACTACGCGAAAGTCGAGCTTGGAGAGGAGCATAAATCGTTTATTGGATTATCACATGCTCTCCATGGAATGCTGGCTCTAAACTTCTCGCAAAATCAACCAGATCCTCATTCTGGAGCATGATCAGATGACACACTTTTGTTTTGCTTCAACAGTAGCATTTGATCCAGCCCATCAGCTAATCGACGTAACTCAGTTACCATAACTTTTTTTGTTTACTGGTTGAAGTCTTATCAGTATTTGAATGTCACGATGACAATCACAACTGACTAGCAGTCATTAATTATCAGTCTTTTGGTTGTGTAAACTTGATAAATAACTCTTTTATTATGCAACTGCAACTATTTTCGTAAGCCGAGGTAGTTGGTGCTTTGCTGTTGGTGTATGACTGATTACTAATGTACTGTACGTGTATCGTCTTGCATGTCTATCAAACTAGTTTTATACCATTCATTAGTATGGCATGTGTGGATATTTCAAGCCCATTTGCATCATGAAATTTCGATCCTTATAAATTGAAAATGAAATTTTACTACTTTTTTTTACTTCTCAATCTCATTTTCATCAAACAAGTTGAAGTTTTATCATTGGAAGTCACTAAATGGTAGTGTCTCGGTCAGGATCCTTAACCATGGACGAATTTAAGTCATGAAATCGGTTTATATAAAACTTAGAAGTAATGGTTTGGTACATGATTCGGGGCAGGAGGTTATATTTGGACATACCCTCTAAAATATCTTTTCTGTCAATGCCTAGAGGCCCAGAATTTGAGCCTCAATCCAAAAGGAGCCTGAAACTGGGTTTTTTCGGATCCTCTTTTTTTTTTTTTCCTTTTTTTTTTTGCTAAACAAATATTTCAGATTCTTGTTTGTGCTTTCTACTAAATAAATATTTTAGATGGGAAAATAAATTCTTTCGTCCCTGAACTATTCCGATTTTATTGTTTTAGTCCCTGAATTAAAGATTCCGTATTTTACGTAATTAAACTTTTGAATTTTTCTGGTTTAGGTCCCTCCGTTAAAAAGATTCTAACGGACGTTAGATCTTGATGACGTGTCACGGATGTGGAAAACAAATTTTTAGTTTAAGTCCCTCAACCTTTCCATTTTCTGATATAGGTCCTTAGAAATTAAAATTTTAAATTTCAGGGACAAAATAATTGAATTTTTTTAAATTTTAAACATAAAATTAAACATGAAAATTTATACTTTAAACATAAAAATTGAATATAAAATTTTAAACATAAAAATTGAATATATGAAATTGAACATAAAAACTAAACATAAAATTTTATATTTTAAACATAAAAATTGGACCTAAAATTGAATCATGAATAAGGATATACGCTTTATAAGTACTAGCTTATAACCCGTGCGTTGCACGGCTCCTTTTTTAATATCTATAATTATATTAATTTTTTAATGTAGGATTTTTACATTGAACAGGAATAATGAAAATTTGTAATTATATTTTATCTTGAGATTCTGAATGTTTCCATTGAAATAATAATTATTAAAGTTATCACTAAATTAAAGATAACTTTATGAGATTTGCGTGGATTGTAAAATCATCCAAATATGATTTCTAGATCTCAAGATAGAGCTCAAATAGTAAATATGATTTTTTTAATACTAAAAAAAAATAAATAAAATTCAGTTCTAATACAACCTTTTTTAAATATATCCTTTTCAGATTATAATTTTCTTTTTAAAATTCAATTATAATACAACCTTTTTTAATTATATCCTTTTTAGATTATAATTTTCTTTTTAAAATTCACTTCTAATACAACCTTTTCTAATTATATTCTTTTTAGATTATAATTAATTTTTAATGTGATCTAATCTTGATCGTCTATTTTTAATCCAATGGATCATATGATTTTGGTAGTACCATGTCCAGAACAAAAATTTGGATAAGATCCCTCTTACGCTTATTATATACAAGGATATAATGTCAACCATTGAAGTGTTTGAAACTATAATCATGTTTATTTATAAAATAAATGGTAATCATGTTTAGATTTATTTTTAAAACTTTTATGTTAAAAATTTGAAATTTTTATGTTTAAGGACCTAAACCAAAAAATGGAAAAGTTCATGGATTTAAACCAGAAATTTGTATGCCACGTCAATGACACGTCATCAAGATTCTAACGGCCGTTAGAATCTTGATGACAGAGGGACTTGAATCAGAAAAAATAATAGTTTAGGGACCCAAAATACGGAATCTTTAATTCAGGGATTAAAACAATAAAACCAGAATAGTTCAGGGACGAAAGAATTTATTTTCCCTATTTTAGATCCTTATTTGTGCCAAATTTACACCTAAGATATTCTATTGAGCATTACTTTATAATATCTCCATATTAAATATGTATATCTAATATATTATATAATTCGCCTTTTGTATTTAATATAAAACATTGCACGGAAATCACAATAAATTTACAAATTGAAAAGTAGATATTTAATTGAAAAAGTACTAAATATAGAAAAAAATATATTAAGATATCGAGTATTAGAATCATATTCACGCAAATATACAAAATTTCAAAAAAAGTATATCCATTTTTTGTAAAAATAAGAAAAAGACTAAAAATAGAAAAAAATATATTAAGATACCTAGTATTAGTCGCTATATCGATTGCTATTAAAAACTGTGATGCTGTTCAAAAAAGTGTTGTTACAAATATAATTGTTTGGTGGAGTAATATTTTTGATACACCAGTTTTTTTTAAAACAAGCAAAAATGCTTTTTAGATGCTTTCAAAGTTTATTAAACATTTTTTTACCATTGTTCTTGCTGTCTCCATCAACAATATCCTTAAAATCATAATCATGCACATATACAATATTTCCCAAAAGTATTATGGCTTTTATATAATTTTTTTGTCTATATAATTAAAAAAATGGTAAAAAGAATCCCTTAAAAAAAAAGAAAAAGAAATCGTAAAAAGATTCAACTTAGGCATTATAGCTTTAGCGCCTATGTAGATTCTTTATATTTAAGGTACATTTGTTCATGTGTCTATCATCCTCCTACAGTTGCAGTATATTATAGCCACATAGCGAGAAAGAGAAAATGGATCCTTTAGCTCCAGTCTCTGCATGGACTTTGGAAGATGATTATGAGACCATCTCCAACCCAAGACACTAAAATAGTGTACTAGGACACTATTTTGGTGACAAAATTACACCATTCACAAAATACGCTTCAATACATGATCAATATACTTGACGTTAAAAGGAATCTTTCACCAATAAAATAGAATATTTTAACTTTCTTCAATTTACATTATTAATATCTATTATATTTTAAATTGTAATGTTATGGTCGCATAAATTAAATTTATTAATATAAAAATTATTTATAAAAAAAATCAATATCCAAATTTTGTTGAAAATTGATATTTTAGAATTACGACATTTTAGAATTAACAAGAGCTAGGAATAAATAGTAGGATATAGATAAAAATTTAACAAGAGCTAAGAAGAAAAGAAGTTTCAATTGATAAAAATTTAAAGTTAAAAATTATGAGAACAAAAAAATTGGAAAAAAATTACAAGAACAAATAGTATGACATAGATGGAAAAAAGTTGTTTTGTTAACAAATATAGGGGTATTGTTGGAATTTTGAAAGTCACCAAATTTGGTGACCAAGGATCACCAAATGTACTTTTGTCACCAAATTTGGTGACCCAAAACTCATTTGGTGATCTTGAATCACCATTTTAGTATTGCATTGGAGTGAGTTTGACACTATATTCATCACTATTATAATGATTTAGTGATGGGTTGGAATTGCTCTGAGTGGCTTAAAGATGCTTTTCAGGTATCATACATTACCCCTTTTGTTAATTCTTGCTTTTCTTGATTTTGAAGTGAATTGTGCAAGTCCAATGTGTGTGCTAGTGTGTGTAAATTAAATTGAGGGGATCATGTTCTTTTTTTTTTTTTTTTTTTTTGCCACAGGTGATCATGTTTTTTTAGTGTCAACTCATTGACTAGTTTTTGAGATTTATGTGTGATATATTTGGATTGTACTAATGCAACAGTTAATAAGTAAAATAAAAGAGATTTAATATGACATTAATGTTATAGCACCATAATGAATTATACGATCTTAGATTAACATGTAAAAGAGTTTGTGTAGTTTGCAATCTAGTAACTCTGTTATACTCTGCATTGGTAATGAAGGTACAGGCTGGTACATCATTTGAATCACTTAATGAAAGTGCAGTTCAATTTTCTCAGAAATTCAGTTTTCAGGAACCGAGGGATCCGTCAGATTCTCTTGTTTACAATGAAATTGCTTCTGTGGACCCATTTCCTCAAAATCTGGAGTGTGTGGACTCGGCTTCAATTCTATCACCAAAATTATGTGTTTTGGAATATGAAGGAGAAAATTCTGGACATAAAAGGAAGGTGAATGATGATGAGCCGGAAAGTTACAATGCCATGCTCAAAAGAGTTAGAAGTAGTGTTGTTGAAAACAGCGACAACACTCAATCTACAGACTATATCCGTGGGCAAGAAAAGAAACATCATTTTACAAGTCCAGTATCTACCCGTGAATCTATGCGCCAACACTTTCCAAATTTTGAGACTGTTTTTGATGCTGCCGCTTTTACAACACTTACTGAATCGTGGGACTTTGAAGAGGATGAGACGAGTTTAACCTGCGCTGACATTGACGTTGGAGATTCAATTATGCATTGCCAGATTCCAACACAGAACATATGTAGCATTTCCGAGCCAACTTTTCTTGAACGTCAAGTTGAAGAGAAAGAGAGCGCAGCAAACTCTGTTGATTTCATTAGTGCTGGCGACGATAATAATTCAAAGTTCATGGGTTTTGATGTGCACTCAGATACTATGGACCAGATTCCATTTTAGAACATGGAGCATTTTGTTCCTAGCACAGATGGGAAATTAGCAGCTGGATCGTCTGCCTCTATTATGGACTTGAGCAAGTCGAAAGAATTTCTTCTTACAGATATTGATGGAATTGACACAGCTAACATTCCTAACTTGGACTCATTCTTGTTGGACTTCACTTTGGATGAATATATTGGCAACGTCCAGCATTCAAGTATTCCTGGAGGTGGTGCATGTTCTGGAGATGATATCAACTGTGGGCAATTCATGAATTGCTCTTTAGAGTCCGCTATGTTAACATCAATTCCAGCTGAAAATCTTGAGTTGCCATCTGCACCGGCTGCAAATAATCTGGAACATCATGTTGCATGTCCTCCAGAAGGCCACTTGTCTGCACCTGCTGTAAATTGCGTAGACCCTGAACTATACAATGGGGTGATTTGCTATGTGTTAAACACGGAGGATACAGAAATCCCTTGCAATGATGGTTCTGATTTCACGCTACTTTCAGCGATTGAAATTCTTGGCAATAATGATGCTTCCACCATGCTACCTTGGTCGACTAAATTCCCATGCAATGATGAAGCCCACTTGTCTGCACCTGCTGCAAAATTCAAATTACGTAGACCCTGAACTATACAATGGGGTGATTTGCTGTGTATTAAACACGGAGGATACAGACATCCCTTGCAATGATGGTGTTGATTTCACGCTATTTTCAGCGATTGAAATTTGTTAAAATGTTATAAGCTAAACTTATTTTATTATTTTATTTCTCTAGAATGTTCTTGAAAATACTTAGAAGGGTCTCTTGAGTTCATGACTTTTTACATTTCAAGATTGTTCATGTACTTGGGAGTTAGATATTAATTAAGGTGCATGTACTAGAAGCATTCTAGTAAGTTTCATGTAGTCCTATAAATAGGACAATCTTCCAAGCTTTGTATTCATCAAAAAATTATCAAATCATTTGAGTGAAATACTTTTGTGAATTTTTTATATCTAATTTTTGTGAGTAAGTTGTGTGGATTATTGAGAACAAGTTTTTTTTTCTTTAATCTTCAACATTTTATTATACATTTAAATTCCTACAAAGTGGTATCAAGAGTAAGGTTACGAGATGGCTTCCAACAACATGTTGAAACCTGAACTTCCTCGATTGACGGGAAAGAATTACAACCAATGGAGCATCCAAATGGAGGTGTTATATGGCTCTCAAGATCTTTGGGAGATCGTGGAAAATGTTGGAATTTAATCTTAAATTTATTATTTAAGTAACTGTTTTATTTGTTTTGTTTAGTCAGCTGTATTTAGTTTGAATTAGTTTGAAAGAGTCAGCTAGACTAGGTCTTTGTTTTTTACGTGGAAATATGAGTGAATGGAATAAGTCAGGAGTAGTGGAGATAATGTAGGCATTAGTTGCTTGTTTTAAGGAAACCACTACGTGGGTTTTGCTATATATTCTAGCATGTACTGTGTTTTAATGAAGCAGAAGCAATACAATGTAGTTCAAGAGAGCTTTCCTTCTTGTACATGGCAGTTATCATACTAGTCTTAAGAGAATGTTTACTTTATATTGTGTGTGTATATACAGTTTACTATGTGTGTGTTCATATATCTGTTTCTTATTTACTACACTTGGTATCAGAGCTTCGGGGGGGGATCAAGGCTTAACAGCCTTCCCTCCGATCCTTGAGGAATTGAATATTGTTGTCTCCAGGCGTGTGTTGTGTTAGTAGCAGCACAACAGCCGTGGTGACAGTAGCACAACGACGAAGATGGCGAGACCAGGGAGCAGGAGCTGAGTTTGATGCCGTGCGATGTTCGAGTGAAGCTTCATTGCTGGGCAGCAGAGTTGTTATTGTTATTGAAGAAGCTGGCGTACAACAGCCGAGAGAAGAGATGAAACAGATGGCGATGGAGAGAGCTTGATCGCAGCGGTGAGATGTGCACCACAGAGAGAAGTACTCCAAAAATCAAAGATATGTTGGTGAGAAGTGCATCAACAAACCCAATATTAGATGGTGGTGAGAAGTGCATCACAGAAACCCAATATTAGATGGTGGTGAGAAGTGCATCACAAGATGAAGAGAAGTACTTCATAAATTTAAGATTAATGGGGTGATTGTTGGAATTTAATCTTAAATTCATTATTTAAGTAACTGTTTTATTTGTTTTGTTTAGTTAGCTGTATTTAGTTTGAATTAGTTTGAATGAGTCAGCTAGACTAGGTCTTTGTTTTTTACGTGGTAATATGAGTGAATGGAATAAGTCAGGAGTAGTGGAGATAATGTAGGCATTAGTTGCTTGTTTTAAGGAAATCACTACGTGGGTTTTGCTATATATTCTAGCATGTACTGTGTTTTAATGAAGCAGAAACAATACAATGTAGTTCAAGAGAGCTTTCCTTCTTGTACATGGCAGTTATCATACTAGTCTTAAGAGAATGTTTACTTTATATTGTGTGTGTATATACAGTTTACTATGTGTGTGTTCATATATCTGTTTCTTATTTACTACAAAAAATGGATATGAAGAACCGAAGAATCAAACAAATCTCTCTACACAACAATCAATCACTTTGAAGGAGAATCGAAAGAAGGACAAGAAGGCTCTCTACTTTATTTATCAAGCGGTGGATGAAGTGATTTTTAAGAGAATCTCAATGGTGTCAACGTCAAAGAAGGCATGGGACATCCTCAACAAGGTATACAAAGGTGAAGAAAAAGTAAAAATGGTGAGGCTTCAAGCACTAAGAGGTGAATTTGATTCACTAAAAATGAAGGAAAGTGAAACGGTGGAGGAATATTATAATCGAACAATTTCGATTGTTAATCAACTTTGTGTAAATGGTGAAGATATTACGGATAAAAGAGTCTTGGAAAAAATTCTTCATAGCATGACTCGAAAATTTGAGCATGTTGTTGTGGCTATTGAAAAATCAAAGGATTTGAATACTTTCTCTCTTGAAGAATTGTTGGGCTCACTACAATCTCACAAACTCCGCATCAAATAATTTGACTCATCTCCTTCCTAGCAAGCTTCTCAAGTACGTGGAAGAGGATCATTTCATGGCTGAGGACAAGGAAGAGGAAAGGTGCCAAGTGAAAATTCGAGCTCATATAAAAGAGGAAGAGGAAGAGCTCGTGGAGGTTACAATGGAAGAGGAAGAGGTAATTCTTTTAAATTTCAATTCCATTATTGTCATAAAATTGGGCATATGAAAAAAGATTGCTACAAAAGGATTAATGATGAAAAAGAAAAATCAAATTTTCTACATGAGAATGTTGAGGAGAAAGATGAAAGTATGCTTCTGTTAGTAATGTTCGAGAAGAATCTCTTGAAGATGTTTGGTATATCGATAGTGGTTGTAGTAACCACATGACCGGAAATAAAAACTGCTTTATGAATTTTGATGAAAGTGTTCATCGAGAAGTAAAGACGGGTGACAACAAAAGGCTCATTGTCAAGGTTGTGGTGATATTCTAATCCGAACAAAGCAAGGTACAAACTACATCTCTAATGTTTATTATGTACCTGATCTTAAACATAATCTTTTAAGTGTTGGGCAACTTACAAGAAAGGGACATCATGTGAATTTTAAAGATGCTTTTTGTGTGATCAAAGATAAAAATGGTGTTCTTGTTGCAAGAGTCAAGATGACATCAACTAAAATGTTTCTACTGAAAATTCAAGGTGAGTCTCTTCCAAATTTTGCTAATATTGTGAATGACAAGTCTTGGCTTTGGCATCTTCGATATAATCACTGGAGTTTTAGCACTCTATCAAAGATTTGTAAAGGTCATATGGTGAGAGGCATTCTGTTAAGTCCAATATGTTTGTAGAAGGGGGGGTTGAATACAAATAGTACTGTTTTATCGAAATTTGTCCGGATAATTTAATTTATACTTTGACAAATTTGAGCGGAATTAAATGAAACGAAATTCAAGTTGAATATAAAATTATATTAACTTGAGGGGTTTGTTACAAATACAGTACAGAATTTATATCTAGTTAATAAAAACAAATTAGAAAATTCGACATGAATTTTTCTAGATTTGTTAATAAAAATCAAGATATAGATTAGGAGTAAAAACTCGCTAATAGTACAAGAGTATCAAGTAAATCAGTTCTATCGGATCAGATATTAAAAATAAGATGAACTTGATTTTCTATATATTTTTCTGCTTCTTGTGCTGTGTTCTTGATGAGAGAGAAGAGAGCAATCTGTTCTTGAATGTAATATTTTTTCTGTGTTGTTGTCTTCTGTCGTCTGTCTTGATATATAATAATCCCTGCCTCTTTATCTTCAAATATAACTGTCAAGACAATCGGCAATACAATTTATTCTTCCAAGACAACCAATTTTGTAATGCCAAGACAATAGGCAATACAATCGTCAAGACAATCAGGTTCTTCCAAGACAATCGGCAAGACAATCAAATTCAGATATCTTTGTCTTGCTTTATCAAAATTATCATTCTGTCTGAAGCTTTTTCTTTTTGATCATTATCAAGACAATCTAATTTGAACTGCCAAGACAATCGTCAAGACAATCAAATCAGATTTTTATTCTACTTTTTAAAAGCTTTTCAGACATTATCATTATCAAGACAATCGGCAAGACAATCAGAGATTGTCTTGCTTTACTCTTCAAGACAATCGGCAAGACAATCTCCTATTGTCTTGCTATTCTGATTTAAGCCTCCAAGACAATCGGCAAGACAATCAGGGATTGTCTTGCTAGTTCATTTTTCAGAATTAAATTAAAATTGATTAACAAATAATCATTTTAATTTATTCTTACTTAAATAATTAATCTGATTTAATTAATCTAATAATTAATTTAATTAAAAATTAATTCAAGATGAATTAATTAATTAATTAAATTGACTACTTGATTTAAATTAATTAAACAAAAATAATTATATATCCTTGGATTGTCTTAATTCTTTTCTGAATCACTGAAAGTAATAAAGGAATACCACTGAATATTTTGTTGACGTTCCATGCACTGTCTGGTTCATGAACGACTAACCTCAATGACTGTCCTTTAATTTTCACATTAAAAATGTGATTCATTTTTCTTCTCATCTCTTTCTCCTTCTTGTACTTCACTGTATACTGTCTGAACCTGTCACTCTAGAAATCTCTGTCTTAGAAATAAATCCACTTCTTTGATGCTATACTGAGGCTTGATCAGTGATCTAAACTTCTTCCAGTGTAAAACATCAAAACTATAGATTGACTTTAGGGTTTTTCTTCTGACAGATAGTACCTCCTGAGATTCCTGTGACAGTTAAAGTTATTTACTTATTACAAATTAAGCTTAAGTTGAGTTGAGTCCTCGAACTACAAATAGGCTGTGTCATATGCCTTTCAATCTCCCCCTATTTGTTTGTTAGAAGATAACAATCAAATACCTAGAGGATTACTCAACTAACTCAACTTAACTTAGTAAAAGATAAAACTTTAAACACAAAGTAAATAAAAGAAAAGTTCTGGTTTATATTTAACATTGTCCAGATTCAAACATAAAAGATAAATACAAGATAGATGATCCTCTAGATTGATCATATAATACAATTTTCTATCTTGACCTATCCAAGCTCTAAAGATATCACATGTAGAGCTGATCTTCACTTTGAAGTTTCTTCATTCCTTATCTCTCCAGGTTCAACTTCATCTTCTTGCTCTAGAAATCTTCTGATATTCTCTGTGTCAAATCGTTCTTGATCATCCAAGGTTTTGATCAAATCCTTGTCAAGTACACGTTCATAATCTGACACAAGACCTTTAGGTTTCTTAGGCAAGATTCCAAGGTTACCCCATAGCCGATTCCGAAGTATGTAATATTTCTTTTCAAAGCCAGTTAAAGCATATGATCGAATAATGTCAGCAACAAAGATACTTTCTTTATCTTCGAATCCTGTAGTCCTCAACATATGTTCTAACCAGACCAGATGAGATGCAGTGTATAATTTCATCGACTTAGAATCAAGGAAACAAGAGTGTAGTGTATTACCCCTGAGAAACTTAACATTATGTGGAGTTTGAATAACTTGTGGACTATTCCTTTGTGCAAACTCCAAAACTCTTTCATGAAGTAAAATATTCAGTTCAGAAAACCTTTTTACCTTTAGGGACATAATCCACAGTTCAATCAAGCTTCTCTGTTGAAAGATTTGAAGTGACACATAGAGAGAACC
Source organism: Saposhnikovia divaricata (assembly GCA_036435485.1). NCBI lineage: Eukaryota > Viridiplantae > Streptophyta > Magnoliopsida > Apiales > Apiaceae > Saposhnikovia > Saposhnikovia divaricata. The sequence goes on along the minus strand of CM071600.1, from coordinate 76,081,538 downwards.
CATTGTACGAGAGTCAATCTGAATTATCAGTTGATCTGCACATCTGTCAAATCCAGCTACTATCCTTGAGATTTCCAGCATCAATGCATCCATATATTGCAAGTAATCTGGATTGGTCTCTTGAAATTGTTGAAGTAGTTGGAGAAAACGTTCATCATCATTAGCAGTGTTCTGAATAGAATCAAAAATTTCTCTTGCTCTATCCCACTTTGGACCAATCTTCAACTGAATATCTCTTTTCCTTTCCTGTACACTGATTGCATGTAGCTTTTGTTTCTCTGCATCTTCAGCTTGCTTCAGCTTCAATCTTTCATTCACTACCTGTCTGGTTTTCTCAAGCTTAGCTTGTCTCATCTGACGATCAGCTTTCTCCTCTTGAAGTTCCTTCTCAAATTCAGGATCATCTTGCCAATTTGAAAGATCTTCTTCGATATCATTTAATTGTTGTACTTCAAACTTACTATTCTTGAGATCTAAATCAAACTCGAATACATCCTGATCATGAGCAGCTTTTTCTTTTCCCTTGGTAGACTTCTCAGACTTCTCCCTATGCCTCCTTTGACCTCCTGACTTACTTCCTTTTTCTTTTCCCTTGGTAGACTTCTCAGACTTCTCCTTATGCCTCCCTTGACCTCCTGACTTACTTCCTCCTGACTTACTTCCTCCTGCTTCTCCAGACTTACCTGCTCCTCCATCTCCAGACTTCTACCCCTTAGTTGAGGAATCCTCTACAGACTTTCGTTGACTGTCAAGCTCCCTATTTGCATCATTATCCCCCTCATTATCATCATCATAGTCTTCAAAATATGCTCTTTGTTCTGGTGTGATATTATGAGTAGATTTAACAATGTTATATAGATGATCAAGTCCTTCAAACATGTAATCATACTTTTCTTCAAGCTTCGCAAAAGTTGTAGAATATGATTGAGCAGATTCATGCATTTCCACTTGAATTCCATCCACCCTATTAGAGAGTCTGTCAATAGCATTTAGAATATATGTTCTTTCTGTAGATGCCTGAGAGTTGGATTGTATCAATGTATTAATTGCTGGAGTGAGTGTAGTCTTTATGTTATGGACATCGTCACGAATAATCATGAGCTGATTGTTGACAGAGGTGGAAGAAGAAGACCGTTCATCCACTTGTGCTTTGAAAACTTGTTTTTCAGCCTCAGTTTCCATTAATTTCTTTTGCAGTTCTTTGATTTGAGCCATGAGAGACAAAGTGTTTGTGTCAGTGTGTGCGATCACCTGATGTTCACTCAAGGATATGTCACTCTCCTTTCGTGCATGTGTTTCACTCATATTTAAGGTGGTCCTCACATCACTCAACACTAGCTCCTTTCCTTGAGCTGTACCTGCATAAGAAATCACCCTAGCCTCTTCTGGAGAGGTCAGTGGTGGTGCAATGGGAGTTCGCAATTCCCAATCCTCAGTCATCTCTATGAATTCATTTGGATTTGATAACTGAATTTCTTCAGTGATAGGATGACCAAGTTGCCTTTCACTTTCACCAGATAAATCTGCGAGTGAAGAATCCCTTGAGGGAACCAGGAATGTTCCTCCTGGGAGGGGAGATGATGACTCTATTATAACTGGCAGAGAGTCAAGATTTCCCTCTGAAGCCTGTGAAGGCTCTTCTACCGTAACAATGGTAGGCACTGTAACAATCCTATCGTGCACTCTTTGCTCAGTGTCCTTAGCAACATCAGATTCTACGGTAATGTTTTCCCCCATTGTGAGTAATAGAGGTGTGCTTGACTCTGTACAAGGTGCCACGGCCCTTTGGCGAATTTCAATAATTGTATCCTGTTGAGAGGATGAAATTAGTAACAGTTCATCGGCCATTTCAATGTCCAAGTCCTGTTGGGAGGAAATGGATGGGCTAACAGATGCCTCAAGTAGTAGGTTTCTTTTCTTCTTTGGTGGAGGCAGAGCTGTGGGATCACTCACATTATCACTTCTTCTATCAGCTCTTTTTGTCAACAACTTGCTTCTGGCTTTAGGTTTAGAGATTTGGTTAGACACAGTGTTTGGCTCTAAGACCTGGGATAGAGGCTGTGGTTCTACAACCTCTTGGTCTGACCTATCAGCCACTTGGGCTCCAGAAACAGTTTTAGAGATAGAAGGCAATACCTGCTCCATTGATGCAGTAGTTGTACCTTAAGGAATAGATTGTTCCATTTGATGTTGATGTTCAGGGATAGGTACATTTTGAGGTTCAGGTTCAGGTGCATTCAAAAGTCGAGGAATGACAGGAAGATTTATGAAGTTAGACAAATATAGTGTAATATACACTGGCACATTTATCAATTTTCTATGTGTATCAAGGCTAGTGAATATTTTCTTGGTTTTCCTGCCTGATACCATAGGGTTGTCATTCCTAAAAATTGTTTGTTGACCAACAGGAACAAGATGATTAAATAACAAAGTTAAAAATCTAGGATAATAACATAGAACTTTCTTACCCTCATCAAAATCCCTTCTGGCCTTAACAATCCTGTTAATAATAGTATTCCAAAGTAGGTTACCAATATTGATTCTACGGTTGTTAGCAACAGCATAACCAATAGTTTGTAACATAGAGGTGAGTAAGTGAAAGTTACCTCTGGCTGAATTAGCAAATACCTTGGAGATCGTGTCGAAGAATGCATCCCATTGTTGAACCAGATTCCTTTTGCTCAGGTTGTTCGTATCAATTACTCCATGATAATTAATATCAATGAAGAATTGATAGAGTTGTTCACTGGTTGGAAATGGATCAAAATTATCCGCCGGAAGGCCCAATACAGTAGTAAGGGTTGATTCTGTCACGACGTGGTGTGTACCATCAAAATCGAAAGAGAATGAGGTCAAGTCTTCAGACACCACAACTTCTGTGTAAATCAATCTCAGTGGTCCTATCTTAATTTGGGCTTCGATCGAAATGGCAGTTCGGATAATTGAATCGTCATTTAAAAACCGTATCCAAGGCCTAAATCGATCGTAGGGACAATCGTTCGGATTAAAATAGCCAACCAAATTATGTTTCATTATTTAAAAATTATCAGCCATTTTTAAACACAAAAACACACTTTAATTTAAGGAAATTAAAACAATTCGAAATTTTCAGAATTAATAATTAATTAAAATTAATTAAAAAAATTCGAATTAATTCAAAGTTGTCAGAAAAATCCCAAAAATTTATATGATGTTCTCCTGATCACTGGGAGTCTCAATCTATTTTTAGAATTCAAAGAAAAAATCTAGAACTCTTAAAACAGTCAAAACCCGATTCAACTTTTCAAAAAATTTATTTTCAAAAACTTAACCAAACTCGAAGATAATCGGTTCAAAAGAAAGGTAATTGAACGATCTATTCAAGTATGATCTTAGTTTTCAGTTTTGTTGAGGAAAAATCGAGCAGCAATTCAGTTCAAGACTGTGTGTATCGTAAGTATATGTATCGAGAGCTCTGTGTAAAGACACGAGAGAGAAAATTGTATTGGCTGTTGTTTGTGATTTCTGTTTTTTTTTTAAGTACAAAACTACACTACAAGACAATCGGTTTGATTGTATTGCCGATTGTCTTGGTAGTATAACACTATCAAGACAATCGTTTACTATTCTGAAAAATAAAAGAAAACGAAAACGAAAATATATATATATATATATATATATATATATATTTTTTTTTTTTTTTAATTTCAAACTAACATTACAAGACAATCAGTTAATTGTCTTGCAGATTGTCTTGGTAGTATAAATACTATCAAGACAATCATATATTTAACTGATTAAAAACAAATTAACACACATATTTTTTTTATTTTTATTAAGATACTGAAAAAACACTTCAAGACAATCAAGTGATTGTCTTGCCGATTGTCTTGGTAGTTCAAAACTATCAAGACAATCGTTTGTTTTGATTAAAACACAATAAAAAATAGAACAAAAAACTGAAAAATATTTTATTACTTAGCAAAATAACCTGCCAAGACAATCTGTGGATTGTATTGGCGATTGTCTTGATACTATAAATACAGACAAGACAATCTATTAACCTGCTAATATTATGCTAATAAAATAAAAATAAATGTTCATAATTAATCCAATTAAAATACACTCTAATATATTATTAAAAATACTATAAATAAATATTTTACAGAAACATGGATTAATCTTTTTACGAGAACAAATATAAATAACAAAAGGACAAACATTACAAAACATTTAATAAAATAATTATTAAAATAGAAATAAATATCTACAAATATTCTAAAAATACAGAAATATGAAGTATTAAATAATATAAATAAACAGAGTGAAAAATAACTAAACAAGCAAGAAAATCAGTTGGTAAAATAATTATACAAGTGATTTCAAACAACAAATATTCACAGAATAATCACTTGCAAAATTATTAAAGATCAAATTTCAGATATTAACAGTATTAATTACTAGGACTGTTTAACATACCCAATTCACTAACAATTCTAGTGAATGAGGATTCATTAAGCGACTTAGTAAAAATATCTGCAGTTTGATCTCCAGAGCCTACAAATAGTAGTTCCACTGTACCATTCATTACATGCTCTCTTATAAAATGATACCTTATGTCAATGTGCTTTGTCCTTGAGTGCTGCACAGGATTGCTAGCGATTGCTATGGCACTTGTATTATCACATAAAATAGGGATATTTTCCAATACAATGCCATAGTCCATTAATTGATTCCTAATCCATAAGATCTGAGCACAACAGCTTCCAGCAGCTATATATTTAGCTTCGGCTGTAAAGTTGGAAACTGTTTGCTGTTTCTTACTGAACCAGGATACCAGTCTTCCACCTAGGTATTGACAACTCCCAGATGTACTTTTCCTGTCTACAACACTTCCTGCATAGTCAGAATCTGTATATCCAATTAAAGTAAAACCAGTTTCATTAGGGTACCAGATGCCTAAATTAGGCGTACCCTTTAGATATCTTAAGATTCTTTTGACAGCAGTGAGATGGATTTCTTTAGGGTTCGCTTGGAACCTTGCACACAAGCATGTGGCAAACATTATATCTGGTCTACTAGCAGTTAGGTAAAGCAATGAGCCAATCATACCTCTATAGCCTGTGATATCTACCTTGGCAGAACTTTAACATAAACCAATTTTGACAGCTATAGTTGATGGTGTCTTTGCTGATGAGCACTCCTCCATGTGATATTTCTTGAGGAGCTCCTTAATGTACTTGGATTGACAAATAAATATTCCATCTTGTCTCTGACTTATTTGTAATCCAAGAAAGAATTTCAGTTCTCCCATCATGCTCATTTCAAACCTACCCTGCATTAACTTAGAAAACTTCTTGCATAGAAGCTCATTAGTAGACCCAAATATAATATCGTCCACATAGATTTGGACTATTATTATATCATTCTTATGTCTTTTAGTGAAGAGCGTTTTGTCTATGACACCTCTTATAAAACCATTTTCTAATAGAAATTCAGAAAGAGTGTCATACCATTTTCTTGGGGCTTGCTTAAGACCATAGATAGCTTTGTAAAGAAAGTAGACATAGTCCAGATGATCTTGATCTTCAAAACCAGGGGGCTGTTCTACATACACTTCTTCATCTAGCTTACCATTCAGAAAGGCACTCTTGACATCCATTTGATAAACTTTGAATCTTGAATAGGATGCAAATGCCAAGAATATTCTGATGGCCTCAAGTCTTGCCACTGGAGCATAGGTCTCGTCATAATCAATGCCTTCAGCTTGAGAATAACCTTTAGCTACCAGTCTTGCTTTGTTTCTTAACACAGTGCCATCTTCATCTAGTTTGTTTCTGAATACCCATCTTGTGTCCACCACTTTTCTATCTTTAGGTCTGGGTACCAGCTTCCATACTTCTAGTTGCTTAAATTGATTGAGTTCATCTTGCATAGCAATCACCCAATCAGGATCAGATAGAGCTTCTTCTACTTTCTTAGGTTCTATGACAGACAGGAACCCAGAATAGTTACATTGATTCTGATAAGCTCTTCTTGTTTTCACACCAATATCTGGATCACCAAGAATCAGCTCAAAAGGATGAGCTCTATTCAAAACAGATTGTCTGGGAAGAATTGATCTTGATGATTCGCCTTGATCTTCAGTATGATGTTGAGTATGACTTGTTGACCCTTTATTATCTCCCCCTGAGTTGTTGCCAGTTTGACTTGTTGATGGTTCAAGAGTATCAGTGGTGTCTTGAAAATTATCATTGTTTTCACCAGCATCACCTTGATCATTACCACCATCATTTGGATTATTATTATTAGCAACAACGTCAGGTCGATTGTCATCATCTGAATCTGAGTCTGACATGTCATCAAACTTAAGCTTTTCAGATGGATCTTCGATTTGGATACTTGGGAGTTTTGTGTCATCAAATGTAACATTAACACTTTCCATAGTTTTCTGTTGATCAATAAGATACACCTTGTAGGCTCTTCTAGTATAACCAATAAATATTGCTTCATGTGCTTTTTCTTCAAATTTACCACCTTGATCTTCTCCTTCTTTCAACACAAAGCATTTTGTCCCAAATACATGGAAGTACTTGGGAGTTGGTTTCTTGTCATGTAGAGCTTCATATGGTGTCTTCATTAAGTCTTTATTGATAAGTGTACGATTCTGGGTATAGCATGCAGTGTTGACAGCTTCAACCCAAAAGCTCAATGGAAGCCTTGATTCACTTAGCATAGTACGTGCAGCTTCAATCAAGGTTCTATTCTTTCTTTCAACTACCCCATTTTGCTGAGGAGTTCTGGGAGCCGAGTACTGTCTAGTTATACCCTTTTCAGTGCAAAAGTCATTCAGAACTGCATTCTTGAATTCAGTTCCGTTGTCTGACCTTATAGCTCTTACTGGACGATTAGAGTCCAGCTCAATTAACTTAATGTGATCAACTACCAGTTGTGGAGTTTCATCTTTTGAGTTCAGAAACAGTACCCATGTGAATTTTGAGAAATCATCAACAATCACTAGAGCATATCTTTTTCTTGACATGGACATTACACTAACTGGACCAAACAAATCCATATGGAGAAGTTGTAATGGTTCAGTTATTGATGATGTGTTAATGCTCTTGTGAGTTGCCCTTTTTAACTTTCCTTTTTGACAAGCATCACATAGACCTTCCTGAGTAAATTCAATCGAAGGTAAACCTCTCACCAATTCTCTTTTAACTAGAGAATTCATTGTTTTGAAGTTTAGGTGAGAAAGTTTCTTGTGCCATAACCAACTTTCATCAGTGGATGCCTTTGAATAAAAACATCTAATTTCTTCTGTGCTTCCAGAGTTCATATTGGCTATGTACAAGTTTCCTTTTCTTACTCCAGTCAACTGCGGCCTTTCATTTCTCCTGTGTGATATTAGACAATTCTTCTTGTTGAAATGAACTTCATAACCTCTGTCACAGAATTGACTAATACTGAGCAAATTGTGCTCAAGGCCGTTCACAAAAGAGACATCTTCAACGATAACATTTCCAGCTTCTAATCTGCTATATCCATCAGTTTTACCTTTGCTGTTATCTCCAAAGGTAATGACTGGGCCGGCCTTCTCCACCACATTTGTCAGCAGGGCTCTATCTCCGGTCATAAGCCTTGAACATCCACTGTCCACAATCCACATGACTCGTTCAACCTGTTTTAAAGCCTGCAATGACAAATTGGTTAGACTTTCTTCGGAACCCAAATTTGATTGGGTCCGGAGTACTTAAAGAATTGGCCTTTATCAGGCAAAGCAACACTTTTTATTTTAACAACATTTTCTTCAGGTACTGGACATTTAACCCTGTAAACAGCTTTAACTTGTTTTGGTTTCATCTTGGGTAACCATGTCTTCACCATATCCTGAGAAGGACTGGAGTCCTAATCTTAGAATTAGGTGGTGTTACAGTCCTGGGTCTAACATGTTTATTTCTGCTCATATGCTGTCTAGGAACATTCTTATCAACACATGCATGATTACCGTTAAAGTAAGCAGACATTATATTAAAAGCACAAGACATGCAATTAACAACATTGCATTTCTTATGAGCAGTATCAATAACAGGAATAGCATTCATGGTAGATATGTTGTTGCATTTATTCATTTTGTTACTTCTACTACTAGTTTTCAAGGAACTAGTAGACTCACCAACTCTTTCTGTTTTCTTAAACACAGACTTTCTATCTTCATCATTTTTAACAACTTGATTACTTTCTAAGACTACGCCATTAGCTAAATCCTCAATGCGCATCTCTTCCTTAATGATTAAAGATGTTGTATCCAAAGGTTCTGCTATGGATGTCTTAAAGAGTGGGTTACTAACACCCTTAAGCACTATTGGTATACCCCTTTCTTCAGCACTGACACGATTAGGGGTAATAATGCTTTTTCATCCAATAGCTTCATTATAATCAAACCCAATTCCTACGGTTTGATTAATAGCTTGTTGGTTAAGCAACTCTTTAGCCACTTTACATGAATTAAAAGTAGCACTAATCCTTATTTCTAGCTCAGCTATTGTTTCACGTTGTTGAACCACTATCAACGCTAAAGACCTCTCAAGTTCTTTTAGAATTCTTATTTCTGATTTTTGTTTATCATGGCAATTTTGTACATCGTGTAATTCTGATAATTGATTACTAAGATCTGTATTTAACAAATTTATCCTTTCAATCTCTCTATTAGCATTACCTAGTGTATCACTAAGTTGATAAATATATTGACTTTCAGTACATGATACCTCAAATGAAGTACCACTGGAGTTATCAGATTTTGCCATCAATGCAAGATTGCCATACTCTTCATCTTCAGAGTCTGTATCATCCCAACTCTTTCCAGCAGCCACATAGGCTTTACCTGTCTTCTTCTTTCCAGATCCAAAGACTTTTCTTTGGTTTTGTTTTGGCTTCTGACATTCAGTAGCGAAATGTCCAAGTTCATTACAGTTGTAACATCTAATTTTACTTCTTTCAACTGTTCCAGTTTTGTAACCTCCTCTGTTACTTGAGGATGAAGAACCTCCTCTCTGGAACCTGTTATTGTTAGATTTGTACCTGAACTTGGGATTCTTCCTGAATCTGAAGTTACTGAATTTCCTTACCAACAAAGCCATGGACTCATCTTCCAACTGATCTAGCTATTCTAACGAATAGAAGTCTCCTTCATCTGGACTAGCATTCGTTTGACCAACTTCAACTTCAAGCTTGCCATTGTCAACACTACAAGGTTGAATAACCTTATCTTCCACTTCCTGTTTGTTTTCAACAATAAGTGCTGTAGAAGTATTAGCAACTCTTCCTTTACCATAAATCTCCTTTTGTTGAGATTGTTCCAGTTTATAGGTTTTTAAAACACCAAAGAGTCTTTCTACAGTAATTTCACTTAGATTCCTCGACTCTCTAATAGCTGTAATCCTATGTTCTAGATGAACAGGCATTGACAGTAGAAATTTTCTGTTGATCTCTTTCTGAGTGTAGTACTTGCCATGCATCTGTAAATTGTTGACAAGTTTGTTATATCTTTCAAACACATCTTGAATACTTTCATTGTATGCTGATCGAAAGTGTTCATACTCAGATGTCAGAATTTCTAGTCGATTCTCCCTAACTTCCTCTGTTCCTTCATTCACAGTTTCAATGGTTTCCCACATGTGCTTTGCTGTCTTGCAGTTAATCACATGACGGTACATCACAGAGTCTAGAGAATCTATTAAGATCAGTCTTAAATTAATGCCAAGTCCAGCTTCTTCTCTTTCAACAAGAGTGAATTCAGAAGAATCTTTGTGTACAAACTTTGCAGGGGCAATAACTTTACCATCAGTAACAACTTCAGGAATTAATCCAAAAGGTATTATTGGTCCTTCTGATAAGACTTTCATGTATTTAGGATTTGCAACCTCGAGGAACATTAACATTTTGTTCTTCCACATATCATAGCTGTTTTTGTCATATATGGGAATTTTCACAGTTCCAACTTTAGATGACATGATGAATTTTTTTAAGAGAGTTAAAAAATTCGGGGATGATTTTTAATCGAGTAAAATGGAATCTTTGATTTGTGTATCAACCAACCGGCTCGGATACCAATTGTTAGGTCCAATATGTTTGTAGAAGGGGGGGTTGAATACAAACAGTACTGTTTTATCGAAATTTGTCCGGATAATTTAATTTATACTTTGACAAATTTGAGCGGAATTAAATGAAACAAAATTCAAGTTGAATATAAAATTATATTAACTTGAGGGGTTTGTTACAAATACAGTACAGAATTTATATCTAGTTAATAAAAACAAATTAGAAAATTCGACATGAATTTTTCTAGATTTGTTAATAAAAATCAAGATATAGATTAGGAGTAAAAACTCGCTAATAGTACAAGAGTATCAAGTAAATCAGTTCTATCGGATCAGATATTAAAAATAAGATGAACTTGATTTTCTATATATTTTTCTGCTTCTTGTGCTGTGTTCTTGATGAGAGAGAAGAGAGCAATCTGTTCTTGAATGTAATATTTTTTCTGTGTTGTTGTCTTCTGTCCTCTGTCTTGATATATAATAATCCCTGCCTCTTTATCTTCAAATATAACTGTCAAGACAATCGGCAATACAATTTATTCTTCCAAGACAACCAATTTTGTACTGCCAAGACAATAGGCAATACAATCGTCAAGACAATCAGGTTCTTCCAAGACAATCGGCAAGACAATCAAATTCAGATATCATTGTCTTGCTTTATCAAAATTATCATTCTGTCTGAAGCTTTTTCTTTTTGATCATTATCAAGACAATCTAATTTGAACTGCCAAGACAATCGTCAAGACAATCAAATCAGATTTTTATTCTACTTTTTAAAAGCTTTTCAGACATTATCATTATCAAGACAATCGGCAAGACAATCAGAGATTGTCTTGCTTTACTCTTCAAGACAATCGGCAAGACAATCTCCTATTGTCTTGCTATTCTGATTTAAGCCTCCAAGACAATCGGCAAGACAATCAGGGATTGTCTTGCTAGTTCATTTTTCAGAATTAAATTAAAATTGATTAACAAATAATCATTTTAATTTATTCTTACTTAAATAATTAATCTGATTTAATTAATCTAATAATTAATTTAATTAAAGAATTAATTCAAGATGAATTAATTAATTAATTAAATTGACTACTTGATTTAAATTAATTAAACAAGAATAATTATATATCCTTGGATTGTCTTAATTCTTTTCTGAATCACTGAAAGTAATAAAGGAATACCACTGAATATTTTGTTGACGTTCCATGCACTGTCTGGTTCATGAACGACTAACCTCAATGACTGTCCTTTAATTTTCACATTAAAAATGTGATTCATTTTTCTTCTCATCTCTTTCTCCTTCTTGTACTTCACTGTATACTGTCTGAACCTGTCACTCTAGAAATCTCTGTCTTAGAAATAAATCCACTTCTTTGATGCTATACTGAGGCTTGATCAGTGATCTGAACTTCTTCCAGTGTAAAACATCAAAACTATAGATTGACTTTACGGTTTTTCTTCTGACAGATAGTACCTCCTGAGATTCCTGTGACAGTTAAAGTTATTTACTTATTACAAACTAAGCTTAAGTTGAGTTGAGTCCTCGAACTACAAATAGGCTGTGTCATATGCCTTTCACATTCCAAATATTCAAAGGCAAGATCAAGTATGTGAAGATTGTATTTCTGGCAAGCATCATCGAGATCCATTTCCAAAAGAGATGGCATGGCGAGCTAAAAAACCATTGGAATTGGTACATTCGGATTTGTATGGACCTATGCGCATAAACTCTATTGGAGGTATTCGTTATTTCCTCACTTTTATTGATGATTATATTCGCAAGATGTTGATTTATTTTCTTAATGAAAAATCTCAAGTATTTGAAACATTTGAAGATTTTAAAGCATATGTGGAGAAAGAAAGTGGTCATTCTTTAAAGACACTATAATCCGATCGTGGTGGTGAATATATTATCCAAGAATTAGGAAGTTTTTTTGAAGAAGCATGGCATTCGTCATCAACTAACGGTTCGTTTAACCCCACAACGAAATGAGGTGGTCGAGAGGAAGAACCGAATAACCATGGAGCTTGTTTGAAGCATGTTAAAAACAATAGGATTGCCTAAGATGTTTTGGGCCGAAGCAGTAGCATGTGCATGCTATGTTCTCAATTATGCACCTATGAAAAGTGTACAAGGGAAGGCTCCACAAGAAGCTTGGAGTCATAAGAAGCCATGTGTCTCTCACTTGAGAATTTTTGGAAGCATTTGTTACTCTCATGTGCCCGATGAAAAGAGAGGTAAAATTGATGACAAATATGAAAAATGCATTTTTGTTGGCTATAGTGAAGCTTCTTAGGCATACAAATTATACAATCCTACCACAAAGAAGGTCATAATTAGTCGTGATGTAATTTTTCTTGATGATGCATTTGCAGACCTTGAGCTATACAATGGGGTGATTTGCTGTGTGTTAAACACAAAGGATACAGAAATCCCTTGCAATGATGGTGCTGATTTCACGCTATTTTCAGCGATTGAAATTCCTGGCAAATAATGATTCTTCCACTATGCTACCTTTGTCAACTAAATTCCCATGCAATGATGAAGCCTACTTGTATGCACACGCTGCAAATTGGGTAGACCCTAAACTATACAATGGGGTGATTTGCTTTTTATTAAACACGGAGGAAACAAACATCCCTTGCAATGATGGTGTTGATTTCACGCTATTTTCACCGATTGAAATTTGTTAAAATATATTAAGCTAAACTTATTTTATTATTTTATTTCTCTAGAATGTTCTTTAAAATACTTAGAAGGGTCTCTTGAGTTCATGACTTTTTATATTTCAAGATTGTTCATGTACTTAGGAGTTAGATATTAATTAAGTTGCATGTACTAGAAGCATTCTAGTAGGTTTCATGTAGTCCTATAAATAGGACAATCTTCCAAGCTTTGTATTCATCAAAAAATTATAAAATCATTTGAGTGAAATACTTTTGTGAATTTTTTATATCTAATTTTGTGAGTAAGTTGTGTGGATTATTGAGAACAAATTTCTTCTCCTTAATCTCCAACATTTTATTATACATTTAAATTCCTACGAAATTCCTGGCAATAATGATGCTTCCACCACGATACCTTGGCCGACTAAATTCTCATTCAAAGATGATACTTCTACCATGCTATCTTCTGGGACTGAAATCCATGATGATGCTTCAATCACGCAATCTTCGCGTCGCGACCGCTTTGATTCTTTAAGGAAAACCTACCAACATCGAGGTCTTAAGGCACTTTACTTCGCTGAAACCTTTGAAGAAAAACCCCATTCGTCTGAGATGGTACAATCAAAGAAGACATTGTGCAAAGGTAAAAACAAAAAAGAGACACTCGATCCATCTAAGACCATCGAATCGAAGAAGGCATTGTACAGAGCTAACAACATCAAAGAAACTCCCAATTCATCTGAGACGATATAATCATATATTTTTTCTGATTTGGGGTTAAACCTTCCATTTATTAAGCGCGGGACTGAAGTTGTGTAGCAACGTAATGTTGTACGGTTGTAGTCTTCTAGTGGTCATCGAGAGGAGGCAAGAACTTACTTCAAGGTTTTGATTGATTTTAGCAACTAACAATACCACAATATAGTTCCCTTTTATTTTTATAAAAAAACAAATGCATGGTTTCGATGTAATTGCTCCAAAGAAAATAAATGCTAGCAAATTAGCGTCTTTGTTCAATTTAAGCCTTGCCTCAGTCATCACTCAATGAGATACACTGAAGCTTTGAGTTGGGTGAATAGTTTCAGTTTATCGAGAAAATTTTACAATATTACTACCGATCATAAATAATACTTTTAAAAATTTTTTGCACTCACATTTAGGACTAAAAAAACATAGCTATTGTCAATATTAAGATATGAAAATTAAAAATTTCTAATTAATATAATCATGTTATTTAGTTTCAGTGAAACTGATTTTGTTAATTAATATAATTAGTTTTAGTTTTAGTTTTTTTTTAATTTCTAATTCAGTGATCATCAGCTTCCCAGTTTCCCCATATTTTTTCTTTTTCTGATTGTTGAGTGCAGTTTTATGCCGAAATAAATTAAGTGATTTGGGTGTGACAGAAAATAAATCAATTCATACTTTTCTGGAATGCAAAGCTCGTTGCTCGAACTAGATATTTGATTTTATTAATTTACGATTTTATTGTTGATTTATGTAAATGTTTAAAATGTAAATTTTAGGTGTATTTTGCTTTATTGTAGCAAATGTTTTTTTAAAAAAAGTTTAAAAAGTTTATAATTGTTTGTTAAATTCTGTAATTCTTTGCAATTTTTTAATTTGGTGAAATATGTGCTTTTAATGACTAAATACTGTATCACATATTTAAGTTTAGGCTATGATACTGTTAGTCACAGAGGCACGCCTGAATACATCTAATAACAAGCCTAAGTATGTGTAATGCTATGCATTACCTACATGACCTCTTAACTGAGGGAACCTCTAGTTGTAGAGTTTCTATTTGTTCTGTACTTGTAATAGGCATCAAATTCTAGTTGTGTTATTGTAATTATAAAGTCAAGAATAATGCTTGAAAGAAGTTCCAAGGTTCATGCCTCAAGCAAGGAGATAAAGACTGCCAAATAATCATAGTTGGGATTTGAAGAAATGAAGAATTTGCCTAAGTACCAATTCGAGAAGTACATTTGTCTATTCGAGAAGTCTAGCATTCGAGAAGTCAGAGATTCGATATCTCAAAAGACACTATTCGATATCTCTGAATACACTATTCGATATCTCATTCGATATCTCAGAGATTCGATATGTCTATTACTCTATTCGAGAACTCATGGAGTCAACAAGTCAAAGCATCATTCGAGTTCTCTAAGAGTTAACAAGTCAATGATCTATTCGATATCTCAAGGACTAAAGAAGCTATTCGACATCTCAGGGATTCGATATGTCAAAATGCTCTATTCGATATCTCAAGGAATCCCAGAGAAAAGAGCTATTCGAGAAGTGATTCGATATGTCAATATAACACTATTCGAGAACTCAGAGTTATCGATTAAGTCAATTCGAGTTCTCGAATCAATCACTTAGCCACTTCTCGAATACATTCTTGGAGACAAAATACTGAAGAATTGTACAAGTCAGAAACCTGCAACAAGCCGAGACGCTTTATTTGACTATGTACTATAAAGCAGATTGGAAAGCCTACAAAGAAGCTTGGAGAGATAAGACAAAGGGACAAGGAGCTAAAGAAGTGGATCTGAACAGGCTTTGCAAAGTCAAATCTGTAGCCGTTTGGACTCTTACTCAAATAAGGTACACAGACTGGAAAGTATTTTGTTTACCTACCTTATTTGTAGTAAGTAGGTGTATCCATGTCTATAAGGATACAGCCTCACTTCCTTAGCTAATAGTGATAAGTTTTTCAAGATACATCTCAAGAAATATCTCTCTAAGAAAAACGAAGCTGAGAATACTACCATTTGTATTCACAGATTGTAGCAAAATCTTTATCTAATAAAATATTAGATTAAAGTGATATTGTGTTGTGTTTGTCTTTGTTATCTGTTCTTACATATTTTACACATTCAACACATATCTTGCTGCAAAGATTCAAGAACAAAGAAAAGTTCAAGAATCCATTCACCCCCCATCTGTATTCTTTTACTGTATTCAATACTCAACAAGTGGTATCAGAGCAGGCTGTTTAATCTAAACAGAAAACGATCATGAGTTCGAATACACCAAAGACTACAGGTACGGTGAAGGTCCCTAAGTTCGACAAAGACAATTACAACCTCTGGAAAATAAAAATGCCGCTGTTCATCAAAGCTGCCAATCCTCTCTACCCTGACATCCTCAAGAATGGTCCATTTGTACCACAACAAGAAATTGCTGAATCTACAGTGGGCACAATAGTCATTCCTAGATCATATGTTGCAAAAGAGCCATCCAAATGGACGGACTCAGAGAAGGAAAAGGTTGCCCTAGACAGTCATCTCATGTTGCTGATCATAGACTCCATGGATATGTCGATGTTTGCTAATATAGCATCATGCACATCAGCCAAGGACATGTGGAACCACATCGAGGTGTTATGTGAAGGGACAGAGGAGGTAAGAGAAAATAGGAAACAGATACTGGTCACACAGTATGAAGCTTTCATGGCACAGTCCAAAGAAAGTATTACTGATATGTTTGAGAGATTTCACAAGCTGGTGACTGAGCTTCAAATGAATGGGAAGGTTTACAGCACTAAGGAATTAAACATGAAGTTTCTACTATCTGCACCAAACCATCTAGAGCAAAGGGTCATATCTTTAAGAGAAAGAGATTTGAACAAAGTCACATATGATGTGCTCTATGGGGTTTTAAAAACTCATGAGCTTGAGTTGCTTCAAAAGAGGGCTATCCATGCCAACCAAGGCAGAATGATAAACACATCCTGTGCCTTGATTGTCAACAAATCCGTTCAAGACCTGGAGGCATCTACAAGTCAACTGAGAATAGAAGAGATAGTAGATGATGAAGAGACTGAAGAAGAAGTGACTGAACCTGTTGATGAAAAGGAAGAAGATGAGTTCTATACTCTTGAAGAGTTGGATGCCATGGAAAACACTTCATATGCTTTTATGGCTAGAAAATTCCCAAACATCAGATTTAAGAGGAATCAGCCCTTCAAGTATAGATCTCTAAATCATTCATTCAACAAGAGCAAGGCACCTGTGAAAGCAAACAAAAACAAATTCAAAACCAACTATGTGGATAGGTCATCTGTGAGATGTTATAGATGCAATGACCTAGGGCATTTTGCCAGTGAATGCAAGAAGCCTAAGAAGAAGGATAAGGAGTTTCTTGAGCTTGAAGCTAAGTATGAGGCTCTGCTAAAGAAGCATGCACCAGGTAAGGCCTACATAGCTGAAGGGAAGTGTTGGGATGATTCTGATAGTGATGGAGAAGAACAAGAATTCTGCAACTATGCCTTGATGGCCAACTCCAAGGAAGAACCATCTGAATCAGACTCTCAGGTACCATCCCTCACTACTATAGACATGTCTGTTTCTGAATACAAATCTATGGTTGAACAACTATCTGTTGAGATGTTTAATATTCATACTAGTATGACTGCTGCTAATGAAGAGATTGCTAAACTGTCTACTAGGAATGAACTGTTAAACAAAAGAAATGAGGAACTAGAACTAATTGTTATGCAAATAGAAAACCTTAAACAAGAAATCGAATATCTAAAGAATAAGGTTCTATGTGCTAGTCAAGTTGAGAAAGCTCTTAGGGATGAACTAGCTGAAAACGAATTTAAATTGAAAACATTCAAGAATTCCTCTAGTCTATTGCAGTCCTACCATGAGAAAAATCTAGCTAGACCTAAGACTGCTATTGGACTTGATTATGACACTCTCAAGCAGAGGAAAGGCTATGCAGTCATTGAAGATGACATTGTTGTTCAAGAGGAAGTGCCTCAGGTTTTGAAAAAGGCTGAGACCCCAATATTTAAAACACCAACACTTGAGATTGATGAAGATGCCTTACTCATTAAGCAAATGTTGGATGATGAAGATAAGGCACAATCAAATGAACAACAAGCATCCTCTAAGAGTGAGAATGTCAAAACCAAAGCCAAGGAGTTAGTAGGAGGTAAACCTAGACTTGAGAAATTTGTGAAGTTTGTTTCAGCTGGGAATAATGGGTTTGAGAAGAAAGTGGCTAAAAAGAAACAAAACAGGAATGGCAAATTAGGGATTAACAAGGACAACAACTATGCTTATGTGCCCAATGCCCCTAGGAAAGTTTGTCAAAATTGTTTTAGCACTAATCATTTAACTCATGCATGTAAGAAACCATCTGGTAGTGTTGCTAAACCGTTCTATGATAGCTCTGTGCCTTTAAGACATAGAGACTCTCCTTTCTGTGATAAATTTGATAGTATGCCATGTAACATGAATGTAATGACTAGTTGCTTTAATTTGAGAAGACAATTCATGGAAGGTTGCATCAGTCACAATGTTCACACACACTACACAAGAACAAAGTCTTCAAGTCCTCCTAAAGTTAGGAAGGTGCCTCTGTCACCTAAGTCTAAGAACCCTGATTCTAAGACTTCTAACAGTGACAAGAAGACTAACATCAAGAAAATTGATAAGCATGCTGATTATGATAAGACTGTTGCTAAGCCACATGGACCCAAACTTGTTTGGGTACCAAAGAAGAAGTAATACCTTTGTGTTTGCAGGGCAAAGAAAGTGAAAGAAAGGTCATGTGGATTTTGGACAGTGGATGCTCAAACCATATGACTGGTGATATGGCCCTGCTATCACAGTATGAGGAGAAGGCTGGCCCAATGTTTGCTTTTGGAGATGACAGCATTGGCAACATACTGGGATATGGCAAGTTGGAAATTGGAAATGTCATCATTGAAAATGTAGCACTGGTCAAGGGGCTGAAGCACAATCTACTGAGTGTTGGTGAATTTACTGACAGAGGCTTCAAAGTGAATTTTGACAAAGATGAATGTTTGATCACCCACAAAAAGACTGGTGACTTTGCTCTATCTAGAGTAAGGAAAGGAAGCCTGTTTGTAGCCAATATGAACTCTGCAAACAAGGACAAAATCTGTTGCTTTTACTCAAAAGCATCAAATGAAGATAGTTGGCTGTGGCATAAGAAGCTATCACACTTGAACTTCAAAGGCATTAATTCTCTAGTCAAAAGAGAGTTAGTAAGAGGCATGCCCACACTTGAATTCTGTCAAGAAGGAGTGTGTGAGGCTTGTCAAAAGGGAAAAATGAAAAGATCAAGCCACAAGTCAAAGACAGTGACATCAATAACCAAGCCCCTACAACTAATTCATATGGACTTGTTTGGGCCTGTCAATATTATGTCACTAGGAAGGAAAAAGTATGCTCTGGTGATGGTTGATGACTTCACAAGGTATACATGGGTAGAATTTCTGGCATCAAAAGATGAGGCTCCCCAAGTAATCATTGAGCATATAAAGAAAATTGACAAGGAAGCAAAGGCCAACAATGCAAGTGTGATTGCATTAAGGAGTGATAATGGAACAGAGTTCAGAAATGCCATGCTTGAAGCATTCTGCAAAGAAAATGGTATTTCTCAACAATTCTCAGCTCCAAGGACTCCAGAACAAAATGGAGTTGTTGAAAGAAAGAATAGAACTCTGATTGAGGCTGCTAGAACAATGTTACTTGATGCAAAGATGCCTACATGTTTTTGGGCTGAAGCTGTGAGCACTGCATGCTATATCCAAAACAGAACCCTCATCAACAAAAACACTGGAAAGACACCTTACAACTTGATGACTGGAAAGAAGCCCACCCTAAAGTATGTTCATACTTTTGGAAGCAAATGCTTTGTGTTAAAAGACAACTCAGAATATGTTGGAAAGTTTGATGCAAAAGCATTTGAAGGAATTTTTCTTGGCTACTCTATGGAAAGAATTGCATACAAAGTTTATGTCATCACTCAAAAGAAAGTTATGGAAAGCACAGATGTGATATTTGATGACAGCAAACTACCTGGATTAGAAGAAGCCAATGATGAAGATAAAGATCCTTTGAAGTTTGACAATCTAGATGATTCTGATGAGGAGATTGAAACTGAATTTGAGCCCACAATTCAACAAACTCAAGTAAATGAAGAACCTGTGTCAACCAACAATGAAGAAACAAGCATCCAAGACACACCTGTGATTAGTGGAAACTTCACGGGGGGAGGAAATGTAAATGATCATGATCTGGATGATGAAGCAACATCAAGGCTGAGAAATCAATCTGAACATACAAGGAAATGGGATAGATCACATACTGCAGATCAGATAATTGGAGATCCAAATACAGGAGTGAGAACAAGGAGAGCAACTCTAAATGAATGTCTCTATGGTTGCTTTCTATCCCAAGTTGAGCCTAAGAAACTTGAAGATGCATTGTTGGATCCTGATTGGATAATTGCTATGCAAGAGGAGCTATACCAATTTGAAAGAAGCAAAGTATGGGAACTTGTACCTGCACCAAAGGATAGAACCATTGTTGGAACAAAATGGGTTCTAAGGAATAAGATGGATGAAAATGGTGTAGTCATAAGAAACAAAGCAAGGTTGGTTGCAAAAGGATACTCTCAACAGGAGGGCATTGACTATGATGAGACTTTTGCCCCTGTTGCCAGACTAGAGGCCATCAGAATTTTCTTGGTATTTGCTGCACATTCTAATTTCAAGGTCTATCAAATGGATGTCAAGAGTGCATTTCTGAATGGGGAGTTGGAAGAAGAAGTATATGTGCAACAGCCACCTGGCTTTGAGGATCCACAATTCCCTCACTTTGTCTACAGATTGCTTAAAGCATTGTATGGACTTAAGCAAGCTCCTAGGGCATGGTATGACACATTGTCACAATTTCTACTTGAGAATCAATTCACTAGAGGCACACTAGACAAGACACTATTTTACAAGAAACATGGTGATGATATTATCTTAGTTCAAATCTATGTGGATGATATCATATTTGGCTCTACAAATGAGAAGCTGTGCGAGAAATTCTCTAAGCTCATGCAGAGTAGATATGAGATGAGTATGATGGGAGAATTAACATTCTTTCTTGGGCTGCAAGTGAGTCAAAGGAAGGATGGCATTTTTATAAGTCAAACCAAATACATCAAGGATCTATTGAAGAAATTTGACTCAGAAGAATGCTCACCTGCAAAGACACCCATGGCCACTGCTACCAAGTTAGATGAAGATAGTAAGGGCAAGAAGGTTGATATCTCAATCTACAGAGGCATGGTTGGTTCTCTACTCTACCTCACTGCTAGTAGGCCAGACATCATGTTTGCAACATGCTTGTGTGCAAGGTTTCAATCAAATCCAAAGGAATCACATATGATAGCAATAAAGAGGATTTTCAGATATCTGAAGGGCACACCAAACTTGGGATTATGGTATCCTAAGGACACAGGGTTCAATCTGGTTGGTTATTCTGATGCTGATTATGCTGTATGCAGAGTGGATAGGAAAAGCACCTCAGGGAGCTGCCAGTTTCTTGGACAAAGGTTAGTCTCTTGGTACAGCAAGAAACAACAATCTTTGTCAACTTCCACAGCTGAAGCTGAGTACATAGCTGCTGGAAGTTGCTGTGCTCAAGTGCTTTGGATCAGAAACCAACTTAGAGACTATGGACTTATGTTGGAAAGAATTCCAATCATGTGTGACAACACAAGTGCAATCTCTATAGTTTCCAATCCTGTCAATCATTCTAGGACAAAGCACATTGACATCAGATATCACTTCATAAGGGAGCATGCAACTAATGGAACCATTGAGTTACATTATGTTCCCACAGAGAAACAACTAGCTGACATATTCACTAAGCCATTAGATGAAGCCACCTTCACAAGGTTGGTTAGTGAGATTGGAATGCTGAATTCTTCAAATTCTGGTTGAGTGAATATATCAACTAGATTGTTGCAGCAGTGAATACTTACTTTATCAAATGCTCAATATTTTTAAAAGTAAGTATTGGCTGGATTATGATTTATAAATATTCCACAATGCTGCATATGTTGAAAATCATACATTTTTAGCTTGAAATTTCTGTGAAATTTTGAGAGAATCACTATTTAATTTAGTAGAATATTCTTCAGTGAATATTTATGGTAAATTTTAAAAGATAATAAAAATAGAATTTTATGAGTGAAAAGTATAGTTCGATAAGTCAGACTTCTCGAATGGTTCATTGTTTTGTCATGGCTCGAGTTCTCGAATAGGCCTATCAAGAACTCTCCTGAGTTCTCGAATAGTGTCTTTTTGAGAAATCGAATAGCACACTTTGAGTTCTCGAATAGAGTATTTTAGTTCTCTAATGATGGAGTTCTCGAATACTGTATTTGAGTTATCGAATCATTTGAAAGGGCTGATTTTTCGCTGACACTTAATCGCTTTTTGGATTTATATTCAAAATTTCATTTCGCTCATAAAAACATATTTTATTTAGCTTAGAATTATTTTCTGAGTTAAATAACTGCCAGCTGTGAGTTACAAACTGCTTGAGATATCGAATAAGCCTTTCTTGACTTATCGAATATGTTAAATATAATTGATGTGTTTTAATCAGTGTTTAAGTGTTACAGTGAATTATCAGAGTTTAGCTGGAAGCGGTCAGAGTTTAGTGTAAACTCTGACAGATGGAAGCTCGACAGAGTTTGTCAAACTCTGTCTGGAGGCAGCGTCTACTGGTCAACAGTGATTGAAGATTTATTATGGAAGCGATATCTTTGAAGATTGGATAGCTATCAAAGAGATTGAGTTGACTTATGAGACGTGTGACAATCTGTAATTGATATCATTGTATAGTTGATTATTAGGAATATCAATTAGAGATTGTATCGTAGCTGTATGTTTTATAAATACAGTTAGGTTAACCCTAGATGGGTATCGTATAACGAATTATCTTTATTGTAACCTAGCAGCTCTTTGTGATAGTTTACATCACGAAGAGGGTTCTTAATACCAGAAGTTTTTTTAAGTGCATAAACGTCTTACTTGTTAAACTCTCATACGAATTTGATTATTGATTGTGTATTCGGCCTAACAAGTGGTATCAGAGCCAGCCTGTTACTTTATTACAGGTTAAGATCCAAACACAACAATAATCATGTCAGCAATTCCTCCACCAACACCTACTGTTTCTGAAAAGGCTCCTAATACTGTGAGTCGTTATGACCCAATCAGGGTTCCTATCCTCAGGCCATTAGAGTATGCTATGTGGAAGGTCAAGATGACTATGTTTCTGGAGGCTACAGATCCAGAATATCTTGACAGGATTTATGAAGGCCCTCACAATCCTACAAAGCTATCCGTTGCAGCTGCTGGTGAAGAAGCTAAAATAGTTCCAAAGGAAAAGAAAGACATGACTCCTGAAGATCTATCATCAATTGCTAAGGATGCAAAGGTTAGGCATTTACTGCATAGTGCTTTAGACAATGTTATGTCTAACAAAGTCATTAACTGCACCACTGCAAAAGAGATATGGGATGCTCTTGAAGTCAGGTGTCAAGGAACTGCGGCTATTAAGAAGAATAGGAGAAACATACTCACACAAGAGTATGAGCATTTTGAGGCTAAACCTGAAGAGACCATGACAGAAACATTTGATTGATTCTGTAAACTGCTCAATGATCTGTCATTGGTCAACAAATAGTATGATCTAGAAGACTCAAATCTCAAGTTTCTTCTTTCTCTACCTGAAAAGTGGGATGTGAAAACAACCACTGTTAGAGACAACTATGATCTTGCTGAAACAGAGATTGATGAAATCTATGGGCTGCTCAAAACTCATGAATTGGAAATGGAGCAGAGAAACAGGAGATCAAGCAGGAAGGCAAAGTCTGTTGCTCTTAATGTTGAAGAGAAGCCTCAGAAGAAAGAGGCATCAAGAAGGAAAATGAAGGGAAAAGCTTTGGTCATACAATCAGAAAATGAATCATCAAACTCTGATTGTGATTCAAACTCTTCTGAATCATCTGACTCTGAGGATGATGAAGAAGAAATGAGGAAAATGGCTGTGTTGATGGTGAAGACCTTCAAGAAAATGGGCTTCAAGAATTTCAAAAAAGGGAAAAGGTTTTCTAGAGATTCAAATGAAGACAGGAAAAGCTTCAGGAAGTTTGATAAGAGAGATTCTAAAGGAAAGAAAGATAAATCTGAAATTCAATGCTACAAGTGTAAGGAGATGGGTCACTATGCTCCTGAGTGCAAGAAGGGTAAAACTGGAAAGGTACTCTACACTAAAGGCAGAGATTGGGCAGATACTTCAGATTCTGATGAAGAAGTGAACTATGCTCTCATGGCTACTACTGAATCAGAAATTTCTGAAAATCAGGTACCTCTAACTACCTATGCTTATAATATTGATGACATTGCTCATTTAAGAATTTATCTTAAGTCATTGCATATAAGTTATAGGGATCAGACTTTAGAAAATGAGAGGATAAAATCTGAAAATTCTGAACTTAAGGTTAGAAATAAACTTGTTGAAGAAAAACTTGAAAACATGCAACAAGTTCAGAAAGAGAGAGATGATGCTGTTTCTATAGAACAGAATTTGCTTCAGAAATATAAACAACTAGAATCTGAGTTGGAGGAAGCAAATAAGAAAATTAGGACTTGGACTAATTCTGGAAAGGACACTCAACAGATTTTTCAAACAGACACTGTTGGTCTAGGTTATAATGAGGGAGATGAACTTAGATTTCAAAATCAAGTTAAAATCAGACCTCATTTTGTACATGGAACCAGTAAATTTTTGTCTGAAAATGAAAAAGAAGTTGTTAAAAGTAAACCAGTAAAAACTAGTGTTAAACAGGTTAATATTGGTTCAATGACAGAAAAACAACTCAAACATAAACTGAAGGAGTTAAAATCTGTTAAGAAACAGAGAGTGTCAAATAAAAACAGAAATGGAAAAGTAGGCATCACTTCAGGAAATAAACCAATGCTTGCTAGTTATGCTCCAAGAAAGACATGTCATAACTGTGGTAGTACTAAGCATCTTGCAAATTTCTGCATGAAAAATAAAAATATAAATTCTTTACCTACCAAGTCTGAGGTAAAGAAGGATTTTGCTAGAACTAAGCCACAGACTTTATGCACACACTGTGGAAGCACTTGGCATTCCATTTATACTTGCAGAGAATATCATGCTATCTATCATAATTACTATGAACTGAAACCCAATCTGAAATGGGTTAAAGTTGATACTGCAAGTGTAAACACTGATACTGTTAGCTCAAACTCTGATAATGTTAATTCCGCTGCAAAAGCTAACAAAGTTAAGAATTTCAAAGGATCCAAGCAAGTCTGGATCCTTAAATCTAATCCTCAGTAATTGCTTGTGATTGCAGGGCAACAGGGAGGCAACCCTAGTCGTGGACAGTGGATGTTCAGGACACATGACTGGAAATAAAGCCCTGCTATCAGACTATGAGGAGAAGGCTGGCCCAAAAGTTTCCTATGATGATGGCAATGTAGGAAGAACATTGGGATATGGCAATATTAATCTTGGAAATGTCATCATCAACAATGTAGCTCATGTCCCAGGACTCAAGCATGACTTGTTATCTGTGAGTCAAATATGTGATAAGGGATATCATGTAGATTTTCAACCTGAATATTGTGAAGTTATCAGCAAATCTACAGGAAAGGTTGTTCTAGTTGGTCACAGGCAAAACAACATTTATGAAATCAAGCTTTTGATAGACTCCGTTGGAAAAGCTGTTTGCCTGTCTACAAGAATGTATAGTGAAGAGAGTTGGAAGTGGCACAAGAAACTCTCACATTTGAACTTGAACAACATCAATGAATTGATCAGAAAGGATCTTGTAAGAGGACTCCCAAAGGCTCTGTTAAATGTTAATGGCCTATGTGATTCATGTCAGAAGGCTAAACAAAGGAAGTCATCTTTCAAGAGCAAAACAGAATTTTCAATCACTGATCCCTATCATCTTCTGCATGTTGATCTCTTTGGTCCAGTAAATGTTATGTCTATAGCAAGGAAGAAATATGCTTTAGTCATTGTTGATGAATACACTAGATTCACTTGAGTGTATCTTCTAGCAAAGAAGGATGAAACTGCATTAACTCTGATGGAGCATGTGAAGTTTCTGGACAAAGGATCAAGTAACAAAGTCAGAATCATCAGAAGTGATAATGGAACTGAGTTCAGAAATGCAACAATGGAAGAATTCTGCAAGGACAATGGATTGAAGCAAGAATTTTCAGCACCTGGTACACCACAATAAAATGGTGTAGTTGAAAGGAAAAATAGAACCTTGATTGAAGCTGCCAGAACTATGCTTGATGAAGCAAAATTGCCAACTTATTTCTGGGCAGAAGCTGTTCAAACTGCTTGTTTTACTCAAAATGCTACACTGATCAATAAGCATGGAAAGACACCATATGAGATGGTGAAGAAAAAGAAGCCTAACCTGAAATACTTTCATATTTTCGGGTGCAAATGTTTTGTTTTGAAGACTCATCCTGAACAGTTGACCAAGTTTGAGCTAAAGGCAGATGAAGGAATTTTTGTTGGCTATCCACTGTCAACAAAGGCATTCAGAGTTTACAATCTGAGAACTAAAGTGATCATGGAATCTATACATGTGTCTTTTGATGATAAGAAGATAACTGGACTTGAAGACAAAGATGAATATGATCAACTGAACTTTGAAAATGAAGATTTAAACTATGATGAAGTAAACTCTGATGAAACAATTCTGACAGACTCTGTTGAAACAAACTCTGAACCTCTACTGGTAAACACTGGAGAAACTTCTCAGCCACAGCAAAGGGGAGAACCAGTTGAGGGGGAGCATGATCAAGATGAAGACTCAAACACTGATACTGAGTCAACTGAAAAATCTGGATCAAACTCTGATGATTCAAACTCTGAAAATTCAAATTCTGACTCTGGGCAGTCAAGTTCAGGGAGAGTCTCAGAAAACGAAGATAGATCACAACAAAATCAGGAGAGCATGGATCAAGGGGGAGGATCACATGCTGACAGAAGTCATTTGCCTTCTGCTAGGAAATGGACTAAATCACATACACCTGATTTGATAATTGGTGATCCAGATGCAAAAGTGAAAACAAGAAGTGCTACTGCAAGTGAATGTCTGTTTCATGCATTCTTGTCTAAAAATGAACCAAAGAAAGTGGAAGAAGCTCTTCAAGATGCTGACTGGATAACAGCAATGCAGGAAGAGTTGAATGAATTTGAAAGAAATGAAGTTTGGACCATTGTACCAAGGCCAAAGAACAAATCTATTGTTGGTACTAAATGGGTTTTCAGAAACAAGACTGACAGTGAAGGTGTTATCACAAGGAACAAGGCTAGACTGGTAGCAAAGGCTATTCACAACAGGAAGGAATAGACTATGATGAAACATTTGCTCCAGTTGCAAGATTGGAGGCAATCAGAATTTTTCTAGCATATGCCTCTCACAAGAAATTCAAAGTGTTCCAGATGGATGTGAAAAGTGCTTTTCTGAATGGAAAGCTTGAAGAAGAAGTGTTTGTTGAACAACCACCAGGATTTGTAGACCCCAAATATCCAGATTATGTCTACAGGCTAGATAAGGCACTATATGGACTTAAGCAGGCACCAAGAGCATGGTATGAGACACTTGCTCAATTTCTTCTAGAAAGTGGATTCAACAGAGGAACAATTGACAAAACTCTGTTTTATTTCAATCAAGGAAGTGACCTCCTTTTAGTTCAGATATATGTTGATGACATTATCTTTGGGTCTACTAATGATAAACTCTGTAAGAAGTTTGCAAAGCTCATGCAGTCCAGGTATCAAATGAGCATGATGGGAGAGCTTAGTTACTTTCTAGGCCTACAGGTGAGACAAACAGATGACGGTATTTTCATTAATCAAGAAAAATATACCAGAAATCTTCTCAAGAAATTTGGTATGCTTGAGTGTTCATCTGCATCAACTCCCATGGCAACAGCAACTAAATTGGACAAAAACACAGGAGTTTCAGTGGATATGACAAACTACAGGGGCATGATAGGATCTCTTCTATACTTGACAGCTAGTAGGCCTGACATCATGTATGCAACCTGTCTTTGTGCAAGGTTTCAGGCAGATCCTAGAGAGCCACATCTGACAGCTGTGAAAAGAATCTTCAAGTATCTCAAGGGCACCATATCATTAGGTCTGTGGTACCCCAGAGAATCAGATTTCAAGCTACTTGGGTATTCTGATGCAGACTTTGCAGGCTGCAAGATAGACAGAAAGAGCACTAGTGGAAGTTGTCAATTTCTTGGTGACAGACTTGTCTCCTGGTACAGCAAGAAACAGAAATCAATTTCCACATCTACAGCTGAAGCAGAGTATATTGCAGCTGGTAGCTGTTGTGCACAGATCTTGTGGATGAAGAATCAATTGCTGGATTATGGATTGAGGTACAGTAAAATTCCTATTTACTGTGATAATCAAAGTGCTATTGCTATGACAGGTAATCCAGTACAGCATTCAATGACCAAGCACATCAGCATAAGGTACCACTTCATCAGAGAACATGTGGAAGAAAAGAATATTGAACTACATTTTGTGTCTACAGAACAACAGCTTGCAGATATCTTCACTAAACCATTGGGTGAAGCTACATTTACAAGACTGGTCAATGAACTAGGAATGGTCTCTGGTTCTAACTAGGAATGTTGGTTGGATTCAAATTTTACTTATGTATTGTATTACTCATATTTCCTGATTGGTTAAGTGCTAAGTGAACTCTGTTGATTAAACTCTGTTATGCATACTCTGTTAAACTCTGTCAGCATGCCTGTATGTCATACACTGTTAACAAGTTTGATAAACTCTGTGAACTCTGAGTTGATTTTTGTCTGAATGAAAACACCAATGAAGAAATATGTATGAAGCATGATTCTCAGCAATTAATCATGAATCTTTCTGAGTTATTGTGATCTAATCTTAGATTGTGCAGAAAGTTAACACAACATGACACTGGTTCATATTTATAGCATCTCTTAGTTTATTTTGTCCTAAACTCTGAGTCTATAAATACTGTGTGCATTACCTTACATGAATAACTACTGATGTTGATGAACTCTAAACTCTGTTAGTTATACACTGGTAGAATAAAATGCTTACTGCAATACCCCAAAGAAAATGTATATAGGTTGTTATACTCCTTTGAGATTATGTTGGATACTAGGATGACCCAGGAACTTATTGGTATATAATATGTGCTAAAATTCTCTGATTTTTGGTGACTAGTTAAATACTAGGATGACCCAGGAACTTATCAAAATGATAAGGGCTAAAATTTTTGAATTTTTGGTGACTGGTTCCAACCTCTAATTACTAGAATGAATGAAAAAAAAAGAAAAAAAAGAAAAAAAAATGTATATATAGAGGGGTTATAAAATAAATTTAAAAGTTACTGTATATAGATTGATTACTACAGAGTTTAGCTTTCATCATACAGTCAGTGTTTACTATGAAAGTTTGTGCATCCAGTGTTTATTGTTTTACTTTATGGATTTTATGAAAAATTAGATGCTCTAAAAATTGATATAGTAAACTCTGCTTCACACACACATATTTTCACAACTGTGCAATTTATGAAAGGGTTTCGGTGATAAAGTTGGAGAATTGACAAACGCTGTTGATTCGTGGTTCGTACTCTAAGGTAAATTTTCATTTAGATAATTTGAAAATT
Source organism: Saposhnikovia divaricata (assembly GCA_036435485.1). NCBI lineage: Eukaryota > Viridiplantae > Streptophyta > Magnoliopsida > Apiales > Apiaceae > Saposhnikovia > Saposhnikovia divaricata. Next base: position 76,052,223 of record CM071600.1, on the reverse strand, counting down.
TTGGAGTAAATAGGGCTTTTGACAACTGTTAATAAGTGTATTGTTGATGAATTTGTTCCTTATATGATTACTTTGATTAGTTTTCATATTCTCTTCTTTGATTTAATTCCTTGAAGAGCAGTTCATAAACATAAAAAAATTGCAGAACACACTGAATAAGATTAGAGAAACAAAATTTTTCATTGATAATAAGAAAGAGATTACAAGCAAGTATTACATCTTTTTGTTCTCTCTATCTGCTAATCTATTCAACAGGAAAATAAAAGGTCAAGTCCAAACCACTCCATTGTTAGCAAACATCCCAGATCCCATATTTGCCACTTTATTTGGGTGGAAGTTGAAGGGATAAGGTTATTTTTGCTGACATATTCATTAACAATGGTTGGTGGTGTTGGATGAGGATGCCTTCGAGGAAAGCCATGCTAATGTTGCTTGGAGAGCAGCATCGATGTCGATCACTCTTGCAGGTTTTTCTCTCTCGATCTCTTCCAGACCGGCATCCATATGCAGCCACAGAGTCTCAAGCTGCCTTTCCCAGTCAAACGCATCAAACTCTTCACGTGTATAGCCGAAGATATCTCTATTCTCTACGAGATGGAGATTCTTTTCTTTGATGGTAAGGTTTGACATTGTTATTCAGAGTGTGTTGTTTGAAGGGTTTTTGATTTTTTTTCAGGGGAGAATGAAAGGTTAAAGGGATAGTGAACTAATCTGAACAAGTCTCTAAGCCTTAAATAGAGATGGGTAAGCAACGAAGTACTAAAACGCTTCGTATTCTGGTTATTAATGGTTACAGGTAAACGCTTCATATTCTGGTTTTAATTGGGTCCAGGTATTTTAAGAGAGTGTTATTTGATTTTTTTTAAATCAAATATTTTATTGTTATAATTTGCAAAATACACTTCTTAAAAATACGAGCACGTGACCCACTCACCCATTACTGTGTCCCACTCACCCATTATCGTGTCCCACTCACACATTAATCTAGGAACTGATTGAGTGTTTGATTACATAAGAGATTGAGTTTTTAATTACTCTAATTACTTTTGTGTGCAAACGGTTGTGTTTTATTTTTACATCTCACAATTCTCTCACTTTTCACTTGGGCATTCTCGCAAACACCTTTCCTACATACACTTCTCTTAGGGATTCTTGCAAATTTCTTAACTCAATGGCTTCTAAACCATTTACTGCTCTTGGTCTACGGTTTGTCCCTAACAACTATGAAGCTCCACTCTATCATGAACGTGTTCCAGAAGCGTTTCATCTAATGCAGAATTTCTTGAGAGACTCAGAGATTGGACAAGCTCTGGTTGAACCTGGTACTCTCTCTGCATCTCAAATTGCCACTTTTTGGCAAAACTCAGTCTATGTGGATGGAGGAGAAAATGGGACTCCTAACATCATCTTCACTTATGAAGAACAAGAGTTTGTGATTACTCCACAAACTGTCAGAGATACAATGGGGTTTGATACACATACCTCTTATACTTATGTGGTTGAACATCACTTGAGACACATGCTACAGGAGATAGGTTACATGGAATCTCTTGACAAGCTTGGCAGTGTAAAGAGACCCAATCTCAGGAAGGAATGGAACTTTTTCTTCGATTGCATTACAAGGACATTTCAGAAGAAAGTCACCAACTGGGATGCCATTCCAATAGACAGTCTACAAATCGGGTATTCTCTACTCTATGGTAGTAATTTTGATTTTGGTAGATATGTTCTGATGAATTTAGGTGATAAACTGTCAGAGTCTACTACAGTTTATTATGCTCGATTTTGTCAAATGCTGTTCAATGCTTGTGTACCTGGTCTAGAGATTGCTGATACTGATGAAATTCAGCCCTTTAGAGTCAACAAGAGAATATTCTCTGATATGACTAATAAGGATGTTGGTAAAGAAAATCTACCTGCCTTTGTTCTGCCACTTGCTTTGCAGAATTTTCTCAACCAACCTCAGGACCAACCACAACCAGAACCACAACCAGAACCACAACCTGAACCACTAAACGTTGATCGTACTCAAACACCAAACACTGAACCACCTACATCACCTACTCACTCAGCATCTACAAAACAACCTTCACACACTCCACAAACAAACTCTGAATCTTCACAATCTCCACCACAATCACAGTCTAAAGCAAAAAGAGTTAAGAAAGCAATCACTGAACGATATGCAAGAGTTAAGAAGGTGATAGAGACATAAATGAAAGCAAAACAGACATCTCTTGGAGCTGCTTATACTAGAAGAATGAAAAGAATAAAACAAACGGCAAACAAACCTAAGTCACCCTCAGTGGTAGCAGAATCTAGTGAAGAGGATTCAGATGAAGTGCCTCTAGCGAAAAGAAGAAAACTGGTAATCTCTGATTTTGTTGATGACAATGTTGAAGCTCCAGAGGTAGTTTCACAGCAGGCACCTACTGTTGAGGCTGAAAAAGATTCAATGCCTGAAGAAGTTCAAATGCCTACAGAGGACAAAATGCCTGCAGAAGAGGATACTAGAGATGGCTTTTCTCCAATGAATGATATTCTTGATTCATTCATGCCATTCTCTGATCCTATCTCTGATACTGGTGCAGCTGATCAACCTACAGTTGTTCTTTCTGAAACTGTAGCATCACATACTGAATTACTCTCAGATGCTCACCAGACTGCTGAAGGAGGTGATGAGGTTGATCAAGCAACCAAGGTTACTTCTCAGTCTATGCCTGTTGATGACAAAAATGTAAACTCTGTTGTTGAGCCTGAGCAACATGGAGAAAATCTTGACAAGGCTGCAGAAGAAATTGCTAAAACTGTGGCTGACAATGCTCAGCACAGTGTTTTACTTGAAGATGAACATGCTAAAGTTTCAAGTGTTGAACCTGAAGGTGAAAGCAGTGCAAACTCTGATTCTTCTCAGAGTGCACCAGTACAAACAGACAATAAACATACATCTTTCACTCAACCTTGTAAGTCTCATGAAATTGAGAAAGCAAAACTTGCACAATTTGCTGCTGACTGGTAGAAAGAGGATTGCATTTTTCCAAGAGGAAGAGCAGCTAATTTTGTTAAGCAAACTGCTGATACTATCTCCAATCCAGAGATTCTTTCTTGCTTAAAAGCAACTGTAGTTCAAGTCAAAACTCTGGATAAAAGATTTGATGACACTACAAAGGCAATCACTGATTTGAGGACTGAGATCGTAACTAGAGAAATGAAAATGGAAAGAGAGTCTAAACTCATGAATACAAAATTTTCTAAAGCTCAAGACAATCTCTTTGCCAGGCTGGGTAAAGTTGAAGAAAATCAGTCTGCCTTGTCTGTTAAAATAGATTCCATTGCAAACTCCTTGGAGTTAATTACATCTATTCTTATGCCTGATGATGTCAAAAAGGGGGAGAGAGTTGCTAAAGACAAGTGCAAGCAATCTCAAACTCTGATCAGAAGGGATAGTGCTGGAGATGGAGGAGCAAGTAGTAAAGGAAAGAACAAAACTGAAGAATTTCAAACTTTGAAAACTAGCAAGTCATCTAAATCACAGTTTATTGGGATAAATACTGATACTCAAGGTACTTCAAAGACCAAGAGTTTGCTATTACCTTTTAATCCACAGACTGATGAAGAATTGACTGCTAAGTTGTTTATTGAAGAGAATGAGGAAGGAGTTACAATTGAGGACATTGAAGCTGAAGAAAAGAGTTTACAAGAAGAACATCTCAAGGCTTTAAAGTCTGGTAAGTTAAAAAAAGGAAAAGCTCCTAGGCCTGTTGTTAAAGGTGTTGTGATCAAGGAAAGGGCTGATGTTAGTCAAAGATCTCAGTTTTCAAAGGAAACAATGCCAGCAGAAGCTCAACTCAAGCTGAAAGGCATTGAAGGAGAAAGTTCACAGAAGAAAGTTACAACTTCTGTTGCATCACAAGTTATGACCACACCTTTACAATCTTCTCAGTTGAAATCGGTTTTTGGGAAAGGAACAATTCAAGATCCAAATATATTATCTGGAGTTTCTGTGAATATTTCTGATGGAAGAGCCTTGTCTGGTAAAGTTGGAAACAATAGGGTGGACTATGTTCACACAAAGACAAAAGGCAATATACTGGTCCTAGAGATCCTTCTTCACTGGCTGTTCCAGGTCGTGGTGTCACTCAAGAGAGTTTGGACAGACTGGAATCAGTATAGTTGGTTTATCAGAAGAGTTTAAAGAAGGACTTTCTCTTGTACTTCATGGCTGATGGGAAAGTATTTAAAATTGGTGAGAATGATATTGGCTTGAAATATTGGGAAGAACTAGAATATGTTCTATATCTTTTCAAGGTGAATAGTCAAAGGACTCAATCAGTTGCTAATGTGCTCAGAAAGAGGATACTTTAGAATTTGGCAATTAGAGGAGAGAAGTATAATAGTAGATATGTTCCTAAGTACAGGGATTACAATGGAAATCTTATTGAAATGAAGAAAGGTACTGCAAAATTAAAGACTGATTTGGGGATCACAGTACTTGACTTCAATTCACAGTCAGAAGAAGTCAAATTTATCAGACTGGGAAATGAGATGAGAAGGAACAAAATCTATGATCTTAGGGCTGCTATCTACCTGACAGATGAGAGTGATCCTCAGCTCAGAGAGATTAAAGAAGCTATGGAGATTGAGCTTGAAAATGCAGAAAGAAGATTGCTCATAGATTATCTCAGAGCTATACCAGATCTTGAAGAGATAAGAGATTAAGGTCTATAAGGATTTTCTTATTCTCTGTAGATTTTGTTAAGTAGAAGCTTAAACTCTGAATTTGTATAAACACTGTATTTGTCTATTTGTTTTGACATCATCAATTATTGTCATTAACTTGTGCATTTTTGCTAATGAACAAGTTGGGGGAGATTGTTAAATATAATTGATGTGTTTTAATCAGTGTTTAAGTGTTATAGTGAATTATCAGAGTTTAGCTGGAAGCGGTCAGAGTTTAGTGTAAACTCTGACAGATGGAAGCTCGACAGAGTTTGTCAAACTCTGTCTGGAGGCAGCGTCTACTGGTCAATAGTGATTGAAGATTTATTATGGAAGCGATATCTTTGAAGATTGGATAGCTATCAAAGAGATTGAATTGACTTAGGAGACGTGTGACAATCTGTAATTGATATCATTGTATAGCTGATTATTAGGAATATCAATTAGAGATTGTATCGTAGCTATATGTTTTATAAATACAGTTAGGTTAACCCTAGAAGGGTATCGTATAACGAATTATCTTTATTGTAACCTAGCAGCTCTTTGTGATAGTTTACATCACGAAGAAGGTTCTTAATACCAGAAGTTTTTTTAAGTGCATAAACGTCTTACTTGTTAAACTTTCATACGAATTTGATTATTGATTGTGTATTTGGCCTAACAGAATAGTTGTCTTATACTTCTCGAATGACTAACTTGTCGATACAAAACTTATATCTAATCGACAACTCAAGTCACTCACATATATACAATTCCACAACTGTTCAAAAACCTCAGGTAGCTAAAGTTCCAAAACCTCTGTAAACCCTAACGTCAAAAGCTAAATTTCTTCTTCAACCTTCATTCTCTTCTCATCTCTCTGTGTAACAATGGCAAATACCCAACTTACAATTCCTACCCACACCAATTACATAGCAATAACCAACGATGTTGAAGCACCCAATGCAAACTTTAAATGCTTCATTCGATGGATGGTTGAATCATACATCAAGGATGCACTCTCAGCCAACCCAACACTGTATCTAGATTTACTAGAACAGTTTTGGAGAACTGCTACCGTGGAGGTCGTGGCCCTAGAGAATGCAATAACTTCATACGTAATCTATTGCAAGATTCAGGACAAGGAAATCACCATCACTACTGAAAATATGAATCAAGCACTGGGATTACAACAAGGAGTGTATGACAGTCAAGCAACTGATCAGGAATTGGAAGATTTCTTTGATTTTATCAACTACTCAGATAGAATCAAGCTTGGAAATTTGAATAGGAAGTACTTGAGGAAGGAATGGAGCTATGTCTTTGCCACTCTTTTTCAAGTCTTCACAGCAAGGAAGTCCAGCTTTCATCAAATTAGCACACCTGTTCAACAAATAGGATATGCTCTAGCATATGGGAGAAAGATTGATGTTGGTTTGAGCATAACGCAAGAATTGTATGGGAGACTTGGTAAGAACTCAGCCAAGAGAGGTAATGAAATTTTCTTCCCTCGCTTTATTCAATCTGTACTTAATTTCATAGATGTTAAATTGATTGAATTGCCTGGGTTAGACAAAAATAGAATAGGCTATCCGAAATCCATGACCAAACTCATTTTTGGTAGCTTGGAGAGTAGGAATGATGTGGATGTAAGGCTCAAAATAACTCCCCTTATGGAGAGTTTATTTCGGACTTACCCCTACAACATGCCAATATGTGCCTCAAAATCTGAGTTAGCTAGGCCCAAGCATGTAGAGCAAAATGCTAACCCAGGGCCTGCTAACCAACCCTCTCAGCCAAACACTTTACCAAACCCAGAGACAACTGCATCATCCTCTCAAAAGGGTGATGTTAGTAAAAAGAAGAGAAAACAGGTTGCTTCTGAACCTCTAAAAATCTTAACTGAAGCTGCCTTGGCTGTAGAATTAGGCATAGCAAGTGAGGAACCTGAGTCACCCTTACTAAGGCCAAAGAAGAAGAAGAAGAAGTCTAAAACCACCTCTTCAGTCACCCAAATGGCTGAAGTTGTAAAATAAGGGGCAAACAGCTCACTAGGTGTATCCTCTCAACAGGGTGCATCTATAGAATCAAGCATTCTTCCCAATGCACCTACTTGTACAGAGTCAGCACATGGGAGTGATAAGGCTGGCACAACACTGAGTGGAGAGCACATCACAATTGAAACTCCCTCTATCTCTCAGGGGGAGTTGCCAAAATCTAATCTACAACACACTTCTCTTCCAGAATCTACTACTCATATTTCTTTGGAGCCTGCAACACAAGCAATTGAGCAGCAAGGCATTGATCATCAAGAATTCTTTTCTCTTGATGAGCCAATGGACTCAAGTGACTTGGTGCATGACACCTTGCTCACCACCCAGGTACCACATTTAGATGGTTATGGAATGCATGCTGGGGCATCTCCTAATGACACCATCACAAACACAGAGGATTCACTAGTTTTAACTAGAGACTCTGTGCCTGTGTCAACTAGTGTTGTAACTTATCCCACTTCTGTGGAGACAACAGTAGTAGAGTCTTTTCATCCGGTTACAGAAGTTGCATCTGTAACTGAGGAGTCTAGCTTGCCTAGCTCTAGCTCTCACTTTTTGTCCCAATGGCTAAAGCCTGTGCAACATGACAGTACTTCAGGATCAGGGTCTGTTCCACCACAAATGTCCATTGAAGCTCTCCAAAGCTATGTTGTGGATCAGATTCCTGAGTTTGTCAAAATAGCCCAGAACCTTGTCACCTCCAACAACTCAAATCCAGATTATGAAGCCATCCTACTATGGCATAGGGATGATGTGGAGATGCAGAAGGCCAAGATTATTGATGATGCTGAGAGAGATGGCAATGTAGATGCCTGGATGCAAGGAAAGTATGATGTAACTCTTAGTGAAGCACTTCAATATCTTAGAGAGGAATACATCACTTCACTGGGTTCCAATGCAAAATCCCTGTCCCCTAGTGAAGTGTATGAAGCTGTCAATGATTCCTACAAGGGTTTTCTCAAGGCTGCACACTATCTTGGCAAGGGAGTCAAAACTGAAGTCAACAAAGTAAGTGACAAGACAGCCACTTCAGTAGAAGAGATAAAGAGGGCCTTTGATGCCAAATTTCCTCAACTAGACAGTGTGGTCAAAGATATCAGACACTGCAACACCACCTGCACCAAGATGGATAATAGTCTAGCTCTTCTTAAAGATACAGTCACAGGTCTAGGAAGCAAATTTCAAATTCTATCTGATCAGACTACAGATGCCAATGCCATGCTTAGGACACTCTTTGCAAATCAATATGGAGACAAGCTGGTAACTGAGGTTCCTGTGCATGAGCTGTCTAGATTTGAAATGCAGAGACTTAAAGAACAATCCCTGTCTGGCTTCAAATCTAATGCATTATTCAGTAAGGTAGATGCACTTGAAAAGGAGGTAGCTACTCTCACTCAGTCCAATGCTCATCTTACAGACAAGGTACAAACTCTAACTGAGCAGTTGAACACTCAAGCCACCACCACAGCTGATGTTCTTCTGCATCAACAATCAATGCTGTCTGCAATGATGAAGCACATGGGTCTCCCTCTACCTGAAGAATCTTCAACCCCAAAGGTCAATACTACAGCCTCTGTGCCTGACAACAAGCCTAAGGGGGAGAAGAGGACATCAAGGAACTCAAATACAAAGGGGGAGAAACCATCAGTAAATGGCATCAAAATCATTGAAGGTGCTCATCAAAGAACTTCAAAATCTCTAATTCATGTGCTTGGCAAAGGTAAAGACAAAGTTGATGAGCCTCCTACTTCTCTGCCAGTTGTCACTCTACCAACTGTGCACATCACTACTTCCAGTGGTCAAAGGCAAACTATCACAACCATAGTGGTTGCAGGGAGTATGCTATCTGATAAATCTTCACTCTCCATATCTAAAAGTGCCAAGCCTGTAGAAGTGAAGGTGGTCACTGAGGCCAAGCTACAAGAAATTGCAAACTCAAATGTTTATCATGATGATGCATTCTTGGAGTTTCTGAAAGTCTCAAGAGAACAGGCTGGTGACACTCAATTGTATCTAAGGAGCTTGAAGGATCAGATCGATTACTTCACTGTGGTACCTAGAAAAGTTGATAGCTCATGGCTCAAGGAAGTAATGATGGTAGCAAAATCCAGAATCTGGCATCTAACCTACAAAACTCTACATGCCTTGAAACATTCAGAGATAGATGCACTGATAGAGCTCATAGAGAAGAGGAATGTAAATGAAAACAATAAGAGTCTGTATGATGACTTGAGGAATGGCCAACCTTCAAGGCTGCCAGAAGTGATTAAGAAGCCATGGACCATCATCTATCAGTCTGTCACCAGAATTGAAGAGAATAAACAATTGGTCATTCCCAATGATCTCACTTCTCAAAATCACAAACTCATTATTGCCATTATTGATCTACTGCAAAAGAAGAAGGGGACAAGTACTGCTGAAGAGATAGAGGCACTGCACATTCTCAGATCATACATTGCAACTGGTGTAATTCCAGAAATGGCCAAGCCAAAGAGGAATAAGGATGATGAAGATGAACACAAGAGTGATGGGAGGAGAAGTCATCACAAGAGTGATAAGGGGAATGAGGATAAGAAGAAGAAGAAAGACAGCAAGGATAAGAAGGATGATGACCAAGGCAAAGTCTATGAGAGGAAGAATGCAAAACAGCAAGCCTTAGGCATTGCTAGCAGTAACCTCACCACAACACAAGATTCTAAGTCTAGGGTGAATGCTGTTAGTAATGACCTACCAAAATCTAATCCCATGGCTTCTGCAACTGTTTTACCACCTCAAGAAGAGAAGAAGATTCAAGTCAAGAAACCATCTGTACATTTCAAAAAGCATACTGCTAATGGAATACTACAATGGTCCACAAACAAAGGTCACATGCTACTGCCAGGCAACCATGTCAAAAGGATTAAATTCAAACAAGCTGCAAGGAAACCAAAGCTATTAAAGTCAAGGACTCTGACAATCTATCCAGGCTTAAAACTCCAACCACTAGATGAAGATTTTGATGAAGACCAACTGTAATTCTTACAAGCTCAAAGAATCTATCATGTTGCCATTGTTGATAACTGCCTTGAGATCAAATATACTGATGGAAGGGAGGAGAAATTCAAACAAGGAGGATGTCAACACTGGGGCAAACTACATGACATAGAAAAAATTATTGCATTGTTGAGCTCAGAAGATAAAGTGGAAAGAGTATGGAAGCTGGAGCTAATTGATTTTATGAAGATGAAGAGAGATCATAAGGAGAAAATCAGAAAAGAGTGTCTTGAGAAATGGCTAGCAAGGGGGAAAGAAATTGAGAGACTGGAGATTGAAGCAGAAAAGCTAAGGGCAAAGGGATTGTGTAGAGTTCAGTTTAGCCCCTATGTGGTGAAGTATAGGAGGAGAAATAGGAATCAGATCCACATCAGAATGAATCTACTCAACCACTATCCTACAAGCATTCTGAATTCAGTACTTGAAGATTTCAAAGACTCAATTTTGCTTGAAGAATTGGATGCTATGGCAGAAATAATAAAAGCTATGGATGAGAATACAAGGAAGGAGAAAGAAAGAAGACAGAAAGCATATGATGATTTGCAAGCCAAAGCTATGGAAAGGGAAACAAATGACAATGGCTAGTACTTCATCATAGGCTGTAAGATTACTCACCCTGTAGTTCTATCCACATTGTTAATCAAAATTCATACATGTACTGTCAAGTTTTATCTTTATGTATGTTAGGCTTGTTATCAGACATGAAATTGTGACTAAGGGTCTTACTCACAATTTGGGGGAGATTGTTAGTCACAGAGGCATGCCTGAATACATCTAATAACAAGCCTAAGTATGTGTAATGCTATGCATTACCTACATGACCTCTTAACTGAGGGAACCTCTAGTTGTAGAGTTTCTATTTGTTCTGTACTTGTAATAGGCATCAAATTCTAGTTGTGTTACTGTAATTATAAAGTCAAGAATAATGCTTGAAAGAAGTTCCAAGGTTCATGCCTCAAGCAAGGAGATAAAGACTGCCAAATAATCACAGTTGGGATTTGAAGAAATGAAGAATTTGCCTAAGTATCAATTCGAGGAGTACATTTGTCTATTCGAGAAGTCTAGCATTCGAGAAGTCAGAGATTCGATATCTCAGAAGACACTATTCGATATCTCTGAATACACTGTTCGATATCTCATTCGATATCTCAGAGATTCGATATGTCTATTACTCTATTCGAGAACTCATCTAGTCAACAAGTCAAAGCATCATTCGAGTTCTCTAAGAGTCAACAAGTCAATGATCTATTCGATATCTCAAGGACTAAAGAAGCTATTCGACATCTCAGGGATTCGATATGTCAAAATGCTCTATTCGATATCTCAAGGAATCCCAGAGAAAAGTGCTATTCGAGAAGTGATTCGATATGTCAATATAACACTATTCGAGAACTCAGAGTTATCGATTAAGTCAATTCGAGTTCTCGAATCAATCACTTAGCCACTTCTCGAATACATTCTTGGAGACAAAATACTGAAGAATTGTACAAGTCAGAAACCTGCAACAAGCCGAGACGCTTTATTTGACAATGTACTATAAAGCAGATTGGAAAGCCTATAAAGAAACTTGGAGAGATAAGACAAAGGGACAAGGAGCTAAAGAAGTGGATCTGAACAGGCTTTGCAAAGTCAAATCTGTAGCCGTTTGGACTCTTACTCAAATAAGATAGACAGACTGGAAAGTATTTTGTTTACCTACCTTATTTGTAGTAAGTAGGTGTATCCATGTCTATAAGGATACAGCCTCACTTCCTTAGCTAATAGTGATAAGTTTTTCAAGATACATCTCAAGAAATATCTCTCTAAGAAAAACGAAGCTGAGAATAATACCATTTGTATTCACAGATTGTAGCAAAATCTTTATCTAATAAAATATTAGATTAAAGTGATATTGTGTTGTGTTTGTCTTTGTTATCTGTTCTTACATATTTTACACATTCAACACATATCTTGCTGCAAAGATTCAAGAACAAAGAAAAGTTCAAGAATCCATTCACCCCCTCTGTATTCTTTTACTGTATTCAATACTCAACAGATACTAACATGTGGTCATAAATTGACTAAATTTAGAAGTAGCTAACAAATGTATGTCATGCATTACATCTATAATATGTTTGAGTAGTGAAGCAATAAAATCTTCCATTACTTAAAAAATAAATATTATTTACTAGAAATACGGTGTTTTATAACTTATTTTGAAAAAAAAATGGTCTTCCATTTTTTATTGCAAAATTACGATCTTTTACCACCTCTTTCTCACTACAAGAATTTCTAATTTTAATGACGGAAATTGCCAAGGGAAATAAGTCCGTTAGTGCTTTCTAACAAATTCATAACTGGAAACAAGTTGTTGAATAGTCAACACTCTAACAACGGATACCCAGCGAATTATTAACAAACATTTACCAACGACCAGTTAATTCTGTTGGGAAAAATGAGCATAAAAAGGTACCAAAATGCCCGCCCATTTCTAGCAACGACATGCCAGTGGACTACCAATGGAAAGAATACTAACAGAATAATAATAATTTACCAAGGAATTAACAATGTTTTGCCAACAATATATTCCATTGGGAATTTTAGATGGGTCATATTCTTTCTTTCTGTCACTAATTTGTTGGTAGTATTAAAATGGTTATATATATTTCATTACAAATCTATTACAATTTAAAATATTTATGTTATTAGTCCGTTGTAATTTAACTGTTACAATTAATATCACACCTACCTTCATTTACTACGGCAACTTCTCATCCACATGTTACTTTCTTCTTCAAAAGAAATATTGAAACACTCACCGAAATACTGAAACAGAACTCGCCGGCTTCTCCTTCAACTTACTACTAGCAATTCATATTATAAAATTCGAAGCTGTTCAACTCGCCTAATTAAGGTAACTAATCTTATTGTCCACAACTTAGTTTTTGTTTTGAGTACAATTTTTAATTACAATTATGAAAATTATTTTTTATGACATATATATGTGTTGATTTTTTGGATTTTATTTTAGAATTCTCAATTTTGTGGGCTTTGTCTTGTGATTAATTTTCTAAATCTCATATTATCGTTTTCTAATTTTAATAAATATTCATTAAAAAAATTAGTTAATTTATATAATATAATTAATCTCTCATTTGTTGTTGATGCATGTTGCTTCGTTAAATATATTTATTTTTGGGTAAACCAAGCATAATATTGATAATAGAAGCATGATGCAAAAGTTTGTAACAGTCTTGGGGAAGGCAGATTACAGCTCTGTTTGGGATTGCTGTTAAAAATTGTTGTGCTATTGAAAAAAGTGCAGTTAAAATATGTGCTGTTGCAAAAATCAGATAACTGTTTGGTAATATTTTTGATATATGCATATTTTGCGTATTATTTTTTAAAACATAATGTTTTTGGTTAGATTTGTTGTTAATATCAGTAACTTCTTTCCGCAAAAGCTGAAAAGTAGCTTTTTTCAAAAGCATGAGGGGACATGCTTTTTCTAAAAGCAGCTTTTCAGCCAAAAGCACTTTTTAGAAAAGCTGCTTTTAAAGTTTACCAAACAGTATTTTACTTGCTTTTCAAAAATAAACTGTTGTTGCTGTCTACAACAGCAATACCAAACGGGGCCTACATATCCTATCAGAAACTACGTACACCCTTATACCCAAATACCAAAAACAACACGTATGTTTAGTTAATTATATATATTACTAAGTAAATAATCATATTAGTTATTTATATATAAATTTTATGATTAAACATATTTATATTTTGCTCATATTAATTAGTCCAATTATAGGTGTATACTATATTTTTTTTATAAATGTTTTATTTTTTGCAGGTAAAAAAAAGTTCAACATAAAAAATGATCGAGTTTGGAGGTATCAAAGAAAAGATAATAAAGGATGCTTAAATTTGGTTTTTCAAAAGCGGTAGGAAAATTTATGCAATATGTTATATCTCGACCTTCATCCTTGATTGGGTCAAACATTCAATTTCCATGTTGGAAGTGTCAAAATCATGTTGGATTTTGGAATGAAAAGACAACAAAATTGCACTTAACGAAGAATGGGTTTGTAAGTGATTATTATGTATGGAACTGACATGGAGTACTATATATTATTGGATAAAGTGGTGGACAACCTAACTCCAAACATAACTCCGATACCCAAGACAACCTAATGTACAATATGGTGATGGATGCTGCAGGTCAAAGTTATGATCCGAAGATGCCTAATGTAGAAATGTAGAAGTTGTATGATACTTTAAAATCATCTGAGAGAAAGTTATATGAAGGTTGTGAAACTTCTCAGTTGTCTGTCATGGCTAAGATGTTGAGTTTGAAATCGGACCATCCCTGGTCAAAGGCATATTATGATCAGACATCTCAGTTCATCAAAGGCATCTTGCCTTAAGATAATAAATTTCTTGAGAGCTTTTATAGTACGAAGAAGTATATGGAAGAATTGGGGCTTCCTTCCGAGAAAAATGATTGTTATGGTAACGAATATATGTTATATTGGGGGTAAGAAATCAACCTGGAGGAGTGTAAGTTTTGTTCACAAGGGAGATACAAAGTAGGAACTTGAAGATCCAAAAAGGAAAAAAAGAAAGTACCCGTTAAAAGGATGATCTACTTTCCATTGACACCGAGATTGTAAAGACTGTATGCTTCACCGACTATTATAGGCCATATGAGATGGCATGCCAAAATTTATAAAGAAGAAGATGTGATGCGTCATTGTTCAAATTCAGAGGAGTAGAAACAATTTGATAGAACACACCCTTCATTTTTCTCAAAGATAGGAAATGTTAGACTCGGACTTCGGCTGATGGGTTTTAACCATTTGGTGAAATGGGCAGACAATATTCTTTTTGGCCAATTATAGTGACTCCATATGATTTACCCCCGTGGATGTGTTCAAAAGAACAGTATTTGTTTTTATCTGTACTTGTGCCTGGGCCAAAAAATCCAAAATAGAATATAAATGTTTTCCTCCAGCCATTAATTGATGAGTTAAAAATGTTATGGGAAGATGGGGCGGAGACCTGGGATAATTCTTTGAAACAAATTTTCGTATGTGAGCTGCGTTGATGTGAACTATCAGTGACTTCCCTGCTTACTCAATGTTGTCCGGATGGAAAACTGCTGGTCATTTAGCTTGTCCTCATTGTGCTCATGATCATGATGCTTATAATCTTTCACATGGTGGAAAGATTACATGGTTTGATAATCATCAAAAATTTCTACCTACCAATCATCCATTTTGAAATAATAAAAATCGGTTTATCAAAGAATTTGAGATGCTTGGTTTAATGAAAATTACTGAATTGGGAAGTGAAGAGCACAATGATAAAATCATCAAACCTTACAATTGTGGATGGAAAAAAAGAAGTATCTTTTGGGATTTACCATATTGGAGGATATTGAATATTATACAGAACCTTGATGTTATTCATGTTAAGAAAAATTCTTTGAGAATATTTTCAACACTATCATGGCTATTGAAGGAAAGACCAAAAATAATTCTAAGGCAAGAGATGATATTGCAGAGATTTGTTGAAGGCCGAAGTTAGTATATGATGTGTCGATAGGAAAGTATCAAAAAGCATGTTACAGGCTGGACAAGAAAGGTAAAGAAAAAGTGTGTGAGTGGTTGAAAGATCTAATATTCCAGATGGATATGTGTCATATATGGGACGTTACATCAACATGAAAAAATACATGTTATTTGGAATAAAGAGTCATGATTATCATGTGTTTATGCAACAATTTCTTCCGATTGCTTTTCAGGAATTTCTTCTGAAAAATATTTGGGAAGCTATTACAGAATTAAGCCTTTTCTTCAGATATCTCACTTCAGATACTTTAAAGATAGGTGACATGCGTAGACTCGAAGAACAAATTCCTGTTATACTTTGCAAGTTATTGTGCATATTCCCACCAACATTGTTTGACTCAATGGAACATTTTTTAGTGCACTTACCATATGAAGCACGCATTGCAGGTCCTCTACAGTATTGTTGGATGTATCCTTTCGAAAGATTTTTGCACAATTGAAGAATAATGTGAAAGATAAAGCTCGGGTTGAAGGATCAATATGCAATGCTTTTTTGGTTGAAGAAACTTCCACTTTTTGCTCACATTACTTTTAGCAACATGTTCAAACAAAACATAGAAATGTTTCCAGAAATGCTTCTACTGTAGGTGAAGAGAGTTTTGGAGGAAACATTTCTATATTTTCTCATCTCGGAAGTTCACATGGGAGTGCTAGTACTCGTTATCTTGATGATCGAGAATATATTGTAGCTCATAATTATATCTTATTTAATTGTCCAGAAGTTGCACCATATACTGGGTAAGTTTATTTCGTCATATCCGCATGCTTAGTTGTCCCTATTAATGAATGGTCTTGTTATCTAATTACTTTTTCTATAATTAGGATTTTCATAAATCAACTTCAGGAACGCAATCCCTATATAAGTAGTGTTGAAGTTGATCAGTGCTTAGAAAATGAATTTGCCATTTGGTTTATAAACTATGTAAGTTATTTGATACTTTATCATTAATATTAGATAACATTTAGTTATTTATTCTCGTATTCTAATAGCCACCACTTATAATTTTAGGCTCAAAATCCATCACTGATTTCAAATGAATATATTCGGGCTCTTTTATTTGGACCTCTTCATTCAGTTAAGTCCGTACCAATCTACTATGTCATTGGGAACAAATTTCATACTCGGGAATACGGAACTGACAAGGCAATATTTAACAGTGGAGTATGCATCAAGGGATCGATTTTTAGTGAGACATCTAATGATTATTTTCGAGTATCCTCGCCATCCAATAAAGAGAACAATGTTTTTCAAGTGTGAATGGTTTGATCCTACACTTAATATTGGAATAAGAGTTCATCCACGTTGATTTAATCGAGGTCAATAAAAAAAGAGATTGAGGGTGTACAGAGCCATTTATACTAGCATTGTAGGCCATGCAAGTTTACTATTGCAAGTACCAAAGTCTTAGACGAGACAAATCGATTAGTTAGTTGTATGCAAAGTAAAAGCCACTTATTGAACTTTCTCAAATCCCGGTGTCACATCAAGAACCTTTCCAAGATGATACACCCACACATCTAAGTGATATTAGTAAAAATGATATTCCTACGTATTTAAATGATAAAAGTGGAGTTGTAGTAGATTTAGATGATGGTAACAGGACTCCGGAGGAAGAAATTGAATATGAAATCGAAGATAAATATGGATCTTCGCAAACCGAAGATAGCAATGAGTTTCACCACTATAGAGGAATTATGCTAATTTTAGAATTGTTTTAAAACAAGGTTAGAATGCATCCAATATTTTGACATATACTTTATATGATGAGATAAATTAGAAAACCAAGCAACGAATTTGTACCGTTTAAAAGTTCTTGTATTTACTATATTTATCTATACCAAATTTAATATATTCAAGAAAAACAAGATAATATCCTCGAGTTAAATATCACTAGTACACTAAGATATCATAAATTGCATATACAATAAATTTTTCAGATCCTCTTTTTTTTTTTTTTTTTTTTTGCTAAACAAATATTTCAGATTCTTGTTTGTGCTTTCTACTAAATAAATATTTCAGATCCTTATTTGTGCCAAATTTACACCTATGATATTCTATTGAGCATTACTTTATAATATCTCCATATTAAATATGTATATCTAATATATTATATAACCCGCCTTTTGTATTTAATATAAAACATTGCACGGAAATCACAATAAATATACAAATTGAAAAGTAGATATATAACTGAAAAAGTACTAAATATAGAAAAAAATATATTAAGATATCGAGAATTAGAATCATATTCACGCAAATATACAAAATTTCAAAAAAAGTATATCCATTTTTTGTAAAAATAAAAAAAGATTAAAAATAGAAAAAAATATATTAAGATACCTAGTATTAGTCTCTATTTCGATTGCTTTTAAAAACTGTGGTGGTGTTCAAAAAAGTGTTGTTACAAAGATAATTGTTTGGTAATATTTTTGATATACCAGTTTTTTTTAAAACATGTGGGAGATGCTTTTTTATAAAAACTGGCAAAAATGCTTTTTAGATGCTTTCATAGTTTATTAAACATTTTTTTACCATTGTTCTTGCTGTCTCCATCAACAATATCCGTAAAATCATAATCATGCACATATACAATATTTCCCAAAAGTATTATGGCTTTTATATAATTTTTTTGTTTATATAATTAAAAAAATGGTAAAAAGAATCCCTTAAAAAAAAAAAAGAAATCATAAAAAGATTCAACTTAGGCATTATAGCTTTAGCGCCTATGTAGATTCTTTATATTTACGGTACATTTGTTCATGTGTCTATCATCCTCCTACAGTTGCAGTATGTTATAGCCACATAGCGAGAAAGAGAAAATGGATCCTTTAGCTCCAGTCTCTGCATGGATTTGGAAGATGATTATGAGTGGCTTAAAGATGCTTTTCAGGTATCATACATTACCCCTTTTGTTAATTCTTGCTTTTCTTGATTTTGAAGTGAATTGTGCAAGTCCAATGTGTGTGCTAGTGTGTGTAAATTAAATTGAGGGGATCATGTTCTTCTTCTTTTTTTTTTTTTTTTTTTTTGCCACTGGTGATCATGTTTTTTTAGTGTCAACTCATTGACTAGTTTTTGAGATTTATGTGTGATATATTTGGATTGTACTAATGCAACAGTTAATAAGTAAAATAAAAGAGATTTAATATGACATTAATGTTATAGCACCATAATGAATTATACGATCTTAGATTAACATGTAAAAGAGTTTGTGTAGTTTGCAATCTAGTAACTCTGTTATACTCTGCATTGGTAATGAAGGTACAGGCTGGTACATCATTTGAATCACTTAATGAAAGTGCAGTTCAATTTTCTCAGAAATTCAGTTTTCAGGAACCGAGGGATCCGTCAGATTCTCTTGTTTACAATGAAATTGCTTCTGTGGACCCATTTCCTCAAAATCTGGAGTGTGTGGACTCGGCTTCAATTCTATCACCAAAATTATGTGTTTTGGAATATGAAGGAGAAAATTCTGGACATAAAAGGAAGGTGAATGATGATGAGCCGGAAAGTTACAATGCCATGCTCAATAGAGTTAGAAGTAGTGTTGTTGAAAACAGCGACAACACTCAATCTACAGACTATATCTGTGGGCAAGAAAAGAAACATCATTTTACAAGTCCAGTATCTACCCGTGAATCTATGCGCCAACACTTTCCAAATTTTGAGACTGTTTTTGATGCTGCCGCTTTTACAACACTTACTGAATCGTGGGACTTTGAAGAGGATGAGACGAGTTTAACCTGCGCTGACATTGACGTTGGAGATTCAATTATGCATTGCCAGATTCCAACACAGAACATATGTAGCATTTCCGAGCCAACTTTTCTTGAACGTCAAGTTGAAGAGAAAGAGAGCGCATCAAACTCTGTTGATTTCATTAGTGCTGGCGACGATAATAATTCAAAGTTCATGGGTTTTGATGTGCACTCAGATACTATGGACCAGATTCCATGTCAGAACATGGAGCATTTTGTTCCTAGCACAGATGGGAACTTAGCAGCAGGATCGTCTGCCTCTATTATGGACTTGAGCAAGTCGAAAAAATTTCTTCTTACAGATATTGATGGAATTGACACAGCTAACATTCCTAACTTGGACTCATTCTTGTTGGACTTCACTTTGGATGAATATATTGGCAACGTCCAGCATTCAAGTATTCCTGGAGGTGGTGCATGTTCTGGAGATGATATCAACTGTGTGGCCAATTCATGAATTGCTCTTTAGAGTCCGCTATGTTAACATCAATTCCAGCTGAAAATCTTGAGTTGCCATCTGCACCGGCTGCAAATAATCTGGAACATCATGTTGCATGTCCTCCAGAAGGCCACTTGTCTGCACCTGCTGTAAATTGCCTAGACCCTGAACTATACAATGGGGTGATTTGCTGTGTGTTAAACACGGAGGATACAGAAATCCCTTGCAATGATGGTGCTGATTTCACGCTACTTTCAGCGATTGAAATTCTTGGCAATAATGATGCTTCCACCATGCTACATTCGTTGACTAAATTCCCATGCAATGATGAAGCCCACTTGTCTGCACCTGCTGCAAATTGCGTAGACCCTGAACTATACAATGGGGTGATTTGCTGTGTATTAAACACGGAGGATACAAACATCCCTTGCAATGATGGTGTTGATTTCACGCTATTTTCAGCGATTGAAATTTGTTAAAATGTTATAAGCTAAACTTATTTTATTATTTTATTTCTCTACAATGTTCTTGAAAATACTTAGAAGGGTCTCTTGAGTTCATGACTTTTTACATTTCAAGATTGTTCATGTACTTGGAGTTAGATATTAATTAAGGTGTATGTACTAGAAGCATTCTAGTAGGTTTCATGTAGTCCTATAAATAGGACAATCTTCCAAGCTTTGTAGTCATCAAAAAATTATCAAATCATTTGAGTGAAATACTTTTGTGAGTTTTTTATATCTATTTTTTGTGAGTAAGTTGTGTGGATTATTGAGAACAAGTTTTTCCTCTTTAATCTCTAACATTTTATTATACATTTAAATTTCTACAAAGTGGTATCAAGAGCAAGGTTACGAGATGGCTTCCAACAACATGTTGAAACCTCAACTTGCTCGATTGACGGGAAAGAATTACAACCAATGGAGCATCCAAATGGAGGTGTTATATGGCTCTCAATATCTTTGGGAGATCGTGGAAAATGGATATGAAGAACCGAAGAATCAAACAAATCTCTCTACACAACAATCAATCACTTTGAAGGAGAATCGAAAGAAGGACAAGAAGGCTCTCTACTTTATTTATCAAGCGGTGGATGAAGTGATTTTTGAGAGAATCTCAATGGTGTCAACGTCAAAGAAGGCATGGGACATCCTCAACAAGGCATACAAAGGTGAATAAAAAGTAAAAATGGTGAGGCTTCAAGCTCTAAGAGGTGAATTTGATTCACTAAAAATGAAGGAAAGTGAAACGGTGGAGGAATATTATAATCGAACAATTTCGATTGTTAATCAACTTCGTGTAAAAGGTGAAGATATTACGGATAAAAGAGTCTTGGAAAAAATTCTTCATAGCATGACTCGAAAATTTGAGCATGTTGTTGTGGCTATTGAAAAGTCAAAGGATTTGAATACTTTCTCTCTTGAAGAATTGTTGGGCTCACTACAATCTCACAAATTCCGCATCAAACAATTTGACTCATCTCCTTTCTAGCAAGCTTCTCAAGTACGTGGAAGAGGATCATTTCATGGCCGAGGACAAGGAAGCGGAAAGGTGCCAAGTGAAAATTCGAGCTCATATAAAAAGAGGGAGAGGAAGAGCTCGTGGAGGTTACAATGGAAGAGGAAGAGGTAATTCTTTTAAATTTCAATTCCATTATTGTCATAAAATTGGGCATATGAAAAAAGATTGCTACAAAAGGATTAATGATGAAAAAGAAAAATCAAATTTTCTACATGAGAATGTTGAGGAGAAAGATGAAGTATGCTTCTTGTTAGTAATGTTCAAGAAGAATCTCTTGAAGATGTTTGGTATATCGATAGTGGTTGTAGTAACCACATGACCGGAAATAAAATTGCTTTATGAATTTTGATGAAAGTGTTCATCGAGAAGTAAAGACGGGTGACAACAAAAGGCTCATTGTCAAGGTTGTGGTGATATTCTAATCCGAACAAAGCAAGGTACAAACTACATCTCTGATGTTTATTATGTACCTGATCTTTTAAGTGTTGGGCAACTTACAAGAAAGGGACATAATGTGAATTTCAAAGATGCTTTTTGTGTGATCAAAGATAAAAATGGTGTTCTTGTTGCAAGAGTCAAGATGACATCAACTAAAATGTTTCTACTGAAAATTCAAGGTGAGTCTCTTCCATATTTTGCTAATATTGTGAATGACAAGTCTTGGCTTTGGCATCTTCGATATAATCACTGGAGTTTTAACACTCTATCAAAGATTTGTAAAGGTCATATTGTGAGAGGCATTCCAAATATTGAAAGGCAAGATCAAGTATGTGAAGATTATATTTTTGGCAAGCATCATCGAGATCCATTTTCAAAAGAGATGGCATGGCGAGCTAAAAAACCATTGGAATTGGTACATTCGGATTTATGTGGACCTATGCGCACAAACTCTATTAGAGGTAGTCGTTATTTCCTCACTTTTATTGATGATTATATTCGCAAGCTGTTGATTTATTTTCTTAATGAAAAATCTCAAGTATTTGAAACATTTAAAGATTTTAAAGCATATGTGGAGAAAGAAAGTGGTCATTCTTTAAAGACACTATAATCCGATCGTGGTGGTGAATATATTATCCAAGAATTAGGAAGTTTTTTGAAGAAGCATGGCATTCGTCATCAACTAACGGTTCGTTTAACCCCACAACGAAATGGGGTGGTCGAGAGGAAGAACCGAATAACCATGGAGCTTGTTCGAAGCATGTTGAAAACAAAAGGATTGCCTAAGATGTTTTGGGCCGAAGCTGTAGCATGTGCATGCTATGTTCTCAATCGTGCACCTACTAAAAGTGTACAAGGGAAGACTCTACAAGAAGCTTGGAGTCATAAGAAGCCATGTGTCTCTCACTTTAGAATTTTTGGAAG
Source organism: Saposhnikovia divaricata (assembly GCA_036435485.1). Lineage (NCBI taxonomy): Eukaryota > Viridiplantae > Streptophyta > Magnoliopsida > Apiales > Apiaceae > Saposhnikovia > Saposhnikovia divaricata. The sequence goes on along the minus strand of CM071600.1, from coordinate 76,029,748 downwards.
CATTTGTTACTCTCATGTGCCCAATAAAAAGAGAGGTACACTTGATGACAAATCTGAAAAATGCATTTTTGTTGGCTATAGTGAAGTTTCTAAGGCATACAAATTATACAATCCTACCACAAAGAAGGTCATAATTAGTCGTGATGTAATTTCTTGATGAAGCATTTGTAGACCCTGAGCTATACAATGGGGTGATTTGCTGTGTGTTAAACACGGAGGATACAAAAATCCCTTGCAATGATGGTGCTGATTTCACGCTATTTTCAGCGATTGAAATTCCTGGCATTAATAATGCTTCCACCATGCTACCTTTGTCGACTAAATTCCCATGCAATGATGAAGCCCACTTGTCTACACCCGCTGCAAATTTCGTAGACCCTGAACTATACAATGGGGTGATTTGCTTTGTATTAAACACGGAGGAAACAAACATCCCTTGCAATGATGGTGTTGATTTCACGCTATTTTCAGCGATTGAAATTTGTTAAAATATTATAAGCTAAACTTATTTTATTATTTTATTTCTCTAGAATGTTCTTTAAAATAATTAGAAGGGTCTCTTGAGTTCATGACTTTTTACATTTCAAGATTGTTCATGTACTTAGGAGTTAGATATTAATTAAGGTGCATGTACTAGAAGCATTCTAGTAGGTTTCATGTAGTCCTATAAATAGGACAATCTTCCAAGCTTTGTAGTCATTAAAAAATTATCAAATCATTTGAGTGAAATACTTTTGTGAGTTTTTTATATCTCTTTTGTGTGAGTAAGTTGTGTGGATTGTTGAGAACAAATTTCTTCTCCTTAATCTCCATCATTTTATTATACATTTAAATTCCTACGAAATTCCTGGAAATAATGATGCTTCCACCACGCTACCTTGGCCGAGAGACTAAATTCTCATTCAAAGATGATACTTCTACCATGCTATCTTCTGGGACTGAAATCCATGATGATGCTTCAATCACGAAATCTTCGCGTCGCGACCGCTTTGATTCTTTAAGGAAAACCTACCAACATCGAGGTCTAAAGGCACTTTACTTCGCTGAAACCTTTGAAGAAAAACCCCATTTGTCTGAGATGGTACAATCAAAGAAGACATTGTACAAAGGTAAAAATAAAAAAAGAGACACTCGATCCATCTAAGACCATCGAATCGAAGAAGGCATTGTACAGAGCTAAAAACATCAAAGAAACTCCCAATTCATCTGAGACGATATAATCATATATTTTATCTGATTTGGGGTTAAACCTTCAATTTATTAAGCGCGGGACTGAAGTTGTGTAGCAACGTAATGTTGTACGGTTTTAGTCTTCTAATGGTCATCGAGAGGAGGAAAGAACTTACTTCAAGGTTTTGACTGATTTTAGCAACTAACAATACCACAATATAGTTCCCTTTTATTTTTATAAAAAAAACAAATGCATGGTTTCGATGTAATTTCTCCAAAGAAAATAAATGCTAGCAAATTAGCTGTCTTTGTTCTATTTAAGCCTTGCCTCAGTCATCACTCAATGTGATACACTGAAGCTTTGAGTTGGATGAATAGTTTCAGTTTATCGAGAAAATTTTACAATATTACTACCAATCCTAAATAATACTTTTATAATTTTTTTGCACTCACATTTAAGACTAAAAAAACATAGCTATTGTCAATATTAAGATATGAAAATTAAAAATTTATAATTAATATAATCATGTTATTCAGTTTCAGTGAAACTGATTTTGTTAATTAATATAATTAGTTTTATTTTTAGTTTTTTTTTTAATTGCTAATTCAGTGATCATTAGCTTCCCAGTTTCCCAATATTTTTTCTTTTTCTGATTGTTGAGTGCAGTTTTATGCCGAAATAAATTAAATGCTTTGGCTGTGACAGAAAATAAATCAATTCATACTTTTCTAGAATGTAAAGCTCGTTGCTCGAACTAGATATTTGATTTTGTTAATTTAAGATATTATTGTTGATTTATGTAAATGATTAAAAATTAAATTTTAGGTTTATTTTGCTTTATTGCAGCATTTTTTTTAAAAAAAAGTTTACGAAGTTTATAATTGTTTGTTAAATTCTGTAATTCTTTGCAATTTTTTAATTTGGTGAAATATGTGCTTTTAATGACTAAATACTGTATCACATATTTAAGTTTAGGCTATGATCATACTGGTCATAAATTGACTAAATTTAGAAGTAGCTAACAAATGTATGTCATGCATTACATCTATAATATGTTTGAGTTGTGAAGCAATAAAATCTTCCATTACTTAAAAAATAAATATTATTTACTAGAAATACGGTGTTTTATAACTTATTTTGCAAAAAATGGTCTTCCTTTTTTTATTGCAAAATTACGATCTTTTACCACCTCTTTCTCACTACAAGAATTTCTAATTTTAATGACGGAAATTGCCAATGGAAATAAGTCCGTTAGTGCTTGCTAACACGTTCATAACTGGAAACAATTTGTTGAACAGTCAACACTCTAACAACCGATACCCACCGAATTATTAACAAACATTTACCAACGACCAGTTAATTCTGTTGGGAAAAATGAGCATAAAAAAGGTTCCAAAATGCCCGCCCATTTCCAGCAACGATATGCCAATGGACTACCAATGGAAAGAATACTAAAAGAATAATAATAATTTACCAAGGAATTAACAATGTTTTGCCAACAATATATTCCATTGGGAATTTTAGATGGGTCATATTCTTTCTTTCTGTCACTAATTTGTTGATAGTATTAAAATGGTTATATATATTTCATTACTTTAAAATATTTATGTTACTAGTCCGTTTTAATTTAACTGTTACAATTAATATCACACCTACCTTCATTTACTACGGCAACTTCTCATCCACATGTTACTTTCTTCTTCAACAGAAATATTGAAACACTCACCGAAATACCGAAACAGAACTCGCCGGCTTCTCCTTCAACTTACTACTAGCCATTCATATTATAAAATTCGAAGATGTTCGACTCGCCTAATTAAGGTAACTAATCTTATTGTCCACTACTTAGTTTTTGTTTTGAGTACAATTTTTAATTACAATTATGAAAATTATTTTTTATGACATATATATGTGTTGATTTTTTGGATTTTATTTTAGAATTCGCAATTTTGTGGGCTTTGTCTTGTGATTAATTGTCTAAATCTCATATTATCGTTTTCTAATTTTAATAAATATTCATTAAAAAAATTAGTTAATTTATATAATTTAATTAATCTCTCATTTGTTGTTGATGCATGTTGCTTCGTTAAATATATTTATTGTTTGGGTAAACCAAGCATAATATTGATAATAGAAGCGTGATGCAAAAGTTTGTAACAGTCTTGGGGAAGGCAGATTACATATCCTATCAGAAACTACGTACACCCTTATACCCAAATACCAAAAACAACACCTATGTTTTGTTAATTATATATATTACTAGGTAATTGATCATATTAGTTATTTATATATAAATTATATGATTAAACATATTTATATTTTGCTCATATTAGTTAGTCCACTTATAGGTGTATACTATATTTTTTTATAAATGTTTTATTTTTTGCAGGTAAAAAAAAGTTCAACATAAAAAATGATCGAGTTTGGAGGTATCAAAGAAAAGATAATAAAAGATGCTTAAATTTGGTTTTTCTAAAGGGGCAGGAAAATTTATGCAATATGCTATATCTCGACCTTCATCCTTGATTGGGTTAAACATTCAATTTCCATGTTGGAAGTGTCAAAATCATGTTGGATTTTGGAATGCAAAGACAACAAAATTGCACTTAATGAAGAATGGGTTTGTAAGTGATTATTATGTATGGAACTGACATGGAGTACTATATATTGTTGGATAAAGTGGTGGACAACCTAACTCCAAACATAACTCCGACACCCAAGACAACCTAATGTACAATATGGTGATGGATGCTGCAGGTCAAATTTATTATCCGAAGATACCTAATGCAGAAACGCAGAAGTTGTATGATACTTTAAAATCATCTGAGAGAGTTATATGAAGGTTGTGAAACTTCTCAATTGTCTGTCATGGCTGAGATGTTGAGTTTGAAATCGGACCATCCTTGGTCAAAGGCATGTTATGATCAGACATCTCAGTTCATCAAAGGCATCTTGCCTTAAGATAATAAATTTCTTGAGAGCTTTTATAGTACGAAGAAGTATATGGAAGAATTGGGGCTTCCTTCCGAGAAAAATGATTGTTATGTTAACGGATATATGTTATATTGGGGGTAAGAAATCAACCTGGAGGAGTGTAAGTTTTGTTCACAAGGAAGATACAAAGTAAGAACTGATCCAAAAAGGAAAAAAATAAAGTACCCGTTAAAAGGATGATCTACTTTCCATTGACACCGAGATTGTAAAGACTGTATGCTTCACCGACTATTATAGGCCATATGAGATGGCATGCAAAAAATTATCAAGAAGAAGATGTGATGCGTCATTGTTCAAATTCAGAGGAGTGGAAACAATTTGATAGAACACACCCTTCATTTTCCTCAGAGATAGGAAATGTTAGACTCGGACTTTCGGCTGATGGGTTTCAACCATTTGGTGAAATTGGCAGACAAATTCTTCTTGGCCAATTATAGTGACTCCATATGATTTACCCCCGTGGATGTGTTCAAAAGAACAGTATTCGTTTTTGTATGTACTTGTGCCTGGGCCAAAAAATCCAAAATAGAAGATAAATGTTTTCCTCCAGCCATTAATTGCTGAGTTAAAAATGTTATGGGAAGATGAGGCGGAGACCTGGGATAATTCTTTGAAACAAATTTTCGTGTGCGAGCTGCGTTGATGTGAACTATCAGTGACTTCCCTGCTTACTAAATGTTGTCTGGATGGAAAACTGCTGGTAATTTAGCTTGTCCTCATTGTACTCATGATCTTGATGCTTATAATCTTTCACATGGTGGAAAGATTACATGGTTTGATAAACATCAAAAATTTTTACCTACCAATCATCCATTTTGAAATAATAAAAACCGGTTTATCAAAGAATTTTAGATGCTTGGTTTAATGAAAATTACTGAATTGGGAAGTGAAGAGCACACTGCCAAAATCATCGAAACTTACAATTGTGGATGGAAAAAAAGAAGTATCTTTTGGGATTTGCCATATTGGAGGATATTGAATATTATACAGAACCTTGATGTTATTCATGTTGAGAAAAATTCTTCGAGAATATTTTCAACTCTATCATGGCTATTGAAGGAAAGACCAAAAATAATTCTAAGGCAAGAGATGATATTGCAGAGATTTGTTGATGGCCGAAGTTAGTATGTGATGAGTCGACAGGAAAGTATCCGAAAGCATGTTATAGCCTGGACAAGAAAGGTAAAGAAAAAGTGTGTGAGTGGTTGAAAGATCTAAAATTCCAGATGGTTATGTGTCATATATGGGACGTTCCATCAACATGAAAAAATACAAGTTATTTGGAATAAAGAGTCATGATTATCATGTGTTTATGCAACAACTTCTTCCGATTGCTTTTCAGGAATTTCTTCTGAAAAATATTTGGGAATCTATTACAGAATTAAGCCTTTTCTTCAGATATCTCACTTCAGCTACTTTAAAGATAGGTGACATGTGTAGACTCGAAGAACAAATTCCTGTTATACTTTGCAAGTTAGAGCGCATATTCCCACCAACATTGTTTGACTCAATGGAACATCTTTTAGTGCACTTACCATATGAAGCACGCATTGCAGGTCCTCTACAGTATCGTTGGATGTATCCTTTCGAAATATTTTTGCACAATTGAAGAATAATGTGAAAGATAAAGCTCGGGTTGAAGGATCAATATGCAATGCTTTTTTGGTTGAAGAAACTTCCACTTTTTGCTCACATTACTTTTAGCAACATGTTCAAACAAAACATAGAAATGTTTCCAGAAATGCTTCTACTGTAGGTGAAGAGAGTTTTGGAGGAAACATTTCTATATTTTCTCATCTCGAACGTTCACATGGGAGTGCTAGTACTCGTTATCTTGATGATCGAGAATATATGGTAGCTCATAATTATATCTTATTTAATTGTCCAGAAGTTGCACCATATACTGGGTAAGTTTATTTCGCCATATCCGCATGCTTAGTTGTCCCTGTTAATGAATGGTCTTATTATCTAATTACTTTTTCTATAATTAGGATTTTCATAAATCAACTTCGGGAACGCAATCTACATATAAGTAGTGTTGAAGTTGATCAGTGCTTAGAAAATGAATTTGCCATTTGGTTTATAAACTATGTAAGTTATTTGATACTTTATCATTAATATTAGATAACATTTAGTTATTTATTCTCGTATTCTAATAGCCACCACTTATAATTTTAGGCTCAAAATCCATCACTGGTTTCAAATGAATATATTCGGGCTCTTTCATTTGGACCTCTTCATTCAGTTAAGTCGGTACCAATCTACTATGTGAATGGGAACAAATTTCATACTCGGGAATACGGAACTGACAAGTCAATATTTAACAGTGGAGTATGCATCAAGGGATCGAATTTTAGTGAGACATCTAATGATTACTTTGGTAATTGAAGAGATTTTGATTTTCGAGTATCCTCGCCATCCAATAAAGAGAACAGTGTTTTTCAAGTGTGAATGGTTTGATCCTACACTTAATATTGGAATAAGAGTTCATCCACGTTGATTTAATCGAGGTCAATAAAAAAAGAGATTGAGGGTGTACGAGCCATTTATACTAAGCATTGTAGGCCATGCAAGTTTACTATTGCAAGTACCAAAGTCTTAGACGAGACAAATCGATTAGTTAGTTGTATGCAAAGTAAAAGCCACTTATTGAACTTTCTCAAATCCCGGTGTCACATCAAGAACCTTTCCAAGATGATACACCCACACATCTAAGTGATATTAGTAAAAATGATATTCCTACATATTATTATATTATATTATATTATATTATATTATATTATATTATATTACTTATATTTATTTGGTATTTACTAAAATTAGGAAATTTATGAAAATAGGATTCTAATTTTGGATCGATATTAATTTAAAGCCCAAAATTTATTTTTTTTGAGAGAAAAATTAAAGTAGAAACTTGTTGATTACGTGTTTAGTAGAATGACCTTGTTTTTGTTGATTGGCCAGGGGATAACCACATAGTAGTAAGTGAGGATTAGCTGGTTAATAAGGCTAAAAAGAGTGATACAGAAAGGGAAAAAGGAAAACCATCAACATCACTTTTCAACAAAACACCATCTGTTCTTTTTTTTGTTAAGACCACTGACTATCTCTTTTAAATCAAACACAAAAGCTCGGCCATACATATATACAACAGGGTATGAACTTCAAGAGTTTTTCTTCTTTTCTTTCCTTTTCTGCTTTCGTTATAATATGGTGCGTGTGGGCTCGATTTGTACTTAGATATTAAGGTATGTTTGTGTTTCGATGTGGATTGTTTTGGTGATTGGGGTTTTGAATCGGAGTAACGGGGGGAGGAGGACTGTTGTGTTGTCGCAGAAGGAGAAAGGAGGAGATTGGGAATGTAAGTTACGGTAAGGGGGGGGGGTTGTCGATGTTGGCAAAACAGCCACCACTGATTGGTGGTGGTGGTGGTGGTTAAAGGGATAGAGAGATGCAGAGGTGGGAAGAGACGAGAGAGGGGGAGTATAAAGAAGAGAGCGTGTTAACGATAGAGAGAATGATGAGAGATATAGGCGTGGTCGGAGAGATGGCAGAGTGATAAGAGGGATTGAGGAAAGAGAGATGCGAGAGAGAGAGAGAGAGAAGCAGGGAGAAAGAGGGAGAGATGGCAGAGAGACGAGAGATGAGACCGAGATTGAGAGAGATAGAGAGAGAGAGAGATGGGAGAGAAACCGGAAGAGAGATCGCGCATGGGTCCCACCCCCTGCTGTGATTGGCGTATAGCAGTGGATGGAAATTCTTTTGTTTTGTTTGTATAACAAGGGGTATTAAAAGAAGAGAAATGGGTTTAATAATAATATTAGTTCAATAGTTAATTGTTTTAAACGAATAATTCGGAATAATAAATTGTATTGTGGCATGTATTAAAATATGTAATTTTACACTTTGGTTTTAATAATTAGTTAATAAATAGAAATATTTGGTGATTATTTGGACGTAAATTAAATAGGGTGTTATTTTAGAAGGCTGATCTTTAGCATTTGTAGATTATTTTGATTAACCGGATCGAATCAGATTATTTATGAGATTAAAATTGGAATGATATTAATTTATTTACGAACCCTATTTTTCGTTTTAAGCAGGATTTACGGATATTAAAATAGTATATATTTTCTAGATTCTATTCCTGAATTTGAAGAAGAATTATTTATCCTGGAATTATTTTCCGTTATTTATTGTAAAGATTTTCAAAAGATATTTATTATTACTATTATAATATTTAAATATTATATTATCGGTTCAGGAATATTTTAGTTTGGCGAATCGCTGACATTTTTCTGGTTGCCATTTTTAGAGCGTAATTCTCGAGCTGTAGATTGAAGTCAAGTTCACGGGTAGAATATAAATTTAACTGCATTCTCTGCACTTCGAGATCGAGGCAAGTTCCTTTTGACCCTTACTCCTTTTGAAATATTTTGAGAAATGCTGAGATATTATTCTGTTAAAATATGTTCAGAATTGCCAGTTCGTTATAAAATATTCTGTTTATCGTAATATTGATTTAGAAAATTATAGATATGTTCCCACAATTATGATAAATTCATAAAACGTACATAGATTGAAATTTAGGGCATCTTATTGTTCGAGATGACCCCTAAATATTATTCAGCTATAACTACGCTCATATATCGGGGTAGTTTAGATTTTATTAACTTCAATCGGATCTATTGTTCAGATCTGATAAATTTTGTTTCAATATTTAAATTTGATTCATTGTTCGAATCAAAATAGGTACATGCAGAATAGTGAATAGAAGAATGGTATATCATCAGAATTTCCTCTAAAATACCTACTCTAGCATATTTGGAAGCTTTCTTTCTGAATCGAGTCATTCTTATTATTTCAAGACGACTCCACATGATTTATTCTAATCGATGAACCTTACTTGTTCAAGGTTGTTACTTTGTTGTCTTGAATTGACATATTGTTCGTGTCAATATAATAAATTGGTTTCTTTTGAAAATATTGTGACGACCTATTGTTCAGGTCGGTCTCGTACAAAGTGTAGACTGGCGGTCGGCCAGAATTGAATAGGAATCTAAATCAATAACTCTTATTCGGAGGAAAAATCATGTAATCCACTGGTCAACATGGGAGATGGCCCATGGGTTTTCTTTCAGATCAACACGAGGAATAAACTCGTGGTATCAAAAGAGAAATATTAACATTTTGGCACAAAAGTTGCCAGGTTGAGTTTTCAACCATTTTTTTGCTAGCAAAACGATATAGTGGTACCTACGACATAGTAGTGATCGTGCTATGGGGTATCACAGGTGTGCGGTACTTGCGACACACCGGTTGATCGCGCTGTGGGGTATCGTAAAGGCGGAAGACCAGTATCTCAAGCTTTACAATTCCAATTTCTTTTACTCAGAGATAAATTATTTTTGGTCTATTAGTAAGTATTATCAGGGCACTTTGCCAGCATACAAGTATCTTTCATAAATAGAATTGATTTCTTTCCACCTTCATTGTTAGTGAGAGAGCGAGTCAGTGAACTTGCTGAGCACATAGTTGCTCATTCTTGTTGTTAATATTGTTTTAGAGTGAAGACGGAAAAAGGCGAAACCTCTCGTTTCAAGGGAAAGGAGAAAATGCACCAGGGCACTGAGCTGGACTAGTGTGCTTACCTCAGAGGCGACGACCGTATCGAAGACTATTAGCATACGTTTCGACTTGTTTGGTGATATCATGTGTACTAGTAATATGTTGTAATAATTTGAAGATATGTCGATGCTTGGATATGTTGTAATGTATTTTTGTTTAAGGCAAGTATTGACGGTAAGTGGTGACCTAAGTCCACAAATAGTGGATTTGGGGGCGTCACATCTTGGTATCAGAGCGTTAGTTATATTCTAAGGGAAGCGAGAGATCCTAGGGATATGACGGAGCGAGAGACGAAAGGTATAAACATCGATTCCTGAGGTTATTTTGAGCTATAGCTCCATAATTGTAGAGTAAAAACCCTAACGGGTTGTCAGTTATATGTTATGTACACATGTATACCATATTATGAGTTGGACCCTGTTGTGATATAGTTTTTTTCTTTTGTAGATGTCATCGTCAGGTTCGCAAGTTCCCTCCGCTCACCGATCCGTCAGAGATAGGTCACCTACCTCATATCCGGTAGGACCATTGGATTCTTCTTCAGAGAGTGACCCGTCAGAGGTGTCGGATGATTCTTCTATTCAGATTCTACCTCCACCATCTCCGCAGATCATTGACTTCGTAGACTCCCCAGATCAGATCATTGTGATACCCGACTCTCCTACACTATCCGAGGACGATCAAGTTGTTCCTGTCTATGTTGATACATCTACTACACCTTTACCATCATCAGACCTATATAGACATGAGGTTCCTGAGCTTGTTATATCTGACCCGATGGATGATAGTCAACTTTCACCAGTCCGTTCTACCGCTCCACTCAGTGAGGGTTTTACTGTTCCAGGACTGGGTGCTCCTATTGTGGTACACACTTTTGTGAATTTACTTACTCCATCAGCCCCTATCTATGTGGAGGCCCCTGCAGTTCCTACAATACCAGATATCACTATTTCACCGGTCAGCAGCGCACTGGCATGCGACACAGCTCCTCCTGCACCTGCTATTCATATCCCTGCTCCAGTGGTGATGATTTCATCTGCTCCACCTTTCCCAGTACAGTCAGTTGGTGGGCCTGTGCAGCCGATAGTGGAGCGAGAGCCAGTACCTTGGGTTGTTCATGATCATCTTTTCCAGCAGTTTCGTTGGGTATGGGCTCGATATGAGGAGGTTTTTGCCACCAGGGATGCTATACTACGACTGTTATCAATTGACCCTGCCACAGTTCACGGAGGGGCAGTTTACTAGTGAGGGATATTCCTATGGAGATCGTACATCAGATATCTACCTCTATTCTTACTGGACTACCGACTGATATCGCGGCATTACCATCTTCCAGTGCCGGAGCTGTTGATCGCAGTGCTATTACTGATTTGATTACCAGAGCCATCGAGGAGTTTCAGAGACGTGTTGGGGAGATGTTTGGTCGCTGAGACCACTACTGATGTCATAGCTTAGATTTTTGCTGTTTTGGAGGGATGGCATATATATGGACTTGCCTATCCCTATCTTTTGGTTATGTATATGTTAGTTGTTAGCGACCCCAGTTTTGATGGTGTCAGAGATAGATCTTTCTGTGTAGGGTGATTATGTATTCTAGCCTATATTTAGTCTGACATAGGTAGACCAGCACTAGTAGATTTAGTGGTTTTGACTTATGTATTAGCTGGCTAGCTTATATCGGATGTAGTCACTGAATGTACCTTATGGTACCCTTTTGATTATATATGATGATCTCAGTATCTTTGCACTTTTACCTGTTTTAGACTTTATTATTACTGTTGCACTTTATTAGTAGCACTCTTGTATAAAAAAAAAGAGAAAAAAAAAGTTATTATTATGACGCATAAGAGATATTTTCAGCATGTTCGGAATTCGACATATGACTTTGAGGATTTACGTTACCAGCATTGATATTCTGCTATACATATTTTTTTTAACCCTGTGTAACCAAGCTCCATGTTTTCAGTCTTAATAGAAAGATGTCGCCTAAAAGAGGTAGACCACGCAGGAACCAAAGAGTACCCCTAGCAGAGGATCACCATGATGTTGATCCCAATCCTCAACCAGAACCCGAACCAGAACCTGAACCTGAGCCAACTCCCGCAGTGCCACCAAATCCAAATCCTAATGACCCTATGAGTTTACTCGTGGAATTCCTGAAACAATTTACCCAGAATCCTCCACCTAGACAAGAAATACCTCAAGCCAGAAATGATCAACCCCCTGCACCCCCAGTTAAAAATGCAGTTACATTTAAATCTTTCAAATCATTAAATCCCCCTGAATTTAAAGGTACCACAGATCCTGTTGAGGCAAGAATCTGGTTACGAGAGATGGAAAAGACCTTTGAGAATGTAGGAGTAGAAGAAGAGAAGAAAACCATTTTTGCAGCCTACATGTTAAAAGGTGAAGCGAATTATTGGTGGGAATCAAAGAGAGCAATGGAAGGGAACGTAGTCATACCCTAGACTAGGTTCACACAGCTGTTTTTAGAGAAATATTTTCCTAAATACTTGGAAAATCAGATGGAGATCAAATTTCTGGAACTTAAACAAGGCAATATGACAGTAGCTGAATATGAAGCAAAGTTTTCTGAACTTTCTAGGTTTGTGCCTTACCATGTGGATACTGATAAAAAGAGAGCTAAACGTTTCCAACTAGGGCTGAAGCCATGGATCCAGAATCGAGTTGCGGTACTAGAAATCACCAACTATGCTACTTTGGTTCAGAAAGCATCTATAGCCGAAAGTGGAACTGAGCTATACTCAAAGGACAAGGATGTGAAGAGAAGGAAGTTTCAGAGTCGTGGAACTAGTTTTGAGAAGAAGCCTGATGACTGGAGTGGAAAGAAACCATTTTTGAAGCGGGAAGACAGAAGCAATGACATAAAGAAAATTGGGAATCAAGACACTAGGGGAAACAATCAGAAATTCAGATCCCCTCAGACTGCAAATCTAATTCAAGGAAGGCCACCGCTACCCGAATGTAAAATGTGTGGGAAGAACCACCCAGGACCTTGTAACCTTGCCAACATTGTTTGCTACAATTGTGGTCAGAAAGGGCATTATTCTTCTAACTGCAAAGAGAAGGAGAAGACGACTACTTCTTTCAAATGCGGGAAGAAAGGGCATATTGCACGAGATTGCAAGTCACCACCAAAGGAGACCACTATACCTAGACTCATGGCACCTCCTAGCAATAAGCCAACTGCACGTACCTTCAGCATGACGGTGAAGGATGCTATTGCTGACAACGATGTAATTGCAGGTACGCTTTTAGTAAATTCTATAGATGCATGTGTTTTGATTGACTCGGGAGCAACAAGATCTTTCATATCGGAGAATTTTATGAACAACTTGGATATTCAGTCTGTACCATTAGGGGAGACCTTGATTATAGAAGTAGCAAATCAGGAAAAAGTTCCTGTTGATCAGATATGTCCAGATTGCGGGATCGAAATTCAAGGACAACGCTTCGAAGCAGATCTTCTTCCTTTTAATCTAGGGGAGTTTGATGTAATTCTTGGAATGGATTGGTTAGCACGTTACGATGCTCAAATCAATTATCGACGTAAGTGGGTTAGTTTAAAGGGATCAAATGGCAAAAGAGTACAATTTCGCGGAAGAAAACCTACTCGTAATTTTCTGACTATGATCCAAGCGAAGAGACTATTAAGACAAGGATGTCAGGCCTACTTAGCTCATGTGGTTGACAACAAGAAGCAAGCCCCTGCTATTGATGAAATTCATGTAGTGAATCAATTTGAAAATGTTTTCCCTGAAGAATTAACTGGATTGCCTCCTGACCGAGAGATATAATTCACCATTGATCTTGCCCCAGGAACTACATCGATTTCCAAAGCACCATACCGAATGGATCCAGTTGAGATGAAGGAGTTGGCCACACAACTGCAAGAACTATTAGACAAAGGTGTAATTCGACCAAGCGTTTCTCCTTGGGGAGCTCTAGTGTTATTTGTGAAGAAGAAAGATGGATCTATGAGGTTATGCATAGATTACCGAGAGTTAAACAAGATGACAATCAAGAATAAATATCCTTTGCCACGAACCGACGATTTGTTTGATCAACTGAAGGCAGGGACGGAGGGAAGGGGTGGCACGCAGGGGCGGTCGCCACCTCAAAACCTCCTATAATCATGAAATTAGCATTAAAATTTATGAAAAAAATTCATATTTTTAATGTTAAAATATTATAATATTTTGATTTCGTCCCCTCAAATTTATATAAATTTTATGAATATAGTGATAAAATTTTCGATATTTATAATAATTTTGAATATTAATACTTGAATTTAAGTATATTCATAAATTAAAAAATATTAATAATAACTTTTTATATTATTTACTAACAAATTATTTTAATATATTAATTATTAAGATGAAAAAAAAAATTTTTGCCTCGGCGAACTCGAGTTTCTAGCTCCGTCCCTGACTGAAGGGAGCAGCTTATTTTTCCAAGATTGACCTTTCGGGTTATCACCAGTTAAAGGTTAAACCTGAAGATGTGCCAAAGACTGCCTTTAGGACTCGCTATGGGCATTATGAATTTTTAGTGATGCCATTTGGATTGACAAATACTCCAGCTGCTTTTATGGATCTGATGAATCGAGTATTCAGGAAATACTTGGACAAGTTCGTGATTGTATTTATTGATGACATTTTGATTTACTCAAAAAGCCAAGAAGAACACACAGAGCATCTTCGTTTAGTATTGGAAACTTTACGCAAGGAAAAACTATATGCTAAATTTTCTAAGTGCGGGTTTTGGCTAAGTAAAGTGCAATTCTTAGGACACATTGTGAGCAGTGAAGGAATTTCAGTTGACCCCGTGAAAGTGGAGGCAGTCGCAAATTGGGAAAAGCCGAAGACTCCAACAGAGGTCAGAAGTTTTCTTGGACTAGCAGGATATTATCGAAGATTTGTAAAGGATTTTTCAAAGATAGCTACACCATTGACCAAGCTCACCAGAAAGAATGAGAAGTTTGAATGGACTCCCAAGTGCGAAAAAGTTTTCAAGAAATAAAGAGACAATTAACATCTGCCCCATTTTTGACATTACCAGACGATACGGGAAATTTTGTAATCTATAGTGATGCTTCCCATAAGGGTTTAGGATGCGTATTGATGCAACATGGAAAAGTAATTGCTTATGCTTTCCGATAGTTAAAGGATTATGAGGTAAGATACCCAACTCACGATCTCGAACTGGCTGCGATCATTTTTGCACTGAAGATTTGGAGACACTATTTATATGGGGAAAGTGTGAGATTTACACGGATCATAAGAGTCTAAAATATATCTTCACCCAGAAAGAATTAAATATGAGGCAGAGATGATGGCTAGAATTGATCTAGGACTATGATTGTTCGATTAATTACCATCCATGGAAGGCCAACCTGGTGGCAGACGCACTAAGTTGAAAAGAAAGACTTAATATGGTAGTATCGTCAGAGGAATTGATCAAAGAAATTGAGAGATTTGATTTGGAGATTAAGATTACTGCTCAAGTCAATGAGAGAGTATATGAAATCTCCTTACAGCCAGAGCTGATTGAAAAGATTCATCATTGTCAGGAGAAAATAATGGAAGAAGAAAGGGATTAGTTAACAGGAGAAGAATTTCAAAGCCCAAAGGATGTTAATGGAATTAAAAGATTTGCCTCCAGAATTTTGATACCAAATGTTGCAGAACTAAAGGAAGAGATTTTGAGCGAAGCACATAATTCGAGGTACTCTATTCATCCCGGAAGCACGAAGATGTATCAGGACATCAAGAAAAACTATTGGTGGCCTAACATGAAAAGGGAAATTGCAGACTGGGTAAGTAAATGTTTAACCTGTCAGAAAGTGAAGGCAGAACATCAACGACCAAGTGGACTTTTACAACCCTTAGAGATACCCGAGTGGAAATGAGAGCATATTACTATGGATTTTGTTATAGGACTGCCCCGAACTAGAGCTAGCCATGATGCAATTTGGGTTATTGTTGACCGACTCACTAAATCCGCGCATTTTCTAACAATTATTGATAAATACTCTGTTGAAAGATTGGTAAACATATACCTAAAGGAAATTGTGGTCCGTCATGGAGTGCCAGTTTCAATTGTATCTGATAGAGATGCCTGTTTTACTTCTAGATTTTGGAAAAGTTTTCAGGAATGTCTTGGCACGAAGTTAAATCTGAGCACTGCATATCATCCTCAAACTGACGGACAAAGTGAAAGGATAATTCAAACAGTTGAGGATATGTTAAGAGCCTGTGTACTGGATTTCAAAGGAAGTTGGGATGATCATTTGCCCCTGGTTGAGTTTGCTTACAACAATAGTTACCACTCCAGCATAGGTATGGCACCCTATGAAGCATTGTATGGGAGGAAGTGTAGATCACCTCTATATTGGGAAGAAGTAGGAGAAAGAAAGATACTAGGACCAGAACTACTTCAACAAACTAAGCAAGCAACGGAAGTTATTCGAAAAAGGTTAGTTGCAGCTCAAGATCGACAGAGGAAGTATGCAAATCAAAAGAGAAAAGACAAAACATTTGAAGTGGGAAATAAAGTGATGCTGAAAGTTTCACCTTAGAAGGGAGTAATGAGATTCGGAAAGAAAGGCAAGTTGAGCCCCAGATATATAGGACCTTTTGAGATTCTCAAAAAGATAGGACCACTAGCTTATCAGTTGGCCCTACCTCCAGACCTTCACCATATCCATGATGTGTTTCATGTTTCTGTGTTAAGAGAGTATCGTTCTGACTTCAGACATGTTATAACCTATGAACCAGTGGAAATTCATCCTGATTTGACATACGAAGAATAGCCAGTACAAATTCTAGATCACAAAGTGCAGGAGTTAAGAACTAAGCAAGTGAATTTGGTAAAAGTACTCTGGAGAAATCACCAAGTTGAGGAAGCCACGTGGGAACTCAGAAAGCGAAATGCGGAATAAATATCCTGAATTGTTTAGTGCGTAATTTTTATTCCGAGGACGGAATCCTATAAGGGGGGAAGACTGTAATAACCGCGAATTTTTCGAATAAAATTTTTCTACTCGATATTTAGATTTTATTTAAGATCGATACACTAGTATTTGAATAGTTTTTTTTAAAGTGCGAGTGCCGTAAATTTTAGAATTTATATATATATATATATATATATATATATATATATATATATATATGTGTGTACATATTATATTATATTATATTATATTATATTATATTATATTATATTATATTATATTACTTATATTTATTTGGTATTTACTAAAATTAGGAAATTTATGAAAATAGGATTCTAATTTTGGATCGATATTAATTTAAAGGCCAAAATTTATTTTTTTTAGAGCAAAATTAGAGTAGAAACGTGTTGATTACGTGTTTAGTAGAATGACCTTGTTTTTGTTGATTGGCCAGGGGATAACCACGTAGTAGTAAGTGAGGATTAGCTGGTTAATAAGGCTAAAAAGAGTGATACAAAAAGGGAAAAAGGAAAACCATCAACATCACTTATCACCAAAACACCATATGTTCTTTTTTTTTGTTAAGACCACTGACTATCTCTTTTAAATCAAAGACAAAAGCTCGGCCATACATATATACAACAGGGTATGAAATTCAAGAGTTTTTCTTCTTTTCTTTCCTTTTCTGCTTTTGTAAGAACCCCAAATTTTGGATATAATTAAAACTTTTTATTAAGTAATGATAAAATGAAGAACAATGATTCCGACAACAAGGTCACCAGCTCTAATGAATGGTGGTTTCAAAGAACAATGATTGTAATGAATGGATATTGCTTTGGACAATGATCCTGATGCATTGGTATATTGTCAGAATAGAGTAATTCGATGGTTGAGAACCTAGATAAGAATAATCTACCATCCAGGAAGGAGCTAATGGATCCTTGAAAGGAAATGAGTACGTGCATAGTGTTTCCCATACGTGCATAGTATTTCCCGTACGTGCATAGTGTTTCCTGTACGTGCATAGTAATTTGGTGGATGAATAGTGATTTTGTAAGTTGGAAAACTTTTCACGCCACCCTATGTACGGGACGTGATATGGATGTTTCGAAGTCATATTAGTAATACGCGGAGGAAATAAGTGAATGCAGAGACGATCGGAATTCAGAAATTCCAAATTCTTTTTCGGTATAATATTTGACCGGACAGTGGATTAAATATTATTATAATCCAAGAATTGAGATATTAACTTTGAGGATTTGATATTTTGGGATGTTATTATATTTGATTTAAGAATGAAGGTAGGAAACCACTAAGGAGTGGTTATGGCTACAATGTAATTATTGATATTTGGAAAGAATGAATGGAATTCGACCTTATTATGTTTATGTCTTGAAGAATGCTAAAGGGTGACAACATAGGTAAGAATAATCTATCTTCTAAGGGAATAAGATATGGCAACTTCAAGTAAGAGAATACCCTCATGTCATCCAGATCGATAACGATTAATCCAGTAGTTCCGTAAAAAGGTTAAGGAACGATCGAAAGAGAATACGGACAATTGTACCACCCTAAGAGAACAAGTAAAGAATACAGAATGAATAGTGTTGTGGTGGGAGTATATAATAATATGAGACGACACTATAAAGAAGTATTCGGAACGGATTTCCGAGTTCGTATTAGTGATCCAGGGGGAAAATAAGTGTATGTAAAAGCTGTCGGATTCTGAAAAACCGCACTTTTATTTTCTCCGAGAGTTCCCTGGACACTGATAGCCTTAAGTATTTAACGAATGGATTTAAGGAATATAAATTGGAAAGTTAGAATGAAAGATGGAGAATGAAAGTATTAATATTAAAAAGGATTCCCGGTAAACCCTAATTAGAAATCCGTGAAATATTCCTACGAACGATCAATCGAAACGGGCAATAACCGGACAAAGAGACAAGCAGAGAGCCAAGAGGTATGATGAGCTAGTGGAAGGTGACATAATCACTTTATGCAAGATAAGATCAAAGAGACCAAGCTAGTTACAAAGCTAACTAGCAATCTTAGCAATCAAACCAAGTACTTAGCATGCTTTCTCATCCTACCACACCAAATTAAACACTTGTCCACCAAGATGATGTATGCCATGACCTAGTACCTTTAATAAAGCAACTTTATGTTAGATATTTTCACAATAATGCAAGAGAGCAAGGAACCAAGCCAAGCAAACACCACCACTCTCCATTCTCCTTCCATTCGACTTCTTGCATAATTCAAGATCCAAAGTCCAACTTCCAACCATTGTTAAATCTCAAGAAAATTAAGGTGAGTCCTATATTTCATAACTAAGATATCCTATGAATTTCATCTTCAAATTCCATACCAATCTTGAGATATAAAATCAAGAAGATGGTGATGAATAGTAACTTTTAAGTATTAACTTTGTGTTCTTGTTTTCTTTTGATTGATTCAAGTATACTAAGGCTACTTAAGGATCATTCAAGGCTTAACAAGTGTTATTAACTCTCCAAGGAAGGTATAAAGCTCAAGAACCCTTAGTACTACTTTGAGTTTATGGATCTTTTTGGATGGATATATGATGGAGAGGTGTTAGTATGCTTAGATCCATGTATGCATAATTGGTTGTTATTGATATTTCATACTTGTTGGATTTGAGTTGTTCTTGAGATATCATGACTTAGAATAGATGATAAACTTTAGGTCTTGACTTGGTTGTTGTTGGAGGATGATTTGATGATGATAAAAATTTGGAAAAGCGTGTAAACATAGCCGTTATAATGCCCGATTTTACAATATCATGTTTTGTATGCCATTTTTCACATCAAGGCCCTACTGTCCAGAAACTTTTCTGCCATGTTAGGATAGCTTATGTTATAAGCTTCGTTTTGATATAAAGATCGCGTGAAACGGACTTACGGTTTAGGAGTTACGGCCGGTTTACTAAAAGTAGTTCGAATCCGTAAACGAGAATTCGTAACTGTAATTGAACCCTCGTAAACTATGTAACGTCATGGAGAGTCTTGGTAAATAAATACTAGAGGTAAAAAGGAAGGTGTGAAAGAAAACCGTATGTCAAAAGGATCATTTTTCGATTTATTAAAAATGTTCGAGTCGAGGTTAAACGCGAACGAACCCCTAAAAGACGACTCTTTTATAACTTCGGTAAAACACTTAGAAAACGGGCGATAAAACTCGGAGTATAGTATTGGTTCGTAACGATCGACTTTAGAACTCATATGACTTAAGTATGTCCCAAGTATAAGTACAATGATATGTCATATTAACGAACGAATGTCGGGTCGGATCAGTGATAAAAGTAATCCACTAAAAGGGGTATAACGAGATAACTCGAGAACGAGTTTCGAATTAAGTATAACTTAACTTTTAATATGTTAAGTGATTAATCCCGAATGCCTTGGCTATTTATAGATCACCAAGCTGAACCGGGACCCGCTACCACTACCCCTTACCGTACTCGACTACCAGGCAAGTTTCAATTCCCTTCTTTTAGGCTGTTGTTGTGATTGAATAATATATATATATGATTGCTGATATACATATGCCATTGCATGCATGCCTACTTTCAAGTTGAATTGATATACTTGTTCCCTGAATGTTATTGTTGGCTTATAAGCTAGATAGTTATATATCAGTTATAAGCCGGTTATTGTAAGACCCTCATAGAAGGGCGTATATATCTTATTAATCAAAAATAGACCGGGAGTCAATATTCCTTGATATATCGAGATTACCTCGGAAGAAAATATTTAAGTAAATATTTTCTATTATTTGGGCGACGAATATTATTTGAATATTCGCTCGAGACTAATTATTTTAACGATCCTTACTTCAAATAATTATTTGAACGTAACTATTCAACGAATAATATTTCTCAATATTCATTCAGAGTCGAATTGATTATCGATTATTATTTCGAATATTCTTCTAAAGATGAGACTACTAAATGAATATTATTTGGATATTATTTTAGAATATTATTTTATTAAATAAATATTACTTTTGAATATTCATTTAAGATATTAAATACTTGATGAATATTATTTTAATATTCATCTGAAGCTTGATTTAATTATCGAATATTATCTCGAATATTCCTTAAGGCTTGGATTACTAAATGAATATTACTTGATATTCATTTAGGATATTATTCATTAAATGAATATTACTTTTGAATATTCATTTAAATTCCTAATTAATTATGAATATTACCTTAAATATTCTTTTCAGGTCTTATTAATTAATGAATATTGTTTTGAGTATTCATTTAAATATTTATTTATTCAATAAATATTCTCCTGATATTTCTTCAGGGATTATTTTGAGAAATACTCTGATTAAAGATATTCTTTCATATTCCCAATTATTCTTTAAATATTTTAACTCAATAAATATTCTCTGAATATTTATTCCATACTTAGTATAACCTCGATAAGGTTTATCTTCTTCGATTATTATAGAAAATATTTCGGAGTCATATTATTATTAATCTTATATCAAGAAAGGTTCTCAGACATCATTCTTCTTTGAGTCTATCTCCTTAATAATAAGGGAACCTTACTTGGAAAAAAATGTTATTTATCTTGTCGACTTCCCGGTCATAAAGTATTCCCTTCACCCGCAACTCGGGTGCTGTTGACTTATTAAGTCGTTGCTTACCTTCTCATCTTTCGAGGGGTAAGATTACTGGAACAAGTTAATATCCGTTACCAAGTAATAGCTTGGGAGTTATTGGTAAATTTTCCTTTCCAACTAGATACGACTACTTTGTGGAGTCTTATCAACAAGTATTATACTTGGGGAAAGGGGGACGAACGTTACATTCAGAATCATGAATTCTATTTGAACTAGGAGTCGTGTAAGAGGCCGAGTAGCGCCGGTCCATCCCCTTTGGCCCAACCGTTGGCCGGGGAGAGCTAGTAAGGCGGTATACAAGTAAAGCCGTCAGTTCTTCCTTCTACCGGTAGTAAATCTAAATTGAGCTGTACGATCTCGACTGATCATCAAGATTGGAACAGCGGGCGCGGTGAATACTCCATCATTGGTTCATCATCCAAACTTATTTATTTCCTGCAACATGATTACTGTTGGCAAAACTGGAAAAATGTTCATAACTGGAATTGCAACCTTTTCATGCAAGTTCCTCTTCTTAATAACAATGAGAATATCTCGCTTACTTTTGACGTAGCAGATATTTCTACAAACAAATACTTTAAGTTACCTTGTAACTTCATCGTTCATATTATACTGGCATCATTTCCGTAATGCATGGCATATGGTTTGAAAGATACTTTTGAACTGTTATACTTTACGTTCAGTTATATATTATTGTTGGTGGGCTATTGCTCACCCTTGCTTTATTATTATATCACAACAACAGCTCGACCAGATGACTCGCATATGGCGCACTCGACGTGGGCGAGGACGATGAGACTACCAGAGCTGAAGAAGAAGCTATTGGTAGGATATATTTATTCTTTCAGTACCAAGAATATAGTCTAGTATGACTTAAGTAAATGGATGGCAAAGAGTATGTAATTATATTGAAATTCTTTTGGATTGTAAGAACTCATAATGTGATTAAGAAAAATTTGATTGTGACTCTGATTTCATCTCTGGGACTATAACGGGTGTGTTTTATATTGTTGTGTTGGGTCATAGAGACGTAATTTATTTTATGTTAAGGAAAGTTCAATTGTTGTGGACAGAATTGGAAACCGTAACCACCGGATCCCGGACCCCGGATCTGGGGGTGTTACAGAAGTGGTATCAGAGCGTACGTTATAAACCCCAGAGATGAGGTGACGTTAAAACAATAAATTCAATAAGATAATAAGAACTCTTGCCAAGTTCATAGTCGGACTACTTAATGTAGTGATGACATATAAAACCCTTATGGGAACTCGTAAGTATAATGATAGTAACTTAGCTCGATATCGTATCGACGAGTAAGGCGACTGACCTTGAGGCATACGAGCAACAGCGCGATGATGCTTTATATGCTGAAGATCAACGGGTAATTCGATGGAGTACCCTACTGGAGACCCGGAAGAGGTTCCAGCAGATAAGGAAAATCCTGTGAGGATAAGGAGCTTACCCATGGGTAATGAGGGTCGCAGCCAGAATGACTGTGATGATTAAGATATGGTGCTCAGAAAAGTGAGTATAAAGAACCGAGATATTATTAAGAGATCTGGAGATGCATGTTGAATTCATAGCCGGACTACCAGATGTAGTACCAGCAAGAAAGAAGGATTGGAAGAATTACTTGAGATCTTATACGGAAATAGATGAGAATCCTTAGAGATTTTCATCTTAACAAAGAAAGAGCTAGAGGGATGTATGATTATCAAAGACAGCGATATAGGACGAGGAGCAGAGTCCCTAGGAATAGTTGAGAATGAGGCAGTAAGTGCCATATCATTTGATAAATGAATCAGTATGAATATGGTCAGTAATAATTTGCCACGAGAAGGCAGATGTCATAGGTTGTAATTTATGGAACCAAATTGAGGTTGATGAAATTGTTTTATTCAGGAAAAATGTCCATTTTATGAATGAGTCAGTTAGAAAGTGAAAACATTGGGAAGTGACAGCATGATTGGATAAAGTTATATAAGGAAGTAGTAAGCAAGACAATGATCTCAGAACCTACCGGAAGATAAGACCAGTGAGTCAAGATGAACTCGTAATGAGACCACTGCCAGAGACTGAGTATAGAGTTAATTCAACTTAGTTAAATGATGAACCAGAAACGTTATATGCATGTGATTCAGAGGAATATTAAATTCCTTCTTCTCTTTGAATGGATTATAGTAGTTACCTTAAGTTTACTCCGACATGGAATTATAATAGATCAAGTAATACGATCAGCAGTTGAAGAGGAAAATGTGAGAAAATCTTCCTGGAGCTAAAAGGTGAAATTGGTAATGACCAAGAGCTGGCATTGCTTAATGGAAAAAGGAGACTTTGTGCTTCCAATGACGCCTCGCATAAAGGGTTAGGTAGACCGACATTTGGTAGTATTGAATATCAGGACGTTGTGACAGGTTTCAGTTTGAAACTATTGATTCCCTTTTTAAGGGATGGATATAATTGATTCCTCTCCAGTGGGTAAACTTCCAATCCGATGATGATTATTTCGTTAACTATGACTGCTTATGATTCCACCTGCTTGGAGGTTCATAGAACTATTCTTCAGGTTTCGAAACTGGTCTCCTTAATGTTACCAGTAGGTGGTTAGATTGATCAAAATTTCCCTGAGTCTGGAAAGGAATTCGGTGAATTTTGGCAAACCTTGTCTTTCTGATTATCAGAGAATGTCATGGAAGAGAGTAAAAAAAAAAAAATTGGAGCAAACCCTGTGATTTGGATAAGGATGCTGTAAAATGGGTTAGTAAACGGACCCTGAGCATTACAATCGACGGTAGTGATAAAATGATGAAGTGAGATTGGACGAAAATAGGAAATGTAAGTAAGAAACCAGCCGGACTGAGAAATTCCAGGATTGACTTAAATGAAAAGGATGTTATGCCAGGAATGGTAAGCTTGTGTGGCACGCAGGATTGATAAGTACAGTTGAAAAGATAAAAGTGGAGGAAAGGTGACCGGAGACGGTGCCGAGTAGTCGATTAAGACTTATATGGAGTAAAGTTTTGGAAAGGTAGAAAGGTATCAAAGAAGAAGGCACTATGCCGGCAATTGCTAGAAAAGTAATGCTATTAGCCAACCCCTAAAATCATATATTTTTATTTTAGTGTGGCCAGTTGAGGCCAAGTCACAACGGACTATAAAGTGACTAGACCAGCAATGAAAAGACAAAGCAGGGTTGCTTCTAAGTAAGCACCGACTGCAAGGGCTTCTGATATAAAGGAAGCATTAATGAGATCGTTTGAATCTTCTGCCGAACAACCCATGTTTTGATTTGGAATTCACTAGACCTTTTTGGGATGGGGTCACCCGTACTAAAGTGACTCATGTGTATATGGTTGTCCAAGATTTCGAGTAAAATGGAAGTATAGTGACTTGAGATGTATGATGTTAGGGTATCATGAATACCATGAATATACTATGACGGAGGAAAGTAAACAATGAAGGTATATGAAGAGGGTATAGAAAAGGTCAGAAATTGAACAGTATGCTGTAGAAATTTTGTCTAAGACAAATACATTTGAAAAGAACGATAAGTACTAAGAGATTCACGTTGAACTCGACCAATATCTTCCAAAACATCCTTGCTGCCATTACCAAGTTCTGTAAGAGAGGAGATAGGCATACGTTGCCTTTTTGGAAGGCCAAATAGGCTGACAACTATCTGAAAGAAGAGGATGGCATTAAGCCACCGATCGATTATCAAATGAGAATGATTGAAAGGAGACCTTTATTAAGGATACATGATCTGATTGCCAATTATAAGATGCAAGAATTCTTTGGCAGTTGAATTAAGGATAGGATATCCATAAATTAAGACAAACCCTAGGGAATGCACAAGGGGTGGCATTAACCCTAATAACGACATTATGACTTCAGATGATATGAGTTGGACTTGCTAAGGCAACAATGACCGGTAAGGATTATTAAAAAAAAAAAAAAAAAAAAAGAGTTCTGGAAAGAACATAGATAGAATTATTAGAGTATTAATCAATGACATTTTGATATACCCTGTACCCAGAAAATACAGGAGGAAGGATGAGGATGACCTATGAAACCTTACAAGGAAAAAGGTAATATTCCGAACTTCAAAATGGAAGTTTGGTAAGGAATGTATGACATAGTAACAGTAATGCCAGATGAGGCATGTATGAGACCCTGAGGAAGTATGGATTGAACCTATAAAGGTTGAGATTATCCTAAGATAAGGAAAGAACTAAGAAGAGAAGTATCCTAAGTAGGATTGGGAATAAACGTGATAAAGTTCCCACGGGTAGGTGGAAGCAATGACTTATGGAGAAAGACTTTTAAATATATTTTTCTCCATCAGCAGAGCTTAAGGGAGAATGCTTTCACCCAAAAATGATGGGAATGAGGTAGAAATGTTTGAATTGGAATATATCCAAGGAACAAGGATTACCGGAAATTATTATTATTATCATGAAAGGCCAATGAGGTGGCCGACAGTCTAAGTATAAAGGAATAATTATAAATGTTCATACCGAAGAAACAAAATGATATTTGGAAAGACCTTGAAGGTCATTTTGGAGTGGAGGAAGTTACATTCCTTTTGATGATTGTGCAAGAATCGAAGGTAATAATAGTTTAAGTAAAGATTCGATTCCTGATGGAGTCTTAAGCATATTACGTACCTTAGTAGGTCCCGTTTTGAGGCAAACCAGGACCATGGTACAAAATTGATGAAGTAAACCGTTAAGTTTCCAGTGTTTTATGGAAGATGCACAAGTGATAAGTTTCATCAACCGGACCTAGCTGCGATGCCTGAAACTCTTCTGCAATTCTATCTACTTCATGTTATATCTACATCAAGTTCAGGAAGTGTTCCTTATGGATAAGGAATAGTGATTACTTTGTCTCCCTAAGGGATTTGAAACCCGTAGGGTTAGCTATTAACGCACTACGTAAACAACAAGCGATGGTGATTCTTCTAAGAAAGGAGATGACAACGTAAAGATAAAGAAAGTGCTGCCATTGATTAACTAAATGGCATGTTGATGAATGACAAACAAGTTTATGTTAGTGTACTTCTGCGCAAACAAGATAGAGAATATGAGGTTGATGATTCATGATGTTAAAGATATTCCCATGGAAAGAATTAATGAGACTTGGAGGGAAGGGCGGTTGAGCCTGAGACTTATTGGGCCACCTGAGAGTTTAAAATGTTCGGACGGCGGTATTCGAGCCAGCCTTACCCCCAAAACTTATAGCACGGTCATAACGGGTTTTCATGTGGCCAGGCTACGTCAGTAAAATGCAGATGTTCAACAGATGATAGGAGTACGAGCATGTAGATATACGACCTGGTCTAACTTACGAAAGACAACCTGTGGAAAACCACGGATAGAAAAGAACAAGTGATGAGAAACAAGGTTGGCAGAAGTAGATTATATGAATCTAAGTTAAAAGGATCGGGCCAGATTCATTTCGGAAAGTTTAAATTGGAATAACGTGATGATTATAGAATAAATGTGACGGAATACCGATAAGGAGGTACCAAGTGCAAAAAGGTGTCTCAATAAAGAGGTGAAGGTGAAAGTAAATAATAGAAATGAGTAAGAATCAGCTAATAAGAAGGATGTGATTGATAAAGAAAAGGCTGGGGAAACAACTATGGAATGAGAAGCAAGGAATGTTATGAATGGGTTTTCTAATGAATTCTCAGGATGACAACCTGATAGTGTCAATATTATAGTTATGAAAAAGCTAGTAACATGATATGGGATGTCAGTAATAATGATGTCAAGTGAGAAATCTAAGATTAACCTGAAAGGTTGAAAGATTTCCCGAATGTGAGTATCGCTAAGATTGAACAAGAGTATTTGTCCATAGAATAATGGACAAAGCAGCAAGATATGTTGACACGTGAGATTGCGATCAAATAGTATTGGATATAATTATGATTAATTTCTTCTTTGATAAACCTCTATAGTTCAGAGGTAAATTCTGAGTATGATATTCTACAATCATGAAAGCTTTCTATAATCCTTTAGAACTCTTTTCTCTTCTTCTCTCTTATTCATCTTCTTTATGAATTGAGAAGAACAACCCTTTTAGGAGGGGAGGTACTGCTACGTGACTATCTGTCTATGTGATAGAAGTCTAAGTGGAATGCCATGACTTGTTTAATTGCTTGTCAAGTACTAAAGGCTGGCCCCCTTCTGTACTAACTATGCAATATAACAAATGTTCAATTGATCATAGTGATCTCTCAATAAATCTTTCCACTTCTCTATATTGATCGAGATTGCGAAGATTAAAGCGATCAGGAAATGCACAGTACGAGCGAGGTTACCTCCGAATCGTAGGGTGATAGTGATACCAATGTTACTGCAGGTATCAATAAGGATAAGACTGAGTAAGAGTATAACCCGGATAGTGAGTTGTACGAAAAGTAGCAACGTTGATGGAAAAAGGATACAGTATGGATTGTAGCACTAGAAGATGTGCTGAGGAAGGGTAGAACGACTCTTTGCTTCCTACCTGATTCCGGGACGGAATCCTTTTAAGGAGGGGAGACTGTAAGAACCCCAAATTTTGGATATAATTAAAACTTTTTATTAAGTAATGATAAAATGAAGAACAATGATTCCGACAACAAGGTCACCAGCTCTAATGAATGGTGGTTTCAAAGAACAATGATTGTAATGAATGGATATTGCTTTGGACAATGATCCTGATGCATTGGTATATTGTCAGAATAGAGTAATTCGATGGTTGAGAACCTAGATAAGAATAATCTACCATCTAGGAAGGAGCTAATGGATCCTTGAAAGGAAATGAGTACGTGCATAGTGTTTCCCATACGTGCATAGTATTTCCCGTACGTGCATAGTGTTTCCTGTACGTGCATAGTAATTTGGTGGATGAATAGTGATTTTGTAAGTTGGAAAACTTTTCACGCCACCCTATGTACGGGACGTGATATGGATGTTTCGAAGTCATATTAGTAATACGCGGAGGAAATAAGTGAATGCAGAGACGATTGGAATTCAGAAATTCCAAATTCTTTTTCGGTATAATATTTGACCGGACAGTGGATTAAATATTATTATAATCCAAGAATTGAGATATTAACTTTGAGGATTTGATATTTTGGGATGTTATTATATTTGATTTAAGAATGAAGGTAGGAAACCACTAAGGAGTGGTTATGGCTACAATGTAATTATTGATATTTGGAAAGAATGAATGGAATTCGACCTTATTATGTTTATGTCTTGAAGAATGCTAAAGGGTGACAACATAGGTAAGAATAATCTATCTTCTAAGGGAATAAGATATGGCAACTTCAAGTAAGAGAATACCCTCATGTCATCCAGATCGATAACGATTAATCCAGTAGTTCCGTAAAAAGGTTAAGGAACGATCGAAAGAGAATACGGACAATTGTACCACCCTAAGAGAACAAGTAAAGAATACAGAATGAATAGTGTTGTGGTGGGAGTATATAATAATATGAGACGACACTATAAAGAAGTATTCGGAACGGATTTCCGAGTTCGTATTAGTGATCCAGGGGGAAAATAAGTGTATGTAAAAGCTGTCGGATTCTGAAAAACCGCACTTTTATTTTCTCCGAGAGTTCCCTGGACACTGATAGCCTTAAGTATTTAACGAATGGATTTAAGGAATATAAATTGGAAAGTTAGAATGAAAGATGGAGAATGAAAGTATTAATATTAAAAAGGATTCCCGGTAAACCCTAATTAGAAATCCGTGAAATATTCCTACGAACGATCAATCGAAACGGGCAATAACCGGACAAAGAGACAAGCAGAGAGCCAAGAGGTATGATGAGCTAGTGGAAGGTGACATAATCACTTTATGCAAGATAAGATCAAAGAGACCAAGCTAGTTACAAAGCTAACTAGCAATCTTAGCAATCAAACCAAGTACTTAGCATGCTTTCTCATCCTACCACACCAAATTAAACACTTGTCCACCAAGATGATGTATGCCATGACCTAGTACCTTTAATAAAGCAACTTTATGTTAGATATTTTCACAATAATGCAAGAGAGCAAGGAACCAAGCCAAGCAAACACCACCACTCTCCATTCTCCTTCCATTCGACTTCTTGCATAATTCAAGATCCAAAGTCCAACTTCCAACCATTGTTAAATCTCAAGAAAATTAAGGTGAGTCCTATATTTCATAACTAAGATATCCTATGAATTTCATCTTCAAATTCCATACCAATCTTGAGATATAAAATCAAGAAGATAGTGATGAATAGTAACTTTTAAGTATTAACTTTGTGTTCTTGTTTTCTTTTGATTGATTCAAGTATACTAAGGCTACTTAAGGATCATTCAAGGCTTAACAAGTGTTATTCACTCTCCAAGGAAGGTATAAAGCTGAAGAACCCTTAGTACTACTTTGAGTTTATGGATCTTTTTGGATGGATATATGATGGAGAGGTGTTAGTATGCTTAGATCCATGTATGCATAATTGGTTGTTATTGATATTTCATACTTGTTGGATTTGAGTTGTTCTTGAGATATCATGACTTAGAATAGATGATAAACTTTAGGTCTTGACTTGGTTGTTGTTGGAGGATGATTTGATGATGATAAAAATTTGGAAAAGCGTGTAAACATAGCCGTTATAATGCCCGATTTTACAATATCATGTTTTGTATGCCATTTTTCACATCAAGGCCCTACTGTCCAGAAACTTTTCTGCCATGTTAGGATAGCTTATGTTATAAGCTTCGTTTTGATATAAAGATCGCGTGAAACGGACTTACGGTTTAGGAGTTACGGCCGGTTTACTAAAAGTAGTTCGAATCCGTAAACGAGAATTCGTAACTGTAATTGAACCCTCGTAAACTATGTAACGTCATGGCGAGTCTTGGTAAATAAATACTAGAGGTAAAAAGGAAGGTGTGAAAGAAAACCGTATGTCAAAAGGATCATTTTTCGATTTATTAAAAATGTTCGAGTCGAGGTTAAACGCGAACGAACCCCTAAAAGACGACTCTTTTATAACTTCGGTAAAACACTTAGAAAACGGGCGATAAAACTCGGAGTATAGTATTGGTTCGTAACGATCGACTTTAGAACTCATATAACTTAAGTATGTCCCAAGTATAAGTACAATGATATGTCATATTAACGAACGAATGTCGGGTCGGATCAGTGATAAAAGTAATCCACTAAAAGGGGTATAACGAGATAACTCGAGAACGAGTTTCGAATTAAGTATAACTTAACTTTTAATATGTTAAGTGATTAATCCCGAATGCCTTGGCTATTTATAGATCACCAAGCTGAACCGGGACCCGCTACCACTACCCCTTACCGTACTCGACTACCAGGCAAGTTTCAATTCCCTTCTTTTAGGCTGTTGTTGTGATTGAATAATATATATATATGATTGCTGATATACATATGCCATTGCATGCATGCCTACTTTCAAGTTGAATTGATATACTTGTTCCCTGAATGTTATTGTTGGCTTATAAGCTAGATAGTTATATATCAGTTATAAGCCGGTTATTGTAAGACCCTCATAGAAGGGCGTATATATCTTATTAATCAAAAATAGACCGGGAGTCAATATTCCTTGATATATCGAGATTACCTCGGAAGAAAATATTTAAGTAAATATTTTCTATTATTTGGGCGACGAATATTATTTGAATATTCGCTCGAGACTAATTATTTTAACGATCCTTACTTCAAATAATTATTTGAACGTAACTATTCAACGAATAATATTTCTCAATATTCATTCAGAGTCGAATTGATTATCGATTATTATTTCGAATATTCTTCTAAAGATGAGACTACTAAATGAATATTATTTGGATATTCTTTTAGAATATTATTTTATTAAATAAATATTACTTTTGAATATTCATTTAAGATATTAAATACTTGATGAATATTATTTTAATATTCATCTGAAGCTTGATTTAATTATCGAATATTATCTCGAATATTCCTTAAGGCTTGGATTACTAAATGAATATTACTTGATATTCATTTAGGATATTATTCATTAAATGAATATTACTTTTGAATATTCATTTAAATTCCTAATTAATTATGAATATTACCTTAAATATTCTTTTCAGGTCTTATTAATTAATGAATATTGTTTTGAGTATTCATTTAAATATTTATTTATTCAATAAATATTCTCCTGATATTTCTTCAGGGATTATTTTGAGAAATACTCTGATTAAAGATATTCTTTCATATTCCCAATTATTCTTTAAATATTTTAACTCAATAAATATTCTCTGAATATTTATTCCATACTTAGTATAACCTCGATAAGGTTTATCTTCTTCGATTATTACAGAAAATATTTCGGAGTCATATTATTATTAATCTTATATCAAGAAAGGTTCTCAGACATCATTCTTCTTTGAGTCTATCTCCTTAATAATAAGGGAACCTTACTTGGAAAAAAATGTTATTTATCTTGTCGACTTCCCGGTCATAAAGTATTCCCTTCACCCGCAACTCGGGTGCTGTTGACTTATTAAGTCGTTGCTTACCTTCTCATCTTTCGAGGGGTAAGATTACTGGAACAAGTTAATATCCGTTACCAAGTAATAGCTTGGGAGTTATTGGTAAATTTTCCTTTCCAACTAGATACGACTACTTTGTGGAGTCTTATCAACAAGTATTATACTTGGGGAAAGGGGGACGAACGTTACATTCAGAATCATGAATTCTATTTGAACTAGGAGTCGTGTAAGAGGCCGAGTAGCGCCGGTCCATCCCCTTTGGCCCAACCGTTGGCCGGGGAGAGCTAGTAAGGCGGTATACAAGTAAAGCCGTCAGTTCTTCCTTCTACCGGTAGTAAATCTAAATTGAGCTGTACGATCTCGACTGATCATCAAGATTGGAACAGCGGGCGCGGTGAATACTCCATCATTGGTTCATCATCCAAACTTATTTATTTCCTGCAACATGATTACTGTTGGCAAAACTGGAAAAATGTTCATAACTGGAATTGCAACCTTTTCATGCAAGTTCCTCTTCTTAATAACAATGAGAATATCTCGCTTACTTTTGACGTAGCAGATATTTCTACAAACAAATACTTTAAGTTACCTTGTAACTTCATCGTTCATATTATACTGGCATCATTTCCGTAAATGCATGGCATATGGTTTGAAAGATACTTTTGAACTGTTATACTTTATCGTTCAGTTATATATTATTGTTGGTGGGCTATTGCTCACCCTTGCTTTATTATTATATCACAACAACAGCTCGACCAGATGACTCGCATAAGGCGCACTCGACGCGGGCGAGGACGATGAGACTACCAGAGCTGAAGAAGAAGCTATTGGTAGGATATATTTATTCTTTCAGTACCAAGAATATAGTCTAGTATGACTTAAGTAAATGGATGGCAAAGAGTATGTAATTATATTGAAATTCTTTTGGATTGTAAGAACTCATAATGTGATTAAGAAAAATTTGATTGTGACTCTGATTTCATCTCTGGGACTATAACGGGTGTGTTTTATATTGTTGTGTTGGGTCATAGAGACGTAATTTATTTTATGTTAAGGAAAGTTCAATTGTTGTGGACAGAATTGGAAACCGTAACCACCGGATCCCGGACCCCGGATCTGGGGGTGTTACAGCTTTCGTTATAATATGGTGTGTGTAGGCTCGAATCGTACTTAGATGTTAAGGTATGTTTGTGTTTCGATGTGGATTGTTTTGGTGATTGGCGTTTTGAATCGGAGTAAAGGGGGGAGGAGGACTGTTGTGTTGTCGCAGAAGGAGAAAGGAGGAGATTTGGAATGTAAGTTACGGTTTGGGGGGGGGTTGTCGATGTTGGCAAAACAGCCACCACCGATTGGTGGTGGTGGTGGTGGTTAAAGGGATAGAGAGATGCAGAGGAGGGAAGAGACGAGAGAGGGGGAGTATAGAGAGGAGAGGGTGTTAACGATAGAGAGGATGATGAGAGATAGAGGCGTGGTCGGAGAGATGGCAGAGAGATAAGAGGGATTGAGGAGAGAGAGATGCGAGAGAGAGAGAGAAGTAGGGAGAAAGAGGGAGAGATGGCAGAGAGACGAGAGATGAGACCGAGATTGAGAGAGATAGAGAGAGAGAGATGGGGGAGAAACCAGGAGAGAGATCAGTCGCGCGTGGGTCCCACCCCCTGCTGTGATTGGCGTATAAAAGTGGATGGAAATTCTTTTGTTTTGTTTGTTTAACAAGGGGTATTAAAAGAAGAGAAATGGGTTTAATAATAATATTAGTTCAATAGTTAATTGTTTTAAACGAATAATTAGGAATAATAAATTGTATTGTGGCATGTATTAAAATATGTAATTTTACACTTTGGTTTTAATAATTAGTTAATAAATAGGAATATTTGGTGATTATTTGGACGTAAATTAAATAGGGTGTTATTTTAGAAGGCTGATCTTTAGCATTTGTAGATTATTTTGATTAACCGGATCGAATCAGATTATTTTTGAGATTAAAATTGGAATGATATTAATTTATTTACGAACCCTATATTTTGTTTTAAGCAGGATTTACGGATATTAAAATAGTATATATTTTCTAGATTCTATTCCTGAATTTGAAGAAAAATTATTTATCCGGGAATTATTTTCCGTTATTTATTGTAAAGATTTTCAAAAGATATTTATTATTATTATAATAGTTAAATATTATATTATTGGTTCAGGAATATTTCAGTTTGGCGAATCGCTCAAATTTTTCTGGTTGCCATTTTTAGAGCGTAATTCTCGAGCTGTAGATTGAAGTCAAGTTCACGGGTAGAATATAAATTTATCTGCATTCTCTGCACTTCGAGATCGAGGCAAGTTCCTTTTGACCCTCACTCCTTTTGAAATATTTTGAGAAATGCTGAGATATTATTCTGTTAAAATATGTTCAGAATTGCCAGTTCATTATAAAATATTCTGTTTATCGTAATATTGATTTAGAAAATTATAGAGATGTTCCCACAATTCTGATAAATTCATAAAACGTACTTAGATTGAAATTTAGGGCATCTTATTGTTCGAGATGACCCCTAAATATTATTCAGCTATAACTACGCTCATATATCGAGGTAGTTTAGATTTTATTAACTTCAATCGGGTCAATTGTTCAGATCTGATAAATTTTGTTTCAATATTCAAATTTAATTCATTGTTCAAATCAAAATAGATACATGCAGAATAATGAATAGAAGAATGGTATATCATCAGAATTTCCTCTAAAATACCTACTCTAGCGTATTTGGAAGTTTTCTTTCTGAATCGAGTCGTTCTTATTATTTCAAGACCACTCCACATCATTTATTCTAATCGACGAACCTTACTTGTTCAAGGGTGTTACTTTGTTGTGTTGAATTGACATATTGTTCGTGTTAATATAATAAATTGGTTTCTTTTGAAAATATTGTGACGGCCTATTGTTCAGGTCAGTCTCGTACAAAGTGTAGACTGGCGGTCGGCCAGAATTGAATAGGAATCTAAATCAATAACTCTTATTCGGAGGAAAAATCATGTAATCCACTGGTCAACATGGGAGATGGCCCATGGGTTTTCTTTCAGATCAACATGAGGAATAAACTCGTGGTATCGAAAGAGAAATATTAACATTTTGGCACAAAAGTTGCCAGGTTGAGTTTTCCACCATTTTTTTTGCTAGAAAAACGATATAGTGGTACCTGCGACATAGTAGTGATCGTGCTATGGGGTATCACAGGTGTGCGGTACTTGCGACACAGCGGTTGATCTCAAGCTTTACAATTCCAATTTTTTTAACTCAGAGATAAATTATTTTTGGTCTATCAGTAAGTGTTATCATGGCACTTTGCCAGCATACAAGTATCTTTCATAAATAGAATTGATTTCATTCCACTTTCATTGTTAGTGAGAGAGCGAGTCAGTGAACTTGCTGAGCACATAGTTGCTCATTCTTGTTGTTAATATTGTTTTACAGTGAAGACGGAAAAAGGCGAAACCTCTCGTTTCAAGGGAAAGGAGAAAATGCACCAGGGCACTGAGCTGGACTAATGTGCTTACCTCAAAGGCGACGACCGTATCGAAGACTATTAGCATAAGTTTCGACTTGTTTAGTGATATCATGTGTACTAGTAATATGTTGTAATAATTCGAAGATATGTCGATGCTTGGACGTGTGGGATGGAACCACTGTTGTTACGATAAAACTTTTAATTTTATTATGTATTGTAATGTATTTTTGTTTGAGGCAGGTATTGACGGTAAGTGGCGACCTAAGTCCACAAATAGTGGATTTGGGGGCGTCACAAATTTGTACCGTTCGTTTAAAAGTTCTTGTATTTACTATATTTATCTATACCAAATTTAATATATTCAAGAAAAACAAGATAACATCCTCGAGTTAAATATCAGTAGTACACTAAGATATCATAAATTGCATATACAATAAATTTTTCGGATCCTTTTTTTTTTTGCTAAACAAATATTTAGATTCTTGTTTGTGCTTTCTACTAAATAAATATTTCAGATCCTTATTTGTGCCAAAATTACACCTATGATATTCTATTGAGCATTACTTTATAATATCTCCATATTAAATATGTATATCTAATATATTATATAATCCGCCTTTTGTATTTAATATAAAACATTGCACGGAAATCACAATAAATATACAAATTGAAAAGTAGATATATAACTGAAAAAGTACTAAATATAGAAAAGAAAATATATTAAGATATC
Organism: Saposhnikovia divaricata; assembly: GCA_036435485.1. Lineage (NCBI taxonomy): Eukaryota > Viridiplantae > Streptophyta > Magnoliopsida > Apiales > Apiaceae > Saposhnikovia > Saposhnikovia divaricata. The sequence continues at coordinate 75,993,573 of CM071600.1, read as the reverse complement.
GAGTATTAGAATCATATTCACGCAAATATACAAAATTTCAAAAAAAGTATATCCATTTTTTTGTAAAAATAAGAAAAAGACTAAAAATAGAAAAAAATATATTAAGATACCTAGTATTAGTCTCTATTTCCATTGCTATTAAAAACTGTGGTGTTGTTCAAAAAAGTGTTGTTACAAAGATAGTTGTTTGGTAATATTTTTGATGTACCAGTTTTTTTTTTTAAAACATGTGGGAGATGCTTTTTATAAAAACAGGCAAAAATGCTTTTTAGATGCTTTCAAAGTTTATTAAACATTTTTTTACCATAGTTCTTGCTGTCTCCATCAACAATATCCTTAAAATCATAATCATGCAGATATACAATACACTACAACAAATCTGGCTATAGACGACACGTATCAGACAACACCCATGGAAAAAAGTGTTGCCCGAAATGATTATTTTCCAACTCGAAAAAGTATTGTGTAATCCTACATTCACACAATGGGCCAAAACCGTTGTGTGATAAATCTTACCAGACAAGCATTTCTTGACCAGGGGTGTTGTGTAAATGCATAAGTATTTTTAAGATTAGACAAGCCTTAGCAAATAAGTGTTGTGTGAATGCCTGCAACACAATATACAGGAAAACCGTTGTTGCATTCAGACAAGTGTTTTTAGGTCTGTTGTCTAATTAGAAGTCATACAATATGTTATCCATAGTGTTGTGTGAAAGTGAACCAACACAAAACATTTTTTCGAAATATTATGTGAATGAAGCATAGACAATACTTCGTAAAAAGTATTGTTAGAATGAGACAAGTGGTTTCCAATGTGGTATTGTGTAATGATATTTAACACAAGTGCTTTACATAGTGTTGTATGAACTTAATCCATAACAAATTTAGTTGGTATTCCGTTGGTAATTTTGTTACTAATCCGAACAAATGTTTTTGGCTACAATTATCAAATTCATAAATAAGATTTAAACAAAACAAAGATTCATTTCATAAACCCCAATTCAACTTAACAAATACAACCCCAACTCAACTTACAAAAAAAAACTAAACAAATACAAGACAATCCATATACATGAATCAAATTTACTACACTTCCAAACAAACAAATCGTCCAAGCATGAAGAACAGCCGTCGCCATCTCCGACGAATCGCCGTCGGCCCCAACCACCCATTCACAACTCCGACCAACACCAAACTCTCCGAAAAGATGTATCCCAGATCTGACTTCCATTGTAGCCCTGCAACAAATCAGTACACATGCCTATAAGCTTTTTGACAAGATAAGAATCAACATGCTTAGATAGGTTACATTTTGAAACTTGTAGCACCACCGCTATATCACTAACAAGTTTATAAATTCAGGTTGAGAGGCCGTATTGCAGCAACCACCCTTAGCTCCATATTTAAAGTAGTTAAGTCTCAGGCCTATATAGTATATACCAGTTAAGAGAATAGGATTCTGTAAAGAAGTTTGTTGGAACCTCCCTATTAATGAACAAAACTCAGACAGGTTTAGGACACATAGCTATCTCACATCAAAGATAGATGACCAAGTCTGACCCTCATTTCCTTAAGGAACACAACTGATATGATATACAGTTATATTACTGATTTATGTAACCATTGCATGAATAGATTGCAAGCCAACTAGAGTTTTTACAATGGATATATTGACTGGATTTGCATATCTGCAGGAAACAACTTGCACTCTTCCGAGAAAATTTGAGCTTGTTTTTCAGCAATAAAATCTATTAACTGTATGTCCTTGGCTACATGTTCATCAACACTACAGCAACAAAAAACTGATGAGATGTTAGCTGGAGAAGCGCAGCTGAGTTCTCGGTTATTGAAGAAGGTTCACGACAAGGTTAATAGGTGGTACAAGGATAATGGGTATTTGTGTGCCCATGTGACAAATTTTGGGAATTTGACTGGTAGGGAGGTTGTCTGTGAGGTTGTGGAAGGGGATATTATGCAGGTAGTGGTACAATTTCAAGATCAACTTGGGAATGCTGTGTGTGAAGAAAAACCTCAGTACCAAGTTGTCAGGGGAGAATTACGGAAATATGTAAGTATAAATGCATTTGCTGTAATCTATCTACATATGTTTTTGCTTGACAAGATTAGATTACCCCTTCTGTTTACTAATTTCATATTTCTCTTCACTCTGTTTATGTCAAATATCCTTATTCTAAATCTATCTAGATAAGATTGACATATTGGTCCCACTTTACAAGCTGAAACAAAGAAAATAAATTGTCTTCACAGCCTTGAATGTTTGGAAGTAGAAATAAAATGATACTAGCTGTTAGCAAAATAGGATTTCCTTTATCACTATTAATTAAAAAGACAATTCAAAGGCATATTCAGAAACAACTTATACAGTAAGTCAAAAATATATGTCTTCACATTTCTAAAGTTATAGACCCATAGACCATTAATTGTTATTAATTGTTTGAAAAATATATCAAACAATTAAAAGATTTTACTTATTACTTACCCAATTAAAATCTAACATATATTATAAAAAACATCAGCATATACAAATTTCTTATATTCGTGATCGTGTTCTGTAACAAAAAAGATAATTTTAACAACATTAAGTCCCCTGGCCTAATATAATCCGTGTATCCGCTGCTAAATATAACAGTAATAACACTCTCCCATCGAAAAAATTAATTAAAGTTATTCCAACTTCTAAATTATTTCATTCACTATACAAAAATGAATACATCTTTTTTGCAAACTTTATTCTTACTAACCATATGTGATTATATTTATAACATTTCAAGTATAGCACGAAATGCAAACATTAATATCAAGCACCATCAAAAAGTCCCAAAATAACACAACAATTCGACACAATAACCAAAATCAATACACATTTCGAGTACAAACAAACCTAGCAATGGCAATACGCTCGAGAGCACGACGCCCTTGGACAGAAATTCCAGCATTAGAAGCCTTAATATCATACATCCCAACGAAACAATTGCGCAAATGCTCAGCTGCCACAATCTTCAAATTAAACTTTTCGGAATCTTCAACAGACTGAATAACAGAATCCTGAAAGTTGTAACAAACTCCTCGGGATTCGAATTGTAGGCCAGGGACGTTGAGGAGATTGGTCCACAGAGCTTTCTTAACATTGAGGCATGGAGGAGGAAGCCCATTTGAAATGAAAGATGATTGGAGTTTGGGCCAGAGGTTTGGGAGAGTGAGGCTCGTGGCGCCTACGGCGCAAATCTCTTCCAGAGCTGAGTTGATGATCGGGTCCATTGGGGCGTAGAAGCATCAAAAAGTAACCCTTTCACCCATATACAAGTACACATATGTATGTAGATGTAGATATAAAACCCAATTTTACATTGAACTGAAAACCCCCAATCGAAACCCTAATTGAAAATTAAAATAAAAGAGTGAATCTAAGTGTAGAGAAGAGAAGAGAGGAGAAGAGAGTAAAGAGAACATAAGAGAGAAGATAAGAGAGAGAGTGAGAGATAAGAGAGAGAGCGAGGGAGAGTCTGAGAGAGTTGAGAGGGGGAGTAGATAGATTAAAGGGTGCCGCCTGGTAATAATTTTCTTTTTAGGGGGAAAACGTACTTGCAACAATTTTGGTTAAGGGAAAAGGGGGGAAAGTGTGCCGCCTTTTTCTCCAAATTTTGTATGTTATTATTATAAGTGTGAAAATTTTCTCAAAATTTGAATGTTATTACGTAAATTTTGGTAAATTATTTTAGTTTATTTTTTAAAAATATTTCTTGATTATCCAATCGTACCGAGGTCAAGATCTATCCTTTTAATGTTACTAGCATTTTACCCGTGCTACGAACCGAACATACAATTCAAAAAAATAAAAGTATTAAACAATTACAGAAAATAGAGAATAAAGTTCCAGAGAAGGAAACTTACATGAGATGCAAGTATTTTTTAGAACAAAATAGTAATGGCATTTTTGTAAATGTATATAATTTTCTGTAATTACAATAACACTTTCGTGTATTTATGTTAAAAAAAAAAAATTAACCTCAGGAAATTTATGTGAGGTATGGTGAGAATGTAAATAAGGAAAATCCTTAATATAACATGATTGGTCTAAAATTTAGAAGTCAGCTCTGATTGGTTCTAAAATAATTCATAATTTTCTGATTGGTTAACTGCGCATGGGTAGACACGGGTATTATAATAAAGGATTGTCAACATTTCAAAAAAAAAATTTATTTGATTTGGTAATTTTTCGGTCAACTAGTTACGAGTACTAGACAATATAGTAGTGTTCTATTAAGATCTTCAACCAAATTATTTTTTTATTTTTTCAAAAATTGGGAATATCATTTAATTAGATATATCTTGACATCCGTACGGTTGGATCATCGAAAAATATTTTTTTAAAAATAGAAACATACCAAGTGTGTAGAGAGGCAACAATTTAAGAGCCTCTGGAAGAATAAGTTGTCCAGCGGAAGATACTTGCCTTGTTCTTTGCTCTCTTTGCCTCAATCTTCTCCCTAGCCTTCTCAGCCTTCATTTTATAGATGATCTCCATCAGGACACGCCTATGTTTATAGACATGACCCTTAACCTTCAAAGCCATAATTTGAAGAACCAAAGCCTCTATCGAAGAACCAAAATCTCGACCCCTCAAATCGATTTAGCTGAAATTTGAAATTATAGTAATTGAACCCTTAACAAGCCCTATTTACATAGGAATTTGAAGATACGAAAGTGAGAGATTCAAAGCCAGAGAGAGAGAGAGAGGGGGGTGTGTACTGGAGAGAGTAAAAGAGAGAGGTGTAATTTAAAGTTCGTGAAAAATTGGGCGGTTTATTATTGAAAAATTGCCGCTCTTAACCTTTCACCGAGCGGATTAATAATCTTAATTAATTTTTAATATTAAATATTAAATTTTTAAAGTTAGAGTTAGTAGTAGTTTTACGAGGTTTATATTATAAATGTTAATAAACACTCATTTTAGTGTTGGAAAAAAATAATCGGAAAATAAAAAGGCCGGTTTGTACGAGATTTTAACAAAAACGTAGTGAAAGTGCTGCTTCCTTTAACGGGACACGATCCAGAATCACTGAATAATTTTTTAAATTATTTGTTCGACGATCGAACCGTAGAGATGTTAATAAACACTCATTTTAGTGTTGGAAAAAAATAATCAGAAAATAAAAAGGCCGAGTTGTACGAGATTTTTACAAAAACGTAGTGAAAGTGCTGCTTCCTTTAATGGGACACGATCCAGATTCACTGAATAATTTTTTTGAATGATTTGTTCGATGATCGAACCGTACAGATGTTAATAAACACTCATTAAAGTGTTGGGGGAAAATAATCGGAAAATAAAAAGGTTGGGTTGTACGAGATTTTAACAAAAACGTAGTACAGGTGTTGCTACGTTTTTGTTAAAATCCCATACCACCCGACCTTTTTATTTTTGATTATTTTTTCTCAACACAAAAATAAGTGTGTATTAACATCCGTATGGTTGGATCATTGAAGAAATCATTCAAAAAAAATATTCAGTGAATCTGGATCGTGCCCGTTATAAGAAGCAGCATTTGTACTACGTTTTTGTTAAAATCCCGTACTACCCGACCTTTTTATTTTTTGATTATTTTTTCCCAACACTAATATGAGTGTTTATTAACATCCGTACAGTTGGATCGTCGAAAAAATCATTCAAAACAATTATTCAGTGAATCTGGATAGTGCCCCGTTTTAGGAAGCAACACTTGTACTACGTTTTTGTTAAAATCCCGTACCACCTGACCCTTTTATTTTTTGATTATTTTTTCCCAACACTAAAATTAGTGTTTATTAACATCTGTACGGTTGGATCGTCGAAGAAATCATTCAAAAAAATTATTCAGTGAATTTGGATCGTGCCCCGCTATACGAAACAACAATTTTACTACGTTTTTGTTAAAATCTCGTACAACCTGACTCTTTTATTTTTTTTATTATTTTTTCCCAATACTAAAATGAGTGTCTACTAACATCCGTACGGTTGGATAATCGAAGAAATCATTCAAAAAAATTATTCAATGAATCTGGATCGTGCCCCGTTATAGGAAGCAACACTTGTACTACGTTTTTGTTAAAATACCGTACCACCCACCTTTTTATTTTTTGATTATTTTTTCCTAACACTAATATGAGTGTTTATTAACATCCGTACAGTTGGATCGTCGAACAAATCATTCAAAAAAATTATTCAGTGAATTTGGATCGTGCCTCGCTATACGAAACAACAATTTTACTACGTTTTTGTTAAAATCCAGTACAACCCGACCTTTTTATTGTTTTTTCCCAACACTAAAATTATTGTCTATTAACATCCGTATGGTTCGATCGTCGAAGAAATAATTCAAAAAAATTATTCAGTGAATTTTTTTTGTTTCACTTCCTTCCCTTTATTTAATTCATATTGCCGCTTGTTGAAATATTTGATTTCCCCCCTTCATTTCAATTCCCTCTTTACTAAAATTTCGCTTCCCTCTTTACTTAAAATTTTCTTCACATCAGTCTGTCGGCTCTGTTTTCCCCCTTTTCTAAAAACAGCTCCAAATTCACTACCCCTAACATCTCTTTCAATTAACGGACTCCCTTCTTCTTCAGCCAACCACCACATCCCTAATGTTCCACTCGCACCAATCTCTCCATCTCTCTCTCTCTCTCCCCCCTCTCTCACTCTCACCAATCTCTCCATCTCTCTCTCACTCTCTCTCTTCAGGCGACAACGCCGTCCATCACCACCACACACAGCAGCACAACTGGATCTAGATGTCTGAATAATATATGCATAAACCCCACTTACAATTACAAAATCCCCAATCTAACTCAACACATAAAATAAAATTCCACAAAATTGACAATGTCCGAAGAAGAAACAGTCATCATGGTCGAGTCTACCCAAACACCCACCATTTACCTGACTGGACCACCTGAGATCTACAAATCCTTGTCTTCCGGTCAAAACCAAGCTTTCGATTTATTCAACTCCATCACCCCACCTCAGCGTAAAGGCTTCTCTCAAGGCCTTTCACGCACTTACCTCACTTCTTCTATCCCCTGTCTTGATTTCTTCTTCCATGTTGTTCCTTCCACCCCCAAAGATACTCTCATCACGTATCTTGAATCTTCTTGGTCTTTTGGTCCTTTGTAATCTTTGCCTTTACTGTTCTTTGTGCATGTGTCACGTAACTCGACCAATTAACCCTTACATTCTCCCACAATGATCATGGGCGGTACTGCGCACGTGATTTCAAGTGATTGCTTATTACTTAACAGAGTGATTCTTTATGTTAACAAGGGATTTTTTTGTTAATGTTGTTGATATTGTTACAAATGGGGGAATGACTCCCAAGTCCCAAGAACATATCAAGCTATGATTCGTGTCTGGAAACTATCTGATGTCTTCTTTCCCCATGTATTATTTATCCAATATGCCATTATGGATCTTAATAATATTGGCAGAGTGCTGACTTTTTCCGAGCTGACAATCCAGAAGGCATGGAGGCACGTAACGAGGTGAGTTTCTGGTTTAAGTATATACATGTCTTAAGTAAGAAATTTTCATGTTTCATGGCTGTGTTCATCAGTGAGTAGATTGTCGTGGCAGGTAACTGTGATTCTTTGTATTATCTTTCCATAGTGGCAGATTATTGTTGTATTATTGGAAGTTTTTAAGAGAATGTTTGCAATTTTATTCCAAAACCAGTGGAAAATAGGAAATTATTAATTTCAATGATTCTTTGTCTTGAGCATTTGTATACTCTTTCTCACTTGAAAAATACCATATTAATTTCAATGATTCTGTTGTGTGACATATAATTTCTTTTAATAGCATGTTTTTAAAATGGAGCAAGAAGAATATACCAAAGAAGAAATCAACTGGAGCTATATTGAATTCATCGATAATCAAGATATATTAGATCTCATCGAAAAGGTTTGTATTGTCATCCCATGTAAACCCATTCTTAATCTTTCCTTGTTGATATCTCTAGTTCTATTTTATTCATTCATGCTTAAAGGATATATAGAGTGTTGCGTGCTTTAATGTTGTTCTCAAATATTTGATTGGTTAACAATTTTCTTGACGTAGTTGCACTATTTTAGAGTTTGACCCTCCATGCAAGAGAGTTTTTTGAACATAATCTGTGCTTTCTGATTAAGCTACTTACTAAAGCAGTGCACTGAATAATAGATTCCTGTGAACGTAATTGCATTCATCCTTTATGAGTCGTAATTGTAAACTCAAAATCTGAACCACAAGTACATATATATGTAATTAATCTGGACTCCTGTCAATGTATAATGCTTTTGTGATGGTTTTAGCTCTTTCCCAGTGCAGAACCAGTACTGCTTTAAACAATCTGTCTTCGTGAAGACTAAATACCCGAACTTTGTAATTATGATTGTGTCTTTTTTGGCAGCAAAATCTGGTGTAGATCCATCAGCTTGTGTAGAGCTAGTGAAACATGTTAGAATGGGCTGCCCAAATCTTGAGTTTTCTGGCTTGATGACAATTGGAATGGCAGATTATTCTTCAACTCCTGAAAATTTCAAAGTAATCACATATTTTCTGCGTGCTAATATACCACAGTAATATTTAACTTCATTTTTGTCATGGTCAGTGCTATCCCTATATAGTTTTGACTTTTAGTTCATCGGAATCCTTGTGCTTTCCTACTTTCACAATCTATGGCTCTTGTATTTTCTTCTTGGTGATCAATCAATTGAATTTAGATGCATAATTTTATTGCTTATATGTTACAGACTTTGTCAAATTGCAAAGTTGAAGTTTGCAAGGCAATTGGAATGGCTCTGGACCAATGCCAGCTGTCAATGGGCATGTCTGGTGACTTTGAACAAGCGGTGAGATATATACTAATATGGGGTCTTCTTTTTATAAATTGCATCCTGCTGATTATACCATGTCCCCTTGTGAACTTGATTTTTGTTTTGATATGTGAACTTTGAGCAGTTAATTTAATGTTTGAGTCAAGGTTTAAGTTTAACGATCAAGGTTTAACGTCTTTCTCTTAGTTCATATTTTTTACTATTAGAATTTAAAATCTACCCATTTTCTGGACGAGATATGTTCATTGCAACATACTCAACTTGTCCAATTGAATTTCTGTGTATTTAGTCTATTCCAACTATTCTTATCCGAATCATGATATGGTATAACCGTCCATCTATTTTAAAGGATAAAATGTGCTATTTCCTTTAAGACTTTTACCATTTCGATCTTTACTTCCAATCAGGTGACAATTGATGTTGCTAGTCCTGAAGCTGGTGTTATCCAAAAGGTATATTGTACCTAAATATGCTCAAATAGTTATCATCTATTTATTGTTGCACCACATTGAATATGTGTATCTAAACTCATATGCATACTTGTAGTTTGTCGCAAATGAAGGGGATACTGTGGAAACCAGGAACCAAGATTGCTATTGTATCAAAATCAAGTGAAGGTGTTGCTTCTCCTAAGAAGACATCTGATGAAACTTCTTCTCAGCCTCATGCTACTGAAAAGAAAATAAAGAAGAAAATAGAGCTAGAGAAGTAGGTAAAGAAATTGAGTTATCTCATTCTAACCTTTGTAATTTAGACGATGGTAGTGGTACTTTGTTGGGAATTGGTACCGGTAGTAGCTTTGTAGAGATGATCATGAATATTGATTGGTATGTAGTTTTTGTTATGAATATTTTTTTGTTGCTAGTACTGTATAAACTCTAATTTTTGTTGTAAATAAAAGTGTTGTTTCATTTAACATTAGCCAATGTTATCAAATTTTATTAACACTTGTGGAAAATATTATCAGACAATGGACATGTTTCAAGAAACCATTGTGTATTCTATTCATATACAACACATAAAAAGAAAGAAACCATTGTCTTACTACAAGAAACACACGATAGAACCCACAAAACCGTTGTCTCTTTTAACAAATAACAACATGTTATACTCTGCAAAACCATTGTTTGAAATAATTTCAAACAAGAGTTATATACTAAGAAAGTGTTATCCTTCCTAGTGTACAACAACATGCCATATGAGATAACATGTTGTACAACTAACCATAAAACAAATGGTTTTTGCTACAAAACCATTGTCTGTAATGACATACAACAACAGCCCTGATCAAGTAAAAGATTGTATCTTTTGCACTTAAACAATAGGCTTTCTTTTAAAAACCATTGTCTTTACTGCTTTAAACAACAATATATTCGTTAAAACGTGTTGCATTATTGCAGTTTTGACAACAGGTTTCCAAAGAAGTGTTGTTGTTTCTGGGTATCAGACAACTTTTTTCAGGTGACTTTTACTTGTCTTTCAACTCTCACACAACAGTTTGATGTGTGTTGTCTGAGGTGTGTATCAGACGACTTCTCAATAGTCAACAGTTTTTGGTACATTCAGACAACACGTTTTGAGTGTCGTCTAAAGCAAAAATCCTTGTAGTGATATTTCACAAAAGTATTATGGCTTTTATATAATTTTTTTGTTTATATAATAAAAAAATGGTAAAAAGAATCCCTTAAAAAAAGAAAAAGAAATCGTAAAAAGATTCAACTTAGGCATTATAGATTTAGCGCCTATGTAGATTCTTTATATTTAAGGTACATTTGTTCATTTCTATCATCCTCCTCCAGTTGCAGTATATTATAGCCACAAAGCGAGAAAGAGAAAATGGATCCTTTAGCTCCGGTCTCTGCATGGACTTTGGAAGATGATTATGAGTGGCTTAAAGATGCTTTTCAGGTATCATACATTACCCCTTTTGTTAATTCATGCTTTTCTTGATTTTGAAGTGAATTGTGCAAGTCCAATGTGTGTGCTAGTGTGTGTAAATTAAATTGAGGGGATCATGATTTTTTTTTTGCCACATGTGATCATGTTTTTTTAGTGTCAACTCATTGACTAGTTTTTGAGATTTATGTGTGATATATTTGGATTGTACTAATGCAACAGTTAATAAGTAAAATAAAAGAGATTTAATATGACATTACTGTTATAGCACCATAATGAATTATACGATCTTAGATTAACATGTAAAAGAGTTTGTGTAGTTTGCAATCTAGTAACTCTGTTATACTCTGCATTGGTAATGAAGGTACAGGCTGGTACATCATTTGAATCACTTAATGAAAGTGCAGTTCAGTTTTCTCAGAAATTCAGTTTTCAGGAACCGAGGGATCCGTCAGATTCTCTTGTTTACAATGAAATTGCTTATGTGGACCCATTTCCTCAAAATCTGGAGTGTGTGGACTCGGCTTCAATTCTATCACCAAAATTATGTGTTTTGGAATATGAAGGAGAAAATTCTGGACATAAAAGGAAGGTGAATGATGTTGAGCCGGAAAGTTACAATGCCACGCTCAAAAGAGTTAGAAGTAGTGTTGTTGAAAACAGCGACATCATTTTACAAGTCCAGTATCTGTTGGAAACGTGTATGTATATATAAGAAGAAATTACAATTTCTTTCTTTCTCTCACAAGAGCTTCAGCTCTTTCTTTCTATCTCTTTTGGTGTGTATTTTTTATTACAAGTTTGTTGGGTGTCTTACTTATAGGCTAGAAAAACTAAAATATACATCATGCCTTACATCACCTATTTTTAATTTCAAGCCTACATATTTGACTAGCATAACATGCAACCTACCATATTTTTTAGAATCAAACTTGACAACCCAGCTGTGTTATTTGACCTTGATGCATGAAGAGGAGAGTTTGATTTTGATTTCTAACACTCCCCCTCAAACTCGACTTTTCATTCCAAGATTCTCTTTCATTTTATGGAACACCTCCGGCTTCAATGACTTCGTAAATATATCCGCTAAATTTTCTTCAGTTCTGCAGTGCACCAACTCCACAATTTTGTCATTCACCTGCTCTCGTATGAAATGATATTTGATGTTGATGTGCTTGCTTCGACTGTGTGACACCGGATTCTTTGCAAGTGAGATAGCAGATTTGTTATCCACGTATATAATAACCGGATCCTCCTTTGCGAGATTTAACTCGCTCAATATGTAGCCTAGCCACATAGCTTGACATGCGCACGCTGCTGCTGCGATGTATTCTGCCTCACATGTTGAGAGAGCAACTGTCGGTTGCTTCTTTGATGACCACGAAAATATCGCCGAACCGATATGAAAAACATATCCTGAAGTGCTTTTCCCGTCATCCAAATCTCCACCATAATCACTGTCTGAGTAGCCAACTAATTTTGAATCTTAAGAATGCGTGTAAAATAGACCATGATCAAGTGTACCTTTAATGTACCTCAAAATTCTTTTAGCTTCCATGAAGTGATCTTGCTTCGGCTTCTCCATGTACCTACTAACCAGTCCAACTACATACATAATATCCGGGCGAGTGAAAGTTAGGTACCTCAGACTTCCAACCAAACTTTTGAACAATGTCGGATTTACCGACTCTCTCGTTGAATCATTTCTGAGCTTTATGCTTGTTTCTGCGGGCGTGCTCACCGACTTGCATTCTTCCATTCTGAACTTGCTTAAAATCTGCTCGGCATATTTTTTCTGAGACATAAAAATCCCATCTTTGCTTTGCTTCACCTCGACTCCAAGAAAGTATGACATTTGACCAATATCTGTCATTTCAAATTCGTTAGTCATGACTTTCTTAAAATCATCAAACATACCAGTGTTGTTTCCGGTAAAGATCATGTCATCCACGTATAAGCACACGATCATAATATCTCCCCCTGAATTTGTTTTGGTGTAGAGTGCATGCTCGTATGGACTCTTCACAAAACCATTCTTCTGAAAGTATTCATCAACCCTTGTGTTCCATGCTCTCGGGGCTTGTTTCAACCCGTACATTTCTTTCTTTAACATATAGACTTTATTTTCCTCGCCTTTCTGAACATATCCAGGTGGTTGCTCGATGTAGATTTTTTCTTCAAGACAGCCATTCAGGAATGCTGACTTCACATCCATCTAATAAATCTTCCAATGATTCTGAGCTGCAATTGCTGTAAGAAGTCTGATGGTATCAACTCTTGCAACTGGAGCGAATACCTCATCATAATCAATGCCATGTCTCTACTTGTAGCCTTTAGCCACCAACCTTGCCTTGTGCTTCTCCACTTTGCCTTCTTGATTTGTCTTGGTCTTATAGACCCATTTGACACCAATTGCTTTGTGTCCTTCTGGAAGACTTGTAAGCTCCCAAGTATCATTCTTCTTTATTGCGCCAATTTCTTCAACCATGGCTTTATTCCATTTGCTTTCTTCAGAAGCTTCCTCAAACGTCACTGGATCACATTCAACCATCAAACAAAATAAAGAATAATCAAAGGATGTCTGTACCGGACTTGTTGCTTCATAAATACTATCCAGACTCCGCATTTTTCTTGGTGCTCCCCCTGAATTGCTGCTACTGCTGCTTCCTGAACTCGATGGTATTGAAGCAGGAGTTTGTTGATTCGGACTTTGTGGAGGAGTTGGATCATCATCTCCGCCCTCTTCAATGTTGGGGACATCACCATCACCATCATCATCATTAAAGAACAAGCCTTCAACTTTTCTTTCATCCTCGCTCCATCTCCAGTTATCAGATTCATCGAACTCAACATCTCGAGAAATGATTAATTTCTTCGTTAGGGGATTATAGAGTCTGTATGCCTTGCTTCTTTTGTCATATCCGGTAAAGATACACTTCTCGCCTTTGTCATCAAACTTCTTTCTTTTCTGATCGGGAACATGGGCATATGCAATACACCCAAATATTCTGAGATGCCCAACTGATGGTTTACTACCAATCCATGCTTCATTTGGAGTTTTGTTTCTGACACTTTTAGTTGGACAACGATTCAACAAATAAACTGCACATAGAACGGCTTCAGCCCAGAAAGTTCTTGGAATGTGCTTTGCTTTCACCATGCTCCTTGCCATATCTAGAATGGTGCGATTCTTCCTCTCTGCTACACCATTTTGCTGTGGAGTATATGTCGTTGTCAACTGATGATTGATTCCATGTGCTCTACAAAAAATTCTGAACAAGTTTGAAGTGTACTCGCCTCCTCTGTCTGATCGGAGTACCTTAAAATAATGACCACTCTGTTTTCTGCCAAAGCTTTGAACTCCTTGAATTTATCAAGAGCCTCCGCCTTTTCTTTAATGAGTTAAACCCAACTTTTCCTGCTAAAATCATCAATAAAAGTTAGGTAATACCCGCCAAATGATGCAATATCAAATGGACCAGCTATATCCGTATGAACAATCTCCAACAACTATCTAGCTCGCCATGATTTTCCAACTGGAAAGCTTTGTCGGTGTTGCTTCCCTTTAACACATGCTTCGCACAACTGATTTGGTTCATTGATTGCTGGAAAACCATCCACCATCTTTGTCCTTGACAATAATTTCAAGCCAGTAAATCCAAGATGACCAAATCTCAAGTGCCATAACCACGAGTCATTTTTAATGACTGGCTTTAAACACTTCTGCACCTTAGTTTGCATATCCAGAGTGAATAGACGATTCTTTGACATCTCCACATTTGCAATTAATTCTCGAACCTGATTTCTGATGATAATAGAATTATCCTGCATCTGAATATTATATCCCTTCTCCACAAGTTGCCCAAGACTGATGATATTACTTTTCAAAGCAGGTATATAATAAACATCATTTATATACTTTTTATCACCTCTCTTTGTCATATTTGTAACAGTACCTTTCCCTTTTGCTGGAATTTTTGACGAGTCACCAAAAGTAACTTCTCCGCTGATGGTGTCGTTTATCTCCGTAAATAATTCTTTATGGGCACACATGTGATTGCTAGCGCCTGAATCAAGATACCAAATAGTTTTCTTGCCTTCTTCATCTCCTTTGTATGTGAAAAACATAGCAGAACCCACATCTTTGTCTTCTTTTGCTGTAGAAAAATGACTTCTTTCTTCCACTTTTGGAGATCTACACTCATAACTGAAATGACCATATTTGTTACAATTATAACATTGTAACTGAGACTTATCACCTCGTTGTTGGAATCCGCCTCTTCCTCGGCCTCTAAAATTTTGACCACGACCAGATGGTTGATAGCCTTCATTATTCTGGCCTCTACTGAACGTCTGTCTTCCACGTCCTTGTCCACCTCGGTAGCTACCTCTATAGCCACCTCTGCCACGTACAGAACTGCTAGTGCCAGAATTTTCACCGATAGACATGCTGCTTTGCAAAGTTTTCTCCAAATGGCTCGTATCATCATACTGGTTCATCCACTGCTCATGCGCTTGAAGTGAACCAACTAGCTCATCGATAGAAATTGTGGACAAATCTTTCGACTCCTCGATGGCAGTAACAACAAAATCAAATTTTCTTGTTAGCGAGCGGAGGAGCTTTTCCATGACCCGAACATCATCGAGACTTTCGCCATTTCTTTTCATTTCGTTTTTCACCGTTTTCAAACGCGTAACATATTCACCGATATTTTTCGAGCTCTTCATTTTTAAATTCTCAAACTCGCCACGTAATACTTGAAGCCGCACCTTTTTTACCTTTTCAACACCTTGGCATGATTTTTGCAAAATCTCCCATGCCTTTTTCGCTGTCTTTGCATTTGAAATTTTTTCGAAGGTGGATTCGTCGACACCTTGAAAAATTATGTATAACGCCTTGTTGTCTTTTTTTTGAAATTCTTTTAACGCCGTCTTCTCAGCATTAGAAAGCGCTGCTTCAGCGGTAGCATCTTTGGGCTCGCTATAGCCGCTTTCAACGATATCCCAATTATCGTACGAACCGAGTAACACCTTTATTTGGATACTCCAGTTTCCATAATTTGTAGCCGTCAACTTTGGAATATTTTGTTGCACCATATTTGCCATATTTTTTTTAAAAATAAATATCCTTGTACAGTATAAGTGAACATTACCATATGAATAGTGCCGTATGAACAGTACTTCGTATGAACAGTACCGTATGTATGAACAGTTCGTATGAACAGTGCTTCGCTTGAGCAGTACCGTATGTATGAACAGTACTTCGTCTTCTGCGCACGTGAACAGTGCCACCGGAACAGTAACTTGCGGGAAAATTTGCAGAATTTTCAGAATTTAACAACCAAGCTCTGATGCCACTTGTTGGAAACGTGTATGTATATATAAGAAGAAATTACAATTTCTTTCTTTCTCTCACAAAAGCTTCAGCTCTTTCTTTCTATCTCTTTTGCTGTGTATTTTTTATTACAAGCTTGTTGGGTGTCTTATTTATAGGCTAGAAAAACTAAAATATACATCATGCCTTACATCACCTATTTTTAATTTCAAGCCTACATATTTGACTAGCATAACATGCAACCTACCATATTTTGTAGAATCAAACTTGACAACCCAACTGTGTTATTCACTACACCATAAAAGGCATACGACAACATTTTTAGCCTGTGTTGCCATCAAATATGTTGCCTTTGGCATGAAGTTTTTTGCTAAGGCAACATTTTCATTTTTATGTTGCCTCAGGTAGCACAATTATGTTGCTATAGAATAAAAGAGTTGCTATGTTGCTGTAGGTATCAAATTGTGTTGGCATAATTTTGTAATGAAAAACATTTACATTTTTTACTAAAAATAAAAATTTAACATTTTTTCACATGAAAATTAATTTATTTGGATAAAAATAATCAATAAGTTTTTATAAAAATCAAGAATATTTCAATAGAAGTGATTTTGATGCATGAAGAGGAGAGTTTGATTTTGATTTCTAACAGTATCTACCCGTGAATCTAAGCGCCAACACTTTCCAAATTTTGAGACTGTTTTTGATGCTGCCGCTTTTACAACACTTACTGAATCGTGGGACTTTGAAGAGGATGAGACGAGTTTAACCTGCGCTGACATTGACTTTGGAAATTCAATTATGCATTTCCAGATTCCAACACAGAACATATGTAGCATTTCCGAGCCAACTTTTCTTGAACGTCAAGTTGAAGAGAAAGAGAGCGCAGCAAACTCTGTTAATTTCATTAGTGCTGGCGACGCTAATAATTCAAAGTTCATGGGTTTTGATGTGCACTCAGATACTATGGATCAGATTCCATGTCAGAACATGGAGCATTTTTTTCCTAGCACAGATGGGAGCTTAGCAGCAGGATCATTTGCCTCTATTATGGGCTTGAGCAAGTTGAAAGAAATTCTTCTTATAGATATTGATGGAATTGACACAGCTAACATTCCCAAATTGGACTCATTCTTGTTGGACTTCACTTTGGATGAATATATTGGCAACGTCCAGCATTCAAGTATTCCTGGAGGTGGTGCTTGTTCTGGAGATGATATCAACTGTGGGCAATTCATGAATTGCTCTTTAGAGTCCGCTATGTTAACATCAATTGCAGCTCAAAATCTTGAGTTGCCATCTGCATCGGCTGCAAATAATCTGGAATATTAGGACACTTGTCTGCACCTGCTGTAAATTGCGTAGACCCTGAACTATACAATGGGGTGATTTACTGTGTGTTAAACACGGAGGATACAGAAATCCCTTGCAAAGATGGTGCTGATTTCACGCTACTTTCAGCGATTGAAATTCTTGGCAATAATGATGCTTCCACCATGCTACCTTTTTCGACTAAATTCCCATGCAATGATGAAGCCCACTTGTCTGCACCCGCTGCAAATTTCGTAGACCTTGAACTATACAATGGGGTGATTTGCTTTGTATTAAACACGGAGGAAACAAACATCCCTTCAATGATGGTGTTGATTTCACGCTATTTTCAGCGATTGAAATTTGTTAAAATATTATAAGCTAAACTTATTTTATTATTTTATTTCTCTAGATTGTTCTTTAAAATAATTAGAAGGGTCTCTTGAGTTCATGACTTTTTACATTTCAAGATTGTTCATGTACTTAGGAGTTAGATATTAATTAAGGTGCATGTACTAGAAGCATTCTAGTAGGTTTCATGTAGTCCTATAAATAGGACAATCTTCCAAGCTTTGTAGTCATTAAAAAATTATCAAATCATTTGAGTGAAATACTTTTGTGAGTTTTTTATATCTCTTTTGTGTGAGTAAGTTGTGTGGATTATTGAGAACAAATTTCTTATCCTTAATCTCCAACATTTTATTATACATTTAAATTCCTACGAAATTCCTAGCAATAATGATGCTTCCACCACGCTACCTTCGCCAACTAAATTCTCATTCAAAGATGATACTTCTACCATGCTATCTTCTGGGACTGAAATCCATGATGATGCTTGAATCACGCAATCTTCGCGTCGCGACCGCTTTGATTCTTTAAGGAAAACCTACCAACATCGAGGTCTAAAGGCACTTTACTTCGCTGAAACCTTTGAAGCAAAACCCCATTCGTCTGAGATGGTACAATCAAAGAAGACATTGTAGAAAGGTAAAAAAAAAAGAGACACTCGATCCATCTAAGACCATCGAATCGAAGAAGGCATTGTCAGAGCTAACAACATCAAAGAAACTCCCAATTCATATGAGACGATATAGTCATATATTTTATCCGATTTGGGGTTAAACCTTCGATTTATTAAGCGCGGGACTGAAGTTGTGTAGCAACGTAATGTTGTACGGTTGTAGTCTTCTAGTGGTCATCAAGAGGAGGCAAGAACTTACTTCAAGGTTTTGACTGATTTTAGCAACTAGCAATACCACAATATAGTTCCCTTTTATTTTTATAAAAAAAACAAATGCATGGTTTCGATGTAATTTCTCCAAAGAAAATAAATGCTAGCAAATTAACGTCTTTGTTTTATTTAAACCTTGCCTCAGTCATCACTCAATGTGATACATTGAAGCTTTGAGTTGGATGAATAGTTTCAGTTTATCGAGAAAATTTTACAATATTACTACCAATCCTAAATAATACTTTTATAATCTTTTTGCACTCACATTTAAGACTAGAAAAACATAGCTATTGTCAATATTTAGATATGAAAATTAAAAATTTCTAATTAATATAATCATGTTATTCAGTTTCAGTGAAACTGATTTTGTTAATTAATATAATTAGTTTTAGTTTTAGTTTTTTTTTAATTGCTAATTCATTGATCATCAACTTCCCAGTTTCCCAATATTTTTTCTTTTTCTGATTGTTGAGTGCAGTTTTATGCCGAAATAAATTAAGTGCTTTGGGTATGACAGAAAATAAATCAATTCATACTTTTCTGAAATGTAAAGCTCGTTGCTCGAACTAGATATTTGATTTTGTTAATTTAAGATTTTATTGTTGATTTATGTAAATGATTAAAAAGTAAATTTTAGGTTTATTTTCCTTTATTGTAGCAAATTTTTTTTTTAAAAAAAGCTTACGAAGTTTATAATTGTTTGTTAAATTCTGTAATTCTTTGCAATTTTTTAATTTGGTGAAATATGTGCTTTTAATGACTAAATACTGTATCACATATTTAAGTTTAGGCTATGATCATACTACACTACAAGAAATCTGGCAATAGACGACACGTATCAGACAACACCCATGGAAAAAAGTGTTGCCCGAATTGATCAGACAACTATTATTTTCCTACTCGAGAAAGTATTGTGTAATCCGACATTCACACAATGGGCCAAACCCGTTGTGTGATAAATCTTACCAGACAAGCATTTCTTGACCAGGGGTGTTGTGTAAATGCATAAGTATTTTTATGATTAGACAAGCGTTAGCAAATAAGTGTTGTGTGAATGCCTGCAACACAATATCCCAGAAAACCGTTGTTGTATTCAGACAAGTGTTTTTAGGTCTGTTGTCTAAGTAGCAGTCATACAATATGTTATCCATAATGTTGTGTGACAGTGAACCAACACACAACATTTTTTAGAAATATTATGTGAATGAAGCATAGACAATACTTCGTAAAAGGTATTGTTAGAATGACAATTTTAGAAAATAACTTTTCTGCATTTTTATAACTAAATTTTGGATTTAAAATAATTAATAAAAATAAAAACAATTATGAAAAGTAAATAAATAATTTACCTTTTTAAATAAAAGGTAATTTAGTAATAATAAGTAAATAGGTGAAAAGGTTAAAAACATTTCCATTTTTACCTTTTTACCAAAATAGGATTAAAGCAATACTATTCATCACCATCTTCAAGCTTTCATTCCAAGAACATGAAGAACACGAAGAACACAATAATCAATCTCCAATTTTTATATATTATGGAACTCAAAATCCAACATATGATATATGAAATTGACCAGAAAAACAAGATCTACAACATAGCATCTTCAGATTTCACAACAAACACTATTTGTAAATTGTTTTATTTTTAATCCTAATAATTTTGAAAATAAATCAAATTTAAGAAAAAAAAAAAAAGAAATCACCTGCAACACATCTGTTGGAAAAAACACGTAGGGTTCGTTGAGAGCTTCAATTCGACTACGGGAGCGTCAAAATCCGAATTCAATAACGTCTTCGAATTGGACTTTGATCTTCAAGAACAACCGGAATCTATACTATTACAACGTTTTTGTTTTTGTTAAAATCTCGTACAAGCCGCCTTTTTTATTTTTTTATTATTTTTATCAACACTAAAAGGAACGTTTATTAACATCCGTACGGTTCGATCGTCGAAGAAATCATTCAAAAAAAATATTCGGTTAATCTGGATCGTGCCTCGCTACGAGAAGCAGCACCTTTACTACCCGACCTTTTTATTTTTAGATTATTTTTTCCCAACACTAAAATGATTGTTTATTAATTTTCGTACGGTTCGATCGTCGAAGAAATCATTAAAAAAAAATATTCAGTTAATCTGGATCGTGCTTCGTTATAGGAACCAGCACTTTTACTACCTTTTTTGTTAAAATCTCGTACGACCCGACCTTTTTATTTTTCGATTATTTTTTCCAAGCACTAAAATTATTGTTTATTAACTTTCGTACGGTTCGATCGTCGAAGAAATCATTCAAAAAAATCATTCAGTGAATCTGGCACGCGCCCTTTTACTTGAATCGGCATTATTATAACATTTTTGTTAAGATGTGGCACGACCGAGGCTTTTTAATTTTTGATTATTTTTTTTCAACACTAGAATAAATATCTATTAACATCCGTGCGGTTCGATCGTTGATGAAATCATTTAAAAAAATCATTCAGTGAATCTGGATCGTGCCCGTTACAGGAAGCATCACTTTTACTACGTTTTTCTTCAAATCTCGTACAATCCGACCTTTTTATTTTTTGATTATTTTTTCCCAACATTGAAATGAGTGTATATTAACATTCGTACGGTTCGATCATCGAAGAAATCATTTAAAAAAAATCATTCAGTGAATCTGGATCGTGCCCGTTACAGGAAACATCACTTTTACTACGTTTTTGTTCAAATCTCGTACAACCCGACCTTTTTATTTTTTGATTATTTTTTTCAACATTGAAATGAATGTCTATTAACATCCGTATGGTTCAATCGTCGAAGTAATCATTTAAAAAAATCGTTCAGTGAATCTGGATCCTGCCCCATTAAAAGAAGCATCACTTTTACTACGTTTTTGTTAAAAGAAGCATCACAATCCGACCAAATTAATATTTTATTTTTTAAAAAATTTAATATAAATTTTGAATCTACCAATTTAACAAATAATTAAATTTTTATAAATATTAAATATATTTTAAATAATTTTATTCCCTCACAAATTATTAATCAAGCCAAAATTTACTTAATCTTATTTTGCCGCTCACGGCTCAACCAATAATTCATTTCCCCCCAAATGTAAATTTCATTTCCCTCTTCCCCATCATTTCATTTCCCCTTCTCCTTCCCCCTTATTTTTCAACAGCCGCTTATCTCTTGTTCTCTAACAAACCCAAACACACAGAACTTTTATCTATTGTTCTTGTCCGCAATAATCACTATCTCTCTCTCTCTCTCTCGATATATATATATATATATATATATATATATATATATATATATATATATATATATATATATATATATATATATATATATATATATATATATATATATATATATATATATATATATATATATATCTTGTGGGCGTCAAAGCTTTTCTCTCATTCACTTGATTTAGAGTTCGATTGGTGATTTGATTTAAGTTGGGGCATCTTAGATTTGGGTTCAGATTAGGGTTTCAATTAAGGATTTTCTTGAATCTGAGTTTCAATTTCAGGTTATATTCTCATAAGTTCATTTTTTAATTAGTTGAACACTTGAACTTCTACATGAATTATTACAACCTCTTTGTAGTCTTTTCTATATATATCATTGTGATTTACCTTGGAGTCTTTTTTAAGTCTTCTGTTTATTGAGAACATATTGTGTGCTTGATGTTATGACAGGGGCGGAGGCTAGAAGCACAACGGGTCCCTTCACATTCAGTTTAGTATCTTTATCGGGCTATCGAGTGGAGAAGTTACTAGATATGGCTCATCAGAGGTTAGCAACTATCATCAGAGGAACTATCATAATAGTCCAAAGTTCTTATTCGTTTTCTTTCACGACAGGTTGTGTGGAAGATTATTTTAAGGACGATGAGGCGAAACCTAACAATGATGAAGCATGTTCCAAGAACCTTGAAGCTTATAAAAGTGCTCTAAACTCAAAAGGTTCAGAAGATGCAATGGTATGCGACAACTCTTTGTTCAGAAATGTGATTTCATCTTGTTTTTAAAATGCAGTTCTTTCTTGATATAGATATATAACCTTTAATGGTATCCTTTAATGGCTTCTAAGTAAAGATGTTTCAGCTATGTTTGTAGATAAAACAATCTTCCTTCCAGCTGGACCATTTGGGGTTAAAGGAGAAGGAGCAGGATCAAATATCTTCTGCTGCATAGCTGGAGGAAGTGTGGAGTACAGAGGCACAACTAATGCAGGTCCAACAGAATCTCCAAATTTACCGATTTCCTTTGTTATTTTGCGGCACGCATCTTCAATTTCCTCTTCCCCGGTAAGAAAGACTAGTATATCACCAGGAGGTTCAGATATATGTATCTGAATAACATCACGAATTGCTGCTTCTACATAGTTGACAACAATATCCTTTGTGTAAATTATATCCACTGGATGTAGTCTGCCTGGAACTTTCATCAGAGGTGCACCAAAGAAGTAACCCTGAAACTTCTCTGCCTCGAGAGTAGCACTCGTCACAATTAGCTTCAAATCAGGTCTTTTATGTAGAACTTCCTTCAAAAGCCCAAACAAAATATCTGTTGACAAAGTCCTCTCATGAGCTTCATCAATTATGAGGTGTGGATGACCCCAGAAAATTTGCTCATGGTCTAAGAGTGGGGGTTGCTCTCTGTGTTGTGTCACTCTTTTACTACATGAGACCTTTATACGAAGGTTTTGGTGGGAATGCTATTTGGGCAGTTATGACAGTAGTTGTAGTCTTCTAATTCACTGTTGGTACGTTCTCCAATGCCCTTTTAAAACTTTAACCTTGATCATTTTCTGAGATTGGACAAAACTAATGTCTGATATATTGCGCTGCAGGTGCCTCTCTTTATAGAAGCTTGAACAGAATCTGTGCAACTTGTCTTGCTGGATAGAAAGAGGAAAAGGCTTTATATGGCTCTAATTTCCGATTCACTGTCTTGATGATCTTGCATCAGTTGGAGAAATGCGGAAGACGACCCAAGATATACAATTTTTTCTTTGCACAAATTGTTAGAAATTTAATTCTATCTATGCTGTCAGAAAATAAATAAATTATATGTGTGTTGTATTTTGACCTTGCTGTTTGTTCTTATGTAGGAAAACTAGGATCACATTTCAAAAACAATTGGTTCCGGATTTCTAATAACCCGATTTGTCAGTGCTTGTGTGTCACCGGTTTGTTCACTCCCTGTCATATTTCAAATATTCTTCCCATCTGAGGGCTAAAAGATGGATATTATATAGTGATAGCGAATCTAACCTTTATATAATGATTTTCTTCCTTAGTTCTCTTCCTTTGAAAAGGCAAAAGAAGTAGAAGAATTTTTTGCTACGCATACCAAGCCTTCAATGACTAGAACCTTGAAGCAAAGCCTAGAGCGGGTTAACATAAATGCTAAATGGGTTGAGAGTATTCAGAATGAAAAACATCTCGCTGGTGCAGTAAAGGAGCTTGCCTACCGAAAGTACTAAGTTATATGACTCGATTTTGTCAACTGACACGACATTTGCTCTTGCAACATGGTTTCCAATAACAGTCCCAGGTCGTGCTACAACTGCAATGGTGAAACTTTATTTCCCCTCTCGTGCTCCAAGGGACTAGTAATAATACAAACACAAAGATTCCTGTTATCACACACACACCAACCATATAGAGTTATAGACTGGTTATATGTATTCTATAGGATCATAATTGACTATTAGAGCTTTGAGATGGATTTTTCACCACTTGTTCTACTATACGGGTTTCTTTGTATAATGGTCAGTCATTCATGGAGATTAATATCTAGTTTTGGTTAGTATTATATGCGTGTATATGACTGTATATTAATATATGCTCTGAATATACATTTAGGCTGATCCAGTATTTTAACTTGAATTTTCAGCTGGATTTTTGTTTAATGGAAGGATGTGCTGTGCATCAGAGCAGATAAAGGACATACCACCTCCGGTTTCGTTGTCTCCTTTCCAAACAGACAGTTGTCAACTTTCTGAAATAGACATGAATTGCTTGACTGTTGAAACGGAAGATACTTTTACCAGTTTGCTTGAACTGGCTGCTAATGATGATATTGAGGGGTTTAAGGGATGGATAAAGCGAGACCCTCCGGTTTCAGTTGTTGTGTTCTGGTATGCAGAATGTCTATTTTAGACAATGATGGTTATGCTACTGAGAACGATGATTCCTTAATGGAGCTTATGGTGGACACAGATCTGGATAAGGTTTCTACCAAAGGTGGAGGGGAAGATAATTTATCAAACATGGTCGAAGTGGAGGCCAAAAAAGATGCATCACTGCTTGACAACTTTGGATATTTTTAACATTGTTGTAATTATATACTGCTATGTATATTTTTAGAACAATTTTTGTTTGTGATTCAGAATGGATTATAAGATTTTTTTATATATATTTGTTGCATTGTCTAAGACTCATTTTGAGGTATATAAAAAAGAAACCATTGTCTAACTGAATCAAATACATGTTATACTGTTGTCTAATAAAGAAACCATTGTCTAACAAAGAAATCATTGTCACACAACAAAACTGTTGTCCGTTTTAACAAATAATAACATGTTATACTCTGCAAAACCATTGTTTGAAATAATTTCAAACAAGAGTTATATACTAAGAAAGTGTTATCCTTCCCATTGTACAACAACATGCCATATGAGATAACATGTTGTACATCTAACCATAAAACAAATGGTTTTTCCTAAGAAACCATTGTCTGTAGTGACATACAACAACAGCCCTGATCAAGTAAAAGATTGTATCTTTTGCACTTAAACAATAGGCTTTCTTTCAAAAACCATTGTCTTTACTGCTTAATAACAACAATATATATGTTAAAAAGTGTTGCGTTATCGGAGCTTTGACAAGAGGTTTCCAAAGAAGTGTTGTTGTTTCTGGGTATCAGACAACACTTTTCAGGTGGCTTTTACTTGTCTTTTAACTTTCACACAACATCTTGCTGTGTGTTGAGCAAAAATCCTTGTAGTGCTAACACGTGGTCATAAATTGACTAAATTTAGAAGTAGCTAACAAATGTATGTCATGCATTACATCTATAATATGTTTGAGTTGTGAAGCAATAAAATCTTCCATTGCTTAAAAAATAAATATTATTTACTAGAAATACGGTGTTTAATAACTTATTTTGCAAAAAAATGGTCTTCCATTTTTTATTGCAAAATTACGATCTTTTACCACCTCTTTCTCATTACAAGAATTTCTAATTTTAATGACGGAAATTGCCATGGGAAATAAGTCCGTTAGTGCTTGCTAATAGATTCATAACTGGAAACAATTTGTCAGTAACAACGGATACCCACCCAATTATTAACAAACATTTACCAACGACCAGTTAATTCTGTTGGGAAAAATGAGCATAAAAAAGGTGCAAAATGCCCGCCCATTTCTAGCAACGACATGCCAATGGACTACCAATGGAGAGAATACTAACAGAATAATAATAATTTACCAAGGAATTAACAATGTTTTGCCAACAATATATTCCATTGCGAATTTTAGATGGGTCATATTCTTTCTTTCTGTCACTAATTTGTTGGTAGTATTAAAATGGTTATATATATTTCATTACTAATCTATTACAAATTAAAATATTTATGTTACTAGTCCGTTGTAATTTAACTGTTACAATTAATATCACACCTACCTTCATTTACTACGGCAACTTCTCATCGACATGTTACTTTCTTCTTTAAAAGAAATATTTAAACACTCACCGGTTCAACTCGCCTAATTAAGGTAACTAATCTTATTGTCCACTACTTAGTTTTTGTTTTGAGTACAATTTTTAATTACAATTATGAAAATTATTTTTTATGACATATATATGTGTTGATTTTTTGGATTTTATTTTAGAATTCACAATTTTGTGGGCTTTGACTTGTGATTAATTGTCTAAATCTCATATTATCGTTTTCTAATTTTAATAAATATTAATTAAAAAAATTAGTTAATTTATATAATTTAATTAATCTCTCATTTGTTGTTGATGCATGTTGCTTCGTTAAATATATTTATTTTTTGGGTAAACCAAGCATAATATTGATAATAGAAGCAAGATGCAAAAGTTTGTAACAGTCTTGGGGAAGGCAGATTACATATCCTATCAGAAACTACGTACACCCTTATACCCAAATACCAAAAACAGCACGTATGTTTAGTTAATTATATATATTACTAGGTAATTGATCATATTTGTTATTTATATATAAATTATATGATTAAACATATTTATATTTTGCTCATATTAGTTAGTCCAATTATAGGTGTATACTATATTTTTTTTATAAATGTTTTATTTTTTGCAGGTAAAAAAAAGTTCAACATAAAAAATGATCGAGTATGGGGGTATCAAAGAAAAGATAATAAAGGATGCTTAAATTTGGTTTTTTTAAAGGGGTAGGAAAATTTATGCAATATGCTATATCTCGACCTTCATCCTTGATTGGGTCAAACATTCAATTTCCATGTTGGAAGTGTCAAAATCATGTTGGATTTTGGAATGCAAAGAGAACAAAATTGCACTTAATGAAGAATGGGTTTGTAAGTGATTATTATGTATGGAACTGACATGGAGTACTATATATTGTTGGATAAAGTGGTGGACATAACTTCGATACCCAATATGGTGATGGATGCTGCAGGTCAAAGTTATGATCCGAAGATGCCTAATGCAGAAAAGCAGAAGTTGTATGATACTTTAAAATCATCTGAGAGAGTTATATGAAGGTTATGAAACTTCTCAGTTGTCTGTCATGGCATAGATGTTGAGTTTTAATTCAGAACATCCTTGGTCAAAGGCATGTTATGATCAGACATCTCAGTTCATCAAAGGCATCTTGCCTTAAGATAATAAATTTCTTGAGAGCTTTTATAGTACGAAGAAGTATATGAAAGAATTGGGGCTTCCTTCCGAGAAAAATGATTGTTATGTGAACGGATATATGTTATATTGGGGGTAAGAAATTAACCTGGAGGAGTGTAATTTTTTTTCACAAGGGAGATACAAAGTAAGAACTGAAAGATCGGAAAAGGAAAAAAAGAAAGTACCCGTTAAAAGGATGATCTACTTTCCATTGACACCGAGATTGTAAAGACTGTATGCTTCACCGACTACTATAGGCCATATGAGATGGCATGCCAAAAATTATCAAGAAGAAGATGTGATGCGTCATTGTTCAAATTCAGAGGAGTGGAAACAATTTGATAGAACGCACCCTTCATTTTCCTCAGAGATAAGAAATGTTAGACTCAGACTTTCGGCTGATGGGTTTCAACCATTTGGTGAAATGGGCAGACAATATTCTTCTTGGCCAATTATAGTGACTCCATATGATTTACCCCCTTGGATGTGTTCAAAAGAACAGTATTTGTTTTTGTATGTACTTGTGCCTGGGCCAAAAAATCCAAAATAGAAGATAAATGTTTTCCTCCAGCCATTAATTGCTGAGTTAAAAATGTTATGGGAAGATGGGGCGGAGACCTGGGATAATTCTTTGAAACAAATTTTCGTATGCGAGCTGCGTTGATGTGAACTATCAGTGACTTCCCTGCTTACTCAATGTTGTCTGGATGGAAAATTGCTGGTCATTTAGCTTGTCCTCATTTTGCTCATTATCATGATGCTTATAATCTTTCACATGGTCGAAAGATTACATGGTTTGATAATCATCAAAAATTTCTACCTACCAATCATCCATTTTGAAATAATAAAAATCGGTTTATCAATGAATTTGAGATGCTTGGTTTAATGAAAATTACTGAATTGGGAAGTGAAGAGCACAATGCCAAAATCATCAAAACTTACAATTGTGGATGGAAAAAAAGAAGTATCTTTTGGGATTTGCGATATTGGAGGATATTGAATATTATACAGAACCTTGATGTTATTCATGTTGAGAAAAATTCTTTGAGAATATTTTCAACACTATCATGGCTATTGAAGGAAAGACCAAAAATAATTCTAAGGCAAGAGATGATATTGTAGAGATTTGTTGAAGGCCGAAGTTAGTATATGATGAGTCGACAGGAAAGTATCCGAAAGCATATTATAGCCTGGAAAAGAAAGGTAAAGAAAAAGTGTGTGAGTGGTTGAAAGATCTAAAATTCCAGATGGTTATGTGTCATATATGGGACGTTACATCAACATGAAAAATACAAGTTATTTGGAATAAAGAGTCATGATTATCATGTGTTTATGCAACAACTTCTTCCTATTGCTTTTCAGGAATTTCTTCTGAAAAATATTTGGGAATCTATTACAGAATTAATCCTTTTCTTCATATATCGCACTTCAGCTACTTTAAAGATAGGTGACATGCGTAGACTCGAAGAACAAATTCCTGTTATACTTTGCAAGTTAGAGCGCATATTCCCACCAACATTGTTTCACTCAATAGAACATCTTTTAGTGCACTTACCATATGAAGCACGCATTGCAGGTCCTCTACAGTATTGTTGGATGTATCCTTTCGAAAGATTTTTGCACAATTAAAGATTAATGTGAAAGATAAAGCTCGGGTTGAAGGATCAACATGCAATCCTTTTTCGGTTGAAGAAACTTCCACTTTTTGCTCACATTACTTTTATCAACATGTTCAAACAAAACATAGAAATGTTTCCAGAAATTATTCTATTGTAGGTGAAGAGAGTTTTGGAGGAAACATTTCTATATTTTCTCATCTCGGACGTTCACATGGGAGTGCTAGTACTCGTTATCTTGATGATCGAGAATATATGGTAGCTCATAATTATATCTTATTTAATTGTCCAGAAGTTGCACCATATACTGGGTAAGTTTATTTCGCCATATCCGCATGCTTAGTTGTCCCTATTAATGAATGGTCTTGTTATCTAATTACTTTTTCTATAATCAGGATTTTCATAAATCAACTTCGGGAACGCAATCCACATATAAGTAGTGTTGAAGTTGATTAGTGCTTAGAAAATGAATTTGCCATTTGGTTTATAAACTATGTAAGTTATTTGATACTTTATCATTAATATTAGATAACATTTAGTTATTTATTCTCGTATTCTAATAGTCACCACTTATAATTTTAGGCTCAAAATCCATCACCGGTTTCAAATGAATATATTCGTACCAATCTACTATGTGAATGGGAACAAATTTCATACTCGGGAATACGGAACTGACAAGTCAATATTTAACAGTGGAGTATGCATCAAGGGATCGAATTTTAGTGAGACATCTAATGATTACTTTGGTAATTGAAGAGATTTTGATTTTCGAGTATCCTCACCATCCAATAAAGAGAACAGTGTTTTTCAAGTGTGAATGGTTTGATCCTACACTTAATATTGGAATAAGAGTTCATCCACGTTGATTTAATCGAGGTCAATAAAAAAAGAGATTGAGGGTGTACGAGCCATTTATACTAGCATTGTAGGCCATGTAAGTTTACTATTGCAAGTACCAAAGTCTTAGACGAGACAAATCGATTAGTTAGTTGTATGCAAAGTAAAAGCCACTTATTGAACTTTCTCAAATCCCTGTGTCACATCAAGAACCTTTCCAAGATGATACACCCACACATCTAAGTGATATTAGTAAAAATGATATTCCTACGCATTTAAATGATAAAAGTGGAGTTGTAGTAGATTTAGATGATGGTACCAGGACTCCGGAGGAAGAAATTGAATATGAAATCGAAGATAAATATGGATCTTCGCAAACCGAAGATAGCAATGAGTTTCACCACTATGGAGGAATTATGCTAGTTTTAGAATTGTTTTAAAACAAGGTTAGAATGCATCCAATATTTTGACATATACTTTATATGATGAAATAAATTAGAAAACCAAGCAACGAATTTGTACCGTTTAAAAGTTCTTGCATTTACTATATTTATCTATACCAAATTTAATATATTCAAGAAAAACAAGATAATATCCTCGAGTTAAATATCACTAGTACACTAAGATATCATAAATTGCATATACAATAAATTTTTCAGATCCTCCTTTTTTTTTTTTTTTTTTTTTTTTTTTGCTAAACAAATATTTCATATTCTTGTTTGTGCTTTCTACTAAATAAATATTTCAGATCCTTATTTTTGCCAAATTTACACCTATGATATTCTATTGAGCATTACTTTATAATATCTCCATATTAAATATGTATATCTAATATATTATATAATCCGCCTTTTGTATTTAATATAAAACATTGCACGGAAATCACAATAAATATAAAAATTGAAAAGTAGATATATAACTGAAAAAGTACTAAATATAGAAAAATATATATTAAGATATCGAGTATTAGAATCATATTCACGCAAATATACAAAATTTCAAAAAAAGTATATCCATTTTTTTTGTAAAAATAAGAAAAAGACTAAAAATAGAAAAAAAAAAAAATATTAAGATACCTAGTATTAGTCTCTATTTCGATTGCTATTAAAAACTGTGGTGTTGTTCAAAAAGGTGTTGTTACAAAGATAATTGTTTGGTAATATTTTTGATATACCAGTTTTTTTTTTAAAACATGTGCGAGATGCTTTTTATAAAAACAGGCAAAAATGCTTTTTAGATGCTTTCAAAGTTTATTAAACATTTTTTTACCATTGTTGCTTTTTAGATGCTTTCAAAGTTTATTAAACATTTTTTTACCATTGTTCTTGCTGTCTCCATCAACAATATCCTTAAAATCATAATCATGCAGATATACAATATTTCCCAAAAGTATTATGGCTTTTATATAATTTTTTTGTTTATATAATTAAAAAAATGGTAAAAAGAATCCCTCAAAAAAAAAGAAAAAGAAATCGTAAAAAGATTCAACTTAGGCATTATAGCTTTAGCGCCTATGTAGATTCTTTATATTTAAGGTACATTTGTTCATGTGTCTATCATCCTCCTACAGTTGCAGTATATTATAGCCACATAGCGAGAAAGAGAAAATGGATCCTTTAGCTCCAGTCTCTGCATGGACTTTGGAAGATGATTATGAGTGGCTTAAAGATGCTTTTCAGGTATCATACATTACCCCTTTTGTTAATTCTTGCTTTTCTTGATTTTGAAGTGAATTGTGCAAGTCCAATGTGTGTGCTAGTGTGTGAATTAAATTGAGGGGATCACGTTCTTTTTTCTTTTTTTTGCCACAGGTGATCATGTCTTTTTAGTGTCAACTCATTGACTAGTTTTTGAGATTTATGTGTGATATATTTGGATTGTACTAATGCAACAGTTAATAAGTAAAATAAAAGAGATTTAATATGACATTAATGTTATAGCACCATAATGAATTATACGATCTTAGATTAACATGTAAAAGAGTTTGTGTAGTTTGCAATCTAGTAACTCTGTTATACTCTGCATTGGTAATGAAGGTACAGGCTGGTACATCATTTGAATCACTTAATGAAAGTGCAGTTCAATTTTCTCAGAAATTCAGTTTTCAGGAACCGAGGGATCCGTCAGATTCTCTTGTTTACAATGAAATTGCTTCTGTGGACCCATTTCCTCAAAATCTGGAGTGTGTGGACTCGGCTTCAATTCTATCACCAAAATTATGTGTTTTGGAATATGAAGGAGAAAATTCTGGACATAAAAGGAAGGTGAATGATGATGAGCCGGAAAGTTACAATGCCATGCTCAAAAGAGTTAGAAGTAGTGTTGTTGAAAACAGCGACAACACTCAATCTACAGACTATATCCGTGGGCAAGAAAAGAAACATCATTTTACAAGTCCAGTATCTACCCATGAATCTATGCGCCAACACTTTCCAAATTTTGAGACTGTTTTTGATGCTGCCGCTTTTACAACACTTACTGAATCGTGGGACTTTGAAGAGGATGAGACGAGTTTAACCTGCGCTGACATTGACGTTGGAGATTCAATTATGCATTGCCAGATTCCAACACAGAACATATGTAGCATTTCCGAGCCAACTTTTCTTGAACGTCAAGTTGAAGAGAAAGAGAGCGCAGCAAACTCTGTTGATTTCATTAGTGCTGGCGACCATAATAATTCAAAGTTCATGGGTTTTGATGTGCACTCAGATACTATGGACCAGATTCCATGTCAGAACATGGAGCATTTTGTTCCTAGCACAGATGGGAAATTAGCAGCAGGATCGTCTGCCTCTATTATGGACTTGAGCAAGTCGAAAGAATTTCTTCTTACAGATATTGATGGAATTGACACAGCTAACATTCCTAACTTGGACTCATTCTTGTTGGACTTCACTTTGGATGAATATATTGGCAACGTCCAGCATTCAAGTATTCCTGGAGGTGGTGCATGTTCTGGAGATGATATCAACTGTGGGCAATTCATGAATTGCTCTTTAGAGTCCGCTATGTTAACATCAATTCCAGCTGAAAATCTTGAGTTGCCATCTGCACCGGCTGCAAATAATCTGGAACATCATGTTGCATGTCCTCCAGAAGGCCATTTGTCTGCACCTGCTGTAAATTGCGTAGACCCTGAACTATACAATGGGGTGATTTGCTGTGTGTTAAACACGGAGGATACAGAAATCCCTTGCAATGATGGTGCTGATTTCACGCTACTTTCAGCGATTGAAATTCTTGGCAATAATGATGCTTCCACCATGCTACCTTCGTCGACTAAATTCCCATGCAATGATGAAGCCCACTTGTCTACACCTGCTGCAAATTGCGTAGACCCTGAACTATACAATGGGGTGATTTGCTGTGTATTAAACACCGAGGATACAGACATCCCTTGCAATGATGGTGTTGATTTCACGCTATTTTCAGCGATTGAAATTTGTTAAAATGTTATAAGCTAAACTTATTTTATTATTTTATTTCTCTAGAATGTTCTTGAAAATACTTAGAAGGGTCTCTTGAGTTCATGACTTTTTACATTTCAAGATTGTTCATGTACTTGGAGTTAGATATTAATTAAGGTGGATGTACTAGATGCATTCTAGTAGGTTTCATGTAGTCCTATAAATAGGACAATCTTCCAAGCTTTGTAGTCATCAAGAAATTATCAAATCATTTGAGTGAAATACTTTTGTGAGTTTTTTATATCTATTTTTTGTGAGTAAGTTGTGTGGATTATTGAGAACAAGTTTTTCCTCTTTAATCTCCAACATTTTATTATACATTTAAATTCCTACAAAGTGGTATCAAGAGCAAGGTTACGAGATGGCTTCCAACAACATGTTGAAACCTCAACTTCCTCGATTGACGGGAAAGAATTACAACCAATGGAGCATCTTCGATATAATCACTGGAGTTTTAGCACTCCATCAAAGATTTGTAAAGGTCATATGGTGAGAGGCATTCCAAATATTCAAAGGCAAGATCAAGTATGTGAAGATTATATTTTTGGCAAGCATCATCGAGATCCATTTCCAAAAGAGATGGCATGGCGAGCTAAAAAACCGTTGGAATTGGTACATTCGGATTTGTGTGGACCTATGCACACAAACTCTATTGGAGGTAGTCGTTATTTCCTCAGTTTTATTGATGATTATATTCGCAAGATGTTGATTTATTTTCCTAATGAAAAATCTAAAGTATTTGAAACATTTAAAGATTTTAAAGCATATGTGGAGAAAGAAAGTGGTCATTCTCTAAAGACACTATAATCCGATCGTGGTGGTGAATATATTATCCAAGAATTAAGAAGTTTTTTGAAGAAGAATGACATTCGTCATCAACTAACGGTTCGTTTAACCCCACAACGAAATGGGGTGGTCGAAAGGAAAAACCGAATAACCATGGAGCTTGTTCGAAGCATGTTGAAAACAAAAGGATTGCCTAAGATGTTTTGGACCGAAGCTGTAGCATGTGCATGCTAAGTTCTAAGTCGTGCACCTACTAAAAATGTACAAGGGAAGACTCCACAAGAAGCTTGGAGTCATAAGAAGCCATGTGTCTCTCACATTTCATAAGAAGCCATGTGTCTCTCACATTTGATTTTTTTGAAGCATTTGTTACTCTCATGTGCCCGATGAAAAGAGAGGTAAACTTGATGACAAATCTAAAAAATGCATTTTTGTTGGCTATAGTGAAGCTTCTAAGGCATACAAATTACACAATCCTACCACAAAGAAGGTCATAATTAGTCGTGATGAATTTTCTTGATGATGCATTTGTAGACCCTGAGCTATACAATGGGGTGATTTGCTGTGTGTTAAACACGGAGGATATAGAAATCCCTTGCAATGATGGTGCTGATTTCACGCTATTTTCAGCGATTGAAATTCCTGGCAATAATGATGCTTCCACCATGCTACCTTTTTCGACTAAATTCCCATGCAATGATGAAGCCCACTTGTCTGCATTCGCTGCAAATTTTGTAGACCCTGAACTATACAATTGGGTGATTTGCTTTGTATTAAACACGGAGGAAACAAACATCCTTTGCAATGATGGTGTTGATTTCACTATATTTTCAGCGATTGAAATTTGTTAAAATATTATAAGCTAAACTTATTTTATTATTTTATTTCTCTAGAATGTTCTTTAAAATACTTAGAAGGGTCTCTTGAGTTCATGACTTTTTACATTTCAAGATTGTTCATGTACTTAGGAGTTAGATATTAATTAAGGTGCATGTACTTGAAGCATTCTAGTAGGTTTCATGTAGTCCTATAAATAGGACAATCTTCCAAGCTTTGTAGTCATTAAAAAATTATCAAATCATTTGAGTGAAATACTTTTGTGAGTTTTTTATATCTCTTTTGTGTGAGTAAGTTGTGTGGATTATTGAGAACAAATTTTTTCTCCTTAATCTCCAACATTTTATTATACATTTAAATTCCTATGAAATTCCTGGCAATAATGGTGCTTCCACCACGCTACCTTGGCCGACTAAATTCTCATTCAAAGATGATACTTCTACCATGCTATCTTCTGGGACTGAAATCCATGATGATGCTTCAATCACGCTTCGCGTCGCGACCGCTTTGATTTTTTAAGGAAAACCTACCAACATCGAGGTCTAAAGGCACTTTACTTCGCTGAAACCTTTGAAGAAAAACCCCATTCGTCTGAGATGGTACAATCAAAGAAGACATTGTACAAAGGTAAAAAGAAAAAAAGAGACACTCGATCCATCTAAGACCATCGAATCGAAGAAGGCATTGTACAGAGCTAACAACATCAAAGAAACTCCCAATTCATCTGAGATGATATAGTCATATATTTTATCCGATTTGGGGCTAAACCTTCCATTTATTAAGTGCGGGACTGAAATTGTGTAGCAACGTAATGTTGTACGGTTGTAGTCTTCTAGTGGTCATCGAGAGGAGGCAAGAACTTACTTCAAGGTTTTGACTGATTTTAGCAACTAACAATACCACAATATAGTTCCCTTTTATTTTTATAAAAAAAACAAATGCATGGTTTCGATGTAATTTCTCAAAAGACAATAAATGCTAGCAAATTAGCGTCTTTGTTCTATTTAAGCCTTGCCTCGGTCATCACTCAATGTGATACACTGAAGCTTTGAGTTGGATGAATAGTTTCAGTTTATCGAGAAAATTTTACAATATTACTACTGATCCTAAATAATACTTTTATAATTTTTTTGCACTCACATTTAAGACTAAAAAAACATAGCTATTGTCAATATTAAGATATGAAAATTAAAAATTTCTAATTAATATAATCATGTTATTCAGTTTCAGTGAAACTGATTTTATTAATTAATATAATTAGTTTTAGTTTTTTTTTTAATTTCTAATCCAGTGATCATCAGCTTCCCAGTTTCCCAATATTTTTTCTTTTTCTGATTGTTGAGTGCAGTTTTATGCCGAAATAAATTAAGTGCTTTGGGTGTGACAGAAAATAAATCAATTCATACTTTTCTGGAATGTAAAGCTCGTTGCTCGAACTAGATATTTGATTTTGTTAATTTACGATTTTATTGTTGATTTATGTAAATGATTAAAAAGTAAATTTTAGGTTTATTTTGCTTTATTGTAGCAATTTTTTTTAAAAAAAGTTTACGAAGTTTATAATTGTTTGTTAAATTCTGTAATTCTTTGCAATTTTTTAATTTGGTGAAATATGTGCTTTAATGACTAAATACTGTATCACATATTTAAGTTTAGGCTATGCTCATACTAACACGTGGTCATAAATTGACTAAATTTAGAAGTACCTAACAAATGTTTGTCATGTAGGGGTGTGCATTCGGTTCGGTTAACCGAAAAACCGAGAAAAAAAACCAAAAAAATTCGGTTCGGTTAACCGATTTATATAATTCGGTTCGGTTTTCGGCAGAGAAATTTCGAAAAGTTTGGTTTTCGGTGTTTCAGTTTTCGGCAGAGAAATTTCGAAAAATTCGGTTCGGTTAACCGAAAAAAACAGAAAAAAACCGAATTATTAAAAACAGAATATTAATGAATAATATTCACTTATTCACATATCTAAATCTGATATCAATAATTCAATATTCGCTGAATATTCTCTTCTCACATATTAACCTAATTGAAATCTAAGGCTCCAGCGACTCGGCGACGACTTTAGTACTTTACCTAATCAATCTCCAGCGGCAAATCTAAGGTAATCTGTGGTAATCTAAGCTAAGATTACTCTCTCTCTCTCGACTTCGTATTCGTATTTCGTGGTCTACTGGTCTCGAGTCTCGACTATATATATATATATATATATATATATATATATATATATATATATATATATATATATATAATGTACGTTAATCTTTGAACACTGATTAGTAATTTATTTATGTGATTAGTGATTAATTAATGTTTGTCACTTGTCAATTTTACTGTTAATTTTATAAATTTCAATTTGTCTGTTAGTTTTTCATTTTACTGTTAATTTACTTAATCTTTCATTTTGTTTGCTAATTTACTGTTAATGTTGCTTAAAGGAAGAATGGACCAGGAAGACGAGGGTGATTATCAAGAACAACTCTAAAGTGAAACCGTGGCTTCAAATCCCAAAAAGAGAAAGATAATGGATATTAGAAGCAATGTGTGGGAACACTTCACCAAAATCATGGATGAACAAGGCAAACTTAGTTTCGGTAAGTGTAAGTATTGTTCTAAGGATTTAAAAGCCAATACTTCAAAAAATGGTACCAGTAGTTTGCGCAATCATTTGAAATCTTGCAAGTCATTTAATGTTGAAGGTCGTCAAATGAAATTAGCTTTTCAACGTAATAGTGATAGCACATCATTGACTAGTTGGATTTTTGACAAAGATTTGGCAAGAGAAAAATATACTAAGATGATTATTTTCGATGAGTTACAATTCAAGTTTGGGGAGGGTTTTGGTTTTAGAGAATTTATGGCTACCGTGCAACCAATGTTTCAAATTCCATCTAGATGGACGGTTGCACGTGATTGTTATGGAATGTATGCTCTTAAAAGAAATGATTTAAAAGGCTCATTGCTTGAACCAATACAACGCCTTTGCCTAACTACGGACACATGGACTTCTAATCAAAGAATTAATTATATATGTTTAACCGCACACTTTATAGACAAAGATTGGAAGTTGCATAAAAGAATACTAAACTTTTGTCCAATTATTAGTCATAAAGGTAAGGCAATTGCAATGGCAAGGAGTGTTTGGTGGAGTGGGGAATTACTAGAGTGTTATCTATCACGGTAGATAATGCTTCCTCTAATGATGTTGTATTAGAAAAATTAAAAGGTAGAATTGGTAATTGGAATTCTAGTATTTTAAATGGTGAACATTTGCACTTGAGGTGTGTTGCTCATATTTTGAATTTAATTGTTAAAGATGGGTTGGGGGTATTTGATGGATCAATTAGTAGGGTGAGAGATGCGGTTAAATATGTGAGATCATCGCCCGCTAGAGAGTTAGTATTTATGGACTGTGCGAAATATGAGAAAATTGAGACTCAAAAATCATTGATTCTTGATGTGGATACTAGGTGGAATTCAATATATGAAATGCTAGATGTGGCGGAAAAGTATGAAAGAGCATTTGATAGGTTTGATATACAAGATCCTAGGTATAAAAAACATCTCAAGTGCAAGAAGACGAATGTTGATAGAAGGCCTACACATGATGATTGGATTACCGTGAGAAAATTTGCATCATTCTTGAAATTTTTTTATGATCTTACTTGCAAGATTTCGGGAACATCTTATGTTACTTCTAATATGTTCTTGCATGAGATATATGCCATTTATGATATCTTGAAAGAATGGACATGTGGTAGTAATGCTCATATGTATGTCATTGGAAAGGAAATGTTGGAAAAGTTTGAAAAATATTGGGGAGATCCAACACAAATGAACAATCTTTTGTTTATTGCGGTGGTACTTGATCCAAGACACAAGTTACAATTTGTGGTGTATATGTTAAAACATATGTATGGAGAATAAGTTGGGGGATTGATAGGAAAGTCTTTAGAAGAAACGATGTATAAAATTTTCAATGAATACAAAGCTAGAATTGCATCGAAACAACAAAGAGATATTGCTAGAGAGAAAAGAAGGGAAGAAAATATTGGTCAAATGCATCCATCTCAATTGTTAAGGATGCAATTTGAGAAAGATATTAGAATGATTTCAAGTGATGGTAGTGCATCGGATTTGGAAGAATATTTGTGTGAGAAATCAAAAACATTTAGGGATTCCGATGGGTTTGACATATTGGAGTGGTGGAGAAATAATTCAATGAGATTTCCCGTTTTATCTCAAATGGCTCGGGATGTTCTAGCTTTCCCAATATCCACGGTAGCTTCGGAATCGGCTTTTAGAATGAGTGGTAGAGTTCTTAATGATTTTAGGAGTTCCCTAAGACATAAAATGGTTGAAGCACTTTTATGTGCCCACGATTGGATGAGACGAATCGCAAAAGGTATTAATGTTGGAGAGGATCCCGAAGAAATGAAACAACTTGATGAAGGTATGCTACTTTCCTTTTTAAAGTATGTAATTTCCTGTTTAGTTCAGTCATTTAGAGAAGGTATTAATTGTGATAATTTTTGTTTACAATTTATTTTTTAGCAATTGAGAAAATGAGCTTGGAAGGAACGTCAACTTCAGCATCGGCTACTGGAGAACAATAGCAGTAGGTAATAATCTGATAAGTAAGTACTCTGCAGAGAATTGTAAGTTTCAGAGCTTTTCTGCATGTTCTGTGTCTACTGCTGGTTTTCAAATGCTGTTCCTTGTTGTTCAATGTTCACTGCATAGTACTGCTGGTTTGTTTACTTGAATTGCAGTTACCTTATTCGTTCTGTTATAGAAAATGATCAGCTTATTTCCGTGTCTAGATGCAAATGACATTGTTCTTGTTCCGTGTGTATTTATTTCAACCTTAATGTGTGCTACCCCCACTCTGGTTCTACTTATTCAATGTCTTTCTGAGCCCTTTTTTTTGCTAAATCACGGCCCTGCACATAGGATATGGATGTATATAGTATTTCATTGTATTCTGGTTTTATATGAATGGTCTGTTGCATTGTATTCTGAATTCTGTTATATTCCAAGGGATCAAGGCCTTCATTCTTTCTGC
This sequence comes from Saposhnikovia divaricata, assembly GCA_036435485.1. Classification (NCBI taxonomy): domain Eukaryota; kingdom Viridiplantae; phylum Streptophyta; class Magnoliopsida; order Apiales; family Apiaceae; genus Saposhnikovia; species Saposhnikovia divaricata. The sequence goes on along the minus strand of CM071600.1, from coordinate 75,953,417 downwards.
ATGTACTCATTTGCGTTGTTCCAACCATAGAATCCAGGAAACTATGCTCCTTTCTCGCATTTCATGAAACACTCTACAGCATAATTGACAAGCTCAAGTTCATAATTCAGCAAACTCACTAACATAAACTTCGTCGCATTACAAGGATGACCCGTCGTTATCTCATTCACCTGTAATTAAACGACACATTAGTTTTCCAGTTACAGTAGGTAGCCACTATCACTATCACATTAAACTCCATTGTTTTCTTGTTATCTAGATTTTGTTTACTTGTTTTGGAGGTATGTGAATCAGTTAAGCCCGAATTGACTATAATGTACCTTACCAGTTTTACCCTTTTGTTTCCCAGACCATAGATTTCATCGCTGCTGTCACTTTCAAATATAATTGTTCTGGATACTACAAGTTTGGTTTTCTAATTTAGCAGACATGGATAGGTGGTTGTGTAGGTTAAGAAATCAAAGCTTCTGGAGAGTAAAATCCAAAAGAAAAGGGAAGTGAACAATGAATGAATAAAATGGAAAATTATAAGTAAAATAATTGGTGTATAAAATTGGAATTATAAGAATAAAGCTCGGACTCCTATCTCTGTAATTTTTTTTTAAATTTCCATCCCTTAAACAAATAAAAGGTCCTATTATCTTACTAACTTGAAACTCTTAATAACACTAGTCTCCTGATTATTTGATTATATGCATTTTAGGATCATCCCAGCAGGCAGCACTCAGCAGCATGAGACAGGAGACACAGGAGACAGGAGCAACACAGGAGCAACAGGACTACAGTCTACACTCTATAGGAGAATGGAGATTTTACCATTTCAAATTTAATTTGTAATCCCTGAATGTTTCAATTTTCATTGTTTTGTATTCTAAACTCCTGGCCTTGTAGTTGTAACTTGTAAGTTGTATTCAGTGACTCTGACTTGTGGTTGTGTATCACTGATAACTGATAAATAGGGATGTTTTTTTAAATTTTCTGCAATTTCCATCAGCTTCTTTACAACTTCGGTTATCAATTTTGGTTTTCGGTTAAAACCAAAAAAATAAAGGTTGATCGGTTTAAAACCGAACTAATTTCGGTTCGGTTTTCGGTAGAGATTTTCCATTAAATTCGGTTTCGGTTAACCGAAAAAAATTTCGGTTTCGGTTTTGGTTAACCGAATGCACACCCCTAATGTCATGCATTACATCTATAATATGTTTGAGTTGTGAAGCAATAAAATCTTCCATTACTTAAAAAATAAATATTATTTACTAGAAATACGGTGTTTTATAACTTATTTTGCAAAAAAATGGTCTTCCATTATTTATTGCAAAATTACGATCATTTACCACCTCTTTCTCACTACAAGAATTTCTAATTTTAATGACAGAAATTGCCAAGGGAAATAAGTCCGTTAGTGCTTGCTAACAGATTCAAAACGGGAAACAAGTTGTTGAACAGTCAACACTCTAACAACGGATACCCAGCGAATTATTAACAAACATTTACCAACGACCAGTTAATTCTGTTTGGAAAAATGAGCATAAAAAAGGTGCCAAAAGGCCATTTCTAGCAACGACATGCCAATGGACTACCAATGGAAAGAATACTAACATAATAATAATAATTTACCAAGGAATTAAAAATGTTTTGCCAACAATATATTCCATTGGGAATTTTAGATGGGTCATATTCTTTCTTTCTGTCACTAATTTGTTGGTAGTATTAAAATGGTTATATATATTTCATTAATAATCTATTACAATTTAAACTGTTACAATTAATATCACACCTACCTTCATTTACTACTGCAACTTCTCATCCACATGTTACTTTCTTCTTCAAAAGAAATATTGAAACACTCAGCGAAGTACTGAAACAGAACTCGCCGGCTTCTCCTTCAACTTACTACTAGCAATTCATATTATAAAATTCGAAGTGTTCAACTCCCCTAATGAAGGTAACTAATCTTATTGTCCACTACTTAGTTTTTGTTTTGAGTACAATTTTTAATTACAATTAGGAAAATTATTTTTTATGACATATATATGTGTTGATTTTTTGGATCTTATTTTAGAATTCTCAATTTTGTGGGCTTTGTCTTGTGATTAATTGTCTAAATCTCATATTATCGTTTTCTAATTTTAATAAATATTCATTAAAAAAAATTAGTTAATTTATATAATTTAATTAATCTCTCATTAGAGTGTTATTGATGCATGTTGCATCGTAAAATATATTTATTTTTTGGGTAAACCAAGCATAATATTGATAATAGAAGCATGATGCAAAAAGGAAGATTACATATCCTATCAGAAACTACGTGCACCCTTATACCCAAATACCAAAAATAGCACGTATGTTTAGTTAATTATATATATATTACTAGGTAATTAATCATATTAGTTATTTATATATAAATTATATGATTAAACATATTTATATTTTGCTCATATTAGTTAGTCCAATTATAGGTGTATACTATATTTTTTTTTATAAATGTTTTATTTTTTGCAGGTAAAAAAAAGTTCAACATAAAAAATGATCGAGTTTGGAGGTATCAAAGAAAAGATAATAAAGGATGCTTAAATTTGGTTTTTCTAAAGGAGTTGGAAAATTTATGCAATATTTATATCTCGACCTTCATCCTTGATTGGGTCAAACATTCAATTTCCATGTTGGAAGTGTCAAAATCATGTTGAATTTTGGAATGCAAAGACAACAAAATTGCACTTAATGAAGAATGGGTTTGTAAGTGATTATTTTGTATGGAACTGACATGGAGTACTATATATTGTTGGATAAAGTGGTGGACAACTTAACTCCAAACATAACTCCGATTCCCAAGACAACCTAATGTACAATATGGTGATGGATGCTGCAGGTCAAAGTTATGATCCGAAGATGCCTAATGCAGAAACGCAGAAGTTGTATGATACTTTAAAATCATCTGAGAGAGAGTTATATGAAGGTTGTGAAACTTCTCAGTTGTTTGTCATGGCTAAAATGTTGTGTTTGAAATCGGACCATCCTTGGTCAAAGGCATGTTATGATCAGACATCTCAGTTCATCAAAGGCATCTTGCCTTAAGATAATAAATTTCTTGAGAGCTTTTACAGTACGAAGAAGTATATGGAAGAATTGGGGATTCCTTCCGAGAAAAATGATTGTTATGTTAACGGATATATGTTATATTGGGGTTAAGAAATCAACCTGGAGGAGTGTAATTTTTGTTCACAAGGGAGATACAAAGTAAGAACTGGAAGATCCAAAAAGGAAAAAAAGAAAGTACCCGTTAAAAGGATGATCTACTTTCCATTGACACCGAGATTGTAAAGACTGTATGTTTCACCGACTACTATAGGCCATATGAGATGGCATGCCAAACATTATCAAGAAGAAAATGTAATGCGTCATTGTTCAAATTTAGAGGAGTGGAAACAATTTGATAGAACCCTTCATTTTCCTCAGAGATAGGAAATGATAGACTCGGACTTTCGGATGATTGGTTTTAATCATTTGGTGAAATGGGCAGATAATATTCTTCTTGGCCAATTATAGTGACTCCATATGATTTACCCTCGTGGATGTATTCAAAAGAACAGTATTTGTTTTTGTCTGTACTTGTGCCTGGGCCAAAAAATCCAAAATAGAAGATAAATGTTTTCCTCCAGCCATTAATTGCCGAGTTAAAAATGTTATGGGAAGATGGGGTGGTGACCTGGGATAATTCTTAGAACAAATTTTCGTATGCGAGCTGCGTTGATGTGGACTATCATTGACTTCCCTGCTTACTCAATGTTGTCTGGATGGAAAACTGCTGGTCATTTAGCTTGTCCTCATTGTGCTCATGATCATGATGCTTATAATCTTTCACATGGTGTAAAGATTACATGGTTTGATAATCATCAAAAATTTCTACCTACCAATCATCCATTTTGAATGGATAAAAATCGGTTTATCAAAGAATTTTAGATGCCTGGTTTAATGAAAATTACTGAATTGGGAAGTGAAGAGCACAATGCCAAAATCATCAAAATTTACAATTGTGGATGGAAAAAAAGAAGTATCTTTTGGGATTTGCCATGTTGGAGGATATTTAATATTATATAGAACCTTGATGTTATTCATGTTGAGAAAAATTCTTTGAGAATATTTTCAACACTATCATGGTTATTGAAGGAAAGACCAAAAATAATTCTAAGGCAAGAGATGATATTGCAGAGATTTGTTGAAGGCCGAAGTTAGTATATGATGAGTCGACAGGAAAGTATCTAAAAGCATGTTATAGCCTGGACAAGAAAGGTAAAGAAAAAGTGTGTGAGTGGTTGAAACATCTAAAATTCCAGATGGATATATGTCATATATGGGACGTTACATCAACATGAAAAAATACAAGTTATTTGGAATGAAGAGTCATGATTATCACGTGTTTATGCAACAACTTCTTCCGATTGGTTTTCAGGAATTTCTTCTGAAAAATATTTGGGAAGCTATTCCAGAATTAAGCCTTTTCTTCAGATATCTCACTTCAGCTACTTTAAAGATAGGTGACATGCGTAGACTCGGAGAAAAAATTCCTGTTATACTTTGCAAGTTAGAGCGCATATTCCCACCAACATTGTTTGACTCAATTGAACATCTTTTAGTGCACTTACCATATAAAGCACGCTTTGCAGGTCCTCTACAGTATCGTTGGATGTATCCTTTCGAAAGATTTTTGCACAATTGAAGAATAATGTGAAAGATAAAGCTCGGGTTGAAGGATCAATATGCAATGCTTTTTTGGTTGAAGAAACTTCCACTTTTTGGTCACATTACTTTTAGCAACATGTTCAAACAAAACATAGAAATGTTTCCAGAAATGCTTCTACTGTAGGTGAAGAGAGTTTTGGAGGAAACATTTCTATATTTTCTCATCTTGGACGTTCACATGGGAGTGCTAGTACTCGTTATCTTGATGATCGAGAATATATGGTAGCTCATAATTATATCTTATTTAATTGTCCAGAGGTTGCACCATATACTGTGAAAGTTTATTTCGTCATATCTGCATGCTTAGTTGTCCGTATTAATGAATGGTCTTGTTATCTAATTACTTTTTCTATAATTAGGATTTTCATAAATCAACTTCGGGAATGCAATCCACATATAAGTAGTGTTGAAGTTGATCAGTGCTTAGAAAATGAAATTTCCATTTGGTTTATAAACTATGTAAGTTATTTGATACTTTATCATTAATATTAGATAACATTTAGTTATTTATTCTCGTATTCTAATAGCCGCCACTTATAATTTTAGACTCAAAATCCATCACTGGTTTCAAATGAATATATTCGGGCTATTTCATTTGGACCTCTTCATTCAGTTAAGTCTGTACCAATCTACTATGTGAATTGGAACAAATTTCATACTCGGGAATACGGAACTGACAAGTCAATATTTAACAGTGGAGTATGCATCAAGGGATCGAATTTTAGTGAGATATCTAATGATTACTTTGGTAATTGAAGAGATTTTGATTTTCGAGTGTCCTCGCCATCCAATTAAGAGAACAGTGTTTTTCAAGTGTGAATGGTTTGATCCTATACTTAATATTTGAATAAGAGTTCATCCACGTTGATTTAATTGAGGTCAATAAAAAAAGAGATTGACAGTGTACGAGCCATTTATACTAGCATTGTAGGCCATGCAAGTTTACTATTGCAAGTACCAACGTCTTAGACGAGACAAATCGATTAGTTAGTTGTATGCAAAGTAAAAGCCACTTATTGAACTTTCTCAAATCCCGGTGTCATATCAAGAATCTTTCCAAGATGATACACCCACACATCTAAGTGATATTAGTAAAAATGATATTCCTACGCATTTAAATGATAAAAGTGGAGTTGTAGTAGATTTAGATGATGGTAACAGGACTCCGGAGGAAGAAATTGAATATGAAATCGAAGATAAATATGGATCTTCGCAAACCGAAGATAGCAATGAATTTCACCACTATAGAGGAATTATGCTAATTTTAGAATTGTTTTAAAACATGGTTAGAATGCATCCAATATTTTGACATATACTTTGTATTATGAAATAAATTAGAAAACCATGCAACGAATTTGTACCGTTTAAAAGTTCTTGTATTTACTATATTTATCTATACCAAATTTAATATATTCAAGACAACAAGATAATATCCTCGAGTTAAATATCACTAGTACACTAAGATATCATAAATTCAAAAATTTATATTATACGGGTTGAGATTCTAAGTGAAGTCTTATATACATGAATAAAATAATGCCTCATATACCAACAGAGATGGAAATTTCATGTTAAGAAAAGAAAAATTCATCTTAAAATACATCTTAATAAAATGTGATATCGGGAAAAGAAATTTGAATTCATACAACGAGTATTGGCTATTGTGCTAATGAAATAAATAGATATAGATAATATGTTTTATCTAAAATATTATATAGTAATATCCTATGAATTTAAAATTTTATTATTTATGTATCGGGTTTTTATCTTGTTTCTAGTTTGCATTGGGTTTCGAATTTCGAATCGGGGTTCATTTTTGTACAACTAAAATCCAAATCCAATTTTTTTCTAGTTTAAAAAATTAATTAAATGCATATCCAAATCCAAAATTTTTGCTTCGATAAATCCAAAAATTTTGATTTTGAATCAGGTATCCCTTCACTATTCTAATAACCTTATTCAATTTTCTTTATTTTCAACCTCATTCTTATCAATCATCCAAATGCTTCATAAATCGTTGCATAATTCATACTAATAAAATATTACTTAATTGTTTAATAAAAGTTGATATTGTGAAAAAATAATAAATATTTTAGAGAAAGCAAACCTTTATTTTTGATGGGTATTGATGATTTCATAGCTTACTTGCTTACAAGATAAAAATCAAAATTAACGGAATCTTCATTGATTTCTTTTTTACATATCTTTGCGGGATGCGTATTATCAAAAGATCAAACAAAGATCCATATAAGATTTTTCCTAAAATAATTATCGTCAAAATTGTTATTCACGATGCAGACTTCGATTCAACAAAAATATTGATTAGGCGCCTTGAAAAGATACGCAATCAATAAATCAACGAAAAATCCTCTAATTTTGATTTCGATCTTCTAAGCAAGTACGGCAAAGAAATCATCAACAGCGATCATGGATCAATAATTTTTGATAAAGATATGATTTTTTTGATTATATTTATAAATTTTTATATATATATATCAACTTTCATTAAATAATTAAGTTGTATTTAATTAGTACAAATTGTGAATGAGGTTGAAAATAAAAATGTTGAATAAAGGGTATGTGATTAGAGAAGGGATGGCAAATTAATCTCATGTGATGGATACCCGATATGAAACCAACAATTTTGGAGTTAAATTTTGGATTTGGATATTGATTTGCATTAATTTTTTAGACCCGAAAAAGTTTGGATTTGGATATTGATTTTGAGTTGTAGAAAATCGATACCTGATTCGAAACCCGATTCGAAACCCGATCCAAACAAAAAATCAGATAAAAACCCGATACTATAATAAATGGGCTTTTTTCATAAATACCATTGCCTATAAATGTTTTTGCAAAAATATTTTGTTTAAAAAGAAAAATTTGCAAAAATACTATCTTATTTGTAATGGGTGCGCAACAGGCTGCATTCAGTTGCATATGCAACTGAATGCAATTAAAAACTGTAATTTGAATTTTCATTTTTTTACCAACTTCCACTTCTATATAAGGGCTGCGTAGCAGCAAAAAATTGAAATTGAACTTTTAGTTTTTTGTTGCATTCAGTTGCATAGGTTGCATATGAAATTGAATGCAACTAAAAATTGAAGGCAACTGAATGCAACTAAAAAATGAAAGTTAAATTTTCATTTTTTGCTGCTGCACAACCGCTATATACAACTGGAAGTGGGAAAAAAATGAAAATTTCACTTTCAGTTTTAAGTTGCAATCAATTGAAAGTTCAATTTTCATATTTTGTTGTTGTTGCGCAGCCCTTATAAGATAGTATCTTTGCAAATAAATTAACATTTGTTAAAAATATAGTATAAATGCAATTTAATTACAAAGATAGTATTTTTGCAATAACAAATTAAAAACCTAGTATATTTGTCAAATTTCCATAATAAATTGTTATAATTTGTAGATTATTAATTAAGATTTTTGAAATAAACATAAAATCCATTTATCGAAATTTCATAAGCAAGAGCCAATTCTCTTTATATGAATTAAAATTGTTTTTCTCAATATAACATTTTATTAATATAACTTATGGCCCATGGATTGTACGGGTTGATTTTAAACATTTTATTTGTAAATTTTACACGTTTATAACAAAATACAATAAATATAATAATGTTAATTTGGTTGATGTAATTTTAATTTTGAAATTTTCTTACCAACAAAAAATAATAACTGAATATGATAAAATTACACATTTAGCTTGTTGTCTGAAATCACTAATTCTTAATCTCAAAAATATAAAACTAGTTTGGATGCTTACAGATAAAGAATAATAGATATAGTATTTAGAAATGTGGTCGAAATGGTGAATTTAAGAGACCACTCTTCAAAAAACACTCCTACTTTCATCCAAGTTTATCATGTCCGGATTGAATTTTTTTTTTAACTTGTTTTTTATTAGTCTTTATGCAATAACTGCCAACCCAAATTTCAAATATAATTATTAAAAGATCCTATATGACAACCTTCCATAACCACACATTCCAAAAAGTATAGAACTAAAAAGTCTAAAGCATAGAACTATTTTTTCTACATAATGTATGATTTTATGTGAGTTGTAGAAATTCATGTCGACACAACCTACAACAATTAGAATAATTTTTAATAGTATACCTTGATATATTAATAATCTATAGATGTGATTTGTTGAATTATAGAGTATTAAATTATTATGGTCAAATCTAGCCGTTTTCTTCTTTAATAAAATTAGTTTTTCTTAAAATTTAAATATATTATTTAAATAGACAAGCAGCATCAACAGAAAACAACAAACATCAAATACTCGCATGATCCACAAATTAATTAAAGACCTCCACTAGCAAATTGCAAGCACTAAATAGTTTCATGTAAGGATACATATACATCTAGTACTAAGCAACATAAAAGATAGATAGCATACAAGAAAATTACACATCACAGCAAGAAAACTATTTATCTATCCATCAAACAACTTATATACTATCTCCGTACTTTTTAGTTGACACATTTGCAAAAAACACACATATTAAGAAAAATTTAATTATGTAATTTGTTTCCATGTTTGTCCTTAATTTTTACATTAAATGATGAGTTATTAGATGAGTTATGAGTGTGTATATTAGATATAAAGTCAAACATTGGTATTAGAAATAAAGGGGTATATATACAAAATTGATAAAAATATGTATTGGAATTTAGGGACAATTTTTTTTTCAAATGTACCAACTAAAGGACGGAGGGAGTATACTGGTTCTTTCTGAAAATTATAATTACTTGCCACCTTAATTTAGTTGTTAATCAAACCCCTTCAATGGTTGTCCTCGTCAGTACGTGTAGTTGTTATTTTCCAAGCTGTAACAGTCTTTAATCATGATAAAAGATTTATATCGTTACCATAATCAATAGCAAAACAAACAAAATCTTTACAAGAGTAAGTGTGAAGAAACATACCATTATAGGTTCAGCCTGATTGAGTCATGGATAAAATATCCTCACAATTCTCTTTTCTCATTCAATATTGGATGCACAAGCCTCCCCTTCCTCGTGACCCCTCTTCTCTTGAGTATCCACAAGTTCCATATAAAACATCCTCTTATTCGACCCATCACTTTCTACATCTTCACTCAATTTCACAATAACAAATCCACATTTCCACCTCCCTCTTCGAAAAGGCTGCTCAACGTTTGGAAGAGGGAGGTGGAAATGTGGATTTGGAGAAAGGTGGTGATATTATGGAATTGACTGATGATGTGGAAAGTGATAGGTCCAATAAGAAAGTGATTTATATGGAACGTGTGGATACTCAAGGGAAGAGGATTTGAGGCCAGTATTGAATGAGAAAAGAGAATTGTGAGGTTATTTTATCGGTCTTCTTGATGTTCTTGTAAATGTTTTTTGTGCGAATTTTTAAGGTGAATACTAACAAATCACGGCTTGAGATGATCTTAATCCATGATTTGCAGAATGTTTTGAAGCCAGAGGAGTGAAAGTACTAGCAGCTAAGAGATTTTAGTGAAGATGAGAACTTCAAGAAGATAAGAAGAAGCCGTTGCTGCGGCTGCCATTAGCTAGAAAAGTGATAAGAAATGACAGAATATGTCCTAACCCTAATCCCATACTTATATACGAGATTTGTGCAATTTAGCCCCAATGCAAAATTATTGAAGAATCCTAACTATTTTTTGTTTTTTTAATAAAGAATTTTGATTTTTAAAAATAGTGATGGAAGAGAGTCAAACTAAATAATAGTTTCCTCAAAAACTCGTATGAATTAATTCAGTTAGAAATTTTTTTAACTAAGATAAAAAAATCTAATACATCTTTTGTGAATATTTTTTAATATTTCATTTTTCAAATTGATTTTTTCGAATAATTATGTGTATATTTCTTTCAACAATATTTTATTTGAAGAAACATATTTACTTTTTGGGGGAAAATACAAAAAACAATGTTATGCAGATATTTGTAAATACAAGAATCTAATCTTGCAAGAACTTAAAATAGTTTCCACCATATTGAGCAAAAAAAACAACAAAGAATTCAATCTTGTAAGAACTTAAACCAGTTTCCACCACTTTGAGAAAAAAGAAAAAAAAATACTAGTTTTCACATGTATCATTTTTTCACAAGTTTTATTATAATGAGCTACATGTTGAAAAGGTGATTGGATATTTTTTATTATAATATCTAGTTGGGCTTGATATAAGTCGGTGCATAACAAAAATATCTTTATCTCCTAAAAACACTATAATCATAATTCAAAATTATTCCAACTTAAATTATAAGTAATCCTAATTAAACTTTTATCCTAGAGATCTGGTCAACATCAACCAATTATTAAATTAAATTTAAATTTAAAAATCAAAGTATAATTATGACTGAGCCTGTTAAGATTTGAAATTTAGACTTACATGACAAGAAAATGTGGATTGAAAAAAGATTATTTATCAAGCCGTGAATGAAGTGATTTTTGAGAGAATCTCAATGGTGTCAACATCAAAGGAGGCATGGGACATCCTCAACAAGGCATATAAAGGTGAAGAAAAAGTAAAAATGGTGAGGCTTCAAGCTCTAAGAGTTGAATTTGATTCACTAGAAATGAAGGAAAGTGAAACGGTGGAGGAATATTATAATCGAACAATTTCGATTGTTAATCAACTTCGTGTAAATGGTGAAGATATTACGGATAAAAGAGTCTTGGAAAAAATTCTTAGTAGCATGACTCTGAGCATGTTGTTATGGCTATTGAAGAATCAAAGGATTTGAATACTTTCTCTCTTGAAGAATTGTTGGGCTTACTACAATCTCACAAACTCCGCATCAAACAATTTGACTCATCTCCTTCTTAGCAAGCTTCTCAAGTACAAGACACTAATCTCTAATGTTCATCGAGAAGTAAAGACGGGTGACAACAAAAGGCATTCGGGGGGGGGGGGGCACTGCGAGGTGGGGCTCATTGTCAAGGTTGTGGTGATATTCTAATCCGAACAAAGCAAGGTACAAACTATATCTCTAATGTTTATTATGTACCTATCTTAAATATAATCTTTTAAGTGTTGGGCAACTTACAAGAAAGGGACATCATGTGAATTTTAAAGATGCTTTTTGTGTGATCAAAGATAAAAATGGTGTTCTTGTAGCAAGAGTCAAGATGACATCAACTAAAATGTTTCTACTGAAAATTGAAAGTGAGTCTCTTCCATATTTTGCTAATATTGTGAATGACAAGTCTTGGCTTTGGCTTCTTCGATATAATCACTGGAGTTTTAGCACTCTATCAAAGATTTGTAAAGGTCATATGGTGAGAGGCATTCCAAATATTCAAAGGCAAAATCAAGTATGTGAAGATTGTATTTTTGGCAAGCATCATCGAGATCCATTTCCAAATCAGAGATGGCATGGCGAGATAAAAAACCATTGGAATTGGTACATTCGGATTTATGTGGACCTATGCGCATAAACTCTATTGGAGGTAGTCGTAATTTCCTCACTTTTTTTGATAATTATATTCGCAAGATGTGGATTTATTTTCTTAATGAAAAATCTCAAGTATTTTAAACGTTCAAATATTTTATAGCATATGTGGAGAAAGAAAGTGGTCATTCTTTAAAGACACTACAATCCGATCATGGTGGTGAATATATTTTCCAAAAATTAGGAAGTTTTTTGAAGAAGCATGGCATTCGTCATCAAATAATGGTTCGTTAACCCCACAACAAAATGGGGTTGTCGAGAGGAAGAACCGAATAATCATGGAGCTTGTTCGAAGCATGTTGAAAACAGAAGGATTGCCTAAGATGTTTTGGGCCGAAGCAGTAGCATGTGCATGCTAAGTTCTAAGTCGTGCACCTACTAAAAGTGTACAAGGGAAGACTCCACATGAAGCTTGGAGTCATAAGAAGCCATGTGTCTTTCACATTTGATTTTTTTGAAGCATTTGTTACTCTCATGTGGCCGATGAAAAGAGAGGTAAACTTGATGACAAATCTGAAAAATGCATTTTTGTTGGCTATAGTGAAGCTTCTAAGGCATATAAATTAAACAATCCTACCACAAAGAAGGTCATAATAAGTCGTGATGTAATTTTCTTGATGATGCATTTGTAGACCCTGAGCTATACAATGGGGTGATTTGCTGTGTGTTAAACACGGAGGATACAGAAATCACTTGCAATGATGGTGGTGATTTCACGCTATTTTCAGCGATTGAAATTCCTGGCAATAATGATGCTTCCACCAAGCTACCTTTTTCGACTAAATTTCCAAGCAATGATGAAGCCCACTTGTCTGCACCTGCTGCAAATTGCGTAGACCCTGAACTATACAATGGGGTGATTTGCTGTGTATTAAACACGGTGGATACAAACATCCCATGCAATGAAGGTGTTGATTTCAAGCTATTTTCAGCGATTGAAAGTTGTTAAAATATTATAAGATAAACTTATTTTATTATTTTATTTCTCTAGAATGTTCTTTAAAATACTTAGAAGGGTCTCTTTGGTTCATGACGTTTTACATTTCAAGATTGTTCATGTACTTAGGAGTTAGATATTAATTAAGGTGCATGTACTAGAAGCATTCTAGTAGGTTTCATGTAGTCCTTTAAATAGGACAATCTTTTAAACTTTGTAGTCATCAAAAAATTATCAAATCATTTAAGTGAAATACTTTTGGGAGTTTTTTATATTTCTTTTGTGTGAGTAAGTTATGTGGATTATTGAGAACAAATTTCTTCTCTTTAATCTCAAACTTTTTATTATACATTTAAATTCCTACAAAATTCCTGGCAATAATGATTCTTCCACCACACTACCTTGGCCGACTAAATTCTCATTCCATGATGATGCTTCTACCCTGCCATCTTCAGGGACTGAAATCCATGATGATGCTTCAATCAGGCAATCTTCGCGTCGCGACCGCTTTGACTATTTAAGGAAAACTTACCAACATCGAGGTCTAAAGGCACTTTACTTTGCTGAAAACCTTAAAGAAAAACCCCATTCGTCTGAGATGGTACAATTAAAGAAGGCATTGTACAAAGGTAAAAACAAAAAAGAGACATAAAGGTGTACAAGTAACTTAACTGCCCCAAAGAAAATAAAAAAAGATGCTCTCTCTTCAGCCACCTTTCCGTTTAACTGATAACTCTTTTCTTCCCTGTTGACCATCTGATTCTGCTTTCATTTCTCAGCCTCGTCCCTCACGCTCTCTCTTTCTTGGTTCTTCTCCTTCTCCTCTACCCTCTCATACCTTTTTCTTCCTCGATCTGTCAGGATTGCTTTAGGATGGGATCTCGCAACTCGGAGCACTCGGGATCTATGAACTCTGATGAGTTCGCTGTTCTTAATGGCCACAACTATGGAGTCTTTGCCAATAACTTACTGCCTCTACTACACTTTGAAGTGGACATTGAGTCAATTAACACAGATGTGGTTATGGGAGAACCTCTGTCCCCAGGAACTCAAGCTCGCATGACGAATCAAATCAATCTAATCCTTAATGATGGTACAGAACAACTCGCCTCAGGTCCTACAGCTGCAGGGTCTTCTTGGGGTTCTCGTGAAGCTTCAAATGTTAACTCCCCAATAGAGGTTACCTCGCCTCTGGTTGCTCAGGAAACTCATCAAAATGGTAAGCACACTCAAGTTGATAATGTAATACACAATTCAATTGCTGGTACTTCAAATGTCCAAAAGAAAACGGTCACTTGGAGTTCAATTGTTGCTAAATCTGTAGCTGTTCCTAATCCTAGTTTGCAAAATGATGATTCCGTTCTAACTTTTAAGGAAGATGGTACTGCCATGGTAAAATTTTCGAGAGAATACATGGTTAATGCCCAGAAAAAATGGGCTACTATTATTATCGGACATTTCATAGGGGGAGGCTTTGTGTTTAAATTTGTTCGTGAACAAGCATATCGCATATGGAGGAATAAGGGTTTGACTGGGGTTTTCTATAGTTCTAAAGGATATTATACATTCCGTTTTGGCTCAATAGAAGAAAGGAATGTAGCTCTGTATCTTAATACAGTTCAAATGGGTGGGAAAACTTTGTACCTCAAGCCATGGATGGAGGGGTCAACTTTCAAGAGAAATGTGGTCAAAAAGGTGCCCTGCTGGATTCGTCTGGTTGACGTTCCTTACTCCCTTTGGTCCAAAGATGGTCTTTCTGCTCTAGCTTGTTCAGTAGGTAGACCACTGAAATTCGATGATGCCACGGCTAAGTTTGAACCTTTGAAGTATGCCAATATTCAAGTTGAATTAACCTACTCTGCTCCAAGGCCAGACTTCGTTTGGGTTAACGTCCTTAATTCAAATGGGGTTGAAGAACAAGAAAGGGTTGAGATCCAATACCCTCAACTCCCTTATTCTTGTAGTCTCTGTCAAGCTTTTGGCCACTCTCTTTCGAGATGCCTCAACAACCCAGACCGTGTTACCAAGAAACGGAAAATACCTAATGCCAATGAAATGCCAGATGAACAAAAGGAGTATCCATCTGCCCACCAAACGGAATTTTTGCAAAATATGGAGATGGTTCCTTATGCTATAGGGAAATTCTGTGGTTGTGATGTTGTCATGGACGATGATGCAATCATTAATGAAATAGAAAATGGAGATGCCATATTGGAAGAGGGTGAATGTCGCCAACACAATGAAGATAACTTGGAGGAGTTTGACACACTACCAGGCGCTTCAGGTTGTTCCAATGATCTGGTTATATGGAAAGATACAACTCAATTTAACACAGAACATGTAGAGAATCAGATAAGCCATTCTGAAGATGGATTAATGGGGGATGCGCTTGTTATTAAAAATGGCTTTGAGGCACTCCTACACATTCCTGAAGATCAAACTACTGTTGAATCACCTCTAAAGAAAAGAAACAAAGCCAAGTCTCCAGCGAAAGAAAAACATTCAATAGAGCTCATTGTCGACCTAGGTACAAACTCTAATGCTCCTTCGAGCCAAGGAAGAGGGGTCATAGATAAAGAAGGCTTCACTACAGTGACTAAAAACAGAAAAAGCTCCAGGTTGGCAGGCACACCAACGCTCCCAAAATATCAATGATGAATTTCGCGGTTTGGAATGTTAGGGGTATCAATAAAAGTCCTCATCAACAAGAGGTCACAAAGTTTATTTCTTCCAACCATATCTCTCTTATGGCCTTAGTGGAAACGAAAGTTAGAATTCAGAATTCGGATAGCATTTCTAGAATTATTAACAAAAAATGGAAGTGGATTTTTAATTATGAGCATCATGACTATGGTCGTGTATGGGTTGGTTGGGATCCTACTATCTGGTCGGTCCAAACTCTTGCAAAGTCTTCTCAGCATGTTACTTGTCTCGTAACGTTTTTGGAAAAACAAATCACGTTTTGTGTTACCTTCGTCTACGCTCTCAATCAGCCTCATGAAAGGGAACCCTTGTGGAGAGATCTTACAAATATAGGTCAGAACCTTTCTTTACCGTGGTGTTTAAATGGAGATTTTAATTGCATTTTGGCGTTACACGAGGTTAAAGGAGGGCGGGCTCAGTGGACTCCTGGTATGCAAGACTTCCTGGATTTTGTTTCGAATTTGTCTTTAGGGCACATTAAAACGTCTGGGTCTCTTCACACTTGGACTAATAAAAGAACGTCTCTAATTCAAAGGCGCCTGGATCGCATGCTAGGTAACAAGGAATGGTTTAATTTCTACACAGAAGCTTCTGTTTTGGTTAAAAATAGGGGGATAATGGATCATTGCCCCTTACTTTGTTCGGTTCCAATGCAGCTAGAAAAAATCCATAAACCTTTTCAATTCCATAATCATATGACTGCTTTTCCTGATTTCGTCACGACTGTTGCTAAATCTTGGGAAACTTAGTGGTTCGGCGACCCTATGGCAATCTTGGTTCGCAAGTTGAGAGACGTTAAAACGGCCTTGATTAGCCTTAACAGAGATCATGGTAATGTGTTTAACAACGTTTCCTTGGCACGTTCCGCCCTATCTCAAATTCAAGATCAGCTGGTCCTTGATTCTGACAATCCTCATTTGCTACATATAGAATCTCAAGAAGCGAGTAAGCTTCAGAATGCGTTGCTAGATGAAGAACGGTTTCTCCACCAAAAGTCGAGGGTGAAGTGGCTCGAATTTGGGGATGGGAATAATGCTTTCTTCCATAATAAACTTAAGGCTAACTGGAATGTAAACAAGATCATGGCTATTGAAAATGAAAATGGGATCCTGCTTTCCGGCCACAAGGAAGTTTCTAATGAGGCAGTTAATTTCTTTTCCTCAACTATGGGAATTCAACCACCTATGGAGCCTTTTGATTTCGATGCCATTGACTGCAATGAAATCACGAATGCTCAGACCGTGGCTCTTGAAGCTCCGGTATCCAATGATTTAATTTTGACTACTCTCAAGGCCATGAAAAGAAATAAATCTCCGGACCCAGACGGTTTCACGGTGGAGTTTTACTTGTCTTCTTGGGATATTGTGGGAGGGACTTTTTGTGATGCTGTGAAATGCTTCTTCTCTAACGACTGTTTGCACCCTACTTTAAATGCAACTAGTATTGCTTTGAACCCTAAAGTTCCTACTCCTACCACAATGCGGGATTTTCGGCCTATCTCTTTATGCACTATTCCGTATAAGTGTATCGCTAAGATCATGGCCTCTCGTCTGAAGCTTGTTATGCCTAGTCTAATTGACATATCGCAGTCAGCATTTATTCCGGGCAGGTCCATATCTGATAATATTCTTATGGCGCAGGAGTTATTTAGAGGCTACCAGTATAACACGGGCTCTTCAAAATGTGCTCTAAAGCTTGATCTTCATAAAGCCTTTGATTCAATAAATTGGGATTTCATAATGCATGCTCTTCGAAAACTTAATTTCCCTCCAAAATTTCTGAGGTGGATTCATTTATGCATATCAACTACATCCTATTCAGTCAAGGTTAATGGCTCTTTGTGTGGTTTTTTCAAAGGCAGGAAGGGCCTTCGTCAAGGGGACCCAATCTCCCCTTACCTTTTTGCTGTGGCTATGAATGTTTTATCTTCGATGCTTGCAAAAACTCCGGACAGTTTTAGGTTTCACTGGAAATGTAAGGATATGAAGCTCACTCATCTCTTTTATGCAGACGATGTCCTGCTCTTCTGTCATGCAGACTTGGCCTCTATCAAACATCTTATGGCCTGCGTCGATAAATTTTCAAATGCTAGTGGGTTGCATCCAAGCATTGATAAAAGCACGGCTTACTTCTGTAATTGCTCGGTCGAATTCACTAACTGGCTTGACAACAACTACGGTTTTGCTCATGGAGACCTTCATATCCGCTTCTTAGGAGTGCCTCTAATTTCGACTATGCTGAAACATAACGACTGCATGCCTCTCCTGGAAAAAGTAACGGCAAGAATTTCCTGTTGGTCGACTGCAATTCTGTCATTGGCTGGCAGAGCCCTGCTAATTAAATCTGTTCTTCTCATGATTCAAATGTATTGGACTAAACATTTTGTTCTCCCAGCTTCAGTCCATGGCAAACTTCAAACTCTATTCACGAGATTCTTGTGGAAGGGGGATGTAACCTCAAAGGGAGGTGCAAAGATTAGTTGGGATTCTATTTGTAGGCCTTGTGAAGAGGGTGGTCTAGGGTTCAGACCTCCAAGAGAGTGGAACCGAGCTCAGATAATTGCTCATCTCTGCAAAATCATTTGCAAGAGTTCTTCGATATGGCCTCAATGGATTAACAAAACTGTGCTAAAGAGACAACACTTCTGGACTATGGATATGCCTAATGACTGTTCTTGGATATTCATAAATGTCCTTAGATTGCGTCCCTTGGCTAGACAGTTCATCACCTTCAAAATCGGTAATGGCATGGGAACTTCTGTGTGGTTTGATCCATGGTGGCACAACACCTGCCTTGCTTCTAACAATCAGGATCGCATTATCAACCAAGCTGGTGTCTCCTTCGAAGCCTTTGTGAATGCTGTGATTTTTACTGGCTCTTGGTCCATTCCTCGTCCATCTTCTAGGCAGCGAAATCCTCACCCTGGCTTGCTGCATTGGAACGATCATTTCGATTATCCAAGCTTCAACCTTAGCTCCTCAGACGTTATTTTGTGGGAAGGAGTGCCTCTTCATAAGGTTAAAACTCGTACTATCTGGAATTCGATTAGATCATCATCTCCGGTGCTTACTTGGTACAAACATGTCTGGCACCATTTTAAAATCCTTAGATACGCTCACCTGGAATGGATTCTTTGTCATGGCCGCCTCCCAACTGCGCACAGACTAGCCCTTTTCGGGTTAAATGTTGAGCTGAATTGCAGCCTCTGTGTGGGTGGAATTGAAACGGACTCGCACATGTTCATCACTTGCCACTACAGCAGTTTTATTCTTGAAAAATTGGCGGGTGTCGTTGGTTTCCCGATGGTTGGCTCCACTTGGACTGAGTTTCTTCTCTCCTTGGGCAACATCTCAAATAACATCCATAGGAACATAGCTCTCCTCACTGCGCAGATATTCTCATATTACTTGTGGAGAGAAAGGAACGCCAGGGTTCATGACAGAGGAGTTTCGCCTCCAAACATTCTCATTAAGGGTATTATGGTTGATCTCAAGGCAAAGCTTTTGAATATGGAATGGTTTAACCGACATGCAAATTTAGACTGTTATAGGTGGCTTTTTGTTTAATCCTCTTAGGGAGTTTTAGCTGGTTTTGTTCTCGCTTGTTGTTGCTTGTTCCTTGTTTCTCTCTTAGCGTTTGCTAAGATCTAGGGTTAATCCCTGCCTCTTCTTTTATAAATATTTAATTAGCAAAAAAAAAAAAGAGACATTAGATCCGTCTAAGACCATCGAATCGAAGAAGGCATTGTACAGAGCTAACAACACCAAAGAAACTCCGACGATATAGTCAGATATTTTATCCGATTTGGGGTTAAACCTTCCATTTATTAAGTGCTGGACTGAAGTTGTGTAGCAACGTACTGTTGTACGGTTGTAGTCTTCTAGTGGTCATCGAGAGGAGGAAAGAACTTACTTCAAGGTTCTGACTGATTTTAGCAACTAACAATACCACAATATAGTTCCCAAAGGAAAAACAAATGCATGGTTTCGATGTAATTTCTCCAAAGGAAATAAATACTAGCAAATTAGCGTCTTAGTTCTATTTTAGCCTTGCCCCAGTCATCACTCACTGTGATACACTGAAGCTTTGAGTTGGATGAATAGTTTCAGTTTATAGAGAAAATTTTACTATATTACTACGGATCCTAAATAAAACTTTTATAATTTTTTTGCACTCACATTTAAGACTAAAAAAACATAGCTATTGTCAATATTAAGATATTAAAATTAAAAATTTCTAATTAATATAATCATGTTATTCAGTTTCGGTGAAACTGATTTTATTAATTAATATAATTAGTTTTAGTTTTAGTTTTTTTTTAATTGCTAATTCAGTGATCATCAGCTTCTTTGTCTCACAATATTTTTTTTATTTTTCTGATTGTTTAGTGTAGTTTTATGCTGAAATAAATTAAGTGCTTTGGGTGTGACAGAAAATAAATCAATTCAAACTTTTCTGGAATGAAAAGCTCGTTGCTCGAACTAGATATTTGATTTTGTTAATTTACAATTTTATAGTTGATTTATGTAAATGATTAAAAAGTAAATTTTAGGTTTATTTTGCTTAATTGTAGCAAAAATTTTTTAAAAAAAGATTACGAACTTTATAATTGTTTGTTAAATTCTGTAATTCTTTGCAATTTTTAAATTTGATGAAATATGTGCTTTTAATGACTAAATACTCTATCACATATTTAAGTTTAGGCTATGATCATACTAACATGCAGTCATAAATTGACTAAATTTAGAAGTAGGTAACAAATGTATGTCACGCATTACATGTATAATATGTTTGAGTTGTGAAGCAATGAAAATCTTCCATTACTTAAAAAATGAATAGTATTTACTAGAAATAAGGTGTTTAATAACTTATT
The DNA here is from genome assembly GCA_036435485.1 of Saposhnikovia divaricata. Lineage (NCBI taxonomy): Eukaryota > Viridiplantae > Streptophyta > Magnoliopsida > Apiales > Apiaceae > Saposhnikovia > Saposhnikovia divaricata. The sequence goes on along the minus strand of CM071600.1, from coordinate 75,932,691 downwards.
TTGCAAAAAAAAAAAAAGGCCTTCCATTTTTTATTGCAAAAATGCCTGCCCATTTCTAGCAACGACATGCCAAAAAACTACCAATGGAAAGAATACTAACAGAATAACATTAATTTACCAAGAAATTAAGAATGTTTTGCCAACATTATATTCCGTTGGGAATTTTAGATCGATCATATTCTTTCTTTCTTTCTGTCACTAATTTGTTGGTAGTATTAAAATGGTTATATATATTTCATTACTAGTCTATTACAATTTAAAATATTTATGTTACTAATCCGTTGTAATTTAACTGTTACAATTAATATCACACCTACCTTCATTTACTACAACAACTTCTCATCCACATGTTACTTTCTTCATCAACAGAAATATTGAAACACTCACCGAAATACTGAAACAGAACTCGTCGGCTTCTCCTTCAACTTACTACTAGCAACTCATAATATAAAATTCGAAGCTGTTCAACTCGCCTAACTAAGGTGACTAATCTTATTGTCCACTACTTAGTTTTTGTTTTGAGTACAATTTTTAATTATAATTATGAAAATTAGTTTTTATGACATATATATGTGTTGATTTTTTGGATCTTATTTAGAATTCTCAATTTTGTGGGCTTTGTTTTGTGATTAATTGTCTAAATCTCATATTATCATTTTCTAATTTTAATAAATATTCATTAAAAAAATTATTTAATTTATATAATTTAATTAATCTCTCATTAGAGTGTTATTGATGCATGTTGCTTTGTTAAATATATTTAATTTTTCGGTAAACCAAGCATAATATTTATAATAGAAATGCAAAAGTTTGTAACAGTCTTGGGGAAGGCAGATTACATATCCTACCCAAATACCAAAAACTGCACGTATGTTTAGTTAATTATATATATATATATATATATATATATATATATATATATATATATATATATATATATTACTATTTAATTAATCATATTAGTTATTTATATATAAATTATATGATTAAACATATTTATATTTTGCTCATATTAGTTAGTCCAATTATAGGTGTATACTATATTTTTTTTATAAATGTTTTATTGTTTGTAGGTAAAAAAAAGTTCAACATAAAGAATTATAGAGTTTGGATGTATCAAAGAAAAGATAATAAAGGATGCTTAAATTTGGTTTTTCTAAAGGTGTTGGAAAATTTAGGCAATATGTTATATCTCCACCTTCATCCTTGAATGACAAACATTCAATTTCCATGTTGGAAGTGTCATAATCATGCTGGATTTTGGAATGCAGAGACAACAAAATTGCACTTAATGAAGAATGAGTTTGTAAGTGATTATTATGTATGGAACCGACATGGAGAACCATATATTGTTTGATAAAGTGGTGGACAATCCTCCAAACATAACTTTGATACCCAAGACAACCTAATGTACAATATGGTGATGTATGGTGCTGGTCCAAGTTTTGATCCGAAGATGCCTAATGCAGAAACGCAGAAGTTGTATGATACTTTAAAATCATCTGAGAGAGAGTTATATGAAGGTTGTTGTAATAACCCGAATTTTGTACCTGAGAAATTTTTTATTTTTAAGGATGAATAGTACTTTGAATGGATGAATAGTAAATTTCATGGATGAATAGTGATTTTGGGAATTAAGAAAATTTTCACGTTACCATATGTCCGGGACAGGAAATTGATATTGTAAAGTTATACGAGTAATCTATGGAGCGAATAAGTGTATGTAATCGCGATCGGAATTTAGAAAATCCAAACTTTGTTTTTATGGAAAATTTGACCGAGCCGTAAAGAGCATATCAATGCGATCAAGACAAGAGAATTATAATGTTAAGGATTCAAGGATTTTATTTTATTAAATATAATTTGAGGATTTAGAATGAAAACCTTCGAGCTAGAATAACAAGCGTTCTAGAAATCGCTAGAACTTTATAACGAGATTAAGCGATAAAGCAAACGCGAAACAAATTATGAATTAAATATGTAACAAGATGGAAAACCATGCACGATCATCAAGGGTTTATATTAAGTGAATTTGGGTGGAAAAGAAAACAAGGAAAGAAAAGAAAAAGGAAGTAATGAAGTGTTTGATCAAGAATAAGCCAACAAGGCTTCATGTCATCAAAATTCCTACACACCACACAACTTGGACAAGTGTTTTAAGAGAGCTCAGGGGCTGATTATACACATCAAAACATATTACAAATATCACACAACAATTATCCAAGCAAGAGAAAAGAGAGAAGGCATGTTATGATCAGACATCTAAGTTTATCAAAGGCATCTTGCCTCAAGATAATAAATTTCTTGACATCTTTTATAGTACGAAGAAGTATATGGAAGAATTGGGGCTTCCTTCCGAGCAAATTAATTGTTATGTTAACAGATATATGTTATATTGGGGGTAAGACATCAACCTGGAGGAGTGTAAGTTTTGTTCACAAGGGAGATACAAAGTAAGAACTGGGAGATCCAGAAAGGAGAAAAAGAAAGTACCCATTAATAGGATGATCTACTTTCCATTGACACCGAGATTGTAAAGGCTGTATGCTTCACTGACTACTACAGGCCATATGAGATGTCATGCCAAACATTATCACTAAGAAGATGTGATGCGTCATTGTTCAGATTCAGAGGAGTGGAAAAAATTTGATAGAACACACCCTTCATTTTCCTCAGAGATAAGAAATGTTAGACTCAGACTTTCGGCTGATGGGTTTCAACCATTTGGTGAAATGGGAAGACAATATTCTTTTTGGCCAATATAGTGACTCCATTTGATTTACCCCCGTGGATGTGCTCAAAAGAACAATATTTGTTTTTGTCTGTATTTGTGCCTGGGCCAAAAAAATCCAAAATTGAAGATAAATGTTTTCCTCCAGCCATTAATTGCCGAGTTAAAAATGTTATGGGAAGATGGGGTGGTGACCTGGGATAATTCTTAGAACAAATTTTCGTATGCGAGATGCGTTGATGTGGACTATCATTGACTTCCCTGCTTACTCAATGTTGTCTGGATGGAAAACTGCTGGTCATTTAGCTTGTCCTCATTGTGCTCATGATCACGATGCTTATAATCTTTCACATGGTGGAAAGATTACAAATCATCAAAAATTTCTACCTACCAGTCATCCATTTTGAAAGGATAAAAACCGGTTTATCAAAGAATTTGAGATGCTTGGTTTAATGAAAATTACTAAAATGGGAAGTGAATAGCACAATGCCAAAATCATCAAACTTACAATTGTGGATGGAAAAAAAGAAGTATCTTTTGGGATTTTCCATATTGGAGGATATTGAATATTATACATAACCTTGATGTTATTCATGTTGAGAAACTTTCTTTGAGAATATTTTCAACACTATCATGGCTATTGAAGGAAAGACCAAAAATAATTCTAAGGCAAGAGATGATATTGCAGAGATTTGTTGAAGGCTGGAGTTAGCATATGATGAGTCGACAAGAAAGTATCTGAAAGCATGTTATAGCTTGGACAAGAAAGGTAAAGAAAAAGTGTAAGAGTGGTTGAAAGATCTAAAATTCCAGATGAATATGTGTCATATATGGGACGTTACATCAACATGAAAAAATACAAGTTATTTGGAATGAAGAGTCATGATTGTCACGTGTTTATGCAACGACTTCTTCCGATAGCTTTTCGGGAGTTTCTTCCAAAAAATATTTGGGAAGATATTACAGAATTAATCCTTTTCTTCAGAGATCTCACTTCAGCTACTTTAAAGGTAGGTGACATGTGTAGACTCGAAGAACAAATTCCTGTTATACTTTGCAAGTTAGAGCGCAAATTCCCACCAACATTGTTTGACTCAATGGAACATCTTTTAGTGCACTTACCATATGGAGCACGCATTGTAGGTCCTCTACAATATTTTTGGATGTATCCTTTCGAAAGATTTTGGCACAATTGAAGAATAATGTGAAAACTAAAGCTCGGGTTGAAGGATCAATATGCAATGCTTTTTTGGTTGAAGAAGCTTCCACTTTTTACTCACATTACTTTCAGCAACAAGTTCAAACAAAACATAGAAGTGTTTCGAAAAATGCTTCTACTATAGGTGAAGAGAGTTTTGGAGGAAACATTTCTATATTTTCTCATCTCGGACGTTCACATGGGAGTGTTAGTACTCGTTATCTTGATGATCGAGAATATATGGCAGCTCATAATTATATCTTATTTAACTGTCCAGAGGTTGCACCATATACTAGGCAAGTTTATTTCGTCATATCCGCATGCTTAGTTGTCTCTATTAATGAATGGTCTTGTTATCTAATTAATTTTTCTATAATTAGGATTTTCATAAATCAACTTCGGGAACGCAATCCACATATAAGTAGTGTTGAAGCTGATCAGTGATTATGAATTTGCCATGTGGTTTATAAACTATATAAGTTATTTGATACTTTATAATTAATATTAGATAACATTCAGTTATTTATTCTCATATTCTAATAGCCACCACTGATAATATTAGGTTCAAAATCCATCACTGGTTTCAAATGAATATATTCAGGCTCTTTCATTTGGACCTCTTCATTTAGTTAAGTCCGTACAAATATACTATGTGAATGGGAACAAATTTCATACTCGGGAATATGGAACTGACAAGTCAACATTTAACAGTGGAGTATGCATCAAGGGATCGAATTTTAGTGAGACATCTAATGATTACTTTGGTAATTGAAGAGATTTTGATTTTCGAGTATCCTCTCCATCCAATTAAGAGAGCAATATTTTTCAATTATGAATGGTTTGATCCTACAATTAATAGTGGAACAAGAGTTCATCCACATTGATTTAATTGAGGTCAACAAAAAAAGAGACTGAGGGTGTATGAGCCATTTATACTAGCAATGTAGGCCATGCAAGTTTACTATTGCAAGTACCCAAGTCTTAGACGAGACAAGATCGATTGGTTAGTTGTATGCAAAGTAAAAGCTCGACCACTTATATATTGAACTTTCTCAAATCCGGGTATCACATCAAAAACCTTTCCAAGATGATACACCCACACATCTAAGTGATATTAGTAAAAATGACATTCCTACGCATTTAAATGATAAAAGTGGAGTTGTAGTATATTTAGATATTGGTAACGGGATTCCGGAGGAAGAAATTGAATATGAAATCGAAGATAAAGATGGATCTTCGCAAACTGAAGATAGCAATGAGTTTCACCACTATGGAGGAATTATGCTAATTTTAGAATTGTTTTAAAACAAGGTTAGAATGCATCCAATATTTCGACATATACTTTGTATTTAGGAAATAAATTAGAAAACCATGCAACGAATTTGTACCGTTTAAAAGCTCTTGTATATATTATATTTATCTATACCAAATTTAATATATTTAAGAAAATCAAGAAAATATCCTCGAGTTAAATATCACTAGTACACTAAGATGTCATAAATTGCTTATACAATAATTTAAATTAAATTAATTGAAAAAATTAGTAGTCCAATGTGATATATTATACGGGTTGAGATTCTAAGTCAAGTCTTATATACATGAATAAAATAATGCCTCATATACCAACAGAGATGGAAATTTCATGTTAAGGAAAGAAAAATTCATCTTAAAATATATCTTAATAAAATGTGATATCGGGAAAAGAAATTTGAATTCATACAATGAGTAATGGCTATTGTGCTAATGAAATAAATAGATATAGATAATATGTTTATATCTAAAATATTATACCGTAATATCCTATGAATTTAAAATTTTATTATTTATGTATCGGGTTTTTATATTGTTTCGAGTTTGCATTGGGTTTCGAATTTCGAATCGGGGTTCATTTTTGTACAACTAAAATCCAAATCCAAATCCAAACTTTTTTTGGTTTAAAAAATTAATTAAATGCATATCCAAATCCAAAATTTTTGCTTCGGTAAATCCAAAAATTTTGATTTTGAATCGGGTATTTATCAGATCAGATTTATTTTTCATCCCTTCACTATTCTAATAATCTTATTCAATTTTCTTTATTTTCAACTTCATCAATCATCCGAATACTTCATAAATCGTTGCATAATTCGTACTAATTAAATATTACTTAATTATTTAATAAAAATAATAAATATTTTAGAGAAATCAAACCTTTATTTGTGATGGGTATTGATGATTCAACTAAAATATTGATTAGGCGTCTTGAAAAGATATATAATCGAGAAATCAACGAAAATTCCACTAATTTTGATTTCGATCTTCTAAGAAAGTGCAACAAAGAAATCATCAACAATGATCACGGATCAATAAATTTGGATAAAGATTTGATTTTTTTGATTATATTTATAATTTTTTTTATATATGTCAACTTTTATTAAATAATTAAGTTGTATTTAATTAGTACAAATTGTGAATGAGGTTGAAAATAAAAATGTTCAATAAAGGGTATGTGATTAGAGAAGGGATGGCAAATTAATCTGATGTGATAGATACCCGATATGCAAACAAAAATTTTGGAGTTAAATTTTGGATTTGGATATTGATTTGCATTAATTTTTTAGACCCGAAAAAGTTTGGATTTGGATATTGATTTGAGTTGTACAAAATCGACACCTGATTCGAAACCCGATCCAAACCAAAAATCAGATAAAAACCCGATATTATAATAAATGGGCCTTTTTCATAAATACCCTTGTCTATAAATTTTTTGCAAAAATACTTTTTTTAAAAAGAATAATTTACAAAAATATTAATTTGAATTTTCATTTTTTACCAACTCCAAGTTCTATTTAATGGCTGCGCAGCAGCAAAAAATGGAAATTGAACTTTTAGTTTTTAGTTGCATTCAGTTGCATAGGTTACATATGCAACTGAATGCAACTGAAAATTGTAATTTGAATTTTCATTTTTTTACCAACCTCCAATTCAATTCTATATAAGGGATGGGTAGCAGCAAAAAATAGAAATTTAACTTTTTATTTTTTAGTTGCATTCATAGGTTGCATATTCAACTGAATGCAACTAAAAACTGAAAGTTGAATTTTCAATTTTTTGCTGTTGTGCATCCCTTATATACAACTGGAAGTTGGCAAAAAAAATGAAAATTTCACTTTTAGTTTTAAATTGCATTCACTTGCATAAATTTCAGTTTTTAGTTGCATATGTCGCAACTGAATGCAACTAAAAACTAAAAGTTGAATTTTCATTTTTTTCTAATGAAAATTTTACTTTGAGTTTTTAGTTGCATTCAGTTGCATATCACTATATCAGATTGCATATTCAACTTTATATGCAACTACTGAATGCAACCTGTTGCGCAACCTTATAAATAAGAAAGTATTTTTGGAAATAAATTAACGTTTTTTTAAAAAAATAGTATAAATGCAATTTAATTACAAAGATAGTATTTTTGCAATAACAAATGAAAAACCTAGTATATTTGTCAGATTCCCATAATAAATTGTATAATTTAAATATTATTACTTAAGATTTTAGAAACAAACATAAAATCCATTTATTGAAATTTCATAAGCAAGAGCCAATACTCTTTATATGAATTAAAATTGTTTTTCTCAATATCACATTTTATTAATATACCTTATAGCCCATGGATTGTACGGGTTGATTTTAAACATTTTATTTGTAAATTTTACACGTTTATAACAAAATACAATAAATATAATAATGTTTAGTACATGTAATTTTAATTTTGAAATTTTCTTACCAACAAAAAATAATAACTGAATATGATAAAATTACACATTTAGCTTGTTGTCTGAAATCAATAATTCTTAATCTCAAAAATATAAAACTAGTTTGGATGCTTATAGATAAAGAATAATAGATATACTAATTAGAAATGTGGTCGAAATGGTGAATTCGAGAGACCACTCTTCAAATTGAAAAAACCTTTTTTTTTAATTTGTATCTGATTAGTCTTTATGCAATATATAACTGCCAACCCAAATTTGGAACATAGTTATTAAAAGATCCTATATGAAAACCTTCCATAACCACACGTTCCAAAAAGTATAGATCTAAAAAGTCTAAAGCATAGAACTATTTTTTTTACATAATGTATGATTTTATGTGAGTTGTAGAATGTCAAGGGGTCACAACCTACAACAATTTGAATAATTTTTAACAGTAAACCTTGATATATTAATAATTTATAGATGCGATTTGTTGAATTATAGAATATTAAATTATTTTGGTCAAATCTAGTAGTTTTCTGCTTTAATAAAATCAGTTTTTTCTAAAAACTTAAATATGTTATTTAAATAGACAAGCAACATCAACATAAAACAACAAACATCAAACACGCGCATGATCCACAAATTAATTAAGGAAAATGCATAAAGTTTCACAAAAAATTTCGTAAAATGATAAGTATCTCAATCTTATTGGTTATAATTCAATGGGCCCTGCATTCACAATAATATCAACCAATAAAAATACACATTAGTGGATCCAACTCATTGTGTGCAAAAAGTATGTAGCCAATTATGTGCACCTATCAGTATGCAAGCAGCAAATCGTTTCATGTGAGGATACATATACATCTAGTACTAAGCAACATAAAAGATAGATAACATATAAGAAAATTACACATCACAGCAAAAAACTATTTATTTATCCATCAAACAACTTATACTCCCTCAGTCCTTTTAAATTGGCACATTTACAAAAAACACACATATTAAGAAAAATTTATTTATGTAATTTGTTTCCTCTTAATTTTAACATTAAATGATGAGTTTTTAACATTAAATGATGAGTTATGAGTGTGTATATTAAATATAAAGTTAAACATTGGTATAAGAAATAAAGGGATATATATGGAAAAATTGATAAAAATATGTACTGGAACAAGAGATGCGACAACTATTTAGGGACAATTTTTTTTTGCAATGGGCCATTAAAAAGGGACGGAGGGAGTATATTGTTTCTTTCTGAAAATTACAATTACTTGCCACCTTAATTTAGTTGTCAATTAAACTCCTTCAATGGTTGTCCTCGTCAGTGTAGTTGTTATTTTCCAAGCTGTAACAGTCTTTTCTTTCTGTAATCATGATAAAAGATGTATATCGTTACCATAATCAATAGCAAAACAAACAAAATCTTTACAAGAGTGAGTGTGAAGAAACATACCATTATAGGTTCAGCCTGATTGAGTCTTGGATAAAATATCCTCACAATTGATCTCTTTTCTCATTCAATATTGGATGCACAAGCCTCCCTCCTAGTGACCCCTCTTCCCTTGAGTATCCATACATTCCTTAGAAAACATCCTCTTATTCGACCCATCACATTCCAAATCTTCACTCAATTTCACAATATCATCTCCTTTCTACAAATCCACATTTCCACCTCCCTCATCGAAAAGGATGCTCAACGTTTGGAAGAGGGAGGTGGAAATGTGGATTTGGAGAAAGGAGGTGATATTATGGAATTGAGTGCTGATGTGGAAAGCGATGGGTCCAATAAGAAAGTGATTTATATGGAACGTGTGGATACTCAAGGGAAGTGGATTTGAGGAAGGGGAGGCTTTTGCCTCCAGTACTGAATGAGAAAAGAGAATTGTGAGGTTATTTTATCAGTCTTCTTGATGTTCTCGTAAATATGAGAACAAAAAGCAGTTTTTTGTTCCAATTCTTAAGGTGAATACTAACAAATCACGGCTTGAGATGATCTTAATCCTTGATTTGCAGAATGTTTTGAAGCCAGAGGAGTGAAAGTACTAGCAGCTAAGAGATTTTAGTGAAGTTGAGAACTTCAAGAAGATAAGAAGAAGCCGTTGTTGCGGCTGCCATTAGCTAGAAAAGTGATAAGAAATGACAGAATATGTCCTAACCCTAATCCCATACTTATATACGAGATTTGTGCAGAAAACCTGGACTGTGACAATTTAGGCCCAATGCAAAATCATTGAAGAATCCTAACTATTTTTTGATTTTTAATAAAGAAAGTTTAATTTTTGAAAATAGTGATGGAAGAGAGTCAAACTAAACAATAGTTTCCTCAAAAACTCGTATGAATTAATTCAGTTAGAAATTTTTTTAACTAAGATAAAAAAATCTAATACATCTTTTGTGAATATTTTTTAATATTTCATTTTTCAAATTGATTTTTTTCGAGTAATTATGTGTATATTTCTTTCAACAATATTTTATTTGAAGAAATATATTTACTTTTTGGGGAAAATACAAAAAACAATGTTATGCAGATATTTTTAAATACAAGAATCTAATCTTGCAAGAACTTAAAATAGTTTCCACCACATTGAGAAAAAAAAACAAAGAATTCAATCTTGTAAGAACTTAAACTAGTTTCCACCACTTTGAGAAAAAAGAAAAAAAATACTAGTTTTCACATGTATCATTTTTTCACAAGTTTCATTTAACATGTAATAAAAATAATAAAATTTGTAATCTGCTTGACAAAATTATGAATGAGCTATATTTTGAAAAGGTGAACCGATAAGTTCTATTATAATATCTAGTTGGGCTTTATATAATTAAGTCGTGCATAACAAAAATATATTTATCTTCTAAAAACACTATAATCATAATTCAAAATTATTACAAAGTAAATTATAAGTAATCCTAAACTTTTATCCTAGAGATGTGGTCATCATCAACTAATTATTAAATTAAATTGAAATTTAAAAATCAAAGCATAATTAGGACGCAGCCTATTAAGATTTGAAATTTAGACTTACATGACAAGAAAATGTGGATTGAAAACAGATTAATTAATCATTTTTTCAAATATAAACACATTCCTTATAAAATATTCATACTAGTTTATATTATCAAATTCATACTTTTTTCTAAATTAAATGTTGGCTTTTGGAACAATGTCTTGTCCACATACATGTTTGTTTGATGTTATTTGATAAAATAAATAAAAATGCTACTCTAAAATAATAACCAATGTTTTACCTTTCTAAACACATGTACATCTGATGGAAACTGAAAAATTAAACTCAAACTCAAAAAATAAATAATGTTAGGAAAAATGAATACGTTCTATATAAAATTTCTTAGGCTAGATTTTGGATGCATTTTTATATAATCCTACTTGTCAAAATCTTTACTAATCCAATCTATTTTCTTAATTTTCAAGCATGTATGAGTATTCATAAAAAATAAGGCACACCCTTTTGTGCATTAGCCATTAAATTAGGTTAAATTAGGTTTGAATGTGTATATTCTGCAGTAAATTAAAATGAGTTTCTTGGAGGAATTATGTTAAAATTATTTTAAAATATTGTACAATGATATTGACATATTTTTTATTTTTGTGAAATAAATAAGAATAGGTCCCACAAGGATCTATGTCTTCACTTTCGTGAAATGATTGGGTATGACTTAAACGTCCTTGTAATTAGTGTATTTGCCTGGATTTAATATACTCAAGAAAATCAAGATTGTATACCGAGTTAAATATCACTAGACTAATACAACATAAATATATGTACTATAATTGAAATTAAATTGATTTTAAAAATAAGTAGTCAAATATGAAATATTACACAACTTGAGGCTCTAAGTGAGATCTTATATCACTACTGGAAACAACCGTCATAAATCCGACTAACTCTTTACTGGAGCTAAATCCGACCGTTAGGTACCACGGTCGGGTTTATTTTAAATCCGACCACTTAAACCGACCAACAGGTCTTGTGGAGCCCACATTTGTTGACTGACTGGCCACGTCAGCCTAAACCGACCAATTAAACCGACCAATATTATTTGTGGATCCCACACGAACACTAAAGAATAAAACTGACCACTTAAACCGACCAACAGGTCTTGTGGGGCCCACTTCTGTTGACTGACGGGCCACGTCAGTTTAATCCGACCAATAAAACCGACCAATATTATTTGTGGATCCCACACGAACACTAAAGAATAAAATCGACCAATATTTCCTACCGTTGTTTCAGGCCTTCCCACGTCAGACTAACCCGACCGATAGGACGGTCGGGTTTGTGAGACACTTAAATATTTTTGTAGTTCCCGTTTTATGTTTTATTCGGTTAACTCTCTCCTCTCTCCAATTAACACTCTCACTCACTCCTCGATCTCTCCGACATCTCTCTCTCTCTCTCTCTGGTAACTCATCTCTCTCTCTCTGTTATATACTTACACACACGCACTGTATCTATATATTCGATTTGGGTTTTAACTTTATGGATTTATGAATTTGGGGCTAGTAAATTGATTCTCTATTATATGATTTTGTATGTCGGATTCCTTGGTTCGAATTATGTTCGATTATATGATTTTGTATGTCGAATTTCTTGGTTCGAATTATGTTCGATTATATGAGTTAGTATGTTGGATTTCTTGGTTCGAATGGATGGATTCAAATTTATTTTTCGATTATAGGATTTTGTTTGTTGGATTTGTTGGTTCGATTTGACACATTCGAATTTATGTTCGATTTTTATGTAATTTTGTTGTTCAATTCATTCTCTTTTTTTGAATATATAGATATGGATGGTCAAAATTACCTCTTTCCACGTTTTATGCGCCTTGTCCATCCCAGCGAATATAAACCGCAAAATAAAATGGTATGAGTAATGGTCAATTAATGTATGCATTTGAATATGTAGATATGTATGACACCTCTTTTTTCCGCAGAGAATACCACCGCCGATTTTAACACATTTTGGAACTGAGATGCCAGAAACAGTTATATTCGAGCTTCCTAACGGTGAGAAGACCCATGTGAGATTCGATCGGGAGGATGGGATTTTTAAAAACGTATTGGGATTTTTTAAGAAATTTCGAAGCAAGTATGGTATATGCGCCGTGTTTACCTACAAGGGCAACGGGATCTTTATGATAAATGTTTTGAATGAATATCTGACAGAGGTTGAGTATGATCCCCCGACCTATGGTAAATTTTCTATCATTTATCCTTTGTTATATATATATATATATATATATATATATATATATATATATATATATATAGCTATCAATTAGTAATTAACTTAAGTAATTGTGTTTTTATTTTTAGATAAACTTACCATGGTTGGATGTAAGGCTTTTTCATTATGTAAGACTAAATCCCACGCAGAAAGGGGTCTCGTAGTAAGTTCACATTATCTTACTTTTAATGCATTATACGCAATACAATTTTCATCTTTTTCGATATAATTTTGGTTGATCATATACATATGTACAAATGCAGGCCCTCTCCCCGGCTTTTTTTAAGCGATTTGCTCATCTTCTACCTTCTGAAATTACCGTTACTTTACCAAATGCCCAAACCTTCATTGGATCTTACTCACCGGAAAGCAAGATTTCTGGCTTGAGGTTTTTTGAGGAGGGAGACATTATAGTGCTTACTTATCTTGGTGATGGGTGATTTGAAGCAATTTTATTTGGTCCAAGCTTCGTGGAGAAATCATATTCTGTTAATGAATTCAAAGTAGGAATTGTACAATCACATCTCCTGAATTATTGCTATGGAATTTTAAGTTTTTGTTTGTTTTATATTAAAATTTGTATGATTTAATTATTTAGCAAAAAAAGATTTATGATTTTGCAATTGTTTAACCTGTGATTAATGTGTAGGAGATAGCAGCAAAGTTCAAATCAGTGGCGGAGAAGTGGCATGACGGTGATGTCTTGGAAATTAAGGATGAGCTTAACAATAAAACGTGGCACTTACAAGTTAAGGCGACCGGTCAACGAATAAGAATTCAGGATCGAGCTTGGGTGGGTTTTGCCAAATCGTTAGGGCTAGAAGTTGGAGATGTTCTAGTCTTTACCGGGGGGCCCATTAATCCTAGGAAATTTAATGTAATTTGCTACAAGAAAAATGGTTCGGATTTGATGGACATTGATGTATGATTACTTTTGGTCCGATTGGATGACTGTGTACCTTAAAAACTATGGTCTGGATTTGTAGACTTTTGGTTTGGATATGTAAACTATGGTTTCATATATTTAAAGATCTTACGTAAATTTTAATGTTTTAATGATTCTTAATATACTGGATACTGGATGGATAGATAGATTCGATGGATTGATTTTATTGCGTTGATTGTGTTATTGGTACAGCTGGGAACCAGGACTGCAGGAAAAAAAAATTGCAAGCTTTAAACCGACCGAGTAATCCGACTGAAAGGCTTAAACCGACCGTTTTTTACCATTGCTCCCCCAGTAAACCCGACCGTATTCTTAATATAGTGGTCGGTTTAAATTAGTCGATTTTCTTGCTCTCTAGAATGAATCCGACCGTAATGGTCGGTTGCAAACCCGACCACTTATTCCGACCATTTTAGTCGGATTAAAACTGCATTAAATGCTCCCATCTACCTCTGCACCGATGGTGACAAAAAGTTGATAATTCGTAATTTAAACTGACCGTTATGGTCGGATTAGAACTGACCCTACTTTATTGTTATACACCCCTTTTTCTTTCACTCTTCATTTATTGTTTTCTTGAGACATTAAGTGGTTGGAGGCTGGAATCTAGAGAAATCTTGGAGAACATTGAAAGCTAATTATGGTGAAAAATCTTGGAGAACATTGAAAGCTCATTAATGGTATGTTATAAATTATGCCCACTTTTGTTTTAATTTTTTTTCATTTGTGAATATATACATACATGTTTTGTACATATTATATTTGTGAATATGTACATTAATAGTGAACAAATATACATGTTTGTACATATTCTTTAATTTTGTGTACATATTAAATTTGTCAAATATATATGTACATTATATTTGTGCATTAATTGTGTGAAATGTGAATATGTTTTTTTGTTGATTTATAGTTATGTGAAAAATGTATTATGAAATTGATATATATATATATATATATATATATATATATATATATACATGTATGTATGTATATATATATATATATATATGTAGATGTCGAAACGTGATTGGATGAACCGACATGTGGAAAATAATGTACTTTCATCGAGTAATGAATATTGGGATGGTGTGAAAGAATTTTTGGAGTTCGCGCGTAAAAATGGTATGAAGGGCGAAAAAATATTATATCCGTGTAGGAAATGTAAAAATGCGTTGTGGGCGAAACTTGATAGTGTTGAACTTCACTTATATAAAAATGGTATTATGGAACATTATAAAGTATGGACTTTGCATGGTGAAAAAAGAGAAGTTATCAAAAAGAAAAAACGTAAGCGTACCTCGAAAGAGATTGTTGAGGAAGAGATTGTTGAAGAACCCTTTGATTTAAACGCATTATTACGAGATATTAGTGGTGAAAATCATGGTGATGCGAGTAATAGTAATGTTGAAGAACCACCAAATGCATATGCTTCTCAATTTTACAAGGATGTTAAAGATTCGGGAGCTCCAATTTATCCGGGTAACACAAATTTTACAAGAATGTCATTGACCACTCGATTGTTACATTTTAAAAATATGGCACAATGCTCTGAAAAGGTCTTTGATTCTTTACTAGCATTGCTTGGTGAAGTTCTTCCTAAGGACCATACTTTACCGAATTCTTATTACATTATGAAAACAATGATGAAGAAGTTAACTTTGGGATATGAGAAAATTGATGTATGTGAGAATGATTGTATGTAGTTGTACTACGGTGATGATGAGAACAAGATTGTTTGTGACATTTGTGGTAAAAGTCGTTACAAAGGTAAAAAAAAGAGAAATGGAAGAGGGATACCGAACAAGGTCTTGAGATATTTTCCACTTATCCCTCGTCTACAGAGATTGTATATGTCAGAGCATACCGCTAAACACATGACATGGTACAAAAAAAGGGAAACAAAGCCAGGAGAACTTAGTCACCCTGCAGACAGAGATGAGTGGAAAGAATTTGATCATCGTTATCCAAGATTTGCAAGGGAGAGTAGGAATATCCGTCTTGGACTTGCAACCGATGGCTTTTGCCCTTTTAGCAATTCCGGGAAAAAGGTGTACTCAGTGTGGCCGGTGATAGTGGTGGTCTACAATCTTCCTCCCTCTATGGGAATGAAAAAACCGTACACTTTTATGCCTCTTTTAATTCCCGGTGAAAAGAGTCCGGCCAAGAATCTAAACGTGTACCTTAGACCCCTCATAAAAGAATTAAAGGAGTTGTGGGATGTAGGGGTGGAAACATTTGATTAATCATTAAAGCAAAATTTTACCTTGATGGCGGCGATTATGTGGACAATAACCGATTTTCCTGGGTTAGGTATGGTTAGCGGATGGTCAACACATGGAAAACTCTCATGTCCGGTTTGTGGTGGAAAAATTCAAGGAATTCAATTCAAAACATGTGGAAAGTGTAGTTTTTTTGGTACAAATCGTTGTTTCTTACCCGAAGATGATCCTCTCCGTCTTCCAAGTACAAAGTTTCCAAGTGAAGAAAAAAGGGTGTTTGTTGGTCGCTCAAGTGGTGAGACTTTGAAGAATATTTGTGAAAATTTAGAATTTCCACCACCGGGAAGAGAAAACAAAAATAAGAAAAGCCTCGGTTTCGGAGTTGATCACAGTTGGACGCACTTTTCAATGTTTTTTGAGTTGCCATATTGGTCATCACTTTCGATGCGTCATTGTATCGATGTCATGCACACCGAAAAAAATGTGTTTGACAATATTTTTTATACTATCATCAATGATACAAACAAGACGAAGGATCACAAGAAGGCAAGGATCGATTGCAAGTTGATGAATGTTTTGCCCGAATTGTGGATCGAAGGTGGAAAAAAGCCAAAAGCACCTTTTACACTCACAAAAAAACAACGAAAACTCATGTGTGATTGGTTTCGTTCATTGTCACTTCCGGATGGTTATGCATTAAATATAGGCCGTTGTTGTAAAGAGAATTGTACGTTTTCGAGGTTCAAATCACACGATTGTCATATTATCATGCAAAAGTTGTTGCCGCATGCGATTCGTGAGTTTCTACCTCAATATATTGTTGATGCACTATCTTCGCTTTCAAATTTCTTTCAAGACATTTGTTCTTCTACATTAATCCGAGATGATTTAAAAATTTTGGAAAAGTCTATAGTCCGAACGATGCTCGTGCTAGAAACATTTATTCCACCAAGTTTTTTTGATTCAATGGAGCATTTGGTACTACACTTGGCCGAAGAATGTAGGTTAGGAGGTCCCGTTAATTATCGTTGGATGTATTTTGTTGAGAGAATGATGGGATATATGAAGCATAAGGTTCGTAATAAGGCAAGGGTTGAAGGTTCAATTGCAGAACGTTATATAGAAGAGGAGATGTTGAATTTTTTCTCATTCTACTTTGATTCTAAATCGGTCACGGTTCATAATCAATTACGTCGTAACGAGGTTGTGTGTGGCACAAATGATAAAAATGAACTCGAAGTGTTCATATATCCTCTTAGTACCACGGGAAAGCACAAAAGTGCATATTTGACGGATGAAGAACGATTACTTGCGGACGAATATGTTTTCATGAACTCACCCAAAGTTCAACCTTACATACTAGAGTATGAAGCTCACGTGAAAGAAGAACAACCAAACACAATACCGGAAGAATTGGAGAGATTGTTAAAAACCGAATTTAGATCATGGTTTCGCACAAAGGTTGAAAACGATGATGTGAATGGTCCGCGTTTTAGATCCTTACTTTTGGGACCAGCAAAATTGGCAATGTTGTATGAAATTTGTACCGTTAATGGCTACAAATTTCATACTAAATCTTCTTCAAGTGCTAGTTCCGGAGTTATGGTCAAATGTAGTTCACATAATAATGTCTTAAATGATTATTATGGTCAATTGCAAGAAATCATCAAGCTTATTTATCAAGGTGGAAAACAAATTTACTTGTTCAAATGTGATTGGTTCGATAGTGCCGGATCCGGTGTACGGATTGACCGAAATTGTGTTATTACAGTTGATGTAAGTTCACGATTTCAACCAAATGAGAAATTTATCTTGGCTAGTCAAGCTACTCAAGTGTATTATGCTCCTAGTGTGTTGTATCCACAAGGTAACATATATGCGGTTATTACAAGTAAAAGTCGTCCATTTGATGAATCGATAAATTCATGTATAGAAGAAGAAGCCTTTCAAGAAAATCAATCGAGACCTTCATTTTCTTTATTTGTTGATTTCGCTCAATATGCGCCTATGACACAAAATCACCAACAAGAAGAAGACGAGGAAGAGGAAGATGAGGAGGAAGAAGAAGAAGAGAATAATGAAGAAGGAGAAGAAGGAGAAGAAGAAGAAGAAGAAGAAGAAGAAGAAGAAGAAGATGGTGATGATGATTCCGATTATGATTAAGTGTAAACTAATTGTATTTTAATCAAGTATGAGACGATGTTTGCAATTATAACTTAATGCAATTCATTAGATTGGATTTTAAATATTTCGTTCGATTGATTTTATGTATGAATAGGTGATTGTACTTGTTCAGGGTTGGATTGAATCTTTGTTATTGGTAATATTGTTAGAGGGGAATAGGTAATATAATTATTGGTAAAAAAAAAGTTCAGGATCAAAACCGACTGTTTAAGGATTAAACCGACTGTTTTTGACCATTTTGTTCCAGGAAAACCGACCGTCTTCATAAATCCGACCACAGTAGTCGGTTACTAAACCGACTACTTTTAACGGTCGGTTTAACATTCAACATGTTGACTTATGGTAATCTGTGCGGTTATTTAAGAGTTTTTACGGTTGAGAAACGACCATCAAAACCGACCAATTATTCAAAAACGCGGTCGGGTTTAAGTTTGAAAAAATTTCTTGTTCAATGCATCTGGTATTCCGTGCGGTTATGGGAAATGAAAAGGTGAAACCAGTCAGTGAAGGGGCGCGTCCATATGCCTATATATATCATGTAGTTTCATAAGTCATAACATATTGTGAATCTTCTCATTACATTGGTAATATATTTATATATGTTTGTATATTTTCAATTACTTTGCAAATATTACATTGGTATTTTAATATAATCTGTATCTTGCAGTCATGGATTCGATCAAGGGTTCGAGCAAGACCGAGTCGTCGAAGAAGAAGTTGCAAGAGGAGTTGAAAGAAGCAAGGATGGAGAACAAGTTGCTCCAAGAAAAAGTGGACGAACTGGCGGTACAAGTGGAGGAACTCCAGGATTCTTTGCAGGAGGCAAAAATGGAGATTGCACATTTAACGAAATTGTATAATCACTAGTTTCCTTGATTATGTAATTTGATTTTTATTTTGATTATGTATTTTAAAAACTTTTTATGATTCATTCGGACATTGTTTTATTGGTTTTGATTGGACTTTTGTTGTATTTTAATTATGGTTCCTAAAAAAATAAAAAACGCAGTACAAACCCGACCGTTTAATCCGACGGCCAGGACAAAACCGACCATTACTGACCATTTCGTTCCCATTAAAACCGACCGCATTCATATTTATAATAAAAACAAATTAATAATTGCTTTGGTCGGTTAAATTTGGTCGGTTTTCTGGACACCAAAAAGTCTCTGGAATGAATCCGACCAATATGGTCGTTACATAAACCGACCAATAAAACCGACCGTAAGAAACCCTAACGGTCGGTCTATAAGAAACCCTAACTCATATTAAAACCGACAGTAATGGTCGGTTTATTGCTGATGTCATAAATAGCAAAACAACCATTCTCATTTCAATGATTTTCAGCCACTTTTTTATTATTAATTTTTCTAAATATGATTAGTACTAAGTTTTATGATTTAATTAAACAAAAATCAATTTTTTTATAAAGTTACATAATTTTCAATAATTATATATTATTTTAGGCAATAAAAAACAATAAAAATAACAAACAATTAAATTTACCAACTTGAAAAATATTAAAAAAAATTAATTTCATAGTGTTCACTTTCTTCATAAGAAACAACATTAAAAAATGTTTTCTTATTGTTTTAAAAAAATTCTAATATTGTGTAATTAATGCATAATTAAGTGTCATTTTTAAATAATATTTGTAAAATAGTGTAATACTATAATTTTGACCAATTCTCGAACTATTTATGTTGTATTGTATATAAAGTCAAGTAAAGTCTTCAGAAAAATGACTTGACAAAATTTAAGATTCGGTTTATAGTGAAACGGGAGTTCATGATTATAAAGTAATACAATTCATAGACATTTATCAAAATGTCCAAAATTATACTTTGTTAATATTTTTGTAAAAAATATGTTACAAACAAACCTTACGGATTTAAATATCACTTTAAAATGACTATTAACAATTTTTATAGTTTTAATAATTAAGTGTTTTAAATTTTTTTGTAGTATTTTTCATAAATTTGAAAATTATTATACATATAACCGACTAATATGGTCGGTTTTACATGGAGGGAAAACGAAAAATTCTAATTTTCAGTAAAATTTCAATATCGCGCCAATATTAAAACCGACCATTCAAAACCGACCCGTAAACAAGTGAACGGTCGGTTTTGGGACTGATTAGGGTAAATAGCCGCAGTTTCCCCCTTTTCTTTTTTCTCTCTTTTTCTTGCCTTCTCCCTTTTCTCTCTTTTCTCCCTTTTCTCTCTCAAGTCTCAACTATCAAAACTCAACAATATGGGTCTCAATTATGTGATTTCTCTACTGATTGCACTTGTCTTGCTGCTTAACTACAAAACCACTGCCGAAAATCCCAAAAAAATGACGAATCAAAGAGCTTCAAGTACAACTGAAGATGGGTTTGTAAGTGGGTTTCGAAGATGGGGTTCCATGGAGGTATCTACTTGTTTTCAAGCATGGTTGTCTCGATTTTACAACTTGTTTGTATCTACTTGTTCCAATTTTACTTGTTTTCATGGTTTAATTACTTGCATTTATATATATATATATATATATATATATATATATATATATATATATATATATATATATATCTCTACTTGTTTCCATGGGTTTTATTTGTCTAATTCTTACTTGTTTACTTCTATTTTTGTATTTTTTTTGCTTTTATATATGAAATTTGTTTCCGAATGACTTTTTTTTTTAGATAATTTTCGAAATGGGTTTTGTTTTCGAAATGCGGTAATGACTTTGTTTTGTTTTGTTTAGGTAATTCTTTGGGCTGTGGGAATATAATTTGTTGAGATGATGATATAATTTTGTTGAGATGTGAATTATGCCTATATTAATTGTTGTGAATTGGTAATTATAAGTACTGTGATGAAAAGTGTGTGTACGTATATATACGTGCATGCATGAGATTGTGTAATTGGTTGGATATATATACTTTATACGTTTACATGATTTTGATTTTGATTACTCTTAATTTGTAGGTTGGTTGGTGTTTTTTGTTGGTGTGTATGCTTGTTATCACTATCTCGGCACTAATGGCTAGAGTAGGTGCTAAAGGCAAGGGAAAGAAGAAGGCGCGTACTACTGCAAATACAAGTCGGCGTACGAGTCGGGGTAGACGAAGAACTAGCGGTCGTTTGAGGGACGAACCCGAAGAGGAGGATGGCGAAGATGAGCAGCAATCTGATGTTAATGAAGAGGAAGAGCGGAGGATGTTGGTTGTGCATCAAGAAGCGGCACGGCGAGCTTGAATAATTGCAACACCAATTCGGTGTACACATTCAATCGGAATTTAGGGAACTCCACCGCCACACCCTTATGCCATAAATATATCGGATGGACAATAAGTTTCCTCGCTCGTTGTAATTTGTTGAGTTGGCATATTAATGGATTAATTAACCATGAATATCTTAGGGAATGGATATTTTAATGTTTTTAATGAAATACAACCAAAACAATAGACAATTTAAATGCCCTTGATTGGTATTAGAAGACACTGGTATATATATATATATTATCAAGTTGTTGTCATTGTTATTATTGAATTGTCATTGTTATTATTTATTGTAGTATCAAGCATCCGGTGGCTAAAAAAACGATCTTACAAATCATGCGATCAACGTGGCCACGTCGTTTGTTTACCTATAGGGATATTGTGGAAAAGAACCCAAAATGGATTACGGATGTGATAGCCGAATTCAATGTAAGTCAAATACTATATATATATATGTGTGTGTGTGTGTGTGTGTGTGTGATTATGATGATGCTTATCTTTTTTTTGTAGCAATATTACACACACAAGGAGGATGTACAAACCGACGAGGGTGCTTATGAGAGTATTTATCAGCATGTTCAAAGCGAACTTAAGCACACCTTAAATGAGACGAAAAAAAAGGCCATGGAAGATGCGAAGAGGTTAAACAAAACCCTTCTTGATGTTAACTCGGGTTATTTTGATGATGACTTTTGGAAGGAGCTTGTGGAGTATTGGAATAGCGGACCCCATGCTCATCGCTCTGAAGTTGGTGCCAACAACAGAAAAAAGATGAAGACTTTGCATAGTGCGGGTGCAAAGTCATTTACGGAGATGGAAGATGTATGTATTGTCATTTCTTGGTTATGTTTACTAACTTTTTGGTGTTTTGTTGTAATTTTGAATACTTGTTGTGATTTGTAGGAATATGTTGAAAAGGTTGGAAAAAAACCCCCCCCAAGCTTGGTGGTATAAGAAGACTCATTTGAAGAAAAATGGTAAACAAGTGGAGATAGATGAGCTTCCTTGTGATTCGGATTTCATGACCGATGAAAGCCGATTGATTGCGGTATAAATTTAAACCTTTTCCTTCCTAATATAGTATATGTATGCTATTTATAATACTTTTAATTTTATTTTGTATATATAGGCTTGATACACGGACATAGTCGAGCGAAACCGGGATTGGTTTGCGAGTCAACCCAGCGGAGAGGAAGAAGCTACTCATCCTATACAATGGTGGGTTGAAGCAACTGCCCCGGGGTGTGCAAGACCCCCGAGAAATCTGCTTATTGGTTATCCACGGATCCCCGCGTCCACTCTCATCCCGGATCTTGCTGCAAATTATCGGGCCCAACGTGTTGGTGGTGCAGGTTGTTCAAGCCAAGCTAATCAAGGCAGTGGATCGGTTATTCCGGATCCCATATTCATCAATGTAGTGAGGAATGTCTTACATGCAGCACAAGCAAATCCGGGCGCCTACCATACTCCACCAACCTTCGAACAAGTGACAAATATCACCAATGCCGCTCTAGAAATGCAAAGGAACCCGGAAATGGGGTCACAAGCATTTTCTAATGCTATTGTTGGTGAGGTAACTCGATTGGTTGGAGAAATCCTCCAATCGATTTATAACAAATATGAAAATGCAAATGCGGATAAATATAAGAATTTTTCAAGTCACATTTTAGTTTAGTTTTTATTATAAATGTTAGTGTAGTTTTGAATATATATTAAGTCTCGTCTACTCTTATATGTAGGCGATAAGGAGGGCTGAAGGTGGTACCGATGATGGGGGGGGAGGACAATGGAGGAGAGGACGATGGAGGAAAGGACGATGGAGGAGAGGACGATGGAGGAAAGGACGATGGAGGAGAGGACGATGGAGGAGAAGAACATGATAATGAAGAAGAAGATCGAGGACACGATGCTTTTGAAGATGAGGGTCTATGGAGGAGAGGAAGAGGGTCTGATAATGACCAAGAATAGCCGGTTGTTAGGTTTTTAAAAAATTGCATGTAAATTAAGTTTGCTATATTTTGGAAAACTCGACTGTTTTAATGTTAATGTATGGTTTTGATGGTTGTTAATGTTAATGTAAAATTGATGGTTGTTATGTACTTGTTTTGTTGGTACTGTGTAATTGGTAATGCGTCAGTTTTGGTTGAATATTTGTTATAGGTATTATGGTACAGGGGAACCAGAACTGCAGCAAAAAAAAATTGCGGACTTAAACCGACCATTTAATCCGACTACAAAACCAAAACCGACCGTTTTTTACCATTCGGTGCCCAGAAAACTGACCAAATAATAAATAAACCCGACCGTATTCATATTAAACCGACCAAATTAATAATTGCTTTGGTCGGTCAAGTTTGGTCGGTTGTTTGGGCACCAAAAAGTCTGTGGAATGAATCCGACCACTATGGTCGGTACCTAAACCGACCAATAAAACCGACCAATATAAAAACGTTTGTCGGTTTTCTCAAGAATAAATCCGACCATTTGAGTCGGTTACTAAACCGACCATTAAAACCGACCGATAGAAATCTAACTACGTGGGCAGTGACGTGGCACTGAAGTGGGGTCGCCAGGTCAGTTGGGTCCATCTACGTGTCACTGACATGTCAGTCCCGTGGGCCCGCCACGTCATATGGGCCCCATGACACGTGGCTCTGAAAGCCTTTTGTTGGTCAATGACAGTCAACGATAAAACCGACCGTTACGGTGTAAAACCGACTAGGTTTAAACCGACCATTCTAAACCGACCTTAAGTATTAAAACCGACCGTTTCTATATGAAATCCGACCGTTTGCTCGGTCGGAAATGACTCTGTTTCTTGTAGTGTATAAATGAATAAAATAATACCGGATGAAAATTTCATGTTAAGAAAAGAAAAATTTATCTTAAAATATATCTTAATAAAATGGAATATAGAAAAAAGAAGTTTGAATTCATATAACAAGTAATGGCTATTGCTAATGAAATAAACATACATGTATTACATGTTTATATCTAAAATATTATCTAATATCCCGTAAATTTATAAAATTTTAATATTTATGTATTGAGTTGTTATCTAGTTTCGGATTTGCACTGGGTTTCGAATTTCGAATTGGGATTCAGTTTTGCACAACTAAAATCCGAATCTAAATCCAATCTTTTTCCGATTTAGAAAATGAATCCGAATCCAAATCCATATCTAAATTCAAATTTTATGCTCCGGTAAATCCAAAATTTTTGATTTCTTATTCGGTTATCTATATTAATTTTTCATCCCGTCACTAGTAATATCCTTTATTCAATTTTTTTTTTATATTTTCAACGTCTTTCTTTTCAATAATCCAAATACTTCAAAAATCGTTGCACAATTCGTATTAATTAAACATAATTTAATTATTTAAGAAAAGTTGATATATAAACAAAATTAATAAAATATATTAAAGAAATCAAATCTTTATCAAAATTTATTGATTTGTGATGGGCGTTGATAATTTCTAAGGAGCACCTGCTTAGAAGATCAAAATCAAAATTAATGGAATATTCATTGATTTCTTTGTTACTTATCTTTTCCAGATGTCAATTATGAGAAGATTTAATATGGATTCATATAAGATTTGTACTAAAATATTTATCGTCAAAATTGTTATTCGCGATGTAGACTTCGATTCAACTGAAAAATTAAGTAGGCGTCTGGAAAAGATTAGAACCGTATATATCCAGGGCTTCCAAAACTTGATGGAGATTTTAACATTTGGTATATCCATCTTCTCTAAATTTTTTCAATTTTTTAATTTCTTGCCTTCTTGTATTCTTACTATACATTTTCTGGGGAATATTTCATTATCCACCTCTTTCTTTGATATACTCCAATTGCTTCATAGGCAGAAAGGCAATTACTTGGACATTCAAATGCAAAAATTTTTTTTATCAAGGAACACAGTTTAAATGATCGTGGTTATGTTGGATTTGGAATATTTTGTCTAAAATTTTTATCAAGGAACATAGTTTAAATGACCATAGTTATTTAACTATGTTGGATTTGGAATTTTTTGTCTTCAGTTTAAATGAGCATGGTTATTTAACTATGTCGGATTGGAATATTTTGTCTTCATTCGGTGCTTAGTCTGTGAGTTACTTAGGTATCCTTTCAATTTATTTATTTAGAGGATTAGATGTTCAAATATAGTCAACATGCTGCTTGTTGTTTCTGATTGCTTCGACATGTACTTATGTGGTAGTGGCAAGAAATAGAAATGAAGCACGAAGCTGCAAAAGAAGCCTTTCAATTGCAATATACGCAGATTGTATCCTTCAATTTTCCTTGTAGTGTACAACTACAACGTGCCATCTACACTAAAATCACTACAAGAAAACAGTAAATAGACATCATTAAAAGATGTAATAACATCATCCCGTATTAAACTGATGTCTTTGTTTTTCGTAGACATCACTATTTTTAAAACTGATGTCTAAAGCCAGCCTTTAAAAATTGAAAACGCGCGCCCTTGCTTTTTGTTTCCCCCTTAGCGAAAATTTCACCCCCTAAGTCAAAATTCCCCCCAATTAACCAAAAAATCTCCCCGCCTATACACAATTATACCCCATCAGACAAAATAAACAAAAACTAAAAAAACAAAATCACTCACACTCTCTCTCTCTCGACTCACTCTCTCTCGACTCACTGTCTCTCTCGACTTAATCTCTCTATCTCATCTCTCACCACCAAAAACTCACCTCCACCACAACTCACTACTCTACTCACCACTGCTCTCTACTCACCAGGACCTCCGTTCGACCTCTCTACTCACCACTACTATTTGCTCGTGTCGAAATTGGTAAGAATTGGTAATACTCTGCACGAATAAGGTCTCCTCTGGTATTTCTAGGGTCTTCTCGATCTATCGAGAGCTTTAATTTGAGTGTTCTTTTAAGTCAAAATCCTAATTTCTTAAATTGGGGTTTTTTAAATCAAAACCCTAATTTCTTAAATTGTGTATTTTTATTTATTTGGATGTATTACCCTAATTATTTTGAATGTATTCTTTTTACAGGACCTCATTCACTTGGTTGTGGTTGTGGTTGTTCGTTAGGTAATTTTCATTTTCTAATTTCTTATTTGAATTTCTGATATGTGTTATATCATATGATTATTTGTATGTTGTTTAATTGGATACATGTTATTATTTATTCATTATATTGTTGGATTTTTGGCTACTAATTTGATGCATGTCATCTAACACTACTATTAATTAGTGGTAATTTGTAATTTATGATTTTTGGCTACTATTTGGTTGCTTTTCTATTGGTCAAGTTTGAAATTATATGAGTTGGATGTATTTTCATTTTCATTTTGAATTTCTGAAATGTGGTATTATATGATTATTTGTATGTTATTTAATTGGATGCATGTTATTATTTGTTTATTATATTGTTGGATTTTTGGCATGTCATCTAACAGTGCTATTGTTTGAGTACTACTATTTTTCCGACATAATCGACCAGGAGAAAGTGTGAAAGTTGTTGTGATTTTCTATTGGTCAATTTGAAATTATATGAATGAGTTGGATGTATTTTAGTTTCATACCTTGTTAATTATTTTATTGCTGGCTGGAGGTTTATGTTTTAGTTTTCGAATTTTACGAAAACCTTAAATATTATCGTATGAGTTTTTATTGTTTGGCTGATATTCAGGGATATTTTTTTGGTTTGCGAAGAAGAAAGGATAGTTCCTAGCTGCTGTTCACGGTGTTGACCTAGTGCTTCTACTAATTAAGAGGTACTCCCGCTCCCTTTCTTGTTTATATAACGACTTTTTCTGCTTTGTGTATTTGATTGCCATGATTGCTTATTCCACTGCTCTGTTCTTTATTAAAACTCAAATAGTATATGGTAGCTGTACTTTCTCTATTTGCCATGTACAAATTTGAATTATAGAAATTGTATGCCTTTAGTTAAACGTTAATTACATGTTGCCTGTTATTATTAATTTAGATTGAATATTTGTGTTCCTTTTGTTTTTCTTATGTCTATCATGTCCTATTTGTGATTATTGCTAGCTATCATATGTCATACGTGCATTTTGATTAATATAAATTATTGATTTTCATATCAATAGGATACTTTATTAGAAAAGAAAGAGAAGGGTGAAATACAATTTTCTAGAGCTGAAGATGTTTTGACTACGGCTTTGGGGAGTCTTGAGCATTCTGGTAGGGTCCGCACTGTTGGAGGGTACATCACTCCAAAACAGTTCTTTAATTTGCCACGAGAGAAGAAAGTTCGAATAACTAAGGAAGAGTTGATGGCCTGTTATCGTCAAAGGGATGAAAAGATGAAAGCTCTTGAGGCAGAGATTGCTTAGCTGAAGGCATTGATTACTTCCGTCCAGAATCATCACTCCCCAATGCAGTCTGAAAAGGCAAGTTTCCAGCCGAAAAATAATCAGCCTGCTGCAATTGTACTAGAGTTTGATGAGGACTGTGTTCCTACAGATGCTCCCCCTAGGCCTTCACCTCCTGGAAATTTGGTAAATTAATCGATAGAAGGATAATTTAATTCCATAATTTAGTATTTTAGTTTATTGCTTAAGCTCTATGAATTGATGATTTCTTTTTACCTTAGTATTTTTATTTGTTCATTTAAATATTGTAGGAAAACAGAATGTGTGACCTATCTGTCGAGAGGATAGAGAACAAGGTTGCATTTGGTACGGTGTATCCTCGCGACACTGGAGGAAAAGTCCATGGAATTGATATACCACTTGGACAACAGTGTGTCTCTATCGATGGCATCATCAAACCAGATGCCTTGCTTCTAGTGTCGATCCGTGGTGAATTGGAGATAGTTCGCGATGCACTTGGCTCTTTTTTAACATGGCCTGAGGATTTAATAAGCTACACAACTACTGAGGTATAATTTACTATATGTGGTCTGAATTTGAAATAAAAATGGTGCTTGTGAGGGTATTACAAATGAAATTGTGTTTAAATTTTTGATGGTTTCATGATCTACAGATTAAGAAAAAAGAAAGGGTGTGACCAAGTTGAGAAAACAAAAACAAGAATGATGAGTTGCAGAAATTGAGGGCACAGTTCTTACATGAAAAACTAAGTGAAAAATTGCGGAAGGGCTTTAACTTACTGTATAAACATGTAACCAGCTGGATGGAAACTACTGGCCTTTCGATACAGATTGACTGTAAGTCGGAAGTGTTTGGGCATGAAAAGACAATTTATTTGTTACATGAGAATGGTTTGGCGTTGTTGGAGTTTAAAATGCTAGGGCAAGCTGTAATTATAGCTTACATGATGTAAATTACAATTTTTCTTTTTCCGATATGCATTCTATTATTAGTAATTTTCCAATTGCATGTCTCTACTTCTAATGTTGGTATCTTTTTTTGGTAGGCATTTGCATGCTGAAATAAGTGAAAAACCAGAAATGGCAGAAACATTTGCTTTTATTGACCCTGGATCCACATATAAGTTGAATGCTGATTTTGAAGCTTACATTGTTAACCGCTTGAAAGAGGGCAACCCGGATCGGTTGTTCTTTTTGCCGCATAATCAGGAGTAAGTTCTAGCTAATATTAAGTTACCATACCAAAAAACTAGATAAAGTACTAAAAATCTATCTTTGGTGTATTTTTAAATGAAAACAGCATGCATTGGATTTTGGATATTATTTGGGAAGGTGAAATTTATTTTCTCAATCCACTCCGTCACCCAACACAGTTTGCATTACTAGAACAGGCATTATCAAGGTAATTTTTTATTTACCGTAACATTTTGATGAAAATTCATGATTTTTTGTGTACATTGGATCAGCTTTTATTTTTTATGCAGGGAAGTGAAAACTTACAATTGTGAAACTGGTAGGGGCAACCGAAAGCCGGCCAAGGCAAAGTTTCTGACTGTAAGTACTTTTACACTTCATTTCAGTACTAGTAAATTTATTTTCTGATGCATTTTATTTTTTGAAATTAATAGGGATCCCCTAAGCATCCCGGTGGTGCTGAATGTGCTTATGTAGTAATGCGCTACATGAAAGAAATTATCAGTGATACAAGATTGACTTTTGCTACAAAGGTGTGCGTCTTTATTTTTCTAATGGGTTACTTTTTATTATAAAGGTGTACTTTTCATTTTTGTTTAATTGTGTTTGTTTGTTGCCTTTAGTGGCTGCCGAAGACTCGAGGGACGTACACCGAGGCTGAGCTTGATGAAGTACGTATTCAGGCTCTCAAGTTCATCAAAGACAAGATCTGATAGTTTCTAGTAGGTCTATTTAAATTGACGTAAACATTTGGTTAACCGCTTGAATTGCTAGTTGGTAGCTAGTTCGATCTGCGCTTTTGGTATTGGTTAATTATCAACTTAAAGTAATGTAGTCGATATAAGCATCTCTTTTGGAGACATGCAGTCCGTGATGTAGTAATTTAAGCTGTTATGCATCTGATGTTTACTTTTGGTTGTGCACGTAGTTAATTCTAGTGTCGAGTACAGTTTGGTATCTTGTTAAAGTAACAGATGGATGATGTACATGTTGGTGGTTGTATTTTGTGAATGGTTTAATATAAATGCATGGTTGGATATATTGTGAATGGTCCAGTTTTTAATTTTTTGGTATGCATTGAAAGGCATCGATTTATTTAGTTACACTTAGAAACAATCACAACGCCATAAGTGGCCTACTGCAACGATTTTAACCGTGTTGCAATCAAAAGTGTTGCTGTAAAATGAGTGATTTTGTAATTTTTTTAGCAATGGCAACATCCAAATTTGGTGTTACCTTTAATTCAAAAGTGTTGCTCGGTTGCAACATTTTGAGTCATGTTGCCATTACTAGTCAATTTTGCAACACTTTGGTGCAACACTTTGAAAGCTTTCCAAATTTAATATTTTGGCTGTCTTATATTCCTAAATATTTTCCCCGCCCCCACCATTTTCATCCGAATATTTCCCCGCCCCCACCATTTTCACCCAAATATTTCCCCCGCCCCCCACTGTTTCACCCAAATATTTCCCCCGCTCCCCGCTCTCCTATTTCCCACGCTCCCCGCTTATTTGCTGCTTATTTTCCTCTCATATAATATCTATATGTATATCAATATTTATATATCTATAATATCTCTATATCTATAAAATCTTTTCTGCTTCGATTTGAGTTTGTTGCTTCAATTTGAGTTAGGTGCTTCAATTCGAGGTTTGTGTTATAACTTGATTTTGGTGCTGGGATTAAGGTTTTTGTTCTAATATTTTGATTTGGGTTCAATTAAGGTTTAGATTTCAAGTACAATTAGGGATTTTGATTTTTGTTCTCATAAGTTTTTAAAATAATGGTTTTTGTTCTAATTTTGATTTTGATAATATTTGTGATTTGGTGTTTATTTGCCCCGATTTTTTTTTAATTTTAAATTTAATTTAATTTAATATTTGGTGTTCTCCCCAAATTAGGGTTGATATTTATGAGGGTAAT
The DNA here is from genome assembly GCA_036435485.1 of Saposhnikovia divaricata. Lineage (NCBI taxonomy): Eukaryota > Viridiplantae > Streptophyta > Magnoliopsida > Apiales > Apiaceae > Saposhnikovia > Saposhnikovia divaricata. The sequence goes on along the minus strand of CM071600.1, from coordinate 75,901,703 downwards.
AAGTTGAGCTGATGTTTTCCATGTACTTTTGTGGTTTATTTGTTGATTTCTTTTTTAATTTGCTCTGCATCTATCTTTTTGATATGCTCTGTTCTTATTCATTGTTGCAGGTGAGTTTTTAACAGTGTGGAATTTACAAGTTTGGAGTTTGCATTGCAAAGCTAGCTACTTTAAGGTAATTTTTCTTAAACAATTTCAACTTGTAAACATACTCTTTACTTTCTTCTCACATTTGTCTGTGTTTAGCTTTTGATACTATAATTGTTTAAGTTTGTAATTTTTTTTTTTGCGTTTGCTTTTATGTTTTGCTAGATGTGTATTGTTTGGGCTGCCATTGGAATGTTAAAAATGGATTATTATTAGCTACTAGGGTTTTGTTTGAGTTGATTAGTATACCTATTTGTGTTTACCACTAACTTGAGCTAAGTAAGTTATATGATATGTTTCATTATAATTTGAGTTTTAGGATTGCTAAAAAGATTAAAGTATTACATAAGTGAATAATAGTTTATCTAGGTAGATAAGGTGTTAGAAAGCATAATGTATTTAAAGTAATAAAGGGTGTAAGTCATTTGTAACAAACCTCTCTCTTCGTCCTCTTCGTCAAACACTACGCCATAAACGCACATATGCAACCCCCAAATAAAGTTGCAAAAGACCTGAAAAGCGTTGCGTAAGGTCTTACGCAACACCAGAGGGGCGTTGCCAATACCGGCGTTGCGTAAGACCCCTAATGCAACGCTTTTTCCAAGCTATTGCAACACCACGAAAGTATTGCATAAGAGGCCTTATGCAACACCAAAAGCAAGTAAAGGCAACACCAAATGGTGTTGCATAAGATTTTTAGCCATTTCAGTAGTGGGGCTCAGCATGGTGCCATGTCATCAGTGGGGCCCACATGCCACGTCAGCATTGGATCACACGAGGTGCCACATCAGCAAGGTGCCACGTCAGTAAGATGCCACATCAGCAGTGGGGCCCACCAGGGTTACCACATCAGCAGTGGGGCCCACAAGATGCCATATCAACAATGGGGCCCACAAGATGCCACATCAATAGTGAAGCCCACATGGTGCCACGTAAGCAGTGGGGACCACTATCTAATGCAACACTAGTTTGGTCTAATGCAACATCATATTTTTTTTTTGCAACATCAAAAGTATTTTTAGCAACACTAAATATACTATAATGCAACATCATATATAGTCAAATGCAATAGTTTTTTACAAAAAAATTGAAATGGCTGCTTTGTTTATACATAAAACCATCATGTCCAAACCAAGCCAACAATTTCAAAAGTCCTAAATAATGCAGCCAACAAAACTACTTAACAGTTTTACAAAAATACCAAGTTCTACTACTAGCAAGTTAAAGCTACAAAAAAAAAAAATACTAAGTGTAGCCGCCTTGAGTCATTGCAATATTCTTTGCAATATATCTTTCACTTCTTTGAACCACTCTTCTGATAGGAACATCTCGGCAAGCAGTCTCCAAGCCTTCTCATGGGATGCCTCCTCCTTCCTTTTTAACACCATGTGGCCACTAATTTCCCAGACTGCATGATTAAGTTGGGTGTCCAGAAGCTCAGCACTCACTTCGCCAAGAGCCTGTCTCTCAGCATAACACTGATTATTATACAATTAGAGGTTAGCAGGATTGAAGATACAATATTAAAATCACAAAAAAAAAAAAATAATGACTGAGCACAGTATAAGTTCAGATGTTGTGACAATATATACAAGACCCTCAATTCAGAATTAATTCAGAAATACTGAATTATAAAAACAGTCCAAAAGCCACTTTCAAAATACTTAATAAACCATGTATATAAAAACACAGTCTAAAAGCTGGTAGTTCAGCTTGAATGTGATTCACATAATGCAATCCCTCTTCACATTAAGTGCATCAGCACTTCCACTACTTAAGCAACTTGACCTGATTAAAAGAACTTTCATGATTAAACCTCACTAAATAAGAGCCCAAGGAATTGACATGTACATACGATATAGGCTTAACTAGCTGGTAAGATTCTGGCACCACAATTTCATCAAGCATTGCAGCTCTATCAGTCTGCACAAGAAGAAAAAAATAGTTTGTCTCGTAATTTATACGGAGATAAGCCAACAAGTTTTTTATAATGCAATTAAACATATGGTTACTGAATACCACTAAAGAAATTTATGTATGAATACATAAAAAATGATAATCTCAATGTTCGAGTTGGGTAAGAAAACTACTATCTGGTATCTACTACAATTAGCAAAAAGTAATTTTAACATATTCAATTGTTAAAGCACAAACTACCAATTGCATCTACATAAGTATATATTCTAAAGCAAAAATACAAGTATGACAATCACAATTAAAACAAGTCCATGACACTTGCAATTTAAAACAAAACCAGCAAATAGATTACCCCTCAATAACTAAGTTTCCATTTTATGATAACCAAACTTGTTTTATTAAATTATGCAGACCTATTGAAAACTTTGTCACCAGGCACAACCTTTCCATTTTAATGTTACTGAGCTGTTGTACTTCTCTCATTGCTCCAATTGAACCATATCAATTTGGGAATACAAAGCTACTACTTGAATATGTATCAGTGAGTTGTGCGAAATAATACCGAGAATTGAAAACTATTTATTTCTACTTCACATTCGGGCACTGATTTAGCTAAGGTGTGTTTGCAGTTTGCGTAAAGAACTGGACACAAAACTTCTTTATTAACATGATGCCAACACTTGCAAAAACATACACGCAAACTCAATACTTCAATGTCTTGCTACGAGTTCATTCCGGGCTATCAAGCTGGTATCAGTATTCTGTGTGAAAATACATTGAAGAAATCAGATCAAATATTCCAAATCAGAGGGCAAGTCAGAACAAACAAAAAATACATCCAATGCTGCAAGAGGCTTGTAAAATAACTATTATATTTAATATTTTGTGAATCTGTCAAGTATTGTCAATCAAAAATAGACATAATAAAATAAAATAAAAAATTAAGCATAGTACTGGCATTCATACAAACATTTGAAAAAAGGCTTTTACAATAAAATATCAAGACTAAAGCAAGCAAATCTGAAATAAAGTTGAAATTTGGACAACAACCTTCAGCATGCTACAACAAAAAGATTGTGTGGAATAGACTGTGCGTACTCACCAGTGTTCTTAACAGGAATATTAGAAACTTTCATCAAGTGTTCCTTTCGCAATACACCACTATCAAAACAAGAGAACCACCAGGTCAGTATTCAAAAATTAACAATAATTGTGTTACCCTTCTCTAAATATATGTGGGAAAAAAACAACTGAAAATCAACCTATAGAGTATAGACACGTACTCATTATAATCTACACTAATAACTTGCACCAATATTGCTTTTCCACAAGTTTACAAGGGTACAATTAATGACTTAAATGTATGCAAAGCATATCTAGATATATTACTTCGTGCAGCAAGCCCAGTATCTTCAATATCCTCATCGTCTTCATCATCCTCGCTGTCATCATCATCCTATTATACATCAATTTTTGGAATCAAAACAAATAAAATAGCCTTTAAACCACCGAAGTTCTCAGAAAGCACAATATACTTTAAAAGGATAATGCACAGAAGCACAAAGAACATTAAAAAAACATATAAATATATAACCTGAAAACCAAATACAGGTTCCTCCTCATCTGAATCTGCCACGTCATTGTTTATGTCAATGGGAACTACATCCCTTTGCTTATGAACTGCAATGACAAAACACATAGTATCAATGATCATCTTTTGTATATGAATGCGTGCGTTGATAATTTATTTATTTTTTCATTTTTTTAACAAATCAAATTTCATATTAATTAACAATAAACAGATAATTACAAGCATCAATTTCATCATCTTCGGAAAAATCTTCAAAGTCCTTTAACACCACTTTCTTACTGCTGCTCTTTTTTCGACCCATTCCTCCTCTACGCGTCAATTAAAATTTTATAACCTGTACAAGATATAAAGTACCCCTTTCAAATATTATAACAATATAGAATAATCGTGACCACAGGAGATTTAACATTAAAACTTGAAAGTTTAACACATTATGGAATGTGTTATCTAAAGCAAAAGCCCTAGTCATCTTATACTGTATGTTGTTAAGTTTTACTAATTAAATGCATTTGTGACCCAAACTAAATACCTAGTATCCAGTTGTCATAATTTAGCAATACTTAAACATCAAGACACCATTTAACAAAGCCTACCGAGTCTGTCATTCTGTCAACTACACGATGCGACAAGTATTATAACTCATACCTCTGGTACAGGAAGTAGGCTCAGCTGTGTATAGACCTGATCATCCTCTTTATTAGCCTAAACAAAAAAATCGAAACAAGCCAAAATAAGACAAGCAAAGTTTCGAAATTTAAACAAAACTATTCAAATTTCAAGATGCACAAGAAATCTAGCATACCAATAATTGAACATCCATAACTCTGCAAAAGATCTGAGGACTAAACTTCAAATTCAAAAAACCCCAAATAAAAACCCAAACATCCAAATATAAAACCATAATTTTAATCTCTAAATTGAAACCCAAATCAGCTAGAGATTGAAAGCCCTACAATCTGTTTGAGCTTGAGATTAATGTTTGGAGAGGGCGCCTGGCCTCAGGGGGAATAAAGTCAGACATGTAGATCTGCTTTAATAGTTGTGTGTGTCAAAAAACAAAATTATAAAAGAATCAGTAGAAAACTAATTGCAAGAAAAATAGTTTTCAATTACCAATCTGAGCTTATAATTTCATAGGATGTCGAGTGATTGTTTATCAAGAGATTTTGAGATGAAGACGAGAGAGAGAGTTTGGGAGAGAGAGAGAGAGTAGAGAAGGGGCAGAGGAGTAGTGCTCAAATGAGCAGAGTAAGAGATTTTGAGATGAATTATTTCGTTTAAGAGGGAAATTTGCCGCCGAAAATTTTCACCTCGAGCCTTGTGCTTAGTGTGTTATATTCGATGTGGTGTGTTACGTTATTGGTTTTTTATTTATAAAAATGTAATTTTAGTTTTTAAATTAAATAAATTTAGGAATTTTAAAAAATAATTTAAAAATATAGATTCATCATTCGGGACAAGACTAGTTAAAAGAAATGTCTACTTTGACCGGTTTGACAATTATAAAACCAAACTAAATACATCTAGGAAAATTTTTAAACAATTACCACATCACTACAATCGTTATATCTTGACACCCATGCGGTTGAAACGTCAAAAAAATAATTTAAAAAAATAGATTCATCATTCGGGACAAGACTACTTAAAATGAAAGTCCACTTTGATCGGTTTGACCGTTATAAAACCAAACCAAATAAATCTAGCAAATTTTTTAAAAAATTACCGCATCACTAAAATCGTTATATCTTAAAACCTGTGCGATTAGAACGTCGAAAAAATAATTTAAAAAAATAAATTCATCATTCGGGACAAGACTAGTTAAAAGGAAAGTCCACTTTAACCGGTTTGACCGTTATAAAACCAAACCAATTAAATTTAGCAAATTTTTTAAAAAATTACCGCATCACTAAAATCATTATACCTTGACACCCGTGCGATTGGTACGTCGAAAAAATAATTTAAAAAATAGATTCATCATTCGGGACAAGACTAGTGAAAATAAAAGTCCATTTTGACCAGTTTGACCGTTATAAAACCAAACCAAATAAATCTAGCAAATTTTTTAAAAAATTACAGCATCACTAAAATCGTTATATCTTGACACCCGTGCGATTGGAACGTCGAAAAAATAATTTAAAAAAATAGATTCATGATTCTGGACAAGACTAGTTAAAAGTAAAAGTCCACTTTGACCGTTATAAAACCAAACCAAATAAATCTAGCAAATTTTTTAAAAAATTCCCGCATCACTAAAATCATTATATCTTGACACCCGTGCGATTGGAACATCGAAAAAATAATTTAAAAAAATAGATTCATCTTTCGGGACAAGACTAGTTAGAAGGAAGGTCGACTTTGACCGTTATAAAACCAAACCATATAAATGAAGGAAATTTTTAAAAAAATTACCACATCACTGAAATCGTTATATCTTGACATCCGTGCGATTGGAACGTCGAAAAAATAATTAAAAAAAATAGATTCATCATTCGGGACAAGACTAGTTAGAAGGAAGGTCGACTTTGACCGGTTTGACCGTTATAAAACCAAACCAAATACATGTAGAAAATTTTTTAAAAATTACCACATCACCAAATCATTATATCTTGACATCCATACGATTGGAACATCGAAAAAATAATTTAAAAAAATAGATTCATCATTCGGGACAAGACTAGTTAAAAGAAGGTCGACTTTGACCGGTTTGACCGTTATAAAACCAAACCAAATAAATGAAGGAAATTTTTTTAAAAATTTACCACACCACTAAAATCGTTATATCTTGACACCCGTGCGATTGGAACGTCGAAAAAATAATTTAAAAAAATAGATTCATCATTCGGGACAAGACTAGTTAAAAAATAGTTAATGTAACACTTTAAACAACAAATGCAACACTACTGTTTGCTAATGCAACACTTCCGACACGTCAGCAAATGCTACGTCAGCACAGGTGGGCCCACTTCTGTCACGTCAGCAATTGTGGGCCCCACATTTGCCACGTCAGCATTGGTGGGCCTCCTGCCACGTCACCCTTGTGGGTCCCACACTGCCACGTCAATAGTGGTGGGTCCCACACCTGCCACGTCAAAATTTAATAAAATAAAAATAAATCTAATGCAACACTTCAAACAGTAAATGCAACACTACTGTTATCAAATACAACACTTCTAACACGTCAGCAAATGCCACGTAAGCATTTGTGGGTCCCACTTCTACCATGTCAGCAATTGTGGGCCCCACAATTGCCACGTCAGCATTGGTGGGCATCCTGCCACATCACCCTTGTGGGCCCCACACTGCCACGTCAGAAGTGGTGGGTCTCACACCTGCCACATCACAATTTAATAAAAAATCAGCTAGAGATTTAAAGCCCTACAATCTGTTTGAGCTTGAGATTAATGTTTGGAGAGGGCGCCTGGCCTCAGGGGGAATGAAGTCAAACATGTAGATCTGCTTTAATAGTTGTGTGTGTCAAAAAACAAAATTATAAAAGAATCAGTAGAAAACTAATTGCAAGAAAAAGAGTCTTCAATTACCAATCTGAGCTTATAATTTCAGAGGATGTCGAGTGATTGTTTATCAAGAGATTTTGAGATGAAGACGAGAGAGAGAGTTTGGGAGAGAGAGAGAGAGTAGAGAAGGGGCAGAGGAGTAGTGCTCAAATGAGCAGAGTAAGAGATTTTGAGATGAATTATTTCGTTTAAGAGGGAAATTTGCCGCCCAAAATTTTCACCTCGAGCCTTGTGCTTAGTGTGTTATATTCGATGTGGTGTGTTACGTTATTGGTTTTTTATTTTTAAAAATGTAATTTTAGTTTTTAAATTAAATAAATTTAAGAATTTTAAAAAATAATTAAAAGAATAGTTATATACTAAGATCTATCTGTGCGGTTGAATCGTCGAAAAAATAATTTAAAAATATAGATTCATCTTCGGGACAAGACTAGTTAAAAGAAAAGTCTACTTTGACCGGTTTGACCGTTATAAAACCAAACCAAATACATCTAGGAACATTTTTAAACAATTACCACATCACTACAATCGTTATATCTTGACACCCATGCGGTTGGAACACCAAAAAAATAATTTAAAAAAATAGATTAATCATTCGGGACAAGACTACTTAAAATGAAAGTCCACTTTGACCGGTTTGACCGTAATAAAACCAAACCAAATAAATCTAGCAAATTTTTTAAAAAATTACCGCATCACTAAAATCGTTATATCTTAACACCCGTGCGATTGGAACGTCGAAAAAATAATTAAAAAAAATAAATTCATCATTCGGGACAAGACTAGTTAAAAGGAAAGTCCACTTTGACCGGTTTGACCGTTATAAAACCAAACCAATTAAATTTAGCAAATTTTTTAAAAAATTACCGCATCACTAAAATCGTTATATCTTGACACCCGTGTGATTGGTACGTCAAAAAAATAATTTAAAAAAATAGATTCATCATTCGGGACAAGACTAGTTAAAATGAAAGTCCATTTTGACCAGTTTGACCGTTATAAAACCAAACCAAATAAATCTAGCAAATTTTTTAAAAAATTACCGCATCACTAAAATCGTTATATCTTGACACCCGTGCGATTGGAACGTCGAAAAAATAATTTAAAAAAATAGATTCATCATTTTGGACAAGACTAGTTAAAAGGAAAGTCCACTTTGACCGTTATAAAACCAAACCAAATAAATCTAGCAAATTTTTTAAAAAATTTCCGCATCACTAAAATCATTATATCTTGACACCCGTGCGATTGGAACATCGAAAAAATAATTTAAAAAAATAGATTCATCTTTCGGGATGTGACAATCCGAATTTTCAAAATAAATTATTATTATTATTATTTAATTATGTTAATTAGTATTTAAAGGATGGAATTGGATTTGAGAATATCGTTGTGGAGTTCAACGATATTTAATATCGAGTTTATATGAGTATATTTGGATTTATGTGTGCCAATGTGTGCCCAATATTTTTATTTGTATTTTAGTGATTTAAAATTATTTAAATCAAGTATTATTGATCTTCAAAAATCTTTATTAAATTATTAGAGTTGGATAAAATCACGAAATCTTTTGTGATATTATCTTTATGATATTATTTAGTTTTTAAAATTTATTGGAGAATTATTTTGGGTGTTTAAGTATTTTAGAATGATTTTAAGAGCTTTATTATATTTAAAGGATCAAAACTTTGAAAATTCGTATTTAATTCAATTTTGATCATAAAAATATTTTAAAAATATGTGGGTGTTCATAATTTTACACTCTTTGTTTTAAAAATGAAAATCTTAATTTTCCACCAATTTTCTATTGGATTTCAATTTTTAAAAGTGTGTAGTATTTAATTGTATTGCTTTAAATAGTATTGCGCTTGAGCCCATTAGGGTTAAAAACACACACAACAGATACATTATACACACGTATACACACAAAAACATAGCCGCACATAGAGAAGCAGATTGGGGGAGAAAGAAATCGGGAAGAAGAGAGAAAAAAGGGAGATACATACAATACATATATATATAGTAATCGTGTGTGTGTGTGTGTACATATTCGTGTGTGTGCAAGTGTGTGCGTGGTATGCTGTGGTCGGAGAACAGGAGGCAGGAGGGAGTGGTCGCGGGTAGGAGAGGCGATCGGTGGCCTTCCCGGTGGTGTGCAGGCGGCGACGGTGGCTGACTCCGGCGAAGGGGAGGTGCTGGTGGTGTTGCGAGAGACGCAGCAGTAGAGAGAGAGAGAGAGAGAGAGAGAGAGAGAGAGAGAGAGAGAGAGAGAGAGAGAGAGAGAGAGAGAGAGAGAGAGAGATGGAGATGGAGGAAGAGATTCGGGGAATTATTCGTCGGAAGGTATAATTCCTTTCGTGTTTTGATTATGTAATCTTCGTATTAAATTCATAGTAAATTTGAGTTTGATTATGTAATTGTTGTGATTGAATTAGTATAAATTGTGAGATTATCGTTGTAATTGTATTCATTTAAATTGCGAGTTAATTAATAATTTCGTAATTAGATTTATGTAGTAAGTTAAGAATATTAGTTGAATTTCCGTATTTAATTCGGAGGAGTATAATTGTTATTTATTATTGTGGTGATTTAATTGGAGTTAAATTGTGAGTATATGGCTTAATTGTAGTAGTTTAATTATTAAATTAGTATTGTTGCAATTTAATTAGTTGTAAAATTGCGAGTATTCTTTAATTGTCGAAATTGTAATTAGATATAAATTGTGAGTTAATTGTTAATTTTTACAAGTAGATTAATATTTTAAATTATGGATATTGTTTAATTTCCATAAGTTAATTTGGAGAGTTAAGTTGCTAACTATAATTGTGGAGGACTAATTGCAAGTTTGAGTAAATGTTAAGTGCTAATTGCTAATTGTTAGTTTTCAATTGTAATTGTTAATTGCTAAAGTGCTAAGTGCTAAACGTTATAATTCGAGTTTGAGTAAGTTTCGAAATTTGTAATTTTCGAGTACTTGGTATTGATTAGTAGGTGGTTACTAATTTACCTTGATAATTGTTAGTTGCATAATGTGTGAGTTAGTATTTGTGGGATGTTATAATTGTCAACTACTCAGTATTGGAATCACTTTGGTGGTGTCATTAATATTCAAATTTAATGATTATGGTTGCTTAATGGGGATGTCGGTATTATTTGTGGAGTAATATGAATTGACTAAATGGTAAGTATGGGAATACGTGATACATGTTAAATGTTAGAATTTTATAATAATTAGAATTGTGCTAGGGGTTATGAGAAGATCACAAGTTTTTTTAAATGTCAATATTTAAAGGACTTGTGTAATTCTTTTCGACTGATCCCTAGGGCTTACGAATATCCATGATTAACTATCACGGGTATAATTCATATACTTATTTGGTGTGATCGTCGATATAGCGTAAGTAATAGTTAGTGCTAGGGGTTGTTCCCTAGGGCTTACGAACATCAATGATTGATTGTCACGTGTATCATTAAAATAAGTGAGAAATACGATCATTGGTGTAGCGTAAGTAGTAGTGTATTATAAATCATTATGTGCTATGTGCCGCATGTCAGGGCGGATACTTTCTTATGTGTTTATTTTATGTTGCTGCAAGTTGAGGCATCTTATTTTTGCTAAAACAGGATTGTATTGTAATTGAGGGGTTGTGCCCATAGTCCGATAAACGAATAGGTCATGCCGAAATTTTCTGAAAATCTCCTGCATTTAAATTTATTTAACTTATTTGACTTTAATGGTCTAAAGGCATGTTTAGGGGTGCTAAATGTTTATGTATATGTGTCAAGGAATTCATTTCGAGGATTAATTGTGTCTTGGGGTTTAATTTGTCTATTTTTGTATTAATTTGAGGATAATTGTTGTCTCGAGAATTTATGTGCTCTGTTGAAGATTAATTGTGATTTGAGGATTATCTATTAATTATTTTGTGTCATAGAATGTCAATGGCATTATAGTTGTATATGTTTAGTGGAATTGATTAAGTGTTATAATTGTTTGAGGTGATTAACACCAGGAATGTCCACTTTATAAAGGGGACCCTTCCATTTTGTTTTCTTTACTAAATGTGTTATGTGTACTAAGTGATAATAGAATAGTCAACTATAGGGAGGACACCTATAGTTTGACTTTATATGATTTAGTGACAACTCCTAGTTGTGTTTACTCGAGATACGAGGTAGGACTGACACGTCTCGTAACTATTTCAGTACCATTAGGGTATAATCAAGTTGGAACGACGTGCATCAAAGAGGAAAGATCGAGGCGTCGTATGAAGAAAGGTAAGTTACCTCCATGGAATTGCTTGGACAAGGTGCGAAGGATTTATTCGCGGTTTTCTGCTTTATGCTCAGGACCAGAAGCAAGTTTATCTATGCATACTCTATCGTTCCGAGTATCCGTATTTTGAAATATATGAAATGTGCGAACTAGATTTAAATCCATAATTGCAAATTATTTAATTTATGCTCTATCGTTCAGATATCTTATATTGAAAGTATGTTGCATGTATTGCAAGTCTACTAACCGTGCTCTTTCATTCAGAGTATGCATGTTTTTAATATATCTATGATGAATGCTCTAGTGTAATATTATGCTTTCTTAAAAATGGGAATTCTGCAAATGCTTTATTTAATCTCGTAAATTCGCGAGAAATCGCTCAAGTCATTTATCAGTTTTATAACTGCTTTCAACTTATCGCAAGCATGTGATTCTATCCCTTGTGTTACAAAAGTTTACAATTGTTCTTTACCCTATAAGAACTGTTTTATATTCTGTCGTGATTATGACACTTCAATATCTGTTCGGATTGTGATTTCTCCTTTTTAAATATCCTTATCATATTGGAACGTCCTTTTGACTGAGGCGCCAGTCACCAATTTCTATATTTACGTCATCGGTAGCAGTGACGCCTGATGATGCATAAGCATTGGCTTGGGATCCCCTTTCATTTGAGAACCCGTATTGAGTAAACGGGATTGGAGCTCTGTCATGGGCTTATCACCCAGCTTAGCTCGTAGCGTCTTATCGTAGTTCCAATCTTTAAGGGTTATTCCTTCTGAAAAATCATATTTTCATCGTTGAGAATCAAGCGTCGAATCTTTTTGAATTGTTCTAAATTAATTCGAGATTCAGATTGTCGTTGAAGCATTTGTTGCACAGTGACTGTTAAAAATCGAGAATGAATTGAGATCTTCTTATTTATTCATGAACTCATGATTGTCAGGCTGGTCTGGTAGCTAAGTATGCAAGTACTTAGTCGACAAGAGTGAGTTATGAATAATTGAGAACTTCTTGAATGTTTGTTTAATTGAGAGTTGATGTAGCTTCGTGAATTTCTTAAATGTTGTCTCTTAGTAGCTGAAGCATCTGTTGCTCAGTTATTCAAAGTTTTGATCGAAAATCGCTATAAAAATTATTGAGATAAATATCAAAATCGTTTATAAAGCTGTCGAGGTGAATTTCTTGTTAAATTCTGTAAACCTCTTTCCTATTGAAAAAAAAATTATCGTTATGAATATTTCAAGAATGGTATCATCCTCAAAGTTGGATTTTAAAACCTTCAAAGTTTTCCAAAAGTATTTTAGTATACTCTATTATATACTTGCTGAGCGCCTCTTTCGCTCATTCTTGCTTTTGTTTAAATCTTATTTTACAGAGATAGATAGTGGATGCAGTTGACTTAGTTTAGCTCGGAGCAGGGCAAGTCATGGATCGAGTTGATGTTTGACTCAGAGTGATTCTGTATTTTGAGTTTGTCTACCAGATGTTTAGTTAGACTGGTATGGTATTCATATTCCTGAGTTGTAATATTTGTTGTATTAGAATATTGTGGTTGTTGTATACCTTATATCAAGGTGATATTAACAACATAAGATTGTATAAGAGATTGTTGTACCAAGAGTTCTAAGTTAATAAAAGTAGTTATTATAAGTGTTTTCGGATTTCTTGTTTCCAAGTCTATAACCTGAAAAGATTCTTGGTAGTTAGGGGTCGGATGTCATGTTTTAGATTTAATAATTGCATTACTTGCTTGGTTGTTAAGGTTTTCCGCGGTAGCGACCCATATCCCTGACCCCGGATTTGGGGGCGTTACAGAATGGTATCAGAGCAAGGGTTATAGAAACTAGAAACAAGTGAGAGCGTAGGATTATATATATAGTTATGTGAGGGTGTCTGAACTCACATAGAGTTCGTGTTGGATTATCGGATATATTCCAATGAGTAAGTCGAGATTAGGATTCTACCTTAGGATGATGGTTCCGAGCCGAGTAGAATTCCTTGCGATTAGAGATAGTGGCAGTAGAGTCTTTAAAGACTGCTATGAGTTGTTATCGATGTAGGGTATCGTGTATCTTAAGACGTTGCGAAGAGAGTTTAGAATTGATTGATTGTTCGTCAGAAGAGCCGATCGAGGATGCATCTGTGGAGATCGCGGCAATATTCTTTTTCATCTATAATTTATTTGATACTCCTTCACTGGAAGATTGTGTTAGAAGATATATTCCGTCTTCTAAGTTATAGTTCTTTTAAACATTTGTATTCACCCGAATGTTGGGTTTCGATTGTGTCAGAGGCTGTCATGATACCTATTTTTCAGGTTTTTATGAAGCCCTGATAGGTTTGTTCAAATTGAACTTCCGCCTTAATTTTTCTAATGGTGGATAAATTTTATTCGTGGTACAGCACTACTTGCTCGCCATGTGCTGGTATCCTCTCCCGTTAATTCTTTCTTTCGGGATTAACACCTTTGGAATTTGTTTAGTTTTGTCAAAGGTGTACGTTTGAAAGTTTCTTGCTATAAGATGCTATTTATTTGTTTAACCAGAAATTTCTTTCCAAAACTCCTTACTCTAGCTGAGACAAACCCTATTATATAGGGGACACAAGGACTATCTGTCTGTGTGATAGAAGTTGGATGGGACGCCATCACTTGTGTGTTGTGCAATACAAGAAGGCTAATTACCTTTAGTAATGTCTTAACTGAGACACGCAACGTTGAGTTTCTTGGATCATATTGATCTCTCAGTTATTCTTTTGTAACCTTTAATGGTTGCCTCAAGCTTTTTAATCATGATCACATTGTGTGACATTCAAATTGATAAGGAATCTCTTTTATTCAAGGATTCCGTCACTTCAATTGTTTTCATTATTCTTTTGTGTCTTAACAGATGGCGACATGGTGTTCGTGTTCTAGCATTTTTGCTCGGTAAACAGTTGAATAAGGAATAAATCGAGATCTTCCGATTGTTAGGTTCCTCGATCGACATTGTACGTTGAAAGTGGAATCATGGCTATTAGGGGTTTCTCGAAATTCTTTTCACGGTTTAACCCGAAGCACTATGGATATGAAGAATTGGAAATGTGTGTACCGAATCGTCTGAGTCGCGAGATAGCGAAGTTGCGGGGATTTCCGTAGGCCTTGGGAATTTCAGTCGGAAGGAAGCGGTGCGTCTTAGAATCCCGTTCTTTCTTCTGCGGATTCCGGGGACGGAATCCTGTTAAGGAGGGAAGACTGTGACAATCCGAATTTTCAAAATAAATTATTATTATTATTTAATTTTGTTAATTAGTATTTAAAGGATGGAATTGGATTTGAGAATATCGTTGTGGAGTTCAACGATATTTAGTATCAAGTTTATATGAGTATATTTGGATTTATGTGTGCCAATGTGTGCCCCAATATTTTTATTTGTATTTTAGTGATTTAAAAGTATTTAAATCAAGTATTATTGATCTTCAAAAATCTTTATTAAATTATTAGAGTTGGATAAAATCACGAAATCTTTTGTGATATTATCTTTATGATATTATTTAGTTTTTAAAATTTATTGGAGAATTATTTTGGGTGTTTAAGTATTTTAGAATGATTTTAAGAGCTTTATTATATTTAAAGGATCAAAACTTTGAAAATTCGTATTTAATTCAATTTTGATCCTAAAAATATTTTAAAAATATGTGGGTGTTCATAATTTTACACTATTTGTTTTAAAAATGAAAATCTTAATTTTCCACCAGTTTTCTATTGGATTTCAATTTTTAAAAGTGTGTAGTATTTAATTGTATTGCTTTAAATAGTATTGGGCTTGAGCCCATTAGGGTTAAAAACACACACAACAGGTACATTATACACACGTATACACACAAAAACACAGCCGCACATAGAGAAGCAGATTGGGGGAGAAAGAAATCGGGAAGAAGAGAGAAAAAAGGGAGATACATACAATACATATATATATAGTAATCGTGTGTGTGTGTGTACATATTCGTGTGTGTGCAAGTGTGTGCGTGGTATGCTGTGGTCGGAGAACAGGAGGCAGGAGGGAGTGGTCGCGGGTAGGAGAGGCGATCGGTGGCCTTCCCGGTGGTGTGCAGGCGGCGACGGTGGCTGACTCCGGCGAAGGGGAGGTGCTGGTGGTGTTGCGAGAGACGCAGCAGTAGAGAGAGAGAAAGAGAGAGAGAGAGAGAGAGAGAGAGAGAGAGAGAGAGAGAGAGAGAAAGAGAGACAGAGAGAGAGAGAGAGAGAGAGAGAGAGAGAGAGAGAGAGAGAGAGAGAGAGAGAGAGAGAGAGAGAGAGAGAGATGGAGATGGAGGAAGAGATTCGGGGAATTATTTGTCGGAAGGTATAATTCCTTTCGTGTTTTGATTATGTAATCTTCGTATTAAATTCGTAGTAAATTTGAGTTTGATTATGTAATTGTTGTGATTGAATTAGTATAAATTGTGAGATTATCGTTGTAATTGTATTGATTTAAATTGCGAGTTAATTAATAATTTCGTAATTAGATTTATGTAGTAAGTTAAGAATATTAGTTGAATTTCCGTATTTAATTCGGAGGAGTATAATTGTTATTTATAATTGTGGTGATTTAATTGGAGTTAAATTGTGAGTATATGGCTTAATTGTAGTAGTTTAATTATTAAATTAGTATTGTTGCAATTTAATTAGTTGTAAAATTGCGAGTATTGTTTAATTGTCGAAATTGTAATTAGATATAAATTGTGAGTTAATTGTTAATTTTTACAAGTAGATTAATATTTTAAATTATGGATATTGTTTAATTTCCATAAGTTAATTTGGAGAGTTAAGTTGCTAACTATAATTGTGGAGGACTAATTGCAAGTCCGAGTAAATGTTAAGTGCTAATTGCTAATTGTTAGTTTTCAATTGTAATTGTTAATTGCTAAAGTGCTAAGTGCTAAACGTTATAATTCGAGTTTGAGTAAGTATCGAAATTTGTAATTTTCGAGTACTTGGTATTGATTAGTAGGTGGTTACTAATTTACCTTGATAATTGTTAGTTGCATAATGTGTGAGTTAGTATTTGTGGGATGTTATAATTGTCAACTACTCAGTATTGGAATCACTTTGGTGGTGTCATTAATATTCAAATTTAATGATTATGGTTGCTTAATGGGGATGTCGGTATTATTTGTGGAGTAATATGAATTGACTAAATGGTAAGTATGGGAATACGTGATACATGTTAAATGTTAGAATTTTATAATAATTAGAATTGTGCTAGGGGTTATGAGAAGATCACAAGTTTTTTTAAATGTCAATATTTAAAGGACTTGTGTAATTCTTTTCGACTGATCCCTAGGGCTTACGAATATCCATGATTAACTATCACGGGTAAAATTCATATACTTATGTGGTGTGATCATCGATATAGCGTAAGTAATAGTTAGTGCTAGGGGTTGTTCCCTAGGGCTTACGAACATCAATGATTTATTGTCACGTGTATCATTAAAATACGTGAGAAATACGATCATTGGTGTAGCGTAAGTAGTAGTGTAATATAAATCATTATGTGCTATGTGCCGCATGTCAGGGCGGATACTTTCTTATGTGTTTATTTTATGTTGCTGCAAGTTGAGGCAGCTTATTTTTGCTAAAACAGGGTTGTATTGTAATTGAGGGGCTGTGCCCATAGTCCGATAAACGAATAGGTCATGCCGAAATTTTCTGAAAATCTCCTGCATTTAAATTTATTTAACTTATTTGACTTTAATGGTCTAAAGGCATGTTTTGGGGTGCTAAATGTTTATGTATATGTGTCAAGGAATTCATTTCGAGGATTAATTGTGTCTTGGGGTTTAATTTGTCTATTTATGTATTAATTTGAGGATAATTGTTGTCTCAAGAATTTATGTGCTCTGTTGAAGATTAATTGTGATTTGAGGATTATCTATTAAGTATTTTGTGTCATAGAATGTCAATGGCATTATAGTTGTATATGTTTAGTGGAATTGATTAAGTGTTATAATTGTTTGAGATGATTAACACCAGGAATGTCCACTTTATAAAGGGGACCCTTCCATTTTGTTTTCTTTACTAAATGTGTTATGTGTACTAAGTGATAATAGAATAGTCAACTATAGGGAGGACACCTATAGTTTGACTTTATATGATTTAGTGACAACTCCTAGTTGTGTTTACTCGAGATACGAGGTAGGACTGACACGTCTCGTAACTATTTCAGTACCATTAGGGTATAATCAAGTTGGAACGACGTGCATCAAAGAGGAAAGACCGAGGCGTCGTATGAAGAAAGGTAAGTTACCTCCATGGAATTGCTTGGACAAGGTGCGAAGGATTTATTCGCGGTTTTCTGCTTTATGCTCAGGACCAGAGGCAAGTTTATCTATGCATACTCTATCGTTCACAGTATCCGTATTTTGAAATATATGAAATGTGCGAACTAGATTTAAATCCATAATTGCAAATTATTTAATTTATGCTCTATCGTTCAGATATCTTATATTGAAAGTATGTTGCATGTATTGCAAGTCTACTAACCGTGCTCTTTCATTCAGAGTATGCATGTTTTTAATATATCTATGATGAATGCTCTAGTGTAATATTATGCTTTCTTAAAAATGGGAATTCTGCAAATGCTTTATTTAATCTCGTAAATTTGCGAGAAATCGCTCAAGTCATTTACCAGTTTTATAACTGCTTTCAACTTATCGCAAGCATGTGATTCTATCCCTTGTGTTACAAAAGTTTACAATTGTTCTTCACCCTATAAGAACTGTTTTATATTCTGTCGTGATTATGACACTTCAATATCTGTTCGGATTGTGATTTATCCTTTTTAAATATCCTTATCATATTGGAACGTCCTTTTGACTGAGGCGCCAGTCACCAATTTCTATATTTACGTCATCGGTAGCAGTGACGCCTGATGATGTATAAGCATTGGCTTGGGATCCCCTTTCATTTGAGAACCCGTATTGAGTAAACGGGATTGGAGCTCTGTCATGGGCTGATCACCCAGCTTAGCTCGTAGCGTCTTATCGTAGTTCCAATCTTTAAGGGTTATTCCTTCTGAAAAATCATATTTTCATCGTTGAGAATCAAGCGTCGAATCTTTTTGAATTGTTCTAAATTAATTCGAGATTCAGATTGTCGTTGAAGCATTTGTTGCACAGTGACTGTTAAAAATCGAGAATGAATTGAGATCTTCTTATTTATTCATGAACTCATGATTGTCAGGCCGGTCTGGTAGCTAAGTATGCAAGTACTTAGTCGACAAGAGTGAGTTATAAATAATTGAGAACTTCTTGAATGTTTGTTTAATTGAGAGTTGATGTAGCTTCGTGAATTTCTTAAATGTTGTCTCTTAGTAGCTGAAGCATCTGTTGCTCAGTTATTCAAAGTTTTGATCGAAAATCGCTATAAAAATTATTGAGATAAATATCAAAATCGTTTATAAAGCTGTCGAGGTGAATTTCTTGTTAAATTCTGTAAACCTCTTTCCTATTGAAAAAAAAAATTATCGTTATGAATATTTCAAGAATGGTATCATCCTCAAAGTTGGATTTTAAAACCTTCAAAGTTTTCCAAAAGTATTTTAGTATACTCTATTATATACTTGCTGAGCGCCTCTTTCGCTCATTCTTGCTTTTGTTTAAATCTTATTTTACAGAGATAGATAGTGGATGCAGTTGACTTAGTTTAGCTCGGAGCAGGGCAAGTCATGGATCGAGTTGATGTTCGACTCAGAGTGATTCTGTATTTTGAGTTTGTCTACCAGATGTATAGTTAGACTGGTATGGTATTCATATTCCTGAGTTGTAATATTTATTGTATTAGAATATTGTGGTTGTTGTATACCTTATATCAAGGTGATATTAACAACATAAGATTGTATAAGAGATTGTTGTACCAAGAGTTCTAAGTTAATAAAAGTAGTTATTATAAGTGTTTTCGGATTTCTTGTTTCCAAGTCTATAACCTGAAAAGATTCTTGGTAGTTAGGGGTCGGATGTCATGTTTTAGATTTAATAATTGCATTACTTGTTTGGTTGTTAAGGTTTTCCGCGGTAGCGACCCATATCCCTGACCCCGGATTTGGGGGCGTTACACGGGACAAGACTAGTTAGAAGGAAGGTCGACTTTGACCGTTATAAAACCAAACCATATAAATGAAGGAAATTTTTTAAAAAATTACCACATCACTGAAATCGTTATATCTTGACATCCGTGCGATTGGAACGTCGAAAAAATAATTAAAAAAAATAGATTCATCATTCGGGACAAGACTAGTTAGAAGGAAGGTCGACTTTGACCGGTTTGACCGTTCTAAACCCAAACCAAATACATGTAGGAAATTTTTTAAAAATTACCACATCACCAAATCATTATATCTTGACATCCATGCGATTGGAACATCGAAAAAATAATTTAAAAAAATAGATTCATCATTCGGGACAAGACTAGTTAAAAGAAGGTCGACTTTGACCGGTTTGACCGTTATAAAACCAAACCAAATAAATGAAGGAAATTTTTTTAAAAATTTACCACATCACTAAAATCGTTATATCTTGACACCCGTGCGATTGGAACGTCGAAAAAATAATTTAAAAAAATAGATTCATCATTCGGGACAAGACTAGTTAAAAAATAGTTAATGTAACACTTTAAACAACAAATGCAACACTACTGTTTGCTAATGCAACACTTCCGACACGTCAGCAAACGCCACGTCAGCACAGGTGGGCCCACTTCTGTCACGTCAGCAATTGTGGGCCCCACATTTGCCACGTCAGCTTTGGTGGGCCTCCTGCCACGTCACCCTTGTGGGTCCCACACTGCCATGTCAATAGTGGTGGGTCCCACACCTGCCACGTCAAAATTTAATAAAATAAAAATAAATCTAATGCAACACTTCAAACAGTAAATGCAACACTACTGTTATCAAATACAACACTTCTAACACGTCAGCAAATGCCACGTCAGCATTTGTGGGTCCCACTTCTGCCATGTCAGCAATTGTGGGCCCCACAATTGCCACGTCAGCATTGGTGGGTCTCCTGCCACATCACCCTCGTGGGCCCCACACTGCCACGTCAGAAGTGGTGGGTCTCACACCTGCCACATCACAATTTAATAAAAAATCAGCTAGAGATTGAAAGCCCTACAATCTGTTTGAGCTTGAGATTAATGTTTGGAGAGGGCGCCTGGCCTCAGGGGGAATGAAGTCAGACATGTAGATCTGCTTTAATAGTTGTGTGTGTCAAAAAACAAAATTATAAAAGAATCAGTAGAAAACTAATTGCAAGAAAAAGAGTTTTCAATAACCAATCTGAGCTTATAATTTCAGAGGATGTCGAGTGATTGTTTATCAAGAGATTTTGAGATGAAGACGAGAGAGAGAGTTTGGGAGAGAGAGAGAGAGAGTAGAGAAGGGGCAGAGGAGTAGTGCTCAAATGAGCAGAGTAAGAGATTTTGAGATGAATTATTTCATTTAAGAGGGAAATTTGCCGCCCAAAATTTTCACCTCGAGCCTTGTGCTTAGTGTGTTATATTCGATGTGGTGTGTTACGTTATTGGTTTTTATTTTTAAAAATGTAATTTTAGTTTTTAAATTAAATAAATTTAGGAATTTTAAAAAATAATTAAAAGAATAGTTATATACTAAGATCTATCTGTGCGGTTGAATCGTCAAAAAAATAATTTAAAAATATAGATTCATCATTCGGGACAAGACTAGTTAAAAGAAAAGTCTACTTTGACCGGTTTGACCGTTATAGAACCAAACCAAATACATCTAGGAAAATTTTTAAACAATTACCACATCACTACAATCGTTATATCTTGACACCCATGCGGTTGGAACGCCAAAAAAATAATTTAAAAAAATAGATTCATCATTCGGGACAAGACTACTTAAAATGAAAGTCCACTTTGACTGGTTTGACCGTAATAAAACCAAACCAAATTTTTTAAAAAATTACCGCATCACTAAAATCGTTATATCTTAACACCCATGCGATTGGAACGTCGAAAAAATAATTTAAAAAAATAAATTCATCATTCGGGACAAGACTAGTTAAAAGGAAAGTCCATTTTGACCAGTTTGACCGTTATAAAATCAAACCAAATAAATCTAGCAAATTTTTTAAAAATTTTCCGCATCACTAAAATAATTATATCTTGACACCCGTGCGATTGGAACATCGAAAAAATAATTTAAAAAAATAGATTCATCTTTCGGTACAAGACTAGTTAGAAGGAAGGTCGACTTTGACCGTTATAAAACCGAACCATATAAATGAAGGAAATTTTTTAAAAAATTACCGCATCACTAAAATCGTTATAGCTTGACATCCGTGCGATTGGAACGTCGAAAAAATAATTAAAAAAAATAGATTCATCATTCGGGACAAGACTAGTTAGAAGGAAGGTCGACTTTGACCGGTTTGACCTTTATAAAACCAAACCAAATACATGTAGGAAATTTTTTAAAAATTACCACATCACCAAATCGTTATATCTTGACATCCATGCGATTGGAACATCGAAAAAATAATTTAAAAAAATAGATTCATCGTTCGGGACAAGACTAGTTAAAAGAAGGTCGACTTTGACCGGTTTGACCGTTATAAAACCAAACCAAATAAATGAAAGAAATTTTTTTAAAAATTTACCACATCACTAAAATCGTTATATCTTGACACCCGTGCGATTGGAACGTCGAAAAAATAATTTAAAAAATAGATTCATCATTCGGGACAAGACTAGTTAAAAAATAGCTAATGTAACACTTTAAACAACAAATGCAACACTACTGTTTGCTAATGCAACACTTCCGACACGTCAGCAAACGCCACGTCAGCACAGGTGGGCCCACTTCTGTCACATCAGCAATTGTGGGCCCCACATTTGCCACGTCAGCTTTGGTGGGCCTCCTGCCACGTCACCCTTGTGGGTCCCACACTGCCATGTCAATAGTGGTGGGTCCCACACCTGCCACGTCAAAATTTAATAAAATAAAAATAAATCTAATGCAACACTTCAAACAGTAAATGCAACACTACTGTTATCAAATACAACACTTCTAACACGTCAGCAAATGCCACGTCAGCATTTGTGGGTCCCACTTCTGCCATGTCAGCAATTGTGGGCCCCACAATTGCCACGTCAGCATTGGTGGGTCTCCTGCCACATCACCCTCGTGGGCCCCA
Source organism: Saposhnikovia divaricata (assembly GCA_036435485.1). Taxonomy (NCBI): domain Eukaryota; kingdom Viridiplantae; phylum Streptophyta; class Magnoliopsida; order Apiales; family Apiaceae; genus Saposhnikovia; species Saposhnikovia divaricata. The sequence goes on along the minus strand of CM071600.1, from coordinate 75,879,061 downwards.
CACTGCCACGTCAGAAGTGGTGGGTCTCACACCTGCCACATCACAATTTAATAAAAAATCAGCTAGAGATTGAAAGCCCTACAATCTGTTTGAGCTTGAGATTAATGTTTGGAGAGGGCGCCTGGCCTCAGGGGGAATGAAGTCAGACATGTAGATCTGCTTTAATAGTTGTGTGTGTCAAAAAACAAAATTATAAAAGAATCAGTAGAAAACTAATTGCAAGAAAAAGAGTTTTCAATAACCAATCTGAGCTTATAATTTCAGAGGATGTCGAGTGATTGTTTATCAAGAGATTTTGAGATGAAGACGAGAGAGAGAGAGAGAGAGTAGAGAAGGGGCAGAGGAGTAGTGCTCAAATGAGCAGAGTAAGAGATTTTGAGATGAATTATTTCATTTAAGAGGGAAATTTGCCGCCCAAAATTTTCACCTCGAGCCTTGTGCTTAGTGTGTTATATTCGATGTGGTGTGTTACGTTATTGGTTTTTATTTTTAAAAATGTAATTTTAGTTTTTAAATTAAATAAATTTAGGAATTTTAAAAAATAATTAAAAGAATAGTTATATACTAAGATCTATCTGTGCGGTTGAATCGTCAAAAAAATAATTTAAAAATATAGATTCATCATTCGGGACAAGACTAGTTAAAAGAAAAGTCTACTTTGACCGGTTTGACCGTTATAGAACCAAACCAAATACATCTAGGAAAATTTTTAAACAATTACCACATCACTACAATCGTTATATCTTGACACCCATGCGGTTGGAACGCCAAAAAAATAATTTAAAAAAATAGATTCATCATTCGGGACAAGACTACTTAAAATGAAAGTCCACTTTGACTGGTTTGACCGTAATAAAACCAAACCAAATTTTTTAAAAAATTACCGCATCACTAAAATCGTTATATCTTAACACCCATGCGATTGGAACGTCGAAAAAATAATTTAAAAAAATAAATTCATCATTCGGGACAAGACTAGTTAAAAGGAAAGTCCATTTTGACCAGTTTGACCGTTATAAAATCAAACCAAATAAATCTAGCAAATTTTTTAAAAATTTTCCGCATCACTAAAATAATTATATCTTGACACCCGTGCGATTGGAACATCGAAAAAATAATTTAAAAAAATAGATTCATCTTTCGGTACAAGACTAGTTAGAAGGAAGGTCGACTTTGACCGTTATAAAACCGAACCATATAAATGAAGGAAATTTTTTAAAAAATTACCGCATCACTAAAATCGTTATAGCTTGACATCCGTGCGATTGGAACGTCGAAAAAATAATTAAAAAAAATAGATTCATCATTCGGGACAAGACTAGTTAGAAGGAAGGTCGACTTTGACCGGTTTGACCTTTATAAAACCAAACCAAATACATGTAGGAAATTTTTTAAAAATTACCACATCACCAAATCGTTATATCTTGACATCCATGCGATTGGAACATCGAAAAAATAATTTAAAAAAATAGATTCATCGTTCGGGACAAGACTAGTTAAAAGAAGGTCGACTTTGACCGGTTTGACCGTTATAAAACCAAACCAAATAAATGAAAGAAATTTTTTTAAAAATTTACCACATCACTAAAATCGTTATATCTTGACACCCGTGCGATTGGAACGTCGAAAAAATAATTTAAAAAGTAGATTCATCATTCGGGATAAGACTAGTTAAAAAATAGCTAATGTAACACTTTAAACAACAAATGCAACACTACTGTTTGCTAATGCAACACTTCCGACACGTCAGCAAACGCCACGTCAGCACAGGTGGGCCCACTTCTGTCACATCAGCAATTGTGGGCCCCACATTTGCCACGTCAGCATTGGTGGGCCTCCTGCCACGTCACCCTTGTGGGTCCCACACTGCCACGTCAATAGTGGTGGGTCCCACACCTGCCACGTCAAAATTTAATAAAATAAAAATAAATCTAATGCAACACTTCAAACAGTAAATGCAACACTACTGTTATCAAATACAACACTTCTAACACGTCAGGAAATGCCACGTCAGCATTTGTGGGTCCCACTTCTGCCATGTCAGCAATTGTGGGCCCCACAATTGCCACGTCAGCATTGGTGGGCCTCCTGCGACATCACCCTTGTGGGCCCCACACTGCCACGTCAGAAGTGGTGGGTCCCACACCTGCCACATCACAATTTAATAAAAAATATATATATATCTAATGCAACACTTCAAATAGCGAATGCAACACTACTGTTATCTAATGTAACACTTCTGCCATGTCAGCAAATGCCATGTCAGCACAGTTTGGTCCCACTTCTGCCATGTCAGCAATTGTGGGCCCCATAGTTGCCACATCAGCAAATGCCACGTCAGCATATGTGGGCCCCACTTCTGCCACGTCATCTTTTATTAAAATAATAAAATATCTAATGCAACACCAGCAGTTAGTGTTGCATGATGTGAAACACCGTGGGTAATATGCAACACTAAATTATATCTAATGCAACACTAGTTCAGCTCTGTTTCAAAAGACCCAAAATTTCTAGCTAAAGAAACGCTTTCTGTGCAACACTTTCTGTGCAACACTTTCTGAAAAGGGTTGCGTATGCTCACTTATGGCTTAGTGAAAGTAAGTCCCGTGGTTTATTCCCCTCCGACGGTGGTTTATCCACCGGTCGGAGGTCTCCTTTTCTTCCTCCCTCCTCTTTCTCCAACCAAGCATTCATCCACCCTCACAAATCCCTTTCATTGCCCCCATAAATCGGAATTTTTCCAAAAATTTTGAAAAACCCATTCGAGTTCTTTTTCAGATCTGCCTTGATTTAGAACTCGAAATATCAAATAATGCACATTTCTTAAAATCAAAATCTCTTGCTTACATCATATCAAAATTTGGTGTCAATCCGAGATCTTTGAATTTTCGAATTGTATCGCCTTGGGCGAAGTAACGCTTTATGCATATGTCTCTCCCTTTGGAGTGTCTTACTTATGTTAATATGTTTTGTTTTGTTTGGTTTGTTTATTTCAGTCCTCGGAGAATGTTTCATTTGATGTCTCGAGAGATCTGGAGGGGTCGCATCGATGCTGAGGCAGTGATGATTATTGCAAGAGCTCACCTTTCGCAACATGATAGTGTTCATCCTTGGGGAGTTTTCACTTACGGCAAGTCTATAGCTGGTTCCCGGCAAGTAGATAGCTGGGGTGCTCCACCTGAACAATGGGCTACCAATGATTCTTATGTGTTAAGGTCAATTGTGATATTACTGTATTCAGGGATGTCGGTACAATTTGGATTTATTGGGTTGTCTTTGATTTCATTTTCAGTTAACAGAATTTTCCAGTTCTGTATTGTCAAACGGTCAGGAAACAAATCAGCTAAGTGTTTTAGCTTGTCTTTGTTTTTTAACTTGGTCGTACCGCCAGTTGGGGATTTGTCCCGGCTGTGTGTTTGCTATTATTAATGGAAACTTTAATTTTTGTGACAAAAAAAAAAGTAATAAAGGGTGTTAATATTGTGTTGCTGAAAGACAAAGTAAATTCAGCAATATATTGATTGATAATTTTATTTGTTTAACCATATGGTTGATGCTGAAATGTAACTCTATGTGTAGTAATGGACAATCAAAGTGCTAGCTGGTTAGGACTTCCCAAGTATAGTGATGAATACTCTAACGGGGTAAACGATTTTATAAGAAATGTATTTCGCAAATATACAATATTAGAAGAAATTAGGTGCCCTTGTAAGAATTGTAATAATAAAAGCTGGTACACTCAAGAAGTAGTCTACGATCATCTTATCTGTGAAGGTCCTTCTCCACCATATGTCAGATGGATATACGAGGTTGCACATACCCCTGATTTCAATATAGAAGATGAGATGGATTATGAAATAGGAACTGGTTTTGGAGATAATCTTGATGAACTATTGCATGGCACTTATCGTAATTTAGGAAATTACGACGATGGATTTTCAAAAGGCCCAAATGAAGATGCAAGAAACTTGTACCATATTGTTAGTGAAGGAAAACAACCGTTATATCCTGGATGTAAGAAATTTTCAAGGTTAAGTTTTATTGTTAGGGTTTACAATCTGAAGTGTGCACATGGAATTACTGAATCTGCATTTGGGAAATCGTTAGAGTTGACTAGGGAGGCCTTTCCAGATGCCCATATTCCTTCGCCTTTTAATGCCGCCAAAAATGTCATTAAAGACTTAGGACTCGACTATCAGAAGAAACACGCCTGCCCAAATGATTGCATGTTGTACTGGGCAGAAAATGTAAAGCAAAAAATGTGGTGTTTCGAGGTGGATTTATGTTGATAAGAAAGGTGTTGATAATGATATGGAGAAGGTGACTAGCAAAGTACCAACAAAGGTTATGAGATACTTTCCTCTAAAACCTAGACTGCAGAGAATGTTTATCTCAAAAGAATTTGGTAAACTCATGACATGGCATGCTGTGGTCGAAAAGAGGATTGGAAGCTGAGACATCCGGCTGATGCGGAGGCCAGGAAGACAATGGACAGGTTGTATCCTAAGTTTACCTCAGAACATTGAAATGTTAGATTAGGTATATATGCTGATGGATTCAGTCTCTATCGCTCAATGAGTGGAACTCACAGTACTTGGCCAATAGTGTTGATAAATTACAACCTTCCGCCGTGGTTATGCATGAAACCTAAAAATGGTATTCTTTCAACATTGATCCCTGGCCCAAAATGATCCCGGGAATAATATTGATATTTATATGCAGCCTCTAATTAGAGAGTTGAAAGATTTATGGAACGTAGGCTTAGAAACTTATGATATCGTGACTGATCAGAATTTCAGAATGCATGCTAGGGTCCTCTGGACAATTAGTGATTTCCCTGCATAGGCGATGTTATCAGGGTGGAGTACGAAAGGCAAATTAGTGTGTCCTATATGTCATTTTGAAATCTCATCAATGTATTTGAAACATAGTAAAAAAGTATGTTACATGAACCATTGAAGATTTCTTGACCCAAATCATAAGTGGAGGCTGGATAAGAAAAGATTTAACGGAGAGGTAGAAATGGGAGAATGTCCAGCACCATTATCGGGAAGAGAGATTGAAGAATTGTTGTGCGACTATGAAAATGATTTTGGAAAGACGAGAAAAAAAATAAAAGGATAAAAGTGATTCTCCTTTTAAAAAGAAGTCCATATTTTTTGAATTACCTTATTGGAGTGAAAATTTACTAAGACATAACCTAGATGTCATGCATATAGAAAAACACATATGTGATAGTATACTAGGGACTTTGCTCAATATTGAAAGCAAGACGAAGGATCATGTAAATGCCCGTTATGATTTACAAGAAATGGGTATAAGAAAGGTACTTCATCCAATAAAATCTGTTGATGGGACACACATTGAAATCATGGTTGCTGTCTTCGACATGACAAAAAAAGAAAAAGAAATTTTCTGCTCAGTTTTGCGAGATGCTAAACTGCCATATAGTTGCGCATCAAATGTTGGTCAATACGTACAAATGAGCGAGAGGAAGGTGTCAGGGTATAAAAGCCATGACGCGCATTTCGTGCTTCAATATGCACTTTCTGCCAATCCAACTCTGTATCTAGACATTCTAAAACAGTTTTGGAGCACTGGTATCACTGAGTCAATTGCTCATGAAAATGGCACTTTGGACTACAATATCAATTGCACTATTCTGGGCAAGGAGTTCACTATCACCTCAGAAGATATGAGCAAAGCTCTAGAACTGAATCAAGCTGAGTATGATAACCTTGTGACTGATGCCCAACTGGAAGAATTCTTTGACTTCATTAGGTATTCAGACACAATCAAGGTTGGGAACTTAAATAGAAAATTCCTAAGGAAGGAGTGGAGCTATGTGTTTGCAACACTGCTACAAGTCTTCACTGGGAGAAAATCAAGCTTTGATCATTTGAGTGCACCAGTTCAACAGATTAGGTACTCACTGGCCTATGACAGAAAGATTTATGTTGGAAGACTCATAATGCAAGAGCCATATGGAAAACTTGGTAAGAACACAACCAAGCGAGGTAATGATATCTTCTTTCCCAGATTCATTCAGTCTGTTCTTAATTACTTAGATGATAAATTGACTGAATTACCTGGTTTAGATAAAAATAGAATAGGCTATCCTAAGTCCATGACCAAACTCATTTTTGGTAATTTGGACAGTAGGAATGATGTGGATGTGAGACTTGAAATAACCCCTCATATGCAGAGGTTATTTGAGGCTTACCCTCACAACATGCCAATATATGCTTCTAAATCTAAGTTAGCTAGGCTTAAGCAAGTTGAACAAAATTCTAACCCAGGGTCTGCTAACCAACCTCCTCAACCAAACACTCTACCAAACACTGAACCAACTGCATCATCCTCTCAAAAGGGTGATGCTAGTAAAAAGAAGAGAAAGGAGACAGCTTTTGAATCCTTAAAAATCTTAACAGAATCAGCATTGCATGCTGAGATAGGTTTAGAAAGTGAGGTACAAGAGTCACCTTTACAGAGGCCAAAAAAGAAATCTAAGAAAACCACCTCTTCAGTAACTCAAATGGCTGAAGTTGTAAAATCAGGGGCAAATAGCTCACTAGATGTACTCTCTCAATAGGGTGCATCTATAGAATCAAGCATTCTCCCCAATGCACTTTCTTCTAAAGAGTCAGCACATGGGAGTAATAAGGCTGGCACAACACTGAGTGGAGAGCACATCACAATTAAAACTCCCTCTATCTCTCAGGGGGAGTTGCCAAAATCTACTCTACAAGAGACTTCTCTTCCAGAATCTACAACTCCAATTTCTTTACAGGCTGCAACTCAAGTAATTGAGGAGCAAGGCATTGATCACCAAGAATTTTCTTCTCTTGGTGAGCCAATGGATTCAAGTGACTTAGTGTATGACACTTTGCTCACCACCCAGGACCTACATTTAGATGGTGAGGGAATGCATGTTGGGGCTTCTCCTAATGACACCATCAAAAACATACAGAGGCTTCACTAGTTTTCACTAGAGACTCTGTGCCTATATCATCTACTGTTATAACTCATCCCACTCCTGTGGAGACAATAGTAGTAGAGTCATTCCATCCGGTTACAGAAGTTGCATTTGTAACTGAGAGGTCTAGCTTGCCTAGCTCTAGCTCTGACTTCTTGTCACAATGGCTAAAGCCTATGCAACATGATAGTGCTTCAGGATCAGGGTCTGTTCCATAAAAATTGATAGTTGAAGCACTACAAAGTCTTCATGTGGATCAGATTCCTGAGTTTGTAAAAATAGCTCAAAACCTTGTCACATCCAATATTTCAAATCCAGACTATGAAGCCATTCTTCTATGTCACAAAGAAGATGTGGAATTTCAAAAAGATAAGATAGTTGAAGAAAGTGAAAGAGATGGTAATGTGGATGCTTGGATGCAAGGGGAAGGGAGTGTAACCTTTGATGAAGCTCTTCAGTATCTGAGAGAGGAATACATCGCTTCACTAGGATCAAATGCCAAATCTCTAACTCCTGGTGAAGTATACGAAGCTATAAATGATGCATACAAGGGAAGCTTGAAGGCTGCTCACTACCTTGGCAAAGAAGTTAAAACAGAAATTAATGAAGTGTGCAAAGCCACAACAAAGGTAGTGAGTGAGGTTAAGTCTGAGTTCTCTGCAAACACTACACCATATATGGCCTACCGTAACCCCTACCGGAGAAATGTTACCCCAATATGTTACCTTAGCTATACTACTTACATCCTGAGGTAACATTGTGTTTTTTATGTTACCTTAGCCAAAACATTGATGTTACATTAGCTAGAAAGTTTTAAAGCATGTAACATAAATATGTACGTGTTACATTAGAGTTGACCATGCCAACTCTTTTCATCTAATTTAAATTTCTTTTAAATTCTTTAAATAAATTTAGCTTTTAAATTTTTTTAACTTTTTTATTAAATGAGTTGGAAAATTATTTTATTCTTTAAAATTAAATTTTTTTTCAAAAAATAATTTTTTTTCAGAAATTGTAATTTTTTTGTAAAGATTTTTTTTAAAATTGTTAAAATTTTTCTCGAATTTTTTAAAAAAATCGAATAAAAAAGTTTTTAGAAAAAAATATCAAAATTATTATTTTTTTAATAAATACTTTACGTTTGTGTAGTAAATTTTTTATATTAAATTATAAGTATTTTAATAAAATATTATTAACAAAAAAACAGTTTTTCAAAAAAAACAAAAAAACAAAAAAAAATCACTTTACTTTATTTTTTGTTGGGCTGGGCGGGAGGTTTTGGGGGGATTTTTGTTGGACTGGGCGGGATGTTTTTGTTTCGGTTCAGCGGGATATAGGTTTTGGTCACTTTACTTTCCCCAAATCACTTTACTTTTTCCACCCAAAGCCGACTTCTCAGCAATTCTTAGGAAGCATTAGTCCATAAACATTTTATCAATCAATATGAATACGGATAAAGAAGCATTAGGTGCTGTGATTGAGCCAATATGAATACTGTTTTTATTCTTGTTGCAGGATGTTATAGGTGCCGCTGAAACAGGATCTGGAAAAACACTAGCATTTGGTCTGCCTATTTTGCAACGCCTTCTTGAAGAAAGAGAAAAGGCTGATAATGTTTCTACAGAAAACAGCGATGCGGGTGCAAAGATTGCTGCAATAGGTTTTATGCGGGCTCTCATAATTACTCCAACAAGAGAGCTTGCACTTCAGGTGCTTGTAAATGACGTTTTTAGTTTCTTCTTTTACGTGTTAGGAACTCTAAACAAAATTCAAAATTTTGTTATCTCTCTCTTTTATCTTTAGAATCTAGGTTTCTTGCAGTGTTATTAGTTTGTATATGTGCAGGTCCATGATCATCTGAAAGAAGTAGCCAAAGGTACCAATATTAGAGTCGTTCCTATTGTTGGCGGGATGTCAACACAAAAACAGGAAAGACTTCTGAAATCAAGGCCTGAGATTGTTGTTGGGACTCCAGGAAGGCTTTGGGAGCTTATGTCTGGTGGACAGATTTATCTCGTTGAGGTTGGAATATATTATTATCTGAATTAATTTGGGGGAATTGATTTTTATGTTGTCACTCTGTTTTTGCAATTAAGCAGTCATTTCATTTGGATATGGATTCATGTATACATATTTCACTAATTCTGCATTGAGCATAAAAGAAGCCCTAAGAGTAAACATTAGTAACAAATCAGTTTAGTGTTTAGTTGGGAACCTTATCTTTATGATCAGTCAGTCACCTAGAACACCCACTTGTGCTAATTTAAGTTTTTGGTTGGGACCTCATCTTTATTATTACTCTTTATTAAGAACAGAACATGTGCAAATCAGAGTGTTTGTTGGGGACCTTATCTTGTAGACCAGGCCTTACCTACCTTGTCAAAGGCAAAAATACAGAAGATACATATAGGCCTACATCTGTATTCAGGCTCCAAATTGAGTTTTTGAGTTCAGTATTCAACCTTTACTGAAGATAAACTAAAAAACAAATGGTACTTGTTTCACGTGTAGATGTGATTTTGTAAATATTAAACTCTGAGTTTCAGATAATTCCTAATCATGTTAAACTAAGTCCCTTCCTGATAAATTAGGATGTTAAATTAGTTTGTTTTGTTTGGATGTGGAATCAGAATTTATAAGTTTGTTTGGATGTTGAGATTGATCTCTTTGTAGTTCATTGTGGTTGAATGGTATTTTGGGATTGTATACTTTCAAAGAGGTGCTGTTCAATTGTTTTTTTGTTAAAGTGTTACATTAGCCTGTTAAAGTGTTACATTAGACTATTAAAGTGTTACATTAGCCAGGTTAAAAAATAGGGGGCACAGGTGGGGTCCACAGGTGGGGCCCAATAGTGGGGCCCGGTAGTGGGCCCAGTGGTGGGGCCCAGTAGTGGGCCCACTTTTTTAAAAAAATTGAAGCACCCTAAGGTAACCGAATTTTATGTTGCAATATGTCATTTTTATGTTACAGTTGACCTCTAAGGTAACCGATAGGGCATGTTACCCTAGGGGTGAAATATGTTACCTTAGGTACCCTAGGGTAACATCGAAATATGTAACATGTAATTTATGTTACCCTAGTCCCAAAAATGGGTCTATTGTAACATTTTACCACCCTACTGTAACAGAATTTTTGGGTTACAGCAGGCTGTTTATGGCGTAGTGAAAATTCCATCTCTGGAGGCTATTTTTGGAAGTGTTATAACAGAAGCTAGAAAGATTATAATTAACGTAAAGAACACTACAAGAAAACAGCGAAATTGTGACGGAAATTTGTGACGGATTTTTTCCGTCACAAATTAGTGACGGATTTGTGACGAATTTTTCTGTCACAAAATTTGCGACGGATTTTGTGACGGAAAAAATCCGTCACAAATTTCCGTCACAAATCCGTCACAAAACTATATTAGTGACGGATTTGTGATGGATTATTCCGTCACAAATTAGTGACGGATTTTGTGACGGAAAAATCCGTCACAAAATGTATAAATAAAAAAATTTACACTTTTGTGACGGATTTGTGACGGGAAAAATCTGTCACAAATTTCCGTCACAAATCCGTCACAAAACTATATTAGTGACGGACTTGTAACGGAATATTTCTGTCACTAAATTAGTGACGGAAAAAATCCGTCACAAAAAATCTGAATAAAAAAATTTCAAAAAAATATTGTTCCAGTGACGGAAATATTCCGTCACAAAAATATAATTAAAATAAAATCGAAGATATTTTCTTTCGGTGACGGATTTTCTGACGGATTTGATTTTGTGACGGATATGTGACGGAAATTTTCCGTTACAAAAAAATAATAAAAAATAAAATCAAAAAAATTGTTTCTGTGACGGATTTTGTGACGGATTTGAACTTGTGACGAATTTTGTGACGGATTTATGACGGAAAATTCCGTCACAAAAAGTCAATAATCAAAAAATTGTACTTTGACCGTTAAAAAAAGACATCAAATAAGCTTGTAATTTTTTGATTTTTTGGGTATATCACTAAAATTATTAGATATTAACATCCGTACGGTTGGATCGTCGAAAAAAGATTTTAAAAATATCATTTTGTGCAATCGAGACAATACTAGTTATCGCGAGTATTGTTTTTTTGGAGATTTATAGTATAAAATCACATCAAATAAGCTTGTAATTTTTTGATTTTTTTGTGTATATCACTAAAATCATTAGATATTAACATCCGTACGGTTGGATCGTCGAAAAAAGATTTTAAAAATATTGTTTTGTGCAATGGAGACGATACTAGTTATCGCGAATATTGTTTTTTGGAGATTTATAGTATAAAATCACATCAAATAAGCTTGTAATTTTTTGATTTTTTGTGTATATCACTAAAATCATTAGATATTAACATCCGTACGGTTGGATCGTCAAAAAAAGATTTTAAAAATATCTTTTTGTGCAATCCAGACGATACTAGTTATCGCGAGTATTGTTTTTTGGAGATTTATAGTATAAAATCACATCAAATAAGCTTGTAATTTTTTTATTTTTTGTGTATATCACTAAAATCATTAGATATTAACATCCGTACGGTTGGATCGTCGAAAAAAGAATTTAAAAATATCGATTTGTGCAATCGAGACGATACTAGTTATCGCGAGTATTGTTTTTTGGAGATTTATAATATAAAATCACATCAAATAACTTGAATTTTTTTAATTTTTTGTGTATATCACTAAAATCATTAAATATTAACATCCGTACGGTTGGTTGGTCGAAAAAAGATTTTAAAAATATCATTTTGTGCAATCGGGAAATATCATTTTAAAAATATCATTTTTAAAAATTAAAAATTTTTGACTTTTTTTTAAAAAATTCTGGGAAATTCGAACTTAAAATTTTTTTTAAATTTTTTTTATTTTTTTTAAAAAATCTAAGAAATTCGAATTTAAAAAAAAATTAAAAAAATTCGACTTTTTTTAAAAAAATTCTTGGAAATTCGAATTTTTAAAAAAAATTGACTTTTTTAAAAAAAAACTGGGAAATTCCATTTTTTTAAAAAAATTTAATTTTTTTTACTTTTTAAAAAAAAATCTGGGATATTTCGAATTAAAAAATTAATTTTTTTAAAATTAAAAAATTAAATTTTGAATTTAAAAAGTATGTAAAATTAATTACTTTCGAATTTTTAAAAAAATAATTAATTTTAAAGGCATTTTTTAATTAAATATAAAATGTAAGAATTTTCATAGTGTAAGGATTGTATTTTGAATACATAACACAATGTGCATGTAGCTCGGTTGGTTGAGGGAGTGTTGTGGGGAGTTGGAGGTCGGGGGTTCGAGTCCCCCCACCTACGTTTCTTAAATTCGAGGGTGTTGACTGTGGTGAGGTGGGTTTGATTGGGTGCTGAGGTGAGCTGACTGGGCGGCTCAGTCAGCAAGAATTTTTTTTTAAAATTTTTTTTTTTCGAATTTTTAAAAATAATTTTTAAAAATTTTAGTTTTGTGACGGAATAAATCCGTCACAAAATCCGTCACAAACTGTCACAATTTTTTTCTGTGACAAAAAAAAATATACAAATTTTGTGACGGCTTTTTTGTGACGGAAAATTCCGTCACAAATCCCGTCACAAACGTGTACCGGTACAAAAAAATGACAAAATTTGTGACGGATTTGTGACGAAATATTTCCGTCACTGATTTTGTGACGGAAAAATTCGTCACAAAATCCGTCACAAAAGTTTGTGACGGATTTTTCCGTCACAAAATCGATTTGTGACAATGGTTTCAGTGACAGCAAAAATCCGTCACAAATCCGTCACAAAGGCGTTTGTGACGGAATTTCAGCCTGTTTGTGACGGATTTTTCCGTCACAAAAACCAGTTTTTCTTGTAGTGGAAAGAACACAGATAGGCAGAAGAGAAAAGTTTTATTGATCTTGAGGATACAGATTACAGCATACAGCTACAGATTCAGATCTGTTTTACCGATTCAGATTACAGATTCAAATCTCCGATTCAGATTACAGATTCTAGATTTAGGTTATGACCTAAAGAGTTTATATAGTACTCTCTAACCGGTTACAGAAAAGCCCAGAAAATAGGCCCAAATCAGATTATGGAATTTATGTCAGGCTCAAGGGCTTGAGCAGCAAGCTAAAGGCCTTGACCTGAACAGACGCATTTCTAAAGGCCTCGACCTTAGGCTCAAGGCCTTGACTATGAGATTTTTAGCAACAAAACAGATAACCCAAGATACCCGAAGTTCCAGCGTTTGGGGCATTACAGATTCAAGGCAAATTCTAACAAATCTCCACCTTGACTTGAATCCTCTTACAAATAACAGATGTACCAGATGTACTATAATAATGCTAGATGTACCAGATGCACCATAATAATGCCAGATGCATCATAATAATGCCAGATGTACCAGATGCACCATAATAATGCCAGATGTACCAGAAAAAACTTTTTTGCCTCATATTTTGCCCTGAAAAGGGCAATCAACAACTCCTAACATTAAGCAAGTCAAAACAATGTTGAAACTTGCTATGTGGAACCGGCTTGGCGAGCATATCAGCTGGGTTATCAGCAGTACCCACTTTGCTCACCTTAATTCTCTTGGGAGGCACCCCATAATTAGCTCTCCTTGATCTATCAAGAGCCAAACTGTGCTGATTCGCTACTGGTAGTGATGAAACTGATGACTCTGACTCTGATTGTGGTTGTTGAACTTCATGTTGTGGATCACTTTAAGTGACTTGCTACTCCACCTGTTTCTCAACACTACTACTTTCTGTGTAAGGTCCACGATTTATCAGATAACATGCTATACTAACTGCTTCTGCCCAGAATCTTCTAGTCCAGCATTAGAGAGCATTCACCTAGCTCTCTCCAGAAGTGTCTGATTCATACGCTCTGCTACACCATTCTGCTGTGGTGTATCCCTGACTGTATGATGCCTAGAAATCTCTTCATTCTTATAGAACTCATCAAACTCAGATGAGGAAAATTCCAGACCATTAGCAGTTCGCCGCCTCATAATCTTCTCCGAGGACGTGACAGCAACAGAACCAGATAACGTAGAACCTTGAAGAAGATACAAGGTACCACGCTTAACACCTTTCAAAACCACATTAGAACCCTTACAGACATGTAGAACTCCACCTTCACCTTGAAAACTGAAACCCTTGCTGTCTAACATACTCAAAGATATCAGATTCTTTGTCATAAGTGGAACATGCCTAACATCATTCAATGTGCAGAATTTACCATCATGTGTCCAAATTTTAATCGATCCTATTCCAACCGTCTCACAAGCAAAACTGTTAGCCATAGAAATATTGAGCTCCAGAGTCAAGGATCCACACATCAGAGTGATGTGTGTGCTCATTAGCAACTAGAGCAATATCTTCTTCAAAATTAATATCAGCTACAGCAGCAGTATCTGTCAATTTATCCTGTTGCTTCTTTTTCTTGGGACAATCAGATTTCCAGTGTCCCTTTTCTTTACAATAATTATATATATCATTAGGTTTTGGACCCTTAGGAACTAGTTTCTTCCCCGACTTTCCATGTCCATTACTCCCACTGGCTACTAATCCAACATGGCACAGCTCTCTAGTATGGAGAGCAGATCTAACCTCCTCTAGAGAAATAGTATCTTTACCAACAATAAACGATTGCACAAAATTCTCATACGATAATGGCAAAGAAACTAACAGAATTAAAGCAGCATCCTCTTCTTCCACTTTAACATCAATATTACGCAATTATAATAAGATTGTATTTAACTAATCTAAGTGATCTCGAAGAAGCATACCTTCTTGCAATCGCAAACTAAACAGACATTGCTTCAGAAGAAACTTATTTGTTAAAGACTTTGTCATGTAGAGACCTTCAAGCTTCAACAACAAACTAGCTGCATTATCCGCCTCCGTGACTTCAGTAATAATATCATCTGCAAGACACAACAAAATTGTTGAGTGTGCCTTTTCTTCTAGACTGGCCATCTCAATACTTTCAGGATCCGTCATTGATTTCTTTTTGAACCGCGCCCAGAGCCCCTGTTGCTTTAACAAAGCACGCATCTTGATTTGCCACAGACTGAAACTATTCCTCCCAGTAAATTTGTCGACCTTCACGTTAAAACCAGACATCTTTCTCATCGAAAACCAAGTTCTTGATACCAGTTTATTATAACGGAAGCTAGAAAGATTATAATTAACATAAAGAAAGAACATAGATAGGCAGAAGAGAAAATTTTTATTGATCTTGAGGATACAGATTACAGCATACTGCTACAGATTCACATCTGTTTTACCGATTCAGATTACAGATTCTAATCTCACATTTAGATTACATATTCTAGATTTAGGTTATGACCTAGAGAGTTTAGATAGTACTCTCTAACCGATTACAGAAAAGCCCAGAAAATAGGCCCAAATCAGATTGTGGAATTTATGTCAGGCTCAAGGGCTTGAGCAGCAAGCTAAAGGCCTTGACCTGAACAAAGGCATTTCTAAAAGCCTTGACTACGAGATTTTCAGCAATAAAACAGATAACCCAAGATACCCGAAGTCCCAGCGTTTGGGGCATTACAGATTCAAGGCATATTCTAACATGAAGTGTCAAGGAATGCAGAACCACCTGCACATCTCTGGATAATCACCTTCCCATGGTTCAAGACTCTCTCAATAAACTTGCAAATCAAGTGCAAAATCTTACCACATAAACAACTGAAGCCAATGCTCAAATCAAAGTTCTTTTTGCTAATCAGTATGGAGACAAGGCAGTCACAGATATTCCTATTCATGATATGAGCAAATTGAGGTCCTAAGGCTCAAACAACAATCACTTTCTGGCTTCAAGGCTGCACACTTGTTGAACAAAGTAGACAGCTTGGAATCAGAAGTGAGTTCTTTAAAAGTTCTCAATTCTGAGCTATAGAAATCGGTCAACCAACTCAATGAAAATTTGGACACTCAGGCTACCACCACAACTGGGGTTCTTCTCAATCAACAACAGATGCTGTCTGTAATGATGAAGCATATGGGACTACGTCAACTTGAAGATTCTTACTCTGTCAAACCTTCATCCACCTCTTCAAACCCAAGGGCCCCATCAAAGACACCTGTGCCTGAGAACAAGCCTAAGGGGGAGAAGAAAGTGAAATCTAAATCTAAGGTGGAGATGGGTATTGTCATCTCTGATCATCCAAAACCTTCAAAGTCTACAACTCCTCAAGTTCAAATCCAAGGGAAAGGAAAAGCTAAAGTCACTAAGACTCAAACCTCTAAACCTGTCAAGCCTATCACCTCCCTACCAACTGTCACCCTACCAACTGTGCACATCACTACTCCAAGTGGTTTACGGCAATCAATTACATCTATAGTGGTAGCAGGTTCAATGCCAGTTGATCAAGCTAATCCCTTCAGTCATGAAGATGATCAGCCAGTTAAAGTGAGTATAGTCACAGAGGCCAAACTGATAGAAGTTGCAATTTTTAAGATATATCATGATGCTGCTTTCTTGAAGTTTCTGGAAGCCTTAAGGGCAAATGTTGGAGGAAATACACTACTATACAGGAGGAGTCTCAAGGAACAAATCAAGTACTTCACAGTGATCTCAAGGAAGCTAAATCAAGTCTTTCTCAAGGAGATTATGATGGTGACCAATTGAAAAATATGGCACCTATCTTATGACACCTTAAAGGACTTAAAATTCAATGAGATTGATGCTATCCTGGAGCTGATTGAGAAAGGGGGAGAAAACAACAAGAGTCTCTATTCTGATCTAAAGAATGGCCAACATGCTAGACTGCATGAAGTGTATGCTCAACCAAGAACTATTCTTTATCAGTCTGGTACAAGAATTGAAGATGTTGATCAACTAGTCATCCCAAAGCATCTCACCCCTCAGAACACAAAGGTGATTCATGCAAACATTGATCAACTTAACAAGAAGAAAGGGTGTAGATCAGCTGAAGAATTGGAGGCCTTATCATATCTCAAATCATACCTAGCAATTGGCATTGTCCTCGAATCTGCCAAGGCAAGGAGAGATAAGGATGATGATGATGATGATGAAGATAAAAGTGATAGGAGAGGAAGGCATCACAGGAGTGATAAGGATGATAAAGAGAAGAAAAATAAAGATGACAAGAACAAGAAGGAGGTGATGGCAAAGATGAAGGGAAAGTGTATGAAAGATAAAGTGGAAGACAACAAGCCATGAACATTATTAATGACATTCCTACCACAACACAAGGCTCAATGTCTAGGGTCGGTGTCACTGGTAATGATTCAACAAAATCCATTTCTAAGGCTTCTGAAACTGTCTTGCCATCTCTACCAAAGGAAACTAAAATCAAGAAACCATGTGTATGTCTCCAAAAGCAAACTGCTAATGGTGTACTACAATGGTCAAGAAACAAAGGCTTTAAACTACTCTCTAGTGACAAGATGCAAAAGCTGAAAATCAAACATATGGCCAGAAAGGCAAGGAAGGTGAAGAAATCTTCCTCTCAGGCTCTCACAGTTATTCCAGGATTAGACTTCCGACCTCTAGATAAAGACTATGATGAAGATCAACTTCTATTTCTAAGGGCTTAAAGGATTTATCATGTTACCATTGTTGATGATTGCCTTGAATTTAAATACACTGATGGGTGACAGAAGAAATTCAAGCAAGGAATGTGTTAGCATTCGGGTAAACTATATGATATTGAGAGGATAATAGCAATGTTGAATTCTGAAGATAAGGTGGAGAGAGTGTGGAAGCTGGAATTGGTAAATTTTATAAAAATGAAGAGAGATTATCAGGCAAAGGAGAAAAGGAAGAGTAATGAGCTGTTGAAGAAAAGGATGGAGGAGCTTGATGCTCTTGAATCCAAAGCAGAAAAGTTAAGGGCTAAAGTATTGCACAGAGTTCAGCTCAATCCCTATGTTGTGAAATATAGGAGGAGAATGGTGATAATATCAATATCAGAATGGACCTGGTCAATCATTACCCTGAAAATGTACTGAATCGAGTACTTGAGGATTTTAAGGATTCACCTATGATTGAAGAACTCAATGCTATTGTGGACATCTTGAATGCAATAAAAGAAAACAAAAGGAAGGCAGAAGAGAGGGAACAAGAGAAACTCAATGAGTATCTAGCTAAGACACAAGGGAAAAATGCTAAAGGCACTGGATAGTCTTCAATTATAAGAATGCCTACTTTTGTATTAAAGATTCAATCAACTTCATACATGAACTGTTAATGTTTTATCTTCATGTATGTTTGGCTTGTTATCAGACATGAAATAATCTTACTCACAATTTGGGGGAGATTGTTAGTCACAGAGGCATGCCTGTATACATCTAATAATAATCTTAATTGTTTGTAATGCTTTGCATTACTTACATGACCCCTTAACTGGGGGAACCTCTAGTTGTAGAGTTTCTACTTTTATTTAGTATTTGTAATAGGCATCAAACTTCTATCTGTGTAACTGTAAATTAAGTCATGAAATAAAATTTTTTGGACAATATACGTCGGTTGTTTAGAAGAACCGACGTAAATTGATAACAATATACGTCACCTAATTGTTTTATACGTCAGTTACTCAGACTTTTATACGTCGGTTATTTTGGTATTTTACGTCGGTTATTAAGCCGACGTATATTCTATCTATTACGTCGCCTTTTTAACCAACGTAAAAGACTATGAGTTTATACGTCACCCCTCCATACGTCGCCATTTAACCGACGTTTATGGTCGATTTAACCGACGTAAAAGGCCTGTTTTCTACTAGTGGGGAGCCTTAGAATCATGATATGGTTTGGAGACTTGGTGGACAAGTCACCGTTATTGAGGAAAGTTCTGACTCCTTCCTTGTAGGAGTTAGTTTCCATGTCGAATTAGGTGCCTTGGAGGCTACATAATATCCCTGGGATATTCTAGAACGTTCCTTGTCTCTAGAACGTTCCCGGTTTGTGGATCAGGCCCATGTTAGAAAGAAGCTTATACCGGGTGTCCCCGGTTTGGGCTGTTCTTTTGGGCTTAGTCATTAAATATGAATTTAATGCCCAACTAGGGTTTTGGGCATTATTTAGGAGCCAATAAATATTATATTAATTATGTCTTTAGGGATTATTTTTTACCTATATCATTTGCCCCCCAACTTCTAGGAAAACTTGATTTTGTAGAAGTTTAAAGTCACACCGGCCCTACCAGGGTATCGTCTTACAGTGAAGTGTAAAGTGACCTACACATTCACAACGACTAAAATTCTCTCCTAAGTTAATACTTAAGAAAGTTAGACGTTCCTTGGCCTCTCGAACCTTTTTCTTAAGATTTTTGGGCCTTTCGGGAATAGGATTAGTGTCGTTTCGAGCTCTTAGACACTAATACAAGTGAAATTCGTGCATAAGATCCTTTGTCATAGATTCATTAGTGACTTATTTCCCTCAACTTATCTAAGTTAGGGTTAATATCAGACGGTCATCGCTCAAAAGCCTCAATAAGGGCTAATTTTTTAGCAAAAGACACTAATTTGGCCTTAATCAGGGCTAAACAACCCTAAACGGGGCTATAAAGGTCTTGATCGAGGCTAACTAGTTCGTAATTAATGTAATTACTACTAGGATATCCACCCTTAACCTTGAGAAAGGTTAATTTTAGAGTGGAAGTCCTTAAACGTCGATAATCGAGGTTAATCACCCCCTAATTGCGATTAGCGAAACCCTAATCCCAAATTTTGGAGTCAAGCCAATCTAATAGAGATTCTTATAACCTCATGGCTGTAGAAAGAATCACGTAAAAATTCTCATTTTTGAGTTGTCTAGGCAAGAAATACGGCCCTCTGGACAATGTGTTTCAAACACCTTCCTGATTTCGAACACCCTCCTGGTTTTGAACACCACTATCATTTCTAAACCCAAATTTTGAAGTTGAGATCATTTGATAGAGATTCTTATAATCTCTTGGTATGAAGAAGAATCACATGAAAATATGCATTTTTGAATTTGGAGGCGAAATACCTCATTTCAAGCTGGTTTTCAAACCAGACCTTGTTTCAAACAAGGTCAGTTTTTCAACTTCTTGGAACCATCAAGGAACCTACATGGGCTTGTAGAGGACCTTTCAAGGATTTCAAATCTCAAATTTGAGGAAAAACGGAGCATTTTTGAGCGTTCTGGAGCCAACTGAAATCACCTAGGGGCTCAGGTGTTCATAACATCTGAGCAATTTTTCCCCAAGGTAGCCTGGTTGGCCTACCCTGGTCGGCCATTTGGCCAAGGGTGCCTGGTTGGCAACCCCTGGTCGGCTGGGTCCCAAAATGTTTTTTTTTTGAATTTTGGCCAAAAACTTGAATAGTTGACTTTGACCTTTGACTTTGACTTTTGACCTTGACTTTGACCAAAATCAAATCTTGTTTTAAATTCCCCTCCTTGTTTCTAGAGTGGGTTTACAACACCATGGTTGATTTTGTGATCCTTGATCTCAAACAACCTTCTTCTTAGTTTTCAGGACCTTCTAGGTCTTAACTTGTTCTTGAACTCTTGGATTCAAATAACCTTGGGTTAAACTATGGCCCTTGGCTTCCTGACATCCTTGCACACTTACAATAGGGTGTTTTAAACAACCTTGGCCTTTCCCCCTTGTCATGGAGGCCTTTGCTTCTTTATTTATTTGTATAGGGATTTCCCTTGTTTTCAACACCTGACTTCATGTCTAGGATACTACGGTCGGTTTTTATCCTTGATTTTATACTCTAAGGACCTTAAAACTCCTACCTTGTTTGTAAGACCGTGCCTTAGCTTGATTTTATTCAATGGTTCCTGACTTTCACGCCTTGAATTTAATCAACCAGCTTAATTAAGGGCAAACAACCTCGTTGGCCATCTGGGCTTATATTTTTTGCAGAGATTCAAAACTCCCACCATATTTTTTGGAGTATATCCTCCAAATTTCCTTAAAGTATTAGCTTTTTAGCTAATCTTGCTGTTTAGTGCCTTAATCATGGATTTTTGGCTTAATCCTCTATTTAGGCTTAATAAGCATGAGTTAGTACAACCTCCTAGGTTGTTAACTATGTTGTTGATCCAGCCTGCATTTCCATTCATTTCTTTCATTTATTTCCATGAATTAGGTCGTTTATTCGACCTAATTTCGAATTCATAAAGCCTTTTTCCTGCTGTTTTCGGCTATTTAACCTGTAAATGCGGGTCGTCGGAAAGATGACCTGCTGTGGAGGGTCGCCCATTTCCTTATAAAAGAGTAGGGGTGGAAGTCATTCTTCACACTTCCCTTTTATCTCAAAGAAAATTTCTCTCTGAAGAGCTCTCAAGATTCAAGTACTTCTTTCAATTTCAGACAAACCTGATGGCAAGTGAGGGTGGTTAGAGCACCGTAGTTCCTTCTAAGGGCCTTCTCCAAGCAATCAACAGGAGGACCAAAGACAACAATAGGAAAGGTAAGGTGTTTCCTCCTCGTTATCAGTTAACTTTACCCCAACTCTTAGATGAGCCCGGAGACGTGTTTCCAAACAACGCGGAATTTGATTCTTTCACATTCCCTAGCACTTTAGATGTAGGAGATATTAATGACTTAATCAAATATGAATTTCCTTATGGTTTGAAACTCATAATCCCCACACCAGGGGATAGAACTTGTAATTGGCACCCTGAGAATTTATTTGTATACAAAGGTGCTATAACCGCTGGCCTTAGGTTTCTAGTTCACCCTTGGGTTGTTAGGTTGCTAGCCGAGGTTAAAATCAACCTGTGCCAACTATATCCCAACCCCTGAAAATTTATCTTCATTTTTATGGTTGAATGTATCAAGGGAGGCATCTGCCTTAGCTTTCCTTTATTTAGACATTTGTTTGCTTTCAAGAATAGCCCTATTACTAGGAAAGGATGGGTAAGCATCCAACATCGTACAAAGTCCCGAATGATTATCAACGCCGCCTCCGTGCCTGATTCATACCACAACTGGATGCACGAAATTTTCATCCTTAGATGGAAAGGGGGAGACTGGGGGTGAGTTTTTCAGGTCTAAATTCAATCACGTGAATGACGAGGGTGTTAGTGAGCTTCAACTCTCAAGTGAAGAAAAAGCTCAACGGGATTGGCTTATTTCAACCTTTCAAAATGCTCACTATCGTGAAGTCGTGACTGAGCATGCCTTGATAGAGACCGGGCTTAGTAGTATCCCTCTCGAGGGTAATTCTTACTTTAACTCCTTTATTTTCATCATACTTATTCTTATTCCAACATTGTTTTCTTTGTTTTTTCTTGCAGTTGCTGAGGAGATTGATAGCCTGCAGAGTCGTGCTCCTTAGATTACTAAAAGGATGATTAAAAAGGCTGAGAAAGAGGCCAACCTTGATGACATTCCATTTCCTGAATTCCTTCAGCATTGCTCAAAAGCAGGAAAAAGAATCAGAAGTTCGGACGGGAGTGTGAAAACTGCGTTCATGCCTGAGTGGGGAATATGCGAGCAGGACGTTATCCGAGATAGCCATCTTCTTGCTCAAGAATGGTCTCGGAATGCCATAGCCCTGGCTGATAAGGTTCATTTTGCAACAGCAATGGAC
This sequence comes from Saposhnikovia divaricata, assembly GCA_036435485.1. NCBI lineage: Eukaryota > Viridiplantae > Streptophyta > Magnoliopsida > Apiales > Apiaceae > Saposhnikovia > Saposhnikovia divaricata. The sequence goes on along the minus strand of CM071600.1, from coordinate 75,856,535 downwards.
CTTGGGGAAAACGAGAGCTGGGGAGCGTTTCACGCCTATAACGTAACATATCTCCCCCTCCTTTTTGTTACTCTTGCAAGATATTGACCAACATGGCTTAACACATTTCTTTATGGTGTTTTATTCTTGTAGCTGAATGCTCATTTCCAGAACGCTGTCCAACTTGGGAAATCGTACAAGGATAAGGAAAGAGCTTCCCTCAGGGCTGTAGAGAAGCATCAAAAGGAATCTGAAGAATGGGAGACTAAGTACTTCACCTTAGAATTTAATTAGAAAAAATAGAAAAAATGATACGTTTTAGCTGAAAAGGTAATAAGTTAATTATTAGTATTATAATATTACTATTTTACTTTTATTAAATAGAAACTCCCGTTATATAATTGGAAAAATAGAGGTTTTAGTAAGAGAAAAGAAAAAAAGTAACGTGTTATGGCTGAAAAAGTTACCATCCATGATATAATTGGAAAAAGAGAGATTTCAGTTAGAGAAAAGAAAAAAGGTAACGTATTTTGACTAAAAAAGGTAATTGATTAGTTAATAGTAATTATAATATAATTATGTTATTTTATTAAACAAAATTGCTTGTAGTGTTTTTAAAAAAGGAGAAATTTCAGTTAGATAAAATGTAAAAGATATTGTATTTTATCTGAAAAAGGAAATTATTTAGTTATTGAAAAATTAAAAGGTAGGATGGATTTTATATTTAATTAAGTAGGGGTAAATAAGTAAAATCAATAGGTACCGTACCGACCGACCGAGCGACGGACCAAGCTTTTAATGTTTCAGCTTTTATATAATAGTATAGATTAGATGATAAGGTCCCGAGAAAATTTAATTTAATTGATCATTAATTTATTATAAAAAATTACGTTATTTACAAAGAATTAGCTTTTTAATAAAGGCCATTTTATATATTATTTATTTATTTTTATTTAAGAAAATCGAAAAAAAATTAAATGACTCCAATATATACGTAAAATTGTACATGGTTATGATAAATACGTTATTTGTGAAATGAATGGATAAAAAATTATATTTATAATAACATTTAACAATTTTACTTTTTTATTAAAAAAAAATATAGAATCCTCAGAGAAATAGAATTCTTAGGGGTGGAACCAAATTTTGGTACCGAATTACCATTAAAAATGGATTTCTTCTGTTATTGATAAGAATGTCACCCTAGATTAACATATGTATTTATGGTTTTTTTTATTAAATAAAATCAAGCATAGACAGAGTAGAGAAATTAGTAGTCAACTATATATTTGACTAGTACTACTAACCGGTGGTTCGTCCCGAATTGTTATTTCTATTTTTTTTAAAATATTTATCGACGATCCAACCGTACGGATGTCAATATATATATATATCTAATTTAGTGATACTACCAAAATCTTAAAAAATAAAAAAATTAATTTGGATAGTGAAATTAGTAGTCAACTATTGATTTGACTAGTACTACTAACTAGTACTTTGTCCCAGATTGTTGTATCTATTTTTTTAAGATATTTATCGACGATCCAACTGTACGGATGTCAGTATATCTAATTTAGTTATATTCCCAAAATTTTAAATATTAAAAAATTAATTTTGATAGTAAAATTAGTAGTCAACTATTAATTTGACTAGTACTACTAACTAATACTTTGTCCCCGATTGTTATTTTTATTTTTTGTAAAATATTTATCTACAATCCAACTGTATGGATGTCAATATATATATATAATTTAGTGATATTGCCAAAATTTCAAAAAATAAAAAATTAATTTGGATAGAAAAATTAGTAGTCAACTATTGATTTGACTAATACTACTAACTAGTACTTTGTCTCATATTGTTGTTTATATTTTTTTAAAAATATTTCTCGAATATCCAACCGTACGGATGATAATATCTAATGATTTTAGTAACATGCATATTTTTTTGTCAAATTTCAAATTAATCTTGTATGATTTTTTTAAAATAAATCACTCATATTCTCCCTCACACTCTCGTTTATGTACCAAGTTGAGAAGAATTATTTTTTCTAATCGTAATATCTCTTCCAAATTTTTTTATTACATGTAATAAGTCATCCTAAAACACATATATTTTTTAAAAATTAGTAGACATTTATTTATATTTTCGAAACTATTAAATAAGTGAAAATTCGATGTTTTCTTATCATATTTAACATTTCTTTAAATAAATTAAATTTAAATTTGTAATAAACGCTATACTTATATGTTTACATTTTTTGTTTATGTATAAAAATCTTCATATAATTAATTATTAATTTTTAAAATTTTCTAAAAATATAAATTCAACCGAAACCGGTTAAATTTATCAAAAATAACTTAAGTCGGTCGAAAAAATATTTGAATATTTTGACCAAAAATATGCGGCATATTTCCCTCAAAATAGCTTAAATTCGACCGACCCCAAATTTCACCGATATAGATCGAATTTATATAGTCAAATATTTAAATATGACCATAATTAAATATGACCGAATTGAATATTTAATCGTAATTAAAGTTAAAAATGACCGCACAAAAATGATCGAATATAAATTCGACCAAATTCGGTTGAATTTAGCTCTTATTAAATAAATGTTGAAGTTGACCTTAAATTCAACCAAATACGGTCGAATTTAAGGTCGGCCATTTTTAGCCGATTTTCTTTTAGTTTGTTAAACAAAATAAAAACCTAATAAATAAATTTTGATCATTTTTTTATTAAATAAAAAATTAAAAAATTATTCTATAAGTCTATTTCTCAACTAATTAGAAATATTTTTTTTAAATGATTAAGAAATAAAATCTATTAAGTAATATAAATGATTAAATGAGATTTATTAATTATAATAATATGTTCATTTTCAACCACGTAAAAAAATCCTAACCACTTAAAAAACTTTAAAAGACAAAAAAAAGATTTAAATTAAAAAATTGTCACATATAATTGAATATGCTTGAAAGTTGAATTAAGATATGTAAATCAATAATTTTTAAAAATAAATAAATATTATTATACATTTTTTGGCTTTTGCTGGAAACATTGAGCAATATTGCATGTATATATAATTCAATTAAAAATGGTATAGTGTGTATTCCATAATGACAAAATTTTAAAAACGAAATTAACTTCTGATTTTGTGAGAAGTGAAAATAAAGGTGAATATAACTCATATTTTAAAAATAAATGGATAATGTATAATATATTAAATATTATTTTGTTAAAATTATAATATTATACATTTAGCAAAAATGTTATCCTAAATTGATCAAGTAGTGACTACAAAAATTATATTAAATACTCAAAAATCAATCAAATTTTATATTACTCAATTGATTATTTATTTTCACGTTATAAGTATACTTTTACAAACTTACTAATGACATTTATTTAGTTTCAATGATAATTTGAATTGATACAACATAATTAAAACCAAATTTTTTCGATCCAACAAAATCCAATCCGAAAAGATCCAAATCGAATTTTATCTGATCTTAATCTGAAATTTATCCGATTTTAATCTGAAATCGACCCGATCCGAAACTAGATCCGAACCGAACCGAAACTGATTAAAATTTTGTAAAACCGATACCAGACTCGAACCGAATTAGATCCGATCCGATCCGAATTGTATCAAAATATTTCAAAACCGAATATTGATCCGATCCGAAATGAATCCAATCCGAAACTGATCCGATTATCCGATTTGCCAGGTCTATTAAGAAGAATGCTCTTTAAAGCACCCTGTGGTTTTCAAGATCAAAGTTGTAAATGTTCTTTTAAGAGATGCAGTAAAACACTCTTTCTAACTTCTATTCATGCAAGCAAGTAGAAACCACAACATCGACGCTATACCACTCCACATTCTTCAGAAACTTCAAGCTCTTTTAAGCCATTGCGAGCACCGGTCTCCAAATCAAAGACAGGCACTTTTGTTTTTCTAAAGTTTCTCATGCTACGATATTCTGCAGAAGGGACTTGACAAAAGAAAATTTTAATAAGGACTTTGGCAAAGGAAGATGAATAAACTTGATCTACTCTGAAATGTATTGCATTCTTCATCTTACTGATTTAAACCTATAGAACCTTTCTTAACCAGATAATAACTCTAGTAATGAATTTGACAATACAAATATTCCAGTAACCAGCTGATTTCCAAAGACAAGACGATTTACTAATCCTGGAGTAGGCTTATTAAGATAAAAAAATCTCAAATCTATAACGATATACACAACCAACCCAAAATAAATCTTATACTTTAGACAGTAAAGTAATCAAGTGAGCTAAAATCATCATATTTAGTGAAACTGCTTTAGCCGTATACATAAAACACAAACTAGACATGGAAAACAATATAACTTTATAGAAAAAGGATAATACCAAAATATGAAATCCCTGGAACCAAATTGAAACATGAATCCAAGAAGCCCTTAATCCAAATCAACTCAACTGGAAACCCAAATTAAAGCGTGCAACAAAAACGGACTAATAAAACCAAGTGAAAAAAGCATTAAGCCCTAAAATTATAGAAGCTATAAAATTCACCAATTTTAATCGAGGAAACCCCAAATTAAAGCAGACCTAAATTATAAAAGACCTAAAATAAACCAAATTAAATATAAGAGTTCCGATAAAATATAAGAGTTGAAACCAACCTGATAAAACTACAAATCAAACCCAAATTTAAGAAACACGATTCCAATAAGGCCCAAGTGGAAGATCAATCAAACTAATTTGATGTCTCAAACTCAAGAAGGCTCTTATTCGTACTGTTTTAGGCGTATGAAAGAGAGATTGAGACAGAGAGAGACAGAGAGAGTGAGAGGGAGAGAGTATAGTGAGAGGAAATCTGAGTGTTTTATAAATTGTTATAGTGAAAAAATTAGAAGCCAAAAAATTAGAAAGGACGGTTCTTTTGCCGCTCTCTAATTTTCATGTTTTCTAGAAGGCTCTAAATTTCATATATTAGCGACTTCGTAGATGTATCTATATTAGTATATATATTTTTATGAGTAGGGAACCTGAGATACTGAGGTAAGTTCCCTAATATAGTATAATTTTATATATAAATATGGATGAGCATTTTTGTAAATTCAAAATTTGTTTAAAATTTTATTAATTAGCCCTGCGAGCCCAATAAATATTAAAGGGAATCTCATGAAAGTTCCCTGAGATTTATCTCAGGGTCCTTTTTCTCTATATTTTTATATACATATAAATAATATTATTTTAGAAAACTTTATTTATTTTATGTTTACAAACAATTTTAATTTTTACAAAATTATTAAAATTCACTTATTTGGTAGACTTTAATTTATATAAAAAAAATATATATTTTTAATAAAAAATTATTTAGTCTTCATACAATATATAAGAATTTTCTCTATATCGGTTGCTTTATATTGTTGTTTTCTTAATATGAACTGAATCTTCTTTAAACTTTTGGGTTTGAACATTCAAAGGTGAGGTAGAAACATTCAAATAATTTTACACATTTTGAAATAATATATTCAAATATTTTAATCATATTCGAAAATATTTTTATTTTAAAAATATATTAAAAAAATCTTTTAAAAAAATCTTTTAAATTTTTTGTTGAATAATAAGTTATAAAAATAAAATTATTCACCATAAAACATTTTAACATTTTTAATGAAACATTCACTTCTAATGGCATATTCTTAATTTCTATAAAAACTTCTTAATTATTTAATCCAAATTAATTATTTTACATGTAAAATAAAGTTGAATTTTTTAATTTTAGTTTAAAATATAACAGTTTGTTCATTACAAAATTATGGCAACATAATTTCATACATATAGCAACGTGCAAAAAATAATAATAAATAAAGGGATTAATGTGCCTGAGGATGACCTCGGGTAGAACCTGAGGTCAAAAGATTTTTAGTTGAAAATAGGGATATTTAGGTAAATTACTGAGAAAAGTTTGATATTTATAAAAATTCCCCTACGGGGCCCACTAGTTTTATAGCCTTTTTGTATTATAACCTCAGGAGAAATCCCTGAGGACAACCTCAGGCCCAGTTTTCTCATAAATAAATATCTTATTTGTTATAAATAGTAACTCGTTAATTTGATAAAGTCTTAATTTTCATAAAAACGAAATGATTTCATGGAAAACGTAATTTTTAATTGATTATTCAATTTGTAGTTAGTAAATTAAATTTTATGTTTATTAATGATCTAAGGCAACATATTGTGCATGTTACCTGCATCCAACACTTTTTACCTAAAGCAACATGATGTTTCTAGCTAAGGTAACCCAAAATAAATAGTGTTTTACTAGGCCTAAGTAGGCCAAAAATAGCATACCCAAGGTAACATGATCTAGCAACACGTGTGAGAAGAAGGTTGCAGTAGCTTGTTTATGGTGTAGTGTGAATTCGAGGATCGATTTCGAACCGAAAATGTGACTTAAGTATTTGACGAGTAACATGGACTTAGTACGAGTCTAGATTTAGCCATTAGGTTCTTTGATTATGAATTGCTTAAGTACACAAGCATTTGTTTATAAGTGGATCGTCTAGGGGATTAATCGTACGTTGTTGACTTTGTTTAGATTATCGGACATCGTCGCGAGTCCCTACTATGACCATTGCACCAGGCAAGTTTTCTAAACTTGTACTTTTGAAGTATTGTTGTATAATACTTCTTTTGCCATGGATAGTATAATATCTTTTGCGATAATTGTTCTATCGTGATTAGATTGTTTTGATTCTTGGTTTATATACTAGTTTCAAGATAAATAGTTATAAACCTGTTTACCTTGTAGCTCTAAAGATAAGAGCATACCTGTTGTTTCGACTCTAGACCGGGAGTCAGTATTTTGAGATTGTCGAGGAAATCCAAGGGATTCCAGGGACAAGATTATTATTCGTTCTGAATAATGTTTTTCTTTCATAAACATTATTCGTATATTCGTAAAGTATTAATTTCTCGGAAACGATTCGAGAAATATTATTCGAATAATTCTTTTATTCTCAGATGATTATTTTAAATCATTATTTTATTTTTGGGAATTATTTAATAAATATTGTCTGTATATTTATTAAATCTTTTTAAATGATTTGAAATTCATATTATTTATTTAAAAATCATTCGAGGTCTTTAAAAATTATTTTAAATATTTTCTGACCTTCAACATATTTCCAAAAATTATGAGGATTCCCAAATATTTATTCATGATTATTATCAGCTCACTTGAGCCACCTATACGCTTTTAATTCCATTCAGATTGGGAATCCATAGTTCATGCATCATTGTTGATTTTCTTTATCAAGGTCTTCAAGTATATCCAAAGAATATAACCCTGTTATTATTAAGTGTTTCAAGTTTAGTTAAAAGAATATAAGATTCAGTCTTGATTTCGTATGAACCATTCGTTGTTCAAATTGTGATTCCGGCCGAAGGCCAGTGTAAGGTTTCGGTTAGCTTCCTTTTGATTCCGGAAGTAACCAAAGGATACGGGTAAGATCAGCTTGATAGTGTTAGAGGCCTAGAGACAATGTAGTTGTGCTTCTTAGAAATACTATTTTGTTATTTAATTATTATGTTCTGTGATTATTCTACATTAATTTATTATGTCTTAATTTACTGCGATATAAATGTTTGAGTAATAAATGTCCTTGGAATATAGAACATGTATTCTATATCTTTAAGTATGTGACTTAAAAATGAGATTATATGAATAGTGTTTATATTCCTAAATATCCTTAATCGAGCATTATTATTAAGGGACAATTATAATGCATAAAGATTATTATGTTTGTTGACAGATGACCACATCTCATTGGTCATAGGTATAGTGATACTAAAGTCAATAACAAAGGTGCATGTAATATTATACATGGCACTGGATTAACCCGTTGTGAGATTCTACATGTTAATAAGGTCATTAGAAAGACTCACAGTTATAATGGTGTAATGATCCTATAATTAGACTTGACATCATTATATTTCTATATGAGGATTAATATACTTTGACTACATTAAAAGTTACCTTTGATCGGGTGATGATAAAAGTGGACATCGGGTATATTATGAGTCGTATGAGAAATATGAATGATAGATATAGGATTTATCCCTCCTATGATTAGGAGAGATATTATTGGCCTCTTGATTGAGTGAGACTATGAAAATGCATGGCCATGCTCAAATGTTGATTTGTTTTAATAGTCTACTCATTGATCAAGGAAATTCGGATTAAACGCTGAAGAGGATGACTAATGACATGCCTCGAGTTTAATCTATAATATTTGGTTAAATGGATTATATTACATGGAAACATTAATCACGAAAGGTCTAATTGGATCACCAATTATTATTATTACTTGGGTAGCAATGATGTATTACTAGATGCCGCTCATTGTTTATAATTTTATTATTGGATATTAAAATTATTGCCAACGTAATAATAACCTAAATGGTTACACAATAAGAACGTTTAAAAGGAGTTTTAATTTAAATTATAAATTTAAATTAAATTATTAAATTCGAAATTGGATATTTAATTAATAGAGCTGGTCTTAATTATAATTTAATAGAATTCGAATTTAATATTAAAACCAAATCAGAAAGGGTTTGGAGAAGCCCAATTCGATTTAGGGTTTAGCCCAATCTCTCTTCCCTATAAATACATTATGATGTATTGTTTAGGGTTACACTTTTTGCAATTCGTTTTTAAGAAAAACGTGTGAGAGGCTAGAGAGAGGGAGATAGGCAGGTTCTTCTGCTAGTGCCGGCTTCGGTGATCGTTGGACGATCAAGCGTTCGTGTGGACTACTTTGGCAACGTAGATCTCGAAGAGGTCTGCGTGGTGATTGATTTGGACCTCCATTTGTCATCAATTTGTAAAGCTTCTTTAAGGTAATCATCTAACTCCGAATTAAATATCATGTTTTTGCATGGATCCTGCGATAGGGTTTCGATTTTTATTCTTTTTGCATTTAATTCCGCTACGTTTGATGCTCGAAACCCTTCAAGCCCAATTCGATTTAGGGTTACACTTTTTGCAATTCATTTTTAAGAAAAACATGTCAGAGGCTAGAGAGAGGGAAAGAGGTAGGTTCTTAGGCTAGTACCGGCTCCGGTGATCGTTGGACGATCAAGAATCCTGTTAGCGTAGCTCTCTTATCTAACACTAAATCTAATTCAATGGACAATTGTAAAGAACAATCAAGAAATTATAGAAATGAGATGAGAATATAGAACAAGAAGAAGAAAATGAGAAAACAGATATTTGTTATTAATATTCAGAATGATCTTTTTTGATCTACTCGTTTCAGTCTTTATTCAACACAAAATGACAAAGTGAATCTGAAAATGGACTTAACAGAATTTCCCGTCAAAACTGTTAAATCCCTTTTACAGCATGTAAATCCTATTTTCTGTATTTATTCAACTATTACTAAAAATAGAATATTTATAGTAAAGCTACTATAACATATCCTCCCCCTTCCAAAAAGACTTGTCCTCAAGTCTGAAAATACTTCTGAACCAACTCTGGATATTTGTCTGCAAATCTTTCAGCATCTTCCGATGAATTATCAGTAGCAGAAGCATTTTTCCAAGTGACTAAGTACTGAATTTTAGCTGCATTCTGGTATTTAACCATTCTGTGATCTACAACAGCTAAAGGAACCAAAGAACTTGTTGTAGGAGATTGATTAAGCCATTGAGGCAAAGTAGAAATCATTGGAGGAATCCCATGAAAAGCTTTCAACTGAGATACATGCACCACATCATGAATCTTCACTTCTGGATACAATTTGAGTTTATAAGCAACCTTACCAACCCTAGCCATGACTTGAAAAGGACCACAAAATTTTGAAGATAATTTCTGATTGGATCTCTGCTTTAAAGAAACCTGTCTGTAAGCTTGTAACTTCAACCAAACCCAATCTCCCACTTGAAATTCTCTTTCTGATCTGTGTTTATTAGCTTGAACCTTCATCCTATTCTGAGCATGAATCAAATGGGACTTTAAAGTATTAATCATCTGTTCTCTCCTGATTAAACTTCTGTCTACCTCATGATTAGCAATCTCTCCAGCCAAATAAGGTAAATGAATTGGTGGTGGCAGATTATATACAATCTCATAAGGAGTAATATGAGCAGCAGTGTGATAATGAGTATTATACCACCACTCTGCAAGTGCCAAGCAATTACTCCAGTCCTTTTCTTTATCACTACACATACACCTGAGGTAAACTTCTAAACACCTATTGACAACTTCATTTTGACCATCTGTAGCTGGATGATAGAGATTGCCATAATTTACTTAAGAAAATTGAATCTCTATCACTCACAATACTATGGGGCCATCCATGTAACTTGAAAACATTGTCCAAATAGGCTTGAGCTACTTGAACAGCATCAGGAGAATGTTTCAATGGCATAAAATGGGAAAACTTACTTAACCTGTCTACTACTACAAAAATAACTGAATAACCTTGAGAATTAGGTAAGCTAGTTATAAAATCCATACTCACATCTGTCCAAACTTCTTCAGGTACAGGTAAAGGCTGCAACAAACCTGGATAAGCAGCTGTGTCATACTTCACTCTTTGACATGTGACACAATTCCTCACCATATTGCTTACATCTTTAGACAATCCCTTCCAAACAAACAAATTTTTAACTCTCTTTAAGGTGATATCTCTCCCAGAATGACCTCCTTCAGGTGTGGAGTGATGCCAATGTAAAAATCTTATCTCTCAAAGATTTATCTGGCCAACCAAAAGCTTATTATATTTTTTAAGAAACCCCCCTGCATAGAATAATGATCCACTTGCTCCCCTTGTTGCAATTTATTACAAATCTCAATCAGAAAAGGATCCAAGGCATAACTGTTATGAATTTAATTTTCCAAATCAGATGAAACCACTGTAATAGCCATGCATAAAACCTCTGCACCTTGAACTCTGGAAAGAGCATCAGCTACCATATTGTTAGTACCCTTATTGTACTGTATTTCATAATCAAAACCTAACAGTTTAGAAAGCCAAAACTGCTGAAATGGTGTAGATATCTTTTTCTCCAAAAGCCATTTTAAACTCTTTTGATCTGTTTTAATAATGAAATGAGCAGAAATTAAGTATTGTTCCCACTTTTGCACAGCAAACACAATTGCTAACAACTCTTTTCCATAAACAGACAAATTCTTCCACTTAGGTCCCAATGCTCTACTGATAAAAGCCAATGGATGTCCTTGCTGTAACAACACTGCTCCTATACCATCTTGAGAAGCATCAGTTTCAACTATAAAGACTTTAGAAAAATCAGGTAATTCTAAAACTGGAACTGATATCAATGCTTGTTTCACTAACTCAAAAGATTCTTGAGCCTGATCACTCCAAACAAAAGCACCTTTTTTAAGCAAATTTGTCAGAGGCTTGCATAAAACAGCATATTTTCTGACAAATTTCCTATAATATCCTGGTAATCCCAAAAAACTCCTTAACTGTTTCAAATTCTTTGGAGAAGGCCAATTTGCTACAGCTTGAATTTTCTTATGGTCAGTAGAAATACCATTCCCAGATATAAAGTGACCTAAATACTCATTTTTGCTTACAGCAAAAGAGCATTTTGATTCCTTGGCATAAAGCTGATTAGCACTCATTAACTGGAAAACTTCCTCTAAATGTATCCAATGATCAACAAAGCTCTAACTATACACCAAAATGTCATCAAAGAAGACAAGAACATGCTTTCTAAGTAAGGGCTTGAATACAGCATTCATCCATCTCTGAAAAGATGCTGGAGCATTAGGTAAGCCAAAAGGCATAACTAAAAACTCATAATGACCAGTGTGAGTTTTAAAAGCTGTTTTAAAAATATCATCCTTATGTAGCCTCATCTGATGATACCCTGCTCTTAAATCAAGCTTGCTGTAAATAGTGGATCCAGCTAATTCATCTATTAATTCCTCTGTCACAGGTATGGGAAATTTATCTTTGATAGTCCTCTTGTTTAGTTCTCTATAATCAATACATAACCTCCATGTACCATCTTTTTTACCTACTAAGACCACTTGTGAAGCAAAAGAGCTGGCACTATCTTGAATAATACCCCTATCCATCATTTCCTGTACCAATTGTTCAATAACATCCTTCTGCTTAAGAGGGTACCTATAAGGTCTTATATTAACAGGACTGGAACCTGGTATGAGAGGAATCTGATGATCCATAATACCTCTGGAAGGAGGCAACTCTGTTGGTTCCTTGAATACCTCTTGAAATTGATCCTTTAATTTTGATAATTCTTCAAATTCTACAGACTCATTCTCTGCTGTAAGTTGCTAATCAAAAGCAGGTTTAGTATGAACTAATTGTAAAAAACAAAGTTGAACAGCATTCTTTAACATCTTCTGAGAAGGTCCCTCTCACACGCCTTCAACTTCTTAGGTGGAACCCCCTTAAGAGCAATAGAACTATCATTATACGCAAAATCCATCCTAAGTTTTTTAAAATCCCAATATATAGACCCCAGAGTTGATAACCATTGAATACCCAACACCATAACACAACTGCCTAAAGGAATTAGCATAACTTCTGTACAAAATCCAACATTACTCATTTCCCACTCAAACATTTTACACATCCTCTCACAAACCATCTGATTACCATCTGCTATAGTGATCATTTGTGATGAAATAGGCTCAACTGTAATTCCCAGCTCCTTTGCTATATTTTCATCCACAAAATTGTAAGTACTACCAGTGTCAATCAAAATATGAATCATTTTACCATTTTCATTTCCAGCCAATGCATTGACTGAAATCACTGGTTTTTCCTTTACTGTTTGAGATTCATCAATTTGATTATCTAACTCATCATCACTAGCAAACAAATCTTCAAACATTTGAGAAATTTCCATTCCTGGTACTTCCACAGTAAATAATTGAGGTTCTTTAAACTTGCACTTGTGCCCTTTTTCATACTTTTGGTCACAAAAGTAACATAGACCCTTTGCAATTTTTTCAGCCCTAATATCAGCAGGTATATACCTACTATTATTTCTCCCATTGTTCAGATTACTTGAACCCACATTTGGAATTTTTGACACCATAGATGGAGTAGGTAACAATGGGGGTTTGAAATTGGCTAACATTGCTTTATTCTAAGTTGCATAAGACTGCTTAAAACTCTTATTAACATGTAAAAAATCTTCTTGCAATCTTGCATACTCAATATCACTAGCAATTGACATAGGTTTAAATGCTTTAACAAAAGGTTTGACTACAGGTTTAAGACCCCCAATGAAACTATCAAGAATATAACCTTCAGGTAGCACATGATTACTCTAAAGCATGACAGCCCTAATATGTTCAAATTCATCCACATAAGTCTCCAAATCATCAACCTGATGCAACTTATTAAACTGTTCCACAATATTAATACCTGATTCATCTCTAAATCTACCTGTAACATCTACAATAAACTCATCCCAACTCACAGATCTTCTTGCTGATAAGTAACTAGTAACCCATCCCTCAGCCTTATCAGTCATATGTAAAGATGCAATATCCACCCTTTTGATTATCAGGAATTTTACGCAATTCAAAATACTTTCCACATTTCTTAATCCAATTCCTAGCATTTAATCCATTAAACTTGGGAAACTCAAGTTTATGAGTAAAGTGCAAGTTTCGAGCATTACCTCCATCAATTATAGCTCTCCTCTCTATTTCAGGTTGTGTAGCATCTGAATCTTGTTGTTGTTTCTGCAGATATGTGATTGCTGTCACCAACTTTGTTAACGTTTCTTCCATCATCTTATTCTGTGATTCTTGACGCTTAGCAAACGCATCCAACCTCTGATCTACTGCTTTGATATGATCATCCATTGATGAACCTTTTCTTATATTCGGAGCCAGACTGTAGTATAGTATTAATGTTTCTTGATTGTATTTTAATGGCAAAATTTCAGTTCAAGATGAACAAGAAAAGCTTGATTTCTGAAGCTTTAATGGCGGATTATACTTTCGAAACTCTAGAAATCACCAAGAAACAGCGTAATCGCAGCGAACAAGAATGAAAAGCTCTGATACCTTTCTTAGCGTAGATCTCTTAGCTAACACTAAATCTAATTCAATGGACAATTGTAAAGAACAATCAAGAAATTACAGAAATGAGATGAGAATACAGAACAAGAAGAAGAAGATGAGAAAACAGATATTTGTTATTAATATTCAGAATGATCTTTTTGATCTACTCATTTCAGTCTTTATACAACACTAAATGACAAAGTGAATCTGGAAATGGATTTAACATAATTTCCTGCCAAAACTGTTAAATCCTACTATGCCATAAACGCACATACGCAACCCTTTTTACAAAGCGTTGCACAGAAAGCGTTTCGTTAGATAGAAATTTTGGGTCTTTTGCAACTGAGCTGAACTGGTGTTGCGTTAGATATAATTTAGTGTTGCGTATTACCCACAGTGTTTCACATCATGCAACACTAACTGCTGGTGTTGCGTTAGATATTTTTTTAAATTAATAAATGATGATGTGGCAGAAGTGGGACCCACATGTGCTGACGTGGCATTTGCTGACGTGGCAATTATGGGACCCACAATTGCTGACGTGGCAGAAGTGGGACCCACATATGCTGACGTGGCATTTGATGACGTGGCAGATGCGTTGCATTTGATAACAGTAGTGTTGCATTTGCTGTTTGAAGTGTTGCAATAGATATATATATATTTTTTAAAAAATATGACGTGGCAGGTGTGGGACCCACCACTGCTGACGTGGCAGTGTGGGACCCACAAGGGTGACGTGGCAGGAGGCCCACCAATGCTGACGTGGCAATTGTGGGACCCACAATTGCTGGCGTGGTAGAAGTGGGACCCACATATGCTGACGTGGCATTTGCTAACGTGGCAGAAGCATTGCATTAGATAACAATAGTGTTGCGTTTGCTATTTGAAGTGTTGCATTAGATATATATATATATATTTTTAAAAATATGACGTGGCAGGTGTGGAACCCACCACTGTTGACGTGGTAGTGTGGGACCCATAAGGGTGACGTGGCACCAATGCTGATGTGGCAATTGCGGGACCCACAATTGTTGACGTTGTAGAAGTGGGACCCACCTATGTTGACGTGGCGTTTGCTGACGTGGCAGAAGCGTTGCCTTAGATAACAGTAGTGCTGCATTTGCTGTCTGAAGTGTTGCATTAGATATTTATTTTATTTTATTAACTAGGCCTGTCCCGAATGATGAATCTATTATTTTAAATTATTTATTCGACGTTCCAATCGCTCGGATGTCAAGATATAACGATTTTAGTGATGCGGTAATTTTTCAAAAAAATTCCTACATGTATTTGGTTTGGTTTTATAACGGTCAAACCGGTCAAAATGGACTTTCCTTTTAACTAGTCTTGTCCCGAATGATGAATCTATTTTTTTAAATAATTTTTTTGACGTTCCAATCACACGGATGACAAGATATAACGATTTTAGTGATGCGGTAATTTTTCAAAAAAATTCCTATATGTATTTGGTTTGGTTTTTTAACGGTCAAACTGGTCAAAGTCGACCTTCCTTTTACCTAGTCTTGTCCCGAATGATGAATCTATTTTTTTAAATTTTTTTTTCGATGTTCCAATCACACGGATGTCAAGATATAACGATTTTAGAGATATGATAATTTTTCAAAAAATTTCCTACATTTCTTTGGTTTCGTTTTATAATGGTCAAACCGGTCAAATTCGACATTCCTTTTAACTAGTCTTGTCCCGAATGATGAATCTATTTTTTTAAATTATTTTTTCGACGTTCCAATCGCACGGATGTCAAGATATAACGATTTTAGTGATGTGGAAATTTTTTTAAAAAATTCCTATATGTATTTGGTTTGGTTTTATAACGGTCAAACCGGTTAAAGTGGATTTTCCTTTTAACTAGTCTTGTCCCGAATAATGAATCTATTTTTTTAAATTATCTTTTCGACGTTCCAATCACACGGATGTCAAGATATAACGATTTTAGTGATGTGGTAATTTTTTAAAAAAATTCCTATATGAATTTGGTTTGGTTTTATAACGGTCAAACCGGTCAAAGTGGACTTTCCTTTTAACTAGTCTTGTCCCGAATGATTAATCTATTTTTTTAATTTTTTTTTCGACGTTCCAAACGTACGGATGTGAAGATCTAACGATTTTAGAGATGTGGTAATTTTTTAAAAAATTTGCTAGATGTATTTGGTTTGGTTTTATAACAATCAAAGTAGACTTTTCTTTTAACTAGTCTTGTCCCAAATGATCAATCTATTTTTTCTACGTTCCAAACGTACGGATGTCAAGATATAACGATTTTAGTGATGTGGTATTTTTTTTAAAAAAATTTGTAGATGTATTTTGTTTGGTTTGTATTTTTAATTTTATATATCTTCATATAAAATTATATTTTTATATTATGAATAAAAAATAAATTTTATATTATTATAAAAATGTAAAACAATTGTATAAATATCTTATATTTTTATATGTGTAAAATGATTTAATTAATATGAGTTTCAAAAATCAAATTAAAAAATTGATTATAATTTTTTTATTAAATTTGTGGATGGAAGCGGATAAAATAAGACAAGGCGCGGGGCTGAAATTCACTCAAAAAATTTGGGCCGACTTTCCATAAGAATCTCCCCCCAAAACTTTCACCAAAAACAATATCATCCCTCACCCTGCTGCTATCTCTCTCACTCACCCCCTCACCCGCCTGCGCTCCCTCCCCCTCCTCCCCTCGGATTGAACTGCGATTTACTCTCCGTCGACAAACTCCGATTTACTCTCCGATTGAAAGTTATTTATAGATGAATTACCAATTTACTCTCTCACTCACCTGCTCCTCTCTCTCTCACCCACCCGATTACAAGCTCCAATTCAGAGATTATAAGCTCCGATTTAGAGATTACAAGCTCTAATTGGTAATTTTCACTAATTGTGAATTTTAGGGTTTTTATTTTATTTCGTCCTTTCATTTTAGGGGTTTCTTGGAACCACTCTTGGTTACTGGTTACGGTTGAACTGTATTCTTTGACCCTTGGTTTTGGTCAAGCTTATTGTAAATATTGAGCTGTTACGTTTCATATTCTGAGAACGTAAATCAGGCATATGTGTGCTTTGTCTTGTGACTAAATCTCTTGTGTTTTAAGTATTAATATGTTTGTTGTCCTTCATTCAACAGGATAATTTGTCGTTCCCTCTCATATGCCCTGACTGGAATGCAGACGAGGAAATATTACTCCTAGAGGTACATTTAATCTAAATACTTTTAGTTGAAGTCCTGTGGTATATTATGGTGGAGTTATCTGTTGGCTTGTTATTGTAATTTGGTCCATGTAATTTGCTCTTTTTGTGCCTAGGTGGCTTTATAGCCCTTCCTGATTATGACAATAAAGAATTCTTCAGAGAAAATGTTTTTGAAAATGGTAACCTGCTAAGATTGCTCATGAACTTGTACATGTCTGTTGTAGGGTATTGAAATGTATGGACTGGGGAACTGGAATGAAGTTACTGAGCATGTTGGAACAAAAAGTAGATCTCATTGTGTCGAGCACTATAATACAATATATATGAACTCCTTGTGCTTCCCTCTTCCGGTATATACATGTGTTTTTTCATTTCTTTTGTTAGATTGAAATTGTGAAAAAATTAATCTGCAAATATGCTATATAATCTGTAAATGTTACAGACCTTGGGCAAGTACTTTTCCTTTTGAACAGGATTTGCATACTTCACCTACGTAGATGATCATGACACATCTTAGAATTATATTTATATTATCTATGAAAACTGAAAGAAAAAAACTGGAAAAAAATCTTATAAAATCATTTTAACTATGAGTAGAGAACAAGCATTTTTCAAGAAACAAATACGGAACTATCGTTCTTACTGTTTTTGCTATGAACTATACTGACCAAAATCGTTGTTTATATTTCAATTACCAGTTGATTAAGGTAAACGTTAGAATGCACGCTATAGGAAAGACCGACGCCACCGGAAGCACGACTTATTTCTTCCATGGCTATAGTATGATATAGATATCCTAGATTCATTCCTCTGTATGCCTCTGCAATTTCACATCATTTCATTATAGTTGTCTTGCTGTTGGTTTGGCTATGAGCATGAGTCCATGATGTTCTTTCTAATGTGATTGTTCACATATTTACAGCTGGAGGAAATGGGAATATCTAGCAAGCGTTTCGGCTGAAAGCAATTTTCAAGGCAAGTAATTTTACTAAACTGATTTCACCTTTCATAGTGTTGTTGCCACTGTAAATTTGTATATGATGCACGTATAAAGATCAAGATGACTCAACAAAGTAGTCATGTCAACTATCTGCAGTTTGAGGTTCCATACTACCTTTTTCCTGTAGTTTCCAGAAAATTTGATAGCGTACTCCTCCAAAGTAGAAGTAATCATAGTTTGTGTGACAAATTAGTTAAGAAATGTGTCACATTTATAATGATTATAAGGACTCTATATAGGATGCTGAATCATTTCGTGATCCCGTTATCTGGAGACCAGTTAGTGTAATATCTGCACATACACGTATTTCAGTTGTGCCAATCAATTCTGATTGTTTATATTTTTTTTTGTATAGCAAAGAAAAACAAGGTTATGAGAAGACAATCCACCTTTATCCTACAACATGCATTTCATCCCTAGAGTAGGAGTAGGGTTCTCATTTGGATGGTAAATTTTCTTCCTCAAGTACTCTGTTTTACATAATCCAATTCAGGTTTGTTTCTGACCTTATTCTTGTTCCCATGTAAATAGTTAACCTAATTTCTGAGGAAACATTAAGCTGCTGTAGTATGATGGTTCGCATATGCTAGCATACATTAATTTGTTGACGTTCCTTCTTTGTTTTTATTGCAGGACGAATGAGATGTCTTGCTGCATTGGCTCGTTGAGAGGAACTCAACAATTTGTGCAAGGAATACTGGACACCTGATGAGCTCTTATTAACGCGCATGTAGTGAGTAGTTTTTAATCATTTTTCTGAACAGAGAGAATGATTTATGTACCCATCGGTTAATTAATACCGGTTGTGTATTCGTAATGATTAATCAGGGAAAGGTCCTTGAGCCTCTTGGAGCTATTACTTCTGGCAGTCAATTCTTGGAGCCTAATGGTACAGTTTTAAACCCTAGATTCATAATTTTTGATACAGACGGTGATAGGTGATTTGCATTAATTTAATGTTCTTAAGTAGCAAGGCTGATTTCGGAATCTCTTGATTGCTTTAATGTCTGCTATTGTTTTAGAGGAAGTAACTCTTTATTAGTCATAGTTGTCATTCAGTTTTCTATTTCAGACCTGAGTCTGAACTATATATTCCATTCATTTCCTTCTCTAGCATCCAGGAACAACTATTTTCACTGATAGTGTGACATCGGATGGATTAACTACATTTATTTGGTGGATACGGGTACAAATTAGGTGGTTTAGCACTGTAAACTTTTGGTCCTAGCAAGTTAAGGCTGAGAAATGATTTGGAATTTCTTTCAAGCACCTGAATCTATAAAATAGGCATCTTATATTTCTCCATTCAGTCACTGTCAAAATTAAAGATGAACAGTATGTTATTTAAAGATGAACAGAATAGCTTCAAGGAGTAACTATAAAGTACAGAATATATGTGTTACATGTTGGACAGTTGCATCATGCATTGGTGTTTATATCTGTTGATTTACTTTTGCACCTCCTGTCCAGAACTTAATGCATTCTCCTTTATTTTCTAATTTATGGTTACAAACTTGTAGAGTGCGCAAGTGTGGGGAAAGTTTAAGGAAATGGAAGGATTGAGAAGGCAGGAACAATATCGTCAAGAAAGAAAAATAATCATTAAAGCTAAAGAGGATCTTGTTGCTGCAGATTTAGAATTTGCGAACCTACCCCATTTTGAACCTAAGAATTTGTTGATTTGTATTAGTTGTTGGCTTCATTTGGACAGGATGGTTTTATGTATAAACAAAGTAGCTATTTCAAATTTTTTGTAAAAAGGTGTTACATTTGACTCTATTTGATGTTGCAATAAAAATAAATGGTGTTGCATTTAAAAAGAATGGTGCTGCTTAAAAATAAAATTAGTGTTGCATTAGACTCAACTAGTGTTGCATTAGATAGTGGGCCACTGCTGACGTGGCATGTGGGCCCCAGTGCTGCTGTGGCATCTTGGTGGGCCCCACTGCTGATGTGGCATGCCCCTCCCATTTGTGACGTGGCACTTGTAGGCCCCATCGATGATGTGGCACCTTGCTGATGTGGCACCTTGCTTACATGTCTGCATGCTGACGTGTCACCTCGTGGGATCCAATACTGACGTGGCATGTGGCCCCACTGCTGACATGGCTGAAAAATCTTATGCAACACCGTTAAGTGTTGCCTTTACTTGCTTTTGATGTTGCATAAGACCTCTTATGCAATGCTTTCGTAGTGTTGCAATAGCTTGGGAAAAGCGTTGCATTAGGGGTCTTACGCAACGCCGGTATTGGTACGCAACGCTTTTCAGGTCTTACGCAACTTTATTTGGGGGTTGCGTATGTGCGTTTATGGCGTAGTGTCCCTTTTACAGCCTGTAAATCCTATTTTCTGTATTTATTCAACTATTACTAAAAATAGAATATAGAAATGTTATAGTAAAGCTACTATAACACATTCGTGTGGACTACTTTGGTAACGTAGATCTCGAAGATGGCTGCGTGGTGATTGATTTGGACCTCCTTCTGTCATCAATTTGTAAAGCTTCTTTTAAGGTAATCATCTAACTCCGAATTAAATATCATGTTTTTGCATGGATCCTGCGGTAGGGTTTCGATTTTGATTCTTTTTGCGTTTAATTCCGCTGCATTTGATGCTCGAAATTAAAGGCATAGAGTTTGGTAAGATTTATTGGATAAATGTGAACAAATGTTGTTAAGTGAATAAAAGTTGTTCTACCAAACTATCCAAGAGTTATATATGATATAATTCACAAATGTTGTCTACCTAAATAATCATTTTAATGAGAAAAGCCAAAGCTAACCTTAAAAGTGACGAAATATGGATCATGGCTCACTAGAAAGGTTTTGGAGAAACTTTTTCGAATTGATAGGTAGGGCTACTAATTTGATAAAAATAGTGGGAGATATATATTTTAAATATATATGAATAATCACTTGAATATAACTTAATAATTCCGTAGACTAATTCTTTTATGCATTTTAAACATTGTAAATATTCTAATGGCAAACAACTCAAATAACTTCTCTGTACGATCAGTCCTTGAAAAGGACAAGTTGACAGGAACAAACTTCCTTGATTAGCAATGGAAAGGCAAGAAGAGGATTGGATCCAAATCTAATGCTAATCCAAGACAAACTCCTAAAAGGGCTTTGATGCCTACATGAGGTGTTGCAAAAGGTGATTGTCATTATTGCAAGAAGTCGGGTGATCATAGTTCTATATGAGGATTAATATACTTTGACTACATTAAAAGTTACCTTTGACCGGGAGATGATAAAAGTGGACATCGGGTATATTATGAGTCGTATGAGAAATATGAATGATAGATATAGGATTTAACCCTCATGTGATTAGGAGAGATATTATTGGTCTCTTGATTGAGTGAGACTATGAAAATGCATGGCCATGCTCAAATGTTGATTTGTTTTAATAGTCTACTCATTGATCAAGAAATCCGGATTAAACGTTGAAGAGGATGACTAATGACATGCCTCGAGTTTAATCTATAATATTTGGTTAAAGGGATTATATTACATGGAAAAATTAATCACGGAAGGTTTAATTGGATCACCAATTATTATTATTACTTGGCTAGCAATGATGTATTACTAGATGCCGCTCATTGCTTATAATTTTATTATTGGATATTAAAATTATTGCCAACGTAATAATAACCTAAAGGGTTACACAATAAGAACGTTTAAAAGGAGTTTTAATTTAAATTACGAATTTAAATTAAATTATTAAATTTTAAATTGGATATTTAATTAATTGAACTAGTCTTAATTATAATTAAATAGAATTCGAATTTAATATTAAAACCAAATCAGAATGGGTTTGGACAAGCCCAATTTGATTTAGGTTTTAGCCCAATCTCTCTTCCATATAAATACATTATGATGTATTGTTTAGGGTTACACTTTTTGCATTTCGTTTTTAAGGAAAACGTGTGAGAGGCTACAGAGAGGGAGAAAGGCAGGTTCTTCGGCTAGTACCGGCTCCGGTGATCGTTGCACGATCAAGCGTTCATTTGGACTACTTTGGCAACGTAGATCTCGAAGAGGGCTGCGTGGTAATTGATTTGGACCTCCATCTGTCATCAATTTGTAAAGCTTCTTTAAGGTAATCATCTAACTTCGAATTAAATATCATGTTTTTGCATGGATCCTGCGGTAGGGTTTCGATTTTTATTCTTTTTGCGTTTAATTCCGCTACGTTTGATGCTCGAAACCCTTCAATGCTAACGGGTAGAAACCCGGGGAAAACGAATTTATTCCGTTCTAGGTCTGCAGATTCATGTAAAGACAAGAACTGGGAATCGGAGTTAGAGACGAAGGTGGCGCATCGTCTATCCACGGCCCTGATGAGGTCATGGTAGACTTGGAAACCGGGATTAATTGTCCCCTACATGTATAAATTTTGATCAATGTGAGCCCTATACATATCGACTGATCATCGAGTAGGGGTGCGCCAGGAAATTCCCGCAACAAATTCAAGTCAATTCTCTTTCCTACGAAGCATTATTCATTCTATCTGGTAGTATCTGAAATTGCGGATTTTGTTTTCCCAGGGGGAGTCTTCGCATCCAGTTTCTATCCAATCCCATTAAGATTGAATAATCAAATTTTTAGTAATGGGTGCGTGTTTTATAAATTGCTTCGGTAGATGTGAGTTTCTTATATCTTTCATAAAAGATAGTATTTGATAATTGACGTACTGATTCCGTACTATTTTCGGATATCTTTCCAGTAAGAAAGAAATTTCCTTTGATGGATTGTTAAGATATTTTTGGCAATAACTGTCCGGTATAAGTCCATATTGAGACTAATTCATTCCTAGGCAGATTATGCCGTACTATATTTACCTTGCTGAGCTTTCGCTCACTCTTGCTATTGTTTATATATTATATAGCAGCCCAGCAAGACGCCAAGGATCAGGTACACAGCCTCTAGCAAGTGGGAAGCATAAGACGTTTCCATAAGCAATTCATGGCACTAATTCCCGAGGTAGTAAAAACCAGTTGGATCAGTCTGCAGCTTTTGTTAATCTGCATTATTGACATAAATGATGTAAGGTTGTATTCAGTAAACATTTGGGTCTGTAATAATTTATATTTTAAGGATTTATATTGTAAGGGTGTCGTTTCTGAGACTCTAACCTGTATGAGTGTTTGAACATTTATTGTGGGGTCATAAGCAGGTGGATTGTGTATATTGTGAGTAATACAAGTACAATGAGGAATAAATGGATCGTGGCTACCCTAGATCCCTGACCCCGGGTCTAGGGGTGTCACAGTTGTGAAACTTCTCAGTTGTCTGTCATGGCTCAGATGTTGAGTTTGAAATCGGACCATCATTGGTCAAAGGCATGTTATGATCAGACATCTCAGTTTATCAAAGGCATCTTGCCTCAAGATAATAAATTTCTTGACAGCTTTTATAGTACGGAGAAGTATATGGAAGAAATGGGGCTTCCTTCCAAGCAAAATGATTGTTATGTTACAGATATATGTTATATTGGAGGTAAAACATCAACCTGGAGGAGTGTAAGTTTTGTTCACAAGGGAGATACAAAGTAAGAACTGGCAGATCCAAAAAGGAGAAAAAGAAAGTACCCGCTAAAAGGATGATCTACTTTCCATTGACATCGAGATTGTAAAGACTGTATGCTTCACCGACTACTGCAGGCCATATGAGATGACATGCCAAACATTATCAAGAAGAAGATGTGATGCGTCATTGTTCAGATTCAGAGGAGTGGAAACAATTTGATAGAACACACCCTTCATTTTTCTCAGAGATAAGAAATGTTAGACTCGGACTTTCGGATGATGGGTTTCAACCATTTGGTGAAATGGGCAGACAATATTCTTTTTGGCCAATATAGTGACTCCATATGATTTACCCCCGTGGATGTGTTCAAAAGAACAATATTTGTTTTTGTCTGTATTTTTACCTAGGCCAAAAAATCCAAAATGGAAGATAAATGTTTTCCTCCAGCCATTAATTGTTGAGTTAAAAATGTTATGGGAAGATGGGGTGGTGACCTGGGATAATTCTTTGAAACAAATTTTCGTATGCGAGCTGGGTAATGTGGACTATTAGTGATTTCCCTGCTTACTCAATGTTTTCTGGATGGAAAACTGCTGGTCATTTAGCTTGTCCTCATTGTGCTCATGATCATGATGCTAATAATCTTTCACATGGTGGAAAGATTACATGGTTTGATAATCATCGAAAATTTCTACCTACCAATCATCCATTTTGAAAGAATAAAAATCGGTTTATCAAAGAATTTGAGATGCTTGGTTTAATGAAAATTACTGAAATGGGAAGTGAAGAGCACAATGCCAAAATCATCAAAACTTACAATTGTGGATGGAAAAAAAGAAGTATCTTTTGGGATTTGCCATATTGGAGGATATTGAATATTATACATAACCTTGATGTTATTCATGTTGAGAAATATTCTTTGAGAATATTTTCAACACTATCACGGCTATTAAAGGAAAGACCAAAAATAATTCTAAGGCAAGAGATGATATTGCAGAGATTTGTTGAAGGCCGGAGTTAGCATATGATGAGTCGACAGGAAAGTATCCGAAAGCATGTTATAGCTTGGATAAGAAATGTAAAGAAAAAGTGTGTGAGTAGTTGAAAGATCTAAAATTCCAGATGGATATGTATCATATATGGGACGTTACATCAACATGAAAAAATACAAGTTATTTGGAACGACTTCTTCCGATTGCTTTTCGGGAATTTCTTCCAAAAAATATTTGGGAAGCTGTTACAGAAATAAGCCTTTTCTTCAGAGATCTCACTTCATCTAATTTAAAGGTAGGTGACATGTGTAGACTCGAAGAACAAATTCCTGTTATACTTTGCAAGTAGAGCGAATATTCCCACCAACATTGTTTGACTCAATGGAACATCTTTTAGTGCAATTACCATATGAAGCACGCATTTCAGGTCCTCTACAGTATTGTTTGATGTATCCTTTCGAAAGATTTTTGCACAATTCACTACTAGAAAAACGTCAATAGACATCGATTAAAAACCGATGTCTATGTAAATCCAGAACCGATGTCTTCGCATGTGTAGAGAAAGGTAGGGGTCTTAGACATCAGTTTTTAACCGATGTTTGTAGTAGTTTTAGACATCGTTTCTAATAAAGAACTGATGTCTGTAGTAATTTTAGACATCATTTTTGCAGTAATATGTCATGCCTATCATGTGAATTTTACGTTTATACAAGATTTATATCATCTTAAACATATGACATGTAATATAAATCAAGCCATAAACATCGGTTGTTTAATTATCAACCGATGTCTATGAGTATAATATACATCGATTATTTATTAAACAACCGATGTATATTATATATTATTACATCGTTTTCTGTTTTTAAACCGATGTCTATTGTATGTTATTACATCGGTTTCTTTTATGAAGTTGATGTGTTTCTATTCTTTTTACATCGTTGTCGTTGCATATAGCTGTGCTGCTGTTACTTTGTCATATTTAACATCAGTTTTTTTTTGCAAAAGTGATGTCTGATTTATTGAAACAAAACCAAACACTAAAAGTAAACATCACAAAAACTAAATTAATCATTAAACAAGCTATCATTATCAATTACTAGAGATCAACCACAACATTATCCACAAATTGTACACCAACTTATAGCATAAAATCTCCAACTACAATGATCAAACAAACTAAGCAACTACAACTAACCAAACTAACTACAACTGCCTGCCAAGTTGCTGAAATAATTATCGGTGGCATCAAGTCCCCGAACCGCAACAATAAGATCTGACTGCACAGCAAGATTTCAAGAAGATTCTCAGCAGTAATTGTTGGTGTTCACCCACTTAGAAAGCTGCATAAAACAAGTTTATACCATGATCATTATCCAGAGAGTAGAAATCTTAATCTTGTCGAAAGACATTGTTACAAAATATAATAGCAAGAGTTTACACTAATCAGCACCACTTGTTATATGGCTACTAATTAATTAAACTTGTTTTTAAGATTAATGTATACATTATCATTCACAACCAGAGAACTAGGTAAATAAAGACAAGATTACTCTAGTTTCTCGTAGAACAGGTTGTAAGCTAACAATAAAAAAAATTACGAAGTTAGAAGTGTTATGTATGATCGTGTAGCTGTACATGTGTCCACTCTTCTGTCCAACTAGAATACCATAAATACACTTCTCATTATGTACTCAAATAATTACAGCAATATCACAAATAAAATAATTAGGTGCATGAATGTATCTTAAAGACTTAAACTTTACCCTGTGGAAGGCCTCGATAGCAAATGACACCAGGGAATAGGGATCTTAAGCAAATGAAAATTAAAATTGTAATTCATGTGAGGATATAAAGTTCAGATTATCGCTATTTATGTTAACATGCTCGTAGGTAGATAATTCAAATGAGTTTTGTGTTCACCTGTGCACTGATAGAAGATGAGTTATAAAGACCCTCATCAGAGTGAGGTATTGCACGCAACTCTATTTCATTTCGGCTCCTCTCAGGTCTTTAAAACGATAGTAGAGTTGAATTTTCTACCACTTCACTAGAAGAACGTGGCGAAGAAAATGAATCCGCCGAATCACTCCTTGAAGCAAACCAAATTAGTAAATCGAACAATTAAAACAATAACAGGAGAGTTTTAGCATTGCTTTGAGCATGAACTAAGTGTAGTTGAAGAAACTTACCTCGTCGCCTGGCTTGAGATTTGTAAGTCCCCAAGAGTATGCTACAAGGTTGATAGCCTCTGTAGCATTTCTTATAAACACAATCTCTCTAGAATCAGATGCATTAATGAACGTAGCAACCTTTTTTCTTGCTAATTCATATGCATCAGTTGCCTTTGCACTACATTGGGAGCAACAAGAAGCAAAGTTAATACAGTCAGTAGTGGTAATAATGAGGGTAAATAAGAGATACGGAGTATTAAGTAATTGTTAAAGATCGATGACCTGAGGAAATGAACACCGCAGTGTACATTAGAATTGTAAGCTTCGTAATAGTTGTGTAAAGCATTCAAAACAGCAGTTGGCTTCTGAGAAGTTGCAGCATTATCAAGGTAGACAAGCTTGGATCCATTAATTTCCTATAAGGCGGTAGTTTGTTATAGCATCCAATTCAATTATACATATAGAAATTATTACGGTATAGGAATTAAATTAGAGCAGTTGGGGTGTTCCATAGCATTGCAAAACAGACAGGTAGTCGAATTCAAAAACATTTGGTTAACATGATGATAATAGTTTAATCGAAAAGCAATTAAAAAAATATGTATATACCTGGTGTAGAATAAGGAAATCGGGACGGGTAGCGAGGCCAAAAGAAGGAGAATTAGGGTGGGGGGATTGGGTTTGGGCGGCTAGAGAAGCAGCAGCACATAAACTCCTATTGATATGCGCCCATGACTTGAGATTGAACAAACTACTAGTTGTTGTTGGAGGCCTGGGCCTTGGCCTTGTAAAAATTAAGGAACAAGAAGAACAAAGTGTCTTGCTAAATGCTCCGCCTATTGAACTCATCATCATCGCCCCTGTCTTAGCACACCATATACCCAGATTCTAGTAGAAACAAACAAAGAAAGAAAGTAAATGAAGATATTGAAAGGTGTAATCCGAGATTGAAGGTGTAATTGTACAAAATGAACTTCTAGGGTTTGGTTCCAGCAGCGACTTCTAGGGTTTGAAAAAGGGGAAGAAACGGGAGAGAGAGTTTTGGGGAAGAAACGGGAGAGAGTTATGTTTTGTTTTGATGTTTTCTTTTGTTTTTGTCTTTTATTGTTTTTAATTTGGGAAAGGACAGAACGGGAGTGGAAAATATGTTAAGGGGGGGAAATTGAACTAAAGTGAAAATTTTGGCTAAGGGCGGGGAGAAAATAGAGGGGTCAGTGGTTTCATTTTTTTAAAAAAGGGTTTAGACATCGCTTTACATATTAACTGATGCACAGCTATTAAAAATACAAAGGATAGCGAGTTTCAGTTTTTTTTAAAAAGGGCTTAGACATCGCTTTACCAATGGACTGATGTATATGTATTCAAAAGACATCACTTTTTAATTCGGTGATGTCCAAAACGCTTTTAACATCAGTGACTTTTCTAACCGATGTCTAATGTGTGATGTCTATTAACAGATTTCTAGTAGTGATTGAAGAGTAATGTGAAAACTAAAGCTAGGGTTGAAGGATCAAAATGCAATGCTTTTTTGGTTAAAGAAGCTTCCACTTTTTGCTCACATTACTTTCAGCAACATGTTCAAACAAAACATAAAAATGTTTCAAAAAATGCTTCTACTATAGGTGAAGAGAGTTTTGGAGGAAACATTTCTATATTTTCTCATCTCGGACGTTCACATGGGAGTGTTAGTACTCGTTATCTTGATGATGGAGAATATATGGCAGCTCATAATTATATCTTATTTAACTATCCAGAGGTTGCACCATATACTAGGTAAGTTTATTTCGTCATATCCGCATGCTTAGTTGTCTCCATTAATGAATGGTCTTGTTAACTAATTATTTTGTCTATAATTAGGATTTTCATAAATCAACTTGGGGAACGCAATCCACATATAAGTAATGTTGAAGTTGATCAGTGCTTATGAATTTGCCATGTGGTTTATAAACTATGTAAGTTATTTGATACTTTCTAATTAATATTAGATAACATTTAGTTATTTATTCTCGTATTCTAATAGCCAACACAGATAATTTTTGGCTTAAAATCCATCACTGGTTTCAAATGAATATATTCAGGATCTTTCATTTGGACCTCTTCATTCAGTTAAGTCCGTACCAATCTACTATGTGAATGGGAACAAATTTCATACTCGGATACGGAACTGACAAGTCAACATTTAACAGTGGAGTATGCATCAAGGGATCGAATTTTAGTGAGACATGTAATGATTACTTTGGTAATTGAAGAGATTTTGATTTTCGAGTATCCTCGCCATCCAATTAAGAGAACAGTGTTTTTCAAGTGTGAATGGTTTGATCCTACAGTTAATATTGGAACAAGAGTTCATCCACGTTGATTTAATTGAGGTCAATAAAAAAAGAGATTGAGGGTGTACGAGCCATTTATACTAGCAATGTCGTAGACCATGCAAGTTTACTATTGCAAGTACCCAAGTCTTAGACGAGACAAGATCGATTGGTTAGTTGTATGCAAAGTAAAAGCTCGACCACTTATTGAAATTTCTCAAATCCCGGTATCACATCAAGAACCTTTCCAAGATGATCCACCCACACATCTAAGTGATATTAGTAAAAATGAAATTCTTACGCATTTAAATGGTAAAAGTTGAGTTGTAGTAGATTTAGATGATGGTAACAGGATTTCGGAGGAAGAAATTGAATATGAAATCGAAGATAAAGATGGATCTTGGCAAACTGAAGATAACAATGAGTTTCACCACTATGGAGGAATTATGCTAATTTTAGAATTGTTTTAAAACAAGGTTAGAATGCATCCAATATTTTGACATACACTTTGTATTTATGAAATAAATTAGAAAACCATGCAACGAATTTGTACCTTTAAAAGTTCTTGTATTTATTATATTTATTTATACCAAATTTAATATATTCAAGAAAATCAAGATAGTATCCTCGAGTTAAATATCCTAGTACACTAAGATGTCATAAATTGCATATACAATAATTTAAATTAAATTAATTGAAAAAATTAGTAGTCAAATGTGATATATTATACTGGTTGAGATTCTAAGTGAAGTCTTAGATACATGAATAAAATAATGCCTCATATACCAACAGAGATGGAAATTTCATGTTAAGAAAAGAAAAATTCATCTTAAAATATATCTTAATATATAAAATGTGATATCGGGAAAAGAAATTTGAATTCATACAACGAGTAATGGCTATTGTGTTAATGAAATAAATAGATATAGATAATATGTTTATATCTAAAATATTATATAGTAATATCCTATGAATTTAAAATTTTATTATTTATGTATCGGGTTTTTATCTTGTTTCGAGTTTGCATTGGGTTTCGAATTTCGAATTTGGGTTCATTTTTGTACAACTAAAATCAAAATCCAAATCCAAACTTTTTCTGGTTTTAAAAATTTAATAAATATCAAAATCCAAAATTTTTGCTTCGGTAAATCCAAAATTTATGATTTTGAATAGGGTATTTATCAGATCACATTTATTTTTCATCCCTTCACTATTCTAATAACCTTATTCAATTTTCTTTATTTTCAATCTCATCAATCATCCGAATACTTCATAAATCATTGCATAATTCGTATTAATTAAATATTACTTAATTGTTTAATAAAAGTTGATATTGAGAAAAAATAATAAATATTTTAGAGAAATCAAACCTTTATTTGTGATGGGTATTGATGATTTCTTAGCTTACTTGCTCACAAGATCAAAATCAAAATTAATGGAATCTTCATTGATTTCTTTTTTACATATCTTTGCGGGATGCGTATTATTAAAAGATCCAACATAGATCCATATAAGATTTTTCCTAAAATTCCACTAATTTTGATTTCGATCTTCTAAGCAAGTGCAGCAAAGAAATCATCAACAACGATCACGGATCAATAAATTTTGATAAAGATTTGATTTTTATGATTATATTTATAATTTTTTTTATATATGTCAATTTTTATTAAATAATTAAGTTTTATTTAATTAGTACAAATTGTGAATGAGGTTGAAAATAAAAATGTTGAGTAAAGTGAAGGGATGGCAAATTAATCTGATGTGATGGATACCTGATATGTAAACAAAAATTTGGAGTTAAATTTTGGATTTGGATATTGATTTGCATTAATTTTTTAGACCCGAAAAAGTTTGGATTTGGATATTGATTTAAGTTGTACAAAATTGACACCTGATTCGAAACCTGATCCAAACCCAAAATCAGATAAAAACCCGATATTATAATAAATGGGCTTTTTTCATAAATACCCTTGTCTATAAATTTTTTGCAAAAATACTTTCTTTAAAAAGAATAATTTGCAAAAATACTATCTTATTTGTAATAGCTGCGCGTTGCATTCAGTTTCATATGCAACTGAATGTAACTAAAAATTGTAATTTGAATTTTCATTTTTTTACCAACTTCCAGTTCTATTTAAGGGCTGCGCAGCAGCAAAAAATGGAAATTGAACTTTTAGTTTTTATTTACATTCAGTTGCATAGGTTGCATATGCTGAATGCAACTGAATGCAACTAAAAATTGTAATTTGAATTTTCATTTTTTTTACCAACTTCCAGTTCTATATAAGGGCTGCGCAGAAGCAAAAAAGAGAAATTGAACTTTTATTTTTTTAGTTGCGCATTCAGTTGCATAGGTTGCATATTCAACTGAATGCAGCTAAAAACTCTGAAAGTTGAATTTTCATTTTTTGATGCTGCGCAGCCTTATACACAACTTCCGTTTTAAGTTGCATTCAGTTGCATAACTTTCAATTATTAGTTGCATTCAGTCAGAAACTTGAATTTTTATTTTTTGCTACTATATACAATTGGAAGTTGGCAAAAAAAAATGAAAACTTTACTTTGAGTTTTTATTTGCATTCAGTTGCATATCAAATTGCATATGCAACCTCATATGCAATTGAATGCAACCTGCTGCGCACCCTTATAAATAAGATAGAATTTTTGCAAATAAATAAATTAACCTTTTTTTTTAAATAGTATAATTGTATTTTAATTACAAAGATAGTATTTTTACAATAACAAATTAAAAACCTAGTATATTTATCAAATTCCCATAATGAATTGTATAATTCATAGATTATTACCTAAGATTTTTGAAATAAACATAAAATCCATTTATTGAAATTTCATAAGCATGAGCCAATACTCTTTATATGAATTAAAATTGTTTTTCTCAATATCACATTTTATTAATATACCTTATAGCCCATGGATTGTACGGGTTGATTTTAAACATTTTGTTTATAAATTTTACACGTTTATAACAAAATACAATAAATATAATAATGTTTGGTTGATGTAATTTTAATTTTGAAATTTTCTTACCAACAAAAAGTAATAATTGAATATGATAAAATTACACATTTAGCTTGTTGTCTGAAATCACTAATTCTTAATCTCAAAAATATAAAACTAGTTTGGATGCTTACAGATAAAGAATAATAGATATAGTACTTAGAAATGTGGTCTAAATGGTGAATTTGAGAGACCACTCTTCAAAAAACACTCCTATTTTCATCCAAGTTTATCATGTCCGGAGTGAAATTTTTTTTTTTTTTAAATTTGTATTTGATTAGTCTTTATGCAATAACTGCCAACCAAAATTTCGAACATAATTATTAAAAGATCCTATATGACAACCTTCAATAACGATCTAAAAAGTCTAAAGCATAGAACAATTTTTTTTTTACATAATGTACGATTTTATGTGAGTTGTAGAAATTCATGTCAAGGGGTCACAACCTACAACAATTATAATAATTTTTAATAGTAAACCTTGATATATTAATAATCTATAGATGTGATTTGTTGAATTATAGAGTATTAAATTATTTTGGTTTTTTCTTAAAATTTAAATATATTATTTAAATAGACAAGTAGCATCAACATAAAACAACAAACATCAAACACACTCATGATCCACAAATTAATTAATGAAAATACTAGAGTTACGTAAAGTTTCACAAAAAATTTCACAAAATGATAAGTGTCTCAATCTTATTGGTTATAATTCAATGGCCCCCGGCATTTACAATAATATCAACCAATAAAAATCCATATTTGTGGGATCCAACTCATTATGTGCAAAAATTATGTAGCCAATTATGTACACCTAGTATTATGCAAGCAGCAAATCTTTTCATGTAAGGATACATATACATCTAGTACTAAGAAACATAAATGCTATAGATAGCATATAAGAAAATTATCTTTTCATGTAAGGATAGATATACATCTAGTACTAAGCAACATAAATGCTATAGATAGCATATAAGAAAATTACACATCACAGCAAGAAAACTAATTATCTATCCATCAAACAACTTATATACTCCCTCCGTCCTTTTAAATGGGCACATTAACAAAAAACATACATATTAAGAAAAAATTAATTTTGTAATTTGTTTCCATATTTGCTCTTAATTTTAACATTAAATGATGAGTTATGAGTGTGTATATTAAATATAAAGTCAAAAATTGGTATTAGAAATAAAGGGGTACATATGAAAAAATTGGTAAAAATATGTATTGGAACAAGAAATGTGACAATTATTTAGGGACAATTTTTTTTTCTGCAAATGTGCCACTAAAAAAGGACGGAGGGAGTATACTATTTCTTTCTGAAAATTACAATGACTTGCCACCTTAATTTAGTTGTTAATTTAACCCCTTCAATGGTTGTCCTCGAGTAATGGTTTTCTACAATTACTTAACATTAATGGTTGCCACCTTAATGGTTTTTAATTACAATTACGATCTCGTTAGTGTAGTTGTTATTTTCCAAGGTGTAACAGTCTTTTCTTTCTGTAATCATGATAAAAGATGTATATCGTTACCATAATCAATAGAAAAACAAATAAAATCTTTAGAAGAGTGATTGTGAAGAAACATACCATTATAGGTTCAGCCTGATTGAGTCTTGGATAAAATATCCTCACAACTGATCTCTTTTCTCATTCAATATTGGATGCACAAGCCTCCCCTTCCTCGTGACCCCTCTTCCCTTAAGTATCCACACGTTCCATATAAAATATCCTTTTATTCGACCCATCACTTTCCACATCTTCACTCAATTTCACAATATCATCTCCTTTCTACAAATCCACATTTCCACCTCCCTCTTCGAAAAGGATGCTCAACATTTGCAAGAGGGACACTACAAAAAAAACGACTGACGGTAGGAAAAGGCCCAAAATTGGTAGGAAATGCTTAAGTGGGAAATGACTTTGATAGGAAATGATATTGACCGGGTCAACGTGGGTCCCACATGATGACGTGGCATGCCACATGGCGGGGACCCACATGCCAACTTGGACGATGATGTGGCGACATGTTAGATGCCATGTCATATGACACGTGGGCAGGCCCCGCACACGTCATCAGCCACGTCAGCTGCTGACGTGGAAATTGTAGCAAGTGCAGAGCCATTTCCTACCGACCACTTTTGCACACTTCGGTAGGAATTATTTCAGGCACCTTGTAAAATGGCATTTCCTACCGGCCATTTCCTACCTCTATTCATTATTTCCTACCGTTCTTATGAATGCGGTAGGAAATGTTTTGAAGACGGTAGGAAATACTAGGTTTCGAATGGTTATAACGGTGGGAAATGGCTTGAAGGCGGTAGGAAATACTAGGCAACTTTTTTAAAAATAAATGTTCTTCATTGATTCAAAAGCATACACATTGCATAACAAAATCAATATCTAATTCACAAGCATACAATCAAAACCAAAAATCAAACATCTATCATAAATCGTAATCCGCCTTCATCACCATAAAATTAACAAATTAAAGTTACATCTACATAATATTTGTACAAATGTACTAAAATACAACCATTACAACAAAGCAAAATAAAAATTTAAAAACCTAAACTAATCACTCTTGAAGTGGTCATCATAATTGTCTTTGTCATTGCCTTCAACATCGCCTTCATCCGAATAGTTCTCTTTAGCCTTCTTCCGAAAAGTTCTTTTAATTTGTATCAAGTCCTAACAATTTACATAAAAAATGAAACAAAAAATTATACATATATATATATATATACACAAATGAAAGTTAATGAGCTCAAATAGCAAACAAACACTACGCCATAAATGCACATACGCAACCCCCAAATAAAGTTGCGTAAGACCTGAAAAGTGTTGCGTAAGGTCTTACGCAACACCAGAGGGGTGTTACCAATACCGGCGTTGCGTAAAATCCCTAATGCAACGCTTTTCCCAAGCTATTGCAACACTACGAAAGCATTGCATAAGAGGCCTTATGCAACACCAAAAGCATGCAAACGCAACACTACATGGGGTTGCATAATATTTTTCAGCCATGTCAGAATGCTGACATGTAAGCAAGGTGCCACGTCAGCATGCTTACATGTCATTAGTGGGGCCCACAAGTGCCACGTCACAAATTGGGGGGGGGGCATGCCACATCATCAGTGTGGCCCACCAAGGTGCCACGTCAACACTGGGGCCCGCATGCCACATCAGCAATAGGCCCACATGCCACGTCATCAGTGGGAACCCACATGCCACGTTAGCAGTAGGGCCCACATGCCATGTCAGCAGTGGGCCCACTATCTAACGCAACGCTATTTGAGTCTAATGCAACACTAAATTTTTTTTGAAGCAACACCATTCTTTTCAAATGCAACACCATTTTTTTTTTGCAACATCAAATAGACATCAAATGCAACGGTTTTTTATAAAAAATTTGAAATGGCTGCTTTGTTCATACATAATACCAACCTGTCCAATCCAAAATAACTAAATGTCCAAAAACCAAGCACAATGATTCAGCCAACAAAAGTACTGAGAGATGGCTACAGTTTACCTTTATGCCAAGTACCAACCATATTTAGTCTAACTTATACATGTTACAAACTATAATTTACAAAGACCTATACTTGTTTGTTCATTCAAAATGGCATTACAACATCCTGGAAGAGCGACATTCTGCCTTGGATGGAAGTACTGGAGCAGGGAAGACAACAACCAAATTATCAAGTTAAATATAGTTAAACTCTGCCAAAACCTTAAGGTGTTAGTACGAAAGTGTTTATCACTTAATACAACTAGCCAAATCTTTGGATAAATCAAGTCAATTAGCCATAGATAGAAGTTTAGAATCTCCTTATTCTATAAGTTTCCATTTTCCACAATATACCATATATGTAAAATACTAATCATGTAATCTGTTCTTTGGTGCACTTAACTTAGAGTGCAGAATGACACAAAGAAGATTGTAAGCCGAAAATTCCATAACGCATCCCTTGTTTCCTTCTGCATAGAGTACTTGAAATTGAGATTGGCACTGTAGAACAGATTAAGGGTAAACCACTATATCATATAGCTGATTCGTAAAACAAAATTTATACATCCGCAATACAAGTTGCACTACAATGAATTTCAAGTCTAACAACGGATTTTATCCGTTGTCTGATACCTGCAAACCCCGTTGTCTATCGGGGTGTCGTCTGATACGCACCTCAGACAACGGTATGAAAACTGTTGTGTGTTAGAGCGAGAGACAACGGTATCATCTCTAGACGCCGTTGTCTAATATCCAGAAACAACAACACAATGGTTTAGAAACCGTTGTTGTTTGGGATGCTACACAATGGTTTTAATTGAAGTAACACTTGTCTGAAAACAAATCACACAATCGTTTTAATTGAATAAACACTTGTCTGAAAGGAAATCACACAATGGTTGTAATTGAATAAACACTTGTCTGAAAGGAAATCACACAATGGTTTTAATTGAATAAACACTTGTCTGACACGTGGCACACTATGGGGCCTACACTAACACGTGGCAATTGTGGGACCCACTTTCTAATGCAACACTATATAATTACCTAATGCAACACTACATAATTGTCTAATGTAACACTGTAATTTTCTATTGTAACACTGCAATAAGGCTAATTTAACACTTTTGTATTCTAATGTTACACTAAAATTTAATATTGCAACATTAGTAACTATAGCAATTGCAACACTAACAATGAAAATTTTGCAGTATACCGTTTGTACATATAATAATCCCATTAACAACAAAACTAATCAATACAAAATTTCATTGATCAATATTAATCTCCATCCACAAAATCACCAAAATACAATCTCTACGTACCAACAACCAAAATGAAATCCACCATTTCATCAAAATAAAATCCTAGTACCAAACAACCTTCATACACCTTGTCCACAGCTACGACTAATTCTGAACTGATCCAACCTCTACTATTTCATCACTTCTTTAAGCTGCCATAACTTTGTTACTCCAAAAATGGCACTAGCAATCAGAGGGTGCTTCAAGACAGGCTGCAAAGGGAAAAAAAATTAAGATTCGAGTAAAGAAACAAGTCTGTAAAGGGTGCATTAGGTACTAGTATCTCAATTTAGCCGAACAGGAGGCAAATGTTTAGGTGATTCATGTAAATGTCATAAACAAGGCTCCAAAAAGTGTAAGCAAAAATGTAGTGCCTAGGATGTTGGTGGTGACCTTTGTAGAGCCGGACATTAAAATGTATGATAGCTGAAAAATAAAAAACAAGGCTTACCATATTTGCAGCAAAGCTTATGTTATCCAACAACATTAGCACTGCAGTATACATGAAAACGAAATAGGCCTTTCTTAGTTCATAGAACAGCTAAAAAATGCTTTTTATCCGGGAAATATGGAGAAAATGTGTATTAAAATAATAGGGTTTTTGGTACTTACCAAAGACAAAAAAGGATGGGCTTATAACCACCTTGTCTAGGATTATGCATGGCCTGGTAAGATAGATCTTCCAAAACTTCATTATTTGGTGCCTGAACATATTCAATTGATATTGTAAACATTAAACATGGCTAATCATATATTCAACTTCCATTAACACTTTCATATAAAAATTCAAATTATAATCTTAATGTTGATTGCATCATCGGTTGAGTCCTTAATTATAATGAATAGATTATATAATGTAGTAAGATGACTGAATGAAACAAATAAGATTACCATTGTTAAAAATCTGCCGACCAACGAAAACTAAGTTAAAGATGAAAATATGCAATGAAATGAAGAAGTGAGATTCCTAATGTATACTCAGAAATACGTTCTTGCATGAGGAGGCCTTAAAACTGGATAACAAGCAGTAATTAATTATTTAAATAGTTCTAAGTTCAGCAATGTGCTCTGTGCAACTGCATTTATATTGGCTGCAATATACTACTGAACTGTTAAAATGAGAAGAAAAATATTTTCAGTTATAGTATCTATACATGTGTGTGTGTGTTTAAAGGGGGAATGGAGGTTTGAATGCAGTGGCTCCAAGAGTGTTTGAAAATAGAAACGTTGAGAGGTGAAAGTGTGAGTAATGATGATCAAAAGAGAGGTGGTTGTGCATGAGTTTAATTAAAGACAAAGCTATGCTAAAGCTTTTGCTCTTTACAGCATAATGGCTCTATTTATGTTGACATGTAGTATTTTTTATAAAATTAACATCCTGGTAACGGCTAGAAGAGAACAGTTTTTAAACAAATAGCTAGTTTACAACATAATAGCTAGTTTTTAAACAAATGCCTTGAAGAAGAGAACAGTTTACATGATAAATTATCATGTACACTTGAGTCTGATAACGGCAAGAAGTTTTCATCGTCAGCAAGTATAGCTACACAGTAACAAATAAATTATACCTTTGGAAAACATTCAAAACCACCACCAGTTGCATTTAGTCACTACTACAAAAATGCCTAAAGAGACCACCTGAAAACCATCTTAGAGACCACCTCAAGAGGAGGTCTCTAGGTCAGTGGTCTCTTAGGATAAGAGACCTCTTCTTTGAGGGGATTTCTTAAATAGAAATACCAGACCAGCTACTTCAGAAAAGTGGTCTCTTAGATGGAAGGAAAAGAAACCACTTATTTAGATTAGATGGTCTCTCTGGTTCTAGTAAAGAAACCACATAGGCCAATAAGTGGTCTATTTGATTTCTAAAAAAAAATCGGTTGTCTCTAAAAGGTGGTCTCTTTGCTCTAAATAGGATTAAATTTCTCAAATTAATAATTATTTTTATATTATTAATTGTCATTGAGATTATTATTATTAATTATTATAATAATATTCTTATATTTACAGAATATTATGAAAAAAATAACTAACTAATGAATACACTAATATTATAAATGTGCACAGATATACAACTACAAAAACAAAATGTGTACATCTACAAAATTGCAACTTGGCAACTCAAAACTGTGCAGCAACCATCTGGGATGAACTGCAAGAGGGGACGACCATTTACCATAAGAGCTACTTCATTTGAGGCTACTCTTCCACTTTGATATTCCTGGTCTTTCCTCCCATAACTAGATACATGGACACGCATTTCACTTTCCCAATTAGCTCAAAGATGCAAATATCCCCCATCTGAATATCATTATCACGAATAAAGGCCATCCACCCACCACAAAAAGTATGTAAAGTCTGCACTTTCATAGTTGGAACTGAATTCACAGTCCAACAATCCCCTTTTACATTGCGAAGGACAATCTATGTTCTACAGCTGGGAAGGTGGGAAGGTGTTCCTGGGAAAAATTATACGGAACTTTCTGCAAAATAATGATTTTATAGGCTAAATTCTTTATGATGAAATGTAGTATCCTCTATCTGCTCCAGAAGCCTTAACTACAAAAAAAAAAAAAAATATATCAGGGACTTATTAGGAACTGGTCAAATTCTATCTTACCATGACATATATTAGAGGAAAAAAATATACTCAGCATGCAGGGTGTAATTTAATGAAAAAGATAAAATATATATACACAGTACATTTTTATCACTTACATAACAGAAAGTCGAATATATTGCAAGATATTGATGGAAAGCCAACTAAAGATATTGCAAGATATTAGTTGTAATGTACTACTGTAAAGATTGTAGACAATCAATCATAAAATTGAAAGGGCAGAAAGAAATATAGAATATGGACTATTAAATGGAATTACAAGCTTCTCTCAAGAACCTTAAGGCTGGGGTAATAAAGAAATTACCCTCGCAAACAAGTAAGTGAACAAGGAAATAGAAACAATAAGAGAGAACAGGAATTCAAAGATAAACTCTAAAGACTTTACCACCCCGCTATTAGGAAATAACATCAGAATGATACAAGACCATACTCATACAATTTCCGGTTAAGAACAAATTTTTCAAAAATTTACCTCCTCCAATATCTGTTGTCTTCCTTCTCTCATGCGGGCTTCCATCTTGGCCCATCGATTTTCAATAATAAATACCCTAAACCACACAAAATCCAATTAAAGTAAAACGTAAGCCCTTGAAAAAATAATAAGATGATTACATAAAACAATGCTACTACATTCACCAAATCCTTATTCTTCTAAATACATAAAGTATGATTTTCTATCTCCACTGAACATGGTATAACTTTATGGTGGTATATTTTTGAGTTAGTATTGCGTTCGTTATTAGAAATCGATAGACTACTGTAGTGATTTTCATATTGCAGCTCTAATCAAACTAAGGCTGAGTACTAAATTACCATATGGTTTGCAATACCATGTTTATAGTTACTTTTTATCAGAAATCTTGTTCTGAGTGAAGAGCTATAGCCTATGCTGATGCAGGTCCGTTTGTTTTTCATAGATTCAAGATATGATTAAGCGGAGACTATTTTTTTTGTATTGAATTGTATACAAAATAAAACTTAGATCAATGTTTTTTCTAATGTTTGTATCACAACTTGTGCTAGTATATCTGTCTGAATTTAATTGCCTAATTTTTTTTGCCTGGCCTTGTGTTTGTCCCAGTTTAACTCCATCAATCTCAATTAGGAAAACAGGGTATTCTCTGTTGCGTAACTTGACATTGACTTGGAGAAGTTTACCATTTATGCCCTGATCGGAACCTAACTAATTGGAAAGTTTGCTATAATAAAATCATGGTGCACCACTTTTTTATTATTACAGAACACCTAAACAATTGAAAGGGAAAAAATGACTACTTATTTTTCAGAGGTAAACAAGAGAAAAGAACTAAATAATCAAATTGCTAATTTGTCTGAGGGAAACAACAATCATCCGATTGACTAATTACCTATGCGGATCTTCCTTTCATCTGAAAGTAGCTTGGCAAAGCGAGTCAGAGCATCAGAATTAGTACCTTCCCCCACCACGGGCTCAAATGCTCCTGTGTCTATATTCACCCTGGCTACTGACTTCTCCAACAGCTTATTTCCTATGTCAGCAAGTGCCTCCATATTTGTTGTGGTTGCTATATCAGCTGAAGTTGCATTCCCTATGAGATTATCATCCTGAATACGCAGATAATTCTTCTCAGTTCCAAGGGCTTGAAATAGTGATGAAACTTGAATGTCGACCATGTCATTGCTTGAAGCACTATAGATGTCGATCAAAGGCGTGGCACCCTGGTCAAAAATCCAATTTATGGGACTCCATTGAGAAACAATGCTTGCATTGTACTTCTCCTCTAACTTGGCTGCACCAGTCCCTAGTGAAAGAACTAACATCTTTGTAGTGTCCATTGGCTTGATATCCACAAACTCAAAGTTTCCTTTCAATATTTCGTTGAAAATTTGTGTTATAGCCACCTGAGTCTGAAAGTTAGCTCCAAAATTAAAGAATTTATTTAGTAGATCAATTTTATATTACAACTAATATAAATAAAAATGCACTCAAGTGCAGAATATTACTGGATTGCTTGCAGCAACTCCACCATCGATAAGATTGAAGTCGCGTGTCTTCCCATCTTCATATTTAGTCTCAAAGAAGTGTGCTGGTAAAAATGTGGGAGCTGCAGATGTGGCTATGCAATACTAACCTCCACTGAACATGGTATCGATTTCTAATAACCACTACATAAAGGCATAACTCCAACTCTAACCTCCACTCCAGTAGTCTATCGATTTCTAATAACGAACGCAATACTAACTCAAAAATACACCACCAGATCTACACTTGATCAACAAAAAAAATTCGAATTAACTCGAAAACGCCAAATTAAAAGCCCTCAAATTCCAATAAATCCTAAAACAAATCCTTGTCTAAATTTACACAAAACACGCAGTAAAAACAAAAAAAATGAATTACATAATAATGAAATCCAGGGCTTAGTAATAAGTAAACAGGATCAACAACGCAATTGAGATTATGCATACACATAAATACATACAAGGCGTATGATTATGAACTATATGTAAGATACAAACATGAATCGTAGTTAAATTTACCTGACGAAGCTAGATACACAGCTCTTTCTCTCTCTCTCTGACTCTCTCTCTCTCTCGATTGAATAAAATAGATACT
The DNA here is from genome assembly GCA_036435485.1 of Saposhnikovia divaricata. Taxonomy (NCBI): domain Eukaryota; kingdom Viridiplantae; phylum Streptophyta; class Magnoliopsida; order Apiales; family Apiaceae; genus Saposhnikovia; species Saposhnikovia divaricata. Next base: position 75,814,182 of record CM071600.1, on the reverse strand, counting down.
AATATCTTTAGTTGGGCTTGGGCTTTGTGATTTGGGCTGGACAGATATGTACCAGAACGTGCAAAATATCTAGATTTGAAAAGTAAAGAATGATAAGAAACCACCTTTTTAATTAAAGAGGTCTCTTTTCATATATTATAAGAGATCTCTTTTTTAAAAAAATGAGGTTTCTTTTATTAAATAACCATTTATTTAAATAAGAGGTCTCTTTACTTATATTATAAGAGACCGTTTTTTAAAAAAGTGTGGTTTCTTTTCTTAAGTAATCAATTATTTGAATAAGGTGGTCGCTTAGGAAAACATTCAAAACCACCACCAGTTGCATTTAGTAAAGCCAAGGACAGAATCCTATCAGGCATCATTCCTGCTAGTTGCAACTTATCATAGCTTCTATATGACATTAAAAGAAGAAACCATAAGTTAGAAACATCTATCTATGATAACAAGTTAATCTAATCAAATACATTATTTAATTTGGAAAAGGTAAAAGCAGGTATGCAATGAAAGATTTTCACCCCCATTAAGTATAGCCAGTTTTTATTGATTATTTTTATTAACATCAAGTTAAAATCTAAGAACAATAGTTCCTAGTAAATTAATAATTCAATGGAGTCCTACTTTAAAAATCTGGAAATCTTCAACGTATTGGGATAAGCTGATTTCCATAACAAAGATCAGACTATAAGCTTTAACTCCTAAAAACAGTAATTTACAATAACGAACTCAAAACAGAAAGCAACCAATTAACTCAGAACTCAATTAATCCGTCAGACTCAATTACAAACTCGCGACTCAATAAACTCGGTAAACTCAGTGACGACTCGCGCATATCAAGTCACAGAAAAAACAAAAACAAGGGGAAAAACAACCTAATCAAACTGAAAGTAGACCAAGAGGAAGGGGTGAACAACAAAAAGAGAAGAAAAAGGGAAAGGGGTTATAATCAATCTTAAAACAAATCTAAGTCCTAAAAATAGCTCAAAAGTAAAAATTAACCTAGGTCAATTCGAACTAGTTCATATTTTTTTGAAGTAACAGAGGATAGGAAGAGAGAGAGAGAGAGAGCGAGAGAGAGAGAGAGAGAGAGAGAGAGAGAGAGCGAGAGAGAGAGGGAGGACCTGTTTGTTGATTTCAACACCAATAGCACCATCAACCAATTAGACCTCTCGGTACCAAAACCCTAATTAAAAGCCCCAAAGTAAAACCCTAATTAATCACCTGAAAAATCAAAAACCAATTAGATCGAAAACCAATTAGAAAAGAGAAAAGAAAAGTAGAAAGAAGAGAAGAGAATAGAGGGTTTTTGAAACTATGGCGGAAGAGAATAGAGAGTTCTTTGACGGCGGCAGAGAGTGTGAGTGTGTTTGAGCGAGGGAGTGTGTGAACGTGTAATTGTGTAATTATGTAAGTGTTTTAAGGGGGGAAAGGGGAAAATGTACGGGTAATAATATGGGTTTGGTGGGAAAGTTGCCGCCCATATTTATTTAATTTTTTCATTTTCTTTCTAGCTTAAAAATAAATAAGTAAAAAGGAAAAAAATAATTTGTTTAGATAATTGTTATAATTTTTAAAAAAAATATATTTCTACCACCCAACCATACGGGACTCAAGATCCATCATATTTAATGTTATTCCCAAAATTTTAGGAAAAAAATTATTCGATCGGGTAATTCAACGGTCAACTATCACTTTGACCGGAACCCCTAAATAGGGTTTCGTCAGGGTTTAAGGATTCGATTTTTTAAAAATAATATCTCGACCACCCAATCATACGGGAATCAAGATCCATCATATTTAATGTTATTTCCAAAATTTTAGGAAAAAAAAATTTATTAGATCGGGTAATTCAACGGTCAACTATCACTTTGACCGGAACCCCTAAACAGGGTTTCGTTAGGGTTTAAGGATTCGATTTTTTTAAAAATATATCTCGACCACCCAACCATACGGGAATTAAGATCCATCATATTTAATGTTATTCCCAAAATTTTAGAAAAAAAAAATTATTTGATCGGGTAATTCAACGGTCAACTATCACTTTGACCGGAGCCCCTAAACAGGGTTTCGTCAGGGTTTAAGGATTTGATTTTTTAAAAAATATTTCTCGACCACCCAACCATACGGGAATCAAGATCCATCATATTTAATTTTATTCCCAAAATTTTAGGAAAAAAAAATTTATTCGATCGGGTAATTCAACGGTCAACTATCAGTTTGACCGGAACCCCTAAACAGGGTTTCGTCAGGGTTTAAGGATTCGATTTTTAAAAAAAATATTTCTTAATCACCCAACCATACGAGAATCAAGATCCATCATATTTAATGTTATTCCCAAAATTTTAGAATTTTTTTTATTTGATCGGGTAATTCAACGGTCAACTAATCACTTTGACCAAAACCCCTAAATAGGGTTTCGTCAGGGTTTAAGGATTCGATTTTTTAAAAAATATTTCTCGATCACCCAACCATACGGGAATCAAGATCCATCATATTTAATGTTATTCCCAAAATTTTAGAAAAAAAATTATTTGATCGGGTAATTCAACGGTCAACTACCACTTTGACCGAAACCCCTAAATAGGGTTTCGCCAGGGTTTAAGGATTCAATGTTATAAAAAATATTTCTCGACCACCCAACCATACAGGAATCAAGATCCATCATATTTAATGTTATTCCCAAAATTTTAGAAATTTTTTTTTATTTGATCGGGTAATTCAACGGTTAACTAGTATTTTGACCGGAACCCCTAAACACGGTTTCGTCAGGGTTTAAGGATTCGCTTTTTTAAAAAATATTTCTCGACCACCCAACCATACGGGAATCAAGATCCATCATATTTAATATTATTCCCAAAATTTTAGAAAAAAAAAATTATTTGATCAGGTAATTCAACGGTCAACTATCACTTTGACCGAAACCCCTAAACAGGGTTTCGTTAGGGTTTAAGGATTCAATTTTTTAAAAAATATTTCTCGACCACCCAACCTTACGGGAATCAAGATCCATCATATTTAATATTATTCCAAAAATTTTAGAAAAAAAAAATTTATTTGATCGGGTAATTCAACGGTCAACTAGTACTTTGACCGGAATAATATAATATAATGATTCAATTTTAAATTATATAAATATTTTTAATATTGAGAGCACTTCCCCACACTTGAATGGTTTATTCCCCTCAGTGAATAATATAATATATTGAAAACGAAAATTATTTTCATTCTAATTATATAATAGTAATATATTAGTTTATAATAGTAATTAAATTTAAGTGCATAGTTTATATATTAGTGAGTGAGGAGATGAACACATTGCAATGTTTGGCGGAGTGGCTAAGCAGTTGAACAACTAGGGAGGAGGTCGGGGGTTCAAATCCCTTCCACCTCTTTTTTTTTTTAGTAACAGCCATTTACCTTACAAGTTTCTAGGACACGTGGCATGCTATCAACCCGACACGTGGCAGGCTTCCAATGAGGCACGTGGCTGTGGGACCATGGACACATGGCAGGTGTGGCTTAGTGACACGTGGCAAGGGGTCCCACTTGACACGTGGCAGTGGGCCACACACTGACACGTGGCAATGGTTCCCCCTACCACGTGGAAGTGGGTCCCATAATGACACATGGCAGTGGGTCCCATAACAACACTAGCATAATACCGTTGTCTGAAGTCTCTTCAAACAATAGTATTTGCAAACCGTTGTCTGAACCAACTCTATTGCACAACACAATAAAAAAAACACTTATCTATTCAAATCAGACAAACAACGGTAATTGATACATTGTCTGAACTTTTTTCAAACAATGGTATTTTGTAAACCGTTGTCTGAATCAACTCGTTTGCACAACACAATTATAAACCGTTGTCTGAGCCAACTCAAATCAAATCAAAAAACAACGGTAATTATAACATTGTCTGAAGTCTCTTCAGACAACACCTTGAAAAACAAAACACTTGTCTGATTCAATTTGTTAGACAACGGAATTAAATTGTCAAAACCCCGTTGTCTGAAGGCTGGATCAGACAATGTTTTTAAAAAAAAAAAATTAAAACACTTGTCTGTTGATTTTGGGCAACGCTTTTTCCAGTTTACGTTGTCTGATAGGTGTTGTCTGATTCAGTTTTTCTTGTAGTGTTGATACGTCGAAGTACTGATCCATTCTGCAACATAAAGTTTCTTGCAAGTTAAAGAATCCGTAGTTGATTTAAATATAGGTCAAGATTTCTTAATTCCTATCAAACTAAAATTTCAATTTCGAGTACAGATTTATACCAATATACTTCCACAATGAAAACAAACAAAGCACCAAACCCCTTCCATTCTTAATAGAGGCTTGATATACTACTCAAGCTAATTTTCTAAAACTGAGGATAAATTAAACAAAGCTAAGTTTTATGCAATGTAAAACGAGTTTAAAGCATAATAAATGGAAGAATACCATTATGTGAGAAGCAATGCACAATGATTGAAAAATTTATACATGCTTGATACTGCACTAAATTGCGGATAAACAAAATTTATTATCCTTCATACATGCTTGCGGCAAATTCTTCATAATGAACTAAAATTATTATCCTTTCTGTTGAGAAAAGAATTGTTCGCATCAGCTTCCCTTGGGTAGTCTCAAACCCAGTTCGTAGAACAGCAAGGCAGCCCCCATCAGGAGTCAGGAAATTAGAAAAATATCAATGAGTAAAGGCTAGCAAGGTTTGAAAGTATTTTTCACTAAAGTATTGCAAGCTGAACAAGTCAAGTGACATTGACGTAGTGCATATGTTTATTCCAGGATATTTTATTCTACTATCAGTTGCTAATGCTCATCTCAATTAACTTCGGTTGCTATTTCTAAGTTTGCTGATTAATGCACAACATAATCAAATCATTGCATCCACCGACAATCTAAACTTACTATATGCAATACAAGTGTTGTAATTATGCACCTCTTAGGGGTTCATTTTTCCTAGTAAGCTAAAATCAGTAGAGAAAACATCAGTAGTGTTTGAGGTTTCCAATAATGTATGTTTATTTATAAATGGATGTAGAAAGAAAAGAAAGGAATCTGTAAGAAGATCTTATAAAATTAAACAAGAGACCAAAATGATACTTACTCCTAATGAAAAAGATGAGAGATGAGAACTTCGGAAGGTGATAGCTCCAGCGGGAAGGCGATCAGAATAAAGATCTGACCAGAACACGAAATACAAAGACATTGTTGAGATGAAGTTACAACCTGTAGTGCTTGAGAGATAAATATTCAGATGGAAAAAAATATTTACTCTGACAGACATTTGGAAACCAAATTTGAGTTGGTGCTTCAACACCCTACAATTCAATGGTGGTTTTAATAATGAATGGTACACTACTTGAGCCAGCTATAGAAACTATTCCAAATATTGAGAGGCTAGATTTAAAACCATGATATGACTGTTGAGTTTGGCTAATATATGTATTGATTCAAAATATCAGCCAATCTTTAAAATAAAATGACATTACACTTCTGTCTCCTAAGCAGATCTGAAGTACAGTGGATAGATGTCAAGGGATTATATTGCAACATCAATACTTCCATTGGAGTTGTAAGTTGAGGCATTACCAAACTATAACAAATTAAGCAAAAATATGATTTCTATCACATATAAGGGAAAGTAATCATATTGTCGTTTTGCGTCAATATCCTTGCTGAAATCGATGTTGGGCTCGCAGTCAAGAACCAAATCGATAAGGGAAAGCTTTCATGTTTTTCATGTACACCACGCAGATAGTCGATGCTTACACTCCCTTCCTCTGATCTCTTCAAATGCATCATTCTCTTGTGGCATGTATCAGGGCTAGCTCTAAGATAAATAAAGGCATCAGGAATGAGTCCAGGTAAAGATGACACGACTGGGTCAAACCAAGAGTCGTATATGCTAATTTCCATTTCGTTCATCCACTTTGCTTCATGAACGGCTCGCACAAACACCTTGTAGACAAGAAAATAAAATCAGCCATACAATTCTAATATTTTAGGTGCTCGTATACTAGGTGGAAATTTAACAAAAAAAAAAAGTTTAAAGATGCTAAGAAATATCATTCCATTCTCCTGGTTATGCAAATTCTCCAATTAAAACCTATGTTGCATCAGATTTAAATACCTACCAACTCCAAGACAAGGATAAAGTGGGGAATTATAGGTTTACAGAAAAATAAAAATTTTAGAGATTGTAATGCATACCATTCTATCACTAAAAACACTTCTCTCCATCAGCCTAAGGGGCTTTATGCGCTGGTCGATTATGTGGTTGCTTGTGACGATGGGTCTTATGCGCTGGTCGCTCCCCATCTCTCTGTCTCTCTCTCCCCCATCTCTCTCTCTCTCTCAATATTCTCCCTGTCTCTCTCTCTCCCAATTAAAAGCCCTAATTTCACCTACAAAATAAAAAAGAATCAAATAGTAAGCAAAGTAAATTTGGTCTAAGTCAAGAAGTTGTGTAAAGAAGAAGTTTAAACCAAAGCCAGATGTAGTCTGAGAGATGGTCGAGAGAAGATGGTCCGTGGTGGAGAGAGTTGATTGGAAAGTAAAGGGAGAGTTGAATTTGGGGAAATAAAGTAGAGATGAAGTTTCATTTGGGGGGAAATAGAGTAGAGCTGAAATTTCATTTGGGGGGAAATTTTCCGCCTTTTTTTCGACCACGTGTGGTTCTCATTGGACAAGTTTAATTCCTTGTCTTTGTCTTAAAATTAAATTTGTTAATTATAAATTTTAATATTTTAATAATAAAAATATGATACTCCTATGTATTTGAAATAAATATTTGTAATATACTAATATCTAACTCAAAATTTATAATCTATCATATATCAACGTTCTGTATTATTTTGATGATATTTGTATTTTTCTAATAATATTCACCAAATAACTATCAAAAAAATAATTTTGGAACATCACTAAAATAGTTAGATCTTAACATCCGTACGTTATATCTTGATACCCGTGGGATTGGAACGTCGAAAAAATAATTTAAAAAAATAGATTCATCATTCGGGAGAAGACTAGTTAAAAGGAAGGTCGACTTTGACCGGTTTGTCCGTTATAAAACCAAACCAAATACATCTAGGAAATTTTTTTAAAAATTACCGCATCACTAAAATCGTTATATATTAACATCCGTACGATTGGGATGTCGAAAAAATAATTTAAAAAAATAGATTCATCATTCGGGACAAGACTAGTTTAAATGAAGGTCGACTTTGACCAGTTTGACCGCTACCAAACCAAATACATGTAGGAAATTTTTTAAAAAATTACCACATCACTAAAATCGTTAGATCTTCTCATCCGTACGATTGGAACGTCGATAAAATAATTTAAAAAAATAGATTCATCATTTCGGGACAAGACTAGTTAAAAGGAATGTCGACTTTGACCGGTTTGACCGTTATAAAACCAAACCAAATAAATATAGAATTTTTTTAAAAAATTACCACATCACTAAAATGGTTAGATCTTAACATACGTGCGATTGGAACATCGAAAAAATAATTTAAAAAAATAGATTCATAATTCGGGACAAGAATAGTTAAAAGAAAATTCCACTTTGACCGTTTTAACCGTTATAAAACCAAACCAAATACATATAGGAATTTTTTTGAAAAATTACCGTATAACTAAAATCGTTATATCTTGACATCCGTGCGATTGGAACGTCGAAAAAATAATTTAAAAATATAGATTCATCATTCGGGACAAGACTAGTTAAAAGAAAGTCCACTTTGACCGGTTTGACCGTTATAAAACCAAACCAAATACGTATAGGAATTTTTTTGAAAAATTACCGAATCACTAAAATCGTTATATCTTGACATCCGTGCGATTGGAACGTCGAAAAAATAATTTAAAAAAATAGATTCATCATTCGGGACAAGACTTAGTTAAAAGGAAGTCCACTTTGACCGGTTTGACCGTTATAAAACCAAACCAAATACATATATGATTTTTTTTGAAAAATTACAGTACCACTAAAATCGTTATATCTTGACATCCGTGCGATTGGAAGGTCGAAAAAATAATTAAAAAAAATAGATTCATCATTCGGGACAAGACTAGTTAAAAAAATATCTAATGCAGCACTTCATACAACAAATGCAACACTACTGTTATCTAATGCAACACTTATGCCACGCCATCATATGACACGTCAGCAGAGGTGGGTCCCAGTCCTGCCACCTCAGCAATTGTGGGTCCCACAACTGCCACGTCAACATTGGTGGGCCTCCTGCCACGTCACCAATGTGGGTCCCACACTGCCACGTCAACAGTGGTGGGTCCCGCACCTGCCACGTCAGAATTTAAATAAAAAAATATATCTAATGCAACACTTCAAATAGAAAATGCAACATTACTATTATCTAATGCAACACTTATGCCACGTCATCATATGACACGTCAGTAGAGGTGGGTCCCACTCCAGCCACCTCAGCAATTGTGGGCCCCAGAACTGCCACGTCAGCATTTGGTGGGCCTCCTGCCACGTCACCATTGTGGGCCCCACAATGCCACGTCAGCAGTGGTGGGTCCCGCACCTGCCACGTCAGAATTTAAATAAAAAAAATATATAATGCAACACTTCAAACAGCAAATGCAACACTACTGTTATATAATGCAACACTTATGCCACATCATCAAATGCCACGTCAGCACATGTGGGTCCCACTTCTGCCACGTCAGTAATTGTTGGCCCCACAAATGCCACGTCAACAAATGCCACGCCAGCACATGTGGGTCCCACTTCTGCCACCTCATCATTTATTAATATAAAAAAATATCTAACGCAACACCAGCAGTTAGTGTTGCATGATGTGAAACACTGTGGGTAGTACGCAACACTAAATTATATCTAACGCAACACCAGTTCAGCTCAGTTGCAAAAGACCCAAAATTTCTATCTAACGAAACGCTTTCTGTGCAACGCTTTGTAAAAGGGTTGCGTATGTGCGTTTATGGCGTAGTGAAAATGAAAGTTTGAACTAATCAAATTGAAGAATACTATATGTAATTCAAACATACAAATATTATTCAAATTGAACTAACACAAACACACACATATTATATGTAAATCAAACGGATATATAAAAGAGGGTAAAGATTTGTACTTAAATAATGGTGATGAAGAAGAAAATCGAGATGAAAAAAATGAAGAGAGTTGATAAGAATAGTAAAAGATGGAAAGGTGGAGAAGAGAATTGAAGTGAAGGGGAATGAAGAAAGTTATTGTTTTACAAATCTGAATTACACATTTCCTACCGCACTTCTATATTTCCTACCAATTTGCGGTAGGAAATGACTTTGGGCACCATTTTGAATTTTGATTTGGGCGCTCATTTCGAATTTTTGGTTTAGGCGGTCATTTTAAATTTTTCGTGAATTATCATTTCCTACCGAATTGCGGTAGGAAATGACTCTGGGCGCCATTTTGAACTTTGATTTGGGCGCTCATTTCAAATTTTTGGTTTAGACGCTCATTTTGAATTTTTCGTGAATTATCATTTCCTACCGCATAATACCATTTCCTACCGTAAACCGGTAAGAAATGGAAAAAATGAAAAATGAGACAACGGGGACTCAAACCCACATCTCCTGCGAAATTTGTATTACCTCCAACCATTATGCTAAGGTGTTTCTTCTGTTTTAATGTTACTCTAAAATTATATAACCACAATACCTTGTTTATCACTTTTTCATTAAAAAGTGCTTACAAATGAACTTTAAAAATCACAATTTTTGTTTTGCAAATGTCACTATTTCATAGTGATCTTGAAATTCTCATGGTTGGATCGTTAAAAAATAGAACTAGAAAAATGGAATAGTACAAATTATTGTTAAAATAGGGGTTTTTCCTTATAAAATCACGTCAAATGAATTTTAAAAATCACAATTTTTTTCACACATGACTAATTTGTAGTGATAATGAGATTCGTACGGTTAAATCATTCAAAAAAATCTTTTTTCAAAAAATAAAGTCCAACCCTAAATATAACCCCTAAACTACAACCATACGTTGTGGAAGCTAAGTTGTTAAAGATGGTGAATAATTTTTTTTAAAAAAATTAATTTGTAAGTGCATAATTTTGTTCTGGAACTACGCGCACTAATATACAATGAGTTTAACAAAATAAATAAAAAAAGATTGAAATTATTTTGTAATAAATAAGGGTTAAAGTCAAATTACTAGTTGACCGTTAAATTAATTAATCAAATAAATTCATTAAATTTTAAATATTTTGGAATAAGATTTAAAAATATTGATTTGACTCCCATACGGTTCGATTGTCAAAATTCTATTTCAAAATAGAATCAAGAATCGGGAACGAAAACTAGTTTAGGGGTTAAAATCAAATTACTAGGTGACCTCTAAATTACTTAATCAAATAAATTTTTTATTTTCCTTAAAATTTTGGAATAAAATTTAAAAAGATTGATCCTGACTCCCGTACGGTTTGATCATCGAAATTCTATTTCAAAATAATCGAATCAAGAATCGGGAACGAAAACTAGTTTAGGGATTAAAGTCAAATTACTAGTTGACTGTTAAATTTCATAATCAAATAAATTTTTAAATTTTTTAAAATTTTAGTATATGATTTAAAAAGATTAATCTTGACTCCCGTATAGTTCATCGTCGAAATTCAATTGCAAAATAATGGAATCAAGAATCGGGAACGAAAACTAGTTTAAAGGTTAAAGTCAAATAACTAGTTGACCTTTAAATTAACTAATCAAATAAATTTATTATTTTTTAAAATTTTGGAATAACATTAAAAAAGATTGATCTTGACTCCCGTACGGTTCGATCGTCGAAATTCTATTTCAAAATAATCAAATCAAGAATCGAGAACGAAAGCTAGTTTAGGGGTTAAAGTCAAAGTACTAGTTGACCGTTAAATTACCTAATCAAATAAATTTATTATTTTTTTAAAATTTTGGAATACTATTTGAAAAGATTGATCTTGACTCTCATACGGTTCAATCCTTGAAATTCTATTTCAAAATAATCGATTCAAGAATCCGAAACGAAAGCTAGTTTAGGGGTTAAAGTAAAAATAAAATAAAATTATTGAATCTAGTGTGACATGCATCACAAAAATAGTGAGTATTAATATTTGCGTTTTTATGTATTTTAATTCGAATTTTATCTTTTTTCCTATTTTTTATTTAAATTTTTAATGTAATTCACAAATTTTTATTTTTATTTAGTAGATAAGATTTTAATTTTTTGCACATCGATAGAAAATGTCCACCGACACGTCAACCAATCAGAAGCCGCCAAGTAGATAATTGCTGGTGAATAGGCGAGGCATTTCCTACCGCCAAGTGCACTGCCACATGGCACTTGGGGCACACAACACTCATTTCCAACCGATGTCGGTAGGAAATGTGTCCCTCATTTCCAACCGTAGTGAGACGGTAGGAAATGGTATGAGTGAAACGACGTCGTTTCATTGCGGCCGGACATTGACGTGGCCGTGCGGGTCCCTCTCGACTCAAGGGAAGAGGATTTGAGGAAGGGGAGGCTTGTGCCTCCAGTATTGAATGAGAAAAGAGAATTATGAGGTTATTTTATCAGTCTTCTTGATGTTCTCGTAAATCTGAGAACATAAGGCAGTTTTTTGTGCGAATTCTTTAGGTGAATACTAACAAATCACGGCTTGAGATGATCTTAATCCATGATTTGCAGAATGTTTTGAATCCAGAGGAGTGAAAGTACTAGCAGCTAAGAGATTTTAGTGAAGATGAGAACTTCAAGAAGATAAGAAGAAGCAGTTGTTGCGGCTGCCATTAACTAGAAAAGTGATAAGAAATTACAGAATTTGTCCTAACCGTAATCCCATACTTATATACGAGATTTGTTAAGAAAACCTGGGCCGTGATAATTTAGGACCAATGCAAAATTATTGAAGAATCCTAACTATTTTTTGATTTTTAATAAAGAAATTTTGATTTTTAAAAATAGTGATGGAAGAGAGTCAAACTAAACAATATTTTCGTCAAAAACTCATATGAATTAATTCAGTTAGAAATTTTTTTAACTAAGATAAAAAAATCTAATACATCTTTTGAGAATATTTTTTAATATTTCATTTTCAATTTGATTTTTTCGAATAATCATGTGTATATTTCTTTCAACAATATTTTATTTGAAGAAACATATTTATTTTTTGGGGAAGATACAAAAAACAATGTTATGAAGATATTTTTAAATACAAGATTCTAATCTTGCAAGAACTTAAAATAGTTTCCACCATATTGAGAAAAAAAACAAAGAATTCAATCTTCTAAGAACTTAAACTAGTTTCCACCACTTTGAGAAAAAAGAAAAAAAATACTTGTTTTCACATGTATCATTTCTTCACAAGTTTTATTTAACATGTAATAAAAATAATAAAATTTGTAGTGACAAAATTATAAATGAGCTATATGTTGAAAAGGTGAACCGATATGTTCTATGATATAATCTAGCTGACCTAGTTTTTAAATTTTCAAATATTTTATATTAAAAAAAAAATTATTTTTTTAATTTTAAACTTCACGTAGTACCTAACTTACTTCTAATAAATCATTATATGTTCTCTTAATGATTTTCTTTTTTACTTCATGTAATAACCCAGACTTATAATTTTAAATTGGTGGGATTGTTTTGCCTTTTCTTCTTTTTATTTGCAAGTGCATAACAAAAATATATTTATCTCCTAAAAACACTATAATCATAATTCAAAATTATTAAAAATTAAATTATAAGTAATCCTAAACTTTTATCCTAGAGATCTGGTCAACATCAACCAATTATTAAATGAAATTGAAATTTAAAAATGAATGCATAATTATGACGGAGCCTATTAAGATTTGAAATTTAGACTTACATGACAAGAAAATGTGGATTGAAAACAGATTAATTAATCATTGTTTCAAATATAAACACATTCCTTATAAAATATTCATACTAGTTTATCTTATGAAATTCATGCTTTTTTCTAAATTAAATGTTGGCTTTTGGAACAATGTCTCGGCTGTCCACGTACATGTTTGTTGGATGTTATTAGATAAAATAAATAAAAATGCTACTCTAAAATAATAACCAATGTTTTACCTTTCTAAACACATGTACATTTGATGGAAACTGAAAAATTAAACTCAAACTCAAAAACTAAATAATGTTAGGAAAAATGAATACGTTCTATATAAAATTTCTTAGGCTAGATTTTGAATGTACTTTTATATAATCCAACTTGTCAAAGTCTTTACTAATCCAATCTATTTTCTTAATTTTCAAGCATGTATGAGTATTCATAAAAAATAAGGCACACCCTTTTGCATTAGCCCTTAAATTAGGTTAAATTAGGTTAGAATGTGTATATTCTGCTGATCAATTAAGATGAGTTTCACTTGGAGGAATTATGTTAAAATTATTTTAAAATAAGGTACAATGTATCCAATATCTTGACATATTGTTTATTTTTGTGAAATAAATAAGAAAACCATGCAATGAAATGATACAGTTTGACTTAAAAGTCCTTGTAATTAGGGTATTTTCCTATACTGAATTTAATATACTCAAGAAAATCAAGATAGTATACTGAGTTAAATATCACTAGTAGACTAAGACAACATAAATATATGTATTATAATTGAAATTAAATTGATTTAAATAATAAGTAGTCAAATGTGAAATATTACACAACTTGAGGCTCTAAGTGAGATCTTATATAGATGAATAAAATAATACCTGATGAAAATTTCATGTTAAGAAAAGAAAAATTTATCTTAAAATATATCTTAATAAAATGGAAAATGGAGAAAGAAGTTTGAATACATATAACAAGTAATGGCTATTGCTAATGAAACAAAATAAACATACATGTATTATATGATGTATTATATGTTTATATCTAAAATATTATCTAAATCCGGTAAATTTATAAAATTTTAGTATTTATGTATTGAGTTGTTATCTAGTTTCGGATTTGCACTGGGTTTCGAATTTCGAAATGGGATTCAGTTTTGGACGGCTAAAATCCGAATCTAAATCCAAACTTTTTCCGATTTAAAAAATGAATCGGAATCCAAATCCATATCTAAATCCAAATTTTATGCTTGGGTAAATCCAAAATTTTTGATTTATGATCTGTTATCTATATTAATTTTTCATCCTGTCACTATTGTAATATCCTTTATTTAATTTTTTTTTATATTTTCAACGTCATTCTTATCAATCATCCAAATACTTCAAAAATCGTTGCATAATTCGTATTAATTAAACATAATTTAATTATTTAACAAAAGTTGATATATAAAAAAAATAAATAAAATTTATTAAAGAAATCAAATCTTTACCAAAATTTATTGATTTGTGATGGGCGTTGATAATTTCTTAGGAGCACCTCCTTAGAAGATCAAAATCAAAATTAATGGAATCTTCATTGATTTCTTTATTACTTATCTTTTCCAGATGCCAATTATGAGAAGATTTAATATGGATTCATATAAGATTTGTACTAAAATAATTATCGTCAAAATTGTTATTCTAGATGTAGACTGCGATTCAACTGAAAAATTAAGTAGGCGTCTGGAAAAGATTAGAAACGTATATCAGGGCTTCCAAAACTTGATGGAGATTTTAACATTTGGTATATCCAGCTTCTCTAAATTTTTTTAATTTTTTAATTTCTTGCCTTCTTGTATTCTTACTATTTATGTTCTGGGGAATATTTCATTATCCACCTCTTTCTTTGATATACTCCAATTGCTTCAAGGAACATAGTTTAAATGACCATGGTTATTTAACCATGTTGGATTTGGAATATTTTGTCTAAAATTTTTATTAAGGAACTGGCCACGCCCATCGTCGATGCGCCAAAATGAAAATAAATGTTTATGCTCTACTATGTTCGCACTTAACTACAAATGTAGCAAATGTGGTAAGTAGGGATTGAACCCAAGGGAATAGCGTTCAATACTAGAGTAATGTGGGGGTTTTTAGTTGGTTGCGGTATTTTCTTAAACACCTTAATACAAGAAATAATGTGCTAGATAAATATAACTAAGTAAATTTGCTATCAACCAATTTTACCAATACAACAAACACAATAAGTAATTTAGCAAGATAAAGAGTTATTTGACCCAAGGATTAATGCAAATCAAGCACTTCAACCCAACAAACAAGCAAAATATATCCAACTCTACCTAACCAAGATAATTGGTGAAGCACACAATCACTTATTTCTCTTCTAAAAACACTAATTTAGTGAAGCACATAAATTAGCTCTCTAGACAATAGCAACCAATAATGAAGCACTATCAATTTAACCAACTCAAGGAATTAAACAAAGAGAGGCTAGGACAAACCCAAGGATGAGAAGCTGAACCTAGGTATTTGTACTTGAATTTTGTGGATTTAGGTACACTAAATCTTGTGCTACTATAATGAATGAACTAACGATTATGTATTAGAACAAACAATTAGCAATTGAAGATAAAAGAAGAGTAAGGTGAAGCAACATACAAATTTTCAAGCAAAATCATAGGCAATACAACACAAATATTCAAGATAGAGTGAAATAGATCTTACCTAAATTGGAGTGGGTTTAGTACAAGAAATGCTTCCTTGAGCCAAATATATGGAGTTAGTTACTTATAATCAATGCTAGATTATGAATAATTGATGTTTCTCTCACAATTCTACTAACCCTAATTTTGTTCTTGAAGAGGCAAAGAAGAGATGAAAATAATATGTAAGGTTACGATATGATAAGATGTAGGGTTTGGCTTCTTTTAATACACAGCAGGGGTTGCACGGCCTGCTGCACGGCCGTGCAGCAGCCCGTGAGAAATTCTGCCCATTCTGCACAACTTGGAACACTGTGCACTGCCTGTTGCACAGCCGTGCAGTAGCCCGTGCGAGACAAAATCTTCAAGATTATACAATAAAAACCTCCCGGAAACGCGAGCTTGCATCTTCTAACTTCCCTCTTGAATAATCTTCGCTTTCAAGCCCAAAATAATCCATCTTTTCAACCATTAAGCATGAGGCACTGAAAGATGAAAAACATAATTAATATCGATAAAACAACATTCGGAACTAACAAAAATGCAAGAGAATAAAGGACAAAACGTGCAAAAAATACACATTATCAAATCTTCCCCCACTTGAACTTTGCTAGTCCCGAGCAAACTAAAATTAACATAACCATATACTCCTAACTAGTACCACTTCCGTAGGTGATCACGGTTGCATTTGGCATATGCAACAAGCCCTTGGAACCCCTAGGTAGCCCTAGTGGACGAGTGAGGTCTCGTGAGGGTTTATAGATGATGTACCCACAAAATCACAAAAACCACTAATAAACAAGAAACTAACAATACCTACTAAATAAACTAACTATTACACTCACATATCCGAGTCGTCTACTTGTAACTAAAATCAAACATATAGAGCTATTCACCTTGTCATCCACTATAACGAGCTAACAATCAATTCAAGAATCAAGATAACACACCTTGTGCAAGATGTAACCAAGACATCAAAGATAGAATGAATGCACTTCAATCGTGAGCACTACACAAGATGATCACAAAGCATACATGGCCACACATTAGGAAGATGAAATTGTATGGTGAAAAATCTCACATCTCTCAATTATGCATTACACAAGTATGGGCTAGAGATTTCACTCAACTCCAAGTCTAAATGCATGCGCTCTACTTGACCTTGAATGTTCAGCAAAATTTCGGATTGCACCAAAAATAAGGAATTCATAAAATGGGTTGTAATGAGGCTTGGGTGAAGGTGTGAAAATTTAAGTTCAAGGAAGGTGTAAAAGTCTCGCTAGTTGATTCAAAATGACGCTTGCTCGCTTCATCCACCAAATTCTAAAACAAAAGAAGATCTCCACTCATTTACAATTACAAAACACAACCACATTAACCAATAGAATTGAAACAAAATAAAGTACAAAGAATTATTGCTTTTTTTATTTCCCTTCTTTTTTTTCTATTTTTTTTTAATTTTTTTTACATCCCCTTTATTATTATTTTTTTTAGCAAAGGGAATGCATAACATATATAAATACTACAAAGAACTTTGAACCACATCTAGATATACACATCAAACTAGTCCCCACTTAAGATAAATAGAATTCTTCTTCTTCACAACTTCTCCAAATTCTCACGCTCAACAATCAATTCTTTCCAAGACTCGACTAGCTCAACTAGGTCGAGAGTGAAGTATTTGGCTATGACTCATGTATAAAAGGGAAAGTGACGAAGAAAAACATGATATAAGCTTCATAGGGGTAACTAGGGATTATTTTCATGGTTCACAAGCTAAAAAGGTCAAAAAGGTTATCCTAAATAGAATTTCCTTATTATGGTGCATCCATGAATGAAGGTTTAATGCAAGCCCTAGAGCAACAAACACACATAAAGATGGAGCAACACACAAGCAAAAGAAATCATCGTTCAAGGCCTCACAAGGTTTAAGTTGTAATAACATCTTCTCAATTTGATTCCATGCATGCCAAGAGATAATCGTCATGTCACAATTTAATTACAACAATCTAGACTTTTCATGCCATTTCAAGTGTGTGTGTGAAATAAGGTGCATCAAACTTATAGATTCACATAAAATTAATAATGCTAGACACGTAATAGGAGAAAAGAAGGCTACAAGCTCACAATGTCATAAATTTTACAAACAAATAAACACGCTCATGACTAAACTTATTTCCCACATGCAAACAAAACCGACCTCAAAATCAACAATCCTTCCCCCACTTAAAACATGGCGTGTCCTCATGCATGACAAAGAAAAATGAGGGAGAAACAAAAGTGAAAGAAAACTCCCCTAAAAAGAAGTAACAGGGACCGTGGGCAAAGGTAAGAAACTCAAGCATCATGAGGAGGATCCAAGGGTGGATCCCGAGAACTAGTCTGACACTGAGCCATCATTGATGCATAAAACTGCTCCATCCACACCCGATGCTCAAAAAACCGCATATCAACATGGTCCTTGATGGACTGCTCCATGCGCTGTAAGTAGGCCCGTTGAGGCTTAGAGAACTCCGCAGTTGGACCATGATAGAAAGAACCCCCTCGATCAATCGCCAAAGGCAATGGCTCACTGTGCGAGGAGGAGATGCGGGACAAGTGAGCTGAGATGATTTGTGACCCGTCCACCGAAAATTCTCAAAAGTCCCGGAGATAACACCAATATTCTTTAAAACCATGTAGTCAATAGTAGCAACGGGATCTCGACCTTCTAACCATGAAATATGAGAACAACCCCAGTCAAGAACTCCCAAGCTAGAGGCAATACGGGTGATAAACCCGTAAAAGACAAGGAAACCCATTTTTCGCCTTGAAAGTTCCAACATGCGTGCAACAAATAAATAAACCCAATCAACACGGTACCCCTCATGCAAAAAGTAAAGGACCCCAAGTTCGGCCATTGAAACGGCGCTATTGGACCCTTCATTACCATATAAGGAATTTGTCATCACACGATGGATGTAACTCAAACTAGGGTTCTTGATTTTGGTGGACTTACTCCGACCTGAAGACCATTCGGAGTCCATAGAAATGGCGGGCCAAATATAATTTTGGAATTGGCGGGGAGGCTTATGAGTACCACACTTGTGTTCCCATCCAAACCAATCACAAAGCTCTTTCAACCGAACACTAAACCATAAACCCATCATCCGAAAATTGATTCGAGAGGTTAAGATTAAATCCTTCCCGACGTCAACATCACACTTCACGGTAGTAAAGAATTCATAAACCAAAGCCGGACAAGTAGGCTCATCCATATCTAACCATGAAGGCCAACCGGAAGTAGTCAAAATATTCTTGACCTCATCCCAAATACCAAGCTTTTCCATAACATGCTTATCAAAATAACGAAACGGTAAAACCTTAAGCGAGGAAATGGAATTATACCTCTCGAGGGCATCACCAGAGAATGACAAGCTAGGCTTAGCGTAGTGCAAGTCAAGCCTATAATTGGGAGGAGGCAATGGTAGACCCGACTCTTCACATTCCTTGCGAGTTAGAAAAAATGTGAGTCTCCGAAGATGAAGAAGTGGTCTTTTGACGGTTAGATTGAACCTTTCCCTTGTTTTTACCATGCTTAGAAGCAACACCACTCATGATTAGCAAATCCCAACTTCAAATAACCACCCAATATAAGCACCGAAGACAACCACAAAGATAGCCAACAATCCAACAATAAAACCACAACAAATCAATCCGTAACCAATTTAACACCAAAAGTGCAAACCCCGAAGTGAATTACCGCCACATACCACAACCAATTCCACTATAATGATCAACAAGCCAACACCACACCCCTGAAAGCTACTACAATACACTAAATAAGGATATATAAATAATAAAAATATTAGTATTTATTTTTTTTTAAAAAATAAAATAAAATAACTAGGCAATTAATAATAAAATGAAAAAATATAAAATAAAAATCAAATCAAATTTTAAACTAAAATAATAATAAAAACAAAAATCAAATTTAAAACTAAAATAAAATAAAGAAAATAAAATAAAATAAATAAATAATTATTAATAAAATCAAAAATCAAATTAATAAAAGCAAAAATAAAATTTAAACAAATTTAAAATAACAATTTAAAAAAATAATAATTTTTTTTAAAACAAAATTTTTAATTAATATTGTTTTTAAAAAAAATAAAATAAATCACTAACCAATTATTATTAAAATAAAAAAAAACAAAAAATAAAAATCAAATTAAATTAAATTCAATTGGTTTTCTGAATTTATAAAAATTGTTTAGTATAGAAAATTAAAACTAAAATCAAAATTAAAAATAAAATAAAAAGAATAAAAATAAACAATATTAAAACGAAAAAGACAAAAAAAACAAAAGAAACATGGAGGGGTCTGTGTTATTGTTGGTCGAGAAGAGGGAGTTGGGGGGGGAACAGAGGAAACGGAGAAGAAGGAATTAAAGTGGAGGCGGTGAAGTGGTGGGGGCGGAGGAATACTGTTGGAGAGCTGGCTCGTTGGTGAAACAGAGAAGGGAGTGGGTGGTGAGGTTGCGACGGCGCAGTGAAGAAGATAGGAGGGGGCTGGTGAGTGGTGAATTGGAATATGGGTGGAGTGGTGTGTTGTGTAGCGGAATGGAGGAGGAGGTGGTATTGTGGGTTCGAATTGGGTTTTGGTGTTGTAGCTGTTGGTGATGAGGTCGGATCGACGGAGAGAGTTTGCAGGTAAGGAGGTTGTGAGGGGTCGAGGTGGGTGAGATCGAAATGGTGGTGCAAGGATGGTGAACGGAAGAACAGTGGTGATGATAAGTGGTGTTGAATTGGATGAGTTGATGACGGAGATGGATGGAGTGAACGGAGGTGTGGAGGGGACGATGAGGTGCACTAAAGGTTGAAGGCGAAAGAAACTGGGAAGATGTTTTAGGGATTGGTTATAACTTGCTCTTTTTTTTTAATGCACAGCCGTGCACAAGGAGAGTGGGAGCTGGAAGTTTTAGACAGAACGACACTAAAATCTCACGGCCTTTTGCACAGGCTTGTGCACGCCCGTACACTTCTGAATGGCTTTGATTGTTTAATGCAGAATGGTTGTAAAAATTCACGGCCTGCTGCACGGCCTACTAAACGCCTGTGCAGTTCCAAAATTGCAACAAAAATTTTACAAACTCTTTTTATTTTTTTTCAAATAACACTCACATAAATCCTTGAATGCTCGAATAATATATTAAATCCTGAAAACATGAACAAACACATCAAGGCAAGT
This sequence comes from Saposhnikovia divaricata, assembly GCA_036435485.1. Classification (NCBI taxonomy): domain Eukaryota; kingdom Viridiplantae; phylum Streptophyta; class Magnoliopsida; order Apiales; family Apiaceae; genus Saposhnikovia; species Saposhnikovia divaricata. The sequence goes on along the minus strand of CM071600.1, from coordinate 75,793,370 downwards.
GTGGGATAAATATAAAATTTATAATAAATGACACTAAATATTATTGAGCGGGGCACTATTTATATATATATATATATATATATATATATATATATATATATTTTTTTTTTTTTTTTTTTTTTGAAGCAAAATAAATGAAAAAGAAATCACCACTCACTAATATTTAGATCAATCCTCAAACCCACAATACGCATAACACCCTACATAAATGCAAGTGAGGAACAAAATTTTGACACACATAATATATAAATACATGTGTACCTTGGGTTGCCTCCCAAAAAGCGCCTTTGTTTACTGTCGTTGGCTGGACTTCCCGGATGTGCCTCGTAGCACCAACACACAAACTAACGAGAGCTCATCCATGAAGGGGTTCCGCTAATGAGATGGCATCAACGGTAGATTCTTGAAATCCTTCATAGAAAGGCTTGAGACGGTGACCATTCGCCTTGAATTCTTTGTCGGTAGATAAACTTCGCAAATCCACCACTCCATGAGGGTAGATTTTTACAACAACAAATGGACCCAACCAATGAGATCGAAGCTTCCCGGGCATTAACTTGAGACGAGGGTTGTAGAGGAGAACCTTTTGCCCAACATGAAATGATTTAGGAATGAGCGAACGATCATGAAAGTCTTCCACTCAAGCGTTATATGATTGAGCATTCTCATAGGCATTGTGACGAATTTCCTCCAATTCAAGCAAGTTAAGTTTTCGATGAGCCCCTGCAACATTAAGATCCATATTGCAAGCTTTGATTGCCCAATAAGCTTTGTGCTCTAACTCAACGGGAAGATGGCAAGATTTACCAAAAACCAACTTGTAAGGAGACATGCCGATAGGAGTTTTGAATGCCGTTCTATAGGCCCATAAAGCATCTTCAAGACGAACACACCATTCTTTTCTCGAGGGTTTCACCACCTTCTCAAGAATAGACTTAATCTCCCGATTAGAAACTTCGGCTTGACCATTAGATTGAGGATGATAAGCCGTGGCCATTCGATGATAGACCCCATAGGATTTAAGAAGATTCCCCACCAATTTGTTACAAAAGTGGGGACCTTGAACACTTATGATAGCTTTGGGGACACCAAATCGGTTGAAAATTTGAGACTTGAGAAATACAACAACCGCCTTACCATCATCCGATTTTGTTGCCTTGGCCTCCACCCACTTAGAGACATAATCAACGGCCAAGTGAATATAGAGATTTCCATTAGAAGAAGATGGAAATGGCCCCATAAAATCAATTCCCCAAACATCAAAGATTTCTACCACAATAATTGGAGTTTGTGGCATTTCATTCCTTTTTGCAATATTTCCGGTTCTTTGACAAGGTTCACATTGCTTACAAAAATCGTGAGAGTCACGAAAAAGTGTTGGCCATGTAAATCCATATTCAAGCACCTTTCTTGCCGTTCGATCTTTCCCAAAATGACCTCCACAAGCAGAAGAATGACAAAATTGAAGAATTGAAGAAATTTCTGACTCAGGAACACACCTTCTCAAGACTTGATCCGCACAATGTCTCCAAAGATAAGGATCATCCCAAATGTATTGTTTGGCTTCACTTCTTAACTTCTCCCTTTGATACTTAGGCATGCCATTATGGAAAGTTTTGCATACAAGGTAGTTCACAAGATCCGCATACCATGGCACCTCGCTTTGAATTCCAAATAAGTGCTCATCCAGAAATAATTCTTAAAGAGGAGAAGCATCTTACTCCCTCACAAGTCGACTCAAGTGGTCCGCCACTAAGTTCTTGGCACCTATTTTATCTTTGATTTCTACGTTTAATTCTTGAAGGAGAAGAATCCACCGAATCAACTTAGGCTTTGACTCTTTCTTCGCCAAGTGATGTCTTAAGGCGGCATGATCCGTGTATATGATGACTTTGTAACCAAGAAGATATGAACGAAACTTGTCAAGAGCAAAGACAATAGCAAGCTATTCCTTCTCGGTGGTGGTATAGTTCACTTGTGCGGAGTTGAGTGTGCGAGAGGCATAATAAATCACATGAGAGCGTTTGTCAACCTTTTGCCCTAACACCGCACCAACCGCATAATTGCTAGCATCACACATAATCTCAAAAAGAAGAGACCAATCTCGAGCTTTAATTATATGAGCCGAAGTTAAAGCTTCCTTGAGATGGTCAAAAGCCACCTTACGTTTCTCATCATTTTTAAACTCCACGTCCTTTTGTAGAAGAGATGATAGGGGAAGAGCAACTTTGGAGAAATCTTTGATAAATCTCCTATAGAATCTGGCATGACCCAGAAAAGATCGCACATCCTTGACAATTGAAGGGTATGGAAGACTTGCAATAATGTCAACTTTTGCCTTTTCCACCTCAATCCCCTTCCTAGACACGATATGCCCTAATACAATACCTTCTTGGACCATGAAATGACATTTTTCATAATTGAGCACTAGATTAGTCTCCAAGCATCGATCCAAAGCATGTGTAAGAATTTGAAGACATTCATCAAAAGAATCACCCGAAATAGAGAAATCATCCATAAAGTCTTCAATACCATTCTCTATCATATCGGAGAAAATACTCACCATACACCTTTGAAAAGTTGCAGGAGCACCACATAAGCCAAATGAGAGTTTAGGAAATGCAAACGTGCCAAAAGGACAAGTAAATGTGGTTTTGTCTTGATCTTCGGGAGCAATGACAATTTGATGATATCCATTAAATCCATCTAGAAAGCAATAGAATTCCTTCCCGGCTAACCTCTCTAACATTTGATCAATGAAGGGAAGAGGAACATGGTCTTTCCGAGTTACCGCATTCAACTTGCGATAATCTATGCACATTCGCCACCCATTTTGGACTCGAGTAGACACAAGCTCACCTTTAAGATTCTCCTCAAGAGTGACACCCGCCTTCTTAGGAACACAATGCACCGGACTCACCCATTCGCTATCCGAAATTGGAAAAATGATTCCCACATCAAGTAGCTTGAGAATCTCTTTTTTAACAACTTCCATCATTGCCGGATTAAGTCTTCTTTGAGGGTCCCTAGTAGGTTTAGCTCCATCTTCGAAGAGTATACGATGCATGCAAGTGGAGGGACTAATACCCTTAATATCGGCAATGGTCCACCCAATAGCACTTTTATGATCCTTAAGAACCTGCAAGAGGCATTCTTCTTGTACATTACTCAAATTAGAAGCTATGATTATGGGAAGAGTCTCATTGTCCCCAATATAAGTATATTTGAGATGATTAGGCAATACTTTCAATTCCAAAGTAGGAGGATTCTCAATAGAAGGGAGTAATTTGGAATAAGACAAGGGAAGATCAATTTTTGCAAGTTCACACCTTTGAGGTAAGGGTTGCAATGCATTGAGCTCCATAATTACCTCATTGGCCTCTTCCGAAATAGGGAATCCATCATCTTCAATTGCACACCCCACGATAACTACTTGGAGAGCTTCTTTATTTTCCATGTCAAAATCTTGTTGGGCTAAACCATAAATAACATCCATGGAGCAAATTGAGTGTGACTCACTATGAAATTTCATAGCATCATAAATATTGAACTTGACAACTTCATCGCCAAACTCCATAGTGAGAGAACCATCATCCATATTAATCTTGGTCTTTGCCGTTTTAAGAAATGGACGTCCAAAGAGAATTGGTGCGGACTTAATGTTTGATGGACCATCTTCCATTTTCAAGATGTAAAAGTCGACGGGGAAAACCATTTGATCAACATGAACAAGCACATCTTCAATTACCCCTTCGGGATAGGCATTAGACCTCCTTTGAATCACGGCCGAGACATTCTCATCCACCACTATAGTTTCATCACTTCTTAACTTCCTTTTGTTAGTACACAAATCTTTGAGAAACTTTGCATACCTTGGAACTTGGTTTATGGCATCTAGTAACGGGAGAGTGATTTCCACTTTTCGGAATGTCTCAAGCATTTCCTTGTCAACAATGTCTTTCTTTGGTTTAGAAAATTTGGAAGGGAATGGAGGTCGAATAACCACATCCTCATCAATAAACCTTGGCTTCTTTGCTTATGGAACGTCCTCTTGAACACTTTCCTTTTTACCCACATCAACTTTCTCTTCCTCAATTTCCATATCATCTTCAAGGTTTTCATCCTTAGCCTCGAAGATGTCATCATTTTCAACCTTTCCACCTTCATTATCATTCACCATCTTACCCTTGGCCTTAGCATGAAGGTCCTCCAATTCTTTCCCACACCTTAAGGTCACGACACTAGAATTTTCTTTGGGGTTCACCTCCGCTTGAGAAGGAAGTTGCCTAGAACCTTGGCTTTGCAATCGATTCACGGTTGTGGCTAGTGGGCTCATTTGCTTTTCCAAATTGGATATACTTTGAGAAGTATTCTTTTCCAAGTTGGATATATTTTGAGAAGTGATGTTTTGAAATTGGAGGTTGTTTGTTGCCATTTGCTTTATCATTTCTTCAAGTGATGACAATGTAGATGAAGAAGACCCTTGATGGTCTTGGGAATTGTATGGAGGTGGTGGTGGGAGTGCTTGGAAATTTTGATTGGGACGTTTTTGTGAGAATGGAGGAGAGTTTTGTTGATGTTGGGTGTTGTAAGTGTTTGGATTTTGGTATTGGTTAGAGTTTGGTGTGTTGGGATTTCCATATCGAAAATTAGGGTGGTCTCTCCAACCAGGATTGTAGGTGTTACTATAGGGGTCGTACTTCCTTTGAGGTGGTTGTCCCGAAAAACCTCCAATAGCATTAATTTGCTCTTCGGGTTGTTGGAATGATAGGCATTCGTGAGTAGCATGATCCAACATATTGCAAACACCACAATATTTTTGTTGTTGGAGATTCCCAACGGCTAATTGACAAACCAATGATGTAAGGTCTGAGATTTGGCCCTCTAACTTTTGAGTTGCCATTTCATTCACGGAAGGGTTCTTGACATGCACTTGACGATCCCCAAATTGGCGAGAATTCTCGGCAATCTTGGTTATCAACTTCCTAGCCTCCTCCGACGTTTTACCCACAAGAACTCCACCACTTGAAGCATCAAGGTGCAATTTAGCACTATATTCCAAGCCTCCATAGAAGTAGTGAATGAGCAACTCTTCCGATATCAAGTGTGGAGGACAACTTTGACAAAGTTTTTGAAACCTTTCCCAATACTCATACAATGTTTCACCGGAGTATTGCCGAATGCCACAAATTTCTTTGGAGATGCCCGTAGCCTTTGAGGTAGGGAAGAATTTCCCCAAGAAAGCACTTCGCATTTGCTCCCATGTAGTGATTGAGTTTGGAAGAAGGTAAAATAGCCATGCCTTGGCATTGTCTCTCAAGGAAAAAGGAAATGCTTTCAACTTCACTTGTTCTTCCGTAGCATTGTTTGGTCTCATTGAAGAACATACCATTTCAAATTCTTGAAGATGCCTAAAAGGATCTTCCGTGCCTTCACCTCCAAACTTGGGAAGGAGGGCAATAAGACCACCCTTTAGCTCAAATGGTTGTCCTCCCAGAAATACAATGCAAAATGGTAGTTGAACGGAGCTAGGAGAAGCAATTTTCTTGAGTGTTTGTTGATTAGGATTTTCCATGACTTGATCAATGTTGTCGTCCGGTGATGTGATAGGAATAACAAGGGGAGGACCCTCGTTCAACTCCTCTTCCTCTTCCGAAGGTGAACTAGAAATTAATTGACTTGATGAATCTATTTTGGCACTTGAATTCCTTTGATTCCTTTGCAATATTCTCTCGGGATTGGATGAATACGCAAGATCACCTAAACAAGAGGATCGAGTCATACATAGCAAAAATTTCTAAAATCAAGGAAAAATAGATAAATATGCACAATGGAACTAAAATATTCACAATTTTATACGCGTACTAATATTGAACTAAAACTAGCTCCCCGGCAGCGGCACCAAAATTTGGCCACGCCCGGCGTCGACGCGCTAAATTGAAAATAAATGTTTATGCCTTACTATGTTCGCACTTAACTACAAATGTAGCAAATGTGGTAAGTAGGGATCGAACCCAAGGGAATAGCGTTCAATACTATAGTAATGTAAAATGGTGGGGGGGGGGTTTTGACTTGGTTGTGGTATTTTATCAAACACCTTGAATACAAGAAATAATGTGCTAGATAAATATAACTAAGTAAATTTGCTATCAACCAATTTTACCAATACAACAAACACAATGAGTAATTTAGCAAGATAAAGAGTTATTTGACCCAAGGATTAATGCAAATCAAGCACTTCAACCCAACAAACAAGCAAAATATATCTTACTCTACAAAACCAAGATAATTGGTGAAGCACACAATCACTTATTTCTCTTTTAAAAACACTAATTTAGTGAAGCACATAAATTTGCTCTCTTGACAATGGCAACCAATAATGAAGCACTATCAATTTAACCAAGTCAATGAATTAAATAACGAGAGGCTAGAACAAACTCAAGAATGAGAAGCTCAACCTAGGTATTTGCACTTGAATTTTGTGGATTTAGGTACACTAAATCTTGTGCTACTATAATGAATGAACTAACGATTACATATTAGAACAAACTATTAGCAATTGAAGATACAAGAAGAGTAAGGTGAAGCAACTTACAAATCTTCAAGCAAACTCATAGGCAATACAACACAAATATTCAAGATAGAGTGAGATAGATCTTACTTAAAATGGAGTGGGTTTAGTACAAGAAATGCTTCCTTGAGCCAAATATATGGAGTTAGTTACTCATAATCAATGCTAGATTATGAGTAATTGATGTTTCTCTCTCAATTCTACTAACCCTAATTTTGTTCTTGAAGAGGCAAAGAAGAGATGAAAATAATATGTAAGGTTAAGATATGATAAGATGTAGGGTTTGGCTTCTTTTAATACACAGCAGGGGTTGCATGGCCTGCTGCACGGCCGTGCAGTAGCCCGTGAGAAATTCTTCCCATTCTGCACAACTTGGAACACTCTGCACAGCCCATTGCACAGCCGTGCAGTAACCCGTGCGAGACAAAATCTTCAAGAGTATACAATAAAAACCTCCCGGAAACGCGAGATTGCATCTTCTAACTTCCCTCTTGAATAATCTTCGCTTTCAAGCCCAAAATAATCCATATTTTCAACCATTAAGCATGAGGCACTGAAAGATGAAAAACATAATTAATAACGATAAAACAACATTCGGAACTAACAAAAAATGCAAGAGAATAAAGGACAAAACGTGTATAAAATACACATTATGAGGAACATAGTTTAAATGACCATAGTTATTTAACTATTTTGGATTTGGAATATTTTATCTTCAGTTTAAATGACCATGGTTATTTAACTATGTCGGATTTGGAATATTTTGTCTTCATTCGGTGCTTAGTCTGTGAGTTACTTAGGTATCCTTTCAGTTTATTTATTTAGAGGATTAGATGTTCAAATATAGTCAACATGCTGCTTGTTGTTTCTGATTCCTTCGACATGTACTTATGTGGTAGTGGCAAGAAATAGAAATGAAGCACGAAGCTGCAAAAGAAGCCTTTCAATTGCAATATACGCAGATTGTATACTTCAATTTTTCATTTTCCTTGTAGTGTACAACGACAACGTGCCATCTACACTAAAATACTTATATGAAGCAATAATAGGTAATCAGATTTTCATATGACAGAGATTTCAAGCATTCAGAACAAAAGATTGTACTCTGATAAGGAGTTTCAAATTTCCTCTGTGGTTAATAAAATTGGGAGAAGAGGCTTTAGTTCTATTTCCAAGGTAAGTTGACAATCTTTAATTTGTAATGAAATTTATTTCAATGACTCCATAACTGTCATGAATTAACAAAGTATTATATATGCCAGGGAAAATTAAAAGATCGTACTTTAGAGGTGATAAAAGTTCTTTCAATGTAGTCAAGTCAGGGTATGCGGGAGGAGTTCTAGTCTGATAAGAAAATGGAAGCGGCATAAAGTTTGATGCCCTGTTAACTATGTATATGAAGTACTACTAAAATATAAGGGAGTGCTTTCTAGGTTTAAGTGGAACTATCTCACGGTTTATGAAACACATAGGTTAAAGAACAGTGAAGCAGCCTTTTGTATATAATATTTTGAGTATTTCCAATTCTTGGAGTTTATTTTTAGGTTCTGTAATTTATTTTTGTTTAGAAATTTGAATGGCATTAGGTGGTTGAAATTTAGTTGGTTGATGATGAATATTAGTTGTAATGGTGGATTTTAGGTGGTTGTAATAGCGAATATTGATCATAATGATAGTATTTTGTTGGCGCATTGTCTAGTTTATTTTTAGCTAGTGGGAGCATTTATAAGAAAACTTGTTATAAATCAGCAATCTTTACAAAAGTGTTGTGTAAAAATGAACTTTGTGGAAGAAGAAGAAAGACAACAATCACGAAAGTTAAAATTGTTGTCACTAGTACAAACTGGACCTATTGCGTCACCACCTATACCGTCGGTTATTGACCTATAGCGTCGCCACTTTACCTATTGCGTCGGTTGTTGCATTAACCGACGCTTATTGACTTCTGCCAGAAGCTATGGCATCGGTTGTTTGCATCAACCGACGCTATAGATATAGTCTATAGCGTCGCCCATTAAAAGGCGACGCTATAGGCTATAGCATCGCCCACTAGAAGGTGACGCTATAGGTATACCTATAGCGTCGCCCGTTTAAGGGGCGACGCTATAGATTATAACTATAGCGTCAACATTTTAACGGGCGACGCTATAAGTGTAGCTTATAGCATCGCCCTTTCAAGGGCGACACTATTGGTGTAGCCTATAGCGTCGCCCCTTAAAAGGGCGATGCTATAGGTATACCTATACCATTTTTAACTAGTTTGCAAAATAAATCAAAAAATTAAATAAAAATAGAAAAATGCTAATTTTTTAAAATAAAATCATACACACCAAAGTAGCCATACTCACTATTTGTGTGATGAATGTTACCTTATTTTCACTGTTTTTCCAACTCTTTTTTTTCCCCATTTTTAACTAGTTTGTAAAATAAATAAAAAATCAAACAAAAAAGGGAAAAATGCCAATTTTTTGAATATAAATCCATACACACCAAATTAATCGCACTCACTATTTGTGTACTTTAAAAAAATTTCCATTTTGTTTGCTTTTTCCCCCATTTTTAACTAATTTATAAAATAAATAAATATTAAAATTAAAAAGGAATCAAAATAGCACACTAAAATAAATAATTAGTAGTCGATTATCATCTATGTTCTCTCTTTTCTCTCCATCTCTCTATTTTCTCCTTCTCTCTCTTTTTCTCCATCTCACTCTTCTCTTTTCTCTCCGTCTCCCCATCTCTGTTCGTCCATACCACCCGTCATACACGCACCCACAAACTTGCACATAACTCACCTCCCTCTTTTCCTCATCTCCGCTGCTAGAACACAACCACCACCGCCGACAACCTATCGACCACGGTGGTGCCACTACTACAAATTTGAGTTTAGGACATGGTACTACAATAACGTTTTAACTATACGTTATGGAAGTAGTTCACTTGCATAGCGTTTTTCTTAATAAACGTTATGGAAGTAACAATTGAAAAATTAGAAAAATCAAAATAAAAACGAAAAAATGCTACAATAGCGTTTTTTGTCCAAACGTTATGCAAGTGTGCACTTCTATGACGTATATTGAAACGCTATGGAAGGTAATGTATTTTAAGTAATTTTGAATTAATTTATTTTGTAATTGTTGATACTTGGGCAACGCTTCAAGAAACGTTATTGTAGTAAGTGTATCCCAAGTAGTTTAGTATCATCTTTTATAATTAAAACAATAATACCCAATCGATTAAAAACCAGGCCTTGCTTTTCTCTTTTCTCTGAAGAACACCCAAAATTTCAACGATTTCATCGACGATTTTCAACCGCGACATCACCGACAACTTACGAATTTGCTGTTTTACAACCCATCAGATTTACAACCCATCAGAGAACAAACATATTACGAATTAGGTATTACGAATTTGCTATTTTACAACCCAGAGAACGAATACCCACAAGAACCCTAGCTCTCCCCCTATCTCATTCAATCGACTATCTTCACACTCGATTTGTTGAATTAGCTTATGAATTAGCTTCACCCCTTTCCCTAGTTTCTTTTCTTGCTTTTATTTCGACTATCTTCTCACTCGATTTGTTGTTTGGTCCACAGATTCGGAGTTTGAAGGCTCGGAGTTTGGAGTTTGGAGACTTGGAGCCGCGAGCTGCGAGTTTTGAGCTTGGGTTTGCGTGTTTTGAGCTTGGTACAACAGGTATGTAATGTTCTTATTGTAATGTTTATCTATGTATGTATGTTAATTACGATAATTAACCTTACGACTTGTAGTTCCTAGATGATTGTTAGGGTTTGTGGATTTGGGTGTAAAGGTCTATTTGCTGGGTTTCAACTGTTAGAACTTGTAGTGTCAACTGTTAGGAACTTGTAGTGTTTTTATGTATGGTTGATGAATGAATGAAGTGGTTGTTTCAATCTATAATGTTTAGCTTTATATGAAATGCTATTGTGTTGTTTTATATGTACTTGCTTGATTTCAATTTGGGTATGGATGTGTTTTTATTTCAAGATTTGTGTAGGTTTGTAATCGCATATTAAAGAATTATCATACTAATTGAGGCATTAAAGAAAAGGCCTGATGACATATAGAAGGAAAAAACTGTAGAGTCAAACATTGTTGTGTCCTCGAGACCGCTAGGTTATCCTCTCCTGGATGATGCTTGTCATGATGGAGTTATGGAGATTGTTCGTGTTGCAATAGTGTTGGAACGTGTTACTGATGTTGAGGTTCCTATGGAATGTATTTATTGGAATGCAAATCCTTGGATTGAACACATTAATAAGGAGAATGTTTTGGAGGTGTTGGATGCACAATGGTTGAGTTCATCCAGCCTTTGCTTTTACATTAGGTAATATCTAGAATTGATATCAATCTTCCAAATATTAGATGTTTTACTTTTTTGTTCTCTGGTAGTTGTAGCTGCCAAGTTCTGATGTGTCATGTTTTTATTAATTCTAGGTATTTGTATGATGTCTATTTATCAAAAAATCTGGAATTGGCATCCAAATTCTCTTTTGTATCCCCCCATATGGTGTCTCCCTTGGTAGAGAATAGTGATACAGCCCTGGCAAAGTGTTTATTGGGACATATCAACAAAGATCACCTACTTCTGTTGCCTTACAATGTTTCGTAAGTGATATTTTTACATGCGCATTTATATTTTTGTTAATTTTATGCAATTACCCCTGACTAAAATATTTTTTTTTAGAAAACATTGGGTACTTGTTGCCATTAATACAAAAACAGAGCACATCTACTTTATGGATCCAGCTCGGATGACTAACGCCATATATTACAAGGATGTGAAAACACTTATAGAAACGTTAGTAAAAATTTAATTGTCTCTATATTTTACAATTTAAGCTGCATATGACCGATAATGTGTTATTTAATTATATGTAATCTGTTTTATGTTTCTAGTGCTCTAAGGACTTTTCGCACTCACAATCGAAAGAGCTATAACTGGACAGCTTTTAATAGTTTCACATGGATGAATGTACAGGTACTTAATCTCTATTATCAATCTCTATACCTGGACAGCTTTTGATCCTTTACATGTGATTTACATGTTTATCAATCTCTATTATCTCTTGAGCAAGTCATCAAATATTAAATATATGTTCATTTGAGTATCAAAATTTAATAGATGATTGGATTTGATTAAAAGTCGAATTTTGATTATTGGATGAGGATACTATTAGGTGATTGGTTATGAGTAAGGATACTAATATTGAGTGTGGATATTATTAGCTGTTCGGAATTAATTAAAAAATCATATTATATCGCTATCAAAGAAAATTTATTTTGTGCTGTACTAACAAAAATGCAAAATACATATAACTTTACTAATTTGGAAATCGAACAATTACCCACTTTAAACTGCTTATCCCATGCATACGAGAATCCAATATAAGTTCCAGGTTTTATGGGACGGCCTTGATTAATAAGGCAACGACCATCAGAATATATCATGAAAATTGTTGGATCTATAGGTTCAATTGTTTGGAAATCTGGACACGATAACAAAATTCTAGCTACTGGACAATTACAAGTGTTGTAGACAAGCACTGCATATTCAGGTTTTCCTTGTACTTGCATCGAATAAAGTTGTACAATCTTCCTCCAGTGGAATTGCCAACTCCTCTGAAAACAATCTGTAACATTTGACTCATGTAGTAATATCAAGAGCAACTCATATGTTTATCTATGTTTTGCTTCTGACTCTGGCTTATCAATACTGTCATCATGTATTTATGTTATTGTAAAACATAGCTTTCATTTTTTCCATTTTTTACATCTCCCACATACATAGAAAAAAAACCCTTCTGCAACAAGGGAATACTACACTTTGATGGTTGGAAATGCTCTGTTTTGCAGTGCCCGAAGCAGGCTTCGGATGATGGCATATATTGCGCCTATTATGTCGGATGCTTTATCGAGGATATAATATGCAGGAATGAAACAACAATCAATGTTAATGTACGTATTTTTAATGTTTTTGCTAGTATTTTTAATGTTTTTGCTAGTATAGTTTTGCACATGATCTAATTGTTTTTATAATTTTGTTGATGAATAGTTTACCCATTCCCCAAAGTTGAAGACCTATCCTCCTGATAAGATGACCAGCTTCCAGAAAAATTGGGCAGGCTACTTCTACAATCGGTTTCTCAGAAACAAGTTGTTGATGAAGTAGTTTTTTTTTTTTTTTTGCTAAAAGCTGATGAAGTAGTTTTGTATGTTAGAAGCAAAAATTCATGGAAACGATCTCAACTTGAAATATTTACACTTTTGATTATGAATAGATCTTTCCCTTATTTCAATTGTACTCAAGTAATATGATTATATATATATATATATATATATATATATATGTGAGATAGTCTATTTTATTTTATTTTTTGTTATGGATTTATTGTCTACGATATTTTTTAAAATTACAGGTAAAAATTTATTCGAATTAGCATTTTTAAATTGTGCACAAAATCCACAATATATATAGAATATATATATTAATTATTTTAAATTGTGCACAAAAAGCGTTAATTGTTTTAAAATTCTACATACCCACTACAATAGCGTTTATGGAATAGCTATGCAAGAAAGTATGCATATTAATTTTCTACTTCAATAACGTTTATAGAAGTGTTATTGAGGCATTCACTTGCATCACACTTACTTCCTTAGCGTTTCAATAACAGCGACCTAAGTAACATACTACAAGAACGTATAAATAAACGCTATCGGAGCTGAGTGCACTTCCATAGCGCCTACTTGCATAGCGTTTAAAAACGCTATGGAAGTTTAAAAAAAAAGCGCTATGCAAGCCAGTTTCTGTAGTAGTGTGCCTCCCTTGTCCGACCAACCAACACCCACAATCCATACATAAAAATACTCCTCTCATCCTCCTTAATCTATTAACACCATCAATTTTAACAAAATCATCCTGAATCCAAATCCACCAAATTATGTATATAAACCCTAATTTTTATACCAAATTTTGATAAAATGGGTTTTGGGGAAGTGTGGCTAAGTTGCTCTCTCTATCTCTCTATAGAATGAGAATGGCTTGTAGGATGACCATTTATGGGTGTTTGGATCCAGTCTGTAAGTGTAAGATCTTTCTCAATACTATGAAGTTACACTCTACTAAATGTTACACACACATATATGGGTGCTTGTGTTCTGGTATTGATTCAATTACAAATATTTTATGAGTCGATTTTGAAAAACTCATTACGTCCTAGCTTTAAAATTTTGAAATTAAAATTAAGTTTTATATGTAGATTTATGTCATCTTCTCCATTTGATATCTCCCTTAATTAAATTTCGTCTACAGAAATTCTGAGTACTATGGGGATAAGGAATTTTAAACCTTATTATGTTTTGTCTTGCTCAAGCACTTAAATGAACATTTTTCAGGCCACCCTGTGTTATACTATTTCTTTCTTGGTTTCAGATTGTTAATATGCTTCAAGGTTCTGAAAGTATGACAACTACGGTGTTGTTCTCCTGCTTTGATATGCTTCGGGTAACATTTTTAACTCTATCCATGTGTAAGTCATGGTTCATGTGTATGTACTCGTGAATGCACGTATCTGTAAATTTTTTATGTAATAAAATTGTGGAAACTGCATCCTATATAGAGACCTCCTAGGGTGCTGTACTACTACCAAATTTTAATCTAGGCTTCCATTAAAGTTCAATCAGTACAATCATTTGATCATGGTAATCCTGTACTTGCTTTAGATTTCATGAAGTTCTGACTTCTGAGGCTACATCATTGCTTTAGTTCAGTATTATAGTAAAGTTGGTAACTTTTTTTGTTGTTGGTTTGTTTACAATTTGTTGTTTTGGGTTTATTTAGGGAAAAAAATTGTGGTGAAAATAGACTGGTTGTTTCTGCAAAAGAGGATATCAGGCTTGGAGGAAGCTATGAGAATCAAAAGGTTATTTTTATTTTGGATTTTTTTTTCTTTTTTTTCTCTCTGGCTGTTCATTTTGCAATAATGTATGTGTAGTTTTATACTAAGTGGCTGTTCAACCAGATGTTATTCAGATGTAGGCCTATACCTATAGCGTCCCCTGCATACACTACACCATTTGACCGACGCTATAGGTCAATTTGACCGACGTAATAGGTCCAGTTTGTACTAGTGTGTATTAACAACTTCTCACAACACTTTTTAAATTGATAAAAATATGAACCGTTGTTAGGTAAAACATTAAGCAACACTTTTAGAAAAGAAAAGTTTTGTGAGTTTTTTAAGTTTATAATGGGTTGTGTCCTAAGATGAATGCAAGTCTTGTATAAAAACATCAGGGAACAAAGGGTTGTCAAGAAGGAACCATTGACTTTCTTCTTTGATGACAGCACTTTATAAATCTAAAAACACTTGAGTTATATTGTTTATTACAGTAGTTCTAATAAAACCAATTGTTGTTACTAGGTGTCAGACAATGTTAATTGGAACATGATCCATTGACTTTATAAACTCACACAACCATTTTAGTATTGTTGCCTGATACGCATAAGAGACGGCGTCTCAATAGATAACGAAAAATTAGGGTATCAGACAACGGGGAAAATCGTTGTATCCTTCAATTTTCCATGTAGTGTAAGGATGAACGTGACACACCAAATGCTCCTTCATTTAACAATGACGGTTGAAGAAGGTTAGTCATGTACGGTCAAACAACTAACGCTGCTATTGCACCAATTCTTTCATTTTTTTACCCAGAAAACAAAATAACACATAGACAAGATCACCTCCTTTTATAGATTACACTTTAAATAAAAGGAGTTTAAAGTTTGACATTGTCATTTAATTACTAATCCCATCTATTTTCTTAATTTGGAAGCATACACGAGTATTCATAAAAAATGAGGCACAACCTTTTATGCATGATCCCTTATATTGGATTTTGTTAATTTTAGAATTGTTTTAAAGCATGGTTAGAATCATTCTGATATCTTGACATATATTTTTTATTTATGAAATAAATAAGAAAATCATGCAACAATATAGCATCGTTTAAAAGTCCTTGTATTTATTGTATCTGTCTATACCCAATTTAATATATTCAAGAAAGTCAAAATATCCTCGAGATCACTAGTAGACCTGGCAAAATCGGTCTGGATTCGAAGAATCGAACCGAAATTCATGGAACCGAATCCGATTTTGTATCCGAATTGGAAAATCCGATAATTATCAGAAAACCAATTTGATCCGATCCGAAAAATATCCAAACCGAAAATTTAACCAAAAATTATCCAAAATTCTAGACCCGATTACGACCAGGAACCGACCAAAACCGAATAAAAAATCATCCAAACAGAATATGACTCGAAACACTGGATCCAATTTAGATCCGAATTCTAAAAATGATGAATTAAGTAGTTGTTAGAATTTTAAGGGGTTATAACCAATAGATTGTATACATTACCGCACATTTTATTCAATATTTATCCATTCATAAGTAAGATGCACATTTATAATATTTTATATCAAATATATCATAATTATTTAATCATTTAATCATTTTTTTTGAATAAGTACATAATTTTATACTAGAAATATAATATTTAGTAGTAAGATACTTTTTAAATTCAAATAACGAATGAAAGATGATCCGAAAGGATCCGAACAATATCTGATCCGAACCAAATTTCATCCGACCATAATCCGAATTTCATCCGATTTTAATCCGAATTAGATCCGATCCGATCCAAATTCTATTCAAATATATCATAATCGAAAGTTGATCCGAATCGAGATTGATCCGATCCAAAACCGATCCGGTTATCCGAATTGCCAGGTCTAACTAAGACATCATAAGTTGCATATACAATAATTAAAATTAAATTAATTTAAAGAATTAGTAGTCAAATGTGATATATTACACGGGTTGAAATTCTAAATGAAATCTTATATACATGAATAAAATAATACCACATCCTCGAACGAAGATGGATATTTCATGTTAAAACAAGAAAGATTCATCTTAAAATATATCCTAATGAAATGTGATATGCGGAAAAGAAGTTTGAATTTATACAACGAGTTATGGCTATTATGCTAACGAAATAAATAGATATGGATAATATGTTTATATCTAAAATATTATATAGTAATATCCTATGAATTTAAAATTTTATTATTTATGTACCGGGATTTTATCTAGTTTCGGGTTTGCATTGGATTTCGAATTTCGAAGTTGGTTCATTTTTGCACAACTAAAATAGAAATTCAAATCCAAAATTTTTGGATTTCAAAAATTAATTAACACCATATCCAAATCCAAAATTTTTGCTTCGGAATTTCCAAAAATTTTGATTTCGGATTGAGTATCTATGAGATAGATTTATTTTTCATCCCTTCACTATTCTAATAATATTTATTCAATTTTCTTTATTTTCAACATCATTCTTATCAAACATCCAAATACTTCATAAATCGTTGCATAATTCGTGTTAATTAAATATTACTTAATTATTTAATAAAAGTGGATATTTTCAAAAAATAATAAATATTTTAGAGAAATCAAACCTTTATCAAAAAATTTTGATTTGTGGGTGTTGATGATTTCTTAGTTGTACTTGCTTAGAAGACCAAAATCAAAATTATTGGAATCTTCATTGATTTCGTTTTAGTTATCTTTGCGAGAAGCCGATTATCAAATGATCCAACATGGATCCATATAAGATTTTTCTTAAAATAAATATTGTCAAAATTGTTATTGGCGATGTAAACTTCGATTCAACTAAAAAAATGATTAGGGGTCTTGAAAAGACACGTAACCGAGAAATCAACCGAGATTCCACTAATTTTGATTTCGATCTTCTGAACAGGTGCGGCAAAGAAATCATCAACAACGATCACTGATCAATAAATTTTGATAAAGATTTGATTTTTTTGATTATATTTATTAATTTGTTTATATATGTCAACTTTTATTAAATAATTTAACTGTATTTAATTAGTACAAATTATGAATGAGGTTGAAGATAAAAATGTTGAATAAAAGGGTATGGGATTAGTGAAGGGATGACAAATTAATACGATGGATAACTATTTGAAACAAAAATTTTGGAGTTAAATTTTGGATTTGAATATTGATTTGCATTAATTTTTTTTTACCCGAAAGAGTTTGAGATCCAAACCCAAAATCAAATAAAGACCCGATACTCTAATAATAAATTGTTATAATTTGTAGATTATTACGTAAGGATTTAGAAATAAACCTATATCCATTTATTTCTCAATATCACATTTTTTTAATATACCTTATAGTCCATGAATTGTAGGGGTTGATTTTAAACATTTTATTTGTAAATTTTTCACGTTAATAACAAATTACAATAAAATGTAATAATGTTTTGTTGATGTAATTTTAATTTCGAAATTCTTTTACCAACAAAAGAAATAACCGAGTATGATAGAATTATAGATTTAGCTTGTTGTCTGAAATCACTAGTTCTTAATCTCAAAAATATAAAACTAGCTTGTGTGCTTACAAATAAAGAATAAAAGATATAGTACTTAGAAATGTGGCCAAAATGGTTAATTTGAGAGACCCTTCTTGAAAATACACTCCCATATTCATCCAAGTTTATCATGTCCTGATTGAAAAAAGAATTTTTTTTCATTTTATATTTGATCGGTTGTATGCAATAATTGCTGACCCAAATTTGAAACATAATTTATTAAAATATCCTATTTGTCAACCTTCCATAACCACACGTTGCATAAAGTATAGAACTAAAAAGTCCAGAGCATAGAACTATTTATTATTTCTTTTATATAATGTATGATTTTATGTGAGTTTTATAAATTCATGTCAAGGGGTCATACCTATAAACCTTGATATATTAATAATCTATAGACGTTATTTGTTGAGTTATAGAGTATTAAATCAAATCTAGCACTTTTTTGCTTAATAAAATAAGTTTTTCTTAAAAGTTAAATATATTATATAAATAGACAAGCAGCATCAATGTAAAACAACAATCAAACACGCATGATCCACAAATCAATTAAAGACCTCTACTAGCAAATTGCAAGCAGCAAATCATTTCATGTAAGGATAGATAGGATATAAGAAAATTGCTTTAGTTCAGTATTATAGTAAAGTTGGTAACTTTTTTTGTTGTTGGTTTGTTTACAATTTGTTGTTTTGGGTTTATTTAGGAAAAAAAATTGTGGTGAAAATAGACTGGTTGTTTCTGCAAAAGAGGATGTCAGGCTTGGAGGAAGCTATGAGAATCAGAAGGTTATTTTTATTTTAGATTTTTTTTCTTTTTTTTCTCTCTGGCTGTTTATTTTGGAATAATGTATGTGTAGTTTTATACTAAGTGGCTGTTCAACCAGATGTTATTCAGATGTAGGCTGTATAATAGTTCTTCATGTTATCATATGACAGTGGAATGTGAATAGTTGCCAGTATATTATAATAATAAAAAGTTTTGTAGCATACAAATAATATATAACTCGCTGGTATCTGATATTTTTTCAGTGTTGAAGCATAGAACGCATCTACGAGTAATACTAAGAGACTGTAGGTCTGACTCTATAAAATTACTTCTGATTTGTTAAATAACGCATGTAAAGATCCACAATGCATCAAACATCATTATCACACTACAAGAAATAGAGTCTTTTCCGACCGTCATAAATCCGACTAACTCTTTACTGGAGCTAAATCCGACCGTTAGGTACCACGGTCGGGTTTATTTTAAATCCGACCACTTAAACCGACCAACAGGTCTTGTGGAGCCCACATTTGTTGACTGACTGGCCACATCAGCCTAAACCGACCAATAAAACCGACCAATATTATTTGTGGATCCCACACGAACACTAAAGAATAAAACCGACCACTTAAACCGACCAACAGGTCTTGTGGGGCCCACTTCTGTTGACTGACGGGCCACGTCAGTTTAATCCGACCAATAAAACCGACCAATATTATTTGTGGATCCCACACGAACACTAAAGAATAAAATCGACCAATATTTCCGACCGTTGTTTCAGGCCTTCCCACGTCAGACTAACCCGACCGTTAGGACGGTCGGGTTTGTGAGACACTTAAATATTTTTGTAGTTCCCGTTTTATGTTTTATTCCGTTAACTCTCTCCTCTCTCCAATTAACTCTCTCACTCACTCCTCGATCTCTCCGGCATCCCTCTCTCTCTCTCTCTCTCTAGTAACTCATCTCTCTCTCTCTCTCTCTCTCTCTCTCTCTGTTATATACTTACACACACGCACTTTATCTATATATTCGATTTGGGTTTTAACTTTATGGATTTATGAATTTGGGGCTAGTAAATTGATTCTCTATTATATGATTTTGTATGTCGGATTCCTTGGTTCGAATTATGTTCGATTATATGATTTTGTATGTCGGATTTCTTGGTTCGAATTATGTTCGATTATATGAGTTAGTATGTTGGATTTCTTGGTTCGAATGGATGGATTCAAATTTATTTTTCGATTATAGGATTTTGTTTATTGGATTTGTTGGTTCGATTTGACACATTCGAATTTATGTTCGATTTTTATGTAATTTTGTTGTTCAATTCATTCTCTTTTTTTGAATATATAGATATGGATGGTCAAAATTACCTCTTTCCACGTTTTATGCGCCTTGTCCACCCCAGCGAATATAAATCGCAAAATAAATGGTATGAGTAATGGTAAATTAATGTATGCATATAGGCCCATAAAGCATCTTCAAGACGAACACACCAATCTTTTCTCGAGGGTTTCACCACCTTCTCAGATAGACTTAATCTCCCGATTAGAAACTTCGGCTTGACCATTAGATTGAGGATGATAAGCCGTGGCCATTCGATGATAGACCCCATAGGATTTAAGAAGATTCCCCACCAATTTGTTACAAAAGTGGGGACCTTGATCACTTATGATAGCTTTGGGGACACCAAATCAGTTGAAAATTTGAGACTTGAGAAATACAACAACCGCCTTACCATCATCCGATTTTGTTGCCTTGGCCTCCACCCACTTAGAGACATAATCAACGGCCAAGTGAATATAGAGATTTCCATTAGAAGAAGATGGAAATGGCCCCATAAAATCAATTCCCCAAACATCAAAGATTTCTACCACAATAATTGGAGTTTGGGGCATTTCATTCCTTTTTGCAATATTTCCGGTTCTTTGACAAGGTTCACATTGCTTACAAAAATCGTGAGAGTCACGAAAAAGTGTTGGCCATGTAAATCCATATTCAAGCACCTTTCTTGCCGTTCGATCTTTCCCAAAATGACCTCCACAAGCATAAGAATGACAAAATTGAAGAATTGAAGAAATTTCTGACTCAGGAACACACCTTCTCAAGACTTGATCCGCACAATGTCTCCAAAGATAAGGATCATCCCAAATGTAGTGTTTGGCTTCACTTCTTAACTTCTCCCTTTGATACTTAGGCATGCCATTATGGAAAGTTTTGCATACAAGGTAGTTCACAAGATCCGCATACCATGGCACCTCGCTTTGAATTCCAAATAAGTGCTCATCCAGAAATAATTCTTGAAGAGGAGAAGCATCTTCCTCCCTCACAAGTCGACTCAAGTGGTCCGCCACTAAGTTCTTGGCACCTATTTTATCTTTGATTTCTACGTCCAATTGTTGAAGGAGAAGAATCCACCGAATCAACTTAGGCTTTGACTCTTTCTTCGCCAAGAGATGTCTTAAGGCGGCATGATCCGTGTATATGATGACTTTGTAACCAAGAAGATATGAACGAAACTTGTCAAGAGCAAAGACAATAGCAAGCAATTCCTTCTCGGTGGTGGTATAGTTTATTTGGGCGGAGTTGAGTGTGCGAGAGGCATAATAAATCACATGAGAGCGTTTGTCAACCTTTTGCCCTAACACCGCACCAACCGCATAATTGCTAGCATCACACATAATCTCAAAAGGAAGAGACCAATCTCGAGCTTTAATTATATGAGCCGAAGTTAAAGCTTCCTTGAGATGGTCAAAAGCCACCTTACGTTTCTCATCATTTTTAAACTCCACGTCCTTTTGTAGAAGAGATGATAGGGGAAGAGCAACTTTGGAGAAATCTTTGATAAATCTCCTATAGAATCTGGCATGACCCAGAAAAGATCGCACATCCTTGACATTTGAAGGGTATGGAAGACTTGCAATAATGTCAACTTTTGCCTTTTCCACCTCAATCCCCTTCCTAGACACGATATGCCCTAATACAATACCTTCTTGGACCATGAAATGACATTTTTCATAATTGAGCACTAGATTAGTCTCCAAGCATCGATCTAGAGCATGTGTAAGAATTTGAAGACATTCATCAAAAGAATCACCGGAAATAGAGAAATCATCCATAAAGACTACAATACCATTCTCTATCATATCGGAGAAAATACTCACCATACACCTTTGAAAAGTTGCGGGAGCACCACATAAGCCAAATGAGAGTTTAGGAAATGTAAACGTGCCAAAAGGACAAGTAAATGTGGTTTTGTCTTGATCTTCGGGAGCAATGACAATTTGATGATATCCATTAAATCCATCTAGAAAGCAATAGAATTCCTTCCCGGCTAACCTCTCTAACATTTGATCAATGAAGGGAAGAGGAACATGGTCTTTCCGAGTTACCGCATTCAACTTGCGATACTCTATGCACATTCGCCACCCATTTTGGACTCGGGTAGACACAAGCTCACCTTTAAGATTCTCCTCAAGAGTGACACCCGCCTTCTTAGGAACACAATGCACCGGACTCACCCATTCGCTATCCGAAATTGGAAAAATGATTCCCACATCAAGTAGCTTGAGAATCTCTTTTTTAACAACTTCCATCATTGCCGGATTAAGTCTTCTTTGAGGGTCCCTAGTAGGTTTAGCTCCGTCTTCGAAGAGTATAAGATGCATGCAAGTGGAGGGACTAATACCCTTAATATCGGCAATGGTCCACCCAATAGCACTTTTATGATCCTTAAGAACCTGCAAGAGGCATTCTTCTTCTACATTACTCAAATTAGAAGCTATGATTATGGGAAGAGTCTCATTGTCCCCAATATAAGTATATTTGAGATGATTAGGCAATACTTTCAATTCCAAAGTAGGAGGATTCTCAATAGAAGGGAGTGATTTGGAATAAGACAAGGGAAGATCAATTTTTGCAAGTTCACGCCTTTGAGGTAAGGGTTGCAATGCATTGAGCTCCATAATTACCTCATTGGCCTCTTCCGAAATAGGGAATCCATCATCTTCAATTGCACACCCCACGATAACTACTTGGAGAGCTTCTTTATTTTCCATGTCAAAATCTTGTTGGGCTAAACCATAAATAACATCCATGGAGCAAATTGGGTGTGACTCACTAGGAAATTTCATAGCATCATAAATATTGAACTTGACAACTTCATCGCCAAACTCCATAGTGAGAGAACCATCATCCATATTAATCTTGGTCTTTGCCGTTTTAAGAAATGGACGTCCAAAGAGAATTGGTGCGGACTTAATGTTTGATGGACCATCTTCCATTTTCAAGATGTAAAAGTCGACGGGGAAAACCATTTGATCAACATGAACAAGCACATCTTCAATTACCCCTTCGGGATAGGCATTAGACCTCCTTTGAATCACGGCCGAGACATTCTCATCCACCACTATAGTTTCATCACTTCTTAACTTCCTTCTGTTAGTACACAAATCTTTGAGAAACTTTGCATACCTTGGAACTTGGTTTATGGCATCTAGTAACGGGAGAGTGATTTCCACTTTTCGGAATGTCTCAAGCATTTCCTTGTCAACAATGTCTTTCTTTGGTTTAGAAAATTTGGAAGGGAATGGAGGTCGAATAACCATATCCTCATCAATAAACCTTGGCTTCTTTGCTTATGGAACGTCCTCTTGAACACTTTCCTTTTTACCCACATCAACTTTCTCTTCCTCAATTTCCATATCATCTTCAAGGTTTTCATCCTTAGCCTCGAAGATGTCATCATTTTCAACCTTTCCACCTTCATTATCATTCACCATCTTACCCTTGGCCTTAGCATGAAGGTCCTCCAATTTTTTCCCACACCTTAAGGTCACGACACTAGCATTTTCTTTGGGGTTCACCTCCGCTTGAGAAGGAAGTTGCCTAGAACCTTGGCTTTGCAATCGATTCACGGTTGTGGCTAGTGGGCTCATTTGCTTTTCCAAATTGGATATACTTTGAGAAGTATTCTTTTCCAAGTTGGATATATTTTGAGAAGTGATGTTTTGAAATTGGAGGTTGTTTGTTGCCATTTGCTTTATCATTTCTTCAAGTGATGACAATGTAGATGAAGAAGACCCTTGATGGTCTTGGGAATTGTATGGAGGTGGTGGTGGGAGTGCTTGGAAATTTTGATTGGGACGTTTTTGTGAGAATGGAGGAGAGTTTTGTTGATGTTGGGTGTTGTAAGTGTTTGGATTTTGGTATTGGTTAGAGTTTGGTGTGTTGGGATTTCCATATCGAAAATTAGGGTGGTCTCTCCAACCAGGATTGTAGGTGTTACTATAGGGGTCGTACTTCCTTTGAGGTGGTTGTCCCGAAAAACCTCCAATAGCATTAATTTGCTCTTCGGGTTGTTGGAATGATAGGCATTCGTGAGTAGCATGATCCGACATATTGCAAACACCACAATATTTTTATTGTTGGAGATTCCCAACGGCTAATTGACAAACCAATGATGTAAGGTCTGAGATTTGGCCCTCTAACTTTTGAGTTGCCAGTTCATTCACGGAAGGGTTCTTGACATGCACTTGACGATCCCCAAATTGGCGAGAATTCTCGGCAATCTTGGTTATCAACTTCCTAGCCTCCTCCGGCGTTTTATCCACAAGAACTCCACCACTTGAAGCATCAAGGTGCAATTTAGCACTATATTCCAAGCCTCCATAGAAGTAGTGAATGAGCAACTCTTCCGATATCAAGTGTGGAGGACAACTTTGACAAAGTTTTTGAAACCTTTCCCAATACTCATACAATGTTTCACCGGAGTATTGCCGAATGCCACAAATTTCTTTGGAGATGCCCGTAGCCTTTGAGGTAGGGAAGAATTTCCCCAAGAAAGCACTTCGCATTTGCTCCCATGTAGTGATTGAGTTTGGAAGAAGGTAAAATAGCCATGCCTTGGCATTGTCTCTCAAGGAAAAAGGAAATGCTTTCAACTTCACTTGTTCTTCCGTAGCATTGTTTGGTCTCATTGAAGAACATACCATTTCAAATTCTTGAAGATGCCTAAAAGGATCTTCCGTGCCTTCACCTCCAAACTTGGGAAGGAGGGCAATAAGACCACCCTTTAGCTCAAATGGTTGTCCTCCCAGAAATACAATGCAAAATGATAGTTGAACGGAGCTAGGAGAAGCAATCTCCTTGAGTGTATGTTGATTAGGATTTTCCATGACTTGATCAATGTTGTCGTCCGGTGATGTGATAGGAATAACAAGGGGAGGACCCTCGTTCAACTCCTCTTCCTCTTCCGAAGGTGAACTAGAAATAAATTGACTTGATGAATCTATTTTGGCACTTGAATTCCTTTGATTCCTTTGCAATAGTCTCTCGGGATTGGATGAATACGCAAGATCACCTAAACAAGAGGATCGAGTCATACATAGCAAAAATTTCTAAAATCAAGGAAAAATAGATAAATATGCACAATGGAACTAAACTATTCACAATTTTATACGCGTACTAATATTGAACTAAAACTAGCTCCCCGGCAGCGGCACCAAAATTTGGCCACGCCCGTCGTCGACGCGCCAAATTGAAAATAAATGTTTATGCCTTACTATGTTCGCACTTAACTACAAATGTAGCAAATGTGGTAAGTAGGGATCGAACCCAAGGGAATAGCGTTCAATACTATAGTAATGTAAAATGGTGGGGGGGGTTTTGACTTGGTTGTGGTATTTTATCAAACACCTTGAATACAAGAAATAATGTGCTAGATAAATATAACTAAGTAAATTTGCTATCAACCAATTTTACCAATACAACAAACACAATGAGTAATTTAGCAAGATAAAGAGTTATTTGACCCAAGGATTAATGCAAATCAAGCACTTCAACCCAACAAACAAGCAAAATATATCTTACTCTACCTAACCAAGATAATTGGTGAAGCACACAATCACTTATTTCTCTTTTAAAAACACTAATTTAGTGAAGCACATAAATTAGCTCTCTTGACAATAGCAACCAATAATGAAGCACTATCAATTTAACCAAGTCAAGGAATTAAATAAAGAAAGGCTAGAACAAACTCAAGAATGAGAAGCTCAACCTAGGTATTTGCACTTGAATTTTGTGGATTTAGGTACACTAAATCTTGTGCTACTATAATGAATGAACTAACGATTACGTATTAGAACAAACAATTAGCAATTGAAGATACATGAAGAGTAAGGTGAAGCAACTTACAAATCTTCAAGCAAAATCATAGGCAATACAACACAAATATTCAAGATAGAGTGAGATAGATCTTACTTAAAATGGAGTGGGTTTAGTACAAGAAATGCTTCCTTGAGCCAAATATATGGAGTTAGTTACTCATAATCAATGCTAGATTATGAGTAATTGATGTTTCTCTCTCAATTCTACTAACCCTAATTTTGTTCTTGAAGAGGCAAAGAAGAGATGAAAATAATATGTAAGGTTAAGATATGATAAGATGTAGGGTTTGGCTTCTTTTAATACACAGCAGGGGTTGCATGGCCTGCTGCACGGCCGTGCAGTAGCCCGTGAGAAATTCTTCCCATTCTGCACAACTTGGAACACTCTGCACAGCCTATTGCACAGCCGTGCAGTAACCCGTGCGAGACAAAATCTTCAAGAGTATACAATAAAAACCTCCCGGAAACGCGAGATTGCATCTTCTAACTTCCCTCTTGAATAATCTTCGCTTTCAAGCCCAAAATAATCCATATTTTCAACCATTAAGCATGAGGCACTGAAAGATGAAAAACATAATTAATATCGATAAAACAACATTCGGAACTAACAAAAAATGCAAGAGAATAAAGGACAAAACGTGTATAAAATACACATTATGAGGAACATAGTTTAAATGACCATAGTTATTTAACTATGTTGGATTTGGAATATTTTGTCTTCAGTTTAAATGACCATGGTTATTTAACTATGTCGGATTTGGAATATTTTGTCTTCATTCGGTGCTTAGTCTGTGAGTTACTTAGGTATCCTTTCAGTTTATTTATTTAGAGGATTAGATGTTCAAATATAGTCAACATGCTGCTTGTTGTTTCTGATTCCTTCGACATGTACTTATGTGGTAGTGGCAAGAAATAGAAATGAAGCACGAAGCTGCAAAAGAAGCCTTTCAATTGTAATATACGCAGATTGTGTACTTCAATTTTCCATTTTCCTTGTAATGTACAACGACAACGTGCCATCTACACTAAAATCCTTATATGAAGCAATAATAGGTAATCAGATTTTCATATGACATAGAGATTTCAAGCATTCAGAACAAAAGATTGTACTCTGATAAAGAGCTTCAAATTTCCTATGTGGTTAATAAAATTGGGAGAAGAGGCTTTAGTTCTATTTCCAAGGTAAGTTGACAATCTTGAATTTGTAATGAAATTTATTTCATTGACTCCATAACTGTCATGAATTAACAAAGTATTATATATGCTAGGGAAAATTAAAGATCGTACTTTAGAGGTGATAAAAGTTCTTTCAATGTAGTCAAGTCAGGGTATGCGGGAGGAGTTCTAGTCTGATAAGAAAATGGAAGGGGCATAAAGTTTGATGCCCTGTTAACTATGTATATGAAGTACTACTAAAATATAAGGGAGTGCTTTCTAGGTTTAAGTGGAACTATCTCACGGTTTATGAAACACATAGGTTAAAGAACAGTGAAGCAGCCTTTTGTATATAATATTTTGGGTATTTCCAGTTCTTGGAGTTTATTTTTAGGTTCTGTAATTTATTTTTGTTTAGAAATTTGAATGGCATTCAGGTGGTTGAATTTTAGTTGGTTGATGATGAATATTAGTTGTAATGGTGGATTTTAGGTGGTTGTAATAGCGAATATTGATCATAATGATAGTATTTTGTTGGCGCATTGTCTAGTTTATTTTTAGCTAGTGGGAGCATTTATAAGAAAACTTGTTATAAATCAGCAATCTTTACAAAAGTGTTGTGTAAAAATGAACTTTGTGGAAGAAGAAGAAAGACAACAATCAGGAAAGTTAAAATTGTTGTCACTAGTACAAACTGGACCTATTGCGTCACCACCTATACCGTCGGTTATTGACCTATAGCGTCGCCACTTTACCTATTGCGTCGGTTGTTCGCATTAACCGACGCTTATTGACTTCTGCAAGAAGCTATGGCGTCGGTTGTTTGCATCAACCGACGCTATAGGTATAGTCTATAGCGTCGCCCATTAAAAGGCGACGCTATAGGCTATAGCGTCGCCCACTAGAAGGTGACGCTATAGGTATACCTATAGCGTCGCCCATTTAAGGGGCGACGCTATAGATTATAACTATAGCGTCAGCATTTTAACGGGCGACGCTATAAGTGTAGCTTATAGCATCGCCCTTTCAAGGGCGACACTATTGGTGTAGCCTATAGCGTCGCCACTTAAAAGGGCAATGCTATAGGTATACCTATACCATTTTTAACTAGTTTGCAAAATAAATCAAAAACTTAAATAAAAATAGAAAAATGAAATTTTTTTAAAATAAAATCATACACACCAAAGTAGCCATACTCACTATTTGTGTGATGAATGTTACCTTATTTTCACTATTTTTCCAACTCTTTTTTTTCCCCATTTTTAACTAGTTTGTAAAATAAAAAAAAATCAAACAAAAATGGGAAAAATGCCAATTTTTTGAATATAAATCCATACACACCAAATTAATCACACTCACTATTTGTGTACTATAAAAAAATTTCCATTTTGTTTGCTTTTTCCCCCATTTTTAACTAATTTATAAACTAAATAAATATTAAAATTAAAAAGGAATCAAAATAGCACACTAAAATAAATAATTAGTAGTCGATTATCATCTATGTTCTCTCTTTTCTCTCCATCTCTCTATTTTCTCCTTCTCTCTCTTTTTCTCCATCTCTCTCTTCTCTTTTCTCTCCGTCTCCCCATCTCTGTTCGTCCATACCACCCGTCATACACGCACCCACAAACTCGCACATAACTCACCTCCCTCTTTTCCTCATCTCCGCTGCTAGAACACAACCACCACCGCCGACAACCTATCGACCACGGTGGTGCCTCCCTTGTCCGACCAACTAACACCCACAATCCATACATAAAAATACTCCTCTCATCCTCCTTAATCTATTAACACCATCAATTTTAACAAAATCATCCTGAATCCAAATCCCCCAAATTATGTATATAAACCCTAATTTTTATACCCAATTTTGATAAAATGGGTTTTGGGGAAGTGTGGCTAAGTTGCTCTCTCTATCTCTCTATAGAATGAGAATGGCTTGTAGGATGACCATTTATGGGTGTTTGGATCCAGTTTGTAAGTGTAAGATCTTTCTCAATACTATGAAGTTACACTCTACTAAATGTTACACACACATATATGGGTGCTTGTGTTCTGGTATTGATTCAATTACAAATATTTTATTAGTCGATTTTGAAAAACTCATTACGTCCTAGCTTTAAAATTTTGAAATTAAAAGTATGTTTTATATGTAGATTTATGTCATCTTCTCCATTTGATATCTCCCTTAATTAAATTTCGTCTGCAGAAAGTCTGAGTACTATGGGGATAAGGAATTTTAAACCTTATTATGTTTTGTCTTGCTCAAGCACTTAAATGAACATTTTTCAGGCCACTCTGTGTTATACTATTTCTTTCTTGGTTTCAGATTGTTAATATGCTTCAAGGTTCTGAAAGTATGACAACTACGGTGTTGTTCTCCTGCTTTGATATGCTTCGGGTAACATTTTTAACTCTATCCATGTGTAAGTCATGGTTCATGTGTATGTACTCGTGAATGCACGTATCTGTAAATTTTTTATGTAATAACATTGTGGAAACTGCATCCTATATAGAGACCTCCTAGGGTGCTGTACTACTACCAAATTTTAATCTAGGCTTCCATTAAAGTTCAATCAGTACAATCATTTGATCATGGTAATCCTGTACTTGCTTTAGATTTCATGAAGTTCTGACTTCTGAGGCTACATCATTGCTTTAGTTCAGTATTATAGTAAAGTTGGTAACTTTTTTTGTTGTTGGTTTGTTTATAATTTGTTGTTTTGGGTTTATTTAGGGAAAAAAATTGTGGTGAAAATAGACTGGTTGTTTCTGCAAAAGAGGATATCAGGCTTGGAGGAAGCTATGAGAATCAAAAGGTTATTTTTATTTTAGATTTTCTTTCTTTTTTTTTTTATCTATGGCTGTTCATTTTGCAATAATGTATGTGTAGTTTTATACTAAGTGGCTGTTCAACCAGATGTTATTCAGATGTAGGCCTATACCTATAGCGTCCCCTGCATACACTACACCATTTGACCGACGCTATAGGTCAATTTGACCGACGCAATAGGTCTAGTTTGTACTAGTGTGTATTAACAACTTCTCACAACACTTTTTAAATTGATAAAAATATGAACCGTTGTTAGGTAAAACATTAAGCAACACTTTTAGAAAAGAAAAGTTTTGTGAGGTTTTTAAGTTTATAATGGGTTGTGTCCTAAGATGAATGCAAGTCTTGTATAAAAACATCAGGGAACAAAGGGTTGTCAAGAAGGAACCATTGACTTTGTTCTTTGATGACAGCACTTTATAAATCTAAAAACACTTGAGTTATATTGTTTATTACAGTAGTTCTAATAAAACCAATTGTTGTTACTAGGTGTTAGACAATGTTAATTGGAACATGATCCATTGACTTTATAAACTCACACAACCATTTTAGTATTGTTGCTTGATACGCATAAGAGACGGCGTCTCAATAGATAACGAAAAATTAGGGTATCAGACAACGGGGAAAATCGTTGTATCCTTCAATTTTCCATGTAGTGTAAGGATGAACGTGACACACCAAATGCTCCTTCATTTAACAATGACGGTTGAAGAAGGTTAGTCATGTACGGTCAAACAACTAACGCTGCTATTGCACCAATTCTTTCATTTTTTTACCCAGAAAACAAAATAACACATAGACAAGATCACCTCCTTTTATAGAGTACACTTTAAATAAAAGGAGTTAAAAGTTTAACATTGTCATTTCATTACTAATCCCATCTATTTTCTTAATTTGGAAGCATACACGAGTATTCATAAAAAATGAGGCACAACCTTTTATGCATGATCCCTTATATTGGATTTTGTTAATTTTAGAATTGTTTTAAAGCATCACTAGTACAAACTGGACCTATTGCAACGGTCAAAATGACCTATTGCGTCGGTTAAATGGCGTAGTACATGTAGGCGTGGCAATAGGTCTATACCTATAGCGTCGGTTAAAATGGCGACGCTGAATACTACTTTAGGCGTCGGTCATTTCAAATGACCGACGCTATAGGTTAATTTTTTTTTTTAAAAAAAAAACCTATAGCGTCGCCCTTTCAAATGACCGATGCTATAGGTATAGCTTATAGCGTCGCCCTAAAAAATGACCGACGCTATAGGTATAGCTTATAGCATCGCCCTTTCAAATGACCGATGCTATAGGTTAATTTTTTTTAAAAAAAAAAAAAGCCTATAGCATCGCCCTTTCAAATGACCGACGCTATAGGTCAATTTGTTTTTAAAAAAAAATAATTTCAAAATTTGAATTTCACCATTACAAAATATAATCCAAGAACACCAAACAAGTCTAAACACAATTTTAATCCCATTACAAAACAAACCATTCAATACAACCAAAATATTACAAAAATCATTCAATACAACCAAAATATTACAAAAACCAATCAAAATGAATTAAACTTAGTAATACTCAATTTTTTTTTGGATAATTGTGAATGATTCATAAATCACAAAATGATTGGTTACATGCAGCAAGCAACATCCCATCAATATAACCTTTACTTGCTAAAGAAATGCCAGCTGAAGAAGGATCCCCAGCTTTCATTTTAACCGTCTCCGATGCAACTGGTGCTTTAGTTGGTACATCTGGAAGGTCCAAGTACAGATTTCCATTGCATATAATTCCAACCAGGCAGTATGATCCAACTGCGGCAAGTTTGCGGTTTTACTGGCCATTGTTTGTGAACTATAGAGGTACCTCTGATTGATGCTCGGAAGTAAATTCTGCAAAATAAAGACAAAATACTTACCATCAGGAATGTACGAGAGACTAAAACCATATTCACAGCCATATTGCCTCTGATTGATGCTCGGAAGTAAATTCTGCAAAATAATATTGACAACTATTTCTTTAACATTCTCTTAAGTATTATCAATTAATGTTCTTCTACATGGTGGCTCTTTCCATTCCAGCTGCTGCTATATAAACCCCTGTTCATTTTTGTATCAGCACCTCAACATTTCACTTCACTGTTTTCTCTTAAGTGGCATATCTAGATAATATACAACAACTACTCACCATATCATCCCTGTGAAACATTTTCGACGTTATATATAAATCTAAAAAGCATCACTAGGTACACTACATGAATAATTTGAAGATGAAGATATTCAGGGAATTCATTAACAAGTGGCAAAAGATGGGTAATAGTGTTGCACCTGCTGCTGACTATGACAACTGCTGCCAATGGGCTTTGTGGCGCTTCAGGCATCAAGAAGAAGACTATATTCCCAGAGATGTCCCAAAGGGTCACTTGGTAGTCTATGTTGGTAAAGAGTACAAGAGATTTGTTATCAAAATCAGTTTACTTGAGAACCCACTCTTCATGGCACTGCTTGATCAAGCTCAAGAAGAGTATGATTTCACAGCTACCTCTAAGCTCTGGATACCTTGCAATGAGGACGTCTTTCTCAGTGTTGTTCGATGTGCAAAGTCTCGAAAACATCAAAATGTCCTGCTGTCTCTGAGGGGACAGTCAACAGAGTTGTTCACTAAATTCTGTTCTTAACTGTAAACTTAAATTTAGAGTGTTGAAATCTTGTATTGCGTGCCAATTATTTAAACTGTATATCCATCTTACCATTGTGCTTCAAATCAAGAAGTATATCATGAACTTGAGTAAAAAGTAAAATGTCTGGGGTGGGGAATGGGATTTTTAGAATTTTCTATTTGAAACTTATTTGGTAACTCAAGAAACCCAGAGGCCACCACATAAAGGTAAAGAAAAACTATCCCAATAATACAAGAAGCCCCCCCATCCCCCAACACCACCACCAAAGCAAATAGCTATGATAACACAAACAATTTTGAGTAAATTTCAACATTCAACACTTAATATTATTAGCCTTCAACATGTATACAGTAGATATATTAATGTGTTTGAAGCAACCAAAACGATATAATCACACTGCCAAAGAAAGAGTACACATTGTCTGCCAAAGATTCTTTTAGAAATTACCACATTAGAGAATTTTATATCCTGTACCTTAATAGCAGCAAATTTGCATGGAGCTAGCAGCAACCACGTTCTTTACAATCTGCCAAGTTCAAACCACGAGTAGAAAGTTCCCCTCTCATTTTGTTCCTGTTTAAATATCATGAATGTTTAAAGGGTAACCAAATATAGGTTTCATTCTCAAGCTGTCTAACACTGGAGTATAGTGGTGATATTTTCTTCACACCAGCAATCCAAATCAAAAAGTAAAGACTTGCAGAAATGAAAATACATGCAGATGAACATCAGCATCAGATATGCAATCATACATTTGTCTCAGACAAGTATTTGAAACAAGTTATATCGTTGGCAATTTCTAGATTTTCACATTGATTAAGATGCAGTTACATCCCTACTGTAATTTTTTTTTATCAGACATACGTCATGGTTTCACCCAGATATCAGTCCCCTTCCTCATCTTAAGAAACAGGATGCATTACCTCCTCACAATCTAACCACAAACACTCACACACATGCGATTATAACTATTTACAGGGGTGTTTGAGAGAACCTAGTACATAATCTGGCTCAACATGAAAACAAAGGAAAGAAATAATTCTTCGGAATACATTCTCAGGGGACTTTTATCAAACACTTGACAAGCATATAATTCAAAACTTACTTTCATCTATCAACACAAATAAATCAACACATCAACGAATTAAAAACAAATCAACAAAAATACCCAGAGATGTAAAATTATTTGAAACACTTTTAAATTGTATCAAATCGAATAAATCTAATCCTAAATTAAACTGCAGAGATGTTCGATTCCTAAATTAAGCTCCAGTAAACTGTAATCGATTCAAGTAGTTGTTCTAACAACTTGTACATACCTGTAATCCCTCAAACTGAATCCCAAGCAGCGAATCCCTCAAACCGAAGCCATATTCAATTGAGAAGGCCTAATTTGAACCAAATATGTACTAACTAAAGAAAAGTAAAGAAGAATGAGTGTGAGATAGAGTTTTACGACAGAGTTGAAAATGAGAGAGAGAGAAGCAGCGAGAAAGAGAAGGCAGCGAGAGAGGAGAATGAGAGAATGAAATTTCACTTTTTTGTTTTAAGGCATTGAGTTTTTCATAGAGCGCGCAATTTTGGCCGCTCTAAATTTTTTCTAAATTTTCACCGTAATTGTGCCTATGTCATGTTTCTGTATTTTCTTTTGAATGAATTTCTATAATTTTTTTTTCAAAATTACATTTGAAATTTAATAAAATAAAGAGAATCTGAAATATTAATATATTTTAGTTTTTTAAAATATATTTTTGTATCTTATTGGTAAATTTTGTTGTTTACAATAGAAAAATTATTATTTTTATATAATTTGTTTAACTTGTTATTCTAGAAAGGTGTTAACAATTTTTTTGATAAGCGTTAACCAACCAACCTACTAACCAAATATACCTTGTATTGCATATAATAGTATTATATAGATTATTCCAAAATATTTATGAATTTTTATTTTAAAAAAAATTACCACATCACTAAAATCGTTATATTTTGACATCCATC
Organism: Saposhnikovia divaricata; assembly: GCA_036435485.1. Taxonomy (NCBI): domain Eukaryota; kingdom Viridiplantae; phylum Streptophyta; class Magnoliopsida; order Apiales; family Apiaceae; genus Saposhnikovia; species Saposhnikovia divaricata. The sequence goes on along the minus strand of CM071600.1, from coordinate 75,758,714 downwards.
ACACAAATTAGTGAAAATTAGTGAAAATAAGGTAACATTCATCACACAAATAGTGAGTATGACTACTTTGATGTGTATGAATTTATTTTCAAAAATCGTCATTTTTCCTATTTTTATTTAATTTTTTTATTTCTTTTACAAACTAGTTAAAAATAGGAAAAAAAATAAAAAAATGGAAAATTAGGGAAAGTAGGGTAAAATTAATCATACAAATTGTCAGTATCACTAATTTGTTGTGTATGAATTTATTTTCAAAAATTGGCATTTTTCCTATTTTTATTTAATTTTTTGATTTCTTTGACAAACTAGTTTAAAAATGGGGAAAAATATAAAAAAAATAGAAAATTATTGAAAGTAGGGTAACATTAATGAGTAAAACTAGTTAATATTTTGGTTGTATTGAATTGTTTATTTTTTAATGGGATTAAAATTGTGTTTAGACTTGTTTGGTGTTCTTGGATTATATTTTGTAATGGTGAAATTCCACTTTTGAAATAATTATTTTTTTTAAAAAAATTGACCTATAGCGTCGGTCATTTGATTGGGCGACGCTATAGGCTGTTTTTTAAAAAAAACATTCACCTATAGCGTCGGCATTTTAGGGGGCGACGCTATAGGTAGAGCCTATAGCGTCGCCCCTAAAAAGGGCGACGCTATAGGCTATACCTATAGCGTCGGTTAATGCAAACAACCGACGTAATAGCTTCTGGGTATAGCCTATAGCGTCGCCCCTTAAAAAGGCGACGCTATAGGCTATACCTATAGCGTCGGTTAATGCAAACAACCGACGCAATAGCTTCTAGCAGATGACCTAAGACGTCGGTTAATGCAAACAACCGACGCAATAGGTAAACTGGCGACGCTATAGGTCAACAACCGACGCTATAGGTATAGCCTATAGCGTCGCCTTTTTAAGGGGCGACGCTATAGGCTATACCCAGAAGCTATTGCGTCGGTTGTTTCTAAAAATCATCCAAACAGAATATGACTCGAAACACTGGATCCAATTTAGATCCGAATTCTAAAAATGATGAATTAAGTAGTTGTTAGAATTTTAATGGGTTATAACGAATAGATTGTATACATTACCGCACATTTTATTCAATATTTATCCATTCATAAGTAAGATGCACATTTATAATATATTATATCAAATATATCATAATTATTTAATCATTTAATCATTTTTTTTGAATAAGTACATAATTTTATACTAGAAATATAATATTTAATAGTAAGATACTTTTTAAATTAAAATAACGAATGAAAGATGATCCGAAAGGATTCGAACAATATCTGATCCGAACCAAATTTCATCCGACCATAATCCGAATTTCATCCGATTTTAATCCGAATCAGATCCGATCCGATCCAAATTCTATTCAAATATATCATAATCGAAAGTTGATCCGAATCGAGATTGATCCGATCCAAAACCGATCCGGTTATCCGAATTGCCAGGTCTAACTAAGACATCAAAAGTTGCATATACAATAATTAAAATTAAATTATTTTAAAAAATTAGTAGTCAAATGTGATATATTACACGGGTTGAAATTCTAAGTGAAATCTTATATACATGAATAAAATAATACCTCATCCTCGAACAAAGATGGATATTTCATGTTAAAAAAAGAAAGATTCATCTTAAAATATATCCTAATGAAATGTGCTATGCGGAAAAGAAGTTTGAATTTATACAACGAGTTATGGCTATTGTGCTAACGAAATAAATAGATATGGATAATATGTTTATATCTAAAATATTATATAGTAATATCCTATGAATTTAAAATTTTATTATTTATGTACCGGGATTTTATCTAGTTTCGGGTTTGCATTGGATTTCGAATTTCGAAGTTGGTTCATTTTTGCACAACTAAAATAGAAATTCAAATCCAAAATTTTCGGATTTCAAAAATTAATTAACACCATATCCAAATCCAAAATTTTTGCTTCGGAAATTCCAAAAATTTTGATTTCGGATTGAGTATCTATGAGATAGATTTACTTTTCATCCCTTCACTATTCTAATAATATTTATTCAATTTTCTTTATTTTCAACATCATTCTTATCAAACATCCAAATACTTCATAAATCGTTGCATAATTCGTGTTAATTAAATATTACTTAATTATTTAATAAAAGTGGATATTTTCAAAAAATAATAAATATTTTAGAGAAATCAAACCTTTATCAAAAATTTTTGATTTGCGGGTGTTGATGATTTCTTAGTTTTACTTGCTTAGAAGACCAAAATCAAAATTATTGGAATCTTCATTGATTTCGTTTTACTTATCTTTGCGAGAAGCCTATTATCAAATGATCCAACATGGATCCATATAAGATTTTTCTTAAAATAAATATTGTTAAAATTGTTATTGGCGATGTAAACTTCGATTCAACTAAAAAAATTATTAGGGGTCTTGAAAAGACACGTAACCGAGAAATCAACGGAGATTCCACTAATTTTGATTTCGATATTCTGAACAGGTGCGGCAAAGAAATCATCAACAACGATCACTGATCTATAAATTTTGATAAAGATTTGATTTTTTTGATTATATTTATTAATTTGTTTATATATGTCAACTTTTATTAAATAATTTAACTGTATTTAATTAGTACAAATTGTGAATGAGGTTGAAAATAAAAATGTTGAATAAAAGGGTATGGGATTAGTGAAGGGATGACAAATTAATATGATGGATAACTATTTGAAACAAAAATTTTGGAGTTAAATTTTGGATTTGAATATTGATTTGCATTAAAAAATTTTACCCGAAAGAGTTTGAGATCCAAACCCAAAATCAAATAAAGACCCGATACTCTAATAATAAATTGTTATAATTTGTAGATTATTACGTAAGGATTTAGAAATAAACATATAATCCATTTATTTCTCAATATCACATTTTATTAATATACCTTATAGTCCATGAATTGTAGGGGTTGATTTTAAACATTTTATTTGTAAATTTTACACGTTAATAACAAATTACAATAAAATGTAATAATGTTTTGTTGATGTAATTTTAATTTCGAAATTCTTTTACCAACAAAAAGAATAACCGAGTATGATAGAATTATAGATTTAGCTTGTTGTCTGAAATCACTAGTTCTTAATCTCAAAAATATAAAACTAGCTTGTGTGCTTACAAATAAAGAATAAAAGATATAGTACTTAGAAATGTGGCCAAAATGGTTAATTTGAGAGACCCTTCTTGAAAATACACTCCCATATTCATCCAAGTTTATCATGTCCTGACTGAAAAAAGAATTTTTTTTCATTTTATATTTGATCGGTTGTATGCAATAATTGCTGACCCAAATTTGAAACATAATTTATTAAAATATCCTATTTGTCAAATCTAGCACTTTTTGTTGAGTTATAGAGTATTAAATCAAATCTAGCACTTTTTTGCTTAATAAAATAAATTTTTCTTAAAAGTTAAATATATTATATAAATAGACAAGCAGCATCAATGTAAAACAACAATCAAACACGCATGATCCACAAATCAATTAAAGACCTCTACTAGCAAATTGCAAGCAGCAAATCATTTCATGTAAGGATACATAGGATATAAGAAAATTGCTTTAGTTCAGTATTATAGTAAAGTTGGTAACTTTTTTTGTTGTTGGTTTGTTTACAATTTGTTGTTTTGGGTTTATTTAGGGAAAAAAAATTGTGGTGAAAATAGACGGGTTGTTTCTGCAAAAGAGGATATCAGGCTTGGAGGAAGCTATGAGAATCAGAAGGTTATTTTTATTTTAGATTTTTTTTCTTTTTTTTCTCTCTGGCTGTTCATTTTTGAATAATGTATGTGTAGTTTTATACTAAGTGGCTGTTCAACCAAATGTTATTCAGATGTAGGCTGTATAATAGTTCTTCATGTTATCATATGACAATGGAATGTGAATAGTTGCCAGTATATTATAATAATAAAAAGTTTTGTAGCATACAAATAATATATAACTCGCTTGTATCTGATATTTTTTCAGTGTTGAAGCATAGAACGCATCTACGAGTAATACTAAGAGACTGTAGGTCTGACTCTATAAAATTACTTCTGATTTGTTAAATAACGCATGTAAAGATCCACAATGCATCAAACATCATTATCACACAACAAGAAACAGAGTCTTTTCCGACCGTCATAAATCCGACTAACTCTTTACTGGAGCTAAATCCGACCGTTAGGTACCACGGTCGGGTTTATTTTAAATCCGACCACTTAAACCGACCAACAGGTCTTGTGGAGCCCACATTTGTTGACTGACTGGCCACGTCAGCCTAAACCGACCAATAAAACCGACCAATATTATTTGTGGATCCCACACGAACACTAAAGAATAAAACCGACCACTTAAACCGACCAACAGGTCTTGTGGGGCCCACTTCTGTTGACTGACGGGCCACGTCAGTTTAATCCGACCAATAAAACCGACCAATATTATTTGTGGATCCCACACGAACACTAAAGAATAAAATCAACCAATATTTCCAACCGTTGTTTCAGGCCTTCCCACGTCAGACTAACCCGACCGTTAGGACGGTCGGGTTTGTGAGACACTTAAATATTTTTGTAGTTCCCGTTTTATGTTTTATTCCGTTAACTCTCTCCTCTCTCCAATTAACTCTCTCACTCACTCCTCGATCTCTCCGGCATCCCTCTCTCTCTCTCTGCTAACTCATCTCTCTCTCTCTGTTATATACTTACACACACGCACTGTATCTATATATTCGATTTGGGTTTTAACTATATGGATTTATGAATTTGGGGCTAGTAAATTGATTCTCTATTATATGATTTTGTATGTCGGATTCCTTGGTTCGAATTATGTTCGATTATATGATTTTGTATGTCGGATTTCTTGGTCCGAATTATGTTCGATTATATGAGTTAGTATGTTGGATTTCTTGGTTCGAATGGATGGATTCAAATTTATTTTTCGATTATAGGATTTTGTTTATTGGATTTGTTGGTTCGATTTGACACATTCGAATTTATGTTCGATTTTTATGTAATTTTGTTGTTCAATTCATTCTCTTTTTTTGAATATATAGATATGGATGGTCAAAATTACCTCTTTCCACGTTTTATGCGCCTTGTCCACCCCAGCGAATATAAACCGCAAAATAAAATGGTATGAGTAATGGTCAATTAATGTATGCATTTGAATATGTAGATATGTATGACACCTCTTTTTTCCGCAGAGAATACCACCGCCGATTTTAACACATTTTAGAGCGGAGACGTCAGAAACAGTTATATTCGAGCTTCCTAATGGTGAGAAGACCCATGTGAGATTCAATCGGGAGGATGTGATTTTTTAAGAAATTTCGGAGCAAGTATGTTATATGCGCCGTGTTTACCTACAAGGGCAACGGGATCTTTATGGTAAATGTTTTGAATGAATATCTGACAGAGGTTGAGTATGATCCCCCGACCTATGGTAAATTTTCTATCATTTATCCTTTGTTATATATATATATATATATATATATATATATATATATATATATATATATCAATTAGTAATTAACTTAAGTAATTGTGTTTTTATTTTTAGATAAACTTACCATGGTTGGATGTAAGGTTTTTTCATTATGTAAGACTAAATCCCACGCAGAAAGGGGTCTCGTAGTAAGTTCACATTATCTTACTTTTAATGCATTATACGCAATACCATTTTCATCTTTTTTGATATAATTTTGGTTGATCATATACATATGTACAAATGCAGGCCCTCTCCCCGGCTTTTTTAAGCGATTTGCTCATCTTCTACCTTCTGAAATTACCGTTACTTTACCAAATGGCCAAACCTTCATTGGATCTTACTCACCGGAAAACAAGATTTCTGGCTTGAGGTTTTTTGAGGAGGGAGACATTATAGTGCTTACTTATCTTGGTGATGGGCGATTTGAAGCAATTTTATTTGGTCCAAGCCTCGTGGAGAAATCATATTCTGTTAATGAATTCAAAGTAGGAATTGTACAATCACATCTCCTGAATTATTGCTATGGAATTGTAAGTTTTTGTTTGTTTTGTATTAAAATTTGTATGATTTAATTATTTATTAAAAAAATATTTATGATTTTGCAATTGTTTAACCTGTGATTAATGTGTAGGAGCTAGCAGCAAAGTTCAAATCGGTGGCGGAGAAGTGGCATGACGGTGATGTATTGGAAATTAAGGATGAGCTTAACAATAAAACGTGGCACTTACAAGTTAAGGCGACCGGTCAACGAATAAGAATTCAGGATCGAGCTTGGGTGGGTTTTGCCAAATCGTTAGGGCTAGAAGTTGGAGATGTTCTAGTCTTTACCGGGGGGCTATTAATCCTATGAAATTTAATGTAATTTGCTACAAGAAAAATGGTCCGGATTTGATGGACATTGATGTATGATTACTTTTGGTCCGATTGGATGACTGTGTACCTTAAAAATTATGGTTTGGATTTGTAGACTTTTGGTTTGGATTTGTAAACTATGGTTTCATATATTTAAAGATCTTACGTAAATTTTAATGTTTTAATGATTCTTAATATACTGGATACTGGATGGATAGATAGATTCGATGGATTGATTTGGTGGATGGATTGATTTTATTGCGTTGATTGTGTTATTGGTACAGTTGGGAACCAGAGCTGTAGGAAAAAAAAAATTGCAGGCTTTAAACCGACCGAGTAATCCGACTGAAAGGCTTAAACCGACCGTTTTTTTACCATTGCTCCCCCAGTAAACCCGACCGTATTCTTAATATAGTGGTCGGTTTAAATTAGTCGGTTTTCTTGCTCTCTGGAATGAATCCGACCGTAATGATCGGTTGCAAACCCGACCACTTATTCCGACCGTTTTAGTCGGATTAAAACTGCATTAAATGCTCCCAACTACCTCTGCACCGATGGTGACAAAAAGTTGATAATTCGTAATTTAAACCGACCGTTATGGTCGTATTAGAACTGACCCTAATTTATTGTTATGCACCCCTTTTTCTTTCACTCTTCATTTATTGTTTTCTTGAGACATTAAGTGGTTGGAGGCTTGAATCTAGAGAAATCTTGGAGAACATTGAAAGCTCATTATGGTGAAAAATCTTGGAGAACATTGAAAGCTCATTAATGGTATGTTATAAATTATGCCCACTTTTGTTTTAATTTTTTTTCATTTGTGAATATATACATACATGTTTTGTACATATTATATTTGTGAATATGTACATTAATAGTGAACAAATAAACATGTTTGTACATATTCTTTAATTTTGTGTACATATTAAATTTGTCAAATATATATGTACATTATATTTGTGCATTAATTGTGTGAAATGTGAATATGTTTTTTTGTTGATTTATAGTTATGTGAAAAATGTATTATGAAATTGATATATATATATATATATATATATGTAGATGTCGAAACGTGATTGGATGAACCGACATGTGGAAAATAATGTACTTTCATCGAGTAACGAATATTGGGATGGTGTGAAAGAATTTTTGCAGTTCGCGCGTAAAAATGGTATGAAGGGCGAAAAAATATTATGTCCGTGTAAGAAATGTAAAAATGCGTTGTGGGCGAAACTTGATAGTGTTGAACTTCACTTATATAAAAATGGTATTATGGAACATTATAAAGTATGGACTTTGCATGGTGAAAAAAGAGAAGTTATCAAAAAAAAGAAACATAAGCGTACCTCGGAAGAGATTGTTGAGGAAGAGATTGTTGAAGAACCCTTTGATTTAAACGCATTATTACGAGATATTAGTGGTGAAAATCATGGTGATGCGAGTAATAGTAATGTTGAAGAACCACCAAATGCATATGCTTCTCAATTTTACAAGGAGGTTAAAGATTCGGGAGCTCCAATTTATCCAGGTAACACAACTTTTACAAGAATGTCATTGACCACTCGATTGTTACATTTTAAAAATATGGCACAATGCTCTGAAAAGGTCTTTGATTATTTACTTGCATTGCTTGGTGAAGTTCTTCCTAAGGACCATACTTTACCGAATTCTTATTACATTATGAAAACAATGATGAAGAAGTTAACTTTGGGATATGAGAAAATTGATGTATGTGAGAATGATTGTATGTTGTACTACGGTGATGATGAGAACAAGATTGTTTGTGACATTTGTGGTAAAAGTCGTTACAAAGGTAAAAAAAAGAAAAACGGAAGAGGGATACCGAAGAAGGTCTTGAGATATTTTCCACTTATCCCTCGTCTACAGAGATTGTATATGTCAGAGCATACCGCTAAACACATGACATGGTACAAAAAAAGGGAAACAAAGCCAGGAGAACTTAGTCACCCTGCAGACGGAGATGAGTGGAAAGAATTTGATCGTCGTTATCCAAGATTTGCAAGGGAGAGTAGGAATATCCGTCTTGAACTTGCAACCGATGGCTTTTGCCCTTTTAGCAATTCCGGGAAAAAGGTGTACTCGGTGTGGCCGGTGATAGTGGTGGTCTACAATCTTCCTCCCTCTATGGGAATGAAAAAACCGTACACTTTTATGCCTCTTTTAATTCCAGGTGAAAAAAGTCCGGCCAAGAATCTAAACGTGTACCTTAGACCTCTCATAAAAGAATTAAAGGAGTTGTGGGATGTAGGGGTGGAAACATTTGATCAATCATTAAAGCAAAATTTTACCTTGAGGGCGGCGATTATGTGGACAATAATCGATTTTCCTGGGTTAGTTATGGTTAGCGGATGGTCAACACATGGAAAACTCTCATGTCCAGTTTGTGGTGGAAAAATTCAAGGAATTCAATTGAAAACATGTGGAAAGTGTAGTTTTTTTGGTACAAATCGTTGTTTCTTACCCGAAGATGATCCTCTCCGTCTTCCAAGTACTAAGTTTCCAAGTGAAGAAAAAAGGGTGTTTGTTGGTCGCTCAAGTGGTGAGACTTTGAAGAATATTTGTTAAAATTTAGAATTTCCACCACCGGGAAGAGAAAACAAAAATAAGAAAAGCCTCGGTTTCGGAGTTGATCACAATTGGACGCACTTTTCAATGTTTTTTGAGTTGCCATATTGGTTATCACTTTCGATGCGTCATTGTATCGATGTCATGCACACCGAAAAAAATGTGTTTGACAATATATTTGATACAAACAAGACGAAGGATCACAAGAAGGCAAGGATCGATTGCAAGTTGATGAATGTTTTGCCCGAATTGTGGATCGAAGGTGGAAAAAAGCCAAAAGCACCTTTTACACTCACAAAAAAACAACGAAAACTCATGTGTGATTGGTTTCGTTCATTGTCACTTCCGGATGGTTATGCATCAAATATAGGCCGTTGTTGTAAAGAGAATTGTACGTTTTCGGGGTTCAAATCACACGATTGTCATATTATCATGCAAAAGTTGTTGCCGCATGCGATTCGTGAGCTTCTACCTCAATATATTGTTGATGCACTATCTTCGCTTTCAAATTTCTTTCAAGACATTTGTTCTTCTACCTTAATCCGAGATGATTTAAAATTTTTGGAAAAGTCTATAGTCCGAACGATTCTCGTGCTAGAAACATTTTTTCCACCAAGTTTTTTTGATTCAATGGAGCACTTGGTACTACACTTGGCCGAAGAATGTAGGTTAGGAGGTCCCGTTAATTATCGTTGGATGTATTTTGTTGAGAGAATAATGGGATATATGAAGCATAAGGTTCGTAATAAGGCAAGGGTTGAAGGTTCAATTGCAGAACGTTATATAGAAGAGGAGATGTTGAATTTTTTCTCATTCTACTTTGATTCTAAATCGGTCACGGTTCATAATCAATTACGTCGTAACGAGGTTGTGTGTGGCACAAATGATAAAAATGAACTCGAAGTGTTCATATATCCTCTTAGTACCACGGGATAGCACAAAAATGCATATTTGACGGATGAAGAACGATTACTTGCAGACGAATATGTTTTCATGAACTCACCCGAAGTTCAACCTTACATACTAGAGTATGAAGCTCACGTGAAAGAAGAACAACCAAACACAATACCGGAAGAATTGGAGAGATTGTTAAAAACCGAATTTAGATCATGGTTTCGCACAAAAGTTGAAAACGATGATGTGAATGGTCCGTGTTTTAGATCCTTACTTTTGGGACCAGCAAAATTGGCAATGTTGTATGAAATTTGTACCGTTAATGGCTACAAATTTTATACTAAATCTTCTTCAAGTGCTAGTTCCGGAGTTATGGTCAAATGTAGTTCACATAATAATGTGTTAAATGATTATTATGGTCAATTGCAAGAAATCATCAAGCTTATTTATCAAGGTGGAAAACAAGTTTACTTGTTCAAATGTGATTGGTTCGATAGTGCCGGATCCGGTGTACGGATTGACCGAAATCGTATTATTACAGTTGTTGTAAGTTCACGATTACAATCAAATGAGAAATTTATCTTGGCTAGTCAACCTACTCAAGTGTATTATGCTCCTAGTGTGTTGTATCCACAAGGTAACATATATACGGTTATTACAAGTAAAAGTCGTCCATTTGATGAATCGATAAATTCATGTAGAGAAGAAGAAGCCTTTCAAGAAAATCAATCGAGACCTTCATTTTCTTTATTTGTTGATTACGCTCAATATGCGCCTATGACACAAAATCACCAACAAGAAGAAGATGAGGAAGAGGAAGAGGAGGAGGAAGAAGAAGAAGAGAATAATGAAGAAGGAGAAGAAGGAGAAGGAGAAGAAGAAGAAGAAGAAGAAGAAGAAGACGAAGATGGTGATGATGATTCCGATTATGATTAAGTGTAAAATAATTGTATTTTAATCAAGTATGAGACGATGTTTGCAATTATAACTTAATGCAATTCATTAGATTGGATTTTAAATATTTCGTTCGATTGATTTTATGTATGAATAGGTGATTGTACTTGTTCAGGGTTCGATTGAATCTTTGTTATTGGTAATATTGTTAGAGGGGAATAGGTAATATAATTATTGGTAAAAAAAAGTTCAGGATCAAAACCGACCGTTTAAGGATTAAACCAAACGTTTTTGACCATTTCGTTCCAGGAAAACCGACCGTCTTCATAAATCCGACCACAGTAGTCGGTTACTAAACCGACTACTTTTAACGGTCGGTTTAACATTTAACATGTTGACTTATGGTAATCTGTGCCGTTATTTAAGAGTTTTGACTGTTGAGAAACGACCATCAAAATCGACCGATTATTCAAAAACGCGGTCGGGTTTAAGTTTGAAAAATTTCTTGTTCAATGCATCTGGTATTCCGTGCGGTTATGGGAAATGAAAAGGTGAAACCAGTCAGTGAAGGGGCGCGTCCATATGCCTATATATATCATGTAGTTTCATAAGTCATAACATATTGTGAATCTTCTCATTACATTGGTAATATATTTATATATGTTTGTATATTTTCAATTACTTTGCAAATATTAAATTGGTATTTTAAAATCCATTTATTGAAATTTCATAAGCAAGAGCCAATACTCTTTATATGAATTAAAATTGTTTTTCTAAATATCACATTTTATTAATATAGCTTATAGCTACGGTTTGATTTTAAACATTTTATTTGTAAGTTTTACACATTAATAACAAAATAAAATTAAATATAATAATGTTTGGTTGATGTAATTTTAATTTTGAAATTTTCTTACCAACAACAAATAATAACTGAATATGATAAAATTACACATTTAACTTGTTGTCGAAATCACTAATTCTTTTTTTGCTAAACTGATTGTATTAAGGAAAACAAAAATTACAAGGGATTTACCCTAGCTCTATGACAGGCCATAGAGATTGCTGAATAAGAAAGAAAAAAACTCAGAGTACAAAAAGAGTACAACAAGAGTATAGTTAAGAACATAGAACTGGAAAAGAAACAGGAATTGCATCCCTTTGCATCCTAAAAAATCAGTCAGTTATTAAGCCATGTAGAAAACTTTATGCTGCAAGCTCTTTTAACAAACCACGGGGAGGTAGATAACCTGGTTTTAATGTCTATAATGATTGCATTAAGGAAGTTTGCAGGAGGAAGACTTCCTGAGTTATGAGCTCTGCAGTTCCTTTCCCTCCATAGATGGTATGCAAATATCTGAAGAACTAACAACGCTAAATGACGCAAAACCGGGTCATGAACAAGGAGCCAGGATTGAAGCAGGTGCATCCAAGAAGAAGCCTGACACGACATCCCTAACATGGTTCCTAGATGAGATAGAATCTTGTTACTGTAAGATCAGTGCAGCAGAAGGTGATCAAGATTCTCTCGACCACCTACACACAGAAAACAATGATCCAACACCTGAATGCCAAATGAAGCAAGCCTCTGTAGGGTATTCTCCCATGACAAACCAGCCATAAGTGATGGGCATACCTAGGGATTGAAAGCTTATGTCAAACCCTTTTGTGCCAAGAGACAACCGGCATTTTGAGTCTAATAGCCTCCCAAATATTCCAGATTTTAATCTTTGATAGAGGGCGACCATCCCAGCTTATGATGTCAGGCTTGCTAAGATCAAAGGGAGGTTAGGTAAAGTGCTCTAGCCAGTGAACGAGCGACGGGCTGATGTGATGAAGTCTGAGATTAGGGTTTGGCAAATTCCATACCCCCGTGGCAAGAAGGTCAGAAATAGCAGCAGAATGCATTTAACCCGCGTGAGAGATGATTAAATCGTACTTAGAAGTAGCCAAGCAACGCGAGTTCCACCAAGGATCAAACCAAATGGAAGTATTTTGGCCATTACCAATTTCGTACGATAAAAATTGGCGAGCTAGAGGTCTCAATTGTAGAATTCTTCTCCAAATCCATGAGCAGTCACTTGGAATGTCCATAGTCCAGAATTTATGATGCTTAAGCGTAGTGTTAACAATCCAACGCGGCCATAAAGAGTCAGCCTTATTGATGATTTTACAAAGATGAAATAGGAGTTGCGCCTTGTTCCAATCCTTCATGTTTTGTAGTCCAATAGCACCTTCATCTTTGGGAAGGCATAAAGTTGCCCATTTAACTTTACTCCCCCCTTTGGATAAAGAAGAACCTTTCCACAAAAAACTGGTAAACAACTTTTGCAAGCTATTATGCACCGTCACTGGAAGCATAAAATGATTGGTCCAGAATGATTGCATTGAGAAAAGAACCGACCGAATAAGCTGAGCCCTGCCACCAAGGGATAGAAAGCGATTTGTCCAGGCCAATATACGAGCCGTAATTCTATCTACCAATGGCATGCAATCGTTCACACTCAACTGAGAAGAGATGAGTGGGACGCCAAGAAACTTGACCGGGATGGAACCGTGGGGAATGCCATATGTCGGGTCAAACCAAGTAACCAGATTATCCTCACAATTGCAAATAAAAACCGTGCTTTTATTAGTACTCGCCGATAAGCCACTCAGAGATGAAAACCTTGCCAAAGAATCCATGTTGTGCTTGATGGAAACCTGGTCTCCATTTGAGAACAATAAGATATCATCAGCAAATAGAAGGTGACTGAGGCCAAGATCTTTATCTCAAAAATATAAAACTAGTTTGGATGCTTACAGATAAAGAATAATAATGTGGTGGAAATGGTGAATTTGAGAGACCACTCTTCAAAAAACACTCCTATTTTCATCTAAGTTTATCATGTCCGGATTGAAAAAACTTTCATTTTTTAATTGTATTTGATTAGTCTTTATGCAATAACTGCCAACCCAAATTTGGAACATAATTATTAAAAGATCTTATATGACAACCTTCCCTTACCACAAGTTCCAAAAAGTATAGAACTAAAAAGTCTAAAGCATTGAACTATTTTTTTTACATAATGTATGATTTTATGTGAGTTGTAGAAATTCTTGTCAAGTGGTCACAACCTACAATAATTAGAATAATATTTAATAGTAAACCTTGATATATTAATAATATATTGATGTGATTTGTTGAATTATAGAGTATTAAATTATTTTAGTCCAATCTAACAGTTTTCTGCGTTAATAAAATTAGTTTTTCTTAAAACTTAAATATATTATTTAAATAGACAAGCAGCATCAACATAAAACAACAAACATCAAACACGCGCATGATCCACAAATTAATTAAAGACCTCCACTAGCAAATTGCAAGCAGCAAATCTTTACATGTAAGGATACATATACATCTAGTACTAAGCAACATAAATGATATAGATAGCATATAAGAAAATTACACATCACACCAAGAAAACTATTTATCTATCCATCAAACAACATATATACTCCCTCAGTCCTTTTAACTTGGCACATTTGCAAAAAACACACATATTAAGAAAATTTAATTATGTAATTTGTTTCCATATTTTCTCTTAATTTTAACATTAAATAATGAGTTATGAGTGTGTGTATTTTGGTATTAGAAATAAAGGGGTATATATGCAAAAATTGATAAAAATATGTATTGGAACATGTGACAACTATTTCAAACGTGTCAACTAAAAAGGGACGGAGGGACTATACTATTTCTTCTTGAAAATTACAAATACTTGCCACCTTAATTTAGTTGTTAATTAAACCCCTTCAATGGTTGTCCTCGTCAATGTAGTTGTTATATTCCGAGCTGTAATAGACTTTTCTTTCTGTAATCATGATTAAAGATGTATATCGTTACCATAATCAATAACAAAACAAACAAAATCTTTACAAGAGTGAGTGTGAAGAAACATACCATTATAGGTTCAGCCTGATTGAGTCTTGGATAAAATATCCTCCCAATTGATCTCTTTTCTCATTCAATATTGGATGCACAAGCCTCCCCTTCCTGGTGACCCCTCTTCCCTTGAGTATCCACACGTTCCATATAAAACATCCACTTATTCGACCCATCACTTTCCACATCTTCACTCAATTTCACAATATCATCTCGTTTCTACAAATCCACATTTCCACCTCCCTCTTCGAAAAGGTTGCTCAACTTTTGGAAGAGGGAGGTGGAAATGTGGATTTGGAGAATGGAGGTGATATTATGGAATTGAGTGATGATGTGGAAAGTGATGGGTCCAATAAGAAAGTGATTTATATGGAACGTGTGGATACTCAAGGGAAGAGGATTTGAGGAAGGGGAGGCTTGTGCCTCCAGTATCGAATGAGAAAAGAGAATTGTGAGGTTATTTTATCAGTCTTCTTGATGTTCTCGTAAATCTGAGAACAGAAGACAGTTTTTTTTACGAATTTTTTAACAAATCACGGCTTGAGATGATCTTAATCCATGATTTACAGAATGTTTTGAAGCCAGAGGAGTGAAAGTAGTGGCAGCTATAAGATATTTTAGTGAAGATGAGAACTTCAAGAAGATAAGAAGAAGCTTGTTGCGGCTGCCATCAGCTAGAAAAGTGATAAGAAATGACAGAATATGTCCTAACCCTAATCCCATACTTATATACGAGATTTGTGCAGAAAACCTACCTGGACCGTGACAATTTAGGCCCAATGCAAAATTATTGGATAATCCTAATTTTTTTGATTTCTTAATAAAGAAATTTGATTTTTAAAAATAGAGATGGAAGAGAGTCAAACTATACAATAGTTTCCTCAAAAACTCATATAAATTAATTCAGTTGGAAAATCTTTTAACTAAGATAAAAAATCTAATAAATCTTTTGTGATTTTTTTTTTAATATTTCATTTTTCAAATTGATTTTTTCTAATAATCATGGGTATTTATTTCCTTCAACAATATTTTATTTGAAGAAACATATTTACTTTTTGGGGAAAATACAAAAAACAATATTGTGTAGATATTTTTAAATACAAGAATCTAATCTTGTAAGAACTTAAAATAGTTTCCATGAGAAAAAAAAAAGAATTCAATCTTGTACGAACTTAAACTAGTTTCCACCACTTTGAGAAAAAAGAAAAAAAAATACTTGTTTTCACATGCATGATTCTTTCACAAGTTTTATTTAACATGTAATAAAAATAATAAAAGTTGTAGTCTTTCGGCAAATTGAGGTATATGTTGAAAATGTGAACAGATATGTTCTATTATAATATCTAGTTGGGCTTTATATAAGTAGGTGCATAACAAAAATATTTTTATCTCCTAAAAACACTATAACCATAATTCAAAATTTTTCTAAATTAATTTATAAGTAATCCTAAACTATTATCCTAGAGATTTGGTCAACATTATTAAACAATTATTAAATTAAATTTAAATTCAAAATCAAATTATAATTATGACGGAGCCAAATAAGATTTGAAATTTAGACTTACATGACAAGAAAATGTGGATTGCAAATAGATTAATAAATCATTGTTTCAAATATAAACACATTTTTTATAAAATATTCATACTAGTTTATCTTATCAAATTCATGCTTTTTTCTAAATTAAATGTTGGCTTTTGGAACAATGTCTTCTCCAGTCCACATAAATTTTTGTTTGATATAATATGACAAAATAAATAAAAATGCTATTCTAAAATAAAAACCAATGTTTTACCTTTCTAAACACATGTACATCTGATGGAAAATGGAAAATTAAACTCAAACTCAAAAAATAAATAATGTTAGGGAAAATGAATACGTTCTATATAAAATTTCTTAGGCTAGATTTTGGATGCATTTTTATATAATCCTACTTGCCAAAAACTTTACTAATCCCATCTATTTTCTTAATTTCCATGCATGTATAAGTATTCATTAAAAATAAGGCACACCCTTTTGTGCATTAGCCCTTAATTTTGGTTAAATTATGTTAGAATGTGTGTATTCTGCAGGTCAATTCAGGTGAGTTTCACTTTGAGGAATAATGTTAAAATTGTTTTAAAATAAGGTACAATACGTCCAATATCTTGACATATCTTTTATTTTTGTGAAATAAATAAGAAAACCATGCAATGAAATGATACCGTTTGACTTAAAAGTCTGTTGTGGAATAAAAACTAGGTTATGAATATTGCGGCTAGGGTTTATGTGTATTTAATGCAAAGGGGTTGGTGAGCTTCGAGCTTTAATGGCTGTTTCCGTGTTCATGACTGATCGGTCCTCACGGAGTGCCTGTGTATCTCGTAATTGAGAATCAAGCCAGGACGTAGTTCTTGGTGTTCGCCCTCGGGGCTATGGGGGTGAGGGCACACCAAGGACGTAGTTGCTTGTATGTCCTTATTCGAGGATTAATCCACGACGTAGTTCTGTGAATGAGGGGTTAGGCCCTTTATATCGGCTGAGAAGCCTTAGAATTATGGTAGGATTCGGAGACTTGGCAGGAAAGTCACCTCCTTGAGGAAGGTTCTAGACTCCTTCCTTGTAGGAATCAGTTTCCATGTTGAATTGGATGACTTTTAGAGGAGTAGTATCCTTATTTAACTCTTATTTGCTGAGCTTTTTATTACCCTTAAAATTAATTACGAAATTAATATTTAATTAGGGTTTTGGGCCCCGTTGGGTCTAATAAATGCCACATTAAATGTGTCTTGAGGACTTACTTTTAGCCCATATCAAAGTCCTTGTAATTGGTGTATTTGCCTTAACTGAATTTAATATACTCAAGAAAATCAAGATAATATACTGAGTTAAATATCACTAGTAGACTAAGACAACATAAGTATATGTACTATAATTGAAATTAAATTGGTTTAAATAATAAGTAGTCAAATGTGAAATATTACAGAAATTTAGGCTCTAAGTGAGATCTTATCTATTCTATATATAATACTGCAACATACCCCTTCCGTGAATCATTTTATTCCATGTCATCAACTTAACCTCAATCGTTAACCTCCCGTTATCTGCTAGATACATGTATGTGGTATAACTATTGCAGCGCCTTTACACCTTCTAGCCTTTTACGCTCCTCTAACCTGTCGAAGTAACCTACGAACATAGGGGCCAAGAAACAAGAAGATGCCAAACAGGGGCGTCTTTGCGCTTGTTCGGAGTATTTGCTGCATTTCAAGCTTACAATCTTAAGGTACATTTTCTTTGTGATTTTTGTTTACATATGGCTTGATAATTTATGTTTGACTATAAATCAATGGCATGAGACAACGTGTTTGACAAAATGTCCCGATGAATTCACCCCGGTTTAGATCGTCGACACTCTATCCTAACTGATATGGATTACTCAGTTTGCATTAACTTACATGGCCATGTCTACTTTCATCTGTTAAATCAGATTTTTCCCATGTGCATCTTTTGGATAACTGATAACTCAGGTGAGCTCCATATTAGTGTATATTACATTTTTTCCCTTGGTACTGTAAAACAAATATGGATAGTCTCAAGACACGTGCATTTATATATCCCACGTAGTTTTGATTAATTATATGGACGATTGGAGAAGAATTTATGCAAATGTAGTATTTATGAAATGATATGGAGCACCAATGTTTTATGTTCAACTAAATCTGAATCATAGGTTCAAGTTAATTCGAAAAATGCTGGCTAGCGAAATATCAGAGTGAATTTTTATCGCTTTTCGAGTTCTTTTTGTTTTGGCACGGCCTTCATGTTATTGAATGGCAAAAGATAACCACGTCGAGGTCTCGAGGCAGCCAAAAAAAGAGGATGCGAGAAATGATTTTGCTTGTAGGAGCACACAAGATTTTAAGTCATTTAATAAATGGGTTCAGTCCAACAACTGTGACATTTGGCATCTTCTACCATGTCAAACTGGCTGTAAGTTTTTTCTTCACCATATTTAAATTCCAGTTGGCTTCTATGAAATATTTTGTCTGGTTTCAGGAAATTTAGTGACCTGATTCTATGATTCCCCGGCTATATTCCCTTTTTTGGTTTACGACTGATGTTGGTTTGCAAGGATGGAACCAGAGAAAGGGTTGGGTCGTCATCCGCCCACCCTTAACTCCGATGACCCTCTTGCATCAAGTACTAGAATTAACATGTTTGCCATAATGGTCTATCGTTGCCCACCCACTAGAAGCTACTAATCATTACCAAAGACATAGAAGTATTGTGTTTTACTTCATGAAGGACAACCATAATATGCTGTAATATAAAGAAATCAACGAAAAAGAAAGTTAGAAGGATACACAGTACAGAGAAGAAAAAACCCACTGTATTAAAGATGCGCTTATGTAAATGGTAAAGAGCCAGATCATAAGGCAATTGCTGAGAAGTCATCTAGAGCAGCTGGGAAAGTCAAATCATTTAGCGAAAAGGATGGGGATTCCATGAAGGTACATAATATATGGTTAAGCAATATTTGCATTTTCTTTCCCTTTAACTCTTTTTTTGGTTAAGATATGATCATTTTTAGTGTATCATCTCCATGAATTTCCAAAACCATAGTTCGGATGCTATTGTTCATTCTAATGCAGTAATCTATTATGTGCTCTACATAGCTATATCTGTTATCTTTTGCAGGTTGATGTTCCGATGGAGTAGAAGGCAGAGCTGGAGGCTTCCTTTAAAAATTTTAACGACTCTGCTAGGGTTGGCCCTGTTGAAGAGAAGCTTGTAAAGTTCCTTAAAGATAGTTGATATAACCTGGCAAATCAACAGCATCGGGTTACTTTCTTTTGAAAACATGCATCCAACTGAGCCTTAAGTTCTATCTCTAATTGATGCTCCATCATCAATTGCATCAACTGGTGGTGGTGCTATAAATACACAAGGATAAGCCACATCGCTGGCCATTGACGAGAAATCACAACCACCTCACCATTTGAAATCACTTTATGATCGGTTAGCCCAAATATTTGGTTTGGTCTCAAGCGTCGGCCTCTGTAACTTTGTTTGGATAGAGATGGTGCTTTAAGTTGACAAAGTTGTGATAGTTTGTTTGATTCTATATTTAAGTTTGCTAATATAAATAAGCATAATTATGTTTCGGTTCTTGTTTTAGTTGACAGGTCACACATTGCTCTTTAATTTTGTGGAGCAACATAATGTAGAACAACCATAATATCCATGTACTGAGATTAGATATAATTCTCGTCAAAAATCATGTTATTTCATGTCACTTTAAGGATGCAGGTGTTGCCTGCAGCTTAGGGATGAGACTATTTGAGCAATTGGCAGTGGTGGATGTTCCCTTATATAAAATGATAAAAGAAAGAGGTTGGAGAGTCTATTTTTAATTAAAAACTTAAATTTTAATTAAAAAATTATAAATTAGTGCTTTATTTTATTCTTGGTAAACCTTCTAATTTGACTCAATTTCTTTTCTTTTACATGTTTGGAAGAAAGATGAAAGGTGTTGTTGGACAAAGACAATTCATCCTCCGATAAATAGTGTACTAAAACTGATTCAGGGGAGCTACATACAAAATATGAAAGTGATCGTCTCATGGCTAATTTAGTTGAGGCAGATCATCACAAGGTATATAATATTGTCCTCCCCACTTCTGGAAGTTTTTGTCTTTTTAAAATCTCTTTAACATGCCAATCTTATTTATCCGACAAGACCGTGTTTTAGAAATTGCAGAGTTAGCTTCAAAAAACTGTGCTTTAATTTTGTTCTATATTCAATAAGTTGTTTAGTGTATCAATATGCTAATTATTTTTTAAAACTGAATGTATGATACCTAAATTAAAGTTTTAGAAGTGGTTGGTGTTCCAATTGATAGGCCATACATTTTCTTGCAAAGACTAGGGGTGCACCGTTAGATTTGGAGTAACTATACATATACCTCAATTTAAATTACTTTTGTGGCTCCTTTTATTTTTATTTTGATCATGGCATATGCTAACCGGTGCAAGCAGCCCTTTTTATTTTGAAGACATAGAATTACATCACTTCTGGTCACCATCATAACCATCGTCATGGGGTAACAATGCCACCATAGTTGGAATCACCAATCTTATCGCTCCCCCTTTCACTTGTGTTTATCCGATTTTTACACTGGCAAGTTTTATATATGCAATTTAATTTTTTCCTAAAATCTGAGAATTTCACACTTTGAACCAAGAGTTTTTGGGGATGCTCTAAGCTATGTATTTTAAAAATATTAACCCTTTGTTATTTATCCCCATATGATACTGTGTTAATCTTTAAACTACCAGCATGGTTTACCATTTTGCTATTGATGGTGTAAACCTGTAAATATATAATGAATTTTGGGAACTTTAACTACAGTTCTGTTGAAATTCAAATCATAATTAAGAATGTAGACTTGTAATGGTCGATTGGACGTGAAATGAAACAAATCAGAGCTCTCCGAGTGCTGCCGATTCTAAATGTATTGTTTCTGTTGATCTAATCTTCTGATATGCAGTTTCCATTTCATGCACTTCCATAATCTATTAATTTATTCTGATCTTCCTAAAGAAGCTGAAGCATACAAAGTGACCAATAAAACTAAATAAAATTACATTTTTTTATCTAGGGATTGGAAGTCACAGAGACATATTGTGCCATTGGAAACGACATAGCAGGTAAACTGGAGCTCAATTTTTGGTCATTCTTTTGGGTTGATGTACATAAGGAAATAAGGTATAACCTCATATTGGAAATTAAGTCTGCATGTGTCCGTGCAACTTCTTAGTTACATCTATTCATTTAGTAGCAATGTAGCTGGAAATACATATAGAAATATAGCTTTTCCCTCCTTGTGGAAACGGTACTTTAGAATTATATAGTTTCCTGTTATGAATACGTTGTTTGCTCTAAAGTTGGCAATATGGTGCATTGTTTGCACTTTTCTTCTTTGGTTTAGTATGTCTAGCTAAGTGGGCTTATTTACAATTTCAAGATAAATACAACATCTACACTGATCATAATATATTACATGTTCCACTGCACTGATGATGATAATTTAAAGTACTAGCTGCCATAGATGAATGGGCGATATATACAAATTAATTACTTTGTGGACAATGCCTTTAGCTCTGAGCTTATTACTTCTCCTGGCAATCATGTTGGCTGAAGACATGATGTACCAAGATTATGAAATAGCGGTTTTCATTTACATTCTGACCATGAAATCAAGGGCATGATTCTGTCAACAATATATTAATATAATATATTAGAATAACATGTGGCGCACTTCTCTAAAAAAGTAAAATTGAATTTGCATATGAACTATATACATATAATCATTACATTTGCGTGAAATCCTGGTGTGTAGTATGCTGTGCTGGTAGCATCATGTGGTTGGGAGTTGGGACAGACTCCGTTGGTCATGTCGCATGGTCATTTTTCTCTGTTATATCCCTGATTAATTTGTTTTTATCATACTTTTAAATGTAATAAATTAAATATTTTTAATATAGCTTCAAATGAAAATAGTTGGTCTGTTAATACAAGTAGAAGAAAATAGTTTGGTGCTTAATCACTTGGAAACTGGTCAGGTCAGTCGAGTTCGGTCATTTGCTACTGTTAGTGATAACTATGCATTGCATTCATACATCACTGGTAACTTCTCTTGACCCTCTTGCCTTTTCATTATATCTATAGAACAATTTGACTGTAAACACATGCCAGAATATTTATTCTAATTTGTTTTAATGCTACAATTAATTTCAGTTGGTCTCAACTTCAATAGCCTATATATTTAGGACAAGCCTATATATGTAGGTTTAGTTATTGATTACACAGAGCACCATTTGAATATGTACTACAGTATTGGACGAGCAAACCACACTTGGGTTATAAACATTTGTTTACCATTTGGTGATCCATAAATTTGTGCTAGGTATGAGCAGAAATCGCACCTCAAGCCCAGGATTTTGTGAAGACTTTTAGCGTCGGTCATTTAAATGACCGACGCCTAAAGCAGACTTTTAGCGTCAATCATTTAATTGACCGACGCAATAGAAGACAATCAGCGTCGCCATTTTAACCGACGCTATAGGCCTATACCTATAGCGTCCCCTGCATACACTACACCATTTGACCGACGATAAAGGTCAATTTGACCGACGCAATAGGTCCAGTTTGTACTAGTGTGTATCAACAACTTCTCACAACACTTTTTAAATTGATAAAAATATGAACCGTTGTTAGGTAAAACATTAAGCAACACTTTTAGAAAAGAAAAGTTTTGTGAGGTTTTTAACTTTATAATGGGTTGTGTCCTGAGCTGAATGCAAGTCTTGTATAAAAACATCAGGGAACAAAGGGTTGTCAAGAAGGAACCATTGACTTTCTTCTTTGATGACATCACTTTATAAATCTAAAAACACTTGAGTTATATTGTTTATTACAGTAGTTCTAATAAAACCAATTGTTGTTACTAGGTGTCAGACAATGTTAATTGGAACATGATCCATTGACTTTATAAACTCACACAACCATTTTAGTATTGTTGCCTGATACGCATAAGAGACGGCATCTAAATAGATAACGAAAAAGTAGGGTATCAGACAACGGGGAAAATCGTTGTATCCTTCAATTTTCCATGTAGTGTAAGGATGAACGTGACACACCAAATGCTCCTTCATTTAACAATGACGGTTGAAGAAGGTTAGTCATGTACGGTCAAACAACTAACGCTGCTATTGCACCAATTCTTTCATTTTTTTACCCAGAAAACAAAATAACACATAGACAAGATCACCCCCTTTTATAGATTACACTTTAAATAAAAGGAGTTTAAAGTTTGACATTGTCATTTCATTACTAATCCCATCTATTTTCTTAATTTGGAAGCATACACGAGTATTCATAAAATATGAGGCACAACCTTTTATGCATGATCCCTTATATTGGATTTTGTTAATTTTAGAATTGTTTTAAAACATGGTTAGAGTCCTTCTGATATCTTGACATATATTTTTTATTTATGAAATAAATAAGAAAATCATGCAACAAAATAGCATCGTTTAAAAGTCCTTGTATTTACTGTATCTGTCTATACCCAATTTAATATATTCAAGAAAGTCAAAATATCCTCGAGATCACTAGTAGACCTGGCAAAATGGGCCTGGATTCGAAGAACCGAACCGAAATTCATGGAACCGAATCCGATTTTTTATCCGAATTGGAAAATCCGATAATTATCAGAAAACTAATTTGATCCGATCCGAAAAATATCCAAACCGAAAATTTAACCAAAAATTATCCAAAATTCTAGACCCAATTACGACCACGAACCGACCAAAACCGAATAAAAAATCATACAAACAGAATATGACTCGAAACACTGGATCCAATTTAGGTACGAATTCTAAAAAAGATGAATTAAGTAGTTGTTAGAATTTTAAGGGGTTATAACGAATAGATTGTATACATTACCGCACATTTTATTCAATATTTATCCATTCATAAGTAAGATGCACATTTATAATATTTTATATCAAATATATCATAATTATTTAATCATTTTTTTTGAAATATAATCATAAGTACATAATTTTATACTAGAAATATAAAATTTAATAGTAAGATACTTTTTAAATTAAAATAACGAATGAAAGATGATCCGAAAGGATCCGAACAATATCTGATCCGAACCGAATTTCATCCGACCATAATCCGAATCAGTTGCATTCAGTTCCATATGTTTTGCTACTATAGAGGTTTGCAAAAAAATAAAAATTTTACTTTCAGTTTTTAGTTGCATTCAGTTGCATATCAGAATACATATGCAAC
The DNA here is from genome assembly GCA_036435485.1 of Saposhnikovia divaricata. Classification (NCBI taxonomy): domain Eukaryota; kingdom Viridiplantae; phylum Streptophyta; class Magnoliopsida; order Apiales; family Apiaceae; genus Saposhnikovia; species Saposhnikovia divaricata. The sequence continues at coordinate 75,734,209 of CM071600.1, read as the reverse complement.
CTCATATGCAACCTGCTGCGCAACCCTTATAGATAGTATTTTTTTAAATAAATTAACCTTTTAAAAAAAAATAGTATAAATGTAATTTAATTACAAAGACATTATTTTTGCAATAACAAATTAAAAACCTAGCATATTTGTCAAATTCCCATAATAAATTGTTATAATATATAGATTATTACTTAAGATTTTAGAAATAAACATAAAATCCATTTATTGAAATTTCATAAGCAAGAGCCAATACTCTTTATATGAATTAAAATTGTTTTTCTAAATATCACATTTTATTAATATAGCTTATAGCTACGGTTTGATTTTAAACATTTTATTTGTAAGTTTTACACATTAATAACAAAATAAAATTAAATATAATAATGTTTGGTTGATGTAATTTTAATTTTGAAATTTTCTTACCAACAACAAATAATAACTGAATATGATAAAATTACACATTTAACTTGTTGTCGAAATCACTAATTCTTTTTTTGCTAAACTGATTATATTAAGGAAAACAAAAATTACAAGGGATTTACCCTAGCTCTATGACAGGCCATAGAGATTGCTGAATAAGAAAGAAAAAAACCCAGAGTACAAAAAGAGTACAACAAGAGTATAGTTAAGAACATAGAACTGGAAAAGAAACAGGAATTGCATCCCTTTGCATCCTAAAAAATCAGTCAGTTATTAAGCCATGTAGAAAACTTTATGCTGCAAGCTCTTTTAACAAACCACGGGGAGGTAGATAACCTGGTTTTAATGTCTATAATGATTGCATTAAGGAAGTTTGCAGGAGGAAGACTTCCTGAGTTATGAGCTCTGCAGTTCCTTTCCCTCCATAGATGGTATGCAAATATCTGAAGAACTAACAACGCTAAATGACGCAAAACCGGGTCATGAACAAGGAGCCAGGATTGAAGCAGGTGCATCCAAGAAGAAGCCTGACACGACATCCCTAACATGGTTCCTAGATGAGATAGAATCTTGTTACTGTAAGATCAGTGCAGCAGAAGGTGATCAAGATTCTCTCGACCACCTACACACAGAAAACAATGATCCAACACCTGAATGCCAAATGAAGCAAGCCTCTGTAGGGTATTCTCCCATGACAAACCAGCCATAAGTGATGGGCATACCTAGGGATTGAAAGCTTATGTCAAACCCCTTTGTGCCAAGAGACAACCGGCATTTTGAGTCTAATAACCTCCCAAATATTCCAGATTTTAATCTTTGATAGAGGGCGACCATCCCAGCTTATGATGTCAGGCTTGCTAAGATCAAAGGGAGGTTAGGTAAAGTGCTCTAGCCAGTGAACGAGCGACGGGCTGATGTGATGAAGTCTGAGATTAGGGTTTGGCAAATTCCATACCCCCGTGGCAAGAAGGTCAGAAATAGCAGCAGAATGCGTTGAACCCGCGTGAGAGATGATTAAATCGTACTTAGAAGTAGCCAAGCAACGCGAGTTCCACCAAGGATCAAACCAAATGGAAGTATTTTGGCCATTACCAATTTCGTAAGATAAAAATTGGCGAGCTAGAGGTCTCAATTGTAGAATTCTTCTCCAAATCCATGAGCAGTCACTTGGAATGTCCATAGTCCAGAATTTATGATGCTTAAGCGTAGTGTTAACAATCCAACGCGGCCATAAAGAGTCAGCCTTATTGATGATTTTAGAAAGATGAAATAGGAGTTGCGCCTTGTTCCAATCCTTCATGTTTTGTAGTCCAATAGCACCTTCATCTTTGGGAAGGCATAAAGTTGCCCATTTAACTTTACTCCCCCCTTTGGATAAAGAAGAACCTTTCCACAAAAAACTGGTAAACAACTTTTGCAAGCTATTATGCACCGTCACTGGAAGCATAAAATGATTGGTCCAGAATGATTGCATTGAGAAAAGAACCGACCGAATAAGCTGAGCCCTGCCACCAAGGGATAGAAAGCGATTTGTCCAGGCCAATATACGAGCCGTAATTCTATCTACCAATGGCATGCAATCGTTCACACTCAACTCAGAAGAGATGAGTGGGACGCCAAGAAACTTGACCGGGATGGAACCGTGGGGAATGCCATATGTCGGGTCAAACCAAGTAACCAGATTATCCTCACAATTGCAAAGAAAAACCGTGCTTTTATTAGTACTCGCCGATAAGCCACTCAGAGATGAAAACCTTGCCAAAGAATCCATGTTGTGCTTGATGGAAACCTGGTCTCCATTTGAGAACAATAAGATATCATCAGCAAATAGAAGGTGACTGAGGCTAAGATCTTTATCTCAAAAATATAAAACTAGTTTGGATGCTTACAGATAAAGAATAATAATGTGGTGGAAATGGTGAATTTGAGTGACCACTCTTCAAAAAACACTCCTATTTTCATCCAAGTTTATCATGTCCGGATTGAAAAAACTTTCATTTTTTAATTGTATTTGATTAGTCTTTATGCAATAACTGCCAACCCAAATTTGGAACATAATTATTAAAAGATCTTATATGACAACCTTCCATAACCACAAGTTCCAAAAAGTATAGAACTAAAAAGTCTAAAGCATTGAACTATTTTTTTTACATAATGTATGATTTTATGTGAGTTGTAGAAATTCTTTTCAAGTGGTCACAACCTACAATAATTAGAATAATATTTAATAGTAAACCTTGATATATTAATAATCTATTGATGTGATTTGTTGAATTATAGAGTATTAAATTATTTTAGTCCAATCTAACAGTTTTCTGCGTTAATAAAATTAGTTTTTCTTAAAACTTAAATATATTATTTAAATAGACAAGCAGCATCAACATAAAACAACAAACATCAAACACGCGCATGATCCACAAATTAATTAAAGACCTCCACTAGCAAATTGCAAGCAGCAAATCTTTACATGTAAGGATACATATACATCTAGTACTAAGCAACATAAATGATATAGATAGCATATAAGAAAATTACACATCACAGCAAGAAAACTATTTATCTATCCATCAAACAACATATATACTTCCTCAGTCCTTTTAACTTGGCACATTTGCAAAAAACACACATATTAAGAAAATTTAATTATGTAATTTGTTTCCATATTTTCTCTTAATTTTAACATTAAATAATGAGTTATGAGTGTGTGTATTTTGGTATTAGAAATAAAGGGGTATACATGCAAAAATTGATAAAAATATGTATTGGAACATGTGACAACTATTTCAAACGTGTCAACTAAAAAGGAACGGAGGGACTATACTATTTCTTCTTGAAAATTACAAATACTTGCCACCTTAATTTAGTTGTTAATTAAACCCCTTCAATGGTTGTCCTCGTCAATGTAGTAGTTATTTTTCAAGCTGTAATAGACTTTTCTTTCTGTAATCATGATAAAAGATGTATATCGTTACCATAATCAATAACAAAACAAACAAAATCTTTACAAGAGTGAGTGTGAAGAAACATACCATTATAGGTTCAGCCTGATTGAGTCTTGGATAAAATATCCTCCCAATTGATCTCTTTTCTCATTCAATATTGGATGCACAAGCCTCCCCTTCCTGGTGACCCCTCTTCCCTTGAGTATCCACACGTTCCATATAAAACATCCACTTATTCGACCCATCACTTTCCACATCTTCACTCAATTTCACAATATCATCTCGTTTCTACAAATCCACATTTCCACCTCCCTCTTCGAAAAGGTTGCTCAACTTTTGGAAGAGGGAGGTGGAAATGTGGATTTGGAGAATGGAGGTGATATTATGGAATTGAGTGATGATGTGGAAAGTGATGGGTCCAATAAGAAAGTGATTTATATGGAACGTGTGGATACTCAAGGGAAGAGGATTTGAGGAAGGGGAGGCTTGTGCCTCAAGTATGGAATGAGAAAAGAGAATTGTGAGGTTATTTTATCAGTCTTCTTGATGTTCTCGTAAATCTGAGAACAGAAGACAGTTTCTTTTACGAATTTTTTAACAAATCACGGCTTGAGATGATCTTAATCCATGATTTGCAGAATGTTTTGAAGCCAGAGGAGTGAAAGTAGTGGCAGCTATAAGATATTTTAGTGAAGATGAGAACTTCAAGAAGATAAGAAGAAGCTTGTTGCGGCTGCCATCAGCTAGAAAAGTGATAAGAAATGACAGAATATGTCCTAACCCTAATCCCATACTTATATACGAGATTTGTGCAGAAAACCTACCTGGACCGTGACAATTTAGGCCCAATGCAAAATTATTGGATAATCCTAATTTTTTTGATTTCTTAATAAAGAAATTTGATTTTTAAAAATAGAGATGGAAGAGAGTCAAACTATACAATAGTTTCCTCAAAAACTCATATAAATTAATTCAGTTGGAAAATCTTTTAACTAAGATAAAAAATCTAATAAATCTTTTGTGATTTTTTTTTAATATTTCATTTTTCAAATTGATTTTTTCTAATAATCATGGGTATTTATTTCCTTCAACAATATTTTATTTGAAGAAACATATTTACTTTTTGGGGAAAATACAAAAAACAATATTGTGTAGATATTTTTAAATACAAGAATCTAATCTTGTAAGAACTTAAAATAGTTTCCATGAGAAAAAAAAAAGAATTCAATCTTGTAAGAACTTAAACTAGTTTCCACCACTTTGAGAAAAAAGAAAAAAAAATACTTGTTTTCGCATGCATGATTCTTTCACAAGTTTTATTTAACATGTAATAAAAATAATAAAAGTTGTAGTCTTTGGGCAAATTGAGCTATATGTTGAAAATGTGAACAGATATGTTCTATTATAATATCTAGTTGGGCTTTATATAAGTAGGTGCATAACAAAAATATTTTTATCTCCTAAAAACACTATAACCATAATTCAAAATTTTTCTAAATTAATTTATAAGTGATCCTAAACTATTATCCTAGAGATTTGGTCAACATTATTAAACAATTATTAAATTAAATTTAAATTCAAAATCAAATTATAATTATGATGGAGCCAAATAAGATTTGAAATTTAGACTTACATGACAAGAAAATGTGGATTGCAAATAGATTAATAAATCATTGTTTCAAATATAAACACATTTTCTAAATTAAATGTTGGTTTTTGGAAAAATGTCTCGGCTGTCCACGTACATGTTTGTTCGATGTTATTTGATAAAATAAATAAAAATGCTACTCTAAAATAATAACCAATGTTTTACCTTTCTAGACACATGTACATTCGATGGAAACTGAAAAATTAAGCTCAAACTCAAAAAAATCGAGATAGTATACTGAGTTAATATATCTAGACACAATGTTTTACTCTAAAATTTCTTAGGCTACATTTTGGATGCATTTTTATATAATCCTACTTGTCAAAATCTTTACTAATCCAATCTATTTTCTTAATTTTCAAGCATGTATGAGTATTCATAAAAAATAAGGCACACCCTTTTGTGCATTAGCCCTTAAATTAGGTTAAATTAGATTAGAATGTGTATATTCTGCTGGTCAATTAAGATGAGTTTCACTTGGAGTAATTATGTTAAAATTATTTTTAAATAAGGTAAAATATATCCAATATCTTGACATATTTTTTTTTTGTGAAATAAATAAGAAAACCATGTAATGAAATGATACCGTTTGACTTAAAAGTCCTTGTAATTAGTGTATTTGCCTATACTGAATTTAAAATACTCAAGAAAATCGAGATAGTATACTGAGTTAAATATCACTAGTAGACTAAGACAACATAAATATATGTACTATAATTTAAATTAAATTGGTTTAAATAATAAGTAGTCAAATGTGAAATATTACACAACTTTAGTCTCTAAGTGAGATCTTATATAGATGAATAAAATAATACCAGATGAAAATTTCATGTTAAGAAAAGAAAAATTTATTTTAAAATATGTCTTAATAAAATGGAATATGGAAAAAGGAAGTTTGAATTCATATAACAAGTAATGTCTATTGCTAATGAAATAAACATACATGTATCATATGTTTATATCTTAAATATTATCTAATATCCCGTAAATTTATAAAAATTTAATATTTATGTATCGAGTTGTTATCTAGTTTCGAGTTTGCATTGGGTTTCGAATTTTGAATTGGGATTCAGTTATGTACAACTAAAATCCGAATCTAAATCCAAACTTCTTTAGATTTAAAAAATGAATTTGAATCCAAATCCATATCTAAATCCAAAATTTATGCTTCGGTAAATCCAAAATTTTAGGCTCAAAATCCATCATCGGTTTCAAATGAATATATTCAGGCTCTTTCATTTGGACCTCTTCATTCAGTTAAGTCCGTACCAATCTATTTTGTGAATGTGAACAAATTTCATACTCGGGAATACGGAACTGACAAGTCAACATTTAACAATGGAGTATGCATCAAGGGATCGAATTTTAGTAAGACATCTAATGATTACTTTGGTAATTGAAGAGATTTTTTGTCGGGTATCCTCGCCATCCAATTTAGAGAACAGTGTTTTTCAAGTGTGAATGGTTTGATCCTACACTTAATATTGGAACAAGAGTTCATCCACGTTGATTTAATTGAGGTCAATAAGAAAAGAGATTGAGGGTGTACGAGCCATTTATACCAGCAATGTAGGCCATGCAAGTTTACTATTCCAAGTACCCAAGTCTTAGACGTGACAAGATCGATTGGTTAGTTGTATGCAAAGTAAAAGCTCGACCACTTATTGAACTTTCTCAAATCCCGATATCACATTAAGAACCTTTCCAAGATGATACACCCACACATCTAAGTGTTATTAGTAGTTAAAATGATATTCCTACGCATTTAAATGATAAAAGTGGAGTTGTATTAGATTTAGATGATGGTAACCGGACTCCGGAGGAAGAAATTGAATATGAAATCGAAGACAAAGATGGATTCAACTAAAAAAATGATTAGGGGTCTTGAAAAGACACGTAACCAAGAAATCAACGGAGATTCCACTAATTTTGATTTCGATCTTGTGAACAAGTGCGGCAAAGAAATCATCAACAACGATCACCGATCAATAAATTTTGATAAAGATTTGATTTTTTTGATTATATTTATTAATTTGTTTATATATGTCAACTTTTATTAAATAATTTAACTGTATTTAATTAGTACAAATTGTGAATGAGGTTGAAAATAAAAATGTTGAATAAAAGGGTATGGGATTAGTGAAGGGATGACAAATTAATATGATGGATAACTATTTGAAACAAAAATTTTGGAGTTAAATTTTGGATTTGAATATTGATTTGCATTAATTTTTTTTTTACCCGAAAGAGTTTGAGATCCAAACCAAAAATCAAGTAAATACCCGATACTCTAATAATAAATTGTTATAATTTGTAGATTATTACATAAGAATTTAGAAATAAACATATAATCCATTTACTTCTCACAATCACATTTTATTAATATACCTTTTAGTCCATGAATTGTACGGGTTGATTTTAAACATTTTATTTGTAAATTTTACACGTTAATAACAAATGACAATAAAATGTAATAATGTTTTGTTGATGTAATTTTAATTTTGAAATTCTTTTACCAACAAAAAAAATAACCGAGTATGATAGAATTATAGATTTAGCTTGTTGTCTGAAATCACTAGTTCTTAATCTCAAAAATATAAAACTAGCTTGTGTGCTTACAAATAAAGAATAAAAGATATAGTACTTAGAAATGTGGCAAAAATGGTTAATTTGAGAGACCCTTCTTCAAAATACACTCCCATATTCATCCAAGTTTATCATGTCCTGATTGAAAAAAGATTTTTTTTTTTTCATTTTATATTTGATCGGTTGTATGCAATAATTGCTGACCCAAATTTGGAACATAATTTATTAAAATATCCTATTTATCAACCTTAACCTTCCATAACCACACATTGCATAAAGTATAGAACTAAAAAGTCCAGAGCATATAACTATTTATTATTTCTTTTATATAATGTATGATTTTATGTGAGTTTTATAAATTCATGTCAAGGGGTCATACCTATAAAAAATAGAATAATTTTTAATGGTAAACCATGATATATTAATAATATATAGACGTTATTTGTTGAATTATAGAGTATTAAATCAAATCTAGCACTTTTTTGCTTAATAAAATAAGTTTTTCTTAAAAGTTAGATATATTATATAAATAGACAAGCAGCATCAATGGAAAACAACAATCAAACACGCATGATCCACAAATCAATTAAAGACCTCCACTAGCAAATTGCAAGCAGCAAATCATTTCATGTAAGGATACATAGGATATAAGAAAATTGCACATCACACAACAAGAAAACTATTGATCCATTATGTAAACCCCTTCAATGGTTGTCAGTTGTCTTTGTCCAAGCTGGAACTGAAAACTTCTTAGACTTTTCTTTCTGAAAACTTGACAAAAGATGTATATCGTTACCATAATCAATAGCAAAACAAACAAAATCTTTACAAGAGTGAGTGTGAAGAAACATACCATTACAGGTTAGTCTGATTGAGTCTTCGATAAAATATCCTCACAATTCTCTTTTCTCATTCAGTATTGGATGCACAAGCCTCCTCTTCCTCGCCCTTCCCTTAAGTATCCACACGTTCCATTTAAAACATCCTCTTATTCGATCCATCACTTTCCACATCTTCACTCACTTTCACAATATCATCTCCTTTGTCTGAATCCACATTTCCACCTCCCTCTTCGAAAAGGTTGCTCAACGTTTGGAAGAGGGAGGTGGAAATGTGGATTTGGAGAAAGGAGGTGATATTGTGGAATTGAGTGATGATGTGAAAAGTGATGGGTCCAATAAGAAAGTGATTTATATGGAACGTGTGGATACTCAAGGGAAGAGGATTTGAGGAAGGGGAGGCTTGTGCCTCCAGTATTGAATGAGAAAAGAGAATTGTGAGGTTATTTTATCAGTCTTCTTGATATTCTCTTAAATTTGAGAACAAAAGGTTGTGCGAATTCTTAAGGTGAATACTAACAAATCAGGGCTTGAGATGATCCTAATCCATGATTTGCAGAATGTTTTGAAGCCAGAGGAGTGAAAGTACTGGCAGCTATAAGATATTTTAGTGAAGATGAGAACTTCAAGAAGATAAGAAGAAGCCGTTGCTGCGGCTGCCATCAGCTAAAAAAGTGATAAGAAATGACAGAATATGTCCTAACCCTAATCCCATACTTATATACGAGATTTGTGCAGAAAACCTACCTGGGCCGTGACAATTTAGGCCCAATGCAAAATTATTGGATAATCCTAATTTTTTTGATTTTTTAATAAAGAAATTTCATTTTTAAAAATAGTGATGGAAGAAAGTCAAACTATACAATAGTTTCCTCAAAAACTCATATAAATTAAGGGTTTTATATCAAACTGGCAACCCGTTTCATTCAAAACTATCAATTAGACCACCCATTCAAAAACGATATCATTTGAGTCATTAAAATCATAATAAATATTAAAGTGGCCACCCATTATAGTACTCGGGAAGTAAAAGTAATTTTTCATCGAGTTCTAGCTTGAATGCTTCCATAACCAAACGAAAGGTCAATAATTCAAGTATTTTTGATAATATATTTATAATTTAAAAAGTTTATTTACTATTTATTTTTAATTAAAACAAGGAAAATGACAATAAAATAAAAAATAAATAGTAAATGAATTTTTAAAAATCTAAATATATTATCAGAAATACTAGAATTATTAACCTTTCGTTTGGTTACGGAAGCATTCAAGAAAAATGTGTAGAACTCGATAAAAAATTACTTTTACTTCCCGAGTACTATAATGGATGGCCACTTTGATATTTATTATGATTTTAATGATTCAAATGATATCGTTTTTGAATGGGTGGTCTAATTGATAGTTTTGAGTGAAACGAGTGGCCAGTTTGATATAAAACCCTATAAATTAATTCAGTTGGAAAATCATTTAACTAAGATAAAAAATCTAATAAATCTTTTGTGATTTTTTTTTTAATATTTCATTTTTCAAATTGATTTTTCTGATAATCAAGGGTATTTATTTCCTTCAACAATATTTTATTTGAAGAAACATATTTACTTTTTGGGGAAAATACAAAAAGCAATATTGTGTAGATATTTGTAAATACAAGAATCTAATCTTGTAAGAACTTAAAATAGTTTCCATGAGAAAAAAAAAAGAATTCAATCTTGTAAGATCTTAAACTAGTTTCCACCACTTTGAGAAAAAAGAAAAAAAAATACTTGTTTTCACATGCATGATTCTTTCACAAGTTTTATTTAACATGTAATAAAAATAATAAAAGTTGTAGTCTGACAAAATTGAGCTATATGTTGAAAAGGTGAACAGATATGCTCTATTATAATATCTAGTTGGGCTTTATATAAGTAGGTGCATAACAAAAATATCTTTATCTCCTAAAAACACTATAACCATAATTCAAAATTTTTATAAATTAATTTATAAGTAATCCTAAACTATTATCCTAGAGATTTGGTCAACATTATTAACCAATTATTAAATTAAATTTAAATTCAAAATCAAATTATAATTATGACGGAGCCAAATAAGATTTGAAATTTAGACTTACATGACAAGAAAATGTGGATTGAAAACAGATTAATTAATCATTGTTTCAAATATAAACACATTTTTTATAAACACATTTTCTAAATTAAATGTTGGCTTTTGGAACAATGTCTTCTCCGGATGGGAAAAAAATCAGATCCGACGGATACCCGATTCGAAACCTGAAATTTTTGATAATCCGAACCCGATTTTTTGGATTTGGATTTGGATTTGATTTTCAGACCCGAAAAATTTTGGATTTGGATTTGGATATTATGAAACCCGATCCGAAACTCGATCTGAAACCCGAAAACCGATCCAAACTCGATCTGAACCCGAAACCCGAAAAAAACCCGAATATATAACTATATATATAAATATATATATTATACTATAATATATTTCATAATGTAATACATTTTATATAAAAGTCAATGGTGCAGCGTATAACAAATAACCTTGTATTATTAAAACCAAAATATTAAAACAATTTTAGACTCTAAGTGTTTAAGATGTGTTTCATATCAAATCTATTTGGTTATTTAATGATTTAAATTCATTTAAAAATTTATTATATGTAAAATTTTATAACATAATTAAATATTAAAATATTAAAATTAATGCAAAGAATATAATTTATTTATATAATATAAATAATACATTTTATAATGTATAAAATATTAAAGTGTGTATTCTATAAAACTTGATTGAAAATTTCGGGTTTTTGGATTTCGGGTTTCGGGTATTATCCAAATCTAAAAATTTTCGGGTTTCGGGTATACCCGAAATCCATTGGATCGGGTTCGAGTTTTAGTTTTCGGATATTTTTCGGGTTCGGGTCGAGTTCGGGTTTTATCCAAAAAATCGGGTTTGGATTTGGATATTGCCAAACCCGAGCCGATCCGACCCGATTCTCATCCGTACCTGTCCACATAAATTTTTGTTTGATATAATATGACAAAATAAATAAAAATGCTATTCTAAAATAAAAACCAATGTTTTACCTTTCTAAACACATGTACATATGATGGAAAATAAAAAATTAAACTCAAACTCAAAAAATAAATACTGTTAGGAAAAATGAATACGTTCTATCTAAAATTTCTTAGGCTAGATTTTGGATGCAGTTTTATATAATCCTACTTGCCAAAAACTTTAGTAATCCCATCTATTTTATTAATTTCCAAGCATGTATAAGTATTCATTAAAAATAAGGCACACCCTTTTGTGCATTAGCCCTTAATTTAGGTTAAATTAGGTTAGAATGTGTCTATTCTGCAGGTCAATTCAGGTGAGTTTCACTTGGAGGAATAATGTTAAAGTTGTTTTAAAATAAGGTACAATACGTCAAATATCTTGACATATCTTTTATTTTTGTGAAATAAATAAGAAAGTCATGCAATGAAATGATACCGTTTGACTTAAAAGTCTGTTGTGGAATAAAAACTAGGTTATGAATATTGCGGTTAGGGTTTATGTGTATTTAATGCAAAGGGGTTGGTGAGCTTCGAGCTTTAATGGCTGTTTCCGTGTTCATGACTGATGGGTCCTCACGGAGTGCCTGTGTATCTCGTTATTGAGAATCAAGCCAGGACGTAGTTCTTGGTGTTCGCCCTCGGGGCTATAGCGGCGAGGGCACACCAAGGACGTAGTGGCTTGTATATAGAGTTGTATTTAAGTTGGTTTTGGGTTTTCTTGTTTCTAGAACTGTAACCTTAGATACTTAGTTGGGAGTTGGGGTCAAAGAGCTTTTGATTGAGTTTTTATTTTTATTTCAGTTTTATTTTTATTTCAGATTTTTAGTTTAGTATTCAGCAGGTTTATGTTGTATTTACGAATACATCATGGCCAATTTTTGTTAGAATTATTGAGTTTCTTAGCGTGACGCCCAAATCTACTGACCCCGGATTTGGGGGCATTTCAGATTGAGGGTGTACTAGCCATTTATACCAGCAATGTAGGCCATGCAAGTTTACTATTGCAAGTACCCAAGTCTTAGACGTGACAAGATCGATTGGTTAGTTGTATGCGAAGTAAAAGCTCGACCACTTATTGAACTTTCTCAAATCCCAATATCACATCAAGAACCTTTCCAAGATGATACACCCACACATCTAAGTGTTATTAGTTAAAATTATATTCCTACGCATTTAAATGATAAAAGTGGAGTTGTATTAGATTTAGATGATGGTAACGGGACTCCGAGGAAGAAATTGAATATTAAATCGAAGATAAAGATGGATCTTCGCAAACTGAAGATAACAATGAGTTTCACCACTATGGAGGAATTATGCTAATTTTAGAATTGTTTTAAAACAAGGTTAGAATGCATCCAATATTTTGACATATACTTTGTATTTATGAAATAAATTAGAAAACCATGCAACGAATTTGTACCGTTTAAAAGTTCTTGTATTTACTATATTTATCTATACCAAATTTAATATATTCAAGAAAATCAAGATAATATCCTCGAGTTAAATATCACTAGTACACTAAGATATCATAAATTGTATATACAATAATTTAAATTAAATTAATTGAAAAAAATAGTAGTCAAATGTGATATACTATACGAGTTGAGATTCTAAGTGAAGTCTTATATACATGAATAAAATAATTCCTCATATACCAACAGAGATGGAAATTTCATGTTAAGAAAAGAAAAATTCATCTTAAAATATATTTTAATAAAATGTGATATTGTGAAAAGAAATTTGAATTCATACAACGAGTAATGGCTATTGTGCTAATGAAATAAATAGATATAAATAATATGTTTATATCTAAAGTATTATATAGTAAAATCTTATGAATTTAAAATTTTATTATTTATGTATCGGGTTTTTATCTTGTTTCGAGTTTGCATTGGGTTTCGAATTTCGAATCGGGGTTCATTTTTATACAACTAAAATCCAAATCCAAATCCAGACTTTTTCTAGTTTAAAGATTAATTAAATGCATATCCAAATCCAAAATTTTTGCTTCGGTAAATCCAAAAGTATTGATTTTGAATCGGGTATTTATCAGATCAGATTTATTTTTCATCCCTTCACTATTCTAATAACCTTATTCAATTTTCTTTATTTTCAAGCTCATTATTATCAATCATCCAAATACTTCATAAATCGTTACATAATTCGTACTAATTAAATATTACTTAATTGTTTAAAAAAAGTTAATATGGTGAGAAAATAATAAATATTTTAGAGAAATTAAACCTTTATTTGTAATGGGTATTGATGATTTCTTAGCTTACTTGCTCACACTAGTACAAACTGGACCTATTACGTCGCCTAAATAGGCCTATAGCGTCGGCTTTTTGGCGTAGTATATGCAGGGGACGCTATAGGTTATACCTATAGCGTCGGTTAAATTGGCGATGCTAAAAGTCGGCTATGGCATCGGTCATTTAAATGACCGACGCTATATGTATAGCTTATAGCGTCGCCCCTTTAAAATGCCGACGCTATAGGTAGAGCCTATAGCGTCGCCCCTTAAAATGCCGACGCTATAGGTATAGCATATAGCGTCGCCCTTTCAAATGACCGACGCTATAGATTAATTTTTTTTAAAAAAAATACCTATAACGTCGCCCTTTCAAATGACCGACGCTATAGGTCAATTTTTTTTAAAAAAAAAATAATTTCAAAATTGGAATTTCACCATTACAATATATAATCCAATAACATCAAACAAGTTTAAACACAATTTTTCCATACATATATATTACAAACTTCAACTACCAAAAAAATGTCTATAAGAACTAAAAAAAATTGTCTATATATTACAATTTTTCTATACATATATATATAGTTACAACCTAAAGACAATCAACTTTGGTGTAAACTAAAATGTCTCTCAGAGAGGTGCACGTGGTTCAGAAACATAGCAGAAGACTGTCAACAGGATAGTCCACGGCAAGGATTGACAAAACGGTATTGGCAGTAATGAGCGGGAGTTCCTTTAAAGGATCAACAGTACTTACAAAGAAATCGACAGCAGCAAGCTCCGAAGGCTCACCCTCTCTTACAAACGTGTTATTGAAATAAAATTATCTCGTAGGCATTAACACTATATACTTGAGCGATGCATATGGTATACCATTAACGAGTCTTAAAACAACTCAGTTCTCTTCAATTTTAATAGGTCCGCACAACAAAAGAAGAAAAAAAACCCAGCCAAGTCCAGTTAAGGTCTGCATTGCAGTTCTTTTATTACTTCTAAACCAAACTTAAACAACTGGTATAGTTCCACCGAAAATATATAGCCAAACTGATGACATTAATACATTTATTCTTTTACCAGAAATATTAAATATTTAACGCTTTGGAACCCCAATTAATGTATTCCGTTTAAGTGGGGTACACCGAGCGGAGGAATGAGCAAATCTGTGTCTTTACATATATGTACAAGTTTACCTTTTTCCTAAGTCAGCTATTTCTTGCAGCTTCACAATTTTGGGCAAGTCTACGGAGTGTCTGTAATATAATAATTGAACAAAATTTAGCCTAGGAATTCAATTAATAGATATACAATTAACAGGCCAGACATTGAGAACCTTTTGATCCCTTGACCTCTCGCTGGCTTTAGAAACCACCACCATACCTTCACTGTTATGGATCTACAGCCATGAAAACCGAGAGTCAGTACAACTAAATTTTAAGTACAAGCATAAAGTTATAGTTAAAAAGTCAACCAAAAGTTGATGGAAGGAATCAGAATCTAGGACAAATACAGATACAAGTTAAATTAGAAGTTAAAAATATCACCACTGGTGTCTTATCGTCAATATCTCCATCTGCAGAAGTATCGGTCCTAGGACTTACCTTTGCCATCATGTTCTTCCTCACAAACAGAACTTGAAAACACAATACAGCTGCCAACTCCTTAAGCTAATTGCAGTAAAAATTCAGCAAAGGTTGTTTATATAGAATGAAGCAATTCTCTGTACAATCAGTTACGCAGAGAAAATTAAGCAAGATCTTGTTTCTCTCCTTTTGGAAAGGTAGTATCTTGGTTATATTTTTTTTTTTCTTCCGAAACTTACTACTTAATATATAATACAAATCTTTGCCGAAAATTATTTATATGTATGTAAATTAATTAAATGCCTAAATGAGTTCTCCATGTTGACTTCTCTCCAATCAGACCGATACAGTATTAGTTCTCCATGAAGCTATTGAGTACATCACGCTCCTTCATGATCAAGTCAATGTGAGTTTCATTTCCTCGTACTTTTATTTTTTTGGTTTTTGCGATAAAACAATACATATATTTACTATGATCTAGCTTCTTCTATATTAAGTGCTGTTAAGTAGCTATATATGATGTACACTATCTAATAAGCTCCTTTAAACATTGTAGGTTCTAATGAATCCATACATGAAAAAAGGATCTCCCATTCCACATGAACAGGTGACTGACTTTCTTATTTTTCAATATTACTACTACTTAATAAAAGTAATACAAATATGTCTACGCCTTCGTATTAGTTTCGGCTTTGATTTTGATAATTTGAATAATAATGTATAATATGTTGGTTTCATTTTGGCAGACCATTAGGGATTCTAAAAGAACTGATCAAGAACTAAGAAACCGAGGACTATGCCTCGTGCCTGTATCGAGCACTTTCCCAGTTGCATCAGAGACAAGTGCTGATTTTTGGACACCAACATGTGGAGGACACTTCAGGTAGAGAAGATAGAGCCATTATATATGCCAGCTATGTAATTGGAGTACAAGCTAAGTTAGCATGGAAGGAACTACAGAAAGAGCTTCTAAGGACAGCCAGTTCGATGACAACTAGATTAGAATTATATGCATGCTTAATGGTTTAGTGGGTAGCACTGAAGAAGGATAATATTGATCAGTCTGTAATTAAATAAAATTAATGAGCAATGGTTATATTAATTAAAGTTGGATTAGAAACAGGAACGGATGCTAAATTTAGCTGGAATCTATGATAGCTAGGTTGTTGGTGATCTGCTCAATTAGCACTAGGAGCTGTATACATGGTGTAAACTAAAAGGCAGTCCATATCTTTTTCCGACACACAAATAACGAAAGAGTAGACAGAAAAAAAGAGGACAAGAGAGAAACAGAAAGACCAGACTAGGTTAATTCTTTTATGCGTTTAAGAAGTAACTAATATGTAATGTTACATGAGTGTAAAGTGATCAATAAAATTCAAGTAAAACATTGTTACATCACTTACCTTCAAAATGATATAGGAGTCCCCAGAAAAAAAATTCCCATGAAAAGACGTTGGCACAGGTACTGGATGAAAATTTCCAATTCGCCATATCTCTAACCCTCTATGTATTGTTAAAGAAACAGAAAATATAAACCTCTGATTGGAGAGAAAATATCAACCTTAAGACCATGATTATCGAGATATCAATTCAAATTAATGTTAGATCACCTTTAATTTCCATTTCTTGTGTACTAATGTCACTAAGATTATATTTGTATTGGAAAGGTTAGATGGTTAACACACAGATGAAATGTGCATATATCAAAGTTAACAAAACAATATATAGTTAGTAGCATTTCATAACAGACAAAAGGATACATAAAAGAAAGCTGTGTTTTCCTTTCTCTGTGCTTTAGCTTTCAAAATTCTCTCTAAATAATATAACTCACTTCCTGGAATACATAAGAAGAATTTCCAGAATAAATAATAAGAAGGCACCTAGGAATTACATTAAATAAAGTAAAAACTATCCAAATCAGAAGCTAACCGCATGATTGGCAACACATCCTACTGCCTGCATGGCAGATTGCCCTGCATTTTAGGGTAAATAAAGTTATTACGAATATGTCAATTAAGTTACGTTTGATGAGTACGTGACTCATACTCTTTTGAAGACACTGCAACCCCAGATGTATGGTAGCTGGATCTCACCCCTAATTGACACAAGAAAACACATACACATCAGAATGTATATAAACAAGGCAATGCTGCTATTGCAGACGTGACAACAGCTTTTGGCCCAGTCGTATTCATGCTCAAAAAAATAAACTAACCAGGTCTGCATTCAAGTTGGTGAACTATAAACTCCTATGCATATCGGAAACATTCCAAAATGTAGTCGACATTGAACTATAGACTAAAAGGAACGTTTCCATAACAAACTGAGTACTCAACTTAATTCTTTTAAACTCTGATCTAAAGGTTAAAATTAAATTGAATGTGTCATCAAGTTAGTGAACAAGTAGCTGATATTAGAAAAACGATAAGTAGTAGCACTATCCTTAATATAGAATCTTAGTTTCAGGAATATAAAATTGGTCGTTCCTTTACAACAAAAAAGAAAAAATTCTTCAACACATAGCAGAATACAATGACAAGAAGAATACATAATCCAAAAGAAGTACAACAAAATACACATAGAAGAATACACTGAAAGGGAATTATACCTCAAATCGAAGGCCCAAATCCAAAACCCCAAATCCGAGGCCCTGAAATCGAAAAGAAAACCTAATTAGTCGAAGTTTAAGTGAAGAAATCAAATCAATTAAACTCAAAGAACCCCTAATTTGAAAAAGCCCTAATTTGAAGAAACTCTAATTTAAAGAAACCAAAGCCTCAAATACAAGTCATATCAAATTAAAAAGCCCTAATTTGAACCAAATATGTAATAATTGAAGAGAAAAATAAAAAAGAGAGACAAGAGGGTTGAGATTTTAACGAGACGAGAGAGAGATGCAGTGAGGTGAGAGAGAAAGCGAGTGAGAGAGAAAGAGAATAAGAGTGAAATTTCAGTTTTTTTCGAAGTATAATCGAGTGAGAGAGATGTAGTGAGTGAGGCGCTTATGTAGTGAGTGAGGCGCTAAAAAGGCCGCTCATTTTGTTTTGACCAAAAAATTAAAAGGCAGTAACTATGTCAAATTGTGTCATCCAACATTACTACTTCTATTTTCTTATTTTTGTTGAAAAAGTATGTCTTATTGGTAAATATTTCTAATATAATTTTTTAACTTGTTATTTTATCAAAATATAAAAAAATTATTTTTATTTTTGAAATAAGTTTTGTAAAATAATTATTATTATTTATTAATATATAATAATAATAATATGTTATCAATATCTAAAACTATTCTAATATTTTGATTTTGTATGTGAGCTTAAATATCATACTTTTAGTATCATCTAATAATTCAACTTTTCATTTAAAAACAAATCATTCAGGTATTGTAAATTTCAAACTAAATATTTAAATTTGAGGAAGAATCTCGATATTATTTTTAAAATGTAGAGATTTAAATTAGCTGTCTCCCAATATTTTTAAAATGATTCCTTTTTAATTTTAATATTTATTTATTTTATAAATTATATAAAAATGGGGAAAAAAACAAACAAAATGGAAATTTTTTGAAAGTAGTGTAAGATTCATCATACAAATAATGGGTATGACTACTTTGGTGTGTATGAATTTATTTTCAAAAATTTTCCTTTTTTTCCTATTTTTAATTATCTAGTTAAAAATGGGAAAAAAAATAAAAAAACTGAAAATTAGTGAAATTAGGTAACATTTATCACAAAAATCCTACTTTGGTGTGTATTAATTTAGTTTAAAAAATTGGCATTTTTTCTTATTTTTGTTTAATTTTTTTATTTATGTTATAAACTATTTAAAAATGGGGAAAAATAAAAAAATTGAAAAATTAGTGAAAATAAGGTAACATTCATTACACAAATAGTGAGTCTTACTACTTTGGTGTGTATGAAATTAGTTTTAAAAATTAGCATTTTTCCTATTTTTTTGATTTTTTTATTTACTTTACAAATTAGTTAAAAATGGGGAAAAATAAAAAAAGAAAATTAGTGAAAGTTGGGTAACATTTTTTCACACAAATAGTGAGTATGACTAATTTGGTGTGTATGAATTTATTTTAAAAAATTGAAATTTTTCCTATTTTCATTTTATTTTTTATTTATTTAACCAACTAGTTAAAAATGGGGAAAAAATAAAAAAAATTAAAATTATAGGTATACCTATAGCGTCGCCCTTTTAAGGGGCGACACTATAGGCTATACCAATAGTGTCACCCTTAAAAAGGCGACGCAATAAGCTATACTTATAGCGTCGCCAACTAAAATGCCGACGCTATAGTTATAGTCTATAGTGTCGCTCCTCAAATAGGCGACGCTAGCGTCGCCTTTTACTGGGCGATGCTATAGGCTATACTTATAGCGTCGCCTTTTAATGGGCGACACTATAGGTTATACCTATAGCGTCGGTTGTAGCAAAAAACCAACGCCATAGCTTCTGGCAGAAGTCATTAAGCGTCGGTTAATGCAAACAACCGACGCAATAGGTAAAGTGGCGACGCTATAGGTCAATAACCGACGCTATAGGTAGCGACGCAATAGGTCCAGTTTGTACTAGTGTCATCAAAATTGATGGAATCTTCATTGATTTCTTTTTTACATATCTTTGCGGGATGCGTATAATCAAAAGATCCAACATAGATCCATATAAGATTTTTCCTAAAATAATTATTGTCAAAATTGTTATTCACGATGCAGACTTCGATTCAACAAAAATATTGATTAGGCGTCTTGAAAAGACACGTAATCAAGAAATCAACGAAAATTCCAGTAATTTTGATTTCGATCTTCTAAGCAAGTGCGGCAAATAAATCCTCAACAACGATCACAGATCAATAAATTTTGATAAAGATTAGATTTTTTTTTGATTATATTATAAATTTTTTTAATATATGTCAACTTTTATTGAATATTTAAGTTGTATTTAATTAGTACAAATTGTGAATGAGGTTGAAAATAAAAATGTTGAATAAAGGTATGTGATTAGAGATGGGATGGTAAATTAATCTGATGTGACGAATACCTAATATGAAAACAAAAAATTTTGAGTTAAATTTTGGATTTGGATATTGATTTTCATTAATTTTTTAGACCCGAAAAAGTTTGGATTTGGATATTGATTTGAGTTGTACAAAATAGACACCTAATTCGAAACCCGATCCAAACCCAAAATCAGATAAAAACCCGATCCTATAATAAATGGGCTTTTTTCATAAATACCCTTGTCTATAATTTTTTTGCAAAAATACTTTGTTTAAAAAGAATAATTTGTAAAAATACTATCTTATTAATAATGGCTGCGTAGCAGGTTTCATTCAGTTGCATATGCAGCAGGTTACCTTGAATTTTCATTTTTTTTACCAACTTCCAGTTCTATTTATGGGATGTGCACCAACAAAAAAATGGAAATTGAACTTTTAGTTTTTAGTTGAATTTAGTTGCATAGGTTGCATATGCAACTGAATTAGCTAAATGTTACTAAAAATTGTAATTTGAATTTTATTTTTTTACCTCGAGTTGTATATAAGGGTTGCTAAGCATCAAAAAATGGAAATTGAACTTTTTATTTTTTAGTTGCATTCAGGTGCATTCAGTTGCATATGCAATTGAATGCAACTAAAAACTGAAAGTGAAAGTTGAATTTTCATTTTTTGCTGCTACGCAGAATTTGGCAAAAAAAATGAAAATTTCACTTTCAGTTTTAAGTTGCATTAGTAGCATAACTTTCAGTTTTTAGTTATGTTTTGCTACTATAAACGTTTGCAAAAAAATAAAAATTTTACTTTCAATTTTTAGTTGCATTTGCGCAGTCCTTATAGATAGTATTTTTGTAAATAAATTAACATTTTTTAAAAAAAATAGTATAAATGCAATTTAATTACAAAGACAGTATTTTTGCAATAACAAATTAAAAACCTAGTATATTTGTCAAATTCCCATAATAAATTATTATAATATATAGATTATTACTTAAGATTTTAGAAATAAACATAAAATCCATTTATTGAAATTTCATAAGCAAGAGCCATTACTCTTTATATGAATTAAAATTGTTTTTCTCAATATCACATTTATTAATATACCTTATAGCTACTGTTTGATTTTAAACATTTTATTTGTAAATTTTACACGTTAATAACAAAATAAATTAAATATAATAATGTTTGGTTGATGTAATTTTAATTTTAAAATTTTCTTACCAACAAAAAATAATAACTGAATATGATAAAATTACACATTTAGCTTGTTGTCGAAATCACAAATTCTTAATCTCAAAAATATAAAACTTGTTTGGATGCTTACAGATAAAGAATAATAATGTGGTAGAAATTGTGAATTTGAGAGACCACTCTTCAAAAAACACTCCTATTTTCATCCAAGTTTATCATGTCTGGATTGAAAAAACTTTCATTTTTTAATTGTATTTGATTAATCTTTATGCGACAACCCAAATTTGGAACATAATTATTAAAAGATCTTATATGACAACCTTCCATAACCACAAGTTCCAAAAAGTATAGAACTAAAAAGTCTAAAGCATAGAACTATTTTTTTTACATAATGTATGATTTTATTTGAGTTGTAGAAATTCTTGTCAAGGGGTCACAACCTACAATAATTAGAATAATTTTTAATAGTAAACCTTGATATATTAATAATCTATTGATGTGATTTGTTGAATTATAGAGTATTAAATTATTTTAGTCAAATCTAACACTTTTTTGCGTTAATAAAATTAGTTTTTCTTAAAACTTAAATATATTATTTAAATAGACAAGCAGCATCAACATAAAACAACAAACATCAAACACGCCCATGATCCACAAATTAATTAAAGACCTCCACTAGCAAATTGCAAGCAGCAAATCTTTACATGTAAGGATACATATACATCTAGTACTAAGCAACATAAATGATATAGATAGCATATAAGAAAATTACACATCACAGCAAGAAAACTATTTATCTATCCATCAAACAACTTATATACTCCTTCAGTCCTTTTAAATTGGCACATTTGCAAAAAACACACATTAAGAAAAATTTAATTATGCAATTTGTTTCCATATTTGCTCTTAATTTTAACATTAAATAATGAGTTATGAGTGTGTATTTTGGTATTAGAAATAAAGAGGTATATATGCAAAAATTGATAAAAATATGTATTGGAACATGTGACAACTATTTCAAATGTGCCAACTAAAAAGGACGGAGGGACTATACTATTTCTTTCTGAAAATTACAATTACTTGCCACCTTAATTTAGTTGTTAATTAAACCCCTTCAATGGTTGTCCTCGTCAGTGTAGTTGTTATTTTCCAAGCTGTAACAGACTTTTCTTTCTGTAATCATGATAAAAGATGTATATCGTTACCATAATCAATAGAAAAACAAACAAAATCTTTACAAGAGTGAGTGTGAAGAAACATACCATTATAGGTTCAGCCTGATTGAGTCTTGGATAAAATATCCTCACAATTGATCTCTTTTTTCATTCAATATTGGATGCACAAGCCTCCCCTTCCTGGTGACCCCTCTTCCCTTGAGTATCCACACGTTCCATATAAAACATCCTCTTATTCGACCCATCACTTTCCACATCTTCACTCAATTTCACAATATCATCTCGTTTCTACAAATCCACATTTCCACCTCCCTCTTCGAAAAGGTTGCTCAACGTTTGGAAGAGGAAGGTGGAAATGTGGATTTGGAGAAAGGAGGTGATATTATGGAATTGAGTGATGATGTGGAAAGTGATGGGTCCAATAAGAAAGTGATTTATATGGAACGTGTGGATACTCAAGGGGAGAGGATTTGAGGAAGGGGAGGCTTGTGCCTCCAGTATCGAATGAGAAAAGAGAATTGTGAGGTTATTTTATCAGTCTTCTTGATGTTCTCGTAAATCTGAGAACAGAAGACAGTTTTTTGTGCGAATTTTTTAACAAATCACCGCTTGAGATGATCTTAATCCAAGATTTGTAGAATGTTTTGAAGCTAGAGGAGTGAAAGTAGTGGCAGCTATAAGATATTTTAGTGAAGATGAGAACTTCAAGAAGATAAGAAGAAGCCGTTGTTGCGGCTGCCATCAGCTAGAAAAGTGATAAGAAATGACATAATATGTCCTAACCCTAATCCCATACTTATATACTAGATTTGTGCAGAAAACCTACCTGGGCCGTGAGGCCCAATGCAAAATTATTGGATAATCCTAATTTTTTTGATTTTTTAATAAAGAAATTTGATTTTTAAAAATAGTGATGGAAGAGAGTCAAACTATACAATAGTTTCCTCAAAAACTCATATAAATTAATTCAGTTGGGAAATCTTTTAACTAAGATAAAAAATCTAATAAATCTTTTGTGAATTTTTTTTTAATATTTCATTTTTCAAATTGATTTTTTTCTAATAATCATGAGTATATATTTCCTTCAACAATATTTTATTTGAAGAAACATATTTACTTTTTGGGGAAAATACAAAAAACAATATTGTGTAGATATTTGTAAATACAAGAATCTAATCTTGTAAGAACTTAAAATAGTTTCCATGAGAAAAAAAAAGAATTCAATCTTGTAAGAACTTAAACTAGTTTCCACCACTTTGAGAAAAAAGAAAAAAAAATACTTGTTTTCACATGCATGATTCTTTCACAAGTTTTATTTAACATGTAATAAAAATAATAAAAGTTGTAGTCTGTCGGAAAAATTGAGCTATATGTTGAAAAGGTGAACAGATATGTTCTATTATAATATAAGTAGGTGCATAACAAAAATATCTTTATCTCCTACAAACACTATAACCATAATTCAAAATTTTTCTAAATTAATTTATAAGTAATCCTAAACTATTATCCTAGAGATTTGGTCAACATTATTAACCAATTATTAAATTAAATTTAAATTCAAAATCAAATTATAATTATGACGGAGCCAAATAAGATTTGAA
Organism: Saposhnikovia divaricata; assembly: GCA_036435485.1. Lineage (NCBI taxonomy): Eukaryota > Viridiplantae > Streptophyta > Magnoliopsida > Apiales > Apiaceae > Saposhnikovia > Saposhnikovia divaricata. The sequence goes on along the minus strand of CM071600.1, from coordinate 75,709,912 downwards.
ATTTAGATTTACATGACAAGAAAATGTGGATTGAAAATAGATTAATTAATCATTGTTTCAAGTATAAACACATTTTTTATAAAATATTCATACTAGTTTATCTTATCAAATTCATGCTTTTTTCTAAATTAAATGTTGGCTTTTGGAACAATGTCTTCTCTAGTCTACATAAATTTTTGTTTGATGTAATATGACAAAATAAATAAAAATGCTATTCTAAAATAAAAACCAATGTTTTACCTTTCTAAACACATGTACATCTGATGGAAAATGGAAAATTAAACTCAAACTCAAAAAATAAATAATGTTAGGGAAAATGAATACGATCTATATAAAATTTCTTTGGCTAGATTTTGGATGCATTTTTATATAATCCTACTTGCCAAAAACTTTACTAATCCCATCTATTTTCTTAATTTCCAAGCATGTATAAGTATTCATTAAAAATAAGGCACACCCTTTTGTGCATTAGCCTTTAATTTAGGTTAAATTAGGTTAGAATGTGTGTATTCTGCAGGTCAATTCACGTGAGTTTCAATTGGAGGAATAATGTTAAAATTGTTTTAAAATAAGGTACAATACGTCCAATATCTTGACATATCTTTTATTTTTGTGAAATAAATAAGAAAACCATGAATGAAATGATACTGTTTGACTTAAAAGTCTGGTGTGGAATAAAAACTAGGTTATGAATATTGCGGCTAGGGTTTATGTGTATTTAATGCAAAGGGGTTGGTGAGCTTCGAGCTTTAATGGCGGTTTCCGTGTTCATGACTAATCGGTCCTCACGGAGTGCCTGTGTATCTCGTTATTGAGAATCAATCCAGGACGTAGTTCTTGGTGTTCGCCCTCGGGGCTATGGCGGTGAGGGCACACCAAGGACGTAGTGGCTTGTATGTCCTTATTCGAGGACGAATCCATGACGTAGTTATGAGAATGAGGGGTTAGGCCCTTTATATAGGCTAAGAAGCCTTAGAATTATGGTAGGATTCGGAGACTTGGCGGGCAGATCACCACCTTGAGGAAGGTTCTAGACTCCTTCCTTGTAGAAATCAGTTTTCATGTTGAATTGGATGCCTTTTAGAGGAGTAGTATCCTTATTTAACTCTTATTTGCTGATCTTTTTATTACCCTTAAAATTAATTACGAAATTAATATTTAATTAGGGTTTTGGGTCCCGTAAATTGGCCCCACGTTTGGACCATATTGGGTCTAATTAATGCCACATTAAATGCGTCTTTAGGGCTTACTTTTAGCCCATATCAAAGTCCTTGTAATTGGTTTATTTGCCTATACTGAATTTAATATACTCAAGAAAATCAAGATAGTATACTGAGTTAAATATCACTAGTAGACTAAGACAACATAAGTATATGTACTATAATTGAAATTAAATTGGTTTAAATAATAAGTAGTCAAATGTGAAATATTACACAACTTTAGGCTCTAAGTGAGATCTTATATAAGTGAATAAAATAATACCTTATGAAAATTTCATGTTAAGAAAAGAAAAATTTATCTTAAAATATGTCTTAATAAAATGGGATATGGAAAAAAGAAGTTTGAATTCATATAACAAGTAATGGCTATTGCTAATGAAATAAACATACATGTATTATATGTTTATATCTTAAATATTATTTAATATCCCGTAAATTTATAAAATTTTAATATTTATGTATCGAGTTGTTATCTAGTTTCGAGTTTGCATTGGGTTTCGAATTTTGAATTGGGATTCAGTTTTGTACAACTAAAATCCGAATCTAAATCCAAACTTCTTCTGATTTAAAAAATGAATCTGAATCCAAATCCATATCTAAATCCAAAATTTATGCTTCGGTAAATACAAAATTTTAGGCTCAAAATCCATCACTGGTTTCAAATGAATATATTCAGGCTCTTTCATTTGGACCTCTTCATTCAGTTAAGTCCGTACCAATCTACTTTGTGAATGGGAACAAATTTCATACTCGGGAATACGGAACTGACAAGTCAATATTTAACAGTGGAGTATGCATCAAGGATCGAATTTTAGTGAGACATATAATGATTACTTTGGTAATTGAAGAGATTTTTTGGCGAGTATCCTCGCCATCCAATTAAGAGAATAGTGTTTTTCAAGTGTGAATGGTTTGATCCTACACTTAATAATGGAACAAGAGTTCATCCACGTTGATTTAATTGAGGTCAATAAAAAAAGAGATTGAGGGTGTACGAGCCATTTATACGAGCAATGTAGGCCATGCAAGTTTACTATTGCAAGTACCCAAGTCTTAGACGTGACAAGATCGATTGGTTAGTTGTATGCAAAGTAAAAGCTCGACCACTTATTGAACTTTCTCAAATCCCGGTATCACATCAAGAACCTTTCCAAGATGATACACCTACATATCTAAGTGTTATTAGTTAAAATGATATTCCTACACATTTAAATGATAAAAGTGGAGTTGTATTAGATTGAGATGATGGTAACGGGACTCCGGATGAAGAAATTGAATATGAAATTGAAGATAAAAATGGATCTTCACAACCTGAAAATAACAATGAGTTTCACCACTATGGAGGAATTATGCTAATTTTAGAATTGTTTTAAAACAAGGTTAGAATGCATCCAATATTTTGACATATACTTTGTATTTATGAAATAAATTAGAAAACCATGCAACGAATTTGTACCGTTTAAAAGTTCTTGTATTTACTATATTTATCTATACCAAATTTAATATATTCAAGAAAATCACGATAATATCCTCGAGTTAAATATCACTAGTACACTAAGATATCATAAATTGTATATACAATAATTTAAATTAAATTAATTGAAAAAAATAGTAGTCAAATGTGATATATTATACGGGTTGAGATTCTAAGTGAAGTCTTATATACATGAATAAAATAATTCCTCATATACCAACAGAGATGGAAATTTCATGTTAAGAAAAGAAAAATTCATCTTAAAATATATTTTAATAAAATGTGATATCGGGAAAAGAAATTTGAATTCATACAACGAGTAATGGCTATTGTGCTAATGAAATAAATAGATATAGATATTATGATTATATCTAAAGTATTATATAGTAATATCTTATGAATTTATAATTTTATTATTTATGTATCGGGTTTTTATCTTGTTTCGAGTTTGCATTGGGTTTCGAATTTCGAATCGGGGTTCATTTTTATACAACTAAAATCCAAATCCAATTCCAGACTTTTTCTAGTTTAAAAAATTAATTAAATGCATATCCAAATCCAAAATTTTTGCTTCGGTAAATCCAAAAGTTTTGATTTTGAATCGGGTATTTATCAGATCAGATTTATTTTTCATCCCTTCACTATCCTAATAACCTTATGCAATTTTCTTTATTTTCAACCTCATTATTATCAATCATCCAAATACTTCATAAATCGTTAAATAATTCGCACTAATTAAATATTACTTAATTCTTTAATAAAAGTTGATATGGTGAGAAAATAATAAATATTTTAGAGAAATTAAACCTTTATTTGTGATGGGTATTGATTGTAATAACCTTGAATTTTCGAATAATTTTCCTACTCGATATTTAAATTTTATTTAAGAAGCGATGCACTAATATATTTTAATTAGCGCGTTTTTGTAAAATTTCGAAATTTTATATATTCGTATGTAAGTAAAATTATATTATATCTATTTAATTATATTTATTTGGTTTTTATTAAAATTAGGAAAAATAAAATTTTTGTTTTGGGTAGAATTTATTTTAGGAAACAAAATTAGAGTCTCGTTTTAATTAGCCAGCAGGGGAAAAAATTGATTGAGGGGTCAACATTTTCTTTTTACCAAACGTTGCACTAAACATGGTCATTATTATGTCCCCCACGTTTTTTTTTCTCCTATTCAATTCAATAAACGAACCATCCTTATCTTTATTTATAAAACAGATACACTACACACTTCCACAGAAACAAAACACTACACCCACAAACTTATTGTCTCTTTCTATTTAGCCAAAAAAAACCTCGAACCATATACACGGGATGGATGTAGTAAATGGTGTTGACGGGTGGTTAAGAGAAACCGAGAGTTAAGAGGGAGAACGAACGGAGGGAGAAAGAAGAGAGGGGATGAGAGAGATTTGTTGTGTTGTGTGTGTGGCCGGAGTTCGAAGAAAAGAGAAGTCGAGAGAGAGAGGGGTTCGACGGGGTGAGAAAATAGAGAGTGGAGAGGGAGAGATTAACGGAGAGAGAAGGCCGGGAGAGAGGAGAGATAGACGATGAGAAAGAGATTGAAAGAGAACGAGAGATCGAGAGAGATTGGGAGCAGGGAGAGGCGAGAAAGTGAGAGAGAGTGATGTAGAGAGAGATTGAAACGAGAGAGATAGAGGGGGAGAGAGAGAGGGAGAGAGAGAGAGAGAGAAAAGAGAGAGAGAGAGAGATGATTTGGAACGAGAGAGATTTCAGGGGAGATGGAGGCGCGGGGGCCCCACGCGCCGTCCTAGAAAATTATTTTTGTCTGAAACTGTTTTACGGAGGAATAAAAAAAATATAATAATAATAATAATAATAATAATAATAATAATAATAATAATAATAATAATAATAATAATAATGATAATAATAAAATAAAAAGAGGTTGAATATTTTAAAATTTGGTTTAAATAATTGAGATATTATTTTTAAAATTTTGAGAAATAAAAAGGAGTTATAAAATTGTAATATTATTAGAATTGTGAGAAATGATTAATTCATAAAACGGTGATCGATTTATTAATTAAATATATAAGAATATTTTGACGTAAATTAGAGATTTATTGATTCGTTAAATAAAAGAGGGAATATTTATGAATAATAACGTAAAATATGGTTTTTATTTAAAAAGAGTTAATTTGTGATTTTTGGACGAGATTTAGAGATTTAATAATTTGTCGATAAAAAGAGGAATAATTGTGAATAAATAGGATTAAAAAGCGATATAATTTTAGGAGATTTATAATTATCGTTTCTGGATTATTTAATTAACTAGATCGAGTTAAATTATTTTAAAGATTAAAATCGGGGTAATATTTAATCTTTTAGAGATTAAAAATAGAGTATTGCCGTTAATTTCCGTAACCCTATTTTCGTTTTAATTCGGATTTACGGATAATTAAAAATAGGATTTATTTTTGAGATTTAAATCCTGAGTTCGAGGAGAGATTTATTTATTCGGGAATTATTTTCCATTAATTATCATAGAGATTTTGGAGAGATGTTTTATTATTATATTTAAATATTATATTATCGGATATAAAATATTCTATTTTTGACGGAGCGCTCACGTATTTTTGGTTTCCATTTTTAGAGAATAATTTCCGAGCCGTAGACCGAAGCCGAGTTCACGGGTAGAGTACAAATTTTATCTACACTTATTTGCACTCCGAGATCGAGGCAAGTTCATTCCTACCCTAACTCTTAGATACTTGAATTTCTATTCGTATTATTTCATTCCTTAATTATTTTTGAGCTGTCAATTATGAGATTTATTTGTTGCTCCATCTGATGCAATAATTCTTTTGAGTATTATTTTCTTGTTGCGATATTTTGTTATTGTTAAAATTAGTTTATTTGTGAATTATACCCCTTATAAGCGTGGAATCAATTTCGTTGCTATCGGGTCGATCTCATTAATTCGAGACGACTATTATTGTGATTCAGTGAAACTAATCTCATTCGTTCGAGATAGTTAAATTTATTCTTTTCAGTCGAATTTATTGTACAAATTCGACAATAATTATTGATTATCTTTTGGTTGGTTCATCTCTCGACTCAACAAATAAGAGTTATAAAAATTAGGATCGTTAGAGTTTTACTCGTTGATCAAGTGAAAAATATTCTATTTAAATGTTCATCAATTATGAGTATTACAAATATTCGAGAAGTACTATTTTTACAGTACGACTCCCAATTACTTCATTTTAAGTCTATACTCAATATCTCAAGATGGTCGACCTTATTGTCGAGGATTGGCATTTTGTTCGTGTCAACCAATAAAATATTATTATTGAGAATTTACCTCAGTCCATTGTTCGGATTGGTGGAACAATTGAGTCAGACTGGAAATCCGCTAGTTTTATAAGTATTTTCCTTGAAGAGTTATCATAATTTGTCTGTTCATCAAATATTCAGGAATTCTGTAATCCACTGATCAACATGGGAGATGGCCCATGGGTTTCTTTCAGATCAACACAAGGAATAAATTCTTGGTATCGAAAGAGAAATATTAACATTTTGGCACAAAAGTTGCCAGGTTGACTTTTCAACCACCTTTTTGCTAGCAAAACGATATAGTGGTACCTGCGACATAGTGGTGATCGTGCTATGGGGTATCATGGGTGTGCAGTACTTGCGACACGGCGGTTGATCTCGCTGTGGGGTATCGTAGAGGCGGAAGACCAGTATCTCAAGATTTTAAATTTCAATTTCTTTTACTCAAAGATAAGTTATTTTGGTCTACCAGTAAGTACTACCAGGGCATTTTACCTGTGTACGACCATTTTCATAAATAGAGTTGTTCGAGATGAGTATTGAGTCTTTCGAGTATTCTGATTTCGAGATGAGCATTGAGTAAATCCAGATTGTGTTATCCGATTGTTTATAAAATTTTGAGTATTCCTTTCGGTAAATCTTATTCTATTTATATACCGAGTAAGGAGAGAATTTCCTGAGCACTATAGTTGCTCATTCTTGCTTTACAACATTTTGTTCAGCTGTCAAGATGGAGAGAGGCGAGACGTCCAGCCAGGGATACAGGAAAGGGAAAGGCGCAAGGCTATGGTGACAAGAACTAGAATATCAAGCTGGAACCTTTACATTTCTAGTTTTGTGAGCTTTTGTAAGATATTATCTCGAGATGTAATAAGTTGGATTGTACTATTTTGTGAGACGATCTTGGAACTGCGGAGTGGGACGTTTATGCTCCGTTGTAATAAATATTTGGTTTTGCTATTGCGTTATCGTGTGTTGCAGGATATTGAGACAATGTGACGACCCGGGTCCCCGATTAGGGTGGATTTGGGGGCGTTACAGTTTGGTATCAAAGCATTAGTTATATTTTTATGAATAATACAAGCCTAGAACTATAACACCACATGAGAACTTAGAGATATAATACGATGTTGAGATTTTGGCACTTAGTGCCTTACGCCTTTTTATATATTTATAGGCATATCTAATCGATTAGAACCTGGTTGTAACCGAGATTTACGTACTTTTGTAGATGTCTACGTCTGGATCTGCTGACTTTTGTTCTACTCAAGATAGACTTCCTACACCTTATTTGTGTGGACCCTAGTTCCCAATTAATTTAAGATAGGATGCCTAATTTCCCATTATAATTGAGATCGGATGATACCTTACAGAGTTTCCACATTTTGTAAATGTTGTCAATATCTTTACCAGTCAGAGTTGGACCAACACAAGGTGTATGCACCAGAGATGGACTTAAAGAGAGGTTGAAATAGTTCTATATGATATTGTGTTTTTAGTACATCCACTCTTAGAGATTTTCTTCCCTGACTAGCTACTGGAGTCTACGAGTGTCATTTTTTTTATTCGAGAATCGATAGCTGTTCCTAAGAGATTATTTTGTGCTAGGAAATCATTCCTTAAATAACTTCCTTAACAATGATTATCGATGATTTTTATCATTCAAATTTACTCAGGCAATATCTATCCTGTTTGGAAGGAACTATAGTATTCAGGGATTCATTTACAAAGCATTATGTGCTTCCATAAATACAAACCTCTTTCATATTCCTTCCTATATTTGACACCCTTTGTGATACTGAGATGAACAACCCTACTTATACAGGGGAAGACTATTTGTCTCTGTGATAGAAGTCTGGTGGGACGCCACCATTTGTACTGTTGTTTGTTATTAGAGTACCTAAGGCTGACCACCTTGTGTACTATGACGGTTGTCTTAATGATACATGCAACAAAACAAATGTTCAAGGATCATAATGATCTCTCAGCTAATCCTTTCATAAAAGATTCTCACCATCAAGAATTGAGCATGCACATGTGTTGTTTAACATTTATTTCTTATGAGTTATCTCTATTCAATGTTCTTATGGATCCTATAACGATTGGGGTCTAAGAATTCTAAAACTGGTATACGAAAATTTGAAAATAATGAAACTTCTCTTCTAGAAATGGAAATTTTAACAACTCAAGTTGGAGTGACAATTTCAAAATATAAATAGACCTTTGCGTAAACTCGCTAGTTAGATCTTCGAAACCCTACGTAATGTTTCATGGGAGTGTATTAAGGTTCTAAGACATTGGTTTGAATACGGAGCAATCATCGAACTCAATCCTTTAAAAGAGTAAAGCGAATCGATACCTATTATACATTAATGATATATTACACGTTGGTGAAAGAGTGATCGTTTTTCATTAAGAAAAGGGAAGAGAACAGTAATGCATGTTTTCCCTATCTTTCTTCTGAATTTAGTAGTTGAATGGCGACTTAAACTTTGGAAGTTTTGAGATTAATATTGAGAAAATTAACATGACCGTGAGCTTTTCTCTTAGTGGAGTTCGTGGGAAGTCCCATGAATTAGATTAAATCGAGCCTTCTCTAACCTAATAAGAGGACTGGTACTATTAATAATGCTACTATATATCTATTTCGTAGATTTCTACACGAATTATGTCTTTGCCAAGGAATCGTGAATGCAAGATTATATCATTTGGAAGTGAATGGAGACGATACATATTAGAGATATCTTTATTGAATCGTTAAAGAATTCACCATGATTTAGGTTGCATACTTGTCCTAACACCTGCTTTATATCACTACATAACTAGTTTGTAATACTTCAAACCCTTAAGTCATGGCTTATCGTATCGTATTTTCTAAAATTTTCTTACCCCAAGTACGACAATTGTTTTACCTCTATATACCTACAACATTTCTTTAATAACCACACCTCAGTTAAGAATCAAAGTGAGAATAGTTGGGGCATAAGGATGAAGCAAAACCCCTTGATTTTCTTTAAGATGAGAAGACCCTATGAGAAGAAATGCATCTTACAATTGAGAAACTCAAACCATACCATTACTACTGAGACTTATTTGTAGTAAGAGATTGTTGAGACCAAAAGGTTTACTAATTCTAAAGAAATGAAGAATATTTTCATGATATAGTGTTACATAAGCTAGGACTATCATCGTTACTATGTATATAGAAGTAGTGAATCAAGAAGTCATTCCGGTACACCGATTGTGTCAGAATTATTCTTTAGAGATACAAGGACAACATTTTGACGCAGACCTTATTCCTTTCTGTTAGGGGAATTCGATGTAATCCTAGGGATGGATTGGTTATCACGTTATGATGCTCAAATGAATAGTCATCGTAAAAAGGTCAGCTTTGGTGGACCTAATGGTATAAGAATTCCGTTTCACGGACGGAAACCGACTAAGGATTTCCTGTCAATAATTCAAGCTAAAAGATTACTTCGGCAAGGATGTCGAGCCTACCTGGCTCATGTGATTGATACCGAGAAGCAGATCTCTACGATCGACGAGATCCCTGTAGTTAATCAGTTTAGAGGTGTTTTTCCGGACGAGCTGCCTGGAATTCCACCAGATCGAGAGATAGAATTCACAATCGACCTAGCACCAGGAACCGCACCAATCTCAAAGGCGCCGTACAGGATGGCACCAATGGAAATGAAGGAATTGGCAACACAACTGCAAGAATTACTAGAAAAAGGTGTGATCAGACCAAGTGTATCCCCGTGGGGAGCTCCAGTATTATTCGTGAAGAAGAAGGACGGATCTATGTGACTATGTATTGATTATCGTAAACTGAACAAGATGACCATTAAGAACAAGTACCCTCTGCCTCGAATCGACGATCTGTTTGACCTGATATGGACATTATGAATTCCTATTTATGTCTTGGATTGACGAATATTCCGGCTGCTTTTATCGACTTGATGAATCGTGTGTTCAAGAGATACTTGGACAAGTTCGTGATTGTATTTATTGATGACATCTTGATATACTCGAAGTCTCCTGAGAAACATGTTGAATACCTCTGTTTGATTCTGGAAGCGCTGAGAAAAGAAAAGTTATATGCGAAATTTTCAAAGTGTGAATTCTGGCTGAAAGAAATTAAATTCTTAGGACACATTGCCTTTTCTTCTTTTTATTTGCAAGTGCATAACAAAAATATATCTATCTCCTAAAAACAATATAATCATAATTCAAAATTATTACAAATTAAATTATAAGTAATCCTAAACTTTTATCCTAGAAATCTGGTCAACATCAACCAATTATTAAATGAAATTGAAATTTAAAAATTAAAGCATAATTATGACCGAGCCTATTAAGATTTGAAATTTAGACTTACATGACAAGAAAATGTGGATTGAAAACAGATTAATTAATCATTGTTTCAAATATAAACACCTTATAAAATATTCATACTAGTTTATCTTATCAAATTCATGCTTTTTTCTAAATTAAATGTTGGCTTTTGGAACAATGTCTCGGCTGTCCACGTACATGTTTGTTCGATGTTATTTGATAAAATAAATAAAAATGCTACTCTAAAATAATAACCAATGTTTTACCTTTCTAGACACATGTACATTTGATGGAAACTGAAAAATTAAAATTTTGGATGCATTTTTATATAATCCTACTTGTCAAAATCTTTACTAATCCAATCTATTTTCTTAATTTTCAAGCATGTATGAGTATTCATAAAAAATAAGGCACACCCTTTTGTGCATTAACCCTTAAATTAGGTTAAATTAGATTAGAATGTGTATATTCTACTGGTCAATTAAGATGAGTTTCACTTGGAGTAATTATGTTAAAATTATTTTTAAATAAGGTACAATATATGTAATATTTCGTTTATTTATTTTATTTATAAAATAAATTATTCTACAATAAAAGTGTAATTATAGGATAAATGTAGTAGGATTCTAGCTAAATAAGATTTGTATTAAAAGAAAGTGGTAAGTGTTGATTTCAATTTACGTAACTTAGCTAGAGTGTTATTTTATGCCTATATAAGGACCCTTTAGAAAACATATAAACTCGTACAACATCGATAAAAAAAAAAGGTACACTCCTTCCCCTTCCGAAGATTTTGTTTCATGTGCTGGTTAATATACATGCCTCTGAACATGAGCGATATTAATATTTTACATGTATATATTTTTGTATGTACCTTACAAGATGCCATCACTTTTATTAACATTAATTATGTTTTTACACTATACGCTTTTGACTTGTATATGTATATGTATAGATATTATGCCAATTTATTTGTCAAAAGTTTTTGTTAGTTTTAATTATTAATCTATGCTTAATATGGTGTAAATAAATTAGTCGTATACATCATGTGTATTACAGGGAATATTTAAAGTATCAGTAGGCTTAATTGTATGCTTCTTTTGTTGTGTCTAAATTGCTAATTACTATTAATGATTTTTTTTTTGCTAAATTAATTTTTATATAAGAAAGAAGGGATAAACCCTTGCTCTAAGCCATGGCAAAGAGAGAACAAACTACAACCAATCTAAACAAAGCTAGATTGGAGATAGGAAAAACCTCAAGACAAAGAGCCCTAACAAATCAAATATATAACCACCTATACATATCTAAATTATCATATTTGAGAAACCAGTCTGAACCAAGAAGCCTAGGATTTAGATCCATCATAATAACCTGAATCAACATGTTTGGACCCAAGACGCCTGAATCATGTAACCTTGCGTTTCTTTCTCTCCAAACATGGTATGAGAAAATCTGAGCCACAAGGAAAGCCATGTTCCGATGAATGTGATCAGATATCCCTCCCAGAGATATCAATACTTCTGGCCACGTTACACCATCGAAATCAACCTTAAGCAGACCAGCCAATTTGGAAAGAATAAAGCTACTATAAGGGCACTCTACCAATAGGTGGGAGTCAGTTTCGGTACCCCCTATACACAAAATACAAAATTGAGAAACTGCAAGACCAAAAGAAGATAATCTATGCATAGTGGGAAGACGTCCATGGCATAAAATTCACTCATGATGAGCGTATCGAAGAACTCTATGCCTATGCCAAATACACTTATTCCAAGCAACTGCAAGAGAAGATACTCTAATGGAGTCCCAAATATTCCAGGTCTTTAATTTTCGGAGAGGCAAACTGTTCCGAAGAATAGAATCCGAAGCATTGAGATCAAAAGGAGGGTAACTAAATTGCTGAATCCAATGAACCAATCTTGGATTGAGGTAATGGATTCTGTTCGATGGTTGAGGTAACACCCAAGCTCCTGAATGAATTAGAGAATGCACAAAGGCGTCAGAAGCTGCATTAGCTTGAGAAATAATAGGATCATGTTTGCTTTTTGCTAGGCACTTAGCAGCCCACCAAGGATCGAACCAAAGTAAGGTGTCCATGCCATTCCCAAGTTTGAAAGAGATGAATTGAAGCGCCGTAGAACGTAACTTAAGAACGTTACGAAAAATCCAAGAGCAGTCATTTGGCATCTGCATATTCCAGAAATGATTCTTTTTCAGCAGAGTAGTATTAACCCATGTAGGCCACAAGGCCTTACTCTTATAAATAATTCTACATAAATGATGAACAATCTGTGCTTGATTCCATTGCTTAGATTGCTTGAGACCTAGGCCACCTTCAGTAACGGGCAAGCAAATGGTGTCCCAACTAACCTTGGCTCCCCCTTTAGAAATTGCATCACCTTTCTATAAGAAACGAGTGAAAATTGTTTGGAGCCTGCCATGAACAGATGTAGGAAGAACGAAGTGATTAGTCCAAAAAGATTGAACAGCTATGAGAACAGACCTTATGAGTTGGACATGACCAGCCAGTGAAAGCAACATAGTAGTCCAGCAAGAAATCCATGAAGTAATCCTATCTAGAAGCGGAAGGCAGTCATTGTGACTCAATCGCGATGAAATTAAAGGAACCCCTAGAAAACGCACAGGAAGATTTCCATGTGATATACCATACGAGGAATCAAACCATCGGATAAAATCAACATCACAATTTCCAAAAAAAACTGTGCTCTTCGCAATGCTTGGATTTAACCCACTAGTAGAGGAAAACCGAGAAATACAATTCATGAGGTGAGTGATAGAGTCCTTATCACCGTTGGAAAACAGAAGCACATCATCAGCATAAAGAAGGTGCGTAAGCTTCAAGTCTTTACACTTCCAATGGTATTTAAAATTAGGAGATGACTTGGCAAGCATTGATGACAAAACAGTCATAGCAATCGAGAAGATTCAACTGGATCCAATTTATGAATTTAGTTGGAAAATTCAACTTACGCAATGCGTCTAAGATGAAGTTCCAATTCAATGAATCGAAAGCCTTGTGAAGATCAAGCTTCAAAGCACATTTTGGACACCACTATCTCTATGATAACCTCGAAAAATCTCTTGTGCCATTAGAATATTATCAGAAATATTACGTCCCGGAATGAAAGCAGATTGAGAGATGTCAATGATACTGGGCATGACTACTTTGAGGCGAGATGCAAGAATTTTTGCAATACATTTGTAAGGAATAGAGCATAGGGAAATAGGCCTGTAGTCAAGCATAGTGGAGGGGGTGGATACCTTCGGAATTAAAGCAATACTAGTAGCATTTATCGGCTTATATAAGGAGACATCTACAAAAAAACTCTTGACTGCATCACAAAAGGTTGCACCAACTATGTCCCAAGCTGCCAAGAAAAATTCCACCGTAAACCCGTCCGGACCAGGTGCTTTATTCCCTTTCATAGCCTTTAAGGTTGCTAAAATTAACTCATGATTGACAGGTGCTTCAAGTAGTAGAGCCTGAGTAGGGGAAATCGATGCGCAGTCTAGAGTAGCAAAATTACAGGAGTGCAGATCAGCAGAGGTACCCAGAGTGTTAAAAAAGTAGTCAACTGCAAGTTTCGAAACATTTTCATGACCTGTAACCATATCCCCATCCTTGGTTTCAATAGCAATCATCTTATTAACATTCCAGTTAGCCTTGATTTTATTGAAGAAAATTCTGTTGTTATCGTCACCAATAGTAAGCCAGTTCACCCTCGATTTTTGAAGTAAAAACCGCTCCTCCTCGAGCAGGGCCTTTTCTAGATTGCCACATTCCTGAGACTCTAACATTAAAAGATCTTGATTATCACAATCAGAGATTAAATGGTCCTGCAAATCCGACAGAGCAGCACGAGCCAAAACGACATTACTGTGAACATCACCATGCTTCTTGTTAAGGGAAGATAAAGATTTTTTAACTTATTTAAGCCTACGAAATAAGATTGCCATTGGATCTCCGTACCAACTACTCTCCCATACTTTGGAAACTACTTCCTAAAAACTGTCAATGTCAATCATGAAGTTGAAAAACTGAAAAGGTTTGGAGATTCTCTCTAGTTGCATTGGAACTGAACAAATAAGCGGACAGTGATCCATAATACCTCTATTTTTCACCATGACTGAAGCTTCACAAAAAACATTAAACCAATCCTTGTTACCAAGCATTCGATCCAATCGTTTTTGAATAAGAGCAAACCTTTTGTTAGTCCAAGTGAAAAAAGGACCGACAGTTTTAATATGACCAAGAGCAGAATTAGAAACACAATCGAGAAAGGATTGCATTCCAAGCCTCCAATGCTCACGTCCCCCTTTTACTTCATTCAGAGAAAGGATGCAATTAAAATCACCATTTACACACCACGGCCCATAAATAGACTGACGAAGTCGCTCGATGTTTGCCCATAGAGGTTCTCTTTCGTAAGGCTTATTCAAAGCATATAAAAACGTTACACTGAAGGAAATTTATTTCTCCAGAAAGTTAACAGAACAAGTAAGTTGTTGGGAAGACTTAGACATTGCTTGAACTGACCAGACTGATAGGTCCCAACCAGCCCAAACACGACCATACTCATGCTCATCATAATTAAAAATCCAATTCCATTTCTTGTTAATTCGATTGGAGATAGCAAGCGAATTCTGAACTCTAACTTTAGTTTCAACTAAACACATAAAAGTAATTTTATTAGTGGAAATAAAATGAACTACCTCATCCTGGTGAGTACTCGTATTGAGGCCTCTAACATTCCAAACTGAAAAATTCATTCAAGACGATGAAGTGTTGTTGGTGTACCAGCCAACCTGCTGCTTCTCTTTGTTGGAAGGTGAGTAAAACCATCTTCATCAACGTGTTTTTTTCTGCTATTAACTTTAGATGACTGGCTAATAACCAATGATTTGGTTGGAGATTGACTACGTTTCCTATGTCCAGGAGACTTGTAACTTGGGCCAGTAAAATCGACAACAAGATTTCTGAGAATCCCAGGACCATTATCAGTAGTGATAGGAAACATATCATCAGCCTGACGACCCTCATACATATGATCTGAGCTCCCTAGAATTCTATCAAATTCCTCCAAACTGTCATCACCTTTATTCAATTCATTTCCGGAATCTTTTTCTAACATTCCATTCTCTTTATCCAGCTCCTTTAATATGGCATCTTCATCCATTACTACATCACAACCGCAGAATTTGCCAATGGTATAAGGAACCATCTCCATGTTATTTAGAAAATCATTCTTAGTAGGTGAAACAGGGGAACTAGTCGAACCAGTAGCCCCATCCCTACGTTGATCCCTTCTAGGTTTCTTACTGACTCTTTCATGATTATTATTACACCTGGCCAAAGAGTGACCAAAGGCTTGACAAAGACTACAAGAGTATGGCAACTCACCATATTGAATTTCAATTTTCACTTCTTTAGTTGAGTTTGGAATTGGAACTCTTACAAAATCAGGTCGCGGAGCTGAGTATGCAAGTTCAACTTGAATTCCAGCATACTTTAGGGGTTCAAACCGTGCTGTGGCTCCATCAAACTTCAGTGGCTTTCCCACTGTTCTAGCAATCGAGCTCAAAGCTTCTTTAAACCATAAGATATCTGGAACATCAACCAAACGTATCCAACATGGCACTTTATCAACAATATTGCGTTTGAAATTTCTGCCATCTGTCCAAGGCATCAAATACAAAGTTTTTCCCCCCATTTTTTTCCTCTAGGGTGGCAAACCTAAAAGTGTAATAACCTTTATTGTTGTAATAAACCCCTGTTAAGCCACGATTTTGCCAAAATCTCTGAGCTTGTTCCCATATGTATTAGAAGGCGAACGAGCCTCCAATGAAATACCCTATAATGCTCATTTCCCATTGCTTTTGCGCTTTAACAAAGAAGTCATCAGAGAATTTAACCGTTGCAGTACCATCTTCATTATAACTAATATCTGCATTTCCATCCATAGGTTCCTCGTTTACCACATTTCTTGTAACAATATTACTCCAAGTAACAGTCTTTCTTGGATGCTTAATTTCATCATTACCAACCTCACCCTCCTCCAAGTGAGCCACTAAAATAGCTCCCTGTTTTACTTGGATATCTTCTTGAACAGCAGTCAGAGGGGGATGATTTTTCGAAGTTGACTTAACCTTATGAGAACAAGAGGATGATGGATCATGGTTAGATTTAGACGAAGCTGCAACTGTAGGACCGTTATTGAGTAACTCAGTTCCATCATTGAGAATCAAATGAATCTGTTCTCGCATTCGTTGTTGGGCTTGAGGAGAAAGAGGATCACCCATGACATTTTCAGCCTCAAGATGAAGTTGGGGATGAAAATTAAGCGTAGGTAGCAAAGGGACAGCATAATTGTGGTCGATGAAGTTAGAAAATTCATCTGAGTTCATGGAGCCAGAGTGCTCAGAATTCATAGAGCCCATAAGGAACAGATCGAGTTTGAATCAACCAGGATCTGAAAGAAGAGATAGAGGCAAACAAGAAGAGAAGGTGCGTGAAGAGAGTGCAGCGAGCGAAGGTGGAGAAAAAAGGTAGTCAACGGTGGCCGGAAGGGAGCCATTAAAAGGTTTTAAGAGAGAGCATATTTTTCGATGTCCCTACCGAAAAGTACTATTAATGATTTGGTTTTCTTAGAAATTAGTTTCGTAAAATTAAGTTATATAAATTAATTTTTTAAAATATTTTGTTGTTTATGTGACCGTTAAATTTATTAAGATAAAGGTAGTAGTTGATTATATGAATGTGATTATATTATTATATAATAAATGTATGCCTCAATTTATTATATTTTTAGCCTTATTATTGAAAATATTATAACAGCTAGGCTATTTGGATTTTTGGATGTGGTGGTTAAATAAACTGGGTTGGGTGCTTTAAGGTCATTTGTTTGTTTATTTAATTTGTTTCATTGTGAATAGTGGCTGTTTGTTTTCTTTTAAATATGTCCCGGTTTGATTTCTATTGCTAGGTGATTATGTTACGTGATTTTAAGTTGGTGTCTAATTGTTATGTATGTAAATTTTGTTTAGATAATTAACTGTACTTATTCTATTAAATATTTTTTAGGATCAGTTCGTGTATTATAATTCAGTGTTCATTCGCTCTTGAGGTAAGTTAACTTTTCGTGCTCTCCGGTATATTTTTAAATTGTTTTAATATTTGAAATGCTTTTAAATGGTTTATATTTATAATATTTTTGTTATTAAAATTTGGATCGGGTATGAATTTTTAGATATAAGAATTCTCAGCTAGCTATGACCTATGAACCCGTTAGTAATTGCGTATAGTTCCGGAACTAGCCTATGATACCTTACTAGGGCGTGCTTTATATGATGCCTTCGGGAGTGCACAATTTATGATACCTTAGTAAGGGGCGCTTATTGACACCTATGAACCTATGATACTGTGTCACCAGGTATTTGTGACCTTAGCGAACTGTGGAATTTATTATACGTTTTTGAGTTTTTATTTTGAAATTGTGAATTACGAATTATGAAATTGTGAACTTTGATTTATGGAAAATTATGAAATATTTTTGTAAAACCTACTTGATCCACTGGTTAGTTCGATTAGTTATCTTGCTGGGCTGTGTAGCTCATTATTTGTGAATTTTCAGGTACTAGCTGCGAGTATGGCATTTGGATTGGATTAGAGTCGAACCAGTGTCACTTAATAATGTTCTAGTTTCTACCTGTTTTATTTGAGGAGCTGCGTTTGTATGGATTTTGGTTTTACATTGGATTATTTTATGTAGTGCCATTTCTGGATTTTAGAATATTTTTACGATATTTTGGGATTTTATTTTATGAGTTTATGGAATTTAAATTTTGTTATGGTTATTCGAGCGAATGTTAATAGTCCGAAAAGTCGGGATGTTACAATATATCCAATATCTTGATATATTTTTTATTTTTGTGAAATAAATAAGAAAACCATGCAATGAAATGATACAGTTTGACTTAAAAGTCCTTGTAATTAGTGTATTTGCCTATACTGAATTTAATATACTCAAGAAAATCAAGATAGTATACTGAGTTAAATATCACTAGTAGACTAAGACAACATAAATATATGTACTATAATTGAAATTAAATTGGTTTAAGTAATAAGTAGTCAAATGTGAAATATTACACAACTTTAGGCTCTAAGTGAGATCTTATATAGATGAATAAAATAATACCTGATGAAAATTTCATGTTAAGAAAAGAAAAATTTATCTTAAAATATGTCTTAATAAAATGGAATATGGAAAAACGAAGTTTGAATTCATATAACAAGTAATGGCTATTGCTAATGAAATAAACATACATGTATCATTCGTTTATATCTTAAATATTATCTAATATCCCGTAAATTTATAAAAAATTAATATTTATGTATCGAGTTGTTATCTAGTTTCGAATTTGAATTGGGTTTCGAATTTCGAATTGGGATTTAGTTTTGTACAACTAAAATCCGAATCTAAATCCAAACTTCTTCTGATTTAAAAAATGAATCTGAATCCAAATCCATATCTAAATCCAAAATTTATGCTTCGGTGAATCCAAAATTTTAGGCTCAAAATCCATCACTGGTTTCAAATGAATATATTTAGGCTCTTTCATTTGGACCTCTTCATTCAGTTAAGTCCGTACCAATCTACTTTGTGAATGGGAACAAATTTCATACTCGGGCAAGTCAACATTTAACAATGGAGTATGCATCAAGGGATCGAATTTTAGTGAGACATCTAATAATTACTTTTGTAATTGAAGAGATTTTTTGTCGAGTATCCTCGCCATCCAATTAAGAGAACAGTGTTTTTCAAGTGTGAATGGTTTGATCCTACACTTAATATTGGAACAAGAGTTCATCCACGTTGATTTAATTGAGGTCAATAAAAAAAGAGAATGTGTAAGATACCAGGTTATTTTAGGATTTATTATTATTATTTTATTATGTTAATTAGTTTTTAAAGAATAGAATTGGATTTGAGGATATCGTTGTGGAATTCAACGGTATTTAGTATTGAGTTTATATGAGTATATATTGAGTTATGTGTGCCAATGTGTGCCCAGTATTTTATTGGTATTTTTAGTGATTTAAAAATATTTAAATCAATTATTATTGATCTTCAAAAATCTTTATTTAATTATCGGAGGACTTAAAAATCATGAAATCATTTGTAAAATTATCTTTATATAATTATTGAGTTTTTAAAATTGTTGGGTGGATTAATTTGGGTGGTCGAGTATTTTAAAATGATTTTAAGAGTTTTATTGTATTTAAAGGATCAAAACTTTGAAAATTCATATTTAATTCATTTTTGATCCGAAAAATATTTTAAAAATATGTGGGTGTTCGTAATTTTATATTCTTTATTTTAAAAGTGAAAATTTTAAATTGTAAATTTTCACAATTTTTTATTTAATTTCGATTTATAAGAGTCGTTTAGTAGTGTTATAATTGGGCCGGAATGAGTGAATAGTGGTATATTGTTATTGGGCCAAGCCCAATAGAAAGAGAAAAAAAAGAGAAGACAGACAGAACCTTCGGGAGACACCGGGAGAAATGATCACAGCAGGAAAAAAAAATGGGGAGTGAGAATTGGGGGAAGAAGGGGAGAAAGAAATTAGGGTTCATGGAAGGGAAATTGGGGGTTTTTGAGTTTTTGATATATATATATATATATTTATATATATATATATATATATATGTGTGTGTGTGTGTGTGTGTGTAAATCGCGTGTATGTGTGTGTGTATACTCGTTTGTGTGTGTGCGTGGGGTGCGTGGTGAAAGAGGGAGACGCGGCAGAGATGGCCGGAGAAGACCACCACCGATTGGTGGTGGTAGCGGCAAGGGATGGCAGTGAAGAGGGGAGGAGGAAGAAGGAGGAGGAGGAGGTTGTTGCTGAGTGGTGGTGGTGGTATAGGCTGTTGTGCAATGAGAGAGAGAGAGAGAGAGAGAGAAGGAGAGAGAGAGAGAGAAGGGAGAGAGATGGTGGAGTCGTTGGTGGTGGTAATTGAAAAGGTATAATATTTTTTATTTTATTTATTTATTTTCATTTTAGATGTAATTATTTAAATGTCAATTTTAGATTAATTATGTAAATTGTTGTAATTTAATTATTTTTAATTTGTGAGATTGTGTTAATTTTCATAATTAGATTAATTGTGAATTTCGATATATTGTTTAATGGTGATGTTGGTATTAATTGTGAGTTCGATTAAATGTTCAGGTTAGTAATGGCTATTTGTTAATTGTTAATTGCTATTAGGTAATTGTTAATTTTTGATTGTATTTGTTATTTGCTAAATGCTAATTGTTATTGTCATATAAGGTATAGTTATAAGAGTTGGCTAAACTGTAAATGTCTATGCGCTAAATGGTATAAGTCGAGTCGTAGTAATTGTTCGAAGTTATATTTGTCAACTAGGTGGTGTTGGCTTAAATGTGGATAAACTTAGTTTACTTTCCTTAAATGTTGAGGTGCCGCATGTCTGGGCGGATACTTTTCCTTATGTGCTAGGTGCCACATGTCTGGGCGGGTACTTTTCTTACTTGTTTACTTTTATGTTGCTGCAAGTTGAGGCAGCTTTATTTTTGCAAAAACAGGGTTGAATTGTATTTGAGGGGCTGTGCCCATAGTCCGATAAGCGAATACTTCATACCGAAATTTTCTAAAAATCCCCTGTATTTAAAGTTATTTAAATTATTTGTTTTAAATATTTAAAGGCATGTATGTGTATGAGTGTTTAAGTACATATGTGCTGATTAATGAGGTGTGGGTATATATATTTATGTATGTATTTCTTTGCGAGTTGTAAGTAATTAGTTATCGATTGGGTTGTTTATGTACTAAATAGTACTTTACTATTATTTCGAGTATAATTAGGGATTCGATATGGACCCAGCGAGCGTGTTGACGAGACGATTGAAGGAAAATGAATGCATGACGAGTAAAGACCGAAGTATAGTAAGTAGCGAATCGACGCATTGGAATCGAGGCAAGTGTACTAACCCTCGATTATCGTTCAAGTGAGATAAATATGTTTCTATTCAATATAAGTATTCCCTTCAAATTCGTATTGCTAGTATTCTCTCCTTCAAATTATTGATAAGGATATATTTTATTCATATATCATGTCGAAAGTAGAATTTCAGTTTTATTGCCAGTATTATTGTTTCTTAAGTATTGTCAGTAATATTCTGTTAAAGTTTTTGCTGGTATTGCATTCTTATTCCTTGTTTTAGTATAATGTTCTTAATGTATATGGTTTCCCTGAGATTAATTGATAGTAAAGTAGTTTAATGGAATTGGAAGAATTTTATAAAAAATGTGGACCAGCTTCGTGGTCAGAGTAGTAAAGGCCAATGTCAATAAGTGCCTAATGAGGGATCCCAGAGTATTGTTTTTAGCTGGACTTTACGTGACTGATCACCTGTAATGTCCAGAGTTTGGTTAAAACCCCAATTCTATTAAATGTTGTTTTTATGCAAATATATTCTTATAATAGAATGTTTAAGTTAAAGTACATTTTCATTTCCAAGTATGTCGGATATAAAGTTATGATTTGAGTTAAAAGTTATGATTTGAGTTAATAAATACTGTTAGTATAAAAATGGAAAGTTATTTATATTAGTGTTTTGAACGGTGAAAACTAATTCACGGTTATTATGGTCGCTGTGGCATTTATTGCACAGTGATAGTGAGAACCGAGAATGAATTTAGATCTTCTTATTTATTGAAACTCATGATTGTCAGGCCGGTTAGGCAGCTAGGCATGCAAACGCTTAGTGACATGAATGAAACTTGAGTAACTGAGAATTTCTTGGAGATTTTGTTAAAGCGTTAGTTAAAGTATTTTGCAAGTATTAAAAGTATTGAATCTAGTATTACGAACTTTCTCAGTTATTAAATTCTGATTTCGAGTTATAAATGTTTTGAATGATATTAATCTTATGTTAAAGTGAAGAATCCCGATTTCAATTATAGTATTGATTATAAATTGGTGAGCATTCCTTCGCTCATATTTGTTGTTTCTATTTCTTGAATTGCAATTATTGCCTTCTTATTTCATACAGTTCAGTTCTATATATAACTTGCTGAGCATTCTTTAGCTCACACTTGTTGTTTTTAAAATCTAACTTTTCAGTAAACTAGTTGGCGAGGCTTAGCTTGTGCAGTTCAGAAAGTGGAAAGAAGAAGCAGGATGCTGTTGTGAAGCTGACGTGGATCAGGGTATTTAGATTTAAAGTTGAATTATTGTGTGTAAATATAGTTTAGTAGTTATAGTATGTATTTGATTAGTTGGCCTGGTATACTTCTATTCGAAGTTATACCAGTGATTAAAGTCTGTATAAAGTTTTGTATATAGAGTTGTATTTAAGTTGGTTTTGGGTTTTCTTGTTTCTAGAACTGTAACATAAGATACTTAGTTGGGAGTTGGGGTCAAAGAGCTTTTGATTGAGTTTTTATTTTTATTTCAGTTTTATTTTGATTTCAGATTTTTAGTTTAGTATTCAGCAGGTTTATGTTGTATTTACGAATACATCATGGCCAATTTTTGTTAGAATTATTGAGTTTGTTAGCGTGACGCCCAAATCTACTGACCCCGGATTTGGGGGTGTTTCAGATTGAAGGTGTATGAGCCATTTATACCAGCAATGTAGGCCATGCAAGTTTACTATTGCAAGTACCAAAGTCTTAGACGTGACAAGATCGATTGGTTAGTTGTATGCAAAGTAAAAGCTCGACCACTTATTGAACTTTCTCAAATCCCAGTATCACATCAAGAACCTTTCCAAGATGATACACCCACACATCTAAGTGTTATTAGTTAAAATGATATTCCTACGCATTTAAATGATAAAAGTGGAGTTGTATTAGACTTAGATGATGGTAACGGGACTCCGGAGGAAGAAATTGAATATGAAATCGAAGATAAAGATGGACCTTCGCAAACTGAAGATAACAACGAGTTTCACCACTATGGAGGAATTATGCTAAGTTTAGAATTGTTTTAAAACAAGGTTATAATGCATCCAATATTTTGACATATACTTTGTACTTATGAAATAAATTAGAAAACCATGCAACGAATTTGTACCGTTTAAAAGTTCTTGTATTTACTATATTTATCTATAACAAATTTAATATATTCAAGAAAATCAAGATAATATCCTCGAGTTAAATATCACTAGTACACTAAGATATCATAAATTGTATATACAATAATTTAAATTAAATTAATTGAAAAAAATAATAGTCAAATGTGATATATTATACGGGTTGAGATTCTAAGTGAAGTCTTATATACATGAATAAAATAATTCCTCATAAACCAACAGAGATGGAAATTTCATGTTAAGAAAAGAAAAATTCATCTTAAAATATATTTTAATAAAATGTGATATCGGGAAAAGAAATTTGAATTCATACAACGAGTAATGGCTATTGTGCTAATGAAATAAATAGATATAAATAATATGCTTATATCTAAAGTATTATATAGTAATATCATATGAATTTAAAATTTTATTATTTATGTATTGGGTTTTTATCTTGTTTCGGGTTTGCATTGGGTTTCGAATTTCGAATCGCAGTTCATTTTTATACAACTAAAATCCAAATCCAAATCCAGACTTTTTCTAGTTTAAAAAATTAATTAAATGCATATCCAAATCCAAAATTTTTGCTTCGGTAAATCCAAAAGTTTTGATTTTGAATCGGGTATTTATCAGATCAGATTTATTTTTCATCCCTTCACTATTCTAATAACCTTATTCAATTTTCTTTATTTTCAAGCTCATTATTATCAATCATCCAAATACTTCATAAATCGTTACATAATTCGTACTAATTAGATATTACTTAATTGTTTAATAAAAGTTAATATGGTGAGAAAATAATAAATATTTTAGAGAAATTAAACCTTTATTTGTGATGGGTATTGATGATTTCTTAGCTTACTTGCTCACAAGACCAAAATCAAAATTAATGGAATCTTCATTGATTTCTTTTTTACATATCTTTGCGGGATGCGTATAATCAAAAGATCCAACATAGATCCATATAAGATTTTTCCTAAAATAATTATTGTCAAAGTTGTTATTCACGATGCAGACTTCGATTCAACAAAAATATTGATTAGGCGTCTTGAAAAGACATGTAATCAAGAAATCAACGAAAATTCCACTAATTTTGATTTCGATCTTCTAAGCAAGTGCGGAAAATAAATCCTCAACAACGATCACAGATCAATAAATTTTGATAAATATTAAATTATTTTTATTATATTATAATTTTTTTTAATATATGTCAACGTTTATTAAATATTTAAGTTGTATTTAATTAGTACAAATTATGAATGAGGTTGAAAATAAAAATGTTGAATAAAGGGTATGTGATTAGGGATGGGATGGTAAATTAATCTATGTGACGAATACCTAATATGAAAACAAAAAGTTTTGAGTTAAATTTTGGATTTGGATATTGATTTGCATTAATTTTTTAGACCCGAAAAAGTTTGGATTTGGATATAGATTTGAGTTGTACAAAATAGACACCTGATTCGAAACCCGATCCAAACCCAAAATCAGATAAAAACCCGATCCTATAATAAATGGGCGTTTTTCATAAATACCCTTGTCTATAATTTTTTTGCAAAAATACTTTGTTTAAAAAGAATAATTTGTAAAAATACTATCTTATTAATAATGGCTGCACAGCAGGTTGCATTCAGTTGCATATGTAGCAGTGTGACGCCCCCAAATCCACTATTTTGACATATACTTTGTATTTATGAAATAAATTAGAAAACCATGCAACGAATTTGTACCGTTTGAAAGTTCTTGTATTTACTATATTTATCTATACCAAATTTAATATATTGAAGAAAATCAAGATAATATCCTCTAGTTAAATATCACTAGTACACTAAGATATCATAAATTGTATATACAATAATTTAAATTAAATTAATTGAAAAAAATAGTAGTCAAATGTAAGATAATTAATTGTATGTTCAATGATCTTCACGGATTTTTCTTTAAGCTCAGAAGCGAATCCCTTACTCATCATTTGTCTACAGACAGCTTTGAGAGATTCCACTCAAAGATCCATTATATCATTTTCCTCCATGCTAACCCTCTTCATCTTCCCGTCAACTACAATCCGGACAAAATTAGGATATGCTGAGAATTCTGGACCCTTGTCCTCTGCTAGCTGCATTAACTGATCCCTATACAGAATGCTTAGCTCCTCAGATTGAGAGTATTTAATTTTTGTTGCTAGCAAGAACAACTCTGACGCAGATCTTCTCGTTATGAATTGGTCATCCACATATAGGAAAGACGTTGGGACTCCTTCTACCAAAGACAAAATAACCTGCCACTCCTTAAGTGTTGCATTGTATCCAACCCTGACTTTAGAAATTAATCTCTTCAAAGCACTTATATAGTCCACAGTCATTGGATTCTGCAAATTCAAGTTGTAGAACAGATCATCTGCCTCCTTGTTATGAACTCCTTTCGCACAGGGTCCCATCAATATCTTCCTTGCTTCATCCCACTTCTGTCCTATCCTTCTCTTGTCGAGATCAACTTGAGGATCAGCTAGCCTTGCAAGCTCATGATCGTACTGCTTCCCTTGAAGCTCCACTTTCTTTTCTAGGAACGTAGCACGTTCTTGCATCATCTTCATTTTATGGAACTGAGCTTGTTCCAAGGCTAACTGTTGAGCTTTAACGGTTTCCTCATCAACAGGAATTTCTTCAGGCATTCCGGAAGACATCCCAGCACCTCCACCTTGTTCCTTCAAAGATCTCTTTATAGCATGTGCCAAAGGTACGTCTTCCATATCAGAATCTGAGTCAAGTACCTCCTGTACTGTTTCCAGATGACTCAGGTCAACGAATTGCTCATCTTGCTCAACCATCATTGCCTTACCCTTTCTCCTCCTCAGAGCCTCTTCAACAACAGATGGCTCAATTTCTATTTCCTTGACAAGATTAGCATGTTCTTCAATTTCTTCGATATGAACTGCCTGCTGTCTCGTCTCCTTTCCACTCTCCCCCTTATGTGAGTTATCCTGAACACCACCTTGCTCCTCAAATCCACCAGCAGCATAAGAACCTCCAAAACCAGAACCGGAGGCTCCCGCTCCACTAGCACCACCTGCACCAGCATCGGGGGGAGGTTGTTGCGACTCGAAACACTCCGGGGGCACAAAACTCCTGAATGCGAACATCATTCTACTGATCTCCACAGCCATTGTATGCATTGTAGACTCCATTGCCCCCATCCTTTTATTCAGAGTGCTTCCCAAGACACCACCAGCATGGCCCAAGTCATTGACCTTGTTTGTCAAAGCATCAAAAGCTGTAGCTTGACTTGCCATTCGTGCTGCGTAGTCATCAAGAGCCCTTTGATTGTTTCCAATGTTAATCCCGAACTGCCCCATCGTCTGCCCGAACTGCCTCATCTGATTTTCCATAGAAGTCATACGTGTATCAAGATTTTCAATATTAAGGGACGGTGTTTGGTTTAGGTGACCTCGCTCTAATACTCGTTCTGTTAGTATTTGGCGCTCGGTTTCGGGCCTTAAAAATGAAGGTCCCTCTCTCCCTAACCTCTCACACACACTCCCTGTCTCACGCTCGTGTATGTCTTCAATTATTGATCCAAAGTATGAAGCAGTACCTGCAGAAATTGGATAAGCAATATAATTGGCAGTTATGGGATCTATGTCTGTTCTGTCCTGAGTTGGAATCTCAGGCTGAGAGGCTGCAAAGTGTTCTTGTACAACATCAGAACCGATCCTCTTTGCAGCATCAGTACGTACCGGTGAAGGTACGGCTGAAGTTCTTAAAACTTCATGTCCTTTTGAAGCAACAGTATCTTCAAAAGGTACATAATCCTCACCAAAATCCCTATGTGCAGATTGTTTAAGGGGAGAACCACTCTCGTGAGGTGGAGTGGTTGCGTGTGACACACTAGGGTTTGACTGGACTTTTGAAGTAGCAGCATGAAAAATTTTGGCTTTCTTTCGAATAAGATGCTGCTCTTCGGGGTCACTCTCCTCATCATCTCCTACATATACATGTGCTGGCTTTCTGACTTCCGTTAACAGGGGTGAAATGGAATAAGAATGTGTGTCAGGCTCAGAAATATAGCTCTCACCCTGGGATAGATCCTACGGGATAGCAGTCTCTTGGGTCTCGGAATCAGATACATAGGAAGAGGAATGAATAGTATGCAGGGAGAAATTACCTGATTCATTACCTTGTGCCTCATCGCTTTGCTCATCAGGAATCCCATCAAATGCCTCAGCATGAGCAGACGAATTCTGAGCATATGATGAAACTTGCGATGATTCCTCCAAATTGGTAACTCCTGCATCATATGTAAGCCACAGTTGAATATTTTCAGGAATTGACATCGGTTTACCTTGATGTTTATCCTGATTAGCAATGGTTGAAAGTGACTTAGTGCCCATCCCTAGCGGTGCAGATGTTGGGCTTCTGGCAAATCCCTGTCTAACAGCAAGAGCATCCTTCGGTATTAAATCATTAATCAGCATTTGTAGGAACCGAGGAAACCAGCAGACAACATCAGTTGTAGTGAGGTCTCTGCTTGAAGGAGATCCAATTGTAGCCACTATCTCAGAGAGAACTATGCGTCCATAATTTATATCCAGTTCTCTTGCTAGGGCAACTGCAAAGGTTTGCATTGGAATTGGAATTTGATGAAAATCTTTTTCGCGTGCCCGAAAACATCTTGTGATGGCCTCGGAAAAGTAATTCCATTCCACATGAAAGAATTGTTTTTGGATGTTTCCAGTGATCCGGCCAGTCGGAGGATAACATCCTATTTCTTCAAAGAATGTGAGGCGTTGTTCCGCTGTAGGTTCTGGATCATAAGCATCTTTGATCGGGAATCCCAGAACCCTGTTGACAATTTCTTCAGTCACCTCATATTCTTGACCCGCTAAGGTAAACCTGAAACCGTAGGGGGTAGTTTTGCTCCCAAAAGTAACCACACTAGTCCATAATTGCTGTAAAGCATCATGTACTAGTGTAGGTTTAGCAGTAAAAGCATGGCTAGCCTTGGAGTACAAATTAAGAAATCGTACCCAAAACTTAAACCGCGAGAGTTGATCACCAATTTTCGTAGAAATATTATAAAAATTGTTTTTAGCAAGTGAAAATTGGTGAGCCATTTTAATTAAATGTTTTTCTTTAAGAGATGTGAAATTTTTAATTTGAAAAACAAGTAATTTACGAATTAACAGTTTTATCCCTTTCAATTTATCGAGAATACCAAAAAGCAATCTGAGAAATTAAACTACGGGATATGAACAGTTGCCAATTACTAAATCTGAATATTCAAAGAAGATGTATATTCGTGTGTATACCAGTGAAATCGTGTGTGTATATGGATAGAGAATATGGAAATCGTGTTTTGAACAGTTACATAAACACTTGATGTTCGTGTGTATGTATATGCGCGTGTATATGAGTGGTTACAAAACACACCAACACAAAGATTAATAATAACACAGACAATAGTAGTCAAAAAATTGGTAGTAATTCGTGATTAGTATGAGTTTAATCACAAAAACACGGATTAGTGGTATGTAATTTGTGAAATCGCCTTGTTTTTGTGAAGCGGCTGCTGTAAAAATGAAATTAGGTAAAGTGAATGATGCATCGAGTTAGAGATGTATATATAGATGATTGTGAAATGACAAAAATGACCCTGTTAAAAAGAGTAAAAAATACCAAGTCAATACAGGGAACACATAAGTCGAACTCTATCTCGAACATCAAGTCGAACTTCGAGATGAAGTTCGAGATAGAGGTTAACTCGAACAAGTAAGCACTTAACCAATTTTACAGCAAAGACTACAGAGAAATCTTATCTCGAACTTTATTGGCTTGTAGTAAACTTGGAAAATTCCCCTCCAGAAAAAAAAATACAGGGAAATTCGAGATACGTTTCGAGTTAGAAGTTTAACTCTATCTCGAACATCAAGTCGAAATTCGAGTTGAGTTTCGAGATAGAGACTAACTCGAAGTTATTCTCAATTCTTTCCAAAATATCCCCTTGAAGCAAAAACTACAGGGTAATTCGAGATACGTTTCGAGTTAGGAGTGTAACTCGAAAAATTCCCCTTAAGCAACTGAGAACTCTATCTCGAACATCAAGTCGAAATTCGAGTTGAGTTTCGAGATATAGACTAACTCGAAGTTATTCTCAGTTCTTTTCAAAATATCCCCTTAAATGGAAACCTCATCTCAACCTTCGAGATAAAGTTCGAGATAGACCTTTTCTCGAATATTTTGAAGGTAGAACTAGGCACACTGGTAACTCGAACTCGAACTCAAAGTCGAATTTCGAGATGAATTTTGAGATAGACAACTCGAAATTCTTCCCAGACTTAGAATTTTCAAAAACTTCACTCTGGCAGCTTAAGTCGAAATTCAAGTCGAATTTCTAGATGAGTTTCGAGATAGAAACTAACTCGAAATTATGAAGATATTCAATTCTAAGGCCTCTAATTACATGAAAATCATAGGTAAATTCATCTAAAAATCATGCAAAATTTAGAATAATATGAATTTAACTCCCCCTATGATCATGCAATCTAACAAGCATAAATTCAAAGATTTGTGCTATTAAAGACACTTAAAACACAATGAATTCATGCAAAATGACATTATATGCAACCTATAACAATCATTAATTAGGCATTTTAAAGTCTAAGCACATAATGATTGAGTAGCTTGCACAAACAAACATAAATCTGGATTTTACAGATAGAAGGCTTTACTAACTTGTGTTAAGCATTCCCAATTCACCAACCAATCTATTGAATGTTACTTCATCAAGAGGTTTGGTGAATATATCTGCAATTTGTTGCATTGTGGGCACAAAATGTAGCTCCACAGTCCCCTCCTCGACATGTTCTCTTATGAAGTGATACCTGATGTCGATGTGTTTGGTTCTTGAGTGATCTACAGGATTGTTGGTTATGGCAATGGCACTTGTGTTGTCACACATAATTGGAATTTTCTTGTGCTCCATGCCATAATCCTTCAATTGGTTCCTCATCCACAGTATTTGAGCTACACAGCTTCCAGCAGCAATGTACTCAGCTTCAGCAGTAGAAGTAGATACTGTATGTTGCTTTTTACTTTGCCAGGACACCAATCTTCTGCCAAGAAATTGACAAGCACCAGATGTGCTTTTCCTATCAATCCTGCAACCTGCATAGTCTGAATCCGAATAGCCAATTAGATTAAAACCTGTATCTCTTGGGTACCAAATCCCTAGATTTGGTGTGCCCTTGAGATACCTAAAAATTCTTTTGACGGCTACGAGATGTGATTCTCTAGGATCCGCTTGGAACCTTGCACATAAACAAGTTGCGAACATTATATCGGGTCTACTTGCAGTTAAATAGAGGAGTGAGCCAATCATACCTCGATAGCTTGTGATGTCAACTGATTTACCTGATTTGTCTTCATCAAGCTTCGTGGCTGTTGCCATGGGAGTCTTAGCTGCTGATGCATCTTCTAGATTGTACTTCTTGAGTAAATCTCTGACGTACTTGGATTGACAGATAAAGATACCATCTTTTCTCTGACTGATCTGTAATCCAAGGAAGAAGGACAGCTCTCCCATCATGCTCATCTCATATTTTTCCTGCATTAGCTTGGCAAATTTCTCGCACAAGCGCTCATTTGATGACCCAAAAATAATATCGTCCACATAGACTTGAACAAGTATTAAATCATTCTTTAAGTTTTTGTAGAACAATCACTAGTACAAAAGTGATCTTTTACGTCGCCTCTTATACGTCGGTTCTGGCCAAATGCGACATATAAAGCAGTTATATACGTCGGTTCCGCCTAAAGGCGACGTATAAAGCAGTTATATACGTCGGTTCAAGAAAAAGCCGACGTATAAGGTCATATTATACGTCGGTTAAAGAAAATGCGACGTATATAATGCTACTTTATACGTCGGTTGAGTAAAATACGACGTATATAATGCTACTTTATACGTCGGTTGAGAAAAGACGACGTATATAATGCTACATTATACGTCGGTTGAAGAAAAAGCGACATATAAAATTCTATTTTATACGTCATTTTTTTCTCAACCGACGTATAAAGTATCAATTTATATATCGGCTTTTTATTACCCATCATATAAAGTATCCATTTTTACGTCAGCTCTACATGTAACCCGACGTATAAAACCTTAAATTAAAAAAACTGTAACCTAAATCGGCGATTCCAATTCTCCAGCCAATTCACCATTCCTTCTTCTAAAATGACCCCAGTATCGTGTTACCCTGCCTAGATTCATTCTCTCTTCAACCGTACTCATTGTTAAGCTCTCTCTCTTCAGCCGTACTCTATTCTTCCCCATTTCAAACACCACCCGTTGTTATACTCCTCAATCCCCAATCTCTCTCTCTCTCTCTCTCTCTCTCACTCTCTCTCTCAGGTTTCAATTCTCTACTCCATAAGCTTACAATTCATGTATCTAGCTCTAATTAATTTGATTCTCAGGTATTCAATTATTAAAATTCATGTATAAGCTTACAAATGTTTACTTTTATATATGTGTTGTTGTATAGTTTTCTGATTAATTGAATTAGCTATTTGTGTGTATCTAGCTTTAATTAATTTGATTCGATGCTTCGATTATTGTTTTATTATTGTATATATGTTAATTTTTATACAGTTTGTTGTGTGTAATTTCGATGAACTTATAAGCAGTCAATACTATACACTTTTTATGGGAATATCTGCGAGGTCTTGAATTTTGATGAATTTGTGATTAATTTGATTTGTGAGTGATTTAATTGTTGAATTTGTGTTTTTGATTTTATTGTACGCGTTAATCTGAGTTTTTCTTTTTATTCCGTTGCTGCATTATGTTTTTGATTTTCGAGAAGTGTTATAATGCTTGAACAGCAAAAGGTGGTTCTCCTAGAGCTCGTGTGGCTTCTTACAAGGTGTGCTGGCCTCCTGTGAATAAGACTAGTGAATGCTTTGATTCTAACATACTGAAAGCCTTCGACTGGGCCATTCATTAATGCTTCTTTACTGTTATATTATTATTGTTCTTAAATTAAAATTGATGTTCCTCGACTTCTTTGACTGAACTCATGATGGTTTTCTTGTCCGATATTGTCAAGTTTAGATTTCAAACAACTTATGTGATTAGGAGTGACTTTTGGTGACACTGGACTAGACTGTAAAAGATTATATAGTTTTTATGAACTTCCCTGCAACTACTCTATGGTGTCTAAACCTTCATATGCATATCCTAAAGGCGTACAGGATATTGCACTAGACCTTCATATGTTTTTATACAAATGTAATACAAGTGTATCTTGGGTTAATTAGATTTTTATGCAGCGTCAGTGAAGTAGGATTGTGTGTTTATAGTAAAGTTATATGATCAATTGCAAAGAGGTTTAATTTAATTGGGGAGCTACTGGGTGTTATTTCAATTTATTTTCAGTTTAGAATTCTGGGTTTTAAATATTGAAGTTGGGTTATTTTTATGTTGTGTCGTTTTCTGTTATTGATTTTGTGTTTCTTTTTTTCTTTTTTTTTTACGGTGTAGTCGTGGCAAATGAATGGAAAAGGGAAGACTCTTAGAGCGTGTAATAGGAAGGGGAAAACGAATAATGTTGTTGTAATAGACGTAGATAGTGATAATTGTACTGAAGAAATCTTTGTTGATGCTCCTGAATTTTTACGGGGTTCTAGTTCTACTAGTCTAAGAAAGGATGGAAAGTATCCAGTTGAAAGTGTGATTTGCATTGATGATGATGAGGAGGATGGCGATAATACTGAAAAGAATAGTAATTTAGATAAAGGTAGGTATGTTCAGCAAAGTAGTAATTCGGTTAAGTTATCGAAGTGCAAACGGACTTACGTTGGTCCTTCCACAAGCAACCGTTATGGTTGGAGTACAGACACCGAGAGTGTTTCGTCATCTGATGATGATGATGATGATGAGGATAGTACTGATTGTGAGCTGGATTTTGAAGATTCCTCTGGAAAGCTCAAGCGAGATTGGGAAGAGGCTTTTTTACGGAGGCAAACCGAATATAGTAGGGCTGATCAGGCTGCTACCAGTTTTGGTTCTGATAGTCACCAAGATAATGGAGTAGAAGATGATATAGAGAGGTATAGTGATGGCTCAGACTCTGCATGTTATACAAGTCATGAGAAAGGAGATAGATCTCCCTCAATTCCAATGAATAATGGCAAGTCCGAAAGCATTTTCTGTGATAATGTCGGCGAAGCCTCAACCTCGAATAGGGTAAATAATGTATGTAATGATCAGTCCTTTGTGACTGATCATTCTGGTACGTCACATAATTTTGGTAATAAAGAACATAGTGGAATGGACATGAAACTAATGAAGATGGTTCCCTGGTAGAGATGAATGAAGCTGTAAATGATCAATCTCTTATGGATAAAAATAGTGGTTCTGTGTTCTTTAATCGTGAAATGCACAAGGAGACGGACGAATACAGACGCTCGGTACAGGCTGAGTTGGAAGCTAGGCAAAAAGAACTACAGGTTCAGGTATGTTGTTTGTATGGTCTTCTGTTACTGTGCTGTATACCTCTGTTGCTTCTTGGTTTGGGTTTTTTTTTAGCCGGTAAATATATCTTCTGTATATCTGCATTTCTGTGGCCTTGCAGAAATAAGTGGCTGGGTAGAAATTTTTTTTCCTCAAAATTATCATTATTTTCTCAACAATATCTTGCCTGAACTATTGATGCATATGAAGTCATGGCGTAATAATCTACAGCCTTGCAATCTGCAACGTAACTGAGGTAGAATGACGACAAAGGTTGCATTGAAATTTTTACTCAAGTTGTTTGCATCATTGGTGTGTCTGTTTATAGACATATAAATATGGATAGGTCTGGCCTAGAGTCTGAAATCATATATGTACTTCCTTGCTTACTTAGGTCTACCTTTAAATAATGTGAAACTCTGCTTACACCCAGAGCTAACTTATGGTTTGCTTGTAAGCCAAAAAGATAACGTATCACGATCTCTACTTTGGCATTCTTGTTGCCATTGTACAAATGTAATAAAGGCGTACAGGATATTGCACTAGACCTTCATATGTTTTTCAGAAATTGTGGCTTGCTGGATTCTCTAAAGGCGTACATGATATGCATAGAAAGGCCTCACTGGTACTTGAAGATGCAGTTAGAAATATTTACACTGTTGTGGCATTTTCTGCTGGTAACAAGGTAATGGAGCTTTACCGGATGCAGCTAAGGAAAATATTCAAACAGAGCTTTCTACATGGGATGGCTATTGGATTTGCCTTCGGATTTTCACAGTTTCTTCTTTTTGCTTGCAACGATGCTCTTCTGTGGTACACAGCACTTGCTGTTAAAAGAAATTACGTGGATCTTCCAACGGCTCTTAAGGAATACATGGTTTTCTCTTTTGCTACATTTGCACTTTTAGAACCTTTTGGTTGATGCTAAAGCTGCTCATGCATCTGTCAACAAAGCGTAAGATCAAACTGTATTATACTTTCAACAGTTGTTAGTGAATCTTGTGTTTGTGTAAGCTTTAACTTTAATAGCCTAATGTTTATTGAAAATTAATGTGCAATATGATCTGCATCACTAATATTATACTTAGAAACATGTAATTGTTATACATCTGCTATTACAATAGGATATGCATGAATCATGTCTATACATGTACTCCTTTGTTAATGAATATTTTGATGCAGAATAATATGTTTATTTGCTGGATGGTATCTAAATTGTTGTTGATGTTACATACTTCAGGTTGATTTGTGAGGCAGGAGCACTGGATCCTAAGAAGGTAAAGGGGAAGATAGTAGTTTGCTGACTTCTCTCTGATAGAAAATATAATCAGTGTCTAGGTTTTGGCCTAGAAAGCACAATCAGAATAGAATGGTTTGGAGGAAGTAAGGAGCTACTGAATTCTTTAAATTGTTTTGTATTTATCTACTGTTTTATTGATGCATGATGTACATTACAATGTTATTGATTTGGTGACTTTGTATATGTACAAAGAAAATGCTATACATGTTTAATCAATTAAAAAGAAATGCTAAATGAACGGATGCTATGCGCGTTTGGATGTTCGTGCCAAGAATTGCCGCAAGAAGAAATGTGGGCATAACAACCAGGTTATAAATCATTTTTCGTATCATTGAACAGATATAGGAATGAATTTCTGGCACTCATGTATCTTTGTTTGTGTATTTGCAGTTGAGGCCTAATTCCGTTTTCGATTCCAAGGGCGCATCGGGTTAAGGATTTTGAAGTTTTACTTATCTGGAATTTTATGTAATAGAAGTTTAGTAGTTGTATTAACTATTAAGTGATTAACACTTGTTGAAACAAAATCCTGA
Organism: Saposhnikovia divaricata; assembly: GCA_036435485.1. NCBI lineage: Eukaryota > Viridiplantae > Streptophyta > Magnoliopsida > Apiales > Apiaceae > Saposhnikovia > Saposhnikovia divaricata. The sequence continues at coordinate 75,674,093 of CM071600.1, read as the reverse complement.
TTGGGGTGGTTTAAACATTTTTTATTATGTTGATGGTATGATTCTGGATTATTGTTAATCAGTTGTCTTCTGAATATTTTGGTTGGCTGTTTCTCATGGGTTTCATGTTCAATTGATTTTGATTATGTGATATTACTGTAATAGCAGGTTTAAACAAAAAGGGTACAGAGAAATATAAATTTTTTTTAAATTTTTTTTTGATAATATACGTCGGTTCTTATATTTAACCGACGTAAAAGGTCATTTTTGTAATAGTGACATTATACGTCGGTGTTTTGGACCTTATACGTCGGGCTTTTTTCTACATTATACGTCGGCTTTTTCAACATAATACGTCGATTTTTTTAGCGACATATATTTAGACTTTATACGTCGCCTTTTTAAACGACGTAAAAGACTCGAGAATTTATACGTCGCCTCTCTATATGTCGCCATTTAACCGACGTATAACACCTATTTAACCGACGTAAAAAGCCAGTTTTGTACTAGTGAATGTTTTATCAATTACTCCCCTAATAAAACCATTTTCAATTAAGAATAAGGATAGGGTTTCATACCATCGCCTTGGGGATTGCTTGAGGCCATAGACAGATTTGAAGAGTAGATACACAAAATCTACATGTTCTGGATCAATGAAGCTAGGCGGCTGTTCCATATACACTTCTTCTTCTAACTCTCCGTTCAAGAAGGCACTTTTCACATCCATCTGGAAAACCTTGAAGTTCTTATGTGCTGCAAATGCCAAGAACATCCTGACTGCCTCAAGTCTTGCAACCGGTGCATAGGTTTCATCATAATCAATTCCTTCTCGCTGAGAATAACCTTTTGCAACCAAACGAGCCTTGTTTCGTGTTACAAGTCCGTTTTCATCCAGTTTATTTCTGAATACCCACCTAACTCCAATTACTGATATGTTCTTTAGTCGGGGTACCAGTTTCCAAACTTTCTGCCTTTCAAACTGATTGAGTTCTTGTTTCATTGCAATCACCCAATCAGCATCACCAAGAGCTTCTTCTATTTCTTTAGGTTCAAGCTTGGATAAGAACCCAGAATATAAGGAAATATTAGCCAGGTCAGCTCTTGCAGTTCTTCTAGTAGTCACACCAGCATCTGGATCACCAATAATTAACTCAAACGGATGGTCTCTATTCCATACCCGTTCACCTGGAAATTGTCTTAATGATTCAGCTTGACTTTCTGAGTTGTGGTGCTGACTACTTTGATTATTTTCACTAACTCCCCCTGAGTTAGTGCCAGCTCCTACAGAACTACTGTCAACTCGTCTCGAGCCTTGAACAGTTGTCCTTGAGCTGCTATTTACTCCCCCTGAGTTGTTGCCGGTTCGTACTGAAGAAGTCTCTTCTGATTTTGTAGAATTATATTGTTCACTAGACTCAGGTTCTTCACGTACACTTGGAACATTTAATGGAACAACTAACTCAGGTTCATCTTCAAGATCTTCTAAGTCCAGATTCTGAAATTTTAGGGACTCAAGTTCATTAGAATCTCTTGAAATTGATGAGAGTTGGTATCGTCGAATCTGACGTTGTAACTTTCAGTCACTTTTCGATCATTCACTAAGAACACCCTATAAGCTGCCACCACATCTGTAGAGTAACCAACAAAGATTCCTTCACGAGCTTTTGCTACAAAGTTGCCTAGATTTTCATCATCTATAAGTACATAGCATTTTACTCCAAAGACATGAAAGTATTTGATTGTTGGTCTTCTGTTGTTCATTAGCTCACATGGTGTCTTTTCTTTATCTTTTATGATCAAGGTTCTATTTTGAGTGTAACAAGCGGTACTCACTGCTTCAGCCCAGAAGTACAGAGGAAGTTTCGAATCATACAACAAAGTTCTTGCTGCTTCAACCAAAGTTCTATTCTTCCTTTCAACTACTCCATTTTGCTGTAGTGTTCTCGGGGCTGAATACTGACGACGTATTCCCTTAGATACACAGAAGTCATTCAGCACTGCGTTTTTGAATTCGGTGCCATTGTCTGATCTAATCGTCTTCACAGTAAGTGTTGAAACATTCTCAATTTGAGTGATGTGATCAATGATTAAGAAAGGTACTTCATCTTTCGTCATTGCGAACAATACCCATGTATACTTGGAGAAGTCATCCACGATTACCAATGCATATCTTTTCCTAGACAAAGATAGGACATTCACTGGGCCAACCAAATCCATATGAAGAAGTTGCAAAGGCTCAGTAATACTAGAAATTTCTTTGCTTTTATGCGATGCTCGCTTCGACTTTCCCATTTCACAAGCTTCACAGAGTCCTTTCGGAGCGAACTCCATTTGAGGTAGATCTCTCACCAATTCTCACCTCGCGAGAGCATTCATCGTTTTGAAGTTTAAGTGAGATAGCTTTTTGTGCCATAACCAGCTTTCATCATCCGAGGCTTTGCTGTAGAAACAGGTGGACCTCATTCTGATTTGCTGAATCCATGTCTGCAACAAAAAGATCTACCTTTCGAACTCCTCTCAAAGCTAATGAGCCTTCCTTTATGTGAGTGATTGATACACCTTTCTTGTTGAAGACAATTTCGTAACCTTTGTCACAGAATTGACTGATACTCAACAGATTGTGCTTCAGTCCCTCAACATAGGAAATATCTTCAATGATGACATTACCAGTCTTCAGTTTGCCATATCCCTTTGTCACACCTATGCTGTCATCTCCAAAGGTAACATAAGGGCCAGCCTTCATAACCAACTCTGTAAGCAGGGACTTGTTTCCAGTCATATGCCTCGATGCTCCACTGTCTAGCACCCATATAACTTTATTTCTATTCTGCTTAACGCCCTGAAATGACAGATTGGTTAGACATTCTTCGGAACCCAACTTTGATTGGGCCCGGCTTTTCGATAAGATCGAGAATCAACAGATTTAACAACAGGAGATGCACTTTTCTTAACATTACTAGAGCTTTCGACTTTCTCCTTTCCTTTCTCAGACTTGACAGATTTGTCAGTCTTAGGAGAAGGTTTGTTACTCCTAACTTTAGGAGGACTGACAGTCTTGGCTCTAACATGCTTCTTTTTGATGTTTGAACTAGCAGCAGTATTTGAGCATGACTGGCTAGATGCATTCATTAAATTCACAAAAGTTTGCATGACGTTAAAAGTGCATGGCATACAATTAGGTTGACCACACTGTGCATGATTCTGATGCAGATTATTCATTGTATGTGTGGTAGGCATGGCATGTGCAACAGGAACATTTATGTTAGCTTTACATGCATAAGAAAGATGTTCAGTAGATTTACAGCGATAACATGCTTTCTTTATTCATTCAGCCTTAACCTCTTTTTTGCCTTTCTCTTTCTTTCCTTGTTGTTTAACAGCCTTAGCTCCTAATCCTAGTCTAGATTCATCTCTAAGGAAATTGATTTTAACGTGTTTGATAGGAGTTGTAGGTTGTGCTTTCTGGCGATCTTCCATCTCAATCTCATATCTAGCTATTAATTCAGTCTCTTCTTCTTCTATTCTAGGAACAATGTGTTTGTAGATAGGTTTGACAGCTGATTTAAGAGGGCTAGGAATTTCCTTTTTAAGGTCACTGGAACTAGTGTCGATAGGTCTCTTTCCATCTTTCTTAGGAAGGTCAGAATAATCAAGTCCTATACCTACTCCAGTTATCTTCTTAAATGTGTCATTATCTACATACACTTTACTAGCAGCTAGTTTGTAAACTTCGCATTTAGTTTCTAACTCAGCTAGTTTGTCCCTAAGACATGCTTCTACTTCTTCCTTAAGGATGAGCTTGTGTTCCAGAGATTTAATAAAGTCTCTTAGGGAAGTATCTACAGTGCAAGCAGCCTCTAACTCTTCCACTTTTGCCTCAAGCATTCTGCTTTTGGCAACAAGTGTTTTCTGTTCCTTTTGAGAAGAGTCTAGGCTTTTGCACAACATATAGATCTCTTCACTAAGAGCCCCGTTCTGTTCCTTATAATCATCAATGGACATTTCTACTTTAAGGGTTAGAACTCGTACCTCTGGTTCCTCTGATGTCTCAGCCATGAGGGCAAAGTTTGCTATATGAGTAACATCTTCCTCATCTGAATCATCCCAAGCTCTTCCTTCTGTCACTAACAAAGCTCTTTTTCCATGTCTTTCCTTCACCAACGATTCATACTTGCTTTTGAGGGCTTCATATGTCTCTTTTGGATAAGTCTGTTTAGGCTTTTTGCAGTCCGAGGCAAAATGTCAAGCTTCACCACAATTATAGCATTTGAACTTCATTTTTAAAACCAAAGGAGATTTGTAGCTGGTATTCTTGCCTTTACCTTGGTAGCCTGACGAACTACCACCACCCCTAGCAGCCCGATAGAAAGATGAAGAATTTCTCTGTGGTCGGTTGCTCTTTCTGAATCTCATGTTGCTGAACTTCCTTGCCATGTATGCCACGACACTATCGTCCATGTTGTCCAGCTCTTCTTGGGTGTAGTAGTCATCATCGCTGTTAGATGTGCACTCGTCATCATTATCAACTTGATGTGGTGCAAGTGATGATTTAGGCTTTGCTGCAACCATTGCCTTCTTAGACTCTTCCTCATCAGCAACTAATCCTGATGCAGTTTCTTTTCCTTTTGAATCATTGTCCCATGCTTGATCTTGAAGTGTTTCCAGCTCATAGGTCTTTAATATTCCATAATACTCTTCCAGAGAAGTTGTATGCAAATCTCTGGTTTTTCTTATTGCGTAGACCCTATGTTCAATGCTCTTTGGCTGGTTCCTCAGATATCTCGTATTAGTCTCAACCATGGGGAGAGTTACACCTCTCAGATTCAAATCCAATACCAACTGACTGAATCGTAGATAGACGTCTGTTATGCCTTCTCCTTTTCGTATTCTAAAGGTGTCATACTCCATCTTGAGTATGAGTGTCTTGTTACTTCTAACCTCTGCAGATCTTTCCATGACAACTTCTATCTTGTCCCAAATCTTCTTTGTTGTAGTCAGACCTTTGACTATGTTGAACATTTCATGATCAAGAGATTCCATCAAGGTTTGTCGTACGGCAGTATCACAAGCTATTTGCTCCTTGTAAGCATCCGAAAAGTCCGCTGCCTTTTTGGGCTTAGACCGAGGTGCTATAACCACCCCTCCTTCCGTATGCGCAGGAATAACCACCATTGGAACAAATTTACCCTTGTCAAGGACTTCCAGATATTCAGGGTTAACAGTCTCTAAATATAGTCTCATTCTGAAAACCCATTCTTCATAGTGATCTCGGTTGAACATTGGGATCTTGAATGCATTTTTAGGAGCCATTTCAATTCTGGTCACTAAAAGTTTCTAAGTACCCAAGACTAGGCTATGTAGAATATATATGTAGAACTTTTGCCTAAGTCGAAATTTCTCTAAGTAGAAATTTTGCTCAAGTCGAACTTCACTATTTTTAGGAGCCATTTCAATCGTGAGTATGTTTTTATGCTTTCGGCCGTGAATAATGCAAATCAAAAATCCAAAAACACCTTTTTATTCTTTTACTATTTATCTGTTTGAAAAGGAGATTAAAAAGTTGTTGGGTCATCTTCTTTGATAAGAACAAATGATGAACACTCAAGAACACCAAATATCAAAGTACCCAGATTAATTCACAAAAATTAATTAAAATACACCCAAGCTAAATAATCACACCTGGAGTATTTAAATAATTTTTCGGATGAGTTTTCACTACAAACGAATTAAAGCTCACTTTTCCAGAATTTTAGAAAAGTAGATCTAGAAAATGAAAACTCATGATTCTTCTACTAAACACAAGGATCTATGTTTTGTATGTTAAACATATAGCTCTGATACCAATTGTTAGGTCCAAATGTGTTGTAGAGGGGGGGTGAATACAACTTTTCGAATATGAGAAGCAATAAATACGATGCAATAAATGAACACACAGATTCAAGGAATATATGTCTTATATATAACTTGAAGTGGTTGCTACAACATTCATTACAAAGTATAACAGAAGTTCAGAGAGAAGTGAATGATACTAAGCTCTGTGAATGCACTCTCTCTCTTTTACATGTGTTTCTCTCAAGAATTGCTCTCTCACAAAAACATTACACAAGTACTTCTATTTATACTACTTGTAATCTATGTCCTGTAGTCTTCAAAGACTAAGATATACGTGGCCCAATGATGTCCACATAAATCTTGCCTTATCTTGAAAGCTTGGAAATCTGCCAATCAGAAGATGCCATGTGTCATGTTGAAGCTGCACTCTAAGTAGAACTTCTACTTGAGAATTTCTACTTAGCCATCTCAAATTTCTAAGTAGAACTTCTACTTAGAAATATTCTACTTGGTTATCTAGAATATTTAGTACTTAGAAAATATTCTGATCTTCAACTTGAAACTTCAATGCACATCTTGAACTTGTGATATCTTCATGTCTTCTTTATTCTTCACCAAGCTCTTGAACATGGATCTTTATTACTGACATAAACTTGCTATCAATGTCATGACACTTGATGCACTGGTCTGGTTCATAAGTGACTAGTCTTGATAGTGTTTTTGCTTCTTGAATAAATTACCATATCCAATTAGTAATGTGGCTTTCCAATATTTGCTTTCCTTCTTGTTCACTTGAAATCAATTAGTCTTATTGATACTGATAGTTATGATCTTGATTCTTGGCTTTTCAAATCACTGAAGCATGAACAACTTTGACTTGAACTTCTCTCAATGATTTCTTCTTGGCTTGATCATAGTTAACATGTTGAATTGTATCAATTACCTTGTCTTCATTTAGTGTTGATTTCTTTGTGACTTCTTGTTCTTGATTGTCTTCTGGTTAAGTATCTTTTCCTTTAGTTGAGTTATATTAGTTATAGTGTTACAAGTTTACACACTCTGCCTTTCAGATATGTTCTATTATAATATCTAGCTGACCTCGTTTTTAAATTTTCAAATATTTTATATTTAAAAAAATTATTTTTTTAATTTTAAACTTCACGTAGTACCTAACTTACTTCAAATAAATCATTATATGTTCTCTTAATGATTTTCTTTTACTTCATGTAATAACCCAGACTTATAATTTTAAATTGGTGGGGTTGTTTTGCCTTTTCTTCTTTTTATTTGCAAGTGCATAACAAAAATATATCTATCTCCTAAAAACACTATAATCATAATTCAAAATTATTACAAATTAAATTATAAGTAATCCTAAACTTTTATCCTAGAGATCTGGTCAACATCAACCAATTATTAAATGAAATTGAAATTTAAAAATCAAAGCATAATTATGACCGAGCCTATTAAGATTTGAAATTTAGACTTACATGACAAGAAAATGTGGATTGAAAACAGATTAATTAATCATTGTTTCAAATATAAACACCTTATAAAATATTCATACTAGTTTCTCTTATCAAATTCATGCTTCTTTCTAAATTAAATGTTGGCTTTTGGAACAATGTCTAGGCTGTCCACGTACATGTTTGTTCGATGTTATTTGATAAAATAAATAAAAAACCACACATCTAAGTGTTATTAGTTAAAATGATATTCCTACGCAATAAAAGTGGAGTTGTATTAGATTTAGATGATGGTAACGGGACTCCGGAGGAAGAAATTGAATATGAAATCGAAGATAAAGATGGATCTTCGCAAACTGAAGATAACAATGAGTTTCACCACTATGCATCCAATATTTGACATATACTTTGTATTTATGAAATAAATTAGAAAACCATGCAACGAATTTGTACCGTTTAAAAGTTCTTGTATTTACTATATTTATCTATACCAAATTTAATATATTCAAGAAAATCAAGATAATATCCTCCAGTTAAATATCACTAGTACACTAAGATATCATAAATTGTATATACAAAAAGTTAAATTAAATTAATTGAAAAAAATAGTAGTCAAATGTGATATATTATACGGGTTGAGATTCTAAGTGAAGTCTTATATACATGAATAAAATAATTCCTCATATACCAACAGAGATGGAAATTTCATGTTAAGAAAAGAAAAATTCTTCTTAAAATATATTTTAATAAAATGTGATATCGGGAAAAGAAATTTGAATTCATACAACGAGTAATGGCTATTGTGCTAATAAAATAAATAGATATAGATAATATGTTTATATCTGTAACGCCCCCAAATCCACCCTGACCGGGACTCGGGTCGTCACATTGTCTCAATATCCTGCAGCACACGATAATGCCATAACAATACTAAATTTTTATTACAACGGAGCATAAATGTCCCACTCCGCAGTTCCAAGATCGTCTCACACATAGTACAATCCAACCTATTACATCTCGAGATAATATCTTACAAAAGTTCACAAAAGTAGAAATGTAAAGATTCCAGCTTGATATTCTAGTTCTTGTCACCATATAATTGCGCTTTCCCCTTTCCTCTGTGTCCCTGGCTGGACGTCTCGCCTCTCTCCGTCTTGACAGCTGAACAAAATGTTGTAAAGCAAGAATGAGCAACTATAGTGCTCAGCAAGTTCTCTTCTTGCTCGGTATATAAATATAATAAGGTTTACAAAAAGAAATACTCAAGATTTTAATATCGGATATCACAATATGATTGGGCTCAAATTCATCTCAAAAATATCATAATCGAAAGGCTCAAAATTCATCTCAAAACAGAATACTCAAAAGACTCATTACTCATCTCGAAATAGAATACTCGAACAACTCATTTGATATAGCTTTAATTATGAAAAATACTCGTATGCATTCAAAGTGCAATGGTAATACTTACTGATAGATCCATACCACTTATCTTCAAATAAAGAAGTTGGAATTTAGAAGCTAGATATACTGGTTTTCCGCCTTCACGATACCCCACAGCGAGATCATCCGTTGTGTCTCAAGTACCGCACACCCGTGATACCCCATAGCACGATCACTACTATGTCGCAAGACTTGTGCCAAAACGTTAAAATTTCTGTTTCGATACCACGAGTTTATTCCTCATGTTGATCTGAAAGAAAACCCATGTTGACCAGTAGAATACAGAATTCCCAAATATTTGATGAAATGATAACTCAAGATAACTCTTCCAGGAAAATAATTATTAATCTGGCGAATTGCCAGTCTGACTCAATTGTACCACCAATCCGAACAAGGGACTGATGTCAACTCTCAATAATAATATTCCATTGGTTGACACGAACAAAATGCCAAACCTTGACAATAAATGCAACTATCTCGAAATTATGAGAATAGTCCTAAAATGAAGTAATTTGGAGTCGTACTGAACAAATATTACTTCTCAAATATTTATAATACCCAACATTGATGAACGTTTAAATAGAATATTTTTCACTTGATCGATGAGTAAAATCTCTAACAATTATAATTTTTAAAACTTCTATCGGTTAATTCGAACGAGGAACTAACTAGAAGATAATCAATAAATAATTGTTGAATTTGAACAATAAATTCAATCGAAAAGAATGAATTTAACTATCTCAGACGAATGAGATTAGTTTCACTGAATCAAAATAATAGTCGTCTCGAATTAATGAGATCGACCTGATAGCAACTAATTTATTTCTACGCTTATAGGGATTGTAATTCTCAAATAAACTAAATTAACAGTATAATAATATCTAACGAGAAATAATGCTCAAAAGAAATTATTGCATCATACGGAGCAACAAATAAATCTCAACATTTAATATCTCGAAAGGAATTAAATAATACGAACAGAAATACAGAGTTTCCAAAATTTAGGGTAGGAATGAACTTGCCTCGATCTCGAAGTGCAATGAATGCAGATAAAAATTATACTCTATCCGTGAACTTGGGGTCGATCTACGGCTCGGGGATTATTCTCTAAAAAAATGGCAACCAGAAATACGTGAGCGATTCTTCAGAATAAATATTCCCGATCCGATAATATAATTAATAATAATATAATATCTCATAAAAATTTCCTGAATAAATAACGGAAAGTAAATCCGGGATAAATAAATATCTCTTCGAAATCAGGAATTAAATCTGGAGAATATATCCTATTTTTAATATCTGGAAATCTCAATTCTTTCTCAAAATGAAAAATTCAACAATCCATTTTTATTCAATTTAAATCCATAATTATTATTCTCATTTTTAATATAATTCATCAAAGAATTCTACTTCTAATTAACCTCACAAATTCTAATTTATTTTACTCATCAATAATATAAATCAAATTTTAATCTCTAAATTAAATCTGACTCGACCCGGTTAATTAGAATAAACCGGAATCGCTAATTATAAATCTCCTAAAATAATACCGCTTTCTAATTCTATTTATTCACAATTATTCCCCCTTTTATTGACAATTTAATAAATCTCTAAAATTGTGTTCAAAATCACAAATATTTTCTTTTTAATTAATAAATCAATAAATTTCTAAATTACGTCTAAAAACTCTAAATAAATCTATTTAACTAATTAAATAATTATACCATTTCTATTAAACTATTTTATTTCTCAAAATTTTAAATAGCAAACCGAATAATTAAGTATCGATTTTTTTTAAACATTCAATCGATATTATTTCTCAGACCGATAATATATATTATTATTAACAGAAAAAAGTTCGTGGGTCCCACCCCTGTGTCTCTCCCATACAATCTCTGTCTCTCCTCGTTCAATTCTCCGGTACCAACCATCGCCACCACCACCAATCGGTGGTGGCTACTCCAACCAAAACAGCAACAACAAGCCACTCACTCCCTCTCCTGATTCTCTCTCTCTCTCTCTCTCTCTCTCTCGCTTAATCTCTCTGCACCCTCTCTACTCCTCGATCTCTCTATCTTTCCGCGCGCCCTCTCTCTCGCTTTCTTCCCTCTATCTCTCTCGACAATCTTTCTCTGCATCGCTCTCTCTAATCTCCCTCCCTGCCTCTCTCGACTTTCTCCCTCGTAACAATCTCTCTCGTCGTCTCTCTTTCTTGACACCACCACAACAACTACAAATCTCTCTCGTCGCCGCCTCTCTGCATCCCCTCTCTCCCGATTACCACAACAACAACGACAATTGTACTCCCAATCCCCTTTCTCTCAATCTCTCCTCATTCTCTCCACCATCGGACCTCCCCCAATCACTTATTACTCTCTCGTCGAATACAACAATAATAACAATACTACACCGGCTGACCACATTCAACAATAGGAAAAACAAATGAATTGAAAATGACAAGGAATTAACAGCCATAGTACTACCGGTTGATTTACTCTATTTTGAGTATATGTATCGGTGTGTTTGTGTTGTTTTCTGAAAACTAAGTCTGAGTGTTCCTGTTTGACATAATAGATGTAGTGAGGTTTGTGCTCTTTGTTTCTGAAATAGACAGTAATATAAGAGATTGTACAACCTGTTTTTAATAATGCAATTAGTAGTGCTGATAATGGTTGTAAAAAAAATTAAAAAGACTAAAACATGGGGGACAAAGTATCATGGAATTTTTAGTGCTCCATAAGTGGATAATTATTAAATTAAAAAAAAACAAAACATGGGAGACAAAAATAAATGATGAAAAAATAAAATAAAAATAATGATCATGTTTATATTTAGTGCAATGTTTGGTGAAAAGAGTTCGTTCTCCCCCGCTGACTAATTAAAACGAGACTCTAATTTCAACCCAAAAATAAAATTTTATTTTTCTTAATTTTAGTAAATACCAAATAAATATAATTAAATAGATATAATACAATTTTACATACATATGAATATATAAAATTTCAAAATTTTACAAAAAATGCGCTAATTAAAATATACTAGTGCATCGCTCGTAAATAAAATTTAAAATATCGAGTAGGAAAATTAATTCGAAAATTCGCGGTTATTACAATATCTAAAGTATTATATAGTCATATCTTATGAATTTAAAATTTTATTATTTATGTATCGGGTTTTTATCTTGTTTCGAGTTTGCATTGGGTTTCGAATTTCGAATGGGTTCATTTTTACACAACTAAACTCCAAATCCAAATCCAGATTTTTTCTAGTTTAAAAAATTAATTAAATTCATATCGAAATCAAAAATTTTTGCTTCGGTAAGTCCAAAAGTTTTGATTTTGAATCGGGTATTTATCAGATCAGATTTATTTTTCATCCCTTCACTATTCTAATAACCTTATTCAATTTTCTTTATTTTCAACCTCATTATTATCAATCATCCAAATACTTCATAAATCGTTACATAATTCCTACTAATTAAATATTACTTAATTGTTTAATAAAAGTTTATATGGTGAGAAAATAATAAATATTTTAGAGAAATTAAACCTTTATTTGTGGTGGGTATTGATGATTTCTTAGCTTACTTGCTCACAAGACCAAAATCAAAATTAATGGAATCTTCATTGATTTCTTTTTTACATATCTTTGCGGGATGCGTATAATCAAAAGATCCAACATAGATCCATATAAGATTTTTCCTAAAATAATTATTGTCAAAATTGTTATTCACGATGCAGACTTCGATTCAACAAAAATATTGATTAGGCGTCTTGAAAAGACACGTAATCGAGAAATCAACGAAAGTTCCACTAATTTTGATTTCGATATTCTAAGCAAGTGCGGCAAATAAATCCTCAACAACGATCACAGATCAATAAATTTTGATAAAGATTAGATTTTTTTGATTATATTATAATTTTTTTAATATATGTCAACTTTTATTAAATATTTAAGTTGTATTTAATTAGTACAAATTGTGAATGAGGTTGAAAATAAAAATGTTGAATAAAGGGTATGTGATTAGAGATGGGATGGTAAATTAATCTGATGTGACGAATACCTAATATGAAAACAAAAAATTTCGAGTTAAATTTTGGATTTGGATATTGATTTGCATTAATTTTTCAGACCCGAAAAAGTTTGGATTTGGATATTGATTTGAGTTGTACAAAATAGAGACATGATTCCCGATCCAAACCCAGAATCAGATAAAAACCCGATCCTATAATAATTTGGTTTTTTTCATAAATACCCTTGTCTATAATTTTTTTGCGAAAATAATGTGTTTAAAAAGAATAATTTGTAAAAATACTATCTTATTAATAATGGCTGCGCAGCAGGTTGCATTCAGTTGCATATGCAGCAGGTTACCTTCAATTTTCATTTTTTTACCAACTTCTAGTTCTATTTATGAGATGTGTAGCAACAAAAAATGGAAATTGAACTTTTAGTTTTTAGTTGCATTCAGTTGCATAGGTTGCATATGCAACTGAATCAACTAAATGTAACTAAAAATTGTAATTTGAATTTTCATTTTTTTACCTCCAGTTGTATATAAGGGTTGCTAAGCATCAAAAAATGGAAATTGAATTTTTATTTTTTAGTTGCATTCAGGTGCATTCAGTTGTGTTGTGAGGGAAATTTGGTACAACACTTCTTGGAGGTAGTTGCGGGAAGAACGGAGAATCGCGTAGAAATCGGCGTTGGAAGCACGTACGCACGCCGACTTCCAGGGTTCAACTTCCTTAAACCGAGGGAGAGTTGTAGCTTTTTTTGGACTGAATTTGCAAGGTCTCCGGGCGATTGTGACTGAGTAAATCCTACTCAATCGGAGCAGATGCCCAGAACTGTGTTAGAGGTGTGTATAGCTGTGTCTAACCCCTGCAAATGGCCTACATACCCTTATATTTATAAGGGATCAAGTCCAATGTAGTTCTTGATGATTGAGCCACGATTTAATAAGCTTTATACTCCATGTTGAACTGATTCCATCAATTATCCCACGATTTAATAAGCTTTATCCTCCATGTTGAACTGATTCCATCAATTATCCCAGCTGATATGATTATCCAGTAGTTATTCCTCCATAAATCCATGATTATCTTCATAAATATATGATTTTTCATCATATATCTCCATGTATATACATAATCCATGTATATATAATGATTATCCATGCTAACTAATGCTGTTGACTCGTTCCTGAGGTTTAGGACTTATCCCCAAGTCAGTTAGGGCGTCCCCTATCCGTTCTCCTATAATTTAGGAAGCCACAGGGTTGCTAAGCCGCCTTCTGGAAATCTTTAAGGTACGTGCACGTACCCCTGCCTGGAAGCCTATCACCCAAACGTACCCCTATCAAGCCTCCACATGGCAGTACCCCTACCTAAGGTCTACGCACCTGAACCCCTTCACGAATGAACCTCGATCCAGATGTCACAATCTTCATTTTTCTAAGGGGTATTGGGCCCCCATCTCCTTAACCAGCCTGACCCATCCTCTAATATCCGTATAATCCAAACCCGTAACCTTAATAGGCCTTAAATCAAGCCCTAAGAGGATTTTGGGCACAACAACTACCCCCCGGTTCCTTGCAGCCTTTGAAGGCAAAAGGAACCTATTATTGCTCATACCTCACTTACACTTTTGTTCCATGCAAACCCCGAAGCCTACGTGAGCGTACTCGTTGTAGGAAACAAGGGATCCAGACACGAAACTCCTGTGCCAATGACTGTACCTTCGTTTTTTTTGATCTCCGAGGTTCCTCCATCTCCATATTGGGGTACCATCATTGAACCCCCCTCAAGCTACGTGCCTTGGTAAAAATATGCATTCCTCCAAATAACAATTAAAAGAATTTACCTCGAATAAATTTCCTTAAAATGATACCTCAAAATTATACCTGGACTCAATTTATTCAAAATTTGAATCCAGCAGAAACTCTTTCATCTCCGCCATAAGTCCCCATACATCGGGCCTTCCACCCGTCTACATTTAACTCCTAAAAACTTTCAACCATTATTATTTTTTTTTTACGCATCCTACCAGAAATTGCCATGTGTCCCATCGGTCCATATCCCCACACGCCTATATATACATTTGTACTCACACCTCTTCCCCCTTTCTATCTTCATATCATAATTGAACACCAAAAAACCCTTTTTCTTTATCCGAGACACTTCATTACCGCAGCTCCATCTCCGACGAGGCGCAGACCCACTGTAACGCCCCAACTTCCCAATACTAAAAATATACTTTTTATAATAAGTAGACTTTGATACAGGGGAATTGTATAAAAATTCGGCATGAAGTATTCATAAATCGGACTACCCACCTGTATTTCAACCCAACCAAATTCCAATTTAACAAATACAATTAAAACTTAATACACCAACGACTCCTCACCGAGGACCAATTCCAGGTTATGGTATGAAACAGGAAACTAAACTATACCAATTATTACAATTTCTTTCACTACCCTGAATACAATTAATATATCGTCCAATCTGATGCTTAGTTCCAATCCGTGCTTACCCGCTCTGACTTCGAGATCTATCCTGTATAGGCTGCCTCATTGCTCTCATATGATTTGTAGGATGTAGACATCCACCCTTAATCCTAACTGAAAGGTTAGGGAAAATAAAGCAAGAGTGAGCCAACAATGCTCAGCAAGTTAATAATATAGTGAAACAATAATATCTCAATAATTCATTGATGAACAATATCAATGATTAATATTTCTTAAAGAAGTAATTCAATTTCCATCATAGGATTAAACTTTCCATTTTCTTCAAATCATCTTTCATGAAAACATTTCTTTTCTTAAAACCATTTCATCATTAAAACATACTTTTCATAAAAAAAATTTAAAAAAAACATTTAAGTTGATTTTATTAGTATCCTGATTACGGACAATACGGGTGATCAGCCACGTAAAGTCCCCCTTCCTTTGAAATTGGGTTCCCAACTAGGCAACACATTCGCCTTTAATGCTGGACTAGGACCACCCTAGCCTCTTACACTTCTCCAATTTATAAACAAATTTATTATTAATAATTTAAAACATTTCACTTTTAAGTCCTTTATACTCACTGATAACAGATCAGCCCAGTATAAGGAATTTTAAAAATGTCTTTAAATTAATATTCCATTTTAATTAGTAACAATAAAAGGTTTAGGGACAGTGAAGCAGTCGATATAAGGAATAATAAACAACAAAGTAGAAAGATTAAACTAAGCAGGGTATTGTTCAGCAAAACAGAATCACATATATCAACAAGGAACATGATAAATTAAATAACTGAGCAATTATTAAGATTCTAGAAATTTGACAGCAATTATAGGGAAATTAAGGAATGAAGTGATCTGAAGTTCAACAATAGTTTTTGAGTACTGTACAAGCTATAACCACTTACTTCAAGAATTATGCTGTAAAGTTCGAACAGATAGGATAGATTTGAATAGATGAAAATGAAGATTTATGAAATTCTCAATTATCCAAGGTCTCACTCCTGTCGGCTAAGCACTCATAGGCTTTAGCTGCCAGAACCGGCATGACAATAATGAGTTTGAATAATTAAGAAGATCTCAATTCATTCTCGGTTTTAACCATCACTGAGCAACACATGCCTCAACAACGGTATAAACCTCGAATTAGTTTACAATAATTTAAAGAAAAATGCTCTTTGAAGAATATTAGTTTACGCGAGGAATAATGAAATAAAATAATTTTTAAGATAAATCAACACTTGAACTATAGGTGGGGAAAATAAACAATGACAGAATAATTTGAGAATAAATGTTTATAATTTAATAGAAGAAAATGTCCCTGGGAATAAAAATGAAAAGTATAGGCATAAGCAAAATGATTTTAAAGGATTATCGTATAATTAACAGGACGGGTTCACGTTATTCAGAGTAAAAATGAAGAATATATTTGCTTGCAAGAAGGGATTTCGAAAGAACAATAAATAATACAAAAGCTTTCACATCACTTGAAAAATAAGTGAGGGATAGTAAACTTGCCTCAATACACAGGGTTCCCATTTCCAATACTCTAACTCCTTATCACTTTACCTCCGTCTCTACTTGACCTTTCTTTGATCACGCATCCATTTTCCCTTTATCACTTGTCAATCCCGATAATTCTTTCCTTCCTCTACATTCCGTCTACACATGCACTGCCTCTTAGTCAGCCTCCTATTCATACCTATATACAGGTAACATATTATTTCAGTACAATAATAACTGTAGTTGTCTAACTCTGTTCTACCCATACGCATCCTAAAATGCTTTACAGCTAACACATATAGCATATTAGGTTATACTCGAAAAATAGTCTTAGTATAATCAGCTAATCCAAGTAAACACATGACACATATTGCCACTGAATACTTAGGATGTACAACTCACATATAACATAACTATACATGTAATTCTTATTAATATACTATAAGAATCGTTTAATAATTTTAATTAAAATTCGACAGCATTTCCTCTAAAATCTCTATGTAACTTGTCAGAATACATTCATCTTGGTCAATAATCAATCCATAATTTCTAAAATCGAATCTCAACTTGAAGTCATCAATACGACTTACAATTACAATCACTTACTCAATTGAAACCATTCACAAAATTCTGATACTCCACATAATCGACATACATACCTTTGCCACACATAATCCGACTAAAGTACGTATAGAACTCGTTATAAGACTTCATACTTAAACAAGTAATATATAACATTTAGCACATAACATGTAGCAAGTAATAATACATGTAACACACCACAAATAGTTTAATGATCATTAATATTAGCACAAAAACCATACGGCTAGTCATAACATACAAAATAGCTATCGAATCTAAAATTCAAGTTTGACAAGTTTTGAAAGAATGACATTTTACCACATCTAGATGGACTCAAACAGAAAAGTTTAACACATAAAAGTTGTAGAACTTTTCGAGAACTTTCCAGAATGGTAAGGCTCGTTAAAAATGACCAAGTAATGAATTCAGAAACATCAAAACAAGCGGACTGCATAAGCAGACTCAGCTCTCTGGTCACACAAGTAATTCAACATTTAAGACCCTTAAATCACAGAATCTTATAATGGAAGATAAACAACATTTGTAGAGCTTGAGAATAGCTTTTCAGATTAGTATGACTCGTATTTGTAGCATAAACAGTCAATTTACTATGAATTTTACAAAACAAAGGGGCTGTTATAAGCATTGCAGGGGTACTCGACAACATTTTGAAATCAAAAATACTAAATGACTGAATCATACAAAACTTAAAGAACACAAGTTTTAGAAAAATGTAAGAGCTTTTAAACAGAGGTGGAATCACGGGATTTTGATAAATGGTGATTTTACTATGATTTTTTCAAAAGCTCAGACTTGGCAATAAGGACTGAATTTTAAAACTTTTGAGATCACTCTACTAAAACTGATATAATTTTTGACTCGATTAATGAAATGCCAACATTCTTTTTCGAGAGTAAACTAGATTCCATAAAGAATAAAACCACAAAATATTCATCATATATATAAGCATCCACACTGCATAAAACAGGACTCCAAAACAGTAGTTCAATTAGCCATTTAGCACCTATATACTTTAAACGACAATATCTAATAATCCGTTAATCGAAACATTACCAAACCTTTTTGTGCTTAAACTAGACTCTGAGAAGCATATTATTACAGGTAAATCAAGCACTAGACTCCACGTAAATGAGCCCAGAACTAAGCTCCAAAACAGAATAGTTGCAGCAGAAATTTTGAACTCCAATTTACATCAATTTCCTTACTAAATAATTCGAAAATCAATTACAAATTCACATATGCTCTTCTGCAAATCAGTACCTTAATTATCACTAACTAACAATCCTCAAACATATTCATAAATACTTCATAATTCAGATCATTCAAATTTACATAACTTTGCTAATTAACAAACCAAATATCAAACTAAAAAAAATCATGTAACTCACACTTGCAATCACTTTTATATACAATTAACATAACAAGTTGATGAGATAAACACCACAGCTGCAAAACAATTACAATCAAGCCTGATTTCAGTTAAAACCCGAGAGGAAAACTCCCAGCTCACACATATATATACACGGATACACATAACAGAGGTATCAAATGGAAGAGAACAAAGAGAGGAGTTTGAGTATGGAATTTAATCAAACAACCGAGTTGATTTCGACCTTGCGTGTGAGGTTTGAAGCTGGCAAGAGGCGAGAGAGAACACTTGAGAGAGAAGAGAGTTTAAGCCGAGAGAGTTCGGGAAGAAACAGGGGGTGGGTTTTATAACTTTAAAAGTTTTTGTTTTGTTTTTTTTTAAAGTACAACTTGGATAAATAATAATTAAACCTGGGGAAATACTAAAAAAATGATTTTCATATTTTTAACATAAATATCACAAAATTACCTTCTTCCCCATATTTTTAAAAAAATTATAGGATCAAAAATGAATTTTATATGAATTTTCGAAATAAAGAATCTTTAAATGAAATAAATCTTTTTAAATCATTTTTAAAAAAAAATACTTACACACACAATTAAATACTCCCACAAATTCTATAAACTAAATCATATCACAAAGATAATAATACAAAAGATTTCATGATTTTGAACGACTCCAATAATTTTATAAATATCTCAAAAGATTAAATATGCATGTTTAAAAATAGTTTTAAATGCTCAAAAATGCAAACAAAATCATCACATAATCATATAAACTTGATTTCATGCATACTTTGACTTTATAAAAAAAAATTATTCACACCTCATAATTTTCAATTAAAAGCTAAATAAACACTTATTTAAATAATGGAATTTCTAGGTTGTTAGAGCCTTCCCCCTTAAAAGGATTCTGTCCTCAGAATCGACCGTAAGAAAACGTATGACGGTATTCTCAAACATTTCTCTTTCAATTTTCAAGTCATTTCTTTCATTCTAAAATTCCTTTAAGTCAATTCACATATCGATAGGCTCATCCTGTAGGCCTTCAACTTCCAAAATAAACTTAAACGTTTGGTTTACATATCTCGTTAATTCAATATACTTACCACTCATACGTGACGATCCTGGTCTACCGAAAATCGGACCCAATCATCCATAATAATTCATTCATATTCCATACTAAAACAAAACCTGCCTTAACCTGCAGCAAACATATGATTGAAGAAATCTTCCTTGACTTGAAGTAAATAGGTAAATAATTAAATCTTTAAAATGAATTCCACGCGACTAAAACAATTGATACTACTTCCACGCTCCTACCTATAACTCAGGTTGCCCTAGATAAAATTTTGAGAAAAAGAATATCAAGAAATCCCCTAATCATTCTTACTCCCCTTTCAACGTACAATGTTACTCGAGGAGGGAATAATTAGGAAACTTCTATCTATCTTTAATCTCATTGTTTTACTAAGGCACCATTTACTTTAAAACATATATACCGTATTAGCAATTCAAACTATTCCCGGGGCATTTTCAAACTTTCCTTGTTCGTCCGGTTGCACTAACACTGGGACGGGTTTTCAATCTCTTCCTTGACTCCTGAAAGCTTTCTCCATCTTTATCCGTTCGTTTCTTGATTTGTAGGCTTGTCCACTACTATAGCTATCTTGGTAACATCTTTGACAACCTTTGATAATTGTTAGCTGATCCTTCAAGTTTTCGATCTCTGCTGACGTCTTAGGCCTTTCCCAATTCATTACTGCTTCGTCGTCACGGTATTCACCTCGATCTTTTCGTCATATCCTAAAAATTATTATTCTTCCAATTGCGAAGCTCGTACTTAGAAATTGTATATATGCTCTTCTCATGTCCTTATCATCTGCTCCTTAACCATACTCAATTCTCCATATTATCGAATCTTGTACGTGTGTTGTCAATCCAATGCGTAATCTAACTTGATATTCAATCCCTGCCTTAACGTCAATTCCCAAACCTAATCATCCAATTCTCTGTCGACATAAATGTATCTTACTTCATTCAATTACTGATAGCTTTATGAATCATGAGGGCTTATCGCAAAACACAATCACCATTTATCCCCTATGTATGTAGGGGATTCAGAGACATCTTATCTGTGTGATAAGAGTCTAGTGGGACGCCACTGATTGTGTTTGTCATGAAAGTACTGAAGGCTGCCCACCTTTTTGTACTATTGCGGTGGACCTAAGTGACAAATGCAACCTGAAAACAGTTCAATGATCATTTTGATCTCTCGGTAAATTCTTTTATAAAATCCCCTTATTGCCTTCAGTACTTTCAAGTTTTAGAAAAATGTAAGAGCTTTTAAACAGAGGTGGAATCACGGGATTTTGATAAATGGTGATTTTACTATGATTTTTTCAAAAGCTCAGACTTGGCAATAAGGACTGAATTTTAAAACTTTTGAGATCACTCTACTAAAACTGATATAATTTTTGACTCGATTAATGAAATGCCAACATTCTTTTTCGAGAGTAAACTAGATTCCATAAAGAATAAAACCACAAAATATTCATCATATATATAAGCATCCACACTGCATAAAACAGGACTCCAAAACAGTAGTTCAATTAGCCATTTAGCACCTATGTACTTTAAACGACAATATCTAATAATCCGTTAATCGAAACATTACCAAACCTTTTTGTGCTTAAACTAGACTCTGAGAAGCATATTATTACAGGTAAATCAAGCACTAGACTCCACGTAAATGAGCCCAGAACTAAGCTCCAAAACAGAATAGTTGCAGCAGAAATTTTGAACTCCAATTTACATCAATTTCCTTACTAAATAATTCGAAAGTCAATTACAAATTCACATATGCTCTTCTGCAAATCAGTACCTTAATTATCACTAACTAACAATCCTCAAACATATTCCTAAATACTTCATAATTCAGATCATTCAAATTTACATAACTTTGCTAATTAACAAACCAAATATCAAACTAAAAAAAATCATGTAACTCACACTTGCAATCACTTTTATATACAATTAACATAACAAGTTGATGAGATAAACACCACAGCTGCAAAACAATTACAATCAAGCCTGATTTCAGTTAAAACCCGAGAGGAAAACTCCCAGCTCACACATATATATACACGGATACACATAACAGAGGTATCAAATGGAAGAGAACAAAGAGAGGAGTTTGAGTATGGAATTTAATCAAACAACCGAGTTGATTTCGACCTTGCGTGTGAGGTTTGAAGCTGGCAAGAGGCGAGAGAGAACACTTGAGAGAGAAGAGAGTTTAAGCCGAGAGAGTTCGGGAAGAAACAGGGGGTGGGTTTTATAACTTTAAAAGTTTTTGTTTTGTTTTTTTTTTAAAGTACAACTTGGATAAATAATAATTAAACCTGGGGAAATACTAAAAAAATGATTTTCATATTTTTAACATAAATATCACAAAATTACCTTCTTCCCCATATTTTTAAAAAAATTATAGGATCAAAAATGAATTTTATATGAATTTTCGAAATAAAGAATCTTTAAATGAAATAAATCTTTTTAAATCATTTTTAAAAAAAAATACTTACACACACAATTAAATACTCCCACAAATTCTATAAACTAAATCATATCACAAAGATAATAATACAAAAGATTTCATGATTTTGAACAACTCCAATAATTTTATAAATATCTCAAAAGATTAAATATGCATGTTTAAAAATAGTTTTAAATGCTCAAAAATGCAAACAAAATCATCACATAATCATATAAACATGATTTCATGCATACTTTGACTTTATAAAAAAAAATTATTCACACCTCATAATTTTCAATTAAAAGCTAAATAAACACTTATTTAAATACTGGAATTTCTAGGTTGTTAGAGCCTTCCCCCTTAAAAGGATTCTGTTCTCAGAATCGACCGTAAGAAAACGTATGACGGTATTCTCAAACATTTCTCTTTCAATTTTCAAGTCATTTCTTTCATTCTAAAATTCCTTTAAGTCAATTCACATATCGATAGGCTCATCCTGTAGGCCTTCAACTTCCAAAATAAACTTAAACGTTTGGTTTACATATCTCGTTAATTCAATATACTTACCACTCATACGTGACGATCCTGGTCTACCGAAAATCGGACCCAATCATCCATAATAATTCATTCATATTCCATACTAAAACAAAACCTGCCTTAACCTGCAGCAAACATATGATTGAAGAAATCTTCCTTGACTTGAAGTAAATAGGTAAATAATTAAATCTTTAAAATGAATTCCACGCGACTAAAACAATTGATACTACTTCCACGCTCCTACCTATAACTCAGGTTGCCCTAGATAAAATTTTGAGAAAAAGAATATCAAGAAATCCCCTAATCATTCTTACTCCCCTTTCAACGTACAATGTTACTCGAGGAGGGAATAATTAGGAAACTTCTATCTATCTTTAATCTCATTGTTTTACTAAGGCACCATTTACTTTAAAACATATATACCTTATTAGCAATTCAAACTATTCCCGGGGCATTTTCAAACTTTCCTTGTTCGTCCGGTTGCACTAACACTGGGATGGGTTTTCAATCTCTTCCTTGACTCCTGAAAGCTTTCTCCATCTTTATCCGTTCGTTTCTTGATTTGTAGGCTTGTCCACTACTATAGCTATCTTGGTAACATCTTTGACAACCTTTGATAATTGTTAGCTGATCCTTCAAGTTTTCGATCTCTGCTGACGTCTTAGGCCTTTCCCAATTCATTACTGCTTCGTCGTCACGGTATTCACCTCGATCTTTTCGTCATATCCTAAAAATTATTATTCTTCCAATTGCGAAGCTCGTACTTAGAAATTGTATATATGCTCTTCTCATGTCCTTATCATCTGCTCCTTAACCATACTCAATTCTCCATATTATCGAATCTTGTACGTGTGTTGTCAATCCAATGCGTAATCTAACTTGATATTCAATCCCTGCCTTAACGTCAATTCCCAAACCTGATCATCCAATTCTCTGTCGACATAAATGTATCTTAATGTATCTTACTGATAGCTTTATGAATCATGAGGGCTTATCGCAAAAGACATCAATACAATGGACAGGTGTTAGCATGTATGAATAAGTTAAGTTTTGTTTGATATGAATTTTATAAAAGAATTTACCGAGAGATCAAAATGATCATTGAACTGTTTTCAGGTTGCATTTGTCACTTAGGTCCACCGCAATAGTACAAAAAGGTGGGCAGCCTTCAGTACTTTCATGACAAACACAATCAGTGGCGTCCCACTAGACTCTTATCACACAGATAAGATGTCTCTGAATCCCCTACATACATAGGGTTGTTCATCCCAGTTAGAATAAAGAAGGTTAAGTATTCAGAGAGAATCAAAGTATTCAAAAATTTTAAAAGTTTATATATACAATGTTGAATAAGGAATAACAAATATTCGGGGAAAAGAGAAAGAATTCAAGGATCACAATAATTTACATGCATCATGATAAATCAAGTGATCCCCTGGAAAATAAGGGCATCTCTGAAAAATAGGAATGTGTTTAAATGAATTTGAAAAAAAATCGTCATCAATTGAAATATAGTTGATCATCAAAGGTGATGGGGTATTATCAAAATAAGAAGAAACAGAAAGGAAGGTTAAATCTTCTTAATCAATAAATTAAATGAAATCAATGGCTATTAATGAATAACCACGCCATTCCTCCAACCCATGCCAGTAATTGCATTTCACATCTTGTTTACAATTCTTTGACACTTTCTATATCGCTCGTGGGGTAACTAAAGTCGTAAAAGAAACTCTAGAAGGTACATGTGGGTCTACACGTAGCGTCTTCCAAGCTGATAGCTCCGGTCGTCTAATTAGCGTATGTTGTTCCGAATTATCTATCTCGTCATAAATTGAGTCTCCGGATGAATCGAATTTCTGCTCACGCGATATGTCCAAATACCAATTAACGTCGCAACATTCGTCCTAATATCCTAAGGCAAATCTTATCCTAAATCGTCGTATCTAACGTCCCACTTAAATACGTATACCTAATCATCCTAACTTGTTTCAGTGACCATAACCTGTCGCTCTGATACCAACCTGTAACGCCCCAACTTCCCATTACTAAAAATATACTTTTTATAATAAATAGACTTTGATACAGGGGAATTGTATAAAAATTCGGCATGAAGTATTCATAAATCGGACTATCCACCTGTATTTCAACCCAACCAAATTCCAATTTAACAAATACAATTAAAACTTAATACACCAACGACTCCTCACCGAGGATCGATTCCAGGTTATGGTATGAAACAGGAAACTAAACTATATCATTATTACAATTTCTTTCACTACCCTGAATACAATTAATATACCGTCCAATCTAAAGCTTAGTTCCAATCCGTGCTTACCCGCTCTGACTTCGAGATCTATCATGTATAGGCTGCCTCATTGCTCTCATATGATTTGTAAGATGTCGACATCCACCCTTAATCCTAACTGAAAGGTTAGGGAAAATAAAGCAAGAGTGAGCCAACAATGCTCAGCAAGTTAATAATATAGTGAAACAATAATATCTCAATAATTCATTGATGAACAATATGAATGATCAATATTTCTCAAAGGAGTAATTCAATTTCCATCATAGGATTAAACTTTCCATTTTCTTCAAATCATCTTTCATGAAAACATTTCTTTTCTTAAAACCATTTCATCATTAAAACATACTTTTCATTAAAAAAAATTTTAAAAAAAACATTTAAGTTGATTTTATTAGTATCCTGATTACGGACAATATGGGTGATCGGCCACGTAAAGTCCCCCTTCCTTTGAAATTGGGTTCTCAACTAGGCAACACATTGGCCTTTAATGCTGGACTAGGACCACCCTAGCCTCTTACGCTAAATAAAAGTGTTGGACTAGGACCACCCTAGCCTCTTACGCTTCTCCAATTTATAAAAAAATTTATTATTAATAATTTAAAACATTTCACTTTTAAGTCATTTATACTCACTGGTAACAGATCAGCCCAGTATAAGGAATTTTAAAAAAAACCTTTAAATTAATATTCCATTTTAATGAGTAACAATGAAAGGTTTAGGGACAGTGAAGCAGTCGATATAAGGAATAATAAACAATTAAGCAGTAAGATTAAACTAAGCAGGGTATTGTTCAGCAAAACAGAATCACATATATCAACAAGGAACATGATAAATTAAATAACTGAGCAATTATTAAGATTCTAGAAATTTGACAACAATTATAGGGAAATTAAGGAATGAAGTGATCTGAAGTTCAACAATAGTTTTTGAGTACTGTACAAGCTATAACCACTTACTTCAAGAATTACGCTGTAAAGTTCGAACAGATAGGATAGATATGAATAGATGAAAATGAAGATTTAAGAAATTCTCAATTACCCAAGGTCTCACTCGTGTCGGCTAAGCACTCATAGGATTTAGCTGCCAGAACCAGCATGACAATAATGAGTTTGAATAATAAAGAAGATCTCAATTCATTCTCGGTTTTAACCGTCACTGAGCAACACATGCCTCAACAACAGTATAAACCTCGAATTAGTTTACAATAATTTAAAGAAAAATGCTCTTTGAAGAATATTAGTTTAGGCGAGGAATATTGAAATAAATTAATTTTTAAGATAAATCAACACCTGGACGATAGGTGGGGAAAATAAACAATGACAGAATAATTTGAGAATAAATGTTTGTAATTTAATAGAAGAAAATGTCCCTGGGAATAAAAATGAAAAGTATAGGCACAAGAAAAATGATTTTAAAGGATTATCGTATAATTAACAGGACGGGTTCACATTATTCAGAGTAAAAATGAAGAATATATTTGCTTGCAAGGAGGGATTTCGAAAGAACAATAAATAATACAAAAGCTTTCACATCACTTGAATAATAAGTGAGGGATAGTAAACTTGCCTCAATACACAGGGTTCCCATTTCCAATACTCTAACTCCTTATCACTTTACCTCCGTCTCTACTTGACCTTTCTTCGATCACGCATCCATTTTCCATTTATCACTTGTCAATCCCGATAATTCTTTCCTTCCTCTACATTCCGTCTACACATGCACTGCCTCTTAGTCGGCCTCCTATTCATACCTATATACAGGAAACATATTATTTCAGTACAATAATAACTGTAGTTGTCTAACTCTGTTCTACCCATACGCGTCCTAAAACGCTTTACAGTTAACACATATTGCATATTAGGTTATACTCGAAAAATAGTCTTAGTATAATCAGCTAATCCAAGTAAACACATAACACGTATTGCCACTGAATACTGAGGATGTACAACTCACATATAACATAACTATACATGTAATTCTTATTAATATACTATAAGAATCGTTTAATAATTTTAATAAAAATTCGATAGCATTTCCTCTAAAATCTCTACGTAACTTGTCGGAATACATTCATCTTGGTCAATAATCAATCCATAATTTCTAAAATCGAATCTCAACTTGAAGTCATCAATACGACTTACGATTACAATCACTTACTCAATTGAAACCATTCACAAAATTCTGATACTCCACATAATCGACATACATACCTTTGCCACACATAATCCGACTAAAGTACGTATAGAACTCGTTATAAGACTTCATACTTAAACAAGTAATATATAACATTTAGCACATAACATGTAGCATGTAATAATACATGTAACACACCACAAATAGTTTAATGATCATTAATATTAGCACAAAAACCATACGGCTAGTCATAACATACAAAATAGCTATCGAATCTAAAATTCAAGTTTGACAAGTTTTGAAAGAATGACATTTTACTACATCAAGATGGACTCAAACAGAAAAGTTTAAAACATAAAGGTTGTAGAAATTTTCGAAACCTTTCCAGAATGGTAAGGCTCGTTAAAAATGACCAAGTAATGATATCAGAAACATCAAAACAAGCGGACTGCATAAGCAGACTCAGCTCTGGTCCCACAAGTAATTCAACATTTAAGACCCTTAAATCACAGAATCTGATAATGGAAGATAAACAACATTTGTAGAGCTTGAGAATAGCTTTTCAGATTAGTATGACTCGTATTTGTAGCATAAACAGTCAATTTACTATGAATTTTACAAAACAAAGGGGCTGTTATAAGTATTGCAGGGGTACTCGACAACATTTTGAAATCAAAATTACTAAATGACTGAATCATACAAAACTTAAAGAACACAAGTTTTAGAAAAATGTAAGAGCTTTTAAACAGAGGTGGAATCACGGGATTTCGATAAACGGTGATTTTACTATGATTTTTACAAAAGCTCAGACTTGGCAATAAGGACTGAATTTTAAAACTTTTGAGATCACTCTACTAAAACTGATGTAATTTTTGACTCAATTAATGAAATATCAACATTCTTTTTCGAGAGTAAACTAGATTCCATATAGAATGAAACCACAAAATATTCATCATATATATAAGCATCCACACTGCATAAAACAGGACTCCAAAACAGTAGTTCAATTAGCCATTTAGCACCTATGTACTTTAAACGACCATATCTAATAATCCGTTAATCGAAACATTACCAAACCTTTTTGTGCTTAAACTAGACTCTGAGAAGCATATTATTACAGGTAAATCAAGCACTAGACTCCACGTAAATGAGCCCAGAACTAAGCTCCAAAACAGAATAGTTGCAACAGAAATTTTGAACTCCAATTTACATCAATTTCCTTACTAAATAATTCGAAAATCAATTACAAATTCACATATGCTCTTCTGCAAATCAGTACCTTAATTATCACTAACTAACAATCCTCAAACATGTTCATAAATACTTCATAATTCAGATCATTCAAATTTACATAACTTTTGCTAATTAACAAACCAAATATCAAACTAAAAAAATCATGTAACTCACACTTGCAATCACTTTTATATACAATTAACATATCAAGTTGATCAGATAAACACCACAGCTGCAAAACATTTACAATCAAGCCTGATTTCAGTTCAAACCCTAGAGGAAAACTCTCAGCTCACACATATATATACACGGATACACCTAACAGAGGTATCAAATGGAAGAGAACAACGAGAGGAGTTTGAGTATGGAATTTAATCAAACAACCAGTTGATTTCGACCTTGCGTGTGAGGTTTGAAGGTGGCAAGAGGCGAGAGAGAACACTCGAGAGAGAAGAGAGTTTAAGCCGAGAGAGTTTTGGAATGGGGAAGAAACAGGGGGTGGGTTTTGGAATGGGTTTTATATACACGGATACACATAACAGAGGTATCAAATGGAAGAGAACAAAGAGAGGAGTTTGAGTATGGAATTTAATCAAACAACCGAGTTGATTTCGACCTTGCGTGTGAGGTTTGAAGCTGGCAAGAGGCGAGAGAGAACACTTGAGAGAGAAGAGAGTTTAAGCCGAGAGAGTTCGGGAAGAAACAGGGGGTGGGTTTTATAACTTTAAAAGTTTTTGTTTTGTTTTTTTTTTAAAGTACAACTTGGATAAATAATAATTAAACCTGGGGAAATACTAAAAAAATGATTTTCATATTTTTAACATAAATATCACAAAATTACCTTCTTCCCCATATTTTTAAAAAAATTATAGGATCAAAAATGAATTTTATATGAATTTTCGAAATAAAGAATCTTTAAATGAAATAAATCTTTTTAAATCATTTTTAAAAAAAAATACTTACACACACAATTAAATACTCCCACAAATTCTATAAACTAAATCATATCACAAAGATAATAATTCAAAAGATTTCATGATTTTGAACGACTCCAATAATTTTATAAAAATCTCAAAAGATTAAATATGCATGTTTAAAAATAGTTTTAAATGCTCAAAAATGCAAACAAAAATATACGAGACACTTGCAAATCATCACATAATCATATAAACATGATTTCATGCATACTTTGACTTTATAAAAAAAAAAATTATTCACACCTCATAATTTTCAATTAAAAGCTAAATAAACACTTATTTAAATACTGGAATTTCTAGGTCGTTATACCCACGATTCCCTTTGGCCATCAAAGTTAAAGGTATCCTCCAATCCCTTCATATTTAGATCTCCTTATTCTTGTGCTTAACTTTATGCATATATACGTAGATACACACACAAGTGCATACACCCCTTAATAAACTCACCCACGTTCGATGCCCCGGTTGAATTTCCTTTTATACGCTTCCTTTGCTCCGTACGCTAGTTCTTGCCTGTTTTTCTTCTCCCACTTTGTATGCATGTTGTTTTTCATGATTGAATTGAACCATCCGTATAGCTTACTTGATGTTTCCAACTGCGGCTATTCACATTTATATGCCCATGTATGCACACACAAGTGCACCCTTTAATTGATTACGAGTCCTGCCACTTTTTGATATATGAGTCTTCAGATGTGTTGTTAGACTTACCATTAGCGTGTTCGTACTTTGAGTAGACTTGCCATGCCATCTCTAGATCCTCCAGATTTTGACCTGATTTTGATTTCCTGTCCTTTGGGGGTCATACTGCTGTACCCCTGAGACCACTTGGGCTAGCGTCCATTAAAGCCCTATAGGTGCTCGATGAAATTCCCACCGTGACATTTTCTGTCCAAACCTTATTTTACCGTGGGGTTCACCTGAAGAAACCCCTGTGACAAACCTAGGGTCTCCAACTCCTTCCTTGACTTCATTGCCTTTTTATCCAAATTTCCACCTTGTTGGTTTGTATCCCACGCTTCGTGCTGACACTGCTTTTCCCTTTGCAGATGTCCACCAAACCGTTTCTGCTCAGTCCTAGAATTCAGTGACTATGGAGGCTACCCCCCAGTCGGGAACCTCTGAAAGGACTTCATTCTCATCTCCAAGCCCGGTATCCTCATTTCCACCACTGTCCATTACTATTAGTGGCCGCACACGGTCAAAGGTCAAAGTCCTTGACCCCATCAAAGCTCAAATTTCCATAAAAGCTAAACCCACAAGCTGTGAACCAACGAACCCTACTCCCATTAGCTCTAACACATTTGAACCAAGAGAGGAATGTGATTCTCTAAGCCATGTGTTCCTACCAACCAAGCCTGTAAGTTGTTCCAACTCTAATGATGAACTCCATGATGAGGCTACGACCGTTGAAGCCCTCAATTCCAGCTTGAGCTTACCGCATTGTGCCAACACAAAGTCAATCATGACTAGCCAGAAACTAGAGAACCTATTGAGTGTATGTAACCAAGGGTGCATACTTGTCGTACCCCAAACTGATGAGAGGTGTCATGATTTCTCTAACTTCGAACCTGACCAAATTGTTCCCAATGCCCTGCTATCCGCCCAATTCTTTAGGTTGGGATTGTCTTTACCACTGCATCCTTTCATCATAGATATACTAGACTTTTATGGCATTTCACCAATGCAATTGACACCGAACTCCTATCGCATGGCGATCTGTATGTTCATCCTTTACGAAACCATGTTCCAAGTTGAGTTAACAGCATATGAGTTGGGTTACTTCTATCAACTCAAAGAAACTGGAAAAACTCCAGGCTTCTTCTACCTCACAACTTGGAATTCTCACAAAGGGCAATGTATAAAGGGGAACAAAAAGGGTATGTCAGGTTGGTACAAATAGTTTTTATATTGTTATGACTGCCCAGAGTACAGAAAGGATTTCAATCTTGATCCATGTAAGTTGTTCCCACCCTTTGTTTTACAACCTTCCCTTTAGGTGTACCTCTATGTGAAGCCCCATTATGTGTGTACTATTTTGTTTTATGTATTGTAGCAATGCCAGAACAGACTCCCCTAGAAGGAGTGGAACTAGAGAGAGCTAAAAGATCTTGAAAAAATGTTCGAAGCTAGGAGATGGCTCCAACTTATTAACCAAAGAGAGCCTGATCAATTTAGGGTTCAGTCGCGACCGTACCCTCATAATGCAGGAGGTCATTAGTACCCCTGTTGAGGAAGGCTTAACAGAAAAAACATTAAATGAAACAGGTTCAATAACGTACCCCATTCTTAGGACGTACCTCCTTTTTATTGCCTTCCTATGTCATGCTTGCCTCATATGTGTGTTTTACATATTCATTCATGTTTGCTGCGTCCTTTTTGTGCATATAATCCATCCTTATATCACCATTTGCCACTAACGTTTTTTGTCTTATGTCTACCATTTTCAGCAGAGATGTCTTTCGCCATCCCTTCCTTCATTAAGAGAACCAGCAAGAATGCCTCGATGAGAGGGTAGGTGAACACTGATCTTGAAGAAGAGATTCCTGCCCCGACAGCCAAAACCAGCCTGGCTTCTGCTGATAGATCAACCCTTTCAAGAAAAAGGTCTTCTCAAAAAATCTCTGAGTCTTCAGGTGCTTCCGGCTCTCGCAGTGGTAAAAGATCTAGGAATGATCATGGGCGTAGCCCGCCTGATGTTACTCCGCCTTCTCCTCTTGCAGCCTTTCTTGACTCCATCAAAGAATGTGTTCCCATGCAGTCAATCTTGGAGTGGGACAAAATTGGCATGGAGGAGGCTGTTGACACGATGTCCTTTGTCAATACTCAGAGCTTGTTCTTGTATCCAAAACATGGCCGTTGAATGATTGAAGCTGCCAAAGAGGACCCCAAAGTCCGTAAAGAGCTTGTCGGGCTACGTTCCGAGGTGAAGGTCTATCGTGAGGATAGAAAGAAGATGTTGGACTTGAACAAGAAGTTCCATGAGAATGAGACCATCTTGATCCATGAGAGGGATAAATTGGCGAAGGAAAGGGATACACTGTACACCTTAACCATCAAACTTGACAAGGAAAAGGACGAGCTTGCTGTTGAGAAAAGCCAACTTGAAACCAAGGTGAGAACCCTCCAGGGTGCTGTTGCTAAGTACAAGTCTCTCTCTCCCTTCGGGAGGACAAGGTGTATAATGCGGGATACCAGGCTGGCATTAAAGACTACATGGCATCCACATATGAGGTCTTCCCAAACCTGGATTGGGAACTTTTAGGCCAAGATGATGTGAACGCCATCAACCTGATCAAGGAAGAGAAAGCCTTCGAAGTCCCAGATGATGTCATGACTGAAGCTCCCCAGAACAAGAATGATGAGGTGCCTGCAGACATTACTGTGCAGGTTGTGGCGGGAGCTGCGGAGATCAAGACAGTTGAAGCTCATGTTGGGGGTTCGACAGTGGAAGGCCAGGTAGAAGTTGCCCAAACCGAACTTGAAGCTTCAAAGACTTCTCCAGCTGGTGTGCCTCCTTCTGCCTCCCCAACCAAGTCAATCCAGTAAACCTTCACCAGGCGCTGTTTTTAAGTGAACTTTTTAAGAACTCTTTCGGCGTTGATCGCCGTGAACTCGTTATTTTGAGGGTGCGGGCTCCTTGGAAGGCCTCGCAAGTTGTACCCATAACTTTTGAATTGGTTTCTTTTGAACTCTAAGTAGATGGTTTATGAACCTTGCATGCTTTTATATTATATGTATCTGTTGTATGTCCACCTTGTGCGCACACACATGCATATATTTGTGGATGTCTTGTTATGTCATGCCTTATAGAGAATCCGTGATATGTTCCTCGTAGAAAATCCATGCCATGTTCCTAGTTAGGATAAATGAACCCCGGTTAGCCTTTGGGGTACACCCTTTATAGCCTAGGTAACGTGTAGAGTCATATGCCTTCCGTAGGTGTACGCCACCCAGTTGTTATTCCATAGACTTAGACATAAGCCTTTCCTGCCTTAAGGATTATTGCCAAGTGAGTTACCAGGAGTGAACCTGGGATAGAGAAGTTTGGCAATCCTGCACAGTGGTTAAATAACACAGATATATGCATAGATTCTAAAGTAGGAATTTCTTTTTACCCAAGTGCATCCTCATTCTTAGGAGGGTTCCTGCCGTAGAAGGGATATGTTTTCCACCTGTACCCGTATCCGTTCCAAATCCTTGCCTTGAAGTTTATCCGTATATTCCATAGGGACCTTTACCTGGGGAGACATATGTCCCACTTGTCATACCCCTCAATGTGACTAAATTCCCTTACGATGTTAACTTCCTAACGATGTTAGTTTCCTAATAATGTTATACTACTATCAATGTTAGCTTCCCAGAGTTGAACTTCACTTACCCAGTTTCCCTGGGGTCGTGGTGAAGCTGTTTGTCAATCCAATGTGATATCCTCACACCGCTAAAGTCCTTAGCGTTCTAACCTCACTCACCCAGTTTCCCTGGGGTCGTGGCGAAGTCATTTGTCAATTTGTACGTAGCTTCCACAGCTGTACATGAGTCCCGAAACGGGGTTGGTTATCCACCAACGTGATTACACGGAAGCTTACCGGCGTTACTCCTGGTCAGGGTTCAAACGAGTGAACCTCCAATATGGGGGAACTTTATTGGCCTAGTGTCCCTAGGTCCAGCCTGCCTTGAGGTTCCAACCCATTCACACGTAATCCACATGTGATGCATGTATAATCCATACATGTTCCTGCCTTGATTCATGTATAATACATACATGTGCCTGCATTGATTCATGTATAATCCATACATGTGCCTGCCTTGATTCATGTATAATCCATACATGTTCCATATAGTCCGTGTAATCAATTAGCACATAATCCATGTGCTCCAATCCTGCCTTACGCACGTAATCCACATGCGATTCATGTATAGTCCATACATGTTCCTGCCTTGCGCACGTAATCCACATGCGATTCATTTATAGTCCATACATGTTCCTGCCTTACGCACGTAATCCACATGCGATTTGAATCCGAAAAATTTTAAATTTCCTTTAAAATTAGGTTATCCTATCCGAGGTTAGTATCCTATCCAATTAGTATCCACCTACTACCCCCCGAGTTCTTTAGTATAATTATACTTATAGTGAAGAACTAGGTACAAGCAGTCGTAACATCTACATGCAGTACGCAGGCAAAACAAGTAACACGTGTATCATATGAGCAAGGCAAGTACCACACGTAGCACGTAAGAAAAGCAAGTAACACGTAAAGCATGCATTCATTTCCACTACATAAGACAGCAATTAAAGCAAGGAACAAGTTGACTACATTACATCCAATTAAATCAAAATAGGTGTTCAACAGGTAGGCGTACATTCACAACCCCCCGAGCACTTTATTATCCTAAAGAAAAGAAAATCCTAGCGTCTGGTCCTAAGATCGTGGTAGTTATAACTAATAAACTGCCTTTATTCTCCTATGCCTGAAAGAGGCCTACGATAAGTATTACCTAGAGTCATCTATCGGTAATATTTCCTAAGATATTTGGTGTTCCACGCCTCCGGGATGAGTTTCCATCCAAACCTGCCAAGTGATAAGTGCCTTCCCCTAGGACCGATGTGATCACATAAGGGCCTTCCCAGATTTCCTCAAAGATTCCATGTCCTGAAGTCTTTGAATTGGGCATCTGTTTCCTTAAAACCAAATCGCCATCCAAGAGTGGTATCCGAACCCCGCCATCGGGGTACTTATGAGTCTTAATTTTATGGGCCTCGGGCTTCAACTATGAAGTTCCCTGATTTCTTTCCACCATATTTAGATGCAAATGATGTTTGCCTTTGTTTTCCAAGAAATCATGGCCACATTTTATGATTGGACCTGTAGCCGTAGGGATCAAGCTGATTGACTTCTGATAGGTTGATCTAGCGTTCGACAGTCCAAAAGGCATTATGCTACAATAGTTGTAGCCTGTACCAGATATGAGGGGAGTGTACCCCTGGTCAGGTTCTGGTAGCTTTTCTCCGGGCCATTTGGCCTTTGTTATGTTCGTCAAACAATTCTCATCACCAAAGCTTCCAATATCATCATCAAGGACCTCCTCCATCATCTTCTTGATCAGGGGTTCCATCACTTCCGTATCCTGATATTTTGGGGCTTCAAGCATCAACATTTTATCATAGGTGTCCTTCCCACAGGAAAAAGCAACATTATAGTGAGGTTTCTCCCCTTGATGCTGTAAAGTCGTAATAACATTACAAGTTCCCCTTACTGATTTTGCCTCCTTCCAGAGTGGGGGTTCATCCACTTGCTGTCCCACTGGTTCCAGGTAACGATAACATTGCTCATCTGCAGGGCCCCCGTCCATTAGTAGCAGGTGTTTGCAAGACTGCTCAGCCGCATATAACGCCTTACTATAGCATTCCCTATAATCCAATTGGCATCCTCGGATACATCCAATTCCACCTAGGGTGGGGAATTTCATGGACAAGTGGTAGATCGAGGTTACCACCCGCATCTCTTTAACTAGTGGTCTTCCCAATATCCCATTGTAGGATATATCTTCATTTACCACCATGAACTCGGCCATCTGTGTGGCAGATCGGGGTTCCTCCCCCAAAGTGATAGGGAGCTTCACCCATCCCACAATCTGCATGGGGTTCCCAGTAAACCCATACAACTCATTATAGGAATGAGCCATTTCCTTATCAATCAGCCCCATTTTCTGATAGGTGTTGTATGCAAGAATATTCACGGAGACTCCGTTATCCACCAACACTCGATACACATTCAGGCCTCCAATTGCAACCTTGGCCACTGGTGCATCATTATGGGGATGATAAACGTGCCTAGCATCCTCTTCAGTGAACGTTATATCAGCTGCTTCCCCCTTAAAGAGCTTAGGGGGTCTTTCAGTCAAGTGGTATACATTTGTGAAGAGTGCACCCTTGGCTTCTCTGGTATAGTTTTTTCTAGTATTCCTGCTTTTACCCCCAATGTAGGGTCCGCCTATGATAGTACGTATGCTGTTGGCTCTTGTAGTATGTTCTGGGTTCACCCTTTCAGCATCCCTAACAGCTTTATCACCTTTATACCGCTTCGCTTCCTGGGCCACAAATTCCGTAAGGTATCCCCTTCTGATCAAGTCTTCATTATGATCCCTTAGGTGGATGCAATCTGCCGTCCCATGCCCATTAGAATCATGAAAGGCATAGTATGGGCCTGCATCCTTCCTTCCTGGGGGTCCACTCCTCATAGGCTTCCTGAACAATCCAGCTTTACCACCCACCTCAAGCACGTGCTCAACAGAAGCAGCGAGGGGGGTGTACTCCGCATATTTGGCAGTATCCCGAGGGTAACTTCTAGTTGGGTACTTGTAGCTTACTGTTCTCCCCGCACCAGTTGCATTCACAGTTAACGGTGCTGTCTTTTCATTATGATGCGGTGCCTTAGCAGAGGAGCTTCCACTATAGGGGGTTCGCTTGTTGTACCCCCTATCTTTAGGACTGTAAGATCTATTTCTCTTGCTCCTATTCTAGCTGCCAGAGTTACGATCCTTCTCCAGTTTAGCCATTTATTCTTCCACTACTTTGTGGGTTTCAGCTCTTGCATAAAAATCTGCCAAGGTTTTGGGCTCCTGGCCTTGCAGCCCCTTCCAAAAATCGGTCCCTGGGCGTACGCCCGCAATCAAGAAGTTTTTGTAAGTTTCATCAGTTGTTTTCCTTACTTTTGGGACTTCCACATTGAAGCGTTTGAAATATTCAGTGAGGGTTTCATTTTTATCTTGCTTGATGTTCGCAAGAGTATTGGCCGGGGGTGCGAATGCAACCGAAGCCCGAAACTGAGTTACAAACAGTTCACTCATTTGCCGCCAAGACCGTATTGAGTTTGGACGTATCCTTTTGAACCATTGATGGGCACTGTCTCTTAGTGTGGCAGCCAATAAACGGCACTTCGTCAGATCCTTGACCTGATACACCTCCATTTCAGTGTTGAACTGACTAAGATATTCAACTGGGTCGGTGGTTCCACTGAACTTTAAGTCTCCTACCCCCCGGTACTTTGCCGGGAGTGGTGAATCCCTCACCTTCTTCGTGAAGGGTGAAGCCACCGTTAAGCCTTCCATCGACTGTTTTTCCGCCCTTAGTTTCTTGAGCGCATCACGCAGATCTCTCACCTTATAGTGCTCATCTTCACCATCAGTAAATTGGCTCTCATCTTCATCAGTCTCCTCAGCGGAACCCCCACCATATTTAGGGTTATGCTGTGAGCTATAGCTTCTCTCATCCTCAGCCACCTTGGTACTTTTGCCAGATTTGGAGCCAGACTTTTCCCTTCTGTAACTTTGAGACTCCTTGGACTTAGACCTCCCATCCTGAGTCCTCCTTGTCTGCGAATCTCTTTTTCTATCCAGTTTGTGGCGTAGGTCCTTGTTGTCTAACCTATTGCCTAGCCTGTCAAAGACACTCTGGCTACGCGTGGGTGAACTCTGCGATTTCTGGACCTCTTCCTCATCACCCTCCCAGTCCGGATTAGTCTGGT
Organism: Saposhnikovia divaricata; assembly: GCA_036435485.1. Taxonomy (NCBI): domain Eukaryota; kingdom Viridiplantae; phylum Streptophyta; class Magnoliopsida; order Apiales; family Apiaceae; genus Saposhnikovia; species Saposhnikovia divaricata. Next base: position 75,636,138 of record CM071600.1, on the reverse strand, counting down.
CAGCCTCCACATGAGAAAAACCTTTTTCCGAGACCTTGTTTTCAGACTCCTCAACATCACTATCAAAATTCAAATGAGTCGGGGTAACCACCTTCTTTTTCACTTTCCCGTCCGTGGAACTATGTTTTTGTTTCCACTTCTTAAATTTTTGGACTTCTTTTCCAAAGAGCTTATTTTCTTTCTCATCTTCTTAACTTCTTTCTAGAGCTCCTGATTTGTGGCTCCATCATCATGTTCTTTTTCATAGTCGTTCTGTTCCTCCTCCGGCGTATGTATATCATCGGAATTTCGAGACATCTCTTCCCTCTAGAGATTAAACCAAAGTCCCCTCCTTTTAGCGCCAAAAATGTTGTGAGGGAAATTTGGTACAACACTTCTTGGAGGTAGTTACGAGAAGAACGGAGAATCGAGTAGAAATCGGCGTTGGAAGCACGTACGCACGCCGACTTCCAGGGTTCAACTGCCATGAACCGAGGGGGAGTTGTGGCTATTTTTGGACTGAATTTGCAAGGTCTCCAGGTGATTGTGACTGAGTAAATCCTACTCAATCGGAGCAGATGCCCAGAACTGTGATAGAGGTGTGTATAGTTGTGTCTAACCCCTGGAAATGGCCTACATACCCTTATATTTATAAGGGATCAAGTCCAATGTAGTTCTTGATGATTGAGCCATGATTTGATAAGCTTTATCCTCCATGTTAAACTGATTCCATCAATTATCCCAGCTGATATGATTATCCAGTAGTTATTCCTCCATAAATCCATGATTATCTTCATAAATATATGATTTTCCATCATATATCTCCATGTATATACATAATCCATGTATATATAATGATTATCCATGCTAACTGATGCTGTTGACTCGTTCCTGAGGTTTAGGACTTATCCCCAAGTCAGTTAGGGTGTCCCCTATCCGTTCTCCTATAATTTAGGAAGCCACAGGGCTGCTAAGGCGGCTTCTGGAAATCTTCAGGGTACGTGCACGTACCCCTGCCTGGAAGCCTATCACCTACCCCTATCAAGCCTCCACATGGCAGTACCCCTACCTAAGGTCTACGCACCTGAACCCCTTCACGAATGAACCTCGATCCAGATGTCACAATCTTCATTTTTCTAAGGGGTATTGGGCCCCATCTCCTTATCCAGCCTGTCCCATCCTCTCATATTCGTATGATCCAAACTCGTAACCTTAATGGGCCTTAAATCAAGCCCTAGGCGGATTTTGGGCACAACAAGTTGCATAGGTTGCATATACAATTGAATGCAACTAAAAACTGAAAGTTGAATTTTCATTTTTTGCTGCTACGCAGAATTTGGCAAAAAAAATGAAAATTTCACTTTCAGTTTTAAGTTGCATTAGTTGCATAACTTTCAGTTTTTAGTTGCATTCAGTTGCATATGTTTTGCTACTATGGAGGTTTGCAAAAAAATAAAAATTTTACTTTCCTCATTTGCAACCTGCTGCACAGCCCTTATAGATAGTATTTTTGTAAATAAATTAACGTTTTTTTAAAAAAAATAGTATAAATGCAATTTAATTACAAAGACAGTATTTTTTGCAATAACAAATTAAAAACCTAGTATATTTGTCAAATTCCAATAATAAATTGTTATAATATATAGATTATTACCTTAGATTTTAGAAATAAACATAAAATCCATTTATTGAAATTTCATAAGCAAGAGCCAATACTCTTTATATGAATTAAAATTGTTTTTCTCAATATCACATTTTATTAATATACCTTATAGCTACGGTTTGATTTTAAACATTTTATTTGTAAATTTCACACGTTAATAACAGAATACAATAAATATAATAATGTTTGGTTGATGTAATTTTAATTTTGAAATTTTCTTACCGACAAAAAATAATAACTGAATATGATAAAATTACACATTTAGCTTGTTGTCGAAATCACTAATTCTTAATCTCAAAAATATAAAACTAGTTTGGATGCTTACAGATAAAGAATAATAATGTGGTGGAAATTGTGAATTTGAGAGACCACTCTTCAAAAAACACTCCTATTTTCATCCAAGTTTATCATGTCCGGATTGAAAAAACTTTCATTTTTTAATTGTATTTGATTAGCCTTTATGCAATAACTGCCAACCCAAATTTGGAACATAATTATTAAAAGATCTTATATGACAACCTTCCATAACCACAAGTTCGAAAAAGTATAGAACTAAAAAGTCTAAAGCATAGAACTATTTTTTTTTACATAATGTATGATTCTATGTGAGTTGTAGAAATTCCTGTCAAGGGGTCACAACCTACAATAATTAGAATAATTTTTAATAGTAAACCTTAATATATTAATAATCTATTGATGTGATTTGTTGAATTATAGAGTATTAAATTATTTTATTCAAATCTAACAGTTTTCTGCGTTAATAAAATTAGTTTTTCTTAAAACTTAAATATATTATTTCAATAGACAAACAGCATCAACATAAAACAACAAACATCAAACACGCGCATGATCCACAAATTAATTAAAGACCTCTACTAGCAAATTGCAAGCAACAAATCTTTACATGTAAGGATACATATACATCTAGTACTAAGCAACAAAAATGATATAGATAGCATATAAGAAAATTACACATCACAGCAAGAAAACTATTTATCTATCCAACAAACAACTTATATACTCCCTCAGTCCTTTTAAATTGGCACATTTGCAAAAAACACACATTAAGAAAAATTTAATTATGTAATTTGTTTCCATATTTGCTCTTAATTTTAACATTAAATAATGAGTTATGAGTGTGTGTATTTTGGTATTAGAAATAAAGGGGTATATATGCAAAAATTGATAAAAATATGTATTGGAACATGTGACAACTATTTCAAATGTGCGGACGGAGGGACTATACTATTTCTTTCTGAAAATTAAAATTACTTTCCACCTTAATTTAGTTGCTAATTAAACCCCTTCAATGGTTGTCCTCGTCAGTGTAGTTGTTATTTTCCAAGCTGTAACAGACTTTTCTTTCTGTAATCATGATAAAAGATGTATATCGTTACCATAATCAATAGCAAAACAAACAAAATCTTTACAAGAGTGAGTGTGAAGAAACATACCATTATAGGTTCAGCCTAATTGAGTCTTGGATAAAATATCCTCACAATTGATCTCTTTTCTCATTCAATATTGGATGCACAAGCCTCCCCTTCCTCGTGACCCCTCTTCCCTTGAGTATCCACACGTTCCATATAAAACCTCCTCTTATTCGACCCATCACTTTCCACATCTTCACTCAATTTCACAATATCATCTCGTTTCTACAAATCCACATTTCCACCTCCCTCTTCGAAAAGGTTGCTCAACGTTTGGAAGAGGGAGGTGGAAATGTGGATTTGGAGAAAGGAGGTGATATTATGGAATTGAGTGATGATGCGGAAAGTGATGGGTCCAATAAGAAAGTGATTTATATGGAACGTGTGGATACTCAAGGGACGAGGATTTGAGGAAGGGGAGGCTTGTGCCTCCAGTATTGAATGAGAAAAGAGAATTGTGAGGTTATTTTATCAGTCTTCTTGATGTTCTCGTAAATCTGAGAACAGAAGGCAGTTTTTGGTGCAAATTCTTAAGGTGAATACTAACAAATCACGGCTTGAGATGATCTTAATCCATGATTTGCAGAATGCTTTGAAGCCAGAGTAGTGAAAGTACTTGCAGCTAAGAGATTTTAGTGAAGATGAGAACTTCAAGAAGATAAGAAGAAGCCGTTGCCGCGGCTGCCATTAGCTAGAAAAATGATAAGAATTGACGGAATATGTCGTAACCCTAATCCCATACTTATATACGAGATTTGTGCAGAAATCCTGGGCCGTGACAATTTAGGCCCAATGCAAAATTATTGAAGAATCTTAACTACTTTTGATTTTTAATAAAGAAATTTTGATTTTTAAAAATAGTGATGGAAGAGAGTCAAACTAAACAATAGTTTCCTCAAAAACTCATATGAATTAATTCAGTTAGAAATTTTTTTAACTAAGATAAAAAAATCTAATACATCTTTTGTGAATATTTTTTAATATTTCATTTTTCAAATTGGATTTCTCGAAAAATCATGTGTATATTTCTTTCAACAATATTTTATTTGAAGAAACATATTTACTTTTTGGGGAAAATACAAAAAACAATGTTATGCAGATATTTGTAAATACAGGAATCTAATCTTGCAAGAACTTAAAATAGTTTCCACCACAATAAGAAAAAAAAAACAAAGAATTCAATCTTGTAAGAACTTAAATTAGTTTCCCCCACTTTAAGAAAAAAGAAAAAAAATACTAGTTTTCACATGTATCATTTTTTCACAAGTTTTAATTAACATGTAATAAAAATAATAAAATTTGTAGTAATTATAAATGAGCTATATGTTGAAAAGGTGAACCGATATGTTCTATTATAATATCTAGAACTATATGTTGAAAAGGTGAACCGATATGTTCGATTATAATATCTAGCGGTTTTTAAATTTTCAAATATTTTATATTTAAAAAAATTATTTTTTTAATTTTAAACTTCACGTAGTACCTAACTTACTTCTAATAAATCATTATATGTTCTCTTAAGGATTTTCTTTTATTTCATGTAATAACCCAGACTTATAATTTTAAATTGGTGGGATTGTTTTGCCTTTTCTTCTTTTTATTTGCAAGTGCATAACAAAAATATATCTATCTCCTAAAAACACTATTATCATAATTCAAAATTATTACAAATGAAATTATAAGTAATCCTAAACTTTTATCCTAGAGATCTGGTCAACATCAACCAATTATTAAATGAAATTGAAATTTAAAAATCAATGCATAATTATGACGGAGCCTATTAAGATTTGATATTTAGACTTACATGACAAGAAAATGTGGATTGAAAACAGATTAATTAATCATTGTTTCAAATATTAACACATTCCTTATAAAATATTCATACTAGTTTATCTTATCAAATTCATGCTTTTTTCTAAATTAAATGTTGGTTTTTGGAACAATGTCTCGGCTGTCCACGTACATGTTAGTTCGATGTTATTTGATAAAATAAATAAAAATGCTACACTAAAATAATAACCAATGTTTTACCTTTCTAGACACATGTACATTTGATGGAAACTGAAAAATTAAACTCAAACTCAAAAACTAAATAATGTTAGGAAAAATGAATACGTTCTATAAAAAATTTCTTAGGCTAGATTTTGGATGCATTTTTATATAATCCTACTTGTCAAAATCTTTACTAATCCAATCTATTTTCTTAATTTTCAAGCATGTATGAGTATTCATAAAAAATAAGGCACACCCTTTTGTGCATTAGCCCTTAAATTAGGTTAAATTAGATTAGAATGTGTATATTCTGCTGGTTAATTAAGATTAGTTTCACTTGGAGGAATTATGTTAAAATTATTTATAAATTAGGTAAAATATATCCAATATCTTGACATATTTTTTAGTTTTGTGAAATAAATAAGAAAACCATGCAATGAAATGATACAGTTTAACTTAAAAGTCCTTATAATTAGTGTATTTGCCTATACTGAATTTAATATACTCAAGAAAATCAAGATAGTATACTGAGTTAAATATCACTAGTAGACTAAGACAACATAAATATATGTACTATAATTGAAATTATATTGGTTTAAATAATAAGTAGTCAAATGTGAAATATTACACAACTTTAGTCTCTAAGTGAGATCTTATATAGATGAATAAAATAATACCTGATGAAAATTTCATGTTAAGAAAAGAAAAATTTATCTTAAAATATGTCTTAATAAAATGGAATATGGAAAAAGGAAATTGGAATTCATATAACAAGTAATGGCTATTGCTAATGAAATAAACATACATGTATCATATGTTTATATCTTAAATATTATCTAATATCCCGTAAATTTATAAAAATTTAATATTTATGTATCGAGTTGTTATCTAGTTTCGAGTTTGCATTGGGTTTCGAATTTCGAATTGGGATTCAGTTTTGTACAACTAAAATCCGAATCTAAATCCAAACTTCTTCTGATTTAAAAAATGAATCTGATTCCAAATCCATATCTAAATCCAAAATTTATGCTTCGGTAAATCCAAAATTTTAGGCTCAAAATCTACTTTGTGAATGGGAACAAATTTCATACTCGGGAATACGGAACTGACAAGTCAACATTTAACAATGGAGTATGCATCAAGGATCGAATTTTAGTGAGACATCTAATGATTACTTTGGTCATTGAAGAGATTTTTTGTCGAGTATCCTCGCCATCCAATTAAGAGAACAGTATTTTTCAAGTGTGAATGGTTCACTACAAAAATCTCGGCTAAATTCGACTATCAATTTGCAGTCGAATTTAGATAAATTCGACCGGATCCGGTCGAATTTAGCTAAATTCGACTGCAAATTGACAGTCGAATCTAGCTAAGTGGAATTTAGCAAAAAGCAGTCGAAATTAATAAATTCGACTGTCTAAATTCGACTGCTGCAATTTCGACCGCATTAAATCGACTACACAAATTCTACTGAAACCAGTCGAATTTGTCCCCGGCTAAATTTTTGAATTTTTTTGGCGAAAATTTGAATTTCCCGCCTAAGGAACTTAATTTGACTTGAACCAGTCGAATTTGACCCCGGCTATATTTTTGAACTTTTTTGGCGGAAATTTGACTTTTCCGCCTACCGAACTGAATTTGACTGTTTCCAGTCAAATTTATAAAATCGACTGATAGCCTTTATGCAGTCAAATTTATAAATTCGACTGGGCTTTCAGTCAAATTTAATTGACACCAAAATGTTTTGGTTTGTTAAATTCGACTGCAAGGAGTCGAATTTAAATGCCATAAACAGTCCATAAGCTTGCTGTTTTTTCCCCCAGCCTGTACTGTAAACTAACACAACATAATTTGCGAAACAATTAGGGAAGGGGGCAGAATACCAAAAACCTAAATAATTAAAATATATAAACAATCAACCATCCGTAAGTTTAACACAAGAAGTTACATTATCTTTTACATTAGAAGTTAGTCCCAAAAGCTTAGCATAATAATTCTAATGTTGCTAACAAAATGAGCAATGCTCTACAAACCCCAGTCATAATAATTCTAATTATATGTTAATACAACTAATAAAGTGGATAATTCCTTGCATCTTGATCTTCATCTTCATCGTCGTCTCCGTTTCCTCCTCCTCCGTCTACGTTTCCTGAGATAGTGGTATCGATTGCTGCCTTTTCGATACTTGTACCCTACAATTGAATATATTAGGTACAGTGATGAAAAAAATACAACAAATATCACATTTGATATTTAAGATATCTAGATCAACTTAGCTGTCTATTTAACTAAATTAAAATAGTTTGCTCAGCAGCTACATTCTTAGAAGGGAAAAAAATCTCATCTTCATATATGATCCACCACCACAGAATTCAAATCTATCCAAAAGCAAGCCCAACTATAGACTTCATACAAATAGTACTTTTCAATACTTTTTACTCCTCTTAACAATGTCTTCCTAAGAATGAATCATCATAACAGAACATACGGCAAGTATTACAACTTTCACTGCCACTAACGTTTAGCAAACATTCTTTTACTTGCTAACAGCTAACACAATTTCTCAGGATTCATATCCTATACTCGAGAACTTAATAGGTAACTATAAATGAAACTAAACCTAACATCTAACACAATATCACAGCTGAATTTATTGTACATACTAGATTATTTTATTGCAGGAATTATTTTTAATATGATGCAGGTGTAGGTGCTTACTGCAATGAAAGGAGTCTATAGAGGGCATCAACAGTTACCTCAAGGATGACCTTTTTGTACAGCACCATGGCATCAGCAACAAAGGACGATGCTAGCCGCATATACTCAAACCACAAATCCTGCTCATTGTGGTCATAATCTCTGTTTGGAAAGGCTTCATTGGCTAATAAATGCATGCGTTCATTCAACAAGGAACGTGGCACCTCCTGCATTTCCAAGGAATGGACCAGCCTATTCATATCACCTGAAACCCTTAACACAAATTGCAATGAATCATCAGATAAGCGGCGGGTAGGGGCATGCGAGTTTTGTGTGGACTGAGATCCGGTCCACAGTGATGCCTCGTACGATCCAAAAACCTCTGGCACTGTATATCGAGGAAAGAGAATGGTCTTCCCCTTCTTTGGGGGTCTCACCTGTAGTGCAAGAGTAAAATTCTGCTCCAATTGAAACTTCTTTTGGCTACGTGGTGATAGAGGTGGATCAGTAGTTGACAAGTTCTAGGGTGTGGATTGTGTAGCCATCGCTCTTTCCATATCTTCCTGCGCTTTTTGCATAGCTTCCTGCAATATGCAATATATAAGCAAAAATACAATTTGAAAATTAGAATCATAATTATGTTCCAGGTCCTGCATAGATAAAAACTATTGACCAATACAAATTCGAATAGTTAGTGCCTCTGAATAATGTACAAGATTTATCCCCCCTATCATACGAAATTCATTCATAGATATCCAAGTCTGAATTAAATTGAATCTGCAACATTATACTACTATTAGCTAAGGTTAATTGTTATGATATATGAAGAAAATATGTTGATAGATAATACTGAAGATAGTACAATATAGAGCATGCTATATAGGTAGGCTAGCTAGGACTGAAATGAAAGCACTATTATATGGTCTATGTGGATACACGCATTGAAAAAAAACTCCAGCAACATCTCACATTACAATATCAGACATGCACAGGGATATTATAAATCTATCCCTGTATATATGTACTATGTGGTCCTTGGTTGTAAAGTTGTGATAATAAATGAAGAGAAGTCTATCGTCTTAAAGTATTGAAAACTCTAGCTAGGCCAAGCATATACATCAGACAAAAAAGAGAGAGATTACTGATGACAAAAAAGAGCAGCCTGTATTTAGAGTAAGAAACTGTGTGCGTTGAAATTACTAGTCTTAATAGATCGTATAGCTAGGTATTTTGTCGTGATTAATAAATAATATTCGCACTAAATGTGTAATAATCATTTATTAGGAACTCCCATGCGCATTATTACTTATACTTATCTAGAGAGAGATGACTGACTAATGGATGAAAACTCACCATCTAATGAATTGAAAAGAAGATAGAACCCAAGTCCTAGTTATTTCATGGTGATGAGGATGATTTAGTAAGTAGTGCAATGGTTGCTATCAAAGTAAAAGCAAATGAAATTGGAATCGATTATTGTCAAATCACACATACTAATACATCTCTTACAAGCACACACACAAAACTTTGACAATAATCGATTCCAATTTCATTTGCTTTTACTTTGATAGCAACCATACTAATACATTTTCTTTTAACACTAATTAATCTAATTACTTATTTGGGTATCCCAAATGGAACACTAATGACATGTAAGCAGATAAAAATAGAATATTTTTATAAAAAAAATAGATAAACCAGGGATAAGACAAACCTTAAGTTTCAGATCTTCTGGTTTGTCAAAGTGATAGATAGTATTCATAAAATCAAGATTGGAGACAGGTCCTTGCTTCTCAATCTCCATATCCTATTTATTAGAAAAAACAAATATTAATTTCATTTGTTATACAAATATGAACCAGCACACCTAAAATGGTAAGCATCCAACACTGAGAAGCACAAACTCGAGCATTTGTCTTGTAAAATTATTTTGAAATTGTAAAAAAAGTAAAATACCTCTCGTCTCTGGCTGAATGGTATGGCACCGTTGTGGTGGGCATGTTGTTGATGACTACGGGCATTCTTGCCAATTTTTGATTTATGCTTAAACACATCTCTTTCCCAGCAGGTGTTGAGGCTATCCCAGATCCGCTGGTTGAAGTAGTGAGGCTTGCACGAATGTCGAGTAGCTTGAATTCAAGATTTCCTCAGTTCACTTGCCTCTAATTCTGCTCGACGCTTCTCCAAATAAGGAAGATTTGACCAATTCACCTTCATATGTTCTTTCACAGCTCTATCCCCTTCTGTTTCATCAATTCCGTTTGGATAATCGTAGTATTCCTAGAAAACAGGATCACATAGACAAATATCAATAAACTATAACAAGTAGCTGCACTTGTAGCTGGTTGAAGTATCATAAATTACATATAATTAACAAGTACAATAACATTTCCGAATAATGAATGCAGAGGACCTTTTTTAACCAATTTTGTACTTCTAAAATTTTTCTTATCATTTTTCTTTTAGTAATGCACCATACAAATATTATAGCAGTAACTCGTTACAGCAGCAAGTGCTAGAGCTCTTGTTACCATCTTCTTACCTAGTCTAATAATAGCATTACCCCTATATCCTATTGCATTTCTTATTAGTGTTCTGTTAACTGCATTGCAAGGTGTCTGCAAACGCTCAAACAGTTGCCAATAACATCTCAATTGGTCTATATATCTAGAAAAATTCATCAAGACTATGCATCAAGACTATTCGGAAATGTGAGAGAAAAATTCTTTCAATCACATATGTACACATTAACAAAATATAATGTACTCATACCTTAAACTTCTTAACACAGTCATCATAAAATTGTTCACGCTCCGATCCCTTCGATTGATGTGTATTTTCATTCCAAAGCACTTTAATAATGTAGCCAAGAGTTTTCTTTTTCCTAGGTTCCCTTATACTACAACAAGTAACATACAATTAGTAAATAATTAATATATATGAACATTATATTGATATTACATGAAATAGACAAGTAATACCATTTTCCATCAACAAAATGAACAATAGCTTTCCGCTCACCAGGAGCTGGTGGTTTTGTGTAATCACCAGTCGAGCAACTGCGCCTTGCCCTTTCATATGTGATTCTTGGCATGTTTTGACTTTCCCCGTGTCCTTCCTGATCATTCTCTGCCTCCTCATCACCATTCTCATCATCACCCTCATCGTCATTGCCCCGGGAATTACCGCTGCCCCCTCCATTACCCTGGCCCATTCCTCCACTACCACTTCCCCCTCCATTACCCTGGCCCCTTCCTCCACTACCATTCCTCCCTTTGCCTCTTCCCCTGGCCCCTTTACTATTGCCTCGACCTCCTCGACTACCCTGTCCCCTCCCACCACTTGCCCCGATCGTCATAAGAACAAAAAACACAATGAGCCAAAACCTAGACAAACCAACCTGCAAGCATTAACAAATAATAAGGAAAAGTTAGGTTTTCAAACTTGTAAAACAGTTGCTATTGCAGAATAAAATACAAGGAAAATACAGGATAAAAAAGGATATCCAGCAAGAAAAAAGAATATAACAGCTTCATTTAAACAAAACTTCAGTAAAGTCTAAGACAGGGTTGCCTACATTAAAGACAGTAACAATGTCTTTTTGAGGTAATACCAGGTTTTTTCTTGGAAAAAGCAATGTACATGGCTCCAAAAACTAGCATTGTAATACAGTTCTGGAGGTGACTAATAGATACATAGAATGAGCTATGAATAGAAGGCAACAGACCAATCTTTTTTTGTTAAGTATGTTTCTTTATGTGCCTGAGATAAACATACACAATTCCGATAATAGAATTCCATGTAACCAGGAGCTTGAGTTAAATTTCTCAATAGTATGTCACTATTAAATGGTAGATGAATTACTAGAAAATAGACACAAGATATTATTCTCGGTGCTAACAGAATACACTACACACAAGATAAATAATAAGAAGTCGAATCTTTATCAAAACTTAAGAGCTAGGGCATACAGGAAGCAATTATCAACGTTTGTATTCAAAGATTTTAAAGAAAGAAAAGTGTTAAAATAGTATTGTAATTCTATTCACGAAAATCCTTCAATTTAGAGTGAACTTTTTAGCAATATACAAAGTAAATGACTAAACTTGTAATTTCAGATGAAAATCAACAAACTTTAAAGGTAAAATTACAAAATTAATTAATAAATTCGATTAAGTAATTGGATCTGCAAATCTGTAAGCATCTTAAAACACATACACAATTGAATGTCAATTAATTATATACACAAATATATGTATGTAAATAGAGGGACAGGGAGAGATAGAGAGAGGGGGGAGAGAGGCAGAGAGGGTGGGAGGGAGAGAGAGGGGGAGAGAGAGAGAGAGAGAGAAAGAGAGAGAGAAAGGGGAGAGAGAGGGACTGTTTGGCACACCTTATTTTAAGGACTTATGAACTTATTTTCGGGTAAAATTTTTATATTTTGAAATTGTTTTTTTATACAAATATTTAATGTATGTTCGAGATTTAATAAGTTTCAAAAATAAGTTGAAAAATAAGTTGGAAAGTTAGAAATCTCTAACTTTGTCTTAAAATAAGTTGACTTATTTTGAAAAAAAGTTCCCCCAAACATCCCCAGAGAGAGATCTCATCTCGTGCCTCCGCGAAACTGAACAACATTGTTAGCAAAAGGGCTAACAAAAACTGAAACAAGAAATAAACACAGATTAAAACCCCAAATTACTCTAATTAAATAAACAAACTCTGATTAAAACCCCAAATTAAAAACCTCATACCCTAATTAAAGAAACCCAAATTAATACCTGTCGAAAGCTACGTTTTCCAGATTTGAGCATGATTTTGTAAAGCTGCGTTTTCATTTTGTAGATTTGAGCTGTGTATAGCGGAGGCGGTAACCCTAAGCGAGAGAGAAGAGAGTGAAAGAAATGAGGGGAAAAATGATATCTATATTAATAACAAATTCGACGGTTTTTGGTGGAATTTACAAATTCGACCGGATCGGTGAAATTTACCCGTGACCCTATTTCCACTGGTTCCAGTCGAATATAAGAGACCACACAATTTTTACTCAGTAGCTAACAGACTAATTCCTGCTTTATTTATCAAAGCACAACTCCTCAAAATGCATTCAAATTAACTCAAATAAATGCATTTCATTTTGAATTCCAAATTATAGTAATTTAAAATAATACAAATTATCCGTGAAATATTTATCACCATACTTCAAATTAATACAAATTTAAGTAGGAAACAAATTAACTAAGTCAAATCATCATTATCACTTTCTTCATCAATGTTGACGGCTTCAATTTGATTTTCATTGTTGCTCTCGTTTCGTTCTTCTTCGTGATAGGCCATGGAACGATCATTTTCAAACATTTTCAAGTCAATAAAGAAATTTGCGGGATCACGAATATTCACTCTTTCAACATGTGATGATGAAGCATTTGACACTTCATTTTGAAAAGCGTCATCGTTAGATCTAACCTTCTCTTTAGATGTCACACTTTCATTGACTTGTCGATTCTTTGTTGTTAGAACCGTGTACCATGATGACTTTGGATTTGTAATATTTGGTGCATAATACACTTGATGAGATTGGCTAGACAACACAAACACATCTTCCGCATTTAATGTTGATTTGACATCCACCGTAGTTATTCGATTTCTATCAACTTTGACATGTTTTGTGTGATCAAACCAATGACATTTGAAGACAACAACTTGTTAACCATTGTGATAGTAGAGATTTAAAACTTCTTGCAATCGACCGTAATTGTTTCCAAAACTTTCTTTGTAAGAAGTTCCTACAATTTAAAATGTGTGAGATATAAATAGGAATGATGGAGAATAATTGCAACTACGATTTTGCGCATCTACAAATTTTCTTACCAATGACAACAATGCCGGAATTTGATGAAGTGAGCTCAATAGGATTTGCACAACTAAATTTATAACCATTGCACTTGCACATTTTGTAAGTTTCAACTTTAAACAAAGGACCTTTTATCAAGTCCATGAATTTCTTCTTGAGCTCTTCATCATCTTGAACCTACAAAATTATAACAAAAAAAACATAATTGCATAAACATAATTATATAAACATGTACGTGTGTGTGTGTATTTAATTTCATACCCTTTTTTCAAACCAATTTGGAATTGCTCTTTTTGAAGTTCTTCCCTTTGAGCATCATTGTAGTTCGGATGATGTGTTTGCACCAACTTTTGGAATCCACTACACATTAAAATGAATTCATAAGATGAATGTTAAAGTTGCATAATGTGTGTGTGAATATGGTATAAAAATATTCTCACCGTAGGTATTTTCCGACCTCCGGCGAATTTATTAGAACATAATATCTTATGAGTTTATGTTCTTCATCACTCAAAATTCTATCCTTGCCTCGTAGACCAAGTGATGTCGAATACGTGTAAACTTCAAGTAAATTAGAATCATGAGACCTCTGAGGTGCCTCATTTCGACGTAACCAATTATGCACTGTTGGGACTTTGGATTCGAAATACAATGAACAAAAATGTACACATTCCTCTTCAATGTATCGCTCTGCAATTGAACCCTCCACTCGAGCTTTGTTTTTAACTTTCAGTTTCAAGTTGTGCAAGTATCTTTCAATGAAATACATCCATCAAAAATTAGCTGGGCCACCCAACTTACATTCAGTAGCTAAGTGCAGTGGTAAATGCTCCATCGGATCGAACCAACCTGGAATGTAAGTGATTTCAAGTTTCGACATTATTCTCACTATATCCTTCTCCATTTTTTCCAAGTCTGTGTATCTCAAATTCGATGAGAATAAATCTTGAAAGAAGTTTGACAACTCAATAATAACACCAGCTATGTGCTTTGGTAGTAAGTCACGACAAACGATTGGCAACAACTTTTGCATGAAAATATGACAGTCATGAGATTTCATATCATGAATAGAATTTTTATCACGATTCACACACCTGGATATATTTGATACATACCCATCCGGAAGTTCAAATTGTTTAATCCAATTAAACAACTTATGAAGTTGTTCCCTTGAAAGCACATATGGTGCACTTGGCATTGTGCCATCATCTTGAATCCATAATTCACGGTGTATAAGCATTTCTTTACAATCCTCTCTTGCCTTCTTGGTGTCTTTAGACTTGTTCTTGTCACCAATCATTATGTTGAATTTGTTATCAAAGACATTCTTTTCGGTATGCATGACATCAACGTTGTGACGAAGGTCGAGTGTATCCCAGTACGGGAGCTCGAAAAATGGACAAAGGTGGGTCCAATTATGTGTCACACCATAGTCTCTCGATTTTCTCCAAGTTGTCTTCCCTGAAGGGGGAACTGTATCTCCTCACAAAAGGTCCTTGTCATCACACCTGAATGTCGAGTTGTGACTGATCGTGTCTCGGTTCTTCCAAATTTTGTACTTTTTCTCAATGGATCATATGGTTCTAAGAAATAGGGAGCAGTTCCATACCAACTAGGTTTACCACCATGCTTGAGTTGTTTGGCTTTTACTTGTCCCATACAAACATGACAAGCTAACCTACCCTTGGTGGACCACCCACTAAGCATGCCAAGTGCAGGAAAGTCGCTGATCGTCCACAATAGTGCTGCCTTCATCATAAAATTTGTTCTTGAGAACCTATCATATGTTTCTTCACTAGTGCGCCACAATACTTTCAATTCATCAATCAGTGGCTGGAGGTAAACATGTAGATCTTTTGTTGGATCATTTGGCCCAGGAATAAGAAGCGGCATAAACATGTAAGGAGCCTTCGTGCACATAGATGGAGGAAGGTTGTAAAGTACAACCACCACAGGCCAAACAGTATATTCCCTAGAATGTGAATCATGAAAAGGGTCAAATCCATCACTAGAGAGGCCAAGCCTAACATTCCGAATTTCTTTCGAAAAGTTTGGAAACCTACGATCAAATCGTTTCCACTCGTCTCCATCCGCTGGGTGAGATAATTGACCTTCAACTATGACTCTATCGTGGTGCCACCTCATACATTTTGCGGTCTTCTCATTCATAAATAAACACTGCAACCTTAAGGTAAGATTAAAGTAGCACAAGATCTTTCGCGGGATCTTCATTTTGTTTGGATCTTTTTGCTCCCTGTATCGGCTTGTATTGCATGTATCACAGTGAGTTTTGTTGCTATTTTCCTTGTAAAACAACATGCAATCATTCTCGCAAGCATCAATTTTTTCGTATCCCATATTCAATCCTCTAATCATCTTTCGCACATCGTAATAGGTCTTAGGCAAGCTGTGATTAGTAGGCAGTACTAATCAAATGAGGTGAATCAAATCATCAAAGCCATTGTTACTACAATTATGTCTGTGCTTCCTGTTAGTGTAGGTGCCCTAGAGGCAATACATTGGTTCTTTTAATAAACCTTTATGTCATTTGATTATTCAATAAACGTATTTATTATGACTTTAATTACTGCGATATATTTGTTAGCATAATAAATGTCCTTAGAATCATGATACACATTGTATAGTTTAAGTACATGACTTGAACTTGAGATTATATAATATATCATTTTCTTAAAGGTCCCTAGTCGAGTATTATTATATAGGACAATAATAATACATAAATAGACTATTATGTTGTTTGACAGATAACCACATCTCATTGGTTATCAGTATGGAGATACTAAAGTCAATACATAGGTACATGTAAGGGTACATGGTACTTGACAGACCCAAAGTGAGATTCTTCATGTTTAATAAAGTCATAAGAAAGACTCACAGTGATAATGGTGTAATGATCCTTTGACTTGAGATCATTATATTTCTATACGAGGATTAATGTACTTTAACTACATTAAAAGTTACCTTTGATCGGGTGATGATAAAAGTGGACATCGGGTATATTATGAGTCGTATGAGAAATATGAATGATAGATAAATTATTTAACCCTCCTAGAATTAGGAGAGATATTATTGGCCTCTTGATTGAGTGAGACTATAAAATGCATGGTCGTGCTCAAATATTAATTTGTTTTAATAGTCTACTCATGGATCAAGTAAACCTGGATTAAATGTTGAAGAGGATGACGAAATACATGCCTCGAGTTTAATCTATAATATTTGGTTAAAGGGATTATATTACATGGAAACATTTATCACGAAAGGTTTAATTGGATCACCAATTATTATTATTACTTGGGTAGCAATGATGTATTACTAGATGCCACTCATTGTTTATAATTTTATTATTGGATATTAAAATTATTGCCAACGTAATAATAACCTAAAGGGTTACACAATAAGAACGTTTTAAAAGGAGTTTTAATTTAAATATCAGATTTAAATTAAATAATTAAAATTCGAAATTGATTATGGAATCAGATTTCGTTTTTAATTAAATGATTATAAATTCGAAATTGGATAAATAATTAATTGAGTTGCACTTAGTTAATTAAATGTTATTTCGAATTTAATTCTTTAAAAACCCAAATCAGTTTGTTTTAATTGAAGCCCAAGCTGATTAGGGTTAGGCCCATCTTTCTCTCTATAAATACATAAAGATGTATTGGTTAGGGTAACACTTTTGCAAAATCATTTTTCTTAAAAACCCTAGCTGCTCTATTCTTTGAGAGGCTAGAGAGAGAGAGAGAGGCTGATTTTGGCTAGTACCTGCTCCTTGGATCGTTGGACGATCGAACGTTCGTGTGGACGATTTAGAGACGCGGATCTTGCATCAAGGGCTGCGTGGTGATCACAATCTAGGACCTCCATCTGTCAACCGAATTCGTAAAGCTTCGTAAAGGTACTGATTCAATTCACCATAATCAGCATGTCTTATACATGGATCCTATGATTAGGGTTTCGGATTTTTATTGTTTTACGACTGTTTTCGCTACGTTTATTTCCCGAAACCCTTCACTTCCAATGAAGTAGCTTGCTTACAAATGATAATGTGGTAAAATCCTTATTGTCTGGATAAATTGGTTCTGAAGCTTTTTCCACCATATTGTAAAATTTTTTTGCTTTTGGATTCGGTTCTTCTTCAAAATTCTCAAAATGTTTATTTGCATCCACCAAATCTCTTAGCATATCACGAGCATCATACATATCAACATCAATATTACCGGAACTCATTCCGGTTTCAAATCGTGGCACATCCTTCTCCCCATGCAAATCCCATTTGGTATACCAATGCATAATACCATGTAGATACAAATGAATTCTCACATCACTAGGATCCATGAAGTATTGATTTCCATAAATTTGACATGGACATCTTATGAGTCCTTTATCTTCCTCTTCACGATGATTAATAGCAAATTCAAGAAAACTATTCACCCCATTTTTGTACTCCTCCGTTAAGTATTTTGATTCATCATAACAATTATGACCAACCCAACTACGATCGGATATCATCTACAAAGTTCATATACATTGGTATAAGTTGTGTGAAACTTTAATTGGGAAAAAAAAGTCATTACTAAGCAATGTATAGTCAATCCTAATTTACTACTTTAATTTTATCAACAAATTTAAGATACTTGAACATACAATAACACAAATAATAACATTTATTAACATCTATTATGAGAAAAAACATCAATATTAGAAGGATTAGTGATACTTACTTATGATTTACATGAACTCTTCAAGAAAGCAAAATGAATGTGGGAGAGAAAGGAAAGTGAAGTTAGAAAGGGGAAAGTGAGAAAAGAGGCAGAAGACGTTCTGCTAAAACAGATCTGACAAGGCTAAAATTGACCGAAAACAGTCGAATTTATAAATTCGATTATTTTCGGTCAAATTTATAAAATCGACTGTAGTCGGTCAAATTTATAAATCCGACTCTAGTCGGTCAAATTTATAAATTCGACTGCAGTCGGTCAAATTTATAAAATCGACTGGTGTTGGTCGAATTTAAATTTAAATAATTAAGAAAAAATTAGGCGGGGATTTTCCCGCTCAAAATTAAATTCGACTGCTCTTTAATTCGATCGCGTACGGTAAAATTTTATGCCGCGAAAAATTTTGGGGCAAAATAGTTCCCGCCTGTGCAGCCAAACAAATTCGACTTGCTAAATTCGACCGCATCTACAAACTCGACTGCTTAATTTCGACCGACATTAAATTCGACCGTTTCCGGTCGAATTTAAGTCTGACCTATAATTAACTGAGATTGACCCTAAATTCGACTGGAACCAGTCGAAAATGCAGCAGTCGAATTTAGCCAATCGATTTTAGCCGAGTTTTCTTGTAGTGGTTTGATCCTACACTTAATATTGGAACAAGAGTTCATCCACGTTGATTTAATTGAGGTCAATAAAAAAAGAGATTGAGGGTGTACGAGCCATTTATACCAGCAATGCAGACCATGCAAGTTTACTATTGCAAGTACCCAAGTCTTAGACGTGACAAGATCGATTGGTTAGTTGTATGCAAAGTAAAAGCTCGACCACTTATTGAACTTTCTCAAATCCCGGTATCACATCAAGAACCTTTCCAAGATGATACACCCACACATCTAAGTGTTATTAGTTAAAATGATATTCCTACGCATTTAAATGATAAAAGTGGAGTTGTATTAGATTTAGATGATGGTAACGGGACTCCGGAGGAAGAAATTGAATATGAAATCGAAGATAAAGATGGATCTTCGCAAACTGAAGATAACAATGAGTTTCACCACTATGGAGGAATTATGCTAATTTTAGAATTGTTTTAAAACAAGGTTAGAATGCATCCAATATTTTGACATATACTTTATATTTATGAAATAAATTAGAAAACCATGCAACGAATTTGTATCGTTTAAAAGTTCTTGTATTTACTATATTTATCTATACCAAATTTAATATATTCAAGAAAATCAAGAAAATATCCTCGAGTTAAATATCACTAGTACCCTAAGATATCATAAATTGTATATACAATAATTTAAATTAAATTAATTGAAAAAAATAGTAGTCAAATGTGATATATTATACGGGTTGAGATTCTAAGTGAAGTCTTATATACATGAATAAAATAATTCCTCATATACCAAGAGAGATGGAAATTTCATGTTAAGAAAAGAAAAATTCATCTTAAAATATATTTTAATAAAATGTGATATCGGGAAAAGAAATTTGAATTCATACAACGAGTAATGGCTATTGTGCTAATGAAATAAAAAGATATAGATAATATGTTTATATCTAAAGTATTATATAGTAATATCTTATGAATTTAAAATTTAAAATTTTATATAGTATCGGGTTTTTATCTTGTTTCGAGTTTGCATTGGGTTTCAAATTTCGAATTTCGAATCGGGGTTCATTTTTATATAACTAAAATCCAAATCCAAATCCAGACTTTTTCTAGTTTAAAAAATTAATTAAATGCATATGCAAATCCAAAATTTTTGCTTCGGTAAATCCAAAAGTTTTGATTTTGAATCGGGTATTTATCAGATCAGATTTATTTTTCATCCCTTCACTATTCTAATAACCTTATTCAATTTTCTTTATTTTCAACCTCATTATTATCAATCATCCAAATACTTCATAAATCATTACATAATTCGTACTAATTAAATATTACTTAATTGTTTAATAAAAGTTGATATGGTGAGAAAATAATAAATATTTTAGAGAAATTAAAGCTTTATTTTTGATGGGTATTGATGATTTCTTAGCTTACTTGCTCACAAGACCAAAATCAAAATTAATGGAATCTTCATTGATTTCTTTTTTACATATCTTTGCGGGATGCGTATAATCAAAAGATCCAACATAGATCCATATAAGATTTTTCCTAAAATAATTATTGTCAAAATTTTTATTCACCAAAAATATTGATTAGGCGTCTTGAAATGACACGCAATCGAGAAATCAACGAAAATTCCACTAATTTTGATTTCGATCTTCTAAGCAAGTGCGGCAAATAAATCCTCAACAACGATCACGGATCAATAAATTTTGATAAAGATTAGATTTTTTTTATTATATTATAATTTTTTTAATATATGTCAACTTTTATTAAATATTTAAGTTGTATTTAATTAGTACAAATTGTGAATGATGTTGAAAATAAAAATGTTGAATAAAGGGTATGTGATTAGAGAAGGGATGGTAAATTAATCTGATGTGACGAATATCTAATATGAAAACAAAAAATTTTGAGTTAAATTTTGGATTTGGATATTGATTTGCATTAATTTTTTAGACCCGAAAAAGTTTGAATTTGGATATTGATTTGAGTTGTACAAAAAAAACACATGATTCGAAACCCGATCCAAACCCAAAAATCTGATAAAAACCCGATCATATAATAAATGGGCTTTTTTCATAAATACCCTTGTCTATAATTTTTTTTCAAAAATACTTTGTTTAAAAAGAATAATTTGTAAAAATACTATCTTATTAATAATGGCTGCGCATCAGGTTGCATTCAGTTGCATATGGAGCAGGTTACCTTGAATTTTCATTTTTTTACCAACTTCCACTTCTATTTATGGGATGTGCAGCAACAAAAAATGGAAATTGAACTTTTAGTTTTTAGTTGCATTCAATTGCATATGCAACTGAATCAACTAAATGTAATTAAAAATTGTAACACTCTCTATTGCAACACTACATAACAATCTAATGCAACACTGGATATTGTAATGGCAACACTATTTATTTTTTTTAAGCAATGCAAAAGCAGCTAATGTAACACTATTATGTCAATTTTGCAACACTAATCATTAAAATTTTACAAAATCCGGTTTGTAAATATACTAATCCCATCACAAACCAATAAACGCAATCGTCAAATACAAAATCAAAAGATTCACATATCTCCTCTATCCACCACTCTTGACAAATTTGTTTCGACCGAGAATTCACTTTGTATAAACAAATTAAAAAACCTAGCAACTTTTACTTCTGAAACTTCAAGGAATTGAGCATAACTTTTGGCAAAAAATCTGTAAATTGGTGGCATATGGAGTTCCAATTAACATTATTATTCCCATTATGCGCTAGAAATAGTATTGCAACTGCTATTGATGCTGCCGACATAAGTAGCCCCAGAATCACCTTGCATCCAAAATTTGAACACAGTTATGTGCATACTAAGCCAAAAAAAAAAAAGAGGTAAAGAAGGTAAGGGAACTTAGAATGTTGAGATAAAGAAATAAAGCAAGTAAACTTTTTATTTACCAATTTACGTTTTGACCTTAACAATAGTTAATATCATATTATTAGAAGCTTTCTCTTCTTGCACCACCTAACCTCTCTTTAGCTTAGCACTTAGCAAATGTGAATAAAATATTCAATGTCACACAAAATTAATCATAGAAGAAGTTTCACAGTTGCAATGAACTGGAGACAGAATAAAGTACCAAATGCTGCACTTAAAAAAATATAGAATCTTAGATTGATCACCTGATTCAAACAGCTGAGCACCGACTCATTTATTATCACTCATTTATCAATAAAAAATAAGTCTATAGGAGCACAAATAACATCTGGTCATGTTGATTAAATCCACATGCACATTTACAAATCATAACTGTAATTGGTTCCAAGGGAATTTTAAACATGTGCCTACTTGAATACCTCACATCCTGATTTTTTCCATTTGAGAAACACAAACCGATTTGCGAACATACTGCCTCAGGTACCAACTGTAAGTAACATAACAATACAATTAGAATGCTAAAGTTTAATTTAACAATCCAACATACATAATATATTTGAGAGATGTACAAAAAAAACAAACCCCTAATACTAGAAAATAGTACAATATGGTAGTAAAGAAAGACTTGAATTAGTGTCCAGACACTGATACATTCATTTTGTGTAGCTGTATAAATTTCTGCAATTAAGCTATGGTATCCACGGTACTATTTGTAGCTGCCTTCTGCACAAAGCACTCAAGATAAAACATTACCATACCTAAATCTAATAAAACAAGGAATACAATCAAACTTTATAATACATAAATGTAATAACACAGGGAATTATTCAATTACATTTACATGTTATGAAGTTACTCAGAGAACATTGCAGAAAATTTTAAATTTCACAATTTACATAGTTTAGCTGTATAACATGATTGAGGAGAAATTTACCACTGAGTACTCATTAGCAATGCTGTTAGATTTAGTAACTCCCTTTTTATACTTTACACCATCGACATTCAGATGTGTATTCTCATCTTTGTCATATCTGTCAATCTCTCTGTTTAAAATTTCTTCAAAGAATGGCCTGGCCGATTTCATCATTAAACTGCCAAATTTATCATAAAGAAATGACTACTAATTATAGAATATCAGTTGGCTAAACCTATTAATACTTATAGAATACTTGAAAATCGTGCACAAATAAAATCTTTTTAGCTCAATTTAATATATTCACCTTAATTGAGCCATTGACTAAGCAAAGCATTGACACAATAATAAAATCCTACATTTGACTGAATTATATGGGATAGAGTATTAGTGACAAGTGACAGCCAGAAAAATGCATTCTGAAGTTAACACCAGTAAAGTTCACCAATTGACAGTCACCCAACAAGTACTGGCCTCCACTTAAGTAAACTACGAGACAGATATATTTCATATTTAATAAGGATAGTACCACAGAATTATAAGAATCCGTATTTAACAACCTAAAAATATAGAAAGCTAAAAGATCATTTCCCTTGGCAAGTCATAGCATGTAAATGCAATTACAAGCAAATGAAACATCAGTGATACTTTTTCCAATCAACTCGTTGGCAATTAATGCAACCTTGATTAGAACAAAGTATCTTTAAAAATAAATTTAGAACAGAGTATACTTTTTCGATATCTGAATATGAGACATCAAGCCATCCGTATCAGAAAACAGAAATAACATATAAATCTGGATTAAATATATGTCATACAATAAGTATACAAAATGAAACCTACAGATAACTTACGCAATTTTAACATCATCCTGTCTGAGGTTGAATCTGACTCTGACCTGTCAGGATCAGTATCATAATATTCTTCATGTGTCCACTTCCATTTCGAAGAGTACCTATCGTTATAATTGTATCCTGACGAGCTCCTTGGTGGTTCATCATTCATGAAAGACCAATAGAAATGTTTATTGCCACCAAATGCAGACCGGAAAAGTTGTTCAACATCCTCATCCTCTTCACAGAACTGAAAACCCCCTATAGAAGAGTTGAAAAGAACATGAAACTAAATTGTTGTAAAAAAGTAGATCAGCCAAGTATATACATGAACTTTTTCTAGATAAGTATGAAATTTAATTTTTATATTTTGCTGATTGTATATGAACTTTCATTTGCAATAAAAAATACATCTGAATAATAAATAATCCATACACGTGCATAACTTAAAGAATCTGGAAATGCATCTGTATATGGGTTTCCAATGAGTACAAGTAGGGCTGTCAAAAAAATTCGAAAAATTCGATATCCGTCCGAAATTTCTGTATTCGTATCCGGAAAAAAACGGATATTATCCGTATCCGATTTAAATCGGATATTATCCGTATCCGGATCCGAATCTTTCAATATCCGACGGATATTATCCGTATTCGTATTCGAAAATATCCGAATCCGAAATTAATTATATATGATATATAATTATACAATTATACATTTTATTTAGTTTTAAATAGACTAGCCTATAATAATACCCGATTCTTTTTTAATATTTACAATTACATAAGTTATATTATCAAACAATTTTTTAATTTATATTTATTAAGATTTATTGATTTTCTTTTTGATTTTTATTAGATAAATTTTAATCTTTTATTGAAGAAAAGAAAGAACTCTTTAATTTGAAAGATTTAGAGACACAATAACCAAATTTGAACATAAGTACATATTTATTACACTTCAAACGATGAATTTACTATTTTTGCTATATTTTGAATTCTACAAATCTGATTTAAACTATTTTATAGGCCACGTAAAACTAAAGAAATAATCTTTAATTTAGTGATGGTTTAAAAATTTTTATTTTGAAAATTCTATTCAATTTAATTTTTCTTTTTAGGAAATATATAATTGCAAATTGCAAAGTGTACACATATTTTATATTTAAAATATTATAAAGATTTCTACTTAAATTTAATTCTTAATTGAAATAAAATATGATAATTAAAACTATTAATTACATCAGAAATACAAATTGTAAAATACATGTCTAATGTCTATTGACTATTAATTTAACAAAAAAAATAAATAAAGAAATTAGACTATTACTACACAAGTAGTCAAGTACAGAGTTTGTAAAAAGTAAAAACCATTCGCCTCTTTTGAAAAAACCCTAATTCTTCTCAACTCCCACGCCGCCTCTCCCACCGTCCCACGCACGTCGCATCTCGCCATCTCCCACGTTTTTTCGCTGCTTTTTGAAGACTTTAAAGGTCCGATCTAAACCCTAATTCTAATTCCCTTATTTGATTATTAAAGCTACTTTTCGCTGCTTATGTTAGATATGGTATGTATTTATTTTGCAGATCTAAATAAAGAATTTCTGGCTTTCTGTCAATGGAACAAGGTATATAGTATACTTGTATTCCTTTTTTTGAATTCAAAATAAAGAGCAATCGGCCTTGTCCAGAGCTTCACTCAGCACATCAATCTCAATTTGCAATTTGCAATTTTCATAAAATTTTATCAATTTTTGGGAAATGAATTCGGATCCGGATATTATCAATTGTTTGTAGATTCTTAAATTAATTATTTAAGTATGGCTTTGATTATTATTTTGCAGAACTAAAGTTGGGTTCTTTTAATTTACAAAAAGATTCTGGCTTTTTATCGATGGAACAAGGTATACAGATGTAGTATACAGTATACTTGTGTAGTTGTGTTGCCTTTTTTAGATTAAAATTAATCTAATTTTAGTTGTGTTTCTATAAAATTGTAGGTAAATCTTCAAGTTGAACTCCTTGTGCATCATCAAGTTCAGTGGGTATGATTTCAACAAAATGTCCAGAAAATGTTTCTAAGAGCACTGATATTGAATGCGTAATACTTCCACAAGAAGATGATTCGGCTACTAAAAGTACTAAGGAAAAAGAACAACCGGCCAAAAGGCAGAGGTCCTTGAAATCTGAAGTTTGGAAGGAATTTGATCGTATTGAAAGCGACGTAAAAGGTATTAAGAAAATTGATGCTATTTGTAAGTATTGTGGGGGTAATTTTAATGGGACCAGTGATCAAGGAACTACTCATTTAAAAAATCACTTGAAATCGTGTCGAATGAAAATAATCAAAGTTCCTGTGTCCCAAATGCTTTTAGGAAAACAAGTTAACAATGAGGATTCTCGACCGAAATTAGGGGTTCATAAGTCTGAACCAGCTGTTGAGAGAGATTTATTTGCTAAAATGGTTGCTAAACACGATTTACCTTTTCTAATGGCAGAATATGAATACTTTCGCCTTTGGATATCTTATGTGATGCCCTCTTATAAATGTCGGTCCAAAAATACAGTAAAAACTGACTTGGTAGGTGTATATACGGCTGAGAAGGAGCGAATTTATAAGGAAATTGAAAATCTGACTTCTAGGGTTGGTCTCACCACTGATGGGTGGAAGCCAAAACATCAACAAAGATCTTATTTTTGTGTCACTTGTCACTATATTGATGATGATTGGGTATTGCACAAGCGAGTTATATCTTTTCGTGTTGTCCCTTACCCCCATGTTGGTGTTAATTTAAGTGCGTGGTTAAAAGAGAGAATTTTAGAGTGGAATATTGATAACAAGTTATCTTCAATTGTTGTTGATAATGCCTCTAATAATTCGGGGATGCTTTTAGGTATTAAGAATTGGTTAAATGGGAAAAGAGCACGTGTTCACAATGGTGACATGTTTCACATGCGTTGTGTGCCACATATTCTTAATTTGATCGTTAAGAGTGGGCTAGAGATGTTAGATCCTTTTATTGAAAATATTCAAAAAACATCAAGATATATTGCATCTTCTCCACAAAGGGATGAGAAGTTTACCCTTGCCTTGTCTCAAACCAAACTTAGTACTAGGAGACGAATTCCTTTAGATGTTGACACTCGTTGGAACTCGACCTATGAAATGATCGTGGCATCACTTGAACTCCGACCAGCCATTGATCGTCTAAAAGAATTAGACCTCGATTTTAAATGTTTGCCTTCAGAAATAGAGTGGGAAAATGGGAAGAAAGTGTGTGCTTGTTTGAAGATTTTTTCAGATATAACCAAAAAACATTCTGGTGTGAATATCCAACTGCAAATTTGTATTTTATTGATGTGATTCAAATTCGTAGAAGCATTAAGATGTGGGCTGAATCTAGTGATGATTGGATTTGTCTAATGGGTGGGAAAATGCAACTTAAATTTGATAAGTATTGGGATGAATGCAACAAGTTGTTAACTACCGCCGTTATTCTTGATCCTAGATATAAAATGGCAATTGTCACTTATGCTTATGAGGGTATGTATGGTCACCGTGCTGAAATTTATATAGATGAGATACGTGAGTTCTTGGTCCAAATTTTTGATGCATATTCTGAAAAATTTGGGAAAAAAGGGGGATTGTAGATAATTCTGGTAGTGCAAGTTTCAATAGTGCAAGTTTAGTTGGTGGAGAATGGTTGGGAGGTTTTCAAGACTTTGTTGCGACTACTAACTTAAGGAAAAACACAAAAAAAAGTGAGCTTGAGGAATATTTAAGCGAAGGACTGTTTCCAATGGATAGTGAAGTTGAGTTTGACATTCTTCATTGGTGGAAGCTTAATGGTCCCAAATTTTCTGTTCTTGCACGGATGGCTCAAGATATCTTGGCTATACCAACTTCTTCCGTTGCATCCGAGAGTTATTTTAGTAAGTGTCGTAGAATTATCACCGATACTCGTTCCTCTCTAAATGATGACTCGGTTGAAACTTTAATGTGTGTCAAAGATTGGCTCCCGGATGTTAAGGATGGTACGTTTAAATTTTGTGTTCTTTAATTATTAATATGTTGTACTTGTAGACTGTAGTGTATTAATTAAACTTGTTCTTGTTGTTAAATTTTTTAATAGGTCAATCTGGAAAAGCTTCTGAGGATATACTGTCTAAGGCGTGTGATTACAGCTCTAATGATTGGGATCCGGAGTTCTAGGCAGTAAGCATTTTCTGCTCTGTTCTGCATCATTCATACATAGTTAATATTTTGTGGAATTCTCACATGTATACTGCTGCCATGAGTTCCCAGGAGTCTGTAAAATTAGTTAGTTACTTAACTGAGATTCTGGTGACAACCTACTGATAAGGATATCAGTTAGTTAACTAACTAAAGTGCTGGTATACCTTCGTATGTCTGTAGTTATTTGAGTTTTGGGGATGATTGTTTAGTTTGATAGTTTATCTTACATTATTTGATGTTTCAGTGACTTTAATACACTACTGGCTACTGCTGTGCTAATAAATTTTTAGTTTGATTGTTCAGTTTTAGAATGCTACAATATTTACATGTTAACTCCATAGTGACTTTAATACACGAGGTTTAGCTGACGGTCTTCTGAGTTCTGAGGGCCTTTCTTTTACTGTAATAGGTCCCCCTGGTCTTGTTCACAAAGTATTTGCAAGATAAGTACATGAATTCAATGGTATGGCTTTCTTTTTCATGTTACCCATGGCTGACTGCAGTTTCAAATTTTTTTCACCATGTCACTCCTATTACTTCACAAACAAAAGTTAAAAAACCACAAAACTTTGCAAGTATTTTTGATTGATTTAGCTGTAAGCTGTTATTGGATATTAAGTAACTTCTTGCAATCATTATGGTCTTAGTATTGTCATGCGTTGGAATATGTTGTCTGTGACTTGCTGCTAGTACTAGCTATGAACGACAAATACGTTTTGAGTCTTTTGACTTTTTATATTCTCAATTATCAGAGAGGTATTTAAATCATTTTCATGTGCCTTGTAGTGCTGCATGGGGGTTTTGTATAACTTTCAGCAAGTATTTTACTGGTTAATCGACTAACTGTGGCGCAGCAGATTAGTGTTCATTACTCATTTCTGTATCAATCTTAGGAAAGTTTTGTTCATTGATTTTCAAGGGTCAGATCCACATTAGAATGCTATTGGTTGTATAGAACCTACCACAATAGTTGTTGCATGGTCCCGTTTGTCCATACTTGTTATAAATAAGGATCACTATATATCAACTTGTAGAAATGAACTAGGATCCACATACGTTCTTGATTCTTTTACAGCCTTCCTATGACAGTAGAGTATAATATATTTATTTAAGTTATATGTGCGCATGTATTATAGATTTTGTTATAATTTCTGATGGACAGACAAAGCATCATCCCTAAATTACAACAATAGCTAGTGTACTCATGCTATGTTAAATCACTATTCAACTTGTGTTTCTTTTACTGTTCTGCAAGTATGTTTACTTGTATACTAGTAAAAACTAAGAAGTGAAACGGATAAGGTACTAAATTCCATCTTTTATTTGTGCTTGCAGGCATTACGTTGACACTGGAACATATTGCAGTGGAACATATTGCGGAACATGTGGATGAAATTGACAAAGTAGTTGCTGACAACAAGTAGCATGTAGTTTTATGTGGAACGCGAAATTTTTGTGTTTTTCGTTACGTTTTCAAATTTCTGAACTTAACGTATGGTAATTAGGCTAAATTGTTGGTTATTTTGTTGACATTTGTTTTGAGTTTGTAACTCTATTAGTATGCTTGAATGGAAAACAATTGTTTTTTTTTAATTTTTTTAATATTATTCGGATATTCGGATATTCGGATTTTCGGATATTCGGATATATTCGAATTTTTAAAAAAATCTCAAAAATCGGATATTCGGATATTATCCGTATCCGGATAATATCCGTCGGATTCGAATTCGGATATAACTTTCTAATATCCGTCGGATTCAGATACGGATTCGGATACGGATTACGAATTTCGGATTCGGATTCGGATATAGGCAGATCCGTATCCGAAATATCGGTTTGACAGCCCTAAGTACAAGCAATATGCCTGACAGTTTACAAAAGACTCCTTTAACTTTTACATGTCTTGTAATATAGGAATTGTCAAATTATACAAAACAATCACACTCTTTACAACTACTATACAAAATATCATATGTAATAGGAAACTCTGATGAGAAATGTAAATAGGATTGAAACTGTTCATCTTGAGTTTATTAAAAAGGGAAGTTAGAAATCCAAGAAAGTATTCATTAACACTTTATACCCTTAGAGTCTTGAAACTGGTGTTATTTCTACATTTGCATATTATCATTCATTATTTATCAGCTGACTTTCAAACTCAAACTCAGCTTCAAATTGCTCAATAAACTAAATCGATAAGCTCAATTCAAAACTTACTTCCTGTAGAATCTTGCTTTTGTGTGATTTATTGACACTCTTTATCGCGAAATACTCAATACTTTTCTTCTTCCTCCCCTTATACACAGTCTACAATTAAAAACACACAAAACACATTAATACTAAAATATATACTAAATTGATTGCAATAAGCACAAATTAAAAGCAATAAGTAGAAATCGAAAGAGATACCAAGTATTTTCCAAGGCTAATTGCTTCGTATATGTGAAAGTGATTCAAAATCTAGGCTTTCAAATTGTGAGTAACAAATATAAATGGAAATTTACAGATCGGAGCCCAATTAATCACCTGCAAAGTAAAAAAACAAATCCAATTTAGAGAAAAGAGAAGAGAAGAGAAAAGGGAGAAGAAAAGAAAGAAGAGAAGAGAGTTTTTCGATTAACAAAGAGTTCTTCAATTTCTTCCATATTCCTTCGAGGTGAGAGCGAGAGAGTAGAGATCTGAAACAAGAGAGAGAGTAGATATGATAATTTCCGTTTAAGGGAAAACTAAGCTTGAAATGACATTCGTTCAAGTGGAAAGGGGGAAAACTCCGTGTATATTGGGGGAAAATGAAAAGTTCAAGTATTTTGGGGGGGAAAAAGACCGCCCATTTTTCATCTCGCGAAATGTATAATCTTATTTCTCTTTTACATATAATTGAGTTATTAAATTTATTATAATATAAAAAAACAAATATCACATGTATTTATATAAAATATAAATTAACATTTGCAGTATACTTTAGATTATATATAACAGTTAAACAATCTCAAAAATTCCCAAAATTTCGGGGAAAAATATTTCCCCGAAATAGAGTTTCGTCAGGGTTTAAAGATTCGATTTTTTTAAAAATATTTCCCGATGACCCAACCGTACGGTCATCAAGAACCATCATTTTTAATGCTATTCCCAAAAGTTTAGGAAAAAAAATTTATTTGATTGGGTAATTCAACAGTCAACTAGTACTTTGACAGGAACCCCTAAATAGGGTTTCGTCAGGGTTTAACGATTCGATTTTTTAAAAAATATTTCTCAACCACCCAACCATACGGGAATCAAGATCCATCATTTTTAATGTTATTCCCAAAATTTTATAGAAAAATAATTTATTCGATCGGGTAATTCAACGGTCAACTATCACTTTGACCGGAACCCCTAAATAGGGTTTCGTCATGGTTTAAGGATTCGATTTTTAAAAAAATATTTCTCGACCACCCAACCATACGGGAATCAAGATCCATAATATTTAATGTTATTCCCAAAATTTTAGAAAGAAAAAAAAATTTATTCGATCGGGTAATTCAACGGTCAACTATCACTTTTACCGGAATCCCGAAACAGGGTTTCGTTAGGGTTTAAGGATTCGATTTTTTAAAAAATATTTCTCGACCACCCAACCATACGGGAATCAAGATCCATCATATTTAATGTTATTCCCAAAATTTTAGAAAAAAAAATTTATTCGCTCGGGTAATTCAACGGTCAACTATCGTTTTGCCAGAACCCCGAAACAGGGTTTCGTCAAGGTTTAAGGATTCGATTTTTTAAAAAATATTTCTCGACCACCCAACCATACAGGAATCAAGATCCGTCATATTTAATGTTATTCCCAAAATTTTAGAAAAAAAAATTATTCGATCGGGTAATTCAACGGTCAACTATCACTTTGACCGGAACCCCGAAACAGGGTCTCGTCAGGGTTTAAGGATTTGATTTTTTAAAAAATATTTCTCGACCATCCAACCATACGGGAATCAAGATCCATCATATTTAATGTTATTCCCAAAATTTTAGAAAAAAAAATATATTCGATCGGGTAATTCAACGGTCAACTTTCACTTTGACCGGAACCCCTAAAGAGGGTTTCGTCAGGGTTTAAGGATTCGATTTTTAAAAAAATATTTCTTGACCACCCAAATATACGGGAATCAAGATCCATCATATTTAATGTTATTCCTAAAATTTTAGAAAAAAAAAATTTATTCGATCGGGTAATTCAACGGTCAACTATCACTTTGACCGGAACCCCGAAACAGGGTTTCGTCAGGGTTTAAGGATTCAATTTTTTTAAAAATATTTCTCGACCACCCAACCATACGGGAATCAAGATCCATCATATTTAATGTTATTCCCAAAATTTTAGAAAGAAAAATTTATTCGATCGGGTAATTCAACGGTCAACTATCACTTTGACCGGAACCCCGAAACAGGGTTCTGTCAGGGTTTAAGGATTCGATTTTTTAAAAAATATTTCTCGGCGACCCAACAATATGGGAATCAAGATCCATCATATTTAATGTTATTCCCAAAATTTTTAAAAAAAAAATTTTATTTGATTGGGTAATTCAACGGTCAACTAGTACTATGACCGGAACCCCGAAACAGGGTTTCATCAGGGTTTAAGGATTCAAATTTTTAAAAAATATTTCTCGGTGACCCAACTATACGGGAATCATGATCCATCATATTTAAGGTTATTCCCAAAATTTCAGAAAAAAAAATTTATTTGATTGGGTAATTCAACGGTCAACTAGTACTTTGACCGGAACCCCTAAACAGGGTTTCGTGAGGGTTTAAAATTTTTCTGCGACCCAGTCGTTCGGGAATCAAGATCCATCATATTTAATGTTATTGCCAAAATTTTAGAAATTTTTTTATTTGATTGGGTAATTCAACGGTCAACTAGTACTTTGACCGGAATAATATAATATAAGGATTCGATTTTAAATTATATAAATATTTTCAATACTGAGAGCACTTCACCACACTTGAATGGTTTATTCCCCTCAATGAATAAAATAATATAATCTACATATATAAAAAATAGAAATTATTTTAATTCTATTTATATAGTAGTAATAATGTAAAGAAGAAAATCTAAGTACAAGAATGCGTTGTCGGATCACTACAATGTCTTTTGTCTCTCTTGAACCCAACGGAAGCATTCACCGTTGACCACCAACTCCATCGCCTTCCTTCCTCTTACGCTCTTCACGCTCCTCATCTTCTTCTTCCTCTCACTTTTCTCTACAAATTCATTCTAATTGTAATTCAGATCTGGTTTCTCCGATGGGCTCTAGGAATTCAGAAAACTCAGGCTCCATGAACTCCGAGGAGTTTGCGGATTTCGTTGGTCTTAACTATGGTGGTCCTGCTATTAACTATCAGCCATTCTTTGAAGCTGATAATGAATCGATTCACACTAATGAAGTCATGGGCGAACTTCTCCCCCCGAAACTCAAGCTCGTATGCGAGACCAAATCAATCTTATTTTAAATGATGGTTCGGTTCAGCCTGCAACTGGTCCTATAGTTGAGGTCTCGTCTTTAGGATCTCAAGGTGAAACAGGGAAAGTGAATTCACCACCGGAAGTAACTTCAGCTCTTATTGGTAATGTATCTCAACCTCTTGTCCCCAATACTTTAGAGAAATTACATGATTTAAATGTTAATGATGGATCCCTTGGTGAAACGTTGTACCCTTCACAAAATCCCGTGAATAAAACGGTTACTTAGAGTTCAATTATTAAAAACAATGTTCTGGACCTAACACCCTGTGTTAATGATAATGGTGAGGCTGCCTCTATCACCTACAATGATGATGGGTCTGCCTCTGTTAGCTTCTCCAAGGACTATTTGGTTCGTGCCCAGAAACAATGGGAAACTAGTATAATTGGGCACTTCATTGGGGGAAACTTTGCCTTCAAGTTTGTTCGTGAACAAGCTCATAAACTTTGGCATAACAAGGGTCTAACTGGTGTTTACTACAGCTCCAAAGGGTACTACACAT
Source organism: Saposhnikovia divaricata (assembly GCA_036435485.1). Classification (NCBI taxonomy): domain Eukaryota; kingdom Viridiplantae; phylum Streptophyta; class Magnoliopsida; order Apiales; family Apiaceae; genus Saposhnikovia; species Saposhnikovia divaricata. Next base: position 75,602,255 of record CM071600.1, on the reverse strand, counting down.
TCCGTTTTAGTACGTTGGAAGAGAGGAATATTGCTTTGAACATGAACACAGTAGAAATGGGTGGTAAGACTTTGTATTTGATGCAATGGATGGAGGGTTCCAAATTCAAACAGAATGTAGTGGAAAAAGTACCATGTTGGATACGTCTGGTAGATGTCCTCTACTCGCTTTGGTCAAAAGAGAGCTTATCATCAATTGTTAAGGCTGTGGGCAGGCCTCTGAAGTTTGATACTGCCACGTCAAATTTTGAGCCTCTGGAATATGCTAATGTTCAAGTAGAATTGGCTTATTCCTCACCTAGACCGGATTTTGTTTGGGTTAATGTATTAAATGTAGAAGGTGTAGAAGAGAAAGAAAAAATTGAAGTACAATATCCTCAACTCCCTTACTCTTGTAGCCTTTACAAATGTTTTGGCCATTCTCTTGCTCGCTGCATTCATAATCCTGAAAGAGCCAGTAAGAAACCTAGAACGACTCACCCTCGTCCAAATGGTAATGGAACGTACGCCTCCACTTCGAACATGGAAGCTTCTGAAACCCCTGTCTCAAAGGCAGAGTATTTTAAAAATATGGAAATGGTGCCATATGTAATTGGCGATTTTTGTAGATGTGAGGTGGTTATGGATGAGGATGACATTATAAACGAAATTGAAAATGAAATGGTAAATGGGAATGATTTGGAAGAGTTTCACAGGCTCCCAATAGGTAAAACAACGACTGCTGTCGGATATGACACCACTCAATTGACTAACAACCTTGAAGCGCATGATGCTTTTCCAATTGCTACTGATAATGGGTTTGCAGCTTTGACAGACCTTTCGGAGGATCAGTCGTTCGAACACTCTCCGCGCAACAAGAGGAAAAATGGCAAAATCCAAAGTAAAGTCGCCCTTTTTGGAGGTGGTCCTTGACATCCCTAAGCCTCCCAGGTCACAAGGCAAGCCACCTGTTGATGATGCCGGTTTCACTAAGGTTTTGAACAGGAAAAGCCCCCGGTTGATAGGATTGTCAACACCCAACAAACTTTTTTAAAGAAGTTTGGAGTGTGGAATGTGAGAGGTTTGAATAAAACCTCCCACCAAAAAGAGGTTACAAATTTTATTTCTGCAAACAATATTTCTCTTATGGGTTTGGTCGAAACTAAGGTTAGGGTGCATAATTCTTTACCAATTTCTCGATGTATTAACAAAAACTGGAATTGGATCTTTAATTACGAAAATCATGACTATGGTCGTGTGTGGGTTGGTTGGGATCCTATGGTCTGGTCTGTCCATGCTCATACTAAATCAGCTCAGCAACTTACTTGCTTTGTGACTTTTCTGGAAAAGCAGGTCAACTTTTGTGTTACTTTTGTTTATGCTTTCAATAAGCCTCATCAGCGAGTTTCTCTTTGGAGGGAGATTGAAAATCTTAGTCAGAATTTTTCTATGTCGTGGTGCATTAATGGAGACTTCAATTTCGTTCTATCTTTGAATGAAATTAAAGGAGGACGGGAACTCTGGACCACTGACATGCAAGCCTTTGCGGAATGTGTTTTTATTTCGGTCCTGGGGAACATTAAAATGGTGGACAACCTATTCACTTGGAACAATAAGAGGGCATCTCTAATCCACAAGCGCCTGGATCGTATGTTGGGGAATGGTGCTTGGTTCAACCTTCACACTGAAGCTTTTGTCGTAGTGAAAAACAGGGGTCTCATGGACTATTGTCCATTACTTTGCACTATTCCTATGCGGATTGAGAAGGTTAAAAAGGCTTTTCACTTCCATAATTATCTTACGGGGGTTGAATGCTTTCTTGACACCATTACTCACGCTTGGTCAAGCCAGTGGTATGGTGATCCTATGGCGATTTTAAATCGGAAACTGAAAGATGTTCAGAACGCTCTGGTTGCTCTTAACAAGTCCCATGAAAACGTGCATACTAATGTCTCCGTGGCTCATCTTGCCCTTTCAAAAGTCCAGGAAACTCTTAACAATGACTGTGATAACCCGGGGTTACTTCAAATTGAAAATCAGGCTTCTCAAAAACTGGAAACAGCTCTGATTGAAGAGGAAAATTTTCTTCATAAAAAATCCCGAATTAAATGGCTTATGGTGGGCGACGAGAATAACAGCTTCTTCTTCAACCAAACAAAGGTGAACTGGAACACAAATAAGATTATGACAATTGAAAATGCTGATGGTGTTCTTGTTTCAGGGCACAAAAACATTTCAGAGGTAGCGATTGATTACTACTCTAGTACCTTGGGGTCTCTCGGGATCTGGAAACTTTCAATTTTGACGACCTGTCTTGTGATTCTTTATCTCAAACCCAAGCTCAGTTACTTGAGGCTCCAATCACGGATGATCTCATTTTGAAGACTCTAAAAAGAATGGGCAAAAACAAGGCGCCAGGGCCAGATGGTTTCACAGCAGAGTTCTTTCTGGAAACTTGGGAAATTGTAGGGGGTGACTCCTGCAAGGCTATCAAACATTTTTTTAATTCAGCTTCCTTGCACCAATCTATGAATGACACTAGCATCGCTCTAATTCCTAAGATCACAAACCCTACCACTATGAAGGATTATAGACCTATTTCTTTGTGCTCTGTCCCGTATAAATGTATCACTAAGATTCTTGCTAGTCGGCTTAAGAAGGTTATGCCTAACATCATAAGTGTCTCTCAGTCAGCCTTTGTCCCTGGCTGCAGCATCTCCGACAATATTTTAATGGCACAAGAATTGTTTCGAGGGTACCATCTGAATACTGGGGCACCTAAATGTGCTTTAAAGCTGGATCTCCACAAGGCCTTCGACTCTTTAGATTGGGGCTTTGTTATGGGCGCTCTTAAGAACCTCAACTTTTCGGTTATGTTCATGAATTGGATCTATTCGTGCATTTCTACTCCAACATATTCTGTCAAGATTAATGGTTCTTTATGTGGTTCTTTTCATGGTAAGAAGGGTCTTCGTCAAGGGGACCCCACTCCCCCTACATGTTCTCAATAGCTATGAATGTCTTGTCCGCCATGCTTGCTAAAGTTTCAAGGGAGTTCAATTATCACTGGAAATGTAAGGATCTCAAATTTACTCATCTTTTCTACGCCGATGATGTTTTACTTTTCTTGAAAGGCGATCAAGCTTCAGTGTCTCATCCTATGAATTGTATCTCTAAATTCTCAAATGCTAGCGGTCTTTGCCCGAGTATGGCAAAAAGTACGGTGTTCTTTGGTAATTGCAATACCAATCTCATTACCTGGGTCGACTTTATGTTTGGAATTACGCATGGTGACCTACCTATTAAATTCTTGGGAGTGCCTTTAATATCCTCACGATTAAGTCATAATCACTGCATCCCTTTACTTGACAGGATTACATCTTGGGTCTCATGTTGGACGTCCTTGCTTCTTTCTCTGGCAGGCCGTGTCCAATTGATTCGTGCAGTCTTGTTCGCCATTCAAGCATTCTGGACAAACCACTTTATCCTACCTGTCTCGGTTCATAAGAGGATTCAATCCTTGTTCACTCGGTTCCTTTGGAAGGGTGATGTAAACTCAAAAGAGGGCGCGAAGGTAAGTTGGGACAAGATGTGCCGCCCTATCGAGGAAGGGTGCCTAGGTTTGAAAAATCCTGTGGATTGGAACAAATCACAAATGCTTCACCACCTCTGCAAAATTGTCGCTCAAAGCGCAGGTTTGTGGTTGACATGGGTTAACACTACTGCTCTAAAAAGACAGCATTTTTGGACAATGCCAATGCCCTAGGACTGCTCTTGGATTTTAAGAAATGTTCTTAAACTTAGAACCTTGGCTCGAGAATTTCTTACCTACAATCTGGGTAGTGGCCAAGGTACTTCTCTTTGGTTTGACCCGTGGTGGAACTCAACCTGCTTGGCCACGTTGAATACAAACACTATCATTGCTCAGTCTGGCATCCCTCATGATGCTTCGGTTAACTGCTTAATCAGAACTGGTGTTTGGAATTTACCTCGTCCTTCGATTCGAATTCATCATATAGATCACGTACTAGCTTCTTGGCTTCAAAACTTTTCCTATCCTCGTTTTAACCTGGAAAAGGCTGATGTGGTTTGCTGGGGTTCTCTACCTCTAAAGAAGGTGAAAATTTGGGATATTTGGAACTCTACTCGCAGGTCTTACTCTCAGGTCTTCTGGTCTGACATGGTTTGGCACCGCCTTAAGATTCAGAGGTATGCTCATCTGGAATGGCTCCTTTGTTTGGGTTGAATACCTACTGCTTGAAGACTTCTATCTTTCGGGTTGGATGTTCAACTTCACTGCTTGCTTTGTGTGGGAGGCATAGAAGATGATTCCCACTTATTTGTCTCCTGTCATTATGGAAATTTCATCCTAAGCAAGATTGTTGGCATTCTGCGTGTTCTTATCCAAGGGGAAAATTGGCTACAACTGTTAAGTGCTTGCAGCGCAGATTTATGTTTATCACTTATGGCGAGAGCGCAATGCTCGTTTACACAACAGAGGTAACAGGCCTTCTTCGCAGCTAATCGCTACCATAATGGTGGACCTCAAGACTAAGCTTAGAAATTCTAAATGGTTCTCCAAAAATGCTAATTTAGATTTGTATAGGTGAATTTTTATTTGATTAAGTTGCAGGGGTTTTTTTAGTTGGGTTCGCCTGTCTTTGTTCTTTCTATGTACAATCTAGATGTCAGGCTATATTGTAATTAGACAGCTCTCTCTGCCTCAGCTGTAGAGCAAGGGTTAAACCCTGGTTTTTTAATATATATATAAGTTTAGAAAAAAAAAGAAAAGAAAATCTAAGTATAGAGTTTATATATTACTGATTGAGTAAAATAACCAACTGTCATGGTTGGTGTAGCGGTTGCGTTGTTGTACCAACAAAGAGGAGGTCGGGAGTTCGAACCTAAGCTACCTCATTTTTTCAATAAACATGCATTTACATTACAATTTGATAAGGACACGTGGCAGCCTGTACACATGACACGTGGCAGTGTAGGGTCCGCCTGACACGTGGCAGAGTGCCCCCAAGTGACACGTTGCAGTGCGGGTCCCACACTGACACGTAACAGTGTGGCCCACCAGACACGTGGCAGAGTGGGCCCACAATTGACACATGGCAATGTGGGTCCCACACTGACACGTGGCAAAGTGGGACCCACACTGACACGTTGCCGTGTGGCCCACCTGACACGTGGCAGAGTGGCCCACAATTGCCACGTGGTTGTGTGGACCCCACAGTTGACACGTGGCAATGTGGGCCCACACTGACACGTGGCAAAGTTGGACCACACTGACACGTGGCAAAGTGGGGCCCACGTGACACGTGGTAATTTTTCACACGTGACACATGGGAGTTGTGGGTCCTGTGACATGTGGCCGGGGGGGCCATGCGCCTTTGACACGTGGCCGGGGGGGCCATGCGCCACGTGGCAGTGGGGTGAGTATGACACGTGGCAATTTATCACACTTGGCACTTGTAGCATTCAAATGTAACATTGATTACAGCAAATGTAACACTACTTCTTGAAAATGCAACACTTATGTGGGACCCACATGTTAATTCTTTTTTATATTTATAAATTTTAAAAAAATAGCAAATGCAACGCTTAATCGCTACTATAACACAACGAACCTATTGCAACAGTACATTTTCTACTGCAACAGTACCTTCACAGGTAATGTAACACAATCTCAACAGTGTTGCAGTAGGTCAAAAAAGGTACCTCTAATGTAGCACAAAGTGGGCGTTACAATAGAAGTGCGTTGCGTCTGGGCATCTATGGCGTAGTGCAGGAAACGATTCGTTTAGAAAGAAGGTGTCCTTTAGCGACCCTAGCGAGCATTTTTCGATGGACGGGGCACCTGGTTATAATAACGACGACTCTGTCAACCGACCTCATCTAGAAGAAGTCATTGATGAGTCTATGGAAGAAGATCCAAAAGATAGAGAGATCAGTCTTTTGAAAGAGGAGCTCGAGATTTATAAGGAAAGGATGGCGCTTGCAAATGAAAAGATAAAGGATGCGATCAGGACGTTGAGGATCCGAACAAGAACGGTGGAAAGGGTCATCTCCAAAGTCTGTGGAATGCGATTGTGAAAGTGGTGTCGTCCGAGACAAGAGAACGCAATGAAGAACATATTCATGGAGACCCGAAGATGGATCAGAAGTACTCGGAAGGACGTGGAGCAGGCATTAGAACGCGATTACGATCGATTTGATTGCTATGTTAAGATTTACGAGAGTGTGAGAGATAGTTTGAAATAAGACCTTAGCTATTATAAGTGTTTAATTATGAGAAACCTTATGATTTGAATTTTTGTTTTGATACTCAGATTTTGTCGGAATAAATTAAGTATTGATGTGATTTAATATTGTGTTTTGTCTCTTTATATATTGTGGTAAGTTTGTTATTTGTGTGTAAGAGGAAATTGTTTTATTATTTTAGAAAAGATGGATGAAGAAGGAAAGAACAATGGCAATTAGGGCAACAACAATCAGAATGGCAATAACAATGGCAATCAGGGCAACGATAATCAGAATGGGAACAACAATGGTGATGGAGGAAATGTATTCGACCAGCTAGCTGAGAATCTGGCTACGCTCGTGAATCAGCAACCTAGACAGCAGAATGTCATCTATCAGTTTAAGCGTTTGAACCCACCAACTTTCGATGGGGCAACTGATCCGGCCATAGTTGAGATGTGGATACAAGAGATGGAGAAAGCTTTCGGACTGCTAGGGAGCAATAAAGAACAGAAGGTTACTTTAGCTGTGTATCAACTTCAAGGAAGTGCTTACGATTGGTGGCTCATGGAACAAAAAAAGAACGAGACTACAACCACTGAGGGAAATCCTGACCCATATACATGGGCAAAGTTCAAGAAGGCATTGGAAGACAAGTACTTTCCGAGAACCTTTCGTCTGCAAAAAGAGCGGGACTTCATTCAGCTCGAGCAAGGTGGAAAGACTGTTACCGAATATGAGGCATAATTTGCAAAGCTCTCGAAGTACGCACCGACCTTAGTGGCGGATGAAAGCAGCCGAGCAAGGAGATTGGAAGAGGGACTTCGAACCGACATTAGGAATTCAGTGGCGTCTTTTGAACTTCAGACGTACGAAGCTGTGCTCAACAAGGCTTTGGTGATCGAGAGAGGCCTAGCGGAATCTGAAAAGGCGACAAGAAACTGGAACAAGAAGCGGTTCGCTCCAACTGGTGGATTTTCTTCTCAAAGGGGATCCTTTAAGAAGCCACACGCGTACGATCAGATGGGAGGCCAAGGTGATCGAGAGAAGTGTTCAAGGTGCGGTAAGAATCATCCAGATAAAGATTGCCGATGGAACACGGGTGCCTATTTTCACTGCGGGGAAGTAGGACACAATATTTCAGATTGCCCGCATAACCCACCACCAAGGAAGGAAGCTGATAAGAATATTGGCATTGGACATGTGTTTCAGCTCACTGGAAGTCGCACCAACTATTAAAGTATGATTTATTTTCTTCGTGATTTATTTTATTTTATTATTGTGAATTTGGGGACCAAATTCTTTTAAGGAGGGAAGAATGTAAAACCCCGTTAATTTTAATTTTATTTTATTATTAGATATTAGATTTTTAAGTCATTTTTAGATAATTATATTAATTAGTAATATTTAGAATTCTTTTTGTGCAAGATATTTTGAGTAAGGATGATATTTGTTATTAAAGGAAAGAAGTGTGAAAAGATATTATAAAATCACTATCATTTAATTTAAGATATTTGTGCGAATTACGATATTTTATTTTAGGAATTACTTGGAGAAGTTGAAAATATTTTAGAATAAGTTTTAGAGTTACCTTAATTCGATTAGGGTTTTGGGAGCCTATATAATAAATCGATTAGAATGATTAGTGACTCGTACAGTTCTCGTATTCGTCTCAACAGGTACGCTTCTTTCCCTGACTTGTATTCAACATGTTTCTGTTTGCTGATCATTGTTATTATTGATTTTACCTTTTCGTGACATTTGTAATTGAATATGCTTGGCGGTAGTCATCTTGTGAGTTATATATAAATTGATCATATTATGTTATGCAAGTTTAAGTTTTATGATTAATTGCTTTCTGACTTCTTCAAGTTAATATATTTTAATGACTTTTAGGTGTAATTGTTTTCACTTTTGCTTATCCCATTCTTACATGAACATCGCACTAATTTTACTATATAAAACATTCAAATATTTTGTGTGCCTTTAATATTATTAATTAGTTTTATTTTATTTTATTAAATACATGTGTTACTTTCATTATCATGTAAGTACTGATTTAAAGTAAATAAATATATTTTGTGTCAATTTGTTGAATGTGTGCGAGATGCCCAGAATCTAGTTATTGTTCATTATTTTATTATAAGTATTTAGAGTTTTGTTAATTAGATTGTTTAATTTAGTATTAAAATAATTACACTACAAGAAAACAGTCAATAGACGTCACACTTTAGACATCGGTCGTAAATACCACTGATGTTAAAAGATGTAATAACATCATCCCGCATTAAACTGATGTCTTTGTTTTTCGTAGACATCACTATTTTTAAAACTGATGTCTAAACTCAGCCTGTAAAAAATGAAAATGCGCGCCTTGCTTTTGTTTTCCCCCTTAGCAAAATTTTCACCCCTAAATCAAAATTCCCCCCTTAACCAAATATTCTCCCCGCCCATACACAGTATACCTCAGAACAAATTAAACAAAACAAAATTTAATTAAACAAAAATATTCTCAGAACATGCTCTCTCTCTCGACTCTCTCTCTCTCTCTCTCTCTCGACTCACCCTCTCTCGACACTCTTATAATCAGAACCCTAAATCGAACAAGAACAACTCACGAAGAACCCTAGCTGGATTTGTTCCTCAATACTTAATTCACGAAGAAAAGCTCGAAGTGGGCGTTGGTTGATGCATGCATAATGGAATATATTTTGATTCTGGAAGTGGGCGTTGGTTGATGCATGCATAATGGAATATATTTTATAATAACACGTTTGACTTATATGTATAATTGTGTGTTAAAGATTGTAAAGCATGAGGGTCGTGTTTGTAATTTTCCAAATAAATTGATTGAAGTTGCGTGTGTTACTGGGCTTTAACGCCAGTTTTGTTTTCTTTATAAAATTTAGTGTTACAGAATCTGTCCAACCTTTATATGATTTGCTAAATTATGATCTCTGTTTCATTCCTTTCAGATGACTTTAGTGATTGTTAATTTGTTGTACATGCACAAATTATTGGTAAAATAAATGATAAATTGTTTTGTCCTTTATTATTTAATTTTAGGATTTGCTCGTGCAATTATTAATTTTGGATTTTTAGTCGACTTTGAGGTAAGTACTTTTTGACTTACTTTTAATTTTCGAAAAGTATATTTGATTTTGCAACTTTTGATTTTCGTATAAGATATAAGAATCTGTTTTGAGCTTTATAAGATATAAGTATTTGATTTTAGAATCCTCAGTCTCTACATTTTGAACCCGTTCGTAATATACGCTATAGTTCCGGAACTAGCCTTAGATACCCTTAGTAGGTGCACAAGTTTGCAACTTTAGATACCTATTAAGGGCGCGTAATTATTGAACTTTAGATGCCGGTCATTGGCAAAGTGTGACAAGAGAATAAGAATAAGATATCACTGGCAAAGTGTGGCCGTAGAGCAAGACTGTGGTATTTTCGATTTTCATTTTGTTTCTATTTTCTGCTTCTGTTTTAAATTCTGAATTTTTGAAAAAAAATATAAACTTTGGGTTGGATTTATTTTCGCAAAGGTTTTGCAAACTTATATTTGATTTTGAAAATAGTTTTATTAAAACACCCATTGATTTTTAAGAGCTTCTGTTAGTCAATTTGTACTTGCTGAGCTGTGTAGCTCACCCCTTTTCTAATATTTCAGGTTTGATTTTTGGAAGCTTATTGAGAATAAGATGTGAACTTGTGGACCTTCGTGCTAGCTATTTTAGATGCAATTATTGGAGAAGTTTTAGCGTATTACTTGAATAAATTGTCAGTACTTTATTAGACAGTGATTATTGAATATTGTATTTATGGAGCTGCGTCTCCGAATTTATCTTTTTGAATTATTGAATTTGACCGCTACGTTAGACTTTCGTGGAATTTTGATTTATTTGAATAAAGAATTCAGTTTATTTAATTTTCGTAATTAGAATTAATATCCCAAAAATCCGGGATGTTACAGTTGTCCTCGTCAGTGTAGTTGTTATTTTCCAAGCTGTAACAGACTTTTCTTTATGTAATCATGATAAAAGATGTATATCGTTACCATAATCAATAGCAAAACAAACAAAATCTTTACAAGAGTGAGTGTGAAGAAACATAGCATTATAGGTTCAGCCTGATTGAGTCTTGGATAAAATATCCTCACAATTGATCTCTTTTCTCATTCAATATTGGATGCACAAGCCTCCCCTTCCTCGTGACCCCTCTTCCCTTGAGTATCCACACGTTCCATATAAAACACCCTCCCATCACTTTCCACATCTTCACTCAATTTCACAATATCATCTCGTTTCTACAAATCCACATCTCCACCTTCCTCTTCGAAAAGGTTGCTCAACATTTGGAAGAGGGAGGTGGAAATGTGGATTTGGAGAAAGGAGATGACATTATGGAATTGAGTGATGATGTGGAAAGTGATGGGTCCAATAAGAAAGTGATTTATATGGAACGTGTGGATACTCAAGGGAAGAGGATTTGAGGAAGGGGAGGCTTGTGCCTCCACTATTGAATGAGAAAAGAGAATTGTGAGGTTATTTATCAGTCTTGTTGATGTCCTCGTAAATCTGAGAACAAAGGCAGTTTTTTGTGCGAATTCTTAAGGTGAATACTAACAAATCACGGCTTGAGATGATCTTAATCCATGATTTGCAGAATGTTTTGAAGCCAGAGTAGTGAAAGTACTTGCAGCTAAGAGATTTTAGTGAAGAAGAGAACTTCAAGAAGATAAGAAGAGGCCATTAGCTAGAAAAATGATAAGAAATGACAGAATATGTCCTAACCCTAATCCCATACTTATATACGAGATTTGTGCAGAAATCCTGGGCCGTGACAATTTAGGCCCAATGCAAAATTATTGAAGAATCTTAACTACTTTTGATTTTTAATAAAGAAATTTTGATTTTTAAAAATAGTGATGGAAGAGAGTCAAACTAAACAATAGTTTCCTCAAAAACTAATATGAATTAATTCAGTTAGAAATTCTTTTACACTACTAAAAAAACTGGAATAGACATCGCCCCTTTAACATCGGTTTGAAAAGCCACCGATGTTAAAAAGTGTTTTTAACATCGGTTTATCTAAAACCGATGTCTATTAGTTCTGTGACATTGTTTATTATAGAAACCGATGTTAAAGATACCTCTTTAAAAAAAATTATTTTCCCACCTCCCTTTCCCTCCCCCAACCACCAAAATTTCACCAAATTTTTTGTACTTAGAAATTTTTTCCCCCCACCCGGCAAATCAAAAAACACAACTTGATTCCCCCCTTTTTTCATAACTTAATTTTCACCACCTAAAATCAAATTAAATAAAAAAAACAAAAACACAAACTAAATTTAATTAAAACAGATGTACCCCTTTTCTCACTCTCATTCTAAATTTAAAACACGCCTCTCTCTCTCTCTCTCCCCCCGATTCCCCCTTTTCTAAGAACCCTAACCCGATTCCCCCTTTTCTCCAGCTCAATCTCTGTTAATTAATCTCAAGCTCGAAGCAATCTTCAATCTCTGTTAATTAACCTTTGTTAATCTCAATCTCGAAGCAAGCTCAAGCTAATCCACCATCATCAATTATTGATCAGCAAGCTCCAAAGCCGATTTGTAGTAGGTACAGAGTTCATATAAGGCCGATTTTTTCGAATCAAAAGCTCTAAAGCTCACATTAGTAACTGGGTAAGCTTTAAGTGACACTCCTTTCTGGTAATATCTCTGTTCTTACTTTGTGAAAATCAAAATATGTCTTCTGGGTGTTTAGTTACTTGAGTAATCTTGCAGTTATTTGTTTCTTGCTTCATGTTATAAATATACAGTACTTGTGTCTCCCATAGTTGTGAAAGTGCGTCTGTCGCGTGCTTTATCGCGAAGAGATGAACATTTGATTCGCTTAAAATATGCCTTTGTCTCGTGCTATGTTTTTTTACACACGCTTTGTGTTATCTATAGATTGTTACACAATTTTTGTGTTCTTTAAGTGATGTTAATATTTATTATTTTGTCATCATTCGTGTTGATTTTGTCTACTGCTTTCTTTTCAACTAGATTAGATTTGCGTTTATAATCTAGGAGCTCTTGTGCTTCATTATATTTTTTTTCTTTTCACATACCCTTGATTGTCCCTGTACTATATGGGTATTTTCTAGCACTAGTTTTCGGCAGGATTGTTCTTTGAGATTTGCTCATTCGGAATTTCACAATTACATTTGTTTTTGGTCGAGCAATGGATAAATTGTATGTGGACAATTAAGGTTGTCATGGATTGTGGCAGGGCTATATATTAATCAATAAGATGAGAACTTGTAGATAATTCTGCAACTAATATACCTTTTTCTTCGCTCTTATAGTGCACTAGTGCTTTTAAGTTAATTTCTTGACAAAGTTGGCCAGAGGCAATGGAGTGCAATAGAGATGAAGCTGAAAGGGCTAAAGAAATCGCGAGAAGAAGTTTTTGGCAAAAGATGTTGCGGGGGGCAAAAAAATTGCAATCAAGGCGCAGAGTCTGTATCCCCGTATTAATGGAATTTTCCAATTGTTGGCAACGATTGATGTGTTTATTTATGCAGATAACAAAACTAATGGGCAAGTAGATTGGTATGGGGTACTTGGTGTAAACCCACTGGATACTAAGGTAATTAACCTTCTTTGTACTTCAATTGGTAGTTTACGTAAAATTTGTTCAATCTCTTTGTATTTCCAAACATGGATTCATTTTTACAAGCTTACATGAGTGTACCAGCATCTGGTTTCAAATAAGTAATTCTTAATATATGTACTGGTAGCTGTCAGATGACTCGGATTATTGTTTGACGTCCTTGTGCTTTATTATGCATAAATAAAGCATTAGTGTGGGTCTTGGAATCAACTACTCCTGTGCAGAGCAATGGCGGCCTATTGCTGAAGAAGCCTTGTACTCTGCAGGCAGATTAAAAGGTTGCTATTTCTCTACATAGTAATGGAATTAGTTGTCTTTAAACACAAATACATACGAAAATTATTAGGGACTTTTGAATAATCTTCCAGTATTTGTTTATAATTTCCTTTTCAGATAAAGATAGGAGGAGTAACCAGGGGGACGTGGCTTTCTCAGTAGTCTGCTCTGGGGAAAGTAATTGCTATTGCAGGAAATTTATGCAGAGATCTGGGATTGCTGGCGCTAGTCTGCATTTTTGTTTAAATTTGAAACCACCGTGCATGAAAGTTTTGGCTTACAAAAATTGTTTAAGGGGCGACTCTGACTTGAAGAATCATGAAATTAGGAAGATTAATCATTGTTTTATTGTTGAAATGCTATCTAATGACAAGGCATTACTCCGTAGTGTTGGTTAAACTAGTGTTATGTTTTTTACGTTATCATGTTAGTTATCATGTGGTATATTTTTGTAAATTAATATTTATAGCAAGAAAGACATCAATGTAATTCACTAAACCGATGTTAATAAAGGCATACAACACTGTTATTTGTTAAAAATCGATGTTACAATCATGTTTCGAGCAACAAAGACATCAATATTTTACTTAATTCCGATGTTAAATGTACTAGCTCATCAAATTCATTAAAAAAACCGATGTTAATAAGGGTATACAACATTGTTCAAATTTGAAAATCGATGTTAACACAAACTTCAACAACAGGTACAAAGATTAAACCGATGTAAAAAGTATCATTCTTAAAAAATTAAGTAGTAGAACCGATGTCTTTAAAATATTTTACATCGGATATTTTTAATAAAGTGATGTCTTAGAGTATCTTTAACATCAATTCTAAAATAGAACTGATGATAATTAACCTCTTAGACATCGTTACAGTTTTAGTTATCGATGTCAATGTCTATTTCTAACTTGTGCGTTACATGCTTAAGTGGCTCTAACATTGATAATATAACAATATTGAAGTTGCCAATATTACAAAATATTATAAACTAGTAAAAGATTCAGGGCAAAGACATCAGAAATACACTAAAAAGCGATGTGTAAATATGTATTAGACATCGGTGAAAAACCGATGTCTAAACTTCAGACTTTTAACATCACACGCGAAGACATCGGTTCATTTTCATAATAGACATCGGTTTTTACCCGATGTCTATTGACATATTTCTAGTAGTGTTAACTAAGATAAAAAAATCTAATACATCTTTTGTGAATATTTTTTAATATTTCATTTTTCAAATTGGATTTCTCGAATAATCATGTGTATATTTCTTTCAACAATATTTTATTTGAAGAAACATATTTATTTTTTGGGGAAAATACAAAAAACAATGTTATGCAGATATTTGTAAATACAAGAGTCTAATCTTGCAAGAACTTAAAATAGTTTCCACCACAATAAGAAAAAAAAACAAAGAATTCAATCTTGTAAGAACTTAAACTAGTTTCCCCCACTTTGAGAAAAAAGAAAAAAAATACTAGTTTTCACATGTATCATTTTTTCACAAGTTTTATTTAACATGTAATAAAAATAATAAAATTTGTAGTCTGCCTGACAAAATTATAAATGAGCTATATGTTGAAAAGGTGAACCGATATGTTCTATTATAATATCTATAATATCTAGAACTATATGTTGAAAAGGTGAACCGATATGTCCTATTATAATATCTAAATTATTTTTTGATTTTAAACTTCACGTACTACCTAACTTACTTCTAATACATCATTATATGTTCTCTTAATGATTTTATTTTACTTCATGTAATAACCCAGACTTATAATTTTAAGTTGGTGGGATAGTTTTACCTTTTCTTCTTTTTATTTGCAAGTGCATAACAAAAATATATCTATCTCCTAAAAACACTATAATCATAATTCAAAATTATTACAAATTATATTATAAGTAATCCTAAACTTTTATCCTAGAGATCTGGTCAACATCAACCAAGAAAATGTGGATTGAAAACAGATTAATTAATCATTGTTTCAAATATAAACACATTCCTTATAAAATATTCGTACTAGTTTATCTTATCAAATTCATGCTTTTTTCTAAATTAAATGTTTGCTTTTGGAACAATGTCTCGGCTGTCCACGTAAATGTTTGTTCGATGTTATTTGATAAAATAAATAAAAATTCTACTCTAAAATAATAACCAATGTTTTACCTTTCTAGACACATGTACATTTGATGGAAACTGAAAAATTAAACTCAAACTCAAAAACTAAATAATGTTAGGAAAAATGAATAGTTCTATAAAAAATTTCTTAGGCTAGATTTTGGATGCATTTTTATATAATCCTACTTGTCAAAATCTTTACTAATCCAATCTATTTTCTTAATTTTCAAGCATGTATGAGTATTCATAAAAAATAAGGCACACCCTTTTGTGCATTAGCCCTTTAATTAGGTTAAATTAGATTAGAATGTGTATTTCTGCTGGTTAATTAAGATGAGTTTCACTTGGAGGAATTATGTTAAAATTATTTTTAAATAATGTTCAATATATCCAATATCTTGACATATTTTTTATTTTTGTGAAATAAATAAGAAAACCATGCAATGAAATGATACAGTTTGACTTAAAAGTCCTTGTAATTAGTGTATTTGCCTATACTGAATTTAATATACTCAAGAAAATCAAGATAGTATACTGAGTTAAATATCACTAGTAGACTAAGACAACATAAATATATGTACTATAATTGAAATTAAATTGGTTTAAATAATAAGTAGTCAAATGTGAAATATTACACAACTTTAGGCTCTAAGTGAGATCTTATATAGATGAATAAAATAATACCTGATGAAAATTTCATGTTAAGAAAATAAAAATTTATCTTAAAATATGTCTTAATAAAATGGAATATGGAAAAAAGAAGTTTGAATTCATATAACAAGTAATGGCTATTGCTAATGAAATAAACATACATGTATCATATGTTTATATCTTAAATATTATCTAATATCCCATAAATATATAAAAATTTAATATTTATGTATCGAGTTGTTATCTAGCTTCGAGTTTGCATTGGGTTTCGAATTTCGAATTGGGATTCAGTTTTGTACAACTAAAATCCGAATCTAAATCCAAACTTCTTCTGATTTAAAAATGAATCTGAATCCAAATCCATATCTAAATCCAAAATTTATGCTACGGTAAATCCAAAATTTTAGGCTCAAAATCCATCGCTGGTTTCAAATGAATATATTCACGCTCTTTCATTCAGTTAAGTCCGTACCAATCTACTTTGTGAATGGGAACAAATTTCATACTCGGGAATACGGAACTGACAAGTCAACATTTAATGGTGGAGTATGCATCAAGGGATCGAATTTTAGTGAGACATCTAATGATTACTTTGGTAATTGAAGAGATTTTTTGTCGAGTATCCTCGCTATCCAATTAAGAGAACAGTGTTTTTAAAGTGTGAATGGTTTGATCCTACACTTAATATTGGAATTCATCCACGTTGATTTAATTGAGATCAATAAAAAAAGAGATTGAGGGTGTACGAGCCATTTATACTAGCAATGTAGGCCATGCAAGTTTACTATTACAAGTACCCAAGTCTTAGACGTGACAAGATCGATTGGTTAGTTGTATGCAAAGTAAAAGCTCCATCACTTATTGAACTTTCTCAAATTCCGGTATCACATCAAGAACCTTTCCAAGATGATACACCCACACATCTAAGTGTTATTAGTTAAAATGATATTCCTACTCATTTAAATGATAAAAGTGGAGTTGTATTAGATTTAGATGATGGTAACAGGACTCCAAGGGAAGAAATTGAATATGAAATCGAAGATAAAGATAGATCTTCGCAAACTGAAGATAGCAATGAGTTTCACCACTATGGAGGAATTATGCTAATTTTATAATTGTTTTAAAACAAGGTTAGAATGCATCCAATATTTTGACATATACTTTTTATTTATGAAATAAATTAGAAAACCATGCAACGAATTTTTACCGTTTAAAGTTCTTGTATTTACTATATTTATCTATACCAAATTTAATATATTCAAGAAAATCAAGATAATATCCTCGAGTTAAATATCTAGTACACTAAGATATCATAAATTGTATACACAATAATTTAAATTAAATTAATTGAAAAAAATAGTAGTCAAATGTGATATATTATACGGGTTGAGATTCTAAGTGAAATCTTATATACATGAATAAAATAATTCCTCATATACCAACAGAGATGGAAAATTCATGTTAAGAAAAGAAAAATTCATCTTAAAATATATCTTAATAAAATGTGATATCCGGAAAAGAAATTTGAATTCATACAACGAGTAATGGCTATATGTTTATCTCCAAAGTATTATATAGTAATATCTTATGAATTTAAAATTTTATTATTTATGTATCGGGTTTTTATCTTATTTCGAGTTTGCATTGGGTTTCGAATTTCGAATGGGGGTTCATTTTTATACAACTAAAATCAAAATCCAAATTCAGACTTTTTCTAGTTTAAAAAATTAATTAAATGCATATCCAAATCCAAAATTTTTGCTTCGGTAAATCCAAAAGTTTTGATTTTGAATCGGGTATTCATCAGATCAGATTTATTTTTCATCCCTTCACTATCCTAATAACCTTATTCAATTTTCTTTATTTTCAACCTCATTATTATCAATCATCCAAATATTTCATAAATCGTTGCATAATTCGTACTAATTAAATATTACTTAATTGTTTAATAAAAGTTGATATGGTGAGAAAATAATAAATATTTTAGAGAAATTAAACCTTTATTTGTGATGGGTATTGATGATTTCTTAGCTTACTTGCTCACAAGACCAAAATCAAAATTAATGGAATCTTCATTGATTTCTTTTTTACATATCTTTGCGGGATGCGTATAATCAAAAGATCCTACATAGATCAATATAAGATTTTTCCTAAAATAATTATTGTCAAAATTGTTATTCACGATGCAGACTTCGATTCAACTAAAATATTGATTAGGCGTCTTGAAAAGACACGTAATCGAGAAATCAACGAAAATTCCACTAATTTTGATTTCGATCTTCTAAGCAAGTGCGGCAAATAAATTATCAACAACGATCACGGATCAATAAATTTTGATAAAGATTAGATTTTTTTTTATTATATTATAATTTTTTTATATATGTCAACTTTTATTAAATATTTAAGTTGTATTTAATTAGTACAAATTGTGAATGAGGTTGAAAATAAAAATGTTGAATAAAGGGTATGTGATTAGAGAAGGGATGGTAAATTAATCTGATGTGACGAATACCTAATATGAAAACAAAAAATTTTGAGTTAAATTTTGGATTTGGATATTGATTTGCATTAATTTTTTAGACCCGAAAAAGTTTGTATTTGGATATTGATTTGAGTTGTACAAAATATACACCTGATTCGAAACCCGATCCAAACCCAAAATCAGATAAAAACCCAATCTTATAATAAATGGGCTTTTTTCATAAATACCCTTGTCTATAATTTTTTTGCAAAAATACTTTGTTTAAAAAGAATAATTTGCAAAAATACTATCTTATCTATTTAAGGGAAGCGCAGCAACAAAAAATGGAAATTGAACTTTTGATTTTTAGTTGCATAGGTTCATATGAATGTAACTAAAAATTGTAATTTGAATTTTCATTTTTTACCAACTTCCAGTTGTATATAAGGGTTGCGAAACATAAAAAAATGGAAACTGAACTTTTTTTTTTTTGTTGCATTCAGGTGTGCAATTGAATGCAACTAAAAACTGAAAATTGCAAAAAAAATTAAAATTTCACTTTCAGTTTTAAGTTGCATTAGTTGCATAACTTTCAGTTTTTAGATATGTTTTGCTACTATAGAGGTTTGCAAAAAAATAAAAATTTTACTTTTAGTTGCATTCAGTTGCATATTAGAATGCATATGCAACCTCATATGCAACCTGCTGCGCAGCCTTATAGATAGTATTTTTGTAAATAAATTAACCTTTTTTTAAAAAAATAGTATAAATGCAATTTAATTACAAAGATATTATTTTTGCAATAACAAATTAAAAACCTAGTATATTTGTCAAATTCCCATAATAAATTGTTATAATATATAGATTATTACTTAAGATTTTAGAAATAAACATAAAAAACATAAAATCCATTTATTGAAATTTCATAAGCAAGAGCCAATACTCTTTATATGAATTAAATTGTTTTTCTCAATATCACATTTTATTAATATACCTTATAGCTACCGTTTGATTTTAAATATTTTATTTGTAAATTTTACACGTTAATAACAAAATACAATAAATATAATAATGTTTGGTTGATGTAATTTTAATTTTGAAATTTTCTTACCAACAAAAAATAATAACTAAATACGATAAAATTACACATTTAGCTTGTTGTCGAAATCACTAAATCTTAATCTAAAAAATATAAAACTAGTTTGGATGCTTACAGATAAAGAATAATAATGTGGTGGAAATGGTGAATTTGAGAGACCACTCTTCAAAAAACACTCCTATGAAAATTTTCATCCAAGTTTATCATGTCTGGATTGAAAAAACTTTCATTTTTTAATTGTATTTGATTAGTCTTTATGCAATAACTGCCAACCCAAATTTGGAACATAATTATTAAAAGATCTTATATGACAACCTTCCATAACCACACATTCCAAAAAGTATAGAACTAAAAAGTCTAAAGCATAGAACTATTTTTTTTACATAATGTATGATTTTATGTGAGTTGTAGAAATTCATGTCAAGGGGTCAGAACCTACAGTAATTAGAAAAATTTTTAATAGTAAACCTTGATATATTAATAATCTATTGATGTGATTTATTGAATTATAGAGTATTAAATTATTTTGGTCAAATCTAACAGTTTTCTACGTTAATAAAATTAGTTTTTCTTAACACTTAAATATATTATTTAAATAGACAAGCAGCATCAACATAAATCAACAAACATCAAATAACTAATAAAAGCAAGACTACTCATGTAAAATGCTCCCTTTTTTGCTCACCGGAAACCACCTCCTTCTAAACGGTTGACCACCATTCTTACCATCTCTTTCACCTCCACACTCTCACGCTTATCATATTCATACTTATTGCCTTCCTCTCTGTCTAAACATATCACTTTTGACCTCGATCTGTAGCTCAGATGGGGTCACGAACTCTGGTTCTATGAACTCAGATGAATTCGTTGCTTTTATTAACCATAACTATGTTGTCCACGCTCCCTTTCAACAGCCTCTGATGCACATTGAAGTAGACAATGATTCTTTTCATACCAATGAGATTATGGGCGAGCCTCTATCACCAGGAGGACAAGCTAGGATGAGAGAACAAATCAATCTGATTTTAAATGATGGAACGGTACAGCCAGCCACTGGTCCTATGTTGTCCAGGCTCCCTTTCAACAGTCTCAGATGCACATTGAAGCAGACAACGATTCTTTTCATACCAATGAGATTATGGGTGAGCCTCTATCACCAGGAGGAAAAGCTAGGATGAGAGAACAAATCAATCTGATTTTAAATGATGGAACGGTACGGCCAGCCACTGGTCCTATAACTGATGTTTCATCTAAGGCATCTCATGGTGGATCGGTTCACCTCCCGAAGTTAATTCCTTGGTGCAAAATGTTACTCAGCCAGCTACCTCTCATGGTATTTTCCCTGAACCAACTGTTTTCAACTCATTACAACAAAGTCAGGATAACTATAATGCACCACAGAAGAACCCTGTCACTTGGAGCAATATTGTTTCAAAAAATGTAATTGATTCAACCACGTGTGCTAATAACAATGGTGAAGCTGACATTACCTATAATGAGGATGGGTCTGCTTCAGTTAAATTTTCTAAAGATTACCTGGTGCGTGCTCAAAAATAGTGGGAAACTAGCATCATCGGTCATTTTATTGGGGGGAGCTTTGCATTTAAGTTTGTTAGGGAACAGGCTCATAAACTCTGGAAACATAAGGGTTTAACTGGTGTTTACTACAGCTCAAAAGGGTATTATACATTCTGTTTTGGTACGATGGAAGGAAGAAATATGGCTCTTAATTTGAATACGATCCAAATGGGTGGTAAAACTCTGTATTTGATGCCATGGATGGAGGGCTCGAAGTTTAAAAGAAATGTAATAGACAAAGTTCCATGCTGGATCCGGCTTGTAGATGTACCATACTCCCTCTGGTCCAAAGATAGCCTTTCTTCGATTACTAAGGCTGTGGGACAACCGCTCAAGTTTGATGTGCCCACTTCTAAGTTTGAACCCCTAAAGTATGCAAACGTCCAAGTAGAGTTAGCTTACTCTGCTCCAAGACCAGATTATGTTTGGGTCAATGTTTTGAATGTGGAGGGTGTAGAAGAAAAGGAGAAAACTAAAGTTCAATATCCACAATTGCCTTATTCTTGCAGTTTGTGCCAGGCTTTTGGCCACTCTTTGGCTCGATGCATTAATAATCCTGACAGAGTTAACAGAAAACCTAGAGTGGCTCGATCGAATGAGGTCGCATCTACTTCAACACCAAATTTCCACGACTCGGAAACTGAGTATCTGAGAAACATGGAGATGGTGCCTTATCTAGTGGGTGAATTTTGCAGCTGCAAAGTGGTTATGAATGAGGATGAAATCTTACAGGAGATTGCAAAGGAGCATGACAACCTGGATGAATTTGACAGACTACCAGCAACAACATCATTACCAAGTGGAAACGTTGACACTATGGTTGAATACATCGAGCCAATTACCACTGAAAATGGTTTTGCAATTCTTGCAAGAGTCATCGAGGAACATTTATTAGATGCTAATCCTTCTCCAGGTAATAAGAGGAAGATGGATATAACGCCTACTAAAACGCCTACAAAAACTCACCACCAATCAACGACTATCTCCTCTATAGTTATTGACCTTAACTCCCAAATTGGTCCTTCACAGCAGAGGCCTCCCAAGCCAAAGAGTAAGGCAAATGTAGACGATGATGGTTTTACAAAAGTCACGAACAGGAGAAGCCCCAAATTGGCAGGTTTGTCAACATACAAGCATGTTTAATGAATTTTACAGCCTGGAATGTTAGAGGCTTGAATAAAGCTCCTCATCAACGTGAGCTCACTAATTTTATTTCTGTTAATTCCCTAACTCTTATTGGTATTATGGAAATTAGAGTCAAAGAAAGGCGCTCTATGCGTATTTCTAAGAAAATCAACAGGTCGTGGAATTGGTTGTTCAATTACGACTCTCATTACAATGGCCGTGTCTGGGTGGGATGGAACTCCTCAATTTGGCGTGTTTCTCTTCATTCCAAGTCAGCCCAACACATCACTTGCAATGTCACGTTCCTTGAGAAGAATTTTACTTTATTGGCAACGTTTGTCTATGCTTCGAATGAGGCACAAGATCGAGTTTCTTTATGGAATGATCTAAATTCTCTTAGCAATACCACCTTGCCATGCTGCTGTTTAGGAGATTTTAATTGCATTCTTAGCCTTAATGAAGTATGTGGGGGAAGGGAGCAGTGGACTACAGATATGCAAGGATTTAAAGATTGCTTATCAAATGCTGGTCTAGACTCTCTACGGACAGTAGGTGATCCTTTCACTTGGACAAACAAGCGAGTTCTTGATCCAATTTACAAGCGCCTTGATAGGGTTGTTGGTAATGGACATTGGTTTAACACTTACACTGAGGCGTATGTAATGGTGAAGAACAGGGGTATCATGGACCACAATCCCCTACTCTTAACTGTTCCTATGCAGCTAGAACGTTTTGGTAAACCGTTTCAATAAAAACCATGGTAATATACATTCTAATGTTGAGCTTGCTCGTCAAGCTTTGTCCTCCACACAAGATGATCTACTAGCTACTCCATCGCCTGAATTGATTGCTAAGGAATCTGATTTGGTCCATAAGCTTAATAAGGCAATTTTAGAAGAGGAATCTCTCTTACTTCAAAAATCAAGAGTTAAATGGCTTTCTAAGGGAGACGGCAACAACAAGTTTTTTCATAACCAGTACAAGTTTAACTGGAACCACAGTAAGGTTTTGGCTATCCTTGACTCCTCACTTTAGTCCATGGTCAGAGACAATGTGCACAGGTTGCTGTGGAATATTATACTAATTTCCTTGGCGCACCTGTAACGCCTTTGGCAAATGATGATATGCTTGAGGGAATTGAATGCCCTTCTATCTCGGATGCACAAGCAACTCATTTGGAGGCTCCTGTTACTAGTGAGCTCATCTACGCAACATTGAAGAAAATGAAAAAGAATAAGGCCCCTGGGCCAGATTGGTTTACTATTAAATTTTTCTTGGTCACCTGGAGTATTGTGGGAGTATGTTTCTGTGAGGCTGTGACTTCTTTATTTAACGACTTCAACATGCACAAAGGCATCAACTCTACCTATATTTCTCTAATCCCAAAGGTTAATACTCCAACTCATATGCATGATTTTCGACCTATCTCCTTGTGCACTATAGCATACAAGTGCATATCAAAAATCATAGCATCTCGAATTAAATTTGTGCTACCTGGAGTAATAGATATTGCTCAATCGGCCTTTATACCGGGTAGGCATATATCTGACAACATTTTATTGGCACAAGAATTGTTTCAAGGGTTTGAGCAACAGACAGGGACCTCAAGGTGTGCTCTCAAACTGGACCTTCACAAGGCATTTGATTCCATAAGGTGGGACTTTATCCTAGTTGTGTTACATAAAATGCAATTTCCCCCTCGCTTTGTTCGGTGGATCCAGTCATGCATTTGTGGACTAAAATATTCTGTTAAGCTAAATGGTACAGTTCATGGCTACTTCACTGGTGCAAAAGGCATCCGTCAAGGAGACCCCATGTCTCCTTATATCTTTGTTATATGCATGAATGTACTATCTCAAATGCTGAAGACCAAGCCTCATGGGTTTAAGCACCATTGGCGTTGCAAGGATCTCGACTTAACACATCTATTCTTTGCTGATGATGTGTTATTTTTTAGCCATGGAGATTGCACATCTATAGCCCGCATTATGGACTCGGTTCATGTTTTTTCTGCTCTTAGTGGTCTCACACCTAGCATGCACAAAAGTACGAGCTTCTTCTGTAATTGCCAACCATCTCTTGTGGAATGGTTCGATGATCTGTATGGAATCCCACGGGGTAATCTTCCAGTACGCTTCTTGGGCGTGCCCCTCATATCTTCTCAACTTTTCATCAATGATTATGTGCCCCTTGTTCAAAAACTAACTCCCAGGATCAATGCCTGGACCTCTTTACTTCTATCATTTACTGGACGTATCCAATTGGTTAGGTCAGTTCTTTTCGCCATTCAAGCATATTGGTCGAACCACTTTCTTCTTCCCAATGCAATCCATGACAAGATTCAATCCATGATCACAAATTTTATCTGGAATGGAAATATAAATGACAAAGGAGGAGCTAAGATTAGTTGGAAGACTATCTGTTTGCCTAAGCCAGAAGGTGGCCTTGGCCTAAAGGACTTGTCTCAGTGGAACAAAGCACAAATCATCTGTCACTTGATTAAAATCATAAGACATGCTCCAACACTATGGGCTACTTGGGTTAACCAAACAGTTCTTAAACGCAGGTATTTCTGGACTATGCGAATCCCAGCTGACTGCTCTTGGATTTGGAAAAAATTGTTGAGACTACGCCACCTTGCTATACGGTTTCTTTCTTACTCTATAGGTGATGGCTTGACTATATCTCTTTGGTTTGATCCCTGGTGGAATGGGGTTTGCCCTGCTAACACATTGACAACACCTATAATTTCACAAATTGGTATGAACACCAATTCCAAGGTTCTTAACATTATTAGCACAGGTTCTTGGTGCTTACCTCGACCTAACCAAAGGCATCACCACCCAGATCGTACACTCACTGAATGGCTTCTTAACTTTAACTATCTTAATTTCAACCTTAACAACCGTGATGTTATTCTGTGGGATGGCTTGGATATTCGGAAAGTTAAAACATGGCATATCTGGGATTCCATTAGGCATCATGATCAAGAAGTACAGTGGTTCCACACGGTTTGGCATCCTCCCAATGGCTGCTCAACCATGGCCGTCTAAACACCTTGGCTCATCTTGCAAGGTTTGGCATTGGTTTGGATCAACATTGCTTCTTGTGTGTTGGCGGTCGCGAAACTGATAACCACGTGTTCTTACATTGCTCCTTTAGTCGACATGTACTAACTTCTCTTCTCTCCATGTTAAACGTGGGCATCATTGGTTATACTTGGCCCGATTTTCAACACCATATTCATCACATTATGGATAGTGCAAGAAGGAGAGTCATCTTACTTATGGTCCAAGTTTACACTTACTTCATTTGGCGAGAAAGAAATGCACGAATGCATAATGGAGATATTCAGCAACCAAAGAACGTCTTAGAAATTATTCTTGCTAACACCCGAACGAGGCTTGCCAGCTCAACATGGTTCTCTAAAATAGTTTGTAGTAGGAACGATCTTATCATTTAGCCTTCTAGTTTGGTAGCTCTCTTTATACTTTCTATTTACAATCTGTTTATCAGATTGTGTATAGATAGCTCTATCTATGGCCTATCATAGATCAGGGGTTAATCCCTTTTTTTCTAATATATATTAATTTAGCAAAAAAAAAACAACAAACATCAAACACGCGCATGATCCACAAATTAATTAAGGACCTCCACTAGCAAATTGCAAGCAGCAAATCTTTTCATGTAAGGATACATATACATCTAGTACTAAGCAACATAAATGATATAGATAGCATATAAGAAAATTACACATCACAGCAAGAAAACTATTTATCTATCCATCAAACAACTTATATACTCCCTCAGTCCTTTTAAATTGGCACACTTGCAAAAAACACACGAAAAATTTAATTATGTAATTTGTTTCCATATTTGCTCTTAATTTTAACATTAAATAATGAGTTATGAGTGTGTATATTAAATATAAAGTCAAACATTGGTATTAGAAATAAAGGGGTATATATGCAAAAATTGATAAAAATATGTATTGGAACAAGTGACAACTATTTCAAATGTGCCAACTAAAAAGGGACGGAGGGACTATACTATTTTTTACTGAAAATTACAATTACCTGCCACTTTAATTTAGTTATTAATTAAACCCCTTCAATGGTTGTCCTCGTCAGTGTAGTTGTTATTTTCCATGCTGTAACAGACTTTTCTTTCTGTAATCATGATTAAAGATGTATATCGTTACCATAATCAATAGCAAAACAAACAAAATCTTTACAAGAGTGAGTGTGAAGAAACATACCATTATAGGTTCAGCCTGATTGAGTCTTGGATAAAATATCCTCACAATTGATCTCTTTTCTCATTCAATATTGGATGCACAAGCCTCCCCTTCCTGGTGACCCCTCTTCCCTTGAGTATCCACACGTTCCATATAAAACATCCTCTTATTCGACCCATCACTTCCCACATCTTCACTCAATTTCACAATATCATCTCGTTTCTACAAATCCACATTTCCACCTCCCTCTTCGAAAAGGTTGCTCAGCGTTTGGAAGAGGGAGGTGGAAATGTGGATTTGGAGAAAGGAGGTGATATTATGGAATTGAGTGATTATGTGGAAAGTGATGGGTCCAATAAGAAAGTGATTTATATGGAACGTGTGGATACTCAAGGGAAGAGGATTTGAGGAAGGGGAGGCTTGTGCCTCCAGTATTGAATGAGAAAAGGGAATTGTAAGGTTATTTTATCAGTCTTGTTGATGTCCTCGTAAATTTGAGAACAGAAAGCAGTTTTTTGTGCGAATTCTTAAGGTGAATACTAACAAATCACGGCTTGAGATGATCTTAATCCATGATTTGCAGAATGTTTTGAAGCCAGAGTAGTGAAAGTACTTGCAGCTAAGAGATTTTAGTGAAGATGAGAACTTCAAGAAGATAAGAAGAAGCGGTTGTTGCAGCTGCCATTAGCTAGAAAAATGATAAGAAATGACAGAATATGTCCTAACCCTAATCCCATACTTATATACGAGATTTGTGCAGAAATCCTGGGCCGTGACAATTTAGGCCCAATGCAAAATTATTGAAGAATCTTAACTACTTTTAATTTTTAATAAAGAAATTTTGATTTTTAAAAATAGTGATGGAAGAGAGTCAAACTAACCAATAGTTTCCTAAAAAACTAATATGAATTAATTCAGTTAGAAATTTTTTTAACTAAGATAAAAAAATCTAATACATCTTTTGTGAATATTTTTTAATATTTCATTTTTTAAATTGAATTTCTCGAATAATCATGTGTATATTTATTTCAACAATATTTTATTTGAAGAAACATATTTACTTTTTGGGGAAAATACAAAAAACAATGTTATGCAGATATTTGTAAATACAAGAATCTAATCTTGCAAGAACTTAAAATAGTTTCCACCACATTGAGAAAAAAAAACAAAGAATTCAATCTTGTAAGAACTTAAACTAGTTTCCACCACTTTGACAAAAAAGAAAAAAATACTAGTATTCACATGTATCATTTTTTCACAAGTTTTATTTAACATGTAATAAAAATAATAAAATTTGTAGTCTGCCTGACAAAATTATAAATGAGCTATATGTTGAAAAGGTGAACCAATATGTTCTATTATAATATCTAGAGCTATATGTTGAAAAGGTGAACCGATATGTTCTATTGTAATATCTAAATTTTGGATGCATTTTTATATAATCCTACTTGTCAAAATCTTTACTAATCCAATCTATTTTCTTAATTTTCAAGCATGTATGAGTATTCATAAAAAATAAGGCACACCCTTTTGTGCATTAGCCCTTAAATTAGGTTAAATTAGGTTAGAATGTGTATATTTTGCTGGTCAATTAAGATGAGTTTCACTTGGAGGAATTATGTTAAAATTATTTTTAAATAAGGTACAATATATCCAATATCTTGACATATTTTTTATTTTTGTGAAATAAAGAAGAAAACCATGCAATGAAATGATACAGTTTGACTTAAAAGTCCTTGTAATCAGTGTATTGGCCTATAATGAATTTAATATACTCAAGAAAATCAAGATAGTATATTGAGTTAAATATCACTAGTAGACTAAGACAACATAAATATATGTATTATAATTGAAATTAAATTGGTTTTAATAATAAATAGTCAAATGTGAAATATTACATACCTTTAGGCTCTAAGTGAGATCTTATATAGATGAATAAAATAATACCTGATGAAAATTCCATGTTAAGAAAAGAAAATTTTATCTTTAAATATGTCTTAATAAAATGGAATATGGAAAAAAGAAGTTTGAATTCATATAACAAGTAATGGCTATTGCTGATGAAATAAACATACATGTATTATATGTTTATATCTTAAATATTATCTAATATCCCGTAAATTTATAAAAATTTAATATTTATGTATCGAGTTGTTATCTAGTTTCGAGTTTGCATTGGGTTTCGAATTTCGAATTGGGATTCAGTTTTGTACAACTAAAATCCGAATCTAAATCCAAACTTCTTCTGATTTAAAAAATGAATCTAAATCCAAATCCATATCTAAATCCACAATTTATGCTTCACTAAATCAAAAATTTTAGGCTCAAAATCCATCACTGGTTACAAATGAACATATTCAGGATTTTTCATTTCAGATAAGTCGGTACCAATCTACTTTGCGAATGGGAACAAATTTCATACTAGGGAATATGGAACTGACAAGTCAATATTTAACAGTGGAGTATGCATCAAGGGAGGGATGAATTTTAGTGAGACATTTAATGATTACTTTGGTAATTGAAGAGATTTTTTGTCGAGTATCCTCGCTATCCAATTAAGAGAACAGTGTTTTTCAAGTGTGAATGGTTTGATCCAACACTTAATATTGGAACAAGAGTTCATCCATCTTCATTTAATTGAGGTTAATAGAAAAAGAGACTGAGGGTGTACTAGCCATTTATACTAGCAATGTAGGCCATGCAAGTTTACTATTGCAAGTACCCAAGTCTGACAAGATCGATTGGTTAATTGTATGCAAAGTAAAAGCTCGACCACTTATTGAACTTTCTCAAATCCCCGTATCACATCAAGAACCTTTCTAAGATGATACACCCACACATTTAAGTGATATTAGTAAAAATGATATTCCTACGCATTTAAATGATAAAAGTTGAGTTGTATTAGATTTAGATGATGGTAACGGGACTCCGGAGGAAGAAATTGAATATGAAATCGAAAATAAAGATGGATCTTCGCAAACTGAAGATAGCAATGAGTTTCACCACTATGGAGGAATTATGCTAATTTTAGAATTGTTTTAAAACAAGGTTAGAATGCACCCAATATTTTGATATATACTTTGTATTTATGAAATAAATTAGAAAACCATGCAACGAATTTGTACAGTTTAAAAGTTCTTGTATTTACTGTATTTGTCTATACCAAATTTAATATATTCAAGAAAATCAAGATAATATCCTCGAGTTAAATATCACTAGTACACTAAGATATCATAAATTGTATATACAATAATTTAAATTAAATTAATTTAAAAAATTAGTAGTCCAATGTGATATATTATACGGGTTGAGATTCTTAGTGAAGTCTTATATACATGAATAAAATAATTCCTCATATACCAACAGAGATGGAAATTTCATGTTCAGAAAAGAAAAATTCATCTTAAAATATATCTTAATACACTACACCATATAAGGCCTATCGTAACCTCTACCGAGAAATGTTACCGCAACCCCTACTGGAGAAATATTACCCCAATATGTTACCCTAGCTATACTACTTACATCCTGAGGTAACATTGTGTTTTTTATGTTACCTTAGCCAAAAATATGATGTTACAGTAGTTAGAAAGTGTTAAAGCATGTAACATAAATATGTAAGTGTTACACTAGAGTTGGTCATGACAACTCTTTTCATTTAATTTAATTTTTTTTAATATTTTTTTAAAATTCCTAAAACTAAATTTGATTTTTAAAATTTGTTAACTTTTTTATAAAATTAGTTGGAAAATTATTTTATTTTTTAAAATTAATTTTTTTTCAAAAAATAATTTTTTTTCAGAAATTGTAATATTTTTTAGAAATTATAAATTTTTTAAAATACTGCTCACAATTTTTTTGTAAAGATTTTTTTTTGAATTGTTAAACTTTTTCTTGAATTTTTTAAAAAAATCGAATAAAAAATTTTTATAAAAAAATATCAAAATTATTATTTTTTTAATAAATACTTTACGTTTGTGTAGTAAATTTTTTAAATTAAATTATAAGTATTTTAATAAAATATTATTAACAAATAAATAGTTTTTCAAAAAAAAAAACAAAAAAACAAAAAAAAGTCACTGTATATTTTGGTGGGATTTTTTGTTGGGCTGGGCGGGAGGTTTTGGAGGGATTTTTGCTGGGCGGGATGTTTTTGTTTCGGTTGAGCGGGATATAGATTAGGTCACTTTACTTTCCCCAAATCACTTTTCTTTCTATCAACACAGCAAAACGAGAGTAGCCGACTTCTCTACCCAAAGATGAGAGCTGTTTTAAAGACGAGATTTTCTGTTTTTTCGGTTAACACTTCTCAGCAATTAGGCTTCGGGCTTCTTCTCAGATTGCAATTAGGGCTTCTTCTCCAATTAGGTATTTTCTGTTTTTTCATTTTGATGTTGATTTGGTGTGTAAGCCTATGTGTGTAAGCCTCTATGTAAGCCTCTATGTTTGTTCTCTGTTTTTGTAAGCCTATGTGTTTCTGTAAGCCTCTGTGTAAACCTATATGTTGTGTGCTAGAACAACTCAGAAGGAGGGCATGAAGAAGTCCGAAGCCAATATAGTGCCAGTAGCCAATCTGGCCCTGGTGGAAATAGTGATGATCAAGGCCTTGTGTCGGCAGCTGCTGCAGCTAAAGCTCTAGGAAAAAGAAAGTTACACCCTCTGGATGAGATTATCTTTGTAAACTAATATCGTCAATTTATTCTATATAAAAAAGCAAGCTAGCAACAAACTGTGCAAATACGAGTACATAATCATATTATTGCTTTTTTTTTCTTTGTTTTTTTAACTCAAATTAGTCGCTTCAAGCACAGTACACACATTGAGGCGAATCAGGAGAGGAGCTTGTTAGAGAGAGGATGGGTGGATTAGAATTGCCGGAATCTAGTCAAAGGGTAGTAAAACTAATCTTCTTAGTGTTGTGTTTTAGTTTTTACCATCATCTCGATTGTTAGAATAAAATATAAGATCCCGTTAAGACCTCTTGATTAAGTTCATTATCATGTCATCTTTCTTGTACCTTAGTTTTTCTAGCACACAACACATTATACGAAGTTTCTTTCAATTATATATGCATATTGTTTAAATTCAACATGGTCCATTTTCTTTGCTTGACTTTCTTCTCTCTTTGTTTATAAATTTGTAATTTGAAAAAAATAGAAGAAGAGATGTATGATATTGCCTGCCATGGACGAGCCAAAGATTGACACGGCTCTGACAAGTTACAATATTGTAAGTCCTCACTGATCTGTTGATCGCGGAAATGCAAGTATGTACTCGTAGTTCTAATTCAGAGGACATGCATAACTTTCTCAATGAAATGACGGCCAACAAATTTCAGGAAGCAATAGTTAAGCTTGTACGGTTGGCAACAGAAGAGCTGAGAGTGATGGCTGTAGTCACTGAACCGCTGTGGAGGTACTGTCCCGGTGCTGATGATAGAAGCAGATTTCTTGATAGAAGGGCATACCGTAAAATATTTCCAAATCTTGTGTCCCAAGATTTCTTGATAGGCTTTGAATCTGTAGCTTCTCGCGAGACTGCCAGGGTTGAATTGAGCCCCAAGCAGCTTGTCAATCTTTTGATGTCCGCGGTCAGTGTTACTTATCTTCTTTTCTATTTTATTTTGCATTATTGATTTAGAAGTGATGTGTACTTTCTAACTTATCTTGTTTGCTTTTTAGAGTAAATGGTCTTTCGTGTTTTCTGTAATTATCGCAAAAGCTAGGACAATTGATGTACTGATGAATCCAGGAGGAGCAAAGGACTGTGATGGAACCCTACAAGTGGTACTTCGAATTGGATTTATCTTCCCCTTGTGGTCTAATTAACAAGAACATTATAATTCGCTACATGTTAATAGTTTTTTGAAATATAATTAATCAATCATGTGTGCGTGCATGCAAATCTATTTGAGATGGATGCTAGATATCATTTCCCAACACCACTTGTTCCAAATCTCGACACCTGTTTTGCAAGATATTGCAAAAAATACTCCGAGAATGACTGGATGGTGGTTGACGTTTCATTAGACAGTGTACACCAAGGAAAACGAATGAGTTGCAATAAAAGGCCATCAGGTTGCCTTATTCAAGGATTATCTAATGGATTCTCACAGGTGAACTAAATGCATCATTATTATGTATCTTATCTTATAAGCATGATAAATACTTTCTTTTAAAAAGCCAAAGTAGATGACTCATTTGTAATATGTGTGTTTATAATTAATTTACCTATCTATTGTTTACACATGTTATGTTTTTCAAGATTACATGGGTTGAGCATGTAGAGGCGGACCACAGGGGTGTTAGCACGAAGTCCCAAAGTCTGCTATTTTCTGGTATAGGATATGGAGCCAAGAGATGGATCTCAACTCTAGATAGAGTGTGTAAACAGTTGGGAACTAACATCTCGATGAATGCCCCTCTAAGAGACTACAATCAACTATGTACGTGAATCTCCATTTAGTGAAACTTCAAGTTTAAAATTTCCGCTGCTTAATAATGAAACAGTATCTCCTATATGAATTTTTGTTTTTTTCACAGTGATGTCAAGTGATCAAAAAGCTTGGAAATTATTATCGAACATTGCTGAGAGAATGGTGTTCAACTTCAAGTCAGGAATTAGCGGTTCAATTGGGAAATGGGAAAAACTATCAGGACACCCTACTGACAATATTAGGGTCATGATTAGAAGGATCGTGGATCATCCCAGTCTGCCTAGAGGTACTCTGGTATCTGTTGCTTCGTCATTTTGGCTTCCAGTGTCACCGAAGTCTGTGTTTGATTTCTTCCGTGATCACAACTCAGGAAGTGAGGTATCTACACATAAAATTAATGCATTTTTAACTGTTATTAGAAAGAATATTTCATTATTCATTCATCTTAATTCTCATCTATAATATAAATAAATTATGTTATCTTCATTAGGTTTAAGGCATCATATCAGTGCACATATAGAGACTTAAGACGCATTTATGATTGTAACTAGATTTCATTATGTGAACTGTCTATATTAGAACTACTTCTTCCATAGTAGTTGGTATAACGAACAACAATTTAGACGTGCATTGTTATACGTAATTGAAACAAATTTACATTCATCTATATAGTTAGATTCCACACTAGTTGTTACTCCCTGTTGTATGCTGATAACTAATAATCAGACCTTCATATTCCACGTACAGCCTCTGATTCCATACACTGGTAGGGAGTGGGAGGTTCTCTCCGGTGAGAATGTCGTAGAAGAAGTTTGTCACATTTCAAGAGGCCAGGAACCTAGCAATTGTGTTTCAATACACAAGGTCCTGGTAAGTGCATATGTATACAATTTTTATTTCATTATTAGTAGAAGTAAAAAAAGGAAAGAATGATTTTCTTATTAAGCATTTAGCCGAAGCTGACCATCACAATTTTTTTTAGGCTGAAAACTCGAGCCAAGAGAACATAGTATTACTGCAAGAAAGTTGCAGTGATCCAGTATCTTTGTACATCGTTTATTCCCGCCTAGGGACTGAAGAGGTTATGAATCTGATTTTGAGTGGAAGAAATTCAGATAACCCCGGCATTCTTCCATCAGGAATTGCAATACTTCCTGATAGACCCGCATCTGGAACAGAAGGGTCCAGTGGATGTTTACTGACCGTATCCTTTCAGTTATTGGTGGATGGTTCTCCAACATACGTGCTGCCTGATGGAATGCATTCCAGAGTAACCAACCCGGACATCATAGTTGATGTCGCGCAGTTGTGTGCAATTTCTACAAGTGAAGCTGATGATGGTACACCTATCACTGGAGGCAGTAGCTTCTAGTATCACTGCTTTCTAAGTTTAAGCTTCTAGTACATTATTTAACTTAGAATTGGGATGTAAAAGTACTTATGGATGTTAACTAGCTTTTATCTTCTAATTCGGATGTTAAATTAGTTTGTTTTGTTTGGATGTTGAATCAGAATTTATAAGTTTGTTTGGATGTTGAGATTGATCTCTTTGTGGTTCATTGTGGTTGAATGGTATTTTGGGATTGTATACTTTCAAAGAGGTGTTGTTCAATTGTTTTTTGTTAAAGTGTTACATTAGCATGTTAAAGTGTTACATTAGACTGTTAAAATGTTACATTAGCCTGTTAAAGTGTTACATTAGACTGTTAAAGTGTTACATTAGCCTGGTTAAAAAATAGGGGGCACAGGTGGGGTCTAGTAGTGGGACCCACTGGTGGGGCCCACTAGTGGGCCCAGTAGTAGGGCCCACTGGTGGCCCCACTTTTTTAAAAAAATTGAAGCACCCTAAGGTAACCGAATTTTATGTTGCAATATGTCATTTTTATATTACAGTAGACCTCTAAGGTAACCGATAGGGCATGTTACCCTAGGGGTGAAATATGTTACCTTAGGTACCCTATGGTAACATCGAAAATTGTAACTTATAATTTATGTTACCTTAGCCCAAAAATAGGTCTATAGTAACATTTTAGCACCCTAAGGTAACATAATTTTTTGGTTACCGAAGGCCTTATATGGTGTAGTGATAGAATGTGATATCGAGTAATGGCTATTGTGCTAATGAAATAAATAGATATAGATAATATGTTTATATCTAAAGTATTATATAGTAATATCTTATGAATTTAAAATTTTATTATTTATGTATCGGGTTTTTATCTTGTTTCGAGTTTGCATTGAGTTTCAAATTTCGAATCGGGGTTCATTTTTATACAACTAAAATCCAAATCCAAATTCAAACTTTTTCTGGTTTAAAAAATCAATAAAATGCATATCCAAATCCAAAATTTTTGCTTTGGTAAATCCGAAAGTTTTGATTTTGAATCAGGTATTTATTCGATTAGATTTATTTTTCATCCCTTCACTATTCAAATAACCTTATTCAATTTTCTTTATTTTCAACCTCATTATTATCAATCATCCAAATACTTCAATAATCGTTGCATAATTTGTACTAATTAAATATTACTTAATTGTTTAATAAAAGTTGATATGGTGAAAAAATAATAAATATTTTACAGAAATCAACCCTTTATTTGTGATGGGCATTGATGATTTCTTAGCTTACTTGCTCACAAGACCAAAATAAAAAATAATGGAATCTTCATTGATTTCTTTTTTACATATCTTTGTGGGATGCGTATAATCAAAAGATCCAATATAGATCCATATAAGATTTTTCCTAAAATAATTATCGTCAAAATTGTTATTCACGATGCACATTTCGATTCAACTAAAATATAGATTAGGCGTCTTCTAAGCAAGTGTGGCAAATAAATCATCAACAACGGATCAATAAATTTTGATAAAGATTAGATTTTTTTTGATTATATTATAATTTTTATTATATATGTCAACTTTTATTAAATATTTAAGTTGTATTTAATTAGTACAAATTGTGAATGAGGTTGAAAATAAAAATGTTGAATAAAGGGTATGTGATTAGAGAAGGGATGGTAAATTAATCTGATGTGACGGATACCCAATATGAAAACAAAAATTTTGGAGTTAAATTTTGGATTTGGATATTGATTTGCATTAATTTTTTAGACCCGAAAAAGTTTGGATTTGGATATTGATTTGAGTTGTACAAAATAGACACCCGCTTCGAAACCCGAT
The DNA here is from genome assembly GCA_036435485.1 of Saposhnikovia divaricata. Taxonomy (NCBI): domain Eukaryota; kingdom Viridiplantae; phylum Streptophyta; class Magnoliopsida; order Apiales; family Apiaceae; genus Saposhnikovia; species Saposhnikovia divaricata. The sequence goes on along the minus strand of CM071600.1, from coordinate 75,566,195 downwards.
CCAAATAAAAACCCGATCCTATAATAAATGGGCTTTTTTCATAAATACCCTTGAATATGTCCTAACCCTAATCCCATACTTATATACGAGATTTGCGCAAAAATCCTAGGCCATGACAATTTAGGCCCAATGCAAAATTATTGAAGAATCTTAACTACTTTTGATTTTTAATAAAGAAATTTTGATTTTTAAAAATAGTGATGGAAGAGAGTCAAACTAAACAATATTTTCCTCAAAAACTCATATGAATTAATTGAGTTAGAAATTTTTTTAACTAAGATAAAAAAAATCTAATACATCTTTTGTGAATATTTTTTAATATTTCATTTTTCAAATTAAATTTCTTGAATAATCATGTGTATATTTCTTTCAACAATATTTTATTTGAAGAAACATATTTACTTTTTGGGGAAAATATAAAAAACAATGTTATGCAGATATTTGTAAATACAAGAATCTAATCTTGCAAGAACTTAAAATAGTTTCCACCACATTGAGAAAAAAAAAAACAAAGAATTCAATCTTGTAAGAACTTAAACTAGTTTCCACCACTTTGAGAAAAAAGAAGAAAAATACTAGTTTTCATATGTATCATTTTTTCACAAGTTTTATTTAACATGTAATAAAAATAATAAAATTTGTAGTCTGCCTGAAAAAATTATAAATGAGCTATATGTTGAAAAGGTGAACTGATATGTTCTATTATAATATCTAGAGCTATATGTTGAAAAAGTGAACCGATATGTTCTATTATAATATCTAGCTGACCTCGTTTTCAAATTTTCAAATATTTTATATTCAAAAAAAAAATTACTTTTTTTAATTTTAAACTTCACGTAGTACCTAACTTACTTCTAATAAATTATTATATGTTCTCTTAATGATTTTCTTTTACTTCATGTAATAACCCAGACTTATAATTTTAAATTGGTGGGATTGTTTTGCCTTTTCTTCTTTTTATTTGCAAGTGCATAACAAAAATATATCTATCTCCTAAAAACACTATAATCATAATTCAAAATTATTACAAATTAAATTATAAGTAATCCTAAACTTTTATCCTAGAGATCTGGTCAACATCAACCAATTATTAAATGAAATTGAAATTTAAAAATCAAAGCATAATTATGACCGAGCCTATTAAGATTTGAAATTTAGACTTACATGACAAGAAAATGTGGATTGAAAACAGATTAATTAATCATTGTTTCAAATATAAACACACTCCTTATAAAATATTCATACTAGTTTATCTTATCAAATTCATCCTTTTTTCTATATTAAATGTTGGCTTTTGGAACAATGTCTCGGCTGTCCACGTACATGTTTGTTCGATGTTATTTGATAAAATAAATAAAAATGCTACTCTAAAATAATAACCAATGTTTTACCTTTCTAAACACATGTACATTTGATGGAAACTGAAAAATTAAACGACTCAAAAACTAAATAATGTTAGGAGAAATGAATACGTTCAATAAAAAATTTCTTAGGATAGATTTTGGATGCATTTTTATATAATCCTACTTGTCAAAATCTTTACTAATCCAATCTATTTTCTTAATTTTCAAGCATGTATGAGTATTCATAAAAAATAAAAGGCACACCCTTTTGTGCATTAGCCCTTAAATTAGGTTAAATTAGGTTAGAATGTGTATATTCTGCTGGTCAATTAAGATGAGTTTCAGTTGGAGGAATTATGTTAAAATTATTTTTAAATAAGGTACAATATATCCAATATCTTGACATATTTTTTATTTTTGTGAAATAAATAAGAAAACCATGCAATGAAATGATACAGTTTGACTTAAAAGTCCTTGTAATTAGTGTATTTGCCTATACTAATTTAGTATACTCAAGAAAATCAAGTTTGACTTAAAAGTCTTTGTAATTAGTGTATTTGCCTATATTGAATTTAATATACTCAAGAAAATCAAGTTAGTATACTGAGTTAAATATCACTAGTAGACTAAGACAACATAAATATATGTACTATAATTGAAATTAAATTGGTTTAAATAATAAGTAGTCAAATGTGAAATATTACACAACTTTAGGCTCTAAGTGAGATCTTATATGGATGAATAAAATAATACCTGATGAAAATTTCATGTTAAGATAAGAAAAATTTATCTTAAAATATGTCTTGATAAAATGGAATATGGAAAAAAGAAGTTTGAATTCATATAACAAGTAATGGCTATTACTAATGAAATAAACATACATGTATTATATGTTTATATCTTTAATATTATCTAATATCCCGTAAATTTATAAAATTTTAATATTTATGTATCGAGTTGTTATCTAGTTTCGAGTTTGCATTGGGTTTCGAATTTCAAATTGGGACTGAGTTTTGTACAACTAAAATCCGAATCTAAATCTAAACTTCTTCTGATTTAAAAAATGAATTTAAATCCAAATCTATATCTAAATCCAAAATTTATGCTTGAGTAAATCAAAAATTTTAAGCTTAAAATCCATCACTGGTTTCAAATGAAAAATTTTAGGCTCAAAATCCATCACTGGTTTCAAATGAATATATTAAGGCTCTTTCATTTGGACCTCTTCATTCAGTTAAGTCCGTACCAATCTACTTTGTGAATGGGAACAAATTTCATACTCGGGAATATGGAACTGACAACTCAACATTTAACAGTGGAGTATGCATTAAGGGATCGAATTTTAGTGAGACATCTAATGATTACTTTGGTAATTGAAGAGATTTTTTGTCGAGTATCCTCGCCATCCAATTAAGAGAACAGTGTTTTTCAAGTGTGAATGGTTTGATCCTACACTTAATATTGGAACAAGAGTTCATCCACGTTGATTTAATTGAGGTTAATAGAAAAAGTGACTGAGGGTGTACGAGCCATTTATACTAGCAATGTAGGCCATGCAAGTTTACTATTGCAAGTACCCAAGTATTAGAGGTGACAAGATCGATTGGTTAGTTAAATGCAAAGTAAAAGCTCGACCACTTATTGAACTTTCTCAAATCCCGGTATCACATCAAGAACCTTTCCAAGATGATACACCCACACATCTAAGTGATATTAGTAAAAATGATATTCCTACGCATTCAAATGATAAAAGTGGAGTTGTATTAGATTTAGATGATGGTAACGGGACTCCGGCGGAAGAAATTGAATATGAAATCGAAGATAAAGATGGATCTACACAAACTGAAGATAGCAATGAGTTTCACCACTATGGTGGAATTATGCTAATTTTATAATTGTTTTAAAACAAGGTTAGAATGCATCCAATATTTTTACATATACTTTGTATTTACGAAATAAATTAGAAAACCATGCAAAGAATTTGTACCGTTTAAAAGTTCTTGTATTTACTATATTTGTCTATACCAAATTTAATATATTCAAGAAAATCAAGATAATATCCTCGAGTTAAATATCACTAGTACACTAAGATATCATAAATTGTATATATAATAATTCAAATTAAATTAATTGAAAAAATTAGTAGTCCAATGTGATATATTATACAGGATGATATTCTAAGTGAAGTCTTATATACATGAATAAAATAATTCCTCATATACCAACAGAGATGGAAATTTCATGTTCAGAAAAGAAAAATTCATCTTAAAATATATCTTAATAAAATGTGATATCGGGAAAAGAAATTTGAATTCATACAACGAGTAATGGATATTGTGCTAATGAAATAAATAGATATAGATAATATGTTTATATCTAAAGTATTATATAGTAATATCTTATGAATTTAAAATTTTATTATTTATGTATCGGGTTTTTATCTTGTTTCGAGTTTGCATTGAATTTCAAATTTCGAATCGGGGTTCATTTTTAACCTCATTATTATCAATCATCCAAATACTTCATAAATCGTTAAATAATTCGTACTAATTAAATATTACTTAATTGTTTAATAAAAGTTGATATGGTGAAAAAATAATAAATATTTTACAAAAATCAAACCTTTATTTGTGATGGGTATTGATGATTTCTTAGCTTGCTCACTAAGACCAAAATCAAAATTAATGGAATCTTCATTGATTTCTTTTTTACATATCTTTGTGGGATGCGTATAATCAAAAGATCCAATATAGATCCATATAAGATTTTTCCTAAAATAATTATCGTCAAAATTGTTATTCACGATGCACATTTCGATTCAACTGAAATATAGATTAGGCGTCTTCTAAGCAAGTGTGGCAAATAAATCATCAACAACGGATCAATAAATTTTGATAAAGATTAGATTTTTTTTGATTATATTATAATTTTTATTATATATGTCAACTTTTATTAAATATTTAAGTTGTATTTAATTAGTACAAATTGTGAATGAGGTTGAAAATAAAAATGTTGAATAAAGGGTATGTGATTAGAGAAGGGATGGTAAATTAATCTGATGTGACGGATACCCAATATGAAAACAAAAATTTTGGAGTTAAATTTTGGATTTGGATATTGATTTGCATTAATTTTTTAGACCCGAAAAAGTTTGGATTTGGATATTGATTTGAGTTGTACAAAATAGACACCCGCTTCGAAACCCGATCCAAATAAAAACCCGATCCTATAATAAATGCGCTTTTTTCATAAATACCCTTGAATATGTCCTAACCCTAATCCCATACTTATATACGAGATTTGTGCAAAAATCCTAGGCGATGACAATTTAGGCCCAATGCAAAATTATTGAAGAATCTTAACTACTTTTGATTTTTAATAAAGAAATTTTGATTTTTAAAAATAGTGATGGAAGAGAGTCAAACTAAACAATATTTTCCTCAAAAACTCATATGAATTAATTGAGTTAGAAATTTTTGTAACTAAGATAAAAAAAATCTAATACATCTTTTGTGAATATTTTTTAATATTTCATTTTTCAAATTAAATTTCTTGAATAATCATGTGTATATTTCTTTCAACAATATTTTATTTGAAGAAACATATTTACTTTTTGGGGAAAATAAAAAAAACAATGTTATGCAGATATTTGTAAATACAAGAATCTAATCTTGCAAGAACTTAAAATAGTTTCCACCACATTGAGAAAAAAAAAACAAAGAATTCAATCTTGTAAGAACTTAAACTAGTTTCCACCACTTTGAGAAAAAAGAAGAAAAATACTAGTTTTCATATGTATCATTTTTTCACAAGTTTTATTTAACATGTAATAAAAATAATAAAATTTGTAGTCTGCCTGAAAAAATTATAAATGAGCTATATGTTGAAAAGGTGAACTGATATGTTCTATTATAATATCTAGAGCTATATGTTGAAAAAGTGAACCGATATGTTCTATTATAATATCTAGTTGACCTCGTTTTCAAATTTTCAAATATTTTATATTAAAAAAAATTACTTTTTTTTTAATTTTAAACTTCACGTAGTACCTAACTTACTTCTAATAAATCATTATATGTTCTCTTAATGATTTTCTTTTACTTCATGTAATAACCCAGACTTATAATTTTAAATTGGTGGGATTGTTTTGCCTTTTCTTCTTTTTATTTGCAAGTGCATAACAAAAATATATCTATCTCCTAAAAACACTATAATCATAATTCAAAATTATTACAAATTAAATTATAAGTAATCCTAAACTTTTATCCTAGATATCTGGTCAACATCAACCAATTATTAAATGAAATTGAAATTTAAAAATCAAAGCATAATTATGACCGAGCCTATTAAGATTTGAAATTTAGACTTACATGACAAGAAAATGTGGATTGAAAACAGATTAATTAATCATTGTTTCAAATATAAACACACTCCTTATAAAATATTCATACTAGTTTATCTTATCAAATTCATCCTTTTTTCTAAATTAAATGTTGGCTTTTGGAACAATGTCTCGGCTGTCCACGTACATGTTTGTTCGATGTTATTTGATAAAATAAATAAAAATGCTACTCTAAAATAATAACCAATGTTTTACCTTTCTAAACACATGTACATTTGATGGAAACTGAAAAATTAAACGACTCAAAAACTAAATAATGTTAGGAGAAATGAATACGTTCAATAAAAAATTTCTTAGGATAGATTTTGGATGCATTTTTATATAATCCTACTTGTCAAAATCTTTACTAATCCAATCTATTTTCTTAATTTTCAAGCATGTATGAGTATTCATAAAAAATAAAAGGCACACCCTTTTGTGCATTAGCCCTTAAATTAGGTTAAATTAGGTTAGAATGTGTATATTCTGCTGGTCAATTAAGATGAGTTTCAGTTGGAGGAATTATGTTAAAATTATTTTTAAATAAGGTACAATATATCCAATATCTTGACATATTTTTTATTTTTGTGAAATAAATAAGAAAACCATGCAATGAAATGATACAGTTTGACTTAAAAGTCCTTGTAATTAGTGTATTTGCCTATACTAATTTAGTATACTCAAGAAAATCAAGTTTGACTTAAAAGTCTTTGTAATTGGTGTATTTGCCTATATTGAATTTAATATACTCAAGAAAATCAAGATAGTATACTGAGTTAAATATCACTAGTAGACTAAGACAACATAAATATATGTACTATAATTGAAATTAAATTGGTTTAAATAATAAGTAGTCAAATGTGAAATATTACACAACTTTAGGCTCTAAGTGAGATCTTATATGGATGAATAAAATAATACCTGATGAAAATTTCATGTTAAGATAAGAAAAAATTATCTTAAAATATGTCTTGATAAAATGGAATATGGAAAAAAGAAGTTTGAATTCATATAACAAGTAATGGCTATTACTAATGAAATAAACATACATGTATTATATGTTTATATCTTTAATATTATCTAATATCCCGTAAATTTATAAAATTTTAATATTTATGTATCGAGTTGTTATCTAGTTTCGAGTTTGCATTAGGTTTCGAATTTCAAATTGGGACTGAGTTTTGTACAACTAAAATCCGAATCTAAATCTAAACTTCTTCTGATTTAAAAAATGAATTTAAATCCAAATCTATATCTAAATCCAAAATTTATGCTTGAGTAAATCAAAAATTTTAAGCTTAAAATCCATCACTGGTTTCAAATGAAAAATTTTAGGCTCAAAATCCATCACTGGTTTCAAATGAATATATTAAGGCTCTTTCATTTGGACCTCTTCATTCAGTTAAGTCCGTACCAATCTACTTTGTGAATGGGAACAAATTTCATACTCGGGAATATGGAACTGACAACTCAACATTTAACAGTGGAGTATGCATTAAGGGATCAAATTTAGTGAGACATCTAATGATTACTTTGGTAATTGAAGAGATTTTGTCGAGTATCCTCGCCATCCAATTAAGAGAACAGTGTTTTTCAAGTGTGAATGGTTTGATCCTACACTTAATATTGGAACAAGAGTTCATCCACGTTGATTTAATTGAGGTTAATAGAAAAAGTGACTGAGGGTGTACGAGCCATTTATACTAGCAATGTAGGTCATGCAAGTTTACTATTGCAAGTACCCAAGTATTAGAGGTGACAAGATGGATTGGTTAGTTAAATGCAAAGTAAAAGCTCGACCACTTATTGAACTTTCTCAAATCCCGGTATCACATCAAGAACCTTTCCAAGATGATACACCCACACATCTAAGTGATATTAGTAAAAATGATATTCCTACGCATTCAAATGATAAAAGTGGAGTTGTATTAGATTTAGATGATGGTAACGGGACTCCGGCGGAAGAAATTGAATATGAAATCGAAGATAAAGATGGCTCTACACAAACTGAAGATAGCAATGAGTTTCACCACTATGGTGGAATTATGCTAATTTTATAATTGTTTTAAAACAAGGTTAGAATGCATCCAATATTTTTACATACACTTTGTATTTACGAAATAAATTAGAAAACCATGCAAAGAATTTGTACCGTTTAAAAGTTCTTGTATTTACTATATTTGTCTATACCAAATTTAATATATTCAAGAAAATCAAGATAATATCCTCGAGTTAAATATCACTAGTACACTAAGATATCATAAATTGTATATATAATAATTCAAATTAAATTAATTGAAAAAATTAGTAGTCCAATGTGATATATTATACACGATGATATTCTAAGTGAAGTCTTATATACATGAATAAAATAATTCCTCATATACCAACAGAGATGGAAATTTCATGTTCTGAAAAGAAAAATTCATCTTAAAATATATCTTAATAAAATGTGATATCGGGAAAAGAAATTTGAATTCATACAACGAGTAATGGATATTGTGCTAATGAAATAAATAGATATAGATAATATGTTTATATCTAAAGTATTATATAGTAATATCTTATGAATTTAAAATTTTATTATTTATGTATCGGGTTTTTATCTTGTTTCGAGTTTGCATTGAATTTCAAATTTCGAATCGGGGTTCATTTTTAACCTCATTATTATCAATCATCCAAATACTTCATAAATCGTTAAATAATTCGTACTAATTAAATATTACTTAATTGTTTAATAAAAGTTGATATGGTGAAAAAATAATAAATATTTTACAAAAATCAAACCTTTATTTGTGATGGTTATTGATGATTTCTTAGCTTACTTGCTCACTAAGACCAAAATCAAAATTAATGGAATCTTCATTGATTTCTTTTTTACATATCTTTGTGGGATGCGTATAATCAAAAGATCCAACATCGATCCATATAAGATTTTTCCTAAAATAATTATCATCAAAATTGTTATTCACGATGCACATTTCGATTCAACTAAAATATTGATTAGGCGTCTTCTAAGCAAGTGTGGCAAATAAATCATCAACAACGGATCAATAAATTTTGATAAAGATTAGATTTTTTTTTATTATATTATAATTTTTATTATATATGTCAACTTTTATTAAATATTTAAGTTGTACTTAATTAGTACAAATTGTGAATGAGGTTGAAAATAAAAATGTGGAATAAAGGGTATGTGATTAGAGAAGGGATGGTAAATTAATCTGATGTGACGGATACCCAATATGAAAACAAAAATTTTGGATTTGGATATTGATTTGCATTAATTTTTTAGACCCTAAAAAGTTTGGATTTGGATATTGATTTGAGTTGTACAAAATAGACACCTGATTTGAAACCCGATCCAAACCCAAAATCAGATAAAAACCCGATCCTATAATAAATGGGCTTTTTCATAAATACCCTTGTCTATAAGAAATGATAAGAAATGACAGAATATGTCCTAACCCTAATCCCATACTTATATACGAGATTCGTGCAAAAATCCTGGGCCCCGACAATTTAGGCCCAATGCAAAATTATTGAAGAATCTTAACTACTTTTGATTTTTAATAAAGAAATTTTGATTTTTAAAAATAGTGATGGAAGAGAGTCAAACTAAACAATAGTTTCCTCAAAAACTAATATGAATTAATTCAGTTAGAAATTTTTTTAACTAAGATAAAAAAATCTAATACATCTTTTTTGAATATTTTTTAATATTTCATTTTTCAAATTGAATTTCTCCAATAATCATGTGTATATTTCTTTCAACAATATTTTATTTGAAGAAACATATTTACTTTTTGGGGAAAATACAAAAAACAATGCTATGCAGATATTTGTAAATACAAGAATCTAATCTTGCAAGAACTTAAAATAGTTTCCACCACATTGAGAAAAAAAAAACAAAGAATTCAATCTTGTAAGAACTTAAACTAGTTTCCACCACTTTGAGAAAAAAAAAATACTAGTTTTCACATGTATCATTTTTTCACAAGTTTTATTTAACATGTAATAAAAATAATAAAATTTGTAGTCTGCCTGAGGTGAACCCATATGTTCTATTATAATATCTAGAGCTATATGTTGAAAAGATGAACCGATATGTTCTATTATAATATCTAGCTTTTTAAGTTTTCAAATATTTTATATTCAAAAAAAAATTATTTTTTTAATTTTAAACTTCACGTAGTACCTAACTTACTTTTTTTTTTTTTGGAAAGCAGGAAATATATTAAGGAACTAAGCCCGCCGAAAAAGGGCCCAAAGCCCACAATCATGAACAATATCCAGGAACAAAGAAATCAACGCGACCCACACATGGCCCAAATCAAATGAAACCGAACATACTCGGTGTTTAGCAGAGTTTGAAAACAGAACATAAGATATATAGAAAACTAAAACAAAACCCCATAATAGATAATTCCTCAGCTGATATCAGAATCTACCAATTTTCCATACCTACGAAGACGTTGGCGCTGCTCATTCATAGGCGGAGGGTTCTACTTCTTCAACCATGGCTTCCACATTAACGTCTTCCTCATGGATTCTATGGAACTGTGGTCCAATCCTTCCTAAGCCCATGTCGATAATCCATAGTTCAAACAGACGTCGAAAAGACCTTTCAATAACCACCATTTGCTTCCAGTTTGCTGCTCCATGTTGAGCAAGATACGGTGCCAATGCATTATCTGAAGCATCCATGTTGAGACGAACCTCTATATTAAAATTCCTGTCCGCCCACCTAGTGTTCAGTTGTTGGAGGATGAAAGCATTAGCTTGTATTGCTCCTGCATCTATAGAGTCCTTCCACTCCCAGTAGGCTGCAACGTGATCAGTTTCTAGGATAGCCTTAGGATAATCATCGTCAAAAATCAGCTTCATACCTTCCATGAACGGATGCAACTCGTTGCTCCTACGATTTTCAATACCCAGAGAACCAGCCATCATAGGAATGATTTTGCCCCTTCTATCTCGAACCACCACTCCAATGCCAGAGATGTTCCCGTTTTGTAGCCTCTGATTTTCAAAATGTCCATGAACATTAACTTTGACCACACCTTTGCGAGGCATTTCCCAACCCGGGTTAACATTCACCATAGCCATTTTTATTTCTAAAGAGAGGGCTTTGATAAAAAGAGAGAATATGTGAGTTGAAGAGTGTAAAAAGTGACTCTATATAGAATCAGATATGAAGGCAGTGCAAGTCTCTATACAACTTATATTCCCAATATTGTCTGCATATCTCCCCAAGACATACATTACTCCATTTTGCAGCTAGAAGGGAACACTGACGATTCGAATTTCTAACTGGGCCTAGAGGACAGTGTGGGCTTTTATCTTTAAAACTCTGAACTATAATACACAATATTGCCAATACTTGTTCTTTCGTATCTTTGTTTGGCCCAGTAGACAAAACAAAAAAAAAAGATAACCTCTTGTACTCTTAATTTACTATAAAATTAACGACTTCTTTGCCAATAATTGTGTACACTATAAAGCAAGCCACCTATTCACAATGTATGTTGCATATAAGCTCAACACCATGCAGACAACATAAGTTTCCTACCATCCCCAAGAAATGCGAGATTGTCAGCATCTTCATTTAGCAAACGGTTTATTTTTTATACTCTTAGATTTACCTTCTTTATTGAGTCTCGAAGGTTTTGATTTAGAATCTAGTAATCCACATTAGAGAATTTGATGTTGTGTACTGCATTCACTAGCTCCCAGCAGTCGGAGAAGATCTTAACTTGATTGTTGATCCCTGAGAAACTGACTATGTGATTTATCAAAAAATCCAAAGCTTCAACTTCACATGATAAACTGGAGGTTGCCTTTGAGGGACCAGAGAAGATAAAGAGTAGGTTGCCTGCACCATCTGTTAAATATCCTCCTATGCTCACAAAGATTAGTCCATCACTAGATTTCTTCCAAGATGCGTCTATAAATCCAATCATGTCTGCGTGTTCAAGAAACATTTTGTTTTTTGCTGATTTATTGTTAAGGAGAATCGTACCAACAGGATTAACATCCCATAGTTTGTGCATCTTATGGTCGGTTAAGTCAGAAACCTCACACCATTTTAAGGAACGTAATTTGATGAGTATCATTAGAGATTCCTTACTCACACGCTTCCCTTCGAAGAGAATTTGGTTTCTATGTAACCAAATCGACCAAAGTGTTGCAGAAATAGTGATACCCCAGGCCATTCTTACCGAGGGACTCTTTATCTTTGAGAAGGATTGCCAACATGAGTCCTTGTTGAAGTTGATGTTCCACCAGTTTTTGACAAAATCCCATATCCAACTTGAGTCTTCACATTCCCAGAACAGATGATTTTGCATTTCTGGAAGTGTTAATCATCTGCTGCAAGAGTCAGATATTAGGCTATTTGTGACCCTTGAGGAGATTAAAGAAGCTGTAGGAAGGGATTGCATGGTGTAGCACCAGAAGAAAAACTGAATTCTCGGAGGGATTTTAAGTCTCCAAAGTAGTCTGATCTCTGGGGATAAAGACGTATGAGATGGAGTGATAGTTTGATAGCAGTCTTTTGCCATGAAGGGTTTGCCAGAGGGACACCAAATCAGTTGATCATTATTGGAAGAGAAGTCTATCTTACTGATTATTTCCCACAAAATTCGAGCCTCTTCCATCTCCCATGATCTTAGAGATCTTTTCCATAAAGAATTGTGAAATAAACCAACAGAGCTTGTATATTCAACAAACTGCTTCAATTGAACATTTTGCCATAATGACAGAGCAAATAATCTACTAAACTTATCACATAAGATTCCCTCCTCAGACCAATTATCTATCCAGAAAAGTATGTTATCTCCTTTTCCAATGATACATCTGAAATCTTTATAAGATAATTTGAAATCATGTTTTGCACTAAACACACTCTGAATGCTTGATAATATACCGGAGGGATTTTTTAGTCCATCCATATCCAGCTGTGCACCAAATGGAATTGAGTATTTATTTCTCAACACTTTATTCCATTTTTTGTCCCTCTCAGAGATCCATTTTCCTATCCATTTGCTCATCTGATTTGCAAGTTAGTAACACCCAATCCTCCTTGTGATTTTGGACTTCTAATAAGTCATTATATGTCCTCTTAATGATTTTCTTTTACTTCATGCAATAACCCAGACTTATAATTTTAAATTGGTGGGATTTTTTTGCCTTTTCTTCTTTTTATTTGCAAGTGCATAACAAAAATATATCAATCTCCTAAAAACACTATAATCATAATTCAAAATTATTACAAATTAAATTATAAATAATCCTAAACTTTTATCCTAGAGATCTGGTCAACATCAACCAATTATTAAATGAAATTGAAATTTAAAAATCAAAGCATAATTATGACCGAGCCTATTAAGATTTGAAATTTAGACTTACATGACAAGAAAATGTGGATTGAAAACAGATTAATTAATCATTGTTTCAAATATAAACACACTCCTTATAAAATATTCATACTAGTTTATCTTATCAGATTCATGCTTTTTTCTAAATTAAATGTTGGCTTTTTGAACAATGTCTGGGCTGTCAGGAAAAATGAATACGTTCTATAAAAAATTTCTTAGGCTAGATTTTGGATGCATTTTTATATAATCCTACTTGTCAAAATCTTTACTAATCCAATCTATTTTTTAATTTTCATGCATGTATGAGTATTCATAAAAAATAAGGCACACCCTTTTGTACATTAGCCCTTAAATTAGGTTAAATTAGGTTAGAATGTGTATATTCTGCTGGTCAATTAAGATGAGTTTCACTTGGAGGAATTATGTTAAAATTATTTTTAAATAAGTACAATATATCCAATATCTTGACATATTTTTTATTTTTGTGAAATAAATAAGAAAACCATGCAATGAAATGATACAGTTTGACTTAAAAGTCCTTGTAATTAGTGTATTTGCCTATACTGAATTTAATATACTCAAGAAAATCAAGTTTGACTTAAAAGTCCTTGTAATTAGTGTATTTGCCTATACTGAATTTAATATACTCAAGAAAATCAAGATAGTATACTGAGTTAAATATCACTAGTAGACTAAGACAACATAAATATATGTACTATAGTTGAAATTAAATTGGTTTAAATAATAAGTAGTCAAATGTGAAATATTACACAACTTTAGGCTCTAAGTGAGATCTTATATGGATGAATAAAATAATACCTGATGAAAATTTCATGTTAAGAAAAGAAAATTTTATCTTAAAATATGTCTTAATAAAATGGAATATGGAAAAAAGAAGTTTGAATTCATATAACAAGTAATGGTTATTGCTAATGAAATAAGCATAGATGTATTATATGTTTATATCTTAAATATTATGTAATATCCCGTAAATTTATAAAATTTTAATATTTATGTATCGAGTTGTTATCTGGTTTCGAGTTTGCATTGGATTTCGAATTTCGAATTGGGATTGAGTTTTGTACAACTAAAATCCGAATCTAAATCCAAACTTCTTCTGATTTAAAAAATGAATCTAAATCCAAATCCATATCTAAATCCAAAATTTATGCTTCAGTAAATCAAAAATTTTAGGCTCAAAATCCATCACTGGTTTCAATTGAATATATTCAGGCTCTTTCATTTGGACCTCTTCATTCAGTTAAGTCCGTACCAATCTACTTTGTGAATGGGAACAAATTTCGTACTCGGGAATATGGAACTGACAAGTCAACATTTAACAGTAGAGGATGCATCTAGGATCAAATTTTAGTGAGACATCTAATGATTACTTTGGTAATTGAAGAGATTTTTTGTCGAGTATCCACGCCGTCCAATTAAGAGAACAGTGTTTTTCAAGTGTGAATGGTTTGATCCTACACTTAATATTGGAACAAGAGTTCATCCATGTTGATTTAATTGACCTTAATAGAAAAAGAGACTGAGGGTGTACGAGCCATTGATACTAGCAATGTAGGCCATGCAAGTTTACTATTGCAAGTACCCAAGTCTTAGACCTGACAAGATGGATTGGTTAGTTGTATGCAAAGTAAAAGCTCGACCACTTATTGAACTTTCTCAAATCCCGGTATCACATCAAGAACCGTTCCAAGATGATACACCTACACATCTAAGTGATATTAGTAAAAATGATATTCCTACGCATTTAAATGATAAAAGTGGAGTTGTATTAGATTTAGATGATGGTAACGGGACTCCGGAGGAAGAATTGAATATGAAATCGAAGATAAAGATGGATCTTCGCAAACTGAAGATAGCAATGAGTTTCACTACTATGGAGGAATTATGCTAATTTTATAATTGTTTTAAAACACGGTTAGAATGCATCCAATATTTTTACATATACTTTGTATATATGAAATAATTTAGAAAACCATGCAACGAATTTGTACCGTTTAAAAGTTCTTGTATTTAGTATATTTGTCTATACCAAATTTAATATATTCAAGAAAATCAAGATAATATCCTCGAGTTAAATATCACTAGTACACTTAAATATCATAAATTGTATATACAATAATTTAAATTAAATTAATTGAAAAAATTAGTAGTCCAATGTGATATATTATACGGGTTGAGATTCTAAGTGAAGTCTTATATACATGAATAAAATAATTCCTCATATACCAACAGAGATGGAAATTTCATGTTCAGAAAAGAAAAATTCATCTTAAAATATATCTTAATAAAATGTGATATCGGGAAAAGAAATTTGAATTCATACAACGAGTAATGTTATTATGCTAATGAAATAAATAGATATAGATAATATGTTTATATCTAAAGTATTATATAGTAATATCTTATGAATTTAAAATTTTATTATTTATGTATCGGGATTTTATCTTGTTTCGAGTTTGCATTGAGTTTCAAATTTTGAATCAGGGTTCATTTTTATACAACTAAAATCCAAATTCAAACTTTTTCTAGTTTAAAACATTAATAAAATGCATATCCAAATCCAAAATTTTTGCTTTGGTAAATCCAAAAATTTTGATTTTGAATCGGGTATTTATCAGATTAGATTTATTTTTTATCCCTTCACTATTCTAATAACCTTGTTCAATTTTCTTTATTTTCAACCTCAATATTATCAATCATCCAAATACTTCATAAATCGTTGAATAATTCGTACTAATTAAATATTACTTAATTGTTTAATAAAAGTTGATATGGTGAAAAAATAATAAATATTTTACAGAAATCAAACCTTTATTTGTGATGGGTATTGATGATTTCTTAGCTTACTTTCTCACAAGACCAAAATCAAAATTAATGGAATCTCCATTGATTTCTTTTTTACATATCTTTGTGGGATGCGTATAATTAAAAGATCCAACATTGATCCATATAAGATTTTTCCTAAAATAATTATCGTCAAAATTGTTATTCACGATGCAGATTTCGATTCAAATAAAATATTGATTAGGCGTCTTGAAAAGACACGTAATCGAGAAATCAATGAAAATTCCACTAATTTTGATTTCGATCTTCTAAGCAAGTGTGGCAAATAAATCATCAACAACGATCACGGATCAATAAATTTTGATAAAGATTAGATTTTTTTTATTATATTATAATTTTTATTATATATGTCAACTTTTATTAAATATTTAATTTGTATTTAATTAGTACAAATTGTGAATGAGGTTTAAAATAAAAATGTTGAATAAAGGGTATGTGATTAGAGAAGGGATGGTAAATTAATCTGATGTGACGGATACCCAATATGAAAACAAAAATTTTGGAGTTAAATTTTGGATTTGGATATTGATTTGCATTAATTTTTTAGACCCGAAAAAGTTTGGATTTGGATATTGATTTGAGTTGTACAAAATAGACACCTGATTCGAAATAGACACCTGATTCGTGGAAGGAGTAAGCATATTGACATACGGTATCACTTTTTTAAGAGAATGTGTGGAGCGAGGTGAAGTGGTGTTGAAGCATGTTTGCAGCAATGAACATCTTTCTGAAATTGCATCACCTGATTCGGGGTCCGGGATCTGGTCGTTAGGGTCTCCATTTATATCCACAATACATGAGCTTACTTCAACATAAAAAAAATGACATCTTTATGACCCAACACAACAATATAAAACACACCCGTTATAGTCTCAGAGATGAAATCAGAGTAACAATCAAATTTTATTAATCACATTATGAGTTCTTACAATCCAAAAGAATTTCAATATGAATACATCCTCTTTGCCATCCATTTACATAAGTCATACTAGCCCATATTCTTGGTATTGAAAGAATGAATCTATCCTACCAATAGCTTCTTCTTCAGCTCTAGTAGTCTCATCGTTCTTGCCAGCGTCGAGTGCGCCTTGTGCGAGTCATCTGGTCTAGCTGTTGTTGTGATATAATAATAAAGCAAGGGTGAGCAATAGCCCACCAACAATAATGTATAACTGATCAATAATATATAACAGTTCAAAAGTATTTTTCAAACCATATGCCATGCATTTACGGAAATGATGCAAGTATAACATAAGCGATGAAGTTACAAGGTAACTCAAAATGCATATATAGGTGGGAATATTTGCTATGTCAAAGATAAGCCAGATATTATCATTTATCATAAAAGAGGAACTTGCAGGAAAATATTGCAATTCCAATTATAAATAATCTTCCAATACTTCCAACAATGATAATGTTGCAGAAAAATAAATGAATTTGAATGATGAACTATTGCTGGAGTATACATCGCGCCCGCTGTTCCAATCCATACGATGATCAGTCGCACATTGTACAGCTCAATTTAGATTTACTACCGGTAGAAGGAAGAACTGACGGATTTACTTGTCTACCGCCCTGTTAAATCTCCCCGGCCAACGGTTGGGCCAATTGGATGGACCGGCGCTACTCGGCCTCTTACACGACTCCAAGTTCGAAAAGAAGTTCACGACTCTGAACGTAAAGTTCGTCCCCCTTTCCCCAAGTATGATACTTGTTGATAAGACTCCACAAAGTAGTCGTATCTAGTTGGAAAGGAAAATTCAACATCATATTTCCCAAGCTGCTACTTGTTAGAGGATACCATCTTGTTCTAATAATCTTACCCCTCGAATGATGAGAAGGTTACTCAAAGATTCAATTGATAAACAGCAACCAAGTTGCGAGTGAAAAGAATAGTTTTACATGATAGAAGTCAACAAGATAAATAACATTGCTCAAGTAGGTTCCCCTATGATATGGAAGTTTGAGCGAGCATTTAAATCCTTTTAAGATAGATTTAAATGAAAAATAAAAAGTTGGGAACCTTTCCTTGATAAAATAGTCGTAAAAAGACTCCGAAATATTTTACATAATATCGGGAGGTGAAAGATAATCTCCGAATAACATAAATCATTTTAAAAAGAATTTAAAAGAATTAATCATAATATTGCTCGTAAGTAATCCTCTAATGAATATCTAGAATTATTTACTAAATAAATCCCTCCTTAAATGAATATTCAAAATAATATTCATTAAATAATTAAACTCCAGTAAATATTTAAAATAATATTCAATAAATAAGTCAAACCTTAAATGAATATATGAAAATAATATTCATTAAATAAATAATCTTCTAAATGAATACCCAAATAATATTCATGTAGTAATCAAAACTTTAAAGGAATATTCGAAATAATATCCCTTAAGTAAATAGAACTTCCAATGAATATTTTAAAATAATATTCATCAAGTACATAAAACCTTAAATGAATATTCGAAAGTAATATTCATTTAATAAATAAAATTCCAATGAATATCAAAATAATATTCATTAAATAATCAACTCTAAATGAATATTCGAAACTACATTCATTTAATATCTCTCGACTTAGATAATACTCGAATAACATTCCTCAAAATAAATAATAATCTGCCGTTGGAATCCCTCCGGGTTTCCACGACTATTTATATATATCAAAATACCGACTCCCGGTCTATATTTAAGAATGAATATCATATGCCCTTCGCTAAAGGTCTTACCAAAACAATCCGGCTTATAACTGATAATTCGTATCTAGTCTATAAGCCAATATCAATTCAGGGAACATGTATCATAATATAATTTGACAATAGGCATGCATGCTATGGCATATCTATCAGAAACAACAAATATACATATTATCACAACAACAGTTCCAAGGTATTAGAAACTTGCCTAGTAATCGGGTGTGGGTGGAGATAGCATGTTCTGGGTCTGCTCGATGATCTATAAACAATCAGAACATTCGAGATTAACCACTTAACACCTTTTAAAAGTCTAAGTATAAACTTCACTTAAGTCGAAACACGTTTTCGAATTATCTCGTTATACAGGTTTTAGTGTAACTCTTTTTATCACCGATACGATCCGACATTTGTTCGTTATTACGACATGTCATCATAACCACACTCGGTATATAATAAAGTCATATAAGTTCTAAAGTTGATCGATTAAGAACCGAGATTATACCTCGAGTTTTATCGTTCGTTTTCTAAGTTATAACCAAAGTTATACTTTTAAGGGGTTCGTTCGCGTTTAACCTTGATTCAAACATTTTTATAAAATCGGAAAACAATCCGTTTGACATGTGGTTTTCTCTCATACCTTCCTTATGACCTCTAGTATTTATTTACCAAGATTCGCCACTGAGTAACATGATTTACGAGGGTTCAATTTCAGTTAGGAATTCTCATTTACGGTTTCGTACTACTTTTAGTAAATCGGCCGTAAATTCTAAACCGTAAGTCCATTTCACACGTTCTTTATATCAAAACGAAGCTTGGAACATTACCCATCTTATCATGGCAAAATACAACACTGGAAAGTGATTTCAAGCTACTGTGATGCACGGTTTTTAAAGATTAACGAAAATTCAGCATTACGACGGCTATGTTTACACGATTTCCAAAGTTTTCACATCACCGTGAATCAATCAAGCACTACACCCCATCCATTCTAACACATGATAACATCATGACTAGTCTAACAACATCTCATCTCAACCATTTCATGGATCACAATCCAAACATCAACCATAATCAACTAATAACATAGATCTAAGCATAACATAGCATACTAACACTAAATCATGCATAAAACTCATAAAATCTCAATATGATACCAAGGGTTTTTGAGATTGTTACCTTCCTTAGAGAGTGATATAGCCTTATCAAGCCTTGATCTATCCTTATGTGTCCTTAAGCTAGCTAGATCAATCATAAGAAACATAAAAATTAAAGGTTAGTTCATAAGAACACTATTCACCCTCCACTTTGTTGATTTTTTTGAAAATGGAAACAAAAGAATTTGGGCTTGAAATTTCTAGGAGATTAGTTTCTTGAATTAGAGGACTCACCATAAATATTTCAAGATCAAATGATGGTTGGAAGTGGGATTTCCCCCTTGGAATTAAGAAAAAGTCGAATGGTACATGTCTTGGAGAGAGTTTGATATTTGCTTGGTTTGTTTGTTCAATTATGCATAAAGTGGATGAGCCTTGGATAATATCTCATCTCTTTTTACTTTAATAAAGTGATGATGCACTAGATGATGTATTTTTTCAAGACATGTGTTGTGTTTTGGATGGTTATAAGCTAACTAAGTGGTTTGCTTTCTAAGTGCTAGTTTCCCTGCTAAGTATCCTAGTTACATGAGTCCACTTGGTTGCTAGATCTTTTCTAGTAGCTTATGCATGACTCTTGCTTCCTCTGCTTGTTTCTTTTGTCCGGTTATTGCTCGTTTCGATTGATCGTTTGTAGGAATATCTCACGGATTTCTAATTAGGGTTTACCGGAAATCTTTTTAGTATTAATACTATCATTCTCCATCTTTCTTACTAACTTTCGAATTCAAATTCCTTAAATCCTTTCGTTAAATCCTTAAGTCTATCAGTGTCCAGGGAACTCTCGGAGAATATAAAAGTGTGAATTTTCAGAATCCGACAGCTTTTACATTCACTTATTTTCCCCCTAGATCACTAATACGAACTCGGAAATCCGTTCCGAATACTTCTATATAGTGTCGTCTCATAATATTCTCACTTCCACCAAAAACACTATTCATTGTTTATTCTTCCTTTATTCCCTATATTTATGACAGTGTCCTTGTTCTTCCTCGGGCATTCCTTAACCCTTTCACGGAACCACTGGACTAATCGTTATCGATCAGGATGACATGAGAATATTTTCCTTCTTGGAATTGCAATATCTTATTCCCCTAGGAGATAGATTATTCTTACCTAAGTTGTCAACCATTAGCATTCTGCAAGACTAATAAATATTTAAATCGAATTCCATTCATTCATTCAGAAGATCAACTATTACATCGTAACCGTAACCACTATTCATTCTTACATCATTATATAATAAAAAGTTTTAATTCTACCCAAAATCTGGGTTCTTACAGAGAATGTTGGAGTTAATCTCAAATTTGATTATTACTTAATTATATTTGCTGTAGTATCTTTTGAATAAGTCAAGCACGATTGCATCGTGATTCTTGGATCGTGATTAGGTCTGGAGAGTTATAGTCATGTTAGGAAATCAGTGTCCTGATTTCATGGGTTCTATTTTTTATCATTCTATTTCTCACAAGTCTGTTTCTCTATTCAAACTTTGTATTGCTTTGTTGAATAAAATAACCAAGTGAATGGTTCAGCCAAGAAAGATCTTGCATCTGTATGTGTGAGTACGATAATATATATTCATATATCTTGTGTATTTACAATATTTCCACATCTTAACTCAATTTCACAATATCATCTCGTTTCTACAAATCCACATTTCCACCTCCCTCTTCGAAAAGGTTGCTCAACGTTTGGAAGAGGGAAGAGGAAATGTGGATTTGGAGAAAGGAGATGATATTATGGAATTGAGTGATGATGTGGAAAGTGATGGGTCCAATAAGAAAGTGATTTATATGGAACGTGTGGATACTCAGGGGAAGAGGATTTGAGGAAGGGGAGGCTTGTGCCTCCAGTATTGAATGAGAAAAGAGAATTGTGAGCTTATTTTATCAGTCTTCTTGATGTTCTTATAAATCTGAGAATAGAAGGCAGTTTTTTGTGCGAATTCTTAAGGTGAATACTAACAAATCACGACTTGAGATAATCTCAATCCATGATTTGCAGAATGTTTTGAAGCCAGAGGAGTGAAAGTACTAGCATCTAAGAGATTTTTGTGAAGATGAGAACTTCAAGAAGATAAGATGAAGCCGTTGTTGCGCTGCCATTAGCTAGAAAAATGATAAGAAATGACAGAATATGTCCTAACCCTAATCCCATACTTATATACGAGATTTGTGCAGAAATCTTGGGCCGTGACAATTTAGGCCCAATGCAAAATTTTTGAAGAATCCTAACTACTTTTGATTTTTAATAAAGAAATTTTGATTTTTAAAAATAGTGATGGAAGAGAGTCAAATTAAACAATAGTTTCCTCAAAAACTCATATGAATTAATTAAGTTAGAAAATTTTTTAACTAAGACAAAAAAAATCTAATACATCTTTTTTGAATATTTTTTAATATTTCATTTTTCAAATTGAATTTCTCGAATAATCATGTGTATATTTCTTTCAAAAATATTTTATTTGAAGAAACATATTTACTTTTTGGGGAAAATACAAAAAACAATGTTATTCAAATATTTGTAAATACAAGAATCTAATCTTGCAAGAACTTAAAATAGTTTCCACCACATTGAGAAAAAAAAACAAAGAATTCCACTACAACAAAAACAGGCAAAACCTACCACATAAAACATACCAAAAAAAATTGGTAGGAAATGAATGAGTATTTCCTACGAACGTTCGAGTTGGTAGGAAATGGTATTTGTGGCGCCCAAATTTTGTACGCAATTCCTACCAAATTTTGGTAGGAAAACAAAACCTACCAACTTTGATCGATTTTGGTCACTTATTTACTGAAAAATGGCCCCACCTTCCACATTATCATCCCTCACATATTTTAAATTAGTAAATAATTTCTGAAAATAAATAATAATGTAATTTTTCCAGGGCAATTTCCTACCAATTTTTGGTAGGAAATCAAAACCTAGCAACAGTGGTAGGTTTTGACTATAATGGTACCCCACCATCCACGTAAGTAGCCACGTAAGTTTCCGTTAAATGACATCTTTAGCCACCTACAAATGTTGGTAGGTTTTAGCAGCATTTTGGACCGAGTAGCACCCTACCTTCCACATCATCGTCCTTCACATTTTTCAAATTAATAAATAATTTCTTAAAAATAAAAATAAATGTCACTTTCCCAGGGTCATTTCCCACCAATAATGGTAGGAAATAGCCTTATTACAAAAATAATTTTTTGTGGGAATATCCTTATATATAATTTGTATGTCTATAACTGGATTGGATCCCAGCTCAGTGGTAAGGTGCTAGTAGATTTTGGGAGTGGTTGAATGTTCGAATCCTAGCGAACAACTTTTTTTTTCCTCTAGGGCTATTTCCTTCCAATATTGGTCGGAAATATCATTATCATGAAAATAATAATTTTCTTCATTTTCAAATTAATTTGCTTATTTCTTGATTTAAAATGAAAATTTTCCAATTTTTTTTCTTATATATTAAATACATACAGTATTTTTTTATAAAATGTATTTTTTTTATATATTTGTAATTATTAGTGTTAATTACCAAAAATATAAAAGTCCTTATGATTATAAAAATAGAAGTTGTGTAGAATATATATGTAATTTGTAAATTTAATCCTAATTAAAAACGTGTCTAGTTCACTGGTAAAACTGTAGTACATTGTGGGAGAG
Organism: Saposhnikovia divaricata; assembly: GCA_036435485.1. Lineage (NCBI taxonomy): Eukaryota > Viridiplantae > Streptophyta > Magnoliopsida > Apiales > Apiaceae > Saposhnikovia > Saposhnikovia divaricata. The sequence continues at coordinate 75,542,707 of CM071600.1, read as the reverse complement.
GTCCAAGGCTCGAATCCGTACAACACTTTTTTTTGCCAATTTTCGCTCACATCAAAACCTACCAATATTGGTAGGTTTTGATCAGTAAGTTTCCGCCAAAAAATTCATGAAAAAGTTGAATTTCCCACTCATATTGGTAGGTTTTGATCAGTAAGTTTCGGCCAAAAATTTCGTGAAAAGGTTGAATTTCCAGCTCACATCAAAATCTACCAATATTGGTAGGTTTTGATCAGCAAATAAAATAAAAAAAATGTTTACATATTTCCTAGCAATAATGGTAGGAAAACATGGAAAAAAATTTAAATATTGTTTTGCTTTGCTTTTTGTTGATCAATTATCGCGTTTTTTGTTGATCAAACTCTAGGGGCATAACAATTTATTCATATTAGAAGTGTAGAGCAGAAATTAGTTGATTTAGACTTACATTCATATGGTTTTATGTTATTTGGCAAAAAAATAATTATAACAATAAATAAATAAATAATATCGAGATATATGAATAAATTATAAGTTTTTTATGAAATATTTTTTTTTTCTGAGGAAGAGCATAAAATAAATTGGGTGAAAAATAATATGTTAAAAATTAAAATTGTTTAGAAAACGAAAGATTGTTAGTGATCGAAGTTTGAATTAGGATTTTTTCTTATGATTTAGGGATAGTTTAGGGTTAGACATTTTGAATTTAAAAAAAAATTATATTCAACAATCCAATCATACGGATGTCCAGATCCATCCTTGCTAATGTTATTGCCAAAATTTCAAAAAATAAAAAATTATTTGATTTGGTAATTTAACGCTCAACTATTAGTTTCACTACACCATAAAACGGCTATTGCAACGACAGGAAAACATTGCCTTAGGGCATATATTCGTTGCAGTAGAGTCTATGGCAACAAATTTGCAAAATTTGGGCGTTGCATTCGGTTGCCTTGCAATAGGTCGATTTAGCAACGTTTTTGATACCATACAGCAACATAATTAAATCATTGCAATAACTTTCAGTAGCAACATTTTAGACTCTATAGCAACAATTAAAAACTATTGCAGTAGCATAAGAAGGTAATTTAGTTACACTTAAAGGCAACATTTTTCAGACCAATTGCAATGATTTTTTATAGATTAATGCAACGTATTTTGACCCTATTGCAACATTTTTTTCAAAAAAAAAAATTGGTAGGAACATGCTGAAAATACAGTAAACCAGGCCATTTATAGCCACAATCCAAGCATCATTTGCATTTCATAAACCAGGGCAACTTAATACCAAATATCCAATTACATGTGTTTGTTCAAAGTCAAATAAAATTACAATTCTTTACATCTAATTTTCCTCAACAATTATTATATCGGAAAACCAAAATAAAGTTAAAAAATACATATGCCGGTTGTTTTTTCCATATATTGTACATATGTTAGTTGAGTAACGCTGTCTCGGTTGGTTTTAACTGTTTCACAAGTTCAACAGATTCTTCCTCTGTATTGCACCGCAATACCTCTTCTGGTGAAAGTCCATCAAGAATACCAGAAGGAAGTTCCCTGAACCAAGCCTTAATTAGACCTGCCAGACAGTGCATATCAATATCTTGTGGTACAATGCCTCTGTTCAGCTGATCCCTCACATATTCCTCTTTGCTGTTATCTGGATTTATACGAAATATTCCTTCGGACTACATAACCGACAAAATTAATTAGAGAAATACTAAAGATGTTTGCATTCTTATATTTTTGGTGAGGAGAGAATACCTTCAAGCCTCCTTGTGAAAACAACCTCTCCTTCATTAGCAATAATATTGTGGGTACACTGTTCCCCCTTGAGTCATATGAACATTGCACCACTATTATTGTGTTTTAATGTGAATTATGCACACAGAAAAACGTCAGATACTTTTTAAAATTTCACCTAACTGGGGATCCTAACAACAGTAGTTAAATTGCGACTTCTCAGCACCTTTCTAACCAAATGTAAACCAAGCTAACTTTATGACAAACTGTGGTCTGTCTCATTTATGATGTACAAAACTTGAAGCTTTTCCTAAAGATAAATATCATGTTTCTATTCTTTTATATTTTCTAATTGAAATAAAGGTGAATAACATCTTTGAGAAGCAGGCTCTGTGTACAATATCTGAATCTCGTGGGTACCATCAATTACAACCTTCAACCTCCTTGAAAATTAGTATTTTACCTGCACTATTTCATAATGCACATGTCCAAAAGTTGTCCTGCTAAAGGTGGTAACTTCTTAGTAAACAGAGTTGACACACCGTATCAGCTACAATGGATATGTAAAAGTTTGAAAAGTTCATTAAAGTACAATCCGTTAGGGTTTACTAGATTTCAAGGAATTAATAAGAAATTCTTATGATTTAAAAGATATGGAAACCGAAATGACTTCAGACCATTAGCATCTAGTGTGATGGAGATATATAGACTTACGTTTCAATACTTGAATTTCTTTCCATGTAAGATTGAAGGAAAAGATCCCTGCACCTTTGAGTTCAGGAATGTTCGTAATACGCGTACTATAATCTTGAACAACATTTGTTCTATCTTTAAGGTTTACAGAGCCCAAACAGATGGGCACTCCATCCTTCGTCATCTGAACTGGACAGTCAATAATATCAGCACCATCTGTGATTGCTGTTTCATACGCCAAATCAGTACAGCCTGGGTAGTCTCCACTTGCTCCTTCATGACTGATAACCAAAGGTTTCACTGAATCAAGTGTAGGCCACATGGATTAAAACACGTTGATGTACCCATTATTTGATACAAAAGAATATCACATTTAGGCACACTGATGATCAACAATAATTAAGTAAAAAAAGGAGAAACCGCAAGTAAAAGGCACATACAAAAGGACATACCCGGACGTGAGTCATTTTTATCCATGTGGGAGTAACATCCTACAGAATCACAAGAAAATAACAATCAAAAGGACTAAGTGATGCATACCTAGGAACTTTCAGATGTCTAGAGGTCAACACACATAATGTTCAGCAGTTCAGGCAATGATGCATAAGAACATTTAAGATAAGGGCAGTGATGCATTATTGTTCGTAACAACTTCTATCTGTGTGCTTCTGTCCCTGTCTTTGAATATACACATTATTGATACATGCTAATTTTGTATATATTTTATAGCATGTTATCTCTCATTTATCCTTAATTTTGTGCTTGATTAGCATTGTTAGTAGCATTTTAATTTGAATTTGATGCTAAGATAATTTTTTATGTTTATAGGATAATTGTGGAAGCAAAAGGAGCCTGATTTCACATCTTCAAGAGACCGTAGATTAGACTTGGACGAGGAATGAGGAAATTAGAATTATCTTAAAAATATGGAAAGTGATATATTCTTAAAGTAGGAATCCCGGTTGGAATTAATATAATTTTTGTTAAGCGAAAGGAGTCCGGTTCCAGGCCCTCAATTGACCACAACTTAGGACTTAAGGACTTATTTATATTAATAAATATTTAATTTATTTAGAAAATTATATTTATAAATATCTAATATTATTAAATATTTATTTTTATAATTTCTGGATTTAATTAATTATTTATTAATTAAAGATTATAAGCTGTTCGGGTTAAAAAGCATTTCTACGGAGCCCGGTATATAAAACTACATAGGCGGCTGGTTTGTTTTTGAAAAGTGAAAGCAAGTGGTTTTGTTTTTTTAATTAAAGAAGGAAATGGAATTAGTAGTGCAGATTGCTTTCGGCTGGGTGGATTCATTTATTTATGATGTATGGCGTGCTGCATCTTTGCTATAAATAGATGTGATTTCATAGGTTTTGAGCACATCTCGGTACTGAATAATTACAGTTGTATTCCCTTTTGTTTTCATAAATTTTCTTTATAATTTTAGTTTTAATTTATACACTTTAATTTTCTGCAAATTCCATTTTGGTTGAAAATTGTGAGGGGATTGCTTGGAGTGCTCGTTCATTTCATTGGAAACTATTTCGGGAAAATAAATTCTTAAAGTTGTAATTTCTTCACTCTCAACTCTTTTAATTATGATTTTGCCATTTATTATATGATTATTTTATTTATCTAGCATGAGTCACTAATTTTATAATCCGAGAATTAGGTAGTATTCATTGGTGATATATGCTTGTTTAATTGTGATAATAATTCTCTATTTTTCCTAATCTATCATTGAGGGCTTAACCCAATTAAGGGAGTAACTAACCTTTAATTGTATTCATAGGGATTATGATAAATTGGGAAAGGAGACATAATTCTTGTTCATGATTTGATAGACATAGTTCAATTATTGAATCGGGAGATTAATAAAAGGACTATGAAACTTATAATTCTTGGGTTTTAAAAGAAAATCTAAAATTGTATTTCGATTGATCATAGGAGTGACTTTTGAGATATGATTGTAGACATTATTTTGTATCTTGGGAGAGAATATTATAAAATTTAGAAGAATTGTTTTTAGCAAAATATGAGAAATATATATATCACATTATAATAGCATTATTGAACCAATTGAAGAATCCTATTTCTCGGATTACTTTTCATCATCAATTAAATATTAGTTTTATTTGTGTGTAATTAGTTTAATTTGAACACACCAATTATTTCTTACACTTCTAAATATTAAGAAATTAAAACTTGAACTTGTATTAATAGTCCTTCCCTGCGAACGAAACACAAAAAAAAAATACTACCATCAATTATAAAGATAAGGGCGAGATAATATGATTGCAGACCAAATATTGAAATTATGCGAAACATGTCTATATTAATTCTTGAATGAAATAACGGAGATCATCGCGCAAGTAAAATATCTTCCTCTGTTTGCTAAACAACACCAAAATATCTTCCTCTGTTAGCTAAACAAGTCCAGTTAGCTTAGTAATTGAACTGTAGAAAAAATAGAGACCAAATCAATATAATATTTAGTGTACAAATCATAAAAAACCTGAAAACCTGAAAACTTCACATAAAGACTAAGATGCTCAAAAGTAGGGTGCTAACCCACGCTTCTCAGAAGAGATATTGGGAGAAAATAGAACAAAAAAACTTCAAGCAATCTGGGAGGATTTAAAGAGAAGAAAACTTTGGTCAGAAAGTTAAAATGATCAAGCAGAAGATAACTGAAAGGAGAGAGGCAAAACCATTTACTAGAAGATTAAAAAATTGAAGTACACAATAAAAATTCATCAAAAAGATGATTTTGCCCATAATTCTACAGCATATGCAAGTCTGGAAGGAGATTCTGTGTTTAGTTGATTCAAAAACTACAAAAGCATTGTTGATCAGACAAGACAGTGATTCGGAAATTGAGGGGAAAAGTACCACTGAGCACCTTCGGCACAATATCCGATAAGACCAACAAGGTTCTTGTGTCTAACTTTTCCAATCGCTTCAACTTCCACCTTAAACTCCTTCTCTGCCTGGCCCCTATCAACAAGAATGTAAATGAAGCCACTAACAGGAACACCTTAAGCATTAATGCTCCGATGCAAAACATAGGTAAGGAAAGGAACATGCTTTAAATGCAACTTTGCTAAAATAACATTCACATAGTGCAAAGGTACAACAAGTCTGCTTCATATTCTAAGCTGTTAAGTAGAGACTATACCACGGATACATGTGATAACTGATGCTCATTAATCATCGTGAGTATCATAATGGAGTAATACTCAGAACAATTTCTTTCTACAAGTAAAAAACATGTGGAGTACTACAGCTACTAAGCAACCTAATTGCTCTGATATGTACACATCTTAACATCGGTTTAACAAATCCAATTTTGCAATTAAATTAGCATGATCGTCTCTGGAAACAAATTGATCATTCCCCTCATGTAACAAGGTTTATTTGATATTATTCCCAATCTGATGGACCATGGCCTAAACAGATGGACTGTAATATCCCTCGTTCATGAGGACCAAAGAAAGTTTAGCTAAAACTTTTTACACATCTAGGTACACATGAGTAAACTGGTTTGACAGGAATGTTTAAAGAAATTAACTATGCTAGAATAATAGAAACCTTGGAAAATAAGAACACTGTCGATAGCTAAATAGTACCTCTTATTCAAGCAATTGTCTCATCATCATTCATAATTCAGAGTCTCTCATTTGGAGATGATAGCAACAACCCAATCATCTTGCCATCTTGGTTATCAGAAGGAGATGTTAATTCATACCAAATTGCAAAAAACCCATATCGATCAATTTTAAAAACAAACATCAAACCCATGTAACATGAAGACTTTATAATTCATACCAAATTGCAAAAAACCCATATTGATCAATTAACGACTTGAATGAATCGCACAGAAGCGAAAATTAATTAAATGAAAACACCTAAAATAAAACCCCCAAAACTTCAAAATAGAACCCTAAAATTGAGAAGAACAGAGTAATAAAACAAATCTATTGCAGAGTGATAGAGAACAGACCGAAACCCAAGTTACTCGTGTTTATTTATACGTGTTTAGAGGAAGAGATAAACAAACCGATTGCCAATTCGAAACCCAGCGAAGAGACAAACCCAGCTACTGAAAATCGTAGAGAAGAGAACAGCGATGGAGAAAATCGTGAGGTGAGTTATAAACAACGATGGATTGAAGATGGTAGGGAGCGATGAAGATGATATGAATATTGGTAGTGGCCAGTAAGAGTGATTGAATATTGGTAGGGAGAAAATTTTGTTTCTTTTTTCGTTTTTCTTTTGTTATTTTTGGTAAGCCGGCAAGAGAATGTAAAGATCCCGCTCAACATTTTTAACACATTTTAGAAACCCGCCAATTTTTTGGGCCCAAAAATTAAATATACTGCAACGATTTAAGAAAATTGTTGCAATAGAATGAATGTATTTAACTCTCTTAAATTTTTTCAGTGCAATTGCAACGCTTTTCAAAGGCATTGCAATTGATGTGATTTGGTTTCTCAATTGCAACGTTTTTTAACAAACTTTTAGAAATATGGTTGCAATAGCCAATTTATGGTGTAGTGTTTGACTCGAACCCCTAAACAAGGTTTTGTCCGGGTTTCGTGTTTCGATTTTCTAAAAATTATTTCTCGATGACCCAACCTTAGGGAGGTCAAGATCCATCATTTCTAATGTTATTTCCAAAATTTAAAAAAAATAAAAAAATTATTTGATTTGGTAATTTAACGATCAACTAGTAGTCTGACTCAAACCCCTAAACAGGGTTTCCTCCGGGTTTCGTGTTTTAATTTTTTAAAAATTATTTCTCGATGACCCAACTATACGAAGGTCAAGATTCATCCTTTCTAATGTTATTGCCAAAATTTCAAAAAATAAAAAAATTATTTGATTTGGTAATTTAACGGTCAACCATTAGTTTGACTCGAACCCCTAAACAGGGTTTCGTCCAGGTTTCGAGTTTCAATTTTTTAAAAATTATTTCTTGATGACCCAACCGTATGGAGGTCAAGATCCATCATTTCTAATGTTATTGTCAAAATTTCAAAAAATAAAAAAATTATTTGAGTTAGCAATTTAACGGTCAACCAGTAGTTTGACTCAAACCCCTAAACAGGGTTTCGTCCGGGTTTCGTGTTTCAATTTTTTAAAAATTATTTCTCGATGACCCAACCGTACAGAGGTCAAGATCCATCATTTCTAATGTTATTGCCAAAATTTTAAAAAATAAAATTATTTGATTTTGTAATTTAACGATCAATTATTAGTTTAACTCGAACCCCTAAATAGGGTTTCGTCAGGGTTTCTTGTTTTGATTTTTTTAAAAATATTTCTCAACGACCCAAAGGTAAGGGGGTCAAGATCCACCATTTCTAATGTTATTGTTAAAATTTCAAAAAAATAAAAATAATTTGGTTTGGTAATTTAACGGTCAACTAGTAGTTTGAGTAGAACCCCTAAACAGGGTTTCGTCCGGGTTTCGTGTTTCGGTTTTGAAAAAAATATTTCTCAAGAATCCATGCATACCTAAGTATTCTTACTCACTATTTATGTGATGATTGTTACCCTACTTTCACTACTTTTCTATTTTTTTGATTTTCTCCCATTTTTATCTAGTTTGTAAAATAAATTAAAAAATTAAATGAAAATTCAAAAAACGCCAAATTTTGAACTAACATTCATACACAACCAAGTAGTCATACATGCTATTTGTGTGATGAATGTTACCCTACTTTTCTATTTTTTTTGTTTTCCCCCCGTTTTTAACTAGTTCATAAAATAAATTAAAAAATTAAATAAAAATTAACGAATTAAAACCGACCAGTATTGGTAGCAAATTTCCATAAATCAAAGTTCACAATTTCATAGTTCGTAAATCATGCACTACAAGAAAAACGCGATCATACAACACCTTTCACACAACGGTTAAACAAATACCCATTGTCCCGAAAAAATAAACAACGGTGAATGTTTGTCCTCGTAAAAGTGTTGTCGGAGTCTTTCTATGACAACTGTGTTTGCTGTTATTTGAAACCATTCTCTAAGCGGTATGCTTTGATAAAATCAGACAACTATTCTATTTGAATATGTTGTGTTGAACCTTTTAATACAAGTGTGTAGCACCGTTATATGTAGACAAATTCATATTATCTTCAGACAACGGTTTTAGACAAAGCCGTGGTGTAAGTTAGACAACTGGTTATTGGAAGTGTTGTTGTATGGAACATCAGACAATGTGTTTTAAATACCGTTGTCAGAAGGAAAGATGATAGACAATGGTTATTAGCATTGTGAGATAACTGGGTTTCATACAACAGAGCAGAATACCGTTGTTTGAACATCCTATTTAGAAGACGGTTATAAACATTGCCAGAATAACTGTTGTCCATTTAGTAAGAATAGAAAAAAAAAATTGACTTGTACATATTACATCCCTACACAAACTAAACCAACAATCAACCAATTCCAACAGATTTGCAAATTAAAATCAACCAACCAAGCAAGGTACTAGCAAACCAAAATCCATAATCAAAATTGGCAAACCAAATACTTCTGTAAATTGACAAGTTAGTCCAATCGGACAATACCCAAATCAAATACTTTCAAAAATTGAAAAATAATCCATTAATCAGAATAGAAATAATAGCTAGCAGATGGTCAGTTTTCTGGACACATTCTAGAGAAACAGATAAGTGTGCTATACATTACTACTAAAACCTGCTCTTATCCCAATTCAAATCATATACAGAAGCTTAAAAGCATAAACCACTAAAATCAAAAACCATTAAAACCATACACCTCAACAAAAAATTAGAAAACCAACCATATCAAGCTCTTTAAATAGAGAGCAACATAACATTCATTAAAAACTGACCAAGTTCACCATCTGTGATCATAGCATTCCATCCCTACTAAACGGAAATAGAAATTGTACCAAACATCACAAAACAAAAGTTACTTCCGATCAACAAAATTAAACCACCAACATTCGTAAAACAACACAAAACAACAGTTTCCTTGCACATTATCTGGTCAACTGAAGTTTCACCATTAAAAAAATACCACATGTAACTATAAACCAACTTTATCTTCATCCTCTTACCTTCATCCTCGGCCTCTTTTTCTTTTTCCTCTATAGCCTTATGTTCCTCCTCTTCATCAAGTTCAGCATACGGATTAACAAACACCGTGACACTATTGATCTTTATCTCTTCCTACACAAGCAGCGGAAAAGAAACAAGTTAATGATTGAACTTGGCATATATACTTTAACAGAAAATAAATAAGTAACTAAAAAATTAAACGGAAAAAGATGATGATTATGTAGGAAAATTGGTAGTCATAACTCAGAAGATTTCATGGTGATGACATGGATGGATCCCAAAGAGGAGATTAAAAAATTTGTTGATTCTAGCATACTTAATTTAGCTACCTTATAATATGTGATAAACACACCTGTTCTCATATAGTCGGCCACAAAAGATGAACTTGGTGACATTTAAAATACCCCATACCTATTTATATAGTCTTTCAGATATTGTTCCATGGTTTTCTATTGTACTTGAAGGAATTGTTCAATGGTTTTCCACCTCAAAATTTAGGAAACACGAAAATGCAAGAAACGAAAAGTAAGGAATTTAATAATTTACTCAAACGACTATAGTTCATTAGACACAGTTCACTCTGTAATTATATAAGAAACAATACAGCAAAGAAGCTCCATTATTCTAAAGTGTTTGTCAAAAATATATGTTGTGGTCTACTGTCAAATGTGTTTCCTTGTGCTAATTTACAATGTTAGTAACTTTCAGTTAAAAAAACATTTTAATATTTTACAAATTATGAAGTATGAACCTTGATACAGTAAAGATACAATACATGGTAACTGCATAACAGTAATGAATAATGTGAAGCAGCTACTAAACAAAACTATGCAATTGCAAAAAAGTAAAAAAGAGTAAGCTCACATGAATTTTGTTCCCATTGTAGCATGGAGTTTCACCAGTGTATCCATAGAGAGTTCTCTAGAAACTACAACATCCTCGTATCTTTCCAAAGGCTGTAGATACGGATGATAACCCACTTCAGGCAAAGAGTTTTATTTTGCAGCAACAGAAGATGATGAAGCCATCTTACCTAAAACCATCATTGTAGAAAAAAAATGAAATCTATAAGCTGACAAAAAAAAACATATTACAATTAAAAAAACCCCAATTAGATACAAACACAAAACCCCAATTAGATAGGAGTACCAATTAATCAAACACCCACTAATTAGATACAAACAGAAAACCCCCAATTTCCAATCGGACAGAGACAAAGAGATGGTCGAGAGTGTGCTGAGAGAGAGAACAACTTTTCTAATCGAAGCCCTATTTGCCCTTCATTCGTTCTTTTTCTCGTTCTTCAATTCGTTAAAGTTTTCAGAGAGAGAGCCAAAGTTTTGAGTGAGTTTATGTTAGTGGAGTTTAATCAGAGAAAGTTTTGTTCGGGGGAAAGTTTGGTGAGTTTTCATTTTCGGGGGAAGTTTTTTCGGTGGTAAAAAAGACCGGTTTTCAATTTTTGATTTAATATTTTATTCTAAATTTTCAATTTAATTATTATAATTATATTAAGAATAATTATATTTATAAAATGATTTTCAAAAGATTTTTTCCCAACAATAAAATGAGTATTTATTAACATACGTACGGTTGAATTGTTGAAAAATCATTTTATAAATTTATTCGGTGAATCCGGCACGCGTCCCATTAATGGAAACAACACTTTTACTACGTTTTTATTAAAATATCGTACAACCCGGCCTTTTTATTTTTTGATTATTTTTTCCCAACACTGGAAGTATTCATTAACATCCGTATGGTTGGATCGTCAAAGAAATCATTTAAAAAAAAATTATTCAGTGAATCTGGTACGCGTTCCATTATAGGAAGCAACACTTTTTCTATGTTTTTGTTAAAATCTCGTACAACCCGACATTTTATTTTTTGAAATTTTTTCCAACACTGGAGTGAGTATTCATTAACATCCGTACGGTTGGATCGTCAAAGAAATCATTTAAAAAAATTATTCAGTGAATCTGGTACGCGTTCCATTATAGGAAGCAACACTTTTTCTACCTTTTTGTTAAAATCTCGTACAACCCGACCTTTTTATTTTTTGATTATTTTTTATCAACACTAAAATGAGTGTTCATTAACAACCGTACGGTTCGATCGTCGAATAAATCATTCAAAACAATTACTTAGTAAATCTGGATCGTGTCCCATTATAGGAAGCAGCAATTTCACTACCACTACGCCAAAAACGCTCATATGCAACGCCACGTTTAATGTTGCCTTAGGCTAAAAAAGCATTGCGTTAGACCAAGTGCAACACCAGGGGGCGTTGTTTTTGAGAGCGTCCTATTAGACCCCATAATGCAACACTTTTTGGCATCTAAAGCAACATCAATAAGCGTTGCATCTGACATATAATGCAACACAAAAGCATGCAAATGCAACACCAAAAAGGCGTTGCATTTGACATTAGATAAAATTCCAACTCCACGTCACTAAGTGGGTCCCACTAGATTGCCACATCATCAATGGGTCCAGTTGGCATGCCACGTCAGTAACAGTCCAGTTGGCATGCCACATCATCAACAGTCCAGTTGACATGCCACGTCAGCATGTGGGGCCCACTTGCCATGTCAGCATGTGGGGACCACTTGCCATGTCATCAATGGGGCCTCCCATGCCACGTCAGCAATGGGTCCCACATACAACGTCAGTAGTGGGTCCCATGTTCCACGTCAGCACTGGGTCCTGTGTGCCACGTCAGCACTGGGGCCCACAGCCATGTAATGCAACGCTATTATTTACTTTTTAAAACACTAGAATCTTATCAAATGCAATACTATATTTACCAAATGCAACACTAAAATATCTAATGCAACACTGAAAATATCAAATGCAACGCTTTAATTAAAATTTCTGCAATATTCAGTTTCTTACATAAAGAAACCAATTCAAAACATTCTAACATACATTCAATCATCCTACCAGCCATCCAAATAATTTACATCCCATCTACACCATACATCCAAGTATTCCAGCACAAAGTACATACGACCAATTCTAAAATTAAAAAGTAGATAATATGAACAATAGTTACATAATAATATTGCTAAAATTTGGTGTCGCCTTGTCGTAGTAATACCAGATCACTTGATGTAGTAGCACATAAGTCTCCAAGATCCAAGTCACCAATGCCGATGAGTGTGCCCATGTATCTGGTCATAACATAACAGAACAAGAAGTCTAGTCAGGCATGTATACCTTCAAAATATGCCCTACTATTGATCTAAGGTAACAAAGCATCAATAAAACTTAGTCTACTAGCACTAGAAATTCAAGCATCGACATACCTCCATGTAAATATAGTATAGAAATAAAAACTAGCAGCTTGGGATATGACATACTCAGATGGACTAGTCTTGACAAAATGTACAACATTCAGATGCAAAAACTGACTAAAAACTGACTACAATTTCCCAGACAATTTTCTCTCAAGATACATTTTCTCTAATACTCTCCAAGAAAGGAATAACTGATTCTCTAGCAAAAGAATCTATAAACAGACTACTAAGTGGGTAGCATATGAGAAAAATCACAAGAAATTTATGTGTGTTTTCTGAAGTAAACCTATTTACACAGGAAAACAACCAGTTAAAGGGAATAGTTCATACAAAAAAAACAAACCTCTAATTAAAGACTTGGGATCAATCTCTCGAGCTCGCAATACTTGATTCCTGCCTACCTATCGTAATCTTACCAAGCCAGCTACCCAGGTTCTTTAACAATGAACGCTCCTCGGAACTTGATTTTATAAGTTCAGATCCCAACAAAACCTAAAAAATTATTTACAAATAGAAATCATGAAGCCACTGTTTATAATAATTTTTACAAGTACTTGCTGAAACAAAATTTCAAATTTTCCGCATGAAATACTTTCCTACCAAGTAACAGACCCACACTTTTCTTTTCACTTGACCCCTTAACTTTTCTTTATAAATGAAAATTAATGTTAAGATCCTCAAATAGATGGCCGATTTAGCCATCAACCACAATGGTTTTCTTATTTAATTACATAGTAATTATATCTAATTGTAATATATTTATATTCTAAGTCAACTGAACCAAAGACTTCAGAAGGTTGAAACATATATACCTGGCCGTATGTGATAATTGTCCCATTTACAGCGTTAAACACATCTGTATGATAATTGAAAAATAGACAAACATGCACAATGCCGTTAAACACATATGTATGATAATTGAAAAACAGACAAACATGCATAATGCCATAAGTTCAACAAATGCACAATTGTGCTATAGAATTTGCTCATTCTTTTGAGTTTAGAATCAGTAACACCTACCAAAATTTGAATAAAAAGATATGAGTTCCAATAGATACCTTTAATGATAGGAAGAGCTACAAATCCAAACACTTCAGCCTATTCTGAATCTGGATAGAACACTCTATCAAAGCTAAACTTTAACTCCACATCTTTCTCATCCTACCAACAAGGAAAGTAATGCATCACTTTGAAGAATACTTCGAGAAACACAAATATTGAACCATAAGCTGACTGCTATGAGCTATCCAGACATATATATTACACAATTACATCAAATACACATACATAGAATTTAATAAACTTAGAAATCTGTACAATTCAAGGACACGTGCATAATATAGCAATTTCCTTGATTTACAACTGATACTTAACATAATGCAAATTGCCTATACAGAAACTGATATACATAAATATTGGTAAGAAGCAAAATTGCAAAGCTTAACTTTCACAGCAGCCTTTACTATTATATTGGTAATCAGCCATGCCTAAAACAGTCACAAGATGAAGATGATAGACATCAAATGGGAATTTTTATTGACCTGTTTCTAAAAATAATATAGGCTAAGATCGGCATGTGTTATCTGTGTAATATTACTCAATTAATATAGTTTGACACACAACCTCCATAGTTCTACACAGCTTACACGTGACCTATCTATATATAAATTGAATCCATAGTCACTATCAGTTTCACAATATGAAATGCATCACGAATTACAATAAAATTAAGAGAGATGTAAAGCTAGACGAATGCTTACTTTGTCGCCATCTTCTATCAATCCCATGGCATAATCAATCAGTAACAGAATCAACTCAGAGCTCCATTTGGCATCTAATTTATAGGAAAGAAGAACAACCCTTTAATTAGAGACAATAAAAAAGATTACAACTTTCACAAGCCACACACAGATGAGGGGGGACGGAGAGAGGGAGAGGGAGGGAGGGAGGGAGAGAGAGAGAGAGAGAGAGAGAGAGAGAGAGACATTTCAGTAGTATAAACTATGATTTGACATCAACATGACTTGGTAACTAACCTTCATTTTCTTGACCCACTCGGTTAATTGCAGCGAGGACCTTATATGCCTCTGAGTGCACAGAATCGACCCTCATTGAGTATATTTTGACTCCAGCTTCAAGAGTGCAACTTGCCTGCAACGAATGCAATTAATATGAAAAAGAAGGCTCTTACAAATAGATACTGACTTTATCAGTGACTAGATGGGCTAGTAACCGAGGTCAAAGCAGTATCATTATCAGAGAGTCATTTAAATATGTAACTGTGTTTTTGGTCTTCAAAAGCTTAACTGTGACTTAATGGATGTGGTATGTCCATTGAAGTTGGAACCTGTCAGCAAAGCAACATTGATTAAACTAAATAACCAATATGGACCTGTTAGCAAAAACTTTATAGTTGGAGAGTGTAGCAAAACCAAATCTGTTGAACAAGGAAATATAGGCCATTTATCCATCAAGAAATTTAAGGATAAATTAGAAAAGACAGAACCAAAGGCTAAGGCTAAAAAGAAGAATAGAAATGGCAAAGTAGGAATTAACTAACACAACAAGTACACACCTGATAAGTATGCTCCTAGGAAAGAATGTGTAAAATGTGGTAGTGTTAATCATTTGTCTGTCAACTGTAAAACTGTTAAAGATGCTTCTATGCCTAGTATGCCTATATCTGTGCCTATGCCTGCTATGAATATTACACCTAACATGTTTGTCCAACCTGCTCATGCATCTAATCAGTATGCTAACATGCCATTCATGCATAATCCATATTACAACACTTTTTACATGCCTCAGTTGCCATGGATGATGAATAACATGTTTGCACAGACTATGCCGAATTATACATCTAGTTTTAATGCATGTGAGCAAGTGAAACAACCTATTTTTAAGAAACCTACACCAAGAGTTAAGGTTGATTTAACTCAATCAGAACCCCTGGGTAGTAAGGGCTCGAAAAATAAGAAAAAGGCTAACAAGGCAGGACCCAAGAAAACTTGGGTACCAAAATCAACTTGATTTTGTTTTGATGTGTGCAGGGAAATAGAAAGAATTTGTGGTATCTGGACAGTGGTTGTTCTAGGCAAATGACTGGAGGTTCTACCCTGCTCACTAAGTTTGAGGAGAGAGCTGGCCCTAGCATTACCTTTGGAGACAACAGCAAAGGATATACTAGAGGATATGGCTTGATTTCACAAAGGAATGTTGTCATTGAAGAAGTAGCACTGGTTGATGGAGTTAAGCATAACTTGCTAAGTGTCAGTCAACTGTGTGATAAAGGCCTGAATGTCTGGTTCACATCTGAAGCTTGTGTCATTTTCAAGAAAAGTGACAACAAGGTAGTGTTGACAGGAGATAGAAGAGGAAATGTGTACATTGCTGACTTCAATTTAACAAATGCAAACATGACTACATGTCTTCTCAGCAAGGCAAGTGTAGATGAAGGTTGGATTTGGCACAAAAGATTGTCACACTTAAGTTTTAAAGCAATGAATGAGTTGGTAAAGAAGGATTTGGTTAGAGGTATTCCAAAATTGGATTACTCCAAGGATGGATTTTGTGATGCATGCCAGAAAGGGAAGCAGAAGAAGGCCTCTTTCAAATCAAAGTCAATGTCATCAATTGATCAACCCTTGCAACTACTTCACATGGATCTCTTTGGACCAGTCAATGTGTTGATCTCAAAGAAAAAATACTGTCTTGTGATTATTGATGATTTCTCAAAATTCTCTTGGACATTCTTTCTGCACTCTAAGGATGAGGCAGGTGAAGTCATTATAAATCACATCAAGATAGTCAACAACAATCCTTTACTCAAAGTAAGGAGAATCATAAGTGACAATGGAACTGAGTTCAAGAATTCTGTAATAAGAGAGTTTTGTGAAGAAGAAGGAATTATCCAAGAATTCTCTGCACCAAGAACTTCTCAACAAAATGGTCTAGTGGAAAGAAAGAATAGAACTCTAACTGAAGCTGCAAGAACAATGCTTGAAGAGTCTAAGCTACCAACATACTTCTGGACAGAAGCTATAAACACTGCATGCTACACTCAGAATATTTCTTTGGTCAATCAAGCAAAAGGCATGACACCTTATCAACTTTTCAAAGGCAAGAAACCAACAATCAACTTTCTGCATGTCTTTGGATGCAAATGCTTTGTATTGAAAAATCATGGTCAATATCTTGGGAAATTTGATACAAAGGCAGATGAAGCTTTCTTTGTTGGACACTCAGCTGGAAAATCCTACAGAGTCTACAACCTAAGACTAAACATTGTAATGGAGTCCATACATGTTGTCTTTGAAGACAAGAAAATATCTGGTCTAGTAGATGAAGGTTTTCATGAGTCTCTCTCATTTGAGAATGAGAGAAGTGGTGAAGAAAGTGAAGATGATGATGAAGAATGGAGATCAAATGGTGTGAGAAACAGACAAGGATCATCAGTTGAAGTGCAGAATGAACCACCTGTTGAAGGGCAACTTACACCATCAGTTGGAAATCAATTTGAAGCATCTGTAGAAAATCAAAGAGAAGCATCTGTTGATGAATCTGCACGAAAATGGACCAGGGATCATCCATTTGAGCTTATCATTGGAGATCCTAATGCAAAGGTCCAAACCAGAAGAGCAACTTAAGAAGAATGCTTATATAGCAGTTTTCTATCCAAAGAGGAACCTAAGAGAGTTGAAGATGCTCTTCTGGATCCATACTGAGTTTTAGCAATGCAAGAAGAGCTAAACCAGTTTGAAAAAAATGAAGTATGGAAATTTGTACCCAAACCTAAAGACAAATCAGTGATTGGCACAAGTGGGTATTCAAGAATAAGATGGATGAGAATGGCATAGAACTACACCATATATGGTCTTTACCAACACCAAAAACCAGAGTTGGCATTAAAATGTACCCTTAGATGCTTAATTTTGATGTAAGCCAACATTGTATTTTGATGTTGCAATACATTTCAATTTGTGTTGCCTTAAATATTTTTGGTTAGCAAAGCCAACACTTAAAGTCTAGATTAGCGGCTAAAGGCTACTATCAAGAGAAAGGAATTGACTTTGAAGAAACCTTTGCACCAGTGGCAAGGTTAGAAGCAATAAGGATCTTTCTGGCCTATGCAGCGCACGCTAATTTCAAAGTCTATCAAGTGGATGTCAAGAGTGCATTTCTGAATGGTATTCTGGAGGAGGAGGTGTATGTTAGTCAACAGTCTGGTTTTGAAGATCCAGACTTTCCAGAATATGTGTTCTTTTTACTCAAAGCACTCTATGTCCTGAAGCAAGCACCTCGAGCATGGTAAGACACACTCTCACCGTTTCTTATAGAGAATCACTTCATTCGAGGTACTACTGATAAAACTCTCTTTTATAGAAATGTCAATGGCTCTATGATACTTGTCCAAATTTATGTAATGATATAATATTTATGTCTACAGATGAGAAACTTTGCAAGAGATTTGCCAAACTCATGCAAAGTATATATGAAATGAGTATGATAGGTGAATTAACTTATTTTCTTGGTTTACAAGTTAAACAAGTGAATGAGGGAATTTTTATAAGTCAAGCAAAATAAATTTATGATCTTTTAAAAAGGTTTGATTTAGCAGATTGCTCTTCTGCAAAAACACGCATGGTCACTGCCACTAAGCTTGAACTGAATACTAAGGAAAATAAGGTGGACATGACAAGCTATAGGGGCATGGTTGGATCTCTTTTATACTTAACAGCTAGTAGACCTGATATTATGTTTGCTACATGTTTATGTGCTAGATTTCAATCTAATCCTAGGGAATCTCACTTAGTAGCTATTAAAAGGATTTTCAGATATCTCAAAGAAACACCAAACCTTGGCAATTGGTACCCTAGAGATTCTGGTTTTGATCTAACTGGTTACTCAGATGCAGATTATGCAGGTTGCAAAATGGATAGAAAAAGTACCACAGGAATCTGTCAATTCTTGGGAAATAAGCTGGTCTCATGGTTCAGTAAGAAGCAGAACTCAGTATCTACCTCAACTGCAGAGGCTGAATACATTACAGTTGGGAGTTGTTGTGCATAGATTCTATGGATGAGAAATCAACTACTTGACTATGGAGTTAAAGTTGTAAAGATCTTAATTTTCTGTGACAACACTAGTGCAATTGCAATATCACAGAATCCAGTGCAACATTCTAGAACCAAGCACATAGACATCAGATACCATTTCATCAGGGAACATGTGATGGAAGGCACTGTGGAATTGCATTTTGTTCCTAGTGAAAAATAGTTGGCAGACATTTTTACTAAATCTTTGGATGAAGCAACCTTTTCAAGGTTAGTAGGTGAGCTTGGTATGTTAAATTTCACATGATCTTTTAAAATGTCTGTTCAATTAGTTGCAGCCAGTGAATTTCATTCTCTGGATTTTGTTTGTTTTATTTTCTTGTCTGCATGATTATTCTGGAGATATCATTGTAGCATAATTAAATAAATATTTTATTGACATATATCAATTAATAATACTTTGTTAATTTTATGTCTATTTAATTATCAGTTTGTCTGATTATTGTGGAATAATTCTTGAATTATTAATTGGTTATTTTAAATCCACAATAATTAGAAATAATAAGTGTGTGTGTATGTGTGTATATAGGCTGATAGGTTTCGGCGATAAGATGTTTTTCGGCTAGTTAGGTTTTTTGGTTAGAATTATTGAGCGGTGATAAATGCATTTAATTTCTTTTCTAACCTAACTTGTCACGGTCTCACCTAACCCACTAGTCCTTGAAACTTTATAAATGATAAGTTTTTGTTTGTGTTTAATATCATCATTTTTCAGATATACACAGAGTATATACACACAATTGCTGAATATTTCGAGCTTTGATCGGAAAGATCTCTCAATCTAGCTGGTGGTTTTTAGATCTGATTTCATATTCTTGCTTTATACATCATCCTTTATAAAAAACTAACCCTTGTTGTTGAATTTTCTCAAAGTTTTGAAAATGGCATTGCAGGGAAGCTTTTTAATTGCTAAAGTTAATCCTACTTCCATTCAGCAAATCGAAACCATTCTGGATGAACAATTTCTGGCTTGGACATAATTTCTGAATGAACATTCATTAATTTGCTATGCTTTAGTTACACCAGTGCAACTTAACCATGATGCAAAGTGTGAAATATATTGCAGTGCGGTTAACACTTCTGGACAAGACGGGTGTGCAATCACATATTGACTGTTTGGTAGGTAGATTAGGGTCATTGAACGAGATGTTAATCGAATTCTTCATTTTCCTATGGAAAATCTTGTTTATGATCCTACACCTGAACAGATTGAAATGTTCTTTTGTTTTAGAAGGTACCAAGATGGTAATTTCAATACTGATAATCTTTCTAGAACGTTTCTAATCCAGTACTGGAATTTCTTCTTTCACACTCTTAACCATGTTTTTTTCCTAAGATAGAACAAATCAAGATCGAATACCTGAATTTATTCAAAAAATGGGGTATGCGGTCATCAATAATTTGAGGATTAATTTTGGAAAAATATTGCTTGGTCAAATCATTTTAAAGATGAAACACTTGGGAAGAAGAGATGTTCGGACTCAAAATGTCAAATGTCTATATCCAAGGTTTCTACAGCTAGTATGAAATGATTTTCTGAATAATGAAGACAGGGTACGCTTGGAAAATGGTCGAAAGGTGGAATGTTCTTACATGAAGACGAATGTAATTAATTACATAAGCAAAAAGAACTATACGGATGTGCCTACAATCCTAACTGAATATTTAAAGACTGTTCCACTTCCGTTGTTACCACGACCGATGAGAGCAGGTATACGACAAGGTAATATTTTAATCCCTGCTATTCCAACCTCTGTATTCCCTGTAGTGTCACAGTAAATATAGTTTCTACAGCCCCAAGTGGCCATCTTACCCGACCAAGAGCAGGAAATCCCACCGACTCTAACACAGGTCGAAGAGCCCATTCTACGAATGCAAACACAAACACAACAAACTCCAACACCTCAATTGTCACTTAAACAACCAACCATCAACACTTTTGAGGGAGATAGTGCCTCAGTAGCACCACATAAGGAGTTAGTTACATCAGTAGCTCTACCTCATTCTAAAAGAAGTAAACCAAATGAACCTGAGGTAACTGCAACTGTTATTTAAACAATTCTTCCTTGTCAAATGAGTGAAAATGTAAATAAGGTTGAATTGACGGGAGCAACTATCTTGAGTTCCATTTCACGGAACATAAGAGTGGTTGATGATCTTTCTAAAGATCAAATGCCTTCACAGGCATCCGGGGTGGAATTACCTACCTCAATAACTACTGGTGAATCTTCCATTTTACGGAAAGATCCATCGGTATGTGGTTCTTTTATGAACCAAGTGTCTTCACAGACATACGAGGGAAACTTGGGTTTTGTGCCATTTAATCGATTCAAGTTTAACCTCCCAGAGGGAAAATCTCTGGATCTCTTTCGAGATTTACCACCCTTTACCAGTGGTCGGCAACTCATTTCACGCGAGGACGGAAGCTCACGAACTTTCATTGCACCATCCGTGACCTCTGAAAAAGGGGCTAGGATGATTTCATTTGCAGGTACACATATCGGTGGAAGCTCTAGAGGAGAGTTGAGGGAAACACGAACAGAACATGTAAGTGTAACCCAAACCACTAAACCGAGTGAATATAGAGTGTTGAGTGAAACACCTGCAGAACGTACGAGTGAGCAACCTACTCAACAACATGCACCTGTAACTACAAAGGAATACAGCAGACTCCTTACACGGGTCCAAACAATGGAGAAAGAGTTTCCAAATATCTGTAAGTCCATTGCAGAAATCAAAAATTTGCAACTTATTCAACATGATGTATTCCAGGTTCAATTGAATACCATGGCAACCCAGTTAAATGATGCAATCAACTCCTTGGTAAAGCCATCTTCGTCTAATTTACCAACTCCACAACCTACTACTCTGGAGGATAACCCAACTGAGGGGGAGAAGGACCAAGAAAAATCTACTAGGCACAAGGGCAAGGAAAAGGTTGTTGACACGGAATTAACTTTATTTTGGGAAAGAAAAAGCTAATTGGAGTATTAGTGCTATGTGGAAAGAAAGCAAAGGCAAACTTAAAGATTTGTTCAGTCTAAAGGAACAATTGTCTTGCACTTGGTTAATTTTAGAAATCTGGAAAATTTATATATATGATCCAGAATGCACTTTAATATTATTTATCTTTGAACTTTACTTTTTTTATTGTTGTATCAGTTGAGTTATCCTCTAGGAATTTGCTTATCAAACCCTAACAATCAAATGGAGGGAGATTGTAAATCATAATGTAATGTAATATGTAATAGAGGACATATATAACTTAACTAGGATAAAAGATAAATAATATTAACTCGATACAGGGATCGTGAAATCTGAAGAACAGACATCAACAAGGATCAAGTCGTTGAAAGAAGTTCATTAACATGATCAAGCCTCAGTTACAGAATAAGATGTATAGATGATTCAGTTGAAGGGCCAAAAGATTCCATGTATTTATTATTTGAAGATATTGCTGCAGGCTAATCAATTGGAATGTAACGAAGGTGTGAAGATCAAGATCAGTGCTAGTCACTTGTGAACCAGACCAGTGCACTATGTGTCAGCACACACGAGAAGGATCAACACATTAATTCATAGAAAGAATTGCCAAAGCCTATTGACGATTAAGGACAAACATAATATCTCAAGAATAAACAGAAGAGAGAAGCCAAAAAAAATAGTAATACTATGCAAGATTACTATGCATGATTACTATGCGCGGTTACTATGCAAGATTACTATGCATAGTTACGATGCAAGATTACTATGCACGGTTACTATGTAGGTACTATGCAAATAGTGATACTGTACAAATAGTGGTTACTGTGCAAATGAGGGTTATTGTGCCATACTGTGCAAATGGCGGTTACGGCTGGTGGGGCCCAAGGGTTGTTGGAATAGTACAGCATAGTGCAACATAGTAACTTTCTATAATCTATCCTTATGAGTGTTCTGTTTTGAAGCTAATCCATTGGATTAGAAGTTATAACACCCCTTCGAGTTTATTATCAATAAAGATATATTCTCGGAATTATTTTTTTTTTGGTAGTATCGAATTCAACCCCCCTTCTATGATACTTCGGGACCTAACAAGTATTAAATTCCCCATCAGCCATATGAGCAGTAATATTTACTTGCTGCAATCCCCAAGCAACACTAGTACCTCTCAAACTATACTTCCAAATCTGATGTAAAATATTTAAACTTATTGTAAGTTCCAAGAACAAAAATTTATAACCAATCATGACCATTCATTAAGATGCTGATATCAAGAAAGAACATTATTTGACAGAACATGTTAACATGAATCACATCTATTGTTCAAATGGCGATGAGCACCATTGAGTCATAAAACTCTGCATTGTGAACTAAAGTAACATAAAACTGACCCAGTAATATTATATAATAATTCATTTAATTTAATAGAGTATTTAATAATAAAATAAGTACGAAAGTAACTACATTCAAATTTCAAGCCAATGTATATGCCAATTTGCATTGTACCAAAAACTCATTCAAGAACGTAACTGCAAATATATATACACATAGGTTTACTGTTAACTTATAGTATGGTTAGAACCAGAATATTAGTGAAGGTCACAAAGAGGCAGGAACTTGAATGTGCTGTACGACACAAGACACTCCTAATTGATTGCTGGAGCATACCAAAGGTTCTTATACTAGTCTTTTGGTGTATTCCTCCTTGAAGTTGTATTTCCTTTCACGGAAGTGGAGACATTACCATATAAATCCGTTGCCTGAACCATTTTTAATCTTTAAAATTCAGAGGAAGATCCATACATAGAATTGAATTACTTTTATAGGTCATACCTAATTGTCATCAGCTTTGCAAATCTGAAGGAGTAGACATGAGCGAAAAGTCACAGTACTGTAAAGCTCTTTTCTTACATTTTTTTGATGCAGGGGTGTGAAGCTCTCTTCTTACAGCCACATTAGCCCTTCATTCAGGAACGATGCTGTGTAAACCTCTAGTTTAGACACCACTCTTAGTATCCCCTCCTCTGTTTCAAATGAACTTTTCTTCGATAAAGGGATTTCTAAGTAGCTAACTGGGGTCGTATTGCCCAACCTGAAATCCACCAGATAAGAAAATGGAAGATTTGTATTTGACACAATAAATTAGTTTGTATAAACCAACAGTGAATACACACATACCTATTACTAAGTGGGTAAAACCCATAATCATAAAAAAGAAGACACATTATAGCACGTTGTCAACACAAAAAACCAAATCACACCCTGAAGAATCCAAAATAATCCCAACTAACATTGAAAAAACTTAAAAATCCAAAAGGGTCAAACTCAGAATCATACCTAGAAGAGCGATGAACAGGACCCATATGGCGGCTTATAGGGGTTGCAGAAGATATACATATATAGTGAGATCTAAATTGATAGGATTGAGAATTTACCATCTCGAAACTGGAGTGAGATTAAGAAATTGAATGTGTGTGATTGAGAGAATATGAAACTCTAAGCGAGAGAGAGAGAGGGTGGGTTGAATTAGGGTTTTCAATTGGGAATGGTGAGGTAGGAATTTTATTTGAAGAACTAAAGTTTATGTTTTGATTTTAGAGGATTGAGTGAGGATCTGTGTTTTGTGTTTGTATTTGGCCACCGAGAGCACAGGGGGGAAAATGAAAATTTTGGGGAAGGGGGAAATGAAATATTGGATAAGCCGGAGAAGTGGGGAAATATATTTTAATATTTGTGAGGCTCAAAATAGGGGGCGAGGATTATGATTTAGATGAAGGGAGGGAAGTGAAATTTTAGATTTTGGATCATGAAATTCTAAGACATTTTAGAAATTTGATTCGAAACAAAAAAAAATTTCAAATTTTGGAATATCAATAGAATAGATACTCAGTCTGGAAAAAAATAAAATAGCTCGGTTGTGTCACATCTTAACGTAAACATTGTAATAGTACAAATTCTGGTAACGGGGCACGTACAAGATTCACTGAACAATTTTTTTTAAAATGATTTCTTCCACGACCAAACCGTATAGATGTTAATAGATACTCATTTTGGTGTTGGAAGAAAATAATCAAAAAATAAAAAGTCTCCGTTGTGCTGCATCCTAACGAAAACGCATAGTACAGATTCTGGTAACGGGGCGCGTGCCAAAATTCACTGAACGATTTTTTTAAATGATTTCTTCGATGGTCGAACCGTACGAGTGTTAATAGATGATCATTCTAGTGTTGGGAAAAAATAATCAAAAAATAAAAAGGGCGGGTTGTACGAGATTTTAACAAAAAAGGTAGTAAAAGTGTTGCCTCCTAGAATGGGGCACGATCCAGATTCACTGAATTATTTTTTTGAATGATTTTTCGACAATAGAACCGTAAGAAAGTTAATAAACACTCTTTTTAGTGTTGGGAAAAAATAATCAAAAAATAAAAAGGTCGGGTTGTACGAGATTTTAACAAAAAAGTAGTAAAAGTGTTGCTTCCTGTAACGGGGCACGATCCAGATTCACTGAATTATTTTTTTAAATGATTTCTTCGACGATCGAATTGTACGAAAGTTAATAAACTCTCATTTTAGTGTTGGTAAAAAATAATAAAAATTTCCCACAAAACACTACAAGAAAAACGTCTATCAGCGACCGACTATCAGCGACCGTATCCGGTCGCTGATGGCTATCAGCGACCGATTCCAGTCGCTGATAGCGGTCGCATAAGAATTGGTCGATAAAAGGTTCTTCTGCGACCACTTTCGGCGACCGGTGTTTCAGCGACCGCTATCAGCGACCGGAGTAGGTAGCTAATGTGTAGCGACCCCTATCAGCGACCCATGCGGTAGCTAATGCATAGCGACCGCTATCCGCGACCGAACGCGGTTGCTAATACTTTATGCGTCTGTTTTAGCTTCAGCTGACGCATAAAGTGTTATTTTATGCGTCAGTTTATCAGCTACTACATTCGGTCGCTAATACGGGTCGCTGATGTAAAATTATTTTTTTTTTTTTAAAAAGCAGCTACTGCTGCTGCACCGACCAGGAAGAACATGCCTGATAATTCCCAGATTCCGGTACCAGATTCAAAATCCGACGAATCCAAAACTCAATAGAAAATTCCGAAAAAAATATATACACTCCATAACATCTCGACTATGCATAAACCAAACCAAAATTTCGAACAAATATATTAAAGGCTCGATTCCGGCCAACTATAATTATTTCCGACGATCTCAAATATTTACAAAAAAAAAACAAAATTAATACATAAGCATCTACAACCTATGATCTATACATTGGCTAAAACAAAATTCCGAAATACATAATAAAACTCAGATTCCGGTCACCTCAAGAAATATCCGGCGAACAAAAAAATTCTCAGAAAAATCTGAAAATAATCTACATGCATTAACGGAACCCGATTTTTAACCTCATGTGCTCGGAATCACCAAAATCAACCACTAAATCAAGAACCGAATTAAAATAAAAAAATAGCCCAAAAAAAAATTAGTTCGAAACTTGAAGAGATATATATATATATATATATATATATATATATATATATATATATATATATATATATATATATATATATCACTGGAAAGCTCTTGATTTGTAGAACACATACATATAAAAATCACTGATTTTCAATAAGTAAATTGTGAGATGTGATTTTTTGAAGATTAAATGTATATATATGGGTGTGTGTATAGTGATAGCCGAGAGAGAGAGAGAGAGTGATTTAGGGGGGCTGTTGGTTAGATAAAATAATGGGGTGGGTAGGTTAGTGTGTGTTTTTTGACTTTTAGTGTATTATTTTTTTATGTTGTTAAATGTGGACCGTTGGATGTTTCTTCTTTAATTTTAATCAAAGGCTATAAATTGCCAAGAGTTGGCAATCCTTGTGATAAGTATTCAACCAATAGCATCTTGCCACATGTCATTAACAGATTGTTTTTATTTTTTCATTTCACCAATAAAAAAGAAACACCTTAATATATTAAATAAATACCCATAGAATAAAAAATGCTCTAAAAATTATGAATTTTTTTCAGAACTTTGAAATATTAAAAAAAAGTTCCCACTAAATTTGGTCAATTTTTGTTGAAGTTTAGTTAACCGTTTGATTTTTTAACTTACGGGCTTTTCGGCTCTAAATTCGACTCCAAAAAAAAAGTTCCCTCTAACTGGTGCTTTGTCACATATTATTGTATCTATTTTTAAAAAAATATTTCTTGACGTTCCAACCATACGTATGTCAAGATATATATAATGTAATGATATCCCCAAATTTTCAAAAAATAAAAAATTAATTTAGTTGGAGAACTAATCAATTTTAATTTTTATTGTGGGTATCAGCGACCGTTATCAACGACCGACGCGGTAGCTGATGGACGCTTTAGCGACGAATTTGCCCTCGGTCGCTGATAGCGGTCGCTGATGGGGGTCGCTGATATGGGTCGCTGATGGCGGTCGCTGATAGCGGTCGCTGATGAAAATTGGTTGCTAGAAAACAACGCGCCATTTTTTCGTGCCATTTTTTTGGGCGGGATTTATTTTGGCGACCGATTAGCGACCGACTGCAGTCGCTATGACACATTAGCGACGGAATTTCTTCCGATCGCTGATGGCGGTCGCTGATACTGATTATCTGCGACGGAAATTGCGGTCGCTGATAACATTGGTCGCTGATAGGCTTGTTTCTTGTAGTGAAATCTGATTCAATTTTTTCATTATTTTGTACCAAATTCAATTCAAATATTTTCATTATTTCCCACCAAATATTTCATTATTTCCCACCAAATTCAATTAAAAATTTTCTGTAGTTCAGACAACAATTTCATAAAAACCGTTGTCTAGTAAGACGACATTTAAGACAACGGTCATTACCCGTTGTGTGGATTGTAATAACACAATGGTATATGAAAACACTTGTCTGATTGAGTTCGCTCAAACAACAGTTAGATAATCCATTGTCTCATTAAACACGATTTAACAACGGTTAATTATTCCGTTGTATGAATTGTAATAACACAATGGTATATGAAAATTGTTGTGTAAACCTCCTTATTTGTACAACATCACATTTATAACCGTTATCTGATTCGATTTTCATGGCCACATCTGCACAATGGTTTTTTAAACCGTTGTACCGATCATGGATCAGACAATGTTATTTCATGGGAAAAAAAACCGTTGTTTGTTGATTTCGGGCAACACTTTTTTCTCTGAGCGTTGTCTGATAAGTGCTGTCTGAAGCTATTTTTCTTGTAGTGTGTTTACTATATTTTTCTCCATGATCGCCAAATCATCCAACACTATCGTTGTTGAGCATATTCCTTTGAAGTAGCTTGATAAGTTACAAAGTGCTTTATGCACATCACTCGGTAAAATGTCACGAAAAGTAGAAGGCAATAACCTTTGCATAAATACATGATAATCATGAGACTTCATGCCAATTAACTCTTTCTTTTCCACCTTGCTGCATCTTGCGATATTTGAAGCACAACCATGCAAAATGCTGACACTGCTGTTCACGGGAAAGAGTGTATGACGCTCGAGGTTTTGCATTTCCATGCATCCATAACTCTTCTTTAATGCAAAATGCTTACTTCATTGCCTTTCATTAATTCAGAGCATTGGGAATTTAATATTGCTGGTGGAACTTATGACGGAAATTAACAAATCAGTCGCAAGATGGATTTTACGATGGAAGACTTAAAATTCCGTCGCAGCGTGTCCATCTTACGACGGATTATTCAGTCGTAAAGTAGTATACGACGAATTTTCCATGTTTCCGTCGCAAGTTCAAAACCGAGGGAAAATATATCGAAACTGATGTCAAGGCGGGAGTTAAATTAATAAAATATTAAATTTGTGACGAAAACTTGGTGTCGTAAAGTACATTGCGACAGAAGCCTTATTTTTCGTCGCTAATTCACTTTGCGATGGATTTTTGCTAATTCTCCGTCATATCTGCTCCTATCTCTTGTAGTGTTAGTTGTGTGTTGCTAACATTAACATTAGATGAAGATTATGATTTGTATGTATGTATATATATTGGTCTAGTAGATATTAGACATTTTCTAATGGTTGTGTAATGATTGTACTAAATATACTTAAGTAATGTATAATTTATAGTAATATTGGTGTGTTGATCGTATTGTCTAGCATTGTTTTTTTGCATGAATAAACCATTGTCTAGTCTATTTTTTGCCAATGAAGGCATCTTTAATAACAGTTGTTAAAAATCATATGAGACAATAGCCATGCTTCATAAGAAACCATTGTAGGACTCCTTTCACATAACTATTTCTTATATAAAAACATTGTATGTAGAGATTCTTCACAACGGGAAACATATCTAATATTTTTTGTATTGTTAGAGTTCTAACAACTCTTTCTATTTAAGGAACCATTGTCTTAACCCTTGAACAACAACAGTTGTTATTTTTAAAACACTTGACTGACTTCATTTCAGACAAGGGTTTTTAAACATAGCATTGTTGTTTCCAGGTGTTATACAATGGCATCCAAAAAATGGGGCGTTGTCTTGCAAGCTGTTGGACAACGGCTGCGGAATGGTTGTGTTACTTAATTTTTAACAACAATGTAAAATTGTTGTGTTACCTTCTTCTATCCATCGTGTAAATAACCATTGTCTGATTTCAATCAGACAACTGCCCGACAGACAACGAAAAAAATGGAGGTCAGACAATGGTGAAAAACAGTTGTAGGATCGAGTTTTTATTGTAGTGATAGTTTCAGAATCAAAATCCAAAAAAGTATAATAAATTCCACAGTTCGCTAAGGTCACAAATACCTGGTGACACAGTATCATAGGTTCATAGGTGTCAATAATGTATCCCTTACTAAGGTATCATAAAGTGTGCACTCCCGAAGGCATCATAAAATCACGTCCTACTAAGGGATCGTAGGCTAGTTCCGGAACTATACACAATTACTAACGGGTTCGTAAGTCATAGCTAGCCCGGAATTCATATATCTAAAAATTCATACTTGATCCAAATTTTCGTAACAAAAATATTATAAATATAAAATATTTAAAAGCATTTCAAATATTAAAACATTTTGAAAATATACCGGAGAGTACCAAAAGTTAACTTACTTTCATTGCAATGATCACTTAATTAAACTGCACCAATGAATCCTATACATATATTTAACAAATAAAGAATATTAGTCCTCGGCTTTTAAACACATGCACACCCCGTAAGCACACAGAAATACATTATCATAAGAGTATATCTTTCTTTGATATACTTCATTTGCTTCACACGCGGAAAGGCAATACTTGGACATTCAAATGCAAAATTTCTTTTTATCAAGGAACACAGTCTAAATGACCATGGTTATATTTATCCATGTTGGATTTGGAATATTTTGTCTAAAATTTTTATCAAGGATCATGGTTATTTAACAATGTTGAATTTGGAATATTTTGTCTTCAGTTTAAATGACCATGGTTATTTAACTATGTCGGATTTGGAATATTTTGTCTTCATTCGGTGCTTAGTCTATGAGTTACTTAGGTATCCTTTCAGTTTATTTATTTAGAGGATTATATGTTCAAATAGAGTTAACATGCTGCTTGTTGTTTCTGATTGCTTTGACATGTACTTATGTGGTAGTGGCAAGAAATAGAAATGAAGCATGAAGCTGCAATATAATCAGATTGTATCCTTCAATTTTCCTTGTAATGTACAACTACAACCTGCCATTTACACTAAAATCTCTATATGATGTTGGAAAATGTGGGTGTTAGCCCCATTTTGACGAGTCATTTTGAGCTAAGATTTGAGTAGGTCTTGGGTGCGTGATCGCAACAAGTTATGCGTGGAATATGTTCTACTTCGTGAGAACTTTCCAACGCATATTAAAGTACTCAAAACGACTAAGGGATGGATGAGTTATGATTGTCCAAAGTTGATCCCTCAGAAGTGGAAAATAGAAGAGTGAACCTTGTATCCCACATTGATAAGGAAAAGAGCCTTTCAAGGCTTTATATAGCAAGACACTCATGTAGTGTCTAAAAGTGTTAATAATGTATTACTCCATCATCTACGTGCGCGCATGGGGGGTGCAAATTGTGGGATTTCGAGGGAAAAACGTGGCTTCGCAAGCCTCGGGCTTTCCGCGTGTGCGACCTGCGGACACGAATGCAGCAAAATTTGGGCCGAATAATACCGGACCAGTTTTGTTAAATTATTCTCCACTGGGCTGCACAAATAATTGATTCTGTTTTGCTGAAATTAATTCTGCCTCGATTATGAATTAATAATTCTGATTCGATTAAGGATTAATTGATTCCGTTTTTAATTAACGCGTGTAATTAATTGCCTAATTAATTAACGCGTCTAATTATAACTGATTAGAACGCATGTCAGAGCCTATATATTCATCGCTATAGAGTGTAGGGTTAATCATCGAAACACACAACCTCTCTTATTTTTCCTTCCTCTTCCTCCTGGTGATAATAACTTGCTCTGTTCTAGCTCGCCGGGAGTGTAGCGCTTGCTTCACTGCGCCTTGTTTTATCCTGGGAAGCCTTCGTTCTTGCAATTACGGTGAGGACGAAATAAGCTTTAAGGAGACAGTGTTTGCACTGGACTCAAGGATTATTCTCTTGTATCCTTATGTTATTTTGCCCTCTGTTATTCACACACAAACACGATTTTATTTGCTTAATTGTTTTTGCGCAGATTATTCTACATATGAAGCAATAATAGGTAATCAGATTTTCATATGACACAGATATTTCAGGCATTCAGAACATCAGATTGTACTCTGATAAGGAGCTTCAAATTTCCTCTGTGGTCAATAAAATTGGGAGGAGAAGCTTTAGTTCTATTTCCAAGGTAAGTTGAAAATCTTGAATTTGTAATGAAATTTATTTGAATGACTCCATAACTGTCATGAATTAACAAACTTTTATATATGCCAGGGAAAATTAAAAGATGCACTACTAGAAAAAGTAGAATAGACATCGCCCCTTTAACATCGGTTCATGATGTCCCCGATGTAAAAACAGTCAAAAACATTGGTCGAAAAATAACTGATGTCTTTAATATATTATGAAATCACATTACCAGGCAACCGATGTCATTGACAAATCATTGAAACATCAATGACATCGGTCAGGGAAACAACCGATGTCTTTGATATATTATGACATCGGTCAAAAATAAACCGATGTTTAAAGTATGCTTAAAAAAATTTCACTCCGCGCGCCCACACAAAATTAACTTCCCCCCTTAGCAAATATTTTAGTTCCCCCCTTTATTTCCCCCCCTAGCCAAATTTTTATTTCCCCCCCCCCCGTTTTGAGCTCTTTCAGACAAAATGTAAGTACATTCATTAAAAAAAATAACAATTAAAACATAATCTCTCTTTCTCTCCTCTATCTGGCGATTCTCTGCGACGGCTCCCTCTCTCACCTCACCTCTCATAACAGCCACCCTCTCTCTCTATCTCTCTTTCTTTCTCCCCTTCTCTTCCTCTCTTTTTCACTCTCGTAACCCTAATTTCTCAAACTGCGTCTCAGTTGTTAATTGGTCAATTCACTTCACAAATCCATTTGTTTACTGCTTAAAATCTGGAATCGGTAAGTGAGTAAGCTTGCATGCGTAAGTAAACTCGAATTATTACTTTGATTTTATATGGTTCGACTTCTTAATTTTCTAGTTAGTATTTTCTTTGTTCTTATTAATGCAGGAGCAACATTTTAAAGCTTGAATCGGTGAGTAAACTTGCATGTGTATGTAAACTCGAATTACATTGATTTTCAGTTCTAAATTGGGGATTTTTGGCTTTGAAATTTTAATTTTCTAATTAGTTTATTCTTTGTTCTTATTAATTCAGGAACAACATTTAAAAGGAGAATTTGTTTGGTTAAGAATCATATGGTTATTACAATTTTATTAATTTGTTTATGTTTTTAGTTACTAATTTTTTGAATATGTCTATTTTTTTAGAGAGGATTGAGGAAGAACTTGTTTGAGTATTGCACTAAAGCTCAAATTCGTAAGTGTTTATTTATTTTTGATGTTGCTATATATGTTTGAATGTTTATTTATTTTTTATTTTGTTTTAAATCTAACATGCATGTGTTCTTTGTATAACATTCAGAGTCGGAGTCTACATATGTTCGTTAGGATTTCGAAGTCCACATATGACATATGCATTATCTGCATAAATTGATGTGTTAAATTTTAGGGCTGCATATGTTGTTTTAATGTTTGTTTCATTTATGTTTATTTTGAAAATAAATATGCTTATTGAATATAAATAATATGTTTATTTAAGTTCAATCATTTATTATTCATTTGTGAAAATAATCATATGTTTGTAATCGTCATATGTTGCTTTTTCACTTGCTCTGTTGTTTACTAGAACTGAATAATGTATATGGTAGTATATATACTTTCTCTGTTCGCCTGTTCGCTAAGTACATATGTGAATTATAGAAATCATATGCCTTCGTGCCCATTTAAATGTTAATGACATGTTGCCATTTAGTATTAATTTACATAGCACTTGTTTAAAAAACAAGTTAAACTTAGAACAATACTATAACTATAAATATCAATCTTAACTTAACATTTAACTTAATTACATACATTTCCTAGATCTGGGCTTAGTCAGTTGCAATAAGATGCAAAAAGAAAAAAGTTGTGTGCATTACAACTTAATTATAATATATCATATAAATAATAAATATGCTTATTGAATATAAATAAATCGTTATTTATTTAATATGTGATATTTAAAATGATAATCAGGTAGGTTGTACGTGTCTCCTCATATATGGACAAGTCATGAATTTTTGCAGATAGGGATTCATTAGAGTATGAAATCGGGGTTGAAAAGTTTTTGATGTATGCCAAAGAAAATTGTAAAGATCCTAAGCGAATACCTTGTCCATGTTCACGTTGCGTCAATTTAAAAAAATTCTCTATCAAAATAATTAGGGGTCATCTGTACGAAAAGGGTTTTAGTTTGGGGTATGTTGATTGGATTTGGCATGGAGCTAAGTCTAAATCATCTGTTGGTAGCACATTTTCAGCTTCTAATTAGGAGAACATTTCTACGTCACAACCATTACAAGCCGGTGTTGTAGACGATGTTTGTGAAGCGGCATATAATAATAATTGGGATGGTTATTTTGATAAAGACTCAGATGAGTTCAAAAGGTTTTTGGCCGATGCTGAACAACCTTTGTATGAGGGTAGTGAATGCACTAAATTAGATTCTTTGTTGAAATTACATAATTGGAAAGCAAGATTTGGTATAAATGATAGTCCCTATACAGATTTACTCTCTTCTGTTGGCTCTTTACTTCCTAAAGATCATGTCTTGCCAACTAATTCATACGTAGCCAAGAAGACCCTATCTGATTTAGGCCTAGAATATATAAAATTTCATGCATGTCCAAATGACTTCATTCTATATAGGGGTGTGAATGCCGACGCTTCTGATTGTCCGAAGTACCACAAATCTCGTTGGAAATTAGGAAAGGATGGTAAACCGAGGGTTAACATTCCGGCCAAAGTTATTTGGTATTTTCCAATCATTCCTAGATTTTAGCGAATGTTTAAATCTGCTTCTACCGTTGCACTAATGACTTGGCATGCTAACCAAAGAAGTCAAGATGGCGAGATGCGCCATCCAGTCGACTCTCCTTCATGGCGGAATATCGATTATAGGTGGTCAACCTTCGGTAGTGAGCCAAGAAACATTTGCTTAGCTCTGGCCACAGAGGGTATAAACCCACATACTAATAGCTTAAGCAATAGATATAGGTGTTGGCCAGTAGTATTGTCAACTTATAATATTCCTCCTTGGTTATGCATGAAGAGCAAGTTTATGATGTTAACGATATTAGTCTCTGGTCCACAAGAGCAAGGTAATAACATTGACGTGTTTTTATAACCGTTAATTGATGATTTGAAGAAGCTTTGTGAAAAAGGTGAACCAAATGTGTACGATGCTAGTACTAAATCTTTTTTCACTTTAAGGGCGATATTGATGTGGACGATAAATGACTTCCCGGCATATGGGAATTTGTCTGTATGCATCGATAAGGGTTATATGGCTTGTCCAATGTGTGGTGATAATACCGTAGCTAAATATTTACCTCATAGAAAAAAAATGTGTTACCAAGGTCATCGTCGCTATTTACCTAGGCATCATCCCTATAGGAGGCAAAAGGTAGCTTTTAATGGTAAAAAAGAGTTTGGACAAGCATGTGAACCCCTTTCCGGAGAAGAGGTTTTAATGCAGCAGGAGTAAGTAAATTTTACTTTTGGAAATGAAGTAAAGAAGTCAAAGAAGGTGGACTGTGCACGGAAAAAAAGTCAATTTTTTTTGAGCTGGAATATTGGAAATTTCATCATGTTCGTCACTGTCTCGATGTTATGCACATCGAGAAAAATGTCTGTGATAGTCTGATTGGGACACTACTAAATTTAAAATATAAGACTAAAGACATTGAGGCATCCCGTAATGATATGGTTGAAATGGACATCGGAAAAGATTTGGCTCCACAAAATGTTGGGGGAAAAAAACCTACCTGCCCCCTTCATCTTTTAATCTTTCAACGGCAGAAAAAAGAAAAATGTTATCATCACTCTCTTCAATGAAACTTCCTTATGTGTATTCATCGAACATTAAAAATTGTGTATCGATGTCCGATTTAAAGTTGTTTGGGTTGAAGTCCCGCGACTGTCATTTACTCCTTTAACAGTTGCTCCCAGTTGTATTAACCTCCACGACTCAAGATTATCACGAGGTGTATAACGATGAGGATTTAGAGGACACGACATTGGAAAATCCTCCATTCTGCTCTGAAATCCCCATAGTCAATGTTGTTGATAATGAAGAGGACCCTAGTGCTGGCAATCAAAGAAAGGATGTTGAGGGAATTTGGATTAAAAAAAGACAGATATTATGTATAGTATCTCTATATTTTGTTTCGTTCCTTTCCATATTTGGTGTGTAATTGTAATTACTTAAAAAGTAATATTATTTTATGTTGTACTTATTAGCTTGTTTAATGAGAAACCCTCACGTAGTCTTGTAAAATCTCTATATTTTTGTACAATGACCAGATGCTTCATATATATTAAGATTTGATTATTGTTCCCTGAATTAGGTACAAATTTACAGTCATGCATATTTTTCACTTGTTTTTTCAATCACATTATATGTTCCCTGAATTATCCACTTGTTTCATCATTTCAGGAATTTGCAAAATTGAAGGCAAGAGGAAATGGTAAAAAAGCAGAAAAAATCTACACAAGCTACAGACCCCCCCCCAAGAGGCAGACTCTAATGTTCCAGAAAGAACAACTACTAGTATGGAATCAAAAAAATAGAAGTCTGGAGTAGTGCGAGGTGTTTGTGCTATGAACAAAGTGGTGATAAAGAAAGCTAAAGGTAAGAAGGTGAAAGTCAGGTATGATAAAAATGGAAGGCCAATTGGAGATAGTAGGCATGCCTTGGCATCGTATGTAGGCATGATTGCTAGAAATTTGGTGCCAATTGATGTTCCATCTTGGCCGAAAGTGGACCCAGAATTAAAAGCAAAGCTATGGGATGATATTGAGGTACAAACAAATTCTATTTTTTTATCCCCCATATTATGTCTTTAACCTTGTAGTCAATTGGTATTAACCTGCTTCTCCTTTAGGATACATTCAAAATGGCTCCGGAAAGTAAGAAGTCAATTCTATAGTCGGCAGGTATAATGTGGAGACAATTCAAAACTAAATTAAATAGAGGGTTTGTAAAGCCATATATTTGACAGAAGAAAAAGGTGATGAAGCCTCCAAAAAAGTATGTATTTGTTGGTAAGGAGGCTTGGAAGGGATTTGTTGCAGCGAGGACCAATATTGATTTTGGAGTCTGTTGTACATGTGTTAAATATAATTATATATATATATTTTTCTGTAAACTGTTAGGCTAAACCTCTATGATTATTATGATTACATTAATTAAAAAAAATTATATTATTTATATGCAGGAACTTAGTAAAAAACAAAGTAAAAGAGTGAGGAAGCGAAAATATCCGCACAAATCATTGAGGAAAGGATACATTGGTTTACAAGAAAAAGAAGTATGACTTAATTTTTTTTTTGTAATTTTTATTTGTGTTGAATGTCTTGTAATGTTCCTGATCGAGCAATTATGTGGAAAATTGTCTGTATGCCACCGGTGGGCGAAGAGATTGATGAAGATTTGGCAGAGAGATTTAAAAAAATTGTAAGTTTTTAATCGTTTCACTTTTTATTTGTAAAATACTCTGTATTAATGGACATCGTACACAAGCATGCTCTATATATTATACTCTGTATTAGTTTTTTTTACTTGGATGATTTGATGGAAAAGAAGGATAAGGGTGAGTTCAAGCCATCTAGAAGTGAAGATGTGCTTTCTGTAGCACTGGAAACTCCTGAGCATTCAGGTAGGGTTCGGGGAGTTGGAAGCTTCGTAACTCCATCAACCTACTTCAATATTCCAAAAGAGAAAAAACACAGAATTACAAAAGCTGAGTTTGAGAAAACAAAGAACGAGTTTATGTCGCAGATTGCCGAGCTAAAGGCTGAGATGAGGTCGGTGGTGGCTAGTATATCCATTCATCACTCACCGATTTTCTCTGACAAATCAAGTTGTCTAGATGAAAAAGGAGAAAAGGAACAACTTGATGAAGAAAAGAAGAAAAGGTGTAAACCTAAATTTGCAAAACTATTGGTGGTGAACGAGGACAAGGAATACGAGAATGACCATTGTGTTGCTATTGGTCCTGTTGACCCTTCTTCACATGGAAATAAGGTAAAATTTAGTGTATATAATGGATGTCTCTTAATATTGTTTATTTTGTAGATGTCTTGCAATACTTATTATTTGACCTTTACTTGTAAATTTAGAATCCGCAAAAATGTGAGTTGGCAGTGGACAACATTGAGAACAAGGTAGCATTTGGTATGGTTTTCTCCGAGGGAGACACATGTAACTCAGTTCATGGCATGCCTCTGCAACCGGGACATGCTCCTGTCTCAGTGGACGGAATTATCAAGGAAGATGCCATGGTTCCAGTTCCAGTACGTGGTGAAATAGAGACGGTTCGCCAAGCTGCTGGCTCTCTTTTAGCATAGCTGATAAAGGGTAGTTTGACGGAATTGCATAATGAATTTCAGAAAGTGTATGCGATGATGAAGAGTATCAAGTCAAAGAAAAATGTGCCTCGACAGTTCATGTTGTTGCATATGCATGCGGTAACAATTTTGAAACAAAATTCAGAGTCCATTCAGATTCAATGTGATGCTGAGGTGTTTGGTAGGGACAAAACCATATTTTTATTGGATGAGAATGTAATGGCGTTGTTGGAGTTTAATATGATTGGCCAGGCTATAATATCGACCTATATGGCGTAAGTTCTTTCCTCTTTTGTGAATTGTTTATCAGATTTTCTATATTTCTGTAAGGATATTTTTATGCAAAATGTATTATAAATATATGTATGTATTTGCATACCGAGGTTCTCAAGAAAAAAGAAATGGACATGTGTGCATTTATTGATCTAGCAGCCTCACATAAACTCAATGATAATTTTGAAGCTTATGTTGTTGAAAGGTTGAAATCTGGACCTTCTCGCATATTCCTTATGCCTCATAACCAAAAGTAAGTGAATTGTTTATATATATGTAGTTAATTAAGACTTATTATAATATATAGTTAGATCTGTTCGTATTTATTTCAAATTCTCATGACTTTGATTTATTTATAATTAAAACAGTTATCATTGGATTTTGATCATGATTTGGGAATCTGAAATTTTCATTATCAATCCATTGGCTCACCCACCACAGTTTCCAGAACTAGAATATGCATTAATGCGGAAATTATATTTCTACATTTCGAGAACTAGAATGTAGCTTTCATTTTCAATTTATTGAGGTTATAGTGAAGTTTCTCGGGTTTGACACTGATACTAATTTTCTTCCTCAGAGCAGTTAGCTTTCATTTTCACTTACTTTGTTTTTAGTAAGTTCACTTTGCTGTTTATTTTTTTTAGTGACTAATTGATATTTAACTTATTATTAAAATAGGGATGCCCTAAACAACCGGGTGGTACTGAATACGGTTATGTTGTCATGCATTATATGAAAGATATTTTCGAAGACAAGGAATTGAAATACATTGCAAAGGTATATATGATTTAATTTTTGGGTTGAACGGTTGTTTAATTACCAATTTAGTTGTACTTTAAAACAATATTATTTTATATATTGCTAAGGTATATATATGCTTGGTTTCTGTGTGCACAGTGGACACCTAAGAGTTGTAAGTCTTACACAAGGGAGGAGCTTGATGACGTGCGTCTCGAGGCTCTTGGATACATCCCAAGATTTGTGTACTAGCTATCTCTACCTCTATTTTATTTCATCCTGTGAACATCCTGAGCATTTCTTTTGGGTCGAATTGTTTTGTTAGTTTTAGTTTTTATGGTCTGGGGTTATATATATATGTGGAAGGTGGAATATTGGTCGATTGTGGATGAAATGTAGGGAGTTCATGTGGATTAAATAGTTATTTTGTAAGGATCGATAGAGTAGTACTTGGTATTGTCATTTGGAATGAATGGAGAAATAATATTTTGACTTGGTAATTAATATTTTGAGAACCATTATTGGTTGTTTTTCATTTTGAAATGGTGTTGGTTGTATGTTATTGTTTTGTTTTGGCTAGTATTGTTATAACACTAACACATCAGTTTAACTCAATGAAACCATGTAATTTACACACAATGACATCATTATTACAAAACAAACTCATGTAATTTGCACAGAGTAACATCATTATTAATAAACAAACTGATGTAATTTGCACATAGTAACATCATTAACACTAAACAAACTGATGTAATTTAAGCACAATTGTGTCACATTATTGATGCTTTTCACATCAATATCTATCTTATGTTAATATGTATGATACACATGGGTTATATTACAGTAAACGATGTCTCAAGCACTCTTTGACATCGGTTAGTTGCTAGTAACCGATGTTTCAGACAGTATCTAACATCAGTCAGGTTCCAGTGAACGATGTGATAGATAATCTTTCACATCGGTTACACACCGATGTGAAAAGGAAGTGAACGATGTGATAGATACTCTTTGACATTGTTTCAAACCGATGTGAAAAGGGTTGGACCTTTCTCTACACCCACATAGACATCGGTTGAAAAAAGGCCAGACATCGGCAACCGATGTCTATTGACCTATTTCTAGTAGTGATGGTACTTTAGAGGTGATAAAAGTTCTTTCAGTGTAGTCAAGTCAGGGTATGCGGGAGGAGTTCTAGTCTGATAAGAAAAATGGAAGGGGCATAAAGTTTGGTGCCCTGTTAACTATGTATAAAGTATTATTGAAATATAAGGGAGTGCTTTCTAGGTTTAAGTGGAACTATCTCATGTTTCATGAAACATATAGGTTAAAGAACAGTGAAGCAACCTTTTGTATATAACATTTAGGGTATTTCCAGTTCTTGGAGTTTATTTTTAGGTTCTGTTTGGTTGTAATGGTGGATTTTAGTTGGTTGTAATAGCGAATATTGGTCATAATGATAGTATTTTGTTGGTGCATTGTCTTATTTATTTTTAGCCCGTGGGAGCATTTATAAGAAAACTTGTAATAAATCAGCAATCTTTATAAAAGTGTTGTGTAAAAATGAACTTTTGTGAAGAAGAAGAAAGACAACAATCAGGAAAGTTAAAATTGTTGAATTAACAACTTCTCACAACACTTTTTAAATTGATAAAAATATGAATCATTGTTAGGTAAAACATTAAGCAACACTTTTAGAATAGAAAAGTTTTGTGAGGTTTTTAAGTTTATAATGGGTTGTGTCCTGAGCTGAATGCAAGTCTTGTATAAATCAGGGAACAAAGGGTTGTCAAGAAGGAACCATTGACTTTCTTCTTTGATGACAACACTTTATAAATCTAAAAACACTTGAGTTATATTGTTTATGACAGTAGTTCTAATAAAACCAATTGTTGTTACTAGGTGTTAGACAATGTTAATCGGAACATGATCCATTGTCATTATAAACTCACACAACCATTTTAGTATTGTTGCCTGATACACATAAGAGACGGGGTCTCCATAGACAACGAAAAACTAGTAGGGTATCAGACAACAGGGAAAATCGTTGTATCCTTCAATTTTCCTTGTAGTGTAAGGATGAACGTGACACACTGAATGTTCACTACTACACATTTCAACTTAGGATACAGCACTTACATAGCGTTTTTTTTAAAACGCTGTGCAAGTATGTTACTTATATAGCGTTTTTAGAAAAAGTGTTATGCAAATGATTATATATCATAATAAAATAAAAGTAAAATAAAATAAAAAAACTTACATAACGTTTATTTAGGAAGCGCTATCTAAGAGTAAACTTACAAAGCATTTATGAAAAACGTTATTTTAGATTCCATATTTTAAGTAATTTTTATTTATTTTAATTATATTCACGGTACAAATTATACATAACCTAATTATTTTCACTTCAGCCGCACTCTACTTATTCTCTCCTTCTCCTTCAACCGCTCTGATCAATTTCAAATCTCTCGGCAACTCCGATCGTTTTCATAAAAAACGACCTCATATTCACGTTCTCTGGGGTCGATTTCAGATATCATACTGAAAATCCCTTTGTTTCTAATACCATATTGTTCAAACCACAAAGTCATAGTCTCGCCTCATCTAGATCAAGTTCAATTCGATGTTTTTATCTTCGATTTATTGTGATTCTGTGTTGTTCTTGATAGTATCTCATCTATATATCAAAAGCCTCTATTTCTCATTCGATTTTTTTGTTAGGAGACTGGAACCGAAAGTACAAAAGCTGCTAATGGTTCTGATTTGTTGCGTAACTTCACCTATTATGGAAGGTAAAAAAGAGGGCTCAAGGACAGATTTTGATGATGAAGAGGAGGGTAAACAAGAAGATTTTGTTGATTGGGAAGATCAGATTTTGATCAGATTTTTTCGATCTGATTCAATCTCTCAATAACTACGTATTAGATTCAATTAATCTCGTCTTGTTGTTAATGGAGATTCGAGCAATTGGGGATTTTCAATGGATTGTTGCACAACAAAATCTATGATATCTTGCTCCATCTATTTGAAACTAAAGGTATTAAAAATTACTTTATCTCCGCTTCATCTCTGTTGTTAATCTTTTTGGATCTAAAATTAAAATTGATTTTAGGGTTTTGAATTTAAGATTGCTTTTCAATTCATGGGTGT
Organism: Saposhnikovia divaricata; assembly: GCA_036435485.1. Lineage (NCBI taxonomy): Eukaryota > Viridiplantae > Streptophyta > Magnoliopsida > Apiales > Apiaceae > Saposhnikovia > Saposhnikovia divaricata. The sequence goes on along the minus strand of CM071600.1, from coordinate 75,500,470 downwards.
ACTGGGTGTTCCTGCCAACAAGACAGAATAGAAGATAGTAAGAAGTCCTCCTCGCCTCCTCGTAAGAAGATTGTAAAGAATCCCTTTTCCGAGGTTTCTTCAGATGATAGCGAGTGTGCTTATCACTCCTGGCAGGTCTGCAAAGTCCATTCAAAAGTTGAATTCTTTTACCTGCTGTCTTTTACCCTTTTTTCTGAGGTCACATTCTAGACAAATAATTAATACCTTGCAATACAGATACAAGTATCTTCGTTTTTTAAGAAATAGGTGATCCCTGTTTCTGTATTTGCCAAGACAAAGGTCTACAATTTTTTTAAAAAGGAGATTGTAGGAGTTATGTTTTACATAACCAATTACTGAAATGAATTTTTTTTTTTTTAAGTATCGAGTGAAGTAGAACCTATCTGTATGATTTTTTGGTTCTGAAATTGACGCATCTGTTACTTGTCCATGTTTGACTAACAATGCCTTTGATATGCTTAACTAGTGCCTAATAATATTAGTGTAAAATGTTTCAGCCTTTTTGTAATCTGAAGGCTTTTATTATATAACCGAGATCTATATTTTTGTTTTGTGGATGTAAGCATGAAATTGAAAATTTTTAATAGCAGGATTTATTTATGCATTTTGTGATCAAAATTTTATGACTTCTTTTGCCAAATATATTGCGGAGTATATTATTGTCTTTATTATTATTTTTGAAAATGGTAAGAATTATATAGGTAAAAAGAAAGGCAGAAAAAGAAATATATATATATATTTTTTAAAAAAAATTCTCACTTACATAGCGCTTTAAAAAGAGCTATAAAAACATGTGATTAGGGAATACTTACTTAGATAGCGTTTCTGAAAATGCTATCTAAAAACTTCACTTACAGAATGGCAAAAAAAACGCTATGTAAGTCAACCTCACTTCAATAGCGGCTTCTTAGATAGCGTTTAAAAACGTTAAATCTATAGTAGTGGTTCCTTCATTTAACAATGACGGTTGAAGAAGGTTAGTCATGCACTGTCAAACAACTAACGCTGCTATTGGGCCAATTCTTTCATTTTTTTACCCAGAAAACAAAATAACACATAGACACGATCACCCCCTTTTATAGAATACACATTAAATAAAAGGACTTTAAAGTTTGACAATGTCATTTCATTACTAATCCCATCTATTTTCTTAATTTGGAAGCATGCACCAGTATTCATAAAAAATGAGGCACAGCCTTTTATGCGTGATCCCTTATATTGGATTTTGTTAATTTTAGAATTGTTTTAAAGCAAGGTTAGAATGCATCCGATATCTTTACATATATTTTTTATTTATGAAATAAATAAGAAAACCATGTAACAAAATAGCATCGTTTAAAAGTCCTTGTATTTACTGTATTTGTCTATGCCCAATTTAATATATTCAAGAAAGTCAAGATAATATCCTCTAGATCACTAGTACACTGAGACATCATAAGTGCATGTACAATAATTAAAATAAAATTAATTTAAAAAATTAGTAGTCAAATGTGATATATTACACAGGTTGAAATTCTAAATGAAATCTAATATACATGAATAAAATAATACCACATCCACGAACAAAGATGGAAATTTCATGTTAAAAAAAGAAAGATTCTTATTAAAATATATCCTAACGAAATGTGATATGGGGAAAAGAAGTTTGAATTTATAACACTAGAATGGCTATTGTGCTAACGAAATTAATAGATATAGATAATATGTTTATATCTAAAATATTATATAGTAATATCCTATGAATTTAAAATTTTATTATTTATGTACGGGGTTTTATCTAGTTTCGGGTTTGCATTGGATTTCGAATTTCGAAGCGGGGTTCATTTTTGCACAACTAAAATAGAAATCCAAATCCAAATTTTTCCGATTTCAAAAATTAATTAACACCATATCCAAATCCAAAATTTTTGCTTCGAAAATTCCAAAAATTTTGATTTCGGATCGAGTATCTATCAATAGATTTATTTTTCATCCCTTCACTATTCTAATAATCCGTTATTCAATTTTCTTTATTTTCAACATCATTCTTATCAAACATCCAAATAATTCATAAATCATTGCACAATTCATACTAATTAAATATTACTTACTTATTTAATAAAAGTGGATATTTTCAAAAAATAACAAATATTTTAGAGAAATCAAACCTTTATCAAAATATTTTCATTTGCCATGGGTGTTAATGATTTCTTAGCTATACTTGCTTAGAAGATCAAAATCAAAATTATTGGAATCTTCATTGATTTGGTTTTACTTATCTTTGCGAGATGCCTATTATCAAATGATCCACCATGGATCAATATAAGATTTTTCCTAAAATAAATATTGTCAAAATTGTTATTCCCGATGTAAACTTCGATTCAATTAAAATAATAATTGGGCGTCTTGAAAAGACATGGAGATTCCACTAATTTTGATTTCGATCTTCTGAACAGGTGCGACAAAGAAATCATCAACAGCAATTTTGATAAAGATTTGATTTTTATTATATTTATTAATTTGTTTATATATGTCAACTTTTATTAAATAATTTAGTTGTATTTAATTAGTACAAATTGTGAATGAGGTTGAAAATAAAAACGTTGAATAAAAGGGTATGTGAATAGTGAAGGGATGACAAATTAATCTTACGTGATGGATAACGATTTGAAACAAAAATTTTGGAGTTGAATATTGATTTGCATTAATTTTTTTAACCCGAAAGAGTTTGAGATCCAAACCCAAAATCAGATAAAAACCCGATACTATAATAATAAATTGCTATAATTTGTAGATTATTACGTAAGAATTTAGAAATAAACATATAATCCATTTATTTCTCAATATCACATTTTATTAATGTACCTTATAGCACATGAATTGTACCGGTTGATTTTAAACATTTTATTTGTAAAATTTACACGTTAATAACAAATTACAATAAAATATAATAATGTTTAGTTGACGTAATTTTAATTTTGAAATTCTTTTACCAACAAAAAATATAACTGAGTATGATAGAATTATAGATTTAGTTGTTGTCTGAAATCACAAGTTCTTAATCTCAAAAATCTAAAACTAGCTTGTGTGTGCTTACATATAAAGAATAAAAGATATAGTACTTAGAAATATGGCCAAAATGAATTTGAGAGACTCTTCTTCAAAATACACTCCCATATTCATTTTATCATGTCCTGATTGAAGAAAAAAAAAATTTTAGTTTTGTATTTGATCGGTCTTTATGCAATAATTGCTGACCCAAATTTGGAAAATAATTTATTAAAATATCCTATTTGACAACCTTCCATAACTACCCGTTGCAAAAGTATAGAACTAAAAAGTCTAGAGCATGGAACTATTTATTATTTTTTTACATAATGTATGATTTTAGAAAGGTTTTAGAAATTCATGTCAAGGGGTCATAACCAATAACAAATAAAATAATTTTTAATAGTAAACCTTGATATATTAATAATCTATAGACGTTACTTGTTGAATTATAGAGTATTAAATCAAATCTAGCATTTTTTTGCATAATAAAATCAGTTTTTCGTGCATAATAAAATCAATTTTTCTTAAAACTTTAATATATTATATAAATAGACAAGCAGCATCAATGTAAAACAATAAGCATCAAACACGCATGATCCACAAATTAATTAAAGACCTCCACTAGCTAATTGCAAACAGCAAATCATTTCTTGTAAGGAAACATAGGATATAAGAAAATTGCACATCACACATCAAGAAAACTATTTATCTATCTCATGTAAGGAAACATAGGATATAAGAAAATTGCACATCACACATCAAGAAAACTATTTATCTATCCATCAAACAACTTACATATACTGTTTCTTTCAGAATATTAAAATTACTTGTCACCTTAATGTAGTTTTTATTTAAACCCCTTCGATGGTTGTCAGTTGTTATTGTCCAAGCTGGAACTGAAAACTTCTTAGTCTTTCCTTTCTGTAATCATGATAAAAGATGTATATCGTTACCATAATCAATAGCAAAACAAACAAAATCTTTACAAGAGTGAGTGTGAAGAAACATACTATTACAGGTTAGTCTGATTGGGTCTTCGATAAAATATCCTCACAATTCTCTTTTCTCATTCAGTATTGGATGTACAAGCCTCCCCTTCCTAGTGACCCCATCCACACGTTCCATATAAAACATCCTCTAATTCGACCCATCACTTTCCACATCTTCACTCAATTTCACAATATCATCTCCTTTGTCCAAATCCACATTTCCACCTCCCTCTTCGAAAAGGTTGCTCAACGTTTGGAAGAGGGAGGTGGAAATGTGGATTTGGAGAAAGGAGGTGATATTGTGGAATTGAGTGATGATGTGGAAAGTGATGGGTCCAATAAGAAAGTGATTTATATTGAACGCGTGGATACTCAAGGGAAGAGGATTTGAGGAAGGGGAGGCTTGTGCCTCCAGTATTGAATGAGAAAAGAGAATTGTGAGATTATTTATCAATCTTCTTGATATTCTCCTAAATCTGAGAACAAAAGGCAGTTTTTTGTGCGAATTCTTAAGGTGAATACTAACAAATCACGGCTTGAGATGATCTTTATCCATGATTTGCAGAATGTTTTGAAGCAAGAGGAGTGAAAGAACTGGCAGCTATAAGAAATTTTAGTGAAGATGAGAACTTCAAGAAGATAAGAAGAAGTCGTTGCTGCGGCCGCCATTAGCTAGAAAAGTGATAAGAAATGACAGAATATGTCCTAACCCTAATCCCATACTTATATGAGTACGAGATTTGTTCAGAAAACCTACCTGGGCCGTGACAATTTAGGCCCAATGCAAAATTATTGAATAATCGTAAATTTTTTTATTTTTTTAATAAAGACATTTGATTTTTAAAAATAGTGATGGAAGAGAGTCAAACTATACAATAGTTTCCTCATATGAATTAATTCAGTTAGAAATTCTTTTAACTAAGATAAAAATCTAAGACATCTTTTGTGAATTTTTTTTTTTTAATATTTCATTTTTCAAATTGATTTTTTCGAATAATCATTGTTTAGAAATTTAGACTTACATGACAAGAATTGAAATTTAGACTTACATGACAAGAAAATGTGGATTGAAAACAGATTAATTAATCATTGTTTCAAATATAAACACATTCTTTATAAAATATTCATACTAGTTTATCTTATCAAATTCATGTTTTTTTCTAAATTAAATTAAATGTTGGCTTTTGGAACAATGTCTTCTCCTGTCCACATAAATGGTTGTTTGATGTAATATGATAAAATAAATAAAATTAGTACTCTAAAATAAAAACCAATGTTTTACCTTTCTAAACACATGTACATCTAAAATTAAACTCAAACTCAAAAAACAAATAATGTTAGGAAAAATGAATACGTTCTATATAAAATTTCTTAGACTACATTTTGGATGCATTTTTATATAATCCTACTTGCCAAAACCTTTACTAATCCCATTTATTTTCTTAATTTCCAAGCATGTATAAGTATTCATAAAAAATAAGGCACACCCTTTAATTTAGGTTAAATTAGGTTAGAATGCGTATATTCTGCAGGTCAATTCAGGTGAGTTTCACTTGGAGGAATAATGTTAAAATTGTTTTAAAATAAGGTACAATCTGTGTTTTGAAAACCGGACCGGCCGGTTCGACCGGTCGGACCACTAACCGGTGGCAGGTCCGATTCGGTTCATCCCTAAAACCAGTCCTCCGGTTTTCCTGTTCAGAATCGGCCAAAAACCGGTAAAAACCGAACCGGCCGCCGGTTTTTTTCAGTTTAGTTTTTTTTTTTTTGAAATATTGTTCAGTTTAGTTTATTTAAATATGTTGGGCTTTAAATTTAAGACTTTACTACTGAATACTAAACCCATAGTATTCTTAGGCTATGATCCATCATCCGTGCTAACAAATTCATGTCTATAACTGCTCATTTTTCTCCTTGTAATATATATAATTATATATATAATTAAATATATATATATATATAACTATATATTACATAATTATGACGTCACACCGATTGAACCACTGGTTGAGCCGGTTGAACCAATCGAACGAGTAACCAGTACGACTTCCGGTTCGATGCCCGGTCCGGTTTTGAGAACACAGGGTACAATACGTCAAATACTTCACATATCTTTTATTTTTGTGAAATAAATAAGAAAACCTTGCAATGAAATGATACCGTTTGACTTAAAAGTCCTTGTAATTAATGTATTTATTTATACTGAATTTAATATACTCAATAAAATCAAGATAGTATACTCGAGTTAAATTATCACTAGTAGACTAAGACAACATAAATTACATGTACTATTGCTGAAATTAAATTGATTTAAAAAATAAGTAGTCAAATATGAAATATTACACAACTCGAGGTTCTAAGTGAGATCTTATATAGATGAATAAAATAATACCTGATAAAAATTTCGTGTAAAGAAAAGAAAATTTCATCTTAAATATATCTTAATAAAATGTGATATGGTGAAAAGAAGTTTGAATTTATATAACAAGTAATGGCTTTTGCTAATGAAATAAACATACATGTATTATATGTTTATATCTAAAATATTATCATATCTAAAATATTATCTAATATCCCGTAAGTTTATAAAATTTTAATATTTATGTATCGAGTTGTTATCTAGTTTCGAGTTTGCATTCGGTTTCGAATTTCGAATTGGGATTCTGTTTTGCACAATTAAAATCCGAATCTAAATCCAAACTTCTTCTGATTTAAAAAATGAATCCGAATCCAAATCCATATCTAAATCCAAAATTTATGCTTCGATAAATCCAAATTTTTTTATTTCGTTCCCGTCACTATTGTAATATCCTTTATTCAATTTTTTTTTATTTTCAACGTCATTCTTATCAAACATCCAAATACTTCAAAAATCGTTGCACAATTCATATTAATTGAACATAATTTATTTTTTTTAACAAAAGTTGATATATATATATATATATATATATATATATATATATATATATAAATTAATAAATATATTAAAGAAATCAAATCTTTATCAAAATTTATTGATTTGTGATGGGCGTTGATAATTTCTTAGGAGCACCTGCTTAGAAGATCAAAATCAAAATTAATGGAATCTTCATTAATTTCTTTGTTACTTATCTTTTCCAGATGCCAATTATAAGAAGATTTAATATGGATTCATATAAGATTTGTACTAAAATAATTATCGTCAAAATTGTTATTCGCGATGTAGACTTCGATTCAACTGAAAAATTAAGTAGGCATTCCGAAAAGATTAGAACAGTATATCCAGGGCTTCCAAATTACTAGATGGAGATTTTAACATTTGGTATATCCAGCTTCTCTAAATACTATACATTCTTTGGGGGAATATTTCACTATCCACCTCTTTCTTTAATATTCTCCAATTGCTTCACACGCGGAAGGCAATTACTTGGACATTCAAATGCAAAAAAAAATTTATCAAGGAACACAGTTTAAATGACCATGGTTATTTAACTATGTTGGATTTGGAATATTTTGTCTTCAGTTTAAATGATCATGGTTATTTAACTATGTCGGATTTGGAATATTTTGTGTCCAGTCAGTGCTTAATCTGTGAGTTACTTAGGTATCCTTTCACTTTATGTATTTAGAGGATTAGATGTTTAAAATAGTCAACATGATGCTTGTTGTTTCTCATTGCTTTGACATGTACTTGTGTGGTAGTGGCAAGAAATAGAAATGAAGCGCGAAGCTGCAAAAGAAGCCGTTCAATTGCAATATACGTAGATTGTATACTTCAATTTTCCTTGTAGTGTACAGCGACAATGTGCCATCTACACTAAAATCCCTATATGAAGCAATAATAGGTAATCAGATTTTCATATGACACAGAGGTTTAAAAAATTCAGTACATCAGATTGTACTCTGATAAGGAGCTTCAACTTTCCTCTGTGGTCAAAAAATTGGGAGGGGAGGCTTTTGTTCTATTTCCAAGGTAAGTTCACAATCTTGAATTTGTAATGAAATTTATTCAATGACTCCATAACTATCATGAATTAACAAACTATTATATATGCTACGAAAAACTAAAAGATGGTACTTTAGAGGTGATAAAAGTTCTTTTAGTGTAGTCAAGTCAGGGTATGCGGAGGAGTGCTAGTCTGATAAGAAAAATGGAGGGGCTTAAAGTTTGATGCCCTGTTAACTATGTATGAAGTACTACTGAAATATAAGGGAGTGCTTTCTATGCTTAAGTGGAACTATCTCATGGTTCATGAAGCACATAAGTTAAAGAACAGTGAAGGAGCCTTTTGTATATAACATTTATGGTATTTCTAGTTCTTGGAGTTTACTTTTAGGTTCTGTAATTTATTTTTGTTTAGAAATTTGAACGGCATTAGGTGGTTGAATTGGTTGTAATGGTGGATTTTAGTTGGTTGTAATAGTGAATATTGGTCGTAATAACAGTATTTTGTTGGCGCATTATCAAGTTTATTTTTAGTTAGTGGGAGCATTTATTAGAAAACATATTATAAATCAGCAATCTTTATAAAAGTTTTGTGTAAAAATGAACTTTTGTGGAAGAAGAAGAAATACATCAATCAGGAAAGTTAAAATTGTTGTATTAAGAACTACTCACAACACTTTTTAAATTGATAAAAACATGAACCGTTGTTAGGTAAAACATTAAGCAACACTTAAAAGTGAAGTACAGAGTTCACTCTATAAACTATATCTTTATCACTGTAAACAATATTCAAAGAAAGACATTCACACAGAATTATGTACGCTAGAGCAATCTCTATTGTTATTAATCAAAATGATCAAGTACAATATTTAAAGGAAAGGAAGAGTGATAATTACCACTCTGAGTGGCTACAAAATAGGACAACAGATACCAGACTCCTAAACTTGCTCCACTACTTGACTTATTCAAAACAAACTCCTAGAAAGTATCCAAACAAAAACGACCAAATCAAATGCTAAAAATACTCTCCAAATAAATAAACAAAGACAAGAAAATACTTATTTAGTTTAAGATTATAACTAACATTTTCCCCCTAATAATTTACTCATTCTCTCGAATCTGATTGTTGGCAAGTCTTTAGTCAATATGTCTGCACGCTGGTTTTCACTAGACCCATGCTTGACAACTATCTCCCCACGTTCAATACACTCTCGTATAAGGTGATATCGAACATCAATATGTTTACTACGTCCATGAAAAACTGGATTCTTTGCAAGATCGATCGCAGACTTATTGTCCAAATCAGTACCACAGGCCCAACAGTTTCATTTGTCACTTGCTGCAACAATTTTCGTAACCATATACTCTGGCAAGCTGCAGCAGTTGCAGCCATAAACTCAACCTCACGGGACAACAAAGCCACGCACCTTTGTTTTTTTGATACCAAAGTAACCAAGCTTTCATTCAAATAAAAACCATTCCTCCAGTGCTTCTTCGATCTGACCTGCGTGATCACTATCTGAGTATCCTGTCAACTCGTTGTTTCCATTCTTCTATGAATACACCAGACCAGTCTCCAGGGTACCTTTTACATACGTGAGTATCCTCTTAACTGCATTCATGTGCACAACAGTTGGAGTCTCCATAAATCTAATCACAATTCCTACTGAAAAAGCTATATCTGGTCTAGTATGCACCAGATACCTTAACTCTCCAACCAAACTTCTGAATTTTGATGCATCAACTCTCACACCTCCTTCATATTTATTCAATTGTTCCTTCGGATCCATAGGTAGTTTGGTGGGATTACAACCTTCCAACCCAGCTTGTCTCAGAATCTTCTTAGCATACCCACTTTGCTTCAATTCAATAAAACCAATTCCATGCTCTACTTCCAAACCCATATAGTAGGCCAACTTACCCAAATCACTCATCTCAAAGAAACTATTCATCTACTTTTTGAACATTTCGATGCTTGACACACTTGACCCCGTAACCAGGAGATCATCAACGTACACCGCAATTATCAAAATAGCACCCTTTTCTTTTCTGGTATACACAACATGATCATATGGACACCGTTCGAACCCAAGTCTCTCAAGGTAGCTGTTTGATTTTGCATACCAAGCACGAAGCGCCTGCCTCAATCCATACAAGGCTTTAGATAACTTATACACCAACTGCTATTGACCTTTATTTACATACCCTTTAGGTTGTGCTACCTCTTCATTGATGTCTCCATTAAGAAACGCAGTTTTTACATCTAAGTGATGTACTTCTCAATTATTCTTAGCTGACAAAGCCAATAGAAACCTCACTATCTCCAATCTTGTCACGGGAGATAAAATTTCTACATAATCTACCCCATGCTCTTGAACACACCCTTTTGTCACTAATCTCACCTTATGTTTAACAATGCTTCCACTAGCATCTTTCTTCAACTCAAAGATCCACTTCAAGTCAATGACTTTATGCCCATTTGGTAATTCTATTAAACTCCACGTTCCATTTTTCTCTATAGATTAGATTTCTCTTTGTATTGCAGTCTCCAATCTTTTTCTTTCACTACTTGTTCATAGCTTTGAGGTTCCTCTACTCCCATAAACATCAATTCTTCCTCCAATTCCACTGGTTCAGTTACATTGTAAATATCCCCCATCGATCTGTAACGTCGAGGTTCAACACTTTCATCGTGATCTTCCCAGTTTGCACCAACTCGAGGTGACTGTGTTGGTGTTGTCTCTCCAGTACTCTCTATTTCATCGTCAAATACTTCTTCAGTTTCTTCTTGATTCTTTTCATTTGTTTCATCAAAATTCGGCACAGAAAACGTTCCCAGGTCATGTTCATCACTATTTCCATCCTTCTCCCACTGCCAGCTTCAGCTTTCATCAAATACTACGTCTTGACTAACCATCACACGTTTATTCACAGGGTCATACAGCCTGTAGGCCTTGGTGCCTGGTTCCCTTCCCAAATTTATCACCTCCATGCTTCTGTCATATAACTTTTTCATGTGAACTGATGGAACCTTCATGTGTGTCACACACCCAAAAGTGTGTATGTGACCAATGTTTGGTTTCAATCCTGTCCATGCTTCATACGGGGTCTGATCTGATATAGACCTGGTAGCCAATCGATTTAGCACATATATTGTCGCACAGCTTCTCCCCACAACATCATTGGTAAATTCATCTCTTTCAAGTAACTACGAGCCATCTCAACTACTATTCTATTTCTACTCTCCACCACACCGTTTTGTTGGGGCGTATACGGAGTAGTGAAGTGTCTCTCTATTCCTGTTTCTTCACAATACATTTTAAACTCGGAGGAAGTAAACTCCCCTTCTCGATCCGTTCTAAAAATCTTTATCTTTTTCTGTTAAATATAATTGATGTGGTTAATATCAGTGTTTAAGTTTTATAATTGATCACTTTGTTAGACATAACATTATCCAATGAACTATGAAGCAGATGTCTAACCTTTGCATCCTTAGCCAGGGATGAAATATCCTCAGGAGTCAAATGTTTCTTCTCCTTTGGAATAGATTTAGCTTCCTGTCCAGCAGTAACGACAGATAATTTTGTAGGCTTATGAGGGCCTTCATAAATTCTGTCAAGATATTTTGGATCTGTAGCCTCCAGAAACATAGCCATTTTCACCTTCCAGGTTGAGTATTCTGCTGGCTTGAGAATGGGAACCGTGATTGTCTCATATCTGCTCACAGTTGTAGGTTGAGCCTTCTCAGCACTAGAGCCTGTTGTTGGAGGAGGAATTTCTGCCATTGATTATAGTTGTGTGTGTGTGTGTGGATCTAAAACTGTATTAAATTAACAGACATGCTCTGATACCAATTGTTTGGCCGAATACACAATTATAATCAACTAAGTATGAGCGAATAACAATAAGTTCTTAAAAGACTTTAAAAACTGTTTGGAATTAACTCCTCTCTCAGTGATGTAAAATATCACAGAGAGCTTCTTAGGTTACAATGAAATGATATTGCGTTACACGATCGATACCCTTTTAGGGTTAACCTAACTGTATTTATAAGATATACAGCTGCTATACAATCGATAATTGATACTCCTATGAATTAGCTATACAAATATTATCAATTACGATTGCTACACGTTTTTCTAGTCAGCACGACTTCTTTGACAGCGATCCAATCTTCAAAGATATCGCTTCCATAATTATCTTCAATAATTCTGTTACTGACCAGCAAACGCTTCTCTTCAACAGAGTTTAGCTGCTTCCTCTTGTCAACGTTTAGCAGACTCTGTTGAGCTTCTAACTGTCAGAGTTTAACTAAACTCTGGCTGCTTCCAGTTTCAAGTTAAACTATGTTTTTCATTGTAAAACTTAAACACTAATATTAACCACATCAATTATATATAACATTTTCTTATCATCTTCGACTTGAGTTCGGAACCTCTTGAATACACCAAAACCTCATCCTTACTCTAAACATATATACCCACATAACTCGTGTAAAATCATCTACTAAGAGAAAAAAAATATCTGCTTCCACCTGATGTGACTGGATCAATCGAACCGCAAAAATCTCCATGGACCAATTGTAAAGCCTTACTTGCATTGAAACTTGATTTTTGTGGAAAACTCTTCCTGGCTTGTTCAGACTTTAGACACCCTGTGTAGACCTCGTTTGACATGCTTATATTAGGAAACCCATGTACCATATTTTTCTTGTTCATTAGTATCATGGACTGATAATTTACATGCCCCAAACGAGTGTGCCATAGCCTAGACACTTCCTCTATTTTCAACAGTAAACAATTTGACCTGACAGTTTCTGCAATTAACTTATACAAGCGATTTGGTGAATGTTTTACTTTCATAAGTAATTTTCCATTCTTTTCAAATACCCATAGATACTCTCCCTTAAGTATTCCTTTGTTCCCATCCTCCGACATTTAACCCAAACTTATTATACTACTACAAAGTGTGGGAATGTAAAATACCTCACAAAGCTTTTTTTTTCTCCATTTTTGCATCTGAAAATAATTGAACCTTTGCCTTCAATTTTTACGATTGATCCATCACCAAACTTTACCAACCCAGTAATTCCCTGGTCTAGCTCCACGAATTTCTCTTTGTCACCTGTCATGTGGTTGCTTGCTCCGTTGTCTTAAGTACCACAAGCTGGATACTTCTCCTTTTCCTTTGACACCAGTTGTTAATTTTTGCACCACGCCTTGTTCATTCAGCATTATCTTCTAACTTCTTTCTCGTGTTTTGCCAGCAGGAGTGCTGGTTCATCCTTATCAATCCGTGCCATGAGAGCCTCTTGTTTAATCTACTTTGAGCATTTTGGTTTTCGACATTCTATAACAAAGTGACCATACAAATGACAGTTATAACACTTGATTTTGCTCTTGTCCCTTACTCCATAGCCCCTAGTATTCGATCAACTTTCTAAAGTTGATTTACTCATACGTTTTTGCCACTCTAATCTTCCTCTGTCATCAACAACTAACCACCAATGTTCTCCGATTTACCCTTAATTCTCTGTTCAAGAATTGTTAGAGCACCAACTGATTCCTTCACCGTCATGGTTTCCGAATCCCCAAATTGCTCCGTAGTCGATGCTATTTATAGGAATTTAGGTGGCACAGCATGAATAATTTTTTTCACAACATACTATTCCTTCATATCTTCACCAAGGGCTCGTATATTACTCAAAATTCCATTGATCTTCATACAGAAATCTTCCAGTAAATATTTGTTAGATATTGATTCAAGTGATAGTCATGATCTGGACTACTGATTAGATACTGATGCTGACATCATCAGTAATACGATTTCAGTATTAGGTTGCTATCAGGATTAAAAGCTTATCAGGATTACATAAAGATATACATCAGTCCAGAGGTCAAGGGAGATTGACATGTCGGTTCTTGATTTATAGGAACACAGCTATCATTCCAGATATGTATTAAGAGTCGTATGTAATTGATTTAGTATATCTTGTAATTGATAGGGTAGCTGTGTGATATATATATAAACACAGTTTAGGTTTTACATTTACGTAATCACTTACATGAGTTATCTTGTAACCTAGCAGCTCTCAAGAACATAAGAATTTCTTGAGAGAGTTTGTAACAGTTTTATATCAGAGTTAACAAAGCTGTTATTTATTCATACTTGTGTTATCATTTCTGTTTTAAGTCAAAAATCTTATACAATTGTATTTAACCCCCCTTCTACAATTGTTCTTTACTGGGTAACAATTGGTATCAGAGCAAACTGATTAATTACAATCATAAACTATCTTAAGATGTTGACAAGCAAGTATGAAAGTATTAAAATCCCTGTTCTCAAAAAGGTTGAATACCCCACATGGAGGGTAAAGATGTTGATGTATCTGGAGGCAACTGATCCTAACTATCTCGATCGAATATATGATGGTCCATATATCCCTAAGAGACTGGTTGCTAGAACAGATACTGTACCTGAGCACTATGTTAAGAAGACAAAGGTTGAATGGACTCCTGAGGAAAAGGCTGAAGTACTCAAAGATGCAAAGGTGAAGAATATTCTTCATAATAGCCTTGATGCTGTCATGTCAAACAGAGTGATATCATGTAAAACTACTAAGGAGATCTGGGAAACTTTGGAAACTTAATGCCAGGGTACTAAATCTATCAAAAGGAACAGAAGGGCTCTGTTGATTAAGGAGTATGAACAGTTTGATGCAAAATCTAATGAGAGCCTCACTGATCTATATGATAGATTTCTGACATTATTGAATAATCTATCTCTGGTGGATAAAGTGTATGAACCAGAGGACTTGAACACCAAGTTTCTTAGAGCTTTGCCTGAGGAGTGGGATACTCAAACCTCTATCATTAGGCATCAGTATGATCTTAATGCTGTGTCTCTTGATGAAGTCTATGGGAAGCTAAGAACCCCTGATCTTGAGGTTCAACAAAGGAAGAATAAGAAAACCAACAAAGCAAAGGCTGTTGCTTTAAATGTTGAATCAAAATCAAAAGAAAAAGCTATAGAGGTTTCAAGGAGGAGAAGTAAAGTAGCTGAGTCCAATACTGATGACTCATCATCATATCCTGATGCCAATCCTGATATTGATACTGATGATGACTCTACTGATTCTGACATGATGGAAATGGTTACTATGATAGTCAAAGGCTTCAAGAAGATAAAGTTAAGAAAGGCTAGAAGACAAGGCAACTTTCAGAAGAAACCTTTCAAAGCTGACAAGAATAGGTACAAGAAGAATAAAAGCAAAGGCAGCAAGTTTGACAAGTTAAAAGTCAAATGCTACAAGTTTGATGGAATGGGTCACTTTGCAACTGAATGCAAAAAGGCTAAGACCAAAGCTCTTATCTCATCAAGTAAGGATTGGATGGATTCTTTCTCAGAATCTGAAGAGGAAAAGGTGAACTATACATTAATGGCAAATGT
This sequence comes from Saposhnikovia divaricata, assembly GCA_036435485.1. NCBI lineage: Eukaryota > Viridiplantae > Streptophyta > Magnoliopsida > Apiales > Apiaceae > Saposhnikovia > Saposhnikovia divaricata. The sequence goes on along the minus strand of CM071600.1, from coordinate 75,485,056 downwards.
GGATGAGATTGCTGCTCCTGAAAATAAGGTACCTGAAATAGTTTTTGATTTTGATACTGATAATGTTTCTGAGTTAAGATCTTTCTTAAAGTCTCTGAATATTAGCTTTAAAATTCAATCTCTTGAAAATGCCAGAATAATATCTGAGATGTCAGAATTGTCTAAAAGAAATGATCATCTGGAAGTTGAGTTACTCTTTAAGCAAGAAGTACAAAATGAATGTGATAAGGCTAAGCACATGAAGCTAGAAATGGAGTTTAAATGTACTGCACTTTAAAAGGAAATTAGTGATGCTAATGAGAAACTCAGAACCTGGACACATTCTGGAAAGAAAACACATGATATCATCACAGATAAGAATTGGAAAGAGTGTCTAGGTTATAAACCAGAGGACTAGAAGAAGAATAAAGGTAAAGTTGTTACTGCTGAAACAACAGAACCAGGAAGAGTTGTTGTGAATGAGTCAACAAATCCAAAAACCTATAGATATGTTACAGACAGAACAAAGACTAAATTAAAACCTGTTAATTATTTGTATCTAGAAAATCCCAACACTAAGCCATAAGTGAGCATACGCAACCCTTTTCAGAAAGTGTTGCACAGAAAGCGTTTCTTTAGCTAAAAATTTTGGGTCTTTTGCAACAGAGCTGAACTAGTGTTGCATTAGATATAATTTAGTGTTGCATATTACCCACGGTGTTTCACATCATGCAACACTAACTGCTGGTGTTGCATTAGATATTTTATTATTTTAATAAAAGATGACGTGGCAGAAGTGGGGCCCACATACGCTGACGTGGCATTTGCTGATGTGGCAATTGTGGGGCCCACAATTGCTGACATGGCAGAAGTGGGACCCAACTGTGCTGACGTGGCATTTGCTGACATGGCAGAAGTGTTACATTAGATAACAGTAGTGTTGCATTCGCTGTTTGAAGTGTTGCATTAGATATATATATATATATATTTTATTAAATTGTGATGTGGCAGGTGTGGGACCCACCACTTCTGACGTGGCAGTGTGGGGCCCACAAGGGTGATGTGGCAGGAGGCCCACCAATGCTGACGTGGCAATTGTGGGGCCCACAATTGCTGACATGGCAGAAGTGGGACCCACAAATGCTGACGTGGCATTTGCTGGTCAGAAGTGTTGCATTTGATAACAGTAGTGTTGCATTTACTGTTTGAAGTGTTGCATTAGATTTATTTCTATTTTATTAAATTTTGACGTGGCAGGTGTGGGACCCACCACTATTGACGTGGCAGTATGGGACCCACAAGGGTGACGTGGCAAGAGGCCCACCAATGCTGATGTGGCAAATGTGGGGTCCACAATTGCTGACGTGACAGAAGTGGGCCCACCTGTGCTGACGTGGCGTTTGCTGACGTGTCAGAAGTGTTGCATTAGCTAACAGTAGTGTTGCATTTGTTGTTTAAAGTGTTACATTAGCTATTTTTTAACTAGTCTTGTCCCGAATGATGAATCTATTTTTTTTAAATTATTTTTTCGACGTTCCAATCGCACGGGTGTCAAGATATAATGATTTTAGTGATGTGGTTAATTTTTTTAAAAAAATTTCCTTCATTTATTTGGTTTGGTTCTATAACGGTCAAACCGGTCAAAATCGACCTTCTTTTAACTAGTCTTGTCCCAAATGATGAATCTATTTTTTTAAATTATTTTTTCGATGTTCCAATCGCATGGATGTCAATATATAACGATTTGGTGATGTTGTAATTTTTAAAAAATTTCCTACATGTATTTGGTTTGGTTTTATAACGGTCAAACCGGTCAAAGTCGACCTTCCTTCTAACTAGTCTTGTCCCGAATGATGAATCTATTTTTTTTAATTATTTTTTCGACGTTCCAATCGCACGGATGTCAAGATATAACGATTTTAGTGATGTGGTAATTTTTTAAAAAATTTCCTTCATTTATATGGTTTGGTTTTATAACGGTCAAAGTCGACCTTCCTTCTAACTAGTCTTGTCCCGAAAGATGAATCTATTTTTTTAAATTATTTTTTCGATGTTCCAATCGCACGGGTGTCAAGATATAATGATTTTAGTGATGCGGAAATTTTTAAAAAAATTTGCTAGATTTATTTGGTTTGGTTTTATAACGGTCAAAGTGGACTTTCCTTTTAACTAGTCTTGTCCAGAATGATGAATCTATTTTTTAAAATTATTTTTTCGACGTTCCAATCGCAAGGGTGTCAAGATATAACGATTTTAGTGATGCGGTAATTTTTTAAAAAATTTGCTAGATTTATTTGGTTTGGTTTTATAACGGTCAAATCGGTCAAAATGGACTTTCATTTTAACTAGTCTTGTCCCGAATGATGAATCTATTTTTTTAAATTATTTTTTCGACATACCAATCGCACGGGTGTCAAGATATAACTATTTTAGTGATGCGGAAATTTTTTAAAAAATTTGCTAAATTTAATTGGTTTGGTTTTATAACGGTCAAACCGGTCAAAGTGGACTTTCCTTTTAACTAGTCTTGTCCCGAATGATGAATTTATTTTTTTTAATTATTTTTTCGACGTTCCAATTGCACGGGTGTTAAGATATAACGATTTTAGTGATGCGGTAATTTTTTAAAAAAATTTCTAGATTTATTTGGTTTGGTTTTATAACGGTCAAACCGGTCAAAGTGGACTTTCATTTTAAGTAGTCTTGTCCCGAATGATGAATCTATTTTTTTAAATTATTTTTTTGACGTTCCAACCACATGGGTGTCAAGATATAACGATTGTAGTGATGTGGTAATTGTTTAAAAATTTTCCTAGATGTATTTGGTTTGGTTTTATAACGATCAAACCGGTCAAAGTATACTTTTCTTTTAACTAGTCTTGTCCCGAATGATGAATCTATATTTTTAAATTATTTTTGCGACGTTCCAATCATACGAATGTCAAGATATAACGATTTTAGTGATGTAGTAATTTTTTAAAAAATTTCCTAGATGGATTTGGTTTGGTTTTATAACGGTCAAGCCGGTCAAAATAGACTATCCTTTTAACTAGTCTTGTCCTGAATGATGATTGTATTTTTTTTAATTATTTTTTCGACGATTCAACCGCACAGACAGTTCTCAATATATAACTATCTTTTTTAATTATTTTTTAAAATTCCTAACTTTATTTAATTTAAAAACTAAAATTACATTTTTAAAATTAAAAAACCAATAACGTAACACACCACATCGAATATAACACACTAAGCACAAGGCTCGAGGTAAAAATTTTGGGCGGAAAATTTCCCTCTTAAACGAAATAATTCATCTCAAAATCTCTTACTCTACTCATTTGAGCACTACTCCTCTGCCCCTTCTCTACTCTCTCCCTCTCTCCCTCTCTCTCTCTCGTCTTCATCTCAAAATCTCTTGATAAACAATCACTCGACATCCTCTGAAATTATAAGCTCAGATTGGTAATTGAAAACTCTTTTTCTTGCAATTAGTTTTCTACTGATTCTTTTATAATTTTGTTTTTTGACACACACAACTATTAAAGCAGATCTACATGTCTGACTTCATTCCCCCTGAGGCCAGGTGCCCTCTCCAAACATTAATCTCAAGCTCAAACAGATTTTAGGGCTTTCAATCTCTAGCTGATTTGGGTTTCAATTTAGAGATTAAAATTATGGTTTTATATTTGGATGTTTGGGTTTTTATTTGGGGTTTTTTGAATTTGAAGTTTAGTCCTCAGATCTTTTGCAGAGTTATGGATGTTCAATTATTGGTATGCTAGATTTCTTGTGCATCTTGAAATTTGAATAGTTTTGTTTAAATTTCGAAACTTTGCTTGTCTTATTTTGGCTTGTTTCAATTTTTTTGTTTAGGCTAATAAAGAGGATGATCAGGTCTATACACAGCTGAGCCTACTTCCTGTACCAGAGGTATGAGTTATAATACTTGTCGCATCATGTAGTTGACAGAATGACAGACTCGGTAGGCTTTGTTAAATGGTGTCTTGATGTTTAAGTATTGCTAAATTATGACAACTGGATACTAGGTATTTAGTTTGGGTCACAAAAGCATTTAATTAGTAAAACTTAACAACATACAGTATAAGATGACTGGGGCTTTTGCTTTAGATAACACATTCCATAATGTGTTAAACTTTCAAGTTTTAATGTTAAATCTCCTGTGGTCACGATTATTCTATATTGTTATAATATTTGAAAGGGGTACTTTATATCTTGTACGGGATATAAATTTTTAATTGACGCGTAGAGGAGGAATGGGTCGAAAAAAGAGAAGCAGTAAGAAAATGGTGTTAAAGGACTTTGAAGATTTTTCCAAAGATGATGAAATTGATGCTTGTAATTATCTGTTTATTGTTAATTAATATGAAATTTGATTTGTTAAAAAAATGAAAAAATAAATAAATTATCAACGCACGCATTCATATACAAAAGATGATCATTGATACTATGTGTTTTGTCATTGCAGTTCATAAGCAAAGGGATGTAGTTCCCATTGACATAAACAATGACGTGGCAGATTCAGATGAGGAGGAACCTGTATTTGGTTTTCAGGTTATATATTTATATGTTTTTTTAATCTTCTTTGTGCTTCTGTGTATTATCCTTTTAAAGTATATTGTGCTTTCTGAGAACTTCGGTGGTTTAAAGGCTATTTTATTTGTTTTGATTCAAAAAATTGATGTATAATAGGATGATGAAGACGACGAGGATATTGAAGATACTGGGCTTGCTGCACGAAGTAATATATCTAGATATGCTTTGCATACATTTAAGTCATTAATTGTACCCTTGTAAACTTGTGGAAAAGCAATATTGGTGCAAGTTATTAGTGTAGATTATAATGAGTACGTGTCTATACTCTATAGGTTGATTTTCAGTTGTTTTTTCCCCACATATATTTAGAGAAGGGTAACACAATTATTGTTAATTTTTGAATACTGACCTGGCGGTTCTCTTGTTTTGATAGTGGTGTATTGCGAAAGGAACACTTGATGAAAGTTTCTAATATTCCTGTTAAGAACACTGGTGAGTACGCACAGTCTATTCCACACAATCTTTTTGTTGTAGCATGCTGAAGGTTGTTGTCCAAATTTCAACTTTATTTCAGATTTGCTTGCTTTAGTCTTGATATTTTATTGTAAAACCCTTTTTTTTAAATGTTTGTATGAATGCCAGTACTATGCTTAATTTTTTATTTTATTTTATTATGTCTATTTCTGATTGACAATACTTGACAGATTCACAAAATACTAAATATAATAGTTATTTTACAAGCCTCTTGCAGCATTGGATGTATTTTTCGTTTGTTCTGACTTGCCCTCTGATTTGGAATATTTGATCTGATTTCTTCAATGTATTTTCACACAGAATACTGATACCTGCTTGATAGCCCGGAATGAACTTGTAGCAAGACATTGCAGTATTGAGTTTGCGTGTATGTTTTTGCAAGTGTTGGCATCATGTTAATAAAGAAGTTTTGTGTCCAGTTCTTTACGCAAACTGCAAACACACCTTAGCTAAATCAGTGCCCAAATGTGAAGTAGAAATAAATAGTTTTCAATTCTCGGTATTATTTCGCACAACTCACTGATACATATTCAAGTAGTAGCTTTGTATTCCCAAATTGATATGGTTCAATTGGAGCAATGAGAGAAGTACAACAGCTCAGTAACATTAAAATGGAAAGGTTGTGCCTGGTGACAAAGTTTTCAATAGGTCTGCATAATTTAATAAAACAAGTTTGGTTATCATAAAATGGAAACTTAGTTATTGAGGGGTAATCTATTTGCTGGTTTTGTTTTAAATTGCAAGTGTCATGGACTTGTTTTAATTGTGATTATCATACTTGTATTTTTGCTTTAGAATATATACTTGTGTAGATGCAATTGGTAGTTTATGCTTTAACAATTGAATAAGTTAAAATTACTTTTTGCTAATTGTAGTAGATACAAGATAGTAGTTTTCTTACCCAACTCGAACATTGAGATTATCATTTTTTATGCATTCATACATAAATTTCTTTAGTGGTATTCAGTAACCATATGTTTAATTGCATTATAAAAAACTTGTTGGCTTATCTCCGTATAAATTACGAGACAAACTCTTTTTTTCTTCTTGTGCAGACTGATAGAGCTGCAATGCTTGATGAAATTGTGGTGCCAGAATCTTACCAGCTGGTTAAGCCTATATCGTATGTACATGTCAATTCCTTGGGCTCTTATTTAGTGAGGTTTAATCATGAAAGTTCTTTTAATCAGGTCATGTTGCTTAAGTAGTGGAAGTGCTGATGCACTTAATGTGAAGAGGGATTGCATTATGTGAATCACATTCAAGCTGAACTACCAGCTTTTAGACTGTGTTTTTATATACATGGTTTATTAAGTATTTTGAAAGTGGCTTTTGGACTGTTTTTATAATTCAGTATTTCTGAATTAATTCTGAATTGAGGGTCTTGTATATATTGTCACAACATCTGAAATTATACTGTGCTCAGTCATTAATTTATTTTTTTTATGATTTTAATATTGTATCTTCAATCCTGCTAACCTCTAATTGTATAATAAGCAGTGTTATGCTGAGAGACAGGCTCTTGGCGAAGTGAGTGCTGAGCTTCTGGACACCCAAGTTAATCATGCAGTCTGGGAAATTAGTGGCCACATGGTGTTAAAAAGGAAGGAGGAGGCATCCCATGAGAAGACTTGGAGACTGCTTGCCGAGGTGTTCCTATCAGAAGAGTGGTTCAAAGAAGTGAAAGATATTTTGCAAAGAATATTGCAATGACTCAAGGCGGCTACACTTAGTATTTTTTTTTTGTAGCTTTAACTTGCTAGTAGTAGAACTTGGTATTTTTGTAAAACTGTTAAGTAGTTTTGTTGGCTGCATTATTTAGGACTTTTGAAATTGTTGGCTTGGTTTGGACATGATGGTTTTATGTATAAACAAAGCAGCCATTTCAATTTTTTTGTAAAAAACTATTGCATTTGACTATATATGATGTTGCATTATAGTATATTTAGTGTTGCTAAAAATACTTTTGATGTTGCAAAAAACAAATATGATGTTGCATTAGACCAAACTAGTGTTGCATTAAATAGTGGTCCCCACTGCTTACGTGGCACCATGTGGGCTTCACTGTTGATGTGGCATCTTGTGGGCCCCATTGTTGATATGGCATCTTGTGGGCCCCACTGCTGATGTGGTACCCCTGGTGGGCCCCACTGCTGATGTGGCATCTTGCTGACGTGGCACCTTGCTGATGTGGCACCTCGTGTGATCCAATGCTGACGTGGCATGTGGGCCCCACTGATGACATGGCACCATGGTGAGCCCCACTACTGAAATGGCTAAAAATCTTATGCAACACCATTTGGTGTTGCCTTTACCTGCTTTTGGTGTTGCATAAGGCCTATTATGCAATACTTTCGTGATGTTGCAATAGCTTGGAAAAAGCGTTGCATTAGGGGTCTTACGCAACGCCGGTATTGGCAACGCCCCTCTGGTGTTGCGTAAGACCTTACGCAACGCTTTTCAGGTCTTTTGCAACTTTATTTGGGGGTTGCATATGTGCGTTTATGGCGTAGTGCAAATCTACTTTAGAAAAGGGATATACTTCTACACAAAATTCTGAGTCTAAAACTATCAAAAACAAAAATATAGGTCTTTTGTCTAAGAAACAACTGAAAGACAAAATCTGTGAAGTGACAGATAGAGAGAAAACAACTACTGCTAAGAGGAACAAGAATGGTAAAATTGGAATAAACAAAGAGAATAAATATAAGTATATTCCAAATGCACCAAGGAAAGTGTGTTTCAACTGTGGTAACTCTAATCATCTTGCTATTGATTGTAGGAGGAGTAAAAAGAAGGCTACTGTAGTTCATAATTCTGACATTAGGAATAGATCAGTATTTTATAAACCACGGAATCCTTGTTTTCACTGTGGTAGTAAATGGCGTTCTATTTATACATGTGAAGAATACCATAGTTTGTACTACAACCATTACGATCCGTTGCCAAAGTTTAATAAAAGTGCAAATTCTGGTAAAACAAAGAGTCTGAATACTAAGCATGCATCTGTTAATTCTGATAATGACAAAGAAAATTCTGATGGATTTAAATCTGACAGAACTGCTTTTGTTAAAAAGACTTCTGTTGATGAAAATGTTAAATTGTATGCAAAAAGAACCCAACAAGTGTGGGTTCTTAAAAATTCTAACTGAGCTCTTTGTGTTTCTGATTGCAGGGTAAAAAGAAAAATGTGTTAGTCATGGATAGTGGATGCTCTGTGCACATGACTGGAAACAAAACCTTGCTATCAGAATTTGAGGAGAAAGCTGGCCCAACAATGTCTTATGGAGATGGCAACATTGGACAAACTTTGGGATATGGCAATATAATCATTGGAAATGTCATCATTGAAAAATTAGCTCTGGTGAGAGGACTCAAACACAATCTGCTTAGTGTTATTCAAATCACAGACAGAGATTATCATGTCAACTTCAATGATACTCACTTTGAAGTGATCAGGAAAACACCTGGAAGGATTGTCTTTACTGGTCAAAGACGTGGTAACATTTATGAAGCCAACGTCTACACCAATACTGATGGTCCCTCAACATGTCTCATCAGTAAAGCAACAGTAGATGGAAGTTGGAATTGGCACAAGAAGCTTTCTCATCTCAACTTCAACAACATCAATGAGTTGGTTAAGAAAGACTTGGTGAGAGGATTACCTAAAGCATTGTATACTCCTTATGGACTCTGTGATGCTTTTCAGAAGGCCAAACAGAGAAGGACATCATTTAAGAGTAAAACTGAATCCTCAATTGATGAACCATATCACATGCTTCATCTTGACTTATTTGGACCAGTAAACATCATGTCCATCAGTAAGAAGAGATACACTCTAGTTATTGTTGATGAATTTACTAGATTCACTTGGGTATATTTTCTTTCATAGAAAAGATGAAACTGCTGAGATACTTTTGGACCATGTAAGACTCATTGAAACTGGCACAAAGTACAAAGTCAAGATTCTGAGAAGTGATAATGGAACTAAATTCAAGAATTCAGTATTGGAAGAGTTCTGCAAATACAGAGGAATAGCACAACAATTCTCTGCTCCTGACACACCCCAGCAAAATGGAGTAGTTGAAAGTAAGAATAGAACTCTTATTGAATCCAGCAGAACTATGTTGGAGGAAGCTAAACTACTTACATATATACTTCTGGGCAGAAGCAGTCAACACAGCTTGTTACACTCAAAACATTTCATTAATCAACAGACATGGTGTGACTCCTTAATAAATAATAAAGGAAAAGAAGCCAAGTCTGAAACATCTACATGTGTTTGGCTGCAAGTGCTTTGCTCTTAGACCTTATCCTGAACAGCTAGGGAAATTTGAAACTAAAGCTGATGAGGGCATCTTTATTGGTTATCCAACTTCAAGAGCCTTTAAAGTATACAATCTAAGGACAAAGACAGTCATGGAGTCTGTCAATGTATCTTTTGATGAAAAAAAGATAAGAGGAATTGCTGAAGACTCTCATGAAAGTTTGACTTTTGCAAATGAAGCTACCAAGAATCCTGATAACTCTGTGTCAAATATTGATATCTCATCAGATCCTGATGATTCACACATTCCTGATGAAGTACCAACTACTGATGGTGAAACTAACAATGCAAATGCTGAGGGGGAGCAACATCAAGACATCATCAATACTGATTCAACTCAAACATCAGGAGAGGGTTCATCAAAAACGATTTCAAGTGATAATTCTGACAGTACTTAGGAGGAGATAGCACTATCTCAGGGGGAGCTTTTAATAATTCTAGTTCTTTTGAAGATAACACCAATCCAGGGGGAGCATCCAACTCAAGAAATGATTTACCATCAGCAAGGAAATGGACCAAAAGTCATACTCCTGATTTAATTATTGGGAATCCTGATGCAGGTGTTAAAACCAGAAGTGCAACACAAAATGAATGCCTCTACAATAACTTTCTGTCAAAGGAGGAGCCTAAGAAAATTGAAGATGCACTCAAGGATTCTGATTAGGTTACAGCAATGCAAGAAGAACTGAATGAATTTGATAGAAATAAAGTCTGGAAACTAGTACCAAGGCCAAAGGATAGGTCTATTGTAGGTACAAAGTGGGTGTTGAAAAAAAACTGATTCAGATGGCACAATTGTAAGGAACAAAGCAAGGCTAGTTGCAAAGGGGTATTCTCAACAAGAAGGAATAGACTATGATGAAACTTTTTCTCCTGTTGCAAGGCTTGATGCTATGAGGATTTTTCTGGCATATGCAGCCCACAAGAAATTCAAAGTGTTCCAGATGGATGTTAAAAGTGCCTTTTTAAATGGATAATTGGAAGAGGAGGTATATGTTGAACAACCTCCTGGCTTCATTGATCCTAGATATCCAGATCATATCTATAGACTGGATAAAGCACTTTATGGACTAAAGTAAGCTCCAAGAGCCTGGTATGAAACTCTGGCTCAATTCTTACTGGAAAGTGGTTTTAAAAGAGGTACAGTTGACAAAACCTTGTTTTACTTGAATCATGGTATGGACTTGTTGTTAGTTCAGATTTATGTTAATGATATCATTTTTGGGCCAACAAACTCCAAATTATGTGAGAAGTTTTCAAAGCTAATGCAGTCTAGATATCAAATGAGCATGATGGGAGAAATGAACTATTTCTTAGGTCTTCAAGTTAAATAGACTGATGATGGGATTTTTATCAATCAGTCAAAGTACACAAAGAATCTATTGAAAAAGTTTAACAATCAAGATAGTTTTACTGCTACAACTCCCATAGCTACAGCTACTAAGCTTGATCCTGATCAAGGTATTGAGGTAGATGTAACTAACTACAGAGGTATGATTGGCTCACTTTTGTATCTAACTGCTAGTAGACCAGATATCATGTATGCAACCTGTCTTTGTGCAAGATTTCAGGCAAATCCTAGGGAACCACATCTCATTGCAGTCAAATGGATTTTGAGATACTTGAAAGGCACTCCATCACTAGGCCTTTGGTATGCTAGAGAGTCTGACTTTAGTTTATGTGGATACTCAGATGCTGATTTTGCAGGCTACAAAATAGACAGGAAAAGTACTTCAGGTAGTTGTCAGTTTCTTGGAGAAAGACTAGTTTCCTGGTTCAGTAAAAAGCAAAAGTCTATCTCCACATCGACTGCAGAAGCTGAGTACATTGCTGCTAGAAGCTGTTGTGCTCAGATCATGTGGATGAGAAATTAGCTAATGGACTATGGTTTGTCATTTTCAAAAGTACCTATTTATTGTGATAACCAAAGTGCTATTGCTATGACAAGAAATCCAGTCCAGCATTCTCTTACTAAACATATCAGTATCAGATATCATTTCATAAGAGAAAAAGTACTGGAAGGGACAATCGAACTTCACTTTGTTCCTACTGATCGACAGCTAGCTGATATATTCACCAAGCCACTTTCTGAGGTTACTTTTACAAAGTTGGTGAATGAACTATGAATGGTGAACTATGAGCATTTCTGAGAAAAAGAAGATCTCAGATCTTGATGAATCTCAGATCCTGATGAATCTGAAATCCTGATGAAAAGTCAATACTGACATTGCTAAAACGTCGAATCCTGATGCGACGGTTCGTTTTCCAGAAAATTTTCAGGATCTAAGTGTACGTTATGCTCTATTTTTCTGACTTATGTGATTAATATTATTGAACTTCTGAGAATATGATTACTTTAATTAGTTTCTCATATCTATTTGCTAGTTTATATGCTACTCAAATCAGTTCACAATTCAAAAGTGCAGAAAATCATAAAACAGAGATTAGAGAAACAGATCTTTTCATTGATAATAAAAGAGATTACATGCATACATCAAATATATTGTTTTCTCTATCTTCTAATCTCAAACAGCAAAAGAACAAAAAGAGTCCAAATCTCCCCATAGTCAGTAGCTATCCCAGATCCCATCTTTGCCACTATGTTTGGGTGGAAATTGAAAGGGGTAAGGTTATTTTTGCTGACATATTCATTAAAAATGGTTGGAGGTTTTGGATGAGGATGCTTTAGAGGAAAGCCATTTGGATGTTGCTTGGAGAGCAGCATATATCGATATCGATCACTTTTGCAGGTTTTTTCTTCTCGATCTCCTCGAGACAAGCATCCATCTGCAACCACAAAGTTTCAATCTGTCTTTCCTGATCAAAGGCTTCGAACTCTTCACGATAATAACTAAAGATATCTCGTTTCTCTACGAGATGGAGGTTTTTCTCCTTAATGGTAAGGTTCGACATTGTTTTGCTGTGTTTAATGTATGGTTTTGGAGAGGCTTTTATCAAGAGAATACGAGAGGTTTTGGAAGAATGATGAGAATGATTGTGTTCTATTGGGAATAAATAGAAGTGAAAACACGAACGGTTCGTATTCTTCTTCTAAGGGAACAGGTATTTTAACAAATGACATTGTGATAATTGATTTATTTAATTTTTCAATTAAATAATTTACTGCTTATCTTTTTAATCAATATCACAAATAAATGTTAAATACTTGCCAACTGTTTATGCGCGTGTATCTCACTTGTCAATATATCAATATATAGACACATAGAATGGCGTACAGTTATCATCACGAACCCACGATTATTACCCATCAATTATCTGCACAAATCAGTTGCTGACACCTATAATTAAGGAAATTTTGTTTGTTTAAAACAAAATACAAACGATTCAACTAATCATTGTTCTAATTACACTAGTAATTCATCAACCTCCTATCTCTTTGTGCTTTCAAACCCTAATTTTTAAAATCTCCCAAATCTCTCATTCAAAATGTCCACAGATAATTCTTCATTCATAAACAGCAAGGTTGTTATCAATGGAATCTTTTGCTCCTAATAACTATACTGCTGTTCTTAATCATCAGGAATTGCCAAATGATTTTCATATCATTCAAGACTTTTTGGCTTCTAGTCAATCAATTATGCTTTAACACAACCTGTCAATGTATCTTTCAAATGTGTTATGCAGGTATGGAATACTGTGGTCTGAAGGAGCATCAGGAACGCCATTTATGACATTCATGTATAATGATGCCAAATACAATGTAACTCCTAGCATTATGGTTGAAGCTCTTAAATTACCATCTCTAAATGGCAAAACTCCATCAAAGACTACTGATACTACTCTTCTTGAATTTGCTAAGAGTCTTGGATGCAAAGGAGACCCACAGAAGTTTGGAGACTTGTACATAACCAAGCTGAAGAAAGAATGGAATTTCTTCTTTGACACCATAAGTAGATGCTTCCTAAACAAAGTCTCAAACTTTGATGCACTACCCTCTGATTCGGTTCAAATTGAGTACTCTCTAATCTATGAAACTCTATTTGATTATGGAGTGTTTATCTTGAAAGCATTAATGCGAGAAAAACAGATAAATGTGGTTATGTCTGTTTTATTAGATTTTTCCAATTAATATTTTCTCACTTATGTCCAAATGCTAATTTTGAAGATGATACAGTTTTGCCTATCTTTAAGATTTCTGAAAATAACATCAAATCCTTGGTTAAATCTGATACGGCAAATAGTTTTGAGGGAAATCCTTATATTCCTGATGAGGTTTGGGTTCTCTTGAAAAAGAGATTACCTGTTCTTTATGGCCCAACAACAAGTGCAATGGGACAGGACCAAACACATCCTGTTCCTGACACAAGCACATACTACATACAGTTATCTAAACAGTCAACCACCTCTCGTGTCTCCCAAAAGACATCAATTGTAAAAGAAAAGAAGTCAGCTAGATTTGATGTGTCTGGAAGACAATCAGGATCAATGCACTTCTCCACTACAACCCTCACTCAAAAGAAGTCACAAGGAGGTGAACAAGGGGTTCTGATTGATGAGTCTTTGATTAAGTCTGAAGTAAATAAAGAAACAGGTGAGAAGATAAATTTTTTGCAACTAGATTCTGATTCTGATAGTGATGATGATACGACCATCTCAATAATTATGAAGAAAAAGGAAGTTGTTGCTCCTGCTACTGATGAATTGGCTAAGCCAGTAAAGCCAAAGAAAAGAAGAAAGATAGTCAACAAGAGCAAGTATTACATTCCTGAAGAAATGCATAATCTTAATGATGATATCAATCTTGATGAATCATCAGTTCCTGACACATCTGTCATTCCCGATATCTCTACTCCTGATACATCACCTATGAAGATTGTTGAAATTTCTGATTCTACAGCTTCTGAGTCTCCAAAGAGAAGGATTGTTGAAATGTCCATGGAGAAAGTAAATGATATTGCTGCTCAACTTGGTCTTGCACCATCACCATTTTTGTCAAAAGACAAGCTGTAGCAAAGGTTTTTCAAAGATAGAAGAAACAGAGGACTCATTCCCCTCTGAAAGGATCCAGCACAAAAGAACCTGAACTTCAAAGGAGTTCATCAGCTATTGCAGATCCAGTCCCACAAGAACCACTCACTCAAAGTGTGGGTGCAAACGTTGTTGAAGGAATGGTCCCACAAGAACCACCTTTTCAAAGGGAAGGTGCAGACAAGAACATTCCTACCCCACAAGAACCATCTTCTCAAAGTGAAGATGCAGGCATAGATTCTACAGCAACAGGGGTTTTCTGACATTGCTCCAAAGATTCCTGATATTCAGTTTGACTTAGGTAAATGTGTTTTAGATAAAGCTAAACATGCTCTTCATATTGCTGAACTGGATGTTGTACACATAGAAATTGCTTTTGAGGGAAGCACACAAGAACCATCAGCTCAAAGTGTTGAAGAAGCTTTTGAACCTCTGGCTCCACAAGAACCATTAGTAGCAAAATACTGATGCAAACCCTTTTCCTGATGAAAGCACAGTTCCTGATGAGACTGTTGATACCATTCCTGACGATACTCAACCTATTCTGGTACAACCACTCTCATCATGACCAATGTAATCTTTTACAACTTCATTAGGTAACACTTCTATCTCTACTTCTTTTACTACTGATAGCATGATTATAGATAGACCTGAGATAAGGGATACCTCTATTTGTATGACTTCAGTCCACTCTTCTCAGCCACCTCTTATTTCTTTGCCTTTGTTGAGCCAGAACCTTTCTTATGAGATTGAGAGTGAACAATCAGAGAAAATGAAGAGTGATGAGAGGCAGTCTCCTGAACTGGCAAAAGGAGAGGTAGATAAGAGTGAGAAGTTAATTACTTCTAGTCAGGTAGCAGTTACTATTGATAGTAACTTAGATGAAACAGTGAGAAGTGATGAGATCACTTTAAAAGAAAAGAGAGATTTAGGAATTGTTTCTATTCTCAATGCAGGTTCTCAAGGTACACCAGCTCCATCTGCCAGTAATTTAAAGCTGAATGGTGTACTAAAACCTGATGACAACTTGGATGATCACATTCCTGATGCTATTCATAGCTCAGATGATGAAGATGATGATGCTGATGACACTTCTGAAAATGCTCAACTTCGAGCAGTCCTAAAAGCGAGTCAAGGCTCTGCTGGTGGATCATCAAGCAAGTTCATGGAATCTGTTAGTAAAACTACAGAAGGTACGGTTGCACATAAACATAGCTTAGTTCATTCTGAGACCAGGGGTGAATACAGCTATACTATTCCTGAACACATTCAAGCTCTGAGAAGATACGAATGGGATACTGAATGGAATAAACCAACTACAGTCATAAATTTCAACAATGCTCTCTTTCATTCTCAACATATAGCTTCTAAGCTCTCTAGTTCTGATTTCAAAGATCATTTGAAGATGACTACTATTTTGGCAAAAGGTTTGAAGGATGAGATTGACTCTCTCAAAACTGATAATGCTACAATTCGAGGTGATGTTTATTATAATTTATGCAAGACTGCTACTAGTGCTCAAGCTAGGAATATTAGCAAGGATATTCAGACACTTGAGAAGATGATGGATTCTCGAATGGATGCTTTTGAAGCTAGGATGACAAATATTGAAGCCTCTCTCCACCTGATTTTATCTTTGTTGACTGATCCTGATGTCAAAAACGGGGAGAAGGTAATCAAAACAAAATGTACACCTGATCCAGTTGTAAGAAAGGATGATGATACTTCTGGAAATGATGGTGGTGATGCTCAGATACATAGAACATAAACCTCTGATGTTGCGCTGGTAAAAAGGACAAGCTAATCTGAAATGCAAACCAGGCAGTCAACTCATGTTTCTATATCTGGAAGAAGGACAGTGAGGACAATGGTACAATCTCAAGTCTTGACAGAAGAACAATTTCTAGCACCTGGTCAAAATCAAACACTTCCAACTATTCCTGAAGAAGATGAGGATTTATTTATTGAAGATATAAAAGATGCTCCACATTTCTTTAAGAAGATTACTTCCAAGTCAGGTGAGAGTGAAATTGTATATCACAATGATATTAAAGTTCAACAGCATCATGCTAGGGAGGCACTGGCTTTGATCTCTGCAGAGAATTATGACATGAGTACTCAAGAGATCTTAAAAGAACAAAAGAAGATTCTTGAGGGAATTGCTAAACAGAAAGAAGCTCCTGCTGCAAGTAGAGGGAGAGGTAGAGGAGGTAGAAGCAGAGGCAGATGAAGAAAGCCTGTTCAAACAAGTTCAAGACAGGCAAGTTCTAGTGGAATTACGATTGAGGAGATAACTGAAGATCCTCAGAAAATTAAAAGGAAGAAAACTCCACTACTTCTTGAAATGATTCCAGATAACAAATTCAATGTACCTAAAGAAGTGGTTGATGAAAGACCACAGTTAGCTAGAAGAGGTAAAGTTACTGTGAGAGCACAGAATGTTGCTACTGGAACTACTCAACCTGCAATTTCTGATTTTGATGAAGCTGAAATATTGAAAGATCTTGAAGTGATGATTCTTGTTGTTGTAATTGAATCTCATAATCTGTAAGTTGATGAAATGAACTTGAAGATTGATCATGAAAGATTCAGAAAACTTGAAGAAGCAAAGGTTATCAGAGAAAAAGGAAGAACCGTTGCAGACAGGGAAAGTGAAGGTATTTGAGAAATGTTTTCAGATTTGACAAAAAGTTGTGGTATGATATCACAAAGCAAGCCAAGGAAGAAGAAACTAATTAATCTCACTTCAAAACGAAGGGAAACAGGTGGAAGAAGATTGATGACATAAAATACACTGGACCTGTTGTTTTTCAATCTGGTGGTGTAATAACTAAACCTCCACAAGTTGCTAAAGAAAAACTTCTTATTCCTCCACTAAATGTTGCAGATAAAGTTTCTAGATCTGACAAATTTTCACCTAGATGGACTAAAATGCAATCTGAATTGAAAGGACTAGAACCTAAAACAAGAGGAGTTATTGGTTCTAGAGTATCAGAATTTGTGTTTACAGCTCAACCAGATCAACATATTCTAGTGAAAAGAATTGGTGATGAACTAACAGTTGATGATCTTTGGGTACTTGAAGATATTGCAATTGTTGCTTGCAATGTTGATTCTAAGAAGGTAGAAAATTTGTTGTATTTCATGAAAGACAAGAGTGTCAAGAAGCTGACTATTCAGGAGGTGTTGTGCCAATCAACAAAAGAGCTGAAATACGTTCTTTATTTGCTCAAGAATAAAAGAATTCATGATAAGGAAGTTAATGTTTACAATAATTGGTGTACCATTATTCTCAGAACTATCAGATGCAGACATTTAGATAGAGGAGCAAGGTATGATGGTAATTATACTCCCATGTACTTGAATACAGTAGGACAAGAAGTTGAAATGCAAAGGGGTTTAACTGTTAAAGAAGTGATATTTTATCAAGAACAATTCTCTCTGAATCCTGGTGGGAAAGAACTTTCATATTTACTGTTGGGAGATTTAGATTTACCAAGAAGCTCAATTCAAAATCTCAGGGCAGGTATTTATCATATTAATGAGGAAGATGAAGAACTCAGGAATTTGAAGAAAATACTGATTCAAATTCTCGAAAGTAAAGAAGAAGAATTACTATTAAGTTTCTTGCAGATGAGTAATTTCTTTGTGGGAATTTCTGAGACAAGCCTGAGGATTTCTTGTAATATTTTGTTTTGAGTTTTTGACATCACTGAATCAAGGAATTTATGCTTTATTTCACAAAGTACAAATTGGGGGAGATTGTTAGATTTTGATTCAACTGATGGTCAGGATCTGGACTACTGATCAGATAATGGTGCTGACGTCATCAGTAATACGATGTCAGTATTAGGTTGCTATCAGGATTAGAAGCTGATCTGGATTACATAAAGATATACATCAGTCCAGAGATCAAGGGAGATTGACATGTCAGTTCCTGATTTATAGGAACGTAGCTATCATTCAAGATATGTATTAAGAGTCGTATGTAATTGATTTAGTATATCTTGTAATTGATAGGGTAGCTGTGTGATATAGATAAACACAGTTTAGGTTTTACATTTACGTAATCGCTTACACGAGTTATCTTGTAACCTAGCAGCTCTCAAGAACATAAGAATTTCTTGAGAGAGTTTGTAACAGTTTTATATTAGAGTTAATAAAGCTGTTATTTATTCATACTTGTGTTATCATTTCTATTTGAAGTAGAAAATCTTATACAATTGTATTCAACCCCCCTTCTACAATTGTTCTTTACTTGGTAAGAATATTTATCTTTCATACTCAAAAACTCGAACTCAGCCTTCAAGGTCTGAATCTTTGCAGCCTTTGCACGACTTGCGCCTTGACATATGGTCTTTATCGCCTCCCAGGCGTCCTTTGCTTTCTTCTTTTCTGCGAGAGACAGAAAGTGTTCTTCAGGTATGCTCTGGTAAATCATGGCAAGAGCAACCTTGTCTGTTCTATCTTCTACAACAGCTTTCGAGTCACTTGGCTCAACAGCCTCCCAGACTCCATGTGCCTGCATGAAGACCTTCATCTTCATTGCCCAGAGTGTATAATTCGTTTTGGTCAATATGGGATACGTTAATCCCATCGTTCCTCCCTTGCTCTTTCCAACGTCCATTGCACTTGACTTTGCCATACACTCGAGATGATCACTTGACACCCGAGCTCTGATACCAAATGAAGTACAGAGTTCACTCTATAAACTATATTTGTATCACTGTAAACAATATTCAAAGCAAGACATTCACACAGAATTATGTACGCTAGAGCAATCTCTGTTGTTATTAATAAAAATGATGAAGTACAATATTTAAAGGAAAGGAAGAACGATAATTTCCACTCTAAGTGGCTACAAAATAGGACATCAGATACCAGACTCCTAAACTTGCTCCACTACTTGACTTATTCAAAACAAACTCCTAGAAAGTCTTCAGACACAAACGACCAAATCAAATGCTAAAAATACTCTCCAAATAAATAAACAAAGACAAGAAAATACTTATTTAGTTTAAGATTATAACTAACAAAAATAAAAGTTGTGCGAGGTTTTTAAGTTTATAATGGGTTGTTTGAATATACATGATTTTTAAAAATAATAATAATAATAATAATAATAATAATAATAATGATAATAATAATAATAATAATAATGATAATAATAATAATAATAATAATAATGTTGTGGAATAAAAACTAGGTTGAAATTATTGCGGCTGGGGTTTGTATATTTAATGCTAGGGTTCGTGAGCTTCGTGCTTTAATGGCTGCTTCTGCGTTCGAGACTTAAACGGTCCTCACAGAATGCCTACGTATCTCTGTAAATTAGAGAATCAAGCCAATAAAACGTAGTTCTGAGAATGAGGGGTCAGGCCCTTTATATAGGCTGAGAAGCCTTAGAATTATGGTAGGATTCGGAGACTTGGAGGGCAAGTCTTTGAGGAATGTTCTAGATCTATTCCTTGTAGGAATCAGTTTCCATATTGAATTGGATGCCTTATTGGATAAGTCTAAAGGGGATATTATCCTTATCCAACTCTTATTTGCTGAGCTGTTTATTACCCTTAATATTAATCACGAAATTAATACTATAATCAGGGTTTTGGGCCCAGCTGGTGGGCCCCACGTTTGGACTAATTTCGGCCTAGTTAATGCCACATTAAATGCGCCTTTAGGGCTCATTTTCAGCCCATATCATTTGCCCCCCAACTTCTAAGGAAAACTGATCAAGTTTTCATAGAAGTTATATTTGCCTTAATCGAGACTCGGGGTCGTTTTTATCCCTTACCTGGGACTTCTTAATTTTTCTACCCTTATATGGGAATTTTGGTTTACACTAGTGTTTCACGAGTATCGTCCTGATTGTAAAGTGTGGAGCGACCTACACATTTACGACGATTTGCCTTATTCGAGGCTTTAATTTGTGCTTGCTTTTAGCAATTTCGGCACTTTCATAGAGCTTTTATGCATTATTAGCATAAATTATTGCTCAATTTGTTAAGAAGATATTTCTATAATTTTCCTCGTATTTTTCTATACTTTTCCTAATAATTTAGGAATTTTTTATGTACCCACAGGTATTTTTCTTAATTTTTCCTAATAATTTAGGAATTTTTATGTACCCACGGGTATTTTTCGAAATTATTCCTAATAATTTAGGAATTTTTATGTACCCACAGGTATTTTCCGTAATTATTCCTAATAATTTAGGAATTTTTATGTACCCACGGGTATTTTTCGTAATTTTTCCTAATAATTTAGGAATTTTTATGTACCCACGGGTATTTTTCGAAATTATTCCTAATAATTTAGGAATTTTTATGTACCCACAGGTATTTTCCGTAATTATTCCTAATAATTTAGGAATTTTTATGTACCCACGGGTATTTTTCGTAAATATTCCTAATAATTTAGGAATTTTTATGTACCAACAGGTATTTTCCTTAATTATTCCTAATAATTTAGGAATTTTTATGTACCAGCAGGTATTTTTCTAAATTATTCCTAATAATTTAGGAATTTTTATGTACCAGCAGGTATTTTCCTTAATTATTCCTAATAATTTAGGAATTTTTATGTACCCACGGGTATTTTCCGTAATTATTCCTAATAATTTAGGAATTTTTATGTACCAACAGGTATTAAAGTGTAAAGTGTAGGGACCTTTCTATAAAATTATAAAGTATAGGAGCCATTTTGTAATTTTATAAACTACAATGGCCTTTTCATAGAATAAGCAGAACCTGGGGTACTAAACTGCAATTTGGCCATTTAACATGTAAGTAGAAGCTAGGCGGGGGTGTACCCGCGTAGAAGCCATACTTGCTTCCCACGCCCAGGAGAAGTTGCCTGGGTGGCGTGGGTAAGTTTTTGTTTTTTGTCTTCTTTTTTTTTTTCTTTTTTTTTTCTTTTTTTTTTAACCATCAGGTTTTATACATTTTATTTTCGATAATTTTTACCAAAAATAAAATGTTGGGCCTCATGCCTTAGAAATAATTTTATAAATTATTCAAACATTTTTTTGATTTAATAGGTATTTTTACCCATTTTATCATCATTTCTAACCTATTTTCAGAATTTTTAAGGATTTTATTCCTTATTTAATTTCTGAAAAATGGCTTGTCGTTTGAAGAGGAGCTCTGGGCGTGGGTACCCCCGCCAAGGAGACCTTCTCCTTAGGCACGCCAAGGAAGTTGGTCTCCTGGGCATGGGTATTTCATGCCTTCAATTTTCAAAATTTATTCTGGACGTGGGTACCCCCGCCAAGGAGACCTTCTCCTTAGGCATGCCAAGGAAGTTGGTCTCCTGGGCGTGGGGTATTTCATGCCTTCATTTGTACAACCACTCTAGGCGTGGGTATCCCCGCCTAGGAGATGTTTTTGCCAACCACGTTTAGGAGATATGGCTTCCTGACCGTGGGTATTTTTTCACCCTCAATTCGTACAACCTTGGCGTGGGTACCCCCGCCAAGGAGGCACTTTGTGATACCTTGTCTTATGATTTTAAGTCTTCTTGGCGTGGGTACTTTAATACCCTTCATTTGTTACTCCAGCCTTGGCGTGGGTATCCCCGCCAAGGAGGCTTTATTTGATCCAACGCCTAAGAGATTTAGCTTCTTGGGCGTTGGTGTTCTAGGCTCCTATCCTTTGGGCCAATTTTTATTTGTGGACCGTTTCTTTGGTTTTTGTCGGGCTCTCAGCCTTATTATTTTCGAATTTTTGAGATTCCTGCAGAACCTTGAAACGACCCGTTTCTTAGCTTTCGTGACCTTCAGGGCCTTAATTCGTTTGTTGAGTCCTTGATTCGAGAATTCATTCGTGGTTGTTGGTTATCATCAACCATTCAACCTTTAACTCTCATTCTAAGATGTTGAAATGATGGAGTCCCTTAGTTTTTGCCCTCTTGCTTCATATAGTGGGGGTCTTGCTTCTCGGTTGATTGTTCAAGAAGTTCACTTGCCACTGAGCACTTGACTTCAAGTCTGGTGTGCCTTGGCTGGTTGTCAACCCTCTATCTTACTTCTAGGTTTCCAACCTTCTTCTTATACTTGTAGAACCTTGGATAGGTTTTAAGTAGCCTGATGCCTCTTGTCAGGTTCGTTTGGAGGCAAACAACCTTGTTGGCCATCAAGGCTTGAATTTTGAGATTTGAAGTTCAAGACCTCAAGTGTGGAATTGTAAAGGACTTCTTATCTCAACACTCTCATTAACAGTTTCTGTACCTTCAAGGCATTATCAAGGGGCCAACCAGTCTCAAGATGAGCTTTAGGGTCTATCCTTCAGCTTACATCAACTGGTGCTACCAATTTCAAATTGATGGTGGGGGGTCTTCAGGACTTGGAAGTAGACGCTCCCAGAATGGGTCTCGATCCTTGAATTGAGATAAGGCATCGACCTTTGTATTCTCCTCCCTTGGGATATACCTGGCACTCATCTAACTGGGCTATCGCAGCTTTCACAATCCTCAAGTATTTGGGCATATTCTTTTCTCTAACCTCAAACTCTCCATTGACTTGTGAGACTACCAACTTTGAGTCTCCACAGACTTTCAGGTTCTTGACCCTCAGGGCTCTTGTCAGTCTAAGGTCGGCTATCAGAGCTTCATACTCTGCCTCGTTGTAGGTTGTTTGGAAGTCCAATTTCAAGGCATACTCGAGTGTGAACCCATCGGGGCTTTGCAGAACTTAACCTGCACCACTGGTTTTTGTTTTTGACGCCCCACGAAAATAGAGCTTTTTGTTTTTGATGCCCCATCAAAATAGAGCATCCAATATTCCTTCTTCTCTTCCAGGGGTTCCTCACCTTGCTAACCTTCCTGGTCTATTACCTCCTGCCCCCCGACTTCTTGGTTGTCAATGGTATATTCAACCACGAAGTCAGCTAGAGCCTGGGCTTTGATGGCCGTCCTAGGCTTGTACTTAACATCGAATTCTCCTAGTTTGATTGCCCACTTGATGAGCCTTCCATTGGCTTTCGGGCTATGCAATATGATTCTTCAGCGGGTGTTCCATCAGGACTTCAATGTTTGTCTTTTTTTCCAGGGTCCTTCAAGGACTTAAACTCTTATCTGCTGTAACCTAACTCTACCATTCGGGGTATGCATTCGTTTGTTTTCATTCGTGTATTCTTTTATTTTCGGTACTTGGTCTTCTTTGACTCACACATCAGGTGCTTGGCACATAAATAAAATCACAATCAATGAATGGAAAACAAACTTGCATTAATAACTTGAAATGGGTTCAACCCTTACATAGAGTACTACTGTCCTACTCGGAGCAACATGCTCTGCAATGGTTTTAATGAACCTTATTTCTACTTCTACTATATAAATATGAAGCTAAGTCCTACCAGAATAACTTAAGCCCAATCGGGGTTTTGCAAGACTAGGCCTGCACCACTTGATTTTGTTTTTGATGCTCCATCAAAATAGAGCACCCGCCACTCCTTCTGGTATCCTCATTCTTATTCTAAAGTTCACTTCCTGCTTGGGGTACTACCTCCTGCCCCCCGACTTCTTGGTTTCCAATGGTACACTCAACCACAAAGTCAGTCAACGCCTTAGCCTCAATGGCTGTCCGAGGCTTCTGTGTGATGTCCTCTGCTGACCTTTCTTTTTGTTCCTTACCACTGTGGACTTCCATGTCTTCAATCGGAAGGACCTGCCCCCCGACTCCATCAGGCCTTAACGAGGCTACATAACAGCTTCGTGCCATCTTCTGATCACCTTTATGTTCTCCAACACCATTCCTGGTAGGGAACTTGATCTTCACATGATAGGTTGAGGCAACAGCCTTGAATGCATGAAGTCCAGTCCTTCCAAGGATAGCGTTGTACGTTGAATCCGCCTTGATTACCAGGAAGTTCAACATCCGAGTGGCCTCCTTGGGCTCTTGCCCAATAGTTACAGGCAGCTGAATAGTCCCTTCAACTTTGGATTTTACTCCATTAAATCCGTATATAGGCATGTTATTGGGGGTCAAACGCATCATGAAACAGAATGTCAACGGAAGCTCCATTGTCTATCAAGACTCGCTTCACCTCCGAGTTTCCAATCACAGGAGTTATAACCAACGGGTCATCATGGGGGAACTTCACCCCTTTCAAGTCTGAGTCATCAAAGCTAATCGCTACCTCAGTTTTTGCACGCTTCGGGGCCTCTCCCACGTTGTGCAACACCTCTCGAGCATAAGCCTTTCGAGAGTTCCTAGTTGTCCCGGCCGCAGTCGGGCCTCCTGAGATCATGTTGATTACTGGCCCTCGGGGCTGTGGGTTGCGATCTTGATCGTCATCCCTTCTATTATAGTCTCTTCTCTGGTTACCACGGTCTTCACCCTTAGTGAAGTGCCTCAGCTTCCCTCTTCGGATCAAAAACTCGATCTCATCTTTGAGTTGCTTGCAATCGTCAGTGTCATGCCCCACGTCTCTATGGAATCTGCAATACTGATTCTGGTTTATCTTTGCGGGATCACCCCTGAGTGGCTTCGGCCATCTGAAATCCTTATCATTCTCAATGTCCAACAAGATTCGACTCCTAGGAGTGTTCAACCTTGCATACTCAGTGAACCTTGACCCTTGGTTCTTCTTAGGGGCAGAGTCGGAGTCCTCGCTAGTTCGGGGATACTTGTCCCTAGCATCATACTCTTGATCATCATAGTCCTGGTCTTGCTTTCGCTTCTTGGAGTCATTGTTACCTCCCCCTCCACCTACGGTGGTTTCTTTCTTCAAGCTATCCTCAGCTTTAATATACTTATCAGCCCTTCGTTGGAGCTCAGCCATGTTCTCCGGGGGATGCTTCGCCAATGATCTCTTGAAGAAGAGGTCAGTGGTTCCGTGCTCCAGGGCTACCATTGCCACCTTATTTTCCAAATCAGTGATATTCAGGGTCTCCTTAGTGAATCGCTTGAGGTAATCCCTCAAATTTTCATTCTTTCCTTGCACCACATACATAAGAGATGCGGAGCTCTTCTCATGCACCCTTCCGCTAATGAATTGGCTAACGAAGGCGGCACTCAACTCCTTAAAAGAGCCAATAGAGTTCGCAGGCAATCGGCTATACCATCTCTGAGCCATTCCCGACAGGGTTTGGGGGAACGCTCTGCACTTTAGGGCATCACTTGCAGGCTGCAGCAGCAGTGCGTTCGAGAATGTTCTCACATGGTTTGCGGGATCACCCGTTCCATCATAAGCCTTTATTGTAGGCATCTTAAACTTCCTAGATATGTGAGCATTCATCACTTCCTCGGTGAACGGGGGTGTTGGATCATCAGGATCTCCGAGAGGCATCAGATCTTTGGGGTTCCCCTTGGGAATTTCCATCCTTGTGGTTGTTCTTCTGAATGAGGCATCAGCCCTTCTTTGTCTCCTTGAAGACCTCTCCAAATCAATTATGGGAATCCTTCCTGCAGTTGGAGGAGGCTGAGTTTGATTTAGCCTAGCTTGTTCTCTTGCCATATCTTCCTTCAATTTTAAGATCTCGGCCTCATAAACCTTGATCCTTTCAGCAGTTGTCAAAGATTGTCCATCACGGATGTCTTGAGTCCTCCTTCGAGGTTCTCTACTAGCACGTCGCCTCCTCGGGGCTTCATCACGGTCATCATCCTCATCGTCGGAGGAGGTTTCATCAGTATAAGGACCCGAATAATCGTGATACTCTCGATCTCGGATCTGCAAAGCGTGACCACTTGGGCCTGTCCCTTGGATAGGAGAATAATTAGGCAGCCCGTATGTCGGGTTAGTACTCACGGGGAGATCTGTAGTGTGGATCTGGACCCCATGCGATGGGTTGTTCGGATCAATCAGAGGAGAGACCACCATCTGAAGAGGATTGGTTTCTCGTCTTGTACGGGTAATCGGAGGTAATGTACTATCAACGTGGGGGATCGCCCCTGATTGTTGAGAAACTTGAGATTGGGTGATCGCCCCTGATGCTGGCGGAGCTTGTTGGGCAATCGCCCCTGATGCTGGGGGAACCTGTTCGGTGATGGGTGGAGCAGATCTGAGAGGTATGGCCTCAGTTGCAACTGGTGTTGTTCTTCGTGTTTGAACCATGGTTGATGTTGTCTTCCCACAGACGGCGCCAAATGTTGTGGAATAAAAACTAGGTTGAAATTATTGCGGCTGGGGTTTGTATATTTAATGCTAGGGTTCGTGAGCTTCGTGCTTTAATGGCTGCTTCTGCGTTCGAGACTTAAACGGTCCTCACAGAATGCCTACGTATCTCTGTAAATTAGAGAATCAAGCCAATAAAACGTAGTTATGAGAATGAGGGGTCAGGCCCTTTATATAGGTTGAGAAGCCTTAGAATTATGGTAGGATTCGGAGACTTGGAGGGCAAGTCTTTGAGGAATGTTCTAGATCTATTCCTTGTAGGAATCAGTTTCCATATTGAATTGGATGTCTTATTGGATAAGTCTAAAGGGGATATTATCCTTATCCAACTCTTATTTGCTGAGCTGTTTATTACCCTTAATATTAATCACGAAATTAATACTATAATCAGGGTTTTGGGCCCAGCTGGTGGGCCCCACGTTTGGACTAATTTCGGCCTAGTTAATGCCACATTAAATGCGCCTTTAGGGCTCATTTTCAGCCCATATCAAATAATAATAATAATAATAATAATAATAATAATAATAATAATAATAATAATAATAATAATAATAATGGAATTAGAAAAAAATAAGGATGATTTGTAATTCTAGCACTAGTCAATAACTTATGTTAATATATAGATAATTATAGGTCTCTACCATATTAAATAACCCTAGCATATTAATATTTTTGGAGAGCCGCACTAGGAGACGAAGCAAAAGAAGTAGAGTACACCAGGCAAAAGAAGTAGAGTACACGAGGCAAGTGATTTTCTTTCTTCCTCTGTTTTACAATCTGCCTTCGAGTACGCTTGTTATCAATTTAAGAATTATCCTACTTTTGACTTATAATAGTATTGCATCGCCATGATGTTGTAGAATCGTTTCTGTGTAATTTGATAACTTGGATATATATTATTTTTATGATTAATCTATATATTGCAATCATTATTTAAAGCATTAATAAAATTATATGTGGTACAATTTGGTTGTACATGGCTTCGTAAGTTAGATTATGAATACATAGCATGTTTTAGATTCATTAATGTGATAATTGTTTCATATATATTAATTAATTATTAGCTTATTGTTTTTGTAAGTCTGGGTTACCTTGTTTAAACCAGTGTTCTAAAAAGCGGTAAGCGATTCTAGGCGACGAGACAACCTTCGAGCGCTTAAGTGGCTAGACAGGGGATTAAGCGGATTTCAATGCGGACCAATTAAGCGGATTATATAATATATATTTAATTATTTATATACGTAAGTATATATATTTAGTTATTTATATACATAAGTATATATATTTAATAATTATATAAAATCGAGGAATAAGCCGCTAACATAAAATCGGGATGGTTGGGGGAACTTCGACGCTGAAGGGGTTAAGCAGCCTTGTTTTAGAACACTGGTCATGGACCAAAGTTGGGGTCTTGTTTTACTAGTTTTGATGATTAAATTTTGTTCTTTATGTTTATTTAGTGTTATTTATGTACTTGGATTTTGTAAGTTATTTGTTAAAATCATGATGATTAAATATATTTTGTCTACTATATCATCTAAGTTACAATTGGAGGTTGTAAAGATGAGGGCAATTGTTTGATTTTATATAATTTTTTTTGTCATTGGAGTAGCTTGATCTATATATTTTCTTAGACATAAAATAAATTATTAGAGTAAAGATGGCCCTACAAGGGCATGAATTAGCTCAGCACAATCGTGTCAGTATTGCTAATAAAGAAACTATTGATATTATTAGATGGCATTCGGTTAACTAATTATTTTTAATTAAGAGTTGATTAATGTACATGCAATAGACATTGGTAATAAATGTGTCTGAAAATAAATCATATTTTATAATTAGATCGCGGGCAGGGAGTTTAGAGAATTGTTGCAGATTTTGTTCGTTTTTTAGTTACTATTTTCGAGGTACGGATTCTTTTTTCTTTTTATTCAGCGCTACTCATGTTTAGATTAATTATACTGAATTTGTTTTGTTCCCAAATCTATTCACTTGATTTTTGACCCTTTCTATTGTTTTGATTTTGAAAAATATTTTGACCCACTCACTCTGAAAGTGATTTTTAAATCTTTTTTGAAATACTTAAATATTTGTTTCTACGATTTTTGGGAATTTTGTAAGTTATATTTGTTGGAAATATTGAGAATATTTGTTGTTGGATTTTAAAGATTTTGCGAATTATTTTATTTGAACCCTTAGTGATATAGGGTATACCGAGTTAACCAGCTGTAGGGGTACTACAGCCATGTCATTGCGGCACCAGTGACATGACACTTCCGTGGCAGTGTGATTGGTCACGGCATATCCTTCTGATAGCTCATGTGGCGGGCTTTTGCGCATTTTGATATTTGTTTCAGGATACGTGGGTGTGCCCAGATTTTGTGATTTGATTTGGCGGTGACGTTGTATATGCCCTACACGTTATCCAATTTGTTGCACACATTAGGTACCCTATGTTTCTGTTCTGATCTTGATATGAAATATCCTAACCCCTTGTCTTCACTCATGCTCATTTTTAAAATAAATGTTTTATTATAATCTGTCAAATGTAAATAATTGTTTTTTTTCTGTTTTATAAATTGTATTCCAAATCCGTACTGGGCGATTGGCTCATGCCGTATTCTTTTTCTGGCAGGTGCTTAGGGGGTCTGGGACTGTGTGATGGAGAGTCATCCTCTATTTCATTGCTTAGGATTTATGGACTTCTAGTATTATTTAGAATTGAATATCTATTTAGAGATTTCGGTTTTCCATAATTACTGATTTGAACTGTTTTGAGGTTTAATATTATATCGGAGAATATTCTAATGTTTAATTATGATTTAGAGATTGTTTTAGTGCTTTGTTTGCAGATTTATGGTTTGCTTAGTAGCCCCTCTTTTAATTAGAGATAGGGGGTGTTACAGTTGTGTCCTAAGCTGAATGCAAGACTCTTATGAAACATCAAGGAACAAATGGTTGTCAAGAAGGAACCATTGACTTTCATCTTTGACGACAACCCTTTATAAATCTAAAAACACTTGAGTTATATTCTTTATGACAATAGTTTTAATAAGAACAGTTGTTGTTACTAGGTGTTAGAGAATGTTAATTGGAACATGATCCATTGTCTTTATAAACTCACACAACCATTTTATTATTGTTGTGTGATACACGTAAGAGACGGTGTCTCGACAACGAAAAAGTAGGGTATTAGACAACGGGGAAAATCGTTGTATCCTTCGATTTTCCTTGTAATGTAAGGTTGAACGTGACACTCTGAATGCTCCTTCATTTAACAATGACGGTTGAAGAAGGTTAGTCATGTACGGTCAAACAACTAACGGTCAAACAACTAACGCTGCTATTGCGCCAATTCTTTCCTTTTTTTACCCAGAAACAAAATAACATTTTGACACAATCACCTCCTCTAATAGAATACACATTAAATAAACGGAGTTTAAAGTTTGACAGTGTCATTTAATTACATGATTTTCTAATTTATTTTAAAATACTAAAAATGCTCCTATATATTAGATGCATTTTCTTATAATCCTACTTGCCAAATCCTTTACTAATCCCATCTATTTTCTTAATTTGGAAGCATGCACGAGTATTCATAAAAAATGAGGCACGACCTTTTATGCATGATTCCTTATATTGAATTATGTTAATTTTAGAATGCATCCCATATCTTGACATATATTTTTTATTTATGAATTAAATAGGAAAACCATGAAACAAAATAGTATTTTTTTAAAAGTTCTTTTATTTACTGTATTTGTCTATACCCAATTTAATATATTCAAGAAAGTCAAGGTAATATCCTCGCGAGATCACTAATACCCTAAGAAATCATAAATTGCATATACAATAATTAAAATTAAATTAATTCAAAATAATTAATAGTCAAATGTGATATATTACACAGATTGAAATTCTAAGTGAAATCTTATGTACATGAATAATACAATACCTCATCCGCCAATAAAGATGGAAATTTCATGTTAAAAAAAGAAATATTCATCTTAAAATATATCCTAATGAAATGTGATAAAAGGAAAAGAAGTTTGAATTTATACAACGTAGTAATGGCTATTGTGCAAATGAAATAAATAGATATAGATGATATGTTTATATCTAAAAAATTATATAGTAATATCCTATGAATTTAAAATTTTATTATTTATGTATCGGGTTTGCATTGGGTTTTGAATTCGAATCAGGGTTCATTTTTGCACAACTAAAATAGAAATCCAAATCCAAATTTTTCGGGTTTATAAAATTAATTAACACCATATCCAAATCCAAAATTTTTGCTTCGGTAAAACTAAAAATTTTGATTTCTGATCGAGTATCTATCAGATAGATTTATTTTTCATCCCTTCACTATTCTAATAACCGTTATTCAATTTTCTTTATTTTCAACATCATTTTTATCAGTCATCCGAATACTTCATAAATCGTCGCACAATTCGTACTAATTAAATATTATTTAATTATTTAATAAAATTGGATATTTTTAAAAAATAATAAATATTTTAGAAAATCAAACCTTTGTCAAAATATTTTGATTTGCTATAGGTGTTGATGATTTCTTAGTTGTCAGAAGATCAAAATCAAAATTACTGGAATCTTCATTGATTTCATTTTACTTATCCTTGCGAGATTCCTATTATTAAAAGATCCAACATGGATCTATAAAAGATTTTTTCTAAAATAAATATTATCATAATTGTTATTCGTGACGCAAACTTAGATTCAACTAAAAAAGTGATTAGGCGACTTGAAAAGACACGTAACATTACAAGAAAAAGTTCAATAGACATCACACATTAAACGGGTTAAAAGGCAGTTAGGTCACTCAACTGACTCAAAACTTTAAGTTGGGTCATCAAACTCAAAAAGCTTTCATTCAAGTCACTTAAGAAATAAAAACTTTCAATCAGGTCATTAAATATGCTAAAAACTTTCAATTAGGCCATTTAACGTGTTTTATGACCTGATTGAAAGTTTTTATTTGTTAAGTGACCTGATTGAAAGTTTTTTGAGTTGGATGACCCAACTGAATGATTTCAGTCAGTTGAATGACCTAACCGCCATTTAAGCCGACATTAGACATCGGTTGTAAATGCCACTGATGTTAAAAGATGTAATAACATCACCCCACATTAATCTAATGTCTTTGTTTTTCTGAAACATCACTTATTTTACAACCGATGTCTAAAATCAGCCTAAAAAATTAAACGCACGCCGTTCTTCATTTGTTTCCCCCTTATTTAAAATTTCCCCCCTTTAGTCAAAATTTCCCCCCCTTTCCCCAAATTTTCTCCCTGCCTTACAATTATTCCCCCTTAAAAAATTAATCACAAAACTAATTCAATTAAAACACAAAACTAATAAACTAAAACTCTCAACTCTCTCTCTCGCTCGCGACTGAATCTCTCTCACCTCCATCACCGCTCACTGCTCTACTCACCACGACCACCACTCACTGCTCTACTCACATCCATCCGGCACCACTACTCTCATCTCTCATTTGCTCGTGTCGAAATTGGTAAGAATATTTGGGTCTCCTCCGGCCTCTACACGAATCAGGCCTCCTCTACGATTTATAGGGTCTTCTCTATTGAAATTGATGAGCTTCAATTTGGGGGTTTTTTTAAATCAAAACCCTAATTTCTTAAATTGGGGTTTTTTTAAAATCAAAACCCTAATTTCTTAAATCGTGTGTTTTTTTATGTGGATGTATTTGTTATACCCTAATTATTTTGAATTTATTATTTTTACAGGACGTCATTTACTTGGTTGTGGTTGTGGCTGTTAGTTTAGGTCATTTTCATTTTTGAATTTCGTGTTAGTTTAATAGATTCACATTTTGTTTGCGTTGCCTGTTGTTTCTTTAGTTGCATTTTGAGTTCGAGCTGCTTTTATTTGCTCTTACTTTATAGACTTGTTGAACAAGTTTTTAAACTAGCGTTTCGTAAATAGTGATTATATGATTGGATGATTAATTTGATTTTATTCGTGTAGATTTTGAGCCTATTTTAGAAAGTCGGAATTTGAGTTCAGGTTCCTTCGTATTGATGAAATAACTGTTAAGAACTCAAGAGGACTGTTTGAAATATTATTTAATATCAGTAGATTCGATGAAATGATGTTCCTTATATTTGATATGCAATTGATGGCATGATTTACTTTTTTGTTTGAAAGTATAAAAAATTTGGTTCAATTGAACCATATCACTACAAGGATTTTTGCTTTAGACGACACTCAAAACGTGTTGTCTGAATGTACCAAAAACTGTTGACTATTGAGAAGTCGTCTGATACACACCTCAGACAACACACAGCAAACTGTTGTGTGAGAGTTGAAAGACAAGTAAAAGCCAACTGAAAAGAGTTGTCTGATACCCAGAAACAACAACACTTCTTTGGAAACCTGTTGTCAAAGCTCCAATAATGCAACACGTTTTAACGAATATATTGTTGTTTTAAGCAGTAAAGACAATGGTTTTTAAAAGAAAGCCTATTGTTGAAGTGTAAAAGATACAATCATTTACTTGATCAGGGCTGTTGTTGTATGTCACTACAGACAATGGTTTCTTAGCAAAAACGATTTGTTTTATGGTTAGATGTACAACATGTTATCTCATATGGCATGTTGTAGAGTAGGAAGGACAACACTTTCTTAGTATACAACAGTTTTTATTTGTGTTTCTTGTAGTCAGACAATGATTTTTTCTTTTTATGTGTTGTATGTGCATACAATAAACAATGATTTCTACAGTACTAGCAATATTCATCGCTGCAATAGACAATGATTTGAGTTTATACAGTACTAGCAACTAACAAATATTCATAACAAAAACTACGTACCAATCAATATTCATCGCTACAAAGCTACTACCGGTACCAATTCCTAACAAAGTACCACTACCATCGTCTAAATTACAATGGTAGAATGAGATAACTCATTTCCTTTACCGCATCTATTAAATAAAATAAAGAAAAGTGCTCCCA
Organism: Saposhnikovia divaricata; assembly: GCA_036435485.1. Taxonomy (NCBI): domain Eukaryota; kingdom Viridiplantae; phylum Streptophyta; class Magnoliopsida; order Apiales; family Apiaceae; genus Saposhnikovia; species Saposhnikovia divaricata. Next base: position 75,451,562 of record CM071600.1, on the reverse strand, counting down.
AAATCTGGTAACTCATCTGGCGGAGTCCCCGTGAGATCTTATTTTCACCGATGCTGCACAGCAAGCCTGGACCATAGTTGTCTTGCATATAGAACATTCTTAGAAGATTTGTTTCTGCAAAGATTCCAGAGAGCAATCCTCCTAGCAGTCCAGCGACTGCGTGAGTGTGGAAGACTACAAGCGTGTCATCTACATTTTGGAAAAATGTTGATTTTTTTATGCAAAACCATCGTGGTGTACCAAGGTATTGACCCTGACATTGCACCCATGATTAAAGCTGCCCAAGATTGCACAATTCCTGTGAATGAAATCAACATTTCAATTTTTGTTAACGCTTCTAACTCTGGAGAAATGATGCATAAACATTGGCCACGCATCATTAGCCATTTATAGATGTTAGTCTCAAGAAGAAGTACGCTGGGAATAGCAGGCAACAATAATCCGACAAAAGCAAAATCAACGAAAAGAAACAGTTAGTCTGCTTAACCCACAAAAACTGACTTCCTAAAATGTCATCAAGCAATAAAAATAAAACAAAAAGACCACAGATGACAAAAACAAAAAACCCACATAACTCTATTCTTCTAAACCACATTCAATCAAAATATAAAAAAAAAAAAAACAAAAGCAATGCAAGTAAATATGGATGAGTAGAATACCATGATTGTAGGCTGTGATGAAAAGCCCACACACCAGAAGGATAAAAACAACCTGTAAAAATAAAAACAATTAATAAATAAATAACAGTTGAGTAGAATACGCAACCCAATTGAATAAAGGCAACGGATTTATAAATTTTAAAAAAGATGATCTGATTACGAACCACCTTTGCATCAGCTTCTTCTGGTTACTCCAACATGACAGCTAACTCATATGTAATTTGTAATCTCTTTCAATATATATTTTTATTGTTTTTATAGGCTGCAAGGTTTTTATAAAGTCACTGTTTTTATAAAGTCGCTGTTTCCTGTACTTAAAAGATGGAGTGCACCTGAGAATATTGCTCTGGCCCTGTCTCTTCCTACCATACTGACAATTTTTCGTTGCCAATCCTTGTAATACTCCAACTACAGTGGTAGTGAAATGGCATGCTACAAACAAATACCAAAAATGCATAATAAGCAACAGATAAATAGTCTTCAAAGTGAGGATATATTGTAAAATGGCATGCTACAAACAAATACTAAAAAAAGCATTATAAGCAACAAACAGATAGTTTTCAGAGCAAGAATATATTGTAAACCAAACACATATAGACATTCAAAAGTACAGTATTGAAGGAGACTATTCCTGGCATTTCAGTCTAACGGACACTCTTCTTCTCTTGTCAACAAAACAAGAGTTTGAGGGTTCGAGTCTCAGTGGTGAGAGTCTAGAGATGCGTGTGTGTGAGTATTAGTGTAAAAAGAGCTCTGTGTAAAAACCTTGCAGCCTATAAAAACAATAAAAATATATATTGAAAGAGATTACAAATTACATATGAGTTAGTTGTCATGTTGGAGTAACCAGAAGAAGTTGATGCAAAGTTGGCACCGTTCAGCTTATTAGTTAGCTGATGCACTGGGTTGCTTTAGTTATTCATCTGACTTGTGACAATCAAAGAAGAATGTAATAATAATTGATAAAGTTTACACTTTTATAGTACCATGAAATTTATTATGACTACCTGGTAGATTTCAAAACCACATTCTTCACATGTATACTAAAATTAAAGTGAACATTCAAAATTAAAGTGAAGAGTAGTGGGACTTTATTGAAGCTTACTAAAAACGTTTGATTTCAGGAGGCATCCTCTGTTTAGAATCCAACTTTTCGGTGCCATCAGGCTCTTCCTCGGTCCTTTGTGTCATCAAGATATCGTGATCATCATCCGGAAAAGCCTCAAGCATCAGCACATCAATAGCTTCCGCAAAAATAGCAATATACCTTCTGGTATTTTTCGTGACTTGTCTAACAAATTCCTCATCCAAATCTTTGTACTAAATCACACAACCAAATACACATACCTCAAAATCAATTACACATACAATTATAAGCCAACTCCTCAATTTTTGAAAAAAATGAAAACAACAAAAACTCACATTGAATAAATCTTCGATATCAATTTCAATCGCTTTAGTCTTACGGTTGGCAACATCTTGCTGAAATTATACACACATATATACAGCAAAGTAGCAATATTAGGTTGAATTGAATTGAGAAATTACACCCACACCCACACCCACCCACCCACACACACACACAGCGAGAGCGAGAGAGAGAGAGAGAGAGAGAGAGAGAGAGAGAGAGAGAGAGAGAGAGAGAGAGAGAGAGCGAGGGGTAAGCAACCCAGTCAACTGTAGGAGGATTGGACATCGATCCGGAAAGGCGAGTTGGATCTGTGTGTTTTGACTTGAATCTGTGTGTTTTGTGTTGGGTGTGTGATTTGGTTGGGAGATAAAAAGGGAAAAAAATTTAGAAGGGGTAAAATGAGAGAGTTCACGAGCTGGGTTTGTAAAAAAAGAGAGAGTTGTATCGTGTATTAGTGGTTGAGAGGGTGGGAAATAAAAATCTGATAAAGGGGGGAAATAAAATTTGACAAAGGGGGGAAATGAAATATTGGGCAGGGTGGGAAATGAAATTTGCAAAGCCGGGAATGGAAATATAGTAATTTTGGGATGAAAAACTATTTTTAAAAAGATATTAGGTATAATCGGGATTCGATATTAGGTATTTTTTAATTTCTTCGATGATCGAACCGTACAAAAGTTAATAAACACTCATTTTAGTGTTGGGAAAATATAATCGAAAAATAAAAAGGTCGGGTTGTACGAGATTTTAACAAAAAAGTAGTAAAAGTTCTGCTTCTTGTAACAAGACACGATCTAGATTAACTGAATAATTTTTTTGAATGATTTCTTCGATGATCGAACCTTACGAAAGTTAATAAACACTCATTTTAGTGTTGAGAAAAAATAATCGAAAAATAAAAAGGTCGGGTTGTACGAGATTTTAACAAAAACGTAGTAAAAGTGTTGTTTCCTATAACGAGGCACGATCCAGATTCACTGAATAATTTTTTTGAATGATTTCTTCAACGATTGAACCGTACGGATGTTAATAAACACTCATATTAGTTTTTGGAAAAAAAATCAAAAAATAAAAAAGGTCGGTTGTACGAGGTTTTAACAAAAAGTAGTACAAATTCTGCTTCTTGTAACAAGGCAGGATCTAGATTAACTGAATAATTTTTTTTAAATAATTTTTCGATGATCCAACTGTACGAAAGTTAATAAACACTCATTTTAGTGTTGGGAAAAAATAATCGAAAAATAAAAAGGTCGGGTTGTACGAGATTTAAACAAAAACGTAGTACAAGTGCAGCTTCCTATAATGGGACACGATCCAAATTCACTGAATAATTTTTTTGAATGATTTATTCGACGATCCACCGTACAGATGTTAATAAACACTCATATTAGTGTTTGGAAAAAATAATCAAAAACGTTTGTACGAGATTTTAACAAAAAAGTAGTAAAAGTTCTGCTTCTTGTAACAAGACACTATCTAGATTAACTGAATAATTTTTTTGAATGATTTCTTTGATGATCGAACCTTACGAAAGTTAATAAACACTCATTTTAGTGTTGGGAAAAAATAATCGAAAAATAAAAAGGTCGGGTTGTACGAGATTTTAACAAAAACGTAGTAAAAGTGTTGTTTCCTATAACGAAGCACGATCCAGATTCACTGAATAATTTTTTTGAATGACTTCTTCAACGATTGAACCGTACGGATGTTAATAAACACTTATATTAGTGTTTGGATAAAATAATCAAAAAATAAAAAAGTCGGTTGTACGAGGTTTTAACAAAAAGTAGTAAAAATTCCGCTTCTTGTAACAAGGCACGATCTAGATTAACTGAATAATTTTTTTTAAATAATTTTTCGATTATCCAACCGTACGAAAGTTAATAAACACCCATTTTAGTGTTGGGAAAAAATAATCGAAAAATAAAAATGTCGGGTTGTACGAGATTTTAACAAAAACGTAGTACAAGTGTTTCTTCCTATAATGGGGCACGATCCAAATTCACTGAATAATTTTTTTGAATGATTTCTTCGACGATCCAACCGTATGAATGTTAATAAACACTCATTTTAATATTGAAAAAAAATAATCAAAAAATAAAAAGGTCGGGTTGTACGAGATTTTAACAAACACAAAAACGTTGTAATAATATAGATTCCGGTAAATATTGTTCTTGAAGATCAAAGTCCAATTCGAAGATGTTATTGAATTCGGATTTTGACGCTCCTATAGTCGAATCGAAGCTCTCAACGAACCCTACGTGTTCTTGCCAACATATGTGGTGCAGGTGATTTCATTTTGTTTTCTAAAATTCGATTTAATTTCGAAATTATTAGGATTAAAAATAAAAAAAAATGCAAACAGTGTTTGTTGTGAAATCTGAAGATGCCATGTTGTAGACTTGTTTTTCTGGTCAATTTCATATATCATATGTTGAATTTTGAGTTCCATAACATATAGAAATTGGAGATTGATTATAGTGTTCTTCGTGTTCTTGGTGTTCTTGGAATGAAAGCTTGAAGATGGTGATGAATAGGATTGTTTTGATCATGTTTTGGTAAAAAGGTAAAAAAGGAAATGTTTATAACCTTTTCACCTTTTAACTTATTTACTTCTAATTACTAAATTACCTTTTATTTAAAAAGGTAAATTATTTATTTACTTTTCATAATTGTTTTTATTTAGATTATTTATTGTAAATCCAAAATTTAGTTATAAAAATGCAGAAAAGTTATTTTCTAAAATTGTCATTCTAACAATACTTTTTACGAAGTATTGTCTATGCTTCATTCACATAATATTTCTAAAAAATGTTGTGTGTTGGTTCGCTGTCACACAACACTTTGGATAACATATTGTATGACTGCTACTTAGACAACAGACCTAAAAAACGCTTGTCTAATCTAAAAATACTTATGCATTTACACAACACCCCTAGTTTTGGCCCATTGTGTGAATGTAGGATTAGACAATACTTTTTCGAGCACGAAAATACTAGTTGTCTGATCATTTCGGGCAACACTTTTTTCCATGGGTGTTGTCTGAGAGGTGTCGTCTATAGCCAGATTTCTTGTAGTGATATTTTGTGTGTATGTGTGTGTGATATTAATTTAATTGGATTCTGAGTTCAGGCTCCTTTTGATTTCAAATGAATTGATCTCTAAAACTTGAAAGTACTGTTTAAGAAATAATTTACTGTTTGGAGTAATGAGCTTTGATTTGATAACTTACGGGTTTTTACTTGAATGCAACATTCGATTGACTACTGGTTGTGGGCAGATCCGATTGCTTCGGAATCACAAAGGCTTTTAAAGAGTGTTGTTAGAGTATATCTGCATGAGGATGCCGATCTGTTTTACATTCCTTTCTTCACAACAATTAATTACTTCTTGTTGGAGAAACAACAATGCTAAGTCACTTTATAGGTTGTGAGGGCCTTCCGAAGGCTTATCTCAATCTTATAGTTATCAAATTTTTTGTGTTTTTTTGAGCATGAATACAACTTACTTACTACAAATAAGGTAGCTAAACAATTTTACTTTCTAGTGTGTCTATCTTTTTTGAGTAAGCATCCAAACGGCTACAGGTTTGACTTTGCAAGGCTTTGTTCAGATCCACTTCTTTAGCTCTTTGTCTCTTGTACATCTCTCCAAGCTTCTTTGTATGCTTTTCCAAAGTACATTACAGATTGTGGTCCATAAAGTGCTTTAGCTTGTTGCAGGTTTCTGACTTGTACTATTCTTCAGTATTTTTTCTCCAAGATTGTATTCGAGAAGTAACTCTGTTGGTGATTCGAGAACTAGAATTGGATTGATCAATAACTCTGAGTTCTCGAATACTGTTAAACTGACATATCGAATGACTTCTCGAATAAGTCTTTTCTCCAGGAATCCTTGAGATATCGAATAGAGCATTTTACTTATCGAATCCCTGAGATATCGAATAGCTTCTTTAGTCTTTGAGATATCGAATGTAGCTTTGACTTGTTGACTCTTAGAGAACTCGAATGATGATTTGACTTGTTGACTTCCTGAGTTCTTGAATAGAGTATTTGGACATGTCGAATCTCTGAGTTCTCGAATAAGGTTTTGACTAGTTGACCTTCAGAGATATCGAACAGTGTCTTTTGAGATATCGAATTTCTAACTTCTCGAATGCTAGACTTCTCGAATATAACATACATACTTCTCGAATTGGAACTTAGGCAAATTCTTCATTTCTTCAAATCCCAACTGTGATTATTTGACAGTCTTTATCTCCTTGCTTGAGGCATGAATCTTGGATCTACTTTCAAGCATTATTCTTGACTTTATAAGTACAGTTACACAACTATGATTTGATACCTATTACAAGTACAAAGCAAATAGAAACTCTACAACTAGAGGTTCCCTCAGTTAAGAGGTCATGTAGGTAATGCATAGCATTACACATACTTAGGATTATTATTATATGAGTACATGCATGTCTCTGTGACTAACACTCTTAAATCCCCAAATTAATTCCCAAGCTTCCTCAAGGTATTATTAAGGTATGATTAAAATCCCATGATTTTTAATGAAGTGTAGCTAGGTGAGAAAAATTCTCAAAGTTCCTTGATGAATAGTAACTCATGATGAGATTTTGCTTAGATCTTGTAGATTAAAGATAATAAAGATTAACCAAGGCTATCTTGTGGTGTGTTAAGCTTTGTCAAGATCACTCAAGATTCAAGAAGGTAAGAACATCTCACTTAAGCTTTAGGTTCTTTAAGTTTTAGGAGTTTATGATATGGATTTTAAACAAGAGATGATTAAGTAGTTATTTGTGGTGAAAGAGTTGTATTTTTGTGAAGATTTTGGATGGTAATAAAATAATGATACCACTGATTTTTGAGACCTTTGATGATGCTAAAATGATGTGGGGGTTGTATGGTTGCCTTGGATGTTTATTTGGAATGTACAAAAATTGGTAAGATTCGATTTATAGCCGTTGTAATCTAGAAATTTTGTTAGACCATTTGTGCAAAATCACCCGAGTTATTTAATTGTTGTTTTTGGACAAAATTTCTTGGAAACGTGTAGATCTGACTTTGTAGAGTATTTGAGAAATTGAATCGCATTAAAAGGATTAACGGATTAAGAGGTATGCTCATTTTAGTAAAACCGGGTAAAACGAACGAATCGCGTCAAACAACTGTATTTGCAGTGATAAACAGACCCCTTAAAATTTGAGAAGAATTATGAAAATTTTGGTTTAGATAGTAATTATGGTAGAGAAAACGGTCCAAAAAGAATCAAGTCAAAATATTGACTTTTCGATTTTATAAAAATTATTGAATCGAAACTACGCAAGTAAAATTCACAGCAGAGAAGAGCCTTCTTTAGAGATTTGGTTGAGGACCTTGTAAATGGTCATAAGTTATGAAAATTTGATGGTTGTCTCTCGGTGCGGTAAGGTAGACATGAGAAAAAGAATTTCGTAAAGAGGTTTATTTTTCGATTTTATAAAAATGTTCGAATCAAAGTTACGCGAACGAAAAATACCTTTAGGGGACGAACGGTAAGAAAACTTAACACCGAATAAAACCAAACGAACTTGAAACTTGACTCGAATAAAATTGGTAACCTTATTTCGGTCAACGAACGATACCAAAGTATATAGATTCAACATGGACAATAAGAGTTCTCTAAGGGAATTAGAAACGTTATATGAACATCGGTTAAATAATTCGTTTTCAAAGCAAACCCTAGCGTTTCCTTGTTCATTATAAATCGTCACCCTAGGACTTGAGATTTCACTTCCCCAACTCTGCCAGGCAAGTTTTCTAAAACCGAACTTTAAGTATATTTCAAAAAATGTTGTTGTGATTTGAATGCATGTACTGTTTTACTTATTTTGGTAGAAGTTTACAATTGCATGCATGGTTTCTCCTAAGCACTTGTGAACTACGTTAAGTTATGTGCATATATATACCCCAATGACAGGTATGTATATATATGGCTATATTCAAGGCTCGGGTAGAGCGCAAGTACTTTCGGATATTAATCGGGAGTCGGAGTATTTTGTAAAACCCGAAGACTGATATTTTCAATAATCGAAAAGATTCCACTAATTTTTAAATTTCAGAATATCGGAATAATTATTTTTTATTTATTTAATAAATACTATTTGAATATTTATTAATTAGATGAATATTAATTTCAATATTCATTTAAAGTTGATTTATTTAATTTTTGATTAATGATTAATTATGTTAATATTTAATAATTGTTTAATAATTAATCTTTAAAAATGGTTTAAATATTTTGAATATTATTTAAAATTTATTTGGCCTATTTAAAAATCATTTAAGGCCTTTAAAAATAATTTGAAATATTTTCTGGCTTTCAGAAAAATACTTAAAAATAGTAGGGGTTCCCAAATATTTTTATAAGTACATGTACTTCGCAATTATCACCCCAACGGCTTGCGAACTCATCAAAATTTGGGAACCCAAGGTTTCAGGAGCGATTAAAAATGTTTTCTTCCTTTGCTACAAACTAAAGCGCAGTCTGTGCAATGGCCCTACCTAAATCAGGAGGGTCAGTTTTTGAAAATCAATAAGAAAACTCCGAATAACTCCCAAGTAAAGTTTGAAAAGAAATCCCTGAGTAAAGAAAAATCATTTGACGAAGATCAACTAGTGAGATGAACTTACTTCCTTATTTCTTCCGGAAGTAAAGATTTTAAAAGGTTTCAAAGCTGGTTTTAAACGACTCTGGGGACTAGAGGATGTTTCGGTGTAAGGGCTTGCGGTAGGTAGGTCCATCCTATTATACATATGTGTAAGGGGCTTGCAGGTAGGCAAGTCCATCATAAGACCCGAATGAGGTCAGGGCCACGACCTCCATAGTATGTTCGTCTCCCGTCTACTAGTAGCGAAGTTTTGTACGATACAATGGCTGATCACCTTGTATCGGGTGGTACTCCGGAATAGTCCCATTCTTTCAATCGGAATTGTGCTGCTACACTGTACTGGGTGCTCAGGTGCTCCAGTACTCATAGTGTTGTTAGTGTTGAACTCTTCAAGAAATAGATTTTGAAACCCGAACGCTCTTGTTCTAAAATGACTCTGGGATTGCTAATGCTATTAAACGCTGAACTTATATTACACTTCTCAGTTTTCAAATGAGACAATAGTATTTTTGCAGTATTGTTATTATATTGCTGAGCAACCATGCTCACACTTGCTTTTTCTATATATATCACAAACAACAACAGGTAAGCATGGCTCGGACATATCAGACCCCAAGAAAGCAAGTGGAAAATGCGCAGCAGTTTCATAGACTATTCGGTGCTCGTCTAGCTCAGGTGAGAGGACTTAGTAGGATAGGATATCAACTCAGACTGGTTAGGTTTGTGTACAAGCATGACCTGTGTAAGCTTTTGAAAATCCGAAAACTATCCCACCTTTACCATCACCTCAAGTTGCAGCTTTTGTGGATTTTAAACCCTTTATAGATTAAAACATTTGGGTCTGTAATAACTTTATATTTTAAATTGAATCTGGTACTCTAACTAATGTTTTGCTTTAGCGCTGAGCTTATAACATGTGATGGATATTATTGATATAGGGGTCATTGCCAAAGGAAAAGATTAGTGTTTAGATAAAATATTGAATAATTGGGAATGGTAATCATAAAATTGGAATCTGGATTGGCATAACAACCTGGATCGTTGACCACCGATCTAGGGGTGTTACAGTTGCATATTGTTTGAGAAGCGATATTTTTAATATAACTTAATGAGAAGAGTTTATCAAATCTATGGAATCCAAGTCTTCATGAAAATAAGCTTTTTTTCATCTCTCTAAGGTTTTTTTCCTCTCTCCGTGATCATTTTATGTTTGTATATCTTATTCTTTTGATTCAGACATAAGAGACAATTTATAAGATACAGATTCAACAAGAACTATGATTACTTGGGTGTGTATTCGATTTTTACCTACCCTCGAATTTCAATGAATGTTTTATGTTTGTGTTGATTTTGCACTACAAGAAATCTGGCTATAGACGACACCCCTCAGACAACACCCATGGAAAAAAGTGTTGCTCGAAATGATCAGACAACTAGTATTTTCGTGCTCGAAAAAGTATTGTCTAATACTACATTCACAAAATGGGCCAAAACCGTTGTGTGATAAATCTTACCAGACAAGCATTTCTTGACCAGGGGTGTTGTGTAAATGCATAATTATTTTTAAGATTAGACAAGCGTTAGCAATTAAGTGTTATGTGAATGCCTGCAACACAATAACCCGGAAAACCGTTGTTGTATTCAGACAAGTGTTTTTTAGGTCTGTTGTCTAAGTGTCAATCGTACAATATGTTATCCATAGTGTTGTGTGACAATGAACCAACACACAACATCTTTTAGAAATATTATGTGAATGAAGCATAGACAATATTTCGTAAAAAGTATTGTTATAATAAGACAAGGGTTTCCAATTTGGTATTGTGTAATGATATTTAACATAAGTGTTTTAAATAGTGTTGTATGATAAAAAAAAGGTGGGAAAATCAAAATGGGGGGAATCAAATTTTAGAAAAAGTTGAAATGAGGAAAATTTGAAATTTTGGGTAGAGTTGAAAAGGGGGGAATTTAAATGGAGAGAAATTAAATTACAACAGTTTTTTCGGACTAAAACAGTTATAATATTCTGTTTCACACAACTGTTTTTGTCAGAAAACTAATTTGTGATAATTTATTATTATCCGGAAATTAAAGAAATTAATTCGAATTTAATAAAAAAATCTGAATTTCGAAGTTATTTATGCACCAAATATGATTATGGGTTTGGAAAGGTGATGATGAGAGCTTCGATTTGGTTATAAGAGCATTTTAAACGGAGCCCGATAACGTCTCCAAATTCCAGTTTGATTTTGAAGAACGCGAAGAACATTCAAGAACTCAATTCAAAAATCAAACAGATTTTTGATCGTGTTATTGAACTCCAAATTCAACACACAATATACCAAATCGATCAGGAGAATATTAACTATAACATGGTACCATCAAAACACACAAATTATGAAGTTTTGGACTTTTACGGAAATCAAAGAACTAATTCGAATTTAATAAAAAAATCAGAAATTCGAAGTTATTTCTGCACCAAATCTGTTTATGGGGTTGGAAAGGGGGTGATGAGAGCTTCAATTTGGTTATAAGAGCGTTTTAAACGGAGCCCGATAACGTCTCCAAATTCCAGTTTGATTTTGAAGAACGCGAAGAACATTCAAGAACTCAATTCAAAAATCAAACAGCTTTTTGATCGTGTTATTGAACTCCAAATTCAACACACAATATACCAAATCGATCAGGAGAATATTAACTATAACATGGTACCATCAAAACACACAAATTATGAAGTTTTGGACCTTTACGGAAATCAAAGAACTAATTCGAATTTAATAAAAAAATCAGAAATTCGAAGTTATTTCTGCACCAAATCTGTTTATGGGGTTGGAAAGGGGGTGATGAGACCTTCAATTTGGTTATAAGAGCGTTTTAAACGGAACCCGATAACGTCTCCAAATTCCAGTTTGATTTTGAAGAACGCGAAGAACATTCAAGAACTCAATTCAAAAATCAAACAGCTTTTTGATCGTGTTATTGAACTCCAAATTCAACACACAATATACCAAATCGATCAGGAGAATATTAACTATAACATGGTACCATCAAAACACACAAATTATAAAGTTTTGGACTTTTACGGAAATTAAAGAACTAATTCGAATTTAATAAAAAAATCAGAAATTCGAAGTTATTTCTGCACCAAATCTGTTTATGGGGTTGGAAAGGGGGTGATGAGAGCTTCAATTTGGTTATAAGAGCGTTTTAAACGGAACCCGATAACGTCTCCAAATTCCAGTTTGATTTTGAAGAACGCGAAAAACATTCAAGAACTCAATTCAAAAATCAAACAGCTTTTTGATCATGTTATTTAACTCCAAATTCATCATATGATATATGAAATTGATCAGGAGAAAATAATCTACAACATGGAGGCATCAAATCACTCAAACAACTTCAATCGCAAAAATTCATGTTTTAACCATAATTAAATTCGAATTAATAACAAATAATCGATGATATCTACACTTGATTTGATTGTACAGGAATGAAGTATTGGTCGAGAGCTTCGATTAAACTATTTGTACGTCTCAATCGGATTTCGGTAACACATTCAAATTTTCGTTTAATACGAAGAACACAAAGAACACAACTCATTAATCAAAAACCCTAAACCAAAAACCGTAACCCCTAAATAATATTTAGTATATTTTTTGATGATCCAACCATACGGATGTTAATCAATACTTATTTTAGTGTGAGGAAAAAATAATCAAAAAATAAAAAGACGCGATTATATCACATCTTTTGAAAAATGAAGAATCGGGAACGAGAACTAGTTTAGGGATTAAAGTCAAATTACTAGTTGACCGCTAATTTACCTAATCAAAATAATTTATTATTTTTTGAAAATTTTGGAATAACATTTAATAAGATTGATATTGACTCCCGTACAGTTCGATCTTTGAAATTCTATTTCAAAAAAATCGAATCAAGAATCTGGAACGAGAACTAGTTTAGGGGTTAAAGTCAAATTACTAGTTGACCGCTAATTTACCTAATCAAAATAATTTATTTCTTTTTTAAAATTTTGGAATAACATTTAATAAGATTGATCTTGACTCCCATATAGTTCGATCTTTGAAATTCTATTTTAAAAAAATCGAATCAAGAATCAGGAACGAGACTTAGTTTAGGGGTTAAAGTCAAATTACTAGTTGACCGCTCATTTACCTAATCAAAATAATTTATTATTTTTTGAAATTTTTGGAATAACATTTAATAAGATTGATCTTGACTCCCGTACAGTTCGATCTTTGAAATTCTATTTAAAAAAAATCGAATCAAGAATCGGGAACGAGAACTAGTTTAGGGGTTAAAGTCAAATTACTAGTTGACCGCTAATTTACCTAATCAAAATAATTTATTATTTTTTCAAATTTTTGGAATAACATTTAATAAGATTGATCTTGACTCCCGTACAATTCGATCTTTGAAATTTTATTTCAAAAAAATCGAATCAAGAATCAGGAACGAGAACTAGTTTAGGGGTTAAAGTCAAATTACTAGTTGACCGTTAATTTACCTAATCAAAATAATTTATTATTTTTTGAAATTTTTGGAATAACATTTAATAAAATTGATCTTGACTCTCGTACAGTTCAATCTTTTAATAATTAATTTATTTTCCCCCTTACGGAATTCTATTCCCGCTTAAACAAATTTCATTTGCCCCCTTAACAAATTCTATTTCCACTTAAACAAATTTCATTTCCCCCCTTTACCAAATTCTTTTCCCACTTAACCAAATTTCATTTCCCCTTCATTCATTCATTTTCACCCCTCAGATCCCCAATTCTCTCTCACCAAAACACAAAAAAAACATCGATCCCCAATTCTCTCTTCCATCTCTCCTCTCTCTCAAGTCTCTCTCTCGATTCTCTCCCGAGTTCTTTTCTCTTCCGGCGGGTTCATCACTTTCGTGTGCTCAAATTAGTTACTACACATCATCAAACCATCTCTTTAATCTCTAATCGATTAATGGGGTTAATCTTAACTATGGGTTGGGTGAAATCAAATGGGATTCGATCGTATACTCAAATCGTCTCAGATTGCAATATAGTACACTTAAAAATTTGTCAACAGGCCATAAAGTGTTATGTTTGTAAGGAATTTGGGCACCTCTGCTGCAATGGCTTTGAGTATGAGGGCCAGACATTAGCATCTTGTTACAAGTGCGGGCAAAGTGGCCATCTAGGTTCTGTAAGTCATTTTTCTTTATGTAAACTTCACTAAATATTTATGTTGTTTATGTGTTGTTGATCTATAATAATGAAAACCTGGAATTGCTTGCTTAGGAATGCATTAGACAAGAAAAGCACACCAGATACTCACCAGCTAAAAGTTTCTACGACCGTGAAGTAAAATGCCACTTTGCAGGAAAGAACAGAGAACATAACAAGGTTTTTAATATATTAGAACAAACTCAATGCTTGATTTAATTAATATTCCTCTTGTACCTCTTTTGGCTTCTGTATGTAGTGTAAATTAAATTATAGAACTAACTGGTTTTATGCAGGCTGGATAGTGCACCCATGAATCAACAAGCGTTAAAAGATCTTTTTCAGACAATGAAATTATTCCAAACTTCACCCATGCGCCTCTTTAACCTGGTCAAGGTGGACCAAGTAATCAAGGACAAAGGCAAGAATATATTATGTCTCCTGTTTCTCAACTTAAAATTTAACGAAAAAATGACAAAAATAACTTGATTTTTAAGTGTTTTAACGAAAATCTAACTCGCTTTTATACATTTTATTGTATTAAGAAAGGAATGTAAGTATGAGAAGAGCCACATTCTTTACTGCAAAAAACCAATCTGGTCCTCCGATTTCAAGTCCCCACCCCGCATTTCCATGCCATATATCTTCATATATGCTATGATATTGTTTGGTGTGATAGCATCCTGTTTAGCAGTATATTTTGCTTGATATTGTTTACTTACAGCATTCCATTTTTTAGTTTTAATGTCTTTCCAGTTTTCAGTAGTGACACTGTGGCTCCAGCACGGAGCAAGGTACCAGCCAACCTGTTGTGTTGAGTAAAAATTTCTCTACTGCTGGTAATGCACTACCATCAGCTGGAAGCTTCATTCCTCCAGTGGCTGCTTTGTCAAAGAAAGCAGCAATGAAACAATGTGAACTCATAGGCAACCAAGTAAACTCACAAGAAGGTAGAGATTTAAATGCTGTTATAAGATGTAGGTGTAAAAATATACGACTTTAACTCTTCATCACTTAAAATGAGTTCATTCTTTTGCAGGAAAGTTGAAGAGGAGACATTGTGATGACCTGAAGGAGCCTGAAAAGGTGAAACGGAAGGCTTTGACAAGGGTCAATGGGTTTGATTCTATTCCATGTGTGGAATTAGAGGTCTGTTTAAGTCTAATTTCACAATTATACCGGTGTCTAATTTTTGCTTATGCATCATACATTTTAGCTGTATATAATTAAGAAACTAAGAATAGCCTTAAAAAGGGAAAAAAAAATCCTATTATCTGTATATGAAGCTGAAGATTATATACTGCTAATATTTTACTCCTTTGATGCAGCCTACCACTAACAGTGTATTACTACTTTAATAATGCAGCCTGCCACAGATGCATGTAAAGTGCTGGAAGATCCAGAGAAAATAAACGTTATGCAAGAAAACAGAAAACTTCGTGCACAGTGAGTTGTACAGATTACTGAAGACTAGAAAAGGAGTAGTATTATTAATGTAACTATTGTGTAAATATATATTGTGTTTTTGATAGTATGTTTAGTTATGTAGTGTTTGTGATATTTTTGAGTGTGTTTTGTAGGCTGGTGTGGCTCAAGGATGTGAAATGGCTGTTGGGAACCTTATTTACACGGTAATGTTTGTGTTTATGTTTCAAGGTTGTTAATGGTTGTGAATTGAGGCTGTTAGTGTATAAGCGTTTGTTGAAATGGAAATTAATTTAGCTAAAAATTAGTAAGGTTATATTACGGACAATAGTGATCAAATGTACTAACTAATTTTGCTTAGAAATTATTGATTTGTATCAATTTGTATTACTATGTGCGATTTATGTGCGATTTGTCGAATATGTTCATTTGTCTTAACACTCATACATAAATGTGTGTATTCGTCCTTATGATGTACTAACTGTGGATTATTTTTATGTTCCATTTGCAGCGGGTAAGTTTGAAGATAATAAGATAAAATGGAGGGGAGATTCAGCTCTTGACGATGGAAAGGATGCTAAGGTGGATTCAGCTCTAGACAGTATGGTGAATTGTAATGACAGTTGTAGATTGCTGTAATAGAGAATATTGGTTGTAATAATATAGTATTTTTAAAGTTTTTTCATAATATTGTTTAGATTTATTTTTTTCGTACATAAACCATTGTCCAAATGCATTACACCAACATTGTTTATCATTTGAAACCATTGTGTTACAACTTTCAGACAACAGGTTTTTAAATAAAACACTTGTACATGTAAAAAACCTACAACGCTTTTCTGAAGAAAAATAATTGTATTAAACAATTTCAAACACTACAACAAGTGGGTGTAAAATCCTTAAAGTGTTGTCTTTATCAGTTTTTAACAAGAGGTCTTAAAGAACAAAGTCATGTATCTTTTGCACTTAAACAATAGGCTTTCTTTTAACAACCATTGTCTTTACTGCTTAATAACAACAATATATTCGTTAAAAAGTGTTGCGTTATCGGAGCTTTGACAAGAGGTTTCCAAAGAAGTGTTGTTATTTCTGGGTATCAGACAACTCTTTTCAGGTGGCTTTTACTTGTCTTTCAACTTTCACACAACAGTTTGCTGTGTGTTGTCTGAGGTGTGTATCAGACGACTTCTCAATAGTCAACAGTTTTTGCTACATTCAGACAACACGTTTTGAGTGTCGTCTAAAGCAAAAATCCTTGTAGTGTTGTGTTTATATGTTTATGTAATTGTTTGTGTAATTATAATAAATTTTTTACTTGCATTTATCAGTTTTAATTTGCAGGATATGAACCTAAGAGAATTATAATTGAGTTTCTTCAATAATCGTAAACACTGTTATATATGATTTCGGTCAAACATCTTTATCTACTTATATCTAATTGATCATGATTATCAACTGTATTAGTGAACAATGCTAAATGGCAAATGGTCTTTCCGTTGAGCTCTTTTGTGTTCTTTTTCTTTTTGGTGGGCTTTCTTTAATTATCAATCTGCATCTGCTGATGAGAAATTTTGTATTTGTGATAAAAAAATTGTGTGAAGATCGACAGAAGAGAGAAGCAGGCAATTGTGTGAAAGATGTATGCATATGATTGTCAATATGATTGTTGCGGATATATTTGAGTTTTTGTTTGTATAGGCATGTAAAATCCTACTATATTGTTTGATTGTGCACCATGTATAGGGTTCATTTGTGCGTGATTTATATATTTAATATTTTGTTACTCAATGAATTTGTGTCTACTTAAACACTATGTTAGGAGAGTACGTAGAGGATTAGGATTTATAGGGATAATCTGGAGTGCTCTATCTATACATTGTTGAAAAATAGACTGAATATACGTACATCGTTTTCCATGACAAGTTAACTTTGAGTACTTGGTAGAGAGACCAGGGATCCAGTTCTGAAGTTTAGGTTTTGATCGTATTCAAACTGATTTCAGACATGGACAAGGGCACTTAATGGATTAATTCTTTACGTACACATCATGCGTATCTTAATCGTAAGTGTTCCACTTTTTATGATTTAATTGTGCTTTCTTTTTGATATGTTTAACAATTTACTTATTACCATGTAGCTCTTAGAAAACCTCGAGCGTCTTTAATACAAGAAAAAAGTGATGATATGATGATGGACAAACTAGAACTCATAATGATCAGAACAAGAAGGATGAAGTGGTCTTTCCGCTTGAACCAATATGTTCACATTGAAAATGATTAAGCAAAGCAGATGTTTCTTTACAACATTATGTTGATGTCCAATTACATGAACCTTGATTGTCCAAAAACTAAGACTTCTGCAAGAAATTAAAGCACCCAGTATTGCTTAATATAGATTAGTGCTTTTGAAGGGTTTAAGTAGAACACCAGGTCAGATATTCATACTTGAATGGTAGTGTTAAAAAACCTTTTAGACCATATGACAGCATTAACAGGGAGTGTTCTCTGTCAAAGTGAGGATTGCGGGAAAGTTTATATGACAGCAGAAATTGAGGTCCATGGAAGCAGTGATGACGAAGGGGTCTTTAAGGTTCCTTGATCCACTGTTTTTGCTTTAGAACATATGTTTCAAGAATTATGTTGGTTAGTTGCTCCACCAGGCAACTCTGGTCAAAACATTCAACTGTCCCCCTTTGTATATTGTTCTCATTGCCCTCTGGTTGATTTCTCACTTTTGTACAATTTATATAATATTTTGTATAGTTATATAGCACTTTGATTTGTTCAATTTGGTTGTATTATTCATCTGTTATGTTATTTTTTTCTGTGAACTTGAAATCTATAATTTCATGCATTTGTTCCCGAAGAATCATGTGAACGACCTAATGCTAAGTTTAAAAAAATTTATCAAATTATAAATTGTTTTATGTGCTATGTAAGCAAAATGTAACTAATCCTATAAAAATAATTAGCCATTTTATCTTTAAAAACTAGAGCGTACAAGGTCAATAACAATTAAAGCATTGTTTAGTTTGTAACATTGGGAATGATTTTTTATATATATATATAACACGCTATTGAGTTTGGTAAAAATATTGAAAATATTATTTATTTATTTATTATGATGTCTTGGGCCAATTCCCTTATTTAATATTTCTTTTGAGTGGTGGTAGTATGTAGTATTTATATATTTGAAATGTGAGGGGTAGGAGGAGGTACAAATTGTTGTGATTGAGGCTAATTAAGTTCTTTTAGGCTATAAAAACTGGATAATTTCTATTTATTTTTGTTAGCGAGTGAATTTTATCTTGCTTTTTTAAAAAGAAAAAACATAATTTCCACTTAAGAAAAAGTAAATTCTAGGTCTAAAGAGAAAAATAGATATGAGGTCAACCCCATCCATAGACTATTAAATTAAAATCATAAAATTATATTTGTAAATTTAAAGTAAAATTGTTCAATTAAAATATACATGCGTATGATAATTTCGATAAATAATAATAAAATATTATTTTTATCAATAAAATTATTTTTAAATTTGAAAATATATTTTTATATAATTATATTTAAAATATAATTATATTTTTATATGAATTAAATTAAGTTGTATTCATCAATTTAATTAAACCATGGATTCATAAATTTAAATTAACTATTTTTTTTCTTAAATGACACTAAATTAAATGTATATACTTTATTGAGTTATATATATATATATATATATATATATATATATATATATATATATATATATGATATAGGCTGAAATTAAAATAGTAAAGACACATTTAATGTGGCATTAAATAAGCCTAGATTGGTCCAAAGTTAAAGCCCCTTGATGAGGCCCGAAACCCTAATTAAATACGCAGTAATTACACCCTACTTTTAAAGCCCCTTGATAAGTATTGAAGATAAGTATTAAAGCTCGAAGTTTCCATAAACCCTAGCATTAAATACGCAGTAAATACACCCTACTTTTCGTTCCACAACATTTGGCGCCATCTGTGGGACACGGATATCAACTATGGTTACCACCCGGAGAACACCAACACTTTCTGAAACCATTAGCAGCACCACCGCACCCCCGATTGGGGAACAGGTACCCCCAAGGACGGATTCCGAGACACTAACCACTCAACCTCAAGGAACTGAAACGCAAACTCATGGGTCGTTACCCTTAGTGACGAATCCCACCACCCAAGGAACCAATCCCCTTCAGATGGTAATCGCCCCTCTTGGAGGACAATCCGTTCCACCCATCGCTCAGATCTCTACTACCTTGATCCCCGCAAGCACAAACCCGGTGTATGGCTTGCCCAACTATCCCCCGTATCAGGCCGGACCAAGTGGTCACGCCCTCCAGATACGCGAGTCGTATAATTGACCTTACATTAGAGGTTTAGGACCCAATCAAAGCTAGCAATACGATGACTACTCAGGCCCGTATTCTGATGACTCATCCTCGGAAGAAGATAGGGATGAAGCCCCGAGGAGACGTCGTCCAAGTAAGGAACCTATTGGACGCCCAAGAACCCATGATAGACCTCCTTTAACGGCTGCTGAAAAAATCAAGGCTCATGAGGCCAAGATCCAAAAACTGAAGAAGGATATAGAAAGGGAACAACGAAGATAGAATCAGAATCGACCCCCACCAGGGACGGGAGGAGAAATTCCTTTTGTTGATTTAGAAAGAACCCCAAGGAGAGAAAGAAGGACTGACGTCCCTAGAGGTGGAAACGCGAGGGTCGAAACCCCCAGAGGCAACCCTGAAGACTTGATGCAACTTGGAGATCCTGATGATCCAACCCCTCCATTCACTGAGGAGGTGATGAATGCGCATATATCACGAAAGTTCAAGATGCCTACCATAAAGGCTTACAATGGAACGGGAGATCCCACTAATCATGTAAGAATGTTCTCTAACGCACTGTTGTTACAACCCGCCAGTGACGCCTTAAAGTGTAGGGCGTTTCCTCAAACATTAGCGGGCATGGCACAACATTGGTACAGCCGCTTACCACCAAACTCCATTGCCTCTTTCAAAGAGCTAAGCAATGCTTTCGTCAACCAGTTCATAGGAGGAAGGATTCATGAGAAAGATTTTGCATCCCTCATGACTGTGATACAAGGAAAGAACGAAAATCTCAAAGATTATCTCAAGCGATTCACAAAGGAGACTCTCAACATTACAAACCTGGAGAACAAGGTAGCCATGGTGGCGTTGTAGAATGGAACTTCGAATGTTTACTTTAAAATGTCATTGGCTAAGCATCCCCCTGAAAATATGGTTGAACTCCAACAAAGGGCGAGCAAGTACATCAAGACGGAAGATAGTCTAAAGAAAGAGTCAGGAACGGGGAACACTGGAAACGGTGACAAATCTAAAAAGCAGAAGTCAGAACAAGAATATGATGCTAGAGATAAGTACCCGCGCACGGGCAGGGATTCTGATTCAGCCCCTAAGAAGGGGAGTCCCGAGCAAAGATTTACGGATTACGTAAGGTTGAACACTCCAAGAAGTCAAATCTAGATGGAGATAGAAAAAGACAGGGATGTGAGATGGCCGAAGCCACTAAGGACTGATCTTGAGAAAAGAAACAAGAATCAGTACTGCCGGTTCCATAAAGATGTGGGACACGATACCGATGATTGTAGACAATTGAAAGATGAGATTGAGTTCTTGATCCGCAGGGGGAAATTAAATAAATTCTGCAAAGATGGGGATCGGGGAAACCCAAGGCGGGAGTATGATAGGAAAGATGAGGATTGTAACCACAATCAGCAACCCCGGGGGCCAGTGATCAACATGATCTTTGGTGGCCCAACAGCGGCCGGGATAAGTAGAAATTCCAGAAAGGTGTATGCACGAGAGGTGATGCACATCGTAGGGGAAGCCCCAAAACGTGCGAAGACGAAAGTCTCAATTGGATTCGATGATTCGGACCTTGAAAGGGTGAAGTTTCCCCATGATGATCCACTGGTTATCTCACCTGTGATATGCAACTCCCAAGTGAAGAGAGTCTTCATTGACAATGGAGCATCGGTGGATATTTTGTTTCATGATGCCTTCTTGAAGATGGGATATACTGAGTCTCAGTTGACACCGTCAAACATTCCCATATATGGGTTCAACGGAGTGGAGTCGAAAGTTGAGGGGACAATTCAGCTACCCATGACTATAGTTTAGGAGCCACGGGAGGCTACTCAGATGTTAAATTTCTTGGTTATCAAAGCTACATCAACATACAATGCTATTTAGGTAGAACGGGACTACATGCTTTTAAGGCGGTAGCCTCTACCTATCATTTAAAGGTTAAGTTCCCAACCAGAAATGGAGTAGGAGAAGAGAAATGGGATCAAAAGATGGCAAGGAGTTGTTATGTGGCCGCACTGAGGCCGGATGGAACCGAGGGGCAAGTCCTCCCAATCGAGGATATGGATGTTCGAGAGAATGAAAAGCGGAGAGGAAAACCAGCAGAGGACTTGGTTCCCATACCTTTGTAGTTAGGAGATTCTGAGAAGGTTACTTACATCGGGGCATCTTTGAAAGACCCCTTGAAGAGGAAATTGATATCCTTCTTGGAAGAATAGTGACGTCTTCGCGTGGACAGCAGCTGACATGCCAGGGATAGATCCCGAATTGATAATGCACATCCTGAATGTGGATCCAAACCAGAAGATGGTGAAATGAAAGAAGAGAAATTTTGCACCTGAGAGGCAAGAAGCCATAAAACAGGAAGTTGACAAACTCCTAGAGGCAGGGTTCATTGAGGAAATCCAGTTCCCAGAATGGTTGGCCAATCCTGTGATGGTCAAGAAGGCTAATGGAAAGTGGAGGATGTGTATAGACTTCACTGATCTGAACGACGCATGCCCAAAAGACTGTTTTCCCTTGCCAAGGATCGATACATTGATAGATGCTACGGCTGGGCACAAGATGTTAAGCTTCATGGATGGCTTTAGTGGCTATAATTAGATCAAGATGCATTAGGATGATATTCCTAAGGTATCGTTCATCACCGACTTCGGTGTGTATTGTTACCTGGTCATGGCTTTTGGACTGAAAAATGCAGGAGCTACCTATCAGAGGTTGGTAATTAACAAGATTTTCGCTCATCTTATCAGAAATACTATGGAGGTTTATGTGGATGATATGCTGGTGAAAATCCTACACAAGGCAGATCACATTGAACACCTACGCGAGGCATTTGAAGTGTTGAGGCACCATAAGATGATGTAAAATCCGGCCAAGTGTGCTTTTGGTGTTTGGTCTGGAAAATTTCTGGGTCTCATGGTCTCGATACGGGGAATTGAGGCCAACCCTGACAAAATCAAGGCTATTCTGGACATGGAACCACCACGTTCTATAAGGGATATACAGAACTTAACTGGGAGGATTGTTGCATTAGGGAGGTTCATCTCCAAATCCGGGGACAAGTGTTTACCGTTCTTTAAAACCTTGAAGAAGGTTAAAAACTTTGAGTGGACAGAAAAAAGCCAAGAGGCCTTTGAGCAAGTGAAGAAGTATATGTTTGAGGCCCCGCTGTTGGCCAAACCAAGTACGGGAGAAATCCTTTATCTTTACTTGGCAATTTTAGGTCAAGCTGTGAGTGCGGTGCTGGTAAAGGAGGAAAACAAGGTTCAGAAACCCGTATACTATGTGAGCAAAGTTTTACCCGGAGCAGAGTTGAACTACTCCACTATTGAGAAGTTTGCCTTAGCATTGGTAACTGCCTCTAGGAAACTACGGCCCTATTTTCAGGCACATAAGATTGAGGTCCTTACAGGACAACCATTGAGGAATATTTTGCACAGCCCTAAGGCTAGTGGTAGGCTCATCAAGTGGGCAATTGAGTTGGGAAAATTCGATATTAAGTACAAGCCAAGGACAACCATCAAAGCTCAGGCACTTGTTGACTTCGTGGTCGAATGCACCATTGACAACCAAGAAGTCGGGGGGTAGGGGATACCTCAGGAGGGAAATAAGGAAGACAAGGAACCTATACCTCAAGAAGGCAATAAGGAAGTCAAGGAACCTATGATCGAAGAGAAGGAATTTTGGATGCTCTATTTTGATGGGGAATCAAAAACAAAAACAAGTGGTGCAGGTCTTGTCCTACAAAGTCCTGATGGATTCACGATTGAATACGCCTTGAAGTTGGACTTTCTAACAACCAATAATGAGGCAGTGTATGAAGCTTTGATAGTTGGGCTTGGTTTTGCAGGAGTACTGAGGGTCAAGAATCTTAAAGTTTGTGGAGATTCGAGGCTAGTTGTGGCCCAAGTAAATGGAGAATTTGAGGCAAAGGATGAAACCATGGCTAAGTACTTAAGGGTTGTGAAGGCAATAATGACTCAATTTGATGAGTGCTACATTGAGCATATTCCGAGGGAGGAAAACACCAAGGCTGATGCCTTATCCAAGTTTGCCTCCCCTGAGATAGAGAATTACTCTAGAAGTGTCTACTTCCAAGTTCTGAGAACCCCTACCATCGACTCAAAGTTAGTTGCGCCTGTCGGGGTGAGGGAATGTTGGATAAATCCCATAAAAGCATATCTCGAGACTGGTTGGCCCCCAACTAATGCCATGGAGGCATGAAAATTATCTGTGAGAGCATTGAGGTACGCTCTGATTGAAGGGATACTCTACAAAAAGTCTTTTGTGATTCCGTATCTAAAGTGTTCAAGGCCCGAAGAAGCCAAATCAGCTATTGAGGAGGTCCATGAGGGAATTTGCGGACAACACTTGGGGGGCAGGGCCATAGCTCACAAGATAGTCAGGCTTGGATTCTATTGGCCTGAGATGATGGTTGATGCCAAAGAGTACGTGAAAAAGTGTGATCGGTGCCAGAAACATGCACCAGTGGTTAGACAACCACCAGAGATGTTGACATCCATTAGCTCCCCCATTCCGTTTGCTATGTGGGGGATGGACATTCTTTGGTCCTTTCCTATGGCCACTGCCACTACAAGAAAAAGGTTTATCAGCGACTAAATTTATCAGTGACCGTAAAATTCCGTCGCTAATACCGGCAATAGCGACCGAATCTAGCGACCGCAAAAATATTAGTCGCAAAAATGAATTAGCGACAGACTTCAGTCGCTATTCCGTCGAAAATATTAGTTTCCCGCTCAGTAACTTTTAAAAAAAATTGGCGCTGGTTTATTAGTGACAAAGAAATTTTAGCGACCGACAACCGTCACAGATATTGCCACGTTGAGAAAACTTTAGCGACCGATGCCCGTCGCGGTCCTGTAGCTGTTTTAAAATTTTGCACCTAAAATTTTGGCGCGAAAAACTCGCACCAAGTATCAGCGACAGCGTGCGGTAGCAGAAGGTGCCACGTCAGCCTTTAGCGACGGATGCGGATGTGGTAGCAAATAGTTTTAATCAGCAACGGCTTTCTGCGACGGGTGAAAAGTTTGTCACTATTTTTATTTAGCGACCACCTTCGGTCGCAATTCGGTCGTCCAAACCATTTCTACCAAAAAATTACCGGCAAAAAATTGGCGCTTCAGTTTTAGCAACTGATTTCCATTAGCGACCGAAGTTAGTAGCAGAAACCGCCACATCAGCTATAAGGCCAACGACCGATATCCGTCGCTAATTAGTCGCAAAAATAATTTTTCCAAATTTAATTGGTACGATTTTTTGCCGCCCATTTTTAGCGACTGATTTTTATCTGCGACTGAAAGTAGTAGCAACAATTCACATGTCACACATTGGTTCAGCGACCGCGTTCCGTCGCTAAACCGTCGCAAAGTCATTTAAAAAAATTAATTTGGGAAGAAATTTTGGCGTGCTTTTATTAGTGACCAAAATTTTTTTTCGACCGTTTTTAGTAGCAGAAATTTCTCCATCATAAATTTTAATTTATCCTATAAATTAAAAATTAATTATTCTTATAAATTTAAATCTTATTTTTAAATTTGATAATTAACTAGAAATCAATCTATATTATTTAAATAAAATAAAATATTATACTTATTTTTTTTAATTTAATTAATATATCTAAAAAATTTAAAATTTATATTTTCTTTATATTATAAAATAAAAGATAATATAAAATAATATTGGAATTTTTTCATAAATACCCAAGCCTAGAATTATTTTGGAAAAATGTTTTCCTAAAAAAATATAATTTGACGAATACCAACTTATTTGCAAAAATACGCTATGCAACCAGATGGAACCAAATCAACCAAATGCAACTATTTTGTAAGCACATATGCAATGCGCAACCAAATGCAAATGGGTGCAACTCGGGTTGCATCTGGTTGGTCAATTTTTGGAAATAAGTTGGTAATTTTGCAAAATGTTTTTTTTTTTGCAAATATTTTGAGAAGATGGTAAAATTGCAAAAAAAAAAATGTAGAAAAGGGTATTTTTGATAAATATAATATAATATTTTATTATAATATCATATCTAATCTTGGTAATTTTATCTGCCCATTAGAGGTGGTACAAAAGCCCATCACCTGATGAAATTCAATCCGATCCTAAAAAAACTCAAAAAGCACTTCGACCGAGATGAAGTCCAGTTCGACCGAGATAAAACCACAGGTTTTTTAAAAAACCGAATAAAAACTATATTTTTAAGAAAATTCATATATATATTTTTTAATAAATTTTGTACCTAAAATAGTTCTCATATTTCAGAGAAAGTTCTAATCAATAAAGATTTAAGATTCAAATTTTGTAAATAACATGTTAAGAAAATTAAATTTTAAATTTTGTTATTAATGAGTATCGAACTCTTGATATCATCAGTACTCTTATATTATTCATCTTACATTTATTTTCTATACTAATTTTATATAACCCATGTCCTATAATGGTTTTAATAATTTATTGGTGGAATAAAAAAAATAATTTTCATTAAAAAGATAATTTGAGTCTTTTAATATTTGACTTTAATATTATAATATTATTTTTCCATTAATTAATAAAACAAATTATCGTGCCATAAATCCATGAAAAATTCAGTTTTAATTTATTAATAAAGTAATTAATATTTGTTTTTAATTTCAAAAAGAAATTACAGCTCTACCATTAGTAAAAACAAACTGATCACGTTCAATACACAATCCACATTCCATACCCACAGTACACAATCGGTCTCTGCAAACCCTCTACATCGATCACGTTCAGTTCATCTCTTTAATCACTAACCTAGGTAATCATCATCTCTTTATAATTTGTAAACTATGTGCGAATTATATGTAATATGTTTTGTTATATGTGGTTAATTTGTATGTGTGTATGTGTTCAATTTGTTTGATTTTAATGGATCGAATGTATAAAGATTGTGTATTTTGTGGCTATTAGGTAAATATTGGATTATTGGATTGTGTCTATTGAATTATTAGAGGTAGTTTTTGTGTCATGTAATATAGTTATTATCATGTGCTTTTTGTTTGATAATGAATAGATAGTTTGGTATGAATGATGAGAATTAGTTGTGTTGTCTTAATCTAGATTTAAAGGAAAAAAGTGACAAAAGGAAATATATTGTTTATAATTGAATACTTTGAGTTTTTGTTAATACATGGGACCTTAACTGAGCCCCCATGTTTTGAAGTTTAACCCAACCCCACCCAACATTCTCATATCTCACTCCACACCCAACAATATAACTGATAATAAGAAGTTTATTAAAAATTTCTTATTCGGCAACGGAATGTTCGGCTATACAAGGCTTTTTTTTTGACATGTTGAAGTAACTATTTTACAGTTACTCGTGTTCTGTAGAACAATAGGACATGTGAAATGGGTACCTTGTATAATCAGCAACACATTTATGTGTTCCATGTCTGTCATTTCTTTATAAACGAGACTAAGCAAAAAGAATAGCGCTAAAACATTAAGATAGGTGACTTAACTACTCTGACACTTTTCCTGAAATGTGATTTATCATTTATATTCAATAAAACTTATAAATTAGTGGATCGAGTTAACAATGATTACTTGTAAGGATTAAGTACTACGTGTATATATATGCTTTTCAACGAATGAAATTAAGAAATTCCATCATAATATACCACTGTCATTGCAATCATAAGAACTAAAAAATTTTAGTATTGTTGTTAAGTTATTAATTGTAAAATATTATAAAACAATTTTACTAATCAAACAAGGTATATTATAAAACAATAAAATGAAATAATATAACAATTTACAATATAAATGCACCTGCCTAAATATAGGTACCCGCGGAATCATGAACTTCTCTATAGACCGTAGTTGGATGGCACGACGAAAGTTTAGTACTCAGATAGGTGCTACGACTGAATTTAGAGATGGTTGTCAAGTGTTTTTGGAATACACATATAGTCACCCAGAATGTGTGAATGATAAGAACCAGATACGATGTCCATGTTGGAAATGTAAGAATAATAATTATTTGGATAGAAATATGGTAAACTACCATTTACTTATATCTGGGTTCATGAGAAATTACAAAGAATGTTGGTGGGCACATGGGCAGAGAAGAGATAGTGGCTACACGAATAACAATCTGGGCAATAGTAGTACTTATCGTATGGATGAAATGGTTCATAATATTTCAGGGCCAGATTTTGATTTGGAACAAGCCAGAGAACAACCTATGAATTCTGATGCCAAGGCCTTTTCTAAGTTATTAGAAGAGGGCAGGGAGCCGTTGTGGCATGGTTGCGCCAAACACACTAAATTATCTGCAGTGGCGACATTACTCAACATCAAGGCTGATCATAACATGAGCCATGAGTGTTTTGAGTCTCTCTTGAAGGCCATTAAGAGTATGTTGCCCGACGATGAAAAACTACCTGATAATTATTACTTTTGTAAGAAAATGGTGAAGAAGTTGGGGCTTGGATACCCAAAGATCGATGCATGTCCCAACGATTGCATGTTATTTTATAAGGAAAATGAAAAAATAATGAAGTGCACGATTTGTGGCCATGATCGGTTTAAACCTAATAAGGAGGGGTTGAATATAAAAAAATCATCTATACCTTTCAAGATTCTAAGGTATTTTCCAATAACAGATCGGATTAAAAGATTGTACATGTCTTCAAGGACAGCTGAACATATGAGGTGGAATGCGAAATCTCCGGCTAAAGATGGAGAACTAAATCATCCCGCAGATGGGCAGGCTTAGAAAGATTTTAACAAAAAACATCTTCAGTTTGCATCGGAACATAGAAATGTGAGGCTTGGGTTGTCAACCGATGGTTTCAACCCGTTTGGCCATTCAGCTGTCCCATACTCATGTTGGGCCGTTATTGTTACTCCGTATAATCTGCCTCCTTGGATGTGTATGAAATAGCCATACATGTTTCTTTCACTCATGATTCCTGGTCCTAAAAGTCCTGGAAAGAACTTAGATGTTTACTTGAGGCCTCTAATAGACGAGTTGATGGTTCTGTGGAAAGATGGAGTACAAACTTGGGATGTTTCAACGCAAACAAATTTCAACCTTAGGGTAGCGCTTATGTGGACTAAAATCGACTTCCCGGCTTATGGTATGTTAGCCGGATGGAGCACACATGGTAAGTTGGCTTGTCCGTATTGCATGGAGCATACCAAGTCTTTCACTCTACAAAAAGGTCGAAAGCCTTGCTGGTTTGATTGTCATCGTCGGTTCCTTCCTGCAGATCACCCATTTTGAAGAAACAGATAAAATTTTAGGAAAGGGAAAGTGGAAAATGATATGCCTGTGCCACGATTGTCCCATTTGGTAAGAATGATAAGAAAATCAATGGGTTTGGCGAATCTCATAATTGGGTTCGGAAAAGTATCTTTTGGGAATTTCCTTATTGGTCTACAAATTTGATTCATCATAA
Source organism: Saposhnikovia divaricata (assembly GCA_036435485.1). Taxonomy (NCBI): domain Eukaryota; kingdom Viridiplantae; phylum Streptophyta; class Magnoliopsida; order Apiales; family Apiaceae; genus Saposhnikovia; species Saposhnikovia divaricata. The sequence continues at coordinate 75,422,364 of CM071600.1, read as the reverse complement.
TCTGGATGTAATGCATGTCGAGAAGAATGTGTTCGATAATGTGTTTAACACCGTGATGAATGTTACATGAAAGACAAAAGATAATGATAAGGCACGTATGGACTTGAAAGATATTTGTAAGCGTCCTACATTAGATCTTCTGGAATCTTCTAATGGTAAGAAAGTCAAACCGCGTGCAAGGTACACATTGTCCAAAAAGGAAATTGAAGATGTGTGTACATGGATTAAGTCTCTGAAACTACCAGATGGATATGCGTCAATAGTGCAAGGTGTGTTACGGATACGACACTGAATGGGAAATTGAAAGGGATGAAGAGTCATGACTGTCATGTGTTCTTGGAAAGACTCCTGCCTATAGCATTTCGGGATCATCTTTATAAACCAATATGGGATGCTTTGACAGAACTTAGTCACTTCTTTAATGACTTATGTTCAAAAACATTAAATGAGAAGGACATGTCTGTACTTGAGAAGAACATTATAGAGATCACGTGTAAATTGGAAAAAATCTTTCCACATAGTTTTTTTGACTCTATGGAGCATTTGACGATAGAAAAATGTGTTAACTACTAAAATATTAATAACGGACTTGGTGTTACCATGTGTTTTTACTATGAACTTCATTTTGGCAACAGAATGATATTGATTAATAATGTGCAGACATGTTGCATGGTTGAGTATAATGCTGAAGTTGGCCAGCAAAGGATTCTAATATGGATTGAATATTGATTTATTTTTTTCTTGAATAATGTGCTGCGATCTACACTTTATCCCTTGTGCAATTGAGAATTTGGAAATTTCTTTTTTTGGTTCTTTTTTCCACCTGAATTTATCTTCTTATTATTAATTAAATAGTTTGTGACTCTATTGTTGTATATTGTAGTGATTTGACGGACAACAAAATCGTGAAGTGCATCTCACAGCTGTGCGTTCAGAATTGGCCTACTGCCGCAATTACATGGGCTAGCACACCTCTCGCCCACAATGATGCAGTTTGGGCGGAATTTCAGGTACATAGTCTATTGTAAATATGTTCTCATTTGCTGTATGTTGTCATTTTTTTGTATCTAGTAAACCTGTATTTATATCCCCTTTGTAAACTTTATTTGCAGAAACGTTATAGGTGGGCAGAAGAGGATGGTCCAGTGATATCTACGCTTTTCTGGAAGAAGTGTGCCGAGCGTACGAAAGACATCCTTTCAAGAGAAAGCGGGAAGGCCCTACATAATGCTGACATTGACCATCAGGGACGTGCATTGGAACACATGCACGAGTATAGCCCCTGGTGGTGCAGTGCTGAAATATGGACTGAGATGTGTAATCAGTGGAGAGATGAGAATTGGGTGAAGAGGCGCAAGACAACTTCAAGTAACAGAGCTGGAGGTGGCGAGAAGGCCAAAGGTACTTACAAGGGCAGTAGCATCTCCCAGTTGCAGCATCTGATTGTCAAGGTATGTATTAATATTTTTAATTTGTTTACAATCATGAACTGTAAAAATCACATGCTTATTACTTCATAGTATCGGGATTATGTCTTGTACAGGAGTCTCAGTCTGAGGCCCCTATCGATTGGTTGGATGTGTATGTGGAAACTCGTGATGGTCTGCCCGATGCTGTCAATATAGCGGTAATAAATTTTAATGGTTTTTGTTTTAAGTGTATTTATATTGAATTTATGATTTACATTAATGTATAGATGTGTGTGCGTGTGTTACACACAAACGCACGAGTCTAAGATATTCCTTCCACTTACAACTTTTTTTCAAAATAATAAAAGTTTAAATGAATCCATTATTTCCTTCTACGGTTCTTATTTATTACGTAAATATTGGTTGAATCCACAATTTATCCCGTTTCTACTTATTTTCACTAACTTTTTTCTTTTTACATTTGTTAACCTCCAATGGCTAACCTATTTTAAAGAATCAAGAGGGATTGGGAGGAAGAGTAAATCATTTGTAAGACGTAATAGTCGAGTAAAGTATCTTTACAAAATTCAATTAAACGTTTTACTTCTTGTAAGAGATGGAGAAATTTGTCCAGAACCAAAACAACATAAAAAGACATGCTTCATTCAATTATCCAAACCATTTACTGTGCATAAGATAAATATATTTATTCATGCATGACTAGCAATTATGTGCAAGCCGTGATTTTTGGGTACATGTTAAGAATCTAGCTAGGTGCAAGCTTGTCAAATATTTGTTTGACTTTGTAATATAGAAATATCTGAACCCAGATTTCATGTTTGGTACGGCTATCTGCTACAGATCGGATGTTTGATTTTCTACCATATCTCTATAGTTTTAGGTATACATTTCTATCCAAACTCCTGCACATTGGATGCAAATAAAAAAGAAGCATATTAACTGCCCAACTTGTCATATGTACCTGACATCTTATCATAAGTATCAATTATGATTGCTTTATATTATTAATGCATACTTTATGTTATATTTTAAGCAATTTGTATTTAACTATTTAATCAATAATGTGGTGACAGAATACTTATCGTCGTTTACTTGACGAGCGGTATCCTGAAGGCACTGAATGTCCACAGATTGATCAGGAGTTGTGGGAGAGAGCGTCTATTGTCAAGTAGAATTATGTGAAAGGGCAAGGACAAAGACGCCGCTCATCCATCTATGGCTCCACATGCAGCACACAATCTTCATAATCATTGAGCCAGCCATCTGTTCATACTCCGGCTGACTGTGTGAAATCTATATGTAAAAATCACGAGCTTCTTCTTCAACTGGTAGGCCATTTGGGGGGTATGGATCCCGAGGATCTGGCTCGTGCAGTAGTGGTGGCATCACAGCAGCATCAGGGCGGCGATGAGGTATTGTATTTAGTAAAGCTACCTGAATTTATGTTCTTTATTTTCTTGAATGGAGGAGTTAATTTGTTACACATACTCATATAAATACCATGTATAAGTAATATTCACTAGTACAAAAACTACCTTATGGTCTCCCCATTTACGTCTATTATAGAAGGAACAGACGCATAAAATAGTTTTATGCGTCTGTCGAGCACTACACAGACGTATATACTAGAAAAAGACATGTTTATACGTCTGTTGCGCTTGAACAATCGTATAAAGTAGTTTTATACGTCTGTTGGAAAATTATTTGCGTCAGTTATTTTAAAACAGACGTATATAGTTCAACTATATATGGCTTACCTTTTAAAACAGACGTATAAAGGTGAACAAAAAAAATTTATAAATAAATGTAATAAAAAAATATGAGCGCCCAATTAATATATCCCCCTATATACGTCGGTTTATTTACGCAAGTTACATAAACAATAATTATTCAAAAACAAAATCATAAAACAAATCATATTATTTAATTTACAATTAAAATAGATTACCCCCAATTTATAACATGATGGATCACGTTTATTTCTCACTCAGAGCCCTAATTCACAAACTGTTACTTCCGTAGAGGTCCCGGAGAGGCGGTTCACAGACATCTACGATTGACTACATTAGTTTGATTCATGAAGAAGCTCTAATCCCATCTATTTGGTTCAAGGTAACTTTCCTCTCTCTCTCTCTCTCTCTCTCTCTCTACCTCTCTCACATATGTGCATATATATATGTGTGTATAGTTGTCTAATGAAATTTAGTTTAGTGGCCAAATGAAATCAAGATGGTGTTAATGGACTAGTTGTGTTAGTTTAAATTAATAAAATTTTAATTTTGTGTCAATGTGTGTCCTGGAAAGAAATCTTTACATACAAATTACGAAGGTCTGTTTTGATTTCAAGCATGTGCAGAAGAGGAAAGCGGTGGTCCACCTACTAATCAATATACCACCGCGCCTCCTAGAGGAGGACCTCCAAGAGGTGGTGCAGGAGGTAACATTTGCCCTCTGTTTAATTGGTGTTCAGATGTAAAAAAATTTATCCTGCTCAAGCCTGCAATCTTCAGAAAGTAAAATTCGAAAGATTTTTGAATCTTATAGGACACTGTCATAACTATATATGATATGTTCAATTAATCCATTTCTTACATGTTTTCTAGAACTTATTATTTTCACAAAAACTACTGGTCAATCAAATTATGATGTCTATAAATTCTTTATGCAGTAATCGAGGAGAACCAAGAGGTACCGGGGTCGTAAGAGGAGGTGCCAACAAAGTTTTACCTATTGAAATACCAGCTATGCCATTGGAGGAGCTGAATACGGTAACCGGCAACTTTGGCACAAAAGATTTGATCGGAGAAGGTTCGTATGGACGTGTTTTCTATGCAAAGTTGAACAACGGAACCAGTGTTGCAATTAAGAAGCTTGATACTAGTTCTTCCCAAGATCCAGACTCTGATTTTACAACGCAGGTGATTTCATATTCCATTTTTCTTATGTATAATGAATGTAGTTGGTCTTGTTAGGTCACTTATCTTTCGTTACTATTATATTGCCTCATGCAGCTGTCCATGGTGTCGAGACTTAAGAATGATCATTTCACACAGTTGATTGGTTATTGCTTAGAGTCCAACAATAGAATTTTGGCATATCAATATGCAACTATGGTATCCCTACATGATATATTACATGGTACGTCAAGGTTTCACTTTAGTACATATTACAGATTTCAAACGAGTGGTTCACTCTTGGTAATTATACTGGTTCAGGGAGAAAGGGTGTACAAGGAGCTGAACCTGGTCCTGTTCTTAGTTGGAGCCAAAGAGTTAAAGTTGCTTATGGTGCAGCAAGAGGCCTTGAGTTTCTACATGAAAAGGTTCAGCCTCCAATTGTTCATCGTGATGTTAGATTCAGCAACGTCCTTCTGTTTGATGATTTTGTTGCCAAGATTGCCGATTTCAGTTTAACGAATTAGAGTTCTGACACAGCTGCTCGGCTGCATTCAACTAGAGTTTTGGGAACATTCGGCTATCATGCTCCTGAGTATGAATTGTTTTTCTCTCTTTCATCCAGTGATACAATTTTGGAAAATCCATAGTCTAGTATTGGTCTTTAAAACAACATGATTTTTGTATGAGTGAAGTGCATTTTGTGTACTCGCACTTTGGGTGTCAGACCATTTGGGATACTAGACTTTTAAAAGTACCACTTGCTATACTAGACTATAGACTTTTTTATAAGGTGTGTACTACCGTCAAATCTGGTTAACTCCGTTAATTTTTTCAAGGGCATTTCAGTCTTTTAATCATCATCTTCTTCCTCAAACCCATTTCCACCATTGTTGAAGCTTTTAAGAAATTAAAAATTGAATATCTCATTCATTTCTTAACAAAATCAAGTCATTCAAGTTGTAACAAAATCATCTTTTTCTTCTCTACAAATTGATATTGATTTTCACAATCAATATTTTAATTTGGTGTTCTGCAAGGAAGCATACCTCAGATACAAGTGAATCCTCACAAAATTGAGTATTTCCAGTTTGCACAAAATCATTTTTTCGTAGTTTGAAAGACAAGGGGCTTGATAATTATGCTACTGCAATGATAATTGGGTATTGTGATGCAAAACTGATAAGGGACGCCTATAACCTAAATGTTTCTTTGACCAGGCGAGGAATTATAGTGAACAAGAATTCTTGCTTAACACTACTGAATAGCCTTTGTTTAGATGGAGCATGCAAAGATGCTCTTATAGTGTTTAAGAATATATTGGTTTCAGATGGTGTCCCTTGTCAGACAATCTGTGGGAAACTTATAGCCGCATTTTGTAGTGCTGAAGATATGACAAGCGCACAGTGGGTATTTGATTCTATGGTTTTGGAAGGAGTAATTCCAGATGTCATCACCTACACAATCATGTTGAATGGTTATTGCAGATTAAATTGCGTGAAAGAAGCCTGTGATCTTTTTAGTGATATGAAGGAACGGGGGATTAAACCTGATATCATCACTTACACAGTTCTGATTCACGGGCATTCTTATATGAAGTTAATAGAGGCTCAGAAGTTTGATAACAAAGATGGGAACAGGGAAGACCCGGAGAGTGCTATGACGTTTTGGAGAGAGATGAATGAAATGGGGCTAAATCCTGATGTTAAGTGTTACACTGCTTTGATTGAAAAGCATCGCAAGCCAAACAACCTTCAAGATGCTATTTGTCTTTTTGGTGAAATGATGGATAGAGGTCTGGAACCAAATATTGTGACTTACAAATACTGTGACCAAATACTGTGGTGGAAATGGGTTTGAGGAAGAAGATGATGATGAAAAGACTGAAATGCCCTTGAAAAAATTAACGGAGTTAACCAGATTTGACGGTAGTACACACCTTATAAAAAAGTTTATAGTCCAATATAGCAAGTGGTACTTTTAGAAGTCTAGTATCCCAAGTGGTCTAACACCTAAAATGCAAGTACACAAAATGTACTTTACTCTTTTTGTATTCACTGACTATTTAGTCCATTATCTGGTCCGACTCCACATGTACCCTGTAAAGATTCAAAATAAAAATAGCCATGTAAGATCAATTATAAGCTTTGGAAACAAGGGTTGTTGCACTTTTAATACTAGTATTTCAGTCGTCGACAAGTTTATAGTCTTGTATGTCATGAAAGTAATGATTTTTTGTTCCATGTCCTTGTGATTTGGTTCAGGTATGCCATGACAGGGCAAATAACTTAGAAAAGTGATGTTTTGGGGTTGTTCTTCTTGAGCTTTTAACATGAAGGAAGCCAGTAGATCACACAATGCCTAAGGGACAGCAGAGTCTTGTTACTTGGGTGCATATTTCTTTATTTTAGCCTAAAATTTTAAAATCTTCCTCTACACATATTTACATAGGTATAACAAGATGTCATTCCATCTGTAGGCAACTCCAAGTTTGAGTGAAGATAAAGTAAGACAATGTATGGATCCCAAGTTGGATAATGATTTCCCACCAAAGGCAATTGCTAAGGTTCTTCTACTCATCCTTTTTCGAGCATTCAGCATTTGACAGAAAAACTAAAGTTTAATCTGCCTGTATTTCTCAGATTGGATCATAAAAGTTCAATAAACTGTGTCCTTATGACTTTGTCACCATTCTTAGAAGAAAAGGATATCTCTTTCTCTTATGCTGTCGCCTTAATAAACATAAATAGTCCCGTCCATTCTTCTACAAAGATCAGAATGGACTTTAAATGTAAACATGCACTACCTTAAGTTTAATAGCACTAAGGACCTGTTATCTTTTTTCTTTTCATTTCGGAATTATCAAGTTTTTTTTTTAAATTTCTTTTTTACTTAAGATATCTTATGAAATATTGTTTCTTCTTTCATTTGGTTTCAGATGGGAGCGGTTGATCCTACACTCGACAATAAATTGATGAAATTCGAGACATTTGGGCTGATTATTTTACGAATGAATGTTTGTAGGATTGGTAGGTATGATGGAGTTTGTTAATTTAGGTTGTGAAAATATTTGAAGTTGGTGAAACATTGTACTTCGGTGGAACAAGTTGAAAATTTATATGATTGTTGTCGGTTTTTGTTAATTAATTAAGTATTATTTTCATTCTCTCAAATTAGTAAGTTTAATATTTTTGGGATTGAGATGCATGTACAGTACCAGATTTGAATTTGGTCGAGCATAATGTACATATGCAAATTATTAGCATTGACAGGTGCTAAGTGAAAATATAGGATAATATATTCATATTATTGGTATGGACAGGTATAGTTGAAAATTAATACAAAATAAATATTAAAAAAAAGTTTTTTTTCCGTCTGTTCTAGCATAACAGACATATCATGCAGTATTATATACTTCTGTTCTCGGACTTTATACGTCTGTTGTAGACAGATGTAAAAATATTTTATTCGTCTGTTACAGAAAGCAGACCCAAAAGATAAAACTTTTCTCATCCGTTCTTATGTTTTATGCGTCTGTTATTAACTGTTGCAAAAATACTTTATACATCTATTGTTACAAAAAACCGACGCAAAATATAAACTTTTTGCGTCTGTTTTCTGTTATATGCTTCAGTTACTGACAGATGCAATATACTATGTGCGTCTGTTGACAGGCGCATATACTTTAAGCTGATACGACTCCTCCATACGCATCTGTTGTGAACAGTCCCATATCACCCTTTTTGACAGACGCGTAAAGCAGTTTTTTTACTAGCACTACTAGAAAAAGTAGAATAGACATCACCCCTTTCACGTCGGTTCACGATGTCACCGATGTAAAAACTATCACTGACATCGGTCAAAAAAAAAATGATGTATTTGATGTATTATGAAATCACATTAAAAGCAAACCGATGTCATTGACATATAACTGAAATATCAATGACATCGGTTAGTAGCGCAACTGATGTCATTGACATTTTATGACATCGGTCAAAAAGCAACCGATATCTAAAGTAGGCTTAAAAGTATTTGCTGTCCACGCACACACAACTTTTCCCGCTTAATACCCAAAAAATTTCCCCCTTCAAACAATATTCCCCCCCTTAGCAAATTTTTAGTTCCCCCCATTGCAAATTTTTAGTTCCCCCCATTTTTTTAGCCAATATTCACATCAGCTGCAGAAAAAACAAAAAAACAAAAACATTTTAATCAAACAGAATTCTCAGCTCTCTCTCTCTCTCTCGACTTCCTAGGAGCTCTCGACCTCACCTCTCTTAAGAACCCTAATTCACTCCTTCACTTTCTCGATCTCTTTCCCTTTCACTGTCTCTTCCTCTCGCTCTTTCACTCTCTCTTCCACTCTCTCTTTCACTCTCAACCGAAAACCCCCAATTTGTAGCCCTAATTTGTAATCGATTTGACCAATTGAGTAAACTTGTTCAATTCATTGCTGGAATCCATTTGTTAACTGCTAAAAAGATTGAATCTACTATATTTTTGTACCGGAACAAGTGAGATCAGTTTGAAATAGCAATAAATTATGCTATTTAAATGTAGCGCCTTCGCTGGCTAAGCCCGTTTTTCATCCCACGGATACTGGTCATGTGAGCATGAAGTATGGATTCCAGGTGTGTTTACTTCATCGTTCACTAGAATCCCTGGCATTTTTTTTTGAATTAAACATCTCAAGCATTTCTTTTTTCTTCATCGTTCACTAGAATCACTTGATTCATTTTTTAGTGAAATTAAGGGACTATTCCATTCACTTGTGTATTTAGGGTGTTGTTGGGTTTTCTAGTGTTGGATTTTTTAGTGTTGTTGTATTTAGGGTGTTGTGTATTTAGTGTTGTATTTAGGGTGTTATGTTTGATTTTCTAGTGTTGTATTTAGTGATAGCTTGCGCTACTGGGGCAAATTCTATTGGTGATGCTGCAAGGATGATTCAAGTTGGAGATGCCGACGTTATGGTGGCAGGAGGAACAGAAGCCAGAATGGATGCTTTATCTATTGCAGGTTTCTGCAGGTAAGCCTCATTGTTTAATCTGTGTACACTGTATCCATGTGTGCATGCTATAGACTTGACACTGGCCAAAATTTGAACAAAAAGGACCTTCAATTAGTCAATAGTCGCCAATAGATGCTATAAACACCAGTCTATGTGTTTGTATACTATGAAGTATTTGCACATGATGCAGTACATTGGTGAAATATGTTTTTTGTCTTAATGAGATAATTGGAGTCTTTTGCAGTCCTTAATTTTTTTTAACTAATACACTGTCTTAGACTGCATGACAGAGCTTTGGATAAAATTTCATGGATTAAATACAAAACTATTTTTTTCCCTCATTCGGTCTATATTCTGTAATTTTAGTTCACCTATGCTAATAAAGTGCACAATCAGTCCCACCAGTTTGCACGCCATTAGCCAGTACCAGAATATGTATATATTAGATTGAAAGTTATTTAGTTGATCTATATCCCAACTATGCTGATTCTTTGAAGATATTATGCAATGATACACGAGTATGATCATAATTTATCTTATCCGTTTGTGTAAAAAAAGTAATTTGGATACATGCAGCTGAGAATAATGCCCTCAAAGCAATACTCTTAAGGGTGACGCATGTATATAAGAAACGGGAAACATCCCGAAAATAGTGGGTTCTAGATTATAGTTCATGTGGTATTTAGTAATATAATTTTATGGTATGCTATAGGCTATTTAATTACATTTAATGATACTGAATCCATTGCAGATTAAGAGCTTTGACTACAAAGTACAATTCTGGAAAGAAGGTTTCCATAATTACTTTTTCTTCAAGTTTGTGTTATAGTCCCTGCGTAAGTTATTCTCCTAAGAAAATGTACTTGCTCTCTGGCAGGTTTGGTGGTGTGGTTACTGGTATTCAAGATCTGGATCCATACAAATGGCCGAACTCAAAGTGGAGATGATTAAGGGTAAAGACAATGTTCCACCTGTATCTTCCTTCTGGTTCTGGTTTCTAAGAAATATTCTACGTTACAATGCTTATTTGATTAAAACTTGACACCCCTTTTATGGGCTGTTGTAGCTGATCTTTACAACATACGTCAAACAACATGGCAATTATTAATGAACTATAACTCTTTAGTCTTTGTACAGAAGTTGTATTAGTTGCAGTTATTTATTTATGTAAGTACTCTATACTGCCCTAAGTTCTTATGACTAATGTTTTTATTAGAGTTTTATGGCCTAAGCTGATCCCTGATATTATTGGACATGTGGTTACATGAGTAATTTGTAGAATTTATAATATTAGAAAAAAGCAGAGGATATTTGAATTTCAAAAAACAGTGTACGAAATTTTTAATATGTCACCATCTTATATGATGCTGAACCATATCCGAACAATTGAACATGTTCCTATAAGCATGTTAATTACTTACGTGCCTACATTTTTTCAAACAATTGGATGAGGTAATAACTTTGTCTTTTTATGATCAGGGCTGAGATTGTTAGAATTTTTGAGATCTGAAATTGTTCTTATATTTATGGAAATCTCCACACATATTTGGATTGTGGTTACCACTTTATATATCTATCTTGTAGTTTGTTGCAGAAGCAAGATGCTCCGAAGCTTTCGTTGCTCTCTGCTTACTTACAGTTGTTGGGACATCACTTATAACACATAAGTTGGGCTTCAGTGACACGGTTGAGTATATTTTTCTTCTATACTGATAACAATGATGTGGTTTTATCCCAGAAAAGTCATTAAATTAATTGAAATCTGACTTATTACAGCTTGGAGCATTCTTGGCCGGGGCTCTTTTGGCAGAAACAAATTTTTGAACTTAAATTGAAGCTGATATAAGACCTTTTAGAGGATTACTTCTCGGATTATTTTTTGTCACTACTGGAACTTCTATTGACACAGAGGTAAGTATATATCTATTAAAACAGTGTTTGGTCATTTAATGATAACTAAGTAGCTTTGCAGAACCAAGTTTTACATTTGTCAATTCCATACGCAGCTTCTTCTGCGGGAGTGGTCAAATGTAGTTGCGCTCTTGGCAGGTTTGATTGCCATTAAGACTCTAATTATAACAGCAATTGGTCCTCACGTTGGACTGACACTGCAAGAGAGTGTAAGGATTGGGTTGCTGCTGTCTCAGGGAGGTGAATTCGGATTTGTTGTTTTTTCACTTGCAAACAGGTTGATGGCTGGTCTTTATGTGATAACATCTGTTCTAAATGATTATTTGGTGTTTTATTTGTGGATTAGGTGGATTATTGTAGGCTTGGGGTGCTACCACTTGAACTGAACAAGCATCTCATTATAGTCGTCGTGTTCTCATTATAGTCGTCGTGTTCTCATTATGTAGGTATACTGGACAGGAGATCCTGGATCAATAAAGATATATGGAATGGATTATGTTCTACAACAATGTCATTGGCACTCACCTTCCGAGCACTCCATTACCGGCCAGGATGTAGGTTGTTTTATCACCATCCAGTCAGGCATCCCATGATGAGGACACTTTCTTAGCATCTCCTTGTAATGTTCCCAAGCTTCACACAAAGATTCTCCAGATTGTTGTGCAAATTGAGTTAGCGCGTTCCTTAATGCTGCAGTTTTCGCCATATGGAAGAATTTAGTAATAAACTTCTGAGCAAGATCCTCCCACGTAGTAATGGAACCGGCTGGTAAAGAGTGCAACCAGCCCTTAGCTTTATCCCTAAGAGAGAATGGGAAAAGTCTCAATTTGATCGCATCATCCGGCATACCATTAAACTTGAAAGTGTCGCAGATCTCAATGAAGTCCCTGATATGCATGTTAGGATCCTCCGTAGGAGCACCCCCAAACTGAACTGAGTTCTGCACCATCTGAATCGTGCCCGACTTTATTTCGAAAGTATTTGCTGCAATAGCTGGTCTGACAATGCTAGACTGAATATCATTGATCTTAGGCTGAGAATAATCCTTCAAAGCCTTAGCTGCTGCTGCTGGTAATTCCGCCATCTTAACTGCTGTTTCAACCTTTCTTGCTACAACTTTACTCCCTACTGGTTTTGCTGCTTCCAATTTCTCCTTTCGAGTTTGAGAAGGTGTTCGCATACACTCTCAAGTACCTGAAACCAAGAAACAATCAACTGTATAAGTAACAATCCGAGTCAGTGAACTTTAACAACCACTGATGTCAAGCACATAAACTATAACAAATCCCCGGCAGTGGTGCCAAAAACTTGTTTGCACAAAATCACGCGGAAGAGGCATTTTGACTTGAAATGTAGCTAGTTTGTTAGTTTTGCGGATAGTCATTGATGTATATATTGAATTTTTTTGATAATGATAATGAAGTTTTTGTTTGAGTTTTGGATTGATAAGTTGCATCAATATAGCATTCATTTTAGTATTACTTTGGTGCATATATATATATATATATGAATACAGTTATAAATTTAGTAAAAAACAAATCAGTTTTTAAGTTCAACTAATGTTAAAGGCTCTAGACAACGGTTAGGAACTAATGTGAAGGAAAATTTGAAACCGATGTCTTTGTGGGTGTAGAGAAAGGTACCCCTCCTTTACATCGGTTTTTAACCGATGTCTAAGATCATCTTTTACATCGGTTTCAAACAAGAAACGATGTCTATTATACACCTTAAACCTCAGTTGCATGAGCAAACCGATGTTAAAAACGAACATAGACATCAGTTACTAACCGATGTAACAGGCAAGTGAACGATGTGATAGATACTCTTTGACATTGGTTAAAAACCGATGTGAAAAGGGTTGGACCTTTCTCTACACCCACAAAGACATCTGTTGGAAAATGGCCAGACATCGGTTTTTAGCCGATGTCTATTGGCCTGTTTCTAGTAGTGTACTCATTCTTTTTTTGTTTCGTTACTTTTAGGGATCACATGATGATCGTGATGACGAGTTTGGCGGATCTTCATAGGATGTCTTGACAATTGTCATGGAAAATATTAGTACTTGGTTGCATTTATGATTCCGTACTGTAGTACTTGGATGATACTCAAACTATGGTTGACTTGTTCGTTTTTAAGATTATGTAAAAATATTTGAACTTTTATATTAATCTGATTTGCTTATTTCGATTCGAGCAAATGTTTTATAATGTTTATAATAGGTCTTGCCAAATTAGATGGTTGTATTGTTGCTATTGTTTTGGACAAAGAGGTATAAAACAAAAAAAAATGTGCTAAAATAAAAAAATCAAAATTTTGAAAAATCATTATCACCGACCGATTTCAGTAACTAAAATTTGTCGCACAAATAATACTTTTAGTGACCGAAAATTGGTAGCTAAAGACCGTTGCAACAATTACTGACCGAAATCTGTAGCTATAGTTAGTCGCAAGAAATATTAATTTTAGTGACAGAATTTGGTAGCTAAATTTAGTAGCAAACATTAGCGACGGATAACAGTAGCAAATGTTTGTCGCAAAAAATACTATCTTTAGCGACAGAAATTCCGTAGCAAAATATAGTAGCAATCTATAGCGATTGCGGCCGGTAGCTAATGTAGTCGCTATAGTTTTACAGTAATCTGTAGCAAAATATAGTCACAAATAATAGCGACCACATTCCGTCGCTGAGTTAGTTGCGGACACGTGGATTTTGACCCTACTGATGCTGACTCATCTTTGCGACCGGGTCGGTCGCCAAAGGCCGTCGCTAAGAAAGCGGTCGCGAAATGCCGTTGCAAAGTGTCTTCTTGCGACCAATTTTTCTGCTACTACTTTCAGTGACCGCAGATGGTCGCTGATGCCTATCAGCTACAGAGAGCGGTCGCTGATATGCGATCGCTTATAGTTTCTTGTAGTGTGCTCAAAGGAAGTTTCTAGTTGTAGCTATTGACTACTTCACAAAGTGGATTGAGGCCAAACCTTTGGCTAAAATCACAACCAAGCAAATCATGTAATTCTTCTGGGAGAACGTCATGTGCAGATTTAGAATACCACGAATCCTTGTTACGGACAATGGTTTACAATTTAACAACAAAGAGTTCAAGGACTATTGTGATGAGAATGGGATTGAGCTTCGATTCACCTCAGTTGCCCACCTTTAAGCTAATGGGCAAGCTGAGGTTGCCAATCGGATCATCCTCGATGGACTTAAGAAAAGAGTGGAACGCTCCAGAAATACTTGGGTGGATGAATTACTACCCATACTATGGGCATACCGAACCACGTGCAAAGTCACTACTGGAGCAACTCCATTCATGTTAGCTTACGGGGCTGAAGCTGTGGTTCCCGTAGAAATTATGCATGCATCTCCACGAGTGGAAGCATTTGAACCAGACACCAATGAGGAAGGAATGAGGCTAGCCCTTGACTTGATCGATGCGGTAAGGGATGAAGCTCATGCGAGAAATGTTGCACATCAGAAGAAGGCTTCTTTCTACTATAACCTAAGGGTGAAAGAAAGGTTCTTCCATCAAGGGGACCTAGTGCTCAGAAATATTGAAGCATCCAGGGTTGGACAAAAGGGAATGTTGGCACCAAATTGGGAAGGTCCCTATCGGGTCAAAAGTACGATAGGACGAGGATCATACAGGTTAGAGACTCTAGAAGGAAATGAGGTGCCTCAAACTTGGCACGCATCTAACCTCAAGGTCTACTATGTTTAATTATCCTATGTAGGACGTAGCTTATATCTATTAAAAAAGTAGAAATAAGGTCGACAAAACCATTTTAGGGTTTTCAAACTCTGAGTAAGAAGTAGAATATTATGTAAGGGCTAGGCCCATTTCAAGTTTTAATGCAATTTGATTTTCCCCTCTCTTAATTATTATTCCATGTCTGTCATGTATTGAAGCATATCTAAAATTGCTAGCTAAAGTAAGCCAAAATACAAAAGGCAAAGCAACTAAGTGGAAGGAAAAACCAGAAAATGTATAAAACAAATAAGCAAGCCCGGAGGCTATAGTTTCAAGCTTGCAAATTTAAAGAAAGCAAAACATTAAAAGTCATGTCACGCAGGGCCAAGGTAAATAAAATCAAGGTTCCTTAGTCTTTCCGGTACTCCTAGCAGGAGAATCTCTGTCAGTACTGGTATGGGTAGTCGAATCCCCAGCAACTGAACCACCAGATCTGGCATGGAGAGGTGAGCGATCAGGGTTCAAGATCCTATCAACAGCATCCTCCCCTTCCTCCTCTTCCCCCTCATCCTCCTCCATGGGAGTAATCCTCTGAGACTCCAACAACTTGGCCAACTCCAACGGGGCCTCAGGGCAAGGAATATCACCAATCTGGAACAGCCTGGGGTGCCTCTCAGAAACAGCATCTAGTGCCCCCTTCCAGCCACTAAAGTAGTTTGCTGGATAGATAAGATAATCATGCTCAGCCATAAGCCTCTAAAAGTCCTCGGAGTCCATATAATCATCAATGATATCCTCTTTGCCTTGGAGAAGCTCAGCAATGCTGCCATAGGCTTTCTCCAGCTCCTCCTCCTTCGCATTCAACTTCTCTTCCAAGCCTACAACTTGGGCCTTCGACTGGTCAAGATCCTTCTTGTGAGTTCCATCTTGAGTTCGCCAAGACTTGGCATGATGCATGGCAGCCTGGAAATAGGTGTTGCCCTGAAAAGCAACAAGTTGAAAACAGGCAATAAGTAAAAATTTAAGATAACGAGATAAAAAATACTTACGGTAGCAAGAGCCTGAGCACCCATTAGCTTGACCGCCTCCAAATCGCGAGAAACAACAATATTGCGATAATCAGTAGGGGTGACTGAGTGGTAGGACCAATCCTTGGAATGTTTGGTGCTCCCTACAACCGAATACTGTTTTCTGCTGCCTCAAGCAGGTCGAAAAACAGAACTCTTAGCAGAGGAGGCAGCCCCACTGCCCTCTTCTACATCAATAGCATCATGAGGCCTTAAAAAGGCAAGCTCTGTAGGCTATCCCCTAGAGTCCTTCGCAGCTCTTTTCCTCTTCATACGGGGAGTTTCCCCAGCCAAATGCTCTTGGAGCTCATTTATGGCTCTAGAAGCTGAAAAATCAAAGGCAAAGTTAGTAACAAATAAAATATAACATGTAAATAAATGAAAAGCTAAGTGAAAGAATGGTGGGGTTTACCCTTATCAGTGACAGAAGAAAGACCCACAAACTTGAGGGAAAAATCCTCAAGAAGACTGAAGAAGTGAGTTTCCCCTTTGTCTGCAATAATGGTGTTGAAAGCACCTCTTTCGGCATCATTTAGCTCGATATCATCTGAAAAGCTTTTGAGTCCCCGTTTAGAGCACACTTTGGAGTCCCCATTTCTCTATTATAACCACGGAAAAGCTTTTGAGCCATTAAAATGTTGTCAGAAATATTACGCCCTTTAACAAAAGCAGATTGATCCGGATTGATCACATTAGGAAGCACCTTTTTCAGTCTATTTGGAAGAATCTTAGAAATACACTTGTATACAATTGTGCACAATGAGATGGGACGAAAATCCTTAATATTCGTAGGAGTGCCAACTTTTGGGATTAAAGCGATTGACGTAGAGTTGATACCTGGATTCATGTCACATGAGGCAAAGAAATGTTTTATTACCGCACAAAAGTTAGGGCCAACAATCTCCCATGTTTTCAAGAAGAATTCTAGAGTGAAGCCATCAGGCCCCGGGGATTTATTACCCTTCAACGACTTGAGAGTTGTGAATATTAACCCATCTAAAATTGGAGCTAACAGAGATTCCCACTGATTATCATTCGCTGTTGGATAATTGATATCCACCATGTTATTCAGAAAAACTTGAGCTTGAGGGGTTACCAGAGGTTCAGAATGGAGTTGGGGCATGGTGGAGCTTAGGTGAGCCCGTTGCCTAACTGGAGTTCCCATGGTATCCATGAAATAATTGACAGCAAGGTTAGAGACCTGGGCATGGCCGTATTGGAGCTCACCATTGTCATTAGATAAAGCTAAAATCTTGTTATGGTTCCAATTCGATTTTACTTGGTTAAATAAAAATCTAGTATTACCATCACCTTGCGAAAGCCATTTGACTCTTGATTTTTTAAGGAGTAAAGCTTCCTCTTCAATGATGCAGCGTTCAAGATGCTTAATAGCATCTTCTTCTTCTTTTAACAGAGAAGAATTGACAGGATCATTGCTGAGATTCACCTGTAATGCGTATAGAGAATTACGCGCAATAGTAACATTGGATTGGACGTTTCCAAGATTCCTGTTAAACGCTATTAAATCTTTCTTGACTCTTTTCATTTTCTTACAGAAAACTGTCCTGGGATTACCCAAACAACTGTCAGACCAAGCCCCTCTAACCATCTCAATGAAACCAGGGATTTCAGTCATATAATTGAAAAACTGGAAAGCTTTAGATGGCCTATCCAAATGCATAGGAGTAACAAAGAGAAGGGGGGTATGGTCCATGAGGCCTCGCTCTTCGACATAGACTTGGCCTTCCGGAAAGGTGGAAAACCAGGCTGCATTCGCTAACATTTGATCCAAGCGCTTCAAAATTAAGTCTTCTGGACTTTTTATTTTGTTAGACCAAGTAAAGAAATCCCCATGAGTCCTGATATTGCCAATAGAAGCATCGTTAACACAGGTCCTGAAAGCCTGCATGTCAGGGGTCCATTGCTCGCAACCCCCAGAAACCTCGTTGATACTAAGGATAAAATTGAAATCTCCCTAAACGCACCATGGATTAGTCATGTTCGTGCTCAGACTGGTTAATTCTGCCCAAAGTGCAAGCCTTTCCAAAGGTTTATTAAAAGTATAGACGAATGTGACGCAAAAATGCATTTGCTTTTCGAGAAAACAAACGTTGCAGGTGATTTGTTGAGCAGACTTAGAGATTAGATTAAATGACCATAGAGTAGGATTCCAACCAACCCATAAACGACCATTGAGATGATGTTCATAGTTATAAAGCCACGTCCATTCTCTATTTATCTTATAAGCAACGGAACGAGCTTTATGCTCTTTTACTTTAGTTTCCATAAAGCACATGAAAGAAATATTATTTCTAGCAATAAAATACAACAATTCCTTCTGTTGGGAGCTTTTATTCAAGCCTTAAACATTCCATGAGGCAAAATTCATTAATGCTTAGGAGAGTTTGTTGGCTTACCTGCCAGCCGAAGGCTTTTCTTGGTGATAACGGGTATAAACCCATCAACATCTGCATTATCCTTTTTCGATATAGCGGGTCTTGTCACGGATTGAGTTTCTAGAGTAGCCCTGGCCTTGTATTGGCCATTGACTATAGAATTTGAAGTTTGATATTGATCAATTGTACCAAAATTAATTACAAAAGTTTGGTTTTCTTTCACAATGTCTTTCGGGTTCCGTTTTCTTTTTATGGCTGAACAGATTCCATCAACATTTCTTCATTGACAGTGAGATTATTTGGCTCATTTCATTCCTCACAATTAGTTAGAGCTTGAAAGGTATTGCCCAGCATAATAGGAAGAACGAATTCCCCTTGTTCAGGTTCTGTATCATCCCTTGTGTCTCCTGTTTCTCCTATGTCTCCATTGTTGTCCTCTTGAGCTTGCTTGGTTTCCATGTTGCCTGTTCCAGCAAAACTTTTGTAAAGAACCAATGCTTTTTCACTTCCCCCTGCATCATTGGTTGACTTTGAAGAAGTCTCTGGCCTGGTTGGTCTATCACCTTGTATGGTTCTAGGTTTTTTCACAACTCGTTCTGGATTATTTAAGCATCGAGATAGTGAGTGTCCGAAAGCATTACAAAGGCTACATGAATAAGGTAATTCTCCATACTGGATTTCTATTTTTGCTTCCTCATTCGAGTTGGGAAGAGGAGCACGAATAAAATCTGGTCTTGTCACTGAGTAATTCAATTCGACTTGAACACCAACGTATTTCAGTGGCTCGGATTTAGCCGTAACCGCATCAAATTTGAATGGCTTTCCAACGGTGCTAGAAATTGAGCTGAGCCCTTCCTTAAAATAAAAGATCTCTGGAACATCAACGAGACGAATCCAACATGGTACCTTATCAATAACGTTTCGTTTAAATTTACTACCTTCGATCCATGGTTTTAGAAACATGGTTTTCCCTCCTATTTGGACCGTGTTAAGATTCAAGGCTTTGTTTTTTTCTTCCAAAGTGCCAAATCTAAATGTGTAATAGCCTTTGGTGTTATAGTACACACCTTGCAAGCCCCTGTTGTCCAGAACCTTTGTGCTTGTTCACGAATATATTTAAAAGCAAATGAGCCTCTAATGAAGTATCCTATTATACTTGTTTCCCATTGTTTCTGTGCTTTAGCAAAAAACTCATTTGAAAATCTTACCGTAGCATAACCATCTTCATTGTAAGAAATGGTAGCAGGCCCAACCACAGGTTCTTTGCTGGTCACATTTTTTGTAACGATGTTACTCCACGTAACTCTCCTGTTGTGCTGAGTTTCATGGGCATTGATTTCTTCATCTCCTCCAGATTTTGTGGCAGCGGTGACACCATTCTTTAAATGAACAGGTGACACTTGGTCCTTTGATTTTGTCTCAGGAGGTGAGTTATATGAGCCATGGCTAGAGTTGTCCATTTCAGGTCCAGAAGCTGGCTGTACACATCCATCGTTTAGGATTAAATACATTTGTTCTCTCATACGTGCTTGAGCGGCAGGTGACAGTGGTTCCCCCATAACTTCCATGGTGTTTAAAGAATCATTATACACCTCGAGATGAAGCCGATTTTGCACAATCGGAGCGGGGCTACATAGTTATGACCTATAAACGCCGAGAACTCATCAGAGTCCATTGAGCCGGAATGCTCTGAGTTACGGGATGTTCACATAGAATTAGAAAAAAAAAATCTTGAATTTATTTTGCATCTTTAACAATGTCAGATTCGAAATTGTTATTAAAAAATGTTCCAACACATGAATCAAAGAGATTTAACTTAATACAGTTGATGTAAATGTGGATTCATCTTTTTCATTATTTTTCATAACCAATTAAAACGGATATTGGAGGGGGAATTTAGTATTCAATATGCATTTTACTTAATTTAATAAAGTTAGCATGTTTTTATTCATTTCATAAGTAATATTAATCTCGACATAATATTTTAGATATTTAAATTAGTATATATATATATATATATATATATATATATATATATATTCTTTCCATGTACCAATATTATTTTTAACTAGCTTATAACCCGTCCTTTTCTAATATCTATAAAAATATCTTTTTAATATATATTTGTTATTAGTTTACATATCAAATTATTGTTAAAAAAATTATATATATGAGATTTTACACATTCAATCTACTATATGTTTGATCTTGAATTCTTAAAACTTATTTTGGACGATTTTAGTGAAACTAACAAAATAATCTTTAATTATATGATCGTTTAACAATTATTTTCCAATTAAAACTATTAAGAAACAAAATAGAGAAGAAATTGATGATTTTTTAAGTTGAAAATTCTATTCAATTTAGGAAATCTACTTATATTTCGTTTTGATTATCAAAATAAGCATCTTAATATTTGAACAGAGTTGTATTGTACTAACAACCAAACTGTGATAATAAGTGTAAGAGGGTTTTTGTCAAAATTTTAATAGTCGATAGTAAGGTCCTCAGTACGACAAAATAAAATAAATAATAACCGTTAGATCTTAAAATAAATAGGTGAAAACGTTGGATATAGCATAAAATATATTTTATATTTTAACATGTAAACTAAAAATTGTAGTTATATTAAAATAGGAAAAAGTGGTCAGTAATTTAAATTATATACATTTAGGTTTATACATTGAATAGAATTATCAACGTAGGTCTTCTACAAGATTAATGTAAAAATTCGTAACTATATTTTATCTTGAGATTCTGAGTTTTTTCATTTAGATAATAATTGTTAAATCATCACTAATGAAATCTGATTTCTATATCTCGAGATAAAGCCCAAATAATAAATATGAAATTTTTAATTTTAATAAATAAATAAATAAAATTCAATTCTAATATATATAACCTTATATGTGTTAGTTGTTAGGAGTCGAACCATAGTAATCGCTTATTATCAAACCTAATAGTAAACATGAACTTTTTTTTTAATATTAATAAAAAAAAATCAATTATAATATTTACCAAAATTATGGATAAGATTCCCTTTACACTTATTATGTCATAGATAGAATATGATTAGAAGATTTTTAGGAGGCATAAATAAATCAAATGTGTAAACTTAATCCGCTTATTAATTAAGCATGTATTAGTGATTCTAAATTTAGTTTATAAATATATGTTGTTGTTATACCTCTTACTCTTATTATATAATAGAATATAATTAATAATACATATTCTTTTCGGGTGTTAATGTTAATTTTAATCAGATTATACTATATGTTTTAATACTTTTTGGTAAACTTTCTTTCCTCATAAATATTATTCTATGTAATTATTCTTTTTTTGAAACAATGTAATTATTCTAATAACACTCTTTAAGGGCATAATATATAAATCTTGATAAATAAATAATCGATACATTAATAATTTATGATACATTAATATTTTTATTAAATAATTTTATTTCCAATACCATAGAAATAATATACACTTACTCTCAATAAATTAATAGTATAGATAAATTAAAAAATCTTGAGGCTATTAATTTATTAAGATATTAGAGAATAATGGTATGAGGTTGACCTCAGGACTTACCTAAGTTAAATGATTTTACATAATAATATTTGAGTAATACTTTTGTAATAATTAGATGCAATATTTATAAAAATAATCCAAATTTTATATTTGATTTGTTTTATAAAATAAATTAATCTAATATTTACAAAAATAAATTAATGGTCTGACGTTGTTAGCTGATCTCAATAAAAGCAAATCCTAATTGGTACCAATTAATCCAACTTATCATATTTTTAACTAACCACTTAAATTAATAAAAATACGATAGAACTAGCTTGACATTGAAAAAAAAAAGCTGGGAGGAATGACTAAACCACTGAGACCCTGAAAACATACGGAATTGATTACTACTTCATACTACTAGGAACATACAATGCTTAATAACTTAGGCTAACGCAGACTGAACATCAGACTCTGGAGGATTACGAGACATACATAGCTTCCTCATACGCTGCCATATCAACAACACTTCTTCGATGCTCATGAGTTCATTGCAAGTGAGGTGGCAATTGTTTTCGGTCCCTGCTGTCCGATCTTGATTCATGGCTATCGATTGAATATTAAATTTATATTAGTGATAACTGAAAATATCGTGAAACAACTCGAGATAAATACGCCGTAAATATTGGACTGATCCGTTCACCTCAACTGGGAAACAGGTTTTCAGAAAAGGTTCCACCATGGAAACTGGTGGTTATAGTGGATTAGTGGTGTTTTTATGGTTGGATTTGCAGGGTTCCGACCAACTAGAACTGAGTAAAACCTACTCAACTTACGGATGACCAGAATATTATATCACAAAAATTTTTACGTGCTTTAAGTGTAGAGAATGTGAAAAATTGAACCCCTGCAAATGGCTTACATATCCTATATATAGGAATCAAGTCAGATGTAGTTATTTAGCTTAAACATTGCAAAAGCTCAACTAACCTCCAATTCATAGTGTTATCCCTGTTAAAAATATAAAATATAATTTTGACTCATAAAATAGTAGAAGTGTGCGGGTGATTCTAGATTATTCTTGATACATGTATTGGTCTTTTCTATGTTCTAATATGTATTAGTCTAGATGCATGTAATCTCTAGAACTATCCATAGAAAGTTCTAGTAATCTAGCATTTAAGTAAGTGTGTAGATCCTTCTATGGAGTCCTATATAAAGTCTTTAATCAAGTCATTTGTAATCAAGTCATTCCAAGTAAATACATTTTATACAAAATACTTCTTCTCCTAAATTGATTTGTGTGAGTTAGTGTGAAATCCTTTCTTCCAACAAAGTGGTATCAAGAGCCAAAGGTTCTACTTGTCTTCAAAGAAGGCTTGTGTTTTTCAAAGAAGAAGGAAATCATGTCAAATTGAATGTCTCAATGGCAAATGCCAAAATTCACCAAAGATAATTATGAGAATTGGTGCATTCGTATGAAGGCGATCCTTGGAGAAAGTGATGTGTGGGAAATTGTGGAGAAAGGATTGGTGGTGCCCGAAAATGAAGCAAATTTGGATGATTCCATGTTACAAAAGGTGGCTTCCGCAACAACATCAAAGAAAGTTTGGGATACTCTCAAATCTTCTTTTAGTGGAGATTCCAAAGTGAAGAGAGTTCGACTACAAACACTTCGTGGCGAGTTTGAGGCATTGCGGATGAAGGAATCTGAATCAATCTCAGATTATTTTTCTAGGGTCTTGACCGTTGTCAACCAAATGAAAAGCAATGGAGAAGAGGTAAGTGATGTTCGTGTTATCGAAAAAATTCTTTGTTCACTTGATTCTAAATTTGATTACAAAGTTGTGGCAATTGAGGAAGCTAGAGATATAGAAGAAATGATGATTGATGAGCTCATGGGTTCACTACAAGCCTATGAAGAAAAAATGTTAAAAGGAATTATCCAATTGAACAAGCCTTACAAGCAAAATTATCTTTTAAAGATAATGTTGGAAGAAACACAAGGATGCAAAGAGGTCGTGGAAGAGGACGTGGACGAGGATTGGTATATGGATGTGGACGTGGCCAACAAAGGGAGGAAAATCAAAAAGGTGAGAAAATGTACGAGGCAAGATATTCAAAAGACCGTGGAAGAGGAAGGTACACTTCAAGGTATGACAAATCAAATGTTAAGCGTTATAATTGTCAAAATATGGTCACTATGCTTCCGAGTGCCGCACTTCACAAAATCAAGTTGAGGAGAAAGCTAATTTTGTTGAAGACAAAGGCAACGAGCCCACTTTGCTTCTAGCACAAAAAGGAGAAGAAAATAGTGGAGACAATTCATGGTATCTTGATAGTGGCGCAAGTTATCATATGTGTGGAAATAAAAATTTGTTCATAGATCTCGATGAAAATGTGAATGGCAAAGTCACTTTTGGAGACTCTTCGGGAGTGCCCATCAAAGGCAAAGGTAACATCTTAATTCGCTTGAAAAATGGAGATCATGATTTTATTTCAAGTTTTTATTATGTGCCTAGTATGAAAAATACTTGAGTTTGGGGCAACTTATGGAGAAAGGCTACACCATCATCATGAAAGATGGATTTCTTAACTTGAGAGATTCTTGTGATAATTTAATTGCTAAGGTGTGTATGACCAAGAATCATATGTTTATTCTCAAAATTCAAAATGATGTTGCAAAATATTTAAAGGCTTGTGTTGGAGACTCTTCTTGGATTTGGCATCTTAGGTTTTGGTAATTAAATTTTGAAGGACTAAATTCATTATCAAAGAAGCAAATGGTGAATGGTTTGCCTCACATCAATCATCCAAATCAAATTTGTGAAGGGTGTCTCTTCAGAAAGCAATCAAGGAGAAGTTTTCCAAAGGAGTCTATGACAAGAGCAAGCGAGCCACTTGAACTTATCCATTCGGATGTCTGTGGGCCTTTTAATCCTCCATCTTTTAGTAAGAATCGTTATTTCTTATTATTCATTGATGATTTTTGCCGCAAGACATGGGTGTACTTTCTCCAAGAGAAGTCTCAAGTTTTTGAATGCTTCAAAAAAATTCAAAGCCCAAGTTGAAAAAGAGAGCAAGTATCAAATAAAGGCTATCCGTTCGGATCGAGGAGGCGAATTCAATTCAAAAGAGTTCTTAAAATTTTGTGAAGATCATGGAATAAGACGACCCGCAACGGTGCCAAGATCACCTCAACAAAATGGAGTCACCGAAAGAAAAAATACAAGCATTCTTAATACGGCTCGAAGCATGCTAAAGAGCAAGAATATGCCTAAGGAATTTTGGGCCGAAGCTGTAGATTATGCCATCTACTTGTCAAATCGATGTCCCACGAGAAGTGTTAAAGACATGACTCCACAACAATCATGGAAGGGAAAGAGGCCAACTATTACTCACTTAAGAGTTTTTGGAAGCATCGCTTATGCACATGTTGATGATGAGCTACGGACAAAGTTGGATTACAAAAGTGAGAAGTATGTGTTTGTTGGATATGATGCAAGAGCAAAGGGGTACAAACTTTACAACCCCATCATTGAAAAAATACTAATTAGCCGTGATGTTGTATTTGATGAAGAATGCTCATGTGATTGGAGCAACTCACAAGAAGAATATAATTTCTTCCCATTTGTTGATGAAGAAGAAAGTGAATAAAATTATGAGCAACATATCACTCGTCCCACATCACCATGAGTAACAAATGAGGGATAAGAAACTCCTTCATCTTCATCAAGTGATAGTGACGAGACACCGCCAAGGCGATATAGAAGGCTTGAAGAAATATATGATGAAACGGAAGAGGCTCCCACTATTTCTGACTTAACACTTCTTTGTCTTCTAGCGAAAACCGAACCAACAAGTTTTAAAGAAGCTGTCCAAGACGAAAAATGGAAGAAAGCAATGGATGAGGAGATAGAATCTATCAAGAAGAATGACACATGGGAGTTAGCAACACTTCCAAAAGGACAAAAGGCTACTGGTGTAAAGTGGGTATATAAGGTGAAGAAAAATGCCCAAGGCATGGTTGAAAAATACAAGGCAAGATTGATGGCCAAATGTTACAATCAAAGACATGGAGTGGATTATGACGAAGTTTTTACACCGGTTGCAAGGATGGAGACTATAAGGATAATCATATCTTTGGCCGCACAAAATGAATGGAAAATTCATCAAATGGATAAAATCCGCTTTTTTGAATGGTGTTCTTGAAGAAACTGTGTATATGGAGCAACCATTGGGATACATCATCAAAGGACAAGAAGGAAAGGTGTTGAATTTGAAGAAGGCCCTATACGGATTGAAACAAGCACCAAGGGCTTGGAATAGTAGACTTGACAAATACTTCCAAGCTCAAGGTTTTTACAAGTGTCCTCATTAACATGCTCTATATGCCAAAGTCACTAAAAATGGAGATTTTTTTCTTGCGTGCTTGTATGTGGACGATTTAATATTTACGGGCAATAGTCCAACTATGTTTGAAAAATTTAAGCAAGACATGGCAAGGGAGTTTGAGATGACCGATATTGGACTTATGTCATACTATCTTGGCATCGAAGTAAAGTAAATAAATGATGAAATACTAATATCTCAAGGAAGTTATGCGAGAGAGATTTTGAAGAAGTTCAAGATGGAAAATTGTGAAGCCGTTAGCACCCCCATCGAATGTGGAACAAAATTATCGCAAATTGAAGAATGTGAGAAGGTGGATCCTACTTACTTCAAAAGTATTGTGGGAAGTTTGAGATATTTGACATGTACAAGGCCTGATATACTTTTTAGTGTTGGACTTGTTAGTCGTTATATGGAGGCTCCAACAACAACACACTTGAAGGCGGCCAAAAGAATTCTTTGTTATCTTAAAGGTACCATTGATTATGGATTATTTTATCATCATTCTAATGAGTTCAAGCTTGTTGGTTATTGTGATAGTGATTGGGCCGGTGACATTGATGATCCAAAGAGTACCACCGGATATGTGTTCTTTATGGGTGATACATCTTTTTCATGGAGTTCAAAGAAGCAACCCATTATTACTTTATCTACTTATGATACGGAATATGTGGCGGCATGCTCTTGTGTTTGTCAAGCTATATGGTTAAGGAGAGTTTTGGAGGAGCTCAACATGCCACGAAATGAATCCATAGAAATATTGGTTGATAACAAGTCGACTATTGCTTTGGCGAAAAATCCGGTTTTCCATGAACGAAGCAAGCATATTGACCCAAAATATCATTATATCCAAGAGTGCATCGAAAGGAATGAAGTGGAGGTCAATTATGTGAAGTCGCAAGATCAAATTAGTGAAATATTTACAAAGCCTCTCAAAAGTGACGTTTTCAACAAATTTTGAATTCTATTTGGGATTGTCAAAATTAAGGGGGGGGTGTTAAAAATTTAAAATATAATTTTGACTCATAAAATAGTAGAAGTGTGTGGGTGATTCTAGATTATTCTTGACACATGTATTGGTCTTTTCTATGTTCAATGTATTAGTTTAGATGCATGTAATCTCTAGAACTATCCATAGAAAGTTCTAGTAATCTAGCATTTAAGTAAGTGTGTAGATCTTTCTATGGAGTCCTATATAAAACCTTTAATCAAGTCATTTGTAACCAAGTCATTCCAAGTAAATACATTTTATACAAAATACTTCTTCTCCTAAATTGAGTTGTGTGAGTTAGTGTGAAATCTTTTCTTCCAACAATCCCTCTTTTAAAGTTGATTTAGGAGGTTTCCAATGGTTATCCTGTGATATTTCCCCTATTTCCATGGGTTAATCCATGAGAGATATTTGTATATTCCATATATATATATATGAGGGATTAACATTAATTTTGGTTTTCGGTTAATTTTCTTTAGTTTTCGGTTAATTTCGTTTATAGTAGATGATCTGCTGATTACGTCATACACTTATGACGGGGGGCAACTGTTTGATTTGGAAAGTCTGACATTGGATGAATACATGCAGGCTTTTGGCAACTTTCTCAAATCATGTTGAATATTTATGAATCTAGAATTGCTCAATGCTGCCCGAATAATTGGATGGTGTAACAATTGGATGCTGCCCGAATAATTTTGAATCATATGGAGTACCTAAGGAGATGCGGTTGCTTTGTTTTCAGGTTTCTTATAACCATTTAGAACTTGATAATTTGTCTTCATTAAAATGTAATATTGTACATGTTTACACTCTTTTATAATTTCAATTTGTCCTGTTTTTTGAAGACATTTTATTAGATTATTTTTGATTTTATTTAAACACGGTGGTATGAATTCTTTAGACTGCACATTATGCAACTACTTGGTTATTATGACTTAATTCTTTATGTTCAAATTGATAACAATTTGTTATGTCATCTTAGTCCTAATCATTTCAGTTTTAAATCATATTTGGTGTTATTATAAATTTTAGATTCTAAACGTGTGATTAATCAGTGAATCTTTTTCGCTCTTATAGTTTTGTGTAGGTGGTAACAGTTAAGGACATTATGCCACCACCGAAAAAGGGGAATGTTGTTGATGTTTATATTTGTGACGCCCCCAGATCCGGGGTCGGAGATCTAGGCGCTCACGGTCCATTTTCCATTAATAACATACCTGTTCTTGCACATAATATATAACACAGCCATCGACCCCACAATAAACACACACCGCACACACACACACAGGTTAGAGCCTCAGAAACGTCACAACATTGATTAAACAGTAATAAAAGTATCAGAGTTATTACAGACCGAATTAAATTGTATTTATGCTACCAGCAACACTTCGATATGAAGCGAAGTTGGCGGCTTGAAAGTTTGTTACGATACACTGCCTTGCACAGGTCATACTGATAAATAAAACAAACTAACAAAAGCTGCCAACCAATCCGGCTAATGGGGCCTACCGGTGGAATCTCAACTGCTGGCTCGGGTCTAGTCACCTGCTTTCGAGCAGTCTGTCTGGGTCTTGCCATTTCGCTTAGCTGTTGTGTTTGTAAATTTGAAAACAAGCAAGAGTGAGCAACTATAGCTCAGGAAGAAATATATGTATAAGGTAAGCAATATAGCATTTCATATAATTAGCAGTTATTAAACTTGTTTGTATCAATCAGATATAAAATCACTTGTCATTGTTGATAAATCTCGAAGGTGCACCAATACGTGCCCTCGTTTTCAAAATAAACTTGCAGTTCTAGATACTGCATAGAGTCAACATCTTTCTCATCAAAATAGAACACTATCAGCAACTTGGCACAAAAGCCTAAGAAGCAGTGTCAAAGCATTTTTCCAAAATGGAGGAATGGGACTTAAAGAAAACATAAAACCTGACAAGGATTGACGATGATCAGTCGCCACATCCAAGTCCAATAATCCGCAGGTCTTCTCTGCCGGTAGAAGGATAGAAACTACATCCGTAACTATCCCCGGGTGAAAACTACATCCGTAATCACCCTCGATGAAAACTACATCCGTAATCACCCTCGATGAAAACTACATCCGTAATCATCCTTTGGCAACACCTGGGCCGGAATAATAATTGATGGACCGCCTGGCTCACGGCC
The DNA here is from genome assembly GCA_036435485.1 of Saposhnikovia divaricata. Classification (NCBI taxonomy): domain Eukaryota; kingdom Viridiplantae; phylum Streptophyta; class Magnoliopsida; order Apiales; family Apiaceae; genus Saposhnikovia; species Saposhnikovia divaricata. The sequence goes on along the minus strand of CM071600.1, from coordinate 75,392,904 downwards.
GCTTACACATCCCGGGAATCGTTCGTCAACGGTTCCCACACCTGCGAGAGTCCCTTTTTCTTTTTCTTTTGAAAACTTGATTTTGATTGAAAACAGAGTAATTGAGGTTCGACATATGTCGACCGATGATTCTTGAAATCATACAAGAAGCAGAATCTGACCGGGGGTTTTCCAAAATGTTTTGAGTTCGAAAGAGTTCGAGTTTGAAAGTATTAAAGGTATCTTGGATTGATTTCATCTTTGAAACAATGAACAATAATTAATAAATAATATTTTAAGATTTAATATTAATAATTAATAAAATAATTATTTGATAAAATAAACTTTTAATCCAAGATAGGGTTTCGAGTATTTACGAAGATATGAACATAATTACTTGAGTATACGATACTCCCCGAATGACCCTTCGGGTTTTCGCGATCTAGATACGATATAATAATATACCGTTCCCCGGTCAATAGTAGATACGGACCGCTACGACCTCTATTGCTAGAGTCGTTGTCCGAAGAAAACATTTCAATCTAAGTTCAAGGGGTACAAGCATATATGTACTCATACAATCTCAATTGAATCAATACTTTGATAAACATAGCATTTGATACGGTTGAAATCTACAAACACAACAGTGAAAGTCCTTGTACATGTATAAGTTTTCAAAAGTAAACTTGCCTTGGTTTGGTTGGGGTGGTCGAGCGTACGGAGTCGAACGATCTATACATAAGTAATAACCGCTCATTAGTACCTTAACAATATCTCTTTAATTACGGAGTTTTTGGGGGTACGAAATTAACTTAATGACCTCGTCTTATGACACTCTAGCCCCACTATAGGTTCATGTCATCGCTCGATTACGCTCGTCACTTATTCAACTTAGTTTAGTTACCACATTCGAATCATAACCGTTAACCCTAGAATTATGCTCCAGTACTAACGACTTTTTCCCTTGGGCGAAATTTACTCTATCATTTTTATAAAATTCAAAAATTCATATTTTAATCCAATTCTTTTTGGGTGGTCTTCACCACTGCATTCCCTAACTTCTCAAATTTTTCCATGATCCCACATATATTCTTAGGGGTTTAAACAAGGTTCACAAGGGGGTCACTTAGTGTAGTCCGGAATCCAGAAACACAATTTACTTCTCCGGCCATAACTTAAAATCTATACATCACCTAGTTATGAACCTTACATTTCCAGAAACTAAATTCAATTATATTTCCAACAATATATGGTAGGACCTCAGGGGACAAGATTGGAGGGTTCAAAACCATGTTACAAGGCAGGTCAATGTTCCTGGAAAACTCAGCAAGCATGTATTCAGTTAGATCAGCCAATTTTCTCAATTCCACAACACAACCAACATTTAATTCACTTAGTTCATGCTTTATAACACTTATGGAGATACATATACTATCCATAATCATAAAAATCACAATCACAACATCAAAACTCAAGATCCATGTCATCCATTACTTATACAACCAAGATTAACACTATAACACATGGATCTATCACCAAACATTATAAACACTACATGACCAAAAGGGTTTGTGATTTTTATACCTTCTTGAGCACCTAGGAGCCTTGGATAAGCCTTACAAAACTCAATAACACCTTGAATGGTCTCCTACAACCCTTACAATCCAAGATCTAAAAGAAAAACCAACCATGGTTACTATTCACAATATCTATTATAATTAATATCTTGAAATTGGATGGATGAAATGGCTTGAAACTCTTAACATACCTTGCTTAGATGATGGTGAAGGCCTAGGAATTATGTCTTGATTTATGAGTGATGGGAAAGGGGGGAGGAAGAATTTTCTTCTTCCCTTTTTGTGCTAGGCCGAGAGCTTTCTCTTCCAAGGGGGGGAAGAGCTTTTAGTTTTTTTGATTTTTGTGTTTGTTGGTTGAATAATTGATAAAGTGATGTTGGGTGATAAATAATATTGTATGTATAGGCAAGGTACTAGCATGGTATGGCTCCTTGTACTTCTTGTCTCCTCTTTTTGAAAAGCCATGTAACTAGTTACTATTCCTCTTCCATTTGGTTAACTAGTTTGCTTACTAACCACTTGGTTGCATGGGACTTGCATGCAATACTACTCCTTGTATCATTATTCTTCCACAAATGCTTGTCATTTAATCTATCGTAATAATATTTTGTCGGGTAGAGATTTCGCCTATAATTCCTTAAGTACTTAATTGTGTAAATTCCTCGAATATCCATAATTCATCGTCATAATTCTTAATAAATCTTTTAATACTCTAATCATTCTCAAATCCCAAGTTTTATAAATCTTACTAACAATAAGACTCTTGCCTTCACAATCTTCCCTTTATCTTACATAGTGAATGCAACAACATAGTTTCTCAGACAATCAATTCTATTAATCAACAGGGATGACTAGAAAGGTTCCAAATTGACAATGTCACATGATATTAAATAAAAGAAAATATTACCAAAAATTAGGGTTCTTACAATATTGCATATGAGTTGATGGATACTGATCTGAATCAAGTAATACGCTCATCTTAGCCTTTGACAGAAGATCACTTCCAGGTAGATTTAGCTTCTTATTTTTACAATCATGCAATACATAAAGCCTTAAATTTTCCAAAATTCATCAGATAAATTCTTAAATAAATTATTGAGATAATATTATGATGGCGAGTTGTGAAATACTATAATGGTTTTTCTCGAAGCAGTTTCTAGGCTCTCGGGAGGATTCTGATCTTGAATTTCTTAGGAATGATAATGCAAAAAAGTACATTAAGAAACTCCGTCATGTCCCAGAGAAATCTTTTGCTGAGAAGTTCCTAGATGTATCACCAGTGGCCATCGATCTTGCACAGAAAATGTTAGTATTTGATCCGTCAAAACGCATAACCGGTAATGCCTCTTGGTATTCAAGAACAATATTTGCAATATTTGTCTGTTGACACTTATAATTGCATATTAAAATCAAGCTAATGAGTATTCTTTTTGTTACTTTTGCCATGATGATTGTATAGCTGAGGAAGCATTAGAGCATCCATTTTTATCAAGTCTGTATGAGATCAACGAGGAACCAATCTGCGAATCTCCCTTCATTTAAATGAAGAAGATATAAAGGAACTGATATGGTCGGAAAGTATCAAATTCAACACAGAGAAGAAGCTGGGGTAGTAGTTCATGTCTTAAAAGCTGTGTCATCTTAGTAAGCTTAAAATTTGTTATGTCATCTTAGTAAGAACCTTAAAATTTGAGTAAGAAGCTTATTTGTTACGTCATCTTAGTAAGCTTTGCAAGGTTGAGTTTTGGGCCAAATAATTTGCTACTTTTGCTATATTGCATACAACTTTTAAGACACTGCAGAATGACACGGTGATAAATTATATATCAGGAGCTATTTATATTAGTATGTATATGAGCTTTGTACATTGGCAAGAGATGCTAGAAATCCGAATTTGAGCAAATGTGTAGACCTTCTATATCCCTTGGTCAAACCAATTTATATCTGCCTTTGCCTTTCAACATGATCTCAACCATCTCAACCAACCTTATTGGCTCTCTTTGTGCTACTTTTTTAATTCAAATATACTTTTGAGTCAGATTAATTTTTAGCAAAAGAATAATTTTTTTATTCATGCTTATATCTTGAGGTTATGTATGTCATCAGAGCAATCCTTTGTATTCAAAAAGTATTTCTTGCCTTATGTGGTAATTAGCTCTATAATACGAGTAAATCTTGCTTAATTAGCTCAAATAGACTTAACTCCTTTGTGCATATGGATGAATTGCCACCATCAAAGTTTGAACTACCCGGATTTTGGTTTCAGCCTATGGAGGAAGAACTATTCGAATTCTATCTCAAATACACCATTTATGGGAAGAAACTGCACTATGATGTCATTGGTGTTCTCAACATCTATGGTTATGGTCCTTGGTACTTGGCAGGTGTGTTGAATTTATGCATGTCAATATTTTCTTGGTTCTTTTAAAAGTTAGTTAATCATGCCTTATATTGATTGAAGTATCTGTGACTGACTATAGTTGTAACTTACATGCATATTGCATAGTTGGCAAAGATTGGGGAAAGGGACACAAAGCATGGAAGTGGAGGTAGGCCTAACAGAACTACTACAAAGGGCTCCTTTTCAGAGTGTGTGCCAAAGCGTAGAGGCAATTATAGTATATCGATAATTTAGTCCAGACATTTTTTACTACTATGACATATGGATAGTTCTATACATAGTGTTACTGTTGAATTCGTTAACTGAAGATTGTTGTGTCAATTATCATTTCGCAGGTAAAAGATGGTAGCTGGTGATATCAGTGGCTAAGGCATGGTCAAATCAATGCATTATGAATGTAATAAGAGTAATTTCTTTCTTGAAGAATCCTTTAAAAGTTGGAAAAATTATGGCAGGGCACTAAGGAACACGAAATATCGGCTTACTAATCGTCTCTTGACACGATTAAGTGATGTGATCAAGTAATGAATCAGAGCTACACGAAATGTGTGATAAGGACTGACTTAACATAAGAACTGACTATAATTTAACTATAAACATAATTCAACTATAAGTGACTCTCATGCACATAAGAACTGATTTTACATAGCGGTGTTGAAGGAAATGGTTGTGGGTGATGTGAAAGTAGCTGATCTCTTGCAATCAATTCAAGAAGTCCTTCCAGATAGTAGGCTTAGGGAAGCTAAATTATTCAGTCATGTTTAGTGCGAGTTTGCAAATATGAATAAGGCCAACAATGCAAATATGAATAAGGCCAACAAGAAGATAGAAAGATTAATAGATGTAGAGGGAATCCTATTAAGATGATAATAAGTTCTGAAGGTCTTTTGGTTGTAGTTAGTTATGTTTTATAGAATTTACTGGCTTTAAGTTTAAGGCAATGTTAATGCAGGATATAGGCTTATTATGGTTATAATCTTACTTGAGACAGGCAAAGGCAAGATACCGGAATATTCAGTTGGTTTCAATATTTTTTTTGGTGCTGCTACTAACTCTCAGGTGATGTTTGAATGTGATTGTCCTCAAGGTTTTTGAGTAATAATTTCTTTGGGGTTAACATTTTGTTTGAGCATGGTGTGTTGATGGTGGGGCAATTTGTGTTCCTTACCGAGTAAAAAGCCTTAGCGAGTCTTAAGTATTATTATTAGGTGGTCCTCATCCTTCCTTTGTGTTACGGTTCCTTTGAATGTAATAAGTTCAATCTCTTTGGTTGTAATGCATGTTTGGCTTATCATTAAAAAAAAAAAGTATTCCTGCATTAAAAAGTATGCTAAAAAATAATAAATTACGACTCTTACTTGAGACTAAATCATGCTCAAGTAAGTACTAAATTACTTAAAGTAATTGAATCATTATTATTTTTTATAACCTTTTTATTATTATTTTTTTATTTTTTAGTAAATTTAACCAAAATTACTTTTTGGTTGGAGTGTCACTAAATCATGTAATCACAAAAAAAGTATGTTAAAAAATAATAATTTTATAAATGAATTTTAATATATTATTTCAATGGTTAAAATTGAAGAGCCTTCAAAATAGATGTACATGTCTATCTCCCCCATATTTTTTTAATACTTTAAAACTATTTATAAAATATTTATGATGTCTTTAAATAAATAAAGTAAAAAATATTTTTTTGTTCAATATTATTATGAAGCACTTGCATTACAAATTAATACTAAGGATCTTGCTCAGGTGAGAACCTTCACTTATGGTGAGATATGAGATCTAATCATAGCCACTCATTTAAATACATTATATTCATCTCTACCATTCATTTTAGATTTTAATATTTTAATATTTTATATTTGGAATTTCACCATCTTCTTTCTAATTCAACCACCCACCATTAGTGGAAGCCACCACTGGCGACCACCACCTCCAGCGATCACCAGAAAATTACCACCGGCAAACATAAAATCACCGTCGCCAAACCAGAAATCACCACCAGAATCACAAAAATCACCACCGCCAAACTAGAAATCACCACCACCACTGTAAATAAAAAATCACCATCGGAAAATGAAAAATCACCACCACAAACCACCCCATCGCCGCCGCCACCTCCGACCACCACCAACAAATCACCATCGATAGCTCGGAAATCACCACAAATTCCACCAAAATTACTACCAATCACCAAATTTCAAAAGAAAAATTATAAAAAGAGAAAAACAATTTTATATAATCACTAGATACAAATCACCTCCGGTCGCCGGAAAAATCCTGTTCCTTCCCCCAAATTAACAATTGTCAATTACCAGAAAAGTAACACAAACAAATCACCAAAATGTTCAAAAAAAAATAAAGTGAAACTGTAATATCCGATATTCATCACTAATTCGTATACATTTAAGCATTACATCTAAATTATTATACGTGTAGTAACTTTCTTTAACTCCGGCAACAACTCGGGTAGTCAGATCTAGACAAAGAAGACAAGATTGCGCCTGGCGGCGCCGGAGGAACGCAGAACAGTTGAGAGAGAGAAAGATAGGAAAGAGAGATAGAAAGGGAGAGAAAGTGGCGGTAGTTTGGGGGTCGGTGGTCGGGGGTCGTGGGGGGGCGACGGCGGCAACGACGGTGCAGCTGCGGTGGGGTCAGGGAAAGGGGTGGGTGCAGTACTACAAGTGTGTGTCATGTGTGTGTTTGTGTGATATGGATGTGTGTTTAATTTTTATATGGTTGGGATTTTAAATTTTTTAAAATTTGTGGAGCTGAGATTAGATCTCAGTTCTCACCATAAAATAGGTTGTCACTCGAGCAAAATCCTATATATATATATATATATATATATATATATATATATATATATATATATATATATATATACATTGGTAAAAAATTAAAAATTTAGTTATAAGATATAAATAAGATGATACACGTTCTAGCCGAAAAAGTTAATCAGTCAATTATTAATTACTATGCTATTATTTTATTGAATACATTTATCCGTGATACTATTGAAAAAGAATAGGCTTTAGTAAGAGAAAATATAAAAAGGCAACATATTTTAACTGAAAATGTAATTTGTTAGTTATTAGTAATTGTTATAGGAAGAAATTGGTATAACAATATTTTGGAGGTTGCTGGATTTATGGAGCTAAATACGGATATAAAGCTAAGAAGATGAAAAACAAGGGTTAGGGTTTGTGTGTATAGATGTCGCTGAGCTTGATAGGTGTTTTCAGGGGTGAACTGTTTCTCATCCGTATCAAGGTGCCTACGTACCCTATTTATAGGGATCAAGACGTATGTAGTTCTTGGGCAGCAAGTTACCTAGACGGGCTAGGGTTTTAGAAGATAAGTCATGGCCCAAGCCCACTCGTGTAGGGCTAATGTGGCAATGAGTCATTAATTCTATCCATGATCCATGGCTTATAGAAGGAAATCGATGGTCTCTCATGGTTAGAGTAAAGGTCTCTCAAGCGAGGTTAGAGAAGTGAAGTAGAGCCTAGCATACGACCTCGAGGGGCCTGGCCATGCGAAGCAGTTCCAATTACTCATATGACCGCGAGGGGCCTAGCTACGAGCCTTCTAGTAGGGAATGAGATAGCGATCTCGTTTAGCCTGTAGATGTGATAATAGCACGAAGCAGTCCCTGAGAGGGAGATGTCAGCGAAGCGATCCCTTAGACCGGATCATGAGCGAGGAGGCCCTATAGTTGTGCCGGGCTGATTCAAATAGTGGACTTTAGTGACCCAATTGTCAACTTCTAGGCCCATAGCCAATTATGAACCGTTGATTTAGCTAATTAAATCATGATAATTATTATGCCAGATTTGGGAATAACAACTACCCCCCGAGTCCATGTTGTCATTGAAGATGCGATGTGTTTGTAAAGATGCGATGTGGACTATATATACTCCTGTCACTATCATTTCTTTTTTCATCTTTACAAACACATTGTCGAAGTGCTGCCAGTTTGCTCCCGGATTAAACGAAAGAATTTTCAAGCTCTATTGCTAGCGACCCCCAGCTTCTTCCGATTTCTTCAATCTCTTTCAAGAAAAAGTAAATCTTCATTATTTCTTGATTTTTAGGTTGTTGTTCTTCATTACAACGCATGATTAGATAATTTTAATTGTATGCGATGCGATTCCATATATCTGCGATCCCATACTGTTAATTTTGTTTTGCGATCCACAGCTCGCTTAAGTAGATTAGTGACCCTTCACTTAAGAGTATAGATCCGTCCTTTTTGCTTAGAATAGCGATCCCTGACACACCTCGTGAGCGAAGTGAGGACACGTAGAGCTTTTCTTCCTATTTATTCTTTTCTTCTCTTTATCCCTTTTTGCTTTCTGTAAGAGCACACACTTAATTTCTCACCTCCTTTTCACATGTCGAATGACGATAGTTCAAGGACGCCCTCTCCTATGCCCAATGTTCAAATTAGCGAGGAGGCTGCTGCTAATATCGTGAGGGCTACAAGTACTAGTGAGAGCTCCTTTAAGTTATATTTTGACCCACACTGGTCCCATGAAGAATATAATAGGGAGATTCCTTTAGATACATGGCGATCCAAATGCCCTGCGAGCTCATGAGATCGATCTTTAGATGTGCTTCCAGCTCAGAACAAGCCCCAAATCGAGATGACAGATGTCGAACGAGAGATGGAAGCGTTGATGAAGAAAGGAGAGGCATTTAGCTCGCAAGTAGCACAAATCCTTGCTAGAATACCCCCTCCTTAAGCCATGTCGCCCATCCACATAAGCGACTTTCCGATAGATTCATTAGGCGATGCCTATTATGATATTGAAGGAGGTGCCGATAGGCCCGATAACGAATTCAACTCCGACGATGATGATTATGAAGAGCCCTCCTCAGATGATGGCGGTCTTGACGAGGTGTCAAAAGTTGTAAATTTCAAGGACTATGACTACATTCGAGAGGCTTTACCAGAACCTTATATACCGACCCCTCAACCAGAGTTAGAGGGAGTTATATACATGGGGGGGCCTCGCCCAGAAGACATCGAGCCTGACTCGAAAGTAAAACCAGGCGAGCCTCGCATCTTGGCCTGCCGAGACCTATCCTCGACTTTGAATGTGAAGACCATCACAGAAGGGGTTGAGAGATTCAGGCCAGAGGGTAAAATCGTCCTCCCCAAGTCCACAATGCGATGCTATCGCTTTAATTATAAAGAGAATGGTGGCAGGGTCCAAGAATGGTTCTAACAGTGCCTCTGATGAAGATAGGTGTCTCCTCGCCTCTTCACCCTTTCATAAGAGATGTCTGCGAAACATATTATCTGGCCCCCATTCAAATAGTACGAATGGATACAGATCTATGATCGCTTTGTATATTCTTTATCACAAGCTTGGATATCCACGTATGCATGCGGGGCCAAAGACTTTGGTTACATTTATTTTTCTGTATGTCCAGAGTTCAACAGAAAGAACCTCTTGTCTGGAGGAATCAGCAACGCTGGTTCATGAAAGGAACCCTTCTTGTATATACACGAGGTACCTAGAATCAAAACAAGCTTCAACTATTTTCCAGGTGAGCTTTCTACTAAGAGTACAGTTATCCTCATCTTTTAAAACTCTTTTATCTAACAACTCCTTCGGCATCGCAGTTGGGCTGGTTCGCACAGTCCTTAAAGGTGAAGAGAAAAAACGAGCTGATGAAGTGTTGACGAAGTCAACCAAGGAAGAAAGGAATATTAGGACTCTACTTTCCTTAGAGAACCTAATCGAGTGCAGATTTCTCAAGGAGGGAGTAGGTTCCTCTCCTGAAGCGGGGCCTTCTACCGCGCAGCGATCCTCGTGCAAGAGAAAAACATGAGAGGAGGCCTCGTCTTCTCATGTTGAGATAATTGATGAGGGCACTCCTCAATAATGATGCGATCCATAATTACTTCACATTGCATTGCATTTCTTTTATTGGCTTCATACATATTTTCATGTCATTTGTCTTCGCATTTGTTTTATCGTACTTCACTGATTTATTAAGCTATTTCTAACTCATCCTTTTCTCCTGTACAAGAATGTCGAACCGCAGCGGCCCTGTTCCTCCCTTCCTTCAGCAAAGTGCTAAGAAAGGTTATGCCTCGAAGGTAGCCTTGCTCTGAAAGTTCCTCCAACAGCTCCTCAGCAGAAAATCATCAATGATCCGCCATCTCAGACTGGCATCGCTAGGGATCAAGCCTTGGATCTCGCTGCCCAAAGCCCTCTCAAGCGGGCTAAGAAAGATGGGCCATTTGACGGTTCGACCCGACCACCATTAGGGGTCGTTACTACTACAACCTCTCAGCACCTCTTTGCCACCCTAGGAAAGCGAAGCTTCTGGTTGGTGGAAAGCGACCCCAGAAGAGAACGCTACTGCTCTGACCAAGTGCTTAGCTGAAGCCTTTATTCGCCAAGCTGCCCACACAAAACAGTTCTTCCAGCTTGATAAAAGAAACAAGGTGCTTGAGTTCCAGAAGGTTGAAAATAAGCGATCCTTGGAGGAAACTTTCAAAAATAAACTTTCCCAAGACACCGCTCAAATTCGAACAGATCTGAAGAATGCTCGCAAAGAGAGGAACGATTTTGAAAAGTCCTTCAAGGAATTACAAAAATCCAGTGAAGAAGCTGCTAAGAAGAAGGAGGAGGAGATCGAAAAGCTGAAGAACGATCTAGCTGCTGCGCAGGCCTCGCTAACAACCGCTGAAGCAACATTCCTGGCCAAGGGGCAAGTCTCTTTTATGAAGGGATTCATTTGAACGATCCCTGATTTTAACTGGGACCAGCTTGGGCCAGGAAATGCTAACTTCACGGAGTCCTTGAAGAAAGAAATCGCTAATGAAGATACTGAGGAGGAGCGGCTCGCAGAGGAGGCGAGATTGGCAGAGGAAACGAGGCTGGCAAGCGAGGCCCTAAAGTTGACAAATAGGGACGAGGCCCAAGAATCATTACATCATAAAGAGGAGGTGTCTATATGATCACTACCCCCCAGTATTTTGTATGAATTTATTCATGCGGGCGAGGCCTTTATTGATAGTATCTTCGCAAGTGTTCCGGATTCCAAGCTCGAGGTATGACCTTATCCTCCATGTCTGTGAGGTAATAGGTCCCTTCATTGATAACAGCATAAATTTTGTAGGGCCCTTCCCAATTAGCCCCAAAAAGTCCATGAGTAGCGACCTTGGTGTTAGGCATCACCCTCCTTAGTACCAAGTTTCCCATACGAAGGTGTGGCACGCGAACTTTTCCATTGTAATACCTTGCGATCCTTCTTTGGTATGCTGCGAGCCTTAACTGGGCCTCGCTTCACGTCTCCTCAATCATATCTAGATAGAGTCTGTGATTCACTTCATTTTCTTCGGATCATAGTGGTCCCTTCTGAATGAGCCTGAACCTGCTTCAACAGGCACCATGGCCTCGCATCCACAGGTTAAAGAAAACGGGGTCTCCCCAGTGGTGGACCTCAGGGTTGTGTTATAGGACCACAAAACCTTTGGTAGCTCCTCGGGCCAATTACCCTTGCTTTCTTCTAATTTGGCCTTTAGGGTATGTTTGATTATCTTGTTAATGGCCTCAGTTTGACCATTTGTTTGAGGATGGCTCACAGCAGAGAAACTTTTCTTGATCCCCAAATTTTCACAGAACTCCTTCATCTCCTTACTGTCTAATTGTTTCCCATTATCTGATATGAGCTGATATGGGATTCCATAGCGACATACAATAGCTCTGTACACAAGATCCTTTAATTTTTTGGTCGTAATAGTAGCGAGGGGCTCAGCTTCGGCCCACTTGGTGAGGTAGTCCACGACCACGACTGCATATTTGACTCCTCCCTTGGCTTTGGGGAGCTCCCAATCAGATCAATACCCCACATAGCAAAGGGCCATGGGCTCGTGAGTGAAGTGAGGTGGGCGACTGGAGCATCACTGTAGTTGGCGATCCTTTGACAGGCATCACACTTCTTTGAAAACTCAAATGCATCCCTTTTAAATGTAGGCCAATAATACCCTTGACGAAGAATTTTTTAGGCTAGCGAATTACCCCCCGAGTGATTTCCACATATTCCTTCATGTACCTCTCTTTGAATATAGTTACATTCTACCCCGTCTACGCATCGCAGGAGTGGGATGTTGAACCCTCTTCGATACAGGACCTCGTCATAAATGACATAGCGAGCAGCCTGATATTTGATCTTCCTCGCTTCTTTTTTGTCTTGTGGAAAAGCACCATTTATCACATATTCCCATATCAGGGTCATCCAAGTCGATCCTGGGTTCTCTATTTCCATGATGAACTCCTCCGGTACACTAGGCTTTGTCTGAATTTCCAGTGGGATAATTCCAAGTAAGGTGGCCTCGCGGCGCGACCCCAACTTTGCTAGAGCATTTACTTCATGATTCTTTTCCCTTCTGATATGGACCACTTTGTACTTGTTAAACTTTTTAACCAATCTTTGTGCACATCGCAGATACAGCTCAATCTGCTCACCTCTAGCTTGCCACCCACTCCAGAGTTGATACGTTACCAGCATAGAATCACAGTAGGCTGTGAGGTTTTCCACCTTCATCTCCAATGCAAGTTTGAGACCAATAATGAGGGCTTCGTATTCTGCTGCATTATTGGAGGCTTCAAAGCCAAAGTGCACTGCACTTTTTATCTTACGACCTTCTAGAGTTACCAGCTTGATGCCAACCCCGGTTCCTTCCTTGTTAGATGCCCCATTTACGTATAGCTCCCACCACGAGGCCGAATTTTCTTTTTTGGCCCTGCTAGTTGTTATTTCTGGGGTTGCTATGATAGCCCAGTCATCTCCCTCAGATTGGGGAGGAAACTCCAAAATAAAATCTGCAAGTGCTTGCCCTTTTATAGAGCCACGAGGCTTGAACTCAATGTCAAATTGACTAAGCTCCACTATCCATTTTAGCAGTCTTCCTGAAGATTCAGGCTTATGCATTATTTTCCTCAGTGAGTAAGCTGAGCGAACCTTAATCTTGTGAGCATGAAAATATGGCCTTAACTTTCGCGAGGCCAAAATTAGAGCATAAGCAAGCTTCTCCATATTAGTGTAGCGAGTTTCTGCCTCTAACATTCTTTTGCTAATGTAATAAACTGGATACTGACTTTTTTCCTCCTCGCGTACCAGTACTGTACTGATCGCGTGCTCAGACACAGCGAGGTAGATGATGAGGACATCGCCATTAAGAGGCTTCGAAAGAAGGGGTGGCAAGCGCAAATGCTCCTTTATCTAATGGAAAGCCTCCTCGCACTGAGAGGTCCACTCAAAATGTTTTCCAACTTTCTTAATTGCCTTGAAGAACTCATGGCATTTGTCTGATGACTTTGAAACAAACCAATTAAGAGCTGCGAACCTTCATGTTAAACTCTGAACTTCATCCTATACTTTGTCAAGATATCGAACATTTCAGCTAGGTGAGCGATGTGGTCCCCAGCTTCCTTGGATTTTACCAGCATGTCATCCACATACACCTTCATTGTTTTTCCGATCTGCTTTTCGAACATCATATTAACCAGCCTTTGATAAGTTGCCCCAGCATTGAGGAGGCCGAAGGGCATCCCTATGTAACAGTAGAGCCCTCTATTTGTGATGAACGAGGTGTGTTCCTGATCAGGGCCATACATGGGTATTTGGTTGCATCCAGAATAAGCATCCACGAAAGAAAGAAGTGCATGCCCCGCTGTTGCATCAACTAATTGATCGATCCTAGGTAAAGGAAAACTATTCTTAGGACAATGTTTGTTAAGACAGTGAAGTCTACACAGGTTCTCCATTTTCCATTCGGCTTTTTAACAAGGACAGGGTTCGCAAGCCAGTTAGGGTAGAATGATTCCCTAATGAGCCCTACCTCGAGGAGTCTATCCACTTCTTCTTTGAGAGCCTCGGCTCGTTCTCCACTTATGGGTCGTCTTTTCTGTCTAACTCCTTTCTTGTTTGGATCCAAGTTTTGCCTATGACACATCACACTAGGATCGATCCCAACCATATCTTCATGAGACCAGGCGAACACGTCAAGGTTGGCCTTCAAAAAAGTAACAAGCTTTTCCCTTAAGCTCGGATTGAGTTTCGACCCTATCTTCAACACCTTAGAGGGATCCTGCACATCAACAAGGATAGGGATAGTATCTTCTGCTGCTCCTGCTCGCTCCACATGTTCTGGGATGCGAGGATCAAGGTCTAGATCATACTCGTGAGCCCGGCTTGATTCTGCCTCGCAAGTATTACTTTTTTCACTTTGAGGTGGAGCGATCCCATCCTCGGGCATTAGGGCTGCACTCACATGTCCATAATCCTTAACAGTTGTTTCTTGTGTGATTCCATTTGGTAGCTCTGCACTACTACAAAATCGTACTTGCATAAAGCTCTTTTTAAGCCTTACATATCGCTTTTGAGCGCTGTATAAGCCACCGCTATGCAAGTTCAAATTACTTAGATAGCATTTTTTTTGCCGCTCTCGAAGTGCTGCTCTTAGATAGCACTTTTAGAAGCACTTTTGTAGAAAGTGTTTCCTAAATGCATGTTCTTCCACAGCACTTTTTAAAACGCTGTGTAAGTAATTTCTTTTTTTTTTATAAAAAAAACCTATAATTATTTTTGCTTTCTTCACCTATAACAATCCCAATCATGAATAAAATCATGAAAACTCTAAAACAATTGGATACAGAAGAAAACTAACAAACTTTCATTTTCTAACTAAATGCAAAAAGAAAAAACCACTACAATTAGAAAATTGCATATGAGGTATCTGACAAGTTTCTAAAGATACACTACGTCATAGATGGCCTTCGGCAACACTTGAAAACTGTTGCCAAAGGCCGAAAAACTGTTTCCATGGCAACAAAAATATCTACGGCAACACTTTTTGGGTGTTAGCTTTTTCGATATTGGCGTGGGGTCAACTGCAACACATTTAGACCTACAGCAACATGATAAAAGGTGTTTCCGTAGGATACACATTTGCTGTAAATATGACTGACACGTGGCAGGACCCCACTGACACGTGGCAGGACCCACTGCCACGTGGCTGGACCCTACTGCCACGTTGCTGGCCCCCCCTCTACCACGTGGCTGGACCCCATTGACAGGTGGGTCCCACTGACAGGTGGGCCCACTAGCAGGTGGCAACACCTTGTCTTAGCTATTGCAACACAAAATTAACCTAATACAACATTTTTTCAACAACATGGCAACACCAAATTAATCTAATACAACATTTTTTGAACAACATGGGTAACATTTTGTCATAGCTATTTCAACACTTTTGTAATGGGAAATTAAAAATACACTTCTGATAAATAGAATTTCCAGTACAAAAGTACTTAAAACCTGTTTTACCATTTCACAATCAACTCCAAAATAATACATCAGAGCTACATTACATTAGTCCAAAATGATATAAACATCAACTTCCTAGTGAAGCAACCATATCGCAAAACTTGTAAAGTACTTGATGACAATCATCCGGATACTAGGAAACCAAAAGATGGCATAATCTACTACATAAATATCAACCTAAGAGCTAACACCTCCGATCATCGGAGTGCCATTTTCCAAAGTAAACAAACATCTTAAGTTCTTAATAGACGTCGAAAAATAATACGTACTAAGTACCAAAAGCAAGATCCCATAACGTACGGTCATCATAACTGCAACATCTGCCTAACTACTAGTACCAGCAGTCACCGGAGTACCATTTTCATTGTCAGTAGAAATGGTCACACAAAGTTCTCCCAAATCAATTTTCATACCAGGGTTTGCTTCACCTAACTTCTTCAACAGCCATGTCAAATTCTCTTGTACCTTTCGATTCACCTTTGTATCAACTTCTTCCTGGAGCTTTTTGTCGACCTTGACTTCCATTTCATCAATAAGATTTTGCTTTATCCGGGCTGTCAACTCCTGTACGTATGTGCTTGTCGGAGCATTGGATGAACTTGTGCAGACTTTACATGTCGCACTTTAAGCCAAGAAGGACCATGTGATTTACCATCACAAACAAGTTCATCAAGAGCATTACTGTCTCCTGCTCCAACCAATGCTTTTTCAATCTTTTCCTACAAAATAAAGTCAAATAAAAGTGTGACACTAGAAACTGATTGCCATTGGATTGACTAAAAAATAAAATACTTTTAAGTCTGTAATTCATTACAGCAGTGTCAGACTTGTACTCACGTCCTGGTTTCCTCTTACGAGTTTTCACAAAGACCGCTGCATCTGATGGTACGGGCTGATACAAAAACAAATTCCGACTTATGTTGCATATTTTTCACATTAGAACTCCAAAAATATGGGTATATATAGCTGTTACTAGAATGAACATAATCAATATATAGTACAAGAAGTACAAAAGGTTCCAAATCTGGTAACAAATACGACACTGAATTTTTCAATCCTTCTATCAAGTATCAACTACCTCGAACCAAACTTCATACGACACTAATTGGTAACAAATAAAAAGTTCTACGTACCAATTTGGTTTTGATTTGAGCAAACGTTTTTGGACCAGCAGTGTGTGTGTCCGTATACGATCTACGGCTTACAGCATTTTTCTTGGCCTTCTCCTAGAAAAACAAGAAAGGAAGATAGTTGTTTATCTCACATTAAATTCATACATAACACTGGACAAATTTATGTCAAATAATTGTAAAATTCGACCTCGACATCATTATCTACCCAATACGTCATGAGCACTTTAAAATCCTCAAGTGGAATTTCCTCGGGCCTATTTGTCAGCCTCTCCTCATCAGTTTTATATGCAAGGTAATGATTCTTTTTAGTGCGACTCTTCAACCCTCTCCAAGAATCACGAATTGACTTGATACAGTACTTTTCAAACTCATCAGGGATAATATACCGTAGCTTAAATAAAAATCAAACAAGAAAATGAAATAATAAATCAGGGCACTGTTTGACAAATTTCATTCACTTAAAGTAAACAAACATCTAATTAATGAAGTACCTGGACATAATTCCACATAGTTTTCTTCCAGCTACGAGGAACATGAGACCAATTTTTATAAGTAAGTGACACAGACCTCCTTAGTGTTCCCAGAAAACTACCGAGTTCACATACATTTTGGTCATCATCAGGAATGGGTTGCTTCAGATCATTCATCCAAATGACAGATCTTTTGTCAAGTGGCCTGGTATGAACTCTATCCATCCTAGTTTTTCCCCAAAGTCTTTTAGGAGCTTCATCTATGATTATGGAATACATAAAATACCAACAAAAAAGCCAGTCAAAAAATATCACAAATTCAGGTGGACTTTCTCTAATTAAGATTTTTACTCAACCTAATAGTGTGTACAGATAAGATATTTATGTCTATGTCATGATTAAAAGAACACACCAGATTAACGAGGTGATTTATGTCATTCTATGTCATTTATTTATTATTATTAATTTTTTAATTTAGTAAAATCACAAGTCATGCATAATGTAAGAAATTCTATGTCATCTTTTTCATAATGTTTTTGTCCATTAATATGAATTAAATACCTTTAACTTCTTCATTTTCGATGTGAGGCTCAGGCAAGTCATTTTCCGCAACAGCTTTCTCATTTGCCGTTCCACTTCCACTTGCACCACCATTTCCAAGATTCTTCTTTTGGCGATTCCGCATAGCCAAATAAGCAGCCATTGTTCCCATTCCTTCATTACTTGGCAATTGAAGGCTACAAGTTGGTGCAGGTGCTGTAGGTGCTGCAGGTGCATCATTTGTTTCATTCTCAGTTGCATCCTTATTGGTTGCATTTAAAATATTGGTCCTCGAACGAGTCGTTGGGCCAGTATTTAGATTTGTCTTCTCAGTTTTCTTGGTTCTCTAAAGTGTACATACAAATATACAATTAGGAGATAAAATCAAAATTTTGCATTTACGATGCAAATAAGCAGAAAAAAAATAAATTTTAGCCACGACACACCTTTTCTGGAATTTTCAATGTTTCTTCTTCACTCCGCTCCTCTTGCTCTGGAACATATTCCTCACTGTCCACTTGCCCATTTTCTTTCTGTTTTCCTTTACATTTCTTGAATGCATTTCTCACACTAATTGCTAGCGTAGGAATGTTTATGGCTTTACAAACTTCATTATTATGCATGACATTCAGAATTTTTTTCCTTTGATACTCAGGCAGGTTATTGATATTAATAGCCAACCTCTTATCAGCCGGTGTAAGTGGTGGTGGAGGTGGTAAATGAAGCTCCTGCAAATAACCAACAAAAACATCATAGTAAGTTTAGGTTAATTTTTTTAAAGATTACATCAAGATAAGATCAAAAGCAATCTTCTAACCGGAATTTCATTTTCATCCGTAACTTCATCTTCACATGGTGGATCATGTAAATCTAATCTCCTTTTAGCATTTCCAGACTTCTTCACTGATGCATCTTTGACTTCTTGCTGATTTTTCAATGGTACTGACTTCCTCTGACTGGTGACTTTAGGTGACTTCTGATTCACATTTGAATTGCTCACGTGTGGATTTTTGACTTGTTGGCTATTCAACCGTAGCGACTTTCTGGGACCACAGACTAGATTTGACTTCTTGTTTCTTTGTTGCTGTTATAGTTCATGAGTGGTCATATACTTCCGCTTTGGTTGTGAAATAGTGAAACAATTACAACCAAACATAATGTTTTTTAATGGTACCAAATGTAGTAATCACATAACAAACTAAAGAAGCTGCAAACGAGGTTTAGAAATTAATTTCAAACATAAAATAGATTACAACATCGTACCTGCAAATAGATTCTGCCTTGGCCTTACTAGCACACGTGGTAGCATCTTCAGTGGCTCAATTCTCTTATCGATCACATGGTCGATATAAAGATTCAGGTGGTTACCATTGCTTGCTCCGTTAACCAGTTTCGTCAGTTTAGCATCAGTAGACAGTAATTTCCACTCACCTATCTCATCATTTTTTTATATATATTCCTCCGATTTCAGTGCATGCAAGCTGATCCTTCACATGTTCCATCACCACTGGGAAGGAGAACAAGTCAGGATCGGCGGCTACAACACTCTCTTCTCCACCAACATATCCAGTATCTTGAAATTTTCCCTTGTGATGAAATATGACATTCACAATTCTATTTTCCATCCTGGATAAAACAAAGAAATTAGCATCAGAATACCACACAAAGCAGTTATGCACAATGAAAATTATTAAAATATGCACAATAAAGCATATAATTAAAATGATTATCATAATGGAATAAAAATGCTTACAAGGCAGAGAAGCATACAATAATTAAAATGATAATCATAATGCAATACATTTGATTAAAAGGCAGAGAAGAATACGATGATTAATATAAGTATCGTAATGCAATCAAAATTATTATAAGGCAGACAATACTAAGCAGTTATTTTAACAATTGCAATACATTAAGCAGTTACATAGAAAATTGCAATACATAAAACTGCAATACATTAAGCAGTTACTTGTACATATTTGATACATAAAACTTAAGAATCCTTTTTAACTTTGTTAGGAATTCGAATTTTTCTAATTGGGACATCATCTCTACACCACTGATAATTGGTAACTTGATTTCCTATTCCATAACTACGCTGAATATCATCTAAAACTGGATCGTTCACACATTCTTCATTCAAAGGTACACTTTCGACATCACACCACTCCCTTGGCAATTTCTTGACCACATTGTAGTACCCCTTCTCAGTTGGATCTTCTACATAAAACACTTGTTGTACTTGGGAAGCCAAAACATAGGGATCAGATTTCCCGCACAATCTATTAAAAATAACCCGAGTCAGGCCATACAGATCTTTCTCTTCATGGTACCAACAACACTTAAATAAAACCACCGTAAATTCTCCCCAGTAATCAACTTCTAGTATTTGTTCGATTGCTCCGTAGTAATTGACATCACCAACCAAAGGATTCTGATCTTTCGAACTAGAAAACTAGTAGTCAAGGAACTAAGATATACACCACTATTTTGTGTTGTACACTTAGCGTCTCTAAACCTTGTATGGAATCTGTATCCATTTATAACGTATCCTGTAAACCTCCTAGCTACTGGATTAGGGCCTTGTGCAATAACTTCTAATTCTCTTGAAATGCCTTCCCTTTTCCCGACCTCTCCTTTTAACCACTTCCAAAATTCTTCAGTATGCCCTCTCTCTCGTTTAAATCTTTTTGATATTGCATGACCTTCAATTAAAACTCGATGTTCCCTGCAATAGACATAGGTCAGGAAAGAATTTTTCTAATCTTAAATACTGACTAAAGTCAAAATGGAACTTGAACACTTACTCAATTAAACTCTCAATTTCCTTGTTACCGCAGTTGAATAGGATGTACCGATGACAAATCAGCCATTGAGAATCCTTAAGAGTAATAGCTTTTCCATCTTTATTTCTCCTTGTACCAATAGGATATGAAATATTTTGCCGACAACTTTCAGGCTTATCAGAATACTTGGTAGTTTTTCCTGCTCCTTCACTACCCAAGAATCTTGAACAGAAAATCAAGCATTCTTCAGCCAGATAACCTTCGGCAATGGATGCCTCAGGTTTGCTTTTGTTGCGAACATACGATTTCAGTTTACCTAAATAACGCTCGATAGGAAACATGGATCGAAGATATGCAGGTCCACCAAGTTCAATTTCCCTGCATAAATGAACCGGTAAGTGCACTATAATGTCAAAGAAAGCTTGTGGAAAAATCATCTCAAATTGGCAAAGAATTTCCACGATTTCCTGTTGTAGCCTCTTCAAGTCGTCCAAATCGATTACTTTGCTCCAAATACCTCTAAAGAATGCACCTAATCTTATTAAAGGTACTGCTACCTCAGGTTTCAATGCTTTCTTCGCAGCAAACTGCAACAAATACTGGAGCATAAAATGAGCATCATGGCTCTTATACCCTGCGATTTTCCTCTCCTTCATGTGCACATACCATCTGATGTTAGCTGCACAACCGTAGGGCAATTTTGCATTCTCCAATACAGAGCAGAATACTTCTTTCTCCGTTTTCGTCATGTCAAATATGGCAGCCCTAATCTCAAAGCGTTCCCCATCGGCCGATAAAACTGGATGTAGGGATTTCCTAATGCCTATTTCCTCTAAGTCCTTTCGAGCACTCAAGTGGTCTTTTGATTTCCCACCAATATTTAACAAAGTACCGAGTATGTTGTCACGAATATTTTTCTCTATGTGCATAACATCAAGGTTATGTCGCAATAGATTGTGACTCCAATACGGTAAATCGAAAAAAATTCACTTTTTTTTAAAAGGGGAATCATTTTTGACCTTGATCTTTTTCTGCCCAAAATTATTCTTATAGCCAGCCAATAATTCTTCAATGTCTGTCCCCGATAAAATATCCGGACATGTCCCTAATTCTATTTCACCATTGAACCTTTTCTTATCAAACCTCCACTTGTGTTCCGGATCCAAAAATTTCCTATGATTTATATAGAACATTTTTTTACTATGTTTCAAGTACATTGAAGAAGTCTCGTAATTGCATACGGGAAAACCTAATTTACCCTTTATGCTCCAACCGGATAACATCCCATATCCCGGAAAATCGATAATGGTCCATAACACACTAGCACGTAAATTCAAACTTTCATCCGCCAAGGCATCATAAGTTTGTATGCCTACATCCCATAACTCTTTCAACTCCGCGATAAGAGGCTGCATATATATATCGATGTTATTATTCGGAGATCCTGGACCAGGGATAATTGTTGAAAGTATCAAATTTTCTGGCTTCATGCATAGCCAAGGTGGAAGGTTATAGTTCACTAATACAATTGGCCATGTGCTGTGAAGAGTAATCATTGTACGAAATGGACTAAAGCCATCAGCTGCTACACCTAATCTAATATTTCTTTTCTCAGATGAAAAATGAGGATACTTAGCATCCATCACCTTCCAGGCCTTGGCATCAGCTGGATGTCTAAGTTTACCATCAGTGTTTCGTCCAACTGCATGCCATATCATAAGTTCTGAATATTCCTTTGACATAAACATCCTTTGTAGCCTTGGTTGTAGTGGAAAATAACGCATCACTTTGCTGGTACTTTAGAAATCAGCATCTCCGGTTCATCATCACCAGCCCCCTTTTTTTCCACTATAATCCACCTCAAGACACCACAAGTTTTGCAATTATTTTCCTTCTCATCTTCTCCCCAATACAGCATGCAATCGTTTGGACATGCATGTATTGTAATAACCCTAACTTTTAGAATGCTACAGTGCCTAAATGAATAGTGATTTTAAGGATTTAGGGAAATGGTATGTAGGTACCCTATAACTGAAACAGGAAAATGAATAATCAGAAACCATATTAGTGTTGTACTATGAAAATGAGTGACTCAAAATGATAATGGATTTCAGAAATTCCTGAATATGGACTTTTAAGAACTCCAAAAATATGGGTATATATAGCTGTTACTAGAATGAACATAATCAATATATAGTACAAGAAGTACAAAAGGTTCCAAATCTGGTAACAAATACGACACTGAATTTTTCAATCCTTCTATCAAGTATCAACTACCTCGAACCAAACTTCATACGACACTAATTGGTAACAAATAAAAAGTTCTACGTACCAATTTGGTTTTGATTTGAGCAAACGTTTTTGGACCAGCAGTGTGTGTGTCCGTATACGATCTACGGCTTACAGCATTTTTCTTGGCCTTCTCCTAGAAAAACAAGAAAGGAAGATAGTTGTTTATCTCACATTAAATTCATACATAACACTGGACAAATTTATGTCAAATAATTGTAAAATTCGACCTCGACATCATTATCTACCCAATACGTCATGAGCACTTTAAAATCCTCAAGTGGAATTTCCTCGGGCCTATTTGTCAGCCTCTCCTCATCAGTTTTATATGCAAGGTAATGATTCTTTTTAGTGCGACTCTTCAACCCTCTCCAAGAATCACGAATTGACTTGATACAGTACTTTTCAAACTCATCAGGGATAATATACCGTAGCTTAAATAAAAATCAAACAAGAAAATGAAATAATAAATCAGGGCACTGTTTGACAAATTTCATTCACTTAAAGTAAACAAACATCTAATTAATGAAGTACCTGGACATAATTCCACATAGTTTTCTTCCAGCTACGAGGAACATGAGACCAATTTTTATAAGTAAGTGACACAGACCTCCTTAGTGTTCCCAGAAAACTACCGAGTTCACATACATTTTGGTCATCATCAGGAATGGGTTGCTTCAGATCATTCATCCAAATGACAGATCTTTTGTCAAGTGGCCTGGTATGAACTCTATCCATCCTAGTTTTTCCCCAAAGTCTTTTAGGAGCTTCATCTATGATTATGGAATACATAAAATACCAACAAAAAAGCCAGTCAAAAAATATCACAAATTCAGGTGGACTTTCTCTAATTAAGATTTTTACTCAACCTAATAGTGTGTACAGATAAGATATTTATGTCTATGTCATGATTAAAAGAACACACCAGATTAACGAGGTGATTTATGTCATTCTATGTCATTTATTTATTATTATTAATTTTTTAATTTAGTAAAATCACAAGTCATGCATAATGTAAGAAATTCTATGTCATCTTTTTCATAATGTTTTTGTCCATTAATATGAATTAAATACCTTTAACTTCTTCATTTTCGATGTGAGGCTCAGGCAAGTCATTTTCCGCAACAGCTTTCTCATTTGCCGTTCCACTTCCACTTGCACCACCATTTCCAAGATTCTTCTTTTGGCGATTCCGCATAGCCAAATAAGCAGCCATTGTTCCCATTCCTTCATTACTTGGCAATTGAAGGCTACAAGTTGGTGCAGGTGCTGTAGGTGCTGCAGGTGCATCATTTGTTTCATTCTCAGTTGCATCCTTATTGGTTGCATTTAAAATATTGGTCCTCGAACGAGTCGTTGGGCCAGTATTTAGATTTGTCTTCTCAGTTTTCTTGGTTCTCTAAAGTGTACATACAAATATACAATTAGGAGATAAAATCAAAATTTTGCATTTACGATGCAAATAAGCAGAAAAAAAATAAATTTTAGCCACGACACACCTTTTCTGGAATTTTCAATGTTTCTTCTTCACTCCGCTCCTCTTGCTCTGGAACATATTCCTCACTGTCCACTTGCCCATTTTCTTTCTGTTTTCCTTTACATTTCTTGAATGCATTTCTCACACTAATTGCTAGCGTAGGAATGTTTATGGCTTTACAAACTTCATTATTATGCATGACATTCAGAATTTTTTTCCTTTGATACTCAGGCAGGTTATTGATATTAATAGCCAACCTCTTATCAGCCGGTGTAAGTGGTGGTGGAGGTGGTAAATGAAGCTCCTGCAAATAACCAACAAAAACATCATAGTAAGTTTAGGTTAATTTTTTTAAAGATTACATCAAGATAAGATCAAAAGCAATCTTCTAACCGGAATTTCATTTTCATCCGTAACTTCATCTTCACATGGTGGATCATGTAAATCTAATCTCCTTTTAGCATTTCCAGACTTCTTCACTGATGCATCTTTGACTTCTTGCTGATTTTTCAATGGTACTGACTTCCTCTGACTGGTGACTTTAGGTGACTTCTGATTCACATTTGAATTGCTCACGTGTGGATTTTTGACTTGTTGGCTATTCAACCGTAGCGACTTTCTGGGACCACAGACTAGATTTGACTTCTTGTTTCTTTGTTGCTGTTATAGTTCATGAGTGGTCATATACTTCCGCTTTGGTTGTGAAATAGTGAAACAATTACAACCAAACATAATGTTTTTTAATGGTACCAAATGTAGTAATCACATAACAAACTAAAGAAGCTGCAAACGAGGTTTAGAAATTAATTTCAAACATAAAATAGATTACAACATCGTACCTGCAAATAGATTCTGCCTTGGCCTTACTAGCACACGTGGTAGCATCTTCAGTGGCTCAATTCTCTTATCGATCACATGGTCGATATAAAGATTCAGGTGGTTACCATTGCTTGCTCCGTTAACCAGTTTCGTCAGTTTAGCATCAGTAGACAGTAATTTCCACTCACCTATCTCATCATTTTTTTATATATATTCCTCCGATTTCAGTGCATGCAAGCTGATCCTTCACATGTTCCATCACCACTGGGAAGGAGAACAAGTCAGGATCGGCGGCTACAACACTCTCTTCTCCACCAACATATCCAGTATCTTGAAATTTTCCCTTGTGATGAAATATGACATTCACAATTCTATTTTCCATCCTGGATAAAACAAAGAAATTAGCATCAGAATACCACACAAAGCAGTTATGCACAATGAAAATTATTAAAATATGCACAATAAAGCATATAATTAAAATGATTATCATAATGGAATAAAAATGCTTACAAGGCAGAGAAGCATACAATAATTAAAATGATAATCATAATGCAATACATTTGATTAAAAGGCAGAGAAGAATACGATGATTAATATAAGTATCGTAATGCAATCAAAATTATTATAAGGCAGACAATACTAAGCAGTTATTTTAACAATTGCAATACATTAAGCAGTTACATAGAAAATTGCAATACATAAAACTGCAATACATTAAGCAGTTACTTGTACATATTTGATACATAAAATTTAAGAATCCTTTTTAACTTTGTTAGGAATTCGAATTTTTCTAATTGGGACATCATCTCTACACCACTGATAATTGGTAACTTGATTTCCTATTCCATAACTACGCTGAATATCATCTAAAACTGGATCGTTCACACATTCTTCATTCAAAGGTACACTTTCGACATCACACCACTCCCTTGGCAATTTCTTGACCACATTGTAGTACCCCTTCTCAGTTGGATCTTCTACATAAAACACTTGTTGTACTTGGGAAGCCAAAACATAGGGATCAGATTTCCCGCACAATCTATTAAAAATAACCCGAGTCAGGCCATACAGATCTTTCTCTTCATGGTACCAACAACACTTAAATAAAACCACCGTAAATTCTCCCCAGTAATCAACTTCTAGTATTTGTTCGATTGCTCCGTAGTAATTGACATCACCAACCAAAGGATTCTGATCTTTCGAACTAGAAAACTAGTAGTCAAGGAACTAAGATATACACCACTATTTTGTGTTGTACACTTAGCGTCTCTAAACCTTGTATGGAATCTGTATCCATTTATAACGTATCCTGTAAACCTCCTAGCTACTGGATTAGGGCCTTGTGCAATAACTTCTAATTCTCTTGAAATGCCTTCCCTTTTCCCGACCTCTCCTTTTAACCACTTCCAAAATTCTTCAGTATGCCCTCTCTCTCGTTTAAATCTTTTTGATATTGCATGACCTTCAATTAAAACTCGATGTTCCCTGCAATAGACATAGGTCAGGAAAGAATTTTTCTAATCTTAAATACTGACTAAAGTCAAAATGGAACTTGAACACTTACTCAATTAAACTCTCAATTTCCTTGTTACCGCAGTTGAATAGGATGTACCGATGACAAATCAGCCATTGAGAATCCTTAAGAGTAATAGCTTTTCCATCTTTATTTCTCCTTGTACCAATAGGATATGAAATATTTTGCCGACAACTTTCAGGCTTATCAGAATACTTGGTAGTTTTTCCTGCTCCTTCACTACCCAAGAATCTTGAACAGAAAATCAAGCATTCTTCAGCCAGATAACCTTCGGCAATGGATGCCTCAGGTTTGCTTTTGTTGCGAACATACGATTTCAGTTTACCTAAATAACGCTCGATAGGAAACATGGATCGAAGATATGCAGGTCCACCAAGTTCAATTTCCCTGCATAAATGAACCGGTAAGTGCACTATAATGTCAAAGAAAGCTTGTGGAAAAATCATCTCAAATTGGCAAAGAATTTCCACGATTTCCTGTTGTAGCCTCTTCAAGTCGTCCAAATCGATTACTTTGCTCCAAATACCTCTAAAGAATGCACCTAATCTTATTAAAGGTACTGCTACCTCAGGTTTCAATGCTTTCTTCGCAGCAAACTGCAACAAATACTGGAGCATAAAATGAGCATCATGGCTCTTATACCCTGCGATTTTCCTCTCCTTCATGTGCACATACCATCTGATGTTAGCTGCACAACCGTAGGGCAATTTTGCATTCTCCAATACAGAGCAGAATACTTCTTTCTCCGTTTTCGTCATGTCAAATATGGCAGCCCTAATCTCAAAGCGTTCCCCATCGGCCGATAAAACTGGATGTAGGGATTTCCTAATGCCTATTTCCTCTAAGTCCTTTCGAGCACTCAAGTGGTCTTTTGATTTCCCACCAATATTTAACAAAGTACCGAGTATGTTGTCACGAATATTTTTCTCTATGTGCATAACATCAAGGTTATGTCGCAATAGATTGTGACTCCAATACGGTAAATCGAAAAAAATTCACTTTTTTTTAAAAGGGGAATCATTTTTGACCTTGATCTTTTTCTGCCCAAAATTATTCTTATAGCCAGCCAATAATTCTTCAATGTCTGTCCCCGATAAAATATCCGGACATGTCCCTAATTCTATTTCACCATTGAACCTTTTCTTATCAAACCTCCACTTGTGTTCCGGATCCAAAAATTTCCTATGATTTATATAGAACATTTTTTTACTATGTTTCAAGTACATTGAAGAAGTCTCGTAATTGCATACGGGAAAACCTAATTTACCCTTTATGCTCCAACCGGATAACATCCCATATCCCGGAAAATCGATAATGGTCCATAACACACTAGCACGTAAATTCAAACTTTCATCCGCCAAGGCATCATAAGTTTGTATGCCTACATCCCATAACTCTTTCAACTCCGCGATAAGAGGCTGCATATATATATCGATGTTATTATTCGGAGATCCTGGACCAGGGATAATTGTTGAAAGTATCAAATTTTCTGGCTTCATGCATAGCCAAGGTGGAAGGTTATAGTTCACTAATACAATTGGCCATGTGCTGTGAAGAGTAATCATTGTACGAAATGGACTAAAGCCATCAGCTGCTACACCTAATCTAATATTTCTTTTCTCAGATGAAAAATGAGGATACTTAGCATCCATCACCTTCCAGGCCTTGGCATCAGCTGGATGTCTAAGTTTACCATCAGTGTTTCGTCCAACTGCATGCCATATCATAAGTTCTGAATATTCCTTTGACATAAACATCCTTTGTAGCCTTGGTTGTAGTGGAAAATAACGCATCACTTTGCTGGTACTTTAGAAATCAGCATCTCCGGTTCATCATCACCAGCCCCCTTTTTTTCCACTATAATCCACCTCAAGACACCACAAGTTTTGCAATTATTTTCCTTCTCATCTTCTCCCCAATACAGCATGCAATCGTTTGGACATGCATGTATTGTAATAACCCTAACTTTTAGAATGCTACAGTGCCTAAATGAATAGTGATTTTAAGGATTTAGGGAAATGGTATGTAGGTACCCTATAACTGAAACAGGAAAATGAATAATCAGAAACCATATTAGTGTTGTACTATGAAAATGAGTGACTCAAAATGATAATGGATTTCAGAAATTCCTGAATATGGACTTTTAAGATTTTCGATTTCGATTGAGACTCTATTGAATGTGATATTAAGGAGTATAGAAATGTTAAATGGTTTATATCTTGAGGAAATAGTGAAATTAGGATAAACCAAGGAGTGATCAAGTCAAGGAAATGCCAAGGGAATTTAGATTGTTAAACGAGTTTGAGAATGCTTGAGAACCTGAGAGACAACCGGGAGAGCAACTCCTGAGAAAAAGAGAATATACCAAGGATAATGGATCTAATATTTACATGATGATTAGAATCACCCTAACACACTAATATATTATGTGGGAGAGGATATTATATATCCAAGGAATTTACAAAGGAGAAACCACTGAGACAATCGCAGAAATCATTCGATGGATCAAACGACGAGAAAACTTTGAACGGAGCCCAAACAAAAGGCCCAAAACATGGGGAAAGCCCAAATTTCGGCCCAACACTATAAGGAGCTGATCTCAGAGTATTAAGGAAGGAAACCATGTGAGTGAATAAGAGAAAGAGGAAGGGCATTGGTGGAACATTTCAAGATAAGGCAAGGACAAGCAAGTAAATAGCAAGAAATGGAGTAACATATTTTAAGCTTGGCAAGTGGACCAAAGGATCACCAACACTTTGACAAATAGATGATCAACACCACATTAAAAGAGGATAAGAGTGAATAAAGGGATAGATACATGTATAAGCAAGTAGAAATCACGCTAAACCCATAGACATAAAAACTGCCCAGCAAGAGCAAGGAGGAAAGAAAAATTCATAACTCAAGATCTAGAGCTTCTAAAATCACCAAATTTTAAACATAGCTTCTCCACTCTATGGGGAAGATTCGTAAAAAATTTCATGACAATCCAAGTAGTATACCCTAGTCAAATCCATGCTCAAATTGGGAGAACCAAACATGTCCAGGTTCTGGCCAGTAGCAAGATGGGGCTCAAAACCCTAGCTACCATGGTTGGATTCTTGTGTTCTATAGCTTAAAACAAAGGTAATCAAGACACCAAGGTATTTTCAAAATCTTAGCTTCAAATATTGAGTATAGATATGTCAAAAGATGGATAAAAAATGATGATGAATAGTGATTTTAAAGAACTAACTTTGTGTTTTTGATTTCTTTTGATTGATTCAAGTGTACTAAGGCTACTTAAGGACCATTCAAGTCTTACTAGGGGTTATTCACTCTTCAAGGAGGTATAAATCTCAATACCCTTTAGTATTACTTTGAATATATGATGGATTATAGAAAGTTTAGTGATTAAGGTTATGATAAGTGATTATTCATGATGATATATGTGTTTGTAAGTGGTTTAAGTTGAATATGGAAGTGGGTTGTGATTGTAACCATGGTTGGTATGATGACCACATGGTGTAGGTAATAATATATGTGTTGGATGATGGATTGGGAGGAGTGATGATTTGGGAATTGTTAAGAATATAGCCGTTATAATGTCCGATTTTTATTAAAACTAAAACTACCTTGTATTTGGGCAGAGGTCATGAACTGTTAATGGTCAGTAGGGTGTGTCAACTGACCATGAGATGATAGAGCTTAGTTCATAGATCGTTTTGATATAAAGTACGTTAAAATCTGATGAACGGTTTAGGAGAAAAGTGAATTTTAGTGAAAGACGTTCGAAAACCGAGAAAACGAAATTATGTAAACTTTGAGGCTGTAATTACCATACTTAAACATCTTTAAAAGTTACGAAATTTTGGGATATTGTAGTGGGGTGTTCAGGGGACCATTACCAGTTGACCTTGCCTTAAAATTTGGAATTTATATTTTCTAAGAATTTTTACAGTCTAGTGTGGTTATTAAGGGAAATGGTGGAATACACTAAAACTTTGATCGAGTTTAAAAATGGTTAAGTTCATGTAAACTTTTGGTGCGTAAAAGCTATGTCAAACATATATTATGTGTCAAGGGTGTTATTGTATAAAGATTAGGTGATTAAGTAGGATATATACTAACGGTGATCCTTTCGTTTCTATAGAGACGGGAGACGAACACAGGATCATACCTACTCGCTTTAGAGATCCAGGCAAGAT
Source organism: Saposhnikovia divaricata (assembly GCA_036435485.1). Lineage (NCBI taxonomy): Eukaryota > Viridiplantae > Streptophyta > Magnoliopsida > Apiales > Apiaceae > Saposhnikovia > Saposhnikovia divaricata. The sequence continues at coordinate 75,362,351 of CM071600.1, read as the reverse complement.
TTCTTCTATCTTTACTTTGAAAAATTTATTTATCTTCAAAGGAAAAATAATTTCATGGAATATATATATGAGATTCTATTATTATTATTATTATATTGTTAAGGATTTATTTTCCTGATTTTGGAAATTAAAGGGAGATGTATATGAATATGAGTATGGATATGGATTAAAGGGAGCAAGATTTCTTTTATCCTTATTTTGATAAACTGTTTATGTTCAAAGGAAATGGTTTTGGTGGATAATATATGAATCTTATATGATGAGATGATTAGGGATATATTCCCTCTTTACTGAGATTTTTGAATATGGATACGAATATGGATAAAGCGAATATACTTTATGTTTTAAAGGGATATGAAATAATGGTATCAGTTGTTATCTAGAGTTATATGTTTATAATATTATGTTAAAAATATTTTTTTTAAATAATTGTGATTTAATAAATATTATTTGATTACTATTTAATACTTTTAAAATAGACGGAATATTTTATATATATAAAAGCGTATTTGATTTCATTGAATACAGAGGAGATGTCTGAGTCATAATCAAAGTATCATGACATGTATATTTTTAAAGGTGATGATAAATGGAAATGGAAATGATATATGTGAATAGAAATGTGAATGGAAATGGAAACGGAAAAATGGAAAATGTGGAATGGTGTTTTATAAATGGAATAATGATTTGACAAAAAGGGGGATTGCAACAGAAAGCGTAAGAGGCTGTGTGGGAGTGGCACAGTCCGGCACCCAATATGGGATTTCAACAATAAGCGTAAGAGGCTGTGTGCGGCACAGTCCAACACTCAATATTTATTACGGCCCAAGAGTTGCCGAAGGTGGATGTAGCAGGTAGCCTTCCTCCAGGGTTGATTACCAGGTGGGATCATCCCTTCTACTAGTAGAAAACAGAGAGAAGGTACGGTCAGGCGACTGATCATCGTCCTACGTATCTGGCGCTAGCAGATATCCCTAAAGTATTTAAAGAAAGAATTAAAAATGGTTACAGTTTTATATACTAGAAAAGGAAAAAAAATGGTATGAAAAGTATGGAAATGTTTTATGGATTGGAGAAACTGATTTTATATTATTTTTTTATAATTGTTGTATAAAATGAAATGGAAGGATTATATTGAAAGTTTTTACTCAAATGTTATATTACCTTGAGATATTATACTGAGATGATGTACTGAAATTATATTATATTAGAAGAGAAACTGATATTATATTGTTTTATATATTTTTCTTATAAAGGAAAAAAGGATGGTGTATTGAATAATTATTGATTAATTATTTTCTTAATTCTTATAGTGCACTTTCCGTTTATAAATATATATATATATATATATATATGCTTTAACTTTGATTTCTGGTTTACAAAATCTATCTTGCTGAGCTATTATAGCTCACTCTTGCTATTTATTTATATAATAGCTAGATCAGGTGCCGAAAGGTCGCAGTACAACCCGGAAGAGGGTAAAGGGGAAGTCTACCTTATGAGAAAGTATCGACATCTGTTCTCACGGTAGTATATACTTATTTATGGGTATAATAGATGGTATTCTGGGATTGTAACAAAAGTTTATCTTTAACTGCTATCATTAATGGATGTTGTTCTCTGAGTATATGACTGGTGTGTGTGATGATATTAGTTTGGGGTCATTTATGTGAGTATTAAATGGTATTAATAGTATTATTAAAAAAAAAGATCAAAGAGATATTTCTAATAAATGGAAATTGGTCCGTGACGGCCTGGATTCCTGACCCCGGATCTAGCGTTGTCACAGATGGTATCAGAGGTTAGAGTCATAATGCTCAGGAACAATAGTGATAATAATAAATATATCAAAAATAATATAAATTGTGAACTCACATCGAGTTCAAGGGTGGTTTATCGAACGAAGCGTTTATTCTAAGTAATGATTATAATTTTATAGATTATTACTAATAAACGTTTATGTTTTAGTATAGGGAGAGGAGATTGGTAAGCCAAAGTTAAGGGTATTTAAAGTCTTGTTGGTTTAATGGAGTTTGAAGAAATATTGTAAGTGGATTGGTGAACAGACACTGATTGTTTGAATTGAATGTGGAGATGAAATGGTGAAACTGAGATTTATCGGTAAAGCCAAGATATACCTTAAGGACCAAGGTAAATTGAGAAATTATGAGATTGACTTAAATGAAAAGGTTATTATGCTAAAAATGTTAAACTTATGTAGCACACGGGATTGATTTGAAAAAAGGAATATTTGATGTATCGGGAAGTGTACGTTAGACAACCTCGTGAGTATACAAGGTATGTTAGAATATATAATTTAGGAGTATAGTTTGAAGGGTCCTTGATACCGGAGCAGTGTTAGGCCAAGACGATCAATGTTACGTAAGTATATCGATCAGAAGGTTGTGTTTTATTATGGATAAAGGCAGAAAGTATTGAGCCAAGTCACGACTAGGTAAATGACGATAATTGGGAATATCAGACGATAGGTTAAGGATAAATGGTGAATGCCAAATTTGAGAAATTTTGGAAAGTACCCAGTCTAAGATATAAATGGTATTTGAGGAAAACCTTCCATTATTGGGATTTTCAATTGGGCAGAGGCTATTAATAGTACCTATTTTCAAGCTCCTAAAGCCCTGCTAAATTATATTATTGAGTTTCAAATTTTCCTCCACTGGTGGGTAATTATTCATTAAGGGCCGGTATTTTTTTAAAAACTTTCCAGTACCTTTGGAATGTGTTTCAAAATTGTATTTTATCTATTTTAGTCAAAATATTTCCCTAAGATTATTTTTGGAAGATGGTATTTATCATCGTGATTTAAATTTTCCTTTATATTTCTTACTCCAACTAAGAGGAACAACTCTATATGTATACACAAGGACGATCTGTCTGTGTGATTGAAAGTCAGGAGGGGACGCCCTCCCCTGTGTGACATACGGGTTCTTCCATAATATTGATTTCTCAGATATCTTTTTGTTTCAAAGAAAAGTTATTTAAAACTCTTAATTTTATAAATTGTTGTGGGACCCTTGCTTGTTTCTGGGTTCGTTTCAATTCAAAGTTTCATAAATTCTATAATTTTTTTGAATATAGAAGATTTCATTAATGGATGGGATAATGGAAGCAAGGTTTAGAGTATACGTGATTACACAAGGAAACTTGAGATTCCAAGGGAAATTTCAATAAGAGATAATTAGAGGTAGAAGCGTTTCAATATAAGAGAGGAAGGAAATTCGTGAGAAGAAATATGTATATTTTATGATTAGTAAGAAAACAAATATGAGGCATTTTAAGGCATAATTGAGATTTACTATTGAGAGTAAGGTGTATTTTGAGGATAGAGTCAGAATAATGATAAACAAAGGAAGTGGGGATAATTAATGAAGGATTTTGAGGTTCAATAACTATTAGTGGGGGAAGGCCAATATTGTGACTAATACCCTAAGTAGCAGAGAGAGATTAAAGATGTTAAGTATTCAAAGGATTAATCCAAAAGGTGTGAATGAGTAAGACTTGAGGTAAAGATTTTGATGAGAATAATAAAGGGAAATTTCAGAGGTGGAACAGATAGTATATCATGAAGGAACTAAGGTGGATCAGCAAGATGTAAAGAGCGTATAATGAACAATAGACATATGGGATAAGGTATCCGGAGGAAATTGCATGTAAGCTCTAATTTAACCTCTTAAGTGTAAATGTTTGGTTAGGGATCGACTAAGTCAATGAATGGTGTAAATGGACAGATAATATAGATAAGAATAATCTATCTGTGAGAAAGTAAACTATGGTGATATAAGAAAGTGAGTTATTCTCGTGTCATCCAAATCAGTATCTGTTAAGGGTCAAAGAACTTTATAGAGAGGAGATTAAGAGTATGAGAGATGGTGTGAGAATATTTTTAAGGATGCAGGAAAAGTACATGCTCGTATAGTTACGAACAGGAAACATATATTATAACCAATATTTTCTTACAATTGTTTCAAGGAATATTATTATAGATTATTTTCTGGAAGATTTTAGATGATATATAAAAATGTTGGAGTATTAAGATTTTATGTTATGATAGAGATCAAAATATAGATAAACAATATTGAGATACACTACCATTCAGGGAAGGCCAATGTGGTGGCCGATACCCTTAGTAAAAAGAGAAAGGAGAGATGAGATAATATAGAATGACGGAATGCAGGAGAAGGTTAGTAAGGAAAAGATAGTGAAAGTACTGCTATTGATAAGCTAAATGGCATGTTGATGAATGACAAGCAAGTGTATGTTGGTGTATTTCTGAACAAACAAGATAGAGATGTTTAAGGAGAAACTAAAGGAAGGAGGAAGTAATATGAGAATTAGAAGGTGTAATGTGAGAAAGGTATTCGTCGATATCTTCAACGTGATTCCGGGACGGAATCCTTTTAAGGGGGGAAGACTGTAATAACCCTAACTTTTAGAATGCTACAGTGCCTAAACGAATAGTGATTTTAAGGATTTAGGGAAATGGTATGTAGGTACCCTATAATTGAAACAAGAAAATGAATAATCAGAAACCATATTAGTGTTGTACTATGAAAATGAGTGACTCAAAATGATAATGGATTTCAGAAATTCCTGAATATGGACTTTAAGGATTTTCGATTTCGATTGAGACTCTATTGAATGTGATATTAAGGAGTATAGAAATGTTAAATGGTTTATATCTTGAGAAAATAGTGAAATTAGGATAAACCAAGGAGTGATCAAGTCAAGGAAATGCCAAGGGAATTTAGATTGTTAAACGAGTTTGAGAATGCTTGAGAACCTGAGAGACAACCGGGAGAGCAACTCCTGAGAAAAAGAGAATATACCAAGTATAATGGATCTAATATCTACATGAGGATTAGAATCACCCTAACACACCAATATATTATGTGGGAGAGGATATTACATATCCAAGGAATTTACAAAGGAGAAACCACTGAGACAATCGCAGAAATCATTCGATGGATCAAACGACGAGAAAACTTTGAACGGAGCCCAAACAAAAGGCCTAAAACATGGGGAAAGCCCAAATTTCGGCCCAACACTATAAGGAGCTGATCTTAGAGTATTAAGGAAGGAAACCATGTGAGTGAATAAGAGAAAGAGGAAGGGCATTGGTGGAACATTTCAAGATAAGGCAAGGACAAGCAAGTAAATAGCAAGAAATGGAGTAACATATTTTAAGCTTGGCAAGTGGACCAAAGGATCACCTACACTTGGACAAATAGATGATCAACACCACATTAAAAGAGGATAAGAGTGAATAAAGGGATAGATACTTGTATAAGCAAGTAGAAATCAAGCTAAACCCATAGACATAAAAACTGTCCAGCAAGAGCAAGGAGGAAAGAAAAATTCATAACTCAAGATCTAGAGCTTCTAAAATCACCAAATTTTAAACATAGCTTCTCCACTCGATGGGGAAGATTCGTACAAAATTTCATGACAATCCAAGTAGTATAGCCTAGTCAAATCCATGCTCGAAGTGGGAGAACCAAACCTGTCCAGGTTCTGGCCAGTAGCAAGATGGGGCTCAAAACCCTAGCTCCCATGGTTGGATTCTTGTGTTCTATAGCTTAAAACAAAGGTAATCAAGACACCAAGGTATTTTCAAAATCTTAGCTTCAAATATTGAGTATAGCTATGTCAAAAGATGGATCAAAAATGATGATGAATAGTGATTTTCAAGAACTAACTTTGTGTTTTTGATTGATTCAAGTGTACTAAGGCTACTTAACCACCATTCAAGGATTACTAGGGGTTATTCACTCTTCAAGGAGGTATAAATCTCAAGACCCTTTAGTATTACTTTGAATATATGATGGATTATAGAAAGTTTAGTGATTAAGGTTATGATAAGTGATTATTCATGATGATATATGTGTTTGTAAGTGGTTTAAGTTGAATATGGAAGTGGGTTGTGATTGTAACCATGGCTGGTATGATGACCACATGGTGTAGGTAATAATATATGTGTTGGATGATGGATTGGGAGGAGTGATGATTTGGGAATTGTTAAGAATATAGCCGTTATAATGTCCGATTTTTATTAAACTAAAACTACCTTGTATTTGGGCAGAGGTCATGAACTGTTAATGGTCAGTAGATTGTGTCAACTGACCATGAGATGATAGAGCTTAGTTCATAGATCGTTTTGATATAAAGTACGTTAAAATCTGATGAACGGTTTAGGAGAAAAGTGAATTTTAGTGAAAGACGTTCGAAAACCGAGAAAACGAAATTGTGTAAACTTTTAGGCTGTAATTACCATACTTAAACATCTTTAAAAGTTACGAAATTTTGGGATATTGTAGTGGGGTGGTCAGGGGACCATTACCAGTTGACCTTGCCTTAAAATTTGGAATTTATATTTTCTGAGAATTTTTACAGTCTAGTGTGGTTATTAAGGGAAATGGTGGAATACACTAAAACTTTGATCGAGTTTAAAAATGGTTAAGTTCATGTAAACTTTTGGTGCGTAAAAGCTATGTCAAACATATATTATGTGTCAAGGGTGTTATTGTATAAAGATTAGGTGATTAAGTAGGATATATACTAACGGTGATCCTTTCGTTTCTATAGAGACGGGAGACGAACACAGGATCATACCTACTCGCTTTAGAGATCCAGGCAAGATTTCTTCTATCTTTACTTTGAAAAATTTATTTATCTTCAAAGGAAAAATGATTTCATGGAATATATATATGAGATTCTATTATTATTATTATTATATTGTTAAGGATTTATTTTCCTGATTTTGGAAATTAAAGGGAGATGTATATGAATATGAGTATGGATATGGATTAAAGGGAGCAAGATTTCTTTTATCCTTATTTTGATAAACTGTTTATGTTCAAAGGAAATGGTTTTGGTGGATAATATATGAATCTTATATGATGAGATGATTAGGGATATATTCCCTCTTTACTGAGATTTTTGAATATGGATACGAATATGGATAAAGCGAATATACTTTATGTTTTAAAGGGATATGAAATAATGGTATCAGTTGTTATCTAGAGTTATATGTTTATAATATTATGTTAAAAATATTTTTTTTAAATAATTGTGATTTAATAAATATTATTTGATTACTATTTAATACTTTTAAAATAGACGGAATATTTTATATATATAAAAGCGTATTTGATTTCATTGAATACAGAGGAGATGTCTGAGTCATAATCAAAGTATCATGACATATATATTTTTAAAGGTGATGATAAATGGAAATGGAAATGATATATGTGAATAGAAATGTGAATGGAAATGGAAACGGAAAAATTGAAAATGTGGAATGGTGTTTTATAAATGGAATAATGATTTGACAAAAAGGGGGATTGCAACAGAAAGCGTAAGAGGCTGTGTGGGAGTGGCACAGTCCGGCACCCAATATGGGATTTCAACAATAAGCGTAAGAGGCTGTGTGCGGCACAGTCCAGCACTCAATATTTATTACGGCCCAAGAGTTGCCGAAGGAGGATGTAGCAGGTAGCCTTCCTCCAGGGTTGATTACCAGGTGGGATCATCCCTTCTACTAGGAGAAAACAGAGAGCTCAGGCGACTGATCATCGTCCTACGTATCTGGCGCTAGCAGATATCCCCAAAGTATTTAAAGAAAGAATTAAAAATGGTTACAGTTTTATATACTGGAAAAGGAATAAAAATGGTATGAAAAGTATGGAAATGTTTTATGGATTGAAGAGAAACTGATTTTATATTATTTTTTTATAATTGTTGTATAAAATGAAATGGAAGGATTATATTGAAAGTTTTTACTCAAATGTTATATTACCTTGAGATATTATACTGAGATGATGTACTGAAATTATATTATATTAGAAGAGAAACTGATATTATATTGTTTTATATATTTTTCTTATAAAGGAAAAAAGGATGGTGTATTGAATAATTATTGATTAATTATTTTATTAATTCTTATAGTGGACTTTCAGTTTATAAATATATAGATATATATATATATGCTTTAACTTTGATTTCTGGTTTACAAAATCTATCTTGCTGAGCTATTATAGCTCACTCTTGCTATTTATATATATAACAGCTAGACAGTACAACCCGGAAGAGGGTAAAGGGGAAGTCTACCTTATGAGAAAGTATCGACATCTGTTCTCAAGGTAGTATATACTTATTTATGGGTATAATAGATGGTATTCTGGGATTGTAACAAAAGTTTATCTTTAACTACTATCATTAATGGATGTTGTTCTCTGAGCATATGACTGGTGTGTGTGATGATATTAGTGTGGGGTCATTTATGTGAGTATTAAATGGTATTAATAGTATTATTAAAAAAAAAAAGATCAAAGAGATATTGCTAATAAATGGAAATTGGTCCGTGACGGCCTGGATTCCTGACCCCGGATCTAGGGTTGTCACATGTATTCTTTGGTAATCGAGACCTATATCTTTAATGACATTTTTCGCGGCATTGTAAGATAAAGGTATGTGGGCCTGTGGGAAAGCCTCTCTTAACAGCTCTAAAAGATCCCCAAGCGCGGACTCAGTAATTCCATGTATGCACTTTAAAGAATAAAGTCGGATGATAAAACTTAAGCTCGAAAATGTTGTACAACCCGGATATAAGGGCTGTTTACCCTCTTCAACACGGCGATACATTTTCTCAGCACCAGCAGTTGCTCTATCAGAATGTCCATCTCCACAATTCTGCATATTTCCTTGAGTACGTAGAAACACACTAGTACAAAAACTGCCATATGCGTCTCCCCATTTGCGTCTGTTTTAATTAGAACAGATGCATAAAGTACTTATTTGCATCTGTCCTAAACTAAACAGACGTATATACCAAAAAAAGTCATGTTTATACGTCTGTTATCACTAAACAGACGTAAAAAATAGTTTTATACATCTGTCTGAGAATCATTTGCGTCTGTTGTAAGAACAGACATATAAAGTTTAACTATATACGTCTAAGCTTTTAAAACAGATGTATAAAGATGATTAAAAAAAATTAAAAATATATATGGAGCAGCCCAGTTATCTTTGTAGGACCTAATTACAAACACCTCCTCTTCTCCAAAGTAAGCCGCCGCGATTTTTTGCCTCTTCAATCCTTCTCTTCAGCGATTCAATCCAACACCTAACAAACACTCACACCCTTCTCTTCACCGATTCAATCCTCTCATCTCCAATCCCTAATTTACAACCTTCAATCGCATCTTTAATCCCTAATTTATATTAACCAAATTTGGGGGACAAATGATAATTTTGGGGTTTTATTTATTTGGGTCTTGTTTTACAGTGAAAGAGGAAGAAAAACACGATTTGTGCCATAGATCGAGGGTGTTGCTCCGTGTGTATACCGGGGATCAGAGAGGGTGAAAGGGCGGCGGTGTTGGTTATCTTCCCACTGCAAGCTCTCTTTCTTTATGCAAGGTATATCCGTTTTAAATTTTCAAATTGGGGTTAGCTATAACATAATTTTCTGAATTGTATGGGTTACGTGCTCAATTTTTAAGTTGTAATTAAGCTGTAGTTTGAGAGGTTGGGTATGCGTTTTTACTTGATCCATGCCAAGTAGCTGTTTGGTTCCAGAACAGAAGGACTCGTTATAAGAGCAAGAAACTTGAGGAAGAATACTCGAGACTGAAAGTGAACATGCGAGCGCAGTTTCTGAAAAATGCCAACTCAAAACTGAAGTAAGTTCTCATCCCCGTTCTCCCTCTCAATATAGTCATTGGTAAATTACTGCATTAATATCATGTATACCAGTTGTGTTTATGTAACACTAGAGTGTTTTTGTCAGGTAAGAAAGTTTCCTCTTTCTTAGAGGGAATTTGATGTTCGAGGTGAATTTGATTTCAAGATTGTTGATAACATCATGATATTGTATGTCAATGGGATTTGGATTTGTGACTACTGCTACATTTTTCCGGATTTTTATTTATGTGATGAATCGAATTAAACGTATTGAGTAACTTGTTTTCAGAATCGATTGAGATTTTTTGAATGTCCCGTGTTATTATTTAAATGTTAAATCGAATTAAACGTATCGGAGAGAGTATAAGATAAATATGAGATGTGCGATGAGCTTTCGTTTGGAGTTTGTGAAATGCAACTATGCAAGCTGACTGCACTTTCTAGATTAAGAAATGACGTTATTGAGGATAAAACTTAAAAGATGGAGAAATAAACACTACAGAACAAAGTATACTAATAAATTATATGCATTGTTTGGATTTTTCAGATAAAGAGGGAAATTGGCACCTGAAGCTACTCAGACATCCAAACGTGGTGCGATTACATGAGGTTTATTTCTTTGTGCTCTTCTTTCTTATCTTTATCTACTAAATCTCGCAATCTAATTAATAACAATATCCCTAAAATTTCTCCAGAATCTTAGTTAGACAATAATCTTAATTTTCTAAATTATATTTGATTGCATCATCATGAGTCATTTATTTTAAACATTCGGTCAACGTACGCGTGTACTCTACTAGACACGGATATGCTTGATTGATTTAGTTATCGGTCAACATACGTGTGTACTCTACTAGACACCGGATATGTTTGATTTGATTTTGTTATCGGTCAACATACGTGTGTACTCTACTAGACACCGGGTAAGTTTGATTTGATTTTGTTATAGTAATGAAATATTTTAAATATGTATGATAAAATAATCAATGATTGCTTCAAGAAAGTTATGATTGGAGTGGACAAGTAGTTGAACTCCATTCTTTGCTTTAAGGTTTGTTACAGAATCTAATGACTTCTTCAACTCCATTAGCCCAACCCCAAATAGATCCCTTTATTTATGGGGACAATACATCCACAAAACCTTAAGTTTAAGAAAAGATACTTCTAAATTGGATATATGATATAATTATCTTAGTCCATTGTTGTCATATAGATGTATTATACTGTTTTGGAGTTCTTTAGTAAATTTACCAGTATCATGTAAAGCACATAGTTGCAACTCAAGATTGGGTTTGTTTTAGCTTCATGTTCATTTAGATGTCGGACAATATAACTAAGTATTAAAAACAAATTGTTAGATTTCCAGAATGATGCATGTTCCAGTAGGGTCACCTGTGAATGTTGAGGCTATAGATATATCACATCAAATTTAGCAAGAAAATTGCAAATATACAGCTCCCTTCTACAGATACAAGCATAGGAATGGAGAGGGACCCTATGTTTATTGTTTGGTTTGATCAAAAGAAAGCTCATGTCGCATTTCTCAGTGAACCAGATTTATTAAGTCATATGATTGATTAAAATTCGGGTGGTCTACACTGCAGTGGTACAACACTATAATTAGAGTCTCGGTTCTTTGTACCTTAAGTTCAAATTTTATTAAGTCACTAAAATAATTTTAGAGGCATATTTTTAAATCCAAGGGAATATGACATCGAAGCATATGATCTGTGTCCAGTATTCAAGATTCATTTCTGAGCTTCTGAACTCAGTATCACGAACTGAACATAAGTGGAAGCTCTAGAAATTGGAAACTACAACTTCAATTTTAAATATTTCTTTAAAGCAGTCCAAACTGTTAAAAATCTAGTTTTCATGTCCTTTGTAATAACAGTAAGCATTTTCATATCTGAAAAGGTTGAAATGTTTAACTACTGTGATGTTGGTATTTACTAACTACTGCTTCCTCACTGTAATATGTAAGTAGGTGATCGCAAGCAAAACCAAGATTTACATGGAACTTGAATATGTGGATAGTGGTGATCTGTTTGAGCGAATCGTAACCATCTTTCTTTTGCATGTCCCGAATCAGCTATAAGTGGTTTCTTTTGCTGTTTGTTCACATCTGACCTCAAAATCTTGTGCTTGTCCTTTCCTTTCAGGCATCCAAAGGTAAACTCTCCGAAGATGCAGGCAGGAAAATGTTTCAACAGTTAGTAGATGGTGTCAGCTACTGCCACAATAGAAGTGTTTTTCACCGAGATCTCAAGGTATCATATAGCTGCACTCTTCAAAACAAATGCCACAGCTTTCAAAATAATTGTATTAGTTGTTAACCTTTTACACATTCTCTTCGCATACAGCTAGAGAATGTCCTTGTTGATGCAAAAGGAAACATAAAGATCTCCTATTTTGGTCTTAGTGCGCTACCTCAACATATTAGAGTATGCAATCTATATCTTCGTCTGCATTCTTATTTACGTCAACATTACTTTACTCCAGTTCGATGCTTACTTTAATCTGCTGATCAGGATGATGGGTTATTGCATACAACCTGCGGTAGTCCCAACTACGTTGCTCCTGAAGTTCTCCACAATAGAGGTTATGATGGCAGCACATCCGATACGTGGTCATGTGGTGTCATCTTGTACGTAATTCTCACAGGGTATCTACCGTTTGAGGACAGAAATCTTGTAGTTCTCTATCAGAAGGTATAAAAGATTTATGAAGCTTATTTTACATGAACCTCTTAGGAAGTTCTCCATAATTGTAATTTAACAGCTTCTGAATGAACTTTTCATGGCATATTTTAGATATTTAAGGGGGATGTACATTTTCCCAAAGGGCTGTCCCCGGGAGCTAAAAACTTGATACGAAGGATTCTTGATCCAGATCCTCGTACTCGGATAACAATGGATGAAATTAAAGAAGATGAATGGTTTAAGCAAAGATATACTCCTGCAAATCCTGATGAAGATGAAGATATATCCATAGATGATGAAGCGCTGACAATGCCTGAGGTAATTTACAATTTGGATACGCTCTGATGTAACAATTGACCGTTCATATTTTGCTGTTTATTTTGAGCAACACTGATGAGACGTTTTTTCAATGGTGCAGTCACCATTAACTGAAAAAGACACAGATTCGCACATCCTTATTAATGCCTTTCAGCTTATTGGAATGTCCTCGAGCCTTGATCTTTCAGGTTTCTTTGAGAAAGAGGTTAGAGCCACTATCGAACTATATACTGTGAAGTTCACATGCATTGGTAAAATCCAAGTAGTAATTAAATGCATATTAATTTTTGTTTCTCCAGGATGTTTCTGAAAGGAAGATCAGATTTACATCTCATCATCCCCCAAAAAGAATTGGTTGAGAGAATTGAGGACATAGTTACGCAGATGGGATTTGGAGTCCAAAAGTCATATTAATTGTGAAGTCGTCATCCGTGTTTTATAAGTATCCATGGGAGGATACAGAAATGGTATCAGCCACTTGTATAATGTAATCATGTTCTAGTGGAAAGGATTGGTATGATGTTATTATTTGGTTTGTTTAGTAATTTGAAGTTATGGAATTGTCATCACGAAACATTGTACTAGCTACAAGTTCAAGATTAATTGAGATTATCAAGTGTTTTGTTACTCCATTTTGCCCTATCAATTTTATTATTGTTGATATTGAGAATTGAATTTGCATTTTGGGGTGGAGCTGAAATGTTTTCAGGCTACAGGTGCTAGCTGAAAATAAAAAATATTTTTTTTTAAAAAAATGCCTTTTGCGTCTGTTCTACTATCACAGCCATATAAAGTCTACATTTGCGTCTGTTCTTTATTTTGATACGTCTGTTAGTGCCAGATGCAAAAAACCTTTTGCGTCGCGTCTGTTCAAGCAGATGCAAATGTTAACTTTATGCGGCTGGTGTTTAGTTTTATGCGTCTGTTCCCGACAGCCGCATAAACCTTATGCGTCAGTTGAGTAACAGCTGCATATGCTTTCTAGCTGATACGACTCTGCCATACGCGATTGTTGACCACAGACGCAAAAAGCCCTTTTTAACAGACGCGATAGGCATATTCTGTACTAGTGACATCTCTTCGAGATTATCTCCAAAACCTTTACCAATTTCGTAATCCATATATTCAGTAGTCCTTCATAAATTTGGGCAGGAAACCTCATAAATCCATTTCACGTGCAGTGGAGATGGACCATGATAGATGAGATGATCGTATATAATATCTTGACGATGCCACTTGTGATTTTTACAATTTTTGCAAGGGCATGTAATTTCATCACCTACACTGAATCTAGAAAATGCATTTCGAATAAAATCTTGTACCCCACTCATATATTTGTCACTAAACTTCGGAAGTTCTATTCAGATCATTTCCTCACCATCCATCACTACATTCATGAAGCAAAATAAATTAACTTAATTCTACCTAGTTAATCTCGTCAGTAACTTAATTCTGACTCATGACTACAGGAAAAAATAACTACTATCAGCAACTAATTCTACCTAGTTAATCTCGTCAGTTTTAGTAACTAACTAATAACTAATTAAACAATACCTAAAACTTGTAGACAGTCTCATTTTAAAACACACTAAGTCCAATCACACTATGGACACGTATGACTATACGTGTCTATGGTATACGCTTTTTGAAGATATTGCAATTGTATTTTGCAATAAATTCCAGACAGAGTACACCATGGACGTATGTATCCATCATGACCACAGTATTTTGGAAACTCATTTAAAGTCAGACAACACAATGAAATCGTAAGCAATCATATACAGAGAGAGGGAGAGATAGAGAGACAGAGAGAGAGAGAGGGAGAGAGAATGAGAGAGAGGGAGAGAGAGGGAGAGAGAGAGAGAGAGAGAGAGAGAGAGAGAGAGAGAGAGAGGGACAGAGAGAGAGAGAGGGAGGGAGAGACAGAGAGAGAGAGAGACATAAAGATAGAGAAAGAGATGGAGGGGGTAGAGAGATAGGGAGAGAGATGCAGAGAGGGAGAGAGAGTGAAAGAGAAACACAAGAATCAGCACAAGAATCACATGCATATACATATACACAAAATTAACAACAGAAATTAACAAAACTAACAACAAATTAACAAAACAAACAGCAAATTAAAGTTGGGAAGAAGGATACCTAAATTCGCAAGCCCTAATCCGACTCCGGTATGAGGTCTTGAAGCTCTAATCTGACTCCGGTATGAGGTTTGAAGATCTAATCGAACGTAATTAGATTTTGAAGCCCTAATTCGAACCTCCCCTAAATCGCCAGTTTGAGAGTGTTTGAGACTAGAGTGCGGTTGACTTTTCTTTCTGAGAGTGTATGCCCTGTTCTTTCACTTTAGACAATTATTGTCCAAATTTTAGGCGGACAAATTGCCGCTCACTGAATTTTCATTGCTGTTTTTTTTTTCTTTTCTTTTTAACTGAATTATTGTCAAAATAATGTGACAGAAAAAAATTATTGTCCAAATAACTAAATTTTCAATTATTGTTTCATCAGCTGAATTTTATTTGAATGTAAAATGTTATTTATTTTTAATTTAACATATTAATATTTTTATGTAAAATATTTTATGTGAATTATTTTTAATTTTTTTAAAAAAATAGTCATGTGGGCCCCACTACCACATCAACTGCCACGTGAGCAAGGGGTGGGACCCACTGCCACGTCAGTAGGTAGGGCCCACTACCACGTCAGCAAAGTCCAGTCAATCTGTGGGGTCCACTGCCACGTCGACGCACAGTCAGCATTGTCCAATCAGCATTATAATATTAAATAAAAAAGAAAAATAAATAATGCATTATAAAACATCTACGCCAACACTTTTCATGTCTACGCTAACACAAATACTTGGTGTTGTCGTAGGTAAGGATGAAAATAGCTACGTCATCACTTTTTTAAACGGCAACACCTTGCAAAAGTGTTGTAGAAAGCCATCTATGGCGCAGTGCTAGACAAATTACATGAGGGTCATGAAACAAGTTTATCAAACCGAAATATGAGAAACTTATTAATTGCTCCTCCAGCCAAGCCTCCTGCTAACATCAAAGAGCCTCATAAATACTTAAATACAATTATCAAAATAAGGAAATAAGCTATGTAAAATATGGAAATACTTAAATACAATTCATAATTTAATTATTATTTTCATATGTTCACCTTAAAATTATTAAAAAATTTATAAATACAACAAAATGTAAACTAGATGTGAAATACATAATAGGCAATAGGCAATCTGTTCATAGTGGAAGATAGACTCGATCATACTGATCTACCTGAAACAATTGGCAAGTAGAACCTGGTCACCCCACAATGAAAATGTTAACCTTACACCATCATCGTCAACAAGAGTAATTTGTTTCCTCTATATACTTTCCTGGATTTTTAAAGAACCAACAGACTCAATCCTGTAAAAAATAAACATATAAAAACACTTACAAGTGTCCCGAAAATGATACCAGCAAAATGATCAAATAATACATTATAATATTTTGATTACCTATACAACCCCAGTTGGACAATAAGTAATTTCTTTACCCATTCTTCTTTTCCCTCACTGCAAGACTCTTTTAATAATGAGAAATCACCTTAATACTTTCTTTAAGAGAAAAAACTCATTTTCGAAACCAGCATTCACTTCCTAAAATGTCATACAATACAAATATTAAATAAATATAGACATCTTAGTTTAAGACCTAAATACAGGAGTTATGAGACAAACCAAGTTGAATTCTTCTTTCAAAACTTTTAAAACACGTCGGAGTGCTTCCCTTGGGCAATATTCCCATGCTTCACCTGGTCTAAGATACATGTCAACCAAAACCATCTCTTCTTGTTCAGCCCTATGGATGGGAGAAAGAAAAGAGCAGGTTAAATTTCGCTCAACATTTGGTAAAAATACTAGTGTACTTGTTACAAGTACTTAAATATAAGTTCTTTACATGGACATAAATTAACATCATCTACCAAAAACTAATAAAAATATAAACAGATACCTCCAAGTTATGAACAAAATTATCTCTCTTATAATAAGCATTACTCTTTACAGCTCTCCACTCTCCAGAACCCATTCCATCTGGACAAAAAAATGTAATCAACCCAATTAAATCCTTTAAACATTTAAACTTAACTATAAAACACTAAAATCAAAATACATAACAGATGCAATGATTATTCTAGCAAACCAAAATAGCAGACAAATCGTAAAGAGCAGTCATTCAAACAAATGTCTCGATTTGCAGCACCATCTTCATAAAGGCAAATATGAAAGAGCAAAACTCTCGATGAAATCAAATGGGCACCCATCCAAACAAAGATGTCCTCTTGGATACACCCATCTCTAAATCGCCTTTAATTCTCATGTTAAAAACAAGAAAAATGAGCCCTAAAATTCAGATTAAAGGAGAGATGAAGTTTGAAATACCTTTCACAGCAAAGATGAAGCAAGTCTAAAATGGTTAATACAATAAGAAATATCCGAAATCCGAGTCGAGACAACAGCCACAAGAAAGTAAATCTCCCAAATTGATTAAATCCCAAATCGATCGAATACCCTATATTCATATTAATCGATGGAATACTGGACAATTCAATATTGAATCCGAATCTCCACAATCAGTTATATCCCAAGTCGATGCAGTTTTAGTGGAAATATGTGTATTGCTAATTTGAGTCGGAGAGAATTACCCAAATCAAACTGAATCGAAGAACACCTAAATCGAAGATACACTGGTATGATATATCGATTAATTGTATTGAGAGCCTGAACATGAAGCATGACCGAAACAGAGATATGAATCTTGACGAAGAGGGAGAGACATTGAGAGCGACGAGGGAGAGGGATAGATGGAGAGAGTAATAGGTAATTTAGGTCATTTGAGATGAAGTATATTATTGAAGAGTAAATAAATATTCGTAAATGTACAAAAATTCAAAAAATATGACTTAAAATATGGAATCTAAGATAACGTTTCTTAAAAACGCTATGTAAGAGTACTCTTATACAGCGCTTTCTAATTAAACGTTATGTAAGTATTTTTTGTAATTTTGTAATTTTTATTTTATTGTGCTACATAATTACTTGCATAACATTTTCTCCAAAAACGCTTTCTAGGTAACATCATGCGTAGCGCTTCCCTAAAAATGCTATGTAAGTGATGTATTCTAAGTTTAAATGTGTAGTAGTGCTGTTAATGTGGAAGTTTCCTTGTGAACCCACTTTCCCTTTCGGGCTTGCACTGCAGCTTGTTCAGGACTCTCTTCATTATCACTGTCAGTAGCCTCTTCAACGATCCCTTCCTGGAGAACCATTATTGGCTGAGAAGTTTCCATCATCAAAGCCCCTGGTATTGGTTCTACTTGTATGCCCAAATTATCGAAATAACCTTCAGGAAGCTCTTCAATAGATATTTTATTGCACTCAGCTGAGTGTCGCGAAGCTGACTTGCGGACCCTGTCATCCTCCTCGCATTACGTCATCCTACTCCAGATTTATTCCCCCTTTCAGCTATCTTGAGAGCCTTGTTATAACATTCACGGGACTCATATTGAGTTCCCCTAACACACCCAACTCCTTACAGGGTGGGAAATTTCATAGAAAGGTGATAGATGGAGGTGACCACCGCATTTCTTTGAGAATAGGTCTTCCTACAATAGCATTATAGGCTGATGGCTGGTCCACCACCATAAAGTTTGCAACCTGTGTGGTGATGTAGGGCTCATCCCCTAAAGTGATTGGGAGCCTGATGAGGCCTTTTACACTAACTGATGCTCCAGTGAACCCATAAAGATGTCCCACAGTAGGGATTAGGTCTCTGTCCACATACCCCATTTTTTTGTAGACCTCGTACGTCAGAATATTCACTGCACTCCCATTATCAACCAGGACCCTATAAACATTCTGCGATCCAATTCGAATTCGGACAACAAGTGCATCAGAATGGGGGTGGTGAACCCACTTTGCATCTTCTTCAGTAAACATAATGATTGTATCCTCCCCCTTAAAGAGCTTCGGGGATCGATCTTGTAGGTGATGAACATTAGTAAGGGGTCGCTCTTTAGCCTCGGGAGCATACCTCTCTCTGGCCTTGTTGCTGTCTCCCCCGATATGGGGTCCCCCAATAATTACATGAATACTTCCGCCTCACGTTTCCCTTTCTTTGTAGGGCTCTTCATTTTGTCTAGGTGGTGGAACATCATTGTAACCTAGACCTGACTTCGCATTATGTTTCCTCACTTCGCGAACTGCCCATTTTGTCAACTTTCCATCTCGAATTAATTGATCTACTTGCTGTTTGAGCTGCCAGCAATTCGTTGTATCATGCCCTGTTTGTTCATGGAAGGCACTATATTTGCTAGTGTCGGCAGTTCCTTTTGGACCCATTTGTGTCGGTCTTTTTAATATCCCCTTGTTCGCATTGACAGCATAGATGTGATCAATTGGGGTGACCAGAGGGATAAATTTGTCTTCACTCCTTGAAGGGCGAGCTCGATGAGGGGATCGCCTTAGTGGATCGCGTTCCCTTCTCTTTGGGCTAGGGCTTCGATCCCTTCTTTGCCTTGGACTATGAGAATCCTTCCTTTTCACTCCCCTACTTCTACTTCCACAGTTGCTCCTTTCACTATTCTTCTTGAGATCTACAAGTGATTTTTCAACACGCTTGAAAGGCTCAGCGACCTTGTGCAACTCTGAAAGTGTGCTAGGGGTTTGCTCTTACAGTTTCCACCAGAATTCAGCCCCTTCCCTCACTCTAGCAATAAGGAAATTTTTCACAGCCTCATCATTTGCGCCTCGCACGCATGGCACTTCAGCATTGAATCTCTTGAAATAGTCATAAAGAGTTTCTCCTTCCTTCTATTTTGTGTTTGCCAACGTAGATACCGGGGGTGCATAGAGCATTGAAGATTGGAACTGTTTGATAAAGATATCCATAAATTGTTCCCAGGAATTGATAATAATCGTTGCTCCTGGCTTCGAAAACCACTGCTAAGCACTTCCCCTTAGCGAGGCTGCGAACAACCTACACCTCGCAAGCTGCGACACCTGGTATACATCCATTTCATTGTTGAATCGAATCACGAACTCAGCTGGATCGGTATCTCCATTATAGGTCATATCTGAATGATGTCCTCGAAATATTGCAGGAAGTGGAGCAGTTCGAATTTTATGGGTAAAGGGTGAAGAAGAGCCCATGGTACTAAAGATTCCTTTCTCATTGTTCATCGCATCCAAGGCCCTTTTCAATTCTTTCAGCTTATAATCTCCCAATTTGGCCTCCTTGGCCCCCTCCTTTTTCTCTCCAGTACTTCAATGGTGTGACTGAGTCTTTTTTGGGACGCTAGACTCCTCCTGGTCATTCCTGCGATCCTTCTTTTTTCGATCCTCTTCATGGTGTTGGGATCGTTCTCGATCTCGATGAGATTGGGGTCTGTCATCGCGACGATAGGACCGCTCACGCTCTTTGTGAGAGTGGGGTCTGTCATCGCGACGATATGACCGCTCGCGATCTCGATGAGGAGACAATGGTCGATGAGGGCCCTTGCTTTTATTCTTAGATTCTTCATTCCGAGGTGCATTGATCTTTTCTAATTTGAGATGGAGGTCGTGTTCAGTTAGCTTCTTTCCGAGATGGTCAAAAACACTAACCAATCTCCCCTCAGATGAAGCGACCTTGTCATGTGATCCTCCTTTCTTCTCAAGCGAATACTCCTCCTCATTCCAGTCAGGGTTCGTTTGATCTGTTAGAACATCCTCAAAATCATCAATAAGTTTCTTGACAGGGACTTTGCTTCCTTCCCCTTGATATGTTTGATCACTTGTCCTTGCATTCATCTTCGATCTTCTAAAACTATAACGTTTCTCCACTTTTGCAATCCTATCATGTACAGCGGTCACTTGGTCGCCGAGGCCTTTTAGAAAAGACATAACCTCCCTGGTCAATGCCACCTTCTGGACTGGGGGTGTTTACTCCTCTTTGTACCCAGTCTTAGAGTTGTCCTTGGACACCTTGTCTTCTGAGGGGTCCCTCGTCAGGGGATCATCCCTATTAACCCTATGCGACCCAAGAGTGTCTCCATTTCTTTTTGTGTGATTTAGTCATCGCTTCTCCTAATTCAATGACTAGCGGACCCCCGCCTTCTAGCGCCAAATGTTATAGGGATAAATTGGTATAACAATATTTTGGAGGTTGCTGGATTTACGGAGCTAAATATGGATATAAAGCTAAGAAGATGAAGAACAAGGGTTAGGGTTTGTGTGTATAGATGTGGCTGAGCTTGATAGGTATTTTCAGGGGTGAACTGTTTCTCATCCGTATCAAGGTGCCTATGTACCCTATTTATAGGGATCAAGCCGTACGTAGTTCTTGGGCAGCAAGTTACCTAGATGGGCTAGGGTTTTAAAAGATAAGTCATGGCCCAAGCCCACTCGTGTAGGGCTGATGTGGCAATGAGTCATTAATTCTATCCATGATCCATGGCTTATAGAAGCAAACCGATGGTCTCGCATGGTTAGAGTAGAGGTCTCTCAAGCGAGGTTAGAGAAGTGAAGTAGAGCCTAGCATGCGACCTCGAGGGGCCTGGCCATGCGAAGCAGTCCCAATTACTCATATCCCCTAGCTACGAGCCTTCTAGTAGAGAATGAGATAGCGATCTCGTTTAGCTTGTAGATGTGGTAATAGTGCGAAGCGATCCCTGAGTGGGAGATGTCAGCGAAGTGATCCCTTAGACCGGATCATGAGCGAGGTGGCCCTGTAGTTATGCCGGGCTGATTCCAATAGTGGACTTTAGTGACCCAATTGTCATCTTCTAGGCCCATAGCCAATTATGAACCGTTAATTTAGCTAATTAAATAATGATAATTATTATGCCAGATTTGGGCATAACAGTAATCTAATAATATTATTTTATTTTATTAAGTATAATTGCCCGTAGTATTTTAGAATATAAAATATAGTGTTTTACCTAAAATGAAATTAATTTTTTATTAAAAAAAAGGTAACAGGTTTTTACCAATAATAAATATTTAATTAAGTAAGAAAAAAGTTTGAAAATAACATATTTTAGTTAGAAAATATAGAAAAGTTATTACGTTTTAGCTGAAAAGAGTAATAAATTAGTTATTAATAATGATAATTTTATTAGTTTATTTTATTAAATAGAATGGTCTGTGATATTTTTGGAAATGAGAGGTTCTAATCAAAAAAATTAGAAATATAATATGTTTTAGCTGAAAAATAAAACGGGTTAGTTGTTATGAACTATAATATATCATCATTTTATTTTATAAAATAGAAGTCCATGTTTTTACCAATAATAAATATTCAAGTAGGATAATTAACTAAAAAGATCAAGTTTGAAAATGAGATATTTTAGTTGGAAAATATAGAAAAGATATTATCATTTAACTGGAAAATCTAACCAATTATTTATTAGTAATTATAATACTATTAGGTTATTTCATTTATTAGAATGGCCATATTTTTGGAAAGAAGCACTACGCCATAGATTGGCATCCGCAATGATTTTCTATTGTAACGCCCACTTTGTGTTACATTAGAGGTACCTTTTTTGACCTACTAAAACACTGTTGAGATTGTGTTACATTACTTGTGAAGGTACTGTTGCATTAGAACATGTACTGTTGCAATAGATTCGTTGTGTTACAGTAGAGATTGAGCGTTGCATTTTTTTTTAACATTTATAAATAAAAAACAAATGAACATGTGGGTCCCACAGAAGTGTTGCATTTTCAAGAAGCAGTGTTACATTTGCTGAAATCAGTGTTACATTTGAATGATACAGGTGCCACGATGGACAACTGCCACGTGGCACGTGGGTCCCACAGCCACGTACATCTGCTGAAATCAGTGTTACATTTGAATGATACAGGTGCCACGATGGACAACAGCCACGTGGCACGTGGGTCCCACAGCCACGTGTCACATGGGGGCCACTGCCACGTGTCACATAGAACCACAGCCTGCCACGTGTCATGTGGCCCCCCACTCCCACATGTCAGTGTGGGTCCCATATTACCACGTGTCATGTGGGCCTCACAGGTACCATTTGTCTACTTTACCTCTTATTAAAAAAGAAATTGGTGTTGGAGGGATTCGAACCCCTAACATCCATGACACATGACTTCTATTTCACCACCACAACCACTCTATCTACACTTACACTTGGTTAATTTCCTCCATCATTAATATATAACCTTTGCACCTTAGGTTTTATTTATTACTACTAAATTATTAGAATAATTTTAATTCTTTATATATGTTAATTATATTATATTATTCACTGAAATAAATTTTATATATTAGGTTGAAATAAATTCTATATTATTCATTGAAATA
The DNA here is from genome assembly GCA_036435485.1 of Saposhnikovia divaricata. Taxonomy (NCBI): domain Eukaryota; kingdom Viridiplantae; phylum Streptophyta; class Magnoliopsida; order Apiales; family Apiaceae; genus Saposhnikovia; species Saposhnikovia divaricata. The sequence continues at coordinate 75,339,268 of CM071600.1, read as the reverse complement.
GATTTTATATATTATATGTTAATTCTTTAATTATTTATATATTAGGTTCCAGTCAAAGTGATAGTTGGCGAAATTAATGACATGGCATGCAGTGGGACGATAAAAGGATGGGAAACTAAGACATCCGGCTGATGCAGAGGCTTGGAAGGCGATGGATGCTGACTTTCCTGACTTTCCATGAGAAAATCGGAATGTCAGTTTGGGAGTAGCCTCAGATGGATTCAACCCTTACCGTTCAATGAATGTTGGTCACAGTTTATGGCCAATTGTATTGGTTAATTACAACTTACCAGCCTGGCTATGCATGAAACCCGAAAATTTAATTCTTTCAACAATAATACCCGGTCCAGAGTCACCAGGGAATAGCATCAACGTGTTCATGCAACCCTTAATTGCGGAGTTGAAAGAATTATGGGAGGTTGGCATCGAAACTTATGATGCCTTGGTTGATCAGAATTTTAATTTACGAGCAAGAGTGTTGTGGACTATTATCGATTTTTCGGGGTATGCTATGTTGTCGGGTTGGAGCACAAAGGGCAAACTAGCGTGTCCTATCTGCCATTACGAAACTTCATCCGAATATTTGAAACATAGCAGGAAAATGTGTTATATGCACCACAAGAAGTTTCTAGATCCTACACACAAGTGGAGGCTGGATAAAAGAAGATTTAATGGCCAAATCGAAATGGGGAACAGCCTTGAAATTTTAACAGGAACAGACATTGAGGAGTTGTTGTCTGGGTATGTAAACGAATTTGGGCTGAAGAAGGAAAAGGGTAAATCTAATTACCCTTTCAAAAAGAAGTCGATTTTTTTTTATTTGCCATATTGGAGTCGTAATCCACTTCGACATGACCTTGACGCCATGCACATAGAGAAAAATGTCTGCGAAAATATATTAGGTACTTTACTTAATATTGGTGGAAATTCAAAAGATCATATAAGTGCTCGTAAAGATTTACAAGAAATGGGAATAAGAAAGCCCCTGCATATATTAGGTACTTTACTTAATATTGGTGGAAATTCAAAAGATCATATAAGTGCTCGTAAAGATTTACAAGAAATGGGAATAAGAAAGCCCCTGCATCCTGTTCTATCAGAAGATGAAAAGCACCTTGAAATAAGAGCAGCAATATTTGACTTGACGAATAAGGAAAAGGATATCTTCTGCTCAGTTTTGAAGAATGCTAAACTGCCATACGGTTGTGCCTCTAACATTAGTCGGTATGTGAGCACGAAGGAGAGAAAAGTAGTGGGGTATAAGAGCCATGATGCTCATTTCATACTCCACTATATGTTACAATTTGCCATGAAGAAAACAACAAGACCCGAGGTTGCATTACCGTTGATCAGATTAAGTGTGTTCCTTCGAGCTCTATGGATTAAGGTTATTGATTTGGATGAGCTTAAGAAGTTGCAACAAGAAGTTGTCGAGGTACTTTGTCACTTTGAGATGATTTTTCCATCTGCTTTCTTCGACATAATGGTGCACTTGCTTGTTGATCTAGTCAGAGAAGTTGAACTCGGTGGACCGGTACACCTTCGAAACATGTTTCCTATAGAGCGATATCTCGGGAAGATGAAATCATATGTTCGTAATAGAAGTAAACCGGAAGGTTCCATTGCAGAAGGTTACTTGGCCGAAGAGTGTATAACATTCTGTTCAAGATATTTGGGTGGTCATGAAGAAAAAAGTTTCGATAGATGTCCAACCCAAGGAGAATATCATATCGGAACAAGAAGGAATAAAGATGGAATTATTTTTAATCTGAATTATGTGGACTGGAAGGCAGGTCATCGATATGTTTTGTTTAATTCTGCTAATAAGGAAGTACAGCAGTTGATCGAGTAAGTTCTATGTGCTCTTACTTAATTTTAATGCATAATGTTAATTTTGAATTTAAATTCCCTGGACTGTTTTAACTTGGTATTATTTTAGGGAACATCAAGCTTTAATGGACAGTCATGCAAATTCAAAAAAATACAAGAGGGCACGAATGCACAATGAAGAGTTTTTGAATTTGTTAAAAGAAAAGGTTAGAACAATAGAAAAGGTTTCAAGAGAATTGGAGGTGCTTGCGTTGGGGCTAGTCGAACAGCGAAGAGGTTTACTGGTTATGTAGTCAATGGATATCGATTCCATACGAGTTCTAGGGACTCTCGATGTACTACACAAAACAGTGGCATTTTTTTGACTGCCAAAACAACTAGTTTCGCAAGTTCGAGAGACCAGAACCCTGTAGTTAGGGATGTCAATTACTACGGATTGATAGAAGATATCATACAACTTGATTACTGGGAAGAAGTTAGAGTGGTCCTGTTTAAGTGTCGTTGCTACCAGGAAGAAAAAGATCCACACGGTCACACTCGAGTAAATTTCAATAAGTTACACTACAAATCTGATCCTTTCGTCCTGGCTTCACAAGTGCAACAAGTGTTTTACGTGGAAGATCCAACTGAAAAGCTGGTGCATTATATAATTAAGAAACTGCCGATGGAGTGGTGTGATACACAAAACCTGAGTGCACATGAAGAAGATATCAACAATCCTCATTCACATGATATCAACCTTGTTCGTGGAATAGAAACTCAAGTTGATGAAAATAGCTGGTGTAGAGATGATATCCCCATAACAAGAGTTCCCAATCCCGATGATTGACTCAAAAAAGATTATTCTTTATATGTTTTAATTGTAATGGACAGAAGGAAAATTTAGTATTCTGGTCATGTTTAGACCATCTGTATTTGATGTAGTTTACTATTTTCCCATTCCCAGAAATTACTATAATAGTTTAAATTTACTGTCTTTGATTGAAATGAATTTGTTACTACTCTTAGCATTTGTCTTAATTTAATGTAATTTACTGTTTTGGCTACATTTATTTACTCTGTTGTCTTACTTTAAATTTCTGTCATTGCATTTGTTTAAATTTTTCTTGGTGTAAATGTTGTATTTGATTTTGTACTGCACCTGAGAATGACATTTATTTTAATTTTATGCAGGATGACAGATAAAAGTGTGAATATCAGATTTTACCATGGTGGGGTGTTCCATAGGAGAAGTTATTCGGGTGGAGATAGTATGCTTGTAAATCGCGTAGAAACCGACACATTTTCTTATCCAGTGCTGATGGAGTTCGTGAAGGATTACCTTAATTATACTGAATTGGAGTAGTCTATGTGGCTGAAGAAGAGTGGAAGCTACTGACAAATGACAAAGAGGTGATGCAACTAGTAGACGGTTGCAAAGATGGAGATGAGATACAGCTTTATGTAGACAACATTGTTGACGAAACTATTGAGCCGATGGTTCAGATGCAGCCAACCGTGGTCGTAAGGCCAAGAAAAAGGTATATTGATGTCTTTCTCACATTTGTATATGTATAATTTACTATTTGAAATCCACCATTATTCTATTTTTGGTACAGGTTCACCGAAGAAACCAAGTTCAGCGAAGAAACCAATCTCAAGAAAGATAACACAAAAACGGAAATATGTTACCACACATGAACACCAGCAGCAGCAGCAGAAGCAAAAGGTCACTAAGAAGTCAAATGAGTTCGGTCATATGAGGAATTTACGGTCATCGCCAAGATTTTTGGCTGGTCAACAAGATGCAAGTGCTGTGAATGCGAATGGGTCTGTTAAAAGGAAATTGGACTTGAAAGCCAATACAAGTGCAGTAGAATGTACTGGAGAGGATATCGGTCCCAGCGAGGTATTTTTGACTTATCAATTGTCCTTAATTTTCAGAAACAAAGGTATTCAAAAAATTAGTTCACTCGATTACTCATATAATTTTAACATGACACAATTGTGTGACTTTTATAGTTTACTTATCCTTTTCTAAAAAAAAGTATAATTTATAATTAAACTCTGACTGCCAAGCAAAAAAAAATTAAACTCAAATTTAGAATAGAGAAAAATTTAGAATAAAGAAAATGTTAGGGCCTGTTTGCTTCATCAATTTTCTAGATATTTTTTCACAAGAATACAAGAAAAACTGAAGTTTAGAAAAACGATTTTCTGAAGTTTACTTATATTTTGGAAAAATTTATTTAAAGTGATCCGGACATTTTATAAATTTATATCATTTTTGATTAAAATATATTTCATTCTTCCGTTGAAAATAATAAAATTCAATTTTATTTGGGTAAATTTATGAGTCACTGCAAGCTATAATTTATGATTTTCTCTCCATTGTTTTATTGCAGTTGCCCCCACCACCCCCGCTAGAATTGCTAAAATGGCAGAAAATGAGAAGGTTTTGGAAAAATATGGGATAAAAAAGATGGCTCGTGAACTGAGAGCTTCTGCAGGCAAGAAACAGAAAGGAAAAGATATGGTTCAGGGGGAATCCGATGATTTCAATCCAGAAAATGAGGACGAAGATGATAGTGATGATATAGTTGAGGTATGTAAGTGGTTAAAATGTTAATTGCTTTAAATTTTGGCCTCACATAAAAACTGTAAACCTAATACTGAACTCATAATAATTGTAGAAAATTAAGAATGTCAAGAATATCAAAGAAATGGTCAAAGTACATGGACCACGAACTCGTTCACGAGCAAATGCTACTACTGCAAGTGAGAAGGAAGCTGCGCAAGCTGGTACGACAGCTGAGAAGGAAGCTGTGCAAGCTGGTACAACAGCAGAGAAGGAAGTGAAAGTCGAATGATGCTAAAGTTTTGAAGCCAACATGTAGTAAACCGTTAAAGCAGTCTAGCAATGCAGAAGCATGTGGCTCGGTATCTGCGTATTTAGCACTATGGGAGCGTCAAAAGAAGGGTATTCCAGCTCCAACCGATAATGTCCCTAATTCAAACTTGGAAAACATTACAGAGGAAGAAACTGAAGCCGGTAATGTGTTTTCTCATACTTTTTCTTTTGTAATTTGGGTTAAAGGCAGTGCTTGTAGTTATTAATGGTTAAGTTTTAAGGAGGTAATAATGCAATTTGTTTTTTATCATGTGTACCTGGTATAGACAAAGCAGCTCCTAAAAAATGGAGAGGAAGGTCAAAAATGTCCGTTGTTCATGCGCGGACTCATGAACAAAGACCAGTCGTTTTGTTGAACAAACGGGGTCAACTAGTTGTAAATAAAATTATAGAGAGAGCTGGGCAATTTTCTGGGGACAGTTGCAACGGACAATGTGTCGCTTACTTACATCAATTGGCATCTTGTTCCAAAGCAATTGAAGCAAAAAATGTGGGAGTATACTACGGTAAAATCTACGACCTTTGTTTTAATTTATTTTCATGTTTACACATTTAATTAATTTATTTTAAATCTAATATATAATAGGACCGTTATCTGATTCCGAAAAATGGGCAACGGTGGGCGGAGAAGACAATTAATACATCTTGGAGGGTGTACAAATCTCATATGAAGCATAGGTATTACACAAAGTATGCAACTGATGAGGACATGATGGCAAATAGGCCCAATTCGATTCCGTTGGAGGATTTTAAACTGTTGTTGAAGTATTGGGGAGATGAGGCAGTTCAGGTAGTCTACCCATCTTCAACCTATTTTTTGAATTAAAAAGATTATCAATAGAAACGTCTGATATGAGTAATTTTTTTACAGGAATTAGCAGAGGATAATAAAGCTCGTCGTGAATCAGTAACTGACCCACACACTCTAGGTCCCGATAGTATGGCAATACTTAAAGACAAGCTGGTGTGTGTCTTTCCTTTAGCATATTAACCTTTTTTGCATATAAGTTGATTAAAATAGTAAATATCGAGTTAACTATCACTATCATGTAAATACTAAGTTAATCTGCTGTGAAATCTTGGTCTTAATTTCCACTTGATATAATCATCATAATTAGCAATCACTTGTCTGATCAATTTCCATATTAAGATTTGAACAGACACTGTAGAAATGTATAGAAATCAGTTTGTTTTATGAATTTATGCTCTATATAGGTTAGTTTAATTTAGGTTTTTATGTGATTATAATGGTTGGAATTAGATGCAGTTATAAGAATTAATCTAGTCATTCTCTTCGGATAAACAAACAAGTCACGCATGACTCAACTATGGCTGCGTTCACATATATAGTATGGGATGTAATGACTGGACTATTTTTTGGATATAATTTTTCAGTTTTAAGTTATAGTTCATTCCTTCGAATTTCTAAGTACATTGTTATTCGTTCCCACACTTTCTTAAAATTTCTTGCTATATGGAATTTGCATACATGTGATATGTTTTACTCTGAAATGTACATCCCAATGTCGTATGTAATTCGTGTCTTTCTCATTGAGGCATTACATGGTTAATTTTAATAAATTCATAAATTTTCATAAATAAAATTTCTGACTTGTAATAAGTGCTAACTATGAACAAGATAACCGTATTTTCTTCGTTTGATTACAGAAAACGAGCAACCCTTTGTTTGCCTCGCCATCAGATGCTGTGGTTTATATTGAATCTCGTGAGCGGGAAGAGGGTCGAACATACAAGACAAATACAGCCGAACTGAAAAAAAGAATTGTAAGTACTATATTTTATTTAGTTGACTTATGTGCTAAGTAGAAATCAAGATTGGTTCATTTGGTTGAATTTATCATTTTTCTTTTACAAGTAAAGAAATATAGCAAGGCTTTGTCTGTTGGTTTATTTGGTCAAATTTATTTTGTGAAAATAGTGCTTTTCTCTGTGGAGGGTATTTCTATGTAACTCTTATTTCGCAAACTTTTTTTGTAGAGCGAGATCAAGAAGAAGGTCGCTGCAGGTGAGGATGTAAACGAACTGATTGCTAACGGCAAGTCTCATGGTCCAGAATGGATAAAAGGACGTCAAGGTAAAAAGGCTGGTTGGGCATCAAGTTCAGCTCCGGCAGACCATTTTGTGGAGGATAGATTGTGAATGTTTTGATTTTACATTTGACGATTACGATTTGTAATGGGATTAGTATATATACAAGCCGGATATTGCAAAATTTTAAATGTTAGTGTTACAATTGCTATAGTTACTAATGTTGCAGTATTTATTTTTTTGTTACTATAACAACCAGATTTAGTGTAACATTTGAATAACATAGTGTCACATTAGCCTTACTGTTATATTGCTTAAAAACAAGATTGCAGTGGCCCCCCCACATGCCACGTGGTAGTGGGCCCCACATACCACATGGTAGTGGTCCCACATGCCACATGTCAGGTGGGTCCCACATGCCACTTGACTGGTGGGTCCCACATGCAACGTGTCAGATGGGTCACACATGCCCACGCGTCAGGTGGGCCCCACATGTCAAGTGGGTCCCACCTGCCACGTGGCATGTGGAACCCCCACCTTCCACGTGTCAGGTGGCCCCCACATGCCACGTGGCCACCTGCCACGTATCACCCCATGACACGTCACCACCATGACACGTGTCATGTGGGCCCAAGATGCCATGTGTCATCTGTCTTTTTTTGGCTAAGCTATGGAAACACCTTTCTAGTGTTGCATTTGTTTGATTTGGTGTTACTGTATGTCCCTAAGGTAATACTTTTCTAAGTGTTATTGTTGAGAACAAAAGCGTTACGTTAGAGAGCAGAGGCAACATTAGCGGATGAAGTGGTGAAAAAGTGTTACCTTAGGTCTATTGTAACAATTTTCGTGCCTAATGCAACATTAGAAGTGCGTTGCGTCTGGGCATCTATGGCATAGTGAAGAGACTTGAGTTAAAAAAGGTTAGAAAAGGTAATAGCTGAAAAAGGTAATTGTATAGTTATTATTTAGAAGAAAATGAGATATTTTAGTTAGAAAATATAGAAAAGATATTTCCCTTTTTCGGCTAAGAAGTAATCAGTTAGTTATTAGTAATTATAAATTTATTAGTTTATTTTATTAATTAGAACGACCATATTTTTGGAAAGAAGATATTTTAGTTTGAAAAGGTAATAGCTGAAAAATGTAATTAGTTGGTTATTATTTACGAGAAGTGTTCGAAAAATTGTGTGGAATATTTTGAGAAAAGATTGTGTTTTGTTTTTCTACAATTAAGTAAAATATTTAAAGATAATAAAGTAAAACAATTAATTAAGAAAAATAGTGTATTGTACCAAAACTTTTAATGTTCCGTCTTTTATAATATAGGGATTTTAGTTAGAAATGGTAATAACGGAAAAAAGGTAATTAGTTAGTTATTATTTAACAAAAGTGTTGGGAAGAACTACGTGTAATATTTGAGAAAAGACTTTGTTTTATTTTTTTATAATTAAGTAAAATATTTAAGGATAATAAAGTAAAACAATTGAATAAGGTAAGTACCATACCATACCGTATCAAAACTTTTAATGTTTCGTCTTTTATAATATAGTATAGATACATAAATGTGTAACATTTCTGTTGTGGAATAAAAAATTGGTTACGAATATTGCAGCTAGGGTTTGTGTGTATTTAATGCAAAGGGGTTGGTGAGCTTCAAGCTTTAATGGCTGTTTCCGTGTTCGAGACTAATCGGTCCTCATAGAGTGCCTACGTATCTCGTATTGAGAATCAAGCCACAAACGTAGTTCTGAGAATAAGGGGTCAGACCCTTTATATAGGCTGAAAAGCCTTAGAATTATGGTAGGATTCAGATACTTGGTGGGCAAGCCACCGCCTTGAGGAAGGTTCTAGACTCCTTCCTTGTAGGAGACTATTTCCATATCGAATTGGGTGCCTTGGAGGTTAAGTCTGGTAGGAGTAGTATCCTTATCTGATTTTTATTGCTGAGCTGTTTATATCCCTTAATATTAATTACAAAATTAATATTGAAAATATGGGTTTGGGCCCCACTAATGGCCCCTACGTTTGGACCATGCTGGGTCTAATTAATGCAACATTAAATGTGTCTTTAGGGCTTTATTTTAGCGCATATCATTTGCCCCCCAACTTCCAGGAAAACTGATCAGGTTTTCCTTGAAGTTGTAACGGCCTTATTCGAGACTCGGGTCAGGGTCCATCTTTATACACTAGTGTTTCACGAGTATTGTCTTGATGTAAAGCGTGGAGCGACCGACGCGTTTACGACAATGTTAAGCAAATGCTACTTGGCACTAATTAGCCTTAACAACGTTTAAACGATGTTAAACGGCGTTAAACGACATAAAACGACACTAAACGGCACTGATTGGCACTAATCGATGCTAATCGACACTAATCGGTGCTAATCGATACTATTCGATGCTAATCGGCACTAATCGGTGCTGATCCATACTAACTGGTGCTAACCAACACTAATCGGTGCTAATCGACACTAATCGATGCTAATCGGCACTAATCTGTGCTTATCGGCACTAATCGGTGCTAATCGGCACTTAATCGGTGCTTATCGGCACTAATCTGTGCTTATCGGCACTAATCGGTGCTAATCGGCACTTAATCGGTGCTTATCGACACTAATATGTGCTTATCGGCACTAATCGGTGCTAATCGGCACTTAATCGGTGCTTATCGGCACTAAACGGTGCTTAAATGGTCAGCTGAAAAGGGGACCCAGGACAGTTACAACCACCCCCTGGTCAGCAGGTCGGTTGACAGGTGCTCCTGGTCGGCTGACAGGTGCACCTTGACGGCTGACAGGTGCACCTTGACGGATGACAGGTGCACCTTGACGGATGACACCTGCTCCTGGTCGGCCGGACCCGTTCCCTGGCAGCTGGTCGGCTGACAGATGCACCTTGACGGCTGACAGGTGCACCTTGACGGATGACAGGTGCACCTTGACGGATGACGGGTGCACCTTGACGGATGACAGGTGCACCTTGACGGCTGATAGGTGCACCTTGACGGATGACAGGTGCACCTTGACGGCTGACAGGTGCACCTTGACGGCTGACAGGAGCACCTTAAAGGCTGACACCTTTGACAGGGGCTCCATGTTGACCAAAACGGCACTAAACGGTGCTTAAACGATGTTTAACCTATGCTAAATGACGTTAAATGGCGCAAGACGACACTAAACGGTGCTAATCAGCCCTAGATGTCATTTAATTTATGACGTTAAATGATATAAGATGGCACTAAATGGTGCTAATCGATGCTACATGGCGCTAAATTTAAGAATCAGAACCATCAATCGGTTCTTGAATCATGACCTTTATTGTTGGCTGTAGAATACCACCTTTCGTCGGTTGGAGCCTCCCTCGGAGCTCGGTCGGTCGTTGCTCGGTCCTTGAACCTCAATGTTAGTATATGAACGTCGATATTTGGACATCAACGTCAGTATTCAAATGTCGATATTTGGACCTCAATGTCTGTATTCAAACAGAAATCCTTCAATTCAAATTGGCTTTCATAGCTTTCGTGACCTTCTAGGCCTTAACTTGCTTGTTGACTCCTTGGTTTTAAACCTTGAATCTGTTCATGGTTGTCAGTTGTAACCAACACTTCATTCTCGTTCTAAGATGTGGAACTTGTGATGAAGCTTTAGTTCTTGCCCCCCTTGCTACATATGGTGCAGGTCTTGCTTCTCGGTTGATCGTTCAAGAAGTTCCCTTGCCACTCAGCACTTGACTTCAAGTCTGGTGTGCCTTGGCTGGTTGTCAACCCTTTATCTTGATTCTAGGTATTCAACCTTCTTCTTATGCTCACAGGACCTTTCCTTGGTTTGAATTCGATTGACGGCTCTTGATTCAAGTCCTTAACTCAAACGACAAACTTGATTGGAGGCAGACAGCCTTTTTGGCCATCAAGGATAAAATTTTGTGTCGGAATTTGAGATTCAAGATTTTAATTATGGAATGACAAAGGACCTCTTATCTTAACACTCTCACTGACAGTTTCTGTGCCTTTAAGGTATTATCAGGGAGCCAACCAGTCCCAAGATGAACTTTAAGAGGGTCTATCCTTCAGCTTACATCAACTGGTGCTACCAATTTCGCATTGATAGTGGGGTCTTCAGGACCTGGAAGTAAAAACTCTCGGCATAATTCTCTATCTCAGAAGATGCAAACTTAGATTGGGCATCAGACTTAACGTTCTCTTCTCTCGGAATGTGCTCCTCGTAGCACTCATTAAACTGAGTCATCACGGCCTTCACGACTCTCAAGTACTTTGCCATAGTTTCATCCTTGGCTTCAAATTCACCATTCATTTGCGAGACTACTAGTCTTGAATCCCCACATACTTTGAGATTCTTGACTCTCATAATTCTGGCCAAGCCCAATTCGGCTATCAAGACTTCATAATCAGCTTCGTTGTTGATTGTTAGGAAATCCAACTTCAAGGCATACTCAGCTGTGAACCCATCGGGGCTTTTCAAAACTAAACTTGGACCACTAGATTTTGTTTTTGATGCTCCATCAAAATAGAGCAAACAGAGCACCCAATATTCCTTCTGATCAGGTACAAGCTCTTCATCTTTTTCTTTACTTCCGGGGGTGGTTACTACTTTCTGTCCCCCGACTTCTTGGTTGTCAATGGTACATTCAACCACGAAGTCAGCCAACGCCTGAGCCTTGATAGCTATTCGAGGCTTATACGTGATGTCAAATTCTCCAAGTTCAATCACCCACTTAATCAACCTTCCACCGGCTTTCGGGCTATGCAATATGTTTCTCAACTGCTGGTCTGTCAGGACTTCAATCTTGTGTGCCTAGAAGTACGGTCGTAGCTTCCTCGAGCCTGTTATCAATGCCAAAGCAAACTTCTCAATGGTTGAGTAATTCAACTCAGCCCCATGCAACACCTTGCTAATGTAGTAGATGGGTTTCTGAATCTTTTTCTATTCACGAATTAGTACGGCGCTCAGCGCTTGTTCAGATAATGCCAGGTATAGATGAAGAGTCTCTCCAGGACTAGGTTTGGCCAACAACGGGGCTTCGGCCATGTATTTCTTCAGCTGTTCAAAGGCCTCTTGGCTTTCAGGTGTCCACTCAAAATTCTTCACCTTCTTCAATGCTTGAAAGAAAGGCAAGCATTTGTCACCAGATTTGGAGATGAATCTCCCTAGGGTTGTAACTCAGCCCGTCAACTTCTATACATCTCGTATAGAGCGGGGTGGTTCCATGTCCAAGATCGCTTTGATCTTATCAGGGATTGGCCTCAATTCCTCTTTTTGAAACCATCAGACCCAGAAACTTCCCTGATCCAATACCAAAAGCACACTTGGTTGGAACATCATCTTATGGTGCCTCAACACTTCGAATGCCTCTCTGAGGTGCTTAATATGATCTGCCTTGATCAGGCTTTTGACTAACATGTCATCAACATAGACCTCCATGGTTTTTCCAATCATATGGGCGAATATCTTATTCATCAGTCGTTGGTAAGTAGCTCCTGCATTCTTTAGACCAAAATCCATAACAAGATAGCAGAAAACACCAAAGTCAGTTATGAAAGATACCTTTGGGATGTCATCCTTATGCATCTTAATCTGATTACGGCCACTGAATCCCTCCATGAAGCTCAACATTTCATGTCCAGCAGTAGCATCTATCAATGTGTCTATCCTTGGCCGGGGAAAACAATCCTTCGGACATGCATCATTTAAATCAGTGAAGTCTATACACATCCTCCACTTTCCATTTGCTTTCTTGACCATCACAGGGTTAGCCAACCATTCGGGGAACTGAATCTCCTCAATAAAACCAGATTCTAAGAGCTTGTCAACCTCTTGCTTTTCAGGAGCAAAATTTCTGTTCTTCTGCTTTATTGTCTTTCGCTCAGGATCGACATTCAACCTGCACTACAAGAAAAAGCTCAATAGACATCACACATTAGACATCTGTTACTAATGCCACTGATGTTAAAAGATGTAATAACATCAGCCCATATTTTTCTGATGTCTTTGTTGTTTTAAGACATCGATTATTTTAAAACCGATGTTTAAAATCCAACTAAAAAAATTTCTATGCGCGCCCACTTCATTTGTTTTCCCCCTTAGTCAAAATTTCCCCCCTTTACACCAAATATTTTCCCCCCTTTAACAATTATTCCCCCCTTTTCAAACAAAACTAATTATACCCACAACAAAAAACTAATTAAAACAAAAACAAAAAAACTCACACACTCTCTCGACTGAATCTCTCTCGACTCACTCTCTCGACTGAATCTCTCTCGACTCTCACTCTCATCTCTCTCTCATCTCTCTCTGTCTCTCACCACCACAACTCACCTCCACCACCACTCACCTCTGCTCTAATCACCTCCGTCCGGCCTGCTCTACCACCACTGCTCTCGCGCGTCTCTACCCAAACTGGTAAGCTTTAATTTGGGTCTTCTCTGCACAAATAGGGTCTCCTCTGCAATGTCTAGGGTCTTCTCTACTGAAATTGAATGGATAAGCTTTAAATTGGGGGTTTTTTAAAATCAAAACCCTAATTTATTGGAGTTTTTTAAATCAAAACCCTAATTTTTTAAATTGGGTGTTTTCGTTTACTTGGATGTATATGTTATACCCTAATTATTTTGAATTTATTTTTTTTACAGGACCTATGTCACTTGGTTGTGGCTGTTATTTCAGGTAATTTTTCATTTTATGATTATTTGTATGTTATTTGTAATTTTTCTGTCACCTGGTTGTGGTTGTGGCTGTTATTTTGTATGTTATATTATTTTTCTTAGTCGACATTGCTAGTGAAGTATATGATTTTGTATGTTGTGGTTGTGATTGTAATTTTTCTTAGTTTTTTGCAATATTTCTATTATTTTCCTACACTTTCTGTTGTAGAAGAGTTCATAGAAATATAGTTTTCCATTCTAGCCTCTGGGTGCTAATGTAAGAATGTAAATTCTGAAGGCAGAGAGTGTTGGTTTGCTTATATGCTATTGAGATCTTCATCTTTTATCTGCTACAAGTTTTGTATTTTTAAGAAATTCCATGTAAATCAAGTTAAGAAAATTAATAATCTTAAGAATCACAAGCTTTTCCGTACTATGATGATATAGAATAAAGCTCTATGTTGACTTTAATATTTATTGCTTTTTAGTAATTTAGATGTGGTATTTTCACATCATTGATGATTCTGCAGGAAGGATTTACATTTGCTCATTGCACAACATGCAAGAGTCCCTATCGTTTGAGACTTAGTATTCCTACTTACAGGAAATGGCTAACCCTAAAATTCAGATTCTTCGTGACTAGAGACATTTTGTTTATCTTTTTCTCTGTTCAGCTTGGAGGTCTTTTTTCACTGTCTATGTACTTTTAAGAATATTTATCACATTATTTTTAAATAACAAATTTACCAAGTGGAATTTTGGTTTCTGATATCAATTTGATTTCGTAGATTGTAAAGGTCTCTACTTTCACTTTGTACTTTTGGTTTGGTACCTTATTAAAGACTTATTAGCTACACATGTATGTCAACAAAGATTGGGAGCTTTGAAGAGGCAAATAGAGCTGCTGATGTGGGTGTGGATGCAATAATTGTCCAAGGACATGAAGCAGGAGGGCATGTAATTGGCCAAGTATGTAGACTTGCTTCTTGGACTTTTACCACATACATTTAAATTTTTCCATTAAAGATATTGTTGCAGGTGTCTCGTTTCTTGAAAAGTAAGTTTACAGTGAGAGAACATGAATATTTGATTTATTTAGTGATCTTAATAACAGAGAAACGACACTAGCTAGTATAGTGTGGAAATAATTATGGTATCTGTAGTCTCTTTTAGTTGTGAAAAATGTACTTACTTTTACATATATGTATTTAGTAGGATTGAACTTTAAGATAAAAATTAATCTTTGTGTAGCTTACAAGATCACTCCAGCGACGTTAAATTTGTTTCTACCTTATGATATTGACCGATTATGCCCGTCATTTTTGATTTTGCTCCTTGTATCTTCGAATACACGTAATGAGAAGTAAAACCTTCCTCCGTTGTTTATTTTTTCAGGATGACCTAATATAACATTAGTGCCTAGAGTAGTTGATCTGGTTTATGGAAAAAATATACCCATAATTGCTGCTGGTGGTATTGTTGATGTGCGTGGTTATGTTGCTGATTTGGCCCTTGGAGCTCAAGGTGTGTGCCTCGGCACAAGGTAAAAAGCATTTTCTCATTAAAATTCTAAAAGAAATTTTTCTGCATACTTTTATTTCTGCAAAAGATGTGTACGTTAGGTTGATGGTCTGACTACTAGGCTAAAGGAAGAAAGATTACGTCAAATGCATCTTCTTGTCACATCTTTGGGATATAATTATGCCACAACCAGCGAAATGGCCCCTGTTGTGACCATAGGGGCATCACGTAACAAAGAATTTGACCTTTAATAATAGTTTTTTATGTATCTTACATTTTAAACCTGCTAAAACAAATCTCTGGCTACAGCCCTGGTCACAAACTGGAACATATTGCAGCAACCTGAACGGATAATTTAGATTGTGAAGTTAAGGATGTAATCACTTCATGTTGAGTAGCCTTTTTCAACATTAATTTCTTGATGCATTAGATGTGTTTTAACGCAGCTAGAAGCTGCAAATATTGCAAAAGTTCTTGTGGAACATGAATTCTAAGGTTTCCAAATTGTGAAATATCCCCCATTCCTACTCCTACTTTACAGTAGATAGAATCGACCTAGCCACTTGATTCATGGTATGTGATTGCTTTATGATTATATGTATTGCTTTCCATCCATCAGATTTCCATTCCATGTCATAAATAGATACATAAGTTACTAATACATATGTAATTTTTTTTTAGTAGACTATCTTTCGGAACCCCACAGAAATAAATAGATACATATGAGATATTTGAATTTTGAATGTAGACTATCTTTCGGAACCCCACAGAAATAAAGCCATATGTTGTTCCTTCTCCAGAACGCTGCAATCTACCCGCAGCTAGTTTATTTGCATCCTCAGATTATCTAGTAGTTGTTGATATCAATGCTCCAGCAGCACACATAGCACAACACAAGTGGCAGCCAAACACCCCTGATGGGCAGGGCATGCCTTTTCTTTTTCAACATGGAAATGCAGGTGCGAACAATCCTACTGCAACTTTTATGGGCATTTTCAAGAAATCACCTAGCTATGGTTCTGAGGATTGGCACTTTCCCCAAGCACGCGCATTTGCCACTGCTGGCATTAGAAGCTCATCTGTAGTTGCCATCACATGTGACAGAGAAATTATCACTGGTAAAACTTGAAGAAACATTATTTACTGCGGAAACTTTGACATGATTCTATGCTAGATGCAACATATGAAACTACAATATACTTAGATGCTTGATGCATGTAGTCTGGTAGAAAGCAAGTTTTCTTTATGACTTAACATGCAGATACAGCCCGACTAATCTGTTTTGCTGAATTTTCTTTTTAACCTGCACACTTTTTAATTTTTTAGTCACAGTGGAATACTGTTTTAGTAAAGTTTTCATCTAAATGTTCATTTTTGGACCTTGTATATGCGGACCTCAAATAGGTTGCTATCATACATCTGTGATTCTACGTTACAAATTGATAAATCTCGTTGTCATTTATCTGCTATTTACTCCTGTTGCTTGGACTCTCGATAATTTTATTTGCAATGTTGCAGTGTTCAGTACCTTCTTCGATGAGGTGCTAGAACATGCTCCTGAAATTCTACTCTTCTGTTTTATATGTCGAATTTTTTTCTTTTCAAGGGAAAAAGATTTAGATTGTCCCTGTTGGAAAACAAATTATATTATCACATAAAGCATAGGTCCGATAAGTTGAGAAAATTGTGCTTCATGGCTTCAGAGAGAAGTGCCAAGTGCTATATTAGAGTTTTCTTAAAATTACTAGAATCTAACATAAAAAAATTTTCATACTATTCCTAAGTAATTTCTGCCTGACCAGAACATAAGGCATTGGAAATTTAAAACGGTACTGAAAAGCATATTCTTGAGCAATATGTTTAACCTGATAATTGGAAAATTTGGTCTTTATTTTATTTATATTTACTTTTTTTTTCCGTATTAAGCTTACTCTTGGATTGATGTACTGATCTGTGACCAGGTGGGCATGTGGATAACAGTGTTAGGCTCGTATCACCAGATAGAGCAAAAACATTGGAAATAGCTAGAGGGCATTGTGCTCCAGTTACTTGCCTTGGTTTATCACCTGATAGTAGTTATCTTGTGACTGGTTCCCGTGATGCTACTGTACTACTTTGGAGGATACATCGCGCATCGGCTCCTCACTCAAGCAGTCAGTCAGAAGTTTCAACAGGCTCAGTGGAGTCAAATTCAGTAAGTAGCAACCATACAGCAAGTATCTTAGCAGACAAAAGTAGGAGGCGATGCTTTGAAGGTCCAGTACATGTCCTTTGTGGCCATGAATTTAGCAGGCTAAGCTTTAGGTTGCTGGGCAGTGGTCTTTGCTTAATGTCTGTTTTTTTTTTACTTTTGCATTGAACATAAAAATAGCCTAAGTGCATTACATTGCATTAATGTGCAGGTTACATGGGAGTATGATGGTGTAGGATTTGATTTCCTGGTAGTTGTGTAAGCATGAAGAGAGAAGGATTATTGGAGCTTCTTGCTTCTGGCCTAGTTGCGGGTTTTCTTTTTATTTTTTTTTTGCTTACTGAGTTACAGTGTGGTATAGGTCAATTAGAGGAGACAAACGAAACCAATCATGCAGCAGTGTCTTCGTGTTTTACATTGTGGATGTTTTCTATAGTACTATGTAACACGAGATATTCAGATATAGCGATTCTGTTTATTATACATATAATTTACATGTATGTACTATAATCGATTTTCTCCATTAATTGTCTATATAAAGATATACATCACATTTTTTCTACAATATCTGATGTCTAAGAGAACAATATAAATTAGTTTTTTCTTTAAAAACTGATGTTTATAAGTACATTAGACATTAGTATAGGATGATGTCTAAGATAACAATATAAATTAATTTTTTTAAGAAAAAACTGATGTTTATAAGTACATTAGACATCAGTGTAGGATGATGTCTAAGATAATAATAAACATCACTTTATCTGCTAAAACCATGATGTCTAATATCTAAATAGACATCACTTTTAAAAAAAGAAAGCGATGTGTATGTGAAAAATCACTTAGTTTATTATATGTTTTCTTGAATATAAGGCATGCAAGTTGTTTATAAAATTAATTATATGTAACCTATTTTGTAGAACAACCGATGTGTATTGAAGGAAATACCGATGTCTATGTTAGTACAGACATCAGTTTCTGGCCGATGTCTAGAATAGACATCTTCGACCTAGACATCACATGCAAAATAACATAGACATCGGCCATAAACTGATGTCTATTGACCCTTTTCTTGTAGTGCTGTGAGTTATAAGTTGGGGATCAATCCCTGGCATATCGGCTGCTGTCCAAGCAAACACATCACTATTCTCTTGCATAAATACTATCAACTTGTCCTTCAAGGGTTCCTTCAGAGAAGCTCTTATGTAAGTAACTTTCTCAGGATCGCTTGGCCGTCATGGCTTCAATGTTTGTTTTTTATCCCAGGTCCTTGAAGGACATAAACTCTTATTTAGTTGTGTTGTAACCTAACTCTCGATCCTTCAGGGTTTTACTTATTCGTTTGTTTGTTTCCATTCGTGTATTCTTTTATTTTTGGTACTTGGTCATCTTTGACTTACACACATCAGGTGCTTGGCACATAAATAGAATCACACAGTCAATGAATGGAAATCAAACTTGCATTAATAACTTGAAATGGGTTCAACCCTTACATAGAGTACTACTGTCCTACTCGGAGCAACATGCTTTGCAATGGTTTCAATGAACCTTATTTCTACAACTATTAGATAAATATGAAGCTAAGTCCTACTAGGATAACTTGAGCCCATCGGGGCTTGATCACGATCGTCATCCTCAGATGAAGAATCATCAGTATAAGGACCATAGTAGTCATAATATCCTTGATTAGGGCCCAAGCCTCTAATGTAAGGAGGGTGATACGGCTCATGTATCTGCAGGGCATGGCCGCTTGGCCCAATACCTCGAGTATTCGGGGGGTAGTTAGGCAAACAATATGTCAGATTCGTACTTCTAGGGAGATCCGTAGTAGAGATCCGCACCCCCGGAGGTAGTGGATGATTGATAAGGGGGGAGACCACCATCTGAAGAGGGTTGGTCTCTTGGCTTGGATGGACAACCATGGGTAAAGTTCTTTCAACATGGGGAATCGTCCCTGGAGGTTGAGAAACTTGAGGATGGGTGATCGCCCCTATTGATGGGGGTACATACCCTTGTTCAGGCGGAGCAGAGGTGACGGTGGTCGCCTCGGTTGTGACTGGTGTCCTTCGTGTTTGCACCATGGTTGATGTTGTCGTCCCACAGACGGCGTCAAATGTTGTGGAATAAAAACTAGGTTACGAATATTGCGGCTAGGGTTTGTGTGTATTTAATGCAAAGGGGTTGGTGAGCTTCAAGCTTTAATGGTTGTTTCCGTGTTCGAGACTAATCGGTCCTCATAGAGTGCCTACGTATCTCGTATTGGGAATCAAGCCACAAACGTAGTTCTGAGAATGAGGGGTCAGGCCCTTTATATAGGCTGAGAAGCCCTAGAATTATGGTAGGATTCAGATACTTGGTGGGCAAGCCACCGCCTTGAGGAAGGTTCTAGACTTCTTCCTTGTAGGAGTAGGTTTCCATATTGAATTGGGTGCCTTGGAGGCTAAGTCTGGTAGGAGTAGTATCCTTATCTGATTCTTATTGCTGAGCTGTTTATATCCCTTAATATTAATTACGAAATTAATATTGAAAATATGGGTTTGGGCCCCACTAATGGCCTCCACGTTTGGACCATGCTGGGTTTAATTAATGCAACATTAAATGTGTCTTTAGGGCTTACTTTTAGCCCATATCAATTTCTTATTTCAATTATACTTATAAAATAAAATATAAATATTTAAAAATAAAGATTCACCAATGTTAAAACATCTAATAGGAAATATTGTATGGTATTATAAATATTATTGATCTATGTTAGAGAAAAAATATTATGACATTACATTTTATTTTATAAGTAAATAGTTTTTTATCATAAAACTAAAAAAAAGTTTTTTATTTCTAAATTTTATGATACATACATCTCACAATATTGAAAAGACTAATTAGTGATTTTAATTAAAAGGTCATGTTTGATTTTACTAATTTATTTATTGACTTTGTAAAAGTTTAAATACTAAATGTTACACTATGTATACGAACACATATAAACACACACAAAAGTAGGTACGATTATTATGAAATGTTTATTGATATGTTATACTCCCTCCGTCCCAATGGATTCTTTACCAAACCAAACCAAACCAAACATACCCAGTATATCACGCTCAGAGCAGGGTCTGGGGAGGGTAAGTTGTACGCAGACCATGCCCCCGCTTTTTACGGCAGGGAGGCTGTTTCCGTGGAGACCCTCGGCTAAGTGAATGACAGATACGGTGTGTGCTATATACATAAGAATCCAAAAAGTACGAAAATGATTAAAGCAATACCTGCGCCCACGGCGTTCTCCACATGGGACCTACCTGCCTGCTAGGAATTATGATTTGCGAGACCTGGTGCGCTCTGCTTTACCAGCTTGTGAGAATAAACTCCTGTGCAACTGCAAAACCAGAAAACAGAGGACACTCAAAACGAGACGTGAGGACGCTAAAGCCGAACTACTAAAAAATCGCTAACCGAGACAAAGCAACTCTGAGGATCTCGACAATAGAGCCACTACCCATTTCTTTACATACTAAAAATAGTAACTTTTAACAATAAAATACATTATTACATCTATTACTTCACTCTACTTTTTTAACACTTTACACTATTAGAGCCACTACTCCACTATTTTACTCTACTTTTTCAATACTATTACACCCACTACTTTACTTATTTTAACAATAAAATCACTATTACACCCACTACTACACTATTACACTCACTATTTAAATTATATTTCTTGGTCTCCGTGTTCCAGCCGTCTGTAAAGAACCGGTTGGGACGGAGGGAGTATCAAGATAACAACGTCTAAAAATAAGACATCACATTAGATTGCTTGATGCTTCTTTATTGACAACATACTGTCAAACTAATCATTGATGTAACAGATTTTAATGACTAAATTATTTCATTGTGATGTTATTAGTGCTTTTTCACTTATTGATATATATTTTTTTATTGATATATATTTTGTTGTTAGATAATTAGAGAACCAATTTAAAATAAATTCAACTATGAATTTAGGTACATCTAATATGGATTTCATGTGTCTAAAGATGACCTCAGGTTAAAATCTTGAGCATAAAATAATTTAATATAAAATTTAAGGGTATTTGTGCTGATATAACTTCGAAAAGAATTTAATGAATCTAAAGATACTAATAACGGACATCGGGTAACATCATAGTTTGTAGTAAGTTACTCAGGACTTAGAGAAAATTAACATAATATGTATCAATGTTAATATATCCAATATTACATACTACATAGTATTATAAATATTTTTGGTATATATTACATAAAAAATATTAAGACATTTAATTTGATTTTAAAAGATAAATAGTTTTTCAGCATAAAGAAAATTAAAAAATTATATTTTTATTTTTGAATTTTATGATAAATACATCCTGCAATGAGTACCTATTAACATCAGTACTGTAATGTTAACATCCGTATAATACTATTACAACGTTTTTATTAAGATGTGGCACAACCGGGCCTTTTTATTTTTTGCTTATTTTTGTTTTTTTATTATTTTTGCCCAACACTAGAATGAGTATCTATTAACATCCGTACAGTTGGATCGTCGAAAAAATCATTTAAAAAAATCTTGTAGTGAATGTGGCACGTGCCCCGTTACCGGAAGCTGTACTATTACAACGTTTCCGTTAACATGCAGTAGAACCGAGCCTTTTTATTTTTTGATTATTTTTTCCAACACTAGAATGATTATCTATTAACATTCGTACGGTTGGATCATCGAAGAAATCATTTAAAAAAATCATTTGGTGAATCTAACATGCGCCCATATGTATTACACGAACATCTAATCAAAAGTTCTGGATTATCGGGGTCCTTAATATTATTTTTTGCAAATGTCGAGAAATAATTAACCCCTTCAACAAATTCTTTCGAAAAACCGCAACCATCGGGTATAGTTCGTTGAGAGATCCAACTAGCATCGTAAGACATCTACAAATGTAATATATATATATATATATATATATATATATATATATATCCAAATCAATTTCACAAGTGCACACATATATATGTTGAACATGTAATGACCTTAAAAATAAATCACATATATATAAATGCATTAAAATATAGTAGAGGAGATAAAAATTGAATCCTTACATTGATGATTGTTGCAATCATTGCTGCTATGTCATGTTATGTAGTAGATGATATGAAGATGTGTTTTTGTTTAAAGAAAAAGTGGGAGGAATGTGATGAGTTATAAAAATAGGTAGTAGCGGGAAAGGGAAAGTGGAATTTTACACCGACAAACTTACGACGGAATTGCATTTCCATCGTTAGTTCTTTTAAATATATTATTTCGAATGGCTAATAGTGTAAATGCAATTAAATGGCATTTATTGTTTGGTGAACTAACTTACGGTGAATTTTCCGTCGTAAGTCTGCTAAACAACATCGTTTTGTCCTTAGAAAAAATAATTTATTTTGCAATTAAATATAATTACAATAAAGATTGTTACGACAGAATTTTATGTCGAAAGTTCACTGCTAAAATGACATCTCTTCAAAAAAATTAATTCATTTTGTAAATAAATTTAATTCCAATAAAGAACTTTATGACGAATTTTCCGTCGTATGTTAATTTACAAAACTTAACTTACGAGAATTTTCTTGTCCGTCGTATTGTAAAAACGACATCGTTTTTACAACTGAATTATTTACTACTTTTCTAATTTTTTGGTTCTCAACTTTATTAATAAAATATATAACTTGCGACGAATTATTTTTCCGTCGTAAGTAGTTACGTTGGATTTCTTATCCGTCTTAAGTGTGGCGCATACAATGGTTCCGTCGTAAATGACCAAATTTGTTGTAGTTATATTTATTATAAGAAACTTTTTCTCTCTGTTCACTATTTCCCTTAACATCCCGTCTTTCTTCATTAATTTTAGTTAAAATTATTCATTTCATTCCTAGCTCATTCCATTCCCAAGTGAACACAACCTTATTAATTCTTTAAAACAGTTTTCTGATATGCAAATAAAAGTGAAGGATAGGCGGTCCAGGAGGACATATCTGGACAAACCCTTGTAGAATTTTTTTTCGATCATGTCAAGAGGCCCAAAACTAAGGGCATAATCCAAAATTGGGCTAAAATATCTTGGATCCTTCCAAATTATATATTTATTCCCTCCAGCTCATTTGTATTGCTTATAGTAAAAATGAACAGCTTACAGCTAAGTTATTCTATGAGTAATACTTTTTAGTATCTCAATATTAATTATGTGTATATAATGTATGGGAAAAGAGTATGTAAAGCACATAATAGAGATGTTTTCTATTATTGATTATGATAAATTAATTATTATTTAAACAATCCAACCGTATGGATGTTAAATTCATACAAAAATACGTGAATGTATAAATTTTCGTGTAATTTAATTATTTGGAACAATAAATTTATAGCAATATGATTATGATAAATATGTGTCGTTGAATATATATATAGAAAATAATATTATTATAAAAGTGATGCTCCACTATTTCAAAAATAATAAAAATTTGTATACAATATTATTTCGACATAAACTTATCATCCGTATTGTTGGATTATCAAAAATAATTTTAAAATACAGGATTTAAGGTGCACTAATAGAGAACTTCTCTATTGTGTGCTTTAGAAACTCCATCTCCATAATGTATTATATATTATATAATTCACCTTTGTATTTAATATAAAATAATATAAAAGAGACGATGCACGTAAGAAACTCGTAATGATTGTAAAAATAAAAAAGAGATTAGGGAGCCTGAGATATATCTCAGTTAAGTTTCTTGAGATACCCATATTTTATATGTAAAAATGGGATGAGCGTTTTAGTAAATTCAGAATTTTTTAATTAGCGCTGCGGGTCCAATAAAATTTAAACTTATTTTGTATGTATCTGACGGAAAAGTTCCCTAAGATCTATCTCAGGGTCTTTTTTCTCAATAAAAAATAGTAGATATTTAATTGAAAAGTATACAAAAAAAAATATCAAGATACTGAGTATTAGAATTGTAATCCCGCAGATGTTTCTCAAAAGTATATCGGTTTTGTGTAAAAACAATTTCAAATTGTTTTTTTTAATTAAAAGAAATGGTAAAGAGAATAAACTTATGCGTTACAGCTTTTTACAGATTTAGCGTCTATGTAGATTCTCTTTATATTTAAGGTACATTTGTTCATGTTTCTATCTTCCTCGTATAGTTGCGTTGTAGTATAGCCACAGAGAGTAGAAAATGGATCCTTTAGCTCCAGTGTCTGCACGGACTTTTGAAGAAGATTATGAGTGGCTTAAAGATGCTTTTGAGGTATACTGTTATTTCTTGGTTTTTTTTCTGATGTTGTGAATTGTACATGTACAATGTGTGTGTAAGTGTGTGTGAATTAAACCGAGGTGGTTGTTTTTTTATTGTAAATTCAGTGACTAGTTTTTGAGATTTTTGTGTGCATGATTGATGAATCTAGTGTAATTTTATGCAAGCAAGGATATTTGTTCACATTGTACAATTGCAACAGTTAATAAGGGAAATAAACGAGATTTAATCTACCATTATCAATGTTATAGCGCCATTAAGGATTATATATATCCAGATAATTTCCAAACATGTAAAAGAGTTTATAAGGTTCGCAATCTAGTAACTCTGTTGTACTCTGCATTTGGTAATGTTATTTAAATCTTATGTTTAACATGTACAGACTGGTACATCCTTTTTTTTTTGTCAGGAGGATGGTACATCCATTGAATCACTCAATAAAGGTGCATTTCCCTTTTCTCCCAGATTCAGTTTCCAGGAACCGGGAGATCCTTGGGATTCTCCTTATGATGCAAATGCTCATGTGGAGCCATCTCCTCAAAATATGGAGTGCCTGGACTCCATATCACATGTCTTGGAATCTGAAGGAGAAAAATCTGGACATAAAAGCAACGTGAATGATGATGCGACCGATAATCCCATGCTCAAGAGAATTAGAAATAGTGTTGTTGAGAACGGAGACAACACTCATTCTATTGATTATGTTCATGGACAAGAAAAAGAAAATCATTTTGCAAGCCAAGTATCTAACAGTGAGTCTTTGCGCCAACAATTCCCTTATTTTGAGACTGATAGTGATGCTGCTGCTTTTGCATCTCTTACCGAAACCTGGAAATTTGAAGAAGCGGGTAATTTTTGTTTAGAGGCAGAAACCCTTGTCAATTTTGATGACACGAGTTTAATCTATGGTGACATTGATGTTGGCCACATTGGAGATTCTTTTGCGCTTGGCCAGATTCCAACAGAGAACACAAATGAAAACATTCTTGAGCTGACTTTGCCTGCTCAAGTCGAAGAGAAAGAGAGTGCAGCAAACTCAGCTGATTTTCTTAGTGCTGGCGATGCTAATAATTCCGAGTTCATGGATTTTGATGTGCACTCGGATGCCATGGACGAGATTCCATGTCATAACATGGAGCATATTGTTCCTAGCACAGATGGGAATTTAGCAGCAGGATCGTCTGCTTCTGTTATGGACTTGAGCGAGTTGGAAGAACTTCTTTTTACATATATTGATGAAAATGACACAGCTGACATTCCCAACTTGGACTCATTCTTGTTGGACTTTACTTCCGATGAAAACATAACCAACGTCGTCGAATGTTCTGGTACATCTGGAGGTTGTGCATGTTCTAGAGATGATATCAACAACGGGCAATTTATCAACTGCTGTTCAGAATCTGCAAATCCTGAGTTGCCTCCTTGCATATCAGACATCAATATATTACCATCTGCACCAGTTGCAAATAATTCGGAACTTCATACTGCTTCTCCTCCAGAGGCTCAGAATTTATCATCTAAGCCAAAGGACCCTAGTTGCTGTGTATTAAACACCCAGGATACAGAAATACCTTTCAATGATGATGCTGATTTCACGCGATCTTTTCGCAGTAACCGCCGCGTTTGGCGCCGCCTTTCTTCAAGGAACAAATACCAGCAGCTTCGTGGTATAAAGAATTATTACCTAGCTCAAGAAAAACCCCATTCGTCTGGTACCGTACAATCAAAGAAGGAAGTGTTCAAAGGTGATAATATCAGAGAACCTCCCGAAGAATCTCTCGATCCGCCTGGGACGATACAGGAAGTGTTCAAAGGTGATAATATCAGAGAATCTCCCGAAGAATCTCTCGATCCGCCTGGGACGATACAGTCAGACATCTTATCCGAATTGGGGATAAACCTTCCATTCATGAGGCGTGGGGATTGAAGTTGTGGAACAACTGTTGTACCGATGTAGTCCTGAAGAACTGGATTTTAGCAATTATGGTTTCCTTTTAAAATTTTGAAGACAAGGTTTCGATGTTATTTCTCAAACAAAAATAAAATTTCTAGCAAATCATTTAGAGATGCACAAAAAGCCCTTCGGGTCGGGTTTTATCCGGGCTTTTTAAGAATCGGGCCGGACCGGGCTTTTTCAAAAATCGGACCGGGTTTTCTCTAAAATATGAGGCCCGTTTTAGGCCCTCGGGCCGGGCCGAGCTTTTTTCGGGTTTTTTTTAAAATTTTTATATATGTAATTTTTGTCTTTTTTTGCAAAGCGAATATATTAATATACAAAAAAAAAATCTTTCAAAAGAAACAACCTCTAAAGAGCTACGTCTTTATACTTCTATAATCCAGAATACGTAAGAAGAGACATCACGAAAGCTAATACTAAAAAACTACTATCATAATCTTGTTTTATCATAAAACATCATTGCAACTCAAAAACTTTTTACTAATAATCTGCGTTATGACTTAAGGCGACCGTAATCCATATAAATCTTCTCGCATATGACCATTTCGCTAAGTACATCCTGTACACTCAATTAGTCTTCTTAGAATAAGAGTTTGTCCTGTATATTGTTGATTCTTCCTAGCTTCGTGATCCTTCACATCCCGTCTATTACTAAGTTTAATATTCTTGATATTTACTGAAAATATTATTTATTTTTAGATTTTATCTATAAAAAATCGGATTTTTATCCGAATTTCTTAAAAGCCCGGGCTTTTATCCGGGCCGAACCGGGTTTTTATCCGGGCTTTTTAAAAGCCCAGGCTTTATCCGAGCTTTTTAAAAGCCCGGGCTTTTAACCGGGCTTTTCGGGCCGGGCCGGGCTTGATGAAAAATAGGAGGCCCATCTTAGGCCTTCGGCCCGGGCTTTTTTCGGGCCGGGCTTTTTTCGGGCCGGGCTTTTCGGGCCTTTTTGCGGATCGGGCCGGGCCGGATTTCGGGCTTCAGGCTTTTTGAACATCTCTAAAATCATTAGCGTCAGATTTTTATTTTTTTTAACCTTGCATCACCCATTTTTTTTTCTTGGTGCCTCTGTGTGACGCCCCGGGATCCGGGGTCAGGGATCCGGGCCGTCAAGATCCAATTTCCGATCAATATCAATATCTCTGTAGTCCTCTTTTTTTTTTTTTTTTTTTAATAAATAAATAAATAAATAAGCAGTTGACCCCACACTAATACACACACACACACCAGTCATATGCTCATAGAACAACAACCACAATATTTAAAAGTTTTAAAGTTAACAGTTATTACAAGCCCAGAATTTACTAAGTACATTGTTGAACAAAGCTTCTACAGGAAGCACTTCAACAACTAATGTTTATTACAACTTACACACTTAATTTACATAAGTATACTAAGCCCCATGGATGGACAACCATGGGTAAAGTTCTTTCAACATGGGGAATCGTCCCTGGAGGTTGAGAAACTTGAGGTTGGGTGATCGCCCCTATTGATGGGGGTACATACCCTTGTTCACGCGGAGCAGAGGTGACGGTGGTCGCCTCGGTTGTGACTGGTGTCCTTCGTGTTTGCACCATGGTTGATGTTGTCGTCCCACAGACGGCGTCAAATGTTGTGGAAAAAAAACTAGGTTACGAATATTGCGGCTAGGGTTTGTGTGTATTTAATGTAAAGGGGTTGGTGAGCTTCAAGCTTTAATGGTTGTTTCCGTGTTCGAGACTAATCGGTCCTCATAGAGTGCCTACGTATCTCGTATTGGGAATCAAGCCACAAACGTAGTTCTGAGAATGAGGGGTCAGGCCCTCTATATAGGCTGAGAAGCCCTAGAATTATGGTAGGATTCAGATACTTGGTGGGCAAGCCACCGCCTTGAGGAAGGTTCTAGACTTCTTCCTTGTAGGAGTAGGTTTCCATATTGAATTGGGTGCCTTGGAGGCTAAGTCTGGTAGGAGTAGTATCCTTATCTGATTCTTATTGCTGAGCTGTTTATATCCCTTAATATTAATTACGAAATTAATATTGAAAATATGGGTTTGGGCCCCACTAATGGCCTCCACGTTTGGACCATGCTGGGTTTAATTAATGCAACATTAAATGTGTCTTTAGGGCTTACTTTTAGCCCATATCAATTTCTTATTTCAATTATACTTATAAAATAAAATATAAATATTTAAAAATAAAGATTCACCAATGTTAAAACATCTAATAGGAAATATTGTATGGTATTATAAATATTATTGATCTATGTTAGAGAAAAAATATTATGACATTACATTTTATTTTATAAGTAAATAGTTTTTTATCATAAAACTAAAAAAAATTTTTTATTTCTAAATTTTATGATACATACATCTCACAATATTGAAAAGACTAATTAGTGATTTTAATTAAAAGGTCATGTTTGATTTTACTAATTTATTTATTGACTTTGTAAAAGTTTAAATACTAAATGTTACACTATGTATACGAACACATATAAACACACACAAAAGTAGGTACGATTATTATG
Organism: Saposhnikovia divaricata; assembly: GCA_036435485.1. NCBI lineage: Eukaryota > Viridiplantae > Streptophyta > Magnoliopsida > Apiales > Apiaceae > Saposhnikovia > Saposhnikovia divaricata. The sequence continues at coordinate 75,310,347 of CM071600.1, read as the reverse complement.
AAATGTTTATTGATATGTTATACTCCCTCAGTCCCAATGGATTCTTTACAGTTACTATATTGGAACGTTCCACCCATTTCTTTACATACTAAAAATAGTAACTTTTAACAATAAAATACATTATTACATCTATTACTTCACTCTACTTTTTTAACACTTTACACTATTAGAGCCACTACTCCACTATTTTACTCTACTTTTTCAATACTATTACGCCCACTACTTTACTTATTTTAACAATAAAATCACTATTACACCCACTACTACACTATTATACTCACTATTTAAATTATATTTCTTGGTCTCCGTGTCCCAGCCGTCTGTAAAGAACCGGTTGGGACGGAGGGAGTATCAAGATAACGTCTAAAAATAAGACATCACATTAGATTGCTTGATGCTTCTTTATTGACAACATACTGTCAAACTAATCATTGATGTAACAGATTTTAATGACTAAATTATTTCATTGTGATGTTATTAGTGCTTTTTCACTTATTGATATATATTTTGTTATTGATATATATTTTGTTGTTAGATAATTAGAGAACCAATTTAAAATAAATTCAACTATGAATTTAGGTACATCTAATATGGATTTCATGTGTCTGAAGATGACCTCAGGTTAAAACCTTGAGGATAAAATAATTTAATATAAAATTTAAGGGTATTTGTGCTGATATAACTTCGAAAAGAATTTATTGAATCTAAAGATACTAATAACGGACATCGGGTAACATCATAGTTTGTAGTAAGTTACTCAGGACTTAGAGAAAATTAACATAATATGTATCAATGTTAATATATCCAATATTACATACTACATAGTATTATAAATATTTTTGGTATATATTACATAAAAAATATTAAGACATTTAATTTGATTTTAAAAGATAAATAGTTTTTCAGCATAAAGAAAATTAAAAAATTATATTTTTATTTTTGAATTTTATGATAAATACATCCTGCAATGAGTACCTATTAACATCCGTACAGTACTGTTAACATCCGTATAATACTATTACAACGTTTTTATTAAGATGTGGCACAATCGGGCCTTTTTATTTTTTGCTTATTTTTGTTTTTTTATTATTTTTGCCCAGCACTAGAATGAGTATCTATTAACATCCGTACAGTTGTATCGTCGAAAAAATCATTTAAAAAAATCTTGTAGTGAATGTGGCACGTGCTCCGTTACCGGAAGCTGTACTATTACAACGTTTCCGTTAACATGCAGTAGAACCGAGCCTTTTTATTTTTTGATTATTTTTTCCAACACTAGAATGATTATCTATTAACATCCGTACGGTTGGATCATCGAAAAAATCATTTAAAAAAATCATTTGGTGAATCTAACATGCGCCCATATGTATTACACGAACATCTAATCAAAAGTTCTGGATTATCGGGGTCCTTAATATTATTTTTTGCAAATGTCGAGAAATAATTAACCCCTTCAACAAATTCTTTCGAAAAACCACAACCATCGGGTATAGTTCGTTGAGAGATCCAACTAGCATCGTAAGACATCTACAAATGTAATATATATATATATATATATATATATATATATATATATATATATATATATATATATATATATATATATATATATATATATATATATATCCAAATCAATTTCACAAGTGCACACATATATATGTTGAACATGTAATGACCTTAAAAATAAATCACATATATATAAATGCATTAAAATATAGTAGAGGAGATAAAAATTGAATCCTTACATTGATGATTGTTACAATCATTGCTGCTATGTCATGTTATGTAGTAGATGATATGAAGATGTGTTTTTGTTTAAAGAAAAAGTGGGAGGAATGTGATGAGTTATAAAAATAGGTAGTAGCGGGAAAGGGAAAGTGGAATTTTACACCGACAAACTTACGACGGAATTGCATTTCCATCGTTAGTTCTTTTAAATATATTATTTCGAATGGCTAATAGTGTAAATGCAATTAAATGGCATTTATTGTTTGGTGAACTAACTTACGATGAATTTTTCGTCGTAAGTCTGCTAAACAACATCGTTTTGTCCTTAGAAAAAATAATTTATTTTGCAATTAAATATAATTACAATAAAGATTGTTACGACAGAATTTTATGTCGAAAGTTCACTGCTAAAATGACATCTCTTCAAAAAAATTAATTCATTTTGTAAATAAATTTAATTCCAATAAAGAACTTTATGACGAATTTTCCGTCGTATGTTAATTTACAAAACTTAACTTACGAGAATTTTCTTGTCCGTCGTATTGTAAAAAGGACATCGTTTTTACAACTGAATCATTTACTACTTTTCTAATTTTTTGGTTCTCAACTTTATTAATAAAATATATAACTTGCGACGAATTATTTTTCCGTCGTAAGTTACGTTGGATTTCTTATCCGTCTTAAGTGTGGCGCATACAATGGTTCCGTCGTAAATGACCAAATTTGTTGTAGTTATATTTATTATAAGAAACTTCTTCTCTCTGTTCATTATTTCCCTTAACATCCCGTCTTTCTTCATTAATTTTAGTTAAAATTATTCATTTCATTCCTAGCTCATTCCATTCCCAAGTGAACACAACCTTATTAATTCTTTAAAACAGTTTTCCGATATGCAAATAAAAGTGAAGGATAGGCCGTCCAGGAGGACATATCTGGACAAACCCTTGTAGAATTTTTTTTCGATCATGTCAAGAGGCCCAAAACTAAGGGCACAATCCAAAATTGGGCTTAAATATCTTGGATCCTTCCAAATTATATATTTATTCCCTCCAGCTCATTTGTATTGCTTATAGTAAAAATGAACAGCTTACAGCTAAGTTATTCTATGAGTAATACTTTTAAGTATCTCAATATTAATTATGTGTATATAATGTATGGGAAAAGAGTATCTAAAGCACATAATAGAGATGTTTTCTATTATTGATTATGATAAATTAATTATTATTTGAACAATCCAACCGTATGGATGTTAAATTCATACAAAAATACGTGAATGTATAAATTTTCGTGTAATTTAATTATTTGGAACAATAAATTTATAGCAATATGATTATGATAAATATGTGTCGTTGAATATATATATAGAAAATAATATTATTATAAAAGTGATGCTCCACTATTTCAAAAATAATAAAAATTTGTATACAATATTATTTCGACATAAACTTATCATCCGTATTGTTGGATTATCAAAAATAATTTTAAAATACAGGATTTAAGGTGCACTAATAGAGAACTTCTCTATTGTGTGCTTTAGAAACTCCATCTCCATAATGTATTATATATTATATAATTCACCTTTGTATTTAATATAAAATAATATAAAAGAGACGATGCACGTAAGAAACTCGTAATGATTGTAAAAATAAAAAAGAGATTAGGGAGCCTGAGATATATCTCAGTTAAGTTTCTTGAGATACCCATATTTTATATGTAAAAATGGGATGAGCGTTTTAGTAAATTCAGAATTTTTTAATTAGCGCTGCGGGTCCAATAAAATTTAAAGTTATTTTGTATGTATCTGACGGAAAAGTTCCCTAAGATCTATCTCAGGGTCTTTTTTCTCAATAAAAAATAGTAGATATTAAATTGAAAAGTATACAAAAAAAATATCAAGATACTGAGTATTAGAATTGTAATCCCGCAGATGTTTCTCAAAAGTATATCGGTTTTGTGTAAAAACAATTTCAAATTGTTTTTTTTAATTAAAAGAAATGGTAAAGAGAATAAACTTATGCGTTACAGCTTTTTACAGATTTAGCGTCTATGTAGATTCTCTTTATATTTAAGGTACATTTGTTCATGTTTCTATCTTCCTCGTATAGTTGCGTTGTAGTATAGCCACAGAGAGTAGAAAATGGATCCTTTAGCTCCAGTGTCTGCACGGACTTTTGAAGAAGATTATGAGTGGCTTAAAGATGCTTTTGAGGTATACTGTTATTTCTTGGTTTTTTTTCTGATGTTGTGAATTGTACATGTACAATGTGTGTGTAAGTGTGTGTGAATTAAACCGAGGTGGTTGTTTTTTTATTGTAAATTCAGTGACTAGTTTTTGAGATTTTTGTGTGCATGATTGATGAATCTAGTGTAATTTTATGCAAGCAAGGATATTTGTTCACATTGTACAATTGCAACAGTTAATAAGGGAAATAAACGAGATTTAATCTACCATTATCAATGTTATAGCGCCATTAAGGATTATATATATCCAGATAATTTCCAAACATGTAAAAGAGTTTATAAGGTTCGCAATCTAGTAACTCTGTTGTACTCTGCATTTGGTAATGTTATTTAAATCTTATGTTTAACATGTACAGACTGGTACATCCTTTTTTTTTTGTCAGGAGGATGGTACATCCATTGAATCACTCAATAAAGGTGCATTTCCCTTTTCTCCCAGATTCAGTTTCCAGGAACCGGGAGATCCTTGGGATTCTCCTTATGATGCAAATGCTCATGTGGAGCCATCTCCTCAAAATATGGAGTGCCTGGACTCCATATCACATGTCTTGGAATCTGAAGGAGAAAAATCTGGACATAAAAGCAACGTGAATGATGATGCGACCGATAATCCCATGCTCAAGAGAATTAGAAATAGTGTTGTTGAGAACGGAGACAACACTCATTCTATTGATTATGTTCATGGACAAGAAAAAGAAAATCATTTTGCAAGCCAAGTATATAACAGTGAGTCTTTGCGCCAACAATTCCCTTATTTTGAGACTGATAGTGATGCTGCTGCTTTTGCATCTCTTACCGAAACCTGGAAATTTGAAGAAGCGGGTAATTTTTGTTTAGAGGCAGAAACCCTTGTCAATTTTGATGACACGAGTTTAATCTATGGTGACATTGATGTTGGCCACATTGGAGATTCTTTTGCGCTTGGCCAGATTCCAACAGAGAACACAAATGAAAACATTCTTGAGCTGACTTTGCCTGCTCAAGTCGAAGAGAAAGAGAGTGCAGCAAACTCAGCTGATTTTCTTAGTGCTGGCGATGCTAATAATTCCGAGTTCATGGATTTTGATGTGCACTCGGATGCCATGGACGAGATTCCATGTCATAACATGGAGCATATTGTTCCTAGCACAGATGGGAATTTAGCAGCAGGATCGTCTGCTTCTGTTATGGACTTGAGCGAGTTGGAAGAACTTCTTTTTACAGATATTGATGAAAATGACACAGCTGACATTCCCAACTTGGACTCATTCTTGTTGGACTTTACTTCCGATGAAAACATAACCAACGTCGTCGAATGTTCTGGTACATCTGGAGGTTGTGCATGTTCTAGAGATGATATCAACAACGGGCAATTTATCAACTGCTGTTCAGAATCTGCAAATCCTGAGTTGCCTCCTTGCATATCAGACATCAATATATTACCATCTGCACCAGTTGCAAATAATTCGGAACTTCATACTGCTTCTCCTCCAGAGGCTCAGAATTTATCATCTAAGCCAAAGGACCCTAGTTGCTGTGTATTAAACACCCAGGATACAGAAATACCTTTCAATGATGATGCTGATTTCACGCGATCTTTTCGCAGTAACCGCCGCGTTTGGCGCCGCCTTTCTTCAAGGAACAAATACCAGCAGCTTCGTGGTATAAAGAATTATTACCTAGCTCAAGAAAAACCCCATTCGTCTGGTGCCGTACAATCAAAGAAGGAAGTGTTCAAAGGTGATAATATCAGAGAACCTCCCGAAGAATCTCTCGATCCGCCTGGGACGATACAGGAAGTGTTCAAAGGTGATAATATCAGAGAATCTCCCGAAGAATCTCTCGATCAGCCTGGGACGATACAGTCAGACATCTTATCCGAATTGGGGATAAACCTTCCATTCATGAGGCGTGGGGATTGAAGTTGTGGAACAACTGTTGTACCGATGTAGTCCTGAAGAACTGGATTTTAGCAATTATGGTTTCCTTTTAAAATTTTGAAGACAAGGTTTCGATGTTATTTCTCAAACAAAAATAAAATTTCTAGCAAATCATTTAGAGATGCACAAAAAGCCCTTCGGGTCGGGCTTTATCCGGGATTAAAAGCCCGGGCTTTTTAAGAATCGGGCCGGACCGGGCTTTTTCAAAAATCGGACCGGGTTTTCTCTAAAATATGAGGCCCGTTTTAGGCCCTCGGGCCGGGCCGAGCTTTTTTCGGGTTTTTTTTTAAATTTTTATATATGTAATTTTTGTCTTTTTTTGCAAAGCGAATATATTAATATACAAAAAAAAAATCTTTCAAAAGAAACAACCTCTAAAGAGCTACGTCTTTATACTTCTATAATCCAGAATACGTAAGAAGAGACATCACGAAAGCTAATACTAAAAAACTACTATCATAATCTTGTTTTATCATAAAACATCATTGCAACTCAAAAACTTTTTACTAATAATCTGCGTTATGACTTAAGGCGACCGTAATCCATATAAATCTTCTCGCATATGACCATTTCGCTAAGTACATCCTGTACACTCAATTAGTCTTCTTAGAATACGAGTTTGTCCTGTATATTGTTGATTCTTCCTAGCTTCGTGATCCTTCACATCCCGTCTATTACTAAGTTTAATATTCTTGATATTTACTGAAAATATTATTTATTTTTAGATTTTATCAATAAAAAATCGGATTTTTATCCGAATTTCTTAAAAGCCAAGGATTTTATCCGGGCCGAACCGGGTTTTTATCCGGGCTTTTTAAAAGCCCAGGCTTTATCCGGGCTTTTCAAAAGCCCGGGCTTTTAACCGGGCTTTTCGGGCTTCGGGCCGGGCCGGGCTTGATGAAAAATAGGAGGCCCATCTTAGGCCTTCGGCCCGGGCCGAACCAGGCCGGGCTTTTTTCGGACCGGGCTTTTCGGGCTTTTTTGCGGATCGGGCCGGGCCGGATTTCGGGTTTTAGGCTTTTTGAACATCTCTAAAATCATTAGCGTCAGATTTTTATTTTTTTAACCTTGCATCACCCATTTTTTTCTTGGTGCCTCTGTAATTTATAATGTTTTACATAATTGTTTTCCAGATTAAAAAAAATAAATTTTGAAAGGTGTAAAATTTATTTAAAACGAAATTAACCATTCAAGATGAACCGGTGTATCAAGTTTATTATATATAATTGAGCTTAATGATCCTATAGTTAACAATAGGTAATATCCTAAAGTTAATTCATTTTTCAATACAAAAGTAAGGGTGTTTTTGTAAATACATGGGGTGAATTTTATTATTACAAAAATGCCATCTAACTTTTGTATATAAAATGCAAGTGAGTTTAGATAATCTTCCTACAATTAACTGTAGGAACATTTTTCTCTACATAATTAGTGTAAAAGAGTTTTTTGGTATGGTATGACGTGTTAATCACAGACATAAACATACACTAATTCTAACACTTCTTAAATCTAATCCAATTGATACACTGAGATCTCAAGTACATATTAAACAAATTTTAAACACTTTTAACAAAAAATGACTAAAATAAAGAATAAAGTTATAATTATTCGAAAAAAAGGCCAAACAATGGTGTTAAAGGAATGTAAAAAATATTATTGATATATCTATAATCACAAAAGATGAACTTGAAATTTAATATCAAAAAAATAAATCAAAATTTATATATATTTAGCAAAAAAATGATTAAAATTAGATTCTTAAATGAGATGTATATTAATATATGCATTATGAACATAAATGAAAACATGCAAACTTACAAACTTACAAACTTTTTAGGGTAAAAAGATCTAGGTGTAGATTGGTTTGAAATTTATATGGATAGGGTAAAGTAGTAACTTCTCATTTCATTATAATTGAGATGTAAGTGCGTAGACCAACTATACATGTGGAAAGATAAATTGCTTATATGACAAGAGGTTATTGACTTATACATACATTATTTAGAAATCTATGGTTGTTAGAGAGATTTTTTCCGGCAAGAAAAACGACGATGAAAGGCGGAGCATAACTAAAGTTTACAACTCTGATAGATTTGACGACTAAAAGCGCTAGCTACTTTAATGGAGATTTTTTGTGATGTATTGTGATTTATATCGACGTAATTTTCGATTCATCATATATTGATATGAAAAACATGTTGGCCAATAATTTAGTGGATAGAGATTTGGAGAAGTAGCATAATGGTTCGATATATCTATTCTACGAATTTTATTTGAGACTTGGAGAACGTGTCGATAAGGTGTTCGATGAAATGTTTTAAAGATGATAAAATTATTATGATTTGACATTTTTCTAATAGGTTTAACATGATATATAACTAAGATTCAGCATGATCATTTGTCGAATTTTAGATACGTAATGTTGAATCTTATGTGTTATACTTAAATATTTAAAATTGATTAAATTTTCTTTTTTGTATAATGGTTATTCCTTCAATTCTTATGTTTAATTACAATTTTATATTTGTGGACATAAATTTTATTGTTTTGACAATTTCAACATGAAATAATTATGATTCAACATAATCATGCGTTGAATATGAGTTATCCACAATGTTGAACCCACATTATTTATCTGTTGAATCTTGGTTATTTTTATACTAATTGAATGATAAATGTCCATAGTGATAGTTTCAGATCTGCTATATCTTTTTTATGTAAGAGTTGAACATGTAATCAAGGTATTGATGTATTGTTTAATAGATGGTGGAACTAGATTTTTGGATAATTTTTGACTGGTTCAACATGATAAATAAATACAGTTCAACAAAATCATGCTTTGAATAGTTTTTGTTCGTATGCGTTGTAATGTTGGCATGGTTCTGTGTATTTATTTCTTGTTATTTTTGTTGAACCGGAAATCTAGTTTTTTTGAACGTTTGTGTGTTACTTTTTAAGTTTGATTCTGTGTGTTGAATCGTAGTTTTAGTTTTGTTGAATGTTAAATGTTGATTTTTAATTTTCGTTGTTTAGTGTTTGAGCAGTAGTTTTATGTATGTTGAACTTTATTTGTACATAAAATTTTTGATGGATATGTATAATTTTTCCAACTCTTGCTCATATTGAAGATACTTATGATGATGATGATGATGATATGTGAATGATTATACTAATGATTTAATTGTTGAAGATGCTGATTCAATTTTATTAGAAGTTGATAATTCATTGTAAGTCAATACATATCTCCCGGTTCTACAAAGTACTGGATACCTAAATCTAAATGTTCTAGTGATGTGAAACCTTTTATAGGACAAGTGTTTTCAACTGTTATACGGTATTATTCTGAGTATGGTCATATATGTGGATTTAAACATAAACATGGTAGTGGGAAACAATTTCATAATGATGTTTTTCAATACAAATGTTTAGATTGTAGTTGAAAATATTTTAGTTGTAAACATGTTGATAATATTGAGATGTGAAAACCATTCTCGCATAGTTAAAAAAAAAAATCACTACTAACATATAATATAAGTATGTTTGACTATTTTATTTTTACTTAAAATGCTAAAAATCTAAAATTATTAATGTATTTTCGGGAACTAGTTAGTTTTGTTTAATAATATATGGTTCCAATAATTTAATGAATTCAAAATCAATGTTAACACTTTTTCTTCTTAATTTTTTTAAAAACAAACTTATATAGATATAAATAAAAAAAGTGTCAAAATTGTATAATAGCTACAAGGTAGTTTTCATTTTTTTAAATTAATTTTTTGATTTTTTTAATATATCATTTTCCTTTGGGGTTCAATAGTCGTTGATTGAGGTATAAAATACTTATGTTCAACATATGTGAACCATCTATTTAACGAACTCATTACATCCCGGGTTCAACAGTCCACCATTAGGTTTTAGAAATATATAATTTTTATTAACTACTTTATCTTTTATAATCAATTTTTTCCTAGGGTTCAATAGTCTACCATTGGTTTTTATAATTATCGATTTTTAAACAAATTTTATATATATATATATATATATATATATATATCATCTTTCTATAGGGTTGAACAGTCCACCTTTGAGATATAAAATACTAAGTTCAACATAGTTGAACCATTTGTTCAACAAAACAGAGTTATTTTTCTGGGGTTCAATAGTCCACTAATGAATTTTAGAAATATTCAATTTTCATTTTATCTTTATATTTTTTAAATTCACTTCCAACTGCGGTTCACTAGTCCATTCACGGGGTATATAAATAAACAATTTTTATTTTTTATTTTTATTTTTTATAAATCCTTTCCCTCTACGGTTCAACAGTCTACGTACGCTTGGGGGTATAGAATACTTATGTTCAACATAATTGAACAATTTGTTTAACAAATCTTTTACATCAGGGTTTCAACCGTCCATCATTGAGATGGGATATATAATACATGTGTTCAATATAGTTGAACCATTTGTTCAAATCTATTTCAATATAGTCCATCTTTGGAATATAGAAATAATTATTTCTTTTATTTTATCTTTTTACTTTTTGTAATTCATTTTTTCGCTGGAGTTCAATAGTATATCATAGGGATTTTGAAATATCAATTTTTGAGTTTGGATTTTTATCTTTTGTGTGACATCCCGGATACAGATTTGGGGCCACGAACCACAATTAATACAATACACACCTGGACATAATCCAAAAATTACAATAAAATGTCCCTAATCCAAGATCGCATGGTATGGAACAAACTATTACATTACATTATTACAAACCAACTCTGAAATAAAGTTGTTATACAAACTGATAACAAGCTAAGTTTATCTACAGAACTAGTCTTCTCGCATCTAACAAAAACTCAAAAGTCACTACCGTATATCATATCCTGGACAACTCGAGCGTCTCATTTCGCTGCAGGAACAGGAATGCTCGCTTAAGCACTAGATTTATTCATCTTCCCTCTAAACTGAAAAATGGAATCATAACAGAGCAGGGGTGAGCCAAAAGTGCTCAGCAAATATATAATTAAACATCAATATAAATAATAGATATAAGTTCTGATAATCAAAGATAATCATCATAGGCTTCAAAGGAATCAGGCCTTAATGTATATCATGCTTTGATGCAACTCAAGATCAAAGTTTAGTTAGAATTGGATTTTTATATATTTTAAAAACAACAAGGTTAGGCTACTGCTCAGTCACGCACTAACCCCGGACAATGTACACAGCAAAGTCCTACATATTGCATCCACATCATATATTGGCATTATTAAATTCTGACCACGAATCTGGTCTGATCCCTTACGATCCACATTTTAAAAACAATCCAATTCTATATCAGACGTATCAGGTGTCGGAACAATCGACAACCTTTGCCATATTAATAACTAGAAACTCACGTTCCAGAAGAACAAGTATCAATGAGATGGATACAATAAACAGGATACGAATAAATAACAACAATATCCACAAATGTCGATGAGATCGACACAATAATTGGGGTAGAGATGAAGAAACAACAATAACAACATGTATCGACAAGATCGACACAATAATCAGGGTGATAATAATAAAGAAACAATAGTTTTAGTAGGTATCAACGAGATCATTACGAATACTTGGGGTGATACCTTAATTAGAATAATTGAAGAACAAATTCATTTGAACAAGAAGTGGAAGGAAACACTTACCTGTCAAACCATGCTAAACTCGTTTAATCGCTCTGCTGACTACTCGACCGTAGATTTTTCTTCATCATGTCTACACAATTCTATATTCATTAACTCACATTAATACATGTGACTGTCATTATTCGACTTTAAACACCTCCCATAAACACATCAAATACTAAACAGAGCATTTAGGACTCACTAGCATTTAATCCACATAATTCACAAAGCATATAATCGATTAAATCACACTTAAACAACTCACATAAATTACATAACAATTTAATGACTCAAGAAATATTTTTAGAAGATATTTATTCCTTGCTATAGAATAAAACTTGGTTCAAAATATTTTTAAAACAAATTTTGGAATTTTAAACAACAAAAACTATTTTCAAAACATTTAAAATAGAACAAATATTAATTAAAAATTTAACGAGTCCATTTAAAATCAACTAATAACTAATTAATAAAATTATTCGATAAATAATTATATTTATCAAATAACTAAATTAATTAAATTATTATTTGAAATTAATTAACGTAATTAAAATTATTTAATTCTTATTTATTTTTAAATTAAAACAAATCAACAAATAATTTTTCAAAACTAAATAAATAAATAAATAAATAATCCAGAAATAATCAGAATTTTAAAATAAGATTTTAGAAAATGAATTTTCTAAATTTTATTAAAAAAAATCAGATTTGTAAAATAAATATTTAAATAAATGGTAAAAAGGTTAAAAACATTTTATTTTTACCACTTCACCTAATAACAGATTAACACCGGGTCAGAATGGGTCAAAATACAGGTCATGAAGAACATTTCCGGGATCACCAAGAACACCCACCGGAAAATTGGAAAACCCAGTTTCTGGCCGGCTTTCGGTCACCAGAAACTGTTTGGTTCTCCGCCTAAACAATCCCAACACACACGATTTCAATTTCCCTTCGTTCCTACTTGCTTTAACAGTCCAGACTAACAACCAACACATAACATTAATCAATCGGCTAAAAACGAATAAGTCCGACGGTGTTCTTCGGCGAACATCGACTTTCAACAATTCTAAACCAAACACAGTGTTTTATATGTCAAAACAAATCTTTCCCCTATAACCAATTAACTGAACAATCAAGCATAGTCATGAACGAACGATTTAAAAATTAAACAAAAAAATATTACTCGAGTTCATCAAATTTGAACACAATGCTTGCAATTAAACATGTAAATCGACTATACATGGTCATACAAACCTAATGAAACCAACAAAATCACTGAAAGATTAGCCAATCAAAAAGCTTTAAATCGAGCCAAGAACCCTAATTTACCAGAATTTTAAGAAAAATTAAAAAATCCAAAAAATTAAACTTCACGAAAACTAATTACAGAATATGAAACTAGAGATTGAGAGCTTCTATTTGAGTATAAGAACACCATAATCTGATTTCAATAACACCTCCAAAAGTTGGTTTGATCCTCAAGAACAGGAGAGAGAAAATATGATTTTCTTTTTAATTAAAACTGTTTGTGATTTTAGTAAATAATTAAAAATATTAATTAGATATTTATATTTACGAGAAAATAATACCCCTCAGAACGATTGGAATCCTAATTAACTTTTAATTGGTCTCGAAAGTACCAATCAACTTTTAATTGGTCTCGAAAATATTTTTACGAAGAATAATGAATACGATATGTAAAATTTGTAAAAACTGCGAAACGAATAAAATACGAGTTTAGAATTATTTTTGTATTCATTTGATAGATTTTGATACGAAAATAATTTTTAATCGAATCCTCAGAGATTTTAAAAAGGGGATTTAACGGATAAAGATGAACTGACTAACACGCATTACGAAAAGCACTTTTGGCCTTATCCAACAACACATAATACATAATAAACACATACGAGACCTTTTTAATCATTTTAATACTTACCCTCTGACATCAATTAACAGTTAACACATTGACTCATCAAACTGGAATAAAATAAATTAAAATATTTTCACCTAATTTACGAAAATTAGTAACTACATAAATTTAATATTCGCGGGTCTTACATTTTGTATATTATTTCCCACTAGGGTTTACTAGTCCATCTTTGTGGTATGTAAATATTCATTTTATAATTCAATCTTTTTATTTTTTGTTAAGCATTTCCAGTTGGGGTTCTACAGCCTACCATTGGATTTAATCAATATTGAATTTTTAATTATTTTTTAATTTCTTTTTCCACTAGGGTTGACTAGTTCATTGTTATGGTATAGAAATTTTTATTTTTTATTTACTCTTTTATTATTATTTTTCATTGCTAGGGTATCAAATCATTTAACAGGAAATATTTATATAATTAACAACTTTATATTCAACATTAACAAAGCCATGCTTCAACAAAGTTGATAAAATTAATTTATTGAAAAGGTTGAGGTTATCATAAAGATAAAATGTTCAACATATGTTGCTTTTATTCAACAAAATCATGTTCAACATCGTAACATGCAACATGTATTCTTCAGAACAATTATATGAAAGTAACATAAAAGTTTCATAGGTAAAATTTGATGCTTTTCCCGAAGTAATACATGATTTATAATTTTAAAAAATAATATGTTAAAATTAAACATTATTTTCTTTAGATTTAACTATTGGTTCTTCTTGGTGAACAATAGGGCCCCTATCTACGACTTCCATTATTCCAACTCCAGGAATGTTGAATCTCTTTTCTAAAGTTGACGAATATAAAAAATTTGTTGAATGTCAGCTACACAATTATTGAACATTAAATATCTTCTCATATCTATATAGATCTTAAAACATTTATTCAATAGTATTATATCACAGATTCAACACATTTTTGAGGTTTAACAAAGTTACATAAGAGATTTACCAAAACTATTCCAGATAAGTGTACTATTGAAGGAGTTCAACATAGACAACATAGATACATAGATGTTCAACAATTTAATAGGCATACCTTAGTTGTAAAAGAAATTTCCTCATCCAAAATGATATCTTTAATGTACTGGATGACGACATAACCATATCCAACCCCACCAGGTTGTTTCGGAGATCCCTATTCAAATAATAATACAAGTCACAACCCCAAAAAATTGAAACTTAATAGACAATAATAGTAAAAATTAAAATGCAAAATACTTACTAAAGGATTCTTTATTTTAGAAGGTTTCTTTCCCCTTCCAGTTTCAGAATTGTAAGAATTAAGTGCTCTGCATAAAAGAATGACACATTGTTCATGAGACATTTTCCAAGTAGGAAAATAATTAATATATTTACATAAAATTCTACAAGTAAGGATGACAACATATTAATCTGATAAAACTTTTTCCAGTTGGTCAAAATACGTTGGATGATGCAAAGGATTGAGAAGGTAAATATCACCATCCCATATAAAAACAAAATCTAGTGGTAGCTGTATTACAAGTCAGAATTTTTATTACAAGTTAGAATGTTTAAATTTGACCTAAATATGATAATTACTAAAATAGACTTAACTACAAAGACTTACTTATGATTATGCGACAAGAAGTATAAACAATATTGATTACCCTCTCTTAAACGATTAGCAACATAATTTTGAAATTCATTGTTCAAATTATATGTCGCTCCAAGATCGAAAAAGCCATAAAGGGTTGCATGGGAGAAAATTATGTTGCTCATAGTATCCTTGTGGAATATGAAGAATTAAAAGAACAAAAAAAATTACTTATGCCATATAAGCATATATGACTGCTTGTCCGATCTTGTCAAACTCTAACAAGGCTTTTAAATTCTCATGCAATATATATATACTGTCTTCTCAACTCTAAACACGTCGGAATCACATGGAATCGATACTGATGCTCCACTATCTTCCATTGTTGTTATCACCAAATTATACAAAGACTTGTAATCATTGCGCACATTCTTATTCAGCTTCACTTTATTCAAGAAGCCGTGATTTCTTTGTAACTCATTTTTTGGCTTTGACTGAACCACTACCTTTTTCTTTTTCTACAAATAATTAAGAAGAATAAGAGTATTTTTTGTAACGACATTTTTATCTAAGCAACAAAAAAACATGTTAAAAATTGAGACATTATTATATAATTAAAATACCGTCATGTTTGGGAAGATGATCAAATCGCGAGGCCATGCCAAGTTAGTGCCAAAATCTTCACAAACAAACTCTATTTCATCGGCTATAGGCACGAGAACCAATGCATCTAGCTTGATGTGTCTGTCAACGGACACACGAACATGTCCAGGCTTGAGTGGTACTCCATGTAGAGAAACATTTATTTCTTCATCATCAAAAACTGTACCAAAAGCCACCTTATTTTCTAAGCTTTCCACAACAAGGTCACATGATTGAGGACCCTACATGTATGAAGAGGTCAAACATTGTAGAAGCATTTTATACTAATTATACAAGTAGGTGTTCATCTAGTCAAATTATATTAATTTTCATCGAATCTATATACGAGTGAAAGAAGCATTTTTTTCCGAAAAAGAATAATATTGTTTTGTACCTTTTTCCAGTTGGAGGAGGGTTATCAATAGCAACACAATCATCATCGATCTTCAATTTTCGCATTTAGTGGTTTAACCTTGGCTGCTTCTTCAAGGGGTTGGCAACTTGATTTGTTCGGTAACATTAGAGAGTGAAGATTTGACGCGTTAAACAACGCTTTAAGTTCAGCCATCTCCCGCCTTGTTCTTTCTAACTCTTCGGCCATCTTTCGATCACGGGCCATATAACGACCTAGAAATTCGCATAATTGTTTAAGTGTTTATCTGATTTTTAAATGTGAATTATATGGTAGGAATGTTTTTATGAAGGTACAGTATGTGTGAAATCATGATTAAGTAATTACATGATGATGTGTTAGTGTCATTGATAAGTGGATTTTGTATCCACTTGGAACTTTCCATATCGGCTTAAATTGATTGTCTTGGACTCAAGTTTGTGGTAGTTTTGATGTGTTTTGTTTAAGTGTGCAGGTTTGCAAGAATGGCGATTAGGGTTGTAGTTTCCGTCAATTTTGGAGTTGAATTTGAGCTTAAGAATGAAGAATTGAGACTTGTTGTGAGCCACCATGAAGATTCCAAAGTTAGAGAATTGAAGATGGAAGCATGTGCAAAAAGAACGAAGGAAATTGGAGTCAAAACGAAGCAACGAGAGAAAAATTAGAAAAATTGTAGAAGGCAGGTGGGCAGACTGCACACTAGGTGGGTAGACTGCGCACCAAAACAGAAGGTAGGTGGGCAGACTGTGCACTAGGTGGGCAGACTGCGCACCTGTGCGGCCAGAATGGTGAAATTTGAATATTTTGCCCTAATTTGAGTTGTAATCGTATTTTAGGCATGTTCTTGGACCAGAATCGAATTCTAATTGTATTTTAAGATATTTTCTTGCTGTGCAAGGCTTCTAGGGCTATAAAAACACATTTTAGCATTGTAATTTGGATCGTTACATATCATAGCATAGATTTGCAAGGGAGAAAAGGGGAGAAAGATTCAACGCTCGTGACAAGCAACGGATCTAGATCTACTTCATCTTTTGTATTCTTTCCTTAGGCGCTATTCTGGATTCTAGATTTATTTTCTCAACTCTTTGTTTTATTAATATTACTTCTACATCATTTCATTCTTTATTTTATATCATGTTTTCATCAATTCCCATGGTAACGAGAAGTTCAATTATGAACTAATCGTTGTCATGGGATTCTAACGGATTTATCTATGTAGCTTAGTAGTTTGATTGCTTTAAAGATTTATGTGTGGTGAATTCTTGATATCCTCGTATGGTTGTGTTTCATGTGTTTAGATGCGTTGCAAACATCTAATTTGTTAATCTCTTGCGAAATGAGAGTGGATCTTGAGATTTAGAACTTGCCATGCTAGCATAGGATAGGTTGATGTTTTAAAATCATGATTTATAGCGTAAATAGAGATATTATGCTACCCTATGTGATCTTAATGGATGACTTGTGCTTAAACCGTTATGTTTAAATCTTATAGAGGTATAGGGTCTAAACATAATTGGTGTCTATTCATCTTCTATCTCTTTTGTGGATGTATGTTTAGTTTGGTATTTGTATACTGAGAAGTAATGAGTACTTGTTCCGTGTTGTCCGATCAGATATCAAAACCATCACATGTATTGATTAAAGGCATCAACTCTAAGTGAAGTAGATAATGAAGTTAGAGTCCCATATTTATTCTCATATAAGTAATTCTGTTTTAATTCACAGTAGTTAATTCATTCTTAGTTTGATAATTTGCATCTTAGTTAGTTTAGTTAATTAAAACCCCAATTTGTTATTTGTCTTAGCAGTGAATTAAAACCATACATTGTTGAATAGGTGCATTAACTGAATAGAAACTTAACCAGATCTCTGTGGAATGAACTTGAATTATATTACTTGTGACCACGTATACTTGCGTGATATTGTGTTAACAAGTTTTTGGCGCCGCTGCCGGGGATTATCGGTGTTTTGTTTTTAGTTTGTGTGCTTGTCATCAGTGGTCGTTAGCGTTTACTGACTCGGATTTTTTTACTTAGTTTGTTGCTTCTTGGTGTTTTAGGTACATGAACGTATATGCGAACACGTTTGTAAACTCGTAAACGGGTAGAAGAAGAACTTGCAGCAGCAAAAGAGATGGCAGATTTACCAGCAGCAGCTAAGGCTTTGAAGGATTATTCTCAGCCTATGATCAATGACATTCAGTCTAGCATTGTCAGACCAGCTATTGCAGCAAATACTTTCGAAATCAATTTGGGCATGATTCAGATGGTGCAGAACTCAGTTCAATTTGGGGGTGCTCCTATGGAGGATCCTAACATGCATATCAGGGACTTCATTGAGATCTGCGACACTTTCAAGTTTAATGGTATGCCGGATGATGCGATCAAATTGAGACTTTTCCCATTCTCTCTGCGGGATAAAGCTAAGGGCTGGTTGCACTCTCTACTAGCAGGCTCTATTACTACATGGGAGGATCTAGCTCAGAAGTTTCTCACCAAATTCTTTCCCATGGCTAAGATAGCAGCAATCAGGAACGCGTTCACTCAATTTTCACAGCAACCTGGAGAGTATTTGTGTGAAGCTTGGGAACTCTACAAGTAGATGTTTCGAAAGTATCCTCATCATGGAATGCCTGATTGGATGGTTATCAATGGGTTCTACAATGGGTTGGGAGCACAATCTAGACCTTTGCTAGATGCAGCATCTGGTGGAGCTTTATGGGCAAAGAGCTATGAGGAAGCTTATGATCTAATTGAGACAATGGCTGCTAATGAATATCAAAATCCAACTCAGAGACTATCTCAAGGCAAGGTTGCAGGAACTCTTGAAGTTGAAGCAGCTACAACAATTGCAGCTCAGTTGAAGACTCTTACTATGAAGGTGGATTCTCTTTCCAATTATGGAGTTCAGCAGGTGGCTAGTGTTTGTGAGTTATGTGCGGGCGCACATGAGACGAATCAGTGTGCTATCTCTTCTGAATCAGCACAGTTTGTGAGTAATTTTCAGAGACCTGCTGCACCAGTTCCAGCTACATATCATCCCAATAACAGGAGCCATCCTAATTTCAGCTGGAGCAACAATCAAGGTGCTCAACAACCTCAACTGCCTTATTAGCAGATTCAGGGTCAGCAAGCGAGGCCATTCAATCAAGGATATCAGCAACGTAAATAGATATATTATGCTACCCTATGTGATCTTAATGGATGACTTGTGCTTAAACCGTTATGTTTTCAAATCTTATAGAGATATAGGGTCTAAACATAATTGGTGTCTATTCATCTTCTATCTCTTTTGTGGATGTATGTTTAGTTTGGTATTTGTATACTGAGAAGTAATGAGTACTTGTTCCGTGTTGTCCGATCAGATATCAAAACCATCACATGTATTGATTAAAGGCATCAACTCTAAGTGAAGTAGATAATGAAGTTAGAGTCCCATATTTATTCTCATATAAGTAATTCTGTTTTAATTCACAGTAGTTAATTCATTCTTAGTTTGATAATTTGCATCTTAGTTAGTTTAGTTAATTAAAACCCCAATTTGTTATTTGTCTTAGCAGTGAATTAAAACCATACATTGTTGAATAGGTGCATTAGCTGAATAGAAACTTAACCAGATCTCTGTGGAATGAACTTGAATTATATTACTTGTGACCACGTATACTTGCGTGATATTGTGTTAACAAGTTTTTGGCGCCGCTGCCGGGGATTATCGGTGTTTTGTTTTTAGTTTGTGTGCTTGTCATCAGTGGTCGTTAGCGTTTACTGACTCGGATTTTTTTACTTAGTTTGTTGTTTCTTGGTGTTTTAGGTACTTGAACGTATATGCGAACACGTTTGTAAACTCGTAAACGGGTAGAAGAAGAACTTGCAGCAGCAAAAGAGATGGCAGATTTACCAGCAGCAGCTAAGGCTTTGAAGGATTATTCTCAGCCTATGATCAATGACATTCAGTCTAGCATTGTCAGACCAGCTATTGCAGCAAATACTTTCGAAATCAATTTGGGCATGATTCAGATGGTGCAGAACTCAGTTCAATTTGGGGGTGCTCCTATGGAGGATCCTAACATGCATATCAGGGACTTCATTGAGATCTGCGACACTTTCAAGTTTAATGGTATGCCGGATGATGCGATCAAATTGAGACTTTTCCCATTCTCTCTGCGGGATAAAGCTAAGGGCTGGTTGCACTCTCTACTAGCAAGCTCTATTACTACATGGGAGGATCTAGCTCAGAAGTTTCTCACCAAATTCTTTCCCATGGCTAAGATAGCAGCAATCAGGAACGCGTTCACTCAATTTTCACAGCAACCTGGAGAGTATTTATGTGAAGCTTGGGAACTCTACAAGCAGATGTTTCGAAAGTATCCTCATCATGGAATGCCTGATTGGATGGTTATCAATGGGTTCTACAATGGGTTGGGAGCACAATCTAGACCTTTGCTAGATGCAGCATCTGGTGGAGCTTTATGGGCTAAGAGCTATGAGGAAGCTTATGATCTAATTGAGACAATGGCTGCTAATGAATATCAAAATCCAACTCAGAGACTATCTCAAGGCAAGGTTGCAGGAACTCTTGAAGTTGATGCAGCTACAACAATTGCAGCTCAGTTGAAGACTCTTACTATGAAGGTGGATTCTCTTTCCAATTATGGAGTTCAGTAGGTGGCTAGTGTTTGTGAGTTATGTGCGGGCGCACATGAGACGAATCAGTGTGCTATCTCTTCTGAATCAGCACAGTTTGTGAGTAATTTTCAGAGACCTGCTGCACCAGTTCCAGCTACATATCATCCCAATAACAGGAGCCATCCTAATTTCAGCTGGAGCAACAATCAAGGTGCTCAACAACCTCAACTGCCTTATTAGCAGATTCAGGGTCAGCAAGCGAGGCCATTCAATCAAGGATATCAGCAACGTAAATAGATATATTATGCTACCCTATGTGATCTTAATGGATGACTTGTGCTTAAACCGTTATGTTTTCAAATCTTATAGAGATATAGGGTCTAAACATAATTGGTGTCTATTCATCTTCTATCTCTTTTGTGGATGTATGTTTAGTTTGGTATTTGTATACTGAGAAGTAATGAGTACTTGTTCCGTGTTGTCCGATCAGATATCAAAACCATCACATGTATTGATTAAAGGCATCAACTCTAAGTGAAGTAGATAATGAAGTTAGAGTCCCATATTTATTCTCATATAAGTAATTCTGTTTTAATTCACAGTAGTTAATTCATTCTTAGTTTGATAATTTGCATCTTAGTTAGTTTAGTTAATTAAAACCCCAATTTGTTATTTGTCTTAGCAGTGAATTAAAACCATACATTGTTGAATAGGTGCATTAACTGAATAGAAACTTAAGCAGATCTCTGTGGAATGAACTTGAATTATATTACTTGTGACCACGTATACTTGCGTGATATTGTGTTAACAGTCATATACGTTCGTGTAATTTTATTTGCATTTTTTAGCATTAAAAGGTATTTTAAACAAGCATTTCTGGCTTTCTAAAAATCTTATAAAATCATCAGAGCGATGAAAACTCATGAAATTTTTTTGTGATATGTTCTTCATTTTGTTTATTGACTTCTAAAAATGAGGTGGTGCTTTATTGAGGTGCTTAAAGATTTTAAAATGAATTTATGAAAGGTATTTTATATTAATGGATTTTATTACTTGTAAAATGTGTATTTAATTCATTTTTGATCCCAAAAATATTCTAAAAATATGGGGATGTCTATAATTTCCTAAATTTTATTCAAAAATTTTAAAATTTATTTTTCCCCAAATTTTCTAATTTTTTTCGATTTTAAAGTGAATAAATAAGTTTTATTGAAATTGTTATATCAGATTTTAGAATTTTTAAATTACAATTTTACCCTTTAGTATTTATGCATGTGTGACACATGTCACATGCCGGAGAACTCAAAGAGGTGAGTCACCTCTAGAGTGTGTGTGCATGTGTGACATGTGTCCACCTATATAAAAAAAACAAACTCTCATTCTCTCATTCTTCCATTTTCCTCTCCACTCCTTGGTTCTCTCCTCTCCCTCTAAACCACCGAACCATCATCTCCCTCCCACCAAGCCACCAATCCAATTTCTTCTCCTTTTCCATCATTCCATTATTAGTTTTCATGCAAAAACAGTTTTCGGAGCAAGAATTCTCGGTTTCGGTTTTCATTATATCGGGAGTTATTAAAATTCAAAGTACAATAATCAAGTAACTCCCCTGTTTTCTCTTTCCGAAATTAAGGGTATAGAACAAGATCCTTAAATTTTATTTTATCTCATTTTTGTTTCGAATTATATGTATGGTTTAACTAAGTTCTGATTTTTATTGAACTTATGAATCTGTTTAAGTTGAAAAATTTGTAGCTGACTCATTATTTATCGGATTTCTTTGATTCTAGTTTCATTGGAAAGATAATTTAATTACCTTCAACTTTCGTGTTTTAAGTTCTCTGAGATTCTGCATGTATGCATCTGTTTTTCTGCGATTTATGGAAGCTGTCTATTTGATTTCAGAATTCTAATTGTTGAACTTTTAAAAATCGTAGTTAATCAAATACTTGTTCAAAAATTATGAGTCTTACCATTCTGGAAAGGTCTCAGAATTGTCTTTAAGTTTCATGTTCTATACTTTCAACAAAACCTTGTTTTAAGAAGCTATAAGTTGCTAAACCCTGTTTTGAAATTCATACTCAAACGAACCTTGATTTAGAAAAGTGAGACTTATTTATTATGCCTTGTCTAACCATTGTTTCATAAATTCAAGACCTTTATCACCATAAATTGATTTGTTTCCTCGCTTTATTGTTTTAAAACTCTATATATTAGAAAGTTGATCAAACCACTAATCTAAAAGACTTGATTACCATTCTTGATATTCATTACCTTTTAAACTGAGTTAATTGCCCTAAAAACTCATCACGATGCACATCTTTGACCTTTTACTTTGAGATTCTTTCATTATTCTCTGATCAATGTCTTAATGCCTTTGAGTCTATGTCTTCTTGATTCAGACTTGTATCTCTATTTCATTGATATCAGAAGACTTAGTCAAACCTTTAGACTTTCATCATTGCAAATCAAAATGAGTTATTTTCTTAAAATACTTTGAAGTTACTTAGACTGGACTGATCTGTTATCAGAGAGTCGAAAGTGCTTCCGAATAAAGATTTTTGAACGGATTTAAGTATTCAAGAGTTTTCCAAATTTGAAAGGGTTTTTCAATCCTTAAATGTTTTCATAATAAGTTTTATAAAATGTTAGGAACTCCGTCAAAAATGGTTTTTACGGATTCCTGGCGATTGGAGAGGCATGAGCGAACGGGTAATGCCGGTTCCGCCTGTTTGTATATGTTATAGTGTAGTTCTGGTTTGTCCAGTTCGACACCTTTATAGGCCAGTGTGTTGCCTCTTGGAAACCCAAGCTATCCTAATGAGAGGATGAATGTCCAAAGGGACTTTGTGTCCGGTATGGGGACTTTATGGGCTGATCACCCGTATTGTCTGTTGTGTGAAAAACTCTAATCACATTTATTTTTATAAGGTTTTATTTATAAGACTGTGAAATGAAATTGGTTTACTATTGGAAATGTCAATTGCTTTACACATATTTCATTATCAATTGTTGCTTTACCTTTCTGTTGATATCTTGTTGTTACCAAGTGTCAGTATTACTCTATTGCTTCCAGTCATATCATTCTACCATCTTGTTATCGTTGGAATCCAGCTCTATTTATGTTGATAACAGTTTATTTAGAAGTAGTTATTTCACCATTCACTTGCTGAGCATTTTTGGCTCACTCTTATTTTATTCATCTAACTTTTCAGCTAGACTTAAGAATGGTCTACCTACGTTTTATAATTCGAACGAGTGTGGCCAGGTGTGATATTCAAGTTAGATTTCAAACTCAGCATGGACACATACAGTATTGGACTGCGCTTCTGATAAGAATGTATAGTATTTGAAATAGTTGTTGTGATTTAGATTCTTGTTTTATACTATAACCTGAAATCGATCCTTGTTGAGGGGTTGTCTGTATAATTAAGTAATACTTAATTGTATTGGTTGTGGCACCAAATCTGGACCCCGGATTTGGGGGCGTCACGGGTTGGTATCAGAGCGACAGGTTATGGTCACTGAAACAAGTTTAGATGACTAGGAATAAGTATTTAGGTTAAGCATTAGATGGAACAATTTAGGATAAGTTTCGCCTTATGATGACAGAACATTGGCTGCATCATTATTTAGTATCTCGGCATTCCGCGCGAGCAGGAGTTCGACTCATCCAAAGATTCGATTCAAGATGAGACAGATAATTCGGCACTGCATACATCAAATTGATGACGGAAGCTACCAACTTGGAAGATGCTATTCGTAAACCTTCACATTTCTTCTAGAATTTCTTCAACGATTTTAGTTATCCCGTGAACGATATAGAAGGTGCTAAAAGACTATAAACAAGATGCGAAATTCGATTTCTGGTATATGTTAGAGGAATGGCAAGGTTATTCACTACTAGCCGTTGATTTCTTTTACTTTATTGAACAAGGATGTTTAACCTACATTTCTATCCTTCTTTGATTTGCTTGTACCATATCACCTTCGGTAATTAGCTATACTTCAATTGATGATGAATTTTTTTTGATTCATTTAAAAACATTCTTATTCTTTTAGAGATACCTCTATTTTCCAGGGGTTATTGATTCAACAGTGAACGTATAAACTTTTGAAATTTTTGAGCTTTTCTATTTCTCCCTGAATACTTTTTCTTTCTATTCAACTGGGATGAACAACCTATGAATATAAGGAATTCAAGGACAACTTATCCATGTGATAAAAGTCCGGTGGGGCGCCACTGATTGCATGTGTCATGAAAGTACGAAAGACTGACCATCTTTTTGTACTAGGGTGGTTGACCTAAGTGACAAATGTAACCTGAAAATAGTTCAATGATCATACTGATATCTCGGTTACGTTCTTTTACAAAAAAAAAATATTCAGTAAAATTCAATCTATATTCATGAATACCAACACCTATCTATTTTAAAGACTTCTTTTGTTATAAACCTTTATGATTCCTAAAGTTACCAGTGATTAAACGCTGTAAAGATGGAGATGATGATATTTTAAGTAATTCAAGCTACGTCTATGTCAATTGAGAATTGAGTGATCAGGTCTGAGAATTGATGTTAAAGCAGAAAAAGGGATATCAAACTGGATTACTTATTCGATTGACAACACATGTACAAGATTCAATAATATAGAAAATTGAGTATAGATGAGTAACAGATAATAAGGACGGGACATGATAATTTTGTTAGAATTTGAAAGTAGAGTAATGATGGATATAGTTAGTATGTGATAGTTATACTGAAGAAGGATTGTTGGAGAACACTTGTTTAGTACATATTTCACTTTAGATACTGTGGATGAAGTACTACAAGATTTTTAAGGTTTGGAGATAAGTTGTCGGATATAAATTTTAGAATCGGAATGGAATGACCAAAAAAGAAGCAGAGTAGAGTTTAATATTTCTTTTTAAGAAATTTCCGCAGGAATTGAAGTTTTGGATGAAGGAGTAAAGAGATTGTGTTAGAATTTACAATTAATGTGGATATAGTTTAAAGGATTACGAATATCAAGAATAAAGGAGATTTGACCAGGATATAATAAGATGATAAGAAAAAGAGACAAAGATAGAGAATCAAGAAGTTTTCAGGAATGGTGTTGACGGAAGATGTAAGATTTGATCAGAAAGGAAATTAGGATCTAGAAGATTTTGAAAACTAGTATACCAAGGCTAAATAGCCACCTACAGGATATGAAGTACTGAAACCAGCAAGACATCCAGAGTCAGAAGCTAAAATTTCAAGAGGATGTATACTGTAAGTGTATTAAGATTAATATGGTAAGTTATAAGTATGAACGGAAGGAATCATATAGCAAGAGGTGATAGAATTGGAAGCTAGAAGTTTAATACAGTTATGAATGATATTGTTAAAATTATGGATGTGATGGCAGATAAAAAAACCAAGTGTGAATTAGGGATTTGATTGTATAGTAACTATAAAATACAGGTGAAGCGCAAGGGTAAGAAGGTGAAATTATGATCTTCAAGAGATATGTAAATTGTGTTTCGATATCAACAATTGACAAAGAAGTTTAAATGACCATGCAGACTAAAGGTTTATTATAATAAGTCGTAAATATATGTGGAAGATATAAGTAAGAAGATGATTTGATTGGAGCAGATTTCAGTAATTAAACCGTCTTGGATGTATGTATTGATGAATTACCAGGATTATCCCCCGATAGAGATATAAAGTCAGTTAACTATTTAATACCAAAAATGGAAATAGTTTCGAGAATTCAAGATAAGAAGACATCACAAGATATTTAAGGATATAGGAAGGACATGCATAAGGTGCGCTTGTAAAGAATGAAATGGATGCAGCAACGAAGAAAGCTTTTAGGAGCCAAAGGTTTAAATTGTTGTAAAGGAATTAATAGTGAAAATGTGAAAGCACTAAGATGATATAATGAATTAGAATATTAGGAATAGACTGTAGAATAATGGAATAATCCAAGGAACTGAGTGGTGGACATGTATTTTACTTTAAGTCTTCAGTTATTGATAAAGGTGGGAGTTATGAGGTGAAGAGTTCAAACAGAGAATTTGTAAAACATGCAGAGTTATGTTTCAGAAGATGATTTCTCGCGAATGTGATACAGTGGAGTTTAAACGAGTTTTGAAATGGCAAATTAATTATTGGTGATGTATACTTGGGTTTACGTATGTCAAGTTAAGTGTTGATTTTATCGGATGTTAGAGTTGTTAAAGTTTAATTGAATTGAAAGTTGATTTACAAATTGTATCAGAGGGTCCTGACTACGGAATAGTTTGTATTACAAATAGGATATATATGTTTCAAGGTAAATGGTGTCTTAGATAAAACTTTGAGAAAAAGCATATCAAGAAATCTCCCAATCATTCTTACTCCACTTCCAACATTCAATTTCGTTCGAGAAGGGAATAACTGGGAAACTTTTATCTATCAACATGGTTACTACAAGTCAAGGCAAGTTTTGTTCTAGCATTATATATGTGGATTGTTATTGATGATGGCATTAATAATTGAGGAATAATATACGGTGCGTAATTCATTTTATGAATAAGTTATGTTCGATTTTCGATAGAGAAGATGTTTGTATACGAGTAGTAAGTGTTTAGAGTCAATGAGAATCGGAAGTCAAAGATTTAAGTTTATTTGGGATAGAAAGTGTGAAAAAAATTTCCAAGAGTTAAAGAAAAGGTTAGTTATAGCATCAGTGCTAGTATTGCCAGATGATCAAGGGAAAGTGATTGCGTATACCCTAAGAAAATTTAAACCTCGCGAATAGAAGTACCCAACTCATGATTTAGAGTTAATAGTAATTATGATAGCGGTAAAGATTTGAAGATATTATTTATACAGAGAAGAGTGGGAAATCTATACAAATTATAGGAGTTTGAAGTTATATTCACCAGAAGGAGTTAAATATGAGACAGAGGAGATGGTTAGAGCAGATTAAGAACTACTATAGCACGATAAGGTATTATACAAGGAAAGATATATGTTGTGATTGATGTTTTGAGTAGAAAGAGAAGTAAAATATGTTGGTCTCATCTAAGGAATTGTTTTGGGAATTTGAGAAGTAATTATAAAAGATTATGATTCAAAAACTGCTAATAAATTTCTTGGTACTATAGAGTTTTAACCGGAATTGTTAAAGAAGATACGAAGCTATCAAGAAGAGGGTATGAGTTATAAGATGAATACATTGACCGGTGAAGAGATTTGTACTCAGAAAGATGATTAAAGTATTTTGAGATTTTCTACGAGGATATGGATTCCGAATGTTTTAAAGTTGAAGAGTGAGATTTTAAGTGAAGCACATAGTTTAAGATATTCAATTCATCCTGGAAACACGAAGATGTATCGAAATTTAAAAGAGTATTTTGGTGGCCTGACATGAAACGGGAGATTATTGAAAGGATAAGTAAGTGTTATAATTGTTAAAGAGTTAAAGCGAAATATCGGAAACCAAGTGAATCGTCATAACTATTAGATATTCATAAATGAATAAGGAACGTTCTAGAATCAAGGAACGTCCTAGAATATCCCGAGGATATTTTGTAACCTCCAAGGCACCTAATTCGACATGGAAACTAATTCCTAAAAGAAAGGAGTCAGAACCTTCCTCAAATACGGTGACTTATTCATCAATTCTCCAAAACCTACTATAATTCTAAGGCTACTACAGCCTATATAAAGGGCCAGACCCCTCATCTCAGAACTACGTTTTTGGGCAGAGCTCAATACGTCACTTACGTTTTGGACACAGCTCCATACGTTACCCACCACGTTTTGGCTTAATCCTCGAATAAGGACATGCAAGCCACTGCGTCCTAGGTGAGCTCTCGCCTCTATAGCCTCGAGGGCACCATCACATAGAACTATCTCCTGGCTTGATTCTCAATAACGAGATACGTAGGCACTCCGTGAGGACCGATCAGTCTCGTAACACGGAAACAGCCATTAAAGCACGAAGCTCACGAACCCTAGCCGCAATTTGATAACCCTACTTTTTATTCCACAACATTTCTTAAATCCTTGACCTAGAATCAAGAAAAATGAGAAGCAAAGATAGGTTTGAAAACCCTGAAATCAAAACAAAGGTTTGAGACAAGCCATGAAAGACATGAAGTCAAGTAAGTGATCCTAAAGAACTTTAGTTTGACATCAATCCAAAAGAAAGGTCGTGAATACTTGGTAGTCGACATATGAACACCAACGTTGAACATGTGAATATCAACCTCGAATTCTAGGTGGAGAAACACGAGATATTAGCCATGAAGGCCAAGAAGGTCAAACTTGAGGGGGTCATGAACCTCCAATCAAGATCCAAAGGTTGAAGCTTCAAGTCAAAACTTGAAAACCAATCTGAAATTTTGGATTCTCGATCCAGAATGCCAACATTGAACATCTAACACCAGCGTTGAACACTTGAATATTAACCCTGAAATGGAGATTGAAAACGTCCTAGGGAAGGTTCAAGACCTCATGGGATCGACCATAAGCCAAGGAGGCCTTCAGCCGACCTTAAGGAGCCGACCAGAGGCTCTGATGTTTTGGTGGTTTAAAACACCCAAAACTTGGCTTGAAACCATGTGAAGGTAGTCCGATATGCACTATTTCATCAAAACTTCAAGGTTCGAGTTTAAAGAACTTCCTTGAGGTTGAAAACCCTTAATACATTCGAACATCGACATTCGAGCATCAACATTCAACACTCGAACAGCCCTCAGGCCGAGCACATGCCAGCCGAGGGGCCGCTAGAGAAGCCCCAGGAACCAAGACAAACATTGAAGCCTTGATGGCCAATCGAGCCAAGGAAGGTTGTTTTAAAAACTCTAGGTTGATGTCAACCCAAGATGAGGAGTCTGCAGGAGCCACTTACCATAGGCTAATAAACAAGCAAGATTTTTGCACCCTTGACCGGGAAGACCAAGGAGGTCTACGGGAATGACATGTTAGTCAGGAGCCTAATCAAGGAATGCCATATTAAGAACCTCAATGAGGCATTTGAAGTGCCGAGGCACCACAAGATGATGTTGAATCCAGCCAAGTTTGCCTTTGGCGTGGGATCTGGAAATTTTTTTGGGTATGATGGTTTAAAAGCGAGGTACAAAAGCCAACCCTAATAAGATCAAGGCAATCCTAAATTTGGAATCACCACATTCCATAAAGGACGTACAGAAATTTACTGGAAGAATTACAGCTTTAGGGAGATTCATCTCCAAGTCTGGAAACAAGTGTTTGCCTTTCTTTCAGGCTTTGAAGAAGGTGAAAAATTTTGAATGGACTTCAGAAAGCCAAGAGGCCTTTGAACAGTTGAAAAAGTACATTGCTGAAGCCCCGTTGTTGGCCAAACCTAGTCCCGGAAAGACCTATATCTATATCTAGCGATATCCGAACAAGCACTGAGTGTCGTTCTCATTCGAGAGGAAAACAAGGTTCAAAAGCCTATCTACTACGTTAGCAAGATGTTGCACAGAGCCGAGTTGAATTACTCTCCCATTGAAAATTTTGCTTTGGCACTGGTAACGGCCCCAAGAAAGCTATGACCGTACTTCCAGGCACACAAAATTGAAGTCCTGACGGACCAACAGTTAAGAAGCATATTGCATAGCCCGAAGGCCAATGGAAGGCTAATTAAGTGGGCGATAGAACTCAGATAATTTGATATCGCGTACAATCCTCGAATTGTAATTAAGCCACAGGCACTTGCCGACTTTGTGGTTGAATGTACCATTGATAACCAAGGAGTCAGGGGGCAGGAAGGCACAACACCCTAGCAAGGGCAAGATGAGACACCCCAAGAGGGAAAGAAAGATGAAGTTCAGAAGGAATATTGAGTGACCTATTTTGATGGGGCATCAAAAACAAAAACAAATGGAGCTCGTTTAGTTGTACTGACTTTTGATAGCTCACGATTGAATATGCCTTGAAGTTGAATTTATCAACGACCAATAACGAGGTAGAGTAGGAAGCCTTAATAGCCGGACTAGGCTTGGCTCTAGCCATGAGGGCCAAAAACCTTAAAGTCTGTGGAGACTCAAGGCTGGTGATAGCCCAAAAGAATGGAGATTTTGAAGCCAAAGATGAAATGATACAAGAGGATTTTAAAATCACAGTTGATATGGTTCGAGGAATGCCTCCTTGTATAACGGCCGATGCCTTGTCTAAATTCGCCTCATCTGAAATCGAGAATTACACTAGAAGTGTCTACTATCAGGTCTTGGAGACCCCCACTATAGAGCGCAAGTTGTTGGCGCCCATCGACGTTGGAAGTTGCTGGATAGATTCCCATAAAAGCTCATCTTGAGACTGGTTGACTCCTTGATAATGCCGTGGAGGCACGAAAACTATCAGTGAGAGCATTGAGATATGCATTGATCTAAGCCTTGATGGCTACCAAGGCTGTAGGCCTCCACTCGAGCTAGTCGTTTGAATTCAAGTTCTCGAATCAAGGATTCAGCAAATGGGTCAAAGCCCTAATGGTCTTTCAAACATATGCACGGATACGAGAAATACCCATGAAAAAACTGTTTTGGCCCCAAAAGTGCCTTAAATGACGTTTTTTGGGGTCGAAAAGTGGGGTAAATAGGACAAATCCTATTTGCAGGACCTAGAGATCTAAAATACCTTCGATTTGATATATCGTGCGTCTCCATCGGAGTAACAAGTCAAAAGTTACGGATGATTTTGTGCATACGATGCTTTTTCGACAAAATTCAAACCAAGGCAAGGTCCTATGAACATATGAAGAAGGTTGGAATCAAAATCAAGGGTAAAAAACTAACCAAAATATCCTACACTTGAAGTCAGGTGTTGAAAACAAGGTAATTCCTTGAATAAGCAACTAAGAAACAAGGACCTCTGTGATAAGGGGGCAAGGCCAAGGTTGTTTGAAACACCCTATTGTAAGTATGCAAGGATGTCTGGAAGTCAAGGGTCACCTTGGGTTGGCCGACCAGGCCACCTTGTGGGAAAAATGGGTCCAGGTGTTTCGAACACCTCGACCCCTAGCTGATTTCGTTTGGCTCTAGAACGCTCAAAATTGGGCATTTTTACGTGATTTTTTTTCCGTCAAGGAGATTATTAAAATCTCTACAATATGAGTTTGACTTCAAAATTTGAGGTTAGGGTTTCGCTAATCGCAATTAGGGGGTGATTAGCCTCGATTATCAACGTTTAAGGACTTCCACTCAAAAATTAACCTATCCCAAGGTTAAGGGTGGATATCCTAGTAGTAATTACATTAAGTATAAACTAGTTAGCCTCGATCAAGGCCTTTATAGCCCCGTTTAGGGTTGTTTAGCCCAGATTGGGGCCAAATTAGCGTCTTTTGCTCAAAAATTAGCCCTTATTAAGGCTTATGAGCAACGACCGCCTGATACAAACCCTAATTTAGATAAGTTGAGGGAAATAAATCATTAATGAATTTATGATAAAGGATCCTATGCACGAATTGCACTTGGATTAGTGTCTATGAGCTCAAAACGGCACAAATCTTATTCCCGAAAGGCCCAGAAATCTTATGAGAAAGATTCGAGAGGCCAAGGAACGTTTAACTTTCTTAAGTATTAACTTAGGAAAGAATTTTAGTCATTGTGAATGTGTAGGTCGCTCCACACTTCACTATGAGACGATACCCAGGCAGGGCTAGTGTGACCTTAACCTCTACGAAAACAAGTTTTCCCAGAAGTTGGGGGGCAAATGATATGGGTGAAAAATAAACCATAAAGACATAATTAATGCTACATTTATTGGCCCATTATTAAGGCCCGAAACCTAAGTGGGGCATTAAATTCGTAATTAATGATTGAGCCCAAAGAACAGCCCGAACCGGGGACTCCCGGTATGAGCTTGTTTCTAACATGGGTCTGATCTGTGAATAAGGAACGTTCTAGAATCAAGGAACGTCCTAGAATATCCCGAGGATATTGTGTAACCTCCAAGGCACCTAATTCGACATGGAAACTAATTCCTAAAAGAAAGGAGTCAAAACCTTCCTCAAATACGGTGACTTATTCATCAAGTCTCCAAAACCTACTATAATTCTAAGGCTCCTACAGCCTATATAAAGGGCCAGACCCCTCATCTCAGAACTACGTTTTGGACACAGCTCCATACGTTACCCACCACGTTTTGGCTTAATCCTCGAATAAGGACATACAAGCCACTACGTCCTAGGTGAGCTCTCGCCGCCATAGCCTCGAGGGCACCATCACCTAGAACTACGTCTTGGCTTGATTCTCAACTCTGAGATACGTAGGCATCTTGTGAGGACCTGAATTAGGTCACGATAACGCAAGCGCAGCCATTAAAGCACGAAGCTCATGAACCCTAGCCGCAATTTGATAACCCTACTTTTTATTCCACAACAGAAATATATCCATACCAGCCATTTACCAGGTGTCCACTGCTCAACAAATCTATTCCACTTTTCTTTACCCATAAATTCATACTGCTTTGGAGGATTCTTCAATTTTTTCTTCGATCCAATATATGGCATCATATATTTAGTAGTTATTTTAGTTATAAACTGCATCCATTTATCACCTACAAACTTTTGCACCATTCCCTCACTTTTCGGAGCAACTTTAAATGTACCTTAATAAAGGAAAATGACATAAACAAGTCAATAAAGGATATATAGTACTTAAGATCAAGTTGAAATGTAATTATTATTATTATACCTGAGCATCAAGCCATAACTTTTGTTTCAAACCCGGATCTACATATGGCCAGCTTGAAATGTCATCAAGTGGAATCATACTCCTTGCCAACATTCCTGTATAGGACTGCAAGGTACTCCTATAACTTCCGGCAGGATCTCCAAATTGATTGTACCGAATTTTATATTTCTTTCCCTGAGCTTTCTTCACCACTACTTTGTGAAGAGCAGAAATACCTCGAGCAGCTCCCAGCCTCGTTTTTGTAGATCCAGAAGTAGTCGTTGTTGCTTGTGGAGAGTCTGATTTTTGAGTTTGAGGTTCTGTAGCTGGTCGCACATCCAACTGATCACAAGGCTCCGTAGACTCTTAGACCTCCGGAAATATCTGATTGGCATATTTAGAGCTTTTACTACCTTCTTTAGGCTCTGTAGATTTTGGCCTATTGCTCTTCTGCTTCTTCACCATTTTGGTCCTTTAATCTGTATAATACAACATAGAGCCATTAGATATTGGTATTTAAATGAGATAGCATATAAGAGTGCAGATATACATGAATGACGATATATAAATTAAGAATGCAGATAGATGTAAATTAAGAGTGAAAATTTTAACAGCAAGTAGTATTGTTCATTAGGGGTGTCAAACGGATAAAACGGATCCGGATACAGCCATATCCGAATCCGGATCCGGGAATATCCGAAAAAATCATATCCGTATCCGAATCCGGCGAATATTATCCAGATACGGATAATATCCGAATCCGAATCCGTTTTTAAAAAAAAATGATTT
Source organism: Saposhnikovia divaricata (assembly GCA_036435485.1). Taxonomy (NCBI): domain Eukaryota; kingdom Viridiplantae; phylum Streptophyta; class Magnoliopsida; order Apiales; family Apiaceae; genus Saposhnikovia; species Saposhnikovia divaricata. Next base: position 75,276,170 of record CM071600.1, on the reverse strand, counting down.
TTTAACAAGATTTTCACTTTCAGGCTAATTGCAAATTCCGGTCACACTTTCCAAATTCAGACAATCTCAAATTTGTAGAGAAAAATCCCAAAAATTATATATATATATAATTTACAACATGCTTAGAAATCCTTAGCCAAACAACATTCCAACAAAAAAAAATAATCTAGACGATTATAAAATTACTCAGAAAATTTTAAAATTAATCTTGGGAGCTTAAAATCAGCCGATCTATACATTACAAGCAAAATCAAATTCAAAAGCCCTCTGCCGGATTGCCGGAGTTCATCGTCGGCGGTTGGACGATTCCGATGTGCCCCCAAAATTGGGGGTTTCACCTCCAATCGAACCCAAACACACGGATCAAACCTCAAATGCTTAAGATAACATCAACTCCGCAAGAAATCAAAGAAAATCGAACCTACCCAGAAATCTGTTTTCACAAAATCGGTTGATATGTATATATATATATATATATATATATATATATAGAGGGGGATGAGGAAAGTAATTTAAGTATATTTAGGGTGGCGGTTAGAGATCGAAGTCAGAGGAATTTTGGGTTTGATTATAAATTTTTAGGGTTAATGTTTATGAGAGAAGAGAGAAGAGAGGAATATCTATTGAGCTTTAATTGAGTACTCCTCTGTTTGCTACTATTTGACGTTCTCATATACGAGTATCAAAGATACAATAAATTATTATGTTTACAAAATATACCCTCACTTAAGTTTCTCTCTCTTCTTTTTGCTTATTCATTGAAGGATAGAAATGTAATTGTATAGAATCATAAGTGATACATTAATATATTATATATAATTAATATATAATATATAATTAATTTCGGATACGGATATTTTCGGATACGGATGCGCCCATATCCGTATTCGTATCCTAAATTGTCGGATTCAGATATGGATAATATCCGGTTTACTTCAGATACGGATAATATCCGCTTTTTTCCGAATACGAATACAGATATTTCGGACGGATATCGGATTTTTCGAATTTTTTTGACAGCCCTGTTGTTCATTAGTCACAACAATTACAACAAAAAATAAAAAGTGCTCATATTAAATACTTTAAGGCATGACTAACAAAGGAACAAATTTGAAGTACATAATATCGATTATTTTTTAACCTAAATTCCCTCAATATATATTAGGCCAAACACTATGCACACCATCATCAGTACTAATATCACATGTAGGGATACTAGAGCAGAATGGGGGATGTTCCATAAATGTGTCCCCTAAATCATCATCATTATACATCTCGTGATAGTCTCGGGTGGTGAAAGTTAATACGATCGACCAGGCAGCATTAGCAGGATCTTTAACATGAAAAACTTGTTTGACTTGTTCAACATACACAAATTTATCCTTCTTGTGGCCTTTTCAATTGAAGTCCACAAGTGTGAAGCCAAGATCATCTACCTTTATGCCATTTTCATTTTCTACCCATTTACACAAGAATAAGGAGGCTTTGAATGCATGGTAATCCAACTCCCAAACTTCTAAGATGATTCCATAAAATGTCAAATCGCTCTCAATAGGATTTAATTGGAAACAATATAAACCCCACTATTTTGAATAACACGTGCATCATCTCGAGACTTCATAGAGCATTAAACTCCATTAACTAAATTACCTTGATAAGTTAAAACCGAAAATGATGGTTTTCCAACGAGCCACCTTATCGTCTCCAAAATATTTTCACCATTCTCCCTCATTTCATCACTAACCTACACGTTAGGTCCAATTAAGTTTTAGAAGGAGGGTTGAATACAAAATATGTCATTTAATCGAATTTTCTCTTTTCTTAAAATATTAAATCAAGAACAAATTGATGAGGAATCAAATGAATACCAAAATTTAAAGTTAAATATAAAATTATATTAAATTGGGATGGATGTGTCTAAATACACGAGTATAGATTACAAGGTTTGAGGATCAAACTAATCATTACAATTCTATAGAAAATTCAACATGAAATTTTCTATATTTGTAAAAAAAATATCTAATGCTAATAGCAATTCGAGAGATAAATTCTAGGAGTAAAAACTCGTTAGGTAGTTCAAAGGTTACAAGTAAACTATTTCTATCGGTTAAAATTTAACAATAGAGCTCGAAAATAATTTACAAGAATTAAACTGAAGAACATAAATTTTTTTCTCTTAATCTTGTTTTTCTTCTGTCTGATGAAGAAATGGTGAAGTTGTGATAAAAGGAGCCGCATGTAGGATCTTTATATTCATTTAAGATAGCTGAACTATAAACAAGAAGAAGGTAACGCATTAAAGTACTATAGTAAATAATACATAAAAAAAAATTCTTATTAAGATATAACATTTCCAGATTCTTAGTAAATGAAATGATAGATAACATCAACAGAACTGATCTTCATTAAGTAACTCATCTTCATTATATAATATATCTTCCTGATAACCCTTTACATCTTACATTGAACATTATCAACAGATACTAGAATTCCTTCAATGGTAATGAATATGACTTGTCAACCACATACTAAAGAATTCTTTTTTTCCATTTCATATTTCTCTCCTTCCTAATGTCTCCCTACCTAAGGTGATATGTCTCCTCCTTCTAAAGGTGAATACTTTTTATCTCCCCCTAACAAGGCGAATACTTCTATCTCCCCCTTACAAGGTGAATACTCCCCCTTTCTAAGGTATATAATTTTCCTAACATATCTCTTCTCCTTAGATAGAAAATCTCTCCCTCACTAAGGTAAGCGTATAATCTCCCCCTTAGTTGAGTATATCTTACTAAGGTAAGCTTTCAGTATATCTTCTTCAATATATTTCTCCCCCTTAGTTGAGGAATCCTCTAAGAATTCTATTATGGTAAACATCCAAATGTAAATTAGACGATACCAAATATTAAATACTAACTCATTTCTCACCTTTAGTGTGGCAGTAACATTGTCTGCTACAATAATGAAAGAAGCTTTGCTTGTGTTGAAGGATTTTCATAAAGACATCCAGACTAGAAGTGTAATAGCCCAACTTTTCGGACTATTGTCATTCAATCAAATTATTGAACAAAATTCAAATTTAATAAACTCATAAAACAAAATTCCAAAATATTGTAGAAATATTCTAAAATCCAGAAATGATACTAAATAAAATAACCCAATGTATAATCAAATCCATAGAGACGCAGCTCCTTAAATCTAAATAGCTAAAAACTAGAACAATATTAAGTGACACTGGTTCGACTCTAATCCAATCCAAATGTCATACTCGCAGTTACCTGAAAATTTATAAATAATGAGCTACAAAGCCCATCAGGACAATTAATCGAACTAACAAGTGGATCAAGTAAGTTTCACAAAAATATTTTACAAATTTCATAAATCAAAGTTCACAATTTCATTGTTCATAAATCATAGTTTCATAATAAAACTCAAAAACGTAAAATAAATTTCACAGTTCGCTAAGGTCACAAATACCTGGTGACACAGTATCATAAGTTCATAAGTGTCAATAATACGCCCCTTACTAAGGTATCATAAAGTGTGCACTCCCAAAGGCATCATAAAAAGCATGCCCTAGTAAGGTATCATAGGCTAGTTCCGGAACTATACGCAATTACTAACGGGTTCATAAGTCATAGCTAGCTGGGAATTCTTATATCTTAAAACCATACTCGATCCAAATTTTCGTAACAAAAATGTTATAAATATAAAACATTTAAAAACATTTCAAATACAAAAACATTTAAAAATAATTCCGAGAGTACGAAAAGTTAACTTACCTTAGTGGCGATAACCCCTTAACTATATAGATGTCACGAACGAATCCTAAATAAATATTTAACAAAACAGATAACAATTTAGTTCATGGTTGACCCTAAGCAAATTAAATCAGTAAAATTAAGTACATATATGTTCATATTCGTGACTCAACGGGAATTATTGGAGAGCAACATATAATCATTATCTCGGGTATAATATGCTTACATGCATGAGATAATCACTAATACAAATATTATGTCACGTACGTACTTGATGTTAACATAGCAAAATAAATGTGCCAGTTACTAGGAAGCCAATTAGGTACATATCAAAAAGAACATATAGGCACATGCATTCACAATTTATCTCTTAGTAACATATACCAAAATTATTTAGCAATAACATAAATAACCACACACAATATCATAATTCACAAAAATAATACTAATTTCCAAGATTATGTATATGCCAAGAATCAAATGATTGTTTTAATTTAAAAACAAAAATGTAACTAAATAAATAAATAAAACATTCATTAAATTTAAAAAAAAAACAAAACAAAACTTACATATATAATTAATACACTCTCGATAAAATACGATCTGCATAATACTTAGATGACATTTTAAATTGTTTCACCAATTGTAGGCCGTCATGTATGGAGTCATGCATATATGCCATGAAAATCAAAATTAAAGTATGGGGTGTCATGGGCTATTAATCACATAAAACTACATACATGCATGTGGGGTGATACCAAACAATTTAACAAAAAGAAACACTTAAAAAACAAAAGAAAGCATGTTGGTCTTGTACCTGAGAATGAGAACTATGAAAAACGAGAAAGGATGGAGCGATGGAAGAAAATGGTGCAACATATTATATAAAGAGATTTTTGAAGTTACGTGTGCACTGCCATACTAATCTACTTTGGATGATAATTATTTAAGTCAATTTAGTATTTTAGTGCAACAATTATTCTACTAAAAAGATATATACAACTAATTATACACTAAAAAAATATAAGAATAATATATTAATCATGCAATTAAATCAATAGAAATAAACAACACCCACACTTAAGCACATAAGTCGATTAAGCAAATAGTTTCTTAAAATATAAACAAAATTTCAAGTACAAAACTTGATTTAGAACAATAATTAATAGATTTAACAAATTTGGTTAATATAATAATATAATTTCATTTATAAAATTATGGGTTATTACAAGAAGTATGTTGTTGTCGAACAAAATTAGGTTACGAATATTATGGCTAGGGTTTGTGTGTATTTAATGCTAAGGGATGGTGAGCATCGAGCTTTAATGGTTATTTCCGTGTTCGAGACTAATCGGTCCTCACAGAGTGCCTACGTATCTCGTTATTGAGAATCAAGCCAAAAAACGTAGTTCTGAGATGAGGGATCTGGCCCTTTAAATAGGCTGCAGGAGCCTTATAATCGTAGTAGGATTCAGATACTTGGTGGGCAAGCCACCATCTTGAGGAATGTTCTTGACTCCTTCCTTGTAGGAGTCTGTTTCCATATTGAATTGGGTGTCTTGGAGGCTAAGTCTTATGGGAATAGTATCCTTATCTGATGCTTATTACTGAGCTGTTAATATCCCTTAATATTAAGTACGAAATTAATATTAAAATAGGGACTCTGACCTCATTAATGGGCCCCACGTTTGGACCATGCTGGGTCTAATTAATGCCACATTAAATGTGTCTTTAGGGCTTATTTTTAGCCCATATCATTTGCCCCCCAACTTCTAGGAAAACTGATCAGGTTTTCCTCGAAGTTTTAACAACCTTTTCGAGACTTGGGTCAGGGTTTATTGCTTGTTGTACACTAGTGTTTCACGAATACCGTCTTAATGTAAAGTGTGGAGCGACCTACACATTTACGACGTTTGGCTTTATTCGAAGCTAATGGTATTTACGTCTTACAGGGAATTATAGATAATTTCCTTGCGTTCTTTATGTACCCACAGGTATTTTACTATTTTTGGATATTTTACCAAAAATACTTAATGGTGCTTTCAAGCATAAAATAATTTTTAGAAATAATTTTTCTATTATCCCGGATTTTTTGGAAATTATTGTCCAATTTTCCAATTTTTTAAATCATTGTTGGCCAGTTTTCAGAATTTTTAAAGGACTTTTTTCCATTAATAATTCTAGAAAAATGGCCTGCCAAGAATGAAGCATCCTGGGTGGGGGTATCCCCGCCAAGGAGACCATTTTGCTTAGCCACACCAAGAAAGTCGGTCTCCTAGGCGTGGGTATGCCCTCGTTTGTCAGAAACCAGCCTGGGCGTGGGCACCCCCGCCTAGGGGACACCTTCCCTAGGAACGCCTAGGAGGTTTGGTCTCCTGGGCGTGGGTGTACCTTCGTTCGTCAAGAACTATCTTAGGCAGGGGTACCCCCGCCAAGGAGACACCTTCCTTAGGCACGCCTAGGAGGTTTGGTCTCCTGGGCGTGGGTGCCCCCGCCAAGGAGACACCTTCCTAAGGCACACCTAGGAGGTTTGGTCTCCTGGGCGTGGGTATACCCTTGTTTGTAAAAAACGACCCTGGGCGTGGGTGCCCCCGCCAAGGAGACACCTTCCTTAGGCACGCCTAGGAGGTTTGGTCTCCTGGGCGTGGGTATACCCTTGTTTGTAAAAAACGACCCTGGGCGTGGGTGCCCCCGCCAAGGAGACACCTTCCTTAGGCACGCCTAGGAGGTTTGGTCTCCTGGGCGTGGGTATACCCTTGTTTGTAAAAAACGAACCTGGGCGTGGGTATCCCCGCCTAGAAGGTACTTTGCGAACCAACGCCTAGGAGTTTTATCCTCCTGGGCGTGGCCTTTTTAATAGGGCTTCCAGCCTAACAACGCTGACAGATCCTTGTCCTATTTTCTAAAAATGTCATAGAACTTCCTAGAATTTGGTAAAATCAATTCAAAATTTGAATTACATGGGCTTCCCGCCTATTCAAAGGCCCAGTCACCTATTGACAGCCCATTTACTTACTACAAACGGTTGAGTGACCGACCGTGAACTCTATAAAAGAGTGGTGTGCGTTCCTCATTTCATATCTCACTTTTCCGCAAGAATTTTCTCTCAATATCCCCCAAATACTTTCCAAAAAGCTCTGCTAGGGTTCTGTCGTGAGGCGATTTCCGGCACCTTTCCACCGCCCTATTCCCCAGTTTCCGTTTGAAGATCGTTGAATCTTCATCTTCTCCAACTTCTACTTTCAATTTTTCTGGGTTCAAGCTTACAAAGGAAGCGCTTCAATGGAAGATTCCAATTCTTCAGGCCAATCTCAACTCGCTCATACCTCTACCGCTGCTCCAAGGGTTTCAAGGGGTAAGAACCCTAAAACATCTCTTGTTCATGCCAGTGTTTTTTCCCTTAGAGATATGCTTCACTTAGATGCTTACGAGTATAAATCAAAATACAAACAGCATAGGGTAGAAATTTTAGCCCAACTTTTTCATATTAATGGGCCTTATAGGGCGGTTGTTCCGGCCCCAAATGAAAGGGCCTGTCACCCAAAGCCTAGGGCAATTAAGGTTTACAAAGAAACTTTTTATGCTGGTTTCCGCCTTCCACCTCGTCCTTTTGTTTGCCGTATTTTAGCTGAAGCTAGGGTTTGTCCATTCCAAGTTATGCCAAATGCATGGCGTTTTATTTATTTTTTCATGGTCCAGTGTAGGAAACATGGGCTTGAGCCCAGTATTTCTATCTTTCGTTATTTATTCAAGTTTGTCAATTCTTCTGACAACTCGGGGTGGGTCAAAATCCAACAACGTTCTCTAGCCCGTTCTTGTTTCATTTCGGATTCCGCTCCCGATTCCCTTCCTGATTGGAAGAGGGAGTGGTTTTACGTCTTTTTGGATGGGGATGATTGGGACAACTACTTTCGGCCCAATTTCTGTAGAGCCGTTGATGGGCCTGTCAGGAGTATAAAATTGGGCGTGGAAGAAGAGGCTGCATAGCTTTGTTAACATCTGATAATTTGCATCAATGTGCAAATTTAATTTCTGAAGATTCGCTGCAGGCCCATGGGCTAAGCGATTTAGGCCCTGAGGGTAATTAACTTGAAATCCTCACTTCTTGCCTTATTAAAAAAAATTTATGCTAGATATAATTTTCTGACATTTTGTACTCATTTTGCAGCCAAAGCTGCTCTGGGAGCAATTTTCAAGCAGAGGGAGGCTGCTGCTGCTGCTAGGGAAGTAACAGAAAATCCTCGGGCCAAAAGGGCCAAGACTGAGGATGCCTCTCCTGCAGTGGAGCATGTTCCTGCCTTTCTTCAAGAAAGGTCAGTTCCAATTGATGAAGACCTCACTCCATTCACAGTGGGATGGGGGTTATGCAATAGGGACACAGCTGTGGGCGACTCTAGGGCGGTAGCTGAGTGGTCTAGGAGCGTGGTTACTCCACGAGATAGGGCCCACATTATGGAGTATTTTGATGATCTGCAGCTTGAGATTCTTGGGGTCCAAGCTATTGCTTCGGTAATTTTTTCTTCAACTTCTTAATTTAATTGTATTTCCATTTCCCTTATTCACTTGTTTTCTTTGCAGATGAACGCCTACCTTCAGGCCGCCGTTTATAATCTTAAAACGGTGCGTGCTGAAAAGACTATAGCCGAGAGGGACAAAGATAGATACTTTGCCTCCTCTGAGGCAAATTTTTCTCGTTTTATGGATGTGGAGAAGGAGCTGGCAGCGGAGAAGGAGAGGAATAGGAAGCTGCAGCTAGAGGTGCAGCAGAACAGGGAACACATCATAGCTGACTACAAGGCTTCTAAGGACTTTCAAGATGTCCTGAATGCCGAGTATGATGCGAATTTTCCTGGTACCTTTAAGGAGTGCTGGGAGGAGATCATCGAGGAGCTGAGCGGGAAGATCGAGGGGGTGTCCCTGGAGAGATTCTCGGTTCCTGCTATCCCTGGAGTAACAGCTGCTTTGGAGGTTACTACAGAGGCAGCTATAGATGGGGACTCTCAGCCCACTCAGGATCCACCTTCTTCTCCTGGGGTAGAGGAGTTAGATACTTCTGCTAAAGGAGCAGATCCTCCTCTTACCCAAGGAGATGTTGCAGTTGATGACTTAGATGTGTAGATGGCCCTGCGTGGCTTATTTTGTTTTTTTATCTTTATTTATTCTGAACATTTGCCCTTCGAGGTTTATGATGTAGAACTTAAATTTAACTTATCTATGCAATTAGTTTCTTTTGTTTCCATATTCTTGTTTTTGCTTAAAGTTTGTTGCGCTCTTGTACTTGGCCCCTTGGCTTATACTATACTCATAAATTTATACATCGTTTGTCTTTTAAAATAACAAAATGAAAGAAGTAATTTGATGGAAGCAAAAACAAACTTTATTGATAAGCTGACATAATGTCAATGGAATGGGTTCAACCCTTACATAGATAGTCTACTTCCTACTCTGAGCTTAATAGCTCTGGAATGGTTTCATCGAACCTTATTTCTATTTCTCCTAATAAATATATAGAAAGCTGAATCCGTACAAGGATAGCTCACACATAATAAATCTTCATGTTCAAAGCATGCCAAGTTCGCGGCACTTCGTTCCCATCTAATGTCTCGAACTTATAGGATCCTCGTCCTAGTGTCTTCTTGACTCGATATGGCCCTTCCCAGTTAGGGGCTAGCTTTCCTTTCTGTCCAACTCCTGAAACTTCTACTTTCCTTAGAACCAAGTCGCCTTGTCGAAAGAACCTCTCCTTAACCTTTAAATTGTAGTAGAAAGACGCTCTCTTCTGATGCTCTGCATTCCTGGCATTTGCTTCATCCCTAACCTCATCAATTAGGTCAAGGGCGAGTCTCATGCCCTCTTCATTAACTTCTGGTTCATATGCTTCAACTCAAGGTGATGCATGCATGATCTCGAGGGGCACAACTGCCTCGGCCCCGTAAGCCAACAAGAACGGGGTTGCTCTAGTTGATACTTTACAGGTGGTACGATACGCCCATAGTATAGGCAATAGCTCGTCCACCCAAGTGTTCCTAGAACGTTCGACCCTCTTCTTCTGTCCATCAAGGATGATTCGATTGGCGACCTCTGCTTGTCCATTTGCTTGCGGATGTGCTACTGAAGTAAAACGAAGCTCAATGGCATTTTCCTCGCAGTACTTCTTACATTCTTCATTGTTAAACTGTGTCCCATTATCCGTCACAAGGACTCGAGGGATCCCATATCTGCAAATGATGTTCTCCCAAAAGAACTGGGAAACTTGCTTGGTGGTTATTTTGGCCAAAGGCCTAGCCTCAATCCACTTAGTGAAGTAGTCGATGGCAACTATCAGAAACTTCCTTTGTGCTGAAGCTACGGGGAAAGGACCAAGTATATCCATTTCCCACATTGCGAATGGAATAGGGGAGCTAATCGATGTTAACATCTCAGGCGGCTGCCTTACTATCAGAGCGTGCTTTTGGCATCTATCGCACCGCTTGACATAGCTCTGTGCATCGGCCAACATCTCTGGCCAATAGAATCCCAAACGGGTTATTTTGTGAGCTAGGGCTCTGCCCCCCAAGTGCTGCCCACAGATACCTTCATGAACTTCTTCCAAAGCTTCCCTTGCCTCTTGGGGCCTCAGACACTTCAAGTATGGGATGACAAAAGACCTTTTGTAAAGGACGCCTTCAATCAAGGCATATCTCAATGCTCTTACTGACAGCTTTCGTGCCTCCGAGGCATTGTCAGGGAGCCATCCGGTTTCGAGGTGAGCTTTTATAGGATCTATCCAACAGCTTCCTACATCAATCGGTGCCACCAATTTTGAGTTGATGTTCGGGGCCTTCAAGACCTGGAAGTAAACACTTCCTGCATAATTTTCTATCTCAGAAGTAGCGAACTTGGACAAGGCATCGGCCTTAACGTTCTCCTCTCTCGGAATATGCTCCACATAACACTCATCAAACTGAGTCATCACTACCTTCATAACTCTCAAAAACTTTGCCATAGTTTCATCCTTGGCCTCAAATTCACCATTTCCCTTGTGATACCACTAGTCTTGAATCCCCACATACTTTGAGATTTTTGACCCTCATGATCCTGGCCAAGCCTAAACCGGCTATCAAGGCTTCATACTCAGCTTTGTTGTTGGTTGTCAGAAAGTCCAACTTCAAAGCATACTCCACCATGAACCCATCGGGGCTTTGTAAAACCACACCTGCACCACTAGATTTTGTTTTTTGATGCTCCATCAAAATAGAGCACCCAATACTCCTTCAGATCAGGCCTAAGCTGTTCATCTTTATCCTCTTCCCCAGGGGTAGCTATCATCTCCAACCCCCCGACTTCTTGGTTGTTAATGGTGCATTCAACCATGAAGTCAGCCAATGCCTGAGCCTTAATGGTTGTTCGAGGCTTATATGTGATATCAAACTCTCCTAACTCAATTGCCCAGTTTATTAGCCTTCCACTGGCCTTAGGGCTATGCAATATATTTCTCAACTGCTGGTTTATCAGAACTTGAATCATATGTGCCTAGAAGTAAGGTCGCAACTTCCTCGAGGCAGTCACTAATGCCAAAGCAAACTTTTCAATGGGTGAGTAATTCAACTCAGCCCCATGCAACACTTTGCTCACGTAGTAGATAGGTTTCTGGATTTTCTCCTCTTCTTGAATGAGGACAGCACTCAATGCTTGTTCAGATACCGCCAGGTATAGGTAAAGAGTCTCCCTAGGACTTGGTTTGGCCAACAACGGGGCTTTAGCCATGTATTTCTTCAATTGATCAAAGGCCTCTTGGCTCTCAGAGGTCCACTCAAAAGTTTTCACCTTCTTCAATGCTTGAAAGAAAGGCAAGCATTTATCACCAGACTTGGAGATGAATCTTCCTAAAGCCGCTACCCGGCCTGTAAACTTTTGCACATCTATTACAGAGCGTGGCGGTTCCATATCTAAGATCGCCTTGATCTTGTCAGGGTTGGCCTCTATGCCTCTCTTTGAAACCATCAAACCTAAGAATTTCCAAGATCCAACACCAAAAGCACACTTGGTTGGATTCAACATCATTTTGTGGTGCCTCAGCACTTTAAATGCCTCTCTGAGGTGCTTAATGTGGTCTGCCTTGAACAGGCTCTTGACCAGCATGTCGTAAACATAGACCTCCATGGTTTTTCCAATCAGACGGGCGAATATTTTATTCACGAGTCGTTGGTATGTAGCTCCTGCATTCTTTAGACCAAAAGCCATAACAAGGTAGCAGAAAACACCAAAGTCAGTTATGAAAGATACCTTTGGGATGTCATCCTTATGCATCTTAATCTGATTGTAGCCGCTGAACCCATCCATAAAGCTCAACATCTCATGTCCGGCTGTGGCATCTATCAACATATCTATCCTTGGCAGGGAAAAACAATCCTTCGGGCATGCATCATTCAAATCAGTGAAGTCTATACACATTCTCCACTTCCCGTTTGCCTTCTTGACCATCACAGGGTTAGCCAACCATTCGGGGAACTGTATCTCTTTGATAAACCCAGCCTCTAAGAGCTTGTCAACTTCTTGCTTAATGGCCTCTTGCCTTTCAGGAGCAAAATTTCTCTTCTTTTGTTTTATTGTCTTCCTCCCAGGATAAACGTTCAACTTGTGAGTTATGAGTTAAGGGTCAATCCCCGGCATATCAGCTGCTGTCCAAGCAAACACATCGATGTTCTCTTGCAAAAATGCTATCAACTTGCCCTTCAGGGGTTCCCTCAAAGAAGCTCCTACATAAGTTACTTTCTCAGGGTCGCTCAACTCTAGAGGAATAGGGACTAAGTCCTCTGCTGGCTTCCCTCGATGTTCATCATCATCGGACATCCATGTCTTCAATCGGAAGTACCTGCCCCCCGATTCCATCAGCTCTTAATGCCGAAACGTAGCAGCTTCTTGCCATTTTCTGATCACCCTTTTGTTCTCCAACACCATTCCTGGTTGTAAACTTAATTTTCATGTGGTATGTAGAGGCAACAGCCTTGAATGCGTGAAGTCCGGTCCTCCCAAGGATTACGTTATAAGTCGAGGATGCCTTTATCACAAGAAAATTCAGCATCTGAGTAGCATCCTTAGGTTCTTGCCCGATTTTCACGGGTAACTGAATAGTCCCTTCAACCTTGGACTCGACTCCATTAAACCCGTATATCGGCATGTTGGTCGGGGTCAACTGAGAGTCAGTGTATCCCATCTTTACGAATGCGTCATGAAACAAAATATCAACAGAAGCTCCATTGTCTATCAAGACTCGCTTCACCTCCGAATTTCCAATAATAGGGCTATGACCAACGGGTCGTCATGGGGGAACTTCACTCCTTCAAGGTCTGAATCATCAAACCCAATTGCTATTTCAGTCCTAGCACGTTTAGGGGCTTCTCCCACGATGTGAATCACTTCTCTGGCATATGCCTTCCGAGAGTTTCGAGTCGTTTCGTCCGCCGTTGGGCCTCCCCAAATCATGCTAATAACTGGCCCTCGAGGCTGTTGATTACGATCACGATCGTTATCTCTTCTGTCACTGTCTCTTCTATCATAGTCCCTTCTTTGGGTTCCACGATCATCACCCTTCGTGAACTTGTTCAGCTTCCCTTTTCGGATCAAGAACTCAATTTCATCCTTCAACTGTCTACAATCATCTATATCATGCCCCACATCACGGTGGTATCTACAGTACTGCTCCTTGTTTCTTTTTACGGGATCACCCCTAAGTGGCTTCGACCATCGAAAGTCTTTATCCTTCTCAATATCTAACAAGATCTGACTCCTAGGAGCGTTTAGCCTTGCATAATCAGAAAATCTAGGTCCCAAATCTTTCTTTGGTGGTGACTCAGAATCTTTGCTAGTCCGGGGATACTTGTCCCTAGCGTCGTACTCTTGCTCTTGCTTTCGTTTCTTTGAGTCATTGGAACCCTTGACATTGCCTCCTACGGCTTCCTTCTTCATGCTGTCCTCAGCCTTGATGTACTTGTCGACCCTTCATTGGAGCTCGGCCATGTTTTCAGGAGGATGTTTTGCCAAAGACCTTTTAAAGAAGAGATCATTGGTTCCGTGTTCCATGGCTATATTTTCCCATTCAGTGATATTCAACGCCTCCTTAGTGAATTGCTTGAGATAATCCCTCAAATTCTCATTCTTCCCCTGCACCACATACATGAGAGATGCAGAACTTTTTTCATGAACTCTCCCACTAATGAACTGGCTGACAAAGGCAGCGGTCAATTCCTTAAAAGAGCCAATCAAATTCGCAGGTAAATGGCTATACCACCTTTGAGCCATGCCCGACAGGGTTTGAGGAAACGCCCTACACTTTAAGGCGTCGCTCACAGGCTGCAGCAGCAGTGCGTTTGAGAATGTCCTGACATGGTTTGCGGGGTCGCCCGTTCCATCATAAGCCTTAATTGTCGGCATCTTGAACTTCCTTGAGATGCGGGCATTCATCACCTCCACAGTAAACAGAGGTGTGGCATCATCAGGATCCCCAAGTGGCATCAGATCCTTGGGGTTGCTTCTGGGGGTGTCCACCCTTGTCGATTTTTCAGTTGGGGCATCGGCCCTTCGCTGTCTCCTTGAAGGCCTTTCTAGATTTATAATGGGAATCCTCCCTGTAACTGGAGGAGGTCGAATCAGACTTTGCCTTGCTTGCTCCCTAGAAATATCATCCTTCAACCTTTGGATCTCAGCCTCATGAGCCTTAATCCTTTCTTCAGCCGTTTGTGGAGGTCCATCATGGATTCTTTGGGACCTCCTTCGAGGTTCTCTACTAGCACGTCGCCTCCTTGGGGCTTCTTCGCGATCATCATCATTATCCTCAGATGTAGAATCATCAATATAGGGGCCGGAGTAGTCATCGTACTCTCGATCTCGGATCTGTAAGGCATGACCGCTAGGTCCAGGTTCCCTTTGTCGAGGGGGATAATTAGGCAACCCATACATCGGGTTGGTATTCAAGGGGAGATCCGTAGTGTGGATCTGTATTCCCAGGGGTAGTGTACGATCAACGTTATCAAGAGGAGAAACCACCATCTGAAGAGGGTTAGTTTCTTGGTTTTGAGAGATAATCACGGGTAAAGTTCCCTCAACATGGGGAATCGTCCCTGGGGGTTGAGAGGCTAGAGGTTGAATGACCGTCCCTGTTGATGGGGGTAATTGTCCTTCTTCAGCAGTGATAAGCGGATCAGAGGTGGCAGGCGGAGCAGAGCTAAGGGGTATGGCCTCAGTCGAGGTTGACGTTGTCCTTCGTGTTTGAACCATGGTTGATGTTTTCATCGCACAGGCGGCGTCAAATGTTGTGGAACAAAATTAGGTTACGAATATTGTGGCTAGGGTTTGTGTGTATTTAATGCTAAGGGATGTGAGCTTTGAGCTTTAATGGTTGTTTCCGTGTTCGAGACTAATCGGTCCTCACAGAGTGCCTACGTATCTCGTTATTGAGAATCAAACCAAAAAACGTAGTTCTGAGATGAGGGGTCTGGCCCTTTAAATGGGCTACAGGAGCCTTATAATCGTAGTGTTGAGGAAGGTTCTAGACTCCTTCCTTGTAGGAGTCTATTTCCATATTGAATTGGGTGTCTTGGAGGCTAAGTCTTATGGGAATAGTATCCTTATCTGATGCTTATTACTGAGCTGTTAATATCCCTTAATATTAATTACGAAATTAATATTAAAATAGGGATTCTGACCTCATTAATGGGGCCCACGTTTGGACCATGCTGGGTCTAATTAATGCCATATTAAATGTGTCTTTAGGGCTTATTTTCAGCCCATATCATATGTATACTGATCAACTTTGCCCTTTAGGTAGACAATATAACTTCACTATTGATCATCCTAACAACCAAATCTTCCGACAATTTCCTTATATCTCCCAACTATTCTTTCATTGTGTTTGGGGAATAGGGAATGGGATTTGGTGTTTATCTTTCTTCTTTATTGTGAGTGTGTGATTCTATTACGTGTACCTCACAAGTGTTTAACTCATCTCTCCACTCATATCACTTAAAAGAGTGATCTTCTCTCATCTCTTAAGTGTTTGCACTCATGTCCACACTCTATCATTCTAATCTCTCATAGCTCCAACATCCATGTGTACCTGCAAGGAAAATTCACCTTAGCCTCTTCTAGAGAGGTCACTGGTAGTGCAATGGGGTTTCGCAAATCCCCGTTCCTCGTTGGACACGTCAAATGAATCTGAGTCATAATCTACAAGTTGATAAAATTTTCCCTTTTTATATGTTTCAGAATTGAATTCTGATAAAGTAAATAGTGAAATAAAAAATTAGAATTAAGATCATGTTTCCTTCTAATGTCTGTGATGACATCTCCTTGTTTAACTCATCAGGTGAATCTGAATCATAGTCAACAAGTTGCCGATCCGCACCTATGTGGGACCTGATACCCGTTGGATCCAGAAATGTTCCCTCTGGAGAGTTAGATAGTGATCCTAGCTTGTATGGTTGCTCGCGAGTTGGGAGTAGGAGACCACCTTTAAGAGAAAGAAAAGATTTTGCATTAGGGATCAAAGCCTTCTCGAGGTCTGTGAAGACTCTTGATTCTTTGAGGAACCTTCAACTTATAATCCTTACCGTAATATGGTCGGAGTATTAGTTGTTTCCTTCAATTCATCCTTTGTGTGTGCAATCTCACTTTATGCATAGGAAGTATTTTTGTCTTTTGTATGAAGTAGTGACTTACCAATAGATGCCCTAGCTAAGAGGCGGATTTCAATAAACTAATCCTTTTGAAAGAATGAATCCAGAGGCTGTTTTAGTGCCATTTTCAGCTCTGCATCCTTTTTGGAGAATGCAAGCGAGCTTAGAGATACCTCAAGTTGTATAAATCTTTTTTCCTTGAGAAATAGAGCTGTGGGTTTACTATCCCTCACATCCTTATTTGCTGTAAAAACTAAAGTTACTCCCTTACTGACCTCTAGTCTAATAGGTTACTTCCATTTCCGAGGTAGGTTAGGATGTGTTTAGATTTGGATTTATAGTCCGGGTAAAAGTTGTTGGGTTTACAAACTCATGACTTTCAATGTGAGAAAACTTCCACTAGGAGCTGAACCTGCATCACATAGCAGTAGAGCAATATAGAGATATAATGCATTTACACCATACCAAAACATTGAGTGAGAACGTATGCATATTATCCTGTGAGAGAAATGATGTATAGTTGTGACTTCAAAACATTTAAACATATAAGCAATCACTGCTGTTTACAGATTCGAGTTTTCTTTTAAAAACTGTTAAAGTGCAAGAGTCTGTATTTATGCATAAAACAATGTATTATCATGTCTTTTAATGAAAACTAGGTCATTTTATTTTAAAAAGACACAAACTCTTGACTTCATAGTAATTACGAAAGAAAGAATGATTTTTGATTATTTTACTTAAGTTAAATTATGAGAAAATAAACCATTGCTTCAAATCATAATGAACTAAGATAAAAATAATCACTACTAAATACTAAATATTCACTAATGCCAATTGTTTGATATTGTTAAATTGAATACCAATTGTCAGAATGAATATTAGTATCTAACTACTTATGATTATTATCCACTGATATCCATAAGTACGAGGAATTAGTTGACAAGAAGTGCATAAGTTCTTAAGATGTATCATTTTAGACTTATGATTTCAAGACAATTCCTCGTTAATAACAATTGTTAACTCCTAACAACTGCTTGTATTAGATAACCTTGGTTATATATAAATAAGAATTAATTACCAAAGTTGTCTTGTTTGCAATCTTAGAAATGATATTCTAAGTCCAATACACCTTAATCCATTGTATATACCATTTACTATCAAAGTGATTAGAAGCTTGCAAATAAGCATAAAAAGTATTCAAAGTAAATTTTCACTTAGAAAATTTTCACACCTATTATAGTAGTATGAGTGAATTTCAAAAGATAAAACATAGATTACTTAGAGGAGTTCTAAGTAATTTCACTCATACCAATACATTTCACAATTAGTTAGTAAATAGAATTCTAACAAAATATCAATAACTGATATAAGTCAAAACTTTAATACAACCAATTGTTGGAACCATGATATTAATTATATTGAATTTCTGAAAAATGGAGCATTGATTGTGAATTTGAAGACTAAGACAGATAGGTCCAAATTAGTTATGATATAGATTTATTTTGATATATAAGATACAGAGCAAATACTAAATTGAATTGCTTGAGGTTCTAAAACTCATGTTAATCAAAGTTAATAATTAAATAAATAAATACTAAATCTCTATGAGTTAGATTTTAGCATTTAAGTATTTAAATTATCCTTAAATATTCACCACTGAAATTGTAACACCCCCAAATCCGGGGTCAAGGATATAGGTTGCTACTGTAGAAAACCTTAATAACCAAACAATCACCTGCCAATATTTAATCTAAAACATGACATCCGACCCCAACCTAACAAGATCTTTTCAGCTTATAGACTAGAAAACAAGAAATCCAAAAACAATATTAATAACAACTCTTAGTACAACAATCTCTTATACAATCTTATGCTGTTAGTATCACCTTGATATAAGGTATACAACAGCCACAATATTCTAATACAACAAATATATCAACACAAGTAATAAATACGTTACCAGTCTAACTATACATCTAGTACACTATCTCGGAAGACAGAATGCTCTAAGCCAAAAAAACCATCTTGATCCAAGTCCTTCTTTGCTTCGAGCTAATCTAGACCGATAATATCAACTATTCATCTCTGTAAAATAAAGATTTAAATAAAAGCAAGAATGAGCGAAAGAAGCCCTCAACAAGTATATAATATAGTATACTAAGATACTTTTGGAAAAACTTTGAAGGTTTCAAATCAAATACGTGGATAATACTATTTTTGAAATATTCATAATAATAATTTCCAAATAGGATGGAGATTTTTACAATTTAATAAAAGATTCACTTCCAAAGCTTTAAAACAATTTTGACGTTTAAACAACGAACCTTAATAGGAAATTCTCTTACAGAATATAAATCAATTTTGATGTTTATCTCAGCAAATCTCATAGTAGAATAGACAAGTATAAAAATTGAGGGGATGAATAATTAAGAGGTTTACAATAACTTTATCAGGCTCAACTACCAACAATGTTATAGTTATCAAATGTAGCAAAGGGGTATTCAACAAAGTTCTGATGAATAAGAAATATCCAAATCTGGTTTAAGTTCTGAAGAACTGAATCATAAGGAATGAGATATCAAGATAAGAGTTTACAACTTCAATCATCAAATTTAAAAAAAATATAAAAACTTGGGATTTCAACTTGAACGCTAAGAGCTAGCCGGGTGATCAGCCCATGAATAGCTCTAGATATCACATCCGTACATGTGATTCCTCCTTTATTGTAGGATCCTTGTGGCTCTTGTTGACATTGGTCATGGCATAAAGCCATATAATAACAGACCGGCGTCACGGTCTAAAACATTTTTATTTTTATCCCACAATTTCAAAATCAATTTTTAACAGTTTCAATATTCAAGCAATAAAACATTCCCTAGACTTACTGATAAATGATCAGCCTAATATAAGGAGATTTAAATAAAACTGGTTTACGCTTTTCAATAAGTCGAATGTAAATCTGAATAATCATTCGAAAGGGATTCAAGAACTGATCATAGGTATTAAATAAGCTGATATGGTAAATCAAAGATACAATCAGAATAATATTTGAGATTCGATTCAGGGTATAGCAAAGGTGTTATTTCAGGAATAAAAATCACAAGGCAAATCTCAATATCAATAAGGTTGAAGCTATGGGATTTCAATCAAAAGAAAAGAGTTAACACTTGCCTTAATAAGCTACTTCACTACGATTTCTCGCGAATTACGGGTTTAAATAAAGCATTTGCAAAATATTCATTTTTAAGAAAGTATAATATTTTAAAATCAAGCATACTCTGAACGAAAGAATAAGGTTAGTATACTTGCCTTAGGTCCTACCTAATAAGTACGCTTTACGATTTAGAGAGAACATTCCTTCGTTTGTCCCACGTGTCCAATCCTCTGATTTGATCCTCTTTCGATTCGATACACTTGCGATTGCCACCAGTCTGATTCCCCGTGATCGAGTCCGTACGTCGATTCTATAGTTAACACAGTATGGTACTTCAGTTTTCAAAATGACTCTACGATCTATTGACGCTAGCACGCCGCTCTAACACGTCTAACTTAATCACAAATATTTCATAAAAGGCGGAAATGTCCCTTTTGAAAGTGGACAGTTCCCGATGTATTAAACACATCACAACAACCATCAAATCAACCAAATCAACATACAATAACTTTATAATAAATAAGGCTTTATGCCCGACAATCTCTAATCACACATCAATCTCAATTAACAAATTAACTCTCATTCGTAATCTTTATCGAAAACCGAGAATAGACGTAAACACTAATACCAATTTAGTAGCGACTATCCTTATAGTCGTTATCACATAATCACATAAACATAAAGGGACTCTTAGTCGTTAGATTAGAGTCGCACCATTTGAATTAATAAATTGAATACAACTCTAAACTTAAAAAAAAATCTTGACCGTATTATGTGTCGCTACGACGACCACTATCGGCTAACCATTGAAACATGTTCCATATATTAATATTAAAAGATATCCACCTTCTAACCAAGTCAATCACAATCAGATGCATTTGCAACTGAAAAATAATAATCATCACATTTGAAGATATACGATGTTAATGACCAAAAACTCAAGTCCATATTGCATATTTAAAGAAAACATTAAAATAGATTTCCATGCTTTAATAATATTTAATAAATTGAACCAAATCAATACTTTAACACGAAGCCTTTTTCTAATGCCATCTCGAATGCTATATCTACCTAACATAAAATTTTAGTTTGAAATGATCATTTTAACTAGGCCAAGTGCCAACCCAAACTTAATAGAAAACAGTTTTGTAAATTCTGCGCAACTTGCACTCTAATAATCCTCATAAATAGGAAACCATCATTTGGCTACGAAACCTCTTTTATTGCAAACCTGAACATTATAACTTTCTCTCATAAAAACGTTGAAGTGAAACTATCAGTTTACCTGGCCAAGTAACAAGCCAAAGTTGGTTTAAATGCAAAGTTGTTGGTTTTGTACTACTCATACTCAAACATTTTTAGTAAATTGAAAAATTAAGATTTTTACATGAAATGTTTCTCGGATCACCCTGAACCATCCCTCTAGCAACCATAAAAATTTCAGCTTAAAATACAAAGCTTAAGCGGGTGAAATAGAGCTCCAAAATCTGTAACCCGAGAGATTACTCTGTTCTGCGCAGGTTTTACTAAAACGTTATTTCCTCATAGCTCGTTAACACTGTTTTTTCCTACATAAAATAGACTCCAAATAGAACAATTTTCATCAAAAGACCACTGCCTAGAACAGGACATAGCAGTCTCGAACAAACAGAGTAAAACATGACAGTTGCTGGAAACTTTCTGGACAACTAAATTTATCAACACAACTAAACCATAATCAATTTATTTGCAACAATTTATTTACCGAAAACTTCACAAAATTTCCTTAACTAATAATCAATTAATTACAAGTATTATTCATAACATAAAATCAAACAAAACTCATATATATATACATATATACATACGGCAGGCAACACACATACACACAAACGCCCACTACAACACCCTCATCTAATAACTACATGCAAACTTGTATCACCCTTAGTTTCTTTCTTCTATTTCTTTATCCCCTTCTTAATCAATTCCTACTTCAAGACGCATCCATACACGCATCTAACATCACAATCACACACTCCATGTCATGTTCTTGCTCTACATCAACCCATACAATCCGTTTCGAACCGAAATCCGATCAAATATAGTCAAATCCGATTATTATCCAAAAATCGATCTCATCTGATCCAAAAATTATCCGAACCGAATATCTAATCGATAATAATCCGAATTACTTATCCAATGATGATCCGAAACCGATCAAATTCGAAAAAAATATTTTCCGAACAAAATATGACTCAAAGTACTGTATCTGTTCTAAATTGGAAACTAAAAACACCTATACCGAAAATTATGTGATGAAATAATATTATTAAGATTATATTTTATTTCTCTCTCTAACTCAAAATATTCTATAATTTAGGCAAAAAAAAGTTTCAAGATATCGTATATGTATCAAAAAATTCGTGTATAGTAAATATTTTATTTTAGAAATATAAATAAATGATATTATTTATTCTGGAAAATAGGTGTTATATGTAATGTATATCTACGCATCTTCAACCTTCATATCTCATGGGTACACATGTTTAGTAATTAGTATGTTTGTGAATTGTAATTAACTATATTTTTTTACATAAAATAAGGTAATAACTAATAAATAATTAATAACTATTGCTCATTATTTAATAACGGTTTTTAAAAAAAATACTTATTCCTAATATGTGTATCAACCAATCCCGTCAAGATTCTTGTTAAACAAAATAAAAACCTAATAAATAATTTTTGAACATTTTTTTATTAAATAAAAATTAAAAAATCATTCTAAAAATCTATTTCTCAACTATTTGAATTTTTTTTAAAAATGATTAAGAAATAAAATCCATTTAGTAATATAAATGATTAAATGAGACTTATTAATTATATTAATATATTCATTTTCAACCACCTAAAAAAACTTAATCACTTAAAAAATCTTTAAAAGACAAAATAAAGATTTAGATTAAAAAATTATCACGTATAATTGAATATGCTTGAAAGTTGAATTAAGATATGTAAATCAATAATTTTTTTAAAAATAGTAAATATATTTTTCGAATTTTGCTGGAAACATCGAGCAATATTGCATGTATGTATAATTAAATTATATATGGTATAGTATGTTCCATGATAAAAAAATTTTAAAAACCGAAATTAACTTTTAAATTTGTGAGAAGTGAAAATAAAGGTAAATATAACTCATATTTTAAAAATAAATGGATAATGTATAATATAATAAATATTATTTTGCTAAAATTATAATATTATACTTTAAGCAAAAATATTATTTTATATTACTGGTCCAAGTAGAGACTAGAAAAAATAATATTAAATATTAAATACTTAAAAAACAATCAAGTTTTATATTACTCAATTGAGTATTTATTTTCGCATTATACTTCTACAAACTTACTAATGACATTCATTTAGTTTTAATGATAATTAAAAATTGATACAACATAATTGAAACCAAATTTTTTCAATCCGACAAAATCCAATCCAAAAAGATCCGAACCGAATTTTATTTGATCTTAATCCGAAATTTATCTAATTTTAATATGAAATCGACCCGATCCGAAAGTAGACCCGAACCGAACCGAAACCGATTAAAATTTTGTTAAACCGATTCTAGACCTGAACCGAATTAGATCCGATCCGAATTGTATTCAAATATATCAAAACCGAAAATTGATCAGATTCGAAATGTATCCAACCCGAAACCGATCTGTTTATCCGATTTGCCAGGTCTAGTCACCCCTCACAAACTCCTATAATCTTTTCTCAAACATAACATACAATCACTAAATACATGTAAACATTCAAGCTTATCAAAGAAGAAGTAAGAAGATAGTTTTTCAAACTATAATAATTAGATTTCTTTCGAAAACAACATGCAATCCATACAACTCACATATAACCTCAATTAACACCCATATAAGCCTTTGCATGTAAAGATCAAACATCAAACATAGGTTTTTAGTAAAGATCCCATATAAAAAGATACAAAAAATTCATTCTTTACAAGCTGTTTTTGAGAAGAAAACTTAGATACATGTTCTAACCACTAATTAACAAGAAAACTCATCTAAGATCATAAATTTAAAAAGAAGAAAGAGAGATGGCGGGAGGAGATTTCCTTACAGTAATGGGGGGAGGGGGTTTCGGCGAGAGAACAGAGAGGAGGGGGGTCTCGGGTAGAGGGAATAGAAATTAGGATAGATAATAGATTTAGTCTAGATATTTAGTTTAGGAATAGTTAGGTAGAACTTAGAAGTTAGTGAATTTCACAGATACCCCTCTTTCAAATTAAAAACAAACACCACTTGAAGGTCCTTGAAGGTAATTTCAAAATTAATTAAAGTAGATGTTTTAGAGAAATAGAATGTTTATTCAAAAGTATTTGTATTTATTTACAAATGACTTTTATAATTATCAAAAAGTAATGTATAAATGTACTAAATATTTTGGAATTATATTCAAAAATAATAATTAAAATATATAAAACTTTTGGGACATAAAAATCTAATTTATATATATTCAAAAGTAATGTATTTATATTTTTAATATTTTTTTCTATGCCCATGACATCTATATAAAATATTTATAAAACTTTTGGGACATAAAAATCTAATTTACAAGAAGTATATCCGTAAAACATTTACATAATGTTACATAAGTCCATAAAATACTAATAAATATAAAAAACACTCTATTATTTAATTTATCACATAATCACAATATGCTAAATAATTAAATTAGCACTAAGAAGAATTTAAAATAGATAATTCACATAGTCATTTAGCAATTAAGTTACATTAACTTAATTCACAAAATTTAAAAGAAACCCATTTTCCACTTAATCATACACAAACAACATTTAATCACATAAATGCTCCACAATCGAATAAATACATAAAAAAAATATTTAACTATTCGCTTCTCTCATCACACTTATCGATCAACGTAAAATAATAAAAAAAAATTATTTTGAAAATTCGGGTTGTTACATGAATATATTGCAATTATACACATGGTAATCATTCAACAGATAATTCTCATTGTGAGGTATGGTTGTAAATAAGTTCACAGGTCCTTTCAATACGGACAATTGAATACTTATGAATTCATTTATGAATTGCTTACAATGAATTCATAAGTCCCTTTAATACTGACAATTGAATACTTGTAAACTCATTTAAGAATTACTTACAGTAAAATCACAAGTCCTTTCAATACGAAAAATTGAATACTTGTGAGCTTACTTAAACATGTCTGTAAGTTAATCTTAATTAAAGACATGATCTTGAAATAATTGATATCCTACGCAAGATTTTTAGTCCTTGAGTGTTCCATAGAGTTGTTGGAGATGAATTTGATTCCTTGTGTTCTCTTGCTTTCGTACAACTCAATTGATCTGTCTCAATGCAACAAAACATTTCAGAGTTGATGTCTCTAGGGTACCATCTTGGTAGATTTGGGTCCAACTTAAGACATCTAAAAATCAGTTGTAATAACTATAAAAATAGATTCTCTAGGTTACACTTGGGGCCTTGCACATTTACATATTGAGAATATAATATGTGTGTAAGTGATCTATTAACAATTGAATAAGATAATGAGCTAATGATTTCTCTATAACCTGATTAGATTAGTAGATCCTAAACTTGTTGGGTCAAATATCTCTAGGGTACCATTTTTTCAGATTTGGGACCAGTTTAAGATTTTTGATTACCAACTTGTTAGGTCCAAACTAGTCAAAAGCCAGCTATAATGGTGTGTTGGCAGAGAGTCTAGACAGGTCTAAAATCTTCTGAACAGAAACAAAAGATCCTTAACTTACTTTTATTGTCATCATTCTTTTGGCTTACTAAAGTAAATCAAAAGAATTGCAACTTTACCAACATTAAAACAGTAAATATCTTTGATACCAATTTATAGTTAGTAGACAAACATATTGTATAATCAAGAAATCATTGCACATATATATAACTTATATTTGTGCCTAAAGATGTAGAGAGTTCTATAAATATGATACCAATTGTTAAAAGATACCAACTGTTAAAGATTGATACCAAATGTTAAATTATACTTAAGGTGTCATACCATGTCTTCAATGCTTTCTTGAGTGATGATACCAGTTCATACTAACCTGTAGAGATCATCCATTATCTCAGCAACCAGAAGTACACTTGTTCACATTCCTCTAGCATCCAGATTCAGTAGGTCCAGATGTCTATAATCATGAATGTGTAGCAGGTGCCTAATATCCTCAAGTCTTGCCACTTGTGCTTCCTTTTAGATATACTATCTTATCAGCCTGTAACCTTGCATCCAGTTTGGCTTTGTCCCTCATAACAATGCCTTGACATCCAATTAGACTTCTGGCTATCCTTGTACCAATTACAACCTTGTTGTTTGGTCTGGATACCAGCTTCCCTTCAATCCACCTTTTGTACTAATTGAGATCATCTTGCATTGCAATCACTTAGTCTGGATCTTTTAGAGCCTTTGTAGCTTTTTTAGTTTCTTTTGAATGAAAACTAAAGAAATAATCGTTGGTACTTGATGCTTGGCTAGTCTTTTACTTCCACCATTAGGAACACTAAGAACTAGGACAAAGAGTTAATTGAGTCAACATTCTTTGTCTTGGCAGACATGTTCTCATAGTGTCCTATGATTTTCAATATGGTGTCGGGTTGACTGGTTGATCCTTCAGTTGCTCCACCTAAGCTTCTATTGGGTTTACATGAAGATTCTCCATGTTTCACATTGGTTGGATCTGAATACTCATCACCATTGACAACTGGGAGCTAGAAGTTGTTTTACATCACTAAGACTTTCAATCACCTTCTGTTGATTAATAACAATCACCCTCTAGGCTGTTGACACCATTGAGTAATCAAGGAAGTTATCCTCTTGAGCATTAGCTGATTTTCAGGATGCTCACTTTCATTTATCATTCCAAAACAATTTCCATCATAATAGTAACAAACTATTGACTACTTCAACATTAATACTCTTGAAGGTGCAGAAATCATCCAGAACACTGATTGATAGGTCTTGTAATCTGGTCTCCAAGTTTCATAGTCAGTTTTGTTTCCTGCCAATCTTCTAGATCTGATCAATCACCATCAGTGGTGCCTTGTCTTCAGATTGTCTGAACAACAACTTGTTTATTGAGATAAGTCATCAGTCATCACCAATAAAGTATATTTTTCTTTGATGTGGAACTTCTGTGTGATGCTTTTTTGACTTCCCCTTATGACATGCCTCATAATTTCATTTTGCTTTTATTCTAGATGAGGCAGTCTCCTTTAGTGATTCAATTTCCAGGAAGGAATCTCTTGATTTGACATTCAGGTATGAGAGCTTCTTATGCCATAGCTGAACTGTTGTCTGATGAAGCTGTAGATTAGACAGAGCTGAATTCACCTTTGACTAAGATTCCGATGACTCCGGTCAATACACTCACACACACACACACAAACACACACACACACACACACTTATTCTTCGATTTGTTACAATCAAAATGACGCCCATTTACTGGACAGCATTACCCAGCAAAAAAACAAAATCCGGCCAATATTGACCATAAACACAAGAATCCGGCGAGCATCATACAATTTCCAGCCAAAAACTCGAACTCACTGATTTGTAAACCAACTTGCATGTATAATATGTCAAATCAAAGCTGCAAACACCAAGAATCTAACTATGGGGTCAGTTTTTACAGACAAGCAACAGATTTCTCAGACGAATTTTTCAAAATTTCAACATAAACCATGACCTCATACAGTACTAAAACAAGATCTAACAACTCAATTAAATATGCTAATCTACTCTAATAAACACCAGGAAGCTAATGGAGGCATAAAATTCAGCAAACAATGCACAATCGAAAATCCCCAAATTCGAATGAAGAACCCTAGAAAATTCGAAAGTTAAACAAAAATTCATAGAAAATTGAGAGATTACCCTTCACTGATTTTGATGACAGATACAGAAACTAAAAATCGAGGGCTTCGTTTTTAGTATTTATCCGTCGAAATCGGAATCCAATATCGCCGTCAAACGGAGGTTTGATCTTGAAGAACACTTAAAGTATTTTAAGATTTTTGAAAGTACAGATAAGATTTTGGATAAGGACCAAATTACATATTTACCCTCACCCTTTTGATGGTAACGGTCAAAACTAACGGGAGTTGGTCAAAAGGGTACAAAACGAAGCGAGATTTGAACATAGGGATGCAAACTATTACAAAACATAAAGTACGACCAAATCAAAAAATTGCCCAAAATTAAGGGGTGCAATATGCTAATTACTCTGAAAGATATTGTCTAAGGAATAGCTCTAACTCACTACTTCAATTAATTAAATTCAGTAAATATTCATTCACATATTATGATCTCCTAACCAAAAATTTAACAATTAAAAACTAAGATCATAACATGTTTGAATTTTTGAGAAATACATATTACATTAGTTCGAAGAATTGATACCTGAGATGTGTGGGGTGAATCATCTTCAGTGATTGCTATTAAAGCAAGATATTCATTAAGTTCTTCTCATCATCATCTCATCCATCCCAACTCTTTCCTTTAGCAATAATTTATGTCCTGATGCTTCTGTTTCATCTCAATTAATGAATCCATATTCATCCTTGTATGTCAGAATTTTGTACTTTGTTGCACACCTTGATAGTTACTTATCACATATATATTTTCATAACTGCAACTATCAAGTCTTGTTTCTTTCCACCATCTCAGTCTTGTAACCACCTTTTGAAGTTGAACTATATCCTGAAGAGTTTCTGTTTCGAAATAGATAGATGTGATCCCTGTATGTAGCATTAATACTCCTTTCTAATTAGTAACTCTCCCTGTCTGTTATGAGGTTCCATCATTATTTTTTGACTAAGATGTTTGCAGCCTAGTCCATTCTCAAACCTCCTTGATTTCATCCTTCTAAAAATCTCTACTTAATCCTTGAAAGATATTTCTTTGGTACAAACTACTAAGTGTTTTGGATTTAGCAGTAGGGAAATTCACTAAGTGTTTTGCATATCACTGAATCACTAGAGTTGACTAAAATTATAACGCCCTAGAAAATTTCGAATTTCGAATTATTTATTTTATATAAATAATGAATATTATTATGTGAGTATTGTCGGAAAGTGGAATATGTGTGAAGTTATGTTTGTGTGATTATATGATGATTTGTGTGAACTGTGAAGGTCGGTGTATTTTTTTTATTTGTATTTTTGAGGATTTAAAATATTTAAATCATGCATTTTTGATTCTCTGTAAATTTTATAAAATTATCGGAGGAATTAAAAATCATGAAATCTTTTGTAATATTATCTTTATATATTTATTGAGTTTTAAAAATTGTTGGATGGATTAATTTGGATGCTTGAGTATTTTAAAATGATTTTTAGAGTTTTATTGTATTTAAAGGATCAAAACTTTGAAAATTCATATTTAATTCATTTTTTATCCGAAAAATATTTCAAAAATATGTGTGTGCTCGTAATTTTATATTCCTTATTTTAAAAATGAAAAGTTTATTTTTATGTATATTTTATTTAATTTCGATTTATAAAAGTTGTTTATTGGTGTTAAAATGAATAAGTGTTTTAATTGGGCCGGATAGAAGGTATGGCAGTTATATTGTTATTGGGCCAAGCCCAATTAGAAGAGAAGCAGACCGAACCTTCGAGATAGTCGGGGAAGAAAGAAAAAAAAAAGGAGAGAAGAAGAGAAGAAAGAAGAAGAAGAACATGAATTGGGAAAAGAATGAATTGGTGGGTTGAATTGATGAAGAGGAGTATGTATATATGTATGTATATGCGCGTATATGTATGTGCAAGGGGTGGGGGAAACAAAAAATTGAGGGAGAAAGCAGGGGGAGGCAGTCCAGCGGCGGGGGTGACGGCGCCGCCGCGACTGGCGACCGACGGTGGTGGCTTGAGGCAGCAACCAAGGCGCGCAGCAGTAGGGGAAGAAGGAAGGCAGGAGAGAGAGAGAGAGAGGGAGAGAGAGAGAGAGGGAGAGAGCGAGAGAGCAAGAGATAGGGGGAGAGAGAGAGAGAGAGGGGGAGAGAGAGAGAGAGAAAGAGATTTGGGGGAGATTGGAATCGGAAAGGTATTCCCTTTTTGTTTATTTTATTTTATTTTCTGATGTAATTATTTAATTCTCATTTTAGATTTAATTATGTATTTGTTGTAAATTATTTAGTTTTAAACTGAGAAATTGTATTTTTATATTTTCGTGGGTTATTCGAATAGCATAAGTGTTAATTAAAATTGTTGTGATTAAATTAGAGTTAATTGCGAGTATGTTGCTTAATTACCGAGATTAAAATTTGTAAAAGTTTATAATTATTAATTAAGTTGTGAGTTTAACCTGATAATTGTCTTAATTAGATTGATATTGTAAAGTATGAGTATTGTTGAGTTTTCGAATTTAATTCGGAGAGTGTGGTTGATTATAATTGTTAGTCATTAATTGTAATTGTGGTATAAATTGTGGATTCGGTAATAATGTTTGGTTTAGTGGTTAATTGTTATTTGAAATTGTTAGTTGTTAACTGTAATTATTATTGGTCGTATAATGTTTGAAGTTTATATAGATTTACTAGTTATAGATGTTTATGTAGTAAATGTTATAAGTCGAGTATTTGGTGGTAAATTGTATGTGGTGGTGAACTATTTGTATGGTTTTCAAATGTTATTTATCGAAGATTAATTGTTAGATTTATTTGATTATGTGTTTATCTGCGAGGAGTTGTAATGAGATCGCAAGTCTTAAATGTCAATATTTAAAGACTTGTGAAATTCTCTTCAACTAGTTCCTCGGGCTTACGAATATCCCTGATTAACCATCACGAGTATAATTAATATACTTGAGTGATGTGATCATTGATATAGCGTAAGTAATAGTTAGTGCTAGGGGTTGTTCCCTAGGGCTTACGAACATCAATGGTTGATTGTCACGTGTATCATTAAAATGCGTGAGAAATACGATCATTGGTGTAGCGTAAGTAGTAGTGTAATATAAATTACTTATGTGCTAGTTGCCGCATGTTCGGGTGGATACTTTTCATTAATTGTTTACTTTTATATTGCTGCAAGTTGAGGCAGCTTTATTTTTGTAAAGCAGGGTTGAATTGTTTTTTATTGATATTGAGGGGCTGTGCCCATAGTCCGATAAACGAATACTTCATGCCGAAATTTTCTAAAAATCCCCTGCAAATCTATTTTAAATCTATTTAATTTACTTGATTGATGATTTAAAAGTATATTATTAATTTGTTGTGAAGTGGTTGCCTAGTTGATATCTAAGTAATAAGTGGTCAGCTGTGTTAAGTGTTTATTTGACTTAGTTGGGTATACTAACGCTATTTTGCGAATATGAGGTATATGTTATTTATGATATGTGTATAAGCGTTATAGGACGCGTATGGGTAGAGTAGAGCAAATAAGAGTTTGCTTGATTTGATATTGAAACGGTACTTGAATTTGTAAAGGTACGAGTAAGAGACCAGTCCGAGAGTAGTGCAAGGACAAGTGGAAATTGGAACAAATAGTAGTTAGCGAAGTCGACGAGGGTATGGATGTGAAGTAGCAAATTACAAGTAAGGACTGATGTGAAATTGAGTCGAGGATCCATAGTAGGATCAGGAACTCCGTAATCGAGGCAAGTGTTTTGCTATTCACTTATTGTTCAAGTGATACAATTTAGCTTATTTATAGTATGTGATGATTTGGCCAAGTATAGATGACTCATATACTTTTCAGATAAGTGTAATGTTGATTACCTCCCCTACCCGTAATTCAAATAACCATTTTTGCTCATTTTCCTTTCCCTGAAGTGCCATTTCTTCTATTTTCGTTGAATGGAGTTGAGAACTCCCTAAATAAAGGAAATCCCAGATTTTAAATTCTTATGAAAGTCTGCTAGCAAAATTCTCAATTCTAGCATATCTCCATCAATGGATTCCCCATTTAGAAAAATGTTTTCATTTAAATTGACCTGAACTGTTCCATATTGGAATTGTTTTTCAAACAAATGTTAAATCATTTTATCTGTTTATGGAAACTCAAACTTTTTAGTATGTCTAGTATTTGACCATATCTTCGCTTTAACTTAGAGTTTGATGGTCGAAAAGTCTTATTACATTGTATATCTTTCATGTACTCAAGTGAAATTCTCTTTAAATAAGTTGTTGATGTTATAAGTGCAAATTATTCACATTTATCTTCTTGATATGAACTCATAGTATTGTTCATCATAATCTCCTCCCCAATTGTTATCGAACTTGTCGATACTAACAAATGTTGTTGCCTTCTTCTTAACTCTTAATCATGAGTTATTATTCTGGACATGAGTTTCTAGTTGTTTGGTTGAAACAGGATAGTCGATATTAAGGATAGAATTGGAAATGTTTTTATTAAATGAAAATGTTATCAGGACTGTGGACGCCAGTCAGAGTATGAGTATTATGTTTTAGGCCAAAATGGGCCATGGATCCAGTTAAGTATTTGGATATACCAAGAGAGTATATCCGGAGTTTTAGTGTGACTGATCATCCACTTTAACTCGTTGCGTCAAAATGAAAAAAAAAATCCAATTCTAATCTATAGATTGAGTATCCAGTTGGACATTGATTCGTATTGCTTGACCATGAATTTCCAAGTATTATTATCGAATGGTTATCATTTGACCTTGAGTTTTCGAGTATCATTATTGAATCATTAAAGCCTGGTTTCTTTGTAGTTTACAATGCTTATTCTAGTTGAACAAAATTTTTATCTGTTCTAGTTCCTGTTGCACCTCATTATTGGTGAAGTATTGACCCTCGTGGCAACTTAAAAGTTAATATCACAGATTCTTTCATAGAATGAGTTGAAATTCTTTTGTTATCAGAATTGTTTCGATATTAAAATTGTTATCACTTTATGCACTTGCTGAGCATCGTTGGCTCACTCTTGCTTTTGTTTGTTTTTCTCCAGTTAATAGTGAAGTTTAGTAGACCTAGTAGTGGACAGGGAGTATTGATCTTCGGGCAGCGAGAAGAGACGTTCGAGTTGTGGACTTCATCAAATAGTGGTTGGAATTTTAGTTAGATAGTGGTTTTGTATATTCACATAATTGTATAACAGTTTTATTCTGAGAATGGCTGTAAATTTATAATTTGATAGTTTGTTTCATACCATAACCTGTATGCGATCTTGGTTAAGGGGTTTTTATTATTATATGTTGTTTATAATTAGGGTTGCATATTATTGTTTGTGGTTAGTGGCCCCAGATCTGTACCCCGGATTTTGGGATGCTACAAAAATCTTCAAGAAAAATTCCATCCACTCAAACCTCTTTCATTCCTGCTTCTAAAAAACCAATAAGTCACATGGAATAGGATTTACAAAAACTTAACAAATTAATCTTCAGCATGTAGAAATTAACTCCATTGAAAAATGCATCTTCTTCAAAAGATTCAAATCATCTTTGACAACCCGGAGGAATCTTCAACTAACAATTTTCTAAGAACCATTGGCTTAAAATAAATTCAAAATATTTAAAATTCAAAAACTTCAAGGACTTGAAATTTTTTGAAAAATAAAATAATTGAAAGTAAGTTCAAATTAATTAAAATTCAAAATTAGAGTCCAATTAATTAAGAATCAAAAGATCTCAAGAAATGAAAATTTTTTGAGAGTTAAAGAATCCTAAAATAAATTCAAGTTAATTATAATTCGTAATTATCAAGAATTAAAAATTTTGAGATTTAAAAATTTGAAAATAAATTCAAGTTGTTTAGAAATAAAAATTTCCAAGAATTAATCATTTCAAGAATTAAAAAATTCGAATATAAGTTCAAATTATTTAACAATCAAAAAATCTCAAAAACGAATATTTTTGAAGGTTAAAGAATTCGAAAATAGGGGAGTTGACTTTTTTGGTCTAATACCGGATTTAATTTCTGTATGGGTCAAAAACTCGAAAAGCAATTCGAGGACCACATAAGGATCTTAATTTGTGTATCAATAAAAAGGCTTGGATACCAATTGTTAGGTCCAATTAAGTTTGTAGGAAGGGGGGTTGAATACAAACTAAGTCATTTAATCGAATTTTCTCTTTTCTTAAAATATTAAATCAGGAACAAATTGATGCAGAATTAAACAAATACCAATATTTTTTAACTGCAATGACTGGTTTTTATTTTTTAACTTTAAGCTGTGATTCCTGTCTTTCTTTTCTTCCAGTATATTGTCTTTGCTTCTTTCTCTTGATAGTTAAGTATTTGAGATCCCTATGACAGTATGTATATACTATTTACTATTACATTCTTATTTAAGTTGAGTTGAATCCTCGATATTTACAAGTAGGGGTTAAACAGATGACTTTCACTACACATATTATTGTACACGTAAATAGCAGTTAATTTTAAAGTCTAACTAACAATAGCCATTAAATTACAAAATAAAAGATCTAATCGTGAAACCTACTTTCTTTTCAAACCAATCAGCAAATATGCGATTATGCTCTCCCATGAGCCAATGAACACTTTTTTTTCCCTCGGTGAATTTCTTGTAAGTACTCCTTGTGCATTCTGAAAAAATACATACATAGTAAAAAAATTGACAGAGATATACTTACTGCCAATATGAGAAATTAGAATAGGAAAAATGAATGCACTCACATGATACATGGATACATTTCAGCACTGTTCTGAAGGACACGTGGATGTGCTTCTTCTCGATAATTATCTTCCACTACGTTTCTTACCACAGTAGATAATGGACTAGGAAGTTTATCTTGATCATTCGGAAGACCGCCAATTGTGCAACCCTCTCTCAGAAACTCCGTGCAGAATTCTACTGATTCTTCTTTAAGGTAACTTTCTGCCATACAACCTTCCGGATAATAAGAGTTTCGTACATAACTCTTCAACACTTTATTAAACCCTTCCAATGCATACATCCATCTATAAAATACCGGTCCATATAAATGCAATTCTTGAACCAAGTGGACAACGAAATGTACCATTACATCGAAAGATGATGCATGAAATATTTTTTCTAGATCACACAAGGTTAGTATCACATCTGACTATAATTTATCTAGTTTCGATACATCAACAACTTTGGTGCACAAAGCGTTAAAAAAGAAACATAGTCTTATAATTTGACCCTAACATTTTTCGAAAGAATGGAACGAATTGCAACAAGGAGTAATTGTTGGAGGATAATGTGGCAGTCATGGGACTCAAATCGTACATCTTTAAATCAGCCATGGAGACACAATTTTTGATGTTTGATCCGTGTCTAGTAGGAACTTTCATAGACAGGAATGATGACAACTTTTTTTTCTGCCTTTGATAAAGTGAGAAGGGAAGGGGGCAGATAGGTTTTTTTCCCCTACTTGTGGAAGTAAATCATGTCTAACACCTATGTCAATCATATGAAGACGAGATACATCACTATCTTTCGACTTAAACCGCATATTTAATAAGGTCCCAAGAAGATTATCGCACACATATTTCTCGATATGCATAACATCGAGAAAGTGGCGCACATGATGAAACTTTCAATACTCCAACTTAAAAAAATTTGACTTTTTTTTCCATGTACAGTCCACCTTCTTTGACTTCTTCAATTCCATCCCAAAAGAAAATACAATTTGTTCCTACTGTGCTAACACATCTTCTCTGGAAAGGGTTTAACGTGCGTTCCCAAATTCGTGTTCCCCGTTAAAAGCTGCCTTCTGCCTCCTATAAGGGTGATGCCTAGCCAAATATCGACGAGGACCTTGGAAGCACATTTTGCTACTACACTTTAAATATTCAGTTACGATATCATCACCACAAATTAGACAGCTCCTATAACCCTTATTTACATAGTCTGACAAGTTTCCATATGCAGGGAAATTGTTTATCGTCCATAATAAAATTGCTTTTAAAGTGAAAAAAGTTTGAGTATACGCGTCATAAAAATTTGGTTCACCTTCTTCCCAAGGCTTCTTCAAATCATCAATTAGCGGCTGTAAATAGATGTCAATATTATTACCTGGCTCATGTGGACCAAGTACTAATACGGTTAACATCATGAACTTCCTCTTCATGCATAACCATGGAGGAAGATTGTAAATTACCAAAACTATTGGCTAGCAACTATATCGATTGGTTAACCCGTTATTATGTGGGTTTATACCATCCGCTAACAAAGCCAAACGAATATTTCTTGGTTCACTACCAAAAGCAAGCCACCTATAATCGCAGTGGATTTTCCTGCTGATTTGGTTTTTTATAAGGAGAATCGGCCCGATGTCGCATATTATCATCTTGTATCCGCTGATTTGCATGCCAAGTCATGAGTTCAGCAGTGGAAGGAGATTTAAACATCTGTTTAAATCTTGGAATGATCGAAAAGTATCACATGACTTTGACAGGAAGATTAACCATAGGTTGACCATCTTTCCTCACCTTCCAACGAGATAGATGACACTTGGGACACTGAGAAGCATCATAATGTATACCCTTGTATAGTACACAATTGTTTAGACACGAATGGAATTTTATGTAATCAAGGCCTAAATCGGATAGAGGATTTTTTGCTTCATATGCATTAGCAGGCAACACGTTGTCTTTAGGAAGTAGGGAACCAACTGAAGATAGCAAATCAGTGAAAGCACTATCGCTAATACCAAACCTAGCTTTCCAATTGTGTAATTTTAACATCGACTCAAACTTAGTGCACTCACTGCCTTTATACAATGGTTGTTCAGCATCAGCCACAAACCTCTTGAACTCGTACGAATCTTTATCGTAATCTTTGGAGTTAAATGCTGCTTCACAAACATTAACAGTTTTTTATGCAACAAAGTGCTCGGATGCTTGCTTCGAAGAAGGGCGTGAACTGCCTATAGATGACCAAGTAGTCCTAGCTTGCTTTTCTTCATGCCAAATCCAATCAACATACCCCAAACTAAAACCTTTTACATAGATATGCCCCCTTATTATTTTTACAGAGAACGTTATAAAATTAACACATCGTCGACATGTGCAAGGAATTCTCTTAGGATCTTACAATTTTCTTCGGCATATATCAAGAAAATTTCAACCCCAATTTCTTACTCTAAAGAATCCCTATCT
This sequence comes from Saposhnikovia divaricata, assembly GCA_036435485.1. NCBI lineage: Eukaryota > Viridiplantae > Streptophyta > Magnoliopsida > Apiales > Apiaceae > Saposhnikovia > Saposhnikovia divaricata. Next base: position 75,239,474 of record CM071600.1, on the reverse strand, counting down.
TTAAATATCCAGGACTTATCCATATATTCGTATGATCTATATCAAAAATTATATACTGGACAAGATACAAATTTTTTTATGATTATATACTACCTTTTATCCTAATAATATGAATACAACTAAAATACATATTTCATAGTAAGATTTAGCAGAAAATTATAAGTTATGTTCTCAGGGATAAGCAAACACTTCATACACATAAATATTTAAATCATATAATTGCAACCCAAAGCTTAACAAATTAGTTATAATACAAAGAAATACACAGAGAAATACATAAATATTTTATACATGCAACCTATATACATGAAAAAAGAACCATATACATGCAAACAAAGAATAAAAAACAAAGAACCCAAAGCTCCAAACACGCAAACCCAAAAAATACCTTATAAACTCGTAAACCCAAAGCTCCAAAGCTCCAAACTCGCAACCCAAAGCTCCAAACTCCAACCTTCAAGCTCCAGATCTGTTGAAAAAACAAAGAAAATGAAGTACAGGAAAGAAACAAACGAAGTAAAGAAAGTTAATTGAAATTAGTAATCAGACAAATGAAGTTTAATCGGAGCTTAATTGAAAGTTAGGGTTACGTTTGAGAAAGCAGAAAAGGACGAGAGCTCAATTGGTTATTTGATTTGGGGAGAAATAAACTGATCTATCTGTTTGTTTAATGTATTTTTTTGAATTTTGATTTAAAATTTTACTATTTTAGGGGACAGATGGCAAGGGCTGAACAAGGGCTGGAGGGGAAATTAAGTTTAAGGGGGAAGAATTTGTTAAGGGTGGGAAAGTTGTAAAAATATTTTCTAAGGCGGGGAAAGAAAGATAGGGGAGGTCGATATTGGAATTTTTTAAAAATGAGTTTTAGACATCGCTTTTAAATAAAATGGATATCTGATTTATACAAGATATCGATTTTAAAATTATCAATGTAATTAAGGCTTTTAACATCGGGGGCATTTGGAACCGATGTCTTAAGTACGATGTCTAATCTTGTTTATTTAGTAGGGTTGGTCGAGTTCAAATTTAAAAATTCATTTTGAGAAAATTTTAAAAGTAAGGTGTTGGAGTTTTAATTTCATGTGTTATATTATTTTAATTCTTTTATAAACTACCAAAACCCAGCACTTTACTTTTAAATGATCTGATGGTTGTGCTTATGATGGTGGTGATTCTGATGAGAGTCTCCTGACAAAGTCTGTAGTAGCAGGAATAGTGGGTGGAAGCAGTGATAAATACGTTTGTGTTATATATTGTATCTATATTTGTAATAATTTTGTAATTGCGGTCTCAATTCTCATTATAATTAGGGTCTCATTGGAGTAACCCTATATATATATATATATACATATAGGCAGGTGCTCAAATGAGACTCCACTAGTACAAAATAGGATTTTAGCGTCGGTCAAAATAGGCATTAGGCGTCGGTTATTGGGCGTAGTATATGAAGGCGACACTATAGGTATAGGCCTATGGCGTCGGTTAATTGTGCGACGCATATAATATATTAATAGCGTCGGTTGCTTAAAGAACCGACGCTTTAGGTCCTACTATTAGCGTCGGTTGCTTAAGAACCAACGCTTAAGGTCCTACTATTGGCGTTGGTTGCTTAAAGAACCGACGCTTAAGGTCATGCTATTGGCGTCGGTTGCTTAAAGAACCGACGCTTAAAATCAGATTATAAGTGTCGGGTTTTTCAAGAACCGACGCTTAAAGTCAATTTTTTAAAAAATAAAAAATAAAATTGCAATTTCACTAACCTTTAATTCACACCAACAAATACCATATATATGACAATTACAATTATACCTTGCCAACAAACATGAGATTTATCATCTAAAGATCTAATCTCAAACTTAAAAAAGGAAGTGACCACAATCAATCTCATTAATAAAAAAAATATTACATAATCATTCTCTACATCAATTTAGTCACACCAGGAATATTACATAAACATGCAAAAAGTACAATTCTACAGGCAAGAACGCCATAAGGAAGCATTGCTACAGATAATTTAGTGGAGTCGAATGAGTGCAGAGCTTAGAAATTCAGTAGCAAAGTAGAAAAAATAAAGGCACACCAAATTTTCAGTTGCAATTCGAAATCTGCCATGGATTGAAGCACCTGCATCTCCTCTCATAATAATTCCATTCAGAAATGATACCTACAATATCAGCAGAATGTCTTAGCCCTGTCTTACCTGTCTCGTACCAGTAGCGTTCCACTAAGTGTGCCACGCTTATTTGCAAGAAAATAATCAGCAGAATGCGGGAAATCATATGGCCAGCTTTCAGTTTCTTTTAGCATCTGATACAAATCCCGATGACCGTTAAATAAGGTCCATTTAGTTGATAACTTATATAAGTAGGAAAAATGGCTGTAAAACAAAGCTGATACCTGTTCTTTAGCATCTTGCCACAGTGAAGTTGTATTTGCCTTGCCCAAACCGGAGTTTATATAGATGAAAACTGGGCCAAAAACCTTTTTCCAGGTTCCCCGTCTTCAAACTCTAGTCCTAGTGACTTTCCGGCATAATGAGTGCTAATGAACATCTGCATTTCAAAGTAAATAATGTTTGTTATTGTATGCATTTTCACATGCATCTAATTTTTTTTTGTATAATGTCAAACAAACTAAATAGCATACACAGTTTTAATATATATATAGAAGTAAAAGATTAAAAGCAATTAAACTTTAACTGCTTTTAGAGGAAACACAAAATCTGACTTGTAAATCACTATAAAAGCTTAGAAAATAGGTTCTAAGCGAGTATATTGCACGATAAATGGAGGTATCGAGATTAATGGCTAGTAAATTAACTTGTACAATGGCACAAGAAAATACAAAAATGCTTACCGAGAGAGTTGTTGGTCCGACATGGGAAGTAAGGTCTTGCTTCAGAGGTCGAGCAGTACGAAACTCATTACTGGGTGTGATCATCCAGAACCTGGTAGCAGGGTTGGGGCCCCCTCTTATGATGAGAACTGAGAATTAATCCCAGCCCTTCTTTTTTTACTATCAACTTCTAATCTGGTCTGTTAATTATTACTGACTTCTATAACAGACAAATATGCATAAAAATTAATATACGTATATTCCCATATGTCTCACCTTTCTTCTCTCTTTCATCTCTCTCATCGAATCTCTATCATCTGTCGTCTCTTGTCTCTCATCTCTATGGATTACATCAATTTTCCATCAATTTTAGCTTCGATTTACATCAGTTATAGCATCGATTTACATCAATTTCGGACGAATTTCGCATCTTCAGTGCTATCTCCCTTTCGATTGATAAAAGATATTGTTCATCTCTTCTTTTACAATTGTTTTCGTAATGATTACAGACGATTTGTTGCGAATTAGCAGTTATCAATGTATTTTTTTCAATTTTTGTTAGTATATTGATATTTATGATTAATCGATTTTTGTTCATTTAATTTTGTTAACAGATTTAGCTTCAGTTTTTGGTTTTTATTCTTATCTGCTGATTAGCTACAAACTAAGTTGTTTTTAATAATTTGTTATATAATGAAAGATGTGTTGATGAAAGACCAATTGTTTAAGGTAATATATTCTATTTTTTTAAAATGCAGACTTCGTTTTAGTGATGTAAAACAATGATTTCTGAATATAATAATTGATTTTGTAATTTGTGATATGTGACTAACTAGTAATTTATCTTTTGTGAATATATTAGTAGTGTAAAACATTGATTTCTTATTATAAAATGTAACTTGTGAGTTGTGAAAATATAATGTAGTGATAAAACAGGCATCTTGTGATTTTTAAAAATTGACGTAAAACAATGATTTGTGAATATAATAAGTGACTTGTAATTTATGATATGTCAGTACATAGTACTTTGTGAATCTGAATATATTAGTAGTGATAAAACAGTGATTTGTTATTATAAAAGGCAACTTGTGAGTTGTGAATATATAGTATAGTTGTGAGTTGTAAGCTTTTTTTAGTGATTTATTCTCCCTCTACTTACCATTTCAGGTTCAAGTCAGTCAAAACCATATTGAATGCTCTTGTAAAATGTGTGGAATACTTTACAGACATATTTTTTGTGCACTTAACCATTTTGAAGTGACTAAAATACAATGGAATATTGTGCTAAATAGATGGAGCAGGACTGCAAAAAATAGACCATCTTCGTCAAAGTTTTCTAAGGTTTCCTATGATTTCAGAAAGATGGAAACTATATCTCTTACAGTGGCTAACATATGGTTTAATTTTCAGAAATCTATGACAAGGCAGGTGTAGATGTTGAAAAGCTTTTTCATGTGGATCAAGTAGTGAAGCAATTGAATTCAGATCTTGGTGATGGAAGTGGTATAACAAAGAAAGCTCATATAGAAGTGATGATGGGGCCACAACCGACGGAAGAAATTACCATTCATGCACCAAATCAATGTAAAAACGAGGGTTCTAGTTTGAAGAGGTTGGTCAGTCAAAGGGAGAAGGCAATCAAAGAAGGCAAAAAAAAACCTAGGCAGTGAAAGTTATGTACTTCATCGGTGCATGATGCTAGAACCTGTCCACAAAGAATAAAAGTCACTACAATGGTTGCCAAGGTTGATTCAGCAAATAAAGATTGAGTAACGGTTGATGCAGCAAATGAAGATCGAGTAACGGTTGATGTAGCAACTGAAGATCAAGTGACAATAAATAATTTGTTTTTCTTTTATTAAACTAAAACCCTCTCCAATTATATTCAATGTAGAGATGAATCTCTATACAATTGGTGTAAAAATAAAATCTTTATACTTCATTTTGCTATCCATAAACAATAACTTGGTGTAATTTGCTATGCAGTTGTCAAGGTCATTTGTAATTTTTTTACTGTCTTGGTTTAATTTCGATTGGTTTTTTTTGGTGACTTTGTTATTGTAAACGGTGATTTGTTTTTAAATTTAGAGTAATTTCTTTTTAAATAGTAAACAATAATTTTGTCTAATTTTCAATTCATTGTTAAAGGTGATTTATGTTTTTAATGGACAATTTGGAGATGGTCTGTTTGTATATTTTGTTGGTGAGTTGGTTTAATTTGAAAGTAAGTTTTTTGGTGACTTTCTAGAAAAAAGGTGATTTGTATTTAAATTGTTAATTTTAAAATGATCTCTTTGTATTTTTTATTTTGATAAACTCTACTAAAAAAAGTGATTTATATCTAACATATGATTTAAAGGTAACTAGGTGTAACAATCTATGTACATTAAGAATCTAAGTAGAATAAGAGTATATGTTTTATAAAGAAATCAATGTAACTACATAAAAGTGTAAACTTCTTTTCCATAGAAACACGAAGATAAGTTAACCAACACATACTTGAGACAAACAAGTTTACACTTAATCAAATGGAACAATGTCAAATGGTAACAATGATAACATCTTAATAAAATTTGAACAAATACGAGATGGAGTGTAAATTCCTAAATGGAACATGTATGCAGAGTTTAATCAATCATTCCCTCATTTATTTCGGCAACAGTAACATCATCTACAGTTGCATCAACATGATCTACATCATCCTCTGGAAACAGCACAGTTCTCTTCTTAACATGTCCTTCTCTTGGCTTTTTCTTACCTGATTCCATGATCGCTTTGAGTAGTCCTTGTCCTACTAATTTGTTGTATAGGAATTTTGATTCTTTGATAACAAAGTTCCTTTTCTCATTGACATGTTCTCTGTAAGTGCATAATTAAGAAAAAGATTATTAGATCACAAAATAAAAAAAAGATGCTTCTGTGGTGACTTTTGGTGTGGCAATTCGTGCAAATTTTAACAAAATACTTACATTAAATCTTGACCCTCCTGTATTATCCATCTCCATACATCATAATTTTGTATTCAAATCAGTACACTATATAAAAAAATCATATTATAGTCACAACTGACTGTCCTATAATCACAAGTTACAGGTCACCTTTTATTATAGGTAATAACTATTTTTACATCACTTTTAAAAAGAACTAGCGCGTTTAAACAAACTGGTACCCTATCAAAACTCACAAGTCACCTTTTATTGTAAGAAATCACCGTTTTTATATGATCACTACATATTAAAAATTATTATTTAATCAAAAATTATAAATCACTGTTCTATAATCACAATATAATCACAAGTTACAGGTCACCTTTTATTATAGGTAATCACTATTTTTACATCACTTTAAAAAGAACTCATACGTTTAAATAAACCACCACACACAGAATATAACCACAACTCACAAGTCACCTTTTACAATAAGAAATCACCATTTCTATATGATCACTACATATCAAAAATTACTATTTAATCAAAAATTACAAATCAATGTTCTATAATCACAATATAATCACAAGTTACATGTCACCTTTTATTATAGGTAATCAATATTTTTACATCACTTTAAAAAGAACTAGTGCGTTTAAAAAAAACCAGTACACACAGATTATAATCACAACTCACAAGTCACCTTTTACAATAAGAAATCACCATTTCTATATGATCACTACATATCAAAAATTACTATTTAATCAAAAATTACAAATCACAAATTACAAGTCACTCATTATAATCACAAATCACTGTTCTATATCACTTTTATATAGAAAACCAATATTTTCTAATAGTCATTCATTAGGAAGAGTAAAAATATATACCTCCTTCACTATTATCCATTGAAGTAAAATAACAGTGATTAGATCCTGTAAAACATTAGTAATAACACACACACACATTAGAAAATCAACTGAAATAAACATAAACATCACAAATCACTTAAAAACATATTCTCTGTTGTAACATAAGGAGTATTACCTCTATTTTGTCTTTTCAATTTGTTCAACTTCGATTTAGTCCAAAAAAAACAAAAAATATATGATTCGAGTATATTAAAACGTGATTCAAGTAAAATATTAGCGAAATCATCTTCTTCCATAATGTAACAAAGTGATTTAAACACATAATTTTCACAATAATGAAACCTACAATCGAGTATATAATAGGGATATTGTAGTGTTATAAAGATTTTCAACGATTTAGAGGCTCGATTAGGACAAATTTGGGGGTGATTAGAAGGTTTGAGCAACAGATATAATGGTGAATAATGGAGCAACAGAGATGGGTGGTTTCATCGATAACTGTGAATAATAAAGAAGGTAGTTAGGCTTTGTATAATTTTTTTTAATTTGAAAAAGTAGTGCCGCGTGCGTGTTTTGTTTATTTGGCTTGTTTTGTGCCCCAATGTGCAGTTCTCACTATAACAGGGATCTCACTAGAGTAGCCCTATATATATATATATATATATATATATATATATATATATATATATATATATATATATATATATATATATAGGGTCTTGATCAAATGAAAACCCCCACTTATGGTGAGATATGAGATCTAATCCTAGCCATACATTTTTTATATCTAAATTAAATCTTAGCCCCATAATTAATATTTAATTTTTAATTTTTTTATTATTCACTTAATTCAACATCATCTTCTACCATCTTCTCCCCTAACCAATTCCGGTCACCAACTCCGGCGACCGATTCCGGTCAACCAAGAAAATCACGCTACTACGCTACCACCACCTCCGACCACCAAGCTAACGTAGCCACCCACAAAAATCATCGGCTATAAACAAAATCACCGCATTGCCGCCACCTCCAGCCACCACACTGTCGTCACACCAAAAAATCACCACCCACAACGCCAAAAACGCTCATATGTAACGCCATGTTTACTGTTGCTTTAGGCCAAAAAAGCGTTGCATTACATCAAATGCAACACTAGGTGGCGTTGCATCCGCGACCGTCTCGTTAGATCCCATAATGCAACGCTTTTTGGCATCTAAAGTAACAGCAATAAGCATTGCATCTGACATGTAATACAACACCACAGCAAGCAAATGCAACACCAAAGAGGCGTTGCATTTGACATTAGACATTTTTCCAATTCCACGTCACGAATGTGGGCCCCACAAGCATGCCACATCAGCAATGGGTCCAGCTAGCATGCCACGTTAGCAACAGTCCAGCTAGCATGCCACATCAGCTACAGTACAGTGGCATTCCACGTCAGCATGTGGGGCCCACAGGCCACGTCAGCACTGGGGCCCACATCTATGTAATGCAAAGCTTTTATTTGCTTTTTAAAACACTAGTATCTTATCAAAGGCAACACTATATTTACCAAATGCAACGCTGTATTTACTTATGCAACACTAGAAATGCAACACCAGAAATATCAAATGCAATGCTTTAATTAAAATTTCTGCAATATCTTGTTTCATACATAAAGAAACCCATCAAAAACATCAAAATACATTCCAAGGCATTTAAAGCCATCCAAAACATTCAAACAGCCACCAAATAAACACCAACATCATACTAATACCTAATAAAACCATTACTAATACATCCAAAAGAAATCCAACATCATACTAAATTAACAAGCACATACGATTAAGTCTAAATTTTAAAAGTACAAAATGACCCTGTTTAGGTATCAGGGCCAATCAACTTCTCTTTGCTTCTCAGGTACATTCGCTTCAACAAGAGGCTGTGACTCGGTTGCATTCATTCTGCTATGTTGCTTAACAACACGTCTGTTCAACAATCTCCTTCCTTCCGTGAATTCTGTTTTACATTTCTGCAAAACAGAAAACAAATAGCCATAAATAGAAGTAGCCGTACAAATTATTCTTCCAAAGTCTATAAACCAGCTACTAATTACTAGTCACAAAACATATATTAGACTTTTAAATTAGTAATCTCTTAAACTTTTATATTATTACTGTTTGTGCTTTTGATGTATATAGTACAATACATTTACTACCATAACCAATGGTTGTATCTCATCTAGTGGTAGCAATAACTAATTTTCATCTGATAACAAATTGTGCACAAATTCAGTAATGAAGCTCTTATAAAACCCATAAATTTTACATGTCTCGGTAAATTTAAACATGTAAATAAGAATTATACTATTTATTAAGGATGAACATGTGGTGGCTGAGAGCATTCAGAGGGAACATTGCTGTATGAAAATATGTCACTAATATTTAAGAGTTCCTCTAATTGTTTCCCCTACTCAAGACTATGAGGGTGTTTGGGATTGGTTAAAATAAGTTACTTTTGACTTAATGGAGGTATTTTTAACTTAAAGGAGAAAGTAAAGTTGTTTACTTTAAGTTGAATGAAAGTTGTTTGGGTAATGAAAGTTAAATGGGGATTTAATAATTTTGACTTAAAGTGAAATTTGACTTTAAAAAAATTTAAATTCATGATATTTAAACTTTACAAGAATTGTGGAAAAAAAAAATCCATAAGTCATAAGTCATAAGTCAAAAGTACCTAAATGGAACTTATGACTTAAAGCAGTTTTTTAACTTAAAGCCGGGCTTTAAGTACTTTGCCCAAACAAGCCAAAAACAACTTAAAGCTCAAAACTACTTTAAGGAGCAAGAGCCAAACAGCCTGTATGTTTGGCTGCTGTATGAGTTTCTTATGGATAAGTAAACATTAAATACCATAAACAATTGTTAGAAGTGGTAGAAGTAACTCATATTCACCTGAGAACAAGCTGTGTACAAATTCAGTGATCAAGCTCTCGTACAACAAATCCAATTTGTTGTGTATTTTGTTGGTATATTTTTTATTACAATGACTTAATACATCTTTATATAGCATCCTAACTAGCATCTATTGGAGTGTTAACATGGACAGCTGATTATCACGTGAATATTGTGAATTAAATTAAATTGGAGAATATGTGCACATGAAGACAATACCTTGCCTCCTTACCCATTATGCTTGCCCATGTAAGAACATGAAGCTGTACCTAGCTTGTCCATGTTAACACTCCAATAGATGCTAGTTAGGATGCTATATAAAGATGTATTAAGTCATTGTAATAAAAAATATACCAACAAAATACACAACAAATTGGTATCAGAGCAGGTGTCGTGTTCATTCGCACAAATGGCCGGAAACCTTCTCGGACAGCTGCCCGTACTGAAGTTACAAAAAGGAGAGTACGAGCGATGGAGCATTCAGATGCGGACGCTCCTTGGTGCACAAGGCGTCTGGGACGTCGTTCAAGAAGGGTTCGAGGAACCCGCCGAAGGAGCGGTGCAGACCATCGCACAACGCAAAGAGTTGAAGGAGACGAAGCAGCGTGACAAGATGGCGTTGCTATGGATGTTCCAAGGCCTGGACAGTGCTGGGTTTGAAAAAATCGCCGACAGCAAGTCCGCAAAGGAGGCCTGGGCAACTTTGGAGAACACATATAAAGGCGCCAACCGTGTAAAACAGGTGCGGCTACAGACGCTCAGAGGCGAGCTTGAAGGTATGCGAATGAAGGAGACAGAGACTGTCACCATCTACATCGGTCGGGTGACATTTGTTACAAATCAAATAAAGAGGAACGGTGAGACACTCACCGAGAGCCGAGTATGCGAGAAGATACTTCGGTCATTGACGGACAGGTTTGAGAACGTGGTGTGTGCGATCGAGGAAAACAAAACCATCGATGAACTCACATTGGACGAGCTCACGGGTTCGTTGGAAGCCCACGAAAAGCGAAAGATGAAACGACAGGAGGCGCTCGAGGAAGCCATGCAGAAACAAGTAGTCATCAAGGATGACACTGTGTTGATGGCTCAGCAATCACGAGGCCAAGGTCGTGGTCGAGGACGAGGCCGAGGCAGAGGTCGTGCCCAAGTAGAACAACGGTATAATGATGGAGCTGATCAACAACGGCTGACCAACAGAGGTCGGGGCCGAGGACGAGGACGAGGTCGAGGCGGTCGTGGAGACCGGGCTGATGAGTGCTTTAATTGTGGAAAGCATGGTCACTTTGCGCGTGATTGCTGGTCTCCTAGAAGGACGGACGAGCAAGTCAATGTTGCCGAGCACGTGGTCGACAGACACGAAGAGGGTGTTCTGTTATTGGTAAACAACGATGGCAGTCCAACATCGGATGCCACGTGGTACATGGACACGGGTGCAAGCAACCACATAACTGGTTACAAGCATCTATTCACAGAAATGACTGAGTTCCAGGGAGGAAGCATTGCATTCAGAGACGGATCGAAGATCGACGTGAAGGGAAAAGGCAAAGTTCGGTTCTTACAGAAGAACGGACAAGAAGGCGTGATCGAAGATGTTTATTATGTTCCAGACATAAAGACAAACATAATCAGAATGGGTCAACTGATGGAGAAGGACTACATAGTTGACATGCGAGAGAAGGTGATGAGCTTGAAGGATAAAGCAGGCCGAACAGTTGCACGAGTACAAATGGCAAGCAACCGCATGTTCAAACTCGACCTAAGGACGGTAAACCACAAATGTTTGAAAATCGACCTGACAGACAAGTCCGATCTGTGGCACCAACGGTTCGGCCACTTGCACTACGGAGGATTGACTAAGCTGAGCAAGAAGGGGATGGTGCACGGGTTGCCTGAAATGGACTACCCGAAGAAGTTTTGTGAAGGATGTGTGCTGGGAAAGCACGCAAGGCAAAGCTTTCCCAAGAAAGCCAAGTACCGAGCGAAGGCACCGCTAGAGACAGTTCACACAGATATCTGTGGACCGGTCACACCAGGGTCCTTCAGTGGTCGGCGTTACTTCATGACATTTGTTGACGACTACACGAGAAAGACCTGGATATATTTTTTTAAGGAGAAATCGGAAGCGCTGAGCACATTTCGAGCATGGAAGGCAGAAGTGGAGAAGAGGACCGAACACAAGGTGAAGGCGTTAAGGTCTGACAGAGGTGGTGAGTACACCTCACAACTGTTTAAACTCTTTTGCACGAACGAAGGAGTAAGAAGGTTCATGACTGCCCCCTATTCACTGCAACAGAATGGGGTTGCGGAGCGAAAAAACCGAAGCATTATGGACATGGTGAGGTCCATGCTCCTCAGCAAAGGGGTGCCGAAAGAATTCTGGGCTGAAGCGGCTCGATGTGCCGTGTATGTGCAGAACAGGTGTCCACATGCGGCGTTGGAGGAGAAAACACCTCAGGAGGCATGGACAGGTCAGAAGCCGTCCGTGTCACACATGAGGATCTTTGGAAGTCTTGCTTATGCCCACGTTCCCGACCAGAGGAGAACGAAGCTTGAGGACAAAAGCAAAAAGATGGTGCTGGTCGGCTATGATGAGAATACGAAAGGCTATCGACTCTACGATCCAAGTGCAAAGCAGATTATTGTGAGTCGAGACGTAGAGATCGACGAGGGAAGGAGCTGGGACTGGAAAGAGGCAGAGCATGAACTGGCCGAACAAAATCAGCCCGAACAAATGAATGTCGAGCACGCAGTGTCCCTGCCAATCACCTCAACCTCAAGGTCGGAAGAAACATCCGAGCGACCTACTAGGCCAAGCAACACTTACGATAACTTAGGAGATGAACGCAGAGTGACAAAATACAAAAGTTTGAATGAGATCTATGATGAGGCTCCAGAGATGCACTTGGTGTGCCTCCTTGCAGAAGGAGAAACCATTAGTTTTGAAGAAGCCATCCACGACGAACAGTGGAGGTCTGCGATGGATGACGAGATCAATGCCATCGAGAGAAATCAGACCTGGGAGTTTGTCGACCTCCCAAAGAATCATTTACCCATCAGAGTCAAATGGGTATACAAGAAGAAATGCAACGTAGAGGGTGAAGTCGAGCGATACAAAGCTCGGCTCGTTGCAAAGGGATACAGGCAGAAGGCCGGGATCGACTACGATGAAGTCTTCGCACCAGTTGCTCGGATGGACACAATCCGACTTCCGATTGCGCAAGGCGCTCAGCAAAGATGGTCAATCCACCAGATGGATGTGAAGTCAGCATTTCTGAATGGGACCCTGGAGGAAGAGGTTTACGTGGAGCAGCCGCCCGGCTATGCCAAGGCCGGAAAGGAGCACCTGGTGCTCAGACTAAGGAAAGCTTTGTATGGGCTTAAGCAGGCGCCGAGGGCGTGGAACAACCGCATAGACAATTACCTCAAACAAAAGGGGTTCGTGCAATGCCCGTTCGAGCACGGCAAGTTTGAGCTCGGACTCAGAGATAAATGCCAATTGAATCTTAAGGGAGGAATTTGTGAATTAAATTAAATTGGAGAATATGTGCACATGAAGACAATACCTTGCCTCCTTACCCATTATGCTTGCCCATGTAAGAACATGAAGCTATACCTAGCTTGTCCATGTTAACACTCCAATAGATGCTAGTTAGGATGCTATATAAAGATGTATTAAGTCATTGTAATAAAAAATATACCAACAAAATACACAACAAATATATGGTTCTCCGTTCACGAAAGTAATACACACGCTACAGAGTTTATGCCAAATGTCAGCCAGCTATCAAACATACAATATAGAAATTATGAAATTCTTACCAATTGATTTACTGGAATTAATGCAGGAGTACGTTTGGTAGTAGTTGTTCCAAGGTACAAGGGAGTACATAGTCTACTAGTTGCGCGAATTAGCAAACTCACATGCTGCACAGAATTAACCGAATGTCAGCATGCTATAATAAATACTTATGCGAATTAGCAAACTCACATGTTGCACAGGATTAACCGAATGTCAGCATGCATGCTATAATAAATACTTATGCGTGTGAAGTTGGTCACGTTCTTACTAATTGAAATGCTGCACAGGATGACACATTTACGGACTTGAATACGACCTGGAATTTGAATTGTGACCGCTATTTAGCAGCAAAACTCTCATCTCTAATTAATAAAACTTAAGAAAGGCCCAAAAATAAAGTTGGATCTAGAATTCAAAAGATGCATCATCATCACTCATTAAACACAACACTGAAATTTAATTGGCTAATTTGGAAAGCTTTAAGTGAAAGGAAGAGAAATTTTAGGTCGCATTTTTAGTTTTGGACTCCTATTGCAGCAAACATTTCAATGGATATAAATTTGAAACTTTGTTCCTAATGTAGATGCCAAATAGGTTGTGTACTTTTCAGAGTATCACATGTCTCTGAGCTAGAAGTAGTTAAATTTTAAAACAAGATTTTCATAGCAACAAGTCAAATATAAAAGAAAGATGACTGACAAATGTTTGCACACTTGATGAATGAATATTCAGTATCCATCTCTTCTATTAAGATGGACGCACAAAATGATTGTTGGGCATGTCATGCACAAGAAAATCATTGTTGGTTGGCACCTTAGCCATAGCCAGTAACTACTTAATAGTGTGTACATCTAAAGTAAGCTAAGTGAATCTTTAACGTAGGTTGTAGCACAAGGTAACCATAAACAGCTCATAACCCTTTAGGAAGTTCTTTTACTTCTTTGTTTGATGTTATAACCTTAATCGAGCACACTTTGGTTGACTATAGTTGTAACTGTAAGAAAGAAGAAAAGGCAAAACAAGAAAAACCTGGTTTTGCCAATCGTTCCATCACTTTATGTAGTGGATCAGATCGAAACACATGTGGCATCTTTGACTGCTGATCCCATATGGAGAGCATGGTTCTTGGACAAGTTGCACTGCCTATAAACATTGAGTCATAAAACAAGGAAAAAAGGTAAGAAATTCATTAAAACCTTAAAAAAGCCATTTTGAAGGCATACACCACGAAGGAAAGAAGATTGTTCATCAAAAATACTTCCACCGTCCCTTTTTTTGGCAATATAGAAAAATATTTATGCAATATGAAATAATTTATAAAAAGCTAAATTACACAATATATTTTACTGAATTCAAATTTATGAATTTTTCAACTATTTAGAACTTGAATATGTTTCTGGCATAGCTGAACATCTCAACTAAACACCAACAGACGGTTCACTATTTTTTCAGCTTAATTATATAACATAAACAATATGAGACACAATTGCAGGCACTTATAAAACAGGGACACCCTTCACAATTGGCTCCCCTCGCCTACAAATCCAAGTGCATGTAGAACTCTTTCGAGGTCATTTTTCTTTATAGTGAAAGGTATACGCAAGCTTATCTAAGTTGACGAGACTTCAGTAATTTTGACAATGACAAGAAAACTAAACTGAGAACGATGCTAATTCTCAATATTAAAAATACACATGCTAATTTTATTTACTACTCAAAAGTCAGTTACCTTTTCAACGAAAATGCTTTTACACATGCTAGGAAACTTTAGCATCAACCTCTCTATAATGCATACATCATCTGCATACAAATTAGTTGCTTCTATTCCGAGAGCAGGTCGGCAGTATTCCCTATTGCAAGTAACTATTTGTTAAAACATAAATATTTAAGCTCTCATGAAGAAACACATTTCACACGTTATAAGTGAACACTATGTATTTAGCAACAAGTGACATGAATGACATTAAGTTTTATTCAACAAAAATTCATAGTCATAGGTCATATTACTATCTCAATAAGAGTAACATTATTAAATGAACTCTACATGTCACTTTGAAAGAGAACAAACCAAGAATCTGAGATAATTGATAGACACAACTATCAATCATTGAAATCACATACAAACACACAGAAAAAGAAGAGAGATGGATGCTAGAGAAAGTCAGAAAGGTAAGAGGGAACAACTGCACTTCTAATTACAAATAATTTAGTTGAAATATAACCAAGTCAAATAATATTAATAAATTAAAGATCCTAAACAGTATAATATTAAACTATTCTTGTTACATACCCAAATCTCTTGTGGTGCTGCCACCATACACGAACAATGTTAATAGGATTCCAAGGCATCAATCCATAATCAGAATATGTGATTCCAATTACTTCCCCATTACTCCCTCCGTCCCATGGAGTTCTTTACATTTGCTTTTTGCACGGAAACCAAGATAGTGGGTGTAATATTGTTAAAATAAGTGAGTTAGTGGGTGTAATAGTGATTTTATTGTTAAAATAAGTGAGTTAGTTGGTGTAATAGTGTAAAGTGTTGAAAAAGTGGAGTGAAGTAGTGGATGTAATAAAGTATTTTATTGTTAAAAACTACTATTTTAGGAAACGTAAAGAATTGGTTGGGACATCCCAAAAAGGAAAGTGTAAAGAAATGGATGGGATAGAGGGAGTATAATTTATAAGGGGACCACCATCACCAAACTACAATAAAAGCAAAGGTAGTTAGTAAAACTATACTGATGTGGTGTCTAGCCAATAAACAAATAATAATATAATATGCAAGCAAACATAAACAAATCTATCCTTTCGAACTAACATAAGGCCCTTGTCATAATTTGACAACAAAAGAACTTCCTGAAGTGCCTTTTTACCCCACCACCCATTATGCAAGGTAACATGTCTAATCACCAAATTGTTTGTTGTTGTGTGTACCACTATTGGCAACAACATCAAGCTAATGATCATTGTCAGCATCCCTAATAGCAACCCTATTATCACCTTTAATTAACTAGCATTTGTTACCATGACTCTAGCCACTTTTTACAGTGCAGAGTCTCGTAGACGCCCATATACCAATTTCATTCTCTAATATGTATAAACAGGATTCTACAGTGACAGAACTGTATATCGATGTATTTTACTTGTTGATGGACTATATCCACGAGGAACCATTAATTGCACTCCATCATATGGTGTAGTTTTTTTTTTTGCCAGAACCATATAGTGTAGTTAAACACACTTACATGTGTGAAGTCCTTAATCTAAAATGTATAAACCGAGTGGCACTACTAGACTGGTCTCTACAATTTTAAAATTCCTGGTCAATTCTATTTCAGATTGCATGATTTGACTAAGGTTTCATAATTTTTATTTGTATTCACAAATATCAACAGAAGTCATATGAGGACACCCTAATAACTCATATTTTTCAACACTACAGGTTTAAAAAGTAAGAGTGTCATTACTGTCAAGAAAGAAAGGAGGAATGTACCCTTGTGGTTATGCAATTTGCCGTGAAAAGCTCTCTACAATCATATTCAGAATCAGCACGTTCAAGGTTTACAAGCAAAGAGAGCAAGAATAAGTAACGAGCGTCATTGGAATGGTCATTTCTTGCAAATTACTATGAGTGTAAGCTCTATCTCTAGCCAAAGAGGTGATATCACTGCCAAAGAGACACAGCACCATTAACATTAAAAAGGAAAAAATTAATTTCAAAATTCCAATGAAACAAAAGGAGACATCTACAACAACAACATGGAACACCATAATTGCACAAAATGCTATATAACATATGTTCAATTTGTGTTTGTACACATACGGATAGAGACACACAGCAGCAAAGATGTGAGCATAATTAGAAAAAACTTTAACAAATTTGTGCCGATTGACGAGAGATAGAGATAGAGAGAGGGGGGGGGAGAGAGAGAGAGAGAGAGAGAACCGAGGCAAAGCCGTTTCTCGAAGGCAAAGCGCAAAGTAAATCGATTCAAAAGAAAAGAAATTGAGTTTGTAATTACCTGTAAAAGAAAAAAAATTAAAAGTGAACTAAGAGTTTGTAAATCGATTACCAATCGGAGCTACAAGCGTTTGTAAATCGATGTAAGAGCGAGATGGAGAGACAGATCTGAGAGACAGAGAAATAGGTGATTCTATAAGAGTTTGTACAGAGTAGTGTTTTGGGGGGAAGTTAGAAATTTTTAGCGAAAAATTGAGGGCGCCCAAATTTGTGACTCCCAAATTTTCACCTCTAAACGCATGTTATGTTTTCCACTAATATAATTTTATTTTATTTATTTTAATTTAAAATTTATAAAACATTAAAAAGTTTAAAAACATGATAGATAATTTAAAATTTATAATATAATATGGTTGGATCGTCAAAAAAATAATTTGAAAAATAGAATCATCATTCGGATCAATACTAGTTAAAAAATGTTTAGACCGGTTTGACCATTACAAAATCAAACAAATACATCTAGAGAATTTTTTAAAAAATTACCGCATCACTAAAATCGTTAGATCTTGACACCCGTACGTTTGGAACGTCGAAAAAATAATTTAAAAAATAGATTCATCATTCGGGACAAGACTAGTTAAAAGGAAAGTCTACTTTGACCGGTTGACCATTACAAAACCAAACCAAACACATCTAGGGAATTTTTTAAAAAATTACAGCAACACTAAAATCATTATATCTTGACACCCGTACGTTTGGGACGTCGAAAAAATAATTTAAAAAAATAGATTCATCATTCGGGACAAGACTAGTTAAAAGGAAAGTCTACTTTGACCAGTTTGACAATTACAAAATCAAACCAAATACTTCTAGCAATATTTTTAAAAAATTACCACATCGCTAAAATCGTTAGATCTTGACATCCGTACGATTGAACGTAGAAAAAATAATTAAAAAAATAGATTCATCATTCGGGACAAGACTAGTTAAATGGAAAGTCTACTTTGACCGGTTTGACCGTTATAAAACCAAACCAAATACATCTAGCAAATTTTTTATAAATTTACCGCTTTACTAAAATCGTTATATCTTGACATCCGTACGATTGGAAGGTCGAATAAATAATTTAAAAATATAGATTCATCATTCCGGTAAGAGAAGTAGCTAATGCAACACTTCAGATAACAAATACAACACTGTTGTTACCTAATACAACAGACATGTTAGCATTGGTGGGCCCCACTCCTACCACGTCAGCATTTATTATAATTAAAAACTAGCTAATGCAAATGCCACGTCAGCAAATGCCACATCAGCAAATGTGGGACCCACATCTACCACGTCAGCAATTGTGGGGCCCACACATGCCACGTCAGCAAATGCCACATAAGGACATGTGGGCCCCACTGCTGCCATGTCAGCATTTTTTAAAATTAAAATATATCTAATGCAACGCCAACAGTTAGTGTTGCATTATGTGAAACACGATGGGTAATATGCAATACTAAATTATATGTAATGCAACACCAGTTCAGTTTCTGTTGCATTAGAGCCAAAATTTCATATCTAACGAAACACTTTCAGTGAAACACTTTCTAAAAGCATTGCATATGAGCACTTATGGCGTAGTGACCTGTGTACAAAAATCACCGCGACCAAAATCACCACAAACCACCCCATCGCCGCCGCCACCTCCGCCCGGCACCAACAAATCACCACCAACAATCCGAAAATTACCACAAAATCCAACAAATCCAAGTAATGCACCTCGACACTACAAAACTCCATTTAACTAACAAAATTTACAACAGTCACCATTTTAAATAATTAAATATTATCAAAACACCACTCCAGTATTAATTAACACGAAAATCACCAAAATTTTTATAAAATATTAACAATGAAACTCATGATGGCAGTAAGCTTCTTCCCTTTTGTTTTTTTCTTCCTTTCCTCAATAATCACCTCCTTCATTTCTTTTCCTTCGCAACAGTTTAACACCATAAATGACCTAATTATAATCATTGTCGCTGACTAGTACACTAAGAGAATCACCTGGTATACATGTATATAGATCGGAACTGTAATGTATAGAATTATTTTTTTTTTGTATTAATTTGGTGAATTTGTTACAGAAGATGAACCGAAGATGCACGAGCCGGCGAGATTATGAGAGAGAGGAGTGAAGAAAGATCAAGAGAGGAGTGAAGAAAGATCGAGAGAGAGAGAGGCCGAGGAGTAGTAAACGGAGAAGAGCAGATAGATTAATGAACGCCGGTGATGAGAGTTTGGAAGAGAAGAGAGAAAGGAGGAAAAGGCTAGTTGATTAGCGGCGGGGATGGCGGTTGATGGGATGAGGATGGGTGGAGGCAGGTTCGGGGGTGGATGGGGGCAGTGGAGGCTGTTCGTAGTGTAATGTGTTTGGATATGGTAGCGTAAATATGTGTATAGGATTTAATTTAGATATAAAGAATGTAAGGCTAAGATTAGATCTCAGTTCTCACCAATAATATGGGTTCTCATTTGAGCACAACTATATATATATATATATATATATATATAGTTGATCACCAAAAAAACGTTCTTATTATTTGAAAATAGTTGTACTAACAACCAAATACAGTTTTAATAATAAGTGTAAGAGGGATTTTGTCCAAAACTTTGGCAGTCGATAGTTTGGTTCTCAGTACGACAAAATAAATAAGAACCATTAGATTATAAAATAAATAGATGAAAAACGTAGGATCTAGCATAATTTTTTTTGTATCTTAACACCTAAACTTAAAATTATATTTATATTAAAATGCGAAAAAATGAATCTCATTGATTTAAATCTTATATAATTAGGTTTTCAATATTGAATAAGATTATCAATGTAGGTCTTCTACACTTAATAAAATTAATGTAAAAATTTGTAATTATATTTTCTCTTGAGATTTTGAGTGTTTTTATTTGGATAATAATTGTTAAATTATCATCAATAAATTAAAGATAATTTTATGATTTTTGTGTGGGCTATAAAATTCTCCAAATCTGATTTCTAGATCTCGAAATAGAGCCCAAATAGTAAATATGAATTTTTTTAATATTAATTAAAAAACAAATAAAATTCAATTTTAATAAAACCCTTTTTAATTATATTCTTTTCAGATTATAATTTTCTTTTTAAAATTCATTTCTATTACAATCTTTTTTTTAATTATATTATTTTTAGATTATAATTTTCTTTTCAATATGATATAATCTTGATCATCCATTTTTAAAATTATTATTAGATTCGACAGTTGAGACTATTTTGGCGGTGCAGTGACCAAAATTAAGGGACCAAAATTATGAATAAAATTCTTCTTACGCTTGTTATATAAAGATATAATTCATCTCAATTTTATTATATAATAAGATATAATTAACTAATAATTATCTAAGTATTTATTCACAAAAGCAAGCATAGACAACATAGACAGAATATGATCAAAAATGTAAACTCAATGCGTTTATTCATTAAATTTTGTATTAGTGACTTTAAATTTAATTTATAAAATATATGTTATTTTGTGGAGTCGAACTCTTGATTTATGCTAGTACTTGTTTATTATCCATTTTACTCTTATAATATAATATCCAAACTATGCCACATGAGCGGCTTTACTCAAATTGTATATAAAGATGTAGTTAGATCCGTTGTTAAGAGTATTTGTAATGCGTACCAAACAACCAAAAATGTGGATAATACATTTCTTTGGCTATAATAACTAACCCTAAATTCATATAATATTTAATAAAATTAATATTTTATAAATTTTGATTGATAGTGCTACTTCTTTTAAATTAATGATATTATACATTCCTTAGTCATTTCCCTCAAATTTGTTTAATAAAAAATTATAATAAGATATAAGGTATAAGATTTAATAATGTAATAAAATTCTTTTCTCAAGATAGATTATTTAATATTTATTAATTATATTAATATAATTTACGAAAATATCATTACATTCGAGGACATTGAGTTCGAGTATGTAAATTGTTTAAAAAATATCAAGTTAAGCAGATACGGTTATGTTTCACACCTTTGTTTCGCACCTCTAAAATTAGGTGGATTAATATGAGTCCTCAATCCTGATATCCTTTAGTTGCATTTGGTGAAAGTGTGTAACCGAGTTTTACTAATTCTATATGTGTTAGGACTTCTGCGCACAGGTGATTTAGCCTGCTTAAATTATTATTTTAATATAATTATTAATAAAACATAAACTAGATTGTTAATTAAGTTTAAATCCAACAATCAATATTTAATTAATCTTCAACCAAATTTACACCTTATACTTATTATATATAGGATATAAATTACACTACAAGAAAACAGCTTTAAACCGACCGTCACAAAACCGACTGTCACAAATCCAGTGGTTATAACCGACCGCTGCCGTAGGTAATTACCAAAATATTGTGTGGTTGTTTGGATTCGATCTTTTTACCTATGGTAGTACTTCTTTATTATCCCTCTTACTCTTATTATATAATAGGATATAATAATAGGCCAACAAGGCTTTTCAAGCTATTTAGTAAATTACACATTTACCCCTCTATTATATTAATGCATAAATAAAATGTCGGTCATGAGAATTGAACACATGTCCTTCAAGTTTTAGGAATGAATTATGTTCCCACCTTTCACCGCTATACCAAATAGAAGAACTCACATGCTCTATTCTATTTAATATTTATTTTAAGATTTAATCAAGTTAAAATTATCAAATACTACTCCCTCGCTAATAATTAAGAATTTTATTCAAAAAAATTATGTTGTCTATCTATCTATCTATCAAAATGATTTTTTGACCAATTATAAAAAGACTAATATATCCTTTATACTAATTGAAAACATGTTTTTGTGATCAATTAAATTATTTACATGGAAGATACAAATATTGTATGATTGTCAATTAAATAAAAAAAAACATTGTTGGGTTAGAACACGATATTATAAATTATATTATAGATGTAATACAAATAATTACAAGATTAAGATATATAGCTTTGTTGATGAAATACAGATATTTTAGCAGTTACTCGAAAGTCGCATTTATTGTGAGAGGACAAAAAATGAGATGAATGAGCTATCGAAGGTGTGCTAAAAAATGTGATTGGAATTCTGTGACAAACGTGTTCGCAAGTTATTTTTAGAGTAGTGATCGATTTGGTGACATGAAGAAAGGACTGTGTGACTGATAACGTTGGTGTATTGTTGAAGATGATGTAAATAGTCACCGAAAATAGCAGAGGTCAGAGTGTAGAGGTGGAGATGTATATTATATTTTAATGTACACCACCACTTACACCATCAAAATCAAAAATAGAATCACCAGAAATTCAACTTGAATCACTAAAAAATGAATCCAAATTACACACAAAAATTTAAACAAAAATTACTAAATATTTCCAGATCTAAATTTTTGATAGTGTTTGATGGTGTCAGTGATGGCGTTGACGATGGTAGAGTGGGTGAAAACTACATTAGTGGGGATTTATATACTCATTTCTATTGTGAGAGGAAGAATAATGTGATAAATGAGCTATCGAATGTGTGACCGGGAATGTGGCTGGAACTCGTGACAAAAGTGTTCGTAAGTTATTGCTAGAATGGTGGTCAATTTGGTGACACGAAGAAATGACTGAGTGATGATGGTGTATATATGCGCCCGCGCGCACACACACACACTATACATTTGTGTATGTATGTATCATGAACGATGATGATGAAGGAGATGTACAAGTGGATGATAGATGGTGATAACGTAGGTGTATTAATAAAAATGGTATAAAATGTTTCTAGAAATGTAAGAGATGGGAGGGTAAAGCTAGAGATATATAAATGTACGGCTATATATAAATATATGTATAAACAAAAGAGTGTGAGGTTAGTTCTCGATTTTCATTATAATATTAAAAGTTATCGTACTTGCCTATATATGTCTACATGTGAGTCTATTAACTTAAGCACAAATTTTTCAATGTATGTATTGTTTAGTCTTTCTAAGTTATGTTTTTAAGATTATTTATAAAAATTCATATGAGTTCTTAAATGTGTGTAAATTGTTACGATCATATATGTAATTCAGCTAAGAAGTTCAAGGTATTATCAATATTCGTAAAAGATATATTTTGTCAAATGTATCATCCTAATAGCATATAAAATTTCAAAAATTATAAGTCATCTACTTCGAAAATCAAAACAACTCAATTATACGAATTTAAATGGTGTCCGTGCTTCGCACAGGCTATGATGCTAGTTTATCATTATGTCACAACTATAAAAATAATTAACTAATACATGATTGCTTAATGTTTGTCTTTGTTGTACTTAATATCTCTCTTAATCTTATTATATAATGGGATATAATTTTTTATTGGAAATATGTTATAAATATATAAAATAATCTTGACCAAAAGATTTGTCTAGGCCCAACGATTCTTATAAATTTTGTAGTAATACTGCCACCCAAAGATTCTCCTTACTCTTATTATATATAAGATATAAATTAGCTTTTTTCCATTTTATTTTAAATAGGAACGTATTTAAGAGATCAGAAAAATTCACAACAGTTAAAGGTGTACAACATTCCCGTTTGCATAGTAACATATCTATTTGTTTTTGAATTTAAAATCACTATATAATTAAAATTGATTGGATGAGGAAAAGTTTGTTTGAAATGTTTAAACCATCTTGTATATACACGTTTGAAAAACGGTTCATCTAGATAATGTATTTCAAAATCAATTTGTTATAAATCACGTATATATATAGAAAAGTATCTAATAATATTTATTATATATTTTAAAGCACTTATTTGATGGTTTATTAGCATGAAAATAAGATTTATAACGTAAACCCAAGCTCTTGTTTATTGAGGACTAGGGAGTCTCTCTTGTCCTTTGTTCAAGCGCTTATTTGATTTATTAAGAGTAGTAATATTGGTATTAGAAATATAGGAAATTAGCTAATTAGAAATAGGTTTTCTTCATTTCTTTTATTAATATACTCCATTTTGCAGGTAGTTCGAATAGTGGCTCACAGTTCATAACTAACTTTGGCGCCATTAGTTTTTTTCCATAAACTGGATCAAACACACATTGTTTTTTTCTTCTTTCTTTCAATACATAATTTCTTTGTATATAATTTTTAGAGTTTTTCATGATATCAGAGCTTGCTGAATGAATTTTCATAGCGAGTCGTTTCCAAAAAGATTGAATAACAGGTATTATCATTTACATCTTGTTTTCTTCTTGTTTTTTGTTCGTTATTCATGTTATTTTGGGTATTTTTTCTTAAAAATTCATTGTGATTGTTATTGTAAATACGTATACAAAGTTGTGTATATCATTCAACTGTGAAAATCATCAATTTGTCTTACAAAACGTTGATCATTACCGTATTTTTGGGTTCTAATTGTGTACAACTTGAAGTTCTTAATGATTTGTTCATTTCTTGTCGTGATCTTTAAATTTACAATCTTTTGAAGTTCTAATTCCGGTGTATTCCTAATGGTCCTAGGGTTTGGGTAGGTCATTTGGGCCTGGGACCATGGCCCTACAAAGCCCATCTATTCCTAACATAAAGGCTATAGTATCTACTATTTTTTGATCATATTTAGATGGGTAATTATAAGCCTCTAAGTGGAGCAAATTAGGAAAGCTAGATATCTCCAAATTCAGTAAATAAATCTCCAAGTGAATAAACACTAGCATCAACAAAGGATTTCTTACCACGATTTGCCTTAGGGTGAGGAGAAACTCGCTGAGATAACTGAGATTGTTGAGAGGAGCTTGAATCCGCCATTGAAATGCAACAGAATGACGCTTAAACCAGAAAACTTGAAGTTTTGAAGGTGAAGAAGATGAAGATTCAACGAATTCTTCAAAAAATGCCTAGAAAACGGCCGATCGTCAAACAAATACTAGAAAAAATATGATGGTGCTAGACATCGGAAATCGCCTTACGACTGAACCCTGGTAGAGCTTTTGGAGAAAGTGTTTGGAGAGATTTTTGATAGAGTAACTATTAGGAATTATGTTGTTTATAACTCAAAAAACCGAAAGCATATATTGTATTTTTGATAAAGTAACTATTAGGAATTATGTTGTTGTTGATGATAACTCAAAACACCTGTTTAAGTAAATTTGTAGTTGTTCAACGGATGACATGTTTATCAACATTTGTTGAAAAGAAAACTTATCAACGGATAAGTTCTTCTGTAACATGTATTGAGAGCCTCAAGTTATCAGTTGAGAGTGCCGTTGATAGATTTTATAAGTCGTGTTGACTATCAACGAATATGCAGAACAGGTTAGCAAATTGTAAATAGATTGTGCTTTGTACTTCTCTATAACGGAAAATGATATTGTTATTTCCCAGTTAGACACCACAAGATTGTAGAAGGGGGTTTGGATACAATCTTGATGAAAATTCTTTCGAATTAACAAGATACCGGATGAATTAATGATGAACAAGTTAAACTATAGAACAGAAAGTAAAAACATAAACAAACATACAACACTCTTTAAAAATTTCAGGTGGATCTGTTGAGTCCACCTGAGGGTTGTATTGAAGAAAATAACCTGTGTAAAGATTACACAGCTGCGAGTAAAAGACCTAAGTGTTTACAAGAAAACCTAATGCAATATGCGTTTAAGCTCAGTGTTTTCTTCTTTTCTTGTCTTGCTACACTTGAAGGTATATATATACTTCAAGTTTACAAACCCTACAAAATAAACAAATATTACAAACTCAAAGTATTCTGTAAGTTTGCTGCCACTCCTTGTCTCCATGTGATGCAATTTTGTCTGGATTGTCTTGGACAGATATTCACGAGATCTACCAGCTGAATTGCTTGAGAGAATAAGGAATGTTTCTTTTTCTTCTTCGTTTCCAAAGACTGGCTTCCATACCATTTTTAAGTCTATCAACCCATGTGATCTGCCAGGCTTGTCAAGTCGCTATCAACCGCTAATATCAAGACATTATTGGTTGTAGCATATTATCCGTTGGTGCAGACATCGATCGATAGGTTGATTGTTGTTTACTGGAGTGTCATATCCGTTGACATAGAAGCTTCATCGGTTGAAACATCACTTCACTTATACATAATTACATAGCACAGCTTATATACAATTAGCTACCCTATTCTGCATATCCATTGATAGTCAACATGACTTAGGAATTCTAGCAACTATGACAGTAACAAACAACTTATCCGTTGAGACTTAAAACAGTATGTTACAGACTTATCAATCGATAAGCTACCTTATCAATGGATATTTATAAGTTGGATATCCGTTGATAAGTTACAAAATTAACTTATACAAATATGTTTCTCAAGGTGATTTAATGTGCTTATCATCAAGGACAACATAATTCCTAACAATCTCCCCCAATTTATGACTGATGGAATAACAGCCATACATTAAGAGCCTTGATGATAACAAAACACCTTAGCATGAATACAAAGTTTGTGCAAAAACATATGTATTGTAATAAGCTCAAAAAAGTGTAGAAAATGAACTAAGTCAAGTTAAAGAATCATATATACTTTTACAAGGGATGCTCCTCTAGACTGAGCATATCATTGCTTTCGTCCCCTTGCACTCCTCAAACCATGGATTTTTCTTTTGTTTGCCTCAAGCTGCTCTTCTAGAGATTTGTAGATGCTCTTTTCTTCTTTGTGACTTGCATCCAGCATAGACATTATGTATTCCAAGTACTCATTTCTAGCTTTTTCCAGCTGATCTTGTATTCTGAAAAATCTTATACAATTGTGTTCATCTCTGAATTCCATTATCCAGAATGGATAGAAATGAACCTTCCTTCCAGGTTCATATGGAATTTTCAGTTTCTTAGGCAAACCCTCCTTTGAAGTCCAGCTATTTCTCAATTCATTGACCTTGTTGAGGTTTTTGGCCTTAGCTTCTGGAGTAAATCCACCAGTTATTTTCATTAAGGACCATATCCTCCATAATTTGCTATAGCTTTCATTCAGCACTTGATGTAGGGGCCAGGTTTTACTATTTCCTCCTTTATAGGTGAAAATCAATCTTTCTGGTAACCTAACTGTCCTATATGCAGCACTCACATCACTCACATCATCCAAGGAAAGATTAACACTTGAATACTCTTCAATTTCAGCAATATAGAGTTCAGTATCTTTCTTAGCAGCCTCCTTTGCAACTTGAGGAACCTCAGCAATCTGAATTGGTCTAGCTAAAGGTTGTTTCCTGTTTCTGGTTCTCCTCCTTTCAGGTGAGAGTCTAATCTTCAGAAATACCAAGCTATTGATGTCAAAGTCAAATTCCAAAGGTTCTTCCTTTATGAAATCACTGGGATTGGAGGTTTGAGTGGGTTGCTATGTATCTTGGGCTGGAGGTATTGTAGGTTGAGGTTGTGTTGATTCAACTTGATCTTCTGGTTCTGGGTTCAAAGTCCTTTTAGTAGGATCCTTGACTCTAACATTAGTCCTAACTCCACTTTTCCTTTTCTTGCACACAGACTTTGTGTTCATTTTCTTTTTCCTAAATTTGGCCTCTTCTTCTACGACCTCTTGCTTATCTCTTCTTCTAATTCTCTTACCAGATCATCAGCCAATCTAGCTTCTTTCTCAGTGTATTCAGCAGGTTGTCTGACAATTTGACTAGCCTGGAGTAACCTTACAGTTTCTTCAGCCTTGGCCAGAACAAAACCTGGGTAACTTGCTAGAACACATATTTCCATTCCATCTCTGTAGATAAATGCTAGATTCTCCATGAGTCCCGCACATATTTTTGCCTTTTCTTTAAATTCAGCAAGATAATTGCTCATCAGTTTGAATTCATCTGGATGAAAGTCAACTCTCATGGTGTTCTTACCATTTTTCTTCATAGGTGACATCTTATGTTTGAGTATAGGATTGATTTCAGACACATATGATGGCTCCCCTTTGGCTAGAGATTTAGGAAACACAAAATCTGGAATTAGTACTTGTCTGATTGATGTGCTTATGGAGGGAATTAGTACGTGAGAAATATGAAGATTAGCAGCCAGCCTTGTGGCAATGGAATCTTCAGGTTGAATGGCTGATTCCTCCTCACTAGATCGTATTACTGGAACTGTTGGAATTGGAGTAGAATGAAGTTGCTCCCCCTCACTGGTTGAATTCCTTACAATAACCTTCTCCCCCTTTTTGTTAGCATCAAGGGTTTGAGTTGTAGGCTGATTCAGTAGTCTCTCAAGGAGGGCAATTTGTCGATTATGAGCCTCAAGAATGAGTTTTTGATCTGCAATCACAGTGCTCATTTGAGACTCCAACTTGTCAACTTTTGCAGACAGAGCATCAACCTTCTTGTCTGTATATGCATCTTTCTTCATCTTGGATTTAAGCTACTTTATAGTACGGGGAGGAAGGTTGAGCTCCAAGTTCTTTGACTAAGTTTCTAATGCATCTCTGATTGCAATCTTGAAGTCATCCTGGTCCACCAGCCTTTAATTGAGAAGACACTTGTGCAATTTGAGTGTAGCCAGAAAATTCTCTTGCACGTGCTTCAGAGCTGGTTCAGCATCCTGTAAAGTAGCAACAGTCTTCTAATACTGTATTACTAGCTTTTGGTGAGCATCCTTGGAGATATAAGAATTTGACATTAACAATTCTGGTAAATCTCCAGGTTGCTGTGAAGGTTCCTCATCTTCACATTCTTCTTCGAATTCAGACTCATGCTGAAATTCATTAGTAGCATTTGAAGGCAGCTTGGTAAGAGCGTCTTTAGCATTCTGCATAGATTCATTAGAGTGTACCAAGTCTCCACATTGCCCTGTTTAATCCAAGAGTCAAGGTCTGGATCAGGGTGAGTAAAGGTTTCAGCTCCAAGATCAGTTCTATCAATGGCTTTGTGAGATGCCTATTGATACAAACTTATTATGGAGGCATCATCAACCTCCATTGACTCACTTGCAATGGCTTCATCCACCCTTATGTCTCTTATACCTGCTTTTCTTTTATTTTCTCTCTCTTTTTACATCAGGGGCTCCCCCTGGCTCAGACCTCTCACACCCTCACCTTCACCTACTAAGGTGGTACTCTCTTGCTCTCCTTTTGCCTTGAAAGAAGAAATTTCCAGCCCCTCACTCACATTCTCTCCTTTTGCCTGCTCAAAAAACAACCTCTCACTCTCAGTACTAACACTCCCTTCCCTCATTCCTAGAAGTGTTTGAACTACTAATGTTACTTCTTCTGTAGTTACAGTAGACTCAGTTGAAGGAGTAAATTGTCTTAGAGTGGATATAGTAGTAGGAAGAACATTGATCAAAGGATGTTGAATATCCATTGATACTGTAGTTGACGCTACCAATGGATAACTGCTGTTAGGCATATCCATCGGTGAACAAACACTTGGCAATGGATGAGAAATATCCGTTGATGGAGTAGAAGAGACAGTAGTTGATAGAGAGACTATGGTTGAATCTGTACAGATTGATTTTAAAGTAGGAGGCACAGTTTTTGCCACAATTTCAGGAAGAATTGGCTGTTGGTCCAACAAATCCTTTAAAAGATGATAACCAGTAGGTTCTGATAAAGAGGGAGAATTTGCTTGTGATGTGGAAAACATATCCACATCCAGAGATAAAGATGGTGAAATTGGATTATGTGGAGTGTTTGTAGAAAGAGATTGTTGCTGTGACTCCACATTTACTAGAGCCATATCAAGCTAAATTTGAGAAGGTTCAATCACTAAAGATTGAAATGTGTGTGTACCCTGTGCACCCAAAGTAACTTTAGGTTTCTTCTTTCTTACAAAGGTTTTGGTTGGTGAAGTTTGGCTAGTGGTGTCCCTTACCCTCTTGTGCAATGTTCCTGGTTGGTAACTCTTTTCAATAACAACACCCTGTTGGGAGGATGCTGCTAGGGATGTGTTTAATTCCTTTTCAATATTGATAGTCTTTTGTGAGACTGTAATGTGGCTAGGCTGGGACTCACTCACCTTTCAAACCTTATCCTTAGGGTTTCTTTGATGTTCACCCTGTCCCTCACCACTCACTACCACATGTTCACTCCTCTCAGAAGTTATGGTAGTTTTTACAACAATTGCCTTCTGGGAAACAGTTGAGGCTGGTTTCTTTGATTTGGATTTAGATTTATGTTTGGTTGCTTGGGTGGGAGACTGTAGGGTACTAGATCCATCCTCTATAGCAACACTCAAAGGCAAAAAAACTTGAGGTTAAGTAGTAGGAAGAGGGTTAGAAACTGTTACCTCGATTATTGGCAAGTATACCAACGCCACCCCTGAGTTGAGATTCATTCGAATTAGATCACTAAGAACCCTTTTCTCTTGAACCCAACAAGGGAACCTGCTTGACGGTTGGTCAAGCATTAATTTATTCTCAGAGACATGGTTAGCCAATAACATCAGGAATCTTGCAAAATAGATGTTTTTACCTCTATTCTCTTTCTTTCCTAATTTGGCACCAATCTCATTCAGTACTAAAGAGCCAAAATTATAGAATTTGTCACTCAGAAGCATATAGAGCATGTTAAGTAGGACATTGGTAACAGCATCAAAATTACTAATTTTACCAGAAAACACCTTAATAAAGGCATCACAAAAAAAATTCCATTCCTTTCTCATGCCTTTTCTAACAATTTTGCCTAGGTTATCCGTACTGAGATTGAAACCTATGGTGTTAAGCATGGTAACAATATCGCTATTAGTAGAAAGGGTGATGCAGTTATTCTCAGGCAGTTTCAGGCAAGCAGTCACAACATTAGAGTTAATGATATATACATTATCTTTTAAAGTAAAAGTAATGGTACCTTCTGAAGAATTGAAGACTGTCGTAGACCAAACTTCTTCCACAACTTCATGATATACTAATGGAGTCTCAGTCATAGGATAGGATAATTTGCATCTCTTGATGAACTCCATCATCTTGTGATAATCCGCTAGAGAATGCTCTGAATCCATAAGAGCAGCAAAGTTGTTCTTCACATAGATATACCCATTCCCAGATGTCATCTTAGCAACTGGAGCCATAATCGCTGAGAATCTTGAAAAACTAGAAATGGGTTTTGATATCTTGAAAGAGAGAGAAAGTAAGTTTGCTTAAGAAAAATTGAGAGTAAGATAAAGGATAAATGTAAATCGTTAGATGTGTTTTATACTTACTCACAATTTATCAAATAAAATCATTATAGAAATTAATCAAATAATAAACTACTCAGAGAAGTGGTTGAAAAGTGAAAAATAACTATGCCAGTTATATACATACGCAGATGTATGTATATGACAACGACAAATCAACGGTTAAGAATTACCCAGCGGATAAAGGAATAAATTCTCCAGAAGCGAGTTTCCCGTTGACATGTATTATTGGACTAATACACTCAAAAAGAAACTTATTATCTGCCAAGGTATATAAAATAAAATAAACTGAACCCAGAAATGTTTGAACATCAACGGATAATGGACATATCCGTTGATAGGCAAATTCTGACTAAGACAGAATTTTATGCCTTTTCTTGAAAAAGAAAATTCAACCTATTTCTGGTTGTTTAGCAACATGCAAATAATTAAAATGGATTAGGAGAAAATCAGCATACCTAGCTCACTTACCAACCTTGTGAATGATGATTCATCAAGTGGCTTGGTAAAGATATCTACAAGTTGTTTTTCACTTGGAACAAAATGAAGTTCCACAGTTCCCTCCATCACATGTTCTCTGATGAAGTGATATTTAATGTCTATGTGCTTGGTCCTGGAATGTTGCACTGGGTTCTCAGATATAGCAATAGCACTAGTGTTGTCACAGAAAATTGGAATCTTTTCAATCCTTAGACCATAGTCAAGAAGTTGATTTTTCATCCACAAGATTTGTGCATAACAACTCCCAACTGCAATATACTCAGCTTCTGCAGTGGAAGTAGAAACTAAATTATGCTTCTTACTAAACCATGATACCAGCTTATTCCCCAAGAATTGACAGGTGCCTGTAGTAATTTTCCTATCAATTTTGCAACCTGCATAATCTGCATCTGAATAGGCA
Organism: Saposhnikovia divaricata; assembly: GCA_036435485.1. Classification (NCBI taxonomy): domain Eukaryota; kingdom Viridiplantae; phylum Streptophyta; class Magnoliopsida; order Apiales; family Apiaceae; genus Saposhnikovia; species Saposhnikovia divaricata. Next base: position 75,207,074 of record CM071600.1, on the reverse strand, counting down.
ATTAGATCAAAACCAGAATCTCTAGGGTACCAAATGCCAAGGTTTGGTGTTCCCTTGAGATACCTGAAAATCCTTTTAATACCTACTAAATGAGATTCCCTAGGATCAGCTTGGAATCTAGTACATAAACAGGTAGAAAACATAATATCAGGTCTACTTGCTGTTAAATACAAAATTGAACCAACCATGCCCATATAACTTGGAATGTCCACTTTCTTCTCCTTAGTATTCAATTCAAGTTTAGTAGCAGTGGCCATGGGTGTTTTTTCAAAAGCACAATGTAATAAATTAAATCTTTTCAAAAGATCATAAACATACTTAGATTGGCTCAGAAAAATACCATCACTAACTTGCTTTACTTGTAGGCCAAGAAATTAAGTTAGTTCACCTATCAGGCTCATTTCATATTTACTTTGCATAAGTTTGGCAAACCTTTTCCAAAGCTTCTCATCAGTAGAACCAAGTATTATATCATCTACATAAATTTGAACAAGTATCATAGAGCCATTGACATTTCTATAAAAAAGAGTTTTATCAATAGTACCTCGAGTGAAGTGATTCTCTTTGAGGAACTTTGAAAGAGTGTCATACCAGGCTCTTGGTGCTTGCTTCAGGCCATATAGTGTTTTGAGAAGATAATAGACATATTATGGAAAGTCTGGATCTTCAAAACCAGGAGGTTGACTCACATATACCTCCTCTTCCAAAATTCCATTCAGAAAAGCACTCTTGACATCCATTTGACAGACTTTGAAATTGGCATGGGCTGCATTGGCCAGAAAAATTCTGATTGCTTCCAACCTTGCTACAGGTGCAAAGGTTTCATCAAAATCAATCCCTTCTTCTTGACAGTATCCTTTTGCAACCAATATAGCTTTGTTCCTTATGACTATGCCATTTTCATCCATCTTGTTCTTGAATACCCACTTAGTGTGAATCACTTATTTGTCTTTAGGTTTGGGTATAAGCTTTCACACTTCATTTCTTTCAAACCGGTTTAGCTCTTCTTGCATAGATACAACCAAGTCTGAATCTAGGAGGGCATCCTCAATTTTCTTAGGTTCTTCTTTAGAAAGAAAACTGCTATATAAGCATTCTTCTTGAGTTGCCCTTCTAGTTTGCACTCTTGCATTTGAATCTCCAATAATGAGTTCAAATGGCTGATCTTTAGTCCATTTCCCTTGTGGTGGCAGGTTCATCCTAGATGATGTAGCTTCATTCTCCCTATGTTGATAATTCTGATTTGTTGTTGAGTGACAACTCTGAGAAACTCCCACTACACCAAATCTGCTATCAGACAACACTGATCAGACAACACTCTGCAAAAAAAGTGTTGCCCGAAAAGATCAGACAACGGTTCCGTGTTCAAGAAAAAAAAAAGTATTGTCTGATCCCAGTTTTTACAACACGCAAAAAACCATTGTCTATTAGATGAAGTCAGACAACGGTATTTAAAATGTAGTGTTGCACAGATTTCATATTTAGACAACAGTTTTCCGGAACCATTGTCTGAAAATGTTTCGGACAAGAGCACACAAAACTGTTGTTAGAAAGAGACAACAGTTTTTCTGATCCGTTGTTTGAGTTTAATTCAAACAACACACAAAAAATACAGTTGTCTGACTCTCCCCATTTCGGAAATGTCTCATTTTGCTTTTTTTTTAGCCACATTTCATCATTTTCATGATCTGGATAGGTGGTCATCAAAATTGACATGTGTTCACTGCCCACAACAGAAAAAATGCTTGTGCAAACGGCAATCCCACAACAGAAATTTAAAAAAAACCGTTGTATGATCCATACGACGGTTTTTTAAATATGGAAAGGGTTGTTAGAAAGCATATTGCACAACAGAATTTCAAATATTTCCGTTGTCTGAATTACACAACGGTATTTTGGAAAAAAGACTTGTCTGAGGTGCTTTGGCACAACAGTTTTGGCGGCAAAACAGTTGTCTTTTTTTTTTCCAGCTATTTAAATCAATTTGTACCGTTTATACGGCTTCGAATGTGTTATTAAGTTGAAACATAATAGCGTAAGACATTTTTTACCGTATTTACTTATACTTATTCGAATAATACATGGGTAATGTAAAATCCGTATCACGTGTTAGGGTTTAGGGTTTCGATAACTTTATTTTATCAAGAATCGGAACACGAGACTGGTTGATATTTCATTTATATAAATAACAAATTTATTCGATATATGAACGATAATTTCCTTTGCAAATAAATAATACCACGTATTAATAGAGTGCTATATATATAATATAGTTCTTGTTATCGATCGATTTATAAACCACGATATAATCACACTCACAATATTGAACAAATTAACATATTAATTACTAATTAATAATATAAGATTCAAAGGATAGGAACGGGAGCGAAAAATTTATAAATTAAAAGCGTCAATTTGGGCGAAAACGAAATAGTATTCAGACAATGGTTTCTGTTAAAAAAATGCTTGTGCAAACGGCAATCCCACAACAGAAATTTAAAAAAACCGTTGTATGATCCATACGACGGTTTTTTAAATATGGAAAGGGTTGTTGGAAAGCATATTGCACAACAGAATTTCAAATATTTCCGTTGTCTGAATTACACAACGGTATTTTGGAAAAAAGACTTGTCTGAGGTGCTTTGGCACAACAGTTTTGGCGGCAAAACAGTTGTCTTTTTTTTTCCAGCTATTTAAATCAATTTGTACCGTTTATACGGCTTCGAATGTGTTATTAAGTTGAAACATAATAGCGTAAGACATTTTTGACCGTATTTACTTATACTTATTCGAATAATACATGGGTAATGTAAAATCCGTATCACGTGTTAGGGTTTAGGGTTTCGATAACTTTATTTTATCAAGAATCGGAACACGAGACTGGTTGATATTTCATTTATATAAATAACAAATTTATTCGATATATGAACGATAATTTCCTTTGCAAATAAATAATACCACGTATTAATAGAGTGCTATATATATAATATAGTTCTTGTTATCGATCGATTTATAAACCACGATATAATCACACTCACAATATTGAACAAATTAACATATTAATTACTAATTAATAATATAAGATTCAAAGGATAGGAACGGGAGCGAAAAAATTATAAATTAAAAGCGTCAATTTGGGCGAAAACGAAATAGTATTCAGACAATGGTTTCTGTTAAAAAAATGCTTGTGCAAACGGCAATCCCACAACAGAAATTTATAAAAAACCGTTGTATGATCCATACGACGGTTTTTTAAATATGGAAAGGGTTGTTGGAAAGCATATTGCACAACACAATTTCAAATATTTCCGTTGTCTGAATTACACAACGGTATTTTGGAAAAAAGACATGTCTGAGGTGCTTTGGCACAACAGTTTTGGCGGCAAAACCGTTGTCTTTATTTTACAGCTATTTAAATCAATTTGTACCGTTTACACGGCTTCGAATGTGTTATTAAGTTGAAACGTAATAGCGTAAGACATTTTTGACCGTATTTAATTACTTATACTTATTCGAATAATACATGGGTAATGTAAAATCCGTATCACGTGTTAGGGTTTATGGTTTCGATAACTTTATTTTATAAAGAATCGCGAACACGAGACTGGTTGATATTTCATTTATATAAATAACAAATTTATTCGATATATGAACGATAATTTCCTTTGCAAATAAATAATACCACGTATTAATAGAGTGCTATATATATAATATATAGTTCTTGTTATCGATCGATTTATAAACGACGATATAATCACACTCACAATATTGAACAAATTATCATATTAATTACTAATTAATAATATAAGATTCAAAGGATAGGAACGGGAGCGAAAAATTTATAAATTAAAAGCGTCAATTTGGGCGAAAACGAAATAGTATTCAGACAATGGTTTCTGTTAAAAAAATGCTTGTGCAAACGGCAATCCCACAACAGAAATTTAAAAAAAACCGTTGTATGATCCATACGACGGTTTTTTAAATATGGAAAGGGTTGTTGGAAAGCATATTGCACAACAGAATTTCAAATATTTCCGTTGTCTGAATTACACAACGGTATTTTGGAAAAAAGACTTGTCTGAGGTGCTTTGGCACAACAGTTTTGGCGGAAAAACAGTTGTCTTTTTTTTTCCAGCTATTTAAATCAATTTGTACCGTTTATACGGCTTCGAATGTGTTATTAAGTTGAAACATAATAGCGTAAGACATTTTTTACCGTATTTACTTATACTTATTCGAATAATACATGGGTAATGTAAAATCCGTATCACGTGTTAGGGTTTAGGGTTTCGATAACTTTATTTTATCAAGAATCGGAACACGAGACTGGTTGATATTTCATTTATATAAATAACAAATTTATTCGATATATGAACGATAATTTCCTTTGCAAATAAATAATACCACGTATTAATAGAGTGCTATATATATAATATAGTTCTTGTTATCGATCGATTTATAAACCACGATATAATCACACTCACAATATTGAACAAATTAACATATTAATTACTAATTAATAATATAAGATTCAAAGGATAGGAACGGGAGCGAAAAATTTATAAATTAAAAGCGTCAATTTGGGCGAAAACGAAATAGTATTCAGACAATGGTTTCTGTTAAAAAAATGCTTGTGCAAACGGCAATCCCACAACAGAAATTTAAAAAAACCGTTGTATGATCCATACGACGGTTTTTTAAATATGGAAAGGGTTGTTGGAAAGCATATTGCACAACAGAATTTCAAATATTTCCGTTGTCTGAATTACACAACGGTATTTTGGAAAAAAGACTTGTCTGAGGTGCTTTGGCACAACAGTTTTGGCGGCAAAACAGTTGTCTTTTTTTTTCCAGCTATTTAAATCAATTTGTACCGTTTATACGGCTTCGAATGTGTTATTAAGTTGAAACATAATAGCGTAAGACATTTTTGACCGTATTTACTTATACTTATTCGAATAATACATGGGTAATGTAAAATCCGTATCACGTGTTAGGGTTTAGGGTTTCGATAACTTTATTTTATCAAGAATCGGAACACGAGACTGGTTGATATTTCATTTATATAAATAACAAATTTATTCGATATATGAACGATAATTTCCTTTGCAAATAAATAATACCACGTATTAATAGAGTGCTATATATATAATATAGTTCTTGTTATCGATCGATTTATAAACCACGATATAATCACACTCACAATATTGAACAAATTAACATATTAATTACTAATTAATAATATAAGATTCAAAGGATAGGAACGGGAGCGAAAAATTTATAAATTAAAAGCGTCAATTTGGGCGAAAACGAAATAGTATTCAGACAATGGTTTCTGTTAAAAAAATGCTTGTGCAAACGGCAATCCCACAACAGAAATTTATAAAAAACCGTTGTATGATCCATACGACGGTTTTTTAAATATGGAAAGGGTTGTTGGAAAGCATATTGCACAACAGAATTTCAAATATTTCCGTTGTCTGAATTACACAACGGTATTTTGGAAAAAAGACATGTCTGAGGTGCTTTGGCACAACAGTTTTGGCGGCAAAACCGTTGTCTTTATTTTCCAGCTATTTAAATCAATTTGTACCGTTTACACGGCTTCGAATGTGTTATTAAGTTGAAACATAATAGCGTAAGACATTTTTGACCGTATTTAATTACTTATACTTATTCGAATAATACATGGGTAATGTAAAATCCGTATCACGTGTTAGGGTTTATGGTTTCGATAACTTTATTTTATAAAGAATCGCGAACATGAGACTGGTTGATATTTCATTTATATAAATAACAAATTTATTCGATATATGAACGATAATTTCCTTTGCAAATAAATAATACCACGTATTAATAGAGTGCTATATATATAATATATAGTTCTTGTTATCGATCGATTTATAAACGACGATATAATCACACTCACAATATTGAACAAATTATCATATTAATTACTAATTAATAATATAAGATTCAAAGGATAGGAACGGGAGCGAAAAATTTATAAATTAAAAGCGTCAATTTGGGCGAAAACGAAATAGTATTCAGACAATGGTTTCTGTTAAAAAAATGCTTGTGCAAACGGCAATCCCACAACAGAAATTTAAAAAAAACCGTTGTATGATCCATACGACGGTTTTTTAAATATGGAAAGGGTTGTTGGAAAGCATATTGCACAACAGAATTTCAAATATTTCCGTTGTCTGAATTACACAACGGTATTTTGGAAAAAAGACTTGTCTGAGGTGCTTTGGCACAACAGTTTTGGCGGCAAAACCGTTGTCTTTATTTTCCAGCTATTTAAATCAATTTGTACCGTTTACACGGCTTCGAATGTGTTATTAAGTTGAAACATAATAGCGTATGACATTTTTGACCGTATTTAATTACTTATACTTATTCGAATAATACATGGGTAATGTAAAATCCGTATCACGTGTTAGGGTTTAGGGTTTAAGATTTGTACTCGGTGATATTTTATTTATAATAATAACGAATTTAATTTAATTGATAAGAACAATATTTCTTTACACATAGAAGGTTTAATTAAATCAATTTGAATTTAATTTAATTTGATTTAGTCGATAACAACGATATGAACGAAATTTATTTTTTAATAATAAATATTATTAAATTAAATTGAAAAAATTATTTATTTTTATTATTAATACATTTTGGTTCAATATAAAAGTTAGTGTAACAATTTTTCACATTTTTTTATCATTAAAAAAAATATACATATATGTATAATTCAAATTATTATACTCAAATCTCTGTTCTAAAAATCGGTGATTAATCATGATTAATCCTTGTTCCATGGGTTACCGCACTGATTAATAATCCGATTATTCGATTAATCATCCCCGATTAATCCCTGGACAGTGCCTCTACCGATTAAGTCCGATTCCCTCTTTTTACAACACTGACTCAAATTTATAAATTACTAAATATATGTTTTATTTAAATATTATAATAGATTATTAAAAATATTATAATAGATTATTAAAAATATTATAATAGAATATTAATTTAGTACTGGTTAGGTTTGCTTAGGGTTAGTTTCCCTCTTTCATTTCTCAATCACAATTTTCATTTCCCTCTCTTTTCAATCGGAGCTCTCATCTTGGGGCGGCGACAAGTCTCTCTCTCGCACACACAGTCTCTCTCTCTCTGTCTCTCTCTCGCACACACACAGTCTCTCTCCCTCCTCTTTCTCTCACACACTCCCCCTCTTTCTCTTTCTCTCTCTCGATCTCTCCTCTTCCTCCCTCTCTCTGTCTCTCTCACCCTTTCTCTCCCCCTCCCTCCTCGTTTCTTGCTTGATTTCTCTTTTTATGTTATGCATGCATAATTTTGTAATGAACAAAATTTTACATTTTCTACTTAAAATAAAATTTTTAACCTTTTCACATGAAAATTAATTTGTTTTGATAAAAATAATCAAGAAGTTTTTATAAAAATCAAGAATATTCCAGTAAAAGTGATTATTTCTTTAAAAATGTTAAAACATTTTAAGGTGAATAGTTTTATTATTATGTTCATTAAATATTAGTAAACAAAATTTTTAAAATGATTTTTTTTCTAAATATATTTTAGTATATCATTAAAATAAAAAAATTCATATATCATTGAAAATATTTGAATATATTATTTCAGATTATGTAAAAAGAATTAAATAAATAATGAAAATTAAATTGTTTTTTAAATAAATAAAAGAATGAAAAGTTAAATTGTTTTTTCCTTTTGTTCTAACAGGCAAAGGATGAAAATTTTGGGTAAAATTGTTGAGCAGCAAAAAGCCCACCCACTCTCACTATTAAAAAAACTAGAATAGAAAAAATCTTTTTTACATCAATTTTACTGAAGCTGATGTCTTTCAATTATTTAGGCATCAGTCTGTGTACAAACCGGTGTGTTAAAATTTTGCAACCCGCTAAATCCCTCTTATCTTCCCCCCTTGGAAAATTTCCCTCCTCTTAAATTTTGGTTGCCCCGCCTCTCAAATTTTGGTTGCCCCGCTTGTTTGTACACAAAAATTAAACCTAAAGAAAACCAAAATCATAAAAACACAAAACCTCTCCTCCCTCTCTATCCCGTTTTCCCCAAACCTAAACCAAGAACCCTAACTTCCAATTAGCCCGTAAATCAGCTGCATCTAGGTGGAAAGAGGATTAATTCAATTGACGGTCAACTCGCAATAATTCAACTGAAGGTCAAAATAAAATTGCAAGCTCCAGTTTGTTCAACCCCATCTCTGAAAGTTCAACTACAAGCTCCGAATTGAAAGCTCAATTTGTTTACAATAGGTCATACAGCTCTAAAATCTCACCCATAGCTCAACTATAATGCGAAATCGGATTGGGTAAGCCTGTAAGAAAATGATTTCAATTTGGTTTCAAATTGAGGGTTAATTAGATTCAAAACCCTAACTTTTTTAAATTTGTTTCTTCTTCTTATTATGTGCACCGACGAAAATATGACAATCTGCACAAAGAGAGAGAGAGAGAGAGAGGCCTAGTGGGAACATTTACTCTAGGACTTATTTTTCAAATTTATACCTCTTTTGTTGAATCACTCGCAATATCTTTACGCTAGAGGCCTAGTGGGAACATTTTGTAAGAACATGCCAAATATCTAAAAGAGATTGCTCAGTGTAAAAAGAGGATTGCAGAGAGAAAGAACGGACTTGATAAAAATGTGAGTGAAATATAATTTCTGAATAGACTGCTATGATATTCTTGTGCTAAAGTTGGTGCCCCCCCTCTTATTCAGTCTTTTATTTGTAGGTTTTGATTTTATTTCCTGATTTCGTTTGATTATAGGGCTAAGGACTATATGGTACGATATTACCAGACTCATCCACACGCAAACAAAGGATTAGTAACATGGGAGACAGCAAATGCGGGTTTTAGAGCTGGATGTGAAGAATGGTTCAACATGAATGATACTGTAAGTAACTTTGCTAAACAATCTGCCTATAAGAGATGCTATTACTATAAGCATAATCATGAGTGCCCAAGGAATGGTTCAAGGTGCATTATATGATATGGAACATAGGAACCAGGTATGTATATACATTACAAGCAAGAACTAAATTTAATTTATAAAAGTCTGTAACTTTCTGAATGTAAAGTCCAAGGGAATTTGTTGGCTTAACAGCAAAGCCAGAAGAGAATGTATCTTTCTTTGTTGCACATGCCAGAATATAGTGCTTGGATTTGACATTTTTAAGTTTGTGACGAAATGATAGAATCTGTATTACCAAATGAAACTTCTCTGAACTTAACTTATAATTCTATCATTTTATTATAATTGGATTTCAGAATATAGATGGTGAGACCTTCTCCGTGGTTATTATGTGGATGGCGGTACTAGCAGCATGTGCACACCTCTTTGTGAAATACCTGTATGATTACTCAAAGATATATAGGGGCTATGTTAAAAGAAACATTCTAAATTCAAGAAATTCTCAGCTCAGATTATTAGTATGCTCTCAGCGATCTGACGATGCCATAGATAAAGCTTTTAGAAGCTTCAAGCTCCACAGAAGCTCCCACTCAGATCTATGCGCTAAACCTCTGTTCCCACACCAACTAGTCACTCTAAATAATATATATTTGTCACTTAACAAGGCTAGCATTCGGTTATATGATATGAACAGGTCATATATTTGTTGTCCATATATCCAACGTAGATTTTTTTTCAGCTTTGCTGTCTTCCTATAAATTGACATAATGCTTTATGTTATTCAAACTGAAATCAATCTGTATACCCCATGGTTTTGTTTGTTGTCCAAGTTCATACAAGCTCATAATTTATCACCACTATTTTGGACCGGTTAATGAGGTTTGTGTATTAACTATTATGAGATAATAGCGGCGAGTGACTAAAATTTCAAGAGGCTTTCTGGGGCTTTAACTTGTATAAGAGGAGGTGGCTCTTGAACTCCGTGCAATTCAGGTAGTTTGGTGTACTGTATATGTTTTTCTGCTCTTCTTTTTCTTCAGCTATTTTATTATTGTTTTGTTTTCAGGGGGTTCCTGTTGACATGAACCATTGGTTTAGTGTTAATTTTGTTTGGAAGCACAAGTTTTGATAGGATGCAGGGTGCAATGAATGCCTTCTCTGTGGATGAAACAAGTGTTAGCGGGTAGGTCTCCTACCGTATTCTTCCTTTTACAAACATCAGCAGAAAAGTCTTTCTTTTTTTACCTTGTTCTGATCTCCTCTGTTGTTTATGGCTGAAAAATGAATTTGGTTCTAATCTTTAAAGTCCAAGGTTTACTATGTAATAATAATAAATTGATGGTACATAATAAGTAACATGATTTTTCTGGAGTAAACCATGAGATTCTATGCACATGTTGAGTTCCCGGGATAAAATTGTATCACTAAAGGTGCTAGAATTACTGAATAATCATTTCGATACGTTTTGCTTACCTCAATAGTGCTTTTTTCTATCTTATATCTTGTTCTGTATTTTAACATACTAAAACCTTGGTTAATTTGATGGAACTTATGAATGGTCAGTGGCCTTTGAATATAAAAGAAACATCATATGTTAACACCCCCCATCATGTTCCAATCAACCAGAACCGAATTTAATGGAACCGAACATGTGTTTATTTTTTCTGGTGTTAGTATGAATCACATATTTTAGATTAACAATCCCTGGAACAATAATAATTAAAATGCTATTGATTTTTTTTTTAATAATTCTGTTGCATTGTGTATATTTTTGTAGGTATATGGGTCCTCATGGCTTGTGCTTCTGGGGCTTTTAATTATTTTCAAGGTCCGATAAATTTAAAGTTTCTAGAACCCTAGATATTGTGGCCTTTTACATCTTAGTGTCATATCATTGTTTTTTGATTCTGTAGGTTTTTACCTTCGGCCAGAAGATATCAGTAAATTTCCAGTTGATCTTGCGGTTCGTTCAAGGCATAACTTTCCTGCTTGCAGTTCACCGACCTGAGTATTGCAGATATTTTTTTCTTGTATCCTAGCATTTATACCCACTGGGTGGGGAATTCTTTCTAAAGGTTGTAGACAATGCCATTTAGTAATTTGTTTAGTTCGCACATTTAAATTATACCTTTGTCTAATGTACTTGTAGACAATACTATGAAAAACCAAAGTATTGTCAAAATAGAACCTAGACAACAAGAAAATGAATAGAAGCTTGTGTTACAGTTGCTCAGACAACACACAAATGTAAACAATAAGATAAAAATACTTGTATTATAGTTACTCGCACAACACAAATGAAAATGCTAAAATAGAAAAACTTGTGTCAAAACAGCTCAGGCAACGAATCTAACAATTAAAACCCTTGTGAACGAAATATTCCGACAACACTTTATAAAACTCTTACATTGTCTAACAACCAAAACTACAATGGTTTCTGTTCAAGTAAACCGTTGTGAAACAAATATTCAGACAACACTTTTTAAAACAATTCCATCGTCTAACTAACGAAACAACAATGGTTTCTTTCTATAAAACCATTGTGAGAAAGTATTTAACACAACATCACAGATATAGAAGACCATTGTCTATAAAACTATACTGCAACCCAACCAATTAATGTTGTGTTGGATGCAAACGAAATAGACAACACAACCAAAACAAAAAACCCTTGTCTAAACATGCCTAGAACAACGGTTTCTGAGTTAAGGACCATTGTTGTAATGTAGTTTGTACAATACTTTTTAAACGCAAACTGTTGTTGTTTCTAGTATTCACACAACGTTTCAGTAAATACGGACTGTTGTCGAAGAAGACTCACACAACAGTTTTGGTACCGTTGTCTGATATAGGCATCAGACGGCGCCTCAATAGACAACAGGAAAACAGGGCATCAGACAACGGGCAAAAACCGTTGTCTGAGCCTGTTTTCCTTGTAGTGTCCCCTGAGTCACTACACCATAAATGGCCTACGGCAACACTGAAAAAGTGTTACCGTAGGCCCGAAATATGTTGCTGTAAGGCCAAAAAACCCCTAAGGCAACATTTTACTGATGTTGCTATTTTTGCCGTTGCCGTTGGGGTTAATGGCAACATTCTTGCTCTCTATGGCAACATCAGTTTTAATGTTGGCATTGACTTGTTATAGCTACATTATTATTAGTATTTAGCAACATAATATTATGTTGCCTTTGTGTAACATTTTTAAAAAAAATAGTCGGCCCCACCAGTGGACCCCACTTTTGGGACCCACGGTTGGGCCCACTTTTGGGACCCACAGTGGGGCCCACTTTTGGGCCCACTATGGGGACCACTTTAATGGCAACACAAATTTTTGCCTATAGCAACATTTTTTAGCAACATTTCTTCACATTAATTTTCCTTTTTGCAAACACTTTATAGCATCAATGGCAACACTTTTCTATTTCCAACAAAAAATCATAAATATGAAAATATGCATCCCTAGATAACCAAATACCACAACGAACTTGACAACCATAATTATCCATACCAGATTCAATACATAACAGTTGGTGCCATAGTACATACCAGATTCATTACATAACATCTGGTGCCATAAGTACATAAACTACAACCCAAATTCAAAGCAAAAGCATAAGAGTTGGTGCCATAAGCAAAAGACATAAGATCTGGTGCACCATAAGTACATAATCTTACTAAGTACGCAATAGAACTAACATAACAACAAAAGACAGTTTAAAACATAAGCAGAGCTCCCCAAACAGTCACGTAGACATAAACAACAAATTAAAAGCTGGTGCCACCAGTCACTGGAGTACCATCTTCATGGTCACTTGAGATAGTCGCACAGAGCTCCCCAAGATCAACTATGATGTCTGGGTTCGCCTCGCCTAATTTTTTAAGCACCCATGTCAAGTTTTCCTGTACCTTTTTGTTCACCTGTGCATCCATTTCTGCTTGCAGTTTCTTGATCACTTTCGCCTCGACTTCTTCAACCAAAATTTACCTTATCTTGCATGTCAGGTCCTGTACGTAGGTCTCTTTTGGAGCTTGAGCAGGAATTTTTGATGGATTCACAGATCTCCCTAGGAGCCATGTCGAACAGTGTGATTTTCAATTAGTAATCAGCAATTCATCAACACCCTCTCCTGATGTTCGAGATTATCCTGAATCTTTTCCTACGAAATTAAGACATAACAGTGATTTATCAACAATTCATCAACTGTGAAAATAAAATGATTTATCAATTACAAGTGATTTGATAAAAAAACTGAATGCTTACATTCTATAATTCATTACTGCATGATCAGTCTTATAGGTGCGTCCCTTTATTCCCTTACGAGTTTTAATAAAAATCCTTCCAATTTTTCTACAGAAATGAACAAACAAGACATGATATAGCAAGCTTAGTCTTTGGCAACTTATAGCAAACAACAGATTAAAGTTTTAATCTTATAGCGAACTCGATCAAGATTATTTTCAAAATTTTATGAAGTTGATTAATTAACAGACATCATGTTAGATACTTTAGCTGAACGGAATACTTGTAATTAATTTCATCTTTTAATTACCTGCTTTATATATAAAGAATAAAAGACAGAACACTAAGAATATTATTTAGTTAATTGCTTCATTTAGTATTTTTTAATAATAAATATAATAAGTAGACAACCAAAAAATGATTTACCATTTTGTGCTTTACTTGTGAAAAAAGTTTAGGACCAGCAGTATGTGTGTCTGTGACTTTACTGCGGCTCTCAGCATTTGTCTTGGCCCTTTTCTGAAAAACACATGAAAAATAATTGGTACTTTTTTCATCTCAATTAATGTGAACAACAAGCACAATACTCCAATACTCCAGCAAATTTACCTGAATATGTTCATCTCCCCAATACTCCAAAAGCGACTTGAAAGTCTCGAGTGGGACATCATCAGGCCTATTTTCTATCCTGGCCTCATCGTTAGGGTAAGGGTTATAATGATCCCTCTTCAAGCGACTCTTGCTCCCCCTCCAAGATTCTTGAATTGACTTCAACGCGTAGCCTCGCAATTCCTCAAGAATAATATACCGTTGCTTAAAATAAATCAAACAAAAAAATTGATTAAATCAATCATCTGTAGTCTACTGTATCACCAAAACAATTTTACAGATGCAAGAATAGTTTGAACTTATTAAAAGTTAATATGTTACCTTTACATAATTCCACATAGTGTCCTTTAAGTTACCAGGAACATGATGCCAATCTGCATAAGCAAGCGACACACACGCTTTGAGATTGTCCCGAGAAAGTTTCCAAGTTCAGTTACTACTCTGTCATCTTCTGAAACAGGCTGCAACACAACATTCATTTCAGTAACAACTCTCTTGTCGATGGACCTGGTGTGAACTCTTTCCATTCTTGTTGGTCCTCTGAATCTCTTAGGAACTACAACATCAATTATCAAGTACAAAAAATAAGAAATTAGAACACACTTTCTTATTTCAGTTCTATGAAAAACAGGACACATAACTGACATACTAGTGACTAATATTCATGTAATAATGGAGGAAAAATGAAGAAAAAAAAATTACCTTGAGATCCATGATCTTCTTCATCTTCATAATCAGGCAAGGAAGTTTCTACACCAACCGTCCTAGATGCAGGTTCATTTTCAGTTGCAGTAGCTTTTTCCTTTTGGCATTTCCGCATAGCCAAAAAACGCCATTGAACCTTGTCCAGCAGTTGATTCTGGTAACACAATGATACCAGGTTCCTCATGAATTGGATTACTCGTTTCCTCCTCAGCTGCATCCTTAGCATGTGCAACATTAGCTCGGGAATGAGTTGTTGGTCCAGCAAGAGACATAAAATTCTCAACTTGTTTGGTTCTCTGAAATAAAATTGGATTAGGTACCAAGACAAAACTTTTGGTTGTTATTTTTTACAAATTGCAAAGTTAAATCTCTAGCTACGACACACCTTTAGTGGATTTTCCAAAGCATTATTACCGCTTTGTTCCTCCCCAGCTCCTGGAACATAATCATCGTCGCCCCCTTGCACCTTTTCTTTTCCCTTTTTTTTTCGGGTTTTTACATATTATTCTAGCTCCTAGAGTAGGCAATTTGAGAGCCATCATCATTTCATTATTTTTATATACATTCAACGCTCTCTGTTTTTCATATTCAGTCACATTCCTACCGCAGGACTTTAATTCCTCATTTGTTGCTCGCATAGCAATCGTCTGGTTTGCGGGTGTCAAATGTGGTGGAAGGGGTGGAGGGGGTTGATAGCAGTCCTGCAATGTAGTATAACTCCTGACTTAACATTTTTGTTGCACTGCTCAGGTCTGATCGTTGGTAAATTACATTCTTGTTTTGTAAATTACAATTTTTGGTAATTGTTTAAGATATTACAAAACAGGTTGTATTATAAAAATTGGCATATTAGTACTATATGATTTAACAAGTTTGACTCAGTTATTCATGGAATAGCTAACATGGAATAGCTAAAATCCTAAAACCTCAAAATAAATATGAAAAAAAAATGTTGTCTAAAACTTTAATTACCTCAGAAATATTTTCACCCATTTGTTCATCTTCATGAGGTGGATCCTGCAAATCCAATTTCCTCCTAGCACTTGGTGAGCTTTTAGTCACAGTTGCATCATTATTTACTTACAGTTTATTCAGTCGTGGCGATTTCTGAGTACTTATCATCTCTGTCTTATCACGTTGATATGATTTCTTGTTCCTTTGTTGTTGCAAGTGATGAGCAGTAACATACTTGTGTTTGGCTTGCTTTTTAACTGAAAAATACAATAGGAACTTATAGAGTTAGATGGCAAGAGTGACATAAACCATATACATTCACAAGTGGGATGCATAAACAGTTAGAATATACCTGCATATATATTCTGCCTTGGCCGTATAACTACATGCGGCTGCATTTGCTTGAGTGGTTCAGCCTTATGATCGACGACCGTGTCGACATAAAAATCGATGTGGTCACCACTGTCAACTCTAGCAACTAATGCATTCAGCTCAGCATCATTGGTCACCATCTGCCAACCCCCCGACTCCATGCCTTTGTTTACATAAATTCCACCAATTTCTGAATATTGCAGGTCCTCTTTGACATGCTCCATCAGGACAGTATACGAAAACACATCAGAAGCAATGCCATATACCACTATCTGTTCTTTCAAATCAATATTTTCCTGTTGCAGCCTCTTAAGATCGCTCAAGTCGATGACTTTGCTCCAAATACCTCTTAAAAATGCACTTAATCTAATCAAAGGAACTGCAACCTCAGGTTCAGTGATTTTTTCACGGCAAATGGTAGTAAATAGTGCAACATAAAATGAGCATCGTGGCTCTTATAACCCGATACTTTTTGATCCTTCATGTGCAGATAACGACTAATGTTCGATGCACAACCATGTGGCAATTTTGCATTCTTGAGAATTGAGCAGAATATATCTTTCTCCTTATTTGTCATATCGAAAATGCCAGGAACAATTTCAAGATATTTTCCGTCACTTGCTTTAACAGAATGAAGAACCTTCCTAATGCCAAGTTCTTGTAAATCTTTACGAGCATTGATATGGTCTTTTGACTTGCCAGAAATATTAAGCAATGTACCGATTATATTGTTACAGATGTTCTTCTTGATGTGCATAACATCAAGGTTATGACGAAGTAAACCGTGACTCCAATACGGTAAATCAAAAAATATTGACTTCTTCTTAAAAGGAGAATCAATCTTCCTCTTTCTTTGCACTAGTTTCGTCCCAAAGTCATTTACATAGCCAGATAACAATTCCTCAATGTCTGTTCCTGTTAAAATTTCATGACTTTCTCCCATTTCAACTTCATTGTTGAACCTTTTCTTGTCGAACCTCCATTTATGCTCGGGACACAGAAATTTTCTATGGTTCATATAGCACATTTTCTTACAATGCTTCAGGTACATTGAATAAGTCTCATAGTTGCAAATTGGACAGGCTAATTTACCTTTGGTGCTCCAACCGGATAACATTGCATATCCCGGGAAATCGCTTATCGTCCACATGACACTTGCACGTAAGATGAAATTCTGACCAGTAAAGGCATTGTAGGCTTCCATGCCTGCCTCCCACAACTCTTTTAACTCGGAAATAAGAGGTTGCATATGAACATCAATGCTATTGCCTAGAGATTATGGACCAGAAATGAGCGTTGAAAGGATAAGATTTTCCTGTTTTATACATAACCAGGGAGGCAGGTTATAGTTTACCAAAATAATTGGCCAGGTGCTGTGTGTTGAACTCATTGTTAGGAATGGATTGAATCCATCAGCAGCGATACCCAACCTTACATTTCTTTTCTCAAACGAGAAATTATGATACCTAGCATCCATTGCTTTCCACGCCTCGGCATCAGCTGGATGTCTAAGTTTCCCGTACTTTTTCCATCCGACCTCATGCCATGTCATAAGTTCTGGAAACTCCTTGCACATAAACATACGTTGCAGCCTTGGTTTTAGTGGAAAATATCGTATAACATTCGTCGGGACTTTATTAATCAACTTCTGTGGATCATTGTCACTCGTGCCTTTTTTTTCCACTATAGTCCATCTCGAAGCACCATAAGTTTTGCAAGAATCTTCTTTTTCATTTTCACCCCAGTACAACATACAACAGTTCGAACAAGCATGTATCTTTTGGTAGGTGAGACCTAAATCTTTAATGACATTCTTTGCGGCATTGAAGGATAAACGTAAGTGTCCGTGAGGAAAGGCTTCTCTTATCAGCTCTAGTATCTCCCCAAATCCTGACTCTGAAATTCCATGAGTACACTTCAAGGAATAAAGCCTAACAATAAAACTTAATCAGGAAAAGTTTGCATAGCCTGGATATAAAAGCAGCTTTCCCTCTTCAACAAGGCGATTAACATTTTTAACATATCCATTTGGTCCATTAGTATGATGAAGCATCTCCTCTAGGTTATATCCAAAATTTATAACGGTTTCATAATCTATACGATCCTCATAACTATACTTATAGGACTTGAGTGAAACCTCATAAATCCAATTAACATATAATGAAGATGGACCATTGCAGATAAAATGGTCGTAGATCAGATCTGCAGGGTGCCACTTGCCATTTTTACAAATCTTACAAGGGCAGATTATTTCATCACCTATGGCAAATTTGGGAAATGAATTTTTCAAAAATGCCTCTACCCCATTAATGTATCCTTCACTGTAATTTCGTAGGTTTACCCAAAGAACATTTTCCTCATCGTCCATCACTACAATTGAGAAGCATAAAACTATTATAATGAACGATCTTTATGTGTGTGTGTTTCCTAATTAAAACCTATGCAAGCCCAGACCACCTATATTATTAGATCACGCCAAAGTAGTGACTTATAGATAAACAAATTTAAACCTAGTAGTGTGTGTTTATAGCAGGGGTTTCAACTAAAAACCCCACTCTAGCTCCCTGGTCTAAAAAATGCTATCAGTTTGGACAAGAAAAGAATGACACACCAACGTAAGGTTAGTACAGAACTAAAAGTTAGCTTAGTGTAGAACGTATAGTCATGTGTCGCAAACTAAAAGTTCTGTAGAACATATAGTTTGTTAGGCCGAATACACATTTATAATCAACTAAGTATGAGAGAATAACAATAAGTTCTTTAAAAACTTTAAAAACTGTTTGAATTAACTTCTCTCTCAGTGATGTAAATTATCACAGAGAGCTGCTTAGGTTACATTGAAAGATATTGTATTACACGATGGATACCCTTCTAGGGTTAACCTAACTGTATTTATAAAATATACAGCTGCTATACAATCGATAATTGATACTCTTATAAGTTAGCTATACAATTGATATCAATTACGATTGCTACTCGTCTCCTTAGTCAACTCAATCTCTTTGACAGCTATCCAATCTTCAAAGATATTGCTTCCATAATTATCTTCAATAATTCTTCAAACACTGTTGACAAGTGTCGAGCTTCCAACTGTCAGCGTATAACAAACTCTATTCAGCTTCTAACTGTCAGAGTTTAACTAAACTCTGACTGCTTCCTATTTAAACTCTGTTTTTCCCTGCAAAACTTAAACACTGATATTAACCATATCAATTATATTTAACAATCTCCCCCAACTTGTTCATTAGTAAAAATGAACAAGTTAACAATAATTGATGATGTCAAAACAATTTCATACAAACACAGTGTTTATTAAAATAAGCAGAGTTTAAACTTGACTTAACAAAAGTCTATAGATAACAAGAAAATTCTTACAGACTTTAATCTCTAATCTCCTCAAGATCTGGCGTTGTTCTGAGATAATCTATAAGCAATCTTCTCTCTGCATTTTCAAGCTCAATCTTCATAGCTTCTTTAATCTCTCTTAGCTGAGGATCACTCTCATCTGTCTGATAGATAGCAGATCTAAGATCATAGATTTTGTTTCTCCTCATCTCATTTCCCAGCTTAATAAATTTGACTTCTTCTGACTGTGAATTGAAGTCAAGTACTGTGATTCCCAAATCAGTCTTTAATTTTGCAGTACCCTTCTTCATTTCAATAAGATTTCCATTCCAGTCTCTGTATTTAGGAACATATCTGCTATTGCACTTCATCCCTCTAATAGCCAAATTCTGGAGCATTTTCTGTCTGAGCACATTTGCAACTGATTGAGTCCTTTGACTATTCACCTTGAAAAGATATAGAACATATTCTAATTCTTCTCAATATTTCAAGCAAATATCATTCTCACCAATTTTAAATACTGTCCCATCAGCCATAAAGTACAAGAGAAAATCCTTCTTTAAACTCTTCTGATAAACTAACTGTACTAATGCCAGTGAAGAAGGATCTCTGGGACCAGTATATTGCCTTTTGTCTTTGTGTGAGCCTAGACCACCCTTATTGTTTCCAACCTTACCAGGAAAAGCTCTTCCATGAGAAAAATCCACAGAAACTCCAGATAATAGATTTGGATCATGAAGTGTTCCTTTACCAAAAACTGATTGCAACTGAGAATATAAAGGTCTAGACACAACTTGTGTAGCAACAGAGGTTGTGTTTTCTTTCTTCTGTACAACTTGTGTAGAAACAGAGGTTGTAACTTTCTTCTGTGAAATTTCTCCTTCAATGCCTTTCAGCTTGAGTTTAGCTTCTGCTACTGTTGATTTCTTTGATGACTGTGATCTTTGACCAGCATCAACATTTTCCTTGATCACAATGCCTTTAAGAACAGGCCTAGGAGCTTTTCCTTTCTTTAACTTTCCAGACTTTAAAGCTTTGAGATGTTCTTCTTGTAAACTCTTTTCTTCAGCTTTAATATCTTCAATTGTAGCTCCTTCCTCATTTTCTTCAATAAAAAACTTAGCAGCCAACTCCTCATCAGTCTGTGGATTAGAAGATAATAGCAAACTCTTGGTCTTTGAAGTACCTTGAGTATCAGTGTTTATCCCAGCAAACTGTGATTTAGAGGACTTGCTAGTTTTCAGAGTTTGAAGTTCTTCAGTTTTGCCCCTTCCTTTATTACTTGCTCCTCCATCTCCAGCATTATCCTTTCTGATCAGAGTTTGAGATTGCTTGCATTTGTCTTTAGCAACTCTCTCCCCCTTTTTGACATCATCAGGCATAAGAATAGATGTGATTAACTCCAAGGAGGTAGCAATAGAATCAATCTTTAAGGACATAGCATTTTGATTTTCTTCAACTTTGCTCAGCCTGTGAGATAAAGTTTCTTGATTCTGAGTAAGATAATGAAATTTGTTCTTGTTGTCAAGTTTAATCATATCATCTCCTCTAACAATATCACCTCGAACATCAGAGATTGCATTTTGACACAGATCAAACCTAGAATTGAGAGTCTTCACTTGTACAACTGTAGCCTTGAGACAAGATAGAATCTCTGGATTTGTAATTGTTCCGGAGGTTCTCTTGACAAATTCAGCTGCTCTTGCAGCAGGAAAGATACAAGTGTCCTTGTACCAGTCATTTGAAAATTGTTCATAGTGTTCTTCTTCAGCATCTGCTTGATTTGAAGGACCAGCAAAATCCTTAACCTTAGCATTAGTCTGGACTGGTAAACTCTGAGAAGAGCTTGACTCAGTATTCCCTTCAGTTTCATCTTCAATCTAAGCTTGAACATGATGAGTGGATTCAGGAATTGGAATAGATGCATCAACAGTTTCAACAACATCCTCTGCAACAGTTTCAGCAGTAGGTTCAACAATAGGCTTTATAACAGGCTATACAATATCCTCTGCAGATTGCACAATAGGATCAGATTTTATCTCCTTAGGTGGTTGATCAATTTCCTCACCCTGTTCAACAGATTGATGAGCATCAGAGATTAACTCAGTATGAGAAGCCACTGTTTCTTCATGTACCAAGGTAGTTTGATTGACTGCATTAGTGGCCTCAGAGAATACAGTAGGTGAAGAGATTGGAATGTCCATGTTCTCAGAGAATGGGAACAATGGTTCAAGAATTTCATCCATTTGAGCATCAGCATTTCCATCTCTTTCTATCTCAACAGCAGGTATTTCCTTAGAAATATCCTCTGGAGCTTCAACATTCACATCTTCATCAGATTCTTTAATAATTAATCTCCTTCTCTTAGCTGGAGGATTCACTTCTGCTCTCTCTTCTTCTGAGACAGAATCATCAAGTATAGAAGGAGACTTAGGTTTGTTAGCCCTTTCCTTTCTAACCTTCTTTGGCTTAGAAGCTTCAGCCATCCTCTGTTTTCTTGATGGCCTTATAGCCTTGCTTTTCTTTGGCTTCTTAGGTTTTGATTGTGGTTGAGGTTGAGGGTGTGATGAAGATTGTGGTTGTGAAGTAGTAGTAATTGTGGGTGGAGATGTAGGTTTAGTGATTGGTTCAGTGTTTATGGTTTGAGGTGGGTCAGTGTTTGTGGGTTGAGGTGGTGACTATGGAGGTTCAATGATTGGTTCATGTTGTGGTTCTTGTTGTTCTTGTGGTTGGTTGAGAAAGTTTCTGAGGGCAAGATGATAGATAAACTCTGGTACTTGCTCTTTGTTAGCATCCTTATTTGTCAAATCAGAAAACATTCTCTTATGACATTGGAAAGGTTGTATAACATCCTCATCAGCAATTGTCAAATTAGGTAAACAAGCAGAGAATAAACATTGACAGAAACGTGAGAAATAAACAGTTGTATTAGACTCTGCAAGTTTTTCACCTAAATTCATAAGTACAAGACGACCAAAATCTAAGTTACTCCCATTAAGAAGAGAATACCCGATTTGAAGACTTTCACCAAGAATTGCATCCCAGTTGGTGACCTTCTTGCCAAATGCGCGAGTAATACAATCAAAGAAGAAGCTCCACTCCTTTCTGAGCCCTGGCCTTTTGACATCCCCAATCTTATCCAAAGAAGCAGAAAACCTTATTTGTTGTAACATTTCTTTTAATTGACCCACACCAGCCACAGAGTATGAAGTGTAAGTGTCAAAATCCAAAACCTCACGAACAGTTGCAGGAGTTATGACAAACTCTTGATCTTCATAGCTAAACACAATTGATGGAGTCCCATTCTCTCCACCATCATCATAAACCGAGTTTCTCCAGAAGGTTGAGATTTGTGTGGCCGAGAGTTTCTCTGGTTGGACAAGAGCCTTACCAATTTCAGAGTCTATTAAGAAGTTTTGAATCAGATGAAATGATTCTGGGGCTTTAGGAGTGTCTAGGATTGCAGCATAGTTGTTTGTAACAAAAGTTAATCCCTGAGCCACAAAGTTCTTGGTTGCCATTAGAACAGTATAATAGAGAAGAGAGTGTATGGAAAAGTGTTTGTGAAAATGCTTAAGTGAAAGTAACAGAGAAATTGTGTGTGATGTTGTGTGTTCGTGGTTGTAAAGATGAAAAAGTGAATAATGAAATGATTTTGATTAGATCTGTAATTGAAAATCAAAACCCAATCGTTTTACACATTAAACACGCAACAAATTTCTTGTTAAGTGTGTGAGTGGGACACGTGTCACATAAACAGTGGAACAGTTATTTACACACGCAGTGATAATGCCTATTATTACTACTGTTCTTTCTCCTATTTCCAATAAGCTTTAACTGTTTGACACAATTAAACAACTGACACATATTACATGCAAATATCAAAAACTCTTTGTGTACTCCAAGTATATGTTCTGTTTGAAATAAAATATTACCTTAGAGTACTCAACAAAATCCAACAGTGTTTATCAATTCTCCAACTTAATTACTGTTATCCTTTCAAACACTGCACAATTGTGAATATACGTATGTGTAGAGCAGAGTTTACTAGATCAGTATTTAGAGCATCTAGTATTTCATAAAATCCATAAAATAAATCAGTAAGCACTGGATGCACAAACTCTCATAGTAAAAACTGAATATATGATGAATGCTAAACTCTGTAGTAGACAGTTTATATACAGTAATAAATAACCTATAACCCCCAATTTTTTTTTGGTTTTTCTCCAGAAATCAGAGGTTGAAACTAGTCACCAAAAATCCTATAATTTTAGCCCTTATCAATTTGATAAGTTCTTGGATCTTCCTAGCTTTCGACTATTCACCAAAAATTAGAGAATTTTAGCCCTTACTATGTACAAGTAAGTTCCTGGATCATCCTAGTTACAAACATGATCTCAAAGGAGTTCTAACGATCTATATATTTTAGTTTTGGGGTTATTCTAATAACAGAATCTAATTTAACAATGTATAACTAACAGAGTTTAGAGCTCATCAACATCAGAAATTATTTATGAGAGGCAATGCACGCAGTATTTACAGACTCAGAGTTTAGGATAAATAAAGTAAGAGATGCTATAAATATAGAACAGTATCATGCTGTGTTAACTTTATGCACAGTTTAAGATTATATCACAGATAACTTAGAAAGATTCATGACTAATTACTGAGAATAATGTTTCATACATGTATCTTCATCGGTGTTTATGTTCAGAAAGAAACATTATCAGAGTTTCTCAGAGTTTATTCAACAGTTAACAGTGTATGACTTAAAAGCATGCTACCAGAGTTTAATAGTCATTGAGCAGAGTTTGCATATCAGAGATTAAAATACCACAAAAATATGAGCAACACAGTACATAAGTAGAGTTTTGAGTCTAAAAAATATCTTTAGTCAAAACTAGAGACCATTCCTAGTTCATTTACCAGCCTTGTAAATACAGCTTCACTCAATGGCTTGGTGAAGATATCTGCAAGCTGTTGTTCTGTAGACACAAAATGAAGCTCAATATTCCCTTCTTCTACATGTTCTCTGATAAAATGGTACCTTATGCTGATGTGCTTGGTCATTGAATGCTGTACTGGATTACCTGTCATAGCAATAGCACTTTGATTATCACAGTAAATAGGTATTTTACTGTACCTCAATCCATAATCCAGTAATTGATTCTTCATCCACAGAATCTGTGCACAACAGCTACCAGCAGCAATATACTCTGCTTCAGTTGTAGATGTAGAGATTGATTTCTGTTTCTTGCTGTACCAAGAAACAATTCTACCACCAAGAAATTGACAACTTCCACTAGTACTTTTTCTATCTATCTTACAGCCTGCAAAGTCTGCATCAGAGTAACCAAGAAGCTTGAAGTCTGATTCTCTTGGATACCACAAACCTAAAGTTATGGTTCCCTTAAGATATTTGAAGATTCTCTTCACAGCTGTTAGATGTGGTTCTCTTGGATCTCCCTGAAATCTTGCACAAAGACATGTTGCATACATGATGTCAGGTCTGCTAGCTGTTAGATAAAGAAGTGACCCAATCATTCCTCTATAGTTTGTCATATCCACTGGTGAAGCTGTATCTCTATCCAACTTTGTTGCTGTTGCCATGGGAGTTGTTGCAGATGAGCAGTCAAGCATGCCAAATTTCTTGAGAAGATTTCTGGTATATTTTGCTTGATTGATAAAAATTCCATCATCTGTTTGCTTCACCTGTAGCCCTAGAAAATAACTGAGCTCTCCCATCATGCTCATTTGATACCTAGACTGCATGAGCTTGGCAAACTTCGTACAGAGTTTATCATTAGTAGATCCAAAGATTATGTCATCTACATATATTTGAACTAATAACAGATCACTACCAAGATTGAAATAGAACAAGGTTTTATAAATTGTACCTCTCTGGAACCCACTTTCTAAAAGAAATTGAGCTAGAGTTTCATACCATGCTCTTGGTGCCTGTTTAAGTCCATAGAGAGCCTTGTCAAGCCTGTAGACATAATCTGGATACTTGGGATCTACAAATCCTGGTGGTTATTCAACAAACACTTCTTCTTCAAGTTTTCCATTCAGAAAAGCACTTTTCACATCCATCTGAAAAACCTTGAATTTCTTGTGAGAAGCATATGCTAGAAAGATTCTTATTGCCTCCAATCTTGCAACTGGAGCAAAAGTTTCATCATAGTCTATTCCTTCTTGCTGTGAATAGCCTGAATAGCCTTTGGCCACAAGTCTGGCCTTGTTTCTTGTAACAACCCCATCACTGTCAGTTTTGTTTCTGAAAACCCATCTAGTACCAACAACAGATCTATTATTTGGTCTAGGTACAAGGGTCCATACTTCATTTCTCTCAAATTCATTTAACTGCTCCTGCATTGCTGTTATCTAGTCAGCATCTTGAAGAGCTTCTTCCACTTTCTTTTGTTCAGATTTGGATAGAAATGCATGGAACAGACATTCATTTGTTGTAGCACCTCTTGTCCTAACTTTTGCATCTGGATCTACAATGATTAAATCAGGTGTATATGATTTTGTCCATTTCCTAGCTGTAGGTAAATGACTTCTGTCAACAGTTGATCATCCCCCTTGATCAATGTTCTCCTGATTATCTTGATGCCTTTCTTCATTCTCTGAGGCTCCCCCTGAATTTGATCTCTCAGAGTTTGAACTGTCAGAATTTGGATTTTCAGAGTTTGAGTTACCATAGTTTGAATTTGATCCAGAATTTTCAGTTGACTCACTATCAGAATTTGAGTCATCACTATGATCATGCTCCCCCTCAACTGGTTCTCCTCTTTGTTCAGACTGTACTATTTCTTCTGTGTGTACCAGTAGAGGTTCAGAGTTTGCATCAACAAAGTTTGTTGGACTAGTGTCATCAGAGTTTATTTCATCAGAGATTAGATCTTCATTTTCGAAATGCAACTGATCATGTTCATCAACATCTTCAAGTCCAGTGATTTTCCTGTCATCAAATGACACATGAATTGATGCCATAATCACCCTTGTTCTCAGATTATAAACTCTGAATGCCTTGGTTGACACTGGATAGCCAACAAAAATTCCTTCATCTGCTTTCAACTCAAATTTGGTCAACTGTTCAGGATGAGTTTTCAACACAAAGCATTTGCACCCAAAAATATGAAAATATTTCAGGTTTGGCTTCTTTTCCCTCACCATCTCATATGGTGTCTTTCCATGCTTGCTGATCAGTGTTGCATTTTGAGTAAAACAAGCAGTTTGAACTGCTTCTGCCCTGAAATAGGTTGGCAATTTTGCTTCATCAAGCATAGTTTTGGCAGCTTCTATCAAGGTTCTGTTCTTCCTCTCAACTACACCATTTTGCTGTGGTGTACCAGGTGTAGAAAATTCTTGCTTCACACCTCTATTCTTGCAGAATTCTTCCATTGTTGTATTTCTAAATTCAGTTCCATTATCACTTCTAATTATTTTGACTTTGTGTTTTGATCCTTTGTCCAGTAGCTTTACATGCTCCATCAGAGTTAATGCAGTTTCATCCTTCTTTGCTAGAAAATACACCCAAGTGTATCTGGTATATTCATCAACAATAACTAGAGCATATTTCTTTCTTCCAATTGACAAGACATTTACTGGTCCAAAAAGATCAACATGTAACAGATGATATGGATCAACAACTGAAGATTCAGACTTGCTCTTGAAAGAGGTCTTCCTCTGTTTGGCCTTTTGACATGAATAAAACAGACCATCAACATTTAGTAAAGACTTTGGAAGTCCTCTAACAAGATCCTTTCTTATCAGCTCATTGATGTTGTTCAGATTCAAATGAGAGAGTTTCTTATGCCACTTCCAACTCTCTTCATTTGACATTCTTGTTGACAGGCACATTGTTTTTCCATCAGAGTTTGTCAACAAGCTTGCTTCATAGATATTGTTGTGTCTTTGTCCAACTAAAACAACTTTCCCTGTGGTTTTGCTGATAACCTCACAGTATTCAGGTTGAAAATCTACATGAAAACCTCTGTCACAGATTTGACTCACAGATAGCAGATCATGCTTGAGTCCTGGAACCAGAGCTACATTTGTGATGATGACACTTCCAAGATTAATATTGCCATATCCCAGAGTATGTCCTATATTGCCATCTCCATAGGAAACTTTTGGGCCAGCCTTCTCCACATACTCTGATAGCAGGGCTTTATTTCCAGTCATGTGTCCTGAACATCCACTGTCCACTACTAGGATGCTTTCCCTGATGCCCTGCAATCACAAACAATTACTGAGGATTAGATTTAAGGATCTAGACTTGCTTGGATCCTTTGGCTTTCTTAATTCTGTTAGCTTTAGCAGCGGAATTTTCATTATCAGAGTTTAAGCTAACTTTATCAGAGTTTACACTTGCAGAATTAACTCTAACCCATTTCAGATTAGGTTTCAGTTCATAGTAATTATGATAAATAGCATGATAATTTCTGTAAGTATAAATAGAATGCCAAGTGCTTCCACAGTGTTTTCATAAAGTCTGTGGTTTAGTTCTAACATTATCTTTCTTTACTTCAGACTTGGAAGGTAAAGAATTAATGTCTTTGTTCTTCCTGCAAAAACCAGCAAGATGGTTAGTACTACCACAGTTATGACATGTCTTTCTTGGAGCTAAAGTAGCAAGCATTGGATAGTTGCCTTGAGTAATGCCTACTTTACCATTTCTGTTCTTTCTAGACACTTTCTGTTTCTTATGAGATTTTAACTCCTTAAGCTTATGCTTAAGTTGTTTATCTGTCATTAAACCAATATTAACCTGTTTAACACTAGTTTTTATTGGTTCTTTCTTAACAGCTTCTTTTCCACCTTCAAATCTAGGTTCATTTATTCCATTAACAAATGTTCCAAATTTCTTAGGTGGAAGAGGTGGTTTAATCTTAACTGTATTCTGAAATCTAAGTTCATCTTTCTCAGAATAACCTAGACCTACAGTGTCAGATTGAAAAACTTCTTGAGTGTCTTTTCCTGAGTGAGTCCAAGTTTTAATAATGTGATTTGCCTTTTCCAACTCAGATTCTAGTTGTTTATACTGACTTAACAACTCTTGTTCAAGATAGACAGCATCATCTCTCTCCTTTTGAACTTGCTGCATCTTAACAAGTTTCTCTTCTACAACCTTATTTCTCTCTTTGAGTTCAGAATTCTCAGTTTTAATTCTCTCATTCTCAAAGTCTGATCCCTATAACTGATATGCAAGGACTTAAGATATATTCTTAATTCAGTTATATCATCAATGTTATAAGCATAGGTACTTAGAGGTACCTTGTTTTCAGAATCTACAGCTTCATCAACAGTAGTAGCCATGAGAGCATAGTTTACATCCTTATCTGAGTCAGAGGTGTCTGCCCAATCTCTACCTTTAGTGAAGAGTGCCTTCTCAGTTTTACCCTTCTTGCACTCAGGAGTATAATGACCCCATCTCCTTACACTTGTAGCATTGAATCTCAAACTTGTCTCTTTTCCCAGACTTGATATCCTTTCTCTCATATTTTCTGAAATTCTTCCTATCAAACTTTGAATCATTCTTGGAGAATCTCTTTCCTTTCTTGAAGTTCTTGAAACCCATCTTCTTGAAAGTCTTTACCATCAAAGTAGCCATTTCCATCATTTCCTCATCATCTTCAGAATCAGATGATTCATCTACATTTTTGTCAACATCAGAGTTTGATGACTCACTTTCAGAATGAATGACCAAGGCTTTTCCTTTTGCCTTCTTCCTTGATTCTTCCTTCTTTGAGGGTCTTTCTTCAACTCTTAGAGCAACAGATTTTGACTTTCTACCTGATCTTCTGCTTCTCTGTTCCATTTCCAGTTCATGAGTTTTGAGCAGCCCATAGATCTCATCAATATCAGTATCAGCCAGATCATAGTTGTCTCTAATAGTGGTTGTTTTGACATCCCACTTTTCAGGTAGAGAAAGAAGAAACTTGAGATTTGAATCTTCTAGATCATATTCTTTATTAACCAGTGACAGATCATTAAGTAGCTTACAGAATCTGTCAAAGGTTTCTGTCATTGATTCTTCAGATTTAGCCTCAAAGTGTTCATACTCCTGTGTGAGTATGTTCCTTCTATTCTTCTTAATTGCAGCAGTTCCCTGACATATAACCTCTAGAGCATCCCAAATCTCTTTTTCAGTTTTACAATTGATCACTTTGTTAGACATAACATTATCCAAAGAACTATGAAGGAGATGTCTAACCTTTGCATCCTTTCCAATGGATGAAATATCCTCAGGAGTAAAATCTTTCTTCTCCTTTGGAATAGATTTATCTTCCTGTCCAGCAGCAACAACAGATAATTTTGTAGGCTTATGAGGGCCTTCATAAATTCTGTCAAGATATTCTGGATCTGTAGCTTCCAGAAACATAGTCATTTTCAGCTTCCAGGTTGAGTATTCTGCTGGCTTAAGAATAGGAACCCTGATTGTTTCATATCGACTCACAGTTGCAGGTTGAGCCTTCTCAGCACTAGAGCCTGATGTAGGAGGAGGAATTTCTGCCATTGATTATAGTTGTGTGTGTGTGTGGATCTTAAACTGTATTAAATTAACAGATCAAGCTCTGATACCAATTGTTAGGCCGAATACACATTTATAATCAACTAAGTATGAGAGAATAACAATAAGTTCTTTAAAAACTTTAAAAACTGTTTGAATTAACTTCTCTCTCAGTGATGTAAATTATCACAGAGAGCTGCTTAGGTTACAATGAAAGATATTGTATTACACGATCGATACCCTTCTAGGGTTAACCTCACTGTATTTATAAAATATACAGCTGCTATACAATCGATAATTGATACTCCTATAAATTAGCTATACAATTGATATTAATTACGATTGCTACTCGTCTCCTTAGTCAACTCAATCTCTTTGACAGCTATCCAATCTTCAAAGATATTGCTTCCATAATTATCTTCAATAATTCTTCAAACACTGTTGACAAGTAGACGCTTCCTCCAGACAGAGTTTAACAAACTCTGTCGAGCTTCCAACTGTCAGCGTATAACAAACTCTGTTCAGCTTCTAACTGTCAGTGTTTAACTAAACTCTGACTGCTTCCTATTTAAACTCTGTTTTTCCCTGCAAAACTTAAACACTGATATTAACCATATCAATTATATTTAACATAGTTGTAGTATTATAATATCTTTATGAAAGGTAAATGGAAGATGCTAATCCCTCATTAAACGATTAACTAGAAGAAAAATATTTTACACTTAATTTAAATCCAGGAATAACAAGGACGAACCACATATTGTATTTGCTATCTCAGTTAACAAGGAAGAACCACATACTTTGAGCAAAAATCCAGACAATGAATAAAAAATAATATCATAGATACAAATACAAGAACATGATATAAAAACAAGAACAGCATATGCCTTAGACAAAAACAAGAACTTTACAAAAACAAGAACAAGATATATCATGCTTTACAGGAAGATATACTGTAGTTATAAGAGATAAAACAGTTATCTTCGAATTTAAGAACAGGAACATAAACAAGTACTCACAAAACATAAACAAGTACTCACAAAACATACTAATAAATATCATATTACAACGAGAAAATAGAAACATATCACAATCCATAAAGAAAGTGTAAATACCTTAAAATGGAAGCCCCAAATCGAACACAATGAAACCCTAATTTCAAGCCCCAAATCGAACACACTGAAACCTTAATTTCAAAGCCCCGAAATTGACCGACCCGTTTCAGGCCCTAACTCCAAATTAATCCTGAGAAAGAGAAATAAAGCCCGGAATTAGTGAATTAAATACCTAAACTAAACTAATTGAACCAATTGAGAGCTGCATGTATGTGTACGAGTGTGAGTAACAGAGAATTAGACTAACAGAGAATGTGAGAGAGAAGAGAAAGAAAGGAAAGAGAGAATCGAGTGTGAGTATCGAGTGTGTGTGAGTATTGAGCGGAGAGAGGAGAGAGTGGAGAGTGTTTTAGTGGTCTAAAATTTGGTTGGGCGGTATTTTTGCGGCTCACCAAACTTTAGCCCGAATTTTTTTTTCAACATTTTATTTAATTAATTTATTTCTTTATTAAATATTTAATTCCTTTTTTTGCTAAATGATTTCTTTTACATAATTTGAATTAATATATTTAAAAAAATTTATATACAAAAATATTTTTTTATTTATTGATATATTAAAATATATTTAGAAAAAAAATTATTTTAAAAATTTTGTTTAATAATATTTAATAAATATAAAAATAAAATTACACATCTTAAAATGTTTTAACATGTTTAATGAAATATTCACTCTCTAATGGAATATTCTAGATTTTTTAAAATTTATTTTTATTCAAAAAAAGTAATTTTCATGTGAAAAAAGGTTAAAATTTTTATTTGTAGTAGAAAATATAAAATTTTGTTCATTACAAAATTACGGCAACACAATTTCAGACCTACGGCAACACAGAAACACTTTTATTCTATGCCAACATATTTTTGCTCCCTAAGGCAACATAAAAATGATAATGTTGTATTAGCCAAAAACATGCATGTCAAAGGCAACATAGGCTCTAGATGTGGTCATAGGCCTTGTATGGTGTAGTGAGTGTGTGGCTCTAGAAGTTGGAGTTCTAACAGAGTGATCAATGGATAATTCCCTTTGGCTCTCAACAGGTACCTCAGAGTGATTTCCAACAGATGGAGTTTCCTCAGCATCCTCAAGTGATGTGCCACGCTCTTCACCTTGATCATGCTGTAATCTCGCACCAGTTGACACTGCTTCTTCATCATCTTCACTGCCTTCACCACTTATCTAATTTTCAAATGAGAGATCTTCATGGAACCCTTCATCTACCAACCCTTGGATTTTCTTATCATAAAAGACAACATGTACAGATTCCATAACAATGTTAAGTCTTAGGTTGTAGACTCTGTAGGATTTCTCAGCTGAATATCCAACAAAGATAGCTTCATTTGGCTTTGTGTCGAACTTACCTATGTTCTCACCTTGATTTCTCAAGACAAAACATTTGCAACCTAAGACATGCAGAAAGTTAATTGTTGGCTTCTTTCCTTTGAATAGCTGGTAAGGAGTCATGCCTCTTGCTTGGTTGATCAAGGAAATATTCTGATTATAGTAGGCAGTATTGACAGCTTCAGTCCAGAAATATGTTGGTAACCTTGATTCTTCAAGCATGGTCCTTGCAGTTTCAATGAGAGTTCTATTTTTCCTTTCTACTACACCATTTTATTGAGGAGTTCTTGGTGCAGAGAATTCTTGAATAATTCCTTGTTCTTCACAAAACTCCCTCATCACAGAATTCTTGAACTTAGTTCTATTATCACTTCTCATCCTTCTAACTTTGAAAGAGGGATTGTTGTTAACTATGCGAATGTGATTGATAATGATTTCTCCTGCCTCATCCTTGGAGTGTAGAAAGAATGTCCACGAATATTTAGAGAAGTCATCAACAATCACTAGGCAGTATCTCTTGTTAGAGATTGACAATACATTGACTGGTCCAAAGAGATCCATGTGCAGTAGCTGTAAGGATGATCAATTGATGACATAGACTTGGATTTTAAAGAGGCCTTCTTTTGCTTCCCTTTTTGGTATGCATCACACAATCCATCCTTGGAAATTCCAACTTTGGAATACCTCTGACCAGATCCTTCTTGACCAACTCATTCATTGTTTTAAAATTTAAGTGAGACAGTTTCTTGTGCCATAGCCATCCTTCATCTACATTTGCTTTGCTGAAAAGACATGTAGCAGTATTTGCACTTGTTGAATTGAAGTCGGCTTTGTACACATTTCCTTTTCTGTTGCCTATCATCACTACATTATTGTCATTTTTCTTGAAAATGACATAAGCTTCAGAAGTGAACCACACATTTTGACCTTTATCACACAATTGACTGATACTAAGCAAGTTGTGCTTAAGACCATCAACTAGTGCTACATCCTCAATCACAGCATTTCCATGTGAAATCAAGCCATATCCTCTAGTATATCCTTTGCTGTTGTCTCCAAAGGTAATGCTAGGACCAGCTTTCTCCTCAAACTTAGTGAGTAGGGTAGAATCTCCAGTCATGTGCCTAGAACAGCCACTATCCAGATATCAAAGATTATTTTTGTTTCCCTGCACACACACCAAAACCAAATCAAGTTGATATTGGTACCCAAGTTTCCTTGGGTCCTGCCTTGTTAGCCTTTTTCTTGCCCTTCAAATCCTTTCCACCCAAGAATTCAGACTGAGAAAGATCAATCTTAACTCTAGGTGTAGCCCTTTGAAAGCCAAGATTTGAGATTTGCTCATATGCATTGTAAATATCAGAACTAGGCATAGTTTGTGTAGGTATGTTACTCATCATCCATGGCATCTGAGGCACATTGAAAGCATGATAATATGGATTATGCATGAATGACATGTTAGCACATTGACTAGATGCATGAGCAGGTTGGGCATACATGTTAGGCATAACATTCAGTACAGGAATAAGCATAGGCATTTTGAGAACAGAAGCATTTTTCAACTTTTTACACCTAGCAGATAGATGATTAACACTACCATAGTTCACACATTCTTTCCTAGGTGCATACCTATCAGGAGTGTAATTGTTGTGTTTATTAATCCCTACCTTGCCATCTCTGTTCTTTCTTCTACCTTTAGCCTTTGACTCTACTTTCTCTAACTTGTATTTCAATTGCTTGTTGGACAAGTGGCCTATGTTTGCTTCATCAACTGATTGGTTTTGCTACATTCTCCTGTTACAAAGTTTTTGTTGACGGGACCATATTGATTGTCCAATTTAACTAAGGTTGGTTTGCTGATAGCTTTGGCTTTCGATGGATAAGTTTGATCAGTATCCATCGATCGCTCAATGTTCAACGGATAATCCTCCTCATTATCCGTTGATACGCTGTCTGAAGCAGTCTCACCATCAACTCCTAACTTCACTTCTTCTAATTTGCTAAAAGAATCAATCCCTTGGACACTACAAATTTCTTCAGTAGTGGCCTTTGATCTTTTCCACTTAGCAATTAGATCCAGTTCTTTCTTTAACTGTTCCTTCAAAGATTCTTTTCTTTTAAGAACTTCAATCAATCCATCTTTAGCATCCTGGCAGTCTCTTCTCATGGTTTCAAAATTAATTAACTGAGTTTCTATCAAAGCATTCCTATCACTTAACTTTTCATTGAGATCTTTAATCCTCCTATTTTCTTTGTTAAGCGATTTCAAGGTAACATGCATGTTATACAATTCAAGAGACATTTCATCAGTTGTACTAGCACATTCTGCTTTAGAAAGATCAGTTAAGTTTGTAGAGAATACCTGGTTGCTTACTGAACTAGCTTCTTAATCATTTCCATTTGCCATGAGGGCAAGGTTGACAAACTCTTCTTCTGCATCAGAATCTCCTCCAGCAGCCCAATCATTGTCTCTTGACACAAATGCTTTCTCCTTTTGCTTGAGAAGATCAAAGTATTTTCTCTTGTAGTCAACAGCTCCAAACCCCATTTCTATCTCTCTCACTTTCACCCACTACCATCATTCTTCTTCTATCTCGTTGTTACCATGTTGTCATCATCGGACAAGCATCGTTGCCACCATCGGACGCCGTCACGACTTGTTATTACCATCTTTGCTCCGATTTGTCATCATTATCTGCTATCGTTGATTCAATTAATTAAACTATCACCAATCGATTTAGCCATTGAAGATACACATCACATCACGTAAGGCGTACTTCACACTTATAACTACTCAAATCTAAATTTTTTTTGTTAATGGATGGTTATGGCGATGACAATGGATATGGTGGCGGTGGTGGAGAGGAAGATTGTGATTATGGTGGAGATGGTGCTGATGACGAAGGTTATGGTCGAGATGCTCGTGATAAATATGGTATTAGTTGTTTTTTTAGTGATTTGCTTACAGAAAAATTGGTGATTTACATTGAAATTTAGTGATTTGCGTTGAATTTTCAATACAAAGTTAGATCTGATTGTTTTTAGTGAGTTACGTTCAATTTTTGGTGATTTTGATTTAAATTTTGGTAATTTGCGTAAAAGTTTTGGTGATTCGGATTGAAATTTGATGATTTGAAGGTTGTGCGATAACAATAAATTAATGGTGATTTGAGTTTTATTTATTCTTGATGTAATTTGGTGACTTGTAGTGATGGTGGCAACAATATTGTAGTGATGATGATGGCGATAAATGTGTTGTGATAATGGTGGGGATAATTTAGGCGACGTAAGTTTGATGGTGATTATTTGATGGTTGTGCTTATGATGGTGGTGATTGTGATGAGAGTCTCCTGACAAAGTCTGTAGTAGCAGGAGTAGTGGGTGGAAGCAGTGATAAAAACGTTTGTGTTATATATTGTATCTATATTTGTAATAATTTTGTAATTGGGGTCTCAATTCTCATTATAAGTAGGGTCTCATTGGAGTAGCCCTCTATATATATATATATAGGCAGGTGCTCAAATGAGACCCCCTCTTATTATGAGAACTGAGAATTAATCCAGCCCTTCTTTTTTTACTATCAACTTCTAATCTGGTATGTTAATTATTACTGACTTCTATAACAGACAAATATTCACAAAAATTAATATACGTATATTCCCATATCTCTCACCTTTCTTCTCTCTTTCATCTCTCTCGTCGAATCTCTCTCATCTGTCGTCTCTTGTCTCTCATCTCTATTGATTACATCAATTTTCCATCAGTTTTAGCTTCGATTTACATCAGTTATAGCATCGATTTACATCAATTTCGGACGAATTTCGCATCTTCGGTGCTATCTCTTTTTTGATTGATAAAAGATTTTGTTCATCTCTTCTTTTACAATTGTTTTCGTAATGATTACAAACGATTTGTTGCGAATTAGCTGTTATCAAGGTATTTTTTTTCAATTTTTGTTAGTATATTGATATTTATGATTAATCGATTTTTGTTCATTTAATTTTGTTAACAGATTTCGCTTCAGTTTTTGTTTTTTATTCTTATCTGCTGATTAGCTACAAACTAAGTTGTTTTTAATAATTTGTTATATAATGAAAGATGTGTTGATGAAAGACCAATTGTTTAAGGTAATATATTCTATTTTTTTAAAATGCAGACTTCGTTTTAGTGATGTAAAACAATGATTTCTGAATATAATAATTGATTTTGTAATTTGTGATGTGTGACTAACTAGTAATTTACCTTTCGTGAATATATTAGTAGTGTAAAACAGTGATTTCTTATTATAAAAGGTGACTTGTGAGTTGTGAAACTATAATGTAGTGATAAAACAGGTATCCTGTGCTTTTTAAAAAGTGACGTATAACAGTGATTTGTGAATATAATAAGTGACTTGTAATTTATGATATGTCAGTACATAGTACTTTGTGATTTCTGAATATATTAGTAGTGATAAAACAGTGATTTGTTAATATAAAAGGCGACTTGTGAGTTGTGAATATATAGTATAGTTGTGAGTTGTAAGCTTTTTTTAGTGATTTATTCTCCCTCTACTTACCATTTCAGGTTCAAGTCAGTCAAAACCATATTGAATGCTCTTGTAAAATGTGTGGAATACTTTACAGACATATTTTTTGTGCACTTAACCATTTTGAAGTGACTAAAATACAAAGGAATATTGTGCTAAATAGATGGAGCAGGACTCACTACTAGAAATCTGTTAATAGACATCACACATTAGATATCGGTTAGAAAAGCCAACGATGTTAAAAGTCTCTATAACATCAGAAATAACTAGACCGATGTCTAATTGTAGTAAACACAACACTTCATTATAAAAACGATGTCTAATGGTCCGTTTTTAAAAATGTAAATCCGTGCTTCCCCCTTTTCGTTTCCCCCCTTAGCAAAATATTCCCCCCCTTAACCAAAATTTCCCACCTTATATCAAAATTTCCCAACTTATCATTCCCCCCAGTTAACCAAAATCTCCCCCTGCTTCCCCCTTAATTCAAAACTAAAAATCAAAAACATTAAACACAAACACAAAACATAAAACACACGCTCGCTTCTCTCTTCTCTTCCAAGAACCCTAACAAAATTTCATCTCCCCCTTTTATGTTCCAAGAACCCTAACCATTATCTCCCCTTCCCCCTTTTCTCTCAATACTCTCTCTTCCCACCTCTCTCTCTCACGACTCTCTTTCGAGCCTCTCTCTTTCTCACTATCTTCCTCAAAACACAAACTCGCCTATACAAATACAAAACTCATCAACAAACAATGGAGGGTTGGTAATGGAAGCTCCAGGACCAAACACTCACTTTTCTCTACAAATCGAAGCCCTAGATTGAAAATTGATATTCAATTAAGATGAACCCTAACTTTTATTTGTTAATCAGGAGAAACCGAAGCTGATGTGGTTCTATTTTCTACAGCATTTTAAGAAGGTAATCCTTTATATAGAGTTTGTACTGTGGTGGGTGGTCCTCGGTGTTGCATCTTCAATTGGTATTGGTGAGAAAAGAAAAGTTGTTTTATTTTGCATTATAATTAATTGACGATGACTTTTACATGCTGCGATTGCTCAAGAATTGTAGTTGTATCCCTTTTAAGTGGTTCGTTCATTTAAGTTGTCATTTTTGCTAATTGCAGCTGCTAACTTCAGCTGAATTGCAAGTAGTACTAATAATAAAGTCTTTTACACCCTGAATAAACTATTCTGTATGTTCTGTACAGAGCTGTCCGAGTGTGAATCCATCAAGCTTGATTAACGTGGAGGGTCATGGGGTTGTTGAAGTTGAAATACCCGATAATAGAACCAGTGCCAGGTTCCAAGTATGTAACTAATTTCTACTTGTCTACTAGTGTAGTCATAATCCCCAATCACTTGAACTAATTATCTATCTTTCATAAAAAAACACCAGGCTTGATGAAGAAATGC
Organism: Saposhnikovia divaricata; assembly: GCA_036435485.1. Taxonomy (NCBI): domain Eukaryota; kingdom Viridiplantae; phylum Streptophyta; class Magnoliopsida; order Apiales; family Apiaceae; genus Saposhnikovia; species Saposhnikovia divaricata. The sequence continues at coordinate 75,168,964 of CM071600.1, read as the reverse complement.
GTGCTAAAGGGAAAATAATTAAAAGGGATTATATGACTCCAGAAGACAGAGAGTGGCTGGAGAAGGTTATTGAAGATAGTGTTCGTTTGGCTGGGGATGATTACGAAATACCTTTTTATGAGAATGATGAATGGATCAAACAATTTGGAAGCAAACCGTGAGTTATATGTTGCATTCTGTAATATTTGATTTGCGTGTGTAAATTGTTAAAATGCTGAATTATACAAGTGACGTAAAGTATATGAACCTGCAATTGCACTATCTTCATTATTTTTTCAGAAGCTTTGAGAGTCAGTTATTGTCTATTTTATTTCAGGTCATTGTGTAATTCTTCATTATTTTCAAGTTCTAGATCGAATGTTCAAGTTACCAATTATTGCCTTTACTATTCCATGTTGAAGTTGCTGTTTGTGTATAATTACTTCGGTTTGTCATTGTTTTAGTTGATTGGATTATGTTATGCATCAGTTAACGAGAGGACAACAGCGCCTCATCATCATTGTGTTTGATTTATGAGTACTACTTTTATGTTATGGTTAAGTTATCTGCAAATGAACTATCAAAAGTTTCACACAAAGTTAAAGATAAATGTTTCCATGTCCCTCTCGAGAAATGTTACTTTTAGAGTAGTTTTTAAATTTATAGAGCCATTTGTATTGAAACTGTGTGTTCATGCTAATCATGAAAGAAAAGCATAGTACAATATGCTCTGGAAACTGATGGAGGAAGAACATGGTTGTGATGCAAATGTCTCATCAATAAGCTCGACGGAAGTAAGTAGATGAACTACTTATTTTAATTGTTTCCCTTTTATAGTACAGAAGTGGCATGTCTAAGTATGTTAAATCCATTTTGACACAATGTTTTCTGTTTCAGGTGTAGAGATGTTGCAAATGTAGATGTCAATATTGGTTGTCCCAAGTCATTCTCTACCAGCGGAGGAACGACTAAACCAGAGCTTTATGATGTGCGCATGTATGTCCAATTTGAAGTTCTCTGTTTCTTCCTCTCTGATTGATTTTTATAGTTGATCTTTTTTCTCCCCCTTCTTATATTGTTTTCTAATGCAGATCTTAACTACATTAAAGAGGAACTTAGTCATACCAGTTACATGTAAAGATTCGACTAGTAAATGGCATGGAGAATTGAAAAAACAGGGGTTTCTGCCCTTGCTGTTCACAGGAGGTATTAATGCTTTAGCTAATCTTATCACTGTCATAAGTGCCATTGGTTTTACATAAGCTGTAGTGTTCTGAGGTTGTAGATATTAGACCGTTTCTCTAATGGTAGACTGTTAATATATTAATATTCAATATTACTGTTTATTAATTAGTTGTTTACTATCTAAGTTTAATATTTAACACCGCTATTTTTTAAAAAATTTTATCTATCTGAATGTATGGGCAACCACTATATTTTTTGGCTGCCTCAAGTAGTATTGCAGCACTTTTTCCGAATCCATCTTGTTGTCAGCCCTATATTATTGGGCTTGTAGTCGTTTGAGAATAGGTCATCAGGTTGATGGCCTTGGTTCAGTTTCTGTGTGTTGTTCATTGTTCTAGTGTAAAGGCTTAATGTAAGGAGTATGAGATATAAGAACCTCTGAACATGGCAGTTCTGCCACAATATCTTCTAGTGGTCCATTTCAATCTGTCGAGGCCCTAGAACTGATTATTATTCCAGTCAGACGTGTTATGTCATGTCATTCCAGTCACCATCTGGATATAACTCTGAATATTTTTCCCATAACCCATACTGCCTAAACCTGTAGTGGAAAATACATTAATTGTTCTCAGTTACTTTTAGACTTTCTTTTACTAATTTTTTAGGATGCCTTATTAAGTGCAAAATACATTAAATGGAAGTTTCTATTGATGTATAAAACCATGTGCTATACGTAGAATGTATTTTCTCTTTAGAAATATATTTAGAATTCAGGAATCTAATTTAGGTGATTATTTGAAGGTATGGAAATTTGTATAATGAAGAGAATGTGGCAATAAGTGGAACCCATACTCATGCTGGTCCAGGGGGTTATTTACATAGTAACTTATCTTGGCTTTGTGCCACAGTCATTTGAAGCTATTGTGACTTTTGCATTGGACAAATCAAAAGTACTATGATATTCTAGTTGTGTTCATATGCTACAATTGAATTAGTAACTGCTAGTTTACTCACAGTATCATTATGTTTTAGTCACAGCCTTCTGTCTTTGTAAACCACTTTGTCCAGCATTTCTAAGTTTCTGGAAGCATGTGGCTACTGCTCATGTAGTCCAATGGCTTTTTAGTGTACAGGGGTCGAGCACATTTCTTAGTTATACATCTAATTTGCAAGTGTTATTTCTAATTGCTCATCATTTGCATAACATTGTCGGACTAGTTATTAATTGTCAGTTTTATGGCAAGATAGCCATTTTCATAAATTTTCTGTTTGAGTCAATCTAATACTTCCTTGTTGATTTTTGCATGCAATGGGAGAAGGAACAACATGGGGTGTTTTTGCATGTAAGAGTGCTTGTGAGGCATTTGGTCTCAATACAGTGGAGAGTTTGCAAATCCGACAACATGTTGTCCATTTTTTATTCAAGAATTTTTAAGAGAACATGTTCGACGTCCGAGTGCTTACAGCTATTCATTTAAGATATTATATCAATGTAGTTTCGATATTGGATGGTTTGGATTATGTAATTAGTTTCGATATTGAATTGGATAATGTAGTTGACCGATTGAATGCATACTTGGTTTTGGTATATCGGTTTTTTGATTTTGGTATATTATTTATCTGGTTTTGGTATATTGGTTTTTGGTAATTAGATCTGTCATACATACAGGGCATCCATGAATAAAAGAACAAAATAAATCAGAAAACCAAAAAACTGATGTCGAAGGAATAAAAAGACAATGATTATTACTAGAGAACTGAGGTAAAATACAAAGAAACACATCAGCCCTTACTAAAAAACCGATGTAAATTTGAAACATATACATCAGTTTACTATTATGAAATCGATGTAAATTTAACACATATACATCAGTTCACTATTAAGAAACCGATGTAAATTTGAAACATAGACATCAGTTCATTATTAGGAAACTGATGTAAATTTGACACATATACATCAGTTCACTATTAAGAAACCGATGTAAATTTGAAACATAGACATCAGTTCAATATTAAGAAACTGATGTTAAACATAAACATTGACATCGGTTAAAAACCGATGTCTAAGACCCCAACTTTTCTCTACACATGCGAAGACATCGGTTCTGCTTTTACATAGACATCGGTTTTTAACCGATGTCTATTGACGTTTTTCTAGTAGTGACTGCAAAAAATAGACCATCTTCGTCAAAGTTTTCTGAGGTTTCCTATGATTTCAGAAAGATGGAAACTATATCTCTTACAGTGGCTAACATATGGTTTAATTTTCAGAAATCTATGAACAAGGCAGGTGTAGATGTTGAAAATCTTTTTCATGTGGATCAAGTAGTGAAGCAATTGAATTCAGATCTTGGTGATGGAAGTGATATAACAAAGAAAGCTCATATAGAAGTGATGATGGGGCCACAACCGACGGAAGAAATTACCATTCATGCACCAAATCAATGTAAAAACGAGGGTTCTGGTTTGAAAAGGTTGGTTAGTCAAAGGGAGAAGGCAATCAAAGAAGGCAAAAAAAACCTAGGTAGTGCAAGTTATGTACTTCATCAGTGCATGATGCTAGAACCTGTCCACAAAGAATAAAAGTCACTACAATGGTTTCCAAGGTTGATTCAGCAAATAAAGATTGAGTAACGGTTGATGCAGCAAATGAAGATCGAGTAACGGTTGATGTAGCAACTGAAGATCAAGTGACAATAAATAATTTGTTTTTCTTTTAGTAAACTAAAACCCTCTCCAATTATATTCAATGTAGAGATGAATCTCTATACAATTGGTGTAAGAATAAAAACTTTATACTTCATTTTGCTATCCATAAACAATAACTTGGTGTAATTTGCTATGCAGTTGTCAAGGTCATTTGTAATTTTTTTACTGTCTTGGTTTAATTTCGATTGGTTTTCTTTGGTGACTTTGTTATTGTAAACGGTGATTTGTTTTTAAATTTAGAGTAATTTCTGTTTAAATAGTAAACAATAATTTGATCTAATTTTCAATTCATTGTTAAAGGTGATTTATATTTTTTAATGGACAATTTAGAGATGGTCTGTTTGTAATTTTGTTGGTGAGTTGGTTTAATTTGAAAGTAAGTTTTTTGGTGACTTTTCTAGAAAAAAGGTGATTTGTATTTAAATTTTTAATTTTAAAATGATCTCTTTGTATTTTTTATTTTGATAAATTCTACTAAAAAAAGTGATTTATATCTAACATATGATTTAAAGGTGACTAGGTGTAACAATCTATGTACATTAAGAATCTAAGTAGAATAAGTGTATATGTTTTATAAAGCAATCAATGTAACTACATAAAAGTGTAAACTTCTTTTCCATAGAAACACGAAGATAAGTTAACCAACACATACTTGAGACACTCAATTACACTTAATCAAATGGAACAATGTCAAATGGTAACAATGATAACATCTTAATGAAATTTGAACAAATACGAGATGGAGTGTAAATTCCTAAATAGAACATGTATGCAGAGTTTAATCAATCATTTCCCTCATTTATTTCGGCAACAGTAACATCATCTACAGTTGCATCAACATGATCTACATCATCCTCTGGATCCAGCTTAGTTCTCTTCTTAACATGTCCTTCTCTTGGATTTTTCTTACTTGATTCCATGATCGCTTTGAGTAGTCCTTGTCCTGCTAATTTGTTGTATAGGAATTTTGATTCTTTGATAACAAAGTTCCTTTTCTCATTGACATGTTCTCTGTAAGTGCATAATTAAGAAAAAGATTATTAGATCACAAAATAAAAAAAGATGCTTCTGTGGTGACTTTTGGTGTGGCAATTCGAGCAAATTTTAACAAAATACTTACATTAAATCTTGACCCTCCTGTATTATCCATCTCCATACATCATAATTTTGCATTCAAATCAGTACACTATATAAAAAAATCAGATTATAATCCCAACTCACTGTCCTATAATTATAGGTAATCACTATTTTTACATCACTTTTAAAAAGAAAGAAGTAGCGCGTTTAAACAAACTGGTACCCTATCAAAATTCACAAGTCACCTTTTATTGTAAGAAATCACCATTTTTATATGATCACTACATATTAAAAATTACTATTTAATGAAAAATAATAAATCACTGTTCTATAATCACAATATAATCACAAGTTACAGGTCACCTTTTATTATAGTTAATCATTATTTTTACATCACTTTAAAAAGAACTAATACGTTTAAATAAACCAGTACACACAGAATATAACCACAACTCACAAGTCACCTTTTACAATAAGAAATCACCATTTCTATATGATCACTACATATCAAAAATTACTATTTAATCAAAAATTACAAATCACTGTTCTATAATAACAATATAATCACAAGTTACATGTCACCTTTTATTATAGGTAATCAATATTTTTACATCACTTTAAAAAGAATTAGTGCGTTTAAAAAAACCAGTACACACAGATTATAACCACAACTCACAAGTCACCTTTTACAATAAGAAATCACCATTTCTATATGATCACTACATATCAAAAATTACTATTTAATCAAAAATTACAAATCACAAATTACAAGTCACTCATTATAATCACAAATCACTGTTCTATATCACTTTTAAATAGAAAACCAATATTTTCTAATAGTCATTCATTACGAAGAGTAAAAATATATACCTCCTTTACTATTATCCATTGAAGTAAAATAACAATGATTAGATCCTGTAAAAAATTAGTAATAACACACACACACACATTAGAAAATCAACTGAAATAAACATAAACATCAAAAATCACTTAAAAACATATTCTCTGTTGTAACATAAGGAGTATTACCTCTATTTTTGTCGCTTCAATTTGTTCAACTTCGATTTCTGCCAAAAAAAAACAAAAAATATATGATTCGAGTATATTAAAACGTGATTCAAGTAAAATATTAGCGAAATCAACTTCTTCCATAATGTAACAAAGTGATTTAAACACATAATTTTCACAATAATGAAAAGTCACTACTGGAAAAACCCCCTACAACATCGATTTTTGGCCGATGTTAAAAGTGTGTCAGAACCGATGTCTTTGTCGGTGTAGATAAAGGGGGGTTCTTTAACATCGGTTCCTGACCGATGTCAAAGATGGTTATAGACATCGGTTCCCGAGAAGAAACTGATGTCTTTCTTACTGTTTAACATCGGTTTTTGTAGGAGAACTGATGTTTAATACAAGATTAGACATCAGCATATTAACTAAACGATGTTTAATACTACCGGTAACATCAGTTTTCTTAAATTTTCTAATGTTAAATGTCCTTGTAGACATCGATTTGTTGTTAAATTATGATGTTCAATTTATAATAGATATCAATTTATTATTAAAATGTGATTTATTTTTCCCTTTTAGATATGAGTTTTTAGTAATAATGTGATGTCTATTTAGACTATTTAACATCACTTTTAAATTTCACGTGATGTTAAATTTTCTTGTTTTTATCAGTACACTTGCCCATTGGTACATAACCCAAAAATTAAAAACAGAGCAAAATCTCCAAACCAAGATAAAAAAATATACCAAAAAAAACTTAGAAACTTAGAACCAAAATAGCTTAGCTATATTTCAGCCATTTCAATAATCCAAGAACATATAAAAACATCCACATTAACTCAAAACCAACTTCCCCCATCCACTACAACTTATCTACCAACCAAAAACACTAAGCAAACACATACTTTCAATGATAAAAGTTTAGGAGGAAATGAAACTAATAAAAGTTTTGATTATGTAAGCTAGGTTTATAATGATCATCCATGGGCAAGTCAATATCCGAACCAATTACCCTTGATAGCTAGTGATCTGGACTATTGCTTACAGCTGCACTATCATGATAAACACCAGGAAATTGAGGTCAGAGCATGGTGCCTCTCAAAACTCAATACACTCATAACACCACTCTCTTTCTTCTTGTTATCATTTGTATTAATTTCCAATGCTTCTTGTTAGAAAAAAGGCTCAAGAACAGTACTAATTAGGGTTTATAATTGTGTAAATTAGGGTTTCAAATGTCTTACCGTGAAGAAAGCTCCGGGTCTATGAAGAAAAGTCCTAAATCGAACTAATTAGGGTTCAAGCTCCAACCTCCAACCTCCGGTTCGTGCTTAATTAAGTTGGATTTGTACTAATTAGGGTAAAAGAGAGAAGAAAGAGGGAGAGAGTGAGAGAGAGGGTTGAGAGTGAGAGAGGCGGCGGAGGAGAGAAAAGAGAGACTAAGTTCTGTGGGCTGAGAGTAGAGAGGAAATAATGGGGGAAAGTGAAATTTTGTTTAAGGGGGGAAATAAAATTTTGCTAAAGGGGGGAATTGTTTGTAATAAAGGGGGAAGTAATAGTACGCGTCGGTTTTTAATTTTTTGAAAAGGAGATTAGACAACGGTTACTATAATAATCGATGTCTGAAACGTGGTTTAACATCAGTAAAATAACAGTCGATGTCAAAATTATTTTTAACATCAATGACATTTCTAACCGATGTTAAAGGGCTGATGTTATAGCTACCTTTTCTAGTAGTGAGTATACCTATAATCGAGTATATAATAGGGATATTGTAGTGTTATAAAGATTTTCAACAATTTAGAGGCTCGATTAGGACAAATTTGGGGGGATTAGAAGGTGTGAGCAACAGATATAATGGTGAATAACGGAGCAACAGAGATGGGTGGTTTCATCGATAACTGTGAATAATAAAGAAGGTAGTTAGGCTATGTATAATTTTTTTAATTTGAAAAAGTAGTGCCGCGTGCATGTGTTTTGTTTATTTGGCCTGTTTTGTGCCCCAATGTGCAATTCTCACTATAACAGTGATCTCACTAGAGTAGCCCTATATATATATATATATAGGGTCTTTATCAAATGAAATCCCCCACTTATGGTGAGATATGAGATCTAATCCTAGCCATACATTTTTTATATCTAAATTAAATCTTAGCCCCATAATTAATATTTAAAATTTAATTTTTTTATTATTCACTTAATTCAACATCATCTTCTACCATCATCTTCTCCCCTACTCCGGTCACCAACTCCGGCGACCAATTCCGGTCAACCCAGAAAATCACCACCGTTTAACAGAACATCACCACGCTACCACCACCTCCGACCACCAAGCTACCGTAGCCTCCCACAAAAATCATCGGCTATAAACAAAATCACCGCATTGCCGCCACCTCCCGCCACCACACTGTCGTTACAGCAAAAAATCACCACCTGTGTACAAAAATCACCGCGACCAAAATCACCACAAACCACCCCATCGCCGCCGCCACCTCCGGCCGGCACCAACAAATCACCACCTACAAAAATCACCGCGACCAAAATCACCACAAACCACCCCATCGCCGCCGCCACCTCCGGCCGGCACCAACAAATCACCACCAACAATCCGAAAATTACCACAAAATCCAACAAATCCAAGTAATGCACCTCGACACTATAAAACTCCATTTAACTAACAAAATTTACAACAGTCACCATTTTAAATAATTAAATATTATCAAAACACCACTCCAGTATTAATTAACACGAAAATCACCAAAATTTTTATAAAATATTAACAATGAAACTCATGATGGCAGTAAGCTTCTTCCCTTTCATTTTTTTTCTTCCTTTCCTCAATAATCACCTCCTTCATTTCTTTTCCTTCGCAGCAGTTTAACACCATAAATGACCTAATTATAATCATTGTCGCTGACTAGTACACTCAGGGAATCACCTGGTATACATGTATATAGATCGGAACTGTAATGTATAGAATTATTTGTTTTTTGTATTAATTTGGTGAATTTGTTACAGAAGATGAACCGAAGATGCACGAGCCGGCGAGATTACGAGAGAGAGGAGTGAAGAAAGATCAAGAGAGGAGTGAAGAAAGATCGAGAGAGAGAGGCCGAGGAGTAGTAAATGGAGAAGAGCACATAGATTAATGAATGCCTGTGATGAGAGTTTGGAAGAGAAGAGAGAAAGGAGGAAAAGGCTGGTTGATTAGCAGCGGGGATGGCGGTAGATGGGATGAGGATGGGTGGAGGCAGGTTCGGGGGGTGGATAGGGGCAGTGGAGGCTGTTCGTAGTGTAATGTGTTTGGATATGGTAGCGTAAATATGTGTTTAAGATTTAATTTAGATATAAAGAATGTAAGGCTAAGATTAGATCTCAGTTCTCACCAATAATATGGGTTCTCATTTGAGCACAACCCTATATATATATATATATATATATATATATATATATATATATAAAAGATTTTATATGTTCAATTTACTATGTATTTTATCTTCAATTTTTAAAACTTGATTTAGACGATTTTACAGGCCACTTGAAATTAGCAAAATAATCTTTAATTTAGTGATGGTTTAATAATTATTTTCCAATTAAAACTACTAAGAAACAAAAGAGATAAGAAATTGACAATTTTTACGTTGAAAATTCTATTCGATTTAGGAAATCTAATATTTTGTTTTGATCATCACAAAAACCTTCTTATTATTTGAAAATAGTTGTACTAACAACCAAATACAGTTTTAATAATAAGTGTAAGAGGGATTTTGTCCAAAACTTTGGCAGTCGATAGTTTGGTTCTCAGTACGACAAAATAAATAAGAACCATTAGATCATAAAATAAATAGATGAAAAACGTAGGATCTAGCATAATTTTTTTTTTGTATCTTAACACCTAAACTAAAAATTATATTTATATTAAAATACGAAAAAGTGAATCTCATTGATTTAAATATTATATAATTAGGGTTTCGATATTGAATAAGATTATCAATGTAGGTCTTCTACACTTAACAGAATTAATGTAAAAATTTGTAATTATATTTTCTCTTGAGAATTTGAGTGTTTTTAATTGGATAATAATTGTTAAATTATCATCACTAAATTAAATATATTTTTATGAGTTTTGTGTGGGCTGTAAAATTCTCCAAATCTGATTTCTAGATCTCTAAATAGAGCCCAAATAGTAAATATGAAATTTTTTAATATTAATTAAAAAACAAATAAAATTCAATTCTAATAAAACCTTTTTTAATTATATTCTTTTCAGATTATAATTTTCTTTTTAAAATTCATTTCTATTACAATTTTTTTTAATTATATTATTTTTAGATTATAATTTTCTTTTCAATATGATATAATCTTGATCATCCATTTTTAAAATTATTATTAGATTCGATGGTTGAGATTATTTTGGCGGTGCAGTGACCAGAATTAAGGGACCAAAATTATGAATAAAATTCCTCTTACGCTTGTTATATAAAGATATAATTCATCTTAATTTTATTATATAATAAGATATAATTAACTAACAATTTAGTTTACACCACCGGCTATCTCTTTCCCTTTTCTCTCTCCCTTTTCTCTTCCCCTTACCGTCTTTCTCCCTCTTCTATGCACCTTTACCGGCGGGACTTCCACCTGTTTTTCCGATGGAAAGCCCCAATTTCTTTTCTTTATTTTGTTTGATTTGTCTGTTTCAATAATCTCCCTGTGTGAGTAAGGATTTGTATCTTTTAAATTTGTTTCGGATTGTTTTTCTAGATCTACATCATCAGAGCTTCCGGTTTTCTTTCTTCTTCGATTCAAGCGGAGCTTATTGGATTTCGAGAGTTAACCGCCTATCTATGGTTTCGATTATCAGATCTAAGTTTTTTTACTTTTCTTTTGTATTTTTAGGTTGTTTTTTATTCGGTTCTTGGGCTTGTATTGTTTTGGATTCTCTCCATTGTGAGAGTTTGGATTTCTCTCCTGTGTGTGAGAGAGGTTTGTTTTTTCTTCGCTTCTTGATTGTGAGCGGGGTCTTGATTTAATGATGAATTTCGTACGGAATTGTAGTGGTGGTCGATAACACAAACGATAGCTCCATCGGGGCACATTGAAGTGGGTACCGGTAATACAACGAGGATGCACGAAGTGGATACTTGTATTTGTATATACTTTATCTTCAAAATATCGCTTAACTGTCTCTTCAGGAGAACACGCGATTGCAATTTTCAGTTTGTTCGTCTCGATCATTGGTGTAGATGACGTATGGCTTTTTATTGATGAATTAGCACCTTTGTTCAAAAAAAAAACAATTATCTAAGTATTTATTCACAAAAGCAAGCATAGACAGAATATGATCAAAAATGTAAACTCGGTGCGTTTATTCATTAAGTTTTGTATTAGTGACTTTAAATTTAATTTATAAAATATATGTTATTTTTTGGAGTCGAACTCTTAATTTATGATAGTACTTGTTTATTATCCATTTTACTCTTATAATATAATATCCAAACTATGCCATATGAGCGGCTTTACTCAAATTGTATATTTATCAAAATATTGTGTGGTTGTTTGGATTTGATCTTTTTACCTACGGTAGTACTTCCTTATTATCCCTCTTACTCTTATTATATAATAGGATATAATAATTGGCCAACAAGGCTTTTCAAGCTATTTAGTAAATTACACATTTACCCCTCTATTATATTAATGTATAAAAAAAATGTCGGTCATGAGAATTGAACCCATGTCCTTCAAGTTTTAGGAATGAATTATGTTCCCACCTCCAACCGCTATACCAAATAAAAGAACTCACATGCTCTATTCTATTTAATATTTATTTTAAAATTTAATCAAGTTAAAATTATCAAATACTACTCCCTCGCTAATAATTAAGAATTTTATTCAAAAAAATTATGTTGTCTATCTATCTATCTATTATGTTTAATGCCAAAATGATTTTTTGACCAATTATAAAAAGACTAATATATCCTTTATACTAATTGAAAACATGGTTTTGTGATCAATTAAATTATTTACATAGGAGACACAAATATTGTATGATTGTCAATTAAATAAAAAAAACGTTGTTGGGTTAGAACTCGATATTATAAATTATATTATAGATGTAATACAAATAATTACAAGATTAAGATATATAGCTTTGTTGATGAAATACACATATTTTAGCAGTTACTCGAAAGTCGCATCTATTGTGAGAGGATAAAAAATGAGATGAATGAGCTATCGAAGGTGTGCTAAAAAATGTGATTGGAATTCTGTGACAAACGTGTTCGCAAGTTATTTTTAGAGTAGTGATCGATTTGGTGACATGAAGAAAGGACTGTGTGACTGATAACGTTGGTGTATTGTTGAAGATGATGTAAATAGTCACCGAAAATAGCAGAGGTCAGAGTGTAGAGGTGGAGATGTATATTATATTTGAATGTACACCACCACTTACACCATCAAAATCAAAAATAGAATCACAAAAACTTCAACTTGAATCACTAAAAAATGAATCCAAATTACACACAAAAATTTAAACAAAAATTACTAAATATTTCCATATCTAAAATTTTGATAGTGTTTGAAGGTGTCAGCACTACAAGGAAAACTGAAGCATACAATGGTTTTTGGCCGTTGTCTGATACCCTGGATTGGCGTTGTCTATTGAGCAGCTGTCTATTACCAACCTCAGACAACGGTACACAAACCGTTGTATGATATTAGTAACAACAACACACCATGCTTCATAAAGCGTTGTAGCACACCCAGAAACAACAACACAATCATTTAAATCCGTTGTTAGAAAATGACGAATACAACGGTTCATAAAAAATAAAACATTGTTCATTCATTCTATTAACAACGGTTTCTTAAAATATAACCATTGCAGGATAACTGAGCATAGAACTTAATTGTATCATAAACTCGTTGTGTGAGTTGTATTTTACACATGCCTTTATCTTTTTAAAACAATTGTGAAAAATGCTTGGTACAACACTTTTGTTTCCTAAATGCTTATATTTGTTATTTTCACACAATGGTTTTACAATTTTTATACAATGATCAACTCTTTTTGGTACAATACTTTCTTGAAACTTATCCATTGTCCGATGAAATATTTAACAAGTGTTTATCAAAAGATGATAACTTTGGCTATTGATAAATGAAACAACACTTTTATTTACAACAAAAATCAAAGTTTATACACTACTAGCAACTAACCAATATAATAAAAACCACTAATTATCTAAATAGAAACTACCCATCAATATTTATCCCTATAAAGCCTACCAATACTAATTCCCAACAAAGTACCACTACCATCATCTAATTCCCACAAAATCATAAAATCGGGATACATACCCCGGTGTGTCAAGATCAACTTGTCCTTCTAACAACTGCTATTTGGTGAATACCATATCGCATAAAATAAGTCTTTCACTTCCAACCTCCTCATGTACATTAAGAATTCTGACATCTCAAGAAAGATCTGATCGGGTAAATACGTATGAGCACATGCGGATGAGTTCTTTCTTGGCCCCTTGTTCTTGAAGTTGGTAGTTGTATAAATCCACAACTGATTTAGTGTAAATAAGGCATGCCTTCATAAATTACCAAAACGCTTCACAGATATCAACTTTGGTCTGGTGCCAGTCATGCAAAAAAGGACGAAGGCATCAATCTACCTGTTACCATGGTGAAAAGATTCTTAATAAGTAATGACAATATATGTTTTCAACAATGATCATGTACCACCATATAAAATAAAGTACACACAGGAAGAAGAATGTGATTGTATCTCTTGGTTTCTAGATAACAACTTATGTTTCTTACCTAGTAAAATATTGTGGTTAAACTTTTTGAGGTGGCAACTTTGACAATGCCCAAGCCGGTGAGTCGCAAAGCCATAATGATGTGCCTAAATCTTTATGTTTAAAGTCCGTAGCTTTTGGGGTTTTTTACATAAAAAAACGTACACAAGAACATAAAATGATAAATAAGCACACCTGATGCTGATTGTTACAGCAGGCTCCATGGCGAGATCCAACCATACAAAGATGAAAAGAAAAAGATTTCTAGCATACCATATTTAATCTGTTGTCCCACCACTTTTCCGAATTTTCAACCAGGTCCTTCTAAGTGTCATCATCTGAACGGAGGAGAAATATTACACAATGAGATTCAACTAAAACATCACTTAGAAACTCAAGTTAGAATGTATAATGGTCATAATAAGATTATAAACATTTCCCTGAATGTGAAAACGGTATTTATTTTATGTACCGACGTCACTAGAACAAGCCCAAAACAAAAACAATAATGTAAAAGGACAAATTAATTGACAAGCAATACAAACATTCCCAAGACTAACTCACTTATATGTTCATATTTCTCCATCTTAGCCTAATCCAACCTAAAACTAAGCATACTGCGTTAAACCTAAAACCTCAACTGGTCAACACAAATGGCTAATAGATAAAGTAAATTTTAAAAGAGGAATAAACACCAAGCTAAAGAGCACTTAAGCCATCAAAACCCTGTACCTGCCTAGGTATGAGAACTGATGGTCAGTAAACTTCAAAAACAGGTAAGTGAGTAAGAAATATGCTCGAGATCAGAAGCGCTCATATATTTAATGTTATAACTATGATAGTCATTACATTACCATTTAGTAGTGATAACTATATATCTGAACCTCTGCATAGTTTTTTTTTATGAAACTTGATCATGGTACCATAATGCCATTGGACAAAGTGCGCAGAAAAATTCTGTTCTGCAATTCCATCATCACAGAAATTAACCCTTCTTTTCCTAAAAAGTATTATTAATACTACTATTTTTAATGTAGCCCCTTGAACTAGTAAGTTCAACATAATTAACCAAAAGCAGCAAAAAGACAATTTAAATGTACCACGTAAAACCAAAAATAGAGTTGGGGGGTTCCCATTGGTTGGATGCTGGAGAACAAATTCAGCTGGGACCTTACTGAAAAAATAGGAAAAGGTATTATATTATTATGCATTTCATAGAGATAGCACCATTGGAACCATGACGTAGAAAGTAGGCCATGAACCCACCCACATAGGGAAAAAAAGATTACCTAAGAGCTTCGGCACCTAAAATTTGCTCACGTGGAATCCATCCATCAATATTCATTAAATCTAGCCAATGACCAACAATATCCAAGCAGATGTAGATATCCCATCGCTTATTAAACATGCAAATTGATTAGTTGCCACTTAAGAAAAGTCAGAACTGAAGCAAAATCAGCAAAATAAAAATATGGTACACCAGAGACTACACCAGATAAGCAGTTGATGAAAACCTTCATCCCACAAGAATTCTCTAGGAAAGAAAGGGTGACTCAGCTGGCCGGTATGAAATAAAATTATTTTCCAGTTTAGCCTGCATAAAGATGGTTACAAGGCAAAGCTTTTCACTTACAACATATTTAAAGTACTATAACGAAATTGTGGAAGGGTAGTAGGGCAATTACATTGATGTTATTTGGCAAGGCAATTTTTGATTCTCCATAAAAGTAACCAATTCCCCCGAACAAATTACCAATTGCAGCCTTACCAATAGTCACCGTATTAGAATCAAGCTGAAAAATCAACAAAGTTTTAGGCTTTCACATATTAATGCATATTTGACACTATAGGAAGCTCAAAAAACAGAAACTTTGATAAGTCATCTTCGGAAGGTAGTAAAATCAAAAGCAGGGTTAGTATTTGTAACGAAACTAGCAGCTGAAAACATTTTGTACAACTTCGAAAATGGTAGGCATTAGGATAAATAACTTTATTAAAATCTAGCACTGAGCGTGTGCAAAGCATGGCCAAGATAAATTTTTTTAATAAAGTACTATGGTCATGAGTACCTTTGATTACAGGAGTTTCAGAATGACATGTAATCAAATGTGTACCATTTGTTGTAACTTGGTCTCTGCAAGGTATTCATCCAGTGCACCATCTCCATGAAGCAACTTTCACTACTACAAATTTAAACTTATAAAACGCCACTTACATAGCGTTTTAGCATACGCTATCTATAATTGCTGCTTACATAGCGTTTTTAAACAAAACGCTATGCAAGATATTAAAAAGAAAATTAAAAATAAATGAAGAATAAAATAAAATAACTAATATAGCGTTTTTCTGTTGAACGCTATGTAAGGTGGGGAATAGATAACGTTTTAACAAACGCTACGGGAGAAAATGTTTTTTAAGTAATTAATAATTATTTTTTTTTAATTTTCGACAGATGTAAAGCGTTTTCCCAAACGCTATAGAGCAAATGTTTTCTAAGTTCTAATTTTAATCTAACACAAATGACTAATTGAGACACCCAGTAGCCAGCAGAGAGCGGGAGTCCTAAACACCCAAGCGCGGGACTTATTCTATCTCTCAACATCTCAATTATCCTCTAATTCTTCTTCTCATTTGGTTATAATCCGGTTAAGGGAGAGAAGAGAAGACAATTGAAGAGAAGGCGATTGAAGAGTATCCAGTAGACGATTGTAAGTATTTTATTTTATGGTTTTTACTGGGCTTCAAATTTTGGGGGTTTGTATGATTGGTGCTCTGAATTTGTAAATTATACGAAACAATAGACTCTATTTGGTAAAAGATTATGTTTTAATTGTTTTAATTTTGTTTATTTGCCTGTTTTTACTTGCTGGGTTTCACCTTTGGAAACGTTGTTTGTGTTCACCTGTTTCGATTCAGTTTTGTGCACGAAATTTGTTTATTTACTTGCTGGGTTTCACTTTTGGAAACGTTGTTTGTGTTCACCTTTGGAAACGTTGTTTGTGTTCACCTGTTTTAATTGTCAAATGTTGTTTGTTTATTTGTCCGATGAGTTAAACATGTATTAATGTACTCTATATCATATGGTGATTGAAAAGTCACATGACTTTATTAGGTCATTTGTTTTTGAGTTCAGATGAGTCATCTTGTTTGAGAAGTTCTTCTGGGTTTTAAGATTATCCATGTCAATATTTCTTATTTCCTTTGTGGAAGTTGACATTATGAGCCCCCTTTTAGAAAGTTTCCCTTTTGGGCATAGTTCAACCCACAAATTTGTAATATATTTCTCATGAAGACTTATTACATACATTGTACTTGTTTTAATTTTTAATTACGAGTTGTTAAAAATAGTAAACATGCTGATATCACCGTTCTGATAATTAATTACTCTAAATCTCAGATGTCCCCCATTTCGTAGAACAACATAAAAGTAAAATTTACAGTCGTTAATCTAGAAGATTGAAATTGCGTTGTGGACAGCAGACGAGGTTACCAAACATTGAATCTATAACATTTTTAATAAATAATTCCGTATTTAATATTGATGGATTAACACTAATCTCATATCATAGTAGGATAATTAAAGTACCACATCACTTGTTGTAGAACAATTAGTAAACATGTTAGGCAGACATTTGATGGCAACTTAACGGGATTAAATTTGACTTTGTAGTAAAGTTTTAGTAGATAGCTAGGGAGGGGATTATGTGTTGCAGTTTATGTTTATAATTCTGGTGGATGAATATAGTAATATTTGACCAAAATTTTATCAAGGATCGTTAGAGGAGGCGGATCAGACAAATGTCTTTACCACTGAATATGACTGATCTCTGAATAACTTGAGAGATTAACATAATTTTATTTATAATTTAAATGTTGATCTAGAACCAAAATATGACCTAATAGTTATGTCATTTATAATTAACTCACGAATTCCTTTTGTTGCGTAGTTGTGCTGTGTAGCATTAATAAATTTAGATGTTTAATAAATTTTAAGGTTACTAATTTACTATAAATATTAACTATGGACAATTTTTTGGGGACAAGTAAAAATGGAAATTGTGGAAAATAAAACTGGGACGGAGGAAGTAATAGTTATATTTCACATTGGCTTTAGTTTCAGATCTGAACTTGAAAAAATTACAACTTCATCTATAATCTCAAATAGTAAGCCCCGGTATACTATTGAATAATAGCTACTAAACATATTTATTTCTTGTGATTGTACTCTGTGTTATTTGGTGTGTGGAGCTTAATTTGAATGTTAATGACTTAATCACGCTCCTGCTTCAGGTTATATATATATATTTTGGTGTTCTAATGGATCATAATTGGGTAAAAGCACCCCGTATGTCAAAAGAATATGAAAAAGGTGTGGACGAGTTCTGTAAGCTTGCAGGTCGACATGCAAAGGATATTAGATTCATTTTGTGTCCATGTCAAAAGTGTTTGAATGTTTTAGAAGTTAATGGCCTGGACAAATTGAAGGAAGACTTGATGTGTGAAGGTATTGATAAAACTTATACATGTTGGACATATCACGGTGAAAAGAAAGGTGAACGCAGCTCAAATAATATAGATTCTAATTATCAGTTCGTAGATGGAATGGATACCAATTTTATGGCAGACGTCGAGGATAGTAATTCTAGTGATGAAGGTGATATACCCAATGTGATAAATGAAGAGTTACGAGATCATCCTGATATGAATGAGAGGTTAAAGGATGATGCTGCTTTACCATTGTGGCCTGGGTGCACCAAGGCTTCTAAATTATCAGCTGTATTGACTTTGTATAACTTAAAAGTAGGACATCAAATTTCTGATGTGTTCTTCACGGAGATGCTCACAGCTATTAGTGATCTCTTGCCAGATGGAAATGTCCTTCCCCGTAAAACCTATGAGGCTAAACAAATGCTCAAATCCATTGGATTAGTACATGAAAGGATTCATGCTTGCCCTAATGATTGTATTCTATATTGAAAGGAGTATGCGGAGTTTAATGATTGTCCGAAGTTTGGTTTACAACGTTATAAGAATAACCATTCTCCCACCAAGGTCATGTGGTACTTCCCAATAATACCTAGACTTAGGCGATTGTTTGCTAGTGTAGAAGATGCTAAAAATTTGACATGGCATCATGATGGGAGAGTCAAAGATGGGATGTTAAGACACCCTGCTGATTCACCTCAGTGGAAGACATTTGATGATAGATATAAGTATTTTGGGAAGGAGCCAAGGAATCTTCGTCTAGCACTTTCAGCAGATGGAATGAACCCGTACCGTCTTCAAAATTGTTCGCATAGTACATGGCCCGTGATTCTGATGATATATAACTTAGCACCGTGGCTTTGCATGAAGCGCAAATATATGATGATGTCTACTTTGATATCAGGTCCTGTACAACCTGGTAATGACATTGATGTATACTTGGCACCTTTAATTGAGGATTTAAAGCTATTGTGGGAAGAGGGCATTGAAGTACAAGATGCATATAGAAAAGATCAATTCAGATTTAAGGCCATGTTGTTTGGAACAATAAGTGATTTTCCTGCTTACGGCAATCTTTCAGGATACAGTGTGAAAGGCTATTATGCATGTCCTTTGTGTGGTGAGGAGACTGATCATATCCGATTGAAAAATTGCAGGAAGTGTGTTTATATGGGGCATAGGAGGTGGTTGGGATCAAATCATCGATACAGAAATATGCCACTGGCATTCAATGGTTAAGTGGAAGAAAGAGGGGCCCCTCCTATACTATCTGGTGATGAAGTGCTTAAAGAGGTTGAAAACCTAAACACACAGTTTGGTAAGAAGTTTTCAAAAGATGTTCCTACAAGGGGTTGGAAGAAGCGTTCAATATTTTCTGAATTAACTTACTGGAAGGACCTCTATGTTAGACATTTTATCGATCTCATGCACGTGGAAAAAAATGTTTTTGATAGTTTAATTGGTACCTTGCTTGGTGTCCAAGGTAAAACTAAAGATGGTCTTAGCACTTTACTTTAAAATAGCCTCAAATTTCTGGGTATCCTTTTGTGCGCTGGTCCTTACTCTTGCCAAAATGTAACTCAGCTGTTTGGTAAGAATGTTAGTTGAGCAGTTGATACAACTTACAACTGACAATATTCTCTTGTAGGTCTAGTTGTACAGAGTAAAGTAGTTAGATATTAAACACGTATTCAGTGCATTTATCAGGAATTTGTAAGAGTAACAGAATCAAACTAAACCATGCCTACACTAGCTTGTACTTTACCGAAGAAAATACTGAACAAATATTTTCAAAAAAGTTTAATGAAGAACTTTTGGAAATTATGAGTTTCTATTTTGTTGTTTATTCTTTGTCTTCTTCACATCATCTAGTTATTTTTAATTTTGAAATTAGTTGTCTTGAATGACGACATTTCTTTTTATAGATTGCCATTAACAAATTACGGTGTAGACTGTAGGGATTCATGGCCTGGCCACTAAATGCAAATGAGTTGATATCTACTGCACTACCCAGAATATTTATCAAAGGCAATTGCATGTTTCCTGGTCTCTCAGTTGTGTAGTATGCTTCATAGTTTTGATCCATCTACGTTGTATTATAATTGATTGTGAAACAAATGTGTAGGAAACTTTCCATGGCATTGGAGATGAACATAGAAAAAAAATTATTACTCGTGCCGGTGACCTACATCGGCAGTTTAGAACTAGATTAAAGAATCTTGCGAGAGATGATGATGGTAACTACTCCGCAGAACCACCCGCTCTGTATGCGCACTTTTCTAGTGTGGCACCTTACTGGAAGGATTTTGTGGAATATGCGATGCAAGAGGATTTCGTGGTATACTTATGCTTAAGTGATTTTTCGTATTTAAAAATTATTTACTTTATTGTATATTTTATTTGGCTAAGAAATTGCAATTGCAGACAAAAAGTAAAGAGAATAAAGAACAAGGAGAAGGAATGGAGGCACGGTACAAGAAGTCTCGTGTTGGCTACGCACGTATCACAGAGATACTTGTAAGTTCTTTTCGTATTTTATATGCCAAGCTGGAGTTCGTATTCCGAGTTAAATAGGTCTTTTGTTTACAAGTCCATACTAGCCTGTTTATTACTTTATTGTGTTTTTTCATGCTTTTATAGAAGATCACTAACGTGAAATATGATGAAGAAACATAAATGAACGTTGACATAAGTGTGTCACATTTGTTATTAGATATCCAAATGGTGAGGCGGTTTTGTATGTGCACTCATTTGAAGTATTCAGTTGTACTCTTATTTAGGGCGCCAAAATGTTTGCTTTTTCATCAAGAGGTTCTAAACATCTATTTTGTCCGGTTCTACTTCTGTAAATATAAATACTAACTCTGTCACCTTCAAACAGTTGGTATTTCTTTGAACTTCTTAATCCAATATAGGGTAAATTTATCCACTATTGACTTGCATACATAGTAGTTGTTTTAAGGTTCTGCAACTTTAACACAAGAAAATTAAGTTGACAAGATTACACTATCAATATCATGTCATTATTCGATCCGTTAAAAATAAATAATAAAATTAAGAGAATTTTAAGATAGGTGAATAAGATAGGTGAATGTTGTAGATTAGACATTTTAACTACTACCCCCCCACCCCCTGCTTTTTAACTAGTCCTGTCTAAAGATTTAAAACATTTTTGTCATTTTACTTGTTTTATTTTTGCGGATGTATGCTAAGATATCTGAATATATGTGGTATCGATTAGTTTTATGGCAACATAAATCAGAGACCAGGTGTATGATGTAATTTCACAAATATTTCTTGTCTTTATTTCCTTCTTTGGACATATATAAATTATAAGATTTTCAGATTCAGAAGAAAATTGATAGAGGTGAAAAAAACCCTGTTGTGAGTCGACTAGAGGCTTGGGAATATGGAAGGAGTAATAAAAACGGGGTAGTGAATGATCCTGTTGCATTGCAAGTCCTTGAGAATGTGGTAATAATCATCTTTCGAGTTTACTAGTTCATTGATCAGTGACATTCTACTATTACAAATTAGCATTGTTTTGAAATTGTGTTTTTTGTTAATAGGCTACCATATCAGAGAAATTGGGAGAACATGAGCTCACGAATATTGGAACTGATGACTTGCTTTCTCGGTTAATACCAAAGGAGTATTCAGGATGAGTAAGAGGTATAGGATGGGGTGTAACTAAGACCTCATTGCAGAATGTATCAACTGTGAGCAAGATATCAAAGTTGTAAAATGATGTTGCTTTTTTGATAAATGAAATCAAGGAGTTAAAAATCAAAGGCTATAATCCTGGTATGCAATCTGGAGGTTCCAGCCATATGGATAATTTTGACATGGATAATGAAGTTGACGGTGAACGTAACGATAAGCATGGTTCAGTTTTAGGTGAAGACCTTCCAGAGGTATATATTCATCTCTAGAATCTATTTTAGGTGACAATCAAGTCTGACTATTACTTATATATACAGTTATAAAGTGGTACATGGGATAACTATTACTTAAAATTTTCTGTTTTTAATGTAGGGGAAAAATATTTGCTATTTGTATGTGGATCCCGAACGTAGATATGTTGGTCAAGGGTTCTTTCACAACGACCCCAATGATAGAATCCTTCATGGTATCCCACTGGAAGAAGGAGATGTGAGGGTGCAATTTGAGGTTGCGGAAAAGTCAGAGTTAAAAACTTCTTTGCCCAGATGTTGTGACGAGGCCAATCTTGTTGGGGATGCTCCGGGATATTTTCTTGCATGGCCACGCAAATTGGTCTCCATGAAACTTGAGGTTGAGTATATAATTTTGTTAAGTAGATGCAAATGAGTTTAATTTCCGATTTGTTTCCCAGGGTAATACTTGGCTTTTCTTAAGTATGCTCAGTATTTATTATTTAATTTATTATTTAATTTCTGAATGATTGCAGTGGTACTGTTGTAGAAATGCCTTTTACCAATATAAAATCTTCATCCTGGTAATGCTTTTTAAGAGTGTATCCAGGTATCCAAAAACTTTATCACACTTAAAACTGTTGGACACAGGATGAAATAGACTAGCTACCACGTAATAATCTAGGTTTCTGGTTCTTTCAACCACCTACTCTGCGCCCTCCGTAAACTTTCTAGAAAATGACATTGTAATCTTTCAATTCATGGTACAAATGTGGCATAATTCCCTTAGGTTAGTTCTCAAAATAGAGAAATTTGGTTACATTTGTGAACACTTCTTTCAACAACAAAAAACAGGAGTATTCCTTTCCAAAATCCGACTTTCGTCTTCTTGAGATTCTTTTTAATGGGCTGATGCCATGTTCTTCCACCGCATTCTGAGTACCTTTGATTACAGGAGTTTCAGAATGACATGTAATCAAATGTGTACCATTTGTTGTAACTTGGTCTCTGCAAGGTATTCATCCAGTGCACCATCTCCATGAAGCAACTTTCCTCCCCGACAAACTGAACTTACAGAACCCACTGACTCCTCATCAATGACAACAACATCTACACTTTCATTGCCTGAAATCAACAATAGAGTTTGATTAGATGAAATTCAAGTGAAGATATGCAAGTAATTGAACTCAAAATGAAGAACCAAAACCCTAATTTGAAGAACCAAAACATCCACCGAAGACCAAAGTCTCGACCCCTTAAATCAGTTGAGTTGTAGTTTGAAATCTAAGTAATTGAACCCCTAACGAGCTCTAATTGAATCTTGTGAGAGAGTGAAAGT
Source organism: Saposhnikovia divaricata (assembly GCA_036435485.1). Taxonomy (NCBI): domain Eukaryota; kingdom Viridiplantae; phylum Streptophyta; class Magnoliopsida; order Apiales; family Apiaceae; genus Saposhnikovia; species Saposhnikovia divaricata. Next base: position 75,145,478 of record CM071600.1, on the reverse strand, counting down.
GAAAGTCAGAGCAAAAAAATGAACCCCAGTAATCTCCACACCAACCCCCTTAATCCCACCCCAATTCCAAAATAAACTCCTGACAACCATAAAAACTCCTCGAAAAATCTAAGATTCTTGAGAGAGGGAGAGAGGGAGAGATAGAGATTTGATTTTAGAGGATTGATTGTGGATGTGTGTTTTATGTAGTACGTGTTTGGACACTGAGAGCAAAGGGGGAAATGAAAATTTTGGGGAAGGGGAAATGAAAATTTTGGAGAAGGGGGAAATGAAATATTGGATATGCAGGAGAATGGGGGGAAATATGTTGTAATATTTTTTAGGCTGAAAATAGAGGGGAAATGAATCATTGGTTAAGGGGGAAATAAGAATACATGAAATAAATTTTGGCTTGATTAATAATTTGGGAGGGAATAAAATTATATAAAATATATTTAATATTTATAAAAATATAATTATTTGTTAATTTGGTAGATTCGAAATTTTAATAAAAATCATTTTTTTGGTTCCTCAAAACTCAAACCAAATTTTTTAAATATTAATTAGTTCTAAAAGCAAATAATTATTCAATTTTGAATATTTTTATTATAAACTCATATAAGATAAACTTGAAAATTCATAATTTTTTGTGCACATCACGAAAATCAGTATATAACATCATTTGTACAGTTGGATCGTCGAAATTTTTTTTTAAAAAAATTGATCATGTTCAGTCGGTACCACACTAGTTAAACGAAGTAGTACTTTTGGCGGATTTATATTATAAACACGTACAAGAATGATTTTTTTTCCTAACTTTTTGAACACTTCAATAAAGTTAGCATATAACATCATGCGTACGGTTGGATCGTCCAAAAAAAATTAAAAAAAAATATTATTAAAAAATTATACCAATTTAACCACGGAGTACTTTGATAGGTGCCCATTAAAATAACATACAAGAATGCTTCATTTTTTTAAAAATTTTTGTACACATCACTAAACTCAGTATATTACATCATTCGTACGGTTGGATAGTCGAATTTTTTTTAAAAAAAATAGATCATGCGCAATCGGTACGACACTAGTTAGAGGGGTAGTACTTTTGGCTGATTTATATCATAAAAACGTACATAATGATTTGTTTTTTATTAATTTGTTGTAAACATCACTAAAATTAGTATATAACATCATCGGTACGGTTGGATCGTCCAAAAAAATTTACAAAAAATATTATTCGAAAATTTTACTAGTTTGACCAAAGAGTATTTTGAGTTGACCATTAAAATATCATACAAGAATGATTTGTTTTTTTCTAATTTTTTGTATGCATCACTAAACTCGGTATATAACATCATTCATACAGTTGGATCATCGAATTTTTTTTTAAAAAAAATAGATCATGTTCAATCGGTACGACACTAGTTACAGGGAGTAGTACTTTTGGCAGATTTATATTATAATCACGTACAAGAATGGTTTTTTTTTCTAACTTTTTCTAAACATCACTAAAATTAGTATATAACATCATCCGTATGGTTGGAACGTCCAAAAAAAAATAAAAAAAAATATTATTCGAAAATTATACTAGTTTGACCAAGAAGTACTTTGATAGTTGACCATTAAAATATCACACAAGAATGATTTGTTTTTTTCTAATTTTTTGTACACATCACTAAAATCAGTATATTACAGCATTCGTATGGTTGGATCATCGAAAAAAAAATTAAAAAAATAGATCATGTTCAATCGGTACGACACTAGTTAGAGGGAGTAGTACTTTTAGCAGATTTATATTACAAACACGTACAAGAATGATTTGTTTTTTCTAATTTTTTGTACACATCACTAAAATCAGTATATAACATCATCTGTACGATTGGATCGTCCAAAAAAAATTAAAAAAAAATATTATTCGAGAATTATACTAGTTTGACCAAGAAGTACTTTGATAGTTGACCATTAAAATATCATACAAGAATTATTCGTTTTTTTCTATTTTTTTGTACACATCACTAAAATCATTATATAACATCATTCGTACTGTTGGATCGTCGAAATAAAAATTTTAAAAAATAGATCAAGTTCAATCGGTACGACACTAATTAGAAGGAGTAGTACCTTTGACGAATTTATATTATAAACACATACATGAATGATTTCTTTTTCAAACTTTTTGTACACATCACTAAAATTAGTATATAAAATCATCCGCATGGTTGGATCATCCAAAAAATTATTTTAAAAATTATTTATTCGGAAATTATACTAGTTTGACCAAGGAGTACTTTGATAGTTGACCATTGAAATAACATACAAGAATGATTCATTTTTTTCTAATTTTTTGTACACATCACTAAAATCATTATATAACCTCATTCATATGGTTGGATCATCGAAAAAAAATAAAAAAATAGATCATGTGCAATCGGTACGATATTAGTTAGAGAGTAGTACTTTTGGTGGATTTATATTATAAACACGTACAAGAATGATTTGGTTTTTTACTAATTTGATGTACACATCATTAAAATCAGTATATAACATCATCCGTATGATTGGATCGTCAAAAAAAATATTATTCGAAAATTATACTAGTTTGTGAAAGGCATATGACATAGCCTATTTGTATTTCGAGGATGCAACTCAACTCAAATAAGAAGGTAATAGTAAATAGTATATGTACTGTCACAGGGATCTCAAATGTATAACTGTCAAGCGAAAGAAGACAAAGTCAATCTACTGTTTTGAGGTATACTACACTTGAAGAAGTTCATTAAGTTGATCAAGCATCAGTGGAGTAATCAAGACAGTGGATTCTATTTATAGTGACAAGAGGTTCCTACAGTGGCAGAATACAGATTATAAAGGTTTGAAAAAGAGTGAAGAAAAAGAAGACATGAATCACAACTTTAAAGTCAATATATGAAGAACAGTCATTGCGGTTAGTCACTCATGAACCAGATAGTACATCGAGTGTCAACATTAAACAGTGGTTGTTTATCATTAACTTCAGTGGTTCAAGCTGTCAAGACTGGTATGTTAAGAAAAGAAAGGAACCAAATCATAGAGTCAAAAATAAAGAAAAGTCGTTGGAGTTAGTCGCTCATGAACCAGACCGTGCATCGAGCGTCAACAAAAATTCGGTGGTAATTCTTTATTACTTTCAGTGATTCAAGCTATCAAGATTGGTATGAGAAGAAATCATTGTGCAAGCAACAGAGGTGCTAAATTAATTAACCACAATGGTTTTGCAAGCAAGACGTGCTAAGGAATAATCTTTGTGGTGGATCAAATTTATCAAGACATAGAAGACCACAAGGGTTATGCTATCAAGGAGGTATATTAATTTTATCTTAATTAATTAAGTCATTTGAATTATTTATTTGATAAATTAATTCTATCTGAATTAATTTATTTAGTAAATTATTTAAAAGATTAATTAAGTTAGAATTAATATAATTATCAAACAAGGAGGTATATTAATTTTCTCTTAATTAATTAAGTCATTTGATATATTTATGTGATAAATTAATTCTATTCGAATTAATTTATTCTATAGATTAATTAAAAGATTAATTAAGTTGGAATTAATTCAATCAGAATTAATTTATTCTTTAAATTAATCAATTAATTAATTAAATCAGAATTAATATAAGTGTTTAAAGACTTAAAACAATTCTGCTCAGCGAATATGACTTAATGGAGGTCGGTATGACTTATCCTTAAGTCATACCGAAGCTACTCAGACTGATTAAGTCATACTGATCTAAGTCATACTGATCTAAGTCATTCTGATCTACTCAGACTGATTAAGTCATACCGAAACTACTCAGACTGATTAAGTCATACCGAGCAGATTAAGTCTTACCGACTTGAAGATATTTCTGAAAAGCAAATTAAGTCATACCGACAAAGTGCTTTATGTCATACCCAAAGGCTGCTCAGAATTAAGTCATACCGACTGATTTATTAAGTCATACCGCCCAAGATTTAAGTCATACCTAAGGAAAATTATGTCTTGGAGCAAGTTTAAGTCATGCTGACAGCTGATTTATTATGTCTTGAAGCAGTTTAAGTCATACCAGATCAGTACAAGACTTAAAATGGCTATAAATACACCAGCAGACACAGCAGAACAGCTCTGGAATTTTTCACTTCTCCAGCAGAACACAGCAGAGAGAGACCAAGAGAAAAATAGTTCCTTGAACATCAGATAAATTCTTGTAAATTATTTCTAGCTTGTATTGATAAATCTAAACCACTAGAAATTGTTTACTTGTGGAACTATCTAGCGGATTAAGTTCCCTAGAACCTCTCGATATTTTTATTAGAAATATAGAAAAGTTCATGTCGAATTTTCTATAGAATTTTTAATAATTAATTTCGATCTTTTTATTTACAAATATAGAAAAATTTATGTCGAATTTTCTATAGAATTTGTAATAATTAGTTTGGTCATCAAACCTTGTAATTTGTACCCGTGTATTTAGACACACCCCATCAAGTTAATATAAATTTTATATTCAACTTGAAATATCGGTATTCGTTTTATTCCGCATCAATTTGTTCTTGATTTAATATTTTAATATTTTTAAGAAAAGAGCAAATTCGATAAAACGGTATAGTTTGTATTCAAACCCACCCTTCTACAAACTATTTTGGACCTAACAGTTTGACCAAGCAATACTTTGATATTTGACCACTAAAATATCATACAAGAACATTAAACAACGGTTTTTTTAAGAAAAACTGTTGTTGTGCTTAATATAACACAACATTTTTTATAAGAAAAACGTTGTCTGATTATTTTCATTATTTCCCACCAAATATTTCATTATTTCCCACCAATTCTATTCAAAATTTTTGTAGTTCAGACAACGGTTTCATAAAAACCGTTGTCTCATCAAAACACGATTTAACAACGGTTAATTATTCCGTTGTGTGAATTGTAATAACACAATGGTATATGAAAACAGTTGTGTGAATCATACAACGGTTTATAAACCGTTGTAGGGTACCTAGATTAGACAATACTTTTCTGAAGTTACAAAAAAACCGTTGTCTCCTAATTCCAAACAATGCTTTTTCGTCCGAGCGTTGTCTGATAAGTGTTGTCTGATTGCAATTTTCTTGTAGTGCAGTGATGGCATTGACGATGGTAGAGTGGGTGAAAACTACATTAGTGGGGATTTATATACTCATTTTTATTGTGAGAGGAAGAAAAATGTGATAAATGAGCTATCGAATGTGTGACTGGGAATGTGGCTGGAACTCGTGACAAAAGTGTTCGTAAGTTATTGCTAGAATGGTGGTCGATTTGGTGACACGAAGAAATGACTGAGTGATGATGGTATATATATGCACGTGCGCACACACACACACTATACATTTGTGTATGTATGTCTCATGAATGATGATGATGAAGGAGATGTACAAGTGGATGATAGATGGTGATAACGTAGGTGTATTACTAAAAATGTTATAAAATGTTTCTAGAAATGTAAGAGATGGGAGGGTAAAGCTGGAGATATATAAATGTGCGGCTATATATAAATATATGTATAAACAAAAGAGCGTGAGGTTAGTTCTCGATTTTCATTATAATATTAAAAGTTATCATCTGAGTACTTGCCTATATATGTCTACATGTGAGTCTATTAACTTAAGCGCAAATTTTTCAATGTATGTATTGTTTAGTCTTTCTAAGTTATGTTTTTAAGATTATTTATAAAAATTCATATGAGTTCTTAAATGTGAGTAAATTGTTACGATCATATATATAATTCAGCTAAGAAGTTCAAGCTATTATCAATATTCATAAAAGATATATTTTGTCAAATGTATCATCCTAATAGCATATAAAATTTCAAAAATTATAAGTCATCTACTTCGAAAATCAAAACAACTCAATTATACGAATTTAAATGGTGCCCGTGCTTCGCACAGGCTATCATGCTAGTTTATCATTATGTCACAACTATAAAAATAATTAACTAATACATGATTGCTTAATATTTGTCTTTGTTGTACTTACTTAATATCTCTCTTAATCTTATTATATAATGGGATATAATTTTTTATTGGAAATATGTTATAAATATATAATATAATCTTGACCAAAAGATTTGTCTAGGCCCAACGATTCTTATAAATTTTGCAGTAATACTGCCACCCAAAGATCCTCCTTACTCTTATTATATATAAGATATAAATTAGTTTTTCTCCATTTTATTTTAAATAGGAACGTATTTAAGAGATCAGAAAAAATCACAACAGTTAAAGGTGTACAACATTCCCGTTTGCATAGTAACATATCTATTTGATTTTGAATTTAAAATCACTATATAATTAAAATTGATTGGATGAGGAAAAGTTTGTTTGAAATGTTTAAACCATCTTGTATCACTACAAGAAAACAGCTTTAAACCGACCGTCACAAAACCGACCATCACAAATTCAATGGTTATAACTGACCGCTGCCGTAGGTAGTCTGTTTTATGATAAAACCGACCATCTAAAACTGACCGGTGCGGACTCGGGCCCATTTTGCTGACTCACATTTTCGGTCTCTGTGACACGTCATCTAAAACCGACCACATTCTTAAATGTCGATCGGTAATAAAGGGTCGGTTTTCTTTAACGAGTGGTCGGTTATAAGTGGTCGATTATGCAAATTAACAGACCGTCTGGGGTTAAACCGACCGATAGTGCACCTTTGCTAAATCTAAACCGACAGAAATTGTTTACTTTTACTTATGGAACTATCTAGCGAATTAAGTTTCCTAGAATCTCTCGATCTTTTTATTACAAATATAGCAAAGTTCATGTCGAATTTTCTATAGAATTTGTAATAGTAAATTACGATCTTTTTACTTACAAATATAGAAAAATTAATGTCGAATTTTCTATAGAATTTGTAATAATTAGTTTGGTCATCAAACCTTGTAATTTGTACCCGTGTATTTAGACACACCCCATCAAGTTAATATAAATTTTATATTCAACTTGAAATATCGGTATTCGTTTATTCCGCATCAATTTGTTCTTGATTTAATATATTAAGAAAAGAACAAATTCGATAAAACGATATAGTTTGTATTCAACCCCCCTTCTACAAACTATTTTGGACCTAACAATTGGTATCAGAGCCTTTTGATTGATGCACAAATCAAGATCCTTATTTTTGTGGTCCTCCAATTGGTTTTCGAGTTTGTTGACCCATACAGAAATTAAATCCGGTATTAGACCATAAAGTCAACTCCTCTATTTTCAATTTTTTAACCTTCAAAAAATTCAATACTTGAGATTTTTGAACTTTAAATAATTTGAACTTATTTTTTGGATTCTTTAACTTTCAAAATTTTCAATTTTGAGATTTTTGAATTTTAAATAATCTAAATTTATTTTCGGATTCTTTAACCTTTAAAAATTCTAAATTTATGATATTTTTGATTTTTAAACAATATGAGTTTATCTTCAATTGTTAATTAAATTGAATTTATTCTCAAATTGTTTAATCTTCAAAAATTTTCATTTTATGATATTTTTTATTGTTAAGTAATCTTAACTTATATTCGAATTTTTTAATTCTTGAAATGATTAATTCTTAGAAATTTTGTTTTTTAAACAACTTGAGTTTATTTTCAAATTGTTTAATTTTCAAAATTTTTAATTCCTGATAATTTTGAATTTTAATTAACTTGAATTTATTTTTGGATTCTTTAACTCTCAAAAATTATCATTTCTTGAGATTTTTTGATTCTTAATTAATTTGACTCTAATTTGGAATTTTAATTAATTTGAACTTACTTTCAGATTTTTTATTTCTCAAAAATTTTCGAGTCCTTGAAGTTTTTAAATTTTAAATATTTTGAATTTATTCTAAGCCAATAGTTCTAAGAAGGTTGTTAGTTGAAGATTCATACGAATTGTCAAAGATGATTTGAATCTTTTGAAGAAAATGCATTTTTCAATGAAATTAATTACTACCTACTGAAGAAAAATTTGTGGAAGCTCCTCAAAATTATATCCATAGAATTCACTGGTTTTTCAGAAGCAGGAATGGAAGAGGTTTTAGTGGATAGAATTTTTCTCGAAGATTTGAATTAAGTCTATTAATTCTGTGATATACAAACACTAAGTGGATTGTACTACACTTAGTGGATTGTACCAAGAAATATCTTTCAAGTTAGACATCTCAGTCAGGAATTAATGATGGAACCTCAGAACATACATGAAGAGTTACTAATTTAGAAAGAGTACAAATGTTTAATCCAGGAATTAGGCCTATCTATTCCGAAGCAGAAACTCTTCAGGATACAGTTCAAGAGGTGGCTACAAGACTGAGTTGGTGGAAAGAACAAAACATGATAGTTGCAGTTATGAAAAGTTTTATGTGATAAGTAACTATCAAGGTGTGCAACATGGTACAGAATTCTGACAGACAAGGATGAATAGGGATTCATTAAATGAGATGAAACAGAAGCATCAGTGCAGAACTTATCTTGCTGAAGAAAAGAGTTGGGATGGATCAGATGATGATGAGAAGAGCATAATTAATATCTTGCCTTCTTAGCAATCTCTGAAGATGATTCACCTCATATGTCTCAGGTATCAATTCTTCGAACTAGTGTAATATGTAATTCTCAGAAATTCAAAGCATGTTAAGATCTTAGTTTTTAATTATTATATCTTTGGTTAGAAGATCTTATTATGTGTATGAATATTTGTTGAATTTAATTAATTGCAATAGTGAGTTAGAAGTGTTCCTTAGACAATATCTCTCAATTCTTAAATGATATATGTCAAGCATATATGACCTCTGCTTAAGCTAGTTTCAGGATCCCCAGTAGAACAAGATTTGCTTATTCATTCTGAATTGTTTGTTAAGGTTTAAAAAGTTTAAAAGATGGAATAATTACCTAGGGTGTCAGTAGAACATCAAGTCATTTGTAAAACTGACTTAGGTAATAGAGACTATATAATATCATATAACAATAGGAATGGATTGGATAGAATTAGTGATTAATTGTTAATTCTTCTATTCCATGCATGTTTAGAAAATTATTGAATATCTGTAAATCTACTTGCAACCTGTTACACTAGTGTGCATAGGTTAAAGTAGACAGTACTGAATTTTCTAAAATGCATAACATGCCTAATTTTCATAATTTTTATCTGCAATGTTTTAATGCTGAATGTATGCAATGTATTCTTATTATCATGCCTGCTTATTTCAAATGTCATAAATGCATTTCTTAGTATTTGCATTGATCATAGAAAAAGCATGTTTAAGAATAACAATAAGGTACAGACTGCTAGTCCTCCTTATGTTAGGAAGGAACCATTATTCTCCTTGCTCAGTGAATATTTTGTCAATGACATTAAAAAGGAGAAATGGTCAGTCAAAGATAAGAATGAGCATGTTAAGGTTAAAACTTTTGTTAACTCTAATAAAAGAGAAATCTCTAATCCATCTGGACCCAATTAAACAATTTGGCTACCAAGAACTTTTTATCAATTTGTGAATGTAGGGCTTAACAGGTTAATCGATTATGCATTATTATTGATTTATTAAAAGCATATCATCGAAGAAAGAACCCTGCTATCAAATATGAATGTGAAGACTGGCCAAGTGGTTTATCCCTTGGAGACAACAGCAAGGGTATGACCTAAGGTCAAGGTTATTCAATAGCTAAGGAATGTTGTCAGTAATAAAGCATCTTTTACAAGATGAAGAGCCTACTGTTCAAGGATTAAGGAAAGAGAACTTATCTGTAGCTGACATGGAATCTCAGTCAAAGGTGAAGTCAACAAGGTCAAATCTAAAGCTTCATCAGACAAGAGTTCAGCTATGACATAAGGAGCTCTCTCACCTGAATGTCATATCAAGAGATTCTTTCCTGAAAATCGAATCAGTAAAGCAGACTACCTCATCTGGAAATAAAGTAAAATAAAATTATGAGGCATGTCATAAAGAGAAGTCAAAGAAGAATCACACAAAAGTTTTACATCAATGAAAAATATTCCTTAGTGATGATGACTGATGACTTCTCTCAACAAACAAGTTGTTGTTCAGACAATCTGAAGACAAGACACCACTGATGGTGATTGATCACATCTTAAACCCTGATCCGTAAGAATTTTAGGAAGACCCCACAAGTTATGAAGAAAATTGTTTTGCAATGATAAATGAAAGTGAGCATCCTAGTAATCAGCTAATGCTCAAGAGGTTAAATTCCTTGGTTACTCAGTGGAGTCAACAGCCTAGAGGGTGATTGTTATTAATCAACAGAAGGTGATTGAAAGTCTTAGTGATGTTCAATAACCTCTAGCTCCCAGTTGTCAATGGTGATGGTGATTCAGATCCAAGCAATGTCAAACATGGAGAATCTTCATGTAAACCCAGCAACAGCTTAGGGGGAGCAATAGAAGGATCATCTAGTCAACTCAACACCACACTGAAAGTCAAAGGACACTATGAGAACATGTCTGCCAAGACAAAGAGTGTTGACTCAATTAACTCTTTGTTCTAGTTCTTAGTGTTTTTAATGGTGGAAGTAAAAGACTAGCAGAGCTTCAAGTACTAATGATTATTTCTTTAGTTTTCTTTTAGAAGAAACTAAGAAAGCTACAAAATCTCTGAAAGATCCAGATTGAGTGATTGCAATGCAAGATGATCTCAATCAGTTCAAAAGGCAGATTGAAGGGAAGCTGGTATCCAGACCAAACAACAAGGCTGTATTTGGTACAAGGATAACCAGAAGTCTAACTGGATGATGTCAAGGCATTGTTATGAGGGACAAGGCTAAACTGGATGCTAGGTTACAATTTGATTAAACAGTATATTTGACAAGAAGCACCAGTGACAAGACTTGAGAATATCAGGCACATGTTGTACATTCATGATCATAATGGACATCTGGACCTACAGAATCTGGATGCTAGAGGAATGTGAACAAGTGTACTCCTAGTTGGTGAGATAATTGAAGATCTCTACAGGTTAGTATGAACTGGTATCATCACTCAAGCAAGCATGGAAGACATGGTATGACACCGTAACTATAATTTAATATTTGGTATCAATCTTTAACAGTTGGTATCTTTTAACAATTGGTGTCATATTTATAGAACTCTCTACATCTTTAGACACAAACATAAATGATATATATGTGCAATGATATCTTGATTATATTATATGTTGGTTTATTAACTAAAAATTGGTATCAAGATATTTGTTGTTTTGATGTTGGTAAAGTTGCAATTCTTTTGAATTACTTCATGCAAGCCAATAGAAGAATCCTTTTAGGAGCTCAGGCAATCCAAAAGAATAATTCTATTTGGAGCACAAGTAAGCCAAAAGAATGATGATAATCAAAGTAAGTCCAGGATCTTTTGTTTCTATTCAGAAGATTCTAGACCTGTCAAGACTACATGCCAACACACCACTATAGCTGGCTTTTGACCTATTAGTTTGGACTTAACAAGTTGGTAATCAAAAATCTTAAGATGGACCCGGATCTGAGGAAATGGTACCCTAGAGATATTTGACACAAAAAGTTCAGGATCTACTAATTAGGACCTAATCAGGCTATAGAGGAATCATCAGCTCATTATCTTATGCAATTGCTAATAGATCACTTACACACATATTTTATTCTCAATATGCAAATTTGCAAGGCCCCAAGTGGATCCTAGAGAATCTATTCTTGTAGTTATTACACTTGATTTTCAGATGTCTTAAGTTGGACCCATCTCCGGAGATGGTACCCTAGAAACATCAGTTCTGACATGTTTTGCTGCATAGCGACAGATCAAATGAGTTGTAAGAAAGCAGGAGAACACAAGGAAACAACTTCATCTCCAACAACTCTGTGGAACACTCAAGGACTAAGCAACTTGCATAAGGTATCAATTATTTCGAGAGCATGTCTTTATTTAAGATTAACTTGCAGACATGTTTGCTAAATCACTTGATGAAATTTATTTTTCAAGATTGGTTTGTAAACTTATGATTTTATTAATGCTATATGATTTGTATATCCCATCTGTTAAGTAATTCTTAAGTAAGCTCACAAGTATTCAATTGTCCGTATTGAAAGGACTTGTGATCTTATTTACATCCAGACCTCACGCTGAGAATTATCTGTTGAATGATTGCCATGTGTATAATTGTAATATATTTTAGTGGTGATTATTTAAGGATAATTTAAATACTTAAATGCTAAAATATAACTCATAGAGATTTAGTATTTAATTATTTAATTATTTGTTTTGATTTATATGAGTAACGGACTTGAAGCAATTCAATTTAGTATTTGCTCTATACCTCATTTATCAAAATAAATTTGAATCATAACTAAATTGGACCTATCTGTCTTGGTCTTCAATTAGTTGTGAGATGTTAATTTTAGTGAATTTTATCAATGCTCCATTTTCAGAAATTCATTATAATTAATATCATGGTTCTAACAATTAGTTGTATTGAAGTTTTGACTTATATCAGTTAATGATATTTAGTTAGAATTCTATTTACTAACTAATTGTGAGATGTATTGGTATGTGTGAAATTACTTAGAACTCCTCTAAGTAATCATTGTTATATCTTTTACAATTCACTCATATTATTGTACATGGTATGAAAATTATCTAAGTAGAACTATGGATATTGTAATATCTAAAGTGACCATTGTTCAGTTACTTAGAATAATTTTTATGCTTATTTGCAAGCTTCTAATCACTTTGATAGTAAATGTTATATACTATGGATCAAGGTGTATAGGACTTAGAATATCATTTCTAAGATTGCAGACAAGACAGCTTTAGTAATCGAGTCTTATTTATATAACCAAGGTTGTCTACCAGTAAACAGTTGTTAGGAGTTAACAATTGTTATTATCGAGGAGTTGCCTTGAAGTCATAAGTTTGAAATTTTATATCTTAAGAGCTTGTGTATTTCTTGTCAACTAGTTCCTTGTACTTATGAATATCAGTGAATGATGTTTTTAAGTAGTTAGATACTAATATTCATTCTGTCAATTGGTACTCAATGTAACAATTCAATCTTCACTAAATTGAATTTATCTTACAATAGATTAAATTTATCAAACAATTGGTATCATTGAATATTTAGTATTTAGCAGTGATTATTTATATCCTAGTTAAATTATGACGTGAAGCAATTCAATGGTTTATTTGCTCATAATTTAATTTTGATAAATTAATCATAAACACAATTACTTGCATTTTAAAGTATTTGATAAATACTAGCGGTTGGTATCAAATAGTAAATGTCGGATCCGATACCCGCAGGATCCAGAGATGTTCCCTCTGGGGAGTTAGATAATGATCTTGTTGAATTTTGCATTGAGATCAATATCTTCTCTCGAGGTCTGTGAAGAGTCTTGGTTCTTTGAGGAACCTTCAACTTATAATCCTAACCGTAAAATGGTCGGAGTATGAGTTGTTTCCGTCAATTCATCCTTAGTGTGTGCAATCTCACTTTGTGCATAGGAAGTATTTTAGTATTGTGTATGAGGTATTGACTTAGCAACAGATGTTCTGGCCGACAGGCGAATTTCAATAAACTCATCATTTTAAGATAATGAATCCAGAGACTGTTTTAGTGCCATTTTCAGCTCTGCATCCTTTTGGGAGAATGCAGGCGAGCTTACAGATACCTCAAGTTATATACATCTATTCTCCTTGAGAGGTAGATCTGTGGGTTTACTATCCCTCACATCCTGATTTGCTGCATCAAGTGCAGTTACTCCCTTAATGACCTCTAGTCAAATAAGTTACTTCCACTTCAGGGGTAAGTTAGGATGTGTTTAGATTTGGATTTATAGTCCGGGATAGAAGTTGTAGGGTTTACAACCTCATACTTACAATGTGAGAAAACTTTCACTAGGAGTTGAACCTACATCACATAGCAATAGAGCAATATAGAGATAGAATGCATTTACATCATACCATAACATTGTGTGAAAACATATGCATTATATCCAATGAGAGAATTGATGTACATTTATGATTTCAAAAAGTTTTATAATTATAAACAATCACAAATGTTGAATGATTTGAGTTTTCTTTTTTTAAAAACTGTTAATGTGCAAGAGTCTGTATTTATGCATAAAACAATGTATAATAATGTCTTTTAATGAAAACTAGTTTGTTTTATTTTTAAAAGACACAAACTCTTGACTTCGCAGTAATTTAGAAAGAAAGATTTTCTTTAAGTGCTTATTATGTATAGAGAAATTTAACACAAAGTTAGTGAAAAGACTCATACAAGCACTTGATGTCGTTTAGGTAACAGAGATTACCAAGTACATAAGTACAGATAACCAATGTCTCTCCTTTGGCACTGCATTACTTAGCACAACATAAACTAAGTAATCGTCTGATGGATGTAAAAATATTCTAAGAACTATCATGTATATAAAGTGGTGTATAACCAGAATTAGAGAATTTAATTTTGAAAAATCTTCACCACTTCAAAATATGATAGGAGACCGAATGTAACTTTAAGTCTCACTTACTTAGAAAGTTGAACACCTTAATTTATACTAACACTAATGATTTATAGATAAGACACATTTACTCAGAATAAATCCTAAGTAATATCATCAGAACTAATATATACATCACAATTAGATTGCAATAAATTATCAGAACAACTAGCAATTGTCAGTAAACAAATAATAGGTGCGGATCGGCAACTTGTTAACTATGATTCAGATTTACCTAATGAGTTTAACAAGGTGATGTCTTCATAGACATTAGATGGAAACATGATTTTAATTCTAAGTTTTGATTTCATTGTTTACCTTCTCAGAATTCAAATCTGAAACCCACAAAAAGGGAAAAATTTTATCAACTTGTAGATTATGACTCAGATTCGTCTGACGAGTCTAACGAGGATCGGGGATTTACGAAACCCCATTGCACCGCTAGTGACCTCTCTAGAAGGGGCTATGGTGAATTTTCCTTGCAGGTACACATGGATGTTGGAGCTATGAGAGATAAGAGTGATACACTAGTGAGCATGAGTGTAAACACTTGAGAGTTGAGAGATGAGATCACTCATTTTAAGTGATATGAGTGGAGAGATGAGCTAAACACTTGTGAGGTACACGAAACTGAATCACACACTCACAGTGAGGAAGAAAGATAAACACCAAATCCCATTCCTTATTCCCCAAACACAGTTAACTTACAAGATTTGGGAGATACAAGGAAATTGTCGGAAGATTTGGTTGTCAATATGATCAATAGTGAGGCCATTCTATAATATCTAAATGGCAAAGTTGATCAGTCTACATACTTCTATTCTGGAAGTCTTCATAAAAATCCTTCAACACAAGCAAAGCTTCTTTACTTTATTCCAGCAGTCAATGTTAGATGTATGAAGATCTGTTGTACTAAAGGTAAGAGGTGAGTTATAATTGAAAATATGGTATCATCTAATTTAATTGGATGTTTGCTATAATTGAATGCTTGGAGGATTACTCAACTAAGGGGCAGAGATATTTTGAAGAAGATATACTCAAAGATTGCCTTAGTAAGAGATACTCAACTAAGGGGGAGAGTATAAGCTTACCTTAGTGAGGGGGAGATTTTCTATCTAAGGGGGAGAGATATGAAAAAGGGATATACCTTAGAAAGGGGGAGTATTCACCGTTATAAGGAGGTAACATATCACCTTAGGTAGGGAGACATAAGGAAGGAGAGAAGTATGAAACGACAAAGAAGAATTCTTCAGTATGTGGTTGAAAAGTCATATTCTTTACCACTGAAGAATTCCCAAGTATCTGCTGATAATGTTCAATATTAGATGTAAAGGGTTATCAGGCAGATATGTCAAGAAATGAAGATGAGTTACTTAATTCATTGTCAGAGGAACAATCATCTATCATTTCATCAACTGAGATTCTGGAATTGTAATATCTAAACCAGAATTTTTTTTTGTATTATTTACTATAGCTCATTAAATCTTTATCTTCTTCTTGTTTGTAGTTGATTTATCCTCTAGGAATTTGTATGTTAATGTTTAACAAACAAATAGGGGGAGATTGAAAGGCATATGACATAGCCTATTTGTATTTCGAGGATACAACTCAACTCAAACAAGAATGTAATAGTAAATAGTATATGTACTGTCACAGGGATCTCAAATGTATAACTTTCAAGAGAAAGAAGACAAAGTCAATCTACTGTTTTGAGGTATACTACACTTGAAGAAGTTCATTGAGTTGATCAAGCATCAATGGAGTAATCAAGATAGTGGATTCTATTTATAGTGACAAGAGGTTCCTACAATGGCAGAATACAGATTATAAAGATTTGAATAAAGAGTGAAGAAAAGGAAGACATGAACCACAACTTTAAAGTCAATATATGAAGAACAGTCATTGCGGTTAGTCACTCATGAACCAGACCGTGCATCGAGTGTCAACATTAAACAGTGGTTGTTCGTCATTAACTTCAGTGGTTCAAGCTATCATGACTGGTATGAAAGAAAATCATTGTGCAAGCAACAGAAGTGCTAAATTAATTAGCCACAAGGATTTTACTATCAAGTGGACTGGCTGTGAGGAAAAAGATTTATCACAAAGAAATGCAAAGTGATATATTCTTAATGCTGAAACCCCGGTTAGAATTGTTGTATTTTTTGTTAAGCAAAAAGAGTCCGGTTTCACATCCTCAAGAGACCGTAGTTTACACCTGGACGGGTTATGAGAAAATAGAATTATCACAATAATATGGAAAGTGATATATTCTTAAAACTGGAATCCCGGTTGGAATTGATATATTTTTGTTAAGCAAAAGGAGTCCGGTTCCAGACCCTCAGGTAACCGCAGCTTATAGCTTAAAGATTTATTTATATTAATAAATATTTTATTTAATTAGAAAATTATATTTATAAATATCTAATATTATTAGATATTTATTTTTATAATTTTTGAATTAAATTCATTATTTATTAATTAATGATTATAAGTTATGCGGGTTAAAAGGTATTTCTACGGAGCCCCATCCTAATAAGACAAAATAGGCCCCGATTTTTATTCAATTGCTAGCAGGTTATCAAGTGACTTTGTTGTTTAAAAAAAAAAAGCTGTGTAATTGTTGCAGGTCAGATTTGTTGTTATTAAAAAACAAAGTAAAGCAACAAAAGAATTGAAAAGAGGAACAAAACAGAAAAACACATGCATGCGGGTCAGTTCTATCGGCTGGGCTGTTAACGCGCCTGTGGAGCGCGTGAGACGCACGCGCCTGGAAGAAATGGACAAAAGCGCGCGTGTGCAGCACACATGTCCCCTGCGACTGGTCTTTGTTTTAAGCAGAAAGTATTTTGTAAACATATTCATACAGCCGTGTATGTTTTGTTCAGCAATTTTAAATCATACCGACACTAATTATTAAGTCATACCGAGCCATATGCAAGTCATATTGGTTTATTTCTAAGTCATATCAAGGAGATTTGTGTTAGTTTATGTCATACAGATCAGCCTCAATATCCATTTTAAGTCATACCGAATTATGTTCAAGACCAGCTAAGTCATATTAGAGCAAATGGAATTAAAAGAGGCAGAAGGATATAAAACAAGACAGAGGCGGCCAGACAGCATAACAGCTCAACTTCACAACATTCTTCATAATTCTCTCCCGAGCTAAACAAGAGAGACCAAGAGAGAAAATGTTCCCGAGCTTCAAATTAAATCTTGTAAATTATTTCTGGCTTGTATTGCTAAATCTAAACCGACAGAAATTGTTTACTTGTACTTATGGAACTATCTAGCGAATTAAGTTTCCTAGAATCTCTCAATCTTTTTATTACAAATATAGAAAAGTTCATGTCGAATTTTCTATAGAATTTGTAATAATAAATTTCGATCTTTTTACTTACAAATATAGAAAAATTCATGTCGAATTTTCTATAGAATTTGTAATAATTAGTTTGGTCATCAAACCTTGTAATTTGTACCCATGTATTTAGACACACCCCATCAAGTTAATATAAATTTTATATTCAACTTGAAATATCGGTATTCTTTTATTCCGCATCAATTTGTTCTTGATTTAATATATTAAGAAAAGAGCAAATTCGATAAAACGGTATAGTTTGTATTCAACCCCCCTTCTACAAACTATTTTGGACCTACCAATATTGGAAGGTGATGACTGCAATGGCCATATATTATTCAGGTCTCTCTCTCCCCTCCCTTCTCTCTCTTCGGGTACCAAACTGATTCACCATATATAATACAAGTCGACTACATCATACTTGTTTCTGTCAAAAGCATTGTCCTCAGTGTCCTTTCCAGAATCAACAAATCCCAATAGTCAATAGTCAGTTCAAGTGAAAATGGGGCGTACCCTTGCGAACTCAAACTTCCAAACTTCCTATTATCCATTTTGTGTTGATGTAAGCTTCTTGTAACTCTTCCCCTTCTTCAAAGTATTGTTTAGCTAACAATATAGCCTTCAAGTATTACATTTAATCTGTGCAATCTCTCATATGTGATATTCCATAACAGTACTACTGGTTTCTTCATTTGCTTTCTGTTATACGACAGTAGCATCTAATCTCTTTCTTCTTCTTTTTTTTACCAGAAATATTAGTATGTAGTTTTTTATCTACTTATTTCCATTTATCTCGTTTAAGTGTAGTAGGTTCAAATCTAATTTTGTGAACCTATTTTCTGTTAGAAGGAATTTGAAAGACCAGTAGAGATATGAATATTAATCAAAAAATTTGTGTTCAATAACTTTGGCGTGCATAAGTTGGATGATTAGACATATTAAACCACACCATATAAACCATATGACACTAAATATTAACACATATAACGAGTCATATCTCTACAAATTTCCGGGAGATCCAAGTTAGTTATAATGAAATTTATATGTCAACGACAGTTCGGAAAGAGGATTGTGGATCAAGGCTAGCTTACAAGAAACATTAAAACAGGAGTTAAATTGTTATATCTTGTTGTATTAAATGGCTAAGTAATTTCATTAGGCGTCTGGTAGGTAGGTTCTTTTTTAAAAAAAAAAAATTTATTAGCATCATCCCCTATGTACCCTGTACACCACGCCAAAAAAAAAGTATATGGATGTATTAAATTCTTAAACCACTTTTGTTGCTTCCTGAACATATAAGCATGCCATAAAAACATTATCTCAACAAAACATTATAAATCTTGGAAGCCTTGCAGATATCCTTTAGACTTTAGTCTCAGCAAAGACATATAGCATCTACTAAAACAATTGAAACTCTCTCTATGCCCAGAAACCTACTACATGTTACAAACATTTCATTTCAACTAAGGTTTATAAAAGTTAGTATTTTCATTTTTCAAGTCTCAATGCATGGGATTGTGAATTCAGAATCTATCACAGGTAGCACATGCGATCCTAATGGAATGTTATATCGGCAGTAGTATGAGGTTTCACCGTTATACAAAGATTTGTAAACTTTTTATCAAACTATATTTGACAACTTGAAGAATATAAACACCCTTGGCACTACCTGTTATAACTTTGATATTAAAAACTCATAGATATAGTTGTTCAATGCACCATCTACTATGTCACACTGAAAAACTACAGACCTAGATAGAAGCTGACAATGAAGCCCAACTTACTGAACTCGAAGGGTCAAAATTTCAAATAGTTCACAAAAGTAAAAGCATCAATTCAACCAAGTACTCAACTTCTATCTACTTTTAGAAGTAAACTGCCATAACAGAAAATGAGTATCCAAAGTACCGAATCTAATTAATCTGCAGAATGCTCTGTAAAATAATCCATCATTGCATTATGTATAGGAAAAGTGTCATACTTTACCTCAAGTTCTACATTGCATCTTCCAAAGTGTGTGCATGTCACATCCCAGGTAGAACTCTATCACCAAGTACACAAACTTGTCTGTTTCAAAATGTGCATACAAGGTTAGAAGAAAACGATGGTAAAAAAAACTGTTGAATTTCTATATTATCTATATTTAACTCTACTTACACCCTACAAAAGCAATATATTATCTATATTTAACAACACTGTGGGCTTTCATTTCCTGCAAGAGTTTTATATTTTGACAACTATATATTTATGGTTCATGTACATGAACATTAACAAACTGTTATATAGAAATATCTGGTTTCTTCAATCCTTTTAATTGTGCACATTTGTGGCATACCAACTGAATTTCCGATGTCAACAATTGTGGTAGAATATGGTTCAAGCAGAAATCCCATTTTTGTCTTAAAACACACAAGGATAATTTTTGTCTTAATACGAAATGAGCAACTGCGAGTAAATATGATTAATGTTACTAATACTAATACATATGCAGCATATTCCGTATGGCGATACCTACAAAATTCCTTATGGTGATATACATCCATCATAAACTAACTTGTGAGTATTTACAAAATCTGAGTTCCTATCGTATACTTAATTCAGGATAACAAAATTTTGTAGTATGTGAAAAAAAGGATTACAGTTATATTTGAGATAAAGAGTAACCACAATAGCTGTCCCCCACACAAAATCACACAAGAACTTCTCATGATCCTTAATATAACCAGTTACTAGATATGTGTCCTTTAATTTATCACAGAAAGTTGTATGAAATGGCCTTAATCTACACAAGTGAAGGCATTCAAGAATGATATAAGCAGGTGTTATGATTTACTAAATTAATTTGTTTGTGTACTTATGTTTTTTTTTAATTTTAGGTGCTCGGTTGGCTAGTGATGATCATAATGGTTTCAATGATCGTGTGTATGATGGCACGTAAAGGGAAGGGCAAGCAAGTTGAAAAAGATAAGGGTAAGGGCAAGGGCAAGGGCAAGGCTAAGGGTAAACAAGTTACAACCAAGGGAAAGGTCAAGGGCAAGGGCAAGGTGAAAGATAAAGGGAAGAGCAGCACATTGGCATTGAGAGATGAGCCAACGGATACGGGTACGGGCGACGAAAGAAGTGCAACGGACCCGACGATTGGAAGCATGACAGCTATAGAGGCATGCCAGTGGCGAGGAAGGAGGGCTCGATCACATTCAAGTGGAATTTATGTAGCTAATCAACCTCGTGAACCAACACGTATCAATATCTCTAATGGACAGTAAGCCTAATTATCCAGTGTTATGTTTCTTTCACTTTGTCATTGTAGTGCAATTAATCTTAATATATATGCTCAATATATGCTAAATGTGCAACTACTTATTCTTACTTATTTAATATGCTACATGTAGTATTGAAGATGATACCGCAAAGAAGACTTTGCTTGGGATGATTCGTGAGAGGTGGCCCGTGGGTCATTACACCTTCAGTGACATCGATGCGGCTTATCCAAAGTGGTTGGGCGATAGGGTTGATGAGTTTTTTGTTAGTAAAAAGATATCAAAATTTTTATTATGTTTTGTTTCATGATTTGATTATGAAGTTAATTTGATCATGAATCTGACCTTATCATTTTTTTCCTATTTTATAGAAATTTTATAAGCATCAAAGGGGACAAAGTCGTAGGAAATCAAGAAAGATTGTTGAAGATCACATCAAGCTTACAATAAAAAGGACTATGAGTGAGGTTAAGAAGAGAGTTGAGACAGTGGCAAGGGAAAAGGGGGTTTCTAAATTGTCCTTAAGGCCCCTGTATTGGTCCGAGACATTTTGGAAGGATCTTGTAAAATATTGGGAAACGAATGAAGGGCACTTGCATAGGGCAAAGGTTGGAGCCGACAACCGCCAACGTGTTGAAAGGTTGCATAGCGCCGGTGCTCGATCATTCAACTCGGTGAAAGCGGTAATAAAATTTAAATATGCACAAATACATACACACATAAGGTTATTTCATATTATAAAGCAAACTATGTATACTAATATAATATATTTTATTATTTGGAAGGAAATGACGAGAAAAAACAAAAAGCCTTCGACTAAACTTGAGGCATGGGACAAATGCCACACGAAAGTTGGTTCCGATCCGAATAACCATGCCTACACTACTCCGGCCGCCATGTGCATCGCGGTAATCTTATTTTTTGTGTACAGTATACGCATATTTTTGTCTACACTACCCCTTCTACACATACAATGCATGTTTGTATTAATTATAATCATTAAAAAGTATAATGTTCTAATTAAACCTGAATTAATGTG
This sequence comes from Saposhnikovia divaricata, assembly GCA_036435485.1. NCBI lineage: Eukaryota > Viridiplantae > Streptophyta > Magnoliopsida > Apiales > Apiaceae > Saposhnikovia > Saposhnikovia divaricata. The sequence goes on along the minus strand of CM071600.1, from coordinate 75,123,329 downwards.
TAGGAACGATATGCCGCTATTCTTGAGCGTATGCCGGTGGAGGTGACTCAAACGGGTGAGAGGGATGAGCCGTGTGATTGGTGGATGGAAGCAACAGGGGTCCCCGTAGGGGAAAAAACCCAAAAAAAGTATGTTGTTGGATTCCCCGATGTTCGAGCTAGTGATCTACTTCCTACCCTAGCTAGACGCTTTAGGGATTCCACCTGAGGCGAAGCTGGCTCATCCTCATCCGCTCCAACACGACGTGGCTCCATCCCCGACAATGTTTATCTCTCGATCGTGAGAAATGTTCTTACGGAGATCCGTGTCAATCCTGACCGATTTGCTCATCAACTATCCGATCAAGAGATTGCCACATTTGCACGTACCGCCCTCGAGGCCTCCGATCCAAGTCAAAGGTTGCAATGGAATAATCTCATTGGCGGTGAGATTGTTCACATTGTCGGGACCTTAATTGAGCATATTGTCCAAAAAACCGAAGCTCAAGTTCAAGTGGTAATGGTCTTTCCTTTTGGTTTTATGTGTATCCATTAATGATATTTATATGTTCTTACTTTTTAATTGGTTGGTTATATGTGTGCATAGGCAAAGGATCGGCTTGCATTGGAAGAAGAAAAGGATTATACCTCCGAGGATGAGGATATGGGTGAAGATGGTGGTGAAGACGATGGTGATGGCGCTGGTGATGACGGTGGGGAAGAAGGTGAAAAAGATGGTCATCAAACATCCGATGTTTCTTTGTCGGATCATTAGGTTTTTAAGTGTGATCGGTTTTTATGAACTTGTTTTTGTTCTAAACTGTTTATAATTAGTTGGAATGACCAGAAAACTTGGAATGTTTGTATGAACGTGGTTTTTATATTTGTTAGAATGATCGAACTTATGAAATTTTTATGTTTGTATGTTTGATTATGTTATTATGAAGTTGAATGGTGTGGTGAATTGTTAATGTTGAAATGGAATGGCAGGCTGCAATACTGGAAAAACCTGCAATTTTTTTTTAAAAAAAAAACAGAAAACTTACCGACGAGCCTTAGAACCGACCACTTTTTACCCTTCAATTCCCAGAAAACCGACTACAATAAGACATAATCGACCATTTTTTACCATTCGATTCCTTCGAAGGTGGTCGGTTTAGGTGGTCGGTTATAAGTGGTTGGTTATACAAATTAGCACAGCTACTGGCATAAAACCGACCGATTGTGCACTTTTGACTATGGTCGGTTATGTGTGCCAGTAAAAATGTATTTTTCTATTTTTTAAGTCATAACCGACCACTATCGGTCGGTTATGTGTTGATGACGTCTGTCGACAGCTGTCGCCACGTGGTGACACGTGGTGCCACATGTCCAATTAGGACCCCACATTAGAGAATTTGTAAACACATATAACCGACCAAATTATTGGTCGGTTATGTGTGTTAAACCCGACCAAATGACATAACCAACCAGGCTTAAACCGACCAGCATTTTTGGTCGGTTTTAGTCGTTAAAATGACCGATTCCTTTTATAACCGACCATTTTTTACGGTCGGTTTAAAACTATTTTCTTGTAGTGTATATACACGTTTGAAAAACGGTTCATCTAGATAATGTATTTCAAAATCAATTTGTTATAAATCACATATATATATATATAGAAAAGTATCTGATAATATTTATTATATATTTTAAAGCACTTATTTGATGGTTTATTAGCATGAAAATAAGATTTATAACGTAAACCCAAGCTCTTGTCTATTGAGGACTAGGGAGTCTCTCTTGTCCTTTGTTCAAGCGCTTATTTGATTTATTAAGAGTAGTAATATTGGTATTAGAAATATAGGAAATTAGCTAATTAGAAATAGTTTTTCTTCATTTCTTTTATTAATATACTCCATTTTGCAGGTAGTTAGAATAGTGGCTAACAATTCATAACTAACTTTGGCGCCATTAGTTTGTGCATAAACTGGATCAAACACACATTGTTTTTTCTTCTTTCTTTCAATACATAATTTCTTTGTATATAATTTTTAGAGTTTTTCATGATATCAGAGCTTGCTGAATGAATTTTCATAGCGAATCGTTTCCAAAAAGATTGAATAACAGGTATTATCATTTACATCTTGTTTTCTTCTTGTTTTTTGTTCGTAATTCATGTTATTCTGGGTATTTTTTCTTAAAAATTCATTGTGATTGTTATTGTAAATACGTATACAAAGTTGTGTATATCATTCAACTGTGAAAATCATCAATTTTTCTTACAAAACGTTGATCATTACCGTATTTTTGGGTTCTAATTGTGTACAACTTGAAGTTCTTAATGATTTGTTCATTTCTTGTCGTGATCTTTAAATTTACAATCTTTTGAAGTTCTAATTCCGGTGTGTTCCTATTGGTCCTAGGCTTTGGGTAGGTCATTTGGGCCTGGGACCATGGCCCTACAAAGCCCATCTATTCCTAACATAAAGGCTATAATATCTACTATTTTTGATCATATTTAGATGGGTAATTATAAGCCTCTAAGTGGAGCAAATCAGGAAAGCTAGATATCTCCAAATTCAGTAAATAAATCCCTAAGTGAATAAACACTAGCATCAACAAAGGATTTCTTACCACGATTTGCCTTAGGGTGAGGAGAAACTCGCTAAGATAACTGAGATTGTTGAGAGGAGCTTGAATCCGCCATTGAAATGCAAGAGAATGACGTTTAAACCAGAAAACTTGAAGTTTTGAAGGTGAAGAAGATGAAGATTCAACGAATTCTTCAAAAAATGCCTAGAAAACGGCCGATCGTCAAACAAATACTAGAAAAATATGATGGTGCTAGACATCGGAAATCGCCTTACGACTGAACCCTAGTAGAGCTTTTAGAGAAAGTGTTTGGAGAGATTTTTAATAGAGTAACTATTAGGAATTATGTTATTCTTGATGATAACTCAAAAAACCTAAAACATATATTGTATTTTTGATAAAGTAACTATTAGGAATTATGTTGTTGTTGATGATAACTCAAAACACCTGTTTAAGTAAATTTGTAGTTGTTCAACGGATGGCATGTTTATCAGCATTTGTTGAAAAGAAAACTTATCAACGGATAAGTTCTTTTGTAACATGTATTGAGAGCCTCAAGTTATCAGTTGAGAGTGCCGTTGATAGATTTTATAAGTCTTGTTGACTATCAATGAATATACAGAACAGGTTAGCAAATTGTAAATAGATTGTGCTTTGTACTTCTCTATAACGGAAAATGATATTGTTATTTCTTAGTTAGACACCACAAGATTGTAGAAGGGGGTTTGAATACAATCTTGATGAAAATTCTTTCGAATTAACAAGACAGCGGAAGAATTAATGATGAACAAGTTAAACTATAGAACAGAAAGTAAAAACATAAACAAACATACAACACTCTTTAAAAATTTCAGGTGGATTTGTTGAGTCCACATGAGGGTTGTATTGAAGAAAATAACCTGTGTAAAGATTACACAGCTGCGAGTAAAAGACCTAAGTGTTTACAAGAAAACCTAATGCAAAATGCATTTAAGCTCAGTGTTTTCTTCTATTCTTGTCTTTCTACACTTGAAGGTATATATATACTTCAAGTTTACAAACCCTACAAAATAAATAAATATTACAAACTCAAAGTATTCTGTAGGTTTGCTGCCACTCCTTGTCTCCATGTGATGCAATTTTTTCTGGATTGTCTTGGACAGATATTCACGAGATCTACCAGCTGAATTGCTTGAGAGAATAAGGAATGTTTCTTTTTCTTCTTCGTTTCCAAAGACTGGCTTCCATACCCTTTTTAAGTCTATCAACCCATGTGATCTGCCAGGCTTGTCAAGTCGCTATCAACCGCTAATATCAAGACATTATTGGTTGTAGCATATTATCCGTTGGTGCAGACATCGATCGATAGGTTGATTGTTGTTTGCTGGAGTGTATTATCCGTTGACATAGAAGCTTCATCGATTGAAACATCACTTCACTTATACAGAATTACATAGCACAACTTATATACAATTAGCTACCCTATTCTGCAGATCCATTGATAGTCAACATGACTTAGGAATTCTAGCAACTATGACAGTAACAAACAACTTATCCATTGAGACTTAAAACAGTATGTTACAGACTTATTAATCGATAAGCTACCTTATCAACGGATATTTATAAGTTGGATATTCGTTGATAAGTTACAAACTTAACTTATACAAATATGTTTCTCGAGGTGTTTTAATGTGCTTATCATCAAGGACAACATAATTCCTAACAATCTCCCCCAATTTATGACTGATGGAATAACAGCCATACATTAAGAGCCTTGATGATAACAAAACACCTTAGTATGAATACAGAGTTTGAGCAAAAACATATGTATTGTAATAAGCTCACAAAAGTGTAGAAAATGAACTAAGTCAAGTTAAAGAATCATATATACTTTTACAAGGGATGCTCCTCTAGACTGAGCATATCATTGCTTTCTTCCCCTTGCACTCCTCAAACTATGGATTTTTCTTTTGTTTGCCTCAAGCTGCTCTTCTAGAGATTTGTAGATGCTCTTTTCTTCTTTGTGACTTGCATCCAGCATAGACATTAAGTATTGCAAGTACTCATTGCTAGCTTTTTCCAGCTGATCTTGTATTCTGAAAAATCTTATACAATTGTGTTTATCTCTGAATTCTATTATCCAGAATGGATAGAAATGAACCTTCCTTCCAGGTTCATATGGAATGTTCAGCTTCTTAGGCAAACCCTCCTTTGAAGTCCAGCTATTTCTCAATTCATTGACCTTGTTGAGGTTTTTGGCCTTAGCTTTTGGAGTAAATTCACCAGTTATTTTCATTAAGGACCATATCCTCCACAATTTGCTATAGCTTTCATTCAGCACTTGATGTAGGGGCTAGGTTTTACTGTTTCCTCCTTTATAGGTCAAAATCAATCTTTCTGGTAACCTGACTGTCCTATATGCAGCACTCACATCATCCAAGGAAAGATTAACACTTGAATACTCTTCAATTTCAGCAATATAGAGTTCAGTATCTTTCTTGGCAGCCTCCTTTGCAACTTGAGGAACCTCAGCAATCTGAATTGGTCTAGCTAAAGGTTGTTTCCTGTTTCTGGTTCTCCTCCTTTCAGGTGAGAGTCTAATCTTCAGAAATACCAAGCTATTGATGTCAAAGTCAAATTCCAAAGGTTCTTCCTTTATGAAATCATTGGGATTGGATGTTTGAGTGGGTTGCTGTGTATCTTGGGCTGGAGGTATTGTAGGTTGAGGTTGTGTTGATTCAACTTGATCTTCTGGTTCTGGGTTCAAAGTCCTTTTAGTAGGAGCCTTGACTCTAGCATTAGTCCTAACTCCACTTTTCCTTTTCTTGCACGCAGACTTTTTGTTCATTTTCTTTTTCTTAAATTTGGCCTCTTCTTCTACGACCTCTTGCTTATCTCTTCTTCCAATCTCTTACCAGATCATCAGCCAATCTAGCTTCTTTCTCAGTGTATTCAGCAGGTTGTCTGACAATTTTACTAGCCTGGAGTAACCTTACAATTTCTTCAGCCTTGGCCAGAACAAAATCTGGGTAACTTGCTGGAACACATATTTCCATTCCATCTCTGTAGATAAATGCTAGATTCTCTCTGAGTCCCGCACATATTTTTGCCTTTTCTTTAAATTCAGCAAGATAATTGCTCATCAGTTTGAATTCATCTGGATGAAAGTCAACTCTCATGGTGTTCTTACCATTTTTCTTCATAGGTGACTTCTTATGTTTGAGCATAGGCTTGATTTCAGACACATATGATGGCTCCCCTTTGGCTAGAGATTTAGGAAACACAAAATCTGGATTAGTACTTGTCTGATTGATGTGCTTATGGAGGGAATTAGTACTTGAGAAATATGAGGATTAGCAGCCAGCCTTGTGGCAATGGAATCTTCAGGTTGAATGGCTGATTCCTCTTCACTAGATGGTATTACTGGAACTATTGGAATTGGAGTAGAATGAAGTTGCTCCCCCTCACTGGTTGAATTCCTTACAATAACCTTCTCCCCCTTTTTGTTAGCATCAAGGGTTTGAGTTGTAGGCTGATTCAGTAGTCTCTCAAGGAGGGCAATTTGTCGATTATTAGCCTCAGGAATGAGTTTTTGATCTGCAATCACAGTGCTCATTTGAGACTCCAACTTGTCAACTTTTGCAGACAGAGCATCAACCTTCTTGTCTGTATATGCATCTTTCTTCATCTTGGATTTAAGCTACTTCATAGTAAGGGGAGGAAGGATGAACTCCAAGTTCTTTGACTAAGTTTCTAATGCATCTCTGATTGCAATCTTGAAGTCATCCTGGTCCACCACCCTTTAATTGAGAAGACACTTGTGCAATTTGAGTGTAGCCAGAAAGTTCTCTTGCACGTGCTTCAGAGCTGGTTCAGCATCCTTTAAAGTAGCCACAGTCTTCTAATACTGTACTACTAGCTCTTGGTAAGCATACTTGGAGATATAAGCATTTGACATTAACAATTCTGGTAAATCTCCAGGTTGCTTTGAAAGTTCTTCATCTTCACCTTCTTCTTCAAATTCAGACTCATGCTGAAATTCATTAGTAGCATTTGAAGGCAGCTTGGTAAGAGCATTTTTAGCTTTCTACATGGATTCATTAGAGTGTACCAAGCCTCCACATTGCCCTGTTTAGTCCAAGAGTCAAGGTCTGGATCAGGGTGAGTAAAGGTATCAGCTCCAAGATCAGTTCTATCAATGGCTTTGTGAGATGCCTGTTGATATAAACTTATTCTGGAGGCATCATCAACCTCCATTGACTCACTTGAAATGGCTTCATCCACCCTTATGCTCCAAGTTCTTTGACTAAGTTTCTAATGCATCTCTGATTGCAATCTTGAAGTCATCCTGGTCCACCACCCTTTAATTGAGAAGACACTTGTGCAATTTGAGTGTAGCCAGAAAGTTCTCTTGCACGTGCTTCAGAGCTGGTTCAACATTATTTAAAGTAGCCACAGTCTTCTAATACTGTACTACTAGCTCTTGGTAAGCATACTTGGAGATATAAGCATTTGACATTAACAATTCTGGTAAATCTCCAGGTTGCTTTGAAAGTTCTTCATCTTCACCTTCTTCTTCGAATTCAGACTCATGTTGAAATTCATTAGTAGCATTTGAAGGCAGCTTGGTAAGAGCATCTTTAGCTTTCTACATGGATTCATTAGAGTGTACCAAGCCTCCACATTGCCCTGTTTAGTCCAAGAGTCAAGGTCTGGATCAGGGTGAGTAAAGGTTTCAGCTCCAAGATCAGTTCTATCAATGGCTTTGTGAGATGCCTGTTGATATAAACTTATTCTGGAGGCATCATCAACCTCCATTGACTCACTTGAAATGGCTTCATCCACCCTTATGTCTCTTATACCTGCTTTTCTCTTATTTTCTCTCTTTTTACATCAGGGGCTCCCCCTCACACCCTCACCTTCACCTACTAAGGTGGTACTCTCTTGCTCTCCTTTTGCCTGGCAGGAAGAAATTTCCAGCCCCTCACTCATATTCTCTCCTTTTGCCTGCTCACAAAGCAACCTCTCACTCTCAGTAATGACACTTCCTAGAAGTGTTTGAACTTCTAATGACAACTTACTCCCTTCCCTCATTCCTAGAAGTGTTTGAACTTCTAATGTTACTTCTGCTGTAGTTATAGTAGACTCAGTTGAAGGAGTAAATTGTCTTAGAGTGGATATAGTAGCAGGAAGAACATTGATCAAAGGATGTTGAATATCCATTGATACTGTAGTTGACGCTACCAATGGATAACTGCTGTTAGGCATATCCATCGGTGGATAAACACTTGGAAATGGATGAGAAATATCCGTCGATGGAGTAGAAGAGATAGTAGTTGATAGAGAGACTATGGTTGAATCTTTGCAGATTGATTTTAAAGTAGGAGGCACAGTTTCAGCCGCAGTTTCAGGAAGAATTGGCTGTTGTCCAACAAATCATTTAAAAGATGATAACCAGTAGGTTCTAATAAAGAGGGAGAATTTGCTTGTGATGTGGAAAACATATCCACATCCAGAGATAAAGATGGTGAAATTGGATTATGTGGTGTGTTTGTAGAAAGTGATTGTTGCTGTGACTCCACATTTACTAGAGCCACATCAAGCTAAATTTGAGAAGGTTCAATCACTAAAGATTAAACTGTTTGTGTACCCTGTGCACCCAAAGTAACTTTAGGTTTCTTCTTTGTTACAAAGGTTTTGGTTGGTGAAGTTTGGCTAGTGGTGTCTCTTACCCTCTTGTGCAATGTTCCTGGTTGGTAACTCTTTTCAATAACAACACCCTGTTGGGAGGATGCTGCTAGGGATGTGTTTAATTCCTTTTCAACATTGACATTCTTTTGTGAGACTGTAATGTGGCTAGGCTGGGACTCACTCACCTTTCAAACCTTATCCTTAGGGTTTCTTTGATGTTCACCCAGTCCCTCACCACTCACTATCACATGTTCACTCCTCTCAGAAGTTATGGTAGTTTTTACAACAAGTGCCTTTTGGGAAACACTTGAGGCCGGTTTCTTTGATTTGGATTTAGATTTATGTTTGGTTGCTTGGGTGGGAGACTGTAGGGTACTAGATCCAGCCTTCATAGCAACACTCAAAGGCAAAAAAACTTGAGGTTAAGTAGAAGGAAGAGAGTTAGAAACTATTACCTCGATTATTGGCAAGTATACCAACGCCACCCCTGAGTTGAGATTCATTCGAATTAGATCACTAAGAACCCTTTTCTCTTGAACCGAACAAGGGAACCTTCTTGACGGTTGGTCAAGCACTAATTTATTCTTAGAGACATGGTTAGCCAATAACATCAGGAATCTTGCAAAATAGATGTTTTTACCTCTATTCTCTTTCTTTCCTAATTTGGCACCAATCTCATTCAGTACTAAAGACCCAAAATTATATTTGTCACTCAGAAGCATATGGAGCATGTTAAGCAGGACATTGGTAACAGCATCAAAATTACTAATTTTACCAGAAAACACTTTAATAAAGGCGTCACAAAAAAAATTCCATTCCTTTCTCATGCCTTTTCTAACAGTTTTGCCTAGGTTATCATTACTGAGATTGTAACCTATGGTGTTAAGCATGGTAACAATATCGCTATCAATAGGAAGAGTGATGCAGTTATTCTCAGGAAGTTTCAGGCAGGCAGTCACAACATCAGAGTTAATGATATATACATTATCTTTTAAAGTAAAAGTAATGGTACCTTCTGAAGAATTGAAGATTGTCGTAGACCAAACTTCTTCCACAACTTCATGATATACTAATGGAGTCTCAGTCATAGCATAGGATATTTTGCATCTCTTGATGAACTCCATCATCTTGTGATAATCTTCTGGAGAATGCTCTGAATCCACAAGAGCAGCAAAATTGTTCTTCACATAGATATACCCATTCCCAGATGTCATCTTAGCAACTGGAGCCATAATCGCTGAGAATCTTGAAAAACTAGAAAGGGGTTTTGATATCTTGAAAGAGAGAGAAAGTAAGTTTGCTTAAGAAAAATTGAGAGTAAGATAAAGGATAAATGTAAATCGTTAGATGTGCTTTATACTTACTCACAATTTATCGAATAAAATCATTAAAGAAATTACTCGATAAAGAAACTACTCAGAGAAGTGGTTGAAAAGTAAAATATAACTATGCCAATTATATACATACACAGATGTATGTATATGACAACGACAAATCAACGGTTAAGAATTACCCAGCGGATAAAGGAATAAATTCTCGAGAAGCGAGTTTCCCGTTGACATGTATTATTGGACTAATACACTCAAAAAGAAACTTATTATCCGCCAAGGTATATAAAATAAAATAAACTGAACCCAGAAATGTTTGAACATCAACGGATAATGGACATATCCGTTGATAGGTAAATTCTGACTAAGACAGAATTTTGTGCCTTTTCTTGAAAAAGAAAATTCAACCTATTTCTGGTTGTTTAGCAACATGCAAATAATTAAAATGGATTAGGATAAAATCAGCATACCTAGCTCACTTACCAACCTTGTGAATGATGATTCATCAAGTGGCTTGGTAAAGATATCTACAAGTTGTTTTTCACTTGGAACAAAATGAAGTTCCACAGTTCCCTCCATCACATGTTCTCAGATGAAGTGATATCTGATGTCTATGTGCTTGGTCCTGGAATGTTGCACTGGTTTCTCAGATATAGCAATAGCACTAGTGTTGGCACAGAAAATTGGAATCTTTTCAATCCGTAGACCATAGTCAAGAAGTTGATTTTTCATCCACAAGATTTGTGCATAACAACTCCCAGCTACAATATACTCAGCTTCTGCAGTAGAAGTAGAAACTAAATTCTGCTTCTTACTAAATCATGATACCAGCTTATTCCCCAAGAATTGACATGTGCCTGTAGTAATTTTCCTATCAATTTTGCAACCTGCAAAATCTGCATCTGAATAGCCAATTAGATCAAAACCAGAATCTCTAGGGTACCAAATGCCAAGGTTTGGTGTTCCCTTGAGATACCTGAAAATCCTTTTAATACCTACTAAATGAGATTCCCTAGGATCAGCTTCGAATCTAGTACATAAAAAGGTAGAAAATATAATATCAGGTCTACTTGCTGTTAAATACAAAATTGAATCAACCATGCCCCTATAACTTGGAATGTCCACTTTGTTCTCCTTAGTATTCAATTCAAGTTTAGTAGCAGTAGCCATGGGTGTTTTTGCAAAAGCACAATGTAATAAATTAAATCTTTTCAAAAGATCACAAAAATACTTAGATTGGCTCAGAAAAATACCATCACTAACTTGCTTTACTTGTAGGCCAAGAAAGTAAGTTAGTTCACCCATCAGGCTCATTTCATATTTACTTTGCATAAGTTTGGCAAACCTTTTCCAAAGCTTCTCATCAGTAGAACCAAGTATTATATCATCTACGTAAATTTGAACAAGTATCATAGAGCCATTGACATTTCTATGAAAAAGAGTTTTATCAACAGTACCTCGAGTGAAGTGATTCTCATTGAGGAACTTTGAAAGAGTGTCATACCAGGCTCTTGGTGCTTGCTTCAGGCCATAGAGTGTTTTGAGAAGATAATAGACATATTCTGGAAAGTCTGGATCTTCAAAACTAGGAGCTTGACTCACATATACCTCCTCTTCCAAAATTCCATTCAGAAAAGCACTATTGACATCCATTTGATAAACTTTGAAATTGGCATGGGCTGCATTGGCCAGAAAAATTCTGATTGCTTCCAACCTTGCTACAGGTGCAAAGGTTTCATCAAAATCAATCCCTTCTTCTTGACAGTATCCTTTTGCAACCAATATAGCTTTGTTCCTTATGACTATGCCATTTTCATCCATCTTGTTCTTGAATGCCCACTTAGTGTCAATCACTTATTTGTCTTTAGGTTTGGGTACAAGCTTTCACACATCATTTATTTCAAACTGGTTTAGCTCTTCTTGCATAGCTGTCTAGATCTAGGAGGGCATCCTCAACTTTCTTAGGTTCTTCTTTAGACAGAAAACTGCTATATAAGCATTCTTCTAGAGTTGCCCTTCTAGTTTGGACTCTTGCATTTAAATCTCCAGTAATGAGTTCAAATGGCTGATCTTTAGTCCATTTCCCTTGTGGTGGTAGGTTCATCCTAGATGATGTAGCTTCATTCTCCCTATGCTGATCATTCTGATTTGTTGTTGAGTGACAACTCTGAGAAACTCCCATGAGTCACTACACCATAAATGGCCTACGGCAACACTGAAAAAAAGTTGTCGTAGGCCCGAAATATGTTGCTGTAAGGCCAAGAAACCCCTAAGGCAACATTTTACTGATGTTGCTATTTTTGCCGTTGCCTTTGGGGTCAATGGCAACATTCTTATTCTCTATGGCAACATCAGTTTTAATGTTGGCACAGACTTGTTATAGCTACATTATTATTAGTCTTTAGCAACATAATATTATGTTGCCTTTGTGTAACATTTTTAAAATAAATAGTCGGCCCCACCAGTGGACCCCACTTTTGGGACCCACAGTTGGGCCCACTTTTTGGACCCACAGTGGGCCCACTATGGGGACCACTTTAATGGCAACACAAATTTTTGCCTTTAGCAACATTTCTTCACATTAATTTTCCTTTTTGCCAACACTTTATAGCATCAATGGCAACACTTTTCTATTTCCAACAAAAAATAATAAATATGAAAATATGCATCCCTAGATAACCAAATACCACAACCAACTTGACAACCATAATTATCCATACCAGATTCAATACATAACAGCTGGTGCCATAGTACATACCAGATTCATTACATAACATCTGGTGCCATAAGTACATAAATTACAACCCAAATTCAAAGCAAAAGCATAAGAGTTGGTGCCATAAGCAAAAGACATAAGATCTGGTGCACCATAAGTACATAATCTTACTAAGTACATAATAGAACTAACATAACAACAAAAGACAGTCTAAAACATAAGCAGAGCTCCCCAAACAGTCACATAGACATAAACAACAAATTAAAAGCTGGTGCCACCAGTCACTGGAGTACCATCTTCATGGTCACTTGAGATAGTCGGACAAAGCTCCCCAAGATCAACTATGATGTCTGGGTTCGCCTCGCCTAATTATTTAAGCACCCATGTCAAGTTTTCCTGTACCTTTTTGTTCACCTGTGCATCCATTTCTGCTTGCAGTTTCTTGTTCACTTTCGCCTCGACTTCTTCAACCAAAGTTTCCCTTATCTTGCATGTCAGGTCCTGTACGTAGGTCTCTTTTGGAGCTTGAGCAGGAATTTTTGATGGATTCATAGATCTCCCTAGGAGCCATGTCAAACAGTGTGATTTTCCATTAGTAATCAGCAATTCATCAACACCCTCTCCTGATGTTCGAGATGATTCTGAATCTTTTCCTACGAAATTAAGACATAACAGTGATTTATCAATAATTCATCAACTGTGAAAATAAAATGATTTATCAATTACAAGTGATTTGATAAAAAAAACTGAATGCTTACAATTCTGTAATTCATTACTGCAAGATCAGTCTTATAGGTGCTTCCCTCTATTCCCTTACGAGTTTTAATAAAAATCCTTCCTCTTGACAGTTCACCCTGATCTGGCTTCCAATTTTTCTACAGAAATTAACAAACAGGACATGATATAGCAATCTTAGTCTTTGGCAAATTATAAGAAACAACAGATTAAAGTTTTAATCTTATAGCGAACTCGATCAAGATTATTTTCAAAATTTTATGAAGTTGATTAATTAACAGACATCATGTTAGATACTTTAGCTGAACGGAATACTTGTAATTAATTTCATCTTTTAATTACCTGCTTTATATATAAAGAATAAAAGACAGAACACTAAAAATATTATTTAGTTAATTGCTTCATTTGGTATTTTGTAATAATAAATATAACAAGTAGACAACCAAAAAATGATTTACCATTTTGTTCTTTAGTTGTGAAAAAAGTTTAGGACCAGCAGTATGTGTGTCTGTGACTTTACTGCGACTCTCAGCATTTGTCTTGGTCCTTTTCTGAAAAACACATGAAAGATAATTGGTACTTTTTTTCATCTCAAATAATGTGAACAACAAGCACAATACTCCAATACTCCAGCAAATTTACCTGAATATGTTCCTCTCCCCAATACTCCAAAAGTGACTTGAAAGTCTCGAGTGGGACATCATCAGACCTATTTTCTAGCCTAGCCTCATCGTTAGGGTAAGGGTTATAATGATCCCTCTTCAAGCGACTCTTGCGCCCCCTCCAAGATTCTTGAATCGACTTCAACGCGTAGCCTCGCAATTCCTCAAGAATAATATACCGTTGATTAAAATAAATCAAACAAAAAAATAAATTAAAGCAATCATCTGTAGTCTACTGTATCACCAAAACAATTTTACAAATGCAAGAACAGTTTGCACTTATTAAAAGTTAATATGTTACCTTTACATAATTCCACATAGTGTCCTTTAAGTTACTAGGAACATGATGTTAATCTGCTTAAGCAAGCGACACACAACGCTTTGAGATTGTCCCGAGAAAGTTTCCATGTTCAGTTACTACTTTGTCGTCTTCTGAAACAGGCTGCAACACAGCATTCATGTCAATAACAACTCTCTTATCGATGGACCTGGTGTGAACTCTGTCCATTCTTGTTGGTCCTCTGAATCTCTTAGGAACTACAACATCAATTATCAATTACAAAAAATAAGAAATTAGAACACACTTTCTTATTTCAGTTCTATGAAAAATAGGACACATAACTGACATACCAGTGACTAATATTCATGTAATAATGAAGGAAAAATGAAGAAAGAAAATTACCTTGAGATCCAGGATCTTCTTCATCTTCATAATCAGGCAAGGCGGTTTCTACACCAACCGTCCTAGTTGCAGGTGCATTTTCAGTTGCAGTAGCCTTAATAGCTTTTTCCTTTTGGCATTTCTGCATAGCCAAAAAAGCGCCATTGAACCTTGTCCAGCGGTTGGTTCTGGTAACACAATGATACCAGGTTCCTCATGAATTGGATTACTCGTTTCCTCCTCAGCTGCATCCTTAGCATGTGCAACATTAGCTCAGGAACGAGTTGTTGGTCCAGCAAGAGACATAAAATTCTCAACTTGTTTGGTTCTCTGAAATAAAATTGGATTAGGTACCAAGACAAAACTTTTACTTGTTATTTTTTACAAATTGCAAAGTTAAATCTCTAGCTACGACACACCTTTAGTGGATTTTCCAAAGCATTATTACCTCTTTGTTCCTCCCCAGCTCCTGGACCATAATCATCGTCGCCCCCCTGCACCTTTTCTTTTCCTTTTTTTTCGAGTTTTTACATATTATTCCAGCTGCTAGAGTAGGCAATTTGAGAGCCATCATCATTTCATTATTTTTATATACATTCAACGCTCTCTGTTTTTCATATTCAGTCACATTCTTACCGCAGGACTTTAATTCCTCATTTGTTGCTCGCATAGCAATCTTCTTGTTTGCTGGTGTCAAAGGTGGTGGAAGGGGTGGAGGGGGTTGATAGCAGTCCTGCAATGTAGTATAACTCCTAACTTAACATTTTTGTTGCACTGCTCAGGCCTGATCTTTGGTAAATTACATTCTTGTTTTGTAAATTACAATTTTTGGTAATTGTTTAAGATATTACAAAACAGGTTGTATTATAAAAGTTGGCATATTAGTAATATACGATTTAACAAGTTTGACTCAGTTGTTCATGGAATAGCTAACATGGAATAGCTAAAATCCTAAAACCTCAAAATAAATATGAAAATAAAATGTTGTCTAAAACTTTAATTATCTCAGAAATATTTTCACCCATTTGTTCATCTTCATGAGGTGGATCCTGCAAATCCAATTTCCTCCTAGCACTTGGTGAGCTTTTAGTCACAGTTACATCATTATTTACTTACAGTTTATTCAGTCGTGGCGATTTTCGAGTACTTATCATCTCTGCCTTATCACGTTGAACTGATTTCTTGTTCCTTTGTTGTTGCAAGTGATGAGCAGTAACATACTTGCGTTTGGCTTGCTTTTTAGCTGAAAAATACCACAGGAATTTATAGAGTTAGATGGCAAGAGTGACATAAACCATATACATTCACAAGTGGGATGCATAAACAGTTAGAATATACCTGCATATATATTCTGCCTTGGCCGTATAACTACATGCAGTTGCATTTGCTTGAGTGGTTCAACCTTATGATCGACGACTGTGTCGACATAAAAATCGATGTGGTCACACTGTCAACTCTAGCAACTAATGCATTCAGCTCAGCATCATTGGTCACCATCTACCAACCCCCCGACTCCATGCCTTTGTTTACATAAATTCCTCCAATTTCTGAATATTGCAGGTCCTCTTTGACATGCTCCATCAGGACAGTATACGAAAACACATCAGAAGCAATGCCATATACCACTATCTGTTCTCTCAATTGGAAACATGGAATGTAGATGTGCAGGTCCACCATATTGTATTTCTTCACATAATTGAATCAACAAGTGCACCATTACATCGAAATAAGCTGGTGGGAAAATAGTCTCAAATTGACAAAGAATTTCAATATTTTCCTGTTGCAGCCTCTTAAGATCGATCAAGTCGATGACTTTGCTCCAAATACCTCTTAAAAATGCACTTAATCTAATCAAAGGAACTGCAACCTCAGGTTTCAGTGATTTTTTCACGGTAAATGATAGTAAATAGTGCAACATAAAATGAGCATTGTGGCTCTTATAACCAGATACTTTTCTATCCTTCATGTGCACATAATGACTAATGTTTGATGCACAACCATGTGGCAATTTTGCATTCTTGAGAACTGAGCAGAATATATCTTTCTCCTTATTTGTCATATCGAAATGGCAGGAATAATTTCAAGATATTTTCCGTCACTTGATTTAACAGGATGAAGAACCTTCCTAATGCCGAGTTCTTGTTAATCTTTACGAGCATTGATATGGTCTTTTGACTTGCCAGAAATATTAATCAATTTACCGATTATATTGTCACAGATGTTCTTCTTGATGTGCATAACATCAAGGTTATGACGAAATAAACTGTGACTCCAATACGGTAAATCAAAAAATATTGACTTCTTCTTAAAAGGAGAATCAATCTTCCTCTTTCTTTGCACTAGTTTCATCCTAAAGTCATTTACATAGCCAGAAAACAATTCCTCAATGTCTGTTCCTGTTAAAATTTCATGACTTTCTCCCATTTTAGCTTCACCGTTGAACCTTTTCTTGTCGAACCTCCATTTATGCTCGGGACACAGAAATTTTCTATGGTTCATATAGCACATTTTCTTACTATGCTTCAGGTACATTGAATAAGTCTCGTAGTTGCAAATTGGACAGGCTAATTTACCTTTGGTGCTCCAACCAGATAACATTTCATATCCCGAGAAATCGCTTATCGTCCACATGACACTTGCACGTAAGATGAAATTCTGACCAGTAAAGGCATCGTAGGCTTCCATGCCTGCCTCCCACAACTCTTTTAACTCAGAAATAAGAGGTTGCATATAAACATCAATGCTATTACCCAGAGATTATGGACCAGAAATGAGCGTTGAAAGGATAAGATTTTCTTGTTTTATACATAACCAGGGAGGCAGGTTATAGTTTACCAAAATAATTGGCCAGGTGCTGTGTGTTGAACTCATTGTTTGGAATGGATTGAATCCATCAGCAACGACACCCAACCTTACATTTCTTTTCTCTAACGAGAAATTAGGATACCTAGCATCCATTGCTTTCCACGCCTCGGCATCAGCTGGATGTCTAACTTTCCCGTCATTTTTCCGTCCGACCTCATGCCATGTCATAAGTTCTGCAAACTCCTTGCACATAAACATACGTTGCAGCCTTGGTTTTAGTAGAAAATATCGTATAACATTCGCCGGGACTTTATTAATTAATAAACTTCTGTGGATCATTGTAACTCGTGCCTTTTTTTCCACTATAGTCCATCTCGAAGCACCGTAAGTTTTGCAAGAATCTTCTTTTTCATTTTCACCCCAGTACAACATACAACTGTTCGGACAAGCATGTATCTTTTGGTAGGTGAGACCTAAATCTTTAATGACATTCTTTGCGGCATTGAAGGATAAAGGTAAGTGTGTGTGGGGAAAGGCTTCTCTTATCAGCTCTAGTATCTCCCCAAATCCTGACTCTGAAATTCCATGAGTACACTTCAACGAATAAAGCCTAACAATAAAACTTAATCGGGAAAAGTTTGCACAGCATGGATATAAAAGCAGCTTTCCCTCTTCAACATGGCGATTAACATTTTTAACATCTCCATTTGGTCCATTAGTATGATGAAGCATCTCCTCTAGGTTATCTCCAAAATTTATAACGGTTTCATAATCCATACGATCCTCATAACTATTTTTATAGGACTCGAGTGAAACCTCATAAATCCAATTAACATATAATGGAGATGGACCATTGCAGATAAGATGGTCGTAGATCAGATCTGCACGGTGCCACTTGCCATTTTTACAAATCTTACAAGGGCAGGTTATTTCATCACCTATGGCAAATTTGGGAAATGCATTTTGCAAAAATGCCTCTACCCCACTAATGTATCCTTCACTGTACTTTCGTAGGTTTATCCAAAGAACATTTTCCTCGTCGTCCATCACTACAATTGAGAAGCATAAAACTAATATAATAAACGATCTTTTTGTGTGTGTGTGTTTGCTAATTAAAACCTATGCAAGACCAGACCACCTATATTATTAGATCACGCCAAAGTAGTGACTTATAGATAAACAAATTTAAACCTAGTATTGTGTGTTTATAGCAAGTGTTTCAACTAAAAACCCCACTCTGGTCTAAAAAATGCTATCGGTTTGGACAAGAAAAGAACGACACACCAACGTAAGGTTAGTACAAAACTAAAAGTTAGCTTAGTGTAGAACGTATAGTCATGTGTCGTAAACTAAAAGTTCTGTAGAACATGTAGTTGTAGGATTATAATATCTTTATGAAAGGTAAATGGAAGATCCTAATCCCTCATTAAATGATTAACTAGAAGAAAAATATTTTACACTTAATTTAAATCCAAGAATAACAAGGAAGAACCACATATTGTATTTGCTATCTCAGTTAACAAGGAAGAACCACATACTTTGAGCAAAAATCCAGACAATGAATAAAAAATAATATCATAGATACAAATACAAGAACAGGATATACAAACAAGAACAGCATATGCCTTAGACAAAAACAAGAACTTTACAAACACAAGAACAGGATATATCATGCGTTACAGGAAGATATACTACAGTTATAAGAGATAAAACAGCTATCTTCGACTTTAAGAACAGGAACATAAACAAGTGCTCATAAAACATAAACAAGTACTCACAAAACATACTAATAAATATCATATTACAACGAGAAAATAGAAACATATCACAATCCATAAAGAAAGTGTAAATACCTTAAAGTGGAAGCCCCAAATCGAACACAATGAAACCCTAATTTCAAGCCCCAAATCGAACACACTGAAACCCTAATTTTCAAAGCCCCGAAATTGACCGACCCGTTTCAAGCCCTAACTCCAAATTAATCCTGAGAAAGAGAAATAAAGCCCGAAATTAGTGAATTAAATCCCTAAACTAAACCAATTGAACCAATTGAGAGCTGCATGTATGTGTACGAGTGTGAGTAACAGAGAATTAGACTAACAGAGAATGTGAGAGAGAAGAAAAAGAAAGTAAAGAGAGAATCGAGTGTGAGTATCGAGTGTGTGTGTGTCTGAGTATTGAGCGGAGAGAGGAGAGAGTGGAGAGTGTTTTAGCGGTCTAAAATTTGGTTGGGCGGTATTTTTGCCGCTCACCAAACATTAGCCCGAAATTTTTTTTCAACATTTTATTTAATTAATTTATTTCTTTATTAAATATTTAATTTTTTTTTGCTAAATGATTTCTTTTACATAATTTGAATTAATATATTCAAAAAAATTATATACAAAAATATTTTTTTATTTATTGATATATTAAAATATATTTAAAAAAAATTATGTTAAAAATTTTGTTTAATAATATTTAATAAATATAAAAATAAAATTACACATCTTAAAATGTTTTAACATGTTTAGTGAAATATTCACTCTCTAATGGAATATTCTAGATTTTATAAAAATAATTTTTATTATTTTTATTCAAAAAAAGTAATTTTCATGTGAAAAGAGGTTAAAATTTTTATTTGTAGTAGAAAATATAAAATTTTGTTCATTACAAAATTACGTCAACACAATTTCAGACCTACGGCAACACACAAACACTTTTATTCTATGCCAACATATTTTTGCTACCTAAGGCAACATAAAAATGATAATGTTGTATTAGCCAAAAACATGCATGGCAAAGGCAACATAGGCTCTAGATGTGGTCATAGGCCTTTTATGGTGTAGTGAGTGTGTGGCTCTAGAAGTTGGAGTTCTAACAGAGTGATCAATGGATAATTCCCTTTGGCTCTCAACAGGTACCTCAAAGTGATTTCCAACAGATCGAGTTTCCTCAGCATCCTCAAATGATGTGCCACGCTCTTCACCTTAAGCATGCTATAATCTCACACCAGTTGACACTGCTTCTTCATCATCTTCACTGCCTTCACCACTTATCTCATTTTCAAATGAGAGATCTTCATGGAACCCTTCATCTACCAACCCTTGGATTTTCTTATCATAAAAGACAATATGTACAGATTCCATAACAATGTTAAGTCTTAGGTTGTATACTCTGTAGAATTTCTCAGCTGAATATCCAACAAAGATAGTTTCATCTACCTTTGTGTCGAACTTACCTATGTTCTCACCTTGATTTCTCAAGACAAAACATTTGCAACCTAAGACATGCAGAAAGTTAATTGTTGGCTTCTTTCCTTTGAATAGTTGGTAAGGAGTCATGCCTCTTGCTTGGTTGATCAAGGAAATATTCTGAGTATAGTAGGTAGTATTGACAGCTTCAGCCTAGAAATATGTTGGTAACCTTGATTCTTCAAGCATGGTCCTTGCAGTTTCAATGAGAGTTCTATTTTTCCTTTCTACTACACCATTTTGTTGAGGAGTTCTTGGTGCAGAGAATTTTTGAATAATTCCTTGTTCTTCACAAAACTCCCTCATCACAGAATTCTTGAACTCAGTTCTATTATCACTTCTCATCCTTCTAACTTTCAAAGAAGGATTATTGTTGACTGTACTGATGTGATTAATAATGATTTCTCCTGCCTCATCCTTGGAGTGTAGAAAGAATGTCCATGAATATTTAGAGAAGTCATCAAAAATCACTAGGCAGTATCTCTTGTTAGAGATTGACAATACTTTGACTGGTCCAAAGAGATCCATGTACAGTAGCTGTAATGATGATCAATTGATGACATAGACTTGGATTTGAAAGAGGCCTTCTTTTGCTTCCCTTTTTGGCATACATCACATAATCCATCCTTGGAAATTCCAACTTTGGAATACCTCTGACCAGATCCTTCCTGACCAATTCATTCATTGTTTTAAAATTTAAGTAAGACAGTTTCTTGTGCCATAGCCATCCTTCAACTACATTTGCCTTGCTGAAAAGACATGTAGCAGTATTTGCACTTGTTGAATTGAAGTCAGCTGTGTACACATTTCCTTTATAGTTGTCTGTCATCACTACATTATTGTCATTTTTCTTCAAAATGACACAAGCTTCAGAAGTGAACCACACATTTTGACCTTTATCACACAATTGACTGATACTAAGCAAGTTGTGCTTAAGACCATCAACTAGTGCTACATCCTCAATGACAACATTTCCATGTGAAATCAAGCCATATCCTCTAGTATATCCTTTGCTGTTGTCTCCAAAGGTAATGCTAGGTCCTCGAACTTAGTGAGTAGGGTAGAATCTCCAGTCATGTGCCTAGAACACCCACTATCCAGATATCAAAGATTCATTTTGTTTCCCTGCACACACACCAAAACCAAATCATCAAGTTGATATTGGTACCCAAGTTTCCTTGGGTCCTGCCTTGTTAGCCTTTTTCTTGCCGTTCAAATCCTTTCCACCCAAGAATTCAGATTGAGAAAGATCAATCTTAACTCTAGGTGTAGGCCTTTGAAAGCCAAGATTTAAGATTTGCTCATATGCATTGTAAATATCAGAACTAGGCATAGTCTGTGCAGGTATGTTATTCATCATCCATGGCATCTGAGGCACATTGAAAGCATGATAATATGGATTATGCATGAATGACATGTTAGTACATTGACTAGATGCATGAGCAGGTTGGGCATACATGTTAGGCAAAACATTCATTACAGGAATAAGCATAGGCATAGGCATATTGAGCACAGAAGCATTTTTCAACTTTTTATAGCTAGCAGATAGATGACTAACACTACCATAGTTCACACATTCTTTCCTAGGTGCATACCTATCAGGTGTGTAATTGTTGTGTTTATTAATCCCTACCTTGCCATTTATGTCCTTTCTTCTACCTTTAGCCTTTGACTCTAATTTCTTTAACTTGTATTTCAATTGCTTGTTGGACAAGTGGCCTATGTTTCCTTCATCAACTGATTTTGTTTTGCTACATTCTCCTGTTACAAAGTTTTTGTTGACGGGACCATATTGATTGTCCAATTTAACTAAGGTTGCTTTGCTGACAACTTTGGCTTTCGATGGATAAGTTTGATCAGTATCCATCAATCGCTCAATGTTCAACGGATAATCCTCCTCATTATCCGTTGATACGCTGTCTGGAGCATTCTCACCATCAACTCCTAACTTCGCTTCTTCTAATTTGCTAAAAGAATCAATCCCTTGGACACTACAAATTTCTTCAGTAGTGGCCTTTGATCTTTTTAACTTAGCAATTAGATCCTGTTCTTTCTTTAACTGTTCCTTCAAAGATTCTTCTCTTTTAAGAACTTCATTCAATCCATCTTTAGCATACTGGCAGTATCTTCTCATGGTTTCAAAATTAATTAACTGAGTTTCTACCAAAGCATTCCTATCACTTAACTTTTCATTAAAATCTTTAATCCTCCTATTTTCTTTGTTAAGCGATTTCAAGGTAACATTCATGTTATACAATTCAAGAGACATTTCATCAATTGTACTAGCACATTCTGCTTTAGAAAGATCAGTTAAGTTTGTAGAGAATACCTGGTTGCTTGCTGAACTAGCTTCTTCATCATTTCCATTTGCCATGAGGGCAAGGTTGACAAACTCTTCTTCTGCATCAGAATCTCCTCCAGCAGCCCAATCATTGTCTCTTGACACAAATGCTTTCTCCTTTTGCTTGAGAAGATCAAAGTGTTTTCTCTTGTAGTCAACATCTCCAAACTGTTTCTTCTCATACTCAGCCTTAGGCTTTCTGCATTCATTGGCAAAGTGGCTAACAATTCCATAGTTAAAGCATTTGAACTTTGATCTTTCAACCATATCTTTGGATAGTTGATAACTCTTCTTGAATTGCTTGCCTCCTGCTGGATTCCTCTTGAATTTTAGCTTCGAGAATCTTCTTGATAAGAATGCTAGATAATCATCCAAATCATCAGATTCATTTCCACTGGATGCATCAAGTTCTTCAATCAACTTGCTTTTCCCTCTGCTAGTTTTAGCTCCACCTTCACAAGTCTTTGAACTTGGTGTGGCTTTTATGCTCTCCATCTTCTCACTATCCTGGCTTGCTGGAACATTGACTACCAAGGCAACAGCTCCACCTTTCTTCTAAATCTTCTCCACTTCCTCATCTTGTTGCATCTTAAGCTCATAATTTTTTAGGATGCCATACAGCCTCTCAAGTGTAAAATCCTTGTAATCTTGAGAATTCCTCAACGAGACTGTTACAGGCTTCCATTCCTTAGAAGAGATCTCAAAATCTTTAGGTTGGAATCCTTGGTTTCATACTTTCTCCCGTACAACTTTAACTCATTCAGTAGTTTTTGAAATCTACTGAATATGTCTTTTAAATTTTCACCAGAAACATAGTGAAAGTGTTCATATTGTTGTATGAGGAGCCGCATCTTGTTTTCTCTGACCTGCTCAGTTTCTTCACAGATTGTTTGAATAGTGTCCCATACTTGCTTGGCAGTGGTACAGTTGATAACATTATCAAACATGTCTTGGTCGATACCATTGAACAGGATATTCATGGTTTTCTTGTCTGTGTGCATCTCTTCCAAGTCTTCGTCTATGAACTCAGCTTGAGATTTTTGAACTGGTCTTCCAGCAGCTACAGTACCAGCAACTTCACCAACTCCAGAGTTAGGCTTCATTGGAACATTACGACCTTTCTCTATGCAATCTACATAACTTTCGTCGATAGCAGAAAGATGAAGATCCATCTTTACTTTCCAGTGAAAGTAGTTGTCTTTATCAAGCATCAGAATCTTTACCCCTGTGTCCTTCTTTCCCATGGTGGTTGATCTTTAAAATTCTTGTTTGTTAGAAGCTTGCTCTGATACCAATTATTATTTCCCAGTTAGACACCACAAGATTGTAGAAGGGGGGTTGAATACAATCTTGATGAAAATTCTTTCGAATTAATAAGACAGCAGATAGATTAATGATGAACAAGTTAAACTATAGGACTAGAAAGTAAAAACATAAACAAACATACAACACTCTTTAAAAATTTTAGGTGGATTTGTTGAGTCCATCTGAGGGTTGTATTGAAGAAAATAACCTATATAAAGATTACACAGCTGCGAGTACAAGACCTAAGTGTTTACAAGAAAACCTAATGAAATATGTGTTTAAGCTCAGTGTTTTCTTCTCTTCTTGTCTTGCTACACTTGAAGGTATATATATACTTCAAGTTTACAAACCCTACAAAATAAACGAATATTACAAAGTCAAAGTATTCTTTAGGTTTGCTGCCACTCCTTGTCTCCATGTGATGCAATTTTGTCTGAATTGTCTTGGACAGATATTCACGAGATCTACCAGCTGAATTTCTTTAGAGAATAAGAAATGTTTCTTTTTCTTTTTCATTTCCAAAGACTGGCTTCCATAACCTTTTTAAGTCTGGCTTGTCAAGTCGCTATCAACTGTTAATATCAGGCATTATTGGTTGTAGCATATTATCCGTTGGTGCAGACATCGATCGATAGGTTGATTGTTGTTTGCTGGAGTGTCATATCCGTTGAC
Source organism: Saposhnikovia divaricata (assembly GCA_036435485.1). Classification (NCBI taxonomy): domain Eukaryota; kingdom Viridiplantae; phylum Streptophyta; class Magnoliopsida; order Apiales; family Apiaceae; genus Saposhnikovia; species Saposhnikovia divaricata. The sequence continues at coordinate 75,098,649 of CM071600.1, read as the reverse complement.
ATTGAAGCTTCATCGGTTGAAACATCACTTCAATTATACAGAATTACATAGCACAGCTTATATACAATTAGCTACCTTATTCTTCATATCCATTGATAGTCAACATGACTTAGGAATTCTATCAACTATGACAGTAACAAACAACTTATCCGTTGAGACTTAAAACAGTATGTTATAGACTTATCAATCGATAAGCTACCTTATCAACGGATATTTATAAGTTGGATATCCGTTGATAAGTTACAAATTTAACTTATACAAATATGTTTCTCAAGGTGTTTTAATGTTCTTATCATCAAGGACAACATAATTCCTAACAGATATCTCAATGGATAAACAGTCTACATCAATGGATAAGGCTCATCGACGGATAACAAGACAATTAAATCCTCAACGGATGTCAAGCTTACAGAGGAGGAAGGTTGGGCTGGATAACCACATCAATGGATAATATCTTGAACTCAGCAGTTGATAATTACTTGACAAAGGCTAAGAAATCACATGGGTTGATAGAATCTCAAAGTACATAGAAGCTTAAAAGTGGAGACGTCGAAGAAGAATTAATATATATTTGTCATATTATGTTATTGAATTAAATATTACATTATTTTAAGTGTTAAATTTTAGTATTAAATATTAGTGATGTATAAATTTTATATATAGACTAGATTGCATTTTGTGTACATATAATATTTTAGTTTTGCACTTCGATGACCAAAATAAAAAAGTAGACATTCGCATGGCTAATTTTACTTTTTTAAAGCAATTAGGGCTCCGAGAAACTGACACTAAAAAAAGACAAACATGTTATGTTTTATTGTAAATATCATATTAAGAGATGGACATGAAGATAATTTATGACCCACTTTATTTTATATACATGTTCACCTCTTTCTTTCATTACATTGGGTCTTCTTCTTCATATTTTACCTTCAAAAATTTCTTTAAATTCAAAATCAAAGTGAATATTACATTCAATAGCAAATTCAAGTGTGAAAATTTCAGGGCTTCAAGTTGAATAGTAAAATTTGAGTTCTGGTTAAGTTGAAAATTTAACCTTAAATTAGGATAAACTAATTTAGGTGTGATATTAAATCGATGTATATATTTATGTTCTTGATTGAATTAGGTTGGGGGTTTTATTTTTGATATTGAAATAAATATTAAAGTGCAGAGAAATTGAGTCACTAGGCAATCTACTTTGTAATTAGAGTCGATGGAGAAGTTACTGAACTTTGTTGTCAATTAAAGTCTAGTTAATTAATGATTCTTGACTGTTTTATTAGAAATCATGCCTCTATTAGAATGTTGGCCAATGTAGTACCATTTTCGTAACCCATTTGTGACATTACACGCTCTATATATATCACTTCATTTGAATTTGTTACGATTTTGTTACATGGGTGATATAAACCATTAGTATCATATTGGAACTGATAGCAACTAGATGCTCAGGTTGATGGTCAACAAATTGGCATCTCAGCATTTGTACATCTTTCTTCCTCACTACATAAATACTTTTTCCTAGTAATTTGACATCTCTCCTGATTTTTTTATTGAAAATCCTTCTATGAACATCATTTTCGTAATCATGCCTCTATTAGAATGTTGGCCAATGTAGTACCATTTTCGTAACCCATTTGTGACATTACACGCTCTATATATATCAGTTCATTTGAATTTGTTACGATTTTGTTACATGGGTGATATAAACCATTAGTATCATATTGGAACTGATAGCAACTAGATGCTCAGTTTGATGGTCAACAAATTGGCATCTCAGCATTTGTACATCTTTCTTCCTCACTACATAAATACTTTTTCCTAGTAATTTGACATCTCTCCTGATTTTTTTATTGAAAATCCTTCTATGAACAAAGCTGGTGGAAACAAAAGCTCTTACATTTGGACAAAGCAGGAGGGCCAATAATGGTGATCGCTGTCGGAACTCCGACCCATTTAAAGTTTAAAATTTGAAATTGTGGATGAATGTTCATTATATACAGAATATAATGATTTATAATTTATATTACTATTGTACCCTCTTAAACTGCAAATTAACCATAAAATTAACCATGCAAATGGCTACTTTTTTATTTTCACCATTAAACTGCCAAATCAAAAAGTTACACTTACACAAAATTCAATTTAGTTTTAAATATATAAAAATTTATTAATATATCTTTATGATTGAATAAAATTAAACACTAAAATAAATTTTTATATTTGCAAATATATAATTCAGAAACCAATATAAGTTTATTTTAATACAACAAATACAATAATAAATTTTTTTTCAAATATTTATACTTCGAATTTATAGAACTTTTTTCATAAATACCCCAACATATAAATATTTTTGCAAAAATACTGTTATTTTAAAGGTCTTTTGCAAAAATACTATCTTTTGAAAAAAATTTGCAAAAATACGAGATTCAACTACATTCAACCAGATGCAACTGTTTTGACAATTTAGTAAAAACAATATCTTATTTTTAATGGTTGCGCAGTAGGTTGCATTCAGTTGCAACTAGTTGCTGTTAGGTCCGATAAGATTGTAAAAGGGGGGGAATACAATCTATACCATTTTCTCAAAATTTATTCGTTAAATAATTTTGCCTTAAACGAATATTTTTGTGCGGAATAATATAACACAAATTTCAAGTTGAATATAGCAATATATTAACTTGATGGGTGTTACAAAATCAGTCCAAATGATTATCAAGTGATTAATAACTAATTAGAAAATTCAACATGAACTTTGCTAATTTAGTTAATAAAATCAAGATATCAATTTGTGAACTAGGAAACTTAATTCGCTAGTAGTACAAGAATCACAAGTAAACAAGTTCCAATGGATAGGATATTACAACAGAGATGAACTTGAATTTACAGAATTAAATTTGAAGGTGTTCTTGAGCTTGAGAGAGAGAGAAATAGCTGCTGTGTGAATTTTTCTTGTTTGGCTCGACTGATTCTTTTCTTTCTGCACTCTTCTGCCTTATATACACAGCCATAGTCATACTACTTGATTTAAACTGATATGACAATCATTTTACATTAATATGACAATCGGTATGACTATCAAATCAATGTAATATGACTGTCCAGCTTAAATATAACTTTCGGTATAACTTAACTAGTCAATATAACATTCGGTATGACTTACCAAATGAATATAACATTCGGTATAACTTACCAATTGAATGAAATATGACTATCTGCATTTAACTGAATATGACTATCTCCATTTAACTGAATATGACTATCTCCATTTAACTGAATATGACTATCGGTACAACTATCAGTTTGATAGTTATATCATCATATTTTTCAGCTTATAATTAATTAAATGACTTATAAAAAATCATTTAACTAATTAATCCTTTTTCATATTAATTCTTATTTAATTAATCTAATAATCACTTTAACAAATATATTAATTCTGATAGAATTAATTTATTTATTAACTTAATTACTTGACTTAATCAATTAAAATAGAATTAATATAAATTCTTTAATAGTCAATACTCCGCTGAAAACCACGTAATTATGATAAGGAACATACACTGGCATGATGTTGACGTTCGATGTACTGTCTGGTTCATGAACGACTAACTCCAATCTCTGTTCTTCATCGTGACCTTTAACACTGTGGTCATTTATACTCTTCACTCTCATCAATCATTCGGTACTGAAATTGTTTCTTGTCACTAATAGAAATCTCTGTCTTCGTAAATGAATCCACTTGTTTCAATGCTACCTTGAGGCCTGATCAGATATCTGAATCTTCTTCCAGTGTAAAACATCAAAACTATAGATTGACTTGTTGATTTTTCTTCTGACGGTTATCATCTTTTGAGATTCCTGTGACAGTTGATATTATTTACTTATTACAATCTAGTTTAATTGGATTAGGATCCTCGAACTACAAATAGGCTGAGTCATATGCCTTTCAATCTCCCCCTATTTGTTTGTTATACAATAACAAGCAAATACCTAGAGGATTCTTCAACTAATCCCAATTAAACAAGTAAAAGAAAACACTTTAAATGCTAAGTAAATAATGTAAAAGTTCTGGTTTATATTAACATTATCCAGATTCAAACAGAAAAGATAAATACAAGATAGATGATCCTCTAGACTGATCATATAAGATAATTATCCTATCTTGTTCTATCAAAGCTCTAATGATATAACTTGTAGAGCTAATCTTCATTTACCACTTTCTTTCTCATTGATTTCTCCTTCTTCTTGTTCATCCATATCCGGTAGATTCTTGATCATTTCTGAATCAACAAGTAATTCCCTTCTGGATGACACATCTATAGGATAGACCAGTGGTATTCCAAGTTTCTTTCTTAACTCACCTTGATACTGCTTGTACTTTTTCATGTTGGTCTGAGCATAGGATCGAATATGATTTGCAGCTTCAATCTTTTCCTGTGATGCAAAACCATGATTCCGAAGAGCATATTCAACATATACCAAGTGTCTGGCAAGATGTGTATACAATTCGTCTGTCTGAAGATTAACAGTATGAATGACTTCTCCCTTGAGAATTTTAACTTGTGGAGGGTCATTTATAACTTCAGGACCAGCTCTTTCAGCAAACTCTTGAAACTTTTCATGAAGCAGTATGCCTAGTTCAGAAGATGTTCTTACTTTTGGTCTCAACACCCAAAGCTCTGACAGGGATCTATCATAGAAGAACTGAAGCGATACTTTGTGAGATCCGAGCTTATGACATTCAACGAAGATAAGTAGCTCACCATTCTTTGGATCAGATGCAGTGGTTATTCTCACAATTTCTGTCTTTAAAGCTTTCAAATACATATCATGTATAGGGTTCTTCTGTTTAAAGCTTTCAAAAATAGCAATCATCCGACGATCATCATAGAAGTTTGTGGTGAGTCAATTACCTTTTGAGCACGTTCCCACTTATCACCATTTTTGTACTTGATGTACATCTTCCTAGCTTCCAGCTTCTGAGCATGTTGCTTTTGAAGTGCTTCCTGTTCTGCCTTTTGAAGTTTCTCATTATGAGCTAACTGTTCAAGTGTCTTCTTGAGCCTTTCTTCTCTCATAGCCAGATTAGCTTCATTCTGTTCAAGTTCTTTGTTTGCTTCAAAATTCATTTGTTGTGTTTTAACAGAATCAGGAATTATTTGCTCTTCATCATCCCAAAAACTGAGATCTGGTTCATCAAATTCTTCACCAACATCAGGAAACTGTAAGTCAGTAAAAACCTTCTACATCATCATCTTCCTGTTCTGCTGCTTGATGAGTTGTCTTCTTCCCTTCACTCCTATCTTCAAATTTTTCTTTACTTGCACTTGCTCCCCCTCTAGATTTCTCCCCCTTAGTTGAGGAATCCTCTACAGTTTTGTGACTTGTACCAGCTCCAGGGTCACTTCCATCACTACCTCCAAAGAATTTCTTCTCTTCTGCTGTAAGTGAGTGAGTTCTGCTGATGATATTATATAAATGTCTTAACCCCTTTGCTTGATGATCACTTTGCTTTTCAATCTGACTGAGACGATGGTCAGTGGTTAAATGATTTTCATTTATGTTGTTCTGAAGATCTTCAATCTGATTAGCCATAGATGATATAATAAGATCTTGAGCCACTGTGACATCTCCAGAGTCTTCAACTGCTTGTTGTTGAGAGAGTTTAAGTGCATTGATTTTGTTGTTGAAGATAGTTCTCATGTTGTCCATATCAAACCTCAATTTTTTGTTGTCCTCTTCAGCTTGAGCAAGACTTTCTTTCATCTGATTTAGTTGAGTAATGAGAGATAAAGTGTATGTGTCATTGTGTGCTCTCACCTCAATAGCTCTCTGAGTATCACTCACCTCACGTGCTAGTATTTCACTCAGATTTGAAGTAATTCTCACATCACTCCTTTCATAATCCTGAGCTGTATCCATTGTACCTGCACTGGAGATCACCCTAGCCTCCTCTTGGAAGGTCAGTGGTGGTGCAATGGGATTTCGCAAATCCCGATCAACCTGTGAAGGTTCTTCTGCCGTAACAATGGCAGGCACTGTAACTTGCTCCACTTGCATAACAATATTTTCAGCTTCATTTGCGAAAATATCTTCCCCCATTGTGAGTAACAGGGGTGAGCTTGAAGGAATGAATGGGTTTAAGATTGCCTTTGACATGGTTTTACTTTTCTTTTGTGATGGCAAATCTGTTTCACTCACAATATCACTACTGGGAACAGCTCTTTTGAATGACAATTTCTTTCTACGATAGTGTTTGGAGAATTTAGGATCAGTGTTTGGTGCATTGACCTGGGATAAAGGTTGTGGATCTACAACCCCTTGGTCACTTCTCACAATCATTTGACTATCAGAAAGATATTGAGATTGTAGTGGAGTTGAGTCAAATACCTGATCATTAACATGTACATCATCTTCATTATGAGTGTGTTGATCCACTGGAAGTTGATGTTCAAGAACATTCAAGGGCTCAGAATCAGGTTGAGGTACTGGAACTTGTTCTGCTTCAGGCTGTGGAGCTTGTTGAACTAAAGGTACCTCAGCATCTGGCTGTGGCATGACATTTGGCAAATGTATGTATGTAGACATATAAGGTGTTATGACTACAAGAACATGCAACAAGACCTTAGAAGTGTCCAGCCTAGTGTAGAACTTCTTGTTTGGTTTACCAGACCATTGAATTCGATCATTTGGAAACGGAGCAGGTTGATCCTTAGGCATTAGATGATTAAAAATTAGTGTCAAAAATCGAGTATAATGACACTTAACCGGTTTACCTTTTCCAAAGTTCTTTGTAGCCTTCGTCAATCGATTCAGCAGAATAGGCCATATCAAGCTGCCAAAATTGATTCTTCTATTGTGAGCAATCGAGAAACCAATTGACTGTAACATACCTGTGATGACAGTATTGTTGCTCTTTGTAGAATTAGCAAACACCTTTGCTATGATCTCGAAGAAGATATTCCATTCTTGAACAAGATTGCTTTTGAGTGGTCGTTTCAGATTCAGTTGACCATGATAGTTGATATTTGTGAAAAATTGAGTGAACTCATCATTTGAAGGCAATTCAGCAAATCGCTCAGTTGGAAGTCCCAGAGCAGCATTGAAGACAGATTCATCCACTGTATATGTCTGGCCATTAAAATCGAATGAAAACGATCTTTCATCTGAGACAGCTGTAGTACACATTAATTTGAGTGGACCAAATTTCATTGGAACATTTGCAGTTATAGAGTGACTACAGAGATTTTGCTCATTTAGAAACTTTATCCAGGACTTGAACCGATCCACTGGGCAATCCTCGGAATTAAAGTATCCAATATAATTGTGATTCACAAGTTCAAAATTATTATAAGCACCAGCCATTGCAAATCAGGGATTAAAATTAGTAAATCTGCAAAATTCAACAATTTAACCCAATTAAATTACAAAATTCGAATTAATAAATAATTAAAAAAATTCGAAAAATCAAAATCTCTATCAAAAATTCTGAAAAATTTAGACAAGGATCTTGATTGTAATACAAACACACATGTATTTTTAGTTTTTACAAAATCTCCACCATTTGTTCGGATTTTTAGATCAAAAATTCGAATTTTTTCAAACTCAAAAACTCAAAACTCGATTAAATCTTACATTTTCAACCTTGATTATGAAGATTATAGACTGGGTAATCAAGAATAATCCTTAGAAACGTGTTTTGAGTAAGATTCGAGGCAGAAATTGGACAGCAATTCGTTCGAATTCTGTGTGTATATGTGTGTATATCGTTCGAAAGAATTGAGTGACTTAACACGTCAATATGACAACCACAGATATAACTTTCAAGTATAACTTAGCTATTATATGTGAAATAACTGTGATATGACTATCGGGTGATAGTCATACCGATAGTTATATTACGTTTAAAACGTAATATGACTACCCTAGGCTGTAAGTTATATTGCTGTTAATATCTAATATAACTACCGAAAAAACACTCAATATAACAATAAAATCTTAGTTATACCGATAGTTATATTACTGTTAAAACACACAATATAACTATAAACTATTTTAACAGTTATATTTAAACAAAAACAAAAACAAAGTTATATCTAATTTATTTCTAAGTTATATTACACTATTTAAAACTAATATAACTAATCAAAAGTTCGAATATAACAATCAAGGAGATTGTTATACCGATAGTTATATTCTAACAAATCAGTTTATATAACTAACTAAAAACAGAATATTAACAGAATTTTAATCAAGAAAATTACATTATTAATTTACATAAACAAAAAATAGCAAATTAATTTATACTAAAATTATAACACCTAATAAAAATTATAAAAACGATCATATGCAGTCCCTTTTACGAAATCAAACATTAATAACAGAAAGACAAACATTACAAATCAAATAAAATAAAATAAAACTAAATAATTATACTACATATTTACATAATTATTTCTGATGAGTTAATAAATCTATAAATTTTCTAATAAAACAATTTCCATATAGAAAATTATCCAAAAAGAAACTATGATTTATTTAAACAACAAAAATAATCAAACTGAATTAAAAACAATAACATTTTCAAGAAAAATAGATTTCTCATAAATTACAGCTTGTAAAATTCGAGAAAAATATTTTCAAAGAAAATGAATTAATCTAAAAATATAATAAGTAATTAAAAATATGTACAGAAGATAATAACAATGATTTAAGATGAAATAAGCAAGGGTATAAGTTGATAAAATAATTATACAAGTGATTTAATAAGAAATATTAACACAATAATCACTTGTAAATTATTAAAGATCAAACCTCAGATATTAACCAGTTTAATTACTAGGACTATTTAACATACCCAATTCACCAACAATTCTGGTAAATGTGGATTCGTCAAGAGACTTAGTAAAAATATCTGCTGTTTGTTCTTCCGTGGGTACAAAAAATAACTCCACGGTACCATTCATGACATGCTCTCGAATAAAATGATACCTGATGTCAATATGCTTTGTCCTTGTGTGCTGCACAGGATTGTTAGAGATTGCTATGGCACTTGTATTATCACATAAAATTGGAATTTTATCAAGCACAAAGCCATAGTCTCTCAGCTGATTCCTGATCCACAAAATCTGTGCGCAACAGCTTCCAGCAGCTATATATTCAGCTTCAGCCGTTGAGTTGGAAACTGTCTGTTGTTTCTTGCTGTACCAGGAAACTAGTCTACCACCTAGGAATTGACAACTCCCAGATGTGCTTTTTCTATCCACAACACTTCCTGCATAGTCAGAATCTGTATATCCAACAAGATTAAAACCAGAATCTTTAGGGTACCAGATGCCTAGATTAGGCGTACCCTTAAGATATCTCAGAATTCTTTTAACAGCAATGAGATGAACATCTCTAGGATCCGATTGGAACCTTGCACACAAACACGTAGCATGCATAATATCAGGTCTACTCGCAGTAAGATAAAGTAATGAGCCTATCATATCTCTGTAGCTTGTGATATCTACCTTGGCAGAATTTTCACATGCTCCAAATTTGATAGCTGTGGATGATGGTGTCTTTGTTGAAGAAGAGTCCTCCATTTGATACTTCTTGAGAAGCTCTTTGACATACTTGGATTGACAGATAAATATTCCATCTGTCCTTTGACTTATTTGCAATCCAAGAAAGAACTTCAACTCACCCATCATGTTCATTTCAAATCTACCCTGCATTAACTTCGCAAATTTCTTGCACAAAAGATCATTAGTAGACCCAAATATTATATCGTCCACATAGACTTGGACTATAACTGTATCATTCTTATGTTTCTTTGTAAAGAGAGTTTTGTCTATGACACCTCTAACAAAATCATTTTCAAGTAAAAATTCAGAGAGAGTGTCATACCATTTCCTTGGTGCTTGCTTAAGACCATAGACAGCCTTGAAAAGAAAGTAGACATAGTCAATTAAATCTGGATCTTCAAAGCCAGGTGGCTGTTCTACATAAACCTCTTCATCTAGCTTGCCATTTAAGAAAGCACTCTTCACATCCATTTGATAAACTTTAAAGTTTGAAAATGCTGCGAATGCCAAGAATATTCTTATGGCCTCAAGTCTAGCCACTGGAGCATAGGTCTCATCATAGTCAATGCCTTCAGATTGGGAGTAACCCTTTGCTACCAGTCTTGCTTTATTTATCGTCACTGTGCCATCTTCATCAAGTTTGTTTATGAATACCCACCTTGTGCCAACTACTGGTCTGTCTGTAGGTCTGGGTACCAGCTTCCAAACTTCTTGTTGTTTAAATTGATTGAGTTCATCTTGCATAGCAATCACCCAATCAGGATCAGAAAGAGCTTCTTCAGTTTTCTTAGGTTCCATTTCAGATAGAAACCCTGAATAATTGCATTAATTCTGAAGAGCTCTTCTAGTCTTTACACCAACAACTGGATCACCAATGATTTAACTCAAAAGGATGAGCTCTATTCCAAATAGTCTGTCTGGGAAGATTAGATCTTGATGATTCTCCTTGACCTTCATTGAGATGTTGTGTGTGACCAGTTGACCCTTCATTTTCTCCCCCTGAGTTGTTGCCAGGTTGACTAGATGATGATTGATTATTAGAGTCAGGGGAATTTTGACTACTATCATTGATTTCATCACCATTACCCTGATCATCATTGTTGTCATTAGCATCAGCAAAAATCTCAGGTGCATTGTCATCATCTGAATCTGTATCTGTCATGTCATCGAAAGATAGCTTCTCAGATGGATTCTCAGTTTGGATACTAGGGAGTTTAGTGTCATCAAATGTTACATTGACACTTTCCATCATCTTCTGTTCATCAATCACATACACCCTATATGCTCTCATTGAATAACCAATAAAAATTGCTTCAAATGCTTTGGTATCGAATTTACCACCTTGATCATCACCTTCTTTAAGCACAAAGCACTTTGCCCCAAATACATGAAAGTATTTGAGTGAAGGTTTCTTATCAGCCATAATTTCATAGGGTGTCTTCATTTGATCTTTATTGATTAGAGTTCGATTCTGGGTATAGCACGCAGTATTGACGGCTTCAGCCCAAAAGTACAATGGAAGCCTTGAGTCACTTAGCATAGTACGTGCAGCTTCAATCAAGGTTCTATTCTTTCTTTCCACTACCCCATTTTGCTAAGGAGTTCTTGGAGCTGAATATTGTCTGGTTATACCCTTCTCAGTGCAAAAGTCATTTAGAACTGCATTCTTGAATTCAGTTCCATTGTCTGATCTTATAGCTCTCACTGGATACGTAGAATCTCGCTCAATTAACTTGATGTGATCAATGACCAGTTGTGGAGTCTCATCTTTAGAATTCAAAAACAGAACCCATGTGTATTTTGAAAAATCATCAACAATCACTAGAGCATATCTCTTCCTTGACATAGACATCACATTAACTGGACCAAACAAATCCATATGAAGTAATTGTAATGGTTCAGTTATTGAAGATGTATCAGTGCTCCTGTGACTTGCCCTTTTTAGCTTTCCCTTTTGACATGCATCACACAGTCCTTCTTGAGTGAATTCCATTGAAGGCAAACCTCTCACCAATTCTCTTTTGACCAGAGAATTCATTGTCTTGAAATTAAGATGAGAAAGTTTCTTGTGCCATAGCCAACTCTCATCATTAGATGCTTTAGTGTAGAAGCAAGTGACTTCTTCAGTGCTTCCTGAATTCATATTGGCTACGTACAGATTGCCTTTTCTAACTCCTGTCAGTTGTGGCTTTTCATGTCTCTTGTGTGAAATTAGACAATTCTTCTTGTTGAAATGAACTTCATAACCTTTATCACAAAATTGACTGACACTGAGCAAATTGTGCTCAAGTCCTTTCACAAAAGAAACTTCATCAATGATAACATTTCCAGCTTCAAGTCTGCCATATCCATCAGTTCTACCTTTGCTGTTATCTCCAAAGGTAACTACTGGGCCGGCCTTCTCCACCACATTTGTCAGCAGGGTTCTATCTCCAGTCATATGCCTTGAACATCCACTGTCCAAGATCCAGGTCACTCGATCAACCTGTTTAATACCCTGCAATGACAAATGAGTTAAACCTTCTTTGGGACCCAAATTTGATTGGGTCCTGCGTACTTAAAGTATTGACCTTTGTCAGGCAAAACAACATTTTTAAGTTTAACCTCTTTAGTCAATAAACATTGAACCTTATAAACAGATTTGAAAATCTTTTGTTTACTCTTGGGTATCCATGTTTCTCTCGCAGCAGTAACACTTGTGTCATTGACTGGACATTTGACCTGGCAGACATTCTTGGTAATCTTTTGTTTAGTCTTAGGTGCAAATGTCTCTCTCCTAACTTGAGGAGGAAAAGCAGTCTTAGATCGAACATTATTGTTCCTGTTCATGTGCTGTCGAGGAGCATTCTGTTTAACACATGCATAATTACCATTAAAATAAGCACGCATATTGTTAAAAGCACAAGACATACAATTGATAATACCACATGCTTTATGATTAGAGTCAATAGTAGGCATGGTATTTTTCTGCTTTGACTTGTTACTACCTAATCCAGTCTTAGAAGTACTAGCTGATTCAACAACTTTGACTGGTACTTTAGGTACATCTTTCTTGGGTGACACATTTGTTGTGTTAACGTTCTCAACTGATTTAGCCTTAACAAATACTGTGACATTTTTCTTGGATGACACATTCTTCGTATTATAGTTCTTAGCAGTTTTATTTTTAACACATTTATTCTTAACAAGAACTGTGCCATTTGCAGCATCCTCATTTCTCATTTCTTCATGTATAACCATAGATCGAATATCTGGTGGACCAGCATCAGATTTTGTAAACATTGGTTTTTCAACATTCTTGAGAATATGTGGTATACATCTTTCTTTAGCTGGGATAGAATTAGGAGAATGATTACTCAAAGAACCAACAGCTTGACTGTAATCAAATCCTATTCCTACAGTTTGTTCTAATGCTTGTTTGTCGAAGAAATCTTTAGAAACTTTAACAGTATTATAACACGCTCTAACTTGTGTTTCAAGTTCTCTAATCTTGGTTTCTTGTTCAGCAATTTTATCAACTTGTTTTGACATGTATTCTCCTAGACCCTTTTCTCTGTAGTTAAGTTGAGCTATTTCTTCTATATTCTTATCTTGATTAACCTGCACCTTTTTTAAATCTAACATTTGATTTTCAAGGTTAGTGTTAACAAGACTTATTCTCTCGTACCCTCTTTCTGCATTATTCAAGGAACTACGTAAACTATCAATTAACTGAGCATCAGTAAGAATTACCGGAGTGGTATAATAAGTTGAAGATTCAGCATTTGCCACCAACGCAAAGTTTCCATATTCTTCATCTTCGCTATCTGTATCATCCCAGCTTTTACCAGCAGCCACATAAGCTCTTCCACTTTTCTTCTTTTCAGAAGCATAATCTTTTTCTGTGCTTGCTTGGGTTTCTGACACTCAGTAGCAAAATGTCCCAACTCATTACAATTGAAACAACGGATTTTGCTTCTGTCAACAGTTCCAGTTTTATAACCTCCCCTGTTACTAGAGGATGAAGAACCTCCTCTCTGAAACCTGTTATTTGACTTAAACCTGAACTTTGGATTTCTTCTGAATCTGAAGTTACTAAATTGTCTCACCATCATTGCCATAGATTCATCTTCCAATTGATCCAGCTCTTCAAGTGAATAAAATTCTCCACCATCCTGAGTAGCTGGTGTTTGGCCACTTCACTTTGTTCCTTGTTGAAACTGATAGGTTGAACAACTTTAGTTTCCACTTCCTTAGGAACATCAACCACTAGAGCTGTAGAAGAATTTGCCATTCTGCCTTTGCCATAGAATTCCTTTTGCTGTACTTGTTCTAATTCATATGTTTTCAGAACACCAAACAGCCTTTCAAGAGCAACCTGAGTTAAGTCTCTAGATTCTCTAATGGCAGTGATTCTATGCTCCAAGTGAGTAGGCATTGTTAGTAAAAACTTCATGTTGATCTCCTTCTGAGTATATTGCTTGCCATGAACTTGCAAGTTGTTGATTATCTTGTTATACCTTTCAAACACTTCCTGAATGCCTTCATTAGGGCCAGCTCTAAAGTGTTCATATTCAGAAGTTAGAATTTGCAGTCTATTTTCCTTGACTTCATCAGTCCCTTCATTAATGACCTCAATAGTTTCCCAGATGTGCTTAGCAGTTTTACAATTTCTCACATGGCTATACATTACAGCATCTAGGGAATCCAACAGAATGAGTCTCAAATTTTTATCCAATCCAGCTGCCTCCTTATCTTCAGAGGTGTAGTTCTTAGGGTCCTTTGGATAGGATCTGGCAGGGACTGTTACAGTTCCATTTACAACTGTTTCAGTATCATGTTGCATGGGAGTTACTGGTCCATTTTCCAAAACCCACAAAAAACTTGGGTTTGCTACATCAAGAAATAACTCCATTTTGTTTTTCCACATATCATAATTATCTTTATTAAAGATAGGAATTTTGACATTGCCTTTGGCCGACATGATGAATTTTTAAGAGAGTTAAAAATTCGAGCTTAATTTTTGATTGAGTAAAAATAGGATCTTGATTTGTGTATCAATCAATAGGCTCTGATACCAATTGTTAGGTCCGATAAGATTGTAGAAGGGGGGGAATACAATCTATACCATTTTCTCAAAATTAATTCGTTAAATAATTTTGCCTTAAACGAATATTTTTGTGCGGAATAATATAACACAAATTTAAAGTTGAATATAGCAATATATTAACTTGATGGGTGTTACAAAATCAGTCCAAATGATTATCAAGTGATTAATAACTAATTAGAAAATTCAACATGAACTTTGCTAATTTAGTTAATAAAATCAAGATATCAATTTGTGAACTAGGAAACTTAATTCGCTAGTAGTACAAGAATCACAAGTAAACAAGTTCCAATGGATAGGATATTACAACTGAGATGAACTTGAATTTATAGAATTAAATTTGAAGGTGTTCTTGAGCTTGAGAGAGAGAGAAATAGCTGCTGTGTGAATTTTTCTTGTTTGGCTCGACTGATTCTTTTCTTTCTGCACTCTTCTGCCTTATATACACAGCCATAGTCATACTACTTGATTTAAACTGATATGACAATCATTTTACATTAATATGACAATCGGTATGACTATCAAATCAATGTAATATGACTGTCCAGCTTAAATATAACTTTCGGTATAACTTAACTAGTCAATATAACATTCGGTATGACTTACCAAATGAATATAACATTCGGTATAACTTACCAATTGAATGAAATATGACTATCTGCATTTAACTGAATATGACTATCTCCATTTAACTGAATATGACTATCTCCATTTAACTGAATATGACTATCGGTATAACTATCAGTTTGATAGTTATATCATCATATTTTTCAGCTTATAATTAATTAAATGACTTATAAAAAATCATTTAACTAATTAATCCTTTTTCATATTAATTCTTATTTAATTAATCTAATAATCACTTTAACAAATATATTAATTCTGATAGAATTAATTTATTTATTAACTTAATTACTTGACTTAATCAATTAAAAATAGAATTAATATAAATTCTTTAATAGTCAATACTCCGCTGAAAACCACGTAATTATGATAAGGAACATACACTGGCATGATGTTGACGTTCGATGTACTGTCTGGTTCATGAACGACTAACTCCAATCTCTGTTCTTCATCGTGACCTTTAACACTGTGGTCTTTTATACTCTTCACTCTCATCAATCATTCGGTACTGAAATTATTTCTTGTCACTAATAGAAATCTCTGTCTTCGTAAATGAATCCACTTGTTTCAATGCTACCTTGAGGCCTGATCAGATATCTGAATCTTCTTCCAGTGTAAAACATCAAAACTACAGATTGACTTGTTGATTTTTCTTCTGACGGTTATCATCTTTTGAGATTCCTGTGACAGTTGATATTATTTACTTATTACAATCTAGTTTAATTGGATTAGGATCCTCGAACTACAAATAGGCTGAGTCATATGCCTTTCAGTTGCATATGCAACTGAATGCAACTAAAAATTGTAATTTGAATTTTCATTTTTATTACCAACTTCCAGCTCTATATAAGGGTTGCGCAGCAGCAAAAATGGAAATTTAACTTTTAGTTTTTAGTTGCATTCGGTTGCATTCAGTTGCATATACAACTGAATGCAACTGGAATGCAACTAAAAATTGTAATTTGAATTTTCATTTTTTTTACTAACTTCCAGCTCTATATAAGGGTGCAGCAGCAAAAAATCGAAATTTAAATTTTAGTTTTTAGTTGCATTCAGTTGCAATTAGTTGCATATGCAACTGGAATGCAACTAAAAATTGTAAGTTGAATTCAAAGCTTTAGTGATGGTGGTGGAGTTATGAGTGCCCCTGCGGGACCAGAAACAACTAAAATCAACTGGAATCAACTGATTCAACCTCCAAAATCAACTATGCAATTTGCAGGTCTAGTTTACAAAAATCTATTTCTATCTCTATCTCTCCGATCTATCTCAAAAATCAACTATATAGAGAGTAATACAGTCAAGGTGTTTGTCGGATGGCCTCCAAGTCCCAATTTCAGACGAGTAGATGTAAAATATCTTATTAAATCAACTTATTCCAAATATAATTAAACACCACGCATACCTGAGTACAATTTTAATTCTTGCATATTTCTTCAAAATTGGAAGGTGAAGTATGGAATTATATAGCTTCGATGAATTATTTGATGTTAGTGGAGGTTTTGAAATATTTCTTTTAATCGGCTTTGAATGATGAATTTGTTTGATGTTACAGCGAAGAGGGCGGTAGTGTTCTTGAGCCAGATGGTCGGGGTCGGAGGAGGGAGGAGGGGGTGAAGAAGAATGGGGCTTGAAGAAGATGGGGTATATTTGCAATTAAGATAGTATAAGATAGTATATTTGCAATTAATTTGAAAAGATAGTATTTTTGCAATAACTAATTAAAAACCTAGTATATTTGTTAATTAAATTCCCTTTATAGAATTTTAGGAGATAAGGTTATTAGCAATATTTAAGATTTATCTGCAAGTGAGTTCACGAGCTTATGAGTTGCTCGCAAGTGAGTTCGTGAGTATAAGCTCGTGAGCAATATTTAAAATTTATTCACGAGCACAATTTTCATGAACAAGATTAATGAGTTGTTTGAGAAGAAAAGTTCGTGAGGAAGCTCGTGAGACATGTCCACGAGATATTCGTGAACCGTTCGTGAATAACATTTTTTTTAACGAATCGAACTCAAACATAATTTTTTGCTCGATTCAAATTTGAGCTCGAATTCGAATTTGATAATTACTTAACAAACGATACACGATCACTATAAAATTCGGTTTGGCTCAGTTCATTTACACTTCTATTGAGAAGTCATTGAACTATGTCCAGAAGTAGTTATATAACAAAATCTGGAAATACATATTATATCCTTATATATAATAAGCGTAAGAGGGATCTTATCCATAATTTTGGTTTGGTCACTGTACTGCCAAAATAATCTCAATCGTCAAATATAATATTTTTAAAAATAGACGATCAAGATTATATCATATTAAAAAGAAAATTATAATGTGAAAATGATATAATTAAAAAGTTTGTATTAGAATTGAATTTTAAAAAGAAGTTATAATGTGAAAAGGATATAAAAGATTGTATTAGAACTGAATTTTATTTATTTATTTATTAATATTAAAAATGGTTCATATTTACTATTTAGGCTCTATCTCAAGATATTGAAATCATATTTTGATGATTTTACAGTCTACGCGAAACACATAAAATTATCTTTAATTTAGTGATTATTTAACAATTTTATATTATCTAAATGAAAGTACTCATAATCTCAAGAGAAAATATAATTACGAATTTTTACATTAATCCTATTTAGTGTAGAATACTTACATTAATAATCCTATTCAATATAGAAAACCTAATTATATATGATTTAAATCGTTGACAAGCACTTTTTCGTATTTCAAAATAAATTCACTTTTTATTTTACATGTTAAAATATTAAAAAAAAAATATGCTAGATCCAACATTTTTTATCTATTTATTTTAAGATCTAATAGTTCTTATTTATTTACCATATTGAGGACCAAACTACCAACTACCAAAGTTTTGGACAAAATTCCTCCTACACTTATTATTAAAACTGTATTTGGTTGTTAGTACAACTATCTTCAAATAATAAGAATGTTATTTCGATAATCAAAACAAAATATAAGTAGATTTCCTAAATAGAATAGAATTTCAATATAAAAAATCGTCAGTTTCATCTCTCTTTTGTTTCTTGGTAGTTTTAACTGGAGAAAATTGTTAAATTATCACAAAATTAAAATTATTTTGTTAATTTCACGTAGGTTGTAAAATCATCCAAATCAAGTTTTAAGAATTCAAGATAAAACACATAATAAATTGAACGTGTACAATCTTATATATATATATATATATATATATATATATTTATATATATATATCACGCTCCAGTGAGAACACATGTTACTATCAGAACAACGAGAACAATGTGTTCACCACATTTCAAGTTATTTTAAAGGGCCCCGCTAGGAGCACCTTCACAAAAAAGTCTTATATTTCTAACCTCTATCCATTCATTAAAAAAAATTAACAAAAAATTTAAAAAAAAACTGCTGCCACGTCTTCATTTTTTAAATTTTTTCAAAAAAAATATTTTTAATTTTTTTTTGATGAATGTATAGAGGGTAGAATTATAAGACTTTTTCGTATTGGATGCCCCTGGCGGGGCCCTTTAGAATAGCTTGAAATGTGGTGTTCTCATTGTTCTCCAACATATACGTGTTCTCACCTGAATCAGTCCCTATATATATATATATATATATATATATGTAGGGCTACTCCAATACAAACCTTCTTAGAATACAAACCTAAAAACCAAATTCTAATTCAACATTTAAGCAAATCTAATGACCAAACTAAGGGTACCCAATACGAAAAGTCTTATAATTCTACCCTCTATCTATTCATCGAAAAAAAAATTAAAAAAATATTTTAAAAAAAAATGATGACGTGGCAGCAGCTTTTTTATTTTTTTTAAATTTTTTTTTTTGATGAATGGATAGAGGGTAGAATTATAAGACTTTTTTGTGAAGGTGCCCCTGGCGGGGCCCTTAGAATAAATGAAATATAATACTACCTCCGTCCCAAAATATGTGACCTTGTTTGACTTTCACGGAGATTAAGAAAAGGTAATAAAAAAAGAGTAAAGTTAGTTGAAAAGTTGATAAAGTGGTGGGACCTATCAATATTTAATAATAGATTTGAGATTGTGGAGGAAAGTAGTGGATATAATGGTGTTTATTTATTAAAAAAGAAGTATAAAATAGAGAAGTAGTGGGTGTAGTGTTAAAAAATAGTAAGTATAAGTGGTTCATTCTTTTTGGGACGTCCTGAAAAGGAATAAGGGTCACATAAAATGGGACGGAGGGAGTATATTTTGTGTTGGTTTATAGTTCTCATTTTAAGAGTGGTTTGTATTTGAGCAAAAGCTTATATATATATATATATATATATATATATATATATATATATATATATATATATATATATATATATATATATATATCAATTTCATAAAACTTGATATGTAGACTAATAACAAATATATAATAAAAAAATATAATAATAAATATTAGAAAAAAAAGCTTGCAATGCACGGATTATAAGTTAGTTTTAATAAAAAGTCAAGTCTACTTATAACAAATTCAAGGTTTTATACCGAGAAGTCTATATATTGATTAGTCAAGACTTTCTATCGAGAAGTCATGTCTTCAACAAGTCAAGAAGTAATATAGCAGAGTGGAATTTACGATATAACTGAACACCATATCGTGAAGAAGTCTCATAATCAAGGAATACACTATATCGACAAGTTCATCATATCCCATCCAAACAGACCTTAAATTTATTTTTGCATTCAGCAACGTACTCATCCAGTTTTATAATTCATATGTATAACTTACATTTATTATATACACAATTACACATACAAATGATGTACAATTGTACGATGTACAATTGTACAATAGTGAACAACACACCACACAGTAAATAAAAATTGTCTCGAATAACATGCTGCCAACGGCACTTCCTGATTGCTTAGCAAAAAAAAAAAAAATGCACTGCTAATTGATGTGCAATCAAATTTTCAAATATAACATTAAAAAATTCTTTTATGTTAACACAGATGGCAACTTTTTGAAATGAAGTTAATAGACAACGGGTGGTACACCAGCAAGATCTACCTCTCATAGTAACTTTCAAAATTAGACATGTCTGCTAACTTTAAGTTCTCAAGTAAAGTATCAATGAACATTACTTGTCTGCAAGAGAACATGGACAGGCTTTAATGGCATCTCAAATAGCTTCGGAGATGTCTTTTCCCAGTCAATAAGTTTCACAACATCTTCCTCTGTCAATTGGAAATCGTAAGAGTTGCAAATTGCTGATTCAAGAAGGATTCTAATCTGACTGTGCTTTTCTGTTTAGTGTTAGATATTATCCAGCTATTATCCAGCCCGTCAAGGCCTCTCTACATACATCTATAAATACCATTACATTCTGTTATGTAAAGTAACTCTTAGGCAATGTAGATATTCAATATTACTCCCTCCGTCCCATTTTATAAGACCCTTATTCCTTTTTGTGACATCCCAAAAAGAATGAACCTACTAAACTTACTATTTTTGAACACTACTTTTCATTATTACACCCACTACTTCTCTATTTTATACTCTTTCTTTATTAAATAAACACTATTACACCCACTACTATTCTACTTTACCCATTTTTATACACTCACTTACACCCACTTTCACAACCAACCAATCACATGTTACCACCTAGCAAGTCAAATAGAATTTTCTTAATCTCCGTGAAAGTCAAACCAGCTCTTACAATTTGGGACGGAAGGAGTAATACAATTATGTTACTTTCTTGTTTAACCTCTCTGTAAATATACAAATTATACAAAATCTAACATGGTATCAGAGCGGTGAGATCCGCGTTTATCTTCATCGTCGTTTTTCGTCTAGTTCTGAGAGCTTATTTCCGCAAATTTACTCTGTTTTTCGATCTACAAGAATCTTTGTGTGCTTGAGTTTGTTCGCAGTTGAGATCACAAATTGAGATCAAACTTGTTTTCTTCTTGATCGTGATCGTGTTTCTGTTTTTCACCGGTTTGTTGATCGTTGTTGTTCTTCGATTATCATTGTCTTTGTCTTCTGTGAGAGCTTGCGAATTCGATCTAATCTTCGTTATTCAAGTGTAAAGTCTGCAACTATGAAGCTTCAACTCAACGTTAATGGCAGATCATTATCTTTTCGTACTAATTCAGATAAGCTTTGCTTGATTCTTTCAGTTTCTCATATTGATTTGTTATGTTTCATCTTATTCTGAATCATTTTGTATCTGTATCGAGTTTGATTGAATCATATTTGATCAATGTTCATCTAGTTGATGTTGGAATCTTGCCTACGAACTTGTTGTTCTAAGTGCTTGTTTGTTGATTCTTGTGACTCTTGCGAGTTTTCAGTGTAAGCTTCATTCTGTGTTCAATATGTTCATTGTGCATATCAAGTGTTTGATATTGTGTCTCTTTCAATTATGTATATATCTTGTTCATATATACAATCTTTATCATCTGTGCATCATTTCACCGTCGTTCATCATCTCGGCAAGATCTGCTGTGAAATAGTTGCGATTGGGAATTGATGTAACTAGAGAACTTGTGCATTGGTGTCTTATCTGGCATGGATGCTGCCTCCTCTTTTAAAACTGCTTCGAGCTATACATTCTCTATGGTCTCCACCTGTCACTCAAGGTTTACCTGAAGAAATGAAAGCTGCGATGGTTATGAGTGATGTAGAGCGGACAAGTCTTCTTGGTGAAGGACCAAAATTCATTGAATTTTATTGATGGTTCTCAGTTTGACATGAATAAAGAAGGCTCTACTGAGTCGAATGAAACTGATATACAGAATTGGTTGAAGGGTACTGGGCTTATCAACAACCATTTGGGGATTCATAGCTATGGCTTTAGTGAAGAATGTAAAATCAATGGAGTTGAGGCATATGAGGCAGCTTGTTCATTCAATTTATATACCATTAGTTAAATGCTGCCCATCAGATATGTGGGAGTTGTGGCTGGAAAAGCTTTTGCATCCAATATTTCTGTACTCGCAGCAGGCTCTTAGCTGTTCATGGTCAAGTCTTTTACAGGAAATCAGTTGAATCTGGTGAAGAGATTGTGGTGTTCCAGAGCTTCTCCAAAGTGTTTTGATTGTTGACCTTGTTTGGCAACAAATTGATTGCTGCAGTACCAGCTTTCTAAACCCCTTTGAGGGTGTCTACATTCCCTTGTGGAATTCTGACAATACTACTTGTCAATGTTCGCTGCTGTCAAACTTTGAAGGATTATCACATCTGAAGTTGATTGCTGCTGTTAAACTCTGAAGGATTACTAAATCTGGAGTTGTTTGCCCTTTGTTTCCCCGTAGTGGGTTTATTGCTCTTTAGTGAGCTTGATTTGCCTCTTAGAGGTTTGTTTCCCCTTAGTGGGTTCATCGTTGCTCCTGTGTGAGCTTGTTATCAATACTCCATTGTGAGTTGCTGTCTTCGGCCAAAGTTGCTGTCTAAGTTGCTGTCACAAGCTTCAGTTGCTGTCAACAAGTTTGTTCATAATGCTAATGTTGATATTTGCTGCTATCCTGTAATCTCTGGACTGTTACTTCCCAGATGTGATCTCTGGTCTGCTCATTACAATTTCTGGAGATGTTACCCTTGCTTCCAGTGATAACTGATAGCATTAATGTTGCACCTTGCTCCTGGTCAGTTGCTATGTTACCCTGCTAACTATATGACAGATTTGTTCAGTTACCTACCTAGTAATATGTTGATTAACTGGATCTACCAAACACAACAAGAATTACTGCTTCTTCAAGTTACAAGTTGAAGGTTTTCATTTCATTTCCACCTTCAACTTGAGGGGGGATATTAGATATTATCCAGCTATTATCCAGCCCGTCAAGGCCTCTCTACATACATCTATAAATACCAATACATTCTGTTATGTAAAGTAACTCTTACGCAATGTAGATATTCAATATTAATACAATTATGTTACTTTCTTGTTTAGCCTCTCTGTAAATATACAAATTATACAAAATCTAACATTTACGCATACATGAAAAACCATATAAGCAATGCTGGTAACCTAACTCAATGGTCTGTATATGTAGCACAAAATTTTATCAATGATATTAACTATGTTTTGATCATTCAATGAAGGCTATAGAACTTTCTAAACTCAGGACAGGCTTGGGAAGATTTGTCAGGATTCCGATCCCTTGAAAGCATGCACGGAAGCTTAATGCATACAAACACAAACATTAAAAAATATCCAACCAAAAGATTCATTTACAATATATCTACTACTCCCTCCGTCCCTAATTAATTGTCAAGTTTGACTTTTCACTGGTCAAATTGACCAAATTTTGACTGAAATTTACATATATTGTATATTTGAAAAAAATAAAAAAAAATTATTTAATTGTAATATCTAATCTATTTTAATATGTACTTTTCCGTTTTTTAAATAATAGAATGATAGCTTTTAATCTTTGGTCAAAATTGGTCAATTTGACCACTTAAAAATCAAAATGGACAACTAATTAGGAACGGAGGGGTATTAACCGTCAAGTATATGAAAATAAAAAGTAATTGCTCCATTTAGAAGTGTAGCATTCTTCAACCTATATATTACAGCAGTCATAACATGACGTCACTCAGTTTTCTGAACCTCAATCAATAGCTGTACTTGCATATAACAGAACATAAATGGCATGCATCAATATATTTGAACCTCAATCGTTAATTCGTTATACTTACATTTACATAGTTGCATATAACAAAATATAAATGCTGCTAAGTGATAAAGTTTAACCATAAGAAAACTTGAGAACTACTATCCTGCAAATTTCTGTACAAATCAATGTGCAAAATTTTCGTAAGTGAAGTACAATGTTTCCTGGGTGTTGTCAGGTTAAATCTGTTTTCACCTTAGCTCACGACTTAGAATGAGAGCAGGAAAAGTACCCATAGCGTAACAAAAGTTCCTTGTAGACGTTCAAGAAGGTGTTAAAAAGTTCTGATCTGAGTCCTTGACCGAGACCTTCGATCAACACCATGACTCTACTGCTTACTGCGAAAGAGAGCGAAATAAGTAGAAATAAGCTGCAAGCCTGCAAGTATTGTAGATGAAATGTTTTGAGACTTTGATGAGATGAATTTGAATTAGAAGATGAATAAGTTATCGAGGATTTTGCATCTGAGAAGGAACGTTTTATTGCATTTGTTAACTACCTTTGTCAAGTGCACTGTGAGCACTGTGTATTTTTTTTGTTTAAATTTGCTGGTTTGGTTTAACTCTAGCCTTTAGACCTTTACCTATCTAATTGTGTCTTTGTGAGCTACTGAGCTAAGATATTCTGTGTGAACTTTATATGTAATGTAAGCTTAAATATAGTCACGTTTTTCACCTTTTTCCCTTATTTCATATTGAAGTTAAAATTTTAAATTTTTTTTAAAGTTAACTTAAAGAAAGTCATAATTAAAGTTTTACAAGTTTAAACCGAACAAACTCATATCTCTATACATATTAGGGGATAATATCTATCTTTTGTATATTATGGTAAAAAAAACAAGTTGATGTCTCTCCATATATATGGCCTCAAAGAGGTGAAGTTTTATTTGCTGCAGCAGCAAAAAGGGTTTAAGCATACTGGAGATCACAAATCGCAAAAGCAAAGGCAATAATTTTGACACACTTTCATACCTTCCTAGTCGCCATTTTAATAGGCTTAGAGAATGTATTTATAAATATTTTTTTTTGCTTTTTTGTGCTCCGTATCGAAGAATTTATATTTTACTTTTGTACAATCCAAAAATCGTCAAAAAATATTATGTTTAACAATGTTATTTTTTTGTCTGAACATGACAACTCAATATGAAATTCCTAACAATTCCTTCGTGAAGTCATGTTTGGGGGCATAAAAAATATATTTGTACATGTTTTTTTTCATTGTTTTTGTTCCGTAAAGTATTGACGTTCTACTTTTGTATAGGCCAAAAAGGATGAATAAATATAATGCGCAACTATGTTATTTTTAGGTCCGAAAATGACAAAAATTCCCAAATTTGTACATAAATTTTTATTGAAATGAATCAAACAAAGTAATGAAAAGAAGCACACTAACAATTAATTCATTACATAGTGGAAAACGGATTCTAAAATACAGCCAAGATTCTAAAATACAACCAATATATTTGAATAGCCTCCATGAAAAATATAAAATTAGAAAATAAATTTTTGGATTGTAAAAAAGTAGAACATAAATTCTTCGATACGGACCAAAAAAATATTTTACAAATATTTATAAATACATTTTCTAGACCTATTAAAATGGCAACCAGGAAAGTGTAAAAGTAGGTAAAGAATTGCCTAAGTGCTGGGAAAAAACAAAAAAAAAAAAAAAATTAACAGGAATCGCCATTTGAAGTAGCGAAACCTATTGAAAAAATAATTCAATAGGTTTCGCCACTTCAAGTGGAGAGTCCCTTTGCCACCTCCCAGCTATACCATTTTTGAAAACCTCCTGGGAAAAAAATAAAAAAAAAAAAATTAAAAGAATTCGCCACTTGAAGTGGCGAAACTACGAATTCCTTTACCAAGTCCTAGCTATACCATTTTTGAAAAGCTTGAATGAAGTATACCATATTTGATAAATGCAACTGAAAATGTACCAGTTTCGTAATCGAGCCAGCCAAGTTGGGGAGAAGGTACAAAATTGACGACAGAATACTTGAATCTGTTTGACAGCTGTCATTCCAAAGGCTCAATCAAACTTCTTAACTGATCTAACTCTGTATTAGGTGACATTTTATCTCTATGTAGTTGTTTTAAATCAGTTAGCTGGTCACATGTTCGAAGACATGACAAATCAGTAGCTATGGAAAAACGGTTTTGACTTTTGAAAGAATTAGTACAGCCCGTCAAGGAGCATACTCAAATCTGCCATTAAACGGCATGGTTCTTTAATTTTCGTTCTAAAGTGACGACCATTTTGGAGCTAACTGACTCATATTACATACACAAAATCCAAGCAACTGGCTAACACTGGGGAGATTTTGTCGAATATATGTACTTCATGATTCCTAGTAACCAAAAGAAAGCTCAATATAAACTCTCCAGATTACATAAATTGGTCACTCAAAAAGACCAAAATTACTTACAGTTGTCAAATTCAGGCATAGATATCACTCATGCAGAGTTTAAGCACGTTCAGAGAAATCGTTTTCCTTTTGGTGTTTTTTTTTTTTTGACAAAATGCTGAGAAATTTTATTCACTAACAGCCTCCACCGAAATACAATTTTGAAGATCAATAGGAACAGAACTCCTATTGAAAATACGATCAGGATACGTGCAAGATGCCCTTGCAAAACAATGAGCAACTACATTTGCAGATCGTTTAATAAATAACAAAGAACTAATGTTTGAAAGACGGATCATCCGTCGACATTCTTCAACCACTTGACCAAAGCTCGATCTCATCTCCACCTTACTAAGAATTGCTTGCACAGCCGCCAAACAATCCGACTCGAGAGACACCTCCTCCCAGTTCTGGTCCTTGATCCAAGACAGGGCTTCTTTGATTGCTACTGCTTCTGCATAAACTGCTGTAACCTCACCCGAGTAGCACTTCGTCTTAGCCGCTACCAGCCTTCCTGATGAATCACGAGCCACCACCCCCAGACCATACTTCCTGCTATCTGAAAACAGAGCCGCATCAACTGTTACCTTTATTGAGTTCCCTTGAGGCCTTACCCATGTAATAGCACCATCCCTTTCACTTGTAAAACTGGATGGAACACTCGAACAATTGACTTGGGCAAATTTCCACTGTAAAAGGTACTGCTTTGCTGAAGCTATGACTCTATTTACTTTCGCATATTTCCTATTCCA
This sequence comes from Saposhnikovia divaricata, assembly GCA_036435485.1. Lineage (NCBI taxonomy): Eukaryota > Viridiplantae > Streptophyta > Magnoliopsida > Apiales > Apiaceae > Saposhnikovia > Saposhnikovia divaricata. The sequence goes on along the minus strand of CM071600.1, from coordinate 75,071,531 downwards.
AACCACATCATTCCTGGCCCTCCATAACGCCCAACAGACGGAGACAACCTCTGCATTTTTATTCTGATCATTCCTGTCAAACACATCACCTAACCAACTTCCAAAATCCTGCACCTGTAGCAATTGCATCCCTGGAAAAATTCGACTCCAGCAGCTAAAAGCAAATGGACAAAATACCAAAATATGAACAATTGATTCCTCACCTGCTAAGCAAACTGGGCACTTTATATTAACTGGAACACGCTTCTGATAAAGTTGTACCAACGTTGGCAAACAACCAGACACTGCTCTCCAAACTACATTCAGAACACGAGGTGGAGCTTTGAGTTTCCATAGATAAATCAGTACATTCGATCTCTCCTCTGTGTTATACATACCTTTCATCCTTTGAATTAATCTGTAGGCGCTCTTAACTGAGTATGTCCCTGAGTTTTCGTGTTTCCATAAGATAATATCCTCAGCATCATTACCATATATCGGGGTCTCCAGAATGCACTCCTGATCTCTGCTATTAAACACGTCTTTGATCACCTCTTGATCCCATTCCCTTCTATCAGTATGCATTAACCCCTGGACTTTACCATTCTGAATCGATTCACTCACCGTAGTAACAAAAGAATTCTCTGTCTTTGCAAGCCACGGTTGACCTAAGATACTTATGTTTTCTCCCGAACCAATCTTCCAACAAACTCCCGAGGACACCACCTCCCTGGCTTCCCAAATACTCCTCCACGTAAAACTAGGACTTGCTCCTAACTGAGCATCCAAGAAATTCCCATTTCTAAAGTATTTTGCCTTATAAACTCTGGACACTAGGCTATCTGGGTTAGTCAAGAACCTCCAGCCCTGCTTACCTAACATAGCAAGATTAAAGCTTCTAAAATCCCTGAAATCTAACCCTCCCGTAGATTTATGCTTACACAGCCTCTCCCAACTGGCCCAATGAATTTTATTTTTACCTCTCTGCGTAGAATTCCACCAGTATTTGGTCAACATCTTCTCCAGGCTTCTGATTAACTCCATTGGCAAAAGAAAAACACTCATCGCATAAGTAGGTAAGGATTGACCCACCATTTTGATCAACACTTCTTGGCCTGACTTCGAAACTGGTTTTCTTTCCCATACCCGAATTGTATTCTCCAACTTCTCTTTCAAAAACCCCAACAGAACCGATTTCTTTTGCCCCAGTAAATTAGGCAAACCCAGATACTTACTATGCATGTCTGCTTCCATCATTAATAGAACTTGACAAATGTTAATTCGGTTATATGGAATAACATTTGCACTAAAAAACACAGACGACTTATCGACACTCACCTTTTGACCTGAAGCTTGCTCAAACAAATGCAGCAACTCCACCACTCGACCTGCCTCCTCCGTATTTGCTTTACAATATAAATAGCTGTCATCGGCAAACAGCATGTGGGAAATTGCAGGAGCTTGACGACAAATTTTGATACCATGAATCCACTTTTTCTCCTCATAATGCTGCAGCATTGCGGATAAACCCTCAGCACAAATTATGAACAAATATGGGGACAAGGGATCCCCTTGTCTAATCCCACGAGACGGAATAATAGGACCCATAATGTGCTCACCATGAACAATATTATACGAAACTGAAGTAATACAGGCCATAATCAACTTTATCCAATGCGCACTAAACCCCATCCTCCCCAACATAGCTTTCAAAAACTCCCATTCAAGCCTATCATATGCCTTGCTCATGTCTAACTTAATAGCCATGTACCCTTCTTTACCCTGTCTCTTGTTTTTCAAGTAATGCATTACTTCATAGGACACCAAAATGTTGTCAGAGATTAACCTCCCAAGAATAAAAGCGCTTTGAGTTTCTGACACCACTACATCAAGCAACAACTTAAGCCGATTTGCCATTACTTTAGTAATGATTTTAACAAGAACATTGCATAACGAGATGGGCCTAAGGTCACTTACAGTACAAGGATTTTTCTTCTTTGGTAACAAAACCAAATTCGTTTCGTTCAACCCATCTAGCAACACCCCTTCAATAAAGAACTTCCTGACCATTTCCACTATATCAGACCCTACAATAGACCAATGCTTTTGAAAAAAACCAGGGGTCATACCATCCGGGCCCGGAGCTTTATCCGGGTGCATTTGAAAAAGGGCAGATTTAACCTCCTCCTCCGATACACTCCTCAGCAACTCTGCATTATGGTTATCCGTAATCGAAACTGGTACCTTATTAACTACCTCCTCCCACTGTGCTTCCGTAGCAGTGAACATTTGATCATAATACGACTTAATCAGGTCCGACAGCCCATCATTCCATTCAAACCAAACACCCTCCGTGTTCTGAAGTTTTTGAAACGAATTAAACCTTCTTCTTTCACTAGCAGCTGCATGAAAATAGTGACTATTCTTGTCCCCAGCCTGCAACCATAGCTGCTTTGAACGTTGGCACCAAAACATTTCTCTCTGATCTAAAATCAGAAACAACTTCTGTTTCACTTCTTTGAATCTCTCCACAGACACCATATCAGTTTTGCTTCTCAACAGTTTTAACTCCAGCTTGCACTCTTTGACTCGCCCACTAAAATTCCCCGTCACTTCTCTACCCCAAGCTTCCAAACTCTGACCACAATGCAGCACCTTGTTACGAATATCTTCATTTGCATTTTCTTCCCAATTGTCCTTTACCAATTGAAAACACATCGGTTCAACCAACCATGCATTTTCAAATTTAAATTTCCTTCCCGTCCTATGCTCCTGAATTATGCGTCTCGTGTCTAGATAAATAGGACTATGATCCGAAGGGCTACCTTCTAGATTGTAAAGCTTCGACATAGGAAACAAATCTACCCAACCTTCATTCGTAAGCACCCTGTCCAACCTTGTTTCTACCCAATTATCCGTGCCTCTACTTCTCTCCCATGTGAACTGATGCCCAATTATGTCCATATCTATTAACCTCGAGACCGTTAAAGCCTCATTGAAACCTTCTACTAACCAATTTGGATAGGGATCCCCACCTCTCTTATCACTCTGAGCTACAATATTATTTAGATCCCCCATAACACACCATGGAAGATTAGCATCCCTTGAAAGATTTTTCAAAAGCTCCCAAGTTCGCCTTCTATTATTTCTGTTCGGCTCACCATAAAAACCCGTGAACCTCCAACTCCCCATTCCCAGAACATTTGTTTCAATATCGATATGGCTGTTCGAAAAACTCCTAAGAATTGCCTGATCCTCCTCCTTCCAGAGTAACGCCATTCCACCACTCCTCCCTTGAGCTTCCACCACTACCATACCCTCAAAATTTAACAACCTCTGAACCTTCTCCATCTTACTTTTATTACACAACGTCTCACAAAGAAAAACAAACGTAGGCTTATGTTGTTGAACAACATTTTTAAGGAACTGTAACTTCCGGGGGAGCCCTAACCCCTGGCAGTTCCAACTTATAGCAGTCATAATGCTAGGCGGGGCTGCTGCACAGCACCCGCCATTATCAAGTTTTTTGAACCTTCTTCTGGAGTCTGCATAATAATATCATCACCTTGTCCCGATTTTTCCTCTGTTTTTTTATCAGTAACCTCATTTATTCTCCTTCTTTTAGGGTCCACAACAGCCAACTCAGCCCCATCCACCTCAGCAGAAAACTCGTTCAAAATAGCATTATTATGATTAATACTATTTTGAATATTTGGCGCTCGATTAGGAATTAAACTACCCCCTTGATTTTCTCCACGACTTATCTCATTATCTCCATCCGAACTGTCCACCAACATCCCATCTTTTTCTCCCTTATTATCTGCAATCCCGTTAATCTCGGTAACTACCCTTCCCGTGATTGATCTTTCTTTTTCCGTTGATGATGCTGCCGGAAAACCCCCACCAGAACGAAGCCATTGTGCACCTAGCGTATAGTTTTTCCTCCTTGGCTCAGCTCTCATCCATGCTCCAAACGGCCTCACTATCATTTCTTCTGGCATCTCGAACAATTTTTCACAAAACTTATCACTGTGACCGATTAGTCCACAGATAAAGCAAAAAGTAGGGACTCCTTCATATTTAAAATTCACCCATGACCATTGATCAGCATTCTTCCTCAGCTTCATTCTCCTTTTTAAAGGAGTATCCAGCGATACTGATACTCTAACCCTCAAATACTCCCTCCAAACTTCTCTAAAGTTATTACTATCAGATTCAATGAACGTACCAATATAGTTCCCCACATCCTTCACAACTCGGAGAGACATAAAGCATGCATTCATATCATGCAATTGAACCCATATATCCAACGTATTAATGGGGATTGTTCTTGGGTTTTGTCCATGCTTAAGCCGCACAAACACCAGTTGAAACCTGCCAAATGTCCACGGACTCCCCTCTATCACTCTCTTAATGTCAATTTCATGGTAAAACTGGAAGATGAATCTATTTGCTTCCAATGCTTTCACATACATTCCTCTCCCTGGTCTCCACAAAGAGGCCATTTTATGTTGCATAGCCTGAAAATCGATAGAAGAATCCGTTAAAAATTTTCCAACCAGACACCATCTCAAGTCGATCTCACTTAACTCCTCAGAACTATCCTCATAGCTTAAACCCCCCTGTTCCTCCTCCTCAATGCTGAATCTTGAAAAACTTTCCTCCATTTCTTGTATATAATTGCTCCGTACAGCCATGAATGTAAAGATTAAAAGGACTGATTACAAAAACGATTCACAAAACAATGACTATAACAAATGAACCATGCCAGAAGGCAAGACTTTACATATGGAGATTTTAATTTTAGTAGTAATTTCCTTTTGGTGTTTTGAATACAAAGAATAAGTTTATGGTCAGATCACCTCTCTAAAGAATAAGTTCTGGACTCATGACCGTAAACTTGAGCCCGGAAACAGATTAGAGCAGTATTTACAGTTTATGGTCAGATCACCTCTATAACATGCAAATGCTAGATAATCCCGTGCCCACCTCTAGCACTGATCACCAAAAAAAAAATCTTATCCACCTCGGCATTGTCCTCATAATCTTCTCCACAAGAACTATACATATAAGGAGTGAAACCGACAAAACCAAATATAAAAACTGCACTGCCACTGAGAAATTTAAAATATTTTTAACTCATAGAAACATGTAAACATAGAAGTAAAAAGTGTACCTTTGCTTGAGAATCCAGTAGCACCAGTAATAAGAAGCTTCTTCCCAAAAAAAAAAAAAATTCAAAAATTCCAATTCCACCATGCATTTTTGAACTTGGCTAATCATTAGTAGTCGATATCGAGTCCTCTTTACCTATATCACTATTCTTCCCATTATTTGCACACAAATGAATTCGAGAAGATAAGTATTGGGAGATCTGATCAATGCAGAAGAACATATTAGCACTGGTCTTGCTTCACAAAAATCTTACAGAAAAAACTCTATTTAAATTTAGTCTTTCTACTGGAAATCATAGAAAACAGATTTAAAGAAACAGTTCTCCGGGAAAGTGAATTCAGTCCTCGACTCAAGTCACTGAGACATTCAAGTCATCCCCTTTCTTCTCAAATGGATAAAACATCTGGATTGGTGCATGTCGATGGCAAAGTAGCAGCCTTCGGTTCCTAGTCATCCTTTTCCTCCCTTCTCATAAATTGGAATCGTGTTTGATGGGGTTGGATACACCAAAAGTTTTATGTACGTATGATCTGATGTGGCTGATGAGGTGGATTAAAATCAATCATGAAACTTCTTGTTGCAGTACTATAAATATTAGATTTGTACACAATATTATGCGACAGTTCACAATGTTGCTGAAAAGTTGACTATATAATTTGACAGAGCAAACCTAATCGCCATGGCCCGTGGATAAAGAAGAATAATTAATTTGTTCGAACCATGGCAATTCCTTCCAAAATCTCTTTAGAGTACAATACTCGATTTTCTGCCCGAAATGCAATACTGATCCTTCGCTAATAAAACTGATTTCCTGAGACGTTGACATTCAAAAAAGATTACAAAAACATTCACGCCAGGACTAGAACATACCAGACATTTTGATTACCTATTTATCAAAAGAACCTGACTCACCCTAATAATTTCTGGACTTCTCTGAACATCCATTGCAATTCTTTGTATCCAGTATTCCAGTTTTCAGCAATTAGCATACCTTGAGGGCCGCCAAAACATCGGAAGGTAGTGTTACTAAAAACAATTGTGAAACAAACTCTTCCATTGACCTCAACCATTCGAAAAGCATATAAACACAGCATATTTCAATACAAAGAATTGGTCTAAAGAAATAGGTATAGAATGCTTTAATTGGAAAGAACTATCCAACGAAAGCAGAGATAGAAAAGTCATATATATATCAAAAATGAAAGGCAACTACACTTATGAAATCAAAATTTTAACTGATGGATTACCAATATATACAGCAGAATAGATAAGAAGAAAGCACATGTGATTCATGAGAAAACATGAGATCTCCAAAATTTTAAAATGATACAGTAATTGTTCCAATCCACTGGTGTCAGAAATGATCGCAATCAATTTGCATGAATTGATCAGTGCAGCAATATTTTATCAAATCATAATTATTTGACTTGTGAAATAATCACATGTTTTCAGTTATCCAACACAGATTAATCATATGTATATAAATCCTTAATGTTTTAGACATTTTTGTTTCTTAAGAGGCTGGCAGAAAGGACGAATACTCTGGCTGATCTGGTGCATCTTGCTTCTCATTAGATGTATACGGACTACGCTCCCCTCTCTTGATTCTTATCAGTGTTTGTCCTTGAATTATGTGGGTATTCACAGCTATTTCTAAACTTAATTTCATTAAGACGTGTTTAAAAAAAATGTTAAACTCATACTAGTTTGTATCCTGGAGAAGTCTCAGCTGTATTAATGGATTAAACAACTACATTAACTACCCAAAGATCAACCACTCTGGCCCATCTATTCCATTGTACTTCTTACTTCAAACCACACTTTATTTCTATTATAGTTCCAATCAGGGACAGGGCAAGGTTAAAAGGGTTGAAAGGGCAAAAAAATTAAATGACTTACTTGTGAAGAAACATATAAACTCTACAATTTCCTATCTATATCCATCATCGATCAAAGTACCATCAATATTGTCTAAAAATATCTGAAAATAAATTAAGGAAAGATTTGGGGGTCAAAATTTTTGTACAACAAAATTTTCCTCTCAAATCACGAAAAAAAAGAGCATAAACATGTTAGAACTAATTTGCTGGAATTGTTCCAGACTTTGGCGCTGCACGCAATGCCCTGATCCATACTGCTTCCAATTAAAACTTTTCTGTCATGTGAACTTTTGTTACACAAAATTTTAAAGTATGATTGAAAAAAGTTTGACATTCTGGATATATAAATTTATTGAAGACAAAACATTGACATTTTGGATATATAAATTTATTGAAGACAAAACATGAGAGAGAGAGAGAGAGAGAGAGAGAGAGAGAGAGAGAGAGAGAGAGAGAGAGAGAGAGAGAGAGAGAGAGAGAGAGAGAGAGAGACTTTTCTGTGATGTGAACTTTTGTTACACAAAATTTTAAAGTATGATTGAAAAAAGTTTGACATTTTGGATATATAAATTTATTGAAGACAAAACATACTAGTTTTGGATATATAAATTAATTGAAGACAAAACATACTTGACATAACACATACATATACAAAAGCATGAAAATAACAATAAATAACATATACATAAGCTTACACCACTTCAATACAACAAATACGACCTACATAATTTTAAACCAAAGGAGAGAAAATAAACATTGAAGCATGCAAAACCCAAACAATACAAACTGCATATAGCAAATAGAAGTGAGAGAAAACAATACCTAAGAATCGAAACCCATATTAAACACTACCATCACGAGTTATACATGCACGATACAAAGTTATCCCTAAATGTTCTTTCACCGTTGCTAAGAACTGTAGCATTTTAATCTTCGATACAAGGCTTTGGTTTAAGCAATTATGGCTACTACAGACCCGAAAAAGTCTCATCCTAGTCTTTTGATGTACATATATAAGACAATGGTAAACTCAGGTTACTCAGCTTTCAACTAAAATAATCTCAGCCAACTGAATATTGCCACTCACTGAATGTGTCTTGGACGATGGCATGAATGAGAACCCATCAAAAAGTTTTGCACATTTCAACCCCCACTTTACCAGTAGGAACTCGATAAGATGATGTCCACTGCATTGTTAAAATAACAAGTAAATACTCCATCGAAGAACATATACTAAAATCTACATATTCTGCAAAAGAAAACTATCTGCATCGGCATGAGCTTTCCTATGGTTATATTGGACTGAACAGTTGCAAATTTATAGAGGAGGACAAAGTAGTCCTGCTTTCGGATAATGGTGCTATGATCATTAAATTTTCCAATAGAAATAATAACTAGAAGATTATACATTTACATGGTAATGACATCGTAGATTCTAAAGGATGCAAATTATAGATTACCTTCTATTGTGATAGGTTGTTATAAAAACTGATCCAGGAGAGTTCTGGAGGAGAAAACTGACAGTGGCAAACAGATCATCAAAAGCTGTATAAAACATGTTAAGATAAGCATCTCAAAATCATATTTTGTAAATGCAAAAGAAAAGGTAACTAAACAGCCAAACATATCGTCGTACCACTTGTGTCGTACAATACATCAGCCCCAAGTATTATATCTGGATGTAAGTTGAAGAGAGGGTGATCCCAAAGGCCCCATGTGAGTCCCACCACCTAGAGTACAATGTGAATTTAGAGGACAAAAGATGTGTAAAGCTATATGGATCTATCTTGTTACTTTGGGGGTCTCATAAAATTGCATAAGGAACTCTTGCACACATTCTTTTATGAGTCTTTTATAAGTTATATAGCTCTGGACATCATTTGGAGGACAGATAAGACAAAGGTGGTAAAGATTTAAGGGATTTTTAGCTTCTTATTATAAATTCGTAGATGGAGTAGGAAGCCTAGAATCCCTGGAGACTTAAGTATCAGAGTAATACAGCATTCTTCTCAAAGCCACATAACCAATTGACTTAAGTTGTAGGTACCCTCACTGACTGTGGGTGTGAATAATGCAAAATAGGAGGATGTATATGCACCTCAGCACCTATGATAACAGAAATATCTACCTCACACTTCAAATTATTCAGCTGAGATACTTTTTTCATGTTAGCCAGCACCTGCACAATGAACAATATGTGAAAAAGCTACCGGAAAAGATTGGAACAATTTCATATGCTAACATGTGATTAAAAACACCTAGTCATATGTCCAAGGAGTTGTTAAATATGTCAAATTTTTAATCAAAAGCAGATCAAACAAGCTTGCTGCAATTAATTCTGTATCCACAATACTTGCTTGCAAGAAAATGTAAAAAAATGAGTATGTGTACATATTTGTCCGGAGCTTCTGTTTTTCTGTTAATGCTAAAATCACAGCTAGAGGATAGTGGAAGGTTTCATGATAATGAAAAGATGAATGTTCCACCAAGGTAATCATAAGATAAATACGAGAGGGCACCTCAGGTCTGCTGAGATCATCGGTTAGAGTAACATTTGAACCTAGTTTTGCAGCAACTAATCCAGGCAATGAAGTTCCAGCACCAAGCTGTAGACAAGGAAGTTGAAAGCGCATAAAAATGATTCATATCGACATTAACAAACCACAAATAAAAGTGCATAAAGATGATTGAAATCAACATTTCAAATATTTTCGAAACACGGAAAATGAGTAAAGGGAGAATGTAAGTATGAAAGACCTCAAGAACATTAGCACCAAAAAAGCGGGATCTATGTTGCCAGACATACTCGGCTAAAACAATACTACATGGCCATACAAACATTCCGTACTCTGCCTCGTCTTTTCTAATATTCTGTATGTATGGAAATCAAACAGTTAATTACAGATCAAAAGAGTATATAAATGAATTAAAATCTAAAAAAAAAAAAAAAAAGAACATGATTGTGTGATTAAAACTACCTCGATAATGGTGATGGATAAAGAATCATCATTAGAATCAGAATCAGTATGAGTGTGAGTAGAGTTCCCGAATAAGTGGTGGGATAGAGTTTCCGAATCATTTGAATCTGAATCGTCATCATCGTCGTAATGTCTATCTTCCATCGTCGCCCAAATCAACCTGCCCCTGCTTCTGGGGATGATGGTAATTTCCAAATTGATTGATTACTCTGTTCCCCACTAATTTTCCTCCCCAAACAGGGTGGTATCACTTAAATAATTTCAATTGGTTTTCATTTTTTACGAGTAATCGGTAACTAGACCAAATATTAAAAAAGAGGTTTTTTCAAAAATATCTAAAAATAGAAATTTTTGGGTAAAAATATTTTTTTTTAAAAAAATAATATTTTTCAAAAAATAACAACTTTAGAAAAATATTCATAGAAATAAAATTTACTACTTTACAATTTGACACTAACCAAAATGAACTAACTTCAAAAAATTAGTAATTAAAATCATTTAACCAACTAATTTTAGAAAATTAGTAATGGAAATCATTTGCACCTTTAAATCAAATGTAACCAAAAATAACCTAGATTCAACCAAGCAGTCTCAATTAAAATTTTAAAATAGACTAGATGTACTTTTAATGATATAATTTATTTATTTTTTTAAATTACATATATATAATTTTAAACCAAATTTTGGTCAATTTTAGTAGTAAAAATCAAAATGTAGATGTATTTGAGAGAAGTTTTCTAAGATACAAATAAAACTAAGTCTTAAATTTATTGGATCCGCAAGGCTAATTAATAAAATTTTAAATGAATCGTGATTTTACAAACATGCCCTCCATATTTACATACAAAATTTGTATATCTCAGGGAAATTACCTGAGATATATTCCAGGCTCCCTACTCTCTTATTTAAATAATTTAAGTTGGTATAAATATCAATTTATCAAGTTTAAATTAGAAAAATGAATGTATACATATTTATAAATTATAAACCTTTATATATATATATATATATATATATATATATATATATACATTTTTGTTTCTAGGTGACATACTGCAAACAAAAAGTTTCTAAATTTAATTTTAAAAAGACCTATGAAATTTAAAATAAATAGTAAATAAATTTTTTAAATTTTAACATATTATTTGATATTCTTAAATTTATAACTTCTCAAGTGGTTGTGGTAACATGCAAATTAAATGTGTAAAACTCAATTAAAAAATTATTATCACTTCTTGAATTATATTAAATTGTACATGTTTAATACTTATACCAATTTAAATGATTTAAATAATTCTCTAGTGAAAAATTTAATATCACATTTCCAATTCTATAGGTCCAATTAGCCATTTATTTCTTTCCATAATTTTTAGCCAATCAAAATTAAACATTTAATCAAGTTATGAACATTGTTGTGCTAAAAATAAATATGATTGCAAGTGCATAATCTCGTTTTAGTAATTTTAGATTCGATCCACAGAGACTAATATTTTCGCAAGCCTTAAAATTTAATTTAATCGAATTAGAACGATTTGGATTTTTGGAAAAATTCGGTTTTTATACTAATTAATTACGAAAAGAAAATTTAAACATTTTATTTTAAAGAAAATTTAATTTTATTCTAAACTAACTAATTAAAAATGAAAGGAGTAAAAATTAAATTAGAAATTTTAGGAAAATTTGACATGAGATATTTGTAAATTCGCCTAACAAACCAAAAGAAATAATTTCGCTGCAAAACTTAATTCAAACCACACAGCAACCATCAGAATTCGATAAGGGAACGAAAACAAACAAGAACTGCGATCTCAATTCGCGAACTCAGTGCACGAATTACAACCAAAAACAACAGCAAACAATTATGAAGAAACCAGAAATTAAACCAAAAGACATTTCAGAATTTGCAAGAAAAACCGAACCCAAACAGACAGCAACTCGGCCACAACACTGATTCGATCAACACTACTCAACTCAAAATTCGACTCAGCACAAAAACAAAACAACACAACTCAGCAGCGAACAGAAGGGCAACTCGGCAATTTGGTGACTCGACAAACAGTGAAACGAGAACTCAGAAACTCTAAAACGAAGAACTCAAAACAAAAACAAAAACAAAAACAACAGCTAGAGAACACCGAAAATGAAGCTAAAATTCAATGAAATACACATGTGGTTTTTGACAATCTAATCGAACTGAAAACACAACAGAAAACAGAATTGTTCATCTTAACACACAATACAAAAAAAAACGAGACATCAAATTCAGCGCAGAAAATGAATGGGGGAAAGAGGTTTTTGAAAGGCATATGACTCAGCCTATTTGTAGTTAGAGGATCCTAATCAACTTAAACCAAATTGTAATAAGTAAATATACATATGAACTGTCACAGGAATCTCAAGAAGTATTATCTGTCAGAAGAAAGAAGAAAAGTCAATCTATAGTTTTAATGTCATACACTGGAAGACGATTCAGTTATCTGATCAAGCCCCAGTACAGCATTGAAGTGAATGGATTCATTTGAACAGTGATAGAGATTTTTCGAGTGATAGTTTGAAGATCAGTTACAGTACAAGAGAATTGAGAGAAGAAACAAACCACAACCTAAAGTCAAAAGTGAAGAAGCATCATTGAAGTTAGTCATTCATGAACCAGACAGTACATCGAACGTCAACACAAATCAGTGGTAATTCTTTACTACCTTTAGTGGTTTGTAAGAATTAAATTAATTATTTATTGATTTAATTAAATTCATTTATAATTGATATAAATTAATTTAGTTGATTTAATTAAATGAATTAATTCTGGAAGAATTAATTTATTAATTAAATTAATTATTGTATCAATTAAATATGAATTAGTTAATCATTAATTAATTAAATGGATCAATATGACTTAAAGAAAGAAAAACAGATTAAGTCTTGGAGAAGGAAAAATTCGGTATGACTTAATTTAAGTCTTACCGACAGAAGCTTTCCTTATTTAAGTCTTACCGACCTGATTTAAGTCCTACCGACCTCTGTCAGCTGTTGTAAGTCTTACCGAACTTCTGGTAAGTCTTACCGACACATTTTATGTCTTAATGGAGGTTTGTGTAAGTCTTAATGAAGGAAAATCAAGTCTTGGAAGCAGTTTAAGTCATGCTGGAGCAGTTAAATATCCTACAGAAAGCCAGCAAGACCTGTTACTGATATAAAAGAACAGAACAGACCAGATTTAGTCATAACGGAGAAAACACAGCAGAAACATTTTATCAAGACCAGAATTCTCTCTCTCAAGAACGCCAAGAACACCAAATCTTAAACAATTCCCAGAAATTCAAGTTCTTCATCTTTGTGATATTCTATCCGATAGAACTTGTTTATTTGTGATTCTTGTACTACTAGCGAATTAAGTTTCCTAGTTCTTATCTTGATTATTATTAACTAAGTTAGAAAAGTTCATGTCGAATTTTCTAATTAGTTATTAACATCTTGATAAGTTGTTATACTGATTTTGTAACACCACGTCAAGTTAATATACAATTATATTCAACTTGAAAAATTGTATTAAATAATTACGCAGATAAATTTGTCTTTATCAAATTTAATTTAAAGGACAAATTTCGATAAAAAGGTAAAGATTGTATTCAACCCCCCCTTCTACAATCTTATCGGACCTAACAATTGGTATCAGAGCCGATTGATTGATACACAAATCAAAGATCCCATTTTACTCGATTAAAAATCATCCCCGAATTTTTTAACTCTCTTAAAAAATTCATCATGTCTTCTAAAGTTGGAACTGTGAAAATTCCCATATATGACAAAAATAGTTATGATATGTGGAAGAATAAAATGTTAATGTTCCTCGAGGTTGCAAATCCTAAATACATGAAAGTCTTATCAGAAGGACCTATAATACCTTTTGGAATAATTCCTGAAGTTGTTACTGATGGAAAAGTTATTTCCCCTGCAAGGTATGTACACAAAGATTCTTCTGAATACACTCTTGCTGAAAGAGAGGAAGCTGGACTTGACATTAATTTAAGACTGATCTTAATAGATTCTCTAGACTCTGTAATGTACAGTCATGTGATTAACTGCAAAACTGCAAAGCAAATGTGGGAAACCATTGAAACTGTGAATGAAGGAACAGAGGAAGTTAGGGAGAATCGACTAGAAATTCTGACATCTGAGTATGAACACTTTCGATCAGCATACAATGAAAGTATTCAAGATGTGTTTGAAAGATATAACAAACTTGTCAACAATTTACAGATGCATGGCAAGTACTACACTCAGAAAGAGATCAACAGAAAATTTCTACTGTCAATGCCTGTTCATCTAGAACATAGAATTACAGCTATCAGAGAGTCAAGGAATCTAAGTGAAATTACTGTAGAAAGACTCTTTGGTGTTTTAAAAACCTATGAACTGGAACAATCTCAACAAAAGGAGATTTATGGAAAAGAAAGAGTTGCTAATACTTCTACAGCTCTTATTGTTGAGAACAAACAGGAAGTGGAAAATAAGGTTATTCAATCATGTAATGTTGACAGTGGCAAGCTTGAAGTTGAAGTTGGTCAAACGAATGCTAGTCCAGATGAAGGAGACTTCTATTCGTTAGAAGAGCTAGATCAGTTGGAAGATGAGTCCATGGCTTTGTTGGTAAGGAAATTCAGCAACTTCAGATTCAGGAAGAATCCCAAGTTCAGGTACAAATCTAACTATAACAGGTTCCAGAGAGGAGGTTCTTCATCCTCAAGTAATAGAGGAGGTTACAAAACTGGAACAGTTGAAAGAAGTAAAATTAGATGCTACAACTGTAATGAACTTGGACACTTCGCTACTGAATGTCAGAAGCCAAAACAAAACCAAAGAAAAGACTTTGGATCTGAAAAGAAGAAGACAGGTAAAGCCTATGTGGCTGCTGGAAAGAGTTGGGATGATACAGACTCTGAAGATGAAGAGTATGGCAATCTTGCCCTGATGGCAAAATCTGATAACTCCAGTGGTACTTCATCTGAGGTATCTTTTACTGAAAGTCAATATATTTATCAACTTACTGATACACTGGGTAATGCTAATAGAGAGATTGAAAGGATCAATTTGTTAAATACAGATCTTAGAAATCAATTATCAGAATTACACGATATACAAAATTTTCATGTTATACAAAAATCAGAAATAAGAATTCTAAAAGAACTTGAGAGGTCTCTAGCAGAGATGGTGGTTCAACAACGTGAAACAATAGCTGAGTTAGAAATAAGAGTCAGTGCTACTTCTAATTCATGTAAAGTAGCTAAAGAGTTGTTTAACCAACAAGTTATTAATCAAACCGTAGGAATTGGGTTTGATTATAATGAAGCTATTGGACGGAAAAGCATTAATACCCCTAATCGTGTCAGTGCTGTAGATAGGGGTATACCATCAGTGCTTAAGAGTGTTAGTAACCCACTCTTTAAGACATCCATAGCAGAACCTTTGGATACTACATCTTTAAGCATTAAGGAAGAGATGCGCATTGAGGATGTAGCTAATGGCGTAGTCTTAGAAAGTAATCAAGTTGTTAAAAATGATAAAGATAGAAAGACTGTGTTTGTAAAAGCAGAAAGAGTTGGTGAGTCTACTAGTTCCTTGAAAACTAGTAGTAGAAGTAACAACATGAATAAATGCAACAACAAATCTACCATGCATGCTATTCCTGTTATTGATACTGCTCATAAGAAATGCGATGCTGTTAATTGTATGTCTTGTGCTTTTAATATAATGTCTGCTTACTTTAACGGTAATCATGCATGTGTTGATAAGAACGTTCCTAGACAGCATATGAGCAGAAATAAACATGTTAGATCCAGGACTGTAAAATCACCTAATTCTAAGATTAGGACTCCAAGTCCTTCTCAGGATATGGTGAAGACATGGTTACCCAAGCTGAAACCAAAACAAGTTAAAGCTATTTACAGGGTTAAATGTCCAGTACCTAAAGAAAATGTTGTTAAAATAAAAAGTGTTGCTTTACCTGATAAAGGTCAATTCTTTAGGTACTCCGGACCCAATCAAATTTGGGTTCCGAAGAAAGTCTAACCAATTTGTCATTGCAGGGTTTGAAACAGGTTGAACGAGTCATGTGGATTTTGGACAGTGGATGTTCAAGGCATATGACCGGAGATAGAGCCCTGCTGACAGATGTGGTGGAGAAGGCTGGCCCAGTCGTTACCTTTGGAGATAACAGCAAAGGTAAAACTGATGGATATGGCAGATTAGAAGCTGGAAATTTTATCGTTGAAGATGTCTCTTTTGTGAACGGCCTTGAGCACAATTTGCTCAGTATTAGTCAATTTTGTGACAAAGGTTATGAAGTTCATTTCAACAAGAAGAATTGTCTAATATCACACAAGAGAAATGAAAGGCCACAGTTGACTGGAGTAAGAAAAGGAAACTTGTACATACAAATATGAACTCTGGAAGCACAGAAGAAATTAGATGTTTTTATTCAAAGGCATCCGCTGATGAAAGTTGGTTATGGCACAAGAGACTTTCTCACCTAAACTTTAAAACAATGAATTCTCTAGTGAAAAGAGAGTTGGTGAGAGGTTTACCTTCGATTGAATTTACTCAGGAAGGTCTATGTGATGCTTGTCAAAAAGGGAAGTTAAGAAGGGCAACTCACAGGAGCACTAACATATCATCAATAACTGAACCATTACAACTTCTCCATATGGATTTGTTTGGTCCAGTTAGTGTGATGTCTATGTCAAGAAAAAGATATGCTCTAGTGATTGTTGATGATTTCTCAAAATTCACATGGGTACTATTTCTGAACTCAAAAGATGAAACTCCACAACTGGTAGTTGATCACATTAAGTTAATTGAGCTGGATTCTAATCGTCCAGTTAGAGCTATAAGGTCAGACAACGGAACTGAGTTCAAGAATGCAGTTTTGAATGACTTTTGCACTGAAAAGGGTATAACTAGACAGTACTCGGCTCCCAGAACTCCTCAACAAAATAGGGTAGTTGAAAGAAAGAATAGAACCTTGATTGAAGCTGCACGTACTATGCTAAGTGAATCAAGGCTTCCATTGAGCTTTTGGGCTGAAGCTGTCAACACTGCATGCTATACCCAGAATCGAACACTTATCAATAAAGACTTAATGAAGACACCATATGAAGCTCTACATGACAAGAAACCAACTCTCAAGTACTTCCATGTATTTGGGACAAAATGCTTTGTGCTGAAAGAAGGAGATGATCAAGGTGGTAAATTTGAAGAAAAAGCACATGAAGCAATATTTATTGGTTATACTAGAAGAGCCTACAAGGTGTATCTTATTGATCAACAGAAAACCTTGGAAAGTGTCAATGTTACATTTGATGACACGAAACTCCCAAATATCCAAAATGAAGATCCATCTGAAAAGCTTAAGTTTGATGATATGTCAGACTCAGATTCAGATGATGACAATCAACCTGACGTTGTTGCTGATAATAATAATCCAAATGTTGGTGGTAATGATCAAGGTGATGCTGGTGAAAACAATGATAACTTTCAAGACACCACTGATACTCTTGAATCATCAACAAGTCAAACTGGCAACAACTTAGGGGGAGATAGTGAAGGGTCAACAAGTCATACTCAACATCATACTGAAGAACAAGGCGAATCGTCAAGATCAATTCTTCCCAGACAAACTGTTTGGAATAGAGCTCATCCTTTTGAGCTGATTCTTGGTGATCCAGATGTTGGTGTGAAAACAAGAAGAGCTTATCAGAATCAATGTAATTATTCTGGGTTCCTGTCTATTATGGAACCTAAGAAAGTAGAAGAAGCTCTATCTGATCCTGATTGGGTGATTGCTATGCAAGATGAACTCAATCAATTTAAGCAACTAGAAGTATGGAAGCTGGTACCCAGACCTAAAGATAGAAAAGTGGTGGACACAAGATGGGTATTCAGAAACAAACTAGATGAAGATGGCACTGTGATAAGAAACAAAGCAAGACTGGTAGCTAAAGGTTATTCTCAAGCTGAAGGCATTGATTATGACGAGACCTATGCTCTAGTGGCAAGACTTGAGGCCATCAGAATATTCTTGGCATTTGCATCCTATTCAAGATTCAAAGTTTGTCAAATGGATGTCAAGAGTGCCTTTCTGAATGGTAAGCTAGATGAAGAAGTGTATGTAGAACAGCCTCCTGGTTTTGAAGATCAAGATCATCTGGACTATGTCTACTTTCTTTACAAAGCTATCTATGGTCTTAAGCAAGCCCCAAGAAAATGGTATGACACTCTTTCTGAATTTCTAATAGAAAATGGTTTTATAAGAGGTGTCATAGACAAAACTCTCTTCACTAAAAGACATAAGAATGATATAATACTAGTCCAAGTCTATGTGGACGATATTATATTTGGGTCTACTAATGAGCTTCTGTGCAAGAAGTTTTCTAAGTTAATGCAGGGTAGGTTTGAAATGAGCATGATGGGAGAATTGAAATTCTTTCTTGGATTACAAATAAGTCAGAGACAAGATGGAATATTTATTTGTCAATCCAAGTACATTAAGGAGCTCCTCAAGAAATATCACATGGAGGAGTGCTCATCAGCAAAGACACCATCAACTATAGCTGTCAAAATTGGTTTATGTGAAAGTTCTGCCAAGGTAGATATCACAGGCTATAGAGGTATGATTGGCTCATTGCTTTACCTAACTGCTAGTAGACCAGATATAATGTTTGCCACATGCTTGTGTGCAAGGTTCCAAGCGAACCCTAAAGAAATCCATCTCACTGCTGTCAAAAGAATCTTAAGATATCTAAAGGGTACGCCTAATTTAGGCATCTGATACCCTAATGAAACTGGTTTTACTTTAATTGGATATACAGATTCTGACTATGCAGGAAGTGTTGTAGACAGGAAAAGTACATCTGGGAGTTGTCAATACCTAGGTGGAAGATTGGTATCCTGGTTCAGTAAGAAACAGCAAACAGTTTCCAACTCTACAGCCGAGGCTGAATATATAGCTGCTGGAAGCTGTTGTGCTCAGATCTTATGGATAAGGAATCAATTAATGGACTATGGCATTGTATTGGAAAATATTCCTATTTTATGTGATAATACAAGTGCCATAGCAATCGCAAGCAATCCTGTGCAGCACTCAAGGACAAAGCACATTGACATAAGGTATCATTTTATAAGAGAGCATGTAATGAATGGTACAGTGGAACTACTATTTGTAGGATCTGGAGATCAAACTGCAGATATTTTTACTAAGTCGCTTAATGAATCCTTATTCACTAGAATTGTTAGTGAATTGGGTATGTTAAACAGTCCTAGTAATTAATACTGTTAATATCTGAAATTTTGATCTTTAATAATTTTGCAAGTGATTATTCTGTGAATATTTGTTGTTTGAAATCACTTGTATAATTATTTTACCATATGATTTTCTTGTTTGTTTAATTATTTTTCACTTTGTTTATTCATATTATTTAATACTTCATACTTCTATATTTTTAGAATTTTTGTAGATATTTATTTCTATTTTATTAATTAATTTATCATATGTTTTGTAATGTTTGTCCTGTTAATATTGCTTTGTTTTCGTTAATAGGTTAGCATATGGTATGTATAATTATTTTTATTATTTGTTTAATTTTATATAATATTTTTATTATTTTTTATAAGTTAATTGTATATTTTATAGTATTTTTAATATTTATTTAAAGTTAATATGACTTAAAATTAGGAAAAACAGTCAATATGACTTAATTTAAAATCGGTATGACTTAAACAGGTTAAGTCTTACCGAGTTTTAAATCTAAGTCATATTCGCAGGTCAGTTTAATTTAAGTCTTAATCACTTGTAAATAATTAAGTTTTAATTATTTATTTGTTAAGTCTTATTAGTTAAGTCTTTTTAGTTTTAAATTTAAGTCTTATTCCAATTTAAGTCTTAATTAGTTGTGTTTATATTAAGTCTTACTGAGTATTAACATAATTTTAAGTCCTATTTGTTTTAAGTCATATTCGATGTACATACATAACAGTTATGTCTTAATTATTTTTTAAGTCCTGTTCATTTTAAGTCTTATTCGTCTGAATGTAGTTAAGTCTTATTAGTTATATTTTAAGTCTTATTCGTCTGAATGTAGTTAAGTCTTAATAGTTCTCTTTTTAAGTCTTATTCAACAGTTAGTATATATATTTAGTAGTTAGTAAGTTTTTAGTCTTATTTCATTTTAGTCTTTCTCTCTCAAGTTAAGTCTTAGAGAACAATAGATACATACAATACACACACATATCTGTCGAATCTCTGTCCAATTTTTGACCGAATTCACTCAACCAAATCACGAATTAACCACATATCTGGATTCCTTGCTTGATTATCTGTATTTTGAGTGGTTAAAATCGACTTTTGGTTCGGTTTTGAAGAATTTTTTTTTCGGAAAAAACGACTTTAAGATCTGTTTTTCTGGAAAACTGAGCTTGATTCTTGTAAAACTAAAAATACACGTGTGTTTGTGTGTAAACAAGGATCATTGTGTGAATTTTTCAGAATTTTTGAAGAACTTTTAATTATTTCGAATTTTTAATTAATTATTAATTCGAAAAATTAATTTTTAAATTAAAAATTTGTAAAATCTGAAATTTTCAAGGAAATTAAATCTTGATTAAAATGGCTGATCGATTTGAAATTATTAAACATAATTTAATCGGTTATTTTGATCCAGAAAAATGTTCAGTTGAACGTTTTCAACCGTGGATTCGGTTTTTAAATGAAAATTCACTGGTTCGCAATGCTTTGAGATTGGATGCTCCATTAAAGATTGAACCTTTGCGAATCATGTGTACTACTGCTGTCATTTCTAATGATAACAGATCTTTTGTCTTCTCTGTAGGAGATAATCAGTACACAGTGAATGAAAATACAATAAATACGGTCTTAAATTTTTCAACTGATAATTTCGAAGAATTACCATCAGATCAAGAATTGATAAATTTTTTAAATGGTGTATTCTATCAAGACAGTCCTGATCAAACTGTCTGGAATAAAAAGAACTTCGTTCAGGAATGGGATTATCTGTTTGACACATTAGGTAGAGTCTTTGCCAATACTACTAAAGGGAACTTCGGGGTATTACCATCTTTCTTGCAGCATATTGGATATGCAGTTGCACACAACCGAAGAATTAATATTGGCAGACTACTGTGTGTTCCGATGGTTAGAAGAATCATTAATGCAAAGAAGAATTTTGATAATGGACATAAAGTATCATGTTATTATCCAAGATTCTTATCATTGATTTTTAATCATCTTGTGGAACTAGAAAACCAAGCCCAATTCCTGAATGGAGAATCACTGGCGTCAGGTAAACCTACTACCAGATTGTTCACTGAGTACAGCAACAAGCCAAAATTCACAAACATACCTGTAGTTGTCACCCAATACATGTCAAACTATATACAACTACCTGTCATTGAACCTGTACCAGAACCTGAACAACCTGAACAAAACCCTGAACCACCAGTGGAAAACATACTTGTTGATAATGAAAATCAAGGCAATCAACAAGTTGAACCTGCTCAGCAAAATGTTCCTCAGCCAGCTGCACTTGCTGTTGAACATCCAGTGCAAGAAACTGCATCTGTCCCTGAACCTGAATCAGATCAACCCATCTTATCAGAGACTGTTGCGGAATCAGCTGACCAGGTATTGCCTTCTGTTCCTCAAACTACTACTTCTCAATCTATTTCTGGAACCCAAGTGGTTGGTAGGTCTGACCAAGGGGTTGTAGTACCACAACCTCTAACCAAGGTCGTAGAGCCAAACACTCAACCAACAAAACTCATATCTTTTCACTCCAGAAAGAAATTGCAAGTCAAAAGAAGTCGAATCAGTAGTGGTAGTATGAGTGAACCCACAGCTCTGCCTCTAGAAAAGAAAAGTAGAACTCAAACTGAGGCAACTGTAAGCCCGTCCGTATCCTCCCAACAGGATATGGAAGTTGATATGGCCGTTACACAGTTACTAGAATCATCTTCTCAACAGGGTGATTCTATTGAAATTCACCATAGGGCCGTGGCACCTTGTAGTGAGTCAAGCACACCTCCCCTATTACTCACAATGGGGGAAGACATACCTTTAAATGAGTCTCAGGACACACTGCAAGGAGAGCACGTAGAAAATGTGACAGTGCCTACCATAGTTACGGTAGAAGAGTCTTCACAGGCTTTAGAGGGAAATCTTGGTTCTCAGCCAAATTTAATAGAACCATCATCTCCCCTCCCAGGACAAACACTCCTGGCTCCCACAAGGGATTTTCCACTCGCAGTTTCGACTGGAGAAGGTGGAAGGCAACTTGATCAATCTACTACTGAAGCAATTCAGTCAAAAATTTCAAATGTTCAAGTAGATTTGATTAAGGACAGGGATTTGCGAACTCCCATTGCACCACCACTGACCTTCCCAGAGGAGGCTAGGGTGATTTTACATGCAGGTACAACTCTGGAAGCAGCTAAGGAATCTGAGAGGAGTGATGTGAGGAATACCATAAAATTGAGTGAAACACATGCACTTCAGGTGAGTGGATCTCAAAGTGAACGTCAGATGAGCGCACACACTGACACATACACTCTCTCATTATTAGAAAAGATAATTGCTTTAGAGAAAGAACTTGCAGTCAGCAAGGCTGAAACAGAAATCCTTAGAGCACAAGTGGGTGAGCGATCTTCTACATCCACCTCTGTCAACAGTCAGCTTGCTGTAATGAAGAAGGACATAAACTACTTAAAGGCATCTTTCACCAAGAAGATAGAATCTCTCGAACTCTCTCATGAAAAGGCACTTGATGACTCTGGAGATATTACTGTTGCTCAAGACATGTTAATTTCTGAGATTTCCTTGAAAGTTGATAATCTACAGTCAGAGGTACAGCACAATCAGGAATCTACTGATTCTCGTCTGGACCAGATCGAAAAGCAAAATGCACACCAGGCTAAAGGGTTAAGACATTTGTTTAATCTTGTAAGTCAAAGTCGCAAACCTACGAATGAAGAAATTAAATTCTTTACAAGTAAGGGTGGTGATGATGATGAACAAGATCCTGAAGCTGGGGCAACTGATAAGTCTGTAGAGGATTCCTCAACTAAGGGGGAGAAATCAAAGGGGTCACAAGATAAAACTACTAAAGAAAGAGAGGGAGAAGAAGGAAAATCTGGTAAATCTGTCCAAGGTGAAGATAAGAGGAAGAAAGTAGTTGAAGAAACTGAAGAAGAAATTCAAGACAAGAACACAGGTTATTATTACACGGGTGAACCGGATAACTTCGATGTTTTTGCTGATCTTGAATTCCCTGATCAAGGTGAAGAACTTCCTGAACCTGATCTTAGTCACTGGGAAGATGAAGGACCAGTGATATCTGAATTTGAAGCTCAACAAGCTGAGAAAGAATCTGAAGAATTATTTGCTCAAAGGGAAGCTAATTTGCAAATGAGAGAAGAAAAACATCGAAAATCTTTAGAGCAAATTGCACGAAATGAAGAACTTCAGAAAGCTGAACAGCAAGTATTACAACGACTACATGCTATAAATGTTGAGAAGAGAAAAACATATATCAGACTAAAGAGCGGTGACAAATGGGAACGTGCTCAAAGAGCAATTGATTCACCTCAGAGTTCTGATTATGAAGATCGTCGTCTCGGATAAATTCTCGAAGAATTCAAACTGGCAAATCCAATTCATGAAATGTATATAAAGGCCTTACAGGTAGAAGTCATCAGGATAACTACTGCATTTGAACCCAAATCTGATGAGCTAGTAATATTTGTAGATTGTCATAAAGTTGGAACATTCAGAGTATCTATTCAGTTCTTTTATGACAGATCACTGACAGAGATATGGGTACTTAGGCCTAAGGTAAGAACATCTTCTGAGCTAGGTGTATTGTTACATGAAAAGTTCAAAGAATTTGCTGAAAGAGCTGGACCAGAAGTGATTAAGGAACCACCACAAGTAAAATTTCTTAAGGGAGAGGTACTTCATACAATCAATCTTTAGACAGATGAGCTATACGAACATCATGCAAAGCACTTGGTATATGCTGAATATGCTCTCAGAAATCATGGATACTTGACTGAAGAAAAGGTAATAGCTGCAGATCACATTCGTTCCTATGCACAAACGAACATAAAAGATTACAAGAAATTTCAAGGTGAACTGAGAAAGAAGCTTGGAATTCCTTTAGTCTTACCTCAAGGATTGTCATCAAGAAGAGAACGTCTTGTTGATTCTGATCTACACTTGAAACTTCAAGTCACAGATGATCCAGAAGAAGGAGAATTCAGAAGGGAAGACAACTGAAGAAAAAGAATTGCTCTACATGTTATATCTTTAGAGCCTAGATAAATCTTGATAGGAATTTATATCATATGATCAGTCTAGAGGATCATCTATCTTGTATTTATCTTTCATGTTTGAATCTAACAAACAAATAGGGGGAGATTGAAAGGCATATGACTCAGCCTATTTGTAGTTAGAGGATCCTAATCAACTTAAACCAAATTGTAATAAGTAAATATACATATGAACTGTCACAGGAATCTCAAGAAGTATTATCTGTCAGAAGAAAGAAGAAAAGTCAATCTATAGTTTTGATGTCATACACTGGAAGACGATTCAGTTATCTGATCAAGCCCCAGTATAGCATTGAAGTGAATGGATTCATTTGAACAGTGACAGAGATTTTTCGAGTGATAGTTTGAAGATCAGTTACAGTATAAGAGAATTGAGAGAAGAAACAAACCACAACCTAAAGTCAAAAGTGAAGAAGCATCATTGAAGTTAGTCGTTCATGAACCAGACAGTACATCGAACGTCAACACAAATCAGTGGTAATTCTTTACTACCTTTAGTGGTTTGTAAGAATTAAATTAATTATTTATTGATTTAATTAAATTCATTTATAATTGATATAAATTAATTTAGTTGATTTAATTAAATGAATTAATTCTGGAAGAATTAATTTATTAATTAAATTAATTATTGTATCAATTAAATATGAATTAGTTAATCATTAATTAATTAAATGGATCAATATGACTTAAAGAAAGAAAAACAGATTAAGTCTTGGAGAAGGAAAAATTCGGTATGACTTAATTTAAGTCTTACCGATAGAAGCTTTCCTTATTTAAGTCTTACCGACCTGATTTAAGTCCTACCGACCTCTGCCAGCTGTTGTAAGCCTTACCGAACTTCTGGTAAGTCTTACCGACACATTTTATGTCTTAATGGAGGTTTGTGTAAGTCTTAATGAAGGAAAATCAAGTCTTGGAAGCAGTTTAAGTCAAGCTGGAGCAGTTAAATATCCTACAGAAAGCCAGCAAGACCTGTTACTGATATAAAAGAACAGAACAGACCAGATTAAGTCATAACGGAGAAAACACTGCAGAAACATTTTATCAAGACCAGAATTCTCTCTCTCAAGAACACCAAGAACACCAAAGCTTAAACAATTCCCAGAAATTCAAGTTCTTCATCTTTGTGATATTCTATCCGATAGAACTTGTTTATTTGTGATTCTTGTACTACTAGTGAATTAAGTTTCCTAGTTCTTATCTTGATTATTATTAACTAAGTTAGAAAAGTTCATGTCGAATTTTCTAATTAGTTATTAACATCTTGATAAGTTGTTATACTGATTTTGTAACACCACGTCAAGTTAATATACAATTATATTCAACTTGAAAAATTGTGTTAAATAATTCCGCAGATAAATTTGTCTTTATCAAATTTAATTTAAAGGGTAAAAGGACATTTTCACCACTGTACTATTTTCGGAATTGCAATTGCACTACCGTACTACAAACGAACTACTGTACTTTAACGTTTTTAACAAGTTCACTACTGTACTTTAAAATTTTTAACATTTTCACCCTTGATTTTTGTGTCATTTGACTGACGGGAGTGGTGAACTTGTTAAAAACATTAAAGTACAGTAGTCTGTTTGTAGTATAGTAGTGCAATTGCAATTTCGGAAATAGTACAATGGTGAAAATGTCCTTTTACCCTTAATTTAAAGGACAAATTTTGATAAAAAGGTAAAGATTGTATTCAACCCCCCCTTCTACAATCTTATCGGACCTAACAGTTTTTGCAGTGAAAGGAGATGTGGGTCTGGTGTTTGCAGAATGAAAAGAAGAGGGGAAAAAACTGGGTTCAATGATTTGAAAAGAAAACAGGGGAGTTGTGTTTATGAAAGTTTGAGAAGGAAAAAGGATTGTTGGGTTTAAAACAAAAGGAACGGCTTTGAATTAAAAACAGGTAAATAATGCTAAAAATTAATAAAAACTAATACCTTGGTTTTTGTTTTTGTTTTTTTCTGAAAACTGAAAGGAACAGGGGAATGAAGATGGGTTTGGCTACGAATTAAACAAAAACAAAACAGTACTATTGCTTCGAATAAAACAGAAAATAAGAAATAAAGTTGATAATTTAATGAAACTAATATTTTTTTTTCAAAAGTTAAATACGAGCACAAAGGAATTAACTACGACATGAAATTAAAATTACACTAAAATGATGATGTTAGAATTAAATTAAAATGGCCCAAAATAAAATTGAGATTTAAAGGGGCTCAAATTAAAAATTAAAAGTACGAGCAAGAGAATAAAAATCGTTATTTTCAACCCATAGTGGTTAGCATTTCGCTACTTTGTTCATTAAACGGATTTACGAAAATAACGAAAACTATGCAACAAAAACGAAAGAACAAGACGAGAAATTAAAGGAAACGAAATTTTTGCATTAAAATAAAAAGTGTTTACAAGATTTGAAACTAAGAAAAACAAGAAATTAAAGATAACCTCAAATCTAAGTTTTTAATTACAAGGGGGGTGAGGGGGTATTTATAGGATAAGAATTAGGGTTAAGGGGTGTGTTGGGTTAATCTCCACCATACACCTTTTAATGTGGTGGAGAAATCCTAGCCATCTAAATGTTTCCTTCCCCCTTAAGCTTTGTAGAGTGGCTCTTGGCCATACACTTATTTAGTGTGTTGGGATGATCTCCACCTTCCAAGTGTCTTGAAAGATTCCCTTTTCCACCAAACTCCTAATTCTTTTTTCTTTTTTCATTTAAGTCCTTTTTCTTCCTCTTTTTCCCTTCCTTGCTGTTTATTTCTTTATTTTGCCATTTCTTTATTTATTCACGAATTTCCTGAAATGCAACAAAATAAATTATTAAAATACGAGTTCAAGCAATAAATAGGTAATAAAAATATGCAAAAATATGCACTTATCAAATGCCCCCATACCTATCTTTTGCTCGTCCTCGAGTAAAACAAAAAGAAAATCTAGATAAAAAGTCCTATACTCCTTTTCGTAGGTGTGACGGTTGCATTTGGCATATGCAACAAGCCCATTAAACCCCTAGGCAGCCCTAGTGGACGAGTGAGGTCTCGTGAGGGCCTATAGTGAATGTACCCACAAAATCCATCTAGTTCGTATAAAAGATTACATGGAAATACAACACCACACATACATGTCCTCTCATGATACATCAACTTAATAATCAAAATGAATTTGCAAAGTCTTGGTGTGGAAAGTACAAGGATTCACATAGTCTACTTAAATAAGCATGCAAGAATGATTACAAGTTCATGTCAAGTGTTGAGTATTGAATACAGTAAAAGAATACAGAGGGAGGGTGAATGGATTCTTGAACTTTTCTTCGTTCTTGAATCTTTGTAGCATGATATGTGTTGAGTGTGTGAGATATGTAAGTGCGGATAACAAAGACAAACACAACACAATATTACTTTAATCTAATATTTTATTAGATAAAGATTTTGCTACAATCTGTGAATACAAATGATAGTATTCTCAGCTTCGTTTTTCTTAGAGAAATATTTCTTGTGATGTATCTTAAAAAAAAACTTCTCTGCTAAGGAAGTGAGGTTGTATCCTTATAGACATGGATACA
The DNA here is from genome assembly GCA_036435485.1 of Saposhnikovia divaricata. Lineage (NCBI taxonomy): Eukaryota > Viridiplantae > Streptophyta > Magnoliopsida > Apiales > Apiaceae > Saposhnikovia > Saposhnikovia divaricata. Next base: position 75,043,560 of record CM071600.1, on the reverse strand, counting down.
CCTACTTACTACAAAATAAGGTAGGTAAACAAAATACTTTCTAGTCTGTCTGTCTTATTTTAGTAAGAGTCCAAACGGCTACAGATTTGACTTTTCAAAGCCTGTTCAGATCCACTTCTTTAGCTCCTTGTCCCTTGTCTTATCTCTCCAAGCTTCTTTGTAGGCTTTCCAACGTGCTTTATAGTACATAGTCAAATAAAGCGTCTTGGCTTATTGTAGGTTTCTGACTTGTACAATTCTTCAGTATTTTGTCTTCAAGAATGTATTCGAGAAGTGTCTAAGTGAGTGATTCGAGAACTAGAATTGACTTAATCGATAACTCTGAATTCTCGAATAGTGTTACATTGACATATCGAATCACTTCTCGAATAGCTCTTTTCTCTGGGAGTCCTTGAAATATCGAATAGAGCATTTTGACATATCGAATCCTAGAGATGTCGAATAGCATTTTGAGTCTTTGAGATATCGAATGTAGCTTTAACTTGTTGACCCTTTTGAGAACTCGAATATCACCTTTGACCTGTTGACCCCTTGAGTACTCGAACAGAGTAATAGACATGTCGAATCTCTGAGATATCGAATGAGATATCGAACAGTGTATTCAGAGATATCGAATAGTGTCTTCTGAGATATCGAACCCATGACTTCTCGAATGCTAGACTTCTCGAATAGACAAATGTACTTCTCGAATTGGTACTTAATCAAATTCTTCATTTCTTCAAATCCCAACTGTGATTATTTTGCAGTCTTTATCTCCTTGCTTGAGGCATGAACCTTGGAACTTCTTTTAAGCATTATTCTTGACTTAATAAGTACAGTTACACAGCTAGAATTTGATGCCTATTACAAGTACAAAACAAGTAGAAACTCTACAACTAGAGGTTCCCTCAGTTAAGAGGTCATGTAAGTAATGCATAGCATTACAAATAACTTAGGCTTGTTATTAGGTGTATTCAGGCATGCCTCTGTGACTAACAATCTCCCCCCAAATTAAGAGTAAGACCCTTAGTCACAATTTCATGTCTGATAACAAGCCTAACATACATAAAGATAAAACTTGACAGTACATGTATGAATTTTGATTATCAATGTGGATTGAACTACAGGGTGAGTAATCTTACAGCCTATGATGAAGTACTAGCCATTGTCATTTGTTTCCCTTGCCATAGCTTTGGCTTGCAAATCATCATATGCTTTATGTCTTCTTTCTTTCTCCTTCCTTGTATTCTCATCCATAGCTTTTATTATTTCTGCCATAGCATCCAATTCTTCAAGCAAAATTGAGTCTTTGAAATCTTCAAGTACTGGTTTCAGAATGTTTGCAGGATAGTGGTTGAGTAGGTTCATTCTGATGTGGACCTGATCCCCATTTCTCCTCCTATACTTCACCACATAGGGATTAAACTGAACTCTACACAATCCCTTTGCCCTTAGCTTTTCTGCTTCAATCTCCAGTCTCTCAATTTCTTTCTCCCTTGCTAGCCATTTCTCAAGACACTCTTTTCTAATTCTCTCCTCATGATCTCTCTTCATCTTCACAAAATCAATTAGCTCCAGCTTCCATACTCTTTCCACTTTATCTTCTGAGCTCAACAATGCAATGATTCTTTCTATGTCATGTAGATTGCCCCAGTGTTGACATCCTCCTTGTTTGAATTTCTCCTCCCTTCCATCAGTATATTTGATCTCAAGGCAGTTATCAACAATGGCAACATGGTAGATTCTTTGAGATTGTAAGAATTGCAGTTGATCTTCATCAAAATCTTCATCTAGTGGTTGGAGTTTTAAGCCTGGATAGATTGTTAGAGTCCTTGATTTGGATAGCTTTGGTTTCCTTGCAGCTTGTTTGAATTTGATCCTTTTTACATGGTTGCCTGGCAGTAGCATGTGACCTTTGTTTGTAGACCATTGTAGTATTCCATTGGCAGTTTGCTTTTTGAAACACACAGATGGTTTCTTGACTTGAATAATCTTCTCTTCTTGAGGTGGCAAAACAGTTGCAGAAGCCATAAATGTAGATTTTGCTAGGTCACTACTAACAGTATTCACCCTAGACTTAGAGTCTTGTGTTGTGGTGAGGTTACTGTCAGCAATGCCTAAGGCTTGCTGTTTTCCACTTTTACTCTCAAAGACTTTACCTTGATCATCATCATTTTCCTTATCCTTGTCACCCTTCTTCTTCTTATTATCTTCATCACCCTTATCACTCATGTGATGTATTCTCCTTCCATCACTTCTGTCTCCATCCTTGTCTTGATCACCATCCTTGCTTGGGTTGAACTTAGCAAATTCAGGTACAATGCCAGTTACAATGTATGACCTGAGATAAGATATTGCTTCCAATTCTTCTGCTGTTCTTAAACCCTTCTTCTTGTTCAGCTGCTCAATGATGGCAATAATGAGAGATTTGTTCTGAGGAGTTAGATGCTTAGGAATCACCAGCTGCTTGATATCATCAATTCTTGTTGTAGCCTGATAGATGATGGTTCTTGGATTTGTGAATACTTCAGGTAGCCTTGCTGGTTGACCATTCCTTAACTCATCAAAGAGACTCTTGCTGTTTTCATCCTTCTTTTCAGTCAGTCCAAGGAACACATTCACTTCTGAGTGCTTTAGACCCTGTAGAGTGTTGATGGTTAAGTGCCATATCTTATTCATTCCTACCATCATTATCTCTTTGAGCCATAGGCCATCAACTCTCCTTGGTACTACAGTGTGAAAGTCAATCTGACTCTTCAAACTCCTATGATATGATAAAGCATCACCAGCCTGTTCTCTCGAGACTTTCAGAAACTCCAAGAATGCATCATCATGATAGACATTTGAGTTTGCAATTTCTTGTAGCTTGGCCTCAGTGACCACCTTCACTTCTACTGGCTTGGCACTCTTAGATATGGAGAATGGAGGTTTATCAGATGGCATACTCTCTGCAACCACTGTGGTTGTGATAGATTGCTTTTGACCACTGGGAGTAATGATGTGCACAGTTGGTAGAGTGACAACTGGCAGAGAAGTAGGAGGCTCATCAACTTTGGATTTTCCTTTGCCAGGCACATGAGTTAAAGATTTTGAAGTTCTTTGATGGCCACCCTCATTGAACTTGATGCCCTTTTCTAGTGGTCTCTCCCCCTTTGGATTTGAGTTTCTTGATGTCCTCTTCTCCCCCTTAGGCTTGTTGTCAGGCACAGAGGCTGTAGAAGTGACCTTTGGAGTTGAAGATTCATCAGGTAGAGGGAGTCCCATGTGCTTCATCATTGCATACAACATTGATTGTTGATGCAGAAGAACATCAGCTGTGGTTGTGGCTTGAGTGTTCAACTGCTCAGTCAGAGTGGTTACAGTGTCTGTAAGATGAGCATTAGACTGTTGGAGAGAAGCTACCTCCTTTTCAAGAGTATCCACTTTGGTGAAGAGCTCATTGGCCTTGAAACCAGATAGGGATTGATCCTTCAGTCTCTGCACTTCAAACCTTGACATCTCATGCACAGGGACCTCAGTGACCAGCTTGTCTCCATATTGATTTGCAAAGAGGGTCCTGAGCATGGAATTGGCCTAAGTTGTCTAATCTGTTAAGGATTGAAATTTGTGCCCCAGACCTGTGACAGCATCCTTGAGAATAGCCAAACCATTGTCCATCCTGGTGCATGTAGCCTTGCATGCCAAAATGTCCTTGATCACAGACTCCAACTGAGGAAATTTGGCATCGAAGTCCCTCTTTAGTTCTCCCACTTTTAGGGCTGTTGCATCAAATACCTTGTTGACTTCTGATTTGACACCTTTACCCAGGTAGTGTGCAGCCTTGAGGAATCCCTTGTATGAGTCATTAATGGCTTCATACACTTCACCAGGAGTTAAGGATTTATCATTGAAGCCTAGTGAAGTGATGTACTCCTCCCTCAGATACTGTAAGGCTTCATTGAGAGTGATATCATAAGTTCCTTGCATCTAGGCATCTACATTGCCATCTCTCTCAGCATCATCAAGTATCTTTGTTTTCTACATCTCCACATCATCTCTATGGCAGAGCAATATTGCTTCATAATCTGGATTTGGCACATTGGAGGTGACCAAGTTCTGGGCTATCTTTACAAACTCAGGCTGATCCACAACTAAGCTTTGAAGTGCTTCAACCGTCAATTGTGGTGGAACAGATCCTGATCCTGAAGCACTGTCATGTTGCACAGGCTTCAGCCATTGTGACAGAAAGTCAGAGCTAGAGCTAGGCAAGCTAGACTCCTCAGTTACAGATGCAACTTCTGTAACCGGATGGAAAGACTCTACTACTATTGTCTCCACAGGAGTGGGATGAGTTACAACAGTAGGTGACACAGGCATAGAGTCTCTAGTTAAAACTAGTGAATCCTCTGTGTTTGTGATGGTGTCATTAGGATATGCGCCAGCATGCATTCCCTGACCATCTAAATGTGATACCTGGGTGGTGAGCAAGGTGTCATGCACCAAGTCACTTGAATCCATTGGCTCATCAAGAGAAAAGAATTCTTGATGATCAATGCCTTGCTCCTCAATTGCTTGAGGTGCAGGCTCCAAAGAAATATGAGTGGTAGATTCTGGAAGAGAAGTGTGTTGTAGATTAGATTTTGGCAACTCCTCCTAAGAGATAGAGGGAGTTTCAATTGTGATGTGCTCTCCACTCAGTGTTGTGCCAGCCTTATCACTCCCATGTGCTGACTCTGTACAAATAGGTGCATTGGGGAGGATGCTTGATTCTATAGATGCACCTGATAAGTGGATTTATATCCACTTGGATCGCTTTAATTCGGCTTAAATTGATTGTCTTGGACTCACGTTTATTGTAGTTTTGATGTGTTTTGCTTAGTTGTGCAGACTTACAAGAAATTCGATTATGGGTGATGCTTCTTTCGTGTTTGGAGGATTAATTGATTAAAATTCGGATTTTTCGGGAAGGTTGCGCAGTCTACACTGTTTTGGCCATATCTGGAGTTATAGAAGTCCGTTTTCAGCGATCTTACAGCTCACGTGAAGCTTGATAGATTTTCTACAAACTGGGATAGATAGCAGGTGTAGGGGACGTGCTGAATAAAATCGCGCGCGTGTTCTATGAGAAGCAAAGTAGAAAAATTCCAGTTTTGCCCTTTTTCTAATTCTAATTGTATTTTGGGCAGTTTTTGGTACCTTAATCGAATTCTAATTGCAATAGAAGGTAATTGCTTATTGGGCAAGACTTCTAGAGTCTATTTAAACACATCCTACTATGTAATTCGTATCAGATTTTTATTATTGTAATGTAGAACTGTAAGAGAGAAAAGTGGAGAAGGATTCAAGCTCGGTGACAAGCAAAGATCTAGATCTACTTCATCTTTTGTATACTTTGGATTATAGATTTGTTCTCTCAACTCTTGTTTTTATTAATATTGTTGCTTCTTTCTTCCATATCTTGTTTAATATCATGTTTTCATCTAATCACATGGTGACGAACGGTTCAATTATGAACTAATCGTTGTCATGGGATTCTAACGGATTTATTTATGGAGCTTTAGTATCTTGATTGCTTTAAAGATCTATGTGTGATGTTTATCTAATATCCTCGTATGGTTGTGCTTTATGAATTTAGATGCGTAGCTAACATCTAATTTGTTAATCTCTTGTGAAGCGAGAGTGGATCTTGAGATTTAGAACTTGCCATGCTAGCATAGGATAGGTTGATGTTTTAACATCATGATTTGTGGCGTAAATAGAGATATTATGCTACCCTATGTGATCAATATGGATGACTTGTTCTTCAACCGTTATGTTTTCAAATTCTATAGAGATATAGGGTCTAAGCATAATTGTTGTCTATTCATCTTCTATCTCTTTTGTGGATGTATGTTTAGTTTGGTATTCGTATACTGAGAAGTAGCGTATACTTATTTCGTGTTGTCCGATCAGATATCATAACCATTGCATATAGTGAATAAAGGCGTCAGATCTAAGCAAAGTATTTAATGAAGTTAGGATCCCATGGTTTATCTTGTATAGTAGTTAGATTTTAAGTATCATTAGTTAAGTAATTCTTAGTTTAATAGTTTGCATCTTAGTTTAATTTAGATAATTGAAAACCCAATATTGTTATTTGTCTTAGCAGTGAATAATAATCATACATTGTTGCATAGGTGCATTAGCTGATTTAAAACCTTACCAGATCTTTGTGGGAACGAACTTGACTTATTCATATATTACTTGTGACCACGTACGCTTGCGTGATTCAGTGCAAACAAGTTTTTGGCGCCGCTGCCGGGGATCATCGGTGTTTTGTTTAGTTTATGTGCTTGTCATCAGTGGTCGTTGGCTTTCACTGACTCGGATTTCTTACTTAGTTGTTGGTTTCGTGGTGTTTTCAGGTACTTGAACGTGTATGCGAACACGTTTGTAGGCTCGTAAGGAAAAACTGGCAGAAGAGGAACTTGAAACTACTGTAGAGATGGCAGAATTACCAGCAGCCCTCAAGGCTTTGAAGGACTATTCGCAACCTAAGATCAATGACATACAATCTAGTATTGTCAGGCCAGCTATTGCAGCGAACAACTTTGAGATCAAGCTGAGCACAATTCAGATGGTGCAGAATTCGGTTCAGTTTGGGGGTGCTTCGATAGAGGATCCTAACATGCACATCCGGGACTTTATCGAGATCTGCGACACTTTCAAATTTAATGGTGTGTCGGATGATGCTATCAAGTTGAGGCTTTTTCCATTTTCTTTAAGGGATAAGGCTAAGGGCTGGTTACACTCTCTACCAGCTGGTTCCATTACTACATGGGAGGATCTTGCTTAGAAGTTTCTTACTAAATTCTTCTCTATGGCGAAAACTGCAGCAATAAGGAACCAGTTAACTCAATTTCAACAGCAATCTGGAGAGCCTTTGTGTGAGGCTTGGGAACGTTATAAGGAGATGCTACGAAAGTGTCCTCATCATGGCATGCCTGATTGGATGGTTATTAATGGTTTTTACAATGGGTTGGGAGTACAGTCTAGGCCTTTGCTAGATGCAGCATCAGGTGGAGCTCTGTGGGCGAAGAGCTATGAGGAAGCTTATGATCTTATTGAGATAATGGCCGCTAATGAATATCAGAATCCAACAAAGATGCTTTCTCAAGGCAAGGTAGCAGGTGTTCTTGAAGTTGACACAGCTTCAGCTATTGCAGCTCAGTTTAAGGCTCTTACGCTGAAGGTGGATTCTCTTGCTAATTATGGAGTTCAGCAGGTTGCTAGTATTTGTGAGCTATGTGCGGGTGCACATGAGACGAATCAGTGTGCTATCTCTTCTGAATCAGCACAGTTTGTAAGTAATTTCCAGAGACCTGCTGCGCCAGTTCCAGCCACCTATCATCCAAACAACAGGAATCATCCTAACTTCAGCTGGAGCAACAACCAAGGTGCTCAACAACCTCAGCCTTATCAGCAGTTTCAGGGTCAGCAAGCAAGGCCATTCAATCAAGGTTATTAGCAGCAGTATGCTCCAAGGCAAGCATATCAGCCTCCGGGATTTCAGCAGCAACAGCCCCAGGCTCATGCGGGGCAATCATCTAATGAAAAATCAGAAAGGGACGATTTGTGGATGATGGTCAAGAACCTGCAAGCTTCTCAAAAGGTCTTGGAAACCCAGGTGGGACAGATTGCAAGTGCCTTACTTATTAGGCAACAAGGAACTCTTCCTAGTGATACGGAAGCAAATCCAGGTAGGAGGGATGGCAAAGAACAGGTGAAGGCTGTGACTTTGAGATCGGGAAAAGTTACAGCAGGCCCTAAATCAGCAGCCGAAGAAGATGAAGATGTTCAGAATCAGCAGGTTGAAAAATCTGAAGTGCCATAAATTGCTCAATCTGATTTGGTGGCTGATCAGCAAGGTGGTGAAGTGGAGAAGAGCAAGGAACCTGTTAAAAATTCTGTGGAGCAGTCTACAAAGAACACTCAAATCTATCCTCCTCCTCCTTATCCTAGAAGACTCCAGAAGCAGCAGTTGGACAAGAAGTTTGCTAAGTTCTTAGAGGTGTTCAAGAAGTTGCAGATTAACATTCCCTTTGCCGAAGCTCTTGAACAGATGCCGAGCTATGCCAAGTTCATGAAGGGGATTCTTTCTCGTAAGTTGAAGCTCGAGGAATTAGAGACCGTTGCTCTAACGGAAGAGTGCAGTGCTGTGCTGCAACAGAAATTGCCTCCAAAACTAAAGGATCCTGGTAGCTTTACTATTCCATGCACTATTGGTAATTTGTCTTTTGAGAAGTGCTTGTGCGACTTGGGAGCTAGCAACAATCTCATGCCCTTGTCAGTATATATGCAACTTGGTCTACCGGAACCAAAGCCTACCAACATCTCTTTGCAGTTGGCTGATCGTTCAGTTACATATCCTAGAGGCATAGTGGAGGATGTGTTGGTGAAAGTTGATAAACTCATATTTCCTGCTGATTTTGTTATCTTGGATTTCGAGGAAGATAAGAAGATTCCCATAATCTTGGGAAGACCATTCTTGGCTACGGGAAAAACTTTGATTGATGTGCAAAAAGGGGAGCTCACCATGAGGGTGCAAGACCAGAATGTCACTTTCAATGTCTTTAATGCAATGAAATTTCCCTCAGATGAAGAAGAATGTTTGGAGGTGGATTGGGTTGATTCTGCAGTTACTATGGAAATGGAGCAGTTGCTTAAGTCAGATTCTTTGGAAAAAGTTTTAGTTGGTGACTCTGATTTTGAAGATGAGGAAATAGCCGAGCAACTTCAGCAGCTAAATTCAGCTCCTTGGAAAAGGAGATTTGATTTGCCTTTTGAATCTCTTGGGTTAGCAGAACTTAAAAATTCGGAGGGGCGCCTGAAACCATCTATTGAGGAAGCTCCTACACTTGAACTCAAACCACTTCCGGAACACTTGAGGTATGTTTTTCTTGGTGATGCATCTACATTACCCGTTATTATTGCCTCTAACTTGTCAGCTATTGCAGAAGAAAAGCTTTTGCGAATTTTGAGGGAGTTCAAGTCAGCAATTGGTTGGACTATAGCAGATATCAAGGGAATCAGCCCTTCTTATTGCATGCACAAAATTTTGTTAGAGGAGGGAGCTAAGCCTACTGTTGAGCATCAGCGGAGACTTAATCCGATTATGAAAGAGGTGGTGAAGAAGGAAATTCTAAAGTGGCTTGATGCGGGTATTATATATCCTATCTCAGACAGTTCTTGGGTGAGCCCGGTTCAATGTGTGCCAAAGAAAGGAGGCATGACAGTTGTTGCTAATGAAAAGAATGAGCTCATCCCTACTCGAACAGTCACGGGGTGAAGAGCTTGCATGGACTATAGGAAGCTCAACAAAGCCATGAGAAAATATCACTTTCCTCTTCCATTCATTGATCAGATGTTAGACAGACTGGCTGGCCACGAGTACTATTGCCTCCTTGATGGTTATTCAGGCTACAATCAGATTTGCATTGCTCCGGAAGATCAAGAGAAGACCACATTCACATGTCCTTTTGGTACCTTTGCTTTCTGACGGGTTTCTTTCGAACTTTGTGGTGCTCCCGCCACTTTTCAAAGGTGCATGATGGCTATTTTCTCAGACATGATTGGCTCGAATATGGAGGTTTTTATGGATGACTTCTCAGTTTTTGGTACTTCATACGACGAGTGCTTGCATAATCTTGGCTTGGTTTTGAAACGTTGTGTGGAGACTAACTTGGTGCTTAATTGGGAGAAGTGTCACTTTATGGTGCAAGAAGGAATTATTCTTGGGCACAAGGTATCTGTTAAGGGGCTTGAAGTGGATAAAGCTAAGGTGGAGACAATCGAAAATCTTCCTCCACCTATCTCTGTTAAAGGAATTCGCAGTTTTCTTGGTCATGCGGGTTTCTATCGGCGATTCATCAAAGACTTCTCAAAAATTTCTAAACCCTTGTGCAATCTCTTGGAGAAGGATGTTCCTTTCAAGTTTGATGATGAGTGTCTTGCAGCTTTTGAGCTCTTGAAGAAGAAGTTGACTACTACACTAGTCATTACCGCACCTAATTGGGAGAAACCGTTCGAACTTATGTGTGATGCTAGTGACTATGCTGTTGGAGCTGTGCTTGGTCAAAAAAAGGATAAAATTTTTCATGTGGTTTACTATGCCAGTAAAACCCTCAATGATGCACAGCTGAACTACACTACTACGGAGAAGGAGTTGCTAGCAGTTGTCTATGGTTTCGAGAAATTCAGGTCTTATTTGCTTGGTACGAAGGTGATTGTGTATACGGATCATGCTGCTATTCGATATCTCATGTCGAAAAAGGATTCAAAGCCTAGATTGATTTGTTGGGTGCTTCTTTTGCAAGAATTTGATTTGGAGATCAAGGATAGGAAAGGCACGAAAAATCAAGTAGCGGATCATCTCTCACGCTTAGAGGACCACGGTAAGGATTCACATAACAAATCTCTTATTAATGATTCTTTTCCAGATGAGCAGCTTTTTGGAGTGCAAGGTGAAGAGCCATGGTTTGCAGATTATGTGAACTATTTGGTCAGTAATGTTATTCCTCCGGAATTTTCTTATGCTCAAAAGAAGAAGTTTCTGCATGATGTGAAGTGGTACCGTTGGGACGAGCCATTCTTGTTTAAGCTTGGTGTGGATCAGATTTTGAGGAGGTGCATTCCGTATAGTGAAACATAGGGTATTTTGCATGATTGTCATTCTACCACATATGGAGGCCATTACGGTGGTGATAAAACAGCTCAGAAAGTACTTCAAGCGGGATTCTTTTGGCCAACTCTGTTTAAAGATTCTCATAGGTTCGTGTTGAGTTGTGATCGATGTCAAAGGGTTGGTAATATTTCTAGGAGGAACGAGATGCCTCTTAGTACGATTCTTGAAGTGGAGATTTTTGATGTGTGGGGAATTGATTTCATGGGTCCGTTTGTTTCGTCTTGCAATAATCAGTACATTCTCTTAGCAGTGGATTACGTGTCTAAATGGGTCGAGGTGAAGGCTTTACCGAGCAATGATGCTAAAGTGGTGCTGAATTTTCTTCACAAGCAGATTTTCACGCGTTTTGGAACTCCACGAGCTATAATCAGTGATGAGGGGACACACTTTTGTAATCGTCAATTTACTGCTATGATGGCAAGGTATAATGTGACTCAGCGTGTTGCCACAGCTTATCATCCTCAAACTAATGGTCAAGCGGAGGTTTCGAATCGTGAGATCAAGAGAATTCTTGAGAAAGTGGTAAATCCATCAAGGAAGGATTGGTCTTTGAAGTTAGACGAAGCGGTTTGGGCGTATAGAACTACTTTCAAGACACCCCTAGGTATGTCTCCTTATCAGTTGGTATTTGGTAAGGCTTGGCATTTGCCGGCAGAGTTAGAGCACAAGGCCTATTGGGCGTTGAAGAAGTTAAACTTAGATATTTCAGCTACGGGGGAGAAACGTCTACTTCAGTTAAATGAGCTCGAGGAATTTCGTGAGCAGGCTTACGAGAATGCTAAGATGTACAAGGAGAAAGTGAAGAGGTGGCATTATAGGAAGTTGGTGCATAAGTCGTTTGTGTTAGGCTAACAGGTTTTGCTTTATAATTCTCGCCTTATACTTTTTCCGGGTAAGCTCAAATCAAAGTGGTCGGGTCTGTTTACAGTCAAAATCGTGTTTCCACATGGAGCAGTGGAGATATATAAGGGTTCTACTGATGATGCTTTCAAGGTAAATGGACAGAGACTTAAGCCGTATTATGGAGGAATGGTGAACCGCGAGAAGGTTGCCGCTGTTTTATCTTGTTCGTGAATTTTCGAGAGAATGTCAAGCTAATGACATTAAACGAGCGCTTCTTGGGGGGCAACCCAAGTGATGTAGTATTTGTTGTATACCTTTGTTCTTTCAAAAAAAAAAAAAGAAGAGTGTGAAAAAAAAAGTTGTTGTGAAAAAAAAAATACTGATGTCGCGCAGGCTGCGCCTGCGTTTCTGTATGTGGCGCAGGCTGCGCCTGCGTTACTGAGTTGCGCGCAGTCTGCTTAAAGTGCAGTTTGTTTGGTCGATTTTTGCACTTGTTTTACCTATAAAAAAAAAAAATCTCCCCAATTTTTTTTTCTCCTTTTTATATTATCATCTCCTACATCAATCCTAATCCTATATTAACCCCAAAACCTCCCATCTCTCTTCTAAATTTCTACACCCAATTCTTTTCTAATTCTTTTTCTCTTAATTCTTAATTCTATCCTACATCAAATCCAAACCCATTCCAATTTCTCCTTTCCACATTCAAATTTAAATTCATCCTATCACTCCATTATATATATACACCTATACACACAAACCCAATTCATTCTCTCTATATCTACATCTCTAAAAATTCAAGTTCAAGAAGGATTCAAGTTTGGGGGGAAGTTTTACAAGTTCACCTCTTTGATTCATAGTGGGTATATCTCTTCTCTAATTTTATTTTTACTATGAATTTGTGTTCTTGTAAATTGGGGGTTTTATATTAGTCTTGTTATTTGGGTGTTTTTGGTGTGATTTTTGCTTGGTGGTTGTTGGTGGAATTATTGTTGAGTGGGATTTTGATTATTATGGCTCCTAAGCGAATGAGGGGTAGTTCTAGTAGGGTGGAGAGATTTTCTTCTCCGGAGGCGGAGGTTGAGTATAATCGATTGTTGTCAAGGCCGGTGGCGAAGGAAAGGGGTTTTTGCCAACTCGTCATTATGGGTTGGTTGAGGTGATTAGTGAGTTACGTTGGGGAGAGATTTGTAAGGCACCTACTCCGGTTCCGGTGAATGTGGTTAGGGAGTTTTATACGAATGCTAAAGATGAGCAGAATGGTGTGTGTATGGTTCGTGGTAAACGGGTGGATTACAGATCAGATGCTATTCGTCCAATTTTGGGACAACCACCTAAGCTTGTGGGGGATGAAAATTGGGCACTGAAGACTAGTGATGATGTGGATATGGAGGCGATTGTTCGTGAACTTTGTGTTCCCGGTACAAGTTGGAAGTATAAATTGGGAACTAATGAGCCACTTTCTTTTCTGTCTTCTGCTATGAATAAGTTTGCACGAGCATGGTATCTATTTCTTTGTGCCAATATTATGCCTACTTCTCATACGGGTGAGGTCACAGCTGATAGCGAGCGATTATTCTTTGGGGCATTCTAAAGGGAAAATACATTGATGTCGCCCATATTGTTCAGCAGAATATTCGCAGGTGTTTAAAGTCTAGTGCACTGTCATCGATGCCCCATGCTTCTATCATAGTTGGGTTGTGTATGGTTAGTGGTGTTACATGGGGTGCGGATGAGGAGTTGTAGTCACCTTTGCCTTCCATTGTTGACATGTCTATTGATCGGATGCCGGAATGGCAAAGCGGAATCCCACATCCTAGGGGGCTTGGGTATGATGTTAGTGGTGCTGGTACTAGTGGTCAGGGAGCGGGCGCTCAGCCACGGGTTTCAAGAGTACCAAGGGTTTTGGATGCTCACTTTAGACGTTTGTATAGGCGTATGGATGCTATACATGCTAGTAACCGGGAGTATGCTGAGGATATGGCTACAACTTTGAGAGATGCAGGTATTCAGGCCCGGTGGCCTGTCTATGGAGCTCGTACACCTTATCCACCGCCAGATACTAATTCATCCGAGGATGAGGACGAGTAGGTATGTTTTTCTGTTATCCCTCGTATTTACTTCCATTCAATGCGGACATTGAATATTTTATGTTTGGGGGTGGTTTGAGGGATTAGTAGTTGTTGTTGTATTATGTGTTCATGTAGGATTTCATGCTTTGCATATTAGTAGTAGTAAAATATGCATGTATGTTCGTGTTATTTACGTTTGTTTCATATAGGACATTCTGTTTGTTTTTGTTTCGTATACCATGTGAGTTCATATTAGTTGCATTTCATGGCATGCATATTTCATGATCCCTTAGAACGAGTTAATTCTGATTAGTAGGTAGGTGTCTAATTGAGTGTGGTAATGATGAATAGAGGGTTGACTTATAGTTTCTATGAAATTGACTTATGTGTTTCAGAAATAAAACTAATTTCACAGTCTCATTGGGTGCTTTTGGGCTAGGTTGAGGTCATGCTTGTTTGGATGTTTTGAGATTTAATCACTTGATTATAGTTAGAATTTTCTTTATTCCCTTGATGGCCTAGAACACTTAAGTCTAAGTTTGGGGGAAAACAGGGATTTCATGCTTAATTGTAAATTATTGTCAATAATGGCTAGATGTCAAATGGCTAGTCGCCGGCTCATATTTATATGAGTAGTCTAGGGTTGGAATTGAGAATTCTCATTCCAGATTGCATAGAAAAGAAAAAAAGAAAAAAAAACTAGAAAAAAAAGAAAAAAAAAAGAAGAAAAAAAAAGAAAAAAAGTGTCAATTGTTTATATGCAAAATTAACTAGGGTGAGCTCTTTAATACTCGAGCTATTAAGTTCGCGGGGACTTTGTGCCTAGTGACCTAAGGCTTTTATAGTCTGGGATCCATTAACCCAACGCTCGCTACATGGGTATTATTGTATAAGCCTTTCGGGGTCTCATCCATTGCACGGTTAAATAAGCATGATTGTATATATGTGTCGTAGTAGTAGTAATAAAGCATGAATTTCTGTATACCTTGGATAAGGATGGAGGTGTTCCTAGGTTATGAAGTGTTTACCGTTTATTCTATTTATAAACCTGTGATTGTCTTGACGAAGAAGCATGTATGATTTTTGACCTAGTTTTGGGAGTATTTCTGATGAGCATTGCACACACGCACGTTTCTGTTCATGTATTGTTAGTATACGGGAACTTGGTCGAACTTGATCGTTGCATTTTTCATATTAGTTGCATTCATACATTGCATTGCATTAGGTTAATGGATTTTGTGGGTACATTCGCTATAGGCCCTCACGAGACCTTACTCGTCCACTAGGGCTGCCTAGGGGTTTAAAGGGCTTGTTGCATATGCCAAATGCAACCGTGATCACCTACGGAAGTGGTACTAGTTAGTTAGTTAGTTATAATTGTTTATGCTTGAGGACAAACATCGGTTTAAGTTTGGGGGTGTGATAAGTGGATTTATATCCACTTGGATCGCTTCAATTCGGCTTAAATTGATTGTCTTGGACTCACGTTTATTGTAGTTTTGATGTGTTTTGCTTAGTTGTGCAGACTTACAAGAAATTCGATTATGGGTGATGCTTCTTTCGTGTTTGGAGGATTAATTGATTAAAATTCGGATTTTCCGGGAAGGTTGCGCAGTCTACACTATTTTGGCCATATCTGGAGTTATAGAAGTCCGTTTTCAGCGATCTTACAGCTCACGTGAAGCTTGATAGATTTTCTACAAACTGGGATAGATAGCAGGTGTAGGGGACGTGCTGAATAAAATCGCGCGCGTGTTCTATGAGAAGCAAAGCAGAAAAATTCCAGTTTTGCCCTTTTTCTAATTCTAATTGTATTTTGGGCAGTTTTTGGTACCTTAATCGAATTCTAATTGCAATAGAAGGTAATTGCTTATTGGGCAAGACTTCTAGAGTCTATTTAAACACATCCTACTATGTAATTCGTATCAGATTTTTATTATTGTAATGTAGAACTGTAAGAGAGAAAAGTGGAGAAGGATTCAAGCTCGGTGACAAGCAAAGATCTAGATCTACTTCATCTTTTGTATACTTTGGATTATAGATTTGTTCTCTCAACTCTTGTTTTTATTAATATTGTTGCTTCTTTCTTCCATATCTTGTTTAATATCATGTTTTCATCTAATCACATGGTGACGAACGGTTCAATTATGAACTAATCGTTGTCATGGGATACTAACGGATTTATTTATAGAGCTTTAGTATCTTTATTGCTTTAAAGATCAGATATCATAACCATTGCATATAGTGAATAAAGGCGTCATATCTAAGCAAAGTATTTGATGAAGTTAGGATCCCATGGTTTATCTTGCATAGTAGTTAGATTTTAATTATCATTAGTTAAGTAATTCATAGTTTAATAGTTTGCATCTTAGTTTAATTTAGATAATTGAAAACCCAATATTGTTATTTGTCTTAGCAGTTAATAATAATCATACATTGTTGCATAGGTGCATTAGCTGATTTAAAACCTTACCAGATCTTTGTGGGAACGAACTTGACTTATTCATATATTACTTGTGACCACGTACGCTTGCGTGATTTAGTGCAAACAGCACCCTGTCGAGAGGATACATCTAGTGAGCTGTGTGCCCCTGATTTTACAACTTTAGCCATTTGGATGACTGAAGGGGTGGTTTTAGACTTCTTCTTCTTCTTTAGGCTAATGATAGGTGACTCAAGTTCCTCACATTCTAAACCTAGTTCTACAGCCAAGGCTGCTTCAGTTAAGATGTTTAAAGGTTCAGAAGCAACCTGTTTTCTCTTCTTTTTACTAACATCACCCTTTTGAGAGGATGATGCAGTTGGCTCTGTGTTTGGTAGAGTGTTTGTCTGAGAGGGTTGGTTAGCAAGCCTTGGGTTAGCATTTTGTTCTTCTTGCTTAGGCTGTGCTAACTGAGACTTAGACTCAAATATTGGCATGTTGTGGGGGTAAGACCTAAACAAACCCTCCATGTGGGGAGTTATCTTAAGCCTTACATCCACATCATTCCTAGTCTCCAAGTTACCAAAAATGAGTTTGTTCATGGACCTAGGATAGCCTATTTTACTTTTATCTATTCCAGACAAATCAACCAATGAAGCATTTTTAAAATTAAGTACTGATTTAATAAAGCAAGGAAAGAAAATTTCATTACCTCTCTTGGCTGTGTTCTTACCAAGTCTCCCATATAGCTCCTGTAAAATGAGATGTCCAACATCTATCTTTCTCCCATGAGCCAAGGCATATGCAGCTGCTGCACAGGTGTACTAATCTGATCAAAGCTCGATTTCCTTGCAGTGAATACATGAAGGAGTGTAGCAAAAACATAGCTCCATTCTTTTCTCAAGTACTTCCTATTCAGCTTCCCAAGTTTAATAGCCTCGGAGTAGTTGATAAATTCAAAGAATTCTTCCAACTCAGCATCGATGGCCAGGGAATCATATGCCTCTTGCTGCAAATCCAAGGCTTGATTCATGTCTGCAGTAGTGATAGAAATATCCTCGCCTTGAATCTTGCAGTAGACAACATATGAGGTGATAGCATTCTCAAGGGAGATGACCTCCACAGTAGTTGTCCTCCAAAATTGTTCTAATAAGTCTACGAACAGGGTTAGGTTGGCTGAGAGTGCACCCTTGATGTAAGATTCAAACAACCGTCGAACAAAGCACTTGAAATTTGCATTTGGTGCTTCCACATCACTGGTAATTGCGATGAAATTGGTTTGAGATGGGATGGTGAGTTGAGTGTTTGCCATTTGGGTAGAGAAGAAAAGAGAATTGAGGTTGAAGAAGAAATTCGCAGTTAGGGTTTTCAGAGGTTTTAGGAGTTTAGATGCTTGATAAATCGAACGAAATGAGTTGAATAGTTGTGAAATTGTATATATATGAATAACCTGAGTTGTCGATTAGATATAAGTTTTGTATCGACAAGTGAGTCATTCGAGAAGTATAAAACAACTATTCGATAAGTCAAGAAGGGCTTGTTCGATATCTTAGGCAGTTTGTAACTCACAGCTGGCAATTATTTAACTCAGAAAATAATTCTAAGCTAAATAAAATATGTTTTTATGAGTGAAATGAAATTTTGAATATAAATCCAAAAAGCGATTAAGTGTCAGCGAAAAATCAGCCTTTTCAAATGATTCCATAACTCAAATACAGTATTCGAGAACTCTATCACTAGAGAACTAAAATACTGTATTCGAGAACTCAGAGTGTGCTATTCGATTTCTCCAAAAGACACTATTCGACAACTCAAGAGGGTTCTAGATAGGCCTATTCGAGAACTTGAGCCAAGACATAACAATGAACCATTTGAGAAGTCTGACTTATCAAACTATACTTTTCACTCATAAAATTCAATTTTCACTATCTTTTACAATTTACCAGAAATATTCACTGAAGAATATTCTACCAAATTAAATAGTGATTCTCTCAAAATTTTACAGAAATTTCAAGCTAAAGATGTATGATTTTCAACATATGCAGCATTCTAGAATATTTATAAATCATACTCCAGCCAATACTTACTTCAAAAATATTGAGCATTTGATAAAGTAAGTATTTACTGCTGCAACAATCTAGTTGATATATTCACTTAGCCAGAATTTGAAGAATTCAGCATTCCAATCTCACTAACCAACCTTGTGAAGGTGGCTTCATCTACTGGCTTAGTAAATATGTCAGGTAGTTGTTTTTCTGTGGGAACATAATGTAACTCAATGGTTCCATTAGTTGCATGCTCCCTTATGAAGTGATATCTGATGTCAATGTGCTTGGTCCTAGAATGATTGACAGGATTGGAAACTATAGAGATTGCACTTGTGTTGTCACACATGATTGGAATTCTTTCCAACACAAGTCCATAATGTCTAAGTTGGTTTCTGATCCAAAGCACTTGAGCACAGCAACTTCCAGCATCTATGTACTCAGCTTCAGCTGTGGAAGTTGACACAGATTGTTGTTTCTTGCTGTACCAAGAGACTAACCTTTGTCCAAGAAACTGGCAGCTACCTGAGGTGCTTTTCCTATCCACTCTGCATCCAGCATAATCAGCATCAGAATAACCAACCAGATTGAACCCTGTGTCCTTAGGATACCATAACCCCAAGTTTGGTGTGCCCTTCAGATATTTAAAAATCCTCTTTATTGCTATCATATGTGATTCCTTTGGATTTGATTGAAACCTTGCACACAAGCATGTTGCAAACATAATATTTGGCCTACTAGCAGTGAGGTAGAGTAGAGAACCAACCATGCCTCTGTAGATTGAAATATCTACCTTCTTGCCCTTAACATCTTCATCTAACTTGGTGGCAGTGGCCATGGGTGTCTTTGCAGGTGAGCATTCTTCCAAGTCAAATTTCATCAATAGATCCTTGATGTATTTGGTTTGACTTATAAAAATGCCATCCTTCCTTTGACTAACTTGCAGTCCAAGAAAGAATGTTAATTCTCCCATCATACTCATCTCATATCTGCTCTGCATGAGCTTAGAGAATTTCTCACACAGCTTCTCATTTGTAGAGCCAAATATGATATCATCCACATAGATTTGAACTAAGATAATATCATCACCATGTTTCTTGTAAAACAGTGTGTTGTCCAGTGTGCCTCTAGTGAATTGATTCTCCAGTAGAAATTGTGATAGTGTGTCATACCATGCCCTAGGAGCTTGCTTAAGTCCATACAGTGCTTTAAGCAATCTGTAGACAAAGTGAGGGAATTGTGGATCCTCAAAGCCAGGTGGCTGTTGCACATATACTTCTTCTTCCAACTCCCCATTCAGAAATGCACTCTTGACATCCATTTGATAGACCTTGAAATTAGAATGTGCAGCAAATGCCAAGAAAATTCTGATGGCCTCTAGTCTAGCAACAGGGGCAAAAGTCTCATCATAGTCAATGCCTTCCTTTTGAGAGTATCCTTTTGCAACCAACCTTGCTTTGTTTCTTATGCCTATACCATTTTCATCCATCTTATTCCTTAGAACCTATTTTGTTCCAACAATGGTTCTATCCTTTGGTGCAGGCACAAGTTCCCAAACTTTGCTTCTTTCAAATTGATTTAGCTCCTCTTGCATAGCAATTATCCAATCAGGATCCAACAATGCATCATCAAGTTTCTCACGCTCAACTTGGGATAGAAAGCAACCATAGAGACATTCATTTAGAGTTTCTCTCCTTGTCCTCACTCCTGCATTTGGATCTCCAATTATCTGATCTGCAGTATGTGATTTATCCCATTTCCTTGTATATTCAGATTGATTCCTCAGCCTTGATGTTGCTTCATCATCCAGATCATGATCATTTACATTTCCTCCCCCTGTGAAGTTGCCACTAATCACAGGTGTGTCTTGGATGCTTGTTTCTTCATTGTTGATTGACACAGGTTCTTCATTCACTTGAGTTTGTTGGATTGTGGGCTCAAATTCAGTTTCAATCTCCTCATCAGAATCATCTAGATTGTCAAACATCAAAGGATCTTTATCTTCATCATTGGCTTCTTCTAATGCAGGTAGTTTGCTGTCATCAAATGTCACATCTGTGCTTTCCATAACTTTCTTTTGACTGATGACATAAACTTTGTATGCAATTCTTTCCATAGAGTAGCCAAGAAAAATTCCTTCAAATGCTTTTGCATCAAACTTTCCAACATATTCTGAATTGTCTTTTAACACAAAGCATTTGCTTCCAAAAGTATGAACATACTTTAAAGTAGGCTTCTTTCCAGTCATCAAGTTGTAAGGTGTCTTTCCAGTGTTTTTGTTGATGAGGGTTCTGTTTTGGATATAGCATGCAGTGCTCACAGCCTCAGCCCAAAAACATGTAGGCATCTTTGCATCAAGTAACATTGTTCTAGCAGCCTCAATCAGAGTTCTATTCTTTCTCTCAACAACTCCATTTTGTTGTGGAGTCCTTGGAGCTGAGAATTGTTGAGAAATACCATTCTCTTTGCAGAATGCTTCAAGCATGGCATTTCTGAACTCTGTTCCATTATCACTCCTTAATACAATCACACTTGCATTGTTGGCCTTTGCTTCCTTGTCAATTTTCTTTATATGCTCAATGATTACTTTTGGAGCCTCATCCTTTGATGCCAGAAATTCTACCCATGTATACCTTGTGAAATCATCAACCATCACTAGAGCATACTTCTTCCTTCCTAGTGACATAATATTGACAGGCCCAAACAAGTCCATATGAATTAGTTGTAGGGGCTTGGTTATTGATGTCACTGCCTTTGACTTGTGGCTTGATATTTTCATTTTTCCTTTTTGACAAGCCTCACACACTCCTTCTTGACAGAATTCAAGTGTGGGCATGCCTCTCACTAACTCCCTTTTTACTAGAGAATTAATGCCTTTGAAGTTCAAGCGTGATAGCTTCTTGTGCCACAGCCAACTATCTTCATTTGATGCTTTTGAGTAAAAGCAACAAATTTTGTCCTTGTTTGCAGAGTTCATATTGGCTACAAACAGGCTTCCTTTCCTTACTCCAGATAGAGCAAAGTCACCAGTCTTCTTGTGGGTGATCAAATATTCATCTTTGTCAAAATTCACTTTGAAGCCTCTGTCAGTAAATTGACCAACACTCAGTAGATTGTGCTTGAGCCCCTTGACCAGTGCTACATTTTCAATGATGACATTTCCAATTTCTAACTTGCCATATCCCAGTGTGTTGCCAATGCTGTCATCTCCAAAAGCAACCATTGGGCCAGCCTTCTCCTCATACTGTGATAGCAGGGCCATATCACCAGTCATATGGTTTGAGCATCCACTGTCCAAAATCCACATGACCTTTTCACTTTCTTTGCCCTGAGAGTCTGATGCAGATGGTTCTTTCTTGGAGTTGGCCATCAAGGCATAGTTGCAGAATTCTTGTTCTTCTCCATCACTATCAGAATCATCCCAACACTTCCCTTCAGCTATGTAGGCCTTACCTGGTGTATGCTTCTTTAGCAGAGCCTCATACTTAGCTTCAAGTTCAAGAAACTCCTTATCCTTCTTTTTAGGCTTCTTGCATTCACTGGCAAAATGCCCTAGGTCATTGCATCTATAACATCTCACAGATGACCTATCCACATAGCTGGTTTTGAATCTGTTTTTGTTTGCTTTCACAGGTGCCTTTCTTTTGTTGAATGAATGACTTTGAGATCTAGGCTTGAAGGGCTGATTCCTCTTAAATCTGATGTTTGGGAATTTTCTAGCCATAAAAGCATATGAAGTGTTTTCCATGGCATCCAACTCTTCAAGAGTGTAGAACTCATCTTCTTTCTTTTCATCAACAGGTTCAGTCACTTCTTCTCCAGTTTCTTCATCATCTACTATCTCTTCTATCTCAGCTGACTTGTAGATGCTTCCGTGTCTTGAACAGATTTGTTGACAATCAAGGCACAGGATGTGTTTATCATTCTGCCTTGGTTGGCTTGGATAGCCCTCTTCTGAAGCAACTCAAGCTCATGAGTCTTTAAAACCCCATAGAGCACATCATATGTGACTTTGTTCAAATCTCTTTCTCTTAGAGATATGATCTTTTGCCCTAGATGGTTTGGTGCAGATAGTAGAAACTTCATGTTTAATTCCTTAGTGCTGTAAACCTTCCCATTCATTTGAAGCTCAATCACCAGCTTGTGAAATCTCTCAAACATATCAGTAATACTTTCCTTGGACTGTGCCATGAAAGCCTCATACTGTGTGACCAGTATCTGTTTCCTATTCTCTCTTACCTCCTCTGTCCCTTCACATAACACCTCGATGTGGTTCCACATGCCCTTGGCTGATGTGCATGATGCTATGTTGGCAAACATCGACATATCCATGGAGTCTATGATCAGCAACATGAGATGACTGTCTAGGGCAACCTTTTCCCTCTCCGAGTCCGTCCATTTGGATGGCTCTTTTGCAACATATGATCTAGGAATGACTATTGTGCCCACTGTAGATTCAGAAATTTCTTATTGTGGTACAAATGGACCATTCTTGAGGATGTCAGGGTAGAGAGGATTGGCAGCTTTGATGAACAACAGCATTTTTATTTTCCAGAGGTTGTAATTCTATTTGTCGAACTTGGGAGCCTTTACCGTACCTGTAGTCTTTGGTGTATTCGAACTCATGATCGTTTTCTGTTTAGATTAAATAGCATGCTCTGATACCACTTGTTGAGTATTGAATACAGTAAAAGAATACAGAGGGGGGGTGAATGGATTCTTGAACTTTTCTTCGTTCTTGAATCTTTGTAGCAAGATATGTGTTGAGTGTGTGAGATATGTAAGTGCGGATAACAAAGACAAACACAACACAATATTACTTTAATATAATATCTTATTAGATAAAGATTTTGCTACAATCTGTGAATACAAATGATAGTATTCTCAGCTTCATTTTTCTTAGAGAGATATTTCTTGTGATGTATCTTAAAAAAAAACTTCTCTGCTAAGGAAGTGAGGCTTTATCCTTATAGACATGGATACACCTACTTACTACAAAATAAGGTAGGTAAACAAAATACTTTCTAGTCTGTCTGTCTTATTTTAGCAAGAGTCCAAACGGCTACAGATTTCACTTTGCAAAGCCTGTTCAGATCCACTTCTTTAGCTCCTTGTCCCATGTCTTATCTCTCCAAGCTTCTTTGTAGGCTTTCCAACGTGCTTTATAGTACATAGTCAAATAAAGCGTCTTGGCTTGTTGCAGGTTTCTGACTTGTACAATTCTTCAGTATTTTGTCTTCAAGAATGTATTCGAGAAGTGTCTAAGTGAGTGATTCGAGAACTAGAATTGACTTAATCGATAACTCTGAGTTCTCGAATAGTGTTACATTGACATATCGAATCACTTCTCGAATAGCTCTTTTCTCTGGGAGTCCTTGAGATATCGAATGGAGCATTTTGACATATCGAATCCCTGAGATGTCGAATAGCATTTTGAGTCTTTGAGATATCGAATGTAGCTTTGACTTGTTGACCCTTTTGAGAACTCGAATATCACCTCTGACCTGTTGACTCCTTGAGTTCTCGAACAGAGTAATAGACATGTCGAATCTCTGACATATTGAATGAGATATCGAACAGTGTATTCAGAGATATCGAATAGTGTCTTCTGAGATATCGAACCCCTGACTTCTCGAATGCTAGACTTCTCGAATAGACAAATGTACTTCTCGAATTGGTACTTAGGCAAATTCTTCATTTCTTCAAATCCCAACTGTGATTATTTGGCAGTCTTTATCTCCTTGCTTGAGGCATGAACCTTGGAACTTATTTCAAGCATTCTTCTTGACTTAATAAGTACAGTTACATAGCTAGAATTTGATGCCTATTACAAGTACAAAACAAGTAGAAACTCTACAACTAGAGGTTCCCTCAGTTAAGAGGTCATGTAAGTAATGCATAGCATTACAAATAACTTAGGCTTGTTATTAGATGTATTCAGGCATGCCTCTGTGACTAACATCAAGTGCAAAAATTATTGGAAACCATGCTAAGTCTACAAGAGCACACCTTAGAGTCAAAACTTAAGATCTCAAATGCAAAAGAAACAAGCAATACCTCACATTTCACTCACAAAAGAACATTCACTCAAGAACAAGGGTAAGTGTATCACTCAATTCCTACAAAATCAAAAGCATGCTTGACATTTGGTATCATTCTAACTTAAACACAACATACATCAATGATGACAATCAAAAGGTCTTTAATTGGGTTGTAATGGGGCTAGGGACAGGGTATATCAAGTAAGGCCAAAACAAGGTGAAGTGTCAAAAGCTAGTAGTCACCATAGAAATCATACACAACACCAAACTTCCCCCCACACAATTATTTTTCTATTTTCAACAAAAAGACTTGACTAGTCGAATGAAGGAGAATTACAAAAACATAAGTATGCTCTCATATATATATATATATATATATATAATTTTTTTTAATTCTTTTTTTTATGAGAGCTATAAGAAACCATAATCCTCCTTTAGATTTAACTTGAAAATCGACTAACAAGGTAACCAACAAAACATATATTTCCTCAAAAGTTATGAACAAAAGTAAACCCATTTAACACACTTTATTACTCCCTCAAGTTCCTACTAGCCTTTGACAAATTGGGATCAAGTATACGTAAGGTTGTACAAGAAAAAGGTCTTTGGCGAGTAATGCGGTGTGTCACCGAAAGAATTTGATTAAGCTCAAAGGGGTAACTAATTGATCACATAAGAATGGTGTGGATATTTTGGAAATATGGGTTATTCCTAAATGCCTTTATCATCTTATCATCAATCAATGTCATGTGTTTCAAGAAAGAACTCAAACAAGTGCTAGCAATTCAAATGACAAGTGGACACTCAAGCAAAAGAATATAAATGCAAAAGATGTGCATATAAGCTCAAAACTCACTTGGTGTGGTAGAACATAATCAATCTCAAGTAAAGGTATCCTCAATGCACCTACTTGTACTCAAAGCATGAAAACCAAATTATCTTACACCTAACCATGACCTTCTAATTTCTTGCACAAATCAAATAAGTCTACTAGTTTCACCTTGCTAGTGTAAGTGTGTGGACAAGAACTTAGTAAATCACTTATCAATCAAAAGCTAAAGGAACACAAGATTATCATAGCATGTAAGGTGCATCAAGCAACTAGCAATCAATTAACAAGACTAGAATAAGATTAGAACTCTACTATTTACAATTCTACACCTCTTTTTGTGATTTTTTTCATTTTTTAATTTTTTTGGATTTTCTGATTTTTATATTTACACTAAAAACCCTCCCTCATACCTAAATCATGTATTGTTCTCAATCTATGCAAATGCAAGAGAAATGAGTAAAGGAGAGCGAGGTAATACCTGATAAGGGATGATGAAGAGGAAACAAAAATGAAAAACAACTAATTAACACTACTCACGCACACTTATACTCCCCCATACCTGAATTTCACGAGGGGAGGCAAGGGAATAAAACCTAATTAGCCGATGCCAGTAGGAAACAAGGAATGAATTTTCGAGAAGAGCTCAAGATGTCGTTGAAGCTCTAACACCTTAGTGACTTTTGCAAGAAGACAAAAATATTCTTTCAAAGTAAAAGCATTATAACCACTAGTGTTTTCCACAGACCAAAGTAAGGCTTCTTTATGTTGTTTAATCAATTAATTAATTGGATTTCTTGGTCCGGGTTTAAATCACTATTGATAACAGCAGAGAGAAGTTTGTCTTTTTGCAAGAAAATGTGATCGAAAGTGGAGGGGTGTGTTACAAAATCAAGTGGAGGTGGCTCACCAACGGGAGTTGTAACAATGGTACTAGGGTTGACATGGTCAGTATTAGATTCAGCTTCCCATTTAGAACAAATGTGATTTAAAGCCCATAACAACTCATCGAATGTAGGTGGTTCACCAACGGGAGTTTTGACAACGGGCTCAACATTAACATCCTCGGGTGGTGTCTCCCACTTAGAACAAATGTCGTATAACTCTCTCAATATTTCTTCTAGGGTCATGTCCCTTAATGACTCAATATACTCTTGATTAGACGCATAGTTGACTTTGAAATCCTCATTGAGAAGAGACTCAATCTCACTATCCTCAAGGTTTGACCAATTAACAATGTCATCAACAAGATTAACCCCTATTGTTTGTTCATAAAGTTCATTGGGTTCTTTTCTGACATTAAAGATGTTAAGGTTAATTGTCATATTACCAAAAGTGAGTTTCATCGAACCATCCCTACAATTAATCAAGGCATTGGATGTAGCAAGAAAAGGACGTCCTAGAATGATCGGGAATTGGTTCTTAGAATTCGTGACGGGTTGAGTCTCGAGGACAACAAAATCAACCGGAAAGATGAATTCAGCAACCTTAATTAGCATATCTTCAATTATTCCCTTAGGCATTTTGACAGAACGATCGGCTAATTGAACTGTCATGTTCGTCTTTTGAAGTTCGCCTAAACCTAGGGCTTGATAGACCGAAAATGGAACCAAGTTCACACTAGCGCCTAAGTCAAGTAACGCCTTGTCCACAAAAGTATTGCCTCTGACACATAAAATTGTAGGACAACCGGGGTCCTTATATTTTACAGGAATTTGATTTGAAAGAATTGAACTAACATGATAGGACAAAAAGGCTTTCTTAGGGACATGGGTGGAGTGCTTATGAGTACACAAATCTTTTAGACACTTAGCATAAGAGGGAATTTGTTGAATGGCATCTAAAAGAGGAATGTTGATCTCGACTTGTTTGAAAACTTCCAAAATCTTTTCTATTTGAGGCGATTGTTTGTTTGAAAGGAGTCTTTGAGGATAAGGAGCTTTAGGCTTAAAGACTCGTTCTCTAGACACATCAGGAACGGAATTGGAAAGTGGAACAACATTCGAAGATTCGTTAGGTGAAGGTGGTGTTTGAGACGATGAAGGCTCGCTAGATGATGATGATTAATGAGAACATTCTGGTGACACGAGAGGCGGGATTTGTGTGGAATGATCAAGGCTAGGGTTCGGTTCATCATCTGACTCTTGTTCTTCGCGAGACTCGACATCTACTTGATTATCAACTTTGTTTCCTGACCTTAGAGAAATGATAGCATTAACATTTTCGGGAGGTGTTTGGTTAAGAGGAAATTTAGGGTTGACCTCGGGTTGACTCGGGAACTTGTTCTTCTCTCGCTCAGACATGACGTTGGCTAATTGACTCACTTGAACCTCTAACTTAGATATGGCTTGAGTACTAGCATTCAAAAGTTGCCTATCTTGAGTCATGGTTTGCTTGAAGGTTTGTTGAGATTGAGCCAAATTAGTTGTTGATTTTAAAAGCGCATCAAGAGTCTTTTCCAAAGAATTAATTCTCTTATCCGACTCATGAAAGCCGGGTGGGTGCTTGAGTCGGGGCTTGAATATAGTTTGGATAAGGAACTTGATTTTGAATCGGGTACGAGTTTTGATTGGGCTTTTGAAAACAAGGAGGTTGAAAAGAAGGTGGCGGAGATTGGTAGTTT
This sequence comes from Saposhnikovia divaricata, assembly GCA_036435485.1. NCBI lineage: Eukaryota > Viridiplantae > Streptophyta > Magnoliopsida > Apiales > Apiaceae > Saposhnikovia > Saposhnikovia divaricata. The sequence continues at coordinate 75,016,004 of CM071600.1, read as the reverse complement.
TGGCCTTGGTTCCACGAGAAATTAGGGTGATTCTTCCAACCAGGATTGTAAGTAGATGCAAAAGGGTCATTTCTAGGGGTTGGTGGAAACACCGCATTGACTTGATCACAACCGGGAAAGTTTGGAAAACCTTGATTATAATTAGAGCACATAGACACTTGTGAGGGGGCGTTACTAGTTTCTAGGGCTTCGAGTCTTCTAGTTAGAGTAGCTAATTTGGCATCGGTTGCAATCGAATTTCCAATCAAATGCAAACCCCTAGATGAACTAGACGACTCGTTGGACTTATTAGGTTCCCTAGTAGACTCCCACAACATGGTTTTCTTGGCTAATTCTTCGAAAAATGCCCACCCTTCGTCCTCATCTTTCTCCATGAATTTACCTTGGCATATAGACTCTAACAAAGCGGTTGTTGGACTATCTAAGGCCTCGTAAACAATCTTACAAAGTCTCTATTTTTCTATTCCGTGGTGGGGGCATTTTGATAAAAGATTTTTGAAACGATCGAAATATTTCCAAAAGGACTCATTTTATTTCTGATGAAATTGGTTTATCTCGTTTGTAATCCTTGTAGTCTTATGGTTTGGAAAATATTTTTTTAGAAAAATTACCACAAATCCCTCCCACGTGGAAATAGAATTAACCGGTAGGCTATACAACCATTTTTTAGCATTTTCTTTAAGTGCGAAATTAATGAGCCTAAGCCTAATCTAGTCCTCGGTTAATTGTTAGAGTTTTTGAAAGGCACAAACTTCCTCGAATTCATGAAGAAAAAGATAGGGGTCCTCACCATCACTCCCGATAAATATAGGTAACATACTAATGTGGTGAGCTTTAATCTCGAAATTATTACCATTTACGGGAGGAAGAGTGATACACGAGGGTTGGGCAGAACGGGTGGGGTAGCAACGGTCCTTAAGAGACATGGCCATGTTTACTATTGGTTCGGAATTATCTAAAGACTCGGAATCAGAAGAGGAAGAAATCTCAAACGATCTCACTAGTCTAGAAGAATTATCCCTAATCCAAATAGTTCGTATAAACCATGAAAGGGAACTCGTAGCAAATAAGTGCGATAAAATAAACACACAAAAAGAAAGGATGAAAAATTAAAAGAAAAATTCTAACCCTAGGGTTCCTTAATAAAATAGACTAGACCTTGCTCCTAACTGCAAGGACCACCAAAAACTCGGTAAATCAGAATTTATTCAGACCGATTTGGCCAGGTAGGTGCAAGCATTGCCAAGAGGCTAAACACCAGCCTAGACACCAAATCTTAATTGGCCAGGTATGCTTTCGCTTGACTAGACACCAAAGAGCCGGAATAATTAATGATTACTTCGTTTCTTAGGTACCTTCATAATTGAGCGCGAAATTCCTTGGGGCAAACGTCTAATTAATTTTATTAAAGGCTAGGGTATGCAAAATGAGGGATTTATTATTTTTGGGCTAAGGAAAGAGTGATGAAATCCCTTCCCTTATCTTGCTAGTGGTTTTGCCCTTAAGATTTATTTACAAATGATGCAACAAACAACGATATATAGAAAATATGAACACTTATGGATGCTCTACACTACGTGTCCTAAATTCTAAAGAAAAGAAGAATTTAACGTACCTTGGGGTCCTCTAGCGATCACCACAATTTATAGGGTACGAAAAATTAAAAACAAGAAAATAAAAATCTAGATGATGTGATCCTAAGTGATGAATGCATGATGCAACAAATATGTATTTACCAACTAATTTTTTTGGATTTTAAAATTTCAATTTTTTTGCGATTTTTGATTTTTTTTGTGATTTTTCCAAAAATAAAAAGACGAAAAGAGAGAAATACGGGTTACCGAAGCACGCTTCCAAAAAAATTCCGATTTGTTCCAAGCTCCGTGAGAAGATTCCCGTAATTCCAACTTTTTAAAAAAAACAAAAAGATAAAAATGGGACAAATAAAACTAATCCGAAAAACTAAAAATTAAGCTCCGTGGGACAAATTTAATTTAATCAAATTAGAACGATTTGGATTTTTGGAAAAATTCGGTTTTTATACTAATTAATTACGAAAAGAAAATTTAAACATTTTATTTTAAAGAAAATTTAATTTTATTCTAAACTAACTAATTAAAAATGAAAGGAGTAAAAATTAAATTAGAAATTTTAGGAAAATTCGACATGAGATATTTGTAAATTCGCCTAACAAACCAAAAGCAATAATTTCGCTGCAAAACTTAATTCAAACCACACAGCAACCATCAGGATTCGATAAGGGAACGAAAACAAACAAGAACTGCGATCTCAATTCGCGAACTCAGTGCACGAATTACAACCAAAAACAACAGCAAACAATTATGAAGAAACCAGAAATTAAACCAAAACACATTTCAGAATTTGCAAGAAAAACCGAACCCAAACAGACAGCGACTCGGCTACAACACTGATTCGATCAACACTACTCAACTCAGAATTCGACTCAGCACAAAAACAAAACAACACAACTCAGCAGCGAACAGAAGGGCAACTCGGCAATTTGGTGACTCGACAAACAGTGAAACGAGAACTCAAAAACTCTAAAACGAAGAACTCAAAACAAAAACAAAAACAACAGCTAGAGAACACCGAAAACGAAGCTAAAATTCAATGAAATAAATAGGTGGTTTTTGACAATCTAATCGAACTGAAAACACAACAGAAAACAGAATTGTTCATCTTAACACAGAATACAAAAAAAACGAGACATCAAATTCAGCGTAGAAAATGAATGGGGGAAAGGGGTTTTTGCAGTGAAAGGAGAGGTGGGTCTGGTGTTTGCAGAACGAAAAGAAGAGGGGAAAAAAAACTGGGTTCAATGATTTGAAAAGAAAACTGGGGAGTTGTGTTTATGAAAGTTTGAGGATTGCTGGGTTTAAAACAAAAAGAATAGGGCTTCGAATTAAAAACAGGTAAATATTCCTGAAAATTAATAAAAACTAATACCTTGGTTTTTGTTTTTTTTTCTGAAAACTGAAAGGAACAGGGGAATGAAGATGGGTTTGGCTACGAATTAAACAAAAACAAGACAAAACTATTGCTTCGAATAAAACAGAAAATAAGAAATAAAGTTGATAATTTAATGAAACTAATATTTTTTTCGTAAGTTAAATACGAGCACAAAGAAATTAACTACGACATGAAATTAAAATTACACTAAAATGATGATGTTAGAATTAAATTAAAATGGCCCACAATAAAATTGAGATTTAAAGGGGCTCAAATTAAAAATTAAAACTACGAGCAAGAAAATAAAAATCGTTATTTTCAACCCATAGTGGTTAGCATTTCGCTACTTTGTCCACTAAACGGATTTACGAAAATAATGAAAACTATGCAACAAAAACGAAAGAACAAGACGAGAAATTAAAGGAAACCGATTTTTTGCATTAAAATAAAAAGTGTTTACAAGATTTGAAACTAAGAAAAAAAAGAAATTAAAGCTACCCTCAAATCTAAGTTTTTAATTACAAGGGGGTGAGGGGGTATTTATAGGATAAGAATTAGGGTTAAGGGGTGTGTTTGGTTAATCTCCACCATACACCTTTTAATGTGGTGGAGAAATCCTAACCATCTAAATGTTTCCTTCCCCCTTAAGCTTTGTAGAGTGGATCTTGACCACACACTTATTTAGTGTGTTGGGATGATCTCCACCTTACAAGTGTCTTGAAAGATTACCTTTTCCACCAAGCTCTTAATTCTTTTTCCTTTTTTCATTTAAGTCCTTTTTCTTCCTCTTTCTCCCTTCCTTGCTCTTTATTTCTTTATTTTGTCATTTCTTTATTTATTCACGAATTTCCTGAAATGCAACAAAATAAATTATTAAAATACGAGTTCAAGCAATAAATAGGTAATAAAAATATGCAAAAATATGCACTTATCAAACATCTTGTTATCAAAACCTTCAAAAACTGTAATAAAATAATGTTCTAGCTTATATATCCCCAAGATGCACCGATTACATTTAATTGTTGTTTTCATCAATTTTTCATATTTATTTATATTTATTTTATATGTAATTATTTTGATTGTAATAGATTTTGGGAATAGCTAAACTTTTTTAAAATAAGTTTCAAAATAATAATATTATCGATTTATTTAGATTAAATAATTGAATGCCTTTTTAACTAGAGTAAGTTTGTAAATAGTTAGACAGATTATAATTGGTTTTTAAAAAAATATCCTTAAAAAAAATTAAATAAACAGACTTCAAAGATGTGTTTAAAAATTTAATAACACTCTCTCTAGTAGCCGCCACCTCCTTCGTCGTTTATCAACATAACCGGCGGTGCTTCTACCGGTTTATTCCGATGAAAATCCATAAATCCTTTAATTTCGGGGAAAGATTTATCCATTTGGTTTGTCTGTTTTGTTTTTTAGATCTAAAGTCATTGGAGCTTTCGATTTTCTTTCTTCGTCAATTCAAGCGGGGCTTATTGGATTTGAGAGTGGACCGAATATCTCTTATTGTGTTTTAATTTTTCAGATCTAAGATTTTTATTTGAAATTTTAGTTTGCAATTTCAGTTCGTTTTTTCTTCTTGGTCACAGGATGTTTGTTCTCTCCTTTATTATGAGTGTTGGTTTTGATTTAGTGATGAAACTTGATATGGGACTGCATTAATCTACTTTCCGATAAGATATGGCTCATCAAAAATAGACATACAACAAATCAAAAATTAAATAAAATGTCTGTAGATTGACTTTACGATGCTGAAAAACGGGATCCGATTGTTTTTTATGATTTCGAAAATAGATCGAGATATAATCTAACAAAATACCAAAAACTAAAGTTATAGAAAATTGAAAAATCTTACTGAATCACAAAAAATCATCTAATTAAAATTGAAAAATCTTTCTAAATCATTAAAAATCATCGAATTCTGACATTTATTGAATTTACTACAAATTTTATAAGATAACTGATTTCTATGAACAGAATTATAAGAAAATTTATATTAATTCAGAATAGAACTACCACCACCAACATTTAGCTCATCCATTAAGCCGTTCCAGATTCATAATAACCCCTCTACGAATTGGAATAATGAAATTATGAAAATAGGGTGATTTGAGATTTTGGATGTTTGGAGATAGACTTGAGAGGTATCTCGACTTGTTAGATGTGTCGAATTCTTTTCCAAGATGCTCCGAACCTTATATTTATAAGGATCAAGCCAACGCATTATGTTAAGGATTCGGTTTTTAATCCCTATGACTGTTAAGGGATGTATTCCTCGTTTCAGAGAAAGAAAATAATGAACTTGGGGATTAAGTCAATTATTAATAGATTCATAATGGAAAATTTGAGAGATAATTGAAGTAACCAAAACTATTTCGTAACATATTTTAATAATAGGAAAATGTTAAAGGTCATAAAATTGTACCCAAAACGAATTTTAAATTTTGGGAATTTTCTTATAATGTCCTTTTAATTATATACAATTTTAAATGTATATCTTATTAAAGGACCTCCTTTGGTTAGATTCTACTTTATTTAACTATATTATGTTATGATATTAGTTTTGTGTTTTCGAGATCTTTTATTTTGCTAATGATACAAATGAACTTATGTTATTCTCCGTTGTCGTTTCTTTGATTTACAATTAAAAATTCATAAGGTACTTTTTGGAGTTTGGATGTCTAGAGGCAGATGATAGGGGATGGAAGGAGGACCTCGGTGTAGAAGTCAATTTAGCTACAAATGTTGATGGTAGTAGGGACTTTGTTATAGCTATCAGAAGCTACGAATTTTTACATTTAACCTGTTTGTAAATGATATATTTCTATATTGTATGGGAACTCTTTTTCCCACTTGAGTTCTTTTCCAATAGGATTTTACTCTTGTGGGATTTTAACGAGACCTTCTTTTGTGGAATATCTTTTCAGACATTATAAGCGTTATTGTCTAAACGTTACTTGCTTACTTTTGGTTCGACGATAAATTTTTTTGAATAAAGAAAACTCTTTTGACTGAACATTTTATTTTGATGCAATTTAATAATGTATAATGTTGCTTTTAACAAAAAAAAAATAGATAAACTTCCTAAATTTTTATAAATATCACTAAAATCGCCTATAGACAAAACAAAACAGAAAATTTCTAAGCTGATTCAGCGTATCATGCACCTGGTTCTACATCATACGGGTGGAACCTTGAATTTGTTTTAGGCCTACCACCGAACAAATGGTCTTTCCCAGGGTGTATATACATGTAGTCTAAAGCCTCGTTTGTTTCAATGTAATTTAACTATGTAAATCGAAATTTGTTGGATTAAAAATGAGTTATAATGTTTGATTCATTGTATTCTAAAGTATATTAAGGAAATTCCAAATATTAAGATTTTCATAGTTACCACAAAAATTGGAACTTAGTTACTAAGGTAATCATGGTCAATCCAAATTACATAGTTATCCAATATAAAATCATTAATTAATTAATTACCAAAATTAACGATATAATCTCTAGTTACATAGTTATAAATCAACCACAAACATTTTAATTACCTTGAAATTTTTGATTGTAACTAGGGATGGCAATTGGGTCGGTCGGTTCGGGTTTTGTGAAAACCAGACCCGGATCCAAATATATATGTTGGACCCAAATCCGGACCCGGACCCGATTGAAACCCGAATTCCTAGATCCAGACCCGATCCATTGGGTTTCGGTTCGGTTCGGATTTTAATCGGGTCTCAATTTATTTATGCAATTATTTATCAACATGTTTTTTTGAAACAATAATTTATCAACTTGAACACTATATTTAATCAAATGTCAAGGAAAATGTAAATTCTAATTAAGCGTATGCATCATCCAAATATATATAATTAAAAGATGAATAGTAAAAATATGTCTCTTAATTTGTAACATTTATATGTCAAAAATTGACTTGAATGCTTTATAAGATGAGTCTCTTAATAATTTATGAACGAAAAATACAAATTACGAGAAAGTATATAGTAACTTCAAGATAAATGCAGCTTAAATTAATAGCATTAAAATAATTAGACTAATAAAAAATTAATAATTAAAAATATTATATAAACATAATACACTATATTATACACAAATATATATGTGTATATTTGTACTTCAGATCGGATCTAGGTTTGAGATGGGTTCGATTCAATTTTCGGGTTTCGGGTCTGGTTCGGTTCGGTTAGGACAAAACCCAAACCCGACCCAAAATTTATTCGGGTCTAAAAATAAATTCCAAACCCAGATCCAGATCCAAAATTTCGGGTTCGGTTAGACCCAATCGGATCGGAACGGGTCGGGACAAATTACCATCCCTAATTGTAACTTAGTTAAAAGGGAAGTTCAAGTTCCTATGTAGTTATAAAATTGACAAAATAAACGAGGTTTAAATCTGCATATATAGGCGGAATCATTATTGCATTATATCGGGGGGTTTAAATGGAAAATCGTCACTATTTTGATATTAATCGGGATTTGAAATTAAATAAAAAATTATTAAAATTTTCGATTTGATTGAAACTTCAACCTAGGTTCGTTCTTCTGATTCCGTTTCATGTCAGCACACGTGTAAAAACACACAAAATACACAAATATTAAAATTTTATTGACAAAAAAAAAATCAACAAAACTATGAAAATGTTATGATTGATTGTAATTTTAGTCAAGATGTAATAGTAGGGCTATTATGTAATAGTAGGGCTAAAGTAAGAGATAGTCATCTTTGTTTTTGCTTCCTTACTTGCCTATATATAGTTTGTATCCGGGAATGAAAAACATACATCCAAAAGCAGCAAATTATCTTTCACTTTGCTTTATCTTGCTTTTGCTCTCGGCTTTCTTTACTATCTATTGGTGTTTATCATATTGCTATTATAGCTAGTTTATTATAACACGTTATCAGCACGAGTCTCTACCCGAGTAAGTTCTGTTGAAGTAAGGAGGTACTGCCCGAGTAAATTTTATTAAGGAAGAAGGTATTGCCCAAATAAGTTTTATTAACGAAGGAGCATAAAATATGGGAGATTTATGCATTGCTGATTGCGCCACCACTCACACAATTCTACAAAATCAGAAATACTTCTCACAGTTTACTAAAACCAGCTCACATGTTTGGACGATTTCGGGTACATCAGATATAATAGAGGGTTTTGGGAAAGCTAGTTTTATCCTACCAAATGAGACACAAATTCAAGTGCATAATGCTCTTTATTCTAGTAAATCCACTAGAAATCTTTTAAGTTTTAAAGACATTTGTATTAATTGTTTCCACGTAGAAACTACTAGTGAGAATGAAAAAGAATATCTCCTTATCACTTCAATTACCTCAGGCCATAAGAAGATCTTAGAAAGATTACAATCAATCTCTTCGGGATTATATACTACAAATATTAGAGTTATTGAGTCTCACAATATTGTCATTCCAAAAATCATAGATCCACAATCACTAACCCTTTGGCATGAAAGACTTGGTCATCCAGGAGTATCCATGATGCGTCGTATAATAGAAAATTCTATTGGACATCCTCTTAAGAATCAAAAGGTCATACCTCAAAATGAACTTCCCTGCTCAGCATGTTCATTAGGAAAACTAATTGTCCGACCATCTCCAGTTAACTTCAAACCGAGTCTCCAAGTTTCTTAGAAAGAATTCAAGGTGACATTTGTGGTCCTATTCATCCATCATCCGGCCCATTCAGATATTTCATGGTTCTAATCGATGCCTCAACTAGATGGTCTCATGTCTGTCTGCTCCCTACACGGAATACAGCCTTTGCCAAACTACTTGCTCAAATAATCAAATTGCGAGCTCAATTTCCTGACCATCCCATTAAATCAATTCGACTAGACAATGCTGCTGAATTTACATCTGCAAGTTTCAATGATTATTGTATGTCAGTAGGAATCTCAGTCGAACACCCTGTAGCTCACGTGCATACACAAAATGGCTTAGCAGAATGTCTAATTAAAAGGCTTCAACTTATTGCACGTCCCTTACTTCTAAGAGCAAAGTTACCGACATCTGTTTGGGGTCATACAATACTTCATGCTGCAAGTATAATTAGGATAAGACCATCTGCTTACCATAAACAATCACCTCAACAGTTAGCTTTTGGACAAATTCCTAATATCTCACACTTTAAGGTGTTTGGTAGTGCTGTATATGTTCCCATTGCACCTCCACACAGATCCAAAATGGGTCCACAAAGAAGAGTAGGCATATATGTTGGTTTTGACTCACCATCTATCATAAGATATCTTGAACCATCAACTGGTGATGTGTTTACTGCTCCTTATGCTGATTGTCATTTTGAGGAGTCTGTGTTCCTTTCATTAGGGGGAGACAATGTTTTGTATAAATTAAATTCTGAACTATCATGGAATGCATCAGGATTAAATGTTATTGATCCACGTACTAAACAATGTGAATATGAGGTTTTAAGGATCATTCATATGCAAAATATTGCTAATCAAATGCCGGATGCTTTTAATGATTCTGGACTTATTATAAAATCGCATATACCCGTTGTTAATGCTCCGGCCAGGGTTGAAATCCCTATTCATAAATCAAATCCTGAAGAATTGGTTGGTGATTCAAAACCACGCCAGAAGCGTGGTAGACCTATTGGTGCGAAAGATGTTGTACCACGAAAACGGAAATTGAATGGACCTGCCCCTGAAGTGGAAAATGTTCCTGAAGTAACTACATCAAAAACCCCAGAAGTAGTATCACCTCCTGAAGAGGTTCAAGCCCCTGAAGTGGCTGTGACAAAACCACCCGAAGTGGTATTACCTCTAGAAGAGGATATTGCACCTGAAGTGGCACATGCTTCCATAGAAGCAAAGGTACCTGAAAATTATGAGATCTCAATGAGTTATGTACATAACGGAAAATTATTGGATCGTGGGAGTAGTGATGTTGATGATGTATATGCTTTTTCCGTGGCATGTGATATTATTATGAACTCCGATCCTGAACCACAAAGTGTGGAAGAATGTCGACAAAGAGATGATTGGCCAAAATGGAAAACTGAAATCCAGGAAGAATTGCAATCCTTGCACAAGAGAAATGTTTTTGGGCCTGCAGTCCAAACACCAGCTGGTGTAATCCCCATCGGGAATAGATGGGTGTTTGTACGAAAACGAAATGAGAGAAATGAAATTGTGAGATATAAGGCCCGGCTGGTAGCCCAGGGATTCTCTCAAAGGCCTGGATTTGATTACCAGGAAACTTACTCTCCTGTGATGGATGGAGTTACTTTTCGTTTTCTTATGGGTTTGGCTTGTATGGAAAAATTGGAAACACGTCTGATGGATGTTGTGACAGCCTACCTTTATGGATCACTTTATAGTGATATTTATATGAAAATCCCTGAAGGATTAAAGTTAGAGGAAACTAAGCCTCAACATTTATACTCAGTTAAACTACAACGATCATTATATGGCTTGAAACAATCTGGTCGTATGTGGTACAACAGACTTAGTGAATATTTATTGAATGATGGGTATATAAATAATCAAGTGTGTCCATGTGTGTTTATCAAAAGGTCACAATCCGGTTTTGTTATTATTGCAGTATATGTGGATGATTTAAATAATGTAGGTACTTCTGAAGATATTACTAATGCTGCTAACTATTTGAAAAATGAGTTTGAAATGAAAGATCTTGGAAAGACAAGATTTTGTTTAGGTATACAGGTGGAGTACTTATCTTCAGGCATATTTATTCATCAGTCAACCTACACAGAAAAGGTTCTTGATCGATTCTACATGGACAAAGCTCATCCACTAACTACACCGATGATTGTTCGATCGCTAGAAGTTGAGAAGGATCCTTTCCGTCCTAGGAAAGAAGATGAAGATACACTTGGGCCTGAAGTTCCATATCTTAGTGCAATTGGAGCTCTTATGTATCTTGCAAATAACACACGACCTGATATTGCATTTGCTGTGAACCTGTTGGCAAGATTCAGTTCTGATCCAACTAAAAGGCATTGGGATGGGATCAAACATATATTCAGATATCTTCGTGGGACAATTGATCTTGGACTATTCTTCCCAAACAGTTCAAAATCGCAACTAATTGGATATGCAGATGCGGGGTACATGTCAGACCCTCATTTTGGGCGATCTCAGACAGGTTATCTATTTACATATTGTGGTACTGCTATATCTTGGAAGTCTACAAAACAGACTATGGTGGCAACTTTATCAAATCATGCAGAGTTACTGGCAATTCATGAAGCAAGCAGAGAGTGTATTTGGTTACGATCTATCATTCAACATATTCGAGAATCATGTGGTTTATCAGGTATTTCGGACAGTCCTACAGTTATGTTCGAAGACAACTCAGCTTGCATTAAACAATTAAAAGAAGGCTATATCAAAGGGGATTGAACAAAACATATCTTGCCAAAATTCTTCTACACTCATGAACTACAAAAGAATGGTGAAATTGATGTACAACAAATTCGATCATGTGACAACATTGCAGACTTATTCACAAAATCATTACCGAATTCAACATTCAGGAAACTACGACATAACATTGGAATGCGTCGACTCAAGGACCTGTTACAAAAAAACTTCAATGAATAATTTGTTTTCTTCCAAGGGGAGACTGTACTCTTTTTCCTTCGTCAAAGTTTTTATCCCACTGGGTTTTTCTTTGAAAAGGTTTTAACGAGGCAGTTTATGATCCATACTATAATGACAATCAAAGGGGAGTGTTATGATTGATTGTAATTTTAGTCAAGATGTAATAGTAGGGCTATTATGTAATAGTAGGGCTAAAGTAAGAGATAGTCATCTTTGTTTTTGCTTCCTTACTTGCCTATATATAGTTTGTATCCGGGAATGAAAAACATACATCCAAAAGCAGCAAATTATCTTTCACTTTGCTTTATCTTGCTTTTGCTCTCGGCTTTCTTCACTATCTATTGGTGTTTATCATATTGCTATTATACCTAGTTTATTATAACAGAAAACAAATTTTTGAAAAAATTAAATACGTAAAAAATCAAAGAAACTGATTGACTGACGTAAAAGAAGTCAAAGAACTTCTCTCGAAAATATCAATAACTTATGCACATGCATATGTCATAGATATAATGTATACGGAATCAATAAACGAATTACAAATACATTAGTGACCTCCTGAAAGCGAGAGCAGAAAGTTTGGAGTTTGTATGACACACGAATGAGTACGTAGCTAAAATTGACTGGACACTCACTACAAGAAAAACTCGATCCTGCAACATTTTTTCACCGTTGTCTGATCTCCATTTTTTTCGTTGTCTATCCGGCAGTTGTCTGTTTGAAATCAGACAATGGTTATTTACCAGTTGCATAGAAGAAGGTAATACAACAATTTTAAAATGTTGTTAGAAATTACGTAACACAGCGGTTGTATAATAAGAACCGTTACTGGAAACAAAACAATGCAATTGTTTTCTGACTAATAGACAACAGTTTCAAAACGTTGTTAAACATTACGTAACACGACAGTTTTACAATGAGAACCTTTACTGGAAACAACATAATGCAATGGTTTTCTGACTAATACACAACAGTTTTTAAACGTTGTTAACAATTACGTAACACAGCGGTTGTTTAACTGGTGTTTGATAGTATCAAAGACGGCGACTCAATAGACAACACCTGATAGACAACGGTTGAAAAGTGGTCTGACTTGGTTCTGTTGTAGTCGGTTTGAACAACGATTTGTTATTTCACTGGTGTTGTGCCAATGCAAATTAACAACGGTTTATGTACACAAAAAATGATTTTAAATAATGCCCCCAACTAATTAATTAAATAATGAATCAATAAATTTATCAATACAAAAATTTCTTATTGATCTAGCTACAATTTCTATGTAAAAATTGCATACATAGCAATCTCATGTCTCTACAAGTCCTACAAATTATCAATTTATACAAATTATTCCTACCAACACTTAAAGTCCCCTTTAGTCAAGCCCTTTGCATCCTCATATAGCTAGGTATCCTCCTGAACAAATACTAGATCTTGTGACCTTTGTCGAGGAAATTGAGGCAGTCCCTTGGAAGACATTTTTCACAAGGACCTGCAACAGGATTGAGAACAGATTAAACATCAACGAAAATATGGGAAGATGATATGCAAGAATGGACGAAATATTAAAGTGCTAACTAACTACTCCAATTTAGTGCTATAAGCGGCCGGTCATATTAGTTGATTGTCTTTTTATTCCATATGATTACACAGTCCCTTCAAGTATGAGGTAAATTTGACCTCCTCTCCATAGGGTACAAAAACTTATGGTTTGTACATTTAAGCAATTGGTTTACACCTACTTGCTCATCATGTAGGATAAATCTACGAACCATTAACACTTTCTGATGTTGATAATTTTATGTCAGTTTTCAAAACAACGATGTGCTTTTTATTCCATACTAGTAACATATTACTGCAACTTCATGTTCAAATTATGTCCATAAAGGGAGAGGAAGAAACACAACAATATTCTTTGGGTTTTAGCAAGCTACAAAGAACTCATTACGAGGAAGTTGTTACCGTTAGCTGATTTACAACATACCTTGTTGGAGTTTTAATGACCTGAACCACATAAACGCACTCTCATGATACTGTTTCGAGAGTGCAGTGTGTATTACCAGAAAAACTTGCAAGCTAATCTATTAAGAAGTTGATTAACTCACTGTATACTGATCCGGACGGCGGTTTTCAGAAGCTAGAAAATGTAACCTCATAGTAGCTATAATCTTGTATTCCTTGTAAATCTTATACATTGTCCAGAAAGAGAAAACATATATCATTCCTATATGAACCCAAAACCTGTAGAAAAAGGAAAATTACCATATAAGGGCACTTGTCTCATATGGACTCCCAACAGAGTCTAAAGTAACCCGCTAAGAGGAGTGGATTTCATCTAAAAATCTCACCTTGAAGATCCAGCAGGGACATTAGATATTGAAAGGTTGTCAAGATCACTAAACGTTACATCTTTGAGTTCCTCCAAAGTATTGTTAGTCCAATTTACAGGCACCAATACCACAAAAGCAAGTACAGTTATGGGAACAAAGATCTTTAAACTGCATAATATATATGACATGGTCAATAGATACAAGTAAAATAAATTAATTGTAGCGTAGCACTTTCGCCTGCAGTCAGCTTTCTTATGCATTACTGTAACAATAACTGTAAACATTTTAATAACGTGTACTGTATAGCCAATTAGACAATCCTTCTCATTTATTCTTTTTGGGTGTTATTTCACTTTGTCTCTCCTAATTCGAAATTTCAGATCATTTTAGTTAACTAATAACCAAATTCTGAACGAATCACTCTGTTCAAGTATTATTCACTGAGATAAATGAGCCAAAAAGTTCTGGGTATTTTCTTCCCTTCATAACAACTTGTGAATACAGGGGACCTCAAGGAGCAATTAACATACGTCTCCTTGCGCACATAAATTAAGCAGACTGAAAATGTTCTACTTACCTTAGATAGTAGCCTTCAAATATAACCCGAGCAGTACCATCTGACAAGCAGTTGAGTGATCAAGACACAGCAGCATCAAAGCAAGCCAAACAATCAACACTTGGTTCATTGGATTTTCTCCAAAGAACTCCAACTCATTTTGGCAGAATCTCCCGGGATCACCCACAACTATTTCAGGAACTTTATCGGATACAAACACGAATAGCTTCACTTCCCCAATAGATTATATAGCACGTACATGTCAGCAAGGCCAGCCATCATTAGTAATATACAACATTAGTAATATATGCAGTTTGCCATATAAATTTCAACCGAATTGAAATAGAGTGTTTCAACAAAAGAAATAAGGTCAAAGCTTACTGCTCTTACATGGTAATAGTGATAATCTGGTGTTTCAATTTCACCTTGAATTCAAGATGGTCGAAAGCTTGTTCATAGCTGCAAATTAAAACAAAAGAAAAGGGAAGTAAAAAGTAGTTTAAGGAGGGCATTACCCAAGAAGACAAAAATTGACATACCCAAGGTAAAAAGAAAAAAATGTTACCTTTATCTGGCTCCTCGTCCGCTATTTTTGGATCAAAATACTCCTGTTAAGTTTCTTTAGGGTATCCGGGTTACGATGCTCTGTCAAAGCTTTCTGGAATGTCTCAATAGCAGGTTCATAGTCCTTGGAGCATTTGGCCATTTTCACCAAAGCAGTTCCTTTCCTCGTCAAAGGCTTTGCAACCATCTTGAAGTCTGATCTCAGTTCTCTCCCTCTTTCAACAGCCTTGTCACAATGCACTCCTCGAACTGGTGAAATTAGTTGCCAACTGATTAGATCCATATTTTAATAGTACTTTTAATGCTCAACTAAAATAAAAGCTTCACTACGAAAAACCGAAAGAGAATATTAGACACAAGCTCCTCACCAAATCTTAATAACTCTAACTAAACAACAAAAGCACAAGTTGATTTCGAATACTTAACATACAATTTTTGTTTTACTTAAGCGGGATCTGATATCCCTAGAGCTGATTCTATCACGATCAGGTCAAACAAAACATAAAAAATGAAGCCTTCAACTTGCAGGCCTGAGGCTAATAAAATTATCATATAATTTTTGACTTGTTAGATAAAATTAAAACACAATTGTTGGCTTGTGAATATGACCTAACAACAGCAGCTTAGGCATATATGTCTAAAATTCGCTAAGTACAAAAATGGACTGCAACAAAATTATACAGATCTGCTGTAAAAACACATGTTTTTCTATTCATGTCCTATAAAAATGATCACTAACAACAAATATGTATATCTATAAAATAATCATAATTTTAACACACCAAAATGAAAATTACAAAAAAAAAAAAACTAAATCAATTTTAAAACTAACCGAGTTTCTAGAACTGATCCAACATAATTAAGCTGAAATTAGCAATTTCTAAGCACAAAAAATCAAATTAAGTATATCTTAAGACAAAAAAAAAGCTGTATTACTTGTCAGATCTAAGACAGTAGCATATGAATTCACATAGAAAACAGACCAGAAATTCTTGATATATATTCAAGGATCTAAACTTAGTTTAAAACTATAACTGAAAGTTTTTTAAAAAACTAGGTTGAAAATGATTATACAAGCAAAAAAAAAAAGACAGAAGCTTACCTATGCGAGCTGTACAGCGGAGTAAAGCTCCGGTGAAAAATATTGTCAATATATGTATGAAAGGAGGAAAGAAAGGGAGAACAACTAAGAACAAACTCTACAAATCTCGATCTACAACAAATAAAAAAGGATACAGAGAGAGGGAAGAGAGAGAGGGAGAGATGCATACAGACACAATTGAGTGAAGCCAATCGAAACAATCGAACCGTAACTAGAGCTAGAGAGAGGGCATAAGTGATGTTTTTATGAGAAGAGCTAGAGCAAAAGGCGATGAGTTTAGAGAGAGAGTTCGTACTCCGTATGTGTTTAGAATATGTGGTAAAGAGGAAAGTTTGGGGGAGATAAAGGGGGAGAAGAGGGGAAATGAAACCCTGAAAATTTTGGTTAAGGGGGGAATTTGTGCGCCCACAACATTTTACATTTTTCAATGTGCTGTTCTATTTTTTTTAATTTCTTAAATATTTTGGTAAAAATTCTAATTTCATTTTAACTTTATCAAGAATTTATTTAATTTCAAATTTTAAATTTTACATATATGCTAATATGCATGTACTTATATATAATATTATGATGCAAATAAAAAATTTATCGTGTAAAAAATATTATGTACAAAAACATAGTAAAAATGCTACTTCCTATAACGGAGCACGATCCAGGTTCACTTAATAATTTATTTGAATGATTTTTTCGACGATCGAACCGTACGAATGTTAATAAACATTCATTTTAGTGTTGGAAAAAAATAATCGAAAAATAAAAAGGTCGGGTTGTACGAGATTTTAACAAAAAGGTAGTAAAAATGATGCTTCCTATAACGGGGCACGATCTAGATTCATTGAATAATTTTTTTGAATGATTTTTTCGACGATCGCACCGTACGAAAGTTAATAAACACTCATTTTAGTGTTATGAAAAAATAATTGAAAAATTAAAAGGTCGTTTTGTACAATATTTTAACAAAAATGAAGTAAAAGTAATGCTTCCTATAACGGGGCACGATCCAGATTCACTGAATAATTTTTTTGAAAGATTTCTTCGATGATCGAACCGTACAGATGTTAATAAACACCCATTTTAGTGTTAGGAAAAAATAATCGAAAAATAAAAAGATCGGGTTGTATGAGATTTTTACAAAAACGTAGGAAAAGTGATGTTTCCTATAACGGGGCACGATCCAGATTCACTGAATAATTTTTTTGAATGATTTTTTCGACGATCGAACCGTACGGATGTTAGTAAACACCCATTTTAGTGTTGGGAAAAAATAATCAAAAAATAAAAAGGTTTGGTTGTAGGAGATTTTAGCAAAAATTTAGTAAAAGTGTAGCTTCCGATAATGGGGCACGATCCAGATTCACTGAATAATTTTTTTTAATGATTTCTTCGACGACCGAACCGTACGGATGTTAATAAACACTCATTTTAGTGTTGAAAAAAAATAATCGAAAAATAAAGAGGTCGGGTTGCACGAGATTTTAACAAAAACGTAATAAACATAATATATGCTTCCTATAACGGGGCACGATCCAGATTCACACTATAATTTTTTTGAATATTTTTTTTGACGATCGAACCGTACGAATATTAGTAAATACTAATTTTAGTGTTGGGAAAAAATAATTGAAAAATAAAAAGGTCGAGTTGTACGAGATTTTAACAAAAACGTATTAGAAGTGATATATGCTTCCTATAACGGGGCATGATCCAGATTCACTGAATAATTTTTTTGAATGCTTTTTTCGATAATCGAACCATACGAATGTTAATAAACACCCATTTTAGTGTTGGGAAAAAATAATCGAAAAATAAAAAGGTCGGGTTGTACGAGATTTTAACAAAAACGTAGGAAAAGTGATGCTTCTTGTAACGGGACTCGATCCAGATTCACTGAATAATGTTTTTGAATGTTTTTTTCGACGATCGAACCGTACGAATGTTAATAAACACTCATTTTAGTGTTGAGAAAAAATAATTGAAAAATAAAAAGGTCGGTTTGTAGAAGATTTTAACAAAAACGTAGTAAATTAAAAGTGATGCATCTTGTAACAGGGCATGATCCAGATTCACTTAATAATTTTTTTTGAATGCTTTTTTCGACGATCGAACCGTACAAATGTTAGTAAAAACTCATTTTAATGTTGGAAAAAATAATTGAAAAATAAAAAAGTCGGGTTGTACGAGATTTTAACAAAAACGTAGTAAATTAATAGTGCTGGTTTTTGTGACAGGGCACGATCCAGATTCACACTATAATTTTTTTGAATGATTTTTTCGACAATCGAACCGTACAAATGTTAGTAAACACTCATTTTAGTGTTGGCAAAAAATAATCGAAAAAATAAAAAAGTCAAGTTGTACTAGATTTTAACAAAAATGTAGTAGAAGTGATACATGCTTCCTATAACGGGGCACGATCTAGATTCACACTATAATTTTTTAGAATGTTTTTTTCGATGATCGAACCATACGAATGTTAGTAAACACTCATTTTAGTGTTGGAAAAAAATAATCGAAAAATAAAAGGTCGGGTTGTACGAGATTTTAACAAAAACGTAGTAAATTAATAGTGCTGCTTCTTGTAACGGGGCACGATCCAAATTTACTGAATAATTTTTCGAATGATTTTTTCGAAGATCGAACCGTACTAATGTTAATAAACACTCATTTTAGTGTTGGGAAAAAATAATCAAAAAATAAAAAGGTCGGGTTTTACGAGATTTTAACAAAAACGTAGTAAAACACGCAAACTGTTATTTAATGATTTAAAAGTGTTAAACATTACACAACGGTTTTTATGAAAAGCCATTGTTGTGCTTACTATCACACAACAGTTTTTTTTATCAGAAAACCGTTGTCTGAATATTTTATAAATTTCCACCAAATCCAATTCAAAATTTTCATTATTTCCCACTAAATTCAATTCAAATTATTTCATTATTCCCACCAAACATTTCATTATTTCCCACCCATTTCAATTCAAATTTTTCAGTTCAGACAACAGTTTTATAAAACCATTAAACAACGGTTATTCTACGTTTTATCCTTACTAAACAGACAACAGTTATTCTACCAATGTTTATAACCATCTTCTAAAGAGGATGTTCAAACAACGGTATTCTGCTCTGTTGTATGATACCCATTTATCTCACAATGCTAATAACCATTGTCTATCAACTTTCCTTCTGACAACGGTATTTGAGACACATTGTCTGATGTTCCCTACAACAACACTTCCAATAAACTGTTGTCTAACTTACACCACGGCTTTGTCTAAAAGCGTTGTCTGAAGATAATATGAAGTTGTCTACATACAACGGTGTTACACAGTTGTATTAAATGGTTCCACACAACATATTCACAATAGAACAGTTGTCTGATTTTATCAGAGCATACCGCTTAGACAACGGTTTCAAATAACACCAAACATAATTGTCATAGAAAGACTCCGACAACGCTTTTACGAGGACAGACCTTTAACTGTTGTTTGTTTTTTCGGGACAACGGGTTTTTGATTAACCGTTGTGTGAAACATGTTGTATGATTCAGTTTTTCTTGTAGTGACTGGTGACTATTGCTAAATCTCCTCGATCGCTAGACATTTTTTTGGTACTTAACTTTTTGTTCTGGGACAAATGACCTCTAGCTGAAATACTGTATTTTCCACTTACACTTAACTTATTTGCATATTCGTCAGAAAAAATCTTGCAAGTTCTAGAAACTCCAGTTCACTCCATTATTTGTCGATTAATCTTTTACAATATAGATTATCGATTTTTTTTTTTGAAAAGCCAGAATATATTAATAAGCTAATAAAACAGTAAACTCCAGAGGATACATCTCATGGGACTTAGCACATATCCATAAACTGAAAAATAAACCACTACACTAAAGCACTAGACTATAATCGAAGACAGTAATCAGAGAAATTAAAACCTTCTGGAAAAACCCAAAATACCACCCATGACCCATGACCTTTTTAATTCACCTCCTGCTGAGCATCAATTTTGAAACATGTCAATCGCCTTTTTTCCACTTCCATCCTATCCTCTTGATGAAGAATCACCGCAGCTAAATTTGGGGCAAGTTACAATAGATATCAGTCTTTTCCCAATTGTTTGTCAAACATTTCCCGCTGATCACCTTGCTGAACCTTTTAAAATAAAAAATCACTTTCAAACACAACTTTGGTAGTAACTTCAATCTGTCATCCATCAAACCGAGGTGTGTGCATTGCCTAGATTCATACATGCCAATACTCGAAACGCAAACCAGGAATCTGATGGAACTTCGTACTGCTAGTTCCTTCTCATAACTGCTAGGATTAACCAACAACGAATACATTGCTAGAAAAAGAAAATGTCAATCACATTGTAAATACTCCCAACTAACACATGCATACTTCCCACCACTCCCTGTTACAATCTTCCAGTTCCTGGACTATAGAAGAGAAGTCCACAGTTTATAAGACCACCAAACCATCGATCTTGCAAGAGGCTTTGACATTTAACAAATAATTTCGACTAGGATCCAGAGCTTAGTGATGTATACATGTATATCTGATGATTAGGCTCCAAATCAAATGATAGCTAAGAACTAATTCAGCTAAATGATTTTACCATCTACTTATTTGATCTAAGTGAATAACGCTCGGTTGGCTTATCAAAAAGGAACCTGATGTGTTACTACTGAACTGCTACTCCTCATAACCCAGCTGCACTCACATGAAGCTAAACTTAGTCCGGAATGCCAACTCTAACTCAAGAACCCGCAGCACCTGCTCCACAAGCACCAGTTTCTAAGCCACCTCCACCTGCTTCAACTATTCAAGTGGCACCAACTTCTGATGCACCAGTGACAAGGTCTCCTACTACCGCTCCAGCTCCAGGAAAACAGAAACATCATCACCAGTTACCACTAAGTCTCCAGCACCTTCACCAATTATAACAACTACTAATATCAAACCCGGACACCCATTCCAGACTTCAAACTGCATCACACCTAAAGCCCACACTGCAATTTTACTCAGAACATGGCTTAGATGTAGAGATTCTTGAATATACCACACTAGGCTACAAGAGATGGCATGAAAATATTCAATAGGACTGGAGTAGGCACATCATGAGATTTGAGAAGAATATCTGACATAACTGAAAGAAATTAGAAATCTAAAGGAGAGATATGCTGGAATATAGTCTGGAGCTAGAAGGAAGAAAATTAGACCCATACTGAGTGTATATACTGCCTGTTAATTCCACTTGAAGCTAGGCTATCTGCCTCTTAATTTAATTCCCTTGGAACATAATCTAAATGAATGATATCTCCAATGATCGAGTTAATATTATGATTCTTGACCATTATTGGAAAACCATTTAAGTAACCCAGCTTACAAAGGTTTATTGCCTCTCTAGAGTCAGAGCAAATAACCATCTTCCTCGGAGGAATAAGGCCATCTAGCCGAAGCTTCACCACATGCAAAATTGCTTTAAATTCCGCCTCAGAACTAGTTGAACCTGAACAGGGACCGGAAAAAACATAGTAAATTGCACCTCTGTTATCCTTAATGATTCCTCCTATACCTCCTCTTAATGACCTGTATTGCCTGAAATACCCGCTCCGTCTACAGCACATACCAAATCGAACTGCGAGAATTTATACGACCAATAGTTTTCTGAAAGAGAATGAAAATGAATTGCAATTGAACCTTGAGGATTTACTTTCCAGAGCATATCTTTGCTAAAATTAATAAGATTGGAAGCTTGCCCCCATATGTTAACTCTAGTGAAGATAAGGTATTCTAAAGAATCTCTTGTTATTCTTGACTTGTTGAAGATATTTTCATTTCTCGCAATCCAAATTGTCCAACAAGCAGCCTCTATCACAGTGATCCAGATTTTCCTTGTTTGTTTGTTTCTTTGAAGCTTGAAAAGCTTTAAAAGAGAGAACTCTGAAGTGGAAGAAAACATGTTCGAGACATTCCACCAACTAGCTAAAAATTTCCAAGTCCATTTAGCTAACGAGCATTCCCAGAATAAGTGACGGATTGATTCTTCATTCACTTTGCACCATTGACATAAGCTTCCTAAATAAAAGTTTTGAATTCTTTGGTTTAAAAGGTGCAGCGAGGGAACACATTTGGATTCCAATTTCCAAAGAAAAATTCTAATTTTCGGAGGCACCTTAGCATTCCAAATAATGTCCCATACTTCAGAATGTATCAGATTTGAAGTATTGTTTTGTTGCACAAGAGAAGTGCAAACTTTAGTATTAAAGATCCCCTTTCCTGGACTCCATAGAAGTTTGTCCTTGACACTCGTAAGAAAGATGGAAGAGATGATCCTAGATAGATGAAGGAGGTCTTCTTCCTCTCTACTGAGCAGTGGTCTTTTCCATAAGACCGAAAATGATACAGAACCTTCGATCCACTTGGTCATGAAAACCTTGACTGAGGAATGTCTTAGGATTGTAAGACGGTATAATCTAGGGATCAGAAGCATTAGAGGACTATCTGAGAACCAAATATCTTCCAAAAAGTTAATCAATTCACCATTGCCTAATATCCATTTGAAGCTGTTGCGATTCACTAATTCACTTAACTCAATGTTAGATCCCAATCGTAATATGCTCTGTATCGTGTAAGATGAGTCTTTTTTTGATTCCAAGCTGGCCAAGTCGTAATTGAAAGAAGGCCCGTACTTACTAGAAAGAACTCTATCGATTTGATTACGATTACTCATTACAAATTCTTCATTATCGATGTATTTAGAATAACTGATTATTAGGAATAAAATAATAGTTAAATTAAATATAGATTATTATATTATAATATGATAAATATATATTAACTAATAAATAGTTAACTATATCCTTATATATATTATGAGTAAGGAGGTTAAACGACATGACATGGTCTCCTAAATTACATATTAGTTAAAATATTTACCATCCTACCTTAATTAAAAATATTTACGCAACTGAACACATGAAATCTTAATTAAAAAATTTTAATGGATAAATATGTATATTTACAAATTCTTCTAAATATGAAAAGATATTCTAAATGTGAAAATAAAAAACGATCCAATCAAATAGTATTTTTAAAAGCATACTTAAATTGAATTTCGGATATTATTTCACAAAAGAGAAAATAGTGGATGGGATAATGGAGTTGCGGATATTATTTCACAAAAAAAAAAAAAAAGTGGATGGGATAATAGAGTTGCAACTAAATTTCAACTTACTGACTGAAAAAAGATATTTAAAAAATCAAATGATTTTGAAATGATAAAATAAGAAATTTCATGTAAAAGATAATATAAAAATTTAAAAAAATTAATTTTCTATTAATAAAATATATATCACCAATTTTAATAAAGAAGAAAAATTGATGTACTAAATTATCCATAAACTGTTTGTATTTGTGTGTAAGATAAAATCATGTGTTGATAAATATAAGATATTAAAAATAATAAATTAGAGTAAAAGGCAATTTGGCTGGCTATCTTTTTTGTTTTTGGCACTTGGATGGCTGAGAATAATTTTTGACATTTTGTCTGGCTGTAATAAAATTTTTAAGCACTTGAGGGGCTTGACATTTGGTATGAGGGGCTGTAATAATTTTTTTTACATTTTGTCTGGCTGCAATAAAATTTTTGACATTTTGTCTGGCTGTAATAAATTTTTTGACATTTTGTCTGGTTGTTAAAACATGAATTACCGAAAATATTCAAGTTTTTGGGTTAAATCCTAACGGCACTTGACGGAAGCCCCTCAAGTGCTTAAAAATTTTATTACAGCCAGACAAAATGTCAAAAATTATTCTCAGCCATCCAAGTGCCAAAAACAAAAAAGATAGCCAGCCAAATTGCCTTTTTCTCAATAAATTATTGTTATAAAATATTAACAAATAATTACCATTAAATTGAAGATATTAAATTTTGATATAATAAAAAAAGAACAACTAAATAACTTTTAAAAAATAGTGACATTAAAATATTTGATATCTTAAATGATATTTCAAAAACTCATATTACCATTGATGTATAATTATGAACCATGTATTATTATCAACATTAAGTATTATTAAAAGTTAAAATGAATCTTCATAAGAAAATACAATTTGTAATTTTTCTGGTAAAAAATAATTATATTAGAAAAAGTAAACAAATTAATAAATAATATATACTATACTATTATAAGCAAAACAAGGTATATTTGGTTAATTGGTTGTTTAATTATCACCTTCAATAAAAAATTGTTAACACTTTCCTAAAAATAATAAGTTAAAAAAATTATATTAAAAATATTAATTTATTTATTATAAACAACAAAATTTTTCATTAATGTACAAAAAAATATTTTTAAAAAACGTGTTAAAAATCTATACTATATACCATTTTCAGCAAAATACAGTATACCTTCTTAGTTGGTTGGTTAATGCCTTCCAAAATACCTTCGTAAAAAATATCAAGTTAAAAAAATTATATTAAAAAATTTTAAATTATTTTTTACGAATTAAAAATTTTTAAATTATTTTTTACGAATAAAAAAATTTAACAATAAGGCACAAAAATATATTTTTAAAAAATTTAAAAACGTGTTAAAAATTCAAAATTCAGTTAAATTATATATAATTTATTAAAAATAAAAATTACATATTTTATAGAATTATAAACGTCTTCAATTATATCCCGATTATAATCATCATCCACGCACCTTTCTTCCTATGATTCTTTCTTATACGATTTTAGGTTATATTAAATAATTTTTTAAAAATATATAATGAATTATTTAGATATTTAAAAATAAAATTTTGAAATAAAAAAAATTAATGATATTTATTTATGTCATGAAATTAAGTATGGAACATATTTAAAATTAAAATTAATAATAAAATGTATTAAAATAAATTAAAATTTTATAATAAATCAAATAATTAATATGTTAATTTATAATAATAATAATAATAATAATAATAATAATAATAATAATAATAATAATAATAATAATAATAATAGGCTTAATAATAATTAATATGTTAATTTATAATAATATATATATATATATATATATATATATATATATATATATATATATATATATATATATATATATATATATATATATATATATATATATATATATATATGAAGAAAGAATATACAGGGGTTTACCCTTACCCTATAGCCAAGACCAAGAGAGAACTATCTACTAACAATCTAGTCCTAGCAACTAGATTGTACATAGAAAGAACAAAAGAAAAGGTAGACCTCATCAAGATCAAATGTAAATCCATCTATACATATCTAGGTTAGCATGTTTTAAGAACCGGTCAGAGCTTCGAAGTTTGGTCTTCAAATCCACCATGATGCCGGAGATGAGTTTGGTAGGGCCAAAGCTACCTTTGTTGTGCAATCGTGCATTGCGTTCCCTCCACAAGTGATAGGAGAAAATTTGCGCTGTGAGCAATGCAACGTTTCTATGAATGAGATCAGGATGAGATCCCCAATCTGATATCAGCTCAAGCCAAGTACAACCAAAAAGAGACATGTGCAAAACACTAGCTAACTTGCTAAGGATAAAGTTACTATGCGGGCAATTCATGAACATGTGAGAATCTGTTTCGTAACCTCCCATACATAAATGGCAGAAAGGATGCACGTCCAAACCAAAAAAGAGAAGTCTATGTGCAGTTGGGAGATGACCCAGACATAACAGCCATTCAAGGTGAGCATACCTGAGGATTTTAAGACGATACAAGACAAATTTAAACCAGGGGACCTGTGAAGATTGCCTTCGAATAGAGTTTCAAATATCCCATATTCTGACCTTCTTAATAGATAAATCAGCCCAGCAGACAACATCGTTAGTGCCTAGATTAAAGTTTGGATAATCAAACAGTTGCAGTCAAGAACGTAGACCAGGGTCTAAATGATGAATTCTGGGGGAAGGTATAGGCAAGACCCTCTATCCAGTGTTGATCAGTGAATGAACATTTGCATCGTGAGGAAGACCCGATTGTGCAATGATAGAGTCCATTTTTGTGGAGGCCAAGCAAGTTGAATTCCACCACGGGTCAAACCATAGCGACGTCCTACATTCATTCCTAATTTTGAAGGTGAGGAATTATCGAGCCATAGGCCGAAGTTTGAGGATATTTCTCATAATCCATGAGCAATCAGACGGCATTTGCATAGTCCAGAAATGGTGTCTCTTCAGAGCAGTAGAATTCACCCAAGAAGGCCACAAAGCAGAGCTTTTAGAGACAATTTTACATAAGTGGGATAGCATTTGAGCTTGATTCCAAACCTCAGTGCTCTTGAACCCTAGACCACCCTCTTCAATTGGAGAACAAATATTGTCCCAACTAACTTTCGCCCCTCCCTTTAAATTAACACCTCCCTTCCACAAGAAACGAGTAAGCAGAGTTTGAATCTTTTTGTGAACAGGGGCTTGAAGGATGAAATGATTTGTGCAGAACGTTTGAATGGCAAACGGCACTAATCGAATTAACTGAGCACGCCCAGCCAACGATAAGAGTAATGAGGTCCAATAGGAAACCCTAGTAGTGATCTTGTCAAGCAGGGGAACACAATCATTGTGGCTCAGCTTCAAAGAGATTAAAGGCACTCCTAAGAACTTTACTGGGAGCTCACCATGAGTAATACCATACATAGTGTCAAACCAACTTACAAAATTTGCATCACAGTTGCCAAAGAAAACAGTGCTTTTGGCAATACTTGGACAAAGGCCACTAGTAGCAGAAAACTTCGAGACACATTGCATCAGGTGGGCAACAGAAACTTGGTTACCTTTTGAGAACAGAAGCACATCATCCGTATAGAGGAGATGAGTAAGTTCGAGATCTTTGCACTTATAGTGATAACTAAAATTCAGAGAGGTCTTTGCAAGCATGGAGGAAAGCACATTCATTGCAATTGAAAACAAGTAAGGAGAAATGGGATCCCCTTGGCGGAGGCCTTTTTTGCCTTCAAAATAACTACACAATGAGCCATTTACCTTAACAGAGAAAGTTGTGGTTGAAATACACAAATAAATCCACCTCATAAACGTTTCCGGGAAATTTAACTTTTTGAGAGCACCCATAACAAACTCCCAATTTAGCGAGTCAAAAGCTTTATGAAGATCCAACTTCAAAGCACACTTAGGTGGACCAGAGTCTCGATGGTATCAACGAAATAGTTCTTGAGCCATAAGAATGTTATCAGAGTTGATGCGTCCCGGGATAAAAGCTGAATGTGAAATATCAATAAGGCTAGGCATAACACTTTTAAGGTGTGAGGCAAGAATTTTCGCTATACATTTATAAGGAATAGAGCACAAAGATATAGGATGGAATTCTTGCATAGTGGTTGGAGTTGGTACCTTAGGGATTAAAGCAATACTCATTGCATTGACAGACTTGTGCAGAGAAACTGTAGAAAAGAAACTTTTAACAGCCTCACAAAAGGTGATTCCAATAATGTTCCATGCAGCAAGAAAGAACTCAGCAGTGAATCCATCCGGGCCTGGGGCCTTGTTCTTTTTCATAGCCTTTAACATAGAAAAAATGAGCTCATCTGTGACAGGAACTTCCAGCAAAAGAGCTTGAGCAGGGGAAAGAGAGGCACAGTCCAGAGCATAAAAATCACAAGACTCTAGATCTCGAGAGGAACCAAGAGTGCTCGAAAAGAAATCCACTGCAACCTGAGAAACATTTGTGTGACCTGTAACCAAATCCACACCTTTGTTCTCAATAGCCAAGATTTTATTTACATTCCAATTTGCCTTCGTTTTATTAAATAAATATCTAGTATTTCTATCACCAACATTAAGCCATTTCACTCTTGATTTTTGAAGAAGAAATCTCTCCTCTTCAAGCAGAACAGTCTCAAGATTAAGGGATGCTTGTGACTCTAATTGAATCGGGTAGTGGTTCGTACAATCATCACTTAGTTTATCTTGCACTTCAGAGAGAGCAACACGAGCCATAGAGACATTATTATGAACATTGCCATGATTCTTGTTAAGAAAAATTAAGGCACGCTTTACCTCTTTGAGCTTTCGAGTCAAAATTGCCATAGGATCACCACACCAATGACTTTCCCAAGCTTTAGACACAGTAGACAGAAAACCATCAATCTCAGTCATATAATTGTGGAATTGAAAGGATTTTGAGATCTTCTCTAGTTGCATAGGAATAGAGCAGAGTAGAAGGCATTGATCTATGATTCCCCTATTTTTAACCGTGACTAAGGCTTCACTGAACAACTATACCAATCTTTATTACCCAACATACGATAAAGACACTTCTGAATAGGCGTAGAAAGTCTTTTATTCATCCAGGTGAATAGAGAACCCACTGTTTTAATATGTCCCAATGCAGAGTTAGAGATACAGTCATGGAAGGCTTGCATACCAGGTGTCTAGTGTTCACGTCCCCCTTGACTTCATTTAAGGCTAAGATACAGTTGAAGTCGCCATTAACACACCAAGGCATGGTGATGGATTGACTAAGGTTTTCTAGCTCCCTCCATAGAGGTTCCCTTTGATGGGGCTTGTTGAAGGCATACACAAAAGTAACACAAAAGGAGATTTGTTTTTCTAAGAAGGTCACAAAGCATGTAATTTGCTGAGGAGATTTCACATGGGCATGTGCTGACCACACAGAGGGATCCCAACCAACCCAAACACGACCATACTCGTGCTCTTCCTAATTAAAGATCCACTTCCAATTTTTATTGATACCCTTCGAAATAGCTAAAGAGTTTTGAACTCTAACTTTAGTTTCAACTAAACCCATAAAAGAGATATTATTTACAGTGATAAAATTAATAACTTCTTTTTGGTGAGGGCTGTTATTGAGGCCCCTAATTCCAAACTGCGAAGTTCATTTCAAATGTTTAGTAACTATTGGCGAGCCTGCCAACCTGGGACTTTTCTTGTTTGAGACTTGGGTGAAACCATTCACATCCATACCTGCTTTGCTATTGGTTTTAGGTGGCTTAGGAAGACCTGGACCATTCGAAGTACTAATTGAAGTGATGAGAGACCATAACAGTGTCTCGTTGAGTTTGTACCGGTGATTTACCTTTCTTACGTTTTCTACCTGGAGAGATAGCTAAAGGCACAAGGATCTGGTCCTTAGCAAGCTCAGATAGGGCCGCAAACCCATTTTCCACATTAACAGGCTCAAATTCTACCTCCAGGCTATCATTTAATTGAAGAGGAACTCTATCAAACTCCTCCAAATTATCCTCTTTGTCAGAATCTGGTATGCAAACACCAACCTCCATATTGACATTCTCCTTTTGAATTTCATTTATGATTTCATCCTTGTCCATAACCACATCACACCCACAAAATTTTCCAATAGTGTATGGAACCATCTCCATAGTTTGTAGTTAGTCTGCCTTAGTTAGAGTTGAAGCAGAGGTTGTACCCATAGCTGGTGCTTCACTATGGTTACCAGCTGGTGCCATTTTCAGTTTCTTAGTGACTCTCTCGGGGTTATTAATACATCGGGCAAGGGAATGACCAAATGCTTTGCATAAACTGCAAGAGTAAGGAAGTTGTGGATATTGTATTTCAACTCTCTCTTGTTCCTCAACACCATCTGCATTCAAAACAGTAACCCAAACATAGTCTGGCCTTGGGGCTGAGTAGGCAAGCTCAACTTGAACATTAGCATACTTTAAAGGCTCAAATCTAGCCGTAGCATCATCAAACTTCAGGGGTCGTCCCACAGCTCGAGCAGTTGAAATTAAGCTGTCCTTTGACCAAAGAGAATAAGGGACATCTACCAATCGAATCCAACAGGGGACCATATCCTTATAATAGGATATAACTTGCTTAATAGCTAGTTATATCCTACTATATAATAAGAGTAAAAAAGATAATAAGCGAGTACTACCATAGGTTAGGGGTTCGACTCTTATGAACTACATAATAAAATAATGTATAATTATATCCTATTATATGTAGAATAAAAGAAATAATAAATAAGTTTTTTTTACAAGCAAAATATTTCGTTAATCAAAAGCATATATCTGAAACTGAACCACGAAAACAAAACATCCACCAAGTTACAAAAAGGCCATCAAGAAACTATATAAAAAGCACAACAATAACATCCAAATATTGGAATGAACCTATCAACAACCTACTAAATATAAAATACAAATTATAAGTCTTAAAATTATTATCATAATATTTATATTATGAGTTTAAAAATTAAAACTTATAACTACCGTACGATTTATTAGAAAACTTATACTCAAAGGAGCAATGCGAACAAAATTGAGAAGAAAAATAGTTTGATCAATGCGAACAGTGCAAGAGGACAACAACTAGAGAGTGTTTATATACAAATTCCATAAAAATATGTGTTTACTCACCCCGTTCTTTTAGATGATGGATTTGTTATGAATGTTCATTTATAGAGTCAAAGCATTAAGCGCAGTAATACACAAATATAGACATCTATACTATCTACACTATACTATATTAAGCAAAATTGGGCATATTTTGTAGTTTGGTTAATCCCATTTTTTGTTATCCCTCATTTTTTGTTATCTCATTCTAGATCTTCAATTCAAATAGATAATAATCATTATATACAATATTAAAAGTTGTTATATATAGAGGTTTATGATTCAAATCCCGTTAATAATATTTTAATTTAACATTAATACTAAAACATGTTATATAGAAAAGTTGAAGGTTCGATTCCCGCCAACAACATATTAATTTAAATTTAATACTTAAAGTTGTTTTATACAAAGATCTAATGTTATAGAAAAGTCTAATGTTCAAATTATTCAACAACATATTAAAATTAATAGTTCTAATATTATATTACATAAAAAGCAAGGTAAAATAAAATAAAAATAACTCGTGTTTTGCACGGGTTATAAGCTACTAGTATTTATAAATCATGGAATGCATTGCATTGGTATAAAGTATAAAACTAGTAATATAATAATATATGATATAAGATTTTGGAAGAGGATTGTAATGCTTTCCTACTACTCGTGGCTGCTATTCCTTGGTAGGAAGTGTACATGGGTCGGCCAACCCGATCAACCCAAACTAAATCGGCCCTATTTTTGGCCGACCCAACCCAAAATATTATAAACCGTTATGTAATTGGGTTAAATCGATTCTAACCTGATTTTAATGGGTTGGGTATGGGTTTAGATTGTTTTGGGCCAACCCAACCCAACCCAACCCGGGGGCATTTTAGTAAATATATGTAAGGACAATTTAGCAAGTATACGTGTGCCTCTATCGTCTATTCTAAGATGCTAGTATTTACCTTCTTGAAGGTCATATACAATTTTAGAATGAATGAATTAATAAATTGGTTTGTGTGGAACTATTTGTTTGATTCTTTTAAAACCAGTAGTGACTAGAGAACTTATTTTTGTTAAATTGACATTAAAGCTCGTAATCACGTTAATTTTGTAGTATCAGCGAGTAAATGAGATTAATTTGAAAGTAACAGCTTCATGTCAAGTATCAAACTTGATCCATTGCATGATTCATTGTTGTACCCCCTCCATTTTTTGTTTACGTTACATCATTGACTATCCGAAATTCACTTAAATTACTGAAGTCCTTAGCTTTGGTTTTCTCGAAACATAGATGTGATTGGATCCTATAATTCCCAGTGTATTTAGTCTTAAGATGAATTAGTTCAATTTGGGTTCACAAACAAGAATAAATGTTCTTGGTGATTCCAATTGGTTTTGCTAATGTTCAATTTGAAAACTGGTTCAACTAATTAGGTCTAATTGCCGGTTTTTACAACCGTGTAACTTCAACTATAACTAATTGTGATATATGAATTAGTTATATTCAATCTCTTAATACAAAAATTTTATAAGAAACCTTCCCATCTGTGTTTGACAAGATATTTTAATCGTTACCCAAGATTTGGTAATTTAAATTTACTCGTTCATACTTTCTCCGACCTTTCTATATAATATCTTTTAATTTTAAAATTAAAAGATATTGTTTTGTGATCCTAACTGATAACTCCAAGACCCGATCTAGTGCCTCCTCCGCCGTTCCAGCGCCCGGTAAGAGGTGAAGCTGGTGGTTGGGCGTCTACAAAACAACACCGGAGGGGGGTTTGAGCCCCGCGGCGCCTCCGACGTGAGAATAAATGACGGCTTTGGAGAGTAAAAGATAAGGACTAGAGTATCTAGTTATGGAGGGTGTGTGTATATGAGTGTGTATGTAAAAGAGAATGTAGCCCCTTCACCTTTTTCTCCTTGTCTTATTTATAGGCCAAGGATTAGGGTTTAGGGGTTGGTACCTGCAATCATGAGCGTCGGATCCTAGGTAGGTGGGACACTTGTCCTTCTCTGATAATTCCCACCTGTCCAGGTAATATCTGTGGCGGCGTGTGCCCTGGGCGTGTCAGCACGTGGTCTGATGGGGACATGATTGTGCCAATACAAGGATTCCCTTATCTGTCGCTGTCATGTAGGACCCTAGTCATGACTCGTGTCTCCCGTGCTCTTACGCTCCCTGTGGCTGGGTTGCCCACTAGACCGGTTCGGGCCCAGTCCGGGCCTCCTATGGGCCGGACTTATGGTACCTTGGGCCGAGTCCAGTTCGGATTGGGATCGGACGCTTTTCATAGAAAATGGTCCGGACTAGAGTGATTGTTTTTAGCTAAGTCCAAAGTTTGAAAACTTTGGGTTACTTAGAAAATTTTTCGTGTTTGCCCCCAGTCCGGACTCTTTTCATAGAAAATGGTCCGGACTAGAGTGATCGTTTTTAGCTAAGTCCAAAGTTTGAAAACTTTGGGTTACTTAGAAAATTTTCCATGTTTACCCCCAGTCCGGACTCTTTTCATAGAAAATGGTCCGGACTAGAGTGATCGTTTTTAGCTAAGTCCAAAGTTTGAAAACTTTGGGTTACTTAGAAAATTTTTCGTGTTTGCCCCCAGTCCGGACTCTTTTCATAGAAAATGGTCCGGACTAGAGTGATTGTTTTTAGCTAAGTCCAAAGTTTGAAAACTTTGGGTTACTTAGAAAATTTTTCCTGTTTGCCCCCAGTCCGGACTCTTTTCATAGAAAATGGTCCGGACTAGAGTGATCGTTTTTAGCTAAGTCCAAAGTTTGAAAACTTTGGGTTACTTAGAAAATTTTTCGTGTTTGCCCCCAGTCCGGACTCATTTCATAGAAAATGGTCCGGACTAGAGTGATCGTTTTTAGCTAAGTCCAAAGTTTGAAAACTTTGGGTTACTTAGAAAATTTTCCATGTTTGCCCCAGTCCGGACTCTTTTCATAGAAAATGGTCCGGACTAGAGTGATCGTTTTTAGCTAAGTCCAAAGTTTGAAAACTTTGGGTTACTTAGAAAATTTTTCGTGTTTGCCCCCAGTCCGGACTCTTTTCATAGAAAATGGTCCGGACTAGAGTGATCGTTTTTAGCTTAGTCCAAAGTTTGAAAACTTTGGGTTACTTAGAAAATTTTTCATGTTTGCCCCCAGTCCGGACTCTTTTCATAGAAAATGGCCCGGACTAGAGTGATTGTTTTTGGCTAAGTCCAAAGTTTGAAAACTTTGGGTTACTTAGAAAATTTTTCATGTTTGCCCCCAGTCCGGACTCTTTTCATAGAAAATGGCCCGAACTAGAGTGATTGTTTTTGCCCCGGCTCCGACTTTACCTATGGCTCCCGGTCGGGGACTTGTGTGTGTTGGTGATATACTAATTTGACAGTAGCAGATGAAAATTGCGAGGCTAGGTCCGATTTCATTAGTCTTGATATTCAAATTACAAAGTATTTTTTCTTGCTTCACTACAGAGACTAATCTATCTGTTGAAGACTTTTTGGGCTCAGAAGCAGCTCCTTGATTGGTTCTCCGGGCCTAGGCCTTTCGTTTACTGGTAGAACTTCCGGAGTCGGAGGCCGTGCCAGGTGTTGGGAACCTCCGAATCATCCATGTTGCATAGCTTATAGGTTCCAGGACGAAGAATTTCCTTGACCCTATAGGGTCCTTCCCATTTATGCATTAGCTTTCCAGTGCTTGTCGGTTCGGAGGCTTCGGTGTCTCGAAGGACTAGGTCTCCAACTTGAAAGTTTTTGACCCTAGCCTTCTTTCCAAAGTATTCTCTTGTCTTCTCTTTGTACTTTTCCATTCTTGCCACTGCTTCATCCCGAACCTCATCTACCAAATCCAAGTTTATTCGAAGCCCTTCTTCATTTGCAATTTCTTCAAAGTTAATGACCCTGTGAGAAGGTGATCCTACTTCAACTGGCAGCATTGCTTCAGACCCATAAGCTAGCTTGAAGGGTGTCTCTCCCGTGCTTGTCCGCGGGCTAGTCCGGTAAGCCCATAGCACGTTTGGTAGTTCTTCGGGCCATTTGTTTTTGCTTTCCTGAAGCCTTTTTTCTATTCCCCTCAGCAAGATTCGATTTGTTACCTCAACCTGACCATTACCTTGTGGGTATGCCACCGAGGATCTCTTGTGTTTGATGCCCCTCTCCTTCAAGTAATTTTCAAAGTCTGAACCAACAAATTGAGGTCCATTGTCCGAGACTAACACTTGGGGAATCCCGAATCTCATCAGTATGTTATCCATGAACCGGATACAATCCTGCTGATTTATTGTCCTCATAGCTTTGGCTTCTGCCCACTTTGTCATATAATCAATGGCCACCAACAAGTACCTCAAATCCCCTTTAGCCCGGGGAAAAGGACCCATGATGTCGATTCCCCAGACTGCGAACGGTATGGGAGAGAGGACCGAAGAGGGTAGAACCGGGCTCTACCTTTGGACATTGCTGAATGTCTGACAATTCTTGAACTTTCTGACAAACTCTACCGCATCCTTGTGAATCGTTGGCCAATAGTATCCCTGCCTTATTATTTTGTATGCTAAAGCTTTTGCTGATAGGTGGTCCCCGCAAATCCCATCATGAACTTCTTGCAAACAGTATGCCGCTTCGGCAGGTCCCACACATTTCAAGATCGGACTAGAGAATGTTCTACGATAAAGTTGTCCTTCTTCAACAAAGAATTTTGCAGCCTTGGCCTTGAGTCTCTGGGCTTTGTTTTTATCTTCTGGCAACTCTCCTTTTTCTAGATATGACATTATAGGGGTCATCCAGCTGGGCTGATTATCTATCTCCATTAATTCACTATTTTCAATGGTAGGCTTCTCTATTTCTTCAAAGTAGACCGAGCTGTCTAGTTCTGCATCTGAAAGGCATATGACTCAGCCTATTTGTAGTTCGAGGATCCTAATCCAATTAAAATAGATTGTAATAAGTAAATAATATCAACTGTCACAGGAATCTCACAAGATGATAACCGTCAGAAGAAAAATCAACAAGTCAATCTATAGTTTTGATGTTTTACACTGGAAGAAGATTCAGATATCTGATCAGGCCTCAAGGTAGCATTGAAACAAGTGGATTCATTTACGAAGACAGAGATTTCTATTAGTGACAAGAAACAATTTCAGTACTGAATGATTGATGAGAGTGAAGAGTATAAAAAGACCACAGTGTTAAAAGTCACGATGAAGAACAGAAATTGGAGTTAGTCGTTCATGAACCAGACAGTGCATCGAACGTCAACGTCATGCCAGTGTATGTTCCTTATCATAATTACGTGGTTTTCAGCGGAGTATTGACTATTAAAGAATTTATATTAATTCTATTTTAATTAATTAAGTCAAGTAATTAAGTTAATAAATAAATTAATTCTATCAGAATTAATATATTTGTTAAAGTGATTATTAGATTAATTAAATAAGAATTAATATGAAAAAGAATTAATTAGTTAAATGATTTTTTATAAGTCATTTAATTAATTATAAGCTGAAAAATATGATGATATAACTATCAAACTGATAGTTATACCGAGAGTCATATTTAGTTAAATGGAAATAGTCATATTCAGTTAAATGGAGATAGTCATATTCAGTTAAATGGAGATAGTCATATTTCATTCAATTGGTAAGTTATACCGAATGTTATATTCATTTGGTAAGTCATACCGAATGTTATATTGACTAGTTAAGTTATACCGAAAGTTATATTTAAGCTGGACAGTCATATTACATTGATTTGATAGTCATACCGATTGTAATATTAATGTAAAATGATTGTCATATCAGTTTAAATCAAGTAGTATGACTATGGCTGTGTATATAAGGCAGAAGAAGGCAGTTAAATAAGAACCAGTCGAACCAAACACAAGAAATTCACACATCAGCCTATTTCTCTCTCTCTCAAGCTCAAGAACACCTACAAGTTTAATTCTGTAAATTCAAGTTCATCTCAGTTGTAATATCCTATCCGTTGGAACTTGTTTACTTATGATTCTTGTACTACTAGCGAATTAAGTTTCCTAGTTCACAAATTGATATCTTGATTTTATTAACTAAATTAGCAAAGTTCATGTTGAATTTTCTAATTAGTTATTAATCACTTGATAATCATTTGGACTGATTTTGTAACACCCCTCAAGTTAATATACTGTTATATTCAACTTTAAATTTGTGTTATATTATTCCGCACAAAAATATTCGTTTAAGGCAAAATTATTTAACGAATAAATTTTGAGAAAATGGTATAGATTGTATTCAACCCCCCCTTCTACAATCTTAACGGACCTAACAATTGGTATCAGAGCCTATTGATTGATACACAAATTAAGATCCTATTTTTACTCAATCAAAAATTAAGCTCGAATTTTTAACTCTCTTAAAAATTCATCATGTCTACCAAAGGCAATGTCAAAATTCCTATCTTTAATAAAGATAATTATGATATGTGGAAAAACAAAATGGAGTTATTTCTTGATGTAGCAAACCCAAGTTTTTTGTGGGTTTTGGAAAATGGACTAGTAACTCCCATGCAACATGATACTGAAACAGTTGTAAATGGAACTGTAACAGTCCCTGCCAGATCCTATCCAAAGGACCCTAAGAATTATACCTCTGAAGATAAGGAGGCAGCTGGATTGGATAAAAATTTGAGACTCATTCTGTTGGATTCCCTAGATGCTGTAATGTATAGCCATGTGAGAAATTGTAAAACTGCTAAGCACATCTGGGAAACTATTGAGGTCATTAATGAAGGGACTGATGAAGTCAAGGAAAATAGACTGCAAATTCTAACTTCTGAATATGAACACTTTAGAGCTGGCCCTAATGAAGGCATTCAGGAAGTGTTCGAAAGGTATAACAAGATAATCAACAACTTGCAAGTTCATGGCAAGCATTATACTCAGAAGGAGATCAACATGAAGTTTTTACTAACTATGCCTACTCACTTGGAACATAGAATCACTGCCATCAGATAATCAAGAGACTTAACTCAGGTTGCTCTTGAAAGGCTGTTTGGTGTTCTGAAAACATATGAATTAGAACAAGTACAGCAAAAGGAATTCTATGGCAAAGGCAGAATGGCAAATTCTTCTACAGCTCTAGTGGTTGATGTTCCTAAGGAAGTGGAAACTAAAGTTGTTCAACCTATCAGTTTCAACAAGGAACAAACTGAAGTAGAACTTGGCCAAACACCAGCTACTCAGGATGGTGGAGAATTTTATTCACTTGAAGAGCTGGATCAATTGGAAGATGAATCTATGGCAATGATGGTGAGACAATTTAGTAACTTCAGATTCAGAAGAAATCCAAAGTTCAGGTTTAAGTCAAATAACAGGTTTCAGAGAGGAGGTTCTTCATCCTCTAGTAACAGGGGAGGTTATAAAACTGGAACTGTTGACAGAAGCAAAATCCGTTGTTTCAATTGTAATGAGTTGGGACATTTTGCTACTGAGTGTCAGAAACCCAAGCAAGCACAGAAGAAAGATTATGCTTCTGAAAAGAAGAAAAGTGGAAGAGCTTATGTGGCAGCTGGTAAAAGCTGGGATGATACAGATAGCGAAGATGAAGAATATGGAAACTTTGCGTTGGTGGCAAATGCTGAATCTTCAACTTATTATACCACTCCGGTAATTCTTACTGATGCTCAGTTAATTGATAGTTTACGTAGTTCCTTGAATAATGCAGAAAGAGGGTACGAGAGAATAAGTCTTGTTAACACTAACCTTGAAAATCAAATGTTAGATTTAAAAAGGGTGCAGGTTAATCAAGATAAGAATATAGAAGAAATAGCTCGACTTAACTGCAGAGAAAAAGGTCTAGGAGATTACATGACAAAACAAGTTGATAAAATTGCTGAACAAGAAACCAAGATTAGAGAACTTGAAACACAGGTTAGAGCGTGTTATAATACTGTTAAAGTTTCTAAAGATTTCTTCAACAAACAAGCATTAGAACAAACTGTAGGAATAGGATTTGATTACAGTCAAGCTGTTGGTTCGTTGAGTAATCATTCTCCTAATTCTATACCAGCTAAAGAAAGAGGTATACCACATATTCTCAAGAATGTTGAAAAACCAATGTTTACAAAATCTGATGCTGGTCCACCAGATTTTAGTTCTATGGTTATACATGAAGAAATGAGAAATGAGGATGCTGCAAATGGCACAGTTCTTGTTGAGAATAAATGTGTTAAGAATAAAACTGCTAAAAACTATAATACAAAGAATGTGTCATCCAAGAAAAATGTCACAGTATTTGTTAAGGCTAAATCAGTTGAGGACGTTAACACAACAAATGTGTCACCCAAGAAAGATGTTCCTAAAGTACCAGTCAAAGTTGTTGAATCAGCTAGTACTTCTAAGACTGGATTAGGTAGTAACAAGTCAAAGCAGAAAAATACCATGCCTACTATTAACTCTAATCATAAAGCATGTGGTATTATCAATTGTATGTCTTGTGCTTTTAACAATATGCGTGCTTATTTTAATGGTAATTATGCATGTGTTAAACAGAATGCTCCTCGACAGCACATGAACAGGAACAATAATGTTCGATCTAAGACTGCTTTTCCTCCTCAAGTTAGGAGAGAGACATTTGTACCTAAGACTAAACAAAAGATTACCAAGAATGTCAACCAGGTCAAATGTCCAGTCAATGACACAAGTGTTACTGCTGCGAGAGAAACATGGATACCCAAGAGTAAACAAAAGATTTTCAAATCTGTTTATAAGGTTAAATGTTTATTGACTAAAGAGGTTAAACTTAAAAATGTTGTTTTCCCTGACAAAGGTCAATACTTTAAGTACGCAGGACCCAATCAAATTTGGGTCCCGAAGAAGGTTTAACTCATTTGTCATTGCAGGGTATTGAACAGGTTGATCGAGTAACCTGGATCTTGGACAGTGGATGTTCAAGGCATATGACTGGAGATAGAACCCTACTGACAAATGTGGTGGAGAAGGCCGGCCCAGTAGTTACCTTTGGAGATAACAGCAAAGGTAGAACTGATGGATATGGCAGACTTGAAGCTGGAAATGTTATCATTGATGAAGTTTCTTTTGTGAAAGGACTTGAGCACAATTTGCTCAGTGTTAGCCAATTCTGTGATAAAGGTTATGAAGTTCATTTCAACAAAAAGAATTGTCTAATTTCACACAAGAGACATGAAAAGCCACAACTGACAGGAGTTAGAAAAGGCAATCTGTACGTAGCCAATATGAATTCAGGAAGCACTGAAGAAGTCACTTGCTTCTACACTAAAGCATCTAATGATGAGAGTTGGCTATGGCACAAGAAACTTTCTCATCTTAATTTCAAGACAATGAATTCTCTGGTCAAAAGAGAATTGGTGAGAGGTTTGCCTTCAATGGAATTCACTCAAGAAGGACTGTGTGATGCATGTCAAAAGGGCAAGCTAAAAAGGGCAAGTCACAGGAGCACTGATACTTCTTCAATAACTGAACCATTACAATTACTTCATATGGATTTGTTTGGTCCAGTTAATGTGATGTCTATGTCAAGGAAGAGATATGCTCTAGTGATTGTTGATGATTTTTCAAAATACACATGGGTTCTGTTTTTGAATTCTAAAGATGAGACTCCACAACTGGTGATTGATCACATCAAGTTAATTGAGCGAGATTCTACGTATCCAGTGAGAGCCATAAGATCAGACAATGGAACTGAATTCAAGAATGCAGTTCTAAATGACTTTTGCACTGAGAAGGGTATAACCAGACAATATTCAGCTCCAAGAACTCCTCAGCAAAATGGGGTAGTAGAAAGAAAGAATAGAACCTTGATTGAAGCTGCACGTACTATGCTAAGTGAATCAAGGCTTCCACTGTACTTTTGGGCTGAAGCCGTCAATACTGCGTGCTATACCCAGAATCGAACTCTAATCAATAAAGATCAAATGAAGACACCCTATGAAATTATGGCTGATAAGAAACCTTCACTCAAATACTTTCATGTATTTGGGGCAAAGTGCTTTGTGCTTAAAGAAGGTGATGATCAAGGTGGTAAATTTGATACCAAAGCATTTGAAGCAATTTTTATTGGTTATTCAATGAGAGCATACAGGGTGTATGTGATTGATGAACAGAAGATGATGGAAAGTGTGAATGTAACATTCGATGACACTAAACTCCCTAGTATCCAAACTGAGAATCCATCTGAGAAGCTATCTTTCGATGACATGACAGATACAGATTCAGATGATGACAATGCACCTGAGATTTTTGCTGATGCTAATGACAACAATGATGATCAGGGTAATGATGATGAAATCAATGATAGTAGTCAAAATTCCTCTGACTCTCCTAATCAATCATCATCTAGTCAACCTAGCAACAACTCAGGGGGAGAAAATGAAGGGTCAACTGGTCACACACAACATCCCAATGAAGGTCAAGGAGAATCATCAAGATCTAATCTTCCCAGACAGACTGTTTGGAATAGAGCTCATCCTTTTGAGTTAATCATTGGTGATCCAGTTGTTGGTGTAAAGACTAGAAGAGCTCTTCAGAATCAATGCAATTATTCGGGGTTTCTATCTGAAATGGAACCTAAGAAAACTGAAGAAGCTCTTTCTGATCCTGATTGGGTGATTGCTATGCAAGATGAACTCAATCAATTTAAACAACAAGAAGTTTGGAAGCTGGTACCCAGACCTACAGACAGACCAGTAGTTGGCACAAGGTGGGTATTCAGAAACAAACTTGATGAAGATGGCACAGTGACGAGAAATAAAGCAAGACTGGTAGCAAAGGGTTACTCCCAATCTGAAGGCATTGACTATGATGAGACCTATGCTCCAGTGGCTAGACTTGAGGCCATAAGAATATTCTTGGCATTCGCAGCATTTTCAAACTTTACAGTTTATCAAATGGATGTCAAGAGTGCTTTCTTGAATGGCAAGCTAGATGAAGAGGTTTATGTAGAACAGCCCCCTGGCTTTGAAGATCAGGATTTAATTGACTATGTCTACTTCCTTTTCAAGGCTGTCTATGGTCTTAAGCAAGCACCAAGGAAATGGTATGACACTCTCTCTGAATTTTTGCTTGAAAATGATTTTGTTAGAGGTGTCATAGACAAAACTCTCTTTACAAAGAAACATAAGAATGATACAATTATAGTCCAAGTCTATGTGGACGATATAATATTTGGGTCTACTAATGATCTTTTGTGCAAGAAATTTGCGAAGTTAATGCAGAGTAGATTTGAAATGAGCATGATGGGTGAGTTGAAGTTCTTTCTTGGATAGCAAATAAGTCAAAGGACAGATGGAATATTTATCTGTCAATCCAAGTATGTCAAAGAGCTTCTCAAGAAGTATCAAATGGAGGACTCTTCTTCAGCAAAGACACCATCATCCACAGCTGTCAAATTTGGAGCATGTGAAAATTCTGCCAAGGTAGATATCACAAGCTACAGAGGTATGATAGGCTCATTACTTTATCTTACTGCGAGTAGACCTGACATTATGCATGCTACGTGCTTGTGTGCAAGGTTCCAATCGGATCCTAGAGATGTTCATCTCATTGCTGTTAAAAGAATTCTGAGATATCTTAAGGGTACGCCTAACCTAGGCATCTGGTACCCTAAAGATTCTGGTTTTAATCTTGTTGGATATATAGATTCTGACTATGCAGGAAGTGTTGTGGATAGAAAAAGCACATCTGGGAGTTGTCAATTCCTAGGTGGTAGACTAGTTTCCTGGTACAGCAAGAAACAACAGACAGTTTCCAACTCAACGGCTGAAGCTGAATATATAGCTGCTGGAAGCTGTTGCGCACAGATTTTGTGGATCAGGAATCAGCTGAGAGACTATGGCTTTGTGCTTGATAAAATTCCAATTTTATGTGATAATACAAGTGCCATAGCAATCTCTAACAATCCTGTGCAGCACACAAGGACAAAGCATAATGACATCAGGTATCATTTTATTCGAGAACATGTCATGAATGGTACCGCGGAGTTATTTTTTGTACCCACGGAAGAACAAATAGCAGATATTTTTACTAAGTCTCTTGACGAATCCACATTTACCAGAATTGTTGGTGAATTGGGTATGTTAAACAGTCCTAGTAATTAAACTAGTTAATATCTGAGGTTTGATTTTTTTAATAAGTTACAAGTGATTGATGTGTTGATATTTGTTGTTAAATCACTTGTATACTTATTTTATCAACTTATAACCTTGCTTATTTCATCTTAAATCATTGTTATTATCTTCTGTACATATTTTTAATTACTTATTATATTTTTAGATTAATTCATTTTCTTTGAAAATATTTTTCTCGAATTTTACAAGCTGTAATTTATGAGAAATCTATTTTTCTTGAAAATGTTATTGTTTTTAATTCAATTTGATTATTTTTGTTGTTTAAATAAATCATAGTTTCTTTTTGAATAATTTTCTATATATAAATTGTTTTATTAGAAAATTTATAGATTTATTAACTCATCAGAAATAATTATGTAAATATGTAGTATAATTATTTAGTTTTATTTTATTTTATTTGATTTGTAATGTTTGTCCTTCTGTTATTAATGTTTGATTTCGTAAAAGGGACTGCATATGATCGTTTTTATAATTTTTATTAGGTGTTATAATTTTAGTATAAATTAAATTGCTATTTTTTGTTTATGTAAATTATTAATGTAATTTTCTTGATTTAAATTCTGTTAATATTCTGTTTTTAGTTAGTTATATTAACTGATTTGTTAGAATATAACTATCGGTATAACAATCTCCTTGATT
Organism: Saposhnikovia divaricata; assembly: GCA_036435485.1. Taxonomy (NCBI): domain Eukaryota; kingdom Viridiplantae; phylum Streptophyta; class Magnoliopsida; order Apiales; family Apiaceae; genus Saposhnikovia; species Saposhnikovia divaricata. The sequence goes on along the minus strand of CM071600.1, from coordinate 74,972,745 downwards.
GTTATATTCGAACTTTTGATTAGTTATATTATTTTTAAATAGTGTAATATAACTTAGAAATAAATTAGATATAACCTTGTTTTGGTTTTTCTTTAAATATAACTGTTAAAATAGTTTATAGTTATATTGTGCATTTTAACAGTAATATAACTATCGGTATAACTTAGATTTAATTGTTATATTGAGTGCTTTCGGTAGTTATATTAGAACAGCCTAGGGTAGTCATATTACGTTTTAAACGTAATATAACTATCGGTATGACTATCACCCGATAGTCATATCTCAGTTAATTGATATATATTCACTAAGTTATATTTGACAGTTCTACACCAGGCTGGACACTTCTAAAGTCTTGTTGCATGTTCCTGTAGTCATAACACCTTATATGTCTACATACATACATTTGCCAAATGTCATGCCACAGCCAGATGCTGTGGTACCTTTAGTTCAACAAGCTCCAGAGCCTGAAGCAGAACAAGTTCCAGTACCTCAACCTGATTCTGAACCCTTGAATGTTCTTGAACATCAACTTCCAGTGGATCAACACACTCAAAATGAAGATGATGTACATGTCAATGATCAGGTATTTGACTCAACTCCACTACAATCTCAATATCTTTCTGGTAGTCAAATGATTGTGAGAAGTGACCAAGGGGTTGTAGATCCACAACCTTTATCCCAGGTCAATGCACCAAACACTGATCCTGTTAGGTCCGATAAGATTGTAGAAGGGGGGGTTGAATACAATCTTTACCTTTTTATCGAAATTTGTCCTTTAAATTAAATTTGATAAAGACAAATTTATCTGCGGAATTATTTAACACAATATTTCAAGTTGAATATAACTGTATATTAACTTGATGTGGTGTTACAAAATCAGTATAACAACTTATCAAGTTGTTAATAACTAATTAGAAAATTCGACATGAACTTTTCTAATTTAGTTAATAATAATCAAGATAAGAACTAGGAAACTTAATTCGCTAGTAGTACAAGAATCACAAATAAACAAGTTCTACCGGATAGAATATCACAAAGATGAAGAACTTGATTTTCTGGGAATTGTTTAAACTTTGGTGTTCTTGGTGTTCTTGAGAGAGAGAATTCTGGTCTTGATGAAATGTTTCTGCTGTGTTTTTTCCGTTATGACTTAATCTGGTCTGTTCTGATCTTTTATATCAACAACAGGTCTTGCTGGCTTTCTGTAGGATATTTAAATGCTCCAGCATGACTTAAACAGCTTCCAAGACTTGATTTTCCTTCATTAAGACTTACACAAACCTCCATTAAGACCTAAAATGTGTCGGTAAGACTTACCAGAATTTAGGTAAGACTTATAACAGCTGGCAGAGGTCGGTAGGACTTAAATCAGGTCGGTAGGACTTAAATCAGGAAAGGCTTCTGTCAGTCAGACTTAAATTAAGTCTTACCGAGTTTTATCCCTTCCAAGACTTAATCAACTGTCTTACTTTAAGTCTTATTGATCCAATTAATTAGTTAATGTTTTAACTAATTCATATTTAATTGATACAATAATTAATTTAATTAATAAATTAATTCTACCAGAATTAATTCATTTAATTAAATCAACTAAATTAATTTATATCAATTATAAATGAATTTAATTAAATCAATAAATAATTAATTTAATTCTTACAAACCACTAAAGGTAGTAAAGAATTACCACTGATTTGTGTTGATGTTCGATGTACTGTCTGGTTCATGAACGACTAACTTCAATGACGCTTCTTCACTTTTGACTTTAGGTTGTGGTTTATTTCTTCTCTCAATTCTCTTGTACTGTAACTGATCTTCAAACTATCACTCGAAAAATCTCTGTCACTGTTCAAATGAATCCATTAACTTCAATGCTGTACTGGGGCTTGATCAGATAACTGAATCGTCTTCCAGTGTATGACATCAAAACTATAGATTGACTTTTCTTCTTTCTTCTGACAGATAATACTTCTTGAGATTCCTGTGACAGTTCATATGTATATTTACTTATTACAATTTGGTTTAAGTTGATTAGGATCCTCTAACTACAAATAGGCTGAGTCATATGCCTTTCAATCTCCCCCTATTTGTTTGTTAGACAATAACAAGCAAATTCCTAGAGGATACCTCAACTAATCCAACTTAACCAAATGAAAGATAAAACTTTAAATACTAAGTAAATATGAAAAAAAAAAGTTCTGGTTTATATTTAACATTTGCCAGATTCAAACATGAAAGATAAATACAAGACAGATGATCCTCTAGACTGATCATATGATATAAATTCCTATCAAGATTTATCTAAGCTCTAAAGATATAACATGTAGAGCAAATCTTTATCTTCAATTGTCTTCCCTTCTGAATTCTCCTTCTTCTGGCTCATCTTTGACTTGAAGTTTCATGTGTAGATCAGAATCAACAAGACGTTCTCTTCTTGATGACAATCCTTGAGGTAAGACTAAAGGAATTCCAAGCTTCTTTCTCAGTTCACCTTGAAATTTCTTGTAATCTTTTATGTTCGTTTGTGCATAGGAACGGATGTGATCTGCAGCTATTACCTTTTCTTCAGTCAAGTATCCATGATTTCTGAGAGCATATTCACCATATACCAAGTGCTTTGCATGATGTTCGTATAGCTCATCTGTCTGAAGATTGATTGTGTGAAGTACCTCTCCCTTAAGAAATTTTACTTGTGGAGGTTCCTTAATCACTTCAGGTCCAGCTCTTTCAGCAAATTCTTTGAACTTTTCATGTAACAATACACCTAGCTCAGAAGATGTTCTTACCTTAGGCCTTAGTAACCATATCTCTGTCAGTGATCTATCATAAAAGAACTGAATAGATACTCTGAATGTTCCAACTTTATGACAATCTACAAATATTACTAGCTCATCAGATTTGGGTTCAAATGCAGTAGTTATCCTGATGACTTCTACTTGTAAGGCCTTTATATACATTTCGTGAATTGGATTTGCCAGTTTGAATTCTTCGAGAATTTGTCCAAGACGACGATCTTCATAATCAAAACTCTGAGGTGAATCAATTGCTCTTTGAGCACGTTCCCATTTGTCACCGCTCTTCAGTCTGATGTATGTTTTTCTCTTCTCAACATTTATAGCATGTAGTCGTTGTAATGCTTGCTGTTCAGCTTTCTGAAGTTCTTCATTTCGTGCAATTTGCTCTAAAGATTTTTGAAGTTTTTCTTCTCTCAGCTGCAAATTAGCTTCCCTTTGAGCAAATAATTCTTCAGATTCTTTCTCAGCTTGTTGAGCTTCAAATTCGGATATCACTGGTCCTTCATCTTCCCAGTGACTAAGATCAGGTTCAGGAAGTTCTTCACCTTGATCAGGGAATTCAAGATCAGCAAAAATATCGAAGTTATCCGGTTCACCCGTGTAATAATAACCTGTGTTCTTGTCTTGAATATGTTCTTCAGTTTCTTCAACTACTTTCTTTCTCTTATCTTCACCTTGGTCAGATTTACCAGATTTTCCTTCTCCTCTCTCTCTTTCCTTAGTAGTTTTATCTTGTGACCCCTTTGATTTCTCCCCCTTAGTTGAGGAATCCTCTACAGACTTATCAGATGCCCCAGCTTCAGGATCCTGTTCATCATCATCACCACCCTTACTTGTAAAGAATTCAATTTCTTCATTTGTAGGTTTGCGACTTTGACTTACAAGATGAAACAAATGTCTTAACCCTTTAGCCTGGTGTGCATTCTGCTTTTCGATCTGGTCCAGACGAGAATCAGTAGATTCTTGATTGTGCTGTACCTCTGACTGTAGATTATCAACTTTCAAGGAAATCTCAGAAATTAACATGTCTTGAGCAACAGTAATATCTCCAGAGTCATCAAGTGCCTTTTCATGAGAGAGTTCGAGAGATTCTATCTTCTTGGTGAATGATGTCTTTAAGTAGTTTATGTCCTTCTTCATTACAGCAAGCTGACTGTTGACAGAGGTGGATGTAGAAGATCGCTCACCCACTTGTGCTCTAAGAATTTCTGTTTCAACCTTGCTGACTGCAAGTTCTTTCTCTAAAGCATTTATCTTTTCTAATAATGAGAGAGTGTATGTGTCAGTGTGTGCGCTCACCTGACGTTCACTTTGAGATCCACTCACCTGAAGTGCATGTGTTTCACTCAATTTTATGGTATTTCTTACATCACTCCTCTCAGATTCCTTAGCTGCTTCCAGATTTGTACCTGCATGTAAAATCACCCTAGCCTCCTCTAGGAAGGTCAGTGGTGGTGCAATGGGAGTTCGCAAATCCCTATCCTTAATCAAATCTACTTGAACATTTGAAATTGTTGACTGAATTGCTTCAGTAGTAGATTGATCAAGTTGCCTTCCACCTTCTCCAGTCGAAACTACGAGTGGAAAATCCCTTGTGGGAGCCAGGAGTGTTTGTCCTGGGAGGGGAGATGATGGTTCTATTAAAGTTGGCTGAGAACCAAGATTTCCCTCTAAAGCCTGTGAAGACTCTTCTACCGTAACTATGGTAGGCACTGTCACATTTTCTACGTGCTCTCCTTGCAGTGTGTCCTGAGACTCATTTAAAGTTATGTCTTCCCCCATTGTGAGTAATAGGGGAGGTGTGCTTGACTCACTACAAGGTGCCACGGCCCTATGGCGAATTTCAATAGAATCATCCTGTTGAGAAGATGATTCTAGTAACTGAGTAACGGCCATATCAATTTCCATATCCTGTTGGGAGGATATAGACGGGCTTACAGTTGCCTCAGTTTGAGTTCTACTTTTCTTTTCTAGAGGCAGAGCTGTGGGTTCACTCATACTGCCACTACTGATTCGACTTCTTTTTATTTGCAATTTCTTTCTGGAGTGAAAAGATATGAGTTTTGGTGGTTGAGTGTTTGGCTCTACGACCTTGGTTAGAGGTTGTGGTACTACTGCCCCTTGGTCAGACCTACCAACCACTTGGGTTCCAGAAAGAGATTGAGAAGTAGTAGTTTGAGGAACAGAAGGCAATACCTGGTCAGCTGATTCCGCAACAGTCTCTGATAAGATGGGTTGATCCAATTCAGGTTCAGGGACAGATGCAGTTTCTTGCACCGGATGTTCAACAGCAAGAGCAGCTGGCTGAGGAACAATTTGCTGAGCAGGTTCAACTTGTTGATTGCCTTGATTTTCATTATCAACAAGTATGTTTTCCACTGGTGGTTCAGGATTTTGTTCTGGTTGTTCAGGTTCTGGTACAGGTTCAATAACAGGTAGTTGTATATAGTTTGACATGTATTGGGTGACAACTACAGGTATGTTTGTGAATTTTGGCTTGTTGCTGTACTCAGTGAACAATCTGGTAGTAGGTTTACCTGACGCCAGTGATTCTCCATTCAGAAATTGGGCTTGGTTTTCTAGTTCCACAAGATGATTAAAAATCAATGAGAAGAATCTTGGATAATAACATGAAACTTTATGTCCATTATCAAAATTCTTCTTTGCATTAATGATTCTTCTAACCATCGGAACACACAGTAGTCTGCCAATATTAATCCTTCGGTTGTGTGCAACTGCATATCCAATATGCTGCAGGAATGATGGTAATACCCCGAAGTTCCCTTTTGTAGTGTTGGCAAAGACTCTACCTAGTGTGTCAAACAGATAATCCCATTCCTGAACAAAGTTCTTTTTATTCCAGACAGTTTGATCAGGACTGTCTTGATAGAATACACCATTTAAAAAATTTATCATTTCTTGATCTGATGGTAATTCTTCGAAATTGTCAGTTGGAAAATTTAAGACCGTATTTATTGTATTTTCATTTACTGTGTACTGATTATCTCCTACAGAGAAGATAAAAGATCTGTTATCATTAGAAATGACAGCAGTAGTACACATGATTCGCAAAGGTTCAATTTTCAAAGGAGCATCCAATCTCAAAGCATTGCGAACCAGTGAATTTTCATTTAAAAACCGAATCCACGGTCGAGAACGTTCAACTGAACATTTTTCTGGATCAAAATAACCGATTAAATTATGTTTAATAATTTCAAATCGATCAGCCATTTTAATCAAGATTTAATTTCCTTGAAAATTTCAGATTTTACAAAATTTTAATTTAAAAATTAATTTTTCGAATTAATAATTAATTAAAAATTCGAAATAATTAAAAGTTCTTCAAAAATTCTGAAAAATTCACACAACAATCCTTGTATACACACAAACACACATGTATTTTTAGTTTTGCAAGAATCAAGCTCAGATTTCCAGAAAAACAGATCTTGAAATCGTTTTTCGAAAATAAAAATTCTTAAAAACTGAACCAAAAGTCGATTTTAACCACTCAAAATGAAGATAATCAAGCAAGGAGATCAAATATATGGTTAATTCGTGATTTGGTTGAGAGAAATCAGTCAAAAATCGGGCAGAGGTTCGACAGAGTTCGTGTATGTATTGTATGTATCTGAGAGAGTTTTCTAAGACTTAACTTGAGAAAGACTTAAAAATGAAAATATGACTTAACACATCTATATATACAAACTGTCTAATAAGACTTAAAAAGATAACTAAAACTGAATAGGACTTAACTGTATTAATACATAACTAATATGTATATATATTCGAATATGACTTAAATAAAAAATATTCTATAATGACTTAATAAAAACTAAGATTAAATTAAGACTTAATATAAACAAGACTTAAAACTCCGAATAAGACTTAAATTTAAAACTAAAAAGACTTAACTAAAAAGACTGACAAGACTTAAATTGAATAAGACTAAACTAAAAACTCGCTAAGACTTAAGTTAAAAACTCATGAATATGACTTAACCTTACAAAACTCAGTAAGACTTAACCTAAGTCGAAGTTCGAGATAGACTCATTAAGACTTAACCTAAGTCGAAGTTCGAGATAGACTCATTAAGACTTAACCTAAGTCGAAGTCTAAGTCGAAATTCTAGATAGACTCAGTAAGACTTAACCTAAGTCGAAGTCTAAGTCGAAACAGGTGAATAATACTTAATTTAAACTATCCTGCGAATATGACTTAGATTTAAAATCTCGGTAAGACTTAACCTGTTTAAGTCATACCGATTTTAAATTAAGTCATATTGACTGTTTTTCCTATTTTTATGTCATATTAACTTTTAAATAAACATTAAAAACACTATAAAATATACAATTAACTTATTAAAAATAATAAAAATATTATATAAAATCAAACAAATAATAAAAATAATTATACATACCATATGCTAACCTATTAACGAAAACAAAGCAATATTAACAGGACAAACATTACAAAACATATGATAAATTAATTATTAAAATAGAAATTAATATTTACAAATATTCTAAAAATACAAAAGTATGAAGTATTAAATATTATGAATAAACAGAGTGAAAAATAACTAAACCAAGAAAATCAGATGGTAAAATAATTATACAAGTGATTTCAAACAACAAATATTCACAGAATAATCACTTGTAAAATTATTAAAGATCAAATTTTAGATATTAATTACTGGGACTGTTTAACATACCCAATTCACTAACAATTCTAGTGAATGAGGATTCATTAAGCGACTTAGTAAAAATATCTGCAGTTTGATCTCCAGATCCTACAAATAGTAGTTCCACTGTACCATTCATTACATGCTCTCTTATAAAATGATACCTTATGTCAATGTGCTTTGTCCTTGAGTGCTGCACAGGATTGCTTGCGATTGCTATGGCACTTGTATTATCACATAAAATAGGAATATTTTCCAATACAATGCCATAGTCCATTAATTGATTCCTTATCCATAAGATCTGAGCACAACAGCTTCCAGCAGCTATATATTCAGCTTCGGCTGTAGAGTTGGAAACTGTTTGCTGTTTCTTACTGAACCAGGATACCAACCTTCCACCTAGGTATTGACAACTCCCAGATGTACTTTTCCTGTCTACAACACTTCCTGCATAGTCAGAATCTGTATATCCAATTAAAGTAAAACCAGATTCATTAGGGTACCAGATGCCTAAATTAGGCGTACCCTTTAGATATCTTAAGATTCTTTTAACAGCAGTGAGATGGATTTCTTTAGGGTTCGCTTGGAACCTTGCACACAAGCATGTGGCAAACATTATATCTGGTCTACTAGCTGTTAGGTAAAGCAATGAACCAATCATACCTCTATAGCCTGTGATATCTACCTTGGCAGAACTTTCACATAAACCAATTTTGACAGCTATAGTTGATGGTGTCTTTGCTGATGAGCACTCCTCCATGTGATATTTCTTGAGGAGCTCCTTGATGTACTTAGATTGACAAATAAATATTCCATCTTGTCTCTGACTTATTTGTAATCCAAGAAAGAATTTCAGTTCTCCCATCATGCTCATTTCAAACCTACCCTGCATTAACTTAGAAAACTTCTTGCACAGAAGCTCATTAGTAGACCCAAATATAATATCATCCACATAGACTTGGACTAGTATTATATCATTCTTATGTCTTTTAGTGAAGAGCGTTTTGTCTATGACACCTCTTATAAAACCATTTTCTAATAGAAATTCAGAAAGAGTGTCATACCATTTTCTTGGGGCTTGCTTAAGACCATAGATAGCTTTGTAAAGAAAGTAAACATAGTCCAGATGATCTTGATCTTCAAAACCAGGAGGCTGTTCTACATACACTTCTTCATTTAGCTTACCATTCAGAAAGGCACTCTTGACATCCATTTGATAAACTTTGAATCTTGAATAGGATGCATATGCCAAGAATATTCTGATGGCCTCAAGTCTTGCCACTGGAGCATAGGTCTCGTCATAATCAATGCTTTCAGCTTGAGAATAACCTTTAGCTACCAGTCTTGCTTTGTTTCTTATCACAGTGCCATCTTCATCTAGTTTGTTTCTGAATACCCATCTTGTGTCCACCACTTTTCTATCTTTAGGTCTGGGTACCAGCTTCCATACTTCTAGTTGCTTAAATTGATTGAGTTCATCTTGCATAGCAATCACCCAATCAGGATCAGATAGAGCTTCTTCTACTTTCTTAGGTTCCATGACAGACAGAAACCCAGAATAATTACATTGATTCTGATAAGCTCTTCTTGTTTTCACACCAACATCTGGATCACCAAGAATCAGCTCAAAAGGATGAGCTCTATTCCAAACAGTTTGTCTGGGAAGAATTGATCTTGACGATTCGCCTTGATCTTCAGTATGATGTTGAGTATGACTTGTTGACCCTTCATTATCTCCCCCTGAGTTGTTGCCAGTATGACTTCTTGATGGTTCAAGAGTATCAGTGGTGTCTTGAAAATTATCATTGTTTTCACCAGCATCACCTTGATCATTAACACCAACATTTGGATTATTATTATCAGTAACAACGTCAGGTTGATTGTCATCATCTGAATCTGAGTCTGACATATCATCAAACTTAAACTTTTCAGATGGATCTTCATTTTGGATATTTGGGAGTTTCGTGTCATCAAATGTAACATTGACACTTTCCAAAGTTTTCTGTTGATCAATAAAATACACCTTGTAGGCTCTTCTAGTATAACCAATAAATATTGCTTCATGTGCTTTTTCTTCAAATTTACCACCTTGATCATCTCCTTCTTTCAGCACAAAGCATTTTGTCCCAAATACATGAAAGTACTTGAGAGTTGGTTTCTTGTCATGTAGAGCTTCATATGGTGTCTTCATCAAGTCTTTATTAATAAGTGTTCGATTCTGGGTATAGCATGCAGTGTTGACAGCTTCAGCCCAAAAGCTCAATGGAAGCCTTGATTCACTTAGCATAGTACGTGCAGCTTCAATCAAGGTTCTATTCTTTCTTTCAACTACCCCATTTTGCTGAGGAGTTCTGGGAGCCGAGAACTGTCTAGTTATACCCTTTTCAATGCAAAAGTCATTCAGAACTGCATTCTTGAACTCAGTTCCGTTGTCTGACCTTATAGCTCTTACTGGACGATTAGAATCCAGCTCAATTAACTTAATGTGATCAACTACCAGTTGTGGAGTTTCATCTTTTGAGTTCAGAAATAGTACCCATGTGAATTTTGAGAAATCATCAACAATCACTAGAGCATATCTTTTCCTTGACATAGACATCACACTAACTGGACCAAACAAATCCATATGGAGAAGTTGTAATGGTTCAGTTATTGATGATATGTTAGTGCTCCTGTGAGTTGCCCTTTTTAACTTCCCTTTTTGACAAGCATCACATAGACCTTCCTGAGTAAATTCAATCGAAGGTAAACCTCTCACCAACTCTCTTTTCACTAGAGAATTCATTGTTTTGAAGTTAAGGTGAGAAAGTTTCTTGTGCCATAACCAACTTTCATCAGTGGATGCCTTTGAATAAAAACATCTAATTTCTTCTGTGCTTCCAGAATTCATATTGGCTATGTACAAGTTTCCTTTTCTTACTCCAGTCAACTGTGGCCTTTCATTTCTCTTGTGTGATATTAGACAATTCTTCTTGTTGAAATGAACTTCATAACCTCTGTCACAGAATTGACTAATACTGAGCAAATTGTGCTCAAGGCCATTCACATAAGAGACATCTTCAATGATAACATTTCCAGCTTCTAATCTGCCATATCCATCAGTTTTACCTTTGCTGTTATCTCCAAAGGTAACGACTGGGTCGGCCTTCTCCACCACATTTGTCAGCAGGGCTTTATCTCCGGTCATATGCCTTGAACATCCACTGTCCAGAATCCACATGACTCGATCAACCTGTTTCAAACCCTGCAATGACAAATTGGTTAGACTTTCTTCGGAACCCAAATTTGATTGGGTCCGGAGTACTTAAAGAATTGACCTTTATCAGGTAAAGCAACACTTTTTATCTTAACAACATTTTCTACAGGTACTGGACATTTAACCCTGTAAACAGCTTTAACTTGTTTTGGTTTTAGCTTGGGTAACCATGTCTTTACCAAATCCTGAGAAGGACTTTTTGGAGTCCTAATCTTAGAATTAGGTGATGTTACAGTCCTGGATCTAACATGTTTATTTATGCTCATATGCTGTCTAGGAGCATTCTTATCAACACATGCATGATTACCGTTAAAGTAAGCAGACATTATATTAAAAGCACAAGACATGCAATTAACAGCATCGCATTTCTTATGAGCAGTATCAATAACAGGAATAGCATGCATGGTAGATATGCTATTGCATTTATTCATGTTGTTACTTCTGCTACTAGTTTTCAATGAACTAGTAGACTCACCAACTCTTTCTGCTTTTACAAACACAGTCTTTCTATCTTTATCATTTTTAACAACTTGATTACTTTCTAAGACTACGCCATTAGCTACATCCTCAATGCGCATCTCTTCCTTAATGATTAAAGATGTTGTATCCATAGGTTCTGCTATGGATGTCTTAAAGAGTGGATTACTAACACTCTTAAGCACTAATGGTATACCCCTATCTACAGCACTGACACGATTAGGGGTAATAATGCTTTTTCGACCAACAGCCTCATTATAGTCAAACCCAATTCCTACGGTTTGATTAATAGTTTGTTGGTTAAACAACTCTTTAGCTACTTTACATGAATTAGAAGTAGCATTAACCCTTATTTCTAGCTCGGCTATTGTATCACGTTGTTGAGCCACTATCACAGCTAAAGATCTCTCAATTTCTTTTAGAATTCTTATATCTGATTTTTGTTTATCATGGCAATTTTGTACATCATGCAATTCTAATAGTTGATTACTAAGATCTGTAATTACCAAATTTAGTCTTTCAATCTCTCTATTAGCATTACCTAGTGTATCACTAAGTTGATAGATATATTGACTATCAGTAATTGATACCTCAGATGAAGTACTACAGCTGTCTCAGATGAAAGATCATTTTCATTCGATTTTAATGACCAGACATATACTGTGGATGAAACGGTCTTCAATGATGCTCTGGGACTTCCAACTGAACGATTTGCTGAATTGCCTTCAAATGATGAGTTGACTCAATTTTTCACAAATATCAACTATCATGCACTACTAGAAAAACGTCAATAGACATCGGTTAAAAACCGATGTCTATGTAAATCCAGAACCGATGTCTTCGCATGTGTAGAGAAAAGTATGGGTCTTAGACATCGGTTTTTAATCGATGTCTGTAGTACTTTTAGACATCGTTTCTGACCAAAGAACTGATGTCTGTAGTAATTTTAGACATCGTTTTTGCAGTAATATGTCATGACTATCATGTGAATTTTACATTAATACAAGATTTATATCATCTTAAACATATGACATGTAATATAAATCAAGACATAAACATCGAAAAAAATACAGAACTGATGTCCATGTCAAAAATTAACATCAGTTCCTAAATGTAACTGATGTCAATGTTAATGTTTAACATCAGTTTCTTAGTAGTGAACTGATGTATATGATCCGAATTCAAATCGGTTTTATAATTTCTAACCGATGTCTATGAGTGTATATACATCGGTTTTTCAGTAAACAACCTATGTCTACTGTACATTATTACATCGGTTTCTTATTCGGAATCGATGTCTATTGTACGTTATTACATCGGTTTCTTAATATGAAGCTGATGTGTTTCTATTCTTTTTACATCGTTGCATATAGGTGTGTTGTTGTTACTTTGTCATATTTAACACCAATTTTTGTTCCATATTCTTTTTGGTTTTGCAAAATGGAAAACCAAAACTAAATAACAAAATCAAAATACCAATATATACCAAAGCCAAACCAATACATTCAATCGGCCAACTACATACCAATTCACATTAAAACTAACTACATATCCAAACAATCCAAAATACCTAAACTACATCCAATTCATCCAATTCTAATTCAGCAATCATGAAATTAGAACAAGATATTACTTAGCTTTTTTAGAAATGAGAATGTAACACCTACTACAACATATTACTTAGCTACTCTGGGATTGTATTCGTGCAATTGTGACTTGCCATCAAAGATGTGATTGAAAACTCTGGGATAGAGGACAATAGCTTTTCATACATATCAACTATGGATGTGAGAGCTGGTGGAACATCTAGACTAGTGTCCTTTTTACATTATGCTTTCTTCTCTGCAAGTTGTTGAGATTTATCCTCCTTGGGAACAGAATTCACATCAAAAGGTTCTTCAGAAGGTTCCTGTAATAACAAAAATAAATGAGCCACAATTAGTTGATCTTCTACTTTACTTTTTAATGCCACAATTATTATGTGGCCACTCCCACTTGTAAGTATAGACTATAGCAATGCAGTATGCAACCTTGAGTTCATGGCTTCAACAATTAAGTTTAAACATAAGATAACTAGTTTGTAGGAAAATCAGAATATATGTTTAGGGAATTTTTTAGTATAAAGAGATCCACATACTTATGCTAGTCGTATAGGAAGGTAGGATGGATGATGAATTATTTAGTTTATGACACTGAAAATGCTTTTAACTTAGGAAAAAGTTGAATGAGATTGCAAAGTTTTCTCAACACTATATTTACTGCAGAAAGGTGACCAATCTAAAAAATATACCCAGATAAGAACAAAGATTGTCAGAGAAATAATCCACATGGCATTTTAAGCCAACAGGTGCACCAGGTATCGAAGTCATTCCAACACAGCAAGAAGAACTAGAAGACGATGTAGCGGTATCCCAAAGCCTCACCTAATTGCGATGACACTGTTAGATGATGCTTACTAACAATTCTTGAAAGTAAACTAGGACAAGTTACATACTAATACAAGTTTATATTACACCATCCCCATTCATATTACATAAAAACTTTTATAATACCAATTCCTTCATAGAAAAATCACCAAAAAAATACTAGAGAAAAACCTAAAAAATTGCGATGCGAATGAATTATGCATAATCGATAAATAGCACTGGCACAATTTTCATTATAAAAAGATAACAGATTCACTCTGAGAGCATGTGCAGGTTCAATTTAAACTTTGTTGCCTCACATTACTATCTAAGAAAGTGACTTTTTACAGGATCCACTACTAGTCGTGACATGCCAACAAATTTAAGAATATGTGCATAATGAGCACACATCGACTCATTTATTAGAAATGTCTATCCAGTTGTACATTTCTTTGATTAAAACCTAGTATTTATACCTGCTAGTTACACATTTATTTTTAGGGATGTCAATACCTTTGAATCTTTGGACATGCTTACCAAAAGAGAACTTTTGTGCCTGTAAAATCAGAAAAATATTAAAAGTAGCCTACATGAAATTCAATTGCAAGTTCAAATTGATGGAACAATCAAACAGAATGGCTTAAAACAAATTATAGTCAACTTATTTGGCTACTGTAAATTAATATTTAATTTACAGTTGTGATATACTGAACAAAACATAAATAAGCAATACTAGAGAAAGTTTTGTGATTAGTCCACCCAGGCTTTTTTTTATTTACTTTATAATACAAATATTTGTTATGAGTTATTGGCCTAAAGCTAATAAGAGCTGAGCGTATAAACAGACTAGCAGAAATCATTATACGTTTTCAAATGAAAGATGCCTAATTCAAGAGCACACACCTTCGTGCCTCTTCACTGCGTAGTTTTGCATCAATCTCTTTACTGGGAGGGTATTTAGGCAAAGTTGTAGGATCACAAGCTTGTGGTTCTACTGTAAAGAACTGTCAGATAAAAGACCAATTTAGGCTGACAACCAGAAATACAGTATGTTTTATTGTTCCCAGAAACAACTGGAACTATATTAATCATTCTAGGAAATCCTTTAAAAGCTCATTGCAGATCCTGGATAATATTTTTTTTCTTAGGAAGGTTGACCAAACGTGCACGAATTCCACTTGAAATGAGTCCAGGAACTGCAAAGCTCGAGTACAACAACTCAGCATCAAGGTGAAAAATAACAAACTAGTAATAATAGCTTACTGAGAAATTGCTGCCAGTATAAGAACTTTTATAGAATATATACAAGATTGAGCCGTGTTTAGCTATGTTTTGCACATATATTAAGCTAGTTGGTAAGTAGAAACATATAGATTATTTTCTAATTTATTCCACATATATTAAAAAAAGGTACTGAAAGCTCCAACCCATATCCTACTAGCTGTTGAAACTTTAAAAAAAAACACGACAAAACCAAGCTATAGATATGAGTAATGACAACTACATTTATAACTAATGATAATACTATAGTAGCACATATATTCTCAACCCTCACGTACCACAGTCTGCATATGTATACACTCAAATGAAAAAAAAAAATTAGCATGTCATATAGGCACTTTAGTACTTTAGTTCCAGAAATTTTATAGATTGCTTACACTTTTTCATGGTTGAATGCAGTATTATACCATCACTACAATGTTTTAGATATCAAAACCCCTAGCACTGATTCCTACTGGATAGATCGAGGATTCAAGTCACAATGGACAAAAACGTGTGCATTTATTGTGAGTGGTCTTACTCTTACCAAAAGAAAGGTAATATCTTACCCGAAAAAAGTTACAAGTATAATTAAACTTACTTGATATCTCCATCTCTAGAACCTCCAAAGAGAAATGGCACAAACAAAATGGAGGCACATGGACTCATGGAGAACTAAAGTTGAGATATGTTGATTAAAAGAAAGAAAAGTGCACCACTAGATGCTTCTGCAACAACTTATTATTAGTGTAAAGCACCTAAAATTCTCCCGACATTCTAAAAGCAAAACAAGATTTATCTTATTAACAGAAATTCTAACTACCACTTCACTTGGTCAGCTAACTAAAATCTCTACAAAAGCCTTAAACACGTGCAAAGTGCTAACGTCATCTAGTCGACTAGTAACACGTGAATAACTTCAGGAGCAACATCGATATCATATTCCCAATTTCTAAAGAACAACTTAGAATGCAAACTACTAGAACTAGTAATAAAAACAAATTCTAACAAAGATTGAAAATCATTTCCCAGCAAGCATCAATAGAATCAACCTTCCAGTTAATAAAGAACGCAACTTTATCAAAACCATAAGATATACAGTATCTTATTCCTAAAAATACAGTATGTTTTCTTTTTCCCAAAAACAATTGGAACTATATTAATGATTAATATAGTTCCTGTATAGTTCCAGCTTTTAAAGTATGTTTATATGCTTATAAACATACAGTAGACGAATCGAACTAGTACTCCAAGCGAAACATACATACAATTTAGTTTAATACCATAAAAAATGATTCAAGCAAAGTACCAAATCGAGCAAGCTACGAACTAATATCCGAGCTCCAAGTTAGTACTTGAACAAGCTCCAAGCTACGCTCCAGATCTGTTAAACAAATCGAACAATTACGTTAATAGAAATCAAACAAATGGAGATAATAGAACTAATAATGAACTATTATTGAAAGGGAGTTGAACGAATATTGAAAAAAATGAAAGGAGAATGATAGAATCAAACGATTTGAATGGGGTTAGGGTTAATTTTATCTAATTGAAGCTTTTAGTTGAGAAGAGCGGGTTAGGGTTCTTGAAGAAAAGAGGGATAGAGGGAGGGGCGGGGGATTTGGTTTTTATTGTTTTTGATTTTTGATAACAGAGGGGGTTAGCATATTTTGTTTTTTTTTGTTTTTTATATTTTTTAGTATAACTTATAAGAGAGCGGGAGTTGAATTTGGTTTAGGGGGAAATATTTTGCTAAGGGGGGAAAGGAAAAGGGGGAAGCGCGATTTTATTTTTTTAAAAATAAACTCCAGACATCGGTTTTATGATGAAGTGATGTATTTACTACTATTAGACATCGGTTTAGTTTTTACTGATGTTATAGAGACTTTTAACATCAGTGGCTTTTCTAACCGATGTCTAATGTGTGATGTCTATTCCAGTTTTTCTAGTAGTGATGGTCAACTGAATCTGAAACGACCACTCAAAAGCAATCTGGTTCAAGAATGGAATATCTTCTTCGAGATCATAGCAAAGGTGTTTGCTAATTCTACAAAGAGCAACAATACTGTCATCACAGGTATGTTACAGTCAATTGGTTTCGCTATTGCTCACAATAGAAGAATCAATTTTGGCAGTTTGATATGGCCTATTCTGCTGAATCGATTGAAGAAGGCTACAAAGAACTTTGGAAAAGGTAAACCGGTTAAGTGTCATTATCCTCGATTTTTGACACTAATTTTTAATCATCTAATGCCTAAGGATCAACCTGCTCCATTTCCAAATGATCGAATTCAATGGTCTGGTAAACCAAACAAGAAGTTCTACACCAGGCTGGACACTTCTAAAGTCTTGTTGCATGTTCCTGTAGTCATAACACCTTATATGTCTACATACATACATTTGCCAAATGTCATGCCACAGCCAGATGCTGTGGTACCTTTAGTTCAACAAGCTCCAGAGCCTGAAGCAGAACAAGTTCCAGTACCTCAACCTGATTCTGAACCCTTGAATGTTCTTGAACATCAACTTCCAGTGGATCAACACACTCAAAATGAAGATGATGTACATGTCAATGATCAGGTATTTGACTCAACTCCACTACAATCTCAATATCTTTCTGGTAGTCAAATGATTGTGAGAAGTGACCAAGGGGTTGTAGATCCACAACCTTTATCCCAGGTCAATGCACCAAACACTGATCCTGTTAGGTCCGATAAGATTGTAGAAGGGGGGGTTGAATACAATCTTTATCTTTTTATCGAAATTTGTCCTTTAAATTAAATTTGATAAAGACAAATTTATCTGCGGAATTATTTAACACAATATTTCAAGTTGAATATAACTGTATATTAACTTGATGTGGTGTTACAAAATCAGTATAACAACTTATCAAGATGTTAATAACTAATTAGAAAATTCGACATGAACTTTTCTAATTTAGTTAATAATAATCAAGATAAGAACTAGGAAACTTAATTCGCTAGTAGTACAAGAATCACAAATAAACAAGTTCTACCGGATAGAATATCACAAAGATGAAGAACTTGATTTTCTGGGAATTGTTTAAACTTTGGTGTTCTTGGTGTTCTTGAGAGAGAGAATTCTGGTCTTGATGAAATGTTTCTGCTGTGTTTTTTCCGTTATGACTTAATCTGGTCTGTTCTGATCTTTTATATCAACAACAGGTCTTGCTGGCTTTCTGTAGGATATTTAAATGCTCCAGCATGACTTAAACAGCTTCCAAGACTTGATTTTCCTTCATTAAGACTTACACAAACCTCCATTAAGACCTAAAATGTGTCGGTAAGACTTACCAGAATTTAGGTAAGACTTATAACAGCTGGCAGAGGTCGGTAGGACTTAAATCAGGTCGGTAGGACTTAAATCAGGAAAGGCTTCTGTCAGTAAGACTTAAATTAAGTCTTACCGAGTTTTATCCCTTCCAAGACTTAATCAACTGTCTTACTTTAAGTCTTATTGATCCAATTAATTAGTTAATGTTTTAACTAATTCATATTTAATTGATACAATAATTAATTTAATTAATAAATTAATTCTACCAGAATTAATTCATTTAATTAAATCAACTAAATTAATTTATATCAATTATAAATGAATTTAATTAAATCAATAAATAATTAATTTAATTCTTACAAACCACTAAAGGTAGTAAAGAATTACCACTGATTTGTGTTGATGTTCGATGTACTGTCTGGTTCATGAACGACTAACTTCAATGACGCTTCTTCACTTTTGACTTTAGGTTGTGGTTTATTTCTTCTCTCAATTCTCTTGTACTGTAACTGATCTTCAAACTATCACTCGAAAAATCTCTGTCACTGTTCAAATGAATCCATTAACTTCAATGCTGTACTGGGGCTTGATCAGATAACTGAATCGTCTTCCAGTGTATGACATCAAAACTATAGATTGACTTTTCTTCTTTCTTCTGACAGATAATACTTCTTGAGATTCCTGTGACAGTTCATATGTATATTTACTTATTACAATTTGGTTTAAGTTGATTAGGATCCTCTAACTACAAATAGGCTGAGTCATTCTCCAAACACTATCGTAGAAAGAAATTGTCATTCAAAAGAGCTGTTCCCAGTAGTGGTATTGTGAGTGAAACAGATTTGCCATCGCAAAAGAAAAGTAAAACCATGTCAAAGGCAATCTTAAACCCATTCATTCCTTCAAGCTCACCCCTGTTACTCACAATGGGGGAAGATATTTTTGCAAATGAAGCTGAAAATATTGTTATGCAAGTGGAGCAAGTTACAGTGCCTGCCATTGTTACGGCAGAAGAACCTTCACAGGTTGATCAGGATTTGCGAAATCCCATTGCACCACCACTGACCTTCCAAGAGGAGGCTAGGGTGATCTCCAGTGCAGGTACAATGGATGCAGCTAAGGATAATGAGAGGAGTGATGTGAGAATTACTTCAAATCTGAGTGAAACACCAGCACGTGAGGTGAGTGATACTCAGAGAGCTATTGAAGTGAGAGCACACAATGACACATACACTTTATCTCTCATTACTCAATTAAATCAGATGAAAGAAAGTCTTGCTCAAGCTGAAGAGGACAACAAAAACTTAAGGTTTGATATGGACAACATGAGAACTATCTTCAACAACAAAATCAATGCAATTAAACTCTCTCAACAACAAGCAGTTGAAGACTCTGGAGATGTCACAGTGGCTCAAGATCTTATTATATCATCTATGGCTAATCAGATTGAAGATCTTCAGAACAACATAAATGAAAATCATTTAACCACTGAACATCGTCTCAGTCAGATTGAGAAGCAAAGTGATCATCAGGCAAAGGGGTTAAGACATTTATATAATATCATCAGCAGAACTCACTCACTTACAGTAGAAGAGAAGAAATTCTTTGGAGGTAGTGATGGAAATGACCCTGGAGCTGGTACAAGTCACAAGACTGTAGAGGATTCCTCAACTAAGGGGGAGAAATCTAGAGGGGGAGCAAGAGCAAGTGCAAGTAAAGAAAATGCAAGTAAAGAAAAATTTGAAGATAGGAGTGAAGGGAAGAAGACAACTCATCAAGCAGCAGAACAGGAAGATGATGATGTAGAAGGTTTTTACTATACAGGTGAACCTGATATTGATCTGTTTGCTGACTTACAGTTTCCTGATGTTGGTGAAGAATTTGATGAACCAGATCTCAGTTTTTGGGATGATGAAGAGCTAATAATTCCTGATTCTGTTGAAACACAACAAATGAATTTTGAAGCAAACAAAGAACTCGAACAGAATGAAGCTAATCTGGCTATGAGAGAAGAAAGACTCAAGAAGACACTTGAACATTTAGCTCATAATGAGAGACTTCAAAAGGCAGAACAGGAAGCACTTCAAAAGCAACATGCTCAGAAGCTGGAAGCTAGGAAGATGTACATCAAGTACAAAAATGGTGATAAGTGGGAACGTGCTCAAAAGGTAATTGACTCACCACAAACTTCTGACTATGATGATCGTCGGATGATTGTTATCTTTGAAAGCTTTAAACAGAAGAACCCTATACATGATATGTATTTGAAAGCTTTAAAGACAGAAATTGTGAGAATAACCACTGCATCTGATCCTAAGAATGGTGAACTACTTATCTTCGTTAAATGTCATAAGCTCGGATCTCACAAAGTATCGCTTCAGTTCTTCTATGATAGATCCCTGTCAGAGCTTTGGGTGTTGAGACCAAAAGTAAGAACATCTTCTGAACTAGGCATACTGCTTCATGAAAAGTTTCAAGAGTTTGCTGAAAGAGCTGGTCCTGAAGTTATAAATGACCCTCCACAAGTTAAAATTCTCAAGGGAGAAGTCATTCATACTGTTAATCTTCAGACAGACGAATTGTATACACATCTTGCCAGACACTTGGTATATGTTAAATATGCTCTTCGGAATCATGGTTTTGCATCACAAGAAAAAATTGAAGCTGCAAATCATATTCGATCCTATGCTCAGACCAACATGAAGAAATACAAGCAGTATCAAGGTGAGTTAAGAAAGAAACTTGGAATACCACTGGTCTATCCTACAGATGTGTCATCCAGAAGGGATTTACTTGTTGATTCAGAAATGATCAAGAATCTACCGGACATGGATGAACAAGAAGAAGGAGAAATCAATGAGAAAGAAAGTGGTAACTGAAGATTAGCTCTACAAGTTATATCATTAGAGCTTTGATAGAACAAGATAGGATAATTATCTTATATGATCAGTCTAGAGGATCATCTATCTTGTATTTATCTTTTCTGTTTGAATCTGGATAATGTTAATATAAACCAGAACTTTTACATTATTTACTTAGCATTTAAAGTGTTTTCTTTTACTTGTTTAATTGGGATTAGTTGAAGAATCCTCTAGGTATTTGCTTGTTATTGTATAACAAACAAATAGGGGGAGATTGAAAGGCATATGACTCAGCGTATTTGTAGTTCGAGGATCCTAATCCAATTAAACTAGATTGTAATAAGTAAATAATATCAACTGTCACACGAATCTCACAATATGATAACCGTCAGAAGAAAAATCAACAAGTCAATCTATAGTTTTGATGTTTTACACTGGAAGAAGATTCAGATATCTGATCAGGCCTCAAGGTAGCATTGAAACAAGTGGATTCATTTACGAAGACAGAGATTTCTATTAGTGACAAGAAACAATTTCAGTACTGAATGATTGATGAGAGTGAAGTGTATAAAAAGACCACAGTGTTAAAAGTCACGATGAAGAACAGAAATTGGAGTTAGTCGTTCATGAACCAGACAGTGCATCGAACGTCAACGTCATGCCAGTGTATGTTCCTTATCATAATTACGTGGTTTTCAGCGGAGTATTGACTATTAAAGAATTTATATTAATTCTATTTTAATTAATTAAGTCAAGTAATTAAGTTAATAAATAAATTAATTCTATCAGAATTAATATATTTGTTAAAGTGATTATTAGATTAATTAAATAAGAATTAATATGAAAAAGAATTAATTAGTTAAATGATTTTTTATAAGTCATTTAATTAATTATAAGCTGAAAAATATGATGATATAACTATCAAACTGATAGTTATACCGAGAGTCATATTTAGTTAAATGGAAATAGTCATATTCAGTTAAATGGAGATAGTCATATTCAGTTAAATGGAGATAGTCATATTTCATTCAATTGGTAAGTTATACCGAATGTTATATTCATTTGGTAAGTCATACCGAATGTTATATTGACTAGTTAAGTTATACCGAAAGTTATATTTAAGCTGGACAGTCATATTACATTGATTTGATAGTCATACCGATTGTAATATTAATGTAAAATGATTGTCATATCAGTTTAAATCAAGTAGTATGACTATGGCTGTGTATATAAGGCAGAAGAAGGCAGTTAAATAAGAACCAGTCGAACCAAACACAAGAAATTCACACATCAGCCTATTTCTCTCTCTCTCAAGCTCAAGAACACCTACAAGTTTAATTCTGTAAATTCAAGTTCATCTCAGTTGTAATATCCTATCCGTTGGAACTTGTTTACTTATGATTCTTGTACTACTAGCGAATTAAGTTTCCTAGTTCACAAATTGATATCTTGATTTTATTAACTAAATTAGCAAAGTTCATGTTGAATTTTCTAATTAGTTATTAATCACTTGATAATCATTTGGACTGATTTTGTAACACCCCTCAAGTTAATATATTGTTATATTCAACTTGAAATTTGTGTTATATTATTCCGCACAAAAATATTCGTTTAAGGCAAAATTATTTAACGAATAAATTTTGAGAAAATGGTATAGATTGTATTCAACCCCCCTCCCTTCTACAATCTTAACGGACCTAACAGCATCATTCCGGACTAGTTTGGATAGTGAATCGGCCTCCGTGTTTTCTTCTCTATTAATCTGCATCATCTCGAAATTTGGAATTGTAGTTAAGTAACTTTTCACCAAAGCTTGGTATTGAGCCAGCCTTGGATCCTTAGCAATGTATTCCCCTTTCGTTTGCTTGACCACAATTTGAGAATCACTATAAACCTTCAAGTCTTGGACTTTCAATGATTTGGCTAATCGGAGTCCGGCCAAAAGTGCCTCATATTCTGCTTGGTTGTTAATAGCCAAAAACTTGAAAGTTATCGCTTGTTGTATCTGGAAGCCGCGGGGGCTTTTCAGAACTAAGCCTGCTCCAGCCCTTTCACTTGTTGCAGATCCGTCGACATATAAAGTCCAAACTTCCGGATTAGATTCACCTTCTATCCCCGTATCTAGGACCATGGGACCAGATCGGGGTTCGGGAAAAGAGCATTCCACGACAAAATCGGCCAACACCTGAGCCTTTATTGCTGTCCGGGGTATGAATGTGAGTTGGAACTGACTGAGCTCCACAGCCCAATTAACGAGTCTACCAGATACATCTGGCTTGTGAATTATTCTTCTCAAGGGCTGGTCAGTAATAACTTTAATTTCTCTCCCTTGAAAGTAATGCCTTAGCTTTCTGGAGGCAGTTACCAGGGCAAAAGCAAATTTTTCCAAGTTGGGATATCTGGTTTCTGCATCTTTTAGAACCTGGCTAACATAGTAGACCGGCTTTTGCTGACCGTCATGTTCCCGGATCAGTGCCGCCCCCACAGCCGAAGGACTTGCGGCCAGATAAAGGGACAGTGCTTCTCCGGGTTCAGCCTTGGACAGGATTGGCGGGGACGATAGGTATGCCTTTATAGAGTCGAAAGACCTTTGACAATCCGGGCTCCAGTTTATCTCTTTTTTATTCTTCGCCCCTCTTAGCAGCTCGAAGAATGGTAAACATCGCTCGGCTAGCTTAGGAATAAATCTCCTCAGAGCTGCTAGCGAGCCAGCCAATTTTTGTATCTCCTTTTGAGTCCGGGGTGGTTCCATTCCCATTATCGCTTTGATCTTTTCAGGATTTGCTTCGATTCCTCTCTGACTAACCATGAATCCTAGAAATTTCCCTGCTTCCACCCCGAATGTGCACTTCTCCGGATTTAGCTTCATCTCGTGCTTCCTCAGATTGTCAAAACATTCTTGCAAATCCAGGATGTGCTCTTGCACTGTTTGTGATTTAGCTATCATATCATCTACGTAGGATTCCAAGTTCCGACCCAACTGATCTTTAAACACTTCGACCATTGCTCTTTGGTAGGTTGATCCGGCGTTCATCAATCCGAAAGGCATGTATTTGTACGCATAGACGGCTCTATGAGTTATGAAAGCAGTTTTTGCAATGTCCGCCGGATTCATTTTAATCTGGTTGTATCCAGAGAATGCGTCCATGAAACTGAACATCTCGTGACCTGCCGTGGCATCAATGAGTTGATCGATGCTTGGGAGAGGATAGGGATCCTTAGGACATGCCGCATTGAGGTCTGTGTAGTCCACACACATTCTCCACTTCCCATTAGGTTTCTTGACCAAGACGACATTGGCCAGCCATTCTGGATACTTTATCTCACAAATTATTCCTGCTTTGAGAAGTTTTTCAACCTCCTCATCGATTGCTTTTTGTCTATCCGGAGCAAAATTCCTCCTTTTTTGTTTCACTGGTCTTCTGTCAGGATTAACATCAAGGCTATGCATGGCTACAGATTCTTTGAGTCCAGGCATGTCCTCCGGGCTCCACGCAAAAATGTCCGCATAATCTCTGAGCAGCTGTATAAGTTTCTGCCTGAATTCCGGATCTAGTTCGGATCCTATCTTTATTCTTCTGTCCGGGCTACCTTCCTCTAGCTCGATCATCTCGGTTTCAACTGCGGGTTCTACCTTTCCGAGATCTTTCTTTGAAATATACTGCTGAACTCGGGCTTGTGTATTGGACTCTAGATAACTTCGGGCTTTCGCAATTAGTTCTTCCTTGGTTTGAGCTTCGATACTTTCAATATTCTGAACTTCATGTCCGGGTTCCTTTTTGAAGTGGGCTCTGTGCTTCTTGCGGCTCAAGTTCTTTTGGTACAAGGTTGCTTTTCTTTTATTTTCTGGGTCTGTTTCAGCCATAATCAAAGCTTGACCGTAGCAACGACCGGCAGTCTCCGAATCGCCCTTGACTTCTCCAATTCCAGATGGAGTGGGGAACTTAAACTTCAAATGCGGGGTAGAGGTTATTGCTCGGAGCTTGGTTAATGCTGGACGGCCAAGTATCATGTTGTACGAGGATGGGGTGTTGATCACGTAAAATTTTACCATGTGAGTGACTTGCTTTGGGTAGGTTCCGAACTGAACAGGTAGATATAAAGTTCCTTGGATCGGTACTAAATTGTTTCCAAACGCGAAGAGTGGGTCCTCTCTACATTCGTTCATTCTTATACTGCCCAGTTGCATTCTGTCGAATGTATGTTTGAAGATGATGTTGACTGAGGATCCGTTATCTACCAGAATTCTCTTAACCTCATTTTCAGCGACATCTAGGCTGACCACCAAAGCCTCATTATGGTTTGGATCAATTCCTTCGAAATCTGCGTTGCTGAAAGTTATTATTTGCTCGGGGAAAGATTGAATCATCATTACCTCGTCACCTGAGTCCGGACTGGGGGGAGGAGAATTGGAACCTCCCATGACCACGTTGACAACATGCTTTTTTCCTGCTCCGGATGCCTCCCCTTTTTCCATGGTCTTCCGAGCTATATATTGCCCCATGTTTCCTTTTTTGATTTGTTCTTCAATAAAGTATTTGAGGGAGAGGCAGTTTTCTGTGGTATGACCGTGTGTGCCGTGGTAGTCACATTGTTTGTGAGTAGGTCGATTTTCCGGGGCAGTAATCATTGGTTTAGGTGGGTATAAGTATGGCTTATCCCGAACCTCTTTCAGTATATCAGAGCGAGTTCGGCTGAGTGGAGTCCACTGAGGTTCAGGTTTTGGATCGGGTTTGGGCGGTTTTTGAGGCTTCGAGTCTGATTTGATCGTCACCGTTACCGGATCGGAAGCTCTTCCCGAGGCGGGTGGTTGGGAAGTTTGAATGTAATTAGCCTGTCTGTTCGGTTTGAACCTTTTTTCAGACTGGTACCCTCCCCGAGAGCGGTCATCTTGAGTAATCCGGGAAAAAACATTCCCTTGTCGAGTCATCCTCATGGCCTAGAGAACATCGCTTTCTTTGATGAATCGAGCAGCCATGGAGTATGCTGCAGCCAAACTTTCGGGCTCTTTGTTGATTAGCTCATAAACATATCTTTCATTTTGGTCGGGGTCTAGGTTTCTCCGAAAAATACTGAGAGCTTCGCGCTCATCCAATCGTGAGATTTTGTTGATTGCCTCCTGAAAGCGTTTCATGAAATCCGAAAGGGATTCATTATCATACTGTCGAATGGTTTCCAAATGACACATGTGTAACTCGTGTGTCCTGTTTGCTCTGAATCTTTTCAGGAAAGATTCTCGAAACTGCTTCCAGGAGTGAATGCTTCGGGAGGGGATGCGGCTGAACCATCTCTGTGCTCCTCCCTTCAGGGTTGATGCAAAGAATCTGCACTTGGTGATGCCATTATAATAGTAGATCAGGGCAATCTGCTCGAAGTAATTGATGTGTTCTTCCGGGTCTCCCAGTCCGTCAAATGAATCAAAATTGTAGTGTTTCAAGTTCTTCTGCCTCGGAATAGCTTCCAAGGAACGGCTGAAGGGTGTCAAAGTGCCCTCAATTTCAAGTCCAGAGTCTTGGCCTACTTTTTTCTGTAACTCGTGAATCATTTGCATGAGATTGTCTTCAGGCTCTTCTTCATCTGAGATAAGTTCAGGACTGATCTCTCTCATAGCCCTCTTAGATCCGGACCGCCTCAATACTCGGTCCTCCTCCTCTTGGATCCTTTTCTGGATTTTGAGTTCGAGCTTTGCTTCTTCCTCTTGCCTGATCTTTTCTTTGAGTTCGGCCAGTTTTTTGAGTTTTTCTGCTTCATGATTTTTGCTTTGGGCTTTGTTGGCGGTTTGTTTTCCTTGGTTGCCGATTCGGTCGAAGACTGATCTTCTTGATCGGTGAGAGTGTTCAGAGCCTTGCGAATTTTCAGCTTGTTCTGGTTCGGGAGGAGGTGCTATCCGGCTTGCTCGATATGCTCAGATTGCATCCGCCAATTCGTCCCGAGTAAGATCTTGCATGTGTGCCGCGGCTAGAGGTACATCTGTATATTTGTATTGGTTGAGCTCGATGTCAATTCGGGCATCTCCAGGACCGATCCCTACCCTTCCCAAAGCTGGAGCTGTTTCCGCCGGAACCAAGGGCAGGTCCGGGACGGGATTCGGATCCTGGTCTCGATTATTGTTTCTTTGAGTAGATTTGCTCCCTCTCGGCATGATTTCAAGCTCACAAAATATTTCACAAAATATTGATTGTAACAGAATGGGGCTAAGTTTCGAGTAAAGCAGTGTGTGTATGAGCTAAATGTTCAGACATAAACACAGGTAAACAGGTATAGACAGACAAGGAGGTGACTAAGAGCACAAATCTGTATGTCAGCTATATTTATAGGCCAAAGATCACAACTTTTACCAATATCTAGGCTATCAGGGCTAAATAATGCTGAACACGCATACACATGGCAAAGAAATTTGCAAAGGTGACATCTTTGGTGAAGGTTTTAGGGTTGTATTAGATCTTACTGATTTTGACTAGGACTCTTTTTCAAGAGCTTGTTGATGGAGTCGAGTCCAGTGGCAACGAGACCAAAGGACAGAGCCACCCCCTCCTTCTAGCGCCAATGATAACTCCAAGACCCGATCTAGTGCCTCCTCCGCCGTTCCAGCGCCCGGTAAGAGGTGAAGCTGGTGGTTGGGCGTCTGCAAAACAACACCGGAGGGGGGTTTGAGCCCCGCGGCGCCTCCGGCGTGAGAATAAGTGACGGCTTTGGAGAGTAAAAGATAAGGACTAGAGTATCTAGTTATGGAGGGTGTGTGTATATGAGTGTGTATGTAAAAGAGAATGTAGCCCCTTCACCTTTTTCTCCTTGTCTTATTTATAGGCCAAGGATTAGGGTTTAGGGGTTGGTACCTGCAATCATGAGCATCGGATCCTAGGTAGGTGGGACACTTGTCCTTCTCTGATAATTCCCACCTGTCCAGGTAATATCTGTGGCGGCGTGTGCCCTGGGCGTGTCAGCACGTGGTCTGATGGGGACATGATTGTGCCAATACTAGGATTCCCTTATCTGTCGCTGTCATGTAGGACCCTAGTCATGACTCGTGTCTCCCGTGCTTTTACGTTCCCTGTGGCTGGGTTGCCCACTAGACCGGTTCGGGCCCAGTCCGGACCTCCTATGGGCCGGACTTATGGTACCTTGGGCCGAGTCCAGTTGGGATTGGTTATGGCCTATCACTAACTAGACAAAAATAAGAGTAGAAACGATTCATAACATGAAGCACATGATTTTCTTGGGAAATATGGCCGACGACACGGAATAAGCACAGTGCCCATGTCCATCTCACTCCAGTCTGTGCCATGCACCCCACACGTACTCGGTCCCCATTGTTTACAAATTACAAGCAGCACAAATATCGTTAAAATCAACTTGACACTTTCCTACTAACTTGTTTACACTTTTCACTGTCTCTTAAATATCAGCAATCCACTAGGATCTTATTTTCTTCCCATTTCAACTCCCCCCATCTCTATATATCTTTGCATTTCATAAATCATTACCACTTACTCCATTCTTCTTCTGCCTCTCACTCTAATCTTTTCTTCCACATTCGAATGAAGATCCAGTGCGACGTCTGTAATAAACACGAAGCAGCTGTTTTTTGCCCTGCCGACGAGGCTGCACTCTGCGACGCCTGTGACCATAGTGTCCATCACGCCAACAAACTCGCAGAAAAACATCATCGCTTTTCACTTATTCGACCTTCAGCTAAAGAATTTCCCCTCTGTGACATCTGTCAGGTATGCATAAATCCGCATAACAATCTCATTTACGAAGCTATGCTTTCGTGATTTATGTATCGCTAACTAAAGTGTATTTGTGTAGGAAAAAAGGGCCTTTCTGTTTTGTCAACAAGACAGAGCAATACTATGCAAAGATTGTGATATTTCGATTCACAAAGCTAATGAGCATACTGAGAATCATAACAGGTTTCTACTTACGGGAGTCAAGCTTTCTGTAAAATCTGACATTTATTCGTTGCCATCTTCTTCCTCCGTTACTAACAATAATTGCGATGTTGTGCCTGATTATGAGAAGTCTCAAACCTCGATAACTAAATCCCATCCTGTTAAAACTTCCGTGACTGATCCGAAAGGTAGAAAGAGTACTAATCCTCAAATGTTCACGCATGAAGTTGGTAATGGATCTACAAGTAGTATATCAGAGTACTTAGAGATGTTGCCGGGATGGCACGTTGAAGACTTTCTAGATTCTTCTTCAGCTCCTTATGGCTTTTCTAAGGTCTGGTTCACCTCCTATCTTTATCCATAAATTTACTTTTTCTCGAAATGATATAATTGTGTCCTCCTGTTCATGATCTAAATTTGTTTTGTCTTCGTTCAGACTGGTGAGAAAGATTTGCTGCCTTTCTGGGATTATGATGTAGATGAGAATCTGAAGTCTTTCTCATCCGAAAATGTAGGAATTTGGGTCCCTCAAGATCCACCTCCACTTCTCCAACATCAAGTCAACCCTTCATCAAACATGGCCTTTAGTGGGCAGATTTGCTTTAGTGATTCAAAGGAATTAGCTACTACAAATACTAAATATAGCAAAAGATTAATAGACGACGGAGGCTTCACTGTACCTCAGATCAATCCATCTATCTCCAGCAAAAGATCAAGAACTTTATGGTTGTAGTATAAGTAGGAGTTTTATGTTTCTGGTTTTCTTCTCTAGCTCAATTGTCTTTATTGCCTTATTCCGATTTCTGTTTACGCCATCTGCTTTACTCCCTAGTTAACACTCGGGAGCAGGGTGTTAGTTTGTAGGATAAATTTTTGTACAGTTTCCGGTTTAAAAGAAATTTAAGCTTTCATCAATTTATGTCTTATACCAAGAAATTGGCAAGCAGCAATTCATATTTTCGTGTTGAACCTACTCAAACCAAAGCAAATGTACTAATGTATCCCGCTACTAGAGCAGAGTTCGAGGAGTTTACACATACACAGCAGATTTTGTTTTTATAAATATCTTTTTTATAGTACAGCCTGCTGAGATTTGAGGACAAAGCAATCCATACTGGATCTAGCTCATAAGATGATGATAATGTAAAATTTTTAAAAAGTGACAAATGTGGGAAAGAATGATCCCCTATCAATTTGTTTTGATGTCAGAATGCAGCTGTGTTGTAGGGTACTTACTAGTATGGAGTGAAGAAAAGATAGTAAGGGACAGATTTGAAATTAAAGTACATGTTGGGATAGGTCACAGGTTGATGTCACAGTTCCTGCAATTCATGATATTTGCTTGCAACAACTTTCCATTCAATCATTATCTTGATTCAGATCTGGTAAAGTTGAATAGCATTATATTGGTATTGTCCTCTACACCCACTGATGTGTAAAATAACTGCAAGCGCACAGTGGTTAATTGTAGCAAATACAGGTCGATCCACAGAAACTATGAATTTTCAAAACCCTAATAATTAAATCAGGCGAACTAGACAAATAGGTTTGAGATGAGTTTTAATTAACCTAATTAAACTAATTAACAAAGATTATCAAATAATATGGAAAACCTAGGAATCCGAATCCGTTAATCAATCACAAATAATATCAACTCGCCCTAAATCAATCCTCTTTTCTTCAAAAATAAGATATATCAATCAACGAGACAAGCATATACTATGAAACTTGTTATCTAACAATAACCTATCAAAACTTCAAGGAGCAAGCATAGGCTATGAAAAACAAATCCGGTAACAATAATATATCAAAATCACTTTGTCAATTGAACAGTTAAGCACCAAGAAAAATCATGAGAATCAATTAATAAGAACGAGAAGAAATCAAGGGGAATTAATTTAACTTCATCTTCATCCTAGGGCAAGAGAATTAGCTACTCATGATTATAAAAATAACGAAACAATTATAATAATACCAAGTAAACATGAATCAACGATTTTAACAAAACTAACTTTAATCTATATATGGTCAGAAACTTAATAAGCCTAATATTAATAACGTGAATGGCAAGTATTTATATAATAAATTAATAAATCTAGTTAACTAATGAAGCATGCATGTAATCAAATAGTAAGGTCGTAGCAGAAGATTTGAAACAAGTGAACGCACGAAAGAAGGAAAAGAAGAAGGAAAAAATATTAATAATTCAGACGAGTATGTCGGATAAAAGCTACCAACGAAAGTAAAAAGCAAGAAAATAAAGAGCTATCAAATTCTAGGTGTCTCCAACTACAAGGGAGAAGGCCATATATATAGGGGAAAATATTGGGTTTGGCCCCTTTGATTACAATCCAATCTTGAATATAATTTCTTCAATTTCCTTTTCTTCAAGTATTTTCCACCTCCTTTCCCTTTTTACACCTTTTCCTGCTTGAAATCTGTTTTTATTTATTTTCCTACAAAACAAAATAAAACAATTTATTAATTAATAAAATTACGAAAACGGACATAAAATAGGTATTAAAAATATGATTAATTATGGACCTATCAAATGCCCCCATACCTATCTTTTGCTCGTCCTCGAGAAAAATATATAATAAAATACTATCTAATATATAATACCACTTCCGTAGGTGATCACGGTTGCATTTGGCATATGCAACAAGCCCTTTAAACCCCTAGGCAGCCCTAGTGGACGAGTGAGGTCTCGTGAGGGCCTATAGTGAATGTACCCACAAAATCCATCTAACTCATGTAAAAGATTTGGTCAATGCAACACCACACATACAAGTCATCTCATGCTACATCAACTTAAGAAATCAAAATGAATTTGCAATGTCTTGGTGTGTAAGGTGCAAGTATTCACATAGTCTACTCAAAGAAATATGCAGCGGTCATTAGAAGTCCACGTCAAGTGTAAAAATAAGTTGGTAACCATGCTAAGCCCACAAGAGTACACCTTAAAGTCAAAACTTGGGATCTCATATGCACAAAACAAGCAATAACTCACCTTTCACTCACAAAAGAATATTCACTCAAGAACAAGGGTAAGTGTATCACTCAATTCCAACAAAATCATAAGCATGCTTGACATTTGGTATCAATCTAACTTTAACACAACATACATTAATGATGATAATCAAAAGGTCTTTTATTTGGGTTATAACGGGGCTAAGGACAAGGTATGTCAAGTAAGGCCAGATAAGGTGAAGTGTCAAAAGCTAGTAGGAACCATAATAAATCATACGCAACACCATACATCCTCCCCATACATGGATTTCTAATTTTCTTCCAACAAACTGCTTGACTAGTCGAATGAAGAAGGATCTCAAAAACACAGAAACATAATTATGCTCTCATATGATTTTTTTTTTTTTTCAATTTTTTTTCTTTTTTTTTTTTTCTTTTTTTCTTTTTTTTCTGGAGAGCTAAGATAGATAATATAAATATATAAGAAACCACAATCCTTCTTCAAGAATTTATTGAATAACGACTGACAAGTAAGCAACAAAACCCAATATTTCCCAAAAAGTAATGAACAAAAGTAAACCCCATCTCACACACCTTATTACTCCCTCAACTTACTACTAGCCTTTGACAAATAGGATCAAATATACGTAAGGCTGCACAACAAAAAGGTCTAGGCAAGTAATGTGGTGTGTCACCGAAAAAATAGGATTAAGCTCAAAGGGGTAACTAATTGATCATATATAAAGGGTGTGGTAATTTGGATAATAATTGGTTATTCCTAAATGCCTTTATCATCTTATCATCAAATAATGTCATGCATTTCAAGAAAGGTCTCAAACAAGTGCTAGCAATGCAAACAACATGTGGACACTCAAGCAAACGAATATAAAATGCAAAAGATATGCATATAGGCTCAAAATCTCACTTGGTGGTAAAACATAATTAATCCCAAGCAAAAATCTCTTTAATGCACCTACTTGTACTCAAAGCATGGAAACCAAATCTTCTTGCACATATTCATGTCCTTTTAATTACTTACAACATTCAATAAGTCTACTAGTTTCAACTCGCTAGTGTATGTGTGTGCACAAGAACTTAGCTTATCACTTCTCAATCAAAAGCTTCAGAAACACAAGAGTACTATAGCATGTAAGGGTGCATCAAGCCAATTTATAACAAGTAATCATTTCACAAGGCTAGAATTATTTTTGTATTTTTTCATTTTTCAATCTTTTTTTTTTGGGTTTTTTTATAATAATAATACTACTAAATCCCTCCCCCATACCTAAATCATGCATTGTCCTCAATGTATGCAAATGAGAGAAAAAATGACAAAGTAAAAGGACGAGAATACCTGATAAAGGATGAGGAGATACATTATTACCTATAACACACACACAAAAAACACACAACACAAAAACTCACACATACACACACACACACAGTTGTTCCCCCATACCTAAACTTGGTCATATGGGAGATAAACGAAAAACACTTACTAACCAATACCAGATCGAGGAAAAACAACACATGTAACACAATCAACACACATGTGAACTACACCCACATAAACATCATTATCCACTAGAGAAATATTATCATGCACCAGAATGAAACTCATACACCTAACATCATTCATAGACCAATTAGACGCTTCTTTATGTTGTTTAAGCAGATTGATTACTATAAATTCTTGGTTATGAACTAAGTCACTAGAAAGAACATGATAAGTTTCATTATCAACTACCAAAGACTGATCAAGAGTGGAAAAAGACAGATTAGGAACGAATGTGGGTGGCTCACCAACACTACCCTTAACAACGGACTTAGTATCAAAAGAACTATCCTCAAGTTGAGTTTCATGCTTAG
Organism: Saposhnikovia divaricata; assembly: GCA_036435485.1. Taxonomy (NCBI): domain Eukaryota; kingdom Viridiplantae; phylum Streptophyta; class Magnoliopsida; order Apiales; family Apiaceae; genus Saposhnikovia; species Saposhnikovia divaricata. The sequence goes on along the minus strand of CM071600.1, from coordinate 74,938,988 downwards.
AACAAATGGCATTCAATTCATCTAACATCTCATCAGAAGAAAAATTTCTATACAACTCATGAAGTTCTTTATTACTCTCATACTCTAACAAAACATCTTCCTCAAGAAAAGACTCAATTGTACTATCCTCAATATTTGACCATGAAACAACCTCATCTATCAAATTAACTTCTACAGGTTGTTCAAAAAGCTCATTAGGTTGATTTCCTACATTGAAGACATTAAGATCTATCGTCATGTTACCAAAAGTGAGTTTCATCGAACCATTCCTACAGTTAATCAAAGCATTAGAGGTAGCAAGAAAAGGCCTTCCTAAAATGATAGGAATTTGATTTTTGAGAGTTTTGACTGGTTCGGTTTCTAGAACAACAAAATCGACAGGGAAGACAAAATCACCAACCTTAATCAACACATCTTCCACTATACCTTTAGGAGTTTTAACAGAACGATCAGCTAATTGAAGAGTGACACTAGTCTTCTTAAGTTCACCTAAACCCAAGGCTTGATAGACAGATAATGGAAGAAGATTCACACTAGCTCCTAGATCGAGTAAAGCTTTATCAATGAAAGTATCACCTATGACACAAGAGATGGTAGGACAACCAGGATCCTTATACTTCACAGGGATTTGATTTGACAAAATAGAGCTAACATGAGATGTTAGGAAAGCTTTCTTAGGAACATGAGTGGTTCTTTTATGAGTACATAAATCTTTTAGACACTTAGCATAAGAGGGAACTTGTTGAATCGCATCTAAAAGAGGAATGTTAATCTTGACTTGCTTAAAGACTTCCAAAATCTTATCTAATTGAGCAGATTGTTTGTTTGAAGTAAGTCTTTGAGGAAATGGGGCTTTCGGCTTAAAGACTTTTTCATTAGACACATCAGAGTGGGGTTTCGAAGGTGGTTCATCGGATGGTGATGACTCATCAGCTTTATCTACTTCAGAACTCTCGGAATTTGAAGATTGCTTAAGACTAGGATTCAAGAGTAAAGGATTTGGTTCAGATGTTAGCTTATCTTCTTCTTGAGTATTGACACCAGCATGATTGTTGAATTGATTACCAGACCTTAGAGAGATAACAGAATTTACATTTTCATGAGACTTTTGATTTGGATGAAATTTAGGATTTGTCTCGGGTTGACTAGGAAATCTATTTTTCTCTCTCTCATTGATTGTGTTTGCCAATTGACTGACTTGGACCTCTAGCTTAGATATAGCTTGAGTGTTGGAATTTAGTAACTGCCTATCTTGGGTCATAGCTTGCATGAAAGATTGTTGAGATTTGAGTAATGCCTCCATACTCTTTTCAATAGAATTCAATTTCTTATCAGATTCACTAAAACCAGGAGAATTCATAGGGATTGAGTTTGGATAATGACCAAGATTTTGAGGAGGATAGGAATTAGGATTTTGAGTTGGGTATGGGCCAGGATTGGGCTTTTGAAAAGCAGGTTGAGGGTTTTGATTATACTGATTGTATTGACCTTGGTTCCATGAGAAATTTGGGTGACTCTTCCAACCAGGATTGTATGTGGGTGCATAAGGATCATTCCTAACTCTAGGTTGAAACATGGCATTGACTTGTTCAATTTCAGGGCAATTCTCTACAACATGATTAGGAGAACTACAGTTTGCACAGAGAGACATTTGAGAGGACGCATTGTTGGTTTCTAAGGCTTCTAGACGTCTAGTGAGTGTAGCTAACTTAGCTTCGGTTGCAATAGAATTACCAACTGTGTGTAAGCCCTTAGATGAGTTAGATTTTTCAGCTTCCTGATTAGGTTCCCTAGTTGACTCCCACAACATTGTTCTTTCAGCTAACTCCTCAAAAAATTGCCAAGCTTCATCTTCATCTTTGTCCATAAACTTACCATTACACATAGACTCTAACAAAGCAGTGGTTTGGCTATCTAAGGCTTCATAAAGAATTTTACAAAGTCTCCATTTTTCTATACCATGTTGAGGACACTTAGACAATAGCTTTTTAAATCTATCAAAATATTTCCAAAAAGACTCATTCCGATTTTGTTGAAATTGATTGATTTCATTCCTAAGTCTGTTTGCCTTATGGTTTGGAAAATATTTTTTAAGAAAGATAGCAACAAATCCCTCCCATGTGGAAATAGAATTAACGGGTAGACTATACAACCACTGTTTAGCATCTTCTTTCAAAGCAAAGTTAATAAGCCTGAGCCTAATGGAATCCTCACTCAATTGTTGAAGTTTCTGTAATGCACACACTTCCTCAAACTCTCGAATGAAAAGATATGGATCCTCTCCCTCTACCCCAGCAAACCTAGGTAACATGCTAATGTTATGATGTTTGATTTCAAAGTTATTCGCGGTTACTGCGGGTAAGACTATGCATGAGGGTTGAGCGGTACGAGCGGGGTAACAACGGTCTTTAAGTGAAACAGCCATGACTACGGGTTGAACTTCTAATTCTTTTGACTCAATTCTAGTGGGTGAAGAGAACTCAAGTTGCCTTACTACTTTAGGAGATGACAGATTGGTTTGTCTTACTAATCTAGATGTAGTGTCTCGAACCCAAGCACTTTGCATACAAGAGAAGTAAACAATTAATCACGTAGCAGACAAGAACTATAAGTAAACCCCAAAAAAAAATGGAAAATTAAAAAGAAAAATCTATATTATCCTAAAAAAAATCTAGACCTTGCTCCTAACAATAAGATACTACTAAAAGTCACAACTCAAAAAGCACTCGTCCTGACTGGCCAGGCAGGTGCAAGCATTGCCAAGAGGCTAAACACCTTTCTAGACACCAATCCAAATTAGCCAGGTAAGCGTCACGCTTGCCTAGACACCAAACGAAAGAATACTTAGTGATTTGTTCCTCCTAGATTCTCTTCCTAATTGAGCGTGAGATCCTAGGGGCTAACGTCTACTTAGTTTTATTAAGGAAAGGGGAATGCAAGATGAAGGAATTAGTGATTTGTGGGCCAAGGAAAAGGTGATGAAATCCCCCACCTTATCTTGTAATTGGGTGGCACCCTTAAGATTGATTGAATGATGCAACACACAAAGAACAAGAAAGTAAACACTTATGGATGCACTACACTACGTGTTCTATTCTAAATTTTACGTACCTCTTTCCTCCAGCAATCACCACAATTTTATAAGATGGACAGCAATAAATACAATAAAGAAATCTAGATGATGTGATCCTGTGTGAGAGAATGAATGATGCAGCAAATTGGTTTTTAACAAACAATTAACTAACTAATATTTTTGGGTTTTTTTTGAATATTTAATTTTTTTTTGTGTTTTTTCAATAATGAGAAAGAAAGAAAAATAGAGAGAGGTGATACGGAATACCGAAAAGCGCTTCTAAAAATTTCAAAAGAGACAGCGAGGCCTTCTAGCGATCTTCTTGTCCAAGCTTTTCTCCGCTTCACAATTCCCTAAAAAAAACAAACAAAAGAAAACAAGAAACTAATCCGAAGAATTAATATCAAGGAGTGAAAATTACCAATAGTCCCCGGCAGCGGCGCCAAAAACTTGATGTGTAAAATAACTGCAAGCGCACAGTGGTTAATTGTAGCAAATACAGGTCGATCCACAGAGACTATGAATTTTCAAAACCCTAATAATTAAATCAGGCGAACTAGACAAATAGGTTTGAGATGAGTTTTAATTAACCTAATTAAACTAATTAACAAAGATTATCAAATAATATGGAAAACCTAGGAATCCGAATCCGTTAATCAATCACAAATAATATCAACTCGCCCTAAATCAATCCTCTTTTCTTCAAAAATAAGATATATCAATCAACGAGACAAGCATATACTATGAAACTTGTTATCTAACAATAACCTATCAAAACTTCAAGGAGCAAGCATAGGCTATGAAAAACAAATCCGGTAACAATAATATATCAAAATCACTTTGTCAATTGAACAGTTAAGCACCAAGAAAAATCATGAGAATCAATTAATAAGAACGAGAAGAAATCAAGGGGAATTAATTTAACTTCATCTTCATCCTAGGGCAAGAGAATTAGCTACTCATGATTATAAAAATAACGAAACAATTATAATAATACCAAGTAAACATGAATCAACGATTTTAACAAAACTAACTTTAATCTATATATGGTCAGAAACTTAATAAGCCTAATATTAATAACGTGAATGGCAAGTATTTATATAATAAATTAATAAATCTAGTTAACTAATGAAGCATGCATGTAATCAAATAGTAAGGTCGTAGCAGAAGATTTGAAACAAGTGAACGCACGAAAGAAGGAAAAGAAGAACTAAAAAATATTAATAATTCAGACGAGTATGTCGGATAAAAGCTACCAACGAAAGTAAAAAGCAAGAAAATAAAGAGCTATCAAATTCTAGGTGTCTCCAATTACAAGGGAGAAGGCCATATATATAGGGGAAAATATTGGGTTTGGCCCCTTTGATTACAATCCAATCTTGAATATAATTTCTTCAATTTCCTTTTCTTCAAGTATTTTCCACCTCCTTTCCCTTTTTACACCTTTTCCTGCTTGAAATCTGTTTTTATTTATTTTCCTACAAAACAAAATAAAACAATTTATTAATTAATAAAATTACGAAAACGGACATAAAATAGGTATTAAAAATATGATTAATTATGGACCTATCACCCACCTCTGTCCTTGCACCATCAAAATATAAGTTTACCTGACTGACTTCTGAAATTAATGTTTTTTCAAGCAAACATGATATAAGTAAAAATGTCAAGCAAGTGTGTCTAATGTATTTTACCCAAGATAATAATAATATCAATGTGAAGATCTTATGTGTTTGTCATGATGTTTTAGAATGAAGCTCAGAATGACCTTTACTTTAGCATATGGCAGGAATTGGGAGCGTCATTTGATGCCAAGATTTGAGACTTAAATCGCCAAATTCGAGGAATCCTGGTAAATTTAGGGAGTTAAAGAGAGTAACTAGTTTCTTCTGTTAAAGAAGAAAGATACAGAAACTGAGAAATAATCACAATTTACAAGTTGTGACCATCACAAATTTCACCATCTCCAATTATGAATAAGCAGGATTGGAAAGGGTCAAGGATGAAATTGTCACTAACATATGCAATATACTACTGGTGCACTTGAAACAGAACCCTTTATATGGTTAGGGATTGCAAGACTGAATGCATCTTAGCCGAATATTTGTAGTATAACCAAACCAAGTGACAATCAATGAGTTCAAAAGTTAAAAATAGACTTTGGATCTTCTGTTCAACAAGAGCTTTCAAGGTCTAGCTCAACAAGCTTGACGTTGAGTGCCTAACTTGACTCGTTGCTCATCATAAGTTAGCATGGATATCCATCCCCTAAGATGTTATGTAACTAAACCTGGGACAAGTATTTGCATTTAAAAATCAAATAAAAGCATTTGATTGATATTTGTATTTAGATATGAGCACTGGGGGGGAACTCCTTTCTTGAGAAGATACCGCTTCAACAACAAAATCAACAGTACTGCTTCAGCTTATATGAAGTATTTTCATAAAGGATGGATTGTTGCCGTCCATTTTCTGGGCATCAACTGATAAGTGATGCAAGTTGGTCTAGAGTGAATTAACACCAAAGCTTACTCACTTTGTTGTTTCATATTTTGCGCAAAAACGGTTATCAATATTGCTTCGCCATAAAAGAATCGCCAGAATGAACAATCACAACAGATATTGCATAACGTTTATCATACATGTCTCAATATTAATATAATAAATTTTTATAAGCTAAATTGCTAAACCACCCTTAATATTAAATATCATTAAGATATAACATCCCCTCAAACTCACGATATTGCAGTATTAAGCATTTAGAGTTTTTTTCCAGACAAGAATCGAAAGCGCGAAATCGAGTGAGTTTTGGTGAGAACATCTGCAATCTGAAATGAAGAAGAGACATAAGGTAATTAAGGTCATGGTACCCTGCTACAAATGATGATGAGTGATATGACAATCAATCTCAGTATGTTTAATGCGTTCATGAAATACAGAAATACGAGCAATATAAATTACACTCTTATTATCACAAGATAGTGGAGTCGGTTGAGTAAGCTTAACACCAAAATCTGCTAGCAACCAGTGCAACCAAACAATTTCACAAGTAGCAGAATCTACTGCACGATACTCAGCTTCCGAAGATCATCGAGAAACATCCTGCTTCTTACTCTTCTAGTAGAAATAAGAGAATCACCAAGAAAAATACAAAAACCAGTAGTAGACTTGCGATCTTCGTGATCTCTGGCCCAATCAGCATCATATAAGCATGCAACTCTAAAGATGGAGTAGAAGGAAATAAAAGAGTTTGAAATTGAGTAAGTAACCACTCGCTCTAAAATCTTAAGATGTTAGAGGAAGGCCCCAACAGAGTCTTATGCTACAACATATACTCCCTCCGTCCCTCACATTTTTTTACACTTTCCTTTTTGGAATGTCCCTCTCAATTCTTTACATTCCAAAACTTACTTATAATATTAAAGTTTTATAATATAAAAAGTAATTACACCCACTACTTTCCTCCACTAACTACATTGGTCCCACCACTTTACTCACTTTTCTTCACTACTTTACATTTTTTCTTAACTTCCATGCCAAACTCATTTGTAAACAAATGAGAGGGACGGAGGGAATATTATTTAACACTCCCCCTCAATCGTACGGTACGTTTTGCTTACCAGACAGACGACAGACGGAACGACATATAACAGATAATGAATGGCAGATAACAGTTAATGAAGATAACAAATACTAAATTACATAAATGGGGGTGGAGGGACTCGAACCTGAGACCACTCCTAAACTGAGCTTTGATACCATGTTAAAAGTAAAGAAATAAAAAAAATAACTAGGGTTTTATTATATCGACATAACATTTATAATACATGTATCAGTATTTATATAATAAATCTTTATAAACTAAATTACTAAATCACTAGCTGGCACTCTAGAGAGAACCATAGAGTACAAAAGAGAACCACCACAAAAAATATATATTTATCTTTTCTTGTATGAAAAATAATTATAAATCTTAATTAAGAAATTATAAATGAAATTACACAACTTTTCTTTTGAAAGTTATTTAAAAGTTAATGAAATAATCTAAAGCAATTCTACCATATAATCAAAATTATCCAAAAAGATCTATTTTAGAATCAAAATCAATCATGTTTTTTGTTCAAATTTTAATCTGTTAAATTCTTTAAAAAAATTATATGTCGTTAGTATTTTATATTAGAATCAAATTTTATGTTTTTCAAAATTTTATTTGTAACTTATTGATAAAATTTTATGATAAAATTAATGATTCCATTACAGGGGCTTGAACCCGAGTGTCTCGGGTGAGAGCCGACTATCCTGGGTTCCTAGCCAACTAGACTACAACAGAGATGAAGTCCATGAATGAAATCATCAAAACTAACTAAATTTCATGAATAATATAATTAACTAAACCATCACAACTAGATTTGTATAGTAAAAATTTTATGTTTAGAACTCAAGTTAGGGTATAAACACTAATTAATGCGCAAGATCTCCGCATATCTGAATTTCCATATAATTTAGACCCAAATTACGCTCATTATGTTCAATCTCTTTCAACTTAATATTTATTTCCTACGATTACAAAAGTTTCTGCTTAGACTACCAGTAAATTAGTAGAAGCTTTAAATAAGATTACGTTGGAAGATGAAGAGGAAGGTGAAATAGTGCTGGGAGAGAATGAATTACACAATCAAGGACTAAGTTTCTCTAATGGTGATATCAAGTTATGTTTGGTGGGCAGATTTCTCAATGAGGGGATTGTGGATTTTTCAGCAATGCAGCAAACATTTGAGGCATTATGGAGGCCAGGAAAAGGGGTGCATATTATGGAGATAGATGCTAATCTATACATGTTTCAGTTTTATTATGAAATCGATATTAAGAGGGTGATTGACGGAAGCCCATGGTCATTTAATAGGAAAGCGTTGGTGATAAAAAGGATGCAGACTGGGGATAACCCAAGGAGTATGAAACTTGATAAGCTGAGTTTGTGGGTGCAAATATATGATTTACCTCTAGGATTCATTACGGAGAGGGTAGTAATAGAGGTAGGAAATTTTATCGAAAAATATGTTGAGTCATGTAGCAGGAATTTCCATGGAGGGTGGAAGGAGTTCTTTAGGGTCCGTGTGCAAATTGATATAACAAAACCACTGAAAAGAAGAATGAAGGTAAAAAAAAGTGGAGATGAATGGCAATGGATAAATTTTAAATATGAGAATGTTCCATTCTTTTGTTTCATATGTGGAATTTGGGGCACTCGGAGAAGTTTTGTAGCAGACTTTTTGATACTCCTGAGAATGAAATTATCAGGCCATATGGTGCTTGGATGCGGGCACCTTTCAGAAAACAAACTAAGTTGATCGGCTCGAAATGGCTATGAAATGAGGAGGGGGAGAAGTATGGCCAGAATAGTTCAACGGCGCAGGAGGAAGATCGTAACAGAAATGACGCGAAATCAGGGGTTGATGATAAGATAGGTAAATCGAAAAGATATGATATCAGTGTAACAAACATTCAAAATGGAGAGATTGAGGCGGGTAACATACAATCTGGCCTAACGGATTCTGCTGAGGTGGCAAAGCAATCAACGAATGTCAAGGAGAGTATTAGAATAGTGGAAAATAAAAAACGACGTACAGATGGTAATGGGCTGAATCAGGAAATAAGTGTGGGCTTAAACACGGAATTGTATATGGACTCTGAGGAGGAGAATGAAATGAATGTGGATCAAAATAATGGGCTGGGTTCAAAAAACGGATTGAGGGTGAGTTCTGGAGACGAAGCTCACCTAGGATTATGACTACTATAAGCTGGAATTGCCACGGGCTTGGGATCCTGTGGGCTGTTCAATTCCTTAAGGAGGTAGTCCTCCAAAAGCAGCCCAGATTTATTTTTTTATATGAGATATTGTGTAATAAAAATAAAGTGGAGAATGTGGCAAAGTTATTGGGCTTTGAAGGTTGTTTCACGGTTGATTCACAGGTTCACAGTGGTGGTATTGCTTTTTTGTGGAAAAATAAGGTGGAGGCGGTACTGAATTCCTATAGCAAAAATCACATTGATTTGAAAGTTTAAATTGAGGGATGGACTTGTTGGTGTATACTGAAAATATTTATTTGAAGTATATACATTTATTTCTGGCCTATTTTATTGAGAATCATTTAAATGTTTACATGTTGTCTAAATATTATATATTGTGAATAATCTAGTATCAAATGAGATACAGAATATTAGATTATTAAATACGGTTTATATAATATAATATGGTTCACAGCACATGTGGTGTTAGACAATCCACTGGAATGGCTGTAGTATTATTTAGATTAGTTTATATTGACTAATAAATAATACTAGTATACTTTGTGTATATTGAACAGGATCAAATTTAGAATTGTTCCCTTATACTGATTAAGAAGTTGAACTAAGATTCTATGTTATTATTAATGCTTAGGTTCTTAATCCAGATATAGTAATTGACAAGTGTATATTATTTACATGCTTTGATTTATATATGAAATAATTCTTTTGATTTATTTCATTATATTTTGGGTGATGGAATAATATATGTGGTGGATATTATTTATTGAAGGAATCCATGTCCTGATAATATTCGGGTTAATGATGTCCCCTTGAAAGCTCAAAAAAGATTTAATTATGTGAAACCCTGCAGGTGGATTTATTCCGGCATAATTAAATAAAGGTTGAGTGGATGATCAAGGATAAAAGATATTAATTAAATGAATTATCAGTAATTTATTTAATTAATGGACATGCGATATTTTAAACATGGGGAATTTAATAAGCAAATAATATTGGAACCGAATTAATTAATTAAATTACGGTATTGGGAATGGTAGTGCAAATATTAATTCTTTAGTGGATTGAATTAATATTTAATTACATTGGGCTATGCCCAAGATGTAATTAGAAGGCCCAACCTAATTGTCCATGATCCCTATTGTAGCCCTATATATATTCTTATTCTCTTCTTGCTAGGGTTGGTTGAAAAAATTTTGTAGCCACCCAAGAGCAAGAAGAGAGGTTAACTTGAGAAGACGAAGGCCACACTTCGCTCAAGGGAATTTTGGAATACAATAGAAGAGCGTGGAATCAACCGTTAACAAGGTGACTTTTCTATTCATACTCATTGATTTATTGTATCAAAAATCGCAGTGCCAAGATCTGATTGTCCCAATAATTGGTATCAGAGCTAGGTTCAATGGTTCTGCGATTTTTGATACGATGTCCATGTCGTAATTATATATGCATGTATATAGTGGTAGGCTTGTATAATTTATTTTTGCAGGTTGTTATCCACTATTATGGCCATGTATATTTTATTATGTGTTTAGATCCCACGTGGTTTAATCGTGGTTAATTTTTGTTTGGTTTCCACATGGTTTATCGTGGTTGTAAAACACGAGGGTTAATCGTGTTAGAATAGATTTTACAAATTAGTTTTGTATTAGATCTATTTTTTTGTAATTGTTTGTTGGATTTTATTAAGATCCGGGTATTTTGTAACAATTACGTGCGATCGGAAATCAAAACGGAGAAAAAAAATTGTCCGCTGCGTAGCTGTTATGGGCTGCTGGTTCGATATGTTTTTGAATTAAGTTCGAACAGAAAGTTGAAGACGACAGAAGTCTGGCGACAGAGGAGAGGCGTGCAAAAATTCTGTTAAATCAGGGTAACGCATGAGCTACCTGCGTTATAGGCCCTAGAGGCTATAACGCATGTGCGTCATGCTTTACAGCCCTGGAACAGACACTGGAGGGCGGTAACGCAGGCTGAAAATGCGCAACAGCGTTATACTAGTGTGTAACGCAGGGTTTACATGCGCAACAATGTCTGGATGGCAGAAAATATTTTTTTTGGCAGAATAAAGGGCTGGAAATTTTTTTCAAGGGGCCACAATAGTGTAAAATTTTATTTTATTTTTTTCACTGATTTTGATTATTGATTTAATTAATTATGTTATGTGTGTTGTTAATTATGTGTGTAATTAATTTTTAATTGCATGTTTAACATAATTAGGACGACATGGACATAGTATTTATTTATTATGCTTTAATCATGAATAGAAGGCTTTTATGTTATGTGTTTTGTGTATTTGATACATATGGACTGCGATTAAATAACATAAGGCGATGCATGCTAGATAAAAATTCCTCAATTTTTAAATAAAAATTCTAAGTGGGTGAGGGAATTAATTAGGAATTAAATCCCACGGTCTCCATTATTTTATATGTAATATAATCTTTTAAATAATGTAGATGGTATATATGATCTCCTAACGTGGTGTACTATTTACGGTATTTTGAAAGGTTGTAGAAATTACTAGAACAAAGTTCCTAAATTAAATTACGAATATTGAAAGGTATATAGATCACCCTAACGTGACGTACCAAGTTTCATAGAATTCGTAACGAAAATTGAATACTCTTTTGATGTTGACTATGGAGAATTCTGTCTAGGAATCGGGTATTAAGCGAGGCCGTTGTGACTCCTCCGAGACTTGGGAATTATCCATTAATATATCAAATGGATGTATTCGGTTTAAGTAATTTAAGATTTAATAATGGTATACACTTAGCTATGAAAAATAATATATAGTCCACCCTAACGTGGCGTATTATTTAGTAATAGGACCGAAGTAATATTTAAACGAATTTTAAGTGGTATATATGTCACCCATCGTGGCGTACCAGATACTTATGGTGTTTGAATATTAGTGCATTAATTTTAATTAATTGTTAGAGGAAACCAATAGGTTTTAAGATTTGTGCAACTCTCTGATTATGTGTTACATGTATGATTCTCAGGATTAGATCATTATGGGCTTTAATCCACTATTAACCATACTTAAGGATAACAAACTTACTGGACCCAACTATATTGAATGGAAACGTAATTTGGACATAGTGTTGACTGCTGAGGAGTACAAATTTTGTACTTATGAACCCAAGCCAGATCAGCCTGCTGAAGATGCTCCTAAAAGTGAGAAGGAGTATTATAAGCGGTGGATTAAGGCTGATGAGATGTCGCGATGTTACATTCTGGCAACAATGTCGGGTGTTTTGCAGCATCACCATCAGGCTATGGCCACAGCTTCAGATATGCTCTTTAATCTCAAAGAACTTTTTGGAGAACAGAATAGGACTGCTAGGCAAGTAGCAATGAAGGCTTTAATGAACACTCAGATGGTTGAAGGAACACCTGTAAGGGATCATGTTCTCAGAATGATGTCTCATCTGAATGAGATGGAGATCCTTGGTGCTGATATTGATGGGGAAACCCAGATCGATATCATCCTTATGATCTTGCCCAAAAGTTTTGAGCAGTTCCGCTTGAATTACACCATGAACAAAAGGATGTATAGTCTCGCGGAACTTCTGACAGAACTTCAAGCAGCTGAAGGACTCTTTAAGCAGAATGTTCAAGTGAATGTGGCCGAGAAAGCTTCTTCATCTAAGCCGAAAGGTAAGAAGAAGAAAAAGACTCAGACACAGAAAGCTGGAAAGATTGCTAATGCAGTGGGAGTTCAAGGTGGTGTGAAAAAGCCTAAGGGCAAGTTCTTCAGGTGCAAGCAGTCAGGTCACTGGAAACAGGATTGTCCTCTTCCTAAGAAGACAAACAATACTGGTATGTCTCTTTCTCTAGTTACGGAAACATACATAGCGGCTATATCTACTAGCACTTGGTGTGTAGATACAGGAGCCACTGACCATGTTTGTAACTCATTGCAGGGGTTCTAGCAATCCAGAATGCTTAGAGATGGCGAGATATATGTGTTCATGGGAGATGCTACGAAAGTAGCAGTAGTTGCAGTTGGAATAATTACTTTATCTTTTGGAGATGATAGGAGTTTGGTTTTGAACAATTGTCTTTATGTACCTTCGTTTAGAAGAAATTTGATTTCGGTTTCTAAACTTGCTATGGATGGTTATAATGTTTGTTTGGATCGTAATGTTTCTATTATGATGAATAAACGAGTTATATGTTCTGGTACATTGCAAGACAATTTATATATTATTAATCCTATCCAACCAATGCTGCAACAAAAGGAATCTAATAACATTCTTTCTAGCTCAAACAAAAGAAAGAATCCTTTTGAATTGAACCAAACATATTTTTGGCACTTAAGATTAGGTCATATTAACTTGAGGAGGATTCAAAGACTGGTAGTAGATGGGCCATTAGGCTCGTTGGCAGTGGAGCCATTTCCAGTTTGCGAATCCTGCTTGGAAGGTAAGATGACTAATAGGCCTTTTAAAGCAAAGGGGAAAAGAGCCAAAGAAGTGTTAGAATTGGTTCATACTGATTTATGTGGACCTATGAGTATCCAAGCAAGAGGAGGTTATGAGTATTTTGTCACTTTCATTGACGATTATTCTAGATATGGGTACATTTATTTGTTGCGCCGTAAGTCTGAGTGCTTTGAAAAATTCAAAGAGTACAAATCAAGTGCGGAGAAGCGACATCTTGGAAAATGTATCAAGTCACTACGATCAGATCGTGGTGGCGAATACTTGCTTGGAGAATTTAGGGAATATTTATCAGAAAATGGGATCACATCCCAGTTGTCTACACCTGGCACACCTCAGCAGAATGGTGTAGCAGAGAGAAGGAATCGGATTATTTTAGAAAGTGTTAGATCGATGATGAGTTATTCAGATTTACCCAAGTCATTCTGGGGATATGCTATAGAAACAGCGGCTTACCTTCTGAACTTGGTACCTTCTAAGTCAGTTCCCAAGACTCCAATAGAATTGTGGACTGGTAGCAAACCAAGTCTAAGACATATTCGGATTTGGGGTTGTCCAGCACATGTGCTGAACAAGAACGCGACCAAGTTAGAATCTCGTACAGAAGTAAGGCTGTTTGTAGGCTACCCCATGGGAACGAAAGGTTATTCATGTTATAGTCCTAGGGATCGAGATATCATTGTTAGCACCAATGCTAGATTTTTAGAAGAAGACTATATAATGAACCATAAACCCATGAGTAGTATCGTTTTAGAGGAGCTAGTGGGAGGGACATATAATCCCCAAGTGCCAATAGTACAAGTAGAACAGCCACAAGAAAATGCACAACTTAACACTAATACTGCACCAGTACCTCGTCGTAGTGGGAGGGCTGTTCAACAACCAGATAGATTCATGTTTTTGGGAGAGTCCTCGGACTTGGTCTCTGGCGAACATGATGAGGATCCCAGGACATACGAAGAGGCAATTCTAGATAAAGATGCAGATCTATGGCAAAAGGCAATGGAATCTGAGATGGAATCTATGTATTCCAATCAAGTTTGGGAGCTCGTGGAACCACCCAAAGGTGTAAAACCCATTGGATGTATGTGGATCTACAAGAAGAAAAGAGGATCTGACAAAAAGGTGAAAGCCTGGAAAGCACGACTTGCTGCGAAAGGGTATACTCAGAAAAAAGGGATCGATTATGAGGAAACCTTTTCGTCGGTTGTTATGCTTAAGTCGATCCGGATTCTTTTATCTATAGCAGCTCATCTCGATTATGAGATTTGGAAAATGGATGTCAAGACAGCTTTCCTTAATGAAAGTCTTGAGGTAACCATCTATATGCAACAACCAAAAGGACTCATTAAGGAAGGCCAAGAGCATCTTGTTTGTAAGCTTAAGAGGTCTATTTATGGACTAAAACAAGCTTCTAGGGACTGGAATATTCGTTTTGATCAGGCAGTCCAGTCATATGGATTTGATTAAAGTCCAAGCGAATCATGTGTGTATAAGAGAAGTGAGGGTAATGCAGTGGTTTTTCTAGTACTGTATGTAGATGACATTTTACTCATTGGAAACAATGTTAAGATGTTGTCATCAGTAAAGGCATGGTTGTTCAAACAATTTGAAATGAAGGACTTAGGTGAAGCGGCATACATCCTTGGGATCAAAGTAATAAGGGATCGCAAGAAAAGGATGTTGGCTTTATCTCAAGAGCCCTATATTGATGAAGTATTAGCTCGTTTTAACATGCAGAACTCTAAGAAAGGTTTTCTACCTTTTAAGCATGGAGTGGCTCTATCCAAGGAGCAGTGTCCTTCGACACCTAAGGATATAGAGAGCACGAAAGCAGTTCCTTATGCTTCGGCATGTGGAAGCTTAATGTATGCTATGTTATGTACGAGGCCTTACATCTGCTTTGCTGTAGGGATGGTTAGTAGATATCAGTAGAACCCAGGTCAGGAACATTGGAGTGCAGTAAAAACTATACTCAAGTACCTGAGAAGGACTAAGGAGTATATGTTAATTTACAAGGCCTCAGATCTATTTCCTTTGGGATATACTGATTCAGATTTTCAATCAGATAGGGATAAGAGGAAATCAACCTCGGGATATGTTTTTACTTTGGGAGGTGGAGCCGTTATATGGAGGAGTGTAAAGCAGAAATGCATTGCAGACTCTACCATGGAAGCCGAGTACGTGGCGGCCTCTGAGGCTGCAAAGGAGGCTGTATGGTTCAGGAACTTTCTTTTGGACTTGGATGTGGTACTTAATTTGCCTAGGAGCTTGACAGTGTATTGTGATAACACTGGTGCCGTGGCAAATTCGAAGGAACCGCGAGATCACAAAGTAGCTAAACATATTGAACGTAAGTATCATCTCATACGAGAAATCGTAAAGCGAGGAGATATAGTTGTGGCTCACATATCATCAGAAGACAACCGGGCAGATCCTTTCACAAAGAGCTTGCCAGCCAAAGTTTTTGACAGGCATGTGGAAGCGATAGGAGTCAGATGGATAGACACATAGTTTTTTTTTGTGTAATAGTGGATTAAATAAACACTGATATACTCATAGAATATTTTGAGTATAAGTGGGAGATTGTTGGTGTATACTGAAAATATTTATTTGAAGTATATACATTTATTTCTGGCCTATTTTATTGAGAATCATTTAAATGTTTACATGTTGTCTAAATATTATATATTGTGAATAATCTAGTATCAAATGGGATACAGAATATTAGATTATTAAATACGGTTTATATAATATAATATGGTTCACAGCACAGGTGGTGTTAGACAATCCACTGGAATGGCTGTAGTATTATTTAGATTAGTTTATATTGACTAATAAATAATACTAGTATACTTTGTGTATATTGAACAGGATCAAATTTAGAATTGTTCCCTTATACTGAATAAGAAGGTGAACTAAGATTCTATGTTATTATTAATGCTTAGGTTCTTAATCCAGATATAGTAATTGACACGTGTATATTATTTACATGCTTTGATTTATATATGAAATAATTCTTTTTGTAATAACCCTAACTTTAGCAATGCCACAGTGATCACATGAATAGTAAATTTTGAGGATTTAGGGAAATGATATGTAGGTACCTTATAATTGAAACAGAAAATGAGTAAACAGAAATCATATTAGTGTTGTACTAGGGAAATAAGTGACTCGAAATGACGATAGATTTCAGAAATTCCTGAATATGGATTTTTGAGGATTTCGAGTTCGAATGAACTCCTATTTTATCAGATATTAAGGAGCATGGAGATATTAAAGGAATTATATATTGAGAAATTGGTGTATTAGGGTAACCTAAAGGATTATTAAGTTAAGGAATTATCAAAGGAATTTGGATTGGTAAACGATTTCGAAAACCACTGAGATAATGAGGTATACTCGAAACGAACCACAATTAGACGAGTATGGAAACCCAGCAACCAAGATTAGTAATCTAACAAGGATACATACCACATTACCATTTACTAAAATTATTAACATTTTACTTAGAAAATAAGGAAATGAGAATATTAGATCATCTCAATGACATCACTAATGATATCACCTTCCACTAACACAAATTTAAGGATAGATTAGTCTTTTAACATATAGATTTTTCATAATTTTCACCAAGCTTACACAACACTCTAGAGATTAGATGATAAGATGAGATAAGATCAAAAACAAGCAAGAAACTCTCCCCCATTCCATAATTCCATTCGGCTACTTTGAAAAAAAAAAGAAAAAAAAAACCAAAACCCTAGCTCTCTTCAATAACAAATCAAGAGGAAATTCATGGGGCTTCTTGGAGGTTAGGAAGGATCATTTACAAAGTTTCAAGGCCAACCAACATCATTTAGCAAGGTAATAAAATCATAGAAGTTGAAGGTGAATAGTAATGAATAGTAGTTTTCAAGAAACTGACTTGACTTTTATGGATCTTTTAGTTAATCCAAGCTAGTGTAAGGTTGTTTAAGGGTTACCAAGGCTTGTTAAGTGTTGTCAAAGCTTCAAGAAGGTATAACTACTCTTGCCCTCTTTGTGTTTATGGTGAAAATTGAGTTGGTTAGTGGTTAAGTGATGTTATTGTCTAGTTTATGATGATTATGTGTTATAAATGGTTTGTTTTGATATGGAAATTGTGTGTTGTGGACTTGTAACCATGGTTGGGATGTAAACCACATGGTGTAGGTGATGGTGTATAAGGTGGATGTTTGATTTGGAGGAGTTTGATTTTGGAAAGTACGAAATTATAGCCGTTATAATGCCCGATTTTCGTTAGGATGTGATTTACCCTGTTTTGGACCCCCTGCATCCGTACGGTACCCTACTGTCTAGGTTACCAATTGACCATGAAATTATAGAGCTTAGTTCATAGATCGTTTTGATATAAGGTACGTTAAAATCTGATGAACGGTTTAGGAGAAAAGTCAGTTTTAGTGAAAGCGGTTCAGAAACCGAGAAAACGTAGTTGTGTCAACTTTGAGGCAATGACTACCATACTTAAACATTTTAAAAAATTATGAAACTTTGGGATAGTGTAGTAATGTAGTCAGAGAGTTGTTACCAGTTGACCTTGTGGTAAAATTCGAAACCCATATTTTCTGAGAATTTTTACAGTTAAGTGTGATCGTTAGGGGAAATGGTGAAAACCCCTGAAACTTCGATTAAGGTTTTAAATGGTTAAGTTCTTGAACCTTTGGGGTAATAGTAATACGTTAAACATATATTAAAGTTTCAAAGGTAATGTTATGCAAGAGTGTAGTGAGTAAGAGATGTGGTATTCTAACGACGGTCCTTTTGTGTTTATAGAAACTTCGGAAGAGGGACGAGCCATACTGTCAGGATACCGAAACCGAGGCAAGATTTCTTCTATCTTTACCTTGGAAAACTATTTTTATTTTCAAGTAAATGATTTCATGGAATGTATATGTTATTCTATGTTTGCTATATTGCTAAGAATTATTTCCCTGATATTGGAATTAAAGAGAAATGGATATAAATTATGAAATATGAATGTGGATATGATTATGATTGGAGCGAATATGCTTTATGGTAAAGAGAGGTGAAAGAGAATGGTATCAGTTGTTATCTAGGGTTATATGGTTTATAATACTATATTAAAAATATCCTTTTTGAGTATCAGTGGTTTAATAAATATTATTTGATTATCATTCATTACTCTTAAAATAGACGGAATATTTTATGAATATAAAAGTATATTTGATTCCTGAATATGGAAGAGATGTCTGGATCATAATCAAATATATATATATATATATATATATATATATATATATATATATATATATATATATATATATATATATATATATATATTATAGAAGTAATGTGCGAGAATGGAAATGATATGAGTGAATGATATGTGGAAATGAAAGCGAGAAAATGGAAATGTGGAATGATATTTTAAAAAGGAATAATGAGGTGACAAAAAGGGGGATTGCAACAGACTTGCATAAGTGGCTGTGTCAGGGCTATGTGCGACACAGTCCAGCATTTATTATCTTTATTATGGCACGAAGATGCCAAGGGAGGATGTTAGCAGGTGGCCTTCCTCCAGGGATGATCTTCATTCCTTCTACCGGTAGTAAAAAGAGAGCAGTTACGATTAGGCGACTGATCATCGTCCTAACGTATCAGGCGACAGCAGATATCCCCAATGTTTTTGGAAACAAAGTGTAGACAATGGTTTTCAGATTTCTATACTGAAAACAGAATAACGATATGAGATGATGGAATTATAGTTACAGATGAAGAAAAACTGATATTATATTATTTTAGATTTTTTTTCTTATAATAGTAAGTGGATGATGTATTATTAAATAAGAGCTTTTTTCTTCCTTAAGGATTTTAATTGTTTTCTGCTATTATATATGCATATACATATATGTATACCTGTTCACATTCTAAATTCTAGGTTACAATATTATCTTGCTGAGCTATTATAGCTCACTCTTGCTACTTATGTATTTAGCAGCTAGGTCCCATGCCGATACTTCGCACTACACCCCGCAAGAGGGTAAGGGAAAGGCGACCTTTTGAGCGAGTGCTGGCGACCATCCCCGAGGTAGTGACAAGCGAATGGGGCTTAGTAGACTTATGTAAATTAAGTGTGTAAGTTTGTAATAAACTTTTGGTTGTTGAAATGCTTCCTGTAGAAGTATTATTCAACAATGTACTTAGTAGAATTCTGGGTTTGTAATAACTGTTAACTTTAAACTTTTAATATTGTGAATGTTGTTCTATGAACATATGACTGGTGTGTGTGTGTGTATTAGTGTGGGGTAAATTGCTTAATTAGTAAAAAAAAACTCAAGAGATATTGATATTGAATGGAAATTGGACCATGATGACCTGGATCCTTGACCCCGGATCTAGGGGTGTCACAGATGGTATCAGAGCTAAGAGTCATAATGCTCAAGAACAAAAGTGATAATAATAAATGTATCAGTTATAATATAAATTGTGAACTTCCATCAAGTTCAGGGGTGGTATATCGCAGGTAGTATTTACTATAAGCATATATTATAATTTTATAGACTGTTACTAATAGAATTTTATGTTTTATTATAGGGAGCGGAGATGGGTGAGCCGAGTCAGGACCCCCAGTGGCTAGGGATGTCAGAGCAGGAGCTCGTAGATCTTCAGCTGGTCGGGGTAGAGGTCCCCGAGTATGCAGTTGAGGACCTCAGGGAGAGATGCCGGCCGGCGGCCAGAGAGAGATGTGAGAGAGAGGAGGCAGAGGAGCAGAGACAGAGAGATGCTGTGGCCATAGTGCCATATATAGGTAGACCTTCTACAGGATCTGATGAGGCAGGTCCTTCTAGAGTGAGATGGGAGATTTCGGAGGAAGAGAGGCCGTTACGTAAGAGGCCTAGGTTGGCAGTCATAGCTGAGGAGGAGGAGAAGACTGAGTGGACCGATATCCATATGATACCTACCCCTGCCTTACCTATTCCAGTACCATCACCAGTCCCATCTCCCTCACCGAGTCCTTGCCCTCTAGAGGATCCAGCTGAGCCATTCACTCCGCCCGGACATTTTATCTTCTCAGAGGATGAGATAGAGGGAGATCCGTCTGAGGATGCAGATACCGAGTCTATTCCTCCATCCCCACCATTTGCACCTCCACCACCTCCACCTGTACAGGCACCTGCCCCAGCTACTGTGCCCCCTCAGGAGGCACCCTTACCGACAGGTGACTCACTACTAGCTATTCTGTTGACAGAGTACTTTGCCCTACAAGGCCAGTTGGAGGAGTCCCGCCGAGTGATAGACACACTGATGCAGAGGTCAGAGAGGGGGAGAGGAGGTATCATTCCTGATGGTATATCTTTGGGATTAGTGAGTGTTGAGCTGCGGGCCCTGGGTGACATTAGGAGGCTGTTAGCTGATAGAGGAGACCCAGAGTGGAGGGCTGCGATAGTGGATACAGTCACGTCTATGGTAGTCCAGATCCGGGACATTATTAGGGCAGGACTGTGAGTCGGGATAGTAGTCTACGTCACTAATCAGACTAGTCATCTTACTGATGTCTTTTTGGGGGTTTAGTTTAGTTGGTTGCTGTTTTAATCCCAGTCTGATTGGAAGACAGCTAGTAGTACTTTTGTTGTAGCAGATTAGTATGTACAGTTATGTTTGTAGGTTTCGAACCATGTACCCTATTAGTAAAAGACGTTGTACCCAAGTTGTAAAATATTTATGTAAATTAATGAAGTTTGTGCATTTCTATCTAAATTTTTGCTGCATTTTTTTTTTATAATAAATGTTGAGACTAAAAAATATTGATGTATAAAAGGTGATTGACTTAATGAAAAGGCTATCGTGTGAAGGGCGATACACTTACCTACTAAAGTTATAATATAACTAGATGCAAATCGTGTGATAAGAATATCGTGATGTGCAAATGAGTTAATTAATGATATAATTGTGTATATAGAAATGATGTATATTGTAACCCAAATTCGGGTAATTAATAAGGACTATTGTTATGTACAGAACTATGCCGCTTAGACGTGATAGTAGAGCGAATGCAAGGGAAAATGAGAGAGACGAAAGAAGTCAAAATATAGAAGGTAATAGACTGAACGAAAATGCTCATAATGAAGAAAATCATGAAGAAGGAGAAGAGGAATCAACTGGCCAACAAGGAAATCCGGGAGGCAATCCCTTTAACCAATTCATGGAACTATTAAGGCAGAATTTGGCTAATCCACAGAATCCCCAACAACCACCTGTTCTCCCCAATCAGGCAGCTAATTCCTTTCGTGCCTTTAAGTCATTAAAGCCCCCAGAATTTGAGGGAACCACTAACCCAGTAGTAGCCAGGGCATGGCTAAAAGAAATGGAGAAAGCTTTCGAAATACTGAGGATAGAGGAAGATCAGAAAACAGTCTTTGCAGCCTATCTCTTAAAGGGAGAGGCAAATTACTGGTGGGAAGCTAAGAAGAACCTAGAAGAAGCGGGAGTGATAACCTGGGAGCGTTTCACTAGGGTGTTCCTAGAAAAGTATTCTCCTATGTATTTAGAAAACCAAATGGAAATAAAGTTTCTGGAGTTAAAACAGGATAACCTAACAGTGGCAGAGTATGAAACTAAATTTACAGAACTGTCGAGGTTTGTTCCCGAGTTTGTGCGTACTGAAGAACAACGAGCGAAAAGGTTTCAACAAGGATTGAAACCCTGGTTACGAACGAGAGTGGCCCCATTTGAGTTGACTGATTATGCTGCAGTGGTTCAAAAGGCATCTATTATAGAGGCCGAGAGTGAACAGGCTCAAATAGGTCGAGAGAATAAGAAAAGAAGATTTGAGGGTCCGAAAGGAGGTTCAAGTGAGGGAAGCTACTTTAACAAAGGAGGTAAAGGACAAAAATCTCAATTTGTGGGAAAGTCGGGGGGTAACAAGACTACTAGTGAAACGGTAAATCAAGGTGGTAAATCTTCAGGAACATTTCAGTCCAATCAATCACGACCACCATTACCAGATTGTGACACGTGTGGTAAGAGGCATATAGGAGTTTGTAGGGTGTTGGGAGTAACTTGTTTTAAGTGTGGACAAAAAGGACACTACCTTAACCAGTGCCCATCAACTGATACAAACCCTAAAAGAGATGTTAAGTGTTACCAGTGTGGGAAATTAGGACACATTGCTAGAGATTGCCGTTCCGGTGGGTCATACGCGCCAGGATAGAGTGTGACTGCTTCAAATAGGCCTACTGCTAGAGTGTACAACATGACCTTAGGGGGAGCGTTGACGAAACCAGATGCAAATACAAGTACATGTTTTTCGATTTAAATTTTGTGTGTAAGTCTTTGGTTAAGGATCGACTTAATCAATTAATGGAATAAATAAGTTAATAATATAGATAAGGAAAATCAGTATCTGTTAAGGGCTAGGGAACGTTATGAAAAGAAAAGTAGGAGTGTTTTGGGAAAACACAAGCTCGTTGAGACGAACAGGAAATATACATTATAGGTAGTATTTTCTTACAATTGTTTTAAAGAATATTATTAGAGCTTATTTTCTGGAAAATTTTACAGAGAGGAGCTATAGGAATATTGAGGTGTTAATATTTATGTCATGATAGAGATCAGAAGATGGTCAAACCATAAGTGAGATACACTACCATTCAGAAAAGGCCAATGTGGTGGCGGATATCTTCGTCGAAAGTGGAAGGAGAGACGAAATAACATGGAATGACTGGAAACATGATGGAATTTGTAAGGAAAAGACAGTAAAAGTACTGCTATTGATAAACTAAATGGCATGTTGATGAATGACAAGGAAGTGATATTGGTGTATTTTTGCGCAAACAAGATAGAGATATTATGAAAGGAAAAGGATAGAGGAATTAGTGTGGAAGTTAGAAGGTGTGAATGAAAAAGATACCTATGGACATTTCCAACATGATTCCGGGACGGAATCCTTTTAAGGGGGGAAGACTGTAATAACCCTAACTTTAGCAGTGCTACATTGATCACATGAATAGTAATTTTTGAGGATTTAGGGAAATGATATGTAGGTACCTTATAATTGAAACAGAAAATGAGTAAACATAAATCATATTAGTGTTGTACTAGGGAAATAAGTGACTCGAAATGACGATAGATTTCAGAAATTCCTGAATATGGATTTTTGAGGATTTCGAGTTCGAATGAGCTCCTATTTTATCAGATATTAAGGAGCATGGAGATATTAAAGGAATTATATATTGAGAAATTGGTGTATTAGGGTAACCTAAAGGATTATTAAGTTAAGGAATTATCAAAGGAATTTGGATTGGTAAACGATTTCGAAAACCACTGAGATAATGAGGTATACTCGAAACGAACCACAGTTAGACGAGTATGGAAACCAAGCAACCAAGATTAGTAATCTAACAAGGATACATACCACATTAACATTTACTAAAATTATTAACATTTTACTTAGAAAATAAGGAAATGAGAATATTAGATCATCTCAATGACATCACTAATGATATCACCTTCCACTAACACAAATTTAAGGGTAGATTAGTCTTTTAACATATAGATTTTTCATAATTTTCACCAAGCTTACACAACACTCTATAGATTAGATGATAAGATGAGATAAGATCAAAAACAAGCAAGAAACTCTCCCCCATTCCATAATTCCATTCGGCTACTTTGAAAAAAAAAAGAAAAAAAAACCAAAACCCTAGCTCTCTTCAATAACAAATCAAGAGGAAATTCATGGGGCTTCTTGGAGGTTAGGAAGGATCATTTACAAAGTTTCAAGGCCAACCAACATCATTTAGCAAGGTAATAAAATCATAGAAGTTGAAGGTGAATAGTAATGAATAGTAGTTTTCAAGAAACTGACTTGATTTTTATGGATCTTTTAGTTAATCCAAGCTAGTGTAAGGTTGTTTAAGGGTTACCAAGGCTTTTTAAGTGTTGTCAAAGCTTCAAGAAGGTATAACTACTCTTGCCCTCTTTGTGTTTATGGTGAAAATTGAGTTGGTTAGTGGTTAACTGATGTTATTGTCTAGTTTATGATGATTATGTGTTATAAATGGTTTGTTTTGATATGGAAATTGTGTGTTGTGGACTTGTAACCATGGTTGGGATGTAAACCACATGGTGTAGGTGATGGTGTATAAGGTGGATGTTTGATTTGGAGGAGTTTGATTTTGGAAAGTACGAAATTATAGCCGTTATAATGCCCGATTTTCGTTAGGATGTGATTTGCCCTGTTTTGGACCCCCTGCATCCGTACGGTACCCTACTGTCTAGGTTACCAATTGACCATGAAATGATAGAGCTTAGTTCATAGATCGTTTTGATATAAGGTACGTTAAAATCTGATGAACGGTTTTGGAGAAAAGTCAGTTTTAGTGAAAGCGGTTCAGAAACTGAGAAAACGTAGTTGTGTCAACTTTGAGGCAATGACTACCATACTTAAACATTTTAAAAAATTATGAAACTTTGGAATAGTGTAGTAATGTAGTCAAAGAGTTGTTACCAGTTGACCTTGTGGTAAAATTCGAAACCCATATTTTCTGAGAATTTTTACAGTTAAGTGTGATCGTTAGGGGAAATGGTGAAAACCCCTGAAACTTCGATTAAGGTTTTAAATGGTTAAGTTCTTGAACCTTTGGGGTAATAGTAATACGTTAAACATATATTAAAGTTTCAAAGGTAATGTTATGCAAGAGTGTAGTGAGTAAGAGATGTGGTATTCTAACGACGGTCCTTTTGTGTTTATAGAAACTCTGGAAGAGGGACGAGCCATACTGTCAGGATACCGAAACCGAGGCAAGATTTCTTCTATCTTTACCTTGGAAAACTATTTTTATTTTCAAGTAAATGATTTCATGGAATGTATATGTTATTCTATGTTTGCTATATTGCTAAGAATTATTTCCCTGATATTGGAATTAAAGAGAAATGGATATAAATTATGAAATATGAATGTGGATATGATTATGAATGGAGCGAATATGCTTTATGGTAAAGAGAGGTGAAAGAGAATGGTATCAGTTGTTATCTAGGGTTATATGGTTTATAATACTATATTAAAAATATCCTTTTTGAGTATCAGTGGTTTAATAAATATTATTTGATTATCATTCATTACTCTTAAAATAGACGGAATATTTTATGAATATAAAAGTATATTTGATTCCTGAATATGGAAGAGATGTCTGGATCATAATCAAATATATTTATATATATATTTTATAGAAGTAATGTGCGAGAATGGAAATGATATGAGTGAATGATATGTGGAAATGAAAGCGAGAAAATGGAAATGTGGAATGATATTTTAAAAAGGAATAATGAGGTGACAAAAAGGGGGATTGCAACAGACTTGCGTAAGTGGCTGTGTCAGGGCTGTGTGCGACACAGTCCAGCATTTATTATCTTTATTATGGCACGAAGATGCCAAGGGAGGATGTTAGCAGGTGGCCTTCCTCCAGGGATGATCTTCATTTCTTCTACCGGTAGTAAAAAGAGAGCAGTTACGATTAGGCGACTGATCATCGTCCTAACGTATCAGGCGACAGCAGATATCCCCAATGTTTTTGGAAAGAAAGTGTAGACAATGGTTTTCAGATTTCTATACTGAAAACAGAATAACGATATGAGATGATGGAATTATGGTTACAGATGAAGAAAAACTGATATTATATTATTTTAGATTTTTTTTTCTTATAATAGTAAGTGGATGATGTATTATTAAATAAGAGCTTTATTCTTCCTTAAGGATTTTAATTGTTTTCTGCTATTATATATGCATATACATATATGTATACCTGTTCACATTCTAAATTCTAGGTTACAATATTATCTTGCTAAGCTATTATAGCTCACTCTTGCTACTTATGTATATAGCAGCTAGGTCCCATGCTGATACTTCGCACTACACCCCGCAAGAGGGTAAGGGAAAGGCGACCTTTTGAGCGAGTGCTGGCGACCATCCCCGAGGTAGTGACAAGCGAAAGGGGCTTAGTAGAATTATGTAAATTAAGTGTGTAAGTTTGTAATAAACTTTTGGTTGTTGAAATGCTTCCTGTAGAAGTATTATTCAACAATGTACTTAGTAGAATTCTGGGTTTGTAATAACTGTTAACTTTAAACTTTTAATATTGTGAATGTTGTTCTATGAGCATATGACTGGTGTGTGTGTGTGTATTAGTGTGGGGTAAATTGCTTAATTAGTAAAAAAAAAAAACTCAAGAGATATTGATATTGAATGGAAATTGGACCGTGATGACCTGGATCCTTGACCCCGGATCTAGGGGCGTCACACTTTTGATTTATTTCATTATATTTTGGGTGATGGAATAATATATATGGTGGATATTATTTATTAAAGGAATCCATGTCCTGATAATATTCGGGTTAATGATGACCCCTTGAAAGCTCAAAAAAGATTTAATTATGTGAAACCCTGCAGGTGGATTTATTCCGGCATAATTAAATAAAGGTTGAGTGGATGATCAAGGATAAAAGATATTAATTAAATGAATTATCAGTAATTTATTTAATTAATGGACATGCAATATTTTAAACATGGGGAATTTAATAGGCAAATAATATTGGAACCGAATTAATTAATTAAATTACGGTATTGGGAAAGGTAGTGCAAATATTAATTCTTTAGTGGATTGAATTAATATTTAATTACATTGGGCTATGCCCAAGATGTAATTAGAAGGCCCAACCTAATTGTCCATGATCCCTATTGTAGCCCTATATATATTCTTATTCTCTTCTTGCTAGGGTTGGTTGAAAAAATTTTGTAGCCACCCAGGAGCAAGAAGAGAGGTTAACTTGAGAAGACGAAGGCCACACTTCGCTCAAGGGAATTTGGGAATACAATAGAAGAGCGTGGAATCAACCGTTAACAAGGTGACTTTTCTATTCGTACTCGTTGATTTATTGTATCAAAAATCGCAGTGCCAAGATCTGATTGTCCCAACAGGACTCAGTTCAGAATTACAGGTGTTTATGGTGAACCAAATAGGGCAAAACGAAGAGAAACATGGCAGCTCATCAGGAATTTACGTAATGTGTCTGAATTGCCGTGGTGTTTAATCGGTGACATGAATAATGTGACACAACAATCAGATAAGAAGGGAGGTAGAGCTTATCCAGGATTGCTTGTTAAAGGTTTTTGTGAGACTTTGGAGGACTGTGGATTGACTGATATGGAACTTCTTGGGTATCCGTATACCTGGGAAAGAGGGCAAGGTACAGAGAGTTGGGTTGAAATCAGATTGGACCGAGTTTTGGTCAATGCAACGTACCTTTCATGAGGCTAAATTATCTAACATGGGGATAACTACGTCAGACCATTGCCCTATATTGCTTGAACCAGTGAATCATGTTACAACTAAGTGTGCAAAATGATTCAAATTCGAAAACGCATGGCTTCGTGAACCCATGTGTCGCCAAATTGTGGAGGATGTGTGGAGTAGTAAATAGGGGGAGTCATTGCATGTAAAGATAGATCAATGCTCGAAGATTTTAGCAGTTTGGGGACATGAAATTACGGGGTCTTTTAAAGAAAATCAAACGTAGTCAGAAAATCATCAGGACAGTAAAAGGTAGAAGAGATGAACATTCTGCTCGTGTGTATCAGGAGGAGATGCAGAAGCTAACAGAAATTTACGTGCTGCAAGAGGTATTTTGGAAACAAAGATCGAAACAAATGTGGTTAAGAGAAAGAGATCATAATTGTCGATATTTTCATGCATCAACAAAAGCTAGGCGTAGAAACAATACAATATCCTATTTGCAAAATGATGATGGTCAAAAGGTAGGGTGGGATTCAGGATTGCAGGAAACTATGATCAAATATTTATGTGATTTATTCAAAGCATCAAACAGGGAGTGGTTTACCGTAACGAATTGTGTGGGTGCAAAAGTTTCAAGATTACAGAATGAGGAATTGCTAGTTCCAGTGGAGGATAAAGAAGTAAAAAATGCTTTATTCCATATGCATCCCGACAAGTCTCCGGGACCTGACGGAATAAGCCCAGGCTTCTATCAATGGTATTGGTCTATTGTTGGTAGTGATATAGTCTTGCTGACGAAGAATTTTTTCAATGAAGGTGTGTTTGATATGCATCTTACAGCTACGAATATAGTATTGATTCCAAAGAAAAGAATCCTATTGCAATGCCTGATCTAAGGCCAATATCTCTTTGTAATGTAGTATATAAGATCATATCAAAAGTGTTGGCGAATAGGCTTAAAGCTGTTATTGATGGCGTGATTTCGGAGACGCAGAGTGCATTTATCCCGGGGAGACTAATAACAGATAATATTATGATTACTTATGAGGTGCTGCCCTATATGAAGAGGAAGAACACGGGGAAGAAGGGTTGGATGACTCTCAAGCTAAGCATGAGCAAATCCTATGACAGGGTCGAATGGGGTTTCTTAAGAGCTATGTTGGAACAATTAGGTTTCGATGATAAGATAGTAAATTTGTTCATGGCCTGTGTTGTATCAGCCAATTACCAACTCACTCACGCAGGAAGGGAATTTGGGCATATTATTCCTGAGAGGGGTATAAGGCAGGGGGACCCTTTGTCATCTTATTTGTTCCTTATTTGTAGAGAGGGATTCACTGCACTAATTCAGGATTATGAAAGGAGGAAGAAAATTCAGGGGATCAAAGTTGATAGAGGAGCGCCAAGTATTTCACACAAGTTCTTTGCGTTTCTGTAAAGCGGATAAGACAAGTGCAGAGCATGTTCGTGATATGCTAAATGTTTTTTAGAAAGCATCTGGGCGGAGAGTGAATGCAGTAAAGTCATCCATATTTTTTAGTAACAATACTGCAAATGACACTAGTACAAAATTGGCTTTTTACTTCGGTTAAATAGGTCTTATACGTCGGTTAAATGGCGACGTATAGAGGGGCGACATATAAAATCACGGGTCTTTTACGTCGGTTAAAAAGGCGACGTATAAAGTTCAAATATACGTCGCTAAAAAGTCGACGTATAATGTCAAAAACACCGACGTATAATGCCCAAAAAGGACCGACATATAATGCCCAAAAAGACCGACGTATAATGTCCAAAAACGACCGATGTATAATATCCGAAAGACCGACGTATAATGTCGAAAAATGCCGACGTATGTTGTCGAAAAAGGCCCGACGTATAAAGTCCAAAAGACCGACGTATATTGTCCAAAAACGTATATTGTCCAAAAGACCGACGTATATTGTCGAAAAAGGCCCGACGTATAAAGTCCAAAAGACCGACGTATTAATTGACAACAAATCAATTATCAAGGAGTGACAAATCACAGATATCAAAATTTTCACAAATCATACCCACAAATTTAGTTGACATATATGCCTAAAAAAAGATATGGAAAACAATTCCTCTTTTGTTCCTTCCAGAGCTTCGGGTTTGAAAATTTTAAGTTTGATGGTCATAACTTACATAAAATGTACTATAAAGTAAACAAAATGATGTAGATGCAAATTAAGATAAACACCAAAGCTAAGAACGTGCAGAAAAATTCATTGACAGTGAATAATTTTATAATCCGACCTTTAAGTTTATTCCGTGATGCAAGCCTTATGTGGTAAACTGAAGGATCATTTACAAGCACTTACCTCTTTGCAGCATTTGATGACACCAAGAAATTACGACTCAACCATTTGTAGGATACCTAAGAAACATATTCATGAATCGTGACTACAGTATTAGTAAGTCAAGAATCATTGTTTGAATTACAATAACAACTTTAAAATGAGCAAATCATGATTTTTTTCCATATAACATACAATTTTTCATACAGCACAGATCAATTCACAAAATATAATTTTTCATAATTAATAAAGGAACATACTATAAGTACTCATTAACATTATTCAAGAAGTGTCACTCACAGAAAATCAGAGATACATCAACAACACAAGACACACACACACACACACAGAGAGATGGGAGAGAGAGAGAGAGAGAGAGAGAGAGAGAGAGAGAGAGAGAGATTACTAGGAGGAAAACACCGAATAAAACTGCTTGTGGAGAAAGAACGGGGACGGGGCTCCCCTCTTGTACTTGCACACCTCAGATCTAAACAGCGAGAGAATAACTGTGGTTGAATTATGAGTTTAATTGGGGAAAATAACGAGAGAATTTAATTGGGGAAAACAGCGAGAAAGTTTGACAATCAAAGAAGCGGCTGAATTGGTGTTTGAAAAGGGGAATTGGGGAAGAAGCGGGCGGCTAGCTGAATTGGTGTTTGAATTGGGGAAATTAAGAAGAGTGGAGTGTAATAACTAAATACTACTGTTTTAATTAAATTAAAGGTTTTATACGTCGGTTATATAAACATTGACGTAAAAAATAAAATATTATACGTCGGCTTTACTTAACCCGACGTAAAAGAGATTTTTATATGTCGATAAAAAAAACCGACGTATATGATAGTATTATATATGTCGCCTTTTCCTCAACCGACGTATATAATAGCATTATATACGTCGCCATTTCCTCAACCGACGTATATGATAGCATTATATACGTCACCTTTTCCTCAACCGACGTATATGATAGCATTATATACACTACAAGAAAAGGGTCAATAGACATCAGTTTCTGGCCGATGTCTATGTTATTTTGGATGTGATGTCTAGGTGGGAGATGTCTATTCTAGACATCAGTCAGAAACTGATGTCTGTGCTAACATAGACATCGATATTTCATTCAATACACATCAGTTGTTCTACAAAATAGGTTAGATATAATTAATTTTATAAACAACTTGCATGCCTTATATTCTAGAAAACATATAATAAACTAAGTTATTTTTCACATACACATCACTTTCTTTCTTTGGAAAAGATGTCTATTTGGATGTTAGACATCATAATTTTAGCAGATAAAGTGATGTCTATAGTTAGCTTAGACATCACCCTAGACTGATGTCTAATGTTCTTATAGACATCGGTTTTTTCAGAAAAAAAACTGATTTATATTGTTCTCTTAGACATCATTCTATACTGATGTCTAATGTAAATATAAACATCAGTTTTTACAGAAAAAACTAATTTATATTTTTCTCTTAGACATCAGATATTGTAGAAAAAATGTGATGTATATCTTTGTTTTAGACATCATTTTTGCCATAATAAAATTGATGTATATTTATGTCTAAGATACTAAAATTAATGTTATTTTTGATCTGGTTACAAATAGATCTTTATTCATAAAAAACTTTTAACATCTTTATACACACAATTAATGGAGAAAATTGATTATAGTACATACATGTAAATTATATGTATATGTGAATATCTCGTGTTACATAGTACTACAGAAAACATCCACAATGTAAACACGAAGACACTGCTGCATGATTGGTTCCATTTGTCTCTACTTGACCGATACCACACTACAACTAAGTAAGTAACAAAATAAATAAAAAGAAAACCCGCAGCTAGGCCAGAAGCAAGAAACTCCAACAATCCTTCTCTCTTCATGCATACATAGCTACCAGGAAATCAAATCCTACACCATCATACTCCTTTGTAACCTGCACATTAATGCAATGTAATGCACTTAGGCTATTTATATGTTTAATGCAAGCAACGGAAGCAATTGCTTCATCTATATTATAGCCACTTGTCCATGTGACTGTCATTTGAAGAGCAGTAAAAGATGCATCTAATATGCAACAATTGAGTAATGCCATGTCTTCTGGGCAGCAGCCCTCCAATGCTATGGCCAATATACAGGCCACCACAAATGCTCTCAACAAAATACAGCAGGGAAATACGATGGCCAATATGCTATGAACACCGCTAATGGATTTATACATGTCAACCCTACCCCAGTTAAAACGATGAAGTTTCTAAAAAGAAGCATTCATTCTGATGTACAACCATGTTTTGAGGCAAGTCTATATACATAGATCAAGGCTTTGAACATTAACTATTCTAGTTGAGCAATCGGTTGTAGTCTGTCCCAGTATTGCAGCAGTTATAAAGACACTTAGTACTTTCTTGAAGACATTGGCATTGAAGATTAAGCTTGGTGATCCAGAACCATTCCAGGCAAGAATTATCATAGCCTTGACAGGCGTAGAATCATGACATGTTAAGAAATACAGTATATATATACATAACAGCAACAACAAGTACAAACCAATTTTAACAGAAGGCAATTACCTGCAGGCATAGTATGAAGAAACCCCATATCCTATCAAAACTTCTGAAAACATGCCAGTATGATCGTATCTCAACAAAATTAACTTTTCCAACCCATCGATCTCTATTAGCTGGCTTGCTATCCTGATATTTGAATTGATTATCATTTCATTAGCAATGCCTGACGCCCCAAAGATTACATCAACTTCAGGAGATAAACAGCTTAACTAAGCATGAAACATGCTTGCAACTGAAGAGATTCGTGTGAAATTCTTTAAATACTTAAATCAAACTATGATTCAATAAAATAAAACAGCAAAGGTGAGTCGATACTTATACTTTCAGTCAGGAATATGATCTAAGCTTTGATTTTTTCACAAGATATTCTTGATTCTGTTTACCATAGATATAAAAAAATGACTCTACAACATAAAATCGTTAAAAAAAACTTACCAAACTTTTGTCAAAATGTGATTTTTCTGCAGGCGGCGAACAAAAGAAATCAGCATCAGCACGCATTGGCCAGCCCAAATGGAAGCAGTCCACAGACCTAATAAAAATCAGTCAACATTAGTGACAGGATAATATAGATAAAGGACTATGAGCTGAACAGTAAAACAGAGTTTCTACCAGAAGTACTCGTTTAGATCATCATAATTCCTCCATTGAGAATGCTTTGATTTCCCTCTTTTGCTCCTATCAGCTTCCTGCAGTATATGCGTCAAGGAGCAATAATACAGATGAGTAAAAAGATAACAAAATCAGACACTAATTAACTACAGGAAATACCTTTGCAATCACTTCATAGATTGGAGTGACAACTTTTCTCAAGAATGCTTCTTCATAGATTGGAGTTTGTGTTAGTTGCCTATCTCATAAATAGAGGACTTATAGCTATTTGATAATAATTCAGTGTTTGGCACTCTACAACAAGAATCCTTGACTAACCATTTCTTAAATTATTGCCCAAGGTCATTCAGTTTTAATCAAAACATGTAAAATGTTCCTTTCTTTAATCATAATGTTTTTTTACATATGTCGTTTCAGATGATTGATCACTTTTCCCTAGTAAACAATATGCACTATAGCATATTAATGTACAATTTAGTATATATTGGCTTAAAAAGATGTGATGTTTTTCCAGTTAAGTGAGATCTAATTCTAGCTCCCTGTGCTACAAAAAAAACACAAAAAAGAAACAAGGGGTTACCTCACTGAACTCGCTTGCCTGTGGAAGCATATTCAACCCTATTATTCCATCCAATACAAGCAGAATCTCATGTGGATATTTTTAGTAAAATATATTTAACTGCACATACATTCAAAATTTTGATGACAACATACTCTAGTGGTTGTACTATGATGGTTAACTTTAATTAAATGCAAATAAATAGATGCTTGTCAACATTTGTATGTTCAAACTTTTGCGAGATTAGAGAACCAGGGTAACAAGTTGAGATACATTAGGTGCACCTGCGATAACTTTAGAAATAACTTTCTTGCAAGAAATCAGTTCTTCCATAAGGCTATAGTTTGTATGCACACCTGAGAAATATATTAATTCCTTTAAATCACCAAATTAAATCATGATCAGATCAATGATTTATCTCATCTATACTTACAACCAGAGGTGTCACACAAGACAATGTCAAAGCCTCCATCTTTCCCTCTTTTAACAGCCTGTGAAAGAACTATTCAGAACAAATGTTAGTGGTTTACTACAAATTTGTACAGCTGATCGATTAAAGAATCCACCATCTGGAGTTCCTATTCGCCATGACAAGTTTCCTACAAGTTTGTTACCTTATGTAGAGAACTCATGCAATTGGCAATCAAAAGCATCAAATGTTGGATTTAGACCACTAGTAATGAACCACTTCCCAGTGAAATCAATAAATGTTGAAGCTTTTAACAAGCACTTTAGCTGCTGCGGCGGGAAATTCACTTACATCAGATTTACGCGGTACACATATTTTTCTTGATACAGCACACTCATTGAACTGATCTACAACACTATTTTCAAATAGATCCTCACACTTTATCTGTTCAGACAGAAGAGCATGTATATTACATATTAGAAGAGTAGGACATATAATTTGTGGTCTGTGAGGCAAATGAAAATTTTGATAAATAACTTGGAATTCGGTCTCATCAGGTCTGTTGTTACATGTTTGCAGACAAACATTGGCTGCAGATGATGGGTTTGCAATTTTGGTTTAATACCGTAAACAAAATAGCTATGCATAAATGTCAGCAAGAGTAGTCTGAATTTCATTTATTACCCATCCATTCTGTTTCAACCACGTAATACAACACAAGGATACCAATTACCTTCAACAAAGGAAACTATTTAATATAGAAGATAAAACAATGGCCGAAAGAAGTTCATTAATTTTAGTTTATTGTAAATACAGCTACACTTCCTCTCCACACATACCGCAATTAAAGACCTGATCAGGTAAAGCAACATCAGTTCTCTCACCAAGAAGCACCAAAGTAATTTTAACAAAACAGGGTGTTTTCTCTTCTATTAGAATTACTCTAATACAAAAGTGCCAGCCAGTGATTACTTACAACAAGAATTAACTCTTAAATGTAGACTACAGATAGCAAGGTATGTCTTTGTAAGCCTTGACATCGAGAAGAAGAATTTCAAAGAAACTGAATAGTCAGCTGAAGAAGGCTACAAGTTCCGGAATATTGAAAAGATTTTGGGTGCTGTACCTGCATTCCTTAAGTAAGCAAGTACAAGTTATGAGAGCATCAACAACAACTGCATTTAGTATTATCACGAATGTACATGCCAGTACTACAACAGCTACTGCTGTAAATTTGGCTCCACTGCCTCTGAGCAATCAATTTAACTATTGTTTCCAGGTTGAATCTGTCTTTACTCTACCAATAAAAAGAAGAAGAATGAATAATCTCATCACTATATGCACAACAAGGCCACTTGTAACTAGCATGGATAACAAAGAATACATCCAAAGAACTACCTTCATAACCACTTCAATGTTACACAACAAAAAAATCTTCGCCCTTCCATTAGATAATATATCAAGAAACTTAGAGCCCAACCCACAATATAATATAGAATTTCTTAAAAGTTGATTATGTGTAGCTCTTTTGCAATTCGACCATAATTTCACCACAACTAGGCCAGCATTATAAGCATCCATCCGTCGACTCGTAAATCTTCCATTACTCGTAAACTGGGTTGTCAAACACAAGTTGTTGAATTCACTGGACAAAAAAGCTGAGTGCAGACAAAAGGCCATACTTCAGAGTGAATTTGATAAAGAATAATCCCTAGGAGGTGCATTTTTTGAGGTACCTACAAGATATAACCAAAGATAAACACATATAAATTTATAAGCTAGCATTAAGTACGCTAGCAAATCATCAAAGCTACTTTACACTAGTATGCGGATGTGGCATTTGGCGACCACCAAGGACAACACCAACACTACCACCATCTCGAGCAATAGCTAGGGAAATTGCCTTAACCACCAATTGCTGCAAAAAAATAATTAAAAATAATTTTGTTACAGAGTTTCAATATCTCGTACGTATCTGGCTTAGATGCAGGCTAATGACTGAGGGATATAGTCATATAGACACATAAAAGTGAACATGCTCAACTATTTTTACGTCTTTTAAAATTAAAAAAATTGAAATTAGATACATATCATATATCTATATCTAATTTTGAAATAGATGTACCTCAGCCTCTTCCTTACTCATTCCTTCCTTCCACGCCTGATCAAAGAATCCATACAAGTAACTTGAGCCAGATCCTGTAGGGAACCATCTATACTAGTATAAATACAAAATAGGGAAGCGTCTAATTTTAATCTAAAATTAAAAAGAATAGTATGAAAGAAACTTATATATGCAGAACATCATTTAGATTGAACGGCCACCTTATCAATGACACCTAATTCTTTAGCTCTTGTGGAATCCACCAAAAAATAAAAAATTTAGAATTCAAAAATATAAAACCTATTATAGAACTGGCCTTCTTTGATGAATATAAGCAAGCATATGATGACTTTACCTCAAAATCTCATAGCACTACATACATATACATATATATACATAAATTACAGATAAAATAATTAATACACATA
Source organism: Saposhnikovia divaricata (assembly GCA_036435485.1). Classification (NCBI taxonomy): domain Eukaryota; kingdom Viridiplantae; phylum Streptophyta; class Magnoliopsida; order Apiales; family Apiaceae; genus Saposhnikovia; species Saposhnikovia divaricata. The sequence continues at coordinate 74,902,355 of CM071600.1, read as the reverse complement.
AATATATACATGAATTACATATAAATTAAATTAACCCCAAATTAAAATTTAGGGTTTCAATTTTAAACCCCCAATTTGTAATTAAATCGAATTTATCGAACTTGTAAGTTTGAACATATCAAACTTAGGCTTACCCACTGATAAATCAAACTAATTCGAACAAATCGATTTTGATTTGAGTGTGGGAGAGAGAGTTTCGGGGTTCGACTATGAGAGAGAGAAAGAGCTCTTCGGGGCTTCGAGTGTGAAAGAGAAAGAGCAGAGGTGAGTGGTAGTAGAGGTGAGTTATGGTGGTGAGAGACGAGAGAGATGAGAGTGAAAGTCGAGAGAGATTCAGTCGAGAGAGAGAGAAAAGAGTGTGCTGTGTGAGTTTTTTCGTTTTTTGTTTTTGCTGTGGGTATAATTAGTTTTGTCTGAATAAGGGGGGAAATATCTGGTGTAAAGGGGGGAAATAATGGTTAAGGGGGGAAATATTTGGTGTAAAGGGGGGAAATTTTGACTAAGGGGGGAAACAAATGAAGTGGGCGCGCATTGAAATTTTTTTGTCGAACTTTAGACATCGGTTATAAAATAAGCAATGTCTTAAAACAATAAAGACATCAGAAAAATACGGGATGATGTTATTACATCTTTTAACATCAGTGGCATTAGTAACTGATGTCTACTGTGTGATGTCTATTGAACTTTTTCTTGTAGTGATACGTCGCCTTTTCCTCAACCGACGTATAATATCATTATATACGTCGCCTTTTTCAAGAACCAACGTAAAAAAGGTTTTAAATTGTAAATATACGTCGCCTTTTCCTCAACCGACGTATAATATCATCATATACGTCGCCTTTTTATATGACCGACGTAAAATGTGCGACGTAAAAAGTCAAATTTGTACTAGTGTGAGGTGAGAAGAAAAGTCTGTGAAACGCTCAATTTTCAGGAGGCAGATGATAGGAGTATGTACCTGGGACTTCCAAGCATTATTGGCAGAAATAAAACGGTGATGTTTGGATATTTAAAGGATAAAATTCAGGGTCGAATACAGGGGTGGGACAAACAGATGTTGTCTAAGGGAGGTAAAGAGATACTATTGAAACAAGTAGCCCAATCAATTCCGAGTTACGCAATGTCGGTATTTATGTTTCCGATGGAGTTGTGCAAAGAGATAGAACGGTTAATGTGTCATTTCTGGTGGAAGACGGGGGGAGAAAAGGAACCTAGCATTCACTGGATGAGTTGGGAGAGGTTATCGAGGAAAAAAAGTAAGGGGGGTATGGGATTCAGAAATATTAGATACTTTAATGTTGCAATGGTTGGAAAGCAGGGGTGGAGGTTAATTGCTAAACCAGAAAGTTTGGTAGCAAGAGTCTACAAAGCTAGATACTATTCTCAGGGTTCATTTTTAGATGCTACATTAGGGGGAATCCAAGTTATATTTAGAGAAGCATACTCGAAGCTCAAGAGGTGATAAGGGAGAGTGTTAGTTGCAGAGTGGGTAATGGGTGTATTGTGGATATTTTAAAGGATCCCTGGTTGCCGGATGAGGAAAATCCTTATGTTTTTACCAATTCTGAAGCGTTGAAAGGACATAAAGTGTCATCTCTTTTTGGCATTAATCAGAATCAGTGGGATATGGAGGTATTGACAGATGTTTTTGAAGAACGATATTATATGTTGATTGCATCGATACCTGTTCAACGGAATGAGCCAGACTCTTGGTATTGGAAGAAAGATAAAATGGGTCAGTACACTGTTAAGAGTGCGTATGCAATGATACAGGAGAAGAAGCAAGAGCAGCATGGTAGTGATAACTCTGGTTTTTGGAAAAGAATATGGAATTTAAAACTACCACCTAAGGTCAAGCACTTAGTTTGGAACGTTGCATCAGAATGTTTACCAACTAAGGACCATTTACAGATGAAAAAGGTGAATGCGAACCTATTGTGCCCGGTCTGTAATTCTGGGAGTGAAACTACAAAGCATGTGTTAGTGGATTGCCCATTTGCACGTGCCTGCTGGCAAGCTGTGGGGATTACAGTGGAAATAAATGACAGTCAGTCGTTTAGAGAATGGTTAGTACAGATGCTTGACAGAAGAGGTAAAGAGAATAGCAGAATAACTCTAATGCTCTGTTGGGGTTTATGGAAGTCGAGAAATGATGTGGTATGGAAGCAACGCGGCATGGATGTAAATGAAGTTGTAGTGTTCTCAAAGTCGACTCTTAATCATTGGATTATTGCCCAAGATAAATCTTTTGACACATTCCTCGGGTGTATGAATCAGGAGGATGGTGCTGGGCAGTGGAGAGCTCCAAACGTAGGAACAATTAAGATTAATTCAGACGCTGCAATATTTGAGACATCATGTTGTTATAGCTTTGCAAAGGTTGCTCGAGATCATACAAGTGCATTAGTCGAGGCCTCGTCCCGATGTATAACAGGAGGGTGTCACCTGAAATGGCTGAGATTATGGGCATAAGGGAGACGTTAAGTTGGGTTAAGGGTTAGCCATGGAGTAAGGTGGAAATCGAAACAGATAGTCTGCTAGCAGTGCAAGCCATCAGAAGCTCATCAGTAGAGCTTTCATATCTTGGTAGACTAGTGAAGGAATGTAAGGAGTCATTGGTAGAGTTGAAAGATCGCGTAGTATCTTTAAAGTTTGTTAGACGGTCCGCGAATAACGCAGCTCATTTCTTGGCGAGATATAGTTGTTCACATATGGCAAGGGGATAGCACCCACTCAGCTTTATTTGATGTAATTTTGAAGGTTTTAGTTCATTGAATGAAATTACTTTATTGGTAAAAAAATATATTTATTTCCTACCATTAAACATTATAAATAACTAATAAACACCCAATTATTTGCAAAATTTTATAAAATATAAGATCAAAATCCTATAAAAATATATATATAAATATATACAATATCATATATGTTAAAAGAAAATAGAATCGTGAGATTTAATAGAAAAGACTACTTAATATTATGATGGGAGAATAATTTTAAGAAGTCTAAAATTTGAATCATATCTACGACATGTTATAAATGAAAATTTAAATTATTAAAACAAAAATATTAATAATATTTTAAAGTTAAAAAGAATATTAAGAAAAAAATCCTAATTTATTATAATTTTGAATTTAAAAGAAAACCATTATAACTTAGTAATTAAAAATAATTGTAATGTCAATTAGGCTTCTTTCTTTTTTTGTTTAGATATGCAATATAATTAACCAAAAAATTAAAAACACCTTTTTCATGACATTAAAAAACTCTTTTTACAAAATGAGGATATGCATTTAATTCAAATTTTAATAGATTATTAATAATTCATGAATTTTAATAAATCACTCCTAATTTAATATTCTATCTATAGTTTATATAGAATTGGTAAAGTCATTGATGCAAAGTTTATAAAGTCCATGTAGAGTTGAGCCTAAATTCAATATTTTTTTTGGAGTTTAATGAGATTTCAAAATATTAATAATAGGCTGTAAATCTAACAAAATTTATGAATTTTTAAAATTTATCGAATTTTAAATACCCCTAAATTTTAAGAAATATTTGTAATCCCGATTGGATATCCAAATGTGTTAAAATCAGAATTGAATATTATCAAATTTTAAAAAAAGAAAATTTTGAACACACCATATTCTAATAAATAATTTTAAATCCAAATTAAATATTCCAAACTTTTAAGATCCAATAAATCCTAAAAAAAATCTAAATTGAACACCCTACATAAAGTTGCAAGTGGGTTAAGTTTAACAAATTCAAGTTGCATTAGAATTTGCTAAATCGAGTTTGAACTGGTAAATTAGAAAATAGCCAAACTAAAATTCCTTTACCAACACAATTTACCATCCGGCTCTCTCTTGCGCGGCCCTATATAAACCCCATTACCCCAACGCAAATACTCACAACATCTCACAAGCTACGGTTTTAACTATTCTCTGAGCCCCTCTGCATAATATTTATATTCTTTGTCTCTCTATAAAATCATTCTCAACCAACCAACAATGTCTTCTGAACCAAAGATGATCGTGTTGCGTAGTTCAGATAACGAAACTTTCGAGGTGGAAGAAGCGGTAGCTGTTGAGTCTCAGACAATCAAACACATGATTGAAGATGACTGTGCAGACACAGCTATTCCTCTTCCCAATGTAACTGGTAGTATCTTGGCTAAGGTTATTGAGTATTGTAAGAAGCATGTTACGTCTTCGAAAGCTGATGATGAGGCTAACAAGACTGCTCAGGATGATGAACTTAAGAAGTTCGATCAGGATTTTGTTAAGGTTGATCAGGCTACTCTGTTTGATCTTATTCTGGCTGCAAATTATCTCAACATCAAGAGCCTCTTGGACTTGACTTGTCAGACTGTAGCTGATATGATCAAGGGGAAGTCGCCCGAGCAGATCAGGGAAACTTTCAACATCAAGAATGACTTCACTCCCGAGGAAGAGGAGGAGGTTCGTAGGGAGAATGCTTGGGCCTTTGAATGAGCCTACCTATGAAGACTGCTGATGCCCTCAGTATTGGATTAGGAATTCTGTTATCTTATAATTGCGTATTATGTATTATGTATTTCGGATTTTGGTTTGAACCTTGGCTACCTAAGACAGAAGTTTCTGTTTTTGCTTTGACAATAATAATGTTCTTTTGCTATGTAATTTTTATACTGTTATAAATCTATTTATGTTGAAATCTAAAGTGTGTTTAAGAAGCTATGATTGTTATTACTTAAGCACATACAATAGCTTTATACATGCCACAGATTGGAAAGAATATCAATGAAAAGCCTCGTTCATAGTTGAATGACATAAACTAGTACTAATATTTAAAGTTTGCTAGATTAATTCAATGAAGAAGAGTGAAATTCTGCTTGTGCTAGAATCTTTACGGTTCAATTGGTTAGAGGAAACATAATGGTTTAAAACTCTTTCAAATTTTAGATTTACAATGGTAATCTAGTTAATGATAAAAGATGGATATCCAAGCACATGTGACCAATTTTTGTACTGGTTGATGACCCATTTTCGTCTGTACATGATCTCTTTTTAACTTCAGTACTATTTTGATCGACCAACTCAAAAAAAAAAAAAAAAAAAAAAAATCTTGATCGAGAGATTCGATGTTTCAAGTTTGAAAGGTAGAGATATGGAGACTGGATCATCTGAAAAATATAAGCATTCCAATTGAAAATCTACCAGTCCTGGAAAATTACGCACATATTCACTTCAACTGTAATTAATTACAAATAAAGCCATTAACAATCTAAACTTAAAACTATACATGATAATTGATTGATTTAAAGTAAGCGACGTGAGGGTCTCCATCTAGGAGAAGATGCTTTCAATTTTAGGACCGCCATTGATTTGATTCACATATTTTTACTTCCGATGCTTACCATGGATTCACATATTTTTTTTACCTCTGATGCTTCTATTTTTCTACCTTTCCATTTCACTATACTTTTCTACCTGCTGTACTGATGGATGAAGTAGAGATTCTACTTTCAAGCGTACTCTACCAGATTTACAAGAACATGTCTACTTTCTAAGCTCGATGACATCACCATCCTTGAGCTTGAGCTGTGTATTTGGCAATACAAGATGGCCATTTACAACCACCAGCTTCCCGTCGATACCTGCTCTTCTGGCAGCGTCTGCAGCAGTGCTTCCAGTTCTTAACCTCATTATATCACCATTGGGCTGTTGGGCTTGCTCAGCAAGACTTAACTCCACATTAGTATGATATTGTCCGCTCTGGGCCGTGATCAAGTTCGCACGGATTTATTTTTGGGCTCCTCCCAAAAGGCCTCATACTAATGGAGTTAACTGGCTGCTTATAAACTAGCTATCTGCCCCTCCCACAAACGATGTGGGACAACTCCCAACAATCTCCCCCTTCACACATCGGGCTCGACACCTGTCGAATCTACCTCCTTCTGTGTGATCGGCTCCCCCTCGAACCATACTGAAAGCTCCTGGCTATCTGGCTCCCCCTAGGCCCATTAAAGCCCATCCTTGGATAGTCCACCTGCCTCTTTCTTGGCCCATTTTTGGAGCCCATTGAGATCGTTAAGGATCGTTACAACCATAGCTTTGATACCACTTGTTGGGCTTGTTCAGCAAGACTTAACTCCACATTAGTATGATATTGTCCGCTCAGGGCCGTGATCAAGCTCGCACGGATTTATTTTTGGGCTCCTCCCAAAAGGCCTCATACTAATGGAGTTAACTGGCTGCTTATAAACTAGTTATCTGCCCCTCCCACAAACGATGTGGGACAACTCCCAACATGGGCCAGCATACAACCACCACTTCCCCATTAGGAACAGAGTTTGCCTTCTTTACATATCTATTCGATTGTTGGAAACCAGCTTCAGAACACAACTGCTCTTCCCACTGTAGCATTGTCCTGAGTAGATGGACCTGTAAAATTTACAATTTAATTAAGTTCAGAAAACAGTGTGTAAACTACTACTTCTACATAATAATTAAGACCAACGTTTTTTCTCAAATTGTGTTATGGTTATATACAGGAAACCAAGTGTAATCTACTGCAGGGTTCTTGTAGGTTATTCTTTTTTTTGTGTGTGTTTTAATTGTGTGTGGGTCTGGCTTGTGTACTCAACCCCTTCCACCTCCCTAATATTTTATGGTTAAAATTCAACTTTATGCATACAGGAAAAGCGGGGGACAATGAACAATTTAATGTATAGATGTGAAAATATATTCATATCTAGTAGAGTCAATTTTTACATTTAGTGTACAGGAAACCTCAGATGCACGAGATGCAATCTTGAAGACCAGAGTTTTTATTACCACAAGTACTGAAATAATTGAGTACTCTGTATGTCTCTAATACCAACCTTGTTATTAATGCCACAGTCCACGGAATTTGTATCAATGGAGTCTGAGCCTGGAATGTTGTAGCAGCTAGAGTCCGATACAACAGATTCAACCTGTTTCCCCTCAAATACAGCAGAGACAACATCCCAGTATCTAGTTTCCTCTTCTTCAGTCAAATCAATCACTTGAATGAAAGTTGGTAGGTGGTGCTCAAATTGGTCTTGCTGAAAATCATTTGGAAACCTTTAGAACACATTCCAGGAAAGTCATTTTAATGAGCATGGTGTCTCAAAAATCATTTTTTTGTGGTGCTGCTCAAATGTGTAAGTTAAGAGAATTATGTCGGTGCAGACTTTGGAAAGCTAGCAAAAGGTTTATATATAGTTCTTGATGTTGGAGACATCTCCCTATTGTGTAATAGGTGAGTAAACTCAACCTTTTTGTGTAGCATTGCATAAGCCTCCCATCTTTTTAGTTGGTAAGATGATCTTTGGTCAGCTACTGCTTCGGAAGCTGCTAGTGCAAAACTTACAGCAACAAGCAATTCTTTCCCACCCTGATCTACTCTGCATAGGCAAGTCCCATGAACAAGTTTCTAAAGGTACCGTTCTGAGTCACAGTTAGTACAATGATTACCTGACAATAACTGCAGCAAGCAAATTACTCCCTTCAACTAAGAATCGGATGCCCTGCTTTGAGGAGACCATGTTAGAAAATGGAAAGTTTGAGGTATATTTATAATATGTTCTTTATGTAATTTCCGGAAACTAACAAGTGAAGGTTGTTCCTTGTAATGAGGACTTAAACTTTCATGTTTGGATCTAAGACATTTTCTTAGTGTGATGCCTGTTGAACATGCTGGGAGTTCGAAGGTGAATGTAGTGACTGTAGGATAGAAAAGAAAGAATGTCACTAAGAAGGAAAACGCTAAGTCTAATAAGGACAAGAACAAGGCTACGAAACCAAAGGCAAACAAACCATGTTGGTCTTGTGGACAGGTTGGTCATTGGAGCAAGGACTGTCCTGTTAAGAAAGCTAAGAAATCTGTTGTGGGAGCACAAGCTAATACTGTGCTTGGAACCATTGGTGGGCCTACGGTTAACATGGTTGTTGGTGAGGCTGTTGCTTCTGAAACTGACAACGGGTATGTAACCTACAACCCTGTACTTCTTTCCACTTATTCATCTCATGAATGGTTGATTGATACTGGAGCTAATGTACATATTTGTACTGATATTACTCTGTTTGTATCTTATCAACAGACTCATGGAATGACGGTGACAATGGGGAATGCGAGTGCAGCTCAAGTTCGTGGAAATATAATAAGTGGAATTGTTTAGTTAAGAATGGATTTGAACTTTCTTTGAAATGTGATAAAGTAGTTATTACACATACTGGTGTATTTTTTGGCAAAGGTTACTTGTCTGATGGATTGTTTTTAATAAATGTTGAGCCTGTTTTGGGCAGTTTTATTAATGATAATGTTGCTCCTTCTGTTAATTGTGTTGAATCATCTGATTTGTGGCACGCACGTCTTGGTCACTTGAATTTTGTTGCTCTAAAGAATATGATGAATTTAGAGTTGATTCCAAAATATGCCATTGATAATAAATCTAAATGTCAAGTATGTGTGACAGCTAAACAAACTAGGAAACCCTTTCATAATGTGGTTAGGGATTCGAATGTGTTAGATTTAGTGCACACGGACATATGTGAATTTGGTGGTGTTTTGACCAAGGAACATAATAGATATTTCATTACCTTTATAGATGATTGTAGTAGATATAGTTATGTTTATTTGCCTAAACATAAAGATGAAGCACTAGAAAAATTCATTATGTTCAAAACTGAAGCTGAAACACAAACTGGTAAAATACTTAAACGTTTGAGATCTGATAGATGTGGTGAGTATACGAGTACCTCGTTTAATGAATTTTGCAAGAGCAATGGTATAGTTCATGAGGTAACTCCACCATACACACCTGAGTCTAATGGGGTGGCAGAATGAAAGAACGGAACTTTTAAAGATATGATCAATAGTATGTTGATTAATTCGGGGTTTCCTAAGTACATGTGGGGGGAGGCTCTGAATACGGCTTGCCATATTATGAACAGAGTTCCTCTGAAACATATGGACAAGACACCTTATGAATTATGGACAGAAAAAAGGACTAGTCTAAAGTATCTTCGTGTGTGGGGGTGCCTTGCAAAGGTACTTGTCCCTAAACACAAGAGAAAGAAACAAGGGCCAAAAACTGTTGATTGCATCTTTCTGGGCTATATTGAAACCACTACGGCCATGAGATTTTTAGTGTTAAAATTTGACATAGACGGCATAGTGGCTAACACTATAGTTGAATTTCGTGATGTAACATTCTTTTAGGATGTGTTCCCTATGAAGACTGGTATACCTCAAGGTATTTCCAATGATGATCCTACTCACACATCGAGTTCCATTCCTGATCATGTGGAAAGGATGACAAATGTGGGGGCAAATCCTAGTAGTAGCTCTACTCCTGATGAAGTAGAGGAACCTAGAAGGAGTAAGCGTGCAAAGGTAGCCAAGGATTTTGGAATTTATTTTATTACTTACAATATCGAGGATGAACCTTTAACTTTTCGACAGACCATGAATTCTTCTGAATCAAGGTACTGGAAAGGTGCTGTAAAAAGTGAAATTGACTTTATTGTTTCTAACGGAACATGGGAGTTGGTTGATCTACCTCCTGGGTGTTCTACTATAGGATGTAAATGGGTCTTCAAAAGGAAGATGAACCCGGATGGCTCAATAGATAAGTATAAGGCTAGGCTGGTAGCTAAGGGCTTGCAAAAGGAAGGCATTGATTACTTTGATGCATACTCTCCAGTTGCTAGAATGACAACAATCCGAATGCTTGTAGCATTGGCTTCTGTACATGGTCTTATCATCCATCAAATGGATGTAAAGACAGCTTTTCTTTATGGTGAACTTGAAGAATTTATATGGATCAGCCTGAAGGATTTGTTGCTTCTCGTAATGAAAGGAAAGTATGTAAGTTAATCAAGTCTATATATGGCTTAAAACAAGCTCCTAGAGACTGGCATAAAAAGTTTGATGAAACTATTTTAGAATCAGAATTTGTAGTTAATGAAAGTGACAAGTGTGTCTATTACATGGTTAAAGGAAGTGAATGTATTATTGTGTGCCTATATGTGGATGACATTTTATATTTATTTGGAACCAATATTGAGATTATTAACGAGACAAAAGTGTTCTTGAAAAAGTACTTTGATATGAAGGATATGGGAGAGGCTAGTGTGCTTCTTGGTATCAAGTTGACTCAGTCAACTGATGGAATAACCTTGTCACAATCTCATTATATAGAGAAATCTATACTTGAGAAGTATGGTTATTCAAATTGTAGAATTGCAAGTACTCCATATGATCCTAAAACTGCCCTTGTCAAGAATAGTTCAGGAGTACCTGTGTCTCAGTTAAGGTATTCTCAGATTATTGGGAGTTTGTAGTATCTTGCTAATGGTACTAGGCCGGATATTTCATATTCAGTGTCTAAGTTAGCAAGATATACAAGATGTCCAAACAAGACTCATTGGGATGCTCTTGATAGAGTACTTAGATATCTGAAAGGCACCATATATCTTGGTTTGCATTACAGGAGGTTTCCTGGAGTGCTAGAGGGATATAGTGATGCAAGTTGGATAGCTAAGAAGTCTGGTTCCAATGGAGTGACTGGATACGTGTTTACCCTTGCGGGTGGAGCAGTATCTTGGAAGTCTTCTAGACAGACTATAATAACTCGGTCTACTTTTAAGGCTGAGTTGTGTGCATTAGATGCCACGGGGTCAGAGGCTGAATGGTTACATGGACTTATGTCAGTATTACCTGTAGTAAGCCGACCACTTCCTGCTTTTGCTGTTCATTGTGATAGCCGTACAACTATCGACAAGATTAGCAGCAAGAAGTATAATGTGAAAACAAAGAGACATATCCAAGTTAGACTAAAGTCTATAAGGGGTCTAATGTCTGACAGGATCATAGCTGTTGAGTTTATTGGAACTCAAGAAAACCTAGCTGATCCTTTGACTAAGGGACTTGAGTATGCTGTTGTCCTTAAGTCTAGGTTGGGGATGGGAATGATAGCCCATAATGATTCATCTACAGCGGGAACCCAATACACATGAGAAGAGATCCCTCGAAAGTGTATTCAATGTGGTAATAACAAGTTGTAAGGGTGAATTGGTTGAACCTTAACTACATAGATTGATACTCACGTATCTGGAGTCTATCCCCTGTAAACCTATAAGGTACTGTCACTGCCAGAATAGCAAGAGTTATTTAAACTATGAATGGGGTCAAGTCATATGACGAGATGCTAGCAGTACATCTCTGGAGATGCCTAGCTAAGCGAATGTAATGTGTGGTCGCAATTAGAGGAAAGGGTTATTCCTTGAAGCATTCGACGAACAGGATCGAGACATGACCATCAACGTCTCAAAGCCGTAGATTAGCACCATAGCCTTTGACTTGTCGTCGTCTGTGGAGTGTGGTTACACCAAATGGATAAAGATTCAAGGTGAAACATTCCATCTGAATCCGATAGCCATCGAAGTAGAGGACTTAGGAGGGTTCAAATCCGGAAGGGTACCTACTCTGAAAAACAAGCCATGATGAGGATAGATATGCATTTCTGTATGGATTTGTGGGGGATTATTAGAAAATGGAAAGTTTGAGGCATATTTATAATATGTTCTAGATGTAATTTCCAGAAACTAACAAGTGGAGGTTGTTCCTTGTAATGAGGATTTAAACTTTCATGTTTGGATCTAAGACATTTTCTTAGTGTAATCTATAAATAAATTGAGTTGAAAGAAGGATGTTTGAAATGGGTTATGTGGGTTATTTAGTTGAAATAACTTGTATCCCACATAGCATTGGTAATGAAAGGTTGGTGGCTTTATATAGCACCATGTGCAAGTGTAGTGCACAACTACTAAGGCATGTGGGTGTGCACGGTTGTAGTGTGGGCCTCGCGCACACACACGTGCGCGCGCACGCCGCCGCCCGCCTCGCAACCTGGGCGAGGAATTTTATTACCTGAATTATTGATTTATTTCAACAGTAAATTAGACTTTATTTGTTACTGCTGTTGGATCAGTACTTGGTTTACTGGGCCTGATCAGACATCAAATCCTGATGGACAGATCCTGAACATAACCAAATACTGATGAGCATCAGATCCTGACTAACCAAAATCCTGATGGATCAGATCCTGATGCGGACCAATCCTGATGGACATCAGATCCTGACGATGGTCAAATCCTAATGCTTCTGTAACTGAAATAAATCCTGATGCTGCAGTTAATGAAACTAAATCAGAATATTTACTTTCCTTTTATGGAGTATCAGTTACGTTTATTTTTTGGTATTATATACATACAGAATAGAACGTTAACGCAGTACGATACGTTCCTAAGGATAGAAACCCTATCTATCTTCTTCTTTCTCTATTCTCTCTCAACACATACAGATTATATACATAATTCTCAGGCGAATTGAGATGCTGGTCGCTGTTGATCATTGGAGTATTTGTTAACCCATTGATTTGTGTTGTTTTATCCTGGGAGTGATATTGCTGCAACCCAATCACAACGTAAGTGGGGCAATAATCTCTTCAAGAACAGCCAAGTCTTCTCGAAGAGCTTGGTGACTCAGTTGTTCTTCTCTCTTGTTGTCTTTGTTAAAGCTACTGTGAGAGATAAGTATTTCTTATTTTTCTTGTTAATTACAGTTACTAATTATATTCTTGTTTATGCCTTCGTGATTTGTTTTGTTAATTGGTTATGTGTCTGTTCTTGTTTTAATGTATATCACTGCCTCATTGTTGTTATAGTTAATTTATACCCAACAGACCATACTTATGAGGCATGATTAGATCATGATCTTTTGTTTGTTTGTAGAAATATTTTATCCATTTCATTTTATCCTTTTTGTGGATAATCGGAGGAGGAACTATTTGCAATAATGTGCTTTGCTTGGTATTTACCAGCGAGCAGAGGTTTATAAGAGGCCCTCTTTATATACCCACCTTATTTATCTCTATATACCCACCTTATTTATCTCTAGCCATATTATGATTGGTCAGATTAATTTGCTCTCTTTGGCTCTAAACGTTTATTATTATGTTACGTCTTCCACTTGGCTATGTTGTTGAGAAATACTTATAATTTATATCATATTGTCGCTTGTTTTTAATTTTGGAACTATATTTGTACTGGATATTTAGTGGAGTAAAACGGGAGAGTGATGAGTGCTATCCAAATTCTAGATTTTGTTTACTTAGCAGCTTTAATAAATTTGATGACATATTTTATTTGATCTTATTGTTGACCTTATTTGTGAGTTTTATTTTGGATGACTTTATCCTTTCTTAGTTTACTATTGTTAGTGGTTTTCTTTTGAATTTCTAAGCACTTGTTTAGTTTGTGTTAGGTCTGAGCAAAAAACCGAAAAAATCCGAAACCGAAACCGCTAAAAATCGCTAAAACCGAATCGTATAAAATCGATTCGAAACCGATACCGAAAAATTAAAAACCGAAACCGAATCCGATTATGCAGTTTCGGTTTCTTGTTGGAACCGATCCGAAAAAATCCGAAACCGATCCGATTAAAATAAATAAATAAATTATATATATATTTATTTATTTATTTATTTATTTATAATTAATAAATAAACTAATTACAGCTAAACTTGAGGTGACCAAGTTTAGTACACCAGTTTAAAATGGTGGAACTTCCTCATTCCAGGAATATTTATTTCTCTAATCGGAAACTGGTCCGTGGATTATGCAGGAAGGTTGGTACAACAAAATTGCATGGTCTCATTTTCTGCTTCTGGTTGTTTAATACAGGACTTGCGAATCAGGACTTACTTGTATCAAGTTTATGTATTATTTTTCTGATATTTTACAAATTTTACTTACTTTTCATTTAAGTAAGTTAAGTCGGTTTTATCATTTTTATTTTAGGCGATTTTAAAACTGAAACCGAACTGATTGCAATCGATCCGACAATTTTGAATCCGAAACCGAACCATCGGTTTCGGTTGCGGTTTCGGTTTTAGATTTTAAAACCCGAAGAGTTTCGGTTTCGGTTTCGGTTTTAGCATAAACCCGATCCGATCCGATCCGTGCTCTCCCCTAATTTGTGTTATATATATTTTTGAAAAGTAGGGTGTTACAATAGATATTAAAAATGAGTCGCATGGGTTATAAGCTAGTAATTATAATGTATAACTAGCTTAGAATCCGTACAATGCACGAATTTTTTTAAAATTATACAATTTTTGTATTGATAATTTTAAGATATGAATTGTGTAGGTTCAAAACTTTTAAATGATATAGTTTAATTATAATAATTATATATATGGTGCTCGTGATATTTTCAGAAAAAGTGGGATTTTAATTAGAAAATATAGAAAGATAATACAATTTATCTGAAAAAGGTTATCGATAAGTTATTAGTAATTACAATTTTTTATTAAATAGAACATGTAAGTTTTACCTAAAAAAGAAAAGTGATTAGTTATTAAAAATATAAAAGGCAACATGCTCTACATAAAAAGGAAAATTGATTAGTTATTTATAATTATTTTTTTTCATATCTTTCAGTATTTTAACTTTAACTAATGTAATAGTATAGATAGATATAATTAAGGATATTTAGGTAAAAATATACTAATATATAAATAAGAATAATTAAGTAAAAACATAAAATAGGTACCAAAATTTTAATATTTCCGCTATTAAAATATAAATATAGATAGATTAGATATTTTTTTTGTTTAACTATGAAATTTAAATCATAAAATTAAAAACACCTTTTAAAAAAATTAAGTTGCGAGTCGGTTAAACTGATCGTAGGCAAATTCAAAATGCACTAGTATTTTTAATTTTTTGCTAAATCAAATTGCACTAATATTTACTTTCATTAAACCGAGTTTGAATTGGTTAATTAGAAAATACACAAACTAAAATTCCTTCACCAACACAAATTAGTATCCAGCTCTCTCTTTGCCGGGCCTATATAAACCCCATAACCCCAACGCAAATCCTCACAACATCTCACAGGCACAGCTACGGTTTTCACTATTCTCTGAAGCCCTCTGCATAACATATACAGATTCTTTATCTCTCTATAAAATCAATCTCGATCAACCGACAATGTCTTCTGAACCAAAGATGATCGTGTTGCGTAGTTCAGATAACGAAACTTTCGAGGTGGAAGAAGCGGTAGCTGTTGAGTCTCAGACAATCAAACACATGATTGAAGATGACTGTGCAGACACAGCTATTCCTGTTCCCAATGTAACTGGTAGTATCTTGGCTAAGGTTATTGAGTATTGTAAGAAGCATGTTACGTCTTCGAAAGCTGATGATGAGGCTAACAAGACTGCTCAGGATGATGAACTTAAGAAGTTCGATCAGGATTTTGTTAAGGTTGATCAGGCTACTCTGTTTGATCTTATTCTGGCTGCAAATTATCTCAACATCAAGAGCCTCTTGGACTTGACTTGTCAGACTGTAGCTGATATGATCAAGGGGAAGTCGCCCGAGCAGATCAGGGAAACTTTCAACATCAAGAATGACTTCACTCCCGAGGAAGAGGAGGAGGTTCGTAGGGAGAATGCTTGGGCCTTTGAATGAGCCTACCTATGAAGACTGCTGATGCCCTCAGTATTGAATTATGAATTCTGTTATCTTATAGTAGCGTAATATATATGTATTTCGGATTTTGGTTTTAACCTTGGCTACCTGAGACAGATGTTTGTGTTTTTGCTTTGACAATAATCTTGTTCATTTGCTATGAAGTACTTAAACTGTTATAATTCTATTTATGTTGAAATCTAAATTGAGTTTGAGGAGGAATGTCTAATTCTTATTACTTAAGCACATTCAACAGCTTTATACATGCTACAAACTGTTGATCAAATATCGATGAAAAGCCAAAAGCCTCGTCCATACATCAATGACAAAAAATGGAAGAAAACTGAAATTCTCCTTCTGCCAGAATCTCTAGGGTTCGTTCGGTTGGAAGGAATTCATTGGTTTTTTATTCTTTCAAATTTTAGATTTACAACGCTGACTATTAAATAGAATATGATGTTACAGACTGCCTCTTAAAAATTTGAAGAATGGGGTAATTTAGTATCTTTGCCTATTAAAAAGATTGTTTCCACATATATATTTGTGATTACTAAAGATTGTTTCATGGTTTATTAACAAGAAAATCAGCATAAGTTCAGTGGATAGTTTGTGACAACTGTGTTCCTGTTTACAGAGAGGGACTTTCGGGTACGATTTTTATAAGAATTGATGACAATCGTTGCTAATCTAGGAGTTTTTATAAAGTTTTTCCACATGATGCTCCTGATTCGACTCAATACTTGTTAAAGCTCCTGATGATTTTGATGATAAAGATTGGAGCAGAGCTTCCAGGTGGTCAATACAGTACTCTGTAACGCTGAATGGGGAACACCAACTTTGCTAGAGGATACACTGGTTGACCAATTTCTGTTTGGTCAATGAAAATATTGTCATTGATGTGTTACATACTATATAATTTTAAGGCAATTACAACGAGAAAGGAATACGATCATAAAACTTCAGAAACTCTTGTGGAAGTTAGCTTCTGACAAGCTAAGCAAATGAGCGCTCTAATACCAAGATCAGTGATATTTTTTTCGTAGTCTTTGAGTGGCAGTAACGATTTTGCTTTCCTAATTCATTTTCTTATAAGATTAATGTTTCTAACAATTATATGCATAACTTCATTGTGCATGTTTTGGTATCATATCTACTTTGACATTGATGCTGAATTTTGTTTTTGCAGGCTGCCGTTAAGGAAGAACAACGTGGAGCACGTTGCATTAAAAAGGTACGGATAGCTGTATAGTATCTTCGCGAACTTGAAATGTAGCTGGGATAATTGACAAAACTTAACTGACAATTACATACTTTCACAGTTTTCCATGTGGAATTCGACCTCCACCATATCCGCCATAATACGGTGTATAAGGTGCTGGATCCCATATCCCATAATCTTTGAGGTCAACTGCAGCTGGAAGCATTTCTGGTGTTTGTTCAGTTTGAGATACCGGTGGTGGTGATGGCAGTGATGGTTCTGATTTTGTTGATGCCTGTAGTGTTGTTTCCGCGTCCATGGATGTATCTGGCATCAGCAACATTATTATAAGCACTGTTGTCATGCAAAATTTGTTCATTACCCACCGAAGGCTTGATCTAGGCAGCTTTCGAATGTTAGTACTCATGGACAAGTCACTCGGAAATGAATTTCCGCGATATAGCATGTACATATATGATGTAGACTATTCCTCAAACAAGAATTCTTGTTCATGCTTGTTGGATGAAGTCATGATTCTTGCATGAACTACAGAGTTAGTCATCACAAGTTGAACAGCTTGCGTTATCTTAGATTAACTATTGTTTTTGCTCACTGTATTAGGACACATTTAGGTAGGTTCTTTCCTTGGAAAGTGGAGACACTCAAAGTTGATGACACTTGATTTGAGTTGATGCAACTCAACCTTTTTAAGATTACCATTTGCTAATCACATGACTTGTATCTGAGTATTCTTTTTTTTTTTTTTTTGACAAAAAATTCTCATGTGTATCTGTTTATGATTTGTGGTGAAATTGTACTGTTTCCTGATTTACAAGTACTGTTAGTACGTTCGAGTGGCAAAATTGTAGCACGAACTTGGTAGTTATTCGAGTAGCTAAGAAAAATCATGCATAGGAGTCAAAAAAAAAAAAAAAAAATTATGCATAGGAAAAAACAAAAAAAAATTCCGTTGCCGGGACTTGAACCCGGGTCTCTCGGGTGAGAGCCGAGTATCCTAACCAACTAGACTACAACGGATGGGTGATTGTGTAAAGGAAATCAGATATTTTATTTAATTAACTAGATATCTTTAGCATTGGGCCTTCTAACACCTGATCATATAAACCGGCAATATTACTAAAATTCATACAAATCATTCTTTTTGTGCTCAAGAAAGTATATATAAATAGCTAATGAATCAAATGAATTATGACTTCCTAACCACAGACATCTTTCCAAGAAAAGGGTTAGGAAACCAAGAACCTAGAAATTGATAATGAGCCTGTTTGGCAACCGCCCAAAACGGGCGTTTCCCACTTATCGAGACAAGAACGGCCTTTTTCAACTTTAATGCACCGTTTGGCAAAATAATCAAACTAACTTATTCTATACAAATAAGTTGTTAAGTTGGAAGTTAGAAATTCTAACTTTCACCTTTCAACTTATTCTTATTTCTCGATATACGCAATATATAATATCCTTCAAATCTTTAAAATCATATATCTTTTGATTCGTTCATTAAAAAATTGATATGTATATGTCAAATTTCTCTACTCATCGAGATCTATCCATTGATATCCACTTATATATATTAAAAAACAAATATTTTGAAAATATTTAAAAAAGTTAACTTATAAGTTCTGATTTACCAAACACTCTACTGGCTTATAAGTTAAACACCCAAACACGAAAATATAAGTTATAAGTTACAATTACTTATTTCATATAAGTTACTTATTACATTTAAGTGATAAGTCGCTTATTTTAAGATATCCCAAACGACCCCATTCTCTATACAAGAATTCCTAGTTATATTTAACGAACGGAAATCAATTTGTTGGTAATCACCAACGAATTGCTAACAAATTTAAAAAATTTGAAAAAACAAAAACATGCCAACAGGTCTCTAACGGATTACTAACAAATATTTACCAACAAAAATTTTCATTGGTAAAATAGGCGCCAAAAGTGCTCGCCAACTAATGCCAATAGAAATGCTAATGGTTTACCAACGGACTTTTGCCAACGGAATACTAATGACATAATAACAGTTTAGTAACGGAGTACTAATCACATAGCAACGGAATTTGCAATTTCTGTTCCATTTATAAAAACAAGAATTCCGTTACAAGTTTGTTGGCATTCCGTTGTTAAGTTTAGTAACGAAAATAAATCCATTAACAGATTGTTTTCGTGGGAATTCCGTTGGCATGAGGTCTTAGTAACAGATTTCCGTAACATTCCAACGGATATTTCTATTAGCAAAATAGGATTTTTCTTGTAGTGGATCTGCCATTTTCGAACTAGACTCTTGGACTAATCTGGCATCCATTCCCGGTATCTCTTTAAACATTTTATCTATGGAAGAACCTGCAACATAGATTCTCATATGTATTTCAACTTGCAGGATGTTTTTAAGCATAACATTCGAAGACGAATAAGAAATTGTGTTAATAAACTAGAATGTTAAAATCCACCATTTTATTTCAAGTGTAGAGTAAACAAATTACTTGATTATCAAGGCTTTTATCTTCCCAACTGATATAAAACTAAAAAAAATCATCTACTAGGAACTACATTATTCAAACTCCAAATAAGAATAAGAAAACTAGGCTTTTATTTCCGCGGTATGTAGGCGGGGGTATTTTGGTAAATTGCCCGTATCACGGAAAGTTTCTGCAGTATAGTGTCTGATAATTCCCACGGCCGATTAGAGGCTTCCGATCAACGTTCTGGGCACTTTTCCGGAAGCACTTCACCTGAGTTTGGGGTATCTGCAAAACAATGCTTGCCCGGGGGTGGTGGCTGTCAAGCACCTCCGGTGTGAGAATCAGTAATCGGAAATAATAATAACCAGGCTGGTGAGAATATATCGTGTGTGAAGAATATGTAGAGAGCTTTTGCTTTTTCGGAGTTTTTGTGTATGAAAGTTGTATCTCTTTTGTGTGTAGAATGGGGGTATTTATAGGTTGGGTTTCCCAATCACTGTTGCCCACTAGTTGTGCCGTTAAAGCTACAGTGAGCCACTATTGGAACAGTGATTGGTGTCCCCTCCTAACATACCTTGATTCTGCCACTGAGCTACTTCAGTCAGATTTTGTCTGTTGCAACTGGGTGTCTTTGAATATTATATTGCATCTTTGTCTTATGGAGCAAGATATCTTTATGCAAGTGGGCAAGTGGGTGTTCCTTTATGCAAATGGGTGTGCAAATGGATAAAGCAAGATATTTTTGTGCAAGTGGGTTAGTATAAGAGAGATGATAGCTTGAAATACTTTTTGTGGATATTCTTTTGTATTTGTTGAAACAATACTTTTGAAATTAGATATACTTTGTCAAGTATTCCAGAATTGTGTTTTTAGGGAACAAGTATTTTGTTTTTAGCGGGTGACCGCTGATAGCTATCAGCGGGTACTTATCATTGCCCCTCACTCCCTCTAGGCGCTTTAGCGAGTAGGGGGAGTAAAAGAAAACGAAAAGCGGAAAAAATGCGAAACTGCGTAATGCCTGTGCCCCCCAAGTGTTGGCGGACAACACTTAGGAGATGGAAAATTTTGCTGTAAAAATGTGCCCCCCAAGTGTTGGCGGACAACACTTAGGAGTTAGAAAATCTTTGTAAAAATGTGCCCCCCAAGTGTTGGCGGACAACACTTAGGAGTTAGAAAATTTTGCTAGATGGGTTCAAGTTTGTGCGGTTTGCGGTGCTTGACGTGTGCGAAGTTGAAACTTTTTTGTTTGATATGCGTAACTGCTATACGAATAAATGCTTATTATTGTCAATAATGAGAGAATAATATTAAATGCCAATAATATGAGAAATGATAAGTAGCAGTGCGTATTAATGAGTAAAGTGACCTTTGGGTGGAGAGAGAATGTACCTTTGAAATAATATGTGAAGAAAAGTGGGGAGTTATTACCAAGTGAGTAGTTGGTGTTTTGTACCGAGGTAGTTATTATTGTGCTTTTGCCGTGGACCAATCAGAAGCTGCCACGTTGCGTGTTATAATCTCTCCCCCTCTTTTCACGCGCCTCATGTAATAAAAAGGGAGGTTTGCTCAGTTATTTCTCTCATCTTTTTACTGTCTACATATCTCTTGCTTTTGAGTTTTTACTCGGTTGTTCTTGGCTGTTGTTGATGCGCTATTCCGGTGATCGACGAGGTTTCTGTCCCTTTAAAGCCGTTCGTATCTCCTGCTTTGCGGTAAGATTTGTGCTCTTTCTTTGTATTTTCTTTTGTGATTTCTGTTTTCTAGATAACCGTGCCATGTATGTATCTCCATTTTTGTGATGTCTGTTTAAATAGGTGGTTTTGAATGTGGGTTTGTGTTTGTCTTTTGTTTCAGTGGTAAGTGGATTTTGTTTCAATTTCCTCTTTTACGAAAAAGAGTTCGATTTATGTTTTTGGTAGGTTTTTGGCCATGACTTTCGGTGGTGTATTATTTGTTGTTCATGGTTTATGAGTTTGAGTTCTGTGATTTTTTGATGTTTAGGTCAGTGATGGTGTGTATATATGTATGTATATGTTTAAATAAGGTGTAAATTGCTTTGTGATGCTGTGGCTTCGGTGTTTGTGGAGGGAAATGGAATATGAATCATTTTTCTTGTATTAATAAAAATGGAAATTGCTGTGAAAATCCACGTGTACCTTGATATTTGTAAGCGGTTTTTGTGTAGGCGGTACTGGTTTTTTTCTTTGAATTTGTGTAGATGGGTGATGAATTCACAGATCTTGGGACCGGAGAGAAGGGCCCGTTGATAAACGTGTACGGGCGCTGGGCGGATATTGGGCAAATGACCTACCCAGCTGTTCTTCGGAGAAATCGGTACAGATACTTTGAGAGTAGTGAGAGTTTGTTCCGGGCAACCAATGTGGCACCGACAGCATATTCGAAGGCGCAGATGGATGCCGCCTTTTCTAGATTTCCTCATCTTCAACACGACAGTACGTTCATGGCTAATGTATGGTCAGAGTATGTTAGTAGGATGTTCCGGATAGAAGATGGCTACTTCTGGCGGCGGGCGGAACCGGGTGAGAGGCTGTATCACCGTTTTGATGACGGTTCTGTGTGTATCCCAATTAGTCATTTGAAGGCTGGTTTCCGGGTTCCCCCACACAAATTTATCATGGATTTATTCCGAGTGTATTTTCAGTGCCCGTTAGCCCAGTTTACGCCCAATTCCATAAGAGCTATTAACTGGTTTATAGCCAGTAGTGAAGCAATGGGTAAGCAGCCGACGTTCAGGTCGTTTTTCTGTCTCTTTGATGTGAAAGCTAGTCGTGCAAAGCCTTTCTATGAATTGCAATTTGTGAAGCCGAATACCGTAATTGGGAAGGCCTTGGATGGGCATCGCCCGTTTTTATTTCCCAAGGGCATGGCGGGTTGGCATGAGGAGTTTTTGGTTATCGGTGGTGGTGAGTTTGCCTGGCAGAAGAATTTTACGAAGAAAGTTGAGTGTACTTATAAGGTGAACCGCAATCGATTGAGCCGTGTTGAGATTGATATCTTGGTCAGGCTTGTGAAGGCGCTAGGCGATGTGTGGACGGAATCCAATTTTGTTGATCCGGTTGATTTGAGAAGACATTGCTGTAAGTCTCTGTTTCATGTTTTTTGTTGTTTTTGTTGTGTCTGCTACTGACAATATCGTTTATTTTGTGTAATACTGGATCCTCGTAAGCCGGAGCTGGATGTACACCCAACCCTGGGTCTGAGTGAAGTGAGGTTGTATGCAAAGTTTATGTTGACGGTGCCCCCCAGACCAAACCGTCTCCGCGGTGGTCAATTTTCCGCTGCAAATATATTGGATGCTTTTGACTTATCAGGTGAAGGTAGAGGGGCTGAACCTTCTGTTCCTTTTGAAGATCCAGAAACCGTTGTGGAGGAGGAAGATACTGAGGAAGAGGTGGGCGAGGATGACATTGATTCGAAGGCCGACTCGCTATCTGAGGAGTTGGTAGGTGAGTCTGAGGAGTTTTTGGGTGGGGAAGGTCAGGCAGTTGATGAAAACCTCGAGTTAGAGTCAGAGGGAGAGAAACCTGCGCAAGGAGAGAGTGAAAGGGATGAGGCTGCGGTTGAAGTTGACATGGCCGCCGTGGCAGATGTACAAACTGAGGGTGAAAAGCCCGCCAATGTTAAAGCACTTGTTGAAGAGGAAGTGCCCGCTGATAGTGGAGGCAATAGTCCTGGTACCGTGGCGAGGCTATATGCTGCCAGCCTTGGAGTTGGTGAAAAAGAACCGGATATTCTTTCAAGGGAGTATAGAGCGTCCATTCGAAGAGTTGAGCGGGGCTTTTCTGATATTCCTGAAGCGGTTGCCACTCCTGGGAGCAAGGTAGTAGTTGACTTAGATTCTGAAGAGACTCTGGCGACCGCTCAAGCGGCTGAGGTTGCTGCAAATATACATGTTGATATGGCGGGTGATGTTCTGCCTCCAAGTTTGAAACGGAGAGCTATTGATGATGTTGGTCCGTCTAAGCGTAGACGGATCGAGGCTTCCAGGGTAGGTGATTACATTCCTTCCAACCTGGTCGTTGATGAAAGCGCAGATACCGCTTCTGATGGTACTGAGAAAGAGGATGGTGAGGATAGTGGAGAGTCTTCTGAAGAGATTGTTCATTATACAAGTAGTGATGATGAAGTTAATGACGTTGAGTTTGGCAATAGGCCTGACTATGGTTTTCTCTTTAAGTTAGGGCCTAATACTTTCACAGCGGAATCTATGACTGATGACGATCTGCTGAGGATGAATGAGTTGAGTTGGGGGCGGATGTGTCGCCTTTCGCAGAAGTACGCTGCACGGGTATGCATCTGTCTAGTAGTTTTCTGTTTGCTCTTACATGTGCCCGTTGTTGACTTGTCTTATCTTTTGTGTTGTGTTTTTTGTAGAATCAACGTATGTATACGGGTCTGATGGCCCGGGGTAATATGTACCGCAGCAGCAATATTGCTTTAAAAGAGAGAGTGAGAGTGCTTGAGCGGGAACTGACCGCTGAGAGGATAATGAAGGATAATGCTGCCAAGGCTTTGTTTGAAATTGAGACCGAGAAAACCGATATCAAAGCAAGCTATTCTTATAGTTCTGATCTTAGAAGGTTCTTGGTGGAGGACAAAATCGAGCTCGAGGTCGAGAAGGCTGCTTTGACGGAGCAAATAAAGAACTTAAATACTTCGCTGAAGTTTGATAGGGACTGTGCGAATGATGCTGAAGGCCATCTTGACTCCCGTCCTACGGAAGAGGCTGCTATTAGGAAATTTAAAAACAGTGCCGAATTTGCTGGAATTGTGAAAGAGGAGGCCGCAAAGATGCGTATAGCGGTATCCAAAGATGAGCTTGTTGAGCTTGGTGAGTTAAGGCGGAAAGCCACCGAGAATGCTGCAGAGATTGACCGTTTGAGAAATGAAGCGTCCAAACTGAAGTCTAAAGCCAAGAGAACTAAACGCAAAGTGAAAGCATTGAAATCCCGTCTAGGGGAGACGGTCACAGTGAGTGTTGGTTGTCAAGTGGAGCCAGTGGCAAGTGAAGTTGGCGTGCAAATTGCTGAGCGTGGAACGGGTGGGGATGAGGTTGATGTTGTTACTCCGTTGTCGGCTATAGCAGCCGTGGGGATGAGGTTGCAGTCTACATGGGGATGGATGTTTTTTGATTGTGGGTTGTTTTAACCCTCTTTCACCCCCTATAAATAGGATAGTTCAGCTTTTCACTTGGATCATACTCCCTTTGCTTTCACCAGAATTCTTTTATGTCACCTCGACCAAAAATCACCAATCGCGAAATGGATGCGGACTTTACCCCCTTTTCCTGGGGTCGCAAGCTCCAGATTTCTCAGGAGACGGAGGCTGTTTGGCTAGAATGGGCCCGTATTCACGAGGAGCAGGGTGATTTGTACTCGGCTGAAGAACTTCGGAACCATGCTCGGAAAATCGCCCGCCGTCGTGCTACGGAGGAGGCCAAAGAGGCGGTGAAGGATGGCGGGTTGAACTTCCGTTTCCGTGCTCCTCCGCAGGGTGAAAGCTCTGAGAAGGATGCGGGCGCAGAGAAGAAGGCTCCCCAAGCATGAAGGTTTTTAGATGTAGGAAACTATATCTTTGTAACCCGTGCTTGTAATAAAATTTATTTGATATAAATAAAATTTCCTTTCCCGTTGCATTTGTTTGTATTTGTCTTTATTCTGCATGTATTGCACGTATGTTTTTGCATATTCGTTTTGGTAGATGTCTCTTGATGAGACCTGAGCGGCTATGTCCACAAAGAAAACCGGCCTTTGTTGTGCATCCGTTGTGAGCATGGCAGATAACGTGGCTTTTGTAGTACTGAGCTTTTTGTAGGTAGCCATTTGTCTTTCGTAGTAGATTTTGTAGATGGGTGCTTGCCCTCCTAGGGATTTTACCATTGTAGTTGGATCCCCTTAGGTACTTTACTATTGTAGATGGTCGCTTTCCCGTCTAGGGGAGTGCTATTGTAGTCGTGTGCTTGCCCGTCTAGAGGACTTTGCTATTGTAGTTGGATGCTTGCCCGTCTAGGGGACTTTGCTATTGTAGTTGGATGCTTGCCCGTCTAGGGGACTTTGCTATTGTAGATATTTTTGTAGAAGATTTTTCATTCAGAATAGAATAATCCTGGGTTACAGAAGTGTAATGGGCTACTGATAATACTTTCTTAGTTTATCTTCGTGCCAAGTATTGGTGACCTCCGTCCCGTCTAGGCGGGTAAGTTTGTAAGAACCCGGCCTGAGAAATTGGGCGATTTGATAGGGGCCTTCCCACTTGGGCATGAGTTTGCCCGTATGTCTTGGGTCGGATGCTTCTGTTGCTCGATTGACCAAATCGCCTTCCACATAGGCCTTGATTCTAGCCCGTCTTCCGAAAAATTCCTTTGTTTTTTCTTTGTAGGCGGCCATTTTCTCGACGGCGGCCACCCTTGCTTCATCTAGAAGGTCAAGGTTTGTTCTGAGTCCGTTGTTGTTTGCTTCTTCTTCAAAATTGATGGTGCGGAAAGATGGGGATCCTATCTCGATTGGGGCAAGAGCTTCAGTGCCAAAAGCCAACTTGAAAGGGGATTCACCCGTACTGACCTTGGCCGTTGTCCGGTAAGACCAAAGGACGTTGGGTAGCTCATGTGGCCATTTTTTCTTGGAAGTTGTTAACCTTTTTTCTAGGCCCCTGACAATGATGCGGTTGGTTACTTCAACCTGACCGTTGCTTTGAGGGTGGCATACTGAAGCTTTTTTGTGTTTGATCCCGTAGTCGGATAGGAACTTTGTGAATTTTGACCCAACGAATTATGTGCCGTTGTCGGATATGAGTACTACTGGAATACCAAATTTTGTAATCACTTGTTCTGTGACGAAACGGATTGCATCATCTTGCGTGATGTTTTTGAGTGCTTTTGCTTCGGCCCATTTGGTCATGTAATCGATGGCGACCATTACATATTGTAGGTCACCTTTGGCCTTGGGGAAAGGTCCCATGATATCGATGCCCCAAACCGTAAACAGTATAGGTGACAATATTGCCGCTGGGAGGGCTGGTGCTTTTCTAGACATGTTGCTAAACAGCTGGCATTGGTGGCATTTCTTGTCTGGCCCGGGGAAAAGCAGAGGCTATTTGCATGAGTAAGTTTATTTGTTGCGGGTCGTAGCCTGTTAGGTCGAGGCTAAGAATTTGATCTTGGTTTCCTCCTCGAGGAGGGTTTGTTCGTAAGCGGTTTTCAGCATTTACTGGCGGGTCCTGTGGCGGGATGCCAGTGTTATTTCCTTGTATCTCTATTGACTGTCGCTCGTCGGGGTTCGCCATCACGGTTTTTAGGTCTGGTGTTTGTGTGATTATACGGATGCTGTGTATCTTGCGTTTTTGAGGTTGACGCTTGTGCTTTGTCGTGTAGAAGTAGCTATTCTGGTAGAGCAGACGAGGGATTTTTCTTTAAGAAAAAAGCCCCCTCCTTCTAGCGCCAAATGATAATTCCCACGGCCGATTAGAGGCTTTCGATCACCGTTCTGGGCATTTTTCCGGAAGCACTTCACCTGAGTTTGGGGTATCTGCAAAACAATGCTTGCCCGGGGGTGGTGGCCGTCAAGCACCTCCGGTGTGAGAATCAGTAATCGGAAATAATAATAATCAGGCTGGTGAGAATATATCGTGTGTGAAGAATATGTAGAGAGGTTTTGCTTTTTCGGAGTTTTTGTGTATGAAAGTTGTATCTCTTTTGTGTGTAGAATAGGGGTATTTATTGGTTGGATTTCCCAATCACTGTTGCCCACTAGTTGTGCCGTTAAAGCTATAGTGAGCCACTATTGGAACAGTGATTGGTGTCCCCTCCTAACATACCTTTTTCTGCCACTGAGCTACTTCAGTCAAATTTTGTCTGTTGCAACTGGGTGTCTTTGAATATTATATTGCCTCTTTGTCTTACGGAGCAAGATATCTTTATGCAAGTGGGCAAGTGGGTGTTCCTTTATGCAAGTGGGTGTGCAAATGGATAAAGCAAGATATTTTTGTGCAAGTGGGTTAGTATAAGAGAGATGATAAATACTTTTTGTGGATATTCTTTTATATTTGTTGAAACAACACTTTTGAAATTAGATATACTTTGTCAAGTATTCCAGAATTGTGTTTTTAGGGAATAAGTATTTTGTTATTAGCGGGTGACCGCTGATAGCTATCAACGGGTACTTATCAGTGTCGATTTTTTTTAAATCAGGACCGTTAGATGGTTGATCCAACGATCCTGAAACCTTGTGTTGATTAAACAGTAAAAATCACACGCATGCAACAGGAGCCTTCATTAAAAACTAAAAGTTATGAAATAAGACAAAAACGCATTCTGTCCTATTATATGAAAAACAAACGTATCCTGTGCACCTTGCTTAAATACTTTAATCTATTTGTTATAATAATGATTATGAGTAAATCATCCTGCCGAACCTTTATCAAATATGTGAGACTACAAATCTGTTCCAAATAGTACTTTAGGCCAGCTACTCCCTAGCAACCATAATCTTTACACTGGTTCTGCTTGAATTAAGTCAATGTTGTTCTTACCCGACCATAATCTATTGAACTGTTAAAGTAAGTAGAACATATCATTTTAAAATATTTACAAAAACAACTGACTCAATTTTTAATGTCAGATCTTAAAAATTACAACTGGGGAAATTACATGCAGGTCTCCATGAGCCGTCGAAACACCAGTACTGGTGTGTGGTTGGAAATTATCAAGTGAGGTTGGCCGGCTTTGATGCGGACTTGGACTTCCATCAAAATCGGTCATTTAAGTAGTGTCCACTTCTCTTTACGGTCTATATTAACAATCGAATTTAGTTTTAATCCGGCCGAATCAGAATATATAGCAGTCGGCAGTTCTGACCACATCCTACTGGCAATGATGTTGAAGGAACTCAGAACGGCAGTAGTCGAAAAGGCTTATTTTCCCAGTTGGTTGAGACTGTACTTGGAGGCTTACCATCCCAAGGTCATAGATTTGAATATATTGGGAGGCACGGAAGTAAGTGGGCTGCCATGTTCGATAGGTACGAATATGCTAGCAGCTCTACGGATTAATCGAGGTGCGCAAAACCTGGCCCGAACATCAGATTATCACAGAAAAAAATTCCATACATGGTGCTACATACGAAGTTATTCGATATTAATTAAACTGTATGCGTCTATAAATAGGTGGATTCAAATTATACATAATTTGGAAATTAGGAATATGTTACAAGGAGTACGTTATACACGTAGTGCAGTAGTTAGAAAACAAATGGTTTAAAGATATGAGGTGCATCTTTTTCGATGGAATCTAGGTGTTTCGGGAAAAGATGCATGAAGACAATCCAATCACCATCATTTGTAGCACTCGGCATTGGCATAACATATCCGGTAGAGCCACCCCAAGGAAAATAATAGGACCCGAAAGACGGGCGTCCCCATCCAAAGTCCATTAGGGTGACAGGAAAACGCTGGCCAGATGAGACAACAACGGCTGCCTCCTCTGTCTGGCTAGGGGTAACTGAATAAACCTTGCACATGGCTGGCTGGGGACGCTGATTCTCAACCCAATCTACTAGTCCCCTGAAATGCTCTTCATTTGCCGCACTCTCCACACATGCATGCACTCTATTTGCGATTTCACAAAGTGGCAATGACTTCAGTTCACCCACACTAGCTTCACTATACGGAACCGACAATACGTTTCCAAAGTAATTATCGATGGATATCTTCTTGTTCATAAATGAAGATTTGGTCAAGCACTTTCGACCATCTACTACGATTCCCAGTTTGGATCTTTTTTTGTCTTCTTTTGCGGCTTTGGCAAGTAACTTCCACAGCAACGCACTGAAGGACTCGAATTTGCTTCTTTTCGGTCCAGCTAACGACTGGAGTCGCTGTATTTGGTAGGCGCTGATTTGATATATGCGGCTCTGGAGATGGAATAGTGGGGGAGCTGCATTAGATGCTAAAGTTTTGCAGAGGATGTACATGTCGTCGATGGTGGGGCAATGGTGGCCGGGCTTACGGGGATCTAGTAATGAGCGGCGGAAACATGGTATATATTTATGTACCATGTCGTCACCAGGGAAGTTTAATGTTGAGATGTCGGATTTTGTTATATCTGCCCATGCAACTAAAAACTTGTTGATTGAGTGTGCATCGGCTACTCTATGATCGAAGGTGCACCCTATCACCAACCCACCACACTTCATCTCTGTCACCTGATCAATTTGTTATCGATTCTCATTAATATTGATCCAAACTCATTTTCGACTTTAAGTCAAAAAATGTCTTTTTCTATAATAAGTGAAAATTTTAGAAGTTTTCGATGTTTAATAACAAATATAATTGAAAATTGTTGGCGCACCTTTATGGAAAGAACCCCACATTTCTTAATAGGCACAAAGTTGGCATGGATGGAATCGTCTAGACAGTAAAGATCAAGATCATGGAGGTCGATATCAGCAATAGCCTGGACGAAATCGACACCGCGATTGTTGCAAAGCAGCACAGGTTCTCCTTCACTATTGATAAGCACTTCTCCAGCAAGTGGATAGAAAGGCACCAATGCTTGACACAAACCTTTCTTTAACATGCTTATCTTCATCTCGTTATCAGTATTTTTGCTGCCCTCGTCATAGCAAAAGAAAATTCCGACGTCCAAAGGTGGCAAGAGCAGATCCAGATTCGACATTGCCAGTTGGCTCTCTGCCACTGGCAACACCGCCGCCACTACTTCTATTTTCTTTACTACCACCGCAACCACTCCTTCACAAGAACCCATCCCCTTACTCTTCTTGCTTATAACTTATTTAACAACAACTTGTTTTCGGTGCATGCATGAATGCTGAAGCCAGCTTTTTATAGCCCCAGTATATGTGAAGAAGTTGCCAGGACGGCTTTTAACAAACTTATTAAATTAGGCCCCCTGCCATTTGGCTGACCGGCAATTAATTTGTACAAAAAGAATATTAATTTCATCCCTTTAGTGTAAATTTAATTATTTCTTTTACGAAGGCTGATTATACATAATTATACCCTCAATTAGAACATTTAAATTTTGGTATTGTTTATGTATATTCAATTAATTAGCTTGCAAACATATTTATTTACAAAACTAAAGTATCTCGTTAGAACACAAATTTTTGTTCTAACAAAATGTACTCCAACATCTTCAAGACATTCTTATATTTAAGATGACTCTTTATTAAAAGAAGAAACCGGTATGTTATGTATATTTTACTATTTGATTCCCGTACAGAATCGTTAAGGAATCCCCATTTTTAATATTTTTTAAAAATAAAATTTTAATTTCTCTAATAAATTTTTTAATAAAATTAATTTGCTAAATCATAATATATAATACATATTTTAAATTCAATTACCTATTCTAAAAAACAATTTGAATTAATAATTATTTTTTATTAAAAAACATAATTAAATATTATAACTAAATTAAATTTTACTATTAAAACTTTAAATTTATGAAATGAATTAAAATATTTAAACACTAATGATTTTAACTAAACAAATAATTTTTGAGGCAAACCGGCAGTGAAGGATCTTGGCAAAATGTCTACATTAATCAAAATCCGTGAAGTTTCTTCAACAACACAACCAAAACTAAGACAATCAATTTATTAAATTAACCAATGTAGGACTCGCGGATGTTTATTAATCAAACCAAAATATTGACACGTCTCCTATGAACTCTTTGATCACAGTGACGACCTGGTTGGTGGATCAATTAACTGTAATACTTAATTTTGGACGTTTGGCAATAAATGTTTGTATTTACTTGGATCAAAAACACTTATGTTTCTTCAACAAGAACACGAACAATATACTATTATAAGACATGCAACTAATTAACTAATTAGTGAGAGCGTTAGAGTTATCACCAAAATTTGCTTTTAAATGACATGATGATATTTGATGAGTTGACAATTTAAAATATTTTTATTGATAAAAATTCATGTAAATGTAGGAATTTATTATTACTAATATTATTTTAATCAATCAAATCAAGATACGTGATATGTGGAATTTGTTTTGAAAATTTAGGAAACTAAAAAAAAAACAAAAAAAAGTTTTCCAATGGTGTGGCTTGAGTCGGCAAAATAGATAATTTTAATTGGTAGGTTTATACACATTGGATCTATCTTTTTAATTATTTTATCAACCAATAATATGAGAATATATTATTTGAGAACGGTTTTAGGAATATTTTTTGATTCCCTAATTTTTTTTTATAGAACCAAAAATTTGACAATTGTATATAAACTCTCTACCGAGTACTATATTTGTAACAGACTAGCTATTTATGTTCTTATATATGTTCATTTTTAAGGAATGAGATCAAAATTATCACTACAACATTGTATTAGTGATTTTCTAATAACATCACTTAATCCCTTATTTCTAAGTAGCATCTATCTCCTTTTAAGGATTCCTAATTATTTTTTATAATAAAATATGACACACGTTATCTTTCTCATTCATACTTATTTTTATTAAACTTATATATTTTTAATAATAAAATATTAAATAAAAATTAATTATAAAAAATATTATTGGAAATAATGGTACTTTCTTAAAAACCAAATTTTTATATTTTATATAACAAAAATGAGTTAAGAGGATGTTGTATTTGCTCAAACACATTTTCTACTAGTATGTTGAGTAGGTAGGTACGTGGATTAATTGACTAATGAAATAATCTAACTGATACACTTACAAATTTCTATTATACATAACAATCTAACTGATACACTTACATATGTTTATTATACATTTTCTTAGATGGATTAATTGACTAATAAAATAATCTAACTGATGCACTTACATATGTTTAATATACATTTTCTTAAATAGATTAATTAACTAATGAAACAATTTAACTAATACACTTACATATGTCTATTATACATTTTGTTATAAACAATTCAAAACGTACGTTTGGCTCGCTAAATATGCATGGTAGTTGCATGTTAGGACTGACACACTTCTTCGACTCCTGTTCCAAGATTTTGGTGCAATAGTGATAGTAAATATAACATAGATTAATTATTTCGAAAAGTTGGCTTACCAATATTGTTCAGATTTCAACACCAATCGGAACAAAACAAACAAGATACTAGGGCCTGTTTGGCACGATGCCAATAAACTAACATATGATTTATAAACTTATTTCAAATTATGAAAAATGTTTGTCTACACAATTTATAATTTATATATTGATAAGTTAAAATTATGACGTATTTTTTTCCAACTTATTTTTTATTACTTAATTATTTTATTTATTTAATATCTTATATTTTTACATTTATATTTATAAATGTCATATGCATGCATTAAGATTATTATATTAAATAATTAATATTTTTTAATTTAATTTAATAAATATTTCACCAACTTATAAGTAAATTTATCCAAATACTATATAACTTTTAAAAATTTACACACTTATTTAATTAAGTTATAACTTACATATTTTAATATATCTCAAACATTGTACATATTTGGTGATTAATTATTGGATCCTGGTCCCTGACAATCAATTATCAGGGACCGTTTATTAAACAATCTGCTTCTAAGCCGTTGGATCAACGATCCACGGTCAGGATTTAAAAAAAAAAAATTGATCCATTTCGTGCAAATTTTCCGCGGAATACTGTTCATCCGCGCAAATTTTCAACGGAACACTCTACCGTTCCGCGGAAATTTTTCGCGGAACACGCGATCCGCGAAAAATATCCGCGGAACGTCTGTTTGATTATCACGCCTGTTTGATTATCCCAAATGGGCCGTCAATGTGGAGCAAAGTGCAGTCAAAACACCATCTTTTGGCTTTGAATTTTTGTTCAAACGTTGCCTTTTGATCATCTGTTTGATATTCTTTGAGTATACTTTTGACCATCTGTTTGATATTATTTGAGTATACGTAAATGTAATGTATTATCAGGAAATATAAACAGAAGCCATGTGATTGTCAAACAGGCGTGATAATCAAATAGACATTCCGCGGAAATTTTTTGAGGATCACGAATAGTGTTCCGCGAAAAATTTCTGCGAAACAGTAGAGCGTTCCGCGGAAAATTTGAGCGGATGAACAGTGTTCCGCGGAAAATTAGCGCGGAATATTGGACGAAATTTTTTTTTAAATTCTAGCCGTTGGACGATCCAACGGCTTAGAAGCAGATTGTTAAATAAACGTTCCGTGACAATTGATTGTCAGGGACTAGGACCCTTAATTATTTAATTAGTACATGCAGGCACGTCATTATGTTGTAGTGTAATATACTGTAGTGAAAATAATACTTATCGACCAGTAAAACGTACTCCCTCCGTCTCAAAAAACTCTTCCCATTTTAAAAAACACGTTTGCCAACGCACATTTTTTATCGTTAATATCTTGAATTTTGTATTAGTACTAAATATAAAAATTTCACTGTATTAAAGTACTCATAAATACGAATCCAACAAGATCATGACTATATTTGGTCTTATTGATT
Organism: Saposhnikovia divaricata; assembly: GCA_036435485.1. Classification (NCBI taxonomy): domain Eukaryota; kingdom Viridiplantae; phylum Streptophyta; class Magnoliopsida; order Apiales; family Apiaceae; genus Saposhnikovia; species Saposhnikovia divaricata. The sequence goes on along the minus strand of CM071600.1, from coordinate 74,868,607 downwards.
ATGCGTAAATTAGTAATTTGTCTCATGTTATGAACAGGGCCGACATTTCAAAGGGGAAGATTAATTTGAGACAGAGGGAGTACTACGTACACTGTGCGTAGGTGAGACTTGGGGGTGAAGCTAGATTTGATGGGACTAATTAGGCTTGCGATCTCTATCTGCTCAACTTACTTTGACGACTAATCAGTGCAGCTAGTACTTGTGTAAAACTATGAGACCCAGCTGGCCAGCTACAACTGGTTGTTGAATTGTTAATGGAGTTTAATTTCCATAGCAGGTAGCTAACTAGTACTGTAGTACACACGCAGTTGTTCAGCAGTTCAGATGTCTGCTTCATGCTACTGTTTCCTTATATGTATATAGTATATTGCATTATCACCTTCAAGTGGCTTCAACCCCCATTTTTTTTTTATTTTTATGTACATGCATGTATATTGGTAAGATTTCATGATTTCTTTTATATTCAAACAAGAACAATATAATTTGGATTTAAGATACATCCCCACCATGCATACATCCCCTCTAACCCTCTTACCGCCATTCCGCTACTGGAGTTCCCTCTGACATTACCTGGGACGGAATCCGAAATTATTTTGGAAGAATGAAATTTATAATAAATTTTTTGAAAACGAAAATACATGTCACATTTAAGTTCTCAAGAACAATATTATAAATTTATTTAGCAAGAAAAATTATAGATTTATGTGTATTAAATTAAAAAAAAATAAGATCTATGAATATATTGAGGACCATCAAGATTTTTCAATTTTGGGAAATCAAATACTGTACACTATTTTATCGATTTTCGTATGTAAAAATGAAAGAAGATAAATTTTTGGAAGGTTTTGAGGGACCATGATCATTTCATATCCCGTAAATCCGTCCATGAATTCACTACAACACATGATTTTTACGCCAGATATTTCACATTAAATCCGTCATTGATGCTCCATTTGTGATAGAAACTTATCTTGGTTTATGGTACAGAGTAATGTTGGAAAAAACGATTACTAACACCAACTCCAACAGCTTCTTTGTGTTTTTCTTATAAATATTATAAAATACTAGGTAACTTATCCGCGCTTCGCGCGGTTTATAAAATTTTAGTTTAAAATATTATAATAGATAAATTAATTTTTATTATTCTTAAAAATTGATTGATCTCTTATGAATGCTCTAAAAAATTAATTTAAAAATAATTTACATGAATTATTTGTTGAAAAAAAATACTCTCATTATATATCTAAAATTTTGATAATCTTAAAAATATTCAAAACATAAAATTAAAAATTACAATATGAACGTAATATTTATGATCAAAAGTTACAAATATTCAATATAACTTAATAATGTTTTTTAAAGCCAACACCCCTCTCATAATATACATGTTCAATAACAGTGTAAGAATTTATTTAATTTTAATATTAATTTATTTTGACACAATATAAAGAAACAACGGGTGTATAAATTTTTTATCAATTTAATTTTTTGTTAAAATGGTTGGATTTGTTTAATTTAATTAGTTTGGTCATAACTCATGTGTAAATTATTCATTTACATTGTTTATTTACAAATTTCAGATATTAAGTAAAGATCTGTGTACTTCCATAATTTATTACGACTCCACAATCATTGATAATAAAGATTGCTTGAGAAGCTTAAGTTAATAATGTTTTTTAAAGCCGACACCCCTCTCATAACATACATATTCAATAATTTTGTAAGAATTTGTTTAATTAGAATAAAAATTTATTTTGATACAATAATGAAACAATAGATGTATTTTATCGATTTTATCTTCCAATAAATGGCTAGGTTTATTAAATTTAATCGATTTGATTATAACTCATGTATAATTTATTCATGTGCAAAATTAAAAATATGTCTGTATTGTTTGTATACAATTCCAGATATTAAGTAAATATCTTGTACGACTTTCACAATCATTCATAATACAAATTGCTTGAGAAGTTAAGATCGTCTACCCTATAATCATCAGAAAAGAAATTATAGTGATCTTGAATAGGGAATAAAATATAACACAATACAAACAATTGTTAGTCGTCATTTTACCTAAAAATAAACTTAACTATATATAATTAATATTTTATGTCGAAATAATAACTATAATGTTCAAATAAAGTTTGCTAATTTTAAACAAATAAAATAAAGTAAATTTAATATATGTTTAATAGGGGTAATTAATGACTAATTAATTTGTCATTTATAGCTATTTAATGCAAAAAAAAAAGAATTTTAAAAAAAAAAATCAAACAAACGAAAATTCAAAAAAAAATACCTTGAACTGTTCTGGTGGATTTCCGATCTCTACCTTTTCAGCAATCTTTCACTACAATACTATATATCAAATTGATCGCCTTTTCACCCTCTAAATGTCTATACCATTCGTTTTTCATTTGTTTCACCGGATTAAAAAGACCCAAATCGAAGCTTTTTTCCCGATCCAGTTTTCAGATTTGTTCGTACACGTTTCTGCGGGGCCAAAACTCAACAAATGAATATGGCAAGATGTAGAGGCACGTTTGCGCTTCGTTTTGATGCCCTTAGGAGGAGTGAAGGTAGCCGGACTGTGGTGAACGAAGTGAGGCGATCGGAGAGACGATTTTGAGCGAGAGAGACGACCGGAACTGCAATTACAAAAATGACATCATATGACGTTATCACGCATCTGGGAGATGCGTGACCCCATATCTGCAAAAGAAAATGAAAGAGAAAGATAAATTAGGATAATGTAAATGCAAGTCCATGTCCAAGAAGAATAGGTGAAAAATACTTTAATGGCATTTACCATACTTAAATGACATTTACCTTCATTTAATAAATCATTTAATAAATTAAGGTAAAATCACATAAAAAAAATACTTCAATGGCATTTACCATACTTAAATGGCATTTAACTTCATTTAATAAATCATTTAATAAATTAAGGTAAAATCAAATAAAAAATGGTTAAAATAAAAAATGACTATTTTTAAGATTGCAAGAAAACTATTTTAAAGAAATCTGGAAACTTTCTAATCTCCTGGCATTATAATATATATAGATTAGGCTCTTAGTTTAGGATATTATAAGGTATGACAACTCCAACAAACTTTTTATAATTGATCCTTATAATTATTAAATAATAAGTAAAAGGAATGAAGCAATAACAAAAAAAGAGGGAAATAATTGGAAAGAGGAGGGAAAATAATATTTTATTAATAAAAGTGAAATAAGGGAGCCCTTAAAGATAAGGGATGACATGATGCTCTTAACATTTTAAGGAAAAGTTAAGAGAGCACAATTTTAAACATAATCCCTTATAATTTGAGTTAGGAGGTCATATAAGGGATTTTTTGGAATTGCTCTAAGGAGACAAAATTGGTTACAAGATAGGCTAAAGTTGAAAACAATTAACCAATGTTTGAGTTTTCCGTGTTTTAGTTTTGGGATCTTTTTTATTTCTTTGTCAAGGAAAACCAAACAACTTTAGTAATTACGAAAAAAATTAATATTAAATGGATCATAGTTCTGGTGAGAATTATTTTAAAGCATTTTGAATGGGGACTGCTAACCAAAATTACTAATTTTATCAACTCATAAAAGAATATTACTATTTTATGTTCTCTCTCTTCAATAATATTTTTTGCATCTTTGTTATCAAAATTTATTATACTTAAGGTTGCTAATTTATTCATACATTATAGTCAAATAATTTAATCAAATTTGGATAGAAAATATATGTTTTTAGTGATGAGTAGAGCTGCACAAAGGTCCGGATCGGACCGGATCGAAAATGGAATTTTTCCAATTTCTTTATTCAAGGACCAAACCTATTATAATCGGTATTATAATTGATCTTGGGATCGGACCGGATCGGAACCGAACTGATATGGACCGGTTAGTTAATTTCAATATAAATAATAATTTTTTATAGTTCAATATTTATTTTTCTTAAAGTTTAAATATATAAAACAAATAAATTACTTTGAAAGTTAATAGTATAAGTTTAAAAATGAATTTCATATCTTATTTTTTGTGAAGTAATCGTAATTTCTAAACATGTGAGTGTCAAGTATTTATCGTATATAGTATGGCATTTAATCATTTAGATTGTAATGTTGATTATTACTATTTTATCAATTTATTTTGTATTAATTTGGCTTGCCAAATTATGATGTATTAAAATATTTAATTTCTATATTAGATATTTTAAGAAGTAAGTTAATATAAAAATAGTTTTATACATAAAATCCGGTTCGGTCCGGGTTTTTTCATGGACTGAATTAAATCGAAGATCGAATTTTTTTAATTTTATGAATTGTAGATCGGATCAACTATACACGGTCCAATCCACATGGTAGACCGATAGACTTGATCTAGTCTAATATATCAGTCCAAACCAAAATGTTGAGCAATGATGAGGTAGCATTTTTTCTATTTTAAGAAGGTGTTAAAAAAAGTGGAAGAAATTGGCCAGTTTACTTGCACTTCCTTGGCACTTCCACTTTACCCGGACTCTTTATATCCAAAAAAATTGGATTTTGGATGGGACATTCATCGGATTGAATTAATTTATCATCTCTAATGTAAAGCGTGCACATGATGTGTATGTGATTTATCGGATAAAACTGAATTATCCATATTAACCTGCAAAACAGTATAAATTAGGAAGTTGGGTCATAACTGAAAAGTCCATTAACCCATTTTTGCATAAAAATTTACCAAATTAACCTTATATTAGGGATTTTTTGGAAATTTCCTCCATACTCTTCATTAATATATTGATTTATTAGCTATATGTGTTAGGGGCTATTTGGCTTACCTTAAAATGAGTAGCTTATGGCTTATAAGCATAAGTGTCATATAAGTGATAAGTAGATCAGAAATTATAAGTCAGTAGAGTGTTTGGTAAATCAGAACTTATAAATGAGTAGAGTGTTTGGTAAATCAGAACTTATAAGTTAACTTTTTTATTATTTTCAAAATATTTGTTTTTTAATATATATCAATGGATGTCAATTGATAGGTATCGATGAGTAGAGAAATTTAATATATGCATATCAATTTTTTAATGAACGGATCAAAAGATATATGATTTTGAAGATTTGAAGGATATTATATATTGCGTGTATCGAGGAATAAGAATAAATTGAAAGTTGAATGTTAGGATTTCTTAACATTCAACTTATCAATATATATGGAGTGTTTGGGGGAACTTTTTTTCAGAATAAGTCAACTTATTTTAAGACAAAGTTAGAGATTCCTAACTTTCCAACTTATTTTCCAACTTATTTTTGCAACTTATTGAATCTTAAACATACATTAAATACTTATATAAAAAAATAATTTCAAAATATAAAATTTTTACTTGAAAATAAGTCCATAAGCCCGTAAAATAAGATGAGGCAAATAGGCTCATAAATTATAAGTTGACCTAAAACTTAAATAGGCAAACACCCTCTATAAACTGTTATGGACTTATAAGCCCCTGTGTATATAATGAATGAAGGAATCTAGGAAAATATGTATCATAGAATTTTTGCAATAATTGTATAATAGAATTTTTGGTGTGAAAATAGGAAAAGTCCATCTTTTTACGTAAATTTGTTGTCATCAAGCATTTGTTGGTGATCGCCTAAATAAAATAAATAGATAAATGAATGAAAGAAGTCTAAGATGATGAATCGGATGTACAGTAAAACCTCGTTAAATTAATACTCGATACCACGATAAATTAATATTTTGAATGCAGATTTTTGGTCCCAACATAATAGTAACAGTATAAATTTTACCTCGATTAATTAATAATCTTTATAAATTAATAAAATTTGCTAAAATTTATCTATCCCAACATTATTAATTTATAGAGGTTTTACTGTAGTTATTTTTATTTTTTTGAAACTGTCGGATGTAGTTATTTGAAAGCAAAGTGACATGAGATAAATGCGGCTGTTTAAGGTTAATGGGTAATGGGCCTGGCTTGCTGGAAGACAAAAATGGATTAACACATAAATATATTGGTTTTTGCTCAAATACAAACCAATCCTTAAATACAAACTACAAACTAACACTAGATTAATTATATTTCATTTATTCTAATGTTTCCGCCAAGGGTACCTTCACAAAAAATGCTTAAAATAATTGGCTCTATCCACCAAAAAAAAAAAACTTGCCGTGGAAATGCGAAGCATTTAAGATAGTAAACGGATGGGTTAGGTAGTCATGAGGGCCGCAGGCCCTCGACACACCCGTCAATCGTCTATTGCCTTTACCATTGATTGTCATTCCTTACAACTTTAGAATGATAAAGGCGCGAAGCGCCGTACAAGAAGGTGCGAAGCACCGTTAACTAGTGAAATCCACTGCCACGTCATCACGTGAACAGTGAATTTTTTTTTTTTTTGCTGAATGGAGCCAATTATTTTAAACACTTTTTGTATTGGGGTACCCCTAGTTTGATCATTAGATTAGCATGAAATATTGAATTAGTGTCTAGTTTGTAGTTTGTAGTTAATTTTAGTTTGTAGTAGAGTAGGACCTAATATATATATATATATATATATATATATCTCATGCCCGTGAAGTTGAGGTCAGTAGTAAGCCAGATCATGAATTCGTAATCCTTTTTCTCCTTTCGCCACAGCTTGCCTTATGAAGCCATCAGGATTGTTAGAAGTGACAACCTCGATGTATGGCTCATCAGTACTGAAGTTGCATGCATCACCAGCCCATCTATGGAGATGGAATCTATACTATACTATTATAAGCGCGAAACAGGGTATAATTGGTTGGTTGGTCGGTCGGTTAACACCTTCCCAAAAATTTTGCTAAAACCTTCCAAAAATGAAAGAATAAATTAAAATACATATAAAATGTAAAATTACAAAAGATAAACCACATATTTAATTTAATAACAAACTTTTTTAATTATACTCCAATTAATATTCAGTTACATACTCTTTTGGTTATATTTGAGTTAAAATTCTTCAGCACCAAACTTTTTTAGACTCTTTTGATTACTTGAAAACCAAATATTTTCAAAACCATATTAAATTAACAAACTAAAACTATATAATAAATAATAAAAATTTCACACAATTACAAATTAATATTAAATTCTATTTTAAACATATTCGGAGTATTATATTATGCATTATTATGAAATCATAATTTGAATATGATAATTTATGCTATACTATTATAAGCGAAACAGGATATAATTGGTTGGTCGGTCGGTTGGTTAACACCTTCTAAAAATGAAATAATAAATTAAAATACATATAAAATGTAATTTTACAAAAGATAAACCACATATTTAACTTAATAACAAACTCTTTAAATTACACTCCAATTAATATTCACTTACATACTCTTTTGGTTATATTTGAGTTAAAATTCTTCAGCACCAAACTTTTTTAGACTCTTTTGATTACTTGAAAACCAAATATTTTCAAAACCATTTTTAATAATTTTAATATTACATATTTATTAACAAATTTACAACAAATTATAAATCAACGAAGTGAAAACAAACTAAAACTATATAATAAACAATAAAAATTTCACACAATTACAAATCAATATTAAATTTTATTTTAAACAAATACGGAGGATTACATTATGCATTATTATGGAATCATAATTTGAATATGATAATATCAACAAAAATTTGAATGTAAGTATATACGATACTTCCATTTATATTTATATTATTATGACAAAATATTGTCATAATTCGAATAATATATCATATAATTAATCAATTATTATTTAATAATAAATATTATGCCAATATTATATTAAGTAATATATATATATATATATAAAAGATAAATAATTATTAAAATATAAATAAAAAATTATTTAATTTTAAGAAAGCCGTGCATCGCACGGGTTATAGGCTAGTAAAAAGTAAGCAAGAAAATAGAAAATTCTGACATCAGCATACCGGTTGGCTTTGAAATTAGTTTATATATATATATATATATATATATATTTATTTATTCGAAAGTTATCCTGTTAAAATACGGTTTTAAATTATTAACATTATTATTCTGAAAATATGCATCCAATATAATTTTTTATTTTCATAATCTATACTCTTTATTAATATAAAATCATATTTTAATGGCACGCACAATAGTATCGAAGTACTACCAAATTATCGAATTTGTTTATCATTTAACTCGAGATTGGATTACTTCCAACTATAATTACACAACATTCCTTTATTTTATTTTATTTTAATTTTATCCTGTATTCGATTCCATATAACTACATAATTAAATAGTATTTACATATTATATAATTTTATTATGTAATTCTCTATAAATTCATATTTAAATTATATTTATGAAGAGAAAAAGGACACTGAAATAGATTTTAGGAAAATTTTCCTGAGATACATACAAAATAACTTTAAATTTTACTGGGCCCGCATGACTAATTAAAAAATTCTGAATTTACTAAAACGCCCACCCCATTTTTACATATAAAATATAGGTATCTCAGGAAACATATCTAAGATATATCTCAGACTCCCTAATCTCATTTATGAATTATATTATGTATTTTATTTTATCTAATTTTTTTAATTTCACCCGTATTCAATAACATAATAAATTGCACGGTTGTATTGTATACAAATAATTTGTAAAAGAAAAATAATGCGTATAGCGTGCTCAACATGCGTAGTACGCTTATGGACAAAATGGAACACCAAGTCATATTCAGGGGCCAAATTATAAGGTAGTTGTAATAACATAGACAATCATCCTGAATCTGTCGATATATATCATTTCATACCAGCGCTGAAACAGAAAAGCAACAAAGGAAACAGATAAGCCTGGACTTGTAAAAGACATACGACGAAGATTAGGAGGAGGATTAATCGGATTGCCAACATTTACCCCCCTCCCCTATTTTACCCACGGTAAATTTTTTCTCCTAATTTACCACTTAGACCCTGTCTGCTCTGTATGTATTTATATATGTATGTATCCATGTCTGCCTAGATTCAGTTTCTTGTCTGCTTTTGCCTTTTTCTTTTATGTGTAAATAATTTGATTGTGTTAGTTAAATAAAAATAGTGATTTAATATTATTTGATTGCCAAGAAATTAAATAGGCTCTGATATTAGTGGCAGATCTTGGGTCTCGTTTAATTAGATATGAAATTTGTTAATTTAACTGTGTTTCTTGCACATAATATGTACTGGTTATAAAGACAGATGGTTATTGACGGTTACATAATGGTAGCGGTAGAATTTAGATGGCTTACCCCTTAATTCACATGTGTTTTGTTTCTTATGACGTCAGCTATGTTTGTAATTGTTGCCACTGTCAGTAGTAGATTCTTGAATTTTTTTTTTTATGATTAGTTAGATGGAGGATCGGGGCCAGAATGTGTACTCGTTGGATGAAGCGCTATCGAAAATTGGGTTTGGGAACTTCCAGGGTCTGGTGCTTGCGTATGCCGGCCTTGGTTGGGTTGCTGAAGCAATGGAAATGATGATTCTCTCTTTCATTGGGAGAGAAGTTCAGGTTCAGTGGGGGCTGTCATCTAGTGAAGAGAGCTTGATATCGACCGTGGTTTTTGCTGGAATGCTGATTGGTGCGTACTCATGGGGTCTGGTATCTGATACTTATGGAAGGAAGTAAGCGGTTTTCTTTTTTTCGTTTAGTGCAATATTGTTCTGTTTCTGTCTTTTTCTTTTTCCCATTTATGCGTAAAATACTTTTGAATTGCATGAGTTTCCCTTTCTTAACCATCTTTGAGCAATCCTAATTTGCACAGAAAGCGCATAATCTAGTACACTAGGGTGCATTTTGATTACGAGATAAATGGTATACATGAATTTGTGGCGCTTCTGTACATTTAGTAAGCATGCATTTGTAGTTGCGTTTTGTTAAGATGTAATATAAGATTTTTAAACCCCCCTAACACCTTGAGGTTTTGAGGAGCACATTAATTTTTCGAAGAATTGGTAACTTAGCATAGTATTAGAGCAGGGTTGGGAGAGGTTTCCAGTTTGAAGTTTGAACCCTTACACCCAATATTTCACACAATTCAATTTGCCAAAATTGGGCTTTTGGGTGAGGGTGATTGCTAAGTATTATATCAGATCTTATTAGCCCTCCTTCCAACACCTTGGGTTTTAGGAGGACTGGTAACCTAAAAAATTTCAATTGTATGCAGTTTAGTTTTAATACCTGGAGCTTGGAACTGGTAACATTACACATCAATTGTGTAAAGTTTCGTGTTAATACCTGGAGCTTGGTTTTCCGGGTAAGGAGGGTGGTAATGGCTATATAAGTTACACCCTTCATGCATTTCAGCTCGTCCGGTGTGTAAGTTCTCTTGTGCATAGAGCCGGAAATGTAATCCACTGGGATGCATTTTGATTATGAGAGAGACGGTATACATGAATTGTGGCACTTTGCTCACATTTTGCGCTGTTGAATAAGCCTGCATGTTTAGTTACATTTCAATTGTATAAAGTTTAATTTTTATACCTTGAGCTTGGTTTTCCAGGTAGGGAGAAAGTTAATGGCTATATAAGTAACACCCTTCATGCATTCCAGATCCTATGGTGTGTAAGTTTTGTTGTCTGGGGGTTGCTGCACATGCGCATCTAATATTTTTGTCCCTTCCAGAAAGGGGTTTCTTGGTGCAGCTATACTTACGGGTGGAGCTGGGTTATTAAGTGCTTTCTCACCAAATTATATATCTTTGGTGGTGCTTCGTTTTTTGGTTGGTATTGGTCTTGGATGTGGGCATGTGTTTACATCATGGTTTTTAGAGTTCGTTCCTACTCCAAAAAGAGGGAGGTGGATGATTATATTCTCAAGTTTCTGGACTGTTGGAACAATTTTTGAAGCCTCACTTGCATGGGTATGTTTTAAACACTCCAAAACTAAAACATTTGTTTGATGGACGATATTCAAAGAGCACTGTCATATTTTACCTCCATGTCATGTACTGGTCCCAATTATTTGAGTTCTAGAGTCATTTTGACATGTGGTCAAACTCAAACAATCAAACTTGTTGTGCTTGATTTGATTATCTGAAATTCTTTGAGTGGAACTATGTAGTTTTTTGTGGATAGTTAATTATATGTGAAAGTGTATCAGCTTAAATTTAATCAACTATTGAATCTGAATATGAGTCTCAGATTGATTTATAAAATAAAGGGAGGACTAGGATGCGGCTCAGGTATAAGGGACAATCTATCCACTTATCATTGCATATGCCCAGTCTACACGTGGTCTGTGAAATTATTGGAAGTAGACGTTTTCCATAGATATTCCAGCGAGATATGAGAGCAATTGGCTGGAAGATATTTTTACTGGAATCGAATATGGGAAGCTATATTATGCAGGATGATACTCATGAGTGATTGTTGTTTATGAGCTCGAGGCCTACTAGCCAGAGATGTCTAACATCAACATCATCAGTGATTGTTGTCTAAACGGTTAGGGGTCTACAAGCCAGAGTAATTTCTTTATAAAATCATGAACCATCTAAAAGCTACAGACCTCTTATGAACTCTACTAGCAGTACAAATTATAAAAGCTCAGATGTTTAGTTATAACTTATAATATATACATTGCCTATTAGATCGGAAGACTAAAATTTGCATGATTGAAACATTTTTAACTTAATGATAATAAGATCCAGTACTGATGGAATAAAACTGTACTAATTGTGAACCTTTTTTATTGTTAATTACTAGACTGCTGTTGCATTCTGTTTTTGTCAGCTTAGTGTAAATAATTTGTTTACCAGTACTGATATGTCTGAATATTATATGTTGTGATAGAATATAAAATAAACAATAAAGTTAGGAAATAAAGTCTCACTAATATAATGCTGCAGATTGTCATGCCAAGGTTTGGGTGGAGGTGGCTCCTTGTACTTTCTTCTCTACCATCTTTTGTTCTGCTTATCTTTAATGGTGTTATACCAGAATCTCCAAGATACCTATGCATGAAGAGTAGAACAACTGAAGCATACAACATCCTTCAGAAAGGAGCTCTTTCAAATCAACAAGAACTTCCTCCTGGCATGCTTGTTTCTCATAGCACAAGTGAGCTAAATGAGGAGTTTGCATCATCGGAAGATGCAAATTTGCTCTCGGCAAGAAGGAAGACCCTTATTTCTGAATCAAGAACCTCAAATATGCTTGTAATTTTTTCCCCGAAATTGATCAGAACAACACTTTTACTGTGGTTATTATACTTTGGAAATACATTCTCATACTATGGCATTATATTGCTGACCTCTGAGCTGAGTGGTGGGAAAAGTGATTGTAGCACAACTGCCATGCATTTAAAAACCACAAAGGATGCCAGCCTTTACTTGGATGTATTTGTCACTAGTTTGGCAGGTATTGCAGTTCTGGCTTCGGCTGTTATTGTTTTCTTTTTAGATGATGCAGTGTCTTCAACTTTTTTTACGAAACCATGCCAGATAACAGAATTAATCTATATTTGCAGAACTTCCGGGGCTTGTATTGTCAGCCTTTATTGTGGACAGAGTGGGTCGCAAGTTTTCCATGCTAGTTATGTTCATTTTAGGTTTCATTCTGCTGCTGCCACTGGTCACCCGTCAGAATGAAGTTTTGACCACGTTATTGTTATTTGGTGCTCGGATGTTCATTTCAGCAACCTTCATAGTAGCTTGTATATATGCCCCTGAGGTAATTCTGTCTTTTTCCTCTAGGTGTGACTTGTGAATCCTAGTTGATTTGCCGTACTACCATTTTAATATTTGAAAGAAATAACATACAAATAATTGTAATCTTAAGAGTAAAGTGCATTATGTGTACCTAAACTTTGACCAATATACCATTTTCAGTATTAAACTTTCTAAAATGCCCTTCGTAAACTAGAGTTTATATTTTGTTACATTTATGCACATTTCTTCTATTTCAAGTTTCAACCAACTTCTTGAAGACTTATTCGTTCAATTCTTATTTCAACAACTGTAAATTATGAGTTGGATGAGTATATAATACAAATTTACTAGCTAAAATGTGGATTGGACAAAAAAATGAAAAATTGTCATGAAATTAACGATAACAAAAAAAAAGTGAATTTCGATATTGCAACTTGCAAGTGGTAGCTTTCAAGTGTGGTATTGCAGTTTGCAAGTGGTATGTTAAGCAAAATGCAGTTGCAGATAATGCACTTTGATCGTAATGTAACAGCAGTGCCTCCTATCGCAGTAGCCTAGAATTGTCAATTAAACATTTAACTCTTCCAAGAACTGTCAAACATTTAACTCTTCCTAGAACTGTCGATTAAACATTGAACTCTTCTTGTTAAATAATTCATTTTCGTTATTATTTTTCGTTTTGTTAACATGTTTAAACCATTCATCGTCTAAGCATTGTATCTCTTCTTCGTGACATTACAAACGCTCTTGAGCAAAGTAACTGCATTGTCTTATGTAACTTTTTATCAATGTGCGTTGTAGGTGTATCCAACTAATGTTAGATCAACCGGCGTTGGAATTACAACTGCCATAGGAAGAATTGGTGGGATGGTGTGCCCTCTTGTAGCTGTTGGACTAGCAGGTGGTTGCAACCAAATGGTTGCAGTTGTCGTCTTTGAAATTATGATAGTACTTTCTGGACTCAGTGTTGTACTTTTTCCGTTCGAAACTCAAGGGAAAGAATTGGCCGATCATGTACATGCGTCTGCTTAAATATAATAGCTAATTAAGGGATCACGTTGCCAATACCAAATGTGTAAATGCTTATTCTAGATTCTTATGCAAAAACAGCTTTGTACTAGAGATTATTGCCCCAGATGATGATTATTTCACTGTCAGATTAGTACACCTTGGTTGTGCAAGAGAATAAAGGCGCAAATCATGTACCTTAGCATGTGTACTAGGGGAATAATTAGCTAGTGGTCAATCTGACCAATAGTTCATCACTGATCTACCATTATAAGCTGAAAATTTATCTCGAAAAATTTCAAAACAATTTGATTCTCTTGTTAACATATATCAGGAAATCTCTGGTATGCCAACCTCTCTCAAGGAGTTACAAAATTCCAGATCTTTATCAAGCTCAAGCATGCAGCTTGATTCGATTATAGTTAATTGGTTTCCTTCTTTCTTCCTTAAGCATTTCTTTCTTCTATTCAAAATCCACGAACATGAAACCATTTTAAAACTAGAATTTTTTACATTAATTTATTCGCAAAAGCTAATGGATTAAAATTCCAGAAAAATGAGTAAGGAGACAACTCATTATGGATTTGATAATTTCCTTTTTCTTCCCTTCTTTTTGAGCAATTGCTACATATTTCAAAACAGATCCTAAAAGTGTTTTCAAATGACAAATAACGCATTTTTATTCCTGAATTTATATGTATGCACGAAAAATCCATTTCACTTATAAAAATGTAATCACTCAACATCTGAGAACGAATTTTGGAAATTCAAACATTTCTCCTCTTTTTTTAATGGCCAGCAGATAACTTATCAAATATATGAGCACGTGACAGAAGTTGAAGTGGGAGATAACAGAGTGAGGGAGAAGACATCTGGCCCTCCCATGCAATAGAGAGAACAGAACCAGTCGAAGTGGGAGATAACAGTGAGGGAGAAGACATCTGGCCCTCCCATGCAATAGAGAGAACAGAACCACTCTTTTCATATAGTGCCAACCCAAATAAATTCTTCTAACGATAAGGTGTGATCAATGATCATCCTAACCCAGATACAGATCTTGATGTCCGTAAAAGTAAGATAATTCGACTCAGTTGTATGCGATGAAAGTATTTTTTAAAAAAATATGTGAGCAAATGAAATGAAATGCCAAGAATGTATGATCACACATCGTGTTGGAAATTTATTTGCGAAAAAAAAAACAATTTTTAAAAAAATTATTTTTTTCACAAAATATATTTTACGGTTATTAAACTCAGAACATGTGTATGTTAAATATAGTACAAAGATCCGGTTGAACATTTCTCTAACATTTTAAAATTTTAGATGAATATTTTTTTTTTGTCAGGAAATGAAATATACTCCATAGATGAATTGTATGGGAATACAATATCCTAAAAAGGAGTTTTTTTTTATCAAGAAAGTTTATCATCTAACCGAAGGGTACGTATGTTGTCCCCGGACATTTAGACAATAACACCTTCAAGTCTGAAAAGAAGAACCTCACAAAGAAGGATCTCGTTAAAACACCACAAGAGCAAAACCCTATGGGAAAAAATTCTAAGGGAAAAAAGAGTGCACTCGAAAAACACATAATGCATCGTTATACAAAATGGCTACTAAGTGACTAAATCTTCTTGTTACTTTTGTGAGTCCCCATTGTCATCAGTTTTTGTCGAAGCTTCTCTTATGCCAAAGATTTGTCTTCGGCTGCACCTTGATTGCACCATTACTTATTTTTGAAAATCAAAATTGAATCTTTCTGAGACATCTTTGTTGCTACTAACACTGCAAAGTCATCAAAACAAACCCGATAAGGAAATAAATAAAATATAAGATTAAAATATTAAACTTTTGTGACTGCTCACTTCTAACCAAAGTGGATCCCTTTGATTAGACATCTAAAACAATAATCGATAATTATATAAAAATATGAAAATTGTTTTTCAAAACTCTATATGTAAATATATATATATATATATACATATCTATATAGGCAAGTGCTCAAATGAGAACACTATTAAAATGAGAACTTAGTCCCCAAAGCATATCACCAAAATCACCAAATCGTTAAAATTAATAAAAAATTTAAAAAATCAAGTCAGTGCTTACATCAGCATGATGACGTCACTGCTGACATCAGCATGCTGACATGGCAAAAAATTTCCCGCCAAATTTTTTCCCGACAAAAAAAATTTCCCCCAAAAAAAATAAAATTTGGCCACGGTTTTTTCTACCAAAAAAATGGTGACTTGGCAGGTTATCTCGTCAAAAAATGATGATCCACAAATCAATTAGATTAGCATTTTCCCTAAACACAACAGTTAACGTTTAGGGTTCAATAGTTCCATTTTGAATTTTAGAAATATTCAGAGTGACGAATAAATCGTATACGGACTTAGGGTTCCTAAACCCTAACTTATCCTGATTTTTAAAAAATCGGGGCTGGCCCCCCCGATTTTTTAAAAATCAGGCCGCCGGACTTAGTAAAAAACAAAATTTGAATTTAAATAATTTCTCGCCAAAAAATGATGATTTGGCAAATTTTCCTGCCAAAAAATGGTGATTTGGCAAAATTTTCTGCCAAAAATTTGGTAATTTGGCAAAATTTCCCGCCAAAAAAATGGTGATTTGGAAATTTTTCCCGCTCCTTTTGAAGACAACAGCTCCTCCACTTCTTCATCATTTATGATTACAAAACTTAGAAAAATCGATGGAGCCTTTTGAAGACTATATCTCAAATCAATCTTGTTTACCTATAAATATTGAACTTGCTTGATCAGTTCAATCATCCAACCAAGTGCAAAAATAAGATACAATAAACACACAACTTCGAGCCTTCTTGCTACATTCTTGAAAAGCTTTCAAACTCACATACATTCGAATATATATATTCAGAGGGTTTTGTAGGTTGAGTTGTAAACATTCAAATACTTTGTATTGTTCAAGTTGTAAAGTTTAGTTGCTGTACAAGTTTTTGGCTTCAGGTTTTGGGTGGGTAGAACTAGACTAGAGAAGGACACTTGGGAAGTATTGCTTAGAGAGTTAGTTCATATCAGCAAAGCAATTCAACAAGCCAAATTGTAAGCAGCTGGGTGTAAAGGGAGATATATTGTTGGATCTTGTAATCGGTTTATAGTGATCAATAATATATTCTCTTGCCAAGTTGGTAAAGGACCAGGACGTAGACCATAGGGGATTAGGGGTCGAACCTGGCTAAAAGATCTTGTGTTTCATTTTATTATTCTGCACATTTCATACTGCATTGCATCTGTTCTTAAAATTAGCCTGCTGTTATTAACCTGTTAGGTCATACCAGCAAGCCGTTTCTGGAAAATTCAAAACAGGTCATAGTTAACCAATATCAACCATAATACACCTATTCACCCCCCATCTAGGTGTGTTTTCAATTGGTATCAGAGTTTTGGTATACTAATCTTTCTGTAAATTGAAAAGTATCGATCGATATGGCTGATGATTATCCTCTCGGTTCATCTAATCATCGTGCACCTTTGCTGCTCGGGACTGAAAACTATAACTGGTGGAAAGATCGCATGAAGATGCACCTGTCAAAGGAACCACTAGAATGGAGAGTTGTCAACAAAGGCCCGTATGTATTTCTTGACAAAGAAAGCAAGCCGAAAGACATTGATGAGCTTACTGATGCTGAATTGATCAAAGAAAGCTACAACACCAGGGCAATGAACACGATCATGAATGGCCTTTCTGCAAGTGAAAGTGATAAAGTCTCCTCATGCAAATCCAGCAAGGAAATGTGGGACACATTAAAACTTTATCATGAAGGTTCGACTTCATTAAAGAAAGTAAAACTCAGTACCTTGATGAATGAATTTGGAAGCTTTATGGTCAAGGATGATGAGACGATAAGGCAAAGTCAAGCAAGATTTCAGAAGACAATGAATGGTCTCAAACTACTTGGGAAAATAATACCTCAAGCTGAAATAAACATGAAAATCTTGAGTGTTGTACCTTGGTCTTATTCGCCTAAGGTGACAGCGTTGGAATCTTCCTCACAAATTGACACTATGGATACATTGGATGTTTTTGCTGAACTTGAACACTTTGAAGCAAAAATAAATGCAAGTCAAGCCAGATCATCACAAGCTCCAGTTGCAAAGATGAAGAATTTGGCACTTCATTCGCAAAACAACAAGCTGGACCCTGAAGAGGAATCAGAATCAGATGAGGACTTAGCTCTTATTTCAAAGAAAATCAAAAGACTCATTGAAAAGAAAAATCAAATGAGGAAAGCTAAAGGAAATTACCTAGACAACAGAAAAGATCTCAAAGAATCCAAAGAAGACACGTGTTTTGAATGTGGCAAAAAGGGTCACTATCGAAGAGACTGCTACAAATTAAAGAACAAGTCAAAACAGCAAGCTGGATTCAAGGACAAAAGAAAATCCAAGGCTTTGATGACTTGGAGTGATGACTCTACCTCTGAAGAAGACTCAAGTGATGATATGGTTAATTTAGCTTTGGTTGGTCTCGATGAAGAGGATAACACCGAAGTGGAAAGCAACGAAATAGACTCAGATGATAACAACAGTGAGGTATGCCTAGCCGCAAAGACAAACTCAAAGGAATGGATTTTGGATAGCGGGTGTACAAGGCACATGTGTGGAGATGAGTCTCAGTTTATCACTCTCAAAAAGAAGAAGGGTGGAAAAGTTACAATTGGTGATAGCAAAACTCTTCAAATACTTGGAAAAGGCAAAATCGGTAACAACATGCTTTCAATTGACAAAGTTCAATTTGTTCAAGGTTTAAAGTATAATTTGCTTCGTATAAGTCAATTATATGATGATGGTCATAATGTTGTTTTTGATAAAGAAAAATGTATTATCAATCTTGGTACTAACAAAATCCCACTAGTCGCTAGAAGGGAAGGAAATATATATATATATATATATATATATATATATATATATATATATATATATATTGGATTTTAAGTTACAGGAAACAGCCTACTGTTTAGCTGCAGTTGACACATCTCCTAATCTATGGCATAGAAGGCTAGGACATGTTCATATGGATCAACTCAGCAAGCTGATTTCAAAGAATTTAGTCCGAGGGTTACCTAAAATGAAATATGTAAAGACAGATACATGTTCAGCTTGCCAATTAGGCAAACAAATTCGAACTCCTCACAAATCAAAGAACATGGTATCATCTGCTAAACCTTTAGAACTTTTGCATCTAGACCTTTTTGGTCCAGAAGCATATAAAAGCATTGGAGGTAAACAATATGCCTTTGTTATTGTCGATGATTATTCTAGATTCACATGGGTATTGTTTCTTAAAACTAAAGATTGTGCTTTTGAGGAATTTGAGAATCTAATCAAGTTACTTGAAAATAAGTTGAATACAAGACTTGTAGGGATTCGAAGTGATCATGGAGGTGAATTTCAAAAGGATTTCATTACCTATTGTAAAGATAGAGGTATCTCTCATGAATTTTCAGCACCCCGAACTCCACAACAAAACGGGGTAGTAGAAAGGAAGAACAGGTCTTTACAAGAAACAGCAAGGACTATACTTCAAGAAAGCAAGTTGCCAAGAAATTTTGGGCAGAAGCTGTAAATACAGCTTGCTATGTTCTTAACAGAGTTCTCATCAGACAAATTCTCAACAAAACTCCATATGAATTGCTGAATAAAAGGAAGCCAAACATCAGTTATTTCAAGATATTTGGATCAAGATGCTTTGTACTCAAAACAATTGATCGCGACGGTAAATTCGATGCTAAATCATATGAGGCTATTTTTCTTGGTTACTCTCTATCTAGTAAATCTTATAGAGTATATAATATATCTAAACAAATTGTTGAAGAATCAATTAATGTATCTTTTCAAGAAACTAATAATGATCTGCCAAAAGAAGAGGAAGTTGATGCAGGAACAGATACAAACAGCAAGCTGATTTCATCAGTTAAGCAAAATGAAGAAACACAAACTGCACCAGTTGATGAAGAAAAACAGCAAGCTGATTTTACTATTCCTGTTGCTGAATCGTCAGAAAAACTTGCAAAATTAATCTTGGAAGAGCAAGAAGCAAATCTAAGTTCAAATTTCAAAAAGGGAACTTCATTCTCAAGGGATTCAACCTCACAAAATGATCAGACTTGCAGAACAAGAAGTTATTGAAATGGGATGTTCAACACTTTCAATAACAGTATCTGTCATTCTGTGCAATGACTAGTAAATATAATTGCAAGTTTCCGATTAGAAAGGACATATATAGCTCTCAATTGTTCTCCCTTTTGATGGCAGCTTGATAAAAAGCTGGCAGATGGTTTGTTAAGAGTCTTAACAAACCATCTGCCAGCTTTTTATCAAGCTGCCATCAAAAGGGAGAACAATTGAGAGCTATATATGTCCTTTCTAATCGGAAACTTGCAATGGAGTGTATGTAAATCAGTTTGTAGGCCTGGTAGTTATGACACCATGATATGCTTTGTAGGCCTGGTAGTTATGGCATTTGGACCAAGCTTTTCTTACTGTCTCATTAGATTGTTATATGGTCAGAAATGGAGTGTATGTAAATCAGTTTGATCAAAATAAAAAAATTAAAAACCAACAAATCACACACATTCCCATATCTCCTAGAATTATCACATACCCACATATTAAAATCAGCTTATATACATCAAACAACATAAAACAAAGCCTAACACAGTCAATACAAACATAAACCCATATCCAAAAAAGAAATATACATACATATGTATAATGATGGACAAAGAATCACCTTCTCGCTGATTGCAGATATGTGAAAACTCCAATGCCCAAAATTGAAAACCAAAGAGGAGAGGAGAGAGAGAGAGAGAGAGAGAGAGAGAGAGAGAGAGAGAGAGAGAGAGAATCGAGAAACTTACTATGAAAGATTCCGATTTGAGAATCGAGAGTAGAAGCGCCGCTGTCACTGTATGAGACGGGATGAGACTTGAGAGACTGAGAGAGTGAGAGAGAGGCGGATGAAATTAGATTTAGGTTATGTGTGATTTAGGTTAGATTTAGATTTAGGCGGATGTATTAACTTACTATTGACTACTGGACTCTATAATCTGTATTATGTATATGTAGTAGTACTGGACTGGACACCGGAGTACTGGACTAACGGGCCTTGAATAGTAAACGGGTTGAACGGGTTGGGTCAGGGTTATAATTTGTTAAACTCTAACCCAACCCAATTTAATCGGGTTTTTTAAAAATTAACCCGTTTAATCCACGGGTTTGAACGGTCCGGTTTAATCGGGCGAAATAAGGGTCGGGTTGGGTCAGGTTTTGCGGGTTGAGCGAATTATGTTCACCCCTAGTTAAGACTGGTTCTTCTGAAAGGCCCATTAGGTGGTTGTGTTTTCACCGGTGATTATGACAGAAAAGCACTTGATAAAACTCCACGCATTTTGCAAGTCCTGAAATTGAGTACTGGCTATCAAGTTCTCAAACACTTTACTTTTGGGTATTGAAAATTTGTGTTTGTATAAATAGTAGATTATTGTGTAATGCGAAATTATATATGAATTTAGTTCTAGTTAAGTCTCACTGTTCTTTTACAAGAACTTATGGGCTATAAGTGTCAGCCAGGCCTTACCTTGTCTCTCCAGTCTCAAGTTTTAATGTTACACTCATTGTATTTGTTGCACTCGAAAAAGTGTGTGATCCAAAAATGGTCTATTAAATTTAACTTTGACAAAATTCATAAATCCTACGAGTATATGATTGTATTTTTTTAAAAAAGATTTGTTCAACAGATAACAGTACTTTATATATAATCTTCTCAATAAATCTACGTCGAAACAGCAAACCATAGAAATTATGATGTTGGAGGTCAAACAGCATCAGGAAGTCGCTATTATCTTCAAGCATCAAGTCCTTTACATTTCTGCAGTCATCAAGGCTTCCAATCAAAAGCATTTCAAAATATGCTATACATCAAGCAAATCATCTCGTTTGAGATCCTAACTGACCTTCTAGACCATTCGAAACCAAAAAACAACATGGTTACACATGAGGCTTCTTTGCCATATTCTAAAAATTTCGATACCTGCTATAAAATAGGTGCATTGTTATGATTAATCTGGACTGTTGTATATACATCTAGGCTAACTCTAATTGTTCTGGTAAGACTACAAAACTTCTTTTTTTATCTTCATCGGAGCAGTAAAACCTGGAGGAATGTCGTCCCGTTTTCTACTTGTTACATGCCTAATAATCGGAGGAATGCTATTCCACTGTCCCCTCATTGCTGGGTTAAATCCTGGTGGAACATCTGACTGCTTCTGAACTATGACATCAACCGTTCCTACGATTTCTCCGCCTACCATGTCAACTTCCATGTCAACATCCTCTGAATCAATCTCCATGTCGACCACCATGGTTTCCTCAGCTGCACCTTTAAGCTTCCTATGACGATGTCGATATATTCCCCACAAAAAGTCACACTTGTTCCGCTCTGGAGAAACAATGTTTCCAGTAAAAAATTATCAGATATCAGAAAGAAAAATTCATAGTAATCAAGTGCATGTTATTGTACAACTGAAGGAGAAATGAAGCATGATCCAACATTATATGAGTTCTCTAATTCATCTTGCCTAGTGACAATACAACTGAAGGAGAAATGAAAATAAAATTTCCCTTTTCTTCTATTTCCTTCGGAATATTTGCCTGTGAAAACTCAGAAAAACTATTACCTTCTTCATGACTTCGTGAAAGTACCATACAACCTTGACTTTTGTCCAATTATTTATAAGATTTGATGACTTTAACAGAAATTAGAATCGCTAAACTACACAGAATACGATGTCTAGTTTTCTAGATTTCCCCTTTTGGAGTTTAATTGCAGACTGGTTTAACACATCAAAAAGCAAGAGCTTGGTTGTTGGCCCATTTTGAGGCAGAGATTTATATACAACTTATAATTTGACGTGTAAATTGACTCAGGAATACAAATTTAATATATCTTTTATTTTATTAGCATATACAACATAAATATTGCTGAATCTTAACAATGGTTTATTCCTTCTCATATAAAGTGTGAATGTTTTTATTTGTTTTACCATATTCAGCATTGTTCAAGACCATGGTTATCACGGCGCCAAGTCGAGCCTCGGCGCCCGAGTACCTTCGAGAAGACTAGTCGACAAGTCGCCCGACTAGTTGTAAAAAGTCGACAAAGTGTTCATTATACATATACTTACTAGATTAAACAAATAATATAACGATAATTTAAATCAAAAGTACGAGAATAATAAATTCTAAATAAGCATAGTTACTGCATAATAACATCCATATTCCAAATATCAAACATATCCAAGCAAATAAAAACATAAGTTTGATGAATATGAAGCAAAGTCATCCATCTTAATATCATTTTCATCTCCATCTCTCTTAATCTAGTGTACTGTCATTTGTTTGGATTGGATCATTGGTTTGATCAGGTCTTGGTATACCACATGATAATCATGGTTATCAAGGCCTCAAATCGGGCTTCGAGACTCTCGGGCAAACCTTCGCATCAACTAGTCGACAACAAGTCGGGCTTCGAGATTCTCGGCGGGCTTCGAGATTCTCGGCGCCCGAGTACCTTCGCGTCGACTAGTCGTCGACTAGTCGTCTTCGTGATAACAATGCTCAAGACAGTGGTACCGTATCTTTAGGTTCGTCACACACAGCTGCAGACAACGCCATCTCATGGTTTTCACCTTCTGGTGATTTTACATTCAGGTTTCAGAAAGTTCAAGAAAATGTCAGTTTTTGCTATCCATCTGGTATGACAGAATACCTGACAAAACCATGGTGTGGTTTGTAAATGACGCCATGACGGTACTACTGTCCCTGCTGGATCCGAAGTGCAGCTCACTGCTGATTACCGCTTGGTCCTCAGCGATTCTAGGAAAAGGCTTATGGTAATCCGTCTCATTTTCTGGAACAGCTTTTAATGCTGTACTTAATGATACGGGAAATTTTATGATTCTTGGTAGTGTATCAACAAAGGCATGGGATAGTTTCAGCAATCCAACTGACACCGTTTTGCCAACACAATTATGGACAATGGCGGTATGCTTTATTCAAAGCTTGGTGAGTCAATTTTTCCAATGGAAGGTTTCAGCTACTGTTGCTTCAAGATGGAAACCTCGTGCCGAATACAAGAGATATACCATAAATCTATTGCATATGATGCCTACTATATCAGTGGGACTTATGATCCTTCAAACGCCAGTTCTGGTGTCCAGGTGAGGATCAATCAAACAGGGAATATGTATATTGTGTGGAGAAATGGTGGGATATTTGATCTTAAAACAAAAGTAGCTCAGGGGTTTCACTATTGTCTATTTCATAATCTTCCCAAAATATATCTACCCTAAATGTATGAAAAGTATGCTAAACAAATCAACATTTTTAAGTCAAAACCTTACAAAAGTATTGTTCAGGGACTAATATTGCCACAGTTATGTAATTTTCTGGACGCATTATAGACACATAAACCAAATGCTATGTCTTAGTACGCATGGCACTTTTACTTGGCTTTTTCCCACCAGAAACTGTGCCATGTAAATAATAAAATCACGAGTTTTCTGCAATAAATTTAATGACCCCAGGACTAGATTACTGGCTATACTAGATCAAAATAAAGTGGCCCGCTCGAACAAATTGAACACTAAAATAACTTAATGCTGGACTGAATAATTTTTTTCCCAATTATATAATAAAAATGAAATAAGGAAACCTTCTAACATAAAGGAAAACATGATGCAAAATGGTTGGCAACTATTTAATAGACATGGCAGCAGAGAGACTAGAAACTCACTACAATAATCTTTGTGCAGAACTTTAGAGGAAAAAACAAGCAACTCGACTCCATCAATGCAGCTTCTCAAAAAATAATTCCCCGATAACTGCTCCAGGTGGGATATGTACACGTCCGGCCTTCAAAATGAAAGAAATTACTAAGAGAAATATTTCACAAGAAAATATTCTAGAAAAACATTAGATGGTGTCGAAGCAAACCTAATCCTGCTGTCAGGAAAAAAATACAGTCCTATGTCTTTGTCATCAGGATCACATCCCTTAAAAAAAGTCCTTAAGAAATCCTTGTACGAAAAGACCTCAAACTCAAGAACTTTTGGCATTTCTTTGGAAAACTTTTCCACCCTTGAGAGACCTTGTAATGTTGGATGTGCCTGGAGACTGAGACTGGTCTCCTCATCTTTCAATATGAAGCTTCCCCTGATTTTTAAATAGATAGTATTTTAATTGAGTTATATGACAAGGCATTAAAACTGCATATATAAATAAGGTAAGACAAATAACAACTTCAGATATTATTGACAACATATAGTACATGCTAGATATCTCAGAAAGTAATCTACAGTTTGCAACCTCTCAATAAGTTTTACTAATCTAATGAAAAGATTATCCAGAAACATGAAACCTAAAAGTAATTGTTGACAAGCTACGCAAACATTGCTAAATATAAGAAAATGTTCAGTTCCTACAACTGATAGCTTACGAAAGGGACCACATCAAAAAATGAACTCCTAACAAAACTATCCAAATCAAATTACTTTGTGATTAATCATTTATAGTCTACATGATGGCAGCTATGGTTTTTCATAGTATAATGGCATTTATCTGACTTATAAAATAAATCTGTTTTAACAGTACTTGTACTAGTTCAAGAAACAATAATAAAATTGTAGCTGTCTAGCTTGATAATTAAGCTATTATAAAAGTATTCAGTTGACTTTCTTGGTGGACTACAGTTTAAAAAAAACTACTTACATCCAGGAAGCATCTGGAGTAGGATCACTCGGAAGAGGTTCCTCAGCTGCAGTTTTGACATAAAACTCCTCAACTGTACATATAAAATTACCATCATCCAAATTTTTTGGTTTAGCATCTTTGGTCAGCTTAACACCTGCATCATAGACAGTGCCGTTCAATTACAATTTTAAGTTGACTTCAACAAAAACAGGTTATATACCCAAATCATGATCTGTAAACAAGTTATTCTTTGGTGAACCTTTTGTCTGGTCTAAACTAAAACATCCAACATCTTCAAATCACAAATTTGAATTCAAAATTTATCCTGATCAAATCTTTGTAGGCACCTTCAAAAATAATAACTTATTTGGCTGCAAATTAGCTAATCAAACAGGCACCGTGTTTCCAAATCAACGGATAAGGCAAAAAAAAAAGGAGAAGAAAAGTAAAGCTTTTAGGGACATATGCTCTTGCCTGACATGGGAGACTGACAATCTGCATGTGGTTCCTTCCCTACTGTCTTTTGTAAGTGGCCATTTGTTTTTTTAACAACCTCGGTGGGCGTAAGGACAATTGCAGAGGATAGTGAAGCATCTGTTTCTAGAGTACATGTAAAATCAGAAATAGACAAACCAATAAAACAACCAAATTTATTTAGAAATTTTTAATCAGAAAGGCAAACAATTTTGACATATGAAAGCAGCAAAGCAAAATAAAGAAGTTAAGAGAATATTTGGTTACGTGTAATATCACAAGTTTGGTTACGCCTTGACATCTGAGATGCACTTGCTGTTTCTCCCATTTCCTTTTGCTTCTTAGCATGAGAAGTTTTAATCTCCTTGCAAGATGAAGTCTGCCTCATTTGACCATGTTCCTTTACAGGAGTTAAAATGGATTTCAATTCTGAAAGACAAACCAAAGATGCATCAACCAACTGATAACTTAAAGTCAAAGTTCAACAGACAGAAAGGTAAATGTACAAGCACAACATGTGTGCGATCAAGCTTAGACATACTCCTTGTACACCATTATGGAGAATATGACAAATAAAAGATTACTCCAATACACTTGGCTAACTTCCATAACACCAATATTGTTAAGCTTTTTAAAATCCAATGACCAGATTTATACCCATTCACAAGAGTATATTAATCTTCCAAGTGTAGGAAAGCATGAACTGGCCTAGTACACTAGAAAACTGCAATCTCGGTAGTCCTTATCTGTATTTAGAACAAAACCATATAGTCTAGCATAGTGTCTGAACAAACCTTTGAATTTTTGCATCGATGTGTCTTTCGGGATATTACAAGATCCAGTAGGGTGCAATTGCTCTGAATATTTGGACGGCCCAAACTTGGGATGGCTTTTCACCATATAAGAAGAGTCTGCCTGAATAATACTTTTAGGATTCATCCGACCCATGTTATGGCCAGATACTACAGATTTAAACGGCTTGCTTGAGACCAGACCTACACGTGTAGGTTCACCTTTCTTCTCTCCTGATGGCATGTTCTTAACTTCATTGGTCCACAAATATTTTGTTTTCCCTTTTCCAACTGCTTTTTCATGCCAATTTGCTCGTGCGCCCTTCCTATCTGTATGCTCAGTAGGATGATGAGGCAGCTTGGTAGAAAGGTTACATGTAATGTCATAATGAGGCAGCTTGGTAGAAACGTTACATGAAACATCTTCAGACAACACTTTCTTCAAATCACGATCTAAGAAAGCCAGGTCAGTACTTCTACACATCTCACAGCACCAATCAGCAGGTGCAACCATATAGAACTTACTCATGCAATAGCTGAAAACCAGAAAAACATTTAATAATTTATAATAAAAATAACACACCAACAATATCTTTTCAAAAAAAGACATGACACCAATATAAGATTAATCAAAAGGAACTAACTAGTCAACCTCTTCACGTCACAGTCATGCACAGTTTATGATGAACTAATTCATAGCACTCATTTTGTAGATAAAGGGAATTTAAGGCATTAGTTAGAAAAAATTATAGAAAAATTATCAAGTACACCATTCACTGGAGGTATTGTGACCAGTCTCCAGAGGAGTATCTTGCATTATTTTAACCAGAAAATAATGATACTTTGGAAGTATAATTACACTAATTCTGGTGTGCTGAAGCATCGTTTTTAACACGAGGAAGACAATATTGTTTACAGCAGACTCGACAAGAGAAGCTTAGACCCAGATTTTACATGTCTAAATGCAGAAAACCAGAAAACTATACAGCAGATTGAACAAGATAAGCTTGTGCAAAAAATCCCAGACATTTCTAAGTGCAGAAAACTAATTAACACTAACAGTAGCAAAATTATCACAGATCTTGTTGCAAAAGTGGTCACTGAAGTCTTCTAAACACCACGAATTTAGTGCATATCCCTACAGTACAGTTTGATAGACATAAAGCAAATCAGGCTAGGACATGAGAACTAACATTCAGAATAGGTTTACCTACAGATATCATCCTAAGGAGGGTAAGCACAATCTATCATTGATTCTACCTTCAAGTCAAGAAATTAAAATATGTTCATTACCGTAAAACAATTCACTTCACAACACAGTACACACTAATACAATCTCCCAATCATATGACCCTTGTAATTTTCTTTAAAATCAGAAACTATTCATGTTTTCATAAAGGTATATAAAATACAATAAAAACTACTAACTTAATATAACCAAGTATGATGTAGGGAGAGATCGTACAGATGTTCACAACCAACTTTGCATTGTGTGCATATAACAAGTGCTCCCTCAACACCAATATCTCCACATGTGTCGCATACTTCACCCTGAAAATTTTGCAAAAGATCAGCAATTATAACGAGATGGTGTGTAAGGTACATGTATATTGTATCACTTACAGTAGGTTGCTAAAATATTACATAATTGTAGCTCATTTACGACAAGAGCATTGGTCTGTTGCTACTGTTTGAGAGGTCCAAGCTGAACCAAACCAAATTGGCCAGTTTGGGCATTACTAAACTAAACTGATGCCAGACCAACATAAGTTTTACCAAACCAAACAAACTGTTTAATACTCATTCGCCTATGTCTCTTTGTTGGTTATAAACTATTTCCGAAAGGTTGGCAAACTTGACCGCTAGAAGCAGTAATAAAGCAATATCCATGAGACCATGACAACTGCAACATCACTTACAAAGCAAAATAACAAAAGCTAAATTACAAAAGTCCACAACACATGGCAGGTCGCAAAATTAAAGCCTGAAAGATTGATAGTATGAATCTTATTTAGTACAGTAGCAGGTAGCTATCAAAATTACAAGATACAGAAGCAGGTAGAGGCCCTAAGAAAAGTATAGCAATTGCTAACAATTAACGACAACAAAAGACCAAAACCCTCTCCAAGTGAAACCGGCTCATGACATACCACTTCAGAAATCAGATATAAACCACTAAACCCCTCTTTTAAATATGTTAAATTAGGACTTGAAGAGTAATGAAACAAAGATAAGAAGTTGGAAATCGGGATTCTAAAAGCAAAATTTGAGATTTCGCAAATCAAAACATAACAAGTTACATTTATTAAGAGTAAAGACGTATATAGAAAATTAGAGTTCACCTTTCCCATGTTTATAAATTGACTGTTGAATGTCGATCACAGGCTGAAGAAACATTATACAGACACCCCCTCCTAAAAAAAAATATGTCTACCCCTCCGATCAGTAAAAAGAAAAATAATAAGGGTCGAGATGGTTTTTGAGCAACATTCACAAACTCACCTTAAATATACACAGCTTATATACATATACAAACATACATCTAAATCAACTCCCATCACACCCCCCCCCCCCCCCCAACAAAAATAATGGGAGAGGGGTTTTGATATGTACTGAGGAAGATTTACTATTTCGACATAATAAAGTGACCATCATTAACCTTTACTCAAAATGGAAACTTGTGCACAAACCTATCAACTCTGAGCAAAACCCTAATCAAGAAAACCCCCCATTTCATCCACACACACATAAACAAAAGATTACATACTTAATACTAATAAAAACCAAAGATTTACATAAACAAGGCAATATATCACATCCCCACAAAGAGAAACAAAGTAAAACACATACATACAATCACTCAAAAACTAAAACGACTAGTGTGTGTAGAAACACACACAAAGTAAAACCCATGTGAAAAACAAGCAAAATTTGTGAACTTTGGAGCCGAAAAATCAGTGGAATATAAAAATGAGAGATTTTACCATGTGGGTCTCCACCAGATCCGGCATTGTCTGCTAAGGAGTGAGTGATTTTACTTGTATTTTTTTAAGGTGAAGGAGGTGAGAAGCTGAGACAATGGTAAGTGGGTGTTTGGGAAGTGACAAAACGAACTTAAATAAATGGATAATAAGCTCGTTGCACTTTATGGGTGACTGTTTGGGTACAAGTTTTTGTAGACTGAAATCGTGCTAATATCGGGAAAGTAATGAGACACCCACTTTCTTCGGAGGTTTCCAGCTCCTTAGATTTTAACAAGGTTGAAAAATTAAAATACCCATCATTTAATTTCAGTTATCCAAAATATCTATTGAGAAAATTTTTTGCCTTTTTTACCCACGGAACACGCATGTGTCACATGTGTATACAGTATATGCATGTCTCACATGCGTGTTCTTTGTTTTTCTTTTTGTAAAATATAATCACGCATTGTACCAATGCGTATAGTGGTTTAATTTGTTTTTTTTTCAAATGGACAACGCATTATTAGAATACGTATGGTTTTGTAAAATTATATTTTATTAATGTTATAAAGTCTACTACCTACCTGAGACACTGCCTTAATTGGCACACTTCCAAATACTATCCCACTATCTCACATTTGGACGTCTTTGTACTTCCATTATATATTTGAAATAATTAAAAAATGTTGCTACCTGAAAAATATTAAAATATATGCCGAAAATTTAGGATCTACAAAGAACAAATATCATTCGTTACATTATAATAAATAAATTTAATTTTTCTTAAATATAACCCTAAGTCCGTATACGGTTTATTCGTTATTCTGAATATTTCTAAAACCCAGAATGGAAACATTGAACCCCAAAAATTAATTGTTGAAACCCCTTGGGAATACTGATAAAATTTAAATTTTTAATTAAAAAATTGAATCCGGCGGCCTGACTTTTAAACGCTTAGGCTAAGTTAGGGACTATGGTTTAGGGTTGTAAACAAGCCTAAACCCCAAACCCTAAACCCTAAACCCTAAATTCGTATACGGTTTATTCGTCGACCCGAATATTTCTAAACCCAAAATGGAACTGTTGAACCCCAAAGATTAACCGTTGAAACCCTGAGGGAATACAGATAAAATTTAAAATTTTAATAAAAAAATTGAATCCGACGGCCAGGATAAGTTAGGGTTTAGGGTCTAGGGTTTAGGGTTGTAAACAACCCTAAACTCTAAACCCTAAATCCGTATACGGTTTATTCGTTATTCTGAATATTTTTAAAACCCATAATTGAAACATTGAACCCAAAAATTAATTGTTGAAACCCCAAGGAAATACAATAATTTAAAAAATTGAATATTTCTAAACCCCAAATGCAATCCCGTTAAATCCAAATAAAAACTATTTTAACCCGAAAAGATGTTGAAGCCCTACGCATTTTTTATATGCGTAGTTTTTGTACGCATTACAATCATGCGTGATCTGTATATTATTTATTATGTGACTGACCAGCACCAGCAAATCAAGTGTTAGTCCAATATAAGAGGAGTACGCACTGGTTACTTGCGTACATAAACTACGCATTGGGTACTTACGTGTTCAGTGGTTAGAATGGGCGGAGCCTTCCGCCGGTAGGTATTTTGGATAGTGGGTTCTCAAAAGTAGTATAATTTGGTCATTATTTCTTTTAATAATTTAAAATTCTGAATTTCTTGGTAAAAATTAGTAATCGGTATAAATCAATTGAGGTACTGATTTAAGATTAATCGGTTAATCGGAGATTAATCGGAAGGATTAATCGGATATTATAATAATATTTAATATATTAGTCTAATTTATAATTAAACATATCATTTTAAATAAATTCACAAGATTAAACGGATTTCAAAAATCGAATCGGTTGGTTACCTTACAGAAGATTAATCGGAGATTAATCGACTAAATCGGGGATTTTTAGAACCATGATTTCTAATTATCTAGTTACCAATTTAATTTAGAATTTCTCTCAAATTACCATCCACTCGATCAAGTTATCTCATCTTTTAATTGAATATTTTAAAATTTATAGTGCCTTTGTCTTTTGTTCACTTTTTTTTATTTTTGCATTTTCTAAAATTTATTATTATGTAACATAAATTTTGTAACCTTTTAGTTTTATCGTTTGCTTTATTTAAAAAATATTATTTCAAAATGTAGTGCTTTTACTTTTGAATTTGTTTAAATACTTAGTTTCATGTACAAAATAATTTTTAAAGATTAATAATCAATTAACTAATATATCTTTAAACTAAAATATATATAAATGCAACATTATTAATTTATAGTGTTAACTAAAAAATTAGTACTTAAATTTAAATAATTTATATAAAATGTTTTTTTAACTTATAAGTTTAATTTACCAAACATGTCACCGACTTATAAGTAAAATTATCCAAACACCTAAATAACTTATAATTAAAAATTTAATTATCACTTATATTGCACTTATCCCTTTAAGTATACTTTTTATATATTTTTCTTTTCTTGACCCTTTTGTGCCTAAAATTCTACTCAGACAGTAGTTATTGAATATTGTTTTAAAATGTTTGGGTTTATTATAGGTTCTTGGTAATTAATGGATGTTATTTTGGGGTGAAAATTAGTTGAATATGTGTGAACAGTAGTATGATTAGATTCGGTATGAATTTATAATTACTCGTTTGAATTTGGTCCATATTCGGATTAATATGTTTATATTCGCTCAAATTCCGCTCGAATTCGAACGTGAATTTTCATATTTGATTCGGTTCTACTTGATTGAGTACCGAACTACTCGTTTTTAGATATTCGATTTCGTTCATAAAAATCTTAAAAAATTAAGAATATTGGAATAATTATTTATAAAAAAAATATATGTTATTTTTGTAGAATATTACTTTATATATATATATATATATATATATAGACCATTACTCCATAAAGAACACCCTTATATAAAGAATAATAAAGAACACTTAGAAAAGCTCTGATCCGTTTATTTTTCACCTAATCTACGGCTACAGTTTAATAGTAAGTAAACATGTAAATAATAATTGAATTCCCCAAAAATATTTGTAGCCATGTTTTACGTATATACAAATCTCTCTCTCTCTCTCTCTCTCTCATTTGCACAACTCTCTCTCTCTCTCTCTCTCTCTCTCTCTCTCTCTCTCTCTTACCTATCGATCTCTCTCGTATTATCATTGGCATCATGTGCTTCTTGCATGTGAATTGAATGCTTATGATTTCGTTGAATTTTCATCAGGTTCGTAGTTTACTTGTTCATATAAAATTTAGCTTCACTCTGTCATAGTTTTAACTTATTTATTTGTTATTTTTTTGTGCTTGAACATATACAAACATCTGTATTTCATGTGGTTCCGTTTTTGTGAAGATTTTTGAATTCTTTATAGCTTGATTCCACACTGGATTCTATTTTCTCTCTTTTTAGAATTTTGTTTAGTTTCTCCACATTTTTATCATTTATTAAACATTTATGATTTCGATTCTACGCTAGATGCTATAATCTCAATACGAGCAGTTGTGTTCATGTGGTTTTGTTTTTTGTGCGGATTTTCTAAATTCTTCATAGTTTGATTCTATATTGGATTCTACCTTCTCTGTTTTTAGAATTTTGTTTATTTTCTCCATGTTTTTTTATCATTTATTAAAGTTTTGTGATTTTGATTCTATATTAGATTATATACACTCTATTTTAGCAATTGTGTTCCAAGTGATTTCGATTTTTGTGCGAATTTTCTGAATTCTTCATAGTTTGATTCTACACTGTATTCTGTATTCTCTGTTTTTAGAATTCTGTTTATTTTCTTCATGTTTTTTTATTATTTATTAAAGTTTTATGATTTTGATTCTATATTAGATTCTATACTCTCTATACTAGCAGCTATGTTCATGTGGTTTCGATTGTTGTGCAGATTTTTTTGAATTCTTCATAGTTTGAATCCATACTGGATTCTACCTTCCTTTTTTTCAGAATTATGCTTAGTTTCTCCATGTTTTTTATCATTTATTGAAGTTTGTGATTTTGATTCTATATTAGATTATATACTCTCTACACTAGCAGTTGTGTTTCATGTGGTTTAGATTTTTGTGAGAATTTTCTGAATTTTTATGACTTTTTCCCAGTGTTGTAAAAAGCGCTCTAAGCGGCCGCTTAAGCGGCCGCCTAGGCGGAATCGGTGCCTAAACGCTGGGCTTTTGAACTAATCGGACATTTAAGCGTTTAGGCGGTTTAGGCGGCTTAATCGGATCAAAAGCGGGTCAAAAGCGGATTAAGCGGAAAATTTTAAAAAAAATATTTTTTTGTATTTTTTATGTCCATTATAACTAATATTGTATGTGATTAATTTATAATTTGATATTTCTAAATGTTACGTTTCTCAATGCAATGTTACGTTTGATAATATGTCATATGTAAATGTTATCTTTTTTTAAAAAGAAATTAGTATTGTATTTATTTATATAAATATATATTTATTTATAATCCGATTAATGATCCGCTTTTAAAACCGCTTAAGCGCCCGCTTAACCGCTAGAAGGTATGTCCACCGCTTAGGTCCGATTAGCGCTTTTTACAACACTGCTTTTTCCACATTAGTTTCTATGTCTCTGTTTTGAGATTTCATTTTACTTTTTATGTTGGATTCTGCACTCAATATTTAGAACTTTTTTTTCTTCTGATTTTGATGAAATATTAGATTCTATATAGTTGTACAGTATTTTTGTTTAAGAATTTTAATGTGAATTTTCATTAGTCACATTTTTTGTTGTTGATATTTTAATGTGATGTATGATTTGGATTTTGAATATCCTGACTTGGACATTCATGAAGACCTTTATCAGCTAATTAAGTATTCCTGTGGAGAAATATGTTCAACTGAGCAGTTGGATAAAGTTATGAAGGTGTGGACAACATTTCTCGAACCAGTGTTTGGTGTTCCATCTCATTAGCATTGTGCAAAGGACACTGAAGATTTTATCAAGGGAAATAGTGGTGGTCCTAGTTGTGGAGAAAGTGATGGCAAT
Organism: Saposhnikovia divaricata; assembly: GCA_036435485.1. Lineage (NCBI taxonomy): Eukaryota > Viridiplantae > Streptophyta > Magnoliopsida > Apiales > Apiaceae > Saposhnikovia > Saposhnikovia divaricata. Next base: position 74,833,846 of record CM071600.1, on the reverse strand, counting down.
CCTCCTGGTTCTTCTGCAATTGTAAGTAATTACAAACAGTCAAACCAGGCTAGAAATAGAGATGATAATATTTCACCTGAGTATTCGAGTACCTCCAGACATTGGTTAGTAAATTCCAGTAATGGGGCTAAGGAAAATGGTTATCATGATCCAGATCATACATCACATAAAAATGACTTGTGCCAGAATGGGAATGCACAAATTATTGCAACTACGATAGATAATACATCAAGGATCGGCAGAAGTGAACAGCTAGCATGTTCAAGTGTCTCAATTTCACATATATCCACACTGTATTTTCATTAATAATAATACACGATCGTTTTCAAATGCATATTATATATTGACCAAGTTTTATTATTTAATTGCAATTTGCATATGCAGCTCTTTGATTCCTGGAGAGCATCTTATAGATCTAAACCAGTAAGGTTAGTCATTAATCCCTTCCTTTTATTTATTTATATAATTTTATGTACAATTTAGTTGACATGTAATGTGAAATAAAATTTTAAATTATAGCTGATAATACTTGTTCACATGTTTGATCGTATTCTCTGTAGAAATATTCTATTTTGATAACAATTTAAAAGTGAAGTAATTTTATTTGTAAGCGTTATTGTGCTTGTTCAATTGTATTACAATGTAGCTATTTTTTTACTTTAGGTAGAGCTCAAGGGTCTCTTTGGGAGGTGAAACAGCGGTTGAGGCGGACATTTCGAAATGACAACAGAGTTGAGATATGTTCTCTTTTCAGAAATGGAAGTGTTTGTGGTCTTATGTGGCTACTGTTGATGAGTGTATTTCGTAACAACTTTTGAGAGGTTTTTGGTGAGTTGTAAAGGCTAACGATCCACTATTCAATGGAAGATTTGGGTTATGTTTGTGGGGGTGAGCTAAGCTCGAGGGTGTCTGCAATAATCTCAGGTGCCTTTAGAGAGAATTAGAGAGCTAAATTTCTCTGTCTGATGCTCATTCCTTCAAATCTGATCTTTATGGCTCGTACTAAATCTATCTTCTTACTTATATGGATTGGACCCTATGGTTTAATGGGCCTAAATTCAGCCCATGGTAATTTTGGGCATAACAACTACCCCCCGGTTCCTTGAAACCATGTAAATGTGAAAGGAACCTATTCTGCTTTCTAATCCGGGGTCCAATGTTAAATCTTTCTTCTTACAATACCTCGCTTCAATACCATACATCCAAGCCTACATGAGCTAACTCGGCGTAGGAAACAAGACATAAAATAGTTTTAGCTAGTACATCCTTGGTCAGCTTCCTTCCCACTAAGGAACCTGTTCTTCTGTTATTTTCCTTCTCAAATTGTAGCTTCCAAAGTTAACTCAATGTCTGTATTAAGCTTCCTGCGAAATCTGGCTTGCTACTGGACACCTTGTCACGTCTCTTCAAATTTCGATAACTCTAAAATACTAGAGAGGATAATAATTTTTTTTACTGTAAATATCTTAAAGGATAATTCAAAATTTGAATTAACCTCATCAAATACCGAGACTGTAGTTAATGTGGGTGTTTCCAAGGTTCGCACGTCTCTTGCGCGTGTATCACTTCAAATGCTGCACCAGTTATTCACTGCCACGTGTACACGGTGGTCTCTCATTTACCTTGGTTATATAAACACGCGAATGGTTCCAGCCTCATTTTTTTACCTTTACCAAATATTTACTAAAACCCTGGGAGAGAGAAGAAGAAGAAGTCTGACGGTCATCCATTCATTCTAGCTTCTTCATTGCCGTTTCCTTCAATTCCAGGTATGATTCTGACCTATTTCTCTCTATTCTTTATCATACTTGATTTGATTTTCAATTTTCTGCTTATTTCGACCTTGCATGCGGTCTCCTTTTATCATCATTTACTTTCATCGTCTATACATGTATTTGTTCTTCACAACTGATGTTGCACACACAAAATTTCACTATTCTCAGTCGTCCTTTTATCTGTTTACGGTCGTATCATCATTTTCCTTGTATAAGTATTTTAAGACCTTAGTCTTTCTCTTAGGTTCCTTCAAACTTAACCCTTCTTCGTCTATTCTTTGCAGATGTCTTCTGAGTCTACTCATTCAGACCACCAATCCTCAATTCAACCTACTTCAAATATGCCAATAGGTGAAAGGACTAGATCTAGGGTTATTATTCCCGATGTGAATGATCCTGAAAATATCTTAATCAAACCTTTAACTTCACCATCTATAAATCCTCATGTTCTAGACTTCGTCAATCTAGGTGACGATTGGCCTGAGGTTCCTGACCTTGAAGAGGATGATGAACCTGAACCTGAGGTTGAAAGAGACCTTTACCGAATCGAGGTCACCCCTTATTGTGAGAAAATTGATTCTATCATGACCTCATCCAAACTCGAGAAGCTATATGAAGAATTCCCCCGTCCAACTTGCACAATTGTTATCCTAGAACCTGGTGAAAGGGCTCACAGGTTCAACGTTAGGACCCCTGAACTAGGTATCCATAAAGTTGTTATTTCCGCAGCCTTCTTCAAGGTTGGTGTATATGTACCTCTTCATCCCTTTATTCGGGAAGTTTTAGATTTCTATGAACTTGCTCCTCTTCAGCTAACTCCCAACTCATATAGACTTGCCATATGCACCTATATCATTTATTCTAGCAAATTCACTACCCCTTTGACTGCGAAAGAGCTTGGTTACTTCTTCAAGTTGAAAGATACTGGAAGGAGCTCTGGGTTCTTCTACTTATCTGCATGGCCTTGTCACCAGGGTCAATGTATAAAAAACGTGAAGCAGAACTTTGAGCAATGGCCAGAGCAGTTTTTATATTGTTATAACTGCCCCGAAGTGAGATATGAATTCAACCGATGCCCTAGGATCCCAAAACAGACCCCTCTGACTGGTAACCGTCTTCTTAAAGCACAGGAGATCTTGAAATTGTCTTCTTCCATAAGAGATTGTTTAATTTTGATGACCCTAGAGAATCTTACCCCTTTAGGATTTCTTCCCTCAGAATCTGGTATAACTGCATTGTTACTTTCATGCTTTATCTTCAACTTTATTTTCATAATTATACATGTTTCCTTTATGTATATTTCTCTAATTTTATCTTGTTGATTCGTGCAGATATGGCTCCAAAGGTTCCATCTTTTGTCAAGAGGTCCAAAAATGTGGACGAAGTTTTTAAGATTGAAGATAAGGAGGTTTCACTTGTTGCAACTCCTATTAGTCAAGTTTCTACACCTGCATCTGCTCAAAACCAGCCATCAAACTCCTCTAAGCGTAAGCTAGCCCAAACTACTCTTGATCTTTCTTGAAGCTCCCAATCTTGATCTTTGAGTAAGGGAAAGGCTGTAAAGGTTGACCTTGTCGCTGTTCAGAATCAATTCAAAGATTTGATTGACACCCATATTCCTGTGGAAGCTATTACCGGCTGGTCGAAGATGGATTCTACTGAAGCTCTTGAAGCCATGAGATTTTCTGCCGCTCAGAATGCGTTCTTCACTCTCAGACTCTGTGATGACTTTGCTGAGAAGACCCAGTACGACCTCCGATTACAAGGAGAAATTAACAAGCTTAAGAAGGAGCTTGCTGCTATAGAGGATAAGGCGAACATTGCCACCGCTACTGTGAGAAAAGCGAAGGCTGTTGAGACCTCCATGAAGAATGAGAAGGAAGAGCTTCAGGGCCAAGTCAAAAATCTAAAGGACGAGAAGCTGTCTATGATGGAGAAGGTTAATGAACTAGAAGCTCAGGTCGATGCTTTAAACACTGCTGTTGATGCCGTTAAATCTTCTATGCTCATACAGGAGAAGGCCAGGTATGATGAGGGCTACAATGAAGGTGTTCGTGATTACATGAAATCCATGTGGGAGAAAATGCCCGAATTGGAATGGTCGCTCTTGGGAGAAGACGTAGTGGGCATGATTGAGGATTTCAAGAAGGAAGCCGCTACCGAAAATGATTCTATACCTCCTGTTACCAGAGTTGAGAGGCTTCCAGGTTCCATACCTGAGGCTATAGAAGTCATTCTCCCGTCTGGCCATGAGGTTCTTGTTTTTGAGCTTCTTCCACCTGTTCCTCCTGCCTTGTCCACTAATGAAGAATCTAACAAGAAGATTTCTACCTAAACTTTTTCATATGTTTGAATTATTTGATAACTTTTGAGGTTGCAGGCTCCTCGTAATGCCTCGCATGATGTAATTTTAAATTCTGGTTTCTATGGCCTTCGTCCCTATAACTCTTTGGTTTGTTAATTTCCTGGGTCATCGTACCCTTGTTGTGCTAAGAAATAATTAAATTTGAATCGCAAGCGCACAATTCGTTTCGTTGTAAAATTTATGATTCGTTCCGTAGAGACTAATATTTTTGCGAACCTTAATTTTTAATTTAATCGAATTAGAACAAGTTTGATTTTTGAGAAATTGGATTTTGATTTTTAATTCCTAAATCTAAATTATTCTTAAACTAAATCAATCCAAAAATTCTAAATTAAAATTAAATTTTAATCTACAACTATTTTTCTAAATTACTCTAAAACTAATTAACTAAATTATTCTAAAAATAAAAACATTTATTAAAAGCAGAAAATTGAATTTTTAACTAATTTTTATGAAATTTTTAGGAAAATTCGTCATGGGGATTTTGTAAATTAAACTAGCCAGATTGAACCAAAAGCTCATTCAAAACAACAAGCCATTTAATCACAAAACAAACCATCAAACTACAGACTACAGTAAAACAAAAAAAAAACAAAATCCAAATCTAACTCGGCAAAAACGCTGGACATAGCACAGACTCGCAGAAATTGAAACAAAGTCCAGGCACGTCGCAGCAACTCAGACAAATGAAACAGATACCCAGACTTGAATTCGATCGAAACAATGAAAGGAACTTGGACATGAATTTTGACAAACATCTCAGACGCAAACAACAAAGTGGAACAAGGCTTCAACAAACAAAATCGAACGCAGAAAACAAACGCAGAAATAAACACAGCCACTCTCACAGAAAACAATACGACTAAAACCCAGTCAATCACCCAGTCGAACTTAGTGAATACAACAACTAATGCCGACACTTTACAAAAACGCAGCGGAAATTGAACGGAAACCAGTCAACTCGGCCATCAATTCGAGGACTCAAACATCGAATTCAGTAAAACAAACACTGAACAAACAGTAACAATCACAAGAATAGAGAGAGAGAGAGAGAGAGAGAGAGAGAGAGAGAGAGTTTATGTTGCAATCAAAAAGAATGAAACAGGAAAAGAGGTTGTGAATTATGAAGTGACAGTTGTGTTTATTTTTAAAATTAAGAACTAAACAGGGATCGTAGAAGAAGAGAACGGAAGAGAGCTGGGTTTTATTCGGAAGAAAAAATAAATAAATATAAAATTAAAGAAGAAGAAGAAGAAGGGAAGGGTGAGGAACTGGGTTTTGAAGATAAAAACAGGGGAAGGTGGATTGATTGTATAAGAAGAATGGAATAAGGGCTTGGAATATAAGCTTCGAATTAAACAAGAATAAGGACAAGAAAAAGCTTTCTAAAATTATATAAACTAAATTTTTTTTTATTAACTACAGAAATGAAGATAATTAATTACGAAACTGAAACTTTTAATCTAAGAAAATTAAAACAAGAAACAAACCCACAATAAAATTGATGTTTAAATGGGCTTAATTACGAATTAAAACTAAAATTATAACTATGAACAAGTAATAAAAAAATATCGTTATTTTCAACCCCAAGTGGTTAGCAATGGAATTTACGAAAATAACAAAACAAGGCAACAATAACGAAAGAGCAAGACAAGAAGTAAAGAAAATAAAAATTGCATTAATTATAATAGGAGTGTTTACAAGATTTAAAACTAAAGAAAAACAAGAAAATAAAACTACCCTAAAATCTAAGTTACTAAATACAAGGGGGTGAGGGGGTATTTATAGGATAGGAATTAGGGTTAAGGGGGGTGTTGGGTAAATCCCCACCATACATTTGGGTTGTGTGGTGGTGAAATCCTAGTCATTTATTTATTTCCTTCCCCCTTAAGCTTTGAAGAGTTGATCTTGGCCATACACTTATGTAGTGTGTTGGGATGATCTCCACCTTCCACTTGTCTTGAAATATTCTTTTTGCTCCAAGCTCCTAATTCTTTTTCTTCTTTCATTTTTGGTCCTTTTTCTTCCTCTTTTTCCCTTCCTTGCTCTTTATTTCTTTATTTTTTCATTTCTTTATTTATTTACGAATTTCCTGAAATGCAACAAAATAAATTATTAAAATACGAGTTCAAGCAATAAATAGGTAATAAAAATATGCAAAAATATGCACTTATCAAATGCCCCCATACCTATCTTTTGCTCGTCCTCGAGTAAAAACAAAAAGAAAATCTAGATAAAAAGTCCTATACTCCTTTTCGTAGGTGTGACGGTTGCATTTGGCATATGCAACAAGCCCTTTAAACCCCTAGGCAGCCCTAGTGGACGAGTGAGGTCTCGTGAGGGCCTATAGTGAATGTGCCCACAAAATCCATCTAGCTTGTATAAAAGATTACATGGCAATGCACACCACACATACATGTCCTATCATGATACATCAACTTAAGAATCAAAATGAAGTTGCAAAGTCTTGGTGTGGAAAGTGCAAGGATTCACATAGTCTACTTAAAGAACCATGCAAGAGTGATCACAAGTTCATGTCAAGTGCAAAAATTATTGGTAATCATGCTAGGTCTACAAGAGCACACCTCAGAGTCAAAACTTGAGATCTCTTATGCAAAAAACAAATAAGCAATCACCTCACCTTTCACTCACAAAAGAATATTCACTCAAGAACAAGGGTAAGTGTATCACTTAATTCCAACAAAATCAAATGAATGTTTGACACTTGGTATCATTCCAACTTAAATCACAACATACATTAATAATGACAATCAAAAGGTCTTTATTAGGGTTGTAATGGGGCTAGGGACAAGGTATGTCAAGAAAGGCCAAAGCAAGGTGAAGTGTCACAAGCTAGTAGTCACCATGAATATCATGCTCAACACCAAACTTGCTCCCCACACAATTTATTTTCATTTTTTCAACAAAAAGACTTGACTAGTCGCAATAAAGGAGGATTACAAAAAACATAAGTATGCTCTCATGTATATATATTCTTTTTTTTTCTTTTTTTCTTTTTTTTCATTTCTTATTTTTTTCTTTTCATTTTTTTCTTTTTCTTTATTATTATTTTTTTACTTTTTTTCTTTATTTATTATTATTTTTATGAGAGCTAAGATAAATGTAACAATAATCCTCACTTAGATTTAACTTGAACATTGACTAGCAAGGTAACAACAAATATTTCCTCGAAAGTTATGAACAATAGTAAACCCTATTTCACACACCTTATTGCTCCCTCAAGTTCCTACTAGCCTTTGACAAAATGGGATCAAGAATATGTAAGGCTAAACAAGAAAAAGGTCTTAGGCGAGTAATGTGGTGTGTCACCAAAAGAATATGATTAAGCTCAAAGGGTTAACTAATTGATCACATAAGCATGGTGTGGATATTTTGGGAAATATGGGTTATTCCTAAATGCCTTTATCATTTTATCATCAATCAATGTCATGCGTTCCAAGAGAGAATTCAAACAAGTGCTAGCAATGCAAATGACAAGTGGACACTCAAGCAAAAGAATATAAATGCAAAAGATGTGCATATAGGCTCAAAATCTCACTTGGTGTAGTAAAACATAATCAATCTCAAGAAATGGTATCTTCAATGCACCTACTTGTACTCAAAGCATGAAGACCAAATCATCTTACACCTAATCATGACCTTCTAATATCATGCACAATTCAAATAAGTCTACTAGCTTCACCTTGCTAGTGTAAGTGTGTGAACAAGAACTTTAGCAAATCACTTCTCAATCAAAAGCTAAAGGATCACAAGATTATCATAGCATGTAAGGGTGCATCAAGCAACTAGCAATCAATTAACAAGACTAGAATACGAAAAGAACTCTTTTTGATTTTTTTTTCATTTTTTAATTTTTTTGGATTTTTCAATTATATGTATTTACACTAAAAAACCTTCCCCCATACCTAAATCATGCATTGTCCTCAATGTATGCAAATGCAAGAGAAATGAGAAAGAAGAAAGGTGAGGAAATACCTGATAAGGGATGACGGAACTGAAAACTACTAGAAATTATGAAAGAAAATAACTCACACACACAACTCCTCCCCCATACCTACATTCTATTATGGGAGGTACAAAACAAATATTTACTAACCAATACCTGCTATCGGAAAAACTATTTTTGTTATACAACCAACATATTTCAGAAACTCACCTACGAAAATAGCATAGATCACTCGAACGATCCGATTAGGCGTAAGAATAAAACTCGTATTCCTAACTTCATCCATAGACCACAAGGATGCTTCTTTTTGTTGTTTAAGCAAATTAATTACGATAAGATGTTGGTCATGAATATCATGAGTTTCGATGAAAGATGGAGCACGAGTGGAAAATGAAGAAATAAAAACGGGTGGGGGTGGTTCTTCGAAAAATGTTTTACCAACATAATTAGGATCACAAGAACTATCCTTATGTTGGGTTTCCCATTTAGAACAAATATTCTTCATCTCTCCAAACATCTCTTCCGAGGTCAAATCCTTAAAAGATTCGTGAAGCTCTCGATTGGTTTTGTAATGCAATTGAAAATCTTGTTTAAGAAGAGACTCAATCTCATGATCGTCCAAATTTGACCTTGAAACAACCTCCTTAACTAGATTAGCTCCTATTGGTTGAGTATGAAGTTCTTTGGGTTTTTCAGGAAGAGGTTTGGAAGATGAAAGGAAAAGTTCACTAGAAGAAGATGATGGTTGTCTAGGTGAAGCCACAAACTCAGAATCATCGGGATTTTTCGTTTGACCTAGAGAAAGAATGATGTCAGCATTAGAATCTTCTTCGTGTGAATCACCACCGAAAGGAGTGTCAACTTGAACATTAGACCTAGGAGAAATGATATCATCGAAAGTATCGATAGGTCTTTGAGTGATAAGAAATTTAGGGTTGACCTCGGGTGGATTCGGGGTGGTTATCGTCTCACGCTCGCAAATGGTGGCTAATTGATTCACTTGAAATTCTAACTTAGATAAGGCTTGAACATGAGAGTTCAAAAGCTGCCTATCAGAAGTTATGGTTCGCATGAAGTTTGTTTGAGAAATCAATAAAGCCTCGATACTCTTTTCTAAGGTGTCAAGTTTTCTACTCGAATCATGAAATCCGGGTGGGTGGGCGGGTGTTTGAATTGAACTCGAATAAGGAACTTGACTCGGAATTGGATAAGAGTTCGGTTCTTGAAAATGTGGAGGCGGAGTTTGATAGCTATGACCTTGGTTCCATGAGAGATCGGGATAATCTCTCCAACCGGAATTAGAAGACGATATAAAGTGGTCATTTCGAGAGGTTGGTTGAAACATGGCGTTGACTTGTTGAGAGTCGGGGCCATGTTGAAAATCGAGACTCGGAGAGTTGAAATTTGGGTCCCAAGACGTGTGTGAAGGGCCACTAAGGGTTTCTAAGGCTTCGAGTCGTCTAGTAAGAGCATCTAATTCAGAGTCGATTGCAATATCGTTTTCACTATAATGCAAATCACTAAAAGTACTAGACGACTCGTTATATACACTAGGTTCCCTAGTTGACTCACACCACATCGTATTATCCGCTAACTCCTCGTCAAAATCCCAACCTTGGTAATAACGCTCCCCAAATGGTAAAGATTGATCAAGGATAAAACCACGTAGCACGTAAGTGCGAAAATGAAACACACAAAATAAATGGTGAAAAATCTAACCTAGGTTCCCTAAATAAAATTACTAGACATTGCTCATAACGTTAAGACACACTAAAAATTCCGTAAATTAAGAATTATTCAGACCGATTCGGCTAGATTAGAGCAGGCATTGCCAAGAGGCCAAACTCGTCACTTAGACACCGAATCTCAACAGCCAGGCGAACCTTAGACACCGAAGGTCGTGAATAAGTCTTAATTACGTTTATTTTTAGGCACCTTTCTAATTGAGCGCGAAATCCTAGGGGCAAATGTCTAATTAATTTTATTAAAAGGCTAGGGGATGCAAAATGTTGAAAATTAATTGTTGTGGGCCAAGGAAAGAGTGATTAAATCCCTTCCCCCATGTTGCAAGAGGATTTGCCCTTAAGATTTATTTACAAATGAATGCAACAAACAACGAGATATAAAAACTATAAACATTTATGGATGCTTTAAACTAAGTGTTCTAAACTAAAGAAAAGAAGAATTTAACGTACCTTGGTCCGCCAGCGATCACCACAATTTAAGGTACGAAAAATTAAAAAAACAAGAAAATAAAAATCTAGATGATGTGCCCTAAGTGATTAAATGCATGATGCAACAACTATGTATTTACCAACAATTTTTTTTTTTTCAATTTTTAATTTTTTTTTTTCTGATTTTTGATTTTTTTTTTATTTTTTTTGTGATTTTCTAAAAAATAAAAAGGCGAAAAGAGAGAAATATGGGTTACCGAAGCGTGCTTCCAAAAATTCCACTTTTGTTCCAGGCTTCAAGAGAGATCCCCGAAATTTCCAACTTTCCTAAAAAAACGAGAGAGAAATAAGACAAGTAAAAAGTAATCCGAAAAATTAGAAATCAAGGCGCGAAAATTAATTAGTCCCCGGCAGCGGCGCCAAAAACTTGTTGTGCTAAGAAATAATTAAATTTGAATCGCAAGCGCACAATTCGTTTCGTTGTAAAATTTATGATTCGTTCCGCAGAGACTAATATTTTTGCGATCCTTAATTTTTAATTTAATCGAATTAGAACAAGTTTGATTTTTGAGAAATTGGATTTTGATTTTTAATTCCTAAATCTAAATTATTCTTAAACTAAATTAATCCAAAAATTCTAAATTAAAATTAAATTTAAATCTACACCTATTTTTCTAAATTACTCTAAAACTAATTAACTAAATTATTCTAAAAATAAAAACATTTATTAAAAGTAGAAAATTGAATTTTTAACTAATTTTTATGAAATTTTTAGGAAAATTCGTCATGGGGATTTTGTAAATTAAACTAGCCAGATTGAACCAAAAGCTCATTCAAAACAACAAGCCATTCAATCACAAAACAAATCATCAAACTACAGACTACAGTAAAACAAAAAAAAAACAAAACAAAATCCAAATCTAACTCGGCAAAAATGCTGGACACAGCACAGACTCGCAGAAATTGAAACAAAGTCCAGGCACGTCGCAGCAACTCAGACAAATGAAACAGAGACCCAGACTTGAATTCGATCGAAACAATGAAAGGAACTTAGACATGAATTTTGACAAACATCTCAGACGTAAACAACAAACTGGAACAATGCTTCAACAAACAAAATCGAACGCAGAAAACAAACGAAGAAAAAAACACAGCCACTCTCACAGAAAACAATACGACTAAAACCCAGTCAATCACCCAGTCGAACTTAGTGAATACAACAACTAATGCCGACACTTTACAAAAACACAGCGGAAATTGAACGGAAACCAGTCAACTCGGCCATCAATTCGAGGACTCAAACAGCAAATTCAGTAAAACAAACACTGAACAAACAGTAACAATCACAAGAATGGAGAGAGAGAGAGAGAGAGAGAGAGAGAGAGAGAGAGAGAGTTTATGTTGCAATCAAAAAGAATGAAACAGGAAAAGAGGTTGTGAATTATGAAGTGACAGTTGTGTTTATTTTTAAAATTAAGAACTAAACAGGGATGGTTTTTGTTTTCGTAGAAGAAGAGAACGGAAGAGAGATGGGTTTTATTCGGAAGAAAAAATAAAAATTAAAGAAGAAGAAGAAGAAGGGAAGGGTGAGGAACTGGGTTTTGAAGATAAAAACAGGGGAAGGTGGATTGATTGTATAAGAAGAATGGAATAGGGGTTTGGAATATAAGCTTCGAATTAAACAAGAATAAGGGCAAGAAAAAGCTTTCTAAAATTATATAAACTAATTTTTTTTTATTAACTACAGAAATGAAGATAATTAATTACGAAACTGAAACTTTTAATCTAAGAAAATTAAAACAAGAAACAAACCCACAATAAAATTGATGTTTAAAGGGGCTTAATTACGAATTAAAGCTAAAATTATAATTACGAACAAGAAATAAAAAAAAATCGTTACTTTCAACCCCAAGTGGTTAGCAACGGGATTTACGAAAATAACGAAACAAGGCAACATAACGAAAGAGCAAGACAAGAAGTAAAGAAAATAAAAATTGCATTAATTATAATAGGAGTGTTTGTAAGATTTAAAACTAAAGAAAAACAAGAAAATAAAACTACCCTAAAATCTAAGTTACTAAATACAAGGGGGTGAGGGGGTATTTATAGGATAGGAATTAGGGTTAAGGGGGATGTTGGGTAAATCCCCACCATACATTTGGGTTGTGTGGTGGTGAAATCCTAGCCATCTATTTATTTCCTTCCCCCTTAAGCTTTGAAGAGTTGATCTTGGCCATACACTTATGTAGTGTGTTGGGATGATCTCCACCTTCCACTTGTCTTGAAATATTCTTTTTGCTCCAAGCTCCTAATTCTTTTCCTTCTTTCATTTTTGGTCCTTTTTCTTCCTCTTTTTCCCTTCCTTGCTCTTTATTTCTTTATTTTGTCATTTCTTTATTTATTTACGAATTTCCAGAAATGCAACAAAATAAATTATTAAAATACGAGTTCAAGCAATAAATAGGTAATAAAAATATGCAAAAATATGCACTTATCAACCCTGCAACTCTATGTGTTTCCAATAGTACCTATTTACTTTTGCTATATCTTTCTTTTCACTTACACATCTATGCATGCTTAATTTCTCATTTGCACCTTAGCTGAATGTCTTTTTCAAGCTTCATAAAATATTTTTCCAAAACTTATCTTAAAAATTACTCAGCTTCCATATTCATATATTCAAGCTTACGCGGGCTAACCCATTGTAAGAAACAGAATATACTGGTATTTCCACTTATAATTTTATAAGATAAATGTAATCAAATCTTAAAAATGTCATAGCAACTTACTTGCAAGCTCAAAACCTCTTTCTTTATACTTCGAACATTGTTTTCAAAACCATAATCTGCAACATAGCCTCTCCTTATACCTCCCTAACTTATACGTTCAAATAACAAAACCAGGCTCACTATGGATAACCATTTACAATTACTAATCCTGCAAAGTAAAACAAGAAACATAAAAATAGAAAATAGTTAGTGTTAGTAAACTAATCCTGTTAAGTATAGACGAACTCTAGGAAAGGTCACCTGCTTGGTTTCCAATCCTAAAAATCTAGGTTCCAACATGCCAGTCTAGGTTCCATGTTGGTTCCTCTTGCCTCGAGGCGTCGCTAGGAACCTGTGCGCCGTTCTGGGAGTCCACACAGATTCCTCTTCTTTATGCACCTGTCTTGGCTCTGCATAAAGGGGAAGCTTATAGCCCCCTTAAGGAGTGATATGCCGTCTGGGTTCCATACCATTTCCTTCTTCTTCATGTGTCATGTTGGACATCTTATGAAGGTAAATGCTAAGGAACTGAGTCCCTTCTTCCCATGTGCCAGAGGCGCCTCACATGAGGGAGAGCTTATAGGGTTCTATTTAAGAACAAGTGTGTCGGTCTAGGCTCCACACAAGTTCCCACTTCCTCTCGTGCCAGAGGCGGCTCCATGGAGGGGTGAGACATGTAGTCTCAGGTTCATGTATGCCAGTCTCGGCTCCATACAGGTTCCTTTAAGATGCCTTTCCTCAGGACTTTTGATGCCTGTCAACAGGGCTTATTAATCATGTGCTCAAGGAATCTGAGACTTTTAGCTAAAATGTCTTGCTCAGTCAGCTGAGGCTTTTAAATCAAACTTGCTTAGGAAGCTGCCTGAGGCTTAAATCAATACTTGTTCAGGAAGCTACCTGAGGCTTAATTCTCAATACTTGCTCAGGAAGCTGCCTGAAGCTTAACTCTTGCTCAGGAAGCTACCTGAGGCTTAATACTTGCTAAGAAAGCTACCTGAGGCTTAATACTTATTCAATACAAGCTGTATCTAATCAATCATCGTAATATGCACATTCTACCTTCGTGAGTGCTACTGTCAAAGCTACAGGTTACCTCGATCGTAGGTTCCTATGTTAAATTACAAGTACTAAAGCAAGCAGTTAAAAAGTTTCAAATTGGCATGTGAAATAGCTAATCAATCATGTACAATACTGTCTAATCATGCACAATACTGTCTAAGTAGGAATACTACCCCCAGTTCTTTTGGGTAATTATTGTTACGTAAAAGAACTATTATAGAGCAATAATCATCAAAACTGTAATCAAAGAATGCAACGTAGAGCTATCAATGCTCAATACTAAAATTGTCTTGCAAATAGGGAGGTTCACATCAGGTACCCCACGAGTACATGCATAATTAAATACTGAAATCAACAATTCTGGTCAGCTACAACTAATAAGGTGCCTTTATTCTTGGGCTGAAAGAGCCTTACTTTTCCTAAGAAAAACATAGAAAAAGAGATTTACTGATAATACTTCTTGAAATGTTCTGCATTCCAAGCTCTCGGAATGAGGTTTCCACCCATATCCATCAAGTGGTAAGTTCCCTCCCAAATGGATGACTTTATCTGGTATCGGCCTTCCCAATTTGCTCCAAAGGCTCCATGTGCGAGAACCTAGGTATTTGGCATGACTTTTCTCAAAACTAGGTCTCCAACTTTAAAAGGTCTTGCTTTCACCTTTCTGTTGTAATACCTTCGAACTCTTTGCTGATAAGCTGCTAACTTCATCTCAGAATCGGCTCTCAACTCTTCAACCATGTCTAGGTAGAGTCTGTGATTGACCTCATTATTCTCGGGGTCATAATGCTTTCTTCTCAAGGAACCTGTGCCAACTTTTACAGGTACCATAGCTTCACAACCATAATTGAGGGTAAAAGGAGACTCACCAGTCGTAGTTCTAGGGGTGGTGTTATACGACCACAAAACTCCAGGAAGCTCCTCTGGCCAGCTTCCTTTCTTCTCTTCAAGCCTGGTCTTCAAAGTGTGCTTGATAATCTTGTTTACAGCTTCAGTCTGTCCATTGCTCTATGGATAATACACTGCTGAGAATGCTTTCTGAATTCCAAACTGCTCGCACAATCCTTTAAGCTCTTTGCTATCAAACTGCTTCCCACATTATCAGAAATCAGCTTCTGGGAAATGCCAAACCTGCAAACAATAGCTCGAAAAACAAATTCAGTTAGTTTGGAGGTTGTGATCTTAGCAAGTGGTTCTACTTCTGCCCACTTTGTGAAGTAATCAACTGCAACTACTGCATATTTTACTCCTCCCTTTCCTGTTCGGAGCTCTCCAATGAGGTCTATCCCCCAAACGGCGAATGGCCAAGGGCTGACAATCTGCTTGATAGGTGCTATAGGCCTGCTATCAAAATTTTTAAACTTCTGACAACTGCTAAATGCCTGAACAAACTTATGAGCATCTGTTTTGAGGGTTGGCCAATAATATCTTCATGGCTAAAGAATTACCCCCGAGTGATTTCCACATACTCCCTCGTGTATTTCTTCGAGGATATATCTACACTGTTCTCCCGCTACACACTTGAGCAAAGGCTGATTGAATCCTCGCTTGTATAAGATTCCATCATAAATTACATACTTGGCAGCATGATACTTTAACTTCCGAGCTTCATCATGATTAGGAGGTACCTCTCCTATAGCCAAGTAACTATAGATTGGAGTTATCCATGAATCTTCGACTGGGAATTCTATGTCCATAACCTCCTCTTTGAAAACACTAGGCTGTTCCTGAATCTGGAGTGGAATTACGCCCAACAGCGTTGACTCCCTCTGTGAGCCCAATTTAGATAATGCATCTACATTGGTATTCTTTCCTCGTGGTATCTGTTAGGTCCAATAAGATTGTAGAAGGGGGGTTGAATACAATCTATACCATTTTCTCGAAATTTATTCGTTAAACAATTTTCACTTAAACGAATATTTTGTGCGGAATAATATAACACAAATTTCAAGTTGAATATAACAATATATTAACTTGATGGGTGTTACAAAATCAGTCCAAACGATTATCAAGTAATTAATAACTAATTAGAAAATTCAACATGAACTTTGCTAATTTAGTTAATAAAAATCATGATATCAATTTGTGAACTATGAAACTTAATTCGCTAGTAGTACAAGAATCACAAGTAAACAAGTTCCAATGGATAGGATATTACAACTGAGATGAACTTGAATTTACAGAAGTTAATTTGTAAGTGTTCTTGAGCTTGAGAGAGAGATATAAGAACTGCTGTGTGTATTTTCTGTGTTATGCTCGACTGATACATTTCTTCTGCATTCTGCTTCTTTATATAACACAGCCATAGTCATATTACTTAGTTTAAACTGATATAACAATCATTTTACATTAATATGACAATCGGTATGACTATCAATTGAATGTAATATGACTGTCCAGTTTAAATATAACTTTGGGTATAACTATCCAGCTCAATATGACATTCGGTATTACTATCCAGTTGAATGAAATATGACTATCCAATTGAACTGCATATGACTATTTCCTCTTTGAACTGAATATGACTATCGGTATAACTATCAGTTTGATAGTTATATCATCATATTTTTCAGTTTATAATTAATTAAATGATTTATAAAAATCATTTAACTAATTATTTCTTTTTCATATTAATTCTTATTTAATTAATCTAATAATCACTTTAACAAATATATTAATTCTGATAGAATTAATTAATTTATTAACTTAATTACTTGATTTAATCAATTAAAATAGAATTAATATAAATTCTTTAATAGTCAATACTCCACTGCGAACCACGTAATTATGATAAGGAACATACACTGGAATGATGTTGACGCTCGATGTACTGTCTGGTTCATGAACGACTAACTCCAATCTCTGTTCTTCATCGTGACTTTAACACTGTGGTCTTTTTATACTCTTCACTCTCATCAATCATTCGGTACTGAAATTGTTTCTTATCACTTATAGAAATCTCTGTCTCTTAAAAGAATCCATTTGTTTCAATGCTACCTTGAGGCCTGATCAGATATCTGAATCTTCTTCCAGTGTAAAACATCAAAACTATAGATTGACTTGTTGATTTTTCTTCTGACGGTTATCATCTTTTGAGATTCCTGTGACAGTTGATATTATTTACTTATTACAATCTAGTTTAATTGGATTAGGATCCTCGAACTACAAATAGGCTGAGTCATATGCCTTTCAGTATCTGATCTAACTTCACTTCTCTGAACTTTGCAAGCAACTCCTGAGGGTACCTCAAATACAAGTCTGTTCGTGGACCTCTCTGAACACTCTAATATTCTCCACTTTCATCTCCAAAGATAGCTTGAGACCTGCAATCAACGCCTCATACTCTGCATCGTTGTTAGTAGCTCTAAAAGCAAAATGAATCAAACTAAGAAGTATGTGTCCTTCTGGGCTAACTAGTTCTATGCCTGCTCCAGCTCCATTGCTATTAGCAGCTCCATCCACATACAGTGTCCACCACGGTGAACAATTATCATCTTCTATCTGCTCTTTCATCAACTCTCTTGGTTCCTCCTGACCAGTAACCTCCACATGAGGTGGAAACTCAATTAAAAAGTCTGCTAAAGCTTGAGCCTTGATCGTTGTCTTTGGCTTGTACTCTATATCAAATTGTCCCAACTCCACAACCCATTTCAACATTCTGCCTAAAGTTTTTGACATGTACATCACTTGTCTAAGTGAATATGAGGTCCTCACTTCTATCTTGTGAGCCTGAAAATAAGGTCGTAGCTTCCTAGAAGCTAGAATCAAAGCATAAACCAGTTTCTCCATTCCTATGTACCTTGTTTCTGCGTCAAGCAACCTCTTACTGACATAGTTTCTCCATTCCATCTTCTTCTCGAACTAGGACTACACTGATAGAATACTCTAACACAGCTAGGTAAAGTATCAATGTCTCTCCGTCTACTGGTTTTTCTAATAGCGGAGGGCTTCCTAAATGCTCCTTTAGCTTTCTAAAAGTTATCTCACATTCTTCCGTCCATTCGAACTTACTTCCTTTCTTTATTGCTTTAAAGAACTCTTGACACTTATCTGTAGACCTCGAAATGAATCTGTTCAAAGCTACAACTCTTCCAGTGAGGGACTGAACCTCCCTCACAGTCCTTGGTGACTTCATATCAATCAACGCTTTAATCTTGGCCGGATTGGCCTCTATACCTCTATGTTTCACCATGAACCGTAAATTTCCCTGATTCTACCCCAAATACACACTTCTGGGGATTCAGCTTCATTCTGTACTTTTGCAAGATTCCAAACATCTCTTCCAAGTACTTCACATGATCAGTAGCTTCCTTAGACTTAGCTAACATATCATCCATATATACCTCCATGGTATTACCAATTTGCTCTTTAAACATCATGTTCACTAGCCGTTGATATGTGGCTCCAGCATTAATCAATCCAAATGGCATGCATACATAGTGTTGATGAGTGGATTTCATAACAACTTTTGTGAGGTTTTCGGTGAGTTGTAAAGGCTAACGATCAACTGTTCAATGGAGGATTTGGGTTGTGTTTGTGGGGGTGAGCTGAGCTTGAGGGTGTCTCTAATAATCTCAGGTGCCTTTAGAGAAAATTAGAGAGCTTGATTCGTCCTCCCCTCAAGGTGCCTACGTATCCTTTATATAGGAATCAAGCTCACGTAGTTCTAATACGAAGCTAATTCTGCTGGAATAGCTGTATTCGATTGTCTAGTTCGTGTTGGACTCAGGTTCCTTTAGAGTCTTTCACGAACAGGTTGGCTAAGTGGAGTAGAACTCAAGTTCGTACCCTACTATAATTCTCTCATCAATTAGAGGTATTCTAGGATCAACTGCGCCCTAGAATTACACTCCAATAATAATTCGATATCTGATCTAGATGGCTTCTAAATCTTTATGTCGGTTACTCTTAGGAACCTGTTGCTCAGGAACCTATATCTGAGGAGCCTGTTTCTCAGGAACCTTCTTATTTCGGGACCTATTGCTCAGGAACCTCCTTTTAGGTATCTGTACCTGCACAAATAACAAACATGTTAGGCTGGATAACTCGTATGATGTCTTCATATGCTCTTGACGCTATCCGTGGCTATTACTATGCTAATTCGGACTCTTCTGCTAGGAGGAACCTGGTCCTTTAATAATCTACTCAGCTTCCTGACCTTCGAGAACCTTCTGATATTCATAGTTTCTTGGTCATTTCTCTGTTTGACGCTCATTTCTTCATATCTGATCTTCGTAGCTCATACTAAATCTATCTTTTTGCTTGTACGGATTGAACCCTATGGCTTAATGGGCCTAAATTCGGCCCATGGTGACTTTGGGCACAACAACT
This sequence comes from Saposhnikovia divaricata, assembly GCA_036435485.1. Taxonomy (NCBI): domain Eukaryota; kingdom Viridiplantae; phylum Streptophyta; class Magnoliopsida; order Apiales; family Apiaceae; genus Saposhnikovia; species Saposhnikovia divaricata. The sequence goes on along the minus strand of CM071600.1, from coordinate 74,814,407 downwards.
ACCCCCCGGTTCCTTGAAATCATGTAATATGAGAGGAACCTATTCTATTTTATGATCAGGGGTTCAATACTAAATCATTTCTCTTACAATACCTTGCTTCAATATCATATATTCATGCCTTCATGAGCTAACTTAGCATAGGAAACATTACATAAAATATTTTCAGCTAGTGTAATCTTGATTAGCTTCCTTCCTATTAAGGAACCTATTATCCCGCTATTTTCTTCTTCAAACCGCAGCTTTCGAAATCAACTCAATGTCCGCATTTAGCTTCCCAGGGAATCTAACTTGTCTCTCATCATCACGTCTCTTTAAATTTTTATAATTTAAAAATTCGTAAGGAAGATAACTTTCAACTGTAAATATCTTGGAGTGATAATTCAAAATTTGAATTAACCTTTATCACTTACCAATGTTGTAGTTATTATGGTCTCTTCCCAAGATTCACACGCCTCATACGCGTGTAACTCTTTAAGTTTTACTCTAATCGTTGGTGGCCACGTGTACATGACTATCTCTCATTTACCTTAGCTATATAGACACGCGACTTGGTTCATCTTCATTTTTTACCTTTACCAAATACTTACTAAACCCTTAGAGAGAGAAAAGAAGAAGCCCGACGTTCATCCACTCCATCCTGCATCCTCGTCGCTGTTTTCTTCAATCCAAGGTATGATTCTTAACCATTGCTGTCTATTCTTTTATAATATTGGTTTTATTTTCAATTATCTGCTTATTTCGATCTTGCATGTTGACGTTTTCCTCTTTTTTGTTCGTCTTTTATGAATGTATCTGTTCTTTACACTCCATGTTTCACACACTATTACTCATCATACCTTGTGTAGTAATTGTCTATTCGTCGATTTACGGTTGTATCGTCATAACTTTGTCGTAACTTTTGATTGTCTACCCGTCTCTTGCACTTCTACGCTTTCAAGTACATGTCATGTACAGGGTTCTTCTTTTTAAAGCTTTCAAAAATATCAATCATCCGACGATCATCATAGTCAGAAGTTTGTGGTGAGTCTATTACCTTTTGAGCACGTTCCCACTTATCACCATTTCTGTACTTGATGTACATCTTCCTAGCTTCCAGCTTTTGAGCATGTTGCTTTTGAAGTGCTTTCTGTTCAGCCTTTTGAAGTCTTTCATTATGAGCTAACTGTTCGAGTGTCTTCTTGAGTCTTTCTTCTCTCATAGACAGATTAGCTTCATTCTGTTCAAGTTCTTTATTTGCTTCAAAATTCATTCTTTGTGTTTCAACAGAATCAGGAATTATCGGCTCTTCATCATCCCAAAAACTGAGATCTGGTTCATCGAATTCTTCACCAACATCAGGAAACTGTAAGTCAGCAAACAGATCAATATCAGGTTCACCTGTATAGTAAAAACCTTCTACAGCATCATCATCTTCCTGTTCTGCTGCTTGATGAGTTGTCTTCTTCTTCCCTTCACTCCTATCTTCATCTTTCTCTTTACTCACACTTCCTCCCCCTCTAGATTTCTCCCCCTTAGTTGAGGAATCCTCTACAGCTTTGTGGCTTGTACCAGCTCCAGGGTCACTTTCATCACTACTTCCAAAGAATTTCTTCTCTTCTGCTGTAAGTGAGTGAGTTCTGCTAATGATATTATATAAGTGTCTCAACCCCTTTGCTTGATGATCATTTTGCCTTTCAATTTGACTGAGACGATGTTCAGTGGATAAGTGATTCTCATTTATGTTATTATGAAGATCTTCAATTTGATTAGACATAGAAGATATAATAAGATCTTGAGCCACTGTGACATCTCCAGAGTCTTCGATTGCTTGTTGTTGAGAGAGTTTAAGTGCATTGATCTTGTTGTTGAAGATAGTTCTCATGTTATCCATATCAAACCTCAAGTTTTTATTGTCTTCTTCAGCTTGAGCAAGACTTTCTTTCATTTGATCGAGTTTTGATATGAGAGATAAAGTGTATGTGTCATTGTGTGCTCTCACTTCAATCGCTCTCTGAGTATCACTCACATCACGTGCTAGTGTTTCACTCAGATTTGAGGTAATTCTCACATCACTCCTCTCATAATCCTGAGCTGCATCCATTGTACCTGCACTAGAAATCACCCTAGCCTCCTCTTGGAAGGTCAGTGGTGGTGCAATGGGAGTTCGCAAATCCCGATCAACCTGTGAGGGTTCTTCTGCCGTAACAATTGCAGGCACTATAACTTGCTCCTCTTGCATAACAATGTTTTCAGCTTCATGTAAGAAAATATCTTCCCCCATTGTGAGTAACAGGGGTGAGCTTGAAGGAATGAATGGGTTTATGATTGCCTTTGACATGGTTTTACCTTTTTTTTGTAATTGCAAATCTGTTTCACTCAAGATATCACTACTAGGGATAGCTCTTTTGAATGACAATTTCTTTCTATGATAGTGTTTGGAGAATTTAGGATCAGTGTTTGGTGCATTGACCTGGGATAAGGGTTGTGGTTCTACAACCCCTTGGTCACTTCTCACAATTATTTGACTATCAGAAAGATATTGAGATTGCAAAGTAGTTGAGTCAAATACCTGATCATTGACATGTACATCATCTTCATTCTGAGTGGGTTGATCCACTGGAAGTTGATGTTCAAGAGCAATCAAGGGTTCAGAATCAGGTTGAGGTTCTGGAACTTGTTCTGCTTCAGGTTGTGGAGCTTGTTCAATTAAAGGTATCTCAACAGCTGGCTGTGGCATGACATTTGGCAAATTTATGAATGTAGACATATATGGTGTTATGACCACCGGAACATGCAACAAGACCTTAGAAGTATCCAACCTAGTGTAGAACTTCTTCTTTGGTTTACCAGACCATTGAATTCGATCATTTGGAAACGGAGCAGGTTGATCCTTAGGCATAAGATGATTAAAAATTAGTGTCAAAAACCGAGGATAATGACACTTAACCAGTTTACCTTTTCCAAAGTTCTTTCTAGCCTTCTTCAACCGATTTAGCAAAATAGGCCATATCAAGCTGCCAAAGTTGATTCTTCTATTGTGAGCAATTGAGAAACCAATTGACTGTAACATACCTGTGATGACAGTATTGTTACTCTTTGTAGAATTAGCAAACACCTTTGCTATGATCTCGAAGAAGATATTCCATTCTTGAACAAGATTGCTTTTGAGTGGACGTTTAAGATTCAGTTGACCATGATAGTTCAGATTTGTAAAGAATTGAGTCAACTCATCATTTGAAGGCACTTCAGCAAATTGTTCTGTAGGAAGTCTCAGAGCAGCATTGAAGACAGATTCATCCACTGTATATGTCTTATCATTAAAGTTGAATGAAAACGATCTTTCATCTGAGACAGCTGTAGTACACATTAGTTTAAGTGGACCAAATTTCATGGGAACATTTGCAGTTATAGAATGGCTACAGATATTTTGTTCGTTTAGGAATTTTATCCAGGACTTGAATCGATCCACCGGGCAATCCTCGGGATTAAAATATCCAATATAATTGTGATTAACAAGCTCAAAATTATTATAAGCACCAGCCATTCTAAATCAGGGATTAAAATTAAGAAATCTGCAAAATTCAACAATAAACCCAATTAAATCATAAAATTCGAATTAATAAATAAATAAAAATTCGAAAAATCAAAATCTTTATCAAAAAATCTGAAAATTTGAGGCAAGGATCTTGATTACAGTACAATCACACACATATTTTTAGATTTTGTAAAATCATCACCAATCTCTTTGAAATTTAAATCGAAAATTCGAACTTTTTAAACCAAAATCATCAAAACTCATCTAAATCTTACATTTAAACCGTTATTTTGATGAGAATCGACTGGGAAACTCAGTTTTGTTCTTAGAAACGAGATTACAAAGAGATTTGAGACCGAATTTGGGCAGCAATTCGACAGATGTGTGTATATGTATGTATGTATCGTTCGACAGTAATTAGGTGACTTAACACGCTAATATGACTTAACAAAATAATATAACTACTGAATATAACAATTGATTTATATATAAAACAGCTAGATATGACTATCGGGTGATAGTCATACCGATAGTTATATTACGTTTAAACGTAATATAACTATCCTAATTAGACAGTTATATAGAAATTAAGCCTAAATATAACTATTAAAAAAAACAAAGGATATGACAATTGATTCAATAGTTATACCGATAGTTATATTATGAGTAAAACACACAATATAACTATTAATTAACAACAGTTATATTTACAGAAAACAAAATTATAACTATTTTATTACTAAGTTATATTACACTACTTTTAACTAATATAACTAACACAAATTCGAATATAACAATCAAATGGATTGTTATACCGATAGTTATATTCCAACAAAACAGCTAATATAACTAACCAAAAATTGAATATTAACAGAATTTTAACAAGTAACAAATTAAAGAAAAACAAAACAAATTAATTTACACTAAAATTATAAAACCTAATAAAAATTATAAAAACGATCATATGTAGTCCCTTTTACGAAATCAAACATTAATAACAAAAGGACAAACACTACAAATCAAGTAAAATAAAATCAATTAACATACTAAATATTTACATAATTATTTCTGATGAATTAATAAATCTATAAATTTTCTAATAAAATAATTTCCATATAGAAAATTATTCAAAAAGAAACTATGATTTATTTAAACAACAAAAATAATTAAACTGAATTTAAAATAATAACATTTTTAAGAAAAATAGATTTCTCATAAATTACAGCTTGTAAAATTCGAGAAAAATATTTTTAAAGAAAATGAATTAATCTAAAAACACAAGAAGTAATTAAAAATATATAGAGAAGATAATAACAATGATTTAAGAAGAAACAAGCAAGAGTATAAGTTGATAAAATAATTATACAAGTGATTTCAATAACAAATATTAACACATCAATCACTTGTAAATTATTAAAGTTCAAACCTCAGATATTAACCAGTTTAATTACTAGGACTATTTAACATACCCAATTCACCAACAATTCTGGTAAATGTGGATTCGTCAAGAGACTTAGTAAAAATATCTGCTGTTTGTTCTTCCGTAGGTACAAAAAATAACTCCACGGTACCATTCATGACATGCTCTCGAATAAAATGATACCTGATGTCAATATGCTTTGTCCTTGTGTGCTGCACAGGATTGTTAGAGATTGCTATGGCACTTGTATTATCACATAAAATTGGAATTTTATCAAGCACAAAGCCATAGTCTCTCAGCTGATTCCTGTTCCACAAAATCTGTGCGCAACAGCTTCCAGCAGCTATATATTTTTAGCTTCAGCTGTTGAGTTGGAAACTGTTTGTTGTTTCTTGCTGTACCAGGAAACCAGTCTACCACCTAGGAATTGACAACTCCCAGATGTGCTTTTTCTATCCACAACACTTCCTGCATAGTCTGAATCTGTATATCCAACAAGATTAAAACCAGAATCTTTAGGGTACTAGATGCCTAAGTTAGGCGTACCCTTAAGATATCTCAGAATTCGTTTAACAGCAATGAGATGAACATCTCTAGGATCCGATTGGAACCTTGCACACAAACACGTAGCATGCATAATATCAGGTCTACTTGCAGTAAGGTAAAGTAATGAGCCTATCATACCTCTGTAGCTTGTAATATCTACCTTGACAGAATTTTCACATGCTCCAAATTTGACAGCTGTGGATGATGGTGTCTTTGCTGAAGAAGAGTCCTCCATTTGATACTTCTTGAGAAGCTCTTTAACATACTTGGATTGACGGATAAATATTCCATCTGTCCTTTGATTTATTTGCAATCCAAGAAAGAACTTCAGCTCACCCATCATGCTCATTTCAAATTTACCCTGCATTAACTTCGCAAATTTCTTGCACAAAAGATCATTAGTAGACCCGAATATTATATCGTCCACATAGACTTGGATTATAATTGTATCATTCTTATGTTTCTTTGTGAAGAGAGTTTTGTCTATGACACCTCTAACAAAATCATTTTCAAGTAAAAATTCAGAGAGAGTGTCATACCATTTCCTTGGTGCTTGCTTAAGACCATAGACAGCCTTGAAAAGAAAGTAGACATAGTCAATTAAATCTGGATCTTCAAAGCCAGGGGGCTGTTCTACATAAACCTCTTCATCTAGCTTGCCATTCAAGAAAGCACTCTTGACATCCATTTGATAAACTTTAAAGTTTGAAAATGCTGCGAATGCCAAGAATATTCTTATGGCCTCAAGTCTAGCCACTGGAGCATAGGTCTCATCATAATCAATGCCTTCAGATTGGGAGTAACCCTTTGCTACCCGTCTTGCTTTATTTCTCGTCACTGTGCCATCTTCATCAAGTTTGTTTCTGAATACCCACCTTGTACCAACTACTGGTCTGTCTGTAGGTCTGGGTACCAGCTTCCAAACTTCTTGTTGAAATGAACTTCATAACCTTTGTCACAGAATTGACTGACACTGAGCAAATTGTGCTCAAGTCCTTTCACAAAAGAGACTTCATCAATGATAACATTTCCAGCTTCAAGTCTGCCATATCCATCAGTTCTACCTTTGCTGTTATCTCCAAAGGTAACTACTGGGCCGACATTCTCCACCACATTTGTCAGCAGGGTTCTATCTCCAGTCATATGCCTTGAACATCCACTGTCCAAGATCCAGGTTACTCGATCAACCTGTTCAATACCCTGCAATGACAAATGAATTAAACCTTCTTCGGGACCCAAATTTGATTGGGTCCTGCGTATTTAAAGTATTGACCTTTATCAGGCAAAACAACATTTTTAATTTTAACCTCTTTAGTCAATAAACATTTAACCTTATAAACAGATTTGTAAATCTTTTGTTTAATCTTGGGTATCCATGTTTCTCTAGCAGCAGTAACACTTGAGTCATTGACTGGACATTTGACCTGGTAGACATTCTTGGTAACCTTTTGTTTAGTCTTAGGTGCAAATGTCTCTCTCCTAACTTGAGGAGGAAAAGCAGTCTTAGATCGAACATTATTGTTCCTGTTCATGTGCTGTCGAGGAGCATTCTGTTTAACACATGCATAATTACCATTAAAATAAGCACGCATACTGTTAAAAGCACAAGACATACAATTGATAACACCGCATGCTTTATGATTAGAATCAATGGTAGACATGGTATTTTTCTGTTTCAACTTATTACTACCTAATCCAGTCTTAGAAGAACTAGCTGATTCAACAACTTTGACTGGTACTTTAGGTACGTCTTTCTTGGATGAAACATTCGTTGTATTAATGTCCTCAACTGATTTGGCCTTAACAAAGACTGTGACATTTTTCTTGGATGAAACATTCTTTGTATTAGTGTTCTTAACAGTTTTATCCTTAACACATTTATCCTTAACAAGGACTGTGCCATTTGCACTGTCCTCATTTCTCATTTCTTCTTGTATAACCATAGAAAGAATATCTGGTGGGCCAGCATCAGATTTTGTAAACATTGGTTTTTCAACATTCTTGAGAATATGTGGTATACCTCTTTCTTTAGCTGAAATAGGATTAGGAGAATGATTACTCAAAGAACCAACAACTTGATTGTAATCAAATCCTATTCCTACAGTTCGTTCTACTGCTTGTTTGTTGAAGAACTCTTTAGAAACTTTAACAGTATTATAACAAGCTCTAATCTGTGTTTCCAGTTCTTTAATCCTGATATCTTGATCAGCAATCTTATCAACTTGTTTTACCATGTATTCTCCTAATGACTTATCTCTGTAATTAAGTCAAGCTATTTCTTCTATATTCTTATCTTGATTAATCTGCACCTTTTTTAAATCTAACATTTCATTTTCAAGGTTAGTGTTAACAAGACTTATTCTCTCGTACCCTTTTTGTGCATTATTCAAGCAATTACGTAAACTATGAATTAACTCAGCATCAGTAAGAGTTACCGGTGTGGTGTAATAAGTTGATGATTCAGCATTTACCACCAGCGCAAAGTTTCCATATTCTTCATCTTCGCTATCTGTGTCATCCCAGCTTTTACCAGCAGCTACATAAGCTCTTCCACTCTTCTTCTTTTCAGAAGCATAATCTTTCTTCTGTGCTTGCTTGGGTTTCTGACACTCAGTAGCAAAGTGTCCCAACTCATTACAATTGAAACAACGGATCTTGCTTCTGTCAACAGTTCCAGTTTTATAACCTCCCCTGTTACTAGAGGATGAAGAACCTCCTCTCTGAAATCTGTTATTTGACTTAAACCTGAACTTTGGATTTCTTCTGAATCTGAAGTTACTGAATTGTCTCACCATCATTGCCATAGATTCATCTTCCAATTGATCCAGCTCTTCAAGTGAGTAAAATTCTCCACCATCCTGAGTAGCTGGTGTTTGGCCATGTTCCACTTCAGTTTGTTCCTTGTTGAAGCTGTTAGGTTGAACAACTTTAGCTTCCACTTCCTTAGGAATCTCAACCACTAGAGCTGTAGAAGAATTTGCCATTCTGCCTTTGCCATAGAATTCCTTTTGCTGTACTTGTTCTAATTCATATGTTTTCAGAACACCAAACAGCCTTTCAAGAGCAATCTGAGTTAAATCTCTAGATTCTCTGATGGCGGTGATTCTATGCTCTAAGTGAGTAGGCATAGTCAGTAAAAACTTCATGTTGATCTCCTTCTGAGTATATTGCTTGCCATGAACTTGCAAGTTGTTGATTATTTTGTTATACCTTTCGAACACTTCTTGAATGCCTTCATTAGGGCCAGCTCTAAAGTGTTCATATTCAGAGGTCAAAATTTGAAGTCTATTTTCCTTGACTTCATCAGTCCCTTCATTAATGATCTCAATAGTTTCCCAGATGTGCTTAGCAGTTTTACAATTCCTTACATGGCTATACATTACAGCATCTAGGGAATCTAATAGAATAAGTCTCAAATTTTTATCCAATCCAGCTTCCTCTTTTTCTTCAGAGGTAAAGTTCTTAGGGTCCTTTGGATATGATTTTGCAGGTATTGTTACAATTCCATTTGTAACTGTTTCAGTATCATGTTGGATAGGAATTACTGGTCCATTTTTCAAAACCCACAAAAATCTTGGATTTGCTACATCAAGAAATAACTCCATTTTGTTTTTCCACATGTCATAGTTATCTTTATTAAAGATAGGAATTTTAACATTGCCTTTGGCTGACATGATGAATTTTTAAGAGAGTTAAAAATTCGAGCTTGATTTTTGATTGAGTAAAAATAGGATCTTGATTTGTGTATCAATCAATAGGCTCTGATACCAATTGTTAGGTCCAATAAGATTGTAGAAGGGGGGGTTGAATACAATCTATACCATTTTCTCGAAATTTATTCGTTAAACAATTTTCACTTAAACGAATATTTTGTGCGGAATAATATAACAAAATTTCAAGTTGAATATAACAATATATTAACTTGATGGGTGTTACAAAATCAGTCCAAACGATTATCAAGTAATTAATAACTAATTAGAAAATTCAACATGAACTTTGCTAATTTAGTTAATAAAAATCATGATATCAATTTGTGAACTAGGAAACTTAATTCGCTAGTAGTACAAGAATCACAAGTAAACAAGTTCCAATGGATAGGATATTACAACTGAGATGAACTTGAATTTACAGAAGTTAATTTGTAAGTGTTCTTGAGCTTGAGAGAAAGATATAAGAACTGCTGTGTGTATTTTCTGTGTTATGCTCGACTGATACATTTCTTCTCCATTCTGCTTCTTTATATAACACAGCCACAGTCATATTACTTAGTTTAAACTGATATAACAATCATTTTACATTAATATGACAATCGGTATGACTATCAATTGAATGTAATATGACTGTCCAGTTTAAATATAACTTTCGGTATAACTATCCAGCTCAATATGACATTCGGTATTACTATCCAGTTGAATGAAATATGACTATCCAGTTGAACTGCATATGACTATCTCCTCTTTGAACTGAATATGACTATCGGTATAACTATCAGTTTGATAGTTATATCATCATATTTTTCAGTTTATAATTAATTAAATGATTTTTAAAAATCATTTAACTAATTATTTCTTTTTCATATTAATTCTTATTTAATTAATCTAATAATCACTTTAACAAATATATTAATTCTGATAGAATTAATTTATTTATTAACTTAATTACTTGATTTAATCAATTAAAATAGAATTAATATAAATTCTTTAATAGTCAATACTCCACTGCGAACCACGTAATTATGATAAGGAACATACACTGGAATGATGTTGACGCTCGATGTACTGTCTGGTTCATGAACGACTAACTCCAATCTCTGTTCTTCATCGTGACTTTAACACTGTGGTCTTTTTATACTCTTCACTCTCATCAATCATTCGGTACTGAAATTGTTTCTTATCACTTATAGAAATCTCTGTCTCTTAAAAGAATCCATTTGTTTCAATGCTACCTTGAGGCCTGATCAGATATCTGAATCTTCTTCCAGTGTAAAACATCAAAACTATAGATTGACTTGTTGATTTTTCTTCTGACGGTTATCATCTTTTGAGATTCCTGTGACAGTTGATATTATTTACTTATTACAATCTAGTTTAATTGGATTAGGATCCTCGAACTACAAATAGGCTGAGTCATATGCCTTTCAGTATCTGATCTAACTTCACTTCTCTGAACTTTGCAAGCAACTCCTGAGGGTACCTCAAATACAAGTCTGTTCGTGGACCTCTCGCCTGGAAACCACCACGAATCTGCCAAACTACTAACATCGAGTCACTGAACACTCTAATATTCTCCACTTTCATCTCCAAAGATAGCTTGAGACCTGCAATCAACGCCTCATACTCTGCATCGTTGTTAGTAGCTCTAAAAGCAAAATGAATCAAACTAAGAAGTATGTGTCCTTCTGGGCTAACTAGTTCTATGCCTGCTCCAGCTCCATTGCTATTAGCAGCTCCATCCACATACAGTGTCCACCACGGTGAACAATTATCATCTTCTGTCTGCTCTTTCATCAACTCTCTTGGTTCCTCCTGACCAGTAACCTCCACATGAGGTGGAAACTCAATTAAAAAGTTTGCTAAAGCTTGAGCCTTGATCGTTGTCTTTGGCTTGTACTCTATATCAAATTGTCCCAACTCCACAACCCATTTCAACATTCTGCCTAAAGTTTCTGGCCTGTGCATCACTTGTCTAAGTGAATATGAGGTCCTCACTTCTATCTTGTGAGCCTGAAAATAAGGTCGTAGCTTCCTAGAAGCTAGAATCAAAGCATAAACCAGTTTCTCCATTCCTATGTACCTTGTTTCTGCGTCAAGCTACCTCTTACTGACATAGTAGATTGGGCTTTGCTGTTCATCTTCTTCTCGAACTAGGACTACACTGATAGAATACTCTAACACATCTAGGTAAAGTATCAATGTCTCTCCGTCTACTGGTTTTGCTAATAGCGGAGGGCTTCCTAAATGCTCCTTTAGCTTTCTAAAAGTTATCTCACATTCTTCCGTCCATTCGAACTTACTTCCTTTCTTTATTGCTTTAAAGAACTCTTGACACTTATCTGTAGACCTCGAAATGAATCTGTTCAAAGCTACAACTCTTCCAGTGAGGGACTGAACCTCCCTCACAGTCCTTGGTGACTTCATATCAATCAACGCTTTAATCTTGGCCGGATTGGCCTCTATACCTCTATGTTTCACCATGAACCGTAAATTTCCCTGATTTTACCCCAAATACACACTTCTGGGGATTCAGCTTCATTCTGTACTTTTGCAAGATTCCAAACATCTCTTCCAAGTGCTTCACATGATCAGTAGCTTCCTTAGATTTAGCTAACATATCATCCATATATACCTCCATGGTATTACCAATTTGCTCTTTAAACATCATGTTTACTAGCCGTTGATATGTGGCTCCAGCATTAATCAATCCAAATGGCATGCATACATAGTGTTGATGAGTGGATTTCATAACAACTTTTGTGAGGTTTTCGGTGAGTTGTAAAGGCTAACGATCAACTGTTCAATGGAGGATTTGGGTTGTGTTTGTGGGGGTGAGCTGAGCTTGAGGGTGTCTATAATAATCTCAGGTACCTTTAGAGAAAATTAGAGAGCTTGATTCGTCCTCCCCTCAAGGTGCCTACGTATCCTTTATATAGGAATCAAGCTCACGTAGTTCTAATGTGAAGCTAATTCTGCTGGAATAGCTGTATTCGATTGTCGAGTTCGTGTTGGACTCAGGTTCCTTTAGAGTCTTTCACGAACAGGTTGGCTAAGTGGAGTAGAACTCAAGTTCGTACCCTACTATAATTCTCTCATCAATTAGAGGTATTCTAGGATCAACTGCGCCCTAGAATTACACTCCAATAATAATTCGATATCTGATCTAGATGGCTTCTAAATCTTTATGTCGGTTACTCTTAGGAACCTGTTGCTCAGGAACCTATATCTGAGGAGCCTGTTTCTCAGGAACCTTCTTATTTCGGGACCTATTGCTCAAGAACCTCCTTTTAGGTATCTGTACCTGCACAAATAACAAACATGTTAGGCTGGATAACTCGTCTGATGTCTTCATATGCTCTTGACGCTATCCGTGGCTATTACTATGCTAATTCGGACTCTTCTGCTAGGAGGAACCTGGTTCTTTAGTAATCTACTCAGCTTCCTGACCTTCGAGAACCTTATGATATTCATAGTTTCTTGGTCATTTCTCTGTTTGATGCTCATTTCTTCATATCTGATATTCGTAGCTCATACTAAATCTATCTTTTTGCTTGTACGGATTGAACCCTATGGCTTAATGGGCCTAAATTTGGCCCATGGTGACTTTGGGCACAACAACTACCCCCCGGTTCTTGAAATCATGTAATATGAGAGGAACCTATTCTATTTTATGATCAGGGGTTCAATACTAAATCATTTCTCTTACAATACCTTGCTTCAATATCATATATCCATGCCTTCATGAGCTAACTTAGCATAGGAAACATTACATAAAATATTTTCAGCTAGTGTAATCTTGATTAGCTTCCTTCCTATTAAGGAACCTATTATCCCGCTATTTTCTTCTTCAAACCGCAGCTTTCGAAATCAACTCAATGTCCGCATTTAGCTTCCCAGGGAATCTAACTTGTCTCTCATCATCACGTCTCTTTAAATTTTTATAATTTAAAAATTCGTAAGGAAGATAACTTTCAACTGTAAATATCTTGGAGTGATAATTCAAAATTTGAATTAACCTTTATCACTTACCAATGCTGTAGTTATTATGGTCTCTTCCCAAGATTCACACGCCTCATGCGCGTGTAACTCTTTAAGTTTTACTCTAATCGTTGGTGGCCACGTGTACATGACTATCTCTCATTTACCTTAGCTATATAGACACGCGACTTGGTTCATCTTCATTTTTTACCTTTACCAAATACTTACTAAACCCTTAGAGAGAGAAAAGAAGAAGCCCGACGTTCATCCACTCCATCCTGCATCCTCGTCGCTGTTTTCTTCAATCCAAGGTATGATTCTTAACCATTGCTGTCTATTCTTTCATAATATTGGTTCTATTTTCAATTATCTGCTTATTTCGATCTTGCATGTTGACGTTTTCCTCTTTTCTGTTCGTCTTTTATGAATGTATCTGTTCTTTACACTCCATGTTTCACACACTATTACTCATCATACCTTGTGTAGTAATTGTCTATTCGTCGATTCACGGTTGTATCGTCATAACTTTGTCGTAACTTTTGATTGTCTACCCGTCTCTTGCACTTCTACGCTTTCAAGTACATGTCATGTACAGGGTTCTTCTTTTTAAAGCTTTCAAAAATAGCAATCATCCGACGATCATCATAGTCAGAAGTTTGTGGTGAGTCTATTACCTTTTGAGCACGTTCCCACTTATCACCATTTTTGTACTTGATGTACATCTTCCTAGCTTCCAGCTTTTGAGCATGTTGCTTTTGAAGTGCTTTCTGTTCAGCCTTTTGAAGTCTTTCATTATGAGCTAACTGTTCGAGTGTCTTCTTGAGTCTTTCTTCTCTCATAGACAGATTAGATTCATTCTGTTCAAGTTCTTTATTTGCTTCAAAATTCATTCTTTGTGTTTCAACAGAATCAGGAATTATCGGCTCTTCATCATCCCAAAAACTGAGATCTGGTTCATCGAATTCTTCACCAACATCAGGAAACTGTAAGTCAGCAAACAGATCAATATCAGGTTCACCTGTATAGTAAAAACCTTCTACAGCATCATCATCTTCCTGTTCTGCTGCTTGATGAGTTGTCTTCTTCTTCCCTTCACTCCTATCTTCATCTTTCTCTTTACTCACACTTCCTCCCCCTCTAGATTTCTCCCCCTTAGTTGAGGAATCCTCTACAGCTTTGTGGCTTGTACCAGCTCCAGGGTCACTTTCATCACTACTTCCAAAGAATTTCTTCTCTTCTGCTGTAAGTGAGTGAGTTCTGCTAATGATATTATATAAGTGTCTCAACCCCTTTGCTTGATGATCATTTTGCCTTTCAATTTGACTGAGACGATGTTCAGTGGATAAGTGATTCTCATTTATGTTATTCTGAAGATCTTCAATTTGATTAGACATAGAAGATATAATAAGATCTTGAGCCACTGTGACATCTCCAGAGTCTTCGATTGCTTGTTGTTGAGAGAGTTTAAGTGCATTGATCTTGTTGTTGAAGATAGTTCTCATGTTATCCATATCAAACCTCAAGTTTTTATTGTCTTCTTCAGCTTGAGCAAGACTTTCTTTCATTTGATCGAGTTGTGATATGAGAGATAAAGTGTATGTGTCATTGTGTGCTCTCACTTCAATCGCTCTCTGAGTATCACTCACATCACGTGCTAGTGTTTCACTTAGATTTGAGGTAATTCTCACATCACTCCTCTCATAATCCTGAGCTGCATCCATTGTACCTGCACTAGAAATCACCCTAGCCTCCTCTTGGAAGGTCAGTGGTGGTGCAATGGGAGTTCGCAAATCCCGATCACCCAAGAATCTTCAACTGGAAATTCGATGTCCATGACTTCCTCTTTGAAAACACTAGGTTGTTCTTGAATCTGGAGCGGAATTACACCAAATAAAGTTGACTCTCTCTGCGAGCCCAATTTAGCTAATGCGTCTGCATTGGTATTCTTTCCTCGTTGTATTTGATCTAGCTTTACCTCTCTGAACTTTGCAAGTAGTTCTTGGGAATACCTCAAATACAAGTTTGTTCGTGGACCTCTTACCTGAAATCCATCGCGAATCTGCCAAACTACCAACATCGAATCACTCAACACTCTTATATTTTTGACATTCATCTCTAAAGCTAACTTGAGACCTGTAATCAACGCCTCGTACTCTGCATCATTGTTAGTGGCTCTGAAAGCGAAGTGAATCGAGCTATGAAGTCTATGCCCTTCTAGACTTACTAGCTCTATGTCTGCCCCTGCTCCATTACTATTAGCAGCTCCATCCACACACAATGTCCACCAAGGCACGCAATTATCATCTTCCATCTGCTCTTTCTGCAACTCTCTTGGTACCTCATGGCCAGTAACCTCCACATGAGGTGGAAATTCGATCAAAAAATCCGCTAGAGCCTGAGCCTTGATTGCTGTTTTTGGCTTGTATTCTATATCAAACTGTCCCAACTCCACATCCCACTTTAACATTCTCCCTGAAGTTTCTGGCCTGTGCATCACTTGCCTAAGTGGATATGAGGTTCTTACTTCAATCTTGTGAGCTTGGAAGTAAGGTCGCAGCTTCCTAGAAGCTAGGATCAAGGCATAAACCAGATTCTCCATTCCTGTATACCTTGTTTCTGCATCGAGCAACCTTTTACTGACATAGTAGATTGGGCTCTGCTGTCCATCCTCTTCTTGAACTAGGACTGCACTAATAGAATACTCCGACACAGCTAGGCACAGTATTAATGTTTCTCCGTCTACTGGCTTAGCTAACAGTGGAGGGCTTCCCAAATGCTCTTTTAACTTTCCAAATGCTATCTCGCATTCCACTGTCCATTCAAACTTACTTCCTTTCTTTATCGCTTTAAAGAACTCTTGGCACTTATCCGTAGACCTCGAGATGAATCTATTCAAAGCTGCCACTCTTTCGATAAGGGACTGAACCTCTCTCACGGTCCTTGGTGACTTCATATCAATCAGTGCTTTAATATTGGCTGGATTTGCCTCTATACCTCTGTGATTCACCATGAACCCTAGAAACTTTTCGGATTCCACACCAAACACACATTTCTGGGGATTCAGCTTCATTCTATACTTTCGTAAGATTCCAAACATCTCTTCCAAGTGCTTCATATGATCAGTAGATTCCTTAGACTTGACTAACGTATCATCCACATATACTTCCATGGTACTACCAATTTGCTCTTTAAACATCATGTTTACTAGCCATTGATATGTAGCTCTGGCATTAATCAATCCAAATGGCATGCATACATAACAATAAAGACCTCTATCTGTAATAAAAGAAGTATGCTCCTGATCAGGTTTATACATAGAAATCTGATTGTAACCTGAATATGCATCCATGAAGCTAAGTAGGGCATGTCCAGCTGTTGCATCCACTAACTGATCAATTCATGGTAATGAGAAGCTGTCCTTTGGGCATGCCTTGTTGAGATCTGTGAAGTCCACACAAGTCCTCCATTTCCCATTGGGCTTCTTTACCAAGAAAGGATTTGCTAACCAGACAGGATAGAAAGATTCCTTGACCAAACCTGCATCCAGCAACCTATCCACTTCTTCCTTCAATGCTTGAGCTCTCTCTCCACTAACCGGTCTTTGCTTCTGTCTCACACCTTTCTTCTCTGGATCAACATTCAATTTGTGACACATGGCCTTTTGATCTATTCCTTCCATATCTGCGTGGTACCAAGCAAAGACATCCAGGTTCTTGCTCAAGAAAGAAACAAGAGATTCCTTCAAAGTTGGTTCTAGTTGAGCTCCAATCTTCAACACCTTTGTACCATCCTTATCATTTATCTTTACATCCAAAGTCTCACCAGCCGGCCTAGCTTCAACCACTGTTTCTGGCATTCGAGGATCCAAATCTTTATCCATCTCTGCTACCAAGTCTTCTTGAGGTTCCTCAACAGTAGGTGGTATATACGTTTCATGCATGACATTCCTTCTCTTAGATACTGGCTGACTGTCTTTATTGCTCCCACTGTGCTTCATTTTTCGAGAATTTTCAACATCCAATTCCTCTTCCATACACACATCACCATCATTGCCCATAGGGGATGCACTTTCTATCAACAAATAAGGGGTATCTGGTCCCTGAAAAACTGGAATCTCAGCATGAGATTCCTCTTCTGTAACCTCCTCAATTCTTACTGCTCTGCAGGATGCTGACACAAAACCCTCTAATGGCTGACTTCGTAGATCAACTGCTATATTGTTTGGATTCTTCCCTGGAAAGTCATCAGGAACCTCATCCATTGGTTTAGGTAACTTAGCAGCATGTTTCAAAGCTTTAGTATAACATTCCCTAGACTCATACTGGCATTCTCAAACTACACCAATACCACTTGGCGTTGGAAACTTCATAGTCAAGTGATAAATTGAGGTTACCACCCTCATCTCCTTTAGAATTGGTCTCCCGAGGATAGCATTATAGTTCATGTTGTCCTCTATAACAATAAATTCTGCAAACTGTGTAATTCAACAAGGTTTATCACCTAGAGTAACTGGCAAACGAATCTTACCTTTGATGGGGACCTGGTTGTTGGTGAAACCATACAAGGTGTCCTTCGTTGGAGTTAGATCCTTATCCAGAAAATGCATCTTCTTGAAAGCTGAGTAGGATAACAAATTCACAGAGCTTCCATTATCCACTAACACTCTATGAACCTCATATGATCCAATTCCTGCCTCAATTACCAAAGCATCAGTGTGGGGATGATGTACCCAAGAAGCATCCTCTTCAGTGAAGGTGATATCTGCATCTTCCCCTTCGAACAATCTGGGAGACCTCTGCGATATATTGCAAACATTAGTCAAAGAACGCACCTTAGCTTCGCGAGTATACCTTTCCATGGCATTTCTGCTATTTCATCCAATGTGAGGACCTCCAATAATAGTACGTATACATCCAGCTTTAGGTGGTCCTTCCATCATCACAGGTTCCGATGCTTTTTATGTTTTCTCCTCTCTATACTTCTTTCCTTCCTGAGCTACCCATTCAGTTAACTGCCCTTGTCTAATTAGAGTTTCAATTAAATCCCTTAGATGGCGATAGTCTGTAGTATTATGCCCATTGTTGTCATGAAAATCACAGTATGGACGTTCGTTCTTATTCCCCGGAGGACCATTCCTGATGGGCTTTCTAAACCATGAAGACTTCTCATTCACCGCGTAGATATGATCAATCGGAGCTACTAGAGGGGTGAAAGTTTCATAAACAGGTCGCTCTCGTTTGTTATTATAGGAAGCTGGTGGCGGGACTTGATTCATTGCAGGTCTAGCAGGATTGACGACTTCAACCTCAGGTTTTACTTGGGATGTACGACTGACCACCTTCTTATTGTCACGATTATTAGGGCTTCTGGGTCTTGACCTCTTGTTTCCTGACCATCCACTTTGCCTTTCAAAATTTGGGTCTTTCTTCAAATCAGCTAGAGATTCTTCCACCAAACGAAAAGATTCTGCTTGAGAATAGAAATCCGCCAGCATCTCAGGTTCCTTCCCTTGCAAATCTTTCCAGAAATCAGAACCTCTTTTGACTCCAACAATTAAGAAATTCTTCAGAGTCTCCTCAGATGGTTTCCTAACTTTTGGAACCTCTGCATTAAACCTCTTGAAATATTCTGTCAATGTCTCATTAGGTCACTGCTTGATGTTGGCTAGGGTGTTGGTAGGTGGTGCAAACGCGACAGATGCCCTGAACTGGGTAACAAAGAGCTTTCCCATACTTTCCCAAGAACCAATAGAATCAGTAGGTAACCTCTTAAACCAATGATGAGCACCGCCCTGCAGAGTTGCAGCTAGTAACCTACATCTAGTAGCTTCATTCACTTGATAAACATCCATCTCTTTGTCGAAATGACTTAAATATTCGATTGGGTCAGTGGTTCCATCGAACTTCAACTCATTCGAAGGCCTATAAGATCTAGGTAAAGCTGACTTTCGAACCTTCTTGGTAAAAGGAGAAGCAGTTATAGGTTTAGCAGCAAGATACTTTTCATCTCTGAGTTGAGATAATATTTTCTTAGCATCTTCAGCCGTTACTTCTCCAGTAGCTTCTGCCTTTGTCTTCTTACTTGTTCCTTCATCCTCTTGCGACTCTGCAGTACTAGATTCCTCCGTGGTTTCTTCTGAACCCGTTTCATAGTCCTCGATTATCTCAACAGATGGCTCCTTGTCTTTCTTCTTCTTCTGAGAGGAACCTCCTGTATTAGTCTTTTTCTTTCCCTTGGACTCAGTATGAACTTGGGACTGCACCTTCTTGGTAAGATTTTTATTCTTCTCAGGGTTCCCTTATTCTTCATCATCTCCTCCCTGGTTTGGTATCTCCTCTTCCTCTTCGGCTTCTTCCTCAAGTTCAGGTTCCTTTTCTTCGAAATTCAACTGCTTCGGAGTAACCTTCGATTTCTTCCCCTTCTTGGCCTTCTTTTTCTTCCTGCTTGAAGCCTGCTCTAGGGTCGACAATCGTCCGTTAAGGGATTTTAGGGCATCAAGAATATCTGCTGGGGTAACCTTCTTCGCCTGATGAGTCTGATCATCATCGTTGGGTGTTTTCTCCACAGAATGGGTTGCTTCGCTATCTGAATTGCCTACCATCTTTCCACTCTTAAGATGTTAACTTCCCCTCCTTCTAGCACCAATGTTGATGAGTGGATTTCGTAACAACTTTTGTGAGGTTTTCGGTGAGTTGTAAAGGCTAACGATCAACTGTTCAATGGAGGATTTGGGTTGTGTTTGTGGGGGTGAGCTGAGCTTGAGGGTGTCTCTAATAATCTCAGGTGCCTTTAGAGAAAATTATAGAGCTTGATTCGTCCCCCCCTCAAGGTTCCTACGTATCCTTTATTAGGAATCAAGCTCACGTACTTCTAAGGCGAAGCTAATTCTGCTCGAATAGCTGTATTCGATTGTCTAGTTCATGTTGGACTCAGGTTCCTTTAGAGTCTTTCGCGAACAGGTTGGCTATAGAGTAGAACTCAAGTTCGTACCCTACTATAATTCTCTCGTCAATTAGAGGCATTCTAGGATCAACTGCGCCCTAGAATTATACTCCAATAATAATTCGATATCTGATCTAGATGGCTTCTAGATCTTTCTGTCGGTTACTCTTAGGAACCTGTTGCTCAGGAACCTATATCTCAGGAGCCTGTTTCTTAGGAACCTCCTTATTTCGGGACCTATTGCTCAGGAACCTCCTTTTAGGTATCTGTACCTGCACAAATAACAAACATGTTAGGCTGGATAACTCGTCTGATGTATTCATATGCTCTTGACGCTCTCCGTGGCTATTACTATGCTAATTCGGACTCTTCTACTAGGAGGAACCTGGTCCTTTAATAATCTGCTCAGCTTCCTGACCTTCGGGAACATTCTGATATTCATAGTTTATTGGTCATTTCTCTGTTTGACGCTCATTTCTTCATATCTGGTCTTCGTAGCTCATACTAAATCTATCTTTTTGCTTGTATGGATTTAACCCTATGGCTTAATGGGCCTAAATTCAGCCCATGGTGACTTTGGGCACAACACATAGCAATAAAGACCTCTATCCATAATAAAAGAAGTATTTTCCTGATCAGGTTCATACATAGGGATCTGATTGTAACTTGAATATACATCCATGAAGCTGAGTATAGCATGTCCAGTTGTTGCATCCACTAGCTGATCGATTCGTGGCAGTGGGAAGCTGTCCTTCGGACATGCTTTGTTGAGGTCTGTGAAGTCCACACAGGTTCTCCATTTTCCATTAGGTTTCTTCACCAAGACAGGATTCGCTAACCACACAGGATAGAAAGATTCTTTGACCAAAACTGCATCGAACAACCTATCTACCTCCTTCTTCAATGCTTGTGCTCTCTCTCCACTAACTTGTCTTCGTTTCTGTCTTATACCTTTCTTCTCTGGATCGATGTCCAATTTGTGACACATGACCTTTGGATCTATTCCTTCTATATCTGCGTGGCACCATGCAAATACATCCAGGTTTTTGCTCAAAAAAGAAATAAGAGATGATTTCAAAGCTGGTTCAAGTTGTGCTCCAATCTTCAACACTTTTGTAACATCCTTGTCATTTATCTTCACATCCAATGTCTCACCAGCTGGTCCAGCCTTAACCACTGTTTCTGGCATTCGAGGATCTAAATCTATATCCATCTCACCTGTTGACTCTTCTTGGGGTTCCTCAACAGTAGGTGGTACATGTGCTTCATGCATTACATTCCTTCTCTAAGATGCTGGATGACTATCCTCACTGCTTCCACTATACTTCATTTTTCGAGACTTTTCATCATCCAATTCTTCTGCCATACACACATCGCCATCTTTGTCCATAGGGGGTGCACTTTCTAACAACAAGTAAAGGGTATCTGGTCCCCGAAAAACTGGAATCTCAGTAAGAGGTTCCTCTTCTATGATTTCTTCAATTCTTACTGCTCTGCAAGATGCTGACACAAAACCTTCTAATGGTTGACTTCGTAAATCAACTGTTATATCATCTAGATTCTTCCCTGGAAAGTCATCAGGAAACTCATCCATTGGCTTAGGAAGCTTAGCAGCTTTAGAAGCATGCTGCAAAGCTTTAGTATAGCATTCTCTAGACTCATATTGGCATTCTCGAACTATACCGATACCACTTGGTGTTGGAAACTTCATACTCAGATGATAAATTGAGGTAACTACCCTCATCTCCTTTAAGATTGGCCTCCAAAGGATAACATTATAGTTCATATTGTCCTCTATAACAATGAATTCAACTAACTGTATAATGCAGCAAGGTTTATCACCTAAAGTCATTGGTAAACGAATCTTACCTTTGATGGGAACCTGGTTGTTGGTGAAGCCATACAAGGTGTCCTTTGTTGGAATTAGATCCCTATCCAGAAAATGCATCTTATTGAAAGCTGAGTAGGACAACAAATTCACAGAGCTTCCATTATCTATTAACACTCTATAAACCTCGTAAGACCCAATTCCTGCCTCAATTACCAAAGTATCAGTATGTGGGTGGTGTACCCAGGAAGCATCCTCCTCTGTGAAGGTGATATCTGCATCTTCCCCTTCGAACAATTTGGGAAACCTCTGCGATAGATTGCAAACATTAGTCAAAGGACGCACCTTAGCTTCGCGAGTATACCTTTCCATGGCGTTTCTGCTGTTTCCACCAATGTGGGGACCTCCAATAATAGTACGTATACACCCAGCCTTAGGCGGTCCTTCCATCAACACAGGTTTTGTTGCCTTCTGAGTCTTCTCTTCTCTATACTTCTTTCCTTCCTGAGCTACCCATTCTGTTAGCTGCCCTTGCCTGATTAGAGTTTCAATTAAATCCTTTAGATGGCGGTAGTTTGTAGTATTATGCCCCTTGTTGTCATGAAAATCACAGTATGGATGCTCATTCTTATTCCCTGGAGTACCATTCTTGAAAGGCTTCTTAAACCATGGAGACTTCTCATTTATTGCATATATGTGACCAATTGGAGCTAATAGAGGGGTGAAAGTTTCATACACAGGCCTCTCTCATCGATTATAGGAAGCTGGTGGTGGAACTTGATTCATAGCAGGTCTAGTGGGATTGACAGCTTCAGTTTCCGGCTTCACCTGAGATGTGCGACTGACCACTTTTCTATTGTCTCGGTTATTAGGACTTCTTGGCCTTGTTCTCTTATTTCCTGACCATCCACCTTGCTTCTCAAACTCTGGATCTTTCTTTAAATCAGCTAAAGATTCCTCCACGAGACGAAAAGATTCTGCCTGAGCATAAAAGTCTGCCAGCGTCTCAGGTTCCTTCCCTTGCAATGCTTTCCAGAAATCTGAACCTCCCCTGACACCAGCAATCAAGAAGTTCTTCAAAGTTTCCTCAGATGCTTTCCTGACCTTGGGAACCTCTGCATTAAACCTTTTGAAATGCTCTGTCAACGTCTCATTAGGTCTCTGCTTGATGTTGACCAACGTATTGGTAGGAGGTGAAAATGCAACAGATGCCCTAAATTGAGTAATAAAGAGCCTTCCCATACTCTCCCAGGAACTAATAGAATCAGCAGGTAACCTCTTAAACCATTGATGAGCACCACCCTGTAAAGTTGCTGCCAACAACCTACATCTTATGGCTTCTTTCACCTTATAAACATCCATCTCTGTATCGAAACGACTCAAGTAATCAATGGGATCAGTGGTTCCGTCGAACTTTAACTCATTCGAGGGCCTATAGGATCTGGGTAAAGCTGACTTCCGAACCTTCTTCATAAAAGGAGAAGAAGCTATATGTTTAGTTACGAGATGCTTCTCATCCTTGAGTTTAGCCAATATCTTCTTAACATCCTCAACGGTCACCTCTTCAATAGCTTCTATTTTCATCTTTTTACTCGTTCCTCCATCTTCTTGTGACTCTGAAGTACTAGACTCATCAGTGGTTTCCTATGACTCTGTTTCATCATCTTCAATTATCTCAACAGACAGCTCCTTATCTCTCTTCTTTTTCTGAGAGGAACCTCCTGCTTTAACCTTCTTCTTTCCCTTGGACTCCGTATAAACCTGGTACTGTACCTTCTTGGTAGAAGTTTTATTCTTCTCAGGATTCTCTTATTCTTCATTATCATCATCCTGTTTTGGTTCTTTTTCTTCTCGAGTTCAGGTTTCTTTTTCTTCGAAATCCAACTAATTAGGGGTAACCTTCGATTTCTTACCCTTCTTGGCTTTCTTTTTCCTCCTACTTGATGCCTGTTCCAAAGTTGACAATTATTCTCCAAAAGATTTTAAGACTTCAAGTATATCTACTAAGGTGACCTTCTTCACCTGATGAGCATGTTCGTCATCATTGGGTATTTTCTCCACGAAACGGGTTGTTTCGCTATCTGAGTTGTCTGCCATCTTTCCACTCTTAAGATGTTAACTTCCCTTCCTTCTAGCGCCAATGTTGATGAGTGGATTCGTAACAACTTTTGAGAGGTTTTTGGTGAGTTATAAAGGCTAACGATCAACTGTTCAATGGAAGATTTGGGTTATGTTTGTGGGGGTGAGCTGAGCTTGAGGGTGTCTCCAATAATCTCAGGTGCCTTTAGAGAGAATTAGAGAGCTAAATTCATCTTACCCTCAAAGTGCCTACGTATTCTTTATATAGGAATCAAGCTTACGTAGTTCTAATGCTAAGCTGATTCTGCTTGACCAACTGTATTCGGTTGTCTAGTTCGTGTTGGACTCAAGTTCCTTTAGAGTTTACCACGAACTGGTTGGCTAAGTAGAGTAGAACTCGAGTTCGTACCCTACTATAATTCTCATGTCTATTAGAGGCAATCTAGGATCAACTGCGTCCTAGAAGTACACTCCAATAATAAGTCTATATCTGATCTAGATAGCTTCTAGATCTTTCTGTCGGTTGCTCTTAGGAACCTGGTGCTCAGGAACCTATATCTCAGGAGCCTGTTTCTCAGGAACCTCCTTATTTCGGGACATATTGATCAGGAACCTCTGTATATGCATCTGTACCTGCACAAATAACAAACTTGTTAGGCTGGAAAGCTTCTTGATATCTTCACATGCTTCTTGGCTCTCTCTGTGGCTGTTGCTATGCTAACTTGAACTCTTCTACGAGGAGGAACCTGGTCCATTTGTAATTTGCTCAGCTTCCAGTTCTTCAGGAACCTCCTGATATCCATGGTTTCTTAATCATTTCTCTGTCTGATGCTCATTCCTTCACATCTGATCTTCATGGCTCGTACTAAATCTATCTTCTTACTTGTATGGATTGGACCCTATGGTTTAATGGGCCTAAATTCAGCCCATGGTAATTTTGGGCACAACAGCTACAACTGCTTCGATTGTGGCTTTAGTTTCGTTGCTAGATTTATTCTTGTTTCACAGGGTGCCTTATTCTAGTTATTTAGGATCTGTGCGACTTAGAAACTCATGTATATCTGTAAATTGTTTAACTCAAGGAGGAAATGATGAACTTATGCAAAATTCACAACCATTAATTGATTTAAATTCTCAGTATCCTGCTGATTTGCATAAAGCAGTGGTCCATAATGGTGCTCCGTGGAAGGCCGAGATTGGCCGTTGGTTATCTGGTTGTAATTCAAATACTACTGCATTGAAGATTTCTGAGGTACTTATAGTTTATCTGATTTATTATTATTTTTTGTAAATTTGCTATTCTTATTAAGTTGATCTTGTCCAAAAGGGATTTTCTTTAAACCTCAATATATTTGTATCCACACTGATTCACATGCTAGGAGAATTTGTTCCAATTCTGTTATCCCTTATGTATCCACACTGATTCACATCTTACTGTAGAAATAAGCGCAATTTTGCATGTGAAGATGAAATTTCTGTAACTAGCCAGGCCATGAAAGAGCTTCATATCTTTAATGGTCTCGAATGCAAGATATCGTGCAATTCATACAAGATGGTCTTGAGAAAGTTTATTCCCTTCTATTAACATATCACATTTATTTTCATATTATGTTGCTGACTCTTCTGTGAGCTGAAGAAAGTTGGCTACTGGCAGGTGTCTTATGTATTAGATACTGAAGATGTCTTCTGGCGGATAAAAAGGAGAACTAATTATTTACGATCAAACTGTGACCAGGCAAATCCTTCAAATGCTAATTCAGCCCGGGCAGAAAGGTTTAATAGATTGCTATGTGCCTTGTAGGATAATGCAATTATATGGCCTGTAGCGTAGTATGGTCACTTGAGAAAGAAAAAAAAAGGAAATATGTCTTATCTGAAGCTAGTGGGAAAGTCCACATCAAGCACCCGATGATAGTTGCTGTGTTTTGGTAGTTTTTGGTTGATGTATTCTTTAGCAATATCTTAAAAAGTAAAATAAGGACTTCATAAAGTTGCACCTCTTTTATTCTCTAGTACTCTGCTACACAGTTTATACAATAGATACGAGAAATAGAAGCGTGCTTGTAGTATATCTTATGGAATTATAATTGTGTTTGTTTCTATACACCAGTGTAATAAAGTTAAAAGGAACATAGTCATGTAGTTTCTTTTATACAGATGCTGAATCTTTAGTTGTCGTCGTGCCAGTGCAATGATTCAATGGATGATGATACCATAAACTGAAAGAAAAAACTTAAAGATTTAAAAACATCCCAAAACTACTATTCTACCACAACGCCCATTAAAAATGTAATTTTTGGTTGTGCTGAACGGAAATTAATAAAAACATGTGTAATGTTCCAAATTATACCATAAAATTGCTGGCCTAAAAACAACCATAAAATTGCTGATCCAGTCGTTCAGGCGAGGTGAAAGTAATAGTAAGTTCGATTGTCCAACTATGAACAATGAGAAAATAATCATTAATATAACATATATTTGCTTTGCAAGAAAAAATTACAATCAAGTAAATATATAATCAACAAAAGTGTTGCATTCAATTGCAACCATATACCATTTTTCGCTTTCTGCTCTATTTACAAATATATTTCCTTAATCACAAAAATCTAACTCCATTCACCAGATGCTCCCACTTTATGTCATAAGAGAAACTCCTTACATATTGACATGAGAAGAAGTGCTAAAGTGGATCCAGTCCTAGATGTTTGTATTGTTCCAACAAATCCTTTACAAGCTTGGTTGCACTACTCCCTATTGATATAATGGCCAAAAATATTAAGATTAACTAAGCAAAATATAAAAATTATCCTCAATTGTATTTTATAAAACGAGTGTCTATTTCAAATGTGAACTATGTTCTTCGATTTAAACAAAAAGAAATATAATAATTAGAATTATGAATCTTTGCTTTACGGGTCATAATTAAATTATATGACAATAATCATCAAGCATTAAGAGAGACACATTTAATTATTTTTCTATGTTTACCAGGGAGCAAGGTGCCAACAGCTAGGTTACAGCAGCAGCAATAGGTGTTCACCAACATCGCAAATGATTGAGCATTCCGAATGTTTCCATTGACGGAAATCAACATTGATAAGATTTATCTGTAAGGTATACCAGATGAACTATAATATAAGTCATGTATCCAATAAAAACAAGTACCCTTATTTGAGATAAACACCAACTACATTATGCACTACCACAATAAAGTGATTGAACATTTAAATTCAACAACAATCGACTTAAGTGATTGACCTTGATTTAATTTAAATACACAATTACCTTCACAACAAAATAGCTTTATCCTGCAAGTTCACTCATTGGCGGGCGATCCATGACACTGGAAGCTGCTACCGCATTTCTTTGCAGCAATGGGTCGATATCAGGCAATTTAGGAATCTAAAAACAAATGATACATATTAAGACAACAGAAATTATTCTATAATGTTCTATAACATGAAAATACTCAAAAAAAAAATCCGATGTCTGAGACTATGGATAGTAAGTATGTGCCAACTACACCACAATCATGATACAAAATCCATTAGGTGATAGCTTATCACTGATAGGCCATTTTTGACATTGATCTTACCTCTATTAATGTGCTGTTGATTTTAGTGTTTTAATATTTTGTGAAGCCAAATTCAAATGGATTATTTCTATCCACTTTCCATATGATTATCTGCAAGTAATTTACTTCTATCATACCATATAATTTAATAGCACAAAATGACCAGATGAGAAACTTACATACCAGACATGCGTACGTGACAAAATTTTCTTTCACTAATATGCCACCGGAATGAGAAAGAGACTACACTTAGACATGCAGAAAAGAATAAAAATAAATGAAAGGGGGTTCAGGAGGTAAGGGAAGAAGGGAAGCAACAATATGCATTTTAACGGAACTACTTTTTCAGTTAAATACTTCTTAAAGTTGATTTTTTTAATGCTACTTTCCTGATTATGGTGATCATAACGAAATCAACTAGCGCTTTTAAATTACTTGGAGAGTTGCTTTCTAAATAATAGATGAACTCTCTTTGAAATCCAAATCACCTGCATGTTCATTCACTAAGCATGACTTCATTACCCCTAAGCAATACCATAGAATCATTAACCCTTTTTTTTTTGGCTTAAAGCCTTAAACCCTGACCCCGGTTTCAAAAGAGTCCAATTTTTATATTCTCCTTGTCTTCCTCAATTGAACTTCTTTCCTACACAGCTCAATATCATACTAAAAGGTATGATCTCTCCAGAGCTTCAAGAGCTTCCAAAGATAATCGATATAAAATTTATTACAACTGTACCAAAGTAAACATATATCTCGAATCAAAGACATCCAGCTAACAAGAGTAGAATCTCACAAACATTACATAACTAAATTTAAACTAAACAATAGAATCTCACAAACATTACATAACTAAATTTAACAAGAGTAGAATGGTTATTGTGACCATTTTATATGCTGCTTCCGCATATAAAATAGGTGATATGCTAGAGTTCATGTTATTGTTTGTGGATTTTCAAAATAGCTCATAGTTTGATTCTACATTAGAATCAAACATAATAACCATAAAAAATGCACAATAACCATTCTTGTAATATGAACTTCATCTCCTATCCTAAAACATAATAGCTCTCTGAATACATCACCTACAACAAGTGTCTCGTGCTTAAAAAAGTAGAATCTAGCATGAAATCTCATGTAGAAATTTCACATATATAACTTAATAATACAAACAATTGACAACTAACATAGAATCTATCATAGAATCAAATTTACTCAAAATAAGTATTGAGCTTAATATCATCGTCGTCATCTGTTAGAAGGCCCCGCAGGGGCACCAACCAACTACGCTTGTCCCCATACAATCAGCTGTAGCATACAATGTAATGTATGCTCTCTTTTCACAAAATAACATACTACACCTATCCCCATAACTACACCTGTAAATTTTGTTATAGAAATTATCACAGAATCAAATAGAGAATCATCATCTAGTTTAGGCTTAACTTATTTTAAAAATAATTTTATCAATTGTAGAATCGAGCAGAAAGTAGTATTGTATTTAAAATATTATATAGAATCGAGCATAGAATCAGTTTCCGCTCTCTTAAATAAACATTACATAACTAAATATATAATTATAATTTGCTGAATCAAACATAGAATCACTAATTACATTCAATAATAAATAAATAACAAACTATAAAAACTAATATATACTACAGAATCATAGATTTGATTCTATAAAACATTACCTTAATCAATTAGTGGGATTAGCTTCGATTTTTCGATTTGTGCTTTGATTCTTCGATAAGGAGCTTCGATTCTTCGATAATGAGATTTAATTCTTCAATTATGAGCTTCAATTCTTCAGTTTCTGCTCCGATTCTTCGATTATGAGATTATTCAACGATTCTTCAACAAACTTACAAACCCTAAGTTTTTCTTCAACTATGATTTGTGTGTCGTGTATAACAGCGTTAGTTGTAGCGTGAAAAGCCCTTAGTCTTGGTCAAATTACCAGCATGTCCTTTATTTTTAGACTATATTACCTGCGTGCCCCAGTTCTTTATATAAAATGTTCTTTCTAGAGTGTAACTCTCTCTCTCTCTCTCTCTCTCTCTCTCTCTCTCTATATATATATATATATATATAAAGAAAGAAAGAACACATTATATAAAGAACAATAAAGAACACCATCATAATACTTTATTTTTTCATAAAAATTGATTTGTTATGATAAGAATCACAAATTTTAACAACAATTAAACTTAACATATCGAATCTAACGTAGAATCCCATCTAAATTTCAAAATCACATGTTACATAGAATCCATTACAGAATCTTATATATATATATATATATATATATATATATATATATATATATATATATTCTTATAACAATAAAATTATGTGTGATCATGTCATATTTGTTCCAAATTTTTTGTTAGAATCTATATATATTCATAAAACATCATTTTTTATGTGAAAATTAGAATCTAAATGTGATTTTATGTAAGATTTTATGGTGTTTTTTATTGTTCTTTATATAAGGGTGTTTTTCATGGAGCAATGGCAAATATATATATATATATATATATATATATATATATATAATACATACATAACTTACGAATTTTAATCGAATACGTATAATAAACACATTATCGAGTACTCTAAATTTATTCGAACTATTCTATATAAAAATAAATGAATACTGAAGTGGTGAGATTCGACTCGACATTTGTTCAAATTTTAAAAAAACATTCGAATTCACTCATTTATTATACGAATACGAATAATATTCGTTTTTGACGAGTCAAACCCGGTTCGAACCCAAATTACTCGAATTCGTTTTCAACCGTAATGTTATTATACCTATTACCTAACACCATAATTAAATTGTATACCTATTCTATCTTAATTAATGGTATTTGTAAATAATATTTTTTTTTCAATTTTTTTGTTTTGTATTAAAATATAGATTCAATTTTTTTATACAAAACAAAAAAAAAAACTATTTCTTATAAATACCTCAACCGAGCACATTAAAATGCGTGAAAAAGAAGTGGCTCATAATTTTATGGACGAATAGAGTATTATTTATATAGTTTCTGTGATATATGGATTTCTTTAAATATATTAGAATAGGATTATTTCAAAAATATCTAAGGTTACAATCTTTTTTGAAAAAATATTGTGTTTCTTTAAAATATTTTACGAAAATATGAATTTTTAGAAAAATTGTTGCAAAAACATGGTTTGCAACTTTGCAGCCAAATTTGCAATTAACTTCAACCAAAATCAAACACAAATGCACTTTTAAAAATTTAGTAATTGAAATTATTTTTGGTTGTATAATAAATTGCTTAACAAGTTGTTTTATTTAAATCAAATGCAACCAAAATCAACCCTAAATACAACCAAACACAACTTCAATTATTTTTTCTGAAAAACATAAAAACAAGTTGCAATTGATTTGGTTACAAACTTTTGAGTATGAGTAACACCTACGAGAAAATACAGTGGGGGGTGAATGTATTTTCTAACTTTCTTCAATTTTCTCTCGTTTCACAACCTATATGAATCTGTGCTTGATTTTGTAGCTGAGTATGTAAGTGTTTATCAAAGATTAAATGCTGAAAATTAAACACATAAACAACGCACTTTAATATAATGTTTTATTAGATCGAAGTATGCTACAAATTGTGAATACAGAAATTAGTATTCTCAGCTTCACTTTTCTCTGAGAGATATTCTTGGTATTTTTATAATGAAAAACTTCTATGAAAAGCTTAAGCGCTAAGGAAGTAAAACTATGTACTTATAGAACACGTACAAAGTCTAGATTTTCTTCCTCAGATACTTGTTCACGTGAATTTTTCTTTAAGCTTCCTTTGTACACTTTTCATGACAATACAATAGGTTTGATATTGTAGATGTCTTGGTTCGTGTAGATTCTCTGTCCCCAAATCTTCGCAGAATACTGTACATTATTGTGTTGAAGAACTGACAAGTCTCACATTCGATAACTCTGAGATAGCTTTGAGACGACTGATTTGATTTCTAGACTTGTCGAACCAATTATCTTGACTTCTCGAATCAGTGTTCTTAGACTTCACAAATTCAGACTTCTCAAATCACACTAATCCAGACTTATCGAATTAGTGCTACTCCAGACTTATAGAATTAGTGTTTTTCTCCACTTCTCGAATCTTCAATGTGCACATATCGAATTGATGATTTCTCTAATCAGTTGTTCCTTCACTTCTCGAATCTGCTCATTCTGCACTTCTCGAATTCTGACTTAACCAAATTTCAAACTTCAACTTAGTACCCTCCTTATTCTTCAAACTGTCTTCAGAAAGTCTTGAGGCATGATTCATAGATCTTCTTCCAAGTTACATTCAGTGACTTATTTGAGATTACATACATTGAGTTTTACATCTGGATTAAGTACACATTAAGAACCTTTGGTGGACAAAGGGATCCCTTAGTTAAGAGGTCAAGTAAGTAATACATAGTATTACAATCTAGTAGGCTTTGTATAACTAATATACATGAATGCCTCTGCATTTAACACAAATCGTATTTTTGCAAATATTTTCAGAATATGATAGCTAAAAAATTAGAAAAAGTATTATTTTTTTATAATTTCTTATTATAATTATCTTTTTATATAGTTATTTTATTTGTAATGTTATCTAATTATGTTACATTAGTTTTGATAATAAAATTAGTATAAATAATATTGAATAAAATTACATATTTATGAAATTCTAATATAATCAAATATTGTTTTGAAAAACAATATTTAGTTATATTGTTAATGATAATATTGTTAATTCTAATATAACTAAATATTGTTAATGATAATAATAGTTGTTTAGAATTAAATATATAAGTTATAATTTAAATTTGTCGTCGACGGATTTCGAACCTTCGACCTCTAATAGGATAGTTTAAATATAGAATATTTTTTTAGTATTGATCTTATGATTGTCATTTATTTACTTAAAATCTAACTATCATTATACTTGCATAATTGAACCATGTTAAACCAAATTACACCCATTACTAAAATATTATTATTGATTATAATAGTTTTTTTTATCAAGCCAAAGGATATATGTTAGATCTGTTCTATAAATATTGATACAGAGGAGAATTGAACCTACGACTTTGTGGATAATTAAAAGATATCTCTACCACTTGAACTACTCTCTACCCATGGTGATAATAATAGTTGTTTAAAATTAAATATATAAAATTTAAATTTAAATCTGTAATCGACAAGATTCGAATCTTGAACCTCTAATGTAATAACTTAAACATATAATATTGTTTAGCATTGTTCTAACGATTGCCATTGATTTACTTAAAATCTAACCATCATTATTTTTTGCATAATTTAACCATGATAAACCAAATCTCCATCCTTGATTACTGAATTCGAAATCACTACCCCAACCCACTCGATTCTCGAACGGGAATTATTATGTTTCCCGATCCCCGCTCTGAATTAGGAACGGACATCCACGTGAAGAATCGAGAATTTTTAATATTTTTTTGAAATAAATTGTTTGTATTTTACAATACATTTTACAAGAAAAGTTAATTTAATAAATCATGATATTCAATATATATTTTAAATTTAGGGTCATATTTTTTTTAAAAAAAATCAAATTAATATCTTATTTATTATAAAAGATAAAATTAAATTATTGTAATTTAATTATGTTCTATTATGAAAATTTGAATTATAAAATATGGATTAAAAGAAATTAAACTAATTTTTTTTAACATAGGGGAATTGGGGAAGGGGATGAGGACAGCCTAATCCCCGATACGAATACCCGAATTTTATTTATATTTTATTTTAATCTTTGTCCCGAATCTGAAAAATTCTTTAAATTCCCGATTAGGATGGGTGATCCTTATTATTTCGAGAGCCTCTTGGAGATGTTTTAAAGGATCTAATGACTAATCTCGAATAGGATCGTAATCCAAATCAAACTATTCATAAGCAATTCAAATTTAATTAACTAAATTACAAATCGCACTTAAATATAAACTCAAGCGTGTTTAGTTAAACAAATTGAATCGATTATTTATGAATTTGGCTTGAATTCAAAAACTCACCTCGAATTCGATTAAAACTGGATAAAAACATTCATATATATTGATAACTTGTAATTAAAAAAATAGATAGTTGTGTAATATATTTTAAAAAGTGCTTATTTAATGATATGAGATGTCACATTTTATTAAAATATATCTCGATGGGTGTGTATCATATCTAAAAATAAATTTAGTTTTCAATAAAATTCAAAATGTATTTTATCTTTTTATATTCCTACAAGTTAGCAAAAAAGAATATCATGTCTCCAGATATGTTTTATAGGATATTTTTCAAAATACTCAAGTTGTAGCTTTTTTTTCTTCAAAATACTCAAGTTGCAATTCCAAATGTAACTGTTTGTACGATAGATGCAATTTTTACCATATTTTTACAAAAAAGTTAAAAACATGATTATTTTTGATAATTTCCCTATTTTATATATTACTTACATTTTTCAGTCTAAATTCTATATTCATTTTTGTTAAATTTTACGGTTTTTTATTTCCTTTGCATGTCAGTAAATTTTGTCATGTTTATATAAATGTTATTTGATGTGTTTTTGCACTTTATGCCTTAAAATTATGTTTATAAATTATTTTAGTGTCCATATTTTAAACTTAGATAGTTTATAATCCAAAATTTATAACGGACTTATATATTATACATTTTTTGACACATTATTAAGTATATATTGTAAACATTATAATGAAAAAAGTTCCTTATAATTTCGCAAACAATCCCATTAATATAATACTAGTCTATATCCGTGCAATGCACGGTTGGTTGCTTGTAAATTTTTTAAATTATATTTTATTGTTAAAGTTTTAAGTTGTATATATATTTTTATTATTAAAATATTTTTTTAACTTTTTAAATTTCATGTTCAGATATATTTTAATTAGAAGGAATATAAATTATAGAAGATAATAAAATATTATAATACATGTTTGATAGTATTTTTAACGATAGAGTTTTAATTAATAATATGTTGTTGACGAGAATTGATTTTTAAACTCGTTAGAGTAGTTTATAAAATAATGTATATGTTTATAGAGATATGTTTTTGGTTGGATTCGAACTTGGAAACTATAAAATAATTTAAAATATTAGAAAAAGAATATTCTTTTATCATTAGATCCAACGGTTCTCATTTATTTATGACACGGTTGTTTTTGAATGTACCAAATAAAATGAGCAAACCAAATATATCCAAGTTTGCTTAAAATATTATACTATAGAATATAGATATACATACAATTATAACATAATCAAAGGTACAATTACAATACAATTATACAATTAAGGGTGAGTGCCCAAAATGCCCCATTTCCATACATCATGACCTTCCCTACCCCATTTTAGATTTTTGGCCCTAAATACGCAACTGATACGCAGTTTCATGTGGCAAATCTGGTGATACGCAGTTTCGTTTAACGCATTAGGAGGTTGATACGCTGTTTCATGTTCAGCATCAGGGCATATACGCTATATGATTATGAACATGCATATCAAGTGCTAATACGCAACACAAACATGCCCATTACCTTTTTTTTTTTTTTTTGAAAAACAGAATACGGCAGACGCATTAACGTGTTTTTGGGGTAGGCGTGGACCATGCATTTTGAATTTGGTCCATTTGGACATTATCTCTACAATTAATTAAACGGGTATTTTTTCAAAAATTTAAAAAATGATAGTTGTATAATAAAATGTAAAAAAAATGATATTTTTGACCATTAAATTTATTTTAAACAATATTATTTCCATTCAAAGCAAAATTACGACTCGGAGTTGACTCTGCAGGACTCGGTCTTAGAACTCACATATCTTTACATGCCTGAATTGAAATTAGGGTTCCGTGGCTGCTCCGCCGTTCCAATCTGGTCGAAGGTGTTAGAACACATGACGGAGGCTAGGGCAATGACTACAAACACCGAGTCCACACATGTACACTACAATCACACCGATGCTTGTCAGTTCACTAGGTGGAATGCTAGGTACATTTTCACCTACTTACAATTAATCTTTCATTTGCTAGCTAATCCTTTGTTTTTTTATTTATAAATTTTGTTTACAATTATTTTGATACTTTTGTTTGCCTGCCTGCAGAGAGTCTTACCACTTCATGTATGCTGCAAGGTCTTGGAAAAGAGTTAATGATTTCTATTCCCAATTAGTCTTGGGTAATGTTTCTTTTTCGGATATTTTTAAAACCCCGGTGAGTTGAGGTGCTTGCACTTTCCGATATTGTCGTTGTTAGATAATACATTTTAGTATTTTACTAGTGTATGACGTTTTGCCTGCTGAATTTGGATTAGTACTGATTGCTAACATTTTAGTATTTTACTAGTGTATGATGTTTTGCCTGCTGAATTTGGATTAGTACTGATTGCTAACCAGATAATGTATTGTAATTCCGAACAAGTCAGAAAATGTAGAATTTAGTTTCGGAGATTGACAGTATATATTATATGTAATTATAAGCTAAATGTAGCAATAGTGGTGTACTAGTGTTTCACGTCTTCCTCCTATAACTGAACCTTAAACCTTGGGAGAGTCTTAGCTTGCTGTTTCATTTCAGAACCATTATCTTACTTATTTCACATGGAAATTGCTTCTGTTATTTCTGGTTATTGTCTGTTATAACTTATCAAGGACGAGTTTCTTACAGGTGCATGTTGATCATGAGGCTGACCTTGCAGATGCTTCTGCTCAAACTGAATCGACGACTAGTCCAACTAACAAAAAGACAGGGAGGTGGGCACGGGTAACATTTAAGATAGTCTTGTCATATAATGGAGGCTCCTTTGATGGGTGGCAGAAGCAGCCTGGCCTCAACACAGTTCAAGGGTATTTTCTGTTTTACTTGTAGCCTCTAAATTCTCTATAATGTCACTGTGCCTTGGATAAAAAATTGTTGGTCCGGCAAAGGGGGGTTACATACAAGTATCAATCTTTTGCTCGTCTCTAGTTTTCTTGAAGTAATATATAAAGTTGTATATATGAAAAAACAAACAAAACATATAAAGAAAGAGCACAAGAAATTCCAGAAGGATTTTATAGTTAATCCTCTAGGTTATGTGTTAATAAACTTCAGTAACTCTGTGTCTAAAAACACGGCTGCTAGTACAGCCGTCTATGAATTACAAAACTAGCTTTTTATTTAAGCACAAAGAAGCAACTTCTAATGAGATACCCTAGCTGTATTTGCAGTTTGTTATATATATGTGAATTCAATGTATAGAAGGAAACAAATACTTCTGTATAGAGTCGTAACTGATTTCTTGTTCGGTTATGACTAGCCTATTTGAATTAGGATTGTATTGCTCATTTGATGGATTTCGTTAAATGTGAGGAAGTCTTTAAACCTATGTTTTCCTTCTTGAAGTTTATGAATTATGAAGTTGGTTGACTCTTTTGACCCTGCTTTAAAGTTAAAATCTGAATTAGGTCTTAGGATTTTGAATCTATTAGCTGTCTTCCTTTTGTACGACATCTGTTCATTTGCATCATATGCAGGCCAATTGATATCCATTGATAGGTACATATGATATAACATTGAACTGCATGTTTTGACTTGTACTTGGACATCCATTGGAATGTTAGTCATCCTTCACTTGCATTTTGAACTCCGAAGGATGAGACCAGTTGAATAGCTAAATAAACATCCATTTAAATGTTTCTGACTACACTATGAAGTTTTATCATATCCATGAATGCAGCACTTTACAAAGTCAACTATTCAAAGTTTAAAGCCGTAGCCAACTAATCTATTTGTATTTATAATTGCATTCAATTGAAAACTACAGAAATCGGACTTTCCATTCAAATTGTTTACTGATCATTAAATATATTCCAAACAAAATCAGAACAATACAACTTCCTGTCACTACTAGTCATACTTGATACTTTTAAATCGGCTCTATACATGGTAGTCAGTGATGTTGCTTCTTGTTGTTTTGGCTACTTTTGAGAAGGCAGATTTGTGTATTATTTATGTAGTAATTTACTTATTTGTTCTTCATGGTATGGATTTAAAAACGACATTGTAGTTGTATGAGTGTGCTTTGGGAAAATAATCATATTCTCAACTTGGATAGTTCTGTTTTACCATTAACTTTGGTGCACATGCTTCTGCTCAACTCATTTGCTCCTAAAAATTTAGGGATGTATCTGAGAGGGAAGGATAATTTTTGTCACCTTGTTCGGGTTTTTAGGGTTTAAGGAGAGCTGGTTTCTAAAATGGTTAGGAGAGGTCTTGAGTTCGAACCCTCCTATCCCAAATTCTCATTATGTAATTCGGACACTATTGATTATTGCCCTAAAGTGTGGTCCTTGTCTTCAACCCATAAACGGAATTTCGAGTGAGGGGCAGTTTTAAGATAATATATGATCAAATTAAGTCCTAACACCGTAAGGTTTTAGGAGAGCTAGTTACGGAACGTTTTTGTATTACAATTTCGTGTTGTCTTCTGTATTAGGTCCGTTGAAAGGTCACTTGGGAAGTTCATTGATGCAAAGAAACTTTTATTGCTCAAAGACAAGGGTTTACCTATAGAAGGTTGTGTTGTAGTTGCTGGGCGCACTGACAAAGGGGTGACGGCTTATCAACAAGTGTGTTCTTTCTGTATGTTATTACTCATTGCTCAGAGTGCTACCTAATATACAGTATATACCATCTTCTTGTATAGCTCTATGGCGATGTTCTGTGATTCTGGTTATGTATTTGATTATTTTTTTTATGTAAATTTACTTGAGCTACCTTATGTGATCTACATTTTTGAACCGAAAATTTTGTTGATTTACATTAATCTGTTGGCTTGGGAAACACATGTTTAATCAGTTACATGGAGGAAGGATGTCAAAGCTCAAGATATTGAAGAAGCCGTCAATGATGCAGGGCCAGGAAAGCTTAGGGTCATATCTGTTTCTGAGGTAATACTTTTTAATCTTTTATGCGAACAAGCAGAATACTTCTAAGCACTAGTAAGAGGAATTTTCTTGCTGAAAGGAATTCGCTAAATTTAACAATAACATCTATGTGAATGTACTGATCTGGGTATAAATTTGTTCAGGTATCACGTGCATTTCACCCAAATTTCTCTGCCAAATGGAGACGCTATATTTACGTCTTTCCATTAAATACTGAAAAGGAAGAAAGCAGTCAGCGTGAGGATGCTGATAATGATGTATTTAATGGTTGCAAAAGAAATGTTTCTGATGATGTGCACATGGCTTTGGAAGATTCTGATGTGCTTGCTGACAATTACAACACTGAAACCAGAAATGTGAAGAAATCAACTAGTTTCAGTGTTAAGAAGGTTGACTTGCTACTCCGGCAATTAGAGGGAAAGTTATTATCATACAAAATGTTTGCGCGTGATACTAAAGCCTCGAGAAACATGTAAGAATCAAAGCCTTCTATTAATGGAGCTTGCTAAGCTTGGTTATTATTTAGACATAGTTACTTTTATATTAAGGAGTTATTGTTGTTCTCATTGTTATTACTTATTATTATATTATTGTTGTTATTTTAGAATAGTTATCTATGGAATAAGTTATTCATTAGAAAGTTGGTTCTAGTTTGGAAAAACAGTGTTCTTTGTCCATACTGGCGGTATTGTTCACAGCTAGCAAAATCTTATCTAGAACATTGTAGGCTGTAACCCTTACGTTAGTCTGAATTTACATTTTAACCCCCAAAGTTTCAAATTTTGCAATTCAGCCATAAGATTTTTTCAAAGAATTTTGTGTTGAGTGTTAATATACACACACAAGAGGTAACCTATTTATGACGCACACACTTATACTGCAATCAAGCTTGTCTGGTAAATCACAGTGTTACCCTTGAAAGATCGGAGTTTTCAGTTAATGACACTTAGATACCCTAAACATTCTGTAATTTATAAGCCAGTCCCTGCCCTTTGCTGAAAGTTACATAACAGTCTATCTCCTTCCTGAGAGTTACAAAACCGTCCCTGCCCTTCCAGAAAGTTACAAAGCAGTCCCTATCCTTTCCGAGAGTCACAAACTTGCCTTTCCGGTCCCTGTCCTTCTACAAAATAATTCATAATACAGTATTTTCAAACATAAGCAAACACTGAGAATTGAAGATATTCAGTCAAGTTGCGATCAAATATAGGTAAAATTAGGTTAAGTTGCAATTAAATATAAGATAACATTAGTTTCTGTGTATTACAGAAGATAATTTAACTACGAATAGATATGAAAATTCCCTTCTAATGCCACTTGCATCCCTTATCAATCTGGAGTCATATTTGAGCTAAACAATTTTCGTTAGTTAATTATCTTATATTCTTATCCTATTATTTTAGATACATGTTCAAATTTATAAGTTATTAACATGTTATGCAATTAGGAACAAAATATTCATCTATGAAGTATAAAATTAATAATATGGAGGTGCTTCTTCTATATAGCCTTATGCTTATTCTTCGGAATAAATGATGCGGTAGAGATTATGACAACAATGGATATATGAAAGGAAAATCTATACTATACTATTATAAGCAAAACAAGGTATATTTGGTTAGTTGGTTGGTTAACGCCTTCCAAAAAAATTGTTAACACCTTTCTAAAAATAACAAGTTAAAAAAATTATATTAAAAATATTAATTTATTTATTATAAACAAGAAAATTTACCAATAAAGCACAAAAATATATTTAATTGTTAACACCTTCCTAAAAATAATAAGTTTAATAGTTATATTAAAAGTATTAATTTATTTATTATAAACAACAAAATTTACCAATAAGGCACAAATAAATATTTTTTTAAAAAATTAAAAAAATGTATTAAAAATTCCAAATTCAGTTAAATTATATATAATTTATTAAAAATAAAAAATCACATGTTTTATTGAATTATAAACGTTTTCAATTATATCCCGATTAGAATCATCGCCCGCACACAATTATCTTTACGATTCTTTCTTCTACGATTTTAGTTCCAAATTCAGTTAAATTATATATTATTTATTAAAAATAAAAATCACATGTTTTATAGAATTATAAATGTTTTCAATTATATCTCGATTAAAATCATCGCCCGCACACTTATTTTTATACTAAATAATTTTTAAAATTTTTTTTACGCATATCCATTTTACATGTCCTTTTGAAAAATATTACGCATATCAAAAAAATGTTAGTTGCTAATTATTACCTTAACAATTGAAAATCTAACTAAGCTTTAAAAAAGTCAAATATTGGGAATAGTTTGGATAGATTATAAGGGTATTATAACTAACCTGCTTATGGCTTATCTACTCTTAACCCCACATGTAAAACATATAGATAAATATATTATTTTACCTTTACACAACAATGGTCAAACTATTTAATAAATTTATTTAACTAATTAATAACTTGCACGAGTATACTCCCTCGCGTTTGCTTCCGTTCCCCATCCATAAATTTCTATATAAATTCTTCTAATCATTATTATCTATTATTCAAAAGAAAATTGTACTGGTTTTCTTTCGTGCAATGCAAAGATTCTTAATGCATTAAGTCAGTATTAAGTATTAACATCTTTTTAAGAATTTTATTATTGGTTATATATAGAATTCAATGCTTGTGAATATTAATATTTTAAACAACCAAAATAGATCACTTGCCCTTATTATATTAGATATACCAGTAAAAGTGGCATACCTTGTACAATATTAACGTTTTGAAGCATATTTGTATACTGGACTTATTCAATCTTTAATGAAAAAAAGAATGGGTCGTGACAAAAAGAATTGGGTCTTGTTAATCTTTTCACGAAATTAAAATATTTTAGACAATATTTTATAACGTAGAAATAAATTAGTGTTCACTAAAAATGTTTACATTTTATAAATTTATTAAAGTTTAAATCATATAATGTGTTTCATATCTACACTAATTTATTGTTTGTGCTATTCACAGATTTTTATAATTTATAATTGTATTTGAATAAAATTCATATATTTTTATTGCATTAGTTGTTTTTTTAATATTTAAAAAAATTAATGTTCTTAATAGATTGAAATAGTTAATCAAAATTTAGATTGTTTTTAGTTTTATATATAATGAAATAAACATCATATTTATTCAAGTAGGAGGAATCAAATGATTGATATGTTTACTAATGTCTTGAGTTGTGACATTCATATAAATAGTTAATTATCATACATTTCTTTAGTTGCCAAGTATCAAATATGTAAACTATTTTACTATTTAATAATTAATATGTTTTTTATTTCTGTAGTCATGTTTCACATTTATTGATAATTTCATAGTCATGAATGTGTTATGTCATTTCTTGTAATTTTAAGGAATCAATCCCTTCATCTTGTCTCATTTTAATAAATAAATATTATGTCATATCTTGTAGTTGCGAGGAATTGAACTCTGATTTTCTTTGTGATAATATATGAAGACCATGTAATTTCGTGTAATTGCTAAGAATCAAACCTCTGGTCTCATCTATTGATTATAAATAAATATTATATTATTTCATATATTTAGGAATCGAATTCCTTCGATCCCTCAAATTTTTTGATCTAGTGGTCGTTATGCTTTTGGCAGCAGGGTGGACGACCTGTGATTGCTCTTACGCATACTATATATAGAATATGATTTAATTCTCTCTATGAGAATTGTCTAATTGCTCTTTTGCATATTATATATAGAATATGATTTAATTCTCTCTATGAGAATTGTCTCGTTTGAGAAATTTATCCTGGAAGATTTTTTAAATTCACAACACCTACACTTGGTCCGCTGGTTGTACATTAGTGATTCACTATTATTAGGAACATTTTAGTATCAAGATGTTAATGTTAGCATTTATTTTTCTTGCTTGGAGTAAAGAATAAGTCTTAGAGTTTAAGCTTGATGAGGATTAATTTGCTTTTATTATAAATTTGGCTGTAATATTTCACTTAATTTTATTGTAGTTTATTATTTTCTGAATTGAATATATGACTTGCTGTAGATTTAAAGCCTTGTGCCTTATTATTTTTCTCCTTAATATTTAAACCCTCATTTTATTTTCTTTGTTTTTTTCACTTACATTTCTAAATCTGTTATGCATCAAAATATCCATTAATTTGAGTAGCTATTGTTGTCTGAGATTACTATCATCTACTTGATTATCAGTGGAAACCTCAGTGAATATCAAATGTTTTTGATTAATCAATCTGTAGTCAACATCTTTCATATTCGCTGAAAAAAACTGGAGTGAACAATGACTGGATTTTATGTGACATGTTGTAACCAACTTCGTAAATTTACATTGCAGAGGCCCGCCAACCGAATGTTTTCTCTTCCATGCTCGAGCAACTGAAGTCAAGTTAATAAGTGATGCAGAGGTATTCCACTCACAGTTATCAAATGATAATTTTCCGAAATTTTGTAATTATTTCAATATCGGTTAATTGATATAAACCAAACCAAACCAAACATACCCAGTATATCCCGCTCAGAGCAGGGTCTGGGGAGGGTAGGTTGTACGCAGACCATGCCCCCACTTTTTAGGGTAGGGAGGCTATATCGGTTAATTGATATCCTGTAGGAAAAAGCATTGGCGTAAAGTAATAACCTAGGATTTTGCATAACCATCTTAGAAAAATTTCCCAAATAACTTTCTCTATATCGTTCCTTGTAGTTTTAACTTTTAAATTAAGAGAATGTATTTCAGTTTGCCTCTACAACAAATTTCTTACAGATATTAGGTGAGTGTAAACAAATAATAAATAATTATATGGAAGGACGTAAGGAAGAAAATAGAAAGGACTCGGGGAAGCTTGATTTGTAAGAGCTTAATTAATTTTTAAAAATGAACGAGAAATGCATAATTGTTACTATGGCATTATTGCCAAGGTGAGGCTTGGCATCTGGCTCTGAAAGATGTCAGTGTCCTGTTGCGTTACAAATCTGGGTATGGTTCCGCTTAAGGAAACCCACATCGTCCTTTTCTTGCTTGTCTCGATCCAACCCGTTTGGCTTACATATTTAAACCCAATTCTACCTGAGTCGATTGGGTAGTGTGGGTAGAAGAGAAGCAAGGCTGATTGTGATTTTCCTCTTCTGCCAAACCTTTCAGATTTTTTTTTCTTGCATGTCTCTCTTTTTCTTCTCCTGATCTCTTGTTCTCCTGTGAAGAATTAATCTATTTTGCAGTGATATTTCAGTATATGAATGTCATATTGTCATATACTGTAATTGTTTACTTCTGAATTTCATTGGTTTCTACTTTGTTAAGATGTCGACAACTACGTATAATTTTAATATACTATGTTGTTCTCTATCAATGTCATTCTATTATTTATAAAATTCAGTAGTTATTTTGAGATGACACAACTTGTTATATGAAAACTGATACTGACACTGTCGTCTTTGTCTACATTAGTACTATCATGCTGATGTCACCAAATTACTAAAAAAATATGATTGTAAAATATATTGTTTAGCATCAAGTATTTACTTCGCTGTTCTTGTTTTGTAAAATGGCTAATGATCATTCACAAACTACTAGTTTCTGAATGTAATCAGAATTCTTTTTGTATTTGTAAGTCTATGTCCTTTTTGTATTTATTTAAACGATAACAAATAACATCAGTAATTGTACTTCCGAAAATATACAATGTGAACATGTACCGCCACAAGGACGTCTTATA
The DNA here is from genome assembly GCA_036435485.1 of Saposhnikovia divaricata. NCBI lineage: Eukaryota > Viridiplantae > Streptophyta > Magnoliopsida > Apiales > Apiaceae > Saposhnikovia > Saposhnikovia divaricata. Next base: position 74,770,078 of record CM071600.1, on the reverse strand, counting down.
GTTGTGGCGCTGTTGTGCCACCTTGGCAATAGTACGAATGTGCTGTGGCGTCTTGGCACTGGTTTTCGTGATTGCTGTAATAACAATGGTATGCATAACTTTAATAGTGAGAAAACAATCAAAGTTTAATATAAAAGAGTTTGAATTGTTATAGGTGCAAGCAGGTCAAAGACTACATTTTAATTTTTAAATGAGATTAGATTTAGGCTTTGGAGAAAATACAAATGTGAAAACTATAAATCTTTTCCTTTTCTGTTTCTTTTAAAATCTAGGTGAAATTTGATTTCAATACACGAGTTATAAAAATTGTCTTAACATCATGTAATGCAGCTTAGTATACGAAGTGTTGTATATGTGTAGAATCCAATCAATCTCTCTTGTGTTGTTAACTTTACACTGTTTATTTAAAGGATCAAGAAGGTACAGGAGCAATGTGTATTGAGTTGGTTGCTAATCGCTTCTTACGCAAGGTAATCATATTATGCACTAGCTATATTATATGCTTTATTTGTGAGATACTCTCTCCATAGATTTTCGAAGCTACTGGAAGTGTGCGGTTTGTCTCTCTTAGACCAGAAACCAAGGCAAAATCTTGTGTAACAAATATACTTTCTTTCACAAGTGCAGTTGAGTAGGTAGATCGAAGTTACAACAGAGTTACAAATATATACTTATTAGGAGTTGTGCTATATCATGCTAATAATTTTAGGGATTTTCCTAATGGTACCATTGTACAATTTTGCTTTTCCATCTGGTACCATTCAATATTTTTGACTTTTGCGCGTTACCATTCTATTGTTGGCATCATCCACAAAATACCACTCTATTAGCCAAATGTTAATCAAACCATTAACTACAAGTTAAACAGATTTTTCATTGCAGAATGGAACAAATTTTTTAATAAAAATTATTAGCAATAGATTATTGATATCTTCATTACTTTTTTTCTCTGAGCCACTAAACTAACTTAGAGCATCCCTTGAGGGGTGCCAAACCTGTCCTACACATCATAAATTATTTTCTCCTCCATCCATGTCATATTTGGCACCCTTTAATTCCAATAATTGGCACCCCAAACAAATCATAGAATAACTAAATATAAATAGGTATAGGTTATGTAACATTTGGTACCATTAAGAATATTCCTTTTATTTAATTTTATAACATTTGACGACTGGATGACTAACAGAGTGGTATTGTATGGATTAAGTAAAAAGTATAATGGTGCCATTTAGAAGTCAAAAATATTGAATAGTACCAGATGAAAAGGCAATTGTATAATGGTACCATTAGAAATATCAAATACTTTTACAGTGTAATAAAAAATTTTGGTTACGAAAGCCTAACTTTTGGTCATGTTGCTAGATATGTATGGAAATTAATGATCTCATATTAAGGGCATCACTAATAGGAAGATGAATAATTCAACCAATAGCAAGATTGATAATTGTCAATTTACATTTAAGATAATAAATGTCTGTGTAAGCATGTGTTTTGATTTGTCATCATGCATTCAGTTAAGTAGGCTGTGGTCCACATGATTCCATGAGTGATATGGTTAATCCATAATAAGCTCTCCTCCCCAATGATTTTGTAATTGTTAAACCTGTTGAGTTTTCAACTCATCCTGGTTACAACTTACAAGTCTTAAATTACTGTTGTGTGAACCTGGCCTTGTAGATGGTTCGTGTTCTTGTGGCGACGGCAATAAGGGAAGCAGCTGCGGGTGCAGAGGATGATGCCTTGGTAAAGCTGATGGATGCCACGTGCAGGCGTGCCACTGCCCCACCTGCACCTGCAGATGGACTCTGCCTTTTTGATGTTGGGTACACAGACTTTAATCCGAAAGTTTGCCTGATTGTATGATTTTCTCTTTTTGCAAACTGCAAGTGAATAATTCTTGTACCTGAACAGGAATTTAATCTCACTTCATTATGACCTGTTGCTTCTACGAGACATCATCATATTTCTTTTTGTGTTGTATTTTATTTATACTTGTTGGCGTTTTACCCTGCTACGGTGGGGTGATGGCCCAAAATAATCACCTGGGAAACTGGTTGACCCTTTTTACTGACGGGACACGGTACATCGTGTACCGTGATAGGGGGTGTGTTGCGGAGCACGATTTTCCGTAACATGGCATGTTACAGAGCTGTGTCTTCCGTGTTATGCATGATACCCGTGACAGTGTTGCGCACCCACCTAACGCGGAACACCGTCCACCGTATCATGCATAAAACGGAAGACACAGCTCCGTATCTATGTAATACGGAGGACGATGCTCCGCATCATGCTAACACGGAGGACGATGATCCGTATCCCGTCGGTATTTCGGGCCATTTTTTTCAAAATCAGTATTTTGGACAAAAACTTGTGAAAAATAGGCATTTTGGTCATTTTCTCGCTACGGTGCTACCCCAAAACCATTATTTTTATTTTTTTTAAAATATAAAAGAATTATATTCACTAATATATGTAAGCAAAATATTACACATCCCTCATTTACACAGATAATATCAATATTAAAAAAACATTAATTGAAGTATAAATTTTATAAAAGACTCTTATTCAATTGAATAAAATTATTTGATTTTATATTTATCGATCAAGTTAGTCATAATTTATTATTTTTTCGAACAATTGTTGTTTGATTAGTTGTTTTATTAATAAATAAATGTTTATAAAAATTAATTATAATATATAATAATATAAATGCAACTGACTTTAAATTAAATGAGTATTAATTAGAGATGAAAATCAGCTCATTGCATATAATATTATAATTTCAATTAACTTTAATTTAAAAGATTGGTTGATTAATAAATATTTTATCACTTAAAAATTATTTACATACTTCATGTAAATCAAATAAATGAAAATTATCTTGTTACATACAACAAAATAATCATGATCAGTTTTAAATTAAAAGAGTGTTTAATTTATAAATATTTATGAAAACCTTATTATAGTACAGTGATTTTGAATTGAGAAAATAATTTACTACTAAAAAATATTTTTGATAAAAAAATAAATATATAATATAAGAATGTATTTCATTAAATAATTACAATAAAGAATATAATAAAGAAAGGAAAGGTTAACGACTACAGTAAAATCTCTATAAATTAATATAGTCGGGACAGGAGAATTCTATTAATTTAAGATGATATTAATTAATTGATAAATTAATAATTATTAATTTATAGATAATTTTCGACATCAAACAAAATTAAATTTTAATTATTTAAATTTAAAATGAATCAGTTGAACAATTTATGTTTATACTTGATTCAGTTAATTCAATCTACGATAGTTAACAAATTCAATGGGTATTAGCGAGATTCAAAATAAAGATTCGTGTATATTTATTTATTTATTTTTGCCAAATTTAAAGCGAATTTTATTAATATTTTGAAAGAGACTCAATCGGGACAAACCCCCAACTGATCATGCAACAAGGTTGAAAAATAAATAAACGAGCTAAATAATTAGCCGAAAAATAAATAAACGAGCTAAATAATTAGCCGCCTTATATCCGAATTGCTTAACTAACTGAATACAAATATTATGAAAATTAAAAATGAAGATAATGGTTTCCCGAGCAATCCAGCCTGCACCTCCCCTGAAAACAGTAGCTTCACAACTGACCCTCACAGTAATATCATGGATAATGCAATGTTCAGAGGACTCAGTTGCAAAAATTGAGTTTAAAGTCCTCATGTTATGAACAAATTTTTTTTGTGAGAGGTGAGCACATGCGATTTTCACTACCATTTCAAACACATCCCAGCTATCTACCTGCCGGATACCAGCTACAGACCTGTCGAAAGTGTTATTAATGCGAGATATCCAGATCTCCCAATTCACCGTAAAATTCATTTTCAACACAACCAACACATCGCATAAAGCGAGACACATCGCACAAAGCGAGACACTCAAACACACAAATAATAACTCAAACAGCAGAAACGAAAAAGCCCAAACCTAATTTTATTGAAGAAGAAAACAAAACAAAAAAGGATGTTTATTGATAGAAAAATTAAAAAGCAAGGAAAGAGGTGATGTGTGGATGAAGAAGGTGCGGTTAGGAATTAAGATGGGTATAAGGGAGAGAGAGAGAGAGAGAGAGAATTGAGATGGGAAGAAAGGAGATGTGGACGATTAGGGTTAGAGGGAGATGGGACGGCTGACTCTCATTTTATGTTTTAAGATATTAAATATCATGTTATTGATAAAAATTGAGCTCGATTGTATATTTATTTGATATCAAAGACATTACAATATTTTTGGAGTTATTGCACGTAAAAAAGAAATCAAGATATCAAAAATATTGATTAATAACTTTGTGATATTTTACGAAACCGTCACATTCGAACTTTTAGATTCAACAAAGAAGGATAGGGATGAGTTTCGTGTAGATTAAATTTTTAAGCACCCTATAATCATATTTTACAAAAGTGTAAGACATTTATTTCTATGCTTATAAATGAATTATTAATTTATAATATTATTGAGACCAAATATTTATATAGGATTTTTCAAAAAATTATTATCTTATAATCTTATCGAAATTGATTATTTTTTGAACTAGTCCAAGTTGGATCGGAAAAAATTATTAATTTAGAAAGATTATTAATTAATCTGAGTATTAATTTAGCAAGGTTTTACTGTATTATGTAATCCTCTTCCTCTGCACTAAATTTATGACTGCTTTTATACAAGGAACGTCAGGTGGCCAACAACACTTCTGTCATGCAAGTTTTGGGCACACCTAGTGCAAAGACCAAAAACTAAATAAAGATGAAAGAGCTCAGGCATGAAAGAGTTTGAGTAAATTAGACTTGGTCAAAATCATTTCACCTAGTGTTGCTTCTCCTCCATGTCTCTTATCCTATTCTTGGCATTTTTTCACCATCCGTCCATCCATGTCTCTTATTCTATTCTTGGCATTTTTTCACCCTTTCTTTTTTGTCCTCAGAAAATATAATATCAATTTTGCTTGATTAATTAATTGATAAAAAATTTTCTTCCCCCTCCCCACCTCCCCACACACAAAGCCCTTTAATTACTAATAGTAATAGTCATTAAAAATTTGTAATCTCATCTTTCAGAAGCATCTAATTCTGCAGCAGCAGCCCTCGGAAGAGGGCGACGCGCGCACTTGTACTTGTACGGGGTGCGCGCATGATCGTCATATAATTAACAGCATGATAATGGCCCTTATTTCGAAGACTAACGACAATGGACACCGTATTCGTCCACCAGGGCTGCTCATTGCACTTGCCATCCTACCAAATCTATGCTTAACATCTTTGTCAGGCTTGCCATCAGAATCTGAAATCCTTCTAAAATTCAAAGCCTCCCTCTCGAACAATACTGCATTGTCTAGCTGGAATGATGAGAACCCACCTTGTCCCACGGGAAATTGGGCAGGAGTTCACTGCGTGAATGATAATGTGCGGGGTTTAAGATTGCAGAGACTGGGACTTAAAGGCAATCTAAAAGTGGACATGCTTAGAGATTTGCAAGGTCTCAGAACTATAAGCATCGTGGGGAACCAACTGGAGGGAGAGATTCCGGATTTCAGTGTCTTGAGCGCGTTAAAAAATGTGTACATGTCTGATAATAAATTCTCGGGCGTAATCAGGACAGATGCATTTCATGGGATGATATCGCTGAAAAAATTGCATGCCGCGAATAACCAGTTCAGTGGTCCGATACCAGGATCATTGGCGTTGTTGCCCAAGCTTAAGGAGGTACTACTTGAAAATAACAAATTCAGTGGTCAGTTACCCGATTTTCAACAACAAAATTTGACTTCCTTTAACGTGTCCAACAATCGATTGGAGGGTGCGATTCCTAATAACCTTATCAAACTTAATAAAACCTCATTCGCAGGTAATTTCAGAATTTTCTTGATTCTGATCATTATGCATGCATATAATCCGTGCATTTTAACATAATTCTTTTGTAAAATTATAAAGGAATATAGTTTGAAATTTTAATTATGTCAAATACATTCATGCTTAATAACATTTATTAAAACACGTACTATAATTGTTGTATTCATACGTTGTTTTCAAATAACAACGTAGGTGATATTTCCTTTATGATGCTAATGATTACTAATTAATGTGGGACGATATATGTACAGGAAACAAAGATCTTTGTGGAGGGGCAATGGGTGCATGTCCAGACGACTCAGATTTACCGGTTGAAACAATTGTTATTAGTGTAGTAGCTGCACTGTCAGCAGCTGTAGCAATTGGTTCAGTTCTTGTAATTCTTCGGAGACGCAGACGTGGGGCTTCCCAACAACGGGAGTTTAATTTATCAATGCGTCCAGAAAGAGCAGGACTAATGTCTTCATCTGGTACCACCGATTTGGAAAAAATGGAATACGGTGGCTCATCACATGCTGGAAGATCAGTTCACAACCGAAAGATATCAAACTCGTCGAGTCGTAGGAAGAGTAATGTTCCTAGTAGCACCAGGCTGATATTCTTGAGGGATGATCGACCTAGTTTCGACTTGAGTGATTTGCTTAGTGCATCAGCCGAAATATTGGGGAGTGGGGTGTTTGGTTCTACTTATAAAGCGGCTATGAATAACGGCTCCTCATATATGATGGTTGTGAAGAAGTACTCGAAAATGAACGATGTAGCTAGAGACGAGTTTCACGAGCACATGAAAATGTTAGGGAAGTTGAAACATCCCAATGTGCTTCCAATTGTGGCTTATTACTACAGGAAAGAAGAGAAGCTTTTGGTTTCGGATTATGTTGCCAATTACAGCTTGGCAGTTCATCTACATGGTAAGTGATATCAGTACGTAGTAGCACCATTACTAAAATAATAAACTACATAGACGTTAATGCTTTGCTATCTAGTTGAATTTTTTAATGTATGATGGAGCAGGAGGCAAAAACAAGCTGGACTGGGGAAAGCGATTGAGAATCGTGAAAGGAGTAGCTCGAGGGCTTTTATATCTTTACACCGAACTTCCCAGCCTAATAGCACCTCATGGCCACCTGAAATCTGCAAATGTTGTGCTGAATGAAGCATGGGAACCTCTGCTTAATGACTACGGCTTGTCACGCGTAGTGAATCAAACCGATGCTCAGGATCTGATGACCATGTACAAGTCACCAGAGTACAGAACACTAGGCCGCATAAGCAAGAAAACAGATGTCTGGAATCTTGGAATATTGATTCTGGAGATTCTCACGGGGAGATTCCCTGCCAGTATTATACAGCAAGGAAGAGGAGTTATGGAGGATTTGGCAGCGTGGGTTGATAATCTTGTCAGGGAAGACGAAAACTGGAAAAACAAAGTCTTTGACAAAAACATGATGATAAATATCAGAGGAGGAGGAGAAGAGGAACAAGAGATGCACAAGCTTTTGAAGATTGGCTTGGCTTGCAGTGAGATGGATGTGGAGAAGAGATTGGATATAAGAGAGGCCGTTGAGCGGATCGAAAATGTGAGGGAAACTAATCAATAACCTCCTGACTCCTCTTGTTAATCATCATCATAAAAGTGCTTCAAAAGATGAAGATTTCTACTCTTCATATGGCAGTGACGGGGATATGGGTTCTCGTAAAGAATTTTGATCACTTCTCTGGGCTCATAGAGCCTCTAGTTTCATCAATCCTCCCAGTAGTATATTTTCCAATGATATTAGTTTCTTTTCGTTTCTTCATTTAGGTTTGTGTGTGTACATATATTTCTCTAGCAGATTTTTGACCTGTTTAGAGAAAATGATTTCCTTAAAACTTGGATCAAGACAATATACAATTTTTTCATACCCGCTAAGCTAGGATAACATATTAATATCTTAAATATAGATTTATTACTACTGCTAAGTATTAAATTCTGAGAGACGAAAAATTGGTTTCTATAAGAATAAGATGATGAATAGTGATCGCTTCCTGTCCCATTCGACCCTTAATATGTGTTGAAATAAAGAAGACTTCACCTGCACATAGATAAAGTTAGTAATGGTAGCACATGTAGAGCTCAAGTGTTAGCACATGTAGAGCTCTATCTAGTAGTGGTAGCACATGATTTTCTGTTAATGCGATCTGCTAAGCACATGTAGCACAATGACAGCACATGTAGCACAATGACAAGCATGCTATATATGTACACAATGTCAAGCTTTGTAGTAACAAGTTCAGTACTGAAAAACCTGCTACCAAAACAACTTTTTCTTCTCTTCTTATTTCTTTCACTTGGTATCAAAGCAAAAACACCTGGGATGTTATGGCAGCAAATACTGAATCTTCAACCAATGTATTCACTCCTTCATCTTCTATCCAAAATCAATCATTCCCCTCTCCTATTCCAGGCTTATCAAATTTGGCACATGTAGCCATTAAACTTGACAGATCCAACTACGTGTTGTGGAAAAGTCAGTTGCTTCCCATACTTTAAGGACTGATATGTTGAGTATGGTGGATGGCACAATTATTCCTCCAAAGGCCACCATCACCGAAAACTCAACTGAAATTCCAAATCCGGAAGATTTAGAATGGAAGAAAAAAGACCAGATTCTTCTTAGCTGGTTACATTCTACGCTCACTCCCCAAGTCTTTGCTCAAGTTGTGGGTTACAAGACCTCATCTGAGACATGGAATGCGTTGGATCGTGCATACATGTCACAAACAAATGCAAGATATTACCAAATCAAGCATGAGCTTTCAAACATTCGAAAAGGAGCTTCTTCGATTACTGAATACATGGATCGTATTCAAATGCTAGCAGATGAACTTTCTCTTATCCAACAACCTCTTACAAATAGAGACTTAATTGGATCTGTTCTTGATGGACTGAATCTTGACTATGATGTCATTGTAAATTCTGTTCTGACCATGCCTACGCCTCCTTCATTTGAAGAGCTGTACAATATGCTTCTCAATCGTGAAAAACGGTTAGAAATCTATCACCAACCAAGCCCAGACCGTGAAGCTGCAGCTCTCTTTGTTTCCGGCACTCGTCGTTCCAATAGCTATTCCAACAGTCATACTCACGGATTCTCCAACACTCGTGATCAAGGAAGAGGACGTCATAATTATTTTAACAATCGTGACACTAGGGGATTTTTTCGTGGTCGTGGACGAGGTCGCACTAATAGACCTTCACATTCTAATGTGAACATCACCTGTCAGATTTGTCAAAAGTACCTAAATGAAACTTATGACTTAAAGTAATTTTTTAACTTAAAGCCGACTTAAAGCCTCCATTGCCAAACAGAGCAAAAACGTTTAGCTTTAAGCCCCATTTGTAACAGCCCGACTTTTTGGACTATTAATTCTTAATCGAAAACTAAAACAAATAACAATTTTATTAATCCAAAAGTCTATTACAAAGGTACTTATTACAAAAGCGTAGCTAACATCTATCGAAAAGTCAATCTAGCCCAATTCTAAGGTCCTCTAACTCCGATGCTAGCAAACTCGATCGTACACCGAACCTGAAATATAAAATGAATGAGCTACGAAGCCCAGCAAGCAACTACCGTTCGATGGCTCAAAATAACATTTTTATAATTTTTCAAAAACACGATTTCGATATGTAGCACATAACATCTATCACATAGTATCACACAACATACTCAATTTCAATCACGACAAAGTTCACACCATACATTCTATAACAAATATCAAAGCGATGCATTCAATATATGCAAAGATTCACATAATTAAATTCTTAATGAACAAATAGATCTTAGTCTTATATCTTTTACTTTTAATTCCTACAGTCCTAAATCACACTTTACGCCACACTTTGCCAGTGACCGGCATTTTATACCTTATGCCACACTTTCCCAAGTGACCGGGATCTTATTCTTATTCGATGGGGGGCTAGTTTACGTCCCTCGTCAAGTGAAACCGAATCTTGACAAGGTATCGATGTGTTCCGGAATGTGCGTAAACTAGTTCTATGATTCTATATGTCACACTATCCAGTAACCGGATTCTATAATTCGATACGCAACTAAAACTGGGGATTTCTGAAAAACTGTTCTATTTCTTATTAATCACAAGCCAATATACTATATACGATATTCAAAACAAAAAGTCACTTACGCAACTATATGAGAACATGTAATCAGTTAATATAAAGCATGTTTTCATAAATACAGAGCAACAAAAGATTACTTACCTCAAGTACGGAAACAAATAATTCACATTAGAACACATATTTAATCCTTAGTAACCCATCAAAATGGAACATCTAAAATCTTGAAAGTCTATGTGATTCCAATTCTGCCCAAATCTATTTTTATCCTTTTTGACCCTTTAAATGATGTTTTCTTGCAAAATTCAAAGAACGAAAGTTGTAGAGCATGAAAAGACCTTTCCGAAAAGTCTAGAATCAACGAATTCCGACTTACGATGAATTAACTATGAATTTTACAAGACTGCTGATTTGTGTGATAATAGACCTACGAATTTTGATAATAAACATGAAGAAGGAGAATAAGATGTTTATATAAAGTTTCAAAACCCTAATTACAAACCTATTAGTTACCCGTATTCAAATTCAATCCATATTTTAGGCCCAATTAAACTAAATCAATTTTAAATCATATTTATTATCTAATTTTAATCCTTTATTCTATTATTTTTTTATTATTAATATTCTCAAATTACGGGATATTAAACCATTGGCAAACACCCTCAAAAACAACTTACCCAGTAGACTTGTTCAATGAGATGGCTCATGCTTTTGTGGATATGGTAAGTGTCTGAGGCTGAGCTCAGCTCTGCTCACTTGTCCTTTTTCTCTCACTTACTTTCTTGTATCCATGCTTACATTATACATACATCTATACCCAACCATTCTTCATGTTCTCATAACTTTGTTGCAGAGCTTTGGTCTAATTATTTACAATGCTTTGGGTTTTAAACTAGCTACCAAAAGGTCCAGGGTTTGCACTAATTGCCAGGTATTGTTCTTAATTGTAATCTGTGCTTGTTTAACAAGGTTCTTACAATTGATGTTTAGTATTTTTTAAGTTTTTGAATAAAGATTCTTGATAATACTTGTTCAAGACCCTTGTAGTAGTCATTTGTTGAATAAAGATTCTTGATAATGATATTGACAACATGAATTATTCTTTTATGTGGTCCGAATTTTTGTAGGAAAGAAATGTTAGTGTAGATGTACAAAACAAGAACAATGACAAATATCTCATAGAAAATGCTAGAGAGGGTAATGCCATAATTCCTGATTGCGAAGCTGTGAAGAAACACACTGTCCCTCCTCTCGTTAGTGCGTTAAAAGCTTCTGCACAACTAAATGATGCCAGATTTCACTTCCCAGGGCACAACACAGGACGAGCTGCGCCGTTGTCATTAGTTGAACTAATTGGCCTTGGACCTTTCCGTCATGATTTACCTGAGCTTGACAACCTCTTTTCTCCAGAGGGGCCCATTTTGGAGGCACAGAGAGAAGCTTCAAGATTGTTTGGAGCATTAGAGACATGGTTTCTTGTTGGGGGTTCTACATGTGGGGTTCAAGCAGCCATTATGGCTACCTGTTCACCAGGAGACACAATTATACTGCCTCGTAATTCACATACTTCAGCTATTTCTGCTATGGTTTTATCTGGTGCTGTTCCAAAGTACATCATCCCTCCTTATGATTTTAGTTGGGACATTGCTGGAGGGACCAGTGTAGCACAGGCAAGTGTGCCGTAGCTTTTTATTAAGTAATCTCATTGTTTTTCGTAATGCTTCTCTTATTAGGTCATGTCAAAGTTAAATCATGGAATCTGGTTCTGCCATATATTTGACTTCAATGTTTATCACCTAGAGAGAAGTAGGAGTTACTGTAGAATGCTGGTGCATTCTTAACAAGTACATATGAACACGTGTAGAGTGAACTAAACATTTCATTTACACTGTAAAGTTTCTGTGAGATGTGTTATATAGTTTGAGATCTATACAGGTTGATAAGGCAATGAAGGAATTGGAAACAGAAGGCCGTAAACCAGCAGCGGTTTTTGTTACTTCCCCTACATACCATGGTATCTGCAGCAATCTGGAAAAGATATCCATGCTCTGTCATTCTCACAATATCCCTTTAATTGTTGATGAGGCCCATGGTGCCCACTTTGGATTTCATCCCGAGCTGCCATCTTCATCACTTTGTCAAGGGGCTGATCTAGTTGTACAGTCCACTCACAAAGTATTGTGCTCTTTGACACAGTCATCAATGTTACACATGTCGGGAAATATCGTAGATCGAGAAAAGATCTGCAGATGTCTTCAGACACTTCAAAGCAGCAGTCCTAGTTATCTGCTCCTATCTTCTTTAGATGCTGCTAGAGCACAAATAAGTGACAATCAACATACTATCTTCAACGAAGCTGTGCAACTGGCTCTTGAGGCAAAAACACTGATCCAAAAAATTCCTGGAATCTCAGTACTTGATTTTCAGGTATTTTCTAGTTTTTCTGCTATAGATCCATTGCGAGTTACTGTTGGTGTGTGGGAGCTTGGTGTGTCTGGTTTTGAAGCTGATGATATGTTGTACAAGGAATATGGTGTTGTTTCAGAACTCGTTGGACTGCGATCTATAACCTTTGTGATCACTTTAGGAACTTGTAGAGAACATGTTCAGAGGCTTGTGTTAGGATTAAAACATCTTTCAGAAATTTTTTGTCCAACCCAAGGCAGCAGAAAGGAAGAGGGACTGGATGGTATCCAGCAGTTGTCGTGTTCCTTTGAAGATATACAGATAAGGTTAAGCCCAAGAGAAGCCTTCTTTGCAAAGAAGAGGAGAGTGAGTTTCACAAAAAGTATTGGGGAGATATGCGGAGAGTTGATATGTCCTTATCCACCAGGGATACCGGTGTTGATTCCTGGTGAGATTATCACAGAAAGTGCTTTGGACTATCTACTGCAGGTAAAGAGCAAAGGTGGTGTCATTACTGGAGCTGCTGATCCTCTACTGTCTTCCATAGTTGTTTGTGATGGCCAAGTAAATTGCAGCTAGCTGGTATGGAGCAGCAAGTTTTGTTGGACTAGTAATACACAGCTACTAATCCCCATTTATCTTAAAGTTTTGCATATATTGTTTACCCATATAATTAGTAGTTTTGTCACAAAACTTTTGTGTATATTCCTTATGGGTTATATTCAAATCAGAAGTTTACAAGCTATGTATTAAATCCTGTAGTGTACTGTATAGTTTGCCTTGGCAAGACTAGGACTATTGTAGTAGATAGATTAGAAAATTGCTGTTTGTTTGTGCTGAAAATGTTAGATAATAAAAGTTACTAACAGTGTTGCGATGATGATACTAATAATAGTTAGGGCTATGCTAACATTTGTTTGAAAACAATAGTAGTAAAGGAGGCATTTGCAGGAAAGCAACCGATGACAGAAATTAGGACGAATCTGCCATCAATAAGTTTTGTGTTTCGATAAAAAGAAGGAAGAATTATCAGGGTAGTAGTTAGGAGCAGCAGCAGAAGACCAGCAGGCAGTAGCAATTTGGGGCTGAGACTCTGCTGAGTATATCTGTATTATTATGCAGCAACTAAACTACTGTACTGCGCTTGCTTGCAACTTGCAAGGTTTATTTCCAGAAAGATAACTAAAGTAACATACATGAGGGTCCTGGTAACAATTAATTGTCGGGAATTGTTTATTTTACAATCAATTTTCTGATCTCGAGTTTTCAATGATTATGATTAAAACAATTCCATAAACTAAAAAAGAAAATTCCATAAACTTATTTTAGATAAAGCACTCATTTTTTTTAATAAATAATAGTAAAGCACTTATTTTAAAAACACACAAAAAAAAAATCCATAAATTAAAATTTAATTTGAAAAAAATTGTAAAATTATTGACTCCATTTATAGTCACATGGGGGATAAAGGGAAACAAGAGTACTTCAGCAAAGTGAAAGTTCCGGCACCTGGGTAGTCAAAGATGCTACTTGTACTACAGTCCTCCTTCCACTGTAATCCTTCTAAATTCCTCAATTATACTTCTACTTGTTTCCATTCCCATGTATATCTCAAACCACCAAGGATTGATGACAAGAAGGATAACAACTTAATTGTTGCTTACGCCGGCGGTGAGGATCCCCCGCGCTCAGGCGTAGCGGTGGAAGAGAAAAAGACGACAACAACAACATTTCCCCAAATTGAAGTTTCCCAGGGTTATCCCATTCCTTTAGGCGCCACTCTTCGTGATGGTGGTGTTAATTTCTCCATTTCTTCCACCAATTCCTCTTCTGCCATTCTTTGCTTATTCAACTCTCCTCATGATCTGTACCAGGTATCTCTCTCTCTCTCTCTCTCTCTCTCTCTCTTACTTCTATCCTGCCTTGTTTAATTGATTTATAGTAAAGATTATGTATGATTATTATTCGTTCATTCCTTGTTCATTCAGAAGAATGTGAGTCAGCAGATCTCGCTGGACCCACTCACCAATAAGACTGGGGATGTTTGGCATATTTTTCTCCGTGGAAATGGTGATTTTGATTTTAACGGAATGTTATATGCCTACAAATTTGACGGTATCTTTTCACCTCAGCAAGGGCACTACTTTGATTCCTCCAACCTTTTGCTTGATCCTTACTGTAAAGTTCGTCTCTCTCTCTCTCTCTCCATCTCTATCTATACATCTCTCCTGCTGCTTATGCTCCCGGCTGCCCTCAGGCTGTTGCAAGCAGAGGTGAGTTTGGTGTTTTGGGACCTGGAGATGACTGCTGGACCCAAATGGCTTGTCAGATACCTTCTCCTGATGACGAGGTATGTATCTGGAGATTGTTGCCTATTCCTCTTCATCTTGGAATATTTATAACCCTCGATTCTTCATAATCATTGTTGCAGTTTGACTGGGAAGGAGATTTACCCTTGAAACTTCAACAAAAAGATCTAGTAATTTATGAAATGCATGTTCGTGGATTTACAAAGCACGAATCAAGTAACATAAAACATCCTGGTTCATACCTTGGGGTAGTTGAGAAGCTTGATCACTTGAAGGTATATACAATCTATGGGTAACCAATTGCTTGCATGCGATTCTTTTGAGCTATGCTCTATCTGTTAATTATCAAGTTTACTAGAAACTAGTCCTAAACTTTGGTAAGTTTGAAATCCTCACACAATGATCTTCTGCCTATATACTTTGATTTGTTGTCCTTAAGTTAAAACTGCCACTGCAGTGATACGGATACCCAATGCTTGATTAGGCCTGTTCTTATCAAATCAGATTGAACATACTGTACTTGAAGATTCCAGTCATGCCCCGTGAACTTTTTTTTCATGATTATAGATACCATAATAGTGTTGGTTTTTGTTGATTGAAACAGTGTAATTGTGGCTGTGCTTGGTGCATAACTTTACAGTGTCTTTCAAACACTTGTAATTTTTACTTCAAGGTCTGTGCCATGATGGTAGATAGTCACGACAGCTGTTATCTTACATATAGGGTTTAAGACATTACAACTAAAATTTCGTAAAAATCAATTGTCACTCTCTACAATGAACGTTAGAACTCAATTGCAACAACTTCACAGCAGGAGATTATGACGATCTTCCTGCATGAGTTGCGTAAAGAGCATTTTAGTTTGTAGAAGGTAGCACTATCCTAGAGTGCACAACAGTCGATACATTTCAATTTTGTGAAGATTCTACTTATGTGTGAGTACTTAAATTAATAGAACTCTGTTTTACACATCAATTTTGTGACCACATCAATCATGATGTCATGCACCATCGTAGGTTTATAATGAATGCCAGGGGGGTACCTGTTCTGATCTAAATGCAGCTTTCGTTGTAATGTACCAATGTACAATCAATTTTGTAACCTGCTTAAAACAATTTAACTAGCATTATGTTAACCATGAATTTTCTTTTTTGTACTGTTTATCATTCAGGAACTTGGTGTCAATTGTATAGAGTTAATGCCATGTCAGGAGTTCAATGAGCTGGAGTATTATAGCTACAACTCTGTCTTGGGCGATTACAAGTACATAATTGCCGACTTCCTTATCAATATATTTTTCATATCTAATAGTGTGAATTTTTCTCTCGATATTGGTATTCCGATCTCTGCTATTTTTTATGTACCTGGAGTCGATATGACCGGACCCTACCCAACATAGACTTAGTAGGGTTGGGTTATGCATTGATTTTTATTATATATAAAGGTGGAGATTTCCTAGGTTAAATTAATTAGGCTGGGTCATTGTAGCACCCCTAAACCAACCAACCTGACCCCAAACTTGCAGTTTTGAAATTCCAGGTGGAACAATTTGCTTGTCAAACAGCCAAACATAAAATCTTAGGGGGAAGTTTGGGATTCCTCTTGTTCTGATGTTGGACAGGTAAAATTAATATTATGGAGTTCATCACTAACATTACTTTTCCGAAGCATATTGAGGTTAAAATAAAGACGATTTAGAAGAATTCCAACACATTTTGTGTAGTTCAAACATGTATTGTTGAAACATCACTTGCTGAGTTGTTGAAGAAACCAAGTCACTGGTTGACCACATTCAAATAGTCGAAAGAAAAAATTGTTGTTGAAGTTACAAAGTTTAAATTATGAACAATGAACAAAAAGGTGCAAGGGTACAAGATGTCAAAAATGGTTTAGCCAATGAAATAAAACACGTGGCTGGAGAAAAGTTTACTTGTGCTCCTGAGCACATTGATTTCATTATTCTAGAAGATTTTCCACTCTTTTTCACATGAAAATCAGTTTTCATTGTTTTTTTGCACCAAAGTTAATGTTCTTGAACCTCGTGCCATTCCGTTCTAACATGGTCCTTGGCTTCTACTGAACTCGAAGCTAGGTTTTCTCCGAGAAGGAGCAGAGACGGAATTAGGGGGGGCACGGGGTGGCGGTCGTCCCCTTAAAAATTCTAAAATCTGAAAATTATATAAGTATATATATATATATATATATATATATAATTCAAAAATCTTCATTTAGTCCCCACATTTTTACAAAAAATTTCATTAGTCCCCTTATTTTTTTTCAAAAATCTTCATTTAGTCCTCATTTTTTACAAAAATCTTCATTTTGTCCCCTATTTTTTTACAAAATTCTTCATTTAGTCCTCTATTTTTTACAAAAAAAAAAAAATTTGATCTAGAATTTTCCGGTGACCGGAAAATTTAGCCCCTCCAATATATATTCCTGGTTCCGTCCCTGACAAGGAGAACAATGGGTGATGGGGAATGCAAAGAAAGCAATGTGTAATATCTAAATACTATATTTGAACTATTTTTAGTTTAGGGAATTAATTATTTATTTCTATGCAAGGATATGAATTTCGTAAATATTTTAGGTTCTATATCGAACCAAATTGTGGAAGCCTTAGTCCATTAAGTTTATATTATTTATATGAATGATGTAATTTCCACGTGTTAATTTAGACTTGATTGATTATTGAACTATTGAGTTGTGTTTCTTCTTTTATTGCAATCCCTTCATTTTCTCCTCATGCGGTAGGGAAACTCTAGGGTAGTGACTCTTTTGCGGTTGAAGCATCCTATTTTTTTATCCTGGACCGTGGATCGGCTAATCCAACCAAATTTCATCCTTACTTAGTTTTCTTTCATAATTCCTGTGAAAATATAATAGGAAAAATATTTATGGTGATTATTTTCAGGATATATCGATTTTTAATTTTGAAAGATTTTATGTTAATTTTCAGTGCAAATGTGGGAAATGAGGAACGTATCGTTGACTTACGAAATATTCTAGAGAATATCATTTCTTTTATTTTCCAACTGCTAGAATTTGGTTTCTGTCCAGTAGTCCAAGTAATATAATCCCCACAAGAGAACCTTATCGACAGTGATTAACGATTATCTGAGAATTTGTCTCTTTCTCTAGGCTGTGATCCATTTTATTTTCTTCTTTTTGTGGTAAGAAAACCTATTTACCCTTAGTTCCGTCTTCTTTAATATTTTTTTTATAATATATTTTCTTAATTAGTTTCCTTGCATTAGAGAATTTGCCAAGTCAAAGCTTTAGATCAGCAAGTTTCTAGTAAGCTTTATTCTTAGTTTAATAAACTTGCTCTAGGCTTGAAATATGCACTGTAATGATTTATTTGAAAATGGTTAATCATGTGATGCCTACAACAGTCACATACTTTTAAACAATTATTGACTTTTGAATGCTTTTGCTTGGAGCTGTATTTCAGTTTACCTCCAAATGCATTTTTGTGTAACCTTCATTGTTTGGAAAATGGCAAGTGTGAAGCGAGAAAGTCGCAACAGAAGACCATGAAAGCTAAGAACCAAAAGAAATATATAGAACTATTGTAAATCTTCACTTTTGAAGTCCAGTAGTCCACAATACGTCATCATGAATAATTTTATATTTTACAAATTTGGAATGTTCTTCAAAAAGTTTTATTGCTCTCTTCTGCATCTGTTTCTCCTTTTCAACTCCACATTTAATTCATAATGCATAGTTGATACATGTTAATATCTACTTTCTTTATAGCTTAAATGCTTAATTACCATAGCGCAAGATAGTTTGAAGTTTCATGTTATGTTATCATTTTCGTACATATATTTTTCTAAAAATCTCTTATAATTACTTATCCAGGATGAACTATTGGGGTTATTCGACTGTTAATTACTTCTCACCAATGGCAAGGTACTCAGCAGCTGGTGTTCACAATTTTGGCCTTGGTGCAATAAACGAATTCAAGCATCTTGTTAGAGAAGCACATAAAAGGGGAATTGAGGTTACTGCTTGTTTCAGGATGCTTAGGATTTCTTCTTATAGTAAGGGGTATTCATGTCTTTAGATCTATTTTCACAGGTGCTCATGGATGTTGTTTTCAATCACACTGCTGAAGGAAATGAGAATGGTCCCATATTGTCATTCAGAGGTGTCGACAACAGTGTATATTATATGCTTGCACCTAAGGTATAGCTACTGGTAATATTATGGTCTTTATAGAATGAAGTAATTGATTTTCGTTTCTGAAACTCAGTTCAGAACTTTTGCTTTGTTTGGTATCCAAACTATGATAACTTTTTGGCAACTTTTACTTGATTACTTGGCAGGGAGAGTTCTATAACTATTCAGGTTGTGGGAACACCATTAATTGCAACCATCCTATTGTGCGACAATTTATATTGGACTGCTTGAGGTACCACCTACTCTCTCTCTCTCTCTCTCTCTCTCTCTCTCTCTCTCTCTCTCTCTCTCTCTCTCTCTCTCTCTCTCTCTCTCTCTCTCTCTCTCGTCCCCCCCCCCCCTTCTCTCTGCCCCTCCCTCCCTACATCCCCCTAGTGTTTGTTTTAAGGAAAGTCCCAGTAAGTTGGTTATTCTAAAATGATACTAGGCATAAATTGGTCTGCTATTTGACCTTTCAAGTTTCAACAGGTACTGGGTAATGGAAGTTCATGTGGATGGATTTCGCTTTGACCTTGCGTCCATCATGACAAGGGGTAGCAGGTTACCTAGCTTTATATCCCCGTCACCTTTCCGATTAATTTAGTAAGTAATGGACATTAAAGACTTATATTGAATTCTTCTTTTTTGCATTTGGGATTCGAAGCCTCTGTGATGCTATAAATATATATGGAGATCAACTGGAAGATGACAAACTTACAACTGGCTCCCCTCTCAGCAACCCACCATTAATTGATTTAATAAGCAATGACCCAATACTTCGTGGAGTCAAGGTATACTCCGTAGGCCCTTGAACCATATTAGTCAGGATAAGGATCAGTTATACACCAATGCTGTATTATCTTTCAGCTTGAACCTGTAGTCACTTTGTTTCAAAGCTACAATCATCATCATTGGCTTTCTTTTTTTATGAAGATATCTTTCCCCTTCATTCTTCTTTTTCTAGTAAGAGAAGGGTATCGATATCTTATTAAGCTGTCTCAATGCCTCTTAAATAGCTTATTGCCGAAGCATGGGATTGTGGTGGCCTTTACCAAGTTGGAATGTTTCCTCATTGGGGAATCTGGTCAGAATGGAATGGAAAGGTTAGTTCTGATACCCTAATTTGGGTTGTCATCTTCTGGAGTCTGCTTTGAGAGTCTGTTTTGATCAAAAGTGAGTAGTGAAGGTTATAGAAGTAGTGGAGAACAAGGTTGAATCATAATGGCCTTTTCACTCTTCCCTACTCTCTGCTCCAAAAACAATTCCTTTTTTAAATAGCTTGAAAGCCTTTTACGTTATATTGGTGCTGAGCTAGATTGATCTGCACAAGGCTTAAAAGGAACTTGGCCTATTCAGTCAGAAACCTTATGAAAGAGCCCTAGTTTGAAGTTTCCCTCCTTGTTTTACTCTTTTCGACATTGACTTCACACCTCTCTGAAACTGTCATCTTGCGGAAGCAATTTCTATTGCATTTGAAAGAGTTGAAATCTATACAGCTCTACAGCATGTTAAGCATGAATTAAAAAGAAAGACTTGTGGATACTAGTTTATTTATTTTTATCCAGAAACTCTTGACAGCCAAATATTAAAATAGTAGTTGTTTTTAATCGTAATACATGTTGCTTAGGAACTAAATTTTTAAATTTAGTAGAACTCATTTCAGTTATTATATATATGTTAGTCTTTGCAATGTATTTCTGTTTTCATTCTGCATTGTTTTTTTCATCTTTTCCTCTATAAAGTAATTCTACTGAACTGTGCGCACACACATATCAAATGTAGTATCGCGACACCATACGGCAGTTCATCAAGGGAACAGATGGATTTTCTGGAGCATTTGCTGAGTGCGTTTGTGGGAGCCCTAATTTGTATCAGGTACTTCATCTCTTGTAGTATGTTTTACTAATTTTTCAATCTTGGTGTATAATGCTCCCATAATACTATATTGAATATAATTGGTGATGGTCTTAGTAGTTGTAACTATGCTTTATTTCTTTGATACTGGGATTTCCCAGATTTCATGTGTAGATGTTGTGAAGTTTGTTTTCAGTGTTATTCTTATTGCCACTTTTTATTCTCTGTATCCAGGAATCTGGAAGGAAACCCTGGCACAGTATAAATTTTATTTGTGCTCATGATGGTTTTACTTTGGCTGATCTTGTGACATACAATGATAAGCATAATTTGGCAAATGGAGAAGACAACAATGATGGGGAAAACCATAATAATAGTTGGAATTGTGGGCAGGTAAATATTTGTATTTATGGAAGTCACATTCAATGTCAGGTTGAGATTTTTATACTATGGCACACATGTGGTACCACAGTACTTAACAGATCCCCGTCTTACTTTAAAAGGTTTTTAGTGTCAAGATCATGAAATTTGAGAGACCATGCAGTCATTTAATCGAAAATGTCTTTTAAATTGATGTAGTGTTCTGTTCCATATAGTTTCCATGTTAGCATATATAACTAATCATGTTAGCATTTATATTTACTTATGATTCCAAAATTATTAAATGCATACACTTACTAATATCCGTGATACTTGGCTACACACCTGAATTATTTTCTTTTGTCAATGGCTAACTAGGAAGGAGAATTTGCAAGCATCTCTGTAAAGAGATTGAGAAAACGGCAAATGAGAAACTTGTTTCTTTGTCTCATAGTTTCCCAAGTAAGATTTCTTTGTTTTGTTATTTCAGTTGTGTTCTATTGCATCATAATAGTTTGTATGCTCAGTGTTCCGAGTAAGAGGTGAAAGGGATTTTGGCTCAGAGTGAGCCAAAATTCTGCTAAAATCAATAATAAAAAGTTAAATAAAATCTATTTTTATAGATTTAATGAATATAGTTAAACTTAAAAAAGAATGTTATAATAAATATAAGGGAATGTAATAAAAGAATTTTGAATTATAATTTCAAATAGATAATTTATATAGAACAAAACTGGCTCAGTATAATAAATTAAGATAGATATATATACTCTACAATTTTTTCTGAATCTCTATTATATTGTGTTTTGCTTTTGGCAACATTCACACTAAAAAATCCAGGCTGCACTAAAATCACACAAATTGGGTCCATAAAAGTGTAATTTTAAGAATAATCCTCAAAACTGAGGGTACGCCATGGCACATGCTGGTTTTAGTGTTATACTATGCCTACACTCCTGTTCAGAGTAACACAGGAGTAATTGTACGACGCTTTAGGCATAAACTGAAAAGTTTGGGGAGCAATAAAAGAGTATAGTCGTACAAATAAGTTTAGGTTGTGATAGGTCTGGTATAATACTTTATTAAAGCTGGATCAGAATAACTTGTGCATCCTCACCACCTCACTTCAAGTTTGTTTTGGTACTTATAAGTTATACTAATCTTATAATTTTGTGCTCTAACAAGCACAAATTGTAGGGGCGTTGCATTCCAATCATGATCGTATTACAGGAATAATGCAGAAACTATTTCAACAATTGTAGTACTGTATATTGTGCAGTTTTTGGGGATAAGACTTTCTCTGCGGAGAATGTTTAAACACAATCTGCTCCCAAAGATCAGGAATATGTACCAAACTTAAGGCTTTAGTGAGGAATCAGCATTCCATAGTCCGCTTAGAATTAATAGAAAGTCAAGAACTACCATATTTCTCTTTGCGTGATACATAATTAGAAACTTTAAATCAAATAGTATATGTGAGTAAAATTATTATTTTCACTTTTGGCCCTTTGCAGTTATATTTTCTTTTCTAACTTGTATCCTTATCTGGCAGGGTGTCCCTATGATACATATGGGAGATGAATACGGTCATACCAAAGGAGGGAACAACAATACATATGGCCATGATAACTATGTGATATAATACTTATAAACATACTCTAGTTTTATGAATACGCGCACAGGAGGTCATTTTTGATTACTAACTGCATCACTGGGTGCAGATAAATTACTTCCGTTGGGATAAGAAGGATGAATCCTCGTCTGACTTCTTTAGATTTTGCTGCCTTCTGACCAAGTTTCGTCAGTGAGTTTTTATATCCTAGTTGGAAAGTATTGTTAATGCCCTTTTTGCACCAAGTAGATGGGAGATCATATGCTAATATTTTTTTTGCAGGGAATGTGAATCACTTGGATTGAATGACTTTCCAACAGCAGAGAGATTAGAGTGGCATGGTCATGCCCCTGGGATACCCGATTGGTCTGATACTAGCCGTTTTGTAGCCTTTTCATTAGTATGTATCTAACTGATTCTTATTTAGTTGGGTTCCTTTTTGTCCTAATTTTTCGATCAAAATTTGGTTCTCTGGACTTTCAGGTTGCATTTAGTTGGTTTATAAATTATAGTGGGAGGATGTGGGGAGGGGAGGGATGGGACGATGTAACTATGTGGTGCATTTTTTGCACATTGTTCATTCTGTGTAAATTCTCAGTAAAATGCTCTTTCCTATTTACCATTCAACTCTTATCATAATCCTTACTATACGCTCTCCCCTTTTCGTGTTCTTCATCTTTCTCTTTCACCTCCATTATTTTTTCACTTTTCATTTCATCCGTTCCAAATTTTAACCATACAAATGAAACTGCAGTTTTCTCTCTTAGCCTCTCTTGTTAGATTCTTGTTAGATGTGCGTTTGAGCTAAATCTTAAGTATGATTTTTAGGCATTTTCTACTAGAAGGAAAAATAAATATTAATTTATAGGCATACAACAAATCGAAACTTGACTTTTGGTCTCTCTCTCTCTCTATTGCAAATACTTTTTTTAATCATGTGTGCTTGTAAAATTAGAGTGATTGTAAACAGTTCACCTGCTAGTAATTACCAAGGAGATTCCTTTTGAAAGATTTTTTTATGTGTGAATCATAAAGCTGAATGGAACAATGTTATGCTTTCTCATTCCAATTACCCGGAATGCCATTTCTGAAGGTTGATATACTCAAGGTCTGCTCATGGTGACCAAATGAGTATCAGACTGTCACGTTTTTACCTGCTCCTATATTTTACTTGCTTACTTTTAACGAACTCGATCTTCTTGATACATATAATATTTTAAAGTAACCTCCATATATTTGATTATGAAATGCAGAAGGATTCATTGAAGGGAGAGTTGTATGTTGCCTTCAACACAAGTCATTTACCTGTCACTGCTATGTTGCCAGAACGGCCTGGTTTTATTTGGAAACCTTTGGTGGATTCCAGCAAGCCTGCACCATTTGATTTCCTTTCTGATGACCTTTTGGATAGAGAGGTAGCGATCAAGCAGTATTCACATTTCCTTGAAGCCAATCTGTATCCTATGCTTAGTTACTCGTCAGTTATTCTGTTGCTTTCTCCTGATAGTTGAGATGAAAAGTTGGTAAATGTGATAAATATACTAATCGTTACTAGTAATAGGCACTGCAATTACGAATCTATAGAAATGTATGTAACAGCCTGGTGACTCAGTTGAGCAGATAATGTAAATGTAGTATCTCTTTAGAATTTAGAGTGCAAATAGTGCTAAGAAGGTTGTTCCAGAGTCCCATTAATAGAAGATAGATCTCTCTCTTTGGCAAAAACTGTGCTGTTTTCCTCAAGAATCAAGATATTTCATTATAACTTGAAACACTTACATTGTGTTTGGTTGGGGTGAATCAAATTGGAGGGAATGGAATGGAATTTGAATAAGAATATAGTTAAATGTTTAAAACTTTCATTCCTTACATCATTCCATTCCTAACCACCTAAGCTAAAGTTTAAACACACCAATTTGAAAATGAATGATCCATTCTCCCTCCAACCTATTTTCTTCCCAAATCCTATCATACAAAATTTATACTCACTCATTTTTTTTAAAATCTTACCTCTCATGTTCATTGTGTTCCTTTAATTTTTATTCATTTCATTCCATTCTATTCCATTATTCCCAACCAAACAAAACCTTAATCGACAGGTAGATATATTTTCAATGGTTATTGTTTCTCGAATAAGGTGATAAACTTAAGGTTATCGACTTGTTCCAAGGCATTTGCAACCCAGCCTATTAAGAAAAAAACAAAACCTAAAATGTTAGTGCACCAGTATATAGGCGGGCTATCCTCATTAAATGTACCTGAATAGTATGTTGTAATTTTGGGGCATTTTTATGTAGTTTTTGATGAATTTTCACATGCCTATTGGAATTGTTGTTGTAGAGTCGGTTGTTTACATCAAATTTAAAATAATGGCGGTATTTACAAATTTATAAATTGGTGGTTAAAATTTACTTAAAACTTTCGACGGAGTTTTTTTTTTTTTTGTCAGTGTTTCCACAGTTTTAAATTCCAGACTGGTTACTTGGTGGGCATGGTTCATATCATATGTAAAGGATGTTTGGGTATCTTAAAATGGGATAATTTTTTTATGGGTAAACGAGCTATTTGATCATTGTATTATTCAAAAACTTTCAATTGGGTCATCAATCCAAAAATATTTTCAATCACATAATAAAATACTTAATTACTTTCAATCGTAACACTATAATATAAAAAAATTTCATTACCGTTAAAAATAACGTGACTTTGACGGAGAGAGACGTTAAACTATTTATCAACTTTCACTAGGTCACTGGACGAAAAAAAATTAAACTATAGATTGA
This sequence comes from Saposhnikovia divaricata, assembly GCA_036435485.1. Lineage (NCBI taxonomy): Eukaryota > Viridiplantae > Streptophyta > Magnoliopsida > Apiales > Apiaceae > Saposhnikovia > Saposhnikovia divaricata. The sequence goes on along the minus strand of CM071600.1, from coordinate 74,744,567 downwards.
AAAAAATTAAAATATTTGTTTAGAAATTAAAAAATTAAACTTTAGATTGAAAAAATTAAAATATGCTCATATCTTGAAAAAATTTGAAATTTTTTAATTCGAAAAAATTTGTACGCATTAATTCGAAAAAAATTAAAAAAAAATATTCGAAAAAATTCATACGTATATCTTGAAATATCTTAAAAAATTAAACAGCCGTATCCCTTAGATATCATCTTTAAAAGTATAATTGTTTTGATATCAAAAAACATCTAAATATTTACATTTAATATTTGTAAATTTAAAACAACTCTTATAAGTTATAAATTAATAAAGTGATAATGTCTGAAAATTAACTGGATATCCATACACTTATTTTTAGAGTATCTCCAAAGGTATGTTTATTTTTAAATTTAATTAAATTCTAATCATTCGGAAAAAAATAAAATTCATCATTTTTAAATTGTAATTAAATTCTAATCATTCGAAAAAAATTAAAAAATTCAAAAAAAAAACACTTTGGATTGAAAAGGGTGATATTTTAAAATATTTGTTCGAATGTATCGATTTATACGGATATAAACTGAATCGGTATGTTCATAATTGAAATTTTTAAAAATTTTAAAAAAAATTAAACTTCATTGAAAATTTGAAAATTCATTCAAAAAGAGATAATGACCAAAATACCTCAAAATGGGGTACCAATGGTCCAAAATACCGTTTTTCGGAATGTCCGGCCCTATCTACCCACGGGATGTGCCGGTGAGAGTGGCGTATCCCATCTACTGTTCATGCCAGAAAACTAAGCAACTCGCCAGAATTTTTGAGCTCTGACCCGTCGGCGACTTCGACGAAAAATGCCACATCTCAGTTTGGCATCATTTCAACGTCCAGCAGCCTCCAAATCATCAGCACATGATCAACCACTCGTCGCCTTCATCATCCCAATATCTATTTGTCTCCTCCGGCCCCGCAGGGGCATCAACGATCGTGAATGGAAAATGAATCGGAAGTTATGCTTGAATTAGGGATTTCAAATCCGTGTATTAAATCGAAAATCGTGAGTTAGGAATGTGTAGAGAATCGAATTGCGATTCTAGTGATATATATAATGTGATTGTAAAGTTCGTGATTTGGACGAAAAAAGAGGAACAAAAAGCATGTCGGAATCGCCATATCGGGAGCTCTGGAGACGATGAACAGTGTATGGGATACGCTCTTCCAAAATGCGTATCGGATGATACGCATGTTCCAAATGCGTATCTCGCGGAACTGTAGCATCTACCCACCAGCGTTAAGATGACGTCAGGTGACATCAACACGCCGTTCAGAAATGCGTATCACCTAATGCGTTACTACAGATTGCGTATCTAGCCTTGTCACTCCACTGTCAGTAACGTGTCTTCAGTACACTCCTCCACTAGTAGCGTTCAGTACACTCCTCCACTAGTATCGTATCTGCAGGACACTCATTCACTAGTAGCGCGTCCCGTGGGTATTTTAGGCCGCCCAAGTTGGCGGTGGGTATTTTGGTAATGGGAATGGAAAAATGAGGTATTCTGGGCCATCACCCATTCAAAAATTCAACAAAAAATACCGATGATCTAATTGAAAATTGATATAAAGTTCGGTGATAGATAAGCAGTTAAACTTTATTCCAGTGACCTAATTGAAAGTATTTCGTTCATTTTTTTAACGGAAGTAAAGTAACGGCAAAAATCCAATTAAAATGTCTTCAGTATTTTATTATGCGATTGAATTTTTTTTGGGTTAATGACCCAATTGAAAGTTTTGAATAATACAATGACCAAATAGCTCATTTACCCATTTTTTATTTAAAATAAATAAGTGTCATACGTGATAAATAGAAACATATTTATGTTTATAAATTAGTGAAGTATTCGTTAAATTAAATTAAAAAACTATTATTCAATATAATAATCTCAAAACATAAATTTTAAATTAAAAGATATTTAAAAGTATAAATTATTAAACTAATAAGAAATCAAAAAATAAGAAATAAATTGTAAAAAGAACGTTATTAATAGTTTTTAACTTATCAACGTATAAATTATAAATTAAATTCATAAATCAGCAAATACCCTTAATATTCTTAGGAGTTTATAAGCCTTACATATAGGTTGCCAAAGAGACCTTTAATAAGATGATTATAGTTTATTAATTAATAAATATAAAAATGGGTTGTTAGTTCTCACTATCATAATTTTAAATTAAAATTCCTCAAATATCACAATCCGAAAAGATGGTCCCAAATATAATTCTAAAACACAATTTCGTGTAGCATTTTCATTTTTTTTATGAAAACGCTACATCTTGTAGCGTTTTTTTTTTTTGAAAACGCTAATCTAAGTTTGGTCTTGGTATGTGAAAACGCTACTTCGTGTATTTTTTAATATGTTTTTTTTCTGAATATTTCTAAACTCAAATTTGAACCGTTAAACCTCAAAGGTTAACTGTTGAAACCCCAAGGGAATACAGAAAAAATTTAAAAAATTGAATCCGGCGGCCTGATTTTAAAAAATCGGGAGTCAACCTCGATTTTTTAAAAATCGGGATAAGTTAGGGTCTAGGGTTTAGGGAACCATAAACCCTAAGTTCGTATACGATTTATTCGTCGTTCTGAATATTTTTAAAACCCAAAATGGAAATGTTGTACCCCAAAATTTAAATGTTGAACCTCTAAGGAAATACAAATAAAATTTTAAAATTTTAATTTAAAATTTTAATATTTCTGAACCCCAAATGGAACCCATTGAACCCCAAATAAAAAGTATTTAATGCCAAAGGAAATATTGTTAAAATTTTAAAATATTAAATTAAAAAGAAAATATATAGAATTTTAATATTTTAATATTTTATAATATAAAACTTCCTCAATGCCACCTACCTACCCACACCCATCCACTATAAACGATACATAATACTGAGTTTTCCAGGATGAAACCTTAAGTTCGTATACGATTTATTCGTCGTTCTGAATATTTCTAAAACCCAAAATGGAAATGTTGAATCCCAAAAGTTAAATGTTGAACTACTAAGTAAATACAAATAAAATTTAAAAATTTTAATTTAAAAATTGAATATTTCTAAGCCCCAAATGGAACCCGTTGAATCCCAAATAAAAAGTATTTAATGTCAAAGGAAATATTGTTAAAATTTTAAAATATTAAATTAAAAAAATATATAGAATTTTAATATTTCATAATATAAAACTTCCTCAATGCCACCTACCTACCCACACCCATCCACTATAAACGCTACATAATACTGAGTTTTCCAGGATAAAATGCTATAGTAAAATTTGTGTTAATATGTTAGTTGTGTGTTGGCTGTTAGTTTGTTTAAATGGTAAAGGAAAAAGAAGAAATGTTGAAGTGGCGTTGTGCTTCAAAATTAAAACGCAAACTGATATTTGACTATAGTATGATATTTGAGGTCAACTTTTTCAGTTGTGATTAAGACCAATTACTTTAAAATTGTAATATTTGGATCATAATCTCTATAAAACCCGAAATCCAACGATATTATTGAACAGTAAAGTTCATACTTTCAAAAATAATATAAATTACTTAGGTCATATTGCACTATTTAATTTAATTTATCCCCTGTCATCACATGCCTACCCTTTTCCCTTTTACTCCCTTTATTTTATTTTACTAATTTCTTCATTCAATACTAGCGTTCTACCCGTGTTACGCATCGATCGGTAAAATGTATTAATTAGTTAATATAAACATATTATTTTAATTAATGTTTAAATTTCTTTTATTAGAATATAAATTAACTTAAGTATAAAATTACTTATCCGTCAATTCATATCAATTACATTAATATTAGTATCATCATCCAATGACCAAAACATTTACAACCCCCACTGAAAGTCCAAAACCCCTCATTATTGTTTTTTCTTAATTTTAGTTTTCATTTAATTTCACTCTTTTTTGAGAATATCTCTACCAATTAATAAAATTTTACCCATATTTTGGGTTTTGTTTTTCTGGGAATTCGGTATATTTAAATGTTCAGTATTGTGGATCCCTATAATATGTATATCAATTCATTGAAAATAGTTGTATGTGTAGTGGTCAATTTTTCATATACATATTAAAACATACTTATTTCTCACGATCGCAATAAATCATTAGATTGTCTCTCAAAAAAAGGTTGCATGTTTCAACGATATGAGAAAGGATCTCTACTACTACTGTGCAAGTTATCTAGATTATTATGTATTTGTTCCATATCACTTTTATAAATTATGTCTTTTTATTAGTGAATTGATTTATAACAGAAAAATAAATATTATCATCAACCAAACAAATCCAATATATCGCGCTCTTAAAGTAAGATATAAATGTTAAAGTTTATGGTGATTGCTCTCGGCTTATTCATAATGACAACTTAAAATGTATATTTTAAATTTGGGAGTTTGTATGTTGGATCATTCTTTTCTATTAAAACATAGTATATAAAATTTTAATTTTCTTTTACTCGTAAAATAAGACATTTGAAAATGATTATCACCCATCTTCTTTCTATTTGACTAACTTGTTAATAAAATACTACCTATAAAATTGAAATCGAGTATGTAATATATAAACACATAATTTCATTATTATATATGCATTCTTATAATTTAATTATCGGGTAAAAAACATGAAATTCATTTTCCTTTAACAATGAATATAGTTTTCCAACATATATCAGAAGGAAGCGCTTATGTAGACTTAACAAATCATTTGTATTGTGTACATTCATGTCACGTACTTTATGATCTTGCACGAAACGACGTGAAATTAAATTGTGTACCCGAAATTCGAACACAAAATGACACTAAACTACACGATTTTTTTTGCGTACACCAAAAGAAATAAAATACCCGAATATAAAAAATATGACAATTACATGAATATTATTATGTATCCAACTTATGTAAATATGTAACTATGTAATTGAGAACAACATTGATATGCTACAAAATATAACACGGTGTAAAGTCTCGAACCCTCTTTTTTTTCTTAATTTTGTTTCTTGTTAATAACTATCTCTCTTTTTCGACAAATATCTCTTTTTATTAAGAGTCTAGTACCCCGTTGGTGGATTTTGTCTACACATATATTGGATTTTGTTATATTAGTTCATTGATATGGGTAGTGTAGAATCGCAAATATGATCGATTACTCGAATACTTTTTAAAAAATCAGATATACATATTTCTCATGATCACAACAAACTGTTAAATTATCTCGCCAAGAAGGTTGAAGGATGTAGATTTCGATAATATAAGCGAGGTATGTACCACAATTGAATATTTTCTCAACGATTGGTGAAGGAAATCCTAATTTGATTTACTATGCATTTATTCAATTGATTATTTTTATTGATGTCGTACGCGGTACGCCCTTTTATTGATGAATTAATTACCTCTAAAAAATAGTGATTTATAGGAAAATTGGAATATTTATTAATTTTGTAGATGTTGTATGTACTTTTATTAATGAATTAATCACACGTAAAACCATTAATTTATACACAATAAAGAATATTACATACCTGTATAATATTTATACACAATTAATTTATATCATTAATTGTTTGAATAAATTTGAGTTGAGTTGAATATTTTATTATGGAAATATTCAGTAACAATATTTCATTGATTTTGTATTGATTATTACTTTTTGATTGATAAATTATACAAAATTAATGTCTAATAACCTAATAATATTTAAGAGTATATTTAATATTTTGAATAATTCAAATATGTTGGCACATCAGTTTGTTTGTTACATTAGTTTTCTGCATAGTAAAAAATATTCATACGTAAAATATTAAAAGATAATTGGTTTAAAATTTGTTTTAATATTTTAATTGTATGATTATAATTTTATTATAATTGATTAATTTAAAAGTTTATATAACTTTTTTGAACGCGTAATTAAATCAATGTGGTATATATTTTTTAATTTCAAGAAATTTTTAGTTCAATAATAACAGATTTATAAAATTTGATTGTAGAGGTTGAGATGTTAAAGTATTATATATTCTAGATAAAATAGATATATTAATATTTTATTGTTTAATAAAATAATCATTGTATTTAAAATAAAAATTGTTAAGTAACCAAATTAAGTAAATTAGGATGACAGTGATATTATTGTTTTAATTTTAGTGGTTAATTCTGATCGGCATTAGTATATATATATATATATATATATATATATATATATATATATATATATATATATATATATATGAAAACTAATCCTTAATATATATTAGTATAATTATGATTCATTGTAAATCAAAATAGGGGAAAATTAGTTAATATTTTGAAAATCAGGTGATGTTATATTTTTTAATAATCCTGATTGATTTTAGTTTAAAATAATAATTTATTATAAATATTTTTGACATTAAAAAATATGTAATATATAGATATGTTAAATGAAGTAACTACTATATTTAAATTAGAATTGCTAATCAACCATGGTTAGTATAGTAGGATGAGAATCTTAAATAAGAAAAACTTTTAATATAATATGATTGGTCTAAAATTTAGTGATGATCTTTGATCGGTCCTAAAATAATTTATAATTTTCTGATTGGCTAACTACATATTAACTATACTAGCTTATAGTCCGTGCAAAGCACATGTTATTTTTATTTTTTTTTAAATTTGTTTATATTTTAGTATATATAATATTTTAAATATTATTTTTAATTTAGTATTAAATCTAAATTAATATGTTGTTGGTGGGAATCGAACCTTCAACATTTCTATATAACATAATCTAGTATTAATTTTATATTAAAATGTTGTTGGCGAGATTCGAAACTTAGACCTTCAACTTTTAATATTGTTGTATCTAACGGTCATGATCTATTTGAATTGAAGATCTAACGGTTGTGAATGAGGATAACCAAAAATAAGGGGATAACCAAAAATAAGGAGTAACCAACTACAAATTATATCCACTTTCGCTTATTATAATATAGTATAGACATGGATAGACTCAAGTATTATAATAAAAGATAACTTATTTTAATGACAATTAATTTATTATATTTTTGATTTAATTACACTTTGTTCATCTCAAGTCTCAACTATAATTTTCTTACAAAGAAATTATTTTTCGTAAAACTTGCCATTTTAGTAACCGAATTATTTTATTTTTTATTTTAACATATGCGGAATCTGGCGGGAAAGGGGGGATGGGAGAATTGGCGGGAAGGGCGAGGGGATAATAAAATGCTAACTTTAGTCGGCCGATCTACGTTTTAATCCTAAAATTTAGGGTTCAATAGAGAGAGAAAGAAGAGAGATCGAGAGAGAGAGAGAGAGAGAGATGGTAGGAAGAGAATACGATTTGGTGGGGAACCCACTGGGAGCAGTGCGGTCGACGTTCGAGAAAGCGATGGTTGCGGGTGGTTCAAACCCCGAGCCCCCGTTGTTAATTGATGGAAAAGACTGGGGAGCTACTCAACTCTTTCGTCAATTCCTTCTTGAACAACCATCCGCTCTATCTCAGGTATCCTATCAATCATTTTCATTTTTAATTATTTGACAATTTCATTCTTATTCTTATTATTATAATTTCATTTGTTAGATACCTATACTCGACCGTACAAGCCTTCCTCATCTTCAACCAAACACACTGGTTCGTTATAGAGGGATGATTCAAGACATGCTGGGTAATGAGTTCTATGTTGGCGTTCATAAGGATGGACAAGGAACTTGGACAACTAATAAGTTCACTGATGTTTCTCATCTTCCTTTGGGGACTTTGTCTCAAGATACACGCATTTGGGAACGTCGATTGCTTTACTGTGTTCCCGTAAGTTTGTACTTTTAATTATCGTTCTCCTTTGTTTAGGTATTGTTATTGTCATGTATATTGCCCAATCCTTAAGTTTGCACTATCGACTGTCACCCTAAATGTTTGTTAAATTTCAATTTTGACAATTAATATTCCATTTAATTTAGAGTACTTCATTTTAAAATATTTAGAGTTGACTATTACACTTGGTTCTATCATTGATGGGATTTAAAAGCACCTGTATAAAGTATGGCCGAATATATGATGAGTCTTAATTGTTTGAGGCTTTAATGAAATGGGAATTGAATATTGTATGGGAAGACAACACTCCTTTGACTGATAGATCTTGTTTCCCTTTCTTGTAGTAATTATGTTATCCCACAGAGGCACCTTCTTTACAGTGGAGACTTGTTACAGGATAAAGCCTAAGTGACGTACCTGCACATGTGAAAAGTGTGAGAAGTGATACCAAATAAATAAAACCTATAAAATGATAGAATGCTCTAGTAATGATAATATATTTATTTGTTTGACATTTTTCTTTTGAGTTCCATTTCATGTTAGGCGAGTAGTTTAGAATTTATTTGTTATATGGTTTTATTTTCTTGTTTCAATATATGAATTATTGCATGGACTTAGATTGTTTGTGACAACTTTCTCTGAAGGTTTCAAATCGTTTTTATAATTTATTTCAACATTGCTGATAATTTGGTAGTAGTAACATCTTATTCTTCATGACCTCTTTCAGTTTCTACCATTAGAGTTCAGTCAATGCAAACAGGCTTTGTTGTTTATTATCTCTTATTGAACTTTCATTGTGTAGGTACCGGGCCAGAATATATGGGCTGAATCTTATTCTGAATCTGTGACAATTCCCTGTTTGAATGTTACGTCTCCACATGGGGAAAAGCGTCCGAGGGAAGATTGTGCGGACATGGATTTCCAAGTAATTTTCAGTAGTTCAGATATATCTCATAGTATTAGTTACTGTGTAGGATAATGGTGATTGCTACTCATTTAGATTTTTAACATGAATAAGCTTAATTTTATAATGATCATCTATTTATATATGCATTAGTAATCTTGTGCATGCAAACTTCTCATAATGCTTTCTGTGTAGTTTCTCATTATGCTAATTTACAGTTCTGAGAATTTCTTTTTTCTTTTTTTTTGTTTCTAGGCATCAGATCAAGACTTTCAGGGTTCTACTAGTGCAAAAAAGATGGTAAGAAGCTATGATTTTCTTGATTATGATACAAATTTTGTACTCAAAGGTTAATTTACATTACTTTTTATATTGTATATATGCTCTGTAAATCAACTATGAACGTGTTGTATATGGTAATGGCACATTAAAATGTATCTGTATATTTAAAATTTCATATACTTTGTACAATGTGGTCTTAAAAGTAGCCCTATGCTATGCATATATAGAGCACCAAGTTTCATTTTTTTGATGATTACAATAATCGTATCCTGATCATTGTGTGTGGATACAATATTTTAGGCCTCCTTTTACTGAACGTAATGCAACTTTTATTTTTGGTACATAAACCTGGACTTAATATTTATTTATCAGCGAGAGAACATGCATTCTCCCGGGCTGTCTCGTCCTGAAGAGTATACTTTGGAGGGATCTACTTCTAATTCAGACATGGTGTCTAATTTTGACATAAAATCTTTGTCTTGTTTACTTAAGGTCAGTAAAATTTATTGACCATTTTGATTTTTCTAATAGCTATACTTATATTGAAGTTTATTGTAGTTTCAATGATAAGAATTCCAGCAATAAATTTCCATATTGAAAATGAAATGCAGATATATGACACTCCAGAGTCTGAACTGAAGCTGAATGATGTTTTTGAGTTTGTTGGTATTTTTACTTTTGATCCAAAGCTTGCCGCTGAGGATGATACTTGTGATGAGTTGTGTGAGGATGCATTGGTTCATCTACCCCCTAGCAAGGTCTTGATCCATCTCTGTCTTTTTTTTTCTTTAAAGTATTAATAACTTGAGCTTTTATTGTTTGCAAACTAATGATCATACATTATATGAGATAGCTCAATTCTTTGGTAGTTTTTTAAGCTCAAGGTGTATCACGATAAGAAGTTTCGTCGTCTGCTCTATTCTTTAGCTGTCATATGACCAGTTTCTGGAGGCAAAGCCCTTTAACTGATTGAGTTTTAAAGTCTTACAGGTTGTTGAAATTAAGGAATATGCTAATGATAAATTAGCTGCATGTGCTGAATGAATTATTCTCCTATGGCAAATAATCACCAAGTGAAAACAAGTGTTCAATAACTGATTTGTTAGAACATATGAACAAAAAGTACACTACAATTCTTGTTTAATCCTTCAGAAGAATAAAATATTATCTATCTATCTATCTATATATATATATATATATTGTTCTATGTGCATGGATTGAACATTTTATTAGTATTAGATTTGAACATTCTAATAGTGGTATTTTTGTACAACATCCGTTATATATTTGTTCATATATCTTATTATAGTAATGATGAAGACGAGTAATATAATATTATGTAAAGAACTAATAGTTTAAAACAACTAAATGTAATAATCAGTAACTTTAATTAAAGTAATATACATGGTTTCCAATGGATTTGCATTCTATATCTAGGTTACATATCTGTATCATATTTACTAATATGTACATTACGAAACTTATATTGATGCCTTAGTGGTTTGAATGAATGGTTGTGTATCAAGTCTGACTATAGTCTACTAAATAGTCTAGTCTAGTCAGGTGGCTAATTGCTTTTGTTTAGATAGAACAAAGAAGAAAACTGGAATTAAAATGGTATTTGACTTGCCTACCAACAAAGCAAAAAGAATGGTATTTGACTTTAAACTTTGCAGGTACCTCGTCTTCATTGCATTGTACACCGGAAACTTGCTATCCATGACTTTCTTTCTGCTTCAATAACATTGGAGGTAATTAGATTTTATTTCAATTACTCGTGTAAATTATTTTCATCTGCCTTGGTTTGGTTTTTTTTACCTTTTGTACTGTCATTTGAGTTCTGCAATTGTAAACATGCAGCCAAAATCTAGTTTGGTGAAAGGAGTACGGGAGTCACTTTTGGGCCATCTTACTTCTGTCCTTGGAAATGATGATTTGACTGCTCATTTCCTGTTACTGCACCTTTTGTCTGGGGTAGGTGGCTTTAATTATAATATTCATATTTCTCAGAAGCTCTTACCTATACAAGACGATTATATTACATTTCTGGATAGTTTACTCTAATATATAACAATGTATTAGTACAGGTTCATACTAGGATTGGATTGGTAGCTGTTGGCAAGTTGTCATTGAATCTTACTTGCTTTAATAAAGAAATTTTGGCTGTGTTTGGAAATCGCATTAAAGATGCAGTTGCAAATCTTGTTCCCTTTACTATGTGTATACCTCTCACAATAGATTATCTGAACAGTGCTTTGGTTGCGCCAGCTAAGGATTACAATACAAACAGGTCCAACTCTTGCAATCATAGAAAAGTAGTATCTCTTGTTGTTGTCTATATGATATAATGTGTCATTGCCGTCTTACTTTTTATATGGTTAATGCTTCAGACTGGTGTCCGGGCCTTTGCAGCTTACTGAAGGTACTCACTTAACAGTTGACGAGACTCAGTTGCAGACTGGTACTCTCAACTCTGTTGGGGTTGAGAATGTTAGATTGCTGAAAACCCTATTAGAGTCTCAAAAGGTAAAGGCAGAGTATATTTATTTGTATGTGCTATGTAGGCTTACTTTCTGAACATAAGTAATCCTGCATTCTTATTCAGTTTGATATATATTGCATAATGCCCAAGTGTGTAAATCCTCTTTGATTCCATGATCTTAACTACAATCCAGACTAAGTAATTTGTATATATGTGAAATTTAAACATCGATATTGTCAAAGTTTGCATCTTTAATCATGTTCCTTATATTTTTTGTGTACTCCTTTTCTCAGGTGGATTATGATTTTCAGTATTATAAAATGGAGATGGCAGCAGATGCTCAAGTGTTAATTTTATCAGAGGGAAAATCAAACATTTTGCCAGCTGATGTCATTCTACCTTTCCATCCACAATCTCACAGTGTTTCTGAGAATGTGAATATGGAAGCACTAAAAGCTTGGAGATGCTACTTGGCAACTTTTAGATCATTGCAGCATTCTATTGACTCAGAAATGCAGAAGGTATGAGCTAATTTGTTGTGTCACCTTAGAATTCTTCTGCCTAAGTGGTATTAGCTTGTGAGTTAAAATATGCTCTTTATTCTCGAGGAAGAGAAACCTTAAGTGCTTTACATTAGTAACTTTTTGATTTATGTTGTAGCTTTGATGTTTAGAATTAAAGAGCTTGGACCGATCTCTTAAAAAAGAGAACTCTCACTTATTTCCAATGTTATTTTCTTGATTTACATTGTGTACTCGGATTTTTTATTGCTTGGCATTTGTACTGCTGAAGAAAGTCATATTGATTTTTTGGGGTACGTCTGTCAAAATAATATTTACTTTTAGTCTTGAGTTGGTGACTGAACCCTTTGAAGACTGAACGAACTTGTCACTTGGAATAACATGTTAACTTTATATCCAGGGTTACTTGGATACTTGCTTTAGCACTAATCAGTAATAAGCGCTGAATACTACCAACCAATACTCACCATAACTTTCTATAGGATTTGAAATTGTGTTTTAAACTCAAATGCTTTACTACTTTAGGCCTCTTTTGCCTGTGACTGAGTGTTCCCTCCATATGCAGTACACCCTGCTTTTTGAAATTGTTTATATAAGCTCATTTGTTTTTGTACAGGAAAAGCAAGATTTCTATATTGAATGATGTATTTAACTTGGAATCGTATCTAATCGTGGTGTATATATATATATATATATTGCAGATTGTAGAAGACGACCTGGTCGCAGCTAGGCAATCAGATCGAAGCTTAGGCAGCTCGGACTTTAGCAGGTTGGTTGTTTAGTAAATTAATTGTCTCATCTAGTTCTTTAATTTTTTTTTTCCCAACTACTTGGGCAATTTTAATTTTTGTTTAAACAGATTGCTAACTATGGCGCGTCTAGTGTCAATGAGCTTCGGTGAAACATGCTTGTCTTTAGAACATTGGCAAATGGTAATGGAATTGGAGAGGCTGAGACGTGAGAGGTCAAACCAACGAAAGTAATTGGGCGTTAATTAGGATGTGTTATTTGGTAGACTAAGAAGAAGGCTTGTATGGTCTGGATCTTCATGTGTAATTTTTGGTTTCCTTGTACATAAGCGAGGGCAGTTTGTGTTCCGATCAGTAGTTGATCCTCTTCATAGCCCGTTCTCAAAGACCTTTTTTTTTTTGGAAAGAAGCCCGTTATCAAAGACTAAACCAAGAGTTTGGAAGATATATTCATAGTTGATGTTTTTCCTCACTTTAAACTATTTCGGGACTAGTTTATCCTGAAATTTATTATTTATTCTAAAATTTGGTCATCCTAAAATTTATTTTAGAATTGAAATTGTTTATTAACTTTTGAGTAACTTATATTTAAAGAACAATTTTGTAAGTTATAAATTATCTTGACATATTTACATGATTTATATAAATTAAGGAGATTGATTTTGAGGAGATCATCTCAGATTAGTTGGCAAGATCTGGTTAGTTATGTAGAGTCCCCTTCTAGAGAGGATCTCCTTATATATAGAGAATATGAAATAATCATATATTTTTTCTGATTTTATAATAGAATCACTTTTTTTTCAATTTTTTTTCAAAAATACTTTTTCCAAAAAAAAATGACATTGCGACATCACTGTTGACGTGGCACTGTCACGTCACCTCCTACACTTATTATTAAAATTTTATTTAGTTGTTATAGAATTATCTTCAAATAATTATAAGGATATTTTGATAATCAAAATGAATTATAAGTAGAATTCATAAATCAAATAAAATTTTCAGCGTAAAAAATTATCAATTTCTTTTCTTTTTTGTTTCTGCGCAGATTTAATTAGAAAAAAAATTATTTAGCCATCACTAAATTAAAGATTATTTTGTTAATTTCACGTGAGCTAAAATCGTCCAAATCAAATTTTAAGAATTCAAGATAGAGTATGAATATTAAATCGAACGCGTAAAATCTTATATATATATATATATATATATATATCAATTTTTTAATAATAATTTGATATGTAAATTAATAACATTTAAAATTTTAAAATATTAATATAATTATAGATATTAAAAAAGGAGCCATGCGTTGCACGAGTTATGAATTATTATATCCTTATATATAATAAGCATAATAGGGATTTTATCCATAAATTTCGTCACTGTACTACAAAAATAATCTCAACCGTCGAATCTAATATCTTTAAAAATAGACGATCAAGATTATATCATATTAAAAGAGGAAATTATAATCTAAAAAGAATATGATTAGAAAAGTTTGCCTTAGAAGTAAATTTTAAAAATAAAATTATAATCTAAAAAGGATAGAATTAAAAAGGTTGTATTAGAATTGAATTTTAAAAAGGAAATTATAATCTTGAAAGGATATAATTAAAAAAGGTTGTATTACAATTGAATTTTATTTATTTATTTATTAGTAGTTAAATAAATTCATATTTATTATTTGGGCTCTATCTTGAGATCTAGAAATCTGATTTGTATGATTTTACAATTCAAGCGAAACTCATAATACTACCAAAATAATTTCAACCGTCGAATCTAATATCTTTAAAAATAGGCGATCAAGATTATATCATATTAAAAGAGGAAATTATAATTTAAAAAGGATATGATTAGAAATGGTTGCCTTGGAAGTAAATTTTAAAAATAAAATTATAATTTAAAAAGGATACAATTAAAAAGGTTGTATTAAAATTGAATTTTAAAAAGAAAATTATAATCTTGAAAGGATATAATTAAAAAAGGTTGTATTACAATTGAATTTTATTTATTTATTAGTATTTAAACAAATTCATATTTATTATTTGGGTTCTGTCTTGAGATCTAGATATCTGATTTGGATGATTTTACAATTCAAGCGAAACCCATAAAATTATCTTTAATTTAATGATGATTTAATAATTATTATTCAAATAGAGACACTTAGAATCTCATGAGAAAATATGATTACGAATTTTTGCATTAATCCTACTCAATGTAGAAGACTTACATTGATAATGTTATTCAATGTAAAAAACCTAATTATATATAATTTAAATCATTGATATACACCTTTTCGTATTTCAATATAAATACACTTTTTAGTTTATAACATATTAAATTATAAAATATTTCTTTTTTGCTAGATCAAATGGTTTTCTTTTATTTATTTTAAGATCTAACGTTTCTTATTTATTTTGTTCTACATAGGACCAAACTGTTGAGTATTGAATACAGTAAAAGAATACAGAGGGGGGTGAATGGATTCTTGAACTTTTCTACGTTCTTGAATCTTTGCAGCAAGATATGTGTTGAGTGTGTGAGATATGTAAGTGCGGATAACAAAGACAAACACAACACAATGTCACTTTAATCTAATATTTTATTAGATAAAGATTTTGCTACAATCTGTGAATACAAATGGTAGTATTCTCAGCTTCGTTTTTCTTAGAGAGATATTTCTTAAGATGTATATGAAAATCTTATCTTTAAAAACTTTTCTGCTAAGGAAGTGAGGCTGTATCCTTATAGACATGGATACACCTACTTACTACAAATAAGGTAGGTAAACAAACTACTTTCCGGTCTGTCTATCTCATTTGAGTAAGAGTCCAAACGGCTACAGATTTGACTTTGCAAAGCCTGTTCAGATCCACTTCTTTAGCTCCTTGTCCCTTTGTCTTATCTCTCCAAGCTTCTTTGTAGGCTTTCGAATGTGCTTTATAGTACATAGTCAAATAAAGCGTCTTGGCTTGTTGCAGGTTTCTGACTTGTACAATTCTTCAGTATTTTATCTCCAAGAATGTATTCGAGAAGTGGCTAAGTGATTGATTCGAGAACTCGAATTGACTTAATCGATAACTCTGAGTTCTCGAATAGTGTTATATTGACATATCGAATCACTTCTCGAATAGCTCTTTTCTCTGGGACTCCTTGAGATATCGAATAGAGCATTTTGACATATCGAATCCCTGAGATGTCGAATAGCTTCTTTAGTCCTTGAGATATCGAATAGAGCATTGACTTGTTGACTCTTAGAGAACTCGAATGATGCTTTGACTTGTTGACTCCATGAGTTCTCGAATAGAGTAATTGACATATCGAATCTCTGAGATATCGAATGAGATATCGAACAGTGTATTCAGAGATATCGAATAGTGTCTTCTGAGATATCGAATCTCTGACTTCTCGAATGCTAGACTTCTCGAATAGACAAATGTACTTCTCGAATTGGTACTTAGGCAAATTCTTCATTTCTTCAAATCCCAACTGTGATTATTTGGCAGTCTTTATCTCCTTGCTTGAGGCATGAACCTTGGAACTTCTTTCAAGCATTATTCTTGACTTTATAAGTATAGTTACACAACTAGGATTTTATGCCTATTACAAGTACAGAACAAGTAGAAACTCTACAACTAGAGGTTCCCTCAGTTAAGAGGTCATGTAGGTAATGCATAACATTACACATACTTAGGCTTGTTATTAGATGTATTCAGGCATGCCTCTGTGACTAACAATCTCCCCCAAATTGTGAGTAAGACCCTTAGTCACAATTTCATGTCTGATAACAAGCCTAACATACATAAAGATAAAACTTGACAGTACATGTATGAATTTTGATTAGCAAAGTGGATAGAACTACAGGGTGAGTAATCTTACAGCCTATGATGAAGTACTAGCCATTGTCATTTGTTTCCATTTCCATAGCTTTGGCTTGCAAATCATCATATGCTTTCTGTCTTCTTTCTTTCTCCTTCCTTGTATTCTCATCCATAGCTTTTATTATTTCTGCCATAGCATCCAATTCTTCAAGCAAAATTGAGTCTTTGAAATCTTCAAGTACTGGTTTCAGAATGTTTGCAGGATAGTGGTTGAGTAGATTCATTCTGATGTGGGCCTGATCCCCATTTCTCCTCCTATACTTCACCACATAGGGATTAAACTGAACTCTACACAATCCCTTTGCCCTTAGATTTTCTGCTTCAATCTCCAGTCTCTCAATTTCTTTCTCCCTTGCTAGCCATTTTTTAAGACATTATTTTCTGATTCTCTCCTCATGATCTCTCTTCATCTTCACAAAATCAATTAGCTCCAGCTTCCATACTCTTTCCACTTTATCTTCTGAGCTCAACAATGCAATGATTCTTTCTATGTCATGTAGCTTGCCCCAGTGTTGACATCCTCCTTGTTTGAATTTCTCCTCCCTTCCATCAGTATATTTGATCTCAAGGCAGTTATCAACAATGGCAACATGGTAGATTCTTTGAGCTTGTAAGAATTGCAGTTGGTCTTCATCAAAATCTTCATCTAGTGGTTGGAGTTTTAAGCCTGGATAGATTGTCAGAATCCTTGATTTGGATAGCTTTGGTTTCCTTACAGCTTGTTTGAATTTGATCCTTTTTACATGGTTGCCTGGCAGTAGCATGTGACCTTTGTTTGTAGACCATTGTAGTATTCCATTAGCAGTTTGCTTTTTGAAATATACAGATGGTTTCTTGACTTGAATCTTCTTCTCTTCTTGAGGTGGTAAAACAGTTGCAGAAGCCAAGGGATTAGATTTTGGTAGGTCATTACTAACAGCATTCACCCTAGACTTAGAGTCTTGTGTTGTGGTGAGATTACTGCTAGCAATGCCTAAGGCTTGCTGTTTTCCATTCTTCCTCTCATAGACTTTGCCTTGGTCATCATCCTTCTTATCCTTGCTGTCTTTCTTCTTCTTCTTATCATCATCCCCCTTATCACTCCTGTGATGACTTCTCCTCCCATCACTCTTGTCTTCATCTTC
Source organism: Saposhnikovia divaricata (assembly GCA_036435485.1). Taxonomy (NCBI): domain Eukaryota; kingdom Viridiplantae; phylum Streptophyta; class Magnoliopsida; order Apiales; family Apiaceae; genus Saposhnikovia; species Saposhnikovia divaricata. Next base: position 74,726,789 of record CM071600.1, on the reverse strand, counting down.
ATCATCCTTATTCCTCCTTGGCTTGGCCATTTCTGGAATTACACCAGTTGCAATGCATGGTCTGAGAATGTGCAGTGCCTCTATCTCTTCAGCAGTACTTATCCCCTTCTTCTTTTGCAGTAGATCAATGATGGCAATAATGAGTCTGTGATTTCGAGAAGTGAGATCATTGGGAATGACCAATTGTTTAATCTCCTCAACTCTGGTGCCAGACTGATAGATGATTGTCCATGGCTTCTTAATCACTTCTGGCAGCCTTGAAGGTTGGCCATTCCCCAAGTCATCATACAGACTCTTATTGTTTTCATTTACATTCCTCTTCTCTATGATCTCAATCAGCGCATCTATCTCTGAATGTTTTAAGGCTTGTAGAGTTTTGTAGGTTAAATGCCAGATTCTGGATTTCGCTAATATCATTACTTCCTTGAGCCATGAGCTATCAACTTTTCTAGGTATCACAGTGAAGTAATTGATCTGATCCTTCAAGCTCCTTAAATACAATTGAGTGTCACCGGCCTGTTCTCTTGAGACTTTCAGAAACTCCAAGAACGAATCATCATGATAGACATTTGAGTTTGCAATTTCTTGTAGCTTGGCCTCAGTGACCACCTTCACTTCTACAGGCTTGGCACTCTTAGATATGGAGAGTGGAGGTTTGTCAGATGGCATACTCCCTGCAACCACTGTGGTTGTGATAGATTGCTTTTGACCACTGGAAGTAGTGATGTGCACAGTTGGTAGAGTTACAACAGTAGGTGACACATGCACAGAGTCTCTAGTTAAAACTAGTGAATCCTCTGTGTTTGTGATGGTGTCATTAGGAGATGCCCCAGCATGCATTCCCTGACCATCTAAATGTGGTACCTGGGTGGTGAGCAAGGTGTCATGCACCAAGTCACTTGAATCCATTGGCTCATCAAGAGAAAAGAATTCTTGATGATCAATGCCTTGCTCCTCAATTGCTTGAGTTGCAGGCTCCAAAGAAATATGAGTGGTAGATTCTAGAAGAGAAGTGTGTTGTAGATTAGATTTTGGCAACACCCCCTGAGAGATAGAGGGAGTTTCAATTGTGATGTGCTCTCCACTCAGTGTTGTGCCAGTCTTATCACTCCCATGTGCTGACTCTGTACAAATAGGTGCATTGGGGAGGATGCTTGATTCTATAGATGCACCCTGTTGAGAGGATACATCTAGTGAGCTGTTTGCCCCTGATTTTACAACTTCAGCCATTTGGGTGACTGAAGAGGTGGTTTTAGACTTCTTCTTCTTCTTCTTCTTCTTCTTTGGCCTTAGTAAGGGTGACTCAGGTTCCTCACTTTCTATGCCTAATTCTACAGCCAAGGCTACTTCAGTTAAGATTTTTAGAGGTTCAGAAGCAACCTGTTTTCTCTTCTTTTTACTAACATCACCCTTTTGAGAGGATGATGCAGTTGGCTCTGTGTTTGGTAAAGTGTTTGGCTGAGAGGGTCGGTTAGCAGGCCCTGGGTTAGCATTTTGCTCTACTTGCTTGGGCCTAGCTAACTCAGATTTTGAGGCACATATTGGCATGTTGTGGGGGTAAGTCCTAAATAAACTTTCTATAAGGGGAGTTATTTTGAGTCTTACATCCACATCATTCCTAGTCTCCAAGCTACCAAAAATGAGTTTAGTCATGGATTTCGGATAGCCTATTCTATTTTTGTCTAACCCAGGCAATTCAATCAATTTAGCATCTATGAAATTAAGTACAGATTGAATAAAGCGAGGGAAAAAAATTTCATTACCTCTCTTGGCTGAGTTCTTACCAAGTCTCCCATACAATTCTTGCATTATGATCAAACCAACATCAATCTTTCTCCCATATGCTAGAGCATATCCTATTTGTTGAACATGTGTGCTGATTTGATCAAAGCTGGACTTCCTTGCTGTGAAGACTTGAAGAAGAGTGGCAAAGACATAGCTCCATTCTTTCCTCAAGTACTTCCTATTCAAATTTCCAAGCTTGATTCTATCTGAGTAGTTGATAAAATCAAAGAAGTCTTCCAATTCCTGATCAGTAGCTTGACTGTCATACACTCCTTATTGTAACCCCAGTGCTTGATTCATGTCTTCAGTAGTGATGGTGATTTCCTTGTCCTGAATCTTGCAATAGATTATGTATGAAGTTATTGCATTCTCTAGGGCCACGACCTCCATAGTAGCAGTTCTCCAGAACTGTTCTAGTAAGTCTAGATACAGAGTTGGGTTGGCTGAGAGTGCATCCTTGATGTATGATTCAGCCATCCATCGAACGAAGCACTTAAAGTTTGCATTGGGTGCTTCAACATCGTTGGTTATTGCTATGAAATTGGTGTGGGTAGGAATTGTGAGTTAGGTATTTGCCACTGTTACACAGAGAGATGAGAAGAGAATGAAGGTTGAAGAAGAAATTTAGCTTTTGACGTTAGGGTTTACAGAGGTTTTGGAACTTTAGTTGCCTGAGAAATCGAATGAAATGATTTGAACAGTTGTGGAATTGTATATATGTGAGTGACTTGAGTTGTCGATTAGATATAAGTTTTGTATCGACAAGTCAGTCATTCGAGAAGTATAAAACAACTATTCGATAAGTCAAGAAAGGCTTATTCGATATCTCAAGCAGTTTGTAACTCACAGCTGGCAGTTATTTAACTCAGAAAATAATTCTAAGCTAAATAAAATATGTTTTTATGAGCGAAATGAAGTTTTGAATATAAATCCAAAAAGCGATTAAGTTTCAGCGAAAAATCAGCCTCTTCAAATGATTCGATAACTCAAATACAGTATTCGAGAACTCCATCACTAGAGAACTAAAATACTCTATTCGAGAACTCAGAGTGTGCTATTCAATTTCTCCAAAAGACACTATTCGAGAACTCAAGAGGGTTCTAGATAGGCCTATTCGAGAACTCGAGCCATGACAAAACAATGAACCATTCGAGAAGTCTGACTTATCGAACTATACTTTTCACTCATAAAATTTAATTTTCACTATCTTTTAAAATTTACCAGAAATATTCACTGAAGAATATTCTACCAAATTAAATAGTGATTCTCTCAAAATTTCACAGAAATTTCAAGCTAAAGATGCATGATTTTCAACATATGCCGCATTGTGGAATATTTATAAATCATACTCCAGCCAATACTTACTTCAAAAATATTGAGCATTTGATAAAGTAAGTATTTACTGCTGCAACAATCTAGTTGATATATTCACTTAGCCAGAATTTGAAGAATTCAGCATTCCAATCTCACTAACCAACCTTTTGAAGGTGGCCTCATCCAATGGCTTAGTGAATATGTCAGCTAGTTGTTTCTCTGTGGGAATATAATGTAACTCAATGGTTCCATTAGTTGCATGCTCCCTTATGAAGTGATATCTGATGTCAATGTGCTTTGTCCTAGAATGATTGACAGAATTGGAAACTATAGAGATTGCCCTTGTGTTGTCACACATGATTGGAATTCTTTCCAACACAAGTCCTGAAGGAATTTACGGACGCAGCGGAAGCGCAAATAACAATTATTTCCGTAAAAACCGTGTATCGCACATATAGAAAAGCATATAAAATAAAATAAACGAGGGAATCGTAACCATACCTTAAAATCGAAGCTTTTCAAAATGGTGTTTGCAAGCAGTTGCTCCTCAGAGTGTGAAGCACTCTACCGGTATCCACCAAGAAGTATCTTCTTCGATAAAACTTTTTATAAAACTAGCTTTTATAAAAATGGAAGATTTAGAAAGAGAGAGAGAGATGATGGTGGCTAGCCTTTCTAAGTTCTTCACAAAAACCAAAAAACTTAAGATATCTTTTAGAATGAGCCATCTCATTCTATTTATAGGGCTTGCTTAGGGTTTTTAATATTATCTTAATAATATATTTTAACCCCACATTTTATCTTATAAAATGCTTTAGTAATAATTAAAACTATTTTAATCATTATTTCTTTTTCTAAACTATTTAGAAAATAATTCTCTCTCTCAAAATTTAAAACTTTTCATCAAAGAAAATATTCTTTTATGGTGTGACCCTGTAGGTTCAATATTAAGCCGGTAGTAGAAATAAATAATAATAAACTTTTTATTTATTATTTATATGAATTCTAATAATTCATTAAATATAATTAACTGATTAATTATATTTATTCTACATCGTGAGTGATGCTTCTCAACATATCGCGACTATCCGGATAATATGAATTCACTGCTTAGAATACCAAGAACCTGTCAGTGACTAGTTACCGTACAATCAATTCCTTCTACCCTACAATATCCCGATTAAATACAAGGCATGGATCTCGTGTCAGGCCTATCAAATTTAATCATATGATTTCTTATTCATAATGCAAAGTTCATATTAATGCAAATTAGAAACTCCTTTCTAATTTCATACACTCTGGCCAGAGATTCCAGAACTCGCATACTAAGAATAACATAGGATATTCACTTCCTTACTGGAAGGGGTAGATTCTTTATTGATCGTTAACTATCTCCATACATAAATCCCTGTACCCAGAATAGACCTAATGGATGTCCTTGAGACTAAGGACTAAACCAAAGCACAGTTCATTATATACAAGATTACTCTAACGATCTCAAGTCTAAGGACACTTGTACAACTATCACTCAGTGAATAACTATTGACACGTGAGTAAACTCCATTAGTTGTCCAACTTATCGAGTCATGTTCAGTGAACTTATTCCATAATAAGCACCTACATACTAGCTATAGTGTCACCACACAAATGCCTATGAGAACAGACATCCTCCTGAAGGGAGCAAGCACAGTATGTACCAATCTTTGCGGATTCACTAACTTCCGATTAGTTATCCTATGATCAGGAACTGTTTAAGTCTAGAGTTATCATCTTCTAGTTCTCACTATTATAATCTCATTATAATACTAGAAGCTTTACTCTAAACTATGGAACATCTTATTTAAAACAATTTAAATAGATAATGCCCGTAATAAAATCAAAACAAGTCTTTTATTATTATTAATGAAATCAAACAAGAATACATGAAAGTTCTTCCTAACTCATCATACATGATTGGATTTAGGACAAACACTTTCAATCTCCCACTTGAACTAAAGCCAATCACCCTGGTTATCTAATACCCATCTCCTCTTTATGACGATCAAAGTGAATCTGAGACAATGACTTTGTGAGTGGGTCTGCTATGTTGTTATGTGTGTCAACTCTCTCAACCTTGACATCTCCCCTTTCAATGATCTCCCTAATCAAATGAAAGCGCCGCAAAACATGTTTGGAATTTTTATGAGACCTAGGTTCCTTGGCTTGTGCTATTGCTGCATTGTTATCACAATACAACACAATAGGCTCTTCAATGCTTGGAACAACTCCCAACTCAGAAACAAATTTCTTCATCCAAACGGCTTCTTTTGCAGCCTCACTTGCAGCTATATACTCTGCTTCCGCTGTGGAGTCAGCCGTTGTCGACTGTTTGGAACTCTTCCAACTAATCGCACCACCATTCAAAGTAAACACATACCCTGACATGGATTTGCTATCACTTTCTGATTGAAAACTAGAGTCAGTATAACCCTCTATTTTCAATTCAGATCCACCAAAAACAAGAAAAATATCCTTAGTCCTTCGCAAGTACTTAAGGATGTTCTTCACTGCTTTCCAGTGGTCTTCACCTGGATTGGACTGATATCTGCTTGTCACACTAATTGAATAAGCAACATCAGGCCTAGTACATAACATCGCGTACATAATAGATCCTATTGCTGAAGCATAAGGAATCTTACTCATACGCTCTCTTTCCTCAGGTGTCTTAGGAGACATCTTCTCGGAAAGAGATACTCCATGGCTCATCGGTATGAGACCTCTCTTGGAGTTTTCCATGCTAAACCTTTTAAGCACTTTCTCGATGTATGTACTCTGGGTAAGACCTATCATTCTTCTAGATCTATCTCTAAAGATCTTCATACCGAGAATGTAGGACGCTTCTCCCAAGTCCTTCATAGTGAAGTTCTTCGATAGCCAAATTTTGACTGATTGCAGCATCGGTACATCATTTCCTATAAGAAGTATGTCATCCACATACAATACAAGAAAAGTTACCGCGCTCCCACTAACCTTCTTGTAGACACATGGTTCATCCATGTTCTTGATAAAACCAAACTCTTTGATTGTCTCATCAAAACGGATGTTCCATCTACGAGAAGCTTGCTTTAATCCATATATGGTCCTTAACAGCTTACATACTAGGTGTTCATTCCCTTTGGAAACAAACCCCTCTGGCTGTGTCATATACACTTCCTCTTCAAGTTTCCCATTGAGGAAGGCCGTTTTCACGTCCATTTGCCAGATCTCATAGTCGTAGTAAGCAGCTATCGCAAGCAAAATCCGAATTGATTTTAACAGGGCTACAGGCGAAAAAGTTTCATCAAAGTCAATGCCTTGCCTTTGCCTGAATCCTTTTGCCACGAGCCTGGCCTTATAGGTCTCCACCTGGCCATCTGCTCCAATCTTTCTTTTGTACACCCATTTGCACCCAATAGGATTCACATCCTTTGGTGCTTCAACCAAAGTCCATACTTGGTTGGTATACATAGAATCCATTTCGGATTTCATGGCACTCTGCCATTTCTCTGAGTCAACACTACTCATAGCCTCATTATAGGTCATAGGGTCGTCATCATCAACGATTGACAACTCATTGTCATTCTCAATGACAAGGCCATAATACCTCTCAGGTTGGCGAGACACTCTCTCTGACCTACGAATGGGCTGTTCCACAGAAGGTTGTTCAATCTGAACAGGTGTTTCCTCTTGAACCGTAGTAGTTTGTGCTTCTTGAACTTCATTAAGTTCTATTTTGCTCCCACTGTTTCCTTCAAGGATAAACTGTTTTTCCAAGAAGGTAGCATGTCTGGAGACAAAAACCCTATGATCGGTGTAGAAGTAATACCCTAAAGTCTCTTTAGGATATCCCACAAAACTACATTTTATGGATCGAGATTCCAACTTATCAGGGTCAACTTTCTTGACATAAGCTGGACATCCCCAAATCTTAACGTGTTTAAGACTCGGTTTCCTTTCTTTCCATATCTCATATGGAGTTTGAGGAACAGATTTGGAAGGCACCTTATTCAGTAAATATGCTGAGGTTTCCAATGCATAACCCCAAAGGAATACTGGAAGATTTGCATAGCTCATCATGGACCGAACCATGTCTAACAAAGTTCGATTTCTCCTTTCAGATACTCCATTCAATTGTGGAGTATATGGAGGAGTCCACTGAGAGACTATACCATTTTCTTTGAGATAATCTAGAAATTCTCCACTCAAGTATTCACCACCTCGATCTGATCGAAGAGTTTTAATACTACGTTTGGTTTGTTTCTCCACTTCATTCTTATATTCTTTGAACTTTTCAAAGGCTTCAGACTTGTGTTTCATCAAATACACATATCCGAATCTAGATCGATCATCTATGAAAGTAATGAAGTACGAAAATCCACCCATGGCTTGCGTAGACATCGGTCCACATACATCTGTGTGTACCAGTCCTAGCAAATCTGCAGCCCTCTCTCCATGTCCACTAAATGGAGATTTGGTCATTTTACCCAATAGACAAGACTCGCATGTAGGATATGATTCAAAATCAAAGGGGTCAAGTAACCCTTCCTTATGCAATGTCCGCAGTCTATTTTCACTAATATGACCAAGTCTGCAGTGCCACAAATAGGTGAGATTTTCATCATCTCTTTTCCTTTTATTAGTATGTTCAATTTGTAGTAAATCATGCTCTATGTCACACACATACAGACCATTATTTAAAATACCACAACCATAAAGAACGTTATCTCTAAGAATTGAACATTCATTATTCTTAATAATAAACGAAAATCCATCCAAGTCTAACATAGGAATAGAAATAATATTCCTCACAATCGAGGGAACAAAATAACAATTATTTAGAACAATAGTCTTGCCCGTAGGCATATGTAAATCAAACGATCCTACAGATTCAGCAGCAACTCTTGCTCCATTTCCCATCCGTAGAATCACCTCCTCTTCCTCGAGAGTCCTACTTCTCCTTAGTCCCTGCAACGAATTGCAAATGTGAGAACCACAGGCGGTATCTAATACCCAAGTAGAATTTTGATTTATTGACATATTCACTTCAATCATGAACATACCTGAACCAGAAACGACAGTCTCACTATCTTTCTTCTTTTTCATTTCTGCAAGGTAAACCTTGCAGTTCCTCTTCCAGTGCCCCACCTTGTTACAGTGAAAGCAAACAGCTTTGCTCTTGGGGTCTTCAGCTTTTGGTGGAACCGGCTTTTTCTCACCAACTTTCTTCTTCTTGGAAGGGTTCTTCTTCCTTTTCTTAGGATTGGAACCCTCACCAATTAGAAGAACAGAACTCTTCTTAGAGGGAAAATTCGATTCCGCAGTCTTCAACATGTTGTGGAGTTCAGCCAGGCTGACGTCCAACTTATTCATGTGAAAGTTCACAACAAACTGCGAAAATGAACCCGGAAGTGATTGCAAGACCAAGTCTTGAGTCAGTTCCCTATCCATGACAAAACCAAGTTGCCCAAGACGTTCAATCAAATTGATCATCTTAAGTACATGGTCATTCACGGATGATCCCTCAGACATCCTACAACGGAACAGCTCCTTCGATATCTCATATCGAGCTGTCCTCCCTGCCACATCATACAACTCTTGCAGATGCTCTAGGATAGTGTGAGCATCCATAAGCTCATGTTGCTTCTGTAGCTCATCGTTCATGGAAGCTAGCATGATACATTGAGCAACATTAGCATCATCTATCCACTTACGATACACAACATGTTCATCATTATGTGCATCGTCAGCAGGTGCAGCAGGCTTAGGTGAGTCAAGCACATATTCCAGCTTCTCAACCCTGAGAACAATTCTCAAGTTTCGAAGCCAGTTAGCAAAATTCGGACCAGTCAATTTGTGAGCATCTAGTATGCTCCGGAGTGATAGTGCACCAGACATAGTGTATATAGTAAATCTGTAAATGATAAACACATAACAATACTTAGCAAATATTCAATTTCATTTTAAAAACACTATATGAATCGGGTCTTTATTCATAAGTGTCTCCCACTAGTTTATCTAATTTATTCAACCCCCTTAAGTGAAAAATTAAGCATTCATAATGCTAGTGGGAATAGGGATCCTATATTCCATCACACAACCTCGGCTGTGGCACGAAACGCCATGTGATGTTCAATAGGCAGACAACTCTTGTCAATTACATCTCATGTTATTCCCTAATAAAACTTTAGCCTCTTGAATAATTGAGTCACGGCTGTGGCACGACAAACTCAATATTCTAAGTCAAGTCTAACCCAACATTCCGTACAACTGAATCAGTCTCCAACGGCCCACGGCTGTAGCACGTAACGACCATTAGATTCTAATTCATTGTACACATCTCTATGTAATAGACAAGTATTTCTTATTTCAAAATCAAAGCCCTCGGCTGTAGCACGAAACGACAATGATTCAAAAATAAGAACTACTTTCTACCATGTTGGACGGCTATGACCGACACAAGGCCGTTGTGTCATTGGCCAATTACTACTTGATATTATTTAATTTTAGAGGGGTTATATTATGTTACAATCATAATCATATTATAAAGAGATTCTTCCTTTTAAATTAAATATTTCAAATCAATAATCAATAATTGGATGATTCCCAGATCGGGGGGAGCATTGTCAAGAGGCGTCACTTAATACCCCTTTCTTACAGATCGAAATCCGTTTTTGACAGAATCATCCATTCTCTCAATATTGAAAATTCATATTTAATTACGTGTTTCACAAACACAAGAATCTCATGATTGTATTCATAATATTATTATTAAGGCAAGAAACGATTCCTATTTCTAGATTTTCTAGAGCACGCCTTATTTTGATTTAAGTTCACCTAAATCTATCATCGCATGGTAAACATAGGCATATATCACATATATAAAAATTAAATCAACAAGTAAGCATGCAAGCAATATCATGTCACACAATGATATAATGATGTATGGATTTATTATAGTATTTAAAAGCAATTAATCCAATTAAAACATGCTTTAAAAACACTTCCGGAAATATAAATAATTCAAAATTATTATATAAAAAATATTTGACCACTCCGTTAGATCCGTCTCGGAAAAACGAATCCAACGATATATCGCACGCCCAAAACGGAGTTACGAAATTCCAGAAAATCAATTTTAATGTGACAGAAGGGCTGTAACGCATTTATGGTATGCGTTACAACAATTAAAACCCATTTAATTGTATAACGCCTTCGGGCATGCGTTACAGGCCCTATAACGCATATCCTATATGCGCGACACACCCCGCGCGTGGGCTGCACGCGCCCGACACGTTCCCACAGCCGACCGTTGCTTTTGCCAGATTGGTCAGACCGTTGCTGTCAGTATTTGTCTCTTTCTGTCATATGTACGACTTGAAACGCCAGACAGTAATTAATCAAAAGGAAACCGCCACTTTAATAACAATTATTCTTATTATTATTATTATTATTATCATTTTAATATTAAAAAATTAATTAACAATTAATTAATTAAAAATTAACAGAACATGATTTCTTAAATCAAGCAGTAGCAAAAAATTACCAGATCAGCCAGGGGTCCTTGTGCAATTTTAATTTCATAATATTCACATGCATAATTATTTTATGAATTTTAATTAAAACAATTTTAAAAAATTCATAACAAATAATCTACACATCACAAAATTATGAGAAAAATATCCAGATCATCTACAACACTTGTAGAACTCAGATTAGTGGTCAAAATCATATGCAAAAATTATTTCGAATTAATTCATAATTAAATCCAAATAAACTTGCAAAAATCATAATAAATCCATACATGCATAAAAAAATCTGAAATTTTTATATGAGTCTCTATATGCAAGAACCTAGCTCTGATGCCATTGAAGGAATTTACGGACGCAGCGGAAGCGCAAATAACAATTATTTCCGTAAAAACCGTGTATCGCACATATAGAAAAGCATATAAAATAAAATAAACGAGGGAATCGTAACCATACCTTAAAATCGAAGCTTTTCAAAATGGTGTTTGCAAGCAGTTGCTCCTCAGAGTGTGAAGCACTCTACCGGTATCCACCAAGAAGTATCTTCTTCGATAAAACTTTTTATAAAACTAGCTTTTATAAAAATGGAAGATTTAGAAAGAGAGAGAGAGATGATGGTGGCTAGCCTTTCTAAGTTCTTCACAAAAACCAGAAAACTTAAGATATCTTTTAGAATGAGCCATCTCATTCTATTTATAGGGCTTGCTTAGGGTTTTTAATATTATCTTAATAATATATTTTAACCCCACATTTTATCTTATAAAATGCTTTAGTAATAATTAAAACTATTTTAATCATTATTTCTTTTTCTAAACTATTTAGAAAATAATTCTCTCTCTCAAAATTTAAAACTTTTCATCAAAGAAAATATTCTTTTATGGTGTGACCCTGTAGGTTCAATATTAAGCCGGTAGTAGAAATAAATAATAATAAACTTTTTATTTATTATTTATATGAATTCTAATAATTCATTAAATATAATTAACTGATTAATTATATTTATTCTACATCGTGAGTGATGCTTCTCAACATATCGCGACTATCCGGATAATATGAATTCACTGCTTAGAATACCAAGAACCTGTCAGTGACTAGTTACCGTACAATCAATTCCTTCTACCCTACAATATCCCGATTAAATACAAGGCATGGATCTCGTGTCAGGCCTATCAAATTTAATCATATGATTTCTTATTCATAATGCAAAGTTCATATTAATGCAAATTAGAAACTCCTTTCTAATTTCATACACTCTGGCCAGAGATTCCAGAACTCGCATACTAAGAATAACATAGGATATTCACTTCCTTACTGGAAGGGGTAGATTCTTTATTGATCGTTAACTATCTCCATACATAAATCCCTGTACCCAGAATAGACCTAATGGATGTCCTTGAGACTAAGGACTAAACCAAAGCACAGTTCATTATATACAAGATTACTCTAACGATCTCAAGTCTAAGGACACTTGTACAACTATCACTCAGTGAATAACTATTGACACGTGAGTAAACTCCATTAGTTGTCCAACTTATCGAGTCATGTTCAGTGAACTTATTCCATAATAAGCACCTACATACTAGCTATAGTGTCACCACACAAATGCCTATGAGAACAGACATCCTCCTGAAGGGAGCAAGCACAGTATGTACCAATCTTTGCGGATTCACTAACTTCCGATTAGTTATCCAATGATCAGGAACTGTTTAAGTCTAGAGTTATCATCTTCTAGTTCTCACTATTATAATCTCATTATAATACTAGAAGCTTTACTCTAAACTATGGAACATCTTATTTAAAACAATTTAAATAGATAATGCCCGTAATAAAATCAAAACAAGTCTTTTATTATTATTAATGAAATCAAACAAGAATACATGAAAGTTCTTCCTAACTCATCATACATGATTGGATTTAGGACAAACACTTTCAAGTCCACAATCTCTAAGTTGGTTTCTGATCCAAAGCACTTGAGCACAACAACTTCCAGCAGCTGTGTACTCAGCTTCAGCTGTGGAAGTTGACACAGATTGTTGTTTCTTGCTATACCAAGAGACTAATCTTTGTCCAAGAAACTGGCAGCTACCTGAGGTGCTTTTCCTATCCACTCTGCATCCAGCATAATCAGCATCAGAATAACCAACCAGATTGAACCCTGTGTCCTTAGGATACCATAACCCCAAGTTTGGTGTGCTCTTCAGATATTTGAAAATCCTCTTTATTGCTATCATATGTGATTCCTTTGGATTTGAATGAAACCTTGCACACAAGCATGTTGCAAACATGATGTCTGGCCTACTAGCAGTGAGGTAGAGTAGAGAACCAACCATGCCTCTGTAGATTGAGATATCTACCTTCTTGCCCTTAACATCTTCATCTAACTTGGTGGCAGTGGCCATGGGTGTCTTTGCAGGTGAGCATTCTTCCAAGTCAAATTTCTTCAATAGATCCTTGATGTATTTGGTCTGACTTATGAAGATGACATCCTTCCTTTGACTAACTTGCAACCCAAGAAAGAATGTTAATTCTCCCATCATACTCTTCTCATATCTGCTCTGCATGAGCTTGGAGAATTTCTCACACAGCTTCTCATTTGTAGAGCCAAATATGATATCATCCACATAGATTTGAACTAAGATAATATCATCACCATGTTTCTTGTAAAACAGTGTCTTGTCCAGTGTGCCTCTAGTGAATTGATTCTCCAGTAGAAATTGTGATAATGTGTCATACCATGCCCTAGGAGCTTGCTTAAGTCCATACAATGATTTAAGCAATCTGTAGACAAAGTGAGGGAATTGTGGATCCTCAAAGCCAGGTGGCTGTTGCACATATACTTCTTCTTCCAACTCCCCATTCAGAAATGCACTCTTGACATCCATTTGATAAACCTTGAAATTATAATGTGCAGCAAATGCCAAGAAAATTCTGATGGCCTCTAGTCTAGCAACAGGGGCAAAAGTCTTATCATAGTCAATACCTTCCTGTTGAGAGTATCCTTTTGCAACCAACCTTGCTTTGTTTCTTATGACTACACCATTTTCATCCATCTTATTCCTTAGAACCCATTTTGTTCCAACAATGGTTCTATCCTTTGGTGCAGGCACAAGTTCCCATACTTTGCTTCTTTCAAATTGATTTAGCTCCTCTTGCATAACAATTATCTAATCAGGATCCAACAATGCATCATCAAGTTTCTTAGGCTCAACTTGGGATAGAAAGCAACCATAGAGACATTCATTTAGAGTTGCTCTCCTTGTCCTCACTCCTGCATTTAGATCTCCAATTATCTGATCTGCAGTATGTGATCTATCCCATTTCCTTGTATGTTCAGATTGATTTCTCAGCCTTGATGTTGCTTCATCATCCAGATCATGATCATTTACATTTCCTCCCCCTGTGAAGTTGCCACTAATCACAGGTGTGTCTTGGATGCTTGTTTCTTCATTGTTGGTTGACACAAGTTCTTCATTCACTTGAGTTTGTTGGATTGTGGGCTCAAATTCAGTTTCAATCTCCTCATCAGAATTATCTAGATTGTCAAACTTCAAAGGATCTTTATCTTCATCATTGGCTTCTTCTAATCCAGGTAGTTTGCTGTCATCAAATGTCACATCTGTGCTTTCCATAACTTTCTTTTGACTGATGACATAAACTTTGTATGCAATTCTTTCCATAGAGTAGCCAAGAAAAATTCCTTCAAATGCTTTTGCATCAAACTTTCCAACATATTCTGAATTGTCTTTTAACACAAAGCATTTGCTTCCAAAAGTATGAACATACTTTAGAGTGGGCTTCTTTCCAGTCATCAAGTTATAAGGTGTCTTTCCAGTGTTTTTGTTGATGAGGGTTCTGTTTTGGATATAGCATGCAGTGCTCACAGCCTCAGCCCAAAAACATGTAGGCATCTTTGCATCAAGTAACATTGTTCTAGCAGCCTCAATCAGGGTTCTATTCTTTCTCTCAACAACTCCATTTTGTTGTGGAGTCCTTAAAGCTGAGAATTGTTGAGAAATACCATTCTCTTTGCAGAATGCTTCAAGCATGGCATTTCTGAACTCTGTTCCATTATCACTTCTTAATGCAATCACACTTGCATTGTTGGCCTTTGCTTCCTTGTCAATTTTCTTTATATGCTCAATGATTACTTGTGGAGCCTCATCCTTTGATGCCAGAAATTCTACCCATGTATACCTTGTGAAATCATCAACCATCACCAGAGCATACTTTTTCCTTCCTAGTGACATAATATTGACAGGCCCAAACAAGTCCATATGAATTAGTTGTAGGGGCTTGGTTATTGATGTCACTGTCTTTGACTTGTGGCTTGATCTTTTCATTTTTCCCTTTTGACAAGCCTCACACACTCCTTCTTGACAGAATTCAAGTGTGGGTATGCCTCTCACTAACTCCCTTTTGACTAGAGAATTAATGCCTTTGAAGTTCAAGTGTGATAGCTTCTTGTGCCACAGCCAACTATCTTCATTTGATGCTTTTGAGTAAAAGCAACATAGCTGGTTTTGAATTTGTTTTTGTTTGCTTTCACAGGTGTCTTGCTCTTGTTGAATGAATGATTTTGAGATCTAGACTTGAAGGGCTGATTCCTCTTAAATCTGATGTTTAGGAATTTTCTAGCCATAAAAGCATATGAAGTGTTTTCCATGGCATCCAACTCTTCAAGAGTGTAGAACTCATCTTCTTCCTTTTCATCAACAGGTTCAGTCACTTCTTCTTCAGTTTCTTCATCATCTACTATCTCTTCTATTCTCAGTTGACTTGTAGATGCTTCCAGGTCTTGAACTGATTTGTTGACAATCAAGGCACAGGATGTGTTTATCATTTTGCCTTGGTTGGCTTGGATAGCCCTCTTCTGAAGCAACTCAAGCTCACGAGTCTTTAAAACCCCATAGAGCACATCATATGTGACTTTGTTCAAATCTCTTTCTCTTAGAGATATGACCCTTTGCTCTAGATGGTTTGGTGCAGATAGTAGAAACTTCATGTTTAATTCCTTAGTGCTGTAAACCTTCCCATTCATTTGAAGCTCAGTCACCAGCTTGTGAAATCTCTCAAACATATCAGTAATACTTTCTTTGGACTGTGCCATGAAAGCCTCATACTGTGTGACCAGGATCTGTTTCCTATTCTTTCTTACCTCCTCTGTCCCTTCACATAACACCTCAATGTGGTTCCACATGTCCTTGGCTGATGTGCATGATGCTATGTTGGCAAACATCGACATATCCGTGGAGTCTATGATCAGCAACATGAGATGACTGTCTAGGGCAACCTTTTCCTTCTCTGAGTCCGTCCATTTGGATGGCTCTTTTGCAACATATGATCTAGGAATGACTATTGTGCCCACTGTAGATTTAGCAATTTCTTGTTGTGGTACAAATGGACCATTCTTGAGGATGTCAGGGTAGAGAGGATTGGCAGCTTTGATGAACAACAACATTTTTATTTTCCAGAGGTTGTAATTCTCTTTGTCGAACTTAGGGACCTTCACCGTACCTGTAGTCTTTGGTGTATTCGAACTCATGATCGTTTTCTGTTTAGATTAAACAGCCTGCTTTGATACCACTTGTTGAGTATTGAATACAGTAAAAGAATACAGAGGGGGGGTGAATGGATTCTTGAACTTTTCTACGTTCTTGATTCTTTCCGGCAAGATATGTGTTGAGTGTGTGTGATATGTGTGGATAACAAAGACAAACACAACACAATGTCACTTTAATCTAATATTTTATTAGATAAAGATTTTGCTACAATCTGTGAATACAAATGGTAGTATTCTCAGCTTCGTTTTTCTTAGAGAGATATTTCTTGTGATGTATATGAAAATCTTATCTCTAAAAACTTTTCTGCTAAGGAAGTGAGGCTGTATACTTATAGACATGGATACACCTACTTACTACAAATAAGGTAGGTAAACAAACTACTTTCCAGTCTGTCTATCTCATTTGAGTAAGAGTCCAAACGGCTACAGATTTGACTTTGCAAAGCCTGTTCAGATCCACTTCTTTAGCTCATTGTCCCTTTGTCTTATCTCTCCAAGCTTCTTTGTAGGCTTTTCAATGTGCTTTATAGTACATAGTCAAATAAAGCGTCTTGGCTTGTTGCAGGTTTCTGACTTGTACAATTCTTCAGTATTTTGTCTCCAAGAATGTATTCGAGAAGTGGCTAAGTGATTGATTCAAGAACTCGAATTGATTTAATCGATAACTCCGAGTTCTCGAATAGTGTTATATTGACATATCGAATCACTTCTCGAATAGCTCTTTTCTCTGGGACTCCTTGAGATATCGAATAGAGCATTTTGACATATCGAATCCCTGAGATGTTGAATAGCTTCTTTAGTCCTTGAGATATCGAATAGAGCATTGACTTGTTGACTCTTAGAGAACTCAAATCATGCTTTGACTTGTTGACTCCATGAGTTCTCAAATAGAGTAATTGACATATCGAATCTCTGAGATATTGAATGAGATATCGAACAGTGTATTCAGAGATATCGAATAATGTCTTCTGAGATATCGAATCTCTGACTTCTCGAATGCTAGACTTCTCGAATAGACAAATGTACTTCTCGTATTGGTACTTAGGCAAATTCTTCATTTCTTCAAATCCCAACTGTGATTATTTGGCAGTCTTTATCTCCTTGCTTGAGGCATGAACCTTGGAACTTCTTTCAAGCATTATTCTTGACTTTATAAGTACAGTTACACAACTAGGATTTGATGCCTATTACAAGTACAGAACAAATAGAAACTCTACAACTAGAGGTTCCCTCAGTTAAGAGGTCATGTAGGTAATTAGATGTATTCAGGCATGCCTCTGTGACTAACACAAACTACCGATTACCAAAGTTTTGGAAAAATTTTCTCATACACATATTATTAAAATTATTTTGGTTGTTAGTAGAACTATCTTCAAATAATAACAAGGGTATTTTGATAATCAAAACGAATTATACGTAAAATTCATAAATTGAATAGAATTTTCAACATAAAAAATCGTCGATTTTCTTCTCTCTTTTGTTTCTGTGTAGGTTTAATTGGAAAATAATTGTTAAAGCATCACTAAATTGAATATTATTTTGTTAATTTTACGTGGGCTGTAAAATCGTCAAAATCAAATTTTAAGAATTCAAGATAAAGTACAAATATTAAACCAAATGTGTAAAATCTCATATATATCAATTTTTTAACAACAATTTGATATGTAAATTAATAACATATAAAATTAAAAAATTAATGTTATTATAGATATTAAAAAAGAAGCCGTGCATTGCACGGGTTATAAGCTAGTAAATAATAATAGTACCTGGAACGCCTTCGCCAAAATACATATTACTGCAGAACACAGACTACACCAAATGATAAAAACAGTCAGGCAATAACATGCAATGTATGATTTCTAGAAACCGCAGTATTCTGCAATGCCTGTAATCCGTTATGCAACCCTTAAAAAACGGAATTACCAGCCTTTACCCGTTTAATCCATCTGACTTTAAAACTGTATTATCTTTTGTTAAATGTAAAAATACAAAACTACCCTTCTGATTTAAATTAAAACAAACCCAGCAAAAAAACGTGGACCATTGGATGAAAAACAAATGAAAGGATAAGATGCAGTACTCCAATACTCCAAAAAAACATAGTACTCCATAGAACTTTGTCCTAAATTTATATATTATATGCAAATATGCATTACATAATATATCATACTTTTATTTAAAGATGTATGATTACATATGGCGTGTATGCATATGATTTACAATATAAATTACATTACTAAAATTATAATATGAATGAAATTAAATATTAACAATAAAATCGTATGTTATACATAATTTAATTTTAATTAAATTCTCAAGATGAGCGATACTTTGAGGGCTTTAAATTATTTTTTTTCTAAAATTATTTAACCCATTCAAACCAAACGAACCCAACATAAACCGATATATAATGAGTAAGGTTAGGTTACAAAATTATTTTTTTACAGATTGGATTAAAAAATTTCAAACTAATTTAATTGGATTGGGTTGCAAAAACGTCATCAACCCAACCACCCCGAGCCGTAAACACCCAGTGGGGATCATTTTGGTGCCACAAACGTCATGGAATGATTAATAAATAAGAGCATCTCCAACAATCATCTAGTTGACTCCTAAATATAATATAAAATTATATGACTCTTAGCAAATTAGTACATAAATTTTCGTGTCAACTCCAACAATATTCTTTATCTTGATACCTAACTTATATTTTATTAATATTTTAAACCTAATTATGACAAACATTTAAATTAAATCATGTATAAGTAAATATTTTATTAGTAGAAAATAATTAAGAACCATGTAATAGTTCTTAAAATTGAATAAAAAAGGAGACTTTTAAATTTTTTAAGAGATATTAAAAATTTCTTGTAACTCAATTTTTTTTTTTTCTTTATTTTTCAATTTAAGAACTTAACAATCTCTATCTCTTGGTGATGCTCTAATAACCGCACCCCAAACCATAGGGGCAAGATAAAGTGGGGACACGGACACTCCTCATATCTTGACTAAACTCAAGTGGACCCCAACTTGGATGAGAAGAATCGAGAGAGAACAAAATGAAGGACAGAGCAATCATCCTGATCCTCTTCTTCCAGTATGTAGTGGTGGTATGGCTAGTGAGTTGTGTAGCAGCAACAAGGCTTTTGCCAATTACTCCACCACTGTTTGATCCATCCAACTCCACCAAGTTGGGCCTCAACAATGGCCTTGCTAAAACTCCTCAAATGGGGTATGTTTATGTAAACTACTACACTACACTATAAATCATTACTCTCTCTCTCTCTCTCTCTCTCTCTCTCTCTCTCTCTCTCTCTCTCTCGCTCTCTCTCTCCCCTCTCTTCCTCTTTTTTGATATTTGACTTGGTAGCCCATTTGATTTGGTTGGTTTATTTTGCGAGAGTAAAGATGGAACAGCTGGAATTTCTTTGCCTGCAACATCAACGAGACTGTTATCAAGGAAACAGGTGACTCATACTTTCTCATTTTTTTTAATTTTCTTTTTTCACATAAATGGAGAGGATTTAAATGATTTTTTTATATTTATTGTCACTATTATTACCGGAAATTTGAAATTTAACTACTCACGCCTGCCTTCGATCCTCGTGTAATTAAGGAAGGACGTATATCATATCTGCACATAATGTGACATTTTTATATGTACAAGTAAACTATAAGGGATTCTGGAATAGTCTATATTTCTATAGTAATGACATTGATTGATCATATGTTCGAATGTATGCTAGGGGTCAATTTCGGAAACAGACTAGGATTTGTGTACATCTTACACTTACGTATTATATACCTTTCTAAGAAGGAAAGAAACAACTGTAATTCATCTCAACAATTTTAATTATACTTGAAGGTTTTTTAAAGTATCATACATTCATACTCAAATTCAAAACTCGTAGAATTAGAATTTTAAATCTTTTATATTACTGTACATGCGAACAACCTCCTTAGCTTACTTTTTTTTTCTTGGTGATTATCAATTAACTAACATGTACGTAATATTCTATATTGGAATTTGAGATCAGCGATCGAAATGATATGTTGGATATGATATATTTAAGATATAATGACATATTGTGATTTTATAACTAAATTGTTATTTTTTGTGATTGTCAGAAATGGAGCATTAGGCCTTCCTTATTAGATGATCACAACTAAACATTTTTAATGAGATAAAAAATTATCTTGTGTGGTTTCTGAAAGGCGCATCTTGACCTCTTTTAAAATTGTGCTATATGGTCGAGCTGACTCCGACGATGACCAACCAATGATCCCTGGTGATAAATAACATATAAAAATAAGTCTAGTGTTTGGAACTCAGTGGCGGTATTGCGTGTAATTATTTAATTTCTCATAATTAACCATTAAATACAAATAAGAAAACTTGGAATAATGCACTTGCTGCAAGGATAGTGCACATATACTTAGATTTCAAAACCACCATATGCACAGAAAGAATCAGAGCACTACTTCTCAGAAACTTGGGTGCGTGACTCCCTTGTACTGTAGCAATTTCACAACACAATGGTACAAACAAGGACTAAACCACTATCTCTGGGGCAATTTGAGCATGCTGGTTTATCAAAGAAGTAGTATGTCGAAAAAATTTCACTTACATGTTATGCACGGTAGGTGGTATATGAATTCGAAGTATCGAAATGTTAGTTGCATATATATATATATATATATATATATATATATTTTGTAGTTGAGAAGGATCAAACTCAGTACTTTTAGGGGTATCTTAGTACAGGGGTGAGCGCCTCCTAAGGACAGCCTACCAAAGATCCTCCATACTCTAAATATATATAAGGATATCATAATTATTATTGATAACTTATCTTATCAAGGGACCTTAACTATTCTCAAACTACGTTACATTCTTACACTTGCACGCTCCCCTCTTCAGATTTTTGTAGTAATATTATACTAAATATTTCTAATTCATATACATGCATTTCTTGAGAAAACATAGCCTTTCAATATTTGTAGAGCAATCTAAGTAAAACACTAGGGATCTTCTCTTTCCATTCAATAATTAAGAAGTTATAGTTTCAGCACCTAAGTACTCATAATACTGAACCTAAGTCTTGACGTATTTATTTCTTCTACACAGTTGACACTTTTTATATCATTTACTCAAGACATCATGGCAAGTCCAAAACACGTTTGCATGCCTAGTCTATGCTGACTTGTTTTTTAGCCTAGAATTATTCCTTGCATATTCTCAAATATATTCCCCCCCCCCTCTCTCTCTCTCTCTCTCTCGTGCAGTTTTCTATTGTTTTCTATTTCGAATGGTCCATCATTCCTTTGTCAGGTACTCAGCTTCCTTTCAAGAACTAATTTATTAATGTTTTGCAGCTGATGCACTTATTACTACTGGTTTAGCGGAGCTTGGCTATGTATATGTAAACATTGGTATTTTTCTGCTAGTTATCTTGCTTTTCACTACAAAGATCAATAGTAGAACTTAATATTTCTCTGATTACAGATGATTGCTGGTCTGCTATGAAGCGGAATACGGAGGTTAGTTTATTGTACTGTCCCCCCTCCCCCGCTCCCGTTAGGCAGAACCGCAGAAGTTATTCCTAGCATCACATAACGTTTATCAATTGAAATGCTGTTTGTTAGGGACATCTTTGTTTTTCTGGGGCTAAAATCCTAATTTCCATCTTAGACATGTGCACAGCAGTCACACCATAATTCTTTGGTGGCATGAAAAATAAGAACCACTAGATCAGTGGATCTGTGTGAATAAGTGAAAAATCAGAATCCAAATTCTAGAAATGTTAAGATTTTACTTAATTGTTAGTTTCTAGGATTCAGGATCTTATTTAAACCATCATATTCTTTATTATTTGATAGTCGAATGAATTGATGAGTTTTTTATAGTAAATTGGGGATAAATTTCAGTTTTTGCCAATTCTCTGCGGAGAAGTTCTATCCTTTTCTTCTTCTCCTCTTCCTTCTTCCTGATCTTCATAAAACAATTTTCTACATCGTATCTGTGCTAAATGCTTTTGTGGCTTAATTTATTGTTCAGGGTCTATTAGTCCCTGATCCAAGAACCTTTCCATCTGGAATTAAAGTTCTTGCTGACTATATACATGAAAAGGGTCTCAAACTTGGTATCTACTCTGATGCTGGGTAGGATTACCATCTAACTCGACATTGACAACTTCAACTGCAATCATGTACCTTTTTTTCTTTAAATTGACCTAGTTCTGTTTTGTAGGGCTTTCACATGTCAAGTTAGACCTGGATCTCTTTTCCATGAAAATGATGATGCAAAGCTTTTTGCATCATGGGTAAGTTTGTTATCTGATTTCTTTTGGCATATCTATGTAATTACGTAAAACATCGAGCATTAGCACCGGGGGGGGGGGGGGGAGGTGGATTGAATTCCTCTGGGGAAAAGACAAATAACTAGAAAGAAAAAAAATATTAATATTACTTCACTAAGAACTGATGTACTGAACACTGATCCCTGTATAATTGTTGAATATATATGTATAAACAAGCGTAAGCAAGAAATATATTACCTTAATATAAATTCTTAAGGGAACCCTCGATCGTCTTTATTTTTTTTTTTAATGAAACCCGCTATAAAACCCTCCTGGCATCTCCCTTTCCAATCAAAAGCAAAACATCTTTTTCCCAATATTCACAGAATGTGTTAAAGTAGAATGCATCACTAAGGAAGTAGCATCACTATGTATTAGATAATTATCAAATATTCATAATTGCTCTAATTTCTGAATGAAAATTAAATTAAATTCTAAAATCATCAAAAATATTAAATCTGTTACGATTATTACATTATTCCATTGTATTCGTTATTATCATTTTTACTATTACATTTTGGCACTGGACGTTCCCAAAATGGGTACTGTCGGGTTGGTGAATTCAGTAATAGACGCCTGATGGCACTCCAGCCTTCCTTCGCTTTCAGGGCCCATCCGAAAGAAAATCCAGTACTTCTTTTCTTGGTCGTGAATATATGAACTAGTTGTTCGCTTAATTTTATAGTTTGTTCAGAGTATGTTGGTCCTGTGGATTGGACCATGGTATAGCCTATAGGTTATTAATTATGTTATTATAAAATTTGTATTTTAGCTAGTATGCAACTATGCATAACCATAAAAGAAGAATTAGAAGTCAATATATGGAGTATAGACTGCAATGTATTGTCATATGGATGTCTCATACCCCAAGTTAGAATTCATGCCCACTATAGACTTGCTCTTGTGTAACATTTCTAAATCTTTAATAGTTTCATCTACTTGTCAGATTCGGAGTTGTGATTCTCTGATTTTCCCCTTCGCTGACTTTGTGCTTATTAAATAATAACAATGGTTCTCCAACTTGGTGAAGGAAAGATATTTCCTTGCTTGCTTGCGATCAGTTGTCATGGCCCAAGGAGGCTTTTATCTATTTCTATGTAAACTTTATTGCTGTAGGAACTGTTTAAAGTGTTATCATTTCCTTGTACTCTTAACAAGTGAATTCTCTTGTCCTTCCTTTACCATATTCCCTTCCCCTCCCCCAGTCCCGCCCCCTTATTTCCTGATGAAGTTTTTTTTTTTTGTAAAGATATTACTTGGGTAGTGCAGGGTGTTGCTTAATAGGATATTGTGCTATAAATATCCTACTATTGTATAATCATACAATTCACGAAATTTGTAGATAGATTTATGACAGATTATGGCCCAGTTGAACTATGCTTATATAGTATTATTTAATCTAACGCCTCTAGGGGCTAGGGGAACAGCCCACTGAATTAAATTGTGCTTTTGATAGACTTGTTCAGTTATTTTTGATGTCCTGTTATTCAGGGAGTGGATTACTTGAAGTACGACAACTGTTTTAATCTGGGCATCAGAGCAGAGAATAGGTTCTTCAACTTTTAGCCTTTTTCTAATGTTAATGAGATTTAGGCAAAACACTTCTTATTTTTTATCATTAACATTTCTAGATATCCTGTGATGCGTGATGCTCTACAAACCACTGGGCGTGCCATTTTCTATTCCATTTGTGAATGGTAATATGACTCAGCTGCTTCGCTATGTCTAAGATATCTAGTATACTCTCTGCTTCATTGAATTTAACTTAAATAAAAAACTTGCCTTCCATTTTGATCATTGACAGGGGTGTTGATGACCCTGCATTGTGGGCGGGTGAGGTGGGGAACAGTTGGCGAACAACGGATGACATTAGTGATTCATGGAAAAGGTTTATAACTTTCTCGCCAAACTCTTTAGTCTCTTATAGCCTGCAGCTGTTTGTTAGTGAAAACCTTTCCATGTTTTATCACTAATTTATCGTGTATGGTATTTAGAAATTAAATGAAATTATAATAACTAAGATAAACAATTCATTCTTGTACTTAATCACATAAAATTTAGAATTCTTAAGAACTAAAAACAGCTGATATAACCTAATAAGAATGAAGAACTAATGTACTGAAAGTGTGAGTAATCTGTGTTGGTATGGTTTGATTTGATATTAGCCCAATTAAGTAACATATTTAGAAGGGAACCCTGTGAAAATCCGTGTTTTTTAAGATTCATTCTTGAACAGCTTGAGCTTGGCTTGACTCGTATTGTTTGCAAAAAAGCTTACCTCAGCTTGTTTATCTTGTGCTCATTTACTTGAGCAAAACTCAATATCTTGCTAGCTAATGTTTATCAAGTATTCATGTCTGCTCATCTCATAAAAGTGCAAGGTCAAGCTCGTATATCCAAAGCTTAGTTTAGCTCGTTTGTGGTCCTGGTTACGTAGCAGCCAACTAACCTGCTTCATTTCCAACAGATGCCCTTCATTCAGCCATATGATCCATCTACCGTTAAATATCTTCCCTTGTAGTTTTGGTGTAGCTTATGACATCCTGTTAATTGTCTAGAAGACAAGTGCTACCCTGTGCACAATGGACAGCCATATCCGCTTGGTGAGTAGGCGCCCGCCAACTCCAAGGAGACGGGCTATGTTGCAACTGCTAGCATATGTGCAAGGGACACCTTTATCCACTTAGTTGATATGGCACTTCCCTTAAAAAGAATAAACAAGGTTGTACCTAGTGTACAAGGCTCCAAATAGAAGTCCTGCAGCCAGGCTGCTAGGTAGGCTTTCCTATGTTAACATAAAGAGACTGTTTAAGAAGAACAAGTATTAGATAAGTATATGTTACTAATATTTTCCTAATATTTACTACTAAATAAACACTAGCATAGATGTATCAGATTAAAAAGCAAATACAATAAATGCAATCAACTTTGAATCAACCAAAATCGGTATATCAAAGTCTCCAACAAGACTAATTACAAGTAAAACTTTAGACTCGCAACATAGGTAGTGAACAGAAAATAGGACCGAGTTTAAGTTCGCAAGTGTTTTATTTTCTTGGTGGGGTTTGACCTGGTCAGGTGGGGAGTGGGTCTAATTAGGAGCGACTCCTGAGCGCCTTGACCTGACCAAGGCGCCATAGATATCCTACTACTACTCCATTAAACCTTGCCTGTCCACTTAAGCGATGCCTTGACAACCATTGATTGGGGATATTAGTTAATCATGTGATGATCTATCACATACTGGCAGCTTGTTTATTTCAATTTATACCTATTTAAATTTTAAATCATTCTCTAGCTTAATCTGACCTCATGGAACAGGTTGAGAGTTATCCTTTTCTTAATATTTTTAGAGGAACTTCCAAATTGGATACAGCATTGGTGCTTGGAAACAAAGTTGACTTTTTGCTATATCCAATTTCTTGTCACCACAAAAAACCATAAATATATTTTACAGGTAACAATGTTGATTTTTTTTTTTTTTGACAAAAGTAACATTTTCATTACTAAATTGCATCGAAATACAATGTTCAACAAAAGAGTTTCCTTCATTCAAAAAAAGTTTATCATCTAACCGAAAGTAAGGCAAGTACTTCCGGACGTTTAGACAATAATACCTTTAATATCTGAAAAGATAACCCACAAAAGAAGGCCTCGTTAAAACCCCGCAGGAGTAAATCCCTATGGGAAAAAAACTCAAGGAGGAAAAAGAGTGCCCTACAAACAGAAATACATTGTTTACAAAGAGGCTATGGTAAAAATTCGTAGCTTCTGGTAGCTATAGCGAAGTCCCTACTTCCATCAATATTTGTAGCTAAATTGACTTATACACTGAGGTCCTCCTTCCATCTCCTGTCATCTACCTCTAGCCATCCAAACCTCCATAAAGTAACTTATGATTAACTGAAATTCACAAAAAAAGACAAAAGAGAGAAACATAAGTCCATTTGTATCATGTAGCAAAATAAAAGATCTCGAAAAACAAAAATAATATCATAATATAATATGGTAAAATAAAATAGAAGATATACAATTAAAAATATATAATTAAAAGGACATAATAAGAAAAAAAATTAAAAATTTAATAAATATTAATATTTTAAAAGTCAAACCTCAAAACAATTAAAAAATAATACTAGCTCATAGCTAAAAAAAGTTAGTTATGTTCACTATACTAAATGGTCATCAATACTAGCTCATAAATACACTATATGTAACTGAAAATACAAGAAAACTGTCAACCAATAAATGGTAATCCAATAACTCTCAAAGGCACAAAAAATGCCACCAAATATGGCCTCCAATGAATTTACATTCATGGTACACATTAAAACCACTAATTAAGCACTATCAATCATCAATCAAAATTCCAAATATAAACAAACGAATAACTCTCTAAATTGTCAACTATCAAAACATTCAAAACTTCCATACTTGCGATTTCCAAATATAAACAAAACGAATAAAACTCTAAATTTTCAAAACTTTCTATTACCAGTGTTCTAAAAAGCGGTAAGCGGTTCTAAGCGGTAGGAGAACCTTCTAGCGCTTAAGCGGTTAAGCGGACGCTTAAGCGGAATTTTAAGCGGGTCATTAATCGGATTAATAATATATATTTTTAAATATAATATTACTATATGTGAATTAAATTATATAATAATTAAGTAATAAAAATCTAAACATAAAATGTTCCTCATAAAAATGAAATATTTTATTATTTTAATATAGTCATAGTCATATTATAATAAATATTAATATATTCAAAATTAAAAAAATACATATTATAATAAATATTATTATATTCAAAATTAAAAAATTAGTAGGTCAACATCTCTCTGACCGCTTAATCCGCTCAATGATCGCTTAATAGCCGCATAATCCGCTTAATAAGCCGCTTAATCTTCAAAAACGCTTAATTATCCGATTAGTACAAAATCCAAGCGCTTTATGGTCCGATTCCGCCTAGGCGTCCGCTTAATCCGCTTTTTAGAACACTGTCTATTACTAAACCTAAAATCATAGCATAAAAAGTAAAAAGAAACGTTTTTTCATTAAAAGCCTAAAATCAATCTCACATAAATCAATCATTAATTATATAATAATATACACACAACTAAAGTCAACATTTTGTTTTAAAAGCCTAATTTTAAGCTAACAATAAAGTTTCTCAGTATTAAATCAAGACACTAAAAAGATTTCAAAATCTCTCCACTAAGATTCAAACAGATAAACACAAACAAGCCATTTTAGTCATACATACACTTATGCAATTAACAAGAGTCTCAAATCAGAACACATGCAATTCAAATAAGAGGATACTAGACTCTAAGGTCATGTGCTTTAACTTAGGCTCAAATAACCACAATTAATCAATCAAGAACAAGTATTCAATCCAACTAAT
Organism: Saposhnikovia divaricata; assembly: GCA_036435485.1. Lineage (NCBI taxonomy): Eukaryota > Viridiplantae > Streptophyta > Magnoliopsida > Apiales > Apiaceae > Saposhnikovia > Saposhnikovia divaricata. The sequence goes on along the minus strand of CM071600.1, from coordinate 74,698,826 downwards.
TTAGACGGGAACAAAATCTAATGTCACATACTGAAAAGCATCAAGATACAAGACCAATAGTTCAATCAAGTTGCAATCACAAAGATTACATCTTAAATAATAACCCATATCAATACTACAACATTCAAATGAATGCAAAGATCAATTCATTCAGTCGGAACAGATTAACACAACAAAAAAAACAGAAATATCACAGGCAATCTCAAAATTCATCTCAATATTGCACATAATAATAGCAAATCGCAACTTCACACATACATACAATAACACAGTAAATATATGTTAGAATATAGGAACAAGAGAGAACTAGATTGATATTTGGATTGATTGGGGTTATCTTATAAGGAGAGGCAATTGCCTCTTATATAGAACTAAACTTCAACACCCCCCAACAACCATCTACTATTACAACAACCCCCAACAACCATCTACTATTACAACAACTCCCAGCAACTCTTTGACACGCCCCCCACTTGAAATCCCATCTTGGGATAAAAAACCTATCTTGGGATTGAAGAGTGGAACACTTAGAAGCCCTTGAGCATAACCTAAGCTTCCAACTAGACCCATCTCTAGGATTGAAATTGAGAATTTTGGGAATACCGGGACTCGACTTCGCGATCACGCCGTACATTTTAGGCCATATCAAAAAACCAGAGGAGCTGCAAATGCATCTTTTATTTTTGAACGAAAACAACTAGAACGATAGACTTGGTAGACTGCATCCCTTAAGATCGTCCACGAATTCGTCCTTCTGCTGAGGAAAATGAATGTAAAGAAATAACAGTGAACTGTGTTGTATAAAGTACAACTACTTCTGCTGCTTTGTTTTTGTGGCAGTGAACTGTGTGCATATATCTGAATATATACTACTACTTCTGCTGCTTTGAATCGTCTAGATGAACGAACTCGCCTTGACAAGGAACATCACCTGAACTTTAGCCCCTAAATTATTTAATTTACAACAACATAATAAAATGGTGGGATATCGTAATATCAACCAATCCCTTGTTTGCTGCACAATTATATCTTCAATCCGGGCAAACTCTGAAACTAAAATGATATGCTTGTACCAAAGATCCTAACAGAATTTTCCCTTAAGAAAATAACTGTTAAAAACAGATCTAAATACATATAATCAATTTATTTAAGAAAATAAAATCTGGCCCAACCCAATTGTCCAACAATAATATAGGCTGCCTTTTTGCAAGCCCAATAAACTCCTAGCAATAGGCTGCCATAACTAAACACAAAAAAAAAAACAGAAAAGCAAGGCCTGAAACCAGCTGCAGAAAAACAGAAAAGCGGAGTAAAACCTGAAAAGTTCTTGGTTTTAAGAGATTTTACCACATATAGACTCGGAATAGGGAGACGAACAAGAAACCCTAAAGAAGTTTTTTCAAAAAATGGTCGGAAGGTGCCCCCACGCGCCGGCGCGTGCCATGCGTGGGGCAGCGCGTGGAGGCGCGTGAACAGTGTTTTTGGAGATCTGAAAATTTCTGGGAGCTCCTCTGGTAATGCACTATACTGTGGTATGTTTACATCTTGGTTTTGAACACTTTGATTTTCCGATTTCTTGATTGAACCACTGTTTTTGGTTGGAAGCTTGTTCTTCTTGAAGAACACAAGCTTTTGCAGAGATTAATCACTCAAACCTGCTTTGATACCATGTTAACAGTATGAAAAGGATAGTATATGTGTGTGTATAAAACGTGTGTGTATGTATGAGTTTGGTGGTGGTGATGATGATAAAGGATGATTTCTCTTTTACTTTTTCTTTTACTTTCTTCTTTTACTTTTTCTCTTTTACTTTCTTCTTTATCTTCTGTCTAAACCCACCTTCCCCCCGTTATGTTTCTTGGATTTAATTTTGCTGCGTTTCGTTGAGAATATTCCACCAAATTCAGAAATTACTGGGGAGAAGATTCCACCAAATTCAGAAATTACTGGGGAGAAGATTTCACCAAATTAAAAAATTACCGGGGAGAAGATTCCATCAAATTCTGAAATTACTGGGGAGAAGATTCCACCAATTTCAGAAATTACTGGGGAGAAGATTTCACCAAATTCTGAAATTACTGGGGAGAAGATTCCACCAAATTCAGAAATTACTGGGGAGAAGATTCCACCAAAATCAAAGTTTCCACCAAATTAAAGTTTTTCTACTAAAAATTTGTTTCGATTGATGATCATTCCAGTCCTTGGTTTGTTTTGGCCGTTCGAGCCACTTAAAATTTGCTCCGTTTTGAATGTTTTTTTTGTTAATCTTCAAGTTGCATGTTTGCCGTTTTCTCTCTCACATCCAACTTGAGGGGGGGGTATTGCGGATGTATGCAGCCGCAGCTGTCAAATATGGTAGGCTACACATATAAACAGAGAAGGCAGGTTCAACGAAGGTGGCTACAAACAAAGAAGGCTTTGATACCATGTCAGAATATATGAGAATACTAAGAAAATATAAAAGGGATCATAGTAGAGAGGATTTAAACTCCGTAGGACTACATTGTTGAATTAGCTTAATTGATTACATGAGTAGATAAGTCTATATAGAGGAAAACTAGCACATAAAGTTTAAGATTGGTTGAGCGTGGTTGGTGAGCTTGGTTGGGGAACATGGTGAGCTTAACCTTAACATTCTTTAACAACTTGGTGGCTACTCTTGCTACAGTAATCTTGATGACCTAGGCGCTTATGTCATAGTATCTTGATGACCTAAGCGCTTATGTCATAGTTATTGCTTATATTTAACATTGATAACTTTATGTAATCTATATCAAATCACAATGAAGAACACAAGACTGAATTATATTGATAGAGAAGTGTTTACAGTTGCTCATCTATGGAGCTACAAACAGAATACAATTTGGAGTTTACATTGTGTCTTTTGTGGTGTACTTACTACTACAACAAAGACCTTATTTATAGGCCATACTTGCATGTTGAATGCTCTCATCCCTTACATCATTGTCCAGCTATTTGTTTTAATGTAGCCACCTTTGTTGTACCTACCTTCTTTGTATATAGCCACCTTTGTTGAACCTGCCTTCTCTGTTTATATGTGTAGCCTACCATATTTGACAGCTGCGGCTGCATACATCCGCAATACCCCCCTCAAGTTGGATGTAGGAGAGAAAACGGCAAACATGCAACTTGAAGATTAACAAAAAAACATTCAGAACGGAGCAAATTTTCAGTGGCTCGAACGGCCAAAACAAACCAAGGACTGGAATGATCTTCAGTCGAAACAAATTTTTAGTTGAAAAACTTTAATTTGGTGGAATCTTCTCCCCAGTAATTTCTGAATTTGGTGGAATCTTCTCCCCAGTAATTTCTGAATTTGGTGGAATCTTCTCCCAGTAATTTCAGAATTTGGTGGAATCTTCTCCCTAGTAATTTCTGAATTTGGTGGAATCTTCTCCCCAGTAATTTCAGAATTAAATGGAATCTTCTCCCCAGTAATTTCTGAATTTGGTCGAATCTTCTCCCCAGTAATTTCTGAATTTGGTGGAATATTCTCAACGAAACGCAGCAAAATTAAATCCAAGAAACATAACGGGGGGAAGGTGGGTTTAGACAGAAGATAAAGAAGAAAGTAAAAGAGAAAAAGTAAAAGAAGAAATTAAAAGAAAAAGTAAAAGAGAAATCATCCTTTATCATCATCACCACCACCAAACTCATACATACACACACGTTTTATACACACCAGTTAACATATCACACACTCATCACCAAACACCAAACCACAAACTTTAATTTCTTTACTCCTCGAAATGGACCTTTCAAGATCAGCTCCTCTTCTTTGCCTTCCTCTTCCTCACCTACACCACCGCACTAGTTCACATATACATACACACACCACAAGCTCGACACGCGGTTTGTAAGAGAACCAAGGAGAAGAAAACATAAAAACAGAGCTGGGTTTGATTATTTGTGGTCGAAGAAAACAAAACAAGTAAAAACGCGGAAGAATGACGCCTTGAAGATCGGAGGCTCTGATACCATGATAACTTTATGCAATCTATAGCAAATCACAATGAAGAACAAGACTGAATTATATTGATAGAAAAGTGTTTACAGTTGCTCATCTATGGAGCTACAAACAGAATACAATTTGGAGTTTACGTTGTGTCTTTTGTGGTGTACTTACTACTACAACAAAGACCTTATTTATAGGCCATACTTGCATGTTGAATGCTCTCATCCCTTACATCATTGTCCAGCTATTTGTTTTAATGTAGCCACCTTTGTTGAACCTGCCTTCTTTGTTTGTAGCCACCTTTATTGAACCTGCCTTCTCTGTTTATATGTGTAGCCTACCATATTTGACAGCTGCGGCTGCATACATCCGCAATAAGCTTTGTGGTTTTTCAAGGAAAACACAAGCTGCCCAGACTTATATATTCCAAACACATAAGCCCAAACAGCCAAACACAAATTCAAAATCAGAAACCATACATACCAGTGTTGTGCTTTCTAAGGAGAGACTCACTAATAAAATTCCAGCTTAAAACACCAGACTTGACAGTTATTTTCTTATGGGAAAATTCTGTTGTAGTCAATTTAGTTTGAAAGTTTACCTCTGTTATGGATTTAATTGTGCAGTAGGAAAAATTAGATGGTTGGTTGATAATAAAGTATCCCACCATTTTATTATGTTTCTGCAAATTAAATAGTTAGAGGGGCTAAGTTCCAGCGAAGTTATTAGGTGATGGTCCTTGTCAAGGCGAGTTCATTCATCAAGACGCATACAGCGGAGCAGCAGAAGTAGTAGTATATATACAAATATATACACACAGTTCATTGCCACTAATATATTCATTATTCTGTATTTTTGACATGGCCCTAAAATATACCATGTGGTCGCAAGTTCGAGTCCCGGTATCCCAAAAGACTCAATAAACTCAAGATCGGCCGATCCTAAAAATGGATATAGTTGGACGCTCAGATTAAGCTCAAGGGCTACTAGTGTCCACTCTTCAATCCCAAGATAGGTCTTTCATCCGAAGATGGGATTTCGAGTGAGGGGGCGTGTTAAATATAAGCAATAACTATGACATAAGCGCTTAGGTCATCAAGATACCATGACATAAGCGCTTAGGTCATCAAGATTACTGTAGCATGAGTAGCCACCAAGTTGTTAAAGAATGTTAAAGTCAAGCTCACCATGTTCACCAACCAAGCTCACCAACCATGCTCACCAACCAATCTTAAACTTTATGTACTAGTTTTCCTCTATATATAGACTTATCTACTTATGTAATCAATTAAGCTAATTCAACAATGTAGTCCTATGGAGTTTAAATCCTCTCTACTATGATCCCTTTTATATTTTCTTAGTATTCTCATATATTCTGACAATATATATTTTTTAAGATAGTGCACCCGAGTCACGGTGGTCGTACACGTGACAAAATGCTCCATACATACAGCCTATAACACAAACAAGCACACACAAGTGATACAATCCAAAATCGATGCCCGAGTCATCTTAACTCACTAACTGAGTCACCACCGAATCGACACCGAGTTTAACTGAAAACCAATTGAAACCTTCATAATTCATCGTGTACAGCCTGCGTAAGAAAATAAAGCAAAATTAGGGTTCTTGTAAATTGGGGCTTTCTAATTTTCTAAATGGTTGAGTGAAATTGTTGATGTATAATGAATTATAGATGTTGGAAGAGTAGTATTAGGATGAGTTTTGTCGTGGTTGAAGTCTGTAGCCGTAGGGAACTGCCGCGGCTATTGTCGCCAGCGGCGGTGGTGGCGCAGAACTCGGACGGGAAAGAGAGTGGGCTTGAAGCGTGACTAAGTCGGAGAAGACCCGGTGCAAGAGTAAAAGAAAAAACTAAGTTGAATATTTTGATTAGTTTGAACAGGAAGTTATATACCACATTTATTATCATTTTTAAGTGAGTATTACCATTTATATTGTTATATTGAATATTAGTAGTATCTCATCAATTATTTATTGAACACTTTAACTTATTTCATATTGCTGGTTACCATTTAAGTAAAAAAAACGCAAAAACTTGTGAAAAGAAATCCAAATTAGAACATTTACCAATTGTCGTACATCCAGTGATTTGCTACAATTTGTTTCCAATTGGTTGCATCAAATACTATTAAGCAACTTGATTCTTATTTTTAAATAACTATACAGTGTTCTGTATATCTTGTGACAAACAAAATTAACACTGATTTGATGTCCATTTCTAAATTTTAAGGACCTACAACTGGAAAATCACGGAAGTGTTTAACCTCGTCATATGTGTTAAGTAACCAACTCATCTAAAACCTTAAGGTGTTAGAGGGAGGCCTTACCAGGATCATATAATGTATTCTAACACTCCCCCTCATTTGAAAGCCCATTTATGGGTCGAAGAGTGGATCACGGGCGCCCATCTTTGAGGCATAAATTGCCTTTCGTGTCCATAATAAATATATATTCGCAGAGAGTCGAACCTGAGACCTCTGCGTGCCTGAGCTCTGATACTATGTTAAGTAACCAACTCATCTAAAACCGTAGGTGTTAGAGGGAGGCCTTACCAGGATCATATAATGTATTCTAACAATATGTACTTCCAAAATACTACACCCGGGGTTTTAGTGTTTTGGAGTGCTGAACTCATACCTAGTTATGTATACCAATGCCATGTACTATGGACACTAGTTTACAAAATTAGTATTGACTACATGTAAGATTTGTGTTTGCTCTTTATTTGTCAGGGGTATTTCTTTGGCCGATTAATCATGTTTTGTCTTACTATTACTCATTTGTAGCATGACTGCTATTGCTGATCTGAATGACAAGTGGGCTGATTATGCGGGACCCGGTGGATGGAATGGTAGGGATATCTACTAATTGAGCATAAGTTACTTCATGTCTATATATCTTATTCTCATCTTTTAAAGAATTTCTAAATTCTTCATGTGTACTGTTCTAGCAGATCCGGATATGCTAGAAGTTGGTAATGGTGGTATGACTTACCAGGAGTATCAAGCTCATTTTAGCATTTGGGCTTTGATGAAGGTGTTCTTTATTAATCTCTCTCTTTTGCCTGTAATAATTGTGTTCTTCATATATTTATAATTTGTTGCTGATGCTTGTAGAGGAGCCCAGTACGATTTGGTCTTAGAGATTTGTTTAGATTAAAATAATTGAATCGTATGTTAGAATAAATAGGCCCACTAAAAAGGTAGGTCTTAGAGATGTGTTTTTATTAAAATATTTAAATACTGTTTTAAAATAAATAGACCCGTGGAGGATCCCAATATAATTAGACAGACGGACCGACCAAAACTTTTTATGTTTTTTTTTAAGAATTTGTAGAGGCCTAAGTGTATAGATATAGATATGTATTATAAGTAGGCCCAATCACAAAAAGGATGTACCGTGCCAAAAAACAGGTACCGTGTCTACCAAACTTTTAATATTTCGGTTTTAATAATATAGTAGAGATAGATGATTTTGTTAATTGTATAGCTTATATTAAATAGAAGTAGTGTGTAATTACTGCTATTCTCTTATGTTTTTGCCTTTAATATCTACCGTACCACAAAAGGTCCCTTCAATTATACTAATCATGGTGCAATTTATGAAGCAGGGTTATAAAATCCAATTATAACTTGAGAATCTAGTTATAATTTTTTTAGCATTGTGTAGTGTTATAAATATTATAAAACAATTTTCTTAACTATTTGTATATTACTGGAAAATGAGATATTACAATTTTTTATGTTATCCATGAAATTAAGGTTGATCTTTTTTCCTTAACGTTTTTGCATAATTGGCTTATTCCTTAAACAGAAAAATTAAATGAAGAACTCAATATGATTAAACTGGAGCTTAAAGTACACATTATTATTTTATCGAACTCAATTTATTTTTTCTGTTCCATTTGGCATTTGCTCTCCCCCTCCCTATGTTTGAAGGAATTTCTCTCCACATTTCTGCTCAATTTATACCAGCTTTTGCAGTTTATGGCACATACTTATAATCATCTCATGTCCTTTAACTGTAGTTGTCTAATATGTGCTCAGCCTTCTATGTTTTATGTGTTTTGTTTAAACCAATTCTCTTTATCACATATTTGCCATGCAAGTTTTTGTAAGTTTAGCTTAAGATCTTGTTCTATCTTTGGTTTCCAAATATATCTATTCGTTGATCAGTACTAGTTTCTTTGCATTCAATATAGATACATTTAAGTTATGACACTGTATTGCCCAACTTTGCAGGCTCCACTTCTGATTGGATGTGATGTAAGAAACATGGATACAAAAACTTTAGAAATTTTATCCAACAGGGAAGTCATTGCAGTAAACCAAGGTAACAAGATTGCCCCATACCTCAATGTGTTGGAGTATCTGTGCACAGGCATTTTTTGGGTAGTCTTTGCTTCCCATATAGTCCGTTGTAGTTGACCACTGTTAGGTGACCAATCCTCTAAGTTTCTAACACCTCAAGAACGGATCCAAGGAGCAAGGCCTGACATGTATATTATGTGTGTTAACATGGCTCCTCGTTTAAAAGTTGACGCTGATATAAACACAAGAATTTGGTTTGGAGTCTGATACCAGTTCAGTTTACACGCTCCCCTAAACACCTTATGATATTAGGAGTTGAAGTCTACTATGCTATTATTTGTGTGTTATTGGTTATAAGCGTGCTGCTTACCAAGTGAAAATATGTATTTTACAGATGAACTTGGGGTTCAAGGAAGGAAAGTTCATGTTACTGGAATAGATGGTTGCCAACAGGTTCTGCTATTGTGAACTTATCTATATCACTTCAATTTACAGTTCAGCAAAAATTGTAGTATACATAAGCTTTCTGCAATAGATAACATATATGTGTTACCCATATATATTTCTTTGGAATCTAATCTTCCTGGGTAGTTGTGTTGATAAATTTGCTACATAGGAATACATTTATTCATGAAACAATAGGAAAAGGTACTTACCCAAAGTGATATAGTAAATAATAATAGTAAACTGATTAAGAAAGGTATCTCATTTTCAGCAAGATTACAGAAGATCAGTTGTGGCATTGATGTTGGGATACCCTTTAAATAAAATAGTAAAACTGTGACCTTTTATTAATGTTAATACCGATAATAAAGATGCTTGCGAGAACTGTTGTGGAGCGAAACGAGCTAGAGTAGTTGAACTTTCTGAATAAATCCATCATGATCTTTGGGGAGGTTGTAAAACTGTTTGTGGAGCAAATCATTTTTTGAGTATCGTGGATGACTGTTTTTGTGCTGTTTGGGTCTGTTTAGTATATTATGAAAGTGATGTTCCCCGTTTCCTTAATAGAGAGACAATTTAGTAAACGTGTTCAAGTGGTGTGAACTCATAGTTGGAGTTATAAAAGAACTCAGTTGTATTTATGTGCCTATTTAACATATGAATACAGGCGAGACACTTCCTCCCACTTATAAGTTATAACCAAACCTAACTATATCTAATGATTTAGGTATGGGCTGGTCCTCTATCTGGTAATCGAGTGGTGGTTGCCCTTTGGAATCGGTGCTCGAAAGCTGAGACAATCAAAGTTACATGGGATGTGCTTGGAATCCAATCATCTATCAGCATGTCAGTGAGGGACTTGTGGAGGGTGAGTGATCTAGACTACGCGGCACATACACACACAAGTCTTACAAATAAGCATCATAAATTTGTTATATGTAATTATTTTAGATTCCAGTAGACAATATATAGTAAAAACTTATTTCTAACTTCCCTCAACATGAGTCGTGGTTGTCGGTTGACCATGTGATAGTTTAACAAACTCGGAGTATTGTCTTTTGGTGTGCACACATCTCGATATATCACTCTCAGGTTTTAGATTTGTATTAATAGATTCCTGAAATTCGAATTTGAATCTGTATGATTTCTCAAGTATAAGGGTGTGGTGACCTGGAATCTAAATAATTACATATTACATTAATATTGTGTACATGGCTCATCTGTTGGACCAATTCGATTATTATCTTTCGGTGCTTTTAGAAATGGCCTAATACCGTTTAGTTTGGTTTCAGCACCAGGATGTCGTGGAGGACGTGACAGCGTCATTTGCTACTCAAGTAGATGCTCACAGCTGTGAGCTTTTCATTTTTACTCCTCACACATTAACTCGTCACTCTATTGCCTAAGAGAAATGTTGGCTTACTTTATTGGAAGGATGGTCAAAGCTTAGGCCGTTGGGAAGAAAAGAGATTGTTGTACCATTATTAATGCCTCGCTTCTGCATAATTAGTAATAGATGTTTCCAATAGCTTCTTCAGGTGGTGGTGTTTGTTTCTAACATTAAAGTTACAAAGTTAAAAGGGTTGTTTGACCCTTTTTGCCACAACTTGAATTCCAAATGCTACGACATTGTACTGTAAAATTACAAATAGTTCTGACTGTCAAAAAGTTTGATTCATATTCCTCTGTATATTTTAACATTATATATCAACAATAGGGTTTGATTGAAATGAGAACCACTATATAAAAGAGAACCGGAGAACCATTGGATCCTACTGTAGATCCTATTTTGTTTCGTAATAAAAATATGGTGTCCTGCTATTGAATTTCAAAGTTATGCACATGAAATTAAAATTTCTACAATTGAACTTGCTTCTTCTACAAATTTCTACAACTGAACTTACTTACCATTGAGTTTTACTGCAAATCTATCTTGTTTCGTATTAAAAATATAGTGTTCTGCTATTTAATTTCAAAGTTATTCACATGAAATTAAAAGTTCTATAAAAGTTCTATAACTGAACTTGCTTTTTCTACAAAGTTTTACAAATGAACTTACTTTTTTAATAAACATTCTGCAGCCGAACTTAAAAGCCTGAATTTAAAGTTCTACACATGAAATTATAATTTCTATGAATGAACTTGCTTCTTCTACAAAGTTCTACAACTGAACTTAGTTACCATTGAGTTTTAGTGCAGAATCTATTTTGTTTCGTACTAAAAATATAGTGTTCAACTAGTGAACTTCAAAGTTTTGCACATGACATTAAAAGTTCTACAACCGTACTTGCTTTTCCTACAAAGTTCTACAATTGAACTTACTTTTTTCAACAAATATTCAGTTGCTGAACTTAAAAGTTATGCATCTGAATTGTGAAGTCAAACACATGAATTCTAAAGTTCCGCTACTGAACTTATTAGAGTTCTCAGGTTCTCAGTTTAGTGTGGTTCTCCATAGAGCATGATCCATCAACAACATATTGTATAGTAAATTTCAAACAATATTGAATTGGAGTACATACAATACAAATATGATTTTTGAATGTTTACCAAACTGGTTAGTACCTGAAAAATTGAGGGAGAGAATGTTCTGTGAATATTTTGCCATGCTGATCTAATTAAAATGTAATTTGAAAAAAAAATTAATTTAACTTTGTTTCAAAGTGAAGAGAACATCAAAAGTTGTGGAAATTTGAGTAAATTTTTTTCACAGAAAATGTTGACATGGATTACAGAATTATAATAAAATATAGAGAAATTCTCAATGGTACATTTGTAGTCTGTAGAATTGGATTTTCTCAATGGTACACAAAATGTTTTTGACTTCTCAATAGTACCATCGTAGTATTAACTCGTGCGCAATCATACCATTTTTGTCAACAAACGTTAGTAAAACGTTTATTCATGCAATTATGATCATATAAAAATAAGGGAAATTCTCACTCGTAAAATTTGCTTTTCTCGATGGTACGCAAAATGTTTTTGACTTCTCAGTGGTATCATCATAGTATTAACTCGTTCCTAACCATACCATTTCCTTCAACAAACGTTAGTCAAACGTTTTGTTAAATATCAACATTACGGATATTATGTAAGATTGTTCAATATGGTAGGCTAGTCAAGAATTGTAGGCTAATGGTAGGCATGTGTAGAAAAGTGTAATGTATGAACACATGCAGCAGCTATCTATGAAGTCCAAGAAATAAGGCTGTCAAAGAAGATGGCTATTAAAAAAAGCAACAGCAAGAGTTGGTGTGCAGCAGCCATGTCAATTGAAGGCTATAAATAGAGCCAGTTTGTAGCTTGAAAGAATACAATAACATCAATACAATGTAGTTCTAATATTACTACCGTATTTTTCTCTCCTCTCTACTAGTTTCGTTTATTACTTCCGCATTGCTCATATTCTGACATGGTATCAAAGCGGGAGTAGAGATGAGGAGATTTTCAGTTGAAGATTTGTGGTTTTTCAAGGAAAACACAAGTTGCCCAGACTTATATCTTCCAAACACATAAGCCCAAACAACCAAACACAAAAATGAGAAACCATACATACCAGTGTTGAGCTTTCTAAGGAGTAGGGCTGAGCAAAACCGATCCGAAACCGAAAAACCGAACCGAAATATGTTAATTCGGTTCGGTTCTGTTCTAAATTTTTTGAAATTCCGGTTTTTTCGGTTTTTCGGTTCGGTCCATGTGCATATTTCGGTTCGGTCCGGTTTTTTTCATAATAATTCGGTTCTGGACCGAATAAACCGAATTATAAAAAATATATATTTACATTTATATTTTATATATACAATATATATTTAATATGACTAACAGTCTAAAGTCATTTCCAATAGACAGACAACTTTCATCCCTATCGAGTTGTACACAGACGGCCGCTTAACATTTCCAACAGGTAATCAATCTCTCCACCTATACACACAAATCTGTACGTATATCTCTATTTCCATTATATTCCAGATCTAACAACTTGTTAATTTTCAAATCAGAGAAGTAGTAAGATAAGATTATGGACATCGCTTCTCTCGAGAAGTTTCTTCAGGAGAGAATTAAGGTCGGCGGCAAGGTTGGAGCTCTTGAGAAGTTACTGTTGTTGCGGTACTTTAACATTGCCAAGAACGAGGGATTAAATTGTTTGATTTAGTTCTGTTGTCTCTTTTATTTTAATGTTAGAAGCCAAATTAAGGGTGTTGTCTCTTGTTTGAATGATTAATAAACGGAGTTATTTCGGTCCAGCTGGGACCGAACCGAAATAACCGAAATATTTCGGTTCGGTTCCGGTTCGGTCCATATACATATTTCGGTTCGGTCCGGTTCCAAAAAAAGGTCTTATTCGGTTTTCGGTCCTTTCGGTTCGGTCCGGTTCTGGACCGAACCGACCGAATGCTCAGCCCTACTAAGGAGAGACTCACTGGTAAAAGTCCAGCAGATTGTTTCTGGGCTGCTGCCGGCGAAATACCTTCAGACAAGTCTGACTTTTCTCCGACCAAGTCAAGTTACTTCTGCTGCTTTTTCATTGGTGTTTATATCGCTGGATTTGTGTTTAGATCGGTGGTTGGGATTATTGTTTTTTTTGAAGAGGAGATATGTGCGTGTATATATGCACGTATGTATATATCGACTGAGGTTTGACAGAAACAAAAGGGTAATGGGTGTAATGAAAAAAAGGGTTATGAATTACAGGCCAGTTATTTGTTTTGTTATTGGGCCTTTTTTTTTGTTGGGCCATAAACGAAGGAGGACAACCTCTTTAAATTGGTGGCTATAAACAAAGGAGGACAGCCTCTTTAAATTGGTGGGTTAGTTTATTTGACCCGATTTATTATTTTTTCCTAAACAAAATTATCATATGTATTTAGATCCGTTAAAAATATTTAATAGTTATTCTCTCAAGGGAAAATTCTGTTAGGATCGTTTGTACAAGCATATCATTTTAGTATAGGAGTTTGCCCCGGTTATAGATTTAATTGTGTAGTATTCAAGTGGTTGTTGATATTACGGTATCTCTCCAATTTTTTACGATGCTGCAAATTAAATAGTTTAGGGGGCGTTATTCCGACGAAGCAGCAGAAGTATTGTATATACAGATGTACACACAGTTCACTGCCACAAATGACAAAGCAGCAGAAGTAGTAGTATGTATGCAAATACATACACACAGTTCACTGCTATATCTTGTATTTCATTCTTGTAAAAGAAGCAGAAGGACTAGTTCATGGACAATCTTAAGGGATGCAGTCTACCAAACACGGTTCCAGTTGCTTATAGTTCAAGGGATGAGAGATGTAGATTCCTCCTGTGTTCAGACATAGGCTTGTTAATACTGAGTGATCACAAAGTCGAGTCTCAATTTCTTCAAAATAATCAGTTCAAGGACTGATTGGTAGTCATCCACCATTTTGCTGAAAAGCAACACTTTCTATTATTTGACATGGCCTAAAATATACCGTGTGATCGCAAATTCGATAACCGGTATCCCAAAAGGCTCAATAAACTCAAGATTGGTCGATCCTGAAAATGGGTATAGTTGGACGCTCAGATTAAGCTCAAGGGCTACTAGTGTCCACTCTTCAATCCCAAAATAGGTCTTTAATCCGAAGATGGGATTTCAAATGAGGGGGCGTGTTAAATATCAACATTACGGATATTATGTAAGTTTGTTCAATACGGTAGGCTAGTCAAGAATTGTAGGCTAATGGTAGGCATGTGAAGAAAAGTGTAATGTATGAACACATGCAGCAGCTATCTATGAAGTCCAAGAAATAAGGCTGTCAAAGAAGATGGCTATTAAAAAAAGCAACAACAAGAGTTGGTGTGCAGCAGCCATGTCAATTGAAGGCTATAAATAGAGCCAGTTTGTAGGTTGAAAGAATACAATAGCATCAATACAATGTAGTTCTAATATTACTACCGTGTTTTTCTCTCCTCTCTACTAGTTCCGTTTATTACTTCCGCATTGCTCATATTCATTTTCCCTTTCCTTTTTGTGCTTCACTTGTAGAGATGTCATCAAGATCATCAAAGGGAGGTCATCATGTACTAACATTTGTTGACAAAAGTGGTATGGTTGGGAACGAGTTAATATTACGATGGTATCATTAAGAAGTTAAAAACATTTTGCGTACCATCGAAAAAATCGAATTTTATCAGTGTACCATTGAGAATTTCCTTTATTTTTATATGATCATAATTGCATGGATAAACGTTTGACTAATATTTGTTGACGAAAATAGTATGGTTGGAAACGACTTAATACTACCATGATACCACTAGAAATTCAAAAATATTTGCGTATCATCGAAAAAAGCCAATTTTATGAGTGTATCATTGAGAATTTCCCTATAATATGTTTAGGGGGTGGTATTGTATTATGACTTTTAATGACAATTTTTAGGGGAACGATTTTAATGGATTTTATAGACTTATAATGACTCTTGGTGAGTTCCCAGAATTTCAAAATACTTTTGATGACTCCTAATAAAATGACTTTTAAAAATTTTCATAGACATTTTGATAGATTTTGAGGTGTATTAACTTTAAAAAGTCCATTTATCAAGTATCTAGAGGATATTTGCAAACCTAGAGCTGCCACTATTCAGTATTCTTTTTTTTTTGGTTTTGTTTTTGAGACAGAGAAATATTGTTGCAGAATGCCAAAAAAGGCAGTGCCATTATGAAATTTCAGATGGTTTCAGATGAAATTTCTATGATCCACAATAGCGCAAAGAATTTACCCAACATTTTGGGGCATATACTCATATCTAAGAGGTGCAGCCCAGGAGTACAACTGTAGTTCACTAGTTCTTCATGACTCTGCAATATCATTGGCTTTTGATGTCGTTTATGGTATATGTAATTGTGTAACTAATTGAACACATGTTGGTTCAGTACTTCCTTGTATATATAATAGCAGACTCAAATCTCCGGGAGTTAGAGTGTACAAACCCATTAACCCATAATTTGTAACCCAGCTTGTAGGCATAAGCTTAATGATTCCTAGGAACGGCGGAAACAATAGTAAACCAGTCTGGTGTGGAAAGATTTCAGAGTAACGGAAAGAGTAAACCATTTATTCTTTGGCTGGCGATTCGTCATAAATTCATGACTCATGATAGAGTGCAGGCCTGGCAATCAGTTTTCAAAAGACAGAGATCAAGCCTTCTAATCATGCAACACTCCAATATCCGCTAAAAATAGTAATGATATATGATACATAATAGAGGGAAAGAAACTTCTGTAAGAAGAAGCAAATACGACTTCACTACAAAATACGCAATAATGTATGAGAGAAAAGAAGGAACCTCTTTCTTCAGGGGATGGAACCCTAGGTGGGAGCTATCGTTGGGGAAGACAAAAATCTTGTCAAAACTTCTCAAAAAAGACGTGACAATTTTTGGAGAAAATATATACTCTTTTTCATAAAAAGTCATTAAAAGTCTCTCACTTTTATTTTTCACCAAAATCATTGACTTTTTGAATAACAGGTGACTTTTAATAACTCTTTCAAAGTTGTAATTTAATACCTTAAACTTTTATAGACTTTTTTAAAATTATGATACAATACCTCCTTACTTTTAATGAGTATTTAAAAGTATTAATTGAATACCTCTAAACTTCTTAAGTCTTTAAAAGTATTTAAAAGTCATAATACAATAACACCCCCTTAATGTCATTCTGACTAGACTCGAAACAGACATAGTAACATAACAAAAATTCAATTTTTAGATATATAACACATGAATTCGTGTACAAAATTCAGGAATAAATCATTGAAGTAGATTGTTTTGTGAATATTTTGATGAAAGTTATGGAGTATATAATTAGAATAAAGGAATAATTATTGTAATTCTCCCTTAATTAAAGTTATGGAATCAAATTTTTTGCAAGATCAGGGATGTAACAGAAAACTAATTTAAGTAGTTTGCATAGGAGTTGGTAGTGCTTTGAAAATCGAAATTAAAACGAGTCATGATAAATAGACAAAAATACATAAATATAACCAAGCATGTAGATTTTAATTTTTTTTTTTTGAAAACACCAAACATGTAGATAATCAAAACAAAGTTGTTGAGATCAGAATATAGAAGATCTAAATTAGGGATGGACATTCATCCCGGCCCGCCCGATCCCGATCTGATCCCCGCACCGAATGGGGCGGGGATTCGGGGATTTTTTCGGGTACGGGCCGGGGAGCGGGGACAATTTTCAAAAAAAATCGGGGAGCGGGCCGGGGCCGGGTTTTTATGTGTCCCCGGCCCGATCCCGACCCCCGCCCCGATTTTCAATCCCGACTCGATTTCACCACACTTTATTACATACATATATATATATTAATCATATATTAATATAAACGAATTTCCAATACTTCATATTGGAAACAAAAAGATCTTTTAATTTTATATGTTTGTCTTTTTAGTAGTTAAATAACTTCATTTCCATGTTATTTATAATTGTTTCTTTAAGTAATATTTTTTTATCTTAATTTAGTGCATTTGAGCTCAATAATTAGTATTTAAAATTATTTAAAATTATTTTTAGTTTTAAGTAAAATTCCCCGATTCCCCGCGGGGATCCCCGTTACCCGTTTGGGCCGGGGCCGGGGAATGAAAAATAGTCCCCGACGGGGATCGGGCCGGGGCCGGGGATCGGGTTTAAATTCGGGGATGGGGGCGGGGATAGCACTCCCCGGCCCCGAAGTGCCCCGACGCCCATCCCTAATCTAAATATACTGATCGCAGACTCTCCTTTGAAAATATTTTTCACAGAATAAAATTTATTAACGAGATTTTTGCGACATAACTTATTGTACTGCACATTTCTATAAACCGTTTTTTTGAATGAAAGACTTTCATAAACTTATTTATTTATCATGAAAAATTATCAAAAATATCATGGGAAAAAGAGTGAGAAAAAGAGTACGGGGCCGAATGTTGGGTCTAAAGTAAATAAGGCGACGCTTCAAACATAAAACTGGGCCTGGTCCATAAATACAACTCTCGGGTCCGAAAAGAATTAGAAGAAAACCAAGACAGTAGAGTAGACTAGAGGGGGGAGAGTGGTGTTTAACGGTCGTTAAATTTGTGAGACGCCGGCGAGCCTAGCCTCCTCTCCGTCTATATATACACACACAGTATACACACAATTTACACAGGCAGGCAGGCAGGCATGCCTCCCAAAAAAGAACTCTGCAGAAATTTCCAGCGTGGAAGGTACGCTGCTCCTCTATTTCTTCTTTCAATGTTATCTAGGGTTTTATTTCTTGTTGCTTCCGTTTACTAGTTCATTATATACATTGTACACGTCTCAATTTGAATTCAATCTAATTTTTAGCCTGCTAATCACAAACTGATCATTTCTAGTATTCTGACTGTTTATTTGTTGATTGTATCCGTACTAGTTGATTTCATACTATTGTAACTTTTCGAGTTGATTGCTTTCTGTTTGAACTTCATTCCCCCTCCCTATTTATGCTACCTCTATCGCCTCGTAAAATCTGCGGATGCATTTTATTGCACAAGATAGATTGTTTACACAAGTTGCATTTGGCTGTACGATTCTTAGTTTTGTGGATACAGTAATATAATTTAAAAGCTCTATAATATGTCCTAGGTGGACTTTGAATACCTCCAAAATAATTGCAAGTTAGAATACTGTTGGTTCTGGAAGGATATTAATGTTTATCAAGTGTGTTTATTGGTCTCTTCCAGCTGTCAGTTTGGTGATCGTTGCAAGTTTCTTCACACCACTCCGCAACAGCAGACCAAACCTAACAACGCCTTTGGCTTTGGCTCTCAGAGTGCTACTCAATTTCCACGCAACAATACACAACACCAGCAGCCTAATCCTTTTGGGTTTGGTGTACAGAACAGCTCTCAGCCAAAAGGTGCTAATGATTTTGGATCCAAGCCGAATCAGTTCAAGGTGTATAGTTTGTTACACTTTACAAAAAAATTTAGTTGTTTCTATGTTGTAACTGACTGAATGGCATGCTTAGTTAAAGCTGTCTACTGTCGATCATTAATTTTATAGAAGTTTATACTAAAGCAAAACAAAGTATTTATCCCACAAATTCAGTGACATTTTTGTGGTGTTTGCTTTTCTTGTGGCCAGCCATTTGAAAACAAGTGGTCCCGCTCATCCACTACCACTGCTGGTGGCGCCAATGCACCACAGAAATCTGCTAACCAGCCTCCAGCACCTGAACATAAGTAAGTACTACTTGTTGGTGAATAATTCGCAAATTATTGGGTAGGAGGCAGCAATCTATTTATTTACCCTTTATACTTCTAAATTTTATCTTATTTAAGTAAATTGTTCATGTGTATAATGCACTCGAAGGTGCACAGATCCAGAGTCATGCAAACGTCAAATGAAGGAGGACTTTGAGAAAGAAAAGCCTCTTTGGAACCTAACATGCTATGGGCACGTGAAAAAGTATGTTTTACGTTCCTAAGCATTCTTAGCGTATTGTTAGTTTAAGTTTCTACACATTGTAAATGCATGCTATGAAAAATTAGGGTAATTTATTATATTTGCAGGAGCAATAATGCTTGGTTTTTAATGTTTTTAAGTCGTAAAGGGATAAACTTCTGGAGATCCCTGGCTGATTATGGTGGATAACCTATGAATACAACTTAGCTTTCTAAGATTAGAATCACTTGAATGTTAAAGTTTTCGACTGAAATTCAACTTTACTGAATCATTGTTATGATACTTGCCAAAAAGGTTTAGCACCGGTGGGACAACTGAAAAGAAGTCAAGAAATGCCTAATGTTTCATGATACTATTTCTACGGTTTTGTAGAACTCTGAGTAAAATATACATCCGGATACTGATTCCAAAATTATATCTCTAAGGCTTTGTTATTTTGGTCAAAAGTAAAATATACACCCAAAACTTTTGATGTCATATAGATTAACGGTGTTTATTTTTAATATTCATTCTTTATATTAATCGTAAGTCCATTTTGTTTGAGTGTTTGAGCTATTATACGTTACAATTGCCTTTTGTGTAGTGGTCCGTGCGACATTGTTGGCGATATCAGCTATGAAGAGTTGCGGGCATTAGCATATGAAGATGCAAAGAGCGGATTGAGTGTACAGTCAATAGTAAGACTACTTGCTCGTTTCTCATGATTATTAAATAAGAATAAGTTATTATGTATGATGACTTTTCACATAAGCATGTCACCATTTGTACCTGCTCAGCACATTCTCCTTCTCTGGTTTACTAAAAAAAAGCTACAGTTTCCTTGGAGAAATCTAATTATATGGATTTGATGAACATCAAAGAAGAGTATATGCCCATTTTAATATTTTCTTCCCTGTGTAGACTGTAGTATCATTATTGTACCATGTATAATATCGTTCAAACTTTTTTTTATATAGAAAAAACATTTGCTTTACAAATTTTTGTTAATTTGTCTAATCATTCAGTTTTTAGTTGTCTCTTTATTCACACGGTTGAGTTTCGCTGAAAAGTCGGAATAGTATTTATATTGGTTTTGTTGTGTGATGTGTAGCTGTGGCTAGACATTGGTTTGTTATATAATATGAGTATAGTGTGTACACTGACAGTCCTCACTATTTTTCTTTTCTTCATTTATGCTCTTCTTACTAAGGTTATAGACTATTTAAAGGATTCTTGTTAACCTGTGCTTTACTGTTATGATTGGTAGCATATGTAGTGTAGGTCTGTCTGTTAAATTGTATCTTATAGAAATCAGTTTAAGGTTTGAGTGTAATGTTATGGGGCTTTTCTTCAAATATACACAATGAGTATAATTTGATATGTTTGCTATCATGCTAACTTAGTTCATTTCAATTTAGATTGAAAAAGAAAGGAGTTTACTTAAGGCCAAGTTGCTTGAATTTGATGGCCTATTACGAAATTCTAATACTTTTCCACCACGCTCGACACTTGATACCAAAAATCAATTTCCTGGACCCAGTCCAAGTGTATTTTCACCAGCTGCTCAAAACAGTAACCCTCCTGCATTCTCAAGTTTCAGTCAGCTCAGGATGACGTAAGGGTTTCTTAGCAGTCTCTTGATTTGGACTTTCAAATTAAGTCCTCTTTTTTAATTTACTTTTGGGCCTCTTGTTGGAATCTTTTCTTCAGACCCAGTGCTCCTATTAATGCTATGGCACAAACCAATCCTTTCCAGCTTAATGCTCAACCTTCAAGTGGTCCTGGGACAGTCAACATCACATCCGAAAATAAAGGTACTGCTGTAGTAAAATGTCGACAAAATTTACATATGTGTTTTTACATTCTACATAAGATGCAATTGCAGGTTTATTTGGAAGTCAACTCCCAACACATCCACCAGGAGGGTCCTTTCCTTCCACTGCAGCAAATATCAGCACTACTACATTTCCCACATCAGGGTTTATGCCTCCAGTTACCAATTTGGCTAATAGTCAGTCTTCCATATTCTCCAATGGGTTGAATTCTGCACCTTTTGCAATGACAGGATCAAATGCTAGCCAAAGCGTAATGTAAGTTCTGTTAGGTAGTTAACAAATTCAATATTAGCTCAGTACATACATAACCTTCTTCTGATCGATTTAAAGAGAATAGTAGAATGGCAAACCGAGTCAAGCATTTGGGTCTGTATTTGAGACAGGGATCCTGTTTTAAGCCGTGTTCCATTATGCTTTATTAATTTTTATATCACTGGTTAGAGCATCTAAAAGAATAACTTGCAAGATTAGTTAGACTAGGACCCCTGCTGTATCTTCTGAGTTCTGGAATTCACATTATCCAAATTATGCAAGATCCATCTTACTCTTGCCTTCTCATGTGTCCTCTAGGTCTCTAAGATCGAATGCATAGGTTCACTTGCTAGTTTGCTTGTTAATTTTTCAGCAAGTCTGGCTTTTTAATGGGTGAGTCTAAGTGGTGGCCCACAGGTGCACTGGCAAAAATTAAAATTTTTTGTGATGTGTTTATATTTTTCATTTTCAGTATTTTAGGAATGTGCACCCACACAGGTTCTATTAACAAATTATTCATACAATTTCTTTGTTTACCTTCTTAGATTTATGTTGGTCAAACTTTGAAAACTAAAAATAAATAAAATTGTAGCTGGTTGCATATATATATATATTGCATATATATATATATATATATATATATATATATATATATATATATATATATATATATATATATATGGTCACGCTCTATGGAGAATCACTCACATCGGAGAACCTGAGAACTCTAATAAGTTCCGTAGCAGAACTTTAGAATTCATGTGTTTGACTTCAAAATTCAGATGCATAACTTTTAAGTTCAGCAGTAGAATGTTTGTTGAGAAAAATAAGTTTAGTCGTAGAACTTTGTAGAAAAAGCAAGTTCGGTTGTAGAACTTTTAGTTTCATGTGCATAACTTTGAAGTTCAATAGCAAAAAATTATATTTTTAGTACGAAACAAAATAGATTTTACAGTAGAACTCAATATTAATAAGTAAGTTCAGTTGTAGAATTTTGTAGACGAAGTAAGTTCATTTGTAAAAATTTTAATTTCATGTGTATAACTTTAAATTCAGACTTTTAAGTTCAGCAGCAGAATATTTGTTAAAAAAGTAAGTTCATTTGTAGAACTTTGTAGAAAAAGCAAGTTCAGTTGTAGAACTTTTAATTTCATGTGCATAACTTTGAAATTCAGTAACAAAACACTATATTTTTAGTGCAAAATAAAATAGATTTGCAGTAGAACTCAATGGTAAGTAAGTTTGGTTGTAGAATTTTGTAGAAGAAGCAAGTTCAGTTGTAAAATTTTTATTTCATGTGCATAACTTTGAAATTCAGTAGCAGAACACTATATTTTTATTACGAAACAAATAGGTTCTGCAGTAGGATCCAATGGTTCTCTGGTTCTCTTTTAGATAGTGGTTCTCATTTAAATCAGACCCTATATATATATATATATATATACTATACTATTATAAGAGAAACATGGTATAATTGGTTGGTTGGTCGGTTGGTTAACACCTTCCTAAAAAGTTTGTTAACACCTTCCAAAAATGAAAATATAAATTAAAGACAAATTGACAGTTTGTAACCCCTATGTATATGGATTTTGTCAAATTGATCCAGATTTACGTTTTTTAGCACTTTGCAACCCCTATCTTCAAATCTCGCTTCATATTACAACCCTTATCTTCAAAAATGACAGTTTGTACCCCTTATGTATAGAGATTTTTGACTCATTTTTGCTTGTAAAATAGGTCAATTAGACGGGAGGGGTTGTAATATGAAGCGAGATTTGAAGATAGGGGTTGCAAAGTGCTAAAAAATGTAAATTTGGACCAATTTGACAAAACCCATATAGATAGGGGTTACAAACTGTCATTTTGTCATTAAAGACAAAATACATATAAAATTTTATTTTACAAAACATAAACCACATATTTAACTAAATAACAAACTCTTTAAATTACACTCCAATTAATATTCAATTAAATACTTCTTTAGTTATATTTAAGTTAAAATTT
Organism: Saposhnikovia divaricata; assembly: GCA_036435485.1. Classification (NCBI taxonomy): domain Eukaryota; kingdom Viridiplantae; phylum Streptophyta; class Magnoliopsida; order Apiales; family Apiaceae; genus Saposhnikovia; species Saposhnikovia divaricata. The sequence goes on along the minus strand of CM071600.1, from coordinate 74,675,565 downwards.
TTACTTACACCCAACTTTTTTAGACTCTTTCAATTACTTGGAAATCAAATATTTTCAAAATCAATTTGAATAATTTTAATATCACATTTAAGTTAAAACAAATAAACCACATATTTAACTTAATAACAAACTCTTTAAATTACACTCCAATTAATATTCAATTAAATACTCCTTTAGTTTTATTTAAGTTAAAAATTTTACTTGCACCCAACTTTTTTAGACTATTTCAATTACTTGGAAATCAAATATTTTCAAAATCAATTTAAATAATTTTAATATCACATTTAAGTTAAAACTCTTTACCTACACCCGACTTTTTTAGATTCTTTCAATTACTTGGAAACCAAATATTTTCAAAATCAATTTAAATAATTTTAATATCACATATTTATTAACAAATTTAAAACAAATTATAAATCAACAAAGTAAAAACAAACTAAAACTATATAATAGACAATAAAAATTTCACACAATTACAAATTAATATTAAATTCTATTTTAAACAAATATTACATTATGAATTATAATGGAATCATAATTTGAATATGACAATATCAACAAAAATTTGAATGCAAGTATATACGATACTTCCATTTATATTTATATTATTATAACAAATATATAGTCATAATTCGACCAATATGTCATATAACTAAATGATTATTATTTAATAATATATATTTTGTCAATATTATATTAAGTAATATATATGAGATAAATAAATATTAAAATACAAATAAAAGTATTATTTAAATTTTAAAAAACCGTGCATCGCACGGGTTATAGGCTAGTATATATATATATATATATATATATATATATATATATATATATATATATATATATTATCTAACTTAAACTTGACTTTAAGCTCCCCCCCTTTGGATTAATGCAAAAACATCTTTTTGTGTAACCTACGGTATATTAATATCTCAATTATAAGTTCTTTTATTAAATAATAATCATTTATTTATATTTATATTATTATAACAAATATATAGTCATAATTCGACCAATATGTCATATAACTAAATGATTATTATTTAATAATATATATTTTGTCAATATTATATTAAGTAATATATATGAGATAAATAAATATTAAAATACAAATAAAAGTATTATTTAAATTTTAAAAAACCGTGCATCGCACGGGTTATAGGCTAGTATATATATATATATATATATATATATATATATATATATATATATATATATATATATATATATATATATATATTATCTAACTTAAACTTGACTTTAAGCTCCCCCCCCCCCTCCCTCGCGATGAAATGTTCCTGGTCCCTTGTGGGTGAATTGCCATATTGTTGTACAAGATGTGTCACTGATACTGCTGATAGACACTGTATTACTATTAAGCTTCACTCATCATTTGGTTTCTCTTCATGCAGAGTTGAGATGCCAAAAGGTAATGGTGGAGGGGATAATAGCATCTGGTTAAAAGAGGAATGGTTTCCTGGAGAGGTAAAAGCCGTTTTGCTAAATGATGCTTACTATAAGAAATTGGACTTTAGAGACCTGTAAAAAGTATCCATGTTTCGTAAATATATATATGCTCCATACTAAAACATATCTATAATAGTGAATGATCGACAGCTCTATTCTAGAGATTTGTGCCTAATTGTGTGAACAATGTTTATGAATAGTTAAGAGAGTATGTCAAGGCAATCGCATCTGCAATACTTCTGTTATGTGTTTCTTGTACAGATCCCAGAAGAAGCGCCTCCACATGAATTCATCAGATAAAGACTCAACCGGATGACTTGTGCCAGCCTGCAAGGGCCAAAACAAAGTGGTGATACTGGATAATGAAATATACTTGCTTGATGAACAAATAGTAAAATTAGTTTTCAGGATTTTTTTTAGGTAACAGGTACTTCAATTTTGAAAGTGATCAACCTTGTAGTAGGTAACAACACCAAGCAGCAGGGGGGTTTTTTTGATAAAATTTGATATAATGTAATTCCAAATGGTTAAAGTAGCCTGAATTGACCTGGGTTTGATCAATGGCAGCAGGGCCGTATTTTTATTTAGCAAAAAAGAAAAAAGTCGCCTGAATTACATAAATATAGCTTTTGTATCCGACATGAATAAATATTGTTATGATATTTTAGTATGTTAAAATCATAAAGTGTTAGGTGGAATTCGAAGAAATCTATTATGTTGCATACCTGTATTATATGTCTGGTTTGAAATACACGCAACTGTACATTTTCAAAATAAAATTTTTAATTATAAATTAGTGCCACCTACATAACTTTTAAAGATTAAAAGCTTATTACACTATTGGCTGATCCGGCGGCCACACAGATCTCATAAAAAATTATATCTTTACTTAATATGCTTATTCATATTTTGATTTTGGTAATGACAGTTTAGTTCAGGTACACCTGTAAATAAACATGTCACCTGGGTTTAATTCAAAATTCAATTCACTTTGCACCCCATCTTTACAATAAGATGGGCAGTTTACTCAATTCATTACCAATGTTTTAACAAGGAACAAACATCTTCAAATGTAAAGCAAATAAAGGAATACAATATTTTATTATTAGAAAAATTATTTCATTATCGATAGACAGACATCAAAATGTTTGCATAGCTATCCAGATTCTGAGTCCCCTTGAAGGGACAGATAAGTCCGGGGTTCATACAGAGTGTTGAATTCAAGTTACATCCCTTGTTCTATCTTCTTCATCATCTTGTTTTGAAGGGTAACTGGAGCACAATCCAGTGGTGTTTCCCCTGAAAATATGGTTTGTTAGACAATGCTGCAACTTATAACATAAATGAGGAAAAACATAAGATTTCAACAAAAAAGTTGTTATCCAGAACCCTGAATAACATCTCACAAACTACTTTTTTGGTTTACTTAAGATGAATGTTTTAAATTTAGTATTTAAGAAGTTCAAATTATATTGCCAGTACTTAACGCCGACAACTAACAAGAATAGCAAGTCACCCCCCAAACTACTAGTAATCCAAGCAAACACTTCCAAAAGATTAAGTCAGGATGTTACCCTGTGAGTTCTTGTACGCAATACTTGCACCATGGTCCATGAGGACGAAAGCTATGTCACTCTGATTAAAAACTGCAGCCTGTATACAAAAAACGAGCCATATGATGTTAAGTCATGCAATTTAATCAATATTTCTACTTGACTTTTGAGCGAGAGAGAGGTACCAGATGTAACAGAGATAATCCTTGCTTGTCCCGGTAATTTGCATCCACTCCCTTGTATTAACTAACAGTCAGAAGGGGGACAATTGACAAGTTTAAAAACGTATAACAAAATTGGTAATTCAAATACCTCGCTTAAAAGTTTCCTGACAGCAAATGTGTCACCATTCTTTATAGCCTCTCTTAAGCCCTAAGGAACAGTTCAAGTAAACAACTTCCCAAGTATTAGCATTTTACTAGCCAAGCTTATTCACTCCTTCAAACATAGTCCAATCAGTATCTATCCTAAGAAAATACATATACTTCTATACCTCTCCATTTACTTCATAAACTTTATTCGATTCCAAGCTGTTTGAGCTACTGTTGCTTGCAGGACCAAGACTGAAATCCAAATTGTGCAGTCAACTTAAGGGAAATCATTGTTTGTCAAAAATACACCATACAAGTTTATATGTGTGCGCGTGCGTCGCGCGCACATGAGTGTGGGAAGATAACATTTAGAAGCATAAAATACAGCAGTAGAAACTGAATCATGTCGCAAAGGTCTAAGAAGGGGTGAAAACAAGTGATAAAAACTATGTGGAGTCACAGGAAAATCCTCAAATTAATTTAAAAGAAAATTAAAAATTCATAATATTCATCTCTATCTAATAATAAGGGATTACAAGAGTTTATATAGACAAACTATTCCTTGGCTATGAAAAGAAACCTAAATCCTTGTCTACATCTACTACTACCATAATTAAATAAGGGAAACAAATGCTTTAATTTTTCCACTATAATCTATAATGTTCCTAATTATAAACTTACTTAATATAACTCGGATACCTAATTAATTTTATATAATGTATAATATATAATAATATATACAAATTCAATTTAGTAATTCTTGTTCTGCATCATTGAACCTACTAATTAAAAGAGAACTTCATGAACATTCTTGATTAGAGGGCCTTTATACTCGCAGGTAATCATGAAAGCTTAAGGAAAAGCGTTGTGAATTGATTAACAAGTATATCTATATATACATGCATTTCAAGACAGCAAAATTCCTATTATGGCTTTTCTATAGTGCATAACCTGACATAAGAGTTTGTACTTCGACATATTTATTCACTTTCTGTAAAAAAAAAATGATTCAAACATAAAAACACGATAGCAGGGATGTCATAGGCCGCTTCCTCCCTAGTCCCTACTACATTTATGCCATCCATTCTAGTCCCTCTTTGCATGAAATTAATACCTATTGAAACAACATTAATAAATTATTAAGTTCGCATGTACTAATCCTTTATAGGTATTCAGATTGTCTACTTCTAAATATCTTCTTGTGCCACACAGAACTAAACGAATTTGGGGACATTATGTTTGAGCGGAAGGTACAGTTCAAGCTCAAAAATTTTGGATTTTTAATCAACCATGTCGTACATCAAGTGGTATCAAGAGCCAAAACTCATCGTACTTTTTGACCTACCTAATTTCTTTCTACCCTGTTTTCTAGCCTCCCCATTCACCAAAGTTCGTTAGAGAATCAACAAACAACCAAGACAGAAGTACGATCTGCAGCAGGAACCGTCGTGTAGTCTTAAACGTGCATGTCTTCACATGAAGATCACGTATTACTCGAGGCTTGAATTACACAACTTCATGAATTCCTCGCACTTTTGAAGGTATTCTCAAACAATCATATCCTAGATTATGTGGAGTCCCGTTACAAGATTATGATTATTTCTTATTGTAAAACTTCTGGTCGAGCTTTTTTTTAGAGGGGAGGAGAATAATGCGGAGGAAGGATATAAAAGATTAAATAATATTTATTATATATTGTTATTTGGGGAGAGAAATAATTAATTATGTATTTGGCTTACATTAAGTAAGTAGATTATTAGGAATATTCTAGATTATGGCACAAAAAAAGAAAAAGAAAAAAAAATGTCATTCCTTTTGTCAAAAAATTTACTTATCATCCAAGTCTTTAAATATATGTATAAATAGTTGGAATCTTCAAGATTACTAATAAATGAATTGATGATTACTGGATAAATTTTGACTCTACTGATTCTCTGCAGAGATAGATTTTATCCATGAGAGGGCCTACTGTAGGCTATAGCCCTCACTAGATTTTAAAAATCAGTACTAAGAAATTAATATTTTCAATGTGATATATAACTTATATAATAACAAAACATTATCTACAGGCTTTATTCGAGTTCAAGTTCTTGCTAAAATTATAATTTTATATGTTACCTTCTATCTCGTATGGTGCAAAAATTTGCGTCCGGAGTAACTTTAACTTCAACTTTTGCTAAACTTATATATTTTTCTCCGAAATTATATACAAAAAATTTGGTAATACATTGTAGTTATTATTAGATTTTTTACTTTAGTACTAAATTAAGATTTAGTAATATATTTGAGACATAATACTTAAACCCAAGTGTCGTAATTGGAACTGTTATGTGACCGAGATATCACATGTTGATCCCACTAGACTGAAAATTCACGACATGGCACTAAAAAAAATAAGACCAGATGTAACCTACTTGCTATTTGATGCAGAACCTTTACTCCTTGGCTTTGAGTCAGACTTTTTCGGCTTTGTGTTTGACTGAAATGTAGAACTGGAAGTGGCCCCGCTCTGCAATTTGAAAAGAGAAAACAAAATATAGTCCATAAGTGTCATGAGTTAACTTGAGATGCAATTAGAAGACATGAATACTTGTTAAAAGCTTAGTAACCACATCTCTAGGTGGAACTGCAGCCGGAGCTGGAACTGGAGCTTCACAAATGCATAAAGGCATTCCACACGTGCAATTTGAAACATCTAATTGCTGGATAGGCAGTTTGATTTCAGGCTCTGCAACTGCACTGATATCTAATCTTGAAATTGAATCGCTGACATTATTAACAGCATTTAACGAAGGCGAAGTATCATCTTTCTTAGATCTACGACAAAAAACACAACCGTAAACATTTGAATTCCGATTAAGTTTTATTTGAACATAATACTGTATAGTGTATAGTCATAAAGGAAGAGGGAAAATATCTCAAAATTTTTGCAGCAGAGAGTGCAGTAAATAACTGAAATCGAAGACAGAACAGGACATGAGACAACACGGGAAAGAAAGTGCCACTTCCTTTATGAACATGGTTAAGCTTTAAAAAGGCATGCATGTAAAATTATGATTAAGATGTACAAAGTACAAACAGGGATGAAATAAGCATCTACACAAGTAAAGGGGGGCACATCTTTGAAGGGAATATGATGTTTATTGGTCCCTTCAAAAATTAACATATTAGAAAATACTCAACCGAGTGCGCCAATCTTGTACATTGACTACGGGGTATATAAACTTCACAACAATGGCATAAACAATATATAGGTAATAGGATTGTGGTTGACATGCATAATGTAAACTTGTAGGAAAACCCTAACAAACTGTTTATTGACTATTGAGCAAGTTGCCAATTCTTGTATATCATGAGTCCAGTCATAAATAATCACTGTTGATTAGACCTGCCTCAAGCTCCTTCCATGATGAAGCCAAACAATATATTTTTATAATTTAAAATTTTAACTTATAAATTTCGGATTATAGTTTATTTTGTATTACATCTTTGAGCTTAGTTGACCTACGTTCAAGAGGTGTTTCACAAGTTGGTACCCCCCCCCCCCAAATGACTATGCACCTCAAAAACAACAAATATTACATATATTTTATAAACCAGATCCTTATTTAGATCTTTATATTTCTAATAATTAGGTTCAAATTCAACCTAATTAATCCACAAATACTTAATATTGACAATTCATATTTATCTGTTTTCTTTTCGGTATAAACCAGAACCAAAACTCAATTTAGAAAAAAATAAAAGCAAAGATGCGAGAGTTTACCTAGATGCATCATTATAACAATCAGAACAAACTCTAACCAGAGATTGGAGACCAAATTGTGGTAAGGCCTGAAAAATAGCAGGTGAAACAAAGAAATGAAAGTAGTTAAGAGAGAGGGAGAGAGAGAGAGAGAGAGAGAGAGAGAGAGAGAGAGAGAGAGTACCATTTGACTTGACGAGTGTTCAGCACATAAAGTTCGGCCACAACAACGACAATGATGCTGCAAAATATAACAGAAGAGAACAAATAACTAGATGATTTTAGGAATAGAAGATTGCATATCATAGCAACAAATAAACTAAAAAGACTATCAAATCAGCTGCAAAGGTTGGCAGAATCCATTAGTTTCCACTTCTGTATCAGACACACAGCTAAACCTGTAAGCTAAAGTAGGTGACACGTAAATGGAAACACAAAGAGTCACAAGCACGCTGGTCAAAGTACATTTTTGGTACATTAAATACTACTATTGACCTCTCAAGTATTCACATCTAGGCACTCTTTACCAATACAGTTGAGTGAAGCAATCTATTAGAAGCTAAATTGTTAACAAGGAAGCACTAAAATCATAGTAATTATCATCATCAAACTCCCACAAGTTAAGACACAAATTCGAAATGATTAGCTGGAAGATGAATTGCAAAAAACAAGTGAAGAATACAAATCAGATCCTGGAGTTATATAAGTATAATAATAATAATAATAATAATAATAATAATAATAATAATAATCGTGATGGGTTGGATCGGGAAAAGTACCCGTCGACGAAAAGTGTTGAAACTGCATTTGCAGACATCGCAACGGGGTGCTTCCTGAAACGGCGGTGGTTCCAGAGACATCTCCGTATGTATGTATGTAATCGTAGTTGTATCTCTTTCTCGATGATCTATGGACAATAAAATACCACTATGGACAATAAAATCGGAATTGGATTCTACTGCAGAATCTATTTTGTTCATAATAAAAATATAGTGCTGTGCTACTGAATTTCAAAGTTTTCAAAGTTATGTACATGAAATAAATTTCTACAACTGAACTTGCTTCTTCTACATAATCATTGAGTTCTACTGCAAATTTATTTTATTTCGTACTAAAAATATAGTGTTTTGTTACCGAATTTCAAAGTTATGCACATAAAATTAAAAGTTCTACAACTGAACATTGCTTTTTCTACAAAGTTCTATAAATGAACTTACTTTTTTAAAAAACATTCTGCTGCTGAACTTAAAAGTCTAAATTTAAAGTTATGCACATGAAATTAAAATTTCTACAAATTAACTTGCTTCTTCTACAAAATTCTACAACTGAACTTACTTATTACCATTGAGTTCTACTGCAAAATCTATTTTCTTTTGTACTAAAAATATAATTTTTTGCTACTGAACTTCAAAGTATGTACATGAAATTAAAAGTTCTACAACCGAACTTGCTTTTTCTACAAAGTTCTACGACTGGACTTACTTTTTTCAACAAACATTATGCTGCTGAACTTAAAAGTTATGCATCTGAATTTTGAAGTCAAACACATGAATTCTAAAGTTCTGCTACTGAACTTATTAGAGTTCTCAGGTTCTCTGATGTGAGTGGTTCTCCATAGAGCGTGACCCTGGTTTTTACTTTTTTAATAATTAAGTTTATATGCAGTAGAGAGGGATATCTGCTCTAAATGAAAATTGTGTTAAAAGTAATAATTTTTAAAAGAAAATCATTTTATACAATAATATATATATAAGAAAATTCAAGAAATATTACATACAAATTTCTTTTTTCAAATATATTGATTTGAGAGAAAAAAAAATTAAAGGATCAATTTTTTGGGTGAGTGCCTTAAATACCCACTTTTTATTGTTTCATAACCAAAATGCCAAAAAGTCGCGCTGCGCGTCCAAAATACCCATGGGATATGCCTCTGGTGGAGGGGTATCTTCGGATACGCCTACGGGGCTAGAGTATTTGGCCTGTTACGCCTCTGGAGTCGGAGTAATCCACTAATACGCTACTCACATAGGCGCATGTGAGCTGGGATGCGCCATTCAGGAATGCGCATCTGAGGATACGCATCTTCCGAACGCGCATCCGTCATCTTCTTCGTCTCCAGAGAAACGCGAGAGAAGCTCTCGCCGGCAACTTCACTCCATCTCTTCGTTCACCCCTCTCCCGTGGTCGTCCGGTCACAACCTACACACCAATCGAACCGCCTTCATCTCCTCTACAATCCTATACAAGTTTCATTACGTATCGATTGCTAGAAATCGAGATCTTGCGGTTTATATTTCAAATCGCGATTCCGGCGAGCTATTATTCTCACCCTCCGTTCACCTCCATATCGTGTTTTTTCAGTCATGTTATACACACCATTGGAATCGTCTCTTCACCCTCTACATATCCATATCAGTTTCATAGCATTTGATTCGCCGAAATCGAAACGCCCAAATCGTTGATTGTCACCGGCGATAGTGCTACAGTAGACATGGGTTACACCGTTTCCAAACGCGTGATCCGTGGGTATTTTTGGCAGTGTTTTGAAAAACAGGTATTTTGGACAGTGGGTAGCAAAAAAGTGGGTATTTTGGGCCTTCTTTCCAATTTTTTTGGAACGGAGCAAGTATTTAGATAAATTTTTACAAAAATAACTTTTCATTACTTTTATTAGTTTTATGATTTTCTTTCGGTTCTATTGGATGTGCTGAATCAATGTTTCTTTTTTATCATTTTAATTAAGATTGATAGTTTATTGTTAATGGTTTTTTCAATCAAAAGTTATTATTTCATTAAAAAATTATATGAAAACATAACTTTCAAGAAAATAAATTTATGGTTTGAAATATAAAACCTCCAACCGAAAAGTTGGGAAATTGTTCCCACGCATTTAGATAAAAAAATTGTATATCTAAAAAACTACATAAATAAGAAAATAAATTGTATGTATATCTGAAAATTAACATAAATCAAATTTATTAGTTTAAGTAGAATACCAAGAGCGATTCATCCTTCCCGAGCGCAGATTTCTAGATCCCAATACACCTAGTGCCAGATGTTAGAGGCCCAACTTCTTACCGGGCTGGACCGAAGGCCCAATGAGGATAATTGGCTTGGAGAGGCTCCAGACTGGCGAGGGTCCATATCATTCGGCCCAGTTATGTGCAACGGTCCATTCAGTTGTGTTCCCTGGGAACGTGGGAACGTGGGACACGTTCTCCATTCGTCCTACTCCCCGATAACTGCCAGAATAGAGAATAAGAAGGTTAACATAGGTTTGATATCATTCATTCAATCACTTACACACAACACAAACACTCTGCGTTTACCTTTATTCATAAAAACCAGTTAACTTATTCTCACACCGGAGGTGAATCGGGGGGCCACACCCTCGCATTCTTCTTCAATTGCAGGTCCGACCGAACGGATACACCGACGGAAATTGGTTGCAACATTTGGCGCCGTCTGTGGGAACACAGAGTTACGTTTGTGTTGGATTATATTGTTAGTAATGGCGAACGAAACCGAGATACCAACGGCTGACGATGGCACTATGGCTGTAAACACTCGCACCACTCCTCCCATCACCCCAAGACATTTGATTTTCGACGAAGAGGGGGACATACCGTCTCCCGAAGAGCAACGGGAAATTTTGATGAAGTGGCGAGAAGAACAAAAAGCCAAGGGGAAACGGAAAGAGATAGAGAAAGAGAAAAGCAGCAGGGAGGCCGAACGTCTGGCCAAAAAAAGGGAGGCCGACCGTTTGAGGCTAGAAGCCCTAAAGATCCAAAGGGAGGAGATCGAGTTACAGGAAAAGGTACTCCGCGAGGCTCTAGAAGCCGAAGACCCGGAGTTGGACGACCGAAGAGACAAAAGACCAAGAACCAGAATTGATGAAGATGAGTCAGGGGACTCTGAATCAAACTCGAGGAGAACCCGGTCAAAGGTGGTTTATTCCTCCGATTCGGAAGAGGAGGGTCCACATACGGACGATCGCATCCGGAGAATTGAGAAGGCCATGTTTGGAGAGAGAAAGGTTAGCCACGAGCCAGTGGTGACCGAAGACGTCGAACACTTTCGACCGCCTCCCGGAAGGCAGTTCCCGAAGATGAATGAATTTAACGGAAAGGGTGACCCCGAAGATCATTGTGAGAAATATGAATCGCTCATGACTGGGATGGGGCACTGCGATGTGATGCTGTGTAAGATGTTCAAGACCTACCTGAAGGGGAATGCATCCATGTGGTACAGGTCGCTGAGACCTAGGTCGATAGGCTCGTATGAGCAAGTGAAGAAAAAATTCTTGAGGCACTACTCGCATTTGTGCCGAAGAGAGAAAGATACTGAAGCACTGATCCACTGCAGGCAGGGGCCGAACGAAGATTTGGGTGATTACTTAGCAAGGTTCAAAGAAGAAGCTGGCATGGTCACCAACTTGGACAAAGTCAAGGCGGCTGGATTCCTCGCAGCAGGCCTCGACCCTGTCAAAGGTAAGAAGCTTCGGTCCTCTCTTTATGATATGCCTCCCAAATCTTTAAATGATATATATGTGAGAGGAGAGGCCATTAGAAGAAAATTGGAATCAATTGGGGGGTACAAGGAGAAGAAAAATGATAGGTATGATAGGAGAGATGACCGAAGGGATGACAGAAGAGACGACCGAAGGGGTCGAGGAGATATCAAGAGCAGGTTGAATGATACAAGGCCCGACAAAGGGGCCGAACGAAGAAGAGATAGAGATAGCACTGTGTTCACACCGTTAAACACACCTATCTCGAAGATTCTCCATGAGATAAAGGGTAAACCTGGGTTTGTCAGACCACCCAAGTTGAAGACCCCTGAGAACAGAAGAAGCGACAGCAAGTATTGTGACTACCATCGGGACAAAGGTCACAACACCGAGGAGTGCTATCATTTGAAGAAGTTAATTGAAAGAATGATCAAAGATGGGGAACTGACCCAATTTGTGGGCGACTTGAGGGACAAACTCGAGTCCAAGGAGAAAAGGAAGGAAGCTGAGAGTTCGGAGAAGTACAGAGGGGAGGTCAGGACAATTTCCGGAGGAACAGTGCTTGATCGGGATAGTAAGACAGCAAGGAAAAAGTACGCCAGACAGATCTACAACCTGTACCAATCAAGTTCAGCTAAGCAACCATTGCCTATCTCCTTCACAGAAGATGACTACGAAGACGTGATATGGCCGCACGAAGACCCACTTGTTATAAACCCAGTAATCGGGGAAAACAAGATATGGAGAGTGCTGGTGGACGAAGGGAGCTCAGTCAACATTCTATATCACCGGACATATTGCAAGATGAATTTGGGAGGGGAACAGTTGGAGCCATGCCACGAGGCGCCCTTGTATGGTTTCGGTAATCAGCCTGTACCGATAGAAGGAACCATCACTTTGTCTGTCATGATGGGAAAAGCGCCGTACACTGTGGTGAAGGAAGCAAAGTTCTATGTCGTCCGGGTCGATAGTCCGTACAACGGAATTTTGGGAAGGCCGGCCTTATCTTTGTTCCAGGCCGTGTCCTCTGTCCCTCATCTAAAGTTGAAGTTCCCAACAGAACATGGAGTTGGAGAAATGAGAGGCGATCAGAAAGCCGCCAGAATAATCATGTTGGAGGATTTGGAAAGAGACAAAGACATAGAGATGACTGAAGCCGGAAAAAGGAAAAGAAATGAGACCGAAGCTGGGGGTAGCCACCAACTGCTGAACATTGAGTTGGAAAAGTTTGGGGCCGACCTGTCAAGCCCGATTGTTCAGACGATCGGTAAGCCAGCCGCTACTCAGATGTTTAGACAAAGATGAACAACAGCTTGCTTTGGAGACGGTTCATGAAGGGATTTGTGGAGAACAATTGGCAGGACGATCCTTAGCCCTCAAGATCCTTAGGCAGGGATTCTTCTGGCCAAAAATGAAAGAAGACGCCACAGAGTATGCAAAGAAATGCAAGCAATGCCAGATATTCAGCACAATCCCGAAGCAACCTCCCGAAGAGATGTCTTCAGTCCTTAGCCCGATCCCATTTGCTATGTGGGCGGTCGATATTGTGGGGATCCTACCCACCAGCACTAAGCAAGCGAAATACTGTATTGTGGCAATCGACTATATGACAAAGTGGATAGAAGCAAAACCCCTTTCGGCCATCACCGAAGAGGCCGCGAAGAAATTCATGCTGGAACAGATCATCTTGAGGTTCGGCATACCTATGGTTTGTGTGTCCGATAACGGTACTCAATTCATTGGGAGCAAGTTCAGAAAATTCCTGGCTCAATTCGGGATAAAACAGAAGTTCAGTTCGGTAGGGCATCCCCAGGGAAATGGGGCGATCGAGGCGGGCAACAAAATCATTTTTGATGGAATCAAGAAAAGGCTGGGGGAAGCTAAGGGACTTTGGGCTGAAGAACTACCATGGGTCCTATGGGCTTACCGAACCACTACAAGATCTTCAACCGGGGAAACACCTTTCAAGCTGGCCTTCGGAACTGATGCCCTTCTACCTGTCGAAGTTGGTTTAGAGTCGTACCGAACAGAAACGTTTAACGTGGAGACAAATGAGTTCGGACTTCGAGCAAATGTGGACTTACTAGAAGAAGAAAGAGAGGCTGCCCACCAAAGAAACTTAAGGTACCAACTGCAGGCAGCCCAGTACTATGATTCGGGGGTAAAGAAGAGATCTTTTCGAGCCGGGGACTTAGTGCTTCGGGAGTTAGCCACCTCCATGCCAGCAAAAAAAGGCAAGCTTATGCCCAACTGGGAAGGTCCATATGTGGTGATTGAAGTGGTCCGACCAGGCACCTACAAATTGGCTCATCCGGACGGCAGCCCAGTCAAAAACACCTGGCACGCCGCTCGCCTTCGCCGTTTCTACCAGTAAGCATACCGGTCCAACTTTTATTGCTTTTTTACTTCAGTATTTTGTCTTATGCAACGTTATTCTGAATTCCATAAGCTAGCATCAATCTGTAATTAAATCTATGTAAGAGTTGCATGATTAATGAAAAGATTGTTTTGCTCCATTTTTTATCCGTTATTGTTAAGCTAAGTACATTTATAGCCAAAAAGCTAAGTACGCAATATTAAGCTTAATAGACCCATGTTTGGGGCCGACCGTATAAAACATGCGCCCTTTAACTTACCGGTAGTGTTCAAGTACATTGTGTTTTAAGCTACAAATACTTGACGAATCCAAATTTGGGGCCGACCGAATAAAATTTGGCCTCTTACAAAATTGTCTTAGTATTCAAGTTGCTTTGACATTAATTAAGGCCGGGAGAAAATATTTTTCAGCCGACCGAATGAGACCTTAATCATTTACAAAACCCCTTGAATACTTGGGGGCAGCTAGGTTACGACCAAAGAAGCACAAAAATACAAGTAATTATGCTAAGGCGAAAATGGCCGAAGATGCATAAAAATATAAGTAATTATGCCAAGGCGATATAATGCCGAAGACGCATAAAAATAAAAATAAAATAAATATGCTAAGGCAAAATGAAGCCGAAGAGGCATAAAAAAGAAAAATCATGCTAAGGCAAAACATAGCCAAAGACGCATGAACAGAAACAGAAGCCAAATTAAGGCCGAAGCCGAAGACGCATAAAAGAAGAATATTATGCTAAGGCAAACTTAAATAAAACAAGCCCGAAGGCAAAGTAAAGTATTACAAGCCCGAAGGCACGAATAAAGAGCCCGAAGGCAAAGTTAAACATTACAAGTTCGAAAATATTAAAATCTACAAAATTACAAGGCTTCATCAGCTGGAGGTTCGTCGGAGAGAGACTCATCTTCGCCCGAAGAAACCTCTAAGGGTTGATCAGACTCCTCCCGACCAACCGGATCCGTCATCCCGAGCGAAGGATCTACCAGCTGAGTATGATCGAAGCCCAAAGAATGTGCTTTCAGCACAGCGCCGTCATACCCCAGTTGGTAGCATCTTTCTTCGGTCAGCTCCAGGGTCTTCTGCAGCTTCCGAACCTTTTTCCTTGAGAGCTTGAGCTGCTTATTTCTCCACTCGACCCTAGCCCTCAAGGTGTCCATCTCCTGCAACTTTGCCTTCAAGGCATCATTTTCGGCCTTCAAGGAGTTAGATTGGCCGGTGACCCTCTCCAGGTCAGAAGTTGCATTCCGGAGGCCCTCTTCAGCCTTGATTGCCCGAACTTCAGTCTGGTTAGCTGCCTCCAGCTTTTTCTGGATACCCTCCATCCGTTCGGTCACTACGGCCGACCAAGAGACCCCCTGGAAACAAACAAGGGAAAAGAATTAAACATTGAATACAAGTGAAAGAAATAACACCGAGAAAAAGCAAAGCTTACCATGGAGAGCAGAGCCAGCATTTCAGTACAAGCCTCAAGGTCGTTTGCCTTAGCAAACGTGGGCCTATCGGCTGGCAGAATGAGACCCCGGCAAAGATCGGGACCTACTATGGTGGACAGCTGGGGGGCAGGGACAATGATTTGATCTGTCTCAAGGACTCCCCAGGGAGGATGGTATACTTTCAGTCCGGCATCTCCCGACCGACCCCTCTTTCGGGAATCGGTTGAGAGGGCCTGGACGATACCATCCCCCTGATCTCGCGGAGGAGAAGCCACTGGAGTTTCGCTTCTCCCACCGGTGTCGGGAACAAATTCCAGCTCCTTGCCGGCCGATTGATCGGCAGCATCGGCTTCGGCCGTAGCAGCTATCGAGAGTTGAGCTGCCTTCTTGCGTTTGCGCTCAATAATGTGACCCAGAGAAGACACTGCACAAAAACAAGAGTGTTAAACATTGGCAACAAGAAATAAAAATACAGTAACGGAAACACTCGGATGGAAAGGAGTAAGGATAAATGTTACCACTACCCCAGAGGGAGACCAACCAGGCGTTATCCCGGCTGTCCGATAGGGGAACCCTACCCATATCGAGTTCACAAAGAAGACGATAATCGTGTTTGTCCGCCTCCAACATCTCGGGATACTGCAACCTCGACGGGTCCAGATCCTGCCAGCGGCCGTACTTCTCCATTTTCGGGCCCGAGATAAAAACCCACTTCTCATGGGCCCCCCTATTGTTGGAGTTTGTCTGAGCCCAATCGGCCCTGCCGGTCCGACGAGCGATAGTGTAGAAACCGTTGCTTTTAGAATTCCTCCGAAGCTCATAATGATGCCAGAACAGGGTTGTCCTCGGAGTCATCTTTTTGGCTAAGCATCGGGCTTGGAAAGCATTTATGTGAAAAAAGCTGTTCGGATCCAGCTGTCCTATGGCGATCCCAACTTGCCTCAGCAATTTTTTCAGTATTGGCAGCATCGGCAGCCGAAAGCCACACTTGAAGGCCATTTCGGATATGCCGGTGGCCACACTTCCGCCGAAGAGAGGTGGAACCTCAGGGTTGTGCCAGATACGGTCTTTCTTCCTGGGAGTGAAGAAGTACCAGACATTCCTCTCTACTAGGTATTTGGAATGGAATTCTTCTATTTTTTCCTCAGTCAGGTGCGACCGAAAGTTCGCCGCAGGATACTCCCCGACGTCACTGAACGGTGATACCTCCGAAGGACCGGCACCTTCGGTTGACCGATCCATGTCCCTGCATTCGGAAATGAAGAGACATTAGCTTTGTACTCGGACAAAGAAGACAAAAACAAAAAGGGGAGAGGCCGAGTACAGTGAGCCAGGATCGGTCGGAGAATCCTAAAATCTAAGGTTTAGAAAATTACGGGTCGTAAGTTATAAAGATCGGGACAGACCGAAGGGAGTTCTCAGGGTTTGGAAATCCCGAAGGACATCTCAACCCAAACAACTTCCAGGTAAATCTCAAGGTTCAGGTAAGGGGTTGTATCAGAACAACACAACGGAAACTAAAAGGAAAAGACACGCGCATGTTCTACTCAAAACGACAAGAATAAACTGCACGGGTAACTTTACATATGTGTACATATAGATACATGTGTATGAGTACGGAAAGCAGATAAGAACGCAAAAGCAAGAAAGAAAGTAATTCAAGTGTGCGATGAATCGGAAAAAGAAGGGAAGTAATGAGAACTTACTGATTTGTTTGAGATCTCTGATAAGATCGAGTTCGTGGGGGTAGGCCTCTTGGACGTGAATGTCGACTGGAATCGGCGATTTGGGGGCCTCCGGTGATGAAACAACGCTCCCAATTGCTGTTTGAGATTTCTCTGGAGGGAGTTTTTCCTTTGAATGTCAAAGAAATAATATGTGCGTAAAAGAAAGAAAGAAAGAAACTGTGGAGTTTAAATAGAAAAGATATGACGTTTGGACAGAGCCGTTTCATATTCAACGGCGGGGATTGAAGCGCAAATCTCGAGGACAGACAGTTGTCATCCATAAAGGGACACGACTTCCCAGGAGACGTCTCGGCCTTGTCCATCGCCATCCTTATCCGAAGGACACGTACGAAGACAGATTTCCGAAGATGGGCTTGGGCTTTAGCCTTCGTCCTGAGGATAGTTCCGAACGAAGCCTAGGGACATGTTAGAGGCCCAACTTCTTACCGGGCTGGACCGAAGGCCCAATGAGGATAATTGGCTTGGAGAGGCTCCAGACTGGCGAGGGTCCATATCATTCGGCCCAGTTATGTGCAACGGTCCATTCAGTTGTGTTCCCTGGGAACGTGGGAACGTGGGACACGTTCTCCATTCGTCCTACTCCCCGATAACTGCCAGAATAGAGAATAAGAAGGTTAACAGAGGTTTGATATCATTCATTCAATCACTTACATACAACACAAACACTCTGCGTTTACCTTTATTCATAAAAACCAGTTAACTTATTCTTACACCGGAGGTGAATCGGGGGGCCACACCCTCGCATTCTTCTTCAATTGCAGGTCCGACCGAACGGATACACCGACGGAAATTGGTTGCAACACCAGATAAAAATTAGTTAAATCCCATTCTTATTTATTTTATCAACTCCTTTGCCAGAAATTAGAATTCTCTTCTTGGTCTTCGACCCCCTCAGTTACTAATAAAACCTATTGTTGCTGATACCTTCTTCCCGTCGAATACACCAGCTACGCCTAACATGTGAAATGGGTGCCTTGATCGTTACAAAGGCGCTGTTACAGAATCGAGCTCTTATTAATATTATTCTATTTTTATAGCTTGGTATGGGAAATCTCATTGCTACGAACTCGGGACTCTGACCGCGTGCCTGTTAAAGAATGAGCCGGCAACTCATAGGTAGTGGCTTGGTTAAGGGAATACACAGCGTTTCAAACGAAGTTTTACCATAACAAAAAATTCCTCTAATTTGGAACCAACCAGATTGCCCTAGTGGATAAATCAGGAATACCGAAACAAAAAAGGAGACATTGCTTTTGCTAATTCGAATTTCATGTCTAAAATCAAAATTCAATCAATTGAAAATATATAATTATAACTTTTAATTAATTAATTAAATTTTTTATAAATTAATATCTATAAGTTAAATTCATATAGAGGTTTGTTCCATAAATAATACTTCATCCATTTTATCTCTCTTCACGTTAATATGAAAGACAAACTAATGGAAACGGGCAAACTAATAGGAGGGGTCTGGAACCTTAAAAGTGCATATATATATATATATATATATATATATAGATTAAATTTGTAAATTTAAAAAGAAAAGAAATCAGTAAAATTTGTAGTGAATCTATATCAATTTTTCCCCAAAAAATTCAATATTACACAATTTCATATCTTCCAAGAATCATGTAATAAAATCAATAATCAAGATTAAATATTATCAATTTTCAAGTTCAAATTTAAAATATAAGGAAGTTCAAATGTAGAACTTTTAAAGTTCATGTGCGAAACTTATTTAATTCAATAAAAATAAATACGTTCTGCGTATGAACTTACATATTTGCACTACATATTCTACACATAAACTTTCTAGATTTCCGAATTCACATGTAAGAAAACACGTTCAAATGTAGAACTTTCAAAGTTCATGTGCGGAACTTATATAATTTAATAAAAATAAGTACGTTTTACGTATGAACTTATATATTTACACTACATGTTCTTCACATGAACATTTAGTTTCAAATCTATAACATTAAAAGTTCAAGTGTTGAACGAGTAGAAGTAATATTGTATGTAAGAAGACACATACCGATACGTAGAAGAAGAAACATACAAATAATATTGTGTATTTTATAAAAAATCTTACAATCATTTGATTAGCTTTTTTATTGAATTGTGAATATTCTACATTAATTGTCTCTGATAAAAAAATCTTAACCATTAATTGAATACTGATCCAACGGTTATTAATGGATCTCCGATTCTTAGGTAGTGGTTCTCATTTGAATCAAACCCTATATATATAGGGTTACTACAATACAAACCTCCTTAGAATAAAAACTACAAACCATCACTAATGTATACAACAAAAATCACTAATTTTATTTTTGACAGAAAATATTAAAATACCCACCCCACCCCAAATCACTAAAATACATTCCCGAAACCACTAATTTTAACACCCCCACCACCCACCCACCCACCCACCCACCACCATCACCATCACCACCACCTACTACCATCGCCACTACCCCACTACCGTCGCCACCAACACCACCATATCTACAAACACAAATCGTCACAAACACAAATCACAAATCATCAAACACAAACACAAATCATCGAGCAAATCGTCACCGGTTAACGGTGCTTCGCACCTTCTTGTACGGCGCTTCGGTAAAGGCAATAGACGATTGACAAGTGTGTTCAGGGCCTTCAGCCCTCACGACTACCTATCTCGTCGGATGAAGATGCCGCTTGCGGCGCCATCGGGAGCCAATCTCAGTGGTGGTGGTCACGAACTTATGGCGATTCCGGAGAGGTGTGAGCTTCAATCCATGGCAACCATTACAGATCTGGTGTGTGTGTGTGTATATATATGTCGTGTGTGTATATTCAGATCTGAAGCGTGGAATGGTGCTGGTGGTGGGGTGGAGAGGTTTTGTATTTTAGTGGTTGGTTGGGGGGGGGGGCTGGGGGGGTTTTAGTTTTAGTAATTTTGGTTTTTTTTATATTTTTTAAATTGAAGATAAAAATAGTGACTTCGATTGTACAAATTAGTTATGGTTTGTAGTTTGTATTTTAAGAGTGGTTTGTATTTGATCATTTGCCTATAATACAAACCACTCTTAAAATACAAACTACAAACCATCACTAATTTGTACAATCAAAATCACTATTTTTATCTTCAATTTAAAAAATATAAAAAAACAAAATTACTAAAATTAATCCCTCAACCCCCCCACCCCACCCCACCCCACCCACTAAAAAACAAAACCTCTCCACGTCCAATAATATTCGAATTACGCATACAACATTTAATATTTTTGTATGCAAAATTTATATATGATATAATACACTCACCAATTTTCATCACCATGACAAAAAAATGATGGTAAAGTATAAATAAAAATTTAGATGAGTTAAACCAATTTTAAACAAATAAACATCACTTACGAGTCATAAAAATCAAAATAAGTGTAACTAAATATCAATTTTTTATAAACTAGCTTATAACCCGTGGAATGCACGACTACTTTTCTAATATCTACAATTACAATATGGTTTTTAATATTTATTTGTTATTAGTTTATGTTAGGTCCGATAAGATTGTAGAAGGGGGGGTTGAATACAATCTTTACCTTTTTATCGAAATTTGTCCGTTAGATAATATTTTAGCAAAGACAAATTTGTGCGGAATTATTTAACACAATTTTTCAAGTTGAATATAACTGTATATTAACTTGATGTGGTGTTACAAAATCAGTATAACAACTTATCAAGATGTTAATAACTAATTAGAAAATTCGACATGAACTTTTCTAATTTAGTTAATAATAATCAAGATAAGAACTAGGAAACTTAATTCGCTAGTAGTACAAGAATCAAAAATAGACAAGTTCTAGCGGATAGAATATTACAAAGATGAAGAACTTGAATTTCTGGGAATTGTTTAAGCTTTGGTGTTCTTGGTGTTCTTGAGAGAGAATTCTGTTCTGCTGGATATTATATTTTCTGCTCTGTTTCTTGGTTATGACTTAATCTGCTGTGTTCTGTTCTTTTGTATCAGTAATAAGTCTTGCTAGCTTTCTGTAGGATATTTAACTGCTCCAGCATGACTTAAACTGCTTCCAAGACTTAATTTTTCTTCATTAAGACTTACACAAACCTCCATTAAGACATAAACCTGGTCGGTATGACTTAATAAAAGTTCGGTATGACTTAAAACAGCTGGAAGGAGGTCGGTATGACTTAATCAGGACATTTGTTTCGGTAAGACATAATCTTCATAGCTCGGTAAGACATAATCTTGAATTCTGTCGGTATGACATAATTTAGGTCATACCGAATTTAGCTTCACCAAGAAATAATCTAATCTTCGTTCTTTAAGTCATATTGATCCATTTAATTAATTAATGATTAACCAATTCATATTTAATTGATACAATAATTAATTTAATAAATAAATTAATTCTTCTAGAATTAATTCATTTAATTAAATCAACTAAATGATTTATATCAATTATAAATGAATTTAATTAAATCAATAAATAATTAATTTAATTCTTACAAACCACTGAAGGTAGTAAAGAATTACCACTGACTTGTGTTGACGTTCGATGTACTGTCTGGTTCATGAACGACTAACTTTAATGATGCTTCTTCACTTTTGACTTTAGGTTGTGGTTTATTTCTTCTCTCAATTCTCTTGTACTGTAACTGACATTCAAACTATCACTCGAAAAATCTCTGTCACTGTTCAAATGAATCCATTCACTTCAATGCTATACTGGGGCTTGATCAAATAACTGAATCGTCTTCCAGTGTACGACATCAAAACTATAGATTGACTTTTCTTCTTTCTTCTGACAGATAATACTTCTTGAGATTCCTGTGACAGTTCATATGTATATTTACTTATTACAATTTGGTTTAAGTTGATTAGGATCCTCTAGCTACAAATAGGCTGAGTCATATTCCTTTCAATCTCCCCCTATTTGTTTGTTTAGACAATAACAAGCAAATTCCTAGAGGATACCTCAACTAATCCAACTTAACCAAATGAAAGATAAAACTTTAAATACTAAGTAAATATGAAAAAAAAAGTTCTGGTTTATATTTAACATTTGCCAGATTCAAACATGAAAGATAAATACAAGATAGATGATCCTCTAGACTGATCATTTGATACAAATTCCTATCAAGATTTATCTAAGCTCTAAAGATATAACATGTAGAGCAATTCTTTTTCTTCAGTTGTCTTCCCTTCTGAATTCTCCTTCTTCTGGCTCATCTGTGACTTGAAGTTTCATGTGTAAATCAGAATCAACAAGACGCTCTCTTCTTGATGACAATCCTTGAGGTAAGACTAAAGGAATTCCAAGCTTCTTTCTCAGTTCACCATGAAATTTCTTGTAATCTTTTATATTCGTTTGTGCATAGGATCGAATGTGATCTACAACTATTACCTTTTCTTCAGTCAAGAATCCATGATTTCTGAGAGCATATTCAGCATATACCAAGTGTTTTGCATGATGTTAATATAACTCATCTGTCTGAAGATTGATTGAATGAAGTACCTCTCCGTTAAGAAATTTTACTTGTGGAGGATCCTTAATCACTTCTGGTCCAGCTCTTTCAGCAAATTCTTTGAACTTCTCATGTAACAACACACCTAGCTCAGAAGATGTTCTCACCTTAGGCCTAAGTACCCAAATCTCTGTCAGGGATCTGTCATAAAAGAACTGAATAGATACTCTGAAAGTTCCAACTTTATGACAATCCACAAATATTACCAGCTCATCAGATTTGGGTTCAAATGTAGTAGTTATCCTGATGACTTCTACCTTTAAGGCCTTTATATACATATCATGAATTGGATTTGCCAGTTTGAATTCCTCGAGAATTTCTCCAAGACGACGATCTTCATAATCAGAACTCTGAGGTGAATCAATTGCTTTTTGAGCACGTTCCCATTTATCACCGCTCTTTAGTCTGATATATGTCTTTCTCTTCTCAATATTTATAGCATGTAATCGTTGTAATGCTTGCTGTTCAGCTTTCTGAAGTTCTTCATTTCGTGCAATTTGCTCTAATGACTTTTGAAGCTTTTCTTCTCTCATCAGCAAATTAGCTTCCCTCTGAGCAAATAATTCTTCAGATTCTTTCTCTGCTTGTTGAGCTTCAAATTCAGATATCACTGGTTCTTCTTCTTCCCAGTGACTTAAATCTGGTTCAGGTAATTTCTCACCTTCATCAGAAAAATCAAAGTCATCAAAAACATCAAGATTACCTGGTTCATCCATGACTTGATCATCATCTACAACAACTTTCTTCTTCCACTTATTCCTCCTGTCTTCGCTGTCTGTATCCGATTTATCAGATTTACCTCTTTTCTCTCCTTGTCCTTTCTCACCACCTTGTGATTTCTGTGCCTGTTGTGATTTCTCCCCCTTAGTTGAGGAATCCTCTACAGTTTTATCAGTTGCACCAGCTTCAGGATCTCGTTCATCATCATCACCATCTGTTCTTGCAAAGAATTCTCTTTCTTCAGTAGTTGGTGTGCGATTCTGACTGATCAGATGAAATAAATGCCTTAATCCTTTAGCTTGATGTTCATTTTGCTTCTCAATTTGATCTAGTCGCAAATCAGTAGAACGCTGATTTTCATGAACTTCTTCCTGTAGATTGTCAACCTTGTTTGAGATTTCAGCAATAATTTTATCTTGTGCCACCGTGACCTCACCAGAATCATCAAGAGCTTTTTCATGAAAAATTTCGAGAGTTTTGATTTTATTAGTGAAGAATGTCTTCAAGTTGTTGATGTCACCCTTTATCGAAGTAAGCTGATTATCAACAGAGGTGGATGGAGAAGACTATTTATCCACTTGTGCTCGAAGTAATCTAGCTTCAGCTTTACTTGCTTCCAGTTCCCTTTCCAGATCTTGTATTTTTTGTAACAATGAGAGAGTGTATGTGTCTGTGTGTGCACTCACCTGAGTTTCACTCTGAATTTCACTCACCTGATGTGCATGTGTATCACTCAATTTTGTGGTAATCCTCACATCACTCCTCTCAATTTCCTTAGCTTTTCCAGAAGCGGTACCTGCAGTTAAAATCACCCTAGCCTCCTCTGGGAAGGTCAGTGGTGGTGCAATGGGAGTTCGCAAATCCCTGTCCTCAATCAATTCCACTTGTACATTTGGATTTGTAATCTGAATTGCTTCAGTAGTAGATTGATCAAGTTGCCTTCCACTTTCTTCAGTTGAAACTGCGAGTGGAAACTCCCTTGAGGGATCTAGGAATGTTTCTCCTAGGAGGGGAGATGATGGTTCCATTAAAGTTGGCAAGGAACCAAGATTTCCCTCATAAGTCTGTGAAGACTCTTCTACCGTAACTATGGTAGGCACTGTTTCAGACTCAATGTGCTCTCCTGTCAATGTGTCCCTATTTGCATCATAATCTATTTGTTCTCCCATTGTTAGTAATAACAAAGGGGTTGTGCCTGACACATTACAGGATGCCATGGCCCTATGGCGAATTTCAATAGTATCATCCTGTTGAGAGGATGATCCTAGTAACTTTTGCATGGCCATATCAACGTCCATATCTTGTTGGGAAGATACGGATGGGCTTACAGTTGCCTCTGAATCAGTTCTACTTTTCTTTTGTAGAGGCAGAGCTGTGGGTTCACTCATTATATTTCTTCTTTTCTTTGTTCTTTGAAATGGAATTTTCTTTCTGGAGTGAAAGGTTTTAAGTGATGTGGATTAAGTGTTTGGCTCTATGACCGGGGTTAGAGATTGCGGTCTTACAATCCCTTGGTGAGCCCTATCAACCACTTGGTTCCAGAAATAGATTGAGAAGTAGAAATAGTTTGAGGAACAAAAGACAATACCTGGTCAGCTGATTCTGCGATAGTCTCTGATAAGATTGGTTGATTTAATTCAGGTTCAGGGACAGATGCAGTTTCTTCCACTGGATGTTCAACAGCAAGTGCAGGTGGCTGAGGAACAATTTGCTGAGCAGGTTCAACTTGTTGATTGCCTTGATCTTCATGTTCAACAAGTATGTTATCCACTGGTGGTTCAGGGTTTTGTTCAGGTTGTTCAGGTTCTGGTACAGGTTCAATGACAGGTAGTTGTATATAGTTTGACATGTATTGAGTAAAAACTACAGGTATGTTTATGAATTTAGGCTTGTTGCTGTACTCAGTGAACAATCTGGTAGTAGGTTTACCTGACGCCAGTGATTCTCCATTCAGGAATTGGGCTTGGTTTTCTAGTTCCACTAGATGATTAAAAATCAATGACAGGAATCTTGGATAATAGCATGATACTTTTTGTCCATTATCAAAATTCCTCTTTGCATTAATGATTCTTCTAACCATCGGAACACACAATAGTCTACCAATATTAATTCTTCGGTTGTGTGCAACTGCATATCCAATATGTTGCAAGAAGGATGGTAATACCCCGAAGTTCCCTTTAGTAGAATTGGCAAAGACTCTAGCTAATGTGTCAAACAGATAGTCCCATTCCTGAACGAAGTTCTTTTTATTCCAGACAGTTTGATCAGGACTGTCTTGATAGAATATACCATTAAAAAAATTTATCAATTCTTGATCTGATGGTAACTCTTCGAAATTATCAGTTGGAAAATTTAAGACCGTATTTATTGTATTTTCATTCACTGTGTACCGATTGTCTCCTACAGAGAAGACAAATGATCTGTTATCATTAGAAATGACAGCAGTAGTACACATGATTCGCAAGGGTTCAATTTTCAATGGAGCATCTAAGCTCAAAGCAGTGCGAACCAGTGAATTTTCATTTAAAAATCGAATCCACGGTCGAAAACGTTCAACTGAACATTTTTCTGGATCAAAATAACCGATTAAATTATGTTTAATAATTTCAAATCGATCAGCCATTTTAATCAAGATTTAATTTCTTTGAAAATTTCAGATTTTACAAAATAATTAATTAAATTGATTTATTTCGAATTAATAATTAATTAAAAATTCGAAAATAATCAAAGTTGTTCAAAAATTCTGAAAAATTCACACAATGATCTTGATTACAACACGAACACAAGTATATTTTTAGTTTTTGCAAAATCGAAGCCAAATGATCCGAAAAACAGATCGAATTTTCGTTTTTCAATTTCGTAACTTCCTTAAAACTGAACCAAATCTTGATTTTAAACCAACAAAATGACGAGAATCAGATGGGTAATCAGTTAGTGTTCTCAAATCGATGATTGGTTGTGATTTCAGTCGAAAATTTGGCAGAGTTTCGTGTGTGTATATCGTATGTATATATTATCAGAGGTTTTCTGTGACTTAACACGAGAAAGACTTAAACTACAATAAGACTTAACACATTCTATCTGTTATATATATACTTATACCTACGATTATGACTTAAATAAAACTAAAACTGTATAAGACTTATTCTATCATAACTAATATATACATATTATACTCGATTATGACTTAACTAAATAAGACTTAAATTAGAAACCAAATAAGACTTAGAATCTATTGAATAAGACCTAAACTTAAAAACCTCGGTAAGACCTAATGTTAACAGACTCGAGAATATGACTTAATCTGACAGAAACTCGGTAAGACTTAACCTGTTTAAGTCATGCCGATTTTCTTATAAGTCATATTAAGAGTTTTACCTAATTTTAAGTCATATTTATTTTAAACAAACATTAAAAACACACTAAAATATACAATTAACTTAAAAAAATAATAAAAATATTATAGAAAATTAAACAAATAATAAAAATAATTATAAATATCATATGCTATCCTATTAACGAAAACAAAGCAATATTAACAGGACAAACACTACAAAACATATGATAAATTAATTATTAAAATAGAAATAAATATCTACAAATATTCTAAAAATACAGAAATATGAAGTATTAAATCATATGAATAAACAGAGTGAAAAATAACTAAACAAGCAAGAAAATCAGTTGGTAAAATAATTATACAAGTGATTTCAAACTACAAATATTCAAAGAATAATCACTTGCAAAATTATTAAATATCAAATTTCAGATATTAACAGTATTAATTACTAGGACTGTTTAACATACCCAATTCACTAACAATTTTAGTGAATGAGGATTCATTAAGCGACTTAGTAAAAATATATGCAGTTTGATCTCCAGAGCCTACAAATAGTAGTTGCACTGTACCATTCATTACATGCTCTCTTATAAAATGATACCTTATGTCAATGTGCTTTGTCCTTGAGTGCTGCACAGGATTGCTGGCGATTGCTATGGCACTTGTATTATCACATAAAATAGGGATATTTTCCAATACAATGACATAGTCCATTAATTGATTCCTAATCCATAAGATCTGAGCACAACAGCTTCCAGCAGCTATATATTCAGCTTCGGCTGTAGAGTTGGAAACTGTTTGCTGTTTCTTACTGAACCAGGATACCAATCTTCCACCTAGGTATTGACAACTCCCAGATGTACTTTTCCTGTCTACAACACTTCCTGCATAGTCAGAATCTGTATATCCAATTAAAGTAAAACCAGATTCATTAGGGTACCAGATGCCTAAATTAGGCGTACCCTTTAGATATATTAAGATTCTTTTGACAGCAGTGAGATGGATTTCTTTAGGGTTCGCTTGGAACCTTGCACACAAGCATGTGGCAAACATTATATCTGGTCTACTAGCAGTTAGGTAAAGCAATGAGCCAATCATACCTCTATAGCCTGTGATATCTACCTTGGCAGAACTTTCACATAAACCAATTTTGACAGCTATAGTTGATGGTGTCTTTGCTGATGAGCACTCCTCCATGTGATATTTCTTGAGGAGCTCCTTAATGTACTTGGATTGACAAATAAATATTCCATCTTGTCTCTGACTTATTTGTAATCCAAGAAAGAATTTCAGTTCTCCCATCATGCTCATTTCAAACCTACCCTGCATTAACTTAGAAAACTTCTTGCATAGAAGCTCATTAGTAGACCCAAATATAATATCGTCCACATAGACTTGGACTAGTAATATATCATTCTTATGACTTTTAGTGAAGAGCGTTTTGTCTATGACACCTCTTATAAAACCATTTTCTAATAGAAATTCAGAGAGAGTGTCATACCATTTTCTTGGGACTTGCTTAAGACCATAGATAGCTTTGTAAAGAAAGTAGACATAGTCCAGATGATCTTGATCTTCAAAACCAGGGGGCTGTTCTACATACACTTCTTCATCTAGCTTACCATTCAGAAAGGCACTCTTGACATCCATTTGATAAACTTTGAATCTTGAATAGGATGCAAATGCCAAGAATATTCTGATGGCCTCAAGTCTTGCCACTGGAGCATAGGTCTCGTCATAATCAATGCCTTCAGCTTGAGAATAACCTTTAGCTACCAGTCTTGCTTTGTTTCTTATCACAGTGCCATCTTCATCTAGTTTGTTTCTGAATACCCATCTTGTGTCCACCACTTTTCTATCTTTAGGTCTGGGTACCAGCTTCCATACTTCTAGTTGCTTAAATTGATTGAGTTCATCTTGCATAGCAATCACCCAATCAGGATCAGATAGGGCTTCTTCTACTTTCTTAGGTTCCATGACAGACAAGAACCCAGAATAGTTACATTGATTCTGATAAGCTCTTCTTGTTTTCACACCAACATCTGGATCACCAAGAATCAGCTCAAAAGGATGAGCTCTATTCCAAACAGTTTGTCTGGGAAGAATTAATCTTGATGATTCACCTTGATCTTCAGTATGATGTTGAGTATGACTTGTTGACCCTTCATTATCTCCCCCTGAGTTGTTGCCAGTTTGACTTATTGATGGTTCAAGAGTATCAGTGGTGTCTTGAAAATTATCATTGTTTTCACCAGCATCACCTTGATCATTACCACCAACATTTGGATTATTATTATCAGCAACAACGTCAGGTTGATTGTCATCATCTGAATCTTAGTCTTACATGTCATCAAACTTAAGCTTTTCAGATGGATCTTCATTTTGGATACTTGGGAGTTTTGTGTCATCAAATGTAACATTGACACTTTCCATAGTTTTCTGTTGATCAATAAGATACACCTTGTAGGCTCTTCTAGTATAACCAATAAATATTGCTTCATGTGCTTTTTCTTCAAATTTACCACCTTGATCATCTCCTTCTTTCAGCACAAAGCATTTTGTCCCAAATACATGGAAGTACTTGAGAGTTGGTTTCTTGTCATGTAGAGCTTCATATGGTGTCTTCATTAAGTCTTTATTGATAAGTGTTCGATTCTGGGTATAGCATGCAGTGTTGACAGCTTCAGCCCAAAAGCTCAATGGAAGCCTTGATTCACTTAGCATAGTACGTGCAGCTTCAATCAAGGTTCTATTCTTTCTTTCAACTACCCCATTTTGCTGAGGAGTTCTGGGAGCCGAGTACTGTCTAGTTATACCCTTTTCAGTGCAAAAGTCATTCAAAACTGCATTCTTGAATTCAGTTCCATTGTCTGACCTTATAGCTCTTACTGGACGATTAGAGTCCAGCTCAATTAACTTAATGTGATCAACTACCAGTTGTGGAGTTTCATCTTTTGAGTTCAGAAATAGTACCCATGTGAATTTTGAGATATCATCAACAATCACTAGAGCATATCTTTTTCTTGACATTG
This sequence comes from Saposhnikovia divaricata, assembly GCA_036435485.1. Classification (NCBI taxonomy): domain Eukaryota; kingdom Viridiplantae; phylum Streptophyta; class Magnoliopsida; order Apiales; family Apiaceae; genus Saposhnikovia; species Saposhnikovia divaricata. The sequence continues at coordinate 74,645,791 of CM071600.1, read as the reverse complement.
ACATCACACTAACTGGACCAAACAAATCTATATGGAGAAGTTGTAATGGTTCAGTTATTGAAGATGTGTTAATGCTCCTGTGAGTTGCCCTTTTTAACTTTCCTTTTTGACAAGCATCACATAGACCTTCCTGAGTAAATTCAATCGAAGGTAAACCTCTCACCAATTCTCTTTTAACTAAAGAATTCATTGTTTTGAAGTTTAGGTGAGAAAGTTTCTTGTGCCATAACCAACTTTCATCAGTGGATGCCTTTGAATAAAAACATCTAATTTCTTCTGTGCTTCCAGAGTTCATATTGGCTATGTACAAGTTTCCTTTTCTTACTCCAGTCAACTGCGGCCTTTCATTTCTCTTGTGTGATATTAGACAATTCTTCTTGTTGAAATGAACTTCATAACCTTTGTCACAGAATTGACTAATACTGAGCAAATTGTGCTCAAGGCCGTTCACAAAAGAGACATCTTCAACGATAACATTTCCAGCTTCTAATCTGTCATATCCATCAGTTTTACCTTTGCTGTTATCTCCAAAGGTAACGACTGGGCCGGCCTTCTCCACCACATTTGTCAGCAGGGCTCTATCTCCGGTCATATGCCTTGAACATCCACTGTCCAGAATCCACATGACTCGTTCAACCTGTTTTAAACCCTGCAATGACAAATTGGTTAGACTTTCTTCGGAACCCAAATTTGATTGGGTCTGGAGTACTTAAAGAATTAGCCTTTATCAGGCAAAGCAACACTTTTTATTTTAACAACATTTTCTTCAGGTACTGGATATTTAACTCTGTAAACAGCTTTAACTTGTTTTGGTTTCAGCTTGGGTAACCATGTCTTCACCATATTCTGAGAAGGACTTGGAGTCCCAGTCTTAGAATTAGGTGGTGTTACAGTCCTGGATCTAACATGTTTATTTCTGCTCATATGCTGTCTAGGAACATTCTTATCAACACATGCATGATTACCGTTAAAGTAAGCAGACATTATATTAAAAGCACAAGACATGCAATTAACAGCATTGCATTTCTTATGAGCAGTATCAATAACAGGAATAGCATGCATGGTAGATATGTTGTTGCATTTATTCATGTTGTTACTTCTACTACTAGTTTTCAAGGAACTAGTAGACTCACCAACTCTTTCTGCTTTCTTAAACACAGACTTTCTATCTTCATCATTTTTAACAACTTGATTACTTTCTAAGACTACGCCATTAGCTAAATCCTCAATGCGCATCTCTTCCTTAATGATTAAAGATGTTGTATCCAAAGGTTCTGCTATGGATGTCTTAAAGAGTGGGTTACTAACACCCTTAAGCACTATTGGTATACCCCTTTCTACAGCACTGACACGATTAGGGGTAATAATGCTTTTTCGTCCAATAGCTTCATTATAATCAAACCCAATTCCTACGGTTTGATTAATAGCTTGTTGGTTAAACAACTCTTTAGCCACTTTACATGAATTAGAAGTAGCACTAACCTTTATTTCTAGTTCAGCTATTGTCTCACGTTGTTGAACCACTATCAACGCTAGAGACCTCTCAAGTTTTTTTAGAATTCTTATTTCTGATTTTTGTTTATCATGACAATTTTGTACATCGTGTAATTCTGATAATTGATTACTAAGATCTGTATTTAACAAATTGATCCTTTCAATCTCTCTATTAGCATAACCTAGTGAATCACTAAGTTGATAAATATATTGACTTTCAGAACATGATACCTCAGATGAAGTACCACTGGAGTTATCAGATTTTGCCATCAGGGCAAGATTGCCATACTCTTCTTCTTCAGAGTCTGTATCATCCCAACTCTTTCCAGCAGCCACATAGGCTTTACCTATCTTCTTCTTCTCAGATCCAAAGTCTTTTCTTTGGTTTTGTTTTGGCTTCTGACATTCAGTAGCGAAATGTCCAAGTTCATTACAGTTGTAGCATCTAATTTTACTTCTTTCAACTGTTCCAGTTTTGTAACCTCCTCTGTTACTTGAGGATGAAGAACCTCCTCTTTGGAACCTGTTATAGTTAGATTTGTACCTGAACTTGGGATTCTTCCTGAATCTGAAGTTACTGAATTTCCTTACCAACAAAGCCATGGACTCATCTTCCAACTAATCTAGCTCTTCTAACGAATAGAAGTCTTCTTCATCTGGACTAGCATTCGTTTGACCAACTTCAACTTCAAGCTTGCCACTGTCAACACTACAAGATTGAATAACCTTATCTTCCACTTCCTGTTTGTTCTCAACAATAAGAGCTGTAGAAGTATTAGCAACTCTTCCTTTTCCATAAATCTCCTTTTGTTGAGATTGTTCCAGTTCATAGGTTTTTAAAACGCCAAAGAGTCTTTCTACAGTAATTTCACTTAGATTCCTCGACCCTCTGATAGCTGTAATCCTATGTTCTAGATGAACAGGCATTGACAGTAGAAATTTTTTGTTGATCTCTTTCTGAGTGTAGTACTTGCCATGCATCTGTAAATTGTTGACAAGTTTGTTATATCTTTCAAACACATCTTGAATACTTTCATTGGATGCTGATCGAAAGTGTTCATACTCAGATGTCAGAATTTCTAGTCGATTCTCCCTAACTTCCTCTGTTCCTTCATTCACAGTTTCAATGGTTTCCCACATTTGCTTTGCAGTCTTGCAGTTAATCACATGATTGTACATTACAGGGTCTAGAGAATCTATTAAGATCAGTCTTAAATTAATGTCAAGTCCAGCTTCCTCTCTTTCAACAAGAGTGTATTCAGAAGAATCTTTGTGTACAAACCTTGCAGGGGCAACAACTTTTCCATCAGTAACAACTTCAGGAATTAATCCAAAAGGTATTATTGGTCCTTCTGATAAGACTTTCATGTATTTAGGATTTGCAACCTCTAGGAACATTAACATTTTGTTCTTCCACATATCATAACTGTTTTTGTCATATATGGGAATTTTCACAGTTCCAACTTTAGAAGACATGATGATTTTTTTAAGAGAGTTAAAAAATTCGGGGATGATTTTTAATTGAGTAAAATGGGATCTTTGATTTGTGTATCAATCAATCGGCTCTGATACCAATTGTTAGGTCCGATAAGATTGTAGAAGGGGGGGTTGAATACAATCTTTACCTTTTTATCGAAATTTGTCCGTTAGATAATATTTTAGCAATGACAAATTTGTGCGGAATTATTTAACACAATTTTTCAAGTTGAATATAACTGTATATTAACTTGATGTGGTGTTACAAAATCAGTATAACAACTTATCAAGATGTTAATAACTAATTAGAAAATTCGACATGAACTTTTCTAATTTAGTTAATAATAATCAAGATAAGAACTAGGAAACTTAATTCGCTAGTAGTACAAGAATCACAAATAGACAAGTTCTAGCGGATAGTGAAGGAATTTACGAATGAGCGGAAGCGCAAATAACAATTATTTCCGTAAAAACCATATATCGCACATATAGAAAATCATGTAAAAATGATATACGAGGGATTCGTAACCATACCTTGAAATCGAAGCTTTACAAAAATGGTGTTTTAGCAGTTGCTCCTCAGAGTGTGAAGCACTCTACCGGTATCCACCAAGATTAATTCTTCGACGAAGCTTTTATAAAACCGAGCTTTTATAAAAATGGAACTTCTTCTTTTGAGAGAGAGAGAGAGAAAGGAAGAAGATGAAGGCTACTAGGTTTTTCACAAAAACCAAAAGTGTGTCATACTCTTCTCATCTCATTCTATTTATAGGGCACAAGTAGGTTTTTAACATAATTAATATATCATTATATATTAATATATAAATCCTACACTTTACCTTATAAAATGTTAAATAATAATTAAAACAATTTTAATCATTATTAAAACAACTTGCTCTCTCAAAATACCTTCATCAATAAATTAATCTTTTTATGGTGTGACCCTGTAGGTTCAATATTAAGCCGGTAGTAGAAATAAATAATAATAAACCTTTTATTTATTATTTATATGAATTCTAAAATTCATTAAATATAATTAACTGATTAATTATATTTATTCTACATCGTGAGTGATGCTTCTCAACATATCGCGACTATCCGGATAATATGAATTCACTGCTTAGAATACCAAGAACCTGTCAGTGACTAGTTACCGTACAATCAATTCCTTCTACCCTACAATATCCCGATTAAATACAAGGCATGGATCTCGTGTCAGGCCTATCAAATTTAATCATATGATTTCTTATTTATAACGCAAAGTTCATATTAATTCAAATTAGAAACTCCTTTCTAATTTCATACACTCTGGCCAGAGATTCCAGAACTCGCATACTAAGAATAACATAGGATATTCACTTCCTTACTGGAAGGGGTAGATTCTTTATTGATCGTTAACTATCTCCATACATAAATCCCTGTACCCAGAATAGACCTAATGTATGTCCTTGAGACTAAGGACTAAACCAAAGCACAGTTCATTATATATAAGATAACTTTAACGATCTCAAGTCTAAGGACACTTGTACAACTATCACTCAGTGAATAACTATTGACACGTGAGTAAACTCCATTAGTTGTCCAACTTATCGAGTCATGTTCAGTGAACTTATTCCCTAATAAGCACCTACATACTAGCTATAGTGTCACCACACAAATGCCTATGAGAACAGACATCCTCCTGACGGGAGCAAGCATAATATGTACCGATCTTTGCGGATTCACTAACTTCCGATTAGTTATCCTATGATCAGGAACTGTTTAAGTCTAGAGTTATCATCTTCTAGATCTCACTATTATAATCTCATTATAATTATAGAAGCTTTACTCTAAACTATGGAACATCTTATTTAAAACACTTTAAACAGATAATGCCCGTAATAAAATCAAAACAAGTCTTTTATTATTATTAATGAAATCAAACAAGAATACATGAAAGTTCTTCCTAACTCATCATACATGATTGGATTTAGGACAAACACTTTCAATCTCCCACTTGAACTAAAGCCAATCACCCTGGTATCTAATACCCATCTTCTCTTTATGACGATCAAAGTGAATCTGAGACAATGACTTTGTGAGTGGGTCTGCTATGTTGTTATGTGTGTCAACTCTCTCAACCTTGACATCTCCCCTTTCAATGATCTCCCTAATCAAATGAAAGCGCCGCAAAACATGTTTGGAATTTTTATGAGACCTAGGTTCCTTGGCTTGTGCTATTGCTGCATTGTTATCACAATACAACACAATAGGCTCTTCAATGCTTGGAACAACTCCCAACTCAGAAACAAATTTCCTCATCAAAACGGCTTCTTTTGCAGCCTCACTTGCAGCTATATATTCTGCTTCCGCTGTGGAGTCAGCCGTTGTCGACTGTTTGGAACTCTTCCAACTAATCGCACCACCATTCAAAGTAAACACATACCCTGACATAGATTTGCTATCACTTTCTGATTGAAAACTAGAGTCAGTATAACCCTCTATTTTCAATTCAGATCCACCAAAAACAAGAAAAATATCCTTAGTCCTTCGCAAGTACTTAAGGATGTTCTTCACTGCTTTCCAGTGGTCTTCACCTGGATTGGACTGATATCTACTCGTTACACTAATTGAATAAGCAACATCAGGCCTAGTACATAACATCGCGTACATAATAGATCCTATTGCTGAAGCATAAGGAATCTTACTCATACGCTCTCTTTCCTCAGGTGTCTTAGGAGACATCTTCTCGGAAAGAGATACTCCATGGCTCATCGGTATGAGACCTCTCTTGGAGTTTTCCATGCTAAACCTTTTAAGCACTTTCTCGATGTATGTACTCTGGGTAAGACCTATCATTCTTCTAGATCTATCTCTATAGATCTTCATACCGAGAATGTAGGACGCTTCTCCCAAGTCCTTCATAGTGAAGTTCTTCGATAACCAAATTTTGACTGATTGCAGCATCGGTACATCATTTCCTATAAGAAGTATGTCATCCACATACAATATAAGAAAAGTTACCGCGCTCCCACTAACCTTCTTGTAGACACATGGTTCATCTATGTTCTTGATAAAATCAAACTCTTTGATTGTCTCATCAAAACGAATGTTCCATCTACGAGAAGCTTGCTTTAATCCATATATGGTCCTTAGCAGCTTACACACTAGGTGTTCATTCCCTTTAGAAACAAACCCCTCTGGCTGTGTCATATACACTTCCTCTTCAAGTTTCCCATTGAGGAAGGCCGTTTTCACGTCCATTTGCCAGATCTCATAGTCGTAGTAAGCAGCTATCGCAAGCAAAATCCGAATTGATTTTAACAGGGCTACAGGCGAAAAAGTTTCATCAAAGTCAATCCCTTGCCTTTGTCTGAATCCTTTTGCCACGAGCCTGGCCTTATAGGTCTCCACCTGGCCATCTGCTCCAATCTTTCTTTTGTATACCCATTTGCATCCAATAGGATTCACATCCTCTGGTGCTTCAACCAAAGTCCATACTTGGTTGGCATACATAGAATCCATTTCGGATTTCATGGCACTCTGCCATTTCTCTGAGTCAACACTACTCATAGCCTCATTATAGGTCATAGGGTCGTCATCATCAACGATTGATAACTCATTGTCATTCTCAATGACAAGGCCATAATACCTCTCAGGTTGGCGAGACACTCTTTCTGACCTACGAATGGGCTGTACCACAGAAGGTTGTTCAGTCTGAACAGGTGTTTCCTCTTGAACCGTAGTAGTTTGTGCTTCTTGAACTTCATTAAGTTCTATTTTGCTCCCACTATTTCCTTCTAGGATAAACTGTTTTTCCAAGAAGGTAGCATGTCTGGAGACAAATACACTATGATTGGTGTAGAAGTAATACCCTAAAGTTTCTTTAGGATATCCCACAAAACTACATTTCACGGATCGAGATTCCAGCTTATCAGGGTCAACTTTCTTGACATAAGCCGGACATCCCCAAATCTTAACGTGTTTAAGACTCGGTTTCCTTTCTTTCCATATCTCATATGGAGTTTGAGGAACAGATTTGGAAGGCACCTTATTCAGTAAATATGCTGAGGTTTCAAATGCATAACCCCAAAGGAATACTGGAAGATTTGCGTAGCTCATCATGGACCGAACCATGTCTAACAAATTTCGATTTCTCCTTTCAGATACTCCATTCAACTGTGGAGTATATGGAGGAGTCCACTGAGAGACTATACCATTTTCTTTGAGATAATCTAGAAATTCTCCACTCAAGTATTCACCACCTCGATCTGATCGAAGAGTTTTAATACTACGTTTGGTTTGTTTCTCCACTTCATTCTTATATTCTTTGAACTTTTCAAAGGCCTCAGACTTGTGTTTCATCAAATACACATATCCGAATCTAGATCGATCATCTATGAAAGTAATGAAGTACGAAAATCCACCCATGGCTTGCGTAGACATCGGTCCACATACATCTGTATGTACCAGTCCTAGCAAATCTGCAGCCCTCTCTCCATGTCCACTAAATGGAGATTTGGTCATTTTACCCAATAGACAAGACTCGCATGTAGGATATGATTCAAAATCAAAGGGGTCAAGTAACCCTTCCTTATGCAATGTCCGCAGTCTATTTTCACTAATATGACCAAGTCTGCAGTGCCACAAATAGGTGAGATTTTCATCATCTCTTTTCCTTTTATTAGTATGTTCAATTTGTAGTAAATCATGCTCTATGTCACACACATATAGACCATTATTTAAAATACCACTACCATAAAGAACATTATCTCTAAGAATTGAACATTCATTATTCTTAATAACAAACGAAAATCCATCCAAGTCTAACATGGGAATAGAAATAATATTCCTCACAATCGAGGGAACAAAATAACAATTATTTAAAACAATAGTCTTGCCCGTAGGCATATGTAAATCAAACGATCCTACAGATTCAGCAGCAACTCTTGCTCCATTTCCCATCCGTAGAATCACCTCCTTATCCTCGAGAGTCCTACTTCTCCTTAGTCCCTGCAACGAATTGCAAATGTGAGAACCACAGGCGGTATCTAATACCCAAGTAGAATTTTGATTTATTGACATATTCACTTCAATCATGAACATACCTGAACTAGAAGCGACAGTCTCACTATCTTTCTTCTTTTTCATTTCTGCAAGGTAAACCTTGCAGTTCCTCTTCCAGTGCCCCACCTTGTTACAGTGAAAGCAAACAGCTTTGCTCTTGGGGTCTTCAGCTTTTGGTGGAACCGGCTTTTTCTCACCAACTTTCTTCTTCTTGGAAGGGTTCTTCTTCCTTTTCTTAGGATTGGAACCCTCACCAATTAGAAGAACAGAACTCTTTTTAGAGGGAAAATTCGATTCCGCAGTCTTCAACATGTTGTGGAGTTCAGCCAGGCTGACGTCCAACTTATTCATGTGAAAGTTCACAACAAACTGCGAAAATGAACCCGGAAGTGATTGCAAGACCAAGTCTTGAGTCAGTTCCCTATCCATGACAAAACCAAGTTGCCCAAGACGTTCAATCAAATTGATCATCTTAAGTACATGGTCATTCACGGATGATCCCTCAGACATCCTACAACGGAACAGCTCCTTCGATATCTCATATCGAGCTGTCCTCCCTGCCACATCATACAACTCTTGCAGATGCTCTAGGATAGTGTGAGCATCCATAAGCTCATGTTGCTTCTGTAGCTCATCGTTCATGGAAGCTAGCATGATACATTGAGCAACATTAGCATCATCTATCCACTTACGATACACAACATGTTCATCATTATGTGCATCGTCAGCAGGTTCAGCAGGCTTAGATTAGTCAAGCACATATTCCAGCTTCTCAACCCTGAGAACAATTCTCAAGTTTCGAAGCCAGTTAGCAAAATTCGGACCAGTCAATTTGTGAGCATCTAGTATGCTCCGGAGTGATAGTGCACCAGACATAGTGTATATAGTAAATCTGTAAATGATAAACACATAACAACACTTAGCAAATATTCAATTTCATTTTAAAAACACTATATGAATCGGGTCTTTATTCATAAGTGACTCCCACAAGTTTATCTAATTTATTCAACCCCTTTAAGTGAAAAATTAAGCATTCATAATGCTAGTGGGAATAGGGATCCTATATTCCATCACACAACCTCGGCTGTGGCACGAAACGCCATGTGATGTTCAATAGGCAGACAACTCTTGTCAATTACATCTCATGTTATTCCCTAATAAAACTTTAGCCTCTTGAATAATTGAGTCACGGCTGTGGCACGACAAACTCAATATTCTAAGTCAAGTCTAACCCAACATTCCGTACAACTGAATCAGTCTCCAACGACCCACGGCTGTAGCACGTAACGACCATTAGATTCTAATTCATTGTACACATCTCTATGTAATAGACAAGTATTTCTTATTTCAAAATCAAAGCCATCGGCTGTAGCACGAAACGACAATGATTCAAAAATAAGAACTACTTTCTACCATGTTGGAAGGCTATGACCGACACAAGCCCGTTGTGTCATTGGCCAATTACTACTTGATATTATTTAATTTTAGAGGGATTATATTATGTTACAATCATAATCATATTATAAAGAGATTCTTCCTTTTAAATTAAATATTTCAAATCAATAATCGATAATTGGATGATTCCCAGATCGGGGGGAGCATTGTCAAGAGGCGTCACTTAATACCCCTTTCTTACAGATCGAAATCCGTTTTTGACAGAATCATCCATTTTCTCAATATTGAAAATTCATATTTAATTACGTGTTTCACAAACACAAGAATCTCATGATTGTATTCATAATATTATTATTAAGGCAAGAAACGATTCCTATTTCTAGATTTTCTAGAGCACGCCTTATTTTGATTTAAGTTCACCTAAATCTATCATCGCATGGTAAACATAGGCATATATCACATATATAAAAATAAATCAATAAGTAAGCATGCAAGCAATATCATGTCACACATTGATATATTGATGTATGAATTTATTATAGTATTTAAAAGCAATTAATCCAATTAAAACATGCTTTAAAAACACTTCCGGAAATATAAATAATTCAAAATTATTATATAAAAAATATTTGACCACTCCATTAGATCCGTCTCGGAAAAACGAATCCAACGATATATCGCACGCCCAAAACGGAGTTACGAAACTCCGAATAAATCAAATTTATTGTGGACAGAAAGGCTGTAACGCATGTCCGGAATGCGTTACAAGCATTTAAAGCCATTAAACGCTGTAACGCATCCGTAAATTGCGCAACACCCCTGTCACGCATTTCTGAAATGCGTGACACCCCCTCCTGCGTTTGCGCTGCACGCGCCCGACAGCAGAACAGTTCTGAATATATAAAAAACGGCAGGCTTGAACAGTTACATAATAAAAAAAAACTGATCAATCAATTAATGCCCCCTTAATAACAATAACTTTTATTATTATTTAATTTTACTATTAATAAATTAATTAACAATTAATTAATAAATTAATAAAAAATTATCAAAACATGATTTCTAAAATCAATCAGCAGCAAAAAATAATAGATCAACAAGGGGTTCTTGTGCAAAATTTTTATTTCATATTTTCCATATGCATGATTATTTTATGAATTTTAATTAAAACAATTTTAAAAAATTCATAACAAATAATCTACACATCACAAAATTATGAGAAAAATACCCAGATCATCTACAACACTTGTAGAACTCAGATTAGTGGTCAAAATCATATGCAAAAATTATTTCGAATTAATTCATAATTAAATCCAAATAAACTTACAAAAATCATAATAAATCCATACATGCATAAAAAAATCTGAAATTTTTATATGACTCTCTATATGCAAGAACCTAGCTCTGATACCATTGAAGGAATTTACGAATGAGCGGAAGCGCAAATAACAATTATTTCCGTAAAAACCATATATCGCACATATAGAAAATCATGTAAAAATGATATACGAGGGATTCGTAACCATACCTTGAAATCGAAGCTTTACAAAAATGGTGTTTTAGCAGTTGCTCCTCAGAGTGTGAAGCACTCTACCGGTATCCACCAAGATTAATTCTTCGACGAAGCTTTTATAAAACCGAGCTTTTATAAAAATGGAACTTCTTCTTTTGAGAGAGAGAGAGAGAAAGGAAGAAGATGAAGGCTACTAGGTTTTTCACAAAAACCAAAAGTGTGTCATACTCTTCTCATCTCATTCTATTTATAGGGCACAAGTAGGTTTTTAACATAATTAATATATCATTATATATTAATATATAAATCCTACACTTTACCTTATAAAATGTTAAATAATAATTAAAACAATTTTAATCATTATTAAAACAACTTGCTCTCTCAAAATACCTTCATCAATAAATTAATCTTTTTATGGTGTGACCCTGTAGGTTCAATATTAAGCCGGTAGTAGAAATAAATAATAATAAACCTTTTATTTATTATTTATATGAATTCTAAAATTCATTAAATATAATTAACTGATTAATTATATTTATTCTACATCGTGAGTGATGCTTCTCAACATATCGCGACTATCCGGATAATATGAATTCACTGCTTAGAATACCAAGAACCTGTCAGTGACTAGTTACCGTACAATCAATTCCTTCTACCCTACAATATCCCGATTAAATACAAGGCATGGATCTCGTGTCAGGCCTATCAAATTTAATCATATGATTTCTTATTCATAACGCAAAGTTCATATTAATGCAAATTAGAAACTCCTTTCTAATTTCATACACTCTGGCCAGAGATTCCAGAACTCGCATACTAAGAATAACATAGGATATTCACTTCCTTACTGGAAGGGGTAGATTCTTTATTGATCGTTAACTATCTCCATACATAAATCCCTGTACCCAGAATAGACCTAATGTATGTCCTTGAGACTAAGGACTAAACCAAAGCACAGTTCATTATATATAAGATAACTTTAACGATCTCAAGTCTAAGGACACTTGTACAACTATCACTCAGTGAATAACTATTGACACGTGAGTAAACTCCATTATTTGTCCAACTTATCGAGTCATGTTCAGTGAACTTATTCCCTAATAAGCACCTACATACTAGCTATAGTGTCACCACACAAATGCCTATGAGAACAGACATCCTCCTGACGGGAGCAAGCATAATATGTACCGATCTTTGCGGATTCACTAACTTCCGATTAGTTATCCTATGATCAGGAACTGTTTAAGTCTAGAGTTATCATCTTCTAGATCTCACTATTATAATCTCATTATAATTATAGAAGCTTTACTCTAAACTATGGAACATCTTATTTAAAACACTTTAAACAGATAATGCCCGTAATAAAATCAAAACAAGTCTTTTATTATTATTAATGAAATCAAACAAGAATACATGAAAGTTCTTCCTAACTCATCATACATGATTGGATTTAGGACAAACACTTTCAGATAGAATATTACAAAGATGAAGAACTTGAATTTATGGGAATTGTTTAAGCTTTGGTGTTCTTGGTGTTCTTGAGAGAGAATTCTGTTCTGCTGGATATTATATTTTCTGCTCTGTTTCTTGGTTATGACTTAATCTGCTGTGTTCTGTTCTTTTGTATCATTAATAAGTCTTGCTAGCTTTCTGTAGGATATTTAACTGCTCCAGCATGACTTAAACTGCTTCCAAGACTTAATTTTTCTTCATTAAGACTTACACAAACCTCCATTAAGACATAAACCTGGTCGGTATGACTTAATAAAAGTTCGGTATGACTTAAAACAGCTGGCAGGAGGTCGGTATGACTTAATCAGGATATTTGTTTACGTAAGACATAATCTTCATAGCTCGGTAAGACATAATCTTGAATTATGTCGGTATGACATAATTTAGGTCATACCGAATTTAGCTTCACCAAGACATAATCTAATCTTCTTTCTTTAAGTCATATTGATCCATTTAATTAATTAATGATTAACCAATTCATATTTAATTGATACAATAATTAATTTAATAAATAAATTAATTCTTCTAGAATTAATTCATTTAATTAAATCAACTAAATGATTTATATCAATTATAAATGAATTTAATTAAATCAATAAATAATTAATTTAATTCTTACAAACCACTGAAGGTAGTAAAGAATTACCACTGACTTGTGTTGACGTTCGATGTACTGTCTGGTTCATGAACGACTAACTTCAATGATGCTTCTTCACTTTTGACTTTAGGTTGTGGTTTATTTCTTCTCTCAATTCTCTTGTACTATAACTGACATTCAAACTATCACTCGAAAAATCTCTGTCACTGTTCAAATGAATCCATTCACTTCAATGCTATACTGGGGCTTGATCAGATAACTGAATCGTCTTCCAGTGTACGACATCAAAACTATAGATTGACTTTTTTTCTTTCTTCTGACAGATAATACTTCTTGAGATTCCTGTGACAGTTCATATGTATATTTACTTATTACAATTTGGTTTAAGTTGATTAGGATCCTCTAACTACAAATAGGCTGAGTCATATGCCTTTCAGTTTACATATCAAATTGTTGTTAAAAAATTGATATATTTAAGATTTAACACGTTCAATTTGCTATGTGATTAATCTTGAATTCTTAAAACTTGATTTAAATGATTTTACAACCCGCGTGAAATTAGCAAAATAATCTTTAATTTTGTGATGATTTTAATAATTATTTTCCAATTAGAACTACCAAGAAACAAAAGAGATAAGAAATTGACGATTTTTTACGTTAAAAATTCTATTCGATTTAGGAAATCTACTTATATTTCGTTTTGATAATCAAAATAACCTTCTTATGGGTTGTGGAGCGAACACTGCACTTTTCTATGTGAGATATTTGATTCTAAGGTATGGGCATGGAAAGAATTTAAAATACTGCTAATTCAAGTTTTTATATGTCGAGAGACTATCTTCGTGAGCGGTAGATAGAACTGGCTCCTCTTCGACGATCAAATCTTGGCTTTTGATCTTGAAAGTACGACATACACAATCTTCGCTCCACCAGCTGGTGTAATTGATAAAGAAGATGAATTTCAGAGTATAATAGAACTGGTTAAATACAAAGGCAAGCTCAGATTAAGCTGAGCTTAATCTGCAAGAAATTTGGAAGTGATTTTGAGATAAGCGCTGGAGAATTACGGAAATCATGTCTAGAAGAGAATCAAAAAGATAAGTGCAGAGGGTGACAGAAAGAAAGCATCGTATTGTGTGCCTCATGCATTTGGTTTATATAGCAATAATATCACTTTAATGAAGGGTCGAGAATACATATTTTATAACTTTGAAGATTCGAATGTTAGTGCAGCCAAGTTAGATCACCATGTTACCCATTCGAGTGATGTTTTCCCGTTACGTTATGATCTTGAGCCTGTGAATTTTGGAGGAAGATGATTTAATTATCTAGGAATAACAAATATTAGAGCTCAGCGTAATATTTTGGTAATAGTTTTTTTTTCTATTGGTAATATTGTTTAGTATTAAATCTGATGTTGTGAACTTTTTAGCCTTTTGTTTATGTTAAACTAAATTATAACCCTTGCAATGCATGGTTGCTTTTCTAATATCTATAATTATATTATTCTTTTAATATTTATTTGTTATTAGTTTACATATCAAATTGTTGTTATAATTTGATATATATATAGGCCTTTGCTCCATACAGAACACTCTTATATAACAAACAATAAAGAACACTATAAAATCAATTATTCCAATAGATCCATTGGCCCCGCCAGGGGCACCCAATACAAAAAGTTCTTATTTTTTTATCTTCTATCAATCCAGCAAAAAAATTTTTTTGAAAAAAATCACTATTCATGATGACGTCACTGCTGATGTCATCATGAACAGTGATTTTTCCAAAAAAAATATTTTAATTTTATTTTTGCTAAATGGATAGAAGATAAAAAAAAATAAGAACTTTTTGTATTGGGTGTCATGACGGAACTCTTATATTGAATTAAATATGAGGTGTTCTTTATTGTTCTTTATATAAGGTGTTCTTCAAGGAGTGCAACTCTATATATATATGTATGATTTTACACGTTCAATTAACTATGTGTTTTATCTTGAATTCTTAAAACTTGATTTAGACGATTTTACAGGCCACGTGAAAGTAGCAAAATAATCTTTAATTTAGTGATGGTTTAATAATTATTATCCAATTAAAACTACCAAGAAACAAAAGAGATAAGAAATTGACGATTTTTTTACGTTGAAAATTCTATTCGATTTAGGAAATCTACGTATATTTCGTTTTGATTATCAAAACAACCTTCTTATTATTTGAAGATGGTTGTACTAACAACCAAATACAGTTTTAATAATAAGTGTAAGAGGAATTTTGTCCAAAACTTTGGTAGTCGATAGTCTGGTTCACAGTACGACAAAATAAATAAGAACCATTTTGGTTCTAACATAATTTTTTTTGTATGTTAACAAGTAAACTAAAAAGTGTATTTATATTGAAATACGAAAAAATGAATGTCAATGATATATATCTTATATAATTAAGTTTCGATATTGAATAACATTATCAATGTAGGTTTTCTACACTGAATATGATTAATGCAAAAATTTGTAATTATATTTTATGTTGAGATTCCGAGTGTTTTCATTTGGATAATAATTGTTAAGTTATTAATAAATTAAAAATAATTTTATGAGCGTCGTGTGAGCTATAAAATCCTCCAAATCTAATTTCTAGATCTCGAGATAGAGCCCAAATAGTAAATATGAACTTTCTTAATATTAATAAAAAAACAAACAAAATTCAATTTTAATGCAACCTTTTTTAGTTATATCCTTTTTAGATTATAATTTTCTTTTTAAAATTCAATTCTATTACACCTTTTTTTAATTATATCATTTTAGATTATAATTTTCTTTTTAATATGATATAATCTTGTTCGTCTATATTTAAAATTATTGTTAGATTCGATGGTTGAGAATATTTTGGCGGTACATTGACCAAAATTAAGGGAACAAAATTATGGATAAAATCCCTCTTACACTTATTATATAAGGATATAATCATCTTAATTTTATTATATAATAAGATATAATTAACTAACAAGTATACACATATTTATTCACAAAAGCAAGTACAGACAAATGATTAGAAGATTTTTAGGTCGAGGCATAAACAAATGGATAGTGTAAACTCAGTGCGCTTATTAGTTAAGTTTTGTATTAGCGACTTTAAATTTAATTTATAAAATATATGTTATTTTTAAGTCGAACCATTGACCTATGGTAGTACCAGTTTGTTATCCCACTTGCTCTTATTATATAATAGGATATAATAGGTTAGATGATAAAATGTTCAAAGACAATTACAACAAATAATTTATACCAAAAAATTATGCATGCAATGCTTAAAGATCATTATTAGAATCATAACATAACAAATTTACCATCATACTCTAAAAGTCTTAGCACCATTTGATTGTTTAGGTACATTAATGGTCAAGTTTTAACATCCATGTCAAGAATTTTAATCCAATTATCACTTAAAAATTCAGCTCAAATTGTTGTTTTCAAATTATCGTCACAAATTATTTGAAATACACTTTACATCATACTTAATTTCAATTTGTATACTATAATTTTTTTAGATTAGTACACATTTTTTTTATCCGCGAGGGCCAAAGAAATTTATGAGAAAATTGGTATACAGTAAAACTGCATGAAAATAGTTGACAAAGTAAGCAATTTATATAATATTTTTTAGGTAACCATCTAATTTTATATAAAATATGCCTAAATACATGAGTGACACTATGTGACCATAGAGAGAAAGTTCGCAATAAGCTTCAAGCTTACAAAGCAACTTTATAGGATAAACCCAATACAAATTAAATACAGACTTAAACTAAATTTACGTTGTTCACATTCTTGTTATGCATGTGCCAAAAACCTCTATTTCTAGATTTTTTTTGTTGTCCTTGTATACAGTGGTGCCTCATGGTTCTCAACTTGGGTTGCTAAGACCCATCTAGCATCATGATCATGATTAATCATTAAAGCAGAGACCACCTCTTTATTGCATAAACTTCATGCTCATGTCATTAAAGTGCCACTTAACATGGTTCTTTTGAATTTCCAAATTGGACAATTCAATAGCTCTCATCCTCTTACCTGCATGACTTTGCATTTTGCACTCATTCATAAGCTTATCAATATGCAAAAGCATACAATTAGTATATAATTTCTTATCAAGATCATTAAACTGATCCTCGAGACAGAGTTCAAACCAATATCCATATTTAGCCATGACCATCATAGATGGGTGTTGGTCCCGGAGTATTGCAGAAGGGGGTGTTGAATGCAATACTGATAAATTCAAATCTTTACTTCAATAACAATAATAAAGATTCTAATCTATAAGTATACGAAATGCAAACACAAGTGATAGCTCAAGATATTCTCACAAAATAAATGTTTTGTTTATTTTGCGAAGTGTTGCTAAAACCTTGAGAAAAAGTGTTTTCTCAAGTTTTGGTTTCTTGAGTGATTACAATGAAAATGAATTCACGAATACTAAGAAAGAATGAGAGACGATTCTCTATGTAGACTAATTTGATCTAATGTCTCTATCACATGGGTTGTGGAGCTACTGTCATTTTCAAGTGGCAGCTCCTTATAATTTGCACACCCTTGTGACTTTCATAAATTGCTATACAAACAGAGTTATCATAATATGTAAAGCAACCTAGATTCTTTCTAATTCAAGCTAATAAAATTCTAGTAGATGTAGATTTGTCATACTCTTGAATTGACGAGCTTTGTCTTATGATCTCTCAAGCTTCTGTCGTAGTATTGCAGGTCTGCTACAATCTTTGACAAGTTGCAGCAAATCTGTTTCTTGAACATCTAAACTGTCATGGGTTTGACTGAGATAAATCCCCAATTCAAATAATTCAGTGAGACAATAACTTTAACTGCCAAGTCTACTGTCAAGAGAATGTTCCTTGGTTGACAGTATGAATCCCCGCCAATGTTGCTGTCAGGAATTCCAAACTTGTTGTCAAACTGTGAGAATGTTGCTGTCTCATGTGAGTCTGTTGTCGTGACTTGCAACATGCTATCTTCTTGTAACCTTACTGTCAATGCTATGATAGTAACATTTATTCTTGCTGTCGAACTGATGTAACCTTGAGGCTTGAACAATTGAGTGAACTTCTTCCAAGATATATACTTATTCAATTACAGCAACTAATTTGGTCACAAGAACACACTCTGGCTGTGACAGTATGTTCTACTTAGTGAAAAACTAAGTACAGGGAAATCTAGTTAAGTTATCTCTATGCTATCACCCATAAATCCTAACAATCTCCCCCAATTTGTTTTTATGGACAATAACAACAAATTTTCAATTAAAGCATGCCGACAACTTAACTAACATAGATCAGAATAGTTAAGATGCCATGTCTGATCAAAGCTAAGAATCAAGAATACAATACTGATGTTCTAACTGCAAATAAATTACTCCTCTATGTTGAGCAAATAAGAAATTTTACTTAGCTTGATTTGAGCAGTCTTGAATTGTCTAGATTCTTCCCTCTCTTTTAAGAGCTTCTTGTTTTGCCTTTTTGAGGTCTTCTACTAAAGCCTTTTCTTCAGGTGATTTAGCATCATCTTCAATGTCATCAATGTACCCTTGAATTACTCGAGAAGGAAACACTTTAGCATCTTTTAGGTCAAACCAAGTTTCGAAGTCATAGGTATATGTTCTGAACTTTAAGGTGCCTTGAATGACCTTGAATCTCCTTCTAGGGAAAGCATTAAGGGATACTCTCCTTTTTCTCTCTAGTTTTGGATCTTCATCTCTCCTTTGGTCAAAGATAACTTCAAGTTCCCAAGCACATAGCATTTCAAGCTTGTGAGATGATCCAACAACTTTCTAGTAGAGATTCTTCAAGATACTGGTCCTCGGTTTGTGAAAACTATCTGCATAGATTTCTTCTTTTCCATCTACGATTCTGAGAGGATCTTCCAGTACACAAGGCTGATAATCTGCTTTCTCACTGTTCATTTTATTGACCTTCTTGTAACTTTCTTTCAGTTGAGCTTCTAGATCTTCAGCAGTTTGTTTGGCAGACTTGGGTGGTTTGTCAAAAATTTTGAATTCTTCTTCAGTAGTCCTGAATGCTTCTGCTGCTTCATACACTTCTGCAGGTGTATAAGATGACGTTCTTTCTGCCCAGTCATACTTACACGCTGATAAGTGGATTATATCCACTTGGATCGCTTCATTTTGGCTTGAATTGATCGCTTTGACCTCAAGTATTTGTGTGTTTTAATGTGTTTTTGTGGATATTGTGCAGGGCATTGTTTCTATGTAGGTGTGGAGTTTTCAGGGATTATATGGTGTTTTTAAAGTCAATGAAACAAGTGTTGGAAGTTGCATTTGAATTCGGCAAAGAAATCAGAAAGAACAAGAAGAAATTTCTGCTGAGTAAAGAGTCAGGCGCGGGCGCGCCTGATTTGTATTGATTCTGAGCGCGGGCGCGCTTGGCAAGTGTTTCAGAAATCCTACGCGCGCGGGCGCACCTGAAATATATGTGTGGTGCACGCGGCCGCGCTTGCCACCGCCAGATATCTGCCAGAAGCTGTTGGAAACATATTCTGACAAGGAAATTGCATTGTTTTCTAATTCTGATCATTGTGGAATTACATGAATGGCCAGAAACTTCCAGAATCAAATCTATACATGGAATTTGCAATTCTATTTTCATTCAAGAACGGAAATTGCCACAATTCTATTCCAACTCGAAGATGGCAATTGCTTGATGAAGAGGCAACTTGGGGCTATAAATACACATTTTGGGGGACAGAAAACAGACACACATCATTACATATCAATTACTTAGATTTATTTGTATCTTTTCATACTTTGTTTTTATCATGGTTTCATCAGATCCCATGATGACGAAAGGTTCAATTATGAACTAATCGTTGTCATGGGGTCCTAACGGATTTATTTATGGAATTTAGTAGTTGATTGCCTTATTGATATGTGTGTGATGAATTATTGATATCCTTGTATGGCCTTGATGCGTTGCGAACATCTAAGTTGCCTTGTTAATTTCTAGTGAATGCGAAAGTGGATCTAGAGATTTAGAACTTGCCATGCTAGCATAAGTTTGTGAATTATATTCATGATTGTGGTGTGATTTGAACTATCTCATACTACCTTATGTAATCTTAATAGATAACTAGTCCTTAAACCATTATGTTTTCAAATCTTATAGACATATAGGGTCTAAGCATAATTGGTGTCTACATAGCTTCTATCTATCTTGTGGTTGATGTGTAGTTTGGTATGCGTATGTCGAAAAATAGCGTGTACTAATTTCGTGTTATCTGATTAGTTATCAACTCATCACATATATTGATTAAGGCATGATCTCTAAAGAAAGTATTTTATGAAGTTAGGATCCCATGTTTTATTCCCATATAAGTAAATCGAATTTAATTCTCGTTAGCTAGTTAATTGTTAGTTAATAATCTGTTTTAGTAGATAATCAATACTCAAATTGTTATTTGTCTTAGCAGTGGATAAAAACCATACATTGGTGCATAGGTACATTAATTGAATTAAACGCCAAACTAGATCTCTGTGGGAACGAACTTGACTTACTTATATATTACTTGTGACAACGTGCGCTTGCGTGATTTTGTGTTAACAAGTTTTTGGCGCCGCTGCCGGGGATCGACGGTGTTTTATTTTTAGTTTATGTGCTTGTCATCAGTGGTCGTTAGAGTTCACTGACTCGGATTTTTTTTCTAACCTATCTTGTGTAGTTCGTTGGTGTTTCAGGTACGTGTGCAGCTATAGCTATAGCAGCTCAGTTGAAGGCATTGAATTTGAAGATGGATTTTCTAACTTACTATGGAGTTCAGCGGGTGGCTAGTGTTTGTGAGCAAGGTGCGGGCGCACATGAGACGAATCAGTGTGTCATCTATAGTGCATTAGTGACCTGGAGCAACAATCAAGGTGGCATGCTGCAACCACAACAGCCTTATCAGCAGTTTCAAGGTCAATAATATGGATCACAACCTTACAATCACCAGAATTTTCAGCAGCAGCAAGGGCAGAATTTTCAGCAACAGTATACCCCGTGGCAATTTCAACCTTCGGGTTTTCCGTAACAATAGTCATATGCTGGTTCTGGGCATTCCACTTATGACAAATGTGAATTAGAGGAATTGAAGTTGATGATTAAAAGCAACGCTATATCGTTTAAGACCTTGGAAAATCAGATTGGGCAGATTACTAATGCCTTGTTGAGTAGGCCACAAGGGACTCTTCCTAGCGACACGGAGGCTAATCCAAGCAAGAGGAAAGTCAAAGAATAGGTGAAAGTAGTTACCTTGAGATCTGGAAAGGCTACAAACGATCAGAAATCAGCAGCTACGGAAAACGAAGAAGTTCATATTCAGCAGATTGAGAAATCTACAAGGCCAAAAATTGAGAAATCTGATTTGGTAGCTGAGCAGTTGGACGGTGAAGTGGAAAAGAGTACGAATCCTGTTGAAAAAGTTTCTCCGGAGAAATCTACAAATAGCAATCAGATCTACCCGCCTCCTTCATATCCAAAGAGATTCTTGGAATTTCCGGCAGAGGAGAAAGAGTGTTTTGGCAAGTCGGATCCAGTTGACGTTGCTTTACAAGGGAAGTCTGATACGGAAGATGAGGAACTAGGCTTGGCTGATCTCTGGGATTCTAAGGTGCTGGTTGATGAGGTGGTTTCATGGTCAAATCTTGAGGATAGTGCAATTGAGTCTTTTCTTGAGGAAGATGTTTTGATTGAGGGTAATGAGGAACTTCAAGAGTTGTACAAGAATTTTACTTCTGATAAGATGTTAGAGGAATTGAATGCTATTTGTTCTAAGCATGAAATTCAACTTGAGGAGAGTTCTTTTGTTCCTAAGTCAGTTGTGAAGACTTCTGTTGGTGAACTACCCACTTCCGTTCCTAATCCGTCCATTAGCACTCTTGATCAGTCTTTGGTAGTTAATAATGAAACTCATCATGTTGAAGAAGTTTCCAAACTCGAGCTTCAACCACTAGATCACTTGAGGTATGTATATTTGGGTGAATCATCAGCTTTGCTTATTAGTATTATTGCTAACTTATCAGGTAATGAAGAGAGCAATGTTACTGACACTTTTGAGGAGCAAAGAAGGCTGAAACTTGTCATCAAGGATGTAGCCCCGGAAAAGATAATTAAATGGCCATATAGAGATACAGTGTAGAAATTTTCAATAGAAAAGCCATTGCCATGTCTAGCTAAAGACTTTAAACAAAAGCACTTCGTGGGAGGCAACCCACGTGTTTCAACAATTAGGTATGTTTTCTACTATCCCTCGTATTACCTTCAATTCAATGGGGACATTGAATGTCTTAAGTTTGGGGGTGGTTTGGGGATAAGTAATGTGTAGTAGTTATTTGTGTGTCATTGTGTTCATATAGAAATCATATTTCGCATGTTTAGTAGTAGTTTATACATTCATTCATATGTGTGTGGTTCGTATTATTGCATGTTTGTTTCATATAGGACATTCTGTTTTTATTTTTGTATATCATGTGAGTTCATGTTAGTTGCATTTTCATAGCAATCATATTTCATGATCCCTTAGGATGAGCCAATTCTGATTGGTAGGTAGATGTTTTACTGACTGTGGTAATGATGAATAGAGGGTTGATTTATAGTCCCTAGGAAGTGACGTGCATGTTTCAGAAACACAGTTTTACATAGTCTCATCGTTTGCTTTTGGGCTAGGTTGAGGTCATGCTTGTTTAGTTGTTTTGAGATTCAATCACTTGATTATATTTAGAATTTTCGTTATTCCCTTTATAGAGTAGGAGCATTTAAGTCTAAGTTTGGGGGAAAACGGGAAGTTCATGCTTAATTGTAAATAATTGTCAATAATGGCTAAGTGTCAAATGGCTAGTAGCCGGCTCATATTTATGAGTATTCTAGGGTTGGAAATGAGAAAAACTCATTCCAGATTGCAAAAAAAAAAAATTCAAAGAAAAAAAATAGAAAAAAAAAGTCATGTAAATAGTTTAATTGTTAAATGCAAAATTAACCAGGGTGAGCTCTTTAATACTCGAGCAATTAAGTTCATGGGGACTTTGTGCCTAGTGACCTAAGGCTTTTTATAGTCTGGGATCCACTAACCCAACGCTCGCTACATGGGTATTATTGTATAAGCCTTTTGGGGTTTCATCCATTGCACGGTTATATAAGCATGCTTGTATATCTTTCTTTGTGTCGTAGTTGTTAGTAATAAAGCATGAGTTTCTGTCTACCTTGGGTAAGGATGGAGGTGTTCCTAGGTTATGAAGTGTCTACAGTCTATTCTGTTTATAAACCTGTGATTGTCTTGACGAAAAGCATGTATTATTTTGGTCTAGTGTTGGGAGTATTCTGATGAGCATCGCACACACGCACGTTTCTGTTCACGTATTGTTAGTATACGGGGGCTTAGTCGAGCTCTACTTGGATTTACTTGCATTCTTTGAGATACTTGCTTGCTAGTTGGTTTTAGTTAGTTGAAGGGGATTCTTGCATTTTCATAATTAATTGCATTCATGCATTGCATTGCATTGGATTTTGTGGGTACATTCACTATAGGCCCTCACGAGACCTTACTCGTCCACTAGGCTGCCTAGGGGTTTAAAGGGCTTGTCGCATATGCCAAATGCAACCGTGATCACCTACAGAAGTGGTACTAGTAGTTGTATATAGTTTTTTTATTTTTATGCTTGAGGACATGCATCGGTTTAAGTTTGGGGGTGTGATAAGTGGATTATATCCACTTGGATCGCTTCATTTTGGCTTGAATTGATCGCTTTGACCTCAAGTATTTGTGTGTTTTAATGTGTTTTTGTGGAGATTGTGCAGGGCATTGTTTCTATGTAGGTGTGGAGTTTTCAGGGATTATATGGTATTTTTAAAGTCAAAGAAACAAGTGTTGGAAGTTGCATTTGAATTCGGCAAAGAAATTAGCAAGAACAAGAAGAAATTTCTGCTGAGTAAAGAGTCAGCGCGCCTGATTTGTATTGATTCTGAGCGTGGGCGTGCTTGGTAAGTGTTTCAGAAATCCTACGTGGGCGGGCGCGCCTGAAATATATGTGTGGTGCGCGCGGCCGCGCCTGCCACCGCCAGAACCTGCCAGACGCTGTTGGAAACCCATTCTGACAAGGAAATTGCATTGTTTTCTAATTCTAATCACTGTGGAATCACATGAACGGCCAGAAACTTCCAGAATCAGATCTATACATGGAATTTGTAATTCTATTTTCATTCAAGAACGGAAATTGCCACAATTCTATTCCAACTCAAAGATGGCAATTGCTTGATGAAGAGGCAACTTGGGGCTATAAATACACATTTTGGGGGACAGAAAAAACACACACA
This sequence comes from Saposhnikovia divaricata, assembly GCA_036435485.1. Classification (NCBI taxonomy): domain Eukaryota; kingdom Viridiplantae; phylum Streptophyta; class Magnoliopsida; order Apiales; family Apiaceae; genus Saposhnikovia; species Saposhnikovia divaricata. Next base: position 74,621,395 of record CM071600.1, on the reverse strand, counting down.
TCATTACATATCAATTACTTAGATTTATTTGTATCTTTTCATACTTTGTTTTTATCATGGTTTCATCAGATCCCATGATGACGAAAGGTTCAATTATGAACTAATCATTGTCATGGGATCCTAACGGATTTAGTTATGGATTTTAGTAGTTGATTGCCTTATTGATATGTGTGTGATGAATTATTGATATCCTTGTATGGCCGTGCTTATTCTTCTTTGATGCGTCGCGAACATCTAAGTTACCTTGTTAATTTCTAGTGAATGCGAAAGTGGATCTAGAGATTTAGAACTTGCCATGCTAGCATAAGTTTGTGGGTTATATTCATGATTGTGCTGTGATTTGAACTATCTCATACTACCTTATGTAATCTTAATAGATAACTTGTGCTTAAACCATTATGTTTTCAAATCTTATAGACATATAGGGTCTAAGCATAATTGGTGTCTACATAGCTTCTATCTATCTTGTGGTTGATGTATAGTTTGGTATGCGTATGTCGAAAGATAGCGTGTACTAATTTCGTGTTATCTGATTAGTTATCAACACATCACATATATTGATTAAGGCATGATCTCTAAAGGAAGTATTTAATGAAGTTAGGATCCCATGTTTTATTCCCATATAAGTAAATCGAATTTAATTCTTGTTAGCTAGTTAATTGTTAGTTAATAATCTGTTTTAGTAGATAATCAATACCCAAATTGTTATTTGTCTTAGCAGTGGATAAAAACCATACATCGGTGCATAGGTACATTAATTGAATTGAACGCCAAACTAGATCTCTATGGGAACGAACTTGACTTACTTATATATTACTTGTGACAACGTGCGCTTGCGTGATTTTGTGTTAACAAGTTTTTGGCGCCGCTGCCGGGGATCGACGGTGTTTTATTTTTAGTTTATTTGCCTATCATCAGTGGTCGTTAGAGTTCACTAACTCTAACGTGCAGATCCTCTATTTCCATCAAGCTCATCATCATCAAGAGTGTCATCAAATGTGCAGCTTCCACCTCTTTCACCTTTTTTGGCATTAGATTCAGAAATTAAATTCTTTATTTGAGAGCTAAGACTCTCATCTCTTTTCACCAAAAGTTTGTGAATTTCCCTGACAGCCTTGAATCTTTCCTTGGTAATCTTGGACTTGAGGATCTATCTTAGCACTATCATCACTGAGTCAGTTTTCAACTTTGACTCTTTATCCAAGGTCAGAAAACCAATTTTCTTTACTCTTGCACTTGTGGTCATCCTGTAGCAAACACCATATGGATTATCAATCACTTATGGGAGTTTGTCTTCAATAATCCTCTTGATCTGTGCCAACAAACTTTCATTAAAAGTTGTTGAGTTGGCCTTCACTTTTGTTGCTAAGGAATTTATTACCCTTGCTTGCAAGCTTTGCAGTAGCTGCATTGTGATGAATATTGAGGTGCCGGTTTTCAGATTTACATCAATTGCCCATCTTTTCTCCAAGTTAACTTTCACAGAGATATTTATTATTTTATCCTTCAGTATTGTTGACAGTTTGTTGTAAACTCCTCCTGCTTTTGTGATTGAGTTATCCACCAACATACTGAATTCTTCATTCTTGTTGTTCAAAGTACTCTCCACGTAGCTAACCATCATTATTCCTGCATCATCTGGGCTATACTCACTTCCATCAGACTAGGTGGTTCCAATGTCATATTTATGTACTCAGGCATTTTATCTTTGCCTTTACCCAGTCTATTTTGCTCTTCCTTTTCTCTCCATTGTTTTTGCAGTGGAGTTTCCATGATTTCAGGAGTTGGCTCATTAATTTTTAGAGGATGCAGTATTGGTCTTTCAGACTTTTGAGTTTCTTGTAATTGCTTTATTACTTCTTTAATTACCAATACTGGCTCACCATCCATTTCATGTTCAATTAAGTCACCATCTCCAGAGGCTTTCAGCTCTTCACCAAAGTTTCTTTCTTCCTTTTTCTCTTTCTCCCCCTCACTCTCTTCTCCATCTTTAACTTGTACCTGCTCCCCCTTACTTTTTGACTCCCCCTTGCTTGTAGCTTCCACTTGTTTCTCCTTTTCTACCACTTTTTCTGAGATATTTGAATCTACCACTCTATTCTGATCTACCACTTTCTCCCCCTTAGTTAAGTTGACAGCACTAAGAGTAGTACAAAATGATAGTAGAGCCTGTTGAATCTCAGCAAAACCAATAGCTACCATAGTGGACAGATTGTCAATCTTGGCTTCCATGGATGCACATCTGCCCGCAAGGGATTTCAACCTTGAATCAGCTTGTTTAGAAGGACCACCAGATCTTAACATTTTTGGAGGCAAAGGAAAAGATTGGGGCAAGGAGGCTGTGGGGGTTCTCACACTCTCATTGTTTTTCTGAGTGATCTCATCACTCCTCACAGAAGAACTCTCAGGCCTAGAGCCTTATGTTATGGGGCTCCCTCAGGTTCACTCTGGACATGCTCAAGTCCCTCACTTTTTTCCAGCTCATTTGGCTGCCTCTCATTTTTATGCTCACATCTCTTTTCTTTTATCTCTCTTTTCTTTTTCTCTCCATCACTCATCCTAGATGCATGGGTATGAGCAGTACTTACATGCATTTGAGTGGAAAAAGTAGAACGTTTAGATCTTACCTTTAGAGCAGAGATAGACAAATGATCATCATCAGAAGCATCTTTAACAATTAATACATCCTGATCATGCTGTGTAGAGGTGACAACATCTTTAAACAAAATGTTACTATCCATAGGTGGAGTGACAACAATTTTGGTGGTGTCTTTGACAGCAGCTGAGGCTGTGACAGCAACTTCCCTAGGGTCAGTTGCTTGTTGGAGTTCGACCAAGATGTTGGCTGTTTCATTTTCTGGCAGAGTGCCACCTTGATCTAGCTCAGTGTTTGAAGGAGTGGTGTCCATTTTACTTTGAGAAATAGGTTCTTGTGGACCACTAGATGGGGGCTCATCCATAATAGGAGATGGATGATCAAAACCTGAAGGGTTGGGACTGTCCCCCTCTCTAGGTTGTTGAGAAGAAACAATTGATGGATTAGAGAATAAAGAAGGTAAAGGTACAGAAGAGAATGTTGGATGTTCCACAGAGGTAACTTGTGGAACATCAATAGTGGAAGTTTGATCCTCACTGTGCCCTAGCTCCATGTATGTATCTGCAAGTGGGGGCTCCTCATGAGTGAGTTCATGAGTTTGTGCAGACTCTTTACAGGGTGCCTTGGGAGACAAGCCAATTTCAATAGATGCCTCTTGTTGAGAAGTGACATCTAGGGATGTGTTTGTTTCCCTTTTATCCTCCACGGCCTTTTGTGAGACTGTGGGGTGGCTGACAGTGGCTTTGCCCCTCTTAGCTCTCTTCTTCTTAGGCTCAAGAGGAACCACTGTGGGTTCACTTTGACTAACATCCTTATTTTCTACATCTTGTGCAGTTTCTCCCTTAACACTCTTAGTACTACCTCCATCACCAGTTTCCAAGGGTCTTTTCTTGGATTCTTGTAAGGCTAATTTCATGGCTTTTGGTAGTCTAGACTGTCTGATTTTTATGTATGGAGAAGAATGTGGGTTAATTGAATTTGGGTCTAATTCAGCTTCATTCTGAAGTGAGAATGAATCAAACTCACTTGGTGATAATGGAAAATCAAGGTTGGGCACTTGATCAACCATGTGTTGTGTGAAACAAAGTGGAATATCTGCATTTAAATTCTATGAATTGAGAGTTGTGTATGTGTTCTTTTTCAAAACATTGCACTCCATTGTGAGGGAGGCATTTTCATCAATTCCACATAAAGAATTTATGCATAACATAATAAATCTAGGATAGATATGTACCTTCTTGTTCAGGGCAGGTTTCATTTGTGCCATGAGTATCTTTCCTCGATCCACCTTGTAACCATGGACAAGAGAATGAGTGAGTTTCTTGATGTAGGTAGGGATTCCGTTCCATCCAGAAGTCTTTGTTGAGAAGATTTTCACCATTACATCAAAAACCATGCTCCATTCTTTCCTCGGGTATTTCCTGTCCATTTCGCCAGTTGGGTACCAGCTTGAGGTTCCTTCTTCAATAATAGGGCCAGAATACCCAATTTTAAGAAGAACTTCTTTAGGGTTTCATCATTTTCAAGCTCCTGGTATGATTCATTAGCTTGCAATCCAGTTCCCAGGGCTTCATTGATGCCCTTGATAGTGAGAATGTAGGTAATGTTGTTGATTTTGAAGTTAATGGCTTCATTACTTGTATTTCCTTGAACAATGGCAGATTTCCAAAATTGTTCAAGTTTGTCTAGGTCCAAAGATGGGGTTGAAGTAATAGCATGACCTAGATAGGACTTGTTCATGAAGGATACAAGTCCTTTGAAGCCTTCACCAGCATCTCCAGCAGTGAGAATGCCAACAAAGTTTGTTTGAGAAGTAGATTGTTTGGGTGCCATTTTTGTGCTTTGAGTTTAGAGAGAGAGAGATTTAAGCTTTTGAGAGATAGATTCTGTAGAGGGTTATGTGTTTGTGTGTTTGACAGTTGCTTATATGAGAATAGCAAATGTTTTATTGAAAAAGGGGAAAGTAACTTTGTGTCTTAACCCATTAAACAGTCACGAGATGTACTTTTTAGTGGGTGTAAATCGTGGAGGTAAAATCCCAATTATCGATACACTAACTTTGACAGTAACCTGAGCGCTAGAACAAATTCGTCAGTAACTTTGAGGGTGTGACAGCATGTTGCGCTTGACAGTAACATTGGCGCGAGAACATGCTGTCACCATTAAGCAATTTAGAGACAGTATCTTTTAAACTTTCAAGACAGAAACTTTTTCCTTGCTGTAAGGGTACTTTCTGTCAAGACATGTCATGACAGCAACTTTCATTGCTGACAGCAACTTGTGCGGAAATAATTTTTGTCATAAGTTTTAAATTGATTTTGCTCATTGCTTAAATTAAAATTACCAATTAGCATTTAATCAATTTAGGCACACATTCGTTAAAGGCACACATACACACATGCATTAACCCAATAGATGAGCAAGATACGAGGATAAAGTAGAGAAAAAAGTATGAACACTGAGGAAGATGAAACGATAGTCTTTTCATTAAAAAAAACATTACATAGTACGAAAACATTAATTCTAATTAAGCTCCAACAAAGCTTCCTCCAGCAGTTCCTTGATGACCAGCTTCACATCCTCCTCCTCGGATATCCCCTTCTGGTCTAGATAATCCTGAAGCTTATCTAGCCAGGGATCCCAAGGATCCTCAGCATGATAAGTGGAGTTTATATCCACTTGGATCGCTTCATTTCGGCTTAAATTGATTGACTTGGTCTAAAGTATGTGGTATTTTTGATGTATTTTCGTTAGTTGTGCAGGTTTAGTTATTACGGCTAGGATTGGTGATTACCATTTGTTTTGATGTAGATTTCGAGTTTGGAATGAAGAACGGAACATTACCTTACATGTTTTGGAAGATTGCTAGCTTAAGAAATGAAGGACGGAAGCTATCGAAAAAAAAGAACGGAAGAAAAAGGAGCAAGAACGAGGAAATTAGCATAAAAATCAGACCTGGCAGGAGGCTGCGCACAGGCAGCGCGCGTGTGAGCGCAGGCAGCGTGTGAGGCAGGAAACTGGGCGCTGGCAGCGCGTGGTGGGCGCAGGCATCGCGTGGGATTCTGGAAATTCCTGTTTTTCTTATTCTATTCCGAATTTAAGATGTAATTTAGGTAGTTCCTTGCTGGAAAAGACTTCTAGGGTCTATATAAACACATCTTATCATTGTAATTCATAGGAGTACTTAGAAAAAACACAAAGAGAGCCGAGAGACAGAGATTTAAAAGAGGAGAAGGATTCTTAAGCTCGTGACAAGCAAAGGAGTTTTAGATCTACTTTTCTTTTGTATTCTTCTATTAGGCGATACTCTGGATTTTGGATTTGTTTTCTTAACTCTTTACTCTAGTATTATTATATTTATTCAGACTTTGTTTTACAACATCATGGTTTCATCAAATCCCATGATGACAAGCGGTTCGATTATGAACTAATCGTTGTCATGGGATTTTAATGGATTCATTTATGGAGCTTTAGTATTTTGACGATTTAAAAATCTGTGTGTGATGTATTTTGATATCCTCGTATGGTTATGCTTAATTGATAGATGCGTAGCTAACATCTAATCTGTTAATCTCTTGTGAAGTGAAAGTGGATCTTGAGATTTAGAACTTGCCATGCTAGCATAGGTTCATGATTGTTTATCAACATGATTCGTAGTGTAATTTGAACTATCTTACTCTGCCCTGTGTGATCTTAATGGATGACTTGCTCTTCAACCGTTATGTTTTCAAATTCTATAGACATATAGGGTCTAAGCATAATTGGTGTCTATTCATCTTCCATCTCTTTTGTGGATGTATGGGTAGTTTCGTATACGTATGCTGACAAGTAGCGTGTACTTGTTTCGTGTTGTTCGATCATATATCATAACCATTGCATATAGAGATTAAAGGCGTCAGATCTAAGTGAAGTATTTAATAAAGTTAGGATCTCATGTTTTTATTCTCATAAGTAAATCAGTTTTAAATCTCGTTAGTTAATTAGATCTAATTCTTGTTAATTTGCATCTTAGTTAATTTAGTTAATCTCAACCCAAAATTTGTTAATTATCTTAGCAGTGAGTAAAAACCATACATTGTTGCATAGGTACAATAACTGAATTAAAACCTAAACCAGATCTCTGTCGGAATGAACTTGACTTATATCTATATTACTTGTGACCACGTACGCTTGCGTGTTTAGTGCAAACAAGTTTTTGGCGCCGCTGCCGGGGATTATCGGTGTTTTATTTTTAGTTTATGTTCTTGTCATCAGTGATCGTTAGAGTTCACTTACTCGGATTGTTACTTGCATATCTTGTTTGTTCGGTGTGTTTCAGATACTCGTACGTGTATGCGAACACGTTCTCAAACTCGTAAGGAGAAAGTGGAAGCAGTAAAACCAGTGGTGAGTAAAGTTTTGGAAAGGAAACTTGAAGAAACAGTAAAGATGGGTGATCGAGTAGCAACAACAGAAACTAAGGCTTTGAAGGACTTTTCTCAGCGTAAGATTAAGGACATTCAATTTAGCATTGTCAGGCTAGCCATTGCAGCAAACACTTTCGAAATCAAGCCTGGTACGATTCAGATGGTACAGAATTCAGTTCAGTTTGGGGGTACTCCTACAGAGGATCCTAACATGAACATCAGGGACTTCCTTGAGATTTTTGACACTTTCAAGTTCAATGGTGTGACGGATGATGCTGTCAAATTGAGACTTTTCCCATTCTCTTTGAGGGATAAGGCTAAGGGCTGGTTACATTCTCTACCAGCCGGTTCCATTACTACGTGGGAGGACCTTGCTCAGAAGTTTCTTACTAAATTCTTCCCCATGGATAAAACATCAGTAATAAGGAACGCTCTTACTCAATTTACTCAGCAATCTGGAGAATCTTTGTGTGAAGCTTGGGAGCGCTATAAGGAGATGCTTCGAAAGTGTCCTCATCATGGTATGCCAGACTGGATGGTGATTAATGGTTTCTATAATGGGTTGGGAGTACAATCTAGACCTTTGCTAGATGCAGCATCAGGTGAAGTTTTATGGGTAAAGAGCTACGATGACGCTTATGAGCTAATTGAGACGATGGCTGCTAACGAATATCTGAAAGGCAGAGTGTATAAACTTGTAACACTATATCTAATGTAACTCAACTAAAGGAAAAGACACTTAACCAGAAGACAATCAAGAACAGGAAGTCACAAGAAATCAACACTAAATGAAGACAAGGTAATTGATACAATTAAATATACTAACTATGATCAAGCCAAGAAGAAATCATTGAGAGAAGTTCAAGTCAAAGTTGTTCATGCCTCAGTGATTTGATAAATCAAGAATCAAGATCATAACTATTAGTATCAACAAGACCAATTGATTTCAAGTGAAGAAGAAGGAAAGCAAATATTGGAAAGCCAAGTTATTCAGTGAATATGGTAATTTATTCAAGAAGCAGAAACACTATCAAGACTAGTCACTTATGAACCAGACCAGTGCATCAAGTGTCAGGACATTGATAGCAAGTTTATGTCAGTAATAAAGAACCATGTTCAAGAGCTTGTTGAAGAATAAAGAAGACATGAAGATATCACAAGTTCAAGATGTGCATTGAAGTTTCAAGTTGAAGACCAGAATATTTTCTAAGTACTAAATGTTCTGGATGGCTAAGTAGAAATTCTCAAGTAGAAGTTCTACTTAGGAATTTCGAGATAGCCAAGTAGAAGTTCTACTTAGGAATTTCGAGATAGCCAAGTAGAAGTTCCACTTAGGAATTTCGAGATAGCCAAGTAGAAGTTCCACTTAGGAATTTCGAGATAGCCAAGTAGAAATTCTCAAGTAGAAGTTCTACTTAGGTGCAGCTTCAACATGACACATGGCATCTTCTGATTGGCAGATTTCCAAGCTTTCAAGTTAAGGCAAGATTTATGTGGACACCACTGGGCCACGTACATCTTAGCTGTTGAAGACTACAGGACATAGACTACATGTAGTATAAATAGAAGTACTTGTGTAATGTTTTATTAAGAATAGAGAGAGCAATATTTGAGAAAAACACAAGAGAAAGAGAGAGTGCATTCACAGAGCTTAGAATCCTTCACTTCTCTCTGAACTTCTGTTATACTTTGTAATGAATGTTGTAGCAACCCTTTCAAGTTATATATAAAGAAATATATTCCTTGAATCTGTGTGCTCATTTATTGCATCGTTTTTATTGCTTCTCATATTCGAAAAGTTGTATTCACCCCCCCCTCTACAACACATTTGGACCTAACAATTGGTATCAGAGCTATATGTTTAACATACAAAACATAGATCCTTGTGTTGAGTAGAAGAATCGTGAGTTTTCATTTTTCAGATCTACTTTTCATTTTCTCGAAAAGTGTGTTTTAATTCGTTGGTAGTGAAAACTCATCTGAAAAATTATTTAAATACTCCAGGTGTGATTATTTAGCTTGGGTGTATTTTAATTAATTTTTGTGAATTTATCTGGGTTAGTTCATATTTGGTGTTCTTGAGTGTTCATCATCTGTTCTTATCAAAGAATACAACCCAACAACTTTTTGATCTCCTTTTCAATAGTAAAAGAATAAAAAGGTGGTTTTTGGACTTTTTGATTTACTTTATTCGGCCGAAAGTAAAAGACATACTCAGTACCTAGCAAGTGGGTTAGGTGGGTTTGGTGAGTAAAGCATCTAAAGTCAAAAGGTGTTAAAGTGATAATATTGTTTATTCAATATTTAAAGAAATCTGCAGAAAATTATTCTAAGGACAAAAGTTCTACATAGAATTTCTACTTGAGAATTTCTACATAGAATTTCGACTTGGCAATTTCGACTTGGTGATTTCGACTTGGCAATTTCGACTTGGCAATTTCGACTTGGCAATTTCGACTTGGCAATTTCGACTTGGCAATTTCGACTTGAACAAAATTTCGACTTAGAGAAATTTCGACTTAGGCTAAAGTTCTACATACATATTCTACATAGCCTAGTCTTGGGTACTTAGAAACTTTTAGTGACCAGAATTCAAATGGCTCCTAAAAATGCATTCAAGATCCCAATGTTCAACAGAGATCACTATGAAGAGTGGGTTTCCAGAATGAGACTATATCTAGAGACTGTTAACCCTGAATATCTTGAAGTCCTTGACAAGGGTAAATTTGTTCCAATGGTGGTTATTCCTTCACATACGGAAGGAGGGGTGGTTATAGCACCCCGGTCTGAGCCCAAAAAGGCAGCGGACTTTTCGGATGCTGATAAAGAGCAAATAGCTTTGGATACTGCCGTACGACAAACCTTGATGGAATCTCTTGATCATGAAATGTTCAACATAGTCAAAGGTTTGACTACAGCGAAGAAGATTTGGGACAAGATAGAAGTTGTCATGGAAGGATCTGCAGAGGTCAGAAATAACAAGACACTCATACTCAAGATGGAGTATGACACCTTTAGAATACGGAAAGGAGAAGGCATTACAGAAGTCTATCTACGATTCAGTCAGTTGGTATTGGATTTGAATCTGAGAGGTGTGACTCTCCCCATGGTTGAAACAAATACGAGATATCTGAGGAACCAGCCAAAAAGCATTGAGCATAGGGTCTACGCAATCAGAGAAACCAGAGATTTGCATACAACTTCTCTGGAAGAGTATTATGGAATATTAAAGACCTATGAGCTGGAAACGCTTCAAGATCAAGCATGGGACAATGATTCAAAGTCAAAAGAAAGTGCATCAGGATTAGTTGCTGATGAGGAAGAGTCTAAGAAGGCAATGGTTGCAGCAAAGCCTAAATCATCACTTGCACCACATCAAGTTGATAATGATGATGAGTGCGCATCTGACAGTGATGATGACTACTACACCCAAGAAGAGCTGGACAACATGGACGATAGTGTCGTGGCATACATGGCAAGGAAGTTCAGCAACATGAGATTTAGAAAGAGCAACCGACCACAGAGAAAATCTTCATCTTATTATCGGGCTGCTAAGGGTGGTGGTAGTTCGTCAGGCTACAAAGGAAAAGGCAAGAATACCAGCTACAAATCTCCTTTGGATTTCAAAATGAAGTTCAAATGCTATAATTGTGGTGAAGCTGGACACTTTGCCTCGGACTGCAAAAAGCCTAAACAGACTTATCCAAAAGAAACATTTGAAGCTCTCAAAAGCAACTATGAAGCACTGTTGAAGGAAAGACATGGAAAACGAGCTTTATTGGTGACAGAAGGAAGAGCTTGGGATGATTCAGATGAGGAAGATGTTACTCATGTAGCGAACTTTGCGCTCATGGCTGAGACATCAGAGGAACCAGAGGTACCAGTTCTGACTCTTAAAGTAGAAATGTCTATTGATGATTATAAAGAACAGAACGGGGCTCTTAGTGAAGAGATCTATATGTTGTGCAAAAGCCTAGACTCTTCTCAAAAGGAATAGAAAACACTTGCCAAATGCAGAATGCTTGAGGCAAAAGTGGAAGAGCTAGAGGCTGCTTGCACTGTAGATACTTCTCTAAGAGACTTTATTAAATCTCTGGAACACAAGCTCGTCCTTAAGGAAGAAGTAGAAGCATGTCTTAGGAACAATCTAGCTGAGTTAGAAACTAAATGCGAAGCATACAAACTAGCTGCTAGTAAAGTGTATGTAGATAATGACACATTTAAGAAAATAACTGGAGTAGGTATAGGACTTGATTATTCTGACCTTCCTAAGAAAGAAGGAAAGAGACCTATTGACCCTAGTTCCAGTGACCTTAAAAAGGAAACACCTAGTATTCTTAAATTGGCTGTCAAACCTATCTACAAACATCTTGTTCCTAGAATAGAAGAAGAAGAGACTGAATTGATAGCTAGATATGAGATTGAGATGGAAGATCGCCAGAAAGAACAACCTGTAACTCCTATTAAACAAGTGAAAATCAATTTCCCTAGAGATGAATCTAGACTGGGATTAGGAGCTAAGGCTGTTAAACAACAAGGAAAGAAAGAAAAAGGCATAAAAGAGGTTAAGGCTGAACGAATAAAGAAAGCATGTTATCATTGTAAATCTACTGAACATCTTTCTTATGCATGCAAAGCTAACATGAATGTTCCTGCTGCACATGCCATGCCTACCACACATACAATGAATAATCTGCATCAGAATCATGCACAGTGTGGTCAACCTAACTGTATGCCATGCACTTTTAATATCATGCAAACTTTTGTGCATTTAATGAATGCATCTAGCCAGTCATGCTCAAATACTGTTGCTAGTTCAAATATCAAGAAAAAGTATGGTAGAGCCAAGACTGTCAGTCCTCCTAAAGTTAGGAGTGACAAACCTTCTCCTAAGACTGACAAATCTGTCAAGTCTGAGAAAGGAAAGGAGATAGTCGAAAGCTTTAGTAATGTGAAGAAAAGTGCATCTCCTGTTGTTAAATCTGTTGATTCTCGATCTTATCGAAAAGTCGGGCCCAATCAAAGTTGGGTTCCGAAGAATGTCTAATCAATCTGTCATTGCAGGGCATTAAGCAGAATAGAAATAAAGTTATATGGGTGCTAGACAGTGGAGCATCGAGGCATATGACTGGAAACAAGTCCCTGCTTACAGAGTTGGTTATGAAGGCTGGCCCTTATGTTACCTTTGGAGATGACAGCATAGGTGTGACAAAGGGATATGGCAAACTGAAAACTGGAAATGTCATCATTGAAGATATCTCCTATGTTGAGGGACTAAAGCACAATCTGTTGAGTATAAGTCAATTCTATGACAAAGGTTACGAAATTGTCTTCAACAAGAAAGGTGTCTCAATCACTCACATCAAGGAAGGTTCACTAGCTTTGAGAGGAGTTCGAAAGGCAGATCTTTTTGTTGCAGATATGGATTCAGCAAATCAGAATGAGGTCACCTGTTTCTACAGCAAAGCCTCGGATGATGAAAGCTGGTTATGGCACAAAAAGCTATCTCACTTAAACTTCAAAACGATGAATGCTCTCGCGAGGCGAGAATTGGTGAGAGATCTACCTCAAATGGAGTTCGCTCCGAAAGGACTCTGTGAAGCTTGTGAAATGGGAAAGTCGAAGCGAGCATCGCATAAAAGCAAAGAAATTTCTAGTATTACTGAGCCTCTACAACTTCTTCATATGGATTTGTTTGGCCCAGTGAATGTCCTATCTTTGTCTAGGAAAAGATATGCTTTGGTAATCGTGGATGACTTCTCCAAGTATACATGGGTATTGTTCGCAATGACGAAAGACGAAGTACCTTTCTTAATCATTGATCACATCACTCAAATTGAGAATGTTTCAACACTTACTGTGAAGACGATTAGATCAGACAATGGCACTGAATTCAAAAACGCAGTGCTAAATGACTTCTGTGTATCTAAGGGAATACGTCGTCAGTATTCAGCCCCGAGAACTCCACAGCAAAATGGAGTAGTTGAAAGGAAGAATAGAACTCTGGTTGAAGCAGCAAGAACTTTGTTGTATGATTCAAAACTTCCTTTGTATTTCTGGGCCGAAGCAGTGAGTACCGTTTGTTACACTCAAAATAGAACCTTGATCATAAAAGATAAAGAAAAGACACCATGTGAGCTAATGAACAACAGAAGACCAACAATCAAATACTTTCATGTCTTCGGAGCAAAATGCTATGTGCTTATAGATGATGAAAATCTAGGCAAGTTTGCAGCAAAAGCTCGTGAAGGAATCTTTGTTGGTTACTCTACAGACGTGGTGGCAGCTTATAGAGTGTTCTTGGTGAATGATCGAAAAGTGACTGAAAGCTACAATGTCAGATTCGACGATACCAAACTCTCATCAATTTCAAGAGATTCTAGTGAACCTGAGTCCCTAAAATTTCAGAATCTGGACTTAGAAGATCTTGAAGATGAACCTGAGTTGGTTGTTCCATTAAATGTTCCAAGCGTACATGAAGAACCTGAGTCTAGTGAACAAGCTAATTCTACAAGATCAGGAGAGACTTCTTCAGTACCAACCGGCAACAACTCAGGGGGAGTAAATAGCAGCTCAAGGACTATTGTTCAAGGCTCGAGTCGAGTTGACTCTAGTTCTGTAGGAGCTGGCACTAACTCAGGGGGAGTTAGTGAAAATAATCTAAGTAGTCAGCACCCCAACTCACAAAGTCAAGCTGAATCATCAAGACAATTTCCAGGTGAACGAGTATGGAATAGAGACCATCCGTTTGAGTTAATTATTGGTGATCCAGATGCTGGTGTGACTACTAGAAGAACTGCAAGAGCTGACATGGCTAATATCTCCTTATATTCTGGGTTCTTATCCAAGCTTGAACCTAAAGAAATAGAAGAAGCTCTTGGCGATGCTGATTGGGTGATTGCAATGCAAGAGGAACTCAATCAGTTTGAAAGGCAGAAAGTTTGGAAACTGGTACCCCGACCAAAGAACAAATCCGTAACTGGAGCTAGGTGGGTATTCAGAAATAAACTGGATGAAAACGGACTTGTAACACGAAACAAGGCTCGTTTGGTTGCAAAAGGTTATTTTCAGCGAGAAGGAATTGATTATGATGAAACCTATGCACCGGTTGCAAGACTTGAGGCAGTCAGGATGTTCTTGGCATTTGCAGCACATAAGAACTTCAAGGTATTCCAGATGGACGTGAAAAGTGCCTTCCTGAACGGAGAGTTAGAAGAAGAAGTGTATCTGGAACAGCCGCCCGGCTTCGTTGATCCAGAACATGCAGATTTTGTGTATCTACTCTTCAAATCTGTCTATGGCCTCAGGCAATCCCCAAGGCGATGGAATGAAACCCTATCTCTATTCTTAATTGAAAATGGTTTTGTTAGGGGAGTAATTGATAAAACATTGTTCTATAAAGTTGTGAGAAATGACTTAATACTTGTTCAAGTATATGTGGACGATATTATTTTTGGGTCATCAAATGAGCGCTTGTGCGAGAAATTTGCCAAGCTAATGCAGGAAAAATATGAGATGAGCATGATGGGAGAGTTGTCCTTCTTCCTTGGATTACAGATCAGTCAGAGAAAAGATGGTATCTTTATCTGTCAATCCAAGTACGTCAGAGATTTACTCAAGAAGTATAATCTAGAAGATGCATCAGCAGCTAAGACTCCCATGGCAACAGCCACGAAGCTTGATGAAGACAAATCAGGTAAATCAGTTGACATCACAAGCTATCGAGGTATGATTGGCTCACTCCTCTATTTAACTGCAAGTAGACCAGATATAATGTTCGCAACTTGTTTATGTGCAAGGTTCCAAGCGGATCCTAGAGAATCACATCTCGTAGCCATCAAAAGAATTTTTAGGTATCTCAAGGGCACACCAAATCTAGGGATTTGGTACCCAAAAGATACAGGTTTTAATCTTATTGGCTATTCGGATTCAGACTATGCAGGTTGCAGGATTGATAGGAAAAGCACATCTGGTGCTTGCCAATTTCTTGGCAGAAGATTGGTGTCCTGGCAAAGTAAAAAGCAACATACAGTATCTACTTCTACTGCTGAAGCTGAGTACATTGCTGTTGGAAGCTGTGTAGCTCAAATACTGTGGATGAGGAACCAATTGAAGGATTATGGCATGGAGCACAAGAAAATTCCAATCATGTGTGACAACACAAGTGCCATTGCCATAACCAACAATCCTGTAGATCACTCAAGAACAAAGCACATCGACATAAGGTATCACTTCATAAGAGAACATGTCGAGGAGGGGACTGTGGAGCTACATTTTGTGCCCACAATGCAACAAATTGCAGATATATTCACCAAACCTCTTGATGAAGTAACATTCAATAGGTTGGTTGGTGAATTGGGAATGCTTAACACAAGTTAGTAAAGCCTTCTATCTGTAAAATCCATGTTTATGTTTATATGTGCAAGCTACTCAATCATTATGTGCTTAGACTTTAATATGCCTAATTAATGATTGTTATAGGTTGCATATAGTGTGTTTTTGCATGAATTCATTGTGGTTTAAGTGTCTTTTATAGCACAAATCTTTGAATTTATGCTTGTTAGATTGCATGATCATAGGGGGAGTTAAATTCATAATATTCTAAATATTGCATGATTTTTAGATGAATTTACCTATGATTTTCATGTAATTAAAGGCCTTAGAATTATCAAGGAATGTTTTAATTATGTCATATATTAAAAATCCTTGAATTGATATTTATATTTATTTGGCAATTTAATTGTTGAAAAATCTAAGTATCTTCAAAATTTCGAGTTAGTCTCTATCTCGAAACTCATGTAGAAATTCGACTTGAATTTCGACTTGAGCTTCCAGGGTGAAGTTTTGAAAATTCTAAGTCTGGGAAGAATTTCGAGTTAGTACCTATCTCAGGACACATCCAGAAACAATTCTTCCATGTGGAATGGAATTACTTTTTCGAGGCCATCACAAGATGTTTTCGGGCACGAGAAAAAGATTTCCATCAAATTTCCATTCCCATACAAACCTTTGGAATAGCCCTAGCACGGGAACTGGACATAAATTATGGACGCATAGTTCTCGGTGAGATAGTGGCTTCAATGGGATCTCCTGCAAGCAGAGACCTCTCCACAACTGACGTTGTCTGCTGGTTTCCTCGATTCCTACAATTGCTCATTAATGATCTAATACCGAAGGAAGCTCTTGAGGTTAGACAGAGATTTGCCAGAAGCCCAACATCTCAACCGCTAGGGATGGGCACTAAGTCACTGTCCACAATTAACAATCAGGATAAACATCACGGGAAACCAATGTCAATTCCTGATACCCTACAGACGTGGCTTACATATGATGCAGGGGTTACCAATTTGGAAGCATCATCGCAAGTTTCATCACATGCTCAGAATCCTTCTGCTCATGTTGAGGCATTTGAAGGGATTCCTGATGAGGGAAGCGATGACGAACAAGGTAATGAATCAGGTAATCTCTCTCTGCATACTACTCACTCCTCTTCCTACATATCTGATTCCGAGACCCAAGATTCTGCTAGCCCGCAGGATCTATCCCAGGGTGAGAGCCATATTTCTGACTCTGAGTCTGACACACATTCATATTCTCTTTCACCCCTGATAACGGAAGTCAGAAAGCCTTCACATCTAGATGTAGGAAATGATGAGGAGAGTGACCCCGAAGAGCAGCCTCTTATTCGCAAGAAAGCCAAATTTTCTCATGCTGCTACTTCAAAACCTCAGTCAAACCCTAGCGTGTCACACACAACCACTCCACCTCACGAGAGTGGTTCACCCCATGAACAATCTGCACATAGGGATTTTGATTTTGGTGAGGATGATGTACCCCTTAAAGATACTGTTGCTTCAAGGGGTCATGAAGTTTTAAGAACTTCAGCCGTACCTTCACCGGTACGTACTGATGCTGCAAAGAGGATCGGTTCTGATGTTGTACAAGAACACTTTGCAGCCTCTCAGCCTGAGATTCCAACTCAGGAACAAACAGTAATTGATCCCATAACTGTCAACAACATTTCTTATCAAATGTCTGCAGGTACAGCTTCATTATTTGGATCAATCATTGAAGACATATACGAGCGTGAGACAGGGAGTGTGTGTGAGAGGTTAGGGAGAGAGGGACCTTCATTTTTAAGGCCCGAAACCGAGCGTCAAATACTAACAGAACGAGTATTAGAGCGAGGTCACCCAAACCAAACACCGTCCCTTAACATTGAAAATCTGGAAACGCGTATGACTTCAATGGAGAATAAAATGGAGCAGTTCGGGCAGTCGATGGGGCAGTTGGGGATTAATGTTGGAAACAATCAACGGGCTCTAGACGACTACGCAGCAAGAATGTCAAGTCAAGCTGATGCTTTTAAAACTTTGACAAATCAGGTCAATGACTTGGGCCATGCTGGTGGTGTCTAAGGAAACACTCTCAATGAGAGGATGGGGGCAATGGAGTCTACAATGCATGCTATGGCTGTGGAGATCAGTAGATTGATGTTCGCATTCAGAAGTTTTGTGCCCCCTGAGTGTTTCGAGTCCCAGCAACCTCCCCCCGATAGTGGTGCAGGTGGAGCAGGTGGTGCCAGTGGAGCGGGAGCCTCTGGTTCTGGTTTTGGAGGTTCTTATGCAGCTGGTGGATCTGCACACCAAGGTGGAGCTCAGGATAACTCACCTAAGGGGGAGAGTGGAATGGAGACGAGACAGCAGGCAGTTTACATCGAAGAAATTGAAGAACCCGCTGATCTTGTCAAGGAGACAGAAATTGAGCCTGCTGTTGTTAAAGAGGCTCTGAGGACAGAAATTGAGCCTGCTGTTGCTGAAGAGGCTCTGAGGAGGAGAAAGGGTAAGGCAATAATGGTTGAAGAAGATGAACCAGTTATTGACCTGAGTCATCAGGAAATAGTACAGGAGGTACTAGACTCAGATTCTGATATGGAAGACGTACCTTTCGCACATGCTGTAAAACGATCTTTGAAGGAACAAGGTGGAGGTGCTGGTATGTCTTTCGGAATGCCTGAAGAAGATCCTGTTGATGAAGAAACCCTGCAGTCTCAACAGTTAGCCTTGGAACAAGCTCAGTTCCATAAAATGAAGATGTTACAAGATCGTGCTGCGTTCCTAGAAAAGAAAGGGGAGCTACAAGGGAAGCAGTATGATCATGAGCTTGCAAGGCTAGCTGATCCTCAAGTTGATATGGACAAGCGAAGGATAGGGCAGAAATGGGATGAAGCAAGGAAGATATTGATGAGACCCTGTACGAAAGGAGTTCATAATAACGAGGCAGATGACCTGTTCTACAACCTGAATTTACAGAATCCAATGACTTCGGACTACATCAGTGCATTGAAGAGATTAATTTCTAAAGTCAGGGTTGGATACAATGCTACGCTCAAGGAATGGCAGGTTATTTTGTTTTTGGTAGAAGGTGTCCCAACATCTTTCTTATATGTGGATGACCATTTCATAACGAGAAGATCTGCGTCAGAGTTGTACTTGCTAGCAACTAAAATTCAATACTCTCAATCTCAGGAGCTAAGCATTCTGTATAGGGATCAGTTAATGCAGCTAGCAGAGGACAATGGACCAAAAATCTCAGTACATCCTAATGTTGTCCGTATGGTGGTTCAAGGAAAGATGAAGAGGGTGAGCATGGAGGAAAAGGACTTAATGGAACTTTCAGTGGAATCTCTTAAAGCTGTATGTAGACAAATGATGGGTAAGGGATTCGCCTCTGAGCTTAAAGATAAATCCGTGAGGATCATTGAAAGAGTCATATTCTTGAAGAGCAATGAGGTGTGGAAGTGTGATGTCATTGCTCCAAACCCTCTTGACAACGTGAAGATTGAGCCGGAGCTGATAGAAAAGAAATGGAATATTCTTCAAGCAATGAAGAATGTAGATGAAGCTTTGACTCTTCCTTCTGGAGAACTGGAACAAGGAGAAATAAGGGAGGCAGTTGGCGTTCCAGGGAAAGATAGTGTATACTGGATACACTCTTATGCTGATGATACAGCTGATGCCTTAGCATACATAGATGCAGACCAGAAACAAACACTCTTGCATATGAGTAGACAATGGCTGCTACAGACTCAAGATGCTGCATTTCTAGAGAAAGTGTTATATATATTCAAATGGGGCGAAGTGGAAGACAAGTTTGTTGAAGAAAAGCAGAGACTCATGAGTTACCTGTCTGAAGTAATTGTGGAGAAGAAGCGAATGGAGCGAGATGCGGCTAGTGTCTATAATACTGACCGTGTCAAGGGCTACCCCAAGATGATATATCGTTATCTCAAAGCCACTAAATCTCATTGGAAACCTCAGCTCATAATGAAGAACTTTAAGGAAATTCCAAAGATCAGTACTACTCAGGAGGTTGATAAACTCAGAAGGCTTTTCAAACATCCTAACCCAGAGCCCAGGAACCCTCTAGAAATGGAAGCTGTAAGTCTGTTGAATGCTAGGTGGAAGCAGCTTCACGATCCAGTGTACAAGAAAGAACAGCAGCAGAAGGAGAAGCGCAAAAGGCAGAAAGAAGAGAGAGACCAAGCTGCTGAAGCTAGAAAGAGGAAACGGAATTAGGGTTAAAGGTCAGAGTGGTGTGAACTTGAAGTTGGAAAAACTTCATGTCTTTCGGTTGCTTTAACTCACTTGAGGAAATTCACCTTAGAGTGAATCCAATAAGGTGATATAAGTTTGACTAGAAGGTATGAAATAATCCAGGTGATAGGAATCATTCAAATGATCTTTAATTCGAGGTTCGAATTCTGTTTCTAGTTTTTAAGTTCTTTGCATTGTTTTCAAGTACTTTTCAATTGTATATTATTCAAGACTGTAATGTTAATTATCTTTTCTCGTCTCATTGTTTAGTTGAGTTATCCTTCATTAATTTGAATGTCATTGTTAGACAATCAAATCGGGGGAGATTGAAAGGCAGAGTGTATAAACTTGTAACACTATATCTAATGTAACTCAACTAAAGGAAAAGACACTTAACCAGAAGACAATCAAGAACAGGAAGTCACAAGAAATCAACACTAAATGAAGACAAGGTAATTGATACAATTAAACATACTAACTATGATCAAGCCAAGAAGAAATCATTGAGAGAAGTTCACGTCAAAGTTGTTCATGCCTCAGTGATTTGATAAATCAAGAATCAAGATCATAACTATTAGTATCAACAAGACCAATTGATTTCAAGTGAAGAAGAAGGAAAGCAAATATTGGAAAGCCAAGTTATTCAGTGAATATGGTAATTTATTCAAGAAGCAGAAACACTATCAAGACTAGTCACTTATGAACCAGACCAGTGCATCAAGTGTCAGGACATTGATAGCAAGTTTATGTCAGTAATAAAGAACCATGTTCAAGAGCTTGTTGAAGAATAAAGAAGACATGAAGATATCACAAGTTCAAGATGTGCATTGAAGTTTCAAGTTGAAGACCAGAATATTTTCTAAGTACTAAATGTTCTGGATGGCTAAGTAGAAATTCTCAAGTAGAAGTTCTACTTAGGAATTTCGAGATAGCCAAGTAGAAGTTCTACTTAGGAATTTCGAGATAGCCAAGTAGAAGTTCTACTTAGGAATTTCGAGATAGCCAAGTATAAGTTCTACCAAGTAGAAGTTCTACTTAGGAATTTCGAGATAGTCAAGTAGAAGTTCTACTTAGGAATTTCGAGATAGCCAAGTAGAAGTTCCACTTAGGAATTTCGAGATAGCCAAGTAGAAGTTCCACTTAGGAATTTCGAGATAGCCAAGTAGAAGTTCCACTTAGGAATTTCGAGATAGCCAAGTAGAAATTCTCAAGTAGAAGTTCTACTTAGGTGCAGCTTCAACATGACACATGGCATCTTCTGATTGGCAGATTTCCAAGCTTTCAAGTTAAGGCAAGATTTATGTGGACACCACTGGGCCACGTACATCTTAGCTGTTGAAGACTACAGGACATAGACTACATGTAGTATAAATAGAAGTACTTGTGTAATGTTTTATTAAGAATAGAGAGAGCAATATTTGAGAAAAACACAAGAGAAAGAGAGAGTGCATTCACAGAGCTTAGAATCCTTCACTTCTCTCTGAACTTCTGTTATACTTTGTAATGAATGTTGTAGCAACCCTTTCAAGTTATATATAAAGAAATATATTCCTTGAATCTGTGTGCTCATTTATTGCATCGTTTTTATTGCTTCTCATATTCGAAAAGTTGTATTCACCCCCCCTCTACAACACATTTGGACCTAACAATATCAAAATCCAACTCAGAGACTATCTCAAGGTAAAGTAGCAGGAATTCTGGAAGTGGATGCAGCTACAGCTATTGTAGCTCAGTTGAAGGCTTTGACTATGAAGGTGGATTCTCTGGCTAACTATGGAGTTCAGCAGGTGGCTAGTGTTTGTGAGATATGTGCTGTCGCACATGATATGAGGCAATGTGCCATATCTAGTGAGTCAACGCAATTTGTTAGCAATTTTCAGAGGCCACAGTAACCAGCTCCTGCCACTTATCATCCAAATAACACTTATCATCCTAATTTCAGCTGGAACAACAATCAAGGTGGCTTGTAGCAACCTCAGCAACCTTATCAGCAGTTTCAGGGTCAGCAGTATGGAGCTCAGCCATTCAATCCTTCTGGTTATCAGTAGCAGTATGCTCCAAGGCAACCATATCAACCTTCGGGGTTTCAGCAACAGCCTCATGTAAGTGCGGGGCAGTCTTCTTCTGAAAAATCTGAATTGGAAGAGTTGAGGTTGATGTGCAAGAGCCAAGCAGTTTCGATAAAGACCTTGGAGATCCAGATTGGGCAGATTGCTAATGCCTTGTTGAATATGCCGCAAGGAACTTTTCCTAGTGATACAGAGGCTAATCCAGGCAAGAGGGAAGTCCATGAGCAGGTGAAGGCAGTAACTTTGAGATCCGGAAAAGTTACAACCGATCAGAAATCAGCAGCTAAGGAGGATGAAGAAGTACATAATCAGCAGGTCGAAAAATCTGCAGTGCCAGAAATTGAAAAATCTGACTTGGTGGCTGATTAGTTGAATGGTGAAGTGGAAAAGAGTAAGAAGTCTGCTGAAAAGTCTATTTTGGAGCAGTTTACAAAGAGCAATCAGATCTATCCGCCTCCTCCGTATCCTCGACGCTTGCAGAAAAGTCAAGAAAAGCAATTTCAGAAATTTTTGGACGTCTTCAAGAAATTGTCCATTAATATTCCTTTTGCAGAAGCTTTAGAAAAGATGCCGAGCTATGCCAAGTTCATGAAGGGTATTCTCTCAAGGAAGTTGAAGCTCGAGGAATTGGAAACTGTTGCTTTGATAGAAGAGTGTAGTGCGGTTCAACAGCAGAAGTTGCCTCCTAAACTTAAGGATCCAGGAAGTTTCACCATCCCGTGCACCATTGGCAAGCTTTCTTTCTACAAGTGTTTGTGTGACTTGGGAGCTAGCATTAATCTCATGCCTCTGTCTGTTTTCATGCAACTTGGTCTGCCCGATCCTAAACCTACAAATATCTCTTTACAGCTGGCTGATCGGTCGATCACTTATCCTAGAGGTATCGTGGATGATGTTTTGGTAAAAGTTGATAAGCTCATCTTCCTTGCGGATTTCGTGATTCTTGATTTTGAAGAAGATAAGAAGATTCCAATCATCTTGGGAAGGCCTTTTCTCGCTACTGGCCGTACTTTGATAGATGTTCAGAAAGGAGAGCTCACAATGAGAGTGCAAGATTAGACTGTCTCTTTTAATGTGTTCAAGGCCAAGAAATTTCCTACGGAGAATGAAGAGTGGTTTAGAGTGGAAGGGGTTGATACTGGCCAGAATAAAGCGTTTGATCAGATGTTGAAGTCAAATCCATTAGACATTGCTTTACAAGAAAAGTCTGATACTGAAGCTGAGGAATTAGGCGTGGCTGATCTTTGGGATTCTCAGGTGCTGATTGATGAGGTTTTTTCATGATCAATTCTTGAGGATAGTGCAATTGAGTCTTTTCTTAAGAAAGATGTTTTGTTAAAGTATGAGGTAATAAAGATCTTCATGAGTTGTATAAGAATTTTACTTCTGATGAGATGTTAAAGGAATTGAATGCTATTTGTTCTAAGCATGAAATTCAACTTGAGGATAGTTCTTTTGATCCTAAGTCTGTTGTTAAGACTTCTGTTGGTGAACCACCCACTTCCATTCCTAATCCGTCTATTTTCGCTCTTGATCAGTCTTTAGTTGTTAATAATGAAAATCATCATGTTGAAGAAGCTTCCAAACTCGAGCTTAAACCACCAGATCACCTGAGGTATGCATATTTGGGTCAATCATCTACTTTGCCTATTATTATTGCTGCTAACTTGTTAGGTAGTAAAGAGAACAATGTTACTGACACTTTTTAGGAGCAAAGAAGGCTGAAACTTGTCATCAAGGATGTAGCCCCGGAAAAGATAATTAAATGGCCATATAGAGATATGGTGTAGAAATTTTCAAGAGAAAAAGCCATTGCCATGTCTAGCTAAAGACTTTAAACAAAGGCGCTTCCTGGGAGGTAACCCATGGATTTCCTGCTTTCAATAAAAAGAGCATTTTCCCCAATTCTTCATAATTTTGGATTACTATTTTCGTGCGGAGGGTGTAGAGGTCACTTGGCCTGTTTTTGGAACTCACACCACTTATCCATCACCAAATTCACCACCCGAAGAGGGTGATCCTGCCGATGATTAGGTATGTCTGCTATCCCTTGTATTACCTTCAATTGGGACATTGAATATCTTAAGTTTGGGGGTGATTTGGGGATTAGTAGTGTTAGTTGAGTCTTTGTTTCATGTAGGACATTTTGTTATTTTGTTTTTGTATACCATGTGAGTCCATTTAGTTGCATTTCAGGACATATTTTCATGATCCCTTAGAATGAGCTAATTTTGTTTGGTAGGTCGATGTCTATTTGAGTGTGGTAATGATGAATAGAGGGTTGATTTATAGTTCTTATGAAATTGACTTGCATGTTTCAGAAACAAAATTTAGTTTTCACAGTCTCATCGTTTGCTTTTGGGCTAGGTTGAGTCATACTTGTTTGGTTGTTTAAGATTTAATCACTTGTTTATATTTATAATTTTCTTTATTCCCTTGATGGCGTAGGAGCACTAAAATATAAGTTTGGGGGAAACCGGGGATTTCATGATATTTTTTAATAAAAGTTAGGTGTCAAAAGGCTAGTAGCCACTCATATATTATGAGTAGTCTAGGGTTGGATGAGATGGAGCGAAATGCACTAATTCCAATTTAGTTGTGTGGAAAAAAAATCGGGAAAAAAATTGGAAAAAAGAAGAAGAAAAAAAAAGTGTTATGTGAATTGTTAAAATGCAAAATTAACCAGGGTGAGCTCTTTAATACTCGAGCAATTAAGTTCGCGGGGACTTTGTGCCTAGTGACCTAAGGCTTTTATAGTCTGGGATCCATTAACCTAACGCTCGCTACATGGGTATTATTGTATAAGCCTTTTGGGGTCTCATCCATTGCACGGTTAAATAAGCATGTGTTAATGTGTATTGTGTTATGTGTCGCAGTTTTTATTAATAAAGCATGAATTCCTGTCTAACTCGAATGATGATGGAGGTATTTCTAGGTTATGAAGTGTTTACCGTCTATTCTATTTATAAACTTGTGATTGTCTTGGCGAAGAATAGGTATGATTTAGATCTAGTGTTAGGAGTATATCTGATGAGCATTGCACACACACACACACGTTTCTGTTCATGTATTGTTAGTATACGAGGACTTAGTCGAGCTCTATTTGGATTTAGTTACACTCTTTGAGATATTTGCTTACTAGTTGGTTTTGGTTAGTTTAAGGGGGTCATTGCATTTTCATATTATTTGTATTCATGCATTGCATTGTTTCTGCATTGTTTAGTTCGATGGATTTTGTGGGTACATTCGCTATAGGCACTCACGAGACCTTACTCGTCCACTAGGGCTGCCTAGGGGTTTAAAGGGCTTGTTGCATATGCTAAATTGCAACCGTGATCACCTACGGAAGTGGTACTAATTAGTTAGTGTCGAGTTTGTTTATGCTTGAGGACAAGCATCGGTTTAAGTTTGGGGGTGTGATAAGTGGAGTTTATATCCACTTGGATCGCTTCATTTCGGCTTAAATTGATTGACTTGGTCTCAAGTATGTGGTGTTTTTGATGTGTTTTCGTTAGTTGTGCATGTTTAGTTATTACGGCTAGGATTGGTGATTACCGTTGGTTTTGATATCTATTTTGAGTTTGGAATGAAGAACGGAACATTACCTTACATGTTTCGGAAGATTGCTAGCTTAAGAAATGAAGGACGGAAGCTATCGAAAAAAAGAACGGAAGAAAAAGGAGCAAGAACGAGGAAATTAGCATAAAAATCAGACCTGGCAGGAGGGTGCGCGCAGGCAGTACGCATGCGAGCGCAGGCAGCGCGTGAGGCAGGAAACTGGGCGCTGGCAGCGCGTGGTGGGCGCTGGCAGCGCGTGAGATTCTGGAAATTCATGTTTTTCTTATTCTATTCCGAATTTAAGATGTAATTTAGGTAGTTTCTTGTTGGAAAAGACTTCTATGGTATATATAAACACATCTTATCATTGTAATTCATAGGAGTACTTAAAAAAACACAAAGAGAGCCGAGAGACAGAGATTTAGAAGAGGAGAAGGATTCTTAAGCTCGTAACAAGCAAAGGAGTTTTAGATCTACTTTTCTTTTGTATTCTTCTATTAGGCGATACTCTGGATTTTGGATTTGTTTTCTTAACTTTTTACTCTAGTATTATTATATTTATTCAGACTTTGTTTTACAAAATCATGGTTTCATCAAATCCCATGATGACAAGCGGTTCGATTATGAAATAATCGTTGTCATGGGATTTTAACGAATTTATTTATGGAGCTTTAGTATTTTGACGCTTTAAAGATCTGTGTGTAATGTATTTTGATATCCTCGTATGGTTATGCTTAATTGATAGATTCGTAGCTAACATGTAATCCGTTAATCTCTTGTGAAGTGAAAGTGGATCTTAAGATTTAGAACTTGCCATGCTAGCATAGGTTCATGATTGTTTATCAACATGATTCGTAGTGTAATTTGAACTATCTTACTCTGCGCTGTGTGATCTTAATGGATGACTTGTTCTTCAACCGTTATGTTTTCAAATTCTATAGACATATAGGCTCTATGCATAATTGGTGTCTATTCATCTTCTATCTCTTTTGTGGATGTATGGGTAGTTTGGTATACGTATGCTGACAGGTAGTGTGTACTTGTTTCGTGTTGTTCGATCATATATCATAACCATTGCATATAGAGATTAAAGGCGTCAGATCTAAGCGAAGTATTTAATGAAGTTAGGATCCCATGTTTTTATTCTCATAAGTAAATCAGTTTTAAATCTCGTTACTTAATTAGATCTAATTCTTGTTAATTTGCATCTTAGTTAATTTAGTTAATCTCAACCCAAAATTTGTTAATTGTCTTAGCAGTGAGTAAAAACCATACATTGTTGCATAGGTACAATAACTGAATTGAAACCTAAACCAGATCTCTATGGGAACGAACTTGACTTATATCTATATTACTTGTGACCATGTACGCTTGCGTGTTTAGTGCAAACACAGCAACAACCTCCTTCTTCTCCTCAGGCATCTCCTTGATCTTGGCTGAGTTGGGGCTCTCGGAAGTAGAGATCTCGGTAGCCTTTCTGTTACTCATATCTCTAGAGTTACTAAGTGTGTTATAAGAAAATAGGGGTTTGGCCTCGGACTAATTTATAGCACACTAAGTGACGCTACAGCATCCCATACGGTTTTTAATAAAGTATTTTACTTTACAAGAAAAAGACTAACAATTAACCCGGTCATTTCAAATGATAAGACTAATTATCCTAGCACCCGTGTGATTTAAGTTAATGTCACGTGACTACTAATTACATAAATTATGACAGATATGTAATTTTAATTTTAGCATAGTCATAGCAGACATGCTGTCAAAACAAGTAGCACATAAGACAGTAACTTCTCATGACAGCAACATTGAAGGCTACTGTCACGAGCTGCATCTAACACGTTGAAAATGTAAAAACTAGTAAGTTAATATACCAGATTTAGCATTCCCAATTCACTTACCAACCTGTTGAAGGTTGCTTCATCCAATGGCTTTGTGAAAATGTCTGCAAGTTGCTTATCCGTGGGGACATAAACCAGCTTCACAGTTCCCTTTTTAACATGCTCTCTAATGAAATGATGTCTGATATAAATGTGCTTTGTCTTGGAGTGTTGAACTGGATTGTCTGAGATGGCTATGGCACTAATGTTATCACAGTAGATAGGGATGTTGGATAACTCTAGACCATAATCCAATAGCTGATTTTTCATCCAAAGAATTTGTGCACAACAACTTCCAGCTGCAATATACTCAGTTTCTTCAGTTGATGTGGATACAGAATGCTGCTTCTTGCCAAACCATGACACTAATCTACCACCAAGGAATTGACAGCTACCTGTTGTACTTTTTCTGTCAATCTTGCATCCAGCATAGTTTGAATCTGAATATCCAATCAATTCAAATCCAGTATCCTTAGGATACCAGAGGCCTAAGTTTGGAGTGCCTTTCAGATACCTAAAGATTCTTTTGATGGCAATTATATGAGACTCTTTTGGATCAGCCTGAAACCTTGCACAGAGACATGTAGCAAATATTATGTCTGGTCTGCTAGCAGTTAGATATAGCAGAGATTCAACCACGCCTCTGTAAGTGCTAGAGTCCACTTTCTTTCCTTTAGGATCAAAATCCAGTTTGGTTGCAGTAGAGATAGGTGTCTTGGCAGGTGATGCATCTTCCAAATTGAACTTTTTGAGAAGTTCCTTGACATATTTAGCTTGACTTATGAAGATTCCATCATCCTTTTGATGAATTTGTAGACCTAAGAAAATGACAATTCTCCCATCATACTCATCTCATATTTGTTTCTCATGAGAGATGAAAACTTCTCGCACAGCTTTTCATTTGCAGAACCAAAGATTATGTCATCAACATATATCTGTACCAGAATGATGTCCTTGCCATGATGCTTATAGAATAATGTCTTATCTACTACACCTCTTGTAAATTGATTCTCTATTAGAAAGGTAGAGAGAGTTTCAAACCAAGCTCTAGGGGCTTGCTTCAATCCATAGAGTGCCTTGAACAGTTTGTAGACAAAGTCATACAACTCAACATCCTCAAATCCAGGTGGCTGTTCAACATACACTTCTTCCTCTAGCTCTCCATTGAGAAAGGCACTTTTGACATCCATTTGGAACACCTTGAAGTTACTGTGTGCAACATAGGCTAGAAATATTCTAATGGCTTCAAGTCTGGCAATAGGTGCAAATGTTTCATCATAATCTATCCCTTCCTGTTGACAGTAACCTTTAGCTACTAGCCTTGCCTTATTTCTTGTCACATTTCCACTTTCATCCAATTTGTTTCTGAAAACCCACTTTGTGTCAACAACTGACTTCCCTTTTGGTCTAGGGACTAGCTTCCATACATTATTTCTCTCAAATTGGTTAAGCTCTTCTTGCATAGCTATCACCCAATTAGAATCCAACATTGCTTCATCAATTGTCTTTGGCTCAGTTTGAGATAGAAAATAGGAAAACATGTTGTCAGTAGAAACATTTCTCCTTGTCCTTACACCAGTAGTGGGATCACCAATAATTAAATTATTAGTATGATCCTTGTTCCACTTGGTGGTCCTTGGCAAGCTTCTGTCTTGATCTGCTTGACCAGTTCCTCCTTGAGAGGTTGATTCTCCACCAGTGTTATTTTTTCCTTCATGCTCTTCATTATCTCCAGAATCATTTTCATTCTGATGATTAGATGTTACTGTCTGAGATTGAGCAAGAGTTTCGTTAGCATCATTGGTGTTAACAGCATCTCTTCCAAATTCAATAGTCTGAGTACAAGTAGGTTCTTCAGCAACAATTTCTTCTTCTTGTTCTTCCAAGTAACCTTGATTTTCAAATCTGAGAGGCTGCATTTGACCATCTTCTTGCAGTCCTGGAAACTTGGTCTCATCAAATGTGACATTCAAACTTTCTTCAATGACTTTGTGATCAATGACATAGACTCTATAGGCAGTCCTTTCTAATCCATATCCCATGAAAATGCCTTCATAAGCTTTAGCATCAAACTTTCCTTTCCTTTCATGGTTGTCTATCATCATGAAACACTTACTCCCAAATACATGAAAATATTTGACAGTAGGTTTCTTTCCTGTCAACAGACAGTAAGGAGTGTTCCCATGAGTCTTGTTGATTAAAGTTCTGTTCTGTGAGTAACAAGCTGGTTGATACCTTCTGCCCAGAAATATGTTGGTAGCTTTGCATCATTCAACATAGTTCTAGCAGCTTCAATGAGAGTCCTATTCTTTCTTTCTACAACACCATTTTGCTGTGGTATTCTAGCAGCAGAGAATTGTTGCACAATGCCTTCATCTTTACAGAAATTCCCAAGAGTTACATTTCTGAACTCAGTACCATTGTCACTTCTGAGAATTTGAACTTTTGCATTTGGAGTTCTGTCAAGAACCCTTATATGATCACTGATTTCTTTAGCTGCTTCATCCTTGGTTTCCAAGAACTTTACCCAAGTGTACCTTGAGTAGTCATCCACCATTACCGGTGCTTATCTCTTTTTGGCTAGACATTGAACATTTACTGGACCAAAAAGATCCATGTGGATTAACTTGAGTGGCTCAGTGTTGGTGTTCAATTGCTTTGACTTGTGCACAGATCTTTTCAGTTTGCCCCTTTGACAGTCCTCACACAGTCTTTCTTGACAGAATTCCTGTTGAGGTAGTCCTCTCACCAATTCCTTCTTCATCAGTATATTCATGGTCTTGAAATTGAGATGGGAGAGTTTCTTGTGCCAAAGCATGCTGTCACCAACTGTTGCCTAACTGTAGAAACAGTAAACCTTGTCTTTCTTAGCAGAGTTTAGATCCGCAACAAACAAGCCTCCTTTCCTGACTCCTTTCAAAGAAAGGCTTCCATTCTTCTTGTGATAGATGTTGCAAACCATCATGTCAAAATCAACCTTAAATCCCCTATGTGAGTAGGTTGTGCTTCAATCCATCTACAAGAGCAATATCTTCAATGACAACATTTCCAATTTCCAGACAGCCATATCCCACTGTATAACCTTTGCTGTTGTCTCCAAAAGTTATGATTGGGCCAGCTTTCTCAACATAATGTGATAGCAGGGCTTTATCACCTATCATGTGTCTAGAACATCCACTATCGATGATCCACATGACTTGTTTCTTTTTCTTGCCTTGCAAAACAGATGAATCATCGTTAATCACATTTGAATCAACACTTGAATCATCCTGTTTGACTTCTTTTGCTACCCACTCAATTATAGAATAAGACTTGGTTTTTTTCTTAGTGGACGCTGCCTTTTTACCAACATTGGCAGGCTCAGAAGTCTCAACAGTTTGCATATAGGAACATTTTTCAGTAGAAAGAATAGGCAGATTAAAACATGTACTCATGGCGGTGATTTTGCATGGCGTGCAGTAAATGTTACTACAAACATTCATTGTTCTTTGCATAATGGGAGTTCTGTGTAAGTTACCTTTAACCTTGGTTGCATTAACCTTGTTCTCATTAGGTTTCTTACAAACATGTGTTAAGTGTTGGGAGGAGCCACAATTATTGCAAAGCTTCCTAGGAGCATTCTTGACATAAGCACATCCATTTTTCTTATTAATTCCTAACCTGCCATTCCTATTCGTAGACTTGTAAGCATCTGTGTTGACAGTGTGTCCTGAAGTTGCTGTCGAGTTACCCTTGACATTACATTTCATACCTGCTGTCTTGACAGTAGATTTGGAAGTTGCTGTCCTAGGTACTCTATTGACAGTATCTTTGAAAGTTTCTGTCTTATCCTTGTTGACAGCTTCTTTAGAACATTCTGTCTGATTGCTTGGTAAAGTTTCTGTCATGGGGATCTTGACAGTATCTTTCCCTTCAGTAGATGTGCTGTCAATACACTCATCTTCATCACGAAGTTCTTGTTTGATGAGCAAGGAATTCTCATCAAAATCAGCTTGAACAGTTTTGAAAATAGGTTTACAAACTCTCTTGAGAATATGAGGTTTGACAGCATCACCATCTGAACAATCATCAATCACAGCTGCCTTTCCAGGCCTCCTACCATAGCCGAAACCTATTCCAACCTTTTGGTTCTCAGTGTGATTTTCATGATATTCATGAACTAACTTAGAAGAATTTCTAAAGGCCTTAAGCTTAAATTCATTTTCAGCAATTTGATTTCTTAAGAATTCTTCTATCTCCTTAGCACAGACAACATCATTTTTTAGTCTTTCATTTTCTTGAACTGGTGAATCTAATGGACTGGTTTTAAGCAATAGCATTTCATTCTCAGATTTGAGTGTTTCATTCTGTTTAGTTAACTTAGCAATTTCTTCATTAGCAGCATATAAACTAACATAAACGTTAAACATCTCAGCACTAAATTCTTCAATAGTTTGCTTATACTCAGTTTTAGACATATCAAGTAAAATGAGAGATGGTACCTGATTTGAGGAACTTGATGCTTCTTCATCAGATCTAGCCATGAGAGCTAGATTTACAAACTATTCTTGTTCCTCATCATCAGAATCATCCCAGCATTTTCCTTCAGCCACATAGGCTCTTCCTTGATTTCTTTTGAACTGACTTCCAGATCCTTTTTCCATTCTTTGATTCTGTTTTGGTCTTCTGCACTCTGTGGCAAAATGACCTAGCTCATTGCAGTTGTAACATTTGAACTTTGACCTATCCATCATTCCTGTCTTGTATCCTCCTCTTGTGGCACCACCAGCAGCTTTTGAAGAGTTTTTCTTGTTGAACTTCGATGTCTGACCCTGTGGCTTATATGGCTTATCTCTTCTGAACTTTATATTCTTGATTCTTTTAGCCATATATGCCATGGTTGGATTATCCATGCTTTCAATCTCTTCTAATGAATAGAAGTCTTCATCTTTAACATCTTTGAGCTGTGGAACCACTTTCTCCTCATCATCCAACGCCTCCTCAATCTTCAGAGATGGTACTTGTGTTGGTTGTGAACTTTGTGAGGATTCACTTCGCAGAGAGACAAGTGGCTCATGAGCTACAAGGGCACCAGACATGTTTGCCATCTTTCCTTTTGCTCCAGTTTGAATAGTTCTCTTTTGAAAGATTTCAAGTTCATATGAATTAAGTACACCATAAAGAGTCTCAAGAGAAACATCATTCAAGTTTCTCCCTTCTCTTATGGCAGTGATTTTGTGCTCAAGGTGCTAAGGAAAAGTGAGCAAAAACTTGACATTAATCTCCTTTTTATCATAAAACTTTCCATGAATTTGTAATTCAGCTATTAGCTTACTGAATCTTTCAAACATGTGAGTGAGCTCTTCACCAGGCTTAGCCATAAAAGCTTCATATTGTGACACAAGAATTTGTTTTTGATTTTCTCTGACCTCTTCACTTCCTTCAGACGGAAACTCAATCTTGTTCCACATCACTTTAGCAGATGAGCATCCCATAATATTTCCACACATGCCTTTGTCCAATGTGAGAGAGTCAAGTAAGATGAGTTGTAAGTAGTCATCCAAGGCTACCTTTTCTTTCTCAGACTCTGTGTATTCTGAGGTTCTCTTAGCAACCCAGTGAGCTGGAATTACTTCATCATTCACAGTGGCAGCAGCTCCTTCTTTCTTAGGAATAAAGGGGCCATTCTCAAGGATTTCCAAGTACAGTGGATGTGCAGCGTTGATAAATAACAAGATCTTTCTTTTCCAAAAATTGTAGTTCTCTTTATCAAATACTGGAATCTTGATACCACTTGATTTTTGTATACTCGTCATGATCTCAGATTAGTATATCAATCTGTTTGCTCTGATACCAGTTGTTGGTCCCGGAGTATTGCAGAAGGGGGGGTTGAATGTAATACTGATAAATTCAAATCTTTACTTCAACAACAATAATAAAGATTCTAATTTATCAGTATACGAAATGCAAACACAAGTGATAGCTCAAGATATTCTCACAAAATAAATGTTTTATTTATTTTGCGAAGTGTTGCTACAACCTTGAGAAAAAGTGTTTTCTAAAGCTTCGGTTTCTTGAGTGATTACAATGAAAATGAATTCACGAATACAAAGGAAGAATGAGAGAAGATTCTCTATGTAGACTAATTTGCTCTAACGTCTCTATCACATGGGTTGTGGAGCTGCTGTCATTTTCAAGTGACAGCTCCTTACATTTTACACACCCATGTGACTTTCCTAAATTTCTATACAAACAGAGTTATCATAATATGTAAAGCAATCTAGATTCTTTCTAATTCAAGCTAATACAATTCTAGTAGATGTAGATTTGTCATACTCTTGAATTGACGAGCTTTGTCTTGTGATCTCTCAAGCTTCTATCGTAGTCTTGCAGGTCTGTTACAATCTTTGACAAGTTGCAGCAAATCTGTTTCTTGAACATCTAAACTGTCATGGGTTTGATTGAGATAAATCCCCAATTCAAATAATTCAGTGAGAGAGTAACTTTAACCGCCAAGTCTGCTGTCAAGAAAATGTTCCTTGGTTGACAGTATGAATCCCCGCCAATGTTGTTGTCAGGAATTCTAGACTTGCTGTCAAACTGTGAGAATGTTGCTGTCTCATGCTTCCGCCAATGTTGCTGTCAGATTAAGTCTGTTGTCGTGACTTGCAACATGCTGTCTTCTTGTAACCTTACTGTCAGTGCTATGACAGTAACATTTATTCTTGCTGTCGAACTGATGTAACCTTGAGGCTTGAACAATTGAATAAACTTCTTCCAAGATACATAATTATTGAATTACAACAACTAATTTGGTCACAAGAACACACTCTGGCTGTGACAATATATTCTACTTAGTGAAAAACTAAGTACAGGGAAATCTAGTTAAGTTATCTCTATGCTATCACCCATAAATCCTAACAATGGGTCAACAGTGATAATATATATAATATAACCATTATCAAAATGGTAGAATATTATTCTGATAAAATGTGCGAGTTAAATCTTTCAACATATTCACACCATCAGCCGAGCTAACAAACTGTTGTGCAATTGATAACACTACAATCTTAGAAAATAAGTAGCATGTAAACCACCTGGTACACAATTGTATAGCCTGTTCATTGAAAATTCTCATCAAATTGGCAGATGCATTAGTAGGCACCCTATCATAGTGAGGTATGTAAACCAAATTTGCCAAACATCCATTCAGATCCTTCCCTTTCTCAATAAGCATCAAGCAAAAATACATTTTAAATTATAGCATACTCAAAGTACATTAACCAACTATAGATATAATTTAGGTTCAAATTTTTATAGTGTCTTTAGGTCACTTTTAGTGATTCATTACATTCAGTGGTATATTCAGTGGTAGTATGCGACCTAAAAATCAACTATAATTAGAACTCTGGTTCAAAATCTCTATAGTATCTTTAGATTGTCATTCTGGACTTATTTGATCTACAAGCCGCCTATAAATAAAGTTCGGGTTCTAAAATAGTATAGTGTCTATAGATCATTAATCAAGATTGATGTGATTTAGAAACCAACTATATATAGAACTCGGGTTCTATAGTTTCTTTAGATAGTCTTTAGATCATCAATCGTGATTGATACGATCTTTAAACCAACTATAATTACAACTAAGGTTGCATAATTTTCTTATAATGTCTTTGATCGTAAATCGTGATAGATGCGGTCTAGAAACTAACTATAATTAAATCACAGGTTCTGAATAGTGATCATGGAATTGCTCATTCGGTGTTTACATTACTAAAATTGAAGACCAAATTAAGTGGAAGTTGTTAAATATAATTGATGTGGTTAATATCAGTGTTTAAGTTTTACAGGGAAAAACAGAGTTTAACTTGAAACTGGAAGCAGTCAGAGTTTAGTTAAACTCTGACAGTTGGAAGCTCGACAGAGACTGCTAAACGCTGACAAGAGGAAGCAGCTAAACTCTGTTGAAGAGAAGTGTTTGCTGGTCAATAACAAAATTATTGAAGATAATTATGGAAGCGATATCATTGAAAATTGGATAGCTGTCAAAGAAGTCGTGCTGACTAGAAAGACGTGTAGCAATTGTAATTGATATCAATTGTATAGCTAATTTATAGGAGTATCAATTATTGATTGTATAGCAACTATATATCTTATAAATACAGTTAGGTTAACCCTAGAAGGGTATCGTGTAATGCAATATCATTTCATTGTAACCTAAGCAGCTCTCTGTGATATTTTACATCACTAAGAGAGGAGTTAATTCCAAAACAGTTTTTAATAGGAGAGAGAATAGCAGTAATAATAGCAATTATTACTGCGCGTGTTAACGGCTGTTCCACTATTTACATGACACGTGTCCCACTCACACACTTAACAAGAAATTGGTTGCGTGTTTAATG
Source organism: Saposhnikovia divaricata (assembly GCA_036435485.1). Classification (NCBI taxonomy): domain Eukaryota; kingdom Viridiplantae; phylum Streptophyta; class Magnoliopsida; order Apiales; family Apiaceae; genus Saposhnikovia; species Saposhnikovia divaricata. The sequence continues at coordinate 74,585,909 of CM071600.1, read as the reverse complement.
TCTAAAACGATTGGGTTTTTAATTTTCAATTACAGATCTAATCAAAATCAGTTCATTATTCATTTTTTCACTTTTACACCCACGAACACACAACTTTACACACAATTTCTCTGTTATTCTCGTTTACACATTTTCACAAACACCTTTGCTACATATCTTTTTCACTCATATTTTCTTCTCAAATCGATTCTAATGGCCACTAAAGCTTTTACTGCCCAAGGATTGTTGTTTGTTCCCAACAATTATGCAGCTCCTTTGAATAATGAAAAAGTTCCAGAGGCGTTTCACTTGATTCAGAACTTTTTGAGAGATTCAGAGATTGGAACAGCTCTTGTCGAACCACAAATGCTTTCTGCCACACAGATTGCTACCTTTTGGAATAACTCTGTCTCTGATGATGGTGGAGAGAATGGAAATCCATTAATTGTTTTCACTTATGAGGAGACAGAGTATGTGATTACTTCTGCAACTGTTCGAGATACTATGGGTTTTGACACTCACACTTCATACACTGTTGCTGGTGAGAATGACTTGAAGGAGATGTTGCAGTAGCTGAGGTTTTCTGGCTCTTTGGACAAGCTTGGTAATGTAAAAAGGTCAGGGCTCAAGAAGGAATGGAGTTTCTTCTTTGACTGTATCACAAGAGCTTTTGGAAAGAAAGTCACCAACTGGGATGCTATTCCTACTGACAGTCTTCAAATTGGTTATTCTCTTCTCTATGGCAGTAATTTCGATTTTGGTAGACTTGTCTTAATGAATTTAGGTGATAGGTTGTTAGAGTCTAGTACTGTTTATTTTGCTAGATTCTGTCAATTATTATTCACTGCTTGTGTTTCTGGAGTTGAAATTGCTGAGAATGATACTATTTTAGCCTTCAAGGTTAATAAGAGGATATTATCTGATCTTACAAACAAAGATGCTAACAAGGAGCAATTACCTGATTTGGTATTGCCACTTGCAATTCAAAACTTTCTTCACCAACCTCAAGAACCTCCACCGTCTCCACAACCTCAAGAACCTCCACAGCCAAATCCTGAACCTACAAACACTGAACCTCACCAAACCCTAAACACTGAACCTATACAACCAACTTCAAACATTGAATCTCCAACTCTAGACTCTGAAACACAAACTCAACCTCAACCTTCACCTCAACCTGAACAACAACCATCTATTATCCAACCCAAACCAAAACATGTACATAGCAGAAAACACACAACAACAATTACCCAGCATGGACAAGCTAAAGCAAAAAGGGCATCTGTTCAAGCTCAAAAGGAGTCTGTTAGGCCAAAAAGAGCTAGAAAGGCAAGAGCAAACAGACCTCCATCTCCATCTACTTTAGATGATTCTACTTCAGATGAAGAGAAAGCAGAAGTGCCTCAAGTTAAAAGGAGGAGACTGATTATTGATGAGTCTGATGAAGAAATGAATATTGAAGCTCCAGAGGATATCTCTAAGGAGACTCCTGCTGTTGAGACAGAGGTAATCTTAGAACCTACTGTAGCAGAACCTGAATTAAGAATTGATGAACCTGTGCTTGCTGAGGTTCAGATTGAATAAGATGCTAGAACCGAGTTACATGTAATGGAAGAGTTTGATGAAAATTTCATGTCATTCTCTGTTGAAGTTGAAGATCCTACTCCAACACCCATGGCTGCAAACTCTGCTGATACTGGTGTTGCTGATCAACCTACTGTGGTGCTAGAAGAAACAGGGGTTGCATCTCACACAGAGTTATTCTCTGATGCACATCAAGTCTCTGACCATGGTGAGGAAATAGATTAACCTGCAAAATTTCTCTCTTCAGAGATTGTCATGGTAAACTCTGCTAATCAAGAAGAACAAGTTGCTCAAGAAGAACCTGTCCTAAACTTAATGAAGAAACTGCCTCAGTTGCAGATGCAGATGATTCTGAAAATGATCTTTCTGAAGAAGTGAGTGCAGAAGCTGGATCTGGTCAAAATGTTGAAGTTCAGACTGATGGACTGAAAACAGGGAAGAAGACAGACTTTGCTGGACCTTCTGCAAGAGATATTGAAGATGATTATCTGGCAAAACAAACTGCAGAGTGGTACAAAGAAGACTGCATCTTTCCTACTGGAAGAGCAGCTACTTTTCTCAAGGATACTTCTAAGAAGATTTCAAATCCAGACATTCTGACATGCTTGCAAGGCACAGTGATTCAGGTTAAGGCCTTGAATCACAAATTTGATGAAAATCAGAAGTCAATTGTAGATCTGAGAAATGAAGTTGTAAATAGAGAGATGAGTCTACAGAGAGACAACAACATGTTGTTTCAAACCTTCTCAAAGGCTCAGGAGACTCTGATTCAAAGATTGGGCAAAGTTGAGGAAAATCAACTTTGTTAGCTGACAAGATCGAATCCATTGCCAACTCTCTTGAGTTAATTACTTCAATCTTGATCCCTGATGATGTCAAAAAGGGGGAGAGAGTTGCTAGATCCAAGTGTAAGCAGCAGCCTCAAACTCTGTCAAAGAAAGATGATCTTGATGATGAAGGAACTAATTCAGAGAGGAGGCTGAGATCAAAGTCTGGTGTTAATATGAAAGCTGGCAAGTCTACAAGATCAAGTACAGCAGTGAATACAAATGTACAGAGTACTTCAAGGCAAAATCTAAAAGCTGGCAAGTCTACAAGATCAAGTACAGCAGTGAATACAAATGTACAGAGTACTTCAAGGCAAAAGGATTTGTTATTCTCTGACAATCCACAAACTGATGAAGAGCTTGCTGCTAAAATTTTCTTGGAAGAGAATGCTGAGGGAGTTACCTTAGAAGATGTTCATGCTGAAGAATTACTCTTGCAAGAAGAGCATTTGAAAGCTATGAAATCTGGAAAGACCAAGAAAAGTGCTAAAGCCCCAAGGCCTGTTCAAAAAGGGATAGTGATTAAAGAAAATCTTGCTGGTAGTCAAGAAGAAGAAGAAAGAAAATTGATAAGAAAATCATCACTTGATGCCAAGCTGAAGCGTAAAGGTATAATGGGTCAATAAGACAAAGGGAAAAAGGTAGATACAACCTCTATTGCTACACATGTTGTGAGTGAACCCCTGCCTGTTCAAAATAATCCATTGACTGCTCAAATGCAAAGATTTTTCTCCAAGCCTACAATTCCTGTTCAAGCTCACAAGAAAGGAGTTGGTACTTTTCAGCATGACAGAGCTTGCTTAGGAAAGCCTCCTGGTAAGAACACATCTGGTTTAGGTTCTCACAAAGATGTCAGAATAAACAACAGTCCTAGAAATCCTTCATCACTTATTTCTCCTGGAGCTGGTATGATTCAAGAAAATCTAGACAAACTGGAATCAGTTCAGCTGGTTCATCAGAAGAGTTTGGATGTATACATGTTACTGCACTTCATGGAGGATGGAACAGTGTATAGGGTGAATGAAGATGATATCAAGCTGAAGCTGTGTGAAGAACTTCAATATGTTCTGTACTTATTCAGGGTTACAAATCGAAGAACATCACTTATTGCTGATTCTATAAGAGAACATATGAAGAAAGCCAAAGTACTTACTGGTTCAAAGACTACAGAAGAGTATGTTCCTAAGTACAGAGACTATCATGGAAATCTTGTTGAAATGAAGAGGAATAGTGCTCGACTGAAGACTGACTTGGGTATAACTGTGCTGGACTTCAATTCTGAATCTGAGAAAGCATATTTTATCAGGCTTGGAAACGAAATGAGGAAAAACAAAATTTATTCTCTGAGAGCTGCTATCTACCAAACTGGAGAAGATGATCCTAAGCTGAAAGAGATCAAGGAGATAATGCAGAGAGAGCTCGAGAATGCGGAAAGAAGACTGCTTATAGACTACCTTAGAACAACACCAGATGTTGAGGAGGTTAGGTAGAAAAAGTCTGTAAGTAATTCTTATTTTCTGTAAATTTTGTTAAGTCAAGATTAAACTCTGCTTATTTGAATAAACACTGTGTTTGTATAAAATTGTTTTGACATCATCAATTACTGTTAACTTGTGCATTTTTACTAATGAACAAGTTGGGGGAGATTGTTAAATATAATTGATGTGGTTAATATCAGTGTTTAAGTTTTACAGGGAAAAACAGGTTTAACTTGAAACTGGAAGCAGTCAGAGTTTAGTTAAACTCTGACAGTTGGAAGCTCGACAGAGTCTGCTAAACGCTGACAAGAGGAAGCAGCTAAACTCTGTTGAAGAGAAGCGTTTGCTGGTCAGTAACAGAATTATTGAAGATAATTATGGAAACGATATCTTTGAAGATTGGATAGCTGTCAAAGAAGTCGTGCTGACTAGAAAGACGTGTAGCAATTGTAATTGATATCAATTGTATAGCTAATTTATAGGAGTATCAATTATTGATTGTATAGCAGCTGTATATCTTATAAATACAGTTAGGTTAACCCTAGAAGGGTATCGTGTAACGTAATATCATTTCATTGCAACCTAAGCAGCTCTCTGTGATATTTTACATCACTAAGAGAGGAGTTAATTACAAAACAGTTTTTAAAGTCTTTTAAGAACTTATTGTTATTCGCTCATACTTAGTTGATTATAATTGTGTATTCGGCCTAACAGAAGTATGTTCAGAGGTAGTATTTTGAATACCGGATTTCAGTAGAGCCGGCAATTTCGTACACGACACGAAAACACGACACGAAAATTACGGGTTTGGGTTGACCTTTTTGGTATACGAACACGAAAGTAAACGAACACGAAATTACACGGATGAATTTAGTGTCGGTTTTGGGTTTACCCTTGGGTACACGACACGAAACGAAAATACACGAAATAAATAAATATTTAAATAAATATTTTAAATTATATATATATATATATATATATATATTATAAATAAATATTACATATTTAACTTTTTTACAAAATAAACAGAAAATACACGGAAAGTACATGAAAAGTACACGAAAAGTACACGAAAGTACACGAAAGTACACGATTTTTATTTCGTTTTCGTGTAAACGGAAAATACACAAAATATTTCGTGTACTTTTCGTTTCGTTTCGTGTTTACACGAAATATTTCGTTTCGTGTTCGTTTTAAAATTTGACTACACGAATTAATTTCGTTTCGTGTTCGTTTTCGTCTCTTGGTACACGAAACACGAAAGTACACGAAACGAAACGAAACGAATCGCCAGCTCTAGATTTCATCAGTAGGAACTTGTATCAGTAATAATTTAGTGGGAATTTGTATCAGTGGTTGTATCATGTCTGGCCTTATGGCTTATTCTAATAAAATCTTTGCCTATAAAAAAAAAACTACACTTCATTAAAAACAAGTAAACACAATCATTTTGTTAACTAAAAAATAGAACAACAATCACATGTTTTACAATATAAAAAAGTAAAATTTTCATGTGTAATCATAGACCATAGGTATATAAGCCAATATACAATGAGAGCATACTTTATAAACAAAAAAAACAGTCTTTGAATTATCAAAATCAAACTAATGAGTAATCGCTTTTGCAACCATCACTAAAACACTTGTATAGTAATATAAAAAAATGCAAAACTCAATTCATTAATTCGAAGTAAAGGTAATTGCAAGAACATACCATATTGGTTCCAAAACACACATTACAAGAGACCAATATCATTCCCTTTTGACAAGGAAAATACAATTTTCCTAATCAAAGATTGTTCGATCCAAGGAATTTTCAAGTGAGTATCATCAGAGACATCCAATTCTTAATCGCTCTAAAACGAGTTCGAATTGATGAACAAATAATATGAACATTGCATAAATCGCTGAATGATGCAAGAAAATAAAGGCAGATGGAGCAAAAAGGGTGACTGAACTGAGAAGCGTTAAGGGTTAGAATTGGGAAAAAGAGGTGAATAATAGAAGGAGAGAGAACATGTATGGTAGAGTCTCATTTTTTTTTTTTGCTAAGCAGAATCTCATTTAGTTATAAAGTTCCCAATAATTTATATAACTTTTATTAATAGTAATATTTTAGAATTGTAAAATCACATGTACTTACCAATGTTAATGGTTAATTTGGACGAAAGATGATTAATAAATGTCCGTCAGAGAGAGATTAAATATGTAATTTGTCAAAAAATATAATTTAAGATCGATTTTAGAAGAAATAATTAAAATTAAGGGGCGCAAAGTGCGAATTAATTTAGTAAATAAAATAAAGGGAAAAAAGTATCTAAAGCATACAATAGAGAAGTTTTCTATTAGTGCGGTTTAAAATATGATAAATTAATTATTATTTGAACAATCCAACCGTACGGATGTTAAATTCATACAAAAATATGTGAATGTACAAATTTTCGTGTAATTTAATTATTTGGAACTATAAATTTATAGCAATAAAATTATGATAAATCTGTGTCGTTGAATATATATAGAAAATAGTATTATTATAAAAGTGATGCTCCACTATTTCAAATTATATCCTTATCTATCTATACTATTATATTAAAGCCGAAACATTGAAAGTTTTGGTTTTCGGTTTGGTTATCCCATTTATTTTGGTTTTCACAGATAATTAAATTGTAAAAATAACTTAAAAAACTAATTACTAAGGTTAACGTAATTATATTCAGATTAAAATTCCTTTATCCATATTGAGCTTCTACTTGGACTCTTTTTTCAGCTCCAACAACTCAATTACCCATTTTTTCTAAAGATTTTACTTCTAATTGAAACACTTTACCATTTAATTTAAAACTAATATTACAATAATTAATATATATCCAAAATATCACACCATATCTTTCCGTAATTATTTTAGTAATAATTTTTGTAATTAAAACAAGTTACTTTTTAATTTAAAATTAATCTTGCGATAACTAATATACACCCAAAAATATCTCACCATATATTCAAATCATTATTTTTAGTAATAAATAAGAATCGTTAGATCTAATAATAAGATATATTATATGATTAATTTACTAAAAATTCAAAGTTAGAATCCGTCAACGACATATTTAATTTAGAATTTTACAAAATAAATTTCAAACCATGCATATCATTATATAAATTTATATTAAATTAAAATTAAAAAATTATTAAAAATAAGGATTATATAAAAACATAATTATAATATTACAATAATTAATATATATCCAAAATATCACACCATATCTTTCCGTAATTATTTTAGTAGTAATTTTTGTAATTAAAACAAGTTACTTTTTAATTTAAAATTAATCTTGCGATAACTAATATACACCCAAAAATATCTCACCATATATTCAAATCATTATTTTTAGTAATAAATAAGAATCGTTAGATCTAATAATAAGATATATTATATGATTAATTTACTAAAAATTCAAAGTTAAAACCCGTCAACGACATATTTAATTTAGAATTTTACAAAATAAATTTCAAACCATGCATATCATTATATAAATTTATATTAAATTAAAATTAAAAAAATTATTAAAAATAAGGATTATATAAAAACATAATTATAATGTTAAATAAATTTTATAACCTATGAAAAGAAACCCGTGCTTCGCACGGATTATAAACTATATATAATAAGCGTAAGAGGGATTTTATCAATATTTTTGGTTTGGTCACTGTACAACCAAAATAGTCTCAACCGTCGAATCTAATATTTTTAAAAATAGACGATCAAGATTATATAATATTAAAAAGAAAATTATAATCTAAAAAGAATATCATTAGAAAAAAGAAAATTATAATCTAAAAAGGATATCATTAAAAAAGTTGTATTGAAATTGAATTTTAAAAAAAGAAAATAATAATATGAAAAGAATATTATATCCTTATATATAATAATCGTAGGAGGGATCTTATCCATAATTTTGGGCACTGTACTACCAAAATAATCTCAACTGTCGAATTTAATATTTTTAAAAATAGACGATCAAGATTACATCACATTAAAAGAGAAAGTTATAATCTAAAGAGGATATAATTAGAAAAGGTTGCGTTAGAAGTGAATTTTAGAAATAAAATTATAATCTAAAAAGGATATAATCAAAAAAAGTTGTATTAGAATTGAATATTAAAAAAGAAAATTATAACGGATATAATTAAAAAAGATTGTATTAGAATTGAATTTTATTTATTTTTTATTAGTATTAAAAAAAATCATATTTACTATTTGAACTCTATTGAGATCTAAAAATCAAATTCGGATGATTTACAATCCATACAAAACTCATAAAATTATCTTTAATTTAGTGATAATTTAATTATTATTATTAAAATAGAAACACTCAGAATCTCAAGAGAAATTATAATTACGATCCTATTCAATGTAGAAGATCTACATTGATAATGCTATTCAATGTAGAAAACTTAATTATATAATTTTTAAATTATTGACATACATCTTTTCGTATTAGAAAATTATAATCTGAAAAGGACATGTCTTAGAATTGAATTTTATTAATTTTTTTTATTAGTGTTAAAAAAAATTCATATTTACCATTTGGGCTCTATCTTAAGATCTAGAAATTAGATTTGAATGATTTTACAATTTACACGAAACTCATAAAATTATCTTTAATTTAGTGATGATTTAATAATTATTATTAAAATGAAACACTCGAAATCTCAAGAAAAAAATTTAATTAGGAATTTTTTCATTAATCCTATTCAATGTAGAAGAACAACATTGATAATACTATTCAATGTAGAAAACTTAATTATATATTAGTTAAATCATTGACATACACCTTTTTGTATTTCAATATAAATACACTTTTTAGTTTATAACATATTAAAATATAAAATATTTTGTATGCTAGATCCAACGGTTTTCATATATTTATTTTAAGATCTAACCGTTCTTATTTATTTTGTCGTGCAGAGGACCAGAGATCAAAGTTTTGGACAAAATCTCCCATACACTTATTATTAAAAATTGTATTTAGTTGTTAGTAGAACTATATTCAAATAATAACAAGGGTATTTTGATTATCAAAACGAATTATAAGTAGAATTCATAAATCGAATAGAGAATTCAACGTAAAAAATCGTCAATTTCTTCTCTATATTCTCTATGCGTAGGTTTAATTAGAAAATAATTGTTAAATCATAACTAAATTAAAGATTATTTTGTTAATTTCACATGGGTTATAAAATCGTAAAATTCAATTTTAAAAATTCAAGATAGAGTACAAATATTAAATCGAATGTGTAAAATCTTATAAATATCAATTATTTAATAACAATTTGATATGTAGATTAATAACATATAAAATTTAAAAAATTAATATAATTATAGATATTAAAAAGGAGCCGTGCATTGCACGTGTTATAAGCTAGTATAATAAAAATTTGTATACAATATTATTTCGACATAAACTTTTCATCCGATTGAATTATCAAAAATAATAAAATACAAGATTTAAGATGTACTAATAAAGAACTTGTGCTTTAGAAGCAACTTCCTCATAAATAAAATATCTAAATCTAAATTTAGTAACAACAAATATATTTGGGAAATAAAAAAGGATGGAGAGAGGTGGACGTGGAGTCGTCAAGTACACACAAAGGTAGGAGAGAATCAGAGATGGGCAGGCAGCCAACCAATGAGTGGGAATCTTCTCCTCGCCTCTCTTCAAATAAGGTCATATCAAAAATCTTCCTCCCTCCCTCCCTCTTTTATCTCACCCACATGTATGTATGTATGTATATTGTATTTTGTCGAATAAAAGACGTGTGTATGGGAGAGATACATATGACCATTTGGTGTTGTCTGAACAGGCGGACGACACACAACCAACCATTGGAACACCCCACTTTCATTTTCAGGCAATTTTACAGATACGTATAAAACGAGAGTGGGGTCTTTTACTCCCTTATTTGCACATCTTTGGTAGTATTGAGTCTAGGCCTGCGTGTATACTTCCATTCCATTCCGTTTCAATCCAACTGAGGGTGGAATGGCGAGTTATTGGTCTTCACCTCCCACTATCCAACTCCTCCGTTGCGATTACCAGCACCACCACCATCACCAGCAGCTTGTTCTATTACATCCTGCAAATTCTCGATGTAAATACAAATCCCTTACTAATATTAATATGCTCATCAGGTGTAGTACTAGCAGTAGTGCCTCCACGGAGAGTACCATTGCTGCTCCCACAAAAACAAAAACAAACAAAAATACTGGTATTAGTAAGAGGAGGTCAGTTCAGGTCCCCAAAATTAAAACCCCCAAGATTTCGAAAAACAAGCCGCAGGAGCAGCCTTCTGCTCAATTAAATAAGGTTTTTGATGTGCGGGCCATGTATCAGAATGGTGATCCTTTAGGGCGCAGAGATTTGGGGAAGCCTGTTGTCAAATGGATTTCCCAGGGAATGAAGGCTATGGCTTCTGATTTTGCCACTGCCGAGATTCAGGGAGAGTTCTCTGAGGTTGAGCAGAAAATGGGTCCTGGTCTCACCTTTATCATTCAGTCACAGCCTTATCTTAATGCCATTCCTATGCCCGTTGGTGTTGAAGCTGTTTGCTTCAAGGCCTGTACCCACTACCCTACCCTCTTTGATCATTTCCAGAGGGAGCTCCGAGACGTCCTCCAGAAGCTTCAGTCTGAATCTTTAGTCCCGGACTGGTCTCAAACCCAGAGTTGGAAGCTTCTCAAAAAGCTTGCTACTTCAGGTATTAATGAATTTTACCTCTAGATCATCTTTGTAATTTTACCTTTTTTGTGGAGAAATAGATATACATGATGAGTAGTCGGTCTTTTCCTGATATTTGAGTGTATGCAGCTCAGCATAAAGCTATAGCAAGGAAGGTTTCTCAGCCAAAAGCCGTTCAGGGTGCACTAGGAATGGACATTCATAAGGTTAAGGCTATTCAGAGCAAAATTGATGATTTTACTACGAGGATGTCGGAGCTACTCCGCATAGAAAGGGATTCTGAACTGGAGTTTACCCAGCAGGAATTGGATGCTGTTCCCATGCCAGATGAGACTTCTGATCCGTCTAAACCAATTGAATTCCTTGTTACACATTCTCAGGTTGAACAGGAGCTCTGTGACACCATCTGCAATTTGATTGCTGTCAGCACTTTCATAGGTGGATCACAGACCTAGTTTCATTTTTCTCTAAACAATATCTTATATTATTTGTATGTCCTCGCTTCTTTTATATTTTTCATGGCCATGCCATTCAACTATTGTAATATATCTCTGAAGGAAACAATTGTTTGGTTTGATTTGTTCACAGGGTTGGGTGGTATGCATTTGGTGTTGTTTAGGGTGGAGGGACATCACAGGTTACCCCCAACAACCCTTTCTCCGGGTGATATGGTTTGTGTGAGGACTTGTGATAGCCGAGGTGCAGGTGCAACTTCTTGCGTACAGGGATTTGTTAACAACCTAGGGGATGATGGATGTAGCATCAGTGTGGCACTGGAATCTAGACATGGCGATCCCACTTTTTCTAAGCTCTTTGGTAAGAGCATACGCATAGACCGGATTTATGGGTTGGCTGATACACTCACATACGAGGTATTTTTCTCTGTTCATAAAGGCATAAACTTTTTATTTCTCATACGCACTTCGTTATCACCTTCCATTCAATCTAGAGTATATCGGTTATAAGTTTGAACTGTAATACAGTAGTTCCACCTAAATCGAGTCACAGTTTTTAAAAATGTTTCGCTTGAACTCAAATGATCAGTACTTTTAGTTGTTTAGTTGCTCAGCATAAATCCCTTACTGAATTAAAGTAGTCATACACGTAGGAAGAAGACATTCCTCAAGTTTATCTTTATTTTGATTTTGGGAAGGCCAGATTTTTAACTTCTGCATTATTTGCTCTGTTCTTGTTAGGAAGAGGCATGTAATTTTCTAGTTAGATTATCTGACACTACCAGGATTCAAGCATCACAAGTTCTATTGTCATTTCAATCAAATAATCATAATATAAGGTCTTGATTTTGAATCTGAAGCAGCTCTTTTTTTGACTTATTATATCTGTTTTATAATTATTCGTTTACTTTGTAGCGAAATTGCGAAGCCCTCATGATGCTCCAGAAGAGAGGCTTACAGAAGAAAAATCCTTCAATAGGTATTGTGGCCACACTGTTTGGCGACGAAGATGATGTTGCATGGTTAGAGGAGAATGACGTGGTAGATTGGGCTGAAGCAGAACTGGATGGAATGTTAGATTTTAATACATATGACGAATCACAGCGAAGGGCAATAGCATTAGGATTGAACAAGAAGCGGCCCATGTTAATTATTCAAGGGCCACCTGGAACTGGAAAGACAGGTTTACTTAAGGAAATAATCTTGCTTTCTGTCGCACGAGGTGAAAGGGTTCTTGTTACTGCCCCTACTAATGCAGCTGTGGATAACATGGTTGAGAAACTTTCCGATGTTGGGGTCAACATAGTGAGGGTTGGAAATCCAGCACGAATATCTTCCACAGTAGCTTCAAAATCTTTGGCTGAGATTGTCGACTTCAAGCTTGAAGATTTCCGAGAAGAGTTTGAAAGGAAGAAGTCAGATCTGCGAAAAGACTTGAGACAATGTTTGCGGGACGATTCTTTAGCAGCTGGAATACGCCAACTTCTAAAACAACTTGGAAAAGCATTGAAGAAGAAGGAGAAGGAGATTGTCAGGGATATATTGACAAGTGCTCAAGTTGTGCTAACAACTAACACTGGAGCAGCCGATCCACTTATCAGACGACTGGATACCTTTGACCTTGTTGTTATAGATGAAGCAGGTCAAGCCATCGAACCATCCAGCTGGATACCAATGTTGCAGGGAAGGCGTACTATTCTTGCAGGTGACCAATGCCAGCTTGCTCCAGTGATTTTATCAAGAAAAGCTTCTGAAGGTGGTCTAGGAATATCCCTCCTTGAGAGAGCTGCAAAGTTGCACGAGGGGGTTCTTGCTACAAAATTAACTACTCAATACCGCATGAATGATGCAATAGCAAGTTGGGCTTCAAAGGAGATGTACGAAGGAACATTAACATCGTCTCAAACAGTCTCTTCTCATCTTCTAGTAGATTCTCCATATGTCATGGTATGTTTAGTATTTGCATAATTTTTTTACCCAAGCACAGTAGATATCTGAAATTAGAAACTTCAGGATTAAGAATTATAAACCAATGGTATAATTTGTACTCCTCTGCTGACTTGTCCATTTTTTGTCGCTGGATGTTTTTTACCGGACTATAACAAATACCCTTGATTTGTACTTTCTGTTTGTTTTACAGCCCACATGGATAACACAATGTCCATTGCTGTTGCTTGATACAAGAATGCCATATGGAAGTTTGTCAGTAGGTTGTGAGGAGCATTTGGACCCAGCTGGCACGGGATCTTATTACAATGAAGGGGAGGCTGATATAATCGTGCAACACGTCTTTTCCTTGCTTTATGCTGGTGTGTAACCCTGCAACTTTACAACACCCATGCTAATGATTTTATATGTGGGTGACGATATCTTTGGACTTTTGAAACATCGGTCCTCATCTTTCTTCAAGATATTATAGTATTAAAAGTGTGGACAAATAGTATTTCAGTTTATAGTTATCAATAGTTCAATACACACGCCTGTACCCAGATCTTGGTTTATTTAATGCAGGTGTTAGTCCGTCTTCCATTGCTGTGCAGTCTCCTTATGTTGCTCAAGTACAGTTGTTGAGGGACAGGCTTGATGAGATTCCAGTGGCCAGAGGGATAGAGGTGTCCACTATTGACAGCTTTCAAGGGCGGGAAGCTGATGCAGTAATAATATCAATGGTATGTACTTGAAAATAGAACAGTTGCTTTAATATTATAGTTTTTAACTGTTTGTTGATGGATTTGAATTATGAGTTATTATTTTATTGATTGCTTAAAAGAATAATATTTTGCAGAGAAGTTAGTCATTTAGCGAAACTCACTTCAGTCCTTGGTCTATATCATGTACATGGCTGTTGAGCCATTTTCATGTTCAAGATAGGAAGTCGGTTTTAAGATGATCTCACATTTGAATATTTTATTACTCTTTCTGTTCAACTTTCCTCATTAAGTGCACAGGATGATATGAAATTGTTTTGTTGCTACGAAAGTAATATGACACGCATATTCTTTTTAGGTTCGATCAAACACAATGGGAGCTGTTGGATTTCTGGGGGATAGTCGGCGGATGAATGTTGCCATAACGAGAGCTCGCAAACATGTAGCTGTGGTATGTGACAGCTCAACAATATGTCACAACACTTTCTTGGCAAGGTTGCTTCGCCATATAAGATATTTTGGAAGAGTGAAGCATGCTGAGCCAGGTAGTTTTGGTGGATCTGGGTTAGGCATGAACCCTATGTTGCCTTCTATTAGTTGAAACTGCATGAGCTTACTAATAGTCCAAGCTCAAGGTTGTGTGTAGTTTAGTTGTACATTGATTCCCTGGAACGAGACTCGGGAGTTGGTATATTTTTTGGCCCTTGTTGCAATGTACAGGAAATTGTTGGATTTGTCAAGTTGACAAATGTAAATATACAATACATGAAAGTTCATTTGTCTATATAATACAATTTGAATAGCAGTTTTGATTAGTTGATATGATGGTCAGTTTTGAATAGCAGTTTTTTATATACTTATTTAAAAACTGTTCAAATTACTTGAAATGATATGCTTGTGGCTTAGGGTGTGGTTTCAGTGTTGTGTTCTAGTAGTATGTATTCGAGTAGTTTCTCAATACCAAGTGATCGATTTGGAAATGCATTTCATATGAAATTCGATGATATTTCTTTTGAATTTATTAGAAGGAAATAAGTATCTCTATTCGTGTGAACTCTATTCGTGTTTCGCACGTAATGACTTGTTTCGCACGTAATGACGGATAGTAAAATATTTTTTTTTAAAACTTGGTTTCTAAAACACTACTACGTCATTTTTATTGCACTAGGAATTATTAGAGAAACAAATACATTTTTTAATTATAAATTGCAAAATCATTATGCAAAAACAGGAAAAAAACAAAAAAAAGATTATGTAAGTAAAAGGTAAGTGCTGTGTTTCTTATTATTTTTTTTTAAAAAAAAAAGAGAAAAAAGAAAAGAAGGAGAAAAAGGATAAAATAAGGCAAGGAAGGAGAGTAATCGGGTGGGGGAGTTTGAAGAAGTCCAGATCGATCGATTCGCGATGGACGAGGCGAAATCTATGGCGCAGCAGCAGCAACATCAACAGCAGCAGCATCTAATGCTACAACAACAGCAGCAGCAACAACAACAACAACAACAAATGTTATTGTTACAGCAACAAATTCAACACCAGCAGAAGAAGCAACAACAAGCCATTTCTCGTTTCCCTTCAAACATTGATGCTCATCTTCGACCTGCGTCATCTTACCGCACTCCTCCTCCTCCTACTACCAATACTTCTCAATCTCTTATTCCAATTACTAACCCTAACCCTAACCCTAATTCCAATCTCATTCCATCCAACCCTAATCAGCAGCAACAGCCGAATCGAACACCTGCTCCTCCAGCTCCGGAGGTTCAAATGGCGTATCAGGATCTCTGGCGTGTTTGTCATCCTGATCATAAACGCCCTTTCTCCTCTATCGAAGACGCTTGTCACAGGTACTCAATTCTCCTATTATTTTGTTACTGTCCTCCCTCCTGCCGTTTCAATTTGTATGTATGTGTATCTCGCACTATTACTTGCCTTTCCCATTTTCATACTCCGCTTTCATTTTAGTAATCTGTAATCTGTCAACAATCACCATCCACAGCCTCCTTTTTCGGTATTCACCTTTGCGTAACCAAACAAATCTGTGATAATCATCTATTGCTACATGGACTGTGTTCAATAAATATCTCTACACACACACACTTTTTTCCACTGATCTTTAATGTTTATGTTATGTTTCCATTTTTTATATGCAGATATGGATTGTAAGTTGACACTATTACCGAATTCACCTTTGCATAACTAAACATATCAGCGATGATTATCTGTTGCTACTGTACATGGACTGTGCTACATAACTCTCTATATATATCACACATTTTTTGCTGATGTTTAGTGTCGTATCTCCTTTTTTAATACGTTGATACAGATAGTAAGTTGTCAGTAGTACTATATGTCCCAATGCTTTTGTAGCAACTACACAAAACTACAAAAGTATCGTGTCCTTTGTTGTACGTTGTACGGTTTTTTTTATGTCATAGTAACCTATAAGTCTCACCCACGGGGACTGAATTTAGAACACGCAAATCACCATATATATATATATATATCACTCCATTAGATTCAAGGAAAAAGTTAACGAAATAACTAACAAGATCCTAGACAGCCTATTAAGTGTTTGCCACGTGACTTGAATGTAAATAAATAAATGAAATTCATAAATATAAATAGGTCACATGTACACACGTACATGTTACATACGTCATATATGTACATACACTACATGTATATTGGAACTTAGAACTAACATATGGAGAGAATCACATCTTTTCCTTTTCGAAGAGAGAGTGAAATGAGGGAATGATAGTTATCCATCTATGCAACCGAAGAAAAGAATTGCTTTTGGTCTGGGTCGCTCATTGATTGTTAAAACATATTAAAAAACTAATTTAAGGCTTTCTTTTTCTCTAATATATTGATTTCTATACACCCTTTTGTTTACGATTTTGATTTAGTTTTTTACCAACCCCGCTTCCAAATTCTAACCTTCTTTTGTCTCAATTTGTTCCTCAGAATTATTTTGTTGGGTTTGTTTTATAATGTAATTTCAAGATTCACTTGCCTCCAAAAAGTTATTTAAAAGATTGATCTAAGACCTCTGCAACTGAAAATAGTTATTTGTTGTTGAATAGATATAGACAGAAGATGAAGACAGAAATGAACTAAAAAAAGCTTATGTATTCCTGTTTACATATGTGTGTTAACAGGGCTCTAGAGTTTGGTCTAGATATATGTTTTTGTTTTAATTTTTATTTGAGCCACGTGGCGGCCACTTCATTGCTGATTACGAATCTGTTTATTTCTCCGTTAGCTTTTATCTTAGATTTGACGGAGTGATACATATGTATGTATGTGTATGTATGTATGTGTGTGTGTGTGTGTGTCTGTGTGTAATTACTGTCATTGAATAAATGGTATAAACGCATCGTAGTTACATTTTGCCTATGTTCATTTCCAGATGTGAGATTTTGATCAATGTGGGTCCTTCAGTCCTTCTAAGCATCACCTCTTGCATAATCTTGATTCACTTTATTTTCGGACAGAATCTGTATTATTTTTCCTTGTATCGGTAGTTTTATGATTTTTTCCATGACATGCCACTTGCTTTTGTGTGTGTGTGTGTGTGCCAGAAAGGGGCCTTTTTTTAACTGTGCTCTTTTGGGCCTCAAGTCTCAGTTCTGTGCCATTTAAGGCCTTTTCTCTGATTTGAGTGTATTAAATGAGCCCCCTTGGAGATTGGGTAGGCATGTAAGATATTTTAACGAGAACAATGGTCACCATGATATTAAATTCCTTTGTCTACCTACTGCTGGAACTAACCATTCTTATTATTCATGCCGACTTCAATCATCAAATAATTGTACAACTTTTTAGCTCCAAGCCTATGTTCATTTCCAGAGGTGAAGTGAGATTCTGATTAATGTGGGTCCTTGAGTCCTTCTAAGCATCACCTCTTGCATAATCTTGATTCACTTTATTTTCGGATTTTTTTCACGCATTTCTGCTGTATCTCTCTACAACGTTTTTGGTCATGAAAACTGTGGTGATTTTTGACATTGCTTGTTGAGAAGCGTGACACTCAGAATTTTATCTTATTTTTCCTTGTATCGGTGGTTTTATTATTTTTCCATGACATACCACTTGCTTTTCACACACATGATATTTCATACATGCTTTTAGGATTAGGTATAAGACGCGTAGTCTGTGATCTTTTCTTGTGATCGCAACATTATGAATATTTTAGATCTTGATTTCGGCATTGTCATGAACATATTGGTGCAAAAATAGGTAAGACGACTTGAAACATGTTGATTGCCCATTGTGAGCATTTCTCAGTGCCTCAATAGTCTTATGTATGAAAAGTATGCCTGAATGCATTTAGTTACATGAGTAATGCAATGAGCAGAAAGGCTTGGAGTTTGGACAAGTGGCAATTACTGAATTACCTCAAGGTCACTGGTATGGATACTTGTAGTTGGAATCAAAGTTATCAAAGAAGAGAGAGTAGATACATAGAAAAGGGCTTTTTTTCTGTTGCCAGCATTTAAAGCATCTGTTTTTCATTCTAAAGTTGCTCATTGATTCAGGTATAGTATGTCAGTCATTCCAGGTAGAGTTTGTTGGAGTCTAAAAAAAGAAGATTTTCGTGGCTTGATCTTTTTGCACAAGGGGCCAGCATATTATATTCTAAACTTTTGTGGTATAGAAACTTTTGTTGCACAAGGGGTCAACATGTCTTGTGCTATACAAAATCAACTAGACAGAATGTTGTAGTCACTTATGTGTATATTTTGCTCTGAATCATTGTCAAAAATACAACACTAACTTTTCGAATACAAATTTTCTTGCAGGCTGCTACCGTACCATGTGGTGGCGGACTATGAAGCAGAAGAAGATGACAGAATCCTTGATTCTGATACTACAGGCCAGATGCTGTCTCGCTCCCAGCAGTGGGACCACAATATTGCTGCCAAAGTGTCAGAATTTGCTGCGACCTTTGAGAAGCAGGTGTTTGCTTTCAATATAATTAATCGCAAACGAGCTCTTGGGGAATTTCGATCAGAGGAAAGATTGATGCTCGAGCAAATTCTCTTGCAAGAAGAGAGACGATCCTTGGTCGAGCTGAGGGCAGAAATGGACTTGAAACAGAAGGCAGGTCGTGAGGCTCATGAGGCTAATTTAAGAATGGCAGCCATGGCTCATGCGGAGCAAGCTCGTGCAGAGTCGCAAGCTCATGCAGAAATGATGGCTCGTGGTCCAATAAGACCAAATGCACTTGGGTCTCAAGGGAGTAACATTCAAATTGGTCATAGCATGGCTGACCAAGAGCAAGAAGTTAACCCAGAAGAGACAATCAATGGATGGGGGAACAATGCTCAAAGAGATGAAAAAGAACCTTCGGAAGACTTTTTAAATGATGAAGAAACAGAAAATGGAGATGCTGGTATGGGAGAGTTTGATTTAAACACCAGATGATCCAGTTTCTAGGTGAAATTGACCTATAAATTACCATCTGGATTGGAGAGACAATCATGTAACTGTTTTATTTGTGGGACTGAGCTCTAGAGTAAAGGCAGAACGCCAGCAAGCAGGCTGATCCATCTATTATAGTAGATAATAGGTAAAACCTTTTGGGCTGTGTACTGGCTGAACCTAGAAAACAGGGCTTGGTTCCTGAATCTTAATATGTACTTTAATATGTTTTCTGTAAGTTAGGTAAACGGATGCTGAACTTGTATGGCATATGTTATGTAGTAAACGGATGCTGAACTTGTATGGAATATGTAGTTCAAACTGAAGTTTGTAAGTTAAATAAGAAAAGTTGAACTTGTATTGAATATGTCGTTCAAATGGTGTTTTGCATGGTCTGTGGGGAGTGGGGAAATTCAGTGTACAAAATACCAACGTTTTCATGGAGTACTTGCATGCCAGTACAACTGAAACTTGAACAAAAAAGAAAAACCATTGCTGCATTAAAACCATCAAGAAATTTTATGCGACACCAGCGGAAAACATCTGCCGAGTATTAGGGATGGACATTTCGCCCGATCCCGATCTGATCCTCGCCCCATCCGGGTCGGGGATTCGGGGAATTTTTCGGGTTCGGGGCGGGGAGCGGGGAATATTTTACAAAAAATTCGGAGATCGGGACGGGGTTGGGGATTAGGGGATCCCAGTCCCGACTCCCGACCCCCTTTTTTAATATTATTTTAAAATATACTTATATATGTATATAATTAAATAATTATATATTATTATTGTTTAAAATTTTAATTCATTTCATAGATTCAAAGTTTTAATAGTAAAATTTAAATATAATTATAATAATTTAATTATATTTTTTAACATAAATAAATATTAATTCTAAATATTTTTTAGAATATGTAATTGAATTTAAAATACATATTATATATTATGATTTAGCAAATTAATTTTATTAAAAAATTTATTTGAATGTATAATTTTTTTAAAAAAAATATTAAAAATCCTCACTTCCCCGTGGGGATCCGAGAAAATGACCAAAATGCCTATTTTTCACAAGTGTTTGCCCAAAAATACTGATTTTGAAAAAAAGTGCCCGAAATATCGACGGGATACGGAGAATCGTCCTCCGTGTTAGCATGATGCGGAGCATCGTCCTCCGTATTACGTAGATACGGAGCTGCGTCTACCGTGTTATGCATGATACGGTGGACGGTGTTCCGTGTTAGGTGGGTGCGCAGCACTGTCACGGAACACGGTACAACGTATCATGTATATCACGAAAGACGCAGCTCCGTATCGTGCCCTATTACGGAAGATCGTGTTCCGCAACACACCCCCTATCACGGTACACGATCTACCGTGTCTCGTCGGTATTTTGGGCAAACAGCATTTATTTTTGATTATTTTGGGCCATCACCCTGGGGATCCCCGTTCCCCGTTCGGGGCAGGGATCAGGGAGTAAAATATTCCCCGTTCGGGGATCGGGGTGGGTTCGAGGAGCAGGTATGGGTTCGGGGATTGGGGGCAGGGATTGCACCCCTCGACCTCGAAGTGACCTATATTCAGTCTCCCGGTTCCCGAGAATGTTAGGTTTAAATATGTAGCATCACTATTAGTTGCAAACGCAAGATTAATTCCCTTGACAATTGTAATCATAATATATGGACATCTCTTCAATCTAAGGGAATTTGGAATTATATTACGTGGACATCTCTTCAACCAGTCAGGTTTTATCACAAAATTAAAGTATTAATGCTTGATTATCTCTAATCTTTAAATGTTGTTTTACTCTATTTGCAAGCATTGTGAATCTCCAAAACTACTTCAAGAGATTTACTATCGAGGTCCCCCTCGCATAAACAATGCTTGAAGAGAGGACCAATCAAGCTGGTATCATCCATGTTATTATGTGAGGCCCTCATATTGGAGGAGATGGTAAGGTAAGGGAGATATACAAAGGGGATGACACCACTATCATGTTCACAAAGGCCTCTCACTAAAGTGAATCATCTTATGAAGAGACCCCCAAAACTATTCAGAGGGGAGGATACCACTATCATGTTCACAGAGGAAGAGGCGAAGTGGGTATATCATCCCCACTATGATGCTTTGGTTTGGATCAGGATAGGATCTTAAAACATCTATAAGATCATCGTTGATAATGGGAGCGCTGTGAATGTCTTGAGTATGATGTTTACAAGAAAATGGATTCTTTGACAAGGATCTGTCTCATACTATTGGACATCTCTATGGATTTACTGAGGTCTCAGTCAGTGTGAAGGGCCACATAAGGCTCCTCATCACCTTGGATGATGAACCATTTATTACTATGCAGGTTGCTGACTTCATGGTTGTCGACCAACCCTCATCCTACAATGCTATTGTAGGAAGGCCCATTCATAAGGAAATGAGTGCAATGACTTCCATCTACCACTGTTGAGTATTGAATACGGTAAAAGAATACAGAGGGGGGTGAATGGATTCTTGAACTTTTCTTTGTTCTTGAATCTTTGCAGCAAGATATGTGTTGAATGTGTAAAATATGTAAGAACAGATAACAAAGACAAACACAACACAATATCACTTTAATCTAATATTTTATTAGATAAAGATTTTGCTACAATCTGTGAATACAAATGGTAGTATTCTCAGCTTCGTTTTTCTTAGAGAGATATTTCTTGTGATGTATCTTGAAAAACTTTTCTGCTAAGGAAGTGAGGCTGTATCCTTATAGACATGGATACACCTACTTACTACAAATAAGGTAGGTAAAACAAACTCCTTTTCAGTATGTCTATCTCATTTGAGTAAGAGTCCAAACGGCTACAGATTTGACTTTGCAAAGCCTGTTCAGATCCACTTCTTTAGCTCCTTGTCCCTTTGTCTTATCTCTCCAAGCTTCTTTGTAGGCTTTCCAATCTGCTTTATAGTACATAGTCAAATAAAGCGTCTTGGCTTGTTACAGGTTTCTGACTTGTACAATTCTTCAGTATTTTGTCTCCAAGAATGTATTCGAGAAGTGGCTAAGTGATTAATTCGAGAACTCGAATTGACTTAATCGATAACTCTGAGTTCTCGAATAGTGTTATATTGACATATCGAGTTACTTCTCGAATAGCTCTTTTCTCTGGGACTCCTTGAGATATCGAATAGAGCATTTTGACATATCGAATCCCTGAGATGTCGAATAGCTTCTTTAGTCCTTGAGATATCGAATAGATCATTGATTTGTTGACTCTTAGAGAACTCGAATGATGCTTTGACTTGTTGACTCCATGAGTTCTCGAATAGAGTAATAGACATATCGAATCTCTGAGATATCGAATGAGATATCGAACAGCGTATTCAGAGATATCGAATAGTGTCTTCTGAGATATCGAATCTCTGACTTCTCGAATGCTAGACTTCTCGAATGCTAGACTTCTCGAATAGACAAATGTACTTCTCGAATTGGTACTTAGGCAAATTCTTCATTTCTTCAAATCCCAACTGTGATTATTTGGCAGTCTTTATCTCCTTGCTTGAGGCATGAACCTTGGAACTTCTTTCAAGCATTATTCTTGACTTTATAAGTACAGTAACACAACTAGAATTTGATGCCTATTACAAGTACAGAACAAATAGAAACTCTACAACTAGAGGTTCCCTCAGTTAAGAGGTCATGTAGGTAATGCATAGCATTACACATACTTAGGCTTGTTATTAGATGTATTCAGGCATGCCTCTGTGACTAACAACCACCTCTCAATAATAATGAGCTCGAGGCTGACCCGGGCTATAGGATCATTATTCAGGAGTTGGATAAGCCGAAAAATGTGAAAGATTATGACATCAATCTTGATCCTCGTATTCCTAACGTATTCCCAAGCATGTGGAAAGGGCAGGAGCCGCAAAAGACTCCATCTCTATCCTAGTTGATGCACAAGCCCCCTCTAAGGTCCTCAAAATTGGGTCTTAACTCAGTCCCGAACTTAGGGAGAGGCTCAAAAAAATTTTCAAGGCCAGCTTGAATGTGTTCGCTTGGTCTCATGAGGATATGATTATAATTGATCCCAATGTGTCGTGAAGAAACCAAACAGAAAGTGGAGGATACGTGTTGACTTCACTGATCTCAACAAGCATTGCCTTAATTACAGTTTCCCTCCACTGAAGATAGATCAGTTGGTGCTCAACACCGAGGCATACTCTTCTTAGCTTGATGGATGCCTATTCTGGGTACAATTAGGTACCCATGTTTGGCCACGATCAAGAGCACACTTCATTATCACGAATAGGGGTCTCTATTGCTATATATGGATGTCATTTGGCCTCCTAAATGCTAGAAGTCTAAGGAAGGTAAGACTCTCATTGTTTATATAGCTGTCTCAGAATATGCAATCAATGTTGTGCCTATTCGCGAGGAAGGTTATGCCAACAACAATATTTTTAACATACTTATAAAAGAGGGTATTTTAGTAAATTAATAAATGGCAAGAAAAGCCTAATAAATGGATGGATTGAAGTGATGCCCTGACTTAAATTACTGCATTGAATTTTTTATTGATATTGTTGTTTAAAATCATAGGGCTCAATTTGTTGTGCAAATATTATTTTATATTATATGTTTAATTCCTTCACCAATTTCGAGTAAGGGAATAAAAGCGGAATGCTAGTAAACTAAATCCTATTGAATTTATGTATTCATAAATTTTGAAGCGTGTTGAAGAGGTGAAGTTCACTCCATAAAAAGAATTAATATCATCCTTACTAAAATATTTTATTTTATTTTAATTAATTATCCTTTACTTAAATATTTATTATTGATAAAAACATGTAATTTTATTTTACAAAATAAAATAACGATATTATAGTTCCTAATAACTAACCAATCTTTTCTAATTAAAACATATCATCTTTTCAAACTTTAATTTTTGACTAGAACCTCTCCTCTCCAAAAATATCACGGACTGTTAGGTCCCGTAAAAGGACCAATTTAAGCTAGAAGGGGGGGGGTTGAATAGCATAATATCCAATTTAAAAATTACTATAGCGTTTTAAAATAATTTTCCTTTTTTAAAACTTTTACCAAGTCGTTATGCAGTTTATAAGTGCATAAATAAAAGACAATGGAAGAAAATACCACACAGGAGATTTTTTCCTGGTTCGCGATGGCGCAACCCCTAATGGATTCGCTCACCCCTACTCCAGTCCCCGAGCTCCTCTCCGAACTCGAGATTTCTTTAAAAATAAACTCGCTCCTTTAGTAGGCGGAGAAGCCTTTACACCCTTACAAATATTGGTCTTGGTGCGTATTTACCCGACACCACCTCACAATAAATGAAAAGTAGATACAAGACTTATCTTGGACTGTAACTCTCCGTTATTCCCTCAAAGTCGTTGTAACCCTACACAACTTATCTTAGACAGCAACTCCGCGCTACTTCTTCAAAGTTGATGTAGAACCCTTGTGTAGACTATGAATCCTTAGCTTTTGCCGGTCTTGTGTCTTAGATGAAAGGTCTTGTGTCTTTCCTATTCTTCACGGTGCAAAGGCTACTAACTCCCTGTTAGCACTTAGGACTTAGGTCTTAGAACGAGAATCACCTCACTTTAACTTCACCTCACTGCAAGAGTTAGAATACAATATCTACGAAACAAAACATTAGTATAAAAAGAGTTTGGACTTGTATGTCTGAGAGTGACTTAATATTCTTGTACGAATATTAAGTATGTTAAGTTCTATAAGCTTTTATTTGCTTAAGACTTTATGTGTATTCTTATATTCGATATGACTTGTAAATCAAAGAATACTTTTAATACAATACTCCGTTTATTGAGATTTAAATATATCTCGGAGTTTGTAAATGTTGATTAAGTCCTTTAAGCTCGTAGGCTTATAAGGCTTATAATCGTTTACTTTTGTTCGACTTTCGTAAATGTCGAAGTATACTTAAAATTACTTCGTTGTTGAAAATATATATATTTTCGAAGTAATTTATATATCAAATCTTTGTTTAAGCTTTTGTAGCTCTAAGGATGTTTGATAAATAACTTCTCGTTCGATGTAGTCTTATTTTGGACTAATCGTATATATATCTTAGAACGAGAGTTGAGCAATATAACTTTAACGTTTTGCACTATAATATGATTTGGCCAATTTAAACACCACACACAAATATAACTCACACGACAGTAAAGTAACTCGCTTATCTATAGGATAAAACGAGGGTCGCTATTATGCGTTAAAATAGTGCGGAAAGTAAAATCACTCACAAGTGTGAGGACGAGAATAAAAAGGTGCGGAAAATAAAATCACTCAAAAGTGTGAGGACGAGAATAAAAAAATGCGGAAAATATAAACGGCTTTCACCACGCTGTTATGCGTTTAAATTAAGCACACCACACAATTACAATATATATTATAAAAGCCTTAAAGATCTTCTTCCCACGAAACACTAGAGGTGATAGATGGGAATTAAATCAAGCCTTAGCACGATTATATATATATATATATATATATATATATATATATATATATATATATATATATATATATATAGGGTCTTGTTCTAATAGAAACTAACTTAGAATAGAAACTAGAAACTAAACCTAAATTAAATATTTCAAGCTAATCTAATGACCAAATTAGGGGTACTCCAATACAAAAAACGTTTAAAATTATTGTCTCTATTCAACAAAAATATAAAAAAATTAAAAAAAAGTTACTGTTCACGTGATGACGTGGCGCGTGAATATTAACTTTTTTTAAATTTTTTTTTTTTATATTTTTGTTGAATAGAGCCAAGAATTTTAAACGTTTTTTGTGAAGGTGCCCCTAGCGGGGCCATTAAAATAAATGAAATATAATTTATTTAGTGTAGGTTTCTAGTTTCTATTCTATGGTTGGTTTCTGTTTGAACGCTAGCCTATATATATATATATATATATATTACAACAATAAATGGCCAAAATGAGTGCGTTAAAGTATTAATAAACACTTTTGATATAAGAGCATATAAAGATGGAGAGATGAAGGTTAGGAGCTCTTATATTCAAAATAAAATATGGTCGGTTAAGACTCGGATAATGAAGCTAAAATATTACCACTTTTGGAGACGATCGGAAAGTTCACCGAAAAAATTCGTCGGAGGTTCGGCCGGATTTTGGCTCGTGGTCGAACTTGGGCAGCCCTTCGAGAGGCCGGATAGTAGTGGTAGAGGAGCTTGCTTGGTGGGAGAGAGTTTGGTTGTTGGAACTAAACTTGTATAATCAAAAACCTTGAATATATGAAGATATATTGAAGAGATAGAAGGCTTTTGAGAAGAAGTAAGTGTATAAAGTGTTTGGATTGATGGAGAGAGCTTTTACTTCTAAAATCCCAGCAATTCTTTTCCTCTTTAGCTTGTGAAAAATGGTTGGGGGAAGAGGTTTATTTATAGGAGGAGTTAGGTGAAAGATGAGTGGTTAGGATTGAAAGCACTTGGATTGATGAGGTAGAAAGTGGTTTGTGTTAGTTGGGAGTAGTTTTGTGTTTCTTTGGAGTGGTTTTGGTATTAGAAACCATATGTGTATTAATATTGTATTGGACTCGTATTAATTAACGATTAAATACGTAACATGTATCGTTAATTAAATATCCGAAAAATGCGAAACTACCCAATAAATAATTCTAAAATTATGGAGCATTTGGGAATAATATAAAATAATATTCTGTAAAGTTAGGTCAATTTTGGTCAAAGTTGACTTGGTCAAACATGGTCAACTGTGGACCCGTTGTCTCGATTTTTGTGCCTGGACAAAAATTCTCAGAAAATTATGCAACTTTTACCATGCATAGAAAATAGCATTTAAGTGACCCATCTCAAGTTTCAAGTCATTCTAGCAAGTGAAAGTATTTTATTTGGATTTAATACGATTAAATCAACTTTCGGTTCCGAATAAAATACGATTGGCCTTTCTATGAAATAAATACATCTTTTGACCAATGTTTTGACTAAAATAAATACTTAGAATATATTTCCTAATATATAAAATATATTGAGAGTGTAGGAAATATTTTTAAGTATTTAAAATAATTTTCTCCGAAAATGGAATAAATTTGAGACGAGGGAGAAAAATTACGGGTGATGGCCCAAAATACCCAAAAATTAAATACACGTAACCAAAATACCCATCGCCAATCAGCATGGCCCTAAATACCCACGGGACACGCTATTGGTGGTGGAGCGACATGGAGACACGCCACTGGTGAAGGAGCAACACGAAAATACGCTACAAGGGAAGGAGCAACACGAAGTCACGCTACCAAGGAAGTACTGTAGGCACCCATGATACGCATTTGTGTAAGCCGCAATAGCTGTTACGCCATTCGAAAATGTGTGTCTGACGTAATCAATAGTCATCTCATAGCTCAAGGCAAATGGCGACAATGGCGATTTCCACCGGAAACATTCAATCTCTTAGTTCTCTCTCATTCATAACTTTACGATTACGTTATACATACCATTCGATTCACCTTTCAAAGCTCTACAACCCTATACCAGTGATTTTCCATTTCTTATGCCGGATTTTTAAAACCAAATTAACGATTCCGTCGATTAAGAATTTTCCGACGAGCTTAGTTCATGCCCTTGCGGGACCAAAAACTGAAAACAACATAGGGGAAAGGGTAGACTGAGATGTGCTGATCACGTAGGTGTGCTGTAGTGGCTTGGAGGTGCTGTGCTGAAACAGATTGAAAGAGGCGATGAAAATCGCCATGGTCGCCGGCAAGGAGAAAGCGGGGAGAGAAGTATTTTCTGGCGATGAACAGTAACGTGGATGCGCCTTCCCAAACGGCGCATCCCTTGGGCAGTTCGGGTCATACCTTCCGCAAATCAGCATTTTGGGCCTTAGGGTAATGAAAATGAGGTATTTTGGTCATTTTCTCAAAAATTACTTTAAATATTTTTTTTTAACATGGGAACCCGCAGCCGCTACCCTTCGGGTGCGCTCTGGGTAAACCCATGGGCTCACGCAATAGCCTGCAAATCACGTGATCCAAGGCAAACCGCACAAGTGCGACAGGCCCTGTCCACGAGATAAGAATGATTATTAATATTCCACCACTAAATATTAATATTCTTGAGGTTAAAAACATTTTGAGTGCTAAGGTAGAATATTTTTGAATAAAAACTGATCATTTTTAAATTTAGTACAAGTTCTCTGAAGAATATTAAATCTCGAATATTCTTTGTTCGAGCTTGCCGCCTTATAAATTTTGTAACGGAGATCTAAAAAATATCAAACCTCGATATTTCTTTTTCGATCTTATTGCCTTTAAAGATAGATTCCATAAAAATATAATTTGAATTTTAGCAATAAAGGAATATCTCTTATAAGTAAAAATAAATCTTGCTAGAATTGACTTTTGAGTTCTAATGGAATCAATTAAATTAATGACCCAGTGGAGAGGATAACTAAGTGTAATTAAATTTTATGTTAAATCGTACAAATACCAAAATAAATAATATATCGAAGATATCCTTTCACGAACCATTCTATTTAATGAAATAAACTAATAACATTATAATTACTAGTAATTAATTGATTAATTTTTTCAACTAAAACATAATATTTTTTCTATATTTTCTAACGAAAGTATCATATTTTCAAAAAAAAATTCTTACTTAATTATCATTGCTTAAATATGTATTACTAGCTTTATAGTGATGCATGGATACTTTGTAAATATGATTTATAAATTTTTCATATAAAATTTTTATTCCTACAATTTTCTTTGGGAGAATCGTAAAACAATGTTTACAAACTCCATTAAATTGATTATACTTATCTTATTAACATTTATTTTTATAATTTTAATTATTATTATATTTTTCACCTGAAATTTCATGTTTTTCTAATTTAAAAATTAATAAATGTTAATATTTTTTTATACTATTCACTTAATAAGTTTATTATACTCTATATACTTAATTTGATTTTTCTTTGAAAAATTTCAAATTAATACCTATAATCCTATTCATAATTTTTGAAATAACATGTACAATTTAATAATATTTTTAATTTCTACTTAATATTGTTTAAAAATATACAGTAATTATTATTAGTAATTCTTAAATGACACATCCTCAAAACACAAAATCCCTTACACTAATTAGATAATGTCTAAAACCCCTATTCATAATTTTTAAAATAAGATGTATAATTTAATAATATTTTTAATTTATATGTAATCTTATTTAAGAATATAAAATATAATATTTTTAAATGACAAATTTATCCCTGATGACCAAACCATACCATAGGAACTCCCTTGCGCTAATTATATATAGGATATAATTGATAAAACATGTTATTTTTTCTATTTTT
The DNA here is from genome assembly GCA_036435485.1 of Saposhnikovia divaricata. NCBI lineage: Eukaryota > Viridiplantae > Streptophyta > Magnoliopsida > Apiales > Apiaceae > Saposhnikovia > Saposhnikovia divaricata. The sequence goes on along the minus strand of CM071600.1, from coordinate 74,556,409 downwards.
TTAAATAACAAATTAATTTCATTTTTCTTACTTTTATTATAGGAGTAACATAAAATTAAGTGTAAAGCAAAATTAAATTTGTAATAATAAATATTAGGAGAAAATGGTGAGGAAGACGGTGAAAGCATAGTATCGTAGTCTCTAACAGTCCTCTCTCTCTCTCTCTCTCTCTCTCTCTCTCTGATTTCTGATTCGAAACCGTCTCAGATCGTACTAATTTCTATTTGTTTTCTGTCTTCACACTCTAATTATCACTCATTTCAGGTATTTAATTATATACACAGATACGCTGTAATTTTGTAATTATGATTTATATATTTATCTGATGATCAAAATATTTGGTGTTTGTGATTACCAGTTAATGGGAAAGATGAAGAAGAAGCGAAGGCTGGAGGAAGTTTACAATGCCGCTCCGGAAATTAAACAGGCTGAGGCATGTTTGTTTAAAGTTTTATCCTTTACTCTACTAATTTTCATTTTCATTTTATTTTTATTATATGATGATGATGATGTTTAAACTGTAAATTAATTAACTTTTTTGTCATTTTTATTTTCTAATGCATACATTTTAATGAAACTGTGCTACACAATACATGATGTTGTTTGTTTTGATAATTAGATCACCCCAGTTTTGAGTGGTAACTACCCAATGCAAGGGCCAGTTGCAGTTGATGAACTGGAAAATCAGACTAAGATGGTGAGATTTATCGGAATTTATAGTGTTCTTACTTTCGTGCTTTACGTGATCATCTCAAACTTTGTTTAGGGGATTCTAAAATTATGAGGGGTAATAATCTATTTTTTTCCTACTTCATTTACTTGTTGCATGCACTACTGATTAAGGATGTTTGGTTTTGATTTGCGCCAGTACTTATAGAACTGACAGTTGCGTTGGTTTTTTCTTTGAAATATTATGGTTTTGTATGACGGAGGGACTGACTACGTGTTTCCAGTGATTTATGCTGATTATGTTTATGGGTTGTGAAACTCCTTGGTCCTGGGGGCGCTCTACTTAACTGTCTCTTTGATGGATTTTTCTCTGTTATTTCTTGTAGGCATCATCTCTAGTCAATAAAGGTGTTGGTAGCTCTGGTAGGAGTCAAAAATCTGAAGCAAGAGTTGAATCGGGGACCTGCAACATGTGCTCTGCTCCTTGCTCATCTTGCTTTCACAATAACCAAGAAATTATTATGTCGAAGAGTGGAGAACTTTCCAGTGAAACCTGCAGAGAAAATGTCTTCAATTGTTCAGTGAATGTAGCTCCAACTGTTAAGAGCAGAAAATGTGAAATTGGACAACATAGTGCTAGTGAAGCAAGCATTGTAATCACTATGAATTCCAGTCATGATTCCTTTTCTGAAAATGCAGAGAGTACGTTTACCCTACGCAATGTTGATCTGTCCTCAAAATTGTCATGCGGACTGCCTACTACAGAGAATCAGGACAAATTAAAAGTACATATATTGGAATCAGATAGTCTTGAAAACAATTCAAAGGACTTGATAGATTTTGAGGGACACGATGATAATATTTCATGCATCAGTGGAGCTGATGGAGTGACAACAGTGTCTAGTGCTGATAGCAGAACTGTTGAAACCAAAAGGCTACCAACATATGCTGCTTCTACCAATGGTTTTGTGTCCAAAGACTATGTCAAAGCAGTTTCATCTGAAGCTGCTCAATGCCTACAGAATCTTGATGTAGAGGGAAGCAAATTTTCGACCAAAAGTAAATGTAATGATATAGCTACTCAGGAAGTATGCCCTCCTGTAAGTTTACAAGATCACCTCCATGACTCAAGACTGTTGGAAAATACTCCGCTAGAAGACATGGGTGATGCTGCTGGTTCAGTAAGTGTACAAAGTATATATCCCAACACTCTCAAGGGAAACTCTACTGAACTATATTTTCGCTCCCAACTTGGTGGAGAAATGCCTGACTGCCCTAGAGAGCATTTAAATCCGTTTGTCACAAACAAAATGGTATCTAATACTATTTGCGGAAAGGAATCTATTTATTGTATTTCTGGTGATACTCAGGAAATGGAACTAGGTGTTAGTGTAAACTCTAAGCCTGAAATGGAAAATTGTGTAAAGCTTGAAGCCAATGATGGTGCTATCACTGCTGGTCTTGCAACTGAAGCTTTGAGCTCTTTACAGCACATTCATGAAGTTGAGAAGGTTAGAGAGTTGCTTGTTTTACCAGTTGCCAAGGAAACTTCTATGCAATCCCTCCCAAATGAAGCCTTAAATTCCAAAGAGAAAAATCATGTGAATAATGAGTCAGATATTTTGGAACATGATGTAAGTATGGAGTCCATGTGATTTTCTTTAAACTACCCGTAATCAAATACATTCCTCTCTTTTTGAAATTAGTTTATCACTAGTATGTGCATAAATTCAGTTTGTGCTCTATTACTGGATTGTATGAATGATCAATTGCTTTAAGTAGAGAATTCTTATTCTGTTTTAGTTGAAATGTTAAGCTGTTCTTGATGTTGATGTGTTCTTGCGGATCTCAAAAATTCGATCTGATTCATTCTAGCTGAACTTTTTGAAATTCTCAGTTCGACTTCCGTTATTTTAGTTTCTTTCTATTTTTGCATATAGGTATACGTGCGTGTTTTGCATTTTTGTGTACAACTATTTGTTGGTACGTACTTTTGCTCTCTTATTTGAAGGTTATTACATAATAATTGGTTGATGCTAGTAACCTTTATTATTAGCAGCAAGTGTGTGATACATGTGGAGACATAGGGCGGGAGTATCTACTTGTTGTATGTTGTCGGTGTAGTGATGGAGCCGAGCACACGTAAGCTATTTCTCATGCCCTTAATTTAATCGCTTTCTTAAAGTTTATTTGGCTTTATCCAGTTTACTTACATTAAAGTAAAACTAAAACTGTCTGCAGATATTGCATGTCGAAAATGCTTGATAAAATTCCAGAAGGTGGCTGGATGTGTCAAGAATGCAAGATGGAGGAAAGGAAAATTCAGGAGAATGATAACTGTGATGAAGTGGGTGATGTAACCCATCAATTTTCTGTCCGTGTAAATGCTAAAAATTCTCATCACTGTGACAAGTCAGGTGGAAAAGATACATATTCCGAGACTAATAAAACCAATAAAGACAGTTTATGTGTAAAAGTGCCTCGTAAAAGAAATGAAGACAACATTAAAGTTTCTTCAATGGCAAAAGCACAGGCTCTTGAACCAACTGTCAGATCACCAAAGAATTATAGTTTGGATATTGGTCTACATCGTCGTAGTAGTTCATTCAAAAACATTGACAGGGGTGACTACAAGCCTGTGCGTAAGCTTCATTCTGTTGGTTACTCATTTGCTGATACTAAAGGAACAGAAGCTCCTACATTAGGTACTGGACTACCAAAACCTAGAGGTGATGCTTTCTTAATTTGTGTACTTCATGTCTTTTCTGATTTTCTTGGTGTCATTAATAAATCCAGTCATCTCCCAGGTACTCTTTCAAAGTCCAACTCTCTTTCAAAGTCCAACTCATTCAGTACTGCACATACAAAGCCAAAACCGAAGCTTGTGGATGAAGTTTTCAGAAAGCAGAAATCAATGCAAAATCCTGCATTGCCTTATGGAAAGGAGGGGTCAAGCAGAGTGATGAGAAAATCTGTGTCATCTAAATCATTAGATTCGAATCGTTTTAGATATGATGAATCTAAAGCTAAAATGTTATCTCCAAAATTTTCTCATTCTCAGGATTTAGCAGGCTTTAAACATGCAAAAGAACAGAATTTTGCCAAGCGGAAAAGCTCTTTCGAATTTGAGCATTCCGTAGCCAGTTCAACCATAGCCTCTTCTACTATTTTTTCGCAAAGAGTTGATCAAACACCAGTATCTGGCAGTGAACTTATTTCCTTTTGTATAACCAATAAGCGTGAGCCAAAGACTTTGCTAACCGATAGTAAATTCAAACCACCAATGCCAGTCAACCATGCAATTTGGGCTAGGGAAGAACCGGTTCTTTATGGTATGAAACATCGCCTTACTTCTCTTTCTCCGCATGTGTATGCACACACACACACATGACAGTTTGTGTGTGTGTGTACATGATCCCTTACGGATTCTGATGACTGTATGTTGCCTAGTCCATCTTATAATTGTTGTTTATTGGTTTTAGGGGATCGCAAGAAGCAATTGCCATGCTTTTCCAGCGCAGTTGGCAATTATGCTGAACAAAAGCCTATACATGCTAGGATGAAGGATAGTTTATCATCAAGTTCCTGTACCACTTGTAAGCCGATTAGTAAAATTAATGGAAGTCTAGATGGAAAAGTTTGTGCCCAAGAATGGGCAAATTTGGGTGAGAAAGTCAAAGGAAGTTGTATTAGTTGCCCCTGGTGGCGTAGTACTTCTGAAACAAAAAGTGACTCCTGTCAAAAATGTGGAGACATGAAACTACTTGTTCCTGACGTGCTTGCTGCAAGAAATTCGAAGGAGGTGAAAGATAAATGTAAAAAACTGAAAGCTGAAATTGAGGTGGCTCAATCTGAGAAGACCGGAAGTTACAGAAAAGATGAAGTTCTAAATGTATCTACCTTAAACAGTAGGTGTGAAGTATCCGCACACAATCAATTATCAAGCTCAAGTAACCCAAGAAAAATAGTTTCTGATGACAAGGTATTAAAAGAGGGACTTGCATCTGTGTGGGACTTAAATGCCACCAACTCTACCAAGCAGTCAACTGCTACATCTGCTGAAGCAGTCAATTCTGGGATAGTTAATAGTTTGCCCAGTCTTCCCATTGATCGTATTCCTAACGTAATGGACTTGCTCAACCAAGCTTTCAAAGAAACTTCTTCTCACTTGACAAATACAGTTTTCCCGGAGTACGAATATATTTGGCAGTATGTTCTTTCCCCTCTGGTCTGGCAGATTGTTGGTTCAACAGGTGTTTGTTTAGTGATGTACTTTTTTTTTTTCTGTTTAAACTGTGCATGCAGAGGTTGTTTTGAGGTGCATAAAAGCGGAACTTTGCCTGACATTTATGATGGATTTCAAGCTCATTTATCAACTTGTGCGTCCCCTAGAGTTATTCAAACAATGAACAATTTTCCTTACAAAGTTCTTCTAAATGAAGTTCCACGATTGAGTACTTGGCCAATACAATTTGTGGAAACCAGAGTTAGAGAGGCTCACATTGGACTCTATTTCTTTGCTCGAGATTATGAGAGGTGACGTTTTTATCTATTTATTTCTCCCCTTAATCTTTTAATTCTTTTTGTCTAGTATGGTTACAAACTCTGTTAATTGTTTCCTCATCGTATTGGTGTTTATCGTGATGCTCCTTATGCACAGCTATGTAAAATTCTACAAGAATATGGTAGAGAGGATGATGAAGGATGACCTAGCTCTCAAAGGAGACATAGACGGTGCTGAGATTCTGATATTCCCTTCCAATCAGCTTCCCAAGAAATCCCAGTGTAAGAACATACTACTTTTCATTATCCTTCTTATTGTTGTTTAAAATTGCTTTTGATTTAATTAGTACTATATTTTAATAAAATGTAAAGCTTAACTGAATTTTGTTAGAATTAAATATTGAATACATTTATTAAATGTTATTATTATATTAAACAATAAATAAAGTAAGAAATATTTTAAATATATTCAAATAGTTATTAAGTATTGAATGAAAAGTTTGAAAAAATAATATAATAAGTGGTGGAGACTTCGAATCTCAATAGAGTTATGAGTAACGTGTAGCTTCATAATTTGTAACGTGTAGTTTCGTAATTTTATAAACGATCATTGCTAGTAAATAATTATATGATACTCTTATCTGTTTTGGCATCTCATTAAGAGATTTATGCGATTTTGTTCTGTGGTATGTGGTCTGCGTCCCATTGTAAACTTAAAATGTAACCATATGTATATTAAGGTATACTAGCTTATACTCTTGTGCTATTCATGAGTTTCTTTAATTCTTTTGCATTTGTATATATTTAATTTATTTTTTTCATGAATTCCTGACCAAAAAAATTTTCATAAAAAAAATTCATGATTTGTATTTATATTTACTTTTCCAACAATATTATTTTTAGTTTCATATCATGTCTATTAATGCATGCTTAAGTATAAAACTATTCTAATATTAATTGGTTTTTTGCATTTTTGATATAAAATGCTTCCTTATGTATAAAATTTAAAAATATTCTATACAATTTTTCAATGTTTCGTAGTTCTGTTTTTATTTTAGCTTGTATTGAATGAAAAAGAGTGTATGTGTACTTTTTTTACTACTTTTTACTTAGTTGTCTTTAATATCATTTTTCCCCCTAATTTTGTGGGAATTTTGTGGGCTTTGATGGGATTCACTGACGACCGGCTACATTAACTCCCTTGTGCTATTTATAGGGATGTAATGAATATAAGGTCTTAAAATTAATTACTATGTTATCATCAACTAAGAATTAAGTAGAAGATAATAAATATTAAGTGGCCTATGAATATTATTAATAAAAAAAAGGATTTTACCTAGTAAAATTTTAAACTAGCATAATAACCCGTGCAATGCATGGGTCATCTCCTAGAAATTGATGTGAACTTGTGTATTTTTATGATTTAAAGAATATATATGGACATGATTGTATATTTTCCGTTAAAACATATTTGTTATAATGTCCCAATTTTGTTTTGCAGAAAATTTGATTTACTTATTCAAATAAGAACTCAAAATAAGATATTTCGTGGCATATAAATGTGTTGGATATAGTATAACACATTTACACCAATTTGTACAAATTTATGTCACGAGTAGAAAACATCCAGTAATTTGTTATTATAATAAATTTGGGTAAGAGAACATAAAATTTCAATAATAAGGGGGTTTTTCGGTTTAATTCTCCTTAGTGTTTTTCATCACTACAAATCAATTTTTGGAGTGATACTTTTTAATATTTTATTCTCATTTTTTTTGTCATTCTTTCATAAAGAATCTAGTCAATATAGGGAGGAATAATGTTCTTTTGATGTCTTTCTCTTCCAAGATATATTTAGGAATACAATCATAAAATAAATGAGTCGTACACGAATGACATATTTATTCATATACCAGTTATAATTTTGACAACTCAAGAAACCTATTATTTACCCACGTAATATTTCACAATAAAGATGTTGTACAGTCAGTATGTAAAAAACTAATTGCATATTTTAAAATTTTATCTTTTTAGGCAAATAATTTTAACTAACTTAGAGTATATAATGTGATTGATCGATCATAATATTTTGTGTTTGTGCATGCTATGCAATATCCTATTTTCTAAGATATTTGTTAACTTGACTGTATATTTTAATCCTTTTTACAATTTATTTTGAATTTTTAATATTCTTTCAACCTAAATTTCTCTATGTGTATTACCCGACTTTTAATCGATGTACATATGAACTGGTTCCTATATTTTGTATTATTATATATTATATGATCTTTTTTCAAAGAAGTTTATCTTTCTCAACTTATCTATATGATTCATTTTTTTTAACTTTTGTACTATCTGACATTTTTAAGGATCTCATCTTTTAATTATATATTGTTATGTAAAAATATAAATATATTATAGTTAATATTATATGTAAGAAATGTTTAAATAATTGAAAATAAACCAATTTACATCACGTGATATTATTATCAAAATTTTAAAAATAGTTGTATATATAATCACGTACCATGTTTTATAAACTAAAATACAAAATTTTAGAAGTAGTGTGAATTACCATTATCTTTTGCTCAAAAATTAAAGTAGTAGTAAATATAGAATAAATAGGAGGTCGAATTTATCTAAAAAAAATTTAACTAAAAACCAAAAATATATGTAGTACAATAATCGGAAGAATGAATTGTTTGGACGAGGTTAATGATTCAATTCATAACAAAAACAAACTAACTCATTTAAAATAAGAGAGTGAAATAAAATTTTGAAATTAATGTATATAATTACGTACCATATTTTGAAAAGTAAAATTTCTAATTTTGAAACTAATATTTGTCATTACTATTTTTACTCATAAGTTAAAATAATAGTAAAACAGGATAATAGAGAGGTCGAACTTATGTAAAAAGAGTTTTAACTCTATACCAAAAAACATAATGTAGCGAGAAAGAAATGTATAGAGAAGGTTGTTGGTTCAATTCCCCACAAACACAAAATAACTTTTTTTCATCTTCAAATAAGGGAGTGGCAAATCAATGTAATTTTGTAATATATAAGGGTAAAATCGTAATTTCATAGTCGGGAGAATGAATTGTTTGGACAAGGTTAATAATTCAATTCACAACAAAAACAAACCAACTCATTTAAAATAAGAAAGTGGAATAAAATTTTGAAATTAGTGTATATAATTACGTACCATATTTTGAAAAGTAAAATTTCAAATTTTGAAACTAATATTTGTCATTACTATTTTTACTCATAAGCTAAACTAATAGTTAAAATAGGATAATAGAGAGGTCGAACTTATGTAAAAAGAGTTTTAACTCCATACCAAAAAACACAATGTAGCATAATGGTTTGGAGGAAGAAATGTATAAAGGAGTTTGTTGGTTTAATTCCCCACAAACACAAAATAACTTTTTTTTCTCTTTAAATAAGGGAGTGGCAAATCAATGTAATTTTATAATATATAAGGGTAAAATCATAATTTCATAGGAGATTTATTGGCTCAAAATGCCCCTAAAATATCTCCTTGTTCTCCTATTATACATAGAAGAAGATTTACCAACCAATAAAAGATATATTTTGTATTTCCAGCATCTAAAAACAATTGAATTTTTTTGATAGGAGTGATAGACAAAGAAAAGTAAAAAGATCATAGTTTATGCAAATTAAAGGATAGTGATTTCATTGTCTCTTATTTGTGATCCTTACGTTGTACATCATCATATAAGAGCATATCCAATGGAGAAGAACCCTTAGCAATAATATTTTAAGTGGCACATGTTATAGATAATATGTAAAAAAATAACACTCCAATGCATAATTCCCCTTAGCAAAAATTGTAAAAATTGTAGACAATCATGCTTGGTTGGCCATATTTGTTGAACCAATCTAACCCCTTAGCAAAAATATACACAACTATCACTATAGCTATGTCCATTGGAGTTCTCTTTGCCACCATTGCCACCATTATGTAAAAATTTAACTATTTCCTAATTAACAATTTTAAAGCCAATCATTATACATATTGCCATTGGAGATGCTCTTAGTTTAACCAATAGTACCAACCTTCTATTACAATTCTATGATCATATATAATGCAATAATATATAATTGAATATGTAGATTCTACAAAAATCTACAGAGAACCTAAACTTGTAACTAACTTACAAATTTCAATAAATGTAGAATTAGTTTATATTTGTAACATGAATCCAATGTATTATACAAGTATCGCAGTGCGAAACACGCACTTGTATGTATATGTGTATTTTAAACTTTATGAAATTAATAATGAGTTAATGAATAAGTAATGTATTTAAAAAAATTGGTAAAAGGACTCTGAAGGTAACAATAGGAAGACATCTGAAGTCACTCAACTACGTAGTTTTGTCTTATGATATACTTTAAAAATAAAAACATGTGAGATCTTTTACATCTTCAACGTGGTTATGGAAGAGAACCTGATTCATATGTCAAACTCTTTATTATCACAACTACAGCCTGACTTGATGATTCATTCTTCATAATGAGTGTTCTGTTAATCCATCTTATCGTCCGGTTAATTATGAATATAAGTACTGAGTTCGTTTTTTTCCACTTTCTGAATTGTGATCCTCAATGGGGATAATTGAACACTACCAATCTGATGGGAAGAGAAAGTTAACAATGTTATTCTGAAATGTATCATGATTTATAACTATAATAAAAAAACTATGTGGTTTTGTTACTGTAACTTTAGGATTATTCCTATAGTTACCTTTAGATACTTTATATATATATATATATGAGTTGTACTCCATAACAAACACCTTATATAACAAACAATAAAGAACACCTCATATCTAATTTAATATAAGAGTTCCGTCATGGCACCCAATACAAAAAGAAGTTGTTATTTTTTTACCCTCTATCCATCCAGCAAAAAAAAAAGTAAAACAAAATAATAAAAAATTACTGTTCATGATGATGTCATCAGTGACGTCAGCATGACGTCATCATGAACAGTAATTATTTTATTTTTTATTTTGCTGGATGGATAGAGGGTAAAAAAAATAACAATTTTTTGTATTGGGTGCCCGTGACGGGGCCATTGGATCTATTAGATCTAAGGTGTTCTTTATTGTTTGTTATATAAGGGTGTTCTGTATGGAGCAATGACCTATATATATATATATATATATATATATATATATATATATATATATATATATATATGAAATTTTCATTATTTTAACTCGGCCCAAAAGATCAACCAATCCATATTATATGCTATTTGGGTACTTAGTTTTAATAAAATAATATTTTTTTTTCTTATCATTTTAACCTCACCTAAAAGAACAACCTATCTATATCTTTATAATTATGACCCGACCCAAGTGACCATCAACCGGCTAACTTTTTGATGTTTCGGTGTTAATAGTATAGTATTGATTATGATGATTCTAATACAAAAAGTGATGAAGAAAATATTAACTTTAATGCTAATAAGATTCAAGTGTAAATATTAAAATAAACTTACTATTATATTCATTATAATCTAAATTGTTAACCACAAATTGAAAACCGTACCAAACAGTTAAAAGGGTGTTTCCCCATTATTAGTATAGAGTAGTATGATGTCCTTGCACTTGTCCAGGCACCTGAATTTGAATCTAGTATTATACACTCATAAACAACATGTCAACATGTATGTAGATAACGTATCTTTGCAGCAAATTAACTGATCGAAGTGGAAATAGTATTTCAAAATATTTCAGTTCCATATTGCTGAGTGATGTGGGATAGGAAATTTAGCTGCATATAAGCTTCAAGACACGTTCTATGGATGCTAGATAGCCGATCGACTACAAACCATTGGTATTAAGAACACACTGTTTTGTCTCACATAGATATAGGAAATTGGCATGCTTATAGATGGTGTGGCCATTTTATTGAAGTCAGTTATAATGGTTATTCCAACAGAAGACATGCATTCTCTGACTGAAAAAAAAAAAAGTAAAAAGAAAAAGAAAAAAAGACGTGCATTCTGTGTCTTCCAGGCAAAACGCTTTTGATATGAAATGGTACCATTTTCTGAAAAAATCACTCGAGTAAATCTTCGACAATGTATAGTCAAATGTAAAGGGTCATGTTAATCGCTATTCACATGTAAGGCTGTAGTATGAGTAGCACTCATGACTCTTTACATTTTACTATACATTGTTAAAGGTTTACTCTTGATTTTTTTTCACAATATGGTATCGTTTCATGACTAAAAATATTTTGCCTGGAGAGACAGAATGAAAGTCTTCTGTTGGAAATTGGAATACCCTTTGAAAAGCAAAGGTCAGTTTTGATGCGGAGCCCATCAAAACCTTCTAGTATTGACAGTGTTTTGGATGTTATACATAGCCTTCTGTTTTAGCTATGACGAAGACTCATTGCAAAGTCTTCTGCATCTGTTTTCTTTACTTCTCTACTTCTCAGTATAATGCAATTAAAATTTGAAGTACCAATAAAATTAAGTTTGGAACTGTGCTTCACATGAATGTTATTAATTCTCTTGTGACAGGTTGGAATATGATGTTCTTTCTCTGGGGCGTCTTCAAAGAGAAGAGGGTTGATTGTCAGCAACAAGGAAATGGCTCTTGGATGAAAGTTTCTAGTCAAGATATACCTAAAGCTATCATGTCTTTGCCTGACAGTATACTTTCACTTGTACCTATAGACAAAGAAGAACTTGTGTCCCACATGGATGTGGTGTCTGATGCTCTAGCAGATTTGCCTCATCTGTCAACAACTGGGACAAGTTGTGGAACTGATTCTTTGCCTGCTTTCCAAAAGGGTACATGCTCAAATTTAACTGTAGAGCAGCCAGAATACATATTGGAAGGCAATTTGTTGTCTAGCATTCCGAAATGTCTGCCACAGTCATGGTCAGCAGTCAGATCAACAGCCGGAGGCAAGACAGTAGGAATTGCTGAAAGTTTGTTTCCTGTAGATCCATCTGCTGTGAAGAATGTCCATGTAGGCGACACTTCAATTTTGTCTAATGGGGAGGAGCTCCATCAAGAAAGGGTCCCTAATCTCGAGCTCACTTTGGGTACAGAAGTATTACCCACGATAGAAAGTAGACAAGATCAGGCTCTTGTTAGGAAAGCAACAGAAGCAGAGGATGTTCCCGCTGTACTTTCCCTTTCCCTTTCATTTCCCTCTACAAATGAGGATCACTGCACAACCTCTTTTGGGAATGGAACAGCACCTGTTTGTAGAGAGACATGTTAATTTATTATTGAGGTAGAGACAATGTAGGTTTCTCTTTGTATATAACCACCAGATGGCCGTGGTAGGTGTAGACAACGTACATATATAGCAATCAGATCCCCTTTTGCTAATCTAGAGTTTTGCTGTATTTCTTTTAAAATTTTAGTATCATGTTATTAATATGCTTGTGGATAAAACCAGCTATCTGCGTATAAAATAGAATGGAAGTTGATGTCTGGCTCTAGTCATGACGTGAATCTTTGTTGTTCTTAAGAAATGCCAAGATGGATGTAAAATGATTTGGCTTTATAAATGAAATTGCGTGCATTAAGTGATCAAAAAAAAAAAAAAAATTGCGTGCATTAAGTTGTCTTGTGAAGATTTTGGGCCTGATTGGCTGAGTTTTTTTTAAGTTCTTATAAACTTATTTTCGGGTAAAAATTTCATATTTTGATAATTTTTTTATATAAGTATTTAATGTATGTTTGAGATTCTATAAGTTGCAAAAAAAAAAGTTAACTTTTTTCAGAAAAAAGATAGGAATCTCCAATTTTGTCTTAAGTTGACTAATTCTGAAAAAAGTTCCCCCATCTCGTCATATTTCATATACAGTGGAATGCCGGCTAGCAAATGTCTACTTATTTCATATTTTACGATAGAATGTTGACATAGCAAATGTTAAAATCAGCCAACAGGCATCATGAGTGAACTTAATGTGCTTTACCTACAATATATTTCAATCGATACACAATGCATTCACATCCAATTTTTCAGTTCAGTGCTGATGCACCAGAAAAAAGTTACATTTCACATTTATCAAGAGAACTTCTGTTGAGCATACAAAATGCTATTCCATGTTCTAAAACTACAATCCAAGGGGCAGGGAATCTATGCAATCTAATTTGATACCAACGATACACATATCAACGGTAAATCATGACGAACACAAGGATCAAGAGAAGAATAATCTTCTTAAAATTGACTTGATATTGGCGAAGATCCCGACCCACAGAAAACTATGAGCACTTGATTTTTTGAGAGCTCCCTCCTTCTTGCTCATAAATGAACTTGTCACTCTTGACCATGCCCAAGAAGCTTAACGAACTTGGCAGCTATGTGGCTTAACCAAACTCCAGCTGCAAACTAGGTAGTCCAAGCCAAAAGATTTCAGGCAGCTGAACTAGCACCATTAGAAGAGGAAGAAAAGCATGTAGCAGATTTTAGGAGCAGACAATTAGATGCCAGATTATAAAAGGGTAAAATAAACTTAGTTTTATCAGATTCATCATAATACAAATGAGACACTAGTTGCCCTGAATGTAACACTTAAATCTCACCTGAGTTCCACAGAATTGAGCAACCCAAAGAGGCAAAGCCTGAGTGGATCATAATTATGAGTGGCATAGCACCTTGAGTCATAATCATTACTGTACACCAGTTTGCTACATGAGGAATCAAAAATCTAAATCTGAGGTTTTTCAATAACCATTAATGCAGTTTGCAGCAACTCTCTAGCCTTCCTATCTGGTGTGCATCCGACTGACTCCATTTCTTTATATATCAAAGGTACCTGACAGAAATAAAGAGAGTGTTAACCTTATCGCATTGACAACGAAAGATAAGAATATGCACGGTTATACTATCTATGTGGCATGTCTCTAATAGAATATTAATCCAGTTAGGTAATCTATAATCACTCTCTTTCAGATGCACAAAATACTTTTTTTTTTTTTTGCTAAGCGAAATACTCTATATTTTATTTATTAATACATCGATTTTATGAATTAACAGGGTTCAATAGGGTGAAAACTTTAATCCACCATACATGTCACTCAGAGTATCAGACTCGAATTTTTTTCAATTTTTTTTTCAAAGTTAGTATCAGCTACAAGCTAAGATATTGCATACCTTATCAAACTTTTTTGATCTTATAAATGCCTTCATAAGTGTAGTGAAGGTAACCACATCTGGACTAACACCCTTCAGAAGCAGTTAAAAGTTAGTAGGAAGAAATTTTATACACAGACACACACACACACGCACAACATACAAATAAAATAAGAATAAGAATTTCCTACACTTTCTTTTATATGTTGATAAACTGACAGCGCCTCCAAATGCCTTTGAGCAATAGCAAACGCATTAATCAAGACATTAAGCATGATGAGATTTGGTTCAATTCCTTCTGCTTCCATGAGCTTTAGAACCTTAACTGTCTGCTCACATAATCCCTGCGAAAGAAAGAACAAAATGAAGCACATGATCTCTGGTGCTCAGCGTAAAAAAGAGGCACTTAAGCGCTATCTTAAGATGGGATGCATCTCAGAACTAGTTTAAAATTTTCTATAGCATTGTTTTAAGTGCAACAAAGTAAACAACTTGAAAATTTTCACTTCATCAGCTGAACACACTTCTTTCCTATTAATAGCTTGAGAAGTAGTTCGTTTTGGTCAATATTTGAAATTTGAGGAATATAAATTCTGAACAAATAGTATAGAGTTGAGACGTGTAACCTATTCAGCCAAATAATCTGTATGATCCCTACATTTAAAATTCAATAAACATTTCTTACTTGCAGTCTAGTATATATGGCTGTAATCGAGCGAAGCTTTGCTAAGATCAAGCTTGCCTCAGTCAGAAAACTGATGAGCCTGAGCCCAGTTTGAGCTTATAATTTTATTCATGCTTGACTTGTTACGAAAACGAGCTATTTGCCAGCCACTCGTTTATTATGTTAATGAGATCTGTTTGCAAGCTCGCGCGTCGGCTTGTTTCTGTTATTCGTGAACTGTTTAATGAGTATTATATTCGTGAGCATCTTGTTCACATTGTTCACAAGCTAATAAACAACTTTTTATGAGCAGCTTAGCTTTACTATGTTCACGACTTCACACAATAGAAACTAAATAATTTAAGTTGTAATGTTAATACATAAACCAGGTTGAACATTTAGAACTCACAACATGTATTTAGGTGTAGAAAATACTAAAGTTTAAATGTTTATACACCGTTTCAATATAATTGCATTTTTATAGAGTTGTTTTTGTTTTGAAATAAAAGAATTTTTCTTGTTTATAGGAGATAATAAATGCTCACTTCCAACTCTACCCTTATTAAAAGCACCCATTCTCTTGGTTGGTGTGCTTATTATAAGTAACTATAGATTTTAATATGGGTAGTATTGCAGATTAACAATCTAAATGTTGATGAGATATTTGTCTGTGAGCAAAACTCTAAAAACGCTACTATATTGAAACATAGGGAATATTTAGTTAAGAGCATAATAATCAAGCCAACTCATGAACTTGTCACGACTCGCGAGCTTTCAGGATGAGGTTTTTGGAGCTCAAGCTCGGCACGGTTATGAACTGAGCCACAAAATTGTGCTCAAGCTGGGCTCAATTATAAATGAGCCAGATTCTATTGAACCAAACACCGCAGCACTCGTGAGTGGCTCAAAACATATCTCTGGAGGAAGAAATACTAGAATTTGGGGTTCTAACTTATACCATATGCTCAATTGGTGATCTATTATTAAAATCGAAATTAAAGCATAATCATGACTACATACACACGCACAGAGGGGGGAGGAATTTATAGAGAAAGGGAAAGATGATGGTTATAACAAAAATTGAAAATGTAAGAAAACTCGGCAGTCAAGATGGGAAGGGTAAGTATATTTTACCTGCTGTGCATAGGCATTTGCTAGCACACAAAACAGGTTAGCGGAAAGTTGAACACCTTCAGATCTTAAAGCATTTATACACTCTTCTGCATCCTGAAATCTCCCATACTGCCCATAAATATCAACCAGAACTGCATATATAGCTCCACTTCTTTCATGTCCCCAACATTTCAGATTCTCAAAGTTTTTCTTTATCACATCCCACTTACCCTGCTCCCCCAAACGGCTTATTATTGTGACAAAGATCTTTACATCAGGATATAGCCCTTGCTGCTGCATTTTAGCAAACAACTCAAGAGCGGTAGAAAGCTCTCCGTGCTTGCAATGCCACTGTATCAAAGAATTCCAAGTCGTGATGTCTGGACTTATATCTTCCTCTTGCATTTTAGCAAACACTTCTAAAGCTTCTCCTAGCTCACCACATTTCCCTAATGTATCAATAACACTATTATATATCCGCTTATCTGGTAACAACCCCATTTCCCTCATCTCTCTCATAGTGCCCAAAGCTTTTTTCCACATTCCGTTGTCCCTGTAAAGGCCAATAACCTTGCTATAAACAAATGAATTGAATTGAAAGCCCTCGCGCTTCATCATTGCAATGACTGACCAGGTATCTTCCAACCGCCCTGCAGAAACATAATAATCAAGAAGGATCTCGTACGTCTCACGATTTTTCTTCAAATTAAAATCATCCATTGCCAATAGAAGCTGATATGCCAGTCCTAAGAGACCTTTTCTTAAGAAACTTCTGAGCAACAAATTACACAATCTACGTCTGGGCTTGAACCCATTTTGCAACATTTCTTGGAAGATTGCCTCAGCTTCGCAGGTTCTGCCATGACTTGCAAGAGCCGTAACTAAGCAAGAATAAGTAACGGAATTTGGACGAAAGCCTAGAGCTTCCATTTCCGAAAGAACATTCATAGCATCATCTACATCCCCTTCTCTACAGAAGGTACATATGTCGTCATTGTATAACTCAAATGACATTTCCAATGTATTCGGGTCATAATTATTTAAGTACTCATTAGTAGAATTCTCAAAGGCACTATCAAAGCTGTCAACAATGTCAATACCGAAGGCTTCAGATGCTTTCGGGGTCATGGAAGCACAAGAGATGTTTGGTTTGATGCATGTCAGGTGACCAAAGTAAGGTACAATCGAAACGCCACGGGGTAATAAAAAAGAATGGAAGCCTAAAGACAACCTCAGATTCATTTCAACAACTCTGGCTTTTGCTGAAATAAAGCCAAAGAATTACAATCCCAAGTAGCTAGAAAACTGAATAGAGAAATAAACACAACACCCACTTTATAATTTCTTTCCAACGGCAGGCAGGAAGTTGAATTACCCAATACATACATACATACATACATAAGGGGTGTCAAACCATTTACAAGAAATCTACAGCATTACTATAAAGAGAAGATATTTACTTATATATATTTATATACACACAAAATTACTCACCTGAACATTGGTGCCCCCAAATTATAATTTATTTTTGCAGCAGAAGAAGAATAGTTCATCTATCTATGAATGCATCCAAGGCATTGAAACGAACGCTCTGTTTTTTTTTTTTTTTCTCTTTTTGGTTCTCACAATAATTTATCTACTTGTTTTTTTGTAGGAGCGCATATCCTAAATTTAAATTTACTGTTGTACACTTTATTTTTTGCTTAAATTAAAATAACTTTATTTTTGGTTTTTGCTCAACATATTTGTCCATTCTTTTCCTTCATCCAGTCCTTTAACCATAGTCAAATATTTTGAATTAATAAATAAATTTATATTAATTATAAAAGTTAATTTAATTTAGGCATTCTTAGAATTTTATAAAATTTATTATGTGAGATGTATTTCTAACTATTAATTGAAAAGGTAATTACAAAAAATACAAGACATTATTCATGATTAACATATAATATGTTTTATAAAAATAAGGTGTGGACTAAAAAACAAAAAATTGATATAAACCAATATCAAAGGTAAATATTTTTTTAGGGAATATTAGTTTTAAAATTAATAATTTAAACATAAAATCCTAGTCTTGTGTAATTAAATACAGTAGTAACTAAATTAGTACGGTTCGAAGTGAGAGCTAAAATATTTTTTCTATTTTTCGAAGTTGTTATTGTGTTCTATATTTCTATTTTATAAAAAATAATAATAGCTATATTTGTTAGGGTTCTCAAAAAAAAATTAAAATTTTTTTCTGGGAAGCTATTTGAATGAATGGGTAAAATAGGTAATATAAGATAGAATGAGGAGAATTTGGTCAAATACCTTAATAAGGGTGTGCAACAATAAATTTTGAATGTACATATATTATAACCCTTTATTTTAAAGTATAACAACAGATTTCCCTATGAACAAAACATAGGAAAAGAATGATTTTTTAATATGTTTAGTACATAAAATAAAATAAATATGTTCTTGTAATTGGCTCAAGTCTCAGCTCCTATTTTCGATTCTCGCTCATCTTAGATTTCTTGAGAACAAATACTCAATTGTAAGGCATATATGCCTACTTATTTAAAAAAAATATTATAAAACCATTCTTTTCAAAATCTTGCGTAATAACTTAAAAAAAAAAATTCTTACCAAATATGTTTATATTATTTTAATAAAATTATTTAACAAACAATATAAATAATCTCTAAATAAGTAAATATCAGCTATTTTATGTATTTCAAGGGCAACTGTGCGAGGGATAAAAGGCTAAAGCCATGGGATAAGAAAGAGAGGCACTGAACCTTTGTTTTTGTTTTTCCTAAATTACAACTTACAAGTAACATGAAATTTGAATTAAGATTTTGTTCCCTTGAGATAAACTTTTAATCTTAAAATTGTTCTCTTCTGATTTCTGAACAAGCAAAATCATTTTTCTTACCGTCTTAACATTTAACACACCCCTTAAAATATTTCATTTCTGAAAATCAAACAAATCCAGAAAAACAACTTTCTGAAATTAAAGTACTAAACGCACAAACGAAACTCAGAAATTCGAAATAATACTTTCAACCGGAGCCTAAGTTAAAGTCTTAAAAGCATAGTTTTATGTCCACCTTTACAACTTAAAACTTACTTTACAGTCAAAACTGGAATTTAAAAGGTGAAAAAATAGTTCGGTATTTTGAATATATTTTTTTTCTCCATATTGGGTTGGCCAGCCACCAAGGTTCCAAAGCTTATTCCATTCATAGCTTCATATACGTATCATCTGATTAGATGGAATCAATTGTCTTTTCTCAAACAACAAAAGCATGCCTAACATCTGCCTGCCATCTTTAAGTCATCGAATCTAAAATGCAAAATGATTAAAATCGAATGTTTGAACGCTAGCACAAACAAATCTAGGCTGATGAAACAATGACTTAAATCAACATTATCACATTATGTTACAAGCTATTAGAGATCTGATCAGAATTCACATCAGTCAGAATCGAGGAACCGCCAGTATGTAAAGAAAATGATTCAGCTAACTGCACAGCATCTTGAACCCTCAGACGGGTTCCCTGCTGCCCAACAACTACAGAGGCGACCCTAGCCGCTAGAGTTCCCATGCCTTTCACATCTGACAAACCCCGCAGTATACCATATAGAATACCTGAAGCATATGCATCCCCGGCACCACAAGTATCCACTGGCACGCATGGAGTATAAGGAGGTATACATACTACTTCCCCCTTTACACCAATGTAAGAGCCTCTTGGACCGTCTGTAACGGATACTAGTGGGATAAAGTGACTAAGGTATCTCGTTGAAGTAATAGGGCTTTCTTCCGAGGAGAAATGACATAAAGCTCTTGCTTCATCACTATTTGTGAAGACGATATCCGCATAATTTTCAATGATTTCCCTTCACAAGAAAATATAATATTTTAAGGTAAAGGTCCACCTTTTGAACATCTTAAATGTCCGTTGTGAGATTATCTACACTAGGTTTCTTCTACATCCTACAAAGGCGGTAATAGTTATGAGTGAGCACTCACTATTCATAACTTATAAGTGGGGTAGGTAGACGGGTATTGTCTGCTGTAGTTACTTATGTAACCTATACTAGCTTTATACCCGTGCGGGGGTAGCTTTATTAATATTTTGTAGTACACTTTTGATTATAATTTTTTTTTCTTGTAAAATTAGTTTTATAGCATTTTGAATAATTTGTTTATACTTTTAATGATAATAATACATATATTATATGGTTTGTAGTATACAAATGATTTGTAGTAAACATTTGTTTTTTTTAAAATGGTTTTTCTATAATTTATATTTTAAAGTTTAGGCTAAAATATTTTTTAGTATTTCATAGTTATTTTTTATTCTTTTTATTTTATTAGATTACATATGATATACTTGAAATATATAGGTACCATATTCGTGTAACAATTTATTATTTTTTTTTTATATTTTTGATTATGTAATTTAATGATTATCTTAAAATTTTTAGATCTTTTGTTATAGTATTTTTATAGTTTTTAAAGATATTTTTTAACTTTTTTGAAAATATGTGTGGCATTAATCTTTTTATTTGTTTGAATATTAATTATTTTTTCATGTTAATTTTATATTTTTACGTGTTTATTATATGTTTTTGTTTAGAGTAATTTTAGGGGTTTTTACGTTGTATTATATTTAGATATTAATATAAATTTATTTTGTGGGTGTTTGGATTGTTTTTTAATTTAAAATATGTTCATTTATTGATTTGTGTTCACTTTTTCTAATTTAAATTTTTTCTTTGCAAAGTAAGAATTTGTTTATTTGTTGATTTGTGCTCACATTTTTTTATTATAAATTTTAGAAATATATTTGTTGTCAAACCTAAAAATAGAATCTCTAATGATTTTTATGAAAATATTTTTTCCTTAAAGAACTTTTATTTGATAAACGGTTTTTTTTTATGTTGGGGTGTTTTCTTCTATTTATTAGAACATATATAATATATGATTATGTAATTGTGAACACACATACATATGTACTTATTTAAAGAAAGTTTGTACTATCTTTTTATATTTTTGTGTTGGTTTAAATTTGTTTTAAGTGCATTATATTAAAGTTTATTATTGATTTTAGTTTTCTAAATTTAGATTTTGAATTGGCATTTGTTTTTTAGATTATATTTTGAATTTTGGTGTCATTTCCGGTTATGACATGTTTTTATATTACTAATTTAATATCTTGTTTTATTATATATATTCTTAAAAGACTTTTTTTTTATTTTTTAATTAAATGTAAATTCTTGTTTTTTTTAAAATTATTTTTTGAATTGAAATTCTGATGGCATGCTTTGTTTACTTGTATTATATATAAAGAATGAATTTTTGACTTATTTTTAATTATGATTTTTTGCTATTTTATCCTTGTTTGTTAATTGTGTGCAAGTTTTGTGCTACTCCTATAACTTGACCCCTTACGCCAATTATATATAGGATATTATATAGGATATAATTTACTTTTTAACCCCTGATGACCAAACGACGACCACCTAAACCTTCTTATGCTAATTATATATAGGATATAATAACTGCAAAGCATGTATAAAATTCACAATCTCATATGAAATGTTAGGTCTAGTTTATTTACTTATTTTGAGTCATATCATCTGCATACCCCAAGTAAACTATGGAGCATATATAAGATTCTAGATCATACATAAAAATAGATACAAGTTCGAGACATTTTATTAGGATAGAAAAGTAGTTTTGCATAGGCAAACAATCTAGGTGCATATGTGCCCAGAAAAATCAAAATAGTAAAGCATTGGCTATTATCTTGGCAGGGATAGTGTGGCCAGTGGGAGGGCCTGGACTACTCTGCGTCACTGATATCAGAATTGTCTGTTGAACCAAAAACGCTTAAAGACCGGGTATAATACGACCATGGCAACTAGAAACTCCAAAAAAAGGTTTCCACTAGTTGATACATGCATTAAAAAAAAATAAGGACTTTACCAGAAATTATCATAATGTCTCTCAATGCAGGAGACGTCTGATGCTGTGACAGCAACAATCACACCACTTCTGCGAGCAAGTTCACATGCTTTGGTTATTGCCTTGATCGTGTCAGGAAGTTCAAATAGATATCCTTCAACTACTAATATGTTTGTTTTGGAAATTATGCTAGCCAAGCCGGGATCGTAGTCGATCCTCGACGATGTCCCCTGACACAAAGTAGGAAGATCATATTATGGTTGCATCTCAAATGCGAAGACAGAAAAAATTAAGTATTCAGGAACAAAAAAAAGGGTATTACTTAGGAATGGACTACTATATACAGAGAATTCAGGAAATCCAGGAACAGGCCATTGCAAGAAAAGAGCAGGTGGATGGAAACATGCCAAAACCATATGTTCTGATATGCTCAGTGTGACGATTCTCAGATATACAAAATTAGTACTGAATATTCTCATCAGCAGAAGGCATCAACATCGCGCATGTAAACTTGGTTTTTTTTTTTTTAACTTATAAGTCATCATCGAGTATATAGAGGCTGTGATCTTTCATTGTTTTCCACATACACAAAACCATTTCAGTCACTACTGCCATTTTCTAATAGCCTATCATTTACATGCATTTGCATAGTGAACTTGTAATAAAATTATCTTCTCTCTTGGTACCCTGAAAGGTAAAAAAAGCCACATACAAATATTCTTTAGTTTATTAACTATAACGCTATCTACACAACCAAGATTGGGTATAACTGACAGCAATATAAAACGTACCTGTTCCACAGATATTAGTAATAGTACTTGTCAAAGGAATACCTAAGTAGCTATAGATGCATAATTTATATTAATTATTTTTTTCAAAGCATTTGACAGTATTAAACAACATAAAGCTTAGAAGTGACTGCTCTCAAGGGCAAAAACCAATAACATCTTAAAATCAATAAAACCATAATTCTTACCTGATATGCAAGCATTGTCCGCTGAGCATCAGGAGTTGTAAGAACTATAACTGTCCCTGTTGTGCCATCTTTAACTGCTTCAGACTGAAAATTTACATTTGCCCGACGCAGTTTGGTTCTGCAAAAGGCATATGTAGACAAAAATCAAAAACACTCACAATGATGTAAATATTTTTGAACTACAACTATAATATTTATATAAGCGAAACCCCTTTTTAATAGTACTTGGAGTATTAAATTTGGTTTCACCCCTATTTTGGTTTCACACTTACATTCATATTACTTCTATAATTCTAAATTGTACTTTAATGAAATAAAACACTGTTGAAAGCCTATCGTAACTGTAATTCTTTTATTGTAACTCTACTGAGTTGCACAAATAACGTACTTTATAATAGGGTAAAATGTTCCTACAATTAACTATAGGAAATTTTCCTAAAGTAGCCTTCTGAAAGCTATATATTTTCCATGTAAAATTGGTCAAGTGCAACTCGTATGATGTATATATGACATATTATTTAAAATTTTAATTAGTCTATCCTATTTTATATACTTGTAATATTATATTTTAAAGAGTATTATTTGACATTCTTAATTTTGATTTTATATTAAATAACGACGTCGATGTGATTATTTCATTATATTGTAAATAATAAAATAAAAATTTTCATATTTTATCGGATAACACTAAAAACGTTTTACCGAGTGCAAAACTGAAAAAAAAAAAAAAAATCAATTAATCACATACAAAAAATTCATAATATAACTCTAACAAATATAAGCCAGAATTATATTATTATTAATAGACAATAGTATAATACAAAATAATATAAAAAAATTTAAGGGAAAAGAGTATCTAAAGCACACAATAGAAAAGTTCTCTATTAGTACGGCTTAAAATATGATAAATTAATTATTATTTGAACAATCCAACCGTACAGATGTTAAATTCATACAAAAATACGTGAATGTACAAATTTTCGTGTAATTTAATTATTTGGAACTATAAATTTATAGCAATAAGATTATGATAATCTGTGTCGTTGAATATATATAGAAAATAGTATTATTATAAAAGTGATGCTCCACTATTTCAAATATAATAAAAATTTGTATACAATGTTATTTCGACATAAACTTTTCATCCGTACGGTTGGATTATCAAAAATAATAATAAAATGCAAGATTTAAGATGCACTAATAGAGAACTTCTCTATTGTGTGCTTTAGAAACTCCATGCCCAAATTTTAGTATCAATCGAAACAATAAAATTAACATCAATTTAAATAAATTCTCCCGATCCCGTGCTACGCACGGGTTATCACCTAGTGTATATAAATAATCAGTATATTACTTGGTAAAAAAAACAATCAGTATATTTCAAATGAGAAATGAGATGAATCATTAGATTAGACAACGAGGTTAAGAGATATGACAAGAAAGGGGAACTAATTTAAAAGGTCATGAATTGTAGTGAATAATCGCACCAAATCTAAAGGTAAGTTAACAATGTCTAAGAGGTCCCTGAAACCTAATGCAGAGGCATAACTCAAGCACAACTATCTAATGCAAACCAAGTTCCTTTCCATTCTAAAAAGTAGATGACATAAAATGAAGAAAAAAACAAGAGTTACCTGTAAAATCCACCAAGTGGATCGCTTCCAACACTGCCTGCCATGGCCACATTTAAAGGAGGTCCTCCACTCGGTTGACCGCCAAGCCTGGCCAACGCGACTAGGCTGTTAGAAAGAGATCCGCCAGCTGCAGCTTTATAGCTGCATCCATCCATTGCACGCAAAACTCTGCCTCTCTCTTCATGATTGACGAGCTTTCTTGTACCCTTCTCAATACCCAATCTCTCCAGGAATTCATCATCAACCATGCCGGAAAAATCTACCTGCAGGGTTGTAAAAATTCTATGATACTTAAATGTGAAGTAGATAACCATATCATTGAGAAGTTAAATACGCTTCAGATTAATAAACTAAAAAAAGAACAAAAAATGTTAATAATACTGTCACCAAGTTCCTTGTGATTTCAAGTGAATAAAAGCAAAGATTATAAACATAGTGACCGAATCACAACTCAATCACTACCCCAAACTAATCCCCAAGAACACTTGACCGCTAGCAATATTATTCCCAAGAGACAAAGTATACGATCCAAGCGTAAGTAATAATATGTATAGTTTTATATACATGTATATGTATAGTTTTATATATTAATTCTTAATTCTTCATACCTCAATCATACAAATGGCTTCTTTATTTATAACCCCAACATCAACTCACAATCCGTAAATTTAAGCTGACTTACTATAACTCCCACCAAATCCTCCCTTCAAATCGGTAAATGATGCACACACTAATTATTCAGATTTGTAACTGATTTATTAATTATTATTATTATTATTATTAATTATTATTATTATTATTATTATTATTATTATTATTATTATTATTATGTTTCCTAACATAATAGTCATATCAAGTATATATATATATATATATATATATATATATATATATATATATATATATATATATATATATATATATATATACACACGTAATAAAACCCTACAAAGATTAACCATAAACTAAAAATTAACTACTAGGTAACGATTAAGTAACACACTAATCTAAACTCTAATAAGTTGGGAAAAATATAGATACTCAGATCATAACTTGAAGCAATACCAAGAACGTTATAACCTAGGTGCTAAATGGCATTGTGTTACAATTGCATTAAAAGATACTTTGCTCAATTTTGACGAAGACAGAAAGGGAAAAAAAGTCGGAAAAACAACAAGGAAATATGATACATGAAAGAGGGAAAGAGGCAAGGCAGAAACAATTTAAAAACTAATAATTGAAGGTAGTTTGTTCTGCTACTAATAGTGAAACATAACAATAATAAGAAAGATAGTGAAAAATGAAGATAGTAATAGTGTACAAGGGGAAAGGAGGAAAAGGGGGGTACCATAGCTTGGCCGAGACCTAAAACATCCCATCTGTCAGGCAAGCTGGAATTCCAGCTGCTACTTGGATCTGCAACATATTCTACTACGTTGTCCCCGTCTTCTTCATCATCGCTATCCGTTTGGTGGGAGAATTGGTTATTGCTACAACAATTACACGAGAAAGAGGAAGAAGAAGGCAGTCGAACTGAGAGGAAGGGTTTGTTGGGTTTGTCGAACTGAGAATAAGTGGAACAAGGAGGTTTGAATTTGATTGGGGAATGGAGATTGGATATAACAAGTGGTTGATGAGAACAACAAGTTGTTGTTGTTGTATGTCCAATGGGAGAGAAAAGAGTAGTAGGAGAGAGGAGAGATAAATACACCATTCTCTGTTTATGTTTTTTGGATTGAAATGCTATGCAGGGGAGGGGGCCAATTACATAATAGGTTAATTGATTGCAGATCCTCCCTTCCCACCCCTGCCAATTACACAATATATACGTATGTAGGTATGTATGTATGTCTTCTCTTTGTTCTTCTCCTGGAACAGAACGGATAGTTCTGGATAATTTGCTTTGCTTTCCCCCTCTGGAAACAAATATTATAAGGAAAAACAATTAAAACTCATCTAATCTATTACGTGTTTCATGCCTCATCCATACCTAGCGACTAGCGTTGCCCCCGCATGTTTCAACCCTCTCCTCATTTTTACCCTTTCTACCCCTCAGATCACTCCTTTTTTTTTTGTTTTTTTTTTTTTTTGCTTTGGTTCTGTACTTCTGTTTTTTGCAAGCATTTTCTACTTAATTTGAATATAATTACAATGGTACTAGCAAAATTATCTCTAGAGGGTTCGGAAGGGACGACTACAATTAGATGTCCGGTCCCATTAGTAAAATTTAAATATTTGAATTTTTAGATTATGAAAAATTTGTTTTAGTTCCCGTCTAATAGGAATTTAGATATCAGGTTTATTTAAATTGAATTAATTAAGTACAATTTACTTATAATTTACGAGAAGAATTAACTATATTTTAAAAATTATCGTTAACTTTACAAATTATTAGATAATTGATATGTTAGACATTAACATTTTATACCCTATTTTATAAATTTATTTTTTCTAATTTTATTTTGAATCATCATAAATTATCATTCATTTCTTTAGTCATTTTTCTAACATTCATTAAGAGATATTAATAACAAACTAGCTCTCGGATTTACAATTTTAAACAAAAAGAAAATTGTATTCTTTCGCTATTTTTAATTTTTTTTCTTAATATTATAAATTTTACATAAAACATCTTAGATAAAATTTTTAATTTAGAAAAAAAATTATTGTCATTTATCTAAAGGAATTTAACTGAGGTTATGCGACGTACAAATTTATGAGATTTTATTTAAAAAATTTCAAGTGTATTTCTATATTTTTGCACTTGAAATACTTATTAATTCAGGCAGTACACAATAAATCTATTACTATATTAGTATTATTTATTACTTAATTTAACATTTATATATGAATTATTTCTTCACAATGTATTCATTTTTTGTTATATATATTAATTTTTTAATAAATGGTAAAATCCAATCGAATCCAAACATCTAATTTTATAAGAAGTTGTGATTCGAATCCGTTTATAAATTTATGAAAAAATCAGATCGGATATTTATATAAACCGAAACTTTAAAATCAAATATTGGATCGAAAATTAGGATAATTCGATTTTCGATTTTATATGCTCACCCTTAAGATCACTTAAATATTCAATTTTCAATTTTGTATGCTCAACATAGTTGCTACTTAGAACAACTTCAAATTAGAACCTTAGGATCAAATTACATAATATTTCATGTAACATAATACCACTTTTATTAAATAAATTAAATTAGAAATTCTTTTTCCATTATAATTCTTTTATATTTTTTAATTGTTAAAAATGAATTATATTTTGTATAAATTTTAAACATAATGTTTTTTCAAAAAATATTATGTAACTTATTAGAAAAATATTACACTGTATAAGTACATCATATTTTTTAATTTAAAAATAATATATTATATTTTGCAATATAAGAAAACATACGACATATTGCAGCAAAATCGATTTATATTGATTTTTGACTAAATAAAATCTAAGATATATATTAGTTATAATTCTAAAATTTATATTAGTTCTACGTTCTAACTTAAAAATAATTTTCTAAATTTAATAAAAATATTATTTTATATGCAAGGAAGTCAAATATATCGAATTATATCTGTAGAGTAAGATGTCTATACATACCCCATAGGATGATTCCGGTCCAAAATACATGATCAAAAAAAATTAAAACTATAAATATAAAATTAAAAAATATACAAAAACCAACACAAAAAAATATTATAAAAATAAAATTTCATTAAATTTGTTAAATTGAGGCATATAGCATAGATTTTTTGATTTACGAGACATCATATTTTTTTTTGAAGAACAAAGATGTTAATTCAATAATAAAAAACCATACGTCATCTGCACCAATGATTGAGTCGAACAAACAGTAAATTGTAATCGCCTGTTTTCATGAACAGACAGTTTAACAATATTTTGAAGAGCGGCGGCATTACAATTTTTATTTTTAAAAAAATTCAATACATTTACGTTATATTATAATATTAATATTAAATTTTAATAATTAAATAATCTTCTCTAATGAACCAATTTATTGTTAAATACGATTCTATCGATTGAGCCGCTCTCTCGTTAAAACCGAAATCCCAACTTTTTAACATATATTATAAAGACTTATATAATATTTTTTTATCCATAAAATCGAACCGTAAAAATAAAAAAAAATTTATAACTACAGTATCAAATTCTAATAGCTAATACAATCTTTTCTAGCGAGCCCTCTTCCCGTTAAATACGTTTCGAGCCGCTCTTATTTGAAATCGAAATTCTAACTTCACTATATAAAGAGAGTAAATTCCAATTTTTATATTCTTTAAACTTTCTAATATTTGTAGAGTTTTAAAAGATGAAAATACATCTTATATTTTCTGTATATTATAGATAAACTTGTATAAAAAAGTAAAAATAAAGGATTTTTAGGAAAAAAGATGTATAGTTTTAAAAAAATCGTATATAACGTCTCCACCGTCCTCGTATTCTACTTCCAATAAAACATTTTATTTTATGTATTATATATTTAAACACTTTTTATACGGTCTTATTTAATGAACCGCTTTCTTGTTAAACACGGTTATTACTATTGATCCGCTCTCTCGTTAAGACCAAAAACCTAACTTTTACATATATTACTTGTATGATAATGTTTATCCATAAAAATCAAATCCTAAAAATAAAATAAAATTTATAACATCAATATGGTATTTTAATAGCTAGTACAATCTTTTATAGTGGACCGTCTTCCCGTTAAACATGTTTCGAGCCGCTCTCGTTTGGGATCGAAATTCCAACTTCATTACATATTATTGATGATACTTATCTTACACAACAATTTTTTTCCTTAAAATCAAAGCCTAAAAAATAGAGTGAATTCCAATTTATACTTTCTCTAGATTTTCTAAAAATTTTGGAGTTTTAGAAAATGAAAACACATCTTATTTTCTCTTTATATTATAGATACTCCTGTATTTATTTAGGATTCTTGCATGAGATTGTTCTTTTATTATGTTAAAACATCAATTCTTTTCTTTTTAAATACGGTGAATTATGTTAACACATTAATTCTTTTTTTTAAAAAAAATACGGTGATTTTTTTATGACAATAGTATTGGATTTATGAATAAATTTTCCTAATATAAGTATAATTAACTTATATAAAAAATATATAATTTAAGAAGATCGTACTTTCTATAAAATATTTAATTATATTTCTGCTCTATATATTCAAACACCTATTCTACTTCTAGTAGAACGTTTATTATATTTTTTTCAATAAATTCGAACTCTTATTCTTTATAAATTCGAACTCTTCTGCTTTATAAATAATTATTATACTTACAATAGAACTTCTAATCATATGTCTTCCCTATAAATTCGAACTATTCTGCTTTATAAATTCGAACACCTATTCTACTTCTAATATGTTAATTGATATTTTTTTATTTATTAGTGTTTAAAATTCTAAAATTCTAGAAAATTAGAAAAATAGATTGAGACGATCTTAGAGCGCCACTTAAACTCCCGTTATCCTCCTTTATATATATATATATATATATATATATATATATATATATATATATATATATATATATATATTGATGTATATACAAATACAAGTACCCACTTCATGCATCCTCGTTGGATTACTGGTACCCTCTTCATCATGTCTGATGGAGCTATTGTTTGAACTATCGACCAAAATTGCAATCTCATACAAAATCTAATCAATAAATCAAGATCCCCGTTCATAATCAAGAAGCGAAAATCTTGCCGATCTATAATCTCGGTCATGGAAAACACCAAAACACAATTAACACAAAAAAAAACCCAACTCTCACAAGGAGAGATTAACACAATCAAAATAAATTGGGAATTTATTGAAATTCAAATAAATTGGAAGATTTATTGAAGAAAACAAGATATGAAAGTAGGAAAAACGAAAAGGAATTGGGGTTTTCCACCGATGAAAATCGATGGAAGCCCCCTCAAAACTCTTTAATGGAGGTTAGAGTTAGAAGAAAGGGAAAGAAGGGAGCGAGTTCTGTTAGTAGTTCGACTTTTACGAGACATCATATTTTAATCTAATCGTAAATTATGCATTAATAAAAATTCGACTCTCAACTAATTGTAAAATGCGTTTTCATTGTTAATGGTTGTGCATTTCGCAATTAGTTGTGCATTTCCTATTTAATTATTGTTAAATTTGAGTAAGTGATTTTACGAATGTTTACATTTATTTTCTTTTATTAGCCTTTAAATGATACTTAATTTTGAGTTATATTTCATAATGGATGATTGACTCTTTAGCAAAAAAATGTTATTATATATTATTTTATTTCTTAAACTTTTAATATCAATCACCTTTTAAAAAAATGTGGTATTACTTTTTAAGCTAAATATTTATTGTGCCATTTTGTATGGATTTTAGTGCCGATAAAAGGCGTGTCATGGATTTGGCAATTTGGACCGTTTATTGGTGTTTTGTGATTTGTCATCAGTTAATGAATCTGATGTGTCATTTTAGATAACTTTTTAAATTTTTATTATTGTTATTAGAACTCGATGTTTTATATGCCTAATTAAAGGGGACACCCTTGATTAGGTATATAAAATTGTTCAATTTTATACCGCATATACTAAATATTTAAAGTATATTCGATTAATGGTTTATTGATATAGTTTTATTTGTCTTGCTTGTTTTGGTGATCTTTTAGGTTTAGTTGGATGGGAAGAAGTATAAAGAGAAGATGGATGTTGTTTCTTTGGACGAAAAACGTTTTTAAAGAGAAGATGGACGGAGACAGAATTTTGGGTTTTGTAATGTAAATAACTCATATATTTTGTAGGGTACTCTTTTTTCCCCGCTTAAGTTTTTTTTTTCTATAGGGTTTTGCTCTTGTGGGATTTTTAATGAGGCCTTTTTGATGGATATAAAGGTTTTATTATCTAAACTTTCGGGGGAATCTCAACATACCTTTCGGTTAGATGATGAACTTTTATTATCTTTACAAATGTATTATCTATTATATCTATTATTTTTCATGAATGAATGTCATTCATGTAAAAAAAAAAAAAAAAAAAACAGATCAAGTCCAAAGAGTGTTTTACGGCACCACAATTTGAAAACGAAATGAAGGAGTTTATAATTCAAGAATGGTTCACTTGTTACGTAAAGAATCAACACACGCTGAACGAAACAATCCAGGCTTGAAAAAAAAAAAGATCCATGCTTGCATTTCAACTAGTCAGTCACTAAAAAAAAAAAATCCACGCCTGGTCTCATGGATCATATTGTTATAATTAGTTAGGGCCATTTCGTGTTTGGTGGTTTTTACTATTATATTTTAACATAAAAAATGGTTTTATTATAATTGTTAACATTTTATGTATCAAGTTATTATTTTTTAATAGGTGATTGTATTTCGTCAAATTTTCTAAACAGATGTTAATGGATTTATTTTTTAATTTTTATTATTTTACTTTGATGACTAAACTATTATTTTTTTGCAAAAAATGATATTTTTATATTTGTTGATATTTGTTTAAGAAAAATATTATATAAAACTAATTTAACTAAATTTTAGTATTAAAATGTCCTAACCAACTTTGAAATTTTTTATTGTTTAACCACAACTACTAGAATACCAAGAGAAACTGAAAAATGTAGAAAACAAATTATTGAGTAGGTTCGACATATGAAAGATGAAAACCTTATAATGAGTTTCCCATCAATCATCATATTAGATTTTTCATCTTTCATATGTTGAACTTTCTCAATATTTTTCAATTTTTCTTATTTTTCTTTTATTGATGCCTAATAATTATGTAAAAAAATATATAAAAAATCTCAAATTCAATTGAACATTCTATAAGTATAATTTAGTTAAATTACTTTTAAATATTAATTTGGTTAATAAAAAAGCAACATATACAAAACGTCATTTTTTTGCAAAAAAAACATAGTTGAATCATCAAAATGCACTAATAAAAATTTAAAACTGAATCCATTAATGTTCATTAAAAAAATTTCAATTAAGAAATTGAAAAAAAAAATCACTTTGAAGTATACTCCAAGAACTCTGTTGTGGAATAAAAACCAGGTTGAAATTATTACGGCTAGGGTTTGTATATTTAATGCTAAGGCTCGTGAGCTTCGTGCTTTAATGGCTGCTTCTGCGTTCGAGACTTAAACGGTCCTCACAGAATGCCTACGTATCTCTGTATTAGAGAATCAAGCCAAGAAAACGTAGTTCTGAGGTGAGGGGTCAGGCCCTTTATATAGGCTGAGAAGCCTTAGAATTATGGTAGGATTCGGAGACTTGGTGGGCAAGTCACCTCCCTGAGGAAGGTTCCAGATCAATTCCTTGTAGAAATCAGTTTCCATATCGAATTGGATGCATTGGTTGCTAAGTCTAATGGAAATAATATCCTTATCCAACTCTTATTGCTGAGCTGTTTATTTCCCTTAATATTAATTACGAAATTAATATTAAAATAGGGATTCTGACCTCATTAATGGGCCCCACGTTTGGACCATGCTGGGTCTAATTAGTGCAACATTAAATGTGTCTTTAGGGCTTATTTTTAGCCCATATCATTTGCCCCCCAACTTCTAGGAAAACTGATCAGGTTTTCGTAGAAGTTATATTTGCCTTAATCGAGACTCGGGATCGTTTTTATCCCTTACCTTGGACTTCTTAATTTTCCTACCCTTATATGGGAATTTTGGTTTACACTAGTGTTTCACGAGTATCGTCTTGATTGTAAAGTGTGGAGCGACCTACACATTTACGACGATTTGCCTTATTCGAGGCTTTAACTTGTGCTTGCTTTTAGCAATTTCGGCACTTTTATATAGCTTTTATGCATTATTAGCATAAATTATTGCTCAATTTGTCAAGAAAATATTTCTATAATTTTCCTCGTATTTTTCTGTACTTTTCCTAATATTTTAGGAATTTTTATGTACTCACAGGTATTTTTCGTAATTTTTCCTAATAATTTAGGAATTTTTATGTACCAACAGGTATTTTCCTTAATTATTCCTAATAATTTAGGAATTTTTATGTACCCACAGGTATTTTCCTTAATTATTCCTAATAATTTAAGAATTTTTGTGTACCAACAGGTATTTTCCTTAATTATTCCTAATAATTTAGGAATTTTTATGTACCCACAGGTATTTTCCTTAATTTTTCCTAATAATTTAGGAATTTTTGTGTACCAACAGGTATTTTCCTTAATTATTCCTAATAATTTAAGAATTTTTGTGTACCAACAGGTATTTTCCTTAATTATTCCTAATAATTTAGGAATTTTTATGTACCCACAGGTATTTTCCTTAATTTTTCCTAATAATTTAGGAATTTTTGTGTACCAACAGGTATTTTCCTTAATTATTCCTAATAATTTAGGAATTTTTATGTACCCACAGGTATTTTCCTTAATTATTCCTAATAATTTAGGAATTTTTATGTACCAACAGGTATTTTTCGTAATTTTTCCTAATAATTTAGGAATTTTTATGTACCAACAGGTATTTTCCTTAATTATTCCTAATAATTTAGGAATTTTTATGTACCCACGGGTATTTTCCTTAATTTTTCCTAATAATTTAGGAATTTTTGTGTACCAACAGGTATTTTCCTTAATTATTCCTAATAATTTAGGAATTTTTATGTACCAACAGGTATTTTCCTTAATTATTCCTAATAATTTAGGAATTTTTATGTACCCACGGGTATTTCCTTAATTATTCCTAATAATTTAGGAATTTTTAATGTACCAACAGGTATTTATTCTGTCAAATTGTGAAGTGCAGGGACCTTTTTGTAAAGTAGATAGAACTTGGGGTATCAAATTGCAGTTTGGCCATTAACCATGTAAGTAGAAGCTAGGCGGGGGTGTACCCGCGTAGAAGCCAATTACATTTCCCACGCCCAGGAGAGATGCTTGGGTGGCGTGGGTGGTTTTTTGTTTGTTTGTTTTTTTTTTTTTTCTTAACCATCAGGTTTTATATATTTCATTTTCGATAATTTTTACCAAAAATAAATATTGGGCCTCATGCCTTAAAAATAATTTTATAAATTATTTCCTTATTTTTTCTTGATTTAATAGGTATTTTTACCTATTTTTTCATCATTTTTAGCCTATTTTCAGAATTTTTAAGGATTTTATTCCTTTTTTAATTTCTGAAAAATGGCTTGTCGTTCGAAGAGGAGCTCTGGGCGTGGGTACCCCCGCCAAGGAGACCTTCTCCTTAGGCATGCCAAGGAAGTTGGTCTCCTGGGCGTGGGTATTTCATGCCTTCAATTTTCAAAATTTAATTTGGGCGTGGGTACCCCCGCCAAGGAGACCTTCTCCTTAGGCACGCCAAGGAAGTTGGTCTCCTGGGCGTGGGTATTTCATGCCTTCAATTTTCAAAATTTATTCTGGGCGTGGGTACCCCCGCCAAGGAGACCTTCTCCTTAGGCACGCCAAGGAAGTTGGTCTCCTGGGCGTGGGTATTTCGTGCCTTCAATTTTCAAAATTTATTCTGGGCGTGGGTACCCCCGCCAAGGAGACCTTCTCCTTAGGCACGCCAAGGAAGTTGGTCTCCTGGGCGTGGGTATTTCATGCCTTCAATTTGTACAACCACTCTAGGCGTGGGTATCCCCGCCTAGGAGATGTTTTTGCCAACCACGTTTAGGAGATATGCCTTCCTGACCGTGGGTATTTTTTCACCCTCAATTCGTACAACCTTGGCGTGGGTACCCCCGCCAAGGAGGCACTTTGTGATACCTTGTCTTATGATTTTAAGTCTTCTTGGCATGGGTACTTTAATACCCTTCATTTGTTACTCCAGCCTTGGCGTGGGTATCCCCGCCAAGGAGGCTTTATTTGATCCAACGCCTAGGAGATTTAGCTTCTTGGGCGTTGGTGTTCTAGGCTCCTATCCTTTGGGCCAATTTTTATTTGTGGACCGTTTCTTTGGTTTTTGTCGGGCTCTCAGCCTTATTATTTTCGAATTTTTGAGATTCCTGCAGAACCTTGAAACGACCCGTTTCTTAGCTTTCGTGACCTTCAGGGCCTTAATTCGTTTGTTGAGTCCTTGATTCGAAAACGAGAATTCATTCGTGGTTGTTGGTTATCATCAACCATTCAACCTTTAACTCTCATTCTAAGATGTTGAAATGATGGAGTCCCTTAGTTTTTGCCCTCTTGCTTCATATAGTGGGGGTCTTGCTTCTCGGTTGATCCTTCAAGAAGTTCACTTGCCACTGAGCACTTGACTTCAAGTCTGGTGTGCCTTGGCTGGTTGTCAACCCTCTATCTTACTTCTAGGTTTCCAACCTTCTTCTTATACTTGTAGAACCTTGGCTAGGTTTTAAGTAGCCTGATGCCTCTTGTCAGGTTCGTTTGGAGGCAGATAACCTTGTTGGCCATCAAGGCTTGAATTTTGAGATTTGAAGTTCAAGACCTCAAGTGTGGAATTGTAAAGGACTTCTTATCTCAACACTCTCATTAACAGTTTCCGTGCTTTCAGGAAATATCAAGGAGCCAACCAGTCTTAAGATGAGCTTTGATAGGGTCTATCTGACAGCTTCCTACATCAAACGGTGCCACCGACTTCGAATCGATGGTGGGGGTCTTCAGGACTTGGAAGTAGACGCTCCCAGAATGGGTCTCGACCCTTGAATTGAGATAAGGCATTGACCTTTGTATTCTCCTCCCTTGGGATATACCTGGCACTCATCTAACTGGGCTATCGGAGCTTTCACAATCCTCAAGTATTTGGCCATATTCTTTTCTCTAACCTCAAAGTCTCCATTGACTTGTGAGACTACCAACTTTGAGTCTCCACAGACTTTCAGGTTCTTGACCCTCAGGGCTCTTGTCAGTCTAAGGTCGGCTATCAGAGCTTCATACTCCGCCTCGTTGTAGGTTGTTTGGAAGTCCAACTTCAAGGCATACTCGAGTGTGAACCCATCGGGGCTTTGCAGAACTTAACCTGCACCACTGGTTTTTGTTTTTGACGCCCCCATGAAAATAGAGCTTTTTGTTTTTGATGCCCCATCAAAATAGAGCATCCAATATTCCTTCTTCTCTTCCAGGGGTTCCTCACCTTGTTGACCTTCCTGGTCTATTACCTCCTGCCCCCCGACTTCTTGGTTGTCAATGGTATATTCAACCACGAAGTCAGCTAGAGCCTGGGCTTTGATGGCCGTCCTAGGCTTGTAATTAATATCGAATTCCCCTAGTTTGATTGCCCACTTTATGAGCCTTCCATTGGCTTTCGGGCTATGCAATATGTTTCTTCAACGGGTGTTCCATCAGGACTTCAACGTTTGTCTTTATCCAGGGTCCTTCGAGGACTTAAACTCTTATCTGCTGTAACCTAACTCTACCACTCGAGGTATGCATTCGTTTGTTTTCATTCGTGTATTCTTTTATTTTCAGTACTTGGTCTTCTTTGACTCACACATCAGGTGCTTGGCACATAAATAAAATCACAATCAATGAATGGAAAACAAACTTGCATTAATAACTTGAAATGGGTTCAACCCTTACATAGAGTACTACTGTCCTACTCGGAGCAACATGCTCTGCAATGGTTTCAACGAACATTATCTCTACTTCTACTATATAAATATGAAGCTAAGTCCTACTAGGATAACTTTAAGCCCAATCGGGGTTTTGCAAGACTAGGCCTGCACCACTTGA
Organism: Saposhnikovia divaricata; assembly: GCA_036435485.1. Taxonomy (NCBI): domain Eukaryota; kingdom Viridiplantae; phylum Streptophyta; class Magnoliopsida; order Apiales; family Apiaceae; genus Saposhnikovia; species Saposhnikovia divaricata. Next base: position 74,519,044 of record CM071600.1, on the reverse strand, counting down.
TTTTGTTTTTGATGCTCCATCAAAATAGAGCACCCTCCACTCCTTCTGGTCTCCTCATTCTTATTCTGCAGTTCACTTCCTGCTCGGGGTACTACCTCCTGTCCCCCAACTTCTTGGTTGCCAATGGTACACTCAACCACAAAGTCAGTTAACGCCTTAGCCTCAATGGCTGTCCGAGGCTTCTGTGTGATGTCCTCTGCTGACCTTTCTTTGTGTTCCTTACCACTGTGGACATCCATGTCTTCAACCGGAAGGACCTGCCCCCCGACTCCATCAGGCCTTAACGAGGCTACATAACAGCTTCGTGCCATCTTCTGATCACCTTTATGTTCTCCAACACCATTCCTGGTAGGGAATTTGATCTTCACATGATAGGTTGAGGCAACAGCCTTGAATGCATGAAGTCCAGTCCTTCCAAGGATTGCGTTGTACGTTGAATCCGCCTTGATTACCAGGAAGTTCAACATCTGAGTGGCCTCCTTGGGCTCTTGCCCGATAGTTACAGGCATCTGAATAGTCCCTTCAACTTTGGATTTTACTCCGTTAAATCCGTATATAGGCATGTTATTGGGGGTCAACTGAGAATCAGTGTATCCCATCTTCGCAAACGCATCATGAAACAGAATGTCAACGGAAGCTCCATTGTCTATCAAGACTCGCTTCACCTCCGAGTTTCCAATCACATGAGTTATGACCAATGGGTCGTCATGGGGGAACTTCACCCCTTCCAAGTCTGAGTCATCAAAACTAACTGCTACCTTAGTTTTTGCACGCTTCGGGGCCTCTCCCACGATGTGCAACACCTCTCGGGCATAAGCCTTTCGAGAGTTCCTAGTTGTCCCGGTCGCAGTCGGGCCTCCTGAGATCATGTTGATTACTGGCCCTCGGGGCTGTGGGTTGCAATCTTGATCGTCATCCCTTCTATTATAGTCTCTTCTCTGATTATAACGGTCTTCACCCTTAGTGAAGTGTCTCAGCTTCCCTCTACGGATCAAAAACTCGATCTCATCTTTGAGTTGCTTGCAATCGTCAGTGTCATGCCCCACGTCTCTATGGAATCTGCAATACTGATTCTGGTTTCTCTTTGCGGGATCACCCCTGAGTGGCTTCGGCCATCTGAAATCCTTATCATTCTCAATGTCCAACAAGATTCGACTCCTAGGAGTATTCAACCTTGCATACTCAGTGAACCTTGACCCTTGGTTCTTCTTAGGGGCAGAGTCGGAGTCCTCGCTAGTTCGGGGATACTTGTCCCTAACATCATACTCTTGATCATCATAGTCTTGGTCTTGCTTTCGCTTCTTGGAGTCATTGTTACCTCCTCCTCCACCTACGGTGGTTTCTTTCTTCAAGCTATCCTCAGCTTTAATATACTTATCAGCCCTTCGTTGGAGCTCAGCCATATTTTCTGGGGGATGCTTCGCTAATGACCTTTTAAAGAAGAAGTCAGTGGTTCCGTGCTCCAGGGCTACCATGGCCACCTTATTCTCCAAGTCAGTGATATTTAGAGTCTCCTTAGTGAATCGCTTAAGGTAATCCCTTAGATTTTCATTCTTTCCTTGTACCACATACATAAGAGACGCAGAGCTCTTCTCATGAACTCTTCCACTAATGAATTGGCTGATAAAAGCAGTGCTCAATTCCTTAAAAGATCCAATCGAATTTGCAGGCAAACGGTTGTACCACCTTTGAGCCATACCCGACAGGGTTTGAGGGAATGCCCTACACTTGAGAGCGTCACTAGCAGGCTGCAACAGCAGTGCGTTAGAGAATGTTCTCACATGGTTTGCGGGATCACCCGTTCCATCATAAGCCTTTATTGTAGGCATCTTAAACTTCCTAGAGATGTGAGCATTCATCACTTCCTCGGTGAACGGGGGTGTTGGATCATCAGGATCTCCGAGAGACATCAGATCTTTGGGGTTTCCCTTGGGAATTTCCATCCTTGTGGTTGTTCTTCCGAATGAGGCATCAGCCCTTCTTTGTCTCCTTGAAGACCTCTCCAAATCAATGATGGGAATCCTTCCTGCAGTTGGAGGAGGCTGAGTTTGATTTAGCCTAGCTTGTTCTCTTGCCATATCTTCCTTTAATTTTTAGATCTCGGCCTCATAAGCCTTGATCCTTTCAGCAGTTGTCAAAGATTGTCCATCACGGATGTCTTGAGTCCTCCTTCGAGGTTCTCTACTAGCACGTCGCCTCCTCGGGGCTTCATCACGGTCATCATCCTCATCGTCGGAGGAGGTTTCATCAGTATAAGTACCCGAATAATCGTGATACTCTCGATCTCGGATCTGCAAAGCGTGACCACTTGGGCCTGTCCCTTGGATAGGAGGATAATTAGGCAGCCCGTATGTCGGGTTAGTACTCACGGGGAGATCTGTAGTGTGGATCTGGACCCCATGCAATGGGTTGTTCAGATCAATAAGAGGAGAGACCACCATCTGAAGAGGATTGGTTTCTCGTCTTGTACGGGTAATCGGAGGTAATGTACTCTCAACGTGGGGGATCGCCCCTGATTGTTGAGAAACTTGAGATTGGGTGATCGCCCCTGATGCTGGCGGAGCTTGTTGGGAAATCGCCCCTGATGCTGGGGGAACCTGTTCGGTGATGGGTGGAGCAGATCTGAGAGGTATGGCCTCAGTTGCAACTGGTGTTGTTCTTCGTGTTTGAACCATGGTTGATGTTGTCTTCCCACAGACGGCGCCAAATGTTGTGGAATAAAAACCAGGTTGAAATTATTACGGCTAGGGTTTGTATATTTAATGCTAAGGCTCGTGAGCTTCGTGCTTTAATGGCTGCTTCTGCGTTCGAGACTTAAACGGTCCTCACAGAATGCCTACGTATCTCTGTATTAGAGAATCAAGCCAAGAAAACGTAGTTCTGAGGTGAGGGGTCAGGCCCTTTATATAGGCTGAGAAGCCTTAGAATTATGGTAGGATTCGGAGACTTGGTGGGCAAGTCACCTCCCTGAGGAAGGTTCCAGATCAATTCCTTGTAGAAATCAGTTTCCATATCGAATTGGATGCCTTGGTGGCTAAGTCTAATGGAAATAATATCCTTATCCAACTCTTATTGCTGAGCTGTTTATTTCCCTTAATATTAATTACGAAATTAATATTAAAATAGGGATTCTGACCTCATTAATGGGCCCCACGTTTGGACCATGCTGGGTCTAATTAGTGCAACATTAAATGTGTCTTTAGGGCTTATTTTTAGCCCATATCAAACTCGTAAGTATACTCCTCAAAAATAATATTATTAAATAGGTTCTTAAATATTTAGGAGGTAAAACTCTATATTATCTTCAACAATTCTCCTTAAACGAACTCCTTCTTCATTTTTTATTAGTTAACTATACAAGAGTTATTCATGTTCAAGAGAGATATAATTTAAAAAAAAAAACAGTTGAATCATCAAAATGTACAAATAAAAATTTAAAAATGAATCCATTAATGTTCATTAAAAAAATTCAATTAAGAAATTCAAGAGAGATTTCGCAGCAACAAAAATTGAAAATTCAACTTTCAATTTTTAGTTACATTCAATTGCGTAGGACCTAGGTTGCATATGCAACTGAATGCAACTAAAAACTGAAAGTAAATTTTCATTTTTTTTTGCTGCGCCGATAACTAGAAATTGGAAAAAATTGGAAATTCAACTTTCAATTTTTAGTTGCATTCAATTGCATAGGTTGCATATGCAATTAAAAATAGAAAGTTAAATTTTCATTTTTTTGCTAATACGCAACCCTTACATATAACTAGAAGTTGGGAAAAAAAATGGAAATTCAACTTTTAGTTTTTCAGTTGCATTCAATTGCATATAAGGTTGCATATGCAACCTAAGTATTTTTATAAATTAATTGGTATTTTTGTAAATATTTTGAGAAAATAGTAAAATCGCAAAAAAATTTAAAATAGTATTTTTGATAAATACCCTAAACTAAATTGTTCTCAAGTCGGCAAGTTTATTAACTGCATCCTGTTGGGCCGTGATGTTGTTGTGGTTTCAACTCAATTATCATATCGATAAGTTAAGTAATAATTCTTTAAGATATAGAGCAGTCAATTAACTTTATTAGTATGAGATTTTTTGGTATGTACTCAGAAAACAAATTATGCATTTTTCCAAAAAAAAATAATTTAATAATTATAATATATTTGACATAAAATTGTTTTAACCATGTATTTTGCTTATAAATGGGTAAATGTTCAATGAAATGTGCATTAATTTATATAGGTTATTCGTTATAAACCGTTAAAATTATAAAAACTACTTAGTCCATCATTTTTCTAATTCGGATCTAGTATTTTGAGTCATATTCGGTTTAGATAATTTATTATTCAATTTTGGTCGGTTCCATGTCATTATCGGATGCAATATTTCGGATAATTTCTGATTAAATTTTTGGTTCGGATATTTTTCGGATCAGATCAAATTGGTTTCGAATAATTGTCAAAGTTTCCAATTAGAATATAAAATCAGATTTGGTTCCATGAATTTCTGTTGGATTATTCGAATCCGGCCCCATTTTATCAGTTCTAGTTGACACTACTAAGAGCATCTCCAACCCTCTAAAACCCTTAGGATAAATGATACCATAAATAAAAATTATAGATAATATGTAAAAATTTCTCCATTCCAACCAGTAACCACGCATTCCTCTTGTCTAAATATTTAGACAATCCCGTGATGTTAGCTATATTTATCGAACGAGACTTGTAAGAAGATTGCACATCATCTATTAGCATAATAAAATAATATATTATATTTATAACAAATTAAAATAATAATAACATACTATTTTTAAAAATAGTCAATTATTATAGTCACTACCATAGGAGCACAATGTCTTATAAGAGCATCTCCAACGGTGTTAGCTAAAATGGTTGGCTAAAATGATATAAAATATTGATCATGTAAAATTTATTGAACCTGTAAGGTGTTGTGCTCCAATGGAATTGGTTATAGTCGTTAGCTATATTTTAAAAATAGGATGTTATTATTATTTCAAGTTGTTATAAATAGAATATATTATAGTTAATATGGTAATAGATGATGTGTTATTTTACTACAGTTCTCTAAAGATTCGACAAATATAGCCAATATAATCATGTTGGCTAAATTTATAGACAAGAGGAATGTACCATTGGAGTGAACATTTTTTTTTACATATTATGTATAATTGTTATTTATTGTAATATATAGGATTTTAGATATTTTATATAATAATAATAATAATAATAATAATAATAATAATTAGAAAAGATTAAAAAAAAGAAAAAGAAATAGGTCTTAGAGTTCTATTCGTAATTAATGATTGGTGATTATTTATATAAATACATATTAGGACCCCTTTTATTTTCACAAAACATAAACCCTTCAGTGAGCCGCCTGAGGAGACGATAGATAGAGGTTGTGCGCTGGAGTGTCGTACAATTTGTATAAAGTCAGTGAGGTATTGTTTTTCTTTACAACACCATATCATGATCTGGTCTTATAGGATTGTACTTTTATTAATATAAAATTGATACATAAGTTGAGTGTGGTGTCCTCTGTTCTTCCTGCAGTCTAAATCAAGTTTTATACCATAATTGTTGATATTAAATTTTTATATATGTTATAACGGAAGCACAAAAGATATTATAATAAACGTAAAGGAAGAACACAGATTGGCAGAAGAGAAAACTTTATTGATCTTGAGGATACAGATTACAGAATACAGATTCAGATTCAGATCTAATTGACTTTAGATCTGACAGACTTAATTGATAACAGATATGATTCAGATTACAGACTTACAGACTCAGATTTTCCGACTCAGATTTCAGACATCTATGCTAGGCTATGCCCTAGAGAGTTTATATACTACTCTCTAGACGGTTACAGAAGGATCCGGAAGACTTGGACCCAAAGCAAAGTAATTACCAAAACAGAACAGAAAATTAATTCTGGAAAGAATTAATTCTGGAAAGATAGCACGGCGCGGGCGCGCTGCCTTATTCTACTGAAAAATAGAATATTACACAGATTCAAGGCATTATTTTAACAAATCTCCACCTTGACTTGAATCCTCTCACAAATAACAGATAACAGATGTACCAGACGCATCACAATAATGCCAGATGTACCAGATGCACCATAATAATGCCAGATGTACCTAAAAAAAACTCTTCTGCCTCAAATTTTGCCCTCAATAGGGCAGTCAAGAACTCCGAACATTTAGCAAGTTCAAACAATGTTGAAACTTCCTATGTGGAACCGGCTTGGTAAGCATATCAGCTGGGTTATCTGCAATACCCAATTTGCTCACCATAATACTCTTGTACCATTGCCTCGGAGACTGCTTTAGTCCATACAAAGCCCTCAATAACTTGCAAACATAGTCATCCTTACCAGGAACCTGAAACCCATCTGGCTGAGTCATGTATATCTTATCAATCTCCGAGGTCGCAACAGCAACAGAACCTGATAACGTAGAACCTTGAAGAAGATACAAGGTACCACGTTTAACACCTTTCAAGACCACATTAGAACCCTTGCAGACATGTAAAACTCCACATTCACCATGAAAACTGAAACCCTTGATGTCTAACATACTCAAAGATATCAAATTCTTTGTCATAAGTGGAACATGCCTAACATCATTCAATGTGCAGAATTTACCATCATGTGTCCGAATTTTAATCGAGCCTATTCCAACCGTCTCACAAGCAAAACTGTTAGCCATAGAAATATTGCCACCGTCTACTTGCTCATGGGTTGTAAACCACTCCCTGCGCGGACATATATGGTGAGACGCTCCAGAATCAAGAATCCACACATCAGAGTGATGCGTGTGATCAGCAGCAACAAGAGAAATATCTTCTTCAAAATTGATATAAGCTACAGCAGCAGTATCTGTCAACTTATCCTGTTGATTGTTTTTCTTGGGACAGTCAGATTTCCAGTGTCCCTTCTCTTTACAGTAATTACAGGTATCATTAGGTTTTGGACTTTTAGGAACTGGTTTCTTCCCCGACTTTCCATGTCCATTACTCTCACTGGCTATTAATCCAACAGCCTTATTATTTGTACCTGTACCAGCCGCCTTATGGCGCAGCTCTCTAGTATGGAGCGCAGATCTAACCTCCTCTAGAGAAATATTATCTTTACCAACAATAAACGATTTTGTTAAAGACTTTGTCATGTAAAGACTTTCAAGCTTCAACCATAAACCAGACGCGGTATCCTCCTCCGCGATTTCAGTAATAATATCATCTGTAAGGCACAATAGAATTGTTGAGTGTGCCTTTTCTTTTAGAGTGGCCATCTCAGCGCTTGTAGAAGCAGCAGCCGATTTCTGATTCAACGGCGCCTAGAGCCCCTATTGCTTTAACAAAGCACGCATCTTGATCTGCCACAGACTGAAACTATTTCGCCCAGTAAATTTGTCGACCTTCACGTTAATACCACCAGATCCAGACATAGCTCTCCGAAAAACCAAGCTCTGATAGCATTTTGTTATAATGGAAGCATAAAAGAGATTATAATAAACGTAAAGGAAGAACAAAGATTGGCAGAAGAGAAAACTTTATTGATCTTGAGAATACAGATTGCAGAATACAGATTCAGATTCAGATCTAATTGACTTTAGATCTGACAGACTTAATTGATAACAGATATGATTCAGATTACAGACTTACAGACTCAAATTTTCTGACTCAGATTTTAGACATCTATGCTAGGCTATGCCCTAGAGAGTTTATATAATACTCTCTAGGCGGTTACAGAAGGATCCGGAAGACTTGGACCCAAAGCAAAGCAATTACCAAAACAGAACAGAAAATTAATTCTGGAAAGAATTAATTCTGGAAAGATGGCACGGCGCGGGCGCGCTGCCTTATTCTGCTAAAAACAGAATAGTACACAGATTCAAGGCAGTATTTTAACAATATACATGATTTTGATTTGGTGATTGATTTATGTATGTCGCACTTCATGAAACTGATTTTATGATCGGGTGTTTGAGTTTACAATGATGATATTTTATAGTAATTATTATATTGTTGAAAGTTAATCTTTTATTTAACATATTTTTTTATTAGTTCATTAATTATCTACGTATTTAATTATTGTATTTAATTATTAGTATATAATTATGTATGTTAAGATGTTAAAGTTACATATTTTAATATTGTTGTAATATACATGTACATTACACCATAAATATTGTTATTATATTTATTTATTTGATTTGTTAAACACGTATAGCACTGGGCAATTACCTTGTTTTCTGGACTGGTTTTGAAGTCAAGATGTTTGACCTGCTTGTACATGTTCTCTTTAGTCACAGGATTATTTTAGGGAAATTTTATCTATATTAACTATATATTCGATTATTACATACAATTCATTTAGTTGTATTTTATAATTAAATAGTGAGTTATGTGACTTTGCATGTGTGTCCTTTGTAATATATAAAAGTATGAATTTTAATTATAAATTATATTTTATATTTAGATTGGCAGCGAGGAAATTAGCGAATCATTTGTAGATTTCGTGAGTGTTTGAGATCGCTATTTGTGAGGTACAGATTCTATTCTATTTCATTCAGCGCTACTCTTCTTGAGAATATTTAAATTAAGTTCATTTTGACCTCATATCTGTTCATTTGGTTCTAAATCATTTTGATTCTGAAAATTTATTTTGACCTTGAAAAATATTTTTGAATCTGTTTCGAATTATTTAAATATATATTTCTGCGATTTTTCTGATATTGCGTACATTTTATATCTGCTGGAAATATTGAAAATATCTTGTTCATGTGATTTTAAAAGTTTTGCGAAATATTTTATTTGAACCCTTAGTGATATAGGGTATACCGAGTTAACCGGCTGTGGGGGTACTACAGCCATGTCATTGCGGCACCAGTGACATGACACTTCCGTGGCAGTGTGATTGGTCACGGCGTATCCTTCTGATAGTGATAAGTGGATTTATATCCACTTGGATCGCTTCAATTCGGCTTAAATTCATTGTCTTGGACTCAAGTTTGTTGTAGTTTTTATGTGTTTTGTGTAGTTGTGCAGGATTGCAAGAATATCGATTATGGTTGATACTTCTATTGTTTTGGAGATTAAATTGATTAAAATTCGGATTTTCCGGGAAGGTTGCGCAGTCTACACTGTTTTGGCCATATCTGGAGTTCTAGAAGTCCGTTTTCAGCGATCTTACTGTCCACGCAAAGCTTGGGAGATTTTCTACAACTTAGGACAGGATTCGCACGCACAGGCTGCGTGTGGTGGGCGCAAGCAGCATGACAAGCAGACTAATGGGAGCAGGGAATTTACTGTTTTGCCCTTTTCAAGTTCTAATTGTATTTTGGGTAGTTTTTAGTACCTTAATCGAATTCTAATTGTAATAGAAGGTAATTTCTTGCTGGGCAAGAAATCTAGAGCCTATTTAAACACATCTTAACATTGTAATTCGGATAATTTTTATTATTTTATCATAGCTTAGATCTGCAAGGGAGAAAATGAGAGAAGGATTCAACGCTCGTGACAAGCAACGGATCTAGATCTACTTCATCTTTTGTGTTATTATGGATTCTAGATTTGTTTTCTCAACTCTTTTTTTATTAATATAATTACTTCTTTTATTCATATCTTGTTTATTATCATGTTTTCATCAAATCCCATGACGATGAATGGTTCAATTATGAGCTAATCGTTGTCATGGGATTCTAACGGATTTATTTATGGAACTTAGTATCTTGATGCTTTAAAGATCTGTGTGTGGTGTGTAATTGATATCCTCGTATGGTTAATCTTAATGCTTTTAGATGCGTAGCAAACAACTAAATTGAATTGTTAATCTCTTGTGAAGTGAAAGTGGATCTTGAGATTTAGAACTTGCCATGCTAGCATAGGTTCATAATTGTTTATCAATATGATTCGTAGTATGAGATGAAAATACTTATATTGCCTTGTGTGATCTTTGTGGATAACTTGCTCTTCAACCAATATGTTTTTAAATTCTATAGACATATAGGGTCTAAGCATAATTGGTGTCTATTCATTTTCTATCTCTTTTGTGGATGTATGTTTAGTTTGGTATACGTATGCTGACAGGTACCGTGTACTTGTTTCGTGTTATCCGATCAGATATCATCACCATTGCATATAGTGATTAAAGGCGTCAGATCTAAGTGAAGTATTTAATGAAGTTAGGATCCCATATTTATTCTCTTATAAGAAATTCGATTTCAGTTCTCATTAGTTAATTTAATTCTTAGTTTAATATTTAGCTTTTAGTATAATTTAGATAATCAAAAATGTAAATTGTTATTTGTCTTAGCAGTGAGTTAAAACCATACATTGTTGCATAAGTACATCTACTAAATTAAAACCTATACCAGATCTCTGCGGAACGAACTCGATTTTATCTATATTACTTGTGACCACGTATACTTGCGTGATATTGTGTAAACAAGTTTTTGGCGCCGCTGCCGGGGATCATCGGTGTTTTATTTTTAGTTTATGTGTTTGTCATCAGTGGTCGTTAGCGTTCACTGACTCGGATTTTCTTACTTAGTTTGTTGTTTCTTGGTGTTTCAGGTACTTGAACGTGTATGGGAACACGTTTGCAAACTCGTAAACTGGCAGAAGAAGAACTTGCAGCAGCAAAAGAGATGGCAGATTTACCAGCAGCAGCTAAGGCTTTAAAGGATTATTCTCAGCCTAAGATCAATGACATTCAGTCTAGCATTGTCATGCCAGCTATTACAGCTAATACTTTCGAAATCAAGCGCGGCACGATTCAGATGGTGCAGAACTCAGTTCAGTTTGGGGATGCTCCTACGGAGGATCCTAACATGCATGTCAGGGACTTCATTGAGATATGCGACACTTTCAAGTTTAATGGTGTGCCGGATGATGCGATCAAATTGAGACTTTTCCCATTCTCTCTGAGGGATAAGGCTAAGGGCTGGTTACACTCTTTACCAGCCGGTTCCATTACTACATGGGAGGATCTTGCTCATAAATTTCTTACTAAATTCTTCCCTATGGCGAAAACTGCAGCAATAAGGAACCAGCTAACTCAATTTCAGCAGCAATCTGGAGAGTCTTTGTGTGAGGCTTGGGAACTTTATAAGGAGATGCTTCGTAGGTGTCCACATCATGGCATGCCTGATTGGATGGTTATCAACGGTTTTTACAATGGGTTGAGAGCACAGTCTAGACCTTTGCTAAATGCAGCATCAGGTGGAGCTCTGTAGGCTAAGAGCTATGAGGAGGCTTATGATCTTATTGAGACGATGACTGCTAATGAATATCAAAATCCAACCCAGAGGCTTTCTCAAGGCAAGGTAGCAGGTGTTTTTGAAGTGGATACAGCTTCAGCTATTGCAGCTCAGTTGAAGGCTTTGACTAAGAAGGTGGATTCTCTCGCAAATTATGGAGTTCAGTAGGTGGCTAGTATTTGTGAGTTATGTGCGGGCGCACATGATACAAGTCAGTGTGCTATCTCTTCTGAATCAGCACAGTTCATGTGTAATTTCCAGAGACCTACTGCACCAGTTCCAGCTACTTATCATCCTAATAATCGCAATCATCCCAATTTCAGCTGGAGCAATACTCAAGGTGCTCAACAACAGCAGCCTTATCAGCAGTTTTAGGGTCAGCAAGCGAGGCCATTCAATCAAGGTTTTCAGCAACAGTATGCTCCAAGGCAACCATATCAACCTCCTGGATTTCAGCAGCAATAATCTTATGGGAATGCTGGTCCATCTTCGAATGAAAAATCTGAAGTAGATGAGTTGAGGATGATAGTTAAAAGCCAGGCAGTTTCTCTAAAGACCTTGGAGAACCAGATGGGGCAACTTACAAGTGCTTTGTTGAACATGCAACAGGGGATTCTTCCTAGCGATACGGAGGCTAATCCAGGCAGAAAGGAAGTCAAGGAACAGGTCAATGTAGTAACTTTGAGATCGGGAAAGGTTACATCAGATCCTAAATCAACAACTAAGGAAGATGAAGATGTTCAGAATCAGCAGGTTGAAAAATCTGCAGTTCCAGAAATTGCAAAATCTGATTTGGTGGCTGATCAGCTAGATGATGAAGTGGAAAAGAGCAAGAAGTCTATTGAAAAGTCTACTCCAGAGCAGTTTATGAAGAGCAATCATATCTATCCTCCTCCTCCATATCCTGGACGCTTGCAGAAAAGTCAAGAGAAACAGTTTCAGAAGTTTATGGATGTCTTCAAGAAATTGTCAATTAACATTCTTTTTGTTGAAGCATTGGAGCAGATGCCGAGATATGCAAAGTTCATAAAGGATATTTTGTCACGAAAGAGAAGGTTGGAAGAATTTGAAATAGTGGCATTAACGGAGGAGTGTAGTGCAGTTCTGCAGCAGAAGTTGCCACCTAAACTTAAAGATCCAGGAAGTTTCACCATCCCTTGCACTATTGGCAACCTTTCTTTCAGCAAGTGCTTGTGTGACTTGGGAGCTAGCATAAATCTCATGCCTTTATCTGTTTTCAAGCAACTTGGTCTGCCGGAGCCAAAGCCAACCAACATCTCTTTGCAGTTGGCTGATAGGTCGATCACTTATCCGAGGGGTATAGTAGAGGATGTCTTAGTGAAAGTTGATAAGCTTATATTTCCTGCCGATTTTGTGATTCTAGATTTTGAAGAAGACAAGAAGATTCCCATAATCTTGGGAAGGCCTTTTCTAGCTACGGGTCGTACTTTGATCGATGTGCAAAAAGGAGAGCTTACAATGAGGGTGCAAGATCAGAATGTCACCTTAATGTCTTCAAGGCCATGAAATTTCCGACAGAGGAGGAAGAGTGTTGCAGTGTGGAATTAGTTGATACGGGTAAGAGAAAGAAGTTTGATCAGTTATTGAGCGAAAAATCGGACACGCTCGTGCTAAAGCATCACATCAGTGATTCCATTGACAGTTCTTCAATTCGAGATCTTTCGAGTGTAAAGCTTGGGAAACTTCCACCACATTTGAGGTATGTCCTTTTGAATAATGAGCTAGTAATTTTTGAAGAGGGGCATGATAATGTGTTGCGAAGGTGGAAAGCTGATGATAAGGAAGAAGGAAGTTTTGTTCAGCCGTTCGAGTCGGAGAAGCACCTTAGAGGTGTGAAGAAGAAAAAGAAGAAGATTAGGCCGTTGGATAGTAAAATCAGGTTGAAGTGTGAGGGGAGAGATTTGTGGAAAGCAAGCAAACAAGATGTCAACGTTCATATGAATGGTCTTTCTGTTGAGGACGGTTCAGTTATTCTTTTGAAACCGCCATGAGTTGAGGAAGGAACGTCAAGCTATTGACGTTAAAGAAGCGCTTCGTGGGAGGCAACCCATGCATTAGTGTAGGAAAAAAAAATTGAGTGTTGTGAAAAAAAAATCGAAAAAAACTGATTTTTGCTCAGGCTGCGCCTGCGTTTCTGTTATCCGCGCAGGTTGCGCCTGTGTTGCGCAGTATGCGCACCTGTAACGCAGGTTGCGCCTGCGTTACAACCTCCAGAATTTTTTTTTTTTTTTTTTCTGCCCGATTTTGTTGTTTTAACCTACAAAATTTCCCCCACAATCTATTTCAACTCTTATTCCCTCATCCTTAAATCTTAATTCTGCTTCTATATCAATTCCAAAATCCTCCATCTTCTCTTCAAATCTTTAAACCTATATCTATTCTAATTCATATCCTCTAATTCCCTAAATGCTATTTCTAGCCTACATCAATTTCATACCCTCTCAAATCTCTCCTTTACACATTCAAATTTATATTCATCTTATCACTCCATTATATATACACACCCATACATACAAATCCAATTCTTCTTCTACTTATTTAAATCTCTAAAAATTCAATTCTAAAGAGGAATTAATTGCAAGTTCACCTCTTTGATTCGTAGTTGGTTTATCTCTTCTCTAATCTTATTTTTATTACGAATTTTTGTTCTTATAAATTGGGGATTTGTATTATTCTTGGTATTTGGGCTATTTTTGTGTGATATTGCTTGGTGATTATTTGTTGAGCTTCTAGTGAGTTGGGTATTGATTCTTATGGCTCCTAAGCGTGGGAGAGGTGGTGCTAGTGTTGAAAATTTTTTGTCTTCGACGGTGGAGGTTGAATTTAATCGGTTGTTGTTGAGGCCAATTGCTAAAGAAAGGGGATTTTTGCCGAACAAGCATGTTGAGTTGCGATGGGGAAGGTTTTATAAGGCGCCTTGTAGGTATGTTTTCTGCTATCCATCGTATTTACTTCCAATGCGGACATTGAATCTTTTAAGTTTGGGGGTGGTTTGGGGGATAAGTAGTGTATAGTAGCTGTTTGTGGTAGTTATTTTGTTCATATAGATTTCATATTTTTCATATTAGTGGTAGTTCATGCATGTATGTTCGTAATATTTATGTTTGTTTCATATAAGACATTCTGTTTTTATTTTTCGTATACCATGTGAGTTCATATTAGTTGCATTTGCATAGCATGCATATTTCATGATTTCTTAGAACGAGCTAATTCTGATTGGTAGGTAGGTGTCTAATTGAGTGTGGTAATGATGAATAGAGGGTTGATTTATAGTTTTTATGAAATTGACTTATGTGTGTCAGAAACAAAACTAATTACACAGTCTCATTGGGTGCTTTTGGGCTAGGTTAGGGTCATGCTTGTTTGGATGTTTTGAGATTTAATCACTTGTTTATATTTAGAATTTTCGTTATTCCCTTTATAGCGTAGGAGCACTTAAGTCTAAGTTTGGGGGAAAACAGGGATTTCATGCTAAATTGTAAATAATTGTCAATAATTGTTAGATGTCAAGTGGCTAGTAGCCGGCTCATATTTATATAAGTAGTCTAGGGTTGGAATTGAGAATTCTCATTCCAGATTGCATAGAAAAAAAAGGAAAAAAAAAGCAAAAAAAATAGAAAAAAAAAGAAAAAAGAAAAAAAAGAGTCAAAAGTTTCAATTGATTATATGCAAACTTAACCAGGGTGAGCTCTTTAATACTTGAGCTATTAAGTTTGCGGGGACTTTGTGCCTAGTGACCTAAGGCTTTCTAGTCTGGGATCCACTAACCTAACGCTCGCTACATGGGTATTATTGTATAAGCCTTTTGGGGTCTCATCTATTGAACGTTTAAATAAGCATGCTTGTATATATTATTATGTGTAGTAGTTGTTAGTAATTAAGCATGGATTCTTGTCTACCTTGGATAAGGATGGAGGTGTTCTCAGGGTATGAAGTGTTTACAGTCTATTATATTTATAAACTTGTGATTGTCTTGGCGAAGGATGGGTATGATTTTTTACCTAGTTTTGGGAGTATTTCTGATGAGCATTGCACACACGCACGTTTCTGTTCATGTATTGTTAGTATACGGGAACTTAGTTGAGCTCCATTTGGATTTAGTTGCATTCTCTAAGATATTTGCTTGCTAGTTGGTTTTGGTTAGTTTGAAGGGGATCGTTGCATTTTCATACTAGTTGCATTCATGCATTGCATTGTTATTGCATTGTTTAGTTAGATGGATTTTGTGGGTACATTCACTATAGGCCCTCACGAGACCTTACTCGTCCACTAGGGATGCCTAGGGGTTTAAAGGGCTTGTTGCATATGCAAAATGCAACCGTGATCACCTATGGAAGTGATACTAGTTAGTTAGTTAGTTGTAATTGTTTATGCTTGAGGACAAGCATTGGTTTAAGTTTGGGGGTGTGATAAGTGGATTTATATCCACTTGGATCGCTTCAATTCGGCTTAAATTGATTGTCTTGGACTCAAGTTTGTTGTAGTTTTGATGTGTTTTGTGTAGTTGTGCAGGGTTGCAAGAATATCGATTATGGTTGATGCTTCTGTCGTTTTTGGAGATTAAATTTATTAAAATTCGGATTTTCCGGGAAGGTTGCGCAGTCTACACTGTTTTGGCCATATCTGGAGTTCTAGAAGTCCGTTTTCAGCGATCTTACTGTCCACGCGAAGCTTGGGAGATTTTCTATAACTTAGGACAGGACTCGCACGCGCAGGCTGCGTGTGGTGGGTGCAAGCAGCACGGCAAGCAGACTGATGGGAGCAGGGAATTTACTTTTTTGCCCTTTTCAAGTTCTAATTGTATTTTGGGTAGTTTTTAGTACCTTCATCGAATTCTAATTGTAATAGAAAGTAATTTCTTGTTGGAAAAGAAATCTAGAGCCTATTTCAACACATCTTAGCATTGTAATTCGGATAGTTTTTATTATTGTATCATAGCTTAGATCTGCAAGGGAGAAAATGAGAGAAGGATTCAACGCTCGTGACAAGAAACGGATCTAGATCTACTTCATCTTTTGTGTTATTCTGGATTCTAGATTTGTTTTCTCAACTCTTTGTTTTATTAATATAATTACTTCTTTTATTCATATCTTGTTTATTATCATGTTTTCATCAAATCCCATGACGATGAACGGTTTAATTATGAGCTAATCGTTGTCATAGGATTCTAACGGATTTATTTATGGAACTTAGTATCTTGATGCTTTAAAGATCTGTGTGTGGTGTGTAATTGATATCCTCGTATGGTTAATCTTAATGCTTTTAGATGCGTAGCTAACAACTAAATTGAATTGTTAAACTCTTGTGAAGTGAAAGTGGATCTTGAGATTTAGAACTTGCCATGCTAGCATAGGTTCATAATTGTTTATCAATATGATTCGTAGTATGAGATGAAAATACTTATATTGCCATGTGTGATCTTTGTGGATAACTTGCTCTTCAACCATTATGTTTTCAAATTCTATAGACATATAGGGTCTAAGCATAATTGGTGTCTATTCATCTTCTATCTCTTTTGTGGATGTATGTTTAGTTTGGTATAGGTATGCTGACAGGTAACGTGTACTTGTTTCGTGTTATCCGATCACCATTGCATATAGTGATTAAAGGAATCAGATCTAAGTGAAGTATTTAATGAAGTTAGGATCCCATGTTTATTCTCTTATAAGAAATTCGATTTCAATTCTCATTAGTTAATTTAATTCTTAGTTTAATATTTTGCTTTTAGTATAATTTAGATAATCAAAAACCTCAATTGTTATTTGTCTTAGCAGTGAGTTAAAACCATACATTGTTGCATAAGTACATCTACTAAATTAAAACCTATACCAGTTCTCTGCGGAACGAACTCGATTTTATCTATATTACTTGTGACCACGTATACTTGCGTGATATTGTGTAAACAGATAGCTCAGGTGGCGAGCTTTTGAGCATTTTGATATTTGTTTCAGGATACATGGGTACACCCAGATTTTGTGATTTGTGATTTGATTTGACGGTGACGCTGTATATGCCGTACACGTTATCCAATTTGTTGCACACATTAGGTACCGTATGATGTGTGTATCTGTATCTGTTCTGATATCGGTATGAAATATCCTAATCCCTCGTTGCTTCAGCCATGCTTATTTTGAAATAAATGTTTTATTATAACTGTCAAATATACATATTTATTTTTCTATTTTATAAACTGTATTCCAAATACGTACTGGGCGTTTGGCTCATGTCGTATTTTTTTTTTCTGGCAGGTGCTTAAGGGGATCTGGGCTGTGTGATGGAGTGATACCCCTTTATTTCGTTGATTAGGATTTATGGACTTCTAGTATTATTTAAATTTGAATATTTATTCAGAGATTATGGTTTTTCGTATTTATTGGTTTGAACTGTAATTTTGGAGGTTAAAATTATTCGGAGATTTATTAGATTGTTTAATCATTTATTTAGAGATTATTTTTAGTGCTCTGTTGGCAGGTTTATGGATTATAAGTAATATTCTCTTCTATTTAAGGAAGGGGGTGTTACATTTATGGTATGCCAACTAATATTTTAGCTAAGGGTTTGTACCCATTGGAGATGCTCGTTCAAAAAATTTTACATAATCAGTTTTAGCCATCCAATTTAGCGAACACCATTGAAGATGCTCTAAGATCAAGTCCAACAACTTCCTTATTTCAATTCATAAATCAAAAAAGAGGGAACTTAACCAAAAATATTGCTCCAACAGCTTCCTAGTGATTCCCTAAATCACTAGTCACCATTAGCCATTCCCTACTTTTAAGGGATGTCTAACCATTCCTAACTTTCTTTTTATCAATAAAAAATTCTTTTCCCTCCTTTTTACACTTCTTTTCCTCTCTTGATTGAAATTCAAATAAGTAGTTAGATTCAAATTTATTATTATAATAATAGTAAGGAATGAATTTAAGGATGATTGTTGGAGTTGATACACAAAATAAGGTTTCTAAACCACTAAGAACCATTATTTTATTATATTTTTAGGAATCATTTAAGGAGCTGTTGGACTTGCTCTAACCCATCACATGACGTTACAATTGATAACTTAATTTCACTTTGGAAACAAAACAATTATAGATTAAAACAACTGATATATATTTGCACTCCATAACAAACACCTTATATAACAAAAAATAAAGAATACCTCATATCTAATATAATATAAGAGTTCCGTCATGACACCCAATACAAAAAGTTGTAGTTTTTTTACCTTCTATCCATCCAGTAAATTTTTTTTACTGTTCATGATGACGTCACTGCTGACGTCACTGCTGAGTCAGCATGCCGTCATCATGAACAGTAATTTTTTTATATTTTATTTATTTGTTTTTTTTGCTTGATGGATAGAGGGTAAAAAAAATAACAACCTTTTGTATTGGGTGCCCCTGACGGGACCATTGGATCTATTAGATCTAAGGTGTTCATTATTGTTTGTTATATAAGAGTGTTCTGTATGGAGCAATGACATATATATATATATATATATATATATATATATATATATATATATATATATATATATATATATATATAAGGGAATCTATAATACATCTTATGTAAATTCCATGAGATATATGTATTTTATATGTAAATATGGGATGGAAAATTTTGTGAAATCAAGATTTATTTAAAATTTTACTAATTAGCCCTGCGGGCCAAATAAATATTAAATGATTTTATTCTTATCTCTGGAAAATTATCTAAAATAGGTTACTTTTTCTCATATATATATATATACTCCCTCTGTCCCTTCCATTTCTTTACAGTTTTTTTTCACTGCTTGACACGCATTTTAAGGCTCTTAAAAAGTATAGTTCCATAACTTATTTTTAAAATTTTCTTTTTTTGTATAAAAATAGAAATTCTATTTTTATACAAAATAAGAAAATTTTAAAAATAAGTTATGAAACTATCCGCAGAATGCACCTTAAAATCAGTGCCAGAATTACGTTCCCCAAGATAAAAAATCAGTGGGGACAGAGGGAGTATATGTTAGCGAGAATAAAATAAAAGTTCAACTTTGGGCGATTCACACTGACACTTCCCCTCCTCTTGTTACATTGCACTGGAATGGGTCCTTTTCCGATGGGTGCAGGCTTGCAGCAATTAGAGAATATAGACGGGCATCGAGAATGTGGAATGTTATATTAAAGAAAACAAGGAGCTCTACAAAACAAGGAGCTCTACATTCTAGTCGATTAGAGCTCTACATTCTAGTCGATGGATTAAAATTTAAAAGTTAAAAGGAAAAGAAGCTTTCTGGTAAGGAAGACAAATTTTTGGGTACGTAAGACACACGCTTCTCAATACTCTATGTTAATTGAACTAACACGCATTCATTATTCTGAAATTTCCTCTCCTCATCGATAGCAGCCAGTAAAGGGGAGGAACTCAGAGTAATTGCCTTATTCACATATGGATGCGTACTACCATGTGCTCTGACACTAGCGCAATCATGAACTATATGTACATCTTCCTTTCTCATTATATTTAAATGGATAATGTTAAACATAGCCCTTAGGTTAGGTTATGGTTAAGAATGAATGTAAGTAGATAAATACATTTATGTTGTGTTTGGTTGGGAGGAATGGAATGGAAAGGAATGAAATTTGAACTATGAAATAGGGTTAATGTCTAAAATATTCATTCATTCATCCATTCCATTCTCAATCATTTGAACTAGAACTCAAACCCACCTATTTAAGAAGGAATGCTCCATTCTCCCCAACATTCAATTTCTTCACATTTCTCATCATAGAAATTTTGTACCTATTCAATATTTTTCTAGATCTTCCCTCTAGCTCCATTTTTTTTTTAATTTCATTGATTCCATTCCATTCCATTCTCCCCAACCAAACACAACATTAATATGTCAGTTTTGCATGTAATTCATTAATTTTGCATGAATCTCAATATGATTACTTAGCAATTTGGAGATTTTTATTAATGAAAAATAATGTCAATACAGGGGTTCACTATTATTACTTGGGTAATTAAATTAGTGTTTTAAAGAAGCATTGAAAAATCAAAAATTAATTAAATAATTAAGACTAAATGTTGAAAATATGAGAATATTTAATGCTTTAGGGCTATGATTAGCATTTTCCTATTTAAAAAAGATCTCGATTTCTCATATACCATTGTTGTAATATAGTACGTGTGAAATTTGAATTTTTAATAATGTGAATATAACATATGATTATTGTGAACCATCACTTCGTAATGATTAATTTCTTTGATTTTCTTTTACAAATATTAGCGTTTTCGAATATATTTGTGTGTGGTTCAGCTTGGTTGAACTTAATTTAGATGTTGTGCTATCTTTTCATTTCCTTCCAGTACGGTACGATATATGCTTCAAAAAGAAGGTAAGATTCCTTACAAATTTAGGTAAGACTCTATGGTTGCTTAAACATTAAGCGCTTTACAATATCATAATTAATCATAACTTTATAATATACGAGAATATAGCTAGACTTTCAGTTGTATTATGGTACTAGTTTTGCTATTCCTAGTTTATACGTAACTAGTTGATAAAGCCGCGCTTCGCGGCGGCATTTTAATTTTTATTTTTAAAAAAATTCAATACATTTACGTTATATTATAATATTAATATTAAATTTTAATAATTAAATAATCTTCTCTAATGAACCAATTTCTTGTTAAATACGATTCTGTCGATTGAGCCGCTCTCTCGTTAAAACCGAAATCCCAACTTTTTAACATATATTATAAAAACTTATATAATATTTTTTTATCCATAAAATCGAACCGTAAAAATAAAAAAAATTATGACTACAGTATTAAATTCTAATAGCTAATACAATCTTTTCTAGCGAGCCCTCTTCCTGTTAAATACGTTTCGAGCCGCTCTTATTTGAAACCAAAATTCTAACTTCATTCCAATTTTTATATTTTTTAAACTTTCAAATATTTATAGAGTTTTAAAAGATGAAAATACATCTTATATTTTCTCTATATTATAGATAAACTTGTATAAAAAAGTTAAAATAAAGGATTTTTAGGAAAAAAGATGTATAGTTTTAAAAAAATCGTATATAACGTCTCCACCGTCCTCGTATTCTACTTCCAATAAAACATTTTATTTTATGTATTATATATTTAAACACTTTTTATACGGTCTTATTTAATGAGCCGCTTTCTTGTTAAACACGGTTATTACTATTGATCCGCTCTCTCGTTAAGACTAAAAACCTAACTTTTACATATATTACTTGTATGATAATGTTTATCCATAAAAATCAAATCCTAAAAATAAAATAAAATTTATAACATCAATATGGTATTTTAATAGCTAGTACAATCTTTTATAGTGAGTCGTCTTCCCGTTAAACATGTTTCGAGCCGCTCTCGTTTGGGATCGAAATTCCAACTTCATTACATATTATTGATGATACTTATTTTACACAACAATTTTTTTCCTTAAAATCAAAACCTAAAAAATAGAGTGAATTCCAATTTATACTTTCTCTAGACTTTCTAAAATTTTTGGAGTTTTAGAAAATGAAAACACATCTTATTTTCTCTTTATATTATAGATACTCCTGTATTTATTTAGGATTCATGCATGAGATTGTTCTTTTATTATGTTAACACATCAATTCTTTTCTTTTTAAATACGGTGAATTATGTTAACACATCAATTCTTTTTTTTTTTTTTTTAAAAATACGGTGACTTTTTTATGACAATAGTATTGGATTTATGAATAAATTTTCCTAATATAAGTATAATTAACTTATATAAAAAATATATAATTTAAGAAGATCGTACTTTCTATAAAATATTTAATTATATTTCTGCTCTATATATTCAAACACCTATTCTACTTCTAGTAGAACGTTTATTTATATATTTTTTCGATAAATTCGAACTCTTATTCTTTATAAATTCGAACTCCTATTCTACTTCCAATAGAACTTTTAATCGTATGCCTTATAAATACTTATTATACTTACAATAGAACTTCTAATCATATGTCTTCCCTATAAATTCGAACTCTTCTCATTTATAAATTCGAACACCTATTCTACTTCTAATATGTTAATTGATATTTTTGTATTTATTAGTGTTTAAAATTCTAAAATTCTAGAAAATTAGAAAAATAGATTGAGACGATCTTAGAGCGTTCTTTATAAATTCGAACTCCTATTCTACTTCCAATAGAACTTTTAATTGTATGCCTTATAAATACTTATTATACTTACAATAGAACTTCTAATCATATGTCTTCCATATAAATTCGAACTTTTCTCATTTATAAATTCGAACACCTATTCTACTTCTAATATGTTAATTGATATTTTTGTATTTATTAGTGTTTAAAATTCTAAAATTCTAGAAAATTAGAAAAATAGATTGAGACGATCTTAAAGCGCCACCTAAACTCCCGCTATCCTCCTTTATATTGATATATTGATATATAGTTTAGGAATATAGCAATTCGGCATCTACAAGATTTAGCAGGAATATTACTTTTGTAGTTCACACATGTAATTATCGACTGTACGTAATATAATAACACGCCCAGGCGGCAGGTCTAAATCTTAACACAATGATAATAACATAATTAATAAACAAAAATTAAGTTATAAATTAAAGTCAATTCGAATTTATCCATATATTCGTTTCATCACGACATGTTATAAGAGGGGTGAGGTTTGGATCTAGCCTGCAACAATCAGCATCCCCTCCTCCCCCTCCTGCCCTCAGCAACATATACGTACACATATCTCTAGAGAGAAATAAGAAAAGAAGAAGCATGCCTGATGCAAAGAAGATTCGTATAGGATATGCTCTGAAGCCCCGAACATCCGAGTGCTTGATCAAACAATCTCTGCTTGATCATGCCGACAATCAAGGTATCCAACTTGTCGAAATCCATGCAACTGAACCCCTGTTTCAACAGGGCCCATTCGACGCCATCATCCACAAACTGTATGATGAAGAGTGGAACCAAATGCTCAAGAGCTTTGCTTCGGAAAACCCTAATGTGGTCATAGTTGATTCACCCTGTGATGTCGAAAAGCTTCACAATCGTGTATCAATGCTTGAAGCTGTTGGCGAAATGCAGAACAAAGAAAAGACTAATAATACTCTGGTGAGTATTCCGAAACAGGTAGTGGTTGAGGATTCAAATTTGTTGTCTGATTTAGGTGCTTTTCAAGATTTAAAGTTTCCTGTGATAGCAAAGCCATTACTCGCAAATGCAAGCTCCAATTCACACCAGATGTCGCTAGTGTTCAATAACAATGGATTGAAGGAGTTGGAGGCACCAGTTATATTGCAGCAATTTGTGAACCATGGCGGTGTGATTTTTAAGGTGTACGTCATGGGAAAGTACGTAAAATGCGTGCTGAGAAACTCGCTGCCAGATATATCCGACGAGAAGCTGAAGAATTCTGGGAGTTTGATGCCTTTTTCGCAGATATCCAATTTGGGCCCTGGGGGTAAAAATGTAGATGAAGTCGATATGCCTGCGATGAGTTTCGTGGAAGATGTTGGACAGGGGCTGAGGCAGGCTTTGAACCTCAATCTTTTCAACTTCGACTTGATTAGAGATTCTGAAGATAAAGATCGTTACTTTGTTATCGACATCAACTACTTTCCAGGGTACGAAAAACTGCCAAAGTATGAGTCTCTTTTAACAGATTTCTTTAAGGATATTTTGATGATTGATGATCATGAGACTCCCAAGGCATGCTGTCATAAGGGAAGCAGCAAGCCACTGCAATCTGCTAATGGTGCTGCACAAGAGAAAGAAGTCATTAAAGATGGCGTTCCATGTGAGACTGAGCTCTAAATTGGATCTTGTGTTTATTTTAATTTCCAGATAATTGTTGTTTGGTAGAGTTGACCAATGTGAGCATTTGGATCACATTGGCAAAGTAACCAGAAGTGTTTTGGTTTATTTTATGGATGCACCTTGGAAGGACTCACATGA
Source organism: Saposhnikovia divaricata (assembly GCA_036435485.1). NCBI lineage: Eukaryota > Viridiplantae > Streptophyta > Magnoliopsida > Apiales > Apiaceae > Saposhnikovia > Saposhnikovia divaricata. Next base: position 74,494,762 of record CM071600.1, on the reverse strand, counting down.
GTACCTAATCCAGTGATCGGCAAAAATTATCAGTAATAATTGTCTGCGTACCCAAATAAAATAATTACAATATTATTTAATGAATTAATGCTCTAGTTGTTTTTGTTTTGATAGCATTGACTTGCAGTTTTATATTTGTTCCTGATGCATAAGTAGCTTTGATGTCAGTTTATGGGCACGTTTGGCTCAACTTTTATTATAGACTTATTTTCGGATAAAAATTTTATGTTTTGATAATTTTTTTTTATACAAGTATTTAATATATGTTTGAGATTTAATAAGTTGCAAAAAAAATTGGAAAATAAGTTGGAAAGTTAGGAATCTCTAACTTTGTCTTAAAATAAGTTGACTTATTCTGGAAAAAAGTTCCCCCAAACACCCCCTATATGTACTAGGCAACTGAAGTGCGGTTAATAATGTTTTATTTAAATATTGAAATAAGATAAATAAATTTTAATTATTTTAAAAAATTAGTAGGTATTTTAAAAAATTTCTTAAAAAATTGAATTTAAAATAATTTGCATGAATTATTAATGGGAATCATATCTATACTATTATATTAAAACCGAAACATTGAATTTTGTCGGTTTAGTTTTTGGTGTGATTATCCTAATTATTAAATTAAATATAATATAATAGTTAACAATAACTAATCAATTTCCTTTTTCACGTAAAATATGTTACCTAATATGTCAAATCATTAATCAATTTCTTTTTTTAGGTAAAAAACATTATGTTATATTTTATCTAACCATAGTTTCTTCTTTTTCAAAAAACACTAGGGATATTTCTATTTAACAAAATTAAATAATTATGTTATAAGTAATAATATTTAACCAATTAACTTTCGTAGTTAAAAATATGTTACTTTTTTCTATTTTTTTAACTAAAATCTTTTTTCTTTCAATAATATCGCTAACAATTTTATTTTAATAAAATAAAATAATAATTAATCAATAACCTTTTTTAATTAAAATGTATCATCTTCTTCTTCTTTAGATCACATTGGCAAATTAACCAGAAGTGTTTTGGTTTATTTTATGGATGCACCTTGGAAGGACTCACATGAGTACCTAATCCTGTGATTTGCAAAAGTTAACAGTCTATTTACCCAAATTAAATAATTACAATATCTAAAGATACTTTTAGAAAAATTATCTAAAATTATCTTTAAATTCCTTTTAATCTTAATATATACTAGCTTATAACCGTGCGAGGGTTTCTTTTGATATGTTATAAATTTTGTTTATGCTATCATTATGTTTTTATATAATCATTATTTTAAAAAATTATTTTAATGTTAATTTAATATAATTTAATATAAATTTAATTAAAGATATGCATGATTTAAAATTTATATTATAAAATTTTAAGTTAAATATGTCGTTTACGGAATTCGAATCTTAAATTTTTAGTAAAGTAATTTAATCATAAAATATACCTTTTAATTACATCTAACATTCTTATTAATTACTAAAAATTAACAGTAATATGGTGCAATATTTTGGGTATACATTAATAATTGCAAAATTATATTATAAATTAAAAGATAATGTATTTAATTAGAAAAAAAATTGATGATTGAAAGATATGGTATAATTGATGTTTTTAGGTGTTTATAAAATATAATATTAATTAAAATTAAACATGATAAAGGTAATCGATAAATTACCATTAATTATGTTATTCTATTATTTATTTTATTAATACCAAACCGAAAACCAAACCGACAAACGTTCAATCTTTCGACTTTAATATAATAGTATAGATAGATATGTTTTAAATTAAAAGGTAACATGTTTTAATTTGAAAAGAAATATTAATGACTGGAAGATTATGATTGCAAAATTATGTTTTAAATTAAAAAGTAATGTGTTTTAATTAGAAAATAAATATTAATGATTGGAAGATACAATTTTAATAATTTTTAAATTTTAATTTAATATAATTTAATAAACTCATATTTACAAATTATACTAACGTTTGCTTATTATAAACAAAGTAGATTTTTAATAAATTTTAATAATAATTGAAAATATGTTGTGATATTTATAAACTGCACCAACATCATTGAAAGCAGCAGCATCACAATTTATCTTATCACATAAAAACCATTGTTAGCCCAATATTCAGAAACCCAATTGCATAAGCTGAGGTTAGAGTAGCCCATCTACATGCCGGATACCAGCTATATACATGCCGAAAGTGGAAATCCTCATATGATGAACACCATTGCTAGCCCAATATTCAGAAACCCCAATTGCATAAGCTAAGATTAAAGTAGCGGCACCAGCTATAGACATGCCCAAAGTGGAAACTCCAATGGATGAACAATCTTTGGTTGTGAAAGATGAGTTCTTGCAATAATTTCCATCCCCCAAGCTTCGATGCAAGTTTTTCAGATCCAAAAACATCAACAAAATCAATTTTAACAAATTCGACACCGAAATAAAATAAACATAAAATTGAACATTACATTAACTCATGTTAAAAAGTAAGACTAGCAGTCATGTCAAAAGACAAGAATAGTAAATTTATTTTACTAAAAAATAACAGAAATATTAAGAAATATGGGTGATTAGAAGAGAACATGAAAGAATAGTGTGGATTTATGAGAGGGGGAAGAAGGCTTTAATGAAAAAAATGAAGTAGATCTGGAAAATGATAAAAAGATTTTGGGCGGCTAGTTACTGAGGTTCCTAAGCCAACTCGCATACGAAATTAATTCAAATAAATTGTACGTGTGAACCAATGCTTTTATTTTAACATGTAGATCCTTTATATACATTATATGTCAACAAGGACTTTCAAGCTATTTAGTAATTTACTAATTTATCATTCCATTTAGTAATTTACTAATTTGTCCTTCCATCATAGTAATATTAAAAAAAATGTTTGTCATAGGAATTGAACCCATGACCTTTATGTAACCATTTGCACATCTCTAACCATTGCACCAAAGAAGTTTTTAGAACTTTTTAGTAACTCATTAAATACATATTCCAACAACTCATTTGTTATAATGTTCAATATTTACCAAATTGTTCATCAGATTAATCGGAGCTTTACCGAGCAAAGTTCAAGTTTTAAATTACTAGATTCTTGAGGTTTGCGAGACTAATCGAACTTTTAATATTTAAAATTTATAAATATTATAGATATCTTTCAATGTAAATATTCAATATTTTATAAAATACATATATTTTATCAAGTTAAACCCGTGTCGAACATAAGTCGAACCGTTTATATTCATCATAATAGGTTAAATCAATTCGAGATTTCAAGATTTATGAGTCAAGTTTCGATATTAAAATTAAAGGACCAATTGAACTTGAGCTCGAGTTTAAGCTCGACGGAACTTTTTAGCCGAGCTTGAGCTCGAGTGTGGCAATGTTCGGCTCGACTCGATTACAACCCCACTCTCATTGCTATTGGACAAAATATTTTGATAGACCAGAAAAAAAAATTAAGGAAAACAAAAAAAAATTATTGCAGATGAGATTTGAACTTCATATTATATATTAGATAAACATCTCGATAAAACATATAGTTAGGTCAAAAATATTTATTAAAAAAATAGATTATAGATACTCTTTTAAAAATAATAGATTTAAAATGTCTAACTGTATTATTGAAATATGGTACTTAGTAGATAATATATCACAATGTACATGAAATACAAACCAAAATTTTAGCTAATTTTAATATAAATTATAAGAATATTAAATCACTGTCACATGACCACATCCACGCCACCACTACCACGACCACGACATGCACCATTACCAAAATTACAAGAATTTTGTCTATAACAACATGAACACTACCACTTACACCACCAAAATCACCAATATCAAAGCAAAATCACTAGGAATTTAACTAAAGTTACAAAAACTTAAACGTAAATCACTAAAAAATTTAAACGCAAGTTACAAGAATATTCCAAATTTAGAATTGTGTAAATATTCGAAGCAGTTGGTAATGGTGTTGACGGTAGTAAATTGAGTAAAAACGTCATCAATCGACGTTACAAACTTAGATGTATTGAGAGAGGGATGAATTAATTAGTGGAGATGTGGTCAGAAATGTGACTGGAATTCGTGACAAACATATTCATCAGTTACTTTCGGAATGGTGGTCGAGGTGACAACAAAAAATTATAGAGTAATGATGGTATATACACACACTCCCTCTCTCTCACCCATTCACACATTATACATATATGTGTGTATATCATGAACGATGATGACAAATTGAATGAGGTGGTCATAATGGCGGTGTAAAGCAAGTGATGGTGTCTAAGGCCGCCGAAAATGGAAGGGCCATATGAGTGGATGTTGGTGAAGGTTAAGATGTAAATTAGATTTAAATGTGTGGTTATGATTAGTTTTTGATTCTCATATATATAAAAATCTTATTTAGCACTTAGCTATAGGGTTGTAAAAATCGGTAACTCGGGCCGAGTACTCGGCCGAGTACTCATTTTGGACCCCTAAACCGATCCGAGTAACGACTAATCGGACCAAAAACCGGTTTTTGGTATAACTCGGTCAAGACTCGGGTTGACTCCGAGTAATCGGAGTCAAACTCGGGCTTGACTAAAAAATTTTTTCATTTTTTTTTCTAATTAAAAAGATTTTTTCATTGCTTAAAGGGATAAGAAGACATTAACCACTGCGGTATCAACCATATTAACTTAAGTTCAGTTTAGTCCAGTCCGGTATCTTAACTACTTTTGATGTAAGCCTCAAGCACGGTCTGCAACTGATGCAGATGTAACCAAAACTCTTGTATCGTTTCTCAGTCTAAGGTTACACTTAGACTTTTATATATAAATATCGGATTTTATATATATATATATATATATATATATATATATAAAAGGTTGTAATAATATTATTAGTAATATTAATATTATTGTTAAGTTTTAAGTTTAACACATGTACACTAAAATTAGAATAAATACATATAAATTATGAGGAAAAAAAAGCTAAAAAACAATATCCGATTAGTAGTCCGAGTACTCGCCCAGTTTCCGATTACTCATTTTTCTGGACCAAAACCGAGTTGGTCCGATTTCCGATTTTTACAACCTTGGGCCTATATATAAACACGTGAGTCTACTGACTTGTGATTAGATTTTTAAATTATGTAGTGTTTAATTATACCAAGTTTTTTTAAATTGTTAGATGTGATTGTATTGTTATAATCATATATGAACTTTAGGTAAGAAATTTGAGTTATTATTAGTATCCATAAAAAATACCACACTAATGATGTATAGTGTTTCAAAAGGCGGTGTAAAGCAAGTGATGGTGTCTAAGGTCGCCGAAAATGGAAGAGGCATAAGAGTGGATGTTGGTGAAGGTTGAGATGTAAATTAGATTTGAATGTGTTGTTATGATTAGTTTTTGATTCTCATATCTATAAAAATCTTATTTAGCACTTAACTATATATAAACACGTGAGTCTACTGACTCGTGATTAGATTTTTAAATTATGTAGTGTTTAATCATACCAATTTATGTTTTCTAAGTTGTTCAATATGATTGTATTGTTATAATCATATATGAACTTTAGATAAGAAATTTGAGTTATTATTATTATTCATAAAAAATACCACACTAATGATGTATAGTGTTTCGAAAATTAGAAATAGTTTATTTAAAAAAATCAAAACAACAACATTTATGAATTTAAATGATGCTCGTGCTTTGCACGGGCTTTCATGCTAGTTAATTATTTAACCCGTAAAACTGTAACTTTTAATTAGGAATAGGTTATATACCCTGAATTGCATCTCCATTTGATCTAACTTGCACCGCAGAAGGAAGTCGGAATGAATGGATTATCTTCGAATAATAATTATTATATTTTGGGAAATTCTTAATGGTATACTTATAAAATTGGTTTTTCTCGATGGTACGAAAAATATTTTTGACTTCTCAGTGGTACCATCGTAGTATTAACTCGTTCCCAAACATACCATTTTTGTCAACAAACGTTAGTACATGATGGCCTCCCTGCTTTAGATGATTTTGATGATATCTCCACAAGTAAAGCACAAAAAGGAAAAAATGTGAAGAGAGGGAAGAATGCATCACAAGCTTCTGAAATTAATATCTCACAGTTTGCTGTATCTCAGTCCCAAACCCAAGTTTAGTTGATTTATAATTTGGGTTTAGATTGACTTTTTGATGAACTTTATGCTATGTAATGGTACAATCTGATATGAAATTGTTGTTACAATTGGTATTGTTTTGGTATGAAATTGTAGCAACAATTGGTATTTTTTGGGTATGATGTTGTTGCCACAATATTCGGTACATTGGATGTTTATGGATGGTTTTGTATTAGACAAATTCTCTATATATTATGACATTGTTATTATTCTAATTTGGTTGTTATTTTTGGTTGTTTATATGGTCATAATTGCATGAATAACGTTTAACTAACGTTTGTTGACGAAAATGGTATGGTTGGTAACGAGTCAATACTACGATGGTATCACTGAAAAGTCAAAAATATTTGCGTACCATTGAGAAAAACCAATTTTATGAGTGTACCATTGAGAATTTCCAATTTTATAAATGATGAAATTCATATTTATGCAAAAAAAAAAATCTATCATACGATAAAATATTTAATAACATATAAGAATTTGTCTAGTGTGTATCCAAGAGCACATCCAAGAATACATGATAAGAATCCCATATTTGATGAGTTAGAAAATTTTGATTGGAAAATTTTTTGTACATTATTAATGAAATTTTTATCAAATCAAAATTTAACAACTAAAGAAACACGAATTATTAGAGTATCTCCAAGGGGAGAGACCCCTTAGCTATATTATCTAAGTGGCATCTATGTGGCACCTTTTAGATAATATCTATAAATTGAGGTACTCCAACCTTCTTTCCCCTTAGCAAAAAATATAGATAATCATATTTGGTCTTCTATATTTGTTGAACCCATAAACCTCTTATGTATAATTTTACATAATTATAATTATAGATAACCTCATTGAGTACATATACCTCCTCTTAACTAAAATTTTACATATTCAATAGAGATAATCATTTTAGCTACAATTTTACATCATAATTGCTAAATGCAAATCAAATTACTCCATGCAAATTGGTGAAATTACATTATTATCCTTCCTACTTTTCTGTGCAAATAATGTGCACAAACCCTTATCCTGCCTAGTTTTCTGTGTAATCATTAATATATTCACGTTTTCCCATTTACCAATTACTACAACAGATCATTTTTTTTGTTTTTGCTTATTCTAGATATTTATTAGTCAAATTAGGTGTACATATTTCACATATTTTATTTAATTTAAAAAAGTTGGGTGATAACAAATTTATTGGGAAAGTTAGTTTGATAATAATTTATACTTAAATATAACAATTTTTTTATAATATGTAAAATTTTACTTAATATAGATATACATATAATTTATCTATGTTATAAAAGAAATAATTTTATTCAATTAAAAAATATATGTATAGTTTGGTCCGTGGCCAATGATCAAAATTCTTAGTATTTCAGTTTTAATATTACAATATTATTATTGTTGATAAGAAAGTCAGTTGTCTTTTTTTTTTAAATACCAAAACATGTAATGTAATTTAATTATAAATTAAAAGGTTGAATTAGTAACATTAAATTGAAATATAAAGTATTTTAATTTGAATAAAAGATTCCTTATAAAACGATTGAAAAAAACAATGCCATTTACATTATCAGATTTTAAATTTGGTTAATAAATTAATCAAATTTTAACCATAAATTTAAAAATATATTTTGATATTTTTATGAATCGAAAATTATATATTTCTAATATATAATAAATATAATAATGTTATATAAGGAAACTATATTTATCCTATATATATATATATATATATATATATAATTATAAAAATGATTAATTTTTATAATAACAAAAGTATCAAAAATACGTGCTAATGAAAGTAGAACAATTTTACATTATTGTATTAATTTATGATATTAAATATTAAAACTAAAAATTTGTTTAGGATATGACATATAAATTTAAAATTTTAAATCATGATTATGTAAAATTTTAATATTTAATATAAACTTAAAATAATTTATTTGTAGTGACTTTATCACTTAACGTTCTTCATATGAATTTATGTTGCATTAATGTCCACACCCCGTAATCATCAAAGCTGCTATAGAATCTCACATTAGTATATAACATTTAATACATAGAAGGACTTAGATGTAATTTCAACAAATTGCATTCAGTAAAAATGAATTGCATTTAGCACTATGCTCTTAGCATTCTGGCTTTTGGTCACAGACCAGAAAAACAGAACATACAATTCATCATTTAATAATACCAAAATCGTTAAATCCCTTGCTTTTGTATTAAGCGCATTTTCCATTCTCCTTTCCACCGCCGATTTTGGTTGAGCAAGCATGTCCGGTGAAGCAAAAAGGGTGCGTATAGGATACGCACTAGAACCCAAAAAAGTCAAGACTTTCATAACCCCATCTTTACTAAACCACGCCCAAAACCAAGGCATAGACCTCATTCAAATCGACCCAACCAAACCCCTAACTCAACCCCAACCCCCATTCGATGCCATCATTCACAAACTACATTCCCATCAATTTAACCAACAATTACTCGATTTCTCATCTCAAAACCCCAATACAATTGTCATAGATTCACCTTTAGCTATTCAAAGGCTTCAGGACCGTGTTTCAATGCTCGATGTTGTAGCTGAATTGAATCTTTCTCCTACTGTTACTATTCCTAAACAGGTATTTGTTTATGATTTTAAATCTTTAGTTGATATTGGTTTGAAAGATTTGAACTTTCCGGTTATTGCTAAGCCTTTAGTTGCTGCTGGTACTGCCAATTCGCATAATATGGCATTAGTTTTTAATGAAAATGGGCTTAAGAATCTCGAACCTCCACTCGTGTTGCAAGATTTTGTTAATCATGGTGGAGTTATATTTAAGGTTTATGTTGTTGGGAATTATGTGCAATGTGTGAAGAGGAGTTCTTTGCCTGATATATCTGAGGAGGAGATGGAGAAGTTAGGGGATGTAATGCCGTTTTCGCAGATATCGAATTTGCATAGTAGTGGGTATAAGGCGGGTGTGGGAGATGATGTGGAGATGCCTCCGTTGAGTTTTGTTGATCAAGTGGCTAAGGAATTGGGGAAGGCTTTGAAGTTGAATCTTTTTAATTTTGACATGATTAGGGATGCTAATGCGGGAGATTGTGCTCGTTATTATGTGATTGATATTAATTACTTCCCTGGATATGCAAAGATGCCGTCTTATGAGTCTGTTTTGGCTGATTTCTTTAAGGATATTGTAAAACAAAACTCAGGTTCGGTCCCAGCAAAAGGTCAAGAGAGTGACAAGCATGAGGTCTCAAATTGATTAGGGCCTTGTTGTATGTTTTATTGTTTTGTTTGACATCCTGGTTGTTACTAACCTCCTAGGTTAAGTAGAAACTGGCTTGCTCGTCCATGAGGAGACACCTTTTGGTCTCATCCTTTCTTGTAAGCTTTGGCTATTTGGTTTTGTATTAACCACTGTGACGCTTTCTTGTAAGCTTTGGCTATTTGGTTTTGTATTAACCACTGTGACGCACTCAATAATGTTAGCAGCAGATATTCTGCTCAATACCAGCATTTCTAATCTTACTTTATAATGTCTAATTGCCTTAAGATGTTTACGCAAATTATTTATAGGTACGACTTATTAATTTTGTCATTGTTTGTGGAGTGATGTTGCACTTGATACAGAGTTTTTGAATATTATGTGGCATAAGACTCTCACCCTTTTCGTTTATCACCTTAACTTTTTGTTTGCATATGCAAGTTTCCACTTAATCTTGTAAAAGTATCTGAAGAGATATGTAGTTTGAATAGTTTTCCTCTTGTTTCTGTTCTGAATGCCGTAGTCTGGAGGGCTGGTTGATGTATTATAATTTGACGAGATATTTTCAAATGCTTTCTGCGCATTCACAATAAAACTAGCTAATTACCCACTCATCATCAACTCCCGCCTGCCTCGCCTCGACGCTTCTTTACAGGGACGAAGGATGAATTCCTTATTAATTGGTGGAGAACTTCTATGCAGATTCTTTATATAAAATGCACTTTTGGTGGTTCTAGTATAGGGACAGAGTGAGAAAGTGGGACATTTGTGTCACTAATTTCCTGGGTGCCATATAAGCATTGTGGTAAACTCCTGGTCTAATTTGCCTTTAATATTGGATTTACATGATCTTGTAAGCCACAAACAATTTAAAAAAAAATAAAAAAAAATCCCTGCAGTTTAAAGTTACTCACTTCTAATTACTTCGCTTATCATTGTTCCTGAATCTAGATCAGGAGAAACCTTCTGGTCTTCTTATATCTTGTAAGCTTTATTTTATTTGAATTGTGTTTACCATGATTACTTGCTGTTGCTGGATAATTGCTGCTAAGATTATTTGCAGTTCCTCTCATTTAACTCAGTAAAGTCTTTACACATTAAGCGAATTGTAGTCCCCCTTTTTGTAATATTTGCTGCTATTAAGTATTATCTTAGCACACCGTTTTTGTAATCGTTTCCCACCCGCACCCCGCACCCCGGACGACTACATTTTGTCAGCTATATCATGTGTTATAAAGAATTGTGAAGGCTACATTACTTTGGAGAGTTGATTGATGAATTTGACTAAAAACTTTTAAATTCTTTTGTAGCAATTGTTAGAAAATGGAAAGTTTGAGGCATATTTTAAATATGTTCTTGATGGAATTTTCGGAAACTAACTATTGGAAGTTGTTCCTTATAACGAGGATTTAAACTTTCATGTTTGAATCTAAGACATATTTTTAGTGAAATCCATAGATAAATTGAGTTGAAGGAAGGATATTTGAATGGGTAATGTGGGTTGTTTTAGTTGAAAAAACTTGAACACACATTGATTTTGTATTAAGAGGAAGAATCAGGTTGCAGATGAAAATCATGACCATGATATATATTTCATGACCATGAAGTGGGCATCAAAAGAGATGGATATTCGGAAATGTTTCATGTCCATGAGAAAGTTTTCATGCCCATGAATGTACACTTGATTGGTCAGAAACGTTTCATGCCCATGAAGAAGTTTTCATGCCCATGATGTGCAATCTGATTTTAAAATTGATTATTGATTTATTTTAATAGTTGGATTGGATCAAAATTTGAATGGGCCTATGGGCCAGAGGTTAAATTTTGATGGGCCTCTAAATCTGAAGCTATTAATGGATTAAATCATAATTAATATTAATATTTTTACGATTTTATTTTGGTATATGATATATACAAAATATAACGTTACATATACACACGCTTACGATAAGATAAGTGAGAAACCCTAGTTCTCTTCTCTTCTTCTGAGCTCTCTTTCTCTCTCAATTTACATACAAGGTTTTTTTACATAACGGATTGATCGGTGCTGTTTTATTGTGATATTGCTGCAACCCAACACAGTGTAAGTGGGGCAATATTCTCTTCAAGAACAGTCAAGTCTTCTCGTAGGGCTTGGCGACTTAGCTGTTGTTCTTCTCTCTTGTGGTCTTTGCTAGAGTTACTGTGAGAGATAAGTGTTCTTACTTTTCCTGTTATTTGCGGTCTCTGATTATTCTATTGTTTTTACCTTTGTGTTTGTTTCGTTAATTTGGTGTAATGTATAAATGCCTCATTATTGCGTTGTTTAGTGTAAAATTCCCAACAGCACTTGCGATAACAAATCTTTGCATCAATGAAATATAGATTTTTAACTAAAAATGCCTTTGATGTTTGTTCATTTTAAAGTTGCACAACTAATGAATTCCATAAATTTCTTCAGAAAAAAAAAAGAATAAATAAATTCCATAACTAATCATATCACCATTCACCAATATCTAAAATGCTACACACTTGGTCCTATAAAGTTGTAACTTGACAAATCTAGTTCCTTTGGCCCTTTTTGTTTTGTAGTTTTATTTTATTGGTAGTTTACATGATTTCTCAAGTGTAAGAGGCGCTGTATATTCTTTTGAAGTATAAGAGGACGATAATTCCAAACCATAACCTACATGGGAAGGGGGCGAGGGACGAGGCCTTGGCAGTTGGCACCTGGCACTTGGAACTTGGCACCACCATTGTCCAGATCGAATCCTCAGTTCTAATGATATTAAATCTCAACAAATGAAGGTAAGGTAGGTGACTTAGTCGTTGTTCTGGGAGGTCATTAACCATGATAGTCCAAGTCATTTCCCATATTTACCATTAGACTTGTAGCTTCCTTCCATGCCATTATTTCAATCTGGCAAGCTTATGCTTCTGGAAGCTATGACTTGGACAGTTGCATAAGTCTATACGCTTATATTTGAAACTTGTTGCTTTCTTATTTGGTTAATTTGACATCAAATGTCAAATCCAAAGAAACAGTGTACATGCATCACCTACTTTGTAACCAATGATATTGACTTTGTAAAAGGACTGATGATATCAAACCTTCCTTAAATTAAATCTAAATTAAAATAGTTCCTTTTCGCCCTCAGTTCCACAATTATAGTTTAAGATTAGTGCACTCCAAAGTCCAAATGAATAAACGATCGTAAAAAGTTCAGGCAGTTTAATTGAGCATGTAATGAAGAACAAGAGAATATGTTGTAAGAAATGCAGACAAAATATAACTAAGTGATGTTTCTAGCTAGATAACATGAATTGATGAAAACAGTAAAATTGACTAATATTTCTTTACAGCTGCTTACAAAGGGCAGGAACATCGACAAAACAGATCGTTAAACGAAGAATTAAATCAACATTTGCAACATTGCTGATTTTTGCATTAGTTACATAAATATATAGAGTTCGCACTAAATATTTGATCAGCAGATGATGGTTTGTGTACAATGGTGAACTGACTGTACTTAAAATTACATACATATACACCCTAGTATAATGTTTAATACAAAACCAACCAAACATGCAAATGAAAACTTATTCAGTGTCTCTAAATCTCCTGCAACCAACTAAAACCTTGCTGTGGTCTATCAGGACAAGACCGGCCACTGTGAAGAGCTTGAAGCTTGGCTGAAATTAATGGAGGAAATAATTAATTAGATTGCATAAGAAGTTACGACATTTAAAATACTCTTATGAAACCAGATAATTATCTTGTGCCTGTTGTGAGCCTTCGATAAAAAATTATTTATTTATTTGAAGCAACTTATGTATGAGCAAAAGCACATATAAGTTGAAAACTTACTCAATAAAGTCTTTCCAGTATGACTCACTAGCTCCATCATACATGAGCTGATCTGCAAAGTCATCAAAGTTAGTACAAGTAGATGATGAATTTCTAGAACCTCCATTAGTATCGATTTTGAGTCCAGTTTGATCTCTGGCAGGACGTTCAGGTGATGCGGGAAACAATGCAGGCAATGAATCAGAACTTATAATTTTCTCCATATTTGGACATGTGCCACTGAGTTGATGATGATCAACAGTGTCCTGAAACGAAGTTTTGGAGGCCGAAAGGTGTTGGTAGACATCGTTAATTACCATGTTTGAACACTCGGAATTAGTCATGATATTGGCAGGTGTATTAGGTGCCCCGCAATTTTGGACAATAGTACCCTGAAACTGAGGATTATTGTGTCTAAGGAAATCATTTAGCTGATAATCTTGAATAGGGAAAGCACTACTAGGTGTTGGAATTAAAGGAGTGGCCGCATTGGGGCTTAATGCTTGAAGAAGATTATGCATCAGTTGGAGTTTGGCAAGTTGTGCAACATCTGAGATTTGTGACCTAAATGCATTAAAGTCCCATGGATTCATCGGATTGTTGTTCAAGTTATTGGCAGCTGCAAGAAGGTGAGGCAGATTTGCTAAAATGTCGAGATGATCAGTTCTTGGCCTATGAGTTACCGGATCAATCCCCATTTGCAGAAGCTTCTTCTTGAGGTGTGTATTCCAGAAGTTCTTTATCTCGTTATCAGTCCGTCCCGGAAGCCTTAATGCTATTGCTGACCACCTAAAAAAGTTTAGAAACTTCAGGAATCAAGACAGGACAGTAGAAGTTTGTAGGACAATTTATAATAGCTAATTATACGAAGATAGGCACTGACAAATAATACAAATAATTACTTATTTCCAAGAACTGAGTGAAGGTTGATGATGGCTTGTTCTTCTTCATCAGAAAATTTGCCACGCTTAATGTCTGGACGGAGATAATTAGTCCACCTTAGTCGACAACTTTTGCCACATCTGTTGAGGCCAGCAAGCTTAGGAAGCGCTCTCCAACTCCCATGCCCATGTCTTTGTATGTAATTCATAAGCTTCTCATCTTCTTCCGGAGTCCATGGTCCCTTTTTTACCCCACTCTCTTCGTAACCTGGTGATCTTCCCATCGTTCACCCTGCACATTAGATTAATTTGTTTAGGCAGACATTATAAATTATAAGTCGTCTAATACAAGAATAATTATGTGCACTTGAATCAAGTACTTGACAAAATGGATAAGCTAGCAGTTACTTTTATCTGGTGTAATAAAAATTGCAGCCGATGATCTTCAAATTAATGTATTGCAGTTTGGGTGATGAGTTATATATACACATATAGTACCTAGATAGTTGATGGATGTACGACATTAACGAGGTTAAAGTGTAATCAAGAAGAATCTCTTTACAGCATTGTACACAGTCACTTTCAGTGACATTTTAAATTTGTAGGCTAAACTAACTTATTAAGATGGACACGCTAGTATTTTGAATTGCACACGAAGTATTTAAAATGAAACACACTCTAAATTATACTTGTTCAATTTAATTCAGAGTTGTATGTTCTTTTGCATGTTAATTCAGTTCATTAATTATTAGAAAGTTCAGCTGATCGACCTCAGAAAGTTAATATGAAAATTTGTTTTAGCCCTGTTGAATTTGAGAAAACAAATGAACAAATTATTATAAACAGTTGAAGAGTATAAGATCTTGTTGGAATTTTTCTATAAAATATTAGGTGTCGGAGAAATGTCCCAATAGTATTTTATACTTTTCAACATAAACTCGTACGAGTATCAATTTAATTATTCCGGATACCTTTATGATCCTGATTTGGCTACTGAATTCTATATTATGTTTGTGTAATTCAGTAATTTAGTATTATATAAAATGTGGCTCTGAATGATGAGAAGACCAGATATGTTGTTGAACAAGACAGTATTTTACAGGTCCGCATTATCCTCTTAGTTGTCCATTTACGCTAACGAAACTAGACCACATCAGCAGATCGAGAAGAAGTTGCACCTGTAATTTGTAGGTTAAAGTCGACACATGTGTCTTGTGTTTGTACGTATACAGTATACATACCTGCATGGCAAGGTGCAGGATTATGGAACATGAGAAGAAGAAGAAGAAGAGCTGCATCGATGATATCGTTAATGTTTGACATAGAGGATTTTGTAGTGAAATTTGCACACGCAAGAGACATAGTTACATATGTATAGTATACAAAGACATAAGTAATATTATGAGAACCTACCCTATCCCAACCACACTCACCTTCCAAGTTCTAACGACTACATTTGAAATTTATACTTGAGTTACTTTCTCATGTTAATTTCTTCCTTGCATGTCTGTTTTTTATACGTTACTTTATTAATTCTCTCATAATGAACCGGTAATAATAAGCACACAAGTCATAACCATCAACTGTCATTTTTCAACTATTGACCTGTAATTAAGTATACATGTATTAATTATAAGTTTTGTATTATATCCCAGTAGCTAGAAAGGGATAGTTTTCCTCAAAATTATTTTAACAAGGAAGTAGTTCGCTGCCCCTGTTATAATATTTCTTTGTACAACGAAATTAATATACCGTACATAAACACACTACATCGAAAAGTTATGTACCCTCACTCCATAGTAATCCCTCCTGGAAGTTTCCCGTTTGCACATTGTTAAAGTCAATCAGATTCTAATCTAGTGATGAAACTTGAAATCCTGTATATCACAGGTTCGATTTCCTATTTCTTTTGTAATTTGTAACGTCCTTATAGTTTATTCGGATAAAAAAATAAATACATTATATCATTACAAAATTACGGATGTATAAATATTTTTATGCTAAGCAACAAACTATTTCATTGCAGTTTGGAAGGTGTTGAAACTCGTCTCCTTCGTCAACTTTTAAATTAATAAAATATTATTGTGTTAAATAGTATAAAATTTTGTTAAACTTTCTCTAGTTACCATCTTAAAATTTTAGATGGATCATTTAACATGATATTATATATCGATTTAGGAAGAGGTTGCGAATTTGAATTATTTGTTTATCTGTTTGGTATATCTTTTAAATGAACTAATTAATTCACATTTATGATTCTTTGTATTTGTTACATGTACACCTGAAAATTTGAAACCAAAATCTGTTATCTGTATATTGCTAAAATGAACAAGCTAATTAATATTGCAGCCAACATTAGCCTGAAAATTACCAGCTACACTGTAAAGAGAACATTGTTTACTTACTAGTACTAAGCAAACATTATAGGAGATTGAACTTGTTACATCGATAATGCAGGGGCCGGGTGAAAGAAAGAAAGGTAGCTGTCGCAAATTCAACTGCTCCCATGCATGTGTCACCATTGTTACAGTTGATCTCCCTTGTACCAAACAACATACACTTTTAATATACTACGTATTCATTATTACCTATATTGATCCCTCTTAATTCTTTGTTACTTCTTCTTCACTTCACTTCACTTTTTTGCTTTCTAATCTAATATTATAAGTCCAGCATAACCACTTTTCCTTTTATCTCCAACCTCCCACCAAAAAAACCATCCCAGCTTCTACTGTATTTTTTTACCTAGTAAAAACTAAAAAGACCATCTGATCCTACACAAGCCTATATAAATCTTCAGATTTTATTGATTCCCGAACTTCGATTAATTTTTTTAGCTTTTGAGAAAATATTACACTTTTCAGGTACCTTTGCTCTTATAATTGCCTAAATCGGTTAATTGGCTATTTCATAACTGAATTCGTGCTCAACTTGCAATTGAGTAATCGAACTCAAAAAGCTTGCAATTGGATCAGTACACTAATATTTTATTGCGATTCAATCACTAAACACAAAATAACTTGCAGCGCCGTTAATTCTCGTTGACTTTTAACAGTACCCCGTTAACTGTTGCCACATATGAAGACATGTCATTATTTTTACTTAATATTAATTTACTTATTTTTCTTTTTTTTTTTTTCTCTCCTCTTTCTTCTCTCTCCCCGCTACCAACGACCCATCGCTTTCCGTCCCATCCACCACAGCCGCTGCTTTCTTCGTTCACCCACCAACCCAACTCGCGACTTCACCTTCTTCTCCGCCATTCTTCTCCACTCCCGTACCTTCACCAATAACCCAACCCACCCTCACGCCCTCCACCCATCTTCACCTCCTCACCTGCAAATCACCACCTCACCATCTCTTTCAACACCGACCCCCCCCCACAACAACATCCACACCACCGTCCCTCAATTCCGACGCCGTTAACCACTACCACCTCACGCCTCCGTTACCCCCCACAACCGCCTTCTCCTTCATCTTCCCACCAACTGTTCTGTTCTTCACCACCAACTGTTATGTTCATCCCCTCAAAGACATATTCGGAACAAAAAGAAATTAACAAAGAATTTTTCTCCCACCACCGACGAGTCCATTGATTGATGTTAATGACTTGACACTCGTCGTGGGTAGTCAAATTAGAGAGTATGGGGAGACATTTCTAAAAATTGTAAAATGCCAGTTCGTTAATGGAGGTTGAAGCTTAAATACAACACATTTCTTATATCTACATTACAGAGAAGAGAGTGTTTGTTACAGAGTTTGTTACAGAGAGATTTTGGAAAAGGAAAGTTAAAACAAATATGACTACACACTTGTCTATATATAGAGGACAAAAACAGTTATGATAAGTGAGTGAACATCTCAGCTACAAATACGATAAGTGACTCGTGTGATAAGTGCAATAGTCCCCCTCAGATTGAAGGTGGTGAGACAACGTTCAATCTGGAGAAAGCTTTCCAATGTGCTTGACGACCAAGTCCCTTAGTGAAAACATCTGCTAGTTGAGAAGCACCAGGAAGATATTGTGGTTTGATCAGTTTGGATTGAACTTGCTCTCGAACGAAATGACAATCCAGTGCAAAATGCTTGGTCTTTGGATGAAACACAGGGTCTTTAGCAATGTCTAAAGCAGCTTGATTATCACTATAAACCGTAACAGGAAGGGTTTGAGAAACACCAAGCTCAGACAATAGAAGAGTCAACCAGGAAACCTCACAAGCAGTGTCAGCAATGGCTCGTAACTCAGCCTCAGCAGTGGAACGAGATATAACCTTTTTGTTTGGTAGAATGCCAAACAATTAAGGAGGAACCAAGAGTTAAACACATACCCGTGATACTACGAAGCATACCGGAAGAATCTAATGTGGAACCCCAGTCACAATAAGCTTCAAGTTTAAGGGAAGTATTTGCTGAATAAAACAATCATTGAAAAGGAGTTCCTTTAAGGTAACGAAGGACATGTTGAACTACTAACATATGCGGTGCACGTGGTGTTTGTAGAAACTGACTAAGATGATGCACAATGTAAGATATATCAGGCCTGGACACTGTAATGTACAACAACTTTCCAACAAATTTATGATAGAGTGTAGGGTCATCAGGTAAAGCACCCTCTGTTGGTGACAATTTATCATTGCTGTCAACATGGAGAGACAATGGTTTGCAGTCCTCTAAGCCTGCTTCTACCAACAAGTCATGAACAAATTTATGTTGGTGTAGATACAAGCCTTCATCTATTTTATGTATCTCAAGGCCAAGATAATATTTAGCCAAACCTAAATCTTTGATAGTGAAAGCAGAATGCAAGACATATTTGACATGTTTTATAAAGTCATTGCTTGTGCCAGTGAGCAGAATATCATCAACGTAAACTAAAGCTGTGACAAAAATGCCATCTGCCTTATAAACAAACAGTGAATAGTCTGCTACTGTTTGAGTAAAACCAATGTCAAGCAACACAGAAGCTAGTTTTTCAAACCATACTCGAGAGGCCTGTTTTAAACCGTAAATAGATTTGTTCAGCTTACAGACATAGTTAGTACGAAAAAGGGGATGTCCCTTTGGAAGTGCCATATACACTTCTTCAGCTAAATCACCATGAAGAAAAGCGTTATTGATGTCCAGCTGATGTATATCCCATCATTTTACAGCTGCTATAGCTAACATAGTTCTAACAGTAGCCATCTTGGCAACAGGTGAGAAAGTATTGTGGTAATCTTGCCCTTCAATTTGGGTATAACCCTTGGCAACTAAACGAGCTTTAAACTTGTCTAAAGAACCATCTGCCTTATATTTGACTCTATACACCCATTTAAAATCTACAACCTTTTTGTTTTCAGGAAGAGGAACAACTGTCCATGTATTATTCTCTTCTAAGGCATGTAATTCTTTTGACATGGCCTCAACCCATCTGCTGTCCTTAACAGCTTGGTTATAAGTAAAAAGTTCAGGTATAGTTGTTTGAGAGCTAACAGAACAAGCATAGACTGAAGATTGTGAGTAATGAGAAAAATTATATTTCTCAAAATCAATGGGACATTTGAGTAAAAGAGCAGTAGATGCAGAGACTGTGGATGTTTGTTTTGGCTGTTTTGAAGTAGTGACATAGTCTTGTAAATACACAAGCTGTATTTTTCTTCTAAGGGACATCCTTTGTGGGATTGGAGCTTGAGTTGTGACAACATCATTAACATGAGTTGTATTATCAACAAGAGGTGTATTAACAGGAGTTGTACTAACAGGAGGTGTGACAACATGATCAACAGTACTAATTTCAACACTACTATTAGCATTGGTATTAGTAATGGTAGGAATTATGTCATGATCAAATGAAGTATCAACGAGATCATCTAAAGGAGTAAAGAATGGTCATTACCATTATCAAATATAAAGGTAGGAGCAGTGAATAAATGATCAGAAGAATGAGATGAAATGGTAGCATAAGGGAAGACATGTTCAGTGAAAACAACATGACGTGAAACATAGAACTGTTGAGTAATGGGATTAAACAGTTTATATCCCTTTTGTGTCAAAGAGTAGCCAAGAAAAATAGTTTCAATGGCATGAGGTGCAAATTTGTCTAAATCATGTACAGACATATGAGCAAGACAACCAAATACCCTGAGGTGCGTGTAATTTGGTGGTTTATTAAAAAGCTTTTCATATGGAGAAATGTAACCCAAGACAGTAATGGGAATTCGATTTATGAGATAAGTTGAAGTAAGAATGCAATCACCCCAAAAAGAAGAAGGTAAATGAGCTTGAAATAACAATGCTCGTGACATTTCAAGTAAATTTTTATGCTTACGTTCAACTCGCCCATTTTGTTGGGGAGTATAAGGACATGATGTTTGATATATTGTACCTTGGGATAGAAGAAAATTAATGAAATCATGGCTGAGAAACTCTCCTCCATTGTATGTCCTAAGACATTTAATAGAAGTAGAAAATTGGGTTTGAATATAAGTAAAAAAATCTTTTAAAGACTGACACACATGTTGTTTAGTAGGAAGAAGTATGGTCCATAGACCTCGAGTACAATCATCAACTAATGTTAAGAAGTATTTACAACCGTTATAAGTTGGAGTCCGATATGGTCCCCATATATCACAGTGTACAAGTTCAAAAGGTAAATCAGCATGAGACTGTCTTAAAGCAAAAGGGAGTCTACATTGTTTTGCTCTAGGACATACAGTACAAGAAGAATTGTTACTATTTGAACAATGTACAACTGAGTCATTTATTTTGGACACAACAGAAGGAGGAATGTGACCAAGACGTTGATGCCAGACTGAAAAATCGAAATGATGAGAAGCTGCAAGAACAGTTGAGGAAGGTGGTGTATTGAAGAGTTAATATAGACCTCCAACCATGTTACCAAGAACTAATCCCTTCATCTAGTATTGGCCCTGCAGATAGCAATTATGAGGAGTAAAGTGAATAGTAGATTTAAGTTGTGAAGATAATTTACTCACAGAGAGTAAATTGAAGGTGAAAGTGGGTATGTATAGTACATCAACAAGCATAGTAGACAAAGGATGAAGATAAACCGAACCCATGTGAGTGACAATAGCTTGTTGTCCATTAGGAAAGGTTACAGTTAAAGACTCAGACATAGGTCGAATATTAGTCATATAGGCTATATTACAGCACATATGATTAGTGGCCCCCGTATCAAGTACCCAAGAATTAACAGGTATATGAGTTGAAGAAAAGAAAGAAAAGGTGGTACCTGCTATATGAGTAGCTAAACTGTACAGACCAGAAGAAGTGCCAGCACCAGTACATTTTTGGAGTTTAAGCACTGCATTAGGTTGTTGAGTTGAGATTGGAGAGCATCCATTTTCGTTGTCAAAGTATGATCTGAAGCATGATCAGAAACATCAGGAGTACCCTGAGTAGTATGAGGTTGTGCAGAAACTTGCATAGCATTAGATTTGGAGGCATTGGGTTAAGGAGTAAATCTGCGTTTCCCTTTGTTGTTTGGATGGTTTGGATGGTCAAAAGGATAACCATTTAACTTGTAACACTTCTCCTTAGTGTGGCCTTTAAAGTGGCAATGGGAACATTTTTGAACTGGATTTGAGGCTCTATCACTGAAACGATTGGAAGTATATCCAGGATAAGCATTAGTGGACATGTTAACCATCATGGCAGCAGGAGAAATGGAAGGAGAAAGCGTTTGGCGTTGTTTTTCCTCTTGTTTGAGAAGCATAAAAGCTTGATTTACTGTTGGCCAGGGATTCATCATCAGTAATTGACCACGAGCTGTTGTATAACTCGAGTGTAAACCCATCAAAAACTGTATTAAGTGAGTTTTCTCAGTCTGTGATTCCCATTCTGCAATTGCTCCACAACTACATGTAATAGGAGATTCCAAAGCTCGAAGCTCATCCCAAAAACCTTTCAATTTTTGAAAGTAGAATTCAATAGAGTCATTTCCTTGTTCCAACTTAAACAAGGCACGCCGAGTTTCATAAAATTTATGACGAGTAACAGCAGAAAAGCGTTCATTTAGTTCATTCCAAACAGCTTAAACACCGTCTATGTAATTCATGCTGTTGTTAATGTCATCAGATACAGTGTTTAGAATCCAGGTAATAACCATGTCATTTACGCGTTTCCAATGTACAAACAATGGTGAATTGACAGCAGGAGCAGGATATTCACCATTAACAATGACAAGTTTATTCTTGGCGGAAAGTGCAATTTGCAAAGAACGCATCCATGAAGCATAATTCTCAGAACCTAGAAGCTTCTTAGATATAAGAATCATACCAGGCTGATCATTGTTATGAAGAAAAAAGAGAATGAGCATTGTTGTCAATAGACAACGAGTTTGTTTGAAGATGTGTATGATCATTGTGCGAATCTGTGTGAGTAGTTGGAATCTCAGTAGTATTAGGAACTGTGGATCGAGAACTTTGTGGATTAACCATATCCGTGTTGCTTAAAACGACATTAGCATATGTAAAACGACGAGACATTCAAAGATGATGATCGAGAGAGAGATCGAGAGAGATCAAGATAGATTGAAAGGATTAAGAACAAGATCGATAAAATCAACAAAATAAAGATCACAAAAGTAAGAATTCAACGAAAAAGCACAAAGACATATTGACTAATGTTCAAGAACACACCAGATGATCAATCAAGGCAACGATGAATCAATCGAGATGTAGATACAAGAACATACTTACAAAAGTGACGAAAACAATGAAGAAGCGGAAGAAAATGCTTTGATACCATCTAAAGATTGTAAAATACCAGTTCGTTAATGGAGGTTGAAGCTTAAACACAACACATTTCTTATATCTACATTACAGAGAAGAGAGTGTTTGTTACAGAGTTTGTTACAGAGAGATTTTGGAAAAGAAAAATTAAAACAAATATGACTACACACTTGTCTATATATAGAGGACAAAAACAGTTATGATAAGTGAATGAAAATCTCAGCTACAAATACGATAAGTGACTCGTGTGATAAGTGCAATAACATTAAGTATAGGTCTGTGTTTGTAAGTATAGGTTGGTTCTGGCGGTTTGAGTTGGTGGTTTTGTATTTAAAAACATTACACACGCACGAACACCAACAATACAGTCCATCCCCTCCCTTCTCCCCTCAATTCGCGCCGCCTCTCTCACCGTGCCAGCATCGTTCACCACCGTTCTTCAACCCTCCAGCCACCGCCCTTTCCATCTCTGCCGTCCTCTCCCAGCCCCCTTCCTCTCCTTCTCTCGTCACCAACAGCCAACCTCGCCACCTCTGCTCTTCTCCATCCTCACCTCCGTTCGCCCCCCTCCAGCCCTTTCATCACTCGACCGCCATCCCTTCTTCAATTCTAGGGAAAAAGCATTAATAATTTAATTTAATTTAATTTAAAAGAAGAGAAAGGCATTAATATATTTAGTAATCTGAGTAAAGTCTCTATATTTTTATAATTTTTTAACACATCAGCAGACGTGTAAATTTTTAACACATCAGCACACCACGTTAGATTTCCTGTCATGGACGTTACATGGAGTTAACGGCAATTGGTCAATTGCAAGTTTTAATTGACTGCAAGTTTTTTGAGTTCGATTACCCAACTGCAAGTTGAGCACGAGTTCTGAAAATCAATTAACCCTTACCTAAACATCATGACTGCATGAGTAGTTTCCAACTTTTGTTCCCACTGCTTTTAATATATCAATCAGAGGTCGACTGCAAGTCTGCGACACAAAGTCATAAAAAATAATATAGTAACTGTAATTGCATGTTACTATCACATTTTGTAATCACAGTGGCATACAGGCTGTGGCATGTACACTCCTTAGCTAAATTAAGCCGGAGCTATAAATAAATAACATATTTCCTGTAATCTAGCCTTAAACACATTGTCTGCCAAGATATGTGTCACTACTAGAAAATTACACAAGTTTTTAGAAGAACATTATTTTACATGCGGTGAATTACGTTGTATCCTGCAGTCACCCTTATCAGGATCCCAAATATGTGGCAACATATACTTGGTTGCAGTCAGACCATGAGCAACGAAACATGTCCCTGTACGAGGTTCAAGTCGAACCTTCCCTGCGAAACCCTGGCATTGAACCGACCCAAATTAATGTCCTGTGGCAATTTTTGCTGTCTGATGTTTCCTCCCGATGATCACCGGATCTAACAGAAATCTGAACCTTGTGGATTTGTTACAGTCTCGATTAATGGTGATGCTAAATCAATCACCACCAAATCCAAACAATCCACTGTTGGTCGTAAAGGACTAATAATCCGACATTCCCTGTTCTTTAATGACCATCCGCAATCCCCTTCTCAACTTATCCAATGCTCTAACCACCAAAATTACCAACTGCTCACCCTGCAAGTATTCATCAATTAATTGTTCAGTCCCCAGATTTAAGAGATTATTACTGACAAGAAGTAATAAATAATGCATATATAAATACCATCAGAATTATGCAAAAAGCATTTTGTTGTTACTTGTTCATCCTCCCATTCTGTTCCTTCACCTACAACAGTTGCGGCCATGATTTTGCTGTCAGCACAAGCAGCTTTCCCAACCTATCTTTCCAAATGAACATTAAGAAGAATTGTTTGCATGGCCTTATCTGTTTCCTTAACCACGGTCACTTTAATCATTTGAATGCTCTTCAATTCATGTCCACGACCAGCTGGTAGCTCTCTAGTCTCTACACACACCACCACCCAGCCACTCTCAGCTCTTACAGAACATACTTCACATTGTCTAAAGATTGAATCGATAACCTTGGGAAAGACTTTTGCTCATTGATCTTTCCAAACAATAGTATTGAGAGATCTACTTCCCCAGTGAAGATAGGACCATCGAGGTAGGCCATCTCGTTAGGCTTGTCATTTGTCAACATTATCAGAAATGAGCTCAAAGGGGAAATGAAGATGGCTAGCGTAAGAGGGAGAAAAACATGAATCAACTTAAAAGAATTAAGTTTGTACATTTGTACAATTTTCATTTTTAAATGTATTTCCCCGTCGTTTTCTTTTCATAGATGTTCCTGATTACTTGTGGGCATTAAGTATCCCAGATTGATGATTCAACTAAGCATGCCAAGAAATATGAAAACAAGCCTACTTCATGAGGATTCAATCTCCTACATTCTATATATAAAAATGCATGTAAAATTGGTCAGACAAAGATATCTTCACTACTTTAAACATAATGCACATTCGTATAGTCATGCATGCGAAATCAGCCGTTGAAAAATTGCTTCTTATAATCAAAGGGCCAAATAAGAGAAATTAATATTAGGATAAAGAATATTATCTACCCTGCTGCAATTAATAAAGAAAGCAGAGCAGAAGGAAGGGAAGCAACACTGAGTACCAAGTTTACGTTCACTCACTAGGGGATCAAAAGAAGGTGATTGAGACAATGGAAATGAAGAATAAAAGTCTACTGTTGACCTTTGTTTTCTAGATAAAAATTTAAGTGTACAGCTGGGGAAAGAAGGAACAACTACATGTACTTGCAACATATGAGCATGGTCAAGGCTTCTATAAACAAATAAATAAAAGAAACAAACTTCCAAGAAAAAGATAAAAATGATTATCGGAATGTGATCTTGCATTACAACAGTGAAAAGATCATTAGAAATTAAAACAAACTGACACCCATTAACCTCAGTTGTGACATGTGAGGATTCTCTTGTTTTGAGTCGTTGGTAGGAGGCCACTGCTTTCTTTACACTTCATCCACATAGGGACTTTCCTATCTTTCTTCCTCCATAACTTTGAAGCCACTGCTTTAAATCCACACCTTATGTAAGCCATGAAAATTGTTGCAAGTTCTCTGAAGATCAGTAGGGTCAAGGAACATAGTTAGTCTACAAGAGTTAAAAATTTGTGATTATAATTTTTTAAAAAGTAAATAAATTATGTCATTATCACATGCTATAACATTTAAACAATTTTACATATTTCAATACATGTGATCGTCAATCTTTATCACATCACCCTTCATTAGCAATCCTAGTTATACTGCTAAGTGCTAATTGATCTTGATCGTAATGACTACACATCCTATGATTCTTTCTGCCACCTATAGTTAAGTTTTCTTTTCACATGATAAAGAAGACAATAAGTTATATATACCCTTTTTTGGCTAAGCAGGATATATTAACTAAATTTGTCCAGAGATATCCAGTCTAATCTTCAACAAAGGAAAAATGACCATCAAACACCTAAAATATAAAATTTAGCCACCCAAAAGAATTCTTTTCTTAAACATTTCTCAAGCTTAAATACAATTTGAATCTTCAAAATTTATTGTACTGCACGACTTAGACATCATTATTTAAAATTCAGCGTAGAAACTTTACAACTGACATAATCGAACGATAAGAACCTCTGCCATGATATTGCTTTTTTGGGCAACAGGAAGGTGTAAAATTGACCCCTCTAAAAAGTAACCTTTTGGGTTTCCGGTGTCTTATGTGAGATGCACCTGATGGTTAGTTAGGAAAAAGAGGAAAAATTAGCATCTCTTTCTCATCAAATAAAAACAATACACACATGTACAAGTGGGGAAAAAATGTCAAACTGAGAGACATATGCCCACAAATGACAAAAGCACCCCCCCCCCCCTCCTTCCCATTCAAGGCACGTGGTATGTGTTTCACTAAATTTGTGTTTACCAAAAATGTCAAGTGTCAACTATAAAGTTTTACCAAATTGCTAATCAATAAAGTTAGAATGGCACACATAGGTATACTTGAAGATTCAAATTATATAATCAATAGTTTGAATGGCACACAGGTAAACTTGAAGATTCAAATTATATATAAGCCTTTTCTTAACGATAGAACATCATCGCTCATCAGTCTTAAAAAAACTTAAATATATTTCCAGGTACCACAATGAATTAAGAACAACACACTTACAATGGTGAGCAAGGAGATCGACCACCATTTACGTAGTATATGAACAGGTATGAATCATAATGCTGCCCATTGATGAAATAAAAGGCGTGCAATCTCCGTACGCACTGAAAGGACATTTTCTCATACAAATGGATGGCAGAATTATTGTAGGAAATCACGTGTAGGTAAACTGCTTGGCACATTGTAATGCTTGAAGCGTACTTGATAACCTCTTTGATTAGTGAAGTGGCTGAAAAAAAAGACATTTTTTTATTGCAGAGGATGACAAAACTCACAAAAATACTATACAATTTATAAATGGACAATCACATCTACTGGCATCCAAACTTGTTTCAGTTTCTCAATTTGGTCCATCTATTTCTTTTTATCAAAAACAACCACCCTTAACTTGAATTCTGAAAATTTAAAATGCCATGTTAGATGGAACTGTCAGATATGCTAACGGGATATCTGGTGGATGCTGATGTGGAGAACACTTGCACATTGGATGCTGAAGTTGGCGACACTCTGCACTCTCCCCTCTCTCTTTCTCTCCGTCCCTTTTCCCGCCAAGAGATTTGATTGTACTTTATATTAAAAAGAAGAAGGAACTGACCAATGCCATAATTTCTATAAGATTCCACCACACCAAGTGTCAGAATATAAACTAGAGTCTGATTCACTTCCGAAGTTTCAAATTTGAGTATATCTTCCACCTGTGAATAAATTAAGTTTGCAGTTGATAAGTTCCTAAAGTTGAATATGGGAAACAAATTATCTAATAGTGCACACATCTGTCAACGGACTGGGAAACGGCAACTAAATATTCTATAGATGCATCATAGGAGGTTTCTTTAGAACTTACTCATACATATATAATTAATATATTACTTTTAAGTAAAAGAATCACGATTTTTAACTTTCTTGACAAGAAGCCATGATTTGGATAAAAAGTTCACTATTTTCGACTTTCTTGGCAAAATGCCATAATCTGGATATAAAGTTCACTTCTAGCATACAAATAAAAATACAGATTGTGGACTCACATCACTTCCTTTTGCCATAACAAGTCTTGCAGTGACAAATCCAATAAGTTCGTCACTTTGACCATCTGACCGATTCCGATCAACAGCACCCCAGGAGACAATATCCCGACCATGAACAACATTGAGGAAGAATTCGGACTCGTACCTACAAAAACAGAATATGTCCATTTTAAAACACAGAAACCACACCATATCCAATTTGAAAGACAGCAGTAATAATCATAATAAGAAGTTGAGACCTGATAGGAAAAAGATCAGCATGGAGCTTGTCGACGACCTCTAAATCAGAGGGACGAATCGGCCTATAAAAAATACTAGGACAAGGGGCTTTATACAGGTTTACCATTGAGGATACTATTATCAACCAGTTCAGTCCCCAGCAAAAAATCGAGGAATTTGAAAATTACAGATGTGAAATTGAAGTTCCATTTATGAATAATAAAGCACAAGGGCCATTGAGTAGTAACCCGAAAATCGCAGTAATGTAATTCTTCTTCATGTATCCCAAATCATCACCTAGAAGAGATATACATACAAAAACATCTAACTAACAATCTCGATTGTACTAACCAACAAATGCAAAAACATGAGTAGGCATATGAAAGAGTAATTAAATCAACGATTTGCTTAATTGAATAGGTAGGGAAGAAACATACTAACCTCAACTGCGAAAATAGATATAATTAATTAATAATTAATTGTAATTATAGACACCCCCCTCCTCAGCCTTGTTGATTCTTGTAGTTCTTGATCCAACAACTCCAAAGTTGTCAACTTTAATTCTTTTCAAGAAATGATGAATCTACATACAAACTGCAATTTCGCGTAATTATTTATGATCATCTACCCCCTTTTTCTTGTTCGCTTTCTTTCTTTTAGTGATTTATAGGAATATTTATGTAAGGAATCCTATGATGTGTTTGACGCGTATAATATTACTATTGACTAAACTGCCCCCACTGTCTGTTATGTTGGCTTTGTTTTTATTCTTTTAAAATTTGAGCCTAAATAAACTGCAATGGGGTAATAGTTCAAGTACAAACAAGAGTCTAACATGGGTATCAGCTCATTAAGGGGTGTTTGGGAAACTTATTACTGTATGTTTTCGACAATTGTAACTCGCACAGGTGTGATGCAAGGATGTGTATGCCTCTCATGCCTACAGGGGAAGGTCCGGTTTCTTATTCGGTTTGTTTTGAGTCTTGTGCATAGCTGATGACAAGTAGACACTTGACTTCATGTCAGACACAAGTAAAAACTTACAAATTAAAAATACACAGGAATTTATTGTAAAATATGTAACTTCATGGTTATAATTTGAATCTTTTAACATACATTGAGACACTTGCGATTCCTGACTATTAGATTGTCCCTTCTCAGAAAAAATGTAAGATTAAAAAGTAGAAAAAGAAGTTATGAAAAGGTGATGTTAGTTCAAAACAAAATTCTCTTTCACGGATTTTACCCAAGTCTCCCAAAGAAATTATACGAATTTGATTCACGCAATCTATTATGCCAAAGGGTGAGGGATGGAAATTACAACTCATCTTGCAAGTTATACTTGTTCTTTGTTTGTTACTATAATTTAAACTAATTTCAAGTCTTCTATTTCTCTTGCAGCTTGAAGATCTAGCCAAAATGTATCCTCCTGAAGCCTCTGCGGTTCATGGATCAACATTTGGTTATGATTAGGATAGGCAGAAGAAGCTCGTTAAGTATCTTAAGATACACAAAATCTCATAAGAGAATAAATTTTGGTAGGTCATAGAGTTCTAGACAAAGCATACTTGTGGCTTCAAAATATAGAATGAAATGCAAGTTTACAAGAAGAAGACCATCTTCATAACTGTAAATAAGAAATCAGCAATGCAAAGATAAATGCTATTAAACTCAATATGTAGGAGTAACAAACGATATCAGGTACTTGTAGTTGTAGGGTTTGTTTGGATTATGGGTTGAGAAAGGTTGGGTTGAATCGGTTGAAATTTAAAAATTCATTTTGAGAAATATTAAAAATAAATTGTTGAATTTTGGTAGTTTACGAAAGAATTAAAATAATATTATACATTAAATTTAAAATTCAATACTTCATTTTTAAATTTTTTTCAAAACCGAATTTTTAAATTTAAACCCAACCCGATTCAATCAACATTTTTCAATCCTCAATCCAAACGAACCCGTAGGATAGTCATTCCCGTGCCTATCTCACATAAATATTATCCCCATGCCCACCTAATTTCCCCGGGGTTTTATCACATTCCCACCCCCCATAGGACAAAATTAAATCCCCGCCCCATTTTAATATTTTATTACAATCAAAGATACCTAATCAAATTAATTAGCGAGACATTTTATAAAGATGAATTGATCAATTGAAAATTAATTGAAATAATTAGTCGTATCACTAGTTGAATATATTAAAATAAAATTATAATATTTTTTATAAAAATAATTATGTTAGTTTCGTAGATAAATATAGCGTTTATCGAATTTTAAAAATTAAATGAATAAAAAGTTTTGTAATGACTAATCAAAAAATTAATCGATCAAACCAAGAATTTATAAAAAAAAATTTAAATATTTCGAAATTCAAAACTCGAACTGTAAAGACATTTTGTAAAAAGATTAATCTGGAGATTTGCCCATCAAACATGGAATTTTTTTAGTATCATGAAGATTTACAATATTTAATAATCCAAATGGATATCATTTAATAAAAGAAAAAGAAAATTCAAATCTAGTAATAAAATCTGGGGTGATGGCCCAAAATAATCAAAAATAAATACTGTTTGCCCAAAATATCGACAGGACACGGTAGATCGTGTACCGTGATAGGGGGTGTGTTGCGGAACACGATCTTCCGTAATAGGGCATGATACGGAGTTGCGTCTTCCCTGTTATGCATGATATGCTGTACCGTGTAACACGGAACACCGTCCACCGTATCATGCATAACACGGTAGACGCAGCTCCGTATCTACGTAATACGGAGGACGATGCTCCGCATCATGCTAACACGGAAGACGATTCTCCGTATCCCGTTCGTATTTCGGGTACTTTTTTTCAAAATCAGTATTTTGGGCAAACACTTGTGAAAAATAGACATTTTGGTCATTTTTTCTAAAATCTGAATATTTAAAAATCCAAATGGATATCATTTTATAAAAGAAAAAGAAAATCGAAATCATCAATATATATATATATATATATATATATATATAAAGGAGGATAGCGGGAGTTTAGGTGGCGCTCTAATATCGTCTCAATCGATTTTTTTAATTTTCTAGAATTTTAAACACTAATAAATATAAAAATATCAATTAGCATGTTAGAAGTAGAATAGGTGTTCGAATTTATAAAGGAGAAGAGTTCGAATTTATAGGGAAGACATATGATTAGAAGTTTTATTGGAAGTATAATAAATATTTATAACGCATACGATTAAAAATTATATTGGAAGTAGAATAGGAGTTCAAATTTATAGAGAATAAGAGTTCAAATTTATAGAAAAGATATATAAATAAAAGTTCTACTAGAACTAATAGGTGTTCTAATTTATAAAGGAGAAGAGTTCGAATTTATAGGAAAGACATATGATTAGAAGTTCTATTGGAAGTATAATAAGTATTTATAAGGCATACGATTAAAAGTTCTATTGGAAGTAGAATAGGAGTTCGAATTTATAGAGAATAAGAGTTCGAATTTATAGAAAAAATATATAAACAAAAGTTCTACTAGAACTAGAATAGGTGTTTGAATATATAGAGCAGACATATAATTAAATATTTTATAGAAAGTACGATCTTCTTAAAATATATTTTTTATATAAGTTAATTATATTTATATTAGGAAAATTTATTCATAAATCCAATACTATTGTCATGAAAAAAGTCACCCTATTTAAAAAGAAAAGAATTGATTTGTTAACATAATAAAAGAACAATGAGTAAAAGAACAATCTCATGCAGCAATCCTAAATAAATACAGGAGTAACTATAAAATAAAGAGAAAATAAAATGTGTTTTCATTTTCTAAAACTCCAAAAATTTTAGAAAATCTAGAGAAAGTATTTAACGGGAAAAAAATTCACTCTATTTTTTAGGTTTTGATTTCAAGGAAAAAAATTGTTGTGTAAGATAAGTATCATCAATAATATGTAATGAAGTTAGAATTTAGATCCCAAACGAGAGCGGCTCGAAACGTGTTTAACGGGAAGACGGCTCACTATAAAAATTTTACTAGCTATTAAAATATCTTAGGATGTTATAAATTATATTTTATTTTTAGGATTTGATTTTTATGGACAAACATTATCATACAAGTAATATGTGTAAAAGTTAGGTTTTTGGTCTTAACGAGAGAGCGAATCAATAGTAATAACTGTGTTTAACAAGAAAACGGTTCATTAGATAAGACCGTATAAAAGATGTTTAAATATATAATTAATACAAAAAATAAAATGTTTTATTGGAAGTAGAATACGAGGACGGTGGAGACGTCTTATACGATTTTTTAAAACTATACATCTTTTTTCCTAGAAATCCTTTATTTTAATTTTTTTTATACAATTTAATTATACTTGCATTACAAAAATATATCCATAAATGTAATATTATTCCCGTAACGAAAAGTCTTAGTATTTTAACTTTTTTTTGATATGTTAACATAACAGAAAGACATTCCCATGCGAAAACTGTAAATAAATACAAGAATATCTATAATATACATAAAATATAAGATGTATTTTCATCTTTTAAAACTCCATAAATATTAGAAAGTTTAAAGAATATAAAAATTGGAATTTACTCTCTTTATATAATGAAGTTAGAATTTCGGTTTCAAATAAGAGCGGCTCGAAACGTATTTAACGGGAAGACGGCTCGCTAGAAAAGATTGTATTAGCTTTAAGAATTTGATACTGAAGTCATAATTTTTTTTTATTTTTACGGTTTGATTTTATAGATAAAAAATATTATATAAGTCTTTATAATATATGTTAAAAAGTTGGGATTTCCGTTTTAACGAGAGAGCGGCTCAATCGAAAGAATCGTATTTAACAAGAAATTGATTCATTAGAGAAGATTATTTAATTATAAAAATTTAATATTAATATTATAATATAACATAAATGTATTGAATTTTTTTAAAAATATTGTAACGCCGCCGCGAAGCGCGGCTTTATCAACTAGTTTAATAATAAAATCTGAATCAAATATACAGAAGGGAAAGAAATGAAAAGGCAGGTTTAAAGAGAAGAGAGGACTGGTGGCGTCCGAGCACACACATCACATATATAAGAGAAACGTGTGTGTGCATCGAGATAATTGTAGAAGGGAAGGTAAATTGGTGGTGTTAAAATCCATCGGGATCCGAGACAAGTCCATGGAACAGGAGAGCAAAAGCAGCAGTAACTCGGTGGCGATCGGAGGGGGAAATTCACGGGCGCCGTTTCTGTGCAAGACTTATGAAGTTGTTGATCATCCTTCTACTGATTCTGTTGTGTCTTGGAGCTCCGATGGAAACAGCTTTATTGTCCGGAACGTCCCTGAATTCTCCACTCTACTTTTGCCCAAATATTTCAAGCACAACAATTTCTCCAGCTTTCTCAGGCAATTGAATACTTATGTTCGTCTCTCTCTCTCTCTCTCTCTCTCTCTCTCTCTCTCTCTCTCTCTCCCCCCCCTCTCTCTCTCTCTCTCTCTCTCTCTCTCTCTCTCTCTCTCTCTCTCTCTCTCTCTCTCTCTCTCTCTCTCTCTCTCTCTCTCTCTCTCTCTCTCTCTCTCTCTCTCTCTCTCCCTTCCCCCCCTCTCCTCTCTCCCCTCCCCCCCTCTCCTCTCTCCCCTCTCCCTCTCCCCTCTCTCCCTCTCCCTCCCTCTCTCTCTCTCTCTCTCTCTCTCTCTCTCTCTCTCTCTCTCTATCTGTATTCCTGTTAAAGATGCATGCTGTGCCTGTTTTTCGTTTGATTAATGTTCATTTTTTAATAAAATTTAGTTTGATTGCTAGGGTGTGTAATACTCATTTTTATCCTTTTTAAAGAAAATTTTAATTGACTTGCTAAACAATGAGCTTGTGATTGAATTAACAAATTCCTCAATTTTTTTCTTTTAAGCAGCTAGGTATTGATCATTATTTCTTTGTCAATGCCTCTTATGTGTTGGTAGTGTGCTAGTCGAAAGTTTTTAATATGACCCTCCTGTTAGTTTTACTATTTGCATTCACGATATAAATGTGTATATATCTTTAGATTTTGCAGGAATACCATCTGTGTTCTGTGGTGTTAGTGTTACTGATTGGATTCGGCCCCACTTTCATTTTGTTTTTCATGTTACGACATTCATTGTGATTTATTTTTTGTTCTGACAGGGGTTTAGAAAGATTGACTCGGAGCGTTGGGAGTTTGCAAATGAGAACTTTCTCAGAGGTCAAAAGCACCTTTTGAAAGGTATAGCCAGGCGAAAACCTGGTCATCCACAAACTCAACAGCAAGCTCCTAAGGTTCAGGCTATGCCTGCAGCTTCGGCTGTTGAAGTTCGGATTGGGATTGAAGAAGAGGTCGAAAGCCTTAAAGATGACAAGAATGTCCTCATGCAGGAGCTTGTTAGGTTGAGGCAGCAGCAGCAAGGAACGGATAACCAGCTGCAGACTGTTGTGCATCGAGTCCACTTAATGGAGCAACGTCAACAACAAATGATGTCATTCCTTGCAAATGCCATGCAGAGGCCAGGTGTCTTAGCCCAGCTCGTAGAAGATCAGAGTGACAGCAACAGGCGAATTTCTGGAGCGACCAAAAAAAGGAGACAACCAAAAGAAGAAATTTTTGTCGGCAAGCATGGTAATCTGTCACCCAGTAAGCAGGCTCTTAGGTACCAGCCTTTAATAAATGAGGCAGCACAAGAAATGCTCAGGAAGATCCTTAAAATGAATACATCTTCTAGAATGGAACCTAAATTAAAAAATACAAATGCCTTCCTGATTGAAAATGGACCTTCTTCTGCTAATGTGTTTGATAGCGGTTGCTCCTCTAGTCAGAATTCCGGGGTTACCCTTTCGGAAGTTCTACCAGCTTCTTCACAGTCCTATGTAGAGTCAGGTTATCCTCATCATCTCCCAGCAGTCCATACTGAGACCCAATCTTTTCAAGAGGCAAGTATACTTGATTCTCACGAAGAAATGGCAATACCTGATTTCTATCATCTACATGGTAGTCTGCTAGCAACCAATGTAGAAGGTGCTGATATAGGTGTGAAGAAA
This sequence comes from Saposhnikovia divaricata, assembly GCA_036435485.1. NCBI lineage: Eukaryota > Viridiplantae > Streptophyta > Magnoliopsida > Apiales > Apiaceae > Saposhnikovia > Saposhnikovia divaricata. Next base: position 74,459,426 of record CM071600.1, on the reverse strand, counting down.
TCCTCCTGTGAAGGTCCGAATACGGATTTGGGGTCAATAGGAGGAGAAATTCCTCTTCAGACGGATGATTTTTCTAACAATTCTGATATCCATGCCGTGCTGGATGATGCTCCCAAACTTCCAGGCATAAATGATATTTTCTGGGAACAGTTTCTTTCTACAAGTCCGCCCACCGGTGATTCTAGTGACGATGACAATCGACATAGCACTTTGGAAACTGGAGCTGGCAAGGAACTAGAGATGCAGTCAGTTCAAGAGAATGGATGGGACAGAACCGAGCATATGAATCATATAACTGAACAGATGGGGCTTCTTGTGTCAGGTTCCAATAGGGGGTGATTTTCATGTCAGCTATGTGTATCTCTTGCTTAAAGAGGCAAAAGCAGATCACCTATGCTACTTTGATGACCTGGACTTAAGCTACATTCCCTTTGAATCTTCCTTTGCATGTAAGAGGGTCATTTGACTGATCTAATCAGTCGTATAATTTCCTTGATCACGCTCTTCTGAGCATCTTTGGTCATGGTCTTCCTTATATTTGGAATAGTTTTCCCAGTTTTTAAACTGATGAGATTTATATACATATCAATGTAAACTTTATGTAGTTTCTTTCTTTTATAAAAGGAAAATATCAACTTAAGGATTTCATTTTGTTTTCCTCAGCAGTATGTTAGGTATTTCTTCACCTATAATGAATTGCTATTAATGTTATTTAAAAACATCTGTTATGATGAATTACCATTAATGTCATTTAAACCATAGTTTAGTAATGAGTATGTTCAACAAGCACATTTTTCATTGCTTGCTTATGGAATGTTGTTTTCTGAAGATTTTGCTGAGGGTCTTGTTGTGCTTAATTGAATGTTTATTAAGTGGGAAGTTGTATTAGTGGGGTAGAGGCAGATTTCGCATCAATATCTTCTGATGTGAATCCATTAATATCTTTTCTTTGTAAATTTGACAGTGGAAGCCACTACAATTTCCTGATGTGGTGAGCTCATATCTATGGTAATTGCAGAATTACTCTCAGACATCTGCCATGTCTTGCTTTTTAGCATGGGTGGGCAAGTTCTATTATCTTTAGGTGCACCACCATCTAGACCCGATGTCTTTGCTATCCCGCTAGGTTAATATGATATATGCAGCAAGCACAAAGATACGAAATTTAGCATATGCATGGAGAAATCGTTGTTGTAATTTTCAGTACATTGATATAAAAATGCTCAAACAAGGAGCACAAATTTACAAGTCTTTCCCTATATCCATGACAAATTTAGTAATTGTCAGCTTATATACAATCAGAACCATGCAAGGCCAAGACCTCCCTGCTGTTAAGTAACTTCACCAAAAAATAATGCGGCCCTAAAACGAAATCACTTGCTATTTGTTCAACAGTCATGACACCACAACTATGACCACAATAAACAGAATGATCCCGAAAATGACCAGCAACAAACAGCTCTGCACAGGAAGTAAAAAACAAAAATTACAAATAGGTATCATTATTGGTATTGAAAATATATTAATTAATTTTGACTCTTCTTTAGCAAAGGAAGGAATACAACCGTGGATATTATTTAAAAAAAAAAAAATCGTGAATCTGGACGAGTACCATTGACGAAATTGACTTCTGGGTCCTAGAAGCTTCTGTGAGATGGAATGTAGCCTGAGTGGTTGCAGAATGTGTATGCTGAATGTTTGAACTGACATCATCTATAAGACAACAATAGGCTAATGTGAGATAGTTTCTCTTGGGCACTGCAAGATAATTGAAGAAGAAAACAATGTATAAGACAATCTAACAATTAATGGTTACCAATCATTGTCCCTTGCTCATGCACCAGGACAGCTAGATCCTTAAATATTTGGTTCACCTCACCAATTTGTTGCTGTATTTCTCTAATTCCTTGATCTCTTTCTTCTATTGTAGCTTGATTGAATGCAATCTCATTATCTACCAAACTGACCTGTCTGCACTGATTATCAATAAATGGTTAAACACTTTAAACATCCACAAAACAAAGTAGAATAGGTTTTTTCCCATATTCTTCTTGATTGTACAACTTTTAACACAAATCTTCATAATGTTTAACATTGTTCAGAAATGTTCATTTCCATAATCCTAAGAAAAGATGTCTGTCTGTTACATTAACATCTCAGAATCTCACTCATTGGTACCTAAATCTCTAAGAATTAATCTTATTATTATCATAAACACATTGAAAATTCGAAGAAATGTTTAAGTCATCATTTTCAGCAACAACTGTCAATTTGCACCACTTAAGTTTCCACGCTGATATCTGGACAGAGGTCGTAAGTGGATAGCAGCATATGACAGAGATCTTAGATAGTGGTGTACCTTTGGGCTTCTACAGTAAGAGAAGCATGATTAGGTTCTTGGGATGATATGATACCCAGCTTACCAATAGCATTGTTTCTGTACAAAATAAGATTAAAAATATTTGAGACAAGGAAGGTAAAGGAAATTGGAAAGTACACATTCTTTACATGCGCTCGTGATAAACCAATCAAGTAATTTCACCAATGTTACTATTTTCAACATTTCAATAACGGGTCCTGGTCCCCGGAAAGCTATTGCTGCTAACATCTGCGGTTAATTATAACGCATAGGGTTAACACAGGATTTTCTATATGAATGCAGGGGCCACGTAGCCCTATTCGCGCTTATGACAACCTTTTTAGGGTTTTCACTTGTGTGCTATAAATAACCGCCAAGAGTTGGTTGACAACAAGAACCAACTGCCTTCAAAACTTAGGAAGGACTTCAAAGATATCACCAATCTAGTAATTTCACCGATGTTACCATTTTCAACATTTCAATAATTGGCAAGGACTTAAAACTAAAAATCACTCGTCCGTGTGGCATTAACAATGCTGTTCAGTAATTTGATTAGTTTGATGGCAATCGGAATTTGTGATATTTTACTTTTATCATTGAGATCTAACAGCTCTTTCCCTAAAAAAAGAGAGAGAGAGAGAGAGAGCCTAACAGCTCTTTTGATCGAAACATATCCCTCAAATTTGTACCCTTGTTACTTCAGTTTTATTTCTTCATGAATTCCTCCAAAATATTTATAACACTTCTGCGTAGGGATTACAGAGTATTATTCTCTAATAATAGGATTACTTGTATGGCTTAGTGGGAGGAATTCATTTTAATCTGTAGATTTTAATGTCTAAGGAAATCCCGTTATAGAAACACTAAAGTACTGATGATAGCAATCAGTTAAGTGCACTTTACCGGGATGGGAGAACTGCATCGGGAACAAATGGTGCAAACGCTGATTCCTTCTCAGCTGCAAGTTGTTGTGCCTTCTCGAATTCTCTAACAACCGACTGGAAATCTTTTGCAAGTCTAGCATCAGCAATTCTTTTTGTAGCCTGAAGATAATTTAGACATGTTGACGCATTTAGATTCATGAGTTGCAGTATCTATACAGTATCTACCATGAACAACTTATGACATTTAAGACTAAAATTAACCCTGGAAAACCAAAAACAATAGATAGGTAGCCATACAGTATGAAAATTGATATTAAAATTTGGAATCGAGAGTCAACTAGAGTTAAACCTACACCAACTTCGGTATGATGATCTGATTCACTGGCTTCTTTAAGCTTCGCTAATGTTTCTTTGACCAGCTGTCTGATGTGTAGCCTACTTTTGTGCCTGTAAGTGAACTTCTGTTAGAAACCGTTTCACCCAAAACCTTAAGGTGTTGGGGAAGGCCCTTTCAAGGATCTTATATTCATTTATATTTAACACTCCCCCTCACTCGCAAGCCCACTATGGGATAAGAGTGGTCACTAGGAGCCCATTTTTGGAGCAATTCCTTAGTGCCAAATTAAATTGAGAATATTGGGGGCGGTGGGGTTCGAACTTGAGACCTCCACAAACACCAGAGCTCTGATACCATATAAACTTTCATATTTGAGAAAGATAAGAGAGAGAGAGAAAAAGAAACAGAAAATGTAACTAACATTTTGATTACTTAATCATGAAGTGTACAATCTGTTTTGTATTTATACTACTAAGTCTACCACTAATATTATGACATCTGTCATGTTTACAATCTGTTATGTAACTAACTAAAAGCCACCAATAGCTTCTTTTGTATTGTATTAGATGAGCTAATATAATTCTTTTAGTCAAAAGGGTTATAAATTGCTTGATCTCACTACACATACTACTTTTGTTAGTAGACATGTAGTATTTCATGAGCACATTTTTCCATATATTTCTAAATCTGATTCCAATATCAGTTCTGAATTGTATTCTTTTAAAGACTGGTATCTTGCCAATCCAGATTCCACTTCTGTTTTTGTCAATTCTTCTCCTTCTTCAAATGTTAATTCTCATTCTCTAATTGACAATTCTAGTCCTGCATCTTCTCAGCATAAGTCTATTACTGATAATTTTGAGGCTAATCCTGTTGACAATTCAGACATTACTTCCATTCCTATTGATAATTCTAGTTCTTCTCCAGTACTTAGACACTCTACTAGATCTATTACTAGACCAAAATGGTGGTCTGATTATCAAGTGGCTAATAAACACCAATCTTCTTCTCTTAATATTCAAAATTCCAAGGCACATTTCACTACTTTTCTTTCTTCTTTACCAAAACAGCCAAGTCATTTTGCTCTTATGAGTAAAGTTGTTGAACCTAAACATTATTATCAAGCTGTTTTTGATCCTCTATGGGTGGAAGCTATGCAAAAGGAGCTTATTGCTCTAGAACAAAATCATACTTGGGATTTGGTTCCTTTACCTCCTGGCAAAAATGCAGTAGAATGTAAGTGGGTGTATAAAGTTAAATATCTGGCTAATGGTGAGTTGAAAGGTATAAGGCTAGGTTAGTAGCAAAGGGATTTACTCAGAAGGAAGAAGTTGATTATCATGATACTTTTGCTCCTGTGGTTAAAATGGTGACTGTTAGGAGTTTGTTTACCATTGCTGCTGCTAAAGGATGGATTGTAGAGCAGCTTGATGTTAATAATGCCTTTTTACATGGTACTCTCCAAGAAGAAGTTTATATGAAGTTACCACTTGGTTATATCAACAATACTGGCATCTCTAATCTAGTCTGCAAATTGGTAAAGTCCATTTATGGCTTAAAGCAAGCTTCAAGGGAGTGGTTTGCAAAATTAACTACTTTTTTACTTGAACAAGGATATGTTCAATCTAAAACAGATTATTCTATGTTTACTTATAAAGCTTCCAATGTTTTTGTGGTGGTACTCATATATGTTGATGATATTCTCTTATCTGGTAATGATGCTACTGTGATAGCTGCTTTAAAACAGTTGCTCAATGATAAATTTGGCATCAAAAATCTGGGAGCAGTCAAGTATTATCTAGGGCTAGAAGTTTGCAGAGACAGTACTGGTATTTTTGTTTCTCAACAAAAGTTCATTTCTGATCTTCTTGCTTCAGCTGATTTGAGTGATTGTAGACCTCTTACTGTTCCTTTGGATCCTCATCTCAAATTATATGATGATGATAGGTCTGGTTCTTTGTTACCAGATTCTTCCACCTACAAAGCTTGGGTTGGAAAGCTTATATACTTGAATACTTGCAGACCAGATATATCATTTTCTGTCCAATTACTTAGTCAGTTTATGCATGCTCCTCGAGTTAAGCATTTGGAGGCAGTTGTTAGAGTGCTTAGGTATCTCAAATGCACTAAAGGTCATGGATTGTTTTTTCCAGCCAATAATGATTTACAATTGAGAGTTTACAGTGACAGTGATTGGGCAGGTGACCCTAATGACAGAAAATCAGTAGGAGCTTATTGTCTTGTTTTGGGACCTGTTGTTGTTTCTTGGCGATCTAAGAAGCAGAATGTTACTTCTAAGAGCTCTGCAGAAGCTGAATACAGAGCCCTTTCTGATGCTTCTTGTGAAGTTTTATGGATTATTAATCTTTTGACAGAGTTACAAATTCCTCTCTCTGGACCTATTCCTATGTTCTGTGATAGTAAAGCAGCCATTGACTTGACAGCTAACCCTGTGTATCATGCTCGTACTAAGCATATTGAGCTTGATGTGCACTTTATCAGAGAAAAGGTTAATTCTGGTCTTGTTAGTATTACTCAGATTTCTACCAAAGATAATTTGGCTGATATTTTGACTAAGGGTTTAGGCAAGGTTCTACATTGGAAGTTTGCTCACAATTTGGGACTGTGTTTACCTGGTCAGTCCTCAATTTGTGGGGAGGATAATAAGACAATCAATGTTGCTGTTGATGGTGCTGTTGATAGTCAAGCTGCTGCTGCAAATATAATTTCTGTTCAAGGGGAGGCTAAAGACATAATTAGCTCATCTAATACAATACAAAAGAAGCTATTGGTGGCTTTTAGTTAGTTACATAACAGATTGTAAACATGACAGATGTCATAATATTAGTGGTAGACTTAGTAGTATAAATACAAAACAGATTGTACACTTCATGATTAAGTAATCAAAATGTTAGTTACATTTTCTGTTTCTTTTTCTCTCTCTCTCTTATCTTTCTCAAATATGAAAGTTTATAACTTCATAATAAAATATCGCAGACAACAAATTTGCACGCCACAAGCAAGTTTAAAATTGTGTTATATGACATCCAAGTTATTTTTGTTATCAGTCATCATAATTCAATCTTAGAAGCTAGCTTCTTGTGGATTGCAACAAGAATTCCACAAATGAAATGGTAAACAATGACATACAGTTTATGGCGGAGTTGAACGGTGTCTTTGGGAGTTCCGAGGGAGTTATGCAAGCGTACGAAGGAGGCAACGGCCGTGTTAATCTTGAAAACTCCGGTGACAACAGCCTTTGAAGAAGTAGTTGTTGTAGTTTGACTAACATTGCAATGGTTAGGTGAAAATTCTCCCCATTCAAGATCTTCAAAGCTCATATCGATAGTACAGAATTTGCAATGCCCTGATTATGTAATAATTAGAGAATCTATTTAGATGTATGTGGACAATACATAATGAGAAGGGGAGGGGAGTTGGAATTGTTGCTTAGAATTAAAGAAAAGGGATTGCTTTGGGCTTGTTTTATGTTTTTAAGAATCATAAGCGGACGAAACAAGACGTGACGTAGAGGAAGGACTATTGTGAATCCTCCATCATCAACAGTAAAGAAATGTTGTGGTAGTTGATGTGAAAAATGTTTTTTTTAAGAGAAAACGATAGTGAGATTGATCTCATGTAACTTTTTCTAAATTTGATTGGATCTGCAGGGTTACTTAAAAATTATGATTTTACAAAAATGCTCACGTAATATTTGCAAATAAATCTTATGTATCTCAGAAAACTTACCTGGTGTATCTTAGTCTCCCGAATCTTTTTTTAATTAACTGTATATCCTCAGATCCAGATTATGAGTTCGATCTTCACTCATCACCAAAAATTGTTAAAACAGATACTCATTTATAAGTTTATAAACACTTTATTGTCAAAAAAAATATTAAAGACGATACAAAATATATAAAAAAAGGGATAATATACAAAACCTCAGTATTGGGAGCTCATCTACATATTGGTGACATGTGTTTGTGTGCGTACAGAATCTGTCCACTTTGACATCATGTGACAGTGATTAGTTAGGAGTATTTGGAGAACTTATTTTTTAGAATAAGTTAATTTATTTTAAGATAAACAAGTTAGGGATTCCTATTTTTCTTTTGAAAAAATTAACTTTTTTTACAACTTATAGAATCTCAAACACACATTAAATATTTATATAAAAAAATTTATCAAAAATGAAATTTTTATCAACAAATAAGTCCAAAAAGACTTATTTTAGGAAGTTGTCAAACAGACCCTTAATTATTCTTCTTTTTGCAAGTGGCAATTAGACGAGGCAAAATGGATCCGTAGAATCGAATCTGATTTTATATTCGAATTGAAAAATTTGATATTTATTCGAAATTCAATTTGATTCGATTTGAAAAATATTTCAACTGAAAATTTTATCAAAAATAATTTGAAATATTGAACCTGGTTATGATCTGAAACCGACCAAAATCGAATAATAAAATAGGATATGGCTCGAAATACTTGATCCGATTCAGATCTGAATCAGGAAAATAATGAATTAAGTAGTTGTTATAGTTTTAGCGGATTATAACAAATAGGCTATATATGTTAATGATGATAAATAACAACTAATAATAGGGGATGAGATTAGATCAAAACATTGATTGAATGGAGGAGAACATGCCCATTTTATTAATACATACAACAACCTTGCACAAGCCTGTTAGGTCCGATAAAATTGTAGAAGGGGAGGTTGAATACAATCTATACCATTTTCTCAAAATTTATTCGTTAAATAATTTTCACTTAAACGAATATTTTGTGCAGAATAATATAACACAAATTTCAAGTTGAATATAACAATATATTAACTTGATGGGTGTTACAAAATCAGTCCAAATGATTATCAAGTAATTAATAACTAATTAGAAAATTCAACATGAACTTTGCTAATTTAGTTAATAAAATCAAGATATCAATTTGTGAACTAGGAAACTTAATTCGCTAGTAGTACAAGAATCACAAGTAAACAAGTTCCAATGGATAGGATATTACAACTGAGATGAACTTGAATTTACAGAATTAAATTTGGAGGTGTTCTTGAGCTTGAGAGAGAGAGAGAGAATGGCTGCTGTGTGTATTTTCTGTTATGAGCTCGACTGATTCTGATCTTCTGCATTCTGTTTCCTTAAATACACAGCCATAGTCATATTACTTGATTTAAACTGATATGACAATTATTTTACATTAATATGACAATCGGTATGATTATCAAATCAATGTAATATGACTGTCCAGTTTAAATATGACTTTCGGTATAACAATCCAGCTCAATATGACATTCGGTATAACTTACCATGTCAATATAACATTCGGTATAACTCTCCATTTGAATGAAATATGACTATCTCCTTTGAACTGTATATGACTATCTCCTTTGAACTGAATATGACTATCTCCTTTATAAACTGAATATGACTATCGGTATAACTATCAGTTTGATAGTTATATCATCATATTTTTCAGTTTATAATTAATTAAATGACTTATTAAAAATCATTTAACTAATTAATCCTTTTTCATATTAATTCTTATTTAATTAATCTAATAATCACTTTAACAAATATATTAATTTTGATAGAATTAATTTATTTATTAACTTAATTACTTGACTTAATCAATTAAAATAGAATTAATATAAATTCTTTAATAGTCAATACTCCGCTGAAAACCACGTAATTATGATAAGGAACATACACTGGCATGATGTTGACGCTCGATGTACTGTCTGGTTCATGAACGACTAACTCCAATCTCTGTTCTTCATCGTGACTTTTAACACTGTGGTCTTTTTATACTCTTCACTCTCATCAATCATTCGGTACTGAAATTGTTTCTTGTCACTAATAGAAATCTCTGTCTTCTTAAATGAATCCACTTGTTTCAATGCTACCTTGAGGCCTGATCAGATATCTGAATCTTCTTCCAGTGTAAAACATCAAAACTATAGATTGACTTGTTGATTTTTCTTCTGACGGTTATCATCTTTTGAGATTCCTGTGACAGTTGATATTATTTACTTATTACAATCTAGTTTAATTGGATTAGGATCCTCGAACTACAAATAGGCTGAGTCATATGCCTTTCAATCTCCCCCTATTTGTTTGTTATACAATAACAAGTAAATACCTAGAGGATTCTTCAACTAATCCCAATTAAACAAGTAAAAGAAAACACTTTAAATGCTAAGTAAATAATGTAAAAGTTCTGGTTTATATTAACATTATCCAGATTCAAACAGAAAAGATAAATACAAGATAGATGATCCTCTAGACTGATCATATAAGACAATTATCCTATCTTGTTCTATCAAAGCTCTAATGATATAACTTGTAGAGCTAATCTTCATTTACCACCTTCTTCCTCATTGATTTCTCCTTCTTCTTGTTCATCCATATCAGGTAGATTCTTGATCAATTCTGAGTCAACAAGTAATTCCCTTCTGGATGACACATCTGTAGGATAAACCAGTGGTATTCCAAGTTTCTTTCTCAACTCACCTTGATACCGCTTGTACTTCTTCATGTTGGTCTGAGCATAGGATCGAATATGATTTGCAGCTTCAATCTTTTCTTGTGATGCAAAACCATGATTTCGAAGAGCATATTCAACATATACCAAATGTCTGGCAAGGTGTGTATACAATTCGTCTGTCTGAAGATTAACAGTATGAATAACTTCTCCTTTAAGAATTTTAACTTGTGGAGGGTCATTTATAACTTCAGGACCAGCTCTTTCAGCAAACTCTTGAAATTTTTCATGAAGCAGTATGCCTAGTTCAGAAGATGTTCTTACTTTTGGTCTCAACACCCAAAGCTCTGACAGAGATCTATCATAGAAGAACTGAAGCGATACTTTGTGAGATCCGAGCTTATGACATTCAACAAAGATAAGTAGCTCACCATTCTTAGGATCAGATGCAGTGGTTATTCTCACAATTTCTGTCTTTAAAGCTTTAAAATACATATCATGTATAGGGTTCTTCTTTTTAAAGCTTTCAAAAATAGCAATCATCCGACGATCATCATAGTCAGAAGTTTGTGGTGAGTCAATTACCTTTTGAGCACGTTCCCACTTATCACCATTTTTGTACTTGATGTACATCTTCCTAGCTTCCAGCTTTTGAGCATGTTGCTTTTGAAGTGCTTCCTGTTCTGCCTTTTGAAGTCTTTCATTATGAGCTAACTGTTCGAGTGTCTTCTTGAGTCTTTCTTCTCTCATAGCCAGATTAGCTTCATTCTGTTCGAGTTCTTTATTTGCTTCAAAATTCATTTGTTGTGTTTCAACAGAATCAGGAATTATTTGCTCTTCATCATCCCAAAAATTGAGATTTGGTTCATCAAATTCTTCACCAACATAAGGAAACTGTAAGTCAGCAAACAGATCAATATCAGGTTCACCTGTATAGTAAAAACCTTCTACATCATCATCATCTTCCTGTTCTGCTGCTTGATGAGTTGTCTTCTTCTTCCCTTCACTCCTATCTTCAATTTTCTCTTTACTTGCACTTCCTCCCCCTCTAGATTTCTCCCCCTTAGTTGAGGAATCCTCTACAGTCTTGTGACTTGTACCAGCTCCAGGGTCACTTCCATCACTACCTTCAAAGAATTTCTTCTCTTCTGCTGTAAGTGAATGAGTTCTGCTAATGATATTATATAAGTGTCTCAACCCCTTTGCTTGATGATCACTTTGCTTTTCAATCTGACTGAGACGATGTTCAGTGGTTAAGTAATTTTCATTCATGTTATTATGAAGATCTTCAATCTGATTAGACATAGAAGATATAATAAGATCTTGAGCCACTGTGACATCTCCAGAGTCTTCGATTGCCTGTTGTTGAGAAAGCTTAAGTGCATTGATTTTGTTGTTGAAGATAGTTCTCATGTTATCCATATCAAACCTCAAGTTTTTGTTGTCTTCTTCAGCTTGAGCAAGACTTTGTTTCATTTGACTGAGTTGTGCGATGAGAGATAAAGTGTATGTGTCATTGTGTGCTCTCACCTCAATAGCTCTCTGAGTATCACTCACCTCACGTGCTAGTGTTTCACTCAGATTTGAAGTAATTCTCACATCACTCCTCTAATAATCCTGAGCTGCATCCATTGTACCTGCACTAGAGATCACCCTAGCCTCCTCTTGGAAGGTCAGTGGTGGTGTAATGGGAGTTCGCAAATCCCGATCAACCTGTGAAGGTTCTTCTGCCGTAACAATGGCAGGCACTGTAACTTGATCCACTTGCATAACAATGTTTTCAGCTTCATGTGCGAAAATATCTTCCCCCATTGTGAGTAACAGGGGTGAGCTTGAAGGAATGAATGGGTTTATGATTGCCTTTGACATGGTTTTGCTTTTCTTTTGTGATGGCAAATCTGTTTCACTCAAGATATCACTACTAGGGATAGCTCTTTTGAATGACAATTTCTTTCTACGATAGTGTTTGGAGAATTTAGGATCAGTGTTCGGTGCATTGACCTGGGATAAAGGTTGTGGATCTACAATCCCTTGGTCACTTCTCACAATCATTTGACTATCAGAAAGATATTAAGATTGGAAAGTAGTTGAGTCAAATACCTGATCATTGACATGTACATCATCTTCATTCTGAGTGGGTTGATCCACTGGAAGTTGATGTTCAAGAGTATTCAAGGGTTCAGAATCAGGTTGAGGTACTGGAACTTGTTCTGCTTCAGGCTGTGGAGCTTGTTGAATTAAAGGAATCTCAGCATCTGGCTGTGGCATGACATTTGGCAAATTTATGTATGTAGACATATATGGTGTTATGACTACAGGAACATGCAACAAGACCTTAGAAGTATCCAGCCTGGTGTAGAACTTCTTGTTTGGTTTACCAGACCATTGAATTCGATCATTTGGAAACGGAGCAGGTTGATCCTTAGGCATAAGATGATTAAAAATTAGTGTCAAAAACCGAGGATAATGACACTTAACCAGTTTACCTTTTCCAAAGTTCTTTGTAGCCTTCTTCAATCGATTTAGCAGAATAGGCCATATCAAGCTGCCAAAATTGATTCTTCTATTGTGAGCAATCGAGAAACCAATTGACTGTAACATACCTGTGATGACAGTATTGTTACTCTTTGTAGAATTAGCAAACACCTTTGCTATGATCTCGAAGAAGATATTCCATTCTTGAACAAGATTGCTTTTGAGTGGTCGTTTAAGATTCAGTTGACCATGATAGTTCATATTTGTGAAAAATTGAGTCAACTCATCATTTGAAGGCACTTCAGCAAATCGTTCAGTAGGAAGCCCCAGAGCAGCATTGAAGACAGATTCATCCACTGTATATGTCTTGTCATTAAAGTCGAATGAAAATGATCTTTCATCTGAGACAGCTGTAGTACACATTAATTTGAGTGGACCAAATTTCATTGGAACATTTGCAGTTATAGAATGACTACAGAGATTTTGTTCGTTTAGGAATTTTATCCAGGACTTGAACCGATCCATTGGGCAATCCTCGGGATTAAAATATCCAATATAATTGTGATTCACAAGCTCAAAATTATTATAAGCACCAGCCATTGCAAATCAGGGATTAAAATTAATAAATCTGCAAAATTCAACAATTTAACCCAATTAAATTACCAAATTCGAATTAATAAATAAATAAAAATTCGAAAAATCAAAATCTTTATCAAAAATTCTGAAAAATTTAGGCAAAGATCTTGATTGCAGTACAAACACACATATATTTTTAGATTTTACAAAATCATCACCATTTGTTCAGATTTTTAGATCAAAAATTCGAACTTTTCAAACTCAAAATCCAAAACCTCGACCAAATCTTACATTTTAACCGTGGTTTTGAAGATTATTGACTGGGTAATCGATTAATATCCTTAGAATCGTGTTTTGAGATGAAAATTGGGCAGTAATTCGACTTAAGAATGTGTGTATTTGTATGTATATATTCGATCTCGGTGACTTAACACGCGAGGATGAGAAACAGAGAAATATAACTATAGAATATAACTTTAGCTGAGATATGACTATCGATTTATATACTAAAACAGCTAGATATGACTATCGGGTGATAGTCATACCGATAGTTATATTACGTTTTAAACGTAATATAACTATCCTACTTAGACAGTTATATTTAAATTAAGCCTTAATATAACTATTAAATAACACAGAATATGACAATTGATTCAATAGTTATACCGATAGTTATATTACTAAAAAAACACACAATATAACTATAAACTAATTAACAGTTATATTTAAACAAAAACAAAATTATATCTATTTTATTACTAAATTATATTACACTACTTATCACTAATATAACTAACACAAATTCGAATATAACAATCAAGTAGATTGTTATATCGATAGTTATATTCTAACAAAACAATTAATATAACTAACCAAAAACAGAATATTAACAGAATTTTAACAAGAAAATCACATTAATAATTTACATAAACAACAACAAAAAAATAGCAAATTAATTTATACTAAAATTATAAAACCTAATAAAAATTATAAAAACGATCATATGTAGTCCCTTTTACGAAATCAAACATTAATAACAAAAGGACAAACACTACAAATCAAATAAAAATAAAATCAATTAACATACTAAATATTTACATAATTATTTCTGATGAGTTAATAAATCTATAAATTTTCTAATAAAACAATTTCCATATAGAAAATTATTCAAAAAGAAACTATTATTTATTTAAACAACAAAAATAATTAAACTAAATTTAAAACAATAACATTTTCAAGAAAAATAGATTTCTCATAAATTACAGCTTGTAAAATTCGAGAAAAATATTTTTAAAGAAAATGAGTTAATCTAAAAATACAATAAGTAATTAAAAATATGTACAGAAGATAATAACAATGATTTAAGATGAAACAAGCAAGAGTATAAGTTGATAAAATAATTATACAAGTGATTTAATAACAAATATTAACACATCAATCACTTGTAAATTATTAAAGATCAAACCTCAGATATTAACCAGTTTAATTACTAGGACTATTTAACATACCCAATTCACCAACAATTCTGGTAAATGTGGATTCGTCAAGAGACTTAGTAAAAATATCTGCTGTTTGTTCTTCCGTGGGTACAAAAAATAACTCCACGGTACCATTCATGACATGCTCTCGAATAAAATGATACATGATGTCAATATGCTTTGTTCTTGTGTGCTGCACAGGATTGTTAGAGATTGCTATGGCACTTGTATTATCACATAAAATTGGAATTTTATCAAGCACAAAGCCATAGTCTCTCAGCTGATTCCTGATCCACAAAATCTGTGCGCAACAGCTTCCAGCAGCTATATATTCAGCTTCAGCCGTTGAGTTGGAAACTGTCTATTGTTTCTTGCTGTACCAGGAAACTAGTCTACCACCTAGGAATTGACAACTCCCAGATGTGCTTTTTCTATCCACAACACTTCCTGCATAGTCAGAATCTGTATATCCAACAAGATTACAACCAGAATCTTTAGGGTACCAGATGCCTAGGTTAGGCGTACCCTTAAGATATCTCAGAATTCGTTTAACAGCAATGAGATGAACATCTCTAGGATCCGATTGGAACCTTGCACACAAACACGTAGCATGCATAATATCAGGTCTACTCGCAGTAAGATAAAGTAATGAGCCTATCATACCTCTGTAGCTTGTGATATCTACCTTGGCAGAATTTTCACATGCTCCAAATTTGACAGTTGTGGATGATGGTGTCTTTGCTGAAGAAGAGTCCTCCATTTGATACTTCTTGAGAAGCTCTTTGACATACTTGGATTGACAAATAAATATTCCATCTGTCCTTTGACTTATTTGCAATCCAAGAAAGAACTTCAGCTCACCCATCATGCTCATTTCAAATCTACCCTGCATTAACTTCGCAAATTTCTTGCGCAAAAGATCATTAGTAGACCCGAATATTATATCGTCCACATAGACTTGGACTATAATTGTATCATTCTTATGTTTCTTTGTGAAGAGAGTTTTGTCTATGACACCTCTAACAGAATCATTTTCAAGTAAAAATTCAGAGAGAGTGTCATACCATTTCCTTGGTGCTTGCTTAAGACCATAGACAGCCTTGAAAAGGAAGTAGACATAGTCAATTAAATCTGGATCTTCAAAGCCAGGGGGCTGTTCTACATAAACCTCTTCATCTAGCTTGCCATTCAAGAAAGCACTCTTGACATCCATTTGATAAACTTTAAAGTTTGAAAATGCTGCGAATGCCAAGAATATTCTTATGGCCTCAAGTCTAGCCACTGGAGCATAGGTCTCATCATAGTCAATGCCTTCAGATTGGGAGTAACCCTTTGCTACCAGTCTTGCTTTATTTCTCGTCACTGTGCCATCTTCATCAAGTTTGTTTCTGAATACCTACCTTGTGCCAACTACTGGTCTGTCTGTAGGTCTGGGTACCAGCTTCCAAACTTCTTGTTGTTTAAATTGATTGAGTTCATCTTGCATAGCAATCACCCAATCAGGATCAGAAAGAGCTTCTTCAGTTTTCTTAGGTTCCATTTCAGATAGAAACCCTGAATAATTGCATTGATTCTGAAAAGCTCTTCTAGTCTTTACACCAACAACTGGATCACCAATAATTAGCTCAAAAGGATGAGCTCTATTCCAAACAGTCTGTCTGGGAAGATTAAATCTTGATGATTCGCCTTGACCTTCATTGGGATGTTGTGTGTGACCAGTTGACCCTTCATTTTCTCCCCCTGAGTTGTTGCTAGGTTGACTAGATGATGATTGATTATTAGAGTCAGGGGAATTTTGACTACTATCATTGATTTCATCACCATTACCCTGATCATCATTGTTGTCATTAGCATCAGCAAAAATCTCAGGTGCATTGTCATCATCTGAATCTGTATCTGTCATGTCATCGAAAGATAGCTTCTTAGATGGATTCTCAGTTTGGATACTAGGGAGTTTAGTGTCATCGAATGTTACATTGACACTTTCCATCATTTTCTGTTCATCAATCACATACACCCTGTATGCTCTCATTGAATAACCAATAAAAATTGCTTCAAATGCTTTGGTATCGAATTTACCACCTTGATCATCACCTTCTTTAAGCACAAAGCACTTTGCTCCAAATACATGAAAGTATTTGAGTGAAGGTTTCTTATCAGCCATAATTTCATAGGGTGTCTTCATTTGATCTTTATTGATTAGAGTTCGATTCTGGGTATAGCACGCAGTATTGATGGCTTCAGCCCAAAAGTACAATGGAAGCCTTGATTCACTTAGCATAGTACGTGCATCTTCAATCAAGGTTCTATTCTTTCTTTCCACTACCCCATTTTGCTGAGGAGTTCTTGGAGCTGAATATTGTCTGGTTATACCCTTCTCAGTGCAAAAGTCATTTAGAACTGCATTCTTGAATTCAGTTCCATTGTCTGATCTTATAGCTCTCACTGGATACGTAGAATCTCGCTCAATTAATTTAATGTGATCAATCACCAGTTATGGAGTCTCATCTTTAGAATTCAAAAACAGAACCCATGTGTATTTTGAAAAATCATCAACAATCACTAGAGCATATTTCTTCCTTGACATAGACATCACATTAACTGGACCAAACAAATCCATATGAAGTAATTGTAATGGTTCAGTTATTGAAGATGTATCAGTGCTCCTATGACTTGCCCTTTTTAGCTTGCCCTTTTGACATGCATCACAGAGTCCTTCTTGAGTGAATTCCATTGAAGGCAAACCTCTCACCAATTCTCTTTTGACCAGAGAATTCATTGTCTTAAAATTAAGATGAGAAAGTTTCTTATGCCATAGCCAACTCTCATCATTAGATGCTTTAGTGTAGAAGCAAGTGACTTCTTCAGTACTTCCTGAGTTCATATTGGCTACGTACAGATTGCCTTTTCTAACTCCTGTCAGTTGTGGCTTTTCATGTCTCTTGTGTGAAATTAGACAATTCTTCTTGTTGAAATGAACTTCATAACCTTTATCACAGAATTAACTGACACTGAGCAAATTGTGCTCAAGTCCTTTCACAAAAGAAACTTCATCAATGATAACATTTCCAGCTTCAAGTCTGCCATATCCATCAGTTCTACCTTTGCTGTTATCTCTAAAGGTAACTACTGGGCCGACCTTCTCCACCACATTTGTCAGCAGGGTTCTATCTCCAGTCATATGCCTTGAACATCCACTGTCCAAGATCCAGGTTACTCGATCAACCTGTTCAATACCCTGCAATGACAAATGAGTTAAACCTTCTTCGGGACCCAAATTTGATTGGGTCCTGCGTATTTAAAGTATTGACCTTTATCAGGCAAAACAACATTTTTAATTTTAACCTCTTTAGTCAATAAACATTTAACCTTATAAACAGATTTGAAAATCTTTTGTTTAATCTTGGGTATCCATGTTTCTCTCGCAGCAGTAACACTTGTGTCATTGACTGGACATTTGACCTGGTAGACATTCTTGGTAATCTTTTGTTTAGTCTTAGGTGCAAATGTCTCTCTCCTAACTTGAGGAGGAAAAGCAGTCTTAGATCGAACATTATTGTTCCTGTTCATGTGCTGTCGAGGAGCATTCTGTTTAACACATGCATAATTACCATTAAAATAAGCACGCATACTGTTAAAAGCACAAGACATACAATTGATAATACCACATGCTTTATGATTAGAATCAATAGTAGACATGGTATTTTTCTATTTTAACTTATTACTACCTAATCCAGTCTTAGAAGAACTAGCTGATTCAACAACTTCGACTGGTACTTTAGGTACATCTTTCTTGGATGAAACATTTGTTGTGTTAACTTCCTCAACTGATTTAGCCTTAACAAATACTGTGACATTTTTCTTGGATGACACATTCTTTGTATTATAGTTCTTAACAGTTTTATCCTTAACACATTTATTCTTAACAAGAACTGTGCCATTTGCAGTATCCTCATTTCTCATTTCTTCTTGTATAACCATAGAACGAATATCTGGTGGGCCAGCATCAGATTTTGTAAACATTGGTTTTTCAACATTCTTGAGAATATATGGTATACCTTTTTCTTTAGCTGGGATAGAATTAGGAGAATGATTACTCAAAGAACCAACAGCTTGACTGTAATCAAATCCTATTCCTACAGTTCGTTCTACTGCTTGTTTGTTGAAGAAATCTTTAGAAACTTTAACAGTATTATAACAAGCTCTAACCCGTGTTTCAAGTTCTATAATCTTGGTTTCTTGTTCAGCAATCCTATCAACTTGTTTTACCATGTATTCTCCTAGACCCTTTTCTCTGTAGTTAAGTCGAGCTATTTCTTCTATATTATTATCTTGATTAACCTGCACCTTTTTTAAATCTAACATTTGATTTTCAAGGTTAGTGTTAACAAGACTTATTCTCTCGTACCCTCTTTGTGCATTATTCAAGGAACTACGTAAACTATCAATTAACTAAGCATCAGTAAGAATTACCGGTGTGGTATAATAAGTTGAAGATTCAGCATTTGCCACCAATGCAAAGTTTCCATATTCTTCATCTTCGCTATCTGTGTCATCCCAGCTTTTACCAGCAGCTACATAAGCTCTTCCACTTTTCTTCTTTTCAGAAGCATAATCTTTCTTCTGTGCTTGCTTGGGTTTCTGACACTCAGTAGCAAAATGTCCCAACTCATTACAATTGAAACAACGGATTTTTCTTCTGTCAACAGTTCCAGTTTTATAACCTCCCCTGTTACTAGAGGATGAAGAACCTCCTCTCTGAAATCTGTTATTTGACTTAAACCTGAACTTTGGATTTCTTCTGAATCTGAAGTTACTAAATTGTCTCACCATCATTGCCATAGATTCATCTTCCAATTGATCCAGCTCTTCAAGTGAATAAAATTCTCCACCATCCTGAGTAGCTGGTGTTTGGCCAAGTTCTACTTCAGTTTGTTCCTTGTTGAAACTGTTAGGTTGAACAACTTTAGTTTCCACTTCCTTAGGAACCTCAACCACTAGAGCTGTAGAAGAATTTGCCATTCTGCCTTTGCCATAGAATTCCTTTTGCTGTACTTGTTCTAATTCATATGTTTTCAGAACACCAAACAGCCTTTCAAGAGCAACCTGAGTTAGATCTCTAGATTCTCTGATGGCAGTGATTCTATGCTCCAAGTGAGTAGGCATAGTTAGTAAAAACTTCATGTTGATCTCCTTCTGAGTATATTGCTTGCCATGAACTTGTAAGTTGTTGATTATCTTGTTATACCTTTCGAACACTTCCTGAATGCCTTCATTAGGGCCAGCTCTAAAGTGTTCATATTCAGAAGTTAGAATTTGTAGTCTATTTTCCTTGACTTAATCAGTCCCTTCATTAATGACCTCAATAGTTTCCCAGATGTGCTTAGCAGTTTTACAATTCCTCACATGGCTATACATTACAGCATCTAGGGAATCCAATAGAATGAGTCTCAAATTTTTATCCAATCCAGCTTCCTCCTTATCTTCAGAGGTATAGTTCTTAGGGTCCTTTGGATAGGATTTGGCAGGGACTGTTACAGTTCCATTTACAACTGTTTCAGTATCATGTTGCATGGGAGTTACTGGTCCATTTTCCAAAACCCACAAAAATCTTGGGTTTGCTACATCAAGAAATAACTCCATTTTGTTTTTCCACATATCATAGTTATCTTCATTAAAGATAGGAATTTTAACATTGCCTTTGGCTGACATGATGAATTTTTAAGAGTGTTAAAAATTCGAGCTTGATTTTGATTGAGTAAAAATAGGATCTTGATTTGTGTATCAATCAATAGGCTTTGATACCAATTGTTAGGTCCGATAAGATTGTAGAAGGGGGGGTTGAATACAATCTATACCATTTTCTTAAAATTTATTCGTCAAATAATTTTCACTTAAACGAATATTTTGTGCGGAATAATATAACACAAATTTCAAGTTGAATATAACAATATATTAACTTGATGGGTGTTACAAAATCAGTCCAAATGATTATCAAGTAATTAATAACTAATTAGAAAATTCAACATGAACTTTGCTAATTTAGTTAATAAAATCAAGATATCAATTTGTGAACTAGGAAACTTAATTCGCTAGTAGTACAAGAATCACAAGTAAACAAGTTCCAATGGATAGGATATTACAACTGAGATGAACTTGAATTTACAGAATTAAATTTGGAGGTGTTCTTGAGCTTGAGAGAGAGAGAGAATGGCTGCTGTGTGTATTTTCTGTTATGAGCTCGACTGATTCTGATCTTCTGCATTCTGTTTCCTTAAATACACAGCCATAGTCATATTACATGATTTAAACTGATATGACAATTATTTTACATTAATATGACAATCGGTATGACTATCAAATCAATGTAATATGACTGTCCAGTTTAAATATGACTTTCGGTATAACAATCCAGCTCAATATGACATTCGGTATAACTTACCATGTCAATATAACATTCGGTATAACTCTCAATTTGAATGAAATATGACTATCTCCTTTGAACTGTATATGACTATCTCCTTTGAACTGAATATGACTATCTCCTTTATAAACTGAATATGACTATCGGTATAACTATCAGTTTGATAGTTATATCATCATATTTTTCAGTTTATAATTAATTAAATGACTTATTAAAAATCATTTAACTAATTAATCCTTTTTCATATTAATTCTTATTTAATTAATCTAATAATCACTTTAACAAATATATTAATTCTGATAGAATTAATTTATTTATTAACTTAATTACTTGACTTAATCAATTAAAATAGAATTAATATAAATTCTTTAATAGTCAATACTCCGCTGAAAACCACGTAATTATGATAAGGAACATACACTGGCATGATGTTGACGCTCGATGTACTGTCTGGTTCATGAACGACTAACTCCAATCTCTGTTCTTCATCGTGACTTTTAACACTGTGGTCTTTTTATACTCTTCACTCTCATCAATCATTCGGTACTGAAATTGTTTCTTGTCATTAATAGAAATCTCTGTCTTCTTAAATGAATCCACTTGTTTCAATGCTACCTTGAGGCCTGATCAGATATCTGAATCTTCTTCCAGTGTAAAACATCAAAACTATAGATTGACTTGTTGATTTTTCTTCTGACGGTTATCATCTTTTGAGATTCCTGTGACAGTTGATATTATTTACTTATTACAATCTAGTTTAATTGGATTAGGATCCTCGAACTACAAATAGGCTGAGTCATATGCCTTTCAAAGCCCTATATATAGGTCATAGGAATAAGTTACATGAGATTGAAAAGCCAAAGGTTGGTAAACTAAAAGACTTACATTAATAATGGAAATGTAGAAAGTCATCCAACTATTCATATTTCATAACACTCCCCCTTGGATGACTCGTACAAACATCATGCCTCGTTAAAATCTTACTAGGAAAAACCCTGTGCGAAAAACCCTAGTGAAGGAAAAAGAGTACATGTGTTGTACATACATTAAAGTGAAATGTCTCCCCCTCATTTTAGCATGACTATAGAAATCACCATAAATCTCGAAGTTTACGCATTCCAATCTTGTGTACCAATTTCTCGAAGGGAGATGTAGGAAGTGCCTTTGTGAATAAATCAACTGGATTATCACATGAGCGGATCTGACAGACATCAATTTCTCCCCTTTGATGTAGTTCATGGGTGAAGAAGAATTTTGGATCAATGTGCTTTGTTCTATCTCCTTTGATGTAGCTTTCTTTAGTTTGGGTAATACATGCTTCATTATCTTCGAATAAAACAGTAGGACTTCCATTATTGACTGAAAGACCACATGATTCTCAGATGTGGTGGACCAGGGACCTGAGCCATATACATTCCCGACTTGTTTCATGAAGTGCCAATAGTTCATCATGGTTCGAAGAGGTTGCTGCAAGAGTCTGCTTTGTTGATCGCCAAGATATTGCAGTATCACCATATGTGAATATATAACCTGTTTGTCATCTTCCTTTATGGGGATCAGATCGATATCCCGCATCAGCGTAACCAATTAATTTTGCTTTTGAGTCTTTAGAATAAAATAAACCCATATCCATTGTACCTCGTAGATATCTTAAAATTTGTTTTACACTAGTCCAATGTCTTCGAGTTGGAGTAGAGCTATGTCTTGCAAATAAATTAACAGAAAAAGTAATATCGGGACGTGTACAATTGGCAAGGTACATTAGTGCACCAATGACACTAAGATATGGTACTTCAGGACCAAGAAGTTCTTCACCCTCATCTCTTGGGCGGAATGGATCCTTTTTCTTTTCAAGTGAGCGAACAACCATAGGTGTACTCACGGGATATACTTTATCCATACTAAATCGTTTAAGGATCTTTTCGATATACGATGACTGGTGGACAAAAATTCCTTTAGATAAATATTCAACTTGAAAACCAAGGCAAAGTTTTGTTTCACCCAAGTCTTTCATTTCAAATTCTCTTTTTAAATATTCAATTGTTTCATGAAGCTCATGAAACATAAACTGGGGTCCCAATGATGTTTAGATCATCAACATAAACTGCAACGATAGTAAACCCCATTTTTGTCCTTTTAATAAAAACACATGGACAAATTACATTATTAACATAACCATTTTTCAAAAGGTACTCGCTAAGGCGATTATACCACATTCGACCTGATTGTTTCAACCCATACAATGATCTTCATAATTTAAGTAAATATCTCGGGGTCTTGAACTACATGTTTCAGGCATTTTTAATCCATCAAGGATTTTTATATAAATGTCATTATCTAGAGACCCATACAAGTAGGCAGTCACAACATCCATTAAATTCATTCGGAGCCCTTCTAAAATTGATAAACTTAGTAAAAATCTGGATGTTGTTGCATCCATTACCAGGGAATAAGTTTCTTTATAATCAATTCCCGGTCTTTTTGAGAAGCCTTGTGCAACAAGGCGTGCCTTATATCTCACAACTTCATTTTTCTCATTTCTTTTGCGCAAAAATACCCATCTATATCCAACGGGTTTCACACCTACAGGTGTTTGGACAATAGGTCCAAAAACTTGACGTTTTTCAAGTGATTTTAATTCTGCCTCAATAGCATCTTTCTACTTTGGCCAATCATTTTTCTTTTACATTCATAGATCGATCTAGGTTCATGATCCTCGATTTCTTCAGAAATATCAAGTGCAGCTGCATATGCAAATATTTCATCCATGACAATTTCTTTTCTATTCCACCTTTTCCCTGAAATGATATAATTTATCGAGATCTCTTCGTTGTCCTCAATTTCAGGTGTTTGATCATCCTTTTAAGACGTCTCTTCAGTGATTAATTCCATTTCATTTGGAATGATGTCATTTGATGTACCATCTTGTTTATCAAGTTTCCATGATTTTATAGAATTTTTATCTTTGGATCCAATAGGTCTACCACTCTTCTGGCGTGCTTTAGACTCATTTGCTAGCATGATTTTATTTTTTTCATTAGGAAGTGTTATTTTACAAGGAACATTGACAGCTGGTATATGTGACTTCGTCACTGTCTTGACATCAGTAAATGAATCAGACAATTTATTTGCAACCTCTTGTAGGTGGATAATCTTTTGAACTTCAAGTTCACATTGATTTGTGCGAGGAACGTAATGAGACAGAGATGATGCATTCCATAAAATTTCTTGTCTTTCATTTTCAAATTTTGACTTCTCTCCCCCTAATGCAGGAAAAACTGTCTCATCAAACTGACAGTCTGCAAATCTTGCCTTAAACAAATCACCAGTCATGGTCTCCAAATATTTTATAATTGAGGGAGAATCAAACCCAACGTATACCTCTAATCTTCTTTGGGGTCCCATTTTTGTTCGTTGGAGAGGAGATATTGGAACATAAACTGCATTCCCAAAAACTCTTAAGTGAGAAATATTTGGTTCTTTACCATTTACAAGTTGCATAGGGGAATATTGATGATAAGAAGTCGGTCTTAACCGAACTAAAGAAGCTGCGTGTAATATCGCATGACCCCATGCAGAACTTGGTAGATTTGTTTTCATAAGTAAAGGTCTAGCAATCAGTTGTAGCCTCTTAATGAAAGATTCTGCTAGACCATTTTGAGTGTGCACATGAGCAACAGAATGTTCTACTTCAATCCCAATCGACATACAATAATCATTGAAACATTGGGATGAAAATTCCCCCGCATTGTCCAATCTAATTTTCTTTATATTATTATCAGGGAATTGTGCTCTCAATCTAATTATTTGAGCAAGTATTCGTGCAAATGCAATGTTTCGAGTGGACAATAAACTGACATGCGACCATCGTGTCGAAGCATCAATAAGTACCATAAAATACTGAAATGGCCCACTTGATGGGGTGATAGGTCCACATATATCTCCCTGAATACGTTCCAAAAAATTTGGACACTTAGTTGCAACTTTTACTGGAGATGGTCTTGTTATTAATTTTCCTTGATAACAAGCAATACATGTAAAATTTTTAGATAAAGGAACAATTTTGTTCTTGAGGGGATGTCCATTTGAATTTTCTATAATCCTTCGCATCATTGTTGAACTCGGATGACCTAAACGATCATGCCATATGATAAAATTAGTCGGGTCCTTTAATTTTTGGTTTATCACCATATTTGACTCAACAGGATTTATAAAGGTATAATACAATCCAGATTTATATGATGGGAGCTTTTCCATCATTTGTTTTCCTCCCGAGACAATTGATGTTATATATAAATATTTTTCATCATTTTCATTTGTTGTCTCAATGTGATAACTATTTTAACGTATATCTTTAAAACTCAAAAGATTTCTTTTTGATCTGGTGGAAACATTGCATTATCAATAATAAAATTTGTACTATTAGGTAATAATATATTTGCTCTTCCGGAGCCTTCAATGAGATCTGATGCACCTGATATTGTATTTACACTAGCTTTAGCTAATGTGAGATACGAAAAATATTTTTGATTTTTCAATATTGTATGTGTTGTTGCACTATCTGCTAAACAAAGTGATTCATCATCGTTTATAACGCATGAAGAGAGGCTGCTGGCCATATTTCTTCACAAAAATAAATAACACCTTAATTAGAAATATAATTATCATTTCTTTTGATGATAAGATAAACAACATATAAAGTTCAAACATAAAACCTTATGGTTCAAACTTAAATATTCATAGTTCAAACATAAATCTTAACAAGAAGACAAGAACTTATTATTTAATTAATATTGGCATCATCACCACCAAATTTGACCACTTCCATATTTCAATCTTCAAAGAAGTCTGCCACTTCCATATGAGTAGAGCTGATTGGGTTAATTTGATTTCCCCCTCCAATGTAGGCTTCAAGGTGGGCAATGCCCAAAGGATCACTTTGTTCAATAAAATTAGTCTCCACACCCTTCAAAGAAGCTTGATAAAGATCAACAAGGTGCTTCGAGGTACGACAAGTACGACTCCAATGACCTTTCATTCCACAACGATGACAAGTGCTTTCAACCCTTTTATTCATCACACTTCCATTGGGCTTTTCCTCATTTTTTTCCATTTCTGGTGGTGAGGTTTCTTAAAATTTGAGATTTTTTGGTGATCATGGCCTCGACCACGTCCAAAACCACGCCCAAATCCACGGGCTCGCCCACGTCCAAATCCACGTCCATGCCCACACCCACGTCCAAATTGCTTATTTTGTCCATATTCATTACTAGTCACAACATTCGCTTCAGGGAATGGTGTTGAACCAGTTGGACGTGCTTGATAAGTGGATTTTATATCCACTTGGAGCGTTCCATATCGGCTTAAATTGATTCACTTGGCCTCAAGTTTGTCGCATTTTTGATGTGTTTTGTGTAGTTGTGCAGGATTGTAACTATCGGTTAGGGTTGGTGAGTTTCGTCAATAATGGAGTTGAATTTGAGCTTTAGAATGGAGAATGGAGTGTCACTTTAAGCTACCATGATGATTCAAGAGTAAAAGGGTTGAAGACGGTGGTTAATGGAAAAGGAACGAGAAGAAACGGAGGCGAAACGAAGAAATTAGAGCATTTCAGCAATCCGATAGAATATAGCAGCGCAGATTGCGCTATAGGGAGCGCAGATTGCGCTATAGGGAGCGCAGATTGCGCCAGAACAGAAGACTACAACACAGAGTATGCCATTGCAGTGCAGAGTACGCGTGGAGTCCTGGAAATTTCCTGATTTATTTTCTGTTTCGAATTAAATTGCTATTTTAGGACTTTTCTTGCTGGAAAAGAATTCTAGAGCCTATATAAACACGTTCTATCATTGTAATACGTATCATTACTCAGAGATACAAGGGAGAAAAGCATAGAAGGATTCACCAACGCTCGTGACAAGCAACGGGATCTAGATCTACTTCATCTTTTGTATTCTTTTCTTAGGCGTACTTTGGATTCCAGTTTTCGGATTTGTTTTCTAAACTCATACTTTAGTATTATTATTTACATTCAGACTTTGTTATTTACCATGGTTTCATCAGATCCCATGATGATGAACAGTTCGAGTATGAACTAATCGTTGTCATGGGATTCTAACGGATTTATTTATGGAGCTTTAGTATTTTGATGCTTTAAAGATATGTGTGTGATGTATATTGATATCCTCGTATGGTTATGCTTAATTGTTAGATGCGTAGCTAACATCTAATCTGTTAATCTCTTGTGAAGCGAGAGTAGATCTTGAGATTTAGAACTTGCCATGCTAGCATAGGTTCATGATTGTTTATCAACATGATTCGTAGTGTAATTTGAACTACTTTATACTGCCCTGTGTGATCTTTATGGAAAACTTGTTCTTCAACCCTTATGTTTTCAAATCTTATAGACATATAGGGTCTAAATATAATTGGTGTCTATTCATCTTCTATCTCTTTTGTGGATGTATGAGTAGTTTGGTATTCGTATACTGAGAAATAGCTTATACTTGTTTCGTGTTGTCCGATCAGATATCATAACCATTGCATATAGTGATTAAAGGCATCAGATCTAAGCGAAGTATTTAATGAAGTTAGGATCCCATGTTTTCTCTAGCATAAGTAATTCGATTTTAATTCTCGTTAGTTAATTAATTCTTAGTTTGTTAATTTGCTTCTTAGTTAATTTTAGATAATCAACCCCAATTTGTTAATTGCCTTAGCAGTGAATAAAAACCATACGTTGTCGCATAGGTACATTAGCTGAATTAAAACCTAAACCAGATCTCTGTGGGAACGAACATGACTTTTATCTATATTACTTGTGACCACGTTCGCTTGCGTGATTTAGTGCAAACAAGTTTTTTGGCATCGTTGCCAGGGATCATCGGTGTTTTATTTTTAGTTTATGTGCTTGTCATTAGTGGTCGTTAGAGTTCACTAACTCGGATTGTTTCTTACATAGTTGTTTGTTTCTTGGTGTTTCAGGTACTTGAACGTGTATGCGAACACGTTCTCAAACTCGTAAATTGGAAGAAGAACTTGCAGCAGCGAAAGATATGGGTGAACCAGTAGGAGTAGCAGCAGCTACGGCTTTGAAGGACTATTCTCGGCCTAAAATCAATGACATCCAATCTAGCATTGTCTGACCAGCCATTGCAGCTAATACCTTTGAAATCAAGCCTGGTACAATTCAAATGGTACAGAATTCAGTTCAGTTTGGGGGTACTCCAACGGAAGATCCAAACATGTACATTCGGGACTTTATCGAGATCTGTGACACTTTCAAGTTCAATGGTGTGTCGGAAGATGCTGTGAAATTGAGGCTTTTCCCATTCTCGTTAAGGGATAAAGCTAAGGGCTGGTTACACTCTCTACCAGCCGGTTCTATTACAACATGGGAGGATCTTGCACAGAAATTTCTCACTAAATTCATCCCCGTGGCTAAAACAGCAGCAATCAGGAACGCTCTTACTCAATTTGCACAGCAGTCTGGAGAATCTTTATGTGAAGCTTGGGAGCGTTACAAGGAGATGCTTAGAAAGTGTCTTCATCATGGTATGCTAGACTGGATGGTGATTAATGGTTTCTATAATGGGTTGGGAGCACAATCTAGACCTTTGCTAGATGCAGCATCAGGTGGAGCTCTATGGGCAAAGAGCTACGAGGAAGCTTATGATCTAATTGAGATGATGGCTGCTAGGCCTGTCAACGGGTCGGGTTCGGATCGGATTGACCTAAATCCATATCCATATCCATTTGTTTTTATCGGATTCGGATCTGATCGGATCATACCTCGGATATTTTAGAGATCGATCCATATCCAATCCATTTAGTTTAATGGATAAACGGATCAGATTTCGAATATCCATTGCTCCATTTATTTTTTAAAATATTAAAAAAATAATCACATCGATATATATATCATTCTTCATTTTAAAAGAAAATTAGTAAAATTTGAGAAGTTACAACCTAGAAGTCAGTGTGTAAATTTTAGTAGCAATTAAAAATTTAAACTATTTTAATAATTTTATTGTTCAAACTAGAGATGCACATAAAGCCCACCGGGCCGGGCTTTGACCGGGCCTTGAAAAGCCCGGGCTTTTCGGTCAAAGCCCGGCCCGGGCTTTCGAGAAATATCTAGGTCTTTTTCGGCCCTCGAGGCGGGCCACGTCGGGCTTTTATTCGGGTCCGAACCGGGCCGGGCTTTTATTCGGGCCCGAGCTAGATAGAGCCGATTTCTTGCAAATTTGATAAGTTTTTATATATTATTATTATAAATAAATAAATAAATGCTTAACATATATTTTATACAATTGATGAACCACCAACATGAATATTGACAATCTTTCGATCGTTCATTGATTTTTTGATAAATCAACGAATTACATGTATACTTGGTATATATTTTATTCATGTATGATAAATTTAAGTATTCAGATAATATATTTAGTAATGAACATTTTAATATATATATGCGTTTGAAGTATTTTATATTTGTAATAAGTGTGAATACATAAATATATATGTAAATATATAAGAAAAATCAGATTCTATTCGGGTTTAAATCGTGCTTTAATCGGGCTTTTTTCTGGGCCGGGCCGAAGCCCGGGCTTTTCAAAAGACCGGGCTTAGCCCGGGCTTTTGCCGGACCGGGCCGGGACGGGCTTGGCCTAAAAATATAGGGCCCGTTGAAGGCCCTAAGCCCGGCCTGGACCGGGCTTTTCCGAGCCGGGCTTTCACCAGACTTTGACCAGATCGGGCCGGGCCAGATTTTCAGGCCCAGGCTTTTTGTGCAACTCTAGTTCAAACACAATGTTTAAAAAACATAAACCACAGGTTCAAATTGAATAAAAGAAATATATGAAGTCAAGTACTTCGAAAAAAAAGAAATTTATTTTTTCCTAGCCTACATTTTGAACATCGCCTCGTTCTTCGTTGTCGTACAAGTAAATATAAATAACCATTCATCCACTAACAAAAATCACTGTCCGAACATATTTAAATTATAGATGCAAGTTTCTAAAGAAAATTGATATTAAAATATAAATGACGTTAAACTTTGGAGGCTGGAGTGTATAAGGTTTAGGATTTTCAATAACATAACTTATTACAATATAAAATATTTTAAAAAGATTACTGTATATATTATATGATATATTATTATAAAATTAAACGGATCGGATCAACCTAAATCCATATCTGATCCATTTATTATTCGGGTCGTTCTTATCGGATCAGGTTCCGAATTGGATATTTTTTAGGCCAATCCATATCCATTTAAATCAGTACGGATCGGATCGGATCGGATATCCGATCCATTGACAGGCCTAATGGCTGCCAATGAATATCAAAATCCAACTCAAAGACTATCTCAATGCAAAGTAGACCTTTGCTAGATGCAGCATGATGGGTAAAATTATGTCTAACCGCAAGCGCACGGTATCAATTGTAGTAGATACTAGCAAATACGGGTCGAATCCTCAAGGAGACAGTTTCAAATTCAATTCAATGGTTATCAATTGTTTCTAGTCACAAACGATTAGTTGAGAATTTTGTTAACTACTAAAGCAAATTTAACAAGGTTTTAATTCAATTAATTAAGGGATCTAGGGCAATTCAGGTTCACCATGTTTACACCAAACAAATAACAAAGGTATAGCTTATCAATGGGATAAAATAATTAGAGCAATGGTTAAACTTTTCCAAGTATTAACACTCTCAGAAATCCGATGATGTTTTCACACTCACCTTCAATTCCGCTAATTGTATGTAAGCCTCTAGTAGTAAAATCTTTCGATTGATTACTCCTATTGCAATCAATTAATCTATGATATTGCGCAATTAAACAAATTAAGAATTAACACATATCAATTAGAATTACTCTTTACCCATCAATTCACTAATCAAATTAAACCCAAATCATGGTGCAAACATGGCTTCCCCTAATACCCTAGAATTAAACTACTCACTCATGGTAGAAGTAAAAGCAATAAGAATAATGAAAGAGGCCATGTAAAACATATAATAATAAAACAAGAGAATAAAGAATACCTCAAACTTTGTATTAACGAAGAACAATGAAGATCCAAATTAAACCAAGTGCTTACAAAGGAAGAGATGGAGAGAGAAAAAAAACCAAAACCCTAGCTTTTGTAAAAATACGTATATATATCTATCTATCTCTTCCCACGTTTTTATAATAAAACCTCCTAATAAAATCTAATCTCTATCTCCTAATAAAAGTATTTTTTAATATTCTAATCAATTTACAAAAAGATATCCATAATTGAATAGGATTTTCTTGTAAAATTCGTCACTTCTTTTTCTCCTCTGTTTCTGGGCTCTTCCAGTTGGATTTTGCTTACTGGACCACCTCTGAATTAAAGAAAATTCCACAAGCTTCGCGTGGACAGTAAGATCGTTAAATTCTGACTTCTGGAACTCAAGATATGGCCCAAACAGTGCAGGCAGCCTGTGCAGCCCAATAATACGAATTTTCTCCTATTTTATCTCCAAAATAGCTCTTTTTGCTCCAAATCCTTCCAAGTCATGAATTCTTTATTTCCTACAATAAAACAATCAAATCTATTAAATAAAAATCCAAATCAATGCAAAACACAATAAATATGAGAATAAAATCATCTAAAATATATATAAAAATATATTCTATCAAACATCCCCACACTAAGTATTTGCACGTCCTCGGGCAAATAAGTGAAATAAAAACTAAGTCCTAACAAACATCACTTTCGTAGATGACACGATTGCATTGAGCATATGCAACAAGCCGTTAAACCCCTAGGCAGCCCTAGTAGGACGAGTGTTGTCTCGTGAGGGTTTATAGTGAATGTACCCACAAAATTCATCTAACCATGCAAAAGATCAATGCTAACACAACACCACACACACAAGTCCTCTCATGCCACATCAACTTAAGAATCAAAGTAAACATACGATGTCTTGGTGTCAAAAGTGCAAGTATTCACGCAGTTTACTCAACCAACATGCAGAAGGTCATAAAAATTCATGTCAAGTGTAAAAATCGTTGGTAATCATGCTAAGCCCACAAGAAACACATCTTTAAGTCTAAACCTGGGATCTCCTATGCCAAAACAAGTAATAACTCACCTTTCACTCAAAAACGAATATTCACTCAAGAACAAGGTTAAGTGTATCACTCAATTCCAACAAAATCATAAACACAACTTGACACTCGCAATCAATCTCACTTTCAACACAACATACATCACTGATGACAATCAAAAGGTCTTTATTCGGGTTGTAAAGTGGGCTAGGGACCAGGTATGTCAAGTAAAGCTAAAACAGGTTAAATGTCAAAAGCTAGTACCCAACAATAATCATTATTCAATTCCCTTTCTATTAAAACCACAAATACTTCCCCACACTTGGATTTTTCAATAACCCTTACATAATAACTTGACTAGTCG
Source organism: Saposhnikovia divaricata (assembly GCA_036435485.1). Classification (NCBI taxonomy): domain Eukaryota; kingdom Viridiplantae; phylum Streptophyta; class Magnoliopsida; order Apiales; family Apiaceae; genus Saposhnikovia; species Saposhnikovia divaricata. The sequence continues at coordinate 74,426,945 of CM071600.1, read as the reverse complement.
AATGAAGAAGGATCATACAAACATAAGAATGCTCTCAAATTTATTTATTTTTTTCGTTTTTTTTCTATTTTTTTCTATTTTTTTTCTGTTTTTTTAGAGCTAAGGAATAAGCACAATGATCCATAGATATTTTTATGAATTTCGACTAACAAGCATCAACCAAAATCAATATTCCCCAATGGTATGATCATCAATAACCCCCCTTTTATGAACACCTTATTACTCCCTTAAGCACAATACTAGCCTTTGACAATTTAGGTTCAAATTCAATGTAAGGCCAATTGAATAAAAAGGATAATGGCAAGTAATGTGGTGTGTCACCGAAAGAATAGGATTAAGCTCAACGGGTTAACTAATTGATCATGTTTAAAAGGTGTGGAAATATGGGAAATACGAGGTCAAACCTAAGTGCCTTTATCATCTCATCATCAAGTAATGTCATGCATTTCAAGAAAGATCTTAAGTAAGTGCTAGCAATGTAAACAACATGTGGACACTCAAGCAAACGAAAAATCATGCAAAAGATATGCATATAGGCTCAAAACTCACTTGGTGTGACAAAACATAATCAATCCCAGGTAACAAGACTCTCTAACGCACCTACTTGTACTCAAAGCATGGAAACCAAGTCATCTTGCACATATTCATGTCATTCTAATCACTTACTACATCTAATTAAGTCTACCAGTTTCAACTTGCTAGTGAAAGTGTGTGCACAAGAACAAAGCACGTCACTTCTCATACAAAAGCGTCATGAACACAAGATTTCTTATCAAGCATGGGTGTATCAAGCAAAATACAACAACTAATCAAATTGCATGGCTAGAATTATTTTTGGTATTTTTCAATTTTTTTAATTTTTTTTAAATTTTATAATATATAATTTTTTTTTGTCATGGAAAACTCATCCCCACACTTAAGTGGTTCATTGTCCCCAATGAACTAATGAACAAGATACAAAACTACAACTAAAAACAAAATAAAACTACACGAAAAAGAAAAGAAAGAAAACTCCCCTGGAATCAAGTTGTCGGATGTGAAAATCACCCCTCATTCGCTTAGGAGCCACCCACTAATCATATGAACCAACCCAACAAATTTTTTTCTCGCAAAAATCCCCTTTCCTTAGCAATTAGTCTCACATCAACCGATTAAATTTAACCTCCACCGTCCAAAATGAAAATTTCCCAATATTAGCACTATCTCTCCCATGCTTACGAGCCAAAATAATCAATACCCAACTCATAAGAAGCTCCACCAAAAATTACCAAGCAATATCACACCAAAAATACCCCAATATATCAAGAATAATATAAATCCCAATTTACAAGAACACAAATTCGCAATTAAAATAAAATTGGAGAGAAGAAATAAACCCAATACGAATTGGAGAGGTGAACTTGCAATTAATTCCTCTTTAGAATTGAATTTTTGGAGATTTAAATAAAATAGAAGAGGAATTGGATTTGTATGGAAAGGTGTGTATATATATAAGATGATGGATAGGTTGAATAAAAATTTCAATTGTGTAGAAGAGATTTGGAGAGGTTAGGATTTGATGTAGGATAGATATAGGAATTTAGAATTGAAGAAATATGAGTTAGGATTGAATTTGGGGAATTTTGGGGGTTAAAACAACAATTTTCGGAGAAAAAAAAAATATCTGGAAGGGGTGTAACGCAGCCGCAGGCTGCGTTTTAGGGCCGCAGACTGCGCGGGGGACAGTAACGCAGGCGCAGCCTGCGTTATAGAGGGGCAGCCAGCGCTTCAGGCAGTAACGCAGGCGCAGCCTGCGTTACAGGGGTGCTGCCTGCGAAAAAAAATCACTGTTTCTATTTTTTTTTTGAATACAACACTCTTTTTCTTTTTTTCACACACTTTTTTTTCTCTCTCTTTTTTTTTTCACAACACTCATTTTTTTTAAGAGTACAACACTCAACAATTTTTTTTTTTTTACACTAATGCGTGGGTTGCCTCCCACGAAGCGCTTCTTTAACGTCAATAGCTTGACGTTACTTCCTCAACTCATGGCGGTTTCAAAAGAATAACTGACCCGTCCGCAACAGAAAGACCATTCCTACGAACGTTGACATCTTGGTTGCTTGCTTTCCACAAATCTCTGGACTTCAACCTGATTTTACTAACCAACGACCAAATCTTCTTCTTTTTCTTCTTCACACCTCTAAGGTGCTTCTCCGACTCTATCGGCTGAGGTTGACCACAAGAAGTGTCAGTGTTGGTTACCTTACAATTCGGATCAGCTATACCATCCAACTCAAGAATCAATGAATCGACTTCAGCATGTCCTTCTCCTTCTGAAGCTTCAAGCATGAGCACTGCTTCCAATGCATCATTCAATAGAATCTGAGGCGTATCATCTCGGACAATTCCATCTATAACATCGATCCTGCAGCAAGTATTCTCAAGCAAAGGGGATTTAAGAGCAGAGGTTAGAGTAAAAGTAATTTTATCATCACCAACGCTCAATGTGAGAGTCCCACTTTTAACATCAATAACAGCACCTGCAGTACAAAGAAATGGTCTACCTAAAATAATAGGTATTTGGCTGTGCTCTTCCATATCTAGAACTACAAAGTCTACAGGAATATAGAATTTTCCAACCCTAACAGGCACATCCTCTAAAATTCCAAGGGGATATTTTATTGAACGGTCTGCCATTTGCAAAGTCATCTGTGTACATTTTAATTCTCCCATATTTAGTTTTTAAAAAACCGAGAGAGGCATGACTGAGACGCTAGCGCCTAAATCACATAAAGCTTTATCAATGAACAATGCACCTAAATGACACGGGATCGAAAAACTACCAGGATCTTTAAGCTTAGGTGGAGACTTATTTTGTAAAACAGCACTGCACTCTTCAGTAAAAGCTACTGTCTCCACCTCACCAAAAGACCTTTTCTTAGTGAGAATATCCTTAAGAAACTTTGCATATGATGGAACTTGAGAAATTAAATCAGTGAAAGGAACTGTTACCTCAAGATTCTTGACAAGTGTCATGAACTTACCAAACTGCTGGTCCACCTTAGTTCTGTTCATCCTGCTAGGGAATGGGAGCTTTGGCACAAATGGTGGAGGAGCAACTGCAGTCTTTTCCTTGTCCTTTTTCTTGCTTTCCTCAATTTCGCCTTCGCTTGCATCTTCAACAACTTTCTCTACCTTGTCTTCCTCAGAATTCTCTTTTTCTTTCTCAGTAGGAACATCGTCAGTAGGCATTGGAGGAGCATCATATGTACGACCACTCCTAAGAGCAATGGCATTCACATTTTCCTTTGGCTGAGTTGGTTGGGCTGGTAGAGAGCCTTGTTGCCTTGTAGACGAAGAACTAGCCATTTGAGCAATCTGAGTTTCCAGCATCTTATTATGTATCTCCATCTGGTTCATCTTTGTTTGCATTTGTAACATTATCTTCATCATATCACCTTGATTATCAGCCTGTGCAGCTTGATTTGCTTGAGGAGCATAATTCTGAGGAGGCCTTTGGAATCCAGGGGGATTCATAGGTCCTTGCGGAGGCCTATACTGTTGCTGTGGAGGAGGCTGGTACGACTGCTGATATTGTTGCTGATTAGGAACATTTGTATTCTGAGCATTATTGTTCCTATATGAGAAATTCGGATGATCTTTCCAACCAGGATTATAAGTGTTGGAGTACGGATTGTACTGCTGCCTCTGTTGGAAAACATTTGCTTGCTCCATCTGAAAATGTTGTGAATTTTGAGCATTGTATTGGCAATCGTTACCATAGTGGCCTTGGATGCCACAGACTTCACAAACTGGATTATTCATTGGAGCCATTGATGACAGTGCATTGATACTCATAGGTTGTGTAGAGGGCTGTGATGTCTCCAATGAGTGGATCTCCTAAGTCAATGCAGCGAGTTGGGATGATAATAAAGAATAGGCATCCACTTCGAGTTTACCCCCTTTCTTGGCTGCTCTCGGATTACTGAAGTGATTGGCAGCCAAATTTGAGAGAAAAGCATGTGCATCATCAACTCCTTTGTCTAAAAACACACCACCCGCAGCATTATCAACCATCCCTTTTGTTTCCGGATCAAGACCATTGTAGAAGCGTTTAAGCAGAAACCACTTCTCAAGACCATGGTGAGGGCATGCACGTTGATAATCCTTAAATCTATCCCAAGCATCCCGTTGAGATTCACCATAATCTTGCTTAAAACCCATCATCTTGTCGATCAAATCGTCGGTTCTGTTAGGAGGGAAGAACTCAGTTAAGAAAGCCTGAGCAATCTTATCCCACTCGATCAGGTCAATATCATTCAACCATTTTTGAGCTTTGTCACGAAGAGAGAACCCGAACAACATGACTTTCAACTGGTCTGGAGTGACTCCCTGATGTTTAATTGTAGAACAGAGCTGTTGAAATCGTTGCAGATGATTTGTAGGGTCTTCGGAGGCAAGCCCAGCAAATTGATTCTGTTGGATCATCGTAAGCAAAGCAGGCTTGATCTCGAAATTTGCTGCTTGAATTGCTGGCATAACAAGGCCAGTAGGTACCCCACTCGGAGAGGGCTGTGAGTAGTTCTTCAAAGATTTGGGAAGGTCCGCCATCTCAATCTTTGGTTCAGGTGTCTCTTGCTGCTTCTCTTTCCTTTGTAGATCTATGTATTGTTGACAAGAAAGTTTAGAATCTGGACTAAGAGGAGTTGTATCCTCTTCCGCTTGATCTTCTTTCGTTTGAGACCTGGTCCTGGGCATCAACAACTAAACAAGGAAAAGCAGTAAGATCGGTCTCAAATGGAACAAGAGTTCCAAAGAGACAAGAGAAACAATCTAAACAATCAAACTAAAATTATAGAAACTAGGCGTCTCCCCGGCAGCGGCGCCAAAAACTTGATGGGTAAAATTATGTCTAACCGCAAGCGCACGGTATCAATTGTAGTAGATACTAGCAAATACGGGTCGAATCCTCAAGGAGACAGTTTCAAATTCAATTCAATGGTTATCAATTGTTTCTAGTCACAAACGATTAGTTGAGAATTTTGTTAACTACTAAAGCAAATTTAACAAGGTTTTAATTCAATTAATTAAGGGATCTAGGGCAATTCAGGTTCACCATGTTTACACCAAACAAATAACAAAGGTATAGCTTATCAATGGGATAAAATAATTAGAGCAATGGTTAAACTTTTCCAAGTATTAACACTCTCAGAAATCCGATGATGTTTTCACACTCACCTTCAATTCCGCTAATTGTATGTAAGCCTCTAGTAGTAAAATCTTTCGATCTATTACTCCTATTGCAATCAATTAATCTATGATATTGCGCAATTACACAAATTAAGAATTAACACATATCAATTAGAATTACTCTTTACCCATCAATTCACTAATCAAATTAAACCCAAATCATGGTGCAAACATGGCTTCCCCTAATACCCTAGAATTAAACTACTCACTCATGGTAGAAGTAAAAGCAATAAGAATAATGAAAGAAGCCATGTAAAACATATAATAATAAAACAAGAGAATAAAGAATACCTCAAACTTTGTATTAACGAAGAACAATGAAGATCCAAATTAAACCAAGTGCTTACAAAGGAAGAGATGGAGAGAGAAAAAAAACCAAAAACCTAGCTTTTGTAAAAATACGTATATATATCTATCTATCTCTTCCCACGTTTTTATAATAAAACCTCCTAATAAAATCTGATCTCTATCTCCTAATAAAAGTATTTTTTAATATTCTAATCAATTTACAAAAAGATATCCATAATTGAATAGGATTTTCTTGTAAAATTCGTCACTTCTTTTTCTCCTCTGTTTCTGGGCTCTTCCAGTTGGATTTTGCTTACTGGACCACCTCTGAATTAAAGAAAATTCCACAAGCTTCGCGTGGACAGTAAGATCGTTAAATTCTGACTTCTGGAACTCAAGATATGGCCCAAACAGTGCAGGCAGCCCGTGCAGCCCAATAATACGAATTTTCTCCTATTTTATCTCCAAAATAGCTGTTTTTGCTCCAAATCCTTCCAAGTCATGAATTCTTTATTTCCTACAATAAAACAATCAAATCTATTAAATAAAAATCCAAATCAATGCAAAACACAATAAATATGAGAATAAAATCATCTAAAATATATATAAAAATATATTCTATCACAGCATCAGGTGGAGCTCTATGGGCAAAGAGCTACGAGGAAGCTTATGATCTAATTGAGATGATGGCTGCCAATGAATATCAAAATCCAACTCAGAGACTGTCTCAATGCAAAGTAGCCGGAATTCTGGATGTGGATGTAGCTACAGCTATAGCAGCTTAGTTGAAGGCTCTGACTATGAAGGTGGATTCTCTTACCAACTATGGAGTTCAGCAGGTTGCTAGTGTTTGTGAGTTATGTGCGGGCGCACATGAGACGAATCAGTATGCTATCTCTTTTGAATCGGCACAGTTATTGAGCAATTTTCAGGGACCGTCACAACCAGTTCCAGCCACCTACCAACCGAATAACAGGAACCATCCTAATTTCAGCTGGAGCAACAATCAAGGTATGCAGCAACCACATCCTTATCAGCAGTTTCAAGGTCAGCAATACGGAGCTAAGCCATTCAATCAAGGTTATCAACAACAGTATGCTCCAAGGCAACAATTACAACCTCCGGGATTTCAGCAACAGCCTCATGCAAGTGCGGGGCAGTCTTCTACTAAAAAATCTGAATTGGAAGAATTGAGGTTGATGTGCAAGAGTCAAGCGGTTTCGATTAAGACCTTGGAAAATCAGATTGGGAAGATTGCTAATGCCTTGCTAAATAGGCCACATGAAACTCTTCCTAGCGATACAGAGGCTAATCCAGGCAAAAGGGAAGGCAAGGAACAGGTGAAAGTAGTAACTTTGAGATCGGGAAAGGTTACATCAGATCTAAAATCAGCAGCTAAGGAAGATGATGAAATGCAGAATCAGCAGGTTGAAAAATTTGCAGTGCCAGAAATTGAAAAATCTGACTCGGTAGCTGATCAGCTAGATGGTGAAGTGGAAAAGAGCAAGGAACCTGTTGAAAAAGCTTCTTCGGAGCAGTCTAAGAATAATCAGATCTATCCTCATCCTCCATATCCTAAAAGACTTCAGAAGCAAAAGTTGGACAAACAGTTTGTTAAGTTTCTAGAGGTGTTCAAGAAGTTGCAGATTAACATACCTTTTGCGGAAGCTCTTGAACAGATGCCGAGCTATGCCAAGTTCATGAAGGGTATTCTCTCTCGTAAGTTGAAGCTCGAGGAATTAGAGACCGTTGCTCTAACGGAAGAGTGCAGTGCTGTGCTGCAACAAAAGTTACCTCCTAAACTTAAAGATCCGGGAAGTTTTACCATCCCGTGCACTATTGGTAACTTATCTTTCAACAAGTGTTTGTATGACTTGGGAGCTAGCATCAATCTCATGCCCTTGTCAGTATTCATGCAACTTGGGCTGCTGGAGCCAGAGCCTACCAACATCTATTTGCAGTTGGTTGATCGATCGATCACTTATCCTAGGGGCATAGTGGAGGATGTCTTGGTGAAAATTGATAAGCTCATCTTCCCTGCTGATTTTGTTATCTTGGACTTCGAGGAAGATAAGAAGATTCCTATAATCTTGAAAAGACCGTTCTTGGCTACGGGTAGGACATTGATCGATGTGCAGAAAGGAGAACTCACCATGAGGGTGCAAGACCAGAATGTCACTTTTAATGTTTCAATGCAATTAAGTTTCCATCAGATGAAGAGGAATGCTTGAAGGTGGATTTAGTTGATTCTGCAGTTACTACGGAGATTGATCAATTGCTTAAGTCAGATTCTTTGGAGAGAGTTTTAGTTGGGGATTCTGATTTTGAAGATGAAGAAGTAGCCGAGCAACTTCAATAAATTGAATTCAGGCCCTTGGAAGAGGAGAATTGATATGCCATTTGAATCTCTTGGGTTAGAAGAGCTTAAGAACTCTCAGGGGCGTCTTAAACCATCTATTAAGGAAGCTCCTACACTTGAACTCAAACCATTGCCCGAACACTTGAGGTATGCATTTCTAGGTGATGCATCTACATTACCTGTTATTATTGCTTCTAACTTGTCAGGTAGTGAGGAAGGGGAGCTCTTGCAAATTTTGAAAGAGTTCAAATCAGCAATTGGATAGACCATAGCAGATATCAAGGGAATCAACCCTTCTTATTGCATGCATAAAATTCTGCTAGAGGAGGGAAGTAAGCCAACTGTGGAACATCAACGACGACTCAATCCTATTATGAAAGAAGTGGTGAAGAAGGAAATTCTTAAGTGGCTAGATGCAGGTATCATCTATCATATCTCAGACAGTTCTTGGGTGAGCCCAGTGCAGTGTGTGCCTAAGAAAGGAGGCAATGACAGTTGTAGCTAATGAGAAGAATGAGCTCATCCCTACTCGGACAGTCGCGGGGTGGAGAGTTTGCATGGATTATCGAAAGTTGAATAAAGCCACGAGAAAAGATCACTTTCCTCTTCCGTTCATTGACCAGATGTTAGACAGGTTGGCTGGCCACGAGTACTATTGTCTTCTTGATGGTTATTCGGGTTATAATCAGATTTGCATTGCTCCGGAAGATCAAGAGAAGACCACATTCATATGTCCTTTTGGCACCTTTGCTTTCCGACGTGTTTCTTTCAGACTTTGTGGTGCTCGTGCCACTTTTCAAAGGTGCATGATGGCTATTTTCTCAGACATGATTGGCACGAATGTGAAGGTTTTCATGGATGATTTCTAAGTTTTTGGTACTTCGTATGATGAGTGCTTGCATAATCTTGGCTTGGTGTTGAAAAGGTGTATGGAAACTAACTTGGTGCTTAATTGGGAGAAGTGTCACTTCATGGTGCAAGAAGGAATCATTCTTGGGCACAAGGTATCTAGAAAGGGGCTTAAAGTGGATAAGGCTAAAGTGGAGACTATTGAAAATCTTCCTCCACCTATCTCAGTAAAAGGAATTCGCAGTTTTCTTCGTCATGCGGGATTCTATAGGCGATTCATTCAAGACTTCTCAAAAATCTCTGAACCCTTGTGTAATCTATTGGAGAAAGATGTTCCTTTCAAGTTTGATGAGGATTGCTTAGCGGCTTTTGAGCTGTTGAAGAAGAAGTTGACTACCACACCTGTCATTACCGCGCCAAATTGGGAGGAACCTTTTGAGCTGATGTGTGATGCTAGGGACTATGTTGTTGGAGTTGTGCTTGGTCAAAGGAAGAGCAATGTTTAACATGTGGTTTACAATGCTAGTAAAACCCTTAATGATGCGCAGCTTCACTACACCACTATGGAGAAGGAGCTTCTAGCTGTTGTCTATGGTTTCGAGAAATTTAGATCTTACTTGCTTGGAACAAAGGTGATTGTGTATACGGATCATGCAGCCATTATATATATAATTTCGAAGAAAGATTCAAAGCCTAGGTTGATTTAGTTGGGTTCTATTACTTCAAGAGTTTGATTTGGAGATCAAGGATCGAAAAGGTACGAAAAACCAGGTGGCGGATCATATATCACGCTTGGAGGACCACGGTAAGGATTCACATAACAATTCTCTTATTAACGTATCTTTTCCAGATGAGCAACTTTTTGGAATGCAAGATGAAGAACCATGGTTTGTAGACTTTGTGAATTATTTGGTGAGCAATGTTATTCCTCCAGATCTATCCAGTGCTTAAAGGAAGAAGTTTCTACATGATGTGAAGTGGTACCGTTGGGACGAGCCATTTCTGTTTAGACAAGGATCCGATCAGATGATAAGGCGATGCATTCCGTATAGTGAGACGGAGAGTGTTTTGCGAGATTGCCACTCAACCATCTATGGTGGCCATTATGGTGGTGAGAAGACAGCAGCTCGAGTGCTTCAGGCTGGTTTCTACTGGCCTACCTTGTTTAAGGATGCTCATCAGTTCATGATGAGATGTGATCGCCGTCAAAGGGTTGGCAATATATCTAGGAGGAACGAGATGCCTCTTAACATGCTTCTTGAGGTGGAGATCTTTGATGTTTGGGGGATTGACTTCATGGGACCATTTGTTTCGTCGTGCAATAATCAGTACATCTTGCTAGCTGTGGATTACGTGTCTAAATGGGTCGAGGTGAAGACTTTACCGACCAATGATGCTAAGGTGGTATTGAATTTCTTGCATAAGTAAATTTTCACGCGTTACGGGACATCGCGTGCTATAATCAGTGATGAGGGGACAAACTTCTGTAATCGTCAGTTTACTACGTTGATGGCGAAATATCATGTGATGCATCGTGTTGCTACGGCCTATCACCCTCAAACTAATGGTCAAGCGGAAGTCTCTAACAGGGAGATCAAGAGAATTTTTGAGAAAGTGGTGAATCCGTCTCGTAAAGATTGATCATTGAAGTTGGATGAAGCTGTTTGGGCTTACAGAATAGCTTACAAGACACCCCTAGGTATGTCTCCGTTTCAGTTGGTTTATGGGAAAGGATGTCATTTGCCTGTAGAACTAGAGCACAAGCCATATTAGGCATTGAAGAAGTTGAACTTGGATATTAAGGCTGCGGGTGAAAAGAGGTTGCTTCAATTGAATGAACTTGAGGAGTTTCGTGAGCAAGCTTACGAAAATAACAAGATGTATAAGGAGAAGGTCAAGAGGTGGCATGATAAAAAGTTGATGCACAAGGCATTTGTTCCGGGTCAACAGGTTTTGCTATTTAACTCTCGCCTCAAGCTTTTTCCGGGAAAACTTAAGTCGAGATGGTCGGGTCCATTTATTATTAAGACGGTGTTTCCACATGGAGCTGTTGAAACTTATGAAACAACACCGGATCATGCTTTCAAGGTGAATGGACAGCAGTTGAAGCATTACTATGGAGGAACGTTTAACCGTAAGAAGGTTTCCGTTGTTTTGGCGACTACTTGAATTCGAGGGAGGTTGTCAAGATATTGACATTAAAATAGCGCTTCTTGGGAGGCAACCCAAGCATTTGGTGTAATACTTTGTATTATTACTTATTCATTTAAAAAAAATTGTGTGAACAGTAATTGCCAGCGCAGTCTGCGCCATGGCAGCGCAGTCAGCGCCCTATCCTCCTGCCCAGTTTCGAATTTTTGTGTTAAAACTCCCAAAATTCATATCTTTTCTCCCTTTATCTTATCTCTACTCCTATTTCAATTCTAAATTAAAACCCTAACCTTTCTCAATCCTTTCCTAACTTTAATTCAATCCCTAAATTCATACATCTCATCTCCTATACATACACTTCTATATATATACACACAACCCCACATAAATATTCAAAATCTTACACATTCATCCATTCAAGGTTCTAGGGAAGCTTATTTCGAATTTTTGGTGGATACTTATTGCAAGTTCTGTAACGCCCCGACTACCCACTAATAAACATATACTTTATACAATAAAATACTCATAAACACCTGAATAATTATATACATACAGATATGACAACCTCAAAACCTTTTTAGATATATAATAAAACTATAATTTAATCCATATATATATATATATATATATATATATTAAAAAAAAACAGCCTGAGAGTTTTAGAAAATAGAATTCAATGCACACACAACTCTTATCAATTAAGCTTGCTCTCTTTTATTGAAATTGATTAGATAAATAAATAAACTTTGATACAGGGAAATTTTAGAAAATTTCGGCATGAAGTATTCGTAATACGGACTATTCACCTGTATTTTGAATCCAAACCAATTAATTCCAACACCAACAACAATTTCAACTACTAAAGAAATAATACAAACACATGTTCAACCTGTCCTAACTGATCAGGTGAACCATACCAAAATGCCCTCCCGATCAGAGCAAAGATCGGGGCATCACAATACCAACTAAAAACATAAACCTTGATAACAAAATAATAAGAAATAAATACAACCCCACTACTAACCGGATCTCTAACAGGTAGTGGTATGAAACAAGCAACTACTAACTAAATTATTACATTACAATACTAAATCCTTAATTAAAAGATACATACACTCCACAAATATAAATACAACCAACTAGAACTATTACACAAATTTTTATTGATACCCAAAAGTCCAACCTTCTAGCAGAGTGCAACTAGGCTGCCTAAGGTCCAAAACAAGTTCTTCTCGGATATAGCTCCTACTTCGTATCTTTTCCTTCTTTAACTAAAAAAGGGTTAGAAACAATAGCAAGAAGTGAGCCAAATGCTCAGCAAGTGATAAAAATAGAAATAAAGAATTCACAACTGTATGCTGACTACAACAATATAAGGGTACCAAAGAATATTTAGGATGATCAGATTTTTAATTTAAAATCTCAAGATAAAAGTGTTTGGCAATACTGTACTCTGTTTATGACATTTCAAAACCATCCTTTGAAAATTTCTAAAAAAAAAATCTTTTCATCGAAGGCAGAAAATCATCAATTCTCTTTTTAATTAAACTTTCATTTTTAAAACATTTAAATTTGATTGGAGGTTTTTCCTGACTCCGGACAATACGGGTGATCAGCCACGTAAAGTCCCCAGCCCGAACACTCAGTCCGTCTGGACATAAATTGGGTTCCCAATTAGGAAACACATTGGCCTTTAATGCTGGACTAGGACCACCCTAGCCTCTTACGCTAAATAAAAATGCTGGACTAGGACCACCCTAGCCTCTTACGCTTTTCAAATTTATAAACAAATTTATTATTAATAATTTAAAACATTTCACTTTTAAGTCCTTTATACTCACTGATAACATATCAGCCCAGTATAAGGAATTTTAAAACATTTTTAATTAATTAAGCCATTTTAATTTATATTTATAAAAGATTAGAGGTCAGGGAAACGTTCAGCAATAATTGCATAAAATTTTCAAGATAGGAATTCAAGTGTGGTTAAAAAGGGTATTTAAGAATATGGTTTTGTCAAACACATAATAATAATAAGAGGTGATGTGAAAGAAATAATAAATTAACTCGGGTAGGTTTCAGCAAGACATGATTAAATCAAATAAAAGGTCTCGAGCTAGTGAGGGATAAAGTAAATGTTAATGTTTTAAAATTAAGGTTCCAGGGAATTATAAGTAGGATTTTATTTGGGTAATTTAGGAATTAAGTGTAAATAAGGGTTTGTGACAGAGTAAGGCATAAATTATGAATTAAGGTTATCAACAACAGTATGCTCCAAGGCAACAATTACAACCTCCGGGATTTCAGCAACAGCCTCATGCAAGTGCGGGGCAGTCTTCTACTAAAAAAATCTGAATTGGAAGAATTGAGGTTGATGTGCAAGAGTCAAGCGGTTTCGATTAAGACCTTGGAAAATCAGATTGGGAAGATTGCTAATGCCTTGCTAAATAGGCCACATGAAACTCTTCCTAGCGATACAGAGGCTAATCCAGGCAAAAGGGAAGGCAAGGAACAGGTGAAAGTAGTAACTTTGAGATCGGGAAAGGTTACATCAGATCTAAAATCAGCAGCTAAGGAAGATGATGAAATGCAGAATCAGCAGGTTGAAAAATTTGCAGTGCCAGAAATTGAAAAATCTGACTCGGTAGCTGATCAGCTAGATGGTGAAGTGGAAAAGAGCAAGGAACCTGTTGAAAAAGCTTCTTCGGAGCAGTCTAAGAATAATCAGATCTATCCTCATCCTCCATATCCTAAAAGACTTCAGAAGCAAAAGTTGGACAAACAGTTTGTTAAGTTTCTAGAGGTGTTCAAGAAGTTGCAGATTAACATACCTTTTGCGGAAGCTCTTGAACAGATGCCGAGCTATGCCAAGTTCATGAAGGGTATTCTCTCTCGTAAGTTGAAGCTCGAGGAATTAGAGACCGTTGCTCTAACGGAAGAGTGCAGTGCTGTGCTGCAACAAAAGTTACCTCCTAAACTTAAAGATCCGGGAAGTTTTACCATCCCGTGCACTATTGGTAACTTATCTTTCAACAAGTGTTTGTATGACTTGGGAGCTAGCATCAATCTCATGCCCTTGTCAGTATTCATGCAACTTGGGCTGCTGGAGCCAGAGCCTACCAACATCTATTTGCAGTTGGTTGATCGATCGATCACTTATCCTAGGGGCATAGTGGAGGATGTCTTGGTGAAAATTGATAAGCTCATCTTCCCTACTGATTTTGTTATCTTGGACTTCGAGGAAGATAAGAAGATTCCTATAATCTTGAAAAGACCGTTCTTGGCTACGGGTAGGACATTGATCGATGTGCAGAAAGGAGAACTCACCATGAGGGTGCAAGACCAGAATGTCACTTTTAATGTTTCAATGCAATTAAGTTTCCATCAGATGAAGAGGAATGCTTGAAGGTGGATTTAGTTGATTCTGCAGTTACTACGGAGATTGATCAATTGCTTAAGTCAGATTCTTTGGAGAGAGTTTTAGTTGGGGATTCTGATTTTGAAGATGAAGAAGTAGCCGAGCAACTTCAATAAATTGAATTCAGGCCCTTGGAAGAGGAGAATTGATATGCCATTTGAATCTCTTGGGTTAGTAGAGCTTAAGAACTCTCAGGGGCGTCTTAAACCATCTATTAAGGAAGCTCCTACACTTGAACTCAAACCATTGCCCGAACACTTGAGGTATGCATTTCTAGGTGATGCATCTACATTACCTGTTATTATTGCTTCTAACTTGTCAGGTAGTGAGGAAGGGGAGCTCTTGCAAATTTTGAAAGAGTTCAAATCAGCAATTGGATAGACCATAGCAGATATCAAGGGAATCAACCCTTCTTATTGCATGCATAAAATTCTGCTAGAGGAGGGAAGTAAGCCAACTGTGGAACATCAACGACGACTCAATCCTATTATGAAAGAAGTGGTGAAGAAGGAAATTCTTAAGTGGCTAGATGCAGGTATCATCTATCATATCTCAGACAGTTCTTGGGTGAGCCCAGTGCAGTGTGTGCCTAAGAAAGGAGGCAATGACAGTTGTAGCTAATGAGAAGAATGAGCTCATCCCTACTCGGACAGTCGCGGGGTGGAGAGTTTGCATGGATTATCGAAAGTTGAATAAAGCCACGAGAAAAGATCACTTTCCTCTTCCGTTCATTGACCAGATGTTAGACAGGTTGGCTGGCCACGAGTACTATTGTCTTCTTGATGGTTATTCGGGTTATAATCAGATTTGCATTGCTCCGGAAGATCAAGAGAAGACCACATTCATATGTCCTTTTGGCACCTTTGCTTTCCGACGTGTTTCTTTCAGACTTTGTGGTGCTCGTGCCACTTTTCAAAGGTGCATGATGGCTATTTTCTCAGACATGATTGGCACGAATGTGAAGGTTTTCATGGATGATTTCTAAGTTTTTGGTACTTCGTATGATGAGTGCTTGCATAATCTTGGCTTGGTGTTGAAAAGGTGTATGGAAACTAACTTGGTGCTTAATTGGGAGAAGTGTAACTTCATGGTGCAAGAAGGAATCATTCTTGCGCACAAGGTATTTAGAAAGGGGCTTAAAGTGGATAAGGCTAAAGTGGAGACTATTGAAAATCTTCCTCCACCTATCTCAGTAAAAGGAATTCGCAGTTTTCTTCGTCATGCGGGATTCTATAGGCGATTCATTCAAGACTTCTAAAAAATCTCTGAACCCTTGTGTAATCTATTGGAGAAAGATGTTCCTTTCAAGTTTGATGAGGATTGCTTAGCGGCTTTTGAGCTGTTGAAGAAGAAGTTGACTACCACACCTGTCATTACCGCGCCAAATTGGGAGGAACCTTTTGAGCTGATGTGTGATGCTAGGGACTATGTTGTTAGAGTTGTGCTTGGTCAAAGGAAGAGCAATGTTTAACATGTGGTTTACAATGCTAGTAAAACCCTTAATGATGCGCAGCTTCACTACACCACTATGGAGAAGGAGCTTCTAGCTGTTGTCTATGGTTTCGAGAAATTTAGATCTTACTTGCTTGGAACAAAGGTGATTGTGTATACGGATCATGCAGCCATTATATATATAATTTCGAAGAAAGATTCAAAGCCTAGGTTGATTTAGTTGGGTTCTATTACTTCAAGAGTTTGATTTGGAGATCAAGGATCGAAAAGGTACGAAAAACCAGGTGGCGGATCATATATCACGCTTGGAGGACCACGGTAAGGATTCACATAACAATTCTCTTATTAACGTATCTTTTCCAGATGAGCAACTTTTTGGAATGCAAGATGAAGAACCATGGTTTGTAGACTTTGTGAATTATTTGGTGAGCAATGTTATTCCTCCAGATCTATCCAGTGCTTAAAGGAAGAAGTTTCTACATGATGTGAAGTGGTACCGTTGGGACGAGCCATTTCTGTTTAGACAAGGATCCGATCAGATGATAAGGCGATGCATTCCGTATAGTGAGACGGAGAGTGTTTTGCGAGATTGCCACTCAACCATCTATGGTGGCCATTATGGTGGTGAGAAGACAGCAGCTCGAGTGCTTCAGGCTGGTTTCTACTGGCCTACCTTGTTTAAGGATGCTCATCAGTTTATGATGAGATGTGATCGCCGTCAAAGGGTTGGCAATATATCTAGGAGGAACGAGATGCCTCTTAACATGCTTCTTGAGGTGGAGATCATTGATGTTTGGGGGATTGACTTCATGGGACCATTTGTTTCGTCGTGCAATAATCAGTACATCTTGCTAGCTGTGGATTACGTGTCTAAATGGGTCGAGGTGAAGACTTTACCGACCAATGATGCTAAGGTGGTATTGAATTTCTTGCATAGGTAAATTTTCACGCGTTACGGGACATCGCGTGCTATAATCAGTGATGAGGGGACAAACTTCTGTAATCGTCAGTTTACTACGTTGATGGCGAAATATCATGTGATGCATCGTGTTGCTACGGCCTATCACCCTCAAACTAATGGTCAAGCGGAAGTCTCTAACAGGGAGATCAAGAGAATTTTTGAGAAAGTGGTGAATCCGTCTCGTAAAGATTGATCATTGAAGTTGGATGAAGCTGTTTGGGCTTACAGAATAGCTTACAAGACACCCCTAGGTATGTCTCCGTTTCAGTTGGTTTATGGGAAAGGATGTCATTTGCCTGCAGAACTAGAGCACAAGCCATATTAGGCATTGAAGAAGTTGAACTTGGATATTAAGGCTGCGGGTGAAAAGAGGTTGCTTCAATTGAATGAACTTGAGGAGTTTCGTGAGCAAGCTTACGAAAATAACAAGATGTATAAGGAGAAGGTCAAGAGGTGGCATGATAAAAAGTTGATGCACAAGGCATTTGTTCCGGGTCAACAGGTTTTGCTATTTAACTCTCGCCTCAAGCTTTTTTCGGGAAAACTTAAGTCGAGATGGTCGGGTCCATTTATTATTAAGACGGTGTTTCCACATGGAGCTGTTGAAACTTATGAAACAACACCGGATCATGCTTTCAAGGTGAATGGACAGCAGTTGAAGCATTACTATGGAGGAACGTTTAACCGTAAGAAGGTTTCCGTTGTTTTGGCGACTACTTGAATTCGAGGGAGGTTGTCAAGATATTGACATTAAAAGAGCGCTTCTTGGGAGGCAACCCAAGCATTTGGTGTAATACTTTGTATTATTACTTATTCATTTAAAAAAAATTGTGTGAACAGTAACTACCAGCGCAGTCTGCGCCATGGCAGCGCAGTCAGCGCCCTATCCTCCTGCCCAGTTTCGAATTTTTGTGTTAAAACTCCCAAAATTCATATCTTTTCTCCCTTTATCTTATCTCTACTCCTATTTCAATTCTAAATTAAAACCCTAACCTTTCTCAATCCTTTCCTAACTTTAATTCAATCCCTAAATTCATACATCTCATCTCCTATACATACACTTCTATATATATACACACAACCCCACATAAATATTCAAAATCTTACACATTCATCCATTCAAGGTTCTAGGGAAGCTTATTTCGAATTTTTGGTGGATACTTATTGCAAGTTCTGTAACGCCCCGACTACCCACTAATAAACATATACTTTATACAATAAAATACTCATAAACACCTGAATAATTATATACATACAGATATGACAACCTCAAAACCTTTTTAGATATATAATAAAACTATAATTTAATCCATATATATATATATATATATATATATATATATTAAAAAAAACAGCCTGAGAGTTTTAGAAAATAGAATTCAATCACACACAACTCTTATCAATTAAGCTTGCTCTCTTTTATTGAAATTGATTAGATAAATAAATAAACTTTGATACAGGGAAATTTTAGAAAATTTCGGCATGAAGTATTCGTAATACGGACTATTCACCTGTATTTTGAATCCAAACCAATTAATTCCAACACCAACAACAATTTCAACTACTAAAGAAATAATACAAACACATGTTCAACCTGTCCTAACTGATCAGGTGAACCATACCAAAATGCCCTCCCGATCAGAGCAAAGATCGGGGCATCACAATACCAACTAAAAACATAAACCTTGATAACAAAATAATAAGAAATAAATACAACCCCACTACTAACCGGATCTCTAACAGGTAGTGGTATGAAACAAGCAACTACTAACTAAATTATTACATTACAATACTAAATCCTTAATTAAAAGATACATACACTCCACAAATATAAATACAACCAACTAGAACTATTACACAAATTTTTATTGATACCCAAAAGTCCAACCTTCTAGCAGAGTGCAACTAGGCTGCCTAAGGTCCAAAACAAGTTCTTCTCGGATATAGCTCCTACTTCGTATCTTTTCCTTCTTTAACTAAAAAAGGGTTAGAAACAATAGCAAGAAGTGAGCCAAATGCTCAGCAAGTGATAAAAATAGAAATAAAGAATTCACAACTGTATGCTGACTACAACAATATAAGGGTACCAAAGAATATTTAGGATGATCAGATTTTTAATTTAAAATCTCAAGATAAAAGTGTTTGGCAATACTGTACTCTGTTTATGACATTTCAAAACCATCCTTTGAAAATTTCTAAAAAAAAAATCTTTTCATCGAAGGCAGAAAATCATCAATTCTCTTTTTAATTAAACTTTCATTTTTAAAACATTTAAATTTGATTGGAGGTTTTTCCTGACTCCGGACAATACGGGTGATCAGCCACGTAAAGTCCCCAGCCCGAACACTCAGTCCGTCTGGACATAAATTGGGTTCCCAATTAGGAAACACATTGGCCTTTAATGCTGGACTAGGACCACCCTAGCCTCTTACGCTAAATAAAAATGCTGGACTAGGACCACCCTAGCCTCTTACGCTTTTCAAATTTATAAACAAATTTATTATTAATAATTTAAAACATTTCACTTTTAAGTCCTTTATACTCACTGATAACATATCAGCCCAGTATAAGGAATTTTAAAACATTTTTAATTAATTAAGCCATTTTAATTTATATTTATAAAAGATTAGAGGTCAGGGAAACGTTCAGCAATAATTGCATAAAATTTTCAAGATAGGAATTCAAGTGTGGTTAAAAAGGGTATTTAAGAATATGGTTTTGTCAAACACATAATAATAATAAGAGGTGATGTGAAAGAAATAATAAATTAACTCGGGTAGGTTTCAGCAAGACATGATTAAATCAAATAAAAGGTCTCGAGCTAGTGAGGGATAAAGTAAATGTTAATGTTTTAAAATTAAGGTTCCAGGGAATTATAAGTAGGATTTTATTTGGGTAATTTAGGAATTAAGTGTAAATAAGGGTTTGTGACAGAGTAAGGCATAAATTATGAATTAAGGTTTATACTTTAACAGGAATTAGTGTGACAGTAGGGTACAGAAAGTTTAAACAATTATTCATGGCATCAACGATAAGGTACAATGGTTCAAACAATAATTCATAAAGATAAATAACAGGGTACGGAAGTTAAATTAATTATTCAGAGGTACAAACAAGAAGGTACAAGGGTTTAAACATCAGTTCATAAGAGCAAGTACTAAGGTACAGGAATTAAGCAATTATTCAAAAGGATAAGCAAAGTACAAGAGTTTCAACAATAATTTATAAGGAATGAATAACAAGGTACGAAAGATTCAACAATAATTTAAAAGAAACAGCAGTAAATTATACAAGTTTGAACAGAAATTCACAAGCAGTTGTTGGAATCTGAACTTCAACATAAGGTTCGAGTCACTTGCCTTAACCAAGTACTTTCACGCTAGTCAATTAGCTCAAAAATCCTCAGCCTTTTCCTTTCCTTTATTCCTTGAGTCTACGTCCTTCGGATCTACACATAAAACACTACTTCAGAATTCTATTTAAAGCTCGAACATCTAATCTTAATCTACCTTTGCGATAATCCACTAAATTTACTTACCTTAGTCATTTTATCTCTACTACATACCCCAGCCATAAACATATAATTATAACCGATAAATATTTAACAAATAATCACGTAAATAAGCATAATCTAAATACCACTCCACACTAGTAGTACATATATATATATATATATATATATATATATATATATATATATACTCGAGAAAATACAATTATGATTTTTAGAAAATTTTGACGGCATCCCCTTTATACGGGTGACTGCCAGTCGGAACATAACCGACACCAACAAGTAGAAGTCATTGTATTCCAAATATAATTCTCACAACTAACCACGTACTAACAATTAGAATTAAAATTATTTCAATCCAAACAATCCATAATATTTCATTAAATTAAAACAATTCGGAACTTACAAATACGAAATAATTATTACGACCCTCAACACAATTTATTATACGATTAATTCACAACTCATTTCTTTGAATTAATTAACAAAACAACACTATAACAACTTAAGCACGTAGCATCAGAATATACAACCAATACATGAGATAAGTGTGAACAGTACTAACCGAATCAATAAAACAGCATTGTTAGTCATAGAGGCATGCCTGAATACATCTAATAACAAGCCTAAGTTGCTTGTAATGCTATGCATTACTTACATGACCTCTTAACTGAGGGAACCTCTAGTTGTAGAGTTTCTACTGGTTTTGTACTTGTAATAGGCATCAAATTCTAGCTGTGTAACTATACTTATTAAGTCAAGAATAATGCTTGAAAGAAGTTCCAAGGTTCATGCCTCAAGCAAGGAGATAAAGACTGCCAAATAATCACAGTTGGGATTTGAAGAAATGAAGAATTTGCCTAAGTACCAATTCGAGAAGTACATTTGTCTATTCGAGAAGTCTAGATTCGAGAAGTCAGGGGTTCGATATCTCAGAAGACACTATTTAATATCTCTGAATACACTGTTTGATATCTCATTCGATATCTCAGAGATTCGATATGTCTATTACTCTGTCCGAGAACTCAAGGAGTCAACAGGTCAAAGGTGATATTCGAGTTCTCAAAAGGGTCAACAAGTCAATGCTGTATTCGATATCTCAAAGACTTAAGATGCTATTCGACATCTCAGGGATTCGATATGTCAAAACGCTCTATTCGATATCTCAAGGACTCCCAGAGAAAAGAGCTATTCGAGAAGTGATTCGATATGTCAATATAACACTATTCGAGAACTCAGAGTTATCGATTAAGTCAATTCTAGTTCTCGAATCACTCACTTAGACACTTCTCGAATACATTCTTGAAGACAAAATACTGAAGAATTGTACAAGTCAGAAACCTGCAACAAGCCAAGACGCTTTATTTGACTATGTACTATAAAGCACGTTGGAAAGCCTACAAAGAAGCTTGGAGAGATAATAAGTCAGGGGACAAGGAGCTAAAGAAGTGGATCTGAACAGGCTTTGCAAAGTCAAATCTGTAGCCGTTTGGACTCTTACTCAAATGAGATAGACAGACTGGAAAGTATTTTATTTACCTACCTTATTTGCAGTAAGTAGGTGTATCCATGTCTATAAGGATACAGCCTCACTTCCTTAGCAGATAAGTTTTTCATATACATCACAAGAAATATCTCTCTGAGAAAAACGAAGATGAGAATACTATCATTTGTATTCAAAGATTGTAGCAAAATCTTTATCTAATAAAATATTAGATTAAAGTGATATTGTGTTGTGTTTGTCTTTGTTATCCGCACTTACATATTTCACACACTCAACACATATCTTGCTGCAAAGATTCAAGAACAAAGAAAAGTTCAAGAATCCATTCACCCCCCTCTGTATTCTTTTACTGTATTCAATACTCAACAAGTGGTATCAGAGCAGGCTGTTTAATCTAAACAGAAAATGATCATGAGTTCGAATACACCAAATACTACAGGTACGGTAAAGGTTCCTAAGTTCGACAAAGAGAATTACAACCTCTGGAAAATAAAAATGTTGTTGTTCATCAAAGCTGCCAATCCTCTCTACCCTGACATCCTCAAGAATGGCCCATTTGTACCACAACAAGAAATTACTAAATCTACAGTGGGCACAATAGTCATTCCCAGATCATATGTTGCAAAAGAGCCATCCAAATGGACGAACTCAGAGAAGGAAAAGGTTGCCCTAGACAGTCATCTCATGTTGCTGATCATAGACTTCATGGATATGTCGATGTTTGCCAACATAGCATAATGCACATCAGCCAAGGACATGTGGAACCACATCGAGGTGTTATGTGAAGGGACAGAGGAGGTAAGAGAGAATAGGAAACAGATACTGGTCACACAGTATGAGGCTTTCATGGCACAGTCCAAAGAAAGTATTACTGATATGTTTGAGAGATTTCACAAGCTGGTGACTGAGCTTCAAATGAATGGGAAGGTTTACAGCACTAAGGAATTAAACATGAAGTTTCTACTATCTGCACCAAACCATCTAGAGCAAAGGGTCATATCTCTAAGAGAAAGAGATTTGAACAAAGTCACATATGATGTGCTCTATGGGGTTTTAAAGACTCATGAGCTTGAGCTGCTTCAGAAGAGGGCTATCCAAGCCAACCAAGGCAGAATGATAAACACATCCTGTGCCTTGATTGTCAACAAATCTGTTCAAGACCTGGAAGCATCTACAAGTCAGCTGAGAATAGAAGATATAGTAGATGATGAAGAAACTGAAGAAGAAGTGACTGAACCTGTTGATGAAAAGGAAGAAGATGAGTTCTACACTCTTGAAGAGTTGGATGCCATGGAAAACACTTCATATTCTCTTATGGCTAGAAAATTCCCAAACATCAGATTTAAGAGGAATCAGCCCTTCAAGCCTAGATCTCAAAATCATTCATTCAACAAGAGCAAGGCACCTGTGAAAGCAAACAAAAACAGATTCAAAACCAGCTATGTGGATAGGTCATCTGTGAGATGTTATAGATGCAATGACCTAGGGCATTTTTCCAGTGAATGCAAGAAGCCTAAAAAGAAGGATAAGGAGTTTCTTGAGCTTAAAGCTAAGTATGAGGCTCTGCTAAAGAAGCATACACCAGGTAAGGCTACATAGCTGAAGGGAAGTGTTGGGATGATTCTGATAGTGATGGAGAAGAACAAGAATTCGGCAACTATGCCTTGATGGCCAACTCCAAGGAAGAACCATTTGCATCAGACTCTCAGGTCCCATCCCTCACTATCATAGACATGTCTGTTTCTGAATACAAATCTAGGGTTGAACAACTATCTGTTGAGATGTTTAATATTCATACTAGTATGACTGCTGCTAATGAAGAAATTGCTAAACTGTCTACTAAGAATGAACTGTTGAACAAAAGAAATGAGGAACTAGAACTAACTGCTATGCAAATAGAAAACCTCAAACAAGAAATTGAATATCTAAAGAATAAGGTTCTATGTGCTAGTCAAGTTGAGAAGGCTCTTAGGGATGAATTAGCTGAAAATGAATTTAAATTGAAAACATTTAAGAATTCCTCTAGTCTATTGCAGTCCTACCATGAGAAAAATCTAGCTAGACCTAAGGCTGCCATTGGACTTGATTATGACACTCTTAAACAGAGGAAAGGGTATGCAGTCATTGAAGATGACATTGTTGTTCAAGAGGAAGTGCCTCAGGTTGTGAAAAAGGCTGAGACCCCAATATTTAAAACACCAACACTTGAGATTGATGAGGATGCCTTACTCATTAAGCAAATGTTGGATGATGAAGATAAGGCACAATCAAATGAACAACAAGCATCCTCTAAGAGTGAGAATGTCAAAACCAAAGCCAAGGAGCCAGTAGGAGGTAGACCTAGACCTGAGAAATTTGTGAAGTTTGTTTCAACTGGGAATAATGAGTTTGAGAAGAAAGTGGATAAAAAGAAACAAAACAGGAATGGCAAATTAAGGATTAACAAGGACAACAACTATGCTTATGTGCCAAATACCCCTAGGAAAGTTTGTCAAAAATGTTTTAGCACTAATCATTTAACTCATGCATGCAAGAAACTATCTGGTAGTGTTGCTAAACCATTCTATGATTGCTCTGTGCCTTTAAGACATAGAGACTCTCCTTTCTATGATAAACTTGATTGTATGCCATGTAACATGAATGTAATGACTAGTTGTTTTAATTTGAGAAGACAATTCATGGAAGGTTGCATCAGTCACAATGTTCACACACACTACACAAGAACAAAGTCTTCAAGTCCTCCTAAAGTTAGGAAGGTACCTCTGTCACCTAAGTCTAAGAACCCTGATTCTAAGACTTCTAACAGTGACAAGAAGACTAACATCAAGAAAATTGATAAGCATGCTGTTTATGATAAAACTGTTGTTAAGCCACATGGACCCAAACTTGTTTGGGTACCAAAGGAGAAGTAATACCTTTGTGTTTGTAGGGCAAAGAAAGTGAAAAGAAGGACATGTGGATTTTGGATAGTGGATGCTCAAACCATATGACTGGTGATATGGCCCTGCTATCACAGTATGCGGAGAAGGCTGGCCCAATGGTTGCTTTTGGAGATGACAGCATTGGCAACACATTTGGATTTG
Organism: Saposhnikovia divaricata; assembly: GCA_036435485.1. Taxonomy (NCBI): domain Eukaryota; kingdom Viridiplantae; phylum Streptophyta; class Magnoliopsida; order Apiales; family Apiaceae; genus Saposhnikovia; species Saposhnikovia divaricata. The sequence goes on along the minus strand of CM071600.1, from coordinate 74,402,137 downwards.
GCAAGTTAGAAATTGGAAATGTCATCATTGAAAATGTAGCACTGGTCAAGGGGCTCAAGCACAATCTACTGAGTGTTGGTCAATTTACTGACAGAGGCTTCAAAGTGAATTTTGACAAAGATGAATGTTTGATCACCCACAAGAAGACTGGTGACTTTGCTCTATCTGGAGTAAGGAAAGGAAGCATGTTTGTAGCCAATATGAACTCTGCAAACAAGGACAAAATTTGTTTCTTTTACTCAAAAGCATCAAATGAAGATAGTTGGTTGTGGCACAAGAAGCTATCACACTTGAACTTCAAAGGCATTAATTCTCTAGTCAAAAGGGAGTTAGTGAGAGGCATGCCCACACTTGAATTCTGTCAAGAAGGAGTGTGTGAGGCATGCCCACACTTGAATACTGATGGAAGGGAAGAGAAATGCAAACAAGGAGGATGTCAACACTGGGGCAAGCTACATGACATAGAAAGAATCATTGCATTGTTGAGCTCAGAAGATAAAGTGGAAAGAGTATGGAAGCTGGAGCTAATTGATTTTGTGAAGATGAAGAGAGATCATGAGGAGAGAATCAGAAAAGAGTGTCTTGAGAAATGGCTAGCAAGGGAGAAAGAAATTGAGAGACTGGAGATTGAAGCAGAAAAGCTAAGGGCAATGGGATTGTTTAGAGTTCAGTTTAATCCCTATGTGGTCAAGTATAGGAGGAGAAATGGGGATCAGGTCCACATCAGAATGAACCTACTCAACCACTATCCTGCAAACATTCTGAAGCCAGTACTTGAAGATTTCAAAGACTCAATTTTGATTGAAGAATTGGATGCTATGGCAGAAATAATAAAAGCTATGGATGAGAATACAAGGAAGGAGAAAGAAAGAAGACAGAAAGCATATGATGATTTTCAAGCCAAAGCTATGGAAAGGGAAACAAATGACAATGGCTAGTACTTCATCATAAGCTGTAAGATTACTCACCCTGTAGTTCTATCCACATTGCTAATCAAAATTCATACATGTACTGTCAAGTTTTATCTTTATGTATGTTAGGCTTGTTATCAGACATGAAATTGTGACTAAGGGTCTTACTCACAATTTGGGGGAGATTGTTAGTCACAGAGGCATGCCTGAATACATCTAATAACAAGCCTAAGTTGCTTGTAATGCTATGCATTACTTACATGACCTCTTAACTGAGGGAACCTCTAGTTGTAGAGTTTCTACTGGTTTTGTACTTGCAATAGGCATCAAATTCTAGCTGTGTAACTATACTTATTAAGTCAAGAATAATGCTTGAAAGAAGTTCCAAGGTTCATGCCTCAAGCAAGGAGATAAAGACTGCCAAATAATCACAGTTGGGATTTGAAGAAATGAAGAATTTGCCTAAGTACCAATTCGAGAAGTACATTTGTCTATTCGAGAAGTCTAGCATTCGAGAAGTCAGGGGTTCGATATCTCAGAAGACACTATTTAATATCTCTGAATACACTGTTCGATATCTCATTCGATATCTCAGAGATTCGATATGTCTATTACTCTGTTCGAGAACTCAAGGAGTCAACAGGTCAAAGGTGATATTCGAGTTCTCAAAAGGGTCAACAAGTCAATGATGTATTCGATATCTCAAAGACTCAAGATGCTATTCGACATCTCAGGGATTCGATATGTCAAAATGCTCTATTCGATATCTCAAGGACTCCCAGAAAAAAGAGCTATTCGAGAAGTGATTCGATATGTCAATATAACACTATTCGAGAACTCAGAGTTATCGATTAAGTCAATTCTAGTTCTCGAATCACTCACTTAGACAATTCTCGAATACATTCTTGAAGACAAAATACTGAAGAATTGTACAAGTCAGAAACCTGCAACAAGCCAAGACGCTTTATTTGACTATGTACTATAAAGCACGTTGGAAAGCCTACAAAGAAGCTTGGAGAGATAATAAGTCAGGGGACAAGGAGCTAAAGAAGTGGATCTGAACAGGCTTTGCAAAGTCAAATCTGTAGCCGTTTGGACTCTTACTCAAATGAGATAGACAGACTGGAAAGTATTTTGTTTACCTACCTTATTTGCAGTAAGTAGGTGTATACATGTCTATAAGGATACAGCCTCACTTCCTTAGCAGATAAGTTTTTCATATACATCACAAGAAATATCTCTCTGAGAAAAACGAAGCTGAGAATACTATCATTTGTATTCACAAATTGTAGCAAAATCTTTATCTAATAAAATATTAGATTAAAGTGATATTGTGTTGTGTTTGTCTTAGTTATCCGCACTTACATATCTCACACACTCAACACATATCTTGCTGCAAAGATTCAAGAACAAAAAAAAGTTCAAGAATCCATTCACCCCCCCTCTGTATTCTTTTACTATATTCAATACTCAACAAGCATAACCCCATTCACACAATACCGTAGCTTGTATAGCAGTCTCAACAGGGGAGAGGGAAGAAGACAATACTCAACCCGGAACCAACACCAACACGCTGAATTTCAACAACACAACCACGAAATAAACTCACACACAATTTTACACACACACGCCTCTTACTCACACCACAACACCCCCGTTCACGCTGCACTCTCACACCTCCAGAACACACACACGAACACCGAACACCAGACCCGTTGCCGTATATACATACACAAATAGATACAGAGAGGGGAGGGAAATCGAGGGATGTAGGGATGAAGTTGAGAGATTATAGTGAGATTTCGTGGGAGAGATGAGAGAAAGAGGAAGAGAGTTCGGGAGAAGAGAGGTCGAGTAGAGAGGTTTGGAGAATTGTCGAGAGAAAATAGTGTGTGTAACTGACGGAGGAAACTAAATTAGGGATTTAAGGGTTTAATTGGGGAAAAGTAAAGTAATTTAGGAATTTTATAAACATTTTCTAATTAAACACAATTTTAATCCCAACCGTAAATTGCCAAATAAATAAATATAGTTTAAGAAAAATCTCAATATTATTTTTAAAATGTAGAAAATAAAATTATCTATCTCCCCATATTTTTAAAATATTTATAGGATCAAAACGAATTAAATATGGATTTTTCAAGATTAAATCAATAAAACACAAATCAATTAATAAAATCATTTTAAAATCATTAAAAATCAAAATAAATCCATCTAATATTTTTAAAGGTCAAATAAGCCCATAAAGTTAATATTGCAAAAGATTTCAGTATTTATACTAATCCCGATGATTTTATAAAATTCTTAGAAGATAAATAACTCATGAATTAAATTGGATTTAATTCCCAAAAATAAAAGAAAAAAAATACATAGACTTATCTGACACATGTAAATCATCAAATTAACCCAAAATTTTAATATCATACATATTTCACCTCCTCACCAATATTCACGTCACATAAGTCACATTTAATATTAAATAGATAATTATAAGGCTTAATGGCCTTTTAGCCCTCCAAGTTTGCACCGAAATACCCATCAGCCCTCAATATTTCAAAACGTTCCTTCCAACCCTCGAAGTATCCGTAAAGGTCCAATAAGCCCTCATACCGGGATATGAAAAAAAACCGGTATAAATCGGTAGGGCAAAACAGACATTTCACTTTATCTTTCCCTCCAAAACAGAGGAATCACTCCCGCCAGACCTTATAACCCTTGTAGTTCTATATATCTATATATATGTGTGTACAGACTTTTACCAAACAAAACAAATTGCTAAGAAAATGGAGCCTACTTGTTGGTGTGGAAGATCAGCTGTGTTAAGAACCTCATGGACCGATGCAAATCCGGGAAGAAGGTTTTAGGGATGCCTGCGTTTTATGGTACATTCATGTTAAATCAAGTATTATTGTACTAATTGTTCTAGCTGCTTGTGAGACTTGTTTCTTTTGCAGGAAGACAGAGCCCATGCTTGTAACTTTCATTTATGGTTCGACCCCCCTATGTGCCCAAGGGCAAGAGTTATCATCCCAGGGCTGTTGAGAAAAGTTGAGAAGCTAGAAGACGATTTGAAGAAGTTTGAGGCTGCTGATGAAATCAAAGGGAAGAAGAAAAGGCATATTTTGTTGTTTATGATTGTCATATTCAACGTGTGGAGCTTTGTACTGATGAACAAAGAGGTGGAGACAATAAGCAGGGGACAATATGAACTACCCTAATTATAGCTTTGTAGTAGAAAAAAGAATTATGATGTATGAAAATGTAATGCAGTTTGGTATTTATAATGAAATGTTTTTTCAATCCAATATAATGTACTATTTTCAATCCAATAAACAGCCTGTTTATGAAATATTAGGGATGTCAACAGCAAAATCACAAACACAAAACTTAGTAAATAGCAAATGGTTCACATCCATAACTTAGTAAATAGGCAACATTACAAACACAAAACCAAAAGGTTCAGGGGTTGTCAAAAGCACATAGGTTTACAGTCAAAATGAAATTATCCGTAAATGTGCACAAGTTAAAATCCAGGTCTTCAAGCCTATTTCTCTTTGCCCTTCGACTTGGTCTTCCCCTTTCCTGCAATCTTCAAGTTTGTTTCTGTCTCCTGTATTGCTTTTGCCAGTGCACTCCTTGTGATCACATTTTTCCCATGAGATAAGAAAGGTGCAGATTTTACCTCTGTTTTGCCAACTATAGTCTTGTATTGTTTCACTGGTGGTGGCATCTTGTTAGGTCCAAATGTGTTGTAGAGGGGGGGTGAATACAACTTTTCGAATATGAGAAGCAATAAATACGATGCGATAAATGAACACACAGATTCAAGGAATATATGTCTTATATATAACTTGAAAGGGTTGCTACAACATTCATTACAAAGTATAACAGAAGTTGAGAGAGAAGTAAATGATACTAAGCTCTGTGAATGCACTCTCTCTTTTTCTCTTGTGTTTTTCTCTAGAATTGCTCACTAACTAAAACATTACACAAGTACTTCTATTTATACTACATGTAATCTATGTCCTGTAGTCTTCAAAGACTAAGATATACGTGGCCTAATGATGTCCACATAAATCTTGCCTTATCTTGAAAGCTTGGAAATCTGCCAATCAGAAGATGCCATGTGTCATGTTGAAGCTGCACTCTAAGTAGAACTTCTACTTGAGAATTTCTACTTAGCCATCTCGAAGTTCTAAGTAGAACTTCTACTTAGAAACTTCTACTTGGCCATCTAGAATATTTAGTACTTAGAAAATATTCTGGTCTTCAACTAGAAACTTCAATGCACATCTTGAACTTGTGATATCTTCATGTCTTCTTTGTTCTTCACTAAGCTCTTGAATATGGATCTTTATTACTGACATAAACTTGCTATCAATGTCCTGACACTTGATGCAACGGTCTGGTTCATAAGTGACTAGTCTTGATAGGGTTTTTGCTTCTTGAATAAATTACCATGTTCAATTAGAAATGTGGCTTTCCAATATTTGCTTTCCTTCTTGTTCACTTGAAATCAATTGGTCTTATTGATACTGATAGTTATGATCTTGATTCTTGGCTTTCCAAATCACTGAGGCATGAACAACTTTGACTTGAACTTCTCTCAATGATTTCTTCTTGGATTGATCATAGTTAACATGTTGAGTTGTATCAATTACCTTGTCTTCATTTAGTGTTGATTTCTTGTGACTTCTTGTTCTTGATTGTCTTCTGGTTAAGTATCTTTTCCTTTAGTTTGAGTTACATTAGTTATAGTGTTACAAGTTTACACACTCTGCCTTTCAATCTCCCCCAATTTGATTGTCTAATAATGACATTCAAATTAATGAAGGATAACTCAACTAAACAATGAGACGAGAAAAGATAATTAACATTACAGTCTTGAATAATTTACAATTGAAATTTACATGAAAACAATACAAAGAACTTAAACTAGAAACAGAATTCGAACTTCGAATTAAAGATCATTTGAGTGATTCCTATCACCTGGATTATTTCATACCTTTTAGTCAAACTTGTATCACCTTATTGGATTCACTCTAAGGTGAATTTTCCTCAAGTGAGTTAAAGCAACCGAAAGACATGAAGTTTTTCCAACTTCAAGTTCACACCACTCTGACCTTTAACCCTAATTCCGTTTCCTCTTTCTAGCTTCAGCAGCTTGGTCTCTCTCTTCTTTCTGCCTTTTGCGCTTCTCCTTCTGCTGCTGTTGTTTCTTGTACACTGGATCTTTAAGCTGCTTCCACCTAGCATTCAACAGACTTACAGCTTCCATTTCTAGAGGATTCTTGGGCTCTGGATAAGGATGTTTGAAAAGCCTTCTGAGTTTGTCCACCTCCTGAGTAGTTCTGATCTTTGGAATATCCTCAAAGTTCTTCATGATGAGCTGAGGTTTCCAGTGAGATTTATCAGATTTAAACTGACAATAGATCATCTTGGGGTAGCCCTTGACACGGTCAGTATTGTGGACACTGGCCGCATCTCGCTCCATTCGCTTCTTTTCCACTACTACTTCAGACAGGTAACTCATGAGTCTCTGCTTTTCTTCAACAAACTTATCTTCCACTTCGCCCCATTTGAATACATATAATACTCTCTCCAGAAATGCAGCATCTTGAGTCCGTAGCAGCCATTGTCTACTCATATGCAAGATTGTTTGATTCTGGTCTGCATCTATGAATACTAAGGCATCAGCTGTATCTTCAACATAAGCATGTATCCAGTATACACTATCACTTCCTGGAACACCAATAGCCTCCCTTATTTCTCCTTGTTCTAGTGCTCCAGAAGGAAGAGTCAGAGCTTCATCTACATTCTTCATGGCTTGAAGAATATTCCATTTCTTCTCTATCAGCTCCGGCTCAATCTTCACGTCATCAAGAGGGTTTGGAGCAATGACATCACACTTCCACACCTCATTGCTCTTCTTGAATATAACTCTTTCAATGATCTTCACGGATTTATCTTTAAGCTCAGAAGCGAATCCCTTACTCATCATTTGTCTACAGACAGCTTTGAGAGATTCTACTGAAAGCTCCATTAGATCATTTTCCTGCATGCTAACCCTCTTCATCTTTCCGTCAACTACCATCCGGATAAAATTTGGATATGCTGAGAATTCTGGACCCTTGTCCTCTGCTAGCTGCATTAACTGATCCCTGTACAGAATGCTTAGCTCCTCAGATTGAGAGTATTGAATTTTAGTCGCTAGCAAGAACAACTCTGACGCAGATCTTCTCATAATGAATTGGTCATCCACATATAAGAAAGATGTTGGGACTCCTTCTACCAAAGACAAGATAACCTGCCACTCCTTAAGATTTGCATTGTATCCAACCCTGACTTTAGAAATTAATCTCTTCAAAGCATTTATATAGTCCCCAGTCATTGGATTCTGCAAATTCAAGTTGTAAAACAGATCATCTGCATCCTTGTTATGAACTCCTTTCGCACAGGGTCCCATCATTATCTTCCTTGCTTCATCCCATTTCAGCCCTATCCTTCGTTTGTCCAGATCAACTTGAGGATTAGCTAGCCTCGCAAGCTCATACTCATACTGCTTCCCTTGTAGCTCCACCTTCTGTTCTAGGAACGCAGCATGTTCTTGCATCATCTTCATTTTATGGAACTGAGCTTGTTCCAAGGCTAGCTGTTGAGCTTTAAGGGTTTCCTCATCAACAGGAAATTCTTCAGGCATTCCGGAAGACATCCCAGCACCTCCACCTTGTTCCTTCAAAGATTTTTTTATAGCGTGTGCCAACGGTACGTCTTCCATGTCAGAATCTGAGTCAAGTACCTCCTGTATTGTTTCCTGATGACTCAGATCAACAAATGGTTCATCAACCATTACTGCCTTACCCTTTCTCATCCTCAGAGCCTCTTCATCAACAGACGGCTCAACTTCTGGTTCCTTGACAAGATCAGCGGGTTCTTCAATTTCTTCGATGTGAACTGCCTGCTGTCTCGTCTCCTTTCCACTCTCCCCCTTAGGTGAGTTAGCCTGAGCTCCACCATGGTCTTCAGATCCACCAGCTGCATAGGAACCTCCAAAACCAGAACCAGAGGCTCCCGCTCCACTAGCACCACCTGCACCACCTGCACCAGCATCGGGGGGAGGTTGTTGCGACTCGAAACACTCCGGGGGCACAAAACTCCTGACTGCGAACATCATTCTACTGATCTCCACAGCCATTGTATGCATTGTAGACTCCAATGCCCCCATCCTCTCATTGAGAGTGCTTCCCAAGACACCACCAACATGGCCCAAGTCATTGACCTTATTTGTCAAATCATCAAAAGCTGTAGCTTGACTTGCCATTCTTGCTGCGTAGTCGTCTAAAGCCCTTTGGTTGTTTCCAATGTTCATCCCAAACTGCCCCATCGTCTGTCCGAACAGCTTCATTTGATTTTCCATAGAAGTCATACGCGTATCAAGATTTTCAATGTTAAGGGACGGTGTTTGGTTTAGGTGACCTCGCTCTAATACTCGTTCTGTTGGTATTTGACGCTCGGTTTCGGGCCTTGAAAATGAAGGTCCCTCTCTCCCTAACCTCTCACACACACTCCCTGTCTCACGCTCGTGTATGTCTTCAATGATTGATCCAAATAATGAAGCAGTACCTGCAGAAAATTGATAAGAAATGTTGTTGACAGTTATGGGATCAAATTCTGTTTGTTCCTGAGTTGGAATCTCAGGCTGAGAGGCCGCAAAGTGTCCTTGTACGACATCAGAACCGATCCTCTTTGCAGCATCAGTACGTACCGGTGAAGGTACGGCTGAAGTTCTTAAGACTTCATGTCCTCTTGAAGCAACAGTATCTTCAAGAGGTACATCATCCTCACCAAAATCAAAATCCCTATGTGCAGATTGTTCAAGGGGTGAACCACTCGCGTGAGGTGGAGTGGTTGCGTGTGACACTCTAGGGTTTGACTGTGGTTGTGAAGTAGCAGCGTGGAAAAGTTTGGCTTTCTTGCGAATAAGTTGCTGCTCTTCGGGTTCAATCTCCTCATCAGTTTCTACATAGATACGTGCTGGCTTTCTGACTTCCGTTAACAAGGGTGATAGAGAATAGGAATGTGTATCAGACTCAGAGTCAGAAATATGGCTATCACCCTGGGATAGATCCTGCGGGTTAGCAGTCTCTTGGGTCGCGGAATCAGATACGTAGGAGGAGGAATGAATAGTATGCAGGGAGAGATTACCTGATTGATTACCTTGTGCATCATCGCTTTCCTCATCAGGAATCTCATCAAATGCCTCAGCATGAACAGATGGATTTTGAGCATGTGATGAGACTTGTGATGATGCCTCCAAATTGGTAACTCCTGCATCATATCTAAGCCACATTTGAATATTTTCAGGAGTAGACATCGGCTTACCTTGATGTTTATCCTGATTTGCAATGGTTGAAAGTGACTTAGTGCCCATCCCTAGCGATTCAGATGTGGGGCTTCTGGCAAATCCCTGTCTAATAGCAAGAGCATCCTTCGGTATTAAGTCATTGATCAGCATTTGAAGAAACCGAGGAAACCAGCAGACAACATCATTTGTAGTGAGGTCTCTGCTTGCAAGGGATCCCATTGAGGCCACTATCTCAGAGAGAACTATGCGTCCATAGTTTATATCCAGTTCTCTTGCTAGGGCAACTGCAAAGGTTTGCATTGGAATTGGAATTTGATGAAAGTCTTTTTCGCGTGCCCGAAAACATCTTGTGATGGCCTCGAAAAAGTAATTCCATTCCGCATGGAAGAATTGCTTTTGGATATTTCCCGTGATTGGACCTTTTGGAGGATAACATCCAATTTCTTCAAAGAATCTGAGGCGTTCTGCAGCAGTAGGTTCTGAATCATAGGCATCTTTAATTGGAAATCCCAGAACCCTGTTGACAATTTCTTCGGTCACCTCATATTCCTGACCCGCTAAGGTAAACCTGAAACCGTAGGGGGTTGATTTACTCCCAAAAGTAACCGCACTAGTCCATAATTGCTGTAAAGCATCATGTACTAGTGTAGGTTTAGCAGTAAAAGCATGGCTAGCTTTGGAGTACAAATTGAGAAATCGTATCCAAAACTTAAACCACGGGAGTTGATCACCAATTTCCGTAGAAATATTATAAAAATTGTTTTTAGCAAGGGAAAATTGGTGAGCCATTTTAATTAAATGTTTTTTCTTTTAAAAAATGTGAATTTTTATTTTAATTGAGAAAAACAAATAAATTACGAATTAATCAGTTTTATTCCTTTTAATTTTTCGAGAATATCAAAAGATAATCCGAAAATTTAAACTACGGAATATGAACAGTTGCCAATTACTGGATCTGAATATTCAACAAAGATGAATATTCGTGTGTTTATCAGTGAAATCGTGTGTATATGTGGAGAATATGAAATCGCGTTTTGGAACAGATACACAAAACTTGATGTTTATGTGTATGTATATGCGCGTGTATATGCGGTTACAAAACACACCAACACAAAGGTTAATGATTACACAGTGAATCTCAGTCAAAAATTTGGCAGTAATTCGTGATTAGTATGAGTTTAATCACAAAACACAGATTAATGGTATGAAGTTATGAAATCGCCTTGTTTTGTGAAGAGGCTGCTGTGAAAATTAGAATTAGGTAAAGTGAATTAGGCATCGAGTTAGAGATGTATATATAGATGAATGTGAAATGACAAAAATGTCCCTGTTAAAAAAATGTGAAAAGTACTAAGTCCATAAGGGAACATCTAAGTCGAACTCTATCTCGAACTTTTCTATCTCGAACATCTCTATCTCGAACATCAAGTCGAACTTCGAGATAAAGTTCGAGATAGAGGTTAACTCGAACAAATATGCACAACTAAGCACTTTAACCAATTATACAGCAGAAACTATAGGGAAATCCTATCTTGAACATTATTGAATTGTAGTAAACTTGGAAAATTCCCCCTTTAAAAAAAATAAAAATAGGGAAATTCGAGATACATTTCGAGTTAGAAGTCTATCTCGAACATCAAGTCGAAATTCGAGTTGAGTTTCGAGATAGACTAAGAGCTCTATCTCGAACATCAAGTCGAAATTCGAGTTGAATTTCGAGATAGACTAACTCGAAGTTAATCTCAAATTCTTTCCAAAATACCCCCTTGAACTAACAAGTACAGGGTAATTCAAGATATGTTTCGAGTTAGGAGTATAACTCGAAAAATTCCCTTTAGCTTAACTGAGAACTCTATCTCGAACACCAAGTCGAAATTCGAGTTGAGTTTCGAGATAGACTAACTCGAAGTTAATTCTCAGGTCTTTTCAAAATATTCCCTTAATGGAAACCTCATCTCAACCTTTGAGATAAAATTCGAGATAGACTTTATCTCGAATATTTTGAAGATAGAACTAGGCACACTGGTAACTCGAACTCGAACTCTAAGTCGAATTTCGAGATGAATTTCGAGATAGCCAACTCGAAATTCTTCCCAGACTTAGAATTTTTCAAAAACTTCACTCTGACAGATTAAGTCGAAATTCAAGTCGAATTTCTAGATGAGTTTCGAGATAGAACCTAACTCGAAATTTTGAAGTTTTTCAATTCTAAGGCCTCTAAATACATGAAACTCATAGGTAAATTCATCTAAAAATCATGCAATATTTAGAATATTATGAATTTAACTCCCCCTATGATCATGCAATCTAACAAGCATAAATTCACAGATTTGTGCTATAAAAGACACTTAAAACACAAGGAATTTATGCAAAATCACACTATATGCAAACTATAACAATCATTAATTAGGCATTTTAAAGTCTAAACACATAATGATTGATTAGCTTGCACATACAAACATAAACATGGATTTTACAGATAGAAGGCTTTACTAACTTGTGTTAAGCATTCCCAATTCACCAACCAACCTATTGAATGTTACTTCATCAAGAGGTTTGGTGAATATATCTGCAATTTGTTGCATTGTGGGCACAAAATGTAGCTCCACAGTCCCCTCCTCGACATGTTCTCTTATGAAATGATACCTGATGTCAATATGCTTGGTTCTTGAGTGATCTACAGGATTGTTGGTTATGGCAATGGCACTTGTGTTGTCACACATGATTGGAATTTTCTTGTGCTCCATGCCATAATCCTTCAGTTGGTTCCTCATCCACAGTATTTGAGCTACACAGCTTCCAGCAGCAATGTACTCAGCTTCAGCAGTAGAAGTAGATACTGTATGTTGCTTTTTACTTTGCCAGGACACCAATCTTCTCCCAAGAAATTGGCAAGCACCAGATGTGCTTTTCCTATCAATCCTGTAACCTGCATAGTCTGAATCCGAATAGCCAATAAGATTAAAACCTGTATCTCTTGGGTACCAAATCCCTAGATTTGGTGTGCCCTTGAGATACCTAGAAATTCTTTTGACGGCTACGAGATGTGATTCTCTAGGATTCGCTTGGAACCTTGCACATAAACAAGTTGCGAACATTATATCTGGTCTACTTGCAGTTAAATAGAGGAGTGAGCCAATCATACCTCGATAGCTTGTGATGTCAACTGATTTACCTGATTTGTCTTCATCAAGCTTCGTGGCTGTTGCCATGGGAGTCTTAGCTGCTGATGCATCTTCTAGATTATACTTCTTGAGTAAATCTCTGACGTACTTGGATTGACAGATAAAGATACCATCTTTTCTCTGACTGATCTGTAATCCAAGGAAGAAGGACAGCTCTCCCATCATGCTCATCTCATATTTTTCCTGCATTAGCTTGGCAAATTTCTCGCACAAGCGCTCATTTGATGACCCAAAAATAATATCGTCCACATATACTTGAACAAGTATTAAGTCATTTCTCACAACTTTATAGAACAATGTTTTATCAATTACTCCCCTAACAAAACCATTTTCAATTAAGAATAGAGATAGGGTTTCATACCATCGCCTTGGGGATTGCCTGAGGCCATAGACAGATTTTAAGAGTAGATACACAAAATCTGCATGTTCTGGATCAACGAAGCCAGGCGGCTGTTCCAGATACACTTCTTCTTCTAACTCTCCGTTCAGGAAGGCACTTTTCACGTCCATCTGGAAAACTTTGAAGTTCTTATGTGCTGCAAATGCCAAGAACATCCTGACTGCCTCAAGTCTTGCAACTGGTGCATAGGTTTCATCATAATAAATTCCTTCTCGCTGAGAATAACCTTTTGCAACCAAACGAGCCTTGTTTCGTGTTACAAGTCCGTTTTCATCCAGTTTATTTCTGAATACCCACCTAGCTCCAATTACGGATTTGTTCTTTGGTCGGGGTACCAGTTTCCAAACTTTCTGCCTTTCAAACTGATTGAGTTCCTCTTGCATTGCAATCACCCAATCAGCATCGCCAAGAGCTTCTTCTATTTCTTTAGGTTCAAGCTTGGATAAGAACCCAGAATATAAGGAGATATTAGCCATGTCAGCTCTTGCAGTTCTTCTAGTAGTCACACCAGCATCTGGATCACCAATAATTAACTCAAACGGATGATCTCTATTCCATACCCGTTCACCTGGAAATTGTCTTGATGATTCAGCTTGACTTTCTGAGATGGGGTGCTGACTACTTTGATTATTTTCACTAACTCCCCCTGAGTTAGTGCCAGCTCCTACAGAACTAGAGTCAACTCGACTCGAGCCTTGAACAGTAGTCCTTGAGCTGCTGTTTACTCCCCCTGAGTTGTTGCCGGTTGGTACTGAGGAAGTCTCTCCTGATCTTGTAGAATTAGCTTGTTCACTAGACTCAGGTTCTTCATGTACTCTTGGAACATTTAATGGAACAACCAACTCAGGTTCATCTTCAAGATCTTCTAAGTCCAGATTCTGAAATTTTAGGGACTCAGGTTCACTAGAATCTCTTGAAATTGATGAGAGTTTGGTATCGTCGAATCTGACGTTGTAACTTTCAGTCACTTTTCGATCATTCACTAAGAACACTCTATAAGCTGCCACCACGTCTGTAGAGTAACCAACAAAGATTCCTTCACGAGCTTTTACTGCAAACTTGCCTAGATTTTCATCATCTATAAGCACATAGCATTTTGCTCCGAAGACATGAAAGTATTTGATTGTTGGTCTTCTGTTGTTCATTAGCTCACATGGTGTCTTTTCTTTATCTTTTATGATCAAGGTTCTATTTTGAGTGTAACAAGCGGTACTCACTGCTTCGGCCCAGAAATACAAAGGAAGTTTTGAATCATACAACAAAGTTCTTGCTGCTTCAACCAAAGTTCTATTCTTCCTTTCAACTACTCCATTTTGCTGTGGAGTTCTCGGGGCTGAATACTGACGACGTATTCCCTTAGATACACAGAAGTCATTTAGCACTGCGTTTTTGAATTCAGTGCCATTGTCTGATCTAATCGTCTTCACAGTAAGTGTTGAAACATTCTCAATTTGAGTGATATGATCAATGATTAAGAAAGGTACTTCGTCTTTCGTCATTGCGAACAATACCCATGTATACTTGGAGAAGTCATCCACGATTACCAAAGCATATCTTTTCCTAGACAAAGATAGGACATTCACTGGGCCAAACAAATCCATATGAAGAAGTTGTAAAGGCTCAGTAATACTAGAAATTTCTTTGCTTTTATGCGATGCTCGCTTCGACTTTCCCATTTCACAAGCTTCACAGAGTCCTTTCGGAGCGAACTCCATTTGAGGTAGATCTCTCACCAGTTCTCGCCTCGCGAGAGCATTCATCGTTTTGAAGTTTAAGTGAGATAACTTCTTGTGCCATAACCAGCTTTCATCATCCGAGGCTTTACTGTAGAAACAGGTGACCTCATCCTGATTTGCTGAATCCATATCTGCAACAAAAAGATCTGCCTTTCGAACCCCTCTCAAAGCTAGTGAGCCTTCCTTGATGTGAGTGATTGAGACACCTTTCTTGTTGAAGACAATTTCGTAACCTTTGTCACAGAATTGACTTATACTCAACAGATTGTGCTTTAGTCCCTCAACAAAGGAAATATCTTCAATGATGACATTGCCAGTTTTCAGTTTGCCATATCCCTTAGTCACACCTATGCTGTCATCTCCAAAGGTAACATAAGGGCCAGCCTTCAAAACCAACTCTGTAAGCAGGGACTTGTTTCCAGTCATATGCCTCGATGCTCCACTGTCTAGCACCCATATGACTTTATTTCTATTCTGCTTAACGCCCTGCAATGACAGATTGGTTAGACATTCTTCGGAACCCAACTTTGATTGGGCCCGGCTTTTCGATAAGATCGAGAATCAACAGATTTAACAACAGGAGATGCACTTTTCTTCACATTACTAGAGCTTTCGACTATCTCCTTTCCTTTCTCAGACTTGACAGATTTGTCAATCTTAGGAGAAGGTTTGTCACTCCTAACTTTAGGAGGACTGACAGTCTTGGCTCTCCCATACTTTTTCTTGATGTTTGAACTAGCAACAGTATTTGAGCATGACTGGCTAGATGCATTCATTAAATGCACAAAAGTTTGCATGATATTAAAAGTGCATGGCATACAATTAGGTTGACCACACTGTGCATGATTCTGATGCAGATTATTCATTGTATGTGTGGTAGGCATGGCATGTGCAGTAGGAACATTCATGTTAGCTTTGCATGCATAAGAAAGATGTTCAGTAGATTTACAATGATAACATGCTTTCTTTATTCGTTCAGCCTTAACCTCTTTTATGCCTTTCTCTCTCTTTCCTTGTTGTTTAACAGCCTTAGCTCCTAATCCTAGTCTAGATTCATCTCTAGGGAAATTGATTTTAACTTGTTTGATAGGAGTTACAGGTTGTTCTTTCTGGCGATCTTCCATCTCAATCTCATATCTAGCTATCAATTCAGTCTCTTCTTCTTCTATTCTAGGAACAAGATGTTTGTAGATAGGTTTGACAGCCGATTTAAGAATTCTAGGTGTTTCCTTTTTAAGGTCACTGGAACTAGGGTCAATAGGTCTCTTTCCTTCTTTCTTAGGAAGGTCAGAATAATCAAGTCCTATACCTACTCCAGTTATTTTCTTAAATGTGTCATTATCTACATACACTTTACTAGCAGCTAGTTTGTAAGCTTCGCATTTTGTTTCTAACTCAGCTAGATTGTTCCTAAGACATGCTTCTACTTCTTCCTTAAGGACGAGCTTGTTTTCCAGAGATTTAATAAAGTCTCTTAGGGAAGTATCTACAGTGCAAGCAGCCTCTAGCTCTTCCACTTTTGCCTCAAGCATTCTGCATTTGGCAACAAGTGTTTTCTGTTCCTTTTGAGAAGAGTCTAGGCTTTTGCACAACATATAGATCTCTTCACTAAGAGCCCCGTTCTGTTCCTTATAATCATCAATAGACATTTCTACTTTAAGAGTCAGAACTGGTACCTCTGGTTCCTCTGATGTCTCAGCCATGAGGGCAAAGTTTGCTACATGAGTAACATCTTCCTCATCTGAATCATCCCAAGCTCTTCCTTCTGTCACCAATAAAGCTCGTTTTCCATGTCTTTCCTTCAACAGTGCTTCATAGTTGCTTTTGAGAGCTTCAAATGTCTCTTTTGGATAAGTCTGTTTAGGCTTTTTGCAGTCCGAGGCAAAGTGTCCAGCTTCACCACAATTATAGCATTTGAACTTCATTTTGAAATCCAAAGGAGATTTGTAGCTGGTATTCTTGCCTTTTCCTTTGTAGCCTGACGAACTACCACCACCTCTAGCAGCCCGATAATAAGATGAAGATTTTCTCTGTGGTCGGTTGCTCTTTCTAAATCTCATGTTGCTGAACTTCCTTGCCATGTATGCCACGACACTATCGTCCATGTTGTCCAGCTCTTCTTGGGTGTAGTAGTCATCATCACTGTCAGATGCGCACTCGTCATCATTATCAACTTGATGTGGTGCAAGTGATGATTTAGGCTTTGCTGCAACCATTGCCTTCTTAGACTCTTCCTCATCAGCAACTAATCCTGATGCACTTTCTTTTCCCTTTGAATCATTGTCCCATGCTTGATCTTGAAGTGTTTCCAGCTCATAGGTCTTTAATATTCCATAATATTCTTCCAGAGAAGTTGTATGTAAATCTCTGGTTTCTCTTATTGCGTAGACCCTATGTTCAATGCTTTTTGGCTGGTTCCTCAGATATCTCGTATTAGTCTCAACCATGGGGAGAGTTACACCTCTCAGATTCAAATCCAATACCAACTGACTGAATCGTAGGTAGACATCTGTTATGCCTTCTCCTTTCCTTATTCTAAAGGTGTCATACTCCATCTTGAGTATGAGTGTTTTGTTGCTTCTGACCTCTGCATATCCTTCCATGACAACTTCTATCTTGTCCCAAATCTTCTTCGCTGTAGTCAGACCTTTGACTATATTAAACATTTCATGATCAAGAGATTCCATCAAGGTTTGTCGTACGGCAGTATCACAAGCTATTTGTTCCTTGTCAGCATCCGAAAACTCCGAGACCTTTTTAGGCTCAGACCGAGGTGGTATAGCCACTCCTCCTTCCGTATGTGCAGGAATAACCACCATTGGGACAAATTTACCCTTGTCAAGGACTTCCAGATATTCAGGGTTAACAGTCTCTAGATATAGTCTCATTCTGAAAACCCATTCTTCATAGTGATCTTTGTTGAACATTAGGATCTTGAATGCATTTTTAGGAGCCATCTCAATTCTGGTCACTAAAAGTTTCTAAGTACCCAAGACTAGGCTATGTAGAATATTTATGTAGAACTTTTGCCTAAGTCGAAATTTCTCTAAGTAGAAATTTTGCTCAAGTCGAAATCACCAAGTAGAAATTGTCCAAGTCGAAATTCTATGTAGAAATTCTCAAGTAGAAATTCTATGTAGAACTTTTGTCCTTAGAATAATTTTTCTGCAGATTACTTTAATATTGAATAAACAATATTATCTCTTTAATACCTTTTGACTTTGAATGCTTTACTCACCTAACCCACCTAACCCACTTGCTAGGCACTGAGTATGTCTGTATACTTTCGGCCGAATAAAGCAAATAAAAAATCCAAAACCACCTTTTTATTCTTTTACTTTTGAAAAGGAGATCAAAAAGTTGCTGGGTTGTCTTCTTTAATAAGAACAGATGATGAACACTCAAGAACACCAAATATGAAAGTACCCAGATTAATTCACAAAAATTAATTAAAATACATCCAAGCTAAATAATCACACCTGGAGTATTTAAATAATTTTTCAGATGAGTTTTCACTGCCAACTAATTAAAACACACTTTTCGAGAAAATGAAAAGTAGATCTGAAAAATGAAAACTCACGATTCTTCTACTCAACACAAGGATCTATGTTTTTTATGTTAAACATATAGCTCTGATACCAATTGTTAGGTCCAAATGTGTTGTAGAGGGGGGGTGAATACAACTTTTCGAATATGAGAAGCAATAAATACGATGCGATAAATGAACACACAGATTCAAGGAATATATGTCTTATATATAACTTGAAAGGGTTGCTACAACATTCATTACAAAGTATAACAGAAGTTGAGAGAGAAGTAAATGATACTAAGCTCTGTGAATGCACTCTCTCTTTTTCTCTTGTGTTTTTCTCTAGAATTGCTCACTAACTAAAACATTACACAAGTACTTCTATTTATACTACATGTAATCTATGTCCTGTAGTCTTCAAAGACTAAGATATACGTGGCCCAATGATGTCCACATAAATCTTGCCTTATCTTGAAAGCTTGGAAATCT
Organism: Saposhnikovia divaricata; assembly: GCA_036435485.1. NCBI lineage: Eukaryota > Viridiplantae > Streptophyta > Magnoliopsida > Apiales > Apiaceae > Saposhnikovia > Saposhnikovia divaricata. Next base: position 74,383,522 of record CM071600.1, on the reverse strand, counting down.
GCCAATCAGAAGATGCCATGTGTCATGTTGAAGCTGCACTCTAAGTAGAACTTCTACTTGAGAATTTCTACTTAGCCATCTCGAAGTTCTAAGTAGAACTTCTACTTAGAAACTTCTACTTGGCCATCTAGAATATTTAGTACTTAGAAAATATTCTGGTCTTCAACTAGAAACTTCAATGCACATCTTGAACTTGTGATATCTTCATGTCTTCTTTGTTCTTCACTAAGCTCTTGAATATGGATCTTTATTACTGACATAAACTTGCTATCAATGTCCTGACACTTGATGCAACGGTCTGGTTCATAAGTGACTAGTCTTGATAGGGTTTTTGCTTCTTGAATAAATTACCATGTTCAATTAGAAATGTGGCTTTCCAATATTTGCTTTCCTTCTTGTTCACTTGAAATCAATTGGTCTTATTGATACTGATAGTTATGATCTTGATTCTTGGCTTTCCAAATCACTGAGGCATGAACAACTTTGACTTGAACTTCTCTCAATGATTTCTTCTTGGATTGATCATAGTTAACATGTTGAGTTGTATCAATTACCTTGTCTTCATTTAGTGTTGATTTCTTGTGACTTCTTGTTCTTGATTGTCTTCTGGTTAAGTATCTTTTCCTTTAGTTTGAGTTACATTAGTTATAGTGTTACAAGTTTACACACTCTGCCTTTCACATCTGTTTGCCCAACTTCATGGGGCCTGTGTATGAGTTGAGTTGAGTTTTCTGTTCAGTTGATTGCCCCTCCATTGCTGCTATCATGGTGTCAGATTCATCATCAATGCAAACAGGAGTATCTTTTGTGTTCTCGAACTTATTTAGCTTGCAAAGACGAGAAAGCCTCCAACTCCTTCTCAGTGGCTGAAGCTCACCACTTGGGGTCCCCTTTCTTTTCTTGTTTTTCTCAATTCTTTCCTTCATTTCTTTTTTAATTGCTTTCATTCTCTCATCCTCTACTTGGTTGTCTTTCTCTGGCTCCTCAATGATTGTCTTCTCTTTGGCTTTCTCCTGTTGCTTTGACTCCTTAAGTTTTTTAATTTTTTCAGCTGCAACCATGATAGGGGAGTCAAGGGTAGTTGTCAAGCCCAGTTTTGCATACCTCAGTTGCCTTATCTTTCTTGCTGCAACTTCAAGAGGAGTTGCCTCCTCACCACTCTCTCCCATTATTTCCTCTTCTTGCACAATTGGAATATCAGTCTCTGGAATTTGTTCAACAATCTTTGGCATTTGTTCATCAGTCTGTGGCATTTGTTCAACAGTCTCTGGCATGTGTTCAACATTCTCTACTTGGCTTGGTTGAGTAATGGGTGGTCCTTCCTCAGGAAAATCCAAAAGCATTTCATTGTAGTCGGCTTGCATTTCTTCCTCATTATCTGCAGGTGGAACCTCTGTGGAATTTCCATGATCACTTAGTAAAGCATGTGGTGGAGGTGATCCATGATCACTTATGTCCTCATTAGCATCTTCTACAGGTAGAACTCCATTACAGGTCCTTTTGTTATGGCCTACCTGCTTGCATCTACCACACCTAGTACATGACATTGGAAACATTAGCTATATAATTTACAATTAATGCAAGTAGGAAGTACAAGTATAAAATTTACCTCACAGTTAACTGTGTCTTCTTGGTCAAGGACTTCACTCCATTCCCTTCTTTTTCAATCACATCTGGGAGCTCATATCTTTTCTTTTTTGGCCTACCAGGTTGCTTTTCAATGGTTGGTGGTTTCAAACTCAACCCACTCCTATCCCAAGCATTATGTCCATTCATTGGAATGATTATCCCAGAGTAGGCCTTCTTGTAATTTGCTACACTATACACCGAATCCACATAATCTTCAACATTGTATCCTATTCTATTCAAACAGCTGACAGCATGGTGACAGGGGATGCCACTTAGATCCCATCTTTTACATCCACATGTTCTGTTACCTATATGAACAGCATACTTGGTTCCATTCACTGTGGTTACCTCAAACTCATCATAGCCTGCATAAGTGGAATAACATCCTCCACTCCACCTTTTGTATTTGTCAAGCAGCTTGTACACCTTTGGAGTCAATTTTTTGTCTTCCCAAGCCACCATTTCATCTCTCTTACACTGCAATCTCCTCATTAGGTACTCCCTAATCATTTCTAACATGATTAGTATGCCTTGTTCCCTAGCCCATAAAATGCACCTATTGAAGCTCTCACACCAGTTATTCAGTAACATGTCACATTTGGAGTCAGTTTTGAAATGTGCCCTGCTCCAATGCTGAAATGGCACTGCAGTCAGCCATTCCCAAGCACCTTCATTCTCTTCTCTAAGTCTATTCATTGCAGTCTCAAATGCCTCTTTGTTTGCTACCCTAGCACAGCTCCAAAGTTTTTCTTTTAGAGATCTTCCACCATATCTCTGCTTAAAATTGTTATGCATATGCCTAACACAGTACCTATGCTCAGCCATGGGGAACATCTCTTCAACTACATTCAATAACCCCTTCTGTCTATCACTAATGAAACTCCACCCATCCCCAACACCTATATCCAGATCTTGACCTACTAAAGCTAGAAACCACCTCCAACTGTCTAATCTTTCTGCTTCAACTACTGCATAAGCTATTGGAAACATACAATTATTACCATCTACTCCTATAGCACATAACAACTGACCTTTGAAAGCATTTTTCAAATGGCAGCCATCGAAGCTAAGCATCTTCCTGCAACCAAGCTTAAACCCATGCTTCAAACCCCCTAAGCATATATACATCCTTCTGAACACACCTACAACACCTGCACATTTAGATCTGGAGCCTTATTATGTATTCACAAAGTTTGTATTGAATCTATTGTAAAAAGCACATATGTTATACCTGGTTCTATCTCAATCTCAACTGTGGAGTTGGGATTTCGCCTCAATAGCTCTGTTTTATAGTCCCATAGCTTGTCATACTGCTCTTCAAGAGTTCCATTAATAATCTTCATGCACTTTCTTCTAGTTTTTCTGAGTATGTGATGTTGAAAATCAATTTGCAAGTCCTTCAAGACAGTTTTGTGAAATGCAGAGATTGGCCAAGATGGGTTAATTCTGAATTCTGGAAGGTATTTTTTAGCTAGGTATCCAGAATTTATAAGGGGCAACCCCTTTTGCTCTCTAACACAACTGTGGTCTGCAAATCAATAAAAAGGAATTAAATATAAACTAAAGTAAAGTAATAAAAATACCAAAAAGTCCAAGTCCAAGGAATGTACCTGGTCCCACTATCTTTATTTGCATGGTTTTGTTAAAATTTAAAGAAGCAAACACATGCCATTGACATGGGGGTCTACACACAGCCTTCACCCTGGTTCTGTCACTTTTAGTGAACTTCACCATTCTTCCTTCCAGATAAGAATGCTTCATTACAGCCTCTCTGAATTGACGATGGTCTGTAAAAATCATCCCCACTCTCCATTTTGGAATATCTGTGTCTTTGTACACTGGAAAAGCTTTCTTTTTCTTTTCAGCTTGGACAGGATCTTCATCTTCTGCCAAACTGTCTAGATCATCACTATCATACTCACTATCACTTTCTTTCTCCATAATTTTTTCTGGACCAAGTCCAAGTTCCTCTCTTAACCTACCCACCCAGTCAACTCCCTCATCATCAACATACCTAGAAAATAGCATGTCATCATCCTCATCTGAGTAATCTGAATCAGCAAAGTCATAATCATCTAGTTCATCACTCCAGTCCCCTACATCATTGCTAGCATTTCCCTCATTACATTCTTCATTAATTTTTCTAAACACATTTACATCTTCGAATGATACCAACTCGTCCTCATTTGAATGTGACACATAAACATCAATTGTATTTGAATTTTCCAGTGCATACCTTTTCATTTCCTCTACATCATCCTCAGTCAACAATAACATCAAACCTTCATCTAGTCCTACATTAGGCTTCCTATAATACAGACAAGTCAGTCCCCCATAACCCAAGGTTTTAGTCCATACTCTTAGACTGTCCATGTGTATTTCATCAAGGTCTCCACAGTGATACAAACTCACTTTACCCCCAAAGTATTCAGCTCTTGGAATCAAAACTAACTTCCCACCGTGAAACAAATTAACAGTGAGAACATCTTCACCTTCAAGACACAAAACATATTTGTGGCTTATATATAAGCATTTAAAAGCACAAACATACAATTAGGGTTCATCACACCCACACAAAACACGAATTAACAAACATGTAAGTACATTCAATTGAACAATACATACACTTTCACTAATACATGCATACACAGAGCATACCCACTTTAAACCAAATCAAAACGAATTCATAATAAAAAATATGAGTGATAAGGCTTACTAAACATACCATCAGAGTTCCAACTGCTATCCCCCATGCTTTGATCGCCAATCGGATGGTCGCCAATCGCCACTCGCCTCTTCAATCGAATCCTAAGCTGCTCTGTTTAGTTTGGGCATAGTTTAGGGCTCAAAGCGTATGTAAACGTTTTGGGGGAAAGTGAAATGTCTGTTTTGCCCTACCGATTTATACCGGTTTTTTTTCCTATCCCGGTATGAGGGCTTATTGAACCTTTACGGATACTTCGAGGGTTGGAAGGAACGTTTTGAAATATTGAGGGCTGATGGGTATTTCGGTGCAAACTTGGAGGGCTAAAAGGCCATTAAGCCTAATTATAAATACCAAAAATTTCTAAGGCGTTATAAGTTCACCTCTTCGATTCATGTGGGTATAACTCTAATTTCATATCTTTTATTATTACGAATTTGTGTTCTTGCAATTTGGGGGTTTGTGTTGTTATTTGCTTGGAAGATATTTGTAGCTGATTATTTTGTTTATTGTTGTTGAGATGGCACCGAAAAGGCAATGGTTGGCTGGTAGTAGTAGTGGTACTCGTCCATCTTCGGACGAGGATTTGAATTCGGGGGGTGAGGTGGAGAAGTTTGCGTCTCCGGAGGCTGAAATGGAGTATAATCGGTTTTTGTCTAAAGGGGTTATTAGGGAGAGAATGTTGTTGCCTTCTAAGGATGTTGAGATGGTTGCTATAATTCGTGAGAGGGGTTGGGCTCTGTTTTGTGAGTTTGCCAATGATGTTCCGTTGAATATTTTTCGGGAATTTTATGCGAACACTAAGGGGGATAAGAACAATTACACGGTTGTGAGGGGTATGTCTGTGGATTATACACCCCGTGCCATTCGTACTCTTATTGGGCAGGGACCTAAACCTAGGGGTGTTGAGGATTAGCCTAAGAAGTCGAGGGTGGATGTTGACTTAGATGCTTTGATAGCTGAGCAATGTATTCCGGGCACGGTGTGGAAGTGCAGGCCGGGTACCGCTAAGAAGACTACTTTTCCTGCGTCATCGGTGAATAAGTTCACACAGGCGTGGTTCTTTTTCATATGTTCTAATATCATGCCATCTTCCCATATTACTGATGTGACAGTTGATAAGGCTATTCTGCTTTGGGGTATTCTGAAGGGGGAATACGTTGACCTCGGTTATGTGATTAATCAGAATATTCTTAAGTTTTTGGGAGGTCATACGATAAGTAGTATGCTCCATGCTTCTATTGTCACGGGGTTATGTACTGCTGTGAGAGTGAGATGGTACAAGGATGAGCCTGTGCAGACGGTCGGGGCTCCTATTGATGATGCTTCTATTGACAGGATGGTGGAATGGTCGGGCGGCGTTCCACATCCTAGAGGGCTAGGTTACAGAGTGGATGGTGTTGGTGGTCAGGGAGCGGGCGCTCTGCCACATGTTCCTAGAGCTGATAGAGCAGGTCCTTCTCAGGGTATGGCGGATATGACAGCATTGGATACGCACTTCAGACGGTTGAATAGGCGTATTGATGCTATGCATGATATCAACCGTCAGTATGCTGAGGATATGACTGCGGCATTGAGTACGGCATTCCAGTCTACAGGTATTACGGTACTGTGGCCGGTGTTTGGAGCTCGTATTATTTATCCACCACCTGATTCACCCGGAGAGGGTGATGATGCCGACGAGTAGGTATGTTTCCTACTATCCCTTATATTTACTTCCATCAATGTGGACATTGAATACTTTAAGTTTGGGGGTGGTTTGGGGGATAAGTAGGGTGTAGTAGTTATTTGTGTTACGTGTCATTCTATTCATATAGATATCATATTTTGCATTTTAGTAGTAATTCATGCATGTTCGTGCGTATTATTTATGTTTGTTTCATGTAGAGCATTCTGTTATTTTGTTTTCGTATACCATGGGAGTTCATATAGTTGCAATTGCATAGCATGCATTTTTCATGATCCCTTAGGACGAGCTAATTCTGATTGGTAGGTTGATGTCTAATTGAGTGTGGTAATGATGAGTAGAGGGTTGATTTATAGTTCTTATGAAATTGACTTGCATGTTTGAGAAACAAATTTTACACAGTCTCGTCGTTTGCTTTTGGGCTAGGTTGAGGTCATGCTTGTTTGGTTGCTTTGAGGTTTAATCACTTGTTTATATTTAGAATTTTCGTTATTCTCTTGATAGCGTAGGAGCACTAAAGTAAGTTTGGGGGAAAACAAGAATTTCATGCTAATTGTGATTTATTGTCAATAATGGCTAGGTGTCAAATGGCTAGTAGCCGGCTCATATTTATATAAGTAGTCTAGGGTTGGAATTGAGAATTCTCAGTCCAGATTAGGGGAGAGCATGGGCCGGTTCGGCTCGGTTTTTGGATAAAACCGGAACCACAACCATATATCTTCGATTTCCAAAATCGAAAACCGCAACCGCAACCGCAACCAACGGTTCGGTTTTGGTTTCGAAAACCCCGGTTCGGTTACAATCGGCTCGGTTCCGGTTATAAAACCGATCAACATAAAATGAGAAAAATAATATTACTAGAATAAAAAAAACATAATTATGATAAATTCGTGGAATTTAAGATTACATTAATAATAATCCAATTGTTTCTCTGAACAAAACATACAGAGTTTTATAATAGTAGGCTAGTAGTAGATTGCCAAATGTAGTCATTACATAATTTCCTAACATTAAATCTTTTTATAACATCACACGGCCTCACTGACAGTAGCCCAGCAGCCAGCAGATGATCCATTCTCAATAGCCAAAACCTGAAAACAACATTTGTCCTTAAGTATTACCAAATAGCTCAAATTTAGACAACATAATTCTCTAAATCTTAAAGTTCTTTCACTGTCAATGTAGCAGAGGGCAGAGGGCATTTGAAAAGAAACTAACATATCAAGTCAGTTTGCTTACCACTTTTACTACCACAATTTCAAAAGAATCTCCACACCTTTGCTGCCACCTGTATTCAATGTTAAACCAGAAAGCTGAGAAACCAGTAAAACTCATTTTAGCAATTTCGACAAAAAATCTGTATTGTGTTAATGATGAAAAAAGAATTGCCAACTCCCTCATCAATGTTATCAAAGATGTGCTTCTTTAGAAATTGAAGTACAGTCCAGCTAACATAATTACCAGTTGATTTTATTTATCCTTAATTTTTCATATGTGTGGCCTAAGAGGTCTGGAGACCATTGAACACAACTCTTGTAACTGATACTTGGACTTTAACTACATATATAAAACTTACTGAAAGTTAAGGCCTTTAGTACTATGTCAAAATATGTAAATGCCAGATCTTGTATCACACTTACATTAAATTTAACTTTGCTAGATTTTGGTGTAATATATATTTTGAGACCATGCATTCATGCACACTTAAAGTTTTCAAATGGAAGTTCTTGCGTAAACATATTAGCTGCAACACTTAGTGTGAGCAGCAGTTGTAGTAAACTATCCAGAAGGAAAAACTACCTGGATAGACATTTTGTGGCACAGTAGAAGCAGAAAAGAAAATTGTCACGGTGATGCAAGCCATCTCTTAAATGAAAGACCAGATGAAGGATGTGGAAACTAATTACAGAACTGGAGCTAATCTGATCAGAGCCTTCAGTGAACACGGTACTTGGATTAAGATCAGTAGATTATATCTCTGGGTTTTCTGTATAAACTAGATTTCCTATGTTTGATGGAAATAACCCTAGGATCTAGATCAAGAAACGTAACAAGTACTTTAAAAATATGAGAAAATGACTCATAGAAACTTGTAGAGTCTACTATCATTCCGCAAGTTCTCAGCCTGGGACATATTATGTTTATTATACCGTTAGATGTCATGGCTTATTTCCAAGCAAGGGTAGCTGCATAGAGCTAATTATTCTTCTGTATTAATACTTAAACACCTACAAGCATGCATACTTAAAAATCTAATTTGTAGTGAAACTATGAAACTAAGGACTAATTCTTACAGAGTTGACTCAATTACTTGTATTGAAATACCTGATTACCCGTATTACTGTATTGGTGTATTACCTAATCTATAGTATGAGTCTCTGTCTGGACTAAGGACTCAGGCCCAATCAAATGCAAGGCCCAAATTTTCTTTTCAAATTAAAGAGTACAGAGTACACTACAGATTGATTCTTGCAATATATATAACAATATAATAATTGATTTAAAAAAATTCATATACATTTTATGAATTATATGTATAATATATAATATTTATTTATTAATATTAATAATCGGCTCGGTTTTGGTTTTTATCGGTTTGGTTGGAATGTATAACCGAAACCGAACCATTTCAATCGGTTCGGTTTTTTATTTTTCGGTTTCGGATCGGTTTTATTAGGTTTTATTCGGTTCAGTTTTGTCCCGGTTTTTCCCGGTTTCGGTTTCGGATCGGTTTTTTGCTCAGCCCTAGTCCAGATTGCATATATATATATATAAAAAAAGAAAAAAAAAGTTACGTGAATTGTTAAATGCAATATTAACCAGGATGAGCTCTTTAATACTCGAGCAATTAAGTTCAAGGGGACTTTGTGCCTAGTGACTAAGGCTTTTATAGTCTGGGATCCACTAACCTAACGCTCGCTACATGGGTATTATTGTATAAGCCTTTTGGGGTCTCATCCATTGCACGGTTAAATAAGCATGCGTTGTTGTGTATAGTATTATGTGTTGTAATTTAGTAATAAAGCATGAATTCCTGTCTAACTCGAAGGATGATGGAGGTGTTCCTAGGTTATGAAGTGTTTACCGTCTATTCTATTTATAAACTTGTGATTGTCTTGGCGAAGAATGAGTATGATTTCGATCTAGTGTTAGGAGTATATCTGATGAGCATCGCACAAACGCATGTTTCTGTCATGTATTGTTAGTATACGGGGACTTAGTCGAGCTCTATTTGGATTTGGTTGCATTCTTTGAGATATTTGCCTGCTAGTTGGTTTTGGTTAGTTTGAGGGGATAGTTGCATTTTCATATTCGTTGCATTCATGCATTGCATTGTTTAGTTAGATGGATTTTGTGGGTACCTTCACTATAGGCCCTCACGAGATCATACTCGTCCACTAGGGCTGCCTAGGGGTTTAAAAGGCTTGTTGCATATGCCAAATGTAACCATGATCACCTACGGAAGTGGTACTAGTTAGTTGTATTTGTTTATGCTTGAGGACAAGCATCGGTTTAAGTTTCGGGGTGTGATAAGTGGATTTCATATCCACTTGGAGCGTTCCATATCGGCTTAAATTGATTCACTTGGCCTCAAATTTGTCGCATTTTTGATGTGCTTTGTGTAGTTGTGCAGGATTGTAACTATCGGTTAGGGTTGGTGAGTTTCGTCAATAATGGAGTTGAATTTGAGCTTTAGAATGGAGAATGGTGTTGAGTATTGAATACAGTAAAAGAATACAGAGGGGGGGGGGTGAATGGATTCTTGAGTTTTTCTTCGGTTTTGAATCTTTGCAGCAAGATAAGTGATGAGTGTGTGAGATATGAAGATGCGGATAATTAAACACAAACACAACACAATATCACTTTAATCTAATATTTTATTAGATAAAGATCTTGCTACAATCTGTGAATACAAATGATAGTATTCTCAGCTTCGTTTTTCTCAGAGAGATATTTTCTGGATATTTTTGAGAAACTTCAAAACCTTGACAGCTAAGGAAGTGAGGCTGTATCCTTATAGACATGGATACACCCACTTGCTACAAATGAGGTAGGTAAAACAAAAGCACTTTCCAGTCTGTCTATCTCATTTTAGTAAGAGTCCAAACGGCTACAGATTTGACTTTGAAAAGCCTGTTTAGATCCACTTCTTCAGCTCCTTGTCCCTTGTCTTATCTCTCCAAGCTTCTTTGTAGGCTTTCCAGCATGCTTTATAGGACAGAGTCAAATAAAGTGTGCTGGCTTGTTGCAGGTTTCTGACTTGTACAATTCTTCAGTATTTTGTCCTCAAGAATGTATTCGAGAAGTGACTAAGTGAGTGATTCGAGAACTGGAGTTGACTTGATTGATAACTCTGAGTTCTCGAATAGTGTTATCTTGACATATCGAATCACTTCTCGAATAGCTCTTTTCTCTGGGACTCCTTGAGATATCGAATAGAGCATTTTGACATATCGAATCCCTGAGATATCGAACAGAGCATTTTGACATATCGAATCCCTGAGATATCGAATAGCATATTGAGAGATATCGAATAGTGTCTTCTGAGATATCGAACTCCAGACTTCTCGAATGCTAGACTTCTCGAATAGACAAATGTACTTCTCGAATTGGTACTTAGGCAAATTCTTCATTTCTTCAATTCTTCAAATCCCAACTGTGATTATTTGACAGTCTTCATTTCCTTGCTTGAGGCATGAACCTTAGAACTTCTTTCAAGCTTTATTCTTGACTTAGTAGGTACAGTTACACAGATAGAATTTGATGCCTATTACATAGTACAAACAAGTAGAAACTCTACAACTAGAGGTTCCCTCAGTTAAGAGGTCATGTAGGTAATGCATAGCATTACACCTACTTAGGCTTGTTATTAGATGTATTCAGGCATGCCTCTGTGACTAACAATCTCCCCCAAATTGTGAGTAAGACCCTTAGTCACAATTTCATGTCTGATAACAAGCCTATCATACATAAAGATAAAACTTGACAGTACAGGTATGAATTTCCATTAGCAATTTGGATAGAACTACAGAGTGAGTAATCTTACAGCCTATGATGAAGAACTAGCCATTGTCTTTTGATTCCCTTTCCATAGCTTTGGCTTGAAATTCATCATATTCTTTCTCTCTTCTTTCTTTCTCCTTCCTTGTATTCTCATCCATAGCTTTTATTATTTCTGCCATAGCATCCAATTCTTCAAGCAAAATTGAGTCTTTGAAATCTTCAAGTACTGGTTCCAGAATATTTGCAGGATAGTGGTTGAGTAGATTCATTCTGATGTTGACTTGATTTCCATTCCTCCTCCTATACTTTACCATGTAGGGGTTGAACTGAACTCTACACAAACCCTTTTTCCTCAGCTTTTCTGCTTCACTTTCCAGTCTCTCAATTTCTCTCTCCCTTGCCAGCCATTTCTCAAAACACTCTTTTCTGACTTTTTCTTCATGATCTCTCTTCATTTTCACAAAATCAATTAGCTCCAGTTTCCATACTCTCTCCACTTTATCTTCTGAGCTCAACAGTGCAATGATTCTCTCTATGTCATATAGCTTGCCCCAGTGTTGACATCCTCCTTGTTTGAATTTCTCCTCCCTTCCATCAGAATATTTAATCTCAAGGCAATTATCAACAATGGCAACATGATAGATTCTTTGATCTTGCAAAAATTGCAGTTGGTCTACATCATAATCTTCATCTAGTGGTTGGAGTTTTAGGCCTGGATAGATTGTCAGGGTTTTTGATATGGTTGGCTTTGATTTCCTTGCAGCTTGCTTGAACTTGATTCTTTTTACATGATTACTTGGCAGCAGTATGTGACCTTTGTTTGTAGACCATTGTAGTATTCCATTAGCAGTTTGCTTTTTGAAACATACAGATGGTTTCTTGACTTGAATCTTCTTCTCTTCTTGAGGTGGCAAGACAGTTGCAGAAGCCATAGATGCAAATTTTGAAAGGTCACTACTGGCAGCATTCACCCTAGACTTAGAGTCTTGTGTTGTGGTGAGGTTACTGTCAGCAATGCCTGAGGCTTGCTGTCTTCCACTTTTCCTCTCAGAGCCTTTACCTTGATCATCATCATTCTTCCTCTTCTCATTATCCTTCTTCTTCTTCTTGTCTTCATCACCATTATTACTCCGGTGATGTCTTCTCCTTCCATCACTTTTATCTTCATCCTTGTCTTGATCTTTGCTTGGGTTGAACTTAGCAGTCTCAGATACAATGCCAGTTGCAATATATGACCTGAGATAAGATATAGCTTCTAATTCTTCTGCTGTTCTTGATCCCTTCTTCTTGATCAGTTTCTCAATGATGGCTATGATGAGATTTTTATTTTGAGGAGTTAGATGCTTAGGAATGACCAGCTGCTTGATATCTTCAATTCTTGTTCCAGCCTGGTAGATAATAGTTCTAGGATCTGTGAAAACTTCAGGTAGCCTTGAAGGTTGACCATTCCTCAATTCATCATGAAGACTCTTGTTGTTCTCATTTCCCTTCTCAATTAGTCCAAGGAGCACATTCACTTCTGAGTGCTTTAGACTCTGTAGAGTATTGATGGTTAAGTGCCATATCTTGTTCTTTCCTACCATCAATATCTCCTTGAGCCATAGATCATTAAGCCTCCTTGGTACTACAGTGAGACAGTCAATCTGACTCTTCAAACTCTCATGATATAGCAGAGCATCACCAGCCTGTTCTCTAGAGACTTTCAGAAGCTCCAAGAATGCATCATCATGATAGACATTTGAGTTTGCAATTTCTTGTAGCTTGGCCTCAGTGACCACCTTCACTTCTACTGGCTTGGCACTCTTAGATATTGAGATTCGAGGCTTGTCAGATGGCATACTCCCTGCAACCACTGTGGTTGTGATAGACTGCCTTTGACCATCAGGAGTAGTGATGTGCACAGTTGGTAGAGTGACAACTGGCAGAGAAGTGGGAGGCTCATCAACTTTGTCCTTTCCTTTTCCAGGCACATGAGTAGTAGATTTCAAAGTTCTCTGATGGCCACCCTCAGTGATCTTGATGCCCTTTTCTAGTGGTCTCTCCCCCTTTGGATTTGAGTTCTTTGATATCCTCTTCTCCCCCTTAGGCTTGTTGACAGACACAGGGACTGTAGGAGGCACCTTTGGAGTTGAAGATTCATCAGGTAGAGGGAGACCCATGTGCTTCATCATTGCAGACAACATTGATTGTTGATGCAGAAGAACATCAGCTGTGGTGGTGGCTTGAGTGTTCAACTGCTCAGTCAGAGTTGTCACAGTGTCTGTAAGATGAGCATTGGACTTGTGGAGAGAGACTACCTCCTTTTCAAGAGTATCCACTTTAGTGAAGAGTTCATTGGCCTTAAAACCAGATAGGGATTGATCCTTCAGTCTCTGCACTTCGAATCTTGACATCTCATGCACAGGAACCTCAGTGACCAGCTTGTCTCCATATTGATTTGCAAAGAGGGTCCTGAGCATGGCATTGGCATCAGTTGTCTGATCTGATAAGGATTGAAATTTGTGCCCCAGACCTGTGACAGCATCCTTGAGAATAGCCAAACCATTGTCCATCCTGGTGCAAGTAGCATTGCAGGTTCGAATGTCCTTGAGAACAGTCTCCAATTGAGGGAATTTAGCATCAAAAGTCCTCTTGATCTCATGCACCTCCTTGGTTGTAGCTGAACACACTTCATTGATTTCTGTCTTTAAGCCTTTACCAAGATAGTGTGCAGCCTTGAGAATGCCTTTATAGCTATCATTCACTGCTTCAAACACATCAGTAGGGTTGAGAGATTTGGCATTGGACCCTAGTGAAGTGATGTACTCTTCTCTGAGATACTGGAGACCTTCTGAGAGAGGAATTGAATTGGTTCCTTGCAGCCAAGCATCGATATTCCCATCTCTCTCAGTTTCATCTATGATCTTCTCCTTCTGTAGCTCTACATCCTCTTTGTGACATAGGAGTATAGCTTCATAGTCTGGATTGGGCATGTTTGCAGTGAGAAGGTGCTGAGCAATTTTTGTGAACTCAGGGATCTGATCCACAACTAAGCTTTGAAGTGCTTCAACCGTCAATTGTGGTGGAACAGACCCTGATCCTGAAGCACTGTCATGTTGCACAGGCTTCAGCCATTGAGACAAAAAGTTAGAGCTAGAGCTAGGCTTGCTAGGCTCCTCAGTTACAGATGCAACTTCTGCAACCGGATGAACAGACTCTACTACTGTTGTCTCCACAGAAGTGGGATGAGTTACAACAGTAGTTGACACAGGCACAGAGTCTCTAGTAAGAACTAGTGAATCCTCTGTGTTTGTGATGGTGTCATTAGGATATGCCCCAGCATGCATTCCCTGACCATCCAAATGTGGTACCTGGGTGGTGAGCAAGGTGTCATGCACCAAGTCACTTGAATTCATTGGCTCATCAAAGGAAAAGAATTCTTGATGATCAATGCCTTGCTCCTCAATTGCTTGAGTTGCAGGCTTCAAAGAAATATGAGTGGTAGATTCTGAAAGAGAAGTGTGTTGTAGACAAGATTTTGGCAACTCCCCCTGAGAAATAGAGGGAGTTTCAGTTATGATGTGCTCTCCACTCAGTGTTGTGCCAGCCTTATCACTCCCTTGTGCTGACTCTTTACAGATAGGTGCATTGGGGAGGATGCTTGATTCTATAGATGCATCCTGTTGAGAGGAAACATCTAGTGAGCTGTGTGCCCCTGATTTTACAACTTCAGCCATTTGAGTGACTGAAGAGGTGGTTTTAGACTTCTTCTTCTTCTTTAGGCTTATGATAGGTAACTCCGGTGTCTCACTTTCTAACCCTAGTTCTACAGCCAAGGCTGCTTCAGTTAAGATTTCTAAAGGTTCAGAAGCAGCCTGTTTTCTCTTCTTTTTACTAACATCACCCTTTTGAGAGGATGATGCAGTTGGCTCTTTGCTGGATAGAGTGTTTGGCTGAGGGGGTTGGTTAGCAGGCCTTGGGTTCGCACTTTGTTCTCCTTGCTTAGGCTGTGCTAACTGTGATTTTGAATCAAATATTGGCATGTTGTGGGGGTAAGACCTAAACAAACCCTCCATGTGGGGAGTTATGCTAAGTCTTACATCCACATCATTCCTAGTCTCCAAATTACCAAAAATGAGTTTGGTCATGGACCTAGGATAGCCTATTTTACTCTTATCTGCTCCAGGCAATTCAATCAATGCAGCATTTTTGAAGTTAAGTACTGATTGAATAAAGCGAGGAAAGAAAATTTCATTACCTCTCTTGGCTGTGGTCTGACCAAGTCTCCCATAGAGTTCCTGTAGGATGAGAAGTCCAACATCTATCTTTCTCCCATGAGCCAAGGCATAGGCAAGCTGCTGCATGGGTGTACTAATCTGATCAAAGCTTGATTTCCGTGCAGTGAATACATGAAGGAGTGTAGCAAATACAAAGCTCCATTCTTTCCTCAAGAACTTCCTATTCAACTTTCCCAGCTTGATAGTATCAGAGTAGTTGATGAAGTCAAAGAATTCTTCCAACTCATCATTGGAGGCCAGAGCATCATACGTCTCTTGCTGCATATCCAAGGCTTGATTCATGTCTGCAGTGGTGATAGTGATATCCTCTCCTTGAATCTTGCAGTGAACAATATAAGAAGTGATAGCATTCTCAAGAGCGATGACCTCCACAGTAGCAGTCCTCCAGAATTGTTCCAATAGATCTATGTACAGAGTTGGGTTGGCTGAGAGCGCACTCTTGATGTATGATTCAGACAACCACCGAACAAAGCACTTGAAATTGGCATTCGGTGCTTCCACATCACTGGTGATTGCGATGAAATTAGTTTGGGATGGTATGGTGAGTTTAGGGTTTGCCATTTGGGTAGAGAAGAAAAGAGAATTAGGATTGAAGAAGAAATTCGCAGTTAGGGTTTTTCAGAGGTTTCAGGAGTTGAGATGCTTGAGAAATCGAACGAAAAGAATTGAATAGTTGTGAAGTTGTATATATAAATGTCTTGAGTTGTCGATAGATAAGTGTTCTGTAGCGACAAGTCATTCGAGAAGTATGAAACAACTATTCGAGAAGTCAAGAAAGGCTTATTCGATATCTCAGGCAGTTTTTAACTCACAGCTGGCAGTGATTTAACTCAGAAAATAATTCAAAGTTAAGAATATATTTTTATGAGTGAAATGAGGGTTTGAATATAAATCCAAAAAGCGATTAAGTGTCAGCGAAAAATCAGCCTTTTCAAATGATTCGATAACTCAAATGCAGTATTCGAGAACTCTATCATTAGAGAACTAAAATACTCTATTCGAGAACTCAAAGTGTGCTATTCGATTTCTCAAAAAGACACTATTCGAGAACTCAGGAGGGTTCTTGATAGACCTATTCGAGAACTCGAGCCATGACAAAACAATGAACCATTCGAGAAGTCTGACTTATCGAACTATACTTTTCACTCATAAAATTCAATTTTCACTATCTTTTAAAATTTACCAGAAATATTCACTGAAGAATATTCTACTAAATTAAATAGTGATTTTCTCAAAATTTCACAGAAATTTCAAGCTAAAGATGTATGATTTTCAACATGTGCAGCATTGGAATATTTATACATCATACTCCAGCCAATACTTACTTCAGAAATATTAGGCATTTGATAAAGTAAGTATTTACTGCTGCAACAATCTAGTTGATATATTCACTTAGCCAGAATTTGAAGAATTCAGCATTCCAATCTCACTAACTAACCTTGTGAAGGTGGCTTCATCTAGTGGCTTAGTGAATATGTCAGCTAGTTGTTTTTCTGTGGGAACATAATGTAACTCAATGGTTCCATTAGTTGCATGCTCCCTTATGAAGTGATATCTGATGTCAATGTGCTTTGTCCTAGAATGATTGACAGGATTGGCAACTATAGAGATTGCACTTGTGTTGTCACACATGATAGGAATTCTTTCCAACACAAGTCCATAATCTCTAAGTTGGTTTCTAATCCAAAGCACTTGAGCACAGCAACTTCCAGTAGCTATGTATTCAGCTTCAGCTGTGGAAGTTGACACAGATTGTTGTTTCTTGCTGTACCAAGAGACTAACCTTTGTCCAAGAAACTGGCAGCTACCTGATGTGCTTTTCCTATCCATTCTGCATCCAGCATAATCAGCATCAGAATAACCAACCAGATTGAACCCTGTGTCCTTAGGATACCATAACCCTAAGTTTGGTGTGCCTTTCAGATATTTGAAGATCCTTTTTATTGCTATCATGTGTGATTCCTTTGGGTTTGATTGAAACCTTGCACATAAGCATGTAGCAAACATGATATCTGGCCTACTAGCAGTGAGGTAGAGTAGAGAACCAACCATGCCTCTGTAGATTGAGATATCTACCTTTTTGCCCTTAGCATCATCATCTAACTTGGTGGCAGTGGCCATGGGTGTCTTTGCAGGTGAGCATTCTTCCAAATCAAATTTCTTCAGTAAATCTTTAATGTATTTGGTTTGGCTTATAAAAATGCCATCCTTCCTTTGACTAACTTGCAGTCCAAGAAAGAATGTTAATTCTCCCATCATACTCATCTCATATCTGCTTTGCGTGAGCTTAGAGAATTTTTCACACAGCTTCTCATTTGTAGAGCCAAATATGATATCATCCACATAGATTTGAACTAGGATAATATCATCATCATGTTTCTTGTAGAACAGTGTCTTGTCCAGTGTGCCTCTAGTGAATTGATTCTCCAGTAGAAATTGTGATAGTGTGTCATACCATGCCCTGGGAGCTTGCTTGAGTCCATACAATGCTTTAAGTAATCTGTAGACAAAGTGGGGAAACTGTGGATCCTCAAAGCCAGGTGGCTGTTGCACATATACTTCTTCTTCCAACTCCCCATTCAGGAATGCACTCTTGACATCCATTTGATAGACCTTGAAATTAGAATGTGCAGCAAATGCCAAGAAAATTCTGATGGCTTCTAGTCTAGCAACAGGGGCAAAGGTCTCATCATAGTCAATACCTTCCTGTTGAGAGTATCCTTTTGCAACCAACCTTGCTTTGTTTCTTATGACTACACCATTTTCATCCATCTTATTCCTTAGAACCCATTTAGTTCCAACAACGGTTCTATCCTTTGGTGCAGGCACTAGTTCCCATACTTTGCTCCTTTCAAATTGATTTAGCTCCTCTTGCATAGCAATTATCCAGTCAGGATCCAACAATGCATCATCAAGTTTCTTAGGCTCAACTTGGGATAGAAAGCAGCCATAGAGACATTCATTTATAGTTGCTCTCCTTGTCCTTACTCCTGCATTTGGATTTCCAATTATCTGATCTGCAGTGTGTGATCTATCCCATTTCCTTGTATGTTCAGATTGATTTCTCATCCTTGATGTTGCTTCATCATTTAGATCATGATCATCTACATTTCCTCCCCCTGTGAAGTTGTCACTCCTCACAGGTGTATCTTGGATGCTTGTTTCTTCATTGTTGGTTGACACAGGTTCTTCATTCACTTGAGTTTGTTGGATTATGAGTTCAGATTCACTTTCAATCTCCTCATCAGAATCATCTAGATTGTCAAACTTCAAGGGATCTTTATCTTCATCATTGGCTTCTTCTAATCCAGGTAGTTTGCTGTCATCAAATGTTACATCTGTGCTCTCCATTACTTTCTTTTGACAAATGACATAAACTTTGTATGCAATTCTTTCCATAGAATAGCCAAGAAAGATTCCTTCAAATGCCTTTGCATCAAACTTTCCAACATATTCTGAATTATCTTTTAGCACAAAGCACTTGCTTCCAAAAGTATGAACATACTTTAGAGTGGGCTTCTTTCCAGTCATCAAGTTGTAAGGTGTCTTTCCAGAGTTTTTGTTGATGAGGGTTCTGTTTTGGATGTAGCATGCAGTGCTCACAGCCTCAGCCCAAAAACATGTAGGCATCTTTGCATCAAGTAGCATTGTTCTAGCAGCCTCTATCAGAGTCCTATTCTTTCTCTCAACAACTCCATTTTGTTGTGGAGTCCTTGGAGCTGAGAATTGTTGAGAAATACCATTTTCTTTGCAGAATGCTCCAAGCATGGCATTTCTGAATTCTGTTCCATTATCACTTCTTAATGCAATCACACTTGCATTTATGGCCTTTGCTTCTTTGTCAACTTTCTTTATGTGCTCAATGATTACTTGTGGAGCCTCATCCTTTGATGCCAGAAATTCTACCCATGCATACCTTGTAAAATCATCAACCATCACTAGAGCATACTTCTTCCTTCCTAGTGACATAATATTGACAGGCCCAAACAAATCCATATGAATCAGTTGCAGGGGCTTGGTTATAGATGTCACTGTTTTTGACTTGTGGCTTGATCTTTTCATTTTTCCCTTTTGACACGCCTCACACACTCCTTCTTGACAGAATTCAAGTGTGGGCATGCCTCTCACTAACTCCCTTTTGACTAGGGAATTAATGGCTTTGAAGTTCAGGTGTGATAGCTTCTTGTGCCACAGCCAACTGTCTTCATTTGATGCTTTTGAGTAGAAGCAACAAATTGTGTCCTTGCTTGCAGAGTCCATATTGGCTACAAACAGGCTTCCTTTCCTTACTCCAGACAGAGCAAAATCACCAGTCTTCTTGTGGGTGATCAAACATTCATCTTTGTCAAAGTTCACTTTGAAGCCTCTGTCAGTGAATTGACCAACACTCAGTAGATTATGCTTGAGCCCCTTGACCAGTGCTACATTCTCAATGATGACATTTCCAATTTCCAACTTGCCATATCCCAGTGTGTTGCCAATGCTGTCATCTCCAAAAGCAACCATTGGGCCAGCCTTTTCCTCATACTGTGATAGCAGGGCCATATCACCAGTCATATGATTTGAGCATCCACTGTCCAAAATCCACATGACCTTCTTTTTACTTTCTTTGCCCTGCAAACACAAAAGTATTACTTCTCCTTTGGTACCCAAACGAGTTTGGGTCCATGTGACTTAGTGACAGTTTTATCAAAATCAGCATGCTTATTAGTTTTCTTGATGTTGGTCTTCTTGTCACTGTTGGGAGTCTTAGAATCAGGGTTCTTAGACTTAGGTGACAGAGGTACCTTCCTAACTTTAGGAGGACTTGAAGACTTTGTCCTTGTGTAGTGTGTGTGAACATTATGATTGATACAGCCCTCCATGAATTGTCTTCTCAAATTAAAACAACTGGTCATCACATTCATGTTACATGGCATACAATCAAGTTTATCACAGAAAGGAGAGTCTCTATGTCTTAAAGGCACAGAGCAATCATAGAATGGTTTAGCAACACTACCAGATGGTTTCTTGCAAGCATGAGTCAAATGATTAGAGCTAAAACAGTTTTGACAAACTTTCCTAGGGGCATTTGGCACATAAGCATAGTTGTTATCTTTGTTAATCCCTAATTTGCCATTCATGTTTGGTCTCTTATTAGTCACTTTCTTCTTAGTCTCATAATTTCCAGCTGAAACAAAATTTACAGATTTCCCAAGTCTAGGTCTACCTCCTACTGGCTCCTTGGCTTTGGTTTTGACATTCTTACTCTCAGAGGATGCTTGTTGTTCATTTGATTGTGCCTCATCTTCATCCTCCAACGTTTGCTTGATGAGTAAGGCATCCTCATCAATCTCAAGTGTTGGTGTTTTAAATATTGGATTCTCAGTCTTTTTCAAAACCTGAGGCACCTCCTCTTGAACAACAATGTCATCTTCAATGACTGCATAGCCTTTCCTCTGTTTAAGAGTGTCATAATCAAGTCCAATGGCAGCCTTAGGTCTAGCTAGATTTTTCTCATGATAAGACTGCAATAGACTAGAGGAATTCTTAAATGTTTTCAACTTAAATTCATTTTCAGCTAATTCATCCCTAAGAGCTTTCTCAACTTGACTAGCACATAGAACTTTGTTCTTTAGATACTCAATCTCTTGTTTAAGATTTTCTATTTGCACAGTAGTTAGCTCTAGTTCCTCATTTCTCTTATTTAACAGTTCATTCCTAGTAGACAGTTTAGCAATCTCTTCATTAGCAGCAGTCATACTAGTATGAATGTTAAACATCTCAACGGATAGTTGTTCAACCAAAGATTTATATTCAGAAACAGACAAGTCTATGGTAGTGAGAGATGGTACCTGTGAGTCTGATGCAGATGGTTCTTCCTTGGAATTGGCCATCAAGGCATAGTTGCAGAATTCTTGTTCTTCCCCATCACTGTCAGAATCATCCCAACACTTCCCTTCAGCTATGTAAGCCTTACCTGGTGTCTGCTTCTTTAGAAGGGCCTCATACTTAGCTTCAAGCTCAAGAAACTCCTTATCCTTCTTTTTAGGCTTCTTGCATTCACTGGCAAAATGCCCTAGGTCATTGCATCTATAACATCTTACAGATGACCTATCCACATAGCTGGTTTTGAATCTGTTCTTGTTTGTTTTCATAGGTGCCTTGCTCTTGTTGAATGAATGATTTTGAGGTCTAGGCTTGAAGGGCTGATTCCTCTTGAATCTGATGTTTGGGAATTTTCTAGCCATAAAAGCATATGATGTATTTTCCATGCCATCCAGCTCTTCAAGAGTGTAGAACTCATCTTCTTCCTTGTCATCAGCAGGTTCAGTCACTACTTCCTCAGTTTCTTCATCATCTACTATCTCTTCTATTCTCAGCTGACTTGCAGATGCTTCCAGGTCTTGAATAGATTTGTTGACAATCAAGGCACAGGATGTGTTTATCATTCTGCCTTGGTTAGCTTGGATAGCCCTCTTTTGAAGCAACTCAAGCTCGTGTGTCTTTAAAACCCCATAGAGCACATCATACGTGACTTTGTTCAAATCTCTTTCTCTTAGGGATATGACCCTTTGCTCTAGATGGTTTGGTGACGATAGTAGAAACTTCATATTTAATTCCTTAGTGCTGTAAACCTTCCCATTCATTTGGAGCTCAGTCACCAGCTTGTGAAATCTTTCAAACATATCAGTGATACTTTCCTTGGGCTGTGCCATGAACGCCTCATACTGTGTGACCAGTATCTGTTTCTTATTTTCTCTTACCTCCTCTGTCCCTTCACATAACACCTCGATGTGATTCCACATGTCCTTGGCTGATCTGCATGATGCTACGTTGGCAAACATCGACATATCCAAGGAGTCTATGATTAACAACATGAGGTGGCTGTCTAGGGCAATCTTTTCCTTCTCTGAGTCCGTCCATTTGGATGGCTCTTTTGGAACGTATGATCTAGGAATGACTACTGCGCCCACTGTGGATTCAGCAACTTCTTGTTGTGGTATGAATGGACCATTCTTGAGAATGTCAGGGTAGAGAGGATTGGCAGCTTTGATGAACAACAGCATTTTTATTTTCCAGAGGTTGTAATTCTCTTTGTCGAACTTAGGGACCTTTACCGTACCTGTAGTCTTTGGTGTATTCGAACTCATGATCGTTTTCTGTTTAGATTAAACAGCCTGCTCTGATACCACTTGTTGAGTATTGAATACAGTAAAAGAATACAGAGGGGGGGGGGGTGAATGGATTCTTGAGTTTTTCTTCGGTTTTGAATCTTTGCAGCAAGATAAGTGATGAGTGTGTGAGATATGAAGATGCGGATAATTAAACACAAACACAACACAATATCACTTTAATCTAATATTTTATTAGATAAAGATCTTGCTACAATCTGTGAATACAAATGATAGTATTCTCAGCTTCGTTTTTCTCAGAGAGATATTTTCTGGATATTTTTGAGAAACTTCAAAACCTTGACAGCTAAGGAAGTGAGGCTGTATCCTTATAGACATGGATACACCCACTTGCTACAAATGAGGTAGGTAAAACAAAAGCACTTTCCAGTCTGTCTATCTCATTTTAGTAAGAGTCCAAACGGCTACAGATTTGACTTTGAAAAGCCTGTTTAGATCCACTTCTTCAGCTCCTTGTCCCTTGTCTTATCTCTCCAAGCTTCTTTGTAGGCTTTCCAGCATGCTTTATAGGACAGAGTCAAATAAAGTGTGCTGGCTTGTTGCAGGTTTCTGACTTGTACAATTCTTCAGTATTTTGTCCTCAAGAATGTATTCGAGAAGTGACTAAGTGAGTGATTCGAGAACTGGAGTTGACTTGATTGATAACTCTGAGTTCTCGAATAGTGTTATCTTGACATATCGAATCACTTCTCGAATAGCTCTTTTCTCTGGGACTCCTTGAGATATCGAATAGAGCATTTTGACATATCGAATCCCTGAGATATCGAACAGAGCATTTTGACATATCGAATCCCTGAGATATCGAATAGCATATTGAGAGATATCGAATAGTGTCTTCTGAGATATCGAACTCCAGACTTCTCGAATGCTAGACTTCTCGAATAGACAAATGTACTTCTCGAATTGGTACTTAGGCAAATTCTTCATTTCTTCAATTCTTCAAATCCCAACTGTGATTATTTGACAGTCTTCATTTCCTTGCTTGAGGCATGAACCTTAGAACTTCTTTCAAGCTTTATTCTTGACTTAGTAGGTACAGTTACACAGATAGAATTTGATGCCTATTACATAGTACAAACAAGTAGAAACTCTACAACTAGAGGTTCCCTCAGTTAAGAGGTCATGTAGGTAATGCATAGCATTACACCTACTTAGGCTTGTTATTAGATGTATTCAGGCATGCCTCTGTGACTAACAAATGGAGTGCCACTTTAAGCTACCATGATGATTCAAGAGAAAAAGGGTTGAAGACGGTGGTTAATGGAAAAGGAACGAGAAGAAACGGAGGCAAAACGAAGAAATTAGAGCATTTCAGCAATCCGGCAGAATACAGCAGTGTAGATTGCGCTATAGGGAGCGCAGATTGCGCCAAAAATAGAAGACTACAGCGCAGAGTGCACGCGGAGTCCTGGAAATTTCCTGATTTCTTTCCTGTTTCGAATTAAATTGCTATTTTAGGACTTTTCTTGCTGGAAAAGAATTCTAGAGCCTATATAAACATGTTCGATCATTGTAATACGTATCATTACTCGGAGATACAAGGGAGAAATGCAGAGAAGGATTCACCAACGCTCGTGACAAGCAACGAGATCTAGATCTACTTCATCTTTTGTATTCTTTTCTTAGGGGTACTTTGGATTCCAATTTTCAGATTTTTTTCTAAACTCATACTCTAGTATTATTATTTACATTCAGACTTTGTTATTTACCATGGTTTCATCAGATCCCATGATGACGAACGGTTCGAGTATGAACTAATCGTTGTCATGGGATTCTAACGGATTTATTTATGGAGCTTTAGTATTTTGATGCTTTAAAGATCTGTGTGTGATGTATATTATCCTCGTATGGTTATGCTTAATTGTTAGATGCGTAGCTAACATATAATCTGTTAATCTCTTGTGAAGCGAGAGTGGATCTTGAGATTTAGAACTTGCCATGCTAGCATAGGTTCGTGATTGTTTATCAACATGATTGGTAGTGTAATTTGAACTACTTTATACTGCCCTGTGTGATCTTTATGGATAACTTGTTCTTCAACCGTTATGTTTTCAAATCTTATAGACATATATGGTCTAAACATAATAGGTGTCTACTCATCTTCTATCACTTTTGTGGATGTATGAGTAGTTTGGTATTCGTATACTGAGAAGTAGCTTATACTTGTTTCGTGTTGTCCGATCAGATATCATAACCATTGCATATAGTGATTAAAGGCGTCAGATCTAAGCGAAGTATTTAATGAAGTTAGGATCCCATGTTTTCTCTAACATAAGTAATTCGATTTTAATTCTCGTTAGTTAATTAATTCTTAGTTTGTTAATTTGCTTCTTAGTTAATTTTAGATAATCAACCCCAATTTGTTAATTGTCTTAGCAGTGAATAAAAACCATACATTGTTGCATAGGTACATTAACTGAATTAAAACCTAAACCATATCTCTGTGGGAACGAACTTGACTTTTATCTATATTACTTGTGACCACGTACGCTTGCGTGATTTAGTGCAAACTTCAAAAACTTGTTAACACAAAATCACGCAAGCGTACGTGGTCACAAGTAATATAGATATAAGTCAAGTTCGTTCCCACAGAGATCTGGTTTTAGTTTTAATTCAGTTATTATACTTATGCAACAATGTATGGTTTTTACTCACTGCTAAGACAATTAACAAATTGGGGTTTTGATTTACTAACTTTAACTAAGATGCAATTTAACAAACTAAGAATTACTTAACTAATGAGAATTGGAATCGAATTACTTATATAAGAATAAACATTGGATCCTAACTTTATTAAATACTTCGCTTAGATCTGACGCCTTTAATCACTATATGCAATGGTTATGATATCTGATCGAATAACACAAAACAAGCACACGCTACCTGTCAACATACGTATACCAAACTACCCATACATCCACAAAAGAGATAGAAGATGAATAGACACCAATTACGCTTAGACCCTATATGTCTATAGAATTTGAAAACATAACGGTTGAGGAACAAGTTATCCATATTGATCACATAGGGCAACATAATATATTTCTATTTATGCTACAAATCATGTTGATAAACAATCATGAACCTATGCTAGCATGGCAAGTTCTAAATCTCAAGATCCACTTTCACTTCACAAGAGATTATCGGATTAGATGTTAGCTACACATCTATCACTTAAGCATAACCATACGAGGATATCAGATATACATCACACATAGATCTTTCAAGCATCAAGATACTAAACTACATAGATAAATCCGTTAGAATCCCATGACAATGATTAGTTCATAATCGAACCGTTCGTCACCATGGGATCAAGTGAAAACATGATGTAAAACAAAGACTGAATGAATATAATAATACTAGAGTATGAGTTTAGAAAATAAATCCGAAAACTGGAATCCAAAGTACGCCTAAGAAAAGAATACAAAAGATGAAGTAGATTTAGATCTCTGTTGCTTGTCACGAGCGTTGGTGAATCCTTCTATGCTTTTCTCCCTTGTATCTCTGAGTAATGAAATGTATTATAATGATATAACGTGTTTATATAGGCTATAGAATTCTTTTCCAGCAAGAAAAGTCCTAAAATAGCAATTTAATTCGAAACAGGAAAGAAATCAAGAAATTTCCAGGACTCCGCGCGCACTCTGCGCTGCAATGGCGCACTCTGCACTGTAGTCTTCTGTTTCTGGCACAATCTGCGCTCCCTATAGCGCAATCGGCGCTGCTGTATTCTGCCGGATTGCTGAAATGCTCTAATTTCTTCGTTTTGCCTCCGTTTCTTCTCGTTCCTTTTCCATTAACCACCGTCTTCAACCCTTTTACTCTTGAATCATCATGGTAACTTAAAGTGACACTCCATTCTCCATTCTATAGCTCAAATTCAACTCCATTATTGACGAAACTCACCAACCCTAACCGATAGTACAATCCTGCACAACTACACAAAACACATCAAAAATGTGACAAACTTGAGGCCAAGTGAATTAATTTAAGCCGATATGGAACGCTCCAAGTGGATATGAATCCACTTATCACACCCCCAAACTTAAACCGATGCTTGTCCTCAAGCATAAACAGACTGAATACGAACTAATGTAATGCATGAATGCAACTAATATGGAAATGCAATGATCCCCTTAGATTAACCAAAACCAATCAACAAGCAAATATCTCAAAGAATGCAATAAGTCCAAATAGAGCTCGATTAAGTTCCCGTATACTAATAATACATGAACAAAAACGTGCGTGTGTGCGATGCTCATCATATATACTCCTAACACTAGATCAAAACCATACATATTCTTCGCCAAGACAATCACAGGTTTATAAACAGAATGAACGGTAAACACTTCATAACCTAGAAACACCTTCATCACCATTTGAGTTAGGCAGGAATTAAATAACGTTGCTATGATTCGTGAGAGGGGTTGGGCTCTGTTTTGTGAGTTTGCCAATGATGTTCCGTTGAACATTGTTCGAGAATTTTATGTGAACGCTAAGGGGGATAAGAACAATTACACGGTTGTGAGGGGTATGTCTGTGGATTATACACCCCGTGCAATTCGTACTCTTATTGGGCAGCGACCTAAGCCTAGGGGTGTTGAGGATTGGGCTAAGAAGTCGAGGGTGGATGTTGACTTAGATGCTTTGATAGCTGAGTTATGTATTCCGGGCACGGTTTGGAAGTGCAGGCCGGGTACCGCTGAGAAGACTAATTTTCCTGCGTCGTCGATGACTAACTTCACATGGGTGTGGTTCTTTTTCTTCTGTTATAATATCTTGCCATCTTCCCATATTACTGATATGACAGTTGATAGGGCTATTCTGCTTTGGGGTATTCTGAAGAGGGAATACGTTGACCTCGGTTATGTGATTAATCAGAATATGCTTAAGTTTTTGGGAGGTCATACGACAGGTAGTATGCCTCATGCTTCTATTGTCACGGGGTTATGTACTGCTGTGAGAGTGAGATGGTACGAGGATGAGCCTGTGTAGACGGCCAGGGCTCTTATTGATGATGCTTCTATTGACAGGATGGTGGAATGGTCGGGCAACGTTCCATATCCTAGAGGGCTAGGTTAAAGAGTGGATGGTGCTGGTGGTCAGGGAGCGGGCGCTCCACCACATGTTCCTAGAGCTGATAGAGCAGGTCCTTCTCAGGGTATGGTGGATATGACAGCATTGGATACGCACTTCAGATGCTTGAATAGGCGTATTGATGCTATGCATGATAGCAACCATCAGTATGCTGAGGATATGACTGCGGCATTGAGTACGGCATTCCAGTCTACGGGTATTACGATACAGTGGCCGGTGTTTGGAGCTCGTACTGTTTATCCACCACCTGATTCACCCGGAGAGGGTGATGATGCCGACGAGTATGTATGTTTCCTACTATCCCTTATATTTACATCCATTCAATGTGGACATTGAATACTTTAAGTTTGGGGGATAAGTAGGGTGTAGTAGTTATTTGTGTTACGTGTCATTCTATTCATATAGATATCATATTTTGCATTTTAGTAGTAATTCATGCATGTTCGTGCGTATTATTTATGTTTGTTTCATGTAGGGCATTCTGTTATTTTATTTTCGTATACCATGGGAGTTCATATAGTTGCAATTGCATATCATGCATTTCTCATGATCCCTTAGGACGAGCTAATTCTGAGTGGTAGGTTGATGCCCAATTGAGTGTGGTAATGATGAGTAGAGGGTTGATTTATAGTTCTTATGAAATTGACTTGCATGTTTGAGAAACAAATTTTATACAGTCTCGTCGTTTGCTTTTGGGCTAGGTTGAGGTCATGCTTGTTTGGTTGCTTTGAGGTTTAATCACTTGTTTATATTTAGAATTTTCGTTATTCTCTTGATAGCGTAGGAACACTAAAGTCTAAGTTTGGGGGAAAACAGGAATTTCATGCTAATTGTGATTTATTGTCAATAATGGCTAGGCGTCAAATGGTTAGTAGCCGGCTCATATTTATATGAGTAGTTTAGGGTTGGAATTGAGAATTCTCAGTCCAGATTGCATATATATATATATATATATATATATATAGATATATTTATATATATATATATATATGTTGTGTATTGAATACAGTAAAAGAATACAGAGGGGGGTGAATGGATTCTTGAACTTTTCTTTGTTCTTGAATCTTTGCAACAAGATATGTGTTGAGTGTGTGAGATATGTAAGTATAGATAACAAAGACAAACACAATACAATATCACTTTAATCTAATATTTTATTAGATAAAGATTTTGCTACAATCTGTGAATACAAATGATAGTATTCTCTGCTTCGTTTTTCTTAGAGAGATATTTCTTGTGATGTATCTTGAAAAACTTATCTGGTAAGGAAGTGAGGCTGTATCCTTATAGACATGGATACCTACTTACTACAAATAAGGTAGGTAAAACAAACTACTTTCCAGTATGTCTATCTTATTTGAGTAAGAGTCCAAACGGCTACAGATTTGACTTTGCAAAGCCTGTTCAGATCCACTTCTTTAGCTCATTGTCCCTTTGTCTTATCTCTCCAAGCTTCTTTGTAGGCTTTCCAATGTGCTTTATAGTACATAGTCAAATAAAGCGACTTGGCTTGTTGCAGGTTTCTGACTTGTACAATTCTTCAGTATTTTGTCTCCAAGAATGTATTCGAGAAGTGGCTAAGTGATTGATTCGAGAACTCGAATTGACTTAATCGATAACTCTGAGTTCTCGAATAGTGTTATATTGACATATCAAATCACTTCTCGAACAGCTCTTTTCTCTGGGACTCCTTGAGATATCGAATAGAGCATTTTGACATATCGAATCCCTGAGATGTCGAATAGCTTCTTTAGTCCTTGAGATATCGAATAGAGCATTGATTTGTTGACCCTTAGAGAACTCGAATGATGCTTTGACTTGTTGACTCCATGAGTTCTCGAATAGAGTAATAGACATATCGAATCTCTGAGATATCGAACAGTGTATTCAAAGATATCGAATAGTGTCTTCTGAGATATCGAATCTCTGACTTCTCGAATGCTAGGCTTCTCGAATGCTAGACTTCTCGAATAGACAAATGTACTTCTCGAATTGGTACTTAGGCAAATTCTTCATTTCTTCAAATCCCAACTGTGATTATTTGGCAGTCTTTATCTCCTTGCTTGAGGCATGAACCCTGGAACTTCTTTCAAGCATTATTCTTGACTTTATAAGTACAGTAACACAACTAGAATTTGATGCCTATTACAAGTACAGAACAAATAGAAACTCTACAACTAGAGGTTCCCTCAGTTAAGAGGTCATGTAGGTAATGCATAGCATTACACACACTTAGGCTTGTTATTAGATGTATTCAGGCATGCCTCTGTGACTAACAATCTCCCCCAAATTGTGATTAAGACCCTTAGTCACA
Organism: Saposhnikovia divaricata; assembly: GCA_036435485.1. NCBI lineage: Eukaryota > Viridiplantae > Streptophyta > Magnoliopsida > Apiales > Apiaceae > Saposhnikovia > Saposhnikovia divaricata. Next base: position 74,353,632 of record CM071600.1, on the reverse strand, counting down.
ATTTCATGTCTGATAACAAGCCTAACATACATAAAGATAAAACTTGACAGTACTTGTATGAATTTTGATTAGCAATGTGGATAGAACTACAGGGAGAGTAATCTTACAGCCTATGATGAAGTACTAGCCATTGTCATTTGTTTCCCTTTCCATAGCTTTGGCTTGCAAATCATCATATGCTTTCTGTCTTCTTTCTTTCTCCTTCCTTGTATTCTCATCCATAGCTTTTATTATTTCTGCCATAGCATCCAATTCTTCAAGCAAAATTGAGTCTTTGAAATCTTCAAGTACTGAATTCAGAATGCTTGTAGGATAGTGGTTGAGTAGATTCATTCTGATGTGGATCTGATTCCCATTTCTCCTCCTATACTTCACCACATAGGGGTTAAACTTAACTCTACACAATCCCTTTGCCCTTAGCTTTTCTGCTTCAACCTCCAGTCTCTCAATTTCTTCTCCCTTGCTAGCCATTTCTCAAGACACTCTTTTCTGATTCTCTCCTCATGGTCTCTCTTCATCTTCACAAAATCAATTAGCTCCAGCTTCCATACTCTTTCCACTTTATCTTCTGAGCTCAACAATGCAATGATTCTTTCTATGTCATGTAGCTTGCCCCAGTGTTGACATCCTCCTTGTTTGAATTTCTCCTCCCTTCCATCAGTATATTTGATCTCATGGCAGTTATCAACAATGGCAACATGATAGATTCTTTGAGCTTGTAAGAATTGCAGTTGGTCTTCATCAAAATCTTCATCTAGTGGTTGGAGTTTTAAGCCTGGATAGATTGTCAGAGTCCTTGATTTGGATAGCTTTGGTTTCCTTGCAGCTTGTTTGAATTTTATCCTTTTTACATGGTTGCCTGGCAGTAGCATGTGACCTTTGTTTGTGGACCATTGTAGTATTCCATTAGCAGTATGCTTTTTGAAATATACAGATGGTTTCTTGACTTGAATCTTCTTCTCTTCTTGAGGTGGCAGGACAGTTGTAGAAGCCATAGATGTAGATTTTGGTAGGTCACTACTAACAGCATTCACCCTAGACTTAGAGTCTTGTGATGTGGTGAGGTTACTGTCAGCAATGCCTAAGGCTTGCTATCTTCCACTCTTCCTCTCAGAGACTTTACCTTGGTCATCATCATTCTTCTTCTCCTTACCATCCTTCTTTTTCTTTTTGTCTTCATCACCCTTATCACTCCTGTGATGTCTTCTCCTTCCATCACTTTTGTCTCCATCCTTGTCTTGATCACCATCCTTGCTAGGGTTGAACTTAGCAGATTCAGGTACAATGCCAGTTGCAATGTATGACCTGAGATAAGATATAGCTTCCAATTCTTCTGCTGTTCTTAAACCCTTCTTCTTGTTCAGCTGCTCAATGATGGCAATAATGAGAGATTTGTTCTGAGGAATTAGATGCTTAGGGATGACCAGCTGCTTGATATCATCAATTCTTGTTGCAGCCTGATAGATGATTGTTCTAGGATTTGTGAATACTTCAGGAAGCCTTGCTGGTTGACCATCCCTTAACTCTTCAAAGAGACTCTTGCAGTTTTCATCCTTCTTTTCAATCATTCCAAGGAACACATCCACTTCTGAGTGCTTTAGACCCTGTAGAGTGTTGATGGTTAAGTGCCATATATTATTCTTTCCTACCATCATTATCTCTTTGAGCCATAGGCCATCAACTCTCCTTGGTACTGCAGTGAGAAAGTCAATTTGACTCTTCAAACTCCCATGATATGATAAAGCATCACCAGCCTGTTCTCTTGAGACTTTCAGAAACTCCAAGAATGCATCATCATGATAGACATTTGAGTTTGCAATTTCTTGTAGCTTGGCCTTAGTGACTACCTTCACTTCTACTGGCTTGGCACTGTTAGATATGGAGATTTAAGGTTTGTCAGATAGCATACTCCCTGCAACCACTGTGGTTGTAATAGATTGCTTTTGACCACTAGAAGTAGTGATGTGCACAGTTGGTAGAGTGACAACTGGCAGAGAAGTAGGAGGCTCATCAACTTTGTCTTTTCCTTTGCCGGGCACATGAATTAGAGATTTGGAAGTTCTTTGATGAGCACCTTCAATGATTTTGATGCCCTTTACTGCTGGTGGTTTCTCCCCCTTTGTATTTGAATTTCTTGACGTCCTCTTCTCCCCCTTAGGCTTGTTGTCAGGCACAGAGGCTGTAGGATTGACCTTTGGGGTTGAAGATTCTTCAGGTAGAGGAAGACCCATGTGCTTCACCATTGCAGACAACATTGATTGTTGATGCAGAAGAACATCAGCTATTGTGGTGGCTTGAGTGTTCAACTGCTCAGTCAGAGTTTGTACCTTGTCTGTAAGATGAGCATTAGACTTAGTGAGAGTAGCTACCTCTTTCTCAAGTGCATCTACCTTACTGAATAATGTAGTAGATTTGAAACTAGACAGGGATTGTTCTTTAAGTCTCTGCACTTCAAATCTAGACAGCTCATGCACAGGGACCTCAGTGACCAGCTTGTCTCCATATTGATTTGCAAAGAGTGTCCTAAGCATGGCATTGGCATCTGTAGTCTGGTCAGATAGAATTTGAAATTTGCTTCCTAGACCTGTGACTGTATCTTTAAGTAGAGCTAGACTATTATCCATCTTGGTGCAGGTGGTGTTGCAGTGTCTGAGATCTTTGACCACACTGTCTAGTTGAGGAAATTTGGCATCAAAGGCCCTCTTTATCTCTTCTAATGAAGTGGCTGTCTTGTCACTCACCTTGTTGACTTCAGTTTTGACTCCCTTGCCAAGATAGTGTGCAGCCTTGAGGAAACCCTTGTAGGAATCATTGACAGCTTCATACACTTCACTAGGGGACATGGATTTTGCATTTGAACCCAGTGAAGTGATGTATTCCTATCTAAGATATTGAAGTGCTTCACTGAGAGTTACATCATACTTTCCTTGCATCCAGGCATCTACATTTCCATCTCTCTCAGCATCATCAATAATCTTGGCCTTCTGCATCTCCACATCATCCCTATGGCATAGTAGGATGGCTTCATAATCTGGATTTGAGATGTTGGAGGTGACAAGGTTCTGGGCTATTTTTACAAACTCAGGAATCTGATCCACAACATAGCGTTGGAGAGCTTCAATGGACATTTGTGGTGGAACAAACCCTGATCCTGAAGCACTGTCAGGTTGCACAGGCTTCAGCCATTGGGACAGAAAGTGAGAGCTAGAGCTAGGCAAGCTAGACTCCTCAGTTACAGATGCAACTTCTGTAACCGGATGGAAAGACTCTGCTACTGTTGTCTCCACAGGAGTGGGATGGGTTACAACAGTAGTTGACACAGGCACAGAGTCTCTAGTTAAAACTAGTGAATCCTCTGTGTTTGTGATGGTGTCATTAAGAGATGCCCCAGCATGCATTCCCTGGCCATCTAAATGTGGTACCTGGGTGGTGAGCAAGGGGTCATGCACCAAGTCACTTGAATCCATTAGCTCATCAAGAGAAAAGAATTCTTGATGATCAATGCCTTGCTCCTCAATTGCTTGAGTTGCAGGCTCCAAAGAAATATGAGTGGTAGATTCTGGAAGAGAAGTGTGTTGTAGATTAGATTTTGGCAACTCCCCCTGAGAGATAGAGGGAGTTTCAATTGTGATGTGCTCTCTACTCAGTGTTGTGCCAGCCTTATCACTCCCATGTGCTGACTCTGTACAAATAGGTGCATTGGGGAGGATGCTTGATTCTATAGATGCAAACTGTTGAGAGGATACATCTAGTGAGTTGTTTGCCCCAGATTTTACAACTTCAGCCATTTGGGTGACTGAAGAGGTGGTTTTAGATTTCTTCTTTTTCTTTAGGCTAATGATAGGTGACTCAGTTTCCTCACCTCCTAAACCTAGTTCTACAGCCAAGGCTGCTTCAGTTAAGATGGTTAAAGGTTCAGAAGCAACCTGTTTTCTCTTCTTTTTACTAACATCACCCTTTTGAGAGGATGATGCAGTTGGCTCTCTGTTTGGTAGAGTGTTTGTTTGAGAGGGTTGGTTAGCAAGCCTTGGGTTAGCATTGTGTTCTTCTTGCTTAGGTTGTGCTAACTGAGACTTAGACTCAAATATTGGCATGTTGTGAGGGTAAGACCTAAACAAACCCTCCATGTGGGGAGTTATTTTAAGCCTTACATCCACATCATTCCTAGTCTCCAAGTTACCAAAAATAAGTTTGGTCATGGACCTAGGATAGCCTATTTTACTTTTATCTAATCCAGGCAATTCAATCAATGAAGCATTTTTAAAATTAAGTACTGATTGAATAAAGCGGGGAAAGAAAATTTCAGTACCTCTCTTGGTTGTGTTCTTACCAAGTCTCCCATATAGCTCTTGTATGATGAGATGTCCAACATCTATCTTTCTCCCATGAGCCAAGGCATTGGCAAGCTGCTGCACAGGTGTACTAATCTGATCAAAGCTCAATTTCCTAGCAGTGAATACCTGAAGGAGTGTAGCAAAAACATAGCTCCATTTCTTTCTCAAGTACTTCCTATTCAGCTTTCCAAGTTTAATAGCCTCTGAGTAGTTGATAAATTCAAAGAATTCTTCCAACTCAGCATCTGTGACCAGGGAGTCATATACCTCTTGCTGCAAATCCAAGGCTTCATTCATGTCTGCGGTAGTGATAGAAATATCCACGCCTTGAATCTTGCAGTATACAACATATGAGGTGATAGCATTCTCAAGGGCGATGACCTCCACTGTAGCTGTCCTCCAGAATTGTTCTAATATGTCTATGTACAGGGTTTGGTTGGCTGATAGTGCACCCTTGATGTAAGATTCAGACAACCATCGAACAAAGCACTTGAAATTAGCATTTGGTGCTTCCACATCACTGGTAATTGCGATGAAATTGGTTTGGGATGGTATGGTGAGTTGAGTGTTTGCCATTTGGGTAGAGAAGAGAAGAGAATTAAGGTTGAAGAAGAAATTCACAGTTAGGGTTTTCAGAGGTTTTAAGAGTTTAGATGCTTGAGAAATCGAACGAAATGAGTTGAACAGTTGTGAAATTGTATATATGTGAGTGACTTGAGTTGTCGATTAGATATAAGTTTTGTATCGACAAGACAGTCATTCGAGAAGTATAAAACAACTATTCGATAAGTCAAGAAAGGCTTATTCGATATCTCAAGCAGTTTGTAACTCACAGCTGGCGGTTATTTAACTCAGAAAATAATTCTAAGCTAAAATAAAATATGTTTTTATGAGCGAAATGAAATTTTGAATATAAATCCAAAAAGCGATTAAGTGTCAGCGAGAAATCAGCCTTTTCAAATGATTCGATAACTCAAATACAGTATTCGAGAACTCCATCATTAGAGAACTAAAATACTCTATTCGAGAACTCAGAGTGTGCTATTCGATTTCTCCAAAAGACACTATTCGAGAACTCAGGAGGGTTCTAGATAGGCCTATTCGAGAACTCGAGCCATGACAAAACAATGAACCATTCGAGAAGTCTGACTTATCGAACTGTACTTTTCACTCATAAAATTCAATTTTCACTATCTTTTAAAATTTACTAGAAATATTCACTGAAGAATATTCTACTAAATTAAATAGTGATTCTCTCAAAATTTCACAGAAATTTCAAGCTAAAGATGTATGATTTTCAACATATGCAGCATTGTGGAATATTTATAAATCATAATCCAGCCAATACTTACTTCAAAAATATTGAGCATTTGATAAAGTAAGTATTTACTGCTGCAACAATCTAGTTGATATATTCACTTAGCCAGAATTTGAAGAATTCGGCATTCCAATCTTACTAACCAACCTTGTGAAGGTGGCTTCATCTAATGGCTTAGTGAATATGTCAGCTAGTTGTTTCTCTATGGGAACATAATGTAACTCAATGGTTCCATTAGTTGCATGCTCCCTTATGAAGTGATATCTGATATCAATGTGCTTTGTCCTAGAATGATTGACAGGATTGGAAACTATAGAGATTGCACTTGTGTTGTCACACATGATTGGAATTCTTTCCAACACAAGTCCATAATCTCTAAGTTGGTTTCTGATCCAAAGCACTTGAGCACAGCAACTTCCAGCAGCTATGTATTCAGCTTCAGCTGTGGAAGTTGACACAGATTGTTGTTTCTTGCTGTACCAAGAGACTAACCTTTGTCCAAGAAACTGGCAGCTACCTGAGGTGCTTTTCCTATCCACTCTGCATCCAGCATAATCAGCATCAGAATAACCAATCAGATTGAACCCTGTGTCCTTAGGATACCATAATCCTAAGTTTGGTGTGCCCTTCAGATATCTGAAAATCCTCTTTATTGCTATCATATGTGATTCCTTTGGATTTGATTGAAACCTTGCACACAAGCATGTTGCAAACATGATGTCTGGCCTACTAGCAATGAGGTAGAGTAGAGAACCAACCATGCCTCTGTAGATTGAGATATCTACCTTCTTGCCCTTACCATCTTCATCTAACTTGGTGGCAGTGGCCATGGGTGTCTTTGCAGGTGAGCATTCTTCTAAGTCAAATTTCTTCAATAGATCCTTGATGTATTTGGTTTGACTTATAAAAATGCCATCCTTCCTTTGACTCACTTGCAGCCCAAGAAAGAATGTTAATTCTCCCATCATACTCATCTCATATCTTCTCTGCATGAGCTTAGAGAATTTCTCACACAGCTTCTCATTTGTAGAGCCAAATATGATATCATCCACATAGATTTGAACTAAGATAATATCATCACCATGTTTCTTGTAAAATAGTGTCTTGTCCAGTGTGCCTCTAGTGAATTGATTCTCCAGTAGAAATTGTGACAATGTGTCATACCATGCCCCAGGAGCTTGCTTAAGTCCATACAATGCTTTAAGCAATCTGTAGACAAAGTGAGGGAATTGTGGATCCTCAAAGCCAGGTGGCTGTTGCACATATACTTCTTCTTCCAACTCCCCATTCAGAAATGCACTCTTGACATCCATTTGATAGACCTTGAAATTAGAATGTGCAGCAAATGCCAAGAAAATTCTGATGGCCACTAGTCTGGCAACAGGGGCAAAAGTCTCATCATAGTCAATGCCTTCCTGTTGAGAGTATCCTTTTGCAACCAACCTTGCTTTGTTTCTTATGACTACACCATTTTCATCCATCTTATTCCTTAGAACCCATTTTGTTCCAACAATGATTCTATCCTTTGGTGCAGGCACAAGTTCCCATACTTTGCTTCTTTCAAATTGGTTTAGCTCCTCTTGCATAGCAATTATCCAATCAGGATCCAACAATGCAACTTCAAGTTTCTTAGGCTCAACTTGGGATAGAAAGCAACCATAGAGACATTCATTTAGAGTTGCTCTCCTTGTCCTCACTCCTGTATTTGGATCTCCAATTATCTGATCTGCAGTATGTGATCTATCCCATTTCCTTGTATGTTCAAATTGATTTCTCAGCCTAGATGTTGCTTCATCATCCAGATCATGATCATTTACATTTCCTCCCCCTGTGAAGTTTCCACTAATCACAGGTGTGTCTTGGATGCTTGTTTCTTCATTGTTGGTTGACACAGGTTCTTCATTCACTTGACTTTGTTGGATTGTGGGCTCAAATGCAATTCTTTCCATAGAGTAGCCAAGAAAAATTTCTTCAAATGCTTTTGCATCAAACTTTCCAACATATTATGAGTTGTCTTTTAACACAAAGCATTTGCTTCCAAAAGTATGAACATACTTTAGAGTGGGCTTCTTTCCAGTCATCAAGTTGTAAGGTGTCTTTCCAGTGTTTTTGTTGATGAGGGTTCTGTTTTGGATATAGCATGCAGTGCTCACAGCCTCAGCCCAAAAACATGTAGGCATCTTTGCATCAAGTAACATTGTTCTAGCAGCCTCAATCAGAGTTCTATTCTTTCTCTCAACAACTCCATTTTGTTGTGGAGTCCTTGGAGCTGAGAATTGTTGAGAAATACCATTTTCTTTGCAGAATGCTTCAAGCATGGCATTTCTGAACTCTGTTCCATTATCACTTCTTAATGCAATCACACTTGCATTGTTGGCCTTTGCTTCCTTGTCAATTTTCTTTATATGCTCAATGATTACTTGTGGAGCCTCATCCTTTGATGCTAGAAATTCTACCCATGTATACCTTGTGAAATCATCAACCATCACCAGAGCATACTTTTTCCTTCCTAGTGACATAATATTGACAGGCCCAAACAAGTCCATATGAATTAGTTGTAGGGGCTTGGTTATTGATGTCACTGTCTTTGACTTGTGGCTTGATCTTTTCATTTTTCCCTTTTGACAAGCCTCACACACTCCTTTTTTACAGAATTCAAGTGTGGGCATGCCTCTCACTAACTCCCTTTTGACTAGAGAATTAATGCCTTTGAAGTTCAAGTGTGATAGCTTCTTATGCCACAGCAAACTATCTTCATTTGATGCTTTTGAGTAAAAGCAACAAATTTTGTCCTTGTTTGCAGAGTTCATATTGGCTACAAACAGGCTTCCCTTCCTTACTCCAGATAGAGCAAAGTCACCAGTCTTCTTGTGGGTGATCAAACATTCATCTTTGTCAAAATTCACTTTGAAGCCTCTGTCAGTAAATTGACCAACACTCAGTAGATTGTGCTTGAGTCCCTTGACCAGTGTTACATTTTCAATGATGACATTTCCAATTTCCAACTTGCCATATCCCAGTGTGTTGCCAATGCTGTCATCTCCAAAAGCAACCATTGGGCCAGCCTTCTCCTCATACTGTGATAGCAGGGCCATATCACTAGTCATATGGTTTAAGCATCCACTGTCCAAAATCCACATGACCTTTCTTTCACTTTCTTTGCCCTGCAAACACAAAGGTATTACTTCTCCTTTGGTACCCAAACAAGTTTGGGTCCATGTGGCTTAGCAACAGTTTTATCATAAACAGCATGCTTATCAGTTTTCTTGATGTTAGTCTTCTTGTCACTGTTAGAAGTCTTAGAATCAGGGTTCTTAGACTTAGGTGACAGAGGCACCTTCCTGACTTTAGGAGGACTTGAAGACTTTGTTCTTGTGTAGTGTGTGTGAACATTGTGACTGGTGCAACCTTCCATGAATTGTCTTCTCAAATTAAAGCAACTAGTCATTACATTCATGTTACATGGCATACAATCAAATTTATCACAGAAAGGAGAGTCTCTATGTCTTAAAGGCACAGAGCAATCATAGAATGGTTTAGCAACACTACCAGATGGTTTCTTGCATGCATGAGTTAAATGATTAGTGCTGAAACAATTTTGACAAACTTTCCTAGGGGCATTTGGCACATAAGCATAATTGTTGTCCTTGTTAATCCCTAATTTGCCATTCCTGTTTTGTTTCTTTTTAACCACTTTCTTCTCAAACTCATTATTCCCAGCAGAAACAAACTTCACAAATTTCTCAAGTCTAGGTCTACCTCCTACTGACTCCTTGGCTTTGGTTTTGACATTCTCACTCTTAGAGGATGCTTGTTGTTCATTTGATTATGCCTTATCTTCATCATCCAACATTTGCTTAATGAGTAAGGCATCCTTATCAATCTCAAGTGTTGGTGTTTTAAATATTGGGGTCTCAGCCTTTTTCAAAACCTGAGGCACTTCCTTTTGAACAACAATGTCATCTTCAATGACTACATAGCCTTTCCTGTGTTTGAGAGTGTCATAATCAAGTCCAATAGCAGCCTTAGGTCTAGCTAGATTTTTCTCATGGTAGGACTGCAATAGACTAGAGGAATTTTTAAATGTTTTTAATTTAAATTCATTTTCAGCTAGTTCATCCCTAAGAGCTTTCTCAACTTGACTAGCACATAGAACCTTATTCTTTAGATATTCGATTTCTTGTTTAAGGTTTTCTATTTGCATAGCAGTTAGTTCTAGTTCCTCATTTCTTTTGTTCAACAGTTCATTCTTAGTAGACAGTTTAGCAATTTCTTCATTAGCAGCAGTCATACTAGTATGAATATTAAACATCTCAACAGATAGTTGTTCAACCATAGATTTGTATTCAGAAACAGACATGTCTATAGTAGTGAGGGATGGTACCTGAGAGTCTGATTCAGATGGTTCTTCCTTGGAGTTGGCCTTCAAGGCATAGTTGCAGAATTCTTGTTCTTCTCCATCACTATCAGAATCATCCCAACACTTCCCTTCAGCTATGTAGGCCTTACCTGGTGTATGCTTCTTTAGCAGAGCCTCATACTTAGCTTCAAGCTCAAGAAACTCCTAATCCTTCTTTTTAGGTTTCTTGCATTCACTGGCAAAATGCCCTAGGTCATTGCATCTATAGCATCTCACAGATGACCTATCCACATAGCTGGTTTTGAATTTGTTCTTGTTTGCTTTCACAGGTGCCTTGCTCTTGTTGAATGAATGATTTTGAGATCTAGACTTGAAGGGCTGATTCCTCTTAAATCTGATATTTGGGAATTTTCTAGCCATAAAAGCATATGAAGTGTTTTCCATGGCATCCAACTCTTCAAGAGTATAGAACTCATCTTCTTCCTTTTCATCAACAGGTTCAGTCACTTCTTCTTCAGTTTCTTCATCATCCACTATCTCTTCTATTCTCAGTTGACTTGCAGATGCTTCCAAGTCTTGAACGGATTTGTTAACTACCAAGGCACAGGATGTGTTTATCATTCTGCCTTGGTTGGCTTGGATAGCCCTCTTTTGAAGCAACTCAAGCTCATGAGTCTTTAAAACCCCATAGAGCACATCATATGTGACTTTATTCAAATCTCTTTCTCTTAGAGATATGACCCTTTGCTCTAGGTGGTTAGGTGCAGATAGAAGAAACATACTTCGATGTGGTTAGGTGCCATGAAAGCCTCATACTGTGTGACCAGTATCTGTTTCCTATTCTCTCTTACCTCCTCTGTCCCTTCACATAACACCTCGATGTGGTTCCACATGTCCTTGAATGATGTGCATTATGCTATATTGGCAAACATCGACATATCCATGGAGTCTATGATCAGCAACATGAGATGACTGTCTAGGGCAACCTTTTCCTTCTCAGAGTCCATCCATTTGGATGGATCTTTTGCAACATATGATCTAGGAATGACTATTGTGCCCACTGTGGATTCAGCAATTTCTTGTTGTGGTACAAATGGACCATTCTTGAGAATGTCAGGGTAGAGAGGGTTGACAGCTTTGATGAACAACAACATTTTTATTTTCCAGAGGTTGTAATTCTCTTTGTCGAACTTAGGGACCTTCACCGTACCTGTAGTCTTTGGTGTGTTCGAACTCATGATCGTTTTCTGTTTAGATTGAACAGCCTGCTCTGATACCACTTGTTGAGTATTGAATACAGTAAAAGAATACAGAGGGGGGGTGAATGGATTCTTGAACTTTTCTTTGTTCTTGAATCTTTGCAACAAGATATGTGTTGAGTGTGTGAGATATGTAAGTGCGGATAACAAAGACAAACACAACACAATATCACTTTAATCTAATATTTTATTAGATAAAGATTTTGCTACAATCTGTGAATACAAATGATAGTATTCTCAGCTTCGTTTTTCTTAGAGAGATATTTCTTGTGATGTATCTTGAAAAACTTATCTGCTAAGGAAGTGAGGCTGTATCCTTATAGACATGGATACCTACTTACTATAAATAAGGTAGGTAAAACAAACTACTTTCCAGTATGTCTATCTTATTTGAGTAAGAGTCCAAACGGCTACAGATTTGACTTTGCAAAGCCTGTTCAGATCCACTTCTTTAGCTCCTTTTCCCTTTGTCTTATCTCTCCAAGCATCTTTGTAGGCTTTCCAATGTGCTTTATAGTACATAGTCAAATAAAGCGACTTGGCTTGTTGCAGGTTTCTGACTTGTACAATTCTTCAGTATTTTGTCTCCAAGAATGTATTCGAGAAGTGGCTAAGTGATTGATTCGAGAACTCGAATTGACTTAATCGATAACTCTGAGTTCTCAAATAGTGTTATATTGACATATCAAATCATTTCTCGAATAGCTCTTTTCTCTGGGACTCCTTGAGATATCGAATAGAGCATTTTGACATATCGAATCCTTGAGATGTCGAATAGCTTCTTTAGTCCTTGAGATATCGAATAGAGCATTGATTTGTTGACCCTTAGAGAACTCGAATGATGCTTTGACTTGTTGACTCCATGAGTTCTCGAATAGAGTAATAGACATATCGAATCTCTGAGATATCGAATGAGATATCGAACAGTGTATTCAGAGATATCGAATAGTGTCTTCTGAGATATCGAATCTCTGACTTCTCGAATGCTAGGCTTCTCGAATGCTAGACTTCTCAAATAGACAAATGTACTTCTCGAATTGGTACTTAGGCAAATTGTTCATTTCTTCAAATCCCAACTGTGATTATTTGGTATTCTTTATCTCCTTGCTTGAGGCATGAACCTTGGAACTTCTTTCAAGCATTATTCTTGACTTTATAAGTACAGTAACACAACTAGAATTTGATGCCTATTACAAGTACAGAACAAATAAAAACTCTACAACTAGAGGTTCCCTCAATTAAGAGGTCATGTAGGTAATGCATAGCATTACACACACTTAGGCTTGTTATTAGATGTATTCAGGCATGCCTCTGTGACTAACAATATATATATATAAAGAAGAAAAAAAAGTTATGTGAATTGTTAAATGCAAAATTAACCAGGGTGGGCTCTTTAATACTTGAGCAATTAAGTTCTACGGGACTTTGTGCCTAGTGACCTAAGGCTTTTATAGTATGGGATCCACTAACCTAACGCTCGCTACATGAGTATTATTGTATAAGCCTTTTGGGGTGTTATCCATTGCACGATTAAATAAGCATGTGTTGTTGTGTATAGTATTATGTGTTGTAATTTAGTAATAAAGCATGAATTCCTATCTAACTCGAAGGATGATGGAGGTGTTCCTAGGTTATTAAGTGTTTACCGTCTATTCTATTTACAAACTTGTGATTGTCTTGGCGAAGAATGAGTATGATTTCGATATAGTGTTAGGAGTATATCTGATGAGCATCGCACACACGCACGTTTCTGTCATGTATTGTTAGTATACGGGGACTTAGTCGAGGTCTATTTGGATTTGGTTGAATTCTTTGAGATATTTGCTTGCTAGTTGGTTTTGGTTAGTTTGAGGGGATCGTTGCATTTTCATATTCGTTGCATTCATGCATTGCATTGTCAAGTTAGATGGATTTTGTGGGTACATTTGCTATAGGCCCTCACGAGATCATACTCGTCCACTAGGGCTGCCTAGGGGTTTAAAGGGCTTGTTGCATATGCCAAATGCAACTGTGATCACCTACAGAAGTGGTACTAGTTAGTTGTATTTGTTTATGCTTGAGGACAAGCATCGGTTTAAGTTTGGGGGTGTTATAAGTGGATTTCATATCCACTTGGAGCGTTCTATATCGGCTTAAATTGATTCACTTGGCCTCAAGTTTGTCGCATTTTTTATATGTTTTGTGTAGTTGTGCAGGATTGTAACTATCGGTTAGGGTTGGTGAGTTTTGTCAATAATGGAGTTGAATTTTTGCTTTAGAATGGAGAATGGAGTGTCAATTAAAGCTACCATGATGATTCAAGAGTAAAAGGGTTGAAGACAGTGGTTAATGGAAAAGGAACGAGAAGAAACGGAGGCAAAACGAAGAAATTAGAGCATTTCAGCAATCCGGCATAATACAGCAGCCCAGATTGCGCCAGAAACAGAAGACTACAGCGCATAGTGCGCCATTGCAAAGTACGCCTGAGAATCCTGGAAAATCCTTATTTTTATTCCTATTTCGAATTAAATTGTATTTTAAGGGCTTTTCTTGCTGGAAAAGTTTTCTAGGGCCTATATAAACACATCTTATCATTGTAATTCGTACACAACTTATAAACACAAGGGAGAAAAGCAAAGAAGGATTCACCAATGCTCGTGACAAGCAACGGAGATCTAAATCTACTTCATCTTTTGTATTCTTTTCTTAGGCGTACCTTGGATTCCATTTTTCGGATTTGTATTCTAAACTCATACTTTAGTACTATTATATTCATTCAGTCTTTGTTTTACATCATGTTTTCACTTGATCCCATGGTGACGAACGGTTCGATTATGAACTAATTATTGTCATGGGATTCTAACAGATTTATCTATGTAGTTTAGTATCTTGATGCTTTAAAGATCTGTGTGTGATGTATATCTGATATCCTTGTATGGTTATGCTTAAGTGATAGATGCGTAGCTAACATATAATCTGTTAATCTCTTGTGAAGTGAAAGTGGATCTTGAGATTTAGAACTTGCCATGCTAGCATAGGTTCATTATTGTTTATCAACATGATTTGTAGCATAAATAGAAATATATTATGTTGCCCTATGTGATCAATATGGATAACTTGTTCCTCAACCGTTATATTTTCAAATTTTATAGACATATAGGGTCTAAGCGTAATTAATGTCTATTCATCTTCTATCTCTTTTGTGGATGTATAGGTAGTTTGGTATACGCATGCTGACAGGTAGCGTGTGCTTGTTTCATGTTATTCGATCAGATATCATAACCATTGCATATAGTGATTAAAGGCGTCAGATTTAAGCGAAGTATTTAATGAAGTTAGGATCTCATGTTTATTCTTATATAAGTAATTCGATTCCAATTCTCATTAGTTAAGTAATTTTTAGTTTGTTAAATTGCATCTTAGTTACAGTTAGTAAATCAAAACCCCAATTTGTTAATTGTCTTAGAAGTGAGTAAAAACCATACATTGTTGCATGGGTACAATAACTGAATTAAAATCAAAACCAGATCTCTGTGGGAATGAACTTGACTTATATCTATATTACTTGTGACCATGTACGCTTGCGTGATTTTGTGTTAACAAGTTTTTTTGCCCACGCCCACGTCGAAATTGCTTATTTTGTCCATATTCATTACTAGTCACAACATTCGCTTCAGGGAATGGTGTTGAACCAGTTGGACGTGCTTGATGATTTTTCAGCAAGAGTTCATTGTTTTGCTCGGCAAGGAGCAAAATTGATATAAGTTCAGAATATTTTGTGTATTCCCTTTCGCGATATTGCTGCTGTAGAAGCATATTATTGGCATGGAAAGTGGAGTAGGTTTTTTCCAACATATTATTATCAGAGATATTTTCACCACATAATTTCAATTGTGAAGTAATCTTAAACATTGCAGAATTATACTCGCTTACACTTTTAAAATCTTGTAAGCGCAAGTGTAACCAATCATAGCGAGCCTTAGGAAGTATGATAGTTTTCTGGTGGTCATATCTTTCTTTCAGATTGTTCCAAAGAGTTGAAGGATCTTTCATAATTAAGTATTCAGTTTTCAATCCCTCATCAAGGTGATGGCGGAGAAATATCATAGCCTTTGCTTTGTCTTGTTCTGAGGACTTATTCCCTTCTTTTATGGTGTCACCAAGTCCCATAGCACTAAGATGGATTTCAGCATCTAGAATCCATGTTAAATAATTCTTGCCAGTAACATCAAGTGCATTGAACTCGAGTTTCGTAAGATTTGACATTGTATATAATACTATAAAACACAATGAAATTTTATTATTGTTTGTAAACAAATAGGTGCACTTACTATACTCCAATATTTATTATTTTACTTATAAGCATATAAAAGACAGGCAACTATGCACAAAATCATGATAGAAAGAGAGAGAGAGTTCATTTAGGATTCGCAAGTTCCCGCAACTACTTAATATATATTTGCATTTTCCTTTTAAATATAATTTTAAGTTAGGGCATGATAATACTCAAGTATACCCAAGTATACAAGGGAACATGAAAAATGAACAAATTTTACATAAAATAAACAAGATGCATGTATATGCTCTGGCGCAATTTTAAACACTAAGTATATAGACTACAAAATACATATAGGCACACATCAAATTTAACAACACCAATTAATAGTAGCATACCACATATTATTTTCTTTTTAATATCCATGTATAACCTCACATAAATACTTATGCACTCCAGAATACACAATTTTAGTTATGATACTTAGCCACCATTTTTTTTTGGAACGAAAACAATCCCATATTTTTGCCACAATGGTCCCACATAATTCGTTGTATTTACGATTTACAGAGATATCAAGAGGGTGGATGCAATAAAGGAAGTCAGAGGAAGAGCTCATTTTGACACGATTGTGGCTGGAAGAGCTCATTTTGACACGATTGTGGCTGATTGCTTAGAAGTAGTTAAGCACTTTGATGATGTGCTATTTGTGTTTACGAATAGATCTGCGAATAATGTTGCCCATATGTTAGCAAGGGTGGCGTATTCTATGACAGGTCCTAAGGAGTGGATAACCACTGCTCCTGACTTTATTGATTGTATTGTTGCTACGGAGATGTTTTAAGTAATGCAAGTACGATTATTTCAAAAAAAAAGGTGTTTGGGGTTGCTTAAAATAAGTTACTTTTGACTTAATGGAGTTATTTTTAACTTAAAGGAGAAAGTAAAGTTGTTTACTTTAAGTTGAATGAATGTGTTTGGGTAATTTTACTTAAAGTTAAATGGGGGTTTAATAATTTTGACTTAAAGTGAAATTTGAATTAAAAAAATTTTAAATTCATAATATTTAAACTTTAGAAGAATCGTGAAAAAAAAAATCGATAAGTCAAAAGTACCTAAATGGAACTTATGGCTTAATGGAGTTTTTTAACTTAAAGCCCGGTTTTAAGCCATTCACCCAAACGGAGCATTTGCTGCTAAAAGTTGCTTTCTCCTTAAAGTAGGAGAAGCCAAACAGGCTGCAAATCATGTTACTCATATTTTTATTTAGCATATATAATATCCATTTCGATGCACTGAAAACGAGAAGCTTATATGCAAGTTGTTGACGGAGGAATTTGGTAACAACAAAGTTTGAGGTCTGTCGCCGGAATCAAGATCTATGATGGTGGTTCTTCGCCGGATAAGTCGCCGGAGTGTGGTGGTTGTGATGAATTGGGGGCTGAGATTGAGAGGGTTATTGGTGGTGGCTCGTAGCTCTTCGCTTCCATCCCCCCCAATTTGCCTACGTACCTCTATATTTATAGAGGATCAAGCCCACGTAGTTCTTGGAGAGCAAGAAACCCAATTGGGCTTGGATTGTCGGTCTAGCTTCCGGAATGTTCTACTATGAGGCCTAACCACAAAAGGCCCAAGGCTCATCCAAGATCTCAAGACTTCACAGATAAGGAAACTTCCCCCGTCGAGGACTAGTCCTATCTGCTACCAGCTATTTCTTGATTTCAAGGATGCAGGTATAGCCGTGGTTTACCCCAAGTGCAGAACGCATCCCTGTCCCCCGAATGAGAAGCACCCACCAGATAGCAGGACAGGTGATCCGGAGCTTTTGGGTGCAAAGTGCAGGATTACTCCAAAGTTCCCCAATGAGAGCGCGCCCATTGGCTACAGGAACAGAGCTCCCAAAGCACACACCAGAAAGTCCCCATCTTTCCACCTTAGGGCGCGCCCTTAGTGTCTAAGAAGGGTCCTTATATCCAGGCAAACCCCTGGAGGCCTTCTGCGACGGACATCCCCCTCCTGAGATACGACAGGAGGGAATTCTTCAATATCTATTGGAATTTAAGCCTGAGTGGAATCCAAGCTTGAGTGGAATCCAAGCTTAAGTAGAATCCTTCATTAAAAACTATAAAAACTTGAGTAGAATTCCATCTTGAGTAGAATTCCAGCTTGAGTAGAAATCTCTGATATGGAAGTATCAATTAGGGCGCGCCCTCCCTATAAGGAAAGTGAGGGCGCGGCCTGGTTTCTTCAATCTATGCCAAAACCCTAATTTATCATGAAAATCCCCAAATTAAACCCGTATCTGACCCGGATCCATTTTAGAATACCCGAACCGAATTTTGGGCATAACAACTACCCCCCAATTCCATATGAAATCAGAGATGTTATATGGAATTTTCCTCAAAAATACCCAAAATTTATGTAGCTTTTCTCCTCCAGGGCGCGTCCTGAAATTCTTCAATCCACATCTCTAAGCTTTTGCATCCATCTCTAATTTTGGCTTCTTCGTAGAGGAATAACACAAATGCACAACATCTCTAAGCTTACATGAGCTAACTCGGCGTAAGAAACAAGAGATATTATGCACGTGTAAAGCTAAATATATATATTTACAGAGGGCGTGCCTTATGATATTATGACGTACGGACCCCTTCAGCTATCATCCACATACACTTCCATGGTCTTTTCAAGTTCCCTCTGCATTAATCAAACCAAAGGGCATTCCAATGTAACAGTATAATCCTCTATCTGTGATGAAAAAGGTGTGCTCTTGATCAGGTGCATACATGGAAATCTGATTATAACCCGAATAAGCGTTCATGAAACTCAAGAGAACATGTGCTGTTGCATATCTTCCAACAGACCAATCCGAGGAAGAGGAAAACTATCCTTTGGGCAAGCCTTTGTTTATATTAGTGAAATCTACACAAGTCCTCTATTTCCCATTAAGCTTCATAACGAGAACCTGGTTAGCCAGCCACTCTAGCTCCGGTAGTAAAACTCTTTAATCAAGCCAACGTTTAACAATTTATCAACTTCTTCCTTCAATGCAATAGCTCTTTCCCCAATTACTGGGCGTCACTTCTGCCTAATACCCTTCCTGTCAGGATTTATATTCAAGTGATGACACATGACCTTTGGGTCGATGTCCACCATACTAGCATGACTCCAATGCAAAAACATCTCAATTTGTCAAAAGAAAGCTTGTGAGCATATCTCTCTACACAGAATTCAACTAAGAACCGACCTTCAAAATTTTACTTGAATCTCTAGCATCCACCAACATTGAGATTGTATCTTCTGTCGAATCTGTCTTTTCCACCGGTTGAGGCATTCTTAGATCAATATCAAAATCAAGACTTCGAGGGTCTTCAATCATGGCACCATCCTTGGAGGGCACGTCCTCTTTTAGAGGGAAGTCTTCCTCAACTGCAGCAAGCCTTCAAGCAACATCCGCCTACCTTCAACTTGCTCACCTCTAAGATTGATGGAGATGACGTCCTCCGAATCTTCCTCAATCTCTTCCAGAATCCCTTCTTGAAGATCACCAAGAACTGGGGCACTTTCCTTATGCAATTTCCCAAGGCGCGCCCTGATAGGGGGCGCTTCCTCTTTTGCTTTTTGGACAAGATAAGGAACTACTTTCACTGAGGGCGCGCCCTCTATCTCGTTGTCTTCTAAACCCTTTGATTGCCTTATGATAACAATCCCTCGAATCATGCTGGGATCCTCGAATAGTTCCTACTCCATTGGGTGTTGGAAATTTCATTCAACTAAAAGTGGTTGCCAAAACATCCATCTCAATGTCAAAACATCCTAAGAATTCCACAGGGTCTGCATTTTCATGAAAACGTAGATCATTGGTCATAGATCTATATCCTGTAGGGAGCTGTGCCTCTTTAACCTCTGTTGAAAGTGGAGAAGGAGTTTGTGCCGTAGCAGATATCCTTCCTCCATCCAAGTGAGAAAGAAGCCTCTTCAAGTCGACGACATTAAAAATACCCACACCTGGAATATTTTGACTATTTGGTGGCACAGTTGTTTTGAGTTCCCCCCAAGGGTGAAGGTTGAGTTGTCGTCTGAGCATTTCCTGGAACTCCGACATGAAGTTGTGTGAGAATTACCTCTTGAGTCTGAGTTTGTTCCTTTTGACCTTGAGCTTGTGGATTCTCTTCAATCTGTGGATTCCCCTGAGGTCATTAATTCCCTTGAGGCTGTGGATTCCCTTGAGAGCCTCTCTGATACTGTTCCCCTAAAGGAGGGCGCGTCCTTGACCTGGACTCACTAGAGGTGCTTGAGGGAATCTGATGGATATGAGGTGACCTATCACCAGAGGGCGCGCCCTGATTACGCGGTTGCCCGTTTCCTCGATATAACTCCATTCTTCTATCACCGTCATAACGGTTTCCTCTTCTTCCAGTATTATCATGATGAGGAGCTTGTTCAAGTCCAAGGGGCCGCGACCTGTTGTTAACAGGGGGCGCGCACTGTGGATCACTATCTTGAGGAAGGGCTCGCTCATGTGCAAGGAGCCTCGACCTGTAATCAGGGGGCGCGCGCTGTGGATTACGGGGCCTAAATTCCAAGTGCTTCTATTTCTTCTGATGCTCAAGGAGTACCATCCTTAGATCATCATCCCTAAGAGTTTCTTCAAGCTTGCAAAGTCTTTCTTATCCCTAGACATTCTCTCTTCATCCCGCTGGATTTCAGTAGTGGGCGCCCAGAACGATGAGGATGAGGGCGCGCTCTCTCTTGAACATCTGACATACAATTGAAATCTCCGTTCTTGCACTTCTTCACCTCTTCGAGAGCTTTCCTCAACTTGAAAAACTTTCCCTGTTCGACGGTGATTTCATGGAATACTCCGAGATTTTCTTCTACTTCCTTGATCTTGCTCCACTGAATCCAATCTTGCCCCGAAGTTATTTATGGTAGTACCCATATGATATAACTGCTCCATCAACTCCACGTTGCTAATAAGAACGAGCGGCTGTCCACCGGTAGCCGGATTTCCACCGGTAGCCGGATTTCTACAATAGTGTGGGGGATCAGGGATCTCTTCCGGAATATAAGCTTCGTGACGAGCTTGATTACCCCCAAGCTATCTTCAAAATCATAACCATTTTCTTCATGAGAACCTCCACCTTGATTGTGAGACATATCCAAATTTGATCAAGATACTATCAAGTGGATTGATGACTTTAGAGTTCGGAGGCTGCATCCATCAAATCTAAGAGAATTGCACTAGAACTTCAAAAGGATATGGTGATAGAAGGCGCGTCCTCAAAAGAGGGAAAGCTTGCATGCTTACAAGAAAAAGTTCCGCATCGAATCTTCTACTCAAGGGCGCATCCTCCATTGACGAGAACTATTCAAACTCATCCTTCGGGGCGCGCCCTACAAGCATAATCTTGTAATCTCGAAAAAGTTGAAAATTTCACTCAACTAAGGCTAGGGAAAGTGTACATGGACTACCCCCCTAGACTAGGAGGTAATTAATTTACCTTGTAGTCTACTATTCTGGCATTGTTCTACTTCAATCAATTTCTGGTAGAAAGAGTGCATTCTCCGGTCACGGGCTACTTCAAATCTCATCCCATGAAGGGGCATCTCAAAATGAGGCATCCTATGAATAACATCTCTCGAAGAGGCATCTCACTAGGAGGCATCCAACAAAGGGCATCTCACGAAGAGGCATCTCACAAGGAGGCATCCTATGAAAGGCATCTCACGAAGAGGCATCCCCGTGGGGGTATTCCGCTGTTCACACAAATTATCATGAAATACATGTATACGTAGAGCTAGGGAGGTGCATCAATACTACCCCCCAGCATCAGAATATCATTCCTTAAAGAAGCGTCTCTTAAAGAGGCATCCCAAGAGGGGAATTTTAAGAGAGAGTCGTTGGAGTTGCTGAGGACGCGCCCTGTTGCTTAGGGCGCGCCCTATATGGATGAGGGCAATGACAAAGTCTCTTCTAGTCCGGATGAATGTCATTCTTGGGTAGAGGGGCTCACTCATGACCTTGGGGCCTCAACCTGCCTATCAGAGGGCATATCCTAAGATTCTTGGGGCCGCACATCAATACAATTTTCTTCAAACAAAAGATATGCCATGGATCGTTGCGATCATACTTGCAGACAAAGCCACAACATGAGGTTGTTAAGTTAGGGCGCGCCCTGATACCTATCTTCCAGGTCATTGTAGATACGAGGGCGCGTCCTCTGTAGCAAAGTATTGTTTCTTCATAGAGGGGCTTGCTCACGACCTTGGGGCCTCAACCTGATGATCAGGGGGCACACACTATGGTTCGTGGGGCCGCAACTCAACAGCTTCTTTCCTTCTGGAGTCCAAGTAGTAAATTATCCTCGTATATACTGGAGTCCGCTTGAGAATTTGCATCTTTCTTTGAGGGCGCGGCCTAACCAGAAAGATCCTCTGAGGGAGAATTCCTTGAGGGCGCGTCCTATGTTGGAGCATTTTCTTGAAGCTAAGTCTTGATGTAGAGCATTTCCCTGAGGTTGAGGATTCTCACCCTCTCTTCCACTAGTTGCACTACAAAAAACCAAGAGAACAAATGTAGGGCCTTTCATGAGGGCGCGCCCTCAGCAATATGTCAAGGGCTATTCCTCACTTTGGTGATTAGGCTTGTCAACGTCATTCCTACATCTTCGGCTTCATTCTCTTCCAACAAAATCTCAAAGCAGGGCTCTCTCGTGTCCAAGGGGCCTCGACCTGTAATCAGGGGGCGCGCGCTGTGGACCACGACCTTGAGGAAGGGCTCGCACATGTCCAAGGGGCCTCGACCTGTAATCAGGGGGCACGCGCTGTGGATCACGGGGCCTCGATTCCAAGTGTTCCCCTTTCTTCTGGCCAAGCAAACCCATGTAGGCCTTCTCACCAGGCAAACCCCTGTAAGCCTTCTCACCAGGCAAACCCCTGTAGGCCTTCTTACCAGGCAAACCCCTGGAGGCCTTCTCATCAGGCAAACCCCTGTAGGCCTTCTTACCAGGCAAACCCCTGGAGGCCTTCTCATCAAGTAAATCCCTGTAACTTTATACATGCAATAAATATATAGAGCAAAATAATATAGAGGTTGGATATTACCTGGAGGCGCGCCCAGTCAGGGGAACGCGCGCTTCTTAATAATCTTTTGAGGAATGTTCTGCTTGAATTAACAAAACCCACCATTTGCAGCTTTCTCTTTTATATCATCTTCCATGGGTGCGCCTTGTGGCGCGCCTTGGCAGTGCGCCCTTGATAAGAGATGCGGCACCTTTTTAGAAAATCTTTGAGGCTTCTATTGACGCAACCTCCTTCATGTGAGCATGTCCTGTCAGAGATTATGAAAGATGAATATGCAGCTTCATGTATTTCTCCACTTGAAAGTAGAATACTGGTAGGCGCCCCTTGAGATAAAGATGCAACTCCTATAATTGTGTCTCATATACGTAAGACTCCATCTTCATGTGTTTGCATCCCAACTTTCTCCCGTGCTAACTTTCACCATAACCTTCTTCTCAGAATAGGATGTGGATTTCATCCTAAACCAATTACCAATAGGTTTCCTAAACCAAGTAGAATTCTTTATTAAAAATTCGTAGTTGTCCTTCTTCTCCAGTTTCAGACTGATTCTAGCCAAATTCTTCTGATGGTAACACCTTTGGGTTAACGAGAATTTAATAAGCTTCGCGTGGGCTGTAAAATCGTCCAAATCAGACTTCTAGAACTCAAGATATGACCCAAATAGTGTAGGTAGCACGTGCAGCACAATACATACGAATTTTCATATATTTTAACTCCAAGATCGATGACCCATCATCAATTAAGCCATACTTGAGACCATATCTTCAAACCATGATGAGAATCGTAACCTGGAGGAGGCATCCTGGAGATGAGGACGTGTTTAGTCATTGAATTCTCCCATAACTTGTTGGAAATCATCTGAACCTTGGATACCACCCTTAGGGCGCGCCCTCAGATTTCTTGAGGATACATCCTGATAGTGAGGGTGCGCCCTCCGTGATGAGGACGAGATCTCGATAATTGCGTCTCTTTCTTGGAACATCCTTCCTTGAATCATATTCGGAATCTCCCCTTGAAAAACTTAGTTCAAAGTTGCTGATCGGAAATCACCGCCTTCGAGATAACCCGAACCATCTTTTTGCAGCAGCAGCCTAAAAATCAGTTCACCTTCAGATCTTGTTCGACCCCCCTGCCAGAAATCGCCATCCTTGGATCTTCTCCGTTGCTGCAGATCTGCAACCCTATCGAGGGCTATTCCTTAGATCTTACTTGTCGTTTCTTAAGAACCTTCATCGTGGTGAGAAATCCATCCTCCTTGGATTATGATCTTAATCAGCAGCCCCTCCTTCTAGCGCTAATTTGTTGACGGAGGAATTTGGTAACAACAAAGTTTGAGGTCTGTCGCCGGAATCAAGATCTATGATGGTGGTTCTTCGCCGGATAAGTCGCCGGAGTGTGGTGGTTGTGATGAATTGGGGGCTGAGATTGAGAGGGTTATTGGTGGTGGCTCGTAGCTCTTCGCTTCCATCCCCCCCAATTTGCCTACGTACCTCTATATTTATAGAGGATCAAGCCCACGTAGTTCTTGGAGAGCAAGAAACCCAATTGGGCTTGGATTGTCGGTCTAGCTTCCGGAATGTTCTACTATGAGGCCTAACCACAAAAGGCCCAAGGCTCATCCAAGATCTCAAGACTTCACAGATAAGGAAACTTCCCCCGTCGAGGACTAGTCCTATTTGCTACCAGCTATTTCTTGATTTCAAGGATGCAGGTATAGCCGTGGTTTACCCCAAGTGCAGAACGCATCCCTGTCCCCCGAATGAGAAGCACCCACCAGATAGCAGGACAGGTGATCCGGAGCTTTTGGGTGCAAAGTGCAGGATTACTCCAAAGTTCCCCAATGAGAGCGCGCCCATTGGCTACAGGAACAGAGCTCCCAAAGCACACACCAGAAAGTCCCCATCTTTCCACCTTAGGGCGCGCCCTTAGTGTCTAAGAAGGGTCCTTATATCCAGGCAAACCCCTGGAGGCCTTCTGCGACGGACATCCCCCTCCTGAGATACGACAGGAGGGAATTCTTCAATATCTATTGGAATTTAAGCCTGAGTGGAATCCAAGCTTGAGTGGAATCCAAGCTTAAGTAGAATCCTTCATTAAAAACTATAAAAACTTGAGTAGAATTCCATCTTGAGTAGAATTCCAGCTTGAGTAGAAATCTCTGATATGGAAGTATCAATTAGGGCGCGCCCTCCCTATAAGGAAAGTGAGGGCGCGACCTGGTTTCTTCAATCTATGCCAAAACCCTAATTTATCATGAAAATCCCCAAATTAAACCCGTATCTGACCCGGATCCATTTTAGAATACCCGAACCGAATTTTGGGCATAACACAAGTTTTACCTACTGAACCTAAAAGCTAAACACTGGAGAGAACTCTTAAAAAGCTAAAAGCTGCCAGGGAAAAGCAATATATAAAGTGCATGTTTGGCTAAACTTAAATTAAGGATTTATGAACTTATTTTCGGGTAAAACTTTATATTTTGATAACTTTTTTTTAAACAAGTATTTAATGTATGTTTCAGATTCAATAAGTTGCAAAAATAAGTTGGAAAATAAGTTGGAAAGTTAGGAATTCTAACTTTCGACTTAAAATAAGTTGACTTATTCTGGAGAATAAATTCCCCCAAACACCCCCAAAGTACAGAGCCTTAAAGAAAACTTACGTAAATAGTGGTGCAGCTTGGAATAAACAAAGGTGACTGCTGGCATTCTCACTTCTATATATCGTGCTGATAACGTGATAAATAACAACTAATAATAGGGGATGAGATTAGATCAAAACATTGATAGAATGGAGGAGAACATGCCCATTTTATTCATACATACAACAACCTTACACAAGCCCTATATATAGGTCATAGGAATAAGTTACATGGGATTGAAAAGACAAAGGTTAGTAAACTAAAACACTTACATTAATAATGGAAATGTAGAAAGTCGTCCAACTATTCATATTTCATAACAAATGAACATTTAATTCAATATTTACCCATTCACAAGCAAAATGCATATTTAAAACAATTTTATATTAGATACATCATAATTATTTAACCATCTTTTTCGAAGAAGTACATGATTTTATCCTAGAAATATTATATTCAATAATAAAGTAATTTTTAAAATTCTCATAAATTAAAATAATGAATGAGTAATGATCTGAATGAATCCGAACTAATTTTGATACTGGCTTAGCTCATTCACTCCTAAACTATAGAAAGTTGGACATGCATTAATCTACTATAACTATAGGATACCCCTGAATTTAGGGGTGAGCAAAACCGAACCGAAGCCGAAAAATCGAACCGAAATGTTGAATTTCGGTTCGATTCGGTTTCCTTTTTTGGTTTTTCGGTTTTTTCGGTTCAAATCGAAATAAATTTCGGTTCGGTTTTTTTAAAAAATCGGTTCAAATCGAAATAACCGAATTATATATATTATATATATATGCATGATTTAATTAATTCAAAATTAAGTTTAAATATTTAAATTGATAGTTTGTGTTTTATTTTATTTTAATTGTTGCCTATTTTAATATATTTACTATTAAAAATTAATTTAAAATTTTAAAGAAAATATTATATATAATTTTTTAAATCGGTTCGGTTCAATTTCTGGTGAATATTTCGGTTCGATTTCTGGCGACAAATCGGTTCGGTTCGGTAAAAATTGGATTTCGGTTTTTCTAATTCGGTTCGATTTTTAACCGAACCGACCGAATGATTAGACCTACCTGAATTAGACCCACACCGAATCAGAATCGATCCGATCCGAACTTTATTCAAATATATTATAATCGAAACTTAATCCGAATATCTTAGGGCAATTAGAGTTGAAACCAATTCGATTATCCGAATTGTCGGGTATAGTGACATTGACTAATTTGAGTTCTTATCCGCCCGTCCAAATAGGACTGAGCATTCGGTTCGATTAACCGAATATCGAACCGAAATAATTCGATTCGGTTAATCGAACCAAAATAATTCGGTTTTAATTCGGCTATGGTTTTTTGTTCATTTCGGTTTTCCGATTTTTTCGGTTTTTTTACCGAATTAACCGAAAAACCCGAATTAACCGAAATATATTAAAAAAACAAAATTATATATATATATATATATATAAATTAGAATATATATATATAATATATATAAATTATTTTTTATATATATATATATATATATATATATTTATATCTATATTTATATATTAAATATATATTTATATCAATTCAGTTTTTTATTTCGGTATTCGATTTTAACCGAAATATTAAATTCGGTTCGGTAAAATAACTAAAATTATTTCGGTTATTAATCCGGTTATAATTTTTGAGATATTCGGTATTTCAGTTATTTCGGTATTCTGTATTTCGGTTCGGTTATAACCGAATAATCAGCCCTACGTCCAATCGTGCAAACAAGATATATTTCCTCAAATTACTTTTGGAAATTTTTTACTAAAAAATAGATTTTAAATTTTTTACTTTTAAAAAAAAATTGTAAAGATACCATTTTTTTTTTTTTGAAAACGTAAAGATACCATTTTTAATACACCTTACCATACAAAATTTTACCGAATTTAAAAAATCGTATACACGTTTCAACACCGCCTTGGCTCTGCATCCAATTTGGATCTCTCCCTCTCTCTCTCTCCCTCTCTCTCATTTTTATCTCTTCCGAGCGTCCGTGTCTTACATCCTTTCTGAATCTTCCATCAATCTACGCCTCTCTCTCTCTCAAATGTCGGTGAGTTTTCTTCATTTATTAATCTCTCTCTGCTGGTTATTTTTAATTTGAACTGCTCCGTAATGAATTTTTGTGTATCGTTTTGGATTAGAATCTAATTTCAATCTTTTTCTTAACAGTGTCTCTTTTTGTTGCCCTATCATAACCATAACATTAGTCCTATATATTAACCAATTCTATCTTGTATATCTACAACATTGTACGTTGAAGAAACATAAATGAGCTAAAATCATGTAATCCATGTATGATACATGGCACATTTAGTAAAAAAGTTCTTTGTTAAATGATTTATTATGCAACTGCAGGTCATCTTGATTCTTACTGTTTTGTGTAAACTTACCAACTATGACCAACATTGCTTACTTACATTCGTTATGTTAAGAAAATACCATCACGTAACTTCAGTTTTGTGTCTCTCTGGATATATATGAGTGGTGTTCTCTTTGTATTAGACCGAATTGTGATGATTTTAATAAAGGTTTATATTCATGTTTACCCTCTTGCAGTTTAATTTCCTCAAGTTGTGTTAATATAATTTATTATATTTATATTCTGGTGGCACTTTGAAAATTTAAGATATCAAAACTGTATTCTTCCGGGCGTAGTAAGATATATGCAGCAAAGTCATGTTGTCAACAGGGTTCATGATATTTTGCAATATCATCGGTGTTGAGTACTCCTTTTCACGTTTTCCACTTGCTGTGTCTTGACTTATTAAAATGAAAGTCCTGTAGTTTGTTTTTCAAAGTGGACACTGTTATCATAAATTGCACTTGACAGCATGCAGGAGGAGTAATCAGAAGAATTTGTGCATTTTTCTAGCAAGATAATGCTACAGTTTTACACTCAGTTTTTGTTTTGTTCTGTTCAAGGAAACCTTTGTCCCTGAGTTCTGATATATGAGCTTATTATACATACAATAAGCATTCGTTTCTTCTGGGATGTGCATTAGGTGAAATCAGTGTCCGTCAACAATGTCTCCTTAAGCGTTTCTGAGAACGACATCAGGGAGTTCTTCGCATTCTCTGGTGATATTGAATGTATTGATTTGCAAAGGTTAGTTGCTCATACTAGTTTTGGTTATCTTTTTTGCTTATGCCTTATCTTTAGCCATCTACGATTTTAAAATTTGTAATGAATGCAAAAAAACAATATAACTTCCTAATCAGTTTCTGATTCGTTAGTGACACCCAGCGTTCTCAAATTGCATATGTCACTTTTAAAGATCCTGAGGGCGCGGAGAAAGCATTGCTACTTTCGGTATGTTTACTTGTTTTACGTACATAACCTCATTTAGACATGTGTTGTAACTGTTTCTAGGCCAAGCAATAGATATGTAGAACTTTGTTCGATAAGCTAAGGACAGAGAACCTCCAGTTGATTTTGAAACTTGAGCGATCTATCATGTTAAACATCAACCAAAGGTGCACTGTATTGTTCTTCTTCAGGCGCCATCCACTTAGAGGAAAGACATCAACTACGCGCTATAGGAAACTAATACTTGATATCTTTCTGCATCAAGCATGTGTCTCTCTCAACATACAAAAAACATACATATATGCATACACATGAAAAACTTGTAGCACAGTTATTTTGTCTAATTCCCATTTGAAATAATTTTTGTTGCTGGTCTTCCTTGTGTTGATCTGGAGCAGGTGCCCAAAATGTTGTTATTATGGTTATAAGGTAAATAATTTATAGAAATCACCGTTTGAGGTTCTGATTGTTTGTTAGTCAGGCGACAGGGGATGCTCTTATTATAATATCCCACAACTTGCTAGTTGAAACTGTCAACATAAAACCAAGTCCAAATTTATAAATTTTACAGTGGAGTATGATCTGTTGGCTATATAAATATTATCTGTGATAGCTGGTACCTTTTCGTGCAATTCATTTGCCAAAGTTATGATGTAGGTAATCTTTCCCAAGCTATTTTTTTTCTTATTTAATTATTAGAATTTCAACGTGTTTCATTTATAGTTTTATGCAATTATTTAATGTATAGATGTATACAGGTAAGAATTATTATTTTTCCTTTCTCTTTGCCATAACAGATCTAGTAAAGGTCTGTTAGTTTCTTACTTCTTGGTATGTTCTCACAATATACATGCTCAAATAATGTTGTCCTGTTTAAGGTTCCATGAAGCACAACCTCTGGTAGAGTTTTTTTCTCAGGCATAATATTGTAGGAAGATTTTAATAAATAATATTTTTTAATAGTCTACCCTAACTGACTATCCTTTCTTGTTATTATTGTTTTATTTGGTCAGATTTTTTTCTCAAAGCAGTGTCAAGGTTACTCAAAATGGCTTATATGATATAAGATGGTTATGAATTCTAGTTGATAAGAATTTATGGTTTGACTTTAACACTTAGTCATTCGTATTACTCCCACTTCTCTACAATCGTTACTTAAACTAGTTAACATTTTAGAAAAAATCCACTTTGAATCAGTAGTAGTACATAATGATGCTATGTCCTTAAGCCTGATATCAGAATCTTATTGTTATCACTCCTTGCCAAATCTATTAATCAAGGTGTGAAAATGAATATACAATATGTTTGATGTACTTTTTCCTTTTTGTAATATGAGTATGTCACCCCCCCCCCCTCCCTTGTTATCTTCAGGGAGCAACAATCGTTGATCAGTCTGTCACTATTGCTCTGGCACCAGATTACAATTTGCCGCCTACTGCTGCAGCAGCTCCAGTTGTATTGCCCTTTCATGAACCTTCTTTATGCTAAGTGTGTTTTTTTCTAATATTTTATGAAAAGGTTTAGTTGACAATAATTTTCAACCTTATAGGAAACAGAGAACCAAAATGTGGGTGGTACTCCATCTGCTGCTGAAAAAGCAGAGAATGTTGTCAGTGGCATGTTAGCCAGGGGATTCACCTTGGGAAAAGATGCAGCTAACAAAGCGAAATCGATTGATCAGAAACATCAATTTACTTCCACTGCTTCAGCCAAAGTTGCTGCCTTTGACAAAAAGATAGGGATTAGTCGAAAATTTAGCCAAGGTGCAACAGTAATGAATGATAAAGTGAAAGCAGTGGATGAGAAGCTTCAGGTTTCTGCAAAGACCAGGACAGCTTTTGCTGCTGCACAGCAGACAGTTAGTAGTGCTGGATCTGCCATTATGAAGAACCGTTATGTGTTGACGGGAACTTCTTGGGTAGTTGGTGCCTTCAGTAGAGTTAAAAAGACTGCAGCGGAAGTAGGGCAGAAGACAAAGGAAAAAATGGCTAAAGAAGAGGGAGGGAAAGTGGCAGATGGCTCTGACCAGGTCCCTAGTAGTGGCTCCGCCGGTGGTGCTTCCGTGGCAGATGGCTCTGGCCAGGTCCCTGGTACTGGCCCCACTAATGGTGCTTCAGTGGAAGATGGCTCTGGCCAAGTCCCTGGTACTGGCTTCGTTGATGGTGCTTCCATGGCAGATGGCTCTCGCCAAGGCCCTGGTACTGGCTCCATTGATGGTGCTTCCGTGGCAGATGGCTCTCGCCATGGCCCTGGTATTGGCTCCGCTAATGGTGCTTCCGTGACAGATGGCTCTAGCCAAGTCCCTGGTACTGGCTCCAATAATGGTGCTCCCGTTGTAGACGGCTCTCGCCAAGTGCCCAGTACTGGCTCCCCTAATGGTGCTCCCATTGCAGATGGCTCTGGCCAAGTCCCTAGTACTGGTTCCGCTGATGTTGCTTCCGTTACAGATGACCCTCACCAAGTCCCCAGTACTGGCTCCACTAATGGTGCTCCCGTTGCAGATGGCTCTGGCCCGGTCCCTAATACTGGTTCAGCTAATGGTGCTTCTGGCAGTCTCTCTCTACGCGAAAACCTGAACAGTTCTTGATTCTTTGCGATAGATATTGTAACGCAGATGAATGCTATGTTGGATAGTAGCTAGTTTCCTCTAGGTTGCATTATAGCTTTTTAATAGATTGTTTACCATAGCATCGAATATGCTTCTTAAATGATCTGGAATTTCTTAATTTTTTCATCAATTGATGATTTGGATACAGGATATGATTTCTATATGTTGGTTAATATGGATCTAAAACAAAGTTGACTAGCATCAGGAGTCTTGAAGAAATTAGATTCTGTGCTGATTGAACATTTAAGTGACACTTAATAATGTAGTTGCATTATCTACTTTTTTTTTATAGAGACATTAAATATTTTTTAGTGGCACCCTTAAAACATTTTTCATCGTAAAATTATGTAAGTATTCCCGGTGGTAACAATTTCAGGGATTGTAATTAGGAATCACAAGGGTAACATCAACAGGATGATAATTGGTGTAATCTCTGGTCTCCCTAGGGGATCAAATCAGCTATGGATTTTGTTCGTTGGTTTAAGGAGAGCCTATGTGGAAAACCATTGGCACTTTATTCTGAAAATTGATTATGAAGAGCTATTCAGGAGAACTACATGCAAGGAGTTAAAGGCAACCAATAATCTCTGGTGCAGCAATCAGAGGTGGATCCTAATAGGGGCAAGAGACCCCTCTTAAATTTTAAAATAAAGAATTTTAGTTATATATTGGGCTAGTATTATGGACGGACAACAAATTGACCCCTCTTAATTTTTCCAGGAAAAATATTCAAATTCACTAATATATGTGTTAATTTGAAGTTACAAATATTTTTGCATAGTATTCGACCTCTCAAGTTTGGACCAGGATCCGCCACTGGCAGCAGTTGCATCAGCAAAAGCAAAGGACTGAAGGAGTGACCCCAACAATGTGTGTGATCTAGCGATATATGTTGCTCAGACTGGAGAAGAAACACGCGATAGACTGTTTGTTGTGAATGTCACGTTTAGGAGTGTGCAGGAACTGCTAAACCTTGATTTGGGATCGCGTCCGCAAGATGAACAGTTTTGGGAGGTGAAAATAGATGGTAAATTAATGGAGGTGAATGTTGATGCAGATTAAGAAATGAATGATGAGGATTGAGGAAGATGCTTTTGAAGACCTGGTGGAAGTCTTGACTGAACATAACTTAAGATTGATTAATGGCTCCTGACAAAAAGGAAAGATTGATCAATGGCTGCATGCAAAGACTATGTTTATTGCTGCTCTTGTGCAGTTCTAAAAGGAAAAAAATGTATTCAACTAAGGTATGCGCGGTGTATGTGTACAGAGTTGAATTCCAAGGAAATAACTAAATTTAAGTTGGAGAGCTTTTCAGACCAATTTTCATCCAGGGTGGTTACTGTTGATTGTTTTTATGGTTTAACGGAGAAACAAAAGGAGTATACGAAAAGAAAAGAAGACATGAACAAGAAAATTGATTTATATTTAATAATATAAACATCTTTTTTTTTTTTACTAATTAATAATATAAACATCTTATTATTAAATGATTATGTCTTTTATATAGATTTATAAATAAACTTGAAATATTGAATTAAATGAAAATATTATTGAAATTTATTTATTAATTAATTTTGCCACTAAATTAGGTTCCATTAAATATTGAAATATAATTCCAATACTCCTCCTTACTTCAAGAATTTTTACTGTCTTATCCACATTAACATTAAAAATATCATTTTAAATAAATTGCAAAATTTTAGCTAAACTTTACCTGCTTGAGCATTTTGGTGGTCGGAATTTTAAAAGATGAAGGCCCAAAATACCTAATTTTCAGTAAAACATACCCAAAATACCTATATTCAGTGTAGAGATGTTCAAAAAGCTTGAAATCCGAAATCCGGCCCGATCCGATCCGCAAAAAAGCTCGGCCCGAAAAAAGCCCGGCCCGGTTCGGCCCGGCCCCCTAAGATAGGCCACCTATTTTTCATCAAGCCCGGTCCGGTCCGAAACCCGAAAAGCCCGGTTAAAACCCGGGCTTTTGAAAAGCCTGGATAAAGCCCGGTTCGGCCCGGATAAAAGCCCGGACTTTTTAAGAAATCCGGATAAAAATTCAATTTTTTATAGATAAAATCTAAAAATATATAATATTTTTAATAAATATCAAGAATATTAAACTTAGCAATAGAGGGGATGTGAAGGATCATGAGTCTAGGAAGAATCAACAATATACAGGACAAACTCTTCTTCCAAGACTAATTGAGTGTAGAGGATGTACTTCACGAAATGGTCATATGCGAGGAGATTTATATGGCTTACGGTCGCCTTAAGTTATAACACAGATTATTAGTAAAAAGTTCTAAAAAGTTCTTGAGTTGTAATGATGTTTTATGATAATACAAGTATTATGCTAGTAGTTTTTTAGTATTAGGTTTCGTGGTGTCTCTTCTTATGTATTCTTATAGAAGTTCAAGGGTGTAGCTCCTTAGAGGTTGTTTCTTTTGTAAGATTTTCTTTTTTTTTTTGTATATTAATATATTAGCTTTGCAAAGAAAAGACAAAAACTACATATATAAAAAATTTAAGAAAAAGCCCGAAAAAGGCCCCGCCCGAGAGCCTAAAACGGGCCTTATATTTTAGAGAAAGTCCGGTCCTGCCCGGCCCGATTTTTGAAAAAACCCGGCCCGACCAGATTCTTAAAAAGCCCAGGTCTTTTAAAGTCCGAATAAAGTCCAGTCCGAAGGGCTTTTCGTGCATCTCTAATTCAGTGAATATGGTCCTAAATACCCATCAAATACTTACCGATAGTGAAGATTAGATGACACGCCACTTCCACTGAAGTATTAAGAACATAGTGGAATATCAGGTCGTGGTGGAGTATTTAAACATTCGATACTCCATTGGTAGTGGAGTATCACTCCCGATACTTCATTTGGTGATAAGTATTACCTCTGATACTCCACTGCAAATGGAGTGTCTGATTGAAATAGATATTTTGGTTAGTATTTCTGAAAATGGATATTTTGGACAAATAAACATAAAAAATGAAATATTTTTGTCTTTTTATATCATGGTTGGTCATTATTTATATTTTTCGAAAAGGTGGTTTAGAACTACTTTTTCAAGAAAAGAATAATAATTTTTTCTCAAAAAAATGCTTGATATTACTTTAATTTTTCGAAAAGATGACCAAAGGCCACTTCTTATAGAAACAATAATGGTTTAATTTTTAGAAAAGTGATTCTTAACCATCTTTTCAAAATATTAAATCAATTTTTGGCCATCTTTTTAAAAAAATTAGATTCGGACCACGGTTAAACATTGCATATTTAAGGTAGAAATAAGGTTATAATAAGTTTCAATATTTGAAATTCGTTAATAATTAAATTAGTTTTAGTGTTTATTTATTTGTGTACTTTATGTGTATTATTAAATGTATTCAAAATACAATTTTATATTTATTAAATTATTATTAATAAGTTCAACTTAAAATAATTAATATGTAAAAAGCGAAACATGATAATAGATTTACATACATGCATGCGCTTTAAAAGACAAAAAAAACTATATAGGATGACTATATAATAAGTTTTATACATTTTTTTTAAAAAAAATTAAATTTATTTGTGGAAAAATAGAAAATTTTAAAAGTACGAGCTTAAAAAAAAGTTGTAAGAATAAGAAAAAGGTGTACAGTACATATAGGCCTGCAAAATTGACGGAATATAAGATGGGTCTCCGTCGTTATTGACTCGCAGTCGGTCCTTGCTTTTTGTTATATTCTTCTCCTCTCAATTGAATTCATCCACACTCCACCCCGATTTTCTTCTTTAGTTCCCAGGTACTCTCTCTCTCTCTCTCTCTCTCTCTCACTCTCTCTCTCGTTTTTTGCGTTAATATCTTTGTTGCCAGTAATTTAATTTGATCGTCCCTCAATAAATTAAAAAAATCGTTTGATCGTTATTATTATTTTCAGTTGCAAGACTTATACTTTTTCTTCTACTGATCGTAACTATATGCTTTTGTGTGTATATACATATATACGTTTTTTTAATGTTAAACTGGTTGATTATGTTTAGATTATTTGGCCTTATAACTTTTAAGTGATTTTCATGACATATTTTTAAAGGGTTTTGCTTTAATTTACTTTCTTTTTGTTTTTACAGAGTGAAAGTGAAATAGCTAGATATAACACTAGGAATTGTATTGTATTTTGAAGCTAAGGTATTAAAAATGAGTGACAATTTGATCGAAAAAGTCAATGCTCTTGGAGAGCGATTAAAGATCGGAGGGTCTGAAGTTGGCCAAAGGATTAGTGCTGGTGTCACATCTGTTAGTTCTAAGATGAAGGATTTTTTCCAAGGCCCAACTCAGGCCGATAAGCTTGTCGAGGAAGCTACTGCCGAAACTTTACGGGAACCTGATTGGGCAAGAAATCTTGAGCTTTGTGATATGATGAATCATGAAAGAGTCAATACCCCTGATCTTATTCGTGGGATAAAGAAGCGGATAATGCTAAAGATCCCTAGGGTTCAGTACTTGTCTCTCGTGTTGCTTGAGACTGTTGCTAAAAATTGTGATAAGGCGTTTTCTGAAATTGCGGCGGAGAGGGTGCTTGATGAGATGGTGAAGTTGATTGATGATCCTCAAACTGTAACTTATAATCGAAACAAGGCTCTGATTCTAATTGAAGCTTGGGGAGAGTCTTCTGATGAGCTCCGCTATTTGCCTGTATATGAAGAGACATACAAGGTATATTACCTTACTAATGAAGAGTAAGATCTTAATTTCAGTGAATATAAATACAACAACTCATGGAAAAATATTGTAAAATTTGTATATATATTTTTGTTGCACTATGTTTAACATTTTTCAATTTATTAATTTTGTTTCTACTACAGAGCTTGAGATCCAGAGGCATACGTTTCCCTGGTCGCGATACTGAGAGCTTGGCCCCTATTTTTACTCCTCCGCCTTCAGTTCCCATTCCGGTAGCGCGAGGAGGGCATCACGAGGTTCCTGTGCGAGGAGTGCATCACGAGGTTCCTGTGCACAGCTTTTCAGCTGAACAAACTAAGGAAGCATTTAACGTTGCTCGAAACAGCATTGAACTTCTTAGCACCGTTTTATCCTCCTCTCCGCAGCAAGATGCTTTAGAGGTATTCTTCTTAAACCACTTGCATCAGCCCTTATTTTATAATTCTGATATCAATGTACATAGTTTCCCTTTGGGGCGAGAGTGTTGTGGGAAGAAGTAAGGTGGAAAACAGTCGATAAGTGTTTGGTAAGTAAGTTTTAAAATTTTGAATTACAAGGTTAAACAAATTATAATTATTTTTTTATAAATATGTCAAAATTATTGTGATTCTAATCTAAAAATTATTATCAAATATATTTTATTAAAACAAATTAGTTATATATAGTTTATACATTTGTGAAAAGTATAATAAAAAAATTGTATAAGTATGACAGCTAATATTACGCTTTAGGTGATGTTTTAAGTATTTAACATTCAAAATTTGATTATATAAATTAATAAAGAAAACAATATCAAATTAGTGTTTTGACTTTCGATTAAATTTGATTGAAAATTTGATTAACGATATCAAATTTGATTAAAATCTGGCATAAAGCACTAGAAAAGATATAGCAACTAAACCAACTTTAGAAAATGAATGATAAATATGATATAAAATGTAAACATATACGAACTTTGTATGCTCATTTTTTTCATGGCCAATCTAATGGAACTTATATGTTTTGTCATATACTTAAATTAGTGGTTTATTATGTAAGAGACCATGATTGTGGAACAATATGATAAACTAATAATTGTGGTTTGTATTTATCTTTTCATAGCTAGTTATATATAATATAAACTGTTATTATTATTATTGTATTGGTTTTGGGACAATGCAAGTCAGGATTGAGAAGTATTATTGTTAATTTATGTTGTAACATATATTGCTAATAATGATTTTTATTTTCTTATTTTTAGGGATTTTTGTTTACTTTGTAATATTTATGTGATGTTCATAAATGATAACATTAACAACTTAAAGAATTCAAAAATATCATGATATATTTTTTAATATTAGTTGTGTTTTGTCCAATAAAAATTATGATTTAAATAATATGTTATTCATGCATTTGAGAATCTTATTAAGCTATCTCGATTATTTTAATCTCTTTATGATTCTATGTATCGTCGTGTATGATAATTTTTCATGATACAGTTCCATTTGAAAACAAAAAATAAAGTTCCATTTGAAAACATGTATAAAATATTTTTTGAGATTCTAATATATACAAATATTAGTATCTTTTTACTAATATTATATGTAAACCTAAACACAAGGTTGGCGTTTTTCGGTTTATAATATAATATTGTGATGTAACTTATAAAATTTTATGAAATTTTAGTATCTATTATATTTTATAAATATTAGTTTGACTGATAAATAATAAAAACTATTTTTCTTTTATTTTGTATTACATAAAATTATTATAGAAGTTCCTAATACAACATATACTAGAATCTTTAATACTCCTATATCATATTTTTTCAATGAAATTGATTTAAAACATTGTTACATATAAAAATAAAAGAATAATATACAAGATGTAGACTTTTTTGTTTTCAAATTTCTGATTTTATTAATTAATTGGCATGATAAACTTTATATAGTAATTTAAAATTATAAAACAAAAGCATTTCAAAAAATTAAAAATAAAGCATTTATGTGTTATTTTAGGTCGGACTACTGATTTTGCCTACAATTAGAATTGTGAAAGATATTGAATATTCATAAAAAAAGGAAGGCATAGATTTCGGGATTGATGAATAAATAGGGATCCAAAATCATAACTCTTTTAATTATAGAGCAGATTATTTCTAAAGATTTTCATATGATCCCTATTTACATTTATGTAAAGACTCGTGTAAACGTTTACTACTGAAATAGTTTGTTCAAAAATGTGGAAAAGAAATTGAAAAAGTTTTTAAAGCGAATCTAGCAATGGGTAGTTGTTTAAATAGTCTTATATTAGGTCGGGTTTATATGAAAGATTTGTTGATGCCAAATTTCGTCACAAATAGACTTCAAAGTTAATAAAAAAAATTTAGGCATTCTTATAGAGCCACAAATATTCGACAAATAATAGTGGAGCAAATATCTGTGGGAAGATATATGGTTTTAGTATCTTTATGACCGAGCGTGAGAAAATTAATTATAAGAGAGACTAGAACTTTTAGGATTTCCCTCAAAATGTTTGTGTATAATAGGAATCAAGTCCACATAGTTATATTAGGATACGTTATAGGCCAATACTCAAGTTGTTTAGGAAGTCACCTCTGCATAGAAAGTTTCCTCGAATGTGGTACTTTACGATCTAAATTGTATAGGGTTTTTTAGGGTAAAAAATTATTAACCCATTAGGCCTCTTTTTTAACCCTTCAATTAAGATTGATTCCATCTTGGATCAAGTTCATATCTAGTAGTATCAACAAGTCAACAACTAATAATCGTACAAATTTTTATAATTTTCATACACATACATTTGAGTCATTTGACCATAATATATCATAAGTTATCATTTTATAAAAATAAGTTTGATTAAATTATATACTTATCTCTCAGAGCTTTAAAAATTAATAAAATAAATATCTAACATGGACTATTATGTAACAAAACCACTAATTTACCATAACTCATGAGCTCCCCAAACATATGTCGAATAGATTGCCCATGAGTAATAAGCATACAAAAATTTGTATATTTAATTATATTAATTTATCGATTAGCATCCGTCTTTATTATCCATTGTTAAAAATGAGTTAAATTAATACATTTTTTCTATTATTTAGAGCATTTTTTGTTATCTTAAAGTATAAAAGTTAATGTGTCAACTATTAAAATAAATTTTAAATCGGAAGTCAAAACATAGATTTGGTATTGGTTTCTTTTTTAATTCTAAATGTATAAAGCATTGATTTAAACGTAATATTAGTTGACAAACTTATACAGTTTTTCTTAATACATATCATCTTTTTTTACATAAATGTATAAACGGTAAACAATTTTAAAATATATTTTTTTGTAATAAATTATATTATAGAAATATTGATAATAATGTTTTAGATTAGAATAACATTGATTTTTTAACAATTTACATAATTACCAAAAATAGTTATAATTGTTTTTAACTTAAAATTCAAAATTTTAAAGTATACGTACCAAACACTTATTAGCTTTTTTTCACTTACCGCACCACTTCCCCATGCAACACTTTTTCTCGAAAGGAAGCCATGTACATTACTAGTCAAACTTAATAGATATGGAAGTAATGCTCTTTTGGAGATGTAGCCTTATGTTGACTAGTTCCGACTTGAAACAAGTACTCCTGGATTCATGAGTAGTAACATATATGCGCATCAGACTTTGGAAGTTCTTTGTTCTGTTCTTCCTTTGCAGTGTTCAAGTTGTGTCACATGGTGTTTTTTCACTACTGCCAGTAGGTAAATTGGGATTGAAGCGAACATTTGTAGGGGGAAACACGTGAGAACAATTGTGCAGAACTATATATCAGAAGTGAAGAACAATTGTTCTCGCTTGTACTTGCACTAAAATTGTTCTCCATGAAGCGCACATAGACAACACTAGAAAAAGGCAATGAAATTTTATGTGACTAACTTGAACAAGACAAACTAGCTATAGAGGACAATAGTATTTTGACAAAATCTGTATGTAGTCGAAATACCGTAGAGGTGAGGTCTATATACATCTTACCCTCTCCCGACTCTACTTCTGAGTAGGACCAGTATGTTTCACTTGGTTTGTCTTTTAGTCTGTAATTAGAGAAGGATAAATGAAAACTGAACCTATGGAAAGTTGTTTTGTCGCTTGTAATCACTTCTGCAAAACTTTGGTACTAATGGAAAATTGTCTTGACAGGATGACTTGACAACCATACTTGCACAACAGTGTCATCAGTCGCAAAAAACTGTCCAGAGAATCATTGAAACATCCGGGGACGACGAGGCCCTGCTCTTTGAAGCCTTGAGCGTGAATGACGAAATCCAGAAAGTTTTGTCCAAGTATGAAGAGATGAAGGCACCTTCAGTGGTTCGAACAGCACCAGAACCTGCTGTAATACCTGTTTCTGTTGAGCCTGATGAATCCCTTCTCGAAGGGAGAGAAGATTCACTTGTTAGGAAGCAAGCAAGTTCTCAAGTTGGATCACAAGGAGGGAATGATGAAATGATGGACGATCTGGATGAGATGATATTTGGCAAGAAATCGATTGGCGCATCTCAAACGGGCAATGCTTACCAGAAAGAGCAATCTCCGAAAGACGATTTTATAAAATTTTAGATTTGATGAATTTCATATGTTGAACAGGTTTTAATCTGATGTCTGGTTAGGTCATCTGGGTATTCTTACAATGATGCTTGAGTTCTCATAAGCAGTATTGAAGCTAATCCTTCTGAAACTTTTTTTTTTCATTTGCTCTGTATGGGAGCCTATATAATGAGTATTTGAATACAGTGTTTGTAAGTAATTGGTGTGTGGGTTTTGTTTATTTATATTGTCACCCGGTAAAACTCAGAACATATTTGTGGAACTGTCGCTTTTGTGATGTTTTTCTCTTTTTAGTTATATCATTAGTAATGGCCATCATCATTCATGAAGCATCGATGGAAATTGGAAAATGATTGTCCTCGACCATATTGCAGTCCTAAGGTTTCAAACTGAAGGCTTTATAGAGAAATAGATATTATTTCAGCTTCGCAATAGCAAACATGTGTTGAGAAGTATATAGCTCTGCAAATTGAATCTCTCCTTTTCGCAGACAACCAGGTAAGTGTTGATTCTCGAAGAAACTAAGAAAGAAATGAAGCTGCTAAGTAATGAAATGAAACTATGGATGTAGCGTTATTGAACTTTTATGTACAGAAAACCAACAGCATCACCAATCCTAGTCTTCCATGTTTATGTACTAGTTTGTTAGGTGATGTTCCCTGAGACGTGCAAGGCATGAAGTAGCCTAGCTAGCTAGTTGCTCAACTCCACTCCGACCCTTGCATTGTTTGCAACTCCACAAAATGAGGAAGAAAATCCTTACATAAATACACAATAGAATCATGCACGACACTAGGCATTCACGTGCAATGCCAACAGAACACCCACACCACCAGTACATATTGTCTTCCCAAAGCACGATCATTCCATGACATGCATCGTTCAGATACGATTAAATCTTTGTATTTAACTCTTCCAAAGAATTATAAAGCAATCACGCATTTTCTTACATGACAAAAATTTACTAGTGTTAAGATTTATTTACGCGTTTCCTAATTTCAAATAACTGCTTTTACCAACTATGTCCAAATTACCTTCCCGCCGTTTCTCCATTTCACCTACTGCCTGCATAAAACTGTTTTCATTTAAACAAAAACTAATAATGTAATGTTATGTGTGATAATTTAATGACTTGGTTATGATTAGGCCTGTCAAGAATACGTCAAATCAATTATAGATAAACGGTCAAATTTGTTTATTATTAATACATGTTTAACCTCGGTCTTAGAGGAAGATTAACGTGTATGTACCTGCTGCAAGAACAGGTATACAAGAGTATATGTTTGACCTGATAGCTGATATATAAGTAGTAGTTATTTAGTGGTGCGATTTTGCATGAAATAGTACCCATGCCTGTACAAAGAAGGGAAAGAAAACATATTAAAAAACAGTATGAGTTGATCCTCCATCCAGACGGCACATTTTTGGTTCCGAAAGCTTTACAGAGATAATCAGCCGGCAGTAGACCAACCCCC
Organism: Saposhnikovia divaricata; assembly: GCA_036435485.1. Lineage (NCBI taxonomy): Eukaryota > Viridiplantae > Streptophyta > Magnoliopsida > Apiales > Apiaceae > Saposhnikovia > Saposhnikovia divaricata. Next base: position 74,311,637 of record CM071600.1, on the reverse strand, counting down.
CACCGCTCCCATTTTGTCTCCAAGCTTTAAGAGGTATCTATACAACATTTCTATATCCTCTCCTATCATTTTATAAAGTTACATCATATGTATATACTCATTAAGAGTTATTGGTTTTGGTCATAGTGCTGTCTGCATATCCCTTCTAGATATTCATAGACTCAGTCCCTAAATGTTTGTTTTGTACTAGGAGGAGCAGGAAGACAGTTGGATTACAGTCTGTTGCTTTACTTGTCTATTTGAAACAGTCAGATTACTTGTCTATTTGCAGCAGCTGCAGATAGTTTGAATTTGCCTGTCCAATTTTATAAAGTCTAGCTTGATCAACCTTTTTCTTGCATCCTAAATCCCATTTCCATTACCTGTGCTCTTTACTAGCTTTTGGTAATACCCTCTCTTCCTCTTATTCTTTTATTAAATTAACTTTATTAGATCTTCAGTTCTTTCTACTGGATCTTCATTGATATTAATTTCTACTTGCGTAAGAGCAGAAGCTAGTTAATTTAACGTCACGTCAATGTAACATACTAATTCCAGCTAAATGTTGACCCCTCCCCCCCAAAAAAAAATGAGTCAGTTGTTTCACTTAGTAAGGTTACTAGTAGTTCTTGAAGATCTTTGTATGATGTCTTAATAAATTTAGGACCAAGGGATTAAGCTATAGTAGTTGTAGAATAACTTGATGACAAGATTTGAATAATTTGTTTTTCATCTTTCAGGATTCTGAGGAAGTTTTAATCAGCACTCATGACGTCAAAATCAAAAGTGGCAAGTCGGTTATCTATGACATCGGATGCTGATAGTCCTGATTCACACCACAAGCCTCCAATGCCTCCAACTGTCACATTTGGCCGAAGAACCTCATCTGGCCGATATATTAGTTTTTCGAGGGACGATCTTGATAGCGAACTTGGAAGCAGTGATTTTATGAACTACACAGTACACATGCCACCAACCCCGGACAATCAACCAATGGATTCCATTTCCCAGAAGGTTGAAGAGCAGTATGTATCAAGTTCGCTTTTTACAGGTGGATTCAACAGTGTTACACGAGCTCATCTTATGGACAAGGTGACTGAATCAGAAGTAAACCATCCCCAGATGGCTGGTTCAAAAGGATCTTCATGTGCTATTCCTGGATGTGATGGTAAGGTGATGAGTGATGAACGTGGGGTGGATATCCTTCCTTGTGAATGTGATTTCAAGATATGTAGGGATTGTTATTTGGATGCGGTTAAGACTGGAGATGGAATTTGCCCTGGTTGTAAGGAACAGTATAAGGTTCCCGATCTGGATGAAGCAGAACATAATGGTAGGACACTTCAACTTCCACCTCCATCTGGGATTTCAAAAATGGAAAGGAGGTTGTCTCTCATGAAATCAACAAAGTCACAACTAATGAGGAGCCAGACTGGGGATTTTGATCACAATCGATGGCTCTTTGAAACGAGTGGCACCTATGGCTATGGAAATGCTATATGGCCAAAGGAAGGAGGAGGCTTTGTTAATGGAAAGGGTGAAAAGACAGCTGACCCGTCGGATTTGATGGGTAAACCATGGAGACCACTCACTCGCAAGTTAAAAATACCAGCTGCTATTATCAGCCCATACAGGTCCAGCTCTATTTCCTTCTCAGTTTTGTTATCTAATTCTTGTGTAAGGTCTCTCATGTTTGAGGAAGTATGTGTCAGTCTGCCACATTTTATGGAACCACAGACATATATCCTTTATCCTTGAAATGTGTGGAGTTTGTACTCTTCAATCCTCGAAAACCTATTCAGTAAAAAGAGAAACTAAGACTTGGAAGTGAGACACGTTAAATAACTTACGCTGGCACCCGGAGTGCTACTAGTATTATTTATAGGGGTTTTAGCAATATGGAAATTGCATATATTTATTCTTAATATGCTATGATCAAGCTGTTTTTTTTGTTGCTAAATAAGCTGGCTTTTCCGCTGTAGTCACACTATAAGATATATTAAATAAGTACAGAATTGTCCTCAACAAGACGATTTTTTTTGTAACATGAACTAGTTTCTTCTGTTTCATGTCTTATAGTTCATCCGATTATACTAGTAAGAACTTTATTAGGATATATGATCACATTGACCTACCAAATCTACTGCAGTCCCTATTATATATGCATGCTATTGACGACTTTCTGCTTCATTTTGTTTCTTTGTAACAGGCTTCTGGTTGTGATTCGGTTGGTTGTTCTCGCATTATTTCTGGAATGGAGGATCACCCACCCCAATAATGATGCAATTTGGCTATGGGGAATGTCTATAGTTTGTGAGTTATGGTTTGCTTTCTCCTGGGTTCTTGATCAACTTCCGAAACTCTGTCCTATTAACCGTTCCACAGACCTTAATGTCTTAAAGGAGAAATTTGAAATGCCTAGCCCAACTAATCCCACGGGAAAATCTGATCTCCCTGGAATAGATATCTTTGTCTCTACTGCAGATCCTGAGAAAGAACCCCCTCTTGTCACTGCAAACACCATTTTGTCTATCTTAGCCACTGATTATCCAGTTGAAAAGCTTGCATGCTATGTCTCTGATGACGGAGGTGCTCTTTTGACTTTTGAGGCCATGGCAGAAGCTGCAAGCTTCGCTAATATGTGGGTCCCATTTTGCCGAAAACATGACATTGAGCCTAGAAACCCTGAATCTTATTTCAGCTTGAAAAGGGATCCGTACAAGAACAAGGTACGGACAGACTTTGTCAAGGACCGTAGACGAATAAAACGTGAGTATGACGAATTCAAAGTCCGCATCAACGGGCTGCCAGACTCTATCCGTCGTAGATCTGATGCTTATCATGCTCGGGAGGAAATTAAGGCTATGAAACAACAGAGACAGAAGAGAGATGATGAGCCCGCGGAGAGTGTTAAGATCGCAAAAGCTACATGGATGGCAGATGGAACCCATTGGCCAGGAACTTGGTTGACTCCTTCGGTAGAGCACACTAGAGGTGATCATGCTGGTATTATACAGGTATACCTTTATCATGAACCTCATATTATCCTCATAGATAGTTGGTTTCGTCATAATTAAGATTTATATGAATAAAGAGATAGAGTGCCAGTTAAATATATGAAAACCTAACAACTCAGCAACAATGCAGGTGATGCTCAAACCTCCAAGTGATGAGCCACTACATGGCACAATTGACGAGATTGGGACATTGGACTCCACTGATATTGATATCCGTCTCCCTATGCTTGTTTATGTATCTCGTGAGAAGCGCCCTGGCTACGATCACAACAAGAAAGCAGGAGCCATGAATGCTCTTGTTCGAGCTTCTGCAATCATGTCTAATGGCCCCTTCATTCTCAATCTTGACTGTGACCACTACATCTACAACTCTCAGGCTATGAAAGAAGGTATGTGTTTCATGATGGATAGAGGTGGTGATCGGCTTTGTTATGTCCAGTTTCCCCAGAGATTTGAAGGTATTGATCCTTCTGATCGGTATGCGAATCACAACACTGTTTTCTTTGATGGCAATATGCGCGCACTTGATGGCCTCCAGGGTCCTGTCTACGTTGGAACAGGGTGCCTCTTCCGAAGAATTGCACTCTATGGCTTTGATCCCCCTCGAGCGAAAGAGCACCACCCTGGTTGTTGCAGCTGCTGCTTTGGTCGCAAAAAGCGTGCCTCAGTTTCACATACACCAGAAGAGAACCACGCGCTTAGAATGGGTGATTCTGATGACGAAGATATGAATCTATCTTTAACTCCAAAAAAGTTTGGAAACTCGACTTTGCTCATTGATTCAATACCAGTTGCAGAGTTCCAAGGCCGCCCCCTTGCAGATCATCCTGCTGTTAAAAATGGACGACCACCGGGGGCTCTTACCATTCCAAGAGAGCTTCTTGATGCATCCACTGTTGCAGAAGCAATTAGCGTCATCTCTTGCTGGTACGAGGATAAAACTGAGTGGGGAGAACGTGTTGGGTGGATTTATGGGTCTGTTACAGAAGATGTTGTCACAGGGTATAGAATGCACAATAGGGGATGGAGATCAGTTTATTGTGTGACAAAACGGGATGCTTTCCGAGGAACTGCTCCCATCAATCTAACAGATAGGCTTCACCAGGTTCTCCGATGGGCTACAGGTTCAGTCGAGATATTCTTCTCTCGTAACAATGCTTTGTTAGCCACTTCAAAAATGAAGTTCCTGCAAAGAATTGCTTACCTGAATGTAGGAATATACCCGTTTACCTCCATTTTCCTTATTGTGTATTGCTTCCTACCAGCGCTTTCCCTTTTTTCTGGTCAGTTTATTGTCCAAAGCCTTGATGTTACTTTCCTGGCATACCTCTTGACCATTACTATCACACTTTGTTTGCTTGCTGTGCTGGAGGTGAAGTGGTCTGGCATTGAATTAGAGGAGTGGTGGAGAAACGAGCAGTTCTGGTTAATTGGAGGCACTAGTGCTCACTTGGCTGCAGTTCTTCAAGGGCTGCTGAAAGTTGTTGCTGGGATTGAGATATCTTTCACCTTGACATCAAAATCAGGAGCTGATGATGAGAACGATGAATTTGCTGATCTCTATATAGTGAAATGGACATCCCTCATGATCCCTCCTATCACAATTATGATGACTAATTTGATCGCCATAGCAGTTGGATTTAGTCGCACAATATATAGTCAGATACCACAATGGAGTCGGTTACTAGGTGGGGTTTTCTTCAGTTTTTGGGTGCTAGCGCATCTATATCCTTTTGCTAAGGGGTTGATGGGAAGAAGAGGGAGAACACCTACCATTGTTTTCGTGTGGTCGGGGCTTATTGCCATCACCATATCCCTTCTTTGGGTGTCAATTAATCCACCAGCAGGTGCTACTGAAATTGGAGGCTCATTCCAGTTTCCTTGATAAAATCATTCTGGAAGTTCATGCCTGTCAGCTAGGTTGTTTATCCAACAAGCCAGTTCAATTCACCATCACTTGTAAAGCATTGTTCAACTGAAAAAATACAAGCCTAGCCTCTGTCGCTTTGATAAAACAAGCAACCATGTAATTTCTAGTAGCACTTGTAATTTCTTTATTCTTTTTATACCATGAAGTTTTATACTTTGCAGCTTGCACGAGAACCACTTAAGTACTCTTATGCTTCATATATTTAGCTGGCATTTACAGGTTGGATTTTACCAAACTAATTTTTTGTACATATCATCCGGTATCGAGCCTAAATTCAACCAAAATTATAATACTTCTTCCATTCCACTGGGGGGTTTAAATTTTTTTAGTCAAATTGATCAATTTTGTAATTTAAATTACGTACATTATATGTTAAATATAATTAATGGAGAAAATATGATAAGAAATATAATCTATTACAGCCTAAATTTTTAGATTTATAAAAAAGCAAGTCAATAATTTTTAAAAATCATTTCAAATTTTGATCAAATTGACAAAAAGAGTCAAACAAACAAGTTTGAGTGGAACGGAAGGAAGAGTACTAGAATAGCATAGATGACCTATTTTTGGTCAATTTCCCCATTAAATATCATATTTATCATACCGATAAATCTTAAATTTTACGTGACATAATTAATCATAATACAACTAAATATGATAAACCTCATGTAATCACGTTAACACCACCAATAAAAATAGCCCACATTGTCCCATCATATATTTGGTACCCATCAACCAAATATAATCTTAACTAATCTATCAGCATGCATTATAATTCCAGTACAGAGTATTTAGAATCACAATAAAGATCACAAGGCAATGATATAAATTAGAGCTCATTTAATTAAATGATGGAATATGTTAAGCAAGCCGCATCCTGGAAGCCAGGGTGTAGGAACCAACACATAAGCTAGTCAAAAGTGCAAAAACACCAGAAATTGGGTACATTCTTGAACAAACTACCAATACATTTAAGTTCATTATAGATATCCCAAAAGGAGAACTCAGATTCTTCAACTCAAAACTTAAAACATACTTTTCAAATGAACTTAAAGGTAGAAACATTTTAATTAAGACAACCATAATTGAGAAACTACTGCTTAATTACTCGTTCTCAGTGGCTATTGTCCCCTTCTCACTGACATAGATACCATCAAGAAACTTCCTGATATCCTTCTTCTTGACATGACATTTCTGTACAAGCAAAAGACAGTGTATCAGTATGAGCAAAGGAGGAATAATCAGAAGGCGCTTCATTTAGAAAATATCGCATCATTGCAAAAAAAAATTGCATTTACAATGTAAACTAGACAGGTACCTGGTTAATCAGGGCAGCAGACCGTGAAACAAGCTCAATATCATTACCATCAAGGACAATCTCATCCTTCACCTTTTCGGACCTAGTAATAGTAACTCCATCAAGCATCTGAACTTTCCTCACCTAACAAAGCCATAAAACAATATAGATGTCAATGCATTCTACAAGAAACATACAGTAATTCGAACACTATGAAGCACCCTAGTCAGTACTAACTAATCACCAAGTTACATGTACAAAGGCGTAGCACTTGTGCATATGTAACTAATACATACAATTGAAACAATATTCAAGGTAGGTCAGATTACGACGTAGCATAACATATAAGTTAAAAAACTACAAATTGCTAAATATAACATTATACTCGGTGCACGACAAGTATGTAGACACAACTCTGGTTCAGATTAGCGCATAAAACAAAGAATTAGAACACAAATCAAGTGTACACTTGTTACTTAAAGATACATCGTAACTACATAAAATCAATTAATCATGTATTTTAATCAGAATTAAAGCATGTTCACTGCCATATATTATTTGAGTTGTTACAGCATTTTTTACAGAAACAAAAATTTTAACTACATGATCAATTAATCGTAACTCTTAACAGAAAATCAGAGCAATCTTCGCAACAATCAAAATAAGAAACGACACACATAAACAAAACATTCATGATCTTATCGTATTTAATTACACAGCACAAGTACACACCACAATTATCCATTTTCTCGACATTTACGATACACATATACAAATGTTGCATTTCATAACATAGCAATAAAAACTAAAACAAGACATATCAATTTAACAAAAAATAAACAGCAAAATTAATACCTTTTTCTCGCCGAGAAAGTTACGGATCTCAATAGCATTACTAGCAGAAGCAATACTAGCATTAATAGGAAAATGAGCATAAACAAATCTCATCTTGTATCTATAGCCCTTAGTAACACCAACAATCAAATTGTTGACGTGGCTAAGAGCTGTACGAATAGCAGCAGTTGTTTTACGAGATCCAAACCAAGCATCGACTTTAAGCTTCTTCTGACCAGACTCGTCGGTGATGAGCTGGAAATCCAGATTCAAATGCTTGAAATCACGAACCAGTTTGCCACGTGGACCTTCAACTTCGATGACCTTGGCTTTGATTTTGATTGTGATCCCCTCCGGGATGTCCATTGTTTCCGATGAAAGGATCGTCTTCATTGCTGTTTGTTCTGAGCTCTAGTCTAATTTAGGGTTTGATAGAGAGGCAGCGATGAGGCGAGTGCAAAAACCCTAGATTGTGTTTCTAAGGGCTTTTATATAATTTTGTTTTGGGCCGCGCCACTGTAACACATTTTTGTTTAGTTTCACTGGCAGGCCCATGAGCGCCACTGTAATTCATTTTTGTTTAGTTTCACTGGCGGGCCCATGATTTGTTTCTTTAGCTAGTTTTCTTTTTCTTTTTTCCTATTGTGATAACTAAGTGGTAAAGAACTTACTGTATGTCTTTTTCGATTCTTAGATACTCATTGTAATATAAGTCTGCTTGGTAAAAAAAAAAAGTTACAAATTATTATGATTAGTGGTTTCAAGATTTCAAGTCCAATCGGTTAATACTGAAATAAAATTATACAAATTTCTGAAAATATAATCAACGAACCAGGCACATAAATATTATTTTTAATTAATATTTAACTACATTTTATTTTTTACGAACTACATTATAAATTATTAATACTACAATTTATAAAATCTATACTCTCCCGTTCTCATTTTGTCCAACTAATTTTCCTTTGCGGTCAATCCAAGATATGAAAGTGCTTGATTTTTTATTTTTTTTGTGATGTGCCTTATAAATTAACCAGAAACATCAAATTTTAGATAAATTTTAATTAGCAAAAAAAAAATTAGATAAATTTTGCAATGAGCAAAAATTAAATTCATGATATAGGTTAAAATATATTTTTATTTTATGTATGTTGTATAAAAAATTTAAGATTTATACTTTTCTACAATACATAAATATAAAATAGTTTTCTGACAAATTCTTTTTGCTAAAATATTAAAAGAAAGTTAATGGATCGGTTTTTTTTTTCTAGACATGAATGCAGAACATAACCGATTGTCTAATTATTTCCATCATAAATGCCCATGTAACTTAAAAGAAAAAACAGAGAGAGAGAGAGCAATGCCAATAAATAAACACAAGCAATCTTTGTGTCCAAGACCTACCCCTTAAAAACATCTCCTCATGCAATAGGCATTGTTAAATTATAAACTTTTTCAAGCAGCAAAGTTGCATGCTTATGTTAATTAACCCTCAGATATTGATTAATAACTATTTGATGACAAGTTCATAAGCAGAGCCCAGCCAGGTGATTTCTTCCTGTCCTTGGACAAACACAAACAAGCTCACTCAACATTCCCAAATAACTACTGAGTTATTCTTTCACAACAAAATGCCCCTTTTAGCGCCTACTTTGTCTCTAATTCTCTTTGCTTTATTCATATCATGGACTCCTGCAAACATTCATGCAGCAAAGAGCAAAGATTTGCTTGCAGCCATCGAAGAAATGCAGAGATCGACGTACTATACGTATGTCGTTCTCATCAACATGGCACCCGACAGTTTAAATATACAGGGGAATGTCACCTTCCTAATACCTAATGATCGGATTTTAGCTAATTCAACCTTCCTCAGCAATGATGTATCCCAATTCTTACTCAGTCATACTATTCCCAGTTCATTATTTTTCGAAGACTTGCAACATTTTCCAACAGGGTCCATGATTCCCACCCTAAAACCTGATATGATGCTCCATGTTTTGAATAGTGGTAGACGACATTTCTTCCTAAACAACATTCAGATCGTTACTCCGAATATATGTACTAATTCCTCAATCAAGTGCCATGGCATAGATGGCGTGATCACACAGGTTGACCAGCAACATTCAAATTCTCCTCCATTCTTGTGTTCTAATTCTTCAGATGCCCCTGCTTCAACGGCTGCTCCCCCGTCCCCCAGCCCGAATACGATTGCTCCTTCGCCCACAGAAAATTCGGTTACTCCATCACACTCAGCTTCTTACCCTCGGCTTTCACCTGGTGGATTGGTTCACTTCCTAATTACTTGTGTTTTGGTACCAGGACTGTTTTTCATATAGCTAGATAGGCTAGTTCACACAATTTTATGTACCCGGTGTTATGATGTTCCTAAATATATTATGCTCTGATGATCCATTCGGGTTCTTAGTTAAATTCTTTGATCTTTTTTTAAAAAAAAATCTCTCTTTTGTAAGCTGTAAGTTTTTCACTAACTTTCATGTTTGTGAAACTAATGGATAGATTTATTAATTTTAATTAATCAACTTTCATGGATTAGTAATGTCTTGACAGCTATGCCTGTATCTTTTGTACCTCCCTGGCTTTCCATGTCTAATAAATTAGAATTTTCTGCTGAATATGTATTGAACCTATCACGCTCTCTTAATTCGAAATTTATCCTTATCTATCTTTACATCTATTATTGAATCATAAAATTATGTTTTTGTGATATAAATGGGAGTCGAGCATCCCTTATTAGACACATGTTGGTGCTGTATATAACCTGTTCTGATTTGCTATTGTACATTAATGTTGTGTTTGGTTGGCATGAATGAATTAGGAGGGAATGGAATGAGATTTTGAACTAAATTATGATAAAATTTTAATACTTTTCATTCCTTCCTCATTCCATCTCTAACAAAATATATAAGAACTCAAGTATCCCTATTTTGGAAGGAATGCTCCATTCTCTCCCCTACCCATTTTCTTCACAAATCTCATCATAGGAATTTTGCACCCATTCATTTTTTTTCAAATTTTCCCTCTAATCTCTATAGTTTTCCTTTATTTTTACTCATTCCATTCCATTCCATTCTCCCCAACCAAACACAACATAAGAGCACGATGGATCCTGTAGGAACAGTATACGGCATACTTCAACGATGGTTCAAAGTGGAGGATGAGCTTGAGGTAATCTGGGGATGATCTACTTGTTCAGCTCACAGACGTTATTTTGTGTTCCTAAGTGACATTCTAAATGTTTCATGGGAAGAAGTTTACTTTTTTTTTTTGAACACTGAAATTTTATTAACATAAATCAAGATTTGCTAATGCTGTTACAGAATCTGGGAAAACTGGTCCATACTATCTCCTCTCCTAAATTTATGTCCTACCTATCAATACAATGAGCTATGGTATTACCTGTTCTTCTAATATGGACACAATCAAAAGACTCAAATCCACTCTTCAACCTTATAATGTCTTCTTCATATGATAAGAATAAAGGTGAGAACCCAACAACTTCCTTTTTGATGGTTAAGATCACATTCGTGGCATCACATTCTAAAATCACATGCATATATCCAAGGCGATGGGCTATCTGCAGACCGAACAAAGCTGCTGCTACCTCTGCACACTCTGCACTCCATCTCACTCCCAGTTTTTTAGCTGCCATTGCAACAAGCTTCCCTGATTAGTCCCTAATAACTGTCCCCATCCCTACATACATCCCTTCTCGTATATGCACATCAGTATTGATCTTCAGAAAACCCATAGGAGGACAAGTCCACGATGTAGCAGATTTTAAAATAGAAATCCCACTATTCCCAAAGACCTTTTTTGCATAAATCCCATAGGAGGAGGAAGTTTACTTAAAATGTAAACAAATCGTGAACATTCTTTTGGTGTTGCTTTCATAAACGAAGAGAACGATAAGGTGTGTGTTTAGGGAATATGTTTATTGTCAAAGACAAATACACGGGAACAAAGTATTTATGCTTGCGGGCAGCACAAACAATGGCGAAATGAGACTGGTTACTAGTAGTACTAGTAGTGGTACCACTGCGCTAAGTATTGTATTCTTGATTGAGACACTATTTGACAAGTGTCTACACCTCCTGTTCAGTACTCCTCGGGGACTGTATCTCACTCCTTGTTCAAACCAAACCAAACCAAACATACCCAGTATATCCCGCTCAGAGCAGGGTCTGGGGAGGGTAGGTTGTACGCAGACCTCACTCATTGTTCAAACCAAACCAAACCAAACATACCCAGTATATCCCGCTCAGAGCAGGGTCTGGGGAGGGTAGGTTGTACGCAGACCATACCCCCACTTTTAGAAGCGGGGAGGCTGTTTCCGTGAAGACCCTCGGCTGAGTGCACGACATACACAGAGTGTGGAAAATACAAACCTGCGAGGCTTGAAGATACTCCTAGCTTGATACGGTCCAACCACACGGACAGTCTCGCACAGGGATACCACCGAGCCAAGCTCCTTGCAGCTGCAAAACCAGAGAACAGAAAACACTAAAAACGAAAAGTGAGAACGCTAAAGCCGAACTACTAAAAAATCGCTAACCGAGACAAGGCAACTCTGAGGCTCTCGACAACAGAGCCACAACCTAAAAGGGAATCCACCACTCTGATACGCCGCCTCCAAGAACACCTATCCGCGAGCATGGTCTCATTTAAGTCTAAGGCCTTCAAATCCATCCTGAGCTGCTCTTCCCACGACCTTCTCGGCCTGCCTCTCCTCCTCGCCCCAACAACCTCCAGGCTCTCGACCCTCCTAACTGGGGCTGCAGCCAGCCTCCTACGAACGTGGCCGAACCATCTCAACCTTCCTTCCCTAACTTTCGCAGAAAAAGGCGCCACTTCAAGCTCGCTCCTAAACACCGAGTTCGGGATTCTGTCCAACATCGTGCGCCCACAGGACCACCGCAACATCCTCATTTCAGCCCCTTCCAACTTGCTTACGAGAGCCTTCTTCTCCGCCCAACACTCAGAACCATATAACATCGCATGACGGATAGCCGCTCTATAGAATTTCCCTTTCAACTTTAATGGGACTTTCTTATCGCACATTACTCCTGACGCTGCCCTCCACCTTAGCCACCCGGCCTTGATACGATGCGTGACATCGGCTTCAATCTCACCTTCCTTCTGGATGATCGAGCCCAAATACTTGAATTTATCCGTCTGCGGGACGATCTGGTCTTCAATCCTGACCTCCACCCCTTCTTCGTTGGCCTCACCACTGAAGTTACACCAGAGATACTCGGTTTTAGAACGGCTCACACGTAACCCTTGGGACTCCAAAGTAGATTTCCAAAGCTCCAATTTGTCGTTCAACTCCCTCCTCGATTCCGCCACTAGCACGATGTCATCCGCGAAAAGCATGCACCAAGGGACAGCATCTTGAATCCCCCGCGACAAGACATCAAGGATAAGGGCGAAAAGAAAAGGACTCAGGGCCGATCCCTGATGAAGCCCCATACAGGGAAGAAACCGGAGTCCCCCACTGGAGTCCGAACGCAAGAACTAGCTTGGGAATACATGTCTTGAATCACCCTAACGAAAGCCGGCGACACTCCCCTCTCCTCAAGGCTCTTCCAAATAGCTTCACGGGGGATGCTATCATAGGTCTTCTCAAGATCAATGAACACCATATGGAGGTCTTTGCGACGTTCCCTGAACTTCTCCATTAGGCGTCTAACGAGATGAATGGCCTCGATCGTTGATCTCCCAGGCATAAATCCAAATTGATTCTCTACGATTTCAACTTCTCTTCTAATCCGACTATCAACCACTCTCTCCCAAAGTTTCATAGTATGACTGAGTAATTTAATACCCCGGTAGTTACTACAACTTTGCGCATCACCTTTATTCTTGAAAAAAGGGACCACAACACTACGCCTCCATTCATCTGGCATCTTAGCACCCAAGAGAAGAACATTGAACAGTTCTGCTAGCCATTGGACGCCAACCTCACCTAGACAAAGCCAAACCTCGATTGGGATAAGATCCGGACCTACCGCCTTCCCTCTAGCCATCTTTCGCAAAGCACCCTTGACTTCATCCTTGCTGATGCGCTCACAGGGATCGAAGGAAATCACAGGCGCAAGGGAGACCTCTAGTTCCACACCGGCACCACTCCTCCTAGCCTCGTTGAAAAGAGCATGGAAATACGAACTCCACCTGTCCTTAATAGCATCCTCATTCAATAACACTTGGCCTGAATCATCTTTAACAAACTTAACAGAACCCAGGTCGCGCCTCCCTCTCTCCCTAGCTTTAGCTAGCTTAAAGATAGCATTCGCTCCTTCCTTGGTATCTAGGCGCTTGTACAGCCCTTCATACGCCTCCTCTTTAGCTTTCGCTACTGCCTATTTTGCCTCTCGTCTCGCCACCTTGTATGCTTCCATCTTCCGAATCCTCTCCGGCCCTGCGCAGATCGATAAAAGCTCTTTAAAGAGCACAAGTTTAGCCTTAACCTTCTTTTGAACCTCCTCGCTCCACCACCACGACTCTTTATGACCACTGCACCTACCTGAGGAAACCCCTACCACCTTCTCGCCCACACTCCGAATGGCCCTTGCCATGTTGGACCACCTGAAGTTAGCATCTCCACCACTCGCAAAACAGCCTTCGTTGAGCAAAGCTTCCTTGAATTCCGCCGCCTTCTCGCCCTTCAAATCTTTCCAAAGGATTCTAGGTCTAAACTCCCTCTTCCTGCAAACAACTCGACCCCCCATGGAAAGATCCATGGCCAACAGCCGGTGCTGGGATGCGCACGCCTCACTCCTTAACACCTTGCAATCCACGCAGGCTCTAGCGTCCCGGCTGCGCACAAGTAAGTAATCGATTTGAGTGCTGCGTCCCCCACTACTAAAGGTGATGAGGTGCTCAGCCCTCTTCTGAAAAACAGAATTCACAATTACCAACTCCTGGGCCGTAGCAAACTCCAGCAGTGCGGACCCACCGACATTCCTGGACCCGAAGCCAAAACCCCCATGCGCCATTGGAAAACCATCTGACCTCTCGCCAATGTGACCGTTGAAATCGCCACCCAACACTAAAAATTGGTCTGCAGGAAAACTTCCTACCAGCCCGTCTAAACAAACCCAAAAGGCCTCCTTCTCAGCGTCACCCAAACCGCCTTGCGGGGCGTACGCACACACTACATTCACCACAATCTCCCCCACCACCACCTTGACGGCCATGATCCTGTCATTGCGTCTAATCACTTCCACTACGTTGTCTTTTAGGTCTTCCGCCAAAAGAATACCCACTCCGTTCCTCGAGCTGGCAAGGCCTGAATACCACAATTTATACCCGTTCGCTACTCTTGACCGCGCCCCCTTCCACCTCGTCTCTTGGATACACGCCACATCCACTCTACGCTTCTTCAACACGTCCACTAGCTCCAGAAATTTGCCCGTCAAGGTACCTAAATTCAAACTCCCAACACGCAAATTACGCAACATCGACAAACCAAATTAACCAGCGCTAACAAAGAACCGGAAACAGCAAGATATAAAATAAAAAAAACAACGAATAAAAATACCACAACAACGAATCAGATACCAAAACAATAAGAAGATAAATAACAGGGGAGACAGGGAGAAGATAAACAATAAGATAATGGACTACAGAATAAAAAGAGAGCATACGAATAACAGGGGAGACAGAGGGAAGATAAATAAAAAGATATATAAACATAAAACACCAAACAAACATAAAGACGCAGGGGATGAGAAAAAAAACGGCAAGGAGACGAATCTCGAAGCTTCGGAAAATGAAAATGATGGGAGTAGCGTGGGTAATACAAACAAAATAAAATTCCAGAAACAAAAACGAAAGAAAATGAACCAAGAAAAACCACACAAAAGGAGAAAACAGATAGAAAACAGGAAGAAAAAGGTGAAAACAATCGGTTGAGGGGGGGTAACGACGGGAAAACGGGGAAGGAGGAGAGGGGCGACGGAAGGAGAGGTTACAAAGAGAGAGAGATAAATAGCAAGAGGGAGGAAGATTTAGTAAATAAGTTTATTGAGGTGATGAAATCGGTAGCGAAGTTGAGTCGAAAACAGAGTAAGAGGGAGATAGATGAAGGCGATGAGTTTAAGAGTAATGTTTTGTTTTGTTAAATTTTTGGGTTTAGTTTTGTTTTGATAAAGGTTGCCGGAGGGTAGGATGTTCGAGGCTGGGGTGGCGTAAGGAAGGGGACGGTGAGGAGAACAATGGTTGGGTTAGAAAGCAGGGCGGTGACGAACGGAGGTTGAAGGCGACGGTGACGAACGGTGGTTGTAGGGGGTGAGAGGAGCTGGCTGAGAGAAGAGAATGACGGAGAAGGAGCAAAACTACAAAAACTACTGAAAAAAATACACACACAACAAGAAGGGAAGCAATTAATGGGATAAAACTGATGATTCTTTAAGTTTCCGGCGAAGCGCCGGTCAGTGTACACCAAAACTGACAGAAAGAGGTCGATAACGGCTAGTTTGCTTTAGAGAGAGTGTTTTCTCACTCCTTGTTCGGTTATCATAAAGAGCCTTCACCGCCACCATTGTATACATTATGTTAATATCTGCTCTCCACTTTAATGTGCCGGAAACAGCTACCACTGTATACTTCGATGTGCATAGCTTGAACAGTAATGAACAGAAAAAGACGGTGAACTTGTTGCCTCTTACATAATAACTGTGCTTTATATTGAACAAAAAGATTGTGAAATCGCAATAGTCTTGAGCAACTATTTTTGTCTAAAAAGAACCAAGTAACCAACCAAGTTACTGCACTAAGTAGTAATTCATTAACCAAAACAGCACAAGTTGGTAACTCAAAATATTTGTTGCTACTTGCTACCACTGCAAATGCTTTTGAAAAAAATTGAATTGCTTTTATTTTATTTATCTGTGGGGGAATGAATAGACTATCTTCACCAATGCACCAAAAGTTAACTAGACTGTAGACGTCTGCTATACTAAACAATCCACAGTTAATTTTACTCTTTTGCTAAGTAACACTCCAAAGTTGTTGAGCTAAACGCAAATTATGTTTGACCAACTCTGCACCAGATCATCCAATCCAATTGTCAAGTTATTCGGGTGTCAGTACCATCATTTCGAAATTTTCACGTATTTGTAATTTTGTATATTTGTTAGTCATTCAAAGTCCCATACATAATTCCATAAGATGTGATTAATTATCCAACGATCAGTGCTAATGTGCTTATGCTACCATAAATAATTCAGGAACTTCTATGGCCCGGGATCAGCTTCCTCTAAAGTTAAAAGTAATTAATCAATGAATGGCACGGAAATATGTTCAAAATGACCTGACATAGCTGAGATTTCTTTGCACATAACTTTAGAATTATTCACATACATGCCTCCTTGATAACAACTATGACCACTCTGGTAATCCTTAACTGAAATACTGACACAGATGCAACGCCAATATAAATGTACCCAAAGTACTCTGGATAAATTAGGAAAATGAAGGTGAATCCTCCTCAAATGTAACATTTTGCTATAATATCACTAAAACCACACATTTCTGATAACAATGAATCAGTTAATTGTACATATGTTTAATTCCACAAAGACATTTAAAAGCTCTATCGACTGTCTTCTTCAATGAAGACGATAAATTTATTCTAAAACACACTTTTATAGAAACCTCACAGAAGAGAACTTAGGTCTTTGTGGGTTGCCAGGACTGGTACCTGGTCCAGTCTCTCTGCCCAGCATGGAGGGTGTGTCCCTTGGAATGATAGATGTACTGGTCGCCCTCTCCAGACAAGTTCTCCTTATGGTCCAACCCGTACCTCTGTGGTTTAAAGCTTAAAAGCTACAAGACAGTGTTTTACTATCTTCAGCACATACTGAAGAAATAAAATTTCAATTGCTTTACCAAAAAACTAGAAAAAAAGACTAACCTCATCTCCTGTGCGATCAGTTATGAAGTGTAACCACCCATGCCATTCTGGTGGAACTTGAGAAGCATTGTAGCGCCCCTTCGAGGCATATTCCACCCACCTATGCCTTCCTATGTAACCAAAAACAGTGTCAGTGGAAGAATTAAAAGGAATACTGGTGAAACACTATGCAAGTTTTGTTTTTCCTGACTTGTTTCAAACAGAAATCAGTGGAACTTGAGCATAGCTGAGTCATATAAAGCCCCTGAAATTAAACTAAGCAATAATTGCTTTATTTAGTACTTAGACGACAGTGTGGTTGTCGCCGCGCTCGACTAGTCGACCAGTCATTTTCAGAGGGTCGGCTCGTTTGGTCGGCCTGCTATCTGATGGAAAGTCAGTCGACTTGTTTTGTTGAATTTGAATTTAAATGTCATTTACATTCCTTATACTCCACTAGTATGATTCTGACTTTTTGCGTTTCATAAATTTGCATTCAGCATTGTGCATGTTATAAATCTGAATAATGCATTCTTCATGTCATAGATCTGCATAGTGCATTATGCAATTTGCATTCTGTTTCTCAAAATTTATCATTAATTATGTCCTCTGTGTTTTATTCTGCACTGTTATTTTTTGCACCGAGGTAAATAGCTGCTATTGTGGACAGATGTGATTGGAAAGCAGATTAATTACTTGCACTAGGCTTTTATTTTGTCATACTAAAACAAGGTTTCATTATTTCATAGTAAAACAGAATGTTCCAACAAAGTGGTAAGTGCCGGAAACTAGAATTATATAGTTTATATTTTACACAATTATATATTATATAGTTTACTATAAATATTTATTTGTCGACTAGCCGAACCTTTGTCAACTCAGCTCTAGTTAGCGCTGTGACAGCCATGAACAATACTAGGAGAATATATAAAAAATGTTGGCGTTCTATTAGATTTCAACTGGTTCATAAAGTTTATGGGATAAAATATCAGACACTGAATATGTCTGAACTGTGTTATGACCACCCCTTCAATCCCACAAGGAAACACTAATATCTAATGGTGATACTGTAACACTGTCAATTTGAATTTGCAAGACAGATGGAAAAATGGGTAAAAGTTTTGTCAATACAACATGACACTATAATAAACAGTCAAAAAGAAATGCCCACCATATTGAGTGTCTCCAAGCTTCTCATAGTATTTATTACCAAATTTATCAACACCGACAACAGTTGCGCCTATGTTATGTAACTTTGTTTGCCTGCAATAATATAAAACCATAATATTGTGTGAACGCTGTGTTGCAGAAATCAAAATGTGACTTGCAGCAAATTCGCAGGCAAATTAAATGAAGGAGATAGAGATGAGCGACACCAAGAATTTTTTATAAAACATACTTAAATTTTAAATCAAGGACCTGTTTGCAATGCATAATTATTTTCGTATTGGAGGAGTCGCTGCTGATTTACCTCATGGCTGGGTAGATAAATGTTTGGATTTTTATGACTATTTTTTAGCAAGAGTTACCAAGTATCAAAGGCTTATCGCTTATTTACTATTAGAGAAATAGCTAACGTTGTTCGTTGGTGCCCAGGTCATGTTAAAGATGGTTAACTGAAAGCCAACAAGCGCATAAAAGATATATCACTTACAGAAGATTCCCGTCTCCAAGGCACTTCCTGTTAATTGGAAAAGAGAAGCCCACCAGTTAATATATATATATATATACAAAAATAAAATAACATTTAACAAAAATACAGAACCACGGATGCTTAAAGAAGTAATTATGTTAAGGAAAAAAATAGATAATAATTTCTACTTTTCAAGTATCAGAGTTTGCTACTTATATATTAATGTGCTGAAAAGTGAATATATAACAATGTTTAAATAATTAACACATCTTCTGATAGATAAGTCCTAGTAGCCTAGTACTAGTTCACAAATTTGGAATCAACTTCCACTTCAAGCACCCATTAATATCCTACACATTCGGTAGGCGCCAAGCTTAATGGTATTAGTCATTTACTTGTGCCTCAAATTAATCAAGGATTGTAAGGTCTCAAATGTTTGAGACAATAATGTTGTGCTTCAGATAATCTTCTGAATGTTTTTACACATCTAGCGTTTACTATTAAATTTAGACTATGATCTAACAAAAAGTTAATGCACAGAGATTTTAGTTTCAGTAAAATGAGTACGGTGATTACTGATTACTCCCTGAACTCTTGCATAGTCCATATTGTGTGTACTGTGCACAAATATACATCACAAATTATACCATAAAGTTAGACAGGAAATTAAGGAACAGGAGTAGGGGTGTAAACAAGTCAAAACGGTTCGTGAGCTGCTCGAGTTCAGCTCGTAAAATATTCGAATTCGATTCGGTATTAATCGAGCCGCACTCGAGCTCGAGCTATTCAAATACATTGCCAAGCCGAGCTCGAGCTTCAAATAACTCGGCCCGTAAGGTTCGCGAGCCTAATCGAGCCTTCATTATTTTTAATTTTTATATATTATTAATATAATAATATATACTTAGATAATTTTTAAACATTTTTAAATAATTTATATATTTAATAGAGTCGAACTCGAGCCGAACCGATCATAATCGAACTTTTGTCAACATGTGATGAAATCGATTCGAGCTTTCGAGCAGAGCTCGAACATATCAAACTTTTTACAAGCAGAGCTTCGAGCTTGAAATTGAAGGCTCGGTCGAACTCGAGCTCGAGCCCGAACTATTTAGTCGAACTCGAACTCGAGCCTGACAGTCTTCAGCTAGGCTCGGCTCGGCTCGATAACACCCCTAAACAGGAGGCTTGGGAGGGGATATGTAGTGCGTGAATGGGCCAAAGTGCAAAACATTCTTGCAAACAAAATGAACATCAATCGCAATATATTTAATACGATGATGTTGTCCAGGATTAACTTTTCTTTCCAAAAAAATCACAGCAGTATTTTCCTATAACAGAGTCCAAGAAAGTAATGCAACAACTCAAAATCAGTCGATGAAAATTCACAGATGCGATATTTGTTGATAGATGTGATAAGAGCACACGATGATACAGTGACAAGAAATAACCATGGTAGACACATGGTAGAAAAAGGGTGAGTCAGATCTACAACAGATAAAATCAAGGCCTTGTAGATTATTTCTTGCTGTGTCTTGTAGCTGGAATCAAATATAAATAGGGTGACTGATGTAATCACTTTGTCAATAGTGAAAGCAACATGAACAGAAAGGCGTGAAGGAAGAACAAGCAGTAGTGAACTGGAGGGGGGGGAAGAAAATATAAGTAGCACAAGAAATGGAGCCATGTCGGGAAGAGAAAAGGAGGGGAGGGGCTGGAAAAGGTGGCAGCATCGTTAGACATTGATGAAAGAAGTAGAGAAGGGAGAATCCTTCACAACAAAGAAAGCTGACCGGTGAGGAGGTGGAAGTGTCTGTGGGGTGGTGGTGGTAAACTATGCTGGTTCTGGACTTTGGAGTCTTGCAGAGGAGAGGTACAAGACTCCAATACAATGTAATTCCGGTGAAACAAGTAGGGTGATTGTTCCCTGTCCTCTTGCATTATCTGTAGAGCGTGTACAATAGACTCCATATATTACATTCGTGGGCATAACAACACAAAATACTAACAATAAATTAAAATGCATAATATGTACATTGCTGATAGAAATGGCAACAAATACTAATGCCTAGGTGGGTAGGAGCCTGCATCAACAATATTCAGTAATATATAAGAACTACTGATATATCATAACCTGCATCAGAAACCCGAAAGAAATATAGGGGTGGAAATGTAATAACTAATAAGAGGTGAATTTGAAATTGAAACATTGTTGACCCAGATTATCGATGAGTACACTACTCTCTAATGCTTACTATAAAGACCATCTGTTAAATTCCAACTGACTTGCATACAATTCGTTAAGTTAAAATAGAAATTAGTCAATGAATTATCCGGGCATAATAAAATCAAATTAAATCGTAAATGAGCTTGTTGGTTTCAAACATTTCATGTCTAATTTCTTTCATCCCTAATATTTTCAGATGCACAGCAATTAAATCAGGACCTTGACAGCAATTGGGTAGCTTACAATTTATCAGGCAACATAAGAAAATCCAGAAAAAAGTGAATTAGGTCACAGATAAAATTAAAAAATACAAATTTACATGTATGCAAATGAGGGGCATGAAATTGAAGAGAGGGGGAAATGTAATTACAAGTATCCTTCGTGTTTGATATCACGGATAAAGGTGAGCAGGCCCTTTTCTCTGATGGATTGAAAGATGTTTTTCACCAAGGTTGTTGCCATCTCAACTCAGCTGCTCGATCTCGGCTTTCTGTTGCGGAGGAGAAGATATATCTCTACGGCCTTTTTGACCAAATAATTTCACAATTATTTCTTCTTTTTTAATTTGTTAGGTACTTGGATTTTGTTGGATTTTTAATAATTCATGGATTTTAACGAATTTTTTAAATTCACGGATTGTTTAAATTCTACAAAGACACTACAAAGAATCTTGTAAAATTGATGTAGAGTCATTGAGATTTGAAATGTTTTTTTAGAAATCCATCAAAATCTCATTGATTTTTACAAGATTTCAAAACTTATAAAAACAACTAGCAAATCCACCAAAATCCATGGATTTTAATAAATTTAAAAAGTTCATGGATTTTTGAATACCATCAGATTTAAATGGATTGTTTTAAATCCAGATTGAATACACCCAGATTTTAAAATACTTTTTGAAATCCTAATTGAATACCCTCGGATTTTAAATGACATTTTGAAATCCAAATTGAATACCTCAAGATTTTAATGGATTTAACGTGTAGCCGTGTTGGAGAGACAGTGAAAATTTTAATGGATTTGTTAGTTATTCTAGAAAGTATTTCAGAAACAAGATTAATACATTAAAACCTCTATAAATTAATATAGTTGGGATCAGAGAATTTTATTAATTTAGAGAGGTATTAATTAATCGATAAATTAATAACTATTAATTTATAGAGAATTTTTGACATCAAAGAAAATTAATTTTCAATTATATATATTTAAATAGAATGAATTGTACAATTTATGTTTTATACTTAATTTAATTAATTCAATATATATTGTTTATAAATTTAATGAGTATTCGAGATTCAAAGTAAATATTCATGTATATTTAGATGATATCAAGGATAAAACAACATTTTTTGAACCTTTTTCACGTAAAAAAGCACCCAAGACATCAAAAACATTGATTAATAACTTTTTAATGCTTTACGAATTACCACATTCAAACTTTTGGATGCAACAAAGATGGTTAAAGATGAGTTTCATATATATTCAAATTTTAATAACCCTAGAATCATATTCTACAAAAGGGTAATACATATATTTTTATGATTAGAAAGGACTTATTAATTTATAATATTATTGGGACCATATATTTATATAGGGTTTTCAAAAAAAATATTATCTTATTATCTTATCGAAATTGATCATTTTTTGAACGGTCCAAGTTGGGACCGGAAGAAATTATTAACTTAGAGAGATTATTAATTTATCGAATATTAATTTAACGAGGTTTTACTGTAATCGAATATAATTTAAAGAGTATATTGACAAAAAAATTACAACTAGTCAGTAATCCTTAAAAAAAGATAAATTCTAAAAAATTATCCATATTTTCAAAAAAAAATGATAAAAGTTACGAAATTGCATTTTAGGTTGAAATCAATTGCATTTTAGATTACACTATTTTAAAATCGTACCATGCATTGTTTTCCTTTTATTATTATGTAATTTTTATTTAATTTTCATTGTAAATTTTAAGATATAAATTTTTGTGTGAAATTTTTAAATAATTTGATTTAGTTATAATATTTTTATATATGTTGTCCGTGATAAATTTAGAAAATAATAGATTTTAGTTAAAAATTTCTAGAAATATATTACGCTTTAGTTGAAAAAGACAATTGTTAGTTATTAGTAATTAAAATATTAAAATATTATCTTATTAAATTGAATGGTCCTTGATAATTTTGGAAAGAAGAAGTTGTGGTGCAATAAGCGATGCAACACATTATCATTGAAAAATGTGATAATATGATAAAACAACCTACCATAAATATGAAAAACTTCTTACGATCTTCCTTTGTTTAATGGTCTTATAAATATTTAGTTATTCATATTTAGATTATTTAAGATCCTCCATCCATGTAGCGGACACACAAAACCTTTCTTTTCCTTAATAGTTTTAGGAATTCAATGATGTTTTGATAACATATTTTGCGTTAGTAGATGAGTTTGTTTTTGGCTAACTCCATTTCAAAGGATCATCGACTATTCCTGATAGTATGAATATGATTTGTAATCGAGATATCTTCTACAATTTATGTTAAATTTGATGTTTAACCATTAAGAATTAGATGTATTATCAACAACGAGGGTTATGTACATATCTTTATAAATGTATATTCGTGCATGCCAGAATCATGTAGTTGTAGGAGCTATAAATGACATGTTTAAAAAAATACCTAATATTGTGGGGGAGTTGTGGCAAGTTGCATTGACGATCATCCGATTAATTAGTTGTGTGAATGTACTCTGTTAGATGACAATTTTGGCAGTGATAATTGTGAAATTTGTTAGATTAAGTTTCATCGACTTTGTTAACATTATCTAATCTAATAATATTGATAAAACGTAATGATTTCAATACATGAAATAATACATGAAAAGAATCGTATTGCTCATCATACACTAAAATTATTTCGAATATAAAATAAAACTAGGTTCCCTAGACCCATTAACATTTGAGAAAGTCAAGAATTATATAAGAGCAATATTGCTGAAAATATTAAAGTGTAATTAGTTATTAGTGCTCGTGTATTTCTCTAAGTTCCATTCTACTACAAGGAATGCATATTAAAAATTTGGTTTACCTGCTCTCCCCGGTTGGATAAGACTTGTCATTATGCGTTCGGAACCTGAACTCATGAGCTCACATGTTGTATCCATCAGTCACTACAATCCAGAGGTCAATGTCCTCAACACTTCTATCAATAACCTTTGTTCCTTTTTGTTTCTTAAATCTATCTGTCAAAACACAGATTGTGTTCCACGCGAATTATTTTATTTACAAAGTCATATCTTAAAAACATAAATTCATCTTTAAAATTATTCCAAATACAAAACAACAAGCACACTACTACAGGTTATGA
Source organism: Saposhnikovia divaricata (assembly GCA_036435485.1). Lineage (NCBI taxonomy): Eukaryota > Viridiplantae > Streptophyta > Magnoliopsida > Apiales > Apiaceae > Saposhnikovia > Saposhnikovia divaricata. The sequence continues at coordinate 74,287,442 of CM071600.1, read as the reverse complement.
TTCCATGTTTGATCAAACACACTCTAAAGCATACCTTGTTTAGTTATGATTCCATGGTTGATCATATTATCAAATTACAACGTTACTGTTTTTGTTCCTCCTTTTTCAGTTATCATATTATCTTATTTTAATGGAGTTTGAAAGAAAAAATAGCATGAGTACTGGTAAATAAAATGTGGAACAAAGTTCTACTACAGTAACAATAGGTTCACTTTTATAAATTGTAATAGTAAAATAGTAATAAAATTAAAGAAAAGGTAAAGATAACAGTCGTTGTAAAAGAAGAGTTTGGGATGAACCCTAAATCCACAAACAAGCAGTCACCACTCTCACCATCTAAAAAAGTCTCAAAACAATTGAAAAATACACGGAGAAACATGTGTTAGACAATCTGCGATAAATACAAATAGTATAATATTTGTGCGTGTGTGAGTAACAGTTATGTGTATAATTGAAACAAACAAAAGAGGAGACATGGAACGAATAACCGATCCAGTGCGTGACTGTCTCCTTAAAGCATATTAGCCCTCACCGTATCTGTGAGCGAATCGCCTCCCAGGATAAAACGGATTGCAATGAGGCTACAGAAAAGCGTCACTCTCAGCGAGCTTGAGACGAGCAAGAACTATCACTGGAGGAAGAGAAAAGGCTGTATATGAGAGGAGGATGTGTGTTTTCGAATGAATAATCCTAACGCTCAAGAAGACTATTTATAGGATAAGAAAACTTGTGCGCTACACAATTGCCCTGATTAATTAGCCGCGCTAATCAATTAAATCGGTGATAATTTTCCTAATTAATTAACCTCGTTAATTAATTATGTTAAGTCGGTGGCAAAAAATCTGTAGAAAAAAAATTGATTTTACCGAATCAATTAATTCAAATTATATTCGAATTAAGTTGAGTCATATTTTAAGCCCAAGCCCAGTGGAAATAGTTAATCAGCAAAACTAGTCCAATTTTATTCGACCCAATTTTCTGCTACATTCGTGTCCGCATGTCGCACACGCGAAAAGCCCGAAGGCTTGTGAAGCCACAAATTTCTCTCGAAATCCCATGATTTGCACCCCCCTGCGCGCACATAGAAGATGGAGCAACACTTAGCGAACACAAGTGAACACTACTCATGTGTTGTACTATATCAAACAAAGGAAACTCCTTTTGCTTTTCAATGTGGGACTTCAAGTTCCATTCTATAATTTTCACTTCTAAGAGATCATCTTTGAGCAATCATATCTCATTCATCCCTTAACCATTTTGAGTAATTAAACATGCCTCGAAAAGCTCTCTCGGAGGAGAACATAATCCAATCATCACCCGTTGCATGCACGCAACCAACGACTACTCAAAAACTAGGCTCAAAATGACTAGTCAACGTGGGATTAAAACCCACATATTCCAACAATCCCCCACATGGATGAGATTGATATCGTAGTAGCACACACCAGACAGACATACACGGAATTTGATTTGGTGATATATTCTTCGATTAGATATAGCATACGATAGGTAAAGAATGCTCCCTGAACCTTTGCTTGAGTAAGTATACCGCCAACTTTACTAGTAGATAGTAGACGTGCTTGTCTTTGAACTGTTCGACTGTTTGTGTAAACGATGATATACTTATCACTACATCCTTTCTAACTCGTTCAGCTCTCATGATTATGTCCATTTTGGCCATGGAACATCGCCCTGGTTCTGTAGGAGTTTCTAAAGAATTGTGCCTCGCAATTCTCCTTTGAAGCGGCCCCACTTCTCTCCCACATAGGTGATCATTATCTTATAGAGTAACCCACGTTTACTCAACTGAACTCCATGCATTCAAAACTTGAACTCCATGTATTCACCGAAAGATCATTAAAAGCTTAATAGCTTACCCTCGTACCTTATGGGTCTCACTATTTCCTCATCATAGGAACAGGTCAGGGGTTACCACTACAGTGATTTGTTCATCATGATTTAGTTGGCCCATTGAACCAAGTTCTTGGGATCTCCAGTTAGCAATGGTTGGGTGTCCACCATGACACTGTTAAGCAATAGGCTTAAGGCCCATCCCTCTCGATGATCTGTCAACTAGCACTCTTGATAACCCTTTAGTTAGCGGATCCGCAATATTATCCTTTGACGGTATAAAGTCAATAGAGATAATTCCGGTTGACATTAAGTGTCTAATGGAACTATGTCATCGTCTTATATGACGAGACTTTCCATTATACAGTGTGCTTTGTGCTCTACCAATAGCAGACTGGCTGTCACAGTACAGTCCTACTGCAGTCACATGTTTTGGCCATCTTGGAATATCCTCCAGAAATTGGCGTAAATATTCAGCCTCTTGTGCGCATTTATCTAATGCCACAAACCCAGCTTCCATTGTGGACTGGGTTATCACCGTTTGTTTGGAGGATTTCCATGACACTGCTGCTCGAGTTAGTGTAAACACATAACCACTCGTAGACTTTAGTGCCTTCTTGCTAGATATCCAGTTTCCGTCAGTATAGCCTTCTAGTACTGCTGGATAACTGCCATAATGCAACCATAGTCTCGAGTTCCACTTAAGTACCTTAGTACTCGTAAATCTACTCAACTTGCTAATTGAGTATGCAATGTCCGGTCTTGTACAACTCATTAGGTACATCAGACTTCCAATTATCAGTGAGTATTCCAGCTGCGAGACTCCTAAACCTTTATTATTGGATAGATGCAAAGTCAAATCCACAGGTTTTCTCGCTATCTCAACATCAGCCTTGAGAAATTTCTCAAGAATCTTGTCAAGATAATATGGTTAACTTAATGCAAGACCCTCTGAAGTTTCTAGAAATCTGAATTCCTAGAATTACATTTGCTAGATCCATGTCTTTCATGTCAAATCTTGCCTTTAACTTGTCCTTTATAGATTTTAACACTTTATCATTTCTTAATATGTAGATCATCTACATACAATGTCATCATTACATATCCATTTTCGTTATCCTTGTAGTAGGCGCAACTATCACATTCATTGATCTTGAAGCCATTGGCTAACACAACCTCATCAAATTTCTCATGCCATTTCATAGGCGCTTACTTCAAGCCATACAACGATTTCACCAATCTAAAGACTTTTCTTTCTTGTCCCGGGACAACAAATCCTTCAGGTTGTTCCATATAGATTTCTTCATCTATATCCCCATTTAGAAAAGCAGTTTTCACATCCATTTGATGTACAGTCAAATTTCGCATTGCCACGATAGCATACATCATCCTTATAGATGTTATTCTCGATACTGGTGAAAAGGTATCAAAGTAATCAAGACCATGTTATTGCTTGTATCCTTTGATTACAAGTCTGGCCTTGTACTTATCTATGGTGTCATCAGGTTTCAATTTCTTCTTAAAGACCGACTGGCTACCTAGTGTTTTACTACCGGTTTGTAAGTCCATTAACTCCCATGTATGATTCCGTAAAATAGAATCAACTTCACTTTCGATGGCCTCTTTCCATATAGGTCCATCAGGTGACATTACCGCTTCCTTATATGTTTTTGGATCACCTTCTTCGAGCAAATAAGTCAGAAACTCTGACCCATAGGGTTTTTCCTTTCTTTGTCTTTTACTCCTTCTCACTACCCCCACATTTTCGTCTTCACTTTCATCATTTTCATTGTCATCTATTATAGACTCATGAGGTCGTTTAGACATCGTGGGGCATTCGACTCCAGGATTACAAGGAAATACATTCTCAAAGAATGACGCATTCCTAGACTCCAAAATCGTATTCTTTTGAATCTCAGAAATGTTTGATTCATATACAAGAAACTTATATGCAGCACTATGTGGTGGATATCCGATGAAGATACAATCCATAGTCTTTGGACCAAACTTCACCTTCTTAGGTGCGGGGTTCAGTACCTTTGCAAGGCACCCCCACACTTTCAGATTTTGATAACTTGGTTTCTGTTTCTTCCATAATTCATAAGGACTTTTATCCTTATTCTTGCGTATCATCATATTTAAAATATGTGTCACACTTAAGATGGCTTCCCCCCACATCGACTGCGGAAGTCCAGAGCTTAATAGCATCGCATTCATCATCTCCTTGAGAGTACGATTCTTCCTCTCAGCCACTCCATTAGACTGAGGGGAGTATGGTGCAGTGACCTCATGGATTATACCATGTTGTGAACAGAATTCCCCAAAAGGTTCAACATATTCACCTCCATGATCACTTCGTATCATTTTGATTTTCTCATTCTGTTGTGTCTCAACTTCTTCCTTATAGATTTTAAATTTATCTATAGCTTTGTCTTTGCTTTTAAGCAGATATACATAGCAGTATTTTGTACAATCATCTATGAATGTAACAAAATACTTATTTCCTCCGATAGTTGGAGTGAATTTTAAATCACATATGTCGCTATGCATAAGGTCTAACACCTTGGTGTTTCTTTGCACATGTTTAAAAAATGATCTTGTTAATTTTGCATCAACACAAGTTTCACACTTATGTTTTGAATCGATATTCAATTTTGGTATGTAATCTTTTACACTTAATCTTCGTAAAGTGTCATAATTAACATGTCCTGATCTAGCATGCCCAGGGCCGTCTCCAGCATTTTGGAGGCCCTAGTTTTCTAGAATTTTGGAGGCCCAAATTTTTTTTTCCCCGAACGAAATAAAATTTCATAAATCAAAATTATTCAAAAAACTATAATAATACAAAGTAGCAAATTGAAACTAAGAAGTTATTACTCTTCTTGCTTTAGCTAGTGCAAAATCTCTAATCAACTCACTGTAATCTAACTTAGCTAACATTTTTTTCTCAATAGATAACATAGCCAAGTCGTTCAGTCGCTTCTGTGACATGGTTGATCGAAGATAATTCTTTATGAGTTTCAGTTTGGAGAAACTTCTTTCCGCAGTAGCTACTGTAACTGGAATAGTTAATATAATCCTGTAAGCAACCCATGTATTAGGAAAAGCAACACGCATTTTTTTGATATAATTCAACACCTCCGCCGGTTTTGTTAAATCTTCAAGTAATGATTTTCTCAACAATTGCAATTCTGAAAATAATTCAAGTCCATCAATATCTGAGTCATTCCCATCTTTCAAGTAATTCTCAAGTGTAGCACAAGCAATCTGTTGGAGTTTTGAATAAAAAAAATTATATATATATATATATATTATTTAATTTGTAACTTATGAAATTAATTTTGTGACTCCTCAATAATGATCATTATTGTATGGAGGTTACAATATTAATTAACTTGTAGGTTACATATTTTGTACTCCTATATAAGGTGCCTTTTTGTATCATTTGTGATATACACCAAAAATCCCTCAAACATTTTATAGCATTTTTTGCAATCTTCTTAGAGCTCTAGGATCAATTTTTTGTGAGATAGTAGCGGTGTTTGTTCGGTTCGTAGAAGGCGGATCTTCAAGTGCTTGAGATCACCTTTGTTCGTTGTATCCTGGAATACGGAAGCCAACACACCTTCAAGCACCACACGGAAAGGGCTTATCTGTTTTAAGGATAACGTGGTTTTCACGTGCCTCGAACATATTTTCGGTACTTTTGTTCTTGTAATCTTGATTTCAGGTACACTCTTGAATTATACTTCCTACACATTCTTCATGCTCTCATCCTCCATTATCTTTAACCTGCTTATGTTAAATAAGAATCCAAAAATGTCATCATAATTTTTAAACTGCTCAAATCTTGTATTGAGCGAAGAAAGAGCGGTATCAACAATGTGTAAAAAATAATTGTCTCGAAAAGAATCTTCAGCAACTTGAATTGGTTGGTCACTTGTACTCTCATCAAAGAACCTTTTTTTTATTCGGACTCGGGTTTCACGAAAAGTTGGTTCCACCCCCATTTCCAAAGCAATTTTTTCAGCTTCACCTTTTCCATTTTCAAATCCATTGTTCCTGTACTCTTCAAAAAAAAGTATGAGACCTTGTAATAGATTAATACATGCTTCCATGTCCATATCCTTACTTTGGAGTAATTTACTAACTTTATTCACTTTTTGTAATATCTCAAACCAAATAACCATACCAACAAAGAAGTCAAAGTTTTGAAGATCAAAATTAGCTAAAGAACTTGCATCACTTGTGGTAGATGCATCAACACTATGTTCAACTAGATGAAGTAATGCATTTCTTATCTGAGGAGCTTGGAATCTTATTGCCTTAACACTAGCAACACGACTTTCCCATCGTGTGTCAGACCATGACTTTAATGTAAGCCCATTTCCATATTTATCCTTCACATAAGATTTAAGAACCTCCCATCTTTTTGTTGAACCGGAGAATAATTTATAAATTCGTTGTATCACTCCAAAAAAGGATTTAGCTTGAACATAACTCATAGCCATATCAAAAAGTGCAAGATTAAGAGAATGACAACCACATGGAGAGTAAAATGCTCTAGGCCGGATACTCTCTTAGTACCCTACTACTTACACCTTTGTATTGTCCTTTCATATTTGAACCATTATCGTAACCTTGCCCTCTCATGTCACTTTGATCAAATTTCAAAATTTCAAGAGAATTTTTAAGTTCAATGAAAAGTGCATCTCCTGTTGTTTCAATAACTTTCACAAATTCAATAAAAAAAACTCTTCCACGATTATTGGAGTAGTGGAAACATTAACACATCTCAGTATAAGACTCATTTGCTCTTCATGACTAATATCAGAAGTACAATTGAGAATAACAGAATAATACTTTACCTCTTTAACAATAGAAATAACTTTTCTCTTGAGTTCACTGGCCAATAAAAGTATTAGCTCATTCTGAATATTATGACCAAGATAATGGACACGACGTATCTCCTTCTTTCTAATACACCTAAGGTGTTCTTCCATTATTGGATCAAACTCTGCAATCATTCGAATTATACTTAAAAAATTTCCACTATTATCATCATCAAGTTCTTCACTACTCCCACGAAATGCCAAATTGCTACTAGCAAGAGTTTTAACAACACACATGATTCTTTTTAAAACTTCACCCCAATATTTTTTTTCTTCATTTATGACTTTTTGATTTAAAGAATCAATTGTCACTTTTCTTTTCAACCTCGTTTATGCCTCCATCCAATCAGTTACACTATTTAAGTGATTAGTGCTCTTCTCATGCGCATCTTGCCCAGAACAAATATTTTTCCAATCATTGTATCCAACTGTTGCTGTTATTAAAGGACTTGATAAAACTTTTTCCTTTTTAAATAACACGCAACAAAAACAAAACACCTTATCTTTTTTTCGAGAGTATACCAACCATGGCCTATCAAGTTTTTCTCCGTTCAGTAAAGATCGAGTGTAATGGTTATTCCTAAAGCTTTTATTTTTTTCATTAACGGGATACACTTCATCAAAAACTCGTATTGGACCCTTCTCTACTAAAAAATCAATCTTTTTCTGAGGCGTATTTTTCTCCAATTACCCGGATCAACTAAATCATTCAAATTTTCATCCACATACTTTTCAGGCAAATTTTCATCAGTATTTACGTAATTCAGATATCCATCCACAAAATTCTTTGGCAAATTATCATCCACATTCACATCATCCAAATTTTCATCAACATTAACATCATCCAGATTTTCATCAACATGAATTTCAGGCAAATTTTCAATAATTGTAGCATTCTCTCTTGAATTATCCAATATATTAACGGGTTTTACATACCTATTCATGGATCCCGTTAAAGATTGTGTGAGTTTGTCTTGCCTCTCTTTTTTTTCCTTTCGAACTTCCTGATTCATGTTTCCTTTTACCTGTCATCTGTAAAATACCAAATACATCAATTTATGAATTATATTAAACAAAACATAAAAAAGGAAGAAAAAAAGATAAAAGATTATGATTTGATTAACCTTCTGTAGCCAGCTGTGTATTACACAAGAAGTCAAAAAGTCTGTAATAGTTTTATACTTTATTAGGTTTTCTTTTATTTTTATATTTAAAGATTGGGCTTTTTCTAAAACAATGTATGGGCCTTAAAATTTGATAATGTTAGTCCAAAATAGTTTGTAGAAGGGGGGGTTGAATACAAACTATACCGTTTTATCGAATTTCCTCTTTTCTTAAAAATATTAAAATATTAAATCAAGAACAAATTGATGCCGAATAAAACGAATACCGATATTTCAAGTTGAATATAAAATTTATATTAACTTGATGGGGTGTGTCTAAATACACGAGTACAAATTACAAGGTTTGATGACCAAACTAATTATTACAAATTCTATAGAAAATTCGACATGAATTTTTCTATATTTCTAAATAAAAAGATCGAAATTTATTATTACAAATTCTATAGAAAATTCGACATGAACTTTTCTATATTTGTAATAAAAAGATCAAGAGATTCTAGGGAACTTAATCCGCTAGATAGTTCCACAAGTGCAAATAAACAATTTCTAGTGGTTTAGATTTAACAATACAAGCTAGAAATAATTTACAAGAATTTATTTGATGTTCAAGGGACTATTTTTCTCTTGGTCTCTCTCTGCTGTGATTTTTCTGCAGAAGTCTGCTGTTGTATTTATAGCCATTTAAGTCTTGACTGATCTGGTATGACTTAAACTGCTTCAAGACATAATAAATCAGCTATCAGCATGACTTAAACTTGCTCCAAGACATAATTTTCCTTCGATATGACTTAAATCTTGGGCGGTATGACTTAATAAATCAGTCGGTATGACTTAATTCTGAGCAGCCTTTGGGTATGACATAAAGCACTTTGTCGGTATGACTTAAGTTAAATCTCGGTATGACTTAAATTAAGTCATAACACTCGGTTGTGTCATTTGAATTGAATAAAAGATTTGAACTGCTGTCAAACAAAAACAGTCGCAGGAGGGGAAGGGGAAGGTGACATACACGTGCGCGCTGTTGTAGCTTGAAGACGGGGCGCGTGGTATGCACGCGCGATGATGGCGCGTTGAAGAGCCCGACAGACCCTGACAGCAACATGTGAAGCCAGGTTGCTTTGTTTTCTTCTTTACTGATTCTTCCGTTTTCTGTCGACTAATTCTAATTCCTCTTTTTTTTTATTTTCCTTTCCTTTTGATATAATTAAACCTAATCAATTAATCATTTAAATAAATAATCATTAATTAATTAAATAATTAAATCAATTTAGATTAATACATTAATTCAAATTTAATTAACATGATAATTAATTTAATAGATAAATTAATTTAGAATGAATTAATTTATTAAATTAAATCAATTACATAATTATATTAATTAAAAGATAATTAATATAAATCTTTTGACAGCTCAAATCTTTTTCTTGAACCACTGAAAGCAATGAAGAATTACCACCGAATTTTGTTGACGCTCGATGCATGGTCTGCTTCATGAGCGACTAACTCCAACGGCCTTTCTTTATTTTTGACTCTATGAATTGGTTCATGTCTTTCTTTTTGTTCACTCTTTTTCAAACCTTTATAATCTGTATTCTGCCACTGTAGGAACCTCTTGTCACTATAAATAGAATCCACTGTCTTGATTACTCCACTGATGCTTGATCAACTGAATGAACTTCTTCAAGTGTAGTATACCTTAAAACGGTAGATTGACTTTGTCTTCTTTCTCTTGACACCTATAAATTTGAGATCCCTGTGACAATACATATACTATTTACTATTACATTCTTGTTTGAGTTGAGTTGTATCCTCGAAATATAAATAGGCTATGTCATATGCCTTTCAATCTCCCCCTATTTGTTTGTTAAACATTAACATACAAATTCCTAGAGGATAACTCAACTACAAACAAGAAGAAGATAAAGCTTTAAAGAGCTATAGTAAATAATACATAAAAAAAATTTCTGGTTTAGATATTACAATTTCAGAATCTCAGTAGATGAAATGATAGATGATTGTTCCTCTGACAATGAATTAAGTAACTCATCTTCATTTCTTGACATATATGCCTGATAACCCTTTACATCTAATATTGAACATTATCAGCAGATACTTGGGAATTCTTCAGTGGTAAAGAATATGACTTGTCAACCACATACTGAAGAATTCTTCTTTGTCGTTTCATACTTCTCTCCTTCCTTATGTCTCCCTACCTAAGGTGATATGACTCCTCCTTATAACGGTGAATACTTCTCATCTCCCCTGACAAGGCGAATAAATCTATCTCCCCTGACAAGGTGAATACTCCCCCATTCTAAGGTATGTCCTTTTTCATATCTCTCCCCCTTAGATAGAAAATCTCCCCCTCACTAAGGTAAGCTTATAATCTCCCCCTTAGTTGAGTATCTCTTACTAAAGCAATCTTTGAGTATATCTTCTTCAAAATATCTCTCCCCCTTAGTTGAGTAATCCTCCAATCATTCAATTATAGCAAACATCCAAATGTAAATTAGATAATACCAATTTTTCAATTATAACTCACTTCTTACCTTTAGTACAACAGATTCTTCATACATATAACATTGTCTGTTGCAATAAATAAAAGAAGCTTTTCTTGTGTTGAAGGATTTTCATGAAGACTTCCAGAATAGAAGTATGTAGACTGATCAACTTTGCCCTTTAGATATTATAGAATGGCCTCACTATTGATCATCCTGACAACCAAATCTTCCGACAATTTCCTTGTATCTCCCAAATCTTGTAAGTAAACTTTGTTTAGGAATAGGGAATGAGATTTGGTGTTTATCTTTCTTCCTCACTGTGAGTGTGTGATTCTGTTTCGTGTACCTCACAAGTGTTTAGCTCATCTCTCCACTCATATCACTTAAAATGAGTGATCTCATCTCTCAACTCTCAAGTGTTTACACTCATGCTCACTAGAGTATCACTCTTATCTCTCATAGCTCCAACATCCATGTGTACCTGCAAGGAAAATTCACCATAGCCCCTTCTAGAGAGGTCACTGGTGGTGCAATGGGGTTTCGCAAATCCCCGATCCTCGTTAGACTCGTCAGACGAATCTGAGTCATAATCTACAAGTTTGTAAAAATTTTCCCTTTTTGTGGGTTTCAGATTTGAATTCTGAGAAGGTAAACAATGAAATCAAAACTTAGAATTAAAATCATGTTTCCATCTAATGTTTATGAAGACATCACCTTGTTAAACTCATCAGGTAAATCTGAATCATAGTTAACAAGTTGCCAATCCGCACCTATGTCGGATCCGATACCCGTAGGATCCAGAGATGTTCCCTCTGGGGAGTTAGATAATGATCTTGTTGAATTTTGCATTTGAGATCAATACCTTCTCTCGAGGTCTGTGAAGACTCTTGATTCATTAAAGAACCTTTAACTTATAATCATAACCGTAAAATGGTTGGATTACAGGTTTCCGTCAATTCATCCTTGGTGTGTGCAATCTCACTTTGTGCATATGAAATATTTTAGATAGTGTATAAGGTTGTGACTCTCCAACTGAATATCCCACACATCCTTGTTTGCTGCATCAAGTGCAGTTACTCCCTGGTGACCTCTAGTCTGATAGGTTGCTTCCATTTAGGGGGTAAGATAGAATGTGTTTGAGTTTGATTGTAGTCTGGGACAAAAGTTGTTGGGTTTACAACCTTATGACTAAACATGTGGGAATACTAAATTTCATGTAGATGAACCTGCATCACAGAATATGAGCAACATGGAGATAGAATGCATTTTTAACATTGAAAAGTTTTCTGAGAAAATATTGCATTTATCTTAAGAGAAATGATGTACAGTTGTGATTTCAAAAGGTTTACAATGTAAGCAATCACAGCTGTAGAAAGAGATTTTGAATTTAGGAAGATATAGATCTTAAGCTGGTTTTACTAAACAAAAACAAGGACAAAAATTCAATTAATAAAAGTTAATCGAATTAATGTAAGTTAATGTTTAAACCAATACAAACAAAACTATTTTATCATGCTTTAGGTCCTGTAAGATAGATACCAGTTATTAGAAATTGTTAGCACTTGATGGGTCTTGTCTTCCAATTGTTAGATTCTGAAAATCAAACATTAGTTCATAACCAATTGTAACCAAATATAGTGACCTATTTGTTAGTTTTGAAAGTATAGTGACTAAACTGTAAAAACTATACAAACTATTTATATACACATGAAAAAGAATATATAAAAATAAGAAATAATATACATAATAATTATACAAAATAAAAATTATAAGAAAAGAAAAATTCAAATTCGAATTAGTATAGAAACAAAGAAAAATAGTAAAATAATTTCAATAAGATGTAAACACCTTTTCCTTTTTCTCTCTCTTTGCAACCTTTTCCGGCACCCTTTGACCACCCAGACTGACCACCTCTTCTTCTTCACTTCTCTCACGCTCCTCACCATCTGCTCTGCCCCATCCTTCTTTGTCTTTGATTGATTTCCTTTTCCTCGATCCGTTCACTTTCTTCTTTATGGGTTCTAGAAACTCAGAGCACTCAGGATCCATGGATTCCGATGAATTCTCTAACTTTATTGGTCACAACTACGCCCTCCCAGCTATGCCTTTCCTTAACTTGCAACCTTTACTGCATCAAGAGGTAGACGTTTCTCTCGATTCTGATGATGTAATGGGAGAACCATTTTCTCCAAGAACTCTGCAAAGAATACATGAACAAACACAACTCATCCTAAATGATGGTTCGGAGAGAAATGCTAGTGGACCAGCTGTAGCAGCTTCTTCAAAGGCTACCCAGTCTCCAGAGGAGGTCTGCTCGGTGCATAAACCAGCCAACTTGCCAGATTGTTCAACAGGTACTCAAAATAAGCTTACCAATATTAGCTTAGACGCTGTTATCAACGGTACTAGTCTTGAAAATGGTGCCTTTGGTCTCAATAATCCTGAAAAGGGAGAAACTAGCAAAATTAAAAAGAATGTCACTTGGAGCTCTTTACTGACAAACACGATCCCTAAGCCACCTGATACTTTTATTCCAAATGTTGAAGTTACTTACAATGAAGATGGTTCCGCCAATATTTTTCCACCTCGTGAATTTATGGTGAATGCTCAAAAAAAGTGGGAAAATAGCTTGATTGGACATTTTATTGGTGGTAGTTTCTCTTTTAAATTTGTTCGGGAACAGGCCATGAAATTGTGGAGTAATATGGGTCTAACCCGTGTTTACTACAGCTCTAAAGGCTATTTCACTTTCCGATTTAACTCTGTGGAGGAGAAAGATAAGATATTGGGACTAAACTCGGTCCAAATGGGAGGAAAAACAATGTATTTAATTCCTTGGATGGAAGGTTCTACCTTTAGACGTAATGTCATAGATAGGGTGCCATGTTGGATCCGTCTTGTTGATGTGCCTCACTCATACTGGTTTCCTGAGGGTCTAAATCTTCTTGCTAAGGCTGTTGGCAAACCCCTCAAATTTGATGAAGCTACTGCTCGTTTTGAACCCCTGAAATATGCCAACATACAAGTTGAACTGCAATATTCTAGTCCCAGACCTGACCATGTTTGGACTACAGTTATTAACAGCCTTGGTGTTGAGGAAAAAGAGAGGATTGAAATTCAGTACTCACAGCTGCCTTACTCTTGCAGCTTGTGCAAGGCTTTTGGGCATTCCCTGTCAAGGTGCTTCAATAACCCAGATGCAGTCAAAAAACCAACCAAAAAGGGGCACGGGAACCAAAAAGGAAAGGCCAGTGAAGAGGGTAATAACAACAGTCCCTGTGATAATGCAGAGGCCACGTACAATGAGGATTATGCAGCTAACAGAGCAATGGTCCCTTACACTATAGGCAGGCTCTTTGGATGCCCAGTAGTGATGGATGACGATGAGATTGTCCATAACTGCACTAATCCGATAGGCGAAAACTATGAGGATGGGATTGACAATGGACCACAAGATTTAAACAGAGATGCAAACTGTATGGATACGGGAAACAAGGAAACAGGGATCTCAGGGGAGCCACAGCCACAACCTCTACAAATATTCAATGCGTTTCACTCACTTTCGGAAATCGAAGAAGGTGAAATTGAAATACACTCTGACCAGACATGGAATAGAAACAAAAAATATCACACTGTTGAGACATCACCAGGTACCCCTTCTGGAAATGTGGCAACAAAACAGAGTCAGGCAGCAAAAATTAAAGGCAAGGATGGTTTTACATCAGTTACTCCCAAACGTTCCCTGAGGTTGGCAGGCAAAGCAACCAAAAAATATAATCGTCGATGAATTTCGCCACCTGGAATGTCCGTGGCTTGAATAAAGGCCCTCATCAAAAGGAGCTCAAACATTTTATTTCTTCTAATAAACTCTCTCTCATGGCTTGCCTCGAAACTAAGGTAAAATCTCACAAATCCAGTGTCATTTCGAAACGCATAAATAGATCTTGGCAGTGGTACTTCAATTATTCTCACCACTCTAATGGTCGTATTTGGCTTGGTTTTGATAGTACTGTTTGGAATGTCTCTCTTATGTCATGTTCTGCTCAGCATCTTACGTGTACTGTTACTTTCTTGGAGAAACAAATTACTTTTGCAGTTAGCTTTGTGTATGCTTTAAATAAGCCGCATGAACGTGAGTCTCTTTGGACTGACCTCCTGGCTCTCAGTAACCAAATAACTTTGCCTTGGTGTGTCCTTGGTGATTTTAATAGCGTTTTGAATCTTAATGAGGTGAATGGTGGCAGAGAACACTGGACTCCGCATATGGAAAGTTTCAAAGACTGTGTAAACAACTCTAAACTAAGCCATCTTAGAACTCTGGGGCCTTTGCTTACCTGGTGCAATAATAGACCTGAGGATATCATTAACCGACGCCTCGACCGGATTCTTGTTAATTCTACATGGCTTCATGATTATTCTGAAAGTGTTGGTTTTGTCAAAGCTAAAGGTCTGATGGATCACTGCCCATTGTTGGTTACTATTCCCACGCAACTTGAGCGAATAAGAAAGCCTTTTCAATTTTTTACATACATGGGTGACTTGGAAGGCTTTTGGGAAACAGTTGACAAGGCCTGGGCCACCATTCATTATGGAGACCCTATGTCCATTCTGTTCCAGAAAATTAAGGAAGTAAAAAAGGCGCTCGTTGTTCTTAACCGTGAACACGGCAATGTTCACACAAATGTTAGCAGGCACAGAGACTTGCTGGCTGAAACTCAAGAAAAGTTAAGTCATGACCCTCAAAATAGTGATCTTTTGCGTGAAGAACGGGTTTGCTGTCAACTTCTCGAAACTTCTCTTCTTCAGGAAGAAGCCTTCAACCTCCAAAAATCCAGGGTCAAGTGGCTCGAAAAAGGAGATGGCAATAATTCCTTCTTCTTTAACCAGGCTAGTGCTAACTGGAATGTAAACAAAATCATGGCTTTGGAGAATGAGGAAGGAAATGTCGTTCATGGCCATTCGCAATGCTCAAAAGTTGCTGTTGAGTATTTTCAGACCACTCTTGGAGCTGCTAGTACTGCTTCTAACGACGTTGAGGCCATTTGTTGTGCGTTGTTAACTGAGGACCAAGCTGCTAGCCTTGAAACTACCATTAATTCAGATCTGATTTTCAGAACTCTCAAGTCATTGAAACGTAATAAGGCACCAGGCCCCGATGGAATGACAGTTGAATTCTACCTAAAAACTTGGGATATTGTCGGCCCTTGCTTCTGTGCAGCTGTTAAATACTTCTTCGACTCATCTTGTATGCATACTGGTGTTAACTCCACTAGCATAGCCTTGATTCCTAAAACGCAAACTCCAACCACTATGAAGGACTTTCGTCCAATCTCCCTTTGTTCTGTGGCTTACAAGTGCATCTCAAGAATTATGGCGAATCGGTTAAAGAATGTCCTCCCTTCCATTATTGACGTGGCTCAAACGGCTTTCGTTAAAGGAAGGTCTATATCAGACAATATAATGATGGCCCAAGAATTATTTAGAGGTTATTCTCGGGAAACAGGCATCGCAAAATGTGCTCTGAAAATAGACTTACACAAGGCTTTTGATTCGCTGAGCTGGGATTTTCTTATGCAGGCCATGGAAATAATGAACTTTCCTGTTAAATTCAGAACCTGGGTTTCTGCCTGCATCTCAACAGTTCACTACTCTGTTAAGATAAACGGCAGCTTACAAGGTTACTTTAGAGGGGGCAAAGGTCTTAGGCAAGGTGATCCTATGTCACCCTATCTTTTTACCATTGCCATGAATGTTCTGTCATGCTTACTTAATAATAAACCTGCTTCCTATAAGCATCACTGGCGTTGTAAGGACCTAGACTTATCTCATCTCTTCTTCGCCGATGATGTTCTGATTTTTTCGCATGGTGACAAAGCATCTATTCAGCATACCATGAGCTGTCTAGCTCGGTTTTCAGACATGAGTGGACTGCATCCAAGTATACATAAAAGCACGGTCTTTTTTGCAAACTGTAGACCAGAGATTGTAGCCTGGTTTGACAACAATTTTCACATCCCTCAAGGCCATCTGCCTGTTAAATTCCTTGGAGTCCCCTTGATATCCACAAATCTCAGCATCAACGACTGCATTCCTCTAATCGACAGGCTCACTCGTAGAATCTGCTCTTGGACTTCTACTTTGCTCTCTATGGCTGGTCGCACTCAGCTTATTAAAAGTGTTTTGTTCTCTATGCAAGCTTATTGGACAAATCATTTTATGTTACCTAGTGCTGTGCATAAGCGTATTCGAACTATTCTTACTAGGTTTCTTTGGAAAGGAGATCAGAACGTTAAAGGAGGTGCCAAGGTTGGTTGGACGACTGTATGTTTGCCACGAAATGAAGGTGGTTTGGGCATAAAAGACTCTAAGTGTTGGAATCGAGCACAACTTCTTCATCATCTATGCAAAGTGGTTCGTAAAGACACTTCTCTCTGGCCTACTTGGATTAATACGACTGTTCTGAAGAACCAGCACTTTTGGACCATGTTAGAGCCCAATGACTGCTCGTGGCTTTGGAGAAAAATTCTCAAGCTCAGACCTACTGCAATTCGTTTTCTGGAATTCGAGTTGGGGAATGGCAATAACACCTCCCTATGGTTTGATCCCTGGTGGAGGGGGCAGTGCTTAGCTACTTCCAGCACTGATTTCACCATTTCGCAAACCCACATGATTGCTACTGCGTCTGTCAATAGCATCATTCACTCGGGTTCTTGGCAGCTCCCGACTCCGAATTGTAGACACCACCATCTGCACCCTACCTTGCTACTTTGGCTGAACACCTTTGATTTCCCCAGATTTAATCTCAATACTGAAGACAACATTCTTTGGAATGGGACGCCAATTCGCAAACTCCGTACCTGGCATGTTTGGGATGCAATTCGGTTTAAATTACCGGAAGTTCCGTGGCACGTTGCAGTCTGGCATAAGCTCAGAATCACCCGTTTTGCTCATCACGAGTGGGTGGTTTGTCATGGCCGCCTGAACACCTTGCATCGTCTAGCTTCATTTGGCATTGCTATTCTTCAACACTGTTTCCTTTGTGTTGGGGGACAGGAAGACCAGAACCATTTGCTCATTACTTGTTCCTACAGCTCCAACGTCTTGCAGAGGCTTGCCTCTTATGCTGGTACTACTGTTACGGCTGCTACTTGGCTGGATCTCCTAGCTTCTTGGACCACGACTTCAAACAATATTCACAGTCAACTGCTACTGCTTATTGCACAAGTTTTTTGCTATTATATTTGGAGGGAACGAAATGCGCGAGCCCATGACAACGGTTACTCACCTCCGAACATTCTTTTAGAGGCTATTGTTAGCGATGTTAAAAATAGACTTCGCACCTCCACATGGTTTGAAAAACATGCTTCTAATTCGGCATGGAGTAGTTGGATGGAGTTTCACTAGGCCTAGCTTTGTTTTTCATTTTGTTTTGCTTTCTTTCTCATTCTCCCTCTAGAGATTGAGCTTTGTTAGTCCTCCTCCATGGCTTGTCATGGAGCATGGGATCTTCCCGGTTTCCTTTTTCTTTTAATATACTTCTACTTAGCAAAAAAAAAAAAAAAAAAAAAAGAAAAATAGTAAAACTATAAATAATTTAATAATTTACATAGCTTAAACTATAAACGGACATACAACTAAAATAGAAAGACAAACACTACAAAACATTTTAAATAAGATTAACATTTTAAAAAATTACAATACATGTACAAAAACATTAAGTATATACAAGAGTATTTATAATAGGTTAGCAAATCCATATATTTTCTGACAAAACAACTTTCAACTAGAAAATTATTTAGAGAGAAAATATGATTTAATAAACTATCATAAATATGGCAGCTATTTTAAAATAATGAAATTTTCAATAAAAATAGCTTCCTAAAAAATTCTAACTAGAGACTTAGAGAAAAATATTTTTAGAGAAAAATTATTATTGTAACACCCCCAGATCCGGGGTCAGGGATCTGGTGGTTACGGTCTTACATCCATTCATAATACTTGACTTGAGTCCACAATAAATAAATCACATGCTATGACCCCACAATAATTACCACTCACACACACAACAGTTATAGTCCCAGAGATGAAATTGAAATAAGTCTTACATTAAAGGGTTACGAATAAAAGTTATTACAATCCCAACAGGATAACATCATAGGTTTAAAAGTTTGGCCGTTAATTACATTAATTATACATATAGTTAAACAGGAAACAAAAGCTGTCTAACTATGCTACCTCAGCAATGGCGGCTAGCATCTCAGCGGGTAGTCCGGTGGGTCGGGTAACCTGCTTGCGCCGAGTGCGCCTGACGCGAGCCATCTGTCCTAGCTGTTGTTGTGACATAATGTGAACAAGGCAAGGATGAGCGAAAGCCCACCAACAATAATATATATAACTGAACGATAATATAAAACAGTTCAAAATTATCTTTCAAACCATATGCCATGCATTTACGGAAATGATGCCAGTATAATATGAACGATGAAGTTACAAGGTAACTTAAAGTATTTGTTTATAGAAATATCTGCTACATCAAAAGTAAGCGAGATATTCTCATTGTTATTAAGAAGAGGAACTTGCATGAAAAGGTTGCAATTCCAGTTATGAATACTTTTCCAGCTCTGCCAACAGTAATCGTGTTGCAGGAAATAAATAAGTTTGGATGATGAACCAAGGATGGAGTATTCACCGCGCCCGCTGTTCCAATCTTGATGATCAGTCGAGATCGTACAACTCAATTTTGATTTACTACCGGTAGAATGAAGAACTGACGGCTTTACTTGTCTACCGCCTTACTAGCTCTCCCCGGCCAACGGTTGGGCCAAAGGGGATGGACCGGCGCTACTCGGCCTCTTACACGACTCCTAGTTCAAATAGAATTCATGATTCTGAATGTAACGTTCGTCCCCCTTTCCCCAAGTATAATACTTGTTGATAAGACTCTACAAGGTAGTCGTATCTAGTTGGAAAGGAAAATTCACCAATAACTTCCAAGTTGTGGCTTGGTATCGAATATCAACTTGTTCCAGTAATCTTACCCCTCGAAAGATGAGAAGGTAAACAACGACTTAATAAGTCAACAGCACCCGAGTTGCGAGTGAAGAGAATACTTTATGACCGGGAAGTCGACAAGATAAATAACATTTTCCAAGTAAGGTTCCCTTATTATTAGGGAGATAGACTCAAAGAAGAATGATGTCTGAGAACCTTTCTTGATATAAGATTAATAATGATATGACTCCGAAATATTTTTCGTAATAATCGAAGAAGATGAACCTTATTGAGATTATTCTAAGTATGGAATAAATATTTAGAGAATATTTATTGAGTTAAAAATATTTAAAGAATATTTAGGAATATGAAAGAATATCTTTAATCAGAGTATTTTCCAAAATAATCCCTGAAGAAATATCAGGAGAATATTTATTGAATAAATAAATATTTAAATGAATATTCAAAATAATATTCATTAATTAATAGGACCTGAAAGGAATATTTAAAACAATATTCATAATTAATTAGGAATTTAAATGAATATTCAAAAAGTAATATTCATTTAATGAATAATATTCTAAATGAATATCAAGTAATGTTCATTTAGTAATCCAAGCTTTAAAGGAATATTCGTGATAATATTCGATAAATAAATCAAGCTTCAGATGAATATTAAAATAATATTCATCAAGTAATTAATATCCTAAATGAATATTCAAAAGTAATATTTATTCAATAAAATAATATTCTAAATGAATATCCAAATAATATTCATTTAATAGTCTCATCTTTAGAAGAATATTCGAAATAATAATCGATAATTAATTCGATTCTGAATGAATATTAAAATAAATATTATTCGTCGAATAGTTACGTTCAAATAATTATTTGAAGTAAGGATCGTTAAATAAATAATCTCGAACGAATATTCAAATAATATTCGTCGCCTTTCCTCCGAGGTAATCTCGATATATCAAGAAATATTGACTCCCGGTCTATATTTGATGAATAAGATGTATACGCCCTTCTATGAGGGTCTTACAATAACCGGCTTATAGTTGATACGATAGCTATCTAATTTATAAGCCAATAACAATCAGGGAACAAGCATAATGATATAACTTGAAAGTAGGCATGCATGCTATGGCATACGTATAACAGAAAACATATTTATATATTTATTCAATCACAACAACAGCCTAAAAGAAGGGAATTAAAACTTGCCTGGTAGTCGAGTACGGTAAGGGGTAGTGGTATCGGGTCCCGGTTCAGCTTGGTGATCTATAAATAGCCAAGGCATTCGGGATTAATCACTTAACATATTAAAAGTTAAGTTATACTTAATTCGAAACACGTTCTCGAGTTATCTCGTTATACCCCTTTTAGTGGATTCCTTTTTATCACTGATCCGACCCGACATTCGTTCGTTAATACGACATGTCACTGTACTTATACTTAGGACATACTTAAGTCATATGAGTTCTAAGGTCGATCGTTACGAACCAATACTATACTCCGAGTTTTATCGCCCATTTTCTAAGTGTTTTACCAAAGTTATAAAAGAGTCGTCTTTTAGGGGTTCGTTCGCGTTTAACCTCGACTCGAACATTTTTAATAAATCGAAAAATGATCCTTTTGACATACGGTTTTCTTTCACACCTTCCTTTTTACCTCTAGTATTTATTTACCAATATTCGCCATGACGTTACATAATTTACGAGGGTTCAATTTCAGTTACGAACTTTTGTTTACGGATTCGAACTACTTTTAGTAATTTGGTCATAATTCCTAAACCGTAAATCGAAATGCTTCGATTCTATCGCCAAAGTGATCTATGTTCAAAAATCTATCAGTAGGGTTCATTTACTTGCCAAGAACAGAGAGTTATGGCTACTGACCAGTTCGGTTTCTTAGTGTTAATGAAAATCGGGCATTACGACGGCTACGAATCGAGCGTTCTAAAATTCATTACGCAACAACCAAGCCACACCGGGCATCTAATCAATTACTACAGTTAATAATCATCTCTTAAAAGCTCAAGAATATCATGCTTCATCAATATATCATCACAAAGCTAATCTAACCACAAAATCATGCTAACATGGTGGTAGAATACTACTAATATCACTTAATCCAAAATCACCATGAATCATGCATAAACTCAAAGTAAAGCTTAGGGTTTGAAATGATTCATACCTTCCTTAGAGAGTAGTGTAACCTTCCTAAGCCTTGATCTATCCTTGGATGATCCTAAGCTAGCTAAATCCACCATGAAAAACAAGAAAAAAACAAGATTAGTTCATAAAACCACTATTCATCCTCCTCTTTGATGAATTATTTGAAAATGGAAAAAAGAGAGTTTGGCTTTGAAATTTTTATGGGATCACTTTTAGGAAATGTAAGAATCACCATAATTTTCACAAGATCAAAAGATGGTGGGAAGAGGGGTTTTGATTTTGGAATTAGTGAAGGGCCGAATGGAATATGCAAGGGGGGGGAGAGTTGCTTGGTTTCTTTTGATTTTTGTG
Organism: Saposhnikovia divaricata; assembly: GCA_036435485.1. Taxonomy (NCBI): domain Eukaryota; kingdom Viridiplantae; phylum Streptophyta; class Magnoliopsida; order Apiales; family Apiaceae; genus Saposhnikovia; species Saposhnikovia divaricata. The sequence continues at coordinate 74,265,552 of CM071600.1, read as the reverse complement.
ATTTAATCTCATCCACTCTCATCCACTTACAACATAATATCTTGTATAAAGCTACTTTATTAAAGTAGTGAGGTGTTGGATGATGAAATGGCAAGACAAGTGTTGGTTTTATGGTGGTTTAGAGCTTAACTAGGTAGTTACTTTGCTAAGTACTTAGTTCTTCCTCTAAGGTTCTAGTTCCTTGATTCTAGTTTAGTTACTAGATATTTTATACTAGTAGCTTGCACAAGACTCTTGCTTCCTCTGCTTGTTTCTGTGTCCGGTTATTGCCCGTTTCGATTGATCGTTCGTAGGAATATTTCACGGATTTCTAATTAGGGTTTACCGGGAATCCTTTTTAATATTAATACTTTCATTCTCCATCTTTAATTCTAACTTTCCAATTTATATTACTTAAATCCATTCGTTAAATACTTAAGGCTATCAGTGTCCAGGGAACTCTCGGAGAAAATAAAAGTGCGGTTTTTCAGAATCCGACAGCTTTTACATACACTTATTTTCCCCCTGGATCACTAATACGAACTCGGAAATCCGTTCCGAATGCTTCTATATAGTGTCGTCTCATATTATTATATACTCCCACCAAAACACTATTCATTATGTATTCTTTACTTGTTCTCTTAGGGTTGTATAATTGTCCGTATTCTCCTTCGATCGTTCCTTAACCTTTTTACGGAACTACTGGATTAATCGTTATCGATCTGGATGACATGAGAGTATTCTCTTGCTTGAAGTTGCCATATCTTATTCCCTTAGAAGATAGATTATTCTTACCTATGTTGTCACCCTTTAGCATTCTTCAAGACATAAACATAATAAAGTCGAATTCCATTCATTCTTTCCAAATATCAATTATTACATTGTAGCCATAACCACTATTCGTTCTTACATCATTAAATACATAAAAGTTTTAATTCCACCCAAAATCTGGGTTCTTACAGTCTCCCCTCCTTAAAAGGATTCCGTCCCGGAATCAGTTTGAAAACAAGTGGGGGTACTTCTCTTGCATTGCGCTTTCAAGTTCCCAGGTTGATTCTTCTACATTGTGGTTCTGCCACAAAACTCTGACTAGCTGAATTACCTTGTTTCGGAGCACTTGTTCTTTCCGGTCTATGATATCCACAGGTTGCTCCACATAGGTCTAGTCTGGTTGCATGTCCACTTGCTCATACTCTACAATATGCTTAGCATCCGGATTATACTTCCTCAGCATCGAAACATGGAACACATTGTGCACCTGCTGTAGATTCGGGGGCAATGCGAGCTCATAAGCTAGTTCCCCAATCCGTCTCAAGATCTCGAATGGTCCAATGTATCTGGGACTCAGCTTTCCTTTCTTCCCAAATCTCATTAAACCTTTCCAAGGTGACACTTTCAAGAACACTAGGTCCCCTACTTCGTATTCCTTGCCTTTCCGAGCTAAGTCGGCATATTTCTTTTGTCGATCTTGGGCTGCTACCAACCGTCCTCTGATTAGATCTACTGCATCTTTAGTTCGTTGGACCACTTCGGGCCCGAGCATCTTTCGCTCTCCAACTTCATCCCAATACAAGGGAGATCGACATTTTCTTCCATAAAGGGCCTCATAAGGTGGCATCCCAATGCTTGAATGATAACTGTTATTGTAGGAGAACTCAATCAATGGCAAGTGATCATCCCAATTTCCCTTGAAGTCTATCGCGCAAACTCTCAACATATCCTCTAGCGTTTGGATGGTCCTTTCACTTTGCCCATCTGTCTGGGGGTGGTAGGCTGTGCTCATGTTCAGCCGGGTCCCTACACATTCTTGAAAACTTCTCCAAAACCTGGAGTTAAATCTAGGATATCGATCGGATACTATTGCGACTGGGACTCCATGTCGCGCCACTATCTCTTTTAAGTAGATGTCCACTAGTCTGTCGACCGTGTACCTTTCGTTGATCGGGAGAAAGTGAGCCGATTTCGTCAGTCGATCTATAATTAACCATATGGCGTCATGACTAGCCTTGGTCCTTGGTAAACCTACTACGAAATCCATGGCTATGTGTTCCCATTTCCATTCTAGAATCTCTAAGGGATGTAGAAGTCCGCTGGGTTTCTGGTGCTCTGCTTTCACTCGTTGGCAGGTCAAGCATCTGCTTACCCACTCTGCTACGTCCTTTTTCATATTGGGCCACCAGTAATACTCCTTCAAATCCCTATACATTTTGGTGCTACCGGGGTGCACTGAGTATCTTGAGTTGTGTGCCTCATTTAAAATCTCATTCTTGAGTTCCTGAACATTTGGGATCCATATCCTGTATGTGTACCTCATGATCCCTTCCTTGTCTCTTTCGCACTTAATTTCCTCCCTCGTCATTAGCTCTTCTGTGGAGTTCTTTTCTTCCTCCATCATCCGTTCCTGGCACAGTCTAATCTTTTATAGCAATGGAGGTTGGATTCTAATTTCCATCAACTTTTCTTGGCCCTCTCCAGGTAACTTGACCTCGATTTCCAACTTCTCAAAATCTTTCACTAGTTCTTCCTCTGAAGTTATCATTTTGAGCTTTTCTTTCCTACTAAGGGCGTCAGCCACCACATTGGCTTTGCCCGGGTGATAGCGAATTTCACAGTCGTAATCCTTGATTAACTCTAACCATCTCCTCTGGCGCATGTTAAGCTCTTTCTGAGTGAAAATGTACTTGAGGCTCTTATGGTCAGTGTTAATCTCGCATTTTTCCCCATACAGGTAGTGTCTCCAAATCTTTAAAGCGAAGACTATGGCTGCTAGTTCTAGATCATGCGTGGGATATCTGACTTCATAATCCTTCAATTGCCTAGACGCATATGCTATTACCTTGCCGTGCTGCATAAGCACGCATCCCGGTCCTTTATGCGAAGCATCACTGTAAATCACGAAATCTCCTTTTCCATCAGGTAATGCCAGCACTGGGGCTGTCACCAGCCTCTTCTTTAACTCTTGGAAACTCTTCTCGCATTTCTCAGTCCATTCAAATTTCTTGGTTTTACGGGTAAGTCGAGTTAATGGAGCTGCGATTTTCGCAAAGTCTTGGACAAATCTCCTGTAATATCCGGCCAGTCCAATGAAACTCCTCACCTCGGTTGGAGTAGTTGGCCGTTCCCAGTTTGAAACTGCTTCTATCTTGGAGGGGTCAACCAACACTCCTTCTCTATTAATCACGTGCCCTAGGAATTGTACCTCATTTTTCCAAAACTCACACTTGGAGAACTTGGCATATAACTGCTCCTTCCTGAGTATTTCTAAGGTTATCCTTAAATGTTCAGCGTGTTCTGCCTCTGTCTTTGAGTAGATGAGAATATCATCAATGAAAACTATCACGAATTTGTCCAAATATTCCTTGAACACTCTATTCATTAGGTCCATGAAGGCTGCTGGGGCGTTGGTCAATCCAAATGACATAACTAAGAACTCATAATGTCCATATCTGGTACGGAATGCAGTCTTCGGGATATCTTCAGGTTTGATCTTCAGTTGGTGATATCCCGTTCTCAAATCAATCTTAGAGAAGTATTCAGCGCCTCTTAGCTGGTCAAACAAATCGTCTATCCTGGGCAATGGATACTTATTCTTTATGGTTAGCTTGTTCAATTCTCTGTAGTCGATGCATAACCTCATACTTCCATCCTTTTTCTTAACAAACAACATTGGTGCGCCCCAAGGCGACACACTGGGCCTTATCATGCCCTTATCCAACAATTCCTGTAATTGTTTAGCTAGCTCCTTCATTTCTACTGGGGCTAATCGGTAAGGGGCCTTCGAAACCGGCGCCGTCCCCGGGGCTAACTCAATGGCAAACTCAATTACCCTATCAGGTGGTAGTCCGGGAAGATCTTGTGGGAACACGTCCTCGAACTCATTAACTACCAAAATGTCTTGCAATCTTGGCACTTCCTTTTGAGTTTCTATAACGTAAGCTAAATAAGCCTCGTTCCCTTTTCGTAACAATCTCTTGGTTTGCGCCATGGTCAGAATTTTCTGGGTCTGTCGCATCCCCTTAAACACTATTTCTTTCTTCCCTGGGGTTTTCAACTTAACCTTTTTCCCTTTACAATCTATCCGCGCATCATTGCGAGACAACCAATCCATACCCAAAATGACATCGAATTCCCCTAGCTTAAAAGGAATTAAATCGACATAGAAGGATCGTCCTCCTATTTCTAGCTTACAATCGGGGTGAATTTGATTAACCGGTACGATTTCCTGATTAGCTATTTCTACCAGTAAGGAATCTCTTAGTTGCTGGGTTTTAAGTTTCAACTTATGCGCAAAATCTCTAGATATAAAAGACTTAGTTGCTCCTGAATCAAATAAGACATTTGCACTGACTGAATTGAGAGAAAAAGTACCTGTTATCACATCTGTGTCCCTCACGGCATCTTGTACTGACATATTAAAAGTCCTAGCAGTTGGTGGCCTATTTGAGGCAACCTTGCTCGCTCCAGATGCTGCTGGTTTGCTCCTTGGGCAATCCTTCCTCATGTGCCCTCACTGTCCACACTGGAAACAGGTTGTGCTGTTAGGGATGACCGTGGTGCAAGAGGTAGCAAAGTGCCCAGCTCGCCCACACTTGTAACAGTTTATCTGCTTCAGGTTGCACACCCCGGAGTGCCTCCTCCCACAAGTAGAACACAATGGCAATGGAGGTCGAGAAGGGTTGGAACGGGACATTCCTGATTGATGGCCGCCCTGGCTCACACTTACACTCGCAGATGGTTTAAACCCTACATTCCTCCCAGGTAGGGAAACCGCTCCTCGATTAAACTTGGTTGGGGGTTTTCCTCCAGCGGATCTTCCGCCCATACTAACATGCTTTCTCTTTATCCCCCCTTTCTCTCTCTCTCTCTGCATCTGATCACTACCAGCCTCCACAATGGTTGCCTTCTGCACCAAGGTGGCATAATCTGTAATCTCTAAAACCGCCACCCTATTCTGGATCCACTGTTTCAGCCCTTGTTGAAACCTGTTAGCTTTCTTCTCTTCTGTGTCTACAAACTCTGGCACAAATCTTGATAGCTCAGTAAATTTGGCCTCATAGTCCGCCACTGACATATTGTTCTGTTTCAGTTCCAAAAACTTAAGTTCCATCTGGGTTTTCATGAACTTCGGGAAGTACTTCTCCAGGAATAATTGTTTGAACCTTTCCTAGGCTATGACAGCATTAGTCTCCACGTTCTTCTTGGCTTCCCACCAATAATTGGCCTCTCCCTTTAGTAGGTAAGTAGCAAAAACAGTCTTCTGAGCCTCATTAATACTCAGAATCTCAAAAGATTTTTCCATTTCCTTGATCCAGGCCCTCGCCTCAACGGGATCAGCCGACCCGTGGAACTCTGGGGGCTTAAGGGACTTAAAGGCCCTAAAGGAATTTGCCACTGAAGTGTTGTTGCCTGGTGGTGGCTGGGGGTATTGGTTCAAATTCTGCCTAAGTAGATCCATAAACTGGCCCATGGGGTTCCCGCCCTGGTTCTCCCCTTCCTGTTCTACTTTAGTTTCTCTACCCTCGATTTCCCCCTCAAATTCTTCAGAGTACAGGGGTTCATCCTCTGCTCCATACTGGGAATCTTCTTGCTCATTATAATCCTGATCTTGTTCTTCACTACTTTCATGGTTTTCCTCTTGTTGGTTGTGACTCTCTTGGTCAGTAGATTCTCGGGGGTTAGCCCTAGTGCCCATTCATCTTGGAGGCATTTTACTGAAAATTTGGAAAATTATACATTAGGTCCACTTACCTGTTTTAAAGGATTTTTCCTTGCATAATTCTTTACATGATTGGGTTTAAAATCCCACAGTTTTATATCTCATGGCAACTTAATCGAAAAGTAATACATATGCTAATAAACTCGTGATCACATCCCAACCAAATTGTAATGACTGAAAGGGAAACAAATATATACCAGGTACCGAAAAGGTACAACATCCGAGTTACAACAATAGTTTAAAGTACAGCCATCCTAACAACAACAACAAGTCAAAAGTGAAATACGCTGTCTATCTGTCTAGTCTGCAAAAAGGGAAAACAAGTACAAGAAAACCATCCCTACAAAAGCCGGCACTACTATGTCCGTACATGACTAGACAACTAGACCACTGCATCACTACATCTGAAATCAGCTGCCACGACGAAACATCCTCCGAACCCTCCCCATGGCGATGCGAAAAACCTCCTCAGCCTCTGCTCTGTCTACCCTACCATGCCCATCAGTAGGCAACTGTCACACCCTCACCCGAGCCCTCAGCTCGATGCGGGTCACAGACCTATACCCAACCCTATCACTGACAGTCCTCCTGCCCTGCAACCTCATCCGGGCGGCTCTCTCTGCTGCTAACTCCCTCCTAGACTCTGCCAACCTGGCATCTGCCACAGACAACTCTCTATAAAGCCCGTTCACAATCAAGTTGTGTGTCAAGTTGTGAACACATACTGGGACTCCTCCTATCGGGGCATGAGGTGGGGTGGATGGCTCAGCTGGAGCGGCAGTCTCTGTCTGTTGGGGCTCTGGGGTAAGCTCCTCAAACTCATCGGGGTATGGGCTCACAGGTAGTGGTGGTGGGGTAGGGGCTCTCTCAACAGAGAGGAGTGGCACAAAAAGTCCAGAACTCCCTACAGCACCAACTACTGGCTCATCTATATCTCCCTCAACACCCTCATCTACCGGCACCACCTGATCCGTGGTCATATCAGTGTGATCTCCCAAAGTCCTGATCTCAGACACAACCCAATAATCATCATCCTCAACAACTAACTCAACATCCTGTCCTGTCTGGATCCCCTCCGGGTCCTCCTCCCCCTCAGTCTCAACAACATCTGTGTCAGCATTAGGGGTGAACAAAAACCCGATCAAACCGCCAAACCGACCCAACCCACCCCTTTTTTAGGCCGAACAAACCGAACCGTCCGAAACCGAAATTTAAACGGTTTAAATTTTTAAAAACCCGAATAAGTTGGGTTGGGTCAGGGTTTAACAAAATTTAACCCCCACCCAACCCAACCCAACCCGTTTATACAGTAAAGGCCCATCTCTCAGTTCTGTCTACCTGGTCCATTAGCCAATCTAGCCCATTTTCAAGATTTAACCTAAATCTTTCTTCTACTACATATCATTACACTTAGTCCCACAGCCGCTACTACTCACTGTCTCACTCTCACTCCCAGTCTCCCAGACCCAGTCTCCCACAACCACAAACAAGCCACATAAATCTTTCAAGCCACATAAAGATTTAACCTAAATCTTTCTTCTACTACATATCATTACACTTAGTCTTCCGTTCTTCGTGATTTCGTCCTCGTCTAGACGTCTACTCTAGTCCCTGTAAGCATTCAATTCCTATTTCCTTCAATTTTATTCCTAATTAACTAATCTCTACATACACTTGTCTTGTATTTCTATATATGTTTATGTGAATTGTTAAGTTTTGGTTGTGTTTATATAGTAAGTTAACTAATTACATACAATTAGGCATCTTTACTTGAACTAATTATGTTTTGTCATTTCATTCTTCCCCCTTTCTCGTATCTTAATGAATATCGAATTTCTTCATCTGGGTTTTGTAGGTGTCATGATTCGGTATGGCCTGAGTTTATTAATAATAGAACTGAGTTTTGTAGCAATTGATTATTTTGTCTTTACACTTCTAATTACCATGCTTCTTGATGAACAGACCTTGTATATTCTGTGAATTTTGTGATAATAATAGAACTGAGTTTTTTTAGAAGGGGTGGTAATCTGAGTGTAGCCATTGGTAGAACCTTGGTACAAAATTGTTTATTCTGTAGGACTTCTTACAACGCGAAGAACTTTGTCTAACTGTATATCATTTTTGTGAATTGTTTCCCTTCTTTCTTATCTATCAAGTTATTTGATTTCCCGTGATAGGTGGTTGACAAAGTTGTTATACTTGTTATTTTTCAAGTAGCCCCTTGTCCTTCCCTAGCAGTTTAGACTTTAGATTTGTATTGTTTAGATGTTGGCAGTTGAGAACTTGACATGTATTGTTGAATGTTTATTATGGATTTAACTTATGTTTTGAATTTATCCATGATTTAGATAGTTTTTTTCTTTTAAGTTTTGACATGATAAATTGATAATATTACTTCTAACCCGATTAACCCAACCCGATCCGACCCAACCCAACATGCAAAGGGTAGGGTTGGGTTGGACATATATTTTTGGGCCGATGGGTTAATATTTTTAAAAACCGAATTAATTGGGTTGGGTCATTTTATTGCCTCTAACCCGACCGACCCAACCCATGTTCACCCCTAGTCAGCATCAACCTGGACCTCCTCAGGGTCCTCCTCCTCCGACTCGATCACATCAGTATCAGCATCAACCTGGACCTCCTCAGCGTCCTCCTCCTCAGGCTCAGTATCCTCCTCAGGCAAGTGCTCATAGTACGGGTCCCTAGTCCGGAACATGTCGTCATCATGCTGTCTCGCAGCTGCCTCCTGGGCCGACATGTCGCTCGCCTACACAAGACGAACTATGTTACTATCATGATACTTAAAAAGTTCCCGTAAGGGTTTTAGGTGAACTTGGCAAGGGTTCTTATTATATTATTGAATTTATTATTATATAACGTCGTATCATCTCTTGGGATATATAACTCTCGCTCTGATACCATCTCTGTAACACCCCCAGATCCGGGGTCAGGGATCTGGTGGTTACGGTCTTACATCCATTCATAATACTTGACTTGAGTCCACAATAAATAAATCACATGCTGTGACCCCACAATAATTACCACTCACACACACAACAGTTATAGTCCCAGAGATGAAATTGAAATAAGTCATACATTAAAGGGTTACGAATAAAAGTTATTACAATCCCAACAGAATAACATCATAGGTTTAAAAGTTTTGCCGTTAATTACATTAATTATACATATAGTTAAACAGGAAACAAAAGCTGTCTAACTATGCTACCTCAGCAATGGCGGCTAGCATCTCAGCGGGTAGTCCGGTGGGTCGGGTAACCTGCTTGCGCCGAGTGCGCCTGACGCGAGCCATCTGTCCTAGCTGTTGTTGTGACATAATGTGAACAAGGCAAGGGTGAGCGAAAGCCCACCAACAATAATATATATAACTGAACGATAATATAAAACAGTTCAAAATTATCTTTCAAACCATATGCCATGCATTTACGGAAATGATGCCAGTATAATATGAACGATGAAGTTACAAGGTAACTTAAAGTATTTGTTTATAGAAATATCTGCTACATCAAAAGTAAGCGAGATATTCTCATTGTTATTAAGAAGAGGAACTTGCATGAAAAGGTTGCAATTCCAGTTATGAATACTTTTCCAGCTCTGCCAACAGTAATCGTGTTGCAGGAAATAAATAAGTTTGGATGATGAACCAAGGATGGAGTATTCACCGCGCCCGCTGTTCCAATCTTGATGATCAGTCGAGATCGTACAGCTCAATTTAGATTTACTACCGGTAGAATGAAGAATTGACGGCTTTACTTGTCTACCGCCTTACTAGCTCTCCCCGGCCAGCGGTTGGGCCAAAGGGGATGGACCGGCGCTACTCGGCCTCTTAAATATTTTCCTCCGAGGTAATCTCGATATATCAAGAAATATTGACTCCCGGTCTATATTTGATGAATAAGATGTATAAGCCCTTCTATGAGGGTCTTACAATAACCGGCTTATAGTTGATACGATAGCTATCAAATTTATAAGCCAATAACAATCAGGGAACAAGCATAATGATATAACTTGAAAGTAGGCATGCATGCTATGACATATGTATAACCGAAAACATATTTATATATTTATTCAATCACAACAACAGCCTAAAAGAAGGGAATTGAAACTTGCCTGGTAGTCGAGTACGGTAAGGGGTAGTGGTATCGGGTCCCGGTTCAGCTTGGTGATCTATAAATAGCCAAGGCATTCGGGATTAATCACTTAACATATTAAAAGTTAAGTTATACTTAATTCGAAACACGTTCTCGAGTTATCTCGTTATACCCCTTTTAGTGGATTCCTTTTTATCACTGATCCGACCCGACATTCGTTCGTTAATACGACATGTCACTGTACTTATACTTAGGACATACTTAAGTCATATGAGTTCTAAGGTCGATCGTTACGAACCAATACTATACTCCGAGTTTTATCGCCCGTTTTCTAAGTGTTTTACCGAAGTTATAAAAGAGTCGTCTTTTACGGGTTCGTTCGCGTTTAACCTCGACTCGAACATTTTTAATAAATCGAAAAATGATCCTTTTGACATACGGTTTTCTTTCACACCTTCCTTTTTACCTCTAGTATTTATTTACCAAGATTCGCCATGACGTTACATAGTTTACGAGGGTTCAATTTCAGTTACGAACTTTCGTTTACGGATTCGAACTACTTTTAGTAATTTGGTCATAATTCCTAAACCGTAAATCGAAATGCTTCGATTCTTTCGCCAAAGTGATCTATGTTCAAAAATCTATCAGTAGGGTTCATTAACTTGCCAAGAACAGAGAGTTATGGCTACTGACCAGTTCGGTTTCTTAGTGTTAATGAAAATCGGGCATTACGACGACTACGAATCGAGCGTTCTAAAATTCATTACGCAACAACCAAGCCACACCGGGCATCTAATCAATTACTACAGTTAATAATCATCTCTTAAAAGCTCAAGAATATCATGCTTCATCAATATATCATCACAAAGCTAATCTAACCACAAAATCATGCTAACATGGTGGTAGAATACTACTAATATCACTTAATCCAAAATCACCATGAATCATGCATAAACTCAAAGTAAAGCTTAGGGTTTGAAATGATTTATACCTTCCTTAGAGAGTAGTGTAACCTTCCTAAGCCTTGATCTATCCTTGGATGATCCTAAGCTAGCTAAATCCACCATGAAAAACAAGAAAAAAACAAGATTAGTTCATAAAACCACTATTCATCCTCCTCTTTGATGAATTATTTGAAAATGGAAACAAGAGAGTTTGGCTTTGAAATTTTTATGGGATCACTTTTAGGAAATGTAAGACTCACCATAATTTTTACAAGATCAAAAGATGGTGGGAAGAGGGGTTTTGATTTTGGAATTAGTGAAGGGCCGAATGGAATATGCAAGGGGGGGGAGAGTTGCTTGGTTTCTTTTGATTTTTGTGATTTAATCTCATCCACTCTCATCCACTTACAACATAATATCTTGTATAAAGCTACTTTATTAAAGTAGTGAGGTGTTGGATGATGAAATGGCAAGACAAGTGTTGGTTTTATGGTGGTTTAGAGCTTAACTAGGTAGTTACTTTGCTAAGTACTTAGTTCTTCTCTAAGGTGCTAGTTCCTTGATTCTAGTTTAGTTACTAGATATTTTATACTAGTAGCTTGCACAAGACTCTTGCTTCCTCTGTTTGTTTCTGTGTCCGGTTATTGCCCGTTTCGATTGATCGTTCGTAGGAATATTTCACGGATTTCTAATTAGGGTTTACCGGGAATCCTTTTTAATATTAATACTTTCATTCTCCATCTTTCATTCTAACTTTCCAATTTATATTCCTTAAATCCATTCGTTAAATAATTAAGGCTATCAGTGTCCAGGGAACTCTCGGAGAAAATAAAAGTGCGGTTTTTCAGAATTCGACAGCTTTTACATACACTTATTTTCCCCCTGGATCACTAATACGAACTCGGAAATCCGTTCCGAATGCTTCTATATAGTGTCGTCTCATATTATTATATACTCCCACCAAAACACTATTCATTCTGTATTTTTTACTTGTTCTCTTAGGGTTGTATAATTGTCCGTATTCTCTTTCGATCGTTCCTTAACCTTTTTACGGAATTACTGGATTAATCGTTATCGATCTGGATGACATGAGAGTATTCTCTTGCTTGAAGTTGCCATATCTTATTCCCTTAGAAGATAGATTATTCTTACCTATGTTGTCACCCTTTAGCATTCTTCAGGACATAAACATAATAAAGTCGAATTCCATTCATTCTTTCCAAATATCAATTATTACATTGTAGCCATAACCACTATTCGTTCTTACATCATTAAATACATAAAAGTTTTAATTCCACCCGAAATCTGGGTTCTTACAATTATTCTAAAATAAAGAAACATGGATTAAAACATTAGAATGATTATGAAAATTCTTATAGAAAGATGACAAGATAGAATTCGAAAAGAATGTCATACCAGTTACTTAGCGCTCAAACCTTGGCACCAACTTCCACGTTTCTTGTTGTTCCAGATTCGCAAGTGCTTTCTCAGATTCCTTAGATTCTATACCTTGATTCTGAGAAGCCCTTTTAGTTCTTACTACAACATCTGGATCACAAATGATCAGCTCTATTCCAAACACATTGTCTGAGAAAGTTGGATCTTGATGAATCACCTTGTTCTTCATTGTGATGTTGTGTTTGACTAGTGAATCCTTTGTTTACTTCCCTCGAGTTATTACGAGAATGACTTGATGATTATTTTCCAGTGACATTGGTATTGCCAACAACAAAATTGTTTCTACCACTATCACTTGGATAATTATCATCATTAACATTTCAAACTTATGACTTCAAGACAACTCCTCGATAACAACAATTATTAACTCCTAACAACTGTTTGTTGGTAGACAATCTTGGTTCTAAAAATAAAACTTGATTACCAAGACTGTCTTGTCTGCAATCTTAGAAATAATATTCTAAGTCCAATACACCTTGATCCATAGTATAAAACATTTATTATCAAAGTGATTTGAAGCTTGCAAGTAAGCATAAAAATTATTCAAAGTAATTGAACTATGGTAACTTTAGATATTTCAATATCCATAGTTCTACTTAGAGAATTTTTATACCATGTATAATAATATGAGTGAATTGTAAAAGATATAACAATGATTACTTAGAGGAGTTCTAAGTAATTTCGCACATATCAATATATCTCACTATTAGTTAGTGAATAGAATTCTAACTAAATATCATTAACTGATATAAGTTAAAACTTCAGTACAACCAATTGTTAGAACCATGATATTGATTATAATGAATTTCTGAAAATGGAATATTGAAAAAATTCACTAGAATTAACATCTGAAAACTAAACTGAAAACCAACAAAACTGTTAGGTTCAATTCAATTCGTTGTATATTTATTTTGATGAATATGAGGTACAGAGCAAATACTTAAATTGAATTGCTTCAAGTTCCATAACTCAAATTAATCAAAGTAAATAATTAAATAGATAAATACTAAATCTCTATGAGTTAGATTTTAGCATTTAAATATTTAAGTTATCCTTAAATAATCACCACTAAAATATATTACAATTATACACATGGCAATCATTCAACAGATAATTCTCAGCGTGAGGTCTGGATGAAAATAAGTTCACAAGTCCTTTCAATACAGACAATTGAAAACTTGTGAGCTTACTTAAGAATTACTTAACAGATGGAATTTACAATCATATATCATTAATAAAATCCCAAGTTTACAAGCCAATCTTGAAAAATTAATTTCATCAAGTGATTTAACAAACGTGTCTGCAAGTTATTCTTAACTAAAGACATGATCTCAAAAGAATTGATACCTTATGCAAGTTGCTTAGTCCTTGAGTGTTTCACAGAGTTGTTGGAGATGAAATTTATTCCTTGTGTTCTCCTGCTTTCGTACAACTCATTTGATCTGTCTCTATGTAGCAAAACATGTCAGAACTGATGTCTCTAGGGTACCATCTCCGTAGATTTGGATCCAACTTAAGACATCTGAAAATCAAGTGTAATAACTACAAGAATAGATTCTCAAGAATCCACTTGGGACCATGCACATTTGCCTAATTGAGAATAAAATATGTGTGTAAGTGATCTACTAACAATTGAATAAGATAATGAGCTGATGATTCCTCTATAGCCTGATTAGGTCCTAATTAGTAGATCCTGAACTTGTTGGGTCAAATATCTCTAGAGTATCATTTCCTCAGATCCGGGTCCATCTTAAGATTTTTGATTACCAACTTGTTAGATCCAAACTAACAGGTCAAAAGCCAGCTACAGTGGTTTGTTGGTAGGTAGCCTTAACAGGTCTAGAATCTTCTGAATAGAAACAAAAGATCCTTGACTTACTTTTATTGTCATCATTCTTTTGGCTTACTAAAGCAAATCAAAAGAATTTCAACTTTACTAACATCAAAACAGCAAATATCTTGATACCAATTTATAGCTAGTAGACCAACATATAATATAATCAAGATATCATTGCACATATATATCATTTATGTTTGTGCCTAAATATGTAGAAAGTTCTATGAATATGACACCAATTATTAAAAGATACCAACTGTTAAAGATTGATACCGAATATTAAATTATAGTTAGAGTGTCATACCATGTCTTCCATGCTTGCTTGAGTGATGATACCAGTTTATACTAACCTGTAGAGATCTTCAATTATCTCACCAACCAGGAGTGCAGTTGTTCACATTCCTCTAGCATCCAGATTCGGTAGGTCTAGATGTCCATTATAATCTTGAATGTGCAGCAGGTGCCTGATATCCTCAAGTCTTGTCACTGGTGCTTCTTGTCAAATATACTGTTTGATCAAATTGTAACCTAGCATCCAGTTTGGCTTTGTCTCTCATAACACTGCCTTGACATCATCCAGGTAGACTTCTGGTTATCCTTGTACCAAATACAGCCTTGTTGTTTGGTCTAGATACCACCTTCCCTTCAATCTGCCTTTTGTAGTGATTGAGATCATCTTGCATTGCAATCACTCAATTTGAATCTTTTAGAGCTTTTGTAGATTTCTTAGTTTCTTCTAAAAGAAAACTAAAGAAACAATCATTAGTACTTGAAGCTTTGCTAGTCTTTTACTTCCACCATTAGAAACACTAAGAACTAGGACAAAGAATTAATTGAGTCAGCATTCTTTGTCTTGGCAGACTTGTTCTCATAGTATCCTTTGACTTTCAGTGTGGTGTTGAGTTGACTAGTTGATCCTTTAGTTGCTCCCCCTAAGCTGCTGCTGGGTTTACATGAAGATTCTTCATGTTTGACATTGTTTGGATCTGAATCACCATCACCATTGACAGCTGGGAGCTAGAAGTTATTGAACATCACTAAGACTTTCAATCACCTTCTGTTGATTAATAACAATCACCCTGTAGGCTGTTGACTCCATTGAGTAACAAAGGAAATTATCCTCTTGAGCATTAGCTGATTGCTAGGATGCTCACTTCCATTTAAAATTGCAAAACAATTTCCTTCATACTTATGGGGTCTTCCTAAAATTCTTACGGATCAGGGTTTAAGATGTGATCAATCACCATCAGTGGTGTCTTGTCTTCAGATTGTCTGAACAACAACTTGTTTGTTGAGAGAAGTCATCAGTCATCAATACTAAAATATATTTTACTTTGATGTAGAACTTCTGTGTGATGCTTCTTTGACTTCTCTTTATGACATGCCTCATAATTTTATTTTACTTTAATTCCAGATGAGGCAGTCTCCTTTACTGATTCAATTTCCAGGAATGAATCTCTTGATATGACATTCAGGTGAGAGAGCTCCTTATGTCATAGCTGAACTCTTGTCTGATGAAGCTTTAGATTTGACCTTGTTGACTTCACCTTTGACTGAGATTCCATGTCAGCTACAGATAAATTCTCTTTCCTTAATCCTCGAACAGTAGGCTCTTCGTCTTGTAAAAGATGCTTTATTACTGACAACATTCCTTAGCTATTGAATAGCCTTGACCCTAGGTCATACCCTTGCTGTTGTCTCCAAGGGATAAACCACTTGGCCTGTCTTCACATTCACATTTGATAGCAGGGTTCTTTCTTCGATGATATGCTTTGAATAAATCAATAATAATGCATAATCGATTAACCTGTTAAGCCCTACATTCACAAATGGATAAAAAGTTCTTGGTACCCAAATTGTTTAATTGGGTCCAGATGGATTAGAGATTTCTCTTTTATTAGAGTTAACAACAGTTTTAACCTTAACATGCTCATTCTTATCTTTGACTGACCATTTCTCCTTTTTAATGTCATTGACAAAATATTCACTGAGCAAGGAGAATAATGGTTCCTTCCTAACATAAGGAGGACTAACAGCCTGTACCTTATTGTTATTCTTAAACATGCTTTTTCTATGATCAATGCAAATACTAGGAAATGCATTTATGGCATTTGAAATAAGCAGGCATGATAATAAGAATACATTGCATACATTCAGCATTAAAACATTGCAGATAAGAATTATGCAAATTAGGCATGTTATGCATTTTAGAAAATTCAGTACTATCTACTTTAACCTATGCACACTTGTGTAACAGGTAGCAAGTAGATTTACAGATATTCAATAATTTTCTAAACAAACATGGAATAGAAGAATTAACAATTAATCACTAATTCTATCCAATCCATTATTATTGTTATATTATACTATATAATCTCTATTACCTAAGTCAGTTTTACAAATGACTTGATGTTCTACTGACACCCTAGGTAATTATTCCATATTTTAAACTTTTTAAACCTTAACAAACAATTCCTGGGGATCCTGAAACTAGTTTAAGCAGAGTTCTTATATGCTTAACATATAACAATTAAGAAATAAAAGATATTGTCTAAGGAACAACTCTAACTTACTATTGCAATTAATTAAATTCAACAAATATTCATACACATAATAAGATCTTCTAACCAAAGATATAATAATTAAAAACTAAGATCTTAACATGCTTTGAATTTCTGAGAATTACATATTACACTAGTTCGAAGAATTGATACCTGAGACATGTGAGGTGAATCATCTTCAGAGATTGCTATGAAGGCAAGATATTAATTATGCTCTTCTCATCATCATCTGATCCATCCCAACTCTTTTCTTCAGCAAGATAAGTTCTGCACTGATGCTTCTGTTTCATCTCATTTAATGAATCCCTATTCATCCTTGTCTGTCAGAATTCTGTACCATGTTGCACACCTTGATAGTTACTTATCACATAAAACTTTTCATAACTGCAACTATCATGTTTTGTTCTTTCCACCAACTCAGTCTTGTAGCCATATCTTGACTTGTATCCTGAAGAGTTTCTGCTTCGGAATAGATAGGCCTAATTCCTGGATTAAACATTTGTACTCTTTCTAAATTAGTAACTCTTCATGTATGTTCTGAGGTTCCATCATTAATTCCTGACTGAGATGTCTAACTGTCTAGTTCATTCTCAAACCTCCTTGATTCCACTTTTCTAAAATCTCTGTTGATTCCTTGAAAGATATTTCTTGGTACAATCCACTAAGTGTAGTAAATGTTACATTGGAGCAATCCACTTAGTGTTTGTATATCACAGAATCAATAGACTTAATTCAAATATTTGAGAAAAATTCTATCCACTAAAACCTCTTTCATTCCTGCTTCTGAAAAACCAGTGAATTCTATTGATATAATTTTGAGGAGCTTCCACAAATTTTTCTTCAGTAGGTAGAAATTAATTTCATTGAAAAATGCATTTTCTTCAAAAGATTCAAATCATCTTTGATAATTCGGAGGAATCTTCAACTAACAACCTCTTTAGAACTATTGGCTTAGAATAAATTCAAAATATTTAAAATTCAAAAACTTCAAGGACTCGAAAATTTTTGAGAAATAAAAAATCTGAAAGTAAGTTCAAATTAATTAAAATTCGAAATTAGAGTCAAATTAATTAACAATCATAAAATCTCAAGAAATGAAATTTTTTAGAGTTAAAGAATCCGAAAATAAATTCAAGTTAATTAAAATTCGAAATTACCAAGAATTAAAAATTTTGAAAATTAAACAATTTGAAAATAAACTCAAGTTGTTTAAAAATCAAAATTTCCAAGAATTAATCATTTCAAGAATTAAAAAATTCGAATATAAGTTCAAATTTTTTAAATATAAAAAATCTCAAAAATGAATATTTTTGAAGGTTAAAGAATTCGAAAAATAGAGGAGTTGACTTTTTGGTCTAATACCGGATTTAATTTTTGCATGGGTCAACAAACTCGAAATCCAATTGGAGGATCACAAAAATTAAGGATCTTGATTTATGCGTCAATCAAAAGGCTCTGATACCAATTGTTAGGTCTAAAATAGTTTGTACAAGGGGGGTTGAATACAAACTATACCGTTTTATCGAATTTGCTCTTTTCTTAAAAATATTAAAATATTAAATCAAGAACAAATTGATGCCGAATAAAACGAATACCGATATTTCAAGTTGAATATAAAATTTATATTAACTTGATGGGGTGTGTCTAAATACAAGAGTTCAAATTACAGGGTTTGATGACCAAACTAATTATTACAAATTCTATAGAAAATTCGACATGAATTTTTCTATATATCTAAATAAAAAGATCGAAATTTATTATTACAAATTCTATAGAAAATTCGACATGAACTTTTCTATATTTGTAATAAAAAGATCAAGAGATTCTAGGGAACTTAATCCGCTAGATAGTTCCACAAGTGCAAGTAAACAATTTCTAGTGGTTTAGATTTAACAATACAAGCTAGAAATAATTTACAAGAATTTATTTGATGTTCAAGGAACTATTTTTCTCTTGGTCTCTCTCTGCTGTGATTTTTCTGCAAAAGTGAAGAAGCTGAAAAATCTCTGCTGCTCTGCTGTGCCTGCTGTTGTATTTATAGCCATTTAAGTCTTGACTGATCTGGTATGACTTAAACTGCTTCAAGACATAATAAATCAGCTATCAGCATGACTTAAACTTGCTCCAAGACATAATTTTCCTTCGATATGACTTAAATCTTGGGCGGTATGATTTAATAAATCAGTCGGTATGACTTAATTCTGAGCAGCCTTTGGGTATGACATAATTGTCGGTATGACTTAATTTAAATCTCGGTATGACTTAAATTAAGTCATAACACTCGGTTGTGTCATTTGAATTGAATAAAAGATTTGAACTGCTGTCAAACAAAAACAGTCGCAGGAGGGGAAGGGGAAGGTGACATACACGTGCGCGCTGTTGTAGCTTGAAGACGGGGCGCGTGGTATGCACGCGCGATGATGGCGCGTTGAAGAGCCCGACAGACCCTGACAGCAACTTGTGAAGCCAGGTTGCTTTGTTTTCTTCTTTACTGATTCTTCCGTTTTCTGTCGACTAATTCTAATTCCTCTTTTTTTTCCTTTCCTTTTGATATAATTAAACCTAATCAATTAATCATTTAAATAAATAATCATTAATTAATTAAATAATTAAATCAATTTAGATTAATACATTAATTCAAATTTAATTAACATGATAATTAATTTAATAAATTAATTAATTCAGAATGAATTAATTTATTAAATTAAATCAATTACATAATTATATTAATTAAAAGAGAATTAATATAAATCTTTTGACAGCTCAAATCTTTTTCTTGAACCACTGAAAGTAATAAAGAATTACCACCGAATTTTTGTTGACGCTCGATGCACGGTCTGGTTCATGAGCGACTAACTCCAACGACTTTTCTTTATTTTTGACTCTATGAATTGGTTCATGTCTTTCTTTTTCTTCACTCTTTTTCAAACCTTTATAATCTGTATTCTGCCACTGTAGGAACCTCTTGTCACTATAAATAGAATCCACTGTCTTGATTACTCCACTGATGCTTGATCAACTGAATGAACTTCTTCAAGTGTAGTATACCTTAAAACGGTAGATTGACTTTGTCTTCTTTCTCTTGACACTTATACATTTGAGATCCCTGTGACAGTACATATACGATTTACTATTATATTCTTGTTTGAGTTGAGTTGTATCCTCGAAATACAAATAGGCTATGTCATATGCCTTTCAGATAAGTACTTAATAAATTAATTATCAAACATATTCAGACTAACTAAACTAGCCGGCTACGTTTTTTTTACGTGTTTCAGTTTTGAGTTTAAACAAAAAATTTAATAACAATATATAATATATATACATATATATGATATATATGATATTTTAAAAATTTGTGGCCCATAATTTTTTGGAGGCCCTAGGATGGAACCTAGGGTGACCACCCTTGAAGCCGGCTCTGAGCATGCCATAAATTAGGAGACTCAAGCAAATAAGCAGAAGAATTCTTTATTTCATTATCGTCCTTAGCGGACATCATATTGAGCTTGAAACGCCAATCGGTTACATAGCCCTTGCCTACAAACATACCATTCTTAGACAAAATAACTTTATCCGACTCAATTACAATACGAAAGCCATGCTTATTCAGCAAGGAACCAGACACAAGGTTCTTGCGAATATCAGGAACATAAAGTACATTCTTCAAAGTCAGATTCTTCCTAGAAGTCATCTTCAGATTCACCATGCCTTCCCCTTCAATGGTTGAAGTTGCTAAATTCCCCATGTAGAGCTTCTCACCAGCATTGGAAGCTTTTAGGCTAGAGAAAATCGCCTTGTCCGAACAAACATGCCTTGTAGCTCCTGTATCAATCCACCATTCCCTCGGATAGAGACAACCTGGTTCACCTCAGAGACCGTAGCACAGAGGTCTATGTCACCCATCTCCTTATAGATATCATCAACCATGTTTGCTTCCTTCTTCTTATTGGGCTTCTTGGGCTTCCTGCAATCAAAAGACCTATGACCCACTTGTCGCAGTTGTAGCACTTCCCTTGAAACTTCGTCTTCGAAATTCCTCCCTTGGGTGTCAGCTTTGCCCGTTTACCAGAATTATTCTTCTTGGGCTTATGTTCCACCATGTTTGCCTTTTCAGCGGCAACATTCATCTTCTTCTCGGATCCCCTGTTGTCATCTTCAATGCGAAGTCTAACGATCAGATCCTCCATAGACATCTCCTTTCGCTTATGCTTAAGATAGTTCTTGAAATCTTTCCATCTAGGTGGTAGCTTTTTAATCACAACAGCAACTTAGAAAGACTCACTTATGATCATCCCTTCAGTATAAATATCATGGATGATCAATTGCAATTCTTGCACCTGATTGACCACAGTCTTAGAATCCGCCATCCTATAATCAAGAAAGCGGCCAACAATCCACTTCTTTGCCCCAGCATCCTTGGTTTTATACTTATGGTCAAGTGACTCCCATAAAACCTTAGTTGTTGCCTTCAGACTTTACACATTATACAACGAGTCAGCCAAACAATTAAGCACATAAATCTGACAGATATAATCGGTGTGCTTCCAAGCATCAGCAGCATAAACTGTTTACGTGTTACTCTCAGCAGTGAGCAATGGTGGATCCTCTTTGAGGTAGCGATCCAGATGCATCGTTGTGACGCCCTCCCGACCTGGGGCCTAGATCGGAGAGTCACTGACACACATCTAGATGCAAACAACCTAAAATATAATATAAATATAACATGCTGACTGGCCCCAACACTACTATCCAAGATCTTTCACAGGTAATGGTATGAAACAAGCAAGCCATCGTCTAACTAATTATTATTACAAACCTGAATTCAAAATATATTATTATTACAAACCAAAGTTCTCAACAATTCTACTGCCAGTTCTCACAACTAACTAAAGATCTCCTCAATGAGCTGTTATTGCATCTACCTCGGGAGTTATCTCAAAACGGACCAACTTAGGGCCACGGTAGGTGCGCTTCCTTGCGGTTTGGATTGTACGAACCATGATTCTTAGATTACTGTCAAAAGGGTTAGACAAAATAATAATGAGCCAACGCTCAGCAAGTAACTAAATATCTCAACTGAATATAATACAACAGGGTATTGCAAAAGATGACAGTAATTCAAGATGTGACATAATATGCTGGAAGCGATAAAAGCAATACTGATATTTAGTAAAAATAGGATATCATATGATATTTCAAAGCTGTGTAAAGTAATTGACTTCAATCGGTAAACCAATTTCATTTCATAGTAAATAAAACGTAATCATCACTTTGAGAAAGCTGATTGGAGGTTTTTATTTTATAACAGACAATACGGGTGATCAGCCCATAAAGTCCCCATACCGGACACAAAGTCCCTCTGGCCATCATTTCCTTTCATTAGGATAGCTTGGGTTCCCAAGAGGCAACACATTGGCCTATAAAGGTGTCGAACTGGACAGACCAGAACTACACAATACTACATCTCAAAAACTGACGGAACCAGCATTACCCGTTTGCCCCGTCTCTCCAATCGTTTGGAATCCGTGGAAACCATTTAGACGGAGTTCCTAACATTTTTATTAGAAATTTTATTTTAAAACATTAGGCTTTACAAAACTCTTTTTAACTTTATAAAACATTTTAATACTTAATCTTTTTGAAAACCTTTACTTCGAAGTACATTCGACTCTCTGATAACAGATCAGCCCAGTCTAAGTAACTTCAAAGTATTTTAAGAAAACAACTCATTTTGATTCACAATGATAAAAGTCAAAGGGTTTGACTCAGTTTTCTGACATCAATGAAAAAGGGTACAAGTCTGAATCAACAAGATATAGACTCAAGTGGAAATCTGGATTTCAATCAGAGTATAAGGAAACAGTACAAGTCAAAGGTCAAAGATATCAATTAGGTTTAGTTTTGAAATTATTTGATCAAGTTGTAAAGTTTAAAATCATTGATAAAGGGATAACAAGTTTGTAAAACAGTGTTTAGGGCAATATGATATTTGATAAGTATTTTAAAATCAACATAGGGTATTCGGGTCACGGACATAAGTCAAGTAGAACACTGGTTTATCGGTCAGTCAATATGACTGGATCATAGTAAATCATAGGACATATATGGTCAAGAAGCAATTAAAAAGAATTAGTATTGTTTATCTCTGGGTGACAGTATGATCAAGAAGCAATTAAAAAGAATTATGCTGGTCTAGGGTGTACATGTGTTGAACCAGGGTTTATCAATAAAGATTTTGGGTACATGCAAAGGTAAGTTTATAACAGAAGTATGATCAACATGGTATAGAATAGGCATGCTTGAATCAACAAGATACAACAGTTTCAATAATATAAACTTTCAGAGGAAAGACAGAGTTACTTGCCTCCGGTAGAATGCAACAGCTCAGCTTACTGAAACTCAACCTTAGCCTTTCCTTTATCGCTAGGTCCTACGTCCTTCTTATCTACATAAACCATATCAATATTTTAGAATACTATACTTCTAATACGACTTATCCTAATCTACCCAATTGAGTCCTATATCGCATTACCATTTAAGATATATATATATATATATCGCATTCTTATTACGTACCTCACTAAGATCATGTAAGCACATAATTAAATAGCATTTATAGCATGAAAGCACATAAATCACTTAAGCACTTAACATGTAGTGTCATCTTGACTTGTAATCAGCTTATAAGAATATACTATAGGTTTTACAACTTATATTTCTGACGAAAATCGGGCAGAGTTTCCTCTGTAAATAGGACTATCCCGTCGGAATATAACCGACTCAAATCACAATCAAATACCTACGATGGATTTAAAATCCACCTACACTTCCCAATGGATTATATAATGACTGATATTCATACTACCTTAAATCCGAAACCATTAAACAAAATATCAATAACTAGTAACTCAACTAATTATCGAATAAAATCACTAATTTGCATCCCATAAATCCACAAAATCATATTCTTCATATTTTAAATCAAAAATTCGAATTAAACTAATAACAAATCTGAAAATTATATTTCATGTCAACTAGATAACACTCAGCAAATGATCAACAAAATTAACCTTTAACCAATATTAATATTTTACATAATTCGAATAATACATATTAATACAAAAAAATTCGAATTACTAACAAATAAGTCAAGAATCACACATGCCTCTTTATATATTGATATAACCTTTAATTAAAATATGAAATTAACTTAGAAACATCACAATCATGATAAAATCAATTTCGAATTACTAATTATAATTATAAAATTTGAATAACTCATATTAATTTACAAAAATTCGAATTACATATTTATAAATCTGGAAAATTGTTCTTGCAGCTTATTTATCATCTAATTAATATCAAAATCATCATCACATCACAAACTAGCAAATACTAAACACTTAGCAATTTATAAAGTTCATACATATATATAATTAATTCGAACAAAAATCATAACTACTAAAACTCTTGCATGCAATGGGATTTATGCACATATACGAACTCCAACTCCAGTATAAAGACTGAACATGCAACTAAACACCACCACCGGCCAACCCTCGCCGGAAAACTCCATGGTTGCCGGTGGGGTTTCGACCACATCTCAAAATCAACCTCTAAAACTCGATTTTAACACCTATCTAATATCATACAATCATTTAAACACTGATTCCATAGCTTTCAAGACTTGCATGTAGATTTCTATGCATCTCTTCATACATCCGAATCATATATATACATACAAGCTTTACAAACACAAACCAATAATTAAACTAGACATAAGAACATATATAAGTAACTAAAATAGACATTTAACATGAATTTGAGGCTAAGAATCGAATAGAAATGAAGAAAAAGGAACAAGAGAGTACCCCAGGAGCTATGAACTCGAACAGAGAAGAATGAGGGAGGCGGTGGATGATATAATACCCTGAGGGGTATTTTGGTAAAGTGGCAAAACTAAAATTTCTATTTTCTTTTTAAAAATTGTTTTTATTCGTTTTAAAATCGAAATAAATTTGAAATTAAGTTAAATAAGATTTTTAAAATTCTAAAATCAAATTTATGAAATTAAAGACCTCCCCATATTTTTAAAATAATTTTAGGCTCAAAAATGAATTTTATATGAATTTTCGAAATAAAGGCTCTTTAAAAGAAATAATGCTTTTTAAATAATTTTAAAATATCAAAACCCACAATTAAATATCCACACTAATTTTACAAACTAAATATTGTCTCAAAGATGATAATGTAAAAGATTTCATGATTTAAATCGACCCCAATGATTTTATATGATTTTCGAAAGATTAAAAATGCACTTTAAAAATACTTTTAATGCTTAAAAATAGAAATAAAATTCTACGAGCATATACGATACATACCAAACATCACATAATCACATAAACATGATTTCACACATATCTTGATTTCACAAAATTTATCTATCACATAATTTCCACATTTAACAATTAATTATGCATTTATAAATCGCGAAAAATTCTAGGTCGTTATAATCGTGGTCAGATAGAACAACATCTTTTGCTGCCAATGTTTGAAGTTCGTTCCATTGAACTTCTCAGGTTTCTCAGCATATGTAGCAGGCATTGCAGGAACAGTAGGCACAACAGGTGGAATATGTGCACTAGGCTCCACAGGCACCGCATGTCCGTTCGTAGAAACGAAACATGTCGTAGTCGATCCAAACGGAACATTAATCTGTCCAACGACAGTATGTCCCAAAGGCATATGTCCCGTAGACACATGTCCATTCGTCGACAAACCCACATCAAGTATTACAACATGTGCGTTGGGATCAACCACCATGTTCGTGTTGTTCACAGTCTGATTCTCCATTAAATATGTCACTCAAACAAACAAGCAAATATGTAAGTACAGATCACAGATATAATAATAATACGCTTTAAGATTGTTAGACAATCTGCGATAAATACAAAGAGTATAATATTTGTGTGTGTGTGAGTAACAGTTATGTGTATAATTGAAACAGACAAAAGATGAGATAAGGAACGAATAACACGAGTCCAGTGCATGACTGTATCCTTAAAGCGTATTAGCCCTCACCGTATGTGTGAGCGAATCGCCTCCCAGGAGAGTGTCACTCTTAGCGAGTTTGAGACGAGCAAGAACTATCACCGAAGGAAGAGAAAAGGCTGTATATGAGCGGAGGATATGTGTTTTTGAATGACTAATCCTAACGCTCTAGATGAGTATTTATAGGTTAAGAAAACTTGTGCTTCTACACAATTGCCCTAATTAATTAGCCGCGCTAATCAATTAAGTCGGTGGCAATTTCCCTAATTAATTAACCGCGTTAAGTAATTATGTTAAGTCAGTGGCAAAAAATCCGTAGCAAAAACATAATTGATTTTAACCGAATTAGTTAATTCAAATTATATTCGAATTAATTTAAGTCATATTTTAAGCCCAAGCCCAGTGGAAATAATTAAACAGCAAAACTAGTCCAGTTTTATTCAGTCCAATTTTCTGCTGCATTCGTGTCCGCAAGTCGCACACGCGGAAAGCCCAAAGGCTTGCGAGGCCACGAATTTTCCCTCGAAATACCATAATTTGCACCCCCTACACGCACATAGGAGATGGAGCAACATTTAGCCAACACAAGTGAACACTACTCATGTGTTGTACTATATAAAGCAAAGGAAACTCCTTTTCCTTTTCAATGTGGGACTTCAAGTTCCATTATATAATTTCCACTTCTAAGGGATCATCTTTGAGCAATCATATCTCATTCATCCCTTAACCATTTTTAGTAATTAAACTTGCATCGGAAAGCTCTCTCGGAGGAGAACATAATCTAAGCATCACCCATTGCACGCACGCAACAAATGACTACTCAAAAACTAGGCTCAAAATGACTAGTCAATGTGGGGTTAAAACCCACATATTCCAACAACATGTAACGGTTAAGTTCATTTGCAAGAACTATTCACAGCTCACTCCCGATTTGTTCCACAACTATGATTAGGCAGATCATGCAACCCCGCCATGGTGGACTACATCGACTTAAACTCTCTTCGGTGATCAATTGCTACTATAGCGTCAAATGTCAATCTCCTCACACTCGTCGTCCTAACAAGTTTTTCACTATAAATGGTGCAAATGATGATGTGTATGAAACTTTTTTTTACCTCACTGTTTGTTCATATAATATAATGTAATTTGTTGATTTTGTTGGGTTCGGATTACACTTGGTTGATTGTTCTATAATATGCTAATTTGTTGATATTTTTTAGTTTGATATGTAATTTTATTGTTCAATTTCTGTTTTTGGGTCTTTGAAAGGGGTTTTGGTTTGGGGAACAAGTGAGGATTTATATTTGGGGCTTCTTTGTTGTGATTCGAGGGCTCGATACTTAGATATGATTAGAAATATAGTGATTGTATCATTTTCATTTATATGATTAAATCATGCTCATGCAAATAATTATAGGAGTATGATGAGGATTTTTGAATATTAATGCTATACAATCCTAG
This sequence comes from Saposhnikovia divaricata, assembly GCA_036435485.1. Classification (NCBI taxonomy): domain Eukaryota; kingdom Viridiplantae; phylum Streptophyta; class Magnoliopsida; order Apiales; family Apiaceae; genus Saposhnikovia; species Saposhnikovia divaricata. The sequence continues at coordinate 74,238,430 of CM071600.1, read as the reverse complement.
AAAAAAAACACAATGGCTAAATCCACAAAAATTATCAAGATGAGGAATACTGTTGCGGAGTGGGAAATTCATTTTTCAGTATTTTATACTAAAGCTAATATTCAAGCTCATGCCGATGAGTTCCATGCGATAATTGAATTTTACCTACTAAAAGAGAATGTTACAAATGATAAACAATATAGATGTGTGTATGCGCATATATTTATATCCAGTGGAGTAGGCTCAACCCAATTATAAATTTTCATGTGTTTATATTTTTATTACTATCTTGCATAGGTCTTTAGTTTATAACTATATTATGTAAAATTGTATGCCTGATTAACTATAAAAATCATATCATTGTACATACTATTGTGTAGATCTTATATATATATATATGTATGTTTGTATGTTAGTCTATGTTAAATTATGTTGATCCACGTCAAATAGTGTAGATCTATGTTAAATTTTGTGGATCCATATGTTCACATCATGTATTGTGTTGTTTGGATGTAGAACCAATGTTAATTGGGATCAAATTGTGATTTGGGAAAAGGTGTAATATAAATTATCGTTGATGTACATTTACTCGGTAAAAAAAATGGGAAGGGGAACAAGAGACTTGAGTATTATTGTTTTGCACATAATCGGATTTTTATTTCAGAAAAGGTAATGAAGGACCATGACAATATATGTCACACGGAATTCTCAAAAAGGAGAGATTCACACATGTGCCATATTTGCTCGGGAACTCATGTTGATATGTGATGTAATTATTATCTTTTGATATATGTTAGGCAAGATATATAATATTTTTTTCATGTTATGTCCCATGACGTTACACCTCATCATATTATCTAATGTCCCATTTTTTTGTTTAATTTAAAATATCTACTAAAAAACATGCACAATATACATAAACGATACAAATAGACGATTACGAAGCTGTACAAATTTTCACAACAACTATGTAAAATTATTCAATATGAAATTTAAAAGAAAGGAAGTAATATGAATAATTAAACGACATTTCTACTCTACAAGCGGATAGATTGGCTGACTAGGTGCTTGATCTGTCTATTGTCTCTTTTTAACTCTTAATAATGTTTCCTCATATTGGATTTATTTTGGTTCCAAGCATAAATAGTCACTAAAATAATCACTAACAAATCACTAAAAGTATCTATTAATAATCACTGAAATATACTATAGAGGAGAGTCTTCCATGAATAACTAAATGGTGCTTAACAATTACAATTAAGAATTCATCAATTTATCTAATATTTGATAATTGTAAAAGACTGAAAACACGCACATACTTCCAGTTGCCTCCTGAAGAGTTAGAATAGAAGACAAGACTATAACATTAGTTGACACTTGACACTTATGAGCTACATCAGCACTCCAGCCCCTAGAAATATAAATTTAGTACGTAGTAGATCCAATGTACATTCACCAATAAATGTACAAAATTCTTCATAACTTATTAAAAGAACCAAAAAGGAAGGAGGAATCACATGGTGTAAGAATGTAAAAAGGGAGTTTGTATTGTTTATAGATTCATGATTAACAATTCAATTCACTATATTTACACCGAGATATAATAAAACTATACTACCAATTGACCTAGACTATTTAATCATCATATTCTTCAAACATGGAAAAATCCAAAAACAAACTTTCCATGGCAAGTGTGTCTACACTCCCGACAAAATCATTGAAGTGTAACGTAAACTCATACAAAACACGACAACCACAAGGATCATTTAATTCAACATGCACATACAACACAAGCAATTCACATATACTTCCCTTTCCAAATTCCAACACCTCATCAGCAATCATATACTAATCCACCATTCACAACTCAACAAAATAAACGTACGACAATCTAGTTCAAATCAAAAAAAAAAAAAAATCAAAAACTATCAATACATGTCAAATTACAATCCAAACATCAAACATATATTGTAACACACACATAAATTGTACGTTATATATATATATATATATATATATATATATATATATATATATAAATATACATAATAAATACTAACAAACACATATATCTACACATATACACCGTACACACAAAATGACTCAACTAAACTCCGAAAAGTAAAAAACATACAATTACACAAAACACATTTAAATCAAATAACAGACACTAACAAACACCGACAATTACACATACATATATTTTTTAGTTTCTATTTGACCACTAGCCTATATATATATATATATATATATATATATATATATATATATTATTTGTACAATAGATGTATGTGACTTATTGAATATAGTAAAATTTATATCTAAATCAAAGTTTAGTACAATAACGTATGTAATCATTATAAGAAATACTCTAAGGTATGCAAAATATGATTACTAGGAAGTTTAAATGCCATTATTTATTTATGTTGCAAATGTTATAATTATTCTTTTTGGAGTGTTAAAATTGTTAATATTTATTTGTATTGCGGTTAAAAAGTTATTTTTGTGATATGAACATGGTTCATTCTAATCATTTACCATTATATTTTTTGGTATTAACATTTTTCGTAAATAACCGACTATCATTTCTTATCTTCTACATTTGTTCTTTGATATAGATTAATATTCAACCGCTTTGATTGTTTATCAGGTAAACTTTTACATTCGCTTCAAAAATTTAATATAGTTAATAAGTAAATTTTTTGAAGGTCAAAGGAGTATCACACATTTTCAATGAATTATATCCTGTATATAGCGTAAAGAAGTTTAGATGGTATTGAGGTTTACATGGTATAGTGATGATAATATATGTTATGTAACACACATATATACCAAGATACCATTAATTCAATATATCGATATATATTTTGGAATTACAATCCTTACAAATATAGTATATTAATTTTTTCTATAAAAAATAGTTAAATTATGTAGTGTATATATTTAATTTCAAAATATAAATGCACCAGACCGTGGAGCGTGATTGTCAGACGGGTCAAGCCCTCGAAACCATTGCCTCTTTTTAGGTAGTTCTAGAATCCACACACAACACTCAACATTAACATTTGAGTTTACACTAGCGCTAGTCCTACAACTAGCCTTCTCCTCTATATAAACAAAAGGCTCGTCAAACCCCAAATTAATTTCACACCTTTTATTTTATTTTCTTCGTAGCTTCTTCTCGTGCTTGAATTTGAAGCTGTGTGTGTTTTTCATTTGACTCCTCCGCGTTATAGGGTTTTGCATATCTAGGGTTTGAATTGAGTTTCTAGGGTTTTGACTTGAAATGGCGGCTGAGAAGCTTAGGGATTTGTCACAGCCTATTGATGTGCCCTTACTTGATGCCACCGTCTCTGCTTTTTACGGCACCGGATCTAAGGAAGAGGTATTTTCTACACTATTTTCCCCCTAATTTGCTATAGCTTGTGTTTCGATTGTTTACGAAATGCGGAATGTACTCAATTCTCTATTTTGCCAAGTCAATGTACTCGAGTTTCATTCTAGGGTTTACTTTTAACTGTTAATTTGTGTTAGCTTCGATTTTGTTACTGTCAAGCTAAATGATAAATGTAAGTTTATTATGTAATGAGTTGATATCTATGTCTCCTTTTGTTGAATAAAGGAGTGGATTGTGAAAGGTGAGCAAGGAAACTAAAACTAAACAACTAGCTGTCTGCAGTTGGTCCCCTTTTGATTGTGATTTTTTTGTGTTTTTTTTCCCGGTAATTGTGTTTCTGTTGGATTTAGTTTGAAGTATTTCTTATATTTTTGGTACAGAGGAATGCTGCTGATTTAATTTTGCGGGATTTGCAAAACAATCCTGATACCTGGCTGCAAGTTGTGCACATTCTTTCTAGCACACAGAACCTGAATACAAAGTTTTTTGCACTCCAGGTCAGTTTTACGCAGTTTTTAGTTATATGTTTCTATACTTGGATATATATGTTTTAATAATTGGATTTGTTAGAATGAACATTGATGTTAGTCTGTGTGCAAGGGTTTAGTGTTTGTTCTGGTTTAGATTAACTTCCAAAGTTGCAATGCAGTCATGTAAGTCTAAAAGCCAATCATGCTTGTCTTGATGATGGTAAAGGAGGGTCCTTGGTTACTGCATATTTTTACTAGATCAGTTTGAAAATTTTTAACTACTGATTCAATGCAACTTATACCGAGGTTTCAGTAAATGGCATGAACAGAATCTTATGGATTATATCAGCTTTTAATGTGACTTTTACGAAAACTTTGTGTTTAAGCTGTGGACTGGTCCTTCCTGTTCAGGTTTTGGAAGGTGTAATAAAGTATAGGTGGAATGCGTTGCCGGTCGATCAACGAGATGGAATGAAGAATTATATTTCAGATGTTATCGTTAAGGTAGTACTTATATGATGTATATAATTTGTCCATATTATCCTAATATCCTCTTACAGACCCTAAATTTAGAATGTTTCTTGACATGATTTTTTCCCCTACGTTTAGCTTTCCAGTGATGAGAATTCTTTTCGACGGGAAAGGCTGTATGTGAACAAGCTAAATATTATACTTGTTCAGGTAAATTCTTATTGATATCTTCAATTAGTTACCATGCTGCATTTAAAACTGGTATAATCAGATAATTTAAATAATGCCCTGTGTCTGGTGCTTATGGTTTTATTTCTCTGCACAGATACTAAAGCACGAGTGGCCATCCAGGTGGCGAAGCTTCATTCCTGATTTAGTCGCAGCAGCAAAAACTAGTGAGACCATTTGTGAAAATTGCATGGCTATATTGAAAGTATGTCAAATATGTATTGCCTTTCCGAGAATCTAGTTTATTTTGTGAACATGTCTAAATTAATCTCGAGTGTTTACTTTCCAGCTTCTAAGTGAAGAAGTTTTTGATTTCTCAAGAGGCGAAATGACTCAACAGAAGATTAAAGAGCTAAAACAGTCACTAAACAGGTAACTGTTTGATTTTAGTATAGTAAATTGCTGTACATTATGTTGCTTACATACAGTCTTACAACCAATTTACTGCTTGTTATGATTTGTAATGTTAGTGTTAATTGTTTGCTTGCATGCGTAGATAGCTTCGTAAGAACCGTTTAGGGTTTTTATCTTAGTTTTTCAATTTAATGTTCATCCCTAAGTGTAAGGAATGTTAACATGTGCACCTTGTTCTGTGTACTTGCACAATTATCCGTTGCTAGGGACATTGTCTAGTTCTGCAAGTCATTGCTTACATGCAAGTTTATGGTCATTGTGCCTATTAGTTTTTGTTTTATTTTTTTCTCTTGTTAATTCTGTTCAATGATAAACTATTGACGTTTGATTTGTCTTTTTGGTCACAGCGAGTTTCAACTCATTCATGAGTTATGCTTATATGTACTATCAGCATCTCAGAGAACAGAGCTCATAAGGGCCACACTGGCCACGTTGCATGCCTTCCTTTCATGGATACCTCTGGGTTATATCTTTGAATCCCCCCTGGTTTGTGGCTTAATTGTTCATTCTAAATATTTCCCTCATGAAAACTGTTGTTTTGGACATGTTAAGAGATCATACAAATCGTTCACTTGTATGCTAAAAGACAAAGCAGTTTTAAATTTGAATTCATTCTTTTGGGTGATGTAATCTTTTTAATTTGATTATTTGAACTTTTTGGCAGCTTGAAACTCTTCTTAAGTTCTTTCCTTTGCCATCATACCGGAACCTAACTCTCCAATGCTTGACAGAGGTGCTTTTCTGTATAGAATCTTAAAATTACATGGAAGAGATTAGAAAAAAACAATTACATGAAATATGAAGAGAACACTCATTTAATTTTGTGGTCACAGGTCGCTGCCCTTAACTTTGGAGATTTTTATAACTTGCAATATGTCAAGATGTACAGCATTTTCATCTTGCAGTTGCAGGTAAGTTATATCTGCTCTTTTTACTTGTAGATCTTATAGACAATGTTTAATACATGTATCACTTGTAGCTTTTGTGAGGAATTAACTTTTTGAATCTTGTTTTGTTTCAATTTCATAGAGTATCCTTCCAAAAAGTGCGGACATACCCGAAGCCTATGCACAAGGGTCTAGCGAGGAACAGGTATCTGTTAGTTTTCTGGTTGATGAAACTTAATCTTCCGGATTCATTGTATATAAAAGTGACACAGTTTTGTGATTTTTCTCCAGGCATTTATTCAGAATTTGGCTTTGTTTTTCACGTCCTTTTACAAGGCAAGTTTCAAATTCTTGGCGTGGCGACGGACTCTTTGTTATAATATAACTAACAATTCTTCTGTATATAATATTGTTTACTTGTTCACTGCATTGCAATTAGAACTTTGAGATATTTGCACTTCAATTTCTTTTGACTTTGGTTCTTTGCATGATTAATTTTCCCCTATGTCATGTTCCTCACTTCTCAGCACTTGGTATATGTCAGACTTCAAAAAACAGTTTTCTAAGTTATTGGAGAAGTGAACGACCTGTATGCCGTGATTCTTGGCTTATTGAAGTATTGTGTGTTCCTTGTAAAGACCTTGTTTAAGTTAACATGGTTTAGCTAGTGTTCCACAGTTCTGCTCCACCCTCGTTCTCTGACACTGTCTAATTGATGCTTGCAGTATTAGTTTACTGATTTAATTTTCAAATTTTTATCCTGTGAGTATCCTGAGGGAGTTATCTTTGGCAGTCTGAACTAGTCAAGGGAGATGCATCTTTTATGTATGAATATGCAAGTACTCATCACTTGAGTGGCATGTAAACTTTTTTTAACATTTAATGATATAATTTCTAGCGATTACACTACAGGCACAGATACTTACGTTTGATTATGGGTCTTTTCACTCTTATGATGCATCTCCACGAAGTGTCACCTGTCATGTCTGAGGAAGTAGAGTAGTAATGTGATGTCAGACATAATCTGTTATGTGTAATCAGTTTAGTATCTATATTAATATTTTTTTTTTCATGCAGTTTCATATTCGAATTCTGGAAACATCACAAGAAAATATAGCTGCTTTGCTTGTGGGTCTCGAATATCTTATTGACATTTCATATGTGGATGATACTGAAGTTTTCAAGGTATGGGTTATTGTCAGAATTGAACGTGTAGGTCTGACTTAGAGAAAAGCTTTCCTGCTATATAATGGAATCACTGAACTGACCTCATTTACTATTCTTTCTAAACTAATCAAGTGATATGCTAAGGTGATGATTGTAGTGATGACTCATTGCTGCTATGCTTGTGGTTTGTGATAGGTTTGCTTAGATTATTGGAACTCCTTAGTATTGGAACTCTTTGAGGCTCACCACAATCTGGATAACCCTGCAGCAACTGTCAACATGATGGGACTGCAGGTATGCTCTAATGTTTTTTCGTTCTTTAGAGCTGTTGAAAGCTAAATTTGAAGGCTATGTACTGTTTGACATCCATTATTTGTAAGCTCTCTCTTCTATTTATTCTACCCAGGTGTTTACAGTTATCCTGTGATATAGTGCACTGTAAATACAATGTCTAGTTATATATTTCTACAACTTTTGTGTTACAACCCTTAAGTTGGGATTCCTTACTTGAAACTTTATAAGTTGGCTCCTCTTATTAAAAACTAGTAGAAAAGTAACCTGACAAGAGTAAGGGTAATAGTTGATTTGATTATTTCTCCATAAATACTTTATATAATCTTTAGGTCTTCACCTTCTTCATTTTTGCACGTAAAGTTATATTTTGGAGCTATAGTTAATGACCATGATTAGAATTTGTAACCATTTTGGTGTAGGTCAAAAATTGTGGCCGGTAAGAATGTTAGCTTAATTCAGCCGAATGTGTTGTAGATACTTCCATGTAAAATATAATCTCTAATGTTATGCTGGTGTATATTACCTTCTCACCGGTTTATATTTGAGTTCATCAGAATGAGTGCTTAATAAAAAAGTTTATTTGGTGGCTGTCTTCTTAGAATTTGTTAAAATTTTGTAATGTTTTAAATAGCTTCTCCAATGGAGAATAAAATATATGCTTGTGCTTATTTTATTCTTCTTGAAAGATCATATGGCTGAATAAGAGGGATTTTGTATATAGCACTTATAGAAATCCACATTTTTATCATTTGTGGTTATACTTCAACCGCTACACTATGGTCATTAGGAATTAGTCCAAGTTGATGGGCTATGCGAAACTTTCTGCAACTGATGCCCTATTCTATTTTTGGACATGGTCAGCAGATGCCCTTGCTTCATGGTTTAGCTGATGGCCTTGGTTCACAACTTATGCAAAGACGCCAACTATATGCGAATCCAATGTCAAGGTTGAGATTACTTATGATCTGTCGCATGGCTAAGCCAGAGGAGGTGCTGATTGTTGAAGATGAAAATGGAAATATTGTGCGTGAAACCATGAAGGACAATGATGTTCTCGTTCAATATAAGGTCGTCTTTCTTTTCTTTTAAATTAAGTTAATAAGCAGGTGTTCTAACTTTTAACTTTATCTAGGTTTAGTCCCTGAATTCTTTCTTTTAGCTTGGATAATGACTGCGTTAAGAGTAATGGATTATCGTTTTTGAGGCCTAAAATTTTATGTTCCCTGTTGGGGATTTGGGATGGTTCATCTGCATCTTACTGTGAAGGAAACCATGTCAAATTCAATACTTTTGAGTGGGTATAAGGGTCCGAAAAGATGGATTATTAGGGTACGAATTTAGATTTTGACGGTCGCTTCTTATTGAAACCAAGTGAAGCATTAAAAAGGCATGCATCTTGTAAATTAAAGAAAGGTTTATAAGTGCTAGCATCCACATAGATAGCATTGAAACACTAACTCACTAAGTAGCATCCCAGAACTAAATGTGGCGTACAAGTTTACTGTACAAGACGTGCTCTAAATGTGTGTTCGCTCTCGTATTAATGCCTAAAGAAGTTATTATGTATTGCAGATCATGAGGGAAACACTTATATATTTATCGCATCTTGACCATGAAGATACTGAAAAGCAGGTATATAATATTTGGTCTTATATTTGTCTATTGTAATTTTCTGTACATTTTTGTGTCAAAAGTATTAGTACATGATAGTATTTATCCTACTGAAGAAATTGTGATTCTAATACATTGTCACCCATTCTAAAATTTGGACATTTAGTCATTCTTTTATTTTCGGGTTGCAATAGATGCTGAAGAAATTAAGTAAACAATTAAATGGAGAGGATTGGACATGGAACAACTTGAATACACTATGCTGGGCGATTGGATCCATATCCGGGTCAATGATGGAAGAACAGGTTTGCAGTTATAATATCAGAAGCTTATTTATAGAACCATGTATAGGAAGCATACTATTTACTTTTGCAATACACCCTGTCACAAATTAGATTGTCCCATTTTCGCTTTCACAAGTTCATTTGTTGCGGTTTATATGATCGTTGTTAAAATTAGAATTTAGCAAAGCTGTGCTTTCTTTATTGATTTTAATACTTGTAATAGCCAAAAATACATAAAGTCCTGTCTAATTTATATTTGGAAGCCAACTTGGCCTTTAATAGCCTTTAATAGTTATAAGAACACATGGAATACCCTTTAATTTCTTTATAAATTATAATGGATATGTTTGGCTGATCCCGGAAATGTTTGACACACATTGATGTTTGATTAGAAATCCACTTCATTTTTTTTAATAATGAGTAGTTAGTTTTTTGGTCTTATCACTGCTTTCTGTTTATTCATCTGTATGGAAATAAAACAGTGCTTTGCCCTTCGGTCTCAATCTTAAAATACTAATATATTATCTGAATTTTGGCAGGAAAATAGATTCCTTGTGATGGTGATTCGTGATTTACTGAATCTTTGTGAAGTAACAAAGGGAAAAGACAACAAAGCCGTTATTGCAAGTAACATTATGTAAATATCTTGACCACTTTTTCTCAAGTAATTTATTGAGTGCAAAGTAGAAGGCACTGCACACTTATTTTAGTTTGAGTTACTGTGGAATCATTGATTACCTCTGCAAGATATGGTTGGGTTGAGATATTTAGGGTGGCAAGATTCGAACATGATCTGAAAACCTGATACGACAAATTAGTGTTAGGGTTGAAGATATTATGTTCAGATTCATTTTTTTAACCCAAAATTATTTTCGCCTTAGTTTTTTTTTTTCCCTTTCAACGTTTCTTATGTTTCAAACCATCCTGCATCCTAAGATAAGCTGACTGGCCTCTAATATTCTGTTTTCAGCCCATTAATCATCAATGTTGACAGGTAGACTGCATTTTTACAAGGCATGGAATTGAACAATGAGTTCAAAACGCTTAACATCTCCCAAACTGCATGTGCCTATTAATTAGTGCAGTAAAGAAAATGTCAAATCCTCCTTCGCTTTGTTTTGAACTTTACGATGCTGGGTAAGGTTGATAAAATGATCAAAAAATACTTTCTTATCAGCATCGCGTCAAGCTTCTTTATCCTACAATACCATTCCTGGATATTCTTGAATTGTAAAAGGGAGACTTTCTTCTGTTATAGAAGTGAAGTGCACATAAGCATCATCTGCCTCATCATTTTTATTGAACTTTATATAATTGAGATTTATGGCACAACGTTTGTTGAAAGCATAGAGTGGCACAAACATTTTGATTTAACCCATTATGTCAGTAAGTTGGGTAATAGAATTTCATGAAAATGTATCTGCTGTAGGCATTCCATTTTATAGTTTTTGGCAGTTCTGATATTTTCCGGCACGAGAAAGCTACTGATCTTTGCGTTACAACCAAATGCATTATCTAATTTGTCATTTCGGGTCATGTTGATTGGGACACAACTTGTCAGTTTATTAAGTCCAACAGGTTGGGTCATGTCACTCATAGGCAAATTAGTTTGTCTTTGGTTGAAATTTTGACCCATTTAGTGTTTTGGGTCGGAGAATTGTGACCTGTTTCAGTTAGCCTGACCCCTGACCTGTTTTTGCGAGCACTAGACATTTTTTTGATCCAACTTTGCAATAATGTTATTTTTTTTGTTGGACTACTAGGTATGTTGTTGGACAGTACCCAAGGTTTCTCCGCGCTCATTGGAAGTTCTTGAAAACTGTTGTGAATAAGTTGTTTGAATTTATGCACGAAACTCATCCTGGAGTTCAGGTTGATGTTATTCTTGTAACTTTTCTTTAATGCTAAATGTCCATGCTTGTTGATCTTTTTGACCTGGTTATGATACAACTCAATATCTCACGAATCTTGTAGTTTTCTTTAAAAAAAATTATTTTAAATGTGGATCTCATCCCAAATCTGATAATCATTTTATGGATAATATATGATGTTGTCTTTGGTAAATTCTAAGTTGATAAAGTTTACTGCATGACTTCATAAGCAGTTCTCGTCTCTGTGACCCACTTTGAGTTCTTCCCAGCATAAAGAACTGAGCTGTTAGCATCGCTAGATGGTTTCTAAGATTATAGTGCATCTTACAGTACACAGACATATATAAATATTAAATTTTACATCTTATATTTTTACACGGGTAGGCATCGGCTCATATTATAATTTTTGTTTTAATTTTTAATTTGACATTTTTTAGGATAGCTTTACCCCTGACCTTCATTTGATGTGTGTTTCTTAGGACATGGCTTGTGATACCTTTTTGAAAATTGTTCAGAAGTGTAGGCGCAAATTTGTTATACTTCAGGTAACAGCTGTATTTGTTTTTCATGGTTGATCCTGTTGTGTTATGTAGACCTAGGTTGACTTTATTTTCATGTATCCAGGTTGGAGAAAGTGAACCATTTGTTTCTGAGCTCTTGACTAGTCTTCCAACGACTATTGTTGATCTCGAGCCTCATCAGATACATACGTTTTACGAATCTGTGAGCTACTATTCCTTCAATATTCATCGTTAGACATGAAAGCTCCTCTACCAGGTGGTTGATCGAGAGGAAGTTTTTGTTTTAACAATTGATTTTCTCTTACTTTTTGATAGGTTGGTACTATGATTCAAGCAGAATCTGACCCGCAGAAGAGAGATGAATATCTGCAGAGACTAATGGAGCTTCCAAATCAGGTGAAAATAATATTTTATTTTCAATATTTGAAGAAGTGAGGGTGCTTTTTAGGCTTTTGGTTAATTATAGCTTCATTATAAATCTTCCAACCACATACTTAAGAATACCAAGTACCTACAGCCAACTAATCTGCAATTACTTTATGTAGAAATGGGCTGAGATCATTGGCCAAGCACGCCAAAGTGTAGATTTCCTGAAGGACCCTGAAGTCGTGAGGGTGGTGCTTAATATATTGCAGGTAGTTAATCTTGTATATTTACATACTATGACAGTTTCTCTTAGCATACTTTGTGCACACCCTTCCTCTAATTTCATTTGATAAATATGGATTGGGAAGCTGGAGTATTGAGGTTTACTGATGGTATTTCATTTTCTGTGATCTTCATTATGTCTGAGGATTGACCTTTGGTAAACTTAATTAGCCATATTGACTAGGCATATCTAGGTTGCCGCTTTGATTTTTGGGAACATTTTAGGCAATTTATTAAGTTGTTGTGTAAATACTTCCGGCTAAAGTAAAAAACTATTGGAGTCTGTATATTCGATCTTCCATATCACCAGCTTTGTTTTAATTGTGGGAACAGGTTGGAATATTTCTGAATTTGTTTTGTAAACGCTTAAGGCTAGAGTAGAAACTATTGGGGTCAGTTTTTGGACCTTCCACATTACCAATACAGATGCTAGTTTAGGACATTACTTTTATGCGATATAATATTTGCATGTCTGACATGAAAAGGGAATTGACCCCAATGGTCCATGAATTTAATGGTCACTGAATGTCTGAAGGCCTTTTTTCATAAAAAAAAATATTAACTTGGTCTCTATATCAACACCCTAATTTCAGTATGAAGTATATAACTATAAATTGTTTCAAACTGCTTCCATGTTTATTTTTTCATCTGGCTTTGTGCATTCTCTTTTTTTAACTTGTTTTGAATGTAGTCGTACAAAATTCATGGATTAAGTGATATTATATTTTGTTGGCAGACAAATACCAGTGCTGCTGCTTCACTTGGAACGTATTTCTTGTCACAAATTTCTCTTATCTTTTTGGACATGCTGAGTGTGTATAGGTAAGCCTTTTAAGTGTATTATTTTGCCAGGCAGAGATGTGATCCACTGTAATGGTCTGATGCTGATGCTCAATTGCTTCTTTGCATAGACACTAACGTATGATTTCATAAATTTTGTGCCAACAGAATGTACAGTGAACTTATATCTGCAAACATTGCTGAAGGTGGTCCCTATGCTTCAAGGACATCTTTTGTTAAACTTTTGCGGTGAGGTCAAATGCAAGATATTTTTAGATTTAGTGCTTTTGGTTGTGGGCTTACCATTCTATTTATTTCCAACAGCTCCGTGAAAAGGGAAACTCTGAAGCTTATTGAGACATTTCTAGACAAAGCTGAAGATCAACCACAAATAGGAAAACAATTTGTGCCTCCAATGATGGACCCAGTTCTTGGCGACTATGCCCGCAACCTGCCTGATGCCAGAGAATCAGAAGTCTTGTCGCTTTTTGCCACAATAATAAATAAGTATGCCTGTTATATCTTCCTTACTGTGGATTTTGCTTATCATTGGTGAAAGTGAGGATGCTTTTTCTATGTTATCAAGTTGTGGTTTATCTATTATTTTTTAGGTATAAGGGTGCCATGATAGAGGATATTCCTCGCATATTTGAAGCTGCATTTCAGTGTACCCTGGAGGTTAGATATATGCTGTTTATTCTTTGAGAATCTTTTGGTTGGTAGTGAACTTTTAGAAGGAACTATTTTAGTGCTTTGGTTTATCCATTTGTTCTTTTCTCATCTCTGGTAGGATTACTGTGCGTACTGCGTAGCCTTTACTGATTAATTTTTTTTATGTTTTTAGTATTAAAGCTGTCTGCCTCTAGTGTTGGACGTGTTTTGCTTTTTAGCAGAATATTAGGACACAGTTGTTTCCTCTGACTTGATTGATGCAACCTAACATTATTTTGCAGATGATTACAAAGAATTTCGAAGATTACCCGGAGCATCGTCTCAAGTTTTTTTCTTTACTTCGTGCCATTGCGACACATTGTTTTCAGGCATTGATTCTACTATCGAGCGAGGTTTGTGTTTCTTTTAGTACAACAATAATAATCTTTTTAATGACTTGTTTTTTCCTCAAATTGTGTTATATTTGTATTTTAAGTTTTGGTAAGGTATATGCACATAATTAACTGCTAGCCGTTGAATTTGTTCTTGATTTCCGCCAGCAACTTAAGCTTGTTATGGATTCTATAATTTGGGCATTCAGACACACTGAAAGAAATATTGCTGAAACGGGCCTTAACCTTTTACTCGAGATGTTGAAGAACTTTCAGGTGTAGTTAATTTTCTGTTGGTAACTTACATCTCATTGAGCATATTATTATTTTATGCTATCTACCACGTGACAAATTCTATAAGGAAGAATGATGGTCTAAATGGACACCTTTCGTTCTAAACATGGGTTTAACATGTTGAACTCTTATCTGTGGCAGGCTTCCGAGTTCTGTAATCAATTTTACCGTAGTTACTTCTTAACCATCGAGCAAGAAATATTTGCGGTGTTGACAGATACATTCCACAAACCTGGTTTCAAGTTGCATGTCTCTGTACTTCAACACTTATTCTGCCTGGTAATATATTACCATAATTTCCTAGACTATTTGCTTTGCTCAGTTATGATGTTGATTGTATTTATGCTTATATTTTCTAGGTGGAGTCTGGCTCGTTAACTGAACCTCTGTGGGATTCATCAACAGTTGCCTATCCGTACCCTAACAATGCGATGTTTATTCGTGAGTATACGATAAAGCTATTGGGTTCATCATTCCCGAATATGACTACAAGTGAGGTATGTTACTGAATGGGTGTAATGCACAGTAACAGCCCTGCAATTAACGAAGATTATGTTTAATTACATGTTTATAGCTAAAATTAACACGTATGATTGGAGTAGATTTCAGCAGTTTTGTAAACATATATTAAGCATCAAAATTGCTGATTATATTTGTGTTTTCAGGTCACCCAGTTTGTGACTGGGTTGTATGAATCAAGGGCAGATCTCTCTACATTCAAGAATCACATACGAGATTTTCTTGTGCAATCAAAAGAATTCTCAGCTCAGGTATAGATCTGACCAATTAGATAGATTTTTAGTGAAATGGGTCTGGTCCTTTTGATCAACCTAGCACTGATGCTTTGCTAATTTGCTTTGCATACAATGGTATATGGGAATTGGGAAGTTCATGCTTTATTTCTAATTAACATAAAAATGATTCTATTATCACTCTTTGATGTTACCCTTCTATTCTCCTCAGGACAACAAAGATCTATACGCAGAGGAAGCTGCTGCTCAGAGAGAAAGGGAGCGACAACGAATGCTTAGCATTCCAGGGCTTATTGCTCCCAATGAGATACAGGATGAGATGGTGGATTCGTAGATGCTATAATTTTGGGGTGAATGCTAATTACTGGGGCACAGAGTGGTTGGAGCCTGTTGAATATATCATGTTGAGTTGTAGCATTGTCCTATTCATAATTTTTAACTGTGTTTTGAATCTTTCTTAGTTTTGAAGCACTGAATCATGAAGGTTCCCCGCTTAAAGGCTTCTAGGGTGCTGATGAAACCGTTGTGGATGTTGATTAATTAGATTCTGATGTAGGAATATAGTGGAGAGTCGTTTTACCGGGATCCTGAATTCAGCTTGGTATTGTAATTTTCTTGACAAGGTGGATCAGAATGTTGAAACACCAGTTGGTTTGTGTTCAATATAGGTGCATGTATAACTTTCATGATGTGTGAAATATATTTTGATATTATTATTTTTTAGGTGGTGGTTAACAGAGCTGTTTGTTTCGCTTTATCTGATGTGTTGGGGTGATTTTATGAGCAGACTATTATTGGCATTTGTCATTGGCAAAAGTCTAATTTTTAATATCTGGCCTTTGTTTCGTAAATAATACGAGATGTTTTCCATTTGCACAAAAAGAAGAAAAAAATTCTAGCAGAAGTCCCCCATTTGAAATGGATATTGAAGAAATAAATTGGACTTCTTAAAAGGAACTGAAAATAAGATGACCCGTCTCTGAAACTCACTGAGAACCCTTTTAACATTGTGGATAACTTGCATTATGTTGCACTGGAATCTGGATTTTAAATGATCAAAATTCTCGTATTTAATTTTCGGAGTTTAGATAATTTACGAAACCAATACCCATGAGATGGTAGTAATTTGTTGACACGCTTGTAGTCAAAATTATTTGTAGTAATTTGCCTAATGATAATCTATAAAATGTGAAATCAAATCTACACTACTATACATAGCGGAAACATTAAAAATTTGGTTGAAACATTAAATATTTGGTTCATCGATTGATCGGCCGGTATGGTACGTGTTGATTTTAGTCATTTACTCTTACTTAACGGTATATGTTATTCTTACTTAATTATTCCTACTTAATTATTTATAGTTACTAATAACTAATAATTTTTTTTCCAGATAAAACATGTTAACTTTTCTACTTCTCAATAACTAATCAATTTCATTTTTCACGTAAAATACATTATCTTTTTATCTGACTAAAATTTTTCCTTTTTTAAAAACATTATGAGCAATTCCATTTAATAAATTATTATAATTATAATTACTTTTTTTATAATTAAGATTTTCATTGAAAAGGTTGTTAACACTTCGGGGCAAAACAACGAAGCCCAACCAACCCATACAACCCTATAAAAATGGGCCAAAGCATTACATAACACAAAGCTAAAATCCCGGAAGGAGACCTACATACAACAACCTAGAACCTGCAGAGAGAGATTAAACAAAAGCAGTGAGCAAAGAGAGACAGGGGTTGTAACAGCAAAAGATGTGATTGTACAATCTCCTAGACGTCTTCTCCACCATTGACGGAGACTTGGTCTTGCAAAGCAAAAACATCAGTTGTATCAACTGGAACAAAGCCGAGAACCCTACCCTGGTCATCTACCGGGACGGGAGACACTTGAAGTTGAGGGATTGGTGGCCCAAAGTCTCTTACAGGCGATCGAAAGGTTCGAAAACATAATGCATAGACGTCCAGTTGTGTAATCCTACCGTGACGAGATAGTGTGCATACCTGTTTGAAGAATCAGGAATGTATTTTATGACATTCTCCCACTCCGGGTTGTATCCCAATAGCTTCTTTATCTGCTCGACTATCCATAAACATGTTCTGTCGCCTCTACCATCTTCCCTAGCGACTTCAAAGAACAGGTTGAAGTTGTCAGTTTCAAGAAGCACCAGCTCATAGTTGGAGAGCCTTGCTTGGTTTAGTCCCAGATTAGGCTTGTCAACGGGTCGGATTTGGATCGGATTCGACTAAATCCGTATCCATATCCATTTAAATTTGTCGGTTCGGATTCGGATCGTTGTCGGATTATTAATAGCCTAATCCTTATCCAATCCATTAGGATTTCGGATTATCGGATCGGACCTCCGGATCCATTTAAATTTAAAATAAAAACTAAAAATTAATATAACAAATAGTAAAATAATAAAATTAAATTAAACCAAAAAATCTTTAAAATAGAAAAAAAATTCCCAAAATATAATATTCAAGATTTAATAATAAAATTTGAATTTAAGTATATGTGATTTGTATGTATATATTATAACTATCAACATAAATTTAACAAATAAATATGAACAAATAACTTCGAATGTACATATTCATTCGTTTAAATCTAATGAAATAATGGTATACACAGAATATGAAAATCTAATGAAATAATAGTGCACATGAAAGATGAAGAAAATACTTGAATGAGATATCTATACTATACTATAATAAGCGAAACGAGTATAATAATTTGTAGTTTGGTTAACCTTTTTTTTGGTTATCCACCCATTTTTGGTTATCCCTTATTCACAACCGTTGAATCATCAACTCAAATAGAAAATGACCGTTAGATATAACAATACTAAAAGTTGTTATATACAGAGGTCCAAGGTTCGATTCCCGTCAACAACATATTAATTTATATTTAATACTAAAAATTATTATATACAAAGATGTAAGGTTCGAATTCTTTCAATAACATATTAAAAGTAATTTTTATAATATTATATTATACTATAAACAAATTATAAAAAATTAAAAGTAACCCGTGCTTTGCACGGGCTATAAGCTAGTAAAATAATAAATCCCAAAGAAGTAGATTAATTTGATCATTTATTGTTAAATTTATCTTAACTTATTTATTATATTAAAATTATATATAAATAATTGTAAATGGTCGGATCGGGTTTTTATTGGATCGGATAAACTAAAATCCATATCCGATCCATTATACATCGGATCTTTATCGGATCGGATTCTTTTTTATAGAATCCATATCCACTTATTAAGGCTCGGATCGGACCGGATCGGATCGAATATCCGATCCATTGACAAGCCTATCCCAGATGAATAGCCCAAAGTTGGGTAGCTAAAGGAGAGAGGCCACGCATGGTCCCTGTTAGAGCTTTGATCAGTCTACCTCGATGGTCTCTGATGATAATGCCAACCCCATTGCTATTGCCGTTGAAGTGACGAGAAGTGTGTATGACATGAACGTTGATCTTACATTGGCCACGGAGAGGGGCTTTCCATGTGTAGTATGCCATGAAGAAGAAGTTGTGGTTATGTAAAGTGTGTAGGAGTGGAGAGGGTGTGTGGTGTTTGTAAGGTTGTATATGAATATATAGCACCTGTATAGATCTCAAAAAAGTGGAAGAAAAGGGTCTGTAGGGGTATGGTAAGTGTACAGTTGAGGTGTTGGGAGTAGAAAAAGATGGTAGGGTGTGATGTAGAAAGGGGTAAGGTGTAGTGATAAAGTTGACATAAGAGCATCTCCAAACGTCTCTTACTCACTCTTAAATATAATATAAAATATTGGCTCTTAGTAACTTAATGTCAATTCATCTCCAACAATACTCTTTATACCCACTCCTTATTTAATTATATATTATTAAAAGTAAGTGGAATTCATAAAAAGACAAAAGAAAAGTGGGGAAGAGAGATAATGTATCTTATGAATTTAGTATAAAATATTAGTTAGTAGTGGATAGGAGCTCTTACAATTGAGGAGAGAGATTACATTTTTAGTGAATTTAGGAGTGACTAAGAGTATGTTCGAGCACATTTTTTCTTCTTTCTTCTCAAATCTCACTTAAGAGCCAAAATGAAGAGGCTCTTGGAGATGCTCTAAAGTGGACGAATTGTTGTACTGGGATAAACCGGAGGGTAAAACCGTCGTATGCGGAGGGTAAAACCGTCGTATGGTAACTAGTAAAGTTTGAGTAGGATTATGGTGTAGTGGAAATGTTGTAAGAAGTCCTAAATACTGAGTATAAGTACTGTCCTCAGGTTCCAAGAGTGTCCAGGAAGATATGAGATTGGGCTGTCCTAACGTCCCCATATAACGTTGGGCCTGTGAAGGCCTTGTTTAGCAAGGAAATCGCCCCAACATTGAAAGCACGAACAATGTGGGCTACTTGGATGTGTGGTTGATTAAGTATGTCCAAATCTGTAATATGTTGGATAATAGGAGTGTTGCCTGTTCTGTATTTCTTGATATGTTGGATATCAAGATATACAGAAAAAATCTGTTCTGTATTTCTGTTCTGTAATATGTTGGATAGTAGGGCCACTGTAAATGAAACAGAGTTCCTCATTGTTGTTTATAATGTATCCTCCCATTCCTGATCGTTGTTGTAGGGTGTTGCCAATCATCGATCCATCTATGAAAGCAATGTAATCCCAGTGTTTTTTTAAGTCGGATAAAAGCCATTTCCTGAGTGTTTTTGTTGTATGTATGGGGTTTCTATTCCAGTCTTGTTTGCTGCTGTTGAATAGAGTACCTCCACTTTTACACCACAAGTAGGATCTTTGCATTACTAGAAATTCTAACTGCATGTTGTTTGTGTTAACTTTATTGAATATAGTATCGTTTCAATTGAACGAAAGTGTCCAAAGAACTGCAGAGACGGTCGTCTGCCATTGAGAGGCGTAAAGTGTGCCTTTAGCCGCATTGTATAAGTTCCACATCCATTCATTGTCATTTAGTTGGAAATTTACTGCCATCCACCATTTATTTACGAAGCTCTATATATCTTGAGACTTAGTGCATGTAACGAAAATGTGTTGTATGTCCTCAACTCCGTTGTTACATGTAGAGCATATGGTGGACATGCTTGCATTATTGATCCTATTGTGTATAAAAATTTTTGTGGGAATAATGTTTTTTCAAACTTTCCATAAGAAGACTTTAACCTTGGGAGGCACTTTAAGAGACCAGAGAAAAGACCATCTGAAGGTCGTAGTGAGATCCGAATTTAGTGTATCATACATATGAGCCGTAGAATAAGTCCTCTTTGTTTTTTTTCCAAAACAGAGTGTCTTGCTGATCGTTCGAGTTGTAAGCCTGCAGAATGTTGTATAAATCGTTGGCTTTTATGGTTTCTTGTGAACGAAGGGGCCTATTCCAAAGTTGTTGTGGCATGTTATCGCCGTTTTGCCAAATTTATATTGGGTCTGATATGTAAATATGTTTATATCTGCTTATACGATAGAGTCTCGGATAAATCGAGTTGAGTGGTTGATCCCTAACCCATATATCTTCCCAGAAACATATCCTGTCCCCTTTGTTGGCCTTCCAAGTAAAGTTTTCCGTACTGAACAAAGCAGACATAACACTGTGGTTTTTTAGAGCTGTTAGATTTTTGATTAATGTAGATTTCGATCTACTATCTCCGATGGTGGTCCAATTGTTATGATCTTCTCCGTACTTGCTTTTTAGAATTTTCATCTAAAGAGCATTTTTATTCTTTAGTATTCGCCACCAATTTTTCCCAAGCATTGCGGAATTTCGGTGCTCCAAATTAGTGACTCCAAGTCCCCCTTTGTTTTTGTGTCGAGATACTTCTTTCCAATTTGTAAGGTGAATTTTCTTATTTCCCCACAGGAAACTTCTCCGGATGTTATCTAATTTATTTCTGATTCCAATTGGCATAAGGAAGAAGTTGAACCAATAGATAGGCAGGTTGTCTAGTATGGCTTTCATAAGGACTAGTTTGCCTGCCATGTTTAGATGATTGCTTGCCCAATCGTTAAGATTCTTATGGAATCGGTTAAGCAGATGATCATGCTTTGTTGGATTGTGGTATTCCCAAAGGAACCCCCAAGTATTTAATTGGCCAACTGCCAATTTTACATCCTAGTGTGTTAGCCCACCTCTCTTGTTGTTGATGAGTATAATTTTGCGCAAACAGTTCACTCTTATGGAAATTAATATTTAGCCCTGTAAGTAGCTGGAAGGTTAGTAAGATTCTTTTAATGCCCGAGATAGAAGTGTCATCTCCATTGATGAATAGTAATGTATCATCTGCGAATTGTAAATGTGTGAATTCTTGTGTCCCTTGTCCAATTTTGATGCCTCTAAATTTACTTAGTTCGTTTTCTTTGTGAATCAAATGATGTAAGATTTGTCCTACCAAATTAAACAGCAGAGGAGACATGGGATCTCCTTGACGAAGTCCCCTACTAGGTCTAAATTCATTTGTAGGCGAGCCATTGAATAAGATCGATATTTTTATAGAATCATGATAAGCGTGCATTTAATCCTAATATTATCCCTATATTTAAGTTATTTTGTATTGATTTGGATTTTTATTTAATAAATTTTAATGTTTTATTGTAGGTATCAAGGAGTTTTAATAAAGGAGGGCTTGGAGCTTAAATAACAAGAGTTGGGGATTAATTTGATTAAAAATCGGATTTTACAGGGTGCTTGCGCAGTCTACATTGTTTGGGCCATATCTGGAGTGCCAGAAGTCCGTTTTAGGCGATTCAACAGCCCACGGAAAGCTTATGAGAAGGGCTTCAATTTAGAAGTGGTCTTGATATCAGATTCCAACTACATCATCCCAGAAACAGAGTCCAAAAATCAATTACGAATTTCCACTTCTTGGAATTCAGTTTTTTTTGGGAAATCTCCTTGTAATTATAGTAATAAATAAAAAAAAAATACTTTTATGAGAGATAATAGAGGAGAGATCAGACCTAATTAAAAAGACACATCGTACGAGAAAGAGAGGCACATAAGGGAGGAGGAGAAGAAGTAATCATTAACGAGGAATTCAGCCATTGAAGACATTCAAATTTCTTTGTTTTCTCATATCTTTTTATATCTCTTCTTATGAAAATGTGTTGGTTATCTTTGGATGATTTTGAGTTTTGCATTATGAACTAATTTTATAAAGTTGGGATTTTTATGGAACCCTAATATGGGATTGTTGGTGTTTTGATAAGAAGTACTATATGCAGTTTGCAGTTTATTCGTTCAAGTGGATTTCATGTTATATATTTGCTATTGTTTGGCCAACACTAATAGATGATTGAGTTAATTGTAATACCAAGAGGGTTATGATTAACTGACACAATACTTGAATGGTGCATGATTATATCTGTTATTAATTTTGTGATGGTATAGACATATATTGTTACCTTGCATAATCTAGTGAAATTGGTGCTTAATTGTATTCTGGAAGTTGAATTAGGCATAGACATATGTTAATTTAATTACAGAATTTATACCATACTGATTTCGAGAGAAACGTATGAACGTTGAATTTATGGTTAGTAGACTGTGACTTGCTTTGGTATTACACTGCTTTATTGCCGACATGAACATATTAGGGGGAAGTAATTATCTTGACTTAACTTCTCGTATTTAAAACTATCGTAACTCTCTTTGCTAGTATAATATTACTTAGTTAATTTAGTTGGTTAATTAGATAAATCAAAACTCCATTCTTGTGTTCTATAACTGAATTGTTCGATATTAATTGTGATTACACAAATAGACAGTCCTTGAAGAACGATATCTGGTATTTACTACTATATTACTTGTTTGCGATTGTGTACACTTGCACATTTGTATTTACGTAACAAGTTTTTGGCGCCGGTGCCGGGGACTGTTACAGTGTTTAATTGCGAAGTTAATTTTCTTACAGTTTGGTTTTTTTTACTTCTGTGCTAACGGGAGTAATATTTGTTTCTTATCAGGTGTCTTTGTGTATGAATGAAGAACTTTCAGGATTATTTCCCTTGATCCTGAAATTGAGCGAACTTTCAAAGCAAGAAGAAGAGTGCAACGCGAAGTTAAGGAAGCGAATCTAGTTATGGGTGATGAGACTGCTAATAATCGGAATGTGGCACCTAATGTTCAAAATGGTATGATGGTGTTAGATGATCGAGATAGTGCCATTCGGCAGTACGGGAAACCTCGTGTTGGTGAGTTAAACTCAGGGATTGTCAACCCTGATATCCAAGCAACACAATTTGAGCTGAAGCCAGTCATGTTCCAGATGTTGCAGACTGTAGGTCAATTCAGTGGGATGTCTAATGAGGATCCTCATCTTCACCTTCGGTTGTTTGTTGAGGTTTGTGATTCTTTCAAACTTTCTGGGGTCACAAATGATGCTTTGAGATTGAAGTTGTTCCCATATTCAGTGAGAGACATGGCTAGAGATTGGTTGAATTCATTGCCACCAGGTTCTGTGGCTAATTGGAATGATTTGGCAGAAAAATTTCTTATGAAGTATTTTCCTCCCACTAAGAATGCAAAGCTTCGTAATGAAATTAATTCTTTTCAGCAGATGGACGATGAATCTATATATGAGGCATGGGAGAGATTCAAGGCATTACTGAGAAAATGCCCACATCATGGTCTTCTTCATTACATTCAGATGGAGACATTCTATAATGGTCTCAATACTCAGACAAAGTTGGTGGTAGATGCGTCTGCAAATGGAGCTCTTTTGGCCAAATCATATAATCAGGCATATGAGATTCTCGAGACGATTGCAACAAATAACCATCAGTGGATAACTAATAGGGCTCAAGCTGGAAAAAAAGTAGCTGGAATTTATGAAGTTGATGTTGTAACTTCAATGAAAGCTCAAATATCATCCATCGAAAATATGCTCAAGAACTTGACGACGGGAGGTAATCAATCTATGGGGCAGTCAGTGAGTCCACAGGTAAATCAAATCAAGAATGTTTCATGTGTGTATTGTGGTGAAGAGCATACTTATGATAGTTGTCCTTTAAATCCTGAATCAATCTATTATGTGGGAAATCAAAATAAGGGTGGCCCTTATTCAAACACCTACAATCAATCATGGAGGCAACATCCTAACTTTTCTTGAAACAATCAAGGGGCTACTTCTGGAACTTCATCAAATACATTTAGGCCCAATTATCCGCCTGGATTTTCTCAACAAGCTCAACAACAATTGCCTCAGCAAGCATCTCAATCTAGTTCTCTTGAAAATATGCTTAAAGCGTACATGGCAAATAATGATGCTCTCATCCAAAGTCAAGCAGCATCACTGAGAAACTTGGAGAATCAAGTTGGACAACTAGCTAAAGAGCTAAGAAATCGACCACATGGCACTCTCCCTAGCGACACTGAAAAGCCTAGGGATGTTGGGAATGAGCACTGCAAAGCTATGACATTGAAGAGCGGAAAAGTCTTGGAGAATGCTATATCTAAGTCCAAAGAAGGTGATTCATCTACAACTGAAAGTGAGGAGAAAAATTCAGAAGATAGTGGTGTCCAGACTTCTAAGGTGGTTCCAACCATGCAACCACAACCACCATTCCCTCAACGGTTTCAAAAGCAGAAGCAAGACGTTCAGTTTAAGAAATTTCTAGATGTTCTGAAACAACTTCACATCAATATTCCACTTGTAGAAGCTCTTGAGCAAATGCCCAATTATGTGAAATTCATGAAGGACATTCTTACAAAGAAGCGGAGGTTGGGGGAGTTTGAAACTGTAGCTTTAACACAAGAGTGTAGCTCATTTGTGCAGAATAAATTACCACCAAAGATGAAAGATCCAGGGAGTTTCACCATTCCTTGCACTATTGGAAATTCTTATTGTGGTATGGCATTATGTGATTTGGGAGCTAGTATAAACTTGATGCCTATGTCTGTGTTCAGGAAATTGGGAATTGGAGAAGTTCGGCCTACAACTGTCACTCTTCAACTAGCAGACAGATCTCTTGCTCATCCTGAAGGAAAGATTGAAGATGTTTTGGTCAAGGTGGACAAATTCATCTTTCCTGCTGATTTTATTGTCTTGGATTATGAAGCAGATCGGGAAGTCCCCATTATCTTGGGTAGGCCATTTCTTGCTACTGGAAGAACATTAATTGATGTGCAAAATGGGGAGCTAACGATGAGGGTTCAAGATGAAAATGTGACTTTCAATGTTTTCAAGGCTATGAAATATTCTGATGATGTAGAATATTGTTCAGCAGTCACTTTGGTTGATGATATAGTTTCTGAAAAACTAGAGTATAATTCTTCTCATGACCCTTTGGAGCAATTGATTCTCAGTGTATCTGAAGATGAAGTTAATGATGTTGATCTTTTAGCTTGGTTGGAAGCTAATTCACATGGTACAAGAACTAGAGGCCGTTTTGAGTCACTGGAGTTATCATCAAGGGAATTCAAGATTCCAAAGCCATCCATTGTCGAACCACCAGAGTTAGAATTGAAAGCTCTTCCTTCTCATTTGAAGTATGCTTATTTGGGACCTTCTTCTACTTTTCCAGTTATTGTCTCTGCTGAATTGTCAAGTGCTCAGGAAGATCAATTGTTGGAAATTCTTAAGAAGCACAAGAAAGCTATTGGGTGGACTATTGCGGATATTCGAGGTATTAGCCCTTCTATTTGTATGCATAAAATTTTGTTGGAAGATGGTTCTAAGGGATCTATTGAAGGCCAACATAGATTGAATCCCATCATGAAAGGGGTGGTAAAGAAAGAGATTATCAAATGGCTTGATGCAGGAATCATTTATCCAATTTCAGATAGCTCATGGGTTAGTCCTGTTCAGTGCGTGCCGAAGAAGGGTGGACTCATAGTGATTAAGAATGAAGACAATGAGTTGATTCCGACCAGAACAGTTACGGGTTGGAGAATTTGCATTGATTATCGAAAGTTGAACAAGGCCACTAGGAAGGATCATTTTCCATTGCCCTTTGTTGATCAAATGCTGGACAAACTTGCTGAAAGAGAGTACTATTGTTTTCTTGATGGGTACTCTGGTTACAATCAGATAACTGTAGCTCCAGAAGATCAGCATAAAACTACATTCACATGTCCTTATGGTACTTTTGCATTTCGAAGGGTTTCATTTGGGTTATGTAATGCTCCTCTAACTTTCCAAAGATGTATGATGGCAATCTTTTCTGACATGGTTGGTGATTTTCTAGAGGTATTCATGGATGATTTCTCTGTGTTTGGAGATTCTTTTAATGATTGTCTATGTAACTTGGGTAAGGTGTTAAAAAGATGCGAGGAAACTAATCTTGTACTCAACTGGGAAAAGTGTCACTTCATGGTGAAGGAGGGCATCGTATTGGGGCATAAAGTTTCAAGGAAGGGACTCGAAGTTGATAGGGCGAAAATTGAAGTCATTGAGAAGCTACCTCCTCCTACTTCCATCAAGAATATAAGAAGTTTTCTGGGACATGCAGGTTTCTACAGACGGTTCATTAAAGACTTCTCAAAAATTTCTAAGCCACTTTGCAAGTTATTGGAGAATGATACTCCCTTTCAGTTTGATGAAGCATGTTTGAAGGCTTTCGAGGAATTAAAGCAGAGGTTAATTTCAGCACCTATCATGATTGCACCAGATTGGAGCTTGCCCTTTGAATTAATGTGTGATGCTAGTGATTATGCAGTGGGTGCGGTAATGGGTCAAAGAAAGAACAAGGTATTTCATCCTATCTACTATGCAAGTCGCACTTTGACCGGAGCTCAATTGAATTGCACGGTGACTGAAAAGGAGCTTCTTGCTGTTGTGTTTGCCTTTGACAAGTTTTGATCTTATCTTGTGGGCACTAAAGTGGTTGTCTTCACTGATCATTCAGCCATAAAGTACTTGATCACTAAGAAATATGCAAAGCCACGGTTGATTAGGTGGATTCTTCTGCTTCAAGAGTTTGATATTGAGATACAAGACAGAAAAGGTGTTGAAAATCAAGTAGCTGATCATTTATCAAGAATGGAGTACAATGAGGAATTTAGCACTTTGATTCCTATTAAAGAAACATTTCCAGATGAACAAATGTTTCAGGTACAACTCTCTAATGTTACTCCTTGGTTTGCTGATTTTGCCAATTATTTAGCTACTGGGTTAATGCCACTGAACTTATCAAGTCAACAAAGAAAAAAATTCTTGCATGATGTGAAATCTTATTTTTGGGATGAGCCTTATTTGTTCAAGCAAGGTGCAGACCAAATTATTAGAATATGTGTTGCTGAATTTGAGGTGCAAGATATTCTTTTCCATTGTCATTCATCTCCCTCTGGTGGACATTTTGGTGGACAACGCACTGCTGCAAAGGTATTGCAATCTGGTTTCTTTTGGCCCTCTCTGTTCAAGGATGCTCATGCATATTTTGTTAGATGTGATCGTTGTCAAAGGGTTGGTAATATCTCGAGAAGAAGTGAGATGCCCTTGACTAATATTCTTGAAGTAGAGTTGTTTGATGTGTGGGGCATTGACTTCATGGGTCCATTCCCTCCTTCTTTCAAGAATGAATACATTTTAGTGGCTGTTGATTATGTTTCTAAATGGGTAGAAGCTGCTGCCTATCCCACTAATGATGCAAAAGTTGTCATCAAGTTCTTAGACAAGCATATCTTTACTCGCTTTGGAACCCCAAGAGCTATAATCAGTGATGAAGGTACACACTTTGTGAATAAATTGTTGGCTAATGTTTTGGTTAAGTATAATGTGAGACACAAGGTAGCTACCGCCTATCATCCTCAAACTAATGGGCAAGCTGAGTTGTCTAACAAAGAAATCAAGGGCGTTCTTAAGAAAGTGGTGAATCCGAGTCGAAAGGATTGGTCTACAAGGTTAGACGAGACTCTTTGGGCCTATCGTACTGCGTACAAAACTCCTTTGGGTATGTCTCCATATCGGTTGGTTTTTGGAAAGGCATGTCATCTACCGGTTGATCTTGAACATAAGGCTTATTGGGCTCTCAAAAATCTAAATTTTGACATGCAACTTGCTGGTGAAAAGAGATTGTTGCAACTTGATGAGTTGGATGAGCTACGATTTTTCTCCTACGAGAATGCTAAGCTTTACAAGGAGAAGATGAAAAAATGGCATGATAAAAACATTCAATCTCGTGTGTTTGAAGTAGGGCAACAAGTCTTATTATTCAATTCAATACTGAAATTATTTCCAGGCAAGCTGAAATCTAGATGGTCCGGACCTTTCACAATTGTGAAAGTACATTCCTATGGAGCTGTGGAATTACGTGATAATCAAGGGGGTGAATTTCAGGTCAATGGACAACGACTGAAGCATTATTGGGGAGGTGAGGTTGTACGTGATAAAGCCTCACTTCATTTGGTAGAGCCTTGAAAAAAAAATGATGTCTAGCCAAAGACATTAAAGAAAAGCGCTTCTTGGGAGGCAACCCATGATTTTGTATGGTTAGTAAATTTTTATTTCATTTTTTTTGTATTTATTTTTAGATTAGATATTTTTTTTTACTCCCATAAGATGCCTTGATGAATTTGTTGAAGTGTTTCAGGTTAAAGATAATTAATTTAAGACACTTTGTGTTTTATTTGATTTTTTTGGTGGAAATGATTTTGAAAAAAAAGGGAGAGAATTGAGTTTGTGAAAGAAGAAAAATGATGTACAGGAATTTTATGTTGGGTGTGCAATTTGTGGAACAGCCGTGCGAATCTGAGAAAAAAAAAATCATGAACAGAAGAAGTCTGCTGCCCATGCGAAATAATGTGGGTCGTGCAAATGTTTCTGTCTCGTATGCTGCTGGGCGTGTGATTTTCTATGGTGCCCGTGTTTAATTATCTATTTTTGCACTTCAAATTCAAGTGCTGATTTTCATCCCACGCGCTTGAACTTGTACGCACTTCCGAACCTGCCACCTCACCCGAGCCTGAGACCGAACCTGGCCTTTCACCTGAACTTGAATCCAAGCCTGCTAGCACTTGCGTGGTAATACAAAAAAATGCAGTTCCAGGGATTTGAACCCCAGGACCAGTAGGATGATGATTCTATTTGCATAGTCAAACCACTCCACCAACTATCTCGATGTGCCTCAAGTTGCAGGATGTATTTAATATTCACATTCTGGACCTGAAATCCATTTAACCAAAAGCTAGAGACACAATTTTATTCATTTAGAAGCTAATCTCTCCGGATTTTTTCTTCTAGTGACACTTCATGCGGCATGAGGGAAGTATTTTTAACTTTCTTTGTATAATTTTTTTTTAATTCTTTCTTTTTGTATTTTTTTAGGATCTTTTTAATTGTAGATGTTTAATAAGTATTATTATTCATGGGGGACAATGAATCGATTAAGTGTGGGGAGGGGTTTCCATCATAAAAAATTTAAAAAATTATTATCAATTATAAATGTTTTTAGGAAAATTTATTTATAATTTTTTTTGTTAGATTTTTTTTAGGATAGTTAAAAAAAATTAGAAAAACATAAAAAAAATTAGAAAACTTAAAAATTTGATTGCCTTGTCAATATAGCATGTTAATAAGGATAAGTACACACCATGTAGACTAATTATTTGTGTGTCATATGTATGTCTCCTTAGCATAAAATACCTTATACATGATGATGTCTTGTACGTGCTTGCGAAAATTAAAAACTTGAATGTACGTCACTGTCAATTTTGATGAGTATGGCATGCTATTACCATTTGAGATCTTGAGCCTTAATTTATGATTGATGCTTCTTTTTATCAATCTATTTTTTTTTGTGGTGAGTTATTCGTCAGTGCATGTGTTGCTCTAGAGCTTGCTTTAGACCAGGTCGTGCGCATATTGATATTGTGTATTGTGTAAAAATGATAAAGGCACTAGGATTAACCATATTTTCCCAAACAGTACCCTTAAAAATAATCCTTAGTGAGCCCCCTTGAGCCTATATCCTTTTTCTTTCGTATATCACCATATAAATCTTGAGCTTATTTATTTCTTCTTGTCTTGATTGACTAGTAGAGCATTGTGATGTATAGATGAGATTGGTAAAATATTAAGTGTGGGGATATCTTTGTTATTGTGTGAATTTTGGGTGGGAATTGATTTGATTTGGCTATTTTCCCAATCAGTACCCTTAAAAATAATCCTTAGTGAGCCCCCTTGAGCCTATATCCGTTTTCTTTCGTATATCACCATCTAAATCTTGAGCTTATTTATTTCTTCTTGTCTTGATTGACTAGTAGAGCATTGTGATGTATAGATGAGATTGGTAAAATATTAAGTGTGGGGATATCTTTGTTATTGTGTGAATTTTGGGTGGGAATTGATTTGATTTGGCTATTCCTCCTTCGTGACACCTCAATAAAGTCACTCGAATCAATAAAAAAGGAGGAAGCAGGAAGTAAAAAAAATAAAAAGCAAAAAAGCAAAAAAAAGCAAAAAAAAAAAATGGAAAAAAAGGAAAAAAGAAAGAAAGAGAGTGTATGTTCAATAGTTCTTACAATCTGAAATTTATGAGTTTACATTTGTATGTGGGATGCTATCTCAAGGTTAGTTTCATGTTGAGTGCTTCAAGTGTATATGAACATTATGCTCTATTAGTTGTCAAGTTTAGCCACTTGTTAGCCTATTTATTTGATATCGTACCCCGCACCTAAGCCTCGTTACAACCCTTGACAAAGACCTTTTGATTTATACGAACACGAAGTCTAGAGATTTTGGTGGACAAGCAAGCTTATGGTAGCACATGTGCATTTGATTGAACTTGAGTGATACAGTTGCACCTAAACACTTGTGTGATTTGAGTGTTTGTGAGGTTATTTTCCATCCAGAGCATGTTATTTTCTTGTTGATTGAGACTTTGATGTTGTTCATGATATTTTAGTCTTTTGAGACTATGTGTGCGTGCTTGAATAGTTGTGTCGGTGTGTAAAGTTGAGGAACCACATTATATGACATCTAAGAGCTATTACATGATTAAGTTTGCATGTGTGGAGTGCTATGATATATTTCATGTTTGAGACTTGGCAGTCATAGTAAAAATTAGGAATTTTGTGGGTAAATTCACTACAAACCCTCACGAGACCTTACTCGTCCACTAGGGCTACCTTGGGGTTTAAAGGGCTTGTTGCATATGCCAAATGCAACCGTGATCACCTACGGAAGTGGTACTAGTTAGATAGGACTTAGTTTTTTTTTTCTTTGCCCGAGGACGTGCAAGATGCTAAGTGTGGGGATGTGATAAGCGTGCATTTAATCCTAATATTATCCCTATATTTAAGTTATTTTGTATTGATTTGGATTTTTATTTAATAAATTTTAATGTTTTATTGTAGGTATCAAGGAGTTTTAATAAAGGAGGGCTTGGAGCTTAAATAACAAGAGTTGGGGATTAATTTGATTAAAAATCGGATTTTACAGGGTGCTTGCGCAGTCTACATTGTTTGGGTCATATCTGGAGTGCCAGAAGTCCGTTTTAGGCGATTCAACAGCCCACGGAAAGCTTATGAGAATGGCTTCAATTTAGAAGTGGTCTTGATATCAGATTCCAACTACATCAGCCCAGAAACAAAGTCCAAAAATCAATTACGAATTTCCACTTCTTGGAATTCAGTTTTTATTGGGAAATCTCCTTGTAATTATAGTAATAAATAAAAAAATACTTTTATGAGAGATAATAGAGGAGAGATCAGACCTAATTAAAAAGACACATCGTACGAGAAAGAGAGGCACAGAAGGGAGGAGGAGAAGAAGCAATCATTAACGAGGAATTCAGCCATTGAAGACATTCAAATTTCTTTGTTTTCTCATATCTTTTTATATCTCTTCTTATGAACATGTGTTGGTTATCTCTGGATGATTTTGAGTTTTGCATTATGAACCAATTTTATAAAGTTGGGATTTTTACGGAACCCTAATATGGGATTGTTGGTATTTTGATAAGAAGTACTATATGCAGTTTGCAGTTTATTCGTTCAAGTGGATTTCATGTTATATATTTGCTATTGTTTGGCCAACACTAATAGATGATTGAGTTAATTGTAATACCGAGAGGGTTATGATTAACTGACACAATACTTGAATGGTGCATGATTATATCTGTTATTAATTTTGTGATGGTATAGACATATATTGTTACCTTGCATAATCGAGTGAAATTGGTGCTTAATTATATTCTGGAAGTTGAATTAGGCATAGACATATGTTAATTTAATTACAGAATTTATACCATACTGATTTCGAGAGAAACGTATGAACGTTGAATTTCTGGTTAGTAGACTGTGACTTGCTTTGGTATTACACTGCTTTATTGCCGACATGAACATATTAGGGGGAAGTAATTATCTTGACTTAACTTCTCGTATCTAAAACTATCGTAACTCTCTTTGCTAGTATAATATTACTTAGTTAATTTAGTTGGTTAATTAGATAAATCAAAACTCCATTCTTGTGTTCTATAACTGAATTGTTCTATATTAATTGTGATTACACAAATAGACAGTCCTTGAAGAACGATATCTGGTATTTACTACTATATTACTTGTTTGCGTTTGTGTACACTTGCACATTTGTATTTTACACAACAAATCAAAAATGGCTTTTATCCACATAATCTAACGCGTCCCGAAATTCATTCTGTGTAGTGTATCATAAAGAGAATCCCAATTCACTGTATCAAATGCCTTCTCGAAATCAATTTTGAAAATAACCCCTTTTGTCTTGTTGTGTTGCATGGAGTGGATAATTTCCGATGTAATGAATATGCCGTCTGTGATATTTCTCTCTTTCATGAATCCCATTTGTTCTTCTAAAATGACTAAGGGAAGTGTTGTTTTAAGGCGATTGGCAATGATCTAAGTATTATTTTCATACAGCTATTGACTAATCGGACGAAAGTCTGTTGGTTTGGTGGGGTTATTTATTTTTGGGATTAAGGCTATGAAGGAAGAGTTTAGGCCAGGAGGTATATGACATGTCTGATAAAACTTTGCAATAACTTTAATAAAGCTAGGTTTTAGGAATTTCCAACAATGTATCAGACACCCCACATTTAGACCATCAGGTCCTGGGGACTTGTTGGAGTCCGAATCTTAAAGGGCTATATAATTATAATTACTAATAATTAACCAATTACCTTTTTCAGCTAAACTACGTTACCTTTTCTATTTTTTTTCAATAAAACCTATTCGGGTAGTTTTATTTAATTTAAATAAAATAATAATATTATAATAACTAATAACTAACCAATTACATTTTTCAGCTAAACATATCATTTTTTCAATATTTTCACACTGAAATTCATCATTTCTAAAAATATCACGGATATTATATATATAATTATAATAAGATCCTATCATTTAAAAATTTAAACCTAAAAAATTTATATCTTAAAATTTTTAATTCAAATTAAAAAAATTCAATTATATTAACGAAAATGATGCACTGTTTTAAGTTAGTTTAACCTTTAAGAGTTAAACAACATTTCCCTGATCTTACTAACGGATGGATGGTTGATTCTTCCTACCAAAAAAAGTAAGCGTGAAAAAACTAGCTTATTCGTTAGTTTTTGTCGAAGCTTTATGCAGACAGGAGAATTGCCTGAGGAGATAAACGAGGCGGTAGTTTGTTTGATTCCCAAAGTTAAAGAGCCTAAAACGATGGGGGATCTTCGTCCCATTTCTTTGTGTAATGTGCTTGTGAGGATATTATCGAAGGTTATGGCTAATCGGCTAAAAAAATATCTCGGTTCCATCATATCAGATAAGCAGAGTGCATTTCTTGAGGGTAGGTTGTTGACGGATAACGCA
Organism: Saposhnikovia divaricata; assembly: GCA_036435485.1. Classification (NCBI taxonomy): domain Eukaryota; kingdom Viridiplantae; phylum Streptophyta; class Magnoliopsida; order Apiales; family Apiaceae; genus Saposhnikovia; species Saposhnikovia divaricata. The sequence goes on along the minus strand of CM071600.1, from coordinate 74,204,536 downwards.
TTAATAGCGTTTGAGCTTAATCATTACATGAAGCGAAAGACTCAGGGGAATGAGGGAGTGGTGGGTCTTAAGATCGATATTTCGAAAGCTTACGATATGTTGGATTGGTCCTTTATAAGAAATATGATGCTCAGGTTTGGTTTTAGTGAGGTATGGATTGAAAGGATAATGAAATTCACTACATCAGTGTCCTACAGATTCTTGCATAACGGAGATGAATTTGGTCATGTTGTTCCTCAACGGGGACTTCGTCAAGGTGATCCAATTTATATATATATATATATATATATATATATATATATATATATATATGAAAATCATATGTTTACCCTATTTGTAAACATTGAGGATTTAACTCAACTCAAACAAGAATGTAATAGTAAATAGTACACATGTACTGTCACAGGTATCTCAAATGCTTAACTGTCAAAAGAAAGAAGACAAAGTCAATCTACCGTTTTGAGTTATACTACACTTGAAGAAGTTCATTCAGTTGATCAAGCGTCAGTGGAGTAATCAAGACAGTGGGTTCAATTTATAGTGACAAGAGGTTCCTACAGTGGCAGAATACAGATTAGAAAGGTTTGAATGAAGAGTGAAGAAAAGGAAGACAGGAACCACAGCTTTAAAGTCAATACATGAAGAACAGTCATTGCGGTTAGTCACTCCTGAACCAGATCGTGCATCGAGTGTCAACATTAAACAGTGGTTGTTCGTCATTAACTTCAGTGGTTCAAGCTATCAAGACTGGTATGAGGGAAAATCATTGTGCAAGCAGCAGAACTGCTAAATTAATTAACCACAAGGATTTTACTATCAAGTGGATCACAACTGAGAGTCAAAGTGAAGAACAGAGATTGGAGTTAGTCGTTCATGAACCAGACAGTACATCGAACGTCAACAATTGTCCAGTGGAAGTTATTCACCATTTACAGTGGTTCATTGAGGTAAATTGATTATTTATTGATGTTAGTTAATTCACCTTTAATTGATATAAATCATTATAGTTTATTTAATTAATAAATTAATTCTAAAAGAATTAATTTATTTATTAAATTACTTATTGTATCAATTAAGTCTGAATTAATTAATTAATCACTAGATAGTTTATATGGTTTATATGACTTAAAAGAATGATGTAACAAAGAGAACAGCTGAGTTATGTCATATTGAAAGAGAACAGCTGAATTATGTCATATTGAAAGAGAACAGCTGAATTATGTCATATTGAAAGAGAACAGCTGAGTTATGTCATATTGAATGAGAACAACTGAATTATGTCATATTGAACAGAAGGCAACGTTTATGTCATTCCGACAGAAACCAATTATGTCTTGATCAATATTATGTCATATCCAGACTCCGAGTTTATGTCATACCGACCAGGTGAAATTATGTCATGGTCCAGATTATGTCATACCGAGCTTATAGATTTATGTCATGACACAGATTATGTCATACCGAGCTTAAGGAATTATGTCATGACACAGATTATGTCATACCGAGATTATGGGATTATGTCATGGAGCAATTTATGTCATGGTGGTAGCAAAATATCAATACTTTGCTATAAAAGCAACATACATACACACGGACATATCATCTTCTTCACAGACTCTCCTGGAAACACAAAGAGAGAGAGAGAGACCAAGAGAAAATGGTTCCTTGAGCTTAAATTAAATCTTGTAAATTATTTCTGGCTTGTATCATTAAATCTAAACCGACAGAAATTGTTTACTTGCACTTGTGGAACTATCTAGCGAATTAAGTTTCCTAGAATCTCTCGATCTTTTTATTACAAATATAGAAAAGTTCATGTCGATTTTTCTATAGAATTTGTAATAATTAGTTTGGTCATCAAACCTTGTAATTTGTACCCGTGTATTTAGACACACCCCATCAAGTTAATATAAATTTTATATTCAACTTGAAATATCGGTATTCATTTTATTCCGCATCAGTTTGTTCTTGATTTAATATTTTAAGAAAAAGAGCAAATTCGATTAAACGACATAGTTTGTATTCAACCCCCTTCTACAAACTATTTTGGACCTAACAATTGGCATCAGAGACTTTTTGATTGACGCACGAATCAAGATCCTTATTTTTGTAGTCCTCCAATTGGATTTCGAATTTGTTGACCCATACAGAAATTAAATTCGGTATTAGACCAAAAAGTCAACTCCTCTATTTTCGATTATTTAACCTTCAAAAAATTCAATACTTGAGATTTTTGAACTTTAAATAATTTGAACTTATTTTTGGATTCTTTAACTTTCAAAATTTTCAATTTTGAGATTTTTGAATTTTAAATAATCTAAATTTATTTTCGGATTCTTTAACCTTTAAAAATTCTCAATTTATGATATTTTTGATTTTTAAACAATATGAGTTTATTTTCAATTGTTAATTAAATTTAATTTATTCTCAAATTGTTTAATCTTCAAAAATTTTCATTTTATGATATTTTTGATTGTTAAGTAATCTTAACTTATATTCGAATTTTTTAATTCTTGAAATGATTAATTCTTGGAAATTTTGATTTTTAAACAGCTTGAGTTTATTTTCAAATTGTTTAATTTTCAAAATTTTTAATTCTTGATAATTTCGAATTTTAATTAACTTGAATTTATTTTCGGATTCTTTAACTCTAAAAATTTCATTTCTTGAGATTTTTTGATTCTTAATTAATTTGACTCTAATTTCGAATTTTAATTAATTCGAACTTACTTTCAGATTTTTTATTTCTCAAAAAATTTTCGAGTCCTTGAAGTTTTTGAATTTTAAATATTTTGAATTTATTCTAAGCCAATAGTTCTAAGAAGGTTGTTAGTTGAAGATTCCTACGAATTGTCAAAGATGATTTGAATCTTTTGAAGAAAATGCATTTTTCAATGAAATTAATTTCTACCTACTGAAGAAAAATTTGTGGAAGCTCCTCAAAATTATATCCATAGAATTCACTGGTTTTTCAGAAGCAGGAATGGAAGAGGTTTTAGTGGATAGAATTTTTCTCGAAGATTTGAATTAAGTCTATTGATTCTGTGATATACAAACACTAAGTGGATTGCTCCAATGTAACATCTACTACACTTAGTGGATTGTACCAAGAAATATCTTTCAAGGAATCAACAGAGATTTTATAAAAGTGGAATCAAGGAGGTTTGAGAATGAACTAGACAGTTAGACATCTCAGTCAGGAATTAATGATGGAATCTCAGAACATACATGAAGAGTTACTAATTTAGAAAGAGTACAAATGTTTAATCCAGGAATTAGGCCTATCTATTCCGAAGCAGAAACTCTTCAGGATACAGTTCAAGAGGTGGCTACAAGACTGAGTTGGTGGAAAGAACAAGACATGATAGTTGCAGTTATGAAAAGATATATGTGATAAGTAACTATCAAGGTGTGCAACATGGTACAGAATTCTGACAGACAAGGATGAATAGGGATTCATTAAATGAGATGAAACCGAAGCATCAACGCAGAACTTATCTTGTCGAAGGAAAGAGTTGGGATGGATCAGATGATGATGAGAAGAGCATAATGTATATCTTACCTTCATAGCAATCTCTGAAGATGATTCACCTCAAATGTCTCAGGTATCAATTCTTCGAACTAATGTAATATGTAATTCTCAGAAATTCAAGCATGTTAAGATCTTAGTTTTTAATTGTTATATCTTTGGTTAGAAGATCTTAATATGTGAATGAATATTTGCTGAATTTAATTAATTGCAGTAGTGAGTTAGAGTTGTTCCTTAGACAATATCCTTTAATTTTTAATTGTTATATGTTAAGCATATAAGACCTCTGCTTAAGCTAGTTTCAGGATCCCCAGTAGAACAAGATTTGCTTATTCATTTTGAATTGTTTGTTAAGGTTTAAAAAGTTCAAAAGATGGTATAATTACCTAGGGTGTCAGTAGAACATCAAGTTATATGTAAAACTGACTTAGGTAATAAAGACTATATCATGACATACAACAACAGGTTTGGATTGAATAGAATTAGTGATTTAATTGTTAATTCTTTTCTATTCCATGCATGTTTAGAAAATTATTGAATATCTGTAAATCTACTTGCTACCTGTTACACAAATGTACATAGGTTAAAGTAGATAGTACTGAATTTTCTAAAATGCATAACATGACTAATTTGCATAATTCTTATCTGCAATGTTTTAATGCTGAATGTTTGCAATGTATTCTTATTATCATGCCTGCTTATTTCAAATGTCATAAATGCATTTCCTAGTATTTGCATTGATCATAGAAAAAGCATGTTTAAGAATAACAATAAGGTACAGACTGCTAGTCCTCCTTATGTTAGGAAGGAACCATTATTCTCCTTGCTCAGTGAATATTTTGTCAATGACACTAAAAAGAGAAATGGTCAGTCAAAGATAAGAATGAGCATGTTAAGGTTAAAACTGTTGTTAACTCTAATAAAAGAGAAATCTCTAATCCATCTGGACCCAATTAAACAATTTGGGTACCAAGAACTTTTTATACATTTGTGAATGTAGGGCTTAACAGGTTAATCGATTATGCATTATTATTGATTTATTCAAAGCATATCATCGAAGAAAGAACCCTGCTATCAAATGTGAATGTGAAGACATGCCAAGTGGTTTATCCCTTGGAGACAACAGCAAGGGTATGACCTAGGGTCAAGGCTATTCAATAGCTAAGGAATGTTGTCAGTAATAAAGCATCTTTTACAAGATGAAAAGCCTACTGTTCGAGGATTAAGGAAAGAGAACTTATCTGTAGCTGACATGGAATCTCAGTCAAAGGTGAAGTCAACAAGGTCAAATCTAAAAGCTTCATTAGACAGGAGTTCAGCTATGACATAAGGAGCTCTCTCACCTGAATGTCATATCAAGAGATTATTTCCTGGAAATCGAATCAGTAAAGGAGAGTGCCTCATCTGGAATTAAAGTAAAATAAAATTATGAGGCATGTCATAAAGAGAAGTCAAAGAAGCATCACACAGAAGTTCTACATCAATGAAAATATACCTTAGTGATGATGAGTGATGACTTCTCTCAAGAAACAAGTTGTTGTTCAGACAATCTGAAGACAAGACACCACTGATGGTGATTGATCACATATTAAACCCTGATCCGTATGAATTTTAGGAAGACCCCATAAGTATGAAGGAAATTGTTTTGCAAGAATAAATCGAAAGTGAGCATCCTAGCAATCAGTTAATGCTCAAGAGGATAATTTCCTTTGTTACTCAATGGAGTCAACAGCCTACAGGGTGATTGTTATTAATCAACAGAAGGTGATTGAAAGTCTTAGTGATGTTCAACGACTTCTAGCTCCCAGCTGTCAATGGTAATGATGATTCAGATCCAAGCAATGTCAACATTGAGAATCTTCATGTAAACCCAGCAACAGCTTAGGGGGAGCAAAAGAAGGATCATCTAGTCAACTCAACACCACACTGAAAGTCAAAGGACACTATGAGAACATGTCTGCCAAGATAAAGAGTGTTGACTCAATTAACTCTTTGTTCTAGTTCTTAGTGTTTCTAATGGTGGAAGTAAAAGACTAACAGAGCTTCAAGTACTAATGATTATTTCTTTAGTTTTCTTTTAGAAGAAATTAAGAAAGCTACAAAAGCTCTGAAAGATCCAGGTTGAGTGATTGCAATTCAAGATGATCTCAATCAATACAAAGGGCAGATTGAAGGGAAGCTGGTATCTAGACCAAACAACAAGGCTGTAATTGGTACAATGATAACCAGAAGTTTAACTGGATGTCAAGGCATTGTTATGAGGGACAAAGCCAAACTGGATGGAAGGTTACAAGCTGATAAGACAGTATATCTAACAAGAAGCACCAGTGACAAGACTTGAGGATATCAGGCTCCTGTTGTACATTCATGATCATAATGGACATCTGGACCTACTGAATATAGATGCTAGAGGAATGTGAACAAGTGCACTCCTGGTTGGTGAGATAATGAAAAATCTCTACAGGTTAGTATGAACTGGTATCATCACTCAAGCAAGCATGGAAGACATGGTATGACATCCTACCTATAATTTAATATTTGGTATCAATCTTTAACAGTTGGTATCTTTTAACAATTGGTGTCACATTTATAGAACTCTCTACATCATTAGGCACAAACATAAATGATATATATGTGCAATGATATCTTGATTATATTATATGTTGGTCTATTAACTATAAATTGGGATCAAGATATTTGCTGTTTTGATGTTGGTAAAGTTGCAATTCTTTTGAATTACTTCATGCAAGACAATAGAAGAATCCTTTTAGGAGCTCAGGCAAGCCAAAAGAATAATTCTATTTGGAGCACAAGTAAGCCAAAAGAATGATGACAATAAAAGTAAGTCCATGATCTTTTGTTTCTGTTCAGAAGATTCTAGACCTGTCAAGACTACATGCCAACACACCACTATAGCTGGCTTTTGACCTATTAGTTTGGACCTAACAAGTTGGTAATCAAAAATCTTAAGATGGACCCGGATCTGAGGAAATGGCACCCTAGAGATATTTGACCCAATAAGTTCAGGATCTACTAATTAGGACCTAATCAGGCTATAGAGGAATCATCAGCTCATTATCTTATTCAATTGATAATAGATCACTTACACACATATTTTATTCTCAATATGCAAATTTGCAAGGCCCCAAGTGGATCCTAGAGAATTTATTCTTGTAGTTATTACACTTGATTTTCAGATGTCTTAAGTTGGACCCATCTCCGGAGATGGTACCCTAGAAACATCAGTTATGACATGTTTTGCTGCATAGAGACAGATCAAATGAGTTGTACGAAAGCAGGAGAACACAAGGAAACAACTTCATCTCCAACAACTCTGTGGAATACTCAAGGACTAAGCAACTTGCATAAGGTATCAATTATTTTGAGAGCATGTTTTTGATTAAGATTAACTTGCAGACATATTTACTAAATCACTTGATGAAATTAATTTTTCAAGATTGGTTTGTAAACTTTGGATTTTATTAATGCTATATGATTTGTAAATCCCATCTGTTAAGTAATTCTTAAGTAAGCTCACAAGTATTCAATTGTTTGTATCGAAAGGACTTGTGAACTTATTTACATCCAGACCTCACGCTGAGAATTATCTGTTGAATGATTGCCATGTGTATAATTGCAATATATTTTAGTGGTGATTATATAAGGATAATTTAAATACTTAAATGCTAAAATCTAACTCATAGAGATTTAGTATTTATTTATTTAATTATTTATTTTGATTAATATGAGTTATAGAACCTGAAGCAATTCAATGGTTTATTTGCTCATAATTTAATTTTGGTAAAGTAATCATAAACACAATTACTTGCATTTTAAAGTATTTGATAAATACTAGCAGTTGGTATCAAATAGTAAAATATTTGTTTACTGACAATTGCTAGTTGTTCTGATACTTTATTGCAAACTAATTGTGATATATATATATTATCTCTGATGATATTACTTAGGATTTATTCTGAGTAAATGTGTCGTATCTATAAATCATTAGTGTTAGTATATATTAAGGTGTTCAACTTTCTAAGTAAGTGAGACTTAAAGTTACATTCGGTCTCCTATCATATTTTGAAGTGGTGAGATTTTTCAAAATTAAATTCTCTAATTCTGGTTATACACCACTTTATACATGTTAGGAATATGGTGTACTTGATGATAACTTCACAATCAATCAAATTGTTTAAGGTTTTGTAGCTGTCAACGGATGAGGATTTATAACTCTATCCGTTGACAGGTAGCTCATCAACGGATGATGTTTTGTAGCACACTGTAGTATCTCTATGTTATCAGTTGATAGTGTTTTTATCCACAGTCATGTTGACTATCAACGGATAGGCAGAATAGGGTAGCCAATTGTAAATAAGCTATGCTATGTAATTCTGTCTAAGTGAAAGTGTATCAACGGATGAAGACTAAACTCTATCAACGGATACAACTCAAATCCACTCTATCAACGGATACAGCTCAAGTCCCAATATCAACGGATACTGCTCTATACATCATCAACGGATGTCAGTATACATCATCAACGGATAATCATTGACACTGTCTTCTATGATTAGCTGGAGATTAGCAGTTGATAAGGACATGTTTGACTGACAGATCACATGAGTTTATAGTAGATACAAAAAGCAGTATGGCAGCCATACTTTGGAAACACAGAAGAAAGAAGCATTCCATTTACACTATGAATACAAGAAAGGTGCAGGAGACATGTCTGAACACAAGGACAACCTTTCGGCTACATGTGTATTTGGAGTGTAGTAGCAAGTCAACTAGAATTAGATTAGTATTATCTTATTCCAGTAGTACTTGTAAAACTTGGGATATATAACCAAGGGTAGCAACTCTTTGTAGGTTAAGAAAACAGACATATTTGCTTAGGGTTTCTTGAATATCCTTAGAAGCAAAGAGTTGTAAAACGGCAGCTGTGTACATTTTGTATCACAGAGTTTTCTTCAAATAAAAGCTTCAGGTGGTGCATATTAACCACCTGATTTTATATGTGTTTGTGTTTAAATCTTACATTGCAATTATCTCTTCATAAGTTTCTGAAGTTCATATCAGAAATTTATAAATATCAAGAATTGTATTCAACCCCCCCTTCTACAATTATACAAGTGTGTAATCTGGGAATAACAATTGGTATCAGAGCAAGCTTCTAACATATTTGAAGTTTAAAGATCAACACACTTCCAACATGTCTAAGAAGGATTATGGAGTGAAGATTCCAGTTCTTGATAGAGAAAATTACTTTCACTGGAAAGTAAAAATGCGTCTACATCTCTCGTCTATTGATGAGGGTTTTGTGGATTGCATTGACAAGGGTCCTCACGTTCCAATGAAGACAGCAACAAGAGTTGGCCTGGCTGATGATGTGCCTGACACTTTCATTCCCAAACCTGTTTCTGAGTGGAGTCTTGAAGATATTGCAGAAGTCCACAAAGACAAAAAGGCCATGAATATTCTGTTCAATGGTCTAGAAACAGACATGGTTGACAATGTTATTAACTGCACTACCGCCAAGGAAGTATGGGACATTGTTCAAACCCTGTGTGAAGGAACAGAACAGGTAAGGGAAAACAAGATGCAACTACTAATCCAACAGTATGAACATTTTCACTTTAAGAGTGGAGAAACATTGAATGATACATTTAGTAGATTTCAAAAGCTACTAAATGGTTTGAAACTGTATGGAAGAGTCTATCAAGTTAAAGACTCTAATCTCAAATTTCTGAGATCACTGCCCAAGGAATGGAAGCCAATGACTGTTTCTCTAAGAAACACTCAAGAGTACAAGACATTTACTCTTGAAAGGCTCTATGGAACTTTAAAGACCTATGAGCTGGAAATGGAGCAGGATGAAGAGATTGAGAAGTCTCAAAAGAAAAGTGGGTCAGTTGCACTCGTTGCCAATTTGGAGCAAAAGGAGGAAAGGACAGAAACTGCTAGTTCTACACCAAACAGGGAGGTTTGTAAAAGTAGAGCAGAATCAAGCAGGAGCAAGGAAAAGGTGTCTGAGGAATTGAATGCCCTTCAGCAGGATGAATTGGATGAGATAGATGAGCACTTAGCTTTTCTATCTAGGAGATTCTCTAAGCTGAAATTCAAGAGAAACTCTGGGATGGCCAAGCCATTTAACATTTTCCACAAACAACTATGTGGATAAATCCAAAATTAAATGCTACAATTGTGGGATTGCTGGTCATATGATAAGTGAATGCAGGAAACCTAGATCTGAGAACAAGGGAAAGCCAACTGAGGTTGTTGACTATAAGAAGAAATATTTTGATCTTCTCAGGCAGAAAGGAAAGGCATTCTTGACCCAAGAGTATGACTGGGCTATTGATGACAATCATTCTGATGATGATGCTGAGTTAGTCAACCTTGCTTTAATGGCTGATTCTGGAGAACAGGAAGCAAGTTCAGCTAGCAATCAGGTATTTTCTACTAATCTCTCTGAGCTCACTAAAGAGGAATGCAATAGTGTTATATGAAATGTCTACTGAACTATATCACTTAAGTGTTACTCTTAAATCACTTACTAAAGAGAACAATAGAATTAAAGAGTCTAATCTGTTTTTAAGTGATAGAAATGCTGCTCTAGAATCTCAATTTCTAGAATTTGAGAAAATGAGAGTTGATTGCAATAATGCTAAAAGTGAACTTGAAGCTGTGTTAAAAAGAGAACTGATTTTAAAAGACCAGCTTGAAAAAGAACAAGGGATAATTGCTAAATTTCAAAGTTGTAGGAATATTTCTCAAAACATAATAGAAGTTCAGGGAATAGAATCATTTGTGAAGGATACCTGGACTCAAAGGAAAAAGGAGCTAGAACCTGGCCTTGAGGATCTAGAGACTCTTTGTGAATCAACGGATAGTGATCATCCGTTGACAGATGAACCGTCAACGGATGAGAGGTATCCGTCGACTAACAAAAAGTCTGTTAGTAAGAAGGAACTTAGGAAACTGGATATCAAGTATGGTCCAGTAAACAAGAATTTTGTTAGTGGTGAGTGCAGCAAAACCAAATCCAGTGGGAAGGCTAAGACAGGTGATTTACACAACAAAAAGGCTGTTGGTAAATCAGACAATGAAAAGGTAGAAATTGAGGGCAAAAAGAAAAAGAACAGAAATGGTAAGATAGGCATCAACAAGAAAAACAATTACTCTCCTGACAAGTTTGCTCCTAGGAAAACTTGTAGTAATTGTAATAGTGTCAATCATTTATCTTCTAATTGCAAGATTGTCAACAAGGCTCCTGTTCATGTACCTCAACCAATGCCATGTATGCCTGCAATGCCTGTTATGCCTGGTTTGTATCAAAATGCTAGTTTTTCAAATCCATATGTGAACATGCCATATGTGTCTAATCCATACTTTCAATCTATGAATGTGCCACAAATGTCATGGAACCTACCTAACATGATATGTATGCCAATTTTCCACACATGCATGCATCCAATATTCATGCAAATGAGCATTTGTCAAACCCCATTACTCAAGCATCTACACCTAAGATGAAGAATGCTAAGAGTGCAAAGTCAAAGGCTAACAAGAAAGGACCCAAGGAAGCTTGGGTACCAAAATCAACTTGATTTGTTTTTGAAATGTGTGCAGGGAAACAGAAGGAATCTATGGTACCTAGACAGTGGATGTTCTAGGCACGTGACAGGAGATTCAACCCTGCTCACAGAGTTCAAGGAAGGAGCTGGCCCTAGAATTACCTTTGGAGATGACAGCAAAGGATATACTAAGGGATATGGCCTGATTTCAAAAGACAATGTCATCATTGAAGAAGTGGCTTTAGTTGAAGGTTTAAAGCACAATTTGCTGAGTATCAGTCAGATTTGTGACAAAGACTATGAAGTAAAGTTCACAAAAGAAGCCTGTGTTGTTTCTGCCAAGGAAGACAACAATGTGGTATTGACAGGCTTTAGAAAAGGAAATGTTTACATAGCTGACTTCAATTCAGCATGCTCAGAATCCATTACTTGTCTCTTCAGCAAAGCAAGTAAGGATGAGAGTTGGCTATGGCATAAGAAGCTGTCACATTTGAATTTTAAAGTTATGAATGATTTGGTAAGAAAGGATCTTGCTAGAGGAATCCCTCATTTGGAGTTTGTCAAAGATGGGCTATGTGATGCCTGCCAATTAGGGAAACAAAAGAAATCATCTTTCAAAAGCAAGACAGAGTCATCCATTGTTAAGCCTCTTCAATTGCTGCATATGGATTTATTTGGTCCAGTAAATGTCATGTCTATTTCAAAGAAGAAATACTGTCTGGTGATTGTAGATGATTTTTCTAAGTTCACATGGACTTTCTTCCTGCACTCCAAGGATTGTGCAAGTGAAATCATTATCAATCACCTCAGAATGCTAAACAATGGTTCTGAAGACAGAGTACAAAGGATCAGGAGTGACAATGGTACTGAATTCAAAAATTCCACAATGAAGATTTTCTGTGAAGAGAATGGAATTTTCCATGAGTTTTCTGCTGCCAGAACACCTCAACAAAATGGGGTTGTTGAAAGGAAAAACAGAACTCTCATTGAAGCAGCTAGAACAATGTTAAGTGAATCAAGTTTACCAACATATTTCTGGGCTGAAGCTGTCAACACTGCATGCTTTACTCAGAATATTTCCTTGGTCAATCAAGCTAGAGGAATGACTCCTTATCAGTTATTAACCAACAAGAAACCAACTTTAGCTTTTCTACATGTCTTTGGATGTAAGTGTTTTGTGCTAAGGAATCATGGAGATAATTTAGGCAAATTTGAAGCAAAGGCAGATGAAGCTATTTTCGTTGGATATGCAGCAGGGAAAGCCTACAAGGTCTACAATCTAAGAACCAACATTGTTATGGAATCTGTACATGTTGTGTTTGATGATCAAAAGATTCTAGGCCTAAATGATGAAGGTTACCATGAAAAGTTGGAATTTGAGAATGAAGGTGAAGGAAGAATGTACTATGATGATGAGGAGGAGAATGAAGATCATGACCACAGAGATCCACCTAGAGCTGTTACACCAACTAGAAGTGATGATTACACTGAAAATGAAGCATCCGTTGATAGTCATTCCGGAGCATCCGTTGACAGTCATTCTGCAACATCCGTTGACACTATTAGAGATGCATCCGTTGACAGAAATTCTCAAGCATCCGTCGACAGGCAAAATGATGCATCCATTGACAGTCAACTTCATAACTCAGCAAGGACAACAAACTCAGGGGGAGTTTCTCAAGGTCAATATTCAATGCTAAATCAACATGATCATGGAAATGAAGCAACCTCATCAAGATCAAATCTTCCACCTGCAAGAAAATGGACTAGAAATCATCCATTTGAGTTAATCATTGGTGAATCAAATTCAAGAGTCCAAACTAGAAGGGCCACTCAAGCAGAATGTCTATACAGTAGCTTCCTGTCTCAAGAGGAACCTAAGAAAGTGGAAGATGCCCTTCTAGATCCAGATTGGGTATTAGCAATGCAAGAAGAGCTAAACCAATTTGAAAGAAATAAAGTATGGAAACTTGTGCCCAAACCTGATGATAGAAGTGTCATAGGTACTAAATGGGTTCTCAAGAATAAGACAGATGAAAATGGCATAATTGTGAGGAATAAAGCTAGATTAGTGGCAAAGGGCTATTCTCAAGAAGAAGGAATAGATTTTGATGAAACTTTTGCTCCAGTAGCAAGACTTGAGGCAATAAGAATCTTTCTAGCCTATGCAGCACATGCCAATTTCAAAGTCTATCAGATGGATGTCAAAAGTGCCTTTCTAAATGGGGAACTGGAAGAAGAGGTCTATGTCCATCAACCTCCTGGTTTTGAGGATCCAGAATTTCCAGAATATGTATATCTTCTCATGAAAGCACTTTATGGTTTGAAGCAAGCACCAAGAGCCTGGTATGACACTTTATCTCAATTTCTTTTGGAGAACCACTTCACTAGAGGTACAGTAGATAAAACCTTATTTCATAGGGATATTAATGGCTCTTCAATACTTGTTCAATTCTATGTAGATGATATTATTTTTGGGTCTACAGATGAGAAGCTTTGCAAAAAGTTTGCCAAACTTATGCAAAGTAGGTATGAAATGAGTATGATGGGTGAATTAACTTACTTTCTTGGCCTACAAGTAAAGCAAGTTAATGAGGGCATTTTCATAAGTCAAACAAAATATATTTATGATCTCCTAAAGAAATTTGACTTAATGGATTGTACATCTGCTAAAACACCTATGGCCACTGCAACTAAGCTTGAGTTGAATACTAAGGAAAAGTCTGTGGACATCTCAAGTTATAGAGGCATGGTAGGTTCACTTTTATACCTAACAGCTAGTAGACCTGATATAATGTTTTCTACTTGTCTTTGTGCTAGATTTCAAGCTGATCCTAGAGAGTCTCACTTAATAGCTATTAAAAGAATTTTCAGGTATCTCAGGGGAACACCAAACCTTGGCATTTGGTACCCAAGAGAATCTGGTTTTGATCTAACCGGCTATTCAGATGCAGATTATGCAGGTTGCAGAGTTGATAGGAAAAGTACTACAGGTTCCTGTCAATTTCTAGGAAACAGGCTTGTGTCATGGTTCAGTAAGAAACAAAACTCAGTCTCCACTTCTACAGCTGAAGCTGAGTACATTGCGGCTGGAAGCTGTTGTGCACAGATTCTATGGATGAGAAACCAACTCATTGACTATGGTCTAAAAGTTGAGAAGATTCCAATTTTCTGTGACAACACAAGTGCTATTGCCATCATAGGGAATCCAGTGCAACATTCGAGAACCAAGCACATTGACATCAAATACCACTTCATTAGAGAACATGTGATGAATGGTACAGTAGAAATGCACTTTGTGCCAAGTGAAATGCAGCTTGCAGATATCTTCACCAAGCCTCTTGATGAATCCACATTCACAAGATTGGTAGGTGAGCTAGGTATGCTTAACTTGTCATAATTTCTAGTGATATTTGATTTCAATGAATTGAAGCTGGAAATGTGTTTTGATTTACTTGAAAGTTAAAACTTTCAGAAAAATTTTCTGCAGAAATTTTGCCTAAGGCAAAATTAGCTTATCAACGGATATCCTTTTATCCGTTGATAGTATAAACACATTACTAGATTTTTGCATGTCAACGGGTAACAGGCTATCCACGTCATCAACGGATAAACTGTATCTCAACCGTTCATTCTATATCCGTTGATATACATTTTTTTTAACCGTTGGTAACCGTGTATATCTAATCATGGCTGTACTTATTCTCTTTTTATTTATTATCTGACAGTTACTTTTGACCAATGGAGTAATTACTTTTAATTATTTCATTTTTAATTCTTGAAAAATATAAAAGGCGGACTTGTACTCTAACATCTCACTTTTATTCATTTTCAAGCATATCAAAAGTTAACTGCATCTTCTTCCCTAAAACTCTCTGTAACCAAAGTTCAATCACTTCAATGGCGCCTATTGTTAAGATGATGTCCTCCACTGGGTTTACCTATGAGAAGAACAATTTCGCGGCCTTTGTTGACACAGTGAATGCTCCAGAAGCTTACCACACTTTGATGAGTTTCGTGAAGAAATGCAAACTGTCATATGCTATGACGGCTACCACTCCCTTAATCCACGAGGTAATTGAAGAAATGTGGACATCTGCTGAGTACAATGGCACAGACGGTACAATTGCTTTTTCTTTAAAGGGTAAAAACTATGTGGTTAATTCTGATGTAATAACTGCTTGTTTAAAATTGCCTGAGAATAACTGTCTGAAAGTACCTACTGATGCTGAAATTGTTGCCATGCTTAATTCTATTAATTATGCCCTTAGTACTGAAAACTTAGGGAAAATTGCTAGAAAAGGAATGGTTAAAGAATGGAGCTACTTCTGTGATGCCTTCATTAAAACTTTTTCAGGAAAAATTAGTAATTTTGATGCTGTTACCCAGTCCATGCTAACAATGATGTGTATGCTTTTAAATGATAAATTCTATAATTTTGGCACATTAGTTATGTATGAGATAGCTGCAAAGTTGGGTAAAAAGGAAACTAGGAGCAAGAATATCTACTTTGCTAGATTTTTAATGCTCTTAGCACTGCATGTGTCTGAGAATAAGCTATCCATTGCTAACCCGGATAGCAAGTTCCAATGTTTTGTTCAGGAGAAGAGAGTCTTAAGTGACCTGATTCGAATGAACCTCAATGCAGGAGTACAGTTGGTATATCTACCAATTGTTCAGGTAACTATCTCTAACTCTGAAACCCCTATCTCCAACCCCCAAATTTCTTTGCCTTCTAGTGTCACAATGGAGTCTGTAGTTGTGACCAAACAGGCTCCTACCAAAGTGACCAAATCCAAAGTTCCAAAACCACATTCTAAAAGGCAAACCTCAAGTGTCTCTCAAAAGACACCTGTTGTAAAATCTACCAAACCTCTTGAGGGGAGTGTGAAGGTGGTAGTGAGTGGTGAGGGACAGGGTGAACATCAAAGAAGCCCTAAGGATAAGGAAGGAGAGATGAGTGCAACCACCATTTCAGTCTCTCAAAAGACTGCTAATGTAACTACAGGCCAAATTCTAGTTACACTCTCCCAAAAGAGTGTGACTACTGAATCAAGTTCCCCACAAGGAACACTGCACAAGAGGGTTAGGGACACATATAGCCCAATCTCAAAAACCTATGGAAGAAGAGTGAAATCTAAAACCACAGGGGAATCACAGGGTGCACACACTGTACAGGAAATTGTGCCTTCTCAAACTCAGTTTGATGTGGCTTCAATAAATGTGGAGTCACAGCCCCTTGATCTTAATCTTCAAATCGACACACATTACAATCCACCATCACCAACTCCATCTCTGGATGTGGATATGATATCTACATCAATTCCTGATTCTCCATCTTTAAGATTCTTGGAGAAGCCCCACTCTGTAATTGGTGGTCATCATCTTTTAGATGATTTGTTGGACCATCAATCTTCCCATCCAGAATTCTCAACACAGACTGTGGCCTCGAACTTAAAATCAATCTCCACAGATTCAGTGTTGGTTTTCTCTTCAACGGATAGAATTATTCCTTCCTCAACGGATATCCTTCATCCGTTGACAAGTGTTTCTCCATCAACGGATGCGCCTCTATCTAGCCATCCGTTGACAGCTATAACTACTCCATCAACGAATATTCCTTATCCGTTGATAACTCACTCTACCACTGCTATATCTGACATTCCAGTGTCAAGTGTAGAGGAGTTCTCAGTAGTTGAAACACTTTTAGGTTTGAGGGAAGGGAGTGAGAGGCTGCCTTGTGAGCAGGCAAAAGGAGAGATAAATAATGAGAGGCTGGCCATTTCTTCCGATCAGGCAAAAGGAGAGTTTGAGAGTTCCACCTTAGTAGGTGAAGGTGAGGGTGTGAGAGGTGTGAGCCAAGGGGAGCCCTTGATGCAAGAAAAGAGAGATGAGGGGAGAGAAGGGACTACAGGAGAGATAAGGATGGAAGAAGCAGCCATTGCTAGTGAGTCAATGGGGGTTGAGGATGCATCCAAGGAAATGGAATTTCAAAGAGAATATCAGTCCATGATTGACTCCATTTCTTTGGATGCTGAAACCTTTACTCACCCTGTTCCTGCCTATCAAATTCTGGCACAACAGGGCAATGTGGAAGCAGAGGAGGCAATGCACCTAGTGCACACCTCACAATCTCTACTTAGAGCTAAGGAATCTATAGCAGCTCTGCCAACCACTGCTGAGAGTGATGAATTTGACAATTCTGAAGATGAAGACAGCCAGAGCTCTGAAGATGAAGGTGGTAGCAGTATTCATGATTTTGCATTTGCTCAAAACTACACCTATCATCAACTTGATATGGAAATCATAAGGCAATATAAATCTGCCCTGGCTGAGCACCCAGAAGCAGATCCACAGAGAAAGGTTGTTCTTCAACAGGCAATTGACTCCCTAAAGTTACAAAAGATGCAAATGGTGATTCAGAGATCCAATTTAGAGGAGGTCAAACAAGAAATCAAGGATGTGAAGATCTCTGTGGATTCCAAGCTAGAGCAACTAGCTCCTACAGCCACTCAGAGGGTGTTGCAACAAAGGTTTCTCAAAGAAGACAACCTGGCTAAATCTGTGCAACTTCTCAATTCAAGAGTGGAAAAGATGGAATCCCAGATGGAGCAATTTCTTCAACATCAGAAACTGCAAACCCAACTGCTAGAAAAGTTAGTTGCAGCCCCAACTTCTAGTCAAGCCCTTGATGCTAACAAAAAGGGGGAGAAAGTGGAAGAGGCTGTGGCAACTACAAGTCAAATCTTAATTTCTGAAAGAAGGGAAGCAGCAAGTGAGGGGGAGCAGCAGCCTACCATAGTGGTCAATCCACAAGAATTCATTGTCACAGCTTCCCCCAGCAAATCCAAACCTCTATCTGAAGAGTTTGATCTTTCAAACTTGACAGAAGAAGAAAAGCTAGCCAAAATTGAAGCTCTCCAAAAGATGAAAGAAGAAAACTATGAAAGGATAATGAGGACAGAAAGATTGATCAATCAATCTATTGCATCAACTCTGTTCTCTAGCCAAACCTCAGCTCCAACAATATCTACAACAATTCTGAAGGTGCTCACTCCAGCAATTGTGGCTCCTACATTCTATGATGCTGAGCCTTCTCATGTTAAGGAATTTGAACCCTACATCAAATCAAGACCCTTCTCACCACCAAAAGCAAATGGGAAGAACAAGTTACAACTGGACTTTCCATTTCCCAAGGATGATGAAGAGAAGTTGATGGGTAAGGCAATCAAGGAATTCAAGGAGAAGACTAACAGTTGTGTAAGAGAATGGATGGCTGTATTCATAAGGAATGGAAAAGTTCTAAACATATCCAACAGCCATCCTAGATTTGTTGAAGCCAAGTGAGAAGAGACTTCAAGGCTGCTAAGAGAATCTCAACCAAGCACTGAATATCAATATGAAAACTCAGATGAGAAGCAAGCAAGGCTGGCTCAAGAGTTATTGGATGAGGTAGAGGATGAATTGAGGGAACCTGAGGAAGTCCCCAAATTCAAAAAGAAAGGGAAATCAGTCCCCAAATCCAAGAGATTAAAATCACATGCAAGGAGGCCTGTCTCTCCAGAAACTGAAAACAAAGAGACAGTTGGTTCATCACGACCTATTGATGTAAAAGTATTCAACCCAGATGTAAATTTCCATGGTGAGCCTATAGTACCTAAAGAGGAACCAATGAATCTTGACTCCATTGAAGTTCCTTCATTCTTGCTGAAGCCTCAACAGAAGCCTACACAGAAGAAAAGGAAACCAAGGAAGCAACCTTCAAAGGAACCAATTCAAGTTGCTAGGGTACCTGCAATTGTCAGGCAGCCAATCTTGGAAAACAAGGATGATTTTATCTGATTAGTGCATAATTTTGCATATTTTTATTGCCTTTTTATTGCTTGTGTTCGTATTTTAATAAATTAATTTGTTGCATTTCAGGAAAATTCGAGAAAACTGAAGAAATTGCAAAATAAAGAAAATAAAGGTCAAGGAAGAGAAAAAGAAGAAGAAGAAGGACCAAAACAAAAAGAAAATGAAAAGCTAGGGGTGGTGGTGCATTTTGTTATCAAAGAAAATGGATGGCCAAGATTTAGCCAACACTAAACTAAATCAATGGTCAAGATTCAACCTTACCAACCAAAAACCCTAAAATTTTCCTATAAATACCCTTCATTTCTTCACTTGTATGACACCAATTACCTTACACACTAAAATTATGTTGTATTAGTTCATCTCCAAAAATTTTAGTTGTAATTTTCTATATTTCCTTGTAAACAGTTTTTATTTTTATGCAATTTCAAGTTTCATTTAATTTCTTGCACTTCTCTTTCATTTCTCTACTTGTTCTTTATTTCGTTATTTTCGTAAATTCTCGGGTGGATAAAGTAGTGACGCTAACCACTCGGGATTGAAAGTATCGATTTGAAGAATTTGTTTTCGTAATTTCAATTCCCGTTTGAATATTAGTTACACCCCTTTAAATTTAAATTTTATTGTGGGTTTTACATTTGTTAATTATAGATTTAATATTTTTATCCTTTAAATATTAGTGTAATTTAAATAAAAAAAAGAATCACAAAAATATTAATTTTAAGTTTTAGACTGTAATTTATGTCTCGTTTTGTTGATTAATTCCAAGCTCAATTAAACCTCTCCTGTGTTTATATTACCAGAAATCACATCTCTCCCAATCTCTGTCTATTTCTTTTATTCGACCAAAAATCTCTCCCCTGTCATATCCCTCCTCTTCTTCTCTTCGCACAACAGCCTCACCTCCCTCCCTCTCATTCTTTCCCCACAAATTCGAGTTATACACACAAAACAACCATTCCCATCCCCTGCTCTTCATTTTTAACCCGCCTCCGCCCCTGTTGTTTTCTTTCTAATCGAACCAATCTCCCTCATCTCCTTCTCCTTACTCTCCTTCTCCCCCTTCGATTTCCCCACAAACGCAGCCCCTCTTCCCCCTTAAGCTTTCTTTTCAATCGTTACTTTCCTTGTAGACCTTGCAGTCGCTGTTTTCGTCGAATTATTTATGGGTCGAATTTTATTTTTGTAATGAATATTAGTGAAATTGCCTTCGTTGTTTGCAGGATGGTCTATGAATTCTGCGATGTTTTTGCTGTCGTTGGTTGTAATGGTGGAGTCTTTGGTTGTTGAATTCATTGTTTTTGAATCAATCAAGTTGTTTGCCTTGAGTGTTTGTTATTGTCGTTGGTTGTATTTGTTTAAACTTCTTGCGAGTCCTGCGTTTCTCCGAGTTTACCGGGTCATGCTGTTGTTGAATGGTACCGATTCGACTGGGTTATCACTGAGGTTGCAGTAGAGTAAAGTTCTCGTCTTTGTAATCTCTGAGTCGTTTTTCCTGCGAGTCTTGAGTGCTGAGTCAACTGGGTTTGCTGCGTTTCCTTTTGTTCGTAGCCGTTCTGCATTTGTTAAGTCGAGCTGTCGAAATTGGAATGTATTGTTCGAGTTTTTTTGGTTTGTTTCCAGGGCTTGTTGCTGCGGTGTTTTGTTGTTTCTTTTTGTTGATTTGGTTCCCTGCGTTACTGAGTTTATGTCAATGATTCAAGAGAGTTTTGCTGTTAGTTGTACCGAGTCTGTGTCCATTTTTTCCGTTATTTGAGTTCATTTTCATTGTTAGTGGTAGTCTGTGTTGAGTATTGTTATTCCTGTGAGAGGTCTGTTGTTTGGGATTGTTAATTTCGTGGTCGAAGTGATTTATTTGCTGTTGAGTTAGCAAGTCCCTGTCCTGTTTGTATAATTGCTTCATGTTTAGTTGTAGTGATTTCACAAGTGGATAGTTCGTGGTTCCTTTCTTCTTTTTGTGAGTTGAAACGTTGTGGTTGTCTGAGTGTAATCTTAGTGTTTTTGTGTTTAAGGTTTGTTGTCGATATTTATTGCTGTTAAGTTCGTTGGTTGGTGCGATTTCTGTGAAATGCCGAGTCTGTGTTTTTGTTTTTTTTGTTTTTATTAGAATTTTGTGTAAATAATTTAGTTAAATTTTAAATTTTGTTTTCAATAATTTTGCTCAATTTACTTTTGAGTGTAGTGTTTTAATTTAGTGTTAATTTAAAGTTAGATTAATTAGAATAATTTATTTTTAAAACGAATTTAGAATTTTTAGAATAATTTATAATTTAGATTTAATTCGAATTTTGAATTTTCAATCTGTAGAATAATTTTAGGAAAATAAGGTTTTAAATAATTTAGAATAATTAAATTTTAATTAGTTAAATAGGTTTTCATTTAGTAATTTATTAAAACCAAAATCTCCAAAAATCAAATTGATCTAGTTCGATTAAATTAAAAATTAAGGTTTTGCGAAAATATTATTCCCTGTGGATCGAATCTTAAAATACTAAAACGATGATCGTGCGCTTGCGATAATTTTATTGTACACATTTCTGCCACATCAAGTTTTTGGCGCCGCTGCCGGGGATTATAATTATTTTTCGCACCTTAATTTTTAATTTTTCGGATTAGTTTTCTTTCGCTTGCCTTATTTTTATTTCATTTTTTTAGGAAAGTTTGGAATTACGGGAATCTTCTCACGGAGCTGGTAATCGGAATTTTTGGAAAGCATGCTTCGGTAACCCGTATCTCACTCTTTTCGCATTTTTATTTTTAGAAAATCACAAAAAAATCAAAAAAATTGAAAATCAAAAAAAAAAAAAAATTGAAAATTGAAAAAAAAAAAATCCAAAAAATTAGTTGTAAATACATAATTGTTGCATCATGCATCTAATCACTTAAGGCACATTATCTAGATTTTTATTTTCTTGTTTTTAATTTTTCGTACCTTATAAATTGTGGTGATTGCTGGAGGACCCAAAGGTACGTTAAATTTCTTCTTTCTTTTAGTTTAAACACGTAGTGTAAGCATCCGTAATTGTTTACCGCTTTCGTATATATCTCATTGTTTGTTGCATTCATTCTAATAAATTTTAAGGGCAAAACCCATCAAAAGATAAGGGAAGGGATTTCATCACTCTTTCCTTGGCCCAAAAACAATTTAATCCATCATTTTGCATACCAAGCCTTTAATAAAATTAATTAGACGTTGGCCCCTAGAAATTTCGCGCTCAATTAGGAAGGTACCTAAGAAACGAAGTAATCATTAATTATTCCGACTCTTTGGTGTCGAGGCAAGCGAAAGCTTACCTGGCCAATTAAGATTTGGTGTCTAAGTGACGAGTTTGGCCTCTTGGCAATGCCTGCTCTAATCTGGCCAAATCGGTCCGAATAAATTCTGATTTACCGAGTTTTTGGTGGTCCTTACAGTTAGGAGCAAGGTCTAGTTATTTTATTAGGGAACCTAGGTTTAGAATTTTTCTTTTGATTTTACACCCTTATTTTTTGTGTGTTTTAATCTTTCGTACTTACTTGCTACGTGTTTCCTTTCGTGGTTCATGCGCACTACTTGGGTTAGAGATAATTCTTCTAGGTTAGTGAGACCAATTGAGTGTTCATCCTCTTCGGAATCCGAACCCGTCGAAATTCTTGACCCCGTAGTAACCATGGCAGTTTCGTTAAAGGATCGTTGTTACCCCACCAGATCAGCCCAACCCTCTTGCATCACCCTACCTCCCGTAAGTGCTAACAATTTCGAAATCAAAGGTCATCAAATTAGCATGTTACCTACTTTTCGCGGGAGTGACGGTGAGGATCCTTATCTTTTTCTACATGAATTCGAGGAAGTTTGCGCTTTACAAAAACTCCAACAACTTTCCGAGGACTCCATACGACTTAGACTAATCAACTTCGCTCTAAAAGATAATGCAAAAAAATGGTTGTATAGTCTACCTGTCAATTCGATTTCCACGTGGGAGGGTTTCGTAGTCATTTTTCTAAAAAAATTCTTTCCAAGCCATAAGACTACGAAACTCACTAATGAGATTAATCAATTCCGTCAAAAACTCAACGAACCATTTTGGACGTGTTTTGACCGCTTTAAAAATCTTTTATCCCAATGTCCCCACCACGGAATTGAAAAATGGAGGCTCTGTAAGATTGTGTACGAGGCCTTAGATGGTTCAACAACCGCATTGTTGGAATCTATGTGCCAGGGGAAATTCATGGAAAAAGACGAGG
This sequence comes from Saposhnikovia divaricata, assembly GCA_036435485.1. Lineage (NCBI taxonomy): Eukaryota > Viridiplantae > Streptophyta > Magnoliopsida > Apiales > Apiaceae > Saposhnikovia > Saposhnikovia divaricata. The sequence continues at coordinate 74,181,349 of CM071600.1, read as the reverse complement.
ACGAGGGATGGGAATTCTTCGAAGAGTTCGCGGAAAAGACTATGCTGTGGGAATCAACTAGGGAGCCCACTCGAGAGCCCGAGAAATCAAACGATTCAATAGCTACCATGCATCAAAGAGGGCTACATCAAGTTGGTAACTCTATCGCGACCGAGGCTAAATTAGCCACTCTTACTCGGCGTTTAGAAGCCTTAGAAACCAACGGGTCCCCTTCCCAAGTATCCATGTGCTCAAATTTTAACTCGACCAGTCAAGGGATACAAAATCCTCAAGACTTTCAACAAGTCAATGCGATGTTCCAATCGGGTCCTCGAAATGATCCTTATGCTCCTACTTATAACCCCGGTTGGAAAAATCACCCGAACTTTTCTTGGAATCAAGGTCAACAATCTCACCCCGCACAATTCCAAAATCAACCTCCTTCGTTCCAAAACTTCCATTCTCAACCACCTGTTTTTCATAAACCTCACGCGAATTCTTTCTCCCCTCAAAATCATGCTCCTTATCCGACTCAAGCTCCTTCCCACCCTCCCGGTTTTTCTGAGTCGGATAAGCGACTTACATCGTTGGAGAAAAGTCTCGATGCGCTTCTCAAAACCACCACTAATTTGGCTCAATCGCAACAAACATTCATGCAAACCATGACTCAAGATAGGCAGATCTTAAATGCTAGCACCCAAGCCATATCTAAGTTAGAGGTACAAGTGAGCCAATTAGCTAGCGCCATCCACGAGCGTGAGAAGAATAAGTTTCCAAGTCAGGCTGAGGTCAACCCTAAGTTTCCTATTAATCAAAGACCTCCTGACAATGTGCATGCTGTCATTTCCCTGAGATCCGGGAAACATGTTGATAATCGAGTAGGAGTCGAGTCCCCCGAAGAGGAAGAAGAAGAATCAAACGTTGCACCGACACCTATTCTCGATCATTCGGATCAAACTCCGATTCCTGTCTCTTCACCTCTTTCTAGTCAGCCATCTTCTTCGAGTGGAACAACCTCGGAGCCCGTTCCCGAAGAACAAGTCTATAAACCAAAGGCTCCTTACCCACAACGCCTCGTCTCTAATAAGCAAACTGCTCAATTAGACAAGATCTTAGAGGTGTTCAAGCAAGTTAAAGTCAATATTCCTCTTTTAGACGCGATTCAACAAATTCCTTCATATGCGAAATGTCTAAAAGATTTGTGCACACATAAGCGAACTACTCACGTCCCTAAGAAGGCCTTTTTGACCTCTCAAGTGAGCTCAATTCTTTCTAACCAGATTCCCGTGAAATATAAGGACCCCGGTTGTCCCACAATTTCATGTGTCATAGGTAATTCTTTTGTGGACAAGGCGTTACTCGATTTAGGCGCCAGTGTGAACTTGCTTCCATATTCTGTCTACCAAACCCTAGGGTTAGGAGAACTTCAAAAGACGAACGTTACCCTCCAATTAGCAGATAGATCAATCAAAATTCCTAAGGGGATCATCGAGGACGTGCTAATTAAAGTTGGAGATTTCGTCTTTCCTGTTGATTTTGTGGTGCTAGAAACCGAACCGGTTAGGAATCCGACATATCAAATTCCCGTCATTCTAGGACGTCCGTTTCTAGCCACTTCGAATGCTTTGATTAATTGTAGGAATGGATTGATGAAACTAACGTTCGGGAACATGACCATTGACCTCAATATCTTTCATGTTGGAAAACAACCCGATGATTTTCATGATCAACCTATGGATGTTAATTTAATTGATGAAATAGTTGATCAAAATTTCATGAACCCTAATGATGCTCTTGATTTTTGTTTAAACCACTTTGGTCAAAACTGGGATGTTTCCGAATATACAAATGAGGTCAATGCTATGTTAGAATCCACCATTCCTACAAATAATCATAATGTTGAACCATCTCCCCTGTCTCTTTTCGAAACTAGTGAACCCGTTGAGTCGAAGCCGCCCGATTTAGAACTCAAACCTCTTCCCGACACTCTTAAGTATGCCTTTTTAGGTCCTAACGAGTCTCTTCCCGTTATTATCGCCTCTGATTTGACCGAGTCACAAGAGGATGAGCTTGTTAGGGTACTTAGAGAACATAGGGAGGCCATAGGTTGGAGTATCTCTGATATTAAAGGAATTAGCCCGGCCATTGTCCAACATCGTATTCACCTAGTTGATGATGCGAAACCCGTTCGAGACCCTCAACGGCGTTTGAACCCCACCCTGATGGAAGTTGTTCGAAAAGAAATTCTTAAGTGTCTCGATAATGGGATCATTTATCCCATTTCTGATAGCTCTTGGGTCAGCCCCATTCAAGTAGTTCCGAAGAAGTCTGGCATTACCGTTGTCACCAACGAGAATGATGAGCAAGTGCCCACCCGTGTTCAGAATGGGTGGAGGGTATGCATAGACTATAGGAAACTCAATTCTGCCACTAGAAAAGACCACTTTCCTTTGCCTTTTATCGATCAAATGTTGGAAAGGTTAGCCGGTCATTCGTTCTATTGTTTTCTAGATGGTTATTCTGGCTATTTTCAAATTCCCATTGCTCCCGAAGACCAAGAAAAGACCACTTTCACATGTCCCTTTGGAACCTTTGCCTATCGACGTTTAGCCTTTGGTCTAACCACTGCTCCAGCCACTTTCCAAAGGTGTATGATGAGCATCTTTTCTGACATGGTAGGGGATTTTCTCGAGATCTTTATCGATGACTTTTCCATCTTTGGTTCGTCTTTTCACCAGTGCCTAAACCATCTTGAGTTAGTTTTAAAACGGTGTAAAGAAACCAACCTCGTTCTCAACTGGGAGAAATGTCATTTCATGGTTAAGGAAGGGATCGTTCTTGGTCATAAAATTTCTGAAAAGGGGATAGAAGTCGATAAAGCCAAAGTTGACCTTATTGCAAATCTACCCCCACCCAAGACGGTCAAAGCCATTCGTTCATTCCTAGGCCATGCGGGTTTTTATAGGCGTTTCATTAAGGATTTTAGCAAGAAGGCTAGACCCTTAACCAATCTTCTCGGGAAGGATGTCAAATTCGATTTCAATAGCGATTGTTTACAATCTTTTGAGCATCTTAAGAAAGAATTGACTTCTGCCCCAATCATTCGATCTCCCGATTGGAATCTTCCCTTCGAGCTGATGTGTGACGCTTCTGATTATGCGGTAGGAGCCGTTTTAGGGCAACGAATCGATAAGATGCCCCATGTCATTTACTACGCTAGCAAGACTTTGAATGATTCCCAACTTAACTATTCTACCACCGAAAAAGAACTTCTAGCCGTAGTCTTTGCTCTCGACAAGTTTCGGTCCTATCTTATCGGTTCGAAAATCATTGTCTACACCGATCATGCCGCTCTTCGTTATCTATTCTCTAAGAAAGACTCTAAAGCCCGATTGATTAGGTGGATTCTCTTGCTTCAAGAGTTTGACCTAGAAATTAGGGATAAGAAGGGGTCTGAGAATGTTGTCGCCGATCATCTTTCTCGCTTGATAGTGGAGTCCACCATCGACTCCCCTGTAAACGAATCTTTTCCGGACGAGCAACTTCTGTCCATTTCCACTCCCCCTTGGTTCGCCGATATTGTCAACTATCTTGCAACCGGTGACATTCCCTCTCATTGGTCCTCTCAAGATAGATCGAAATTTTTCTCACAGGTCAAACACTTCTTTTGGGATGACCCGTATCTCTTTAAATACTGTCCCGACCAAATCATTCGGAGGTGCGTCCCAAATCATGAATTCAAGAATATCCTTTCTTTCTGCCATGACCAAGCCTGTGGAGGGCATTTCAGTGCTAAGAAAACAGCCGCTAAAATCCTCCAAAGCGGTTTTTATTGGCCCACTTTGTTCAAAGATGCTGCTGAATACTGTGCCGCGTGTAATAGGTGTCAACACTTAGGAAAGATCACTAGGAGAAATATGATGCCAATGAACCCCATCTTAATCATTGAGATTTTCGATGTATGGGGTATCGATTTTATGGGCCCCTTTCCTAGTTCCTTTGGCAACCTCTACATTCTGTTAGCGGTCGATTACGTGTCTAAGTGGGTGGAAGCCATTGCTACTAAGTCCAATGATAACAAGGTCGTTCTTAAATTCCTCAAAGAGAATATCTTTTCTCGTTTCGGTACACCTAGGGCTATCATTAGTGACCAAGGCAAGCACTTCAAGAATCGTCAATTTGAGTCTCTTTTGAAAAAGTACTCAATAACTCATCGGCTAGCCACCCCTTACCATCCTCAAACTAGTGGGCAAGTTGAAGTCTCGAATCGTCAAATTAAGCAGATTTTAGAAAAGACTGTCAACTCGAATAGGAAGGATTGGTCAACTAAGTTGATAGATGCCTTGTGGGCCTATCGGACCGCTTTCAAAACCATTTTAGGCATGTCCCCTTATCGGATTGTCTTTGGTAAAGCCTGTCACTTGCCCGTTGAGCTCGAACATAGGGCCATGTGGGCCATTCGAGAGCTGAATTTTGACTTACCAACCGCTGGTAGTCATCGGAAGTTGCAATTGTCTGAACTCGAGGAGTTGAGAAATGAAGCCTACGAGAACGCTAAAATCTATAAACAAAGAACTAAGCTTTTTCATGATAAATCTATTTTGAGAAAATCTTTTTCTCCCGGTCAAAAAGTTCTTTTGTACAATTCTAGGCTTCATTTGTTTCCCGGGAAATTGAGATCCCGGTGGGAAGGTCCTTATGTTGTTAGGGTCGTTTTTCCTCACGGTGCTGTTGAAATTGAAAATCCTAAAAATGGTAATATATTTAAAGTTAATGGACAAAGACTCAAACCATTTTTAGAGCCGCCAATTGATCCCGAGGAAGAGGTTATCTACCTCATCGATCCATGAATCAAGTAAGTTTCTTCAGTAGGTAATTGTAAACTCTCTTTCATCCTTATCAGGTATTTTCTCATCATTCTCCCTTGTCATTTATCTTGCATTTTGCATACATTGAGGACAATGCATGATTTAGGTATGGGGGAGGGTTTTAGTGTAAATACATAAAATTGAAAAATCCAAAAAAAAATTGAAAAATTTTAAAAATCCAAAAATAGAGTTATTTTAGCTTAGTTGTCCTTCCCACTCTTTAAATTCTAGAACTAGTTGGTGTTGACAATTTTTTCGAAAATTATATGTATAATGCCTTTAGATGATTTGAACGTAGTCAGGTAAGGTTTTCCTCATGAAACTTGTGTCGAACAAATTTTTGCTTAAAAGACCAAGACGGCACATTTGCACAAGACTTTTGATGGAAAAATTGTATAGGAATGTTATTCGATACCTGAGAGAGAACCCACATGTTAGAACAATGTCGAATCAAACCTTTGCGAAATTTGCTTCTATAGTGTCAAAAAAAAAAAAAAAAAAAAAAAAAAAAGAAAAAGAAAGAAAAGAGTCAATAAATGTTTGTAATTGTTGAGTGCTAGTGTAATAATAAATTCTTAGTAGGGAAATCGGCTAGGTTGGGCTCATTAATAACCCGAGTAAGTAAGTCCGAGGGGACTTTGTGCCTAGCAACCTAAGGTCCCGTGTGATCTGGGATTGTTGACCTAAAACTCGCTAAATGGGTATTGATGCAAAAGTCTTTTGGGACCTCAACCATTGCACGGTCGGTCTAACTACTAAGAACGTGAAGTTTGGCTAGATACTTGTTCTGATAGAGATTGGGTCAGTTCAATATTGGTTGAAAAAGAGAAAATATTCGTATGCAGTTTATCCATCAAAGGCCTTAAATTCACTACACACCTTGGGATTTTGTGCAAATTTTTAGTCTAATCAAGTGGATTGTGGGAACCTATAACTTGGCTATTATTAGAATAATCTCTAAGGCATGTATTTTCCTACAAAATTGTTTTGTTGACACCAATGAAGGCTAGAGTAAAAGAGGAAAGTTGGATACTTGCTGACTTATCTCAAAGATTTTATGGGTATATCTTCTGTAAACCCCTAGGAGACAACACTCCTCCTGTAGAGATCGTCTATAGGTTTAACGGGTTGGTAAACCTAAAATTACCCGTGATTCCTACGACAGTGAGTATAGGTTTTTCATTCTGCATTTTTCTTTGTGTTTTACTCGAGGACGAGCAAAAGATAGGTATGGGGGCATTTGATTAGTGCATAATTTTGCATATTTTTATTGCCTTTTTATTGCTTGTGTTCGTATTTTAATAAATTAATTTGTTGCATTTCAGGAAAATTCGAGAAAACTGAAGAAATTGCAAAATAAAGAAAATAAAGGTCAAGGAAGAGAAAAAGAAGAAGAAGAAGGACCAAAACAAAAAGAAAATGAAAAGCTAGGGGTGGTGGTGCATTTTGTTATCAAAGAAAATGGATGGCCAAGATTTAGCCAACACTAAACTAAATCAATGGTCAAGATTCAACCTTACCAACCAAAAACCCTAAAATTTTCCTATAAATACCCTTCATTTCTTCACTTGTATGACACCAATTACCTTACACACTAAAATTATGTTGTATTAGTTCATCTCCAAAAATTTTAGTTGTAATTTTCTATATTTCCTTGTAAACAGTTTTTATTTTTATGCAATTTCAAGTTTCATTTAATTTCTTGCACTTCTCTTTCATTTCTCTACTTGTTCTTTATTTCGTTATTTTCGTAAATTCTCGGGTGGATAAAGTAGTGACGCTAACCACTCGGGATTGAAAGTATCGATTTGAAGAATTTGTTTTCGTAATTTCAATTCCCGTTTGAATATTAGTTACACCCCTTTAAATTTAAATTTTATTGTGGGTTTTACATTTGTTAATTATAGATTTAATATTTTTATCCTTTAAATATTAGTGTAATTTAAATAAAAAAAAGAATCACAAAAATATTAATTTTAAGTTTTAGACTGTAATTTATGTCTCGTTTTGTTGATTAATTCCAAGCTCAATTAAACCTCTCCTGTGTTTATATTACCAGAAATCACATCTCTCCCAATCTCTGTCTATTTCTTTTATTCGACCAAAAATCTCTCCCCTGTCATATCCCTCCTCTTCTTCTCTTCGCACAACAGCCTCACCTCCCTCCCTCTCATTCTTTCCCCACAAATTCGAGTTATACACACAAAACAACCATTCCCATCCCCTGCTCTTCATTTTTAACCCGCCTCCGCCCCTGTTGTTTTCTTTCTAATCGAACCAATCTCCCTCATCTCCTTCTCCTTACTCTCCTTCTCCCCCTTCGATTTCCCCACAAACGCAGCCCCTCTTCCCCCTTAAGCTTTCTTTTCAATCGTTACTTTCCTTGTAGACCTTGCAGTCGCTGTTTTCGTCGAATTATTTATGGGTCGAATTTTATTTTTGTAATGAATATTAGTGAAATTGCCTTCGTTGTTTGCAGGATGGTCTATGAATTCTGCGATGTTTTTGCTGTCGTTGGTTGTAATGGTGGAGTCTTTGGTTGTTGAATTCATTGTTTTTGAATCAATCAAGTTGTTTGCCTTGAGTGTTTGTTATTGTCGTTGGTTGTATTTGTTTAAACTTCTTGCGAGTCCTGCGTTTCTCCGAGTTTACCGGGTCATGCTGTTGTTGAATGGTACCGATTCGACTGGGTTATCACTGAGGTTGCAGTAGAGTAAAGTTCTCGTCTTTGTAATCTCTGAGTCGTTTTTCCTGCGAGTCTTGAGTGCTGAGTCAACTGGGTTTGCTGCGTTTCCTTTTGTTCGTAGCCGTTCTGCATTTGTTAAGTCGAGCTGTCGAAATTGGAATGTATTGTTCGAGTTTTTTTGGTTTGTTTCCAGGGCTTGTTGCTGCGGTGTTTTGTTGTTTCTTTTTGTTGATTTGGTTCCCTGCGTTACTGAGTTTATGTCAATGATTCAAGAGAGTTTTGCTGTTAGTTGTACCGAGTCTGTGTCCATTTTTTCCGTTATTTGAGTTCATTTTCATTGTTAGTGGTAGTCTGTGTTGAGTATTGTTATTCCTGTGAGAGGTCTGTTGTTTGGGATTGTTAATTTCGTGGTCGAAGTGATTTATTTGCTGTTGAGTTAGCAAGTCCCTGTCCTGTTTGTATAATTGCTTCATGTTTAGTTGTAGTGATTTCACAAGTGGATAGTTCGTGGTTCCTTTCTTCTTTTTGTGAGTTGAAACGTTGTGGTTGTCTGAGTGTAATCTTAGTGTTTTTGTGTTTAAGGTTTGTTGTCGATATTTATTGCTGTTAAGTTCGTTGGTTGGTGCGATTTCTGTGAAATGCCGAGTCTGTGTTTTTGTTTTTTTTGTTTTTATTAGAATTTTGTGTAAATAATTTAGTTAAATTTTAAATTTTGTTTTCAATAATTTTGCTCAATTTACTTTTGAGTGTAGTGTTTTAATTTAGTGTTAATTTAAAGTTAGATTAATTAGAATAATTTATTTTTAAAATGAATTTAGAATTTTTAGAATAATTTATAATTTAGATTTAATTCGAATTTTGAATTTTCAATCTGTAGAATAATTTTAGGAAAATAAGGTTTTAAATAATTTAGAATAATTAAATTTTAATTAGTTAAATAGGTTTTCATTTAGTAATTTATTAAAACCAAAATCTCCAAAAATCAAATTGATCTAGTTCGATTAAATTAAAAATTAAGGTTTTGCGAAAATATTATTCCCTGTGGATCGAATCTTAAAATACTAAAACGATGATCGTGCGCTTGCGATAATTTTATTGTACACATTTCTGCCACATCAAATTTTATCTATCAGGCAGATATTGAAGAATACTCTGACATGAATCTTTATCTGGATGAATTGTCAGAAGTAAGAGGAATTGACAAATATAGACATTTGCCTGAAAGATTGGTCTTTGTATACAAGGGAGGAACGGAAAGGACATGGCCACTACAAAGGGTTCTTGGAGAAAATTATCATACCTTAACCAAAGTGTTCTCTGCAATCAAGAGATACACAGGGTTCTCCAAGATAGCAAAAGGGGAGATACTGGACAAAATAGAACAAATCAGGAGGGATTGGAACTCACCATCAAGTCTACCAAGGAAAATGAAGATCCCATACAATGGACAGAAAATCCACCTCCAACCTTTCTGGATGATGGAGTTCAGGGATGAAGATGGTAACAGGAGATTCTTCAGGTTAGAAGACCAACTACCAAAGGCTAGTTCTCAATACCTGAGATGGCTACAACAGAAGCTAAATCCAAAGGTAGATGAAGAAGATGTAGGCAACTCCAAATACAGATTGAGTCCAACTCTGCCAAGGAAGGAAAATCAAGGGTGATGCCAACAAGAGGAAAGAAACAGTCCTAATCTGCTCAGTCTAGAGGAGCACTTCTCTGTAAATTTCTCAAACTTTCGGTTTTTAATTATTGTAGCTTAATACAATTTATGTATTCTTCTTTATATATCTTTAGGAATGTTTTGTTATCATCAAGGTCCTGAATTTATGCTTTATTGCCATCAAGTATAAATTGGGGGAGATTGTTAGGAATATGTTGTACTTGATGATAACTTCACAATCAATCAAATTGTTTAAGGTTTTGTAGCTGTCAACGGATGAGGATTTATAACTCTATCCGTTGACAGGTAGCTCATCAACGGATGATGTTTTGTAGCACACTGCAGTATCTCTATGTTATCAGTTGATAGTGTTTTTATCCACAGTCATGTTGACTATCAACGGATAGGCAGAATAGGGTAGCCAATTGTAAATAAGCTATGCTATGTAATTCTGTCTAAGTGAAAGTGTATCAACGGATGAAGACTAAACTCTATCAACGGATACAACTCAAATCCACTCTATTAACGGATACAGCTCAAGTCCCAATATCAACGGATACTGCTCTATACATCATCAACGGATGTCAGTATACATCATCAACTGATAATCATTGACACTGTCTTCTATGATTAGCTGGAGATTAGCAGTTGATAAGGACATGTTTGACTGACAGATCACATGAGTTTATAGTAGATACAAAAAGCAGTATGGCAGCCATACTTTGGAAACACAGAAGAAAGAAGCATTCCATTTACACTATGAATACAAGAAAGGTGCAGGAGACATGTCTGAACACAAGGACAACCTTTCGGCTACATGTGTATTTGGAGTGTAGTAGCAAGTCAACTAGAATTAGATTAGTATTATCTTATTCCAGTAGTACTTGTAAAACTTGGGATATATAACCAAGGATAGCAACTCTTTGTAGGTTAAGAAAACAGACATATTTGCTTAGGGTTTCTTGAATATCCTTAGAAGCAAAGAGTTGTAAAACGGCAGCTGTGTACATTTTGTATCACAGAGTTTTCTTCAAATAAAAGCTTCAGGTGGTGCATATTAACCACCTGATTTTATATGTGTTTGTGTTTAAATCTTACATTGCAATTATCTCTTCATAAGTTTCTGAAGTTCTTATCAGAAATTTATAAATATCAAGAATTGTATTCAACCCCCCCTTCTACAATTATACAAGTGTGTAATCTGGGAATAACAATACATATGATAGTTCTTAGAATATTTTACATCCATCAGTCAATTACTTAGTTTATGTTGTGCTAAGTAATGAAGTGCCAAAGGAGAGACATTGGTTATCTGTACTTATGTACTTGGTAATCTTTGTTACCTAAACGACATCAAGTGCTTGTATGAGTCTTTTCACTAACTTTGTGTTAAAGTTCTCTATACATAATAAGCACTTAAAGAAAATCTTTCTTTCTAAATTACTGCGAAGTCAAGAGTTTGTGTCTTTTAAAATTAAAACGACCAAGTTTTCATTAAAAGATATGATAATACATTGTTTTATGCATAAATACAAACTCTTGCACATTAACAGTTTTTAAAAGAAAACTCAATTTTTCTGCAGTTGTGATTGCTTATATTGTAAAACTTTTTGAAGTCACAACTGTACATCATTTCTCTCACATGATATAATGCATATATTTTCACACGATGAGATGGTATGATGTAAATGCATTCTATCTCTATATTGCTCTATTGCTATGTGATGCAGGTTCAACTCCTAGTGGAAGTTTTCTCACATGAAAGTCATGAGGTTGTAAACCCAACAACTTCTATCCCAGACTATAAATCCAAATCTAAACACATCCTAACTTACCCCTGAAATGAAAGTAACCAATGAGACTAAAGGTCAATAAAGGAGTAAATGTACTTGTTACAACAAATAAGGATGTGAGGGATAGTAAACCCACAGCTCTACCTCTCAAGGAGAATAAATGTATATAACTTGAGGTATCTGTAAGCTCGCCTGCATTCTCCCAAAAGGATGTAGAGCTGAAAATGGCACTAAAACAGTCTCTGGATTCATTATCTTAAAATGATGAGTTTATTGAAATTCGCCTGTCGGCCAGGGTATCTGTTGGTAAGTCACTACCTCACACACAATACTAAAATACTTCCTATGCACAAAGTGAGATTGCACACACTAAGGATGAATTGACGGAAACAACTAATACTTCGACCATTTTACGGTTAGGATTATAAGTTGAAGGTTCCTCAAAGAACCAAGAGTCTTCACAGACCTCTAGAGAAGGTATTGATCTCAATGCAAATTCATCAAGATCATTATCTAACTCCCCAGAGGGAACATCTCTGGATCCTGCGGGTATCGGATCCGACATAGGCGCGGATCGGCAACTTGTTAACTATGATTCAGATTTACCTGATGAGTTTAACAAGGTGATGTCTTCATAGACATTAGATGGAAACATGATTTTAATTCTAAGTTTTGATTTCATTGTTTACCTTCTCAGAATTCAAATCTGAAACCCATAAAAAGGGAAATTTTTTTATCAACTTGTAGATTATGACTAAGATTCGTCTGACGAGTCTAACGAGGATCGGGGATTTGCGAAACCCCATTGCACCACCAGTGACCTCTCTAGAAGGGGCAATGGTGAATTTTCCTTGCAGGTACACATGGATGTTGGAGCTATGAGAGATAAGAGTGATATCCTAGTGAGCATGAGTGTAAACACTTGAGAGTTGAGAGATGAGATCACTCATTTTAAGTGATATGAGTGGAGAGATGAGCTAAACACTTATGAGGTACACGAAACAGAATCACACACTCACAGTGAGGAAGAAAGATAAACACCAAATCTCATTCCCTATTCCCAAACAAAGTTTACTTACAAGATTTGGGAGATACAAGGAAATTGTCGGAAGATTTGGTTGTCAAGATGATCAATAGTGAGGCCATTCTATCATATCTAAAGGGCAAAGTTGATCAGTCTATATACTTCTATTCTGGAAGTCTTCATGAAAATCCTTCAACACAAGAAAAGCTTCTTTTCTTTATTGCAACAGACAATGTTATATGTATGAAGAATCTGTTGTACTAAAGGTAAGAAGTGAGTTATAATTGAAAAAATGGTATCATCTAATTTACATTTGGATGTTTGCTATAATTGAATGCTTGGAGGATTACTCAACTAAGGGGGAGAGATATTTTGAAGAAGATATACTCAAAGATTGCCTTAGTAAGAGATACTCAACTAAGGGGGAGATTATAAGAGATACTCAACTAAGGGGGAGATTATAAGCTTACCTTAGTGAGGGGGAGATTTTCTATCTAAGGGGGAGAGATATGAAAAAGGACATACCTTAGAATGGGGGAGTATTCACCTTGTCAGGGGGAGATAGATTTATTCACCTTGTCAGGGGAGATAAGGAGTATTCACCGTTATAAGGAAGAGACATATCACCTTAGGCAGTGAGACATAAGGAATGAGAGAAGTATGAAACGACAAAGAAGAATTCTTCAGTATGTGGTTGAAAAGTCATATTCTTTACCACTGAAGAATTCCCAAGTATCTGCTGATAATGTTCAATATTAGATGTAAAGGGTTATCAGGCAGATATGTTAAGAAATGAAGATGAGTTACTTAATTCATTGTCAGAGGAACAATCATCTATCATTTCATCTACTGAGATTCTGGAAATGTTATATCTAAACCAGAAATTTTTTTTATGTATTATTTACTATAGTTCTTTAATGTTTTATCTTCTTCTTGTTTTTAGTTGAGTTATCCTCTAGGAATTTGTATGTTAATGTTTAACAAACAAATAGGGGGAGATTGAAAGTCATATGTTTACCCTATTTGTAAACATCGAGGATTTAACTCAACTCAAACAAGAATGTAATAGTAAATAGTACACATGTACTGTCACAGGTATCTCAAATGATTAACTGTCAAAAGAAAGAAGACAAAGTCAATCTACCGTTTTGAGTTATACTACACTTGAAGAAGTTCATTCAGTTGATCAAGCGTCAGTGGAGTAATCAAGACAGTAGGTTCAATTTATAGTGACAAGAGGTTCCTACAGTGGCAGAATACAGATTAGAAAGGTTTGAATGAAGAGTGAAGAAAAGGAAGACAGGAACCACATCTTTAAAGTCAATACATGAAGAATAGTCATTGCGGTTAGTCACTCATGAACCAGACCGTGCATTGAGTGTCAACATTAAACAGTGGTTGTTCGTCATTAACTTCAGTGGTTCAAGCTATCAAGACAGGTATGAGGGAAAATCATTGTGCAAGCAGCAGAACTGCTAAATTAATTAACCACAAGGATTTTACTATCAAGTGGATCACCACTGAGAGTCAAAGTGAAGAACAGAGATTGGAGTTAGTCGTTCATGAACCAGACAGTACATCGAACATCAACAATTGTCCAGTGGAAGTTATTCACCATTTACAGTGGTTCATTTAGGTAAATTGATTATTTATTGATGTTAATTAATTCACCTTTAATTGATATAAATCATTATAGTTTATTTAATTAATAAATTAATTCTAAAAGAATTAATTAATTTATTAAATTACTTATTGTATCAATTAAGTCTGAATTAATTAATTAATCACTAGATAGTTTATATGGTTTATATGACTTAAAAGAATGATGTAACAAAGAGAACAGCTGAGTTATGTCATATTGAAAGAGAACAGCTGAATTATGTCATATTGAAAGAGAACAGCTGAATTATGTCATATTGAAAGAGAACAGCTGAGTTATGTCATATTGAATGAGAACAACTGAATTATGTCATATTGAACAGAAGGCAACGTTTATGTCATTCCGACAGAAACCAATTATGTCTTGATCAATATTATGTCATATCCAGAATTAAGTCATATCCGAGTTTATGTCATACCGACCAGGTGAAATTATGTCATGGTCCAGATTATGTCATACCGAGCTTATAGATTTATGTCATGACACATATTATGTCATACCGAGCTTAAGGAATTATGTCATGACACAGATTATGTCATACCGAGATTATGGGATTATGTCATGGAGTAATTTATGTCATGGTGGTAGCAAAATATCAATACTTTGCTATAAAAGCAACAGACATACACACGGACATATCATCTTCTTCACAGACTCTCCTGGAAACACAAAGAGAGAGAGAGAGAGAGAGACCAAGAGAAAATGGTTCCTTGAGCTTAAATTAAATCTTGTAAATTATTTCTGGCTTGTATCATTAAATCTAAACCGACAGAAATTGTTTACTTGCACTTGTGGAACTATCTAGCGAATTAAGTTTCCTAGAATCTCTCGATCTTTTTATTACAAATATAGAAAAGTTCATGTCGATTTTTCTATAGAATTTGTAATAATTAGTTTGGTCATCAAACCTTGTAATTTGTACCCGTGTATTTAGACACACCCCATCAAGTTAATATAAATTTTATATTCAACTTGAAATATCGGTATTCGTTTTATTCCGCATCAATTTGTTCTTGATTTAATATTTTAAGAAAAGAGCAAATTCGATAAAACGACATAGTTTGTATTCAACCCCCCTTCTACAAACTATTTTGGACCTACCAATATATATATATATATTATGTGTGCTGAGGGATTGAGCTCAATAATTAGGCGTCATGAAGAGGTGTGTTAGGTCCAAATGTGTTGTAGAGGGGGGGTGAATACAACTTTTCAAATATGAGAAGCAATAAATACGATGCAATAAACGAACACACAGATTCAAGGAATATATGTCTTATATATAACTTGAAGTGGTTGCTACAACATTCATTACAAAGTATAACAGAAGTTCAGAGAGAAGTGAATGATACTAAGCTATGTGAATGCACTCTCTCTCTTTTACATGTGTTTCTCTCAACTATTGCTCACTAACTAAAACATTACACAAGTACTTCTATTTATACTACATGTAATCTATGTCCTGTAGTCTTCAAAGACTAAGATATACGTGGCCCAATGATGTCCACATAAATCTTGCCTTATCTTGAAAGCTTGGAAATCTACCAATCAGAAGATGCCATGTGTCATGTTGAAGCTGCACTCTAAGTAGAACTTCTACTTAGCCATCTCGAATTTCTAAGTAGAACTTCTACTTAGAAACTTCTACTTGGTCATCTAGAATATTTAGTACTTAGAAAATATTCTGGTCTTCAACTTGAAACTTCAATGCACATCTTGAACTTGTGATTTCTTCATGTCTTCTTTATTCTTCTCCAAGCTCTTGAACATGGATCTTTATTACTGACATAAACTTGCTATCAATGTCCTGACACTTGATGCACTGGTCTGGTTCATAAGTGACTAGTCTTGATAGTGTTTTTGCTTCTTGAATAAATTATCATATCCAATTAGTAATGTGGCTTTCCAATATTTGCTTTCCTTCTTTTTCACTTGAAATCAATTAGTCTTATTGATACTGATAGTTATGATCTTGATTCTTGGCTTTTCAAATCACTGAGGCATGAACAACTTTGACTTGAACTTCTTTCAATGATTTCTTCTTGGCTTGATCATAGTTAACATGTTGAATTGTATCAATTACCTTGTCTTCATTTAGTGTTGATTTCTTTGTGACTTCTTGTTCTTGATTGTCTTCGGGTTAAGTATCTTTTCCTTTAGATGAGCTACATTAGTTATAGTGTTACAAGTTTACACACTCTGCCTTTCAATCTCCCCCTATTTGACTGTCTAACAATGACATTCAAATTAATGAAGGATAACTCAACTAAACAATGAGACGAGAAATGATAATTAACATTACAGTCTTGAATAATTTACAATTGAAATTTACAATTGAAATTTACTTGAAAACAATACAAAGAACTTAAACTAGAAACAGAATTCGAACTTCGAATTAAAGATCATTTGAGTGATTCCTATCACCTGGATTATTTCATACCTTTTAGTCAAACTTATATCACCTTATTGGATTCACTCTAAGGTGAATTTTCCTCAAGTGAGTTAAAGCAACCGAAAGACATGAAGTTTTTCCAACTTCAAGTTCACACCACTCTGACCTTTAACCCTAATTCCGTTTCCTCTTTCTAGCTTCAGCAGCTGGGTCTTTCTCTTCTTTCTGCCTTCTGTGCTTCTCCTTCTGCTGCTGTTCTTTCTTGTACACTGGATCGCGAAGCTGCTTCCACCTAGCATTCAATAGACTTACAGCTTCTATTTCTAGAGGATTCTTGGGCTCTGGATAAGGATGTTTGAAAAGCCTTCTGAGTTTGTCCACCTCCTGAGTAGTCCTGATCTTTGGAATGTCCTCAAAGTTCTTCATTATGAGCTGAGGTTTCCAATGTGATTTATCAGCTTTAAACTGACAATAGATCATCTTGGGGTAGCCCTTGACACGGTCAGTATTGTGGACACTAGCCGCATCTCGCTCCATTCGCTTCTTTTCCACCACTACCTCAGACAGGTAACTCATGAGTCTCTGCTTTTCTTCCACATACATATCTTCCACTTTGCCCCATTTGAATACATGTAATACTCTCTCCAGAAATGCAGCATCGTGAGTCTGTAGCAGCCATTTTCTACTCATATGCAAGAATGTTTGATTCTGGTCTGCATCTATGAATACTAAGGCATCAGCTGTATCTTCAACATAAGCGTGTATCCAGTATACACTATCACTTCCTGGAACACCAATTGCCTCCCTTATCTCTCCTTGTTCCAGTGCTCCAGAAGGAAGAGTCAGAGCTTCATCTACATTCTTCATTGCTTGAAGAATATTCCATTTCTTCTCTATCAGCTCCGGCTCAATCTTCACGTTATCTAGAGGGTTTGGAGCAATGATATCACACTTCCACACCTCATTACTCTTCTTGAATATGACTCTTTCAATGATCTTCACGGATTTTTCTTTAAGCTCAGAAGCGAATCCCTTACTCTCTTTGTCTACAGACAGCTTTGAGAGATTCCACTGAAAGCTCCATTAGATCATTTTCCTCCATGCTAACCCTCTTCATCTTTCCGTCAACTACCATCCGGACAAAATTTGGATATGCTGAGAATTCTGGACCCTTGTTCTCTGCTAGCTGCATTAACTGATCCCTATACAGAATGCTTAGCTCCTCAGATTGAGAGTATTGAATTATTGTCGCTAGCAAGAACAACTCTGACGCAGATCTTCTCGTTATGAATTGGTCATCCACATATAGGAAAGATGTTGGGACTCCTTCTACCAAAGACAAAATAACCTGCCACTCCTTAAGTGTTGCATTATATCCAACCCTGACTTTAGAAATTAATCTCTTCAAAGCACTTATATAGTCCATAGTCATTGGATTCTGCAAATTCAAGTTGTAGAACAGATCATCTGCCTCCTTGTTATGAACTCCTTTCGCACAGGATCCCATCAGTATCTTCCTTGCTTCATCCCTCTTCTGTCCTATCCTTCTCTTGTCGAGATCAACTTGAGGATCAGCTAGCCTTGCAAGCTCATGATCATACTGCTTCCCTTGGAGCTCCACTTTCTTTTCTAGGAATGCAGCACGTTCTTGCATCATCTTCATTTTATGGAACTGAGCTTGTTCCAAGGCTAACTGTTGAGCTTTAAGGGTTTCCTCATCAACAGGAATTTCTTCAGGCATTCCGGAAGACATCCCAGCACCTCCACCTTGTTCCTTCAAAGATCTCTTTATAGCATGTGCCAAAGGTATGTCTTCCATATCAGAATCTGAGTCAAGTACCTCCTGTACTGTTTCCTGATGACTGAGGTCAACGAATGGTTCATCAACCATCATTGCCTTACCCTTTTTCCTCCTCAGAGCCTCTTCATCAACAGACGGCTCAATTTCTATTTCCTTGACAAGATCAGCATGTTCTTCAATTTCTTCGATGTGAACTGCCTACTGTCTCGTCTCCTTTCCACTCTCCCCCTTAGGTGAGTTATCCTGAACACCACCTTGCTCCGGAAATCCACCAGCAACATAAGAACCTCCAAAACCAGAACCGGAGGCTCCCGCTCCACTAGCACCACCTGCACCAGCATCGGGGGGAGGTTGTTGCGACTCGAAACACTCCGGGGGCACAAAACTCCTGACTGCGAACATCATTCTACTGATCTCCACGGCCATTGTATGCATTGTAGACTCCATTGCCCCCATCCTTTCATTAAGAGTGCTTCCCAAGACACCACCAGCATGGCCCAAGTCATTGACCTTGTTTGTCAAAGCATCAAAAGCTATAGCTTGACTTTCCATTCGTGCTGCGTAGTCATCAAGAGCCCTTTGATTGTTTCCAATGTTAATCCCGAACTGCCCCATCGTCTGCCCGAACTGCCTCATCTGATTTTCCATAGAAGTCATACGTGTATCAAGATTTTCAATATTAAGGGACGGTGTTTGGTTTAGGTGACCTCGCTCTAATACTCGTTCTGTTAGTATTTGGCGCTCGGTTTCGGGCCTTAAAAATGAAGATCCCTCTCTCCCTAACCTCTCACACACACTCCCTGTCTCACGCTCGTGTATGTCTTCAATGATTGATCCAAAGTATGAAGCAGTACCTGCAGAAATTGGATAAGCAATATAATTGGCAGTTATGGGATCTATTTCTGTTATGTCCTGAGTTGGAATCTCAGGCTGAGGGGCTGCAAAGTGTTCTTGTACGACATCAGAACCGATCCTCTTTGCAACATCAGTACGTACCGGTGAAGGTACGGCTGAAGTTGTTAAAACTTCATGTCCTTTTGAAGCAACAGGATCTTCAAAAGGTACATAATCCTCACCAAAATCCCTATGTGCAGATTGTTTAAGGGGAGAACCACTCTCGTGAGGTGGAGTGGTTGCGTGTGACACACTAGGGTTTGACTGGACTTTTGAAGTAGCAGCATGAAAAAGTTTGGCTTTCTTTCGAATAAGATGCCGCACTTCGGGGTCACTCTCCTCATCATCTCCTACATATACATGTACTGGCTTTCTGACTACCGTTAACAGGGGTGAAAGAGAATAAGAATGTGTGTCAGACTCAGAAATATAGCTCTCACCCAGGGATAGATTCTGCGGGTTAGCAGTCTCTTGGGTCTCGGAATCAGATACATAGGAGGAGGAATGAATAGTATGCAGGGAGAGATTACCTGATTCATTACCTTGTGCCTCATCGCTTTGCTCATCAGGAATCTCATCAAATGCCTCAGCATGAGCAGATGGATTCTGAGCATATGATGAAACTTGCGATGATTCCCCCAAATTGGTAACTCCTGCATCATATGTAAGCCACATTTGAATATTTTCAGGAATTGACATCGGTTTACCTTGATGTTTATCCTGATTAGCAATGGTTGAAAGTGACTTAGTGCCCATCCCTAGCGATGCAGATGTTGGGCTTCTGGCAAATCCCTGTCTAACAGCAAGAGCATCCTTCGGTATTAAATCATTAATCAGCATTTGTAGGAACCGAGGAAACCAGCAGACAACATCAGTTGTAGTGAGGTCTCTGCTTGCAGGAGATCCCATTGTGGCCACTATCTCAGAGAGAACTATGCGTCCATAATTTATATCCAGTTCTCTTGCTAGGGCAACTGCAAAGGTTTGCATTGGAATTGGAATTTGATGAAAATCTTTTTCGCGTGCCCGAAAACATCTTGTGATGACCTCGAAAAAGTAATTCCATTCCACATGGAAGAATTGTTTTTGGATGTTTCCAGTGATCCGGCCAGTCGGATGATAACATCCTATTTCTTCAAAGAATGTGAAGCGTTGTTCCGCTGTAGGTTCTGCATCATAAGCATCATTGATTGGGAATCCCAGAACCCTGTTGACAATTTCTTCAGTCACCTCATATTCCTGACCCGCTAAGGTAAACCTGAAACCGTAGGGGGTTGTTTTGCTCCCAAAAGTAACCGCACTAGTCCATAATTGCTGTAAAGCATCATGTACTAGTGTAGGTTTAGCAGTAAAAGCATGGCTAGCCTTGGAGTACAAATTAAGAAATCGTACCCAAAACTTAAACCGCGGGAGTTGATCACCAATTTCCGTAGAAATATTATAAAAATTGTTTTTAGCAAGTGAAAATTGGTGAGCCATTTTAATTAAATGTTTTTCTTTAAAAGATGTGAATTTTTTTTTTTAATTTTGAAAAACAAGTAATTTACGAATTAAAGATTGTATCCCTTTTAATTTAACAAGAACAACAAAAGTCCCTTTGAGAAATTAAACTACGGGATTCAATCAATAGCCAATACTAAATCTGAATATTCAATGAAGATGAATATTCGTGTGTATACCAGTGAAATCGTGTGTGTTTAGATAGAGAATATGAAATCGTGTTTTATGAACAGTTACACAAACAATTTATGTTCGTGTGTATGTGTATGCGCGTGTATGAATGGTCACTAAACACACCACCACAACGATTAAGGATAACACAGACAATAGTAGTCAACAAATTGGTAGTAATTCGTGATTAGTATGAGTTTAATCACAAAAACACGGATTAATGGTATGTAATTTGTGAAATCGCCCTGTTTTTGTGAAGCGGCTGTTGTAACAATGAAATTAGGTAAAGTGAATGATGCATCGAGTTAGAGATGTATATATAGATGATTGTGAAATGACAAAAATGTCCCTGTTAAAAAGAGTGAAAAATACTAAGTTCATACAGGGAACACCTAAGTCGAACTCTATCTCGAACATCAAGTCGAACTTCGAGATGAAGTTCGAGATAGAGGTTAACTCGAACAAATAAGCACAAATAAGCACTTTAACCAATTTTACAGCAAAAACTATAGGGAAATCTTATCTCGAACTTGATTGACTTGTAACCTTAGAAAATTCCCTTCCAGTAAAAGAAATACAGGGAAATTCGAGATACGTTTCGAGTTAGAAGTTTAACTCTATCTCGAACATCAAGTCAAAATTCGAGTTGAGTTTCGAGATAGAGACTAACTCGAAATTTTTTGAAAATATCTCAATTCTTTCCAAAATATCTTGAATGGAAACCTAATCTCAACCTTCGAGATAAGATTCGAGTTAGGAGTAACTCAAAAATTCCCTTAAGCAACTGAGAACTCTATCTCGAACATCAAGTCGAAATTCGAGTTGAGTTTCGAGATAGACTAACTCGAAGTTATTCTCAGTTCTTTTCAAAATATTCCCTTAATGGAAACCTCATATCAACCTTTGAGATAAAATTCGAGATAGACTTTATCTCGAATATTTTGAAGATAGAACTAGGCACACTGGTAACTCGAACTCGAACTCAAAGTCGAATTTCGAGATGAATTTCGAGATAGACAACTCGAAATTCTTCCCAGACTTAGAATTTTCAAAACTTCACTCTGACAGCTTAAGTCGAAATTCAAGTCGAATTTCTAGATGAGTTTCGAGATAGAAACTAACTCAAAATTTTGAAGATTTTTAATTCTAAGGCCTCTAATTACATGAAAATCATAGGTAAATTCATCTAAAAATCATGTAAAATTTAGAATATTTAGAATTTAACTCCCCCTATGATCATGCAATCTAACAAGCATAAATTCACAGATTTGTGCTATAAAAGACACTTAAAACACAATGAATTTATGCAAATTATATGCAAACTATAACAATCATTAATTAGGCATTTTAAAGTCTAAGCACATAATGATTAAGTAGCTTGCACATACAAACATAAACCTGGATTTTACAGATAGAAGGCTTTACTAACTTGTGTTAAGCATTCCCAATTCACCAACCAATCTATTGAATGTTACTTCATCAAGAGGTTTGGTGAATATATCTGCAATTTGTTGCATTGTGGGCACAAAATGTAGCTCCACAGTCCCCTCCTCGACATGTTCTCTTATGAAGTGATACCTGATGTCGATGTGCTTGGTTCTTGAGTGATCTACAGGATTGTTGGTTATGGCAATGGCACTTGTGTTGTCACACATAATTGGAATTTTCTTGTGCTCCATGCCATAATCCTTCAATTGGTTCCTCATCCACAGTATTTGAGCTACACAGCTTCCATCAGCAATGTACTCAGCTTCAGCAGTAGAAGTAGATACTGTATGTTGCTTTTTACTTTGCCAGTACACCAATCTTCTGCCAAGAAATTGACAAGCACCAGATGTGCTTTTCCTATCAATCCTGCAACCTGCATAGTCTGAATCCGAATAGCCAATTAGATTAAAACCTGTATCTCTTGGGTACCAAATCCCTAGATTTGGTGTGCCCTTGAGATACCTAAAAATTCTCTTGACGGCTACGAGATGTGATTCTCTAGGATCCGCTTGGAACCTTGCACATAAATAAGTTGCGAACATTATATCGGGTCTACTTGCAGTTAAATAGAGGAGTGATCCAATCATACCTCGATAGCTTGTGATGTCAACTGGTTTACCTGATTTGTCTTCATCAAGCTTCGTGGTTGTTGCCATGGGAGTCTTAGCTGCTGATGCATCTTCTAGATTGTACTTTTTGAGTAAATCTCTGACGTACTTGGATTGATAGATAAAGATACCATCTTTTCTCTGACTGATCTGTAATCCAAGGAAGAAGGACAGCTCTCCCATCATGCTCATCTCATATTTTTCCTGCATTAGCTTGGCAAATTTCTCGCACAAGCACTCATTTGATGACCCAAAAATAATATCATCCACATAGACTTGAACAAGTATTAAGTCATTTCTTACATTTTTATAGAACAATGTTTTATCAATTACTCCCCTAGTAAAACCATTTTCAATTAAGAATAAGGATAGGGTTTCATACCATCGCCTTGGGGATTGCTTGAGGCCATAGACAGATTTGAAGAGAAGATACACAAAATCTACATGTTCTGGATCAACAAAGCCAGGCGGCTGTTCCAGATACGCTTCTTCTTCTAACTCTCCGTTCAGGAAGGCACTTTTCACATCCATCTAGAAAACCTTGAAGTTCTTATGTACTGCAAATGCCAAGAACATCCTGACTGCCTCAAGTCTTGCAACTGGTGCATAGGTTTCATCATAATCAATTCCTTCTCGCTGAGAATAACCTTTTGCAACCAAACGAGCCTTGTTTCGTGTTACAAGTCCGTTTTCATCCAGTTTATTTCTGAATACCCACCTAGCTCCAATTACTGATATGTTCTTTGGTCGGGGTACCAGTTTCCAAACTTTCTGCCTTTCAAACTGATTGAGTTCCTCTTGCATTGCAATCACCCAATCAGTATCACCAAGAGCTTCTTCTATTTCTTTAGGTTCAAGCTTGGATAAGAACCCAGAATATAAGGAAATATTAGCCAGGTCAGCTCTTGCAGTTCTTCTAGTAGTCACACCAGCATCTGGATCACCAATAATTAATTCAAACGGATGATCTCTATTCCATACCCGTTCTCCTGGAAATTGTCTTGATGATTCAGCTTGACTTTCTGAGTTATGGTGCTGACTACTTTGATTATTCTCACTACCCCTGAGTTAGTGCCAGCTCCTACAGAACTACTGTCAACTCGTCTCGAGCCTTGAACAGTTGTCCTTGAGCTGCTATTTACTCCCCCTGAGTTATTGCCGGTTCGTACTGAAGAATTCTCTTCTAATCTTGTAGAATTAGATTGTTCACTAGACTCAGGTTCTTCACGTACACTTGGAAAATTTAATGGGACAACTAACTCAGGTTCATCTTCAAGTTCATCTAAGTCCAGATTCTGAAATTTTAGGGACTCAGGTTCACTAGAATCTCTAGAAATTGATGGGAGTTTGGTATCGTCGAATCTGACGTTGTAGCTTTCAGTCACTTTTCGATCATTCACTAAGAACACTCTATAAGCTGCCACCACATCTGTGGAATAACCAACAAAGATTCCTTCACGAGCTTTTGCTGCAAACTTGCCTAGATTTTCATCATCTATAAGTACATAGCATTTTGCTCCAAAGACATGAAAGTATTTGATTGTTGGTCTTCTGTTGTTCATTAATTCACATGGTGTCTTTTCTTTATCTTTTATGATCAAGGTTCTATTTTGAGTGTAACAGGCGGTACTCACTGCTTCGGCCCAGAAGTACAAAGGAAGTTTTGAATCATACAACAAAGTTCTTGCTGCTTCAACCAAAGTTCTATTCTTCCTTTCAACTACTCCATTTTGCTGTGGAGTTCTCGGGGCTGAATACTGACGACGTATTCCTTTAGATACACAAAAGTCATTCAGCACTGCGTTTTTGAATTCAGTGCCATTGTCTGATCTAATCGTCTTCACAGTAAGTGTTGAAACATTCTCAATTTGAGTGATGTGATCAATGATTAAGAAAGGTACTTCGTCTTTCATCATTGCGAACAATACCCATGTATACTTGGAGAAGTCATCCACGATTACCAATGCATACCTTTTCCTAGAAAAAGATAGGACATTCACTGGGCCAAACAAATCCATATGAAGAAGTTGCAGAGGCTCAGTAATACTAGAAATTTCTTTGCTTTTATGCGATGCTCCCTTCGACTTTCCCATTTCACAAGGTTCACAGAGTCCTTTCGGAGCGAACTCCATTTGAGGTAGATCTCTCACCAATTCTCGCCTCGCGAGAGCATTCATCGTTTTGAAGTTTAAGTGAGATAGCTTTTTGTGCCATAACCAGCTTTCATCATCCGAGGCTTTGCTGTAGAAACAGGTGACCTCATTCTGATTTGCTGAATCCATGTCTACAACAAAAAGATCTACCTTTCGAACTCCTCTCAAAGCCAATGAACCTTCCTTGATGTGAGTGATTGATACACCTTTCTTGTTGAAGACAATTTCGTAACCTTTGTCACAGAATTGACTGATACTCAACAGATTGTGCTTCAGTCCCTCAACATAGGAAATATCTTCAATGATGACATTACCAGTCTTCAGTTTGCCATATCCCTTTGTCACACCTATGCTGTCATCTCCAAAGGTAACATAAGGGCCAGCCTTCATAACCAACTCTGTAAGCAGGGACTTGTTTCCAGTCATATGCCTCGATGCTCCACTATCTAGCACCCATATAACTTTATTTCTATTCTGCTTAACGCCCTGCAATGACAGATTGGTTAGACATTCTTCGGAACCCAACTTTGATTGGGCCCGGCTTTTCGATAATATCGAGAATCAACAGATTTAACAACAGGAGATGCACTTTTCTTAACATTACTAGAGCTTTCGACTATCTCCTTTCCTTTCTCAGACTTGATAGATTTGTCAGTCTTAGGAGAAGGTTTGTCACTCCTAACTTTAGGAGGACTGACAGTCTTGGCTCTCACATGCTTTTTCTTGATGTTTGAACTAGCAACAGTATTTGAGCATGACTGGCTAGATGCATTCATTAAATGCACAAAAGTTTGCATGATGTTAAAAGTGCATGGCATACAATTAGGTTGACCACACTGTGCATGATTCTGATGCAGATTATTCATTGTATGTGTGGTAGGCATGGCATGTGCAGCAGGAACATTTATGTTAGCTTTACATGCATAAGAAAGATGTTCAGTAGATTTACAGTGATAACATGCTTTCTTTATTCGTTCAGCCTTAACCTCTTTTATGCCTTTTTATTTCTTTCCTTGTTGTTTAACAGCCTTAGCTCCTAATCCTAGTCTAGATTCATCTCTAGGGAAATTGATTTTAACTTGTTTGATAGGAGTTATAGGTTGTGCTTTCTGGCGATCTTCCATCTCAATCTCATATCTAGCTATTAATTCAGTCTCTTCTTCTTCTATTCTAGGAACAAGGTGTTTGTAGATAGGTTTGACAGCTGATTTAAGAATGCTAGGTGTTTCCTTTTTAAGGTCACTGGAACTAGGGTCAATAGGTCTCTTTCCTTCTTTCTTAGGAAGGTCAGAATAATCAAGTCCTATACCTACTCCAGTTATCTTCTTAAATGTGTCATTATCTACATACACTTTACTAGCAGCTAGTTTGTAAGCTTCGCATTTAGTTTCTAACTCAGCTAGTTTGTTCCTAAGACATGCTTCTACTTCTTCCTTAAGGACGAGCTTGTGCTCTAGAGATTTAATAAAGTCTCTTAGGGAAGTATCTACAGTGCAAGCAGCCTCTAGCTCTTCCACTTTTGCCTCAAGCATTCTGCTTTTGGCAACAAGTGTTTTCTGTTCCTTTTGAGAAGAGTCTAGGCTTTTGCATAACATATAGATCTCTTCACTAAGAGCCCCAACTGTTCCTTATAATCATCAATGGACATTTCTACTTTAAGGGTTAGAACTGGTACCTCTGGTTCCTCTGATGTCTCAGCCATGAGGGCAAAGTTTGCTACATGAGTAACATCTTCCTCATCTGAATCATCCCAAGCTCTTCCTTCTGTCACCAATAAAGCTCATTTTCCATGTCTTTCCTTCACCAGCGATTCATACTTGCTTTTGAGGGCTTCATATGTCTCTTTTGGATAAGTCTGTTTAGGCTTTTTGCAGTCCGAGGCAAAATGTCCAGCTTCACCACAATTATAGCATTTGAACTTCATTTTGAAATCCAAAGGAGATTTGTAGCTGGTATTCTTGCCTTTACCTTGGTAGCCTGACGAACTACCACCACCCCTAGCAGCCCGATAGAAAGATGAAGAATTTCTCTGTGGTCGGTTGCTCTTTCTGAATCTAATGTTGCTGAACTTCCTTGCCATGTATGCCACGACACTATCGTCCATGTTGTCCAGCTCTTCTTGGGTGTAGTAGTCATCATCACTGTTAGATGTGCACTCGTCATCATTATCAACTTGATGTGGTGCAAGTGATGATTTAGGCTTTGCTGCAACCATTGCCTTCTTAGACTCTTCCTCATCAGCAACTAATCCTGATGCAGTTTCTTTTCCTTTTGAATCATTGTCCCATGCTTGATCTTCAAGTGTTTCCAGCTCATAGGTCTTTAATATTCCATAATACTCTTCCAGAGAAGTTGTATGCAAATCTCTGGTTTCTCTTATTGCGTAGACCCTATGTTCAATGCTCTTTGGCTGGTTCCTCAGATATCTCGTATTAGTCTCAACCATGGGGAGAGTTACACCTCTCAGATTCAAATCCAATACCAACTGACTGAATCGTAGATAGACGTCTGTTATGCCTTCTCCTTTTCGTATTCTGAAGGTGTCATACTCCATCTTGAGTATGAGTGTCTTGTTACTTCTAACCTCTGCAGATCCTTCCATGGCAACTTCTATCTTGTCCCAAATCTTCTTTGCTGTAGTCAGACCTTTGACTATGTTGAACATTTCATGATCAAGAGATTCCATCAAGGTTTGTCGTACGGCAGTATCACAAGCTATTTGCTCCTTGTCAGCATCCGAAAAGTCCGCTGCCTTTTTGGGCTCAGACCGAGGTGCTATAACCACCCCTCCTTCCGTATGCGCAGGAATAACCACCATTGGAACAAATTTACCCTTGTCAAGGACTTCCAGATATTCAGGGTTAACAGTCTCTAAATAGAGTCTCATTCTGAAAACCCATTCTTCATAGTGATCTCGGTTGAACATTGGGATCTTGAATGCATTTTTAGGAGCCATTTCAATTCTGGTCACTAAAAGTTTCTAAGTACCCAAGACTAGGCTATGTAGAATATATATGTAGAACTTTTGCCTAAGTCGAAATTTCTCTAAGTAGAAATTTTGCTCAAGTCGAACTTCACCAAGTAGAAATTGTCCAAGTCGAAATTCTATGTAGAAAATCTCAAGTAGAAATTCTATGTAGAACTTTTGTCCTTAGAATAAATTTTCTGCAGATTACTTTAATATTGAATAAACAATATTATCTCTTTAACACCTTTTGACTTTTGATGCTTTACTCACCTAACCCACCTAACCCACTTGCTAGGTACTGAGTATGTCTGTTACACTTTTGGCCGTGAATAATGCAAATCAAAATGTCCAAAAACACCTTTTTATTCTTTTACTATTTATCTGTTTGAAAAGGAGATCAAAAAGTTGTTGGATCGTCTTCTTTGATAAGAACAAATGATGAACACTCAAGAACACCAAATATCAAAGTACCCAGATTAATTCACAAAAATTAATTAAAATACACCCAAGCTAAATAATCACACCTGGAGTATTTAAATAATTTTTCGGATGAGTTTTCACTACAAACGAATTAAAGCTCACTTTTCGAGAAAATGAAAAGTAGATCTAGAAAATGAAAACTCACGATTCTTCTACCAAACACAAGGATCTATGTTTTGTATGTTAAACATATAGCTCTGATACCAATTGTTAGGTCCAAATGTGTTGTAGAGGGGGGGTGAATACAACTTTTCAAATATGAGAAGCAATAAATACGATGCAATAAACGAACACACAGATTCAAGGAATATATGTCTTATATATAACTTGAAGTGGTTGCTACAACATTCATTACAAAGTATAACAGAAGTTCAGAGAGAAGTGAATGATACTAAGCTATGTGAATGCACTCTCTCTCTTTTACATGTGTTTCTCTCAACTATTGCTCACTAACTAAAACATTACACAAGTACTTCTATTTATACTACATGTAATATATGTCCTGTAGTCTTCAAAGACTAAGATATACGTGGCCCAATGATGTCCACATAAATCTTGCCTTATCTTGAAAGCTTGGAAATCTGCCAATCAGAAGATGCCATGTGTCATGTTGAAGCTGCACTCTAAGTAGAACTTCTACTTGAGAATTTCTACTTAGCCATCTCGAATTTCTAAGTAGAACTTATACTTAGAAACTTCTACTTGGTCATCTAGAATATTTAGTACTTAGAAAATATTCTGGTCTTCAACTTGAAACTTCAATGCACATCTTGAACTTGTGATTTCTTCATGTCTTCTTTATTCTTCACCAAGCTCTTGAACATGGATCTTTATTACTGACATAAACTTGCTATCAATGTCCTGACACTTGATGCACTGGTCTGGTTCATAAGTGACTAGTCTTGATAGTGTTTTTGCTTCTTGAATAAATTATCATATCCAATTAGTAATGTGGCTTTCCAATATTTGCTTTCCTTCTTGTTCACTTGAAATCAATTAGTCTTATTGATACTGATAGTTATGATCTTGATTCTTGGCTTTTCAAATCACTGAGGCATGAACAACTTTGACTTGAACTTCTTTCAATGATTTCTTCTTGGCTTGATCATAGTTAACATGTTGAATTGTATCAATTACCTTGTCTTCATTTAGTGTTGATTTCTTTGTGACTTCTTGTTCTTGATTGTCTTCTGGTTAAGTATCTTTTCCTTTAGATGAGTTACATTAGTTATAGTGTTACAAGTTTACACACTCTGCCTTTCAAGGTGGGGTTAATTCATGGGTGTCGAATTGCAAGGGGAGCGTCAGCTATTTCTCACATATTGTTCGCAGATGATTGTTATCTGTTCTTCAAAGCAAACGAGGGAGAGCAGGCACAATGAAGAATATATTGCAGAGGTATGCTAGCATTTCTGGATAGTTGTTTAATTTTAATAAATCTGCAGTTACTTTTCATCTAATACGAAGTTGGAGGATCGAGTAGTGGTGTGTAAAAACTGGGAGTGCAGGAGAGTATTGATCCAAGTAAGTATTTGGGTATGCCCATGAGAATTGGTAAGAATAAACAATCAACATTTAGTTTCTTGGTTGATCGAGTGGAACAGAGATTACAAACATGGAGTGTGTAGAGTATTTCTAAAGCGGGGAAAGTTACATTGTTCAAAACAGCGGCTCAGTCCATCCCAAATTTTTGGATGAGTCTTTTATTGATCTTTGGGGAGATTTGTGATAAGATTGAGAAAAGGATGAATACTTATTGGTGGATTGGTGGGGGAGGGAATCGTGGTATTAGATGGAAGTCATGGGAGAGGCTTTGTGAAGTTAAAGAAGACGGGGGTTGGGATTTCGAAAACTGAGCGAGTTTAATGTTGCTATGTTGACTAAGCAGGCGTGGAGATTGATTAATAATGTTAATCCGTTAGTCACAGATATTATGAAGGCTAAGTATTATGCTCACACAGATTTTTTGAATGCGATATTGGGAGCGAATCCATCTTACATGTGGCGTAATATTTTAGCTTCTCAGGGGGCGATTTTACAAGGGTGTAGGAGGAAAATTGAGAATGGTCATGATACAAATATGTGGAAGATTCCATGGTTGCCTTGTGAGATAAATGGTTTTCTGACAAGCCCAATGTACAGTGATCTTGAAGATGCCGGGTTGATTTCTGAAGATCATAACTCATGGGATATGGATGTTGTGAATGAGTTATATAATGAGCGAGACAGAGGTTTGATTCAACAAATTCCTTTACCTAATGTGAACAGATCAGATTCCTGGTACTGGTTATGGGATGGTAAAGGGGAGTTTACAGTCAGGAGTTGTTATAGGAAAATACGAGGGGAAAGTAGTGGTCAAGAAGGTGGGTTTTGGAAAAAGTTGTGGAATCTGCAGTTGCCGGGTAAGATTGTGAATTTCTTATGGAGGGCTTGTCATAATGTTCTTCCTACATCTGTGGAATTGATACGAAAGCAGGTCGATGTGAGCGTATTATGTACATGGTGCCATGGTCACGTGGAAGAGGCTACTCACACGCTATTCACCTGTAGCTTTGCTCGAGCTTTGTGGACAGAAGTTGGTTTGCAGGAGCTGTCAATTGTTGAATCTGGAATGATGGTTAAGGACATATTTAAAAGGGAGTTCAGTAATAGTACTCGAGAGAGATGTGTGAAGATTGGTTTATTTTGCTGAGGATTGTGGACAAGGCGTAATACATGGGTTTGGGACAAGAAACCTATGTCGGTGTTTGGTGTGAGATCTATGGAAATGAGTATGTTACAAGAATGGTAGCAGAGTCAGGAGAGGGTTGGGAAAGGAATAGAGGGCGTGCAGAAACTGAATAGGCAGTGGTGTAAGCCACTTGAGGGATGGATAAAAATAAATTTGGATGTTGCTTGTAGTAGTCAGACGGGGGAGATAGGATTTGCATGTGTAGTTCGAAACGACCGTGGGGATTTTCTTCGAGCCATGAGTAATAAGTTCAGTGGTAGTACACGTGCAAGGGAGGCGGAGGGTTTGTGTTTAAGGGAAACGTTGATATGGATCAAAAGTTGGAGGAATCAGCGATGCATCTTTGAGTTGGATTCTAAGCTGGTGGTGGACGCAATTCATGGTGATCAGGGGAACTCAGTCTTTCACACCATTATAGATGATTGTGTCAGTTTGTTAAAACACTTTAGTAAAGTGTTAGTAGTCTTTGAGTATCGATCTGCGAATACTGTAGCTCATCTGTTAGCACAAGCTGCATTTTCTATGTCAGGTCTGATGGAGTGTATCATACTGCTCCTGAGATTATCCGATGTAACCTTATTTCTGATGCGAATTAATATAAGCAAGTGCATTTTTTCAAAAAAAAAAAACTAGCTTATATTTCATCCGATGCGCATATTATTTTTAATATTACTTTTATTATTATTTGTAATTTTAAATATTTAATATTTATTATTCACATTTATATATATATATATATATATATATATTCGATCAAAAATAAATAGATTGTAGAAAACATTGAAATGGAAATATAATAAAATGAGACTAACTGAATTATAATCATATACTTTTTTCGTACCTTTAAGATATATATGTTTGATACAATATGTTATTAACCGGATTCGAACGCCAAGATCTTAGAAAATATTTAAAATATTCAGTATTATTTGGTAATAATCTATTATCTATTATATATATATGATACACCAACAAAGGGTTTCACTGAGCAAATTTAATCATAAATACCCTAATTAATATCTATATTTATTTTATCTAATTAATACTCTAATTATTATCAATAAAATATATATTCAATCTAACTAATACTCTCATAAATTCTATAAATATTTATTTCATCTATCTCTCACAATAATATTTATTAATAGTTTATTATCAATAAAATATTTATTCAATTTAATTAATACTCTCATTAATATCTATAAATATTTATTTTACATATCTCTCACATTAATATCTATTAATAGTTACATTAGTACTAATTCATACTAATATCTATTAGTAATATCTAACTAATAATCATATAAGAATAAATTTTAACTGATCATTGATAATATATATATATATATATATATATATATATATATATATATATATATAATATTAGTTTAATCAATGTTTCTCCATTATTATGTAATAATAATTACATAATTATTCATTCTAACTATTTATAATTCATTCTAATTATATTTTCATAAGATTATGTGCATATATATATATATATATATACACAAATATATAGATATGTGTATACACACTTCATAAGAAATATTCTTATATAAAAAATACGGAATAAAAATATTATAGTACTTCGTTTTTAATAAAAAATGGATAATAAAGATTATAATCACAAAATACAACCATTTTTAAGTTTAACGTATCAAATATAAAGTAGAATTCATAACTTTTGAAATTAAAATTATGATAATTTTTTACATAAAATCCAATCATTTTTATAATATAATCTATAATATTTATATTAATTTAATGTTAGATTCAATATTTGTGCATGAAATAGGTTAATTATTAGAGATCTTAGAATCTAAATGTAATCTTACACAAGATTTTATCGTATTTTGCTATATATATATATATATATATATATATATATATATATATATATATATATATATATATGAGCCACACCCTATATATATATATGAGCCACACCCTATATATATATATATATATATATATATATATATATATATATATATATATATATATATATATATATATATATATATATATATATATATATATATATATATATATAGGGTCCTACTCTACTACAAACTAAAATTAAATACAAACTACAAACTACAAACTAAACACTAATTCAATATTTCATGCTAATCTAATGATCAAACTAGGGGTACCCCAATACAAAAAGTGTTTAAAAATAATTGGCTCCATTCAGCAAAAAAAAAAAATTCACTGTTCACGTGATGACGTGGCAGTGGATTTCACTGGTTAACGGTGCTTCGCACCTTCTTGTACGGTGCTTCGCGCCTTTATCATTCTAAAGTTGTAAGGAATGACAATCAATGGTAAAGGAAATAGACGATTGACGGGTGTGTCGAGGGCCTGCGGCCCTCATGACTACCTAACTCATCCGTTTACTGTCTTAAATGCTTCGCATTTCTACGACAAGTTTTTTTTTTTTGGTGGATAGAACCAATTATTTTAAGTATTTTTTGTGATGGTACCCTTGGCGGGAACCTTAGAATAAATGAAATATAATTAATCTAGTGCTAGTTTGTAGTTTGTATTTAAGGATTCGTTTGTATTTGAGCAAAAGCATATATATATATATATATATATATATATATATATATAGAGTCCTACTCCACTACAAACCAATTTAAAATAGAAACTAGAAACCAAACCTAGCCCCTGAGAAATCACTAAATTATATTACAGAAATCAACCGTTTATATTACAAACATAACTAAATTATACGGTGGAAATCACCGGCTAGTTCGGCAGAAGCTTCAGAACAAAACCCATTTCTTCTTCCATCACCCTACCCCCCCACACCACCATTTCCTCCTCGAATACAAAACAAGTCAAGCACTGTGCGGCAATTGTCATTTCTGATTGTACTTGAATAGACATACACAACTATACATACACACACACATATATATATATATATATATATATATATATATATACATTTAATCTCGGACTCATACACCAACCAAAAAGTAATAAAATTGATGGTGTGTATTAACAGATCGTCAGAGCTCGATGATGTTCCCCTGCGGGGCCACAGGTCAGAAAGGAAGGAGGTGGTGGCAAGTGAGGCTTATCGGATTGTTGCCGAAAAAAATGGTGGTGATTCGAGCTCGTTGGAAGGTGGTGGTGATGGGGTGCAGGTGATGAGATGGTGGTGGTGGTTGTGGCGGGGGGGTGGAGGGGTGGGGTGGGGGGGTCGTGGTTTTTGGTGGAGAAGGCAGTGGGGGTGGGATTGTATAAATTAATTAAAATGTTAGTGATTACTTTTTTTAGATTTTAGTGATTTCTGCTGGGCTGAGATTGGGTTGGGGCTTGGTTTCTAGTTTCTATTTAAGACTTGGTTTCTATTTGATACTTTGCCTATATATATATATATAGGGTCCTATTCCAATAGAAACCAAGTTAAAATAGAAACTAGAAACCAATTCATTATTCCCTCTCTCAGTCACGTGCTTTTCACCTTCCTCCAATTAGTCATCCACCTAACCCCATAACATCTGTTTCTCTCTCATCAAAAAAATTCACACTTGTTTCAGGCTTCAGCACATACATTTCGCACATATACATCCCACATCACCATCATCACATCCTCTAATTTTTTACCACAATCACCATCATTACCAGATTTTATAAACATGAAGTTACGAGATTTATCAATCACAAACTAAATCTAATTTCACCAGATTCACCACCCCACCTACCCAGACCCTTCATGTACCCACCCTAACCCCGTATAAATTATCAGTTATATATCAGAATCAATATTTATACTTACAAAAATCACCAACATTTTAGTGATTTTCGTACCTATAAATAATGATTTTTGTAAGTGTGACTAGTGATTTCTTTAGATGTAATTAGTGATTTCTTAGCAGATCTGAAGCTTTCACTAGTCACCACCACTTCCATCTACTCCGACATTGTTACCACCACCATCACCATCACCTACACCAGTTCAGATATGGAATCATGTCACCGACGAGCTGCGCTCTTTTAAAGATGTGTCTCGTCACATCTCCAGTACTCCTAAGACAACTTCGGGGAAACGACGGTGGTGGTTTGATTACGCCTAGCGGCGCCGGAGGATCGAGAGGTGGAGGTAAGGGGTTGGGGTCGTCGTCGGAATTAACAGATCTCAATAGCATGACTAGAACTAGCACCGTAATTAACAGATCGAAGATCGAAAAGTCGACGGACAAAAAAGTATTCACGGGTCGGAAATGATGGTAGTCGTCGGAGAAGAAGCAGGGTGGGTATATAAAATTAACGGGGGATATAAACATTATTGTGTGGTTTAGATTTAAAAGCTTTTAAAAAAACTAATGGATGTGATTGGTTTCTAGTTTCTATTTAAGCATTGGTTTCTATTTGATCATTAGCCTATATATATATTGAGTTGCACTCCATAACAAACACCTTATATAACAAACAATAAAGAACACCTCATATCTAATCTAATATAAGAGTTCCGTCATGGCACCCAATACAAAAAGATGTTATTTTTTTACCCTCTATCCATCCAGCAAATTTTTTTTTTTAAAATTTACTGTTCGTGAAGACGTCACTGATGACGTCAGCATGAACAGTAATTTTTTTTTAAATTTTTTTATTATTTTTTGCTAGATGGATAGAGGGTAAAAAATAACAAATTTTTGTATTGGGTGCCCTTGGCGGGGCCATTGGATCAAAGATTTTCAATGAAATATATGAAATAGTGATTTTTATAGAACATAATTTTCAATGAATAAGTTTTTGCAATATTTTAATTGATATATGGTCTCTGGTCTCCACTAAAAATATTGGTCTCCATAGAACTTAACTATACACACACACACACACACACACACACAAACACACACACACACACACACACACATATATATATATATATATGTGTGTGTGTGTGTGTGTGTGGGTGTGTGTGTGTGTGTGTGTGTATACACGTTTATGATATCTTTGTTACTGATTACATTTTTGGGAAAAATTGAAAGTATTTACTTTCTTACATGAATTTAAAATTGCAAGACACGTAGTTGACGGAAGTGTTACGAGAGTTTTATATATAAAAAAGCGGTCGTCATTGTATGGTTAAAATAGAATAATTAAATACTTAAATTTTGAATTACAATTTTCAGATATCTATAATAATTTTTTTTCTTTTTTACAAATTTTAAATTAATAATATGTAATAGTATTGTTGGAACTATAATATGAACAATAATATTAAATGGTACGTTTGAGAAAATTTTAGTGTATACAAACCAAAACCATATTATGTCATATTTTATAAGATAATAACTTATATTGTAATTACTCGTATATTATTATTAGTTAAAATTCCTTCTTTCATATTTTAAATAATTAATTTATAGTACAAATTAATTTAAATTCACATGAAAACAACTGAACATAAAGTTCAATAAACTGAAAAACGATTAACATGTAAACACAAATTTTACTAACATTTACTATCGTATAACTCAACGCTTCATTATACATGTAATTAATTTGGCAAATATTAATAATTTATTAATATATATAACGTGTTGTGCATTGTACCGGTTTAAAAACTAGTTTAGTTTAGGGATAATCTCAAAACTACCCGTCCTTCAAATTATTTTTTTAAAAATACTACCACTTTTAAAACTATTTATAAAATACCTTTCTTTATTTTTTTTTTAAAATACGTTTTGCAACCTCATTTGTAAATTCAGGGCGGCGCCAGCCGTGTGAGTTGCAAATGAGGTTGCAAAAGTTGCAACTAAAAACTGGAAGTTGCAAAAGTTGTGTTATTCCCAGATTACACACTTGTATAATTGTAGAAGGGGGGGTTGAATACAATTCTTGATATTTAAAAATTTCTGATAAGAACTCCAGTAATCTATACTTGGATAATTGTTGTAAAAAGATTAATGCACAAACACATAAAAATCAGGTGGTTAAATGCACCACCTGAAGCTTTTATTCGAAGAAAACTCTGTGATACAAATGTACACAGCTTCTGTTTTACAACTCTTTGCTTTCTAAGGATATTCAATAAACCTAAACAAATTTATCCGTTTTCTTAGCTTCTAAAGAGTTGCTACACTTGGTTATAAATCTCAAGTTTACAAGTGCTACAAGAATAAGATAATATTAATCTAATTCAAGTTGACTTGCTACTCCACTCCAAATACACATGTAGCCGAAAGGTTGTCCTTGTGAACAGACATGTCTCCTGCACCTTTCTTGTATTCATAGTGTAAACGGAATGCTTCTTTCTTCTGTGTTTCCAAAGTATGGCTGCCATACTGCTTTTTGTGTCTACTATCAACCCATGTGATCTGTCAGTCAAACCTGTCCTTATCAACTGCTAATCCTCAGCTTAGCATAGAAGTAAGTGTCAATGATTATCCGTTGATATTGTACACTGACATCCGTTGATGATATATTGAGCTGTATCCGTTGATATTGAGATTTGAGTTGTATCCGTTGATAGAGTGGATTTGAGTTGTATCCGTTGATAGAGTTTTGTCTTCATCCGTTGATACACTTTCACTTAGACAGAATTACATAGCATAGCTTATTTACAATTGGCTACCCTATTCTGCCTATCCATTGATGGTCAACATGACTGTGGATAAAAACACTATCAACTGATAACATAGAGATACTGCAGTATGCTATAAAACCTCATCTGTTAATGAGCTACCTGTCAACGGATAGAGTTATAAATCCTCATCCGTTGACAGCTACAAAACTTATACAATTTTATTGATTGTGAAGTTATCATCAAATACAACATATTCCTAACAATCTCCCCCAATTTATACTTGATGGCAATAAAGCATAAATTCAGGACCTTGATGATAACAAAACATTCCTAAAGATATATATAGAACAATGCAAAAATTGTATTAAGCTACAAAAATTAAAAACTGAAAGTTTGAGAAATTTACAGAGAAGTGATCCTCTAGACTGAGCAGATTAAAACTGTTTCTTCTCTCTTATTGGCATCACCCTTGATTTTCCTTCTTTGGCAGAGTTGGACTCAATCTGCATTTGGAGTTGCCTATAGAAGGCATCTTCTTCATCAACTTTTGGATTTAGCTTTTGTTGTAACCATCTCAGGTATTGAGAACTAGCTTTTGATAGTTGGTCTTCTAACCTGAAGAATCTCCTGTTACCATCTTCATCTTCGAACTCCATCATCCAGAAGGGTT
The DNA here is from genome assembly GCA_036435485.1 of Saposhnikovia divaricata. Lineage (NCBI taxonomy): Eukaryota > Viridiplantae > Streptophyta > Magnoliopsida > Apiales > Apiaceae > Saposhnikovia > Saposhnikovia divaricata. The sequence continues at coordinate 74,143,267 of CM071600.1, read as the reverse complement.
GAAGGTGGATTTTCTATCCATTGTATGGGATCTTCATCTTCCTTGGTAGACTTGATGGTGAGTTCCATTCTCTCCTTATCTGTTCTATTCTGTCCAGTATCTCCCCTTTTGCTATCTTGGAGAACCCTGTGAATCTCTTGATTGCAGAGAACACTTTGGTTAAGGTCAGATAATTTTCTCCAAGAACCCTCTGTAGTGGCCATGTCCTTTCCTTTCCTCCCTTGTATACAAAGACCAATCTCTCAGGAAAATGTTTATATTTGTAAATTTCTCTTACTTCTAACAATTCATCCAGATACAGATTCATGCTAGAGTATTCTTCAATATCTGCCTGATAGATAAAATCATCCTTGTTTTCCAAGATTGGCAGCTTGACAATAGCAGGTACCCTAGCAACTTGAATTGGTTCCTTTGAAGGTTGCTTTCTTGGTATCCTTTTCTTCTGTATAGGCTTCTGTTGAGGCTTCAGCAAGAATGAAGGAACCTCAATGGAGTCAAGATTCATTGGTTCCTCTTTAGGTACTATAGGGTCACCATGGAAATTCACAGCTGGGTTGAATACTTTTGCAGAAATAGGTTGTGATGAGCCAACTGTTTCCTTGCTTTCAATTTCTGGAGAGACAGGCCTCCTTGCCTTTGATTTCACTCTCCTTTTAGGTTTGGATTTGGGGACTGATTTCACTTTCCTTTCAGGTTTGGATTTGGGGACTTCCTCAGGTTCCCTCATTTCATCCTCTACCTCATCCATTAACTCCTGAGCCAGCCTGGCTTGCTTCTCATCTGAGTTTTCATATTGATTTTCTTCACTTGGATGAGCTTCCCTTAGAAGTTTGGAGGTCTCCTCTCTTTTTGCTTCAACAAATCTAGGATGGCTGTTGGATATATTTAACACTTTTCCATTCCTTATTATTACAGCCATCCAATCTCTTACACTCTTATTTGTCTTTTCCTTGAACTCTTTGATTGTCTTTCCCATTAGCTTCTCATCATCATCCTTGGGAAATGGAAAGTGCAATTGTAACTTGTTCTTCCCATTTGCCTTTGGTGGAGAGTAGGCTCTAGTTTTTATGTATGGTTCAAATTCTTTGACATAAGATGGTTCAACATCATAGAATGTAGGAGCCACAATCTCTGGAGTGAGCACCTTCAGAATTGTAGTTGATATTGTTGGAGATGAGGACTGAGTAGAGAACAGAGTTGATACAATTGATGCATTGATCATTCTCTCTGTCCTCAAAATTCTTTCATTTGCCTCCTTGTTGATCTTTTCTAAGGCCTCTATTCTGGCTTGCCTTTCACCATCTGAGATTTCTGATAAGTCAGGAATCACAGGCAAAGCCTTTTGTTTCTTCATAGGGGAAGCCTCTATAGTAAACTCTGTTGGATTGACCACTATAATTGGCTGTTGCTCCCCCTCAATTTGTGCTATCTTGCTACTGGAAGCTGGAATTTGACTAGAAGTAGCTGCAACCTCTTCTACATTTTTCTTCCCCTTTTTGTTAGCATCAAGGGCTGGAGGTGAGGCTGCAAGTAGCCTTTCCAGTAGCTCAGTCTGTTTGGCTTGATTGGCAATGAGTGTCTGCATTTGAGATTCCATACTATCCACTCTGGAGGAGAGATGCTGAACAGATTTGGCCAGGCTATCTTCCTTCAATAGTTTGCTAGTCAGCACCTTCTGAGTGGTTGTAGGGGCTAGTGCCTCAATCCTGGCATCTAGTTCCACTTTCATTTCTCTAATTGCAGTTTGGACCTCCTCCTGTTGTGTTCTTTGAATGACCATGTGCATCTTGTGAAGTTTCAGGGAGTCCATTATTTGCTGAAGGACAGCCTTTCTCTGTGGATCTGCATTTTGGTGCTCAGCCCTAGCAGATTGATATTGCTTCATAATCTCCACATTGAAGTCACCAGCCACAGTGGCAGTAAAAAATAGCTATTCTGGAGTATCTGCCACATTGACTTCTTCATCATTTGTTGTGCTGTCACTGTCATCACTGCCAAACTCTTCATTGTCAGCATCTGAAGGCAGAGTTGTCAAATCTTCCTTTGCTCTTTGTAGAGATTGTGAGGTGTGCACTAGGTGCATTGCCTCCTCTACCTCCACATTGCCCTGTTGTGCCATGACTTGATAGGCAGAAACAGGATGAGTAAAGGTTTCAGGATCCAAAGAGATGGAGTCAATGATTGACTGATATTCTTGTCGAAATTCCATCTCTTTAGAAGCTTCATTAACCTCCATTAACTCACTTTCAATGGCTGGATCTTCCTACCTTATTTCTCCTGTAGTCCTTTCTCTCCTCTCATCTCTCTGTTCTTGCATCAGGGGCTCCCCCTGGCTCACACCTCTCACACCCTCACCTTCACCTACTAAGGTGGAACTCTCTTGCTCTCCTTTTGCCTGACCTGAAGAAATGGTCAGCCTCTCATTATTTGCCTCTCCTTTTGCCTGCTCACAAGGCAGCCTCTCACTCCCTTCCCTCAATCCTAAAAGTGTTTCAACTACTGAGAACTCCTCCACACTTGACACAGGAATGTTAGATATAGCAGTAGTAGAGTGAGTTATCAACGGATAAGGGATATCCGTTGATGGAGTAGTTATAGCTGTCAACGGATGGCTAGACATTGGCGCATCCGTTGATGGAGAAACACTTGTCAACGGATGAAGGATATCCGTTGATGAAGGAATCATAGTATCCGTTGAAGTGAAAACCAACACTGAATCTGTGGAGATTGATTTTAAAGATGAGGCCACAGATGTTGTTGTGAATTCAGGAATGGAAGATTGATGGCCCAACAAATCATCTAAAAGATGATGACCACCAATTGCAGAGTGGGGCTTCTCCAAGAATCTTAAAGATGGAGAATCAGGAATTGATGTAGATATCATATCCACATCCAGAGATGGAGTTGGGGATGGTGGATTGTAATGTGTATCGATTTGAAGGTTAAGATCAAGGGGCTGTGACTCCATATTTATTGAAGTCACATCAAACTGAATTTGAAAAGGTACAGTTTGCTGTACTGTGTGTGCACCCTGTGCTTCCCCTATGGTTTTAGATTTTACTCTTCTTTCATAGGTTTTTGAGAGAGGGCTAGTGTCCCTTACCCTTTTGTGCAGAGTTGCTGCAGAACTAGTAGTCACACCCTGTTGAGAGGATGTAACTTGGGCTTGGCTATTTGGTGCACTTTCCTCACCTACCTTATTCTTAGGGCTTGCACCCTGTCCCTCACCACTCACTACCTCCTTCACACTCCCCTCAAGAGTTGTGGTAGTTTTTGCAATAGGTGCTTTTTGAGAAGCACCTGAGGTTTGTCTCTTAGATTTTGGTTTGGAAACTTTTGTTTTAGTCACTTGGGTAGGAGCCTGTTTGGTCACTACTACAGACTCCATTGTGACTGTGGAAGGCAAAGAAATTTGGGGGTTAGAGATAGGAGTTTCAAGGTTAGAAAGAGTTACCTGAACAATTGGTAGATATACCAATTGTACTTCTGCATTGGAGTTCATTCGAATTAAATCACTTAAGACTCTCTTCTCCTGAACAAAACATGTGAACTTGCTATCCGGGTTAGCAATGGATAGCTCATTCTCAGATACATGCAGTGCTAAGAGCATCAAAAATCTAGCAAAATAGATATTCTTGCTCCTAGTTTCCTTTTTACCTAATTTTGCTGCTATCTCATACATGACTAGTATGCCTAAGTTATAGAATTTATCAGTCAGAAGCATACACAACATAACTAGCATGGAATGGGTAACGGGATCAAAATTAATAATTTTGCCTGAAAAAGTTTTAATGAAGGCATCACAAAAATAACTCCATTCTTTAACCATCCATTTCCTAACAATTTTCCGTAAATTATCAGTACTAAGGGCATAATTTATGGAATTAAGCATGGAAACTATTTCAGCATCACTGGGTACTTTCAGACAGTTATTCTCAGGTAATTTTAAACAAGCAGTTATCACATCAGAGTTAACTACATAGTTTTTACCCTTTAAGGAAAAAGCAATTGTACCGTCTGTGCCATTGAACTCAGCAGATGCCCACACCTCTTCGATTACCTCGTGGATTAGAGGAGTGGTGGCAGTCATAGCATACGAAAGTTTACAGTTCTTCACAAAATTCATCATGGTGTGATAAGCTTCTGGGGCATTCACTGTATCGACGTAGGCCGCAAAATTGTTCTTCTCATAGGTGAACCCAGTGGAAGACATCATCTTAACAATAGGTGCCATTGAAGTGTTTGAACTTTTGTTGCAGAGAGTTTTTGTGAAGAAGATGCAGTTTACTTAAGAGAATCTTGAAAGTCGATAAAAGTGAGATGTGAGAGCACAAGACAGCCTTTTATACTTTTCAAGAATTGAAAATGAAATAATTAAAAATAATTACCCATTGATCAAAAGTAACTGTCAAATAATAAAAGAAAATAAATATAACCAGTCCTATATAGATACACGTTTACCAACGGTTATATTTAAAAGAAAATATGTATATCAACGGATATGAAATGAACGGTTGAGAAACAGTTTATCCGTTGATGACGTGGATAACCTGTTATCCGTTGATATACGAAAATCTAGGAATGTGTTTATGCTATCAACGGGTAAAAGGATATCCGTTGATAAGATAATTTTGCCTTGGACAAAATTTCTGAAGAAAATTTTTCCTGAGAGTTTTTAATTCTCAAGTAAATCAAAACACATTTCTAGCTGCAATGCAGTAAAATCAAATATCACTAGGAATTATGACAGGTTAAGCATACCTAGTTCACCTACCAATCTTGTGAATGTGGATTCATCAAGAGGCTTGGTGAAGATATTTGCAAGCTGCATTTCACTTGGCACAAAGTGCATTTCTACTGTACCATTCATCACATGTTCTCTAATGAAGTGGTATTTGATGTCAATATGCTTGGTTCTCGAGTGTTGCACTGGATTCCCTGTGATGGCAATAACACTTGTGTTGTCACAGAAAATTGGAATCTTCTCAACTTTTAGACCATAGTCAATAAGTTGATTCCTCATCCATAGAATCTGTGCACAACAACTTCCAGCAGCAATGTACTCAGCTTCAGCTGTAGAAGTGGAGACTGAGTTTTGTTTCTTACTGAACCATGAAACAAGCCTGTTTCCTAGAAATTGACAGGAACCTGTAGTACTTTTCGTATCAACTCTGCAACCTGCATAATCTGCATCTGAATATCCAGTTAGATCAAAACCAGATTCTCTTGGGTACCAAATGCCAAGGTTTGGCGTTCCCTTGAGATACCTGAAAATTCTCTTAATAGCTATCAAGTGAGACTCTCTAGGGTTAGCTTGAAATCTAGCACAAAGACAAGTAGAAAACATTATATCAGGTCTACTAGCTGTTAGGTATAGAATTGAACCTACCATGCCTCTATAGCTTGAGATGTCCACAGACTTTTCCTTAGTATTCAACTCAAGCTTAGTTGCAGTGGCCATAGGTGTTTTTGCAGAGGTACAATCCATTAAGTCAAATTTCTTTAAGAGATCATAAATATATTTTGTTTGACTTATGAAAATGCTCTCATTAACTTGCTTTACTTGTAGGCCAAGAAAGTAAGTTAATTCACCCATCATGCTCATTTCATACCTACTTTGCATAAGTTTGGCAAACCTTTTGCAAAGCTTCTCATCTGTAGACCCAAAAATAATATCATCTACATAGATTTGAACAAGTATTGAAGAGCCATTGATATTCCTATGAAACAAGGTTTTATCTACTGTACCTCTAGTGAAGTGATTCTCCAAAAGAAATTGAGATAAAGTGTCATACCAGGCTCTTGGTGCTTGCTTCAAACCATAAAGTGCTTTCATGAGAAGATATACATATTCTGGAAATTCTGGATCTTCAAAGCCAGGAGGTTGATGGACATAGACCTCTTCTTCCAGTTCCCCATTTAGAAAGGCACTTTTGACATCCATCTAATAGACCTTGAAATTGGCATGTGCTGCATAGGCTAGGAAGTTTCTTATTGCCTCAAGTCTTGCCACTGGAGCAAAAGTTTCATCAAAATTTATCCCTTCTTCTTGAGAATAGCCCTTTGCCACTAATCTAGCTTTATTCCTCACAATTATGCCATTTTCATCTGTCTTATTCTTGAGAACCCATTTAGTACCTATGACACTTCTATCATCAGGTTTGGGCACAAGCTTCCATACTTAATTTCTTTCAAATTGGTTTAGCTCTTCTTGCATTGCTAAGACCCAATCTGGATCTAGAAGGGCATCTTCCACTTTCTTAGGTTCCTCTTGAGACAGGAAGCTACTGTATAGACATTCTTCTTGAGTGGCCCTTCTAGTTTGAACTCTTGAATTTGATTCACCAATGATTAACTCAAATGGATGATCTCTAGTCCATTTTCTTGCAGGTGGAAGGTTTGATCTTGATGAGGTTGCTTCATTTTCATGAGCATGATCATGTTGATTTAGCATTGAATTTTGACCTTGAGAAACTCCCCCTGAGTTTGTTGTCCTTGCTGAATTATGAAGTTGACTGTCAACGGATGCATCATTTTTCCTGTCGACGGATGCTTGAGAATCTTTGTCAACGGATGCATCTCTAATATTGTCAACGGATGCTCCAGAATGACTGTCAACGGATGCTTCATTTCCAATGTAAGCATCACTTCTAGTTGGTACAAAAACTCTTGGTGGATCTCTGTGGTCATGATCTTCATCTTCCTCATCATCATCATAGTACATTCTTCCTTCTTCTTCATTCTCAAATTCCAACTTTTCATGGGAGCCTCCATCATTTAGACCTAGAATCTTTTGATCATCAAACACAACATGTACAGATTCCATAACAATGTTGGTTCTTAGATTGTAGACTTTATAGGCTTTCCCTGCTGCATATCCAACAAAAATAGCTTCATCTGCCTTTGCTTCAAATTTGCCCAAGTTATCTCCATGATTCCTTAGCACAAAACACTTACATCCAAAGACATGAAGGAAAGCTAAAGTTGGTTTCTTGTTGGTTAACAACTGATAAGGAGTCATTCCTCTAGCTTGATTGACCAAGGAAATATTCTGAGTAAAGCATGCAGTGTTGACAGCTTCAGCCCAGAAATATGTTGGTAACCTTGATTCACTTAACATTGTTCTATCTGCTTCAATGAGAGTTCTGTTTTTCCTTTCAACAACCCCATTTTGTTGAGGTGTTCTGGCAGCAGAAAACTCATGGACAATTCCATTTTCTTCACAGAAAATCTTCATTGTGGAATTCTTGAATTCAGTACCATTGTCATTCCTGATTCTTTGTACTCTGTCTTCAGAACCATTGTTTAGTATTCTGAGGTGATTGATGATGATTTCACTTGCACAATCCTTGGAGTGCAGGAAGAAGGTCCATGTGAATTTAGAAAAATCATCTACAATCACCAGACAGTATTTCTTCTTTGAAATAGACATGACATTTACTGGACCAAATAAGTCCATATGCAGCAATTGAAGAGGCTTAACAATGGATGACTCTGTCTTGCTTTTGAAGGATGATTTCTTTTGTTTCCCTAATTGGCAGGCATCACACAGTCCATCTCTGACAAATTCCAATTGAGGGATTCCTCTAGCAAGATCCTTTCTTAACAAATCATTCATAACTTTAAAATTCAAATGTGACAGCTTCTTATGTCATAGCCAACTCTCATCCTTACTTGCTTTGCTGAAGAGACAAGTAATGGATTCTGAGCATGCTGAATTGAAGTCAGCCATGTAAACATTTCCTTTTCTAAAGCCTGTCAATACCACATTGTTGTCTTCCTTGGTAGAAACAACACAGGCTTCTTTTGTGAACTTTACTTCATAGTCTTTGTCACAAATCTGACTGACACTCAGCAAATTGTGCTTCAAACCTTCAACTAAAGCCACTTCTTCAATGATGACATTGTCTTTTGAAATCAGGCCATATCCCTTAGTATATCCTTTGATGTCATCTCCAAAGGTAATTCTAGGGCCAGCTCCTTCCTTGAACTCTGTGAGCAGGGTTGAATCTCCTGTCATGTGCCTAGAGCATCCACTGTCTAGGTACCATAGATTCCTTCTGTTTCCCTGCACACATTCCAAAAACAAATCAAGTTGATTTTGGTACCCAAGCTTCCTTGGGTCCTTTCTTGTTAGCCTTTGACTTTGCACTCTTAGCATTCTTCAACTTAGGTGTAGATGCTTAAGTGATGGGGTTTGACAGATGCTCATTTGCATGAATATTTGATGCATGCATTTGTGGAAAATTGGCATACATATTATTCATGCTAGGAATGCTCCATGACATTTGTGGCACATTCACAGATTGAAAATAAGGATTAGACACATATGGCATGTTCACATATGGATTTGAAAAACTAGCATTTTGATACAAACCAGGCATTGCAGGCATACATGGTATTGTTTGAGGTACATGAACAGGAGCCTTGTTGACAATCTTGCAATTAGAAGATATGTGATTGACACTATTACAATTACTACAAGTTTTTCTAGGAGCAAACTTGTCAGGAGAATAATTGTTTTTCTTGTTGATGCCTATCTTACCATTTATGTTCTTTTTCTTTTTACCCTCAATTTCTACCTTTTCATTATCTGATTTACCAACAGCCTTTTTGTTATGTAAATCACCTGCCTTAGCCTTCCCACTAGATTTGGTTTTGCTACTCTCACCATTAACAAAGTTCTTGTTGACTGGACCATACTTGATATCCAGTTTCTTGAGAACCTTCTTACTAACAAGCTTTTTGTTAGTCGACGGATACCTCTCATCCGTTGATGGTTCATCTGTCAACGGATGATCACTATCCGTTGATTCACAAATAGTCTCTAGATCCTCAAGGCCAGGTTCTAGCTCCTTTTTCTTTTGAGTCCAAGTATCCTTCACAAACGATTCTATTCCCTGGACTTCTATTATGTTTTGAGAAATATTCCTACAACTTTGAAATTTAGCAATTATCCCTTGTTCTTTTTCAAGCTGGTCTTTTAAAATCAGTTCTATTTTTAACACAGCTTCAAGTTCACTTTTAGCATTATTGCAATCAACTCTCATTTTCTCAAATTCTAGAAATTGAGCTTCTAGAGCGGCATTTTTATCACTTAAAAATAGATTAGTCTCTTTAATCCTATTGTTCTCTTTAGTAAGTGATTTAAGAGTAACACTTAAGTGATATAGTTCAGTAGACATTTCATCTATAACACTATTGCATTCCTCTTTGGTGAGCTCAGAGAGATTAGTAGAAAATACCTGATTGCTAGCTGAACTTGCTTCCTGCTCTCCAGAATCAGAATGATTGTCATCAGCAGCCCAGTCATACTCTTGGGTCAAGAATGCCTTTCCTTTCTGCCTGAGAAGATCAAAATATTTCTTCTTGTAGTCAACAGTCTCAGTTGACTTTCCCTTGTTCTCAGATCTAGGTTTCATGCATTCACTTATCATGTGACCAGCAATTCCACAATTGTAGCATTTAATTTTGGATTTATCCACATAGGTGCTTGTGGAAAAATCCTTGTTAAATGGCTTTGCCACCCCAGAGTTTCTCTTGAATTTCAGCTTAGAGAATCTCCTAGACAGAAAAGCTAAGTGCTCATCTATCTCATCCAATTCATCCTGCTGAAGGACATTCAATTCCTCAGACACCTTTTCCTTGCTTTTTCTTGATTATGCTCTACCTTTACAAACCTCCCTGTTTGGTGTAGAACTAGCAGCTTCTGTCATTTCCTCCTTCTGCTCCAAGTTGGCAACAAGTGCAACTGACCCACTTTTCTTTTGGGACTTCTCAATCTCTTCATCCTGCTCCATTTCCAGCTCATATGTCTTTAAAGTTCCATAGAGCCTTTCAAGAGTAAATGTCTTGTACTCTTGAGTGTTTCTTAGAGAAACAGTCATTGGCTTCCATTCCTTGGGCAGTGATCTCAGAAATTTGAGATTAGAATCTTTAACTTGATAGATTCTTCCATACAGTTTCAAACCATTTAGTAGCTTTTGAAATCTACTAAATGTATCATTCAATGTTTCTCCACTCTTAAAATGGAAATGTTCATACTGTTGGATTAGTAGTTGCATCTTGTTTTCCCTCACCTGTTCTGTTCCTTCACAAAGGGTTTGAACAGTGTCCCATACTTCCTTGGAGGTAGTACAGTTAATAACATTGTCAACCATGTCTGTTTCTAGACCATTGAACAGTATATTCATGGTCTTTTTGTCTTTGTGGACTTCTGCAATATCTTCAAGACTCCATTCGGAAACAGGTTTGGGAATGAGAGTGTCAGGCACATCTTCAGCCAGGCCAACTCTTGTTGCTGTCTTCATTGGAACGTGAGGACCCTTGTCAATGCAATCCACAAAACCCTCATCAATAGACAAGAGATGTAGACGCATTTTTACTTTCCAGTGAAAGTAATTCTCTCTATCAAGAACTGGTATCTTTACTCCATAATCCTTCTTAGACATGTTGGAAGTGTGTTGATCTTTAAACTTCAAATATGTTAGAAGCTTGCTCTGATACCAATTGTTATTCCCAGATTACACACTTGTATAATTGTAGAAGGGGGGGTTGAATACAATTCTTGATATTTATAAATTTCTGATAAGAACTCCAGTAATCTATACTTGGATAATTGTTGTAAAAAGATTAATGCACAAACACATAAAAATCAGGTGGTTAAATGCACCACCTGAAGCTTTTATTCGAAGAAAACTCTGTGATACAAATGTACACAGCTTCTGTTTTACAACTCTTTGCTTTCTAAGGATATTCAATAAACCTAAGCAAATTTATCTATTTTCTTAGCTTCTAAAGAGTTGCTACACTTGGTTATAAATCCCAAGTTTACAAGTGCTACAGGAATAAGATAATATTAATCTAATTCAAGTTGACTTGCTACTCCACTCCAAATACACGTGTAGCTGAAAGGTTGTCCTTGTGAACAGACATGTCTCCTGCACCTTTCTTGTATTCATAGTGTAAACGGAATGCTTCTTTCTTCTGTGTTTCCAAAGTATGGCTGTCATACTGCTTTTTGTATCTACTATCAACCCATGTGATCTGTCAGTCAAACTTGTCCTTATCAACTGCTAATCCTCAGCTTAGCATAGAAGTAAGTGTCAATGATTATCCGTTGATATTTTACACTGACATCCGTTGATGATATATTGAGCTGTATCCGTTGATATTGAGATTTGAGCTGTATCCGTTGATAGAGTGGATTTGAGTTGTATCCGTTGATAGAGTTTTGTCTTCATCCGTTGATACACTTTCAATTAGACAGAATTACATAGCATAGCTTATTTACAATTGGCTACCCTATTCTGCCTATCCATTGATGGTCAACATGACTGTGGATAAAAACACTATCAACTGATAACATAGAGATACTGCAGTATGCTACAAAACCTCATCCGTTGATGAGCTACCTGTCAACGGATAGAGTTATAAATCCTCATCCGTTGACAGCTACAAAACCTTATACAATTTGATTGATTGTGAAGTTATCATCAAATACAACATATTCCTAACAAGTTGCAACTGAAAACTGGAAGTTGCAAATGAGGTTGCAAAATTTGCAACTGAAAACTGGAAGTTGCAAAAGTTGCAACTGAAAACTGGAAGTTGTAATAGAAAATTCGTCTGCTCCCTATATAGCATCGAAGTTGCATATGAGATTGCATAGCAACCTCATATGCAACCTTATATGCAAGCGAAAACTGAAATCTGGAACTTGCAATCGAAAATTCGTCTTCTCCCCTATATAGCATCGAAGTTGCATATAAGGTTGCATATGAGGTTAACCTCATATGCAACCTTTATATATATATATATATGTATATATATATATATATACATATATATATATATTTCAAAAAACTGGTCGAAAATGATAACTGAAAACTGGAACTTGCAATAAAATAGAGGAGAGAGAAGAAGCTCTTAATTTTTTAAAGAGTCTCTGGGAGACTCATTTTAAGTAATTCTCTTTATATTTTCATTTAAGAGTTTAAATAAAGAGCCTCTTGGATATGCTTAGGAACCTAAGATACATTTTAGGTAAATTAAGTGAGACAAAAAATTTTATATGTAAACATGGGATGAGTATTTTTGTAAAATTAGGTTTCAATTAAAATTTTAATGATATTTTATAATTTTGTACTAAAATTTTAGAAAATTACCTAAAATGTATCTTAGGTTCCTTTTTCTCTTTATTTAATTTATTATATAATTTACAATCTAATCTATCTATACTAATATATTAAAGTCGAAAGATTGAAAGTTTAGTCTGTTTGGTTTTTGGTTTGGTTATCCTAATTATTAAAATAAATAATGACATAATATAATTAATGGTAATTAGTTATTGTCATTTCACATTTACTTTTAATTCATGATATTACCTTTTATAAAAACATCAATCGTACCATATTTTCAAATCATTAATATTTCCTTTCTAATTAAAATACGTTACCTTTTTTATTTAAAACTAATTTTACAATCATTAATATATACTCAAAAATATCACACCATATTTTCAATTATTAATAAAATAGATTAAAAATCCCTGTATACTGTTTATAATAAGAAAATATTAATATAATACGTAAATATGAGTATATTAAATTATGTTAAATTAAAATTTAAAAAATTATTAAATTGATAATTATATAAAAACATAATTGTACTATTAATTAAAATTTAATAAATACCTAAAATATCTTATCTTTCAATCAATTTAAAATACGTTTACTTTTAATTGAACATAATATCCTTTATGTGTACCTGAAATATCGTAACTTCCAATCATTAATATTTATTTTCTAATTAAAACACGTTTCCTTTTAATTTAAAACATAATTTTGCAATCATAATCTTTCAATCATTAATATTTTTTTTTCTAATTAAATACACTACCTTTTAATTTAAAACATAAATTTACAATCACTAATGTATACCCAAAAATATGACATCATATTACTGTTAGATTTTTAGTAATTAACAAGAATCGTTAGATGTAATTATAAGGTATATTTAATGATTAAATTAATTTACTAAATATTCAAGGTTCAAATTCTGTTAACGACATATTTAACTTAAAATTTTATTTTATAAATTTTAAATTATGCAAATCATTTATTAAATTTACTTCAAATTTTATTAAATTAATATTAAAATAATTTTTAAAATTAATAAGAGAGAATTACCAAAATGCCTATTTTTCACAAGTTTTTGCCCAAAATACTGATTTTAAAAAAAATGGCCCAAAATACCGACGGGATACGGAGAATCGTCCTCCGTGTTAGCATAATACGGAACACCGTGTTCCGTATTATGCATGATACGGAACACCATCTTCCGTGTTATGCATGATACGGAACACGGTGTTCCGTATCCGTGCATGATACGGAACATGGTGTTCCGCAACACCTCATGATACGGAACACGGTGTTCCGCAACACCCCATGATACGGAACACGGTGTTCCGCAACACCCCTCATATCACGGTAGACGGTGTAGCGTTTTCAGTCAGTAAAAAGGGCCAGCATGGCTCCCATATGAATATTTTGGGCCATCACCCGATTAATAATTATATAAAAACATAATTATAGAATAAAATAAAATTTATAACCTATCAAAAGAAACCCGTGCATCGCACGGGTTATAAGATAGTACTATTATATAAAAACCGAAACATTAAAAGTTTGGTTAGTCGGTTGGTCGGTCGGTCGGTACGGTACTTGTTGATTTTACTTATTTATCCTTACTCAATTACAGATCTACTAACTAATCAATTTCCTTCTTGAGGTTAAAATATTATCTTTTTTATTTTTCAAGAACTAAATAATTTTCTTTTTTCAAGTAAAATACAATATCATTTTATATTTTATCTAATTAAAATTTCTGCTTTATTAATCAATTTCCTTTTTCAGGTTAAACATATTACCTTTTCTATTTTTCAATAACTAAATAATTTCCTTTTTCAGGTAAAATTACCTATTGATTTTACTTATTTACCCTTACTCAATTACAGATCTACTTCCTTCTTGAGGTTAAACATATTATCTTTTCTATTTTTCAAGAACTAAATAATTTCCTTTTCAGGTAAAATACAATATCCTTTTATATTTTATCTAACTAAAATTTCTCCTTTATTAATCAATTTCCTTTTTTAGGTTAAACATATTACATTTTCTATTTTTCAATAACTAAATAATTTCCTTTTTCAGGTAAAATAGAATATCCTTTACATTTTATTTAACTAAAATTTCTTTTTTTTTTTAAAAAAAATAGCACGAACAGTTTTGTTTAATAAAATAAAATAATTATATAATAATTACTATTAACTAATCAATTACCCCTTTCACCCAAAATACGTTATCTTTTCTTCTTTCTCTAACTAACATCTCTCTTTTTCCAATTATATCATGGACGGTTACCATTTTCAGCCAAAACACGTCACCTTTTTTCTTTTTTCTTACTAAAACCCCTCTTTTTCCAATTATATCGCAAACGTTTCTATCTAATAAAAATAAAATAATAATATTATAATACTAATAATTAATCGATTACATTTTCAGCTAAAAAATTTCATCTTTTCTATTTTTTCTAATTAAATTCCCTTTTTTCTAGAAATATCACTGGCAACATTAATTTCTCATTTTCTAAAAACTATAAGCAATTAGTAAAATGACATAATTAAATTATAATTATTATAATTACTATTAACTAATCAATTTCCTTTTTAAGCCAACACACGTTACAATTTCTTTTTACTCTAACTATAATCTCTCTTTTTCCAATTATATCATGGGCGGTTCCATTTAATAAATATAAAATAATAATATTATAATACTAATTATTAACGAATTACCTTTTCAGCTAAAATATATCATCTTTTCTATATTTACTAATTAAATTCCATTTTTCTATAAATATCACGGGCAACATTAATTTTTCATTTTCTAAAAACACTACGAGCAATTTTATTTAATAAAATAACAAAATTAAATATAACTAAATAATTTCATTCTTCAAGTAAAATACAATATCCTCTATATTTTATCTAACAAAAATTTCACCTTTTTTAAAAACACTACGAGAAATTTTGTTTAATAAAATAACATATTTATATTATAGTTACTATTAACTAATCAATTATTTTTTTCAGTCAAAACACGTTATCTTTTTTATTTTCTCTAACTAAAATCTTTTTTTCTCCAGTTATATCACGAGCGTTCTATTTAATAAAAATAAAATATTATAATACTAATAATTAACCGATTACCTTTTCAGCTAAAACATATCATCTCTTCTATTTTTTCTAATTAAATTCCTTTTTTTTTCCTAGAAATATCATGGTAAACATTAATTTCTCATTTTCTAAAAACAATTCGAGCAATTTTATTTAGTAAAATAACATAATTAAACTATAATTACTATAAACTAACTAATTACCTTTTTCACCTAAAACATGTCACCTTTTTAATTTTTAATTTTTTTTTAACATGGGAACCCGCAGCCGCTACCCTTCGGGTGCGCTCTGGGTACCTTTCCTATTTTTTCTAACTAAAATCTCTTTTTTTCCAATTATATCACAAGAGTTTCTATTTAATGAAATGAAATAATAATAATATAATACTAATATCGATTATCTTTTTTCAGTTAAAACGTATCATATTTTTTATATTTGCTAACTAAATCCCTTTTTTCTAGAAATATTTCGGACAACATTAATTTTCCTTTTCTAAAGACATTACAAGTAGTTTTATTTAGTAAAATAACATAATTAAATTATAATTACTATAAAGTAATCAATTACCCTTTTTACCTAAAACATGTTGTTTTTTTTAATTTTCTTTAAATAAAACCTCACTTTTTTTTTCAATTATATCACCGACATTCTATTTAATAAAATAAAACAATAAATTTATAATTACTAATAATTAACCGATTACCTTTTTAATTAAAATCAATCATTTTTTCTATATTTTATAACTAAATTCCTCATTTTCTAGAATTATCACGAATAATATTTAAATAATTACTATCAAATTATCTCATTAAATTTTAAGCCTCCAAAACATGTTTAAAAAAAATTATTCAAATTAATGAAAAAAAATCATATAATAAAAAAAAAATCTGTGCATCACAAAATACTTGAATAATCAAAATTACAAAGTACAAAGGATCAAATTTATAGATGGTTGTCGATAAATAAATCCCAGCCATAGAACACAGGAGAGCGGGACAGTGTCCGACTGCATCTTCCACAGCCACATACTTGACACCATGTTTTAAATTAATTCTGCATAAATGATTGCATATTTAAAATATAATACTTGATGAGTACAGTAAGTAGAATCTTCTTCTTGATTTCCCATTTAAAATTCATCCATCTACAACTCTAGGTAGACAATTAAACAGATATGTACTCATGTGAAACCTGTACCATGTTTGGTTACAGAACATCCTTAATCCTCCGTAAAAATCCCAACACCTTTCTTAATCACTCCACTCGTCTTGTTCGTAATTCTTACAGGTTCCGTTGTTTACTGGACCAACTAGTTCCTAAATTCGCTGTCTTATCATCTTTAAGCTCAGTTTTCACCTCGGGAAATGTCATCGCCTTGGCTGCAACGGCTAGTTCTGGCTCCGTCCACGGCGCCGTGACGGCTGCAATAACTGACGTGGCGGTCACTGCTGTTGCTATTGCTTCTGGCGCTTGTTTGTCTACTAAGGTTGACTTTCTTTGGCCTAAAGTTGAGGAACAACCTGGTTAGTCACTTACACCTTGCGATCATCAATTTATAATTATTATATATGTGTTTTATGCAAATTTTGAATCAAACAAGTAATTAATAAACCAATCATGAGACTTTAATGTTTTTGTCTGCTGCAGGTTCGCTTATTCTTGATGGGGTAGATGTTACGGACTATCCGATATTTAGTGATTCAAAGGTGTGTGTTTGTATATTTATATGAGATAGCTGCTAATTGGTATGCATATACACTGAAATCTGTCGGAATCTTTGAAATGTGTTGAGCTAGGTGCAAAAGGCGGTTGCTTTTGCGAGGAGAGCTCACCAGGGTCAGTTTAGGAAGACAGGAGATCCTTATTTGACTCACTGCATTCATACAGCCAAAATTCTTGCTGTGTTGGTTCCTTCAACTGGAAAAAGGGTAAACTATCTTCCTGTTGTTATGTAATCTTGAATCTTTGTGTTGTATCTTATACTGCTAGTCTAACTACTGTAGATGTGTTAAATAAATTTCTTTTTGGCCTTTTATGCTTTCTGTCAGGCAATACCTGCTTTGTCCTCATGTGTAATTATAGTGCTAACTGCAGATGTTATGGCATGCTACTTGTTATTGTTGTGTATGTGTGTGTGTCTAATATGTTCATCATACATCTCAAGAGGTTTTGATCGTTTGACTTCGTTTACTGCTCACTGAGACACTGAACGACATAACTTTACTGCTTACTGTCCTAGTGTCCTGGTAGTATAACGGAACAGACCCCTTTCCATAAAGACGTATCAAGAGTACTATTGTTGTGGGAGTTTATATTGTGATAAGTTTTAATGGTTTCTTTCCCATTGTACATCGGTGTCTGTTGGGCTTGCTAAGCAGGCCTTAACTTCACATTAGTATGATATTGTCCGCTTTGCTATTGTTGTGGGAGTTTATATTGTGATGCGATTAATCTGTCTACCTCTTGCACCGCCACCACACCCATCGCTGCCACCGAAGGGACCATCCACATCGAACAACCGCAAGCCCGTTACCCCCAAGATCCAATTACCGAACCCTGGGCTATGATACCACTTGTTGGGTTTGCTAAGCAGGCCTTAACTCCACATTAGTATGATATTGCCTGCTTTGGGCTGAGCCCGCACGGATTTGTTTTTGGGTAACTCCCAAAAGACCTCATACTAATGGAGTTAACTAGCTGCTCTATATACAAGAGAACTATCTTTTATCTCCTCGATGTGGTACTTGGGTTGACACCACCCAACAGTGTCACCACCACTTGTATTTGGATTTTGAACTCAACAGATGAGTTTCATTTGGTTCTGATGTTTATTATAACGTGCAGCTTCAATATGCATGAAAAGGCACAAGAATGTTAACTTTTCTATTCATCTATGCTACTACAGGCTGTTGATACAGTTGTTGCTGGTATTCTTCACGATGTGGTGGACGATACCTGTGAATCATTGGACAGCATAGCGAAGGAGTTTGATCAAGACATAGCAAAATTAGTAGCTGGTGTTTCCAAGTTGAGTTATATTAATCAGGTAGCTCCTATAAGGACTCTGTAAATTGGTTTGTAAACTTATATGAACTGAATATTGCAGGATATAACTGAGTTCGTTTACTGTGGTAGCCTATCGATATTTCTCTTGCTATATTTTTAAATTTCTACAACTTACCAGCATTCATTTTGTGCGTGGAATATAAAAAATTAATTGAGGTGAAAAAGGATCAAGTTAAACTGAAACTTAACTTAGCATCAAAATCTGAAGTTTACAACAGCAATCAATTTACTCAATTTGACAAAATAACAAGTAGAAGTGTACTACTATGTCACATTCATATATACAGTGATAGTAATGCATGAATCGGCAGAAAGAATTGAAAGACAAATAAGTAAGACTAGAGGAAACCTGGACAGGAGGGATTCATATGTGAATTCGTTTAGCAAATTCAGAGTTTACTCTTCTCTTGAGAAATAGAAATTCTCTGATAGAACTGTAAACCAACTTTCAAGGAGGGATTTTTTTTTTTTTTTTTTTTTGTATCACTACTAATTTAGGGTCTTTTAAACAGCACTGCTAAAGTGCTAATTTTGCTGGATCAGTTTTAACTAATTTCATTTGCAGTTACTACGGAGACACAGAAGAGTAAATGTGAATCAGGAAGCCCTTCGCCCTGAAGAGGTTAGTAAAAGACTTGATATCAACATATGGTATTTCTATATTACATAAATGAGTTGATTGTCAGATGTGTCTGACCATGCATTTTGTGGTCTTTCTATGACTAACATTAGGAATATGTAATGCATCACTGTAATATATAAAATAATAAAAGTTTTTCAAAATAATGCTTATGCTTCTGTACTGCACTTTAGTTGCTTCTTTTCTCATATTATACTTTTTGTAGTTAAATGTTCTACAATTAAGTATATATTCAATCATATTTTTTTGCAGAATGACCACTATTTCATATAATAATGCAGCAGCAGCAGGAACTTAAAGACTAGCTTATCTTTCAGTTAAAAAAACTTGTTCATTTTTAGTGAGCAAGTGAAGTGGGATTCCACCTTCTGCTTACTAGGCTGTTGATAGTCACTGTTCAAAGTACTTGTGGTGTTAAATTAAGTATGATAGTTGACAACCAAATGCGTAACTGCAATGGCGTCAGCCAATTATTATTTTTTTTGAAGCAGTCAGCCAATTATAGAAATATAATAAACGTCTAAGCCCGAATCTAGCTCATTTTTTGCATGGATTCTTCAAATGTATAGTGTTACTATTGGGCGATAAATTAAATGACAAACAGACATGCTAAACTGGCATCCAATGTATATAGCTAGAGATTCGAATTTCAGAATTTCGTTTATAAGAAATAGACTAGGCTCTTTAGATACAGATATATCCAATGATATTCCAATCTTAATAAAAGCCCTTCACTGAAGCATCTGATATAATTAACCATGACCATACTTGTTATCTACTAATTCAATTTGGAAATTCACTTAATTGAACACTCCATGTTCGACTTAGCTTGCGATACATCAAGCATTTAGATCAATTGGTCAGACTTTGTGGCGCTTATCTTATCAGATACATGGTTCAATTGATTGTTAAAGTTAGTTTTGTGAATCAAAAGTTTCTGAATGGTCAATGGAGGAAAGAACCATCAGAACTGTTGTGGTGGGTTTTCTTTTTCTAGTTTCAATTTTTTTAATACTTATAATTGCATGTTTTGTTTATATTTGTAACTTGAAAGTTTGTTAAAATGAATTAGATTTGTCATGCTGTTGTTCAAGTTATTTGGCTAATAACAGAGATGATTGAAGTGCATGCTGAGATTTTTTTTGTGCAAGATATAAGTATGAGCATGTCTTTGCTTAGGAGCTTCATTATAATTCATGCCTTTGCTTTCTTCATATCTAGGCCAACAATTTACGAGTCATGCTACTTGGCATGGTCGATGATCCGCGTGTCGTACTCATCAAGCTAGCGGATCGTCTCCATAACATGAGAACCATGTATGGAATTTTACATATGAGTTGCTGATACATGCCTTTTAAATTGTGGTGTAGTTCACTGCAGTTCATTTTCTTTCTAACGTTCTTTTTACCTCCTAAAATTTAATTTTGTTTGCCCAACTCCCCCCTGTGCAGCTGCACATGTATTGGTTTGTGACGTCTTCCTGTATTAAGTCCGTTTTCTATTGTTACTTTAATACTTCAATATTAATTGGACTTAGCGTACATGGCATCTTGAATTCTCGATCAGAATTGAAGCTTTACTCTCTTGCAGTTATGCTCTGCCTTCAGCAAAAGCTCAAGCTGTTGCTCAGGAGACATTAGTTATATGGTGCTCTCTTGCTTCCCGTTTAGGCCTCTGGGCTCTAAAGGCTGAACTGGAAGATCTATGCTTTGCAGTACTTCAGGTAAGCTCATACATGATACACCATAGTTTCTTTCATCTTTATAATATTCAATAATGTGAGGATGAGGTTAAAGGCAAACTCAAGGCACAGTGATATATGCTCCATGCAGCCTGAAGTGTTTCGTCAATTGCGAGCCAAACTAGCCTCCATGTGGAGCTGCAGTAAAAGAGAAGGTAAATTAAGAAGATTATCTGCAAAATCAGCTGCGAGAAACTCAAGCTTGGAGCTTGAGGAATCTATTACAAGCGATGATGATGATGTCACTATGAAGGTAAAAAAGATATTGGTGGAGATTATGTATGCTGTTGCTAAATATGCATCCTAATTAACAATTGTCATCCGATTTTTTATTAGAATAATTAGTGATTAAGTTAGTATTATCTCTCTACCATCTGTTCTAAAATCTTAACAACCTCGGCATTTACGACAATGCTTCGGCTATATCCTTAGGACCAAATGTTCTGCTGAACTGTGGTCACAGCCACTAATGTTTAAATCCTTTGATATTCGTATGTCATTATATTTTTGAATTTGGACGTAAGTGATAAAGCTTTTAGGGTTGTGGCTTTTGTACCTTCCTTTCTTTAACAAATTTAAAGCTTTCATATAATTGACTTAAATAAATTTTTAATGATTTTCTCAACATGATTTGAGGGGGCTTCATACATAGCAATGTCAATTTCTTAAAAATTCATCAAGCATTCTTGGCCGTTGTGTATTTATTTGTTGATCCGGAGAAGGTGGGGCGGGGGGATTTTGATACTGATAAGATAATAGTATGGCACCAATCTCTCCCATGTGAACTGTGTTGCATATGCGGAAGAAACACAGAATATTCTCTTCAAAATACAGTATGAAGTTTCTTGCTGTGTGGTATGTGCCTAGAAATGACTTGAAAATTATTTTCGAGATATTGGTGTCCTGACCAATTTAAATATATCCTTTTACACTTGAAACTATTTCTTTGGGAGTGACAAATAGTGGATCACTGGATCTATATGTTACTGTAATATTTATAATGAAGATCATGAAAACTTATTACTCCAATTCTACAGGATCTTCTGCAGGCTGTACTGCCATTCGATCTCATGCTAGATCGAGGAAAGCGTATTAAGTTTTCCAATGCTTTTGGGACATGTTCAGAGAATCAGACAAAACCAAAGGTTGTGAGGGATGCTGGAATAGCGTTATCATCTATGGTACTTTGCGAGGAAGCACTAGAGCGTGAGCTATTTATATCCACTTCGTAAGTCTGTGATCCTCTTAAATAAGATTCTGTAATATGCATTTAACTAAATCAGATGTGATGCATGTCAATATGTATGGGCACCTTGATTTGTTATCTGTTCAAGACTTGCAGTTATGTTCCTGGAATGGAGGTAACTTTATCCAGTCGCCTAAAGAGCTTATACAGCATCTATAGCAAGGTAAGCCTGGTGTTTGTGTGCCTTTGCTCTAACAATTTCGTATAAAGCGTGAAGTGGACATAGTGCAATATATTCAAAGTTAGATCAAGTACAAACATGTTATTAGAAGTTGTCTTGAACAATCACCGATACACTTGTAAGGAACTTGCAACCAACTTATGGTTTTGCTTTACACTACTATCTTCCCTACGTCTTATCGTAATATGAGGCAGCATGTGATCAATTATTCAACATTGTTGAATGTGTCATGATCTCTGAAGAACTTGCAGTCAATTTGCCAAAGATAGATTAAAATAAAATCATGTTATTTGTTTGTTTCATACTTTCTCATTGTAACTTGACTTGCTGCAGATGCTGCGAAAAGATGTTGGTATTCAAGAGATATATGATGCCCGTGCACTGAGAGTAATTGTTGGGGATAACAATGGGACATTACATGGACAGGCAGTACAAGGTTGTTACAGTCTTCTCGACATTGTGCACAGGTGATGAGCGAAGTGCATGATTTGTTTGTGTGTTGTAATTTAGATTCAGTTTTGTTTAAATCGGGGAGTAAGGAAGGACCATCTATGTTGCTTCCCTATGAACAAGATAAAGTGGCAGCTCCCTAAAACTACACAGGAAATTTCTGACTGTTGTCAGATCTACAAAAGGGGATTCATTAAAATCTGCATTGCCTACTAAACTTGAGTTCTTTATTTACTGCTAGTCAAATGAATTCTCTGTGTCTTTCAGGCTTTGGATCCCAATCAATGGTGAATTTGATGATTACATTGTCAACCCAAAGCCAAGTGGCTACCAGGTTAGAAATTCCTTTAGATTGTGTTTGGGAATTTCATTTCATATGACCTGTTTGAGTTGTCATTTGAAATTCTCATATTTATACTAATATTTGAATGTCTTGGATTTCAAACAAATATAAGTCCAGTTCATTTAATTATCCAAACATGTTGTTTGACCAAATCCAGAATTGGATATGAAATCTAAGATCCCAAACAGGCCATGAATT
This sequence comes from Saposhnikovia divaricata, assembly GCA_036435485.1. NCBI lineage: Eukaryota > Viridiplantae > Streptophyta > Magnoliopsida > Apiales > Apiaceae > Saposhnikovia > Saposhnikovia divaricata. The sequence goes on along the minus strand of CM071600.1, from coordinate 74,120,164 downwards.
TATTTATTTTCTAGTGGTAGTATGAGGATTCGACCCATGCGATTCTCTGAAGGAGTTTTATCACCAATTGAAATATATGCAATTTTGACTTATCACATTGCATTATACGTATCTAAGTGTGAGTTGAATAGAATAGATAAACATGTTTGAGTAGTCATAATATGCATGAAAATTTGAACATATTACTATATAATTTTTTGTTAAATATCCGTAAGTGTGAATATATTAATATAGAAGATAATATTTGGGTATATTATTTTGGGATAACAATGATAATTTGAAGTGAAATTGAATTTGACTAAATAAATATTATCTTTGATAGTTGTTCAACTAACCAATAGAATAACAATATCAACTTTTGGCTTAGAGCATCTCCAAGGGTGAAATGTAAAATTGTTAGCTAAAATGATTATCTATATTGAATATGTAAAATTTTAGCTAAGAGGAGGTATATGTACTCCAATGGGGTTATCTATAATTATAATTATGTAAAATTATACATAAGAGGTTTATGGGTTCAACAAATATAGAAGACCAAATATGATTATCTATATTTTTTGCTAAGGGGAAAGAAGGTTGGAGTACCTCAATTTATAGATATTATCTAAAAGGTGCCAAATAGATGCCACATAGATGCCACTTAGATAATATAGCTAAGGGGTCTCTCCCCTTGGAGATGCTCTTAGTTAGGGGAATATCATAGGCGTGTAAGTAGCGACGATAAATTTTAAATCCTTATGTAAAAGAATCTTTTATATGATGGAAATGTAAATAGATAAAATAAAATATCGATTTGTTTTGAAATATAAGAAGTGATAGTTTTATAATTACAATTCTAGTCGGATGATAATTTTAAAATGAAAAGTAAAATCTATAATTGCAAATTTTAGTGGAAATTAAGATCCTTATAGAATATCACAAAAAGATTTAAAATTGCCATTTTTAATGAAAAAATTTAAAATTAATATTTATAATTGAACGTGATAGTATTGATTATGCTAACATCATATATGTAAGTTAGTTTTGGTTTTGTAATGCAATGCTTAGGCTAAATATCTGCGCGAGTAGTTAAGTTTCTTTTACTTGACTTGCCCATTTTTTTCATAAGTTTTAAAGCTACTTCACCTGCGTTCGACCTTTTACTTAGACTAGAGTAGAGGGTATAACTCAGTTTTTACAAATATCAGAAATATCTAATGTAAAGGGAAGATATAGATGATTAAAGATTTTTTTTTTTTGTAAAAATAGGGTTACTAGATGTTTTAAAAAAGCAACAATGGTTTCTTGGGAAAATTTTAAAAATTGTTAAATAATTAATTTATATGAATATGTAAGATAATAGAAAATTTCAATTTAAAAAAATCATAATAATATTGTTTTTTTTCTGTGATACATGTTAATGTTTATCTTGATGTGTTATCATTAGAGAAAATATAAATTTACAGTTGTCCAAATTTACAATTTTAGTTGGATTGTAAAACGAATTTGCAAATTCTAGCGGGAATTAAAATTCTTATGAACAAATATTAAAAAATGGATTTTTAATAAGAAACTCTCATAGAAAAGTTAATTTACTTATCATTGAATGTGTAAAATTCTCATAGAAAAGTTAAGGAATGGTTTTATAGTTATTGGAAAGGAAAGGAATGTACCTCTACTCTCTCGATGTACGTAGACTTCACCTTCGGTATATGTATATCGTTTAATAAACCTTTGTAAATTTTTTCGCTAAACCATTTTGGAGATTTTTTTGCAAAACCATTTTGGAGATTTTTAACCTTTTTTATTTCATTTTCTTGTTATGATTTAATGTAATTTAGTTTTTGTTTTGATGTTCAACTATTAGATATTGGTCTAAAAATTCAGGTTGTTTCCAAGTAGAGAAATCTGTTATAGAGCAACATGTGAGAAGGACATTATCGACATTATCTTATGTGACCTAATATTTGTACATCAGCCTCTTTATAAAAATATTAAATTGTTATATTATAATATAATAATTTAGAAGACTACTATAATCAATATTAATTTTGGATGTTAATCTTATAAAGTGAAATTGTAAGTTATATAACTAAATGTTATTATTGATAGTAGTGTCTAATATGTTTTTTTTTAATTACTAGTAAATATAATTGAATAATAAGAGGTTGAGGGTTAAAGTCTCGATGGAGACAAATGTTTGCATGGAATATCTATACTATACTATTAGAAGCGGAATAACAACCGTTATTGGTTTGGTACACTAAATTTAGTACACTGAATAACAACCGTTAGATTGTAAGATAAATGAAAAAGAACCATTGGATGTACTGTTAAAATAATATTCTTTTTATAATATAGATATACTCTTCTAAGTTCAAGGTTCGAATCCCGTGAACAACATATTATTTTTAAACATTTATATCATCTTATAAAATACTCCTAAAAGTTCAAGGTTCGATTCCCGTCAACAACATATTTTAGTTAAAAATTTATATTATCTATTTTCACCATATTATTATTAAACATTCATATTATATTATAAACTACTCCAAAAATTTCAAAGTTCAATTCCCGTCAACAACATTTTAAATTTAAAAAGTTATTTATCTATTTTCAATATACAAGCAAGAAACTATCGTTTAGAATATTATAGTTCATTATCTTCTATAATTTATTTTCTTAGTAATTAAAAAGCAAATATTAAAAATTATGAATAATAAGATAAAAATATTAAGTTTTAAGATAAAAATATTCAAAATCTTCCGTGCATCGCACGGGCTATAAGCTAGTATATATAATTGAACAAATGGCATATATTGTTTTTTTGGGAAAATAGATTTTTTCACCACTCAACAATCGTGTCTACTGAACATTCATATATTTAAATATAACCATTAACGTTACATGTATATTTCTTTTTAGCCATTTTGTTAAGTATGAATGATATGTCCGTTAAAATAATGTTGATGTGGACTTAGCCATCTGACGTGGCATGATAACAAAAATTTATAAGAATATAGTCACTCAAAATAAAAGAATATTTTAAAAATATTAGTGTCATCATTTTCACACAATTTATCACTTTATTTACGAAATAATTCAATAATATTTTCAAACTTTTGCATTGACATTGTAAATTGTTAGATATCAGTCCAAAACAATACTTTAAATATCGAATCCTATTTTGTGCTTAAATTTGAGTTATAAAACTTTAAAAAGCAAACATATGATTCTAATCCATTTATATATATAGAATAGTATTATTTCTTTAATACACACACACACACATATATAATTTAATTACTCCCAGGTTAATCATGATAAGTTTTAGACAACTATTGTTAACAAGACGTCGTTCAGGAAAATAATGAATTAATTTGTGGAAAAAATTAAATAATTTATAAAAAATAAAAAATATATTTATAATTTTATATATTGTTTAGTGGCTATATTCTAATGAATTATTATTTATTATGCCATATCATTGGTCTATCCAACACTAATGTCCACATCAACATTAGATTATAAGTAGAAACCAAAACAAATGTAACGTTAATGGTTATAATTAATTATTTGAATGTTTAGTGGTTATTTTCTAATAGACTGAATAGTTTAGTGGTAATTTTTTTTTTTCCCTTTTTTTATACATATATATGTTACATTTTCATTTTAGTACGAGTTTATTTTTTGGTTTTCCACATGTATTTGAAATTGTATTATATTTTTTACAAATAGTATAAGCTTCTAATATACAAAATAACAACATTTGAAGAATTGTAGTGTGTAAAGGTATTGTCGGAACTTGATTCTAAAGCCATATTTTGACACCGGATGTTTTCAGAATGCCGCTAATGGCCAACATAGCCTTCCTTGCCCCCTCACGTCAATCAATTAGCTTCTTATCCATTCTCGTTCAATCACGGCGGAATCATCTACATTTGTTTTTAGATCTTTAATAATTAAAATAATTGCACTTATTTTGTATGATAAAATTAGATTGTTATATAGAATGGGTTATTTTAAGATAGAGGTGGCCATTAGATTAAGTATATATGTGAAAAATTGGCAAAAAAAAAATTGTCTATGCAGAGAAAAAATTAGAATATGGTATTATGAGGTCTTCGAATAAGCTTCCGAAAGCTCATAAATATTTTGGTAAAGTATTTATTTATTGAATGGAATTGTAAATATATGATGGAAAGTATAAACTTGGTTTGAAATATATGGAGTAATATGATAAATGTTAATTTGTTTTGTGTAGTTGTCGAAATCAAATCCTGGACCCTTCTATGTGAAATATTTATTGGCTATTTCAAATATAGGAATGTAACCAAATGTGGTATCATGACATAACATTTCAAACGCATGTCAGCTTTTTTTAAAGTTTTATATATATATGCTGTATTTGTTGGGGGTGGGTTCGAGCTTTTTGAAGACCTATCTATTCATGATTCCAAAGTTTCCATTCATAGTTTAGTTCAGATTTGCCTAGTTTGAGCTTGGCATACAGTACCGAGGAAGACGGGAGGATATAAGAAATGAGCTATATTATGCATATTGCATAGTAATATGTCTTTTCTGCTTTCTATACCTCACTTAACATCTGGACTTTATTTTCCTAATCTCAGTCTCTGCACACTGCAGTGCAAGGCCCAGATAGCTCGCCTTTGGAAGTCCAAATAAGAACTCAGGTACTACACTTAATAGAAGCTTGCCACTTAACCTGTACACTTAAATATACCTGTGATACAGGCTAAAATAGCTAATACCGATATTTTGCACTTCTCTTTAGAGGATGCATGAATATGCTGAACATGGAGTTGCTGCACATTGGCTATACAAAGAAGCTGGTAGTACAGTGCCTTCGAAGAGTGATATCATTGATTCTGGAATAATTTCGTCATATTCCTCAAATGAGATGGAAGATCAGAACTCCATTGAAGATGATAGCCCTCATAAGTATGGTCTCCTCAAAGCAGGGCATCCGGTTCTTAGAGTTGAAGGGAGTAATTTGCTTGCTGCAGTTATTGTCAGGTAATCATTGTACCAACTGTGACTCAGAACGGTACCTTTAGAAACTTGTTCATGGGACTTGCCTATGCAGAGTAGATCAGGGTGGGAAAGAATTGCTTGTTGCTGTAAGTTTTGCACTAGCAGCTTCCGAAGCAGTAGCTGACCGAAGATCATCTTACCAACTAAAAAGATGGGAGGCTTATGCAATGCTACACAAAAAGGTTGAGTTTACTCACCTATTGCACGAGACCTTTTTTATTTGCATTTGCATACAATTTATTTCTCCAATTTAGATCATTGTCACAAATACATTTTTTTAGGTATCTGATGAATGGTGGTGTGAACCTGGACATGGGGATTGGTGTACTTGCTTAGAAAAGTATACACTTTGCCGAGATGGTATATACCACAAGGTATGTTTGATATCTTTCTCTTCAATAGTAATAGAACATGTATGACAGTCTACAAAGGTATACTAGCAGTTTTCACGTGTCTGTCCCGTATCTTATACCTCAAAAGACAAATAGACAAATTAAAAAAAAATTATCTTACACGAATAGAGAGATGGCTCCAACATAGAGAACTATATATAAACCTTTTGCTAGCTTTCCAAAGTCTGCACCGACATAATTCTCTTAACTTACACATTTGAGCAGCACCACAAAAAAAATGATTTTTGAGACACCATGCTCATTAAAATGACTTTCCTGGAATGTGTTCTAAAGGTTTCCAAATGATTTTCAGCAAGACCAATTTGAGCGCCACCTACCAACTTTCATTCAAGTGATTGATTTGACTGAAGAAGAGGAAACTAGATACTGGGATGTTGTCTCTGCTGTATTTGAGGGGAAACAGGTTGAATCTGTTGTATCGGACTCTAGCTGCTACAACATTCCAGGCTCAGACTCCATTGATACAAATTCTATGGACTGTGGCATTAATAACAAGGTTGGTATTAGAGACATACAGAGTACTCAATTATTTCAGTACTTGTGGTAATAAAAACTCTGGTCTTCAGGATTCCATCTCGTGCATCTGAGGTTTCCTGTACACTAAATGTAAAAATTGATTCTACTAGATAATGAATATATTTTCACATCTATACATTAAGTTGTTCATTGTCCCCCGCTTTTCCTGTATGCATAAAGTTGAATTTTAAGCATAAAATATTAGGGAGGTGGAAGGGGTTGAGTACACAAGCCAGACCCCCACACAATTAAAGCACCAAAAAAAAAAGAATAACCTACAAGAACCCTGCAGTAGATTACACTTGGTTTCCTGTATATAACCAAAACAGAATTTGAGAAAAAACGTTGGTCTTAATTATTATGTAGAAGTAGTAGTTTACACACAGTTTTCTGAACATAATTAAATTGTAAATTTTACAGGTCTATCTACTCAGGACAATGCTACAGTGGGAAGAGCAGTTGTGTTCTGAAGCTGGTTTCCAACTATCGAATAGATATGTAAAGAAGGCAAACTCTGTTCCTAATGGGGAAGTGGTGGTTGTATGCTGGCCCAATGGTGATATAATGAGGTTAAGAACTGGAAGCACTGCTGCAGACGCTGCCAGAAGAGCAGGTATCGACGGGAAGCTGGTGGCTGTAAACGGCCATCTTGTATTGCCAAATACACAGCTCAAGGATGGTGATGTCATCGAGCTTAGAAAGTAGACCTGTTCTTGTAAATATGGTAGAGTACGCTTGAAAGTAGAATCTCTACTTCATCCATCAGTAAAGTAGGTAGAAAAGTATAGTGAAATGGAAAGGTAGAAAAATAGAAGCATCAGAGGTAAAAAAAATATGTGAATCCATGGTAAGCATCAGAAGTAAAAATATGTGAATCAAATCAATGGCGGTCCTAAAATTGAAAGCATCTTCTCCTGGATGGTCAATCAATTATTATGTATAGTTTTAAGTTTAGATTGTTAATGGCTTTATTTGTAATTATTTACAGTTGAAGTGAATATGTGCGTAATTTTCCAGGACTAGTAGATTTTCAATTGGAATGCTTATATTTTTCAAATGATCCAATCTCCATATCTCTACCTTTCAAATTTGAAACATCGAATCTCTCGATCAAGATTTTTTTTTTTTTTTTTTTTGAGTTGGTCGATCAAAATGGTAGTGAAGTTAAAAAGAGATCATGTACAGACGAAAATGGGTCATCAACCAGTACAAAAATTGGTCACCTGTGCTTGGATATCCATCTTTTATCATTAACTAGATTACCATTGTAAATCTAAAATTTGAAAGAGTTTTAAACCATTATGTTCCCTCCAACCAATTGAACCGTAGAGATTCTAGCACAAGCAAAATTTCACTCTTCTTCATTGAATTAATCTAGCAAACTTTAAATATTAGTACTAGTTTATGTCATTCAACTATGAACAAGGCTTTTCATTGATATTCTTACCAATCTGTGGCATGTATAAAGCTATTGTATGTGCTTAAGTAATAACAATTATAGCTTCTTAAACACACTTTAGATTTCAACATAAATAGATTTATAACAATATAAAAATTACATAGCAAAAGAACATTATTATTGTCAAAGCAAAAACACAAACATCTGTCTTAGGTAGCCAAGGTTAAAACCAAAATCCGAAATACATAATACATAATACGCAATTATAAGATAACAGAATTCCTAATCCAATACTGAGGGCATCAGCAGTCTTCATAGGTAGGCTCATTCAAAGGCCCAAGCATTCTCCCTACGAACCTCCTCCTCTTCCTCGGGAGTGAAGTCATTCTTGATGTTGAAAGTTTTCCTGATCTCCTCGGGCGACTTCCCCTTGATCATATCAGCTACAGTCTGACAAGTCAAGTCCAAGAGGCTCTTGATGTTGAGATAATTTGCAGCCAGAATAAGATCAAACAGATCAGACTGATCAACCTTAACAAAATCCTGATCGAACTTCTTAAGTTCATCATCCTGAGCAGTCTTGTTAGCCTCATCATCAGCTTTCGAAGACGTAACATGCTTCTTACAATACTCAATAACCTTAGCCAAGATACTACCAGTTACATTGGGAAGAGGAATAGCTGTGTCTGCACAGTCATCTTCAATCATGTGTTTGATTGTCTGAGACTCAACAGCTACCGCTTCTTCCACCTCGAAAGTTTCGTTATCTGAACTACGCAACACGATCATCTTTGGTTCAGAAGACATTGTCGGTTGATCGAGATTGATTTTATAGAGAGATAAAGAATGTGTATATGTTATGCAGAGGGCTTCAGAGAATAGTGAAAACCGTAGCTTTGTGAGATGTTGTGAGGATTTGCGTTGGGGTTATGGGGTTTATATAGGCCCGGGAAAGAGAGAGCTTGATACTAATTTGTGTTGGTGAAGGAATTTTAGTTTGTGTATTTTCTAATTTACCAATTCAAACTCGGTTTAGTGAAAGTAAATATTAGTTCAATTTGATTTAGCAATAATAATAATAATAATAATATGAGTGCAATTAGAATTTGCCGACTTTCAATTTAACCGACTCGCAACTTAATTTTTTTAAAAGGTGTTTTTAATTTTATGGTTGAAATTTCATATTTAAACAAAAAAAATATTTAATCTATCTATATTATATTATAATGGCGGAAATATTAAAAATTTTGTCACCTGTTTTATGTTTTTACTTAATTATACTTGCTAATATATTAGTATGTTTTTATTTAAATATATATATAGGCTAGCGTTCAAATAGAAATCAACCTTAGAATAGAAACTAGAAACCTACACTTAATAAATTATATTTCATTTATTTTAATGGCCCCGCTAGGGGCACCTTCACAAAAAACGTTTAAAATTCTTGGCTCTATTCAACAAAAATATAAAAAAAAATAAAAAAATTTTAAAAAAAAGTTACTGTTCACGTGCCACGTCATCACGTGAACAGTAACTTTTTTTAATTTTTTTTTATATTTTTGTTGAATAGAGACAATAATTTTAAACGTTTTTTGTATTGGAGTACCCCTAATTTGGTCATTAGATTAGCTTGAAATATTTAATTTAGGTTTAGTTTCTAGTTTCTATTCTAAGTTAGTTTCTATTAGAACAAGACCCTATATATATATAGGGGACTACTCTAATGAGACCCTCTTTATTATGAGAATTGAGACCCAACACTTAAATTTAACAGAAATATGTATATACTGGTACATGTCAATACTTAAATTTAACAAAAATATGTATATACTGGTACATATATATGTAATTTAATAACATTCTTTCGCCATTACTTTTTACATCAATATTCCTTCATCACCACCACAACTCACGTTACACAATAATCACCACCATACCATCACTTTCACCACCACATACAGAATCACTAAATTTTCACTCAAATCACCAAATAAAATCAACACAAATTACTATATTTCAACATAAATCACCAAAAAATTCAAACCAAATCACTAATAAACATTGTTACTATCATACCTGCCACCACCATATTCTTCATCCCCATACCTCCACCACCACCATAACCCCCATTATCATCTTCTACAAAAGCTTAGGTATGGTGATTTATAAGTTATAATCTGAAACAAATTATCAATACATAATATGTGTTTCTTCACAAGAAACACCAATCGAATGTAAAAACAACGGTATGATAAGCATCAATGACCAGATCGGAGCCACGTCAACATACCACGCAACGACGAAAGTTTGAAATTCATAGATCAGAAGTAGTACGAGGATGGTGATGACAAGTCTGGTGATGACAACGTATTTCCGGTGATAACGGTAGGTGGCAACGGAGTAGAAAGAGTGATGCTTGAAGACTCAGTAAGGAGAGATGGAATGGGGATGGATGACAAAAATGAAAGAAAGAAAGAAAATTATATTTGTGTGGACAAGATTTAATATAGGTTTAAAATATGTAGGGCTGAGATTGGGTCTCAATTATCATTTTAAGAGTGGGTCTCATTTGAGAACTTACCTATATATATATATATATATATATATATATATATATATATATATATATATATATATATATATATATATATATATATAACACAAACTAAACAAGTGCTTGGAAATTCAAAAGCAAACCACCAACAAAGTAAATTAACAAATGTTAAAGTCATCCAAAATAAAACTTACAAATAAAGGTCAACAATAACATCAAATAAAATATGTCATCAAATTTATTAAAGCTACTAAGTAAACACAATCTAGAATTTGGATAACACTCATCACTCTCCCGTTTTACTCCGAACTACCTATGAAAAGAAAAAAGTACGAGTGAACCAAATGTCCAGTACAAATATAGTTCCAAAATTAAAAACAAGCGACAATATGATATAAATTATAAGTATTTCTCAACAACATAGCCAAGTGGAAGACGTAATATAATAATAAACGTTTAGAGCCAAAGAGAGCAAATTAATCTGACCAATCAAAATATGGCTAGAGATAAATAAGTGTTGGGTATATTTAACTAAACAACGCAACAATGGGACAGTTATATTACAATTAACAAGAACAGACAATTAACCAAATAACGAAACAAACACGATGGCAAAACACCATATATAATTAAATACTGTAAAAAACAAAAGAAAGGAGAAAACACTTAACTCTAACAGAAGCTTTAAAACTCTGACAGAACAGAACAGCTGAGTCGTCAAGGCTTAGAGAAGTCTTGACTGTTCTTGAAGAGATTGTTGCCCCACTTACGCTGTGATGGGTTGCAGCAATATCGCTTCCAGGATGAAACAGCTCAGATCAATCCGGTCACAGACACGGCAGAGATCAATAGCGACTAGCACCTCAGTTCGTCCAAAAAACCTTTGCAACTTATAAATGAATGCAAGGTAGGCACTTGAAATCACTTATATCTAAAACTCGAGCCTAAGTCTTCTATATATAGGCATTTTAAGTTGTTAGTTCAATATCTTTTCAATGTGAGATTTAAGAAACTCATTTTAAACTAGAAACTTTGCCTATATATAATTATGGATTCCACTAAGAAAATGTCTTAGATCCAAACATGAAAGTTGAAGTCCTCATATCAATGAACAACTTCCATAAGTTAGTTTCCATAAATTACATCAAGAGCACATCTAAAAAATGCCTCAAACTTTCCATTTTCTAACAATCCCCCACAAATCCATATAGTAATGCATATCAGATTCTACTCATGACTTGCTTTTCAGAGTCGGTACCCTTCCCGGTTTGAACCCTCATAGTCCTCTACTTTGATGGCTACCGGATATAGATGGAATGTTTCACCTTGAATCTTTATCCGTTTGATGTAACCACACTCCATAGACGACGATAAATCAAAAGGCTATGGTGCTGATCTATGGTTTTGAGACGTTAATGGTCATGTCTCGATCCTGTTCGTCGAATATTTCGAGAAATAACCCTTTCCTCTAATTTCGACCACGCAATTACATTCGCTTAGCTGGGCATCTCCAGAGATGTACTGCTAGCATTTCGTCGTATGACTTGATCCCATTCAGAGCTCAAATAACTCTTGCTTTCTGGCAGTTACAGTACCTTTTAGGTTTACAGGGGATAGACTCAGATACAAGAGTATCTAAGAATATGGTAAGGTACTACCAGTTCACCCTTACAACTTGTTATTACCACATTGAATAGACTTTTGAGGGATCTCCTCTCATGTGTATTGGGTTCCCGTTATAGATGAATCATTATAGGCTATAAGTCCCATCCCCAACCTAGACTTAAGGACAACAACATGCTCAAGTCCCTTAGTCAAAGGATCATCTAGGTTATGTTGAGTTCCAATAAACTCAACAGCTATGATCCTTTCAGACATTAGACCCCTTATAAACTTCAGTCTAAATTGGATATGTCTCTTTGTTTTCACATTATACTTCTTACTGTTAATCTTGTCGATAGTTGTACGACTATCACAATGAAGAACAAAAGTAGGAAGTGGTCGGCTTACTACAGGTAACATTGACATAAGTCCATGTAACCACTCGGCCTCAGTACCTGCGGCATCTAATGCACACAACTCAGCCTCAAAGGTAGACCGAGTTATTATAGTCTGTCTAGAAGACTTCCATGATACCGCTCCACCTGCAAAGGTAAACAAGTATCTAGTCACTCCATTGGAACCAGACTTCTTAGCTATCCAACTTGCATCACTATATCCCTCTAGCACTCCAGGAAACCTCCTGTAATGCAAACCAAGATAGAAGGTGCTTTTCAGATATTTAAGTACTCTATCAAGAGCATCCCAATGAGTCTTGTTTGGACAGCTTGTATATCTTGCTAACTTAGACACTGAATATAAAATATATGGCCTAGTACAATTTGTAAGATACTACAAACTCCTAATAATTTGAGAATACCTTAACTGAGACACAGGAATTCCTGACTATTCTTGACAAGTGCAACTTTAGGATCATAGGGAGTACTCGCGATTCTACAATTTGAATAACCATACTTCTCAAGTATAGATTTCTCTATATAATGAGATAGTGTCAGGATTATTCCATCAGTTGATTGAGTCAACTTGATTCCAAGAATCACACTAGCTTCACCCATATCCTTCATTTCAAAGTGTCTTTTCAAGAACCTTTTAGTCTCGTTAATAATCTCAATATTGGTTCCAAACTATAAAATGTCATTCACATATAGGCACACAATAATACATTCATTTCCTTTAACCATGTAGTAGACACACTTGTCACTTTCATTAACTACAAACTCTGATCTAAAATAGTTTCATCAAACTTTTTATGCCAGTCTCTTGGAGCTTGTTTTAAGCCATATATAGACTTGATTAACTTACATACTTTCCTTTCGTTACCAGATACAACAAATCCCTCAGACTGATCCATATAAATTTCTTCTTCAAGTTCACCATGAAGAAAAGCTGTTTTTACATCCATTTAATGGATGATAAGACCATGTACAGAAGCCAATGCTACAAGCATTCGGATTGTTATCATTCTAGCAACCGGAGAGTATGTATCAAAGTAATCAATGCCTCCCTTTTGCTTAAAACCCTTAGTTACTAGCCTAGCTTTATACTTATCTATTGAGCCATCCGAGTTCATCTTCCTTTTAAAAACCCATTTACATCCTATAATAGAACACCCAGGAGGTAGATCAACCAACTCCCATGTTCCGTTAGAAACAATAGAGTCAATCTCATTTTTTACCGCACCTTTCCAGTACCTAGATTCTGAAGAATCCATGGCCTGCCAGAAAGTTAAAGGTTCATCCTCGACATTGTAAGTGATAAAATCACTTCCAAAATCCTTGACTACCTTTGCACGCTTACTCCTTCTAGGTTCCTCTACTTCATCAGGAGTAAAGCTACTACTAGGATCCGCCCCCACATTAGTCATCCTTTATACATGATCAGGAATGTAACTCGATGTGCGAGTGGGATCATCATCAGAAATACCCTGAGGTATACCAGTCTTCATAGGAAACACATCCTCAAAGAATGTTGCATCACGAAATTCAACTATAGTGTTAGCCACTATTCCGTCTATGTCGGATTTTAAGACTAAAAATCTCATAGCCGTAGTGGTTTCAATATAGCCTAGAAAGATGCAATCAACAATTTTCGGCCCTAGTTTCTTTCTCTTGTGTTCAGGGACAAGTACCTTTGCGAGGCACCCCCACACACGAAGATATTTTAAACTAGTCTTTTTCCTTGTCCATAATTTATAAGGTATCTTGTCCATATGTTTCAGAGGAACTCTATTCAGAATATGGCAAGCCGTATTCAGAGCCTCCCCCACATGTACTTAGGCAACCCCGAATTAATAAGCATACTATTGATCATATCTTTAAAAGTTCTGTTCTTTCGTTCTACCACCCCATTAGACTCAAGTGTGTATGGTGGAGTCACCTCGTGAACTATACCATTGCTCTTGCAAAATTCATTAAACGAGGTACTCGTATACTCACCACCTCTATCTGATCTCAAACGCTTAAGTACTTTACCTGTTCATGTTTCAGCTTCAGTTTTGAATATAATGAATTTTTCTAGTGCTTCATCTTTATGTTTAAGCAAATAAACATAACAATATCTAATGCAGTCATCTATAAAGGTAATGAAATATCTTTTATTATCCTTAGTCACTATGCCACTAAATTCACATATGTCCGTGTGAACTAAATCTAGCACTCATGAATCCCTTACTACATTATGAAAAGGTTTTCGTGCTTGTTTAGCAGTCACACATACTTGACATTTAGATTTCTTATCAATGGCATGTTTTGGAATAAATTCTAAATTCATCATGTTCTTTAGAGCACCAAAATTTAAATGACCAAGACATAAGTGCCACAAATGAGATGATTCAAAACAATTAACAGAAGGAGCAACATTATCATTAATAAAACTGCCCAAAACAGGCTCAAAATTTATCAAAAACAATCCATCAGACAAGTAACCTTTGCCAACAAAAACACCAGTATATGTAATAACTACTTTATTACACTTTAGAGAAAGTTCAAATCCATTCTTAACTATACAACTTCCACTTATTATATTTCTACGAATATCAGGAACATGATGCACTCTAGTGCGGGACAGAACACGCCCAGAAGCAAACTTCAGGCCTACGTTTCCTATTCCGAGCACTTGTGCAGCACTAGCATTCCCCATCGTCACTATCACTCCATGAGTCTGTTGATAAGATACAAATAGAGTTTTATCAGCATAAATGTGCACATTAGCTCCAGTATCAATCAACCATTCATGAGATAAATAAGTGGATAGTAAAACAGGCTTACAGGTAACATACCCGTCATTGGTTACAGAAGCAAATGCCTCACCAATAACCGTGTTAGCCATAGGCCCATCAATGGTTCCAGCTCCAAGCACAGTGTTTGCTTGAGCAACCACATCAGCTTTCTTCGCTTTCTTTACAGGACAGTCCTTGCTCCAATGACCAACCTGTCCATAAGACCAACATGGTTTGCTTGCCTTTGGTTTCTTAGCCTTGTTCTTGTCTTTATTAGACTTAGTGTTTTCTTTCTTAGTAAATTCTTTTCTTTTCTTACCAACAGTCATAACATTCACCTTCGAACTACTATCATGTTTAGCAGGCATCACATGTCCCTGTTTGGACTTATGCTGCTCCTGCACTGAGATGTCCAACATCAGATTAGTCCACGTGATCTCTCCTTTCTGTCTCTTCAGGGAGAGAGCAAACTCTTCCCAAGACTTCGGGAGCTTTTCAATCACTTCCATAACCTGAAACTTCTTAGGAAGGACCATATCGAACTCCTTCAAAGCATGCACTAACATCTCAAACTTGTGCACCTGCTCAGTCATAGATTTAGTATCCACCAGTTTAAAATCAAGGAAACGAGCCACAGAATACTTTTCCAACCCTTGCAAGTCAGCATTATGTGTCTGGTCCAGCTTCTCCCATAAGAGCTTAGCTGTGTAGGAATCTGATGAATAAACATCAAACAGAGTGTTCGATAAAGCTGCCAGAATTGTAGCCCTAGCCGCCCCATCCTTTTCCTCCCATATAGCATAAGCCTTAACAGTTTCAACCTTTTCCTTAACCACAACTGGTTTCTCATAATGCACCGCCGGCCATAGACCCTTTACCGTAAGCCATAGTTTCATTTTTTTCTGCCAACGAGAAAAACCAACACCCCCACCGAATTTATCGGGCATACCCGACAAATCGATAGGTTATGGGAAACGGTACGTGGTCCAATCAATGGTGGGTGCAGTAACACCAGACCCAGAGTCAGTCTCAACAACATAAGTTTCAGTTTCATTAACCATCTTGGTAATTAACAAATATAACAAATAATCTCATCAAGATTGTTGGGTATATTTAACTAAACAACGCAACAATGGGACAGTTATATTACAATTAACAAGAACAGCCAATTAACCAAATAACGAAACAAACACGATGGCAAAACATAATATATAATTAAATACTATAAAAAACAAAAGAAAGGAGAAAACACTTAGCTCTAACAAAAGCTTTAAAACTCTGACATAACAGAACAACTAAGTCGCCAAGGCTTAGAGAAGTCTTGACTGTTCTTGAAGAGATTATTGCCCCACTTACGCTGTGATGGGTTGCAGCAATATCGCTTCCAGGAAAAAATAGCTTAAATCAATCCGGTGACAGACATGATAGAGATCAACAGCGACTAGCACCTCAGTTCGCCCGAAAAACCTTTGCAACTTATAAATGAATGCAAGGTAGGCACTTGAGATTACTTATATCTAAAACTAAAGCATAAGCCTTCTATATATATAGGCATTTCAAGTTGCTTAGTTCAATATCTTTTCAATGTGGGATTTAAGAAAAAACCCATTTCAAACTAGCAAATTTGCCTATATATAATTATGGGTTCAACTAAGAAAATGTCTTAGATCCAAACATGAAAGTTGAAGTCCTCATATCAATGAACCACTTCCATAAGTTAGTTTCCGAAAATTACATCAACATCACATCTAAAAAATGCCTCAAACTTTCCATTTTCTAACAATAAGGTGGGTACAATTTTTTTTCTCTCTCCATGTATTGTGAGAGTCTTGCTTTTCTCTCCACTCTTTCTCTAATACATCAGAGTTAGGAGTTTTGTGAGAGTGTATTGATGGCAATTTTTAATGGTATAGATGATCAGATGGCTGGGTTGAACATAAAATAAGAGGAGAATGAAGGTCTCATTTTTGAAGGCGATGTTGAAGAACAAGCTAATAGGTATGAATTATGTCTGGTGGGTAGATTCTTGACGGAGAAAAATCTGAATGTACGTGCGATGAAATCGAAGTTGGTTGATGTTTGGAAACTGACTATGGGTATCAACATTAGAGAGTTGGAAGCATGTATCTTTCTATTCCAGTTTTATCATAAAGAGGATTTGCAGTGGGGGTTCAATGGAGGACCATGGACATTTGACAATGTTATGTTAGTACTGGCAGTAATTCCAAATGGAGAAAATCCTATTAAAATTCCACTGTGGCATTTGTCTATATGGATCCAGATTTTTGATCTTCCGTCTAGTTTCATGAATGAGAATGTGGGTAAACAATTAGGCAATTTTTTGGGGAGTATTTATAGTATGATGAGAAGAATAATGCAGCTATATGGAGGGAGTTTATGAGGGTAAAAATACACATTGGTGTTAGAAATCCATTGAAACGAAGGAAGAAAATCACAAGGAAAGATAAAACAGAGTTCATAGTTACTTGTAAGTATGAAAGATTGGGAGAGTTTTGTTTTTCTTACGGATTAGTATCCCACACTGAGAGATTCTGTAGAAGGTTTATTGATAAGAGGGGTGAAAAGGATGTTAGGGAATGGGGAAATTGGCTTAGAGCACCTCCGAGGAGGGTGGTCGGAGCAGTAAAGAGTAAATGGCTTCGTGAGGAAGACGATGACAACTGGGAGGCTAGAGTTGGGCGGGAAAACAGCAAGGTGAAATTCCAGGAAAGTCAAAATTCAAACGCTGGTAATGTGGATAGGGGGGGGCGAGATAATAGGGATTTGATTATTGTTAGTGCTGACATTGCTAACAACTCAAAACAAAAAGATATTAGTGCTAATTTTATGGGATTTAAATCAAATTCGAATCCTCTATATGGGCCTGTAGACGATGTTAGTATTGGGCTACAACTAGAGAGGAATAAAAGAAAAAGAATTGGGCCTGTGTCTTCAAGTGCTATGGATACAGAGGAGGGAATTATTTTATGTAGGCTAGTTAATGTTCAGCAAGAAATGGGAGTTGTTATTTCTGCTTCTGATTTGGCAACACCTTCAAACTCTTTATCGGCTAAGTGAAAGGCGTATGACTCAGCCTATTTGTAGTTAGAGGATCCTAATCAACTTAAACCAAATTATAATAAGTAAATATACATATGAACTGTCACAGGAATCTCAAGAAGTATTATCTGTCAGAAGAAAGAAGAAAAGTTAATCTATAGTTTTGATGTCGTACACTGGAAGACGATTCAGTTATCTGATCAAGCCCCAGTATAGCATTGAAGCGAATGGATTCATTTGAACAGTGACAGAGATTTTTCGAGTGATAGTTTGAATGTCAGTTACAGTACAAGAGAATTGAGAGAAGAAATAAACCACAACCTAAAGTCAAAAGTGAAGAAGCATCATTGAAGTTAGTCGTTCATGAACCAGACAGTACATCGAACGTCAACACAAGTCAGTGATAATTCTTTACTACCTTCAGTGGTTTGTAAGAATTAAATTAATTATTTATTGATTTAATTAAATTCATTTATAATTGATATAAATCATTTAGTTGATTTAATTAAATGAATTAATTCTAGAAGAATTAATTAATTTATTAAATTAATTATTGTATCAATTAAATGTGAATTGGATAATCATTAATTAATTAAATGGATCAATATGACTTAAAAGGAAAAGGATTGGATTATGTCTTGGTGAAGACAAAATCGGTATGACCTAAATTATGTCATACCGAGAAGCTTCAACATTATGTCTTACCGAGCTAAGCTTCTGGATTATGTCATACCGACTGAAGATTGCAGTTTAGGTCATACCGAGCAATTTCAGATTATGTCATACCGAGCCAAAATATCCTGATTAAGTCATACCGACCACCTGCCAGCTGTTTTAGGTCATACCAAATTTTTATTAAGTTATACCGACCAGGTTTATGTCTTGATGGGGGTTTGTGTAAGTCTTAATGAAGAAAAATTAAGTCTTGGAAGCAGATTAAGTCATGCTGGAGCAGTTAAATATCCTACAAAAAGCTAGCAAGACTTGTTGCTGATATAAAAGAATCAAAGACAGCAGATTATGTCATAACTGAGAAACACAGCAGAATATAATCCTATCCATCAGATTTTCTCTCAAGAAACTCAAGAACACCAAAGCCTAAACAATTCCTAGAAATTCAAGTTCTTCATCTTTGTAATATTCTATCCGATAGAACTTGATTACTTGTGATTTTTGTACAAATTTGTCTTTGCTAAAATATTATCTAACGGAGAAATTTCGATAAAAAGGTAAAGATTGTATTCAACCCCCCCTTCTACAATCTTATCGGACCTAACAATTGGTATCAGAGCAGATTGATTGATACACAAATCAAAGATCCAATTTTACTCGATTAAAAATCATCCCCGAATTTTTTAACTCTCTTAAAAAATTCATCATGTCTTCTAAAGTTGGAACTGTGAAAACTCCCATATATGACAAAAACAGTTATGATATGCGGAAGAACAAAATGTTAATGTTCCTCGAGGTTGCAAATCCTAAATACATTAAAGTCTTAACAGAAGGACCAATAATACCTTTTGGATTAATTCCTGAAGTTGTTACTGATGGAAAAGTTGTTGCCCCTGCAAGGTTTGTACACAAAGATTCTTCTGAATACACTCTTGTTGAAAAAGAGGAAGCTGGACTTGACATTAATTTAAGACTGATCTTAATAGATTCTCTAGACTCTGTAATGTACAGTCATGTGATTAACTGCAAGACTGCAAAGCACATGTGGGAAACCATTGAAACTGTGAATGAAGGAACAGAGGAAGTTAGGGAGAATTGTCTAGAAATTCTGACATCTGAGTATGAACACTTTCGATCAGCATCCAATGAAAGTATTCAAGATGTGTTTGAAAGATTAACAAACTTGTCAACAATTTACAGATGCATGGCAAGTACTACACTCAGAAAGAGATTAACAGAAAATTTCTACTGTCAATGCCTGTTCATCTAGAACATAGGATTACAGCTATCAGAGAGTCGAGGAATCTAAGTGAAATTACTGTAGAAAGACTCTTTGGCGTTTTAAAAACCTATGAACTGGAACAATCTCAACAAAAGGAGATTTATGGAAAAGGAAGAGTTGCTAATACTTCTACAGCTCTTATTGTTGAGAACAAATAGGAAGTGGAAGATAAGGTTATTCAATCTTATATTGTTGACAGTGGCAAGCTTGAAGTTGAAGTTGGTCAAACGAATGCTAGTCCAGATGAAGGAGACTTCTATTCGTTAGAAGAGCTAGATCAGTTGGAAGATGAGTCCATGGCTTTGTTGGTAAGGAAATTCAGTAACTTCAGATTCAGGAAGAATCCCAAGTTCAGGTACAAATCTAACTATAACAGGTTCAAGAGAGGAGGTTCTTCATCCTCAAGTAACAGAGGAGGTTACAAAACTGGAACAGTTGAAAGAAGTAAAATTAGATGCTACAACTGTAATGAACTTGGACATTTCGCTACTGAATGTCAGAAGCTAAAACAAAACCAAAGAAAAGACTTTGGATCTGAGAAGAAGAAGACAGGTAAAGCCTATGTGGCTGCTGGAAAGAGTTGGGATGATACAGACTCTGAAGAAGAAGAGTATGGCAATCTTGCCCTGATGGCAAAATCTGATAACTCCAGTGGTACTTCATCTGAGGTATCATGTTCTGAAAGTCAATATATTTATCAACTTAGTGATTCATTAGGTTATACTAATAGAGAGATTGAAAGGATCAATTTGTTAAATACAGATCTTAGAAATCAATTATCAGAATTACACGATGTACAAAATTGCCATGATAAACAAAAATCAGAAATAAGAATTCTAAAAGAACTTGAGAGGTCTCTAGCGTTGATAGTGGTTCAACAACGTGAGACAATAGCTGAACTAGAAATAAAGGTTAGTGCTACTTCTAATTCATGTAAAGTGGCTAAGGAGTTGTTTAACCAACAAGCTATTAATCAAACCGTAGGAATTGGGTTTGATTATAATGAAGCTATTGGACGAACAAGCATTATTACCCCTAATCGTGTCAGTGCTGTAGAAAGGGGTATACTAATAGTGCTTAAGGGTGTTAGTAACCCACTCTTTAAAACATCCATAGCAGAACCTTTGGATATAACATCTTTAATCATTAAGGAAGAGATGCGCATTGAGGATGTAGCTAATGGCGTAGTCTTAGAAAGTAATCAAGTTGTTAAAAATGATGAAGATAGAAAGTCTGTGTTTAAGAAAACAGAAAGAGTTGGTGAGTCTACTAGTTCATTGAAAACTAGTAGTAGAAGTAACAACATGAATAAATGCAACAACATATCTACCATGCATGCTATTCCTGTTATTGATACTGCTCATAAGAAATGCAATGTTGTTAATTGCATGTCTTGTGCTTTTAATATAATGTCTGCTTACTTTAACGGTAATCATGCATGTGTTGATAAGAATGCTCCTAGACAACATATGAGCAGAAATAATCATGTTAGATCCAGGACTGTAACACCACCTAATCCTAAGACTAGGACTTCAAGTCCTCCTAAGGATATGGTGAAGACATGGTTACCCAAGCTGAAACCAAAACAAGTTAAAGCTGTTTACAGGGTTAAATGTCCAGTACCTGAAGAAAATATTGTTAAAATAAAAAGTGTTGCTTTGCCTGATAAAGGCCAATTTTTTAAGTACTCCGGACCCAATCAAATTTGGGTTCCGAAGAAAGTCTAACCAATTTGTCATTGCAGGGTTTAAAACAGGTTGAACGAGTCATGTGGATTCTGGACAGTGGATGTTCAAGGCATATGACCGGAGATAGAGCCCTGCTGACAAATGTGGTGGAGAAGGCCGGCCCAGTCGTTACCTTTGGAGATAACAGCAAAGGTAAAACTGATGGATATGGCAGATTAGATGATGGAAATGTTATCGTTGAAGATGTCTCTTTTGTGAACGGCCTTGAGCACAATTTGCTCAGTATTAGTCAATTCTGTGACAAAGGTTATGAAGTTCATTTCAACAAGAAGAATTGTCTAATATTTCAGTATTAGTCAATTCTGTGACAAAGGCCGCAGTTGACTGGAGTAAGAAAAGGAAACTTGTACATAGCCAATATGAACTCTGGAAGCACAGAAGAAATTAGATGTTTTTATTCAAAGGCATCCACTGATGAAAGTTGGTTATGGCACAAGAAACTTTCTCACCTAAACTTCAAAACAATGAATTCTCTAGTTAAAAGAGAATTGGTGAGAGGTTTACCTTCGATTGAATTTACTCAAGAAGGTCTATGTGATGCTTGTCAAAAAGGGAAGTTAAAAAGGGCAACTCACAGGAGCACTAACATATCATCAATAACTGAACCATTACAACTTCTCCATATGGATTTGTTTGGTCCAGTTAGTGTGATGTCTATGTCAAGGAAAAGATATGCTCTAGTGATTGTTGATGATTTCTCAAAATTCACATGGGTACTATTTCTGAACTCAAAAGATGAAACTCCACAACTGGTAGTTGATCACATTAAGTTAATTGAGCTGGACTCTAATCGTCCAATAAGAGCTATAAGGTCAGACAACGGAACTGAATTCAAGAATGCAGTTCTGAATGACTTTTGCACTGAAAAGGGTATAACTAGACAGTACTCGGCTCCCAGAACTCCTCAGCAAAATGGGGTAGTTGAAAGAAAGAATAGAACCTTGATTGAAGCTGCACGTACTATGCTAAGTGAATCAAGGCTTCCATTGAGCTTTTGGGCTGAAGCTGTCAACACTGCATGCTATACCCAGAATCGAACACTTATCAATAAAGACTTAATGAAGACGCCATATGAAGCTCTACATGACAAGAAACCAACTCTCAAGTACTTCCATGTATTTGGGACAAAATGCTTTGTGTTGAAAGAAGGAGATGATCAAGGTGGTAAATTTAAAGAAAAAACACATGAAGCAATATTTATTGGTTATACTAGAAGAGCCTACAAGGTGTATCTTATTGATCAACAGAAAACTATGGAAAGTGTCAATGTTACATTTGATGACACAAAACTCCCAAGTATCCAAAATGAAGATCCATCTGAAAAGCTAAAGTTTGATGACATATCAGACTCAGATTCAGATGATGACAATCAACCCGACGTTGTTGCTGATAATAATAATCCAAATGTTGGTGGTAATAATCAAGGTGATGCTGGTGAAAACAATGATAGTTTTCAAGACACCACTGATACTCTTGAACCATCAACAAGTCAAACTGGCAACAACTCAGGGGGAGATAATGAAGGGTCAACAAGTCATACTCAACATCATACTGAAGATCAAGGCGAATCATCAAGATCAATTCTTCCCAGACAAACTATTTGGAATAGAGCTCATCCTTTTGAGCTGATCCTTGGTGATCCAGATGTTGGTGTGAAAACAAGAAGAGCTTATCAGAATCAATGTAATTATTTTGGGTTCCTGTCTGTCATGGAACCTAAGAAAGTAGAAGAAGCTCTATCTGATCCTGATTGGGTGATTGCTATGCAAGATGAACTCAATCAATTTAAGCAACTAGAAGTATGGAAGCTGGTACCCAGACCTAAAGATAGAAAAGTGGTGGACACAAGATGGGTATTCAGAAACAAACTAGATGAAGATGGCACTGTGATAAGAAACAAAGCAAGACTGGTAGCTAAAGGTTATTCTCAAGCTGAAGGCATTGATTATGACGAGACCTATGCTCCAGTGGCAAGACTTGAGGCCATCAGAATATTCTTGGCATTTGCATCCTATTCAAGATTCAAAGTTTATCAAATGGATGTCAAGAGTGCCTTTCTGAATGGTAAGCTAGATGAAGAAGTGTATGTAGAACAGCCCCCTGGTTTTGAAGATCAAGATCATCTGGACTATGTCTACTTTCTTTACAAAGCTATCTATGGTCTTAAGCAAGCCCCAAGAAAATGGTATGACACTCTCTCTGAATTTCTATTAGAAAATGGTTTTATAAGAGGTGTCATAGACAAAACGCTCTTCACTAAAAGACATAAGAATGATATAATACTAGTCCAAGTCTGTGTGGACGATATTATATTTGGGTCTACTAATGAGCTTCTATGCAAGAAGTTTTCTAAGTTAATGCAGGGTAGGTTTGAAATGAGCATGATGGGAGAACTGAAATTCTTTCTTGGATTACAAATAAGTCAGAGACAAGATGGAATATTTATTTGTCAATCCAAGTACATCAAGGATCTCCTCAAGAAATATCACATGGAAGAGTGCTCATCAGCAAAGACACCATCAACTATAGCTGTCAAAATTGGTTTATGTGAAAGTTCTGCCAAGGTAGATATCACAGGCTATAGAGGTATGATTGGCTCATTGCTTGTGTGCAAGGTTCCAAGCGAACCCTAGAGAAATCCATCTCACTGATGTCAAAAGAATCTTAAGATATCTAAAGGGTACGCCTAATTTAGGCATCTGGTACCCTAATGAATCTGGTTTTACTTTAATTGGATATACAGATTCTGACTATACAGGAAGTGTTGTAGACAGGAAAAGTACATCTGGGAGTTGTCAATACCTAGGTGGAAGATTGGTTTCCTGGTTCAGTAAGAAACAACAAACAGTTTCCAACTCTACAGCCGAAGCTGAATATATAGCTGCTGGAAGCTGTTGTGCTCAGATCTTATGGATTAGGAATCAATTAATGGACTATGGCATTGTATTGGAAAATATCCCTATTTTATGTGATAATACAAGTGCCATAGCAATCGCCAGCAATCCTGTGCAGCACTCAAGGACAAAGCACATTGACATAAGGTATCATTTTATAAGAGAGCATGTAATGAATGGAACAGTGCAACTACTATTTGTAGGCTCTGGAGATCAAACTGCAGATATTTTTACTAAGTCGCTTAATGAATCCTCATTCACTAATATTGTTAGTGAATTGGGTATGTTAAACAGTCCTAGTAATTAATACTGTTAATATCTGAAATTTGATCTTTAATAATTTTGCAAGTGATTATTCTGTGAATATTTGTTGTTTGAAATCATTTGTATAATTATTTTACCAACTGATTTTCTTGCTTGTTTAGTTATTTTTCACTCTGTTTATTCATATTATTTAATACTTCATATTTCTGTATTTTTAGAATATTTGTAGATATTTATTTCTATTTTAATAATTAATTTATCATATGTTTTGTAGTGTTTGTCCTATTAATATTGCCTTGTTTTCGTTAATAGGATAGCATATGGTATTTATAATTATTTTTATTATTTGTTTAATTTTCTATAATATTTTTATTATTTTTAGAAGTTAATTGTATATTTTTGTGTGTTTATTTGAATTATTTGTATATGTAATTTTTAAGTCTTGTTTGTATATAAGTATAAGTCTTATTCAGTGTAAACTTAAGTCTTATTAAATTAGGTCTTATTTGTTTTAAAAATCGGTATGACATAACAAGGCTAAATCTTACCGGTCGTTTGTTTAGTTAAGTCTTAAGTCAGTTAAGTCTTATTCATCTAAACTTAGTTAAGTCTTATCAGTAGCTTAGCTTTAAGTCTTATTCCATTCAAGTCTTAACTAGTTTTGTTTATATTAAGTCTTAGACATTTAAGTCTTACTGAGTATTAACATAATTTAAGTCCTATTCGTTTTAGTCTTATTGTCTGTAATTAATTTAAGTCTTGTGCAGATAGGTCTTAATAACGTTAAGTCTTAATCACTTGTATATTATTAAGTCTTATTCGGAGTTTTAAGTCATGTTAAGTTTAAGTCTTATTTCTAGATTTAAGTCTTAATCACAGTTAGTATATATATAGCAGGTAACAGTTAAGTCATATTTTAGTTTATGTCATTCTCTCAAGTTAAGTCTTAGAGAACTAAATAGATACACACATATATACACGCGAATATACAATCGTTCATGCCCAATTTTTGTCTCGAATCTTGTTAATAATCACGATCTAATCACATAAGTCGACTCCTTGTCTGATTATCTACATTTTAAGTGTTTAAAATCGCAATTTCGTTCGGTTTTGAAGAAATTTATTTTAGAAAATCACAAAATACGATTTGTTTTTCAGAAAAACTGGGTTCAAATCTTAGAAATCTAAAAATATACATGTGTTCGTGTGTGTAAGGAGATTGATGTGTGAATTTTTCAGAATTTTTTAACAACTTTTAATTTTCTCGAATTTTTAATTATTTATCAATTCGAAAAATTAATTTTTAATTTATTATTTTATAAAATCTGAAATTTTCAAAGAAATTAAATCTTGATTAAAATGGCTGATCGATTTGAAATTATTAAACATAATTTAATCGGTTATTTTGATCCAGAAAAATGTTCACTTGAACGTTTTCGACCGTGGATTCAATTTTTAAACGATAATTCACTAGTTCGCACTGCTTTGAGCTTAGATGCTCCCTTAAAAATTGAACCGTTGCGAATCATGTGTACTACTGCTGTCATTTCCAATGACAACAGATCGTTTGTCTTCTCTGTCGGAGAAAATCAGTACACAGTGGATGAAAATGTTATAAATACGGTCTTAAACTTTCCTAGTGACAATTTCGAAGAATTACCATCAGAACAAGAATTGATAAATTTTTTGAATGGTATATTCTACCAAGACAGACCTGATCAAACTGTCTGGAATAAAAAGCACCTCGTTCAGGAATGGGATTATCTGTTTGACACCTTAGCTAAAGTCTTTGCCAATTCTACTAAAGGAAACTTCGGGGTATTACCATCCTTCATGCAACATATTGGATATGCAGTTGCACACAACCGAAGAATTAATATTGGTAGACTACTGTGTGTTCCGATGGTTAGAAGAATCATTAATGCAAAGAGGAATTTTGATCATGGAGAAAAAGTATCATGCTATTATCCAAGATTCCTGTCATTGATTTTTAATCATCTAGTGGAACTAGAAAACCAAGCCCAATTCCTGAATGGAGAATCACTGCCGTCAGGTAAACCTTCTACCAGATTGTTCATTGAGTACATCAACAAGCCTAAATTCACAAATATACCTGTAGTTGTCACCCAATACATGTCAAACTATATACAACTACCTGTCATTGAACCTGTACCAGAACCTGAACAACCTGAACAAAACCCTGAACCACCAGTGGAAAACATACTTGTTGAACATGAAGATCAAGGCAATCAACAAGTTGAACCTGCTCAGCAAATTGTTCCTCAGCCACCTGCACTTGCTGTTGAACATCAAGTGGAAGAAACTGCATCTGTCCCTGAACCTGAATTAAATCAACCAATCTTATCAGAGACTATCGCAGAATCAGCTGACCAGGTATTGTCTTTTGTTCCTCAAACTACTTCTACTTCTCAATCTATTTCTGGAACCCAAGTGGTTGATAGGGCTGACCAAGGGATTGTAAGACCGCAATCTCTAACCCCGGTCATAGAGCCAAACACTGAATCTACATCACTTAAAACCTTTCACTCCAGAAAATTCCCTTTCAAAGAACAAAGAAAAGAAGAAATATAATGAGTGAACCCACAGCTCTGCCTCTACAAAAGAAAAGTAGAACTGATTCAGAGGCAACTGTAAGCCCATCTGTATCTTCCCAACAAGATATGGACGTTGATATGGCCATGCAACAGTTATTAGGATCATCCTCTCAACAGGATGATACTATTGAAATTCGCCATAGGGCCATGGCATCCTGTAATGTGTCAGGCACAACCCCTTTGTTATTACTGACAATGGGAGAAAAGATAGATCATGATGCAAATAGGGACACATTGACAGGAGAGAACATTGAGTCTGAAACTGTGCCTACCATAGTTACGG
This sequence comes from Saposhnikovia divaricata, assembly GCA_036435485.1. Lineage (NCBI taxonomy): Eukaryota > Viridiplantae > Streptophyta > Magnoliopsida > Apiales > Apiaceae > Saposhnikovia > Saposhnikovia divaricata. Next base: position 74,092,653 of record CM071600.1, on the reverse strand, counting down.
TAGAAGAGTCTTCACAGACTTCTGAGGGAAATCTTGGTTCCTTGCCAACTTTAATGGAACCATCATCTCCCCTCCTAGGAGAAACATTCCTAGATCCCTCAAGGGAGTTTCCACTCGCAGTTTCGACTGAAGAAAGTGGAAGGCAACTTGATCAATCTACTTCTGAAGCAATTCAGATTACAAATCCAAATGTACAAGTAGAATTGATTGAGGATAGGGATTTGCGAACTCCCATTGCACCACCACTGACCTTCCCAGAGGAGGCTAGGGTGATTTTAATTGCAGGTACCGCTTCTGGAAAAGCTAAGGAAATTGAGAGGAGTGATGTGAGGATTACCACAAAATTGAGTGATACACATGCACATCAGGTGAGTGAAATTCAGAGTGAAACTCAGGTGAGTGCACACACAGACACATACACTCTCTCATTGTTACAAAAAATACAAGATCTGGAAAGGGAACTAGAAGCAAGTAAAGCTGAAGCTACATTACTTCGAGCACAAGTGGATAAACAATCTTCTCCATCCACCTCTGTTGATAATCAGCTTACTTCGATAAAGGGTGACATCAACAACTTGAAGACATTCTTCACTAATAAAATCAAAACTCTCGAACTTTCTCATGAAAAAGCTCTTGATGATTCTGGTGAGGTCACGGTGGCACAAGACAAAATTATTGCTGAAATCTCCAACAAGGTTGACAATCTATAGGAAGAAGTGCATGAAAATCAGCGTTCTAATGATTTTCGACTAGATCAAATTGAGAAGCAAAATGCACATCAAGCTAAAGTATTAAGGCATTTATTTCATCTGATCAGTCAAAATCGCACACCAACTACTGAAGAAAGAGAATTCTTTGCAAGAACAGGTGGTGATGATGATGAACGAGATCCTGAAGCTGGTGCAATTCATAAATCTGTAGAGGATTCCTCAACTAAGGGGGAGAAATCACAACAGGCACAGAAATCACAAGGTGGTGAGAAAGGACAAGGAGAGAAAGGAGGTAAATCTGATAAGTCTGATACAGACAGTGAAGACAGGAGGAATAAGGGGAAGAAGAAAGTTGTTGCAGATGATCAAGTCATGGATGAACCAGATAATCTTGATGTTTTTGATGACTTTGATTTTTCTGATGAAGGTGAGAAATTACCTGAACCAGATTTAAGTCACTGGGAAGAAGAAGAACCAGTGATATCTGAATATGAAGCTCAACAAGCAGAGAAAGAATCTGAAGAATTATTTGCTCAGAGGGAAGCTAATTTGCTGATGAGAGAAGAAAAGCTTCAAAAGTCATTAGAGCAAATTGCACGAAATGAAGAACTTCAGAAAGCTGAACAGCAAGCATTACAACGATTACATGCTATAAATGTTGAGAAGAGAAAGACATATATCAGACTAAAGAGCGGTGACAAATGGGAACGTGCTCAAAAAGCAATTGATTCACCTCAGAGTTCTGATTATGAAGATCGTCGTCTTGGAGAAATTCTCGAGGAATTCAAATTGGCAAATCCAATTCATGATATGTATATAAGGGCCTTAAAGGTAGAAGTCATCAGGATAACTACTGCATTTGAACCCAAATCTGATGAGCTGGTAATATTTGTGGATTGTCATAATGTTGGAATTTTCAGAGTATCTATTCAGTTCTTTTATGACAGATCGCTGACAGAGATTTGGGTACTTAGGCCTAAGGTGAGAACATCTTCTGAGCTAGGTGTGTTGTTACATGAGAAGTTCAAAGAATTTGCTGAAAGAGCTGGACCAGAAGTGATTTAGGATCCTCCACAAGTAAAATTTCTTAAGGGAGAGGTACTTCATTCAATCAATCTTCAGACAGATGAGTTATATGAACATCATGCAAAACACTTGGTATATGCTGAATATGCTCTCAGAAATCATGGATTCTTGACTGAAGAAAAGGTAATAGCTGCAGATCACATTCGATCCTATGCACAAACGAATATAAAAGATTACAAGAAATTTCAAGGTGAACTGAGAAAGAAGCTTGGAATTCCTTTAGTCTTACCTCAAGGATTGTCATCAAGAAGAGAGCGTCTTGTTGATTCTGATTTACACATGAAACTTCAAGTCGCAGATGAGCCAGAAGAAGAAGAATTTAGACGAGAAGACAGTAATTGAAGATCAGCTCTACATGTATTATCTTTAGAGCTAGATAGGTCAAGATAGGCATATGTTAAATATGATCAGGCTAAAGGATCATCTATCTTGTATTTATCATTTTGTTTGAATCTGGAAATGTTTAATATAAACCAGAACTATTTGATATTTGCTTTACGTTTAATATTTTATCTTTCATTTGGTTAAGTTGAATTAGTTGAGGTATCCTCTAGGAATTTGCTTGTTATTGTCTAACAAACAAATAGGGGGAGATTTAAAGGCGTATGACTCAGCCTATTTGTAGTTAGAGGATCCTAATCAACTTAAACCAAATTGTAATAAGTAAATATACATATGAACTGTCACAGGAATCTCAAGAAGTATTATCTGTCAGAAGAAAGAAGAAAAGTCAATCTATAGTTTTGATGTCGTACACTGGAAGACGATTAAGTTATCTGATCAAGCACCAGTATAGCATTGAAGCGAATGGATTCATTTGAACAGTGACAGAGATTTTTCGAGTGATAGTTTGAATGTCAGTTATAGTACAAGAGAATTGAGAGAAGAAATAAACCACAACCTAAAGTCAAAAGTGAAGAAGCATCATTGAAGTTAGTCGTTCATAAACCAGACAGTACATCGAACGTCAACACAAGTCAGTGATAATTCTTTACTACCTTCAGTGGTTTGTAAGAATCAAATTAATTATTTATTGATTTAATTAAATTCATTTATAATTGATATAAATCATTTAATTGATTTAATTAAATGAATTAATTCTAGAAGAATTAATTTATTTATTAAATTAATTATTTTATCAATTAAATGTGAATTGGATAATCATTAATTAATTAAATGGATCAATATGACTTAAAAGGAAAAGGATTGGATTATGCCTTGGTGAAGACAAAATCGGTATGACCTAAATTATGTCATACCGAGAAGCTTCAACATTATGTCTTACCGAGCTAAGCTTCTGGATTATGTCATACCGACTGAAGATTGCAGTTTAGGTCATACCGAGCAATTTCAGATTATGTCATACCGAGCCAAAATATCCTGATTAAGTCATACCAACCACCTGCCAGCTGTTTTAGGTCATACAGAATTTTTATTAAGTCATACCGACCAGGTTTATGTCTTAATGGAGGTTTGTGTAAGTCTTAATGAAGAAAAATTAAGTCTTGGAAGCATATTAAGTCATGCTGGAGCAGTTAAATATCCTACAAAAAGCTAGCAATACTTGTTGCTGATATAAAAGAACCAAAGACAGCAGATTATGTCATAACTGAGAAACACAGCAGAATATAATCCTATCCAGCAGATTTTCTCTCAAGAAACTCAAGAACACCAAAGCCTAAACAATTCCTAGAAATTCAAGTTCTTCATCTTTGTAATATTCTATCCGATAGAACTTGATTACTTGTGATTCTTGTACTACTAGCGAATTAAGTTTCCTAGTTCTTATCTTGATCATTATTAACTAAATTAGAAAAGTTCATGTCGAATTTACTAATTAGTTATTAACATCTTGATAAGTTGTTATACTGAAAGGCATATGACTCAGCCTATTTGTAGTTAGAGGATCCTAATCAACTTAAACCAAATTGTAATAAGTAAATATACATATGAACTGTCACAGGAATCTCAAGAAGTATTATCTGTCAGAAGAAAGAAGAAAAGTCAATCTATAGTTTTGATGTCATACACTGGAAGACGATTCAGTTATCTGATCAAGCCGCAATATAGCATTGAAGTGAATGGATTCATTTGAACAGTGACAGAGATTTTTCGAGTGATAGTTTGAAGGTCAGTTACAGTACAAGAGAATTGAGAGAAGAAACAAACCACAACCTAAAGTCAAAAGTGAAGAAGCATCATCGAAGTTAGTCGTTCATGAACCAGACAGTACATCGAACGTCAACACAAATCAGTGGTAATTCTTTACTACTTTCAGTGGTTTGTAAGAATTAAATTAATTATTTATTGATTTAATTAAATTCATTTATAATTGATATAAATCATTTAGTTGATTTAATTAAATGAATTAATTCTAGAAGAATTAATTTATTTATTTAAATTAATTATTGTATCAATTAAATGTGAATTAGTTAATCATTAATTAATTAATTGGATCAATATGACTTAAAGAAATGACTTAAATAAAGTTGGAAGGATTATGTATTATTGGTTAAAATTCGGTATGACCTAATCAGTTAAGTCATACCGAACACAGCTGTTGAGTTAAGTCATACCGAGCATTGAAATTCAAGATTATGTCTTACCGACCTAATTAAGTCTTACCGACTTGTTGCCAGCTGTTGTAAGTCTTACCGAATTTCTATTAAGTCATACCGACAAGTTTTATGTCTTAATGGAGGTTTGTGTAAGTCTTAATGAAGGAAAACTAAGTCTTGGAAGCAGTTTAAGTCATGTTGGAGCAGTTAAATATCCTACAGAAAGCCAGCAAGACCTGTTATTGATATAAAAGAACAGAACAGAGCAGATTAAGTCATAACGGAGAAACACAGCAGAAAAACATAATATCATCAGATCGGAATTCTCTCTCAAGAATATGAAGAACACCAAAGCTTAAACAATTCCCAGAAATTCAAGTTCTTCATCTTTGTTATATTCTATCCGCTAGAACTTGTTTATTTGTGATTCTTGTACTACTAGCGAATTAAGTTTCCTAGTTCTTATCTTGATTATTATTAACTAAATTAGAAAAGTTCATGTCGAATTTTTTAATTAGTTATTAACATCTTGATAAGTTGTTATACTGATTTTGTAACACCACATCAAGTTAATATACAGTTATATTCAACTTGAAAAATTGTGTTAAATAATTCCGCACATAAATTTGTCTTTATCAAATTTTATTTAAAGGACAAATTTCGATAAAAAGGTAAAGATTGTATTCAACCCCCCCCTTTTACAATCTTATCGGACCTAACAATTGCTATCAGAGCTGATTGATTGATACACAAATCAAAGATCCCATTTTACTCGATTAAAAATCATCCCCGAATTTTTTAACTCTCTTAAAAAATTCATCATGTCTTCTAAAGTTGGAACTGTGAAAATTCCCATATATGACAAAAACAGTTATGATATGTGGAAGAACAAAATGTTAATGTTCCTCGAGGTTGCAAATCCCAAATACATGAAAGTCTTATCAGAAGGACCAATAATACCTTTTGGATTAATTCCTGAAGTTGTTACTGATGGAAAAGTTATTTCCCCTGCAAAGTTTGTACACAAAGATTCCTCTGAGTACACTCTTGTTGAAAGAGAAGAAGCTGGACTTGACATTAATTTAAGACTGATCTTAATAGATTCTCTACACTCTGTGATGTACAGTCATGTGATTAACTGCAAGACGGCAAAGCACATGTGGGAAACCATTGAAACTGTGAATGAAGGAACAGAGGAAGTTAGGAAGAATCGTCTAGAAATTCTGACATCTGAGTATGAACACTTTCGATCAGCATACAATGAAAGTATTCAAGATGTGTTTGAAAGATATAACAAACTTGTCAACAATTTACAGATGCATGGCAAGTACTACACTCAGAAAGAGATCAACAGAAAATTTCTACTGTCAATGCCTGTTCATCTAGAACATAGAATTACAGCTATCAGAGAGTCAAGGAATCTAAGTGAAATTACTGTAGAAAGACTCTTTGGTGTTTTAAAAACCTATGAACTGGAACAATCTCAACAAAAGGAGATTTATGGAAAAGGAAGAGTTGCTAATACTTCTACAGCTCTTATTGTTGAGAACAAACAGGAAGTGGAAGATAAGGTTATTCAACCTTGTAATGTTGACAGTGGAAAACTTGAAGTTGAAGTTGGTCAAACGAATGCTAGTCCAGATGAAGGAGACTTCTATTCGTTAGAAGAGCTAGATCAGTTGGAAGATGAGTCCATGGCTTTGTTGGTAAGGAAATTTAGTAACTTAAGATTCAGGAAGAATCCCAAGTTCAAGTACAAATCTAACTATAACAGGTTCCAGAGAGGAGGTTCTTCATCCTCAAGTAACAGAGGAGGTTACAAAACTGGAACAGTTGAAAGAAGTAAAATTAGATGCTACAACTGTAATGAACTTGGACATTTCGCTACTGAATGTCAAAAGCCAAAACAAAACCAAAGAAAAGACTTTGGATCTGAGAAGAAGAAGACAGGTAAAGCCTATATGGCTGCTGGAAAGAGTTGGGATGATACAGACTCTGAAGATGAAGAGTATGGCAATCTTGCCCTGATGGCAAAATCTGATAACTCCAGTGGTACTTCATCTGAGGTATCATGTACTGAAAGTCAATATATTTATCAACTTAGTGATACACTAGGTAATGCTAATAGAGAGATTGAAAGGATCAATTTGTTAAATACAGATCTTAGAAATCAATTATCAGAATTACACGATGTACAAAATTGCCATGATAAACAAAAATCAGAAATAAGAATTCTAAAAGAACTTGAGAGGTCTCTAGCGTTGATAGTGGTTCAACAACGTGAAACAATAGCTGAGCTAGAAATAAGGGTTAGTGCTACTTCTAATTCATGCAAAGTGGCTAAAGAGTTGTTTAACCAACAAGCTATTAATCAAACCGTAGGAATTGGGTTTGATTATAATGAATCTATTGGACGAAAAGGGATTATTACCCCTAATCGTGTCAGTGCTGTAGATAGGGGTATACCATTAGTGCTTAAGGGTGTTAGTAACCCACTCTTTAAGACATCCATAGCAGAACCTTTGGATACAACATCTTTAATCATTAAGGAAGAGATGCGCATTGAGGATTTAGCTAATGGCGTAGTCTTAGAAAGTAATCAAATTGTTAAAAATGATGAAGATAGAAAGCCTGTGGTTAAGAAAACAGAAAGAGTTGGTGAGTCTACTAGTTCCTTGAAAACTAGTAGTAGAAGTAACAACATGAATAAACGCAACAACATATCTACCATGCATGCTATTCCTGTTATTGATACTGCTCATAAGAAATGCAATGCTGTTAATTGCATGTCTTGTGCTTTTAATATAATGTCTGCTTACTTTAACGGTAATCATGCATGTGTTGATAAGAATGTTCCTAGACAGCATATGAGCAGAAATAAACATGTTAGATCCAGGACTGTAACACCACCTAATTCTAAGATTAGGACTCCAAGTACTTCTCAGGATATGGTAAAGACATGGTTACCCAAGCTGAAACCAAAACAAGTTAAAGCTGTTTACAGGGTTAAATGTCCAGTACCTGAAGAAAATGTTGTTAAAATAAAAAGTGTTGCTTTACCTAGTAAAGGCCAATTATTTAAGTATTCCGGACCCAATCAAATTTGGGTTCCGAAGAAAGTCTAACCAATTTGTCATTGCAGGGTTTAAAACAGGTTGAACGAGTCATATGGATTCTGGACAGTGGATGTTCAAGGCATATGACCGGAGATAGAGCCCTGCTGACAAATGTGGTGGAGAAGGCCGGCCCAGTCGTTACCTTTGGAGATAACAGCAAAGGTAAAACTGATGGATATGGCATATTAGAAGCTGGAAATGTTATCGTTGAAGATGTCTCTTTTGTGAACGGCCTTGAGCACAATTCGCTCAGTATTAGTCAATTCTGTGACGAAGGTTATGAAGTTCATTTCAACAAGAAGAATTGTCTAATATCACACAAGAGAAATGAAAGGCCACAGTTGACTGGAGTAAGAAAAGGAAACTTGTACATAGCCAATATGAACTCTGGAAGCACAGAAGAAATTAGATGTTTTTATTCAAAGGCATCCACTGATGAAAGTTGGTTATGGCACAAGAAACTTTCACACCTAAACTTCAAAACAATGAATTCTCTAGTGAAAAGAGAGTTGGTGAGAGGTTTACCTTCGATTGAATTTACTCAGGAAGGTCTATATGATGCTTGTCAAAAAGGGAAGTTAAAAAGGGCAACTCACAGGAGCACTAACATATCATCAATAACTGAACCATTACAACTTCTCCATATGGATTTGTTTGGTCCAGTTAGTGTGATGTCTATGTCAAGGAAAAGATATGCTCTAGTGATTGTTGATGATTTCTCAAAATTCACATGGGTACTATTTCTGAACTCAAAAGATGAAACTCCACAACTGGTAGTTGATCACATTAAGTTAATTGAGCTGGACTCTAATCGTCCAGTAAGAGCTATAAGGTCAGACAACGGAACTGAATTCAAGAATGCAGTTCTGAATGATTTTTGCACTGAAAAGGGTATAACTAGACAGTACTCGGCTCCAAGAACTCCTCAACAAAATGGGGTAGTTGAAAGAAAGAATAGAACCTTGATTGAAGCTGCACGTACTATGCTAAGTGAATCAAGGCTTCCATTGAGCTTTTGGGCTGAAGCTGTCAACACTGCATGCTATACCCAGAATCGTACACTTATCAATAAAGACTTAATGAAGACACCATATGAAGCTCTACATGACAAGAAACCAACTCTCAAGTACTTCCATGTATTTGGGACAAAATGCTTTGTGCTGAAAGAAGGAGATGATCAAGGTAGTAAATTTGAAGAAAAAGCACATGAAGCAATATTTATTGGTTATACTAGAAGAGCCTACAAGGTGTATCTTATTGATCAACAGAAAACCTTGGAAAGTGTCATTGTTACATTTGATGACACAAAACTCCCAAGTATCCAAAATGAAGATCCATCTGAAAAGCTTAAGTTTGATGATATGTCAGACTCAGATTCAGATGATGACAATCAACCTGACGTTGTTGCTGATAATAATAATCCAAATGTTGATGGTAATGATCAAGATGATGCTGGTGAAAACAATGATAACTTTCAAGACACCACTGATACTCTTGAACCATCAATAAGTCAAACTGGCAACAACTCAGGGGGAGATAATGAAGGGTCAACAAGTCATACTCAACATCATACTGAAGAACAAGGCGAATCGTCAAGATCAATTCTTCCAAGACAAACTGTTTGGAATAGAGCTCATCCTTTTGAGCTGATTCTTGGTGATCCAGATGTTGGTGTGAAAACAAGAAGAGCTTATCAGAATCAATGTAACTATTCTGGGTTCCTGTCTGTCATGGAACCTAAGAAAGTAGAAGAAGCTCTATCTGATCCTGATTGGGTGATTTCTATGCAAGATGAACTCAATCAATTTAAGCAACTAGAAGTATGGAAGCTGGTACCCAGACCTAAAGATAGAAAAGTGGTGGACACAAGATGGGTATTAAGAAACATACTAGATGAAGATGGCACTGTGATAATAAACAAAGCAAGACTGGTAGCTAAAGGTTATTCTCAAGCTGAAGGCATTGATTTTGACGAGACCTATGCTCCAGTGTCAAGACTTGAGGCCATCGGAATATTCTTGGCATTTGCATCCTATTCAAGATTCAAAGTTTATCAAATGGATGTCAAGAGTGCCTTTCTGAATGGTAAGCTAGATGAAGAAGTGTATGTAGAACAGCCCCCTGGTTTTGAAGATCAAGATCATCTGAACTATGTCTACTTTCTTTACAAAGCTATCTATGGTCTTAAGCAAGCCCCAAGAAAATGGTATGACACTCTCTCTGAATTTCTATTAGAAAATGGTTTTATAAGAGGTGTCATAGACAAAACGCTCTTCACTAAAAGACATAGGAATGATATAATACTAGTCCAAGTCTATGTGGACGATATTATATTTGGGTCTAATAATGAGCTTCTATGCAAGAAGTTTTCTAAGTTAATGCAGGGTAGGTTTGAAATGAGCATGATGGGAGAACTGAAATTCTTTCTTGGATTACAAATAAGTCAGAGACAAGATGGAATATTTATTTGTCAATCCAAGTACATTAAGGAGCTCCTCAAGAAATATCACATGGAGGAGTGCTCATCAGCAAAGACACCATCAACTATAGCTGTAAAAATTGGTTTATGTGAAAGTTCTGCCAAGGTAGATATCACAGGATATAGAGGTATGATTGGCTCATTGCTTTACCTAACTGCTAGTAGACCAGATATAATGTTTGCCACATGCTTGTGTGCAAGGTTCCAAGCGAACCCTAAAGAAATCCATCTCACTGCTGTCAAAAGAATCTTAAGATATCTAAAGGGTACGCCAAATTTAGGCATCTGGTACCCTAATGAAACTGGTTTTACTTTAATTGGATATACAGATTCTGACGTGTTGTAGACAGTAAAAGTACATCTGGGAGTTGTCAATACCTAGGTGGAAGATTGGTATCCTGGTTCAGTAAGAAACAGCAAAAGTTTCCAACTCTACAGCCGAAGCTGAATATATAGCTGCTGGAAGCTGTTGTGCTCAGATCGTATGGATAAGGAATCAATTAATGGACTATGGCATTGTATTGGAAAATATCCCTATTTTATGTGATAATACAAGTGCCATAGCAATCGCCAGCAATCCTGTGCAGCACTCAAGGACAAAGCACATTGACATAAGGTATCATTTTATAAGAGAGCATGTAATGAATGGTACAGTACAACTACTATTTGTAGGATCTGGAGATCAAACTGCAGATATTTTTACTAAGTCGCTTAATGAATCCTCATTCGCTAAAATTGTTAGTGAATTGGGTATGTTAAACAGTCCTAGTAATTAATACTGTTAATATCTGAAATTTGATCTTTAATAATTTTGCAAGTGATTATTCTGTGAATATTTGCTGTTTGAAATCACTTGTATTATTATTTTACCATCTGATTTTCTTGCTTGTTTAGTTATTTTACACTCTGTTTATTCATATTATTTAATACTTCATACTTCTGTATTTTTAGAATATCTGTATATATTTATTTCTATTTTAATAATTATTTTATCATATGTTTTGTAATGTTTGTCCTGTTAATATTGCTTTGTTTTCCTTAATAGGTTAGCATATGGTATTTATAATTATTTTTATTATTTGTTTAATTTTCTATAATATTTTTATTATTTTTATAAGTTAATTGTATATTTTATTGTGTTCTTTAATGATTGTTTAAAGTAAATATGACTTAAAATTAGGAAAAACAATCAATATGACTTAACTTAAAATCGGTATGACTTAAACAGGTTAAGTCTTACCGAGTTTTTTTAATTTAAGTCATATTCGCTTGTCTGTTAACAGTAAGTCTTAATCAATTATAATTTATATAGATATTTTTATTAAGTCTTATTCACCTGTATATTAATTAAGTATTATTCGAGTTTTTAAGTCTTAGTTTTAATTAAGTCATAATAGAATCTTGTCTATTTAATTAAGTCATATTCGAGTATAGTATATATATATCAGTTATGTCTTAATGTATTTTTAAGTCTTATTCAATTTAAGTCTTAGTTTTCTTAGTTAAGTCTTAATCGTAACAGTTTTTAAGTCTTATTAGTTATTTTTTAAGTCTTATTCGACTAGTTAGTATATATTTAGTAGTTAGTAATTTGTTAAGTCATATTTTCAGTTTAAGTCATCTCACATGTTAAGTCATTGAGAACCATAGATACATACGATACACACACACAAACTTTCGAACCTTTGCCGGATTTTTGACCGGAATCACTCACCCATTTCACGATCTGATCACATATTTGGATTCCTTGATTGATTATCTACATTTCGTGTATTTACAATCAAGATTTGGTCCAGTTTTTAAAGGTTTTAATTTTCGAAAAATCGGTTTTAAGATCTGATTTTCTGAAAAACTGGGTTCGATTCTTGCAAATCTAAAAATATACTTGTGTTCGTGTGTGTAAGAGGATCATTGTGTGAATTTTTCAGAATTTTTGGAGAAATTTTAATTTTTTCGAATTTTTAATTAATTATTAATTCGAAAAATTAATTTTTAAATTATAATTTTGTAAAATCTGAAATTTTCAAAGAAATTAAATATTGATTAAAATGGCTGATCGATTTGAAATTATTAAACATAATTAAATCGGTTATTTTGATCCAGAAAAATGTTCAGTTGAACGTTTTCGACCGTGGATTCGATTTTTAAATGAAAATTCACCGGTTCGCACTGCTTTGAGATTGGATGCTCCATTGGAAATTGAACCTTTGCGAATCATGTGTACTACTGCTGTCGTTTCTAATGATAACAGATCATTTGTCTTCTCTGTAGGAGACAATCAGTACACAATGAATGAAAATACAATAAATACGGTCTTAAATTTTCCAACTGACAATTTCGAAGAATTACCATCAGATCAAGAATTGATAAATTTTTTGAATGGTGTATTCTATCAAGACAGTCCTGATCAAACTGTCTGGAATAAAAAGAACTTTGTTCAGGAATGGGACTATCTGTTTGACACATTAGGTAGAGTCTTTGCCAATTCTACTAAAGGGAACTTCGGGGTATTACCATCCTTCTTGCAGCATATTGGATATGCAGTTGCACACAACCGAAGAATTAATATTGGTAGACTACTGTGTGTTCCGATGGTTAGAAGAATCATTAATGCAAAGAAGAATTTTGATAATGGACAAAAAGTATCATGCTATTATCCAAGATTCTTGTCATTGATTTTTAATCATCTTGTGGAACTAGAAAACCAAGCCCAATTCCTGAATGGAGAATCACTGGCGTCAGGTAAACCTACTACCAGATTGTTCACTGAGTACAGCAACAAGCCTAAATTCACAAACATACCTGTAGTTGTCACCCAATACATGTCAAATTATATACAACTACCTGTCATTGAACCTGTATCAGAACCTGAACAACCTGAACAAAACCCTGAACCACCAGTGGAAAACATACTTGTTGATAATGAAGATCAAGGCAATCAACGAGTTGAACCTGCTCAGCAAATTGTTCCTCTGCTAGCTGCACTTGCTGTTGAACATCCAGTGCAAGAAACTGCATCTGTCCCTGAACCAGAATTAGATCAACCAATCTTATCAGAGATTGTTGCGGAATCAGCTGACCAGGTATTGCCTTCTGTTCCTCAAACTACTACTTCTCAATCTATTTCTGGAACCCAAGTGGTTGGTAGGTCTGACCAAGGGGTTGTAGTACCACAACCTCTAACCAAGGTCGTAGAGCCAAATACTCAACCAACAAAACTCATATCTTTTCACTCCAGAAAGAAATTGCAAGTTAAAAGAAGTCGAATCAGTAGTGGTAGTATGAGTGAACCCACAGCTCTGCCTCTAGAAAAGAAAAGTAGAACTCAAACTGAGGCAACTGTAAGCCCGTCTATATCCTCCCAACAGGATATGGAAGTTGATATGGCCGTTACACAGTTACTAGAATCATCTTCTCAACAGGATGATTCTATTGAAATTCGCCATAGGGCCATGGCACCTTGTAGTGAGTCAAGCACACCACCCCTATTACTCACAATGGGGGAAGACATACCTTTAAATGAGTCTCAGGACACACTGCAAGGAGAGCACGTAGAAAATGTGACGGTGCCTACCATAGTTACGGTAGAAGAGTCTTCACAGGCTTTAGAGGGAAATCTTGGTTCTCAGCCAACTTTAATAGAACCATCATCTCCCCTCCCAGGACAAACACTCCTGGCTCCCTCAAGGGATTTTCCACTCGCAGTTTCGACTGGAGAAGGTGGAAGGCAACTTGATCAATCTACTACTGAAGCAATTCAGTCAACAATTTCAAATGTTCAAGTAGATTTGATTAAGGAAAGGGATTTGCGAACTCCCATTGTACCACCACTGACCTTCCCAGAGGAGGCTAGGGTGATTTTACATGCAGGTACAAATCTGGAAGCAGCTAAGGAATCTGAGAGGAGTGATGTGAGGAATACCATAAAATTGAGTGAAACACATGCACTTCAGGTGAGTGGATCTCAAAGTGAACGTCAGGTGAGCGCACACACTGACACATACACTCTCTCACTATTAGAAAAGATAGCTGCTTTAGAGAAAGAACTTGCAGTCAGCAAGGCTGAAACAGAAATCCTTAAAGCACAAGTGGGTGAGCGATCTTCTTCATCCACCTCTGTCAACAGTCAGCTTGCTGTAATCAAGAAGGACATAAACTACTTAAAGACATCTTTCACCAAGAAGATAGATTCTCTCGAACTCTCTCATGAAAAGGCACTTGATGACTCTGGAGATATTACTGTTGCTCAAGACATGTTAATTTCTGAAATTTCCATGAAAGTTGACACTCTACAGTCAGAGGTACAGCACAATCAGGAATCTACTGATTCTCGTCTGGACCAGATCGAAAAGCAAAATGCACACCAGGCTAAAGGATTAAGACATCTGTTTAATCTTGTAAGTCAAAGTCGCAAACCTACAAATGAAGAAATTGAATTCTTTACAAGTAAGGATGGTGATGATGATGAACAAGATCCTGAAGCTGGGGCAACTGATAAATCTATAGAGGATTCCTCAACTAAGGGGGAGAAATCAAAGGGGTCACAAGATAAAACTAAAGAAAGAGAGGGAGAGGGAAAATCTGGAAAATCTGACCAAAGTGAAGATAAGAGGAAGAAAGTAGTTGAAGAAACTGAAGAAGAAATTCAAGACAAGAACACAGGTTATTATTACACGGGTGAACCGGATAACTTCGATGTTTTTGCTGATCTTGAATTCCCTGATCAAGGTGAAGAACTTCCTGAACCTGATCTTAGTCACCGGGAAGATGAAGGACCAGTGATATCTGAATCTGAAGCTCAACAAGCTGAGAAAGAATCTGAAGAATTATTTGCTCAAAGGGAAGCTAATTTGCTAATGAGAGAAGAAAAGCTTCAAAAGTCATTAGAGCAAATTGCACGAAATGAAGAACTTCAGAAAGCTGAACAGCAAGCATTACAACGATTACATGCTATAAATGTTGAGAAGAGAAAGACATATATCAGACTAAAGAGCGGTGACAAATGGGAACGCGCTCAAAAAGCAATTGATTCACCTCAGAGTTCTGATTATGAAGATCGTCGTCTTGGACAAATTCTTGAGGAATTCAAACTGGCAAATCCAATTCATGATATGTATATAAAGGCCTTACAGGTAGAAGTCATCAGGATAACTACTGCATTTGAACCCAAATCTGATGAGCTAGTAATATTTGTGGATTGTCATGAAGTTGGAACTTTCAGAGTATCTATTCAGTTCTTTTATGACAGATCGCTGACAGAGATTTGGGTACTTAGACCTAAGGTAAGAACATCTTCTGAGCTAGGTGTATTGTTACATGAGAAGTTCAAAGAATTTACTGAAAGAGCTGGACCAGAAGTGATTAAGGATCCTCCACAAGTAAAATTTCTTAAGGGAGAGGTACTTCACTCAATCAATCTTCAGACAGATGAGTTATATGAACATCATGCAAAACACTTGGTATATGCTGAATATGCTCTCAGAAATCATGGATTCTTGACTGAAGAAAAGGTAATAGCTGCAGATCACATTCGATCCTATGCACAAATGAACATAAAAGATTACAAGAAATTTCAAGGTGAACTGAGAAAGAAGCTTGGAATTCCTTTAGTCTTACCTCAAGGATTGTCATTAAGAAGAGAACGTCTTGTTGATTCTGATTTACACATGAAACTTCAAGTCACAGACGAGCCAGAAGAAGGAGAATTCAGAAGGGAAGACAACTGAAGAAAAAGAATTACTCTACATGTTATATCTTTAGAGCTTAGATAAATCTTGATAGGAATTTGTATCATATGATCAGTCTAGAGGATCATCTATCTTGTGTTTATCTTTCATGTTTGAATCTGGCAAATGTTAAATATAAACCAGAACTTTTTTTAATATTTACTTAGTATTTAAAGTTTTATCTTTCATTTGGTTAAGTTGGATTAGTTGAGGTATCCTCTAGGAATTTGCTTGTTATTGTCTAACAAACAAATAGGGAGAGATTGAAAGGCATATGACTCAGCCTATTTGTAGTTAGAGGATCCTAATCAACTTAAACCAAATTGTAATAAGTAAATATACATATGAACTGTCACAGGAATCTCAAGAAGTATTATCTGTCAGAAGAAAGAAGAAAAGTCAATCTATAGTTTTGATGTCATACACTGGAAGACGATTCAGTTATCTGATCAAGCCCCAGTATAGCATTGAAGTGAATGGATTCATTTGAACAGTGACAGAGATTTTTCGAGTGATAGTTTGAAGGTCAGTTACAGTACAAGAGAATTGAGAGAAGAAACAAACCACAACCTAAAGTCAAAAGTGAAGAAGCATCATCGAAGTTAGTCGTTCATGAACCAGACAGTACATCGAACGTCAACACAAATCAGTGGTAATTCTTTACTACTTTAAGTGGTTTGTAAGAATTAAATTAATTATTTATTGATTTAATTAAATTCATTTATAATTGATATAAATCATTTAGTTGATTTAATTAAATGAATTAATTCTAGAAGAATTAATTTATTTATTTAAATTAATTATTGTATCAATTAAATGTGAATTAGTTAATCATTAATTAATTAATTGGATCAATATGACTTAAAGAAATGACTTAAATAAAGCTGGAAGGAATATGTATTATTGGTTAAAATTCGGTATGACCTAATCAGTTAAGTCATACCGAACACAGCTGTTGAGTTAAGTCATACCGAGCATTGAAATTCAAGATTATGTCTTACCGACCTAATTAAGTCTTACCGACTTGTTGCCAGCTGTTGTAAGTCTTACCGAATTTCTATTAAGTCATACCGACAAGTTTTATGTGTTAGGTCCAAACGTGTTGTAGAGGGGGGGTGAATACAACTTTTCGAATATGAGAGGCAATAAAAACGATGCAATAAATGAACACACAGATTCAAGGAATATATTTCTTTATATATAACTTGAAAGGGTTGCTACAACATTCATTACAAAGTATAATAGAAGTTGAGAGAGAAGTGAATGATACTAAGCTCTGTGAATGCACTCTCTCTTTTTCTCTTGTGTTTTTCTCTAGAATTGCTCACTCACTAAAACATTACACAAGTACTTCTATTTATACTACATGTAATCTATGTCCTGTAGTCTTCAAAGACTAAGATGTACGTGGCCCAATGATGTCCACATAATTCTTGCCTTATCTTGAAAGCTTGGAAATCTGCCAATCAGAAGATGCCATGTGTCATGTTGAAGCTGCACCTAAGTAGAACTTCTACTTGAGAATTTCTACTTGGCTATCTCGAAATTCCTAAGTGGAACTTCTACTTGGCTATCTCGAAATTCCTAAGTAGAACTTCTACTTGAGAATTTCTACTTAGCCATCCAGAACATTTAGTACTTAGAAAATATTCTGGTCTTCAACTTGAAACTTCAATGCACATCTTGAACTTGTGATATCTTCATGTCTTCTTTATTCTTCAACAAGCTCTTGAACATGGTTCTTTATTACTGACATAAACTTGCTATCAATGTCCTGACACTTGATGCAATGGTCTGGTTCATAAGTGACTAGTCTTGATAGTGTTTCTGCTTCTTGAATAAATTACCATATTCACTGAATAACTTGGCTTTCCAATATTTGCTTTCCTTCTTCTTCACTTGAAATCAATTGGTCTTGTTGATACTGATAGTTATGATCTTGATTCTTGATTTATCAAATCACTGAGGCATGAACAACTTTAACTTGAACTTCTCTCAATGATTTCTTCTTGGCTTGATCATAGTTAGCATGTTTAATTGTATCAATTACCTTGTCTTCATTTAGTGTTGATTTCTTGTGACTTCCTGTTCTTGATTGTCTTCTGGTTAAGTATCTTTTCCTTTAGTTTGAGTTACATTAGTTATAGTGTTACAAGTTTATACACTCTGCCTTTCAATCTCCCCCAATTTGATTGTCTAACAATGACATTCAAATTAATGAAGGATAACTCAACTAAACAATGAGACGAGAAAAGATAATTAACATTACATTCTTGAATAATATACAATTGAAAAGAACTTGAAAACAATACAATGAACATAAAAACTAGAAACAGAATTCGAACCTCGAATTAAAGATCATTTGAGTGATTCCTATCACCTGGATTATTTCATACCTTTTGGTCAAACTTGTATCACCTTATTGGATTCACTCTAAGGTGAATTTTCCTCAAGTGAGTTAAAGCAACCGAAAGACATGAAGTTTTTCCAACTTCAAGTTCACACCACTCTGACCTTTAACCCTAATTCCGTTTCCTCTTTCTAGCTTCAGCAGCTTGGTCTCTCTCTTCTTTCTGCCTTTTGAGCTTCTCCTTCTGCTGCTTTTCTTTCTTGTATACTGGATCTTTAAGCTGCTTCCACCTAGCATTCAACAGACTTACAGCTTCCATTTCTAGAGGGTTCTTGGGCTCTGGATAAGGATGTTTGAAAAGCCTTCTGAGTTTGTCCACCTCCTGAGTAGTCCTGATCTTTGGAATATCCTCAAAGTTCTTCATGATGAGCTGAGATTTCCAATGAGTTTTATCAGCTTTAAACTGACAATAGATCATCTTGGGGTAGCCCTTGACACGGTTAGTATTGTGGACACTAGCCGCATCTCGCTCCATTTGCTTCTTTTCCACCACTACTTCAGACAGGTAACTCACGAGTCTCTGCTTTTCTTCAACAAACTTGTCTTCCACTTCGCCCCATTTGAACACATATAACACTTTCTCTAGAAATGCAGCATCTTGAGTCTGTAGCAGCCATTGTCTACTCATATGCAAGAGTGTTTGTTTCTGGTCTGCATCTATGTATGCTAAGGCATCAGCTGTATCATCAGCATAAGAGTGTATCCAGTATACACTATCTTTCCCTGGAACGCCAACTGCCTCCCTTATTTCTCCTTGTTCCAGTTCTCCAGAAGGAAGAGTCAAAGCTTCATCTACATTCTTCATTGCTTGAAGAATATTCCATTTCTGTTCTATCAGCTCCGGCTCAATCTTCACGTTGTCGAGAGGGTTTGGAGCAATGACATCACACTTCCACACCTCATTGCTCTTCAAGAATATGACTCTTTCAATGATCCTCACGGATTTATCTTTAAGCTCAGAGGCGAATCCCTTACCCATTATTTGTCTACATACAGCTTTAAGAGATTCCACTGAAAGTTCCATTAAGTCCTTTTCCTCCATGCTCACCCTCTTCATCTTTCCTTGAACCACCATCCGGACAAAATTTGGATAAGCTGAGAATTCTTGACCCTTGTCCTCTGCTAGCTGCATTAACTGATCCCTGTACAGAATGCTTAGCTCCTCAGATTGAGAGTACTGAATTTTAGTCGCTAGCAAGAACAACTCTGACGCAGATCTTCTCATTATGAATTGGTCATCCACAAATAGGAAAGATGTTGGGACTCCTTCTACCAAAGACAAGATAACCTGCCACTCCTTAAGATTTGCATTGTATCCAACCCTGACTTTAGAAATTAATCTCTTCAAAGCATTTATATAGTCCCCAGTCATTGGATTCTGCAAATTCAAGTTGTAGAACAGATCATCTGCATCCTTGTTATGAACTCCTTTTGCACATGGTCCCATCATTATCTTCCTTGCTTCATCCCATTTCTGCCCTATCCTTCTTTTGTCCAGATCAACTTGAGGATTGGCTAGCCTTGCAAGCTCATACTCATACTGCTTCCCTTGTAGCTCCACCTTCTGTTCTAGGAACGCAGCATGTTCTTGCATCATCTTCATTTTATGGAACTGAGCTTGTTCCAAGGCTAACTGTTGAGACTGCAGGGTTTCTTCATCAACAGGATCTTCTTCAGGCATTCCGAAAGACATACCAGCACCTCCACCTTGTTCCTTCAAAGATCGCTTAACAGCATGTGCGAAAGGTACGTCTTCCATATCAGAATCTGAGTCTAGTACCTCCTGTACTGTGTCCTGATGACTCAGGTCAATAACTGGTTCATCTTCTTCAACCATTATTGCCTTACCCTTTCTCCTCCTCAGAGCCTCTTCAGCAACAGCAGGCTCAATTTCTGGTTCCTTAACAAGATCAGCGGGTTCTTCAATTTCTTCGATGTGAACTGCCTGCTGTCTCGTCTCCTTTCCACTCTCCCCCTTAGGTGAGTTATCCTGAGCTCCACCATGGTCTTCAGATCCACCAGCTGCATAGGAACCTCCAAAACCAGAACCAGAGGCTCCCGCTCCACTAGCACCACCTGCACCACCTGCTCCAGCATCGGGGGGGAGGTTGTTCCGACTCGAAGCACTCCGGGGGCACAAAACTCCTGACTGCGAACATCATTCTACTGATCTCCACAATCATTGTATGCATTGTAGACTCCAATGCCCCCATCCTCTCATTGAGAGTGCTTCCCAAGACACCACCAGCATGGCCCAAGTCATTGACCTTATTTGTCAAATCATCAAAAGCTGTAGCTTGACTTGCCATTCTTGCTGCGTAGTCGTCTAGAGCCCGTTGATTGTTTCCAACATTAATCCCCAACTGCCCCATCGACTGCCCGAACTGCTCCATTTGATTCTCCATTGAAGTCATACGAGTATCAAAATTTTCAGTATCAAGGGACGGTGTTTGGTTTAGGTGACCTCGCTCTAATACGCGTTCTGTTGGTATTTGGCGCTCGGTTTCGGGCCTTAAAAATGAAGGTCCCTCTCTCCCTAACCTCTCACACACACTCCCTGTCTCACGCTCGTGTATGTCTTCAATGACTGATCCTAAAAGTGAAGCAGTACCTGCAGAAACTTGATAAGAAATGTTGTTGACAGTTATGGGATCAAATTCTGTTTGTTCCTGAGTTGGAATCTCAGTCTGAGAGGCTGCAAAGTGTCCTTGTACGACATCAGAACCGATCCTCTTTGCAGTATCAGTACGTACCGGTGAAGGTACGGTTGAAGTTCTTAAGACTTCATGTCCTCTTGAAGCAACAGTATCATCAAGAGGCACATCATCCTCACCAAAATCAAAATCCCTATGTGCAGAATGTTCAAGGGGTGAACCACTCGCGTGAGGTGGAGTGGTTGCGTGTGACACGCTAGGGTTTGACTGTGGTTGTGAAGTAGCAGCGTGGAAAAGTTTGGCTTTCTTGCGAAAAAGTTGCTGCTCTTCGGGTTCATTCTCCTCATCATCTTGTATAAATATACGTGCTGGTTTTCTGACTTCCGTTAACAGGGGTGATAAAGAGTAGGAATGTGTATCAGACTCAGAGTCAGAAATATGGCTCTTACCCTGGGATAGATCCTGCGGGTTAGCAGGCTCATGGGTCGCGGAATCAGAAACGTAGGAGGAGGAATGAATAGTATGCAGAGAGAGATTACCTGATTGATTACCTTGTGCATCATCGCTTTCCTCATCCGGAATCTCATCAAATGCCTCAGCATGAACAGATGGATTTTGAGCATGTGATGAGACTTGTGATGATGCCTCCAAATTGGTAACTCCTGCATCATATCTAAGCCACATTTGAATATTTTCAGGAGTAGACATTGGCTTACCTTGATGTTTATCCTGATTTGCAATGGTTGCAAGTGACTTAGTGCCCATCCCTAGTGATTCAGATGTGGGGCTTCTGGCAAATCCCTGTCGAATAGCAAGAGCATCCTTCGGTATTAAGTCATTGATTAGCATTTGAAGAAACCGAGGAAACCAACAGACGACATCAGTGGTAGAGAGGTCTCTGCTTGCAAGGGATCCCATTGAGGCCACTATCTCAGAGAGAACTATGCGTCCATAGTTTATATCCAGTTCTCTTGCTAGGGCTACTGCAAAGGTTTGCATGGGAATCGGAATTTGATGAAAGTCTTTTTCGCGTGCCCGAAAACATCTTGTGATGGCCTCGAAAAAGTAATTCCATTCCGCATGGAAGAATTGCTTTTGGATATTTCCCGTGATTGGGCCTTTTGTAGGATAACATCCAATTTCTTCAAAGAATCTGAGGCGTTCTGCAGCAGTAGGTTCTGGATCATAGGCATCTTTAATGGGGAATCCTAGAACTCTGTTGACAATTTGTTCTGTCACCTCATATTCCTGACCCGCTAAGGTAAACCTGAAACCGTAGGGGGTTGATTTACTCCCAAAAGTAACCGCACTAGTCCATAATTGCTGTAAAGCATCATGTACTAGTGTAGGTTTAGCAGTAAAAGCTTGGCTAGCTTTGGAATACAAATTGAGAAATCGTATCCAAAACTTAAACCGCGGGAGTTGATCACCAATTTCCGTAGAAATATTATAAAAATTGTTTTTAGCAAGTGAAAATTGGTGGGCCATTTTAATTAAAATGTTTTTCCTTAACAAATGTGAATTTTAATTTTAATTTTCGAAAAACAATTAATTAAGGAATTATCAGTTATATCCCTTTTAATTTAACAAAAAGACCAAAAGTCACTCTTGAAAAATTAAACTACGGGTTTTAGATAATTATCTCTGTGAGAGGCGAAAATCAACAACCAATTAACAGAATCTGATACCAGTGAAATCAGTGAAGTTATGTGTGTACACACCAGTGAAATCGTGTGTATATGACTGTGAAGCGGTGTGTGTATATACGTATGTATATATGTCGAGAAAGAAGAACAAATTCACAAACACACAAACTCAGATATTACTGGTCACTCAGATAATGGCAGTAAAAAATCGGGCAGTAATTCGTTGTCCGTATGAGATTAGTCACAAAGATCACGAATCAGTGGTTGTAAGTCAAAATCGCCTGTATGTATATGGGGCGGCTGTAAAACTCAATTAGGTAAAAGTGAAAGAATAGATCGAGTTAGAGAAGTATATATAGACATTAATGTGGAATGACAAAAATGTCCCTGTTAAAAAAAAATGAAAAGTACTAAGTCCATACAGGGGACATCTAAGTCGAACTCTATCTCGAACTTTTCTATCTCGAACTTTTCTATCTCGAACATCAAGTCGAACTTCGAGATAAAGTTCGAGATAGAGGTTAACTCGAACAATTATGCACAAAGAAGCACTTTAACCAAAATTACAGCAGAAACTATAGGGAAATACTATCTTGAACATTATTGATTTGTATTAAACTTGGAAAAACAGAAAATTCAAGATACTTTTCGAGTTAGAGTCTATCTCGAACATCAAGTCGAAATTCGAGTTGAGTTTCGAGATAGACTAAGAACTCTATCTCGAACATCAAGTCGAACTTCGAGATAAAGTTCGAGATAGACTAACTCGAAGTTAACCTCAAATTCTTTCCAAAATACTTCCTTGAATCAAAAAGTCCAGGGTAATTCAAGATATGTTTCGAGTTAGGAGTGTAACTCGAAAAATTCCCTTTAGCTAAACTGAGAACTCTATCTCGAACACCAAGTCGAAATTCGAGTTGAGTTTCGAGATAGACTAAGAACTCTATCTCGAACATCAAGTCGAACTTCGAGATAAAGTTCGAGATAGACTAACTCGAAGTTAATTCTCAGTTCTTTTCAAAATATTCCCTTAATGGAAACCTCATCTCAACCTTAGAGATAAAATTCGAGATAGACTTTATCTCGAATATTTTGAAAATAGAACTAGGCACACTGGTAACTCGAACTCGAACTCTAAGTCGAATTTCGAGATGAATTTCGAGATAGGTACTAACTCGAAATTCTTCCCAGACTTAGAATTTTCAAAACTTCACCCAGGAAGCTCAAGTCGAAATTCAAGTCGAATTTCTACATGAGTTTCGAGATAGAGACTAACTCGAAATTTTGAAGATACTTAGAATAATTTGACGATTTTTTCTTTGAAAAACTCAACAATTAATTTTGCCAAATTAATATAAATATCAATTCAAGGATTTTAATATATGACATAATTAAAACATTCCTTGATAATTCTAAGGCCTCTAATTACATGAAAAACACAGGTAAATTCATCTAAAAATCATGCAATATTTAGACTATTATGAATTTAACTCCCCCTATGATCATGCAATCTAACAAGCATAAATTCACAGATTTGTGCTATAAAAGACACTTAAAACACAATGAATTCATGCAAAATCACACTATATGCAACCTATAACAATCATTAATTAGGCATTTTAAAGTCTAAGCACATAATGATTGATTAGCTTGCACATACAAACATAAACATGGATTTTACAGATAGAAGGCTTTACTAACTTGTGTTAAGCATTCCCAATTCACCAACCAACCTATTGAATGTTACTTCATCAAGAGGTTTGGTGAATATATCTGCAATTTGTTGCATTGTGGGCACAAAATGTAGCTCCACAGTCCCCTCCTCGACATGTTCTCTTATGAAATGATACCTGATGTCAATATGCTTGGTTCTTGAGTGATCTACAGGATTGTTGGTTATGGCAATGGCACTTGTGTTGTCACACATGATTGGAATTTTCTTGTGCTCCATGCCATAATCCTTCAATTGGTTCCTCATCCACAGTATTTGAGCTACACAGCTTCCAGCAGCAATGTACTCAGCTTCAGCAGTAGAAGTAGATACTGTATGTTGCTTTTTACTTTGCCAGGACACCAATCTTCTGCCAAGAAATTGGCAAGCACCAGATGTGCTTTTCCTATCAATCCTGCAACCTGCATAGTCTGAATCCGAATAGCCAATAAGATTAAAACCTGTATCTCTTGGGTACCAAATCCCTAGATTTGGTGTGCCCTTGAGATACCTAAAAATTCTTTTGACGGCTACGAGATGTGATTCTCTAGGATCCGCTTGGAACCTTGCACATAAACAAGTTGCGAACATTATATCTGGTCTACTTGCGGTTAAATAGAGGAGTGAGCCAATCATACCTCGATAGCTTGTGATGTCAACTGATTTACCTGATTTGTCTTCATCAAGCTTCGTGGCTGTTGCCATGGGAGTCTTAGCTGCTGATGCATCTTCTAGATTATACTTCTTGAGTAAATCTCTGACGTACTTGGATTGACAGATAAAGATACCATCTTTTCTCTGACTGATCTGTAATCCAAGGAAGAAGGACAGCTCTCCCATCATGCTCATCTCATATTTTTCCTGCATTAGCTTGGCAAATTTCTCGCACAAGCGCTCATTTGATGACCCAAAAATAATATCGTCCACATATACTTGAACAAGTATTAAGTCATTTCTCACAACTTTATAGAACAATGTTTTATCAATTACTCCCCTAACAAAACCATTTTCAATTAAGAATAGAGATAGGGTTTCATACCATCGCCTTGGGGATTGCCTGAGGCCATAGACAGATTTGAAGAGTAGATACACAAAATCTGCATGTTCTGGATCAACGAAGCCGGGCGGCTGTTCCAGATACACTTCTTCTTCTAACTCTCCGTTCAGGAAGGCACTTTTCACGTCCATCTGGAATACCTTGAAGTTCTTATGTGCTGCAAATGCCAAGAACATCCTGACTGCCTCAAGTCTTGCAACTGGTGCATAGGTTTCATCATAATCAATTCCTTCTCGCTGAGAATAACCTTTTGCAACCAAACGAGCCTTGTTTCGTGTTACAAGTCCGTTTTCATCCAGTTTATTTCTGAATACCCACCTAGCTCCAATTACGGATTTGTTCTTTGGTCGGGGTACCAGTTTCCAAACTTTCTGCCTTTCAAACTGATTGAGTTCCTCTTGCATTGCAATCACCCAATCAGCATCGCCAAGAGCTTCTTCTATTTCTTTAGGTTCAAGTTTGGATAAGAACCCAGAATATAAGGAGATATTAGCCATGTCAGCTCTTGCAGTTCTTCTAGTAGTCACACCAGCATCTGGATCACCAATAATTAACTCAAACGGATGGTCTCTATTCCATACCCGTTCACCTGGAAATTGTCTAGATGATTCAGCTTGACTTTCTGAGTTGGGGTGCTGACTACTTTGAATATTTTCACTAACTCCCCCTGAGTTAGTGCCAGCTCCTACAGAACTAGAGTCAACTCGACTCGAGCCTTGAACAGTAGTCCTTGAGCTGCTATTTACTCCCCCTGAGTTGTTGCCGGTTGGTACTGAAGAAGTCTCTCCTGATCTTGTAGAATTAGCTTGTTCACTAGACTCAGGTTCTTCACGTACGCTTGGAACATTTAATGGAACAACCAACTCAGGTTCATCTTCAAGATCTTCTAAGTCCAGATTCTGAAATTTTAGGGACTCAGGTTCACTAGAATCTCTTGAAATTGATGAGAGTTTGGTATCGTCGAATCTGACGTTGTAGCTTTCCGTCACTTTTCGATCATTCACCAAGAACACTCTATAAGCTGCCACCACGTCTGTAGAGTAACCAACAAAGATTCCTTCACGAGCTTTTGCTGCAAACTTGCCTAGATTTTCATCATCTATAAGCACATAGCATTTTGCTCCGAAGACATGAAAGTATTTGATTGTTGGTCTTCTGTTGTTCATTAGCTCACATGGTGTCTTTTCTTTATCTTTTATGATCAAGGTTCTATTTTGAGTGTAACAAGCGGTACTCACTGCTTCGGCCCAGAAATACAAAGGAAGTTTTGAATCATACAACAAAGTTCTTGCTGCTTCAACCAAAGTTCTATTCTTCCTTTCAACTACTCCATTTTGCTGTGGAGTTCTCGGGGCTGAATACTGACGACGTATTCCCTTAGATACACAGAAGTCATTTAGCACTGCGTTTTTGAATTCAGTGCCATTGTCTGATCTAATCGTCTTCACAGTAAGTGTTGAAACATTCTCAATTTGAGTGATGTGATCAATGATTAAGAAAGGTACTTCGTCTTTCGTCATTGCGAACAATACCCATGTATACTTGGAGAAGTCATCCACGATTACCAAAGCATATCTTTTCCTAGACAAAGATAGGACATTCACTGGGACAAACAAATCCATATGAAGAAGTTGCAGAGGCTCAGTAATACTAGAAATTTCTTTGCTTTTATGCGATGCTCGCTTCGACTTTCCCATTTCACAAGCTTCACAGAGTCCTTTCGGAGCGAACTCCATTTGAGGTAGATCTCTCACCAATTCTCGCCTCGCGAGAGCATTCATCGTTTTGAAGTTTAAGTGAGATAGCTTTTTGTGCCATAACCAGCTTTCATCATCCGAGGCTTTGCTGTAGAAACAGGTGACCTCATCCTGATTTGCTGAATCCATATCTGCAACAAAAAGATCTGCCTTTCGAACTCCTCTTAAAGCTAGTGAGCCTTCCTTGATGTGAGTGATTGAGACACCTTTCTTGTTGAAGACAATTTCGTAACCTTTGTCACAGAATTGACTTATACTCAACAGATTGTGCTTTAGTCCCTCAACATAGGAAATATCTTCAATGATGACATTGCCAGTTTTCAGTTTGCCATATCCCTTAGTCACACCTATGCTGTCATCTCCAAAGGTAACATAAGGGCCAGCCTTCATAACCAACTCTGTAAGCAGGGACTTGTTTCCAGTCATATGCCTCGATGCTCCACTGTCTAGCACCCATATAACTTTATTTCTATTCTGCTTAATGCCCTCTGGTTCCTCTGATGTCTCAGCCATGAGCGCAAAGTTTGCTACTTGAGTAACATCTTCCTCATCTGAATCATCCCAAGCTCTTCCTTCTGTCACCAATAAAGCTCGTTTTCCATGTCTTTCCTTCAACAGTGCTTCATAGTTGCTTTTGAGAGCTTCAAATGTTTCTTTTGGATAAGTCTGTTTAGGCTTTTTGCAGTCCGAGGCAAAGTGTCCAGCTTCACCACAATTATAGCATTTGAACTTCATTTTGAAATCCAAAGGAGATTTGTAGCTGGTATTCTTGCCTTTTCCTTTGTAGCCTGACGAACTACCACCACCCTTAGCAGCCCGATAATAAGATGAAGATTTTCTCTGTGGTCGGTTGCTCTTTCTAAATCTCATGTTGCTGAACTTCCTTGCCATGTATGCCACGACACTATCGTCCATGTTGTCCAGCTCTTCTTGGGTGTAGTAGTCATCATCACTGTCAGATGCGCACTCGTCATCATTATCAACTTGATGTGGTGCAAGTGATGATTTAGGCTTTGCTGCAACCATTGCCTTCTTAGACTCTTCCTCATCAGCAACTAATCCTGATGCACTTTCTTTTCCCTTTGAATCATTGTCCCATGCTTGATCTTGAAGAGTTTCCAGCTCATAGGTCTTTAATATTCCATAATACTCTTCCAGAGAAGTTGTATGCAAATCTCTGGTTTCTCTGATTGCGTAGACCCTATGTTCAATGCTTTTTGGCTGGTTCCTCAGATATCTCGTATTAGTCTCAACCATGGGGAGAGTTACACCTCTCAGATTCAAATCCAATACCAACTGACTGAATCGTAGGTAGACATCTGTTATGCCTTCTCCTTTCTTTATTCTAAAGGTGTCATACTCCATCTTGAGTATGAGTGTTTTGTTGCTTCTGACCTCTGCAGATCCTTCCATGACAACTTCTATCTTGTCCCAAATCTTCTTCGCTGTAGTCAAACCTTTGACTATGTTGAACATTTCATGATCAAGAGATTCCATCAAGGTTTGTCGTACGGCAGTATCCAAAGCTATTTGCTCTTTATCAGCATCCGAAAAGTCCGCTGGCTTTTTGGGCTCAGACCGAGGTGGTATAACCACTCCTCCTTCCGTATGTGAAGGAATAACTGCCATTGGGACAAATTTACCCTTGTCAAGGACTTCCAGATATTCAGGGTTAACAGTCTCTAGATATAGTCTCATTCTGAAAACCCATTCTTCATAGTGATCTTTGTTGAACATTGGGATCTTGAATGCATTTTTAGGAGCCATCTCAATTCTGGTCACTAAAAGTTTCTAAGTACCCAAGACTAGGCTAAGTAGAATATTTATGTAGAACTTTTGCCTAAGTCGAAATTTCTCTAAGTAGAAATTTTGCTCAAGTCGAAATCACCAAGTAGAAATTGTCCAAGTCGAAATTCTATGTAGAAATTCTCAAGTAGAAATTCTATGTAGAACTTTTTGCCTTAGAATAATTTTTCTGCAGATTTCTTTAAATATTGAATAAACAATATTATCACTTTAACACTTTTTGACTTTGAATGCTTTACTCACCAAACCCACCTAACCCACATGCTAGGTACTGAGTATGTCTTTTACTTTCGGCCGAATAAAATAAATCAACAAGTCCAAAAACCACCTTTTTATTCTTTTACTATTGAAAAGGAGATCAAAAAGTTGTTGGGTTGTATTCTTTGATAAGAACAGATGATGAATACTCAAGAACACCAAATATGAACTAACCCAGATAAATTCACAAAAATTAATTAAAATACACCCAAGCTAAATAATCATACCTGGAGTATTTAAATAATTTTTCAGATGAGTTTTCACTACCAACGAATTAAAACACACTTTTCGAGAAAATGAAAAGTAGATCTGAAAAATGAAAACTCACGATTCTTCTACTCAACACAAGGATCTATGTTTTGTATGTTAAACATATAGCTCTGATACCAATTGTTAGGTCCAAACGTGTTGTAGAGGGGGGGTGAATACAACTTTTCGAATATGAGAGGCAATAAAAACGATGCAATAAATGAACACACAGATTCAAGGAATATATTTCTTTATATATAACTTGAAAGGGTTGCTACAACATTCATTACAAAGTATAACAGAAGTTGAGAGAGAAGTGAATGATACTAAGCTCTGTGAATGCACTCTCTCTTTTTCTCTTGTGTTTTTCTCTAGAATTGCTCACTCACTAAAACATTACACAAGTACTTCTATTTATACTACATGTAATCTATGTCCTGTAGTCTTCAAAGACTAAGATGTACGTGGCCCAATGATGTCCACATAATTCTTGCCTTATCTTGAAAGCTTGGAAATCTGCCAATCAGAAGATGCCATGTGTCATGTTGAAGCTGCACCTAAGTAGAACTTCTACTTGAGAATTTCTACTTGGCTATCTCGAAATTCCTAAGTGGAACTTCTACTTGGCTATCTCGAAATTCCTAAGTAGAACTTCTACTTGAGAATTTCTACTTAGCCATCCAGAACATTTAGTACTTAGAAAATATTCTGGTCTTCAACTTGAAACTTCAATGCACATCTTGAACTTGTGATATCTTCATGTCTTCTTTATTCTTCAACAAGCTCTTGAACATGGTTCTTTATTACTGACATAAACTTGCTATCAATGTCCTGACACTTGATGCAATGGTCTGGTTCATAAGTGACTAGTCTTGATAGTGTTTCTGCTTCTTGAATAAATTACCATATTCACTGAATAACTTGGCTTTCCAATATTTGCTTTCCTTCTTCTTCACTTGAAATCAATTGGTCTTGTTGATACTGATAGTTATGATCTTGATTCTTGATTTATCAAATCACTGAGGCATGAACAACTTTAACTTGAACTTCTCTCAATGATTTCTTCTTGGCTTGATCATAGTTAGCATGTTTAATTGTATCAATTACCTTGTCTTCATTTAGTGTTGATTTCTTGTGACTTCCTGTTCTTGATTGTCTTCTGGTTAAGTATCTTTTCCTTTAGTTTGAGTTACATTAGTTATAGTGTTACAAGTTTATACACTCTGCCTTTCATTATGTCTTAATGGAGGTTTGTGTAAGTCTTAATGAAGGAAAACTAAGTCTTGGAAGCCGTTTAAGTCATGCTGGAGCAGTTAAATATCCTACAGAAAGCCAGCAAGACCAGTTACTGATATAAAAGAACAGAACAGAGCAGATTAAGTCATAACGGAGAAACACAGCAGAAAACATAATATCATCAGATCAGAATTCTCTCTCAAGAATATCAAGAACACCAAAGCTTAAACAATTCCCAGAAATTCAAGTTCTTCATCTTTGTTATATTCTATCCGCTAGAACTTGTTTATTTGTGATTTATGTACTACTAGCGAATTAAGTTTCCTAGTTCTTATCTTGATTATTATTAACTAAATTAGAAAAGTTCATGTCGAATTTTCTAATTAGTTATTAACATCTTGATAAGTTGTTATACTGATTTTGTAACACCACATCAAGTTAATATACAGTTATATTCAACTTGAAAAATTGTGTTAAATAATTCCGCACATAAATTTGTCTTTATCAAATTTTATTTAAAGGACAAATTTCGATAAAAATGTAAAGATTGTATTCAGCCCCCCCTTCTACAATCTTATCGGACCTAACATATACTGATTTTGTAACACCACATCAAGTTAATGTACAGTTATATTCAACTTGAAAAATTGTGTTAAGTAATTTTGCACAAAGTTGTCTTTGCTAAAATATTATCTAACGGACAAATTTCGATAAAAAGGTAAAGATTGTATTAAACCCCCCTTTCTACAATCTTATCGGACCTAACACTAAGCTTGCAGTGCAAGCTAGCCGGGGAATCTCTTAAGTTGGAACTGCCGGGGATTGGGGAATTCTCGGTCAGTTCGTGTCCTTCGAGACCTTATTAAGTCTCAGAAACCCGACTTTTTATTTTGATCAGAAACTTTAGTAGAAGATAATTTTATTGCAGAGTTAAGTGCTAAGTTTGGTTTTGCAACCCATGATTCAGTTGATACAGTGGGCAGAGGTGGTGGTTTGGCTGTTATGTGGAAGAGAAATATGGAGGTCATTGTGTGTGATTCATCTCAGAATCATTTTAATGTGCAGATTACAGAAGGGAGCAATTTTGTTTGGAGGCTTTCTTGTTTCTATGGCTTCGCAGAAAGGGAGAGAAGGAGGGACTCTTGGAATTTTATACGGATGCTGGCTGGCCAATCTCAACTTCCTTGGTGCATATTTGGAGACTTTAATGATCTCATGTATGCATCTGATAAGAGGGGCCATCATCCTCATCCTAAGTGGTTTCTAGACGGTTTTCGGAATACTATTGAGGAGTGTGATCTTGTGGAACTGGCTTTAACAGGAGGAGAATATACTTGGGAAAAGAGCAAGGGTACTCAGAACTGGGTTCGTGAAAAGTTGGAAAGAGCTTTCGCTACGGAGTCCTGGTGGCAACATTTTCCGTTATGTAAGTTGGCTGTCAGTCATACTATAACTTCTGATCATGATCCAATACAACTGGAACTTATGAATGTCACTTGTTCGAAGAAACAATTTCGGTTTAAGTTTGAAAATATCTGGCTTAAGGAGAAAGATTTTCATGCTGATGTGTCTAATTACTGGGAGAAGTTACTTCCTACACACTTATTGCCAAAGTTGATTTCTGTATCATCATATATGGCTAAGTGGGGTAGACAGTTTTTTAATAAATTTAGAGATAAAGTAAAGAACCAGAAGGAAGCTGTTAACAGGTTGTCGAACTGTATTACTGAAGATGATGTCAAACGTTACTTTGAGGAGAAGGAAAAGTTGCATTAGTTGTTGTGTCAAGAAGAGTCTTACATGAAGCAAAGGGCGTATTTTGGCTAGAAGAAGGAGATTCTAATACAAGGTTCTTTCATGCTGCTGCAACCACAAGGAAGAAAAGGAATCATATAAAGTGTCTGAGGAATGATGTAGGAGATCTCACTTTGAACCATGATGATATGTGCAAGGTAATTAAGGATTACTACTCTAAAGTGTTTGCAGGTGATAATAATGGGGTTAGGTCTACGTTAAACAACGATTCCAGGGTCATTACGGAGGCACAGAATGAGGAAATAATTGCTGAGCTCTCTTTCGAGGAGTTTACTTTAGCTATGAAACAAATGCACCCAGATAAAGGCTCTGGGCCAGACGGGTTTAATCCTGCTTTCTTTCAACACTTTTGGAAAATTCTTGGTCATGAGGTATTTTTGTGTTGTAAAAAATGGGTAGATGAATGAATGTTACCAGCTGATCTTAATGATACAAATTTAGTGCTTATCCCAAAGAAGGAAAATGTGGAATCTCCAAAATATTTAAGACCAATTGCCTTTTGTAATGTTTTGTACAAGATTTTGGCTAAGGTGTTGGCAAACAGGCTGAAGAAAATTCTTCCCATGACCATATCTGAAGAGCAATCGGCGTTTGTACCAGGTCAGAATATCCAAGATAATGTCCTTGTTACTTTTGAGATTATACACTATATGGGAATATTGCTCTGAAGCTCGACATTAGTAAAGCCTATGATCGAGTAAAATGGGAATATTTGCATGACAAAATGCGTTTGATGGGGTTTTCAAAGGTGTGGATCAAATGGATTATGCTTTGTGTCAATAAGATCTCATATTCAGTCTTGTTTAATGGTGCTAATATAGGTCCAATTCTGCCAACTAGGGGTCTACGCCAGGGTGACCCTATTTCACCATATTTGTTTTTGCTATGTGTTGAAGGTCTTTCAGACTCGTTGAGGGAAGCAGCTAGGAATGAGACTATCCATGGGTGTAAAATCAGTTTATCATCTCCGGCTATCACCCATCTATTGTTTGCTGATGATAGTTTTCTCTTCTTTAAAGGTAATTCGGAGGAAGCCCGTTCGATAAAGCAAATTCTGAACTCTTATGAAGTCTTCTCTGGTCAAGCAGTGAATTTCCAAAAATCAGGTATTTTCTTTAGCTCTAATATACGAAGAGATAAACAAGTGGAGTTGAAGGAGGTTCTTGGTGTTCATGAAGATATCAGACACAGTAATTACTTGGGGTTACCATCTCTGATTGGCAGGTCTAAAAAGGCGGTTTTTAGATTCTTGAAAGACAGGGTGGGAAAGAAGATTCAAGAGTGGAGCACTAAGTTGTTGTCAATAGCTGGTAAAGCCGTGCTAGTAAAAAATGTGGCACAAGCGATTCCTGCGTATTGTATGTCGTGTTTTTTAATTCCTAAGACTCTTTGTCAGGAAATTGAGAGGATGATGAATGCTTATTGGTGGAGTTCAAACTCATCAAATTCGAAGTGGGTTCGATGGCTAGCCTGGGATAGAATGAGTATGTCAAAGAAGCAGGGAGGGATGGGATTTCGTAGTTCATATGGGTTTAATTTAGCACTGATTGGGAAGCATGTTTGGAACTTCATGTTAGTGTAGGTGCCCTAGAGGCAATACATTTCAGTTTATTTAAACTTCGTCATTGACATTTATGTTCTATATTGATTATATTGATGTTTTATTATGCTTAGTATGTACTGCGATATAATTGTTAGTATAATAAATGTCCCTAGATTATTGATACGAACTATATAACTATGAGATAATATACAGTATAATAATCTTAAAAATCCCTAGTCAAGTATTATTGTTATTGGGACAATAATAATACATCGAGACTAGTATGTTGATTGACTAATGATCACTTCTCATTGATCATAAGTATGATGATACTAAAGTCAATGCATAGGTACATGTATGAGTACGATGTACTGGATAGACCCACTATGAGATTCGACATGGAATGAATAAATGTGTCATTATGAATCTCAATGTGATAATGATGTAATGATCCTTAGACCTGAAGTCATTACATTTCTATATGAGAATTAATATATTTTGATTCTATCAAAATTTATCTTTAATCGGGTAATGATAAAGGTGGTCTTGGGTATATTATGAATCGTATGAGAAATGTGAATGATTTAGATGGAATTTAACCCTCCTTAATATATATAAATATATATGAGTGATATTATTGGCCTCTTGTTTGAGTGAAACTATGAAATGCATGGCCGTGCTCAAATAATGATTTGTTTGAATAGTCTACTCATCGATCAAGAAAATAAAGATTAAATTATGACGAGGATGGCACATTCCATGCCTCCAGTTTAATCTACAATATCATGGTTAAGGGATTATATTATATAGAACATTGTTCACGAAAGGAGAAATCGATTCACTGATTTAATTATTATTACTTGGGTAGCAATGATGTGTTACTAGATGCCGCCCTTTGTTTACAATTTTAATTGGGAGTTTAAAATCGTTGCCAACGTAATAATAACCTATCGGGTCACACACAAAGAATGCTCGGAGGATTATTTAATTTGAATTCGGATTTAAATTAAATGATAGAATTCGAATTATTTATTATTAATTTAAGTATGACTTAATTAATGTAATAAATGGAAATTCGAATTATTAATTCAGAAGTGCAGTTGTTATTTAATTGAGAAAGTCTTAGTTAGATAATGATTAGAAAAACTGAATTAATATGGGCTCTAATTAGGATTAGGGCTGAATTCGTTTTTGGTCTATCCTATATAATATCTCTTTGTGGCTTGGAGAGGGTTAGACGTTTTTTTATACAAAACCCTAGCTGCTAGAGAGGTAGAGAGAAAAGAGAGAAAGAAAACGTAGTATTGTGCTAGTACACAGCATCCTCCGTTCGAGCTTCTGCGTGGATACTGATAGAGCGTAGATCGTTGCATACGGGATACATGGTGTTCATTCAAGCTAAGGATCTCCATCTGACAACCGAATCGTAAAGCTTCTTAAGGTACAGATTCTGTTCTCTATAATCAACCACAACTTATACACGGATTCTAGGGTTAGGTTTCGGATTTTTATTGTTTATTATCGCTTTTCGTTGCGCTTGTTGCCCCCCGAAACCTATCAATGGTATCAGAGCTACGTGTATAAGAGGTTGATTTGGTTACGTGTTTAATGTATTCGATGCATGTATGCATGTTTTATGAATCTGCCTTGAGACAGTAATGAGATATGTCGATTATAAT
The DNA here is from genome assembly GCA_036435485.1 of Saposhnikovia divaricata. Classification (NCBI taxonomy): domain Eukaryota; kingdom Viridiplantae; phylum Streptophyta; class Magnoliopsida; order Apiales; family Apiaceae; genus Saposhnikovia; species Saposhnikovia divaricata. The sequence goes on along the minus strand of CM071600.1, from coordinate 74,057,157 downwards.
ATGTTTTGTCGCTCATATATGATTCTGTTATGATATATATATATATTGATATGATAAAAACAAGCATGTTTACAATCTGCCATGACTGATCAGTATGCGATTTTGTATGTTATGCATGTTGTCTGGTTTGTATTGTGATATAAACTATTGGACAGATTGTGTTTGGACACGATCTTTAAACTGGGAAACGATTTGAATGTATACTGATACATGTTTCTGGTAACTTGGATTTGGGTCGTCTGTATACTGATACATGCTTCTGGAATTGTATTCTGATACATGTTTTGCTTGTATTATGATACGTGATTTTGCAAAAATTTCCGCGTTTTAGGTCGATCCGCGGTTTAGGGCTTTGTTTTAATTTTGGCTTGTGACATATTATGATATATTATGATATGATAATGTGATTTATGATGTTCTTAAAGTGTTAATTGAGCATGGTGATTGGTTATGACCTTGAGACCCATAGGTTAGTGGTTTTAATTATTATGGTTTGGTTTTATAAATACGACTTGCATGTCGTTTTCTTTTTCCTTTGTAATTGTTCATCTCGAATGTAACTCGAGTTCTTATGTAATTACATTAGTATAGTTATGTTTTATATTTTATGTAATAAGAAGTTCATTGGAGGCATGCAATGAAGGATCAATGGAGATGAAGACAGTTGACACAAAGAAGACATGAAGACATGTATTTATGAAGACCAAATATGTAATAATTTAGTTTTATTAACCACCATAGTTTGACCTAGATTTTTCCATTAGCTCGGAAAGATCATATAGGATTGGGCCATAACCAAGCACGATTTTATATTCATGCACTTTACATATGATGATATGTATGCGTAGTGATAGATATGCATGCTCAATTAGATTAAGTAGAATGTATGTATGTATTAGATACGTCATCCATGCCATGCTAAACAAGATAAAATCCGTAACTATTTAAGATGAAGATTAAACAAAATGATCATGAGATTCCTGTGTTTATGAAACACGGTAATTAAATATGAATTATTATAGTTCAAGGATGAAATGATTTTGTCAACAACGAGATTAATTTCTTGTAAGGTTAAAAGGTGTCAATAATGCCATTTGTGCGTTAACCTTTCTACCTGGAAATCATTAATTCAGCGAACTATGATTTGAAATATTTAATTCAAAGAAAAATTGGGGATCTCTTTATGATGGGATCATGGTCGTTTTAATTAAAAATCCCTTAATTAAATATTAAGTTATTAGATGCTTTCCAATTGAATAACACTCATCAAAGCCTAGATCATTAGGAGTTGGTTTGCCAAAGTAAAGCATTCCTAATTATCGTGGTTAGGTGCGAAAGAATAAATGTGATATTCGACATGTTAATCAATTGGGTCTAACTTAACTAAGTTATCACAATAGGATTGTGAAATGAGAACTTAGAAGCATAGGTTTGGCGGAAAATTTATTTGATAAATTAGAGCAATTGTTGTTCACCAAACTATCCAAGAATTATATACAAGATATAATTGACAAATGTTGTCTACCTAAATAGTTGTGTTTTGGGAGTATCGGCCAACGCTGACCCAAGACATAATAAAATATGGATCTTGGCCCACTAGAAAGTAAAGTTTCGCATGTACTTTCCGAGTTAATAGTGAGGGCTATTAATTTCATAAAAATAGTGGGAGGTATATTAAGTTGAATGTACCATAATCACTTGAACATAATTATTGTAACAATCTAACTTATCTTATGCATTTTATCATTGTAGATAACAAATGGCACAAAACACAAACAACACTTTCTCTGTGCGATCAGTCCTTGAGAAGGACAAGCTGACAGGATCAAACTTCCTTGACTGGTCTAAGAATTTGAGAATTGTTCTCATGCAAGAAAAGAAATCTTATGTGATTGATAATCCTCAACCGGAAGCCCCTGTTGCCAATGCCACTCGTGCTGTGCAAAATGCTTATCAGAAGCATGTTGATGATGCGAACGATGTGGCTTGTCTAATGCTTGCTACAATGAATGCTGAGCTTCAGAAGCAGCATCTGCATATGAATGCACATGCTATGTTTGAACATCTTTCAACGATGTTTCAATCACAGGCTCGTGTGGAAAAGTTCAACACGAGCAAAGCACTTTACTCATGCAAGCAGGGCAACGGACCAGTCGGACCACATGTTCTAAAGATAATTTGGTATTGTGATTACCTTACTCATTTGGGTTTCCCGCTTCAGCGAGAGGCTCAAATCGATATAATCTTGAAATCTTTGAACAGCGACTATACTCAGTTTATTATGACTTTTAATATGACTGAGCAAGATAAGACTCCTATGAAATTGTTGGCCATGCTGAGGACCACTGAAGCAAATATGGTCAAGGCACCTGAGAAATCTCCCATAATGATGGTGGGCAAGAAAGGTGCTAAGGGAAAAGGGGAAATGGAAGGGCAAGAAAAAGGTTGCATCAAAAGCTCTTGCTACTTCAAAGCCCTCTTTCAAAAAGGCTGGAAAGACGAAGGGAGATGTCACGAAGGCTGACAAGGGTGATTGTCACTATTGCAACAAGCCTGGTCACTGGAAGAGGAACTGTCCTAACTACTTGGAGGATCTGAAGAAGATGAAGTCTGTCAAGATTTCTACTAATTCAGGTATTTATGTTATAGAAGTCAATTTGTCTATTTCAACATCTTGGGTATTGGATACTGGATGTGGTTCTCACATTTATATTAATGTGCAGGAACTGCGAAGGAGTAGGACATTGGCAAAGGGAGAGGTCGACCTACGAGTAGGCAATGGAGCAAAGGTTGCTGCTTTAGCCGTAGGGACTTACTATTTATCGTTGCCCTCTGGGCTTATTTTAGAACTTGATAATTGCTATTACGTGCCTGCAATTTGCAGAAACATTATTTCAATTTCTTGTTTGGACAAGAAGGGTTTTTAATTTACTATTAAAGACAATTGTTGTTCTTTTGGTTTGAATGATTTAACTTATGGCATTGCACGCATGTTTAATGGTTTGTATGTTCTAGATTTAAATTTTACTCCAATCTATAATGTTAATAAACTCCTTAAAGCAAATGACTCTAATCAAACCTTCATATGGCATTGTCGATTAGGCCATATAAATGAGAATCGCATATCCAAGCTCCATAAAGATGGATTTTTGGATAAATTTGATTTTGAATCATACGATGAATGCCAAGCTTGTTTACTTGGTAAAATGGCAAAGGCTCCTTTTAACAAACAAGGTGAAAGGGCCACTGAACGATTAGAACTAATACATAGTGATGTATGTGGTCCAATGCGTTCTATGGCAAGAGGAGGCTTTTACTACTTCATAACATTTACTGATGATTACAGTAGATATGGATATGTGTATCTAATGAAGCACAAATCTGAAGCTTTTGAAAAGTTCAAAGAATACAAAGCTGAAATAGAAAAGCAAAAGGTTGAGAGTATTAAAATTCTACGATCTGATCGAGGAGGTGAATACTTAACCCTGGAATTTAAGAATTTCTTAAAGGAATGTGGTATTGTATCACAACTCACTCCTCCTGGAACACCACAATGGAATGGCGTTTCTGAAAGGAGGAATCGTACTTTGTTGGACATGGTACGATCGATGATGAGTCATGCTGATCTTCCAATAAGTCTCTGGGGTGATGCTCTAGAAACCACTGCATATACACTAAACCGTATTCCATCAAAATTAGTTAAAAAGACTCCATATGAGATATGGACTAGAAAGCGTCAAAGCATGTCATTTATGAAAATATGGGGATGTGAAGCTTTTGTAAAACGCTTGACCTCTGACAAGCTTGGACCCAAATCTGACAAATGTTATTTTGTGGGGTACCCAAAGGAAACTAAGGGTTACTATTTCTATAATCCAATTGAGAACAAAATACTTGTTTCTCGAAATGCTGTATTTCTAGAAAGAGAATTTGTCTCTAGAAGAAATAGTGGGAGGAAAGTAGATCTCGATGAAGTTCGAGAATCATAAGATAACATTGAACCGGAAATGGAACGTGAGCAAGATATTCAAGTTAATCTTGAAGAGAATATTGCTCAAGAAACACAAGTTATTCATAGATCTGGTAGGATTCGCCATGAGCCTGTGAGATATTATGGATTTCTTCTAGTCGATAATGGTGATATAATGCTCATGGATCAAGATGAGCCTCTTACCTATCAAGATGCTATGAACAGTCCAAACTCTGAGAAATGGCTAGAAGCCATGAAATCTGAAATGGATTCCATGTATGAAAACAAAGTATGGACTTTGGTTGATCCACCTGAAGGGGTAAAACCCATTGGGTGCAAATGGGTCTTCAAAATGAAGACTGACATGGATGGAAAGGTCCAGACCTATAAAGCTAGGTTGGTTGCAAAAGGTTTCAAACAAATTCACGGTATTGACTATGATGAAACTTTTTTCACCAGTAGCAATGGTCAAATCCATTAGGATTTTGCTTGCGATAGCAGCTTACAACGATTATGAAATCTGGCAGATGGATGTCAAGACAACCTTCCTTAATGGAAGCCTTGAAGAGGATGTATATATGATACAACCTGAAGGTTTTGTAAATCCAAAGGATGCTAGAAAGATATGTAAGCTAATCAGGTCCATTTATGGACTAAAGCAAGCTTCAAGGAGATGGAATATTTGTTTTGACCAAACAGTCAAAGAGTTTGGCTTCGTTCAAAATGAAAATGAAACTTGTGTTTACAAGAAGGTTAGTGGGAGCACTGTGGCATTCCTAGTTCTATATGTTGATGATATATTACTGATTGGGAATGACATACCTTCTCTACAGGCTGTTAAGGCATGGTTAGGAAAGAATTTCTCCATGAAAGACTTAGGTGAGGCTTCCTATATATTAGGGATCAAGATCTATAGAGATAGATCAAAAAGATTGATTGGCCTAAGTCAGAGTACATACATTGACAAAGTATTGCATCATTTTGGGAAGCAAGATGCAAAAAGGGGATTTGTCCCTATGTCTCATGGGATAACGATCTCAGATAAAGATAGTCCTAAATCGAAAGATGAAAAGGACCGCATGAGTAAGATTTCATATGCTTCTGCAATTGGATCTATCATGTATGCAATGATATGTACTCGTCCTGATGTGTCGTATGCTTTAAGCATGACGAGGAGGTTTCAGTCTAATCCAGGTGAAGCTCACTGGATAGCTATCAAGAACATTCTAAAGTACTTAAAAAGGACTAAAGATTCGTTCTTGGTGTATGTAGGGGAAGAGGGACTAGTTGTAAAAGGTTACACTGATTCTAGTTTCCAAACAGACAAGTATGATTCTATATCCCAATCTGGTTTTGTGTTTTGTCTCAACGGAGGTGCTGTTAGCTTGAAAAGTTCGAAACAAGAAACAGTAGCTGATTTTACAATGGAGGCTGAGTATATTGCTGCTTGTGAAGCAGCAAAGGAGGCAGTTTGGATCCAAAACTTCATCACTGAGCTTGGTGTGGTTCCATCGATAGCAGATCCCATTGATCTCTATTGCGATAATAATGGAGCCATAACACAAGCAAAGGAACCAAGATCGCACTCCAGGGCGAAACATATACTTAGAAGATATCATCTTATTCGTGAGATTAACGAGCGAGGAGATATACACATATGTAAAGTGCATACCAATGATAACGTTGCTGATCCACTGACTAAGCCTCTGCCGCAGCTGAAGCACGAAAGTCACACTAGTTCCATAGGTATTAGGAATATGAATGATTGGCACTAGTGCAAGTGGGAGATTGTTAGTGTAGGTGCCCTAGAGGCAATACATTTCAGTTTATTTAAACTTCGTCATTGACATTTATGTTCTATTTTGATTATATTGATGTTTTATTATGCTTAGTATTTACTGCGATATAATTGTTAGTATAATAAATGTCCCTAGATTATTGATACGAACTATATAACTATGAGATAATATACAGTATAATAATCTTGAAAATCCCTAGTCAAGTATTATTGTTATTGGGACAATAATAATACATCGAGACTAGTATGTTGATTGACTAATGATCACTTCTCATTGATCATAAGTATGATGATACTAAAGTCAATGCATAGGTACATGTATGAGTACGATGTACTGGATAGACCCACTATGAGATTCGACATGGAATGAATAAATGTGTCATTATGAATCTCAATGTGATAATGATGTAATGATCCTTAGACCTGAAGTCATTACATTTCTATATGAGGATTAATATATTTTGATTCTATCAAAAGTTATCTTTAATCGGGTAATGATAAAGGTGGTCTTGGGTATATTATGAATCGTATGAGAAATGTGAATTATCTAGATGGAATTTAACCCTCCTTAATATATATAAATATATAGGAGTGATATTATTGGCCTCTTGTTTGAGTGAGACTATGAAATGCATGGCCGTGCTCAAATAGTGATTTGTTTGAATAGTCTACTCATCGATCAAGAAAATAAAGATTAAATTATGACGAGGATGACACATTCCATGCCTCCAGTTTAATCTATAATATCATGGTTAAGGGATTATATTACATAGAACATTGTTCACGAAAGGAGAAATCGATTCACTGATTTAATTATTATTACTTGGGTAGCAATGATGTGTTACTAGATGCCGCTCTTTGTTTACGATTTTAGTTGGGATTTTAAAATCGTTGCCAACGTAATAATAACCTATCGGGTCACACACAAAGAATGCTCGGAGGATTATTTAATTTGAATTCTGATTTAAATTAAATGATAGAATTCGAATTATTTATTATTAATTTAAGTATGACTTAATTAATGTAATAAATGGAAATTTGAATTATTAATTCAGAAGTGCAGTTGTTATTTAATTGAGAAAGTCTTAGTTAGATAATGATTAGGAAAACAGAATTAATATGGGCTCTAATTAGGATTACGGTTGAATTCGTTTTTGGTCTCTCCTATATAATATCTCTTTGTGGCTTGGAGAGGGTTAGACGTTTTTTATACAAAACCCTAGCTGCTAGAGAGGTAGAGAGAAAAGAGAGAAAGAAAACGAAGTATTGTTCTAGTACACAGCATCCTCCGTTCGAGCTTCTGCGCGGATACTAATAGAGCGTAGATCGTTGCATACGGGATACGTGGTGTTCATTCAAGCTAAGGATCTCCATCTGACAACAGAATCATAAAGCTTCTTAAGGTACAGATTCTGTTTTCCATAATCAACCACAACTTATACACGGATTCTAGGGTTAGGTTTCGGATTTTTATTGTTTATTATCGCTTTTCGTTGCGCTTGTTGCCCCCCGAAACCTATCAATGGTATCAGAGCTACGTGTATAAGAGGTTGATTTGGTTACGTGTTTACTGTATTCGATGCATGTATGCATGTTTTATGAATCTGCCTTGAGACAGTTATGAGATATGTCGATTATAATATGTTTTGTCGATCATATATGATTCTGTTATGATATATATATATTGATATGATAAAAACAAGCATGTTTACAATCTGCCATGACTGATCAGTATGCGATTTTGTATGTTATGCATGTTGTCTGGTTTGTATTGTGATATAAACTATTGGATAAATTGTGTTTGGACACGATCTGTAAACTGGGAAACGATTTGAATGTATACTGATACATGTTTCTTGTAACTGGGATTTGGGTCGTCTGTATACTGATACATGCTTCTGGAATTGTATTCTGATACATGTTTTGCTTGTATTATGATACGTGATTTTGCAAAAATTTCCTCTGCTTGCTGGTAAATACCAAGCAAAGCATAGTGTAAATAGTTCCTCCTCCGATTATCCACAAGAAGGATAAAATGAAATGTATAAATATTTCTACAAACAAACAAAACGATCATGATCTAATCATGCCTCATACTATACTACAGAGATATGCTCGTACACTAATAGCACTGATATGAGTTAGTGCCGAGATCACCAAAAACTGCTAAACTCCGTGTGACTCGTATGTGATTTATCCCTACAGATAAGTTTAAGAACCCCCAACAAAAAATTACAGAGTGTTACCAGCCATCAAATACAGGGGACATATCTAATAAATAAGAAAATAGGCAACAATAATTTCAAAACAATGATGACAAATTATATCAAAGAAATGTGTTTACTCATGGATACACTAGGTATAAAAATAAATCTTCATTATAAAAATGAAAGACAACATATATAATTTAAGAAATGTAATTTTAACAGACAAAAAGATTAAAAAATTCGTACATAAAATGTGCTCCTAACATATTATATAAATGCCAGTGCACTAATCTCTGACTCAATCTATAATATCAAAAATCTATACTATTATATTAAAGCCGAAACATTGAAAGTTTTGGTTTTCGGTTTGGTTATCCTATTTATTTTGGTTTTCGGTTTGGTTAATTTAATTTTTAATTAATTTTAAATATAAAATAAATCAATTTTAATCCGTTATTGGCTATAGTCCTAAAGACACAATAGTATTTTATATTTACACCATTACTAATACAGTTAAACTTAAAACCTCCGTTGCCTTCACGAACACTGTGCACAGAACTTTATTCTTCTAAACCTAATTTACACCATCTTCATCAATTCAATACACGGTTTGATAGAATGGGTTAAAAGTTGGGTCTGATCCATAAAAATATTAATCTACAAACAATCCATCCAACTCCAATTCGCAGCCCATCCAAGCCCGGTAATCAAAATTATCACATTTAACAAAATAATTTAATTATATCCTTTATATCCTTATTATATCTATATATCTATCTATACTTGTTAGGTCCGATAAGATTGTAGAAGGGGGGTTGAATACAATCTTTACCTTTTTATCGAAATTTGTCCTTTAAATATAATTTGATAAAGACAAATTTATGTGCGGAATTATTTAACACAATTTTTCAAGTTGAATATAACTGTATATTAACTTGATGTGGTGTTACAAAATCAGTATAACAACTTATCAAGATGTTAATAACTAATTAGAAAATTCGACATGAACTTTTCTAATCTAGTTAATAATAATCAAGATAAGAACTAGGAAACTTAATTCGCTAGTAGTACAAGAATCACAAATACACAAGTTCTAGCGGATAGAATATAACAAAGATGAAGAACTTGAATTTCTGGGAATTGTTTAAGCTTTGGTGTTCTTGATATTCTTGAGAGAGAATTCTGTTATGCTGATATTATGTTTTTCTGCTGTGTTTCTCCGTTATGACCTAATCTGCTCTGTTCTGTTCTTTTATATCAGTAACAGGTCTTGCTGGCTTTCTGTAAGATATTTAACTGCTCCAGCATGACTTAAACTGCTACCAAGACTTGATTTTTCTTCATTAAGACTTACACAAACCTCCATTAAGACATAAAACTTAGTCGGTATGACTTAATAGAAATTCGGTAAGACTTACAACAGCTGGCAGAGGTCGGTATGACTTAATCAGGTCGGTAAGACATATTCTTCAATGCTCGGTATGACTTAACTCAACAATGCTCGGTATGACTTAACTCAACAGCTGTGTTCGGTATGACTTAACTGATTAGGTCATACCGAATTTTAACCAATAATACATAATCCTTCCAGCTTTATTTAAGTCATTTCTTTAAGTCATATTGATCCAATTAATTAATTAATGATTAACTAATTCACATTTAATTGATACAATAATTAATTTAAATAAATAAATTAATTCTTCTAGAATTAATTCATTTAATTAAATCAACTAAATGATTTATATCAATTATAAATGAATTTAATTAAATCAATAAATAATTAATCTAATTCTTACAAACCACTAAAGGTAGTAAAGAATTACCACTGACTTGTGTTGACGTTCGATGTACTGTCTGGTTCATGAACGACTAACTTCAATGATGCTTCTTCACTTTTGACTTTAGGTTGTGGTTTGTTTCTTCTCTCAATTCTCTTGTACTGTAACTGACATTCAAACTATCACTCGAAAAATCTCTGTCACTGTTCAAATGAATCCATTCACTTCAATGCTATACTGGGGCTTGATCAGATAACTGAATCGTCTTCCACTGTACGACATCAAAACTATAGATTGACTTTTCTTCTTTCTTCTGACAGATAATACTTCTTGAGATTCCTGTGACAGTTCATATGTATATTTACTTATTACAATTTGGTTTAAGTTGATTAGGATCCTCTAACTACAAATAGGCTGAGTCATATGCCTTTCAATCTCCCCCTATTTGTTTGTTAGACAATAACAAGAAAATTCCTAGAGGATACCTCAACTAATCCAACTTAACCAAATGAAAGATAAAACTTTAAATACTAAGTAAATATGAAAAAAAGTTCTGGTTTATATTTAACATTTGCCAGATTCAAACGTGAAAGATAAATACAAGATAGATGATCCTCTAGACTGATCACATGATACAAATTCCTATCAAGATTTATCTAAGCTCTAAAGATATAACATGTAGAGCAATTCTTTTTCTTCAGTTGTCTTCCCTTCTGAATTCTCCTTCTTCTGGCTCATCTGTGACTTGAAGTTTCATGTGTAAATCAGAATCAACAAGACGTTCTCTTCTTGATGACAATCCTTGAGGTAAGACTAAAGGAATTCCAAGCTTCTTTCTCAGTTCACCTTGAAATTTCTTGTAATCTTTTATGTTTGTTTGTGCATAGGATCGAATGTGATTTGCAGCTATTACCTTTTCTTCAGTCAAGAATCCATGATTTCTGAGAGCATATTCAGCATATACCAAGTGTTTTGCATGATGTTCATATAACTCATCTGTCTGAAGATTGATTGAGTGAAGTACCTCTCCCTTAAGAAATTTTACTTGTGGAGGATCCTTAATCACTTCTGGTCCAGCTCTTTCAGCAAATTCTTTGAACTTCTCATGTAACAACACACCTAGCTCAGAAGATGTTCTTACCTTAGGTCTAAGTACCCAAATCTCTGTTAGCGATCTGTCATAAAAGAACTGAATAGATACTCTGAAAGTTCCAACTTTATGACAATCCACAAATATTATCAGCTCATCAGATTTGGGTTCAAATGCAGTAGTTATCCTGATGACTTCTACCTTTAAGGCCTTTATATACATATCATGAATTGGATTTGCCAATTTGAATTCCTCGAGAATTTGTCCAAGACGACGATCTTCATAATCAGAACTCTGAGGTGAATCAATTACTTTTTGAGCATGTTCCCATTTGTCACCGCTCTTTAGTCTGATATATGTCTTTCTCTTCTCAACATTTATAGCATGTAATCGTTGTAATGCTTGCTGTTCAGCTTTCTGAAGTTCTTCATTTCGTGCAATTTGCTCTAATGACTTTTGAAGCTTTTCTTCTCTCATTAGCAAATTAGCTTCCCTCTGAGCAAATAATTCTTCAGATTCTTTCTCAGCTTGTTGAGCTTCATATTCAGATGTCACTGGTCCTTCATCTTCCCAGTGACTTGATCAGGGAATTCAAGATCAGCAAAAACATCGAAGTTATCCGGTTCACCCGTGTAATAATAACCTGTGTTCTTGTCTTGAATTTCTTCTTCAGTTTCTTCAACTACTTTCTTCCTCTTATCTCTCCTATCTTCACTTTGGTCAGATTTTCCCTCTCCTCCCTCTCTTTCTTTAGTTTTATCTTGTGACCCCTTTGATTTCTCCCCCTTAGTTGAGGAATCCTCTACAGATTTATCAGTTCCCCCCAGCTTCAGGATCTTGTTCATCATCATCACCACCCTTACTTGTAAAGAATTCAATTTCTTCATTTGTAGGTTTACGACTTTGACTTACAAGATTAAACAGATGTCTTAACCCTTTAGCCTGGTGTGCATTTTGCTTTTCGATCTGGTCCAGACGAGAATCAGTAGATTCCTGATTGTGCTGTACCTCTGACTGTAGAGTGTCAACTTTCACGGAAATTTCAGAAATTAACATGTGTTGAGCAACAGTAATATCTCCAGAGTCATCAAGTGCCTTTTCATGAGAGAGTTTGAGAGAATCTATCTTCTTGGTGAAAGATGTCTTTAAGTAGTTTATCTCTTTCTTGATTCCAGCAAGCTGAATGTTGACAGAGGTGGATGAAGAAGATCGCTCACCCACTTGTGCTTTAAGGATTTCTGTTTCAGCCTTGCTGACTGCAAGTTCTTTCTCTAAAGCAGCTATCTTTTCTAATAGTGAGAGAGTGTATGTGTCAGTGTGTGCGCTCACCTGACGTTCACTTTGAGATCCACTCACCTGAAGTGCATGTGTTTCACTCAATTTTATGGTATTCCTCACATCACTCCTCTCAGATTCCTTAGCTGCTTCCAGATTTGTACCTGCATGTAAAATCACCCTAGCCTCCTCTGGGAAGGTCAGTGGTGGTGCAATGGGAGTTCGCAAATCCCTGTCCTTAATCAAATCTACTTGAACATTTCAAATTGTTGACTGAATTGCTTCAGTAGTAGATTGATCAAGTTGCCTTCCACTTTCTCCAGTCGAAACTGCGAGTGGAAAATCCCTTGAGGGAGCCAGGAGTGTTGTCCTGGGAGGGGAGATGATGGTTCTATTAAAGTTGGCTGAGAACCAAGATTTCCCTCTAAAGCCTGTGAAGACTCTTCTACCGTAACTATGGTAGGCACTGTCACATTTTCTACGTGCTCTCCTTGCAGTGTGTCCTGAGACTCATCTAAAGGTATGTCTTCCCCCATTTTGAGTAATAGGGGTGGTGTGCTTGACTCACTACAAGGTGCCACGGCCCTATGGCGAATTTCAATAGAATCATCCTGTTGAGAAGATGATTCTAGTAACTGTGTAACGGCCATATCAACTTCCATATCCTGTTGGGAGGATATAGACGGGCTTACAGTTGCCTCAGTTTGAGTTCTACTTTTCTTTTCTAGAGGAAGAGCTTTGGGTTCACTCATACTACCACTACTGATTCGACTTCTTTTAACTTGCAATTTATTTCTGGAGTGAAAAGATATGAGTTTTGTTGGTTGAGTATTTGGCTCTACGACCTTGGTTAGAGGTTGTGGTACTACAACCCCTTGGTCAGACCTACCAACCACTTGGGTTCCAGAAATAGATTGAGAAGTAGTAGTTTGAGGAACAGAAGGCAATACCTGGTCAGCTGATTCCGCAACAGTCTCTGATAAGATTGGTTGATCTGATTCAGGTTCAGGGACAGATGCAGTTTCTTGTACTGGATGTTCAACAGCAAGTGCAGCTGGCTGAGGAACAATTTGCTGAGCAGGTTCAACTCGTTGATTGCCTTGATCTTCATTATCAACAAGTATGTTTTCCACTGGTGGTTCAGGGTTTTGTTCAGGTTCTGGTACAGGTTAAATGACAGGTAGTTGTATATAGTTTGACATGTATTGGGTGACAACTATAGGTATGTTTGAGAATTTAGGCTTGTTGCTATACTCAGTGAACAATCTGGTAGTAGGTTTACCTGACGCCAGTGATTCTCCATTCAAGAATTGGGCTTGGTTTTCTAGTTCCACAAGATGATTAAAAATCAATGACAGGAATCTTGGATAATAACATGATACTTTTTGTCCATTATCAAAATTCTTCTTTGCATTAATGATTCTTCTAACCATAGGAACACACAGTAGTCTACCAATATTAATTCTTCGGTTGTGTGCAACTGCATATCCAATATGCTACAAGAAGGATGGTAATACCCCGAAGTTCCATTTAGTAGAATTGGCAAAGACTCTACCTAATGTGTCAAACAGATAGTCCCATTCCTGAACGAAGTTCTTTTTATTCCAGACAGTTTGATCAGGACTGTCTTGATAGAATACACCATTCAAAAAATTTATCAATTCTTGATCTGATGGTAATTCTTCGAAATTGTCAGTTGGAAAATTTAAGACCGTATTTATTGTATTTTCATTCACTGTGTACTGATTGTCTCCTACAGAGAAGACAAATAATCTGTTATCATTAGAAATGACAGCAGTAGTACACATGATTCGCAAAGGTTCAATTTTCAATGGAGCATCCAAGCTCAAAGCAGTGCGAACCAGTGAATTTTCATTTAAAAAACGAATCCACAGTCGAAAACGTTCAACTGAACATTTTTCTGGATCAAAATAACCGATTAAATTATGTTTAATAATTTCAAATCGATCAGCCATTTTAATCAAGATTTAATTTCTTTGAAAATTTCAGATTTTACAAAATTATAATTTAAAAATTAATTTTTCGAATTAATAATTAATTAAAAATTCGAAAAAAATTCAAAGTTGTTGAAAAATTCTGAAAAATTCACACAATGATCCTCTTACACACACGAACACACGTATATTTTAGATTTGCAAGAATCGAAACCAGTTTTTCAGAAAATCAGATTTTAAAAATGATTTTTCGAAAACTAAAACCTTTAAAAAACGAACCAAATCACGATTTTAAACACTCAAAACGTAGATAATCAGTCAAGGAATCCAAATATGTGGTCAGATCGTGAAATGGGTGAGTGATTCCGGTCAAAAATCCGGCAGAGGTTCGACTGTAATGATCGTGTATATATGTATGTATCGGTTGGAATATTCTGTGACTTAACACGAGAATGACTTAAATTGAAAATATGACTTAACACATTCTAACTGTTATATATATACTAAGACCTATAATAAGACTTAAAAATACATTAAGACATAACTGATATATATATACTATACTCGATTATGACTTAATTAAATAGAAAAGATTCTATTATGACTTAATTAAAACTAAGACTCGATTAAGACTTAATACTAACAAGACTAGCGAATATGATTTAAATTTAAAAAAACTCGGTAAGACTTAACCTGTTTAAGTCATACCGATTTTAAGTTAAGTCATATTGATTGTTTTTCCTAATTTTAAGTCATATTTACTTTAAACAAACATTAAAAAACACAATAAAATATACAATTAACTTATAAAAATAATAAAAATATTATAGAAAATTAAACAAATAATAAAAATAATTATAAATACCATATGCTAACCTATTAACGAAAACAAAGCAATATTAACAGGACAAACATTACAAAACATATGATAAATTAATTATTAAAATAGAAATAAATATCTACAAATATTCTAAAAATACAGAAACATGAAGTATCAAATAATATGAATAAATAGAGTGAAAAATAACTAAACAAGCAAGAAAATCAGATGGTAAAATAATTATACAAGTGATTTCAAACAACAAATATTCACAGAATAATCACTTGCAAAATTATTAAAGATCAAATTTCAGATATTAACAGTATTAATTACTAGGACTGTTTAACATACCCAATTCACTAACAATTTTAGTGAATGAGGATTCATTAAGCGACTTAGTAAAAATATCTGCAGTTTGATCTCCAGAGCCTACAAATAGTAGTTGTACTGTACCATTCATTACATGCTCTCTTATAAAATGATACCTTATGTCAATGTGCTTTGTCCTTGAGTGCTGCACAGGATTGCTGGCGATTGCTATGGCACTTGTATTATCACATAAAATAGGGATATTTTCCAATACAATGCCATAGTCCATTAATTGATTTCTAATCCATAAGATCTGAGCGCAACAGCTTCCAGCAGCTATATATTCAGCTTCGGCTGTAGAGTTGGAAACTGTTTGCTGTTTCTTACTGAACCAGGATACCAATCTTCCACCTAGGTATTGACAACTCCCAGATGTACTCTTCCTGTCTACAACACTTCCTGCATAGTCAGAATCTGTATATCCAATTAAAGTAAAACCAGTTTCATTAGGGTACCAGATGCCTAAATTAGGCGTACCCTTTAGATATCTCAAGATTCTTTTGACAGCAGTGAGATGGATTTCTTTAGGGTTCGCTTAGAACCTTGCACACAAGCATGTGGCAAACATTATATCTGGTCTACTAGCAGTTAGGTAAAGCAATGAGCCAATCATACCTCTATAGCCTGTGATATCTACCTTGGCAGAACTTTCACATAAACCAATTTTGACAGCTATAGTTGATGGTGTCTTTGCTGATGAGCACTCCTCCATGTGATATTTCTTGAGGAGCTCCTTAATGTACTTGGATTGACAAATAAATATTCCATCTTGTCTCTAACTTATTTGTAATCCAAGAAAGAATTTCAGTTCTCCCATCATGCTCATTTCAAACCTACCCTGCATTAACTTAGAAAACTTCTTGCATAGAAGCTCATTAGTAGACCCAAATATAATATCGTCCACATAGACTTGGACTAGTATTATATCATTCTTATGTCTTTTAGTGAAGAGCGTTTTGTCTATGACACCTCTTATAAAACCATTTTCTAATAGAAATTTAGAAAGAGTGTCATACCATTTTCTTGGGGCTTGCTTAAGACCATAGATAGCTTTGTAAAGAAAGTAGACATAGTCCAGATGATCTTGATCTTCAAAACCAGGGGGCTGTTCTACATACACTTCTTCATCTAGCTTACCATTCAGAAAGGCACTCTTGACATCCATTTGATAAACTTTGAATCTTGAATAGGATGCAAATGCCAAGAATATTCTGATGGCCTCAAGTCTTGCCACTGGAGCATAGGTCTCGTCATAATCAATGCCTTCAGCTTGAGAATAACCTTTAGCTACCAGTCTTGCTTTGTTTCTTATCACAGTGCCATCTTCATCTAGTTTGTTTCTGAATACCTATCTTGTGTCCACCACTTTTCTATCTTTAGGTCTGGGTACCAGCTTCCATACTTCTAGTTGCTTAAATTGATTGACTTCATCTTGCATAGCAATCACCCAATCAGGATCAGATAGAGCTTCTTCTACTTTCTTAGGTTCCATAACAGACAAGAACCCAGAATAGTTACATTGATTCTGATAAGCTCTTCTTGTTTTCACACCAACATCTGGATCACCAAGAATCAGCTCAAAAGGATGAGCTCTATTCCAAATAGTTTGTCTGGGAAGAATTGATCTTGACGATTCGCCTTGATCTTCTGTATGATGTTGAGTATGACTTGTTGACCCTTCATTATCTCCCCCTGAGTTGTTGCCAGTTTGACTTGTTGATGGTTCAAGAGTATTAGTGGTATCTTGAAAATTATCATTGTTTTCACCAGCATCACCTTGATCATTACCACCAACATTTGGATTATTATTATCAGCAACAACGTCAGGTTGGTTGTCATCATCTGAATCTGAGTCTGACATATCATCAAACTTAAGCTTTTCGGATGGATCTTCATTTTGGATACTTGGGAATTTTGTGTCATCAAATGTAACATTGACACTTTCCAAGGTTTTCTGTTGATCAATAAGATACACCTTGTAGGCTCTTCTAGTATAACCAATAAATATTGCTTCATGTGCTTTTTCTTCAAATTTACCACCTTGATCATCTCCTTCTTTCAGCACAAAGCATTTTGTCCCAAATACATGGAAGTACTTGAGAGTTGGTTTCTTGTCATGTAGAGCTTCATATGGTGTCTTCATTAAGTCTTTACTGATAAGTGTTCGATTCTGGGTATAGCATGCAGTGTTGACAGCTTCAGCCCAAAAGCTCAATGGAAGCCTTGATTCACTTAGCATAGTACGTGCAGCTTCAATCAAGGTTCTATTCTTTCTTTCAACTATCCCATTTTGTTGAGGAGTTCTGGGAGCCGAGTACTGTCTAGTTATACCCTTTTCAGTGCAAAAGTCATTCAGAACTGCATTCTTGAATTCAGTTCCGCTGTCTGACCTTATAGCTCTTACTGGACGATTAGAGTCCAGCTCAATTAACTTAATGTGATCAACTACCAGTTGTGGAGTTTCATATTTTGAGTTCAGAAATAGTACCCATGTGAATTTTGAGAAATCATCAACAATCACTAGAGCATATCTTTTCCTTGACATAGACATCACACTAACTGGACCAAACAAATCCATATGGAGAAGTTGTAATGGTTCAGTTATTGATGATATGTTAGTGCTCCTATGAGTTGCCCTTTTTAACTTCCCTTTTTGACAAGCATCACATAGACCTTTCTGAGTAAATTCAATCGAAGGTAAACCTCTCACCAACTCTCTTTTCACTAGAGAATTCATTGTTTTGAAGTTTAGGTGAGAAAGTTTCTTGTGCCATAACCAACTTTCATCAGTGGATGCCTTTGAATAAAAACATCTAATTTCTTCTGTGCTTCCAGAGTTCATATTGGCTATGTACAAGTTTCCTTTTCTTACTCCAGTCAACTGTGGCCTTTCATTTCTCTTGTGTGATATTAGACAATTCTTCTTGTTGAAATGAACTTCATAACCTTTGTCACAGAATTGACTAATACTGAGCAAATTGTGCTCAAGGCCGTTCACAAAAGAGACATCTTCAACGATAACATTTCCAGCTTCTAATCTGCCATATCCATCAGTTTTACCTTCGCTGTTATCTCCAAAGGTAACGACTGGGCCGGCCTTCTCCACCACATTTGTTAGCAGGGCTCTATCTCCGGTCATATGCCTTGAACATCCACTGTCCAGAATCCACATGACTCGTTCAACATGTTTCAAACCCTGCAATGACAAATTGGTTAGACTTTCTTCGGAACCCAAATTTGATTGGGTCCGGAGTACTTAAAGAATTGACCTTTATCAGGTAAAGCAACACTTTTTATTTTAACAACATTTTCTTCAGATACTGGACATTTAACCCTGTAAACAGCTTTAACTTGTTTTGGTTTCAGCTTGGGTAACCATGTCTTTACCATATCCTGAGAAGGACTTGAAGTCCTAATCTTAGAATTAGGTGGTGTTACAGTCCTGGATCCAACATGTTTATTTCTGCTCATATGCTATCTAGGAACATTCTTATCAACACATGCATGATTACCGTTAAAGTAAGCAGACATTATATTAAAAGCACAAGACATGCAATTAACAGCATTACACTTTTTATGAGCAGTATCAATAAAAGGAATAGCATGCATGGTAGATATGTTGTTGCATTTATTCATGTTGTTACTTCTACTACTAGTTTTCAAGGAACTAGTAGACTCACCAACTCTTTCTGTTTTCTTAAACACAGACTTTCTATCTTCATCATTTTTAACAACTTGATTACTTTCTAAGACTACGCCATTAGCTAAATCCTCAATGTGCATCTCTTCCTTAATGATTAAAGATGTTGTATCCAAAGGTTCTACTATGGATGTCTTAAAGAGTGGGTTACTAACACCCTTAAGCACTAATGGTATACCCCTATCTACAGCACTAACACGATTAGGGGTAATAATGCTTTTTCGTCCAATAGCTTCATTATAATCAAACCCAATTCCTACGGTTTGATTAAAAGCTTGTTGGTTAAACAACTCTTTAGCCACTTTACATGAATTAGAAGTAGCACTAACCCTTATTTCTAGCTCAGCTATTGTTTCACGTTGTTGAACAACTATTAACGCTAGAGACCTCTCAAGTTCTTTTAGAATTCTTATTTCTGATTTTTGTTTATAATGGCAATCTTGTACATCGTGTAATTCTGATAATTTATTACTAAGATCTGTATTTAACAAATTGATCCTTTCAATCTCTCTATTAGCATTACCTAGTGTATCACTAAGTTGATAAATATATTGACTTTCAGTACATGATACCTCAGATGAAGTACCACTGGAGTTATCAGATTTTGCCATCAGGGCAAGATTGCCATACTCTTCATCTTCAGAGTCTGTATCATCCCAACTCTTTCCAGCAGCCACATAGGCTTTACCTGTCTTCTTCTTTTCAGATCCAAAGTCTATTCTTTGGTTTTGTTTTGGCTTCTGACATTCAGTAGCGAAATGTCCAAGTTCATTACAGTTGTAGCATCTAATTTTACTTCTTTCAAATGTTCCAGTTTTGTAACCTCCTTTGTTACTTGAGGATGAAGAACCTCCTCTCTAGAACCTGTTATAGTTAGATTTGTACCTGAACTTGGGATTCTTCCTGAATCTGAAGTTACTGAATTTCCTAACCAACAAAGCCATGGACTCATCTTCCAACTGATCTAGCTCTTCTAACGAATAGAACTCTCCTTCATCTGGACTAGCATTCGTTTGACCAACTTCAACTTCAAGCTTACCACTGTCAACATTACAAGGTTGAATAACCTTATCTTCCACTTCCTGTTTGTTCTCAACAATAAGAGCTGTAGAAGTATTAGCAACTCTTCCTTTTCCATAAATCTCCTTTTGTTGAGATTGTTCCAGTTCATAGGTTTTTAAAACACCAAAGAGTCTTTCTACAGTAATTTCACTTAGATTCCTCGACTCTCTGATAGCTGTAATTCTATGTTCTAGATGAACAGGCATTGACAGTAAAAAATTTCTGTTGATCTCTTTCTGAGTGTAGTACTTGCCATGCATCTGTAAATTGTTGACAAGTTTGTTATATCTTTCAAACACATCTTGAATACTTTCATTGTATGCTGATCGAAAGTGTTCATACTCAGATGTCAGAATTTCTAGACGATTCTCCCTAACTTCCTCTGTTCCTTCATTCACAGTTTCAATGGTTTCCCACATGTGCTTTCCTGTCTTGCAGTTAATCACATGACTGTACATTACAGAGTCTAAAGAATCAATTAAGATCAGTCTTAAATTAATGTCAAGTCCAGCTTCCTCTCTTTCAACAAGAGTGTACTCAGAAGAATATTTGTGTACAAACTTTGCAGGGGAAATAACTTTTCCATCAGTAACAACTTCAGGAATTAATCCAAAAGGTATTATTGGTCCTTCTGATAAGACTTTCATGTATTTAGGATTTGCAACCTCGAGGAACATTAACATTTTGTTCTTCCACATATCATAACTGTTTTTGTCATATATGGGAATTTTCACAGTTCCAACTTTAGAAGACATGATGAATTTTTTAAGAGAGTTAAAAAATTCGGGGATGATTTTTAATCGAGTAAAATGGGATCTTTGATTTGTGTATCAATCAATCAGCTCTGATACCAATTGTTAGGTCCGATAAGATTCTAAAAGGGGGGTTGAATACAATCTTTACCTTTTTATCGAAATTTGTCCTTTAAATAAAATTTGATAAAGACAAATTTATGTGTGGAATTATTTAACACAATTTTTCAAGTTGAATATAACTGTATATTAACTTGATGTGGTGTTACAAAATCAGTATAACAACTTATCAAGATGTTAATAACTAATTAGAAAATTCGACATGAACTTTTCTAATTTAGTTAATAATAATCAAGATAAGAACTAGGAAACTTAATTCGATAGTAGTACAAGAATCACAAATAAACAAGTTCTAGCGGATAGAATATAACAAAGATGAAGAACTTGAATTTCTGGGAATTGTTTAAGCTTTGGTGTTCTTGATATTCTTGAGAGAGAATTATGTTCTGCTGATATTATGTTTTTCTGCTGTGTTTCTCCGTTATGACCTAATCTGCTCTGTTCTGTTCTTTTATATCAGTAACAGGTCTTGCTGGCTTTCTGTAAGATATTTAACTGCTCCAGCATGACTTAAACTGCTACCAAGACTCGATTTTTCTTCATTAAGACTTACACAAACCTCCATTAAGACATAAAACTTAGTCGGTATGACTTAATAGAAATTCGGTAAGACTTACAACAGCTGGCAGAGGTCGGTATGACTTAATCAGGTCGGTAAGACATATTCTTCAATGCTCGGTATGACTTAACTCAACAATGCTCGGTATGACTTAACTCAACAGCTGTGTTCGGTATGACTTAACTCAACAGCTGTGTTCGGTATGACTTAACTGATTAGGTCATACCGAATTTTAACCAATAATACATAATCCTTCCAGCTTTATTTAAGTCATTTCTTTAAGTCATATTGATCCAATTAATTAATTAATGATTAACTAATTCACATTTAATTGATACAATAATTAATTTAAATAAATAAATTAATTCTTCTAGAATTAATTCATTTAATTAAATCAACTAAATGATTTATATCAATTATAAATGAATTTAATTAAATCAATAAATAATTAATCTAATTCTTACAAACCACTAAAGGTAGTAAAGAATTACCACTGACTTGTGTTGACGTTCGATGTACTGTCTGGTTCATGAACGACTAACTTCAATGATGCTTCTTCACTTTTGACTTTAGGTTGTGGTTTGTTTCTTCTCTCAATTCTCTTGTACTGTAACTGACATTCAAACTATCACTCGAAAAATCTCTGTCACTGTTCAAATGAATCCATTCACTTCAATGCTATACTGGGGCTTGATCAGATAACTGAATCGTCTTCCACTGTACGACATCAAAACTATAGATTGACTTTTCTTCTTTCTTCTGACAGATAATACTTCTTGAGATTCCTGTGACAGTTCATATGTATATTTACTTATTACAATTTGGTTTAAGTTGATTAGGATCCTCTAACTACAAATAGGCTGAGTCATATGCCTTTCAATACTATTATATTAAAGCCGAAACATTGAAAGTTTTGGTTTTCGATTTGGTTATCCTAATTATTAAAATAAATAATTAAATTACAAAAACAACTCAAAAAGCTAATTACTAATGTTAACGTAATTATATTCCGATTAAAATTCCTTCATACACATTGAGCTTCTACTTGGACTCTTTTTTCTCCTCCAACAACTCAATTACCCATTTTTTCTAAAGATTTTACTTCTAATTAAAACGCTTTACCATTTAATTTAAAAATAATATTACAATAATTAATATATATCCAAAATATCACACCATATCTTTCCGTAATTATTTTTAGTAGTAATTTTTGTAATTAAAACACGTTACTTTTTAATTTAAAATTAATCTTGCGATCACTAATATACACCCAAAAATATCTCACTATATATTCAAATCATTATTTTTAGTAATAAATAAGAATCGTTAGATCTAATAATATGATATATTATATGATTAAATTAATTTACTAAAAATTTAAAGTTCGAACCCGTCAACGACATTTTTAATTTAGAATTTTACAAAATAAATTTTAAACCATGCATATCATTATATAAATTTATATTAAATTAAAATTAAAAAATTATTATAAATAAGGATTATATAAAAATATAATTATAATGTTAAATAAATTTTATAACCTATCAAAAAAAACCCGTGCTTTGCACGGATTATAAGCTAGTAATATATTATAAATAAATATTCAAATGAAGATCGATTGTAATTAAGCTGGAAATCATAGGATATACTGGTACTGCAGCAGCCAGCAAGTCAAGTCATAAAACAAAATTAATCAAAATCAAGGTCCCATGTATTAATTTTTATGGATAATACTGACTCAACAATTTTATCTGTTTAACAAAGAAGAAAACAACTAGTCTGCCGTCCAAGCTTTCACGAAAATTGTAACTTCATAAACTTTTATATTTGATGCTGAACAAAAAGATGTAATCCAGGTATACCGTTGATATTTCAAATTTATTATTTCTACTTTTCATCTTTTGCTGTCGATTAAATCAAAATTAGAGTTATAAAGAGGTATTATGTTTTATATTTAATGAAGATATAATTAATTATTAGCAGGAAGAGGATTTGTTTACAAGAGGTGTCTAACCAAAGGTATTATGCTTTAAAATTAAAGAAGATATAATTAATTGTTAGCAGGAAGAGGTATTGTTTACAAGATGTGTCTAACCAAAGGTATTCCCTTTTGTTGGGTTTTTAGAATAAAATGAGGGGAGGAATTAGAGTTATATTGATTGTATTATATTTTATAATTAAAGAAGATATAACTAGTTATTAGGAGGTAGAGGATTTGTTTACAAGATGTGTCTAACCAAAGGTTTTCCCTTTGGTTGGGATTTTAGAATAAGGTTGTTTTAACTTTTGGTATCTTTTATAATGCTTCAGACGGTTTTGGTTTTTATTAAACCTTTTGCATTTCTTTTTTAGATACTCCCCCGAGTCTGTTATGTTGGCTTTGTGTGGGTTTATATTGTGGGTCTTTAGTCTGTGAGTTTGTACCAATATTCTTAATGTTGGCTAAGGTATCTAGTCGAAGTAATATTCCGTTGGCTAGAGTTTTTTTGTTTTTGTTGGTTTTAGATGTGTAGGAATTCCCGGCATGGCTTTGATGGTTTTATGTGGGCTGGTTACATGTGAAGAGATGGTGGTAGTAGGAAGGAGTGCAAGTTTTAGAAGGATGTGACTGTTTTGGTTTAGGCATCTTTGTGTTTAGAAGATCTTGGGTTTCCTAGAGGGCACTCTTTTCCCACTTGAGTTTTTTTCCCAAAGGGTTTTTGCTTTAGTGGGTTTTAACGAGGCCCTTTTTCGGTCCCTTGGTGCCCTATTGAGTGGTTTTGATCAAAGTGGCATGTTTTCTTGGAATGATTGATGGAACAGTTGGGGTTATAATGGTTTTGGAGGTTGTCACCTTTTGAAGATCGGCTTGTTACTCTCTTGGAGTTTGGTCTTTTTAGTTTTGTGTTTTGTATTCATTTTTTTCTTTTTGTATTTACCAATTGGGTGGCTTTCTTCTTAGACATTAAAGTTTTATTGTCTAAGCGTCCGGAGGCAACATGCGTGCCTTTCGGTTAGATGATAAACTTTCTTGAATGAAAGAAACACCTCCATGCGAATATTGTACTCGTTGCAATTCATCTATGAAATAGATACTCCTGACAAAAAAAAAAATCTCTTACAAATGCTAACTATTAAATGCTTACACAAGTATATAATGACATGTACTGCACATTGGCTATACAAAAAAGCAGGTAGTACAGTGCCTTCGAAGAGTGATATCATTGATTCTTGAATAATTTCGTCATATTCCTCAAATGAGATGGAAGATCAGAACGCCATTGAAGATGATAGCCCTCATAAGTATGGTCTCCTCAAAGCAGGGCATCCGGTTCTTAGTTGAAGGGAGTAATTTGCTTGCTGCAGTTATTGTCAGGTAATCATTGTACTAACTGTGACTCAGAACGGTAAACTTGTTCATGGGACTTGCCTATGCAGAGTAGATCAGGGTGGGAAAGACTTGCTTGTTGCTGTACTTGCTTAAAAAAGTATACACTTTGCCGAGATGGTATATACCACAAGGTATGCTTGATATCTTTCTCTTCAATAGTAATAGAACATGTATGACAGTCTACAAAGGTATACTAGCAGTTTTCACGTGTCTGTCCCGTATCTTATACCTCAAAAGACAAATAGACAAATTAAAAACAAATTATCTTACACGAATAGAAAGATGGCTCCAACATCGAGAACTATATATAAACCTTTTGCTAGCTTTCCAAAGTCTGCACCGACATAATTCTCTTAACTTACACATTTGAGCCGCACCACAAAAAATTGATTTTTGAGACACCATGCTCATTGAAATGACTTTCCTAGAATGTGTTCTAAAGGTTTCCAAATGATTTTCAGCAAGACCAATTTGAGCGCCACCTACCAACTTTCATTCAAGTGATTGATTTGACTGAAGAAGAGGAAACTAGATACTGGGATGTTGTCTCTGCTGTATTTGAGGGGAAACAGGTTGAATCTGTTGTATCGGACTCTAGCTGCTACAACATTCCAGGCTCAGACTCCATTGATACAAATTCTATGGACTGTGGCATTAATAACAAGGTTTTTATTAGAGACATACAGAGTACTCAATTATTTCAGTACTTGTGGTAATAAAAACTCTGGTGTTCAGGATTGCATCTCGTGCATCTGAGGTTTCCTGTACACTAAATGTAAAAATTGATTCTACTAGATAAAGAATATATTTTCACATCTATACATTAAATTGTTCATTGTCCCCCGCTTTTCCTGTATGCATAAAGTTGATCAAGATTTTTTTTTTTTTGAGTTGGTCGATCAAAATGGTACTGAAGTTAAAAAGAGATCATGTACAGACGAAAATGGGTCATCAACCAGTACAAAAATTGGTCACCTGTGCTTGGATATCCATCTTTTATCATTAACTAGATTACCATTGTAAATCTAAAATTTGAAAGAGTTTTAAACCATTATGTTCCCTCCAACCAATTGAACCGTAGAGATTCTAGTACAAGCAAAATTCACTCTTCTTCATTGAGTTAATCTAGCAAACTTTAAATATTAGTACTAGTTTATGTCATTCAACTATGAACGAGGCTATTCATTGATATTCTTACCAATCTGTGGCATGTATAAAGCTATTGTATGTGCTTAAGTAATAACAATTATAGCTTCTATGTTAGAATTAATCATGTATATAAATACGGCATAATATATATACATGTATCTCCCGATCAAAACTATGAGTATAGATTAATAGCGGAAGCGGAAGCGTACCTGAATCAAAAGAGGCCATTAATGATCTTGAGAGAGTCCGAAGAGCGCAAGTACTTGAGGGCTTTGATCTTCACTATTCTCCTCTATACGTAAGGATGGGGTGTGTGTATTTTCTGAATAGTATGAGACGCGTGTCTTTTGTTCTCACATAATATTCTTTATATAGAGGGAATAGTGGGACCAACCCTAATGGGCTAAACCCATAACCGTCCATCAAATTTATGGGCTTGGGTACTTAAGCCATTATTAATATATATATCCAAATATATATTTTGGATGTAATAATTAATATATATATATATATATATATATATATATATATATTAAGTGCTATTTATATATTTAATTATTAATTAGGCTCAAGTCTTATTTAGATGATTAATAATAAAACCCGATGGGCCATAAATAATGGATTGGATCCCGTCGAATCCAACATTCTCCCACTTGGCCGAGGGTCAGTATATCATCTATATACATATAACAAGACTTCATTATTGAGCTTTACATCCCTTAAGACAGACTAAATTTTACATCATACTAAAATAGAATTAAAGGTAGTATCATACTCGTATCGAGATATGAAACCGTCCTCCAGTTACAATCCAAGTATAATTGCAAAACTTAGCAAAAGATATAGCTTAAAGTCATGAACAACATAATATATCATAAGCAATAGCAAATCAATATGTTCATGAGGTCCTTACATAATTGTTTGTTCCATAAACTTCGAATGTCCACAATAATAGATGCAACAAACTAAATACTTTGTCCAAAAACCATAACATAAGGTGATCACAATACTAGTGTCTTACAATAAAATCCATGAATAAATAAGAAAGATTATCAACCAAACCCATGCTAGCAACATGTTCTCGAAAGAGATTGGGCGGTAAACCTTTTGTCAATGGATCCGCCAACATAGCAACTGTACTAATTTGCTCAATAGACACTTGTTGTTTTTGAACTCTTTCTCGTACTACAAGATACTTTATATCTATGTATTTTGTCGCATCACTTATCTTGTAGTCTTTAGAGAAAGAAACAGCAGCTTTATTATCGCATTAAATTTTCAGTGGTCTAGAAATAGTGTCAACTATTTTGAGATACGTGAAAAAATTCCTCAACCATAGAGCTTGCTTCGTTGCCTCCACAAATTCAGCTTCCATTGTAGAAGAGGTATGCATCGACTGCTTAGTACTTTTCCATGATATAGCTCCTCCAGAAAGAATAAAAATGTAACCTGAAGTGGATTTCAACTCATCTTTACACCCAGCATAATCAGAATCCGAAAAACCAATAACTTCAAGGTTATCCGTCTTTCGATATGTGAGCATAAAATCTTTTGTACCTTGCAAATACCACATGACCTTTTTAACAGCTTTCCAATGATCCGGACCTGGATTTATTTGGTATCGCCCTAGCATTCCAACAATATATGCTATGTCTGGACGAGTACAAACCTGAGCATACATAAGACTCCCATCTGCCGAAGCATAAAGAATATTCTCCATTTGATCCAATTCCAGCTGATTTTGAGGATATTGTTTCAAACTAAATTTGTCACCCTTGACAACAGGAGCAACGCTTGGAGAACAATTTTGCATGTTAAAACGTTTGAGAACTTTATCAATATAAGCTCTTTGTGATAAACCCAAAATTCCATGAGATCTATTTCTATGAATTTCAATGCCCAAGACATAAGATGCTTCCCCCAGATCCTTCATATCAAAATTCTTATGAAGGAATCTCTTTGTCTCATGCATTAAATTCATATCACTAATAGCGAGTAGAATATCATCCACATATAGTACTAAAATAATGTACTTGCTCCCACTCACTTTTAGATATATGCATTGGTCAACAAAATTTTCTTTAAACCCAAATTTTCCAATCACATCATCGAATTTAATATACCACTCTCTAGAAGCTTGCCTTAATCCATATATGGACTTCTTTAACTGACATTTCATGTGTTCCTTGCCTTTGACTACAAAACCTTCCGGTTGTGACATGTAGACATCCTCAAGCAAGTCACCATTAAGAAAAGCGGTTTTAACATCCATTTGGTGTAACTCTAAATCATAATGAGCTACTAAAGCCATGATGATACGAAATGAGTCCTTACTCGAAACAGGGGAAAATGTATCATTATAATCATTTCCTTTTCTTTGTGTGAAGCCCTTTGCAACCAATCTAGCTTTATATCTTTCGATGTTCCCACTAGAATCAAGCTTAGTTTGGTAGACCCATTTGCAGCCTACAACTTTGACCCCTTGTGGCAACTCAACTAGATCCCATACATCATTATCCTTCATGGATTTCAACTCATCCTCCATGGCTGCAAGCCATTGAGTTGAATGGTTACTAGCAATAGCTTCTTTATAAGAAATAGGATCAGGTCCCATGCCAAGATTAGACTCAATTTCATCTAAATACACAATATAATCATCCGAGATTGCTGATCGTCTTACTCTTTCTGACCTCCTAAAAGGTTCAGTAGTGTTATTGTCATCTTGAGGTGGTTCTTGATGTACATTCTCATTTCACCAATATTTTTATCATCATTTTCTGGTGCACTAATATCTGGAATGATAGGAATAGAGACATTCTCCTGAATCTCTTCCAGATTTATCTTTCGAGATGTACTCCCACTGACTTCAGCATCCTCAAAAAATACTGCATTTCTAGTCTCAACTATTCGAGTGGTGTGTGATGGACAATAAAACCTAAAACCTTTAGATCTTTTGGGGTAACCAATAAAATGACAAGTAATAGTCTTAGGGTCCAATTTCTTGATGTGTGGGTTATATATTTTCGCTTCAGCCAAACAACCCCATACATGCATATATCCAAAACTAAGTTCCCTTTCAGTCGAAATTTCATAAGGTGTTTTAGGCACAGACTTACTTGGGACCCGATTAAGGATATGCATAGCTGTTTTAAGGGCTTCAACCCACAAAAATTCTGGCAACGTACTGTGACATATCATGCTTCGAACCATATCCATAAGAGTTCGATTTCATCTCTCAGCAACACCATTCTGTTGGGGTGTACCCGACATTGTGTACAGAGGAACGATGCCACATTCTCGCAAAAACAAGGCAAAAGGTCCTGGATTCTATCCAGATTCAGAGAATTTTCCATAATACTCTCCTCCTCTATCAGATCTATCAACTTTAATATCTAATTTAAGTTGTTTTTCAACTTCTGCTTTATAAATTTTAACATATCGAGTGCTTCAGATTTTTCATGCAAAAGATAAATGTAGCCATAATGTGAGTAGTCATCAATAAAAGTAATAAAATAATTATGACCACCTATGCCTGGAGTGTATGGTCCACTAATGTCAGTGTGGATTATCTCCAAACACTTAGTGCTACGAGTTGCACCCTTTTTGTTTATTTTTACAAATTTTCCTTTAATACATTTAATACATGTGTCAAAATCTGAGAAATCTAATGGATGAAGAAGTCCTTCTTTAACAAGTCTTTCCATTCGACTTTTGGATATGTGACCAAGTCTTTCATGCCACAATTTTGAGGAATTCTCATCATTTCTTTTTCTCTTTTTAGAACCAATTGCAACTTCATCTTGCACATTCATTGAAATTAAGGATTCGCTAAAAGAAGCATTCAAACATAATCTGTAAAGGTTTCCCTCTAACAGCCCAGAGCCAATATACTCAGAATAAAGAAATAGAGAAAAACCTTTATTTTCAAATTTAAACGAATATCCATAAGCGTCTAACTTTGAAACAGAAATAAGGTTTCTATTAATACTGGGAACATAAATAGTATCCATTAAATCCAAATTAAAACCACTTTCCAACATAAGTCGGAAAGTTCATATAGCTTTAATTTGTACTTTCTCTCCATTTCCAACGAGTAAATATCGATCTCCTTTATTTAGCTTCTTCACGGAAAGGAATCCCTGCAATGAATTAGTTATATGCACAGTTGCACCAGTGTCTATCCACCATGTATTTAAAGGAGCTTCAGATGTAAAAGCTTCATAACAAACATAAATAGATGTATTACCTTTCTTATCTAACCATTCGCGAAATTTGGAACACTATTTCCTTATGTGTCCTTTAGCTCTGCAGAAGTTACATTTAGGACCTCCAAAGTTCTTTGTGCCAGAAGTCTGTCCCTTGTCTTTCGTGACAGCTGCATCAATTCCCTTTTTCTTTTGACTATTACCATATTTCTTTCCTTTTCCTTTAGCGGATGTTGTGGTCACAACATGAGCACTTTCAACCTTCTCAGACCTAAAGCGTTCTTCTTCTTGAACGCATATAGAAATCAGCTCGCTCATCTTCCATTTTTCTTTCTGCGTATTGTAGTTGATCTTAAAAGGACCAAATTGTGCAGGAAGAGAAGTCATTATGAAGTGGACGAGAAAACCTTCAGAGATTTCCATGTTCATATCATTCATTCTCATAATGTGATCACGAACACCACTTGAACCATTATACTTGAGAGTGACCATTTTCGAGATCAGTGTAGTGGCTTGAGCCTTAGTGGAAGCCTTGAATTGTTCCTCAATGTTCGCTAGGTACTCCTTTGCATTATCAGATTCGGGAATTGCTCCACGAATTGCACTAGTAATGGAGCCCTTAAGAATCATTAAGGAAACACGGTTGCTATGCTCCCATTTTTCATAATCAGCCTTTAGCTCAGCAGAGCTTTCGGCTGTAATGGCAGTAGGTTTTGCAACCCTTATGGCATAATCAAGGGCAGTAACTCCCAACGTAAGATCAATTTGCTCTTTCCACTTCTTAAAATTAGAGCCACTCAATGGTTCAATGTGTGAAAAGTAGTTGGTAAGTGAAACAGGACCAAATGCTGAATCAAGGTTAATCACAATCATGCACATAAGTACAACAAGTACAATAAATATAATCCACATGATGAAAAACAGTTAGTTCACCAAATAACACATAAGTTAAATAAACTGAGGGATAAACAGTTTATCTAAATAGGAAAAATAAAATACACAAATTTTTTCCTATAATTAAATTAAATTTAATATTAATATCTTCCGTTGGGCCGATTATCAATACTAAATTAATTTTATCATTAAACATGAGATTATAAAAAGTAAAATATTAAATTATATCACCGTTGGGCAGAAAATAATTTAAATTATACAATTTGAACTTTAAAAATTCCGTTTACAAAATTAATATACAAATCTTCCGTTGGGCCGATTCGTACATCAACTTGTACACGTACATTATGTGATTTTTAATTCTCCTAATAATTAAAGTAAAAGATTTTCGTTTGTCCATCCAATACTTTAATAATTAAGAAATCACTACATTAGTCCGAATATTTAATTAATAATTTTCATGAGGGACTAATACTTTAATTAATAATCATAAGTATCCCTTTAAAACAATGTAATAAAAATTAAAACTAATAAATACATATCCTGTACGAAACATAATTTCAGTATATCTGATATGTAAAAAACTTTTAGTACGAGGAACATGTACAAGTCATTGTCCATAACATGACAAGATTACAAGCATCAAAATTATATAAATTAAAGGTACAGTGACAAGGAAAAACCAACACATTCTTGTACATCTTAATTCTTAAATCATGAAGTATATTAATATGATAATTAATCATTAATTAACACATGTACGCATGGATTGGCCTTAAATAATAATAATAATAAAAGAATTACGTTTTGACATATACAGACATGGTCGATCATATTAATGGATGACATGGTTACGTAATTAACATGATAACAATGACAATCCAGAAAGTACTGAATCGAACAAAACAAAACAATCATCAAGCCAAAGATTTAATAAAATATTATACATAAACCTAGCGGGTCCTGCATGCTTAATTTAACAAAATAATCGCACCATTCATCCACGATTCAAACATGTGAACATATTAATCATATCTTGGATATCAAACAAAACCCGATTCAGATCAAATTATTAAACTCAAGGAATTAATCTAGGAGTCTGCTCGGATACCAATTGTTAGAATTAATCATGTATATAAATACGGCATAATATATATACATGTATCTCCCGATCAAAACTATGAGTATAGATTAATAGCGGGAGCGTACCTGAATCAAAAGAGGCCATTAATGATCTTGAGAGAGTCCGAAGAGCGCAAGTACTTGAGGGCTTTGATCTTCACTATTCTCCTCTATACGTAAGGATGGGGTGTGTGTATTTTCTGAATAGTATGAGACGCGTGTCATTTGTTCTCAGATAATATTCTTTATATAGAGGGAATAGTGGGACCAACCCTAATGGGCTAAACCCATAACCGTCCATCAAAGTTCTGGGCTTGGGTACTTACGCCATTATTAATATATATATATATATATATATATATCCAAATATATATTTTGGATGTAATAATTAATATATATATTAAGTGCTATTTATATATTTAATTATTAATTAGTCTCAAGTCTTATTTAGATGATTAATAATAAAACCCGATGGGTCATAAATAATGGATTGGATCCCGTCGAATCCAACATCTTAAACACACTTTAGATTTCAACATAAATAGATTTATAACAATATAAAAATTACATAGCAAAAGAACATTATTATTGTCAAAGCAAAAACACAAACATCTGTCTTAGGTAGCCAAGGTTAAAACCAAAATCCGAAATACATAATACATAATACGCAATTATAAGATAACAGAATTCCTAATCCAATACTGAGGGCATCAGCAGTCTTCATAGGTAGGCTCATTCAAAGGCCCAAGCATTCTCCCTACGAACCTCCTCCTCTTCCTCGGGAGTGAAGTCATTCTTGATGTTGAAAGTTTCCCTGATCTCCTCGGACGACTTCCCCTTGATCATATCAGCTATAGTCTGACAAGTCAAGTCCAAGAGGCTTTTGATGTTGAGATAATTTGCAGCCAAAATAAGATCAAACAGATCAGCCTGACCAACGTTAACAAAATCCTGATCGAACTTCTTAAGTTCATCATCCTGAGCAGTCTTGTTAGCCTCATCATCAGCTTTCGAAGATGTAACATGCTTCTTACAATACTCAATAACCTTAGCCAAGATACTACCAGTTACATTGGGAAGAGGAATAGCTGTGTCTGCACAGTCATCTTCAATCATGTGTTTGATTGTCTGAGACTCAACAGCTACCGCTTCTTCCACCTCGAAAGTTTCGTTATCTGAACTACGCAACACGATCATCTTTGATTCAGAAGACATCATTGGTTGGTTGAGAATTGAGATTGATTTTATAGAGAGACAAAGAATATAAATATTATGCAGAGGGCTTCAGAGAATAGTGAAAAGCGTAGCTTGTGAGATGTTGTGAGGATTTGCATTGGGGTTATGGGGTTTATATAGGCCCGGGAAAGAGAAAGCTGGATTCTAATTTGTGTTGGTGAAGGAATTTTAGTTTGTGTATTTTCTTATTTTACCAATTCAAACTCGGTTTAGTAAAAGTAAATATTAGTGCAATTTGATTTAGAAAAATATAATATTAGTGCAATTTGAATTTGCCGACTTTCAATTTAACCGACTTGCAACTTAATTTTTTTAAAAGGTGTTTTTAATTTAATGGTTGATATTCCATATTTAAACAAAAAATACCTAATCTATCTATCTATCTATCTATCTATCTATCTATCTATCTATCTATCTATCTATCTATCTATCTATCTATACTTCAATATTAAAGCCGAAACATTGAAAGTTTTGGTTTTCGGTTTGGTTATCCAATTTATTAAAATAAAAGTTTTGGTTTTCGATTTGGTTATCATATTTTTTAAAATAAATAATAACATAATATAACTAATGGTAACCGATTGCCCTTTTCACATTTACTTTTAGTTGAATAGTTTTCGGTTTGGTTATCCTATTTATTAAAATAAAAATTTTGATTTTCGGTTTGGTTATCCTAGTTATTAAAATAAATTAATAACATAATATAACTAATTGATATGGGCTAAAAGTAAGTCCTAAAGACACATTTAATGTGACATTAATTAGACCGGGTATGGTCCAAACGTGGGGCCTACCAAAAAGGTCCAAACCCTATTTTTAATATTAATTTCGTAATTAATATTAAGGGCAATAAACAGCTCAGCAAGTAAGAGTCAAATAAGGATACATCTCCTGCTAGACTTAGCCTCCAAGGCATCCAATTCAACTTGGAAACTGATTCCTACAAGGAAAGAGTCTAGAACCTTCCTCAGGGAGGTGACTTGCCCACCAAGTCTCCGAATCCTACCATAATTCTAAGGCTTCTCAGCCTATATAAAGGGTCTGACCCCTCATTCTCAGAACTACGTTGGCGTGATTCTCAATAACGAGATACGTAGGCACTCTGTGAGGACCGATCAGTCTCGAAACACGGAAACATCCATTAAAGCTCGAAAGCTCAACAACTCAAGCATTAATCACATACAAACACTAGTTTTATTCCATAACACTAATGGTAATTAATCGATTGCGTTTTCACATTTACTTTTAGTTAAATATATTTCTTTTTATAAACATCTAAAAAATCAATCGTATCATATTTTTCAATCATTAATATTTTTCTTCTAATTAAAACTTGTTACCATTTTGATTTAAAACTAATCTTATAATCATTAATATATACCCGAAAATATCACACCATATTTTTTAATTATTAATAAAATATATTAAAAATCCGTATACATTGTTTATAATAGGGAAACATTAGTATAATCCGTAAACATGAGTATATTAAATTATAAAATATTAAAAATAAAAAAATATTAAAAATATTGATTATATAAAAACATAATAAATAATAACATAATATAATTAATGGTAATTATTCATTTCTAATTAAAACATGTTACCTTTTTTATTTAAAACTAATCTTACAATCATTTATATATACCCGAAAATACCACACCATATTTTCCAATTATTATATTAAAAATTCGTATAGTTTGTTTATAATAAGGGAACATTAGTATAATTCGTAAACATGAGTATATTAAATTATATTAAATTAAAATTATAAAAATTATAAAAAATAATGATGATATAAAAACAAAATTGTAATATTAAATAAAATTTATAACATAAGAAAGGAAACCCGTGCATCGCACGGGCATTGAAAGTCTGTCGGTTCGATTTTCGGCAAGGTTATCCTAATTATTAAAATAAATTATAAAATAATATAATTAATGATAATTAGCCAATTGCCTTTTTAATTAAAAGACATTTAATTTTAATTGATGATATTACCTTTTATAAATATCTAAAATATCGTATCTTTCAATAAGTAATATTTTTTCAAATTAAAATACATTACTTTTAATTTAAAACATAATCTTTCAATAATTAATATATACCAAAAAATATGGGTGATGGCCCTATCTACCGATTTCCCGCCTTCATGGTCTGAAATACCCATATTCAACATCACTGGCCCTAAATGCCGATGGGACACGCATCTGGGAGATGCGTGTACCTGACACGCATGTGCCAGATGCGTGTCTTTTGTTAACTGCAATCACAGATTGACATGTGTGTCTCAGGATACGCATCTTGAGAATGCGTATCAGAGGACACGCATGTCTGAGATGGCGATTCCGGCAATGAGTTGCTTTTTCTTGGTTCATCCATATCACAAACTTTCCCATTACGTTTTATATACCAATAGAATCACAATTCGATTCTCTACAAATATACACCAATTTTATTATGTTCCTTTTTCCAGTTTTGAAATCCCCAATTAGAACCATGTTTCTTCGATTCCAATTTCCGACGAGCTCGTACACGCCCCTGCGGGGCCGGAGGAGAGAAACGGATATAGGGATGAGGAAGGAGACCAGTTGCCTGTCCTATGGTGGTTCTGTGGTGGCTGGGGGAGTGCCTGAGAGAGAGATCGGAAGGAGAGTGCTTGAGAGAGAGCTCTTGAGCTCCTGAGAGAGACGACGAGGAAGAGACAATTTCTGGCAGCTATAGTGACCTGGGATACGCATCTCCCACATGCGTATCCCATGGGTAAATCGGGCCAAAATCCCGCCAATCAGTATTTCGGACCATCATTTCTCAAATGTCGGCATTTTGGGCATTATCTCTAAAAATATCTCACTATATCTTCTAATCATTAACAAAATATAATATAAATTCGTATATAACGAATAATGACCTTTAGATTTTTAGTAAAAAATCAGAATCGTTAGATCTAATGAGTAGATATATTATATGATTATATTAATTTACTAGAATTTCAAGGTTCGAATTTCGTCAACGACATGTTTATTTTAAAATTTGATAAAATAAGTTTTAAACCATGCATATCATTAATTAAATTTATAATAAATTAGTTAAATTAAAATTAAAATAAATTATTGAAAATAGTGATTGCA
Source organism: Saposhnikovia divaricata (assembly GCA_036435485.1). Taxonomy (NCBI): domain Eukaryota; kingdom Viridiplantae; phylum Streptophyta; class Magnoliopsida; order Apiales; family Apiaceae; genus Saposhnikovia; species Saposhnikovia divaricata. The sequence continues at coordinate 74,020,595 of CM071600.1, read as the reverse complement.
TGAAAATATAATTGTAAAATAAAATTAAATTTATTACATAATAAAAGAAATCCGTGCATCGTACGGGCTATAAGCTAGTACTTACTGTATATATTAGCAGTGTTCTAAAAATCGTCTGATTTTTCAAATATCACCGATAAATCGTCGATAAATCGTTAAAAAATATTTGATCGATCTGATTTTTAAAATCCGATTTATCGCTCTGAAATATTTTTAAAGGGTATATTATTATAAATTAGACTAATTTATTAAGTATTATTAAAATATTTAGATTTATCCAATTTATCATTCCGATAAATCTCGATTTACCAATAAATCACTATTAGGTATCTAAACCGATTTGTTCCGATTTTTGAAATTTACAACCATGTATATTAGTATATTTTTACCTAAATACACAAACTTATATCTATCAATACTATTATATTAAAGCCAAAATTTTGAAAAATATGATAAAATTATAAATAAGAATCAATTTCCTTTTTTATGAAGACATGTTACCATTTATATTTTTTCAATAACTATTCAATTTCTTTATTTTAGGTAAACTTACATGTTCTATATAATAAAACATTGTAATTACTAATACCATATCGATTACCTTTTTTCTAGAATAAAATGTATTATATTTATTTTTTATTAAAATCCAATTTTTTCTGAAAATATCACAAGCTACATTATAATAGTAGAAATATTAAAAGTTTTGTTACCTGTTTTTTGGTACTTCGTATTTTTACTTAATTACATTTACTTATATATTAGCATTTTTTTACCTAAATACCCTTACTTATATATCTACTATACTATTACGTTAAAGTCAAAATATTGAAAGATATGAAAAGAAAATTTAATTATAAATATCTAATCAATTTCTCTTTTTATGTAGAGCATGTTACCTTTTATATTCTTTCAATAACTAATCACTCTCCTTTTTTGGTAAAACTTTCCTGTTTTATTTAATAAAATATTGTAATTACTAATAACTTATCGATTACCTTTATCAGATAAAATGTATTATCTTTTTTATATTTCTAATTAAAATCCCACTTTTTTTGAAAATATTATATCCTGATATATAATAAGCGTAAAAAGAATCTTATCCACAATTTTGGTCATTGTATTGCCAAAATAATCTCAACCTTCAATTCTAATATTTTTAAAAATAGACGATCAAGATTACATCTTATTAAAATGAAAATTATAATCTAAAAATAATATAAATAGAAAATGGTGCATTAGAAGCGATTTTTAAAAAGAAAATTATAATGTAAAAATGATACAATTAAAAAAGTTTGTATTAGAATTGAATTTAAAAAAAAACTACAATCTGAAAAAGATATAATTAAAAAAGGTTGTAATAGAATTGAAAAAATTTCTATTTACTATTTAAGCTTTATCTTGAGATCTAGAAATCAGATTTGGATGATTTTACAATTCACACGAAACTCATAAAATTATCTTTAATTTAGTCATGATTTAATAATTATTATTCAAATGGAAACAGTAAGAATCTCAAGAGAAAATATAATTACGAATTTTTACATTAATTCTATTCAATGTAGAAGTCCTACATTGATAATGTTATTCAATGCAGAAAACTTTATTATATATGACTAGCTTATAACCCGTGCAACGCACAACTCCTTTTCTAATATCTATAATTATATCTATATTTTTATATTTATATGTTATTAATTTACATTTCAAATTGTTGTTAAAAAATTTATATATACATAGGTTATTGCTCCATGAAAAATAGCCTTCTTATATAAAAAAAACAATAAAGAACACCACATAATTTTACATAAAATCACATCTAGATTCTAATTTTCACATCAAAAATGATGTTTTATGAACAAAAATATAATCTAACAAAAACTTAGGATCACATATAACATGATTACACAAAATTTTATTGTTACAAAAATATATATAAGATTCTATTCTAAATTCTATGTAACATTTGATTTTTAAATTTAGAAGAGATCATACGTTAGATTTGATATGTTAAGTTTAATTATCGTCAAAATTTGTAATTATTATCATAACAAATCAATTTTTAAGAAAAATAAAGTTTTACGATGGTGTTCTTTATCGTTCTTCATATAATTTTATATATATATATATATATATATATATATATATATATATGTATATACGTTCAATTTAATATTTGTGCTCTATCTTGAATTCTTAAAATTTGATTTGGACGATTTTACAGCCCACATGAAATTAACAAAATAATCTTTAATTTAGTGATGGTTTAATAATTATTTTCCAATTTAACATGTTAAAAAAGTGTATTTATATTGAAATACGAAAAAAAATGTATGTCTATGATTTAAATCTTATAAGTTGGTTTTCTACATTTAATAGGATTATCGATGTAAGTCTTCTACACTGAATAGGATTAATATAAAAATTTATTATTATATTTTCTTTTGATATTATGAGTGTTTCCATTTCGATAATAATTGTTAAATCATCAATAAATTAAAAATAATTTAATGAGTTTCGCGTCGGCGGTAAAATCATCCAAATCTGATTTCTAGATCTTAGGATAGAGCCCAAATAGTAAATATGAACTTTTTTTAATACTAATAAAAAAATAAATAAAATTCAATTGTATCCTTTTTCATGTTATAATTTTAAAAAAAAAAAATAAGAACCGTTAGATCATAAAATGAATAAATGAAAACGATGGATATAGCATAAAAAATATTTAATTTTTTAACATGTAAACTAAAAAGTGTATTTATATTGAAATACAAAAAAGTGTATGTCAATGATTTAAATCATATAATTTGGTTTTCTACATTGAATACGATTATCAATATAAGTCTTTTACACTGAATATGTTTAATGTAAAAATTCGTAATTATATTTTTTCTTGATATTATGAGTGTTTCCATTTCGGTAATAATTGTTAAATCATCACTAAATTAAAGATAATTTTGCGAGCTTCGCATGGGCCGTAAATCATCCAAATATGATTTTCAGATTTCAAAATAGAATACAAATAGTAAATATGAACTTTTTTTAATATTAATAAAAAATAAATAAAATTATATTTTATCCTTTTTTAATTATATGTTTTTCATGTTATAATTTTCTTTTTAAAATTTAATTCTAATAAAATGTTTTTAATTATATCCTTTTTAGATTTTAATTTTCTTTTTAATATGATATAATCTTGATCATCTATTTTTAAAAATATTAGATTCGACGGTTGAGATTGTTTTGGTAGTGAAGTGACCAAACCAAAAAACTAAACCAAAATTATGGATAAGACCCTTTTACGCTTATTATATATAAGGATATAATTTTAATCATCGACATACACCTTTTTGTATTTCAATATAAATACACTTTTTAGTTTATAACATATTAAAATATAAATATTTTTTTATGCGAGATCCAACGTATTTCATCTATTTATTTTCAGATGTAACGGTTCTTATTAAATTACCCAAATCATATTTTAAGAATTCAAGATAGAGTACAAATATTAAATCGAACATGTAATATATATATATATATATATATATATATATATATATATATATATATATATATATATATATATGTCTTTGTTCCATACAGAAAACTCTTATATAACAAATAACAAAGAACATCTTAGATCTATTAGATCCTTTGGCCTCGCCAGGGGCACCCAATACAAAAAGTTGTTATTTTTTTACCCTCTATCAAGTTTGCAAAAAAAATTGAAAATTACTGTTCACTGATGACGTTATTGATGACGTCATCATGACGTCATCAATGAACAGTAAATTTTCAAAAAAAAAAAATTTTGCTGGTTTGCTAGAGGGTAAAAAAATAACAACTTTTTGTATTGGGTGCTATGACGGAACTCTTAAATTATATTAGATATGAGGTGTTCTTTATTATTTGTTATATAAGGTGTTTGCTATGGAGTGCAACTCTATATATATATATATATATATATAGGAAACTGGTCACCAGCCACAGTTGGATATTTTTTAATATCCAACCAACCCATCATATACCATTAAAATGAATAATCAACGGCCAGGAATTTGTTAACTTACGCTATATTATATAGCGTATTACGCTATATTATATAGCGTAACACGCTATATTATATAGCTTAAGTTTAGTTTTTTAAAATTTCCATTTTACCCTTTGTTGTTCCGCTCTATTATATGTCTTAGCCGAGAACTCCCCCAATTTTAGCTCAAAACAGACCTTCATGTTTTGAAATATCATTTTGTGAGTGTTCTTGAGTTTATACCTTCATCTTAAATCATTTGGAGAGATATTTTTTTTCTATAAATCTTTTACACCATCTAAAATATAATCTATACCTATTTCTAATCTACCAATCTTAATTTATTTACCCAATTATTTTAAATTTGAAGATTTTGAAGATTGAGCTTGAAGTAACAATCCCAAATTGAGATTTTGAAGATTGTGCTTGGAGTAACAATCCCAAATTAAGATTTTGAAGATTGAGCTTGGAATTTAAGGTTAGCTCTCTATTTAATCCATGGCTTCTTTCATTTTTTCAAAGTTAAAATCTCCCAATAAGACACCTAGTAAGATTGAGATTGAGATAGAAAATGAAGATGTTAACGAAAATCCACAAACCCCTAAAATAATAGATCTTGATATTAATGACGAAGATGTTAAGAATGATGATGATTTTGATGATGATGGTGTTGTTGTCTATGATGTTGATGTTGATGATGGTGATGACAATGATGATGGTGAAGACAATGATGATGGTGAAGGTTATGGTGTTTCTTTGGATGATTTGAATGATGTTTACCCTTGTGTTGGTCAATTATTCGATAGTTTAGATGAAGCGGAGAGGTTTTATAGAGATTATGGTAGGCGTATTGGTTTTGAGTAATAATTAGAACTACACATAAACGTTCAAAAAATAAAAAGATTTGTTCGCGTTTGTATATATGTCGAAAGGGTGGGAGATTAGCCTCAAAATCTTTGGATGATGAAGGTGAAGTTCCAAAAAAAAAGAGAAATAGAGATTTTCTTGGTAGAACAAAGTACAAGGCGCGAATGTATGTTGTTCAAAGAGAGACATCAAATAAGTGGGAGGTAACATTGGTTAATTTGGTACACAATCATGAGATGGTTTCACCTAGTAAGGTACATTTCATGCAAAGGCCAAGAAACATAACACCCATCATGCGAGAATTGATTATAATTTTGAGTAAGTCGGGTATTGGGCCTCAACAATCTTTGAATGTAATAGGTGAGCTTACGGGAAGCTTAGAGAAGTTGGTGTTCAACATCTTCAAAAAACACAACCGGCACATGAGCTACACCGGCTAAAAAGGCCTGATGAAATTGGGGATTATAATGCCGATAGAAGCGAAGATATGGCCTCCAATTAACCCATCTCGCATCAAAGTTATCAAACATCCCGCGATGTGCATCAACATTATGATGGACATTAAAGTACTTAGATTTTCCCGGGCCAACGGGATCAACCGCCCATGCCAAAGCCCTAGGCCATATATACCGGGTTTGAGATGCTAGCATAGGTTGTCCCGGGCGTAACCTCTCACGTGCCCAAAGCATCAATATTGTAATGCATCCCGAAATGGACTTGCAATCCTTACGACTTGCCTCCCATAAATTCCTATATAGATAAGCAAGTGCTGCTGTACCCCGAGCATACCTATAAATTCTAGAAGTATCAATCAACAAAGGAATTAGTCTTGGATGAGAAACATTGTTTGATTTTGTGGGGAACAATATCGCCCCACATAAATAAAACACATAGCCCCGTGTATATATTTCTAGAAGCGCCAGATCATTCTTGTTCGGGCACTTGCAATATCTTTCCCTCAAAAAATTTAATTTCACGCCACCTCTAGTGAAAGCTTCATCCCTTTGCTCAAATGAGAGTGTCGGATCCGGCGAAAGAGGTAACCAAAGATTTTTTACGTCAATTTCTTCACTCAAAGTTACCGCCTCTCCAGTAACCGGAAGCTCCGTCAACATGTACACATCTTCAAGTGTCACCGTCATCTCCATGAAAGTAAACTGGAATGTGTTGGTTTCCGACCTCCAACGCTCCACTAATGACGTAATTAAAGACACATCATTTTTCATAACAACTCTCGGATTAGCAAACATTCCGAAGCCCCAATGTTCTAAAAGACGAACTTGATATGGCTCTAATTGCCATTGACTAAGAAATGAGGTACTTTGACGGAATGTAAGTCTATCTCGATGATCCCTAATCCATATTCTACTACTAATATGGTTATCTTGATCGGTAAGGAGAGAACGATCAACCGGACCGCAAACATCTTCCATCTAAAACTCATGCATACAAAAAAAATCCAAACTTTATCGACAAATCCAAACTTTATCCACAAATTCAAACTTTAATCCAATAAACTTTAATCCAATAAATTTTAATCCTAATAATTCGAAAATTATCCACAAATTCGAACCCTAATTCGAAAATTATTCACTCAGCTAATATTTTGTAAAATGATGTATATGCAACGACAATACACTTTATTATGTTATTTTGTAAAATAAACCCGGTTTTCGTCAAAAAAAACCGTTTACACTATATAATATAACGTAACTAGACCGGCCATGTGGCAGATTTAGGGATAAAATAGGAAAAAGCTTACGCTATATTATATAGCGTAATACGCTATATTATATAGCGTAACACGATTAAATCCTGGCCGTCCATTTCTTTAGTGGATGGTTATAGATGGGTTGGATCAATATTAAAAAATATCCAACCGTGGCTGTTGAAGGGGCCCCATATATATATATATATATATATATATATATATATATATATATATATATATATATATATATATTAACAACAGTTTGAAATGTAAATTAACAAAATATAAAATTTTAAAAAATTAACGTAATTATAGATATTAAAAAAAATACGTTCACTTTACAAGTTCTAAGCTAGTTCTACATTATAATTACTAGCTTTTAACCCGTGCAACGCACTGCTTCTTTTTGAATATTTATAATTATGGTAAATATTTTAATAATTATACGTTATTAATTAACATATCAAATTGTCTTTAGAAATTGATATATATTATATCCTTATATATAATAAGCATAAGAGGGATCTTATCCATAATTTTTAAAAATTGCAAAAATACTATCTTTCCTCATTAACCAAGCATCACATTCACATACACACACAAATATATCATATAGGAGGCCGCGACCCCATTGAAATTAAAGTCTGTCAGTTCTTGATTTACAAAATCAACCTAAATTTGTAACATACAGTTTATACAAAACTTAAGATCTGACACCTGCTTCTTTGAGCTTATAGATGAGAAATAACAACACAACACCTATTTTCGTCGGAATCGAAGAATCGAAGCTCGCTGGAATCCGACCTGCGGCCCCGATGATAATGATGATGGTGATGGTCGGTCGGAGCAAATGGATTCGATCTTGAACAGATCGGAGCTCGCCTGCGGTGCCATTATTAAATCGATATGCTCACCCCCGGAGAAGAAGCTCGCCGCTGGAGAAGACGCCGCCCGACGGAGAGATGGCAGAGATGAAGTCAGGAAGGTCGTCGGAGAGGTGGAAGATCGAACCCAAGAAGACAGAAAGGGAGAGATTGAAGAGATGATGATGGTGATAAAAGAAAATGAAAGAAACCCCGTATTTTTGCAATAATAATGTAGAACCCCCGTATACCGCTTCTTCCATCTCGAAAGTTTCGTTATCTGAACTACGCAACACGATCATCTTTGGTTCAGAAGACATTGTCGGTTGATCGAGATTGATTTTATAGAGAGATAAAGAATGTGTATATGTTATGCAAAGGGCTTCAAAGAATAGTGAAAACCGTAGCTTGTGAGATGTTGTGAGGATTTGCGTTGGGGTTATGGGGTTTATATAGGCCCGGGAAAGAGAGAGCTGGATACTAATTTGTGTTGGTGAAGGAATTTTAGTTTGTGTAATTTCTAATTAACCAATTCAAACTCGGTTTAGTGAAAGTAAATATTAGTGCAATTTGATTTAGCAAAAAAATAAAAAATAATATTAGTGCAATTTGAATTTGCCGACTTTCAATTTAACCGACTCGCAACTTAATTTTTTTAAAAGGTGTTTTTAATTTTATGGTTAAAATTTCATATTTAAACAAAAAAAATATCTAATCTATCTATATTATATTATAATAGCGGAAATATTAAAAATTTTGGTACCTGTTTTGTATTTTTACTTAATTATCCTTGCTTATATATTAGTAAGTATGTTTTTACCTAAATATCCTTAATTATATCTATCTATACTATTACGTTAGTTAAAGTTAAAATATTGAATACGAAAAAAATATAATTATAAATACAGAAAACTGGGCCTGAGGACAACCTCGTGATGTCTCCTAAGGTTATAAGTGATTTGTACTTACAAAGTAAGGAGCCCCGCAGGGACATTTTTGTAAATATAAACTTTTTTCAGTGATTTTACATAAATACCCTTAAATTTGTATTAAAAATGTTTTAACCTCAGGTAGAAACCCTGAGGCCATCCTCAGGCACATGAAACCCTTATAAATAACTAATCAATTTTCCTTTTTATGTAGAGCATGTTACCTTTTATATTTTTTCAATAACTAATCACATTCCATTTTTAGGTAAACTTTACATGTTCTATTTAATAAAAAATTGTAATTACTAATAACTTATCGATTACCTTTTTCAGATAAATTGTATTATCTTTCTATATTTTCTAATTAAAATCCCAATTTTTCTGAAAATATCATGAGCACCATATATATAATTATTATAATTAAACTATATTATTTAAAAATTTTGAACCTACACAATTCATATCTTAAAATTATCAATACAAAAATTGTATAATTTTAAAAAAATTCGTGCATTAATGCACGGGTTCTAAGCTAGTTCTACATTATAATTACTAGCTTATAACCCGTGCGACTCATTTTTAATATCTATTGTAAACACCCTACTTGTTTAGTTTGTGTTATATATATATATATATATATATATATATATATATATATATATATATATATATATATATATATATATATATAACACAAACTAAACAAGTGCTTGGAAATTCAAAAGCAAACCACTAACAATAGTAAACTAACAAAGGTTAAAGTCATCTAAAATAAAACTTACAAATAAGATCAACAATAACATCAAATAAAATATATCATCAAATTTATTAAAGTTGCTAAGTAAACACAATCTAGAATTTGGATAGCACTCATCACTCCCCATTTTACTCGGAACTACCTATGAAAAGAAAAAAAAATACGAGTGAACCAAATGTCCAGTACAACTCCGAACTACCTATGAAAAGAAAAAAGTACGAGTGAACCATATGTCCAGTACAAATATAGTTCCAAAACTAAAAACAAGCGACAATATGATATAAATTATAAGTATTTCTCAACAACATAGCCAAGTGAAAGACGTAACATAATAATAAACGTTTAGAGCCAAAGAAAGGAAATTAATCTCACCAATCAAAATATGGCTAGAGATAAATAAGGTGGATACATAAAAGGGCCTCTTATAAACCTCTTCTCGCTGGTAAATACGAAGCAAAGCACAGTGCAAATAGTTCCTCCTCCGATTATCCACAAGAAGGATAAAATGAAATGTATAAAATATTTCTACAAACAAACAAAACGATCATGATCTAATCATGCCTCATACTATACTAAAGAGACATGCTCGTACACTAATAGTACTGATATGAGTTAGTGCCGAGATCACCAAAAACTGCTAAACTCCGTGCATATCTAATAAATAAAAAAATAGGCAACAATAATTTCAAAACAATGATGACAAATTATATCAAAAAAATGTGTTTACTCATGGATACACTAGGTATAAAAATAAACCTTCATTATAAAAATGAAAGACAACATATATAATTTAAGAAATGTAATTTTAACAGAAAAAAAAAAGATTAATAATTTCGTACATAAAATGTGCTCCTAACATAATATATTAAAATGCCAGTGCACTAATCTCAGACTCAATCTATAATATCAAAAATAATATGTTATAAATAAATATTCAAATCTCTTACAAATGCTAAGTAACTATTAAATGCTTACACAAGTATATAATGACATGTACTGCACATTGGCTATACAAAGAAGCAGGTAGTACAGTGCCTTCGAAGAGTGATATCATTGATTCTGGAATAATTTCGTCATATTCCTCAAATGAGATGGAAGATCAGAACGCCATTGAAGATGATAGCCCTCATAAGTATGGTCTCCTCAAAGCAGGGCATCCGGTTCTTAGTTGAAGGGAGTAATTTGCTTGCTGCAGTTATTGTCAGGTAATCATTGTACTAACTGTGACTCAGAACGGTAAACTTGTTCATGGGACTTGCCTATGCAGAGTAGATCAGGGTGGGAAAGACTTGCTTGTTGCTGTAAGTTTTGCACTAGCAGCTTCCGAAGCAGTAGCTGACCGAAGGTCATCTTACCAACTAAAAAGATGGGAGGCTTATGCAATGCTACACAAAAGGTTGAGTTTACTCTCAAATTGATTTTTGAGACACCATGCTCATTAAAATGACTTTCCTGGAATGTGTTCTAAAGGTTTCCAAATGATTTTCAGCAAGACCAATTTGAGCGCCACCTACCAACTTTCATTCAAGTGATTGATTTGACTGAAGAAGAGGAAACTAGATACTGGGATGTTGTCTCTGCTGTATTTGAGGGGAAACAGGTTGAATCTGTTGTATCGGACTCTAGCTGCTACAACATTCCAGGCTCAGACTCCATTGATACAAATTCTATGGACTGTGGCATTAATAACAAGGTTGGTATTAGAGACATACAGAGTACTCAATTATTTCAGTACTTGTGGTAATAAAAACTCTGGTGTTCAGGATTGCATCTCGTGCATCTGAGGTTTCCTGTACACTAAATGTAAAAATTGATTCTACTAGATAAAGAATATATTTTCACATCTATACATTAAATTGTTCATTGTCCCCCGCTTTTCCTGTATGCATAAAGTTGATCAAGATTTTTTTTTTTTTTTTGAGTTGGTCGATCAAAATGGTAGTGAAGTTAAAAAGAGATCATGTACAGACGAAAATGGGTCATCAACCGGTACAAAAATTGGTCACCTGTGCTTGGATATCCATCTTTTATCATTAACTAGATTACCATTGTAAATCTAAAATTTGAAAGAGTTTTAAACCATTATGTTCCCTCCAACCAATTGAACCGTAGAGATTCTAGCACAAGCAAAATTTCACTCTTCTTCATTGAATTAATCTAGCAAACTTTAAATATTAGTACTAGTTTATGTCATTCAACTATGAACAAGGCTTTTCATTGATATTCTTACCAATCTGTGGCATGTATAAAGCTATTGTATGTGCTTAAGTAATAACAATTATAGCTTCTTAAACACACTTTAGATTTCAACATAAATAGATTTATAACAATATAAAAATTACATAGCAAAAGAACATTATTATTGTCAAAGCAAAAACACAAACATCTGTCTTAGGTAGCCAAGGTTAAAACCAAAATCCGAAATACATAATACATAATACGCAATTATAAGATAACAGAATTCCTAATCCAATACTGAGGGCATCAGCAGTCTTCATAGGTAGGCTCATTCAAAGGCCCAAGCATTCTCCCTACGAACCTCCTCCTCTTCCTCGGGAGTGAAGTCATTCTTGATGTTGAAAGTTTTCCTGATCTCCTCGGGCGACTTCCCCTTGATCATATCAGCTACAGTCTGACAAGTCAAGTCCAAGAGGCTCTTGATGTTGAGATAATTTGCAGCCAGAATAAGATCAAACAGATCAGACTGATCAACCTTAACAAAATCCTGATCGAACTTCTTAAGTTCATCATCCTGAGCAGTCTTGTTAGCCTCATCATCAGCTTTCGAAGACGTAACATGCTTCTTACAATACTCAATAACCTTAGCCAAGATACTACCAGTTACATTGGGAACAGGAATAGCTGTGTCTGCACAGTCATCTTCAATCATGTGTTTGATTGTCTGAGATTCAACAGCTACCGCTTCTTCCACCTCGAAAGTTTCGTTATCTGAACTACGCAACACGATCATCTTTGGTTCAGAAGACATTGTCGGTTGATCGAGATTGATTTTATAGAGAGATAAAGAATCTGTATATGTTATGCAGAGGGCTTCAGAGAATAGTGAAAACCGTAGCTGTGAGATGTTGTGAGGATTTGCATTGGGGTTATGGGGTTTATATAGGCCGGGCAAAGAGAGAGCTGGATACTAATTTGTGTTGGTGAAGGAATTTTAGTTTGTGTATTTTCTAATTAACCGATTCAAACTCGGTTTAGTGAAAGTAAATATTAGTTCAATTTGATTTAGCAAAAATAATAATAATAATAATATGAGTGCAATTAGAATTTGCCGACTTTCAATTTAACCGACTCGCAATTAATTTTTTTAAAAGGTGTTTTTAATTTTATGGTTGAAATTTCATATTTAAACAAAAAAAATATCTAATCTATCTATATTATATTATAATGGCGGAAATATTAAAAATTTTGTCACCTGTTTTATGTTTTTACTTAATTATACTTGCTAATATATTAGTATGTTTTTATTTAAATTATAATAACCGTAAAATTCTTATAATATTTCCAGTTTCTTTAAATAAATTTATCGTAAGATTTAAAATTTTGTGTTAATTTCTATTAGGGACGCGTCCAATTATTATTTATAGCGCCCTACTAGATTCTAATATTTATTTAGTGCAACGCGATTTTTTTTTTTTACTATTAATTTCTATTTACTATTAATATAAATGTGTTGCTATCAAATTCTTATTTTGTGACTACTATTATAACAAAGATTTTTATTTTTAGAGTAATTACCAAATAATAATGTTTTTTTTCTTTTTTTTTTTTTCTTTCTCCTTGTAATTAATAATGAAGAGCATAATTAAACCCCAACTTGATGAGAGGAATGTGATTAAGCCCAAAGAAAATAAAATGTTAGCCCAAAGCCACTAAGGCTTAATAGTGGTGCATATATATATATATATATATATATATATATATATATATATATATATATATATATATATATATATATACCGTTAGATATCCCCTGATCCCGTACGCCCTCCATGTTTCATGGAGGGCGTCCGCCATGAAACATGGCGGGCGGACGCCCTCCATGAAACATGGAGGGCATATACCTGTAAAAATTAAATTAAAAATAGAAAAATAATCATATTGAGTTGACATTCATCCCAAAATTAGTGACCACCACTATTTGAGTGTGTATGAATTTTAAATTCAAATTTAAACTTTTCTTCATTTTTAATTAATTTTATAATATATATCACAAACTAAATAAAAATTATTAAAAAATAAAGAAAATATAAAAATAGTGATATTGAGTTGAAATTCATCCTAAAATTAGTGACTACCACTAATTGAGTGTGTATGAATTTTTAATTCAAATTTAATGTTTTCTTCCTTTTTATTTTATTTTATTTTATATATCACAAACTAGTTAAAAATTATTGAAAATCAAGAAAATAGGAAAATAGTGATATTGAGTTGACATTCATCCTAAAATTAGTGAGTACCACTAATTGAGCGTGTATGAATTTTTAATTCGAATTTAAACTTTTCTTCATTTTTAATTAATTTCATAATATATTTCACAAACTAAATAAAAATTATTAAAAAATATAGAAAATAGAAAAATAGTGATATTTGGTTGATATTTATTAATTTTTTAATTTATTTGAAATAATAATTATCATAAGAAAAGGAAATCTCTATTTAAAAAAAATAATGAAAATATTTTGGGATTTAGTGCTGACGCCCTCCATGTTTCATGGTCGACGCCCTCCATGAAACATGGAGGGCTTCGTCCACCATGAAACATGGAGGGCTTTGTCTTTTTGAAACTGCACAGTTTTTTCAGCTTCTTTGTTCATCTTTGGAGAGCAAAAAATAAGGTTAGAATTTTCATGGCTTCTTATTTATTTAATTATGATTCTAATTCTTCTAGTGATCATAACGACTTTAATTATGTAACTCACGTTCGAAGTAAAAGAGTTTATCGTAAACTTTTTGATGAAAATGGTGTTGAAATTCATCAAACAATAGATGTTGATGATATTGATGATGTTGGTAAAAAATTTGGTGATACTTCAAATTTGAAGGGGAAAGAAAAAATAATTATTGATAGTGATGAAGATGTTAATATTGGAAAAAAGGATGATATTGATGGTCATGACAATGATAAAGATAATATTGGAGAAGAAAATATTGGATCATTTCATGACAATGATAAAGCTAATATTGGAGAAGAAAATATTGGATCTTTTTCTGCAAATATGAATGACGAAGTGCCTTGTATTGGTATGCAATTTGATTCTTTACAAGAAGCGGAATTATTTTATAAAAATTATGGTCGTAATGTGGGGTTTGAGATAATTATTAGGAGCAATCATAAAAATTTAAAATAAATTTAAAATTTAAAAATGTAATTCGTTTATTTATTGATATTCAAAATGTAATTATTAATATTTAAAACATAATTTTGCAATCATAATCTTCCAATAATTAATATTTTTTTCTTATTAAAACATAATCGTGTAATTATTAATATATACCCAAAAATATTAAACCATATCTTTCAGTCACTAATAAAAATACATAATAGAAATCCGTATAAAATGAATAATTATCGTTAGATTTTTAGAAAAAAATCAGAACCGTTAGATCTTGATTAAATATTTTATATGATTAATTTACTTTAATAAGCATTCAAGATTGGATTGTTGTTTCTATTTTTTAAAAAATACTTATCGACGATCCAACCGCACGTATGTCAATATATTTCTAATTTAGTGATATTCCCAAGTTTTTAAAAAATAATAAGTTTATTTGGATGGTAAAAGTGGTAGTCAACTATCGATTTGACCGGTACTACTAACTAGTGCTTTGTCCCGGATTGTTGTTTCTATTTTTTAAAAAATACTTATCGACGATCCAACTGCACATATGTCAATATATGTCTAATTTAGTGATATTCCCAAGTTTTTAAAAAATAATAAGTTTATTTGGATGGTAAAAGTGGTAGTCAACTATCGATTTGACTAGTAGTGCTAACTAGTGCTTTGTCAAGGATTGTTGTTTCTATTTTTAAAAAATACTCCTCGACGATCCAATCGTACGGATGTCAAAATATATCTAAGTTAGTGATATTCCCAATTTTTCATAAAATAAAAAATTAATTTTGTTGGGGATCTTAGCAGATCACTACTATTCGAACTAGTACTTGTAACTAGTGCTTTGTCACAGATTGTTGTTTCTATTTTTAAAAAATACTCATCGACGATCCAACTGTACGAATGTGAAGATATATCTAAGTTAGTGATATTCCCAAATTTTCAAAAAATAAAAAATTAATTTTGTTGGGGATCTTAGCAAATCACTACTATTCTAACTAGTACTTGTAACTAGTGCTTTGTCACGGATTGTTGTTATTATTATTAAAAAAATACTTCTCGAAGATCCAACCGTACGGATATCAAGATATATCTAAGTTAGTGATATTCCCAAATTTTAAAAAAATAAAAAATTAATTTGGTTGGGGATCTTAGTAGATCACTGCTATTCTAACTAGTGCTTTGTCACGGATTATTGTTATTATATTTTAAAAAATACTTATCGAAGATCCAACCGTACGGATGTCAAGATATATCTAAGTTATTAATATTCCTAAATTTTCAAAAAATAAAAAATTAATTTGGTTGGGGATCTTAGCAGATCACTACTATTTTAACTAGTACTTGTAACTAGTGCTTTGTCACAAATTGTTGTTATTATTATTTAAAAAATACTTCTCGAAGATCCAACCGTACGGATGTCAAGATATATCTAAGTTAGTGATATTCCCAAATTTTCAAAATATAAAAAATTAATTTGGTTGGGGATCTTAGTAGATCACTACTATTCTAACAAATACTTGTAACTAGTGCTTTGTCACGGATTGTTGTTATTATTTTTTAAAAAGTACTTCTCGAAGATCCAACCGTACGGATGTCAATATATATCTAAGTTAGTGATATTCCCAAATTTTCAAAAAAAAAATTAATTTAAATGGTAAAAGTGGTAGTCAACTATCGATTTGACCAGTACTGCTAACTTGTGCTTTGTCCCGGATTGTTGTTTCTATTTTTTTAAAAATACTTATCGATGATCCAACCGCACATATGTCAATATATGTCTAATTTAGTGATATTCCCAAGTTTTTAAAAAAATAATAAGTTTATTTGGATGGTAAAAGTGGTAGTCAACTATCGATTGGACTAGTACTGCTAACTAGTGCTTTGTCTCGGATTGTTGTTTCTATTTTTTAAAAAATACTTATCGACGATACAACCGCACATATGTCAATATATGTCTAATTTAATGATATTCCCAAGTTTTTAAAAAATAATAAGTTTATTTGGATGGTAAAAGTGGTAGTCAACTATCGATTTGACCCGTACTGCTAACTAGTGCTTTGTCCCGGATTGTTGTTTCTATTTTTTAAAAAATACTTATCGACGATACAACCGCAAATATGTCAGTATATGTCTAATTTATTGATATTCCCAAGTTTTTAAAAAATAATAAGTTTATTTGGATGGTAAAAGTGGTAGTTAACTATCAATTTGACCAGTACTCCTAAATTAGTGAATCTAATGTAAAAATCTCAAAAATAGAAAATTAGTGAATCTAATGTAAAATTAATCACAGAATTAAGGAGTATTAATATTTGAATTTTTATGAATTTTAATTCGAATTTTATCTTATTTTTCTATTTTTAATTTAATTTTTACAAGAATAAGGCCTCCATGTTTCATGGAGGACGCCCTCCAGGAAACATATATATATATATCCTTTGGCCCCGCCAAGGGCACCCAATATAAAAAGTTGTTATTTTTTTACCCTCTACCAAGTCTAAAAAAAATTTGATAATTAATGTTCACTGATGACGTCACTGATGACGTCATCAATGAACAGTAAACATGGCACCCGCCATGTTTCATGGAGGGCACGCCCGCCATGTTTCATGGCGGGTAGACAGATCAGGGGGATATCCAACGGGGGCTGTAGAACGTGCCTCTATATATTGCGGTAGTCGCAGTGCCTTGTGCAATGTTTCAGTGTGGCTACCGCAATGCTTCATTGCGGCTTACACAATGATTCATTGTGGTAGTCAAAATGCTTTAAATACAAAATGTCATTTATCAGTAAAGGGGACATAGTTGTTATTCCCAGATTACACACTTGTATAATTGTAGAAGGGGGGGTTGAATACAATTCTTGATATTTATAAATTTCTGATAAGAACTTCAGAAACTTATGAAGAGATAATTGCAATGTAAGAATTATACACAAACACATATAAAATCAGGTGGTTAAAATGCACCACCTGAAGCTTTTATTTGAAGAAAACTCTGTGATACAAAATGTACACAGCTGCCGTTTTACAACTCTTTGCTTCTAAAGATATTCAAGAAACCCTAAGCAAATATGTCTGTTTTCTTAACCTACAAAGAGTTGCTACACTTGGTTATATATCCCAAGTTTTACAAGTACTACTGGAATAAGATAATACTAATCTAATTCTAGTTGACTTGCTACTACACTCCAAATACATATGTAGCCGAAAGGTTGTCCTTGTGTTCAGACATGTCTCCTGCACCTTTCTTGTATTCATAGTGTAAATGGAATGCTTCTTTCTTCTGTGTTTCCAAAGTATGGCTGCCATACTGCTTTTTGTATCTACTATAAACTCATGTGATCTGTCAGTCAAACATGTCCTTATCAACTGCTAATCTCCAGCTAATCATAGAAAACAGTGTCAATGATTATCCGTTGATGATGTATACTGACATCCGTTGATGATGTATAGAGCAGTATCCGTTGATATTGGGACTTGAGCTGTATCCGTTGATAGAGTGAATTTGAGTTGTATCCGTTGATAGAGTTTAGTCTTCATCCGTTGATACACTTTCACTTAGACAGAATTACATAGCATAGCTTATTTACAATTGGCTACCCTATTCTGCCTATCCGTTGATAGTCAACATGACTGTGGATAAAAACACTATCAACTGATAACATAGAGATACTGCAGTGTGCTACAAAACCTCATCCGTTGATGAGCTACCTGTCAACGGATAGAGTTATAAATCCTCATCCGTTGACAGCTACAAAACCTTAAACAATTTGATTGATTGTGAAGTTATCATCAAGTACAACATATTCCTAACAATCTCCCCCAATTTATACTTGATGGCAATAAAGCATAAATTCAGGACCTTGATGATAACAAAACATTCCTAAAGATATATAAAGAACAATACATAAATTGTATTAAGCTACAATAATTGAAAAACTGAAAGTTTGAGAAATTTACAGAGAAGTGCTCCTCTAGACTGAGCAGATTAGGACTGTTTCTTTCCTCTCGTTGGCATCACCCTTGATTTTCCTTCCTTGGCAGAGTTGGACTCAATCTGTATTTGGAGTTGCCTATAGAAGGCATCTTCTTCATCTACCTTTGGATTTAGCTTCTGTTGTAGCCATCTCAGGTATTGAGAACTAGCCTTTGGCAGTTGGTCTTCTAACCTGAAGAATCTCCTGTTACCATCTTCATCCCTGAACTCCATCATCCAGAAAGGTTGGAGGTGGATTTTCTGTCCATTGTATGGGATCTTCATTTTCCTTGGTAGACTTGATGGTGAGTTCCAATCCCTCCTTATTTGTTCTATTTTGTCCAGTATCTCCCCTTTTGCTATCTTGGAGAACCCTGTGTATCTCTTGATTGCAGAGAACACTTTGGTTAAGGTATGATAATTTTCTCCAAGAACCCTTTGTAGTGGCCATGTCCTTTCCGTTCCTCCCTTGTATACAAAGACCAATCTTTCAGGCAAATGTTTATATTTGTCAATTCCTCTTACTTCTGACAATTCATCCAGATAAAGATTCATGTCAGAGTATTCTTCAATATCTGCCTGATAGATAAAATCATCCTTGTTTTCCAAGATTGGCTGCCTGACAATTGCAGGTACCCTAGCAACTTGAATTGGTTCCTTTGAAGGTTGCTTCCTTGGTTTCCTTTTCTTCTGTGTAGGCTTCTGTTGAGGCTTCAGCAAGAATGAAGGAACCTCAATGGAGTCAAGATTCATTGGTTCCTCTTTAGGTACTATAGGCTCACCATGGAAATTTACATCTGGGTTGAATACTTTCACATCAATAGGTTGTGATGAACCAACTGTCTCTTTGTTTTCAGTTTCTGGAGAGACAGGCCTCCTTGCATGTGATTTTAATCTCTTGGATTTGGGGACTGATTTCCCTTTCTTTTTGAATTTGGGGACTTCCTCAGGTTCCCTCAATTCATCCTCTACCTCATCCAATAACTCTTGAGCCAGCCTTGCTTGCTTCTCATCTGAGTTTTCATATAGATATTCAGTGCTTGGTTGAGATTCTCTTAGCAGCCTTGAAGTTTCTTCTCTCTTAGCTTCAACAAATCTAGGATGGCTGTTGGATATGTTTAGAACTTTTCCATTCCTTATGATTACAGCCATCCATTCTCTTACACAACTGTTAGCCTTCTCCTTGAATTCCTTGATTGCCTTACCCATCAACTTCTCTTCATCATCCTTGGGAAATGGAAAGTCCAGTTGTAACTTGTTCTTCCCATTTGCTTTTGGTGGTGAGAAGGGTCTTGATTTGACGTAGGGTTCAAATTCCTTAACATGAGAAGGCTCAGCATCATAGAATGTAGGAGCCACAATTGCTGGAGTGAGCACCTTCAGAATTGTTGTAGATATTGTTGGAGCTGAGGTTTGGCTAGAGAACAGATTTGATGCAATAGATTGATTGATCAATCTTTCTGTCCTCATTATCCTTTCATAGTTTTCTTCTTTCATCTTTTGGAGAGCTTCAATTTTGGCTAGCTTTTCTTCTTCTGTCAAGTTTGAAAGATCAAACTCTCCATATAGAGGTTTGGATTTGCTGGGGGAAGCTGTGACAATGAATTCTTGTGGATTGACCACTATGGTAGGCTGCTGCTCCCCCTCACTTGCTGCTTCCCTTCTTTCAGAAATTAAGATTTGACTTGAAGTTGCCACAGCCTCTTTTACTTTCTCCCCCTTTTTGTTAGCATCAAGGGTTTGACTAGAAGTTGGGGCTGCAACTAACCTTTCTAGCAGTTGGGTTTGCAGTTTCTGATGTTGAAGAAATTGCTCCATCTGGGATTCCATCTTTTCCACTCTTGAAGTGAGAAGTTGCACAGATTTAGCCAGGTTGTCTTCTTTGAGAAACCTTTGTTGCAACACCCTCTGAGTGGCTGTAGGAGCTAGTTGCTCTAGCTTGGAATCCACAGAGATTTTCACATCCTTGATTTCTTGTTTGACCTCCTCTAAATTGGATCTCTGAATCACCATTTGCATCTTTTGTAACTTTAGGGAGTCAATTGCCTGTTGAAGAACAACCTTTCTCTGTGGATCTGCTTCTGGGTGCTCAGCCAGGGCAGATTTATATTGCCTTATGATTTCCATATCAAGTTGGTGATAGGTGTAGTTTTGAGCAAATGCAAAATCATGAATACTGCTACCACCTTCATCTTCAGAGCTCTGGCTGTCTTCATCTTCAGAATTGTCAAATTCATCACTCTCAGCAGTGGTTGGCAGAGCTGCTATAGATTCCTTAGCTCTAAGTAGAGATTGTGAGGTGTGCACTAGGTGCAGTGCCTCCTCTGCTTCCACATTGCCCTGTTGTGCCAGAATTTGATAGGCAGGAACAGGGTGAGTAAAGGTTTCAGCATCCAGAGAAATGGAGTCAATCATGGACTGATATTCTCTTTGAAATTCCATTTCCTTGGATGCATCCTCAACCCCCATTGACTCACTAGCAATGGCTGCTTCTTCCATCCTTATCTCTCCTGTAGTCCCTTCTCTCACCTCATCTCTCTTTTCTTGCATCAAGGGCTCCCCTTGGCTCACACCTCTCACACCCTCACCTTCACCTACTAAGGTGGTACTCTCCAACTCTCCTTTTGCCTGACCGGAAGAAATGGCCAGCCTCTCATTATTTATCTCTCCTTTTGCCTGCTCACAAGGCAGCCTCTCACTCCCTTCCCTCAAACCTAAAAGTGTTTCAACTACTGAGAACTCCTCTACACTTGACACTGGAATGTCAGATATAGCAGTGGTAGAGTGAGTTATCAACGGATAAGGAATATCCGTTGATGAAGTAGTTATAGCTGTCAACGGATGGCGAGATAGAGGCGCATCCGTTGATGGAGAAACACTTGTCAACGGATGAAGGATATCCGTTGAGGAAGGAATAATTATATCCGTTGAAGAGAAAACCAACACTGAATCTGTGGAGATTGATTTTAAGTTCGAGGCCACAGTCTGTGTTGAGATTTCTGGAAGGGAAGATTGATGGTCCAACAAATCATCTAAAAGATGATGACCACCAATTATAGAGTGGGGCTTCTCCAAGAATCTTAAAGATGGAGAATCAGGAATTGATGTAGATATCATATCCACATCCAGAGAAGGAGTTGGTGATGGTGGATTGTAATGTGTATCGATTTGAAGATTAAGATCAAGGGGCTGTGACTCCACATTTATTGAAGTCACATCAAACTGAGTTTGAGAAGGTACAGTTTCCTGTACAGTGTGTGTGCCCTGTGATTCCCCTGTGGTTTTAGATTTCACTCTTCTTCCATAGGTTTTTGAGATTGGGCTATATGTGTCCCTAACCCTCTTGTGCAGTGTTCCTTGTGGGGAACTTGATTCAGTAGTCACACTCTTTTGGGAGAGTGTGACTAGAATTTGGCCTGTAGTTACATTAGCAGTCTTTTGAGAGACTGAAATGGTGGTTGCACTCATCTCTCCTTCCTTATCCTTAGGGCTTCTTTGATGTTTACCCTGTCCCTCACCACTCACTACCACCTTCACACTCCCCTCAAGAGGTTTGGTAGTTTTTACAACAGGTGTCTTTTGAGAGACACTTGAGGTTTGCCTTTTAGAATGTGGTTTTGGAACTTTGGATTTGGTCACTTTGGTAGGAGCCTGTTTGGTCACAACTACAGACTCCATTGTGACACTAGAAGGTAAAGAAATTTGGGGGTTGGAGATAGAGGTTTCAAAGTTAGAGATAGTTACCTGAACAATTGGTAGATATACCAACTGTACTCCTGCATTGAGGTTCATTCGAATCAGGTCACTTAAGACTCTCTTCTCCTGAACAAAACATTGGAACTTGCTATCCGGGTTAGCAATGGATAGCTTATTCTCAGACACATGCAGTGCTAAGAGCATGAAAAATCTAGCAAAGTAGATATTCTTGCTCCTAGTTTCCTTTTTACCCAACTTTGCAGCTATCTCATACAAAACTAATGTGCCAAAATTATAGAATTTATCATTTAAAAGCATACACATCATTGTTAGCATGGACAGGGTAACAGCATCAAAATTGCTAATTTTTCCTGAAAAAGTTTTAATGAAGGCATCACAGAAGTAGCTCCATTCTTTAACCATTCCTTTTCTAGCAATTTTCCCTAAGTTTTCAGTACTAAGGGCATAATTAATAGAATTAAGCATGGCAACAATTTCAGCATCAGTAGGTACTTTCAGACAGTTATTCTCAGGCAATTTTAAACAAGCAGTTATTACATCAGAATTAACCACATAGTTTTTACCCTTTAAAGAAAAAGCAATTGTACCGTCTGTGCCATTGTACTCAGCAGATGTCCACATTTCTTCAATTACCTCGTGGATTAAGGGAGTGGTAGCCGTCATAGCATATGACAGTTTGCATTTCTTCACGAAACTCATCAAAGTGTGGTAAGCTTCTGGAGCATTCACTGTGTCAACAAAGGCCGCGAAATTGTTCTTCTCATAGGTAAACCCAGTGGAGGACATCATCTTAACAATAGGCGCCATTGAAGTGATTGAACTTTGGTTACAGAGAGTTTTAGGGAAGAAGATGCAGTTAACTTTTGATATGCTTGAAAATGAATAAAAGTGAGATGTGAGAGTACAAGTCCGCCTTTTATATTTTTCAAGAATTAAAAATGAAATAATTAAAAGTAATTACTCCATTGGTCAAAAGTAACTGTCAGATAGTAAATAAAAAGAGAATAAGTACAGCCATGATTAGATATACACGGTTACCAACGGAAAAGAAAAAAATGTATATCAACGGATATAGAATGAACGGTTGAGATACAGTTTATCCGTTGATGACGTGGATAGCCTGTTACCCGTTGACATGCAAAAATCTAGTAATGTGTTTATACTATCAACGGATAAAAGGATATCCGTTGATAAGCTAATTTTGCCTTAGGCAAAATTTCTGCAAAAAATTTTTTTCTGAAAGTTTTCACTTTCAAGTAAATCAAAACACATTTCCAGCTTCAAGTCATTGAAATCAAATATCACTAGGAATTATGACAAATTAAGCATACCTAGCTCACCTACCAATCTTGTGAATGTGGATTCATCAAGAGGCTTGGTGAAGATATCTGCAAGCTGCATTTCACTTGGCACAAAGTGCATTTCTACTGTACCATTCATCACATGTTCTCTAATGAAGTGGTATTTGATGTCAATGTGCTTGGTTCTCGAATGTTGCACTGGATTCCCTGTGATGGCAATAGCACTTGTGTTGTCACAGAAAATTGGAATCTTCTCAACTTTTAGACCATAGTCAATGAGTTGGTTTCTCATCCATAGAATCTGTGCACAACAGCTTCCAGCCGCAATGTACTCAGCTTCAGCTGTAGAAGTGGAGACTGAGTTTTGTTTCTTACTGAACCATGACACAAGCCTGTTTCCTAGAAATTGACAGGAACCTGTAGTACTTTTCCTATCAACTCTGCAACCTGCATAATCTGCATCTGAATAGCCAGTTAGATCAAAACCAGATTCTCTTGGGTACCAAATGCCAAGGTTTGGTGTTCCCTTGAGATACCTGAAAATTCTTTTAATAGCTATTAAGTGAGACTCTCTAGGATCAGCTTGAAATCTAGCACAAAGACAGGTAGAAAACATTATATCAGGTCTACTAGCTGTTAGGTATAAAAGTGAACCTACCATGCCTCTATAACTTGAGATGTCCACAGACTTTTCCTTAGTATTCAACTCAAGCTTAGTTGCAGTGGCCATAGGTGTTTTAGCAGATGTACAATCCATTAAGTCAAATTTCTTTAAGAGATCATAAATATATTTTGTTTGACTTATGAAAATGCCCTCATTAACTTGCTTTACTTGTAGGCCAAGAAAGTAAGTTAATTCACCCATCATACTCATTTCATACCTACTTTGCATAAGTTTGGCAAACTTTTTGCAAAGCTTCTCATCTGTAGACCCAAAAATAATATCATCTACATAGATTTGAACAAGTATTGAAGAGCCATTAATATCCCTATGAAATAAGGTTTTATCTACTGTACCTCTAGTGAAGTGGTTCTCCAAAAGAAATTGAGATAAAGTGTCATACCAGGCTCTTGGTGCTTGCTTCAAACCATAAAGTGCTTTCATGAGAAGATATACATATTCTGGAAATTCTGGATCCTCAAAACCAGGAGGTTGATGGACATAGACCTCTTCTTCCAGTTCCCCATTTAGAAAGGCACTTTTGACATCCATCTGATAGACTTTGAAATTGGCATGTGCTGCATAGGCTAGAAAGATTCTTATTGCCTCAAGTCTTGCTACTGGAGCAAAAGTTTCATCAAAATCTATTCCTTCTTCTTGAGAATAGCCCTTTGCCACTAATCTAGCTTTATTCCTCACAATTATGCCATTTTCATCTGTCTTATTCTTGAGAACCCATTTAGTACCTATGACACTTCTATCATCAGGTTTGGGCACAAGCTTCCATACTTTATTCCTTTCAAATTGATTTAGCTCTTCTTGCATTGCTAACACCCAATCTGGATCTAGAAGGGCATCTTCCACTTTCTTAGGTTCCTCTTGAGATAGGAAGCTACTGTATAGACATTCAGCTTGAGTGGCCCTTCTAGTTTGGACTCTTGAATTTGATTCACCAATGATTAACTCAAATGGATGATTTCTAGTCCATTTTCTTGCAGGTGGAAGATTTGATCTTGATGAGGTTGCTTCATTTCCATGATCATGTTGATTTAGCATTGAACTTTGACCATGAGAAACTCCCCCTGAGTTTGTTGTCCTTGCTGAGTTATGAAGTTGACTGTCAATGGATGCATCATTTTGCCTGTCGACGGATGCTTGAGAATTTCTATCAACGGATGCATCTCTAATAGTGTCAACGGATGTTGCAGAATGACTGTCAACGGATGCTCCAGAATGACTATCAACAGATGCTTCATTTACAGTGTAAGCATCACTTCTAGTTGGTGTAACAGCTCTAGGTGGATCTCTGTGGTCATGATCTTCATTCTCCTCATCATCATCATAGTACATTCTTCCTTCACCTTCATTCTCAAATTCCAACTTTTCATGGTAGCCTTCATCATTTAGGCCTAGAATCTTTTGATCATCAAACACAACATGTACAGACTCCATAACAATGTTGGTTCTTAGATTGTAGACCTTGTAGGCTTTCCCTGCTGCATATCCAACGAAAATAGCTTCATCTGCCTTTGCTTCAAATTTGCCTAAATTATCTCCATGATTCCTTAGCACAAAACACTTACATCCAAAGACATGTAGAAAAGCTAAAGTTGGTTTCTTGTTGGTTAATAACTGATAAGGAGTCATTCCTCTAGCTTGATTGACCAAGGAAATATTCTGAGTAAAGCATGCAGTGTTGACAGCTTCAGCCCAGAAATATGTTGGTAATCTTGATTCACTTAACATTGTTCTAGCTGCTTCAATGAGAGTTCTGTTTTTCCTTTCAACAACCCCATTTTGTTGAGGTGTTCTGGCAGCAGAAAACTCATGGACAATTCCATTCTCTTCACAGAAAATCTTCATTGTGGAATTTTTGAATTCAGTACCATTGTCACTTCTGATCCTTTGAACTCTGTCTTCAGAACCATTGTTTAGCATTCTGAGGTGATTGATAATGATTTCACTTGCACAATCCTTGGAGTGCAGGAAGAAAGTCCATGTGAACTTAGAAAAATCATCTACAATCACCAGACAGTATTTCTTCTTTGAAATAGACATGACATTTACTGGACCAAATAAATCCATATGCAGCAATTGAAGAGGCTTAACAATGGATGACTCTGTCTTGCTTTTGAAAGATGATTTCTTTTGTTTCCCTAATTGGCAGGCATCACATAGCCCATCTTTGACAAACTCCAAATGAGGGATTCCTCTAGCAAGATCCTTTCTTACCAAATCATTCATAACTTTAAAATTCAAATGTGACAGCTTCTTATGCCATAGCCAACTCTCATCCTTACTTGCTTTGCTGAAGAGACAAGTAATGGATTCTGAGCAT
The DNA here is from genome assembly GCA_036435485.1 of Saposhnikovia divaricata. Classification (NCBI taxonomy): domain Eukaryota; kingdom Viridiplantae; phylum Streptophyta; class Magnoliopsida; order Apiales; family Apiaceae; genus Saposhnikovia; species Saposhnikovia divaricata. The sequence continues at coordinate 73,994,086 of CM071600.1, read as the reverse complement.
GCTGAATTGAAGTCAGCTATGTAAACATTTCCTTTTCTAAAGCCTGTCAATACCACATTGTTGTCTTCCTTGGCAGAAACAACACAGGCTTCTTTTGTGAACTTTACTTCATAGTCTTTGTCACAAATCTGACTGATGCTCAGCAAATTGTGCTTTAAACCTTCAACTAAAGCCACTTCTTCAATGATGACATTGTCTTTTGAAATCAGGCCATATCCCTTAGTATATCCTTTGCTGTCATCTCCAAAGGTAATTCTAGGGCCAGCTCCTTCCTTGAACTCTGTGAGCAGGGTTGAATCTCCTGTCATGTGCCTAGAACATCCACTGTCTAGGTACCATAGATTCCTTCTGTTTCCCTGCACACATTTCAAAAACAAATCAAGTTGATTTTGGTACCCAAGCTTCCTTGGGTCCTTTCTTGTTAGCCTTTGACTTTGCACTCTTAGCATTCTTCATCTTAGGTGTAGATGCTTGAGTAATGGGGTTTGACAAATGCTCATTTGCATGAATATTGGATGCATGCATGTGTGGAAAATTGGCATACATATTATTCATGTTAGGTAGGTTCCATGACATTTGTGGCACATTCATAGATTGAAAGTATGGATTAGACACATATGGCATGTTCACATATGGATTTGAAAAACTAGCATTTTGATACAAACCAGGCATTGCAGGCATATATGGCATTGGTTGAGGTATATGAACAGGAGCCTTGTTAACAATCTTGCAATTAGAAGATAAATGATTGACACTATTACAATTACTACAAGTTTTCCTAGGAGCAAACTTGTCAGGAGAGTAATTGTTTTTCTTGTTGATGCCTATCTTACCATTTCTGTTCTTTTTCTTTTTGCCCTCAATTTCTACCTTTTCATTGTCTGATTTACCAACAGCCTTTATGTTGTGTAAATCACCTGTCTTAGTCTTCCCACTGGATTTGGTTTTGCTGCACTCACCACTAACAAAATTCTTGTTTACTGGACCATACTTGATGTCCAGTTTCCTAAGTTCCTTCTTACCAACAGACTTTTTGTTAGTCGACGGATACCTCTCATCCGTTGACGGTTCATCTGTCAGCGGATGATCACTATCCGTTGATTCACAAATAGTCTCTAGATCCTCAAGGCCAGGTTCTAGCTCCTTTTTCTTTTGAGTCCAGGTATCCTTTACAAAAGATTCTATTCCCTGAACTTCTATTATGTTTTGAGAAACATTCCTACTACTTTGAAATTTAGCAATTATCCCTTGTTCTTTTTCAAGCTGGTCTTTTAAAATCAGTTCTCTTTTTAACACAGCTTCAAGTTCACTTTTAGCATTATTGCAATCAACTCTCATTTTCTCAAATTCTAGAAATTGAGATTCTAGAGCAGCATTTCTATCACTTAAAAACAGATTAGACTCTTTAATTCTATTGTTCTCTTTAGTAAGTGATTTAAGAGTAACACTTAAGTGATATAGTTCAGTAGACATTTCATCTATAACACTATTGCATTCCTCTTTTGTGAGCTCAGAGAGATTAGTGGAAAATACCTGATTGCTAGCTGAACTTGCTTCCTGCTCTCCAGAATCAGCCATTAAAGCAAGGTTGACTAACTCAGCATCATCATCAGAATGATTGTCATCAACAGCCCAGTCATACTCTTGGGTCAAGAATGCCTTTCCTTTCTGCCTGAGAAGATCAAAATATTTCTTCTTATAGTCAACAACCTCAGTTGGCTTTCCCTTGTTCTCAGATCTAGGTTTCCTGCATTCACTTATCATATGACCAGCAATCCCACAATTGTAGCATTTAATTTTGAATTTATCCACATAGTTGTTTGTGGAAAAATCCTTGTTAAATGGCTTGGCCATCCCAGAGTTTCTCTTGAATTTCAGCTTAGAGAATCTCCTAGATAGAAAAGCTAAGTGCTCATCTATCTCATCCAATTCATCCTGCTGAAGGGCATTCAATTCCTCAGATACCTTTACCTTGCTCCCGCTTGATTCTGCTCTACCTTTACAAACCTCCCTGTTTGGTGTAGAACTAGCAGTTTCTGTCCTTTCCTCCTTTTGCTCCAAATTGGCAACGAGTGCAACTGACCCACTTTTCTTTTGAGACTTCTCAATCTCTTCATCCTGCTCCATTTCCAGCTCATAGGTCTTTAAAGTTCCATAGAGCCTTTCAAGAGTAAATGTCTTGTACTCTTGAGTGTTTCTTAGAGAAACAGTCATTGGCTTCCATTCCTTGGGCAGTGATCTCAGAAATTTGAGATTAGAGTCTTTAACCTGATAGACTCTTCCATACAGTTTCAAACCATTTAGTAGCTTTTGAAATCTACTAAATGTATCATTCAATGTTTCTCCACTCTTAAAGTGAAAGTGTTCATACTGTTGGATTAGTAGTTGCATCTTGTTTTCCCTTACCTGTTCTGTTCCTTCACACAGGGTTTGAACAATGTCCCATACTTCCTTGGCGGTAGTACAGTTAATAACATTGTCAACCATGTCTGTTTCTAGACCATTGAACAGAATATTCATGGCCTTTTTGTCTTTGTGGACTTCTGCAATATCTTCAAGACTCCACTCAGAAACAGGTTTGGGAATGAAAGTGTCAGGCACATCATCAGCCAGGCCAACTCTTGTTGCTGTCTTCATTGGAACGTGAGGACCCTTGTCAATGCAATCCACAAAACCCTCATCAATAGACGAGAGATGTAGACGCATTTTTACTTTCCAGTGAAAGTAATTTTCTCTATCAAGAACTGGAATCTTCACTCCATAATCCTTCTTAGACATGTTGGAAGTGTGTTGATCTTTAAACTTCAAATATGTTAGAAGCTTGCTTTGATACCAATTGTTATTCCCAGATTACACACTTGTATAATTGTAGAAGGGGGGGTTGAATACAATTCTTGATATTTATAAATTTCTGATAAGAACTTCAGAAACTTATGAAGAGATAATTGCAATGTAAGAATTATACACAAACACATATAAAATCAGGTGGTTAAAATGCACCACCTGAAGCTTTTATTTGAAGAAAACTCTGTGATACAAAATGTACACAGCTGCCGTTTTACAACTCTTTGCTTCTAAAGATATTCAAGAAACCCTAAGCAAATATGTCTGTTTTCTTAACCTACAAAGAGTTGCTACACTTGGTTATATATCCCAAGTTTTACAAGTACTACTGGAATAAGATAATACTAATCTAATTCTAGTTGACTTGCTACTACACTCCAAATACATATGTAGCCGAAAGGTTGTCCTTGTGTTCAGACATGTCTCCTGCACCTTTCTTGTATTCATAGTGTAAATGGAATGCTTCTTTCTTCTGTGTTTCCAAAGTATGGCTGCCATACTGCTTTTTGTATCTACTATAAACTCATGTGATCTGTCAGTCAAACATGTCCTTATCAACTGCTAATCTCCAGCTAATCATAGAAAACAGTGTCAATGATTATCCGTTGATGATGTATACTGACATCCGTTGATGATGTATAGAGCAGTATCCGTTGATATTGGGACTTGAGCTGTATCCGTTGATAGAGTGAATTTGAGTTGTATCCGTTGATAGAGTTTAGTCTTCATCCGTTGATACACTTTCACTTAGACAGAATTACATAGCATAGCTTATTTACAATTGGCTACCCTATTCTGCCTATCCGTTGATAGTCAACATGACTGTGGATAAAAACACTATCAACTGATAACATAGAGATACTGCAGTGTGCTACAAAACCTCATCCGTTGATGAGCTACCTGTCAACGGATAGAGTTATAAATCCTCATCCGTTGACAGCTACAAAACCTTAAACAATTTGATTGATTGTGAAGTTATCATCAAGTACAACATATTCCTAACAATAGTGCTTAACCACCACACCAATGAATGTCATCTGTATTATAATCAAAATTAACTAATTATTACTATTTTTATTTAATTTATTTTACAAACTAGTTAAAAATAAGGGAAAAATCATAAAAATGGAAAATTAGTAAAAGTACGGTAACATTCATCACATAAATAGTGAGTATGACCACTTTGGTGTGTATGAATATAGGTTCAAAGTTTTGCCTTTTTCCTATTTCTATTTAATTTTTTTAATTTATTTTACAAACTAGTTAAAAATGGGGGGGGGAAATAAAGAAATTGTTTTTATTCTGAAATTTTGGCAATAACTTTAAAAATGATGGATCTTGAACTCCGTACGGTTTGGTCGTCGAGAAATATTTTTAAAAAAATTGAAACCCCAAAACTGACTAAACTCTTTTTAGGGGTTTTACCATCCAAATTAATTTATTATTTTTTAAAATCTTGGAAATATCGCTAAATTAGATATATATTGACTTACGTGCGGTTGATCGTCGATAAGTAAATAGAGAAAACAATCCGGGACAAAGCACTAGTTTGGAGTACGGGTCAAATCGATAGTTGACTAACACTTTTGCCATCAAAATTAATTTATTATTCTTTGAAATATTAGGAATTTCGCTAAATGAGATATATATTGACTGACGTGTGGTTGGATCGTCGATAAGTATTTTTAAAAAAATAGAGATAACAATCCGGGATAAAGCACTAGTTAGGAGTACAGGTCAAATCGCTAATAGACTACCACTTTTTCAATCCAATTTAATTTATTATTTTTTGAAATATTGGGAATATCGCTAAATGAGATATATATTGACTTACGTGCGGTTGGATCGTCGATAAGTATTTTTAAAAAAATAGAGACAACAATCCAGGACAAAGCACTAGTTAGGAGTACGGGTCAAATCGATAGTTGACTATAACTTTTGCTATCCAAATTAATTTATTATTTTTTGAAATCTTGGGAATATCGCTAAATTAGAATTGAAGATATATTTCAGATTTGAAAATGATTTATTATGATTTCACGTACGTATTTTAATAATAATCGTAGTCCTGCCAATATTTTTATAAATAAACAGCTGTTATGACTACCACAATGTTTCATTGTGGTAGTTTTGTGTCTTTAGTCATCATTCATTTCGTTCAATCACATAAGTTTCTTTGAACACAGCGTTACAAGATTAAGAAGATTAGATCGAACAAGAACTGAAATCGCCCAAATTTTCTCCTCTCTATGTGTTTTTCTCTCTCTGAAGCGCTGTTTTTGTGTGTAGTTTATCTGTGGTCGTGCAGAGTAATAGAAAGGAAGTGTTTAATGAAGGGTATAATATAAATTTTAAAAGAATATGGCTACCACAATGTATCATTGCGGCAGCCGTGTTGTATCAGTGCGGGAGATATTGCTACCGCAATGAAACATTGCTGGAGTAATTAATCTCCACCGTATATTCCCTAATTTAACGGACAAGATTTATTGGCTGTGTAGAAAAATGTAACCAGCTATGGTTGTGGAAGGGAACCCATATATATATATATATATAGGCACGTTCCACAGCCCCCGTTGGATATCCCCTGATCCCGTACACCCTCCATGTTTCATGGAGGGCGTCCGCCATGAAACATGGAGGGCGTATACCTATAAAAATTAAATTAAAAATAGAAAAATAATCATATTGAGTTGACATTCATCACAAAATTAGTGACCACCACAATTTGAGTGTGTATTAATTTTAAATTCGAATTTAAATTTTACTTCGTTTTTAATTAATTTCATAATATATTTCACAAACTAAATAAAAATTATTAAAAAATAAAGAAAATAGAAAAATAGTGATATTGAGTTGACATTCATCCTAAAATTAGTGACTACCACTAATTGAGTGTGTATGAATTTTTAATTCAAATTTAATGTTTTCTTCCTTTTTAATTAATTTTATATTATATATCGCAAACTAGTTAAAAATTATTGAAAAATCAAGAAAATATGAAAATAGTGATATTGAGTTGACATTCATCCTAAAATTAGTGAGTACCACTAGTTGAGCGTTTATGAATTTTCAATTCGAATTTAAACTTTTCTTCATTTTTAATTAATTTCATAATATATTTCACAAACTAAATAAAAATTATTAAAAAATATAGAAAATAGAAAAATAGTGATATTGAGTTGATATTTATTAAATTTTAGTTTATTTTAAATAATAATTATCATAAGAAAAGTAAAATCTCTATTTAAAAAAAAATAATGAAAATATTTGGGATGTAGTGTTGACGCCCTCCATGAAACATGGAGGGCGTAGCCTTTTGGTCCAACTTTCCAGCATTTTGTTCCAACTTTCCAGCATTTTGTCTTTTTGAAACTGCACAGTTTTTTCAGCTTCTTTGTTCATCTTTGGAGAGCAAAAAATAAGGTTAGAATTTTCATGGCTTCTTATTTATTTAATTATGATTCTAACTCTTCTAGTGATCATAACGACTTTAATTATGTAACTCCCGTTCGAAGTAAAAGAGTTTATCGTAAACTTTTTGATGAAAATGGTGTTGAAATTCATGAAACAATAGATGTTGATGATATTGATGATGTTGGTAAAAAATTTGGTGATACTTCCAATTTGAAGGGGCAAGAAAAAATAATTATTGATAGTGATGAAGATGTTAATATTGGAAAAAAGGATGATATTGATGGTCATGACAATGATAGAGATAATATTGGAGAAGAAAATATTGGATCTTTTCATGACAATGATAAAGCTAATATTGGAGAGAAAAATATTGGATCTTTTCATGACAATGATAAAGCTAATATTGGAGAAGAAAATATTGGATCTTTTTTTTTTTTTTGCAAATATAAATGATGAAGTGCCTTGTGTTGGTATGCAATTTGATTCTTTACAAGAAGCGGAATTATTTTATAAAAATTATGGTCGTAATGTGGGGTTTGAGATAATTATTAGCAGCACTCATAAAAATTTAAAATAAATTCAAAATTTAAAAATGCAATTCGTTTATTTAGTGATATTCAAAATGTAATTATTAATATTTAAAACATAATTTTGCAATCATAATCTTCCAATCATTAATATTTTTTCTTATTAAAACATAATCGTGTAATTATTAATATATACCCAAAAATATTAAACCATATCTTTCAGTCACTAATAAAAATACATAATAGAAATCCGTATAAAATGAATAATTATCGTTAGATTTTTAGCAAAAAAATCAGAACTGTTAGATCTTGATTAAATATTTTATATGATTAATTTACTTTAATAAGCATTCAAGATTGGAGATTGTTGTTTCTATTTTTTAAAAAATACTTATCGACGATCCAACCGCACGTATGTCAATATATTTCTAATTTAGTGATATTCCCAAGTTTTTAAAAAATAATAAGTTTATTTGAATGGTAAAAGTGGTAGTCAACTATCGATTTGACAGGTACTACTAACTAGTGCTTTGTCTCGGATTGTTGTTTCTATTTTTTAAAAAATACTTATCAATGATCCAACCGCACATATGTCAATATATGTCTAATTTATTGATATTCCCAAGTTTTTAAAAAATAATAAATTTATTTGGATGGTAAAAGTGGTAGTCAACTATCGATTTGACCAGTAGTGCTAACTAGTGCTTTGTCAAGGATTGTTGTTTCTATTTTTAGAAAAATACTCATCGACGATCCAATCGTACGGATGTCAAAATATATCTAAGTTAGTGATATTCCCAAATTTTCAAAATAAAAAATTAATTTTGTTGGGGATCTTAGCAGATCACTACTATTCTAACTAGTACTTGTAACTAGTGCTTTGTCACGGATTGTTGTTTCTATTTTTAAAAAATACTCATCGATGATCCAACCGTACGGATGTCAAGATATATCTAAGTTAGTGATATTACCAAATTTTCAAAAAAATAAAAAATTACTTTTGTTGGGGATCTTAGCAGATCACTACTATTCTAAATAGTACTTGTAACTAGTGCTTTGTCACGGATTGTTGTTATTATTTTTTAAAAATTACTTCTCGAAGATCCAACCGGACGGATGTCAAGATATATCTAAGTTAGTGATATTCCCAAATTTTCAAAAAATAAAAAATTAATTTTGTTGGGGATCTTAGTAGATCACTACTATTCTAACTAGTACTTGTAACTAGTGCTTTGTCACGGATTGTTGTTATTATTTTTAAAAAAATACTTATCGAAGATTCAACCGTACGGATGTCAAGATATATCTAAGTTAGTGATATTCCCAAATTTTCAAAAAATAAAAAATTAATTTGGTTGGGGATCTTAGCAAATCACTAATATTCTAACTAGTACTTGTAACTAGTGCTTTGTCACGGATTGGTGTTATTATTTTTTAAAAAATACTTCTCGAAGATCCAACCGTACGGATGTCAATATATATTTAAGTTAGTGATATTCCCAAATTTTCAAAAAATAAAAATTAATTTGGATGGTAAAAGTGGTAGTCAACTATCGATTTGACCAGTACTACTAACTTGTGCTTTGTCCCGGATTGTAGTTTCTATTTTTTAAAAAATACTTATCTACGATCCAACCGCACATATGTCAATATATGTCTAATTTAGTGATATTCCTAAGTTTTTAAAAAATAATAAGTTTATTTGGATAGTAAAAGTGGTAGTCAACTATCGATTTGACCAGTACTACTAACTAGTGCTTTGTCCCGGATTATTATTTCTGTTTTTTAAAAAATACTTATCGACGATACAACCGCACATAGGTCAATATATTTCTAATTTATTATTATTCCCAAGTTTTTAAAAAATAATAAGTTTATTTGGATGGTAAAAGTGGTAGTTAACTATCGATTTGACCAGTACTCCTAAATTTGTGAATCTAACGTAAAAATCTCAAAAATAGAAAATTAGTGAATCTAATGTAAAATTAATCACAGAGTATTAATATTTGAATTTTTACGAATTTTAATTTGAATTTTATCTTATTTTTCTATTTTTAATTTAATTTTTACAAGAATAAGACCTCCATGTTTCATGGAGGGCGGGGGATATCCCCCGGGGCTCTTGATTGATCTCCTATATATATATATATATATATATATATATATATATATATATATATATATATATATATATATATAGATTGGGGAGCCTGAGATGTATCTCAGGTAAATTTCTTGAGATACATAGATTTTATATACAAATATGGTGGGGGTATTTTAGTAAAAACAGAATTTTTTAATTAGCCCTACGAGCCCAATCAAAGTTAAAGTGTATTTTGTGAGTATCTCAGGAAAACTTCCCTAAGATCAATCTCAGGGTCGTTTTTCTCATATATATAAATATATATATATATATATATATATATATATATATATATATATATATATATATATATATATATGAAGCAGGTCAAGAACCACGGGTGGACATCCACCCAGCGCAATGTAACATTGCGCTCGGGGCAATGTAACATTGCGCCAAGAACTGCTGAAAAATTACCTGGGGCATTGTTACATTGTGACATGGTGCAATGTTACATTGCGAACTGGCGCAATGTTACATTGCGCAGGTCGCAATGTTTTCTTGCGCCAGGCGCAATGTAACGTTGCCCATGATTTATTATTATTTTAATTCAATGTAATTTAAAAAATGTAAGATTGGATATTAAAACTAATTATGAAATTAAAAATAACTAATCTAAGGATACAAAATACAAAATAAAACTCTAATTGAATGATAAGGTCTCAATAATATGTTAAGAGTTATTTTAACTTCTTAAGAATGAACTATCATCTATATTACTACTATCGTCTGTTTTTTCAACGAGGGGTACCTCTAGTTTTTACATATCAATTTACGTTTATTTAACTTAAGGATACAAAATACAAAATAAAACTTTAACTGAATGATAATGTCTCAATAATATGTTAACAATTATTTAAACTTCTTAAGAATGAACTATCATCTAACTATCATATCATCTATATTACTACTATTGTCTGTTTTTCAACGAAGAGGTACCTCTAATTTGTAGATATCGCCATTTACGATTATTTAAGTTAAAGATACAAAAAACAAAAATAAACTGAAACTAAATTGATAAGGTCACAGTTGCATAACTACATACATTTAAATTTCAAACAAAATTCACAACTAAATATTAAAATTAAGTGAATTGAATTTTTATTCAACTAAATTAAGTTAAGTGAACTAAATTAAGTATTTATAATGCGATAATAATGATTTTTTTAATTTTAAATAATTAAATATACATTAAAAAAATGGAGCAATGTTTCAATGCACATGGCGCAATGAAACATTGCACAATATGGGTTTGGCGCAATGTTACATTGCACCTGGCGCATTGAAACATTGCGCCAGAGGTAATTGGTGCAATGAAACAATGCGCCAGTAACGTAGATATCTTTAATTTCATTATGTTGGTGGTGCTGGGTGGCTGTTACTCCCCATGGGGCACTGTTTCATTCCTAAATCTAAATTCACTTTAACTCAATTTACTACTTTACACTTTATTACTTTAACCTTTCCTAAATCTAAATTCTTCCAAAATTCTACCATCCTCCAAACATTCATTCATTCTCCCATTCTTCAATCCATTCTCTCAACTATGGACTACTTAACTCACTACCATCACTTTCTAAATCAAAGTTCTTCCAAATTTCTCCTATTCTCCCAACATCCTTAAAAATTTTCCATTCTCCTAACATCCTTAAAAAATTATATTTTAAGGTTTAAAGTGCAATTTTGCTTATCATTTGAAGGTCAAATATTATCAAAAAAGGTTAGTTTTTATGGCAACATTTTTATTTAATGATTTTAGTTCATCTAGTGAGGATCATAATGATTATGATTATGATTATGAAGTTACTACGCCCGCTAGAAAAAATCCGGTTTCTCGAAAATTATTTATTGATGAAATAATAGATGTTGATGACTATGATAATGTGGGTAAGGAAAAGATGAATGTGGATGATGATGATGATGCGGGAAAAAATGATGTTAATAAAGGTAAAAATAAGGTGAATGTACAAAATGATGGTGAAGATTATAATGAAGATGATGGTGATATTAATATCGGAAACGAAAATTGTGGGTTTACATTTCCGAATATTAATGATGTTGTGCCTAGTGTTGGTATGATTTTTGGCACATTAGATGAGGCGACAAAATTTTATAGGGATTATGGTCGAAGTGTCGGATTCGAGATAATAATTAGGAATACGCATAATCATTTAGGAACTAAGGATCCATCATCCCGGTTTTTTATTTGTCGGAAGGGTGGAAGAACAAAACCATTGAATTTAATGGGTCGTGATAAAGCAAAACGTATTAGAGATGTAATTCCACGAACAAATTGTCAAGCCCGCATGTGCGTAGTTCATAAAGTGCAAACAAATAAATGGATTATAAGTTCGGTCGAATTGAAACACAATCATGCTATGGTGACACCGGATAAGGTTCAATTTTTTCAAAGGTCTCAAAACATAGATCCAATCACTAAATCAATTATTGAGTTGTTTAACAAATCCGGCATCGAGACGGCAAAAGTGATGAAATATCTAAGCGAGACATGTGGCGGTGTTGAAAATCTTGGTTTCTCCCCACAAGACGTGTGTAATGTCATACGTGACATTCGACGCCGGGTATTTGATTTAGGAGATGCGGAGTGTGGTTTGGTCTTACTTTGGGAATTAGAACAAGAAACTAATTTTGGAAAATTTTTCTATCGAGTGGATGTGGACGAGGAGAATCGTGTTAGGGGTTTGGTATGGGTAGATCCTCGATCCATGAATGCATACAAAAATTTTGGTGATGTGGTTACGTTCGACTCGACTTATCGGACGAATAGGTATTGTATGCCTTTCATACCCATTACGGGGGTAAATCATCACTACCAAAATATTTTATTTGGATTTGCACTCATAAGGGATGAAAAAGAGCCATCTTATAAGTGGAGTTTGAAAACGTGGTTAGAAGCCGTTGACAATAAACCGCCCGTGACAATTATCACCGATCAAGGCCTCGCTTTGAGTAATCTTATTGCTGAGATTATGCCACATACAAAGCATACATATTGTACATGGCATATAAGTAATAAGTTTCCCGAGAAGTTGTCTAATTTGTACACCAACTATCCGGATTTCAAATCGAATTTCAATGCATGTGTGTACAAGTCGTTGTCACCAACGGAATTCCAAGGTAAGTGGGAGGAATTGGTCGAGAAGTACCAACTTGAGGATCATGTTTGGTTAAATCAAATGTATGCTATTAGAGATCAATGGATCGGTGCTTACACGAGAAATTATTTTTCCGCCGGTATGACCACTACCTCAAGGAGCGAGTCTATGAATGCTTTTTTTGATGAATATGTGCAAGCATCTACCGGTTTGAAAGAATTCATCGAAAATTCACAAAAGGCTTTGGAGACACAATATCTTAAGGAGGTTAAATGTGATTTCGACACCGAGGAAACCGAAAGAAGACTAGTATTGCACTCATCCTTGGAAATTCATGCATCCGAAGTTTACACAAAGGAAATGTTTAAAAAATTTCAAAAGGAGCTTTTAAAAAGTCAATCTTATGCCGTGAAGAAAGCTAAAGGGTTGGGATGTTACTTGTTTAAAATGTATTTGGTGGAGAAGTCTACCGTACCGGAGAATCGTAGAAGAAGTTATCAATTGACGGTTCATATCGACCAAAGGATTGAATGTGCTTGTAAAAAGTTCGAACATTCCGAAATGATTTGTAGACACATGATCCGTTACCTCGATAAACAACAAAAAACCCAAATACCAAACGATTACATCATGCCTAGGTGGACTATGAAAGGCAACCAAATTGCCGGACCTCTACCATATACGCCTCCCGTTCTTGCAAATGTTGGTGCATCACAATCATCAAGGTATAGTGCATTGTGCAAATCTTTTCAAGGTTTGGGTGCTATTGGTAGTTGTTTCGTACGACGGTTCAATTACGTGATGAATTTGATTGAGAGAGAGAAATGTCATGTGAAAAATGCTTTCCCGGAAGAACGTAAGGAAAGGATGAATGATTCGTTTTATCAAGATGATTACTATCAAGATGATCCAATATTTGATCCACCAATGTCAAAAACGAAGGGAAGAAAGAAAGCGGAAAGATATAAAAGTGGTATTGAAACTTCGACTTCAAATACGAAGCCACGAAAGTGCGGAAAGTGCGGAGAAGTTGGAACAAATCATGATAGAAGAAATTGTCCAAAAAACAATTGAATATGTTATGTATTATTCGTATTCATAATATTTATGTACTATTTAAAATTATTCTAATTTTTATTAATGAGCAACTAGTAAAATTAAATTTAATAAAATAACTGAAATCATGAAAAAATTAGTAAAACGCAGTTTGTGCAGTTTTCTTTAATAAAAAAATCAAAGTAGTACAGGCGCAATGAAACATTGCGCTGTTAAACGACAGAGCATTGAAACATTGCGCCTAGCGCAATGTTCCAATGCGCCAGGTCCAGAAACAGAGTAAAACAGAGGATTATAAACTGCATAAAATGGCTGTTTTTACTAATTTTTGGAATCTTGTGCCAAAATTATTTAAAAAAAATGTTTTACACCTTCTAAAATCTTAAAATGTTATAATAATTGAAATTTTTTTAAAAAATGTAATATTTTATTATAATTAAAGAAAAATCAAAATTCCTTAAAAAATCCAGTTTTTTAAGTACTGGAGCAATGAAACATTGCGCCTGGCGCAATGTATCAATGCGCCAGGTCCAGAAACAGAGTAAAACAGAGGATTATAAACTGCATAAAATGGCTGTTTTTACTAATTTTTGGAATCTTGTGCCAAAATTATTTAAAAAAAATGTTTTACACCTTCTAAAATCTTAAAATGTTATAATAATTGAAATTTTTTTTAAAAATGTAATATTTTATTATAATTAAAGAAAAATCAAAATTCCTTAAAAAATCCAGTTTTTAAGTACTGGAGCAATGAAACATTGCGCCTGGCGCAATGTATCAATGCGCCAGGTCATTCTGCAAAAAAAACTGCAAAGTGCAGTCTGTATAACTTTTAAAAAACTGCTAAAAGTGCAGTTTGTTTCTAAAAAATCCAAATAAACCTGTTAAAAAATCAAATCAAAACAAAATCAAATTTACAATCCAAAATTACATATTTACGATCCAAAATTACAATCCAAAATCAAATCTAATAATTACAATCCAACATTAAATCTAATAAACACGAATAAACACTAATCTAAAGGCCCTTGTTCCTCTGCAACTTCCCATATTCAGAAATATTTCGAGCTTCCCCACTAAGAAGCTCCCACGTTATGCGATACCGGAAAGTGGTAGAAGTAAGGGTGGATCCCCACTCCGCCTCATGTAACGATATGCCATTAAGGATAGCATCCATATACTTGCAAACGTACACGCCACAATCATAACCATTTGGTTGCTTCGGTCGGTTTTCCATGAACTTTGCCCTCATAGGTTTAAATTTGTTAGGGAATTTTTCCTTGTCCAAGTGATGAAGCATGCAGGGGAAGAATCGTTCCTACAAACGATCATTATTAATAACAAGATATTCGGATATGAATAAATCGATTAATAAGATAACTCTAAAAAAATAATGTACCATCACATAAATTTCATGTGCGTACGCCTTCCGTAAGCCATCCCGCTTCTCCTCCCGGAGAGGATCAACTATCATCACATGCCAATTCTGGAGGTCCGCAATAAACAAAATCCAATGATGTCCTACGCATGCGGGAAGGAAAGCAAAATCACAAGCTTCTAATGGATCCCCGATGTGTTGTTTCCTATAAGTGTTATAGAAAGCTTGTTGATCCTTAATCGCAGCCTCGGCTTTAAACATTTCTGGATGCACCTGCAATAATTATGATGTATATTGCAATATTAATTTCATATCACTCACGAAACCAATTAGCACTTGAACATATATCATACGAACCATATGTAGTGGTTGTTTAAACTTATACTCTGTTTGGTTAGAGGCAATATATTTAGATGAAAATGGTTAGAAATTTGTACTATTTTGTAGATAGATATTCATAAAGTCCATACTTCCCTCTAATTTGTACAATAAGAGCTTGTTTGACTATATAAGAAAAAAAATAGGTATAAGTCCAAACATTCTATTGCTTGTTAATAGCTCGAACTCGACTCCAAATCAGATTTTAATAGATTATTAATAATTCATGAATTTTAGTAGATTTTTACTGATTTAATATTCAACGTAAAGTTTTTGTATAACTAATAGAGTTCACAGAATTTGGTAGAATTGACACAGAGTCGTAGAGTCTACAGAAAATACGGAAAAGAGAATAGATGATTTACCTTGCAGCAACATCGAAAACAATACGGAAAAGAAATCAACGAAAACAAACGCAGCAACATCGAGAAAAGAAACAGCAAAACAAAATTTGCAAGAGAATAGATGATTTACCTTGCAGTTTGTGCAATAATTTTTGGCAAGGGTAAGGAAATAGCTATAGAAAATGAAGAACTTCTTGCACGGAGGATGGAACACGCCCCCATTATGTGCCATTTTCTCCCTAATCTTCAACAAATCAGAATAGGCATCTATTATAGCGCAGCTCACATCATTCTCGGGTTTTAGGCACTGGACATTCTTATGAGAAAGAGTATGATTAAACCCACGCCCACGATGATCATACCATACATAATGTTAGGCCGAATACACAATTAATAATCAACTTTGTATGAGAGTTTAACAAGTAAAAGTGTTTATGCACTTAAAAACTTCTTGTATTACGAACCCTCTTCGTGATGTAAATATCACAAAGAGCTGCTAGGTTACAATAAAGATAATTCGTTATCGATACCCTTCTAGGGTTAACCTAACTGTATTTATATAACATACAGCTACGATACAATCTCTAATTGATATTCCTAATAATCAGCTATACAATGATATCAATTACAGATTGTCACACGTCTCCTATGTCAACTCGATCTCTTTGATAGCTATCCAATCTTCAAAGATATCGCTTCCATAATAAATCTTCAATCACTGTTGACCAGTATACGCTTCCTCCAGACAGAGTTTGACAAACTCTGTCGAGCTTCCATCTGTCAGAGTTTACACTAAACTCTGACTGCTTCCAGCTAAACTTTGATAATTCACTGTAACACTTAAACACTGATTAAAACACATCAATTATATTTAACAATCTCCCCCAACTTGTTCATTAGCAAAAATGCACAAGTTAATGACAATAATTGATGATGTCAAAACAAATAAACAAATACAGTGTTTACACAGATTCAGAGTTTAAGCTTCTACTTAATAAAAACTATAGAGAATAAGAAAATCCTTACAGACCTTAATCTCTTATCATTTCAAGATCTGGCATGGCTCTGAGATAATCAATCAGCAATCTTCTTTCTGCATTTTCAATCTCAATCTTCATAGCTTCTTTGATTTCTCTGAGCTGAGGATCACTTTCATCTGTCTGGTAGATAGCAGCCCTAAGATCATAAATTTTGTTCCTTCTCATCTCATTACCCAGTCTGATAAATCTTACTTTTTCCGACTGTGAATTGAAATCAAGTATTGTGATTCCCAAATCAGTCTTTAACTTTGCAGTACCTTTCTTCATTTCAATTAGATTTCCTTTGTAATCCCTGTATTTAGGAACATATCTGCTATTATATTTCTCTCCTCTGATTGCCAAATTCTGAGTCATTCTCTTTCTGAGCACATTAGCAACTGATTGAGTCCTTCAACTATTCACCTTGAGAAGATACAGAACATACTCTAGTTCTTCCCAACATTTCAAGCCAATATCATCCTCACCAACTTTAAATACTGTCCCATCAGCCATGAAGTACAAAAGAAAATCCTTGTTTAAACTCTTCTGATGAACTAACTGTACTGATTCCAGTCTGTCCAAACTCTCTTGAGGAACACCACGACCTGAAACAGCCAGTGAAGAAGGATCTCTAGGACCAGTATATTGCCTTTTGTCTCTGTGTGAACCTAGTCCACCCTTATTATTACCAACTTTGCCAGATAAAGCTTTTCCATCAGAAACATTCATAGAGACTCCAGATAATACATTTGGATCAGAAATTGTTCCTTTACCAAAAACCGATTTCAACTGAGAAGAGTGTAAAGGTGTGATCATTGCTTGTGATGCAATGGAAGTTGTAACTTTCTTCTGTGAACTTTCACCTTCAATGCCTTTTAGCTTAAGTTTAGCCTCTGCTGCAATTGCTTCCTTTGAAAACCGAGAACTTTGACTAACATCAGTCCTTTCTCTGATCACAACACCTTTAACAACAGGTCTAGGAGTTTTTCCTCTTTGTACCTTACCAGACTTTAAAGCTTTAAGATGTTCTTCTTGTAAACTCTTTTCTTCAGCTTCAATGTCCTCAATCGTAACTCCCTCCTCATTCTCTTCAATAAACAGCTTAGCAGCCAATTCTTCATCAGTTTGTGGATTAGAAGGTAACAACAAACTCTTGGTCTTTGAAGTACCATGAGTATCAGTATTTCTCCCAACAGACTGTGATTTATATGACTTACTAGTTCTCAGAGTTTGAGCCTCTTCAACCTTGTTCTTTCCTTTACTACTTGCCCCTCCATCTCCAGCACTATCCCTTCTGACAACTCTCTCCCCCTTTTTGACATCATCAGGCATTAGAATAGATGTAATTAACTCCAGGGAAGTAGCAATAGAATCAATTTTAGCAGATAAGTCAGACTGATTCTCTTCAACTTTACTCAGCCTGGCAAAGAGATTGTCTTGAGTTTTAGAGAATTTTGTAGTTACTAGTTTTGATTCTCTTTCCATTTTCATCTCTCTAGCTACAACCTCATTTCGCAAAGCAGTGATTGCCAATGTAGTATCATCAAATCTTCTATCCAGAGTTTTGACTTGAACTACAGTTGCTTTCAAGCAAGAAAGAATCTCTGGATTGGAGATAGTATCAGCATTTTTCTTAACAAAATCAGCTGCTCTTCCTCGTGGAAAAATACAATCTTCTTTGTACCATTCAGCAGCATTCTTTGCAAATTGTGCTCTCTCAACTTCATGAGAAGTACAAGTTTGAGTAAAAGGTGTATGTTTATTATCTGTTTGTACTGGTGCAGCATCAGAGTTTGCACTACTTTCACCTTCAGTTTCAACACTTGTAACTTTAGCAGGTTCATCTTCAGCCATAGGTTTAGCAATTTCTTCTGTCGGCTTGTCCAGATTTCCTCCATGTTGCTCAGGCTCAGCAACAGGAATAGACTGAGAAGTGACCTTGGTTGCCTGATCAATTTCTTCTCCTCCTTCAACAGTTTGGTGAGCATCAGATATTAACTCAGTATGAGATGCCACAGCTTCAGAAAGAACAACCGTAGGTTGATCAGCTACACCAATATCAGAGATAGGATCAGAGAATGGCATAAATGAATCAAGAATATCATTTATTGGAGAAAGTCCATCTCTAGCATCCTCTTCTGCAGGCATTTTGTCCTCTGCAGGTATTTCAGCCTCTGCAGGTATCTCAGCCTCTGCAGGTATTTCATCTTTCTCAACTTCAACAGGAGGTGTTTGCTGTGAAACAACCTCTGGAGTATCAATTTCTTCATCCACAGAATCAGAGAATATCAGCTTTCTTCGTTTTGCCAGAGGTACATTATCTGAATTCTCTTCACTAGATGGTGACTTAGGCATTTTTGCCCGAACTTTTATTCTTTTCACCCTTCTAGTATAAACAGCTTCAGGAGATTTCCGTTTTGATTTTCTTTGTGTCTCTTTCACCTGCTTTAGACTTTCATGTCGTTCAGTTACTGCCTTCTTAACTCTTTGTGCTTTAGACTGTGATTCTGGTGGAGATTGTGACGAATCAGAGTTTGTGTGTGGAGTGGGTGAAGGTTGTTTTGTAGGTGCTGAGTGAGCAGGTGATTCAGTGTTTGGTTCTGGTTGAGGTTCAGGGTGTGGTTCAGGTTGTTGTTGTGGTTGTGGTTGTGGTTCATGTTGCTGTTGTTGTTGTTCAGGTTGTTATGGTTCTTGTTGATCTTGTTGTGGTTCAGGTTGTTGTGGTTCTTGTGGTTGATTGAGAAAATTTCGCAGAGCAAGTGGCATGACAAAAGCAGGGAGATTTGATTTACCTACATCCTTGTTAGTCATATCAGAGAATATTCTCTTATTGACTCTAAAAGGATCAATTTCATCAGCATCATCAATTTCAAGACCAGGTACACAAGCATTAAACAGCATTTGACAAAAACGAGCATAATAAACAGTAGTAGATTCTGACAGTTTATCACCTAAGCTCATCAGAACATGTCGACCAAAATCAAAATTAGTACCATAGAGTAGAGAATACCCGATTTGGAGACTATCTATCGGAATGGCATCCCAGTTGGTGACTTTCTTCTGGAACGTCCTTGTAATGCAATCAAAGAAGAAATTCCATTCCTTTCTTAGATTTGGTCTCTTTATACCGCCAAGCTTGTCAAGAGATTCCATGTAACCTATCTCTTGTAGCATCTCTCTCAAATAAATTTCATTAACCAGAGTATAAGAAGTATGTGTTTCAAACCCCATTGTATCTCGTACAGTCTGTGGAGTAATCACATAGTCTTGGTCTTCATAAGTAAAGATAATGTTAGGAGTTCCATTCTCTCCTCCATCCACATAAACTGAATTCTGCCAGAATGTAGCAATTTGAGACGCAGAGAGAGTAGCAGGTCCAACCAGAGCATGTCCAATCTCTGAATCCCTCAAGAAGTTCTGCATTAGATGAAACGATTCTGGAACGCGTTGATGATAGAGTGGAGCTTCATAGTTGTTAGGAACAAACCGTAAACCAAGAGCAGTGAATGCTTTAGAAGCCATTGAGTTAAGAAATTTGCAAGAATTTCCAAGAGTAATGTATGTAGAGAAGGTGTTTGCGTGAATGCCCAAGTGAAAATAAGAGAACTGTGAGATGTAAGAATAAAACACAACCGTTTGGACACAAAAGTGATTAAAGTAATTAAAAACCCAATCTCTTATGTAACAAACACTCAATCAGTTCCTAGATTAATGTGTAGTGAGACACGATAATAGGTAAGTGGGACACATTAATGGGCGAGTGGGTCACGTGCGCTTATTTTTAAGAAGAGTATATTAAAAATTAAAACATTTAAAATATTTGATTTAAACAAAAATCAAATAATACTCTCTTAAAATATCTGGACCCAAGTAAAACAAGAATTTGAAGCGTTTACCTGTTGCCTTTAATAACCAGAATACGAAGCGTTTAAGAACTTCGTTCTTACCCATCTCTATTTAAGACCTAGAGACTTGCTCAGATTAGTTCATTAAGCCTTTAACCTTTCAGTCTCCCCTGTAAAATCACAAACCCTTCAAACCAAATACTCTGAAAAACAATGGCCAACCTTACCATCAAAGAGAAAAACCTTCATCTTGTCGAGAATAGGGACATCTTCAGCTATACGCGTGAAGAATTTGAAGCGTTTGAGTGGGAAAGGCAGCTTGAGACGCTGTGGCTGCAAATGGATGCCGGTCTGGAAGAGATCGAGAGAGAGAAACCTGCAAGGGTGATCGACATCGATGCTGCCCTCCAAGCAACATTGGCATGGCTCTCCTCGAAGGCATCCTCATCCAACACCACCAACCATTGTTAATGAATATGTCAGCAAAAATAACCTTATCCCTTCAACTTCCACCCAAATAAAGTGGCAAAGATGGGATCTGGGAATTTTTGCTAACAATGGAGTGGTTTGGATTGTCCTTTTATTTTCCTGTTGAATAGATTAGCAGATAGAGAGAACAAAAAGATGTAATATTTGCTTGTAATCTCTTTCTTATTATCAATGAAAAATTATATTTCTCTAATCTTATTCATTGTGTTCTGCAACTTTTATTAATGTTTTATGAACTGTTCTTCAAGAAAATAAATCAAGAAGAGAATATGAAAACTAATTAAAGTAATCATATAAAGAACACATTCATCAACAATCCACTTATTAACAGTTGTCAAGAACCCTATTTACTCCAAGATTTTCAAATTGTCCAAGTGAAAATTTACCTTAGAGTACAAATCACGAATCAAAAGCGTTTGTCAATTCTCCAACTTTATCACCGAAACCTTTTCATAAATTGCACAGTTGTGAATATGTGTGTGTGAAGCAGAGTTTACTAAATCAACTTTTAGAGCATCTAATTTTTCATAAAATCCATAAAGTAAATCAATAAACACTGGATGCACAAACTGTCATAGTAAACACTGATTGTTTGATGAAAGCTAAGCTCTGAAGTACTCATAACTATATACAGTAACTTTTATTTTATACCCCTTTTATATACACATTTTTTTTATTTGTATTTTCATCATTTTTTTTATTTTATTTATTTTTTTTTTATTTTTCATTCCAGTAATCAGAGGTTGGAACCAATCACCAAAAATTCAAAAAATTTAGCCCTTATCATTTTGATAAGTTCCTGGGTCCTCCTAGTATTTGACTAGTCACCAAAAATCAGAGAATTTTAGCACATATTATATACCAATAGGTTCCTGGGTCATCCTAGTATCCAACATAATCTCAAAGGAGTATAACAACCTATATACATTTTCTTTGGGGTATTGTAGTGAGCATTTTATTCTATCAGAGTATAACTAACAGAGTTTAGAGTTCATCAACATCAGTAGTTTTTCATGTAAGGTAATGCACACAGTATTTATAGACTCAGAGTTTAGGACAAAATATTACTAAGAGATGCTATAAATATGAGTCAGTATCATGCTGTGTTAACTTTCTGCACAATCTAAGATTAGATCACAATAACTCAGAAAGATTCATGATTAATTGCTAAGAATCATGCTTCATACATATTTCTTCATTGGTGTTTTTCACTCAGACAAAAATCAATTCAAAGTTCACAGAGTTTATCAAACTTATTAACAGTGTATGACATACAGACATGCTGACAGAGTTTAGAGACTGTATAACAGAGTTTAATCAACAGAGTTCACTTAGCATTTAACCAATCAGGAAATATGATTAATACATCACATAAGTAAAGTTTGAATCTAACCAACATTCCTAGTCAGAACCAGAGACCATTCCTAGTTCATTGACCAGTCTTGTAAATGTAGCTTCACTCAATGGTTTAGTGAAGATATCTGCAAGCTGTTGTTCTGTAGATACAAAATGTAGTTCAATATTTCCTTCTTCCACATGTTCTCTGATGAAGTGGTACCTTATGCTGATGTGCTTGGTCATTGAATGCTGTATTGGATTACCTGTCATAGCAATAGCACTTTGATTATCACAGTAAATAGGGATATTACTGTACCTCAATCCATAATCCAGCAATTGATTCTTCATCCATAAGATCTGTGCACAGCAGCTACCAGCTGCAATATACTCTGCTTCTGCTGTAGATGTGGAGATTGATTTCTGTTTCTTGCTGTACCAGGAAACAAGTCTGTCACCAAGAAATTGACAACTTCCACTAGTGCTCTTTCTGTCTACCTTGCAGCCTGCAAAGTCTGCATCAGAATACCCAAGTAGCTTGAAATCTGATTCTCTGGGGTACCACAGACCTAATGATATGGTGCCCTTGAGATACTTGAAGATTCTTTTCACAGCTGTCAGATGTGGCTCTCTAGGATCTGCCTGAAACCTTGTACAAAGACAGGTTGCATACATGATGTCAGGCCTACTAGCTGTCAAGTATAGAAGAGATCCTATCATGCCCCTGTAGTTTGTCATATCCACTGAAACTCCTGTGTCTTTGTCCAATTTAGTTGCTGTTGCCATGGGAGTTGATGCAGATGAACAATCAAGCATACCAAATTTCTTGAGAAGATTTCTGGTATATTTTTCTTGATTAATGAAAATTCCATCATCTGTTTGTTTCACCTGTAGGCCTAGAAAGTAACTAAGCTCTCCCATCATGCTCATTTGATATCTGGACTGCATGAGCTTGGCAAACTTCTTACAGAGTTTATCATTAGTAGACCCAAAGATAATGTCATCAACATAAATTTGAACTAACAGGAGGTCACTTCCTTGATTGAAATAAAACAGAGTTTTGTCAATTGTTCCTCTGTTGAATCCACTTTCTAGAAGAAACTGAGCAAGTGTCTCATACCATGCTCTTGGTGCCTGCTTAAGTCCATATAGTGCCTTATCTAGCCTATAGACATAATCTGGATATTTGGGGTCCACAAATCCTGGTGGTTGTTCAACAAACACTTCTTCTGCAAGCTTTCCATTCAGAAAAGCACTTTTCACATCCATCTGGAACACTTTGAATTTCTTGTGAGAGGCATATGCTAGGAAAATTCTGATTGCCTCCAATCTTGCAACTGGAGCAAATGTTTCATCATAGTCTATTCCTTCCTGCTGTGAATAGCCTTTTGCTACCAGTCTAGCCTTGTTCCTTGTGATAACACCTTCACTGTCAGTCTTGTTTCTGAAAACCCATTTAGTACCAACAATAGATCTGTTCTTTGGTCTTGGTACTAGAGTCCAAACTTCATTCCTTTCAAATTCATTCAACTCTTCCTGCATTGCTGTTATCCAGTCTGCATCTTGAAGAGCTTCTTCCACTTTCTTTGGTTCATTTTTAGACAAGAATGCATGAAACAGACATTCACTTGCAGTAGCACTTCTTGTCTTTACTTTTGCATCTGGATCACCAATTATCAAATCAGGTGTATGAGATTTAGTCCATTTTCTAACAGAAGTTAAATGACTTCTATCAGCATGTGATCCTCCCCCTTGATCCATGCTCTCCTGATTTTGTTGTGATCTATCTTTGTTTTCTGAGACTCCCCCTGAACTTGACTGCCCAGAGTCAGAATTTGAATTTTCAGAGTTTGAAGCATCAGAGTTTGATCCAGATTTTTCAGTTGACTCAGTATCAGTGTTTGAGTCTTCATCTTGATCATGCTCCCCCTCAACTGGTTCTCCCCTTTGTTGTGACTGAGAAGTTTCTCCAGAATTTACCAGTAGAGGTTCAGAGTTTGTTTCAACAGAGTCTGTCAGAATTGTTTCATCAGAGTTTCCTTCATCAGAGTTTAAATCTTCATTTTCAAAGTTCAGTTGATCATATTCATCTTTGTCTTCAAGTCCAGTTATCTTCTTATCATAAAAAGAAACATGTATAGATTCCACGATCACTTTAGTTCTCAGATTGTAAACTCTGAATGCCTTTGTTGACAGTG
The DNA here is from genome assembly GCA_036435485.1 of Saposhnikovia divaricata. Classification (NCBI taxonomy): domain Eukaryota; kingdom Viridiplantae; phylum Streptophyta; class Magnoliopsida; order Apiales; family Apiaceae; genus Saposhnikovia; species Saposhnikovia divaricata. The sequence continues at coordinate 73,969,997 of CM071600.1, read as the reverse complement.
GATAGCCAACAAAAATTCCTTCATCTACCTTTAGCTCAAACTTGGTCAACTGTTCTGGATGAGTCTTCAAAACAAAACATTTGCACCCGAAAATATGAAAGTATTTCAGGTTAGGCTTCTTTTTCTTCACCATCTCATATGGTGTCTTTCCATGCTTATTGATCAGTGTTGCATTTTGAGTAAAACAAGCAGTTTGAACAGCTTCTGCCCAGAAATAAGTTGGCAATTTTGCTTCATCAAGCATAGTTCTGGCAGCTTCAATTAAGGTTCTATTTTTCCTTTCAACTACACCATTTTGTTGTGGTGTACCAGGTGCTGAAAACTCTTGTTTCACTCCATTTTCCTTGCAGAATTCTTCCATTGTTGCATTTCTGAACTCAGTTCCATTATCACTTCTGATGATTCTGACTTTGTTGCTTGATCCTTTGTCCAGAAGCTTCACATGCTCCATCAGAGTTAATGCAGTTTCATCCTTCTTTGCTAGAAAATACACCCAAGTGAATCTAGTGTATTCATCAACAATGACTAAAGCATATTTCTTCCTTGCAATAGACATAACATTTACTGGACCAAAGAGATCAACATGCAGAAGATGATAGGGATCAGTGATAGAAAATTCTGTCTTGCTCTTGAAAGATGACTTCCTTTGTTTAGCCTTCTGACATGAGTCACATAGGCCATCAACATTTAACAGAGCCTTTAGGAGTCCTCTTACAAGATCCTTTCTGATCAATTCATTGATGTTGTTCAAGTTCAAATGTGAGAGTTTCTTGTGCCACTTCTAACTCTCTTCACTAGACATTCTTGTTGACAGGCAAACAGCTTTTCCAACAGAGTCTATCAAAAGCTTGATTTCATAAATGTTGTTTTGCCTGTGACCAACTAGAACAACCTTTCCTGTAGATTTGCTGATTACTTCACAATATTCAGGTTGAAAATCTACATGATATCCCTTGTCACAGATTTGACTCACAGATAACAAGTCATGCTTGAGTCCTGGGACATGAGCTACATTGTTGATGATGACATTTCCAAGATTAATATTGCCATATCCCAATGTTCTTCCTACATTGCCATCACCATAGGAAACTTTTGGGCCAGCCTTCTCCTCATATTCTGATAGCAGGGCTTTATTTCCAGTCATGTGTCCTGAACATCCACTATCCACGACTAGGGTTGCCTCCCTGTTACCCTGCAATCACAAACAATTACTGAGGATTAGTTTTAAGGATCCAGACTTGCTTGGATCCTTTGGCATTCTTAACTTTGTTAGCTTTTGCAGCGGAATTAACATTATCAGAGTTTGAGCTAACAGTATCAGTGTTTACACTTGCAGTATCAACTTTAACCCATTTCAGATTGGGTTTCAGTTCATAGTAATTATGATAGATAGCATGATATTTTCTGCAAGTATAAATGGAATGCCAAGTGCTTCCACAGTGTGTGCATAAAGTCTGTGGCTTAGTTCTAGCAAAATCCTTCTTTACCTCAGACTTTGTAGGTAAAGAATTTATATTTTTATTTTTCTTGCAGAAATTTGCAGAAATTGGAGCATAACTAGCAAGCATTGGTTTATTTCCTGAAGTGATGCCTACTTTTCCATTTCTGTTTTTGTTTGACACTTTCTGTTTCTCAACAGATTTTAACTCCTTCAGTTTATGTTTGAGTTGTTTATCTGTCATTGAACCAATATTAACCTGTTTAACACTAGTTTTTACTGGTTTACTTTTGACAGCTTCCTTTTCATTTTCAGACAAAAATTTACTGGTTCCATGAACAAAATGAGTTCTGACTTTAACTTGATTTTGAAATCTAAGTTCATCTCCCTCATTATAACCTAGACCAACAGTGTCTGTTTGAAAAATCTGTTGAGTGTCCTTTCCAGAATTAGTCCAAGTCCTAATTTTATTATTTGCTTCCTCCAACTCTGACTCTAGTTGTTTATACTTCTGAAGCAAATTCTGTTCTTTACAAACAGCATCATCTCTCTCTTTCTGAACTTGTTGCATGTTTTCAAGTTTCTCTTCAACAAGTTTATTTCTTACCTTAAGTTCAGAATTTTCAGCTTTTATCCTCTCATTTTCTAAAGTCTGATCCCTATAACTTATATGCAATGACTTAAGATAAATTCTTAATTGAGCAATGTCATCAATATTATAAGCATAGGTAGTTAGAGGTACCTGATTTTCAGAGTATTCTGATTCAGTAGTAGCCATGAGAGCATAGTTCACTTCTTCATCAGAATCTGAAGTATCTGCCCAATCTCTGCCTTTAGTGTAGAGTACCTTTCCAGTTTTACCCTTCTTGCACTCAGGAGCATAGTGACCCATCTCCTTACACTTGTAGCATTGAATTTCAGACTTATCCTTCTTCCCTTTAGAATCTCTCTTATCAGACTTCCTGTAGCTTTTCCTGTCTTCATTTGAATCCCTAGAAAACCTTTTTCCTTTCTTGAAATTCTTGAAGCCCATTTTCTTGAAAGTCTTCACCATCAACACAGCCATTTTCCTCATTTCTTCTTCATCATCCTCAGAGTCAGATGATTCAGAAGAGTTTGAATCATAATCAGAGTTTGGTGATTCACTTTCTGAATGTATGACCAAAGCTTTTCCCTTCATTTTCCTTCTTATTGCCTCTTTCTTCTGAGGCTTCTCTTCAACATTAAGAGCAACAGACTTTCCTTTCCTGCTTGATCTCCTGTTTCTCTGCTCCATTTCCAATTCATGAGTTTTGAGCAGTCCATAGATTTCATCAATCTCTGTTTCAGCAAGATCATAGTTGTCTCTAATAGTGGTTGTTTTCACATCCCACTTTTCAGGTAGAGAAAGAAGAAACTTGAGATTCGAGTCTTCTAGATCATACTCTTTGTTGACCAATGACAGATCATTAATCAGTTTACAGAATCTATCAAATGTTTCTGTCATGGTCTCTTCAGGTTTAGCCTCAAAATGCTCATACTCTTGTGTGAGTATGTTTCTCCTATTCTTCTTAATAGCCGCAGTTCCTTGACACCTGACTTCAAGAGCATCCCATATCTCTTTTGCAGTGGTGCAGTTAATGACTTTGTTAGACATAACATTGTCTAAAGCACTATGCAGTAAATGCCTAACTTTTGCATCCTTAGCAATTGATGATAGATCTTCAGGAGTCATGTCCTTCTTTTCCTTTGGAACCATTTTTGCTTCTTCACCAGCAACTGCAACAGATAGCTTTGTAGGATTGTGAGGGCCCTCATAAATCCTGTCAAGATATTCTGGATCTGTAGCTTCCAGAAACATAGTCATCTTGACCTTCCACATAGCATACTCTAATGGCCTCAGAATAGGAACCCTGATTGGTTCATAACGACTCACAGTAGTAGGAGCCTTTTCAGAAACAGTAGGTGTTGGTGGAGGAATTGCTGCCATGATTATTTTTGTGTTTGGATCTTAACCTGTAATAAAGTAACAGATTTGCTCTGATACCACTTGTTAGGCCGAATACACAATTAATAATCAACTTCGTATGAGAGTTTAACAAGTAAAAGTGTTTATGCACTTAAAAACTTCTTGTATTACGAACCCTCTTCGTGATGTAAATATCACAAAGAGCTGCTAGGTTACAATAAAGATAATTCGTTATCGATACCCTTCTAGGGTTAACCTAACTGTATTTATATAACATACAGCTACGATACAATCTCTAATTGATATTCCTAATAATCAGCTATACAATGATATCAATTACAAATTGTCACACGTCTCCTATGTCAACTCGAACTCTTTGATAGTTATCCAATCTTCAAAGATATCGCTTCCATAATAAATCTTCAATCACTGTTGACCAGTAGACGCTTCCTCCAGACAGAGTTTGACAAACTCTGTCGAGCTTCCATCTGTCAGAGTTTACACTAAACTCTGACTGTTTCCAGCTAAACTCTGATAATTCACTGTAACACTTAAACACTGATTAAAACACATCAATTATATTTAACACATAATCCCCAGGCTTACCCCACCAATGCTTAAGTAGGAAGTTCATTTTTCGACTTTTCAATGGTCTCGTAAGATCACCACTCCGGTCTGAACCTCCCCGCCTCATTTTATCGTTGAATTTATCTGTATCTGTGTCCAACTGCAAATACATGTCAAGAGCCCCAATCAGATGAATATTCATCATAGAAGGAGAAAATATCAAACAAAAACAAAGATAAGATTCAAATAAGATCCAAGATACGTACACCCAATAAACTCAAACTAAATTGATAAGGTCACAGTTGCATAACTACATACATTTAAATTTCAAACAAAATTCACAACTAAATATTAAAATTAAGTGAATTGAATTTTTATTCAACTAAATTAAGTTAAGTGAACTAAATTAAGTATTTATAATGCGATAATAATGATTTTTTTAATTTTAAATAATTAAATATATATTAAAAAAATGGAGCAATGTTTCAATGCACATGGCGCAATGAAACATTGCACAATATGGGTTTGGCGCAATGTTTCATTGCACCTGGGGCAATGAAACATTGCGACCTGGCGCAATGTAACATTGCCCCAGGCGCAATGATGGTTGGCATTCCGGAACCACCCGTGGTTGTGGAAGGGCACCCATATATATATATATATATGGGAGTCCTTCCACAACCACGGGTGGATCCGGACGGCTAACCACCAAGCGCAATGTTACATTGCGCCTGCCGCAATGTTACATTGCGCCTATCTACATTGCGACCAAGAGCAATGTAACATTGCGGCAGGCGCAATGTAACATTGCTCCAGGTGCAATGTAACAATGCCCCTACTTTATTATTATTTTTATTTAATATACTTTAAAATAATGAATAATTCTATTTTCAAACTAATCTAAGTAAATGCCCTTAATGGTTGGCACAATATTATTCTGATGATAAGTATTTTCAAACATTTATTCGTGGAATTACATCTCTAATACGTTTTCCTTTATCACGACCCATTAAATTCAATGGTTTTGTTCTTCCACCCTTCCGACAAATAAAAAACCGGGATGATGGATCCTTAGTTCCTAAATGATTATGCGTATTCCTAATTATTATCTCGAATCCGACACTTCGACCATAATCCCTATAAAATTTTGTCGCCTCATCTAATGTGTCAAAAATCATACCAACACTAGGCACAACATCATTAATATTCGGAAATGTAAACCCACAATTTTCGTTTCCGATATTAATATCACCATCATCTTCATTATAATCTTCACCATCATTTTCTACATTCACCTTATTTTTACCTTTATTAACATCATTTTTTCCCGCATCATCATCATCATCATCCACATTCATCTTTTCCTTACCCACATTATCATAGTCATCAACATCTATTATTTCATCAATAAATAATTTTCGAGAAACCGGATTTTTTCTAGCGGGCGTAGTAACTTCATAATCATAATCATAATCATTATGATCCTCACTAGATGAACTAAAATCATTAAATAAAAATGTTGCCATAAAAACTAACCTTTTTTGATAATATTTGACCTCCAAATGATAAGCAAAATTGCACTTTAAACCTTAAAATATAATTTTTTAAGGATGTTAGGAGAATGGAAAATTTTTAAGGATGTTGGGAGAATGGGAGAAATTTGGAAGAACTTTGATTTAGAAAGTGATGGTAGTGAGTTAAGTAGTCCATAGTTGAGAGAATGGATTGAAGAATGGGAGAATGAATGAATGTTTGGAGGATGGTAGAATTTTGGAAGAATTTAGATTTAGGAAAGGTTAAAGTAATAAAGTGTAAAGTAGTAAAGTGAGTTAAAGTGAATTTAGATTTAGGAATGAAACAGTGCCCCATGGGGAGTAACAGCCACCCAGCACCACCAACATAATGAAATTAAAGATATCTACGTTACTGGCGCATTGTTTGATTGCACCAATTCCCTCTGGCGCAATGTTTCAATGAGCCAGGTGCAATGTAACATTGCGCCAATCCCATATTGTGCAATGTTTCATTGCGCCATGTGCATTGAAACATTGCTCCATTTTTTTTAATGTATATTTAATTATTTAAAATTAAAAAAATCATTATTATCGCATTATAAATACTTAATTTAGTTCACTTAACTTAATTTAGTTGAATAAAAATTCAATTCACTTAATTTTAATATTTAGTTGTGAATTTTGTTTGAAATTTAAATGTATGTAGTTATGCAACTGTGACCTTATCAATTTAGTTTGAGTTTATTTTTGTTTTTTGTATCTTTAACTTAAATAATCGTAAAAGGCGATATCTACAAATTAGAGGTACCTCTTCGTTGAAAAACAGACAATAGTAGTAATATAGATGATATGATAGTTAGATGATAGTTCATTCTTAAGAAGTTTAAATAATTGTTAACATATTATTGAGATATTATCATTCAGTTAAAGTTTTATTTTGTATTTTGTATCCTTAAGTTAAATAAACGTAAATTGATATGTAAAAACTAGAGGTACCCCTCGTTGAAAAAACAGACGATAGTAGTAATATAGATGATAGTTCATTCTTAAGAAGTTAAAATAACTCTTAACATATTATTGAGACCTTATCATTCAGTTAGAGTTTTATTTTGTATTTTGTATCCTTAGATTAGTTATTTTTAATTTCATAATTAGTTTTAATATCCAATCTTACATTTTTTAAATTACATTGAATTAAAATAATAATAAATCATGGGCAACGTTACATTGCGCCTGGCGCAAGAAAACATTGCGACCTGCGCAATGTAACATTGCGCCAGTTCGCAAAGTAACATTGCACCATGTCGCAATGTAACAATGCCCCAGGTAATTTTTCAGCAGTTCTTGGCGCAATGTTACATTGCGCCCGAGCGCAATGTTACATTGCGCTGGGTGGATGTCCACCCGTGGTTCTTGACCTGCTTCCATATATATATATATATATATATATATATATATATATTAATGTAAGAATTGATTTAAGGGAAAAGAGTAGGATTAAGACAAGAAAAACAGAGAGAGAGAGAGAGAGGAAGGGGGATGGGTTCAATAGGAGGAATGAAGGAGACACTGTATATATCACATGGATCACCCACCTTGTCAATAGATGATAGTTTACCAGCCAGACATTTCTTGAAATCTTTTACACAAAAAGTCTCCTTGTCTCAAAGGCCTAGTTCTATTCTCGTCATTTCTGCTCACTGGGAAACTGATTCTCCTTGTGTTAATCTCATTTCTGGTCCTAATGATACCATCTACGACTTCTATGGCTTTCCCACACCCATGTATCAGGTAAATCCTTGTACAATTATGTACGCATCGTTTTTTATAGCTATGCTTTGATTTGTCTGTTAGAGTAGTTGACCCCTGTTGGTTTGGGTACATTTCACCCTCCCATGTAATTTACGATTTAATTTGATTTAATACTAGATTAAGTATCCGGCTCCGGGAGCTCCAAATTTGGCAAGGAGGGTTCAGGAGCTTCTCCAAGGATCTGGATTTGGAAAGGTTAATGTGGACAAGAAGAGGGGTCTTGATCATGGTGCATGGGTCCCACTCATGCTCATGTACCCTGATGCTGATATTCCTGTGTGTCAGCTCTCCGTTCAGACACACAAGGATGCGCATCATCATTTTAATATGGGCAAGGCTTTGGCTCCCTTGAAGGAGGAAGGCGTTCTCATTATTGGTTCCGGATCTGCAACTCATAATTTGGGTGCTTTGCGCCGGGGACCTACCTCTTCTGTTGCTGCCTGGGCTAAAGAGTTCGATACCTGGCTCAAAGATGCTCTCCTTGAAGGAAGGTAACGCCTTTTTCTTCCCGGTCTTTGTGTTTTTTTGTAAATTCCTTGCTTCATGAATCTTGCTTATATTTGGACAAACCTAAAAGTTCACCACTATCTTAAGCTGAGTAGGAATTTACAATAAGTTGAGTAGTTTGCTCAAGTCATCTTGCACAATATATGTTAAGCTGCAGCCGATAGTTTCTCCAAATAATATGTTGCTTTTAAGTGTGTTTTGCACCATCAACTGTTTATGCATTTGTTTATAAGCTGAATATGCGAATGTGTTTTACCTATTAGTGAGTTTCACTTAATTTTGTTAACATTTCTGTTTACTTATTGTATGTAAGTGCCATTGTTTTGGGTTTTAAGATGTCTTGTTTCTTCTTTAGGTATGAAGACGTAAACAATTATTTGGAGAAGGCACCACATGCAAAACAAGCCCAACCACACCCTGACCACTTCTATCCGTTGCACGTAGCTATAGGTGCCTCTGGTGAAACTTCAAAGGCTGAGCTTATCCACCACAGCTGGAGTCTTCATGCCCTTTCATATGCCTCCTACAAATTCACTTCAAAATAAAGTAAATGCTATGTAAAAAGTTCCAGTGTTCACCAAGAAGTGGTAAACAAATGCCTAGTTTTAATTCTTTTATACAATTGTGTGTACTACTTTCTTCTGCTCTGCATTTTGATATGTGTTTAGACAGAAACTTTAATAAGACAAGTTTTACAATGTGATTGGAACAAGAGTTCTATTCTGTTTAATCAAAGATATTTGTTTCCGTTTTTATTAACTATTACTTTTAATCTTGGAATTTTTTTTTTTGTATATAAAATTAGGAAAACTAATGCAAAGTTTACCTTTGTGTATATTTGTGTCCTTTAGTGTGAAGTAATCTACTTAGACTTAAAACCACAATGAATGAATTAGTCCCAGGACCGGTGATAAGGAAAATGATAGAGCTAAGAACACTTAAACCATGATTCCACTTAACAATAAGCTTACATTTACACTATCCAGTTCAATGTTTATTGAGAGTGCAGTAACACCAGAGTTACGAAAAACAGAGGACATAAAACTATTCATGGATCCTCTTTCTTCATATTCTGTTCACTGTCTTGATGATTTGTTCCCTCACTGGTGGTCCCAATGGATCCCATACCCACAAACCCGCCGTTTCCACAATCATTATTTGCACAGTTTGGCCGTTGATTACAATAATTGCACGGTGTTGGCATTGGTTGTGGGCATTGTGGAGTGCATGTGGGCGTTGGCATTTGGCATGGCGGCATTGGCATTTGGCAAGGCGGCATGGGCATTTGGCAAGGCATAGGCATATGGCATGTTGGTGTTGGCATTGGGCATTGTGGAGTGCAACTAGGTGGTGTTATCTGGGGCCCTTGTGGTGGGTAACAATCAGGGCACCCGCTTCCACCACCACCATTACAACTCGAGCTGCCACCGCAATTGCCAGAAATGTAACCTCCACCACCATTGCCTCCACCACCTCCGCCATTGCCTCCACCACCACCACCACCGCCACCGCCCCAGCCACCCCCTCCACCAGTTCCACCACCTGAACACGATTCGCCACCTCCGTTCCCACAACTATAAGCACCATTACTAACCTCACTGTTCGCCAACATGGTCACTTGAGTTGTATTGTTTCGGATGCCATCTTCAGTGGTGTTGAACATGGCTCTACTAGCAGAGCAAAAACTTGCACATATTAAACATAAGAACATAAATGAAGCTGAATTTGGAGATAAAGAAATCATTTCTTTAACAGATAATTTCATTTACAAAAGCGAGGCATTGATCACATTGGATGATGGGGTATTTATTTAGGTGTATACTATAACATTGTAGATAATAAAGCAAGATGTCATCGCAAAGAGTGTTGATATATGCATTAAGCACTCTTGGTGTTGCTTTACATTATGTTATGGATTTTCGGACTCATGAGCCCCTCAGTGTCCTACAAAAACTCTGGATTTAAATATATTATGACATACTAATTAGCAACTACGAACAAGCAAGTTTGATCGTTTTTGTTATTCACTTGTTACAGCTATGTTTCTTCTTCTTTGTGTTTATACTTGGGCTTAATAGCATTTTCCTCCTAAATATATGGAACGGTAGACACATTAAACTACAGACACGTACCCTTCAGCCCCTCGGAAATCAGAAATATATATGATACCCCCTCGAAAATCAGAAATATATATGATACCCGAGCTGTTAAAAGGTACGTGTAGGTAGTTTAACTTTGTGTGTGATGTGTCCAACCTTTCATACTTTGAGGGCAAAAATACCGTTAAGCCTTGTACTATTTGTCAGTTATGCAGAGATACATTATGCTATTCTAGACCTTTAAATTACCAGACTACAGAATCTGATTTTACCATTTTGTCGAAATGTACCATCAATCTGACTTAACCTTCCTCAAAACCCTGACGTTAAGAAACTGATTCGAAATTATAATCATTATACTACTTTTAGAGCAATATACGCACACTTGCTCCTTTAACTAAAATTTCTTCTTTTTAAAAATATGAGCAATTTTGTTTAATAAGATATCGTAATTATATTATAATTACTATTAACTAATTAATTATCTTTTTCAGCCAAAACACGTTACCTTTTTTCTTTTCTCTAACTAAAATCTCTTTTTTTTTCAATTATATCACGGACAATTACCTTTTTCAGCCAAAACACGTTACCTTTTCTCTTTTCTCTAACTAAAATCTCTCACTTTCCAATTCTATTAATAAAAATAAAATAATAATATTATAATATTAATAATTAACTGATTACCTTTTCAGCTAAAACGTATCATTTGTTTCCATCCTTTTTAATCAAATTCCCTTTTTTTATTTATTTTACAAACTGAGGACTTATCTTTTCTCTAACTAAAATATCTTTTTTCCGATTATATCACGGCAATTACCTTTTTCAGCAAAAACACGTTACCGTTTCTCTAACTAAAATTTCTCTATTTCCAATTATATCACGGGCGATTCTATTTAATAAAAATAAAATAATAATATTATAATATTAATAATTAACTTATTACCATTTCAGCTAAAACGTAACATTCTTTCCATCTCTTTTTAATTAAATTCCCTTTTTTCTAGAAATATCATGGGCAACATTAATTTCTCATTTTATAAAAACACGACGAGCAATTTTATTTAGTAAAATAAGATAATTAAATTATAATTACTATAAACTAATCAATTACCTTTTTCACCTAAAACATGTCATCTTTTTAATTTTCACGTCACCTTTTCTATTTTCTCTAACTAAATCTCTCCTTTTTTATCACGAAATCTCTCTTTTTCCAATTATATCACGGATGGTTCTATTTAATAAAATAAAATAATATTATATTAATAATAATTAAACGATGACCTTTTCAGCTAAAATATATTATTTTTTCTATATTTTATAACTAACATCCCTCTTTTTCAAGAAATATCATGTACAAATTTAATTTCTCCTTTTCTAAAAACATTACAAGCAATTTATTTAATAAAATAACGTAATTAAATTATAATTACTATTAACTAATTAATTACCCTTTTCTCCAAAAACATGTTACCTTTTTAATTTTCTCTAACTTAGATCTCTCTTTTTCCAATTATATCATGGGCATTCTATTTAATAAAATAAAAAAATAATGTTATAATTACTAATAATTAACTAATTACCTTTTTCAACTAAAACCTATCATCTTTTCTGCAATATCTAACTAAAATCTCTCATATTCTAGAAATATCACGAATAACATTTATGTAATTATTATCAAATCATCCCATTTAAAATTTTAAGCTTCCAAAATTCATGTTTTAAAAAAAATTCAAATTAATGAAAATAATTCATATAATATTAAAAAAATCCGTGCATCGCACGGATTTTAAGCTAGTTTTTTTAAATACAGAACAAAGCCATTTTTCAAAACACTAAATAAAAATACATAATAAATAATACACAGAACATGCAATATACAGAAAAATAAAAAGACAGGACATTAATTAGAAAATACATAACATAGTTCAGTGTGGTAAACAAGTTATAAAACTTAAATAAAATAACTATTGAACATGTTTTCAAGAAAGTATAATATTTATAGTAGATTTCTTTTTTGAGCAATTATTTAAAATCAAAGAAATTGTGGAACATACGCAACAAAATCATTTTATTTTATTCAAAAATTAAGATTAGTGTTCTTTTTGTTTCCAAAAGAAAAAAGATTAGTAATATGTATATGTGTTTAAATGTGGAGACCCTTACTATATATATATATATATATATATACATGTATATGTTGGAGAACAATGAGAATACCACATTTCAAGCTATTCTAAAGGGTCTCGTCAGGGGCTCCAAATACGAAAAAGTCTTATAATTCTACCCTATATCTATTCATCAAAAAAAAATTAATTTTTTTTATTTTTTTTTAAATGATGACGTGGCAGTAACTTTTTTTTAATATTTTTTTGTTAATTTTTGTTAATTTTTTTATGAATGGATAGAGGGTAGAATTATAAGATTTTTTTTGTGAAGGTGCCCCTAGCGTGACCCTTTAAAATAACTTGAAATATGGTGAATATGTGTGTTCTCACTGTTCTCATACTAACATGTATTCTCACCAGAGCGTGACCTCCCGTGATATAATTTGAAAAGGAGAGATTTTAGTTTGAGAAAATATAAAAAGTAACGTTAGAAAATTTAGGAAAAATGATATGTTTTAGGTGAAAAAGGTAATCGGTTAATTATTAGTATTATTATTTTATTATTTTATTTTTTAGATAAAATCTCTCGTGATATAATTGGAAAAAGAGATATTTTAGTTTGAGAAAATATAAAAAGTAACGTGAAAATTAAAAAGGTGACATGTTTTAGGTAAAAAAGGTAATTGAGTAGTTTATAGTAATTGTAATTTAATTATCTTATTTTACTAAATAAAATTGCAAGTAGTGTTTTTATAAAATGAGAAATTAATGTTACCCGTGATATTCCTAGAAAAAAAAAGAGAATTTAATTAGAAAAAATAGAAAAGTTGATATATTTTAGCTGAAAAGGTAATCGGTTAATTATTAATATTATATTATTAATATTTTATTTTTATTAAATAGAACTGCACGTTATATAATTGGAAAAAAAAGAGATTTTAGTTAGAAAAAAAGAAAAGGCTGAAAAAGGTAATCGTCCATGATATAATTGGAAAAAGAGAGATTTTAGTTAGAGAAAATAGAAAAGGTAACATGTTTTGGCTAAAAAAGGCAATTGATTAGTTAATGGTAATTATAATATAATTATGTTAGTTTATTAAACAAAATTGCTCATTGTATTTTTTAAAAAAGGAGAAATTTAGTTTGATAAAATATAAAAGATATTGTATTTACCTGGAAAAGGAAATTATTTAGTTGTTGAAAAATAGAAAAAGTAATATGTTTAACCTGAAAAAGGAAATTAATTAGTAAGGAGAAATTTTAGTTAGATAAAATATAAAAGATATGTATTTTACTTTAAAAAGGAAATTATTTTAAAAAGGAAATTATTTAGTTATTGAAAAATAGAATAGATAATATGTTTAACTTGAAAAAGGAAATTGATTAGATGATATGATGGATTTTATCTGTAATTAAAAAGGGTAAAAAAGTAAAATCAACAGGTACCGTACTAAAAATGTAAAATCAACAGGTACCGTACCGATCAACCAAACTTTTAATGTTTCGAATTTTATATAATAGTATAGATAGATAAATTATATTGTTCTACTAACAATCTTATTCCATTATAATTGTACATAAAAGTAGTATTATGAATTAAAAATGGATGTTACAATGATTTCATACATGAGTTTGGTTAAATCGTTTAATACAAATTTAAAAATTTAATGCAGCCAACAATAAAAAGAGTTCAGAAAAATTTAATGTAGTCGACAATTAAAAAATGATGTCATATTGGTGAAGCATTTAATATTTTATACTTGATGAAAATATTTTTTCTTAACCTTCTTTCTAAATGAATTAATTTTAATATTATTTAATTTGATAAATTTTCACATAATAAAATGCAAGATGGCACGCGACGTCGAGTAATATTTATTATGTATTTTATACAAGTGATTTGATTTGACTGAAGAAGAGGAAACTAGATACTGGGATGTTGTCTCTGCTGTATTTGAGGGGAAACAGGTTGAATCTGTTGTATCGGACTCTAGCTGCTACAACATTCCATGCTCAGACTCCATTGACACAAATCTATGGACTGTGGCATTAATAACAAGGTTGGTATTAGAGACATACAGAGTACTCAATTATTTCAGTACTTGTGGTAATAAAAACTCTGGTCTTCAGGATTTCATCTCGTGCATGAGGTTTTCCTAGATAATTTTAAATGTAAAAATTGATTCTACTAGATAAAGAATATATTTTCACATCTATACATTAAATTGTTCATTGTCCCCCGCTTTTCCTGTATGCATAAAGTTGAATTTTAAGCATAAAATATTAGGGAGGTGGAAGGGGTTGAGTACACAAGCCAGACCCACACACAATTAAAGCACCAAAAAAATGAATAACCTACAAGAACCCTGCAGTAGATTACACTTGGTTTCCTGTATATAAGCATAACAGAATTTGAGAAAAAACGTTGGTCTTAATTATTATGTAGAAGTAGTAGTTTACACACTGTTTTCTGAACTCTACTCAGGACAATCCTACAGTGGGAAGAGCTGTTGTGTTCTGAAGCTGGTTTCCAACAATCGAATAGATATGTAAAGAAGGAAAACTCGGTTCCTAATGGGGAAGTGGTGGTTGTATGCTGGCCCAATGGTGATCATTTTTGTGAATCCATGGTAAGCATCAGAAGTAAAAATATGTGAATCAAATCAATGGCGGTCCTAAAATTGAAAGCATCTTCTCCTGGATGGAGACCCTCACGTCGCTTACTCTAAATCAATCAATTATCATGTATAGTTTGAAGTTTAGATTGTTAATGGATTTATTTGTAATTAATTACAGTTGAAGTAAATATGTGCGTAATTTTCCAGGGCTTGTAGATTTTCAATTGGAATGCTTATATTTTTCAGATGATCCAATCTCCATATCTCTATATCTCTCTACCTTTCAAACTTGAAACATCGAATCTCTCGATCAAGATTTTTTTTTTTTTTTTTGAGTTGGTCGATCAAAATAGTACTGAAGTTATAAAAAGAGATCATGTACAGACGAAAATGGGTCATCAACCAGTACAAAAATTGGTCACCTGTGCTTGGATATCCATCTTTTATCATTAACTAGATTACCATTGTAAATCTAAAATTTGAAAGAGTTTTAAACCATTATGTTCCCTTCCAACCAATTGAACCGTAAAGATTCTAGCACAAGCAGAATTTCACTCTTCTTCATTGAATTAATCTAGCAAACTTTAAATATTAGTACTAGTTTATGTCATTCAACTATGAACGAGGCTTTTCATTGATATTCTTACCAATCTGTTGCATGTATAAAGCTATTGTATGTGCTTAACTAATAACAGTCATAGCTTCTCAAACACACTTTAGTTTTCAACATTACAAGAAAACCCAGTTTTACTAACAAAATTTCCCAACAGAAACGTATCTGTTGCTATTTAACAACGGATTGCTCACACATGTAATTTTGCTGAAAAGTCAATAATAAAATAATAAATTCATAACGATTCAGTAACGGATTGCTAGTAACGGAAATTTCCGTTGGTGAAGGAATTTTAGTTTGTGTAATTTCTAATTAACCAATTCAAACTCGGTTTAGTGAAAGTAAATATTAGTGCAATTTGATTTAGCAAAAAAATAAAAAATAATATTAGTGCAATTTGAATTTGCCGACTTTCAATTTAACCGACTCGCAACTTAATTTTTTTAAAAGGTGTTTTTAATTTTTTGGTTAAAATTTCATATTTAAACAAAAAAAAATATCTAATCTATCTATATTATATTATAATAGCGAAAATATTAAAAATTTTGGTACCTGTTTTGTATTTTTACTTAATTATCCTTGCTTATATATTAGTAAGTATGTTTTTACCTAAATGTCCTTAATTATATCTATCTATACTATTACATTAGTTAAAGTTAAAATATTGAATACGAAAAAAAATATAATTATAAATACAGAAAACTTGGCCTGAGGACAACCTCAGGATGTCTCCTAAGGTTATAAGTGATTTGTACTTACAAAGTAAGGAGCCCCGCAGGGACATTTTTGTAAATATAAACTTTTTTCAGTGATTTTACATAAATACCCTTAAATTTGTATTAAAAATGTTTTAACCTCAGGTATAAACCCTGAGGCCATCCTCAGGCACATGAAACCCTTATAAATAACTAATCAATTTTCCTTTTTATGTAGAGCATGTTACCTTTTATATTTTTTCAATAACTAATCACATTCCATTTTTAGGTAAACCTTACATGTTCTATTTAATAGAAAATTGTAATTACTAATAACTTATCAATTACCTTTTTCAGATAAATTGTATTATCTTTCTATATTTTCTAATTAAAATCCCAATTTTTCTGAAAATATCATGAGCACCATATATATAATTATTATAATTAAACTATATTATTTAAAAATTTTGAACCTACACAATTCATATCTTAAAATTATCAATACAAAAATTGTATAATTTTAAAAAAATTCGTGCATTAATGCACGGTGATATGGGCTGAAAATAAGCCCTAAAGACACATTTAATGTGGCATTAACTAGGCCGAGAATAGTCCAAACGTGGGGCCCACCAGCTGGGCCCAAAACCCTAAATATAATATTAATTTCGTAATTAATATTAAGGGTAATAAACAGCTCATAAAAGTTGGATAAGGATAATATCCCCTTCAGACTTATCCAATAAGGCATCCAATTCAATATGGAAACTGATTCCTACAAGGAATAGATCTAGAACATTCCTCAAAGACTTGCCCACCAAGTCTCCAAATCCTACCATAATTCTAAGGCTTCTCAGCCTATATAAAGGGCCTGACCCCTCACCTCAGAACTACGTTTTATTGGCTTGATTCTCTAATTTACAGAGATACGTAGGCATTCTGTGAGGACCGTTTAAGTCTCGAACGCAGAAGCAGCCATTAAAGCACGAAGCTCACGAACCTTAGCATTAAATATACAAACCCTAGCCGCAATATTTTCAACCTAGTTTTTATTCCACAACATTTGGCGCCGTCTGTGGGAAGAAGACATCAACCATGGTTACCACTCGAAGAACAACACCGGTCTCAACCGAGGCTACTTCTGGAACCATCGTTCCACAAATCGTTGCTCCTCCTGTTGGTACAGGGCCAAAGTCTGTACCCCCATTGACGGAAACAAACCCTCGTAGTCTGGCCTCTCAACCACAAGGGACGGATCCCCCCGCTGAAAGATCTCAACCTGTAATCGTCCCTCTAGGCCAGGATACTAACCCGCTCCAGATGGTGGTCTCTCCTCTCCCTCTGAGCAGCCGCCCGCCGCTTCACAGTCTCTCCACTTCTTCGCTCCCTGTCAACACCAACCCAATGTATGGGCTGCCTAATTACCCCCAAGATCCAAGGGATCCAGGACCAAGCGGTCATGCTCGGTTGATCCATGGGCAACAACAATCCCCTTATCTTAGAGGCCCGGCTCCTCCTGAACCAGGATACTATGATTACTCTGGTCCTTATACCGGAGACTCGTCATCTGAAGACGATGATCGAGACGAAGCCCCAAGGAGGCGACGCGCTAGTAAGGAACCTCTGAGGAGGAATCCATCGAACCGAGATGGTCCTTTAACAATCGCAGAGAAAATTAAGGCTTATGAAGCCGAGATTCAGAAGCTGAAGGACGACCAAGCAAGGGAGCTAGAGAGGCAGAACCCTAATCAGACTCGACCTCCTCCGACTTCAGGAGGGATTCCCTTCATAGATCTGGAGAGGTCTTCAAGGAGACACCGAAGGGCTGAAGCCCCAACCAGAGGAACTACCAGGGTGGAACTCCCCAAGAATAATCCTAGAGATTTGATGCTACAAGGAGATCTGGATGATCCGACCCCTCCATTCACTGAGGAGGTGATGAATGCACATATCTCCCGAAAGTTTAAGATGCCCACGATTAAAGCTTACGATGGAACGGGGGATCCCGCAACTCATGTGAGAACGTTTACAAGCGCATTGTTACTGCAGCCTGCTAACGATGCCCTTAAGTGTAGGGCGTTCCCCCAAACCCTGTCGGGCATGGCACAACGTTGGTATAGTCGTTTACCTCCAAACTCGATTAGCTCTTTCAAGGAGTTGAGTACCGCTTTTGTCAGTCAATTCATTAGCGGAAGAATTCACGAGAAAAGCTCCGCATCCCTTATGTATGTAACACAGGGAAAGAATGAGAACTTAAGAGATTACATCAAGCGATTCACTAAGGAAACCCTGAATATCACCGATTTGGAAAATAAGGTGGCCATGGTAGCCTTGCAGCATGGAACCACGGATCTCTTTTTTAAGAGGTCGTTGGCAAAACACCCCCCTGAAAGCATGGATGAACTTCAACGAAGGGCGGACAAGTATATAAAAGCTGAGGACAGCATCAAGAAAGAAGCCGCGTTGGGCAATGGAGGGAACAAGCGGAAGCAAGAACAAGAGTACGATGCTAGGGACAAGTATCCCCGAGCTAGCAGAGACTCTGAATCTGCTCCAAAAAAGAACTCGGGTCCAAGGTTTTCCGAGTATGCCAGACTTAATGCTCCAAGAAGCCAGATCCTATTGGACATTGAAAAGGAAAAGGACTTCCGATGGCCGAAGCCACTTAGAGGAGACCCAGCTAAGCGAAATAAGGAGCAATACTGCAGGTTCCACAAAGATGTGGGACATGACACCGATGATTGTAGGCAACTCAAGGATGAGATTGAGTTCTTAATACGAAGAGGAAAACTAAGTCAGTTCACCAAGGGTGATGACCGTGGGAACCAGAGAAGGGACAATGAAAGGAGAGATAATAATAGGAGGGATGACAACCATGATCGCAATCCACAGCCCCAAAGGGCAGTTATCAATATGATCTGGGGAGGTCCGACAGCAGCTGGCACGACTAAGAATTCTCGAAAGGCTTATGCTAGAGAAGTAATGCACATTGTGGGAGAAGCCTCGAAGCGTGCTAAAACCGAGATGGTAATTGGTTTCGATGATTCAGACTTGGAAGGGGTGAAATTCCCCCATGACGACCCGCTGGTCATAACTCCCGTGATTGGAAACTCAGAAGTAAAACGAGTCTTGATAGACAATGGGGCTTCTGTGGATATTTTATTTTATGATGCATTTGTAAAGATGGGTTACAACGACTCTCAACTGACCCCTACAAACATGCCTATATACGGGTTTAACGGAGTGGAGTCCAACGTTGAAGGGACTATTCAGCTACCCGTGACTATTGGGCAGGAGCCTAAAGAGGCGACTCAGATGTTGAATTTCTTGGTGATCAAGGCAGCATCAACATACAATGCAATCCTTGGAAGGACTGGACTTCATGCGTTTAGACTTCACTGACCTGAATGATGCATGCCCAAAAGATTGTTTTCCCCTGCCGAGGATTGATATGTTGATAGATGCCACAGCTGGACATGAGATGTTAAGCTTCATGGATGGATTCAGCGGCTATAATCAGATTAAGATGCACAAGGATGACATACCTAAGGTATCTTTCATAACTGACTTTGGTGTCTTCTGTTATCTTGTCATGGCTTTTGGTCTAAAGAATGCAGGAGCTACTTACCAACGATTGGTGAATAAGATATTCGCCCATCTTATTGAAAAAACCATGGAGGTATATGTTGATGACATGTTAGTCAAGAGCATACTTAAGGTTGATCATATCAAGCACCTCGGAGAGGCATTTGAAGTGCTGAGACACCATAAGATGATGTTGAATCCCGCCAAGTGTGCTTTTGGCGTTGGATCTGGGAAGTTTTTAGGGCTGATGGTTTCAAAAAGAGGCATTGAGGCCAATCCTGACAAGATCAAGGCGATTTTAGACATGGAGCCACCACGCTCTATAAGAGATGTGCAGAGGTTGACAGGTCGAGTTGCAGCTTTAGGAAGATTCATCTCCAAGTCTGGAGACAAATGCTTGCCTTTCTTCCAAGCGTTAAAAAAGGTGAAAAATTTTAAGTGGACACCTGAGAGCCAAGAGGCCTTTGAGCAACTGAAGAAGTACATGGTTGAAGCCCCGTTGTTGACCAAACCAAGTCCTGGGGAGATTCTTAGTTTATACCTGGCGGTATCCGAACAAGCCCTGAGTGCTGTCCTTATTCGGGAAGAGGAAAAGGTCCAGAAACCTATCTACTATGTGAGAAAAGTGTTGCATGGGGCTGAGTTGAATTACTCACCCATAGAAAAGTTTGCTTTGGCATTAGTAACTGCCTCAAGAAAGCTGCGGCCTTACTTTCAGGCACATAAGATTCAAGTTCTGACAAACCAGCAATTGAGGAACATATTGCATAGCCCTAAGGCCAGTGGAAGGCTAATCAAATGGGCGATTGAGTTAGGAGAGTTTGACATCACATACAAGCCTCGGACAGCTATCAAAGCTCAGGCATTAGCTGACTTCGTGGTTGAATGCACCATTAACAACCAAGAAGTCGGGGGGCAAGAGATAACGACTACCCCTGGGCAAGAGGAAAAAGAAGAAAAACTTACACCCGATCTGAAGGAATATTGGGTGCTCTATTTTGATGGAGCATCAAAAACAAAATCTAGTGGTGCAGGTTTGGTTTTGCAAAGCCCCGATGGGTTCACAGTTGAGTACGCTTTAAAGTTGGATTTCCCTACTACCAACAACGAGGCGGAGTATGAGGCATTGATAGCTGGTTTGGGCTTGGCCAGAATCATGAGGGTCAAGAATCTCAAAGTTTGTGGAGATTCAAGGCTTGTGGTATCACAAGTAAATGGTGAATTCGAGGCTAAGGATGAGACTATGGCAAAATACTTGAGAGTAGTAAAGGCTGTTATGTCCCAGTTTGAGGAGTGCTACGTTGAGCACATTCCAAGAGAGGAAAACATTAAGGCCGATGCCCTATCTAAGTTTGCTTCTTCTGAAATAGAAAATTATGCTGGGAGTGTCTACTTTCAGGTCTTGAAGGCCCCGACCGTTAATGCAAAGTTAGTGGCACCAATTGATATAGGAGGCTCTTGGATAGATCCTATCAAGGCACACCTGGAGACCGGCTGGCTCCCAGACAATGCCATGGAGGCACGAAAACTCTCAGTAAGAGCGTTGAGATATACTTTGATTGAGGGTATTCTGTACAAAAGGTCGTTTGTTATCCCGTACTTGAAGTGTCTAAGGCCTATAGAGGCAAGGGAAGCATTGGAGGAAGTTCATGAAGGGATCTGTGGGCAACACTTGGGGGGCAGAGCCCTAGCTCACAAGATAATTCGTTTAGGGTTTTATTGGCCAGAGATGTTGGCTGATGCACAAAACTATGTCAAGAGATGTGAGAGATGCCAGAAGCATGCCCCAATTGTGAGGCAACCGCCTGAGATGTTAACCTCGATTAACTCTCCCATTCCATTTGCAATGTGGGGGATGGATATACTTGGACCCTTTCCCATGGCTTCAGCACAGAGGAAATTCCTAATAGTGGCAATTGATTACTTCACTAAGTGGATTGAGGCTAAACCCCTGGCCAAGATAACCACCAAGCAAGTTTCCCAGTTCTTTTGGGAGAACATCATCTGCAGATACGGAATCCCACGAATCCTTGTGACAGACAATGGGACACAATTCAATAATGAGGAGTTTAAGAAGTATTGTGAAGAAAATGCGATTGAGCTCCGTTTTACCTCAGTGGCACATCCACAAGCCAATGGGCAAGCTGAGGTAGCTAATCGAATTATCCTTGATGGACTGAAGAAGAGGGTCGAACGCTCTAGGAACACTTGGGTAGATGAATTGTTGCCCATACTTTGGGCATATCGTACCACTTGTAAGGTAACGACTGGAGCAACCCCATTTTTGCTGGCTTATGGAGCCGAGGCCGTTGTGCCTTTAGAGATCATGCAAGCATCACCTCGAGTTGAGGCATATGAGCCAGAAACTAATGACGAAGGAATGAGGCTTGCCCTTGACTTAATTGATGAAGTTAGAGATGGAGCTAATGCAAAGAATGCTGAATATCAGAAGAGAGCATCTTTTCACTACAACCAGAGAGTTAAAGAAAGATTCTTTCGACAAGGTGACATGGTTTTAAGGAAGATTGAAGCCTCAGGAGTTGGCCAGAAAGGAAAGTTAGCACCAAACTGGGAAGGACCATATCTAGTCAGAAAGGTGTTAGGGCAAGGATCATACAAGTTAGAAACCTTGGACGGGGTTGAGGTGCCCCGAACTTGGCATGCTGTGAACCTCAAAGTTTATTATGTCTAAGTCCTTTTGAAAAAGGCTTGGACTTTTACTTGTTTATTCAGAATAAGGTTCGAAAGAAACCATTTTAGAGCATGTTGCTCCCAGTAGAAGATAGAATATTTATGTAAGGGTTGAACCCATTCTATTGATATCTTTTGACAGCATAATGGAATTTATACTGTTTTCTCTATGAGTTATTTCTCTTTGTTAAAATAAACACGAAAGGCAAATGTTGGATTAGCTTGTGAGTTTAGTACCAGCCAGGAGGCCAAGTACTTGAGAAATTCTAAAAGTTTAACGAACTATAAAAAAATGAGAATGTGGAAACAAAAGAAACTACTACATAAATAAGTTAAGTCATAAGCCCCGGAGGGCAAAAGTTCAGAATAAATAAAGACAAACAGAAATAAGCCACGCAGGGCCATCTACTCATCTAAGTCCTCAATAACAACATCTCCCTGGGTAGAAGAAGGATTTGCTGTCTCTACCCCAGGAGAAGAAGGTGGATCCTGAGTGGGCTGAGAGTCCCCATCCACTGCTGCCTCTGTAGCAACCTCCAAAGTATCTGTCAATCCAGGGATAGCAGGTACCGGGAACTTCTCCAGGGATACCCCCTCGATCTTCCCACTCAGCTCCTCGATGATCCCCTCCCAACACTCCTTGAAGGTGCCAGGAAAGTTTGCATCATACTCGGCATTCAGGACATCTTGAAAGTCCTTAGAAGCCTTGTAATCAGCAATGATGTGTTCCCTGTTCTGCTGCACCTCCAGCTGAAGCTTCCTGTTCTTCTCCTTCTCAGCAGCCAGCTCCTTCTCCACCTCCCTAAAACGAGCAAAGTTTGCCTCGGAGGCATCAAAGTATCTGTCTCTATCCCTCTCAGCAATGGTCTTATCAGCACGCACCTCCTTCAGGTTATGAACAGCGGCCTGAAGGTAGGCGTTCATCTGCAAAGGAAACAAGTAAATAAGGGAAAAGTAAATGCAATTAAATTAAAGAAGTTGAAATAGAAATTACCGAAGCAACAACTTGAGCCCCGAGAAGCTCAATCTGCAAGTCATCAGAGGACTCCACAATGTGGACCCTGTCTCGTGGAGTAACCACGCTCCTGGACCACTCAGCTGCAGCCCTGGAGTCACCTACAGCTGTGTCCCTATTGCATAAACCCCATCCCACTGTAAAGGGAGTAAGGTCTTCCTCAATAGGAACAGGCTTTTCTTGAAGAAAAGCAGGAACACGCTCCACCGCGGGAGAAGCCTCATCTGTCCTGGCCCTTTTGGCCCTAGGGTTCTCTGTTACCACCCTAGCAGTGGCAGCAGTCTCCCTCTGCCTAAAAATTGCTCCCAGAGCAGTTTTGGCTGCAAAATGATTACAAGAAAGTTAGAAAATTATATCTAGCATAAAAAGTTAACAAAGCAAGAGGTGAGAATTACCCTCAGGGCCCAAATCGCTTAGCCCATGGGCCTGCAATGAATCTTCAGAAATCAAATTTGCACATTGATGCAAATTATCCGATGTTAACAAAGTTATGGCGGCCTCTTCTTCCACGCCTAATTTTAAACTCCTAACAGGCCCATCAACGGCTCTGCAGAAGTTGGGCCGAAAATAGTTGTCCCAGTCATCCCCATCCAAAAAGATATAAAACCATTCCCTTTTCCAATTAGGAAGGGAATCAGGAGCGGAATCCGAAACAAAACAAGAACGGGCTAAGGAACGGTGTTGGATTTTGACCCAGCCCGAATTGTCAGAAGAATTGACAAATTTGAATAGATATCGAAAAACAGAGATACTGGGCTCAAGCCCATGCTTCTTACATTGGACCAAGAAACAATAGATAAAACGCCATGCATTTGGCATAAGTTGGGTTGGACAAACCCGGGCTTCGGCCAAAAGTCGGTAAACAAAAGGAGGAGGAGGAAGGCGAAAACCAGCATAAAAAGTTTCTTTATAAATCCTAATGGCCCCAGGCTTTGGGTGACAAGCCCTTTCGTTTGAGGTCGGAACAACGGCCCTATAAGGCCCATTAATATGAAAAAGTTGGGCTAGAATGTCTACCCTATGTTGTTTGTATTTCGATTTATATTCATAAGCATCTAAATGAAGCATATTTGGAAAAGCTTGACCAAACTCATTTAAAAGATCTCTAAGGGAAAAAACACTGGCATGGACAAGAGATGTTTTAGGGTTCTTACCCCTTGAAAGCCGTGGAGCGGTGGTAGAAGTGTTAGCAAGTTGTGACTGGCCTGAAGAGCTAGAGTCCTCCATTGATATGCTTCTCTTGAAGGCTTGAAACCCAGAAAAGTTCAAAAAAGAGGTTGAAGAAGATGAAGATTCAACGATCTTCAAACAGAAACTGGAAAATAGGGCGGAGGAAAGACGCCGGAAATCGCCTCACGACAGAACCCTAGCAGAGCTTTTTTGAAAAGTATTTGTGATAAGGGAGAGATAATTTTTGCTGAATAGTGAAATGAGAAATGAGGGATGCACACTACTCTTTTATAGAGTTCACGGTTGGTCACTCAACCGGTTATATCCAGTAAATGGGCTGTCAACAGGTGACTGGGCCTTTGAATAGGCGGGAAGCCCATGAAATTCAAATTTTAAAAATAATTCTAGAATGTTCTACGACATTTTTAGAAAATAGGATAAAATCCCGTTAGAATTTAAAGGCAGGAGGCCCAATTAAAAGGCTATACCCACGCCCAGGAGACCAAACCTCCTAGGCGTGCCTAAGGAAGGTGTCTCCTTGGCGGGGGTACCCACGCCTAGCTCGACTTTCCTTAAAGAAGGCTATACCCACGCCCAGGAGACCAAACCTCCAAGGCGTGCCTAAGGAAGGTGTCTCCTTGGCGGGGGTACCCACGCCTAGCTCGACTTTCCTTAAAGAAGGCTATACCCACGCCCAGGAGACCAAACCTCCTAGGCGTGCCTAAGGAAGGTGTCTCCTTGGCGGGGGTACCCACGCCCAGCTCGATTTTCTTTAAAGAAGGGTATACCCACGCCCAGGAGACCAAACTTCCTAGGCGTGCCTAAGGAAAGTGTCTCCTTGGCGGGGGTACCCACGCCCAGAAAGCTTTTCAAGGAACGAAGGGCATACCCACGCCCAGGAGACCAAACTTCCTAGGCGTGCCTAAGGAAAGTGTCTCCTTGGCGGGGGTACCCACGCCCAGGAAGCATTTCCAGGGACAAAGATCACCCACGCCCAGGAGACCAAACCCCCTAGGCGTGCCTAAGGAGGGTGTCTCCTTGGCGGGGGTACCCACGCCCAGGAGGCATTTCTTGCCAGGATGACTTTTTTAAAGTTAATCCTTTAAAAATTTTAAAATAATGTTGGGAAATTGAAAAATAATTCCCAAAAAATAATAAAAATACCTGTTGGTACATAAAAATTCCTAAATTATTAGGAAAAATTACGAAAAATACCTGTTGGTACATAAAAAATTCCTAAAATATTAGGAAAAGTACAGAAAAATACGAGGAAAATTATAGAAATATTTTCTTGACAAGTTGAGCAATAATTTATGCTAATAATGCATAAAAACTCTATGAAAGTGCCGAAATTGCTAAAAGCAAGCACAAATTAAAGCCTCGAATAAGGCAAATCGTCGTAAATGTGTAGGTCGCTCCACACTTTACAATCAAGACGATACTCGTGAAACACTAGTGTAAACCAAAACTCCCATATAAGGGTAGGAAAATTAAGAAGTCCCAGGTAAGGGATAAAAACGACCCCGAGTCTCGATTAAGGCAAATATAACTTCTACGAAAACCTGATCAGTTTTCCTAAGAAGTTGGGGGGCAAATGATATGGGCTGAAAATAAGCCCTAAAGACACATTTAATGTGGCATTAACTAGGCCGAGAATAGTCCAAACGTGGGGCCCACCAGCTGGGCCCAAAACCCTAAATATAATATTAATTTCGTAATTAATATTAAGGGTAATAAACAGCTCATAAAAGTTGGATAAGGATAATATCCCCTTCAGACTTATCCAATAAGGCATCCAATTCAATATGGAAACTGATTCCTACAAGGAATAGATCTAGAACATTCCTCAAAGACTTGCCCACCAAGTCTCCAAATCCTACCATAATTCTAAGGCTTCTCAGCCTATATAAAGGGCCTGACCCCTCATCTCAGAATTACGTTTTATTGGCTTGATTCTCTAATTTACAGAGATACGTAGGCATTCTGTGAGGACCGTTTAAGTCTCGAACGCAGAAGCAGCCATTAAAGCACGAAGCTCACGAACCTTAGCATTAAATATACAAACCCTAGCCGCAATATTTTCAACCTAGTTTTTATTCCACAACACACGGGTTCTAAGCTAGTTCTACATTATAATTACTAGCTTATAACCCGTGCGACTCATTTTTAATATCTATTGTAAACACCCTACTTGTTTAGTTTGTGTTATATATATATATAACACAAACTAAACAAGTGCTTGGAAATTCAAAAGCAAACCACTAACAATAGTAAACTAACAAAGGTTAAAGTCATCTAAAATAAAACTTACAAATAAGATCAACAATAACATCAAATAAAATATATCATCAAATTTATTAAAGTTGCTAAGTAAACACAATCTAGAATTTGGATAGCACTCATCACTCCCCATTTTACTCGGAACTACCTATGAAAAGAAAAAAAAATACGAGTGAACCAAATGTCCAGTACAACTCCGAACTACCTATGAAAAGAAAAAAGTACGAGTGAACCATATGTCCAGTACAAATATAGTTCCAAAACTAAAAACAAGCGACAATATGATATAAATTATAAGTATTTCTCAACAACATAGCCAAGTGAAAGACGTAACATAATAATAAACGTTTAGAGCCAAAGAAAGGAAATTAATCTCACCAATCAAAATATGGCTAGAGATAAATAAGGTGGATACATAAAAGGGCCTCTTATAAACCTCTTCTTGTGGTAAATACGAAGCAAAGCACAGTGCAAATAGTTCCTCCTCCGATTATCCACAAGAAGGATAAAATGAAATGTATAAAATATTTCTACAAACAAACAAAATGATCATGATCTAATCATGCCTCATATTATACTAAAGAGACATGCTCGTACACTAATAGTACTGATATGAGTTAGTGCCGAGATCACCAAAAACTGCTAAACTCCGTGCATATCTAATAAATAAAAAAATAGGCAACAATAATTTCAAAACAATGATGACAAATTATATCAAAAAAATGTGTTTACTCATGGATACACTAGGTATAAAAATAAACCTTCATTATAAAAATGAAAGACAACATATATAATTTAAGAAATGTAATTTTAACAGAAAAAAAAAAAGATTAATAATTTCGTACATAAAATGTGCTCCTAACATAATATATTAAAATGCCAGTGCACTAATCTCAGACTCAATCTATAATATCAAAAATAATATGTTATAAATAAATATTCAAATCTCTTACAAATGCTAAGTAACTATTAAATGCTTACACAAGTATATAATGACATGTACTGCACATTGGCTATACAAAGAAGTAGGTAGTACAGTGCCTTCGAAGAGTGATATCATTGATTCTGGAATAATTTCGTCATATTCCTCAAATGAGATGGAAGATCAGAACGCCATTGAAGATGATAGCCCTCATAAGTATGGTCTCCTCAAAGCAGGGCATCCGGTTCTTAGTTGAAGGGAGTAATTTGCTTGCTGCAGTTATTGTCAGGTAATCATTGTACTAACTGTGACTCAGAACGGTAAACTTGTTCATGGGACTTGCCTATGCAGAGTAGATCAGGGTGGGAAAGACTTGCTTGTTGCTGTAAGTTTTGCACTAGCAGCTTCCGAAGCAGTAGCTGACCGAAGGTCATCTTACCAACTAAAAAGATGGGAGGCTTATGCAATGCTACACAAAAGGTTGAGTTTACTCTCAAATTGATTTTTGAGACACCATGCTCATTAAAATGACTTTCCTGGAATGTGTTCTAAAGGTTTCCAAATGATTTTCAGCAAGACCAATTTGAGCGCCACCTACCAACTTTCATTCAAGTGATTGATTTGACTGAAGAAGAGGAAACTAGATACTGGGATGTTGTCTCTGCTGTATTTGAGGGGAAACAGGTTGAATCTGTTGTATCGGACTCTAGCTGCTACAACATTCCAGGCTCAGACTCCATTGATACAAATTCTATGGACTGTGGCATTAATAACAAGGTTGGTATTAGAGACATACAGAGTACTCAATTATTTCAGTACTTGTGGTAATAAAAACTCTGGTGTTCAGGATTGCATCTCGTGCATCTGAGGTTTCCTGTACACTAAATGTAAAAATTGATTCTACTAGATAAAGAATATATTTTCACATCTATACATTAAATTGTTCATTGTCCCCCGCTTTTCCTGTATGCATAAAGTTGATCAAGATTTTTTTTTTTTTTTTTGAGTTGGTCGATCAAAATGGTAGTGAAGTTAAAAAGAGATCATGTACAGACGAAAATGGGTCATCAACCAGTACAAAAATTGGTTACCTGTGCTTGGATATCCATCTTTTATCATTAACTAGATTACCATTGTAAATCTAAAATTTGAAAGAGTTTTAAACCATTATGTTCCCTCCAACCAATTGAACCGTAGAGATTCTAGCACAAGCAAAATTTCACTCTTCTTCATTGAATTAATCTAGCAAACTTTAAATATTAGTACTAGTTTATGTCATTCAACTATGAACAAGGCTTTTCATTGATATTCTTACCAATCTGTGGCATGTATAAAGCTATTGTATGTGCTTAAGTAATAACAATTATAGCTTCTTAAACACACTTTAGATTTCAACATAAATAGATTTATAACAATATAAAAATTACATAGCAAAAGAACATTATTATTGTCAAAGCAAAAACACAAACATCTGTCTTAGGTAGCCAAGGTTAAAACCAAAATCCGAAATACATAATACATAATACGCAATTATAAGATAACAGAATTCCTAATCCAATACTGAGGGCATCAGCAGTCTTCATAGGTAGGCTCATTCAAAGGCCCAAGCATTCTCCCTACGAACCTCCTCCTCTTCCTCGGGAGTGAAGTCATTCTTGATGTTGAAAGTTTTCCTGATCTCCTCGGGCGACTTCCCCTTGATCATATCAGCTACAGTCTGACAAGTCAAGTCCAAGAGGCTCTTGATGTTGAGATAATTTGCAGCCAGAATAAGATCAAACAGATCAGACTGATCAACCTTAACAAAATCCTGATCGAACTTCTTAAGTTCATCATCCTGAGCAGTCTTGTTAGCCTCATCATCAGCTTTCGAAGACGTAACATGCTTCTTACAATACTCAATAACCTTAGCCAAGATACTACCAGTTACATTGGGAACAGGAATAGCTGTGTCTGCACAGTCATCTTCAATCATGTGTTTGATTGTCTGAGATTCAACAGCTACCGCTTCTTCCACCTCGAAAGTTTCGTTATCTGAACTACGCAACACGATCATCTTTGGTTCAGAAGACATTGTCGGTTGATCGAGATTGATTTTATAGAGAGATAAAGAATCTGTATATGTTATGCAGAGGGCTTCAGAGAATAGTGAAAACCGTAGCTGTGAGATGTTGTGAGGATTTGCATTGGGGTTGTGGGGTTTATATAGGCCGGGCAAAGAGAGAGCTGGATACTAATTTGTGTTGGTGAAGGAATTTTAGTTTGTGTATTTTCTAATTAACCGATTCAAACTCGGTTTAGTGAAAGTAAATATTAGTTCAATTTGATTTAGCAAAAATAATAATAATAATAATATGAGTGCAATTAGAATTTGCCGACTTTCAATTTAACCGACTCGCAATTAATTTTTTTAAAAGGTGTTTTTAATTTTATGGTTGAAATTTCATATTTAAACAAAAAAAATATCTAATCTATCTATATTATATTATAATGGCGGAAATATTAAAAATTTTGTCACCTGTTTTATGTTTTTACTTAATTATACTTGCTAATATATTAGTATGTTTTTATTTAAATTATAATAACCGTAAAATTCTTATAATATTTCCAGTTTCTTTAAATAAATTTATCGTAAGATTTAAAATTTTGTGTTAATTTCTATTAGGGACGCGTCCAATTATTATTTATAGCGCCCTACTAGATTCTAATATTTATTTAGTGCAACGCGATTTTTTTTTTTACTATTAATTTCTATTTACTATTAATATAAATGTGTTGCTATCAAATTCTTATTTTGTGACTACTATTATAACCAAGATTTTTATTTTTAGAGT
Organism: Saposhnikovia divaricata; assembly: GCA_036435485.1. NCBI lineage: Eukaryota > Viridiplantae > Streptophyta > Magnoliopsida > Apiales > Apiaceae > Saposhnikovia > Saposhnikovia divaricata. Next base: position 73,939,587 of record CM071600.1, on the reverse strand, counting down.
AATTACCAAATAATAATGTTTTTTTTCTTTCTTTTTTTTTTCTTTCTCCTTGTAATTAATAATGAAGAGCATAATTAAACCCCAACTTGATGAGAGGAATGTGATTAAGCCCAAAGAAAATAAAATGTTAGCCCAAAGCCACTAAGGCTTAATAGTGGTGCATAGATATATATATATATATATATATATATATATATATATATATATATATATATATATATATATATATATATATATATATATACCGTTAGATATCCCCTGATCCCGTACGCCCTCCATGTTTCATGGAGGGCGTCCGCCATGAAACATGGCGGGCGGACGCCCTCCATGAAACATGGAGGGCATATACCTGTAAAAATTAAATTAAAAATAGAAAAATAATCATATTGAGTTGACATTCATCCCAAAATTAGTGACCACCACTATTTGAGTGTGTATGAATTTTAAATTCAAATTTAAACTTTTCTTCATTTTTAATTAATTTTATAATATATATCACAAACTAAATAAAAATTATTAAAAAATAAAGAAAATAGAAAAATAGTGATATTGAGTTGAAATTCATCCTAAAATTAGTGACTACCACTAATTGAGTGTGTATGAATTTTTAATTCAAATTTAATGTTTTCTTCCTTTTTATTTTATTTTATTTTATATATCACAAACTAGTTAAAAATTATTGAAAATCAAGAAAATAGGAAAATAGTGATATTGAGTTGACATTCATCCTAAAATTTGTGAGTACCACTAATTGAGCGTGTATGAATTTTTAATTCGAATTTAAACTTTTCTTCATTTTTAATTAATTTCATAATATATTTCACAAACTAAATAAAAATTATTAAAAAATATAGAAAATAGAAAAATAGTGATATTGAGTTGATATTTATTAATTTTTTAATTTATTTGAAATAATAATTATCATAAGAAAAGGAAATCTCTATTTAAAAAAAATAATGAAAATATTTTGGGATTTAGTGCTGACGCCCTCCATGTTTCATGGTCGACGCCCTCCATGAAACATGGAGGGCTTCGTCCACCATGAAACATGGAGGGCTTTGTCTTTTTGAAACTGCACAGTTTTTTCAGCTTCTTTGTTCATCTTTGGAGAGCAAAAAATAAGGTTAGAATTTTCATGGCTTCTTATTTATTTAATTATGATTCTAATTCTTCTAGTGATCATAACGACTTTAATTATGTAACTCACGTTCGAAGTAAAAGAGTTTATCGTAAACTTTTTGATGAAAATGGTGTTGAAATTCATGAAACAATAGATGTTGATGATATTGATGATGTTGGTAAAAAATTTGGTGATACTTCAAATTTGAAGGGGAAAGAAAAAATAATTATTGATAGTGATGAAGATGTTAATATTGGAAAAAAGGATGATATTGATGGTCATGACAATGATAAAGATAATATTGGAGAAGAAAATATTTGATCATTTCATGACAATGATAAAGCTAATATTGGAGAAGAAAATATTGGATCTTTTTCTGCAAATATGAATGACGAAGTGCCTTGTATTGGTATGCAATTTGATTCTTTACAAGAAGCGGAATTATTTTATAAAAATTATGGTCGTAATGTGGGGTTTGAGATAATTATTAGGAGCACTCATAAAAATTTAAAATAAATTCAAAATTTAAAAATGTAATTCGTTTATTTATTGATATTCAAAATGTAATTATTAATATTTAAAACATAATTTTGCAATCATAATCTTCCAATAATTAATATTTTTTTCTTATTAAAACATAATCGTGTAATTTTTAATATATACCCAAAAATATTAAACCATATCTTTCAGTCACTAATAAAAATACATAATAGAAATCCGTATAAAATGAATAATTATCGTTAGATTTTTAGAAAAAAATCAGAACCGTTAGATCTTGATTAAATATTTTATATGATTAATTTACTTTAATAAGCATTCAAGATTGGATTGTTGTTTCTATTTTTTAAAAAATACTTATCGACGATCCAACCGCACGTATGTCAATATATTTCTAATTTAGTGATATTCCCAAGTTTTTAAAAAATAATAAGTTTATTTGGATGGTAAAAGTGGTAGTCAACTATCGATTTGACCGGTACTACTAATAGTGCTTTGTCCCGGATTGTTGTTTCTATTTTTTAAAAAATACTTATCGACGATCCAACTGCACATATGTCAATATATGTCTAATTTAGTGATATTCCCAAGTTTTTAAAAAATAATAAGTTTATTTGGATGGTAAAAGTGGTAGTCAACTATCGATTTGACTAGTAGTGCTAACTAGTGCTTTGTCAAGGATTGTTGTTTCTATTTTTAAAAAATACTCCTCGACGATCCAGACTCGCAACTTAATTTTTTTAAAAGGTGTTTTTAATTTTATGGTTGAAATTTCATATTTAAACAAAAAAAATATCTAATCTATCTATATTATATTATAATGGCGGAAATATTAAAAATTTTGTCACCTGTTTTATTTTTTTACTTAATTATACTTGCTAATATATTAGTATGTTTTTATTTAAATTGTAATAACCGTAAAATTCTTATAATATTTCGAGTTTCTTTAAATAAATTTATCGTAAGATTTAAAATTTTGTGTTAATTTCTATTAGGGACGCGTGCAATTATTATTTATAGCGCCCTAATAGATTCTAATATTTATTTAGTGCAACGCGATTTTTTTTTTACTATTAATTTCGATTTACTATTAATATAAATGTGTTGCTATCAAATTCTTATTTTGTGACTACTATTATAACCAAGGTTTTTATTTTTAGAGTAATTAGCAAATAATAATATTTTTTTCTTTCTCCTTGTAATTAATAATGAAGAGCATAATTAAACCCCAACTTGATGAGAGGAATGTGATTAAGCCCAAAGAAAAAGGAATGTTAGCCCAAAGAGCCCAAGTTCATGTGAGTCCACTAAGGCTTAATAGTGGTGCATAAATATATTATATATATATATATATATATATATATAGGGCACGTTCCACATCCCCCGTTGGATATCCCCTGATCCCGTACGCCCTCCATGTTTCATGGAGGACGTCCACCATGAAACATACATGAAACATGGAGGGCGTATACCTGTAAAAATTAAATTAAAAATAGAAAAATAAACATATTGAGTTGACATTAATCCCAAAATTAGTGATCACCACTATTTGAGTGTGTATGAATTTTAAATTCGAATTTAAACTTTTCTTCGTTTTTAATTAATTTCATAATATATTTCACAAACTAAATAAAAATTATTAAAAAATAAAGAAAATAGAAAAATAGTGATATTAAGTTGACATTCATCCTAAAATTAGTGATTACCACTAATTGAGTGTGTATTTATTTTTAATTCAAATTTAATGTTTTCTTCCTTTTTAATTACTTTTATATTATATATCACAAACTAGTTAAAAATTATTGAACAATCAAGAAAATAGGAAAATAGTGATATTGAGTTGACATTCATCCTAAAATTAGTGAGTACCACTAGTCGAGCGTGTATGAATTTTCAATTCGAATTTAAACTTTTCTTCATTTTAAATTAATTTCATAATATATTTCACAAACTAAATAAAAATTATTAAAAAATATAGAAAATAGAAAAATAGTGATATTGAGTTGATATTTATTAATTTTTTAATTTATTTGAAATAAGAATTATCATAAGAAAAGTAAAATCTCTATTTAAAAAAAATAAATAATGAATATATTTTGGGATGTAGAGCTGACGCCCTCCATGTTTCATGGTGGACGCACTCCATGAAACATGGAGGGCGTAGCCTTTTGTTCTAACTTTCCAGCATTTTGTTCCAACTTTCCAGCATTTTGTCTTTTTGAAACTGTACAGTTTTTTCAGCTTCTTTGTTCATCTTTGGAGAGCAAAAAATAAGGTTAGAATTTTCATGGCTTTTTATTTATTTAATTATGATTCTAATTCTTCTAGTGATCATAATGACTTTAATTATGTAACTCCCGTTCGAAGTAAAAGAGTTTATCATAAACTTTTTGATGAAAATGGTGTTGAAATTCATGAAACAATAGATGTTGATGATATTGATGATGTTAGTAAAAAATTTGGTGATACTTCCAATTTGAAGGGGAAAGAAAAAATAATTATTGATAGTGATGAAGATGTTAATATTGGAAAAAAGGATGATATTGATGCTCATGACAATGATAATGATAATATTGGAGAAGAAAATATTAGATCTTTTCATGACAATGATAAAGCTAATATTGGAGAAGAAAATATTGGATATTTTCATGACAATGATAATGCTAATATTGGAGAAGAAAATATTGGCTCTTTTTTTACAAATATGAATGATGAAGTGCCTTGTGTTGGTATGCAATTTGATTCTTTACAAGAAGCAGAATTATTTTATAAAAATTATGGTCGTAATGTGGGGTTTGAGATAATTATTAGGGGCACTCTTAAAAATTTAAAATAAATTCAAAATTTAAAAATTAATTCGTTTATTTAGTGATATTCAAAATGTAATTATTAATATTTAAAACATAATTTTGCAATCATAATCTTCCAATCATTAATATTTTTTTCTTATTAAAACATAATCGTGTAATTATTAATATATACCCAAAAATATTAAACCATATCTTTCCGTCACTAATAAAAATACATAATAGAAATTCGTATAAAATGACTAATTATCGTTAGATTTTTAGCAAAAAAATCAGAACCGTTAGATCTTGATTAAATATTTTATATGATTAATTTACTTTAATAAGCATTCAAGATTGGATTGTTGTTTCTATTTTTTAAAAAATACTTATCGACGATCCAACCGCACGTATGTCAATATATTTCTAATTTAGTGATATTCCCAAGTTTTTAAAAAATAATAAGTTTATTTGGATGGTAAAAGTGGTAGTCAACTATCGATTTGACCGGAACTACTAACTAGTGCTTTGTCCCGGATTGTTGTTTCTATTTTTTAAAAAATACTTATCGACGATCCAAATGCACATATGTCAATATATGTCTAATTTAGTGATATTCCCAAGTTTTTAAAAAATAATAAGTTTATTTGGATGGTAAAAGTGGTAGTCAACTATCGATTTGACCAATACTACTAACTAGTGCTTTGTCCCGGATTGTTGTTTCTATTTTTTAAAAAATACTTATCGACGATACAACCGCACATATGTCAATATATGTCTAATTTAGTGATATTCCCAAGTTTTGAAAAAATAATAAGTTTATTTGGATGGTAAAAGAGGTAGTCAACCATCGATTTGACCAGTACTGCTAACTAGTGTTTTGTCCCGGATTGTTGTTTCTATTTTTTAAAAAATACTTATCGACGATACAACCGCAAATATGTCAGTATATGTCTAATTTATTGATATTCCCAAGTTTTTAAAAAATAATAAGTTTATTTGGATGGTAAAAGTGGTAGTCAACTATCGATTTGACCAGTACTCCTAAATTAGTGAATCTAATGTAAAAATCTCAAAAATAGAAAATTAGTGAATCTAATGTAAAATTAATCACAGAATTAATGAGTATTAATATTTGAATTTTTATGAATTTTAATTCGAATTTTATCTTATTTTTCTATTTTTAATTTAATTTTCACAAGAAAACGCCCTCCATGAAACATGGCGGACGCCCTCCATGAAACATGGAGGGAGGGGGATATCCTATATATATATATATGGGCCTTTGCTCCATACAGAACACTCTTATTATAACAAACAACAAAGAACATCTTAGATCTATTAGATCCTTTGGCCCCGCCAGGGGCACCCAATACAAAAAGTTGTTATTTTTTTACCCTTTATCAAGTCTAAAAAAAATTGATAATTACTGTTCACTGATGACGTCATCAATGAACAGTAAACATGGCGCCCGCCATGTTTCATGGAGGGCACGCCCGCCATGTTTCATGGCGGGTAGACAGATCAGGGGATATCCAACGGGGGCTGTGGAACGTGCCTCTATATATTGCGGTAGTCGCAGTGCCTTGTGCAATGTTTCATTGTGGCTATCGCAATGCTTCATTGCGGCTTACACAATGATTCATTGTGGCAGTCAAAATGCTTTAAATACAAAATGTCATTTACCAGTAGATGAACTCGAACACCTGACCTTATGTAAAGGGGACATAGTGCTTAACCACCACACCAATGAATGTCATCTGTATTATAATCAAAATTAACTAATTTACTATTTTTATTTAATTTAATTTACAAACTAGTTAAAAATAAGGGAAAAATCATAAAAATGGAAAATTAGTAAAAGTACGGTAACATTCATCACATAAATAGTGAGTATGACCACTTTGGTGTGTATGAATATAGGTTCAAAGTTTTGCATTTTTCCTATTTCTATTTAATTTTTTTTAATTTATTTTACAAACTAGTTAAAAATGGGGGGGAAATAAAAAAAATTGTTTTTATTCTGAAATTTTGGCAATAACTTTAAAAATGATGGATCTTGAACTCCGTACGGTTTGGTTGTCGAGAAATATTTTTAAAAAAATTGAAACCCCAAAACTGACTAAACTCTTTTTAGGGGTTTTACCATCCAAATTAATTTATTATTTTTTAAAATCTTGGAAATAATCCTAAATTAGATATATATTGACTTACGTGCGGTTGATCGTCGATAAGTAAATAGAGAAAACAATTCGGGACAAAGCACTAGTTTGGAGTACGGGTCAAATCGATAGTTGACTACCACTTTTGCCATCCAAATTAATTTATTATTCTTTGAAATATTAGGAATTTCGCTAAATGAGATATATATTGACTGACGTGTGGTTGGATCGTCGATAAATATTTTTAAAAAAATAGAGATAACAATCCGGGATAAAGCACTAGTTAGGAGTACAGGTCAAATCGCTAATTGACTACCACTTTTTCCATCCAATTTAATTTATTATTTTTTGAAATATTGGGAATATCGCTAAATGAGATATATATTGACTTACGTGCGGTTGGATCGTCGATAAGTGTAATAACCGCGAATTTTCGAATAAATATTTCTACTCGATATTTAAATTTTATTTAAAAGTGGTGCAATAATATATTTAATTAGCGCGTTTTTGTGAAATTTTAAGATTTTATTTATTCATGGGTAAATAAATATTATATTATATCTATTTAATTATACTTATGTGGTATTCATTAAAATTAGGAAATTTAGGAAAAATAAAATTTTAATTTTTGGGTCGAATTTTTTTAGGGAACAAAATTAGAGTCGCGTTTTAATTAGCCAGCACAGAGGAAACGAGCTCTTTTTACCAAATATATAGCACTAACTATTGTCGTCATTATGCCACTTATTTTGTTCCCCATGATTTGATTCTTTTTAATTTGATAAACATCCACTTATGCATACAAAATACATACACAGCACTCACCAGTTGACTACTCTTCTTTAAAACATAAACTCCTGTCTCGTTCTTTTAATCAAAAACACGAAACAAACAAAGCGTAAACCACAGGTTATTTTCTCTCATGACAAAGACTACTACTCCCCTTAAATCACAAAACCTCTACATTTTTCTTACACAAACAAACTACACACAAATAGGTAGTTTATTTATTTAGATTTTTTGATTAATTGCCTTTCTTTTTCTTTGTTTTCGTTTGGTACCGGTAGAATTGGTTGGTTCGTGTTTGTTTTGTTTTATTTTTTCCCGATTGGTTTGAATCGGAGGCTCTGGTGGCGGTGTTATTGTTGTGCGAAGGGGGAGAGGGAGGCGAGATAGAGATTTAGAGAGAGAGTTCGAGATGAGAGTTTAAAAGAGAGATGAGAGATTGTTGAGGAGATGGGATGAAGAGGTGGGTTAGTATTGATGGATAAGAGGGTTTGCAGAGAGATTGATTCGGGGAAAGGGTTGGGACGGAGAGAGATTTCCGATAGAGGGGTTGACGACGAGAGATTGAAAGATGTAGGTGTTACTTAGTGGTTAATCGGGATCAGTGTTGTGGTCGATGTAGAGACTGTGAGAGGAGAAGCGAGAGAGAAGCGAGGTCGAAAGGGGAGGAAAGGGGGAGTCGACAAAGAGGAGATTCGAGAGAGAGAACGGAGAGAGGGAGAGGGAGAGAGAGAGAGAGAGAGAGGGAGAGGGAGAGAGAGAGAGAGAGAGAGAGAGAGAGAGAGAGAGAGAAGGAGAGAGAGAGAGGGGAGGGAGAGACGGAGAGAGACAAGGCTGAGAGAGATGAAAGAGAACAGGAGAGGGGGATACACGGCGGCGGTGGTGGCGAGTGGGCCCCACGCGCCGCTAGCGTAGTTGTGGTACCTGTAAATTGTTTGTTATAATCGGGATTTGGTTATTAGCGAATAAAAGGGGTTCGAAATATTTTGTTAAAATTACAGTATTATTTAAAATCGGGAGGAATAAATAGTTTAATTAAAAATGGTTGAATTAAATAATTAAGTAGAAATATTTTGGTAATTAATTGTAGTATTATTTAAAGCAGTTGGTAATTAATGTTTTAATAAAAATGTTATAATTGATTAATTATTTAGAAAGAAATAATCAGTGATTAATTGAGCGTAATTTAGAGATTTATTGATTCGTTAAATAGAGTGAATTTAGTTTTATTTTGGTAAATTGATAATTAGCACTTCTGGACTATATGTAATTAACCAGATCGGACCAGATTATTTAGAGGCTAAAATCGGATTATTATTAATTTATTTACGAGATTAAAAATGGAAGAGAAATTAGTTAGTGAGATTTATAATAATTATAGATTTAATGTGAATAAAAAAATGGATTCTAGAGTTATTTCATTTTGAGAATAAATAGAGGTTAATATTATTAAATAAAGTGAGATTTTCGGATATTAAAAATAGTATATAATTTCTAGATTTAATTCCTGAGTTCGGTGAATAGTTATTTATCCGGGAATTATTTTCCATTAATTATTGTAGAGATTTTCGAGAGATATTATTATTTAATATTTAAATATTATATTATCGGATCAGGAGTATTTTGTTTTGACGAATCGCTCACGTGTTTCTGGTTGCCATTTTTAGAGAATATTTCCCGAGCCGTAGACCGAAGCCAAGCTCACGGGTAGAGTATAAATTTTATCTTCATTCATTTGCACTACGTGATCGAAGCAAGTTCAATCCTACCCTAACTCTTGGAAACTTTGTATTTCTGTTCGTATTATTTTCGAGCTATCAATTATGAGATATATCTGTTGCTGCTTATGATGCAATAAATTCTTTTGAGCATTATTTTCTCGTTGAATATTAGTTTACTGTTAAATTAGTTTACTTGTGAAATATATTCCCTATAAGCGTAGACATAAATTCATTTCTATCAGGGTCGATCTCATTAATTCGAGACGACTATTATCCTGATTTGGTGAAACTAGTCTCATTCGTTCGAGATAGTTAAATTCATTCTTTTCCGTTGAATTTATTGTATAAATTCAACAATAATTTATTGATTATCTTTTAGTTGGTTCCTAGTTCGAATCAACCGATATGAGTTATAAAAATTAAAGTCATTAGAGTTGTCACTCGATGATCAAGTGAAAAATATTCTGTTGAACGTTCATCAGTTTTGGATATTATATATATACGAGAAGTACTATTTGTTTAGTACGACTCTTAATTACTTCATTTTAAGACTATTCTCATTATTTCGAGGTAGTTGCTTTTATTGTCAGGGTTTGGCATTTTGCTTGTGTCAACCAATAAAATATTATTATTGAGAGTTACATCAGTCCATTGTTCGGATTGGTGGCGCAATTGAGTCAGATTGGCAGTCCACCAGATTTGTAAATATTTTCCTGGAAGAGTTATCTCAAGTTATCTGTTCGTCAAATATTCGGGAATTCTGTATTCTACTGGTCAATTTTTGGAAAGAGGCCCATTAAAGAGAAAGAGAGACTCGTGTACCGTAATATGGACACGAGAATATTTTGGCATTCGTTGCCAGGGTTGAATTAATAACCCATTATGATGCTAGCATTCAAACATATATATTATATTGTTGATATCGTATTATAGCCGTGATCGGGCGAAGTGCGGTGTCATTGGAGGCGGTATTCTCGGTCGGATAGTTGATCGCCCCACCGAGATACCGTGAGGTGAAAGACCAGTTTATTCTTAAATCATAAGTCATCAGAGTTATATCAGTTGAGACTTTCGAGTATTTTGTTTTCGAGATGAGTATTGAGTCATCAGAGTTATATCAGTTGAGACTTTCGAGTATCCTGTGTTCGAGATGAGTACTGAGTCAATGTCAGATTGTGATATTCGATTATTCATAAAATTTGAGTATTCTCTTTCGATAAATATTATTATATTTATACCCGAGCAATGAAAGAACTTGATGAGCACTATAGTTGCTCATTCTTGCTTAAAACATTTTGTTCAGCTGTGAAGACGGAAAGAGGCGAGACATCCATTCAGGGATCCAGAGGGAAAGGAAAAGCGCCAGGCTATTAGAACTATCCAGCTGGAATCTTTATTTTCTATTTGTGTGAACTATGTAAGATGTTATCTAAGACATACTGAGACATATTGTAATACTGTGTGAGACGAACCTTGGATTTGTGGAGTGGAACACTTATGCTCCATTGTAATAAATATTTTGCTTTATTATTGCGTTGACGTGTGCTGCAGGAAATTGAGACAATGTGACGACCCGGGTCCCCGGTCAGGGTGGATCTGGGGGCGTTACAGTTTTGGTATCAGAGCTTTAGTTATATTTTTAGGAAAACGTGAGAGCCTAGGAATATGACACGACGTGAGAGTTTAGAGATATAATACGATTTTGAGATTTTAGCAATAAGTGCCTATCATAACTGTACTAGCAATGGTGTCGTACAACTGCATATCTGTGATATAACATACCTTATTGTTTTCAATCATAATAGAAAAAGATGCCACCTAAAAGAGGTAGACCCCGCAAGATCCAAAGAGTACCCCTAGCAGAGGATCACCAGGAATTTGATACCAATCCCGAACAAGAACCTGAACCTGAGCCTACGCCAGTAGTACAACCAAATCCAAATCTTAATGACCCAATGAGTTTACTCGTGGAATTTCTGAGACAATATACACAGAATCATAAAGCTAGTTTCGAGAGGAAGCCTAACAATCGGAGTGGAAACAACCAGAGGTTTAGACAGCCACATGAGGCCAATGTGATGCAAGGAAGACCACCTTTGCCAGAATGCAAGACATGTGGGAAGAAACACCCTGGACCCTGTCATCAAGCGAGTGTGAAATGTTATAACTGTGGACAGAAGGGTCATTATGCTTCTAGTTGTAAGGATAAATATGTCACCTGTTTCAATTGTGGAAAGAAAGGTCACGTGTCCCGAGATTGCCGACATCCTGCGAAGAAGAATCCAATGGCTCGACTCACAGCATCTCCAAGCAACAAGCAGACAGCAAGAACCTTCAACATGACTGTGCGAGATGACATCGATGATAGCAATGTGATAGTAGTTACGCTTCTAGTAAACTCTGAGAATGCATGTGTTCTAGTTGATTCTGGAGCTACCAAATCTTTTATTTCTGAAAACTTCATGAATAAGTTAAATCTTGAGTCTGTGCCCTAAGAGGGAATTCTGATCATAGAAGTAGCTAATCAGGAAGTCATATCAGTGAAACGATTGTGTCCGAGTTGTTCCATAGAGATACATGGACAATGTTTTGACGCTAACCTCATTCCTTTTAAGTTAGGGGAATTTGACGTAATTATAGGGATGGATTGGTTAACACGTTATGATGCTTAAACAAATTGTCGTCGTAAGAGGCTCAACTTAAGTGGACCTAATGGTATAAGGATTCCGTTTTACGGACGAAAACCGACTAAGGATTTTTTGTCAATAATTCAAGCTAAAAGATTACTTCGGCAAGGATGTCAAGCCTATCTAGCTCATGTGATAGATACCGAGAAGCAGACCCCTACGATCGAAGAGATTCCCGTAGTTAATCATTTTAAAGATGTTTTTCCTGACGAGTTGCCTGGAATTCCACCGGATCGAGAGATAGAATTCACAATCGACCTAGAACCAGGAACCACACCAATCTCAAAGGCGCCGTACAGAATGCCACCCGTGGAAATGAAGGAATTGGCAACACAACTGCAACATTTACTTGAAAAAGGTGTAATTAGACCAAGTGTATCCCCGTGGGGAGCTCCGGTATTGTTTGTGAAGAAGAAGGACGGATCTATGCGACTATGTACTGATTATCATGAACTGAACAAGATGACCATCAAGAACAAGTACCCTCTGCCTCGAATCGACGATCTTTTTGACCAACTTAAGGGAGCTTTACATTTTTCGAAGATTGATTTGAGATCCGGCTATCATTAACTAAAGATCAAGCCTGAGGATATTCCTAAGACTACCTTTAGGACCCGATATGGACATTACGAATTCTTAGTGATGTCTTTTGGATTGACGAATGCGCCAGCTGCTTTTATGGATTTAATGAATCGTGTATTCAAGAGATACTTGGATAAGTTCGTGATTGTATTTATTGATGACATCTTGATATACTCGAAGTCTCTTGAGGAACATGCTGAACACCTCCGTTTGGTTCTGGAAGTGCTGAGAAAGGAAAAGTTATATGCGAAATTTTCAAAGTGTGAATTCTGGCTGAAAGAAGTTCAATTTTTAGGACACATTGTGAGTGGCGAAGGGATTTCTGTGGACCCCGCAAAGATAGAAGCCATAGCAGAATCGGAGAGACCCAAGACTCCAACCGAGGTTAGAAGTTTCCTCGGATTGGCCGGATACTATCTTAGATTTGCGAAGGATTTTTTAAAGATAGCTACGCCATTGACTCGACTTACCAGAAAGAGTGAAAAGTTTGAATGGACCCCCAAATGTGAAGACAGCTTTCAGGAATTGAAGAAGAGATTGACTACTGCCCCAGTGTTGACCTTACCCGATGAGAAAGGTGATTTCATGATTTTCAGCGATGCTTCTCACAAGGGTTTAGGATGTGTTCTGATGCAACACGGGAAAGTAATAGCTTACGCCTCTCGACAGCTGAAGGAATATGAGTCTCGTTACCCTACTCACGATTTAGAACTTGCTGTTATTGTTTTTGCCCTCAAGATTTGGAGACATTACCTTTATGGAGAGAAATGCGAGATTTACACGGATCACAAGAGCTTAAAGTATATATTCACACAGAAGGAATTAAACATGAGACAGAGAAGATGGTTAGAATTGATCAAAGACTATGATTGCTCGATAAACTACAACCCAGGGAAGGATAATATTGTAGCTGATGCTTTAAGTAGGAAGGAAAGACTTAACCTGTTGACAACCTCAGAAGAATTGGTCAGAGAATTGGAGGTCAAGGTCCCAGTCCAAAACAATGAAAGAGTTTACAGCATTCAGTTTCAACCAGAGTTACTCGAGAAGATTCGCCGTTGTCGGGAACAAGTAATGGAAGAAAGAAGATCAGAGTTGACCAGAGAGGAAATTCTGAGTTCAAAAGATGATAAGGGAATTAAGCGATTTTCATCGAGAATTTGGATTCCTAATGTTACAGAGTTGAAGGAAGAAATTATGAGTGAAGCGCATAACTCGAGATATTCCATTCACCCAGGGAGCACAAAACTGTATCAGGACATCAAGCTGAATTATTGGTGGCCTAACATGAAGAGAGAGATTGCAGAATGGGTAAGTAAGTGTTTGACATGTTAGAAAGTGAAGGCAGAACATCTACGACCAAGTGGACTTTTACAACCCTTAGAGATACCCAAGTGGAAATGGGAACATATTACCATGGATTTTGTCGTAGGATTGCCCCGAACTAGAGCTAACCACGATGCAATTTGGGTTATTGTTGACCGACTCACTAAATCAGCGCATTTCCTACCAATTAGTGATAAGTACTCCGTTGAAAGATTGGTGAACATATATCTAAAGGAAATTGTGGTTCGTCACGGAGTTCCTGTTTCAATTGTGTCTGATAAAGATGCCCGTTTTACTTCTCGATTTTGGAAGAGTTTTCAGGAATGTCTTGGCACGAAGTTAAATCTGAGCACTGCATATCATCCACAGACCGACGGACAAAGTGAAAGGACAATTCAAACTGTTGAGGATATGTTAAGAGCCTGTGCACTTGATTTCAAAGGAAGTTGGGATGAACATTTGCCCCTAGTTGAGTTTGCTTACAACAATAGTTACCACTCCAGCATAGGTATGGCACCATATGAAGCTTTGTACGGAAGGAAGTGTAGATCACCCCTGTACTGGGATGAAGTAGGAGAAATGAAAATACTAGGACCAGAACTACTACAACAAACTAAGCAAGCGACCGAAGTTATTCGAAAAAGGTTAGTTGCAGCTCAGGATCGACAGAGGAAGTATGCAAATCAACAGAGAAAAGACAAAGCATTTGAAGAGGGAGATAAAGTGATGTTGAAAGTTTCACCTTGGAAGGGAGTAATGAGATTCCGAAAGAAAGGCAAGTTGAGCCCCAGATACATAGGACCTTTTGAGATTCTCAAGAAAATAGGACCACTAGCGTATCAGTTGGCCCTACCTCTAGACCTTCAGCATGTCCATGATGTGTTTCATGTTTCTGCGTTAAGAGAATACCATTCTGAATTCAGACATGTTATAACCTACGAACCAGTGGAAATACGTCCTGATTTGACATACGAAGAAAAGCCAGTACAGGTCCTAGATTACAAAGTGCACGAGTTAAGAACTAAGAAAGTAAATTTAGTGAAAGTACTTTGGAGAAACCACCAAGTTGGGGAAGCCACGTGGGAATTAGAAAGCGAAATGCGAAATAAATATCCTGAATTGTTTAGTGCGTAATTTTGATTCTGAGGACGGAATCCTATAAGGGGGGAAGACTGTAATAAACGCGAATTTTCGAATAAATATTTCTACTCGATATTTAAATTTTATTTAAGAGTGGTGCACTAATAAACGCGTTTTTGTGAAATTTTAAGATTTTATTTATTCATGGGTAAATAAATATTATATCATATCTATTTAATTATACTTATATGGTATTCATTAAAATTAGGAAATTTAGGAAAAATAAGATTTTAATTTTTGGGTCGAATTTTTTTAGGGAACGAAATTGGAGTCGCGTTTTAATTAGCCAGCACGGAGGAAACGAGCTCTTTTTACCAAATATATAGCACTAACTATTGTCATTATTATGACACTTATTTTGTTCCCCATGATTTGATTCTTTTTAATTTGATAAACATCCACTTATGCATACAAAATACATACACAGCACTCATCAGTTGACTACTCCTCTTTAAAACATAAACTCCTGTCTCGTTCTTTTAATCAAAAACACGAAACAAACAAAGAGTAAACCACAGGTTATTTTCTCTCCTGACAAAGACTACTACTCCCCTTAAATCACAAAACCTCTACATTTTTCTTACACAAACAAACTACACACAAATAGGTAGTTTATTTATTTAGATTTTTTTGATTAATTGCCTTTCTTTTTCTTTGTTTTCGTTTGGTACCGGTAGAATTGGTTGGTTCGTGTTTGTTTTGTTTTATATTTTCCCGATTAGTTTGAATCGGAGGCTCTGGTGGCGGTGTTATTGTTGTGCGAAGGGGGAGAGGGAGGCGAGATAGAGATTTAGATAGAGAGTTCGAGATGAGAGTTTAAAAGAGAGATGAGAGATTGTTGAGGAGATGGGATGAAGAGGTGGGTTAGTATTGATGGATAAGAGGGTTTGCAGAGAGATTGATTCGGGGAAAGGGTTGGGACGGAGAGAGATTTCCGATAGAGGGGTTGACGACGAGAGATTGAAAGATGTAGGTGTTACTTAGCGGTTAATCGGGATCGGTGTTGTGGTCGATGTAGAGACTGTGAGAGGAGAAGCGAGAGAGAAGGGAGGTCGAGAGGGGAGGAAAGAGGGAGTCGACAAAGAGGAGATTCGAGAGAGAGAACGGTGAGAGGGAGAGGGAGAGAGAGAGAGGGGGGAGAGAGAGAGGGGAGGGAGAGATGGTGAGAGACAAGGCTGAGAGAGATGAAAGAGAACAGGAGAGGGGGATACACGGCGGCGGTGGTGGCGAGTGGGCCCCACGCGCCGCTAGCGTAGTTGTGGTACCTGTAAATTGTTTGTTATAATCGGGATTTGGTTATTAGCGAATAAAAGGGGTTCGAAATATTTTGTTAAAATTACAGTATTATTTAAAATCGGGAGGAATAAATAGCTTAATTAAAAATGGTTGAATTAAATAATTAAGTAGAAACATTTTGGTAATTAATTGTAGTATTATTTAAAGCAGTTGGTAATTAATGTTTTAATAAAAATGTTATAATTGATTAATTATTTAGAAAGAAATAATTAGTGATTAATTGAGCATAATTTAGAGATTTATTGATTCGTTAAATAGAGTGAATTTAGTTTTATTTTGGTAAATTGATAATTAGCACTTCTGGACTATATGTAATTAACCAGATCGGACCAGATTATTTAGAGGCTAAAATCGGATTATTATTGATTTATTTACGAGATTAAAAATAGAAGAGAAATTAGTTAGTGAGATTTATAATAATTATAGATTTAATGTGAATAAAAAAATGGATTCTGGAGTTATTTCATTTTGAGAATAAATAGAGGTTAATATTATTAAATAAAGTGAGATTTACGGATATTAAAAATAGTATATAATTTCTAGATTTAATTCCTGAGTTCGGTGAATAGTTATTTATCCGGGAATTATTTTCCATTAATTATTGTAGAGATTTTCGAGAGATATTATTATTTAATATTTAAATATTATATTATCGGATCAGGAGTATTTTGTTTTGACGAATCGCTCACGTGTTTCTGGTTGCCATTTTTAGAGAATATTTCCCGAGCCGTAGACCAAAGCCAAGCTCACGGGTAGAGTATAAATTTTATCTTCATTCATTTGCACTACGAGATCGAGGCAAGTTCAATCCTACCCTAACTCTTGGAAACTTTGTATTTCTGTTCGTATTATTTTCGAGCTATCAATTATGAGATATATCTGTTGCTGCTTATGATGCGATAAATTCTTTTGAGCATTATTTTCTCGTTAAATATTATTTTATTGTTAAATTAGTTTACTTGTGAATTATATTCCCTATAAGCGTAGACATAAATTCATTTCTATCAGGGTCGATCTCATTAATTCGAGACGACTATTATCCTGATTTGGTGAAACTAGTCTCATTCGTTCGAGATAGTTAAATTCATTCTTTTCCGTTGAATTTATTGTATAAATTCAACAATAATTTATTGAGTATCTTTTAGTTGGTTCCTCGTTCGAATCAACCGATATCAGTTATAAAAATTAAAGTCATTAGAGTTGTCACTCGATGATCAAGTGAAAAATATTCTGTTGAACGTTCATCAGTTTTGGGTATTATAAATATACAAGAAGTACTATTTGTTTAGTACGACTCTTAATTACTTCATTTTAAGACTATTCTCATTATTTCGAGGTAGTTGCTTTTATTGTTAGGGTTTGGCATTTTGCTTGTGTCAACCAATAAAATATTATTATTGAGAGTTACATCAGTCCATTGTTCGGATTGGTGGCGCAATTGAGTCAGATTGGCAGTCCGCCAGATTTGTAAATATTTTCCTGGAAGAGTTATCTCAA
This sequence comes from Saposhnikovia divaricata, assembly GCA_036435485.1. Taxonomy (NCBI): domain Eukaryota; kingdom Viridiplantae; phylum Streptophyta; class Magnoliopsida; order Apiales; family Apiaceae; genus Saposhnikovia; species Saposhnikovia divaricata. The sequence goes on along the minus strand of CM071600.1, from coordinate 73,921,986 downwards.
GTTATCTGTTCGTCAAATATTCGAGAATTCTGTATTCTACTTGTCAATTTTGGGAAAGAGGCACATTAAAGAGAAAGAGAGACTCGTGTACCGTAATATGGACACGAGAATATTTTGGCATTCATTGCCAGGGTTGAATTAATAACCCATTATGATGCTAGCATTCATACATATATATTATATTGTTGATATCGTATTATAGCCGTGATCGGGCGAAGTGCGGTGTCATTGGAGGCGGTATTCTTGGTCGGATAGTTGATCGCCCCACCAAGATACCGTGAGGTGAAAGACCAGTTTATTCTTAAATCATAAGTCATCAGAGTTATATCAGTTGAGACTTTCGAGTATTTTGTTTTCGAGATGAGTATTGAGTCATCAGAGTTATATCAGTTGAGACTTTCGAGTATCCTGTGTTCGAGATGAGTACTGAGTCAATGTCAGATTGTGATATTCGATTATTCATAAAATTTTGAGTATTCTCTTTCGATAAATATTATTATATTTATACCCCGAGCAATGAAAAAACTTGCTGAGCACTATAGTTGCATATTCTTGCTTAAAACATTTTGTTTAGCTGTGAAGACGGAAAGAGGCGAGACATCCATTCAGGGATCCAGAGGGAAAGGAAAAGCGCCAGGCTATTAGAACTATCCAGCTGGAATCTTTATTTTCTATTTGTGTGAACTTATGTAAGATGTTATCTAAGACATACTGAGACATATTGTAATACTGTGTGAGACGAACCTTGGATTTGTGGAGTGGAACACTTATGCTCCATTGTAATAAATATTTTGCTTTATTATTGCGTTGACGTGTGCTGCAGGAAATTGAGACAATGTGACGACCCGGGTCCCCGGTCAGGGTGGATCTGGGGGCGTTACAATAAGTATTTTTAAAAAAATAGAGACAACAATCCGGGACAAAGCACTAGTTAGGAGTACGGGTCAAATCGATAGTTGACTATAACTTTTGCCATCCAAATTAATTTATTATTTTTTGAAATCTTGGGAATATCGCTAAATTAGAATTGAAGATATATTTCAGATTTGAAAATGATTTATTATGATTTCACGTACGTATTTTAATAATTAAATTTAAAAAAAGGAGAAAAAATCAATGGACTGCCACAATGAAACATTGCTGTAGTTTCCGCTGCCACAATGCTTCATTGTTGTAGTCGCAAAATTTCATTAAAAATCCCATTTTTCATCCAGCTTTAAATGTGGTAATTGTGATAGGTGGTTGGGCAATATGACTACCACAATGTTTCATTGTGGTAGTCCTGCCAATATTTTTATAAATAAACAGCTGTTATGACTACCACAATGTTTCATTGTGGTAGTTCTGTGTCTTTAGTCATCATTCATTTCGTTCAATCACATAAGTTTCTTTGAACATAGCGTTACAAGATTAAGAAGATTAGATCGAACAAGAACTGAAATCGCCCAAATTTTCCCCTCTCTCTATGTGTTTTTCTCTCTCTGAAGCGCTGTTTTTGTGTGTAGTTTATCTGTGCTCGTGTAGAGTAATAGAAAGGAAGTGTTTAATGAAGGGTATAATATAAATTTTAAAAGAATATGGCTACCACAATGTATCATTGCGGCAGCCGTGTTGTATCAGTGCGGGAGATATTGCTACCGCAATGAAACATTGCTGGAGCAATTAATCTCCACCGTATATTCCCTAATTTAACGGACAAGATTTATTGGCTGTGTAGAAAAATGTAACCAGCTATGGTTGTGGAAGGGCACCCATATATATATATATATATATAGGGCACGTTCCACAGCCCCCGTTGGATATCACCTGATCCCGTACGCCCTCCATGTTTCATGGAGGGCGTCCGCCATGAAACATGGAGGGCGTATACCTATAAAAATTAAATTAAAAATAGAAAAATAATCATATTGAGTTGACATTCATCCCAAAATTAGTGACCACCACTATTTGAGTGTGTATGAATTTTAAATTCGAATTTAAACTTTACTTCGTTTTTAATTAATTTCATAATATATTTCACAAACTAAATAAAAATTATTAAAAAATAAAGAAAATAGAAAAATAGTGATATTGAGTTGACATTCATCCTAAAATTAGTGACTACCACTAATTGAGTCTGTATGAATTTTTAATTCAAAATTAATATTTTCTTCCTTTTTAATTAATTTTATATTATATATCACAAACTAGTTAAAAATTATTGAAAAATCAAGAAAATAGGAAAATAGTGATATTGAGTTGACATTCATCCTAAAATTAGTGAGTACCACTAGTTGAGCGTGTATGAATTTTCAATTCGAATTTAAACTTTTCTTCATTTTTAATTAATTTCATAATATATTTCACAAACTAAATAAAAATTATTTAAAAATATAGAAAATAGAAAAATAGTGATATTGAGTTAATATTTATTAAATTTTAGTTTATTTTAAATAATAATTATCATAAGAAAAGTAAAATCTCTATTTAAAAAAATAATGAAAATATTTTGGGATGTAGTGTTGACGCCCTCCATGAAACATGGAGGGCGTAGCCTTTTGTTCCAACTTTCCAGCATTTTGTTCCAACTTTCCAGCATTTTGTCTTTTTGAAACTGCATAGTTTTTTCAGCTTCTTTGTTCATCTTTGGAGAGCAAAAAATAAGGTTAGAATTTTCATGGCTTCTTATTTATTTAATTATGATTCTAACTCTTCTAGTGATCATAACGACTTTAATTATGTAACTCCCGTTCGAAGTAAAAGAGTTTATCGTAAACTTTTTGATGAAAATGATGTTGAAATTCATGAAACAATAGATGTTGATGATATTGATGATGTTGGTAAAAAATTTGGTGATACTTCCAATTTGAAGGGGAAAGAAAAAATAATTATTGATAGTGATGAAGATGTTAATATTGGAAAAAAGGATGATATTGATGGTCATGACAATGATAAAGATAATATTGGAGAAGAAAATATTGGATCTTTTCCTGACAATGATAAAGCTAATATTGGAGAAGAAAATATTGGATCTTTTCATGACAATGATAAAGCTAATATTGGAGAAGAAAATATTGGATCTTTTTTTTTTGCAAATATAAATGATGAAGTGCCTTGTGTTGGTATGCAATTTGATTCTTTACAAGAAGCGGAATTATTTTATAAAAATTATGGTCGTAATGTGGGGTTTGAGATAATTATTAGGAGCACTCATAAAAATTTAAAATAAATTCAAAATTTAAAAATGCAATTCGTTTATTTAGTGATATTCAAAATGTAATTATTAATATTTAAAACATAATTTTGCAATCATAATCTTACAATCATTAATATTTTTTCTTATTAAAACATAATCGTGTAATTATTAATATATACCCAAAAATATTAAACCATATCTTTCAGTCACTAATAAAAATACATAATAGAAATCCGTACAAAATGAATAATTATCGTCAGATTTTTAGCAAAAAAATCAGAACTGTTAGATCTTGATTAAATATTTTATATGAATAATTTACTTTAATAAGCATTCAAGATTGGAGATTGTTGTTTCTATTTTTTAAAAAATACTTATCGACGATCCAACCGCACGTATGTCAATATATTTCTAATTTAGTGATATTCCCAAGTTTTTAAAAAATAATAAGTTTATTTGAATGGTAAAAGTGGTAGTCAACTATCGATTTGACCGGTACTACTAACTAGTGCTTTGTCTCGGATTGTTGTTTCTATTTTTTAAAAAATACTTATCAATGATCCAACCGCACATATGTCAATATATGTCTAATTTATTGATATTTCCAAGTTTTTAAAAAATAATAAGTTTATTTGGACGGTAAAAGTGGTAGTCAACTATCGATTTGACCAGTAGTGCTAACTTGTGCTTTGTCAAGGATTGTTGTTTCTATTTTTAGAAATATACTCATCGACGATCCAATCGTACGGATGTCAAAATATATCTAAGTTACTGATATTCCCAAATTTTCAAAAAATAAAAAATTAATTTTGTTGGGGATCTTAGCAGATCACTACTATTCTAACTAGTACTTGTAACTAGTGCTTTGTCACGGATTGTTGTTTCTATTTTAAAAAAATACTCATCGATGATCCAACCGTACGGATGTCAAGATATATCTAAGTTAGTGATATTCCCAAATTTTCAAAAAAATAAAAAATTAATCTTGTTGGGGATTTTAGCAGATCACTACTATTCTAACTAGTGCTTTGTCACGGATTGTTGTTATTATTTTTTAAAAATTACTTCTCGAAGATCCAACCGTACGGATGTCAAGATATATCTAAGTTAGTAATATTCCCAAATTTTCAAAAAATAAAAAATTAATTTTGTTGGGGATCTTAGTGGATCACTACTATTCTAACTAGTACTTGTAACTAGTGCTTTGTCACGGATTGTTGTTATTATTTTTTAAAAAATACTTCTCGAAGATTCAACCGTACGGATGTCAAGATATATCTAAGTTAGTGATATTCCCAAATTTTCAAAAAATAAAAAATTAATTTGGTTGGGGATCTTAGCAGATCACTAATATTCTAACTAGTACTTGTAACTAGTGCTTTGTCACGGATTGTTGTTATTATTTTTTAAAAAATACTTCTCGAAGATCCAACCGTACGGATGTCAATATATATTTAAGTTAGTGATATTCCCAAATTTTCAAAAAATAAAAATTAATTTGGATGGTAAAAGTGGTAGTCAACTATCGATTTGACTAGTACTACTAACTTGTGCTTTGTCCCGGATTGTAGTTTCTATTTTTTAAAAAATATTTATCTACGATCCAACCGCACATATGTCAATATATGTCTAATTTAGTGATATTCCTAAGTTTTTAAAAAATAATAAGTTTATTTGGATGGTAAAAGTGGTAGTCAACTATCGATTTGACCAGTACTACTAACTAGTGCTTTGTCCCGGATTATTGTTTCTGTTTTTTAAAAAATACTTATCGATGTTACAACCGCACATAGGTCAATATATGTCTAATTTATTGTTATTCCCAAGTTTTTAAAAAATAATAAGTTTATTTGGATGGTAAAAGTGGTAGTCAACTATCGATTTTACCAGTACTCCTAAATTTGTGAATCTAACGTAAAAATCTCAAAAATAGAAAATTAGTGAATCTAATGTAAAATTAATCACAGAGTATTAATATTTGAATTTTTACGAATTTTAATTCAAATTTTATCTTATTTTTCTATTTTTAATTTAATTTTTACAAGAATAAGGCCTCCATGTTTCATGGAGGACGCCCTCCATGAAACATGGAGGGCGGGGATATCCCCCGGGACTCCTGATTGATCTCCTATATATATATATATATATATATATATATATATATATATATATATATATATATATTAATGTAAGAATTGATTTATGGGAAAAGAGTAGGATTAAGACAAGAAAAAGAGAGAGAGAGAGAGAGAGAGAGAGAGAGAGAGAGAGAGAGAGAGAGAGAGAGAGAGAGAGAGAGGAAGGGGGATGGGTTCAATAGGAGGAATGAAGGAGACACTGTATATATCACATGGATCACCCACCTTGTCAATAGATGATAGTTTACCAGCCAGACATTTCTTGAAATCTTTTTCACAAAAAGTCTCCTTGTCTCAAAGGCCTAGTTCTATTCTCGTCATTTCTGCTCACTGGGAAACTGATTCTCCTTGTGTTAATCTCATTTCTGGTCCTAATGATACCATCTACGACTTCTATGGCTTTCCCACACCCATGTATCAGGTAAATCCTAGTACAATTATGTACGCATTATTTTTTATAGCTATGCTTTGATTTGTCTGTTAGAGTAGTTGACCCCTGTTGGTTTGGGTACATTTCACCCTCCCATGTAATTTACGATTTAATTTGATTTAATACTAGATTAAGTATCCGGCTCCGGGAGCTCCAAATTTGGCAAGGAGGGTTCAGGAGCTTCTCCAAGGATCTGGATTTAGAAAGGTTAATGTGGACAAGAAGAGGGGTCTTGATCATGGTGCATGGGTCCCACTCATGCTCATGTACCCTGATGCTGATATTCCTGTGTCTCAGCTCTCCATTCAGACACACAAGGATGCGCATCATCATTTTAATATGGGCAAGGCTTTGGCTCCCTTGAAGGAGGAAGGCGTTCTCATTATTGGTTCCGGATCTGCAACTCATAATTTGAGATATATCTGTTGCTGCTTATGATGCGATAAATTCTTTTGAGCATTATTTTTTCGTTAAATATTATTTTACTGTTAAATTAGTTTACTTGTGAATTATATTCCCTATAAGCGTAGACATAAATTCATTTCTATCAGGGTCGATCTCATTAATTCGAGACGACTATTATCCTGATTTGGTGAAACTAGTCTCATTCGTTCGAGATAGTTAAATTCATTCTTTTCCGTTGAATTTATTGTATAAATTCAACAATAATTTATTGATTATCTTTTAGTTGGTTCCTCGTTCGAATCAACCGATATGAGTTATAAAAATTAAAGTCATTAGAGTTGTCACTCGATGATCAAGTGAAAAATATTCTGTTGAACGTTCATCAGTTTTGGGTATTATAAATATACGAGAAGTACTATTTGTTCAGTACGACTCTTAATTACTTCATTTTAAGACTATTGTCATTATTTCGAGGTAGTTGCTTTTATTGTCAGGGTTTGGCATTTTGCTTGTGTCAACCAATAAAATATTATTATTGAGAGTTACATCAGTCCATTGTTCGGATTGGTGGCGCAATTGAGTCAGATTGGCAGTCCACCAGATTTGTAAATATTTTCCTGGAAGAGTTATCTCAAGTTATCTGTTCGTCAAATATTCGGGAATTCTGTATTCTACTGGTCAATTTTGGGAAAGAGACCCATTAAAGAGAAAGAGAGACTCGTGTACCGTAATATGGACACGAGAATATTTTGGCATTCGTTGCCATGGTTGAATTAATAACCCATTATGAAGCTAGCATTCATACATATATATTATGTTGTTGATATCGTATTATAGCCGTGATCAGGCGAAGTGCGGTGTCATTGGAGGCGGTATTCTCGGTTTGATAGTTGATCGCCCCACCGAGATACCGTGAGGTGAAAGACCAGTTTATTCTTAAATCATAAGTCATCAGAGTTATATCAGTTGAGACTTTCGAGTATTTTGTTTTCGAGATGAGTATTGAGTCATCAGAGTTATATCAGTTGAGACTTTCGAGTATCCTGTGTTCGAGATGAGTACTGAGTCAATGTCAGATTGTGATATTCGATTATTCATAAAATTTTGAGTATTCTCTTTCGGTAAATATTATTATATTTATACCCCGAGCAATGAAAGAACTTGCTGAACACTATAGTTGCTCATTCTTGCTTAAAACATTTTGTTCAGCTGTGAAGACGGAAAGAGGCGAGACATCCATTCAGGGATCCAGAGGGAAAGGAAAAGCGCCAGGCTATTAGAACTATCCAGCTGGAATCTTTATTTTCTATTTGTGTGAACTTATGTAAGATGTTATCTAAGACATACTGAGACATATTGTAATACTGTGTGAGACGAACCTTGGATTTGTGGAGTGGAACACTTATGCTCCATTGTAATAAATATTTTGCTTTATTATTGCGTTGACGTGTGCTGCAGGAAATTGAGACAATGTGACGACCCGGGTCCCCGGTCAGGGTGGATCTGGGGGCGTTACAGTTTTGGTATCAGAGATTTAGTTATATTTTTAGGAAAACGTGAGAGCCTAGGAATATGACACGACGTGAGAGTTTAGAGATATAATACAATATTGAGATTTTAGCGCTAAGTGCCTTACACCCTTATATATCTATATATGTATCTAGACGACTAGAACCTGTTTGTGACCGAATTTTTTTGTACTTTGGTAGATGTCTACTTCAAAAATGTTGGTTTTGTCCTGCTTGAGATAGATTTCCTACGCCTTATTCGCATGGATCCTTAATTCCCAATTGATTTTAGATATGATGCCTAAGATTCCATTATTGTTAAGGCGAATAATACCCTGTGGAGTTTCCACATTTTGTAGATGTTGTCAGTATCTTTACCAGTCAGAGTTGGACCAGCACAAGGTACGTGCACCGGAGATGGACTTAGAGAGATATACAACTATGTGTACCAAATTCGAGGCTAAATTCTTAACGATTTCGTGACCGACATTAGTTTTCTAGAGATATAACTTATAGAGGTTGAAATAGTTCTATATGATAATGTGTTTTTCGTACATTCCCTTTTAGAGATATTCTTCCCTGATGAGCTACCAGAGTCTGCAAGTGTCACTTTTATTCGAGAATCAACAGTTATTCCTAAGAGCTTATTTTGTGCGGGGAAAATCGTTCTTTAAATAACTTCGTTAGCAACGATTATCGATAAATCTTATCATTTGAATTTACCCAGGCAATTTCAATCCTATTTGAAAAGGATCTATGCTGTTTAGAGGTTAAGTTACCCATCATCATGTACTTTCATAAATACAAACCCCTTTCATATCCATACCTATATTTTACATCCTTTGAGGTACTGAGATGAACAACCCTAGATATATGGGGGAAGACTATCTGTCTCTGTGATAGAAGTCTGGTGGGACGCCACCGTTTGTATTGTTGTTTGTCATTAGAGTACTAAAGGCTGGCCACCTTGTGTACTATGACGGTTGTCCTAATGATACATGCACCGAAACGAATGTTCAAAGATCATATTGATCTCTCGGTTAATTCTTTTACAAAAAATTCTCACTATCAAGAGTTGAACATACCCATGTGATTGCCTTGCAGTATTATATGTCGAATTATTCTTCTTTCAAAATTCTAATTGAACCTGGAATGTTTAGTACTTCGAAGTTTCAAGAGTGCATACTGGAATTTGGGAGTGATGAAACTTCTTTTCTGATACTACGACTTAAAAAGAGTTTTCGAGAACCAGAGGTTAATAACAATTGAATTTTTTGAATTTATAAGGTTTTCCCGAGAACCGCCACTTAAATTGAGATAGATCTTTGTGAGTATCTGAAACCTTTTTATAACTAGGAATAAGAGCAATTGATTATAAAGAGACCAGAGAGAATCACGATTTTGAGTATGATTTATCTTGAGAAACCAGAAATTTGACCGAGTAATTATTTTTGAATGCCTATCATAACTGTACCAGCAATGGTGTCGTACAACTGCATATCTGTGATACAACATTCCTTATTGTTTTCAATCTTAATAGAAAAAGATGCCACCTAAAAGAGGTAGACCCCGCAAGATCCAAAGAGTACCCCTAGCAGAAGATCACCAGGAATTTGATACCAATCCCGAACAAGAACCTGAACCTGAGCCTACGCCAGTAGTACAACCAAATCCAAATCTTAATGACCCTATGAGTTTACTCGTGGAATTTCTGAGACATTATACACAGAATCATAGAGCTAGTTTCGAGAGGAAGCCTAACAATCGGAGTGGAAACAACCAGAGGTTTAGACAGCCACATGAGGCCAATGTGATGCAAGGAAGACCACCTTTGCCAGAATGCAAGACATGTGGGAAGAAACACCCTGGACCCTGTCATCAAGCGATTATGAAATGTTATAACTGTGGACAGAAGGGTCATTATGCTTCTAGTTGCAAGGATAAATATGTCACCTGTTTCAATTGTGGAAAGAAAGGTCACGTGTCCCGAGATTGCCGACATCCTGCGAAGAAGAATCCAATGGCTCGACTCACAGCATCTCCAAGCAACAAGCCGACAGCAAGAACCTTCAACATGACTGTGCGAGATGACATCGATGACAGCAATGTGATAGTAGGTACGCTTCTAGTAAACTCTGAGAATGCATGTGTTCTAGTTGATTCTGGAGCTACCAAATCTTTTATTTCTGAAAACTTCATGAATAAGTTAAATCTTGAGTCTGCGCCCTAAGAGGGAATTCTGATCATAGAAGTAGCTAATCAGGAAGTCATATCAGTGAAACGATTGTGTCCGAATTGTTCCATAGAGATACATGGACAACGTTTTGACGCTAACCTCATTCCTTTTAAGTTAGGGGAATTTGACGTAATTCTAGGGATGGATTGGTTAACACGTTATGATGCTTAAACAAATTATCGTCGTAAGAGGCTCAACTTAAGTAGACCTAATGGTATAAGGATTCCGTTTTACGGACGAAAACCGACTAAGGATTTTTTGTCAATAATTCAAGCTAAAAGATTACTTCGGCAAGGATGTCAAGCCTATCTAGCTCATGTGATAGATACCGAGAAGCAGACCCCTACGATCGAAGAGATTCCCGTAGTTAATCAATTTAAAGATGTTTTTCCTGACGAGTTGCCTGGAATTCCACCGGATCGAGAGATAGAATTCATAATCGACCTAGCACCAGGAACCACACCAATCTCAAAGGCTCCGTACAGAATGCCACCCGTGGAAATGAAGGAATTGGCAACACAACTGCAAGATTTACTTGAAAAAGGTGTAATTAGACCAAGTGTATCCCCGTGGGGAGCTCCGGTATTGTTTGTGAAGAAGAAGGACGGATCTATGCGACTATGTACTGATTATCGTGAACTGAACAAGATGACCATCAAGAACAAGCACCCTCTGCCTCGAATCGACGATCTTTTTGACCAACTTAAGGGAGCTTTACATTTTTCGAAGATTGATTTGAGATCCGGCTATCATCAACTAAAGATCAAGCCTGAGGATATTCCTAAGACTACCTTTAGGACCCGATATGGACATTACGAATTCTTAGTGATGTCTTTTGGATTGACGAATGCGCCAGCTGCTTTTATGGATTTAATGAATCGTGTATTCAAGATATACTTGGATAAGTTCGTGATTGTATTTATTGATGACATCTTGATATACTCGAAGTCTCCTGAGGAACATGCTGAACACCTCCGTTTGGTTCTGGAAGTGCTGAGAAAGGAAAACTTATATGTGAAATTTTCAAAGTGTGAATTCTGGCTGAAAGAAGTTCAATTTTTAGGACACATTGTGAGTGGCGAAGGGATTCTTGTGGACCCCGCAAAGATAGAAGCCGTAGCAGAATGGGAGAGACCCAAGACTCCAACCGAGGTTAGAAGTTTCCTCGGATTGGCCGGATACTATCGTAGATTTGTGAAGGATTTTTTAAAGATAGCTACGCCATTGACTCGACTTACCAGAAAGAGTGAAAAGTTTGAATGGACCCCCAAATGTGAAGACAGCTTTCAGGAATTGAAGAAGAGATTGACTACTGCCCCAGTGTTGACCTTACCCGATGAGAAAGGCGATTTCGTGATTTTCAGCGATGCTTCTCACAAGGGTTTAGGATGTGTTCTGATGCAACACGGGAAAGTAATAGCTTACGCCTCTCGACAGCTGAAGGAATATGAGTCTCGTTACCCTACTCACGATTTAGAACTTGCTGTTATTGTTTTTGCCCTCAAGATTTGGAGACATTACCTTTATAGAGAGAAATGCGAGATTTACACGGATCACAAGAGCTTAAAGTATATATTCACACAGAAGGAATTAAACATGAGACAGAGAAGATGATTAGAATTAATCAAAGACTATGATTGCTCGATAAACTACCACCCAGGGAAGGCTAATGTTGTAGCTGATGCTTTAAGTAGAAAGGAAAGACTTAACCTGTTGACAACCTTAGAAGAATTGGTCAGAGAATTTGAGAAAATGGAATTGGAGGTCAAGGTCCCAGTCCAAAACAATGAAAGAGTTTACAGCATTCAGTTTCAACCAGAGTTACTCGAGAAGATTCGCCGTTGTCGGGAACAAGTAATGGAAGAAAGAAGATCAGAGTTGACCGGAGAGGAAATTCTGAGTTCAAAAGATGATAAGGGAATTAAGCGATTTTCATCGAGAATTTGGATTCCTAATGTTACAGAGTTGAAGGAAGAAATTATGAGTGAAGCGCATAACTCGAGATATTCCATTCACCCAGGGAGCACAAAACTGTATCAGGACATCAAGCTGAATTATTGGTGGCCTAACATGAAGAGAGAGATTGCAGAATGGGTAAGTAAGTGTTTGACATGTTAGAAAGTGAAGGCAGAACATCAACGACCAAGTGGACTTTTACAACCCTTAGAGATACCCAAGTGGAAATGGGAACATATTACCATGGATTTTGTCGTAGGATTGCCCCGAACTAGAGCTAACCACGATGCAATTTGGGTTATTGTTGACCGACTCACTAAATCAGCGCATTTCCTACCAATTAGTGATAAGTACTCCGTTGAAAGATTGGTGAACATATATCTAAAGGAAATTGTGGTTCGTCACGGAGTTCCTGTTTCAATTGTGTCTGATAAAGATGCCCGTTTTACTTCTCGATTTTGGAAGAGTTTTCAGGAATGTCTTGGCACGAAGTTAAATCTGAGCACTGCATATCATCCACAGACCGACGGACAAAGTGAAAGGACAATTCAAACTGTTGAGGATATGTTAAGAGCCTGTGCACTTGATTTCAAAGGAAGTTGGGATGAACATTTGCCCCTAGTTGAGTTTGCTTACAACAATAGTTACCACTCCAGCATAGGTAGGGCACCATATGAAGCTTTGTACGGAAGGAAGTGTAGATCACCCCTGTACTGGGATGAAGTAGGAGAAAGGAAAATACTAGGACCAGAACTATTACAACAAACTAAGCAAGCGACCGAAGTTATTCGAAAAAGGTTAGTTGCAGCTCAGGATCGACAGAGGAAGTATGCAAATCAATAGAGAAAAGACAAAGCATTTGAAGAGGGAGATAAAGTGATGTTGAAAGTTTCACCTTGGAAGGGAGTAATGAGATTCCGAAAGAAAGGCAAGTTGAGCCCCAGATACATAGGACCTTTTGAGATTCTCAAGAAAATAGGACCACTAGCGTATCAGTTGGCCCTACCTCCAGACCTTCAGCATGTCCATGATGTGTTTCATGTTTCTGCGTTAAGAGAATACCATTCTGAATTCAGACATGTTATAACCTACGAACCAGTGGAAATACGTCCTGATTTGACATACGAAGAAAAGCCAGTACAGGTCCTAGATTACAAAGTGCATGAGTTAAGAACTAAGAAAGTAAATTTAGTGAAAGTACTTTGGAGAAACCACCAAGTTGGGGAAGCCACATGGGAATTAGAAAGCGAAATGCGAAATAAATATCCTGAATTGTTTAGTGCGTAATTTTGATTCCGAGGACGGAATCCTATAAGGGGGGAAGACTGTAATAACCGCGAATTTTCGAATAAATATTTCTACTCGATATTTAAATTTTACTTAAGAGTGGTGCACTAATATATTTAATTAGCGCGTTTTTGTGAAATTTTAAGATTTTATTTATTCATGGGTAAATAAATATTATATTATATCTATTTAATTATACTTATGTGGTATTCATTAAAATTAGGAAATTTAGGAAAAATAAGATTTTAATTTTTGGGTCGAATTTTTTTAGGGAACGAAATTAGAGTCCCGTTTTAATTAGCCAGCACGGAGTAAACGAGCTCTTTTTACCAAATATATAGCACTAACTATTGTCATTATTATGACACTTATTTTGTTCCCCATGATTTGATTCTTTTTAATTTGATAAACATCCACTTATGCATACAAAATACATACACAGCACTCACCAGTTGACTACTCCTCTTTAAAACATAAACTCATGTCTCGTTCTTTTAATCAAAAACACGAAACAAACAAAGAGTAAACCACAGGTTATTTTCTCTCCTGACAAAGACTACTACTCCCCTTAAATCACAAAACCTCTACATTTTTCTTACACAAACAATCTACACGCAAATAGGTAGTTTATTTATTTAGATTTTTTTGATTAATTGCCTTTCTTTTTCTTTGTTTTCGTTTGGTACCGGTAGAATTGGTTGGTTCGTGTTTGTTTTGTTTTATTTTTTCCCGATTGGTTTGAATCGGAGGCTCTGGTGGCGGTGTTATTGTTGTGCGAAGGGGGAGAGGGAGGCGAGATAGAGATTTAGAGAGAGTTCGAGATGAGAGTTTAAAAGAGAGATGAGAGATTGTTGAGGAGATGGAATGAAGAGGTGGGTTAGTATTGATGGATAAGAGGGTTTGCAGAGAGATTGATTCGGGGAAAGGGTTGGGACGGAGAGAGATTTCCGATAGAGGGGTTGACGACGAGAGATTGAAAGATGTAGGTGTTACTTAGTGGTTAATCGGGATCGGTGTTGTGGTCGATGTAGAGACTGTGAGAGGAGAAGCGAGAGAGAAGGGAGGTCGAGAGGGGAGGAAAGGGGGAGTAGACAAAGAGGAGATTCGAGAGAGAGAACGGAGAGAGGGAGAGGGAGAGAGAGAGAGAGGGGGGGGGAAGAGAGAGAGGGGAGGGAGAGATGGAGAGAGACAAGGCTGAGAGAGATGAAAGAGAACAAGAGAGGGGGATACACGGCGGCGGTGGTGGCGAGTGGGCCCCACGCGCCGCTAGCGTAGTTGTGGTACCTGTAAATTGTTTGTTATAATCGGGATTTGGTTATTAGCGAATAAAAGGGGTTCGAAATATTTTGTTAAAATTACAGTATTATTTAAAATCGGGAGGAATAAATAGTTTAATTAAAAATGGTTGAATTAAATAATTAAGTAGAAATATTTTGGTAATTAATTGTAGTATTATTTAAAGCAGTTGGTAATTAATGTTTTAATAAAAATGTTATAATTGATTAATTATTTAGAAAGAAATAATTAGTGATTAATTGAGCGTAATTTAGAGATTTATTGATTCGTTAAATAGAGTGAATTTAGTTTTATTTTGGTAAATTCATAATTAGCACTTCTGGACTATATGTAATTAACCAGATCGGACCAGATTATTTAGAGGCTAAAATCGGATTATTATTGATTTATTTACGAGATTAAAAATGGAAGAGAAATTTGTTAGTGAGATTTATAATAATTATAGATTTAATTTGAATAAAAAAATGGATTCTGGAGTTATTTCATTTTGAGAATAAATAGAGGTTAATATTATTAAATAAAGTGAGATTTACGGATATTAAAAATAGTATATAATTTCTAGATTTAATTCCTGAGTTCGGTGAATAGTTATTTATCCGGGAATTATTTTCCATTAATTATTGTAGAGATTTTCGAGAGATATTATTATTTAATATTTAAATATTATATTATCGGATCTGGAGTATTTTGTTTTGACGAATCGCTCACGTGTTTCTGGTTGCCATTTTTAGAGAATATTTCCCGAGCCGTAGACCGAAGCCAAGCTCACGGGTAGAGTATAAATTTTATCTTCATTCATTTGCACTACGAGATCGAGGCAAGTTCAATCCTACCCTAACTCTTGGAAACTTTGTATTTCTGTTCGTATTATTTTCGAGCTATCAATTATGAGATATATCTGTTGCTGCTTATGATGCGATAAATTCTTTTGAGCATTATTTTCTCGTTAAATATTATTTTACTGTTAAATTAGTTTACTTGTGAATTATATTCCCTATAAGCGTAGACATAAATTCATTTCTATCAGGGTCGATCTCATTAATTCGAGACGACTATTATCCTGATTTGGTGAAACTAGTCTCATTCGTTCGAGATAGTTAAATTCATTCTTTTCCGTTGAATTTATTGTATAAATTCAACAATAATTTATTGATTATCTTTTAGTTGGTTCCTCGTTCGAATCAACCGATATCAGTTATAAAAATTAAAGTCATTAGAGTTGTCACTCGATGATCAAGTGAAAAATATTCTGTTGAACGTTCATCAGTTTTGGGTATTATAAATATACGAGAAGTACTATTTGTTCATTACGACTCTTAATTACTTCATTTTAAGACTATTCTCATTATTTGGAGGTAGTTGCTTTTATTGTCAGGGTTTGGCATTTTGCTTGTGTCAACCAATAAAATATTATTATTGAGAGTTACATCAGTCCATTGTTCGGCAATTGAGTCAGATTGGCAGTCCGCCAGATTTGTAAATATTTTCCTGGAAGAGTTATCTCAAGTTATCTGTTCGTCAAATATTCGGGAATTCTGTATCATACTGGTCAATTTGGGAAAGAGGCCCATTAAAGAGAAAGAGAGACTCGTGTACCGTAATATGGACACGAGAATATTTTGGCATTCGTTGCCAGGGTTGAATTAATAACCCATTATGAAGCTAGCATTCATACATATATATATATATTATATTGTTGATATCGTATTATAGCCGTGATCGGGCGAAGTGCGGTGTCATTGGAGGCGGTATTCTCGGTTTGATAGTTGATCGCCCCACCGAGATACCGTGAGGTGAAAGACCAGTTTATTCTTAAATCATAAGTCATCAGAGTTATATCAGTTGAGACTTTCGAGTATTTTGTTTTCGAGATGAGTATTGAGTCATCAGAGTTATATCAGTTGAGACTTTCGAGTATCCTGTGTTCGAGATGAGTACTGAGTCAATGTCAGATTGTGATATTCGATTATTCATAAAATTTTGAGTATTCTCTTTCGGTAAATATTATTATATTTATACCCCGAGCAATGAAAGAACTTGCTGAGCACTATAGTTGCTCATTCTTGCTTAAAACATTTTGTTCAGCTGTGAAGACGGAAAGAGGCGAGACATCCATTCAGGGATCCAGAGGGAAAGGAAAAGCGCCAGGCTATTAGAACTATCCAGCTGGAATCTTTATATTCTATTTGTGTGAACTTATGTAAGATGTTATCTAAGACATACTGAGACATATTG
This sequence comes from Saposhnikovia divaricata, assembly GCA_036435485.1. Taxonomy (NCBI): domain Eukaryota; kingdom Viridiplantae; phylum Streptophyta; class Magnoliopsida; order Apiales; family Apiaceae; genus Saposhnikovia; species Saposhnikovia divaricata. The sequence goes on along the minus strand of CM071600.1, from coordinate 73,905,320 downwards.
TAATACTGTGTGAGACGAACCTTGGATTTGTGGAGTGGAACACTTATGCTCCATTGTAATAAATATTTTGCTTTATTATTGCGTTGACGTGTGCTGCAGGAAATTGAGACAATGTGACGACCCGGGTCCCCGGTCAGGGTGGATCTGGGGGCGTTACAATAAGTATTTTTTAAAAAATAGAGACAACAATCCGGGACAAAGCACTAGTTAGGAGTACGGGTCAAATCGATAGTTGACTATAACTTTTGCCATCCAAATTAATTTATTATTTTTTTAAATCTTGGGAATATCGCTAAATTAGAATTGAAGATATATTTCAGATTTGAAAATGATTTATTATGATTTCACGTACGTATTTTAATAATTAAATTTAAAAAAAGGAGAAAAAATCAATGGACTGCCACAATGAAACATTGCTGTAGTTTCCGCTGCCACAATGCTTCATTGTTGTAGTCGCAAAATTTCATTAAAAATCCCATTTTTCATCCAGCTTTAAATGTGATAATTGTGATAGGTGGTTGGGCAATATGACTACCACAATGTTTCATTGTGGTAGTCCTGCCAATATTTTTATAAATAAACAGCTGTTATGACTACCACAATGTTTCATTGTGGTAGTTCTGTGTCTTTAGTCATCATTCATTTCGTTCAATCACATAAGTTTCTTTGAACATAGCGTTACAAGATTAAGAAGATTAGATCGAACAAGAACTGAAATCGCCCAAATTTTCCCCTCTCTCTATGTGTTTTTCTCTCTCTGAAGCGCTGTTTTCGTGTGTAGTTTATCTGTGGTCGTGTAGAGTAATAGAAAGGAAGTGTTTAATGAAGGGTATAATATAAATTTTAAAAGAATATGGCTACCACAATGTATCATTGCGGCAGCCGTGTTGTATCAGTGCGGGAGATATTGCTACCGCAATGAAACATTGCTAGAGCAATTAATCTCCACCGTATATTCCCTAATTTAACGGACAAGATTTATTGGCTGTGTAGAAAAATGTAACCAGCTATGGTTGTGGAAGGGCACCCATATATATATATATATATAGGGCACGTTCCATAGCCCCCGTTGGATATCCCCTGATCCCGTACGCCCTCCACGTTTCATGGAGGGCGTCCGCCATGAAACATGGAGGGCGTATACCTATAAAAATTAAATTAAAAATAGAAAAATAATCATATTGAGTTGACATTCATCCCAAAATTAGTGACCACCACTATTTGAGTGTGTATGAATTTTAAATTCGAATTTAAACTTTACTTCGTTTTTAATTAATTTCATAATATATTTCACAAACTAAATAAAAATTATTAAAAAATAAAGAAAATAGAAAAATAGTGATATTGAGTTGACATTCATCCTAACATTAGTGACTACCACTAATTGAGTCTGTATGAATTTTTAATTCAAAATTAATGTTTTCTTCCTTTTTAATTAATTTTATATTATATATTACAAACTAGTTAAAAATTATTGAAAAATCAAGAAAATAGGAAAATAGTGATATTGAGTTGACATTCATCCTAAAATTAGTGAGTACCACTAGTTGAGCGTGTATGAATTTTCAATTCGAATTTAAACTTTTCTTCATTTTTAATTAATTTCATAATATATTTCACAAACTAAATAAAAATTATTAAAAAATATAGAAAATAGAAAAATAGTGATATTGAGTTGATATTTATTAAATTTTATTTTATTTTAAATAATAATTATCATAAGAAAAGTAAAATCTCTATTTAAAAAAATAAATAATGAAAATATTTTGGGATGTAGTGTTGACGCCCTCCATGGTGGACGCCCTCCATGAAACATGGAGGGCGTAGCCTTTTGTTCCAACTTTCCAGCATTTTGTCTTTTTGAAACTACACAGTTTTTTCAGCTTCTTTGTTCATCTTTGGAGAGCAAAAAATAAGGTTAGAATTTTCATGGCTTCTTATTTATTTAATTATGATTCTAACTCTTCTAGTGATCATAACGACTTTAATTATGTAACTCCCGTTCGAAGTAAAAGAGTTTATCGTAAACTTTTTGATGAAAATGGTGTTGAAATTCATGAAACAATAGATGTTGATGATATTGATGATGTTGGTAAAAAATTTGGTGATACTTCCAATTTGAAGGGGCAAGAAAAAATAATTATTGATAGTGATGAAGATGTTAATATTGGAAAAAAGGATGATATTGATGGTCATGACAATGATAAAGATAATATTGGAGAAGAAAATATTGGATCTTTTCCTGACAATGATAAAGCTAATATTGGAGAAGAAAATATTGGATCTTTTCATGACAATGATAAAGCTAATATTGGAGAAGAAAATATTGGATCTTTTTTTTGCAAATATAAATGATGAAGTGCCTTGTGTTGGTATGCAATTTGATTCTTTACAAGAAGCGGAATTATTTTATAAAAATTATGGTCGTAATGTGGGGTTTGAGATAATTATTAGGAGCACTCATAAAAATTTAAAATAAATTCAAAATTTAAAAATGCAATTCGTTTATTTAGTGATATTCAAAATGTAATTATTAATATTTAAAACATAATTTTGCAATCATAATCTTACAATCATTAATATTTTTTCTTATTAAAACATAATCGTGTAATTATTAATATATACCCAAAAATATTAAACCATATCTTTCAGTCACTAATAAAAATACATAATAGAAATCCGTACAAAATGAATAATTATCGTCAGATTTTTAGCAAAAAAATCAGAACTGTTAGATCTTGATTAAATATTTTATATGATTAATTTACTTTAATAAGCATTCAAGATTGGAGATTGTTGTTTCTATTTTTAAAAAAATACTTATCGACGATCCAACCGCACGTATGTCAATATATTTCTAATTTAGTGATATTCCCAAGTTTTTAAAAAATAATAAGTTTATTTGAATGGTAAAAGTGGTAGTCAACTATCGATTTGACCGGTACTACTAACTAGTGCTTTGTCTCGGATTATTGTTTCTATTTTTTAAAAAATACTTATCAATGATCCAACCGCACATATGTCAATATATGTCTAATTTATTGATATTCCCAAGTTTTTTAAAAATAATAAGTTTATTTGGACGGTAAAAGTGGTAGTCAACTATCGATTTGACCAGTAGTGCTAACTTGTGCTTTGTCAAGGATTGTTGTTTCTATTTTTAGAAATATACTCATCGACGATCCAATCGTACGGATGTCAAAATATATCTAAGTTAGTGATATTCCCAAATTTTCAAAAAATAAAAAATTAATTTTGTTGGGGATCTTAGCAGATCACTACTATTCTAACTAGTACTTGTAACTAGTGCTTTGTCACGGATTGTTGTTTCTATTTTTAAAAAATACTCATCGATGATCCAACCGTACGGATGTTAAGATATATCTAAGTTAGTGATATTCCCAAATTTTCAAAAAAATAAAAAATTAATTTTGTTGGGGATCTTAGTAGATCACTACTATTCTAACTAGTACTTGTAACTAGTGCTTTGTCACGGATTGTTGTTATTATTTTTTAAAAATTACTTCTCGAAGATCCAACCGTACGGATGTCAAGATATATCTAAGTTAGTGATATTCCCAAATTTTCAAAAAATAAAAAATTAATTTTGTTGGTGATCTTAGTGGATCACTACTATTCTAACTAGTACTTGTAACTAGTGCTTTGTCACGGATTGTTGTTATTATTTTTAAAAAAATACTTCTCGAAGATTCAACCGTACGGATGTCAAGATATATCTAAGTTAGTGATATTCCCAAATTTTCAAAAAATAAAAAATTAATTTGGTTGGGGATCTTAGTAGATCACTAATATTCTAACTAGTACTTGTAACTAGTGCTTTGTCACGGATTGTTGTTATTATTTTTTAAAAAATACTTCTCGAAGATCCAACCGTACGGATGTCAATATATATTTAAGTTAGTGATATTCCCAAATTTTCAAAAAATAAAAATTAATTTGGATGGTAAAAGTGGTAGTCAACTATCGATTTGACTAGTACTACTAACTTGTGCTTTGTCCCGGATTGTAGTTTCTATTTTTTAAAAAATACTTATCTACGATCCAACCTCACATATGTCAATATATGTCTAATTTAGTGATATTCCTAAGTTTTTAAAAAATAATAAGTTTATTTGGATGGTAAAAGTGGTAGTCAACTATCGATTTGACCAGTACTACTAACTAGTGCTTTATCCCGGATTATTGTTTCTGTTTTTTAAAAAATACTTATCGACGATACAACCGCACATAGGTCAATATATGTCTAATTTATTGTTATTCCCAAATTTTTAAAAAATAATAAGTTTATTTGGATGGTAAAAGTGGTAGTCAACTATTGATTTTACCAGTACTCCTAAATTTGTGAATCTAACGTAAAGATCTCAAAAATTGAAAATTAGTGAATCTAATGTAAAATTAATCACAGAGTATTAATATTTGAATTTTTACGAATTTTAATTCGAATTTTATCTTATTTTTCTATTTTTAATTTAATTTTTACAAGAATAAGGCCTCCATGTTTCATGGGGCGGGGATATCTCCTGATTGATCTCCTATATATATATATATATATATATATATATATATATATATATATATATATATATATATATATATTAATGTAAGAATTGATTTAAGGGAAAAGAGTAGGATTAAGACAAGAAAAACAGAGAGAGAGAGAGAGAGAGAGGAAGGGGGATGGGTTCAATAGGAGGAATGAAGGAGACACTGTATATATCACATGGATCACCCACCTTGTCAATAGATGATAGTTTACCAGCCAGACATTTCTTGAAATCTTTTACACAAAAAGTCTCCTTGTCTCAAAGGCCTAGTTCTATTCTCGTCATTTCTGCTCACTGGGAAACTGATTCTCCTTGTGTTAATCTCATTTCTGGTCCTAATGATACCATCTACGACTTCTATGGCTTTCCCACACCCATGTATCAGGTAAATCCTTGTACAATTATGTACGCATCGTTTTTTATAGCTATGCTTTGATTTGTCTGTTAGAGTAGTTGACCCCTGTTGGTTTGGGTACATTTCACCCTCCCATGTAATTTACGATTTAATTTGATTTAATACTAGATTAAGTATCCGGCTCCGGGAGCTCCAAATTTGGCAAGGAGGGTTCAGGAGCTTCTCCAAGGATCTGGATTTGGAAAGGTTAATGTGGACAAGAAGAGGGGTCTTGATCATGGTGCATGGGTCCCACTCATGCTCATGTACCCTGATGCTGATATTCCTGTGTGTCAGCTCTCCGTTCAGACACACAAGGATGCGCATCATCATTTTAATATGGGCAAGGCTTTGGCTCCCTTGAAGGAGGAAGGCGTTCTCATTATTGGTTCCGGATCTGCAACTCATAATTTGGGTGCTTTGCGCCGGGGACCTACCTCTTCTGTTGCTGCCTGGGCTAAAGAGTTCGATACCTGGCTCAAAGATGCTCTCCTTGAAGGAAGGTAACGCCTTTTTCTTCCCGGTCTTTGTGTTTTTTTGTAAATTCCTTGCTTCATGAATCTTGCTTATATTTGGACAAACCTAAAAGTTCACCACTATCTTAAGCTGAGTAGGAATTTACAATAAGTTGAGTAGTTTGCTCAAGTCATCTTGCACAATATATGTTAAGCTGCAGCCGATAGTTTCTCCAAATAATATGTTGCTTTTAAGTGTGTTTTGCACCATCAACTGTTTATGCATTTGTTTATAAGCTGAATATGCGAATGTGTTTTACCTATTAGTGAGTTTCACTTAATTTTGTTAACATTTCTGTTTACTTATTGTATGTAAGTGCCATTGTTTTGGGTTTTAAGATGTCTTGTTTCTTCTTTAGGTATGAAGACGTAAACAATTATTTGGAGAAGGCACCACATGCAAAACAAGCCCAACCACACCCTGACCACTTCTATCCGTTGCACGTAGCTATAGGTGCCTCTGGTGAAACTTCAAAGGCTGAGCTTATCCACCACAGCTGGAGTCTTCATGCCCTTTCATATGCCTCCTACAAATTCACTTCAAAATAAAGTAAATGCTATGTAAAAAGTTCCAGTGTTCACCAAGAAGTGGTAAACAAATGCCTAGTTTTAATTCTTTTATACAATTGTGTGTACTACTTTCTTCTGCTCTGCATTTTGATATGTGTTTAGACAGAAACTTTAATAAGACAAGTTTTACAATGTGATTGGAACAAGAGTTCTATTCTGTTTAATCAAAGATATTTGTTTCCGTTTTTATTAACTATTACTTTTAATCTTGGAATTTTTTTTTTTGTATATAAAATTAGGAAAACTAATGCAAAGTTTACCTTTGTGTATATTTGTGTCCTTTAGTGTGAAGTAATCTACTTAGACTTAAAACCACAATGAATGAATTAGTCCCAGGACCGGTGATAAGGAAAATGATAGAGCTAAGAACACTTAAACCATGATTCCACTTAACAATAAGCTTACATTTACACTATCCAGTTCAATGTTTATTGAGAGTGCAGTAACACCAGAGTTACGAAAAACAGAGGACATAAAACTATTCATGGATCCTCTTTCTTCATATTCTGTTCACTGTCTTGATGATTTGTTCCCTCACTGGTGGTCCCAATGGATCCCATACCCACAAACCCGCCGTTTCCACAATCATTATTTGCACAGTTTGGCCGTTGATTACAATAATTGCACGGTGTTGGCATTGGTTGTGGGCATTGTGGAGTGCATGTGGGCGTTGGCATTTGGCATGGCGGCATTGGCATTTGGCAAGGCGGCATGGGCATTTGGCAAGGCATAGGCATATGGCATGTTGGTGTTGGCATTGGGCATTGTGGAGTGCAACTAGGTGGTGTTATCTGGGGCCCTTGTGGTGGGTAACAATCAGGGCACCCGCTTCCACCACCACCATTACAACTCGAGCTGCCACCGCAATTGCCAGAAATGTAACCTCCACCACCATTGCCTCCACCACCTCCGCCATTGCCTCCACCACCACCACCACCGCCACCGCCCCAGCCACCCCCTCCACCAGTTCCACCACCTGAACACGATTCGCCACCTCCGTTCCCACAACTATAAGCACCATTACTAACCTCACTGTTCGCCAACATGGTCACTTGAGTTGTATTGTTTCGGATGCCATCTTCAGTGGTGTTGAACATGGCTCTACTAGCAGAGCAAAAACTTGCACATATTAAACATAAGAACATAAATGAAGCTGAATTTGGAGATAAAGAAATCATTTCTTTAACAGATAATTTCATTTACAAAAGCGAGGCATTGATCACATTGGATGATGGGGTATTTATTTAGGTGTATACTATAACATTGTAGATAATAAAGCAAGATGTCATCGCAAAGAGTGTTGATATATGCATTAAGCACTCTTGGTGTTGCTTTACATTATGTTATGGATTTTCGGACTCATGAGCCCCTCAGTGTCCTACAAAAACTCTGGATTTAAATATATTATGACATACTAATTAGCAACTACGAACAAGCAAGTTTGATCGTTTTTGTTATTCACTTGTTACAGCTATGTTTCTTCTTCTTTGTGTTTATACTTGGGCTTAATAGCATTTTCCTCCTAAATATATGGAACAGTAGACACATAAAAGCCTTAAACTACCGCCACGTACCCTTCAGCCCCTCGGAAATCAGAAATATATATGATACCCGAGCGGTTAAAAGGTATGTGTTGGTAGTTTAACTTTGTGTGTGATGTGTCCAACCTTTCATACTTTTGAGGGCAAAAATACCGTTAAGCCTTATACTATTTGTCAGTTATGCAGAGATACATTATGCTATTCTAGACCTTTAAATTACCAGACTACAGAATCTGAGTTTACCATTTTTTGGGGGAAACGTAAGATATGTACTATACTTTACAGAAAATAACCTTCCTCAAAACCCTGACGTTAAGAAACTGGTTCGAAATTATAATCATTACTACTTTTAGAGCAATATACAAACAATTGTTCCTTTAACTAAAATTTCTCCTTTTTAAAAATATTACCAGCAATTTTGTTTAATAAGATATCGTAATTATATTATAATTACTATTAACTAATTAATTACCTTTTTCAGTCAAAATACGTTATCTTTTTTCTTTTCTCTAACTAAAATCTCTTTTTTCCATTTATATCATGGGCAATTACCTTTTTCAGCCAAAACACGTTACCTTTTCTCTTTTCTCTAACTAAAATTTCTCTCTTTCCAATTATATCACGGGCGATTCTATTTAATAAAAATAAAATTATAATATTATAATATTAATAATTAACTCATTATCATTTCAGCTAAAACGTAACATTCTTTCCATCTTTTTTAATTAAATTCCATTTTTTTCTAGAAATATTATGGGCAACATTAATTTCTCATTTTATAAAAACACAACGAGCAATTTTATTTAGTAAAATAAGATAATTAAATTTAATTACTATAAACTAATCAATTACCTTTTTACCTAAAACATGTCATCTTTTTAATTTTCACGTCACCTTTTCTATTTTCTCTAACTAAATCTCTCCTTTTTTATCACGAAATCTCTCTTTTTCCAATTATATCACGAGTGGTTCTATTTAATTAAATAAAATAATATTATATTACTAATAATTAAACGGTGACCTTTTCAGCTAAAATATATTATTTTTTCTATATTTTATAACTAACATCCCTCTTTTTCTAGAAATATCACGTACAAATTTTATTTCTCCTTTTCTAAAAACATTACGAGCAATTTTATTTAATAAAACAACATAATTAAATTATAATTACTATTAACTAATTAATTACCCTTTTCTCCAAAAACATGTTACCTTTTTAATTTTCTCTAACTTAGATCTCTCTTTTTCCAATTATATCATGGGCATTCTATTTAATAAAATAAAAAAATAATTTTATAAATACTAATAATTAACTGATTACCTTTTTCAACTAAAACCTATCTCCTTTTCTGCAATATCTAACTAAAATCTCTCAAATTCTAGAAATATCACGAATAAAATTTATGTAATTATTATCAAATCATCCCATTTAAAATTTTAAGCTTCCAAAATTTATGTTTTAAAAAAAATTCAAATTAATGAAAAAAATTTATATAATATTAAAAAAATCCGTGCATCGCACGGATTTTAAGCTAGTTTTTTTAAATACAGAACAAAACCATTTTCCAAATACAGAACACTAAATAAAAATACATAATAAATAATACACAGAACATGCAATATACAGAAAAATAAAAAGACAGAACATTAATTAGAAAATACATAACATAGTTCAGTGTGGTAAACAAATTATAAAACTTAAATAAAATAACTATTGAACATGTTTTCAAGAAAGTATAATATTTATAGTAGATTTCTTTTTTGAGCAATTATTTAAAATCAAAGAAATTGTGGAACATACGTAACAAAATCATTTTATTTTATTAAAAAATTAAGATTAGTGTTTTTTTTATGTCCAAAAGAAAAAAGATTAGTAATATGTATATGTGTTTAAATGTGGAGACCCTTACTAAGTATATATATATATATATATATATATATATATGGCATGATTCAAGTGAGAACATGTATATGTTGGAAACAATGGGAACACCACATTTCAAGTTATTCTAAAGGGTACCGTCAGGGGCATCCAATATGAAAAAGTCTTATAATTCTACCCTATATCCATTTATCAAAAAAAAAAAATTAATTTTTTTTTAACTTTTTTAAAAATGATGGCGTGGCAGTAACTTTTTTTATATTTTTTTGTTAATTTCTTTTAATTTTTTATGAATGGATAGAGGGTAGAATTATAAGATTTTTTGTGAAGGTGCCCTAGTGTGACCCTTTAAAATAGCTTGAAATGTGGTGAATATGTGTGTTCTCACTGTTCTCATACTAACATGTGTTCTCACCAGAGCGTGACCCTATATAATAGTATTATTATTTTATTATTTTATTTTTTAAATAAAAACTCCAGTGATATAATTGGAAAAGGAGATATTTTAGTTTGAGAAAATATAAAAAGTAACGTTAGAAAATTTAGAAAAAATGATATGTTTTAGGTGAAAAAGGTAATCGGTTAATTATTAGTATTATTATTTTATTATTTAGATAAAATCTCTTGTGATATAATTGGAAAAGAGAGATTTTAGTTTGAGAAAATATAAAAAGTAACGTGAAAATTAAAAAGGTGACATGTTTTAGGTAAAAAAGGTAATTGAGTAGTTTATAGTAATTTTAATTTAATTATCTTATTTTACTAAATAAAATTACAAGTAGTGTTTTTATAAAATGAGAAATTAATGTTACCCGTGATATTCCTAGAAAAAAAGAGAATTTAATTAGAAAAAATAGAAAAGTTGATACATTTAGCTGAAAAGGTAATCGGTTAATTATTAATATTATATTATTAATATTTTATTTTTATTAAATAGAACTACACGTTATATAATTGAAAAAAAAAATTTAGTTATATAAAAAGAAAAGGCTGAAAAAGGTAACCGTCCATGATATAATTGGAAAAAAAGAGATTTTAGTTAGAGAAAATAGAAAAGGTAACATGTTTTGGTTAAAAAAGGCAATTGATTAGTTAATGGTAATTATAATATAATTATGTTAGTTTATTAAACAAAATTGCTCGTTGTATTTTTAAAAAAGGAGAAATTTAGTTTGATAAAGTATAAAAGATATTGTATTTACCTGGAAAAGGAAATTATTTAGTTGTTGAAAAATAGAAAATGTAACATGTTTAACCTGAAAAAGGAAATTGATTAGTAAGGAGAAATTTTAGTTAGATAAAATATAAAAGATATGTATTTTACTTTAAAAAGGAAATTATTTTAAAAAAGAAATTATGTAGTTATTGAAAAATAGAATAGATAATATGTTTAACTTGAAAAAGAAAATTGATTAGATGATATGATGGATTTTATCTGTAATTAAAAAGGGTAAAAAAGTAAAATCAACAAGTACCGTACTAAAAAAGTAAAATCAACAGGTACCATACCGATCAACCAAACTTTTAATGTTTCGGTTTTTATATAATAGTATAGATAGTGTAGATAAATTATATTGTTCTACTAACAATCTTATTCCAATATAATTGTACATAAAAGTAGTATTTATGAATTAAAAATGGATGTTACAATGATTTCATACATGAGTTTGGTTAAATCGTTTAATACAAATTTGAAAATTTAATGCAGCCAACAATAAAAAGAGTTCAGAAAAATTTAATGTAGTCAACAATTAAAAATGATGTCTGTTAGGAATATGTTGTACTTGATGATAACTTCACAATCAATCAAATTGTATAAGTTTTTGTAGCTGTCAACGGTTGAGGATTTATAACTCTATCCGTTGACAGGTAGCTCATCAACGGATGAGGTTTTGTAGCATACTGCAGTATCTCTATGTTATCAGTTGATAGTGTTTTTATCCACAGTCATGTTGACCATCAACGGATAGGCAGAATAGGGTAGCCAATTGTAAATAAGCTATGCTATGTAATTCTGTCTAAGTGAAAGTGTATCAACAGATGAAGACAAAACTCTATCAACGGATACAACTCAAATCCACTCTATCAACGGATACAGCTCAAGTCTCAATATCAACGGATACAGCTCAATACATCATCAACGGATGTCAGTGTACAATATCAACGGATAATCATTGACACTGTCTTCTATGCTAAGCTGGGGATTAGCAGTTGATAAGGACATGTTTGACTGACAGATCACATGGGTTGATATTAGATACAAAAAGCAGTATGGCAGCCATACTTTGGAAACACAGAAGAAAGAAGCATTCCGTTTACACTATGAATACAAGAAAGGTGCAGGAGACATGTCTGTTCACAAGGACAACCTTTCGGCTACATGTGTATTTGGAGTGTAGTAGCAAGTCAACTAGAATTAGATTAATATTATCTTATTCCAGTAGTACTTGTAAAACTTGGGATTTATAACCAAGTGTAGCAACTCTTTGTAGGCTAAGAAAACAGATACATTTTGCTTAGGGTTTTTATTGAATATCCTTAGAAAGAAAAGAGTTGTAAAACAGAAGCTGTGTACTTTTGTATCACATAGTTTTCTTCGAATAAAAGCTTCAGGTGGTGCATTTAACCACCTGATTTTTATGTGTTTGTGCATTAATCTTTCTACAGCAATTATCTAAGTATAGATTTCTGGAGTTCTTATCAGAAATTTATAAATATCAAGAATTGTAATCAACCCCCCCTTCTACAATTATACAAGTGTGTAATCTGGGAATAACAATTGGTATCAGAGCAAGCTTCTAACATATTTGAAGTTTAAAGATCAACACACTTCCAACATGTCTAAAAAGGATTATGGAGTAAAGATTCCAGTTCTTGATAGAGAGAATTACTTTCACTGGAAAGTAAAAATGCGTCTACATCTCTCGTCTATTGATGAGGGTTTTGTGGATTGCATTGACAAGGGTCCTCACGTTCCAATGAAGACTGCAACAAGAGTTGGCCTGGCTGAAGGTGTGCCTGACACTCTCATTCCCAAACCTGTTTCTGAGTGGAGTCTTGAAGATATTGCAGAAGTCCACAAAGAAAAAAAGACCATGAATATATTGTTCAATGGTCTAGAAACAGACATGGTTGACAATGTTATTAACTGTACTACCTCCAAGGAAGTATGGGACACTGTTCAAACCCTTTGTGAAGGAACAGAACAGGTGAGGGAAAACAAGATGCAACTACTAATCCAACAGTATGAACATTTCCACTTTAAGAGTGGAGAAACATTGAATGATACATTTAGTAGATTTCAAAAGCTACTACATGGTTTGAAACTGTATGGAAGAATCTATCAAGTTAAAGATTCTAATCTCAAATTTCTGAGATCACTGCCTAAGGAATGGAAGCCAATGACTGTTTCTCTAAGAAACACTCAAGAGTACAAGACATTTACTCTTGAAAGGCTCTATGGAACTTTAAAGACATATGAGCTGGAAATGGAGCAGGATGAAGAGATTGAGAAGTCTCAAAAGAAAAATGGGTCAGTTGCACTTGTTGCCAACTTGGAGCAAAAGGAGGAAAGGACAGAAGCTGCTAGTTCTACACCAAACAGGGAGCTTTGTAAAGGTAGAGCAGAATCAAGCAGGAGCAAGGAAAAGGTGTCTGAGGAATTGAATGTCCTTCAGCAGGATGAATTGGATGAGATAGATGAGCATTTAGCTTTTCTATCTAGGAGATTCTCTAAGCTGAAATTCAAGAGAAACTCTGGGGTGGCCAAGCCATTTAACAAGGATTTTTCCACAAGCAACTATGTGGATAAATCCAAAATTAAATGCTACAATTGTGGAATTGCTGGTCACATGATAAGTGAATGCAGGAAACCTAGATCTGAGAACAAGGGAAAGTCAACTGAGGCTGTTGACTATAAGAAGAAATATTTTGATCTTCTCAGGCAGAAAGGAAAGGCATTCTTGACCCAAGAGTATGACTGGGCTGTTGATGACAATCATTCTGATGAAGATGTTGAGTTTGTCAACCTTGCTTTAATGGCTGATTCTGGAGAGCAGGAAGCAAGTTCAGCTAGCAATCAGGTATTTTCTACTAATCTCTCTGAGCTCACCAAAGAGGAATGCAATAGTGTTATAGATGAAATGTCTACTGAACTATATCACTTAAGTGTTACTCTTAAATCACTTACTAAAGAGAACAATAGGATTAAAGAGTCTAATCTGTTTTTAAGTGATAGAAATGCTGCTCTAGAAGCTCAATTTCTAGAATTTGAGAAAATGAGAGTTGATTGCAATAATGCTAAAAGTGAACTTGAAGCTGTGTTAAAAAGAGAACTGATTTTAAAAGACCAGCTTGAAAAAGAACAAGGGATAATTGCTAAATTTCAAAGTTGTAGGAATATTTCTCAAAACATAATAGAAGTCCAGGGAATAGAATCGTTTGTGAAGGATACCTTGACTCAAAAGAAAAAGGAGTTAGAACCTGGCCTTGAGGATCTAGAGACTATTTGTGAATCAACGGATAGTGATCATCCGTTGACAGATGAACCATCAACGGATGATGAGAGGTATCCGTCGACTAACAAAAAGTTTGTTAGTAAGAAGGAACTCAGGAAAATGGATATCAAGTATGGTCCAGTCAACAAGAATTTTGTTAGTGGTGAGTGTAGCAAAACCAAATCCAGTGGGAAGGCTAAGGCAGGTGATTTACATAACAAAAAGGCTGTTGGTAAATCAGATAATGAAAAGGTAGAAATTGAGGGTAAAAAGAAAAAGAACAGAAATGGTAAGATAGGTATCAACAAGAAAAACAATTATTCTCCTGACAAGTTTGCTCCTAGGAAAACTTGTAGTAATTGTAATAGTGTCAACCACCTATCTTCTAATTGCAAGATTGTCAACAAGGCTCCTGTTCATATACCTCAAACAATGCCATGTATGCCTGCAATGCCTGTTATGCTTGGATTGTATCAAAATGCTAGTTTTTCATATCCATATGTGAACATGCCATATGTGTCTAATCTTTATTTTCAATCTGTGAATGTGCCACAAATGTCATGGAACATTCCTAGCATGAATAATATGTATGCCAATTTTTCTCAAATGCATGCATCAAATATTCATGCAAATGAGCATTTGTCAAACCCCATCACTCAAGCATCTACACCTAAGTTGAAGAATGCTAAGAGTGCAAAGTCAAAGGCTAACAAGAAAGGACCCAAGGAAGCTTGGGTACCAAAATCAGCTTGATTTGTTTTTGAAATGTGTGCAGGGAAACAGAAGGAATCTATGGTACCTAGACAGTGGATGCTCTAGGCACATGACAGGAGATTCAACCCTGCTCACAGAGTTCAAGGAAGGAGCTGGCCCTAGAATTACCTTTGGAGATGACAGCAAAGGATATACTAAGGGATATGGCCTGATTTCAAAAGACAATGTCATCATTGAAGAAGTGGTTTTAGTTGAAGGTTTGAAGCACAATTTGCTGAGTGTCAGTCAGATTTGTGACAAAGACTATGAAGTAAAGTTCACAAAAGAAGCCTGTATTGTTTCTGCCAAGGAAGACAACAATGTGGTATTGACAGGCTTTAGAAAAGGAAATGTTTACATAGCTGACTTCAATTCAGCATGCTCAGAATCCATTACTTGTCTCTTCAGCAAAGCAAGTAAGGATGAGAGTTGGCTATGGCATAAGAAGCTGTCACATTTGAATTTTAAAGTTATGAATGATTTGGTAAGAAAGGATCTTGCTAGAGGAATCCCTCAATTGGAGTTTGTCAGAGATGGACTGTGTGATGCCTGCCAATTAGGGAAACAAAAGAAATCATCCTTCAAAAGCAAGACAGAGTCATCCATTGTTAAACCTCTTCAATTGCTGCATATGGACTTATTTGGTCCAATAAATGTCATGTCTATTTCAAAGAAGAAATACTGTCTGGTGATTGTAGATGATTTTTCTAAGTTCACATGGACCTTCTTCCTGCACTCCAAGGATTGTGCAAGTGAAATCATCATCAATCACCTCAGAATACTAAACAATGGTTCTGAAGACAGAGTACAAAGAATGAGGAGTGACAATGGTACTGAATTCAAGAATTCCACAATGAAGATTTTCTGTGAAGAGAATGGAATTGTCCATGAGTTTTCTGCTGCCAGAACACCTCAACAAAATGGGGTTGTTGAAAGGAAAAACAGAACTCTCATTGAAGCAGCTAGAACAATGTTAAGTGAATCAAGGTTACCAACATATTTCTGGGCTGAAGCTGTCAACACTGCATGCTTTACTCAGAATATTTCTGATATGGGCTAAAAATAAGCCCTAAAGACACATTTAGTGTTGCATTAATTAGACCCGATATGGTCCAAACGTGGGGCCCACCAACAGGGCCCAAAATCCTATTTTAAATATTAATTTCGTAATTAATATTAAGGGTAATAAACAGCTCAGCAAATAAGAGTTGGATAAGGATGATATCCCCTTCAGACTTATCCACCAAGGCATCCAATTCAATATGGAAACTGATTCCTATATGGAATAGATCTAGAACCTTCCTCAAAGACTTGTCCTCCAAGTCTCTGAATCCTACCATAATTATAAGGCTTCTCAGCCTATATAAAGGGCCTGACCCCTCATTCTCAGAACTACGTTTTCTTGGCTTGATTCTCTAATACAGAGATACGTAGGCATTCTGTGAGGACCGATCAGTTTCGAACGCAGAAGCAGCCATTAAAGCTCGAAGCTCAACCACCCTAGCATTAATTAAAAATCGTAAACTAGTTTTTATTCCACAACATTTGGCGCCGTCTGTGGGACGAAAACATCAACCATGGTTCAAACACGAAGAACAACATCGACTGAGGCCATACCCCTTAGCTCTGCTCCACCTGCCATCTCTAATCCGCTCATCACCGCTGAAGAAGGACAATTACCCCCACCAACAGGGACGGTCATTCAACCTCTAACCTCTCAACCCTCAGGGACGATTCCCCATGTTGAGGGAACTTTACCTGTGGCTATTCCTCAAAGCCAAGAAACTAACCCTTTTCAGATGGTGGTTTCTCCTCTTGATAGCGCTGGTCGTACGCTACCTCCGGGGGTACAGATCCACACCACGGATCTCCCTTTGAATACCAACCTGATGTATGGCCTGCCTAATTATCCCCCTCAACACAGGGAACCTGGACCGAGCGGTCATGCCTTACAGATCCGAGATCGGGAGTACGATGATTACTCTGGTCCCTATTCTGATGATTCAACGTCTGAGGATGACAATGATGATCGTGATGAAGCCCCGAGGAGGCGACGTGCTAGTAAAGAACCTCGAAGGGGGTCCCAAAGAATCCGTGATGGACCTCCACAAACGGCTGAGGAAAGGATTAAGGCTCATGAGGCAGAGATCCAAAGGCTGAAGGATGATATTGCTAGAGAGCAAGCAAGGCGAAGTCTGATTCAACCTCCTCCAGTTACAGGGAGGATTCCCATTATAAATCTGGAGAGGCCCTCAAGGAGACAACGAAGGACCGAAGCCCCGATTGAAAATCGACAAGGGTGGAGACCCCCAAAAGTAACCCTAGGGATCTGATGCCCCTTGGGGATCCTGATGATCCTACACCTCCGTTCACTGAGGAGGTAATGAATGCTCGCATCTCAAGGAAGTTCAAGATGCCGACAATTAAGGCCTATGATGGAACGGGCGATCCCGCAAACCATGTTAGGACATTCTCAAATGCACTGCTGTTGCAGCCTGCGAGCGACGCCTTAAAGTGTAGGGCGTTCCCTCAAACCCTGTCTGGCATGGCTCAAAGGTGGTATAGCCGCTTACCTGCAAACTCAGTCGGCTCGTTCAAAGAGCTGAGTGCCACCTTTGTCAGCCAGTTCATTAGTAGGAGAGTTCATGAAAAATGTTCTGCATCCCTTATGTATGTGGTACAGGGGAAGAACGAGAATCTGAGGGATTACCTCAAGCGGTTCACCAAGGAGACGCTGAATATCACTGATCTGGAAAATAAGGTGGCCATGGTAGCCCTGGAGCACGGAACCACTGACGAGTTCTTTAAAAGGTCATTGGCAAAGCATCCTCCCGAAAACATGGCTGAGCTCCAGCGAAGGGCTGATAAGTATATCAAAGCTGAGGATAGCATGAAGAAAGAAGCTGCGAGAGGCAATGGCAGGGGTAACAACGATTCCAAGAAACGGAAGCAAGACCAGGAGTATGATGCTAGGGACAAGTATCCCAGTACTAGCAAAGACTCTGAGTCAACATCAAAGAAGAGTATGGGACCAAGCTTTTCTGACTATGCAAGGTTGAATGCTCCTAGGAGTCAAATCTTGTTAGAGATCGAGAAGGATAAGGACTTCCGATGGCCGAAGCCACTCAGGGGTGACCCCGCAAAGAGAAACAAGGATCAATACTGTAGGTTCCACCGAGACGTGGGACATGACACGGATGATTGTAGATAGTTGAAGGACGAGATTGAATTCTTGATCCGTAAAGGAAAATTGAATAATTTCACAAAGGGTGGAGATCATGGAACCCAAAGAGGGGATTACAATAGGAGAAACAATGAAAGAAGGGATAATGATCGTGACCGTAACACACAGCCCCGAGGGCCAGTTATCAACATGATCTGGGGAGGCCCGACAGCGGCCGGTACAACTCGAAACTCTCGAAAGGCGTATGCCAGAGAAGTGATGCACATCGTGAGAGAAGCCCCGAAACGTGCTAGAACCGAAATAGCAATTGGTTTTGATGATTCTGACCTTGAAGGGGTGAAGTTCCCCCATGACGACCCGTTGGTCATAACACCTGTGATTGGGAACTCGGAAGTGAAACGAGTTTTAATAGACAATGGAGCTTCTGTTGATATTTTGTTTCATGATGCGTTTATGAAGATGGGGTATACTGATTCTCAACTGACCCCGTCCAACATGCCGATTTATGGATTTAATGGAGTTGAGTCCAAAGTTGAAGGAACAATCCAGTTACCTATGACTATTGGGCAAGAACCCAGAGAGGCTACTCAGATGTTGAATTTTTTGGTGATTAAGGCATCCTCTACCTACAATGCAATCCTGGGAAGGACTGGACTTCATGCGTTCAAGGCTGTTGCCTCTACCTATCACATGAAGATTAAGTTCCCAACCCGGAATGGAGTGGGAGAACAAAAAGGTGACCAGAAAATGGCAAGGAGCTGTTATGTGTCCGCACTGAGATCTGATGGAATCGGAGGGCAGGTACTTCCGATTGAAGACATGGATGTCCGTGATGATGATGAACACCGAGGGAAGCCAGCAGAGGATTTGGTTCTCATACCTCTAAAGCCAGGCGACCCTGAGAAAGTTACTTATGTAGGAGCATCTCTGAAGGAACCCCTGAAGGGCGAGTTGACGACGTTCTTGCAAGAGAACAGCGACGTGTATGCTTGGACAGCAGCTGACATGCCAGGGATTGACCCTCAACTTATAACTCATAGGTTGAATGTTGATCCTGAACGGAAGAAGATAAAACAGAAAAAGAGGAATTTTGCTCCTGAAAGGCAAGAGGCCATTAAGCAAGAAGTTGATAAGTTGCTGGAAGCTGGTTTCATTGAAGAAATTCAGTTTCCCGAATGGTTAGCTAACCCTGTGATGGTCAAGAAGGCGAATGGGAAGTGGAGGATGTGTATTGATTTTACCGATCTGAATGATGCCTATCCAAAGGATTGTTTTCCTCTACCAAGGATTGACATGTTGATAGATGCCACAGCTGGACATGAGATGCTGAGTTTCATGGATGGTTTCAGTGGATACAATCAGATTAAGATGCACAAGGATGACATCCCAAAGGTATCTTTCATAACAGACTTTGGTGTTTTCTGCTATCTTGTTATGGCTTTTGGTCTAAAGAATGCAGGTGCTACTTATCAACGACTGGTGAATAAGATATTTGCCCACCTAATTGGAAAAACCATGGAGGTCTATGTTGATGACATGTTGGTCAAGAGCCTTTGCCAAGCAGATCACATTAAGCACCTCAGAGAGGCATTCGAAGTGCTGAGGCACCACAAGATGATGTTGAATCCAGCCAAGTGTGCTTTTGGTGTTGGATCGGGAAAATTCTTGGGGTTGATGGTTTCGAAGAGAGGCATAGAGGCTAATCCTGACAAGATCAAAGCAATTTTGGACATGGAACCACCCCGCTCTATACGAGATGTACAGAAGCTAACTGGCCGAGTTGCAGCCCTAGGGAGATTCATCTCCAAGTCTGGTGATAAGTGCTTGCCTTTCTTTCAGGCCTTGAAGAAAGTGAAAGATTTTGAGTGGACTACAGAAAGCCAAGAGGCCTTTGAGCAGCTGAAGAAGTACATGGCTGAAGCCCCGTTGTTGGCCAAACCAAGTCCCGGGGAGACTCTCTACCTATACCTGGCGGTATCTGAGCAAGCATTGAGTGCTGTTCTTGTGCGAGAAGAGAAAAAGATTCAGAAACCGATTTATTATGTGAGCAAGGTTTTGCACGGGGCTGAATTGAATTACTCAACCATAGAGAAATTCGCTTTGGCATTGCTGACAGCCTCGAGAAAATTTCGACCTTATTTTCAGGCACATAAAATTAAAGTCTTGACAGACCAACAATTGAGGAACATATTGCATAGCCCTAAGGCCAGTGGAAGGCTAATCAAGTGGGCAGTTGAGTTAGGGGAATTTGATATCACATACAAGCCTCGGACAGCCATTAAGGCTCAGGCATTGGCTGACTTCGTGGTTGAATGCACCATTGGCAACCAAGAAGTCGGGGGGCAGGAGATAGTAACCACCTCTGAAAGTGGAGATAAAAATGAAGAACTTGCATCTGATATGAAGGAATATTGGGTGCTCTATTTTGATGGAGCATCAAAAACAAAGTCTAGTGGTGCAGGTTTGGTTCTGCAAAGCCCCGATGGGTTCACAGTTGAGTATGCTTTGAAATTGGATTTTCCTACTACCAACAATGAGGCTGAGTATGAAGCATTGATAGCCGGATTGGGCTTGGCTAGAGTCATGAGGGCCAAGAACCTCAAAGTATGTGGAGATTCAAGACTGGTAGTTTCGCAAGTGAATGGCGAATTTGAGGCCAAGGATGAGACTATGGCAAAATACCTGAGAGTCGTGAAAGCTGTTATGACTCAGTTTGAGGAATGCTATGTTGAACACATCCCGAGAGAAGAGAACGTTAAAGCTGATGCCTTGTCTAAATTTGCTTCTTCTGAAATTGAGAATTATGCAGGGAGTGTCTACTTCCAGGTCTTGAAGGCCCCGACTATCGACTCCAAGTTGGTGGCACCTATTGATGTAGGAAGTTGCTGGATTGATCCTATCAAAGCTCACCTCGAGACTGGATGGCTCCCTGACAATGCCTTGGAGGCACGAAAACTGTCAGTAAGAGCAACAAGATATGCCCTGATCGAAGGCCTCCTGTACAAGAGATCGTTTGTTATCCCGTACTTGAAGTGTTTAAGGCCCCAAGAGGCTAAAGAAGCCCTGGAAGAGGTTCACGAAGGAATCTGTGGGCAACACTTGGGGGACAGAGCCCTAGCCCACAAGATCACTCGTCTGGGATACTATTGGCCTGAGATGTTGGCAGATGCGCAAAGTTATGTCAAGAAGTGTGATCGATGTCAAAAGTGTTGGAATTCGGGCATAATAACGCAACGGAAATAACGTAAATAACAATTAAAAACGAATTCCAA
Source organism: Saposhnikovia divaricata (assembly GCA_036435485.1). Lineage (NCBI taxonomy): Eukaryota > Viridiplantae > Streptophyta > Magnoliopsida > Apiales > Apiaceae > Saposhnikovia > Saposhnikovia divaricata. The sequence goes on along the minus strand of CM071600.1, from coordinate 73,884,148 downwards.
AGCCCGGATCCATGTATAAAATGATGATCATGGTATAAAAATTTCTCAAGAACAAGATTGTACCTTGTTTAAGCTTTCCAATGGATGACAAATGGAGATCCTAGCTTGTTGATTTGAGAGCTAAAATTATAACTCCTCCACCGGTATCCACACTTGAATGCTTGCTTGAATCGTCGAACGATTTTCGCCACGGGACGAGGTACTAGCCAAAAATAAATAATCGATGTGTTCTTGACAAATCTTGATTTCTCCCTTGTGTTTTTACAACTGAAATTTCAGCTATGTTGTGTCTCAAATGACTTGCCAACTCTTGGCTTATAAAGAGAAATAAAGCAAAATGAGGCCTTAAACAATTAGGCCATTTTTATTTAAACAAATCTTATTTATTTAAATAAATTAATTAAGTCATACTTAATTAATCAAATAAGTCAAGAAAATACATCTTCCAATTTTATCTTTAACTAATCAAGTCTCACTTAATTAATTTTATAAAATTCGAATTATTATTTATTATTAATTTAAATTCATAATTTAAATTATTATTAATTTAAATTCATAAAATAAATTAATTTCCCTTTTAAACATTCTATGTGTGTGACCCTGTAGGTTATTATTTAATTGGCAATAATTTTATTCTCTAATAAAATTACAAACAATAAGCGGCGTCTAGTAACACATTATTGCTACCCAATTAAACAATAATTAAATCAACGATTCAATCAACCTTTTATGACTAATGTTCCATGTAATATAATCCCTTTAAATCATGATATTATAGATTAAACTCGAGGCATGTAACGTGTCATCCTCTTCATAATTTAATCTTCATTTTCTTGATCGATGAGTAGACTATTTAATCAAATCAACATTTGAGCATGGCCATGCATTTCATAGTCTCACTCAAACAAGAGGCCGATAATATCACTCCTTTATCAGGAGATTTAAATCCCATTTAGATCGTTCATATTTCTCACATGATTCATAATATATCCGATATTCACCTTTATCATTATCCGGCTAAAGATAACTTTTGACGAATTCAAAATATATTAATTCTCATGTAGAATTATAACGACTTCAGGTCTAAGGATCATTACACCATTATCACTGTGAGAATACATATGACACATTTATTATTATTATTTACCATGATGTATCTCACGGTGGGTCTGTCCAGTACCCTGTACTCGTACAGTTACCTATGCATTGCTTTTAGTATCTGCATACTTATGACCAATGAGATGTGGTCATCTTGTCAATAAACATACTAGCCTTAATGTATTATTATTGTCCTAAGTAATAATAATACTCGGCTAGGGACATTTAAGAATATGATACAGTCATTATATAATCTCATGTTCAAGTCACATACTTGCAACTACATAATTTGTATCAAGATTCCAAGGACATTTATTATACTTTATTTATTTCGCAGTAAATAAAGCCAATAATAAATATATATATCAAATATATAAAATCACTCAAACACAAATACAATTGATTGTATTGACTCTAGGGCACCAATACTAACAATCTCCCATTTGCACTAGAGCCAATCACCCATGTATCGAATACCCATGCTACTAGTGTGACATTCATGCTTCTGCTGCGACAGAGCCTTAGTCAGCGGGTCTGCAATATTATCATCAGTATGCACTTTACATATGTGAATATCTCCTCTATCATTTATCTCTCGAATAAGGTGATATCTCCGAAGTATATGCTTTGTTCTGCTGTGAGCTCTCGGCTCCTTGGCTTGTGCTATAGCTCCATTATTATCGCAGTAAAGATCTATGGGATCTGCGATCGATGGAACTACACCAAGTACTGTAATGAACTTCCGTATCCATACAGCCTCCTTGGCTGCTTCACATGCCGCAATATACTCGGATTCCATTGTAGAATCAGCTACTGTGTCTTGCTTCGAACTTTTCCAGCTTACAGCACCTCCATTTAGGCAAAACACAAATCCAGACTGAGACACAGAGTCATCTCTGTCAGTCTGGAAACTAGCATCCGTGTAACCCTTTACCGTTAGCTTCTCCTCTCCTCCATACACCAAGAATGAATCTTTAGTCCTTTTCAAGTACTTAAGAATATTCTTGACCGCCGTCCAGTGACCTTCACCTGGATTAGACTGGTATCTGCTCGTCATGCTCAAAGCATACGAGACATCCGGACGAGTACATATCATTGCATACATGATAGATCCAATTGCTGAAGCATATGGAATCTTACTCATGCGGTCCTTATCATCCAATGATTTAGGACCATTCTCTTTTGAGATCGTTATCCCATGAGATATGGGGACATATCCCCTTTTTGCATCTTGCATTCCAAAACGATGCAAAATCTTGTCAATATATGTACTCTGGCTTAAGCCGATTAATCTTCTTGATCTATCTCTATAGATCCTGATCCCTAATATATAGGTAGCCTCGCCCAAGTCTTTCATAGAAAAACTTTGTCCTAACCAAGTCTTTACAGCCTGTAGAGAAGGAATGTCATTCCCTATTAATAATATATCATCGACATATAATACTAGGAATGCCACATGGCTCCCACTAACCCTTTTGTAAACACATGGTTCATACACGTTCTGAATAAAGCCAAAACCTTTGACTATTTCATCAAACCGGATGTTCCATCTCCGAGAGGCCTGCTTCAATCCATAAATGGATCTATGCAGCTTACATACCTTTCCGGCATCCTTTGGATTTCCAAAACCTTCAGGTTATGTCATGTACACATCCTCTTCAAGGCTCCCGTTAAGGAAGGCTATTTTGACATCCATCTGCCATATTTCGTAATCATAGTAAGCCGCTATTGCAAGCAAAATTCTGATGGATTTTATCATTGCCACTGGTGAAAAGGTTTCATCATAGTCAATACCATGAATTTGTTTGAAGCCTTTTGCAACCAGTCGAGCTTTATAGGTCTGTAATTTACCTTCCATGTCGATTTTCTTCTTGAAAATCCATTTGCACTCTATAGGTTTTACCCCTTCAGGTGGATCAACCAAAGTCCATACTTGGTTTTCATACATGGAATCCATCTCAGAATTCATGGCTTCTTGCCATCTCTCAGAGTCTGGTGAGTTCATAGCATCTTGGTAGGTGAGAGGCTCATCTTGGTCTATGAGCATCACATCGTCATTTTGAGTTAAGAGAAATCCATAATTCCTCTTTGACTCATGGCGAATCCTACTAGATCTACGAACAACCTGTGTTTCTTGAGCAATGTTATCTTGTATTTCTTGCTCATGCTCCCCTTCTGGTTCAATGTTATCAAGTGGTTCTCGATCTTCATCGAGATCTATTTTCCTCCCACTGTCTTTTCTAGAGACTAGCTCTCTTTCCAAGAATACAGCAGTTCGAGCAACAATTACTTTGTTCTCCGAGGGACTATAGAAAGAATAACCCTTTGTTTCCTTTGGGTATCCCACAAAATTACATTTTTCAGATTTCGGTCCAAGCTTGTCTGATGTTAGGCGTTTCACAAATGCTTCACATCCCCATACTTTCATAAAGGACATGCTTTGCCGTTTCTCTGTCCATATCTCATATGGAGTTTGTTGAACCGTTTTAGTAGGAACACGGTTTAGTGTATATGCAGCCGTTTCCAGGGCATAACCCCAGAAACTAATTGGAAGATCTGCTTGACTCATCATAGATCGCACCATGTCCAACAAGGTACGATTCCTCCTTTCAGAAACCCCATTCCATTGTGGTGTTCCAGGAGGAGTTAGTTGTGATACAATACCACACTCCCTCAAATAGTTCTTAAACTCATGGCTTAAGTATTCACCTCCTCGATCAGATCTTAGAGTTTTTATGCTTTCGCCAGTTTGCTTTTCTGCTTCTGCCTTATACTCTTTGAACTTTTCAAATGCTTCAGATTTGTTCTTCAAAAGATACACATATCCATATCTACTGAAATCATCAGTAAACGTAATGAAGTAGAAATAGCCACCCCTTGCCATCGATCTCATAGGACCACATACATCGCTATGTATTAGTTCTAGTCGTACGGTGGCCCTCTTACCCTGTCCGGTAAAAGGAGCTTTAGTCATCTTGCCTAGTAAACAAGCCTCGCATTCATCATATGATTCAAAATCAAACTGATCCAAGAAACCATCTTGATGTAACTTGGAAATGCGTTTCTCGTTTATATGGCCTAGACGACAGTGCCAAAGGTATGTTTGATTTGAGTCATTAGTCTTAAGTCGTTTGTTATTTACATTCAAGATAGGAGTATCTAAATTAAGAACATACAAACCGTTAAATAATTGTGCAACACCATAGGTAATGTCATTCAAACCAAAAGAGCAACCATTGTCTTTAAAGGTAAATGAAAAACCTTTCTTGTCCAAACAAGAAACAGAAATAATGTTTCTACAAATAGAAGGCACATACAAACAGTTTTCAAGTTCTAATATAAGCCCAGTGGGCAACGATAAATGGTAAGTCCCTACAGCCAAAGCAGCAACCTTTGCTCCATTTCCAACTCGTAGGTCTACCTCTCCCTTAGCCAGTGTTCTACTCCTTTGCAGTTCCTGCACATTTATACAAATGTGAGAACCACATCCGGTATCCAATACCCAAGATGTAGAAGTAGACAAATTGACTTCTATTACATAAATACCTGAAGCAGAAGTCTGGCCAGCAGCCTTCTTCTTCTTAAGTTCTTCCAAATATGCATGACAGTTTCTCCTCCAATGTCCCGGTTTACCACAGTGGTGACAATCACCCTTTTCAACACCTCCTTTAGGCTTGGTAGCATTCTTGGGAGCAGAATTAGGATTGGCAGCAGATTTGGACACATTCCTCTTCTTATTGCCCTTCCACTTTCTTTTCCCCTTGGCACCTCCTTTGTTCACCATCAGCATGGGAGTAGGAGATTCCATCTGAATGTTGGTTTCAGCAGTTCTTAACATGCCCAACAATTCAGTGGGTGTCTTATCTATCTCATTCATGTTGTAGTTCATAACGAATTGAGAAAAGTTCTTGTTAAGTGATTGTTAGATCAAATCTATTTGAGCCTCCGGACCAATCGGGAAGCCCAAGGTACTTAGTTGTTCAATGTACCCAATCATCTTAAGAACGTGTGGTCCAACCGGGTCTCGCTCTCCCTGTTTGCAAGCATACAAAGCCTTGCTCGTATCATATCTCTCCTGGCGAGCTTGTCCCTCAAACATGCTTTTGAGGTGCTCAATTATTTCAAAAGCATTCATCAACTCATGTTGCTTTTGAATCTCAGGAGCCATGCATGCAAGCATAAGGCATGACACATCATTTGAGTCATCCACATGCTTCTGATAAGCATTTTGCTCGGCACGTGTGGCTCCAGCAGGAAGAGGATTTGGGTGAGGAACTTCAATGGCATACAGCTTTCGCTCCTGCCTGAGGACAATCCTCAAGTTCCTAAACCAATCTAGGAAGTTTGTCCCTGTCAGCTTTTCCTTTTCTAGGACTGATCGTATCGAAAAGTGGTTTGTGTTGTTTGCCATTTATTATCTACAATTTTGTAAAAGCGCATAAAATGAGTTAGTTTGCATGTTTCGTAAAACCAATTATGTTCAAGTTGATTTATAGCATATTCGTAATATACCTCCCACTATTTTTATCAAATTAATAGCCCTTACTATCAATTCGGAAAATGGTTCCCATAAAACCTTTCTTAGTGAGCCAAGATCCATATTTCATCATATTTTAAGTCAGCTTTGGCTTTCCTCTTAAATATGATTATTTAGGTAGACCGTTATGTCAATTATATCGTATATAACTCTTGGATAGCTTAGTGAACAACATATTGCTCCGATCTATCTAATAGATTTCACTAAACTCTATGCTTATAAGTTCATAATCCTATTATGACGACTTATTTAAGTTGAACCCAACAATAACAATTTAAGTAAGCTTGTTTACTTAATCACATCTCACCACGATAAAAGAGAAGCCCTTGCTTTGGCAAATCCACTCCTCAATGATCTAGGATTTAATGAGTGTTATTTGTTGGAAAGCATCTGTTTAACTTAATATTTCTTAAGGGATTTTTAGAAAAATTTAACGATCTTGATCGTCTGTTTAAATCTTAAATCGTTACAGATTTTATCTTGTTTAAACATGGCATATGTGTCGTATCTAATACATACATTCTAAAATATCCATACATCCATGCATCCATTCATATATCTAATATATCCATGCATCATATGTAAAGTGCAGTTACGCAAAATTAAACGTGCAATGGTTATGGCCCGATCCTATGCGATCTTTTCGAGCTAATGAAAAGATCAAGGTCAATCTATGGTTGTAATAACTAATTATTACAAAATTCTTCATTGCTTCCAAAGCCTCCATTGATTGCCTCCAAGCTCGTTTTGAAATACATTACAAAAGAACTCGAGTTGCATTCGAGAAATAATAATTACAAGAATAACGACATGCAAGTCGTATTTAATTATTACAGACCATAAATAAAATTACAACATTTATTCTACGGGTCTTTAGGCCATAACCAATGCACCATGCTCATATAACAATTATAGACATCAAATTAATCATGATCACATCGATTAATATTTAACTCCTCAATTTAAATACCTAATTATTTAAAAAGAAATTAAAAAATCAATTTTAATTAATAAAAATCGAATTTAAAATTAAAATTAATCAAAATCGCATTTAATAATAATATTAAATTCGAAATTTAAATATTCAATTATTAAAAGCATTAATTAAAATAAAATTCGAATTAATAATAATATTCAAATTCATAATTTAAATATATTACAAAATTCGAAATTAAATTAATTAATAAAATTTTGAATTAATAATAATATATAAATTCAAAATTTAAATATTCAATTATTAAAACTTTAATCATTAAAAACATTAGGAATCTAATGATTAAAACCAATAAGTTTTCTTTTTATAAAGTAAAAGCTAAAAGCAAATTTAAAATAGAAAAAGAAATTAAAAGTTTCCACTTTCCAAACTGTTATGTGCGCCACTGAATCTGAGCACTACTGAAAACAGACAGATACGCATCACAAGTCTGCGCACTACTGAATCTGACAGATACGCATCACAAGTATGCGCATCACCTGTGGTTTTCTTACGAAACGCATATACGGTATGCGTTACACCTGTAAAACCTTGTTAACACGCATTTCATGAATGCGTTACTCCTTTTATACCAGAAATTTCCAGAAATTGCAGAAACTCCAGAAACTATGCAGATTGTTTACCGAACAGTTTTGATCAGTTCTAAATGTATCCTAATGATATGTTTAACATATCTAACATATAGTATATCATCCAAAACATGTTATAACAATTTATAACATCATACAAACAATTATAACAATTTATAAATAATCTTTTGTATGTTAAAATGAAGCATGGCATAATTCAAAAATTAATGTATGATTCATTTTCAAGAACACAACACCAAATCATCCTTTTATACATGTAGCTCTGATACCATTGTTGGAATTCGGGCATAATAACGCAACGGAAATAACGTAAATAACAATTAAAAACGAATTCCAAAGCCCGGATCCATGTATAAAATGATGATCATGGTATAAAAATTTCTCAAGAACAAGATTGTACCTTGTTTAAGCTTTCCAATGGATGACAAATGGAGATCCTAGCTTGTTGATTTGAGAGCTAAAATTATAACTCCTCCACCGGTATCCACACTTGAATGCTTGCTTGAATCGTCGAACGATTTTCGCCACGGGACGAGGTACTAGCCAAAAATAAATAATCGATGTGTTCTTGACAAATCTTGATTTCTCCCTTGTGTTTTTACAACTGAAATTTCAGCTATGTTGTGTCTCAAATGACTTGCCAACTCTTGGCTTATAAAGAGAAATAAAGCAAAATGAGGCCTTAAACAATTAGGCCATTTTTATTTAAACAAATCTTATTTATTTAAATAAATTAATTAAGTCATACTTAATTAATCAAATAAGTCAAGAAAATACATCTTCAAATTTTATCTTTAACTAATCAAGTCTCACTTAATTAATTTTATAAAATTCGAATTATTATTTATTATTAATTTAAATTCATAATTTAAATTATTATTAATTTAAATTCATAAAATAAATTAATTTCCCTTTTAAACATTCTATGTGTGTGACCCTGTAGGTTATTATTTAATTGGCAATAATTTTATTCTCTAATAAAATTACAAACAATAAGCGGCGTCTAGTAACACATTATTGCTACCCAATTAAACAATAATTAAATCAACGATTCAATCAACCTTTTATGACTAATGTTCCATGTAATATAATCCCTTTAAATCATGATATTATAGATTAAACTCGAGGCATGTAACGTGTCATCCTCTTCATAATTTAATCTTCATTTTCTCGATCGATGAGTAGACTATTTAATCAAATCAACATTTGAGCATGGCCATGCATTTCATAGTCTCACTCAAACAAGAGGCCGATAATATCACTCCTTTATCAGGAGTTTTAAATCCCATTTAGATCGTTCATATTTCTCACATGATTCATAATATATCCGATATTCACCTTTATCATTATCCGGCTAAAGATAACTTTTGACGAATTCAAAATATATTAATTCTCATGTAGAATTATAACGACTTCAGGTCTAAGGATCATTACACCATTATCACTGTGAGAATACATATGACACATTTATTATTATTATTTACCATGATGTATCTCACGGTGGGTCTGTCCAGTACCCTGTACTCGTACAGTTACCTATGCATTACTTTTAGTATCTGCATACTTATGACCAATGAGATGTGGTCATCTTGTCAATAAACATACTAGCCTTAATGTATTATTATTGTCCTAAGTAATAATAATACTCGGCTAGGGACATTTAAGAATATGATACAGTCATTATATAATCTCATGTTCAAGTCACATACTTGCAACTACATAATTTGTATCAAGATTCCAAGGACATTTATTATACTTTATTTATTTCGCAGTAAATAAAGCCAATAATAAATATATATATCAAATATATAAAATCACTCAAACACAAATACAATTTATTGTATTGACTCTAGGGCACCAATACTAACAAAAAGCACGCCCCCATTGTAAGGCAGCCGCCTGAGATGTTAACCTCGGTAAACTCTCCCATACCATTCGCCATGTGGGGGATGGACGTACTTGGTCCTTTCCCAATGGCGTCAGCCCAAAGGAAGTTTTTGATAGTGGCCATTGACTATTTCACTAAATGGATTGAGGCTAAACCTCTAGCCAAGATAACCACCAAGCAAGTTGCTCAGTTCTTTTGGGAGAACATCATCTGCAGATATGGAATTCCGCGAATCCTTGTAACGGATAATGGAACCCAGTTCAACAATGAAGAGTTCAAAAAATATTGTGAAGAAAACGCTATTGAGCTTCGCTTTACTTCAGTAGCACATCCACAAGCTAATGGACAAGCCGAGGTAGCCAATCGAATTATCCTTGATGGACTAAAGAAAAGGGTTGAACGCTCAAGGAACACTTGGGTGGATGAGCTATTGCCTATACTCTGGGCATATCGCACCACTTGTAAGGTAACAACAGGAGCAACCCCATTTTTACTCGTTAACCGAGCCGAGGCAGTGGTGCCCTTAGAGATCATGCACACATCACCTCGGGTTGAGGCATATGAACAAGAGACCAATGAAGAAGGCATGAGGCTCGCCCTAGATCTAATTGATGAAGTCAGGGATGAAGCAAATGCCAGGAACATTGAGCATCAAAAGAAGGCATCTTTCCACTACAACCAAAGGGTTAAGGAGAGGTTCTTTCGACAAAGTGACTTGGTTCTAAGGAAGATAGAAGCCTCAGGAGTTGGCCAGAAAGGCAAGCTAGCCCCAAACTGGGAAGGACCGTATCGAGTTAAGAAGGTGCTGGGACGAGGATCATACAAGCTGGAAACGTTAGATGGGGTTGAGGTACCCCGAACTTGGCATGCAGTGAACCTCAAGATTTATTATGTGTAAGCCTTCCTAGTAAGGACTTGGATTTTATCCATCTATTAGGAGAAGTAGAAATAAGGTTCCATGAAACCATTGCAGAGCATGTTGCTCCCAGTAGGAGATAGAGTATTTATGTAAGGGTTGAACCCGCTTCAAGTTATTAATGCAAGTTTGTTTTCCATTTTTTGATTGTGTAATTTTATTTATGTGTCAAGCACCTGATGAGTGCAAGTCAAAGATGACCAAGTAACGAAAATAAAGATACACAAGTGGAAATGAAACAAGTGCATAAATAAACACCCCCATGGGGCTAAGGTCAAAGTTAAATTACATCACCAAATAAAAGTTAAGTCCCGAAGGACCTTGATTGAAAGCAGAAAAACATAAAGCCACAAGCGGCCAACAAGGCCGTGCAAGGCCATTCACTCTTCGGCGGATTCCTCCACCACCTCCTCGCCCTCTTCTTCCTCGGAGCTTTCTCCCCCGGAGCTCTCCTCATCTGCCTCAGCTTCTTCGGCCTCTATCTCCATCAGCTGCTTCCCTCTCTTTGCCGCGTCCCCTTCCTCTTCTGAAGTCTCGGTTGATGAATCGACTCTGGCACGAAGTTGCTTGCCGGGAAAAGCTCGCCTTGCAGCTGCTTCCCTCTCTGACATAGCTTTCTTCCCAGCAGAACGGGAAGAGGTCGAACTGGAGCTAACAACATTGGGTGCCCTCCTCATACCAGAAGGACGGCGGCTACCCCCAGAGCCTGACGCAGGATCTGCGTCTTGATTTCCGCTAGTAACAGCCCAGGTAGGGCAGGGGAAGTCCGCTGGATTCACTACCGAAGGGTACTTGTTGCTCACAATGTCAATAGCTTTGTTCCACCCAACTGACATGTTAAAAGGCCGCACCTCATCATCATGCTTGTCCATAAAATTAATGAAATCTTCCGACTTGCGATACGAGTCAATTATCTTGTTAGCATCAGAAAGTTTCTTCCTGCCAAGCGAGTGAAGTTGCTTTTGATAAGATAAGCCGTTGGCCTCAGATCGAACAACTCTAGAGTTCAAATCTTGGATTTGCTCCTTGAACGTTGCTTGCTCCTTCTTCAGTTCCTCATTGCTGTCCCTATAGGCTCGGCCTTGACGAGTAGCAGACTGAAGATAAGCATTGGCCTGTAATAGAGAAATTAGTAAGACATCTTCTTTAAAAAAAATGCAGATGAGGAGATCGAATGTAAAAGTTGGTACCTGATAAAGAGCTTGAGCACCAAGGCGCTCAGCTTCATCAACCTTGTCCCCTGCCGTTACCGTTAGGAGATCAGGGGCGGTAATCGAGAGCCTGGACCAGGACACGGCTAAATCGGTACTCCCTAAGATGGAGTCTTGCTCGCAGATACCCCAATTTGGGGCAAAAGGGACTCTCATGCTCTCACCAGCGTTACGGGACCTTTTCCCCCCTTTGGAACATCCCTCTAGGAATGAAAGAACCCTTCGGTCAGGAGGGTTCAGTTGCTCTGTCGCCTTCTTTATCATTCTTCTAGTGACTTGAGGTTGATTTTCGGGTCGGCTATCTATCTCCTCAGCAGCTGAAAAATGAAGGGAAAACATTGGAATAAGAACTAACATAGTTCATAATGGTAGAATGAAAGAAACCATTGCAGAGCATGTTGCTCCCAGTAGGAGATAGAGTATTTATGTAAGGGTTGAACCCGCTTCAAGTTATTAATGCAAGTTTGTTTTCCATTTTTTGACTGTGTAATTTTATTTATGTGCCAAGCACCTGATGAGTGTAAGTCAAAGATGACCAAGTAACGAAAATAAAGATACACAAGTGGAAATGAAACAAGTGCATAAATAAACACCCCCATGGGGCTAAGGTCAAAGTTAAATTACATCACCAAATAAAAGTTAAGTCCCGAAGGACCTTGATTGAAAGCAGAAAAACATAAAGCCACAAGCAGCCAACAAGGCCGTGCAAGGCCATTCACTCTTCGGCGGATTCCTCCACCACCTCCTCGCCCTCTTCTTCCTCGGAGCTTTCTCCCCCGGAGCTCTCCTCATCTGCCTCAGCTTCTTCGGCCTCTATATCCATCAGCTGCTTCCCTCTCTTTGCCGCGTCCCCTTCCTCTTCTGAAGTCTCGGTTGATGAATCGACTCTGGCACGAAGTTGCTTGCCGGGAAAAGCTCGCCTTGCAGCTGCTTCCCTCTCTGACATAGCTTTCTTCCCAGCAGAACGGGAAGAGGTCGAACTGGAGCTAACAACATTGGGTGCCCTCCTCATACCAGAAGGACGGCGGCTACCCCCAGAGCCTGACGCAGGATCTGCGTCTTGATTTCCGCTAGTAACAGCCCAGGTAGGGCAGGGGAAGTCCGCTGGATTCACTACCGAAGGGTACTTGTTGCTCACAATGTCAATAGCTTTGTTCCACCCAACTGACATGTTAAAAGGCCGTACCTCATCATCATACTTGTCCATAAAATTAATGAAATCCTCCGACTTGCGATACGAGTCAATTATCTTGTTAGCATCATAAAGTTTCTTCCTGCCAAGCGAGTGAAGTTGCTTTTGATAAGATAAGTTGTTGGCCTCAGATCGAACAACTCTAGAGTTCAGATCTTGGATTTGCTCCTTGAACGTTGCTTGCTCCTTCTTCAGTTCCTCATTGCTGTCCCTATAGGCTCGGCCTTGACGAGTAGCAGACTGAAGATAAGCATTGGCCTGTAATAGAGAAATTAGTAAGACATCTTCTTTAAAAAAAAATGCAGATGAGGAGATCGAATGTAAAAGTTGGTACCTGATAAAGAGCTTGAGCACCAAGGCGCTCAGCTTCATCAACCTTGTCCCCTGCCGTTACCGTTAGGAGATCAGGGGCGGTGATCGAGAGCCTGGACCAGGACACGGCTAAATCGGTACTCCCTAAGATGGAGTCTTGCTCGTAGATACCCCAATCTGGGGCAAAAGGGACTGTCATGCTCTCACCAGTGTTACGGGACCTTTTCCCCCCTTTGGAACATCCCTCTAGGAATGAAGGAACCCTTCGGTCAGGAGGGTTCAGTTGCTCTGTCGCCTTCTTTATCATTCTTCTAGTGACTTGAGGTTGATTTTTGGGTCGGCTATCTATCTCCTCAGCAGCTGAAAAATGAAGGGAAAACATTGGAATAAGAACTAACATAGTTCATAATGGTAGAATGAAAGAAAAATTACCCTCTAAAGAAAGGAAGCTTAAGCCAGCTTCAATGAGTTTCTTTTCTGTCAAGATGGTTTTATAGTGGGTGCGACCATCATCAACAAGTAGCCTATCTCGGTCTGCCAACTCTTTGAGGTCAAGATCACACACGAAGTGTGAACTATCCTCCACAATTCCGAATCTCTTAACGAAGAAGTGACCCCAGTCGCCACCTTCCCACTCTAAAACAACAAAGTCCCTCTCCCAGGAATGGTGGGAGTCAGGGAAGGAGAAAGAGTTTACTATATGTGGAAGCTTGCTTCTAAGCTGAAAGCCGATCCACCCCGGCTTAGTCTCAGGAGAGTTCTTGACCGCGAAGATGCTTCTGAACATGGTTGTACTCCAAGGAATTTCCAAATCGTGGCATCTTAACAAGAAAATGATCAGAAACCTCCAAGAATTAGGGTAAAGTTGGCAAGGATGGACTTGAAGTTCTGCCAGGAACCTGATGATAAATGGGTGGACGGGGAACCTAAATCCCACCTCCAATGCTCCTTTCATGACGCAAATCCTTTCGGGATGCCAGTTGCAGGTTCTGTCTCCTGGATTAGGAAGGCATAATTTGATGGCGCTTGGAAAGCCATAAGTGTTTCTAATCTTCTCAACATCCTTCTTTCTTAATTTAGAAGGGCTATTAAAAGCAACTAAGCTGGAGCTGTTTGGGAATGACTCGCCCATAGTGTTTAGCAAATCTAGCGTAGACTCAAACCGACGTTCAATATATTTAGGGGGCATGAGTTTTAGCTTACCTTTCATTGTTCGCGCCATGCTTCTTTTTCTGAAAGCCTCCTCCATGGAGAGTTGGGGGGCAGCAGCATCTGGAACCTTGAATCTTGAAACTTGAAGCTTGAACTTGGAAGCTTGGAAACTAGAGAACTCAAGAGCTTTAGAACTTAAAAAAGTTTGAGAAGTGAAGAAGTGAAGAGAAATGAAGGATGCTCCCCTCCTTTTATAAGGAAAAGGTGACCTGTAATCTCAGGTTGAAACACAGCTCGGTTCGCGTTTACAGGTCAAGTATCGTTTAAATACGAAAAGGGAGCAAAAGTTATCTGTTATGGACGGAAAGAGTCGTTAAAACTCATGATTTGTTGGGAGAGAAACGAAGAATTTTTGGCAAAATATTCTACCAGAGCAGTCAGATGAGTTTTGAAAGCTAAGTATGCTTAAAAAAGTTTAATGGGAAGGTTAATACTAAGCACCGGATTAGTGATGAGAATCAAGGTACTATATAAAACCTCAAATAGAGCCATGAAGGGCCAACATTGATTCCATATCGATGATCGATATCGATATGCGAAAATAGGTAACTCTAGCCATGAATGGCCAACATTGATTCCATATCGATGATCGATATCGATATGCGAAAGTAAGTAACTCTAGCCATGAATGGCCAAACATTGATTCCATATCGATGGTCGAAGCCGGTATGCAAAAATTGAAAATCACTAATAGTGACCAAGTCGGTTCCATGTCGATGGTTGGTAAGAAAAAAATTTTAGCCGACCGGGTCACCGGCCGACCGGCCTCCCCGGACATGCTCCAGCCGACTGGAATCAGCTCTCGGTACGGGCTCGGTCCAGCCGACCGGCTCCTCAGCCGACCGCCCCTCCGGTGAACCTTCTAGCCGACCGACTTCGGTCATCGATACGGGTTTTCTGCCTTCGTTTCAAAAAAAAAAAAAAACAGCCGACCGGGGCTCCGGCCGACCGGCCCCTTGTAACACCCTCCAGCCGACCGGGAGTGATGGTCGGTACGGGTTTTTGCCCGGCCGACCGACAACGATGTTCGAGTTGGGTTCGCAAAATTTCATTTTTTGTTATTTGTTTTTCTGATTTGGTAATTAAGGGAAGTGAAAACTAAGCACCGATTAGTGCCGATTAAACGCTGTTTAGTGGTGTTTAAGCATTATTTAGTGCATATTAGCACTGTTTAGCGCTGATTAGTGCCATTATTGCCGTCGAAAAATGTGAAGTTTCCTGATCGAAATTTGTGATTAAAATTCAGAAATTTGAGTCGAAATGATAATTTCTGAATAGTACTAGCACTTGGAAATAAAAAATTTCCAAGCTGATAATTTCTGAATAGTACTAGCCCTTGGAAATAAAAAATTTCCAGGTCAGCTCGACCCCAGCCAGCGGCTCTGCCCCTTGGACCCCGCAAGGGGCTGCCGCCCCTTGGACCCCGCCCGGGGGCTGCTGCCCCCGGACCCCCGCTAGTGCCGTTTAGCACCGTTTAAGCATCGTTTAGAATCGCTTAACATTGTTTAAGTGTCGTTCAAACACCCCCATAAATAAACACCCCCATGGGGCTAAGGTCAAAGTTAAATTACATCACCAAATAAAAGTTAAGTCCCGAAGGACCTTGATTGAAAGCAGAAAAACATAAAGCCACAAGCGGCCAACAAGGCCGTGCAAGGCCATTCACTCTTCGGCGGATTCCTCCACCACCTCCTCGCCCTCTTCTTCCTCGGAGCTTTCTCCCCCGGAGCTCTCCTCATCTATCTCAGCTTCTTCGGCCTCTATCTCCATCAGCTGCTTCCCTCTCTTTGCCGCGTCCCCTTCCTCTTCTGAAGTCTCGGTTGATGAATCGACTCTGGCACGAAGTTGCTTGCCGGGAAAAGCTCTCCTTGCAGCTGTTTCCCTCTCTGACATAGCTTTCTTCCCAGCAGAACGGGAAGAGGTCGAACTGGAGCTAACAACATTGGGTGCCCTCCTCATACCAGAAGGACGGCGGCTACCCCCAGAGCCTGACGCAGGATCTGCGTCTTGATTTCCGCTAGTAACAGCCCAGGTAGGGCAGGGGAAGTCCGCTGGATTCACTACCGAAGGGTACTTGTTGCTCACAATGTCAATAGCTTTGTTCCACCCAACTGACATGTTAAAAGGCCGCACCTCATCATCATGCTTGTCCATAAAATTAATGAAATCCTCCGACTTGCGATACGAGTCAATTATCTTGCTAGCATCAGAAAGTTTCTTCCTGCCAAGCGAGTGAAGTTGCTTTTGATAAGATAAGTTGTTGGCCTCAGATCGAACAACTCTAGAGTTCAGATCTTGGATTTGCTCCTTGAACGTTGCTTGCTCCTTCTTCAGTTCCTCATTGCTGTCCCTATAGGCTCGGCCTTGACGAGTAGCAGACTGAAGATAAGCATTGGCCTGTAATAGAGAAATTAGTAAGACATCTTCTTTAAAAAAAATGCAGATGAGGAGATCGAATGTAAAAGTTGGTACCTGATAAAGAGCTTGAGCACCAAGGCGCTCAGCTTCATCAACCTTGTCCCCTGCCGTTACCGTTAGGAGATCAGGGGCGGTGATCGAGAGCCTGGACCAGGACACGGCTAAATCGGTACTCCCTAAGATGGAGTCTTGCTCGTAGATACCCCAATCTGGGGCAAAAGGGACTCTCATGCTCTCACCAGCGTTACGGGACCTTTTCCCCCCTTTGGAACATCCCTCTAGGAATGAAGGAACCCTTCGGTCAGGAGGGTTCAGTTGCTCTGTCGCCTTCTTTATCATTCTTCTAGTGACTTGAGGTTGATTTTCGGGTCGGCTATCTATCTCCTCAGCAGCTGAAAAATGAAGGGAAAACATTGGAATAAGAACTAACATAGTTCATAATGGTAGAATGAAAGAAAAATTACCCTCTAAAGAAAGGAAGCTTAAGCCAGCTTCAATGAGTTTCTTTTCTGTCAAGATGGTTTTATAGTGGGTGCGACCATCATCAACAAGTAGCCTATCTCGGTCTGCCAACTCTTTGAGGTCAAGATCACACACGAAGTGTGAACTATCCTCCACAATTCCGAATCTCTTAACGAAGAAGTGACCCCAGTCGCCACCTTCCCACTCTAAAACAACAAAGTCCCTCTCCCAGGAATGGTGGGAGTCAGGGAAGGAGAAAGAGTTTACTATATGTGGAAGCTTGCTTCTAAGCTGAAAGCCGATCCACCCCGGCTTAGTCTCAGGAGAGTTCTTGACCGCGAAGATGCTTCTGAACATGGTTGTACTCCAAGGAATTTCCAACTCGTGGCATCTTAACAAGAAAATGATCAGAAACCTCCAAGAATTAGGGTAAAGTTAGCAAGGATGGACTTGAAGTTCTGCCAGGAACCTGATGATAAATGGGTGGACGGGGAACCTAAATCCCGCCTCCAATGCTCCTTTCATGACGCAAATCCTTTCGGGATGCCAGTTGCATGTTCTGTCTCCTGGATTAGGAAGGCATACTTCGATGGCGCTTGGAAAGCCATAAGTGTTTCTAATCTTCTCAACATCCTTCTTTCTTAATTTAGAAGGGCTATTAAAAGCAACTAAGCTGGAGCTGTTTGGGAATGACTCGCCCATAGTGTTTAGCAAATCTAGCGTAGACTCAAACCGACGTTCAATATATTTAGGGGCATGAGTTTTAGCTTACCTTTCATTGTTCGCGCCATGCTCCTTTTTCTGAAAGCCTCCTCCATGGAGAGTTTGGGGGCAGCAGCTTGCTTGTCAGCCATCTGGAACCTTGAATCTTGAAACTTGAAGCTTGAACTTGGAAGCTTGGAAACTAGAGAACTCAAGAGCTTTAGAACTTAAGAAAGTTTGAGAAGTGAAGAAGTGAAGAGAAATGAAGGATGCTCCCCTCCTTTTATAAGGAAAAGGTGACCAGTAATCTCAAGTTGAAACACAGCTCGGTTCGCGTTTACAGGTCAAGTATCGTTTAAATACGAAAAGGGAGCAAAAGTTATCTGTTACGGAGGGAAAGAGTCGTTAAAACTCATGATTTGTTGGGAGAGAAACGAAGAATTTTTGGCAAAATATTCTACCAGAGCAGTCAAATGAGCTTTGAAAGCTAAGTATGCTTAAAAAAGTTTAATGGGAAGGTTAATACTAAGCACCGGATTAGTGATGAGAATCAAGGTACTATATAAAACCTCAAATAGAGCCATGAAGGGCCAACATTGATTCCATATCGATGATCGATATCGATATGCGAAAATAGGTAATTCTAGCCATGAATGGCCAACATTGATTCCATATCGATGATCGATATCGATATGCGAAAATAGGTAACTCTAGCCATGAATGGCCAACATTGATTCCATATCGATGATCGATATCGATATGCGAAAGTAAGTAACTCTAGCCATGAATGGCCAAACATTGATTCCATATCGATGGTCGAAGCCGGTATGCAAAAATTGAAAATCACTAATAGTGACCAAGTCGGTTCCATGTCGATGGTTGGTAAGAAAAAATTTTCAGCCGACCGGGTCACCGGCCGACCGGCCTCCCCGGACATGCTCCAGCCGACTGGAATCAGCTCTCGGTACGGGCTCGGTCCAGCCGACCGGCTCCTCAGCCGACCGCCCCTCCGGTGAACCTTCTAGCCGACCGACTTCGGTCATCGATACGGGTTTTCTGCCTTCGTTTCAAAAAAAAAAAAAACAGCCGACCGGGGCTCCGTCCGACCGGCCCCTTGTAACACCCTCCAGCCGACCGGGAGTGATGGTCGGTACGGGTTTTTGCCCGGCCGACCGACAGCGATGTTCGAGTTGGGTTCGCAAAATTTCATTTTTTGTTATTTGTTTTTCTGATTTGGTAATTAAGGGAAGTGAAAACTAAGCACCGATTAGTGCCGATTAAGCGCTGTTTAGTGGTGTTTAAGCATTATTTAGTGCATATTAGCACTGTTTAGTGCTGATTAGTGCCATTAGTGCCGTCGAAAAATGTGAAGTTTCCTGATCGAAATTTGTGATTAAAATTCAGAAATTTGAGTCGAAATGATAATTTCTGAATAGTACTAGCCCTTGGAAATAAAAAATTTCCAAGCTGATAATTTCTGAATAGTACTAGCCCTTGGAAATAAAAAATTTCCAGGTCAGCTCGACCCCAGCCAGGGGCTCTGCCCCTTGGACCCCGCCAGGGGCTGCCGCCCCTTGGACCCCGCCCGGGGGCTGCTGCCCCCGGACCCCCGCTAGTGCCGTTTAGCACCGTTTAAGCGCCGTTTAGAATCGCTTAACATTGTTTAAGTGTCGTTCAAGGCTTGTTAGTGCCGATAAGCACCGATTAAGTGCCGATTAGCACCGTTAGTGCCGATAAGCACCGTTCAGTGTCGTTTAATGCCGGTTGGCGTCAATTAAACGTTGTTTAAGTGTCGTTTAAGGCTAGTTAGTACCGTTTAGTGCCGTTTTATGCCGTTCAACGTCGTTTAAACATTGTTTAAATGTCGTTAAGGCTGATTAGTGCCGATTAGCATCGAATTAACATTGTCGTAAACGCGTCGGTCGCTCCACGCTTTACATAAAGACAATACTCGTGAAACACTAGTGTATAAAGATGAACCCTGACCCGAGTCTTGGAAAGGACCGATTAAAACTTTAAGGAAAACCTAATCAGTTTTCCTAGAAGTTGGGGGGCAAATGATATGGGCTAAAAATAAGCCCTAAAGACACATTTAGTGTTGCATTAATTAGACCCGATATGGTCCAAACGTGGGGCCCACCAACAGGGCCCAAAATCCTATTTTAAATATTAATTTCGTAATTAATATTAAGGGTAATAAACAGCTCAGCAAATAAGAGTTGGATAAGGATGATATCCCCTTCAGACTTATCCACCAAGGCATCCAATTCAATATGGAAACTGATTCCTATATGGAATAGATCTAGAACCTTCCTCAAAGACTTGTCCTCCAAGTCTCTGAATCCTACCATAATTATAAGGCTTCTCAGCCTATATAAAGGGCCTGACCCCTCATTCTCAGAACTACGTTTTCTTGGCTTGATTCTCTAATACAGAGATACGTAGGCATTCTGTGAGGACCGATCAGTCTCGAACGCAGAAGCAGCCACTAAAGCTCGAAGCTCAACCACCCTAGCATTAATTAAAAATCGTAAACTAGTTTTTATTCCACAACAATTTCCTTGGTCAATCAAGCTAGAGGAATGACTCCTTATCAGTTGTTAACCAACAAGAAACCAACTTTATCTTTCCTTCATGTCTTTGGATGTAAGTGTTTTGTGCTAAGGAATCATGGAGATAACTTGGGCAAATTTGAAGCAAAGGCAGATGAAGCTATTTTCATTGGATATGCAGCCGGGAAAGCCTACAAGGTCTACAATCTAAGAACCAACATTGTTATAGAATCTGTACATATTGTGTTTGATGATCAAAAGATTCTAGGCCTAAATGATGAAGGCTCCCATGAAAAGTTGGAATTTGAGAATGAAGGTGAAAGGAGAATGTACTATGATGATGATGAGGAAGATGAAGATCATGACCACAGAGAACCACCAAGAGTTGTTGTACCAACTAGAAGTGATGCTTACACTGGAAATGAAGCATCCGTTGACAGTCATTCTGGAGCATCCGTTGACATTATTAGAGATGCATCCATTGACAGAGATTCTCAAGCATCCGTCGACAGGCAAAATGATGCATCCATTGACAGTCAACTTCATAATTCAGCAAGGACAACAAACTCAGGGGGAGTTTCTCAAGGTCAAAATTCAATGCTAAATCAACATGATCATGCTCATGGAAATGAAGCAACCTCATCAAGATCAAACCTTCCACCTGCAAGAAAATGGACTAGAGATCATCCATTTGAGTTAATCATTGGTGAATCAAATTCAAGAGTCCAAACTAGAAGGGCCACTCAAGCAGAATGTCTATACAGTAGCTTCCTGTCTCAAGAGGAACCTAAGAAAGTGGAAGATGCCCTTCTAGATCCAGATTGGGTCTTAGCAATGCAAGAAGAGCTAAACAAATTTGAAAGAAATAAAGTATGGAAACTTGTACCCAAACCTGATGATAGAAGTGTCATAGGTACTAAATGGGTTCTCAAGAATAAGACAGATGAAAATGGCATAATTGTGAGGAATAAAGCTAGATTAGTGGCAAAAGGCTACTCTCAAGAAGAAGGAATAGATTTTGATGAAACTTTTGCTCCAGTGGAAAGACTTGAGGCAATAAGAATCTTTCTAGCCTATGCAGCACATGCCAATTTCAAAGTCTATCAGATGGATGCCAAAAGTGCCTTTCTAAATGGGGAACTGGAAGAAGAGGTCTATATCCATCAACCTCCTGGCTTTGAGGATCCAGAATTTCCAGAATATGTATATCTTCTCATGAAAGCACTTTATGGTTTGAAGCAAGCACCAAGAGCCTGGTATGACACTTTATCTCAATTTCTTTTGGAGAACCACTTCACTAGAGGTACAGTAGATAAAACCTTATTTCATAGGAATATTAATGGCTCTTCAATACTTGTTCAAATCTATGTAGATGATATTATTTTTGGGTCTACAGATGAGAAGCTTTGCAAAAGGTTTGCCAAACTTATGCAAAGTAGGTATGAAATGAGCATGATGGGTGAATTAACTTACTTTCTTGGCCTACAAGTAAAGCGAGTTAATGAGGGCATTTTCATAAGTCAAACAAAATATATTTATGATCTCTTAAAGAAATTTGACTTAATGGATTGTACCTCTGCAAAAACACCTATGGCCACTGCAACTAAGCTTGAGTTGAATACTAAGGAAAAGTCTGTGGACATCTCAACCTATAGAGGCATGGTAGGTTCACTTCTATACCTAACAGCTAGTAGACCTGATATAATGTTTTCTACTTGTCTTTGTGCCAGATTTCAAGCTGACCCTAGAGAGTCTCACTTAATAGCTATTAAAAGAATTTTCAGGTATCTCAAGGGAACACCAAACCTTGACATTTGGTACCCAAGAGAATCTGGTTTTGATCTAACTGGCTATTCAGATGTAGATTATGCAGGTTGCAGAGTTGATAGGAAAAGTACTACAGGTTCCTGTCAATTTCTAGGAAACAGGCTTGTTTCATGGTTCAGTAAGAAACAGAACTCAGTCTCCACTTCTACAGCTGAAGCTGAGTACATTGCTGCTGGAAGCTGTTGTGCACAGATTCTATGGATGAGAAATCAACTCATTGACTATGGTCTAAAAGTTGAGAAGATTCCAATTTTCTGTGACAACACAAGTGCTATTGCCATCACAGGGAATCCAGTGCAACATTCGAGAACCAAGCACATTGACATCAAATACCACTTCATTAGAGAACATGTGATGAATGGTACAGTAGAAATGCACTTTGTGCCAAGTGAAATGCAGCTTGCAGATATCTTCACCAAGCCTCTTGATGAATCCACATTCACAAGATTGGTAGGTGAGCTAGGTATGCTTAACTTGTCATAATTCCTAGTGATATTTGATTTCACTGCATTGCAGCTAGGAATGTGTTTTGATTTACTTGAGAATTAAAAACTCTCAGAAAAATTTTTCTTTAGAAATTTTGTCCAAGGAAAAATTATCTTATCAACGGATATCCTTTTACCCGTTGATAGCATAAACACATTCCTAGATTTTTGTATATCAACGGATAACAGCTTATCCACGTCATCAACGGATAAACTGTTTCTCAACCGTTCATTCCATATCCGTTGATATACATATTTTCTTTTAAATATAACCGTTGGTAAACGTGTATCTATATAGGACTGGTTATATTTATTTTCTTTTATTATTTGACAGTTACTTTTGACCAATGAGTAATTACTTTTAATTATTTCATTTTCAATTCTTGAAAAGTATAAAAGGCTGTCTTGTGCTCTCACATCTCACTTTTATCGACTTTTAAGATTCTCTTAAGTAAACTGCATCTTCTTCTTCACAAAAACTCTCTGCAACAAAAGTTCAAACTCTTCAATGGCGCCTATTGTTAAGATGATGTCTTCCATTGGGTTCACCTATGAGAAGAACAATTTCGCGGCCTATGTCGATACAGTGAATGCCCCAGAAGCTTATCACACCATGATGAATTTTGTGAAGAACTGTAAACTTTCGTATGCTATGACTGCCACCACTCCTCTAATCCACGAAGTAATCGAAGAGGTGTGCGCATCTGCTGAGTACAATGGCACAGACGGTACAATTGCTTTTTCTCTAAAGGGTAAAAACTATGTAGTTAACTCTGATGTGATAACTGCTTGTTTAAATTTGCCTGAGAATAACTGTCTGAAAGTACCCAGTGATGCTGAAGTAGTTGCCATGGTTAATTCCATAAATTATGCCCTTAGTACTGATAATTTAGGAAAAATTGCTAGGAAAGGGATGGTTAAAGAATGGAGTTATTTTTGTGATGCCTTCATTAAAACTTTTTCAGTCAAAATTAGTAACTTTGATGCTGTTACCCATTCCATGCTAGTTATGCTGTGTATGCTTCTGACTGATAAATTCTATAACTTTGGCACTGATAAGTGGATTTTATATCCACTTATTATGCGCTAAATGGACCTATATTGATGGTTTATCCTTAAATATGTTGTGTCTTTTAATTCGTTTTTGTTGTTTAATTATTGGTTGTGCAGAACTCGCAACTTCAGGATCTAGGCGATAAAAGGCTAAAAAACGGTGGATTTCTGGTTCAATTTTATCAAGTGGACTGGTTACGAGGAAAAAAAATTATCATAAAGGAATCCTGAATGATATATTATTAAATCTGGAACCCCAGTTGGATTTGATATATTTTCCGTTAAGCAAAAGGAGTCCGGTTTTTGGCCCGCAATTTACCGCAGCTTGGGACTTGAAAATTTATTTATATTAATAAATACTTTATTTAATTAGAAAATTATATTTATAAATATCTAATAATATCAGATATTTATTTTTATAAATTCGAAATTAAATTAATTATTTATTATTTAAATATATTTTATTATGCAAGTTGAATAAACAAAAAAAAAAGTAATCGAATTATGTGAATGTGTGTGTAGCAGGTGGGAAGTGCTAAAGTAATTCAAGATAGTGGATGTCGGCAATAAACAAAGAAATAAAAGAAAGAGCCAGTGTCCATTTGCAAAAGTCTGTCGGCCAGGAAAGGTGTTCTCCCACGCGCCTGGGAGCGCGTGTACAACACGCGCCAGCGATTAGCAAAGAAAAAATGCGCGTGTCGCGCACTCCTGTTTCCTGCGACTGGGCTTCCAGATTGGCCAGATAAAATGGTGTTTTATTCGATTAATTTGTTATGTTTGTTTTGCTGTAGTGTGTGATTTATTTATTGCCCTGGTGTGCTAGCATTGTACTATAAATAGGGCTTAATTCTTGCAGTTTAAAACACATCTCGACTGAGTTTTTCTTTGTTATTCAGTTTTCTCTCTAGTCTTCCTTGTTGTAATTCAGTTCCAGTTTATACAATTTAATTTTCTGCAATTTTAGTATAAATGTTATTTTGGTTGAAGATTTTACGGGAATTATTTGGAGTGCTCTTCTCTTCGGTGGAAGCTATTTCGGTCTTATTTTCTAATTTCTTATTTTACAGGGAATTATCGGAGTGCTCGTTTCTTGCAAGTGGAAATTATTTCGGTTTTAGTTTCTAAACTCTTATAATTTTCATATTTAATTTATCGTAATTTTTAATTTAGTTTTATTATTGTTGTTATTAGTATTATTATTATTATTATTGTTATTATTATTATTATTATTATTATTATTATTATTATTATTATTATTATTATTGTTATTATTATGATTTCAATTAATCCCATGATGACGATTCGTTTAATTATGAACTAATCGCCGTCATGGGATTCTAATGGATTTATTTACGTAATTTAGTAATTCGATGCCTTAATAAATTGTGTTATGATAAAAATTTTCGATTGCCTAACGTGGTTGTGCTTAATTTATTAGATGCGTAGCTATCATCTAAATTATTAATTCTTAATGAATGCGAAAGTGGATTTGAGAATTTAGAATTTGCCATGTTAGCACAGGTTCGTAATTTTCATATATAATTACGATTAGTGGTAGGGTTCTGGATCACATCGCCCTGTGTAGCCAAAAATAAGGAATTTATTCGTAAACCAGTTATGTTTTCAAATCTTATAGACATATAGGCTCTAGACATAAATGGTGTCCACGCAACTTCTATCTTTTTAAGTGGATGTTTGTATGGTTTGATATAAGTTAAGGCTGAAAGACGCTTATATTAGTTTCGTGTTCCCGGCTAGCTTCATAATTATCAGAATCACTTTACATTAAGGCATCAATTCTAAATGAAATAAATAATGAAATTAGAATCCCATGTTATCTCATATATAAAATCTTTATCATATTAATTTTTAGTCGTTATTTCATTAATTAATTGTGAATTGAACAAACCAACTATTTCGTTGTTCAGGCTTCTATAATTAACCGAACGTTGTTGAATAAACATATTTACTTAAATACACCAAGTCTTCGTGGGAACGATCCTTATTTCCCTATATTGCTTTTGGACGGCGTATACTTGCGTAGAGAAAATAGCGAACAAGTTTTTGGCGCCGCTGCCGGGGACTCTGTGTTATTTTGTTTATGTGTTTTACTACAATAAGAAGTTAATTTGTTTGACTTGAACATTTGATCTTATATTTTGAAGTGATTATTTGTGTTCAGATACTTGGATTTTTATGCTAACACGTGCTAAAGCATTAAAAGCCAAACAAGTACTTAAACTAGCAAATACTCACAAGATGGACGGAGAAGCCGAAGTAGTTGCACCTGCAGCAGCAAGGGCTTTAATGGACTACTCGCAACCGAAGATTGATGACATTCAGTCAAGTATCATTCGTCCAGCAATTGCGGCTCCTACATTTGAAATTAAATCTAGCACTATTCAGATGGTGCAGAATCAAGTACAGTACGGAGGAACTGCAACGGAAGATCCTAACTTACACATTAGGAACTTCATAGAAATATGCGACACATTTAGATTCAACAATGTGTCAGATGATGCTGTGAAGTTGAGACTCTTCCCGTTTTCCTTAAGAGACAAGGCCAAAAGTTGGTTACACTCTCTGCCACCGGGATCTATCACCACTTGGGCTGATCTAGCTCAAAAGTTTCTTAGCAAATTCTTCCCCATGGCAAAGACTGCAGCTATAAGGAATGCTATCACGCAATTTTCTCAACAGTCTGGTGAATCTTTATGTGAAGCGTGGGAAAGATACAAGGAAATGCTTCGACAATGCCCTCATCATGGTATGCCAAATTCGATGGTCATAAATTGCTTCTATATTGGACTAGGAATACAATCAAGGCCAATGGTAGATGCAGCTTCAGGGGGAGCATTATGGGCTAAAAGTTATGAAGAGGCCTACGATATTATCGAGATGATGGCAGCTAATGAATATCAAAATCCAACTCAGAGGATGCCACAACAGAAGGTAGCAAGAATTCTTAATGTCGACAAAGCCACTTCCTTAGCAGCTCAGATAGAGGCTTTGAACTTGAAAGTTGACTCTTTTACAGCACGAGGATTTCATCAAGTTGCTAGTGTCTGTGAGTTGTGTGCGGGCGCACATGAATCAAACCAATGTGCCATCTCAAACGAGTCGGTTCAATTCGTAAGCAATTTCCAAAGACAGCAACAGCCAGCTCCAAATTCCTACCATCCGAACAACCGAAATCATCCAAATTTCAGTTGGAGCAATAATCAAGGAGGAGCGCAACAATCAAATCAGCCCTACCAACAATTTCAAAATCAGCAGTTTGGAGCCAGGCCATATAATCCATCTGGATTCCAGCAACAGCAGGGGCACCAATATCAGCAACAATATGCCCCACGACAATTTCAACCCCCAGGATTTCAACAACAATCCTATGGGAATTCTGGGCAAGCATCTTCTAGTGAAAAGGCAGAATTGGAGGAGTTGAGGTTGGCGTCCAAAAGCCAAGCGGCTTCTATTAAAAATCTGGAAACTCAATTGGGACAACTCACTAGTTTCATGATGAGCCGACCACAAGGAACACTCCCAAGTGATACTGAAGCTAATCCGGGGAGAAAGAACAACCAAGAGCACATTAAAGCCATCACTTTAAGATCGGGAAAAGTCATAGAAGGCACTGAATTGGAAAGCGCAAAAAGAATTCTGCCCGATGAAGAAACAGTGAACTTGGGAGACACCGAGGACAAGGGTAAGGATCCAATTTCAAGCACGGAGGTAGAAGAAAGTGTACCACCTCCTAAACAATCAGTCCTTGCACAGAAAGAAACAGAAGAGCATGTCTATCCACCTCCGCCATTTCCTCGACGTTTGCAAAAACAGAAACTGGACAAGCAGTTTGGCAAATTTCTTGAAGTCTTTAAGAAATTACATATCAACATTCCATTTGCTGAAGCCCTGGAACAAATGCCGAGTTACGCCAAGTTCATGAAGGGCATTCTATCGAGAAAAGTAAAACTTGAGGACTTAGAAACTGTTGCTTTGACAGAGGAGTGTAGCGCGGTATTGCAACAAAAGTTACCGCCTAAGCTAAAAGATCCTGGAAGTTTCACCATACCATGCACCATTGGGAATTTGTCTTTTGACAAATGTTTATGTGATTTAGGAGCAAGCATCAACCTCATGCCATACTCAGTTTTCTTACAACTTGGCCTTCCTGAGCCAACCCCGACGAACATGTCACTTCAGTTAGCTGATCGCTCTATCACTTATCCTCGGGGAGTTGTTGAAGATGTCCTAGTGAAAGTAGACAAACTTATCTTCCCAGCTGATTTTGTCATACTTGATTTCGAAGAGGACAAGAAGATTCCGATCATTCTTGGTAGACCATTCTTGGCAACAGGACAAACATTGATTGACGTCCAAAAGGGGGAACTTACAATGAGGGTGCATGATCAAAATGTCACTTTCAACGTTTTTAAAGCCATGAAGTTTCCAACAGAAGAAGAACAGTGTCTGAAGGTAGACTTGATTGAGTCTACGGTACAAGAGAAGTTGGATCACATGTTCATGAATGACACTTTGGAAAAGGCCCTCAGTGAAAGGTATTCATTAGATGAAGATGACATAGATGAACAATTGCAATATCTGGATGCTTTGCCGTGGCAAAGAAAATTTGAAAGACCAGTTGAATCATTGGATCTTCCAGAACTAAAGGGGCCGCATCAGCAAATGAAACCATCTATCGAGGAAGCTCCAACTCTAGAGCTCAAACCACTTCCTAATCACTTAAAGTATGCTTCTCTTGCTGAATCATCTACCTTACCTGTGATTATATCTGCTAACCTTTCAGACTCTCAGGAAGACAAGCTTTTAAGAGTCCTGAGGGAATTCAAAACAGCCATTGGTTGGACCCTAGCGGATATCAAAGGCATCAGCCCAGCTTATTGCCAACATAAAATTCCATTGGAAGAAGGTAGTAAACCAACAGTGGAGCATCAAAGGCGGCTAAATCCTCTTATGAAAGAGGTAGTGAAGAAAGAAATCATCAAGTGGCTGGATGCAGGGATTATCTATCCCATTTCTGACAGTGCATGGGTGAGTCCAGTGCAATGTGTACCGAAGAAAGGAGGCATGACTGTGATTACCAATGAAAAGAATGAACTCATCTCTACTCGCACAGTCACCGGTTGGCGAATTTGCATGGACTACCGGAAGTTGAATAAAGCCACAAGGAAGGATCATTTTCCCCTTCCTTTCATTGATCAGATGCTAGATAGACTAGCCGGCCATGATTATTACTGCCTTCTGGATGGTTATTCTGGATATAACCAAATCTGCATTGTTCCTGAGGATCAGGAGAAAACAACATTTACATGCCCGTTCGGCACTTTCGCCTTTCGGCGGGTTTCTTTTGGCTTGTGTGGAGCACCTGGTACTTTTCAAAGGTGCATGATGGCCATCTTCTCAGACATGATTGGCAAGACCGTAGAAGTCTTCATGGATGACTTCTCTGTATTCGGTCTATCTTTTGATGAATGCTTGCAAAATCTTGGCTCGGTGTTGAAAAGATGCGTGGAAACTAACCTAGTGCTCAATTGGGAGAAGTGCCACTTTATGGTACAAGAAGGAACTATTCTCGGGCACAAGGTGTCAAGGAAGGGTCTAGAAGTAGACAGAGCAAAGATAGAAGCTATTGAAAAGCTGCCGCCACCTAATTCAGTGCGAGGGATTCGCAGTTTCCTTGGGCACGCAGGTTTCTACAGGCGTTTTATCAAGGACTTCGCAAAAATTTCCAAACCTTTGTGTCAGCTGCTGGAAAAAGATATTCATTTCAAATTTAACGAAGAATGTCTCACAGCTTTCAAGACTCTGAAGAAGAAATTGATTTCAGCGCCCGTGATCATTGCTCCAGATTGGAGTGAGCCTTTCGCTATGATGTGTGATGCTAGCGATTACGCAGTTGGGGCCATTCTTGGCCAAAAGAAAAATAAAATGTTTCATGTCATCTACTATGCAAGCAAAACCCTCAGCGATGCTCAATTAAACTACACTACCACTGAGAAGGAGTTGTTAGCCATAGTTTATGGTTTTGAAAAATTCCGTTCATACTTGCTTGGCACGAAGGTGACTGTGTACACTGATCACGCGACTATCAGATATCTGCTCTCTAAAAAGGACTCCAAACCTAGGTTGATTCGATGGATTCTTCTGCTGCAAGAATCGATGTGGAGATCAAGGATAGAAAAGGGACAGAAAACCAAGTAGCCGACTATCTATCACGATTGGAAGACCTTGGGAAGTCATCCCAGGGCAAAACCGTCATTAATGAATCCTTTCCTGATGAACAGTTGTTTGGGATACAAGAAGAAGAACCTTGGTTTGCAGACATTGTGAACTTTCTGGTGAGTCGAGTAATTCCTCCCGGGCTCTCTTTTGCACAAAGAAAGAAATTCTTGCATGAAGTCAAATGGTATCGTTGGGACGAACCATATCTGTTTAAACAAGGAGCCGATCAGGTGATTAGGAGATGTGTGCCATACAGTGAAACAGAGGCTATTCTAAGGGATTATCACGCCACGACATATGGTGGCCATTATGGAAGTGAAAAGACCGCAACTCGAATTCTTCAAGCGGGATTTTATTGGCCATCCCTTTTTAAGGATGCCCATCAGTTTGTGCTGAAGTGTGATCGTTGTCAGCGTGTTGGTAACATATCTAGGAGGGATGAGATGCCCCTCAATATAATGCTAGAAGTGGAAATCTTCGATGTTTAGGGCATCGATTTCATGGGACCATTCATTTCCTCGTGTAACAACCAATATATCTTGCTAGCCGTTGATTATGTTTCCAAATGGGTGGAGGTCAAGGCACTTCCGACCAATAATGCCAATGTCGTGCTCAATTTCCTTCACAAGAACATCTTCACAAGATTCGGCACTCCTCGAGTAATCATAAGCGATGAAGGTACTCACTTTTGCAATCGCAAGTTTACAAATCTCATGGCAAGGTACAACATCAACCACCGGGTAGCTACGGCATACCACCCGCAAACCAATGGCCAAGCCGAGGTATCTAATCGCGAGATTAAGCGCATTCTGGAAAAAGTGGTGAATCCTTCGAGAAAGGATTGGTCTTTAAAACTCGATGAAGCCGCATGGGCTTATCGTACAGCATATAAAACACCCTTGGGCATGTCACCATATCAGCTTGTCTATGGGAAAGCTTGCCATTTATCGGCAGAATTGGAACCCAAAGCTTATTGGGCTTTGAAGAAGCTAAATTTCGATCTTAAGGCCGCAGGTGAGAAAAGGATGCAACTCAACGAGATGGACGAGTTTCGATTGCAGGCATATGAGAACAATAAGCTCTATAAGGAGAAAGTGAAACGATGGCATGATCGTCGTCTTATTCAAAAGGTATTCGTTCCTGGTCAGTCGGTCTTATTATATAACTCTCGTCTTCGATTGTTTCCAGGGAAGCTCAAATCGAGATGGTTAGGGCCATTTGTTGTCAAAACTGTGTTTCCACACGGAGCGGTGGAAATCTTTGAGAAATCACCCGATCAATCGTTCAAAGTGAATGGGCAGAGATTGAAGCCCTATTTTGGTGACGCGGTGAACCGTGAGGCTGATACCACCAAGTTGGCCACCACATGATTCTCAGTATAATCGTCAAGCTAGCGACAATAAACAAGCGCTTCATGGGAGGCAACCCATAGGTTTGGTGTTTTTATGTGTGGTTTGATTTGGTGTGATTTTGTTTAGTATTATGTTGAAAGTGCAGGTCATTGCCTCAGTTTGGAGCTCATGCAGCATTTCCACCTGATTCACCACCCAAGGAGGGTAACGATGCCGATAGTTAGGGGAGTTCTCTTTTATCCTTTATCTTTACCTTCAATGAGGACATTGAACATTTTAAGTTTGGGGGTATTTAGGATAATTGATTTATTGAGTCATAGTATGCATATAGTTTCATATAGTATAATTTCATATAATTCATCAAAAAAAAAATTGCATATTCATGATTAGTTGCATATCATATTTTCCTTGATCCCGTAGCGCTTGGCGATTCCGTTTAGTAGTCAATGATGAATTTGAGTGTGATAATGATGGATAGAGGGCTGATTTAAATACTCATGAATTGACGTGCATGTTGCAGAAACACAATCTCACACAACTCATCATTTGCTTTTTGGGGCTAGGTTAAGATCATGCTTGTTTGGTCGTTGAAATTTAATCACCTGATTATATTTGGAATTTTCTTTATTCCCTTGATAGCGTAGAATCACTAAAATATAAGTTTGGGGGAAACCAGGGTTCATGCTAGTTTGTGTGTAGTTGTTAATAATTGATAGGTGTCAATTGGCTAGTAGCCAGCTCATAGTTATATGAGTAGTCTAGGGTTGGAACTGAGAATTCTCATTCCAGATTGCAAAAAAAAAAAAAAAATGTTTATGAGAATGTGAATATGCAGAGTTGGCCAGTGTGAGCTCTTTAATACTCGAGCAATTAAGTACGAGGGGACTTTGTGCCTAGTGACCTAAGGCTTTTATAGTCTGGGATCCACTGACCTAACGCTCGCTACATGTGTATTATTGTATAAGCCTTTTGGGGTCTCATCCATTGCACGGTCAAATAAGCATGTGTGTTGTGTATAGTATTATGCGTCATAGTTGTTAATAAAGCATGAATTCCTGTCTAACTCAAATGATGATAGAGGTGTTTCTAGGTTATGAAGTGTCTAGCGTCCATTCTATTTATAAACTTGTGATTGTTATGACGAAGAATATGTATGGTTTTGATCTAGTGCTAAGAGTAATTCTGATGAGTATTGCACACACGCACGTTTCTGTACTTGTAAATGTTAATATGCTGATTTTTAGTCGATCTCTATTTTGGGATCACATTCTCTGAGACGCTCTGCTAATTTGGTTATTGCTTTGCCTATGGGATCTTTGCGTCAGTTGCATTCATGCATTTAGAGGTAGACGAGTCTGTTTTCGCTTGAGGACAAGCTTCAGTTTAAGTTTGGGGGTGTGATAAGTGGATTTTATATCCACTTATTATGCGCTAAATGGACCTATATTGATGGTTTATCCTTAAATATGTTGTGTCTTTTAATTAGTTTTTGTTGTTTAATTATTGGTTGTGCAGAACTCGCAACTTCAGGATCTAGGCGATAAAAGGCTAAAAAACGGTGGATTTCTGGCTCAATTTTATCAAGTGGACTGGTTACGAGGAAAAAAAATTATCATAAAGGAATCCTGAATGATATATTATTAAATCTGGAACCCCGGTTGGATTTGATATATTTTTCGTTAAGCAAAAGGAGTCCGGTTTTTGGCCCGCAATTTACCGCAGCTTGGGACTTGAAAATTTATTTATATTAATAAATACTTTATTTAATTAGAAAATTATATTTATAAATATCTAATAATATTAGATATTTATTTTTATAAATTCGAAATTAAATTAATTATTTATTATTTAAATATATTTTATTATGCAAGTTGAATAAACAAAAACAAAAAACAAAAAAAAGAAAAAAAAGAAAAAAAGAAAAAGTAATCGAATTATGTGAATGTGTGTGTAGCAGGTGGGAAGTGCTAAAGTAATACAAGATAGTGGCTGTCGGCAATAAACAAAGAAATAAAAGAAAGAGCCGTGTCCATTTGCAAAAGTCTGTCGGCCAGGAAAGGTGTTCTCCCACGCGCCTGGGAGCGCGTGTACAACACGCGCCAGCGATTAGCAAAGAAAAAACGCGCGTGTCGCGCACTCCTGTTTCCTGCGACTGGGCTTCCAGATTGGCCAGATAAAATGGTGTTTTATTCGATTAATTTGTTATGTTTGTTTTGCTGTAGTGTGTGATTTATTTATTGCCCTGGTGTGCTAGCATTGTACTATAAATAGGGCTTAATTCTTGCAGTTGAAAACACATCTCGACTGAGTTTTTCTTTGTTATTCAGTTTTCTCTCTAGTCTTCCTTGTTGTAATTCAGTTCCAGTTTATACAATTTAATTTTCTGCAATTTTAGTATAAATGTTATTTTGGTTGAAGATTTTACGGGAATTATTTGGAGTGCTCTTCTCTTCGGTGGAAGCTATTTCGGTCTTATTTTCTAATTTCTTATTTTACAGGGAATTATCGGAGTGCTCGTTTCTTGCAAGTGGAAATTATTTCGGTTTTAGTTTCTAAACTCTTATAATTTTCATATTTAATTTATCGTAATTTTTAATTTAGTTTTATTATTGTTGTTATTAGTATTATTATTATTATTATTATTGTTATTATTATTATTATTATTATTATTATTATTATTATTATTATTATTGTTATTATTATTATTATTATTATTATTATTATTATTATTATTATTATTTCAATTAATCCCATGATGACGATTCGTTTAATTATGAACTAATCGCCGTCATGGGATTCTAATGGATTTATTTACGTAATTTAGTAATTCGATGCCTTAATAAATTGTGTTATGATAAAAATTTCCGATTGCCTAACGTGGTTGTGCTTAATTTATTAGATGCGTAGCTATCATCTAAATTATTAATTCTTAATGAATGCGAAAGTGGATTTGAGAATTTAGAATTTGCCATGTTAGCACAGGTTCGTAATTTTCATATATAATTACGATTAGTGGTAGGGTTTTGGATCACATCGCCCTGTGTAGCCAAAAATAAGGAATTTATTCGTAAACCAGTTATGTTTTCAAATCTTATAGACATATAGGGTCTAGACATAAATGGTGTCCATGCAACTTCTATCTTTTTAAGTGGATGTTTGTATGGTTTGATATAAGTTAAGGCTAAAAGGCGCTTATATTAGTTTCGTGTTCCCGGCTAGCTTCATAATTATCAGAATCACTTTACATTAAGGCATCAATTCTAAATGAAATAAATAATGAAATTAGAATCCCATGTTATCTCATATATAAAATCTTTATCATATTAATTTTTAGTCGTTATTTCATTAATTAATTGTGAATTGAACAAACCAACCATTTCGTTGTTCAGGCTTCTATAATTAACCGAACGTTGTTGAATAAACATATTTACTTAAATACACCAAGTCTTCGTGGGAACGATCCTTATTTCCCTATATTGCTTTTGGACTGCGTATACTTGCGTAGAGAAAATAGCGAACAGGCACACTAGTCATGTATGAGATAGCAGCAAAATTAGGTAAAAAGGAAACTAGGGGCAAGAACATCTATTTTGCTAGATTTTTTATGCTCTTAGCACTGCATGTATCTGAGAATAAGCTATCCATTGCTAACCCGGATAGCAAGTTCACATGTTTTGTTCAGGAGAAGAGAGTCTTAAGTGATTTAATTCGAATGAACTCCAATGCAGAAGTACAATTGGTATATCTACCAATTGATCAGGTAACTCTTTCTAACCTTGAAACTCCTATCTCTAACCCCCAAATTTCTTTGCCTTCCTTAGTCACAATGGAGTCTGTAGTTGTGACCAAACAGACTCCTATCCAAGTGACTAAAACAAAAGTTTCCAAACCAAAATCTAAGAGACAAACCTCAGGTGTTTCTCAAAAAGCACCTGTTGCAAAAACTACCACAACTCTTGAGGGGAGTGTGTAGGAGGTAGTGAGTGGTGAGGGACAGGGTGCAAGCCCTAAGAATAAGGTGGGTGAGGAAAGTGCACCAAATAGCCAAGCCCAAGTTACATCCTCTCAACAGGGTGTGACTACTAGTTCTACAGCAACTCTGCACAAAAGGGTAAGGGACACTAGCTCTCACTCAAAAACCTATGGAAGAAGAGTAAAATCTAAAACCATAAGGGAAGCACAGGGTGCACACACAGTACAGCAAACTGTACCTTCTCAAATTCAGTTTGATGTGACTTCAATAAATGTGGAGTCACAACCCCTTGATCTTAACCTTCAAATCGATACACATTACAATCCACCATCACCAACTCCATCTCTGGATGTGGATATGATATCTACATCAATTCCTGATTCTCCATCTTTAAGATTCTTGGAGAAGCCCCACTCTGCAATTGGTGGTCATCATCTTTTAGATGATTTGTTAGGCCATCAACCTTCCATTCCTGAATTCACAACAACATCTGTGGCCTCATCTTTAAAATCAATCTCCACAGATTCAGTGTTGGTTTTCACTTCAACGGATATTATCATTCCTTCATCAACGGATATCCTTCATCCGTTGACAAGTGTTTCGCCATCAACGGATGCGCCTCTGTCTAGCCATCCGTTGACAGCTATAACTACTCCATCAACGGATATCCCTTATCCGTTGATAACTCACTCTACCACTGCTATATCTGACATTCCTGTGTCAAGTGTGGAGGAGTTCTCAGTAGTTGAAACACTTTTAGGATTGAGGGAAGGGAGTGAGAGGCTGCCTTGTGAGCAGGCAAAAGGAGAGGCAAATAATGAGAGGCTGACCACTTCTTCAAGTCAGGCAAAAGGAGAGCAAGAGAGTTCCACCTTAGTAGGTGAAGGTGAGGGTGTGAGAGGTGTGAGCCAGGGGGAGCCCCTGATGCAAGAACAGAGAGATGAGAGGAGAGAAGGGACTACAGGAGAAATAAGGCAGGAAGATTCAGCCATTGCAAGTGAGTTAATGGAGGTTAATGAAGCTTCTAAAGAGATGGAATTTCGACAAGAATATCAGTCAATCATTGACTCCATCTCTTTGGATCCTGAAACCTTTGCCCATCCTGTTTCTGCCTATCAAGTCATGGCACAACAGGGAAATGTGGAGGCAGAGGAGGCAATGCACCTAGTGCATACCTCACAATCTATACAAAGAGCAAAGGATGCTTTGACAACTCTGTCTTCAAATGCTGACAGTGAAGAGTTTGGCAATGATGACAGTGACAGCACAGCAAATGATGAAGAAGTCAATGTGGGTGATACTCCAGACTGGCTATTTTCTACTGCCACTGTGGCTGGTGACTTCAATGTGGAGATTGTGAAGCAATATCAATCTGCTAGGGCTGAGCACCAAAATGCAGATCCACAGAGAAAGGCTGTCCTTCAGCAAATAATGGACTCCCTGAAACTTCACAAAATGCACATGGTCATTCAAAGAACACAACAGGAGGAGGTCCAAACTGCAATAAGCGAAATGAAAGTGGAACTAGATGCCAGGATTGAGGCACTAGCCCCTACTACCACTCAGAAGGTGCTGACTAGCAAACTGTTGAAGGAAGATAGCCTGGCCAAATCTATTTAGCATTTCTCCTCCAGAGTGGATGGTATGGAATCTCAAATGCCGACACTCATTGCCAATCAAGCCAAACAGACTGAGCTACTAGAAAGGCTGCTTGCAGCCTCATCTCCAGCCCTTGATGCTAACAAAAAGGGGGAGAAAAAGGTAGAAGAGGTTGCAGCTACTTCTAGTCAAATTCCAGCTTCCAGTAGCAAGATAGCACAAAGTGAGGGGGAGCAACAGCCAATGATAGTGGTCAATCCAAAAGAATTTACTATAGAGGCTTCCCCTGTGAAGAAACAAAAGGCTTTCCCTGTGATTCCTGACTTATCAGAAATCTCAGATGGTGAAAGGCAAGCTAGAATAGAGGCCTTAGAAAAGATCAACAAGGAGGCAAATGAAAGAATGATGAGAACAGAAAGGATGATCAATGAATCAATTGTATCAAATCTGTTCTCTACTCAGTCCTCAGCTCCAACAATATCAACTACAATTCTGAAGGTGCTCACTCCAGAGATTGTAGCTCCTACTTTCTATGATGCTGAACCATCTTATGTCAAAGAATTTGAACCATACATCAAAACCAGAGCCTACTCTCTACCAAAAGCAAATGGGAAGAACAAGTTACAATTGGACTTTCCATTTCCCAAGGATGATGAAGGAAAGCTAATGGGAAAGTAAATTAAGGAGTTCAAGGAAAATGCCAATAGATGTGTAAGAGAATGGATGGTTGTAATAATAAGGAATGGAAAAGTCTTAAATATATCCAATAGCCATCCTAGATTTGTTGAAGCAAAAAGAGAGGGGACCTCCAGACTTCTCAGGGAAGCTCATCCAAGTGAAGAAAATCAATATGAAAACTCAGATGAGAAGCAAGCCAGGCTGGCTCAAGAGTTAATGGATGAGGTAGAGGATGAAATGAGGGAACCTGAGGAAGTCCCCAAATCCAAAAGGAAAGTGAAATTAGTCCCCAAATCCAAATCTAAGAGAGTGAAATCAAAGGCAAGGAGGCTTGTCTCTCCAGAAATTGAAAGCAAGGAGACAGTTGGCTCATCAAAACCTATTTCTGTAAAAGTATTCAACCCAGCTATGAATTTCCATGGTGATCCCATAGTACCTAAAGAGGAACCAATGAATCTTGACTCCATTGAGGTTCCTTCATTCTTGCTGAAGCCTCAACAGAAACCTATACAGAAGAAAAGGATACCAAGGAAGCAACCTTCAAAAGAACCAATTCAAGTTGCTAGGGTACCTGCTATTGTCAGGCAGCCAATCTTGGAAAACAAGGATGATTTTATCTATCAGGCAGATATTGAAGAATCTGGCATGAATCTTTATCTGGATGAATTGTCAGAAGTAAGAGGAATTGACAAATATAAACATTTGCCTGAGAGATTGGTCTTTGTATACAAGAGAGGAAAGGAAAGGACATGGCCACTACAGAGGGTTCTTGGAGAAAATTATCTGACCTTAACCAAAGTGTTCTCTGCAATCAAGAGATACACAGGGTTCTCCAAGATAGCAAAAGGGGAGATACTGGACAGAATAGAACAGATAAGGAGGGAATGGAACTCACCATCAAGTCTACCAAGGAAGATGAAGATCCCATACAATGGACAGAAAATCCACCTTCAACCCTTCTGGATGATGGAGTTCAGGGATGAAGATGGTAATAGGAGATTCTTCAGGTTAAAAGACCAACTATCAAAGGCTAGTTCTCAATACCTGAGATGGTTACAACAAAAGCTAAATCCAAAGGTTGATGAAGAAGATGCCTTCTATAGGCAACTCCAAATGCAGATTGAGTCCAACTCTGCCAAAGAAGGAAAATCAAGGGTGATGCCAACAAGAGAAAAGAAACATTCTTAATCTGCTCAGTCTAGAGGAGCACTTCTCTGTAAATTTCTCAAACTTTCAGTTTTTAATTTTTGTAGCTTAATACAATTTTTGCATTGTTCTATATATATATCTTTAGGAATGTTTTGTTATCATCAAGGTCCTGAATTTATGCTTTATTGCCATCAAGTATAAATTGGGGGAGATTGTTAGGAATATGTTGTACTTGATGATAACTTCACAATCAATCAAATTGTATAAGGTTTTGTAGCTGTCAATGGATGAGGATTTATAACTCTATCCGTTGACAGGTAGCTCATCAACGGATGAGGTTTTGTAGCATACTGCAGTATCTCTATGTTATCAGTTGATAGTGTTTTTATCCACAGTCATGTTGACCATCAACGGATAGGTAGAATAGGGTAGCCAATTGTAAATAAGCTATGCTATGTAATTCTGTCTAAGTGAAAGTGTATCAACAGATGAAGACAAAACTCTATCAACGGATACAGCTCAAGCCTCAATATCAACGGATACAGCTCAATACATCATCAACGGCTGTCAGTGTACAATATCAACGGATAATCATTGACACTGTCTTCTATGCTAAGCTGGGGATTAGCAGTTGATAAGGACATGTTTGACT
Source organism: Saposhnikovia divaricata (assembly GCA_036435485.1). Lineage (NCBI taxonomy): Eukaryota > Viridiplantae > Streptophyta > Magnoliopsida > Apiales > Apiaceae > Saposhnikovia > Saposhnikovia divaricata. The sequence goes on along the minus strand of CM071600.1, from coordinate 73,845,056 downwards.
GACAGATCACATGGGTTGATAGTAGATACAAAAAGCAGTATGGCAGCCATACTTTGGAAACACAGAAGAAAGAAGCATTCCGTTTACACTATGAATACAAGAAAGGTGCAGGAGACATGTCTGTTCACAAGGACAACCTTTCGGCTACATGTGTATTTGGAGTGTAGTAGCAAGTCAACTAGAATTAGATTAATATTATCTTATTCCAGTAGTACTTGTAAAACTTGGGATTTATAACCAAGTGTAGCAACTCTTTGTAGGCTAAGAAAACAGATACATTTTTCTTAGGGTTTTTATTGAATATCCTTAGAAAGCAAAGAGTTGTAAAACAGAAGCTGTGTACTTTTGTATCACAGAGTTTTCTTCGAATAAAAGCTTCAGGTGGTGCATTTAACCACTTGATTTTTATGTGTTTGTGCATTAATCTTTCTACAACAATTATCTAAGTATAGATTTCTGGAGTTCTTATCAGAAATTTATAAATATCAAGAATTGTATTCAACCCCCCCCCCTTCTACAATTATACAAGTGTGTAATCTGGGAATAACAATGTCATATTGGTGAAGCATTTAATATTTTATACTTGATGAAAATATTTTTTCTTAGCATTCTTTCTAAATGAATTAATTTTAATATTATTTAATTTGATAAATTTTCACATAATAAAATGCAAGATGGCACCGCGACGTCGAGTAATATTTAGGATATTTATCAAAAATACTAGCTTTAAAGTTTCTATTTGCAAAAATACCAACTTCTTTAATAAATTACAATTTTACTAAATCAAGTTTCAAAATTGCAAAAATACTAAGTCAACCGTTCCCTCCTCCCTCCTTTTATGCCCAGCCGACTGTTGACAGTTGTACTCTTTTTTTTTTCTTTTTTAAGGTGGGATGATGTTTTGGTGGATTTGGGTTGTAACTGAATGCAACCACATTCAACCACATCTCTTTCTATATATAATAGAGCAACAAGGGATAATTTTGAGCCAATAAATCCTCTGTGAAATTACAGTTATACCCTTACAATTTATAAAATTACATGAAATGCCACTCTTTTATTTAAATGGGAAAAAATGAGATTTTGTGGTGAATCGAACCTAGAACCCTCCTCCACACAAGTTATCCTGCCAACCACTGTGCTACATGGACTTTATTGCTTTGAGTTAAAAAACATTTTATATAAACCCGACCTCTCCATTATCTTATTTTTACTATTATTTTGATTTTTGAGTAAAAATAATGGTCGTTCGCATTATTTTAAAAATATTATATTTTATGTTTCACAAGGTACACATCCATCCATTCTTTCTATATATAATAAGATAACAAAGGGATTTTTAGGGGGATTTTGAGCCAATAAATCTTATGTGAAATTACAGTTATACCCTTACAAGTTATAAAATTACATGAAATGTCACTCTCTAATTTAAATGAAAAAAATGTGTAAATTTTATTTTAATGGTGAATCGAACATAGAACCTCCTCTACACAATTTATCCTACTAACCATTGTGCTGCATGGACTTTATTATTTTGAGTTAATAAACCTTTTACACAAACCCGACCTCTCTATTATCTTATTTTTACTATTATTTTAATTTTTGAGTAAAAATAATGGTGACTCATACTATTTTAAAAATATTATATTTTAGGATTCAAAATATGGTACACAATCTATCTATTACTATATATTAAACCACAACACAAGTGCAAAAAGTGTCATTTTAATGGTTATGAACTTAATTACGATAATATCCCTATATGTTTAAAAATTACAAAAGCACCTTCCATTTAATATTTATGCAAACAATATATGCAAAAAGTGTCATTTTAATGGTTGTGAACTTACGATAATATCCCTATATGTTTAAAAATTACGAAAGCACCATCCATTTAATATTTATGCAAACAAAATATGAAATTATGTTAGTGTTGGGAATCAACCCTCTCGTAATTTCGGAGTATAATTCTATGCGACTTATATCTTGATGAGATATTTAAAGAAATAAATATTAAGGAGCGTAATAATTTTATCTGAAAAGTATTGTATGATGAGTATTCTTCACATCTATGATATGTCTTTTTATCATTGTTCTAAAAGAAATTGTGTTATAACCTATACAATATATTTATATGCTACAAAACATCATTTTTTTAGTACTCATATGATCTATACATAAATAAAATAATACATAAATTAAAATACTAATATTATAATATTTATGAACATAAAAGATGCAATTATATTCAAAAATATCCTTAAATCGTAAAATTATACAAAATTTATAGCAATTGCTAGAGGATGACCCGTGCCTCGCACGGGTTATTATGCTAGTTCAACTTAATGCAACAACATACAACTTTTTTTTTAAAAGGTGGGCTGATTTTGGTAGATTTGGGTTGCAAGGCCCCGCCAGGGGCAATATTCAACTGAATGCAACCACATTCAACTTTTTTTTTAAAAAAAAGGTAGGGTGATTTTGGTGGATTTGGGTTGCAAGGCCCCGTCAGGGCCAATATTCAACTGAATGCAACCACATTCCAACTGTAATAACCACGAATTTTCGAATAAAATTTTAGTTTTGAGTCGAATTTAGAGTATTGTTTAATTAGCCAGCAGGGGGAAAACGAACTTTTTTTAGCAAATATTTCACTAATCATGACCATCATTTCCTGCACTCAAATTTGTTCCCCGTATTTTATTTTTTTTATTTAATAATTATCCACCTACAATAAAGTAATCCATTATATCTATTATAGGGGAACATGGCTTTTCACCCTATTTAGTAATTTACTTCTATGCCCTTGAAATTATATTAATATTAAAAAATTTGCTTTTCATGGGAATTGAACCCAAGACCCATTGTGCACAAGAGTTTATATTCACACCCACAACCATTGAACCAACTCAACTTTTGATACATATTTTTAAATAATTAATCACATTCATGAATGACCTCCTCACTATATCTATTTTAAAATTTATTCACACTCACAACCATTAAACCAGCTCAACTTTTGATACATATCTTCAAATCATTAACCACATTCATGAATAACCTCCTCACTACATCTATTTTAAGATGTATATCATACAAATGATAAGAATATGTAATGATTATGATTCGATTTATACGAAAAAAAATAAAATAAAGTGAATAACATAGATTTCGTTAATATTTATATAATATTTAATATTAACTACATATACATTAAACAAGATATTTTGATTGACATCCATTAAAATATATGAGTAGGTTGAAAAAATAAAATTTTAAAATAATTAGATAAAATATATAATTAGATTAGAGTACAATATGTAACTACATCGGAAAAACTAAAATTTTAAAACATCAATTATCAGATCAAATAATGAGATAAAATACATTGAATTAGATTACAATATTATAAATAAGATTATAAAGATTACACAAAAATTTATAGAAATTATATTTAACAAATAAGATACTAGCTTGTACATAATTATAAAAGAGATAATATTCAATTAATCAAATGTTGGCACTATTAAAATAGTTGTATTTATAAGAAAATTGTTTTTTAAAAATGCCTTTTACTGTATGTAAATATTAATTCAAATTCCAATCCAAATCATAATAATTTCAATATTCATGCACATATTTTTTATAATAGTGTATATCACCACCACCACCACCACGAATCACGAAAATTAAATAATAAACACTAAAAATTAGATCACCAGCATCATCATAGTATCACTAAACATGGAATTATAGAATTCCATCTATAATTACAAAATTTTAATGCAAATTATGAAATTTTTGTCAGAAATATCAAATTTTCTAAGCTCAAATTTCAAAAAAATAATTAGATCTGAATATGTGGTGATGTCGTGAATTTGAGAGTGGATGTCATAAATCATCACTATAATATAATTTGCAATCACACCTCTTCCACTTCTGTCGTTGTCGTATTCACCATCATTGTGATTATCATCACTCTCCGAAATCAATCAAATTTGAGGAATTTTGGAAATACAATTCGAATAAAGGTTGCTAAATATGAATTAGAGATGGTCAGACGAAGGAAAAATGCAAAAATTTAAGGTCGTCAAAAATAAAAGAAAGGTGACAGGGGGAAGATGAATGCGCATATATGACGTGGTTAGAGAGAAGAGAAGGGAATAAGTTGTAGTATATATGAGGTGGGAAGATGGGTAAAAGTGATAATAGATCTATTAAAATTATTGTGCCTACGATTCAAAATAGTTGAATTTATTGTACTGATCAACGGGTTATCTTAAATTCGTCTTTAATATAATAATATAAATAATATAGATATATGATACTGTGTTAAAATATAAATTTTTTAAATGATAAACTTTGTGATTGTAATATAATGCAAACTATCATAATATACTTTATAAATTAAAGAATAATTCTTTTCAAAGAAACCTCAATTTCAAAGAGAGCGCCTGTTTAGTCTCTAAATTTTGTTAAATATGAGTTAATTATGTAACAATTTTAAAATTGTACTCAAGGAATTCAACATGGTTAATGTAACATTCGTAATATTAGAAGCGGATATATTAGTAGAATAAGAAGTTATTATAATAATAGGTTCCAGTTTGATGCATTTCCATCGTTAAATTAGAAATTATGTGTAATATTAAATGTTATGTGTTTAATTGTTTAATTGTACGTATTATTAAAATTATTGTAGATACGATTTCTTTTCAAAGAGGTATGATTTGATTACTATTTTAATATAAGTTTATTATTTTAAATAAATAAACGATACGTGCTAGTATGTTTCATTCGTTTCTTAAATTTTTGAGTTACAAAGTATCGAATTTCAAAATTCTTTTAAACGACACGAAAGATTCGTTATAGATATATTTTTCTATCGTATAAATAGATTTTACGAAACAAATATATAAATTTTGGGTATTAATTTTAAAAAGTATAAATAGCTAAAATTGATTCGTTAATTAGTAACCAAGGTACGTTTTTTTTCTTTTTAGCAATTATTTTCTTAATTCTCTCAAAAACACACACACTAACACACGCACTCATGCACGCACACACGCATACACACACTGTTAAGTTTTTTTAAAATTTTGATTTCTAGAACCTAGTCCAATCTTGCATGCAATTTCATATTTGAATTCCTGGTAATCACAGCAACAATTTGAGCTATCAAACGTATAAAACCATGACCGGATGATGTTGATTTTTAAAAACCCATTTTTAAAATTTTTGATCGAATTTCTGTTTGGGTGATTGTTTGATTGTATGAATGTTAGAATCATGCTTAGGACATTGTTTAGAGTCGATTCATGTATAAAAGTGTTGGAATTGATCACGAATTGGATCGCCGGAAAATTTCGGTCGGTTTTTGTGAATTTTATTTCCGGCGAGTTCTTGGTTATTTTATGATTCTGAATTGATTACTGTGTTGCTAGATGTTTGTAGTATAATATATATTTTATTTGGAATTTTCTGTGAAGTTTGATTTTTGGTCGAAAATTTAGTTTTCGCCGGAAAATTGGTTCGGTACGTTTTTGGTAAAAACTGAGCTTGCCATTGTGTTTAAAACGTGAATTAGAGTCGAAATAGGTTTTTCTGGGAATTTTCTGGGCTACGTAGTGTTGCCGGAAAATTTGCCGGCGGCGGCGGCGGACGGCGGCCGGCGTCGGAAACCGCCATTGCCGGCGAGGAGCATTCATCGTGTTCTTCGTGTTCTTCGTGAGGAAGACGATGAACAGTAGTGCTTTGATCTTCTTTCCCAGGTGGGAAAGAAGATGAATAGTGTTTTTGGGTTAAAAATTTTATTTTTAATATTTTATTTTTCTAAAAATCAGAAAAATACTTTTATTTAATTATTTAATTATTATTTGAGTTATTTAATTATTTAAATGATTAATATTTGTTATTTATTTAATTCGAAATTTTATTTATTTATTATTTATTTATTTCGAAAAATATTTATTTAATTAATAAGTTATTTAAATTTAATTTCAAAAATAATTTTTAATTATTTATTTATTTAAAGTAAATATTTTACTTTACTTTAAATAAAATTTACGAAAAATTATTTATTTTATTTTAAGTTAGTTTAAATAGGAATTGATTTATTTATTGATTAATTTAAATGAAAATTAATTAGAATTTGAATTAAAATTCAGATTTTAATCATTTTATTTATCTTAAGTAATATTTAAAATTTATTTATAAATTAGATAAAAATTTACTTTATCTTAAATAAAAATTTCATAATTTATGAATAATTATTTATAATTATTTATATTAGGAGATTAATCCTAAAAATCTAAATTTCAGTTAAAAATGGGAGAAAAATTTATTTACAGCCCTAATAAAATTCAAAAATTTTCTTAAAAATTATTCTATCAATTAGACACGTATTATAGTACGTTGATAATATTTGTTAATTATTTTTATTAAAGACATTTATAAATGTCGAACCAATTATTGTTTTTCGAGTCAAATAACTGTTTATAGTTGAGTTAAATTATTTTAATTGATACCTGCTATGTGTTATTATGATTAAATCGAGTCAATTAAATTTGTATAACATTATATGATATGTGTTAGGATAATAAATTTTTTTTTGTATGTCAACTTTAGTGACCTAAACGTTATATTCTTTACTGATAGGATCTAGTAGACACGAAGGGTAGCTAGCTTTGGATCTCCCTGAGTTATACGTCTAGATTCTACTCTTAAGGCAAGTTTCCCTATCCATACTCCTTTATTCAGAATATGTCTTTACTTTAAATTTTTAAGCGGAATGTTTTATTTAAACAACTCGTAATTTTTACGAAAACCTGTTAAGTAATTCAATCGATTTTTACTACTTCCATTTCTGTTAGAGCATGTGAAATTTATTATTGAGCATGTGTTTAACCTGTTTAAAAGATTATATTGATTTGGTGGTGTTACTACCCAATTATTTTGAAATGTTGTTCCTACGATATATGTTAGGAATGAAATTATAGAGATGCTTATCCCTTGATCTCTAGACAAATGTTTTGTTTTGATATGTGAATATGTTTAGCGTAAGAGGCCGGTTGCAGGTCCAGCTTTAAAAGAGACTAGTGACGGTCTTCTTTAGGCCAATAGCAATAAGTGCCATCAGGATCCATATTTTTTTTATAGCCTGTACATCATGTGTGCATGGTTTTTGGGTTAAGCAGGACTGATCATCGGCTTAACTCTTGCAACTGTTGATATTCCACATATTACTTAAGGGAAAAATTTAAGTTTTGGTAGGAAATATTGTTGTTTTAATAAAAGATACTGTTACAAAAATTTACACTCTATTGCTATGGATATATCATTTCTTTTACAGGAATTGGTGTATATATATAGTGCTAAATATTTTCATATACTTGCTGAGCGTCTTCGCTCACTCTTGCAAAACTACTTTACTTTTCAGATGGCTCGTACTTACCAAACCACCTGTAAGCAGACTTCAGGACGGTATAGATACCCTGTGTTTCCCATCCAGGTGTGCCGTACTTTTAGTTGTTAAGTTATGTAATAACTAGTTGAAGAATTTAAGTCCGAATTCACGTTGTAATATCATCTAGACATTTGGTTATCAGGAATCCTCTTCTCGAAGATGTACTGATAACATAAGATATTGTAATAACTTTTGTTTAAGTAGTATTGTTTTGATGCCATGAACTGTTGACGGTCCTACCTTGTGGGGTCGAGTTAGTCTTTATTTATTATTCTATTATTTTTTAGTGGCACCGGGTTTCCGGGGCGTCACAAGTTGGTATCAGAGCAACAGTTTTGGCAAATAAAAAAACAATAATAGGAAAATTGAATATAAGATAAGGATAGACAGATATAGATAGTGTAGTCACGATTAATCAAACTCACAACGGGTTTGAGTTGAGATTCGCTGGAGTCAATCTTAACTAATTAATATTATTATGATAAGCTACTAATTAGAACTTATGGATATTATGTAATTGTAGTTTCCTGAGACACCTAGTGGCAGTTCGAGTTCTGGTGGATCGACAGAGTCTCTATCAAGTGTTGAGATTATTGAGATATCGAGTGACTCTGAGGGAGAGATTGAGATCATTGATGTTGAGAGTGATACTGAGTTTGAGATGGAGACCCCTGGAGAGGAGGATGATCCTTCCATGGAGATTAGTGATGAGTCTGAGCACCCAGTGTCAGTTCCAGTTGAGCCAGAGTACCCAGTTCCAGTTTCCCCTGAAATAGATACCACTTATGGACCTTTAGCTATCATACCAGCTCCTGTTCCTATGCCAGTACCCTTGAGGGCGATTCCCACATCTTTTGTATCGCCAGTTGCTTCAGCCCCCTCTGCTTGTTCTGTGTCACCTCCTGAGATGAGAGGACCCGCTCCTGTTCCATATCATGTTTTTGCAGATATGGCTAAGGAAAGAGATTTCCTGCTTGGTCAGAATAGAGAGTTGATGCAGATGTTGGACCCTGCTGAGGCCAGTTCCCGTGCTCCCCAAGAGTGATTACTTAGATCCTGATCTTTTGGACTTAGATGTTTCTCTAGTATATGTATAGGCAGTATGTTGTATTTTGGTGTAGTTGATGCCATGTTATATAGTTAGACCTTACGGGTCAGTCTTTTGGATTGTATATCAGATGTTTGTATCTGCTGTTGGTTGGGCCATCTTGTTGACTTAGATGTTGTTTTGTGGAAACCATGGAGTATCGAGAATGTTCTTATGTTATATAAGCTTTTGGTTTAGTGGATATACTTTCTCAGTTATGGATTAGTTTTATTTCTAGTTTCAGTATCTAGATTTTTCCTTGTTTGCAAATCTTATAATAACAAACAAAATTTACAAAAATAAATAAAAATTTGTTTGTTTATTATCAGAACAATGCCTCCAAAGAAAAATACTACTACTGCTGGAAATAGCAATAGTCAGATGGATCCAGTTTTAGCTCGGATGATGGATATGATGCAGCAGCAGAATGATACAATTGCTCAGCAGCAGCAGCAAATGCAGTTACAACTTCAGCAACAACAACATCATGTAAATCCCGCTGTTACCTTCAAATCATTTCAATCTGTTAAGCCGCCAGAGTTCAAGGGTTCAGATGATCCGATTGAGGCCATGACTTGGCTGAAAGAGATAGAGAAAGCATTTGAGCTAGTAAAGGTAGAAGAAAATCAGAAGACAGTTTTTGCCAGTTACTTTTTGAAGAATGAAGCAAATTACTGGTGGGATTCAGTTAAGGCTTTGGAAGAAGAGGAGAATATTACGTGGGAAAGATTCACAGAGTTGTTTTTGGAGAAATACTATCCTCGTTATATGAAAAGTAGGATGGAGTTGGAGTTCTTAGAATTGAAGCAAGGTGATAAGAGTGTAGCAGAGTATGAGACCAGATTCACTGAATTATCCAGATTTGTGCCAGAGTATGTGAATACGGATGAAAAGAGGGCAATGAGATTCCAGCAAGGACTGAAAGCTTGGATAAGAGGAAAATTGGCGATATTGGAACTGACTACTTATGCAGGAATAGTACAGAAGGCCATGATCGCCGAAGGAGAAAGTAATGCACAACAGAGAGAGAAGGATGGGCTTAAGAGGAAGTTTGAGGTTACTGAGACTACAAGTCATTATGCAAGAAATCATCAGACAGCTCCTAATAGGAAACCAGGATTTCAGCAAGGAAGGAATATGAATTATAAGAAGCCAGAAACAAGGAATGTTCCCCAGAATACTCAAGGAAGTCGTTTCCAGAATAATAATCAGCAGAGACCACCATTATCAAGATGCAGGGATTGTAATCAGAATCATGCTCCAGGAAAGTGCAAGGTCAACATTACATGTTATAAGTGTGGAGATAAGGGACATTTTGCAAATGAGTGCAGTGGTCAGAAGGTGGGAAATAAGTGCTTTAAGTGTGGAAAGACTGGACATATTACAAAGGATTGCAAGGTTCCTGTGGCAGCAAACAATATGATGAAAGCAAACCAACAGCGGACTGCAAGGACATACAACATGTCAAGGAAAGATGCCGGTAAAAGCAAGGATGTAGTCACAGGTACATTTCCTGTCAATACAGTGGATGCTAAAGTTTTATTTGATTCTGGTGCAAGTAAATCTTTTGTGTCTAAGGAATTTTTGTTTAAAACGAAATGGAAAGTTGAATTTTTGGATGAGATTTTAATGATAGAAACAGCTGATCAACATAAAGTGTTAGTAAATCAAGTTTGTCCTCGATGCGCCATAGATATACTAGGATATTCATTTTCTGCCGATTTAATACCTTTTGAGTTAGGAGAATTTGACGTAATCCTAGGAATGGACTGGCTAGCATCTTATAATGCCCAGATAGATTGTAAGAAGAAGAGAGTAACGTTGCAAACCCCAGAGGGCGTAGAAGTTATTTTCCAAGGAAAATTACAACACAAGGAATTTTTAACTATAATGCAAGCTAAGAAACTGATGCGTAAAGGATGTGAGGCTTATTTGGCTCACATAAGAGACTTGGAGAAGGAAGCTCCTAAGATAGAGGAAATTTAAGTGGTGAACGAATTCCAAGATGTGTTTCCAGATGAACTTCCAGGATTGCCTCCAGACAGAGAAATAGAGTTCAGCATTGATTTAGCTCCTGGCACAGAACCAGTTTCGAAAGCTCCGTATCGGATGGCACCAGTAGAACTTAAAGAGTTGGCCATACAACTGTCAGATCTATTGGAAAAAGGAGTAATCAGACCCAGTACATCCCCGTGGGGTGCACCAGTGTTGTTCGTAAAGAAGAAGGATGGTAGCATGAGGCTATGCATTGATTATAGGGAATTGAACAAGTTAACTATCAAGAATAGATATCCTTTACCGAGGATTGATGATTTGTTTGATCAATTGAAGGGTGCCAAGTATTTTTCAAAGGTTGATTTACGTTCAGGCTACCACCAATTAAAAGTGAAGACGGAAGATATTCCTAAGACGGCATTTAGAACCAGATATGGACATTATGAGTTTCTAGTAATGGCTTTTGGTTTAACAAATGCGCCCGCAGCTTTTATGGATTTGATGAATAGAGTGTTCAAGAAATATTTGGACAAATGCGTGATAGTATTTATTGATGACATCTTGATCTATTCACGGACAGCAGAAGATCACGCACAACATTTAAGGATTTCACTAGAGATTCTAAGGAAAGAAAGATTATATGCAAAGTTTTCGAAATGCGAATTTTGGTTAAGAGAAGTACAGTTTCTTGGACATGTAGTTGGTAAAGATGGAATTAAAGTAGATCCAACTAAGATTGAAGCAGTAACGAATTGGGAGAGACCAAGGACACCAACTGAGGTAAGAAGTTTCATGGGATTGGCAGGTTATTATAGAAGATTTGTGAAAGATTTTGCTAAGATAGCTACTCCTTTGACTAAACTTACCCGGAAGAATCAGAAGTTTGAATGGAATGAGAAATGTGAAGAAAGTTTTCAGGAACTGAAAAAGAGATTGGTAACTGCTCCAGTTTTAGCATTACCAGATGAACAAGGGAATTTTGTGATCTACAGTGACGCATCTCAACGAGGATTGGGGTGTGTATTAATGCAACATGGGAAGGTGATTGCGTATGCTTCAAGGCAGTTGAAAGAACACGAGCAAAAATACCCAACACATGATTTGGAGTTAGCTGCGATAGTTTTTGCACTCAAGCTTTGGAGACATTATTTATATGGAGAGAAGTGCGAGATTTTCACAGACCACAAGAGCTTAAAATATATATTTACTCAGAAAGAGTTAAACATGAGACAACGAAGATGGCTAGAATTGATCAAAGATTATGATTGCAGTATCAACTATCATCCAGGGAAGGCTAATGTTGTAGCGGATGCATTGAGCCGGAAGGAAAGACTGAATTTGCTAACGATACAAGAAAAGTTACAAGTGGAATTTGAGAAAATGGAAATTGATATACGAATGCCTGATTCAGCCAATGAGATGTTATATACGATGACGTTTCAACCAGAGTTGTTGGAAAAGATTAGGAAATGTCAAGAAGAAGTGATGAACCAGAATACTGAAAGTCTAACAGGAGAGGAATTGAGTAGCCAAAAGGATGATAAAGGAATCTTACGTTTTTCCTCGAGGATTTGGGTGCCAAACGTACAGGAATTGAAAGATGAGATTTTACATGAAGCACATAATTCAAAGTTTTCAATTCACCCCGGAAGTACGAAGATGTATCGAGATTTAAAAGAAAATTATTGGTGGCCGGATATGAAAAGGGAAGTAGCAGAATGGGTCAGTAAGTGTTATACATGTCAAAGAGTAAAAGCAGAACATCAGAGACCCAGTGGTTTGTTACAACCATTGGAAATTCCCGAATGGAAATGGGAACAGATTGCCATGGATTTTGTGGTAGGTCTACCAAAGACAAGAGCAAACCACGATGCAATTTGGGTTGTCGTAGATCGATTAACGAAATCAGCGCATTTTCTTCCAATCAATGAAAGGTTTTCAATGGATAAATTGGTCAAACTTTATCTCAAAGAAATAGTAATGCGTCATGGAGTTCCAGTATCAATCGTGTCAGATCGAGACCCAAGGTTTAACTCAAGATTTTGGAGAAAATTTCAAGAAAGTTTAGGAACCAAGTTAAACATGAGCACTGCGTATCATCCTCAGACAGATGGACAGAGCGAAAGAACCATTCAAACAATTGAAGATATGCTTCGGGTGTGTGCAGTGGATTTTGAAGGAAATTGGGATGACCATTTACCTTTGGTAGAATTCTCGTACAATAATAGTTATCATGCAAGTATTGGCATGCCTCCCTATGAAGCTTTGTATGGAAGACGTTGTCGATCTCCGGTATATTGGGATGAAGTTGGTGAACGAAAAATTTTGGGTCCGGAGATAATTCAGCAAACTAAAGAATCAATAGAGCTTATTCGGAAAAGGATCCAAGCTGCTCAGAACAGACAAAGGAAATATGCAGATTTAAAAAGGAAGGATATAGAATTTCAGATAGGAGAGCCAGTGCTGCTGAAAGTATCACCTTGGAAAGGTTTATCCAGATTCGGGAAAAAGGGAAAACTTAGCCCCAGATTTGTTGGACCATTTGAGATTTTAGGACGCGTGGGAAGAGTTGCTTATGAGTTGGCATTACCCCCATCCATGCGCCATATCCATAACATTTTCCATGTATCTTTGCTTAAGAGATATACACCTGATTCTAGGCATGTTATAGAGCACGAGCCGGTAGAGATTCAGCAAGATTTATCCTATGTCGAGATGCCAGTGCGTATATTAGATCGCCGAGAGAAGATTCTAAGAAATAAGACAGTGGCGTTAGTAAGGATTTTGTGGAGGAATCCCAAGGTCGAAGAGTCAACTTGGGAGCTTGAAAGCGAAATGCTGGAAAAGTATCCTCATTTATTTTCTTAAGGTAAATTCTGAGGTCAGAATTCTATTAAGGGGGGGAGGATGTAACATTCGTAATATTAGAAGCGGATATATTAGTAGAATAAGAAGTTATTATAATAATAGGTTCCAGTTTGATGCATTTCCATCGTTAAATTAGAAATTATGTGTAATATTAAATGTTATGTGTTTAATTGTTTAATTGTACGTATTATTAAAATTATTGTAGATACGATTTCTTTTCAAAGAGGTATGATTTGATTACTATTTTAATATAAGTTTATTATTTTAAATAAATAAACGATACGTGCTAGTATGTTTCATTCGTTTCTTAAATTTTTGAGTTACAAAGTATCGAATTTCAAAATTCTTTTAAACGACACGAAAGATTCGTTATAGATATATTTTTCTATCGTATAAATAGATTTTACGAAACAAATATATAAATTTCGGGTATTAATTTTAAAAAGTATAAATAGCTAAAATTGATTCGTTAATTAGTAACCAAGGTACGTTTTTTTTCTTTTTAGCAATTATTTTCTTAATTCTCTCAAAAACACACACACACTAACACACGCACTCACACACGCATACACACACTGTTAAGTGTTTTTAAAATTTTGATTTCTAGAACCTAGTCCAATCTTGCATGCAATTTCATATTTGAATTCCTGGTAATCACAGCAACAATTTGAGCTATCAAACGTATAAAACCATGACCGGATGATGTTGATTTTTAAAAACCCATTTTTAAAATTTTTTATCGAATTTCTATTTGGGTGATTGTTTGATTGTATGAATGTTAGAATCATGCTTAGGACATTGTTTAGAGTCGATTCATGTATAAAAGTGTTGGAATTGATCACGAATTGGATCGCCGGAAAATTTCGGTCGGTTTTTGTGAATTTTATTTCCGGCGAGTTCTTGGTTATTTTATGATTCTGAATTGATTACTGTGTTGCTAGATGTTTGTAGTATAATATATATTTTATTTGGAATTTTCTGTGAAGTTTGATTTTTGGTCGAAAATTTAGTTTTCGCCGGAAAATTGGTTCGGTACGTTTTTGGTAAAAACTGAGCTTGCCATTGTGTTTAAAACGTGAATTAGAGTCGAAATAGGTTTTTCTGGGAATTTTCTGGGCTACGTAGTGTTGCCGGAAAATTTGCCGGCGGCGGCGGCGGACGGCGGCCGGCGTCGGAAACCGCCATTGCCGGCGAGGAGCATTCATCGTGTTCTTCGTGTTCTTCGTGAGGAAGACGATGAACAGTAGTGCTTTGATCTTCTTTCCCAGGTGGGAAAGAAGATGAATAGTGTTTTTGGGTTAAAAATTTTATTTTTAATATTTTATTTTTCTAAAAATCAGAAAAATACTTTTATTTAATTATTTAATTATTATTTGAGTTATTTAATTATTTAAATGATTAATATTTGTTATTTATTTAATTCGAAATTTTATTTATTTATTATTTATTTATTTCGAAAAATATTTATTTAATTAATAAGTTATTTAAATTTAATTTCAAAAATAATTTTTAATTATTTATTTATTTAAAGTAAATATTTTACTTTACTTTAAATAAAATTTACGAAAAATTATTTATTTTATTTTAAGTTAGTTTAAATAGGAATTGATTTATTTATTGATTAATTTAAATGAAAATTAATTAGAATTTGAATTAAAATTCAGATTTTAATCATTTTATTTATCTTAAGTAATATTTAAAATTTATTTATAAATTAGATAAAAATTTACTTTATCTTAAATAAAAATTTCATAATTTATGAATAATTATTTATAATTATTTATATTAGGAGATTAATCCTAAAAATCTAAATTTCAGTTAAAAATGGGAGAAAAATTTATTTACAGCCCTAATAAAATTCAAAAATTTTCTTAAAAATTATTCTATCAATTAGACACGTATTATAGTACGTTGATAATATTTGTTAATTATTTTTATTAAAGACATTTATAAATGTCGAACCAATTATTGTTTTTCGAGTCAAATAACTGTTTATAGTTGAGTTAAATTATTTTAATTGATACCTGCTATGTGTTATTATGATTAAATCGAGTCAATTAAATTTGTATAACATTATATGATATGTGTTAGGATAATAAATTTTTTTTTTGTATGTCAACTTTAGTGACCTAAACGTTATATTCTTTACTGATAGGATCTAGTAGACACGAAGGGTAGCTAGCTTTGGATCTCCCTGAGTTATACGTCTAGATTCTACTCTTAAGGCAAGTTTCCCTATCCATACTCCTTTATTCAGAATATGTTTTTACTTTAAATTTTTAAGCGGAATGTTTTATTTAAACAACTCGTAATTTTTACGAAAACCTGTTAAGTAATTCAATCGATTTTTACTACTTCCATTTCTGTTAGAGCATGTGAAATTTATTATTGAGCATGTGTTTAACCTGTTTAAAAGATTATATTGATTTGGTGGTGTTACTACCCAATTATTTTGAAATGTTGTTCCTACGATATATGTTAGGAATGAAATTATAGAGATGCTTATCCCTTGATCTCTAGACAAATGTTTTGTTTTGATATGTGAATATGTTTAGCGTAAGAGGCCGGTTGCAGGTCCAGCTTTAAAAGAGACTAGTGACGGTCTTCTTTAGGCCAATAGCAATAAGTGCCATCAGGATCCATATTTTTTTTATAGCCTGTACATCATGTGTGCATGGTTTTTGGGTTAAGCAGGACTGATCATCGGCTTAACTCTTGCAACTGTTGATATTCCACATATTACTTAAGGGAAAAATTTAAGTTTTGGCAGGAAATATTGTTGTTTTAATAAAAGATACTGTTACAAAAATTTACACTCTATTGCTATGGATATATCATTTCTTTTACAGGAATTGGTGTATATATATAGTGCTAAATATTTTCATATACTTGCTGAGCGTCTTCGCTCACTCTTGCAAAACTACTTTACTTTTCAGATGGCTCGTACTTACCAAACCACCCGTAAGCAGACTTCAGGACGGTATAGATACCCTGTGTTTCCCATCCAGGTGTGCCGTACTTTTAGTTGTTAAGTTATGTAATAACTAGTTGAAGAATTTAAGTCCGAATTCACGTTTATCATCTAGACATTTGGTTATCAGGAATCCTCTTCTCGAAGATGTACTGATAACATAAGATATTGTAATAACTTTTGTTTAAGTAGTATTGTTTTGATGCCATGAACTGTTGACGGTCCTACCTTGTGGGGTCGAGTTAGTCTTTATTTATTATTCTATTATTTTTTAGTGGCACCGGGTTTCCGGGGCGTCACAGTTAACACATAAAAAAATATTGTATTTTTATCCTACTAAACGAGTATACAGGATTATCATGGAAAATGTTTCATTGTTAAATTTAAAATTAACTTGTACTTAGTTTGAAATTTTGTGCTCAATTAGGTAAAAATATTGTTACATTGTAAATCTTGTTTATAAGTTTTATAACATTCCCACATCGAGGAGGGTGGAGACTTTAGTTGACTATATAAGGCAAAGTACTACTACCAATTGCACCAACAAATCATGATTTTTTGGGAGCCTGTGGTGGACTTGTAGATTATCCAAGATGTCACATTTGGACCAGTGTACTTCAATTTATTTCGAATTCGGAAACGGGATATGACCCGATTTTCGGAAAAAGGCTCGGGTGTGATCCGGGTTGTCACAAAAATAGACTACAGGGTACACTATTATTGTTGTAATACGCGACATCTAATGATTAACTTTTATTTACCGCATTTACTGGTCATCATTCACACATTGAACAAACAACGCTATAAATATGGTATTTAGGATTTAGAGTATACTAATATTTTGAAATTAGAACGGCGATCAACCACTGATTATAGATAGACCGAGACACGTGAAACAGATAAGAAACGAAAGACTCTATGGCAACGTTTGGAAAAAAATTATACGAATTAAAATGTGGTCCGTGCTTTGCACGGGCTATCATGCTAGTTATATATTATGACCACTAAATATTTCCTCAATTAAGTTAGCAAAAAAAAAATATTTCCTCAATTATTTTGTCTCCCATAATTGTCAATACAAGTGATTAACCAGAATAACCGGAGCTTTTATTTATAAGACAGATACACAGCACATTTTTTTGAAAAACAACAACACCCTATATTCTTTTCTTTCCTGCAAGAGACATTACCTCCCCTGTCTTTTTCTATCCAAAAACCCGGTTACATATATAGATACTAAACAGTTTTATACCAGGTAGTTTATTTTTTTTTAGTCAATTTCTTTGTTTTAATTTTCGGTTTCATTTTGGTACATGTATGATAATTTCTTGCTTTGGATTTCGATTGGGTTGGTTGTGTTTGTTGTGATTTGTGGGTTGAAGTCGATTGTGGGTGTGGTTATTGTCGGAATCGATGGAGGCCGGAGGGGGAGGATTGTTGTTGTCCCAAATGGGAGTGTGAAATTGTTGTGATTGTTTTGCTGTGGTTGTTGTTATGCGAAGCAGAAAGGGAGAGAGACGGGTAGAGAGTGAGGGAGACGGGAGAGGGGCGTGAAGGAGAGAGATTGGGAGAGATTGTTTGAACGAGAGAGAGATAGATACGAGTGGAGAGAGGAGTTTGTTGATGATGGTGGTGTGTTGTGGTGTTGTCGGAGATATAAGAGAGACGCGAGGGAGAGATGAGGGTGGAGGAGGCGACAGAGAGAGTGAGACCGACGAGGGAGATGTGATCGAGAGAAGAAGAGAGAGAGAGAGAGAGAGAGAGAGAGAGAGAGAGAGATGAGATCGAGAGAGACAGAGAGAGGGGGAGAGAGAGATAGAGAGAGAGAGAGACGCAGGGGAAGGGTTCTTCCGGACGGCGGTGGTGGCGCGTGGGCCCCACGCGCCGTCGTGATTTTTTTCTGTAAAACTGTTAAACGGGGAAGAATAAAATATTGATAAAAATAATATTTATATATAAATATGTTTATTAAATAATGAGTTAAATAAATAAATAAAAGGGGTGAATGTTTTAAAATTATTTGTTTATTATTTTTAAAATTTTGAGAAATAAAAAGGAGTTATAAAATTTGTTTATTATTTTAAAATTGTGAGAAATAAAAAGAGTTTAATAAAATGGATTAATTATTAGTTTGTTAAAAAGAATTATTTAGTTATTTTTAGACGTAATTTAGAAATTTATTGATTTATCGATAAAAAGAGGAATAATTATGTATAAATAGAATAAAATATGGTTTTATTTTGGAAAGTTGATTTTAATATTTTCCGGATTAGTTAATTAACCGGATCGAGTCAGATTTATTTTAGAGATTAAAATTTGAATTATATTATTAATGAGTAAAAGAAATTAGAATTTGTGAGGTTGCTTAAAAAGAATTCTTTGATAGATTGCTTTTTGGTTAAAATGAGAATAATAATTATGGATTTAAATTGAATAAAAATGGATTGTTGAATTTTTCATTTTGAGAATAAATTGAGATTTCCAGATATTAAATATAGTATATATTTTATAGATTTACTTCCTAAGTTCGAAGTGAGACTTATGTATCCGGGAATTATTTTCTGTTAATTATCGTAGAGATTTTCGAGAGATATTTTATTTAAATATTATATTATCGGAGCGGGAATATTTTATTTTGACGAAGCGCTCACATATTTCTGGTTGCCATTTTTTTTAGAGAATAATTCTCGAGCCGTAGACCGAAGCCAAGTTCACGGGTAGAGTACAAATTTTATCTACACTTATTTGCACTTCGGGATCGAGGCAAGTACCTTCTGACCCTCACTCCTTCTGAAATATTTCGAGAAATGTTTGGATATTATTCTGTTAAAATTGTGTTTTGAATTGCCAGTTCGTTATAAAATATTCTGTTTATCATAATATTGATTTAGAAAATTTTAGAGATTTTCCCAAAATTTTGATAAATTTATATAACGTAATTTGATTGAAATCCAGGGTATCTTAATTGTTTCGAGATGACCCTTAAGTATTATTCAGTTATAACTACGCTCATATATCAAGGTAGTTAGATTTTTATTGACTTTAATCGGATCTATTGTTCAGATCCGATAAATGTTGTTTCAATATTCAAATTTGATTCATTGTTCGAATCAAAATAGTTGCATTCAGAATAGTGAATAGAATAATAGTATATCATCGGAATTTCCTCTAAAATACATACTCTAGCGTAATTGGAAGTTTTCTCCTGAATCGAGTCGTTCTTATTATTTCAAGACGACTTCACATGAATTATTTTAATCATCGAACCTTACTTGTACAAGGTTGTTACTTATTGTCTTGAATTGACATATTGTTCGTGTCAATATAATAAATTAATTTCTTTTGAAAATATTGTGACGACCTATTGATCAGGTCGGTCTTGTACAAAATGTAGACTGCCGGTTGGCCAGAATCGAATAGGAATCCAAGTCAATCAATTGTTATCCGGAGGAATAATCATGTAATCCACTGGTCAACATGGGAGATGGCCCATGGATTTTCTTTCAGATCAACACGAGAAATAAACTCGTGGCATCGAAGGAAAAAGATTAACATTTTGGCACAAACGTTGTCGGGTTGACTTTTCAACCAACTTTTTGCTAGCAAAACGATATAGTGGTACCTGCGACATAGTAGTGATCGTTCTATGGGGTATCATAGGTGTGCAGTACTTGAGACACAGTGGTTGATCTCGTTGTGGGGTATCGTAAAGGTGGAAGACCGGTATTTCAAGTTTTAAATTCCAATTTCTTTATTCAGAGTTAAGTTGAGTTTATCAGTAATTATTTCCATGGCATTTTGCCTGCATATGAGTATCTTTCATAAATAGAGTTGTATTCTTTCCACCTTCCTTGTTAGTGAGAGAGCGAGTCAGTGGACTTGCTGAGCACCTAGTTGCTCATTCTTGTTGTTGATATTGTTTTTCAGTGAAGACGAA
This sequence comes from Saposhnikovia divaricata, assembly GCA_036435485.1. Lineage (NCBI taxonomy): Eukaryota > Viridiplantae > Streptophyta > Magnoliopsida > Apiales > Apiaceae > Saposhnikovia > Saposhnikovia divaricata. Next base: position 73,824,733 of record CM071600.1, on the reverse strand, counting down.
AAAAGGCGAAACCTCTCGTTTCAAGGGAAAGGAGAAAATGCACCAGAGCACTGAGCTGGACTAGTGTGCTTATCTCAGAGACGACGACGCTATCGAAGACTATTATCATATCTTTCGACGTGTGTATTGATATCGTGTGTACTAATTATATGTTGTAATAATTCAGAGACTTGTCGATGCTTGGACTCGTGGGATAGAACCACTATTGTACAATAAAACCTTCATGTTTAATATGAATTGTATTGTATTTTTGAATAAGGCAGGTATTGACGGTAAGTGGCGACCTAAGTCTACAAGTAGTGGATTTGGGGGCGTCACAGTTTGGTATCAGAGCTTTAGTTATATTTTTAGGAATCGTACGAGCCTAGAATTATAACGCGACGTGAGAATTTAGAGGTATAATACGATATTGAGAATTTCGCACTAAGTGCTTTACACCCTTATATATATCTATACGCGTATATAGTCGATTAGAACATGTTGGTGACCGAAACTCTTTGCTTTTGTAGATGTCTTCTTCAGAATCTACCGGTTTCTTACCTATGCGAGACAGATCACCTACACCCTACCCTTACGGACCACTAGATCCCAGTTCAGATTCAGATAGTGACCCATCTGAGGAGTATATGTTGATCTCCAGTGACTCGGAGGATTCTTCTATTCAGATCCTTACACCTTCTCCTCCACATGTGATTGATCTAGATACACCTCCACTTGAGGTTCAGGCAGAGACCGAGTAGTTAGAATAGGCTACACCTTTAGTTATTCCCGAGATGTTCAGAGCTGAGACTCCAAAGCACGAGATTTTGGAGACGGTTGATGAGAGCCAGCTTTCACCCGTCCGTACGGAGGTGGTGCCTAGCTCAGCGGATCCAGTTTCCAGGGTTGCCACACCTACTAGGGTTACAGCTATCCCAGATTTGGTTACTGTTCCTATTCCGATTTATACTTTGACTCCGACGGTTCCTTCTATACCGGACTTCATATTTCCACTTACCAGCGACACTCCTGTTGGTGATACCGCTCCAGTGGTGATACCGGTCGATGGTGCACCGGCTTGTGACACTGCTCCTCCTGCACCTGCTATCCATATCTCTGCTTCAGTAGTGATTCCATCTACTCCACCTTTTCCAGTGCAGTCAGTTGGTGGGCCTGTGCCGTCGATAGTGGATCGAGCGCCAGTACCTTGGTCTGTTCATGATTATCTTTTCCAGCAGTTTCGTTGGGTATGGCTTCGCTATGAGGAGGTTTTTGTTACTAGGGATGCTATATTGCGACTACTGTCGGTTGACCCGATTGCAGTTCATGGAGGAGGCAGCTTACTTGTGAGGGATGTTCCTATGGAGATTGTACATCAGATCTCTATCTCTGTTATGACCGGGTTGCAGATTGATCTCACAGCCTTACCATCCTCTAGTACAGGAGCTGTTAGCCGTACTGCTGTTACTGATTTGATTACCAGAGCCCTCGAGGAGTTCCAGAGACGCGTGGTTGTGATGTTTGGTCGCTGAGACCATTGCTGATGACATAGCCTGGATTTGCCTATCCCTATCTTTTGGCTAGTATAGCTAGTGGTGAACCACTTTCTGATCACATTAGATTTTCCTGTATTAGAATGTTTATGTACCATTATGGATTATATGTTAATATCAGTATCTTTATCTGTTTCAGATTTTATGATTATTGTTACGCTTTATTAGTAGCACTCCTGTTTATAAAAAAAATAAAATAAATAAAATAAAATAAAATGTGTTGTCTATAACGACTAAAACAATTCCTTAAACTGCGATATTTGAGATTTAGAACTTTGCAATCGTTAATGGTTTTACATAAATGGGAAAAATATTTTATTGTGACACATGAGATATATCTTCAGCATTTTCAGAATTCGACATATTACTTTAAGGGTTTACGTTACCGGCATCAATATTCTGCTATAAATGTATACTTTTACCCTATTTGATCAAGCGCTGTGTTTTCAATCTTAATAGAAAAAGATGCCACCTAAAAGAGGTAGACCCCGTAGGAACCAAGGAGTACCCCCAGCAGAGGATCACCCTAATGTTGACCCCAATCCTGAACCTGAGCCAGTACCCGCAGTACAACCAAATCCAAATCCTAACGACCCTATGGGTTTACTCGTGGAATTTCTAAGACAGTATACACAAAATCCTCCACCTAGACAAGAAATACCTCAAGTCAGAAATGATGAACCCCCAGCACCACCAGCTAAAAGTACAGTTGCATTTAAATCTTTCAAATCATTAAATCCCCCTGAGTTTAAGGGTACCACTGATCCTGTTGAGGCAAGAATATGGTTACGTGAGATAGAAAAGACCTTTGAGATTGTAGGAGTAGAAGAAGAGAAGAAGACCATTTTTGCAGCCTACATGTTAAAAGGTGAGGTGAATTATTGGTGGGAATCAAAGAGAGCAATGGAAGAGAACGTAGTCATACCCTGGACTAGGTTCACGCAGCTATTTTTGGAGAAATATTTTCCTAAATACTTGGAGAATCAGATGGAGGTCAAATTTCTGGAACTTAAGCAAGGCAATATGACTGTAGCTGAATATGAAGCCAAATTTTCTGAACTCTCTAGGTTTGTGCCTTACCATGTGGATACTGACGAAAAGAGAGCTAAACGTTTTCAACTAGGGCTGAAGCCGTGGATCCAGAATCGAGTTACGGTCCTAGAAATCACTAACTATTCTATTGTGGTTCAGAAGGTATCTATTGTCGAAAGTGGAACTGAGTTGTACTCAAAAGAGAAGGATATGAAGAAAAGGAAGTTTCAGAATCATGGAACTAATTTTGAGAGGAAGCCGGACGATCGGAATGGAAAGAGACCATTTGTGAAGCGGGAAGACAAAAGCAATGATATAAAGAGAATTGAGAATCAAGACACTAGGGGAAACAATCAGAAATTCAGATCCCCTCAGGCAGCCAATCTTATTCAAGGAAGGCCACCGCTACCAGAATGCAAAACGTGTGGAAAGAAACACCCAGGACCCTGTAACCTTACAAACATTGTTTGTTACAATTGTGGACAAAAAGGGCATTATTCTTCTAACTGCAAGGAGAAGGCCATTACTTGTTTCAATTGCGGAAAGAAAGGACATATTGCGCGAGATTGCAAGTCACCACCAAAGGAGACGACTGCACCTAGACTCATGGCACCTCCTAGCAACAAGCCAATTGCACGTACTTTCAGCATGACGGTGAAGGATGCTATTGCTGACAGTGATGTAATTGCAGGTACGCTTTTAGTAAATTATGTAGATGCATGTGTTCCGTTTGATTCGGAAGCAACAAAATCTTTCATATCGGAGAATTTTAGGAATAAATTGGATATTCAGTCTGTACCATTAGGGGAGACATTGATTGTAGAAGTAGCAAATCAGGAAAAAGTTTATGTAGATCAGATATGTCAAGATTGTGGAATCGAAATACAAGGACAACGCTTCGAAGCAGATCTTCCTTCTTTTAATCTAGGGGAGTTTGATATAATTATTGGAATGGATTGGTTAGCACGTTATGATGCTCAAATCAATTGTCAGCGTAAGTGGGTTAGTTTAAAGGGACCCAACGGCAAACGAACTCAATTTCGCGGAAGAAAACCTACCCGTAATTTTCTGACTATGGTTCAAGCGAAGAAACTACTAAGGAGTGGGTGTCAAGCCTACTTAGCTCATGTGGTTGACAACGAGAAGCAAGCCCCTGCCATTGACGAAATTCCTGTAGTGAATCAATTCGAGGATGTTTTTCCTGAAGAATTTCCTGGATTGCCGCCCGATAGAGAAATAGAATTCAATATCGATCTTGCCCCGGGAACTGCACCAATTTCCAAAGCACCATACAGAATGGCTCCAGTTGATATGAAGGAGTTGGCTACACAACTGCAAGAACTATTAGACAAGGGCGTAATTAGACCAAGCGTATCCCCTTGGGGAGCTCCAGTGCTATTTGTAAAGAAGAAAGATGGATCTATGAGGTTGTGCATAGATTATCGAGAGTTAAACAAGATGACGATCAAGAATAAATATCCTTTGCCACGAATTGACGATTTGTTTGATCAACTGAAGGGAGCAACTCATTTTTCCAAGATTGATCTGAGATCAGGTTATCACCAGTTGAAGATTAAACCTGAAGATGTGCCAAAGACTGCCTTTAGAACTCGCTATGGGCATTACGAATTTCTAGTGATGCCATTTGGATTGACGAATGCTCCAGCTGCTTTTATGGATTTGATGAATCGCGTATTCAAGAAGTATTTGGACAAGTTCGTGATCGTGTTTATTGATGATATCTTGATTTACTCTAAAAGCCAAGAAGAACACGTAAATCATCTTCGTTTAGTTTTGGAAACGTTACGCAAGGAAAGGTTATACGCAAAATTTTCTAAGTGCGAGTTTTGGCTACGAAAAGTGCAATTCCTAGGACACATTGTGAGCAGTGAAGGAATTTCCGTTGACCCAGCAAAAGTGGAGGCAGTTGCAAATTGGGAAAGGGCGAAGACTCCAACAGGGGTTAGAAGTTTTCTGGGACTAGCCGGATATTATCGGAGATTTGTAAAGGATTTTTCAAAGATAGCTACACCATTGACCAAACTCACCAGAAAGAATGAGAAGTTTGAATGGACTCCCAAGTGCGAGGAAAGTTTTCAAGAACTTAAGAGACGATTAACATCTGCGCCGGTTTTGACATTACCAGACGATACGGGAAATTTCGTAATTTATAGTGACGCTTCCCATAAGGGTTTAGGATGCGTATTGATGCAGCATGGAAATAATTGCTTATGCTTCCAGACAGTTAAAAGATTATGAGGTAAGATACCCAACTCACGACCTCGAGTTAGCTGCGATTGTTTTTGCAATAAAGATTTGGAGACACTATTTGTATGGAGAAAAGTGTGAGATTTACATGGATCATAAGAGTCTAAAATATATCTTTACCCAGAAAGAATTGAATATGAGGCAGAGACGATGGTTAGAATTGATCAAGGACTATGACTGTTCGATTAATTATCATCCAAGGAAGGCCAATGTGGTGGCAAACGCATTAAGTAGAAAAGAAAGACTTAATATGGTAGTATCATCAAAGGAATTGATCAAAGAAATTGAGAGATTCGATTTGGAGATTAAGATTCATGTCCAAGTCAATGAGAGAGTATATGAAATCTCCTTACAACCAGAGTTGATCGAAAAGATTCGTAGATGTCAAGAGAAAATGATGGAAGAAGAGAGAGATCAATTAACCGGAGAAGAATTTCAGCGTCCAAAGGATGCTAAAGGAATTAAAAGATTTGCCTCTAGAGTTTGGATACCAAATGTTGCAGAACTAAAGGAAGAGATTTTGAGTGAAGCACATAGCTCGAAGTACTCTATTCATCCCGGAAGCACGAAGATGTATCAAGATATCAAACAAAACTATTGGTGGCCTAACATGAAAAGAGAAATTTCAGACTGGGTAAGTAAATGTTTAACCTGTCAGAAAGTGAAGGCAGAACATCAACGACCAAGTGGACTTTTACAACCCTTAGAGATACCCGAGTGGAAATGGGAACATATTACCATGGATTTTGTCGTAGGACTGCCCCGAACTAGAGCTAGCCATGATGCGATTTGGGTTATCGTCGACCGACTCACTAAATCTGCACATTTCCTACCAATTAGTGATAAGTACTCAGTTGAGAAATTGGTGAATATATACCTAAAGGAAATTGTGGTTCGTCACGGAGTGCCTGTCTCAATTGTATCTGATAGAGATGCCCGTTTACTTCTCGATTTTTGAAGAGTTTCCAAGAATGTCTTGGCACGAAGTTAAATCTGAGCACTGCATATCATCCACAGACCGACGGACAAAGTGAAAGGACGATTCAAACAGTTGAAGATATGTTAAGGGCTTGTGCACTTGACTTCGAAGGAAGTTGGGATGAGCATTTGCCCCTAGTTGAGTTTGCTTACAATAATAGCTACCACTCCAGCATAGGTATGGCACCATATGAGGCATTGTACGGAAGAAAGTGTAGATCACCTCTATACTGGGATAAGGTAGGAGAAAGAAAGATACTAGGACCATAATTACTTCAACAAACTAAGCAAGCAACCGAAGTTATTCGAAAAAGGTTAGTTGCAGCCCAGGATCGACAGAAGAAGTATGCAAATCAAAAGAGAAAAGACAAAGCATTTGAAGTAGGAGATAAAGTGATGTTGAAAGTTTCACCTTGGAAGGGAGTTATGAGATTCGGAAAGAAAGGCAAATTGAGCCCCAGATATATAGGACCTTTTGAGATTCTCAAGAAGATAGGACCACTAGCTTATCAGTTGGCCCTACCTCCAGATCTTCAGCATATCCACGATGTGTTTCATGTTTCTACGTTAAGAGAATACCATTCTGATTTCAGACATGTTATAACCTACGAACCAGTGGAAATTCGTCATGATTTATCGTACGAAGAAAAGCCAGTAGAGATCCTAGATTACAAAGTGCAAGAGTTAAGAACTAAGAAAGTAAATTTAGTGAAAGTACTTTGGAGAAACCACCAAGTTGAGGAAGCCACGTGGGAATTAGAAAGTGAAATGCGGAATAAATATCCTGAATTGTTTAGTGCATAGTTTTGATTCGGAGGACGGAATCCTATAAGAGGGGAAGACTGTAATAACCACGAATTTTAGAATAAAATTTTAGTTTTGAGTCGAATTTAGAGTATCGTTCAATTAACCAGCAGGGGAAAACGAACTCTTTTTAGCAAATATTTCACTAATCATGACCATCATTTCCTGCACTTAAATTTGTTCCCCATATTTATTTTTTTTATTTAATAATTATCCACCTACAATAAAGTAATTATACATTATGACCACTAAATATTTCCTCAATTATTTTGTCTCCCATAATTGTCAATACAAGTGATTAACCAGAATAACCGGAGCTTTTATTTATAAGACAGATACACAGCACATTTTTTTGAAAAACAACAACACCCTATATTCTTTTATTTCCTGCAAGAGACATTACCTCCCCTGTCTTTTTCTATCCAAAAACCCGGTTACATATATAGATACTAAACAGTTTTATACCAGGTAGTTTATTTTTTTTAGTCAATTTCTTTGTTTTAATTTTCGGTTTCATTTTGGTAAATGTATGATAATTTCTTGCTTTGGATTTCGATTGGGTTGGTTGTGTTTGTTGTGATTTGTGGGTTGAAGTCGATTGTGGGTGTGGTTATTGTCGGAATCGATGGAGGCCGGAGGGGGAGGATTGTGTTGTCCCGAATGGGAGTGTGAAATTGTTGTGATTGTTTTGCTGTGGTTGTTGTTATGCGAAGCAGAGAGGCAGGGAGACGGGTAGAGAGTGAGGGAGACGGGAAAGAGGCGTGAAGGAGAGAGATTGGGAGAGATTGTTTGAACGAGAGAGAGATAGATACAAGTGGAGAGAGGAGTTTGTTGATGATGGTGGTGTGTTGTGGTGTTGTCGGAGATATAAGAGAGACGCGAGGGAGAGATGAGGGTGGAGGAGGCGACAAAGAGAGTGAGACCGGTGAGGGAGATGAGATCGAGAGAAGAGAGAGAGAGAGAGAGAGAGAGAGAGAGAGAGAGAGAGAGAGAGAGAGAGAGAGAGAGAGAGAGACAGAGAGAGAGAGAGACAGAGAGAGATGAGATCGAGAGAGACAGAGAGAGGGAGAGAGAGGGAGAGAGACGCAGGGGAAGGGTTCTTCCGGATGGTGGTGGTGGCGCGTGGGCCCCACGCGCCGTCGTGATTTTTTTCTGTAAAACTGTTAAACGGGGAAGAATAAAATATTGATAAAAATAATATTTATATATAAATATGTTTATTAAATAATGAGTTAAATAAATAAATAAAAGGGGTGAATGTTTTAAAATTATTTGTTTATTATTTTTAAAATTTTAAGAAATAAAAAGGAGTTATAAAATTTGTTTATTATTTTAAAATTGTGAGAAATAAAAAGAGTTTAATAAAATGGATTAATTATTAGTTTGTTAAAAAGAATTATTTAGTGATTTTTAGACGTAATTTAGAAATTTATTGATTTATCGATAAAAAGAGGAATAATTACGAATAAATAGAATAAAATATGGTTTTATTATGGAAAGTTGATTTTAATATTTTCCGGATTAGTTAATTAACCAGATCGAGTCAGATTTATTTTAGAGATTAAAATTTGAATTATATTATTAATGAGTAAAAGAAATTAGAATTTGTGAGGTTGCTTAAAAGTAGAATTCTTTGATAGATTACTTTTTGGTTAAAATGAAAATAATAATTATGGATTTAAATTGAATAAAAATGGATTGTTGAATTTTTCATTTTGAGAATAAATTGAGATTTCCAGATATTAAATGTAGTATATATTTTATAGATTTACTTCCTAAGTTCGAAGTGAGACTTATGTATCCGGGAATTATTTTCTGTTAATTATCGTAGAGATTTTCTAGAGATATTTTATTTAAATATTATATTATCGGAGCGGGAATATTTTATTTTGACGAAGCGCTCACATATTTCTGGTTGCCATTTTTTTTAGAGAATAATTCCCGAGCCGTAGACCGAAGCCAAGTTCACGGGTAGAGTACAAATTTTATCTATACTTATTTGCACTTCGGGATCGAGGCAAGTACCTTCTGACCCTCACTCCTTCTGAAATATTTCGAGAAATGTGTGGATATTATTCTCTTAAAATTGTGTTTTGAATTGCCAGTTCGTTATAAAATATTCAGTTTATCATAATATTGATTTAGAAAATTTTAGAGATTTTCCCAAAATTTTGATAAATTTATATAACGTAATTTGATTGAAATCCAGGGTATCTTAATTGTTTCGAGATGACCATTAAGTATTATTCAGTTATAACTACGCTCATATATCAAGGTAGTTAGATTTTTATTGACTTTAATCGGATCTATTGTTCAGATCCGATAAATGTTGTTTCAATATTCAAATTTGATTCATTGTTCGAATCAAAATAGTTGCATTCAGAATAGTGAATAGAAGAATAGTATATCATCAGAATTTCCTCTAAAATACATACTCTAGCGTAATTGGAAGTTTTCTCCTGAATCGAGTCGTTCTTATTATTTCAAGACGACTTCACATGAATTATTTTAATCAACGAACCTTACTTGTTCAAGGTTGTTACTTATTATCTTGAATTGACATATTGTTCGTGTCAATATAATAAATTAATTTCTTTTGAAAATATTGTGACGACCTATTGATCAGGTCGGTCTTGTACAAAATGTAGACTGGCGGTTGGCCAGAATCGAATAGGAATCCAAGTCAATCAATTGTTATCCGAAGGAATAATCATGTAATCCACTGGTCAACATGGGAGATGGCCCATGGATTTTCTTTCAGATCAACACGAGAAATAAACTCGTGGCATCGAAGGAAAAAGATTAACATTTTGGCACAAACGTTGTCGGGTTGACTTTTCAACCAACTTTTTGCTAGCAAAACGATATAGTGGTACCTGCGACATAGTAGTGATCGTGCTATGGGGTATCATAGGTGTGCGGTACTTGAGACACAGCGGTTGATCTCGTTGTGGGGTATCGTAAAGGTGGAAGACCGGTATTTCAAGTTTTAAATTGCAATTTCTTTATTCAGAGTTAAGTTGTTGAGTTTATCAGTAATTATTTCCATGGCATTTTGCCTGCATATGAATATCTTTCATAAATAGAGTTGTATTCTTTCCACCTTCCTCGTTAGTGAGAGAGCGAGTCAGTGGACTTGCTGAGCACCTAGTTGCTCATTCTTGTTGTTGATATTGTTTTTCAGTGAAGACGGAAAAAGGCGAAACCTCTCGTTTCAAGGGAAAGGAGAAAATGCACCAGAGCACTGAGCTGGACTAGTGTGCTTATCTCAGAGACGACGACGCTATCGAAGACTATTATCATATCTTTCGACGTGTGTATTGATATCGTGTGTACTAATTATATGTTGTAATAATTCAGAGACTTGTCGATGCTTGGACTCGTGGGATAGAACCACTATTGTACAATAAAACCTTCATGTTTAATATGAATTGTATTGTATTTTGAATAAGGCAGGTATTGACGGTAAGTGGCGACCTAAGTCTACAAGTAGTGGATTTGGGGGCGTCACACCAACTGAATGCAACCACATTCAACTTTTTTAAAAAAAAAAGGTATGGTGATTTTGGTGGATTTGGATTGCAAGGCCCCGCCAGGGGCAATATTCAGCTGAATGCAATTGAAATCAGAAATTTAGTTGCATGTGGTTGCATTCAGTTGCTGATTTCAAGTTCCATTTTTCAGTTGTCATTTTCGACCTCATTTTTGAACTATATATATATATATATATATATATATATATATATATATATATAGAGAGAGAGAGAGAGAGAGAGAGAGAGAGAGAGAGAGAGAGAGAGAGAGAGAGAGGGAGAGAGAGTTCAAAAATGAGGTCGAAAATGACAACTGTAAAATGGAACTTGAAATCGGAAATTTAATTGCATGTGGTTGCATTAAGTTGCAAATTTAGTTGAATATGCCCCTGCACTGCAGGACCATGCAACCTAAATCCACCAAAATATCACCCACCTTATATATATATATATATATATATATATATATATATATATATAGTTTAAAAATGAGGTCGAAAATGACAAATGACAAATGGAACTTGAAATCAGAAATTTTGTTGCATGTGGTTGCATTTAGTTGCAATTAGTTGCATGTGTTTGCATTTAGTTGCAATTAGTTGCATGTGGTTGCATTCAGTTGAATATGCCCCTGCGAGGCCTTGCAAACCAAATCCACAAAAATCTTCCCATCTTAAAAAAAAAAAGTTGGTAGTTGAATTCAGTTGAATGTGGTTGCATTCAGTTGAATATGCCCTTACGGGGCCTTGCAACCCAAATCCACCAAAATAGCACCCCACTTAAAAAAAAAAAAAATAGTCGGCAGCGTTCAACAGAAAGGGGGAGGGGGGTTAGGGTTAGTATTTTTGCAATTTTGAAACTTAGTTAGTAAAATTGCAAATAGCTATTCTTAACAAAAGTAAATGTGCAAAAATTTATTTTTTCCTATTTATTTATGAAAAAAGCCCTAATATTTATTATGTGTTTTATACAAGTTTAATGCATATTTTTCTTATAGTATCAATGTAGAATGATACAAGTTTACCTTTTCCATTTATTTACAAATATTTTAATATGAATTTAGTAAAAAACTTTAATCATGAAATAATGTGGGATCTCAGTTTATTAACAACAATAATGAAAAGTCCAAATTGTAACATTTACACTTTTCTAAGGTAATATTTAATAATATAAACAACCTAATATCAACAACAAATAAAGTTAGAGTGCAAATTAAACCACATTTTTCATGATATATTTAAACTTTCTATCCTATTTATATTAATTTATAAATTGAAAAATAAAACATATATACACAAAATATAATCGAAATAATTAATAAGTTGTTATCGATATAATTAATGAGTATTATTAAAAAAAATTTAATAAAAATATTAAGAGCCCACGTAAATAATAATAAAAATAATTTTATATTTTAAATAAATTTATAAACATCATGAAAAAAGGATGTCATATTGCTGAAGCATTTAATATTTTATACTTAGACGAAAATATGATCGAATTACTTTTTTTCTCAACCTTCTTAATGAATTAATTTCTACATTGTTTAAATTTGTATCCATTGATAATAATAATTTTTCACATAATAAAGTGCGGGACAGTGTCGGGAGGGGACGTCGAGTAACATTTATTATGTGTTTTATAAAAATTTAATGCATATTTGAAAAATAATTTTTAATGCATATTTTATTAATATAATAAACCTTTAATTAAAATTTCCTATAACTTGAGTTTTTTCTTTATCATATTTGAAGGTATTAATTTTTTTTATAAAGGTATTTAAATTTTGGTTTTTTATGAAAATATATAAATTTTGGTTTTTATGAAAGTATTTAAATTAATAAATAGGTATTATTATTATTATTTATTATATAATAAATATAAATATTTAATTTTAACATGTTGTTATGAGTTTCGAAATTTAGATCTGACTAGCGTAAATAGTTAATTAAATTTTCTATTAGTTATATTATTTATTTTAATTAATTTTATTATTTGGTTTTAAAATTTTTAATTTTAAACTCATTTATACATTTTGATAAAAATATTTATTAACCGATATAAATTCCCTATTGAGTATATAAAAATAAATATAATATTTAAAACATAATTAATAAATTACATGTATATTATGAACTTATATCTATGATTATTATATATTTTAATTTTAATTTATGACTAAATTATATTCGTTTATAACAATTTAATGTATTTATTGTAAAAAGTTCTATTTTACAAATCTTTTTGCTACTCCAATCTAATTTCTTATTCTTAAATATATTTTTTTCAAACCCATCTATTTAATTGTATATATTATAATTGATTGATTATTATATTTTGTATAATTACATATTACGACCTCACGTTAATATTTTCTTTTTCTCGTAACCACAAATTTTTGTGGGTACCCACGACCTATCGTGAATATCCACTTTTACTCATACTCGAAATCTATAAATGTAATTATATATCATGAGATTACTGGTTCGATATCCAACAATGACATAAATTCGTTATTATCTTATATAGTATTAATATTGCAATTAATTATAACTCAATTGCATATTTTATTTAAATATTTAACATATTTCAAATCTAATTTTGTTATATATTATTTTGTTTTTTTAATTTTTTTAAAAAATTTGTACTAACAAAAATTTTGAATTCAACTTTATGAACTTCATTTCTCATATTTAAAAAATTATTAATAAATAACTCACATATGATAGTGTGACAAAAAAATTAATATATATTGCATTTATAACATGAAAAGTAAATATATGACAAAATGGGTGATGGTTTGTGTATTAAGATTTTTAAAAGGAAGATAAAAATCGAAGTGGATCAAGTGGTCATAATAATTAATTATGTATAATGAGGTTGCTGGTTCGATACCCAATGAAGACAAAAAAATAATTTTTTTATTTTAGCAAAACTTTCTAAATAGCGGTAAATACGTAATTATACAAAATAAAATGGTATAACAGTCATTTTACAACCATTAAAATGGTAAATTTTACCCTTATGTTCTCCTATTATAGATAGTAATAGTAGTAAGTAAGATATTAAATAAAAATTCTAATATTATAAGATGAATTACGAGAACCAAAAAGTCTGGCTAAAATACCGATCAATCAAAATTTTTAATATTTCGTCTTTAATTGTATAGTGTAGATAGAATATATTTTTTAACTAACAATCTTATTCCATTATAATTACACATGAAAGTAGTATTTACGAATTAAAAATGGATGTTACAATAATTTTATACATGAGTTTGGTTAAATCGTACATTACAAATTTAAATATTTAATGCAGCTAACAATAAAATGAGATGAAATAAATTTAATGTAGCCCGACAATTAAATAATGATGTCATATTGGTGTAGCATTTAATATTTTATACGAAAAAATGATGTCATATTGGTGTAGCATTTAATATTTAATATTTTAATATTTTATATTTAAAAAATGATGTCATATTGGTTATATTTTGATATATTTAATCTTTCTATGCTATTTATAATAATCTATAAATTGTAAAATAAAACATGTATACACAAGATATAATCGATATAATTAAAAAGGTGTTATCGATATAATTAATTAGTATTATTATTATTTTTCTTAATAAAAAAATTAAGAGCCTATGTAAATAATAATAAGAATTTTATAAAGATCATGAAAAATGATGAAATTTTTACCTTCTCCCATTTAATATTATAATCTCACATATTAAAATGACAACACCTATGTTAATAAGTATTATAAATGTATCATTTTCTCTCAATACTAACTTCTCTTATAAAAAATAACTACCTCTTATAAAAAATAACTACCTCGGTCAAAAAAACTTGATATATATATATATAGAGAGAGAGAGAGTTGCACTCCACGGCAAACACCTTATATAACAAACAATAAAGAACACCTCATATCTCATAAATCTATTGCCCCTGGCGGGGCCACCCAATACAAAAAGTTCTTATTTTTTTAGGCTCCATCCATTCAGCAAAAAAAAAAAAAAATTTTGAAAATTTACTGTTCACGTGATGACGTCATGATGACGTCATCACGTGAACAGTAATTTTTTTTTTTGCAGACTTGATAGAGGGTAAAAAAATAATAACTTTTTGTATTGGGTGCCCCTGACGGGGCCAAAGGATCTAATAGATCTAAGGTGTTCTTTGTTATTTGTTATATAAGAGTGTTCTGTATGGAGCAAAGGCCTATATATATATATATATATATATATATATATATATATATATATATATATATATATATATATATATATATTGAAATATGATAAAACAATATAAGTTATAGGTAATTTTAATTAAAAATTATTATATTAATGAAAATTTAGCTAGCTCGCATAGCGCGCGGGCAGTTTCCCTTGTTTGAACATAATTGAGTTAAATATTTGATTACATATATGTGTTTATTTTAATATCTTTTTAAAGTTTGCTGCATATTCGGTAGAAAGAATTAGGAGTGTAAACGAGTTAAACTGTTCGTGAGCTACTCGAGCTCGATTCGGTAATAATCGAGCCGAGCTCGAGCTCGAGCAATTAGAATACTTTGCTGAACCGAGCTCGAGTTTCAAATTACTCAGCTCTTAAGGTTCGTGAGCCTAATTATTTTTAATTTTTATATATTATACATTTATTTTTTATATAAATATTTAATATTTTTATATAATTTATATATTTAATCGAGTCGAGCCTAAGCCGAATCAATCATATTCAAGTTTTTGCCATATTCAATAAAATCGATTCGAGCTTTCGACCGAACTTGAACATATTGAACTTTTTACGAGCCAAGTTTCGAGCTTGAAATGAAAGGCTCGATCGAACTCGAGCCCGAACTTTCTACTTGAACTCGAGCCTAACAGGGTTCAACTCGGCTCGAATCAATTACACCCCTAGAAAGAATCATTTTATAATTACGTTTAAAAATATGTAAAATCGAATAATTTTATCGATCATCAAGTCAAATATTATTTAAATGGGGTATATAATAATGTTTTATTATATAGTACTAAAGTATCGAATCATATCATATAAATAAACGGGACGGGTCTACAAGAGTAAATAGAACCGTGCATTTTGTAAACGTGTTTTTTCCCGCCAAAATCAGAGTTTGGGGTTTAGGGCTTTAATCACTTTGGGGATAGAGATCGATAATTTAGGAGAAAATCTAGGCGAAAAGGATGGAGCATCTGGATTTGGATTCGAGCGGATTGCCTTCCGAGTTTGGAGGTATGTTTATTTTCTTTCCCTAATTTGATTTTATAAACGTATTTTCTCTATTATTACAGCATTATTATTATTGAGCATCACTCATGAGTAAAACCATTCTTAAACTTCATCAAAACACATTAATAATGAGTAAAACCGCCAGCAATTTTAGAGTGATGATGATGATGTGATATATATGTGTATATTTTACTTGTAACATCATCGAAAAAAAGAAAGAGGGATGATGAAGCGGAAGACAATGTGTTACAGATTATAAAGGAACTCCAAGTGGGTGAGGAAATTGACTATGTAAATCAGCTTGTCATTAGTAATGCGCATTCACATAGATCCGGTGTTACACACATATTAAGTGATGTATTTCATCGGGCACCAAGGCATCGAATGGTTATTCACAATCTCTGGCCTTCAATGAGAATTACTCGTCAAAACTCGAATTATGTTAGAATCATTCCAATCATGCCGAAGGAAACCAAGCTAATATCCCTATGGAACATAGAGTTCCAACATCAAGTTCACCATTGAACAATATTCTTGGGAAGCAATGAAAAAGGATTGGTTTCTCATGACACAAGGGGTTCCCCTTGAAGATTTCCAACATTATAATTTCTATAGCATCTTAGGTTCAATTTCCTAGAGCAGCCAGGTCAAAATATTTGGGATGTCACTATGGTTAGAGCTTTGCCGGCTATTTGTGAGGATTTTGATGAGAACTTGATGAATTATTTGAAAGAAATCTACGAGTTTGGGAAGGAGCAGAGCCGATCCCGAGGCCAAGCCGCTTATACAGTTGAATGGGGGCACCAAAAAATTTAAATTTTTAGGGACACATTTTATTTATGTATGTATATATATGAGCAAAAAAAAATTAGAAGCACAAAAAAAAAATAGGGGCACACTTTTTAAAATTCATTTTAAAAGAGCACAAAAAAAAAATTTAATGCTCAAATAACGCAAAAGTAAAAATTAGGGCATAAAAAAATCACTTACCGTTGCATTAGATAAGCTTGATCTAGATGTTGATAATGTAAGGGGGCAGGGGTATGATAATGGAGAAAATATGAAAGGAAAAAATATAGGTATGCAGAAAAGATTACTCGATGTAAATCCTCGAGCATCCTCGAGCTTTTTACACGCCATGTGGATGTCATAGTCTCAATCTCACACTTCGTTATATGGCTAATTCTTATGATTTGGCAATCTAATCTATTATATTATTAATAGCACAACACGGGGTTTTGGAAGACAATTTATTCCACCTCAGCAGCGATGCCACCTCAGATATGTTATAACTCCATTAGAAATTACTAAATTATCCTTACTATATTATATTACTGATAAAAAATTGTTAATAGTGAGAATTGAACCCCTGACCACTATATTATATTAATGATATAAAATTGTTAATAGTGATTTGAAAATATTATAAAGCTCATTATTAATATATCGTGAGACAACACTCATATATTATATTAATGATAAAAAATTGTTCTTAAAGAGAATTGAACCCTTGACCTCTAACCTAGAAGGGAGATTCCTTACCATTAGGCTAGACAACAATTTTGAAAATATTATAAAACAAAATATTAATATATCGCGAGACAACCCCCCTCTAACTTAAAATGGAGATTCCTTATCACTATGCTTGACATCAATATTAAATATATTATAAAACTCATTATTAATATATCATTAGGTAATTTAATTATCATGAAATTACTAAATTACCCCTCCTATATTATATTAATGATAAAAAATTGTTCCTAATGAAAATTAAACCCCTTACCTCTAACTTAAACGTGAGATTCTCTACCACTATGCTAGATATCAGTTTTGAGAATATTTTTCGTTATATATACATCAGGAATAGATAATCTTTTATATATATTTTGCATACTAAACATTAATATGTTCAAGCACCATTTAATTATAAAGTAATATAAATACATATTAACATGATTTTACTAGTAAATCTGTGCCTTGCACGGGCTATAAAGCTAGTTCTTTTGAATTGTGCAACATGCATATTGTTTATTTTCTTCTTTTACGAAAAGATGGAGTGTTTTGAAAGAATCAATTGGATGTCGTGGCCTAAGTGTAAAGCCATTATCTCAGAATCGTTGAGAAAGTCATCTTGAGAGTGTTTCTGCAATAAGATATCAAATTTTGTTAACTATACCAGTTACAGTGGCTTCTACAGAAATGAGTTTTTCAAAATAAAGTGGATCAAATCTTATCTCCGTTCGAGTATGTCACAGGATAGATTGAATGGATTGTCTATGATTTCCGTTGAGAAGGACATGCTTCCAAATCTTGATTATGAAAGGCTTAGGAATGATTTTACAAGCAAAACAGCTAGAAAAATAATACTTCAGAATTAATAAATTATATGTATTTTATTTTTGAAGTGCTACGTATCCCTCTCTTACAATTGCAGTTTCTCAAAATTCTAAAGGTTAGTTTCTTTTACGGTAACAATTTCTTATTTTCTTTTATGCTTCTTTGTATATTATTGTGGGGGAACAAAAAATTTTTTTGCTTGGGGCTTTAGAAATCTCAGGGTCGGCTCTGGGAAGGTCCTGAGTTTCCTTTAGTTGCTTCTTTCATCATGCATTCTTCTCTCCAGTACCTTGTTCCTCCATAATTTCCTATAAACATAGAAAATCGATGCTTGGCATCCAATTAAGTTAAATAAAAACTACTCTAATTAAATAGGACTAAAACATCGTAAAACAAAGTTTAATGGGAGATAATATGAGGCAAAATATCTATACATTAACCACACATCAAATACCCCCCAACTTAACCTTTGCTCGTCCTCGAGTAAAATAATAAAATATAACTATATACAACTAACTAGTACCACTTTCGTAGGTGATCACAGTTGCATTTGGCATATGCAATAAGCCTTTTAAACCCCTAGGTAGCCCTAGTGGACGAGTGAGATCTCGTAGGTCCTATAGTGAATGTAACTCATGCAAAAGATTGAATGTCAATACAACACCACACATACAAGTCCTCTCATGCCACATCAACTTAAGAATCAAAGTGAATAATGCAATGTCTTGTGTCAAAGGTGCAAGTATTCACATGGTTTACTCAAAGAACATGCATAAGTCCTCAAAAGTCCATGCCAAGTGTAAGAATAAGTTAGTAACCATGCTAAACCCACAAGAGTATATCTTTGAGTCAAAACTTGGGATCTCATATGCAAAAACAAGTAATAACTCACCTTTCACTCACAAAAGAATATTCACTCAAGAACAAGGGTAAGTGTATCACTCAATTCTAACAAAATCATAAGCATGCCTGACATTTGGTATCAATCTAACTTTAACACAACATACATCAATGATGATAATCAAAAGGTCTTTATTCGGGTTGTAATGGGGTTAGGGACAAGGTATGTCAAGTACAGCCAAAGAAGGTGAAGTGTCAAAGGCTAGTACCTAACAAAATAAATCATTCAACTCCCTATCTATCATCCCCACACTTGAAATTTTTTTATTCCAACAAGCTTCCAAAAATTCCTTGGAATCATCTTGTTTGGCATAAGCTCAAAATCAATAGATATGCCCACCATCAGTGGCCGGTTTGCCATGTTCGGCTAAATACCTTTCAGCGCCTTGCTTCTCTAGGGTTGGACGTGCTGCAATACTGTATCTTGTGTGTGGGGAGTATAGAATGCTCTGATCATCTCATGGTTAAGTGCAGTTAGTTCTTATGTTTTAGACCATCTCACTTCGCTTATAGGGAACTACGAACACAAATTTCCAACTTGGAATGCCCTTCTTTTTACCTGGGGTATGGTCTCTAATTCTGCTCACAAGCACCTGCTTCTCCTTGGTGCTCAAGTCTTCTGCTACCATGTATGGAGGGAAAGAAACACTAGGTTGCATAGGAAAGGCTGTGTTGGTCCGAAAAAAGTTCTTGAAGGCATTGTTACTAATATAAAAGCTAGATTAATGACTTCCGACTGGTTTGTAAATATAGCTAATGATTATAACTGTACTAGTTGGTTAAACAGATAGATGTTAGTCTAGCTTTCTTTTGCTTTCTATTTGAAATCTCCTTTGCAGATTGCTCATAGATAGTCCTCCCCTTCGGTCTGTCGTTGGGCAAGAGTTAACCCCTATTTTTTGCTGTTAATATATATATCGAATTAGCAAAAAAAAAAAAACTTGATTAGTCTATCAAAGAAGGATCACACAAACATAAGTATGCTCACATATAAATTATATTTTTTTCTTTTTTTTTTTGTTTTTATTCTATTTTTTTTGCGCTAAGAGACTAATATTTAAATAGGTACAATGATCCCCCGATATTCTTATAAAATTCGACTAATAAGTAAACAACCAAACCCATATTTTCCTAAAGTAACCATCAATAAACCCCCATGCACACCTTTTTACTCCCTCAAACACTCTACTAGCCTTTGACAATTTGGGTTCAAGTTAAAGTAACGCCAATACAAGAAAAATGTCTAGGCAAGTAATGAGGTGTGTCATCGAAAAAAAATAAGATTAAGCTCAACGGGGTAACTAATTGATCATGTGTAAATGGTGTGGTAATATAGGAAACATGAGGTTATCCATAAATGCTTTATCACGTTATCATCAAATAATTTCATGCATTTCAAGAATGGTCTCAAACAAGTGCTAGCAATGCAAACAACATGTGGACACTCAAGCAAAAGAATATAAAATGCAAAAGATATGCATATATGCCCAAAATCTCACTTGGTGGCAAACCATAATCAATCCCAAGCAAAAAGTCTCTCTAATGTGCCTACTTGTACTCAAAGCATGCAAACCAAATCATCTTGCACATATTCATGTCCTTTCAATCACTTACAACATTCAATAAGTCTATCAGCTTCAACTTGCTAGTATATGTGTGTGCACAAGAACAAAACATATCACTTCTCAATCAAAAGCTTTAATAACACAAGATTCTTATAGCATGTATGGGTGAGGCATGTTACAACAAATAATCATTTTACAAGGCCAAAATTATTTTTGTGATTTTTCAAATTTTTAATTTTTTTTATAAATCTATATACAACTATGGAAAACACATCCCCACATTTAAATGGGTCTATGTCCTCATTGACAAATATCTAATTAGAATAATCCTAATAATAATAATAATAATAATAATAATAATAATAATAATAATAATAATAATAATAATAATAATAATAGTATAATAATAGTATAATAATAATAATAATAATAATAATAATAATAATATAATAACAATAATAATAATAATAATAATAATAATAATAATAATAATAATAATAATAATGTACATATTAATTATACAGCAATATAAAGTGAAGAAATACTCCCCAAATGCTTAGCATGAAGTGTCGCTAAAAATTGAATCAAGAAATGTTGCCTCCATTTACTTAATTTCAGGCCCACCATGTCTTTATAATAAATTCAATCCACTCTCTAACATAGAAAGGAATGTAGCTGAAGTGGTGGAGTAGTCCAAATAGGAGCTTGAACATGCCCAGGTGGAGTTCAAATCTCTAGCCATTTAGATTTAATTTTTCAATGACATTTAAAGTACAGCTAGTTAGGTTCAGAGTCAGGTACGGAAATCCCGAAGCTGAAGCTCGGTTCCGAAGCAGCAGGTTTGGATCAGATTCTTTATTACCAGGAGGCTCGGGTACAACTTCGGGAGCAGGTTTGAACACATGCATGCAAATAGCCTTGCACGAGACTGTGAGAGTTATAGCCAATTAGCAAGAGAAAAACATACGGGCATCACACACTACGCACGTCCCTCAATAAACTTCTGCTCTCCTCCACGTCCCTCATAAACTTCTGCTCTCCTCTGTTTTTACAAGTTCGTGTGCTCACCATCACCATGTATTTAACATGCTCCCCGTGCAAATATTGCTGCTACTGCTACTTTTTTTTTCAACAGAACATTTTAAGAGCTGAAATATAAGCTGCACCAAAATCTCAAATAAATTGTTCCATCCATTAAAAATTCCTAAAACACATCATAAAAATTCATCAAGGCACCTTGTGGGAGTAAAAAAAATGAAATAAAATAATAATAATAATAATAATAATAATAATAATAATAATAATAATAATAATAATAATAATAATAATAATAATAATAATAATAATAATATCTAGCCTAAACCAAAGTCAATACATGTTTACTAAACTTACAAAAATTTTGGTTTGCCTCCCAACGATCGTTTGTTTAACGTCATTAGCTCGACGTCTTGCATGGTAGAATTAAGTTTGAGGTTCAGTGAGAAGCCAATTAATTCCTCTTGGAATGTCATCACCAACAAAATATGGCTTAAGTCTCTGTCCATTCACTTTAAAAACATCGGAACCATCCAGAGTGATATCCACTGCACCATATGGATACACCTTGACCACTTTAAATGGACCAGACCATCTTGACTTCAATTTTCCGGGAAAAAGTTTTAGTCTTGAGTTAAATAGTTTAACTTGTTGGTCAACTTCAAATTTTTTTGGTCTAATGTGTTTGTCATGCCACTTCTTTGTCTTCTTCTTATATATTGCAGCGCTTTTATAGGATTTAAGCCTTAACTCATCAAGTTCACTGAGTTGCATCAACCTGTTTAGTCCCGCAGCTTGTAATTCCATGTTCAAGAATCTTGTCACCCCATATGCTTTATGCTCCACTTCCACCGGTAGATGAGATGCTTTTCCAAACACTAACTTGTAAGGAGACATACCAATAGATGTCTTGAAAGCAGTCCTATAAGCCCATAAAATATCAACAAGTTTCCTTGCCCAATCTTTTCTGGAGTTAACAACGGTCTTCTCAAGAATTTTTTTTCAACTCTCGATTTGAAAACTCCACTTGCCCGCTAGTTTGAAGGTGATAAGGTGTAGCAACTTTTTCAGTCACTCCATACTTCCGCAAAAGATCATCAATTAATTTATTGCAAAAGTGAGACCCTCCATCATTGATGATGGCCCTAGGCACTCTAAATCTTGTGAAGATATGCTTCTGTAAGAACTTTTTAACCACTCTAGCATCATTTGTAGGGCTAGCAATCGCCTCCACCCACTTAGAGACGTAATCAACTCCCACCAAAATATATTTGTTCCCATAAGACGATGGGAATGGACCCATGAAGTCTATCCCCCAAACATCAAAAAGCTCAACCTCAAGAATAGGTTGCAAAGGCATCTCATTCCGTCTTGAAATAATCCCGTCCTTTTGAATCTGTTACAAGTTGCAATAAAGTTTCTAGCATCCTGATACATTGAAGGCCAATAAAATCCAGACTGCCAAATTTTTGCAACTGTTTTTGTGCTACTATTATGACCACCACACTCTAAAGCATGACAATGTTTCAAGACATCGGGAATTTCCTCGTGTGACACACATCTCCTCATGATACCATCGGCACATTCCTTGTAATGAAGTGGTTCTTCCCAGAAGTAATGACTTACATCAAACAAAATTTTTTTCTTTTGTTGAAAAGTGAAGTCATTTGGCACAATACCTCCCACGATATAATTTACGGAATTAGCATACCATGGTGTTGACAAAGATACAGCAAGAAGTGTTTCTTCCAGAAATGCATCATTGATAGGCATATCAACTCCTACCATTCCATCTCCCTGGTCCAACCTTGATAAATGATCAGCTATCAAGTTTTCAGAACCTTTCTTGTCTCGAATTTCAAGATCAAACTCCTAAAGTAAGAGAATCCAACGAATTAGACGAGGCTTGGCATCCTTCTTTGACATTAAGTAACGAAACGCCGCATGATCCGTATAAACAATCACCCTAGACCCCATAAGATAGGATCTGAATTTGTCAAAGGCAAAAACCACAGCAAGTAGCTCTTTCTCAGTGGTTTCATAATTGATTTGTGCATCATCAAGTGTCTTGCTTGCATAATATATCACGTGCATCCGTTTTTCCTTCTTTTGTCCCAAAACAGCACCCACGGCATAATCACTAGCATCACGCATAAGTTCAAATGACAAGCTCCAATCAGGGTCTGACATGATAGGCGTAGAATTAAGCTCCTTCTTCAACCTGTTAAAAGCAACAAGACAACTCTCATCAAAATAAAACACAATATCTTTTTTAAGTAAATTAAAAAGAGGACGAGAAAATTTAGAAAAATCTTTGATAAAATGATGGTAAAAACCGGCGCGTCCAAGAAATCTTCTAATCCCCTTCACAGATGAGGGTGGTGGAAATTTCTCAATCACTTCAATTTTTGCCTTGTCCACCTCGATGCCTTTACTAGAAATCTTGTGCCCAAGCACAATACCATCCTTTACCATAAAATGACACTTCTCCCAATTAAGAACAAGATTAGTGTCTTCACATCTCTGCAACACTTGAGACAAACTGGTTAAACAATAATCAAAAGAAGAACCATACATAGTAAAGTCATCCATGAAAACTTCCATGGTTTTTGCTATAAAATCTGAGAATATAGCCGTCATGAGTCGTTGAAAAGTTGATGGGCCATTACACAAACCAAAGGGTAGTCTACGATATGGAAAAGTACCATAAGAACAAGTAAAGGTTGTCTTTTCTTGATCCTCGGGTGCAATGGGAATCTGAAAATATCCCGAGAATCCATCTAGAAAATTATAATACTCATTACCCGCTAGTCTTTCAAGCATTTGATTAATAAATGGGAGAGGAAAGTGATCTTTGCGAGTAGTGCTATTTAATTTCCTATAATCAATACAAACTCTCCAGCCTGTTATAGTCCTAGTATGAATTAATTCATTCTTTTCATTATGCACGACAGTCATCTCACCCTTCTTAGGAACAACATGTATTGAACTAACCCAATTACTATACGGAACAGAGTATATAATGCCAGCATCTAACAACTTAGTTATCTCTTTCTTAACCACATCTTTCAAATTAGGATTTAATCTTCTTTGTCCCTCAATCAAAAGTTTATGATTATCTTCTAATGAAATCCTATGCATGCAAAGAACGGGGCTAATTCCTTTGATATCTTTAATTGTCCAACCAGTGATTTAAATTGTCTAAGCACATGTAACAATTTATTAAGTTCATCATCATGAAGCAAAAGCGGACATGTTCATAGGGTATGTATCATTAGGACCAAGAAAAGCATACCTTAGATTAGAAGGAAGACGTTTGAGTTTTACCTGAGGTGTCTCTGAAATTGAAAGTGCCATCTCAAATGTCGGTGTACCTGTATCTTGCATATCAAGTGCAAGTGAGTCTTCAACTTCTTTGTCATCTAAGGCTTGTTCCACTTCCGCTAAGTTTGCATCACAAAGACTTACAATTTTATCCACTATGTCAACAATGAAACATGTAACATCAAATGAAGGCATCTTCATAGCTTTGTTAAGGTCAAACTCAACCTTTTCATCACCAACATTTAATGTCAATTATTTGGCCTTGACATCAGTTGTGGTTCTAGCAATAGCCAAAAATGGCCTTCCCAAGATAATGGGCATCTCAACATCTTCATCCATCTCCAACACCACAAAATCATAAGGGATAAAGAATTTGTCCACTTTGACAAGTACATCCTCAATGGCTCCCAAAGGATACTTGTTGAGACATACATGTCTAAAGATGATGATAACAAATACCACAAGGCAGAAAATGAATCAAGAAAATGAAGTTGACAAATAAATCATGAAGCTAACTGAAATGCAGATCAACTAAGCTACATCTTATGAATGGAACTCTGCAAACAGTTAGGAAGTATTTCTACAACAAGCCATGAGATGCTATAATCAAGTATCTATAATCAGAAGAGATTTTTCTATACCCATGCAAGTAAATTCGAGAAGTCAAGAAAATAGAAAGTTTGAGAAGTCAGACCATTGTCATATCTCTATTCGAGTTATCTCAGACATGGTGAATTCGAGAATTCTACAAAAAGAGTTATTCGAGAAGTCAGGCTTCTAAGAAGTCTCTATTCAAGAAGTCTACAAGGCATCCTATTCGAGAAGTCATTCGAGAACTCGATAAGTTACTTATTCGAGAAGTCAAGACATATCTATTCGAGAACTCAGCCTGAATATTCTAAAGTTCTCGAATGGAACATATCGAATGAAGACCAGACCCAGAATTACTTTTCAACCCGTGACTTATAGACAGTGATCAATTACACAGAGGATGTTACTAGTAGGGAGTCAAATTGTAGATATTCGAAGGCTCAAACTCTATAAGTGAAAGGTGAAATCAGTCACTATTTATCTAACTTCAAGGGCAACAATGAGAGTGGAAGCAATCTCCAACATGATTACATTACTACTGAAGAATTCAAAGGATATCTTGATGAATGCACAAGGATAAACTGGTTTGCCTGAGAAGTTCAAGCACAGCTCAATAAGCAAAAAAGATTATTGACTTTCCAAAAGGTTATCTTTTTGTTAAAGAAACTTTTCAGGGATAAAGATTCAAATCAGAAAGATCTTTTGCATAAAGCATCACGTGGGCTTGGAAGCTAAGTCAATTCAAGAACTTAGTAACTTATGAAGAAAGAAACATACACGGACTTGAAGCATACTGGAATTGTCCAAATCAAGAAGAGAAGACCTTCAAGACATTTCCAGAAATGGCTATCACTTCAAGCATGTGTGTGGCAAGTTATACTAAAAATGTACCCGCAGCTGTATTTTACTTTTCTTTATATAGTTTAAATAAGCTGTATGAGTAGCATAGTGTAAGCAAGAAAAACACAGAGCATAAGATAGAGATCAATAGGTTTTCTTGTAAACACATTGTAACCCGCAGCTGTGTATTTCTACACAGAGTATTTTATTCAAATACAACTCTCAGGTGGACCACTCAAACTCCACCTGAAATTTTTATATCGTGTGTTTATTTACTTTATTTACTATCTGTTCTTTACAAACTGTCTAAGACCTCATTAATTCGAAAAGAATTTAGTTGAGATGTATTCAATCCCCCCTTCTACAATCTCGTGGTGTATAACTGGGAAATAACAATACTTAATAGTATGATCTGCCAATTGTTGAAGAGAGATTTTTGTCTTCTTGAGCTCTCCAAGACCAAGTCTTTTACAAATGGAGTGTGGCATCAAACTCATACTAGCCCATAAATCACACAAGGCTTTAATATTCTCCATTTTTACAATAGTGCATGGCAAAGAGAACCTTCCAGGATCTTTTACCTTCTACGGAATTGATTTTTGTATGACTGCACTACACTTCGCATTTAGAGTAATAGTTTCCACATCCTCAAGTTTCCGCTTTCTAGACAACATCTCCTTAAGAAATTTGGCATAGAGTGGCATTTGGGCCAAAGCATCAGCAAAAGGAATATTTATATGCACTTACCGAAAAATTTTCAAGAACTTCTCATACTATTTTTCCAATTTCCTATTATGAAGCCTTTGTGGGAAAGGAATTAGCGGCTCATATGGCTTCGAAGGCACTTTTGGTATGACTTCTTCTTCTTTCTGCTTATCATTCACCTTCTCTGAAATTTCCGCTTCAGCCTCTACTAATTCATCTTCTTTTGCAAGAGCCTTCTCTTTAGGCTTTATAGCCTCAATTTTTGGCAATTCTCTTTCATTCCTCAGAGTGATAGCCTTGCAGTGTTCCTTACCATTTGGGTCTAGTTGAGTAGGGAGTGATCCTTGCTCATGAACACTAACCTTATTAGCAATTTGGCCAATTTGCGTTTCCAACATCTTTTAAGATGAAGCCATCTAATTTTGGTCTCCATGTTGGCAAACGTCCCAGTAGTTCCTTGTATCATTTTATTGAGCTCAACCTCCCAATCAGTAGGTTCTTTCTTTTCCTTTGGTGGTGATTGATATTGTTATTATGCCTGATACTGCTGACACGGCTGAAAACCAGGAGGTTGATTTTGCTTATGAACTGCATATGATGGATTAGCCGCATGATTGCTGCTGTAGGAAAGATTGTTATTGGGCCTCTGATTTGGATTGTAGTAAGAGTTATTTTGGATAGGCCATGATTGTCTTCCCTGAATAAAAGATGATTCCTTTGGAAATTGTTGTGTATAAGAATACTGATTAAAATCATTATCATTGTACCCTTCCATGGGAGAAGAAATAGCATTGACATTCACCCTTTGTCCACGTACTTCTTGAGTAAGAGCATCCAATTTAAGAGTCAACATGTTCATCATCTCAGTATCTTGTGCTGATTTAGCTGAGCTCATCCCACTTGGTGCCCAAGAATAGTTTTTTGCTGCTAATTGCTCAAGAAGTGTTTTTGCCTTATGTACTGGTGTTTTCTTGAAATCTCCACCAGCTACCACATCCAAACTCAAACGAACATCTGCATTCATAGATCCATAAAAAGTATTCAAAATCATCCACTCCGTACAACCGTAATGTGGACATTTTCTCAACAATGCCTTGTATCTCTCCCATGCGTGATACAAGCCTTCACCTGGTTGTGTTTTGAAACTCAGAATGATTATCCTCATTTGTTGCGTCTTGTCAGAAGGATAATATTTGGACAAGAACTCGGTAGAAAGACTCTCCAAAGTAGCAACTACAGTTTCTAGAAGCTGTTGGAACCATTCCATGGCTCTTCCTTGATAGAGTAAGGAAACATGTGAAGACGTATCTGATCTGACGTAACTCCAGTGATCTTGAATGAACCACACATTTGCACGAAGCGCTCAAAGTGACGGTATGGGTCCTCTCGCTCAATGTCCCCTTCAAAAGCCAAGTTGCTCACCATCTGAATTAAACTTAAAAGGAAATTGATTAATAAAGGAGAAATTTTAGTTAGATAAAATATAAAAGATATTGTATTTTACCTGAAAAAAAATTATTTAATTAGAGAAGATAATATGTTTAACCTGAAAAATTAAATTGATTAATTTGTAGGATGAATTTTATCTGTAATTTAGTAAGAGTAAATAAGTAAAATTAACAGGTACTGTACCGACCGACGAAACTTTTAGTGTTTCGATTTTTATATAATAGTATAGATGAATGGGCGATATTAAGTGTTTTAAAAGAGGTAGGAAAGTGTTAGAAGACCAACTAAGAAGGCCTTAAAACTCTAACTTCCGTCATACTCAAGCCCTGATCCTCAGCCTAAGGTGCTAAATTCTTCCCTCAGGACTTAACAAAAGCTCAAGCCTTGAACTTCATGCTTGAAATATCTCTGTTGAGTTCAGGCCCCTGAAGCTCATCCTTCTCTCCATCACCTTATTCTTCCATAATCAATATATATATATAAAGGAGGATAGCGGGAGTTTAGGTGGCGCTCTAATATCGTCTCAATCTATTTTTCTAATTTTCAAAAATTTTAGAATTTTAAACACTAATAAATATAAAATATCAATTAACATATTAGAAGTAGAATAGGTGTTCGAACTTATAGAGGAGAAGAGTTCGAATTTATAGGGAATACATATGATTAGAAGTTCTATTGGAAGTATAATAAGTATTTCTAAGGCATACGATTAAAAGTTCTATTGGAAGTAGAATAGGAGTTCGAATTTATAGAGAATAAGAGTTCGAATTTATAGAAAAAAATATATAAATAAAAGTTCTACTAGAAGTAAAATAGGTGTTTTAAAATATATAGAGCAAACATATAATTAAATATTTTATAGAAAGTGCGATCTTCTTAAATTATATATTTTTATATAAGTTAATTATACTTATATTAAGAAAATTTATACATAAATCCAATACTATTGTCATATAAAAGTCACCGTATTTAAAAAGAAAAGAATTGATGTGTTAACATAATAAAAGAACAATCTCACGGAGGAATCCTAAATAAATACACGAGTATCTATAATATAAAGATAAAATAAGATGTGTTTTCATTTTCTAAAACTCCAAAAATTTTAGAAAGTCTAGAGAAAGTATAAATTGGAATTCACTCTACTTTTTAGGTTTTGATTTTAAGGAAAAAAATTGTTGTGTAAGATAAGTATCATCAATATTATAATGAAGTTGGAATTTTGATCTCATACGAGAGCGGCTCGAAACGTGTTTAACGGGAAGACGGCTCACTAGAAAAGATTGTACTAGCTATTAAAATATCATATTAATGTTATAAATTTTATTCTATTTTTAGGATTTGATTTTTATGGATAAACATTATCATACAAGTAATATATGTAAAAGTTAGGTTTTTGGTCATAACGAGAGAGCGGATCAATAGTAATAACCGTGTTTATAACAAGAAAGCGATTCATTAGATAAGACCGTATAAAAGATGTTTAAATATATAAGTAATACATAAAATAAAATGTTTTATTGGAAGTAGAATACGAGGACGGTGGAGACGTCTTATACGATTTTTTAAAGCTATACATCTTTTTTCCTAGAAATCCTTTATTTTAACTTTTTTATACAAGTTAATTATAATTGCATTACAAAAATATATCCATAAATGTAATATTATTCCCGTAACGAAAAGTCTTCGTATTTTAATTTTTTTATATGTTAAAATAGCAGAAAGACATTCCCATGCGGAAACTGTAAATAAATACAAAAATATCTATAATATACAGAAAATATAAGATGTATTTTCATCTTTTAAAACTCCATAAATATTAGAAAGTTTAAACAATATAAAAATTGAAATTTACTCTCTTTATATAATGAAGTTAGAATTTTGGTTTCAAATAAGAGCGGCTTGAAACGTATTTAACAGGAAGACGACTCGCTAGAAAAGATTGTATTAGCAATTAGAATTTGATACCGAAGTTATAATTTTTTTTTATTTTTACGGTTCGATTTTATGGATAAAAAATATTATATAAGTCTTTATAATATATGTTAAAGTTGGGATTTCGGTTTTAATGAGATAGCGGCTCAATCGAAAGAATCGTATTTAACATGAAATCTATTCATTAGAGAAGATTATTTAATTATTAAAATTTAATATTAATATTATAAATAAACGTAAATGTATTGAATTTTTAAAAAATATTGTAATGCCGCCGCGAAGCGCGGCTTTATCAACTAGTTTCTTATAAACATAGAAAATTAATGCTTGGCATTTAATTAAGTTAAATAAAACTACTCTAATTAAATAGGATTAAAACATCATAAAACAAAGTTAAATGGGAGATAATACGAGTGTGAAAAATTTTGCCAGGATGTTCATAGGTTTTTTGGGGTACGCGTCAATGTGGTTTTTGCTATTGCGTCTAAGGGCAGATATTGGAAAGAAACAAGAATTTTGTATGATGATTCTGTGATTTAGTTCAATGCATATCCTAGGAATTTTGACACGGAAGATACCTTTGTTTTCGAAAACATCTGTACAAGAACTAATCGATTTGTGGACAAAGCATCAGAACATTTGGCCTATGATCTGGTTTTCGTAGATTCTTCACCATCCTCTAAGTCAGGGAGCCTAAGAGATTATTGTGGATGTTTGCCGATTGCCCTCGCAAAACGAGGGCATCGAGTAATGGTTGCAAGTCCCAAATATCAACATGGTTTTCCTTCATCTTCAATTGGTGTCAACGCAACAGTTAATATTTCGGGCATTGATCATCAGATTGTTTTCACTCGCGAGTACCAAGAAGGAGTTGACTGGGTACATTTCTATCATATATGGCAGCAATTTGTTCTTCTTAATTACTCAACCAATTATATCATGGCTCTGGATACATTGCTTCTATCTAATGCTCCTCTTAAATTTTGTATGCCATGTTGCCCCATCCCTTTTTAAGCGTATTTCTTTCACATAATATCGAAATACTATCTGCGAATAAGCTTCTGGTGCTTATGGACTTGATTTGTGAGTCTGTAGTGGATTTTGCTAATGAGCTAATCCAAGTTCTTGAAAAAGAATGAATTAGCCACAGAACGAAAGCAAACTGAAGTTAATTAGTGTTTGGTTTAGCTGGTAATGTTTATATGGCATAAATTAATCATTTCTGATACTTGATCTAGTGGCAATAAAGATGGATATGGGGAAATATATACCATCTTAAAAGTCATACCATAGACCCTTTAAAATTGTAATGCATACTCCAGAGACTTGCAGTTACTGTTATCAAACTGTCTGATGTGATGCTATTGTTATTAACTTATCGTCAACCTTCCAAAAACCCTAGGTATTATGGTTCTATTATAATCTTCACAATAATGATTGACAATGACAGCCCACATGTAAAATCTCTAGCGTTTTCTGTTAAATTTCTTTCACACTTTTGAGATTGGGACGTATGTCGATGTTAGCTAAAAGTTAACTGCTGTTTATGTTGGTGATCTCCTTCACTGTTGTCAATGTATCAGCTTATTTTGTTTTGTTCTCTACCTCAACCGGACATGTCCTAGCTTTCCATCTTAAATTGCAGTAATTTGTTTCTGGACCACTCCTGATTTCACACCTATAAGAAATAACTGTGTGTTCATTACCCAACCATTATATCTTTGCGGCTGGATGTACTTGCTGCTTATTAACGCTCCTCTTAAATTCCATATTCTTTTTTTCCTCAATTCTTCTTAAGAATATGTTGATCACATGATATCGAAATAATCACTGTGAATTTTCTGCTAGATATGGAATTGAATTGTGAGTGTGCAGTGGATTTTGCTAATCCAAGAAGTTAGTTAGTGTGTTTGGTAAGTTAAACATTTTGGTACTATATCATTGCAATAAAGATGGATGGAGGGACTTCATGTTGGTAATCTCCCCATGAATAAGGTTCACAAAACTAGTTATGCTACTATGTGCATGTTTTCACCACTATAAATATTTTTAGTTGTCAATCTGTAGTAGTGATTTGCTAACAGTTTCTTTGTTCGTTTTCAATAGGTATTTGTGGACCTAGATGACCAAGTTAACTTTGAATTTTATGATAGTCAGGTATGAAATACATAGGAGACACCATGTTTCCTTTTGAAAAGTGATTTTTTTGCCTTACGCATTGTTTTTGTCTCGTTTGCATTGAGCAGTTCCAGTCTACTCTGGCTCCTTTAGTACTTTCCATGCACGGGATCACCTTTCGCCAAGACTGTTTGTTTATTGCTAATGACTGTCATGAAGGTTTGGTACCAATGTATGTAATTTCCTTAGAACTCTTCTTTCCTAATACATTCTTTCGTTAAATTTCTTTATTCCCACTCATGACTCATGGTATATCATCTTCTGCACTTTATCTCTTATGTTATTAATTCAAATGAAGAGTGGTTTCAAGTCAGCAATACATCATGTTTTATATATGTAGTGCAGTTACATCTCAACTTATATGGTGCATAGAATGATGTCCAAAAATGTGTAATTGGCTTTGCTATTGGATTATTTGAGCATGTGTCCTTTCTAAGTTGTAATTTATGCAAAAAGGCGATGCGCTCTTTGGTAGTATTTGACTATGTGCATCCATTTACTTAATTCACAAGAAATTGAGGTTCTTTTTGGTTATGTAAGAAACCAACTTCCAAGAATGTTATATGAGGGAATTTTTTTTTAAGTTGAAGTTACTTTGTGTGGCTCATGATTTTCTTCTTGTCTTCAGGCTATTGGCAACAAATTATCGGCCAAGAGGAATCTACCAAGAAGCTCGTACAATTCTTGTAATTCATAATCTTACAGTTCAGGTAAAAAAATCATATTAATCAATACTCCCTCCGTCTCTTAAAACATTTCCTGTTTACTATTTCGGGACATTCAAAATACTTTTCTCCTTTCTATTTTAAACCACATTAAAACAATATTCTATACTTCCACTATTCTTAAAAACTGTGTCCAAATATTTTAAACTCTTAACTGGGGGGAAAGACTGGTGTACTTGGATTAATGTGATTGGTTGCTTTATTTTAATTTTACTAAATGGGGGGAAAGCTTATGTGATTTCCCTCTAAAAGCACCCATCCAATCATTGTTGAACATAGTTTAATGTATTTCTTAAAACCTGTGTTTTGAGGCAAATGGGCAAAGTAAAAAGAGACAGAGGGAGTAGTTTTTTTAGAATTGTAAACATTATAAGTAAGATGACACTAATGCATTAAAAATAGCTTAGTGCAACAAATAGATCTCTTCAATGGAGCATTATTTAATATCGGAATTACATGATACGTTTTATATTTTATATTTATTAGGCTACTCTTCTTCTCCCCGCATTATAAGAATATTTATTAGGCTACTCTTCTTCTCCCCGCATTAAATCCTTTATCTATCATTCATATTTCTCATACGTCTCATAATATACCCGATGTACATTTTTATCATCACCCGATCAAAGGTAACTTTTAATGTAGTCAAAGTATATTAATCCTCGTATAGAAATATAATGATCTCAAGTCTAAGGATCATTACACCATTATCACTGTGAGTCTTTCTAATGACATTATCAACATGTAGAAACTCACTGTGGGTCAATCCAGTGCCATGTAGAATATTACATGCACCTATGTTCTTGACTTTAGTATCACTATACCTATGACCAATGAGATGTGGTCATCAGTCAACAAACATACTAATCTTTATGCATTATAATTGTCCCATATTAATAATGCTCGATTAGGGATATTTAGGAATATTAACACTATTCTTATAATCTCATTTTTAAGAGATATTTAGCAAGGCTCGAAACCAAGCAAAAGCCAAATTCTTTAGTTACAAGTGCAAGACATCTGATATTGTTTTTGTTTTATTGTGCATTAACATGCATGGTGAAGGTGCAATAACTTGTTGCAAGTTCGATACTCTTGCATTACTTTGGTTATTAATTATTAGATTTTAATCGTGTCACACTTAGAAATCCAATAAGTATATTTATTTTATTTTGTGCATGGTTAAATATACTTATTGGATTTCTAAGTGTGACACGGTTAAAATCAAATAATTAATAACCAATTTAATGCAAGAAGAGTATATTAATTATTGTTAATATACTTAATTAATTATTAAGTGTGATTATAATTAATTATATTTACCATTAAATATATTTATTTGGGACTAAACAATAATTAATTATTGTCACACTTAGTGAGGTATGATGCATACTTATCAATTTCAACTATAGTGCCTTTGGTGCTTTAACAAATTTGTTGTTTATATTTTTAACACAGGGCTACTCATGGGAAATATTAACCTCTGAAGGTGGATGTGGTCTACATGAGGTTCTAAATAGTCGATATGATGCCATCAGTGGTATGTCATTTGCACTCTTTGTATAAGCTAAGGTTTTTTTCAAACTTTGCAAATTTTTAATCTTTTCTTCGTGGAGGGATTTCTATGTATCCTCTGTGTATTATCTGTAATAGTTTTAAAGAGTAAAACCTCGAAGAACATTCAGTCCGAATATGGTAGAGATAGTGTATTTTAATCTCGATAAATTGATATTTTTTCTCGATTCCAACAAAAGTGATAGTGTATATTTCACCTCGATAGATGAATAATCCTAACAAAGGAATGAAAATCTCTGGTACGGAGAGTAATCATTTGTTGAGGTCTGACTGTTACAAGAGACATAATCTGCTTTGTAACCAAGTATCTACGTATGTATGTGATTTGCCAATGTAGCATCTTTATCTTAGACATCCAGCCTTGCGTTGCGTTTGATTCGTAAATGATGCTCTTTTCACTATTTAATAAAGTTCATTATGTGTTTTATCTACTTTCTTTCGTGTTTCCCGGTTTACCTATATATATATTATGATTTCTTGAAAAGCATTCCTGAAAGTAATTTAATCATCTGATTATTTGGTATTAGGTATTACTAGTGGCATTGATGTCAACGAATGGAACCCAACTGCTGATGAGTGTATTCAAACATGTTATGCCAATTATGATCTCTCTGGCAAGGTAGTCACATGTAAAGTTTCTTAAATTGACAGTTTAGAGTAACATAGGAGAACATTGAATTTCTTTTCATTCTCCTGGTTGTCTCCAAGAACTTGTATTTGGTGGTGTTATTTTTATAATGTGTATAAAATATAGGCTGAATGCAAGGAGGCACTGCAAGTGGAACTTAATCTGCCAGTTAGGGCTAATCATCCGTTGGTGAGAATAAAATTTCAAATAACGCAATGTAGATTATGATAGTATGATATTAACTCAAGTTCATTTCATGAAGATTGGATTTATTGGGAGTCTGGACACAGATAAAGGCGCTGATATAATATTGTCGGCAGTTCCGGAGCTAGTAGCATCTGATATTCAATTAGTAAGTTGTGTTAATTTGTATATGGATCGTATTCTGTTAAGTACGAGTTTAACTTGTATTTCTCTAAAACTTTTGATTGCGTAACAATTTGTATTATTGTCTCTTCAGGTAATGCTTATTTCGCTACTCGGGTCTGGAGAGGAAGTGTTTTATGATTGGATGACATATACTGAGAAATCCTATCCAGATTTCTTTAGGGGATGAGATGGAATTAATAATTCCATTTTACATCGTGTAATGGCAGGGTATATAAATTGCGGGTCTGGAGAGGAAGTGTTTTATGATTGGATGACATATACTGAGAAATCCTATCCAGACTTCTTTAGGGGATGAGATGGAATTAATAATTCCATTTTCCATCGTGTAATAGCAGGGTGATATGGGCTGAAAATAAGCCCTAAAGACACATTTAATGTGGCATTAATTAGGCCGAGAATAGTCCAAACGTGGGGCCCACCAGCTGGGCCCAAAACCCTAAATATAATATTAATTTCGTAATTAATATTAAGGGTAATAAAACAGCTCAGCAAATAAGAGTTGGATAAGGATAATATCCCTTTCAAACTTATCCAATAAGGCATCCAATTCAATATGGAAACTGATTCCTACAAGGAATAGATCTAGAACATTCCTCAAAGACTTGCCCACCAAGTCTCCAAATTCTACCATAATTCTAAGGCTCCTCAGCCTATATAAAGGGCCTGACCCCTCACCCTAGAACTACGTTTTATTGGCTTGATTCTCTAATTTACAGAGATACGTAGGCATTCTGTGAGGACCGCTTAAGTCTCGAACGCAGAAGCAGCCATTAAAGCACGAAGCTCACGAACCCTAGCATTAAATATACAAACCCTAACCGCAATATTTTCAACCTAGTTTTTATTCCACAACACAGGGTATATAGATTGTTATGTAAATTTTGCTTAGGAACATGTTCTTTTTATGAAGTTACATAGTACTTTATTAGAACATCTTTAATAGCTTATATATCATTGTCCTCGTTCAGTTGCGACATACTACTAATGCCCTCAAGACTCAAGAGTTGAGCCAAGTGGTTCAAATGTTAGTGTTGGGGGGCGATTTAATATTTTGGTCGGCAGTTTCCCTGACGACCAAATGTTAGTGTTGGGGGGCGATTTCAATGGTCACATTGGTGAGGGGGCTGATGGGTACCCCAGCGCCCATGGGGTTTTTGGCTTCGGGGCCAGGAATGCCGGGGGGTCCGCGTTGTTGGAATTTGCTACTGCCCAGGAGTTGGTAATTGTGAATTCTTTTTTCTAGAAGAGGGCCGAGCATCTCATCACCTTTAGTAGTGGGGGACTCAACACTCAAATAGATTACCTACTCACTCGTAGACGGGACGTCACGACGTGCGTGGATTGCAAGGTTTTCCGGAGTGAGGCGTGTGCTTCCCAGCACCGGCTGCTGGCCATGGATCTAGTCTTGGGGGGCCGAGCGGCCCACAGGTCGAGAGAGTTTAAACCGAGAATCCTTTGGAAAGATTTGAAGGGCGAGAAGGCGGTAGAATTCAGGGAGGCCCTGGTCAACGAAGGTTGCTTCGCGAGAGGAGGAGATGCTAACTGTAGGTGGACTAGCATGGCGCAGGCCATTCGGGGCATGGCCGAGAAGGTGGTGGGGGTTTCCTCAGGGAGGGTTAGTGGGCTTAAGGAGTCGTGGTGGTGGAACGAGGAGGTACAAAGGAAAGTTAAGGCAAAACTATCGCTCTTTAGAGAGCTTTTGTCGATGAGTGCAGGGCCGGAGAGGAGCCTGAAGAGGGAAGCGTACAAGGTGGCTAGACGAGAGGCAAAAAAGGCCTTGGCGAAAGCCAAAGAGGAGGCATATGAGGGGATGTACAAGCGCCTAGATACCAAGGAAGGAGCTAATGATATCTTTAAACTAGCTAAAGCTAGGGAGAGAGGCAGGCGAGACCTGGGTTCGGTTAAGTTTATTAAGGATGATTCAGACCGAGTGTTACTTAATAAAGACGCTATTAAGGAGAAAGTTAAGGGTGCCATGTTAAAGATGGCTAGAGGGAAGGCGGTGGGTTCAGATCAGATCCCAATAGAGGTATGGCTTTGTCTTGGGGAAGTGGGCGTCCAATGGCTAAAAGTTATGTTTAATGCTCTCCTCTCGGGTGATAAGATGCCACCTGAATGGAGGCATAGTATTGTGGTCCTTTTTTTCAAGAACAAAGGCGATG
This sequence comes from Saposhnikovia divaricata, assembly GCA_036435485.1. Taxonomy (NCBI): domain Eukaryota; kingdom Viridiplantae; phylum Streptophyta; class Magnoliopsida; order Apiales; family Apiaceae; genus Saposhnikovia; species Saposhnikovia divaricata. Next base: position 73,786,986 of record CM071600.1, on the reverse strand, counting down.
CTCAGAGTTGTAGTAACTATCGGGGTATTAAATTACTCAGTCATACTATGAAACTATGGGAGAGAGTGATTGAATGCCGGATTAGAAGAGAAGTTGAAATCTCAGAGAATCAATTTGGTTTTATGCCCGGGAGATCGACGATCGAGGCAATTCATCTCGTCAGACGCCTTATGGAAAAGTTCAGGGAGCGCCGCAAGGACCTGCATATGGTGTTCATCGATCTCGAGAAGGCATACGATAGCATCCCCGGGAAGCTATTTGGAAGAGCCTTGAAGAGCGAAGAGTTTCGTCGTCTTACATTAGGGCGATCCAAGACATGTACGCCAATGCTAGTTCGTGCGTCAGAACCCCAGTGGGTGACTCCCATTTTTTCCCTGTAGAGGTTGGCTTACATCAGGGGTCGGCCTTAAGTCCCCTTCTTTTCGCCGTTATTCTTGATGTCATGTCGCGAGGGATCCAGGAGGTCGTTCCTTGGTGCATGCTTTTCGCGGACGATATCGTGTTAGTGGCGGAGTCGAGAGGGGAGGCCAACGAGAAGTTGGAGCTATGGAGATCTACTTTGGAGTCCCAAGGCGTGCGATTGAGCCGACCTAAAACCGAGTATCTCTGGTGTAACTTCAGCGGGGAGGCCGTCGAAGAAGGGGTAGAGGTTAAGCTTGAAGACCAGATCGTCCCTCGTACGGATAAGTTTAAGTATCTATGGTCGATCATCCAGAAAGAAGGAGAGGTAGATAACGATGCCAAACATCGTATCAAGGCTGGGTGGTTGAAGTGGAGGGCAGCGTCAGGGGTGATTGCCGTACTGTAGGGAAATTCTACAGTACGGCAATCCGCCCGGCGCTGTTTTATGGTTCGGAGTGCTGGGCGGCAAAAAAGGCGGTAGAAAGCAAGTTGGAAGCGGCGGAAATGAGGATGTTAAGGTGGTCCTGTGGGTGCACGATGCTAGATAGAATCCCGAATAAGGTGTTTCGGAGCGAGCTTGAAGTGGCATCTTTTTCTGCGAAAGTGAGGGAAGGGAGGTTGAGATGGTTCGGTCACATCCGCAGGAGGCTGCCTCAAGCACCGGTGAGGAGGGTCGAGAGTCTGTCGGTTGTTGGGGTGAGGAGGAGGGGCAGACCGAGGAGGTCGTGGGAAGAGCAGCCAAAGTTGGATCTGAAGGCCTTGAACTTAAATGAGACCATGATAGCTGACAGGGGTTCCTGGAAACGGCAGATCAGAGTGGTGGATTCGCTTCTAGGGAGCGGTTCTGTGGTGGAGAGCCTCAGAGTTGGGTTATCTCGTTTAGCTTTATCTTAGAAGTGCGGTTTGGTTAGTGCTCATTTTATCGTTTTTTTTTTTTTGCAGGGAGCTTAGCTCGGTGTGGGAGAAGAAATGGGCTCAGTTGCATTGGAGCGTAGCCTGGTTCATCAAGGGGGCGGGGAAGGTAAGGCCCGTGTGGAGAATGCCATGGGCTCAGGTATTCGTTGAACTTTCTCGCAGATCATTTAGATTCTTTAGTATTGATCACTCACCTTAATTGTCGTGCACATAGCCGAGGGTCTACACGGAAACAGCCTCCCTACCCTAAAAAGTAGGGGCATGGTCTGCGTACAACTTACTCTCCCCAGACCCTGCTCTGTGTGGGATATACTGGGTATGTTTGGTTTGGTTTGGTTTGGTTTTTTTAATTGAAGTTAGTACTGGTTTCTTATGTTAACCAGTTTTTGTAGGACTAAAAGTAACTGCCATTTCTTACATGCATGACATTCAAAAGAATATGTTTGGAGGCTAATATTTACTTTTATCCTTTTTAGTGCTTTTTAATGCTCTTTAAGTTACAACATTTATTATTATTTAGGGCAATAAATTTTATAAAAAAATTGAGAGGCATGGATATTTAGTGCCCATTTATTTATGATAAAATGTTACAATTGTGATCAAGATTGTGTTGTTACTTTTTAGATACCTCAGTTAAAGTTACACCATATTCTACGAATTAATATGGTGACTTCATTACAAGCAGTAGTACGTTGTCTAATTTAACAAGATGATAAGTTTGCTATTAATTACATACTTGGTCAAATAATTGTCTACCATTTGTTCGAGCAACCTCAATGGGATAGCCATCTTTGATATTTGCTAGAATAACTAGTTAAATATGTAGGTTTCTTCTCCCACCATTCTAATGGCTCTTCTGCCCCAATATTCTCAACAAATCTGTTACCAGATTTATTCATTAGTTATCTTAAATTTTTTTATAACTTTGTACCATATTTCTATTTTCTTGGTATGAATAATTTGTAACTGGATAAACAATATAGCTATTGTGAATGGAGTTTGATAACTCCAAGACGTTATAGCCTATCAGAGTTAATCAAACTAAAGTTAACTATATAATATTTATTTCGCTAAGAAGATTGGAGTTACTTGCTGCTTTGTCTAGTTAGACTGAACCTATTGTGTGTAGATAGGAACTATGAGATTGAATTGTCTATATATATTTGAGATTTTTCCACATTTAAACTATTTGCTAGACTTGTTCTATCTTAGTTTTTGATTCATGAGAATAATTTGCAGGCGTAAAAACTTACCGGCGGGATCAATGTTCTTGGAACAGTTTGATGAAGAGAGGAATGGAGCTTAATTCTTCATGGGATATCGCTGCTAAACACTACGAGAATCTGATCAAGTCGTCTTTTATTATTTAGAAAATTAAGATAGAAAGAGCTTGTACAGATCTTCCACAGGCAGCAGATTTTTGTTGGGAACCTAGGTAGTGAATGTTGTTATTCGACTATAAAATCAAAGTTTGATGCGGATATAATTTGGATGAAATCCGAAGTAATTTGATACGTACGGATACCTTTCTTATGACTTGACTGAGCCAGAGTAAACAAACATATATATTAATATGGAGCCTCTATTATTAAGACCTCAGCTGAGTAACAACCACTAACCACGATACTAATCTTAACAGCATCATCTTCTCAAATCATGTCATTGATCCCTCATTAAGATTTAGGTGTATACTATCTTTTATTTATGTAAATGATATCACCCTCTTGATGTAAATAATATCCTTACAGTTGGATATTATCACAATCCCTGACTTATAGCATTGATAGGAGTTGTCTTTGTACTATATAAACAATACACTGTATCAATGTAATCATTATTGAATACAAACTTTATATGGTATCAGAGCCACACCACTCCAACGAGTTCTCCGATCCTATTTTACAACAGAATTTTATTCATGACTTCATCAAATAGCACCCAACCTAACAAAGAGGTTATACCTCTCAGTGCATCTACACATTTTCCTACTGAACTCATAGAGATTAATTTTCCAGTTTGGAAAAAACAAATAGAAACCACTTTATTTGGTTACAATCTCTTGTGTTATCTCACCGGAGAGCTTGAGGAACCTGCCAAATTTACTGACAAAACTACGGTCAATCCAGACAACATTCTATGGAAAAGACAAGACCAATTCATCTTAAATGCATTAATAGGCTGTTGTTCAGACACAATCCAGCCACCTATCTCCACCGCCCTTACTTCTAAGGAGGCTTGGGAGAGGCTGAAGAAGCTATACGCCAACAAATCTCGTTCGAGGCTTTTAACACTCAAAGCAAAACTGATGCAGAATCCAAGAGGTAACCGATCTATTGCTGAATACATGCGCGATGTACGCTCCATTGTCGACTCACTAGCACTTGTAGATAATCCAATTCCAGAAGAGAATGTCTTTTTAAGTGTGATTACACAACTGGGACCAAAATATGACAACATAGCCTCGGCATTAAGAGCCCGTGATTCTGCCATTGGATTTGATGATTTATTTGATCGACTTCAGGATGTTGAATCTCAAATAAAGAAAGATGCATCATCAGGCGGCTCTCCGGCTCTTACAATACCTGATGAGTCTTCTGTTAACATACCCACAGCAAACTATGTTTCCCATAATTCCAAACCATCAAAATCAGTCACCCCGACTACACCTTTCGTTCAAAACTGACGCAACAATAATCATCAGCGTCAAAATTGGAGGCCACCTGCTTCATCGCAAAATCGACTGTCTTCTACTACCAACAACCGAAATTTCGCACAGTCACCCAGAAATGGTTCCTTCTGTTACTATTGCAAACGCCCAAATCACCTTACAAAGGACTGTCGACAGCTGCAAAAATTTCTTACCAACTTCGGTGTTCAACCACAAGCAAATATGACCACTCTCAATAATGTTCCATCTCCACCATGGTTATTTGACTCAGGTGCATCTCATCATGTAACATCAGACCTCTCAAATCTTTCAAACTACAACGAATATGGCGGACCAGATGTAATCAATCTTGGGGATGGTTCAGGTTTATCAATCACCCATAAGGGAAATTCTAGTATTCACACACCTACTAAATCACTTGTGCTTGATAATGTTTTATATGCTCCTGCCTTACGCAGAAACTTAGTTTCAGTTGCTAAATTTTGTAAGTCTAACAATGTCTCACTTGAATTCTTTCCTGGTTATTTTTTGGTGAAGGACCTTCGCACGGGGGCGCCTCTTCTTCGCGGACAAAACCACAATGATGTCTATGTTGCTTCATCTCTTCATCATCCTCAAATCAATGTCTCTAATTTGGCATCGTCACCTAGGTCATCCATCTCCTCGCATTCTCAAGTCAGTCATCATAAAGAATACCTTATGTTCATGTCCTTCTGACCGTCATTTCTCTTGTCATGATTGTCAATGCAACAAAAGTCACAAGCTTCCATTTGGTGCTAGTAGTTCTCTAATAAGTACGGCCCCATTACAATTAGTTTACACTGATGTATGGGGTCCATCACAATTGTCTGTTGATAAATTTCGTTATTTTTTAATTTTTGTGGATCATTTCTCCAAATATATTTGGTTGTATCCTATGAGAAATAAATCAGATGTTGGCACTTTGTTTCCGCAATTTAAAATGTTGGTTGAGAGATATTTTCAGCTTCCTCTTATTTCTGTATACTCCGACAATGGAGGTGAATATGAATCACTTAAACCAATATTTAAATCTTGTGGAATATCTCATTTTACTACTCCTCCTCATATGACTGAGCTTAATGGCACAGCAGAATGACGCAATCGTCAAATAACTAAATGTGGCCTAACTCTTCTTCATCAAGCTTCTCTCCCATTATCTTACTGGACATATGACTTTCAGACGGCTGTGTACCTTATAAATCGAATGCCAACACCCATTCTGAATAATAAATCTCCTTTTGAGACTTTATTTCGAAAACCAACAAATTTTCACAAATTACGGGTATTTGGTTGCCTTTGTTACCCATGGCTTTGCCCGTACAATTCTTCTAAAATTCAACCAAAATCGGAACCATGCATTTTTTTGGGGTATTCTGAACCACAATCAGCTTATAAATGTTATGATCATTCCAATAATCGGTTGTATGTCTCTCGCCATGTTACATTAATATATTCCCATTTCAAATTACAAATACACAGGACCTCAATTTTTCCCCCCTAATGAGGAGTGCAACGATGCATCTAACTCCACCCCTCCAAAAGATCTTGCAGCACCCACATCTCCTCTCACCACCCATGCCTTACCTCAACCACCTAACCCTCCTCTTACTACTACAACACCAGATCCTCACACTAATACAACACCAGATCCTCACACCATTCCTCAGTCACCATCTTTGACATCTCAGGACCGTATCTCATCTAGCGATAATATACCATCCCCTACTAGATCACATTCTTCTTCGATGGAATCTCAACCAGTCAGGCCTTCCAGAAATCGCAAATTAAATCCTAAATATTATGGGTCTGCTTTTATCAATACTTCGACCTGTCACTCTTTGCCAATGGATAATGAACCCACATGTGTAAGTCAAGCAACTAAAGATCCCTTGTGGAGGTCTGCTATGTCAGAAGAATTCACTGCCTTACAAAAAAATGGGACTTGGGAGCTTGTACCTTACAATTCTCAAAATTTAGTTGGTTGTAAATGGATTTTTCGTATTAAACGTCATCCAGATGGGTCGGTAGAAAGGTATAAAGCACGCCTTGTGGCAAAGGGCTTTCATCAACGTGCTGGTCTTGATTATTCAGAGACTTTTGCTCCAGTTGCAAAACCTGCTACAGTTCGAATTATTCTCTGCTTAGCGTTGTCTAAAAACTGGTCGTTGCGTCAATTAGATATCAATAATGCCTTTCTAAATGACACCTTGCATGAACCAGTATACATGGTACAGCCACCTGGATTTGTGGACTCTAATTTTCCCAATCATGTTTGTCTTCTTCGAAAATCTATCTATGGGCTGAAACAGGCATCTCATGAATGGTATCAAGAACTTAGAAATTTTTTACTCCAGTTTGGCTTTACTAATTCTGTTTCAAATTCAGCCTTATCCATTTACAATCACCATGGAGCTGTTTTATAATATTTGGTGTACGTTGATGATATTATTCAGACAGGAAATAATAATGATTTTCTCAACATCTTTGTCACAAGACTTAACACCGGGTTTTCTTTAAAAGACTTGGGAGATCTTAATCAATTTCTCGGGGTGGAGGTTATCAAGACTTCAGCTGGACTTTTCTTGAGCCAACACGGGCATTTAAGAGATATCCTAACTACACATCATATGGCGGATGCTAAAGGTGTACAAAAACCGCTAAGTTCTTCTGAACCATTGACGTTGCATGACTCTTTTCCACCAACTGACATTCAAACATTTCAAAAAATTGTGGGGAGCCTACAGTATTTACAGATCACAAGGCCAAATGTTTCTTTCTCCGTCAACAAATTGGCTCAGTTTATGCATAAGCCATCTACTAAATATTTTCAGGCCTTAAAATGAATTTTACGTTACTTGAAAGAAACTATCTATCATGGTCTCTACTTTCGTCATAGTCAACCACTTTCTTTAACTGCCTTTGCTGATGCAGATTGGGGTGGTTGCGCTGATAGTGCTCGATCTACTACTGGTTATGCTATCTATCTTGGCCCCAATATAGTTTCATGGAATTCTGCACGTCAAAAATCAGTATCACGTTCGTCAACTGAGGCCGAGTACAAAGCTTTATCCCATGTTGCTGCTGAATTGATGTGGATTCAGAATTTGCTGCTAAATGGATGCATCATTTTCGAAGAAAATTTAGGAATGTAGGTGCTCTAAAAAATCGTCTTAATTAATAATTAGACAACACCTATAAAACACTCAAATTATATTCTATGGTCCACAACAAAATTAAAATCTGACATGATTGCTATCAATACTACTCATATTAGTTTTCAAAGTACAAATTTGAACATAATTAAGTAAGTACACAATAACCACATAGGCAATTAACAAGATTAAATCAATGAAAATCAATTACATGTTTCAAACGATACTGATCATGAATAGTTTAATTAAAAAATACAATTTAAGCTAGCGACCCGTGCCTCGTACGGATTTTTATGCTAGTTTTACTAAAGAAGCAATAAAACTTGCGTAGATTGATTCATGTATAATTAAGAAATAAAAAATTATCAAAAAAACTAATACTTTTTAATTTATTTGCGATCTTATTATCTTTTAAAAACATTTGTAAAAAATATGATTCACAATCCATGGTAACCAAATGCAACACTGTTTTTTTTTAATTATTTACAAGTAAGAACAACCAAATACAATATATTTTTGTGTTTCTGGAAAATAATTGAAGTTATTTTTGGTTACATTTGTGTTTGTATTCATTTGCATCTAATTGTATTAGGTTGCAAAGTTGTATTTTTGTAAAAAAAAATTAAAATCCATAATTTGCAAAACAAATATATAAAAAACCAATAATTTTGCAAAAATTAAAAGGAATTATTTTTTTAAAAAAAATATTGATCACATCAAAAAAATCCTTAGAACCTCGAGCTATAGAAAATGACACCATGCTTGTTAAAATTCATTCCTCAGGCTTAGTATTCATCAGGATGAGCAGAAACCAAATTGTAGATTGAAAGTGAACCGAAACTTAACCAAAAAACACCATGCCATTACCATTTTGGTTACGGTTTCAAAATTTTCTGCCTCTTAGTACTAAAAACTATGAAAAGTAAGATACAAGATAAAGAGACTTATACTAGAGATGCACAAAAAAATCATACGGGTCGGGCTTTATCCGGCCTTTTTAACAATCGGGCTGGGTCGGATTTTTCAAAATATTGGACCGGGCCGGTTCGGGCCGAGCCGGTCCGGGCCGGGCCGGATCGGACTTTTTTCTGGCTTTTTTTTAATTTATATATATATATATATGTAATTTTTATCTTTTTTTTTGCAAAGCTAATATATTAATATACAAAAAATAAAATCTTACTAAAGAAACAACCTCTAAATATTTACGTCCTTAAACTTCTATAATCTAGAATACATAAAAAGAGACACCACGAAACCTAATACTAAAAAATTACTAGCATAATACTTGTTTTATCATAAAACATCACTGCAATTCAAGAATTTTTTACTCATAATTTGCGTTAAACTCAAGGCAACCGTTAATCATATAAATCTTCTCACATATGACTATTTCGAGAAACACATCCTCTACACTCAATTAGTCTTCTTTAAAAAAAGAGTTTCTCTTTTATATTGTTGATTCTTCCTAGCCTCATGATCGATCACATTCCCTCTATTTCTAAGTTTAATATTTTTAAAATTAATCAAAAATATTATATAATTTTAGATTTTACCTATAAAAAATAAAATTTTTATCCGGATATTTAAAAAAGCTCGGGCTTTTATCCAGGCCGAACCTGGCTTTATTCGGGCTTTTTAAAAGCCCGGGTTTTATCCGGGATTTTTAAAAGCCCGGGCTTTTAATCGGGCTTCGGGCCGGGCCGGGCTTGATGAGAAATAGGAGACCCGTCTTAGGCCCCCCGGGCCGGACTTTTTTCGGACCTGGCTTTTCGGGCTTTTTTTCGAATCGGACCTGGTCGAATTTCGGACTTCAGGCTTTTTGAACATCTCTACTTGATACTACTACAAGAACTCTCGGGCCACTGCTGACTATAATTTATAAAATGTAGGTGTACGATATTTATAAAAACTAACATTAAAACAATAAATAGTAAAAAACCTTACAAATGTGAATCGTTATTTACATCGTAGATTTCATTATTATGTAAATGTAAACGAATAAAAAATGTATATATAAATACTTATAAAATGGTTTTAAAATCGAAACCAAACCATTAAAACAGAAACTAAATTTTTTAAAAATGAACTGGACTAATAATTTTTTGTTCGACTTTTGAAAGGCATATGACTCAGCCTATTTGTAGTTAGAGGATCCTAATCAACTTAAACCAAATTGTAATAAGTAAATACATATGAACTGTCACAGGAATCTCAAGAAGTATTATCTGTCAGAAGAAAGAAGAAAAGTCAATCTATAGTTTTGATGTCATACACTGGAAGACGATTCAGTTATCTGATCAAGCCCCAGTATAGCATTGAAGTGAATGGATTCATTTAAACAGTGACAGAGATTTTTCGAGTGATAGTTTGAAGATCAGTTACAGTACAAGAGAATTGAGAGAAGAAACAAACCACAATCTAAAGTCAAAAGTGAAGAAGCATCGTTGAAGTTAGTCGTTCATGAACCAGACAGTACATCGAACGTCAACACAAATCAGTGGTAATTCTTTACTACCTTTAGTGGTTTGTAAGAATTAAATTAATTATTTATTGATTTAATTAAATTCATTTATAATTGATATAAATCATTTAGTTGATTTAATTAAATGAATTAATTCTAGAAGAACTAATTTATTTATTTAAATTAATTATTGTATCAATTAAATATGAATTAGTTAATCATTAATTAATTAAATGGATCAATATGACTTAAAGAAAGAAGATTGGATTATGTCTTGGAGAAGAAAAATTCGGTATGACCTAATTTTAAGTCATACCGACAGAAGCTTGTCAGGATTATGTCTTACCGACCTGATTTAAGTCTTACCGACCTCTGCCAGCTGTTGTAAGTCTTACCGAATTTCTGTTAAGTCATACCGACAAGTTTTATGTCTTAATGGAGGTTTGTGTAAGTCTTAATGAAGGAAAATCAAGTCTTGGAAGCAGTTTAAGTCATGCTGGAGCAGTTAAATATCCTACAGAAAGCCAGCAAGACCTGTTACTGATATAAAAGAACAGAACAGAGAAGATTAAGTCATAACGGAGAAACACAGCAGAAAACATAATATTCAGAACAGAATTCTCTCTCTCAAGAACACCAAGAACACCAAAGCTTAAACAATTCCCAGAAATTCAAGTTCTTCATCTTTGTTATATTCTATCCGCTAGAACTTGTTTATTTGTGATTCTTGTACTACTAGCGAATTAAGTTTCCTAGTTCTTATCTTGATTATTATTAACTAAATTAGAAAAGTTCATGTCGAATTTTCTAATTAGTTATTAACATCTTGATAAGTTGTAATACTGATTTTGTAACACCACATCAAGTTAATATACAGTTATATTCAACTTGAAAAATTGTGTTAAATAATTCCGCACATAAATTTTTCTTTATCAAATTTAATTTAAAGGACAAATTTCGATAAAAAGGTAAAGATTGTATTCAACCCCCCCTTCTACAATCTTATCGGACCTAACAATTGGTATCAGAGCAGATTGATTGATACACAAATCAAAGATCCCATTTTACTCGATTAAAAATCATCCCCGAATTTTTTAACTCTCTTAAAAAATTCATCATGTCTTCTAAAGTTGGAACTGTGAAAATTCCCATATATGACAAAAACAGTTATGATATGTGGAAGAACAAAATGTTAATGTTCCTCGAGGTTGCAAATCCTAAATACATGAAAGTCTTATCAGAAGGACCAATAATACCTTTTGGATTAATTCCTGGAGTTGTTACTGATGGAAAAGTTATTTCCCCTGCAAGGTATGTACACAAAGATTCTTCTGAATACACTCTTGTTGAAAGAGAGGAAGCTGGACTTGACATGAATTTAAGACTGATCTTAATAGACTCTCTAGACTCTGTAATGTACGGTCATGTGATTAACTGCAAGACTGCAAAGCAAATTTGGGAAACCATTGAAACTGTGAATGAAGGAACAGAGGAAGTTAGGGAGAATCGACTAGAAATTCTGACATCTGAGTATGAACACTTTCAATCAGCATCCAATGAAAGTATTCAAGATGTGTTTGAAAGATATAACAAACTTGTCAACAATTTACAGATGCATGGCAAGTACTATACTCAGAAAGAGATCAACAGAAAATTTCTACTGTCAATGCCTGTTCATCTAGAACATAGAATTACAGCTATCAGAGAGTCGAGGAATCTAAGTGAAATTACTGTAGAAAGACTCTTTGGTGTTTTAAAAACCTATGAACTGGAACAATCTCAACAAAAGGAGATTTATGGAAAAGGAAGAGTTGCTAATACTTCTACAGCTCTTATTGTTGAGAACAAACAGGAAATGGAAGATAAGGTTATTCAACCTTGTAATGTTGACAGTGGTAAGCTCGAAGTTGAAGTTGGTCAAACGAATGCTAGTCCAGATGAAGGAGACTTCTATTCGTTAGAAGAACTAGATCAGTTGGAAGATGAGTCCATGGCTTTGTTGGTAAGGAAATTCAGCAACTTCAGATTCAGGAAGAATCCCAAGTTCAGGTACAAATCTAACTATAACAGGTTCCAGAGAGGAGGTTCTTCATCCTCAAGTAACAGAGGAGGTTACAAAACTGGAACAGTTGAAAGAAGTAAAATTAGATGCTACAACTGTAATGAACATGGACATTTCGCTACTGAATGTCAGAAGCCAAAACAAAACCAAAGAAAAGACTTTGGATCTGAGAAGAAGAAGACAGGTAAAGCCTATGTGGCTGCTGGAAAGAGTTGGGATGATACAGACTCTGAAGATGAAGAGTATTGCAATCTTGCCCTGATGGAAAAATCTGATAACTCCAGTGGTACTTCATCTGAGGTATCATGTACTGAAAGTCAATATATTTATCAACTTAGTGATACACTAGGTAATGCTAATAGAGAAATTGAAAGGATCAATTTGTTAAATACAGATCTTAGTAATCAATTATCAGAATTACATGATGTACAAAATTGCCATGATAAACAAAAATCAGAAATAAGAATTCTAAAAGAACTTGAGAGGTCTCTAGCGTTGATAGTGGTTCAACAACGTGAAACAATAGCCGAGCTAGAAATAAGGGTTAGTGCTACTTCTAATTCATGTAAAGTGGCTAAAGAGTTGTTTAACCAACAAGCTATTAATCAAACCGTAGGAATTGGGTTTGATTATAATGAAGCTATTGGTCGAAAAAGCATTATTACCCCTAATCGTGTCAGTGCTGTAGATAGGGGTATACCAATAGTGCTTAAGGGTGTTAGTAACCCACTCTTTAAGACATCCATAGCAGAACCTTTGGATACAACATCTTTAATCATTAAGGAAGAGATGCGCATTGAGGATTTAGCTAATGGCGTAGTCTTAGAAAGTAATCAAGTTGTTAAAAATGATGAAGATAGAAAGTCTGTGTTTAAGAAAACAGAAAGAGTTGGTGAGTCTACTAGTTCCTTGAAAACTAGTAGTAGAAGTAACAACATGAATAAATGCAACAACATATCTACCATGCATGCTATTCCTGTTATTGATACTGCTCATAAAAAGTGTAATGCTATTAGTTGCATGTCTTGTGCTTTTAATATAATGTCTGCTTACTTTAACGGTAATCATGCATGTGTTGATAAGAATGTTCCTAGACAGCATATGAGCAGAAATAAACATGTTAGATCCAGGACTGTAACATCACCTAATTCTAAGATTAGGACTCCAAGTCCTTCTCAGGATATGGTAAAGACATGGTTACCCAAGCTGAAACCAAAACAAGTTAAAGCTGTTTACAGGGTTAAATGTCCAGTACCTGAAGAAAATGTTGTTAAAATAAAAAGTGTTGCTTTGCCTGATAAAGGCCAATTCTTTAAGTATTCCGGACCCAATCAAATTTGGGTTCCGAAGAAAGTCTAACCAATTTGTCATTGCAGGGTTTGAAACAGGTTGAACGAGTCATGTGGATTCTGGACAGTGGATGTTCAAGGCATATGACCGGAGATAGAGCCCTGCTGACAAATGTGGTGGAGAAGGCCGGCCCAGTCGTTACCTTTGGAGATAACAGCAAAGGTAAAACTGATGGATATGGCAGATTAGAAGCTGGAAATGTTATCGTTGAAGATGTCTCTTTTGTGAACGGCCTTGAGCACAATTTACTCAGTATTAGTCAATTCTGTGACAAAGGTTATGAAGTTCATTTCAACAAGAAGAATTGTCTAATATCACACAAGAGAAATGAAAGGCCACAGTTGACTTGAGTAAGAAAAGGAAACTTGTACATAGCCAATATGAACTCTGGAAGCACAGAAGAAATTAGATGTTTTTATTCAAAGGCATCCACTGATGAAAGTTGGTTATGGCACAAGAAACTTTCTCACCTAAACTTCAAAACAATGAATTCTCTAGTGAAAAGAGAGTTGGTGAGAGGTTTACCTTCGATTGAATTTACTCAGGAAGGTCTATGTGATGCTTGTCAAAAAGGGAAGTTAAAAAGGGCAACTCACAGGAGCACTAACATATCATCAATAACTGAACCATTACAACTTCTCCATATGGATTTGTTTGGTCCAGTTAGTGTGATGTTTATGTCAAGAAAAAGATATGCTCTAGTGATTGTTGTTGATTTCTCAAAATTCACATGGGTACTATTTCTGAACTCAAAAGATGAAACTCCACAACTGGTAGTTGATCACATTAAGTTAATTGAGCTGGACTTTAATCGTCCAGTAAGAGCTATAAGGTCAGACAACGGAACTGAATTCAAGAATGCAATTCTGAATGACTTTTGCACTGAAAAGGGTATAACTAGACAGTACTCGGCTCCCAGAACTCCTCAACAAAATGGGGTAGTTGAAAGAAAGAATAGAACCTTGATTGAAGCTGCACGTACTATGCTAAGTGAATCAAGGCTTCCATTGAGCTTTTGGGCTGAAGCTGTCAACACTGCATGCTATACCCAGAATCGAACACTTATCAATAAAAACTTAATGAAGACACCATATGAAGCTCTACATGACAAGAAACCAACTCTCAAGTACTTCCATGTATTTGGGACAAAATGCTTTGTGCTGAAAGAAGGAGATGATCAAGGTGGTAAATTTGAAGAAAAAGCACATGAAGCAATATTTATTGGTTATACTAGAAGAGCCTACAAGGTGTATCTTATTGATCAACAGAAAACTTTGGAAAGTGTCAATGTTACATTTGATGACACAAAACTCCCAAATATCCAAATTGAAGATCCATCTGAAAAGCTTAAGTTTGATGATATGTCAGACTCAGATTCAGATGATGACAATCAACCTGACGTTGTTGCGGATAATAATAATCCAAATGTTGGTGGTAATGATCAAGGTGATGCTGGTGAAAATAGTGATAATTTTCAAGACACCACTGATACACTTGAACCATCAACAAGTCAAACTGGAAACAACTCAGGGGGAGATAATGAAGGGTCAACAAGTCATACTCAACATCATACAGAAGATCAAGGCGAATCGTCAAGATCAATTCTTCCCAGACAAACTGTTTGGAATAGAGCTCATCCTTTTGAGCTGATTCTTGGTGATCTAGATGTTGGTGTGAAAACAAGAAGAGCTTATCAGAATCAATGTAACTATTCTGGGTTCCTGTCTGTCATGGAACCTAAGAAAGTAGAAGAAGCTCTATCTGATCCTGATTGGGTGATTGCTATGCAAGATGAACTCAATCAATTTAAGCAACTAGAAGTATGGAAGCTGGTACCCAGACCTAAAGATAGAAAAGTGGTGGACACAAGATGGGTATTCAGAAACAAACTAGATGAAGATGGCACTGTGATAAGAAACAAAGCAAGACTGGTAGCTAAAGGTTATTCTCAAGCTGAAGGCATTGATTATGACGAGACCTATGCTCCAGTGGCAAGACTTGAGGCCATCAGAATATTCTTGGCATTTGCATCCTATTCAAGATTCAAAGTTTATCAAATGGATGTCAAGAGTGCCTTTCTGAATGGTAAGCTAGATGAAGAAGTGTATGTAGAACAGCCCCCTGGTTTTGAAGATCAAGATCATCTGGACTATGTCTACTTTCTTTACAAAGCTATCTATGGTCTTAAGCAAGCCCCAAGAAAATGGTATGACACTCTCTCTGAATTTCTATTAGAAAATGGTTTTATAAGAGGTGTCATAGACAAAACGCTCTTCACTAAAAGACATAAGAATGATATAATACTAGTCCAAGTCTATGTGGACGATATTATATTTGGGTCTACTAATGAGCTTCTATGCAAGAAGTTTTCTAAGTTAATGCAGGGTAGGTTTGAAATGAGCATGATGGGAGAACTGAAATTCTTTCTTGGATTACAAATAAGTCAGAGACAAGATGGAATATTTATTTGTCAATCCAAGTACATTAAGGAGCTCCTCAAGAAATATCACATGGAGGAGTGCTCATCAGCAAAGACACCATCAACTATAGCTGTCAAAATTGGTTTATGTGAAAGTTCTGCCAAGGTAGATATCACAGGCTATAGAGGTATGATTGGCTCATTGCTTTACCTAACTGCTAGTAGACCAGATATAATGTTTGCCACATGCTTGTGTGCAAGGTTTCAAGCGAACCCTAAAGAAATCCATCTCACTGCTGTCAAAAGAATCTTAAGATATCTAAAGGGTACGCCTAATTTAGGCATCTGGTACCCTAATGAAACTGGTTTTACTTTAATTGGATATACAGATTCTGACTATGCAGGAAGTGTTGTAGACAGGAAGAGTACATCTGGGAGTTGTCAATACCTAGGTGGAAGATTGGTATCCTGGTTCAGTAAGAAACAGCAAACAGTTTCCAACTCTACAACCGAAGCTGAATATATAGCTGCTGGAAGCTGTTGTGCTCAGATCTTATGGATAAGGAATCAATTAATGGACTATGGCATTGTATTGGAAAATATTCCTATTTTATGTGATAATACAAGTGCCATAGCAATCGCCAGCAATCCTGTGCAGCACTCAAGGACAAAGCACATTGACATAAGGTATCATTTTATAAGAGAGCATGTAATGAATGGTACAGTACAACTACTATTTGTATGATCTGGAGATCAAACTGCAGATATTTTTACCAAGTCGCTTAATGAATCCTCATTCACTAAAATTGTTAGTGAATTGGGTATGTTAAACAGTCCTAGTAATTAATACTGTTAATATCTGAAATTTGATCTTTAATAATTTTACAAGTGATTATTCTGTGAATATTTGTTGTTTGAAATCACTTGTATTATTATTTTACCATCTGATTTTCTTGCTTGTTTAGTTATTTTTCACTCTGTTTATTCATATTACTTAATACTTCATATTTCTGTATTTTTAGAATATTTGTAGATATTTATTTCTATTTTAATAATTAATTTATCATATGTTTTGTAATGTTTGTCCTGTTAATATTGCTTTATTTTCGTTAATAGGTTAGCATATGGTATGAATAATTATTTTTATTATTTGTTTAATTTTCTATAATATTTTTATTATTTTTATAAGTTAATTGTATATTTTATTGTGTTTTTTAATGATTGTTTAAAGTAAATATTACTTAAAATTAGGAAAAACAGTCAATATGACTTAACCTAAAATCGGTATGACTTAAACAGGTTAAGTCTTACCGAGTTTTTTTTAAATTAAGTCATATTCGCTAGTCTGTTTACATTAAGTCTTAATCGATTATGATTTGTATATATTAATTTTAAGTCTTGTCTATATATAAATTAAGTCTTATTCACCTGTATATAAGTTAAGTCTTATCGATTATTTAGAATAAGTCATAATAGTAACAGTTTTTAAGTCTTGTTAATATTAAGTCTTAATCTAGTCTTAGTTTTAATTAAGTCATAATAGAATATTTTTTTAATTAAGTCATATTCGAGTATAGTATATATATATATAAGTTATGTCTTAATGTAGTTTTAAGTCTTATTAGTTATCTTTTTAAGTCTTATTCGTCTAGTTAGTATATAGATAGTAGTTAAGTAATGTTAAGTCATAATCTCAGTTTAAGTTATTCTCTCAAGTTAAGTCTTAGAGAACCAAAACCGATACATACGATACACACACACACAGTCGAATTGCTGCCGGATTTTTCACTCGAATCAAACTGGAATCAAGCTCTAAACTCGATTAATCGATTCCTTGTTCAATTCTCATCAGTTTGATTGCTTAAAAACGGGATTTGGTCCAGTTTTTAAAGAGTTTAATTTTCGAAAAATCGGTTTTAAGATCTGTTTTTCTGAAAAACTGGGTTCGATTCTTGCAAATCTAAAAATATACTTGTGTTTGTGTGTGTAAGAGGATCATTGTGTGAATTTTTCAGAATTTTTGGAGAAATTTTAATTTTTTCGAATTTTTAATTAATTATTAATTCGAAAAATTAATTTTTAAATTATAATTTTGTAAAATCTGAAATTTTCAAAGAAATTAAATCTTGATTAAAATGGCTGATCGATTTGAAATTATTAAACATAATTTAATCGGTTATTTTGATCTAGAAAAATGTTCAGTTGAACGTTTTCGATCGTGGATTCGATTTTTAAATGAAAATTCACTGGTTCGCAATGCTTTGAGATTGGATGCTCCATTAAAAATTGAACCTTTGCGAATCATGTGTACTACTGCTGTCGTTTCTAATGATAACAGATCATTTGTCTTCTCTGTAGGAGACAATCAGTACACATTGAATGAAAATACAATAAATACGGTCTTAAATTTTCCAACTGAAAATTTCGATGAATTACCATCAGATCAAGAATTGATAAATTTTTGAATGGTGTATTCTATCAAGACAGTCCTGATCAAACTGTCTGGAATAAAAAGAACTTTGTTCAGGAATGGGATTATCTGTTTGACACATTAGGTAGAGTCTTTGCCAATTCTACTAAAGGGAACTTCGGGGTATTACCATCCTTCTTGCAGCATATTGGATATGCAGTTGCACACAACCGAAGAATTAATATTGGTAGACTACTGTGTGTTCCGATGGTTAGAAGAATCATTAATGCAAAGAAGAATTTTGATAATGGACATAAAGTATCATGTTATTATTCAAGATTCTTGTCATTGATTTTTAATCATCTTGTGGAACTAGAAAACCAAGCCCAATTCTTGAATGGAGAATCACTGGCGTCAGGTAAACCTACTACCAGATTGTTCACTGAGTACAGCAACAAGCCTAAATTCACAAACATACCTGTAGTTGTCACCCAATACATGTCAAACTATATACAACTACCCGTCATTGAACCTGTACCAGAACCTGAACAACCTGAACAAAACCCTGAACCACCAGTGGAAAACATACTTGTTGATAATGAAGATCAAGGCAATCAACGAGTTGAACCTGCTCAGCAAATTGTTCCTCAGCCAGCTTCACTTGCTGTTGAACATCCAGTGCAAGAAACTGCATCTGTCCCTGAACCTGAATTAGATCAACCAATCTTATCAGAGACTGTTGCGAAATCAGCTGACCAGGTATTGCCTTCTGTTCCTCAAACTACTACTTCTCAATCTATTTCTGGAACCCAAGTGGTTGGTAGGTCTGACCAAGGGGTTGTAGTACCACAACCTCTAACCAAGGTCGTAGAGCCAAATACTCAACCAACAAAACTCATATCTTTTCACTCCAGAAAGAAATTGCAAGTTAAAAGAAGTCGAATCAGTAGTGGTAGTATGAGTGAACCCACAGCTCTGCCTCTAGAAAAGAAAAGTAGAACTCAAACTGAGGCATCTGTAAGCCCGTCTATATCCTCCCAACAGGATATGGAAGTTGATATGGCCGTTACACAGTTACTAGAATCATCTTCTCAATAGGATGATTCTATTGAAGTTCGCCATAGGGCCGTGGCACCTTGTAGTGAGTCAAGCACACCCCTATTACTCACAATGGGGGAAGACATACCTTTAGATGAGTCTCAGGACACATTGCAAGGAGAGCACGTTGAAAATGTGACAGTGCCTACCATAGTTACGGTAGAAGAGTCTTCACAAACTTTAGAGGGAAATCTTGGTTCTCAGCCAACTTTAATAGAACCATCATCTCCCCTCCCAGGACAAACACTTCTGGATCCCTCAAGGGATTTTCCACTCGCAATTTCGACTGAAGAAAGTGGAAGGCAACTTGATCAATCTACTACTGAAGCAATTCAGTCAACAATTTCAAATGTTCAAGTAGATTTGATTAAGGAAAGGGATTTGTGAACTCCCATTGCACCACCACTGACCTTCCCAGAGGAGGCTAGGGTGATTTTAACTGCAGGTACAAATCTGGAAGCAGCTAAGGAATCTGAGAGGAGTGATGTGAGGAATACCATAAAATTGAGTGAAACACATGCACTTCAGGTGAGTGGATCTCAAAGTGAACGTCAGGTGAGCGCACACACTGACACATACACTCTTTCACTATTAGAAAAGATAACTGCTTTAGAGAAAGAACTTGCAGTCAGCAAGGCTGAAACAGAAATACTTAGAGCACAAGTGGGTGAGCGATCTTCTTCATCCACCTCTGTCAACAGTCAGCTTGCTGTAATCAAGAAGGAGATAAACTACTTAAAGACATCTTTCACCAAGAAGATAGATTCTCTCGAACTCTCTCATGAAAAGGCACTTGATGACTCTGGAGATATTACTGTTGCTCAAGACATGTTAATTTCTGAAATTTCCATGAAAGTTGACACTCTACAGTCAGAGGTACAGCACAATCAGGAATCTGTTGATTCTCGTCTGGACCAGATCGAAAAGCAAAATGCACACCAGGCTAAAGGATTAAGACATCTGTTTAATCTTGTAAGTCAAAGTTGCAAACCTACAAATGAAAAAATTGAATTCTTTACAAGTAAGGGTGGTGATGATGATGAACAAGATCCTGAAGCTGGGGCAACTGATAAATCTGTAGAGGAATCCTCAACTAAGGGGGAGAAATCAAAGGGGTCACAAGATAAAACTAAAGAAAGAGAAGGAGGAGAGGGAAAATCTGGAAAATCTGACCAAAGTGAAGATAAGAGGAAGAAAGTAGTTGAAGAAACTGAAGAAGAAATTCAAGACAAGAACACAGGTTATTATTACACGGGTGAACCTGATAACTTCGATGTTTTTGCTGATCTTGAATTCCCTGATCAAGGTGAAGAACTTCCTGAACCTGATCTTAGTCACTGGGAAGATGAAGGACCAGTGATATCTGAATTTGAAGCTCAACAAGCTGAGAAAGAATCTGAAGAATTATTTGCTCAAAGGGAAGCTAATTTGCAAATGAGAGAAGAAAAACTTCAAAAGTCATTAGAGCAAATTGTACGAAATGAAGAACTTCAGAAAGCTGAACAGCAAGCATTACGAAGATTACATGCTATAAATGTTGAGAAGAGAAAGACATATATCAGACTAAAGAGCGGTGACAAATGGGAACGTGCTCAAAGAGCAATTGATTCACCTCAGAGTTCTGATTATGAAGATCGTCGTCTTGGACAAATTCTCGACGAATTCAAACTGGCAAATCCAATTCATGATATGTATATAAAGGCCATACAGGTAGAAGTCATCAGGATAACTACTGCATTTGAACCTAAATCTGATGAGCTGGTAATATTTGTAGATTGTCATAAAGTTTGAACTTTCAGAGTATCTATTCAGTTCTTTTATGACAGATCGCTGACAGAGATTTGGGTACTTAGGCCTAAGGTAAGAACATCTTCTGAGCTAGGTGTGTTGTTACATGAGAAGTTCAAAGAATTTGCTGAAAGAGCTGGACCAGAAGTGATTAAGGATCCTCCACAAGTAAAATTTCTTAAGGGAGAGGTACTTCACTCAATCAATTTTCAGACAGATGAGTTATATGAACATCATGCAAAACACTTGGTATATGCTGAATATGCTCTCAGAAATCATGGATTCTTGACTGAAGAAAAGGTAATAGCTGCAGATCACATTCGATCCTATGCACAAACGAACATAAAAGATTACAAGAAATTTCAAGGTGAACTGAGAAAGAAGCTTGGAATTCCTTTAGTCTTACCTCAAGGATTGTCATCAAGAAGAGAACGTTTTGTTGATTCTGATTTACACATGAAACTTCAAGTCACAGATGAGCCAGAAGAAGGAGAATTCAGAAGGGAAGACAACTGAAGAAAAAGAATTGCTCTACATGTTATATCTTTAGAGCTTAGATAAATCTTGATAGGAATTTGTATCATATGATCAGTCTAAAGGATCATCTATCTTGTATTTATCTTTCATGTTTGAATCTGGCAAATGTTAAATATAAACCAGAACTTTTTTTCATATTTACTTAGTATTTAAAGTTTTATCTTTCATTTGGTTAAGTTGGATTAGTTGAGGTATCCTCTAGGAATTTGCTTGTTATTGTCTAACAAACAAATAGGGGGAGATTGAAAGGCATATGACTCAGCATATTTGTAGTTAGAGGATCCTAATCAACTTAAACCAAATTGTAATAAGTAAATATACATATGAACTGTCACAGGAATCTCAAGAAGTTTTATCTGTCAGAAGAAAGAAGAAAAGTCAATCTATAGTTTTGATGTCATACACTGGAAGACGATTCAGTTATCTGATCAAGCCCCAGTATAGCATTGAAGTGAATGGATTCATTTAAACAGTGACAGAGATTTTTCGAGTGATAGTTTGAAGATCAGTTACAGTACAAGAGAATTGAGAGAAGAAACAAACCACAATCTAAAGTCAAAAGTGAAGAAGCATCGTTGAAGTTAGTCGTTCATGAACCAGACAGTACATCGAACGTCAACACAAATCAGTGGTAATTCTTTACTACCTTTAGTGGTTTGTAAGAATTAAATTAATTATTTATTGATTTAATTAAATTCATTTATAATTGATATAAATCATTTAGTTGATTTAATTAAATGAATTAATTCTAGAAGAACTAATTTATTTATTTAAATTAATTATTGTATCAATTAAATATGAATTAGTTAATCATTAATTAATTAAATGGATCAATATGACTTAAAGAAAGAAGATTGGATTATGTCTTGGAGAAGAAAAATTCGGTATGACCTAATTTTAAGTCATACCGACAGAAGCTTGTCAGGATTATGTCTTACCGACCTGATTTAAGTCTTACCGACCTCTGCCGGCTGTTGTAAGTCTTACCGAATTTCTGTTAAGTCATACCGACAAGTTTTATGTCTTAATGGAGGTTTGTGTAAGTCTTAATGAAGGAAAATCAAGTCTTGGAAGCAGTTTAAGTCATGCTGGAGCAGTTAAATATCCTACAGAAAGCCAGCAAGACCTGTTACTGATATAAAAGAACAGAACAGAGCAGATTAAGTCATAACGGAGGAACACAGCAGAAAACATAATATTCAGAACAGAATTCTCTCTCTCAAGAACACCAAGAACACCAAAGCTTAAACAATTCCCAGAAATTCAAGTTCTTCATCTTTGTTATATTCTATCCGCTAGAACTTGTTTATTTGTGATTCTTGTACTACTAGCGAATTAAGTTTCCTAGTTCTTATCTTGATTATTATTAACTAAATTAGAAAAGTTCATGTCGAATTTTCTAATTAGTTATTAACATCTTGATAAGTTGTAATACTGATTTTGTAACACCACATCAAGTTAATATACAGTTATATTCAACTTGAAAAATTGTGTTAAATAATTCCGCACATAAATTTGTCTTTATCAAATTTAATGTAAAGGACAAATTTCGATAAAAAGGTAAAGATTGTATTCAATCCCCCCTTCTACAATCTTATCGGACCTAACAACTTTCGAAACCACATTTAATTGATTGCGGTGCGATTTGAGTGGAAAACCGCACCATACCGCACGCTCATGTATTTAAGTTTAGATAATATTTTTGATCTACTTTTGATCCATAAATTATCCACTTTACAGGTTTAATATCTGTATTTTGATTCATTTAAAATCCATATTTTTATTTGACTCTCTTTTAATTATAAAAATTCTTTATTTAAATATAAATATCATTAGTGTCATTTATAATGTTTAAGGTAATCTCATCAATAAAAATTTTGAACTAATAACAAAATTTTTGTAAGTTTATTAATACAAATTATTACCTAGTAGAACAAGTGATATTTTAGGGACATTTTGAGCCAATAAATCCATAATGAAATTACGAATTTACCCTTATATATTACAAAATTACATTGATTTGCCACTCCTTATTTGAAGGGGGAAAAAAAGTTATTTTATATTTGTGGGGAATTGAACCAACAACCTCATCTATATATTTCTTCCTCCAAACCATTATGCTACATTATATTTTTTGGTATGGAATTAAAACTCTTTTTACATAAGTTCGACATCTATATTATCCTGTTTTTACTATTATTTTAACTTATAAGTTAAAATAGTAATGACAAATATTAGTTTAAAATTTGAAATTTTACTTTTCAAAACATGATACGTAATTATATACATTAATTCAAAATTTTATTCCACTCTCTTATTTTAAATGAGTTAGCTTATTTTTGTTGTGAATTGAATCATTAACCTCGTCCAAACAATTCATCCTTCTGATCATTGTACTACATCTATTTTTGGTTTTTAGTTAATTTTTTTTAGATAAATTCGACCTCTTATTTATTTTATTTTTACTACTACTTTAATTTTTGAGCAAAAAATAATGGTGATTTACGTTACTTTTAAAATATTGTGTTTTAGTTTACAAAACATGGTACGTGATCATAAATACAACTAATTTAAAAATTTGATAAAAATATCACGTGATGTAAATTGGTTTATTTTCAATTAATTAAACATTTCTTACATATAATATTACCTATAATATATTTTATATTTTACGTAATAATATATAATTAAAAGATGAGATCCTTAAAAATGTCAGATAGTACAAAAGTTAAAAAAAAATGAATCTTGTAGATAAGTTGAGAAAGATAAACTTTCTTGAAAAAAGATCATATAATATATAATAACGTAAAATATAGGAATTAGTTCATATGTACATCGATTAAAAGTCGAATAATACATAGAGAAATTTTTGTTGGAAAGAATATTAAAAAATTCAAAATAAATTGTAAAAATGATTAAAATATACAATCAAGTTAATAAATATCTTAGAAAATAGGATATTGCATAGCATGTTTGGTTTTTAGTTAAATTTTTTTAGATAAATTCGACCTTTTATTTATTTTATTTTTACTACTACTTTAATTTTTGAGCAAAAAATAATGGTGATTCACGTTACTTTTAAAATATTGTGTTTTAGTTTACAAAACATGGTACGTGATTATAAATACAACTAATTTAAAAATTTGATAATAATATCACGTGATATAAATTGGTTTATTTTCAATTAATTAAACATTTCTTACATATAATATTAACTATAATATATTTTATATTTTTACGTAATAATATATAATTAAAAGATGAGATCCTTAAAAATGTCAGATAGTACAAAAGTTAAAAAAAAAATGAATCTTGTAGATAAGTTGAGAAAGATAAACTTTCTTGAAAAAAGATCATATAATATATAATAACGTAAAATATAGGAATTAGTTCATATGTACATCGATTAAAAGTCGAATAATACATAGAGAAATTTTTGTTGGAAAGAATATTTAAAAATTCAAAATAAATTGTAAAAAGAATTAAAATATACAATCAAGTTAATAAATATCTTAGAAAATAGGATATTGCATAGCATGCACACACACATAATATTATGATCGATCAATCATATTATATAATCTGAGGTAGTTAAAATTATTTTCTAAAAAGATAAAATTTTAAAATATGCAGTTAGTTTTTTACATACTGATTGGACAACACCTTTATTGTGAAACATTATGTGGGTAAATAATAGGTTTCTTGAGTTGTCAAAATTATAACTGGTATACGAATAAATATGTCATTCATGTACGATTCATTTATTTTATGATTGTATTCTTAAATATATCTTGAAAGAAAAATACATCAAAAGAACTTTATTTCTCCCTCTTATGTATTGACTAGATTCTTTATGAAAGAATGACAAAAAAATGAGGATAAAATATTAAAAAAATATCACTCCAAAAATTGATTTATAGTGATGAAAAACATTAAGGAGAATTAAACCGAAAACCCCCCTTATTATTTAAATTTTATGTTCTCTTACCCAAATTTATTATAATAACAAATTACTAGATGTTTTCGACTTGTGACATAAATTTGTACAAATTGGTGTAAATGTGTTATAATACATCCAACACATATTATATCCAACACATTTATATGGCATGAAATATCTTATTTTGAGTGTTTATCTGAATAAGTAAATCAAATTTTCTGTAAAACAAAATTGGGACAGTATAACAAACATGTTTTAACGGAAACTATACAATCATGTCCATATATATTCTTTAAATCGTAAAAATAAATAAGTTTACATCAATTTTTAAAAGATGACCCGTGACTCGCACGGGTTATTATGCTAGTAATATATAATAAAATGTTTAATTGAAAAATCTTTTTTTTTCCTCAAACAAGGAGAAGTTTCATTTAAATTTATTTATCTACAATATATAGAGAGGGCAATTCGATCTGATGGATACTCGTTCCAAAATTCGAAATTTTGACTTATTAAATCCGAAATTTTGAATTTGGATTTGGGTTTATTTTTCAAATCTATAAAAAATTTGGATGTGGATTTGGATTTGGATTTGGATTTGAGGTGTATCGAACCGATATCTGAAACCCAATCCAAAAACCCATATCTAGATAAAATAATAATATAGGGGGTGTTTGGGAGAACTTATTTTCCAGAATAAGTAACTCATTTTAAGACAAAGTTAGAGATTCCTAATTTTTTTTCCTGAAAAAGTTAACTTTTTTTTTTGTTACTCATAGAATCTCAAACATACATTAAATACTTTTTAAAAAAAACAATTATCAGAAAATGAAATTTTTACCCGAAAATAAGTCCATAAGGACTTATTTTAAGTCCTAGCCAAATAGACCCATAATTTATTTATAATGATCTAGAAATATAATATGTAATTCACTATTAATCAATAGTTAATAACATTCATTTGGTAAATTAGACTTTATATTTCTCAACCTTACCTTTTAGTTTATATATTTAAGATGTAACTTTCATATTTTTTTACATAAATTTTCATTTATATTGACATGTAAAGTATTATTTTTTTTATTATATTTTTTATTTTATTTAGTATCCCAATCATACAATATATTACGTTTGACTACTTATTTAATTTAATCATTTTAATTTTAACTAGTATATAAATATGATCAATGTTATTGACATATATTTACTTAACTACATCTATACTATTATATAATAGTCGAAACATTAAAAGTTTGGTTGGTCAGTAAGGTACCTGTTGATTTTATTTATTTACCATTATTTAACAATACATGTTATTTTTACCTAATTACTTAGAGTTACTAATCTATACTATTATATAAAAGCCGAAACATTTAAATTTTGGTCGGTCGGTACGGTACCCGTTGAATTTACTTCTTATCCTTACTTAATGGTACATATTATTTTTACTTAATTATCCTTACTTAATTACTTATAATTACTAATAACTAATAAATTTACTTTTTCAGGTAAAACATGTTACCTTTTCTATTTTTTAAATAACTATTCAATTTCATTTTTTCGCGTAAAATGCATTATTTTTTATATTTTATCTAACTAAAATTTATTCCTTTCTAAAAACACTATTAGCAATTTTATTTGACAAAATAAAAAATTATAATTATAATTACTAATAATTAACCAATTACCTTTTTTAACTAAAATACGTTACCTTTTCTATTTTTTTCACAGTAAAACCTATTCGTGTAGCTTTATTTAAGTAAAATGTTTCTTTTTTTCACGTAAAACATTTTACTTTTTCTATTTTTAATAACTAATTAATTTTTTTTATGTAAAATACATTATCTTTTATATTTTATCTAACTAAAATTTTTTCTTTTCTAAAAACATTATGAGCAATTCTATTTAATAAAATAAAAAAATCATAATTATATTGACTAACAATTAACCAATTACCTTTTTCAGCAAAAATACGTTACCTTTTCTATTTTTTATTTTTTTCCCCGGTAAAACCTATTCGGGTAGCTTTATTTAAGTAAAATAAAATAATGATATTATAATAACTAATAACTAACCGATTACGTTTTTCAGTTAAAGTATTTCTGATACGGAACATATTATTTTTATGATAATATGTAGTAATGATAAATATAAAGTAAACCCTGAATCTCAAAATATGGAGAAACAAAACTCTAACTATGAATTTTCGAATAAAGAAACAAAACTCAAACTCTGAATTCACTTCTAACTTTGATCCTCAAAGCTACCTAATAGCCAAAATTTTATTATCAATATCGTCCCTAAAAGATAACAAGACAAGAGTATTTGTAGGCTACACAAATAACCTTATTCAAATAGGAATTTAAAAGAAATTCAATATCAGTTAGGAATTTAGCTAATACCTAAACCCAACTAGAAAATCCATCAAAATGCTGATCCAACTTGACAAATAAAATTCTCAGTGCTTAAAGTAAAAAAAAACCCTTTCAAGTGAAAGATAAAAACTTGCAAGGCAAATATATAATTATATAATTATATAATAAATAACAATAATATTTTGCATCGTCCCACACGACACAAGAAATAAAATATGACTTTCCACTAGAATCCAGTTCAAAACCCAAAGCATCAATCATGATCTCCACAACCTCATACGATGACACAAGATTAACATCCGTGGTCACGTAAACACTCTCAGACCTTGTTCTTTTAAGAGACTCATCATTCATCTTTTCAATATTTTCAAACTAAAATCCATCATTTTCTAAAAGTATCATGAACAACATATATATAATTATTATCATATTAAATCATTTAAAACTTTAACTCTACAAAATTCACGTCTTGATATTTTTAATTCAAAATAAAAAAAGTTTTTATTATATTAAAAAATATTCGTGCAGCGCACGGATTTTAAGCTAATATATCATAATTTTTAGAGTTATTCTCTTTGGTATCCTTGTAGAATTGGCTTTTGCCAATGGTACCATCACATTTTTTGCTTCTATACATGGTACACTTCACATATTGTTTCTCTCTTAATTGTACCCTTCTGTTAGACAAACGTTAACAGAACGTTTAAAAACACATCCAAACCAGTTTAAAAACAGGAATTCGGCGCCAAAATTTTATATACATAACAATGGAAACTTAAAATGCTATAAAAACCACAAAAACAAGGCACCTTGATAAAATAAAAGGGTATTGAAAGCAATATGTCAAAAATGTGATGGTACCATTGGCAAAAGCGAATTTTACAAGGATACCAAAGAGAATATCCATAATTGTAATTAACAGTGATTAAACGTGTTTAACGTTTGTTTAAGGGTTACTTATCAAACTCATCACTAAAGTCGTTAAACGATATCAAATTGGTCACTAATCTCCACGGGGTCTCAATCGACTCACTCAAGTGTTTTATTGATATCAACTTGGTCACTAACGTTAACTCCTTAAAATTATTTAACGAAAAACGTTACGGAGTGCCACGTGATGTGACGTGGCTGCTGACATAATTTTGACGAAAAAATGAAAAATAAATAAAATAGATTGACGATAGATATGCACCCACAATTGATTACTCATTCATACAAAGAACAAATAACACAACAACGGGAGTGCAATTTGGGGGAGAAAAACCGTAAATTGAAAAGCAGTAATCGATCATTTGTTCGTGTGCTTCGTCCTCAAAACGATTAAATATAACAAAAATCTAGCTTAATGCCATCTGGACAACGTTTTCTGTTAAATAATTTTAAGGAGTTAACGTCAGTGACCAAGTTGATATCATTAACACACTTGAGTGAGTCGATTGAAACCCCATGGAGATCAGTGACCAATTTGATATTATTGAACGACTTTAGTGATGAGTTTAATAATTAACCCGTTTGTTTAACGTTTTAATTAAAAGGGGTATAATTAAGGGAGAAACAATATGTCAAGTGTACCACATATAAAAGTCAAAAATGTGATGGCACCTTAGCAAAAACCAATTCTACAAGAGAATATCCCTAATCTATACTATATTATAATAAGCGAAAGGGGGTATAATTTGTAGTTGGTTACCCCTTATTTTTGGTTATCCCCTTAATTTTGGTTATCCTCATTCACAACCGTTAGATCTTCAATTCAAATAGATCATGACCGTTAGATACAACAATACTAAAAGTTGAAGGTCTAAGGTTCGAATCCCGCCAACAACATTTTAATATAAAATTAATACTAGATTATGTTATATAGAAAGGTTGAAGGTTCGATTCCCACCAACAGCATATTAATTTATATTTAATACTAAACTAAAAATATTGTTTAAAATATTATATATACTAAACTATAAACAAATTGAAAAAAAAAATAAAAATAAAGCACGGGCTATAAACTAATTTTTATAACATTAACATTTTATATTATAATAAGCGAAAGGGGGTATAATTTGTAGTTGGTTACCCCTTATTTTTGGTTATCCCCTTAATTTTGGTTATCCTCATTCACAACCGTTAGATGTTCAATTCAAATAGATCATGACCGTTAGATACAACAATACTAAAAGTTGAAGGTCTAAGGTTCGAATCCCGCCAACAACATTTTAATATAAAATTAATACTAGATTATGTTATATAGAAAGGTTGAAGATTCGATTCCCACCAACAGCATATTAATTTATATTTAATACTAAACTAAAAATATTGTTTAAAATATTATATATACTAAACTATAAACAAATTGAAAAAAAAATAAAAATAAAGCACGGGCTATAAACTAATTTTTATAACATTAACATTTTAAAACGATACCGGACCCGACCTGACCTATTTTGAAACGACACCGTCCTGGTTAAAACTCGTGCTCCGCACTGCTATTGTAATCAGTGAGTCAACACGACCCGAATTCAACAATCCGGTCCGGTATATTCATTCATACACACAAGAAATAGATACAACATATATAGAGAGAGAAAGTGAGAGTGATAGAAAACACAGAGCGAGAGAAAGTAAAGACCAAAGATACAGTATAATCAACCACATATATTAGCTGAATCTCATTTTAATCCCTTGAATTTGTTATAAAAACCCCTTAAAATGATTTTCCCCAAAATTGAATGAAAACCCTAACCCTAGCCCTCTTTCGGATCCTTCAAATGTCGGATCCTACGTATTCATCTTCAATTTTCAAGCTTTTTCTCCGGAGGTTAATCAGTCAAAGTTCTTAGCTCTCTTTCTGTAAGTGATCATCAGTGTTCACCTTCATTTTCACTTCAATTTAGCTTTTTTTGTGGTTTTGAAAAATAAAGTTTAAATTTTTATTATTTTAGCTTTGTTGTTCTGGTGAAGAAAATAGTGTGATAATTGATTGTGGTTGAGGGCTAAATCTTTTTGAAGATTATTGTGGTTTTAGAGTTAGTAGGAGTAGAGAAAGTGTAGGCATTATATAGAGATAGATAGGAAGATGGGAAGCTCCGATACGGGGACGAGCACGGGCGTTGGTGATTGTACTGTTGGAGCAATTGTTTGGGTAAGGCGACGGAATGGGTCGTGGTGGCCAGGCAAGGTTTTAGGCGAGGAAGACCTCTCGGGTTCTCATTTATTGTCTCCTCGATCCGGGACTCCAGTTAAGCTTCTTGGAAGGGAAGATGCTAGTGTGTGAGTATCTTAACAGTACTTTTTACTGACACATGTATCTTTGATTATCTAAAATTTGCTAACTTGTTGTTAGTTG